>OU753576.1:0-5000000 GCA_916701695.1 Agrochola macilenta
AACCGACACAACTGATGAAGAGCCTGGTGGCAGACCTCAAAGAGCACAAGCAGGCATTGGAGGAGTGCCAACAACACACCCGGGCTCTGTCGGAGCAACTCAAGCTGGCCCCTTGCTACGTCGCAGGCCAAGGCCCAACCTTCGCGGAAATAGCCGCCGGCCCTAAGCAGCACATCCAAGAGCCTCTACACTCGGTGGTCGTGTCGTCAGTAAACGATCAGGACACCGGTGAAGAGGTAATTGAGAAGCTAAGGACGGCGGTCGATGCCCGAAATGAGGGCACGAGGGTTGAACGGCTGCGCAAGGCGAGGGACCAAAAGGTGGTGATCGGTTTTAGAACCAGGGATGAAATGACTAAAGTCACAGAGCGTATAAGGAGGACGGGTAACCTTGTGGTAGAGGAGATGAAAAATAAAGACCCGCTTGTCATCATAAAAGATGTCCTCTCCTGCCACACAGATGAGGAGATCATCCAATCCCTACAGCGGCAAAACTCTCACCTGGTTGGGGACATACTTGCGGATGATTGGAGGATGGGGGTGAAGTACCGTCGCAGGACGAGGAACCCCCACATGTGTCACGTCATCCTGCAGGTGTCCCCTGCTGTGTGGCAGAGGCTTACGATGGCGGGTCGTGTGCACATCGACCTACAGCGAGTGCGAGTGCAGGACCAGTCACCACTGGTACAGTGCACTCGCTGCCTGCGCTTCGGCCACAGCCGAAAACTGTGCACGCAGCCCGCCGACCTCTGCATCCACTGCGGTGAACCGCACATGCGAGCAGACTGCCCATCACGGCTGGCAGCGGAGGCGCCAAAGTGCCACAATTGCGTTTTAGCCAAAGTGGAAAAGGCCGACCACAATGCCTTCGACAGCGTGTGCCCGATACGAGTGAAATGGGACGCGTTGGCACGCCTGTCGGTGGCATACTGCTAAAGTTGTCCCTACGACCACCACCGAGTACAAAATTATCCAGACCAACCTGCAACGGAGTCAGCTTGCAACTAATGAGCTCTTGTTGGAAGCTGACAAGCGCAAGGTCGCCGTAGCAATGCTCCAGGAGCCGTATGTGGGTGGGGTGAGAAGGATGAAGGGTTACCGGGGCGTAAGGGTCTTCCAGAGCTCTGAGGGAGGAGAAGGGACTGTAAAGGCGGCAATAGCCGTCTTCGATAAAGATCTAGACATCTTACAGTACCCTCAACTCACCACAAACAACATCGTTGTGGTGGGAGTCCGAACTAGAGCCTGGACGATCACGCTGGTGTCCTTCTACTTTGAACCGGACAAGCCCATGGAGCCATACTTGGAGCATCTTAAACGAATAGAACGCGAGATGGGCCCCAACAGGTTGGTTATTGGAGGAGACGCAAACGCGAAGAGTACTTGGTGGGGTAGCAGCAACGAAGACCCGAGGGGGGAGCAGATGTGTGGAATAGTCGGAGAATTGGGGCTGCAGATTCTCAACGTCGGAGACATCCCGACTTTCGATACCGTGAGAGGTGGGGTAAGGTACAGCAGCCACGTGGACGTGACGGCCTGTTCGGCGGACATACTCGACCTGGTGGATGGCTGGCGGATCGAGGAGGGTCTCACGAGTTCCGACCACAACGGCATAGCCTTCAGCATTAATCTACAAAAATCGAAAGGAATTGCAATAGAACGGACCACTAGGGTATACAACACCAAAAAAGCTAACTGGAGGCAGTTTCATGAGAAACTGTCCCAAATTATGCTGGACAAAAAGTTAACCCTGGTGGATTTGTCAAATATACACAACATAGATCAGGTAGAACAAACAATAAACACATACACACAAGCAATTACCGACACATGCAGAGACACTATACCACACAAAAACAATACAGAAACACTCACCATGCCGTGGTGGTCCGAGGAACTCGTGGAGATGAAGAGGCTGGTCGCCACCAAGAAAGTGAGAGTCAGGAGCGCAGCGCCGGTCCGAAGAGCGATGGTGGTCAGCTTGTACCTGAAAGCAAAAGAAGAGTATGAGGCAGCAGTGGTGAAAGCTCAAGCGGAGAGCTGGAAGGAGTTTTGCGGGAAACAGAACAGAGAGGGGGTCTGGGAGGGGATTTACAGGGTGATGGGAAGAGTAGCAAAAAGAGAGGAAGATGTGCCTCTGCAGGTGGAAGGGATGACATTGGACGCGGGCGGCTCAGTGAGGCTGTTGGCCGAGACGTTCTATCCCGAGGACCGAGAGGAAGACGACAACATGGATCATCGCCAAACCCGACAACTGGCAGAGACGGTAAACGCATGGAGTCATGATGAACGGCATGACCCTCCGTTTACCCAAAGCGAGCTTAGCAGATCCATGATGTCGTTCAACCCTAAAAAGGCCCCGGGAGCCGACGGCTTCACAGCCGATATTTGCTCTCATGCAATAAATTGTAACCCCGAATACATCCTGGCACTGATGAATAAATGCCTGGCGCACCACCACTTCCCGAAGATCTGGAAGGAAGCTACGGTGGTTGTGCTCAGAAAGCCAGGCAAAGACTCGTACACCGTACCAAAGTCGTACAGGCCGATTGGGCTTTTGCCTGTCCTTGGGAAAGTGTACGAGAAGATGCTGGTTGCTCGTCTGAAATTCTATCTATTACCTAGGATTAGTACTCGCCAATACGGCTTTATGCCCCAAAAAAGCACAGAAGACTCCCTCTATACTCTCGTGCAGTACATCCGCGCAAAGTTGGCACTGAAGCAGATTGTCACGCTTGTGTCGCTGGATATAGAGGGAGCATTCGACAGTGCGTGGTGGCCCGCTATTAAGGTACGATTGGCTGAGGAAAAGTGTCCTGTAAATTTGAGACGGGTAGTCAGCAGCTACCTCAGTGACAGGGTGGTCACCGTGAGGTACGCAGGGGAGGAGAGCAGGAGACAGACCAGCAAAGGGTGCGTCCAGGGATCCATAGGGGGGCCAATACTCTGGAATCTGCTGCTCGACCCGCTCCTGAAACAGCTGGAGAGTAGGGGCGACTACTGCCAGGCATTTGCCGACGATGTCGTGTTGGTGTTTTGCGGCGATACGGCACACGGAATCGAGGGACAAGCCAATGCCGCTCTCGAACATGTTCGGGCGTGGGGTGTCAGAAATCGGCTAAAATTCGCACCGCACAAAACTTGTGCGATGGTGCTAACGCGGAGGCTGAAGTATGACACACCGCGCCTGAGCATGGGGGGGATCGACATTGGAATGTCCCAAGATGTCAAAATTTTAGGGCTGGTTATAGATGCCAAACTCACCTTCAACAAACACATAGCTATCGTCTGTAAAAAGGCGATATCTATGTACAAGCAGCTGGCCAGAGCAGCCCGGGTCAGTTGGGGTCTGCACCCAGAGGTGATAAGGGCTATATACACCGCAGCAGTAGAGCCGACTGTGCTGTACGCCGCAAGCGCATGGGCACCGGCTGCTAACAAATTGGGAGTCAAGAAACAGCTCAACGTCGTCCAGAGAGGGTTTGCCCAGAAGCTGTGCAGAGCCTACCGCACAGTCTCCCTGAACTCGGCACTGGTTCTGGCTGGGATACTCCCACTCGACCTCCGTATCCGGGAAGCGGCTGCGCTTTACGGAGCCAAGAGGGGAGTGCCCCAGCCCATACTGGGAGACAGGGAGGTTGAGCGGATGGCCCCGGCGATGGAGGCCCCACACCCCGCGGAGCAAATCAGTCTGGAGTTTGGAAGTCTGGTAGACGAGGAACAATATAAAAACCATAGCGTCTTCGATGTGCGTATCTTCACCGACGGCAGCAAGATTGAGGGCAAAGTCGGAGCGGCGCTATCCCTGTGGAATGGCACCGCCGAAACCAAGGCCCTCAAACTTGCTTTGCCGTCCTACTGCACCGTCTATCAGGCTGAACTCCTGGCTCTACAAAGAGCGGTAAGGGAAGTGCTCAAGCGCAGGGAAACCACGTTCGGCATCTTCAGCGACTCTATGGCGGCTCTTCAGTCGGTGATCAACGTAAGTTCCCCCCATCCCTTGGCCGTGGAAACCAGAGACACCATACGACACTGTAAGCTCCAGAACAAGAGTGTCTCCTTGTTCTGGATCAAGGCCCACGCAGGTTTGGAGGGAAACGAGAGAGCCGACCAGCTCGCGAAGGAAGCTGCCCTGGGGTCGAAGAAGAAGCCGGACTACGATCTGTGTCCCGTATCATTCGTCAAGCGAAGAATCCGGTCGGAAACGCTTGACGAATGGAACGGGAGATATCGGTCGGGTGACACGGCTTCGGGCACCAAACATTTCTTCCCTGACGCGGTGGTAGCGTACGGTGTGATACGCAAGATGGCCCCCACGAGCATTACTACACAAATCCTGACGGGGCACGGTGGGTTCTCTGCATACTTGAAACGCTTCAAGTGTAAAGAGAGCCCATCGTGCGCCTGCGAGCCTGGCGTGGAAGAGACCGTGCTGCACATATTGCTCGAATGCCCAATCACCGCAAAAATGCGATTTGAAGCAGAGCAGCAACTCGACGTCACATTGGTAGCCAGAAATCTACCAAGTCTAATGGAAGGAAATAAGAGAAAAGCATTTTTAAATTATTGTAGCATAATAGCCAACTTAGTCGTAAATAGAAATAAAGCTTAAGAAAATATATGATACTTGATATATAATAAGTATATAGGTAAAGTATCATAATAAATAAAATAGGAAAAAAAAAAAAAAAAAAAAAAAAAAAAAAGTTTTTATATGTATAATTGAGAGATTTGGTATGGTTCTATCCTCATATAGAAAAATACGAGTTTATGTAGTAGATTTATTGAAGTAGTGTATAATAGTTTATATCGCAAAATCGATATTTAAATTAATAGGCTGTCTAGCAGATGAAATTCTCCGTGTCTATTTGTTTAAAAAATTATTGCAAAATTACCACCCTTTAAAAAGTAGAACAAGGGCTCTGACATCGTCAGAGGGACACTGAGCAAAGGCAGGAGTGGGTTTTAGCCGGTAAGAGTCCGGCACTGCCCAGACTGGCTCACCAGTGAGGCAGTCTGGGCGTCCATGAGGATTTCCCACTCCTGCTAAATCAAAAAAAAAAAAAAAAAAAAACCTAACCTAACCTAACCTAACCTTTTTTTTTTTTTTTTTTTTGTCGCTGAGAAATGCTTTATGCATCCCCGGCTCGTGGGGGACGAGTCGGGGTATGTGGGACTCCCTGTCCTAGTGACAGTATACCCACTAAAACTCAGCGGTGTTCCCGCATCGCCGTGATGGGAGGGTCATGGGAAACCGGCTCAGCCTTTACATCCACGACCCTCCCGGCGCATGCCCGCCTAGCTGGCGGGCCCCGCATGCCCCCCGGGTTGGGGGGCTACGGGAATGGCCGGGAACACCTGGCCATTCCCGTCCGGCACTGGTGGAGGCCTGTGCGATACAGGCAAGGGTGCCCCCGCACCCGTTGCCTGCTGGCCTCCACCTGGGAGGAGTCGAAGATGACTATCGTACTGACGTCTTCTTCGACCCCTCCTCCGCCTTCGGAGCGGCGCCTCGGCAGGGTCGTCCTCCCGAGCGCGCTCCGCCGCCTCCTTCTGGGACATGACGTGTTCACAGAAGGAGGCGACTGCCGCCCAGGACCCCTCGTCTCTCAGCATGGCGTTAACCAGGCCGGGGAGCGAGAGGTCCGGTCCGATCGCCGCGACGAGACTGCGGCGCGGCTCTGACCACGACGGGCACACCTCGAGTGTGTGCTGTGCCACGTCCTCCGCCGCGCCACAGTCGCGGCACGACGACGTCTCCTCCCGTCCGATTCGGTGCAGGTACGATCCGAAGCAACCGTGTCCGGACAGCACCTGCACGAGACGGAAGGAGAGGAACCCGTGCGGACGCTCGAGCCAGTCTCGCAGCACTGGCCCAATCGCGTCGAGGGTTCGGCGGCCGAAGGCTGCGGTGGCGAGGTCCCCCGTCCAATGGACGACGATGGCGTCCCTCGCCTCCCGCCGGACGGCCTCCCGCTCTTCCGGGGCTGAGCGAACGCCCCTCGCTTTCCGCTCCGCCGTCCACTCATACACTCTGGCGAGCACCCACGCCTCGAGTTCCCAAGGAGGGGTGCTGGCCAGAGCGCATGCTGCCGCATAGCCCACCGTGCGGTAGGCCCGCGCCGCCCGCTGGGCTATGGCCCTTTGAGGTGCCCGCAAGGCCGCGGCGTTCTCTCGTCTGTGGAGGGACTCCTCCCAGATAGGAGCCCCATAGAGGGCCATGCTCCTCAAGATGCCGGCGTAAAGCTGCCGGCATCGCGCGCTGGGCCCCCCCAAGTTGGGAAGCAGCCACGAGAGAGCGCCCGCGGCCTTCAGCAGGCGCGACGACAGCCCGCTGAAATGCGGGCCGAAGCGCCACCTGCTGTCGAGTACAAGGCCCAGATATTTCATCTGGGCCTTCACCTCAATCCTGACGCCCTCCACGAAGATGTGGGCGTCAGGTGGTGGGTGGCGCTGCCGAGGGCCGTGGAAGAACACGGCCTCGGTCTTGTGCAGCGCCACCGTTAAACCAAGGCGGCGGATCCGCCCCGCGACCAAGGATCCGCCCGCCGAGGCCAGGTTGGCCGCCTCTCTGAAACTCTCCCCCCGGGCGGTGAGGAGAGTGTCATCCGCGTAGCAGACGACACTCGTGCCTCGGAGGAGAGTTCCCCGCAGGAGCCAATCATAGCCGACGTTCCAGAGGAGAGGTCCTAAGACTGACCCCTGTGGAACGCCGGCTTCAACGGCGTACCGCCGGACTCGGCCAGTCTTGTTTACCAGGAGGATCGCCCGATCCTCCAGGTAGCTGGCCAGCAGACTGCGCATGTACCGAGGCACTCCGTGGAATCGGAGCGCCTCGAGGATGGTGCAGTGGGGAACGGAGTTGAAGGCGTTGGCAATGTCGAATGACACAGCCAACAATCCGTCCCCCGCATCCATCGCCTCCTTCACCTGCCCCTTAAGGCAGGCCAGCGCGTCCACCGTGGACCGCTCAGCCCGAAAACCGAACTGAGCGTCCGACAAGTCCGGCCCGATACGCCGCAGATGGCCCTTTAGGCGGGCAGCGATTATCCCCTCGAATATTTTACCGACCTCATCGAGCAGAACGATGGGCCGGTATGCCGAGGGGGAGTCCGCCGGGCGGCCCTCCTTGCGAAGGAGGCACAGCTGCCCCTCCTTCCACGGTTTCGGGAACCTCCCAGACGCAAGGCATGCGCTGAAGAGGTCCCGAAACCTCTCCTCCATTTGAGTGGCAGCGATCGCCACCACTCTCGCCGGAACACCGTCGGGGCCTGGAGCTGTCTTCTTGGCGCGGATACGGAGAATCGCCGCGCCAAGTTCCGACTCCGTGACAGGAGGGGCCTCCTCTTCCTCTTCAGCTGGCGGAGCTGTCCCAAGCGGGGGGTCCATCACTGGTGGGGTGAAGTTGTCCCTGCACGGAAACAGGGACCGAACCACCCCATCCAGAAACGACGGCTCGAGGGTCTCGGCAACGGGGGGACCAAAGGGGCGCAATTTGTTGCGCGCCGCCTTGTACGGTCTCCCGAAGGGGTCGTTGTCGAGACCCTCCAGCATCTCCGCTCTCCCCGAGTCTCTGGCGGCGGCGATGGCTCGGTCGAGGACCATTTTCGCCTCCAAGTAAACCTCATAGAGGTGGTCCCCGACAGCCACATCCCGTCGACGCCGCCGCCGACTCCGCGTGTAGGCCCTCCTCGCCTCCACACACGCCGCTCGAAGCCCCGCCAGCTCTGCCGACCACCAGTACACTGCGCGTTTGGGTTGTGGTCGGCGAGACCGAGGCATGC
The DNA here is from genome assembly GCA_916701695.1 of Agrochola macilenta. Classification (NCBI taxonomy): domain Eukaryota; kingdom Metazoa; phylum Arthropoda; class Insecta; order Lepidoptera; family Noctuidae; genus Agrochola; species Agrochola macilenta. The sequence goes on from OU753576.1 coordinate 7,784, forward strand.
TGGAGTTGCATACCTCGGTCAGAGACTCCCTCATCAGCCCCGCCACGGTGTCCACGTCCAGGCCGGTGGAAGGCGGCGAAAGCCAGTCCTGGACGAACGCCGCCTCCCGCGCTGCCTCCCTGTCCAGGCGGGTGAGAGCCCACCGTGGGAACGGTGACGGCCCCGAGCGGGGCCTTGTCCTTCCGGGGCCACTGGTGGAGATGTCGAAACGCACGTAGCGGTGGTCTGACAAAGTCTCCACCAGGTCCACCCGCCAGTTCAGCACGCGCGCGGCTAACGCAGGGGTGGCGAAAGTGACGTCCACTATTGAGCCACCCTGCCGCCGCACGCATGTCTGGACGCTCCCTCTGTTCAAGAGGGAGAGTCCAGAGGAGGCCGCCCACATCTCTACTGCCCGCCCGCGTGCGTCGGTGGCCGGGGAGCCCCAGGTCACCGACTTGGCGTTCAGGTCTCCCAGTACGGAGACCTGACGCGGCGCCGCCCTGCCGACCACGGCGGCCAGGACTCCGAGAAAGTTCTCGAAGTCCTGAAGAGGGCGGTTTGGGGAGAAATAAACGCCCACAAGGGCGAAGTCTCCCCACGCGGCGGCCACGTATCCCGGTCCCTTCTCTAATAGCGAGAGGGGAGGGGAGTCTGTGGAAGACCGCGCCGCTAGTGCCACCGAGTCGTCCTCGTCACCCAGCCAGCTGCCGGGGATCGAGTAGGGCTCGGCGACCACCGCTACGTTCACCAACCACTCGGCCATGACCTGCACTACCAGGTCCTGGGCCGCTCTGCAGTGGTTGGTGTTCGTCTGGAGGATGCGGTAGTCGGAAATTGTTATTCCGACATCGCACCCCCCACCTCATTTACCACCGCCACTGGTGCTACAGCGGCGACGACTGCGACGGCGGTGGCAACAGGGCGAACCTGCGCCGGCACCACGCCCTTCCTCACGGGGAGCTTGCAGCTCCTGCCCGTCATCCTGTGGTCCGCGGGGCGGCCACTGGCGGCGCACGCCGCGCAGTGTGGCTTGGCGGCGGTGCAAGCGGCCCACCCGTGTCCCTCCTGCCCGCATTGGAAGCACGTGTCTCCCCAGTCGGACTTGGAGGGACACGTGGCTCGGGTGTGGCCGACCGCGAAGCACTTGAAGCAGCGGACAGGCTGGTCTTCAAGTGCCCGGACCACAGCCGAGCCGAACCCAACAAGGATCCGTCCTTTTGTTGTAGCAAGGACGGCCCCAGCCGCGGCGACTGGGCACTCGACGCGGATGACGCCCATGCCGCGGCGGCCGGGCCTGATGGCTCCACTCTTCACTGCGCCAGCTTCGCAGCCTCCAGCCGCCGCGACGGCCTCCACCACATCCTCTTTGGTGACCGAGTCGTCCAGATCGGCCACCTCCAAGGCTGCGGTCTTAACAGGTCTGGCGACCTTTGCCACATCCGCTATGACCTCTTGCAACTTTGTTGCGAAGAGGTCCGCATTTGTGCCACGCTGCTCCCCCGAGAACTCGAAAATTCGAGCCCCGGTTAGAGTTCGGCGGCACTTGATGTTGCTGATCCCCAGCTGGGAGGGATCAGCATTAGTACGAGCCCGTCTTAGGACGGACTCATACGTCTCCCCACGCTCCGCGGCCTCCGGGGTGATGGTCACCACGACGGCCGCGGTTTTGGGAGGAACCAGCTTCCTCCCGCCGGCTTTTTTCGCTGCAGGCCCAGTCGCAGCGGGCTTGGGAGCCGACTTTTTGCCCTTTTTCCCTTTTTTGACCACTTCCGTCCACGGCTGGTTGGACGGGGTGGTGGAGGGAAGAAGGGCGTCTTCCTCCTGCGAGTTCTGGGGGGCTGCTGGAGTGGCAGACGACCCAGACGCTCCCTCCGCGCTTGTGGTGGGGGCATGAGAAGCCGCCTTGGTCCTCTTGCCCTTGCCTTTGCCCTTGGCGGGCTGGGCATCCGATGCTGCTAGAGGCGCAGGTTCCGGCTCCCTCGGCGGTGGACGCTTGTCTGCCGCTAGCGGCGGGCGCAGCCGCTTTTCCGGCAGGAGCCGGTCCTCGATGCCCGCGAAGCAGGCCCGGATGAAGGCCCTCTCCTCCATGACCACTCCGCGGATCGTTGCCTCAAGGCTGGCAGTTGAGGAGGAGGAGCCTCCCACCACCGGACCTGGGGCAGATTGGGCAGGCCTGGCCGTGGCCTCAGCCAGCTTCTGGTGCAGCTGGCTGACCTCCGCCTGCAGGCGATCCACTTTCGCCTGCAGCTGCCGCGTCTCGTCCGTGGCCGTGCGCTTGACCAGCTCTGTCACGATGCCGTGCATGCTGGCGGCACGGCATTTGAGGGCCTTCTGGAAGGTCCCCTTCAAATTGGAGGACTTTGAGGCGACCTCCAGGACCTCCTCCCTATCCTCATGCGCCATGCGCTCCAGTTCCGCCAGGGAGTGGTCAGCATACAGCACACTGGATGCACCGTAGCCAGCCTTCGCCCTGGCAGCTTGCGCCTGCTGCTCCTTGGCAGCGACCCTCTCCTCCAGGTCTTGTTGAAGCTGCGCCCTCTTCGCCAGATTCAACTGGCGCTCGGCGTCCACCAAGCCCACACTGTGGGAAGAAGGCGCAGTAGAAGTCGAGGCCTTTTTAGGCTTCGACTTCTTCTTCGCCCTAACGGACTCCGAGGAGCCCACGGACCGCTTCCGCTTAAAGCGGTCGCTCTCGGACGCCGACGTGTCCATGACGGAGTCGTCGGAGTCCGACAAATCGTCTGGCCTTCTAAATAATGAGCTGGCCGCAGATGGTGCGCGGTCAGCTTCCGACACGTGGCCCTGAGAAGGGCCGTTGGGTTGGCCCTGAGAAGGGCCGTTGGTTTGGCCCTGAGAAGGGCCGTTGGATTGGCCCTGAGAAGGGCCGTTGGATTGGCCCTGAGAAGGGCCGTTGGTTTGGCCCTGAGAAGGGCCGTTGGGTTGGCCCTGAGAAGGGCCGTTTGAATCGCCCTGGGAGGGGCGATTCCGAATAAAACGGCCAGACGCATTACGCGCTGGCTTGCTCGACTTGATAAGGTTAAAATCCGACATGTTATTAAAATTCGACTTGTTCGTAGACTCGACTGCTAGATGACTACGATTCACAGCGCACTTTAGCCGCCGGTCTGCCACTCCGTTACGGTGGTCAGACACGGCGTTGCCCAGGGGATACTACGTGGAAGTATGCGCTGTGGGGGATCCCCCAACCTAACCTAACCTTTTTTTTTTTTTTTTTTTTTCCGGGGTGGAAAATCCTCATGGATGTCCTCCGCCCTGGGGCGGGCGGAGGGGTCTGTCAGACTCTTACTGACTAAAAACCACCCCGGTGTTCCAACTCACACCTACGCCGGGGGTCGCGGGAACTTGAAATCTTCCGCAACCCCCGGCTGGTGCCGGCCCGCCACTGCGGGCCTCCTCGCGGGTCAGGGGGGGGAGTGAGGTGTTTGACTCCCCCCACGACGTCTCAGAGGGGCGCGCGTGGAACACTACGCGCCGCCACCTCGGGTCCTGATGTGTGGGGGGCGACGGACGTCCCCGAGTCCGTCACCCCTGGACCCATTTAGGGGGGCTGGAAGAGGGCGTTATCCGCCCTCCGCCGACGCCCGGTGCGCCTGCTGCGGGCCGGGTGAGTGGACGAGATCTCCCTCTCCCTTTCCGCAGCCTCCTTCTGCGAGACGACTGTCTCACAGTAGGAAACCACCGCGTCCCAGGACTCGCCGCCGCCGACCATCGCATTCACTACGGCCGGCAGCGACAAGTCACTGCCTACTTCTGAGATGAGGGCACGGCGCGGCTCCTCCCAAGCGGCACACTCTGCCAGCGTATGCCGCGCCGTGTCCTCCCGGCAGTCGACGCAGTGGTGACACCGGGCGTCCGGCTCCCTGTTTATGCGACACAGGTACTTCCCGAAGCAACCATGCCCCGAGAGCACCTGCGTCACCCGAAACGACAGGGAGCCGTGCCTCCTCACGAGCCAGCGGTCGAGCACCGGCCGGACCGCCTCGACGATGTCGAGGCCGGCGGTAGGGCGTGAAAGCCTGTCCCGCCATTCCGCCACCAGGACCTCGCGAAGCTGAGACCGATGCAGCTCCATGTGTCGCTGCATCGGTCGCTCGCCCCGCGCCCTCGCTTCCTCGCGCCACCGATACGATGACGCGAGTACTTTCGCCTCTAGGTCCCAGGGCGGGGATCCGGCCAGTGCACAAGCCGCCTCGTAGGAGATCGTGCGATACCCTCTGATGACTCTGACGGCCATCGCCCTCTGCGGCTTGCGCATTACGGCGATGCTACCGGCCGTCAGGTCAGCAGCCCAGATCGGGGCCCCGTAAAGGGCCATCGATCGCACGATCCCCACGTAGAGCCGCCTACAAGCGGCGCTCGGGCCCCCCAGATTGGGAAGCAGCGTTGATAGCGCCCCAGCGGCGCCCAGCAACTTGGGCGCCAGCCGTCGGAAGTGGGGCCCGAAGTCCCACCGGCTGTCGAGCACCAATCCTAGGTACTTCATGGTGGACTCGACAGCGATCCGAGCCCCCCCGACCACGATGTGTGAGCCGGGTGACGGCGCCCGCCGGGGGCCATGAAACACCATGGCCTCCGACTTGCTGAGGGCCACCTCCAGGCCTAGGCGACGTATGCGGCCCACCACATGTGAGACCGCAGCCGTCGCCAACAACGCTGCCTCCCTGTGCGAGCTCCCCCGGGCAGTGACCAGCGTGTCGTCCGCATAACACGTCAGGTCTACCCCGGCACCGAGCTCGCCCCTCAGCACCCAGTCGTACCCGATGTTCCACAGGAGCGGGCCTAAAACCGAGCCCTGTGGAACACCGCACGACATGCGGCGCTGGTTTCCGCCATCACGTCCCATGTAGGTGACACACCTCTCCGACAGATAAGCCCCAACGATGTGGCGGAGGTAGGGAGGCACCCCATGATACCGCAGTGCCTCCCGAATACAACTCCAGGGCAGGGTGTTGAAGGCGTTGGAAATGTCCAAGGACACCGCCAACATCACCCCGCCCCGGGACACCGCTTCCTCCGCCAGGACTCTTACCCGCGACACAGCGTGGATCGTGGAGCGCCCATGCCGAAACCCGAACTGACTGTCGTCCAGGTCCGGCCCCTCTCTGCACAAGTGGCCGACGAGGCGGGCTGCGATTATCCGCTCAAACAGCTTGCCCACCTCGTCAAGCAGCACTATGGGCCGGTACGCGGACGGCGAGTCCGCAGGGCGCCCCGCCTTCCTGAGCAGGACCAGACGACCAGATTTCCACAAAGTGGGAAACTGGCCCTGCTCAAGGCACGCTGTGTAGAGTCCTCTCAGTTGGGGCTCAAGCTCCTTCAGAGCGAGGGCTAGCACGCAGCCGTGGATCCCGTCGGGCCCCGGAGCCACGTTCTTGGCCCGGAGCCGCATCACGGCTGCCCTCATCTCTGCCTGTGTCACCTCTGGGACGCTGATGGCGTTCTCCTCTGTAGACTCTGCGGCTGTGGGCAAAGCCATCGGCGGCGGAGTATGCTCCGCTCTCGCCGGGAAGAGGGCTGCGACCACCTCCTCCAGCAGCTCGGGTTGGAGACTCTCCGTAAGTGGAGGCGCCGCGGCTCGAAGTTTCCCTCGGACCGCGCGATAAGGGCGCCCCCACGGATCCCCGTCTAGAGTCTCCAACATCTCCTCCCTGGCTCGCGTCCTCGACTCACCGATGGCCAGCCACAGAGTCTGCTTGGCCGCGCGGTACACCTCATACAGCGCGGCCTCTTCGTCAGGGACCCGACGACGTCTCCTCCGGTACCGGATGTACTGGCGTCTAACCGCCACGCACGCGACGCGCATCTGCGCGATCTCGGCGGTCCACCAGTACACCTGGCGCCTTGCGGACTGTGCGTGAACCCGGGGCATGGACGCGTCGCAAATTTGCGTCATCGCCCCGCGGAACCACAGCGCCTCCTGCTCGACGTCGACGGGTCCGGTCGTTGCCGACTCCCGGCTCCAGGCCTGGACAATAGCGGCCTCCTCGAGAAGCTCCCTGTCAATGCGCTTACGCGCCCAGCGCGGACCGTCCGGTCGCGGGGCCAGTGGACTGCGGCCGCCGGCGGTCTGGGTGGAGACGTCGAAACGGATGTATCGGTGATCCGACAACGTCTCCACCTCCACGGCGACACGCCAGTCGCGGACACGGCTCGCGACAGCGGGGCTAGCGAACGAGACGTCCACTATAGACCCGCCCCGCTGCCGCACGCACGTGTGGACCGAGCCCCGATTTAGGACGGTCAAGCCAGTCGTGACCGCCCACTCCTCCAACACCTCGCCCCTAGCATCGGTCACAGGGGATCCCCACGCCTCAGACTTGGCGTTGAGATCCCCCAGCAACAGCACCGGGCGAGGGTGGAGTCGGCCCACGACGGCACCCAACTCGACAAGGAACCTCTCGAAGTCGGCGAGACTCTTGTTGGGCGAAAAATACGCACCAACCGTGCCAATGCCGTCCGCGAGGACGGCTACCCAGCCGTGACCTCGGGACGGGTTGACAAGAGCCCCGCCAATGATGGCCACCAAACCGTCCAAGTCTCCCACCCAGTTATCCCTGGGGGGGACAAAATACGGTTCGGCGACCACAGCCACGTGAATCGACCACTCTGCCATGCTCTGGAGCAAGAGATCCTGAGCTCTAGCAGAGTGGTTGATATTGCCCTGGAGGAAATGGTACAGCGCCATTAAGCGCAATCCATTCCCTCCGCACCATTCCTAGGCCGGGAGTCGGCCGAAGGGCAGCCAGGCTGCGGGGGGGGTAAAGAGCCCCCGGCAGCCTTGGCAGCCCCTCTCTTCTTCTTTGTGGCGGGTGCGCCACAGGCCTTTCCGCCCGCTCTGTGTCCGGCGGGCCTCCCCGCAGCTGTACAGAGGCTGCAGTTTGGCTCCGCGGAACACTGGGCCGCCTTGTGGCCGGCCTGACCGCAGCGATAGCACTGCTCGCTGCGGTCTATTTCGGCGGTGCACCGTGCCCTGACATGCCCAATGTCGAGGCAACGGTAGCACCGCAAGGCCTTGGGTTGCAGCTGCTTCACCCTCGCTGCCACCCACCCCACCAAAAGACGCCCAGCGTCGGCGACTTTGTTCGCCGCCGCCACCGGGCACCGCACCCAGATCGCGCCGAGCCCGGACGCATCGACGCGAACTTCCCCCGTACGGACGTCTTCGGGCGGACATCCACCGGAACGGGCGATGGCCGCCACGACCTCAGCCGGAGTTGTCGAGTCGTCCAGCCCGTCGACGCGCAGTTCCGCGGTCTTCATCGGCCTGGACACCCGAACGTCCTCCGGATTGAGGACCTCCCTCAGCTTGGCGGCCAGGACGTCCGCCCTTTCGCCGCTAGAGGCACCCGACACCTCAAGTAGTCGCGCCCCCGTAATCGCCTGCCTCACTCTGAGGCCAGACGGTATACCAAGGTCGGGGAACGCGACTTTGGCTTTTGCCTCAGTAAGGACCGCCTTATAAGAGACGCCCCTTTCGGCGGCTCCGGGCTGCAGCGTAATAACTACAGCCGCGGAGCGTGGGGCTCTGACTCTGGGCGGCCCTTGAGCCTTCTTGGGTGCCAGTGCCGGTGCTCCAGCGGGTACCGGTGGTGGCGGCGCCGTCTTCTTTTTACGGCGGCCCCTCTTGACGACCGTCGTCCAGGAGTCCTTGGTGGACTCGGGTGCGTTCGCCGAGGGAGCAGTCGCCGGTGGCGCGGCCGTCCGGGAAGTGGACGCGGACGCGCCCCCTTTGGTCTGCGCGGGACCCGGCTTAGCGGGCTCCTCCTTCCTCCTCCTATCCGCTGCGAGCGGTGGCCGGAGAGTCACTGCTGGGAGGAGCCTCGACTCCAGGCCCTGCAGACGGGCATTCATCATACCCCCACACTGCAGCATGCAGATGCGAACGATCTTCTCGATCTCTGCATCTGCAGGTGCGGGGGTACGGACCGATGACGGGGCCGACGACGGGGCCGGTGGTGTCAGGGCAACGACGGGAGCGGAACCAGTGGCCGCAGGACGCCTCTGCTGCCATTCCGCCCTCTGCGCGGCAAGCTCCCGTTTGAGGTCCTCCAGCTCAGATCTGAGACGGCTGTTCTCCTCCCACAGCTTCGCCGTCTCGTCTGAGCTTGTGCGACTAAGGAGGACCCCAACTGCCTCCTTGATGTCGCCAGCCGCCTCCTTCAGAGCGCGCGTGAACGTGCCCTTCAGGCTGCCAGACTTTGTGGCAACCTTCATGACGACGTCCACGCCGTCCAAAACTTGGCGGCTCAGCGCCACCGCCGACAGGCTCTCCCCGGTAGCCGCCTGAGCAGAGCGTCGCTCTCGGGCCAGTCGAGCCATTTCGGTGACCTCGTCAGCCGCCACCGCCTTCCGCTGCATCCGCTTTGCGGAGCTCGCCTCCGCCTTGTTGCTTTGCAGCAACAGTGGGGACGCAGCGGAGTCTTCGCTCTTTTCCCCCGTCCCCTCACTTTCTGCGCTCCCCAGCTGCATCGGTACCGGCGTAGCGGGCCGCAAAAAGCGACCCCGTAAATCACGGTCCGGTAACCGCGCTTTGCCAGCCACCGCACGACCCCGCCCCCTCTGCGCGGTACCAAATTTTGGTGCCGACAGATCCTCCTCGCTGGAAGAGAGCTCGCTGCGCGAGCGCTTCCCTCCCAGCTGCGTGTCCTGGTCGGACAGTCGGTCCTTTTCTGGACATGAGCCGTCAATGACGGCATGCGGCTTTGTTGCGTCGCACAGGCGCTCCAGGCTAACCCGGAGCTCCTTTTCTTGCGACGCAAGGATTGGTTGACGAAGGTCGGCGGTGGTCTGCCGACCTACGGGACTAGTGGTGCCCCCCCCAGATACGGTGGGGCTGCCTTCCGAAGAAGGGCGGGATTGTACCTCCTTGAGGAGGTTGCCCGCCTGGGGAATATTACCATTAGCCTTCATTTTTTCATTTTTTTTTCCTTTTTAAGGGTGAGGTCCCTTTTCGCGCTAGCGACCGGATAACCCTCCGGCCATTCATCCCCTCGGCACGCTAGACCTTGGGATTGGGACTCCCTAATGTACGCCAACTCACCTCCCTCTGTAAGCAGAGGGGGGAGTAGACGTACGACCTACTGTAGCCCGGTTCCCTTCACCGACCATCATGGATGATCGGTGATTGGAACCATGACCCTTCCCCGTTTGTTGAGAATTCGCCGCCAGCCCCAAGTGTCCACCAAAACCTGGTGGGCACTTGGAGCTGACGTTGCCCAGGGTGCGCCACGGGGAGGCTTCTCAACATGCACCCCACCTAACCTAACCTAACCTAACCTTTTTTTTTTTTTTTTTTTTTTTTTTTTTTTTTTTTTTTTTTTTGTCGCTGAGAAATGCTTTATGCATCCCCGGCTCGTGGGGGACGAGTCGGGGTATGTGGGACTCCCTGTCCTAGTGACAGTATACCCACTAAAACTCAGCGGTGTTCCCGCATCGCCGTGATGGGAGGGTCATGGGAAACCGGCTCAGCCTTTACATCCACGACCCTCCCGGCGCATGCCCGCCTAGCTGGCGGGCCCCGCATGCCCCCCGGGTTGGGGGGCTACGGGAATGGCCGGGAACACCTGGCCATTCCCGTCCGACACTGGTGGAGGTCTGTGCGATACAGGCAAGGGTGCCCCCGCACCCGTTGCCTGCTGGCCTCCACCTGGGAGGAGTCGGAGATGACTATCATACTGACGTCTTCTTCGACCCCTCCTCCGCCTTCGGAGCGGCGCCTCGGCAGGGTCGTCCTCCCGAGCGCGCTCCGCCGCCTCCTTCTGGGACATGACGTGTTCGCAGAAGGAGGCGACTGCCGCCCAGGACCCCTCGTCCCTCAGCATGGCGTTAACCAAGCCGGGGAGCGAGAGGTCCGGTCCGATCGCCGCGACGAGACTGCGGCGCGGCTCTGACCACGACGGGCACACCTCCAGAGTGTGCTGTGCCACGTCCTCCGCCGCGCCACAGTCGCGGCACGACGGCGTCTCCTCCCGTCCGATACGGTGCAGGTACGATCCGAAGCAACCGTGTCCGGACAGCACCTGCACGAGACGGAAGGAGAGGAACCCGTGCGGACGCTCGAGCCAGTCTCGCAGCACTGGCCCAATCGCGTCGAGGGTTCGGCGGCCGAAGGCTGCGGTGGCGAGGTCCCCCGTCCAATGGACGACGATGGCGTCCCTCGCCTCCCGCCGGACGGCCTCCCGCTCTTCTGGAGCCGAGCGAACGCCCCTCGCTTTTCGCTCCGCCGTCCACTCATACACTCTGGCGAGCACCCACGCCTCGAGTTCCCAAGGAGGGGTGCTGGCCAGAGCGCATGCTACCGCATAGCCCACCGTGCGGTAGGCCCGCGCCGCACGCTGGGCTATGGCCCTTTGAGGTGCCCGCAAGGCCGCGGCGTTCTCTCGTCTGTGGAGGGACTCCTCCCAGATAGGAGCCCCGTAGAGGGCCATGCTCCTCAAGATGCCGGCGTAAAGCTGCCGGCATCGCGCGCTGGGCCCCCCCAGGTTGGGAAGCAGCCACGAGAGAGCGCCCGCGGCCTTCAGCAGGCGCGACGACAGCCCGCTGAAATGCGGGCCGAAGCGCCACCTGCTGTCGAGTACAAGGCCCAGATATTTCATCTGGGCCTTCACCTCAATCCTGACGCCCTCTACGAAGATGTGGGCGTCAGGTGGTGGGTGGCGCTGCCGAGGGCCGTGGAAGAACACGGCCTCGGTCTTGTGCAGCGCCACCGTTAAACCGAGGCGGCGGATCCGCCCCGCGACCAAGGATCCGCCCGCCGAGGCCAGGTCGGCCGCCTCTCTGAAACTCTCCCCCCGGGCGGTGAGGAGAGTGTCATCCGCGTAGCAGACGACACTCGTGCCTCGGAGGAGAGTTCCCCGCAGGAGCCAATCATAGCCGACGTTCCAGAGGAGAGGTCCTAAGACAGACCCCTGTGGAACGCCGGCTTCAACGGCGTACCGCCGGACTCGGCCAGTCTTGTTTACCAGGAGGATCGCCCGATCCTCCAGGTAGCTGGCCAGCAGACTGCGCATGTACCGAGGCACTCCGTGGAATCGGAGCGCCTCGAGGATGGTGCAGTGGGGAACGGAGTTGAAGGCGTTGGCAATGTCGAATGACACAGCCAACAATCCGTCCCCCGCATCCATCGCCTCCTTCACCTGCCCCTTAAGGCAGGCCAGCGCGTCCACCGTGGACCGCTCAGCCCGAAACCCGAACTGAGCGTCCGACAAGTCCGGCCCGATACGCCGCAGATGGCCCTTCAGGCGGGCAGCGATTATCCCCTCGAACATTTTACCGACCAAATCGAGCAGAACGATGGGCCGGTATGCCGAGGGGGAGTCTGCTGGGCGGCCCTCCTTGCGGAGGAGGCACAGCTGCCCCTCCTTCCACGGTTTCGGGAACCTCCCAGACGCAAGGCATGCGCTGAAGAGGTCCCGAAACCTCTCCTCCATTTGAGTGGCGGCGATCGCCACCACTCTTGCCGGGACACCGTCGGGGCCCGGAGCTGTCTTCTTGGCGCGGATATGGAGAATCGCCGCGCCAAGTTCCGACTCAGTGACAGGAGGGGCCTCCTCTTCCTCCTCAGCTGGCGGAGCTGTCCCAAGCGGGGGGTCCATCACTGGTGGGGTGAAGTTGTCCCTGCACGGAAACAGGGACCGAACCACCCCATCCAGAAACGAGGGCTCGAGGGTCTCGGCAACGGGGGGACCAAAGGGGCGCAATTTGTTGCGCGCCGCCTTGTACGGTCTCCCGAAGGGGTCGTTGTCGAGACCCTCCAGCATCTCCGCTCTCCCCGAGTCTCTGGCGGCGGCGATGGCTCGGTCGAGGACCATTTTCGCCTCCAAGTACACCTCATAGAGGTGGTCCCCGACAGCCACATCCCGTCGACGCCGCCGCCGACTCCGCGTGTAGGCCCTCCTTGCCTCCACACACGCTGCTCGAAGCTCCGCCAGCTCCGCCGACCACCAGTACACGGCGCGTTTTGGTAGTGGTCGGCAACCTAACCTAACCTTTTTTTTTTTTTTTTTGTCGCTGAGAAATGCTTTATGCATGCCCGGCTCGTGGGGGACGAGTCGGGGTATGTGGGACTCCCTGTCCTAGTGACAGTATACCCACTAAAACTCAGCGGTGTTCCCGCATCGCCGTGATGGGAGGGTCATGGGAAACCGGCTCAGCCTTTACATCCACGACCCTCCCGGCGCATGCCCGCCTAGCTGGCGGGCCCCGCATGCCCCCCGGGTTGGGGGGCTACGGGAATGGCCGGGAACACCTGGCCATTCCCGTCCGACACTGGTGGAGGTCTGTGCGATGCAGGCAAGGGTGCCCCCGCACCCGTTGCCTGCTGGCCTCCACCTGGGAGGAGTCGAAGATGACTATCGTATTGACGTCTTCTTCGACCCCTCCTCCGCCTTCGGAGCGGCGCCTCGGCAGGATCGTCCTCCCGTGCGCGCTCCGCCGCCTCCTTCTGGGACATGACGTGTTCGCAGAAGGAGGCGACTGCCGCCCAGGACCCCTCGTCCCTCAGCATGGCGTTAACCAAGCCGGGGAGCGAGAGGTCCGGTCCGATCGCCGCGACGAGACTGCGGCGCGGCTCTGACCACGACGGGCACACCTCCAGAGTGTGCTGTGCCACGTCCTCCGCCGCGCCACAGTCGCGGCACGACGGCGTCTCCTCCCGTCCGATACGGTGCAGGTACGATCCGAAGCAACCGTGTCCGGACAGCACCTGCACGAGACGGAAGGAGAGGAACCCGTGCGGACGCTCGAGCCAGTCTCGCAGCACTGGCCCAATCGCGTCGAGGGTTCGGCGGCCGAAGGCTGCGGTGGCGAGGTCCCCCGTCCAATGGACGACGATGGCGTCCCTCGCCTCCCGCCTGACGGCCTCCCGCTCTTCCGGGGCCGAGCGAACGCCCCTCGCCCTCCGCTCCGCCGTCCATTCATACACTCTGGCGAGCACCCACGCCTCGAGTTCCCAAGGAGGGGTGCTGGCCAGAGCGCATGCTGCCGCATAGCCCACCGTGCGGTAGGCCCGCGCCGCACGCTGGGCTATGGCCCTTTGAGGTGCCCGCAAGGCCGCGGCGTTCTCTCGTCTGTGGAGGGACTCCTCCCAGATAGGAGCCCCGTAGAGGGCCATGCTCCTCAAGATGCCGGCGTAAAGCTGCCGGCATCGCGCGCTGGGCCCCCCCAGGTTGGGAAGCAGCCACGAGAGAGCGCCCGCGGCCTTCAGCAGGCGCGACGACAGCCCGCTGAAATGCGGGCCGAAGCGCCACCTGCTGTCGAGTACAAGGCCCAGATATTTCATCTGGGCCTTCACCTCAATCCTGACGCCCTCCACGAAGATGTGGGCGTCAGGTGGTGGGTGGCGCTGCCGAGGGCCGTGGAAGAACACGGCCTCGGTCTTGTGCAGCGCCACCGTTAAACCGAGGCGGCGGATCCGCCCCGCGACCAAGGATCCGCCCGCCGAGGCCAGGTCGGCCGCCTCTCTGAAACTCTCCCCCCGGGCGGTGAGGAGAGTGTCATCCGCGTAGCAGACGACACTCGTGCCTCGGAGGAGAGTTCCCCGCAGGAGCCAATCATAGCCGACGTTCCAGAGGAGAGGTCCTAAGACAGACCCCTGTGGAACGCCGGCTTCAACGGCGTACCGCCGGACTCGGCCAGTCTTGTTTACCAGGAGGATCGCCCGATCCTCCAGGTAGCTGGCCAGCAGACTGCGCATGTACCGAGGCACTCCGTGGAATCGGAGCGCCTCGAGGATGGTGCAGTGGGGAACGGAGTTGAAGGCGTTGGCAATGTCGAATGACACAGCCAACAATCCGTCCCCCGCATCCATCGCCTCCTTCACCTGCCCCTTAAGGCAGGCCAGCGCGTCCACCGTGGACCGCTCAGCCCGAAACCCGAACTGAGCGTCCGACAAGTCCGGCCCGATACGCCGCAGATGGCCCTTCAGGCGGGCAGCGATTATCCCCTCGAACATTTTACCGACCTCATCGAGCAGAACGATGGGCCGGTATGCCGAGGGGGAGTCTGCTGGGCGGCCCTCCTTGCGGAGGAGGCACAGCTGCCCCTCCTTCCACGGTTTCGGGAACCTCCCAGACGCAAGGCATGCGCTGAAGAGGTCACGAAACCTCTCCTCCATTTGAGTGGCGGCGATCGCCACCACTCTTGCCGGGACACCGTCGGGGCCCGGAGCTGTCTTCTTGGCGCGGATATGGAGAATCGCCGCGCCAAGTTCCGACTCCGTGACAGGAGGGGCCTCCTCTTCCTCCTCAGCTGGCGGAGCTGTCCCAAGCGGGGGGTCCATCACTGGTGGGGTGAAGTTGTCCCTGCACGGAAACAGGGACCGAACCACCCCATCCAGAAACGAGGGCTCGAGGGTCTCGGCAACGGGGGGACCAAAGGGGCGCAATTTGTTGCGCGCCGCCTTGTACGGTCTCCCGAAGGGGTCGTTGTCGAGACCCTCCAGCATCTCCGCTCTCCCCGAGTCTCTGGCGGCGGCGATGGCTCGGTCGAGGACCATTTTCGCCTCCAAGTACACCTCATAGAGGTGGTCCCCGACAGCCACATCCCGTCGACGCCGCCGCCGACTCCGCGTGTAGGCCCTCCTTGCCTCCACACACGCCGCTCGAAGCTCCGCCAGCTCCGCCGACCACCAGTACACGGCGCGTTTTGGTAGTGGTCGGCGAGACCGAGGCATGCTGGAGTTGCATACCTCGGTCAGAGACTCCCTGAGGTGCCCCGCCACGGTGTCCACGTCCAGACCGGCGGAAGACGGCGAAAGCCAGTCCTGGACGAACGCCGCCTCCCGCGCTGCCTCCCTGTCCAGGCGGGTGAGAGCCCACCGTGGGAACGGTGACGGCCCCGAGCGGGGCCGCGTCGCTCCGGGGCCACTGGTGGAGATGTCGAAACGCACGTAGCGGTGGTCTGACAAAGTCTCCACCAGGTCCACCCGCCAGTTCAGCACGCGCGCGGCTAACGCAGGGGTGGCGAAAGTGACGTCCACTATTGAGCCACCCTGCCGCCGCACGCATGTCCGGACGCTTCCTCTGTTCAAGAGGGAGAGTCCAGAGGAGGCCGCCCACGTTTCCACCGCCCGCCCGCGGGCGTCGGTGGCCGGGTTGCCCCAGGTCACAGACTTGGCGTTCAGGTCTCCCAGCACGGAGACCTGACGCGGCGCCGCCCTGCCGACCACGGCGGCCAGGACTCCGAGAAAGTTCTCGAAGTCCTGAAGAGGGCGGTTTGGGGAGAAATACACGCCCACAAGGGCGAAGTCTCCCCACGCGGCGGCCACGTATCCCGGTCCCTTCTCTAATAGCGAGAGGGGAGGGGAGTCTGTGGAAGACCGCGCCGCTAGTGCCACCGAGCCGTCCTCGTCACCCAGCCAGCTGCCGGGGATCGAGTAGGGCTCGGCGACCACCGCTACGTTCACCAACCACTCGGCCATGACCTGCACTACCAGGTCCTGGGCCGCTCTGCAGTGGTTGGTGTTCGTCTGGAGGATGCGGTAGTCGGAAATTGTTATTCCGACATCGCACCCCCCACCTCATTTACCGCCGCCACTGGAGCTACAGCGGCGACGACTGCGACGGCGGTGGCAACAGGGCGAACCTGTGCCGGCACCACGCCCTTCCTCACGGGGGGCTTGCAGCTCCTGCCCGTCATCCTGTGGTCCGCGGGGCGGCCACCGGCGGCACACGCCGCGCAGTGCGGCTTGGCGGCGGTGCAAGCGGCCCACCCGTGTCCCTCCTGACCGCATTGGAAGCACGTGCCTCCCCAGTCGGACTTGGAGGGACACGTGGCTCGGGTGTGGCCGACCGCGAAGCACTTGAAGCAGCGGACGGGCTGGTCTTCAAGCGCCCGGACCACAGCCGAGCTGAAGCCCACCAGCAGCCGTCCCTTGGTCGCTGCAAGGACGGCCCCAGCCGCGGCGACTGGGCACTCGACGCGGATGATGCCCAGGCCGCGGCGGCCAGGCCTGATGGCTCCACCCTTCACCGCGCCAGCGTCGCAGCCTCCAGCCGCCGCGACGGCCGCCACCACATCCTCCTTGGTGACCGAATCATCCAGATCGGCCACCTCCAAGGCTGCGGTCTTTATAGGCCTGGCAACCTTGGCCACATCTGCGATGACCTCTTGCAACTTTGTTGCGAAGAGGTCCGCATTTGTGCCGCGCTTCTCCCCCGAGAACTCGAAAATTCGAGCCCCGGTTAGAGTTCGGCGGCACTTGATGTTGCTGATCCCCAGCTGGGAGGGATCAGCATTAGTACGAGCCCGTCTTAGGACGGACTCGTACGTTTCCCCACGCTCCGCGGCCTCCGGGGTGATGGTCACCACGACGGCCGCGGTTTTAGGAGGAACCAGCTTCCTCCCGCCGGCCTTTTTGGCTGGAGGACCAGTCGCCGCGCTGGCGGGCTTGGGAGCCGACTTTTTGCCCTTTTTCCCTTTCTTGACCACTTCCGTCCACGGCTGGTTGGACGGGGTGGTGGAGGGAAGAAGGGCGTCTTCCTCCTGTGGGTTCTGGGAGGCTGCTGGAGCGGCAGAGGACCCAGACGCTCCCTCCGCGCTTGTGGTGGGGGCATGAGGAGCCGCCTTGGTCCTCTTGCCCTTGCCTTTGCCCTTGGCGGGCTGGGCATCCGATGCTGGGCCTGCTACAGGCGCAGGTTCCGGCTCCTTCGGCGGTGGACGCTTGTCCGCCGCTAGCGGCGGGCGCAGCCGCTTTTCCGGCAGGAGCCGGTCCTCGATGCCTGCGAAGCAGGCCCGGATGAAGGCCCTCTCCTCCATCACCACTCCGCGAATGGTGGCCTCAAGGCTAGCGGTTGAGGAGGTGGAGCCTCCTACCACCGGACCTGGGGCGGATTGGGCAGGCCTGGCCGTGGCCTCAGCCAGCTTCTGGTGCAGCTGGCTGACCTCCGCCTGCAGGCGATCCACCTTCGCCTGCAGCTGCCGCGTCTCGTCCGTGGCCGTGCGCTTGACCAGCTCTGTCACGATGCCGTGCATGCTGGCGGCACGGCATTTGAGGGCCTTCTGGAAGGTCCCCTTCAAATTGGAGGACTTTGAGGCGACCTCCAGGACCTCCTCCCTATCCTCCTGCGCCATGCGCTCCAGTTCCGCCAAGGAGTGGTCAGCATACAGCACACTGGATGCGCCGTAGCCAGCCCTCGCCCTGGCAGCTTGCGCCTGCTGCTCCTTGGCGGCGACCCTCTCCTCCAGGTCTTGTTGAAGCTGCGCCCTCTTCGCCAGATTCAACTGGCGCTCGGCGTCCACCAAGCCCACACTGTGGGAAGAAGGCGCAGTAGAAGTCGAGGCCTTTCTAGGCTTCGACTTCTTCTTTTCTCTCTTAGACTCCGAGGAGCCCTCCGACCTCTTCCGCTTGAAGCGGTCGCTCTCGGACGCCGACGTGTCCATGATGGAGTCGTCGGAGTCCGACACCTCATCCGGTCTTCGAAACAAGCCGGCCGCAGATGGTATGCGGTCAGCTTCTGACGCTAAAGCGCCGCCGGCGTGGCCCTGAGAAGGGCCGTTGGGGTGGCCCTGAGAAGGGCCGTTGGTGTGGCCCTGAGAAGGGCCGTTGGGTTGGCCCTGAGAAGGGCCGTTGGGTTGGCCCTGAGAAGGGCCGTTGGATTGGCCCTGAGAAGGGCCGTTGGTTTGGCCCTGAGAAGGGCCGTTTGAATCGCCCTGGGAGGAGCGATTCGGGTTAAAATAAGGGATAAAACGGCCAGACGCGTCACGCGCTGGCTTGCTCGACAGGTTTTTAAAATTCGACATGGTGTTAAAATTAAAATTCGACTCGTTCGTAGACGACTGCGTGATGCCTACGAGTCACAGCGCACTTTAGCCACCGGTCTGCCACTCCGTTACGGTGGTCAGACACGGCGTTGCCCAGGGGATACTACGAGGAAGTATGCGCTGTGGGGGATCCCCCAACCTAACCTAACCTAACCTAACCTAACCTTTTTTTTTTTTTTTTTTTTTTTTCCGGGGTGGAAAATCCTCATGGATGTCCTCCGCCCTGGGGCGGGCGGAGGGGTCTGTCAGACTCTTACTGACTAAAAACCACCCCGGTGTTCCAACTCACACCTACGCCGGGGGTCGCGGGAACTTGAAATCTTCCGCAACCCCCGGCTGGTGCCGGCCCGCCACTGCGGGCCTCCTCGCGGGTCAGGGGGGGGAGTGAGGTGTTTGACTCCCCCCGCGACGTCTCAGAGGGGCGCGCGTGGAACACTACGCGCCGCCACCTCGGGTCCTGATGTGTGGGGGGCGACGGACGTCCCCGAGTCCGTCACCCCTGGACCCATTTAGGGGGGCTGGAAGAGGGCGTTATCCGCCCTCCGCCGACGCCCGGTGCGCCTGCTGCGGGCCGGGTGAGTGGACGAGATCTCCCTCTCCCTTTCCGCAGCCTCCTTCTGCGAGACGACTGTCTCACAGTAGGAAACCACCGCGTCCCAGGACTCGCCGCCGCCGACCATCGCATTCACTACGGCCGGCAGCGACAAGTCACTGCCTACTTCTGAGATGAGGGCACGGCGCGGCTCCTCCCAAGCGGCACACTCTGCCAGCGTATGCCGCGCCGTGTCCTCCCGGCAGTCGACGCAGTGGTGACACCGGGCGTCCGGCTCCCTGTTTATGCGACACAGGTACTTCCCGAAGCAAAACCTAACCTAACCTAACCTAACCCAGTAACCGATTAAACATCGCACACATAACATCAGCTCCGCGCAAAAATTACCCCAAAAATAGACGCGTTGAGCTACGAGCGCAAAAAAGTTATCAGTGGAATTGTGTAGTGTCAGTGCACCAGGATTCGTGTGGGCAAGTGTCTACCACCTCAGGATACCCAGCAGGCCCTCCAGAACTTCAGCGGCTAATATCTAAGCAAAGGTTTGTGGAGTCAGTTCACCAACAATAATACCGAGAGTCGCGGCAGAACTCTATCCAGCAACATCAGGATCAGGAGAATCCGATCAGCAGGTTGGGAGTTATTAAGGTGCGAAAATCGTTAAAATACGTGAAAACACGTGGGTTTTGGGAGAAAACCAACCTCACTTTTCCCCCACGTGTTTCTAATACACGAGGCGTGACGTACCGACAGCCATCCCAGCCACTACTGGAGACTCCGAAGCCGTCCCGAAGAATCTGCCTTCAGACCAGCGACCAGCGTGACGACTCCACGACCCATCACCAGGTTAGCCCCGAGGGAACTCCTCAACCCTTAGCCCCAACCCTCCCGAGATTGGACTCATCCGACTTGGACCTTCAGGACCTTGTCTGAGCCATTAAGGGTCCCCTCACCCCTACCCCCACCCCTTCAGTCACCCCCCTCCAACTTTCTTTATTTCCCCCACCCATACCCCCTCCACTTAAGACCCGTAAGGTTACCCCTCCATTTTTACCCCCCCCCCCCCTCCACCAAAAGTCACCCCCACGAACATCCCCCCCCCCAACCCCCCGCCTTCACCCCCCCTCTATAGTCTCCCCACGAAACCTCCCCCCCCCCCCCCCCCCCACCCCTATTTGGGATACCTCACCCCCCCGCGGGCTAACTTTGCTCCCGTTGGAGCTGGAAAGCCGAGATTGAGCTCAAACGAAAGGGCGAGACAAGCTCTCAAATCTGGCCCCAAGCGAAACCTCAAAAACCACACCCCACACACGCGGCGACACGCGGCGCCACAGAATTCCACTGAGGACCACCATCAGCGCCCATATAGAGCTCAGCCCATCGAGCTCTAGCAATTGTCGGGCTCCTCATCGGACAGCAGACGCAGACCATCAGCGGAACATCCGTGAGTCCATCGCCTATATAAATACACAGGCTAGTCATAGTTTATCTAGTTTTAGAAATACTCATAACTAACGATAACCTTAAATAGTTTGCATGTTTCCAGTCTTTATAACTCATAAACTCATCTCCCCTCAAACCTAAATAAAAAAAAAAAAAAATATCTTCCAATGTCTTCAAAACAGTCCTCCGTCTCCACCACGTCCACCACCTCCCGCAAAATGACCACGGAGGCCGCAAAAGCCCCAAAATCCCTAAGGGAAAGGGTTCTTAACAAAAATATAACCCAATCTGCAGCCTCAGAGTCGGCGCGGTCGTCGTCAAAGCCCCAGGTGTCGAAGGCAGCGTCGGAACCGGACGTGACGAGCAGGACACCGCTGCTGCCACCGGTACCTGTACCTGTCCCGGACATAGTCATCAACTGGGAACAGTGTGGCATCTCCCCCCCCTACGTGAGAGTCTCGGATGACGAAAGCTCGGTGGCATCGTCTATCAGCCAAGCCGACCGCTCCGCCAGAGGACGGCCGAGCCTTTTATACCGAACGTCGAGAGGCACAGGGGTGGAGATGGACATGGCCACCAAGGAGGCAAACGAGCTCCTTCAGAAGGGAAAGGACGCTTTGGAGGCAGCCGGAAACATGAAGCGAGAGTGCAAGGCGACAGCCCACGAGTGCCTCCAGGGCCTGTACGAGACGGCCCTGTCATTGGCGGACTCAAGATCCCGCCATAAGTACAACCTCGAGAAGGAGCGCTCTCGACACGCACAAGAGCTTGTGCGGGTCGAGAGAGCTCACACACGAGAGTTGATGGGATTTAAAGTCGACCTCTCGCTCATGCAGACGGACGTCTCGGAAACAAAAAAAGAGGCGAAAGGGATCCGGGAATGGCTCGGTCAAGAAACCCTTGATGCCTTCAAGGGCATCAAGGAGGTTAAAGACGAAGTTGCGGCCGCGAGCCATAAGAACATCCAAGAGCACGAGAAGACAAGGCAGGGAAGCGTCCGAGCCCCGGGGGATCCCAAGTGGGATTCAATGGGGGCCGGCCTTTCACGCCTTGACACGAACATCAGCAGCGTGTCCAACCAGCTGGACGTGCTCCGTCAGGCCATCGACAGGATTAAAGAAGACCTCAACCGACCAACTTGCAAGGAAACGGACCCGAGTAGCCAAGAGGACCCAGAATTACTCACCCTCATCACAAAGGCCATAGAAGACGAAACGAAAAAGATTATCGCACACATTCAGGCCATCGCCAACAGGCCTGTAGCATCCCCCCCCAAACCACAACCTCCCATTAACTTCACACACCACCTCAAGCCCATCTCAGAAAGGCTGGAGATCGTCTCGGCAGACCTCCGAGTATTGCGAGATAAAGAGCCACCCATCCAGGCGCCCCCGGCGCTGAATCTGGAGGCGGAACTCGCAGTCGGGGAGGTAAAAAAGACTCTCCAGGATATCCGGAAGGGGGTAGCGGACCTGGGCAAAACGGACAAAACGCCCCAACAGCAGCAGGGCCCCAAAACTTTTGCCCAGGTCACCAGTATACCCAAACCACCCACACAGCCCAATCACACCCTGATCGTCTCGTCCACGAATCCCCAGCACACTGGAGATAACGTGATCGAGAGGATCAGGTCTGCCCTGGACCTCAAAGAGCCCGCGTCGACACGGTTAGAAAAGCGCGGAACCAGAAAGTGGTCCTTAAGTGCGCTAGCAAGTGGGACCTTAATAACATTAAGGAGCAGGTCCAGTCGAACGCAGGGCTCAAGGTCCACGAGCCGAAACCTATAAACCCCCTCGTCTGCATCAAGGGAGTCCTGTCCAGCTACAGCGACGGGGAGATTGTAGATCTCCTAAAAGCGCAGAACAAGCATCTTCTGCAGAACGTCGCTGTAGATGGACAGACCCTAAAGGTGCGCTATAGGAAGCGCGCGAGGAACATCCACGAGTGCCACCCCGTTCTGGAGCTCTCCCCGGAGCTCTGGAAAGCCTTCACTGCGGTCCCAAAGATCCACGTGGGCATCAAGCGATGCTCGATTGAGGATCAGTCCCCACTAGTCCAGTGCACAAAGTGCCTTGGATATGGACACAACAAGTCCATATGCAAGGCCGGTAAAGAACTCTGCAGTTTCTGCAGCGGAGCACACAACGCAAGGGATTGCCTCACTCGAGCTGACGGCAAACAGCCCACCTGTGCAAACTGCAAGGCAGTCCACGGGTCCGCCAGTGACTTGGCACACACAGCGTTCAGCGCAGACTGCCAGGAACGCCAAAAATGGGATGGAATAGCAAGGTCGCGCGTTTCCTATTGCTAAGGGCGACCACGATAACACACCATCAAACCAACCAGTCACCCCCGAATTCGCATCAAGACCGACAGCAAGATTGAGATTCGTCCAAGTCAATCTTCAGCGCTCCAAGCTGGCCACGGAAGAACTCCTCATGGCAGCCCAGGCACGAGGAATTTCAGTAGCACTTGTTCAAGAGCCCTATGTAGGAAGAACAGGTGTGATGAAACAAAGTCCCGGCACGCAAGTCATCCAGTGCAGCCTCAACCGCCAAAAACCAGTCAAGGCAGCGATCGTTGTTTTCGGAAACAACCTGGAGGTCATCCACGACCCCCAGCTTGTGACCGAGAACGTCGCCGCTGTTTTGCTAAAGGTGGGTCGGCTCAGCTTCGGGGTGCTATCGGTCTACTTCGAGGGTGACCAGGACATAGAACCTTATCTTTCAGAGACACTAAGAATAACACAAAAACTCAACACACACAACATCATAGTGGGAGGAGACGTGAACGCCTGGAGCCAGTGGTGGGGAAGTGTTTCCGAAAACCATCGCGGGGCGGCGTACAGTTCTTTTCTCGATGAGCGGGATCTCCACATCCTGAACACGGGCCAAACGCCGACGTTCGAGATCTATAGAGGAGACAGGTGGTGCACCAGCATCGTAGACGTGACGGCATGCAGCCTGTCGCTGTTAGGCAAGGTCGAGGAGTGGCGTGTAGAAAGAAGTCTTACAACTTCAGACCACAATGCAATTACCTTCTCGATGCGCTTAGAAAAGGCCTTGGAACCCTTAAGGCCAATCTCGACGCGCATCTATAACACCAAGAAGGCAAAGTGGTCCGACTTCAGCACCCACTTCAAGAATAGCCTGGCCGACAGTGACATTACACCAGTCAGAGTCTCGGACGTCTCTAACGCAGAGGATCTGGAGGCAGTTATCACCTCATACACACAGAACATCCACCGCTCATGCGAGAGCGCGATCCCAAAACTGGGGTCGCCCAAACACGACGCTAAGCCCCCATGGTGGAGCCCTTCTCTAGAGTGTCTCAAAAGAGACGCCTTGACGAAGAAGAGAAGGATCCGAAATGCAGCCGCAAACCGGAGACACTTCACCATCCAAGAGTACGTGACGGCGAAACTCAAATACAGCACAACGGCAACGGAAGCTGCCACGGCCAACTGGAAGGAGTTCTGCTCTAAGCAAGACCGAGAGAGCATGTGGGACGGCATCTACAGGGTACTAAGGAAGACAGCCAGAAGACAGGACGACGCGCTCCTGAGAAACACCGCAGGTGAGACGCTCAGTCCAGAGCAATCCGCGGATCTTCTAGCAAAAACCTTTTACCCCGACGACTCAACGGATGCCGAACAGCCATACCACACAAACCTGCGCAGACTAGCGGAGGAGAGGAACCCCCAAGGTCTGTCTGCAGACGATCCGTCCTTTACGACTGCGGAGCTGGAAATGGTTCTCCAGAATCAAAATCCGAAAAAAGCCCCCGGTCCCGACGGATTAACAGCGGACATCTGCACAGCGGCAATAAACTGTGATAGGGAGGTGTTCTTAGCGATAGCCAATAGGTGCCTGTCGCTGTCACACTTCCCGAAGCAGTGGAAGGTCGCCCACGTATGCATCCTCCGTAAGCCAGGAAAGGACGACTACACCAGCCCAAAGTCGTACCGGCCAATAGGTCTGCTCTCGGTCCTAGGTAAAATCGTAGAGAAACTCCTAGTAGGTAGACTCCAGTGGCACTTCCTCCCAACCCTCAACACAAACCAGTACGGTTTCATGCCGCAGCGCGGAACCGAGGACGCCCTCTATGCTCTAATGGGCCACATACGAGCCGAAATCAAAGCCAAGAAGATCGTGCTTTTGATATCATTGGACATAGAGGGTGCCTTCGACAACGCGTGGTGGCCAGCTCTCAAACGACAAATGGCGGCCAAGAGCTGTCCCAAGAACATCTACGCTCTCGTCACCTCATACCTGGAAGACCGGAACATCAGGGTCAACTACGCCAGAGCGACTAGCGAGAAGGGTACCACGAAAGGATGCGTCCAGGGCTCAATTGCCGGACCGACGTTTTGGAACCTTATCCTAGATTCGCTCCTACACAAGATGGCTAGTCTGGGAGTATACTGCCAAGCCTTCGCAGACGACGTTGTCCTGGTTTTCTCGGACCATACAGCCGGTCCCCTGCAGCAAGCAGCCAATGACACGCTTGACAGAGTATCGGAATGGGGCGTCCAAAACAAGCTACGTTTCGCCGCGCATAAAACAAATGCGATGGTGTTAACGAGAAAGCTGAAGTACGACGTTCCGGTACTGTACATGTCGGGCACGAGGCTGAACCTGGTCGAACAGGTCAAGCTGTTAGGTCTCACAATAGACTCAAAACTCACCTTCAACGCGCACGTGTCTGCGACCTGTAAAAAGGCTGCAGACATCTACAAGCAGTTGGCATGCGCGGCAAAGGTGACTTGGGGTCTCAACGGAGAGATAATCAGGACGATATACGTGTCGGTGATAGAGCCCATCGTGGTGTATGCAGCGAGTGCGTGGGCCCCCGCAGCTGAGAAACTGATGACAAGGAATCAGTTTGACTCACTGCAGAGAGGCTTCGCGCAGAAGATCTGCAAAGCATACCGCACGGTGTCTCTGACATCGGCCCTTATTCTGTCAGGCCAACTCCCCCTAGATCTCCGGGTAATCGAGGCCGCGACCCTGTTCAAGATCAAAAAGGGCCATTCCCAAGAGTTCATACCGCCGGGCCGCGAGCTGGAGTGCAACGTGCACCACTCCGAAAATCCCCACCCAGCGCAACTCATAACAACTGAGTATGCACTCCTAGAGGACTTGACTCCCGAAACCCTGGAAACCCATCAAGTAATCGGTCCCCAAATCTACACCGACGGCAGCAAGATAGAGGGAAAAGTAGGAGCTGCCCTAACTTGGTGGGAAAACGAAAAGGAGTCAGAGTCCAGAACCTTCGGCCTGGAGCCTCACAACACTGTCTTCCAATCGGAAATGTACGCTCTCTTTAGAGCTGTCAGGATGGCAAGAGAATCTAGGGCGGCCTCCGTTGGCATCTTAAGCGACTCAAGATCGTCGCTTGACCTGCTGAGGAGACCGTCTGTCACTCACCACCTGGCACTCCAAATCAAGAGAAGCATCCGAGAGTTAAGAGAAGAAGGCAGAGAAGTGAGACTCTTTTGGCTAAGGGCCCACGTGGGAACCGCCGGGAACGAGAGAGCGGACGAGCTGGCCAAGGAGGCAGCGTTAACAAAGGACACATCGGACTACAGCAAGGTCCCCGTATCGTTCGTGAGAAGGAAGATACGGGAGGGGACTATAAAGAAGTGGCAAGCGCGGTACGAGTCCTCCACTACAGGAGCGGTCACAAAAGTGTTCTTCCCAGACGTCCTAGCGGCGAAAAGAACACTCAGAGACGCAGTTCTCACACCGGTCCATGTACAAATCCTAACAGGACATGGAGGATTCTCAGCGTATCTCCACCGATTTCATCTCAAAGATAGTCCCTCGTGCGTCTGTGACCCCAGTTGCGAAGAGACAGTTTGGCACCTGCTATTCGAATGCCCAAGATTCAGTCTAGAAAGAATGGAGCTGGAAGTCAAGTTCGAAACCCAGCTAAGCCAGTCCACACTCCACACGATCATGGAGAGACCGGCTACTAGGAATCCATTCTTGGCATTCGCAAGCAAAGTCGCAACAGTCGCAGCATTGGCTAACAAAACAGACGTAACCTTGCAAAGACGAAATCGACCACCATCCACACAAACCGTCACAATCACGTCAACAACTACAACAACAATTACACAAACAACAACAACGACACCACTAAACGTAACACAAATCACAACAACAACAACAGCAGCAGTAGCAGCAGCAGGTAGCCTACAACAAGCCCCTAGCACCATGACCACCACGCAATTCCTAGCATGTGGAGGAGACGGAGTCCCAGGCGTCCGATTGCGAGGCGTCGCCCTCTTCATGAACCGTGAAGAAGAAAAGTTAGGCGTGAGCTTCTGCATAGGCTGGAGCCGACCTGCAGCCCGTATACCAATATCGCCAGGCCTTGCCGCCTTGATCAACGGAAGCACCACTAAAACGAGCATGAAAGGTAGCAAGTATGCTGCACTGCCACAGGTGGAAGTAGCCACTCACCGATGCCGACTAATGCGATCCAAAGGTAAGACGATCGCACTATTCGAGTGGGGAGAGGAGACTCCATTTGCTCAAGTAAGCTCATTGCTTCAGAGGATCAGGGAGGCAGGAGACTACACGGGAGCCACAGCCCGCACCATCAGTGTAGACGCGATGACGGTCGGAGGAGAAAGAGGAAACGTCGCAGACCGATTCGGTTGTTTGAAAGCCTCAGAACATCATGAGGTGGTCGTCTACGAGGACAGAGGGGAAACTCTAAGTTTCCTCAAAACCCCCCGACAGCCAACAGCCGGTGCGACGAGCCCCACAGCAAGCCCGACCAGTCAGAGCGGATCGGAGAGGGCCCAGCAGAAGGCAGCCGCCGAAAAAGCTGCAAAGGAGCAGCGAAAAACCGTTAACCCGGAGGACCGGGTCCGGTTGAGGAGTCGCCTGGAAGCCGTAGGCACTTTCCTTAACGCACTGCTCCCAAGTACCAGCCATACATCACCATCCCACAAACAGGAATCAGCAGTGGAAAGGTTCTTTAGTAAGAAGCCCAAGGAACCGCCCCAGCAGAAGCCTATGCCTACAAGAGCCGACAAAGGGCAAGTCAGCCCGCCGTCCCTCGCAGCGAAACTGGGCACCACGGACCACGTGAAGAGCGCTTTCCTCGAGTACGTAGCGATCGTGAGAGCGACCAGAGAGGTCAATCTCATGACATGCAGGAAGATCCTGCAGACCTTCCAGAGAAATACAGAAGGTCTGCTAAGGGTACTACTCGAGGAAGCAGGGGCAGCGGTGTACGACAACGTCAGATCCCAAGTCATCACGGGGGATATGACGGGGTCGTACATGGTAGCCTACAGCGCGAAGAGCGGTTTCGTGACCCTGGACGAGGAGAAAACTAAGCGCTCAGGCAAACTCAAATTCTCAGCACCCGACGACGACCCGATACTGGTTACCGCCAAATGTACCAAAATCATGCTGGACGACAAGATCCTTGAAATGGCGCAATCCATTTTGGGGATTTCAGACAATCCAGCATCGCAGGAAATTTGGGCGGTGCCCAGTATCAGGTGGGTAAATGGAGTTCCGGGTTGCGGCAAGACAACCTGGGTGGTAAAGAACTTCGACGAGGAGAAGGATGTTATAGCCACCACGACGACTGAAGCTGCCAAAGATCTCCGGGAGAAGCTAGCGCACCGCTTAGGAGACCGAATAAAGACACAGGTGCGCACTATGGCCTCAATCTTAGCCAACGGGTTCAAAACACAAGAGAAATGCTACCGCCTCACGGTAGACGAGGCTCTAATGAACCATTTTGGGGCCATAGTCATGGCAGTAAAGTTGTCTGGAGCAAGCGAGGTTGTCCTCGTCGGAGACGTGAACCAGCTTCCATTTTTGGACAGAGAGAACCTTTTCGAATTAAGGTATACCCGTCCAAACCTGGTGGCTGGCATCACCCAGGAGCTGCTCTGCACACACCGTAACCCGATGGACGTGGCGTTTGCGCTGAGCGAGATATACTCTGGTATATACTCCTCCAAGTCGTCGCTGTCGCGGGTCCACTCCCTGGAGGTGAAAGGTTATACAGGAGCGCAAATACCGAGCACCGCCCCTAACACCCTGTTCCTGGTTCATACGCAAGAGGAGAAAGCTTCTCTTGGGAGCCAGGGATATGGGTCCGGCGAAGGGTCGCGCCTGTTGACCATACACGAAGCCCAGGGTTTGACCTACGACAGCGTCGTTATCATCAACACAAGGTCCAGGAGGATACAGGTTCACGACAGCATCTCCCACGCGGTAGTGGCGGTGTCCAGACATACCATCAGTTGCGTCTATTACACCGACGACGCCGACGACGCCACGGGCCGCTTTGCAAAGAGGGCGATGGATGCGCCGACTAAAATGGTCGTCGAGTACAACCTAAAGACGGCCATGCAGCATCGAGACACACCTGTCGTGGAAGCCCTGCTAGGGCTAGCGAAATCCCTGGTCAGCAGACCCCACTAAAACATTTCCAACAAGTCCCCATCCAAACTCCAAGTCATAAAACAAATAAGCCCACCAAAAACCCCAACATAAATCCCTGTTCTGTTAAGTAAATTGTATTGTAAATGTGCATGGCGGTGTGAGTCAGTCATACTCACGTAAACGTCCTGCCGATGGCGGCGCTGCACGTCCGGTCGCTTGGTTCCCTAAAAAATGGTTGAGCTAAGCAGCGCGGATGTGTACGTCATGTCCGTGAACGGACGCCGTCGGTCGGGGCTGGTCGACTCACACTGCCACGTACTTATCCCTTAAAAATTGTGTTAGTAATTATAGTAAGGATTAAGTAAATATAAGTAATTAAATCGTAAAAAGTAAATTCTTTCAGTATCAAATAATTAAAATTGTATCCATTCCTTTTTTCTCATTTATTAATTGTAAGCCTGTGTATCAAAAAAAAAAAAAAAAAAAAAAAAATGTATATCTATAAAATATGTATGTGCATGCGCATGACTATAATTATTATAATAAAAAAAAAAAAAAAAAAAAAAAAAAAAAAAAACGATGGACTCACGTAGACATAAGTTAGATAAGTAAGCTTAGAGTAATGTTGTCCGGCGTAGGAGTTAGACAATTGCATGTATAAAAAAAAACCTGTAAACAAAAGTAATTATGTAAACAAAAGCACGGACCTCCAAGTCTGTGGATTAATTGTGAGGCAGGAGTGTGGTTTTAGCCGGTAAGAGTCCGGCACTGCCCAGACTGGGTCATCTGTGACGCAGTCTGGGCGTCCATGAGGATTTCCCACTCCTGCCGAAAAAAAAAAAAAAAACCTAACCTAACCTTTTTTTTTTTTTTTTTTTTTTTTTTTTTTTTTTTTTTTTTGTCGCTGAGAAATGCTTTATGCATCCCCGGCTCGTGGGGGACGAGTCGGGGTATGTGGGACTCCCTGTCCTAGTGACAGTATACCCACTAAAACTCAGCGGTGTTCCCGCATCGCCGTGATGGGAGGGTCATGGGAAACCGGCTCAGCCTTTACATCCACAACCCTCCCGGCGCATGCCCGCCTAGCTGGCGGGCCCCGCATGCCCCCCGGGTTGGGGGGCTACGGGAATGGCCGGGAACACCTGGCCATTCCCGTCCGGCACTGGTGGAGGCCTGTGCGATACAGGCAAGGGTGCCCCCGCACCCGTTGCCTGCTGGCCTCCACCTGGGAGGAGTCGGAGATGACTATCATACTGACGTCTTCTTCGACCCCTCCTCCGCCTTCGGAGCGGCGCCTCGGCAGGATCGTCCTCCCGAGCGCGCTCCGCCGCCTCCTTCTGGGACATGACGTGTTCGCAGAAGGAGGCGACTGCCGCCCAGGACCCCTCGTCCCTCAGCATGGCGTTAACCAAGCCGGGGAGCGAGAGGTCCGGTCCGATCGCCGCGACGAGACTGCGGCGCGGCTCTGACCACGACGGGCACACCTCGAGGGTGTGCTGTGCCACGTCCTCCGCCGCGCCACAGTCGCGGCACGACGGCGTCTCCTCCCGTCCGATTCGGTGCAGGTACGATCCGAAGCAACCGTGTCCGGACAGCACCTGCACGAGACGGAAGGAGAGAAACCCGTGCGGACGCTCGAGCCAGTCTCGCAGCACTGGCCCAATCGCGTCGAGGGTTCGGCGGCCGAAGGCTGCGGTGGCGAGGTCCCCCGTCCAATGGACGACGATGGCGTCCCTCGCCTCCCGCCTGACGGCCTCCCGCTCTTCCGGGGCCGAGCGAACGCCCCTCGCCCTCCGCTCCGCCGTCCATTCATACACTCTGGCGAGCACCCACGCCTCGAGTTCCCAAGGAGGGGTGCTGGCCAGAGCGCATGCTGCCGCATAGCCCACCGTGCGGTAGGCCCGCGCCGCACGCTGGGCTATGGCCCTTTGAGGTGCCCGCAAGGCCGCGGCGTTCTCTCGTCTGTGGAGGGACTCCTCCCAGATAGGAGCCCCGTAGAGGGCCATGCTCCTCAAGATGCCGGCGTAAAGCTGCCGGCATCGCGCGCTGGGCCCCCCCAGGTTGGGAAGCAGCCACGAGAGAGCGCCCGCGGCCTTCAGCAGGCGCGACGACAGCCCGCTGAAATGCGGGCCGAAGCGCCACCTGCTGTCGAGTACAAGGCCCAGATATTTCATCTGGGCCTTCACCTCAATCCTGACGCCCTCCACGAAGATGTGGGCGTCAGGTGGTGGGTGGCGCTGCCGAGGGCCGTGGAAGAACACGGCCTCGGTCTTGTGCAGCGCCACCGTTAAACCGAGGCGGCGGATCCGCCCCGCGACCAAGGATCCGCCCGCCGAGGCCAGGTCGGCCGCCTCTCTGAAACTCTCCCCCCGGGCGGTGAGGAGAGTGTCATCCGCGTAGCAGACGACACTCGTGCCTCGGAGGAGAGTTCCCCGCAGGAGCCAATCATAGCCGACGTTCCAGAGGAGAGGTCCTAAGACAGACCCCTGTGGAACGCCGGCTTCAACGGCGTACCGCCGGACTCGGCCAGTCTTGTTTACCAGGAGGATCGCCCGATCCTCCAGGTAGCTGGCCAGCAGACTGCGCATGTACCGAGGCACTCCGTGGAATCGGAGCGCCTCGAGGATGGTGCAGTGGGGAACGGAGTTGAAGGCGTTGGCAATGTCGAATGACACAGCCAACAATCCGTCCCCCGCATCCATCGCCTCCTTCACCTGCCCCTTAAGGCAGGCCAGCGCGTCCACCGTGGACCGCTCAGCCCGAAACCCGAACTGAGCGTCCGACAAGTCCGGCCCGATACGCCGCAGATGGCCCTTTAGGCGGGCAGCGATTATCCCCTCGAACATTTTACCGACCTCATCGAGCAGAACGATGGGCCGGTATGCCGAGGGGGAGTCTGCTGGGCGGCCCTCCTTGCGGAGGAGGCACAGCTGCCCCTCCTTCCACGGTTTCGGGAACCTCCCAGACGCAAGGCATGCGCTGAAGAGGTCCCGAAACCTCTCCTCCATTTGAGTGGCGGCGATCGCCACCACTCTTGCCGGGACACCGTCGGGGCCCGGAGCTGTCTTCTTGGCGCGGATATGGACAATCGCCGCGCCAAGTTCCGACTCCGTGACCGGAGGGGCCTCTTCTTCCTCCTCAGCTGGCGGAGCTGTCCCGAGCGGGGGGTCCATCACTGGTGGGGTGAAGTTGTCCCTGCACGGAAACAGGGACTGAACCACCCCATCCAGAAACGAGGGCTCGAGGGTCTCGGCCACGGGGGGACCAAAGGGGCGCAGTTTGTTGCGCGCCGCCTTGTACGGTCTCCCGAAGGGGTCGTTGTCGAGACCCTCCAGCATCTCCGCTCTCCCCGAGTCTCTGGCGGCGGCGATGGCTCGGTCGAGGACCATTTTCGCCTCCAAGTACACCTCATAGAGGTGGTCCCCGACAGCCACATCCCGTCGACGCCGCCGCCGACTCCGCGTGTAGGCCCTCCTTGCCTCCACACACGCCGCTCGAAGCTCCGCCAGCTCCGCCGACCACCAGTACACGGCGCGTTTTGGTAGTGGTCGGCGAGACCGAGGCATGCTGGAGTTGCATACCTCGGTCAGAGACTCCCTGAGGTGCCCCGCCACGGTGTCCACGTCCAGGCCGGCGGAAGACGGCGAAAGCCAGTCCTGGACGAACGCCGCCTCCCGCGCTGCCTCCCTGTCCAGGCGGGTGAGAGCCCACCGTGGGAACGGTGACGGCCCCGAGCGGGGCCGCGTCGCTCCGGGGCCACTGGTGGAGATGTCGAAACGCACGTAGCGGTGGTCTGACAAAGTCTCCACCAGGTCCACCCGCCAGTTCAGCACGCGCGCGGCTAACGCAGGGGTGGCGAAAGTGACGTCCACTATTGAGCCACCCTGCCGCCGCACGCATGTCTGGACGCTTCCTCTGTTCAAGAGGGAGAGTCCAGAGGAGGCCGCCCACATTTCCACCGCCCGCCCGCGGGCGTCGGTGGCCGGGTTGCCCCAGGTCACAGACTTGGCGTTCAGGTCTCCCAGCACGGAGACCTGACGCGGCGCCGCCCTGCCGACCACGGCGGCCAGGACTCCGAGAAAGTTCTCGAAGTCCTGAAGAGGGCGGTTTGGGGAGAAATACACGCCCACAAGGGCGAAGTCTCCCCACGCGGCGGCCACGTATCCCGGTCCCTTCTCTAATAGCGAGAGGGGAGGGGAGTCTGTGGAAGACCGCGCCGCTAGTGCCACCGAGCCGTCCTCGTCACCCAGCCAGCTGCCGGGGATCGAGTAGGGCTCGGCGACCACCGCTACGTTCACCAACCACTCGGCCATGACCTGCACTACCAGGTCCTGGGCCGCTCTGCAGTGGTTGGTGTTCGTCTGGAGGATGCGGTAGTCGGAAATTGTTATTCCGACATCGCACCCCCCACCTCATTTACCGCCGCCACTGGAGCTACAGCGGCGACGACTGCGACGGCGGTGGCAACAGGGCGAACCTGCGCCGGCACCACGCCCTTCCTCACGGGGGGCTTGCAGCTCCTGCCCGTCATCCTGTGGTCCGCGGGGCGGCCACCGGCGGCACACGCCGCGCAGTGCGGCTTGGCGGCGGTGCAAGCGGCCCACCCGTGTCCCTCCTGACCGCATTGGAAGCACGTGCCTCCCCAGTCGGACTTGGAGGGACACGTGGCTCGGGTGTGGCCGACCGCGAAGCACTTGAAGCAGCGGACGGGCTGGTCTTCAAGCGCCCGGACCACAGCCGAGCTGAAGCCCACCAGCAGCCGTCCCTTGGTCGCTGCAAGGACGGCCCCAGCCGCGGCGACTGGGCACTCGACGCGGATGATGCCCAGGCCGCGGCGGCCAGGCCTGATGGCTCCACCCTTCACCGCGCCAGCGTCGCAGCCTCCAGCCGCCGCGACGGCCGCCACCACATCCTCCTTGGTGACCGAATCATCCAGATCGGCCACCTCCAAGGCTGCGGTCTTTATAGGCCTGGCAACCTTGGCCACATCTGCGATGACCTCTTGCAACTTTGTTGCGAAGAGGTCCGCATTTGTGCCGCGCTTCTCCCCCGAGAACTCGAAAATTCGAGCCCCGGTTAGAGTTCGGCGGCACTTGATGTTGCTGATCCCCAGCTGGGAGGGATCAGCATTAGTACGAGCCCGTCTTAGGACGGACTCGTACGTTTCCCCACGCTCCGCGGCCTCCGGGGTGATGGTCACCACGACGGCCGCGGTTTTAGGAGGAACCAGCTTCCTCCCGCCGGCCTTTTTGGCTGGAGGACCAGTCGCCGCGCTGGCGGGCTTGGGAGCCGACTTTTTGCCCTTTTTCCCTTTCTTGACCACTTCCGTCCACGGCTGGTTGGACGGGGTGGTGGAGGGAAGAAGGGCGTCTTCCTCCTGTGGGTTCTGGGAGGCTGCTGGAGCGGCAGAGGACCCAGACGCTCCCTCCGCGCTTGTGGTGGGGGCATGAGGAGCCGCCTTGGTCCTCTTGCCCTTGCCTTTGCCCTTGGCGGGCTGGGCATCCGATGCTGGGCCTGCTACAGGCGCAGGTTCCGGCTCCTTCGGCGGTGGACGCTTGTCCGCCGCTAGCGGCGGGCGCAGCCGCTTTTCCGGCAGGAGCCGGTCCTCGATGCCTGCGAAGCAGGCCCGGATGAAGGCCCTCTCCTCCATCACCACTCCGCGAATGGTGGCCTCAAGGCTAGCGGTTGAGGAGGTGGAGCCTCCTACCACCGGACCTGGGGCGGATTGGGCAGGCCTGGCCGTGGCCTCAGCCAGCTTCTGGTGCAGCTGGCTGACCTCCGCCTGCAGGCGATCCACCTTCGCCTGCAGCTGCCGCGTCTCGTCCGTGGCCGTGCGCTTGACCAGCTCTGTCACGATGCCGTGCATGCTGGCGGCACGGCATTTGAGGGCCTTCTGGAAGGTCCCCTTCAAATTGGAGGACTTTGAGGCGACCTCCAGGACCTCCTCCCTATCCTCCTGCGCCATGCGCTCCAGTTCCGCCAAGGAGTGGTCAGCATACAGCACACTGGATGCGTCGTAGCCAGCCCTCGCCCTGGCAGCTTGCGCCTGCTGCTCCTTGGCGGCGACCCTCTCCTCCAGGTCTTGTTGAAGCTGCGCCCTCTTCGCCAGATTCAACTGGCGCTCGGCGTCCACCAAGCCCACACTGTGGGAAGAAGGCGCAGTAGAAGTCGAGGCCTTTCTAGGCTTCGACTTCTTCTTTTCTCTCTTAGACTCCGAGGAGCCCTCCGACCTCTTCCGCTTGAAGCGGTCGCTCTCGGACGCCGACGTGTCCATGATGGAGTCGTCGGAGTCCGACACCTCATCCGGTCTTCGAAACAAGCCGGCCGCAGATGTCGCGGCACGACGGCGTCTCCTCCCGTCCGATACGGTGCAGGTACGATCCGAAGCAACCGTGTCCGGACAGCACCTGCACGAGACGGAAGGAGAGGAACCCGTGCGGACGCTCGAGCCAGTCTCGCAGCACTGGCCCAATCGCGTCGAGGGTTCGGCGGCCGAAGGCTGCGGTGGCGAGGTCCCCCGTCCAATGGACGACGATGGCGTCCCTCGCCTCCCGCCGGACGGCCTCCCGCTCTTCTGGAGCCGAGCGAACGCCCCTCGCTTTTCGCTCCGCCGTCCACTCATACACTCTGGCGAGCACCCACGCCTCGAGTTCCCAAGGAGGGGTGCTGGCCAGAGCGCATGCTGCCGCATAGCCCACCGTGCGGTAGGCCCGCGCCGCACGCTGGGCTATGGCCCTTTGAGGTGCCCGCAAGGCCGCGGCGTTCTCTCGTCTGTGGAGGGACTCCTCCCAGATAGGAGCCCCGTAGAGGGCCATGCTCCTCAAGATGCCGGCGTAAAGCTGCCGGCATCGTGCGCTGGGCCCCCCCAGGTTGGGAAGCAGCCACGAGAGAGCGCCCGCGGCCTTCAGCAGGCGCGACGACAGCCCGCTGAAATGCGGGCCGAAGCGCCACCTGCTGTCGAGTACAAGGCCCAGATATTTCATCTGGGCCTTCACCTCAATCCTGACGCCCTCCACGAAGATGTGGGCGTCAGGTGGTGGGTGGCGCTGCCGAGGGCCGTGGAAGAACACGGCCTCGGTCTTGTGCAGCGCCACCGTTAAACCGAGGCGGCGGATCCGCCCCGCGACCAAGGATCCGCCCGCCGAGGCCAGGTCGGCCGCCTCTCTGAAACTCTCCCCCCGGGCGGTGAGGAGAGTGTCATCCGCGTAGCAGACGACACTCGTGCCTCGGAGGAGAGTTCCCCGCAGGAGCCAATCATAGCCGACGTTCCAGAGGAGAGGTCCTAAGACAGACCCCTGTGGAACGCCGGCTTCAACGGCGTACCGCCGGACTCGGCCAGTCTTGTTTACCAGGAGGATCGCCCGATCCTCCAGGTAGCTGGCCAGCAGACTGCGCATGTACCGAGGCACTCCGTGGAATCGGAGCGCCTCGAGGATGGTGCAGTGGGGAACGGAGTTGAAGGCGTTGGCAATGTCGAATGACACAGCCAACAATCCGTCCCCCGCATCCATCGCCTCCTTCACCTGCCCAAGACGCAAGGCATGCGCTGAAGAGGTCCCGAAACCTCTCCTCCATTTGAGTGGCGGCGATCGCCACCACTCTTGCCGGGACACCGTCGGGGCCCGGAGCTGTCTTCTTGGCGCGGATATGGAGAATCGCCGCGCCAAGTTCCGACTCCGTGACAGGAGGGGCCTCCTCTTCCTCCTCAGCTGGCGGAGCTGTCCCAAGCGGGGGGTCCATCACTGGTGGGGTGAAGTTGTCCCTGCACGGAAACAGGGACCGAACCACCCCATCCAGAAACGAGGGCTCGAGGGTCTCGGCAACGGGGGGACCAAAGGGGCGCAATTTGTTGCGCGCCGCCTTGTACGGTCTCCCGAAGGGGTCGTTGTCGAGACCCTCCAGCATCTCCGCTCTCCCCGAGTCTCTGGCGGCGGCGATGGCTCGGTCGAGGACCATTTTCGCCTCCAAGTACACCTCATAGAGGTGGTCCCCGACAGCCACATCCCGTCGACGCCGCCGCCGACTCCGCGTGTAGGCCCTCCTTGCCTCCACACACGCCGCTCGAAGCTCCGCCAGCTCCGCCGACCACCAGTACACGGCGCGTTTTGGTAGTGGTCGGCGAGACCGAGGCATGCTGGAGTTGCATACCTCGGTCAGAGACTCCCTGAGGTGCCCCGCCACGGTGTCCACGTCCAGACCGGCGGAAGACGGCGAAAGCCAGTCCTGGACGAACGCCGCCTCCCGCGCCCCCAACCTAACCTTTTTTTTTTTTTTTTTTTTTTTTTTTTTCCGGGGTGGAAAATCCTCATGGATGTCCTCCGCCCTGGGGCGGGCGGAGGGGTCTGTCAGACTCTTACTGACTAAAAACCACCCCGGTGTTCCAACTCACACCTACGCCGGGGGTCGCGGGAACTTGAAATCTTCCGCAACCCCCGGCTGGTGCCGGCCCGCCACTGCGGGCCTCCTCGCGGGTCAGGGGGGGGAGTGAGGTGTTTGACTCCCCCCGCGACGTCTCAGAGGGGCGCGCGTGGAACACTACGCGCCGCCACCTCGGGTCCTGATGTGTGGGGGGCGACGGACGTCCCCGAGTCCGTCACCCCTGGACCCATTTAGGGGGGCTGGAAGAGGGCGTTATCCGCTCTCCGCCGACGCCCGGTGCGCCTGCTGCGGGCCGGGTGAGTGGACGAGATCTCCCTCTCCCTTTCCGCAGCCTCCTTCTGCGAGACGACTGTCTCACAGTAGGAAACCACCGCGTCCCAGGACTCGCCGCCGCCGACCATCGCATTCACTACGGCCGGCAGCGACAAGTCACTGCCTACTTCTGAGATGAGGGCACGGCGCGGCTCCTCCCAAGCGGCACACTCTGCCAGCGTATGCCGCGCCGTGTCCTCCCGGCAGTCGACGCAGTGGTGACACCGGGCGTCCGGCTCCCTGTTTATGCGACACAGAACCTAACCTAACCTTTTTTTTTTTTTTTTTTTTCCGGGGTGGAAAATCCTCATGGATGTCCTCCGCCCTGGGGCGGGCGGAGGGGTCTGTCAGACTCTTACTGACTAAAAACCACCCCGGTGTTCCAACTCACACCTACGCCGGGGGTCGCGGGAACTTGAAATCTTCCGCAACCCCCGGCTGGTGCCGGCCCGCCACTGCGGGCCTCCTCGCGGGTCAGGGGGAGGAGTGAGGTGTTTGACTCCCCCCGCGACGTCTCAGAGGGGCGCGCGTGGAACACTACGCGCCGCCACCTCGGGTCCTGATGTGTGGGGGGCGACGGACGTCCCCGAGTCCGTCACCCCTGGACCCATTTAGGGGGGCTGGAAGAGGGCGTTATCCGCCCTCCGCCGACGCCCGGTGCGCCTGCTGCGGGCCGGATGAGTGGACGAGATCTCCCTCTCCCTTTCCGCAGCCTCCTTCTGCGAGACGACTGTCTCACAGTAGGAAACCACCGCGTCCCAGGACTCGCCGCCGCCGACCATCGCATTCACTACGGCCGGCAGCGACAAGTCACTGCCTACTTCTGAGATGAGGGCACGGCGCGGCTCCTCCCAAGCGGCACACTCTGCCAGCGTATGCCGCGCCGTGTCCTCCCGGCAGTCGACGCAGTGGTGACACCGGGCGTCCGGCTCCCTGTTTATGCGACACAGGTACTTCCCGAAGCAACCATGCCCCGAGAGCACCTGCGTCACCCGAAACGACAGGGAGCCGTGCCTCCTCCCGAGCCAGCGGTCGAGCACCGGCCGGACCGCCTCGACGATGTCGAGGCCGGCGGTAGGGCGTGAAAGCCTGTCCCGCCATTCCGCCACCAGGACCTCGCGAAGCTGAGACCGATGCAGCTCCATGTGTCGCTGCATCGGTCGCTCGCCCCGCGCCCTCGCTTCCTCGCGCCACCGATACGATGACGCGAGTACTTTCGCCTCTAGGTCCCAGGGCGGGGATCCGGCCAGTGCACAAGCCGCCTCGTAGGAGATCGTGCGATACCCTCTGATGACTCTGACGGCCATCGCCCTCTGCGGCTTGCGCATTACGGCGATGCTACCGGCCGTCAGGTCAGCAGCCCAGATCGGGGCCCCGTAAAGGGCCATCGATCGCACGATCCCCACGTAGAGCCGCCTACAAGCGGCGCTCGGGCCCCCCAGATTGGGAAGCAGCGTTGATAGCGCCCCAGCGGCGCCCAGCAACTTGGGCGCCAGCCGTCGGAAGTGGGGCCCGAAGTCCCACCGGCTGTCGAGCACCAATCCTAGGTACTTCATGGTGGACTCGACAGCGATCCGAGCCCCCCCGACCACGATGTGTGAGCCGGGTGACGGCGCCCGCCGGGGGCCATGAAACACCATGGCCTCCGACTTGCTGAGGGCCACCTCCAGGCCTAGGCGACGTATGCGGCCCACCACATGTGAGACCGCAGCCGTCGCCAACAACGCTGCCTCCCTGTGCGAGCTCCCCCGGGCAGTGACCAGCGTGTCGTCCGCATAACACGTCAGGTCTACCCCGGCACCGAGCTCGCCCCTCAGCACCCAGTCGTACCCGATGTTCCACAGGAGCGGGCCTAAAACCGAGCCCTGTGGAACACCGCACGACATGCGGCGCTGGTTTCCGCCATCACGTCCCATGTAGGTGACACACCTCTCCGACAGATAAGCCCCAACGATGTGGCGGAGGTAGGGAGGCACCCCATGATACCGCAGTGCCTCCCGAATACAACTCCAGGGCAGGGTGTTGAAGGCGTTGGAAATGTCCAAGGACACCGCCAACATCACCCCGCCCCGGGACACCGCTTCCTCCGCCAGGACTCTTACCCGCGACACAGCGTGGATCGTGGAGCGCCCATGCCGAAACCCGAACTGACTGTCGTCCAGGTCCGGCCCCTCTCTGCACAAGTGGCCGACGAGGCGGGCTGCGATTATCCGCTCAAACAGCTTGCCCACCTCGTCAAGCAGCACTATGGGCCGGTACGCGGACGGCGAGTCCGCAGGGCGCCCCGCCTTCCTGAGCAGGACCAGACGACCAGATTTCCACAAAGTGGGAAACTGGCCCTGCTCAAGGCACGCTGTGTAGAGTCCTCTCAGTTGGGGCTCAAGCTCCTTCAGAGCGAGGGCTAGCACGCAGCCGTGGATCCCGTCGGGCCCCGGAGCCACGTTCTTGGCCCGGAGCCGCATCACGGCTGCCCTCATCTCTGCTTGTGTCACCTCTGGGACGCTGATGGCGTTCTCCTCTGTAGACTCTGCGGCTGTGGGCAAAGCCATCGGCGGCGGAGTATGCTCCGCTCTCGCCGGGAAGAGGGCTGCGACCACCTCCTCCAGCAGCTCGGGTTGGAGACTCTCCGTAAGTGGAGGCGCCGCGGCTCGAAGTTTCCCTCGGACCGCGCGATAAGGGCGCCCCCACGGATCCCCGTCTAGAGTCTCCAACATCTCCTCCCTGGCTCGCGTCCTCGACTCACCGATGGCCAGCCACAGAGTCTGCTTGGCCGCGCGGTACACCTCATACAGCGCGGCCTCTTCGTCAGGGACCCGACGACGTCTCCTCCGGTACCGGATGTACTGGCGTCTAACCGCCACGCACGCGACGCGCATCTGCGCGATCTCGGCGGTCCACCAGTACACCTGGCGCCTTGCGGACTGTGCGTGAACCCGGGGCATAGACGCGTCGCAAATTTGCGTCATCGCCCCGCGGAACCACAGCGCCTCCTGCTCGACGTCGACGGGTCCGGTCGTTGCCGACTCCCGGCTCCAGGCCTGGACAATAGCGGCCTCCTCGAGAAGCTCCCTGTCAATGCGCTTACGCGCCCAGCGCGGACCGTCCGGTCGCGGGGCCAGTGGACTGCGGCCGCCGGCGGTCTGGGTGGAGACGTCGAAACGGATGTATCGGTGATCCGACAACGTCTCCACCTCCACGGCGACACGCCAGTCGCGGACACGGCTCGCGACAGCGGGGCTAGCGAACGAGACGTCCACTATAGACCCGCCCCGCTGCCGCACGCACGTGTGGACCGAGCCCCGATTTAGGACGGTCAAGCCAGTCGTGACCGCCCACTCCTCCAACACCTCGCCCCTAGCATCGGTCACAGGGGATCCCCACGCCTCAGACTTGGCGTTGAGATCCCCCAGCAACAGCACCGGGCGAGGGTGGAGTCGGCCCACGACGGCACCCAACTCGACAAGGAACCTCTCGAAGTCGGCGAGACTCTTGTTGGGCGAAAAATACGCACCAACCGTTGCAATGCCGTCCGCGAGGACGGCTACCCAGCCGTGACCTCGGGACGGGTTGACAAGAGCCCCGCCAATGATGGCCACCAAACCGTCCAAGTCTCCCACCCAGTTATCCCTGGGGGGGACAAAATACGGTTCGGCGACCACAGCCACGTGAATCGACCACTCTGCCATGCTCTGGAGCAAGAGATCCTGAGCTCTAGCAGAGTGGTTGATATTGCCCTGGAGGAAATGGTACAGCGCCATTAAGCGCAATCCATTCCCTCCGCACCATTCCTAGGCCGGGAGTCGGCCGAAGGGCAGCCAGGCTGCGGGGGGGGTAAAGAGCCCCCGGCAGCCTTGGCAGCCCCTCTCTTCTTCTTTGTGGCGGGTGCGCCACAGGCCTTTCCGCCCGCTCTGTGTCCGGCGGGCCTCCCCGCAGCTGTACAGAGGCTGCAGTTTGGCTCCGCGGAACACTGGGCCGCCTTGTGGCCGGCCTGACCGCAGCGATAGCACTGCTCGCTGCGGTCTATTTCGGCGGTGCACCGTGCCCTGACATGCCCAATGTCGAGGCAACGGTAGCACCGCAAGGCCTTGGGTTGCAGCTGCTTCACCCTTGCTGCCACCCACCCCACCAAAAGACGCCCAGCGTCGGCGACTTTGTTCGCCGCCGCCACCGGGCACCGCACCCAGATCGCGCCGAGCCCGGACGCATCGACGCGAACTTCCCCCGTACGGACGTCTTCGGGCGGACATCCACCGGAACGGGCGATGGCCGCCACGACCTCAGCCGGAGTTGTCGAGTCGTCCAGCCCGTCGACGCGCAGTTCCGCGGTCTTCATCGGCCTGGACACCCGAACGTCCTCCGGATTGAGGACCTCCCTCAGCTTGGCGGCCAGGACGTCCGCCCTTTCGCCGCTAGAGGCACCCGACACCTCAAGCAGTCGCGCCCCCGTAATCGCCTGCCTCACTCTGAGGCCAGACGGTATACCAAGGTCGGGGAACGCGACTTTGGCTTTTGCCTCTGTAAGGACCGCCTTATAAGAGACGCCCCTTTCGGCGGCTCCGGGCTGCAGCGTAATAACTACAGCCGCGGAGCGTGGGGCTCTGACTCTGGGCGGCCCTTGAGCCTTCTTGGGTGCCAGTGCCGGTGCTCCAGCGGGTACCGGTGGTGGCGGCGCCGTCTTCTTTTTACGGCGGCCCCTCTTGACGACCGTCGTCCAGGAGTCCTTGGTGGACTCGGGTGCGTTCGCCGAGGGAGCAGTCGCCGGTGGCGCGGCCGTCCGGGAAGTGGACGCGGACGCGCCCCCTTTGGTCTGCGCGGGACCCGGCTTAGCGGGCTCCTCCTTCCTCCTCCTATCCGCTGCGAGCGGTGGCCGGAGAGTCACTGCTGGGAGGAGCCTCGACTCCAGGCCCTGCAGACGGGCATTCATCATACCCCCACACTGCAGCATGCAGATGCGAACGATCTTCTCGATCTCTGCATCTGCAGGTGCGGGGGTACGGACCGATGACGGGGCCGACGACGGGGCCGGTGGTGTCAGGGCAACGACGGGAGCGGAACCAGTGGCCGCAGGACGCCTCTGCTGCCATTCCGCCCTCTGCGCGGCAAGCTCCCGTTTGAGGTCCTCCAGCTCAGATCTGAGACGGCTGTTCTCCTCCCACAGCTTCGCCGTCTCGTCTGAGCTTGTGCGACTAAGGAGGACCCCAACTGCCTCCTTGATGTCGCCAGCCGCCTCCTTCAGAGCGCGCGTGAACGTGCCCTTCAGGCTGCCAGACTTTGTGGCAACCTTCATGACGACGTCCACGCCGTCCAAAACTTGGCGGCTCAGCGCCACCGCCGACAGGAACCTAACCTAACCTAACCTAACCTTTTTTTTTTTTTTTTTTTTTTTTTTTTTTCCGGGGTGGAAAATCCTCATGGATGTCCTCCGCCCTGGGGCGGGCGGAGGGGTCTGTCAGACTCTTACTGACTAAAAACCACCCCGGTGTTCCAACTCACACCTACGCCGGGGGTCGCGGGAACTTGAAATCTTCCGCAACCCCCGGCTGGTGCCGGCCCGCCACTGCGGGCCTCCTCGCGGGTCAGGGGGGGGAGTGAGGTGTTTGACTCCCCCCGCGACGTCTCAGAGGGGCGCGCGTGGAACACTACGCGCCGCCACCTCGGGTCCTGATGTGTGGGGGGCGACGGACGTCCCCGAGTCCGTCACCCCTGGACCCATTTAGGGGGGCTGGAAGAGGGCGTTATCCGCTCTCCGCCGACGCCCGGTGCGCCTGCTGCGGGCCGGGTGAGTGGACGAGATCTCCCTCTCCCTTTCCGCAGCCTCCTTCTGCGAGACGACTGTCTCACAGTAGGAAACCACCGCGTCCCAGGACTCGCCGCCGCCGACCATCGCATTCACTACGGCCGGCAGCGACAATTCACTGCCTACTTCTGAGATGAGGGCACGGCGCGGCTCCTCCCAAGCGGCACACTCTGCCAGCGTATGCCGCGCCGTGTCCTCCCGGCAGTCGACGCAGTGGTGACACCGGGCGTCCGGCTCCCTGTTTATGCGACACAGGTACTTCCCGAAGCAACCATGCCCCGAGAGCACCTGCGTCACCCGAAACGACAGGGAGCCGTGCCTCCTCCCGAGCCAGCGGTCGAGCACCGGCCGGACCGCCTCGACGATGTCGAGGCCGGCGGTAGGGCGTGAAAGCCTGTCCCGCCATTCCGCCACCAGGACCTCGCGAAGCTGAGACCGATGCAGCTCCATGTGTCGCTGCATCGGTCGCTCGCCCCGCGCTCGTCCCCCGCATCCATCGCCTCCTTCACCTGCCCCTTAAGGCAGGCCAGCGCGTCCACCGTGGACCGCTCAGCCCGAAACCCGAACTGAGCGTCCGACAAGTCCAGCCCGATACGCCGCAGATGGCCCTTCAGGCGGGCAGCGATTATCCCCTCGAACATTTTACCGACCTCATCGAGCAGAACGATGGGCCGGTATGCCGAGGGGGAGTCTGCTGGGCGGCCCTCCTTGCGGAGGAGGCACAGCTGCCCCTCCTTCCACGGTTTCGGGAACCTCCCAGACGCAAGGCATGCGCTGAAGAGGTCCCGAAACCTCTCTGGACACCGTCGGGGCCCGGAGCTGTCTTCTTGGCGCGGATATGGAGAATCGCCGCGCCAAGTTCCGACTCCGTGACAGGAGGGGCCTCCTCTTCCTCCTCAGCTGGCGGAGCTGTCCCAAGCGGGGGGTCCATCACTGGTGGGGTGAAGTTGTCCCTGCACGGAAACAGGGACCGAACCACCCCATCCAGAAACGAGGGCTCGAGGGTCTCGGCAACGGGGGGACCAAAGGGGCGCAATTTGTTGCGCGCCGCCTTGTACGGTCTCCCGAAGGGGTCGTTGTCGAGACCCTCCAGCATCTCCGCTCTCCCCGAGTCTCTGGCGGCGGCGATGGCTCGGTCGAGGACCATTTTCGCCTCCAAGTACACCTCA
Organism: Agrochola macilenta; assembly: GCA_916701695.1. Taxonomy (NCBI): domain Eukaryota; kingdom Metazoa; phylum Arthropoda; class Insecta; order Lepidoptera; family Noctuidae; genus Agrochola; species Agrochola macilenta. Next base: position 51,620 of record OU753576.1, read on the forward strand.
TAGAGGTGGTCCCCGACAGCCACATCCCGTCGACGCCGCCGCCGACTCCGCGTGTAGGCCCTCCTTGCCTCCACACACGCCGCTCGAAGCTCCGCCAGCTCCGCCGACCACCAGTACACGGCGCGTTTTGGTAGTGGTCGGCGAGACCGAGGCATGCTGGAGTTGCATACCTCGGTCAGAGACTCCCTGAGGTGCCCCGCCACGGTGTCCACGTCCAGACCGGCGGAAGACGGCGAAAGCCAGTCCTGGACGAACGCCGCCTCCCGCGCTGCCTCCCTGTCCAGGCGGGTGAGAGCCCACCGTGGGAACGGTGACGGCCCCGAGCGGGGCCGCGTTGCTCCGGGGCCACTGGTGGAGATGTCGAAACGCACGTAGCGGTGGTCTGACAAAGTCTCCACCAGGTCCACCCGCCAGTTCAGCACGCGCGCGGCTAACGCAGGGGTGGCGAAAGTGACGTCCACTATTGAGCCACCCTGCCGCCGCACGCATGTCTCGACGCTCCCTCTGTTCAAGAGGGAGAGTCCAGAGGAGGCCGCCCACATCTCCACTGCCCGCCCGCGGGCGTCGGTGGCCGGGGAGCCCCAGGTCACCGACTTGGCGTTCAGATCTCCCAGTACGGAGACCTGACGCGGCGCCGCCCTGCCGACCACGGCGGCCAGGACTCCGAGATAGTTCTCGAAGTCCTGAAGAGGGCGGTTTGGGGAGAAATAGACCCCCACAAGGGCTAAGTCTCCCCACGCGGCGGCCACGTATCCCGGTCCCTTCTCTAATAGCGAGAGGGGAGGGGAGTCTGTGGAAGACCGCGCCGCTAGTGCCACCGAGCCGTCCTCGTCACCCAGCCAGCTGCCGGGGATCGAGTAGGGCTCGGCGACCACCGCTACGTTCACCAACCACTCGGCCATGACCTGCACTACCAGGTCCTGGGCCGCTCCGCAGTGGTTGGTGTTCGTCTGGAGGATGCGGTAGTCGGAAATTGTTATTCCGACATCGCACCCCCCACCTCATTTACCGCCGCCACTGGAGCTACAGCGGCGACGACTGCGACGGCGGTGGCAACAGGGCGAACCTGCGCCGGCACCACGCCCTTCCTCACGGGGGGCTTGCAGCTCCTGCCCGTCATCCTGTGGTCCGCGGGGCGGCCACCGGCGGGGGCCACCGCGGGGCGGCCACTTGAAGCAGCGGACAGGCTGGTCCTCAAGTGCCCGGACCACAGCCGAGCCGAACCCAACAAGGATCCGTCCTTTTGTTGTAGCAAGGACGGCCCCAGCCGCGGCGACTGGGCACTCGACGCAGATGACGCCCATGCCGCGGCGGCCGGGCCTGATGGCTCCACTCTTCACTGCGCCAGCTTCGCAGCCTCCAGCCGCCGCGACGGCCTCCACCACATCCTCTTTGGTGACCGAGTCACCAAAGAGGATTGGGTTGCAGCTGCTTCACCCTCGCTGCCACCCACCCCACCAAAAGACGCCCAGCGTCGGCGACTTTGTTCGCCGCCACCACCGGGCACCGCACCCAGATCGCGCCAAGCCCGGACGCATCGGCGCGAACTTCCCCCGTACGGACGTCTTCGGGCGGACATCCCCCGGAACGGGCGATGGCCGCCACGACCTCAGCCGGAGTCGTCGAGTCGTCCAGCCCGTCGACGCGCAGTTCCGCGGTCTTCACCGGCCTGGACACCCGAACGTCCTCCGGATTGAGGACCTCCCTCAACTTAGCGGCCAGGACGTCCGCCTTTTCGCCGCTAGAGGCACCCGACACCTCAAGCAGTCGCGCCCCCGTAATCGCCTGCCTCACTCTGAGGCCAGACGGTATACCGAGGTCGGGGAACGCGACTTTGGCTTTTGCCTCTATAAGGACCGCCTTATAGGAGACGCCCCTTTGGACGGCTCCGGGCTGCAGCGTAATAACTACAGCCGCAGAGCGTGGGGCTCTCACCCTAGGCGGCCCTTGAGCCTTCTTGGGTGCCAGTGCCGGTGCTCCAGCGGGTACCGGTGGTGGCGGCGCCGTCTTCTTTTTACGGCGGCCCCTCTTGACGACCGTCGTCCAGGAGTCTGAGCTTGTGCGACTAAGGAGGACCCCAACTGCCTCCTTGATGTCGCCAGCCGCCTCCTTCAGAGCGCGCGTGAACGTGCCCTTCAGGCTGCCAGACTTTGTGGCAACCTTCATGACGACGTCCACGCCGTCCAAAACTTGGCGACTCAGCGCCACCGCCGACAGGCTCTCCCCGGTAGCCGCCTGAGCAGAGCGTCGCTCTCGGGCCAGTCGAGCCATTTCGCTGACCTCGTCAGCCGCCACCGCCTTCCGCTGCATCCGCTTTGCGGAGCTCGCCTCCGCCTTGTTGCTTTGCAGCAACAGTGGGGACGCAGCGGAGTCTTCGCCCGAGGTCCCCTCACTCTCTGCGCTCCCCATCTGCATCGGTACCGGCGTAGCGGGCCGCAAGAAGCGACCCCGTAAATTACGGTCCGGTAACCGACCCCTCCCCCTCGTACCAAATTTTGGTGCCGACTGGTCCTCCTCCTCGGAAGAGAGCTCGCTGCGCGAGCGCTTCCCCCCCAGCTGTGTGTCCTGGTCGGACAGTCGGTCCCTCTCTGGACATGAGCCTCCTCGGCTTTTGTTGCCGTCAACGACGGCAATCGGCTTTGTTGCGTCACACAGGCGCTCCAGGCTAACCCGGAGCTCCTTTTGTTGCGACGCAACGATTGGTTTACGAAGGTCGGCGGTGGTCTGCCGGCCTACGAGACTAGTGGTGCCCCCCCCAGATACGGTGGGGCTGCCTTCCGTAGAAGGGCGGGATTGTACCTCCTTGAGGAGGTTGCCCGCCTGGGGAATTTTTCCATTAGCCTGCATTTTTCATATTTTTTTCCTTTTTAAGGGTGAGGTCCCTTTTTGCGCTAACGACCGGATAACCCTCCGGCCATTCATCCCCTCGGCACGCTAGACCTTGGGATTGGGACTCCCTAGTGTACGCCAACTCACCTCCCTCTGTAAGCAGAGGGGGGAGTAGACGTATGACCTCCTGTAGCCCGGTTCCCTTCACCGACCATCATGGATGATCGGTGATTGGAACCATGACCCTTCCCCGTTTGTTGAGAATTCGCCGCCAGCCCCAAGTGTCCACCAAAACCTGGTGGGCACTTGGAGCCGACGTTGCCCAGGGTGCGCCACGGGGAGGCTTCTCAACATGCACCCCATCCCCCAACCTTTTTTTTTTTTTTTTTTTTTTTTTTTTTTTGTTCCGGGGTGGAAAATCCTCATGGATGTCCTCCGCCCTGGGGCGGGCGGAGGGGTCTGTCAGACTCTTACTGACTAAAAACCACCCCGGTGTTCCAACTCACACCTACGCCGGGGGTCGCGGGAACTTGAAACCCCCGGCTGGTGCCGGCCCGCCACTGCGGGCCTCCTCGCGGGTCAGGGGGGGGAGTGAGGTGTTTGACTCCCCCCGCGACGTCTCAGAGGGGCGCGCGTGGAACACTACGCGCCGCCACCTCGGGTCCTGATGTGTGGGGGGCGACGGACGTCCCCGAGTCCGTCACCCCTGGACCCATTTAGGGGGGCTGGAAGAGGGCGTTATCCGCCCTCCGCCGACGCCCGGTGCGCCTGCTGCGGGCCGGGTGAGTGGACGAGATCTCCCTCTCCCTTTCCGCAGCCTCCTTCTGCGAGACGACTGTCTCACAGTAGGAAACCACCGCGTCCCAGGACTCGCCGCCGCCGACCATCGCATTCACTACGGCCGGCAGCGACAAGTCACTGCCTACTTCTGAGATGAGGGCACGGCGCGGCTCCTCCCAAGCGGCACACTCTGCCAGCGTATGCCGCGCCGTGTCCTCCCGGCAGTCGACGCAGTGGTGACACCGGGCGTCCGGCTCCCTGTTTATGCGACACAGGTACTTCCCGAAGCAACCATGCCCCGAGAGCACCTGCGTCACCCGAAACGACAGGGAGCCGTGCCTCCTCCCGAGCCAGCGGTCGAGCACCGGCCGGACCGCCTCGACGATGTCGAGGCCGGCGGTAGGGCGTGAAAGCCTGTCCCGCCATTCCGCCACCAGGACCTCGCGAAGCTGAGACCGATGCAGCTCCATTTGTCGCTGCATCGGTCGCTCGCCCCGCGCCCTCGCTTCCTCGCGCCACCGATACGATGACGCGAGTACTTTCGCCTCTAGGTCCCAGGGCGGGGATCCGGCCAGTGCACAAGCCGCCTCGTAGGAGATCGTGCGATACCCTCTGATGACTCTGACAGCCATCGCCCTCTGCGGTTTACGCATTACGGCGATGCTACCGGCCGTCAGGTCAGCAGCCCAGATCGGGGCCCCGTAAAGGGCCATCGATCGCACGATCCCCACGTAGAGCCGCCTACAAGCGGCGCTCGGGCCCCCCAGATTGGGAAGCAGCGTTGACAGCGCCCCAGCGGCGCCCAGCAACTTGGGCGCCAGCCGTCGGAAGTGGGGCCCGAAGTCCCACCGGCTGTCGAGCACCAATCCTAGGTACTTCATGGTGGACTCGACAGCGATCCGAGCCCCCCCGACCACGATGTGTGAGCCGGGTGACGGCGCCCGCCGGTGGCCATGAAACACCATGGCCTCCGACTTGCTGAGGGCCACCTCCAGGCCTAGGCGACGTATGCGGCCCACCACATGTGAGACCGCAGCCGTCGCCAACAACGCTGCCTCCCTGTGCGAGCTCCCCCGGGCAGTGACCAGCGTGTCGTCCGCATAACACGTCAGGTCTACCCCGGCACCGAGCTCGCCCCTCAGCACCCAGTCGTACCCGATGTTCCACAGGAGCGGGCCTAAAACCGAGCCCTGTGGAACACCGCACGACATGCGGCGCTGGTTTCCGCCATCACGTCCCATGTAGGTGACACACCTCTCCGACAGATAAGCCCCAACGATGTGGCGGAGGTAGGGAGGCACCCCATGATACCGCAGTGCCTCCCGAATACAACTCCAGGGCAGGGTGTTGAAGGCGTTGGAAATGTCCAAGGACACCGCCAGCATCACCCCGCCCCGGGACACCGCTTCCTCCGCCAGGACTCTAACCCGCGACACAGCGTGGATCGTGGAGCGCCCATGCCGAAACCCGAACTGGCTGTCGTCCAGGTCCGGCCCCTCTCTGCACAAGTGGCCGACGAGGCGGGCTGCGATTATCCGCTCAAACAGCTTGCCCACCTCGTCAAGCAGCACTATGGGCCGGTACGCGGACGGCGAGTCCGCAGGGCGCCCCGCCTTCCTGAGCAGGACCAGAAGACCAGATTTCCACAAAGTGGGAAACTGGCCCTGCTCAAGGCACGCTGTGTAGAGTCCTCTCAGTTGGGGCTCAAGCTCCTTCAGAGCGAGGGCTAGCACGCAGCCGTGGATCCCGTCGGGCCCCGGAGCCACGTTCTTGGCCCGGAGCCGCATCACGGCTGCCCTGTGTCACCTCTGGGACGCTGATGGCGTTCTCCTCTGTAGACTCTGCGGCTGTGGGCAAAGCCATCGGCGGCGGAGTATGCTCCGCTCTCGCCGGGAAGAGGGCTGCGACCACCTCCTCCAACAGCTCGGGTTGGAGACTCTCCGTAAGTGGAGGCGCCGCGGCTCGAAGTTTCCCTCTTAACCACAGCGCCTCCTGCTCGACGTCGACGGGTCCGGTCGTTGCCGACTCCCGGCTCCAGGCCAATAGCGGCCTCCTCGAGAAGCTCCCTGTCAATGCGCTTACGCGCCCAGCGCGGACCGTCCGGTCGCGGGGCCAGTGGACCGCGGCCGCCGGCGGTCTGGGTGGAGACGTCGAAACGGATGTATCGGTGATCCGATAACGTCTCCACCGCCACGGCGACACGCCAGTCGCGGACACGGCTCGCGACAGCGGGGCTAGCGAACGAGACTTCCACTATACGTCCCCTTCAAATTGGAGGACTGTCCAGGCGGGTGAGAGCCCACCCTGGGAACGGCGACGGCCCCGAGCGGGGCTGCGTCCTTCCGGGGCCACTGGTGGAGATGTCGAAACGCACGTAGCGGTGGTCTGACAAAGTCTCCACCAGGTCCACCCGCCAGTTCAGCACGCGCGCGGCTAATGCAGGGGTGGCGAAGGTGACGTCCACTATTGAGCCACCCTGCCGCCGCACGCATGTCTGGACGCTCCCTCTGTTCAAGAGGGAGAGTCCAGAGGAGGCCGCCCACATCTCTACTGAACGCCCGCGTGCGTCGGTGGCCGGGGAGCCGCAGGTCACCGACTTGGCGTTCAGGTCTCCCAGTACGGAGACCTGACGCGGCGCCGCCCTGCCGACCACGGCGGCCAGGACTCCGAGAAAGTTCTCGAAGTCCTGAAGAGGGCGGTTTGGGGAGAAATAAACGCCCACAAGGGCGAAGTCTCCCCACGCGGCGGCCACGTATCCCGGTCCCTTCTCTAATAGCGAGAGGGGAGGGGAGTCTGTGGAAGACCGCGCCGCTAGTGCCACCGAGTCGTCCTCGTCACTCAGCCAGCTGCCGGGGATCGAGTAGGGCTCGGCGACCACCGCTACGTTCACCAACCACTCGGCCATGACCTGCACTACCAGGTCCTGGGCCGCTCTGCAGTGGTTGGTGTTCGTCTGGAGGATGCGGTAGTCGGAAATTGTTATTCCGACATCGCACCCCCCACCTCATTTACCACCGCCACTGGAGCTACAGCGGCGACGACTGCGACGGCGGTGGCAACAGGGCGAACCTGCGCCGGCACCACGCCCTTCCTCACGGGGGGCTTGCAGCTCCTGCCCGTCATCCTGTGGTCCGCGGGGCGGCCACCGGCGGCGCACGCCGCGCAGTGTGGCTTGGCGGCGGTGCAAGCGGCCCACCCGTGTCCCTCCTGCCCGCATTGGAAGCACGTGCCTCCCCAATCGGACTTGGAGGGACACGTGGCTCGGGTGTGGCCGACCGCGAAGCACTTGAAGCAGCGGACAGGCTGATCTTCAAGTGCCCGGACCACAGCCGAGCTGAAGCCCACCAGCAGCCGTCCCTTGGTCGCTGCAAGGACGGCCCCAGCCGCGGCGACTGGGCACTCGACGCGGATGATGCCCAAGCCGCGGCGGCCGGGCCTGATGGCTCCGCTCTTCACTGCGCCAGCTTCGCAGCCTCCAGCCGCCGCGACGGCCGCCACCACATCCTCTTTGGTGACCGAGTCATCCAGATCGGCCACCTCCAAGGCTGCGGTCTTCACAGGTCTGGCGACCTTTGCCACATCCGCTATGGCCTCTTGCAACTTTGTTGCGAAGAGGTCCGCATTTGTGCCGCGCTGCTCCCCCGAGAACTCGAAAATTCGAGCCCCGGTTAGAGTTCGGCGGCACGTGATTTTGCTGATCCCCAGCTGGGAGGGATCAGCATTGGTACGGGCCCGTCTTAGGACGGACTCGTACGTCTCGCCCTGCTCCACGGCCTCCGGGGTGATGGTCACCACGACGGCCGCGGTTTTGGGAGGAACCAGTTTCCTCCCACCGGTCTTTTTGGCAGGAGGACCAGTCGCCACACTGGCGGGCTTGGGAGCCGACTTTTTGCCCTTTTTCCCTTTTTTGACCACTTCACGGCGGGCGAAGCCGCTTTTCCGGCAGGAGCCGGTCCGCGATGCCTGCGAAGCAGGCTCGGATGAAAGCCCTCTCCTCCATCAGCACCCCGCGGATTGTTGCCTCAACCTAACGGTGGCGAGGTCCCCCGTCCAATGGACGACGATGGCGTCCCTCGCCTCCCGCCGGACGGCCTCCCGCTCTTCCGGGGCTGAGCGTACGCCCCTCGCTTTCCGCTCCGCCGTCCATTCATACACTCTGGCGAGCACCCACGCCTCGAGTTCCCAAGGAGGGGTGCTGGCCAGAGCGCATGCTGCCGCATAGCCCACCGTGCGGTAGGCCCGTGCCGCCCGCTGGGCTATGGCCCTTTGGGGTGCTCGCAAGGCCGCGGCGTTCTCTCGTCTGTGGAGGGACTCCTCCCAGATAGGAGCCCCGTAGAGGGCCATACTCCTCAAGATGCCGGCGTAAAGTTGCCGGCATCGCGCGCTGGGCCCCCCCAAGTTGGTACTAGCATTGGCCAGGGCTGGGAGCTCGTTTGCGTTAAGGAAAAAATCACGAACGGGTATTTGACGCGAAGAACCGTTGTGCTACATAATAAGATACGCAGGCTTAAAAACTGTTTAAATTAGGACTTGCTAATGGACAAATTAAGGTTATAGGTAAAAAATTACAACGCGATTTAAAAAGAATAGTAAGGTTGGCAAATGAGGATGCTGAAGGTGTTGCCTGCAGTGTTTAGCGACAGCTTCCGACACGTCGTCGACGCAGCAACTTCTGGATGGCTGGAGACACCACGCGGAGACGCGGTATTGGAACCACGCGCGGATGGATATGGCTGGCGGACTGCGCACCTCCCTGGCTACAGCCACGGCTGGAGACGGGTAAGCCAGGCGCCTCAACGAGGCCTTTTCTGTACGGATCCAGAACAAATACTATTTAAGACCCGGTTAGAAAGGCAATATTACGGTGGGGGTGGATTACAAACTGGAATACTTACGAAACAAATATAGGTAGTTCTTCCTGGATATATGAAAAAAAAACCAATGAGACTTTATGAAGTTAATAACAATAATGATTTAGCGGTAAAACGTCCAAAAGTCTGAAATAATAGTGTTAAATCGGAAAAAAAATATAATCCAACAGTTATCTCTGCTTGACACGGCACCAATGCTTCGAGTTCGAATAGTCCTTCCATCAAAAAACAAAACCGACTTTTCATTCGATAAAAAAAATATTCAAAAATGTGTCAAGCGTAACCACATTTTAAGAGAAAAACATGTTAAGCCTTCTTCGCAAATAAAAAGGTTGCTTGGCAGCGGCATGCTGCAATAGCAATAGCGAACAAAGTAATTAAAAGGAACAAAGACACTTAAAACTATGCTTTTAATATATAGGTTTATATACAGACAAAGCATAGAATAAACAAATGGATACTCAAAATGAAATTAAAGATAAAATCAAGTAATTAAACAAAACAATTACGTAAACATCAAGTCAAAATTTTAAAAAAATTCAGTTAATTTGATTTACTGAAATTTTTATAAATTATAAAATTAACAAATCGCTAAATAATATAAAATCATTAAATAAAAAAGTCTCTGTCTAAGTCAGGAGGACACTTAGAAAGGCAGGAGTGGGTTTTAGCCGGTAAGAGTCCGGCACTGCTCAGACTGGCTCATCAGTGAGGCAGTCTGGGCATCCATGAGGATTTCCCAATCCTGTCAAACCAAAAAAAAAAAAAACTTACTTAGCCTAACCGGTTATAACTTTGCATCCAGGTGACATTTTCAGGAGGCATTTTGAAGCTGTTTTCATGTTCCGTCCTACTATCTGACTAATTTAATTGACATTTACGCGAAAAATATTTTTCGTTTCAGGACTACGAATTACTAAATTAATTTTTATCTCGAAATTTTCTCTCCAAACCACATTTGTTATTAGCTTAAATAGATACTTGCCTGCCTTACCTGTACTCTGGTGCGCGTTCCGCGAGCTCGAGTCCCGTTTGGTAGTCGTTATTCCCGGTTTTTACATACTTTTCGGTGGAAAATCCCGTTTTTTGACCAAAAGTCAGAATTTTTATTTAGCCTAAATTTAAGTAATCCCATAGAACGCTAGTCCGCGCGGAGACGCGTCTTTTGACACCTCGCACGTGCGCCTAGCTCACATAGAAATTAAAAAAAAATGCCCTCCCACCCATCCCGTTACCACTAGCCAGGTGAACTTTTCGGTTTTGGCAAAAAATTATATTTACTATTTTAGTTCTGCAAACCATAAATATACTTTTCGGAAATAGGAATAAACTGAATCGCTGGTTTCAAGGCCTATTAACGTTACCTTGAAAGCATTTAATTTGTTGACTAGGTACTGTTTTATTTGACCAAGTCCTATCTATAGGGCTCGTTTTAATTTTATTTACCGCTGATCCCCCCTTTACAGGGATCCAGTACAAGTGTCCTCTGATAGCATAGTTTTTCCGCAGTCTCAAACCCGTTATCATCTAGAATGTTTGGAATACGGACACCAGTAAACAAAGCAAAGGTCTCGGAGGAGAGTTCGGGGAGGCCTCAACTGGAACAGGCTGGCCCGTCGGTGAGGCGTAGTGTGGGCGAGTGGGAGGCTGACAGATCAAAGTCTGCACAGCCTCTCAAAACCCCAACCCCACCAAAAAAGGCCCCACTCACTTCTCCCCCCAAACTTAAAACCAAAGGAACTCTCTCACTTAAGTTGGACGGACCGAAGCAGCCGACAAGCGCAACCCGTGAAGTACGTAAACAGGACCACGGAGGCAAAGGCGTGTCTCACAAAAGCTAAGATACAGCTTTTAAGTTCCAAAAACCTTAAAAAGGAGATTAAGGACGAACTGACCAAAGCGGTCGAAAGGCTGTACCAGCTGGTGAAGGAGGCAGTGATCGAGAGAGGGAAAGAAATTGCGGGAGCCGTCGAACCCGAAAAGGCCCGAGAAAACCTTAGGCCGACCACGGACGAGCCGACAGAGCTCATGAAGCAGCTGATGGCAGACCTCCAACAGCATAACCAGGCGTTGGAGGAATGCAAGCACACGGGCTCTGTCGGAGCGTCTGCAAGAGGCCCCTCGCTACATTGCAGGTCAGGGTCCGACCTTCGCGGAAATGACCGCCGGCCCGACACAGCGCTTTCAAGAGCCTCTTCATTCGGTAGTATCATCTCTAAATGATCAGGACACCGGTGAGAGGTCATTGAGAAGCTCAGGACGGCGGTCGATGCCAGGAACGAGGGCACCAGAGTCGAACGGCTGCGCAAGGCGAGGGACCAGAAGGACCACCTTCTAGGTGGTCGGCTTCAGGACCAGGGAGGAAATGGCAAAAGTGACAGAGCGCATAAGGAGTAAGGGTAATCTGGTGGTAGAAGAGGTGAAAAATAAAGACCCGCTTGTCATCATCAAAGACGTTCTCTCCTGCCACACAGATGAGGAGATTACTCAATCCCTGCAGCGGTAAAACACCCATTTGATAGGGGACATTCCTGCGGAGGACGTGAGGTTGGGGGTGAAGTACCGTCGAAGGACGAGGAACCCCCACATGTGTCATGTCGTCCTGCAGGTGTGCCCTACCTTATGGCAGAGGCTGACTATGGCGGGTCGCGTGCACATCGACTTACAGCGAGTGCGAGTGCAGGATCAGTCTCCACTGATGCAGCACACTCGCTGTCTGCGTTTCGGCCACAGCCGAAGACTGTGCACGCAGCCCGCGGACCTCTGCATCCACTGCGGCGACCCCCACATGCAGACAGACTGCCCGTCACGGCTGGCAGCGGAGGCACCAAAATGCCACAATTGCCTATCGGCAAAAATGGAGAAAACCGACCACAACGCCTTCGACAGCGGGTGCCCGATACGCGTAAAGTGGGACGCATTGGCACGCCTGTCGGTGGCGTATTGCTAAGGTGGACGCAGTTTTTCCCGGAAGCAGTAACTCATGCCCGACCCGAACCCGAACTCACCCTAGTGCCCGACCAAACTACCAAGTGATCCAAGCGAATCTGCAGAGGAAGAATCTGGCGACCCAAGAGCTGATGATAGTGGCTAGCGAGCGGAAGGTCGCATTCGCACTGCTCCAGGAGCCGTATGTGGGTGGGGTTAAAAGGATGCGAGACTACCGGGGAGCGAGAGTCTACCAGTGCGAGGAACAAGGAAGTGGAACTGTGAAGGCGGCAATAGTCGTCTTTGATCATGACCTTGACGTCACACAGTGTCCAAAACTCACCACCAATAACATCACGGTGGTGAGGATCCGAACCAGCGCCTGGGAAATCGCAGTAGTCTCGTTCTATTTCGAACCGGACCAGCCCATACAGCCATACCTGGAGCAGCTTCTGCAGATTCGTGAGGAAATGGGCCCTACAAAGATAATAATGGGACGTGACGCGAATGCGAAGAGCACCTGGTGGGGCAGTTTGGTTATAGACGGCAGGGGTGAGGAAATGTCGGTAACGCTAGATGAAATGTGCTTGCAGGTACTCAACGTCGGAAACACGCCAACCTTCGACACCATCAGGGGTGGCAAGTCATACTCCAGCTTCGTTGGCGTAACAGTGTGCTCAACGGACTTGCTAGACCTGGTAGAGGACTGGAGGGTTGAGGAAGGCATCACGAGCTCGAACCACAACGGTATTGTAATTAATATTAATCTTCAAAAAGCAAAAGGGACTAACATTAGAAGAACCACCAGACTTTTTAACACAAGAAAAGCAAATTGGAGCCAATTTCTCAAAACACAATAGAAATAAATAAAATTAATGCGAGCCTCCTCGCGGCTCAGGGGGGGAGTGAGGTGTTTGACTCCCCCCGCAACGTCTCAGAGGGGCGCGCGTGGAACACTACGCGCCGCCACCTCGGGTCCTGATGTGTGGGGGGCGACGGACGTCCCCGTGTCCGTCACCCCTGGACCCATTTAGGGGGGCTGGAAGAGGGCGTTGTCCGCCCTCCGCCGACGCCCGGTGCGCCTGCTGCGGGCCGGGTGAGTGGACGAGATCTCCCTCTCCCTTTCCGCAGCCTCCTTCTGCGAGACGACTGTCTCGCAGTAGGAAACCACCGCGTCCCAGGACTCGCCACAGCGACAAGGCACTGCCTACTTTTGAGATGAGGGCACGGCGTGGCTCCTCCCAAGCGGCACACTCTGCCAGCGTATGCCGCGCCGTGTCCTACCGGCAGTCGACGCAGTGGTGACACCGGGCGTCCGGCTCCCTGTTTATGCGACACAGGTACTTCCCGAAGCAACCCGAAGAAACGACAGGGAGCCGTGCCTCCTCCCGAGCCAGCGGTCGAGCACCGGCCGGACCGCCTCGATGATGTCGAGGCCGGCGGTAGGGCGCGAAAGCCTGTCCCGCCATTCCGCCACCAGGACCTCGCGAAGCTGAGACCGATGCAGCTCCATGTGTCGCTGCATCGGTCGCTCGCCCCGCGCCCTCGCTTCCTCGCGCCACCGATACGATGACGCGAGTACTTTCGCCTCGAGGTCGCGCAGAGCGCATGCTGCCGCATAGCCCACCGTGCGGTAGGCCCCAACAAGCAAAATAATCCTGGAATGCGATTTTATAATGCTACGTGGACTTATAAAACTCCGATGATAGTTTTGGTGGTTGCTACTGCGCTTTTAACAACATAAATACATGCTGATTTTACCTAAGTACGTTTAATCCTATGATTTGTACTTATATCGGTATATAGGATCATACTTCCTGACAAATATAGCATCAAGACTCCTATAAAAGCATGAAACAAGAGTAATTGCGCTCAGGAGTAATTACTCCGGTAACTCAGACTTATATGCGCCTATAAGATAACATCTGCGGACCATTTAAATCTTAATACTCCTGTAGGAGCATGTACCAGGAAGATATGCTCTGAGGAGCAATTACTCTTGTTATTTTTACTTATAACCTCTTATAAGCTAATATTTTATGACCAATTTAAGTAAATTAAAGTCAAATTATTGTAAATCATTTATGTATCTGGTTTGGTTTTACATAAACTTAAAAGTAATTGTTAAATGAATTACATATCCACGTTTAAAAAATAATAAATCACCAAGATTATAACAGCACTCGGTAGGATAAAATGTTCTCTATATCGATTTATCGTATGCCGTTTTAAACCTACACATATTTATATAGGCATTCCACATAGTGTTATTGTCTAAGTAATCACAAACAATCCTGGTTAAAACTCTTAAGAAGCCACTTTTGCTTGTAACGACCAGTACAGGTGAAAACGCGCTTTATATAGTTTTGCAAATTCTAATGTAGGATTTGATTTGAATCGATTTTCATCTGGGCATTCCAGAACCCTAATCGGTAACAATGGCGAATGTTTTTCGGTTTTGAGATAACCCAATATACTTATATTGGTACTATGTCACACTTGGAAATGCTCAAAATACTTATTTTAGCACTATGTCATACTTGGAAATGCTCACCAGGAAAATGGCAGCTGCCTTTCATAATATTTATTTAATATTAATTAATACTAAAATGTAAATAAGCAAATTTCAAGAGGCGCTTTAATTTTTTTATCAAAACCATGATAGATTTCACAGAAAATTCACATTCCCCTACGAATAAGCTATAAGACTAACAATTTGACAACAATAAGATTTTGTTTTTCTACTAAGGTTGACATGAATCAATTCTGATTCATATAAATACTTCCCCTCAAGATGTTAAAAATATTTTTTTACAGAGCACAACAAGCGATACACTTGACTGTTCACAATATATTATAGAAGCATTTCTAGGCGCGTATTAATCTCATTTTTGACTATAACTTACTTATATTGAGATTTACAGGAGTAATTGTATTGACGTAACTCAATTACAGGAGCAATAAAGGCGTATATGGCATTTCAGCGGTCTAATATAAATACATTATAAGTAAAAGTAGACTTATAAAGTGGGCCCTTTTCGAGACTTATATGCGGATATAAGTCTCATATAGTCCTCGATAAATTATGGTTCTAGGATAGTTAAAAAACTACTTTTTGCTAGTTGGGGCCCGCGCCGCCCGCTGGGCTATGGCCCTTTGAGGTGCCCGCAAGGCCGCGGCGTTCTCCCTTCTGTGGAGGGACTTCTCCCGGATAGGAGCCCCATAGAGGGCCATGCTAGGACCCCCCAAGTTGGGAAGCAGCCACGAGAGAGCGCCCGCGGCCTTCAACAGGCGCGACGACGGCCCGCTGAAATGCGGGCCGAAGCGCCAACTGCTGTCGAGTACAAGGCCCAGATATTTCATCTGGGCCTTCACCTCAATTCTGACGCCCTCCACGAAGATGTGGGCGTCAGGTGGTGGGTCGCGCTGCCGAGGGCCGTGGAAGAACACGGCCTCGGTCTTGTGCAGCGCCACCGTTAAACCTAGGCGGCGGATCCGCCCCGCGACCAAAGATTCACCCACCGAGGCCAAGTTGGCCGCCTCTCTGAAACTCCCCCCCGGGCGGTGAGGAGAGTGTCATCCGCGTAGCAGACGACACTCGTGCCTCGGAGGAGAGTTCCCCGCAGGAGCCAATCATAGCCGACGTTCCAGAGGAGAGGTCCTAAGACTGACCCCTGTGGAACGTCGGCTTCAACGGCGTACCGCCGGACTCGGCCAGTCTTGTTTACCAGGAGGATCGCCCGATTCTCTAGGTAGCTGGCCAGCAGACTGCGCATGTACCGAGGCACTCCGTGGAATCGGAGCGCCTCGAGGATGGTGCAGTGGGGAACGGAGTTGAAGGCGTTGGCAATATCAAATGACACAGCCAACAATCCGTCCCCCGCATCCATCGCCTCCTTCACCTGCCCCTTAAGGCAGTCCAGCGCGTCCACCGTGGACCGCTCAGCCCGAAAACCGAACTGAGCGTCCGACAAGTCCGGCCCGATACGCCGCAGATGGCCCTTTAGGCGGGCAGCGACTATCCCCTCGAACATTTTTCCGACCTCATCGAGCAGAACGATGGGCCGGTATGCCGAGGGGGAGTCTGCCGGGCGGCCCTCCTTGCGAAGGAGGCACAGCTGCCCCTCTTCCGCAACCCCCGGCTGAAGTTTCCCTCGGACCGCGCGATAAGGGCGCCCCCACGGATCCCCGTCTAGAGTCTCCAACATCTCCTCCCTGGCTCGCGTCCTCGACTCACCGATGGCCAGCCACAGAGTCTCCTTGGCCGCGCGGTACACCTCATACAGCGCGGCCTCTTCGTCAGGGACCCGACGACGTCTTCTCCGGTATCGGATGTACCGGCGTCTAACCGCCACGCACGCGACGCGCATCTGCGCGATCTCGGCGGTCCACCAGTACACCTGGCGCCTTGCGGACTGTGCGTGGACCCGGGGCATGGACGCGTCGCAAATTTGCGTCATCGCCCCGCGGAACCACAGCGCCTCCTGCTCGACGTCGACGGGTCCGGTCGTTGCCGTCTCCCGGCTCCAGGCCTGGACAATAGCGGCCTCCTCGAGAAGCTCCCTGTCGATGCGCTTACGCGCCCAGCGCAGACCATCCGTTCGCGGGGCCGGTGGACTGCGGCCGCCGGCGGTCTGGGTGGAGACGTCGAAACGGATGTATCGGTGATCCGACAACGTCTCCACCTCCACGGCGACACGCCAGTCGCGGACACGGCTCGCGACAGCGGGGCTAGCGAACGAGACGTCCACTATAGACCCGCCCCGCTGCCGCACGCAGTGTGTACCAAGCCCCGATTTAGGACGGTCAAGTCATGTGTCAATGATGTCGGTGATCACCACCAACGCCAACTCACCTCCCTCTGTAAGCAGAGGGGGGAGTAGACGTACGACCTACTGTAGCCCGGTTCCCTTCACCGACCATCATGGATGATCGGTGATTGGAACCATGACCCTTCCCCGTTTGTTGAGAATTCGCCGCACGCCCCAAGTGTCCACCAAAACCTGGTGGGCACTTGGAGCCGACGTTGCCCAGGGTGCGCCACAGGGAGGCTAAATAGGTTCCCTCCTACTATCTGACTAATTTTAATTGACATTTACGCGAAAAATATTTTTCGTTTCAGGATTTAGAATTTTTCTTCAATATTTTCTTTACGAATTACTAAATTAATTTTTATCTCGAAATTTTCTCTCCAAACCACATTAATTATTAGTTTAAATAGATACTTGCCTGCCTTACCTGTACTCTGGTGCGCGTTCCGCGAGCTCGAGTCCCGTTTGGTAGTCGTTATTCCCGGTTTTTACATACTTTTCGGTCGAAAATCCCGTTTTTAGACCAAAAGTAAAAAAAAAAATTCAACCTAAATTCCAATAACCCCACAGAACGCTAGCCCGCGCGGAGCTAACATAGAAATTCGAAATCTTTAAAATCAAGTAAATTCATCAATAGACGAAATCCACCCGAGTGAGGATCCGAACCAGCGCCTGGGAAATCGCAGTAGTCTCGTTCTATTTTGAACCAGACCAGCCCATACAGCCATACCTGGAGCAGCTTCTGCAGATTCGTGAGGAAATGGGCCTCACAAAAATTATAATGGGAGGTGACGCAAATGCGAAGAGCACCTGGTGGGGCAGTTTGGTTATAGACGGCAGGGGTGAGGAAATGTCGGGAACGCTGGATGAAATGTGCTTGCAGGTACTCAACGTCGGAAACACGCCAACCTTCGACACCATCAGGGGTGGCAAGTCATACACCAGTTTCGTTGACGTTACAGCGTGTTCAACGGACTTGCTAGACTGGAGGGTTGAGGAAGGCATCACGAGCTCGGACCACAACGGTATTGTATTTAACATCAACCTTCAAAAATCAAAAGGGACAAATATTATGAGAACCACTAGACTTTACAATACAAAAAAAGCAAATTGGAGCCAATTTCATTTGAAATTGGCCCAATTAAAAGCAGACTTTAAATTAGATACAATAGAAATAAATAAAATTAATAACAAAATAGAGCTTGAAAGTAATATCAACACGTATATAAAAACCGTTACTGAAACCTGCGAAGAAACTTTAGCTAATATTAAAAATAACGATACACTCACAATACCGTGGTGGTCCAAAGAGGTCGCCGATGCCAAAACCTGTGCAATGGTAATTACCAAGAAGCTTAAGTACGATGTCCCGCTCCTGAGCATGGGCGGGGTCGACATTGGCATGTCTAAGGAAATCAAAATACTGGGGCTCACCGTCGACCACCAGCTCACTTTCAACACCCACGCCGCAAACGTGTGTAGAAAAGCTGCCAATATTTACAAGCAGCTATCCAGAGCGGCTAAAGTGAGCTGGGGCCTACATCCGGAGGTCATACGGAGCATCTACACGGCAGCGGTTGAGCCGGTAGTGATGTACGCGGCAAGTGCCTGGGCGCCGGCAACAAAGAAGGTTGGAGTGCAGAAGCTGCTGAACACGGTCCAACGAGGATTCGCCCAAAAGCTCTGCAAATCCTACCGCACGGTTTCGCTGAACGCGTCCCTGGTGCTGGCAGGAATACTCCCACTCGACCTCCGAATACAGGAAGCAGCCGCCCTGTATGAGGCAAAGAGAGGAGTGCCCCGGCCAGCGCTAGCGGGCAGGGAGGTTGAGCGTGTGGTGGCATTTGCGGAGACTCCACATCCGGCGAAACATATGGCCATGGAGTTCATGAGTCTGGAGGACCAGTCCCGAGTGGACACCCACAACAACCAAGCGGTCCGGTTCTTCACCGACGGTAGCAAGATCGAGGGCAAGGTCGGAGCAGCACTGTCACTGTGGGACATTGATGCCGAGATCAAGTCCGTAAAGCTTAGCTTGCCGTCGTGCTGCACGGTCTACCAGGCGGAAGTCCTGGCCATATGCGTAGCCACGAGGGAAATCCTCAAGCGCAAAGAGGGAACCTTCGGAATCTATAGTGACTCAAAGGCTGCACTACAAACAGTCACGAACCAAGGTTCCCTCCACGCCCTGGCCGTGGAGGCGAGAGCAAACGTGGGCGCGGCCTTATCCCAGAGCAAAGATGTTTCTTTGTTCTGGGTTAAGGCTCACGCCGGACTAGAGGGCAATGAGCGCGCAGACCACCTTGCTAAAGAGGCTGCACTCAAATTAAAAAAGAAGCCAGATTATGATCTTTGCCCGGCCTCATTCGTCAGGCGGCAGATCCGAATGGGGTCGCTTGACGAATGGAACCGGAGATACAAAAATGGCGAAACAGCCTCCGTGACAAAAATATTCCTCCCAGACGCAATAGATGCCTTTAAAATTGTCAGCAAACTAAAGCCAACCGGAGTGGTAACACAGATCTTGACGGGGCACGGTGGGTTCTCTGAATACCTGCACCGCTTTAAGTGTAAGGAGAGCCCATCGTGCATCTGTGAGCCGGATGCACAGGAAACGGTCGCCGAGGGGAAGTCTGCTGGGCGGCCCTCCTTGCGGAGGAGGCACAGCTGCCCCTCCTTCCACGGTTTCGGGAACCTCCCAGACGCAAGGCATGCCCTCCATTTGAGTGGCAGCGATCGCCACCACTCTCGCCGGAACACCGTCGGGGCCCGGAGCTGTCTTCTTGGCGCGGATGCGGAGAATCGCCGCGCCAAGTTCCGACTCTGTGACACGACCTCCTCTTCGTCGTCCAGCCCATCTATGCGCAATTCAGCCGTTTTAGTGGGCCTGGACACCCGAGCGTCCTCTGGTTTGAGAATTTTGGCGGCCAGAGCATCCGCCCACTCCTGCCTCGCATCACCTGACACCTCAAACACTTTGGCACCTGTGGCTGCTGTTCTAAAAACAAACCCACCCGGGGTGGCAAATTCGCTGAAGTTCAGCTTCTCCTTTACCTCCGCCAGGACCGACTTATAATTGATGCCCCTGTTTGAGGCATCAGGCTGCAGGGTGATAATTACAGCCTCGGAGCGTGGGGTCCTGACCTTGGGTGTCCTCATGTCCTCTTTTAGAGCCCGGCCCTTGGCGGGCCTGGAGGGTGCCGGCACTGCCGCCTTTTTTTTGCGGCCCCGTTTAACCACCGTTGTCCAATCCTCTTGGGTGGGTGGCGCGGTCGCTGCGAGTGCAGGTGAGTTGGACGGGGGCGCGGAAATACCCGCCGCGGGCTTTTTTTGCCCCTCCGTGGGCTTTTTGACCTCCTGTGCAGGCTTCTTTGCCATCTGCACGGGCTTCGTCCTGGCGGACTCCTCCTTCCTCCGCGTATCTGCCGCAAGCGGCGGCCGGAGGATTTCGGCCGGGGGGAGTCGCGTCTCCATGGCCTCCAGTCGGGCATTCACCATGCCTCCACACTGCAGCATGCAAATTCTTGCCACCCTCTGAATGTCGTAGTCCGACAGAGCAAGTCCAGGTGCAGCGGCCAATGAAGGCGCAGCAAGAGGGAGGCTGGTGGCGCTGGCACAGCTGCCCCTCCTTCCACGGTTTCGGGAACCTCCCAGACGCAAGGCATGCGCTGAAGAGGTCCCAAAACCTCTCCTCCACCGAAGCTGTGTAATGCAACCCGGCTCAAAGTCGTGTCTTTGCGCAAAGAAACGTCATCGGCGAAAATTCTAACAGGTTGTAGCGTTGGCGAGACAGTGTTTATACCGCGTATACCACTAATTCGCCACAGTTACGTCTTCCAGTTTGTGCAGTTCCCTGTCAGTATTGCTTTGCGATGATCATCAACAAGTCACAGGGGAGACACTGAAGGCTGCGGGTGTTGACATCAGGACAAGCTGTTTCTCCCACGGACAACTGTACGTCGCTCCGGCCTCACCAGTCCTGACTCTCTGTATATTTTGGCTGTTGAATACAAAACTAAAAAGGTACATAGTATACGGGGAAGTTTTATAAATATGTGGCTGTTATTGTAGTATATTGTGGTGTGTTACGACTTCCACGTGAACGAAGTCACGGGCAGAAGCAAGTAGGGAATATCTATGCAAAATATTAACAGAATCTGCCTAGTAGAATTTGCGTGATCCTGGAACATACGTACATACATCCAAACAGATAAAACACGTGATAAAAAAATTTAAAACAATATTTTCGGCAGTAGAATCGATCCAGATCTATTATACATATATAGGGTGTCAGGGACATCGACGCGAAAATGCATGAATCTGAATCCCCCTACGTTGAAATTTATCGTCAGTTATTTAGAAAAAAAACAGCAGTTGCATACATTTTGACCGCGTAGGTATTACAGTTTTCTATGAAACAGATTGTTTTTTTATAACCGACGAAAAATTTCAACGCAAGGGGGTTCAGTATCATGTACTGAATCCATGGTAACAGTTTTCGAGTCGATGTCCCTGCCACCCTGTGTAATAAGTGGAAGGAGGAGGTGGAAGGGACAATAAAACGACATGTTACAACGTACATACATACTATGTATAATTTACATCTGGCACAACCTGCACGCACAGTTAAACAAATAGAATACGTGTACAATGTGTATCGATTACAGAGTAACGTCCCTACCGGCACGTCGCTCGGGGGCCCGGGGCCCGGCGTCGGGCCCGGGCCGCGGAGCGAGGCGCTCGGTACGCGCCGCCGAGCGACAAGTCACTAAAGCTAACGCTTTGTACTTTACATATATAAAAATACAGTTCCGTAAAAAAGTCGTCGATTAGCTGGCGCACTTGGTCTTGCCGTCCAGCAGCTTGCGCCACAGGTCGAACTGCTCGTGGTAGCGCACCATGTGGATGGCCAGGCCGCGCTGCACGGCGCACGGGTGCGCGGCCACGCGCTTGTTGTAGAACTCGGGCGCGTGCGCGCGGCGCAGGCCCAGCTGCGCGCCCAGCACGCCCGTCACGAACACGTCCTCCAGGCGCACGTAGCGCGCGCCCGGCGCGGCCCGCAGCAGCGCGCGCACGCAGTCGGCCGTGAGCAGGTAGGCGGGGCCGGTCGCGAAGTCCGGGAACACGCGGCCCGGGAACTGCAGCGGCGACACGTAGTACTTGGACTTGGTGGTGCGCTTGGGCAGCGAGCGCCGCATCACCTGCGTGATGCGATACAATGGTAGATTAAGATTAAGTAGTTAAAAACTTTCATTTAAACTTATTTTTATTACAAACGAAAATTACCGGATTTTTTTTTTTTAGGAATATTATTAATCCAGTATCCAGATGAATATGCCCTTCATATCCCCTTATATGCCCTTTTTATCATTCTAAAGTGTTTTATTTTCGCCGAGTGGAGTTTTACTGAATTCATTGCTATGTACAAAAATGCTAACAGTTTATAGTTATGCAGTAGCTATAAAGTAGGTATTTCGTAATATTTCGTATTATAACAATAATATAAAATATCTCGACTTATCTCGAGGTTGTCGACATGTGGAATGTGAGCTCGGCTATCATTGTGCCGATTGTCGTAACGGCCAATGGCCTGATTGCCGAAAGCCTCGACCAACATCTCTCGAGGCTGTCGTTAGGCGGTTGGATCAAGGGTCTGATTCTGAAGCAGTACTCCTCGAAACGGCTCGCATTATGAGGAGGTTCCTGTCTCTGCAGCCCTAACCACCGGTAGCTTGGACCCCGCTCCCGACACCGGCGGACCTCTATTTTTCTATATTTTTAAATGTTTTTTTTTTATATCTTTTGTAAGAAATATTTTAAAATGGGTCCTCTATTTTTCAATATTTTTAAATGTTTTTTTTTTTATATCTTTTGTAAGAAATATTTTAAAATGTAATTTAATATGAAAGAAAATAAATAAACGATATAAAATTTGAATTATAATACTTTACCTACTATTACTTCATTAGTTACTATCTAAACTTTTTATTAGTGAAAATGCTAACAGAATGGCTAACAGATAGGTACCGTGAAATGTGATGTATTATTTTTCTAGAAATATTTTAACCCTACTATGAAACTCTATGCGTAAACCGTTTCAAATTAGTCCGCCGTGAGGCTTTTCATAGTGTGGACGCTCGTACCGATGCTGGGGAGCGCGGAAAGTGACGGGACCCCGAGTGACCCGAGCGAAGACTCCGCTGCGTCACCGCTGTTGCTTTGCAGCAACAAAGCGGAGGCGAACACCGCAAAGCGGATGCAGCGGAAGGCGGTGGCGGCTGACGAGGTCGAAACGGACGAAATGGCCCGACTGGCTCGAGAGCGACGCTCTGCTCAGGCGGCTGCCGGAGGGAGCCTGTCGGCGGTGTCACTGAGTCGCCAAGTTTTGGAGGGCGTGGACGTCGTCTTGAAGGTTGCGACAAAATCTGGCAGCCTGAAGGGCACGTTCACGCGCGCTCTGAAGGAGGCTTGGGAAATTATCAAATAACTTCTCCCGCTCTGGGCGGAGCGGGAGGGTGTGTCAGACTTTTGCTGGCTAAAACCCACCCGTGTTCCTTCCGTTGCCTGTGTGCCGGGGCTGCGATATCCCTTTCGGACAAACTCGCAACCCTGTCAGGCATTGGCCCTTACGGACCCCGTCAGTTGGTGCTGACATCTCTTTGAGGGCGCGCGTGGAACACAACGCGCCGTCGACCCGGGCCTGGTCCTAATCGGATGGCGAGCTACCCATTGCTCACCGTCCGCAAGCCCGCGCCTACGGTGGCCGGAAGTCGGCTCGCGACTCCCGACACCCGGGGCGTCTCCTGCTGCGACTAGGGGCGTGAGGGCACGAATCTTGCCTCTCCCTCACGCGCTCCGCCTCCT
Organism: Agrochola macilenta; assembly: GCA_916701695.1. Lineage (NCBI taxonomy): Eukaryota > Metazoa > Arthropoda > Insecta > Lepidoptera > Noctuidae > Agrochola > Agrochola macilenta. The sequence continues at coordinate 74,703 of OU753576.1, forward strand.
CCTTCGCGAGCATTACTGCCTCGCAGAAGGAAGTGACGGCTTCCCATGCACTCTCGCTCCGGACCATGGCCTGAACTAGGGCCGGACGCGAGAGATCGCCGCCGCCGATCGCCTCCGTGAGGACACGGCGGTGCTCCGCCCAAGCAGGGCAGACCTCCACCGTATGCTCCACCGTGTCCTCCGGGCGATCCACACAGTGGTGACACCCGGGCGTTTCCTCCCGCCTTATGCGGAACAGGAACCTCCCGAAACAGCCGTGTCCAGTGAGGACCTGCGTCAGGCGGAAGGTGAGGACGCCGTGGCGCCTCTCTAGCCACTCCTCAAAGAGGGGACTTATCGCCACAATTGTGGCGTGCCCAGGCTTCTCTATGCCCTAAAACTGGAATAGTTACCCAGCGCTGGGTTGCGACAATCGCACTCTCCACGCCGCCATGAGATCCCGCCGGAGCTCTGTCCGCTGTGCCGTGATTTCTCGCGGCAGCGGAGTTACGCCCCGGTGTTTCGCCTCCTCGCGACACTCCCACATGTGCGCGAGGACTTTCGCCTCCAGATCCCATGGCGCTAGTCCGGCAAGAAGGCTCGCCGCCTCACGGGAGACCGTGCGGTATCCTCTGACCAGCCTAATGGCCATGACCCTTTGGGACGCGTTCAATCGCTGGGCCGGTCGCAGCCTTAATGACCGCGCCCACACCAGTGCCCTGTAAACCGCACGATCTCCGCGTAGAGCCTCCGGCAGGAGGAGTTTGAACCCCCTAGATTGGGCAGAAGCCGCTTCAAAGCAGCCCCAGCCCTCTCCAGTTTGGGAGCCAAACGTCGGTAGTGCTCCACGAAGTTCCACCGGCTGTCGAGGACGAGTCCCAGGTACTTCATCGTCGACTCGACACCGAAGTGAACCTCTCCCGCCGTTATCTGGGAACCCGACTGTGGCGCGTTCCGAGGACCATAAAAACACATGGCCTCGGACTTGTGCAAAACCACCTCGAGTCCCAGTTGCCGGATCCTATCGACGATTGTCGCAACCCAACGTGTCGCCAGTTCGGCCGCCACCTCATGCGACCTCCCCTGCACCAGGACCAGCGTGTCGTTAGCGTAGCAGACCACGGTGACGCCGCTAGGGAGGTCAGCGCGCAGCACCGATGCGGCCCCAGGACCGATCCCTGCGGGACACCGCACGACATCTCTCGCCGGTTCCACTCTCCGTGGTGACCGGGGTAGATGACGGCCCTGTCCGTCAAATAGGCCTCGACCACTCGACAGAGGTAGGTCGGCATCGGATCGGTGATACCGGAGTGCCTCCCTAATGCAACTCCAGGGCATGGTATTGAACGCATTGGCTATGTCAAGAGACACCGCCAAGACGACCCCACCCCGGGCAACAGCATCCCCCATCGTGAGGGCTCGAACGCGCATGTTGGCATCCACCGTAGAGCGCCCCTTGCGGAAACCACACTGGCTCCCTGCCAAATCCGGCCCCACTAGCACCAGCTGCCCGACAAGGCGGTCTGCAATTACTCTTTCAATGAGCTTGCCCACCTCGTCGAGCAGCACGATGGGCCGGTAAGCGGACGGAGAGTCCGCCGGGTTTTTTTTTTAAGTAAGGAACGCAGCTATCCGTTGTTCTTAAACCACACATTGATCGTATACATCTTTTTCGCATCCTGAATATAAGTTCTCTATTAGTTGACTGTCCACAAAAAACACCTTATCGTAAAATATATGCGACGAATCCATGATAGGCTGTTAATAGTGTGTCAGAATTTACTTTCTAGGATAATTGGAATAATAAATATGCAGATTTACTTAGACGCTTGCCGATTTCCTATAAGTGAGGTTTCCAGGTTAGTTTATTATCTATGGTTATTCCTAATAATTTTGCATTTGTAACTTCTTCTACTATACAGTTATTATAGGCAATGTTAACTGGTGGATTCTTACGGCGCTGGTGGAAATGAATAACTTTTGATTTATTTAAATTAATTACAAGATTATTTTTGTCAAGCCAATTTGCCATAATGTCAGTCATAGAATTATTTGTCATTTTGATAATTATTAGCATTAGTATATTCCACAATAGCCGTGCTGTCATCTGCAAATAGTACCATTTTATGATCTATAGCTTTTGGCAGATCATTAATATATATAATAAGAAAAGGGGTGGCCCCAGCATACTACCTTGAGGTACACCATATTTTATATGCCTTGATTTAGTAGATACGTACTTTATCTCCAATTTAGTAATAGGACCAATTCTAGTGATTTCAGTACATTGAGTTCGGTCACTCAAATATGATTCTTAGGAGTTTTAAGATGTTTCCTCTTATGCCATACCCATGTAATTTTTGCAGCAAAATCTTATGATCCACAAAATCAAACGCTTTTGTCATATTTGTTAGTATAGCACACACAGGATTACCTTTATCTACAGATGTCATTACACCAGATAGCAAGTCAAATAGAGCCATATTAATATTTGTATTCTTTCTGAAGCCTTTTTGTTCATTGCAAAAAAGGTTGAATTTTTCGAAATAAGAATATATAGAATTATAAATAACTTTCTCAAAAAAAATTGAGAATAGATCTATAATTTTGAACATCCCTTTTACCTGTTTTTTATAAAGCGGTTTAATGATGACTTTTTTTAGGCTATTTGGGAATAAACCATCAAATCAAATCATTTATGCAAACATGGGTAAATTGGTACATAGATGTTTTCTTAAAAAAGTAGTCCTCCATATTCTACCGTCTCATGGGCATGCATATAATATTTAATTCCAAAAACAAACAGAAATTCTATTGATACCGGATAAATATAAATGTCAAATCATTAGAATTACCAAAAACAAAAAACAGACTAATAACAGTAAGTAGTGACATTTTTACAGTAATGTAAAAAAAAAAAAAAATATATAAGTATGTCAAAGTGTCTATCAGAATAAAAAGTGTCAGAATAGGAACATGTATGTCAATCATAATATTAAGTAACAATCAGTGCAGATATTTATCAGTAAGGAAGTCGTCAATTGTGTAATAGCTTTTCTCAATTAATATTTGGATTAATGCCCTTTTAAATTTTATTAAGTACAGTCATATGTTTTATCACATTGGGTACTTTATTATAAATACGTGGGGCACTACCAAAAAAACTTTTCTGCATAAGTGCGGTTTTACATTTCACTTGGCATAGTTTGTGTACATATTGAGTCCGTATCGGATTTTTTAGAACTGCTGACAGTTTTTCAAATAATTGTGGATTGTTTTTTACAAATAGAGCTGTTTCTAAAATGTATAAAGAAGGAAACGTTAAAATGTTTAAAGACTGAAAATAGGAAAGACAGCTATCTGTTGTTTTAAGACCGCACATTGATCTTATACATCGCTTTTGCATTCTAAATACCTGTTCCTTATCGGTAGACTGTCCCCAGAAAATAATGCCATAGCGCAAAACCGAGGCAACCAGTCCATGGTACGCTGATAAAAGAGCCTGGCGGTTGACTTTCTTAGATAGCTGATGGAGAGCATACGCGGATTTGCTAAGTTTTTTGCACACAACTTCAACATGAGGTTTCCAAGTGAGTTTGCTGTCAATGACTATACCTAAAAACTTCACCTGACTCTCTTCCTCAATATTACAGCCTTGGTAAGCAATACTAACATTTGGGTTTTCAGTGCGTTGATGAAATTGCATTATTTTTGTCTTACTTAGGTTTATTACTAAATTATTGTTACTTAACCAGTTAATTATGTCATGCAAACAAGTATTTATGTCCTGCTCGTAATTATTATGATTTGTACACTCAATTACAGCTGTACTGTCATACGCAAAGAGAACCATTTTGTTTGATGTTACTTTCGGGAGATCGTTAATGTATATTAAAAGGAGTGGTGGCCCCAATACGCTACCCTGTGGAACACCATATTTTACATGCCTTGGTTTAGATGTATATATGGTTTCTATTTTTCCATCAGAAATGTAAAGATTAATTATATGTGATTGCAGAGGCGCTATAATTTCCTTTACGTATTTTATTAGTTTAGTTGATTTGCCATCAAATCCTACCGTATTTGTATTTTTCAGGCTGCTAATTATTTTGATTATATCAGAATCCGAAACAGGTAGCAGGTAGCAAGTTTTTCTAAATGGTGTTCCACTCGAAAGGATGGATCAATTTAAGTACCTAGGGCATTTAGTTACGACCAACCTCAAGGATAATGCTGACATGGAGCGGGAACGAAGGGCTTTGTCGGTGCAGGCGAACATGCTCGCACGTAGGTTTGCACGGTGTTCGGGGGAGGTGAAGATAACGCTCTTTAGGGCGTACTGTACGTCTCTCTACACGTGCAGTCTGTGGGCGACGTACACGTGTGCATCATACGGAGCCCTCCGCGTCCAGTTCAACAACGCGTTCAGGGCTGTATTGGGGCTGCCTCGCTACTGCAGCGTCTCAGGTATGTATGCTGAGGCGCGTACCGATTGCTTCCACGCGACCATGCGCAAGCGAGGCGCGTCCCTGGTGCGTAGGGTGTGGGGCAGCACCAATGCCGTCCTGGCGATGATCGCAGACCGGATGGACTGCTCATACTTGCGGCACTGCTGTGATAGGCATGTTGCCGACGGCAGGGCAGGGTAGAAATCTTTTATTGTTTTCATATTTTATTGTGTTTCGTTGTTCTGTATTTGTATGTACCGCATATGAGTGAAGGTTGCTCGAAATAAATGTATTTTTTTATTTATAAATAGTGATTGCGAATTCGAATGTTCAATAATGTAATTATTTGTTAGTTCTTTTAGTTTTAATATTATTTTCAATGTCCTCTATGAAATAGTTGGTAAATTCATTTGCAATATTCATCGGATGTGTAACAGTTTAATTATCTTTGTTTATTGACAGTGTAGGTTCTTGTGGTAAGTTGAATTTGGATTTTTTTATTATTAAACCTTTATTTCAGACATAAAAAAATCCATATAGTGTTAGTAAAGAAAAACTAAATCTAATGTTAGTATCCTAATCCTAAGTCTGGAGTCGGACCTCACACTATCCACGTAATAAGTAGTTCATACCATTAGACGTATGAAGTCCGATCCAGTGACGCAGCATCGGACAATCCCACCTACCGCACAACGTGCTCAGGATGCTGTGGGAACTGGCGCGCATTCTACGAAGGATCGAGGCGGTGCGGTTTCGGATGATGGCATGAAAGCCGTCAATCCTCGTCTCAGCAAACATCCCCGAAGCGCTACAAAAACGCGGGAGCCCCACCAGCATCCTGAGCAGCTGTCGTTTATGACTTGCCAAGCAGCTTTTATTGTAGCTTTTATTATGTAGTTGTTTTGAGTTTAATTTTATTATTTTTCTATAAATTAAAGAGTATTTTTTAAACGCAAGTCTATTTTAAAAGCTTTTATTTAACTTGCAATGTATGTATGTATGTTTGTTCGCGTGAAATCTTGCTACTAAATTTTGAAGCAGATATCTTCAACCGATTGAGCTGAAATTTTTGTATACACGTTTAGTTTGGATGACAATACACGATAAGTTGTGTGACGTCATTCTAAATCCAATATGGCGGAATATCCAAGATGGCGGAGTAGATATTTTTTATGCACTTCTGCAATATGGGTATCAAATGAAAGGGCTTGTTGAGAGTCATTCGAAAAATAATGTGACGTCATTCTAAATCCAATATGGCGGAACATCCAAGATGGCGAAATAGTTATTTTTTATGCACTTCTGCAATATGGGTATCAAATGAAAGGGCTTGCCGAGAATAATTAGAAATAATTAAAAAGTAAAAAATAATTTAAAAGCAAAAAAACCTTAAAGCTTTTATTTAAATGTTCTAAAAAGAAGAAAACAAAGTTTTCTTTTAAAATTTTAACTATCAACTTATAACCTCATTATACACAATTTATATGATCCTAAAAGCTTGTCGCGAGCTTTGCAAACAAAAAACTTAGCGGATTAAGGTACTCAATTAAATAGGTACTAGTTTATTTACACAAGTAAATCGCGCGACAAGCTTTATTTTATTATTTTAATTCCACGAGATATCCATTTATGTTTTCTATTAGTATATACTGTGAAAATTTTATTTGGAAAGCATAATTTGTACAATAATGAAAAATCATCCATAAAATGTTCATAGGATTCATTCGCATCTTTGGCTGTGTATACTTGTGAGAAAGATAAGCATTTTAGAAGACTTTTGAAATTTTCTAAGTTGTCTACTGAGATATCCTGTTCTTTAGTTTTCCAATATTTCAGTGTACAAGTTTTTTTAATAGGAACCTGAGTAATTGAGAAGTATGATCTGAAAGATCTAAGTCCATTATTTCAGCTTTACTTTTTTTTCGGTAGGTGTGAGCAAAATTGTCTATGCAGGAATTACTACTCAATCTAGTCGGTTAATGAAGTTCTAATGATAATACTAGAAGATATCAATTCTATACAACAACACTCAAAAACGCCCGTCACTGACTGTTTGGCAATATCCAATCATTCTCGATACTGCAGTCCTGCTCTAACGAAAATGCAAGTGCCTCCACGGTTAACATTTCTAGTGAAGAAAGCTACTGGGCAGAAATTAGGTATATGCAATATATTTTCGTAGCCTGTTTCAATGAAATGCTCAGTTACACAGATTACATCGATACTAGTTCCGTTACTATGAAGCTCTTCTAATTTTACAATCAGCGATTCCTTTTTAGGGTTCCGTAGTAAACAAGGAACCCTTATAGTTTCGCCATGTCCGTCTGTCTGTCTGTCTGTCCGCGGCTTAGCTCAAAGCTGTAATTTGGCATATGTATACGTATTAATCATGCCAATTTTTTTTCGGGTACCTCCCCTACACGTAAAGTGGGGATGTTTTTTTTTTTCTCATCAACCCCATGTTGTGGGGTATCGTTAGAAAGGTCTTTCAAAAACATTGTGAGTTTGTGACAACCATTTTTGGATTCAGGGACCCGTTTGCGAAATATTAAGCTTTTAACTGAATTTAATTGTTAGAGTCAAGTGTCCCCCCCTGCCAGCTAAATGGTTGTACTTCGATTTGTGAAAAAAATCATAGCAGTAGTATACAGAGTTGATATGACAGAGGGGCATTAAATTACACTACGTATACTATACGTGTTTAGTATTTATTTGATACGGTATAAAAATAAAAAGCACCAAAAATGAGTTTTTTTTTTTTCAAACAAACTATATAGCTTATGAATCAGAGTAAAACGCAACCACCCTTTGTAAATAAATTTAACTGACCTTAGAAGATACCTAGGTAACAGTGGCAACGCCGCGCGCGCGCCGTGCGGCGTGTTTTATCTCATTTCAAAGCGGGCGGCCGGCGCGTGGCGGCGGTGGCGCGGGCGGCGGCTTAGGCCTTCGCTCGCGGCTTTTATGTTAGGTGGTATGGTTTTGAAGTACGCGCACAACAACAAAAACACTAAAATTTTAAATTCTCGATGTGTCCTTCATTCACATGAATGCAAAAATTATACCGACGGAGAATATTGTTACTTATTTTTCTAATTAAAAATCATGTCAGTGTATTCTAACGCCGTGTAAGTTACACGAGGCATTGTTGAACACTTTAATGTGTAACACACACAAAACCAAAGTTTAATTACTTGTCGTATCACAATAAAAGCAGTCGATCACAAAAAAAACACTAACGCTAAATAATAATAATCCCAAGTTACGTGTCCTGTCACAATAAAAAAAGAAATACCGTCTTAAACTTGTTTAGTGTCCTATCACAATAACAAAACTAAATCCCAATTGTCAGCGCGCGAGTTCGACAATACGGAGGCGGCGCAGGTACTTCCGTTTTACGTAACATAAGTACGTTCCGAAAGAATAGCGTCGGCGCACTGAAAAAGACAGTTTTTAGAAGCCCCACTCACTTACCGATCGCAACCCCTGCCCCTCGTCGCTAGGATGCAATAGCAAACACTGACCTATTTCTTTTACCCGCGGGGGTTTTGCTATGATCGCCACTCTCGTAATGAAAATGCAAGTGTGTGTGTATTTATTGCTTCCTTGTTTGCATTGTCATCTTTTTAGCGAGAATATTTGGTTGTACTTGTGACTTGCGTCACAGCGGCAACAACGCATAGGTTATACTCAGATTTATCGTTTTAAGGTGCATGACCTATGCGTATAGACATAATCAGCTGTTAGGAAAGATACATCGTGTTCAAACGGGGCAAAAACTTAAAAAATCATTTGCGACTAAACTACTGCTCCTATTTAATTGATTTTTGGTACAGAGCTTGAAAATGGTACCTAGTATAGGCAGTTTAAAGGAAAGCCCCTCTGTCGTATCAACTTTGTATATAACGAAATAAAAAATTAAAAGGAAAACTGTCAGAGCTAAGTAGGCTGTACAGGTTAACGAGTAATAATCAACCAACTTTTTTCAACTACAATGTTAAGTTTGTTCTTGGGATAAATTCATCCCAACTACGGAACCCTTCATTGTGCGTGGTCCGACACGCACTTGGCCGGTTTTTTTATTCATAAGTCCTGCAATGTTTTGATGGAGAATATTAAGATAATAATAATATAGAAAAAACTGAGATGTGTTTTGAGCCATTTCAAATTGTTCCTTCTAGGAATAATCAACTATTGGTTGCACGATGTTTACGTTATCGAGGTCTAGGATGAGGTCTTGCAAGTCATGTTATGATATTAAAGCCTTATTATTGAGATTACCATACCAGTGGTTGTAAGTATCATGTGTGTATGGAAGATTTAGATTCGAGTCTAAGATAAACGCATAGCTATGTATATACTCGTATAGTATGTCTGAACGTCCATATAAATTAAATTATTAAAAGTATCAATCCGGCTATTAAACATAATATTAGAATTATCCATGTATTTAAAAGTAGAAATTCAATTGTAATACTTTATCACGAATTATGACACTAATGCCCCTAAAATCTTGATAGAATTCACAAATACTCTATTAATTTAAAAAATCCTAACTAAGTATTTAGACAACAATATTTCCTAAAATTATTAGTAATTAATTTAGTTTTAAAATAATGTTTGATGAATATTAACTTGGTCGAAAAGTACTGATTTTGAGCAAAACAGCGCACGGATGGCGTAAACGCTCTTAAGATTGTGTTTTGCGTTGTTTACAGTAGCGGCATTAGGGTAGGGCGCGGTTGGGCGACCGCCCAGGGCGCCAGGGGTGACGGGGCGCCGAAGGTGCCGTGGAGAAGCGCCCAAAGTACTAACTCTTCAGGCACCAGAGGTAAATACCTCTAGTGCCTGAAGAGTAAGTACTTTTAAATCAAATCCCTAACAAGAAAAAAATAGGTTATCAGTAAGTAAAAGGCAGTTTGTTGAGTTGGAAAACAAAAAATCGCCGAGGTGACATTCGGTGCCAGTCGGGGGACCTCTTAGATTAAAATGTGTTCCATACAGCGACACAGCGGTCGACAGCAATGACAATTTTATTTATCTGTTTAGTTTATCTAATGCAACTTGCTTTTTATTACTTTTAATTAGTTTTTTGACAGCGCAGTTGTGTTTTTTATTTTTTTTGTTGTAAGAATTTTCAAAAGAAAATTTGTCCTATCCGAAACGGGGTGCAAACACTTTCGAGCTCGCCAAGCTCGCTCTTTGATCCTGCATAAGTCGACAAAATATCTCATATTTTTGTATAGATGGGCAAAAAGAAACTTAACCCTTACGAGGCGGAGTGCTAAAAATTTTCGCCCGTCTGTACTCCAAGAGTGGAGGGGCGCCGCAGAAATCTTGCCCAGGGCGCCTGTAATGCTAAAGCCGGCACTGGTTGTTTACATACTCCAAATATGTGCTGTAAAGTGGTGTAGAAGCCATTCGGATATGAAGTATTCTGGAATCACTTTTCATATGTGAGTAAATATTTTTTTTGAAATCCCTGCGACTATGGAAAGTGTTATGCAATACGAACGCAACATGAAAGCTTTTTTTACACTGAAATTTCACTTGAACTTGTGAGGTTTTTGTTTTTAGTATAAAAGAAAAATTATAATATGCATTAGTATTTTAGGGGTATGAGGAACAGGGTGTAAAGTTCACTCATCCCCCATAGAAAAGGGAGGATCCTCCGACCAGACGGGTGTGATGTCTGGCGGGCAACTGCCCCGAGGTTTGAAGTTGGGAGATTCTATATATGTTTATCGCGCGGTAAACTCTAATTGCGCGATGCAGGATTTGTGTGACGTCAGGTCTTTGATGCGTAGTTCGCATGTAGCGATGTAGATGCCGCTACATCACTCCCCTCCGGAGACCGGAGGTCGTTAGTGGGCTGAGTCTTGCGTCTTGCGATGGTTCACAGTGCCAGCTGTGGTTCCAGTGAGTCGGAACCGGGTGCCACATAGTTCGCGGTGAGTCGGAACTGTCTGCGGTGATACCCCAGTGAGTCGGGGTGGCGCTGCGTCTTGATCCAGTGGGTCGGATGTGGTACAGCGATGGGTGGTGGCTGAGGGTGATGACCAGGAATGCGCGTTCGCTGCATGCTGGTGGTCAGGATACCCGTTAAAGCCGTGGGTGCTGACTGGCTGTGTGACTCGCCTCACGAAAACTTGCGGGAGTGATGATGATGATGACGTCACGCTGAAGTATCTGCACGAAGGCTGCGTTGACGTTCATGCTCGGGGTCACCAATTTAGGAGTATGAGGAACAGGGTGTAAAGTTCACTCATCCCCCATAGAAAAGGGAGGATCCTCCAACCAGACGGGAGTCGTGTCTGGCGGGCAACTGCCCAGAGGTTTGAAGTTGGGAGATTCTATATGTTTATCGCGCGGTAAACTCTAATTGCGCGATGCAGGATTTGTGTGACGTCAGGTCTTTGATGCGTAGTTCGCATGTAGCGATGTAGATGCCGCTACAGTATAATTATACATTAAATGTTACAGATTCCCGTTTTTTTTTTTATTGGATGCCTAGCGAAAGCAGTCGATTATGCAGCATATACTTTAGAAGTGACGTAAAATACATTTGTATTAACGGAAAGCTTAAAGGATTAAATAAATATTCTGAAAATGGTTGATCAATTTTATCTTTATTTCTAGTATTAAAATTATGCTTTTATTTGATACTATCGTTGTCATTTATTTAAAATAATCCTTTGGCTCCCGTTTTTTTGTATTTGCAGATGCAATGTAAAAATATTATATAGCCTACATAGCACTCCCACAATTAAGACGAATCTAACGACACCTCATATGAAATCTATCAAGCCGTTTGAGCTACAGACCGTGCCAAAGAGAACATACTCTCGAAAAATATTACCCTCCATCTGGGGCAGTCGGGTAAAAAGCAAACACGTAAACAACCTTACAATTTTTCATAACACCATCCACGCGTCTCCTGGTCTGACATTGACGCGACCAATCACTGTATGATTCGTAGGTAAAAGCCTTAAACTGATTAAAAAACTTCTTAATTTTAAATGCTTACGATACAATACTACAACACATTTGAAAATACTGTTGGAGCTGCTGGAGATTTAAAAAACTATCTTTGCATTGTATAAATTCAATCTCATAACATTGTATAATTGCATAGCACATGTTGTGTACTATGTACCGACTATAAAGCTACCATTTAGGTACTGGATATGTCTTTCATTGACTTGAATGTCTTGGCGGCTGAGAGTATGTCATGCTCACTCTAATGTCTCGCTGACGGTGGCGCGTGTGTTGGATCATTTAGCTCCCTTCAAAATGGTTGAGCTGAATGGTGCTAATCCATGCGTCATGTTCGTGAACTGGCGCCGTCAGTAGGGACTGGTCATCTCTTAGCTACCACGGCTTATTTTAATTTAATTTAATTTTTGAATTTTTATTTTTGCTACGGACGCTTTTAACGTTTTGCATCGTTCTCACATGTATAACTTCATCATGAATGATGTAACCAATTTTTTGTAACAATATTATGATTTAAAAGAGTGTCCGTGGAGTTTCTTGCCCGTTCTTCTCCATAGGTACCTACTACGCTTTGGAATGGGCATCTAGCTTCAGCTTTCTGACTGACGGACCCCTTGACAATTCAAAAGTGCCTGTAATTGGTTTATTTGAAATAAATGCTTTGAGTTGAGTTGAGTTGAGACACATTTAGTAACATTTTAATTAATAAAACACTAGAATCTCAAACTTTTAAATAAGTGTATTCAAGAATGGTTTAGTTAAATTACAACAAATTAATTAAATTAATACGCCAGCACAGGTCTCACGGGTATAATTTTCAATGTTTTACAATAAACTTACTAAATAGGTAATTACTTAGACAGTCAATCACTTGCGCCAAGAAAAACAATCGAAACAAAATATGGCGAAAAAATTTTGCATTTACGAACTAATACGAATTACGAACGAATGAATTAGTCGGTCATTTGTTCAATCCGAGAAAAAAAAGTCGGCCCTCTGCAATCAACAATTAAGCAGTGCTTTTACGGCTTCTGAATTTGGACGGGTTGCAATAAGCTATGCTTCCAAAACACAAACTCGCGCGCACATTTTCACGCACACAGTCACAATTTTGCTGTGTACGACACGAGATTTCACGAGATCCAATGTATTGAGAAATAAGCAATTCGTATTACTGCTTTTGCTCACAACTCACGAGGGCGTTGCCTGCGCGGTGAATTAGCAGCGCGCAGCCGCGGCGCGGGCGCTTCAACAAATTAGTTCAAAAAAAAAGTAATAGATGGAGCCTAAATCGCGTTAGTGATATTTTTTTAGTTATATTTATCTTTAAAATTGGCATGTATGTATGGGACTACAGGGTATGCAGAGCTTATTTGCATGTATGGAGTGCACGTCACTGTGTAAGGTATAACTAAAGGCTTGTGCAGACCAGCGCGACTTGTCGCGCGACGCGACACCGGGTATTGTTATACTGTGAAGTTTTCTTAGAAATGATATTGTTCGTGTCGCGTCGCGCTGGTCTGCACAGGCCTTAAGCCCTTTATGGATATATGAAATGATTTGAAAAACTTATTGAAAGAGTTACGGGACATTTTCAGTTTTCTATTGTACTAGTAGTTCTAATAAAGAAACAATATAATATTTTAAGTTTATATTGTTGTTGTAGCACGAAATAATAGGAAATACCTACTTTATAGGTATTGCATAACTCTAAACTGTTAGCATTTTTGTACATAGCAATGAATTCACTAAAGCAATCAACGAAAACAAAAAACTTTAGAAGGAATTATAAAAGGTTTTGTGGAAAAAATATTGTGATCTTTACTGGACTATATTCAGGCTTGGCAATTTTATACGGTGAATAAGATCTGCCTAATCTGCTCCTGTTTTATTTATTCTTAATAACGCGTATTCGTCGCATTAAAAACTCGAATGTTTAATTTGTTTTGTTTATTTTCGGCTCCTCTATCCATCATAAAAAGGAGTTCGAGTTTCTTTTCCTACCTTAAGTATGGGAAAAGTTTTTCTAATAGTTTTTTGTTCATATACGAAACACGATCGATTGACATAAAAAAAGTTCTTGTGAAAACTGCCTATTTTCTTGCGACTGTACATTGTTTTCAAAATCTGTGAATGCAGATCAAAATGTCTCAAAAGTAAACGACGTCTCCTAAGACCGCTTTCCTGTAGCTACAACGGTTAAGGTAGCTGCCCATCTCAAAAATCTTGTAAAATCAAAACGCCAACACCACCTAAGCATTTCTACTGCAGTCATTGGTGTTACTAATTACTTAATTAGTGTTACTCGTGGGGTCAAGACAAATCTAATGATACCTCATTAATTAGTCAAAATCAATCAAGACTTCGATATTAAATTATGGGAAAAAACAATTTTCATTTAGCTTCAACTTTTCACTTCCGAATTTTTATTTATGGGTGCCGTAGTAATACTCGTAGTTACTCCCTATTTTTAATATACAATTTAGTGAGATAGGCGTAGTGGTGGACATTTGGACCAAGCCTCATACATGTTTGCCTAATGTTCTTTGGATATTATGATCAATCGCGAAAAAAAGCGCTGGTGATTCTCGTTTCGCAATTTCAGTAAAATTACAGAAACGACCTCGCACCGACGCGCACGCATTGTAAATGATTAAAGTGGATTGATGTACCTTGCCCCAAATGGTGCGCGTGGCGTTGACGCGCCCAGGCGCGGCCGCGAACTGCAGCAGACGCGGAATGTTGATAAACATATCGTCGTCCGTCTTGAGCAGGCGCGGCGCGCGCGGGCAGTACGTGTCGGCCCACTCCAGCATCGACAGCGTCTTGAGGGTCAGGTTAGAGTACGAGTCCACCGAGCGGCCCACGATCACGTCGCCGTACAGCGCGTCCTCCGCCTCGATGGCGGCCGCGAGCGCGCGCGGCGGCTCGCCCAGCACGAAGGCCACGGCCACGTCGGCGCGCGCCGCGAAGTGGCCCCACGTGAGCCGCACGGCGTCGCGCGCGGCCGCGTGGCTCGGCGCCGACGTCACCAGCACCAGCAGGCGCAGGCGCGCGCCCAGCGCCGGGCACAGCTCGGGGTGCGGGCGCGAGTGGCCCGCCACGTACACGTCGCGCACCAGCACCACGCGCGGGTCGCGGCGCGTGGTGGCGGGCGGCGGCGTGGAGCCGGGCGCGGGCGCGGTGGAGGGCGGCGCGGAGCTGCGCTCGGCCGGCCGCGGCGACGAGCGCGGCGCGGGCGGCGCGGGCGGCGCGAGCGCGGCGGGGCGCGGCGCGGGCGGCGCGGGCGGCGGCAGACGCGCCAGCAGCAGCAGCAGCAGCGCGGCGAGGGCGCCCAGCGCGGCGCAGTGCGAGCGCCGCACGGGGCTCAGCATGGGGGCGCGCTCACACCCGAGACCCACCACACACCTGTAACACGGCCGCACGCAACACTTGTAGCATTTTGTCGTATCGCGAATTCGCGATCTCTGGTATCTTTATTTATTAATTTTTCCTCAGAGTGATGCAGAGAGGAAACAATGCAGGTGCAACATGAGGGATGTAACTACAAAATACAGGAAAAAATACAGGAATAAATACATAGCATAGAATAAACTTTGTCAGGAGAAATAACGATCGGTAGAGGAGAAAACGAATCCAGCAAATCATCGCTGGAATGTTTCTGCCAAATTCTTATGAACTTAAATGTTCACGTGCCTTCACTTTAAAAGACAACCAATTGGTTGCCGTCCTGATGTTCATAGGGAGAGCTTTCCAAAGAACTACCGCCTGGACCTGAGATCTGCATTCAGGTCATAGTATTAGGGACTCTACAAGCATTGCCTTTATGTGTGATGGGAGAAGATTTGTCAACCGATTGAGCGACAGCAACGGCGGTGACTTTTTTACTAACAGTCATGACATTTGCATTGCGAACCAAGATCCTTAACATCGAAGCCTAACGGAATGACGGAGGTGGCACAGTTAAGCCATTCAACTTCCCTCTGCTGTACTCCCTATTATGATAGCCTGACACTTTGCAGAGTTAACCGCCACCCCAAATCGATCAGACCAGTCCTTGACCCCACTTAATCCCAGTTTAGCTCCTCAATCGCCTCAGAAAGGTAATCAACACTTGTCTGGCCGCAAAGCTGCAAATCTTCGGCATAAAGATGATACGTAGTCTGAAGCACGGTGGTACTGGTAATAAGATGAATAAAATGGAGAACAAAAGAGGAGATAATATACCACCTTGAGGGACACCCGCTGCACCTGCAAGGTCACACTAACTCGACTACTACGTAATACCTCCGGAGAGATCATAAGGTAGGAAAGGATGAATAAGAGGACTTCGTGACTGATGGTATTAAAGGCATTGGAGAAGTCAATTAACAGTAAGACTGTAACTTTAGTGTCTTCCATTCCCCGCCTTCTAACGTCAGTCACTTTAAGGAGAGATGAAAGTCTACAGTGCCCGGGCCTGAAACCGAATTGAAAGGGACTATGTGGGAGTTGTAGTGAATAAAGTGGAAGAATTGTTTATGAACACTGCCTCTCAAAGTACTTCTGACATGTCAATAAAATATTCGTCCCCAAACAGATCGTTTGTTGGATTAGAATCCAAGAGCACATTAAGTGCGGCCAGGCGTATGAGGTACTGGGATCTTTAACGGTTGTATATTGTTTAATTATTTCGAGGAAAATCGCATTTGAATTTATAATAATAATACCAGGTCTATTATTTTTCCATCGGACGGCAAAGGCACCTTCTCACACAGAGAAAGCATGCATAAGCATTGATCTCCACGCTTGCTCAAAGCGGATTATTGATTTCAATTGGCTAATTGAATTTCTTTTTACATCATCCTTTTTTTGACAATTATCATAAACATTGATGTACAATCTTAGACGTATAAAGAATGTGAGCAATGCAAGATCAATAGCAATGCTAATAATTATGAAAACACCAACGTATTTTACTGGTGTCGCAGTGCCAATATCGCTGATGTTACCTGCCACTACTGGCTCCAGCCAAGTGAGCAATCACGTCACGACGGTCGAGTTCACGACATGTGTCAGTATTCAAGCCGCGCGCACTCGTACCTAAAACCGGAATCACGAATAACATTCAGAATGCACATAAACAAGAGATTCGTCTAGATACTCGTAACAGCTGTACTCGCGAAGACAGAGAAGCGCATCAGTAACCACATGCCCCGAGTGACACGTGCGCTGGTGAGGTGACTGAGCACACGTCGGCTCTCACTCTGCCGAGGTTACGTACATCGAGGCACATAGACAACGTGTGACATCTTGCACAACCGCGGCCAATTATAACGCAGCCGTGATTGCGGCCATCGACACAAACATAGGTCAAATTACAACAGTGTGCGAGATGGTGACCAGGGGTCTCCCTTGTTTCATCGAAAAGAAATTGCCAAATTATCACTTCCCAAACAATTTTCCGCATAATTTCATTTGCCAAATTATTACTTAGCAAAAAATCTCTTCCCAAATAATTGTAACGCAAACCTAATGTTTTTCAAGTGAACGTTTAAACAATAACTTGTTTACCAACTAGTACTTTTACCAATTTTTATTTAGTCAAATATTTCAGTTGGAATAACTCATTTTACGCAAATTAAAAAACGTTTTATTACAAGGGTGTTTTTTCCACTTGGGAAAAATTCTAAACAGGTAATAATAATATTAATTTATTTTAAATTTAAATTATTTATTTTATTTTTCTCGGTGATTTCACCGAGAAAAATTTCACCAAAACTTAAATTACAAATTTTCATTTGACAAGTAACGATTGACAAAAATATGATTTGTTATTTCATCATTACACAATAACAACTTTGCCAAATAATTCAATTAAGAAAATCATTATCCGATAAACTTTTTTTAATAACGTATTATTTGACAAATTATTCATTTTTTATTCATGTTATCTCATAAAACAACGTTTGGAATAAAAACGTTTTACATATTGAATTACGCAATTGCCTAAAAATGAAACTCATTAAATAAGCAAAAGGGTAATTTTAATATATAATAAACCATAAAAATAAAAAAATGCCAGAAACGACTTATGGTGACAGAAAAAAAAAATTGTAGGCTACGCGGAAACGAACCAGTTAGATTAGGTTAAATATTGTTATTCTCGAAAAAGGTTAGGTTAGGTTAAAACTGTGACCCCTACGTCCAAAAAGGACTAGAATATATAGAATAAATATTTTTTTGTATGTTTAGAGAACTTCAGACCCAAATATAATGGATATCCTGGGCCCAGCAGTTAACTAGTTGAAATGTGTATTAAAAATAAAATTGTAGTTTAAAAAAAACTAAACAACACGCTTTTTACACGAACTAAAAATGATAAAATATTGACTTGTATCCAAGATTAAATCAAAAAGCGTGGAGCGCTTTTTAGTGGTGTAAGTATACTTCAAATTTATTTAAACAAAGCGCTCCACGCTTTTTTTTTATTCGGTACTGGTCTGTACAGGTCAAGGTCATAGGTATTATAACACTCGCCTGCAACAGATATTGTGGTTTAACGGACCAAAAAAAAGTCTCCAGATGCAGTAATGCATTATTGAAATTACAATCAATTATCACGAATGTAGACACAGTGCCTAGTGACATGTCTGAAGGGGATATAACTACTGCATGTATAGAAGAATATGACGATATCGATGAAAACCCTTTGATAAGGTTTTGTATAAAAAACTTTTTTACAAAAAATTAAACCAACGAAAGAAAAACTGAAAAGAGAAAAATAAAAAAATACCTTTTAGTGTAACTAACCTCCTAAACTAATTTAAGTAACAGATTTTGAGGCGGCGCCCATCCAACAAATTAATTTCTTATAGCGTAAAATGGTAGTTTGATGAATCTTTGTTCAATGGCTGGGGTGCGTGCCCCTCTCCGCCGTCTTTTAGAAACCTATAACTCACAATTTATTGATTTTGATATTTTCGCGCTGTCGCAATCTAAATTTAAAAGTATGGTTTCTCAATCTCTTGCAAGTCGCCTATAGGACGGATATTCTTGTCATCCGCTTCCTTCGATTCGTCGGTATAATATAGTGTTTTTTTTTATTTTATTATTTTATATTCTAAATAATATGTACTTACTTCTTTTTTTTTTTTTTCTTTTCTGTTTTGTTTTCGTTTAGCATGCGTTCGTTTTCATACTCTGATGTCACTTCGTGGACAATAGTGTGGGTTATACGTTTTTTCTACTGTATTTTAACTACTTTTTGTAAATGCTGTAATGTATAACTGTTTTTTGTCCCAAATAAAATAAATAAATAAATAAATAAATGTTTGGCACCGCCGCAATTTCTTTTTTAATTTTTTGAGTTACCATTTAATTTAATTGTTTTCCTCAACAGCCTTTCGTCTCCATCGTCAGACCCTCGATGACGGTCATACCCCAGCTAGGTCTAAAGTTCTCATCAAGGTGAATGAAATAAGCCCAAACACTATGTAGCTGCTGCAAACTGCTGAGGAGCTCTCGCAACTGTCTTTCGTCTCCATCATCAGATCAACTCCAGGTCTTTATTATATGGTTGTGTCATTAGAACTACAACATGTGCGCGAAATTACAACAGAATCGGTTCGCAATTGAGAATTCAACAGGTGAAAAATCAATTAACTGCAATTTTTTTGCCCTTAGGGGTGGATTTTAGTTTTCAATTTTACATGGGAACAACTTCGAGGTATACCCTCCCCAATAAAATAAGTATCGTTCAAATCGGACTACTCAATAAAAAGTTATGCGTGGTCATACATAAAAAAATAAATAC
Source organism: Agrochola macilenta (assembly GCA_916701695.1). Taxonomy (NCBI): domain Eukaryota; kingdom Metazoa; phylum Arthropoda; class Insecta; order Lepidoptera; family Noctuidae; genus Agrochola; species Agrochola macilenta. The sequence continues at coordinate 93,921 of OU753576.1, forward strand.
GTGTCGACTTGAGAACCTCCTCCTTTTTTTTTCGTCGGTTAAAAAACGTACAGAGACGAGAAACAGTATATAATGAAAACATAACACCGAATTTTGATACCGAAAACCTTTACTATTTCCCTACTTTTTTAACATATTTATATCGAATTTAAAAAAAAATACCTTTGTGGGGTGAAGTTATGTCTGAATATTTTAATTTATCCAATTATAATCTATCAAGTACAAATGTAGAAAGTTATTTCAAAGACATAAAAACTCTTTTAATGGATTCTAATAGGGAAAGATTACGAATTGATTATTTTTTAATCAAACACATAACACAAGTAACAGGTTGCCTGAAATTAGCCATCAGCGATTTAGAACAACATAATATGGACAACACACCTGTCAAAAAAGACATTATAACTTTAGAAACAGATGATAGCAAAAGCTTTGAACAAGAATCTGTATTTTTGGACGTTCCATCTACCATGGAAAATTGGAGAGGACAGATGAAACCCAAATCAATCCATATTTAAAAAAATGGCTCCGTAGCTAATTCTTATGTACAAAATGTTGACACCTTTAATACTTGTGCCTTTGATAGTATGTTTGATAGTATGGCTATAGCTTATGTTGATCGACCCCATGTTAAAAAACATATATCAGCGAATAAGGATGCTGAAATTTGCCAAATTATTCAACAAATAGTTGAGAACAGTGGAGATAAAACCGACTTATATAGAAACAGAACTAAATTATTGTTAAAGCACTTTCGGACAGAGGATGACACAATACACCAACTTGTTAACTGCGAATGCAATACGTCTAAAATTATTGATCACATTCTTTATCCTCTATTTTATAGCACAATGCGCCAATAACGTTAACAATTGAAAAAGACAAAGGGATGTGCTCTCATTGCGGAAAGCAAGTGAAATTTCATTACTTTTTAACGTCAATTTTATTTCTTGAAACGACTGGTATTTCTAAAATTAACATAACTGACATACCATTGCATATTACAGTCAAAAAACAAAAGTTTACTGTTTTAGCGGTGATTGAGTACATACCTGGTGTTATAGGTCATTACAGAAGTTGGTGCTACCGAAACTCTATAAAAACTTGGGAATGCTACGACGACTTACAAGATTTAATTTCATTACCTTCCACAGAAATAATACCGCATAACCATATTACACGTTGTAAGTAAACACATAAGTACACACATTCCTAGGAAAGAGTAGAATTAAGGTTCAAAAAAATAATGTTTTCTAACCAACGGACCAAATAGTGCTAACATTACGTAGGTATAATGAAAGTTCTGTGATTTAATTTATACTGTGTTTTTATACTGTGATAAAATTTATACTGTGTGATTAAAATTTATACTGTGATTAAAATAGTGGTGGGTAGCATAATTGTTTAAAAATGTAAGTAATATTTAAGATATTATGACTGTTTCTTATTGTCCTACTGTTTGTTTTTCCTTAAATAAATAAATTAATTAATAAAAATGTCTATTGTAATAAGCATTTCACGATAATTGATAATTGCAAGGATTTTCAAAAAATGTGTAAAATGTTGTATTGATATATTTGATATTGTTAATGTTATTGGCATGGTTAGTGCAAAGAGTAGAAATTATTTTTTGTTATTATTGTTGTGTTTATATTATTTAATTGTTACCTGAAATTAATATAAGTCCCTAATAAATAATCAGGGTTGGTATTTACCTAAATATTACAGAAATAATAGTAGGTACGATGACTGTAACTTCATGTAATTATGCGGATATAAAACAACGTAGGTAATTGGACTTTATTGAGTTTCTACAGTACTTGTATTAGATATTCGCTTACAGCTAATGGTGTCGTATCGGGTCGGGTCGGTCGCGGTCTTGTCGGTGGCGAAATGAAGGATGTAGCTGTCGGTGACGTGTCGTCGACTAGGTAGGTAGGTATCGATCGGCATCGGTGTTGGTTTCAAGTAGGGTCGTCCAATGAAGAAACACCCATTGAAATTTTTATTGAGAGATATAACCCATATATAGGTACATAACTAGCTGACCCGCGCAACTTCGTCTGCGTCACAGAGATAGGGCCAAATAAATAAATATTCCCCGTTTTTGCAACATTTTTCATTGAGGCTCCGCTCCGCTATTGGTCATAACGTGATTTTATATAGCCTACATCATTCAGGGATAATATACCTTTCTAACAGTGATAGAATTTTCAAAATCGGATCAGTAGTACCGGAGATTACTCTTAACATGCAAACTCACAAACTGTATCTCTTCATAATATTGATTAAGTAGGTATATGTAACATATTCTATAAGTACCTACAATAATTTTAAGGTAATAATAATAAATCATTTTTTATTTCGACAACAGAAGTTTTATTATTCTAACCTAAATTAAGATAAAATAAAAACTCAACCCGTCCATACCCACAACACAACACTCACAATAACCTCAAAATACACACACAAATACAACACACATCAGACAAACTTTTTTTTTTTTTTTTTTTTATACAATAAAATATGATTAAAATAAATTGACAATACGTTTTACTTAAGGTACGATATTTTTTTATTATTATAACGTTAATTAGAGCTTAACATTGTAAACTGGTAAAACAGTTGCATGCGACTGTACATCTTGACACCAAATAGACCAAGAGCAAGGTTTAATGTTTTCAAACAAGTTTAAGCCACTCTAACCTAGTATTTAAAACATAAAAACATGTATTTAATTGAGAATTTATGTCTCTCGGACATTTCTAAGGAACGTAGACCGATAAAACTAGAAGTATATTACACATATTAATAGAAATATTATTTCTTGGCAATTTTTCGTGAACTCTTCGATTTAGCTCTTGCACCTTACTAATTGAACTCATTATATCTCCTAAACTAAGACCCGACAAATTCTGATATTTGGCGACAAACGACTAATTAACGACAAAATATGGGAGAAAACAGATCTTCGCTAGGTGCCTTAGTTTTTGAGATATAAATGCGGCCCTGCTGGGGAGACTCTCTCCAGATCGGCCACCTATAAACCCTTATATCTTTTGAACCAGTGACCGACAAATTCTGATATTTGGCGACAAATTTCGACAAATTAGCGACAAATTTTTTGTGTAATCAAAATTAAAATCCCTGATGGTGGCCGTGCCAGAGTCAATGACACAATCTATAATACGTTTACGTTTCCGTTTCGTATAGGTACTATTTATTTCACAAACAACTTATTCCGCAAATGTTTTTTTTTATAAACACTCGCTTTACAAAAATTTATTTAGCAAATGCTTCTCTTTACAAATGTTGCGCATGATATTTAATCATTTAAACATTTAGATTCTTTTGGAAAAATCACGTTTACTAAATATCATTTTATAATATTTTTTCTAAACCAGTCACAAAGTGATCATGGTTGCAATTTCCATTTGGGTCGTTGAATAATTTACAAGCAAGTACTGAAGTTCTTTAAGCCTATTAAAGTCTTTTTTTATATAATAATATTCTAGGCGTTTTTGGCACTAGCCGGCCGCAGCCGCGGCACCGCTCGCTACGCTTGCTCGGCTCGTGCGTAGATGGTCGCAGTTCTAACCTAACCTAACCCTTTTCGCGAGTTTAAATAATTAACCTAATCTAACTAGTTCGGTTCCGGGTAGCCAACTAAAATATTATTTTTAGTTCTGTTAGCACAAGTCGTGAACTGGCTTTTAATTTTAATTTAAATAATTTTTGTTAATTTATAAATTAATATTAAGTACCAAAAAAATATGATTTGTTATTTCATCATTACACAATAACAACTTTGCCAAATAATTCAATTAAGAAAATTATTATCCGATAAACTTTTTTTTTATAACGTATTATTTGACAAATTATTCATTTTTTGTTCCTGTTATCTCATAAAACAACGTTTAGAATAAAAACGTTTTACATATTGAATTACTTACGCAATTTCCTAAAAATTAAACTCATTAAATAAGCAAAAGGGTAATTTTAATATATACGAGTAAACCATAAAAATTTAAAAATGCCAGAAACGACTTATAATAATAATAATAATAACGACAGTTTTCGGGGGCCCATTATTGAGTGTGCAAGTCACCCCCTGCCATTTTTCCGTGTACATATAAAACATTGATCAGGCAGGGGCCATAGTTCTTCCATAGTTCCAGGTCACCAGTCAACTTTAGCCACCCAAACCCATAGCCCAATTTATTTTGTTCCCATGTTCTGCAATAGTTCTGCACCAACCGGGGGTTGTCCTTGTGTGCACTTGCGTAGTGCATACAGGGATAACCGTGTGTTGGTGCCTCAATACATAAAAATGTCTCAAGGGGCCTCTGCGAGTTGGCTTCGGCCCCTCGTACGCCTTCCAAAGGTCCGGGACCCTAGGGTCCTGAGATATGTCAAAGACATTTAAAATAATAATAATAAACATTTATTTCAGACCAGGTCCATATTCTTGTTATACTTAAAAACTAATGTTAGTACTCATCACAACACAAATTAAAATGAGACATGAAGCCGCATCCATCTCTGCAGCATGGGGGACTCCCCCCGATCTGCAAATACACACAGTATAGAGTTGGAACTACCACGAACGCGAGTGAGTAGGGAGGCACATCTTTTCCTTATGACGGCGGCAAATCCATCAACCCACGCCTCAGCAAACATCCCTGACGCACTACAACGCCATGGCAGCCCCAACAGTACCCTGAGTGCATTGTTGTATTGGACACGCAGATCGCTGTATGCCCGCTGCGAATAACTGACCCACAGGCTGCAGGTGTAAAAAGATTGGCAATATGCTAACAGAAAAAAAAAAAACATTGTAGGCTACGCGGAACCGAACTAGTTAGATTAGGTTAAATATTTTTAGTCTCGAAAATGGTTAGGTTAGGTTAGGTTAAAACCTTGACCCCTACCCCAAAAACGACTAGAATATATAGTTTTTTTTTTTTTTGTTGGTCAAAAGACTTCAGACCCAAATGGAAATTTCAACCATGATCCCTTTGTGACTGGTTTAGAAAATTTATTATAAAATTATATTTAGTATAACCGTGATTTTTCCAAAAGAATCCTAATATTAAATGAAAAATGTATAAATGATTAAATATCATGCGAAACATTTGTAAAGAGAAGCATTTGCTAAATAAATGTTTGTAAAGCGAGTGTTTATAAAATAAAATATTTGCGAAATAAGTTGTTTGTAAAATAAATAGTATACGAAACGTTGGTTGTAAACTAAAAATTTGTCAATGGAGTTTTGGTGAAACATTAGTGAACCAGAATCATCGCCTAAATACTCATATTCCTGTAGTGAGTAATAGCATTTATTTATCAAAATTATTAATAAGTAGTTCTGTTTTAAAATTGTCCAGATTTAACGTTCTTATTTTTTCAGGTAGTTTCTTAAATATTTTTTTGGCCATACAGAAGGTACTTTTAATCATTAGTGCAGTCCAGAACTTTTAGACGTATAAAGAAAAGTTGACAACTGTCTGTGGTTTGAAGGCCACACATCGTTCTGACACATCTTTTTTGGGTTCTAAATACGAGTTCTCTATCTACTGAATTGCCCCAGTATATTACGCCACAGAAACACTCAGAGTGTTGATACAACATAGCCGTGATAGGCTGTTAGTACGGATTCTCGGCTCACTATTTTTGATAACATATAGAGAGCATAGGCAAATTTATTAAGCTTTTTACATATTTCGTCTGTCTGGGGTCTTCAAGTCAAATTGTTGTCTATATTATTACCAAGAAATTTAGTAGCAGTAGCTGATTCTATTTTTGTCCTTAAATAGCTAATGTCAAGGATTTTGTTTGCGATCCTTTGATAAAAATGCATAATTTTAGTCTTTTCTAAGTTTATAATTAGATTATTGTTGTCAAAACATGATATAATTCTATTTAACGTCATATTTATTTCATTTTCATAAGTATGTGGATCATCACACTTAATAATTACAAACTCAAACTCAACTCAAACTCAAAGCATGTATTTCAATTAAACCATTTACAGGCACTTTTGAACTGTCAAGGATTCGGTCAGTCAGAAATATGAAGCTAGTTGCCCTTTCCAAAGCGTAGTAGGTACCTATGGAGAAGAACGGGCAAGAAACTCCACGGACACTCTTTTAAATAAATTGTTACAAAGTATTGGTTACATCATTCATGTTGAAATTAAACATGTGAGAACAATGTAGAAAGACGTGTACGTTAGAAGCGTCCGTAATAGAAATATAAAACAAATATCAATTCAAAAATTTAAATCAGCCAAGGAAGCTAAGAGTTGACCAGTCCCAACTGACGGGGCCCGTTCACGAACATGACGCATGGATTAGCACCATTCAGCTCAACCATTTTGAAGGGAGCTAAATGATCCAACACACGCGCCACCATCAGCGAGACATCTGAGTGAGCATGACATACTCACAGCCGCCAGGGCACATTCAAGTCAATAAAAGACGTATTACCCGGTAAATGTTAGCTGTTTAGTATATAGTACTTACTCGTACACTTGTGCTCTGAAATTATATAATACAATATAGCAGCTCCAACAGTATTTTCAAATGTTAATCAAATAGTTGTGGTTGTGGAGCAGGACCAGCATTGAGCCAAGCATTTTTATCAGCGATGTAATCCCCCAACTTATAATATGCCTGCCTGCATAGTGTGCGTTTTATACAAGATTTGAATTTCGTCTCATTCAGTTGAAGTATGTGGGGAGGAATTTTGTTATAACATTTTAAACAGTATCCCATGAAAGATGAGTCCACTTTAGCCAGTCTGAAACCTGGTTGAACTAATAGGTCCCTATTTCTTGTACTTACCATAATTATGTCTATCACCTCTTTTACTAAGAAGATGTACATTTTTTCTTACGTGCATGATGTTTTCATAGATATATTAACAAGGTCCCGTCATGATGTTATCTCTCTATATATGTATACTATATACAGTTCCCTTAGAGAGTCACGCCTGCGGAGATAATATATGGCTCTAATCGCTCTTTTCTGCAGAATAAAAATAGACTCGATGTCTGCAGCCCGTCCCCACAGTAAAATACCGTAAGACATGATACTATGAAAGTAACTACAATAGACCAGCCTCGCGGTATCTACATCAGTAAATTGAGGGATTTTTCTGACAGTATATGCTGCTGAACTTAGCCGTCCTGCAAGAGATTTTAAATGAGGACCTACAATGGGTTCCTCATTTAACATCCAACATACAACACCTTGAGTCGAGCGTAATCCCTAGGAAAACAGTTTTATCGACGAATTCTAGTTTCTCTTGATTCAATACTATCTCACAATCACTACTTTTGACATTTGGCAAAGAAAATTTTATGCACTTAGTTTTTTTTTCCATTTAATACTAAATTATTAGCAGCCAACTTTGGACCTGCATTAGGGCGTTATTTACGTCGTCAAAATTTGTAGCACGTCTATCTACCTTAAAAATTAAGGAAGAATCGTCAGTAAATAACACCATTTGTGGTTGATTTTTTAATAAATGGAGTAGGTCATTGACATAAACTAAAAAGAGGAATGGACCCAATATCGAGCCTTGTGGCACACCCATTTTTACTTTTAAACCTAGTGAATTGACACCGTTTATTTGGACTTTCTGTTACGGTGCTAACGGCCTGTAGAGTCGTCCAGGCAAACCTCCACCACAGCCAGACCGCGACGGCTCAGCTTCGCAAGTGGCTGGAGGCTCAACACACGGCCATTGCCTTGATCCAAGAGCCGTAGATCAGGGCGGGCCGCATACAAGGACTCTCCAATCTTGGCGGTAAGCTCCTGGTCACCACAGACCACGATCACCCCAGATCGTGCATCTACGTCACAGGTAACCTTAAAACACAGCTCTTAACTGACTTCTGTTGCAGAGATGTCTCTGCAGCAAAGCTGCTTATACAGCGCGACAACACCATGGAGATGGTGATAGTTTTCGCCTCGGCCTACATGCCTGAGGCGGAGGCGCCGCCTCCCCACGAACTCGCTCGACTCGTGAGCCATTGCGAGAGTTGCGGGTTTGAGGTCGTTGTCGGCGCCGACGCAAATGCTCACCACCAACTGTGGGGCATGGACACGCAAAATGAGAGGGGTAAGGCCTTGGTTGACTACCTATTCTCGACTAACCTATCCCTACTAAACACTGGCTCCGAACCAACATTCGTAACCAGGCGAAGCCGCACAATCATAGATCTCACTCTGGCAACAGAGGGCGCGGCGGAAATGACCACTGGGTGGCAAGTCTCTGAGGAGGCCTCCTGCTCCGATCATAGGTGGATCCGCTTCGACATCCAGGTCTGTGTTCCACCGATAACACCACGGCGTTATCCGCGGAAAACGGACCGTGCCATCTACACACGCAACCTTGAATCCAAGCTTGCGACACTAAGCGATCCGATGACATTGACGGACCCGACACAGATTGAGGCACAAGTAAGCCATCTTACTAAGTCAATCATAGACAGCTACCAGACTGCCTGCCCAGAGACCACGCCGCGCAACATACCGGGTAAACAACCCTGGTGGGGCGCTGATCTGGAGCGCAAGCGCGGCAAGGTGAGAACGGCTCTAAATAGAGCAATGAACACATGTGCGGATGAGGACTGGGATGTATACTACGCGGCCAAATCCAGCTACAAAAAATGCATCAGATTCAGGAGCACCTCGGGTTGGCGTAAATTCTGTGGTAGCATTGAATCTTGTCAGCAAGCAATCAGGGTAAGGAAAGTACTGGCGCAACAACATAACGCTATGCCTGCCAGCCTCCGCAAACCTGATAACACACTCACATCGTCACCTGAAGAAACTAGACGTGTCCTAATCGAAACCCACTTCCCTGGATGCGTCTTCGCGCAGGTAATTGACTGGCAAGATGTAACCCAAACACCATCAGACAATGATTGGAGTTACGCAAGTAGGGTGATCACGTTGGAGAAACTCCAATGGGCCATCCGGAGCTTCCATCCTTTTAAGGCAGCTGGTCCTGATGAAGTGTTCCCCGCTTTACTACAGTGGGGGGGTGTTTCTGTCGCAATAAGACTGGTGCCTTTAATGAGAGCGTGCCTGGCCTTTAGATACGTTCCTAAAGGATGGAGGGAGGTGAAAGTTATATTCATTCCCAAGCCAGGTAAGGGTGACTACACAAACGCCAAATCCCACCGACCAATCAGCCTGACCTCCTTTCTACTAAAAACTCTGGAAAGGTTATGTGACAGGGAGCTGAGGGACGGCGCTCTAAAAACCATACCGCTACATGGTAATCAGCACGCATACAGCTCCGGTAAGTCGACCGAATCTGCTCTTCATCTAGTGGTCAGCCAGATAGAGGACACGATTCATCAAAAAGGCACCTGCCTGGGCACTTTTATAGACATCGAAGGAGCCTTCGACAAAACCAACTTCTCCAGCATTAACAGCGCTCTCTCCAGACATGGAGTAGAACAGGTACTAACGGACTGGATTACAGTTCGCCTTGAGGATGAGCGGCAGTTGGCTATGATAGCCAGAGGCTGCCCCCAGGGAGGGGTTCTGTCCCCCCTCTTATGGAATCTGGTCATTAATGACCTTATTACTAAACTCAACGCAAACCGCTATTATACAATAGGGTATGCAGATGACCTCGCAATCCTTGTATCGGGGAAGGTGACGGGAACAATCTGTAACCTCACTCAGCAAGCACTACGTATAGTAGAAAGTTGGTGCAGGGAATTTGAACTATCAGTGAACCCCACTAAAACTGAACTAGTCATGTTCACCCAAAAACGAGCATTAGGCCCCTTCCGCCTCCCCAAACTGTTCGATACAGAACTCCAGTTGGCCAGTGAGGTCAAGTACCTCGGGGTCATTCTAGACAGTAAGTTAAACTGGAGCAGTCATGTAGACAACAAGCTAAACAGGGCCTGCATCACCTTCTGGCAGTGCAGGAAAATGATAGGTAAGAAGTGGGGCCTATCCCCCAAAATAATACTGTGGCTTTATACAGCAGTGATCCGCCCCATGATCGCTTACGGGGCCGTGGTCTGGTGGCCCCGAACTCAGCTGGTTACAGCCTCTAACAAACTACAACGCATGCAAAGACTAGCCTGCGTGGCGACCACGGGCTGCATGAGGACTACTCCGACTGCAGCAATCGAAGCCATGCTGGGACTGCCCCCGCTCCACCTGTTTATACAGCAGGAAGCGACAATGGCAGCGGTACGTCTTAATGCAATCAATCTCTGGGGTAAGAGAGACACACAACACACCGTGCTGCTTGAGGGACTCAATAATGAGTTCCCTATCACGAAAGCCATTAATGATCGGATACCCAAACAATTTATCTTCGATAAAAAATACAGAATCCAACTTCATGAGGATCGCAAATGCGAGGGGCTGCGCCCCGCAGAACTGCGAATCTTCACTGATGGATCCAAAACAGGTAGTGGCACAGGTGCTGGGATCTTCTCTGAGGACTTCAACATACATATAGCCACACCGTTGGGAGTCCACAATACAGTATTCCAGGCCGAATGCATGGGTATATCCCTTGCCGCTTTAGCCATCATGGCCAGGAAAGTTAAGGACTACTCGATACGTATACTCTCAGACAGCATGGCTGTTCTGCAAGCGCTAAACAGCGACACTGTTGACTCTGGGCTGATATACGAGTGCCACCAGCGCCTTAACCAGGTGGGTAGCCTCAATAATATTACCATTCAATGGATCAAAGGACACAGCGGTTCGCGGGGTAATGACGCTGCCGACGAACTTGCCAGAAGGGGATCGAGCATGGCACCAGTGGGGCCTGAACCCATTGCGCCACTCCCCTTCGGGTACCTACGCACTCTGGTAAGGAAACGAACCAGGGACCAACATCACAAACTATGGTCGGACCACGGTGAGTGTAGGCAGGCCAAGGAGGCACTACCTACAATTGATGGCCGCCTCACGAAACAGTTTCTTCGACTATCGAAACAACAGCTACGTACAGTTACAGCAGCTGTAACTGGCCATGGGTCATTTAATAAACACCTCTTTGTCATAGGAGTCACAGACAGTCCGCTGTGCAGAGCCTGCATGGAGGACGACGAGACAGCAGCCCATGTGCTGTTATACTGCCCGGTGGTCGCCACATACAGGGCAAAGTACTTCGGTAACCCAGGTACCCTACGTGAGATTGTCAGCGACACCAAGGCATTGCTGGCCTTCTTTGTGGAGCTGGGGTGGATCGAATAACCAATTTTCCCACCCGTACGCAAAATACGCGCTTAGTCGTGGAGTTGCGGATACCAGCCCGTATTACCTATTACCTACGGTGCTATCATCAGCGAATATAAATACCATGGGGTGATTTATTTGCCTCGGAAGGTCATTTTTGTAGAGCAAAAAAAAAAGGGGGGTCCTAGCACGCTACCCTGAGGAACGCCGTATTTAACTATCTCGCTTTCGGAACGATAATTTTTCTCGTAACTGGTATTTGGGGATATTTGTGCGATTTCTACAACTTGCTTTCTTGAAGATTTCGCTAGTACGAGTAATACATGTTATGAGATACTTCTTTGATAACTTTAGTGCATACTCCGTCATAACCAACACTATTTGTATTTCGAAGTGAGTTAATCTGATTATTTATATCTCGAGGTATGGTCGGCTCCTTAAATAAAGAGTTTGAATTATTTGAGCGTACGTTAATCTCTGCTATAGTTTTATTTTTTGGCTTGGTGACTTGATTGATATAAAACTTGTTAAAAGCCTACTATCTAATTACGTAACACATTTTCGATTTGCAATTGAGTCAAATTGGTTTCGTTTGACTAGAATTGCTTTCAATTTACAACTTTTGAAAGCAATTCTAGTCAAACGAAACCAATTTGACTCAATTGCAAATCGAAAATGTGTTGCGTAATTAGATAGCTGAGCTATATTTAATGGGTTCGTGATTTTCTGTGTCCCTGTTTGAATTTGTGTTATTGGTTCTTTAGGGAAACAGGTCTTAGTGTTAATTATGGTCCATGCTGCTTTAGATTTATTTTTGGACGTCTTAATGAAGTAGTTATTCCGTGATGTTTGTGTTAACGTTATAACTCTTTTAAACCTTGCAGAATATGCCTTAAACGATTGTTTATTCTTTGGGGTAGTAGTTGTTCTATATTGCCATAGCAAGTGCCGTTTCTTCTTACTGCATTTCCTTATCCCATTAGTGATCCATTTTGTTTTTTTAGTATTTGATTTTGTTATTATTTCGTAAGGAAAGCAGAGATCGTAAAAGCATCTGAATAGGTGAAAAAAATGGTCGTAGGCCTCATTGACGTGATGTCACTTCACCACTTGTATATATGTCCGAAAAAGTGAGACTTTTAATGCAATTTCTAAATTTCTCTACATGATTTTGACAATAATTTCGTCTTTTTATTTTCCAACGCTTTAAGACACACGTCTTCTTAACAGGACATTTCAAAAATTGTGCGGTATGATCTGATGGGCCCAATTCTATAATTTCTCCTTTACAACCTTTTACATTATGTGCTATATTGTCCAAGCAGGTCGCACTGCTTAACCTAGTGGGTTGAGAAAATTGTAATGTTCATTCATGTTTAAAGTCTAAGGTTTGTTTATTTCTTTCCAATAAGTTCATATTAAAGTTACCACATAAGACAATATTTTTGTTATTTAATTTAAAACACAGCAGATGCAATATATTATGTAAATTTTCAAAAAAAAGTTCCAAATTAGATTGGGGCACCCTATATAATTATACATACAATAATAATGTTGTGTTCCGTCAATTCTATCGCGCAGCATTCAATTACGTTGATGACAGAATATTTCCCCAAGTTTAACACTTTATACTTGTGACCGACCCTGGTTAAAATGCACGCGCCACCTCTTCTATTACGAGTATCTCGGGAGAAACTTGCTGCTAGAATGTAGTTTGGTAAGTATATTTAGAAGTCCTTCCTGTTCAGGTGTCATAAAATGTTCGGTTATGCATATAGTATCGATCCGTCTTTTATTATTTTATAGTTCTTCCAAATACACAGTAAGCATATCGTTTTTACTCAGGAGTCCAGCAATATTTTGATGAAGGATAATTATGTATACTGTTATAAACGAAAAAAGTTGGGGTTTTCTTTCAGGCTTGAATTGTGTTCGTCACCAATGGGAGTCGTTAAAATCTTGACATACTCTTCTGTCTGTTGTTATTATTCGTCTGTCTGGTTGTCTGTCAATATAAGTTTAATCAATCTGAATGTTACTCATAATATTGTCATATAGATTTTTGATTCCGCATTTAAGGATTCTGCCCGAAATGTAGGAAAACATCTTATGTGTTAGATCACGATTGCTGTCGAAGATGTATCACTTCGTCATATAACGTCAGCGTCGTCAGTACAGCTTAGTTAAGTAAACGTTAGGTGAAGGTCTCTCACCGAGCAGTTCCGTGTGTTGCGCAAGTTACACCGCGGCCCTGCGCTCGTCACGACGCACATAACACGTTAATGAGTGCTCAGCGAGAGGTCGTGACCGCGCGTCGTGCGAACATCTCTTAGGTGACGACACAGAGGCGTGACACTCGTATTACAGCACAAGGACTGCCTGCCACCGATGCACCCTGGCACACCCAGCTTAATGTATGGGAGCTGAAGAATATGACGGTCAGATTGGGGCCATAATACTTCATCGATTGCTAATATATGTACTTACCTGACAAACCGTGTTATTAAGACTACCGTAGAATAGAATGGAACTCTCCGTAGTAGAAAGAACTCATTGTAAAGGAGCTCTTCCGTGGGCTTTAGAACCCATATCTATTTCAGCCGCCAAGCAGCGTTGCTATGTTTCGGTTTAACCCTTCTGGGAAGATATTATGATGTTACGGAGGTCGAACTAAATATGCGCACCTCAGTTTGGCGTGACCGGACGCATATAGACGAAACAGGCTCATTTGTTTGAAGTAAAGGCTATCTACATATACGTGATCAGTTTTACGTTCAGTTCGTATAGCAAGCAAACAGTTTGATTGTTTATTTGCGGAGCGAGTTAAGTGAAGAGTCGTGTACCGCCGCTGTGAAGGTCGCGTTGCAACAGCACTTGCTGAGCAATGTTTATTATAACGCAATGACGACAGCGGCCGCGCGTAAGTCCGTGTAGTCGCTAATAGAGATGTCGATAGAACTGGTATTCAATCTTTCAAATGAAGAACGTACTAATCCTGGTACCACCTTATCTTACGACTTTTGTTAATTTCATGGTGTAGGAGAGTTTCTGTTACTACTAAACTCGTCAGAGCACAGAGAACTGGCCACTTGTAAACGATACAATAAAAAAATTAGTTCAAATTTTGAACATGGAACTCTTTGCCAATATTATTGTGTATGTATTTTTATTAATTTGTCATTTGTTTACGATTTGGCAGCAAATTGAAAATTGTCTGTGTCACGTCAGCGTGAATTTAATACTACCCACACACTATGCCGGCAGCATGGCCGCCGGCTTTTGCCGCGCGGCACGAACTCCCGGCTTTTTCGCCTTCATTTCTTTTGTGCGGCTTTGTGCGGCATGGCCGGGCGCGCCACGGCTTGCCCGGCGGCATGGCCGGCGGCAGTAGTGTGTAGGAGCTATAACGCGAGAAAATATTCGTACAATGTTTTTTTATGACTTTCGATGTCATTTAAGTCAACAAGAAAGTTATGATAGACTTCGATTGGCCTTTCATGATGAAGCCTCATCTCGTGCCACTGTTTACAACTGGTTTAATGAGTTTAAACGTAATCGCACTAATCTCACCGATGATCTGTGTGAGGGACGGCCTTCTACGGCGACGAGTGAAGATAACATCAGTGTAGTGCGGCGTATGATAGAGACTAACAAAAGAGTGACTTATCAGCAGATTCGGACAAGCTTAGGTATGAGTCAAGTACACAAAATCCTCCATGAACATTTAGCGGTCAGGAAGCTTTGTGCCCGATGGATACCTCATAATTTGACAGAGGCCCAAAAACTCCGTCGTGTTGATTGGTGTCGTGAAATGGTTCAAAGATTTAACGGAGGTGACTCAAATGCTGTGTTCGACATACTTACGGGTGACGAAAACTGGATTTATTGGATGATCCTGAAACTAAGAGACAGTCTGCTGTCTGGGTGTTTCCTTCCGAGGAGTTGGCAACTAAAGTGAAGAGAGGTCGAAGCGTGGGAAAAAATATGGTGGCCTCGTTCTTCGGAAGGACAGGTAATTACGCAACAATTGTTTTAGAGGATCGAAAAACAGTTACTGCAGAGTACCTACACTAACAATTGTTTGCCACTTGTCATGGAAAAAGTTCGGGAGAAACGACCTCGCAGTAGGATCCTCCTTCACCACGACAACGCCTCGTTGCACACCGCCAAGCAAACAATTGACTACTTGGCGACGTCAGACGTGGAATTACTGGGTCACCCACCCGCCCTATAGCCCGACCTCGCACCTTGCGATTTTTATTTATTTCCGAAAATAAAAGAAAAACTTCGAGGAAAACGTTTTATGGACGCCGAGGAAGCACTGGCTGCGTTTCAAAATGCCGTCGAAGAGACCCGTGAGGACGAGTGGGCAAAGTGCTTTTCTCAGTGGTTCCATCGGATGCAGCGATGTATTGATGTAAATGGACACTATTTTGAAAAGATATAATAAAACTAATAACTTGCTAGTTTCAGTTAGTTCAGTTTTTATTTTCTAAGAACTTTCAGTGTTACCCTCGTACATGGCAGGGCAGCTGGCAACGAGAGCCAGTTCAGCAAGTCATAAGTTCACGTAAGTTCTTATGTGTGTGTGGCCCACCATCCGAGCTATTCAACTGACTTGAAAAAAGAAAATCTTTTGCGCTCATATTCTACGCTGGGAGTCGCTGGTAAGCAGCTCATTACTGCAATTCATCTATCAAGCTCATTAATACATTACTGCCGCGGCCTGCAAAAGGGGCATTGATGGACGAAGGTCAAAATGTGGGCCGACGCGGCCATACATGTATACGTGAGTCCATCAATGTTGTTGCAGGCCGCGACAGTAATGTAGGTACTATTAAGAATTTGTATTATTTATTGTATTTATTAATTTATTCATCTTTAATGCAGGCACATTACCCATAGTTACTTCGTTCGCTGTCTCGCATCCGACGCAGTAGTGACGCAGATCTTTTACGCATGATCGCAAAGAAGTCATATGTACGCCTACGCGCTGCTGCGAACATCCCTGACGCGCCACACAAAACGTGGCAGCGACAGCAGTATCGTAAAAGCATTGTTGTATTGCACACGCAGGGCATTAAACGTTTTTTGCGTGTATTTGGTCCACGGACTGCAGGTACCTATAAAAATCCTGGCAATATGCCCGAAACAGTATTATCTTAACATTATTGTCGCACTTTGCAAATCTACGGGCCAGCATGTTGCATCGTACGGCCAATGCCCTGCGTTCTCTCTCCATATCACAGTTATCAGTGTCATTTTCTGTACCCAGTGGTACCACTTCATAGGTTTTGTTTTGTGCCATAAAACTAAGAGCTCGCCTTTTCTGGCACTATACCTTAGTCCATGGGCTCCAGCATAGCACTCATTTATATTCAATAGCTTACTGAGGCGCTGATCGACGGATTCAGCAGCACCATATCGTCAGCATAACTGATGTTGTTAAAAAACACACCATCTATCGAGCATCCGATGCCAGTGCTGCTGAGTTCCTCGATCAGTTTATTCATATAGGTATGTAGATCCTTCATAAAAACCAAGACAGAGCGCTGTCAACAGTGAAGTGAAGCCAGTTTTGTAAACGTGTGCAGTTTGTGTGGTGTAGTTCGATTGTAATGTCATTGTCATGGGCGTACCCAGGGGGAGGGCAGGGGAGGGCAGCTACCCCCTTGGATTTCTGTTGTTGACAAAACTTATATTAGAGTCACGTTAAGACTTACTTTGCGATTACAATATATTAAGCATAAATTTTAGAAACATCTTTATTCCGACTTCCGCAATTTAAGTTATTTTTCACTCTGACTTGTTTTTTGGAAGACGGTTGTTTTTTTAGTACTTAATTAAAAAGATTTTATTTTTCGCTTTTTAGTGAGTCAGTTTGTAATGTCTCTAAGTTACAATAGCATGATGTCAACTACTCATCACCTTTTTACAAAATATTACTTTTCCCCATGCAGGGACGTTAGTCGTTGAGGAGTTCTCCTGGTACTTCACCATCAGCTCCACTTCTCTATATGCATTGTGACGAGCACAAATTACATGGCAACCATATTAAAGTAATCGAATCGGGCCCCGTGAAATACTTATTATTGAGAAGTTCCGGTGGCCATCTGTGGTCTTTATCATCAGTTCCACTTCACCAAATGGTGCTTTTCGAGAGTAACTGCACGAGTTACTTTAAAAAATACCCAAATCGCTATAGGGGAAAAAGAAATCGAGGGAACTCCTCAAATATTATAGGCACACCCTATAATATTTGAGGAGTTCCCTCGATTTCCCTAGGATCCCATCATCAGACCCTGACCTGATGACCTACCTATATACTTTCAAACAAAAACAGAATTTTGCAATTCCGTGTAGATGATGATGGAGTTATTATGCCCGAACATACATTAAAAAATCCATACTATATATATATATATTTAATATTATAAATTCGAAAGTAAGTCTGTCTGTCTGTCTGTCTGTCTGTCTGTATGTTACCTTTTCACGCCTAAACCACTGAACGGATTTCGATAAAATTTGGCAAGGAGATAGATGGCATCCCAAGGAAGGACATAGGCTACTTTTTGTCTCAAAAATAACCCCAAGGGGGGGGATATAGGGGATGAAAGTTTGTATGGGAAACCTATCATTTCTTAAGTTAGGGCTATGAAAATTTAAATTTATGCTTTTGGTAACAAATAAAGAAATACGTCAGCGTTCAGCGGTTTTCAAAAATTATGCCGTAAGGGGGTAAAATAGGGGTAATTTAAAAATTGACATGTAATATTGTTTTTTTTGTGACTTCTTTTCAAGAGATTTAAGGAATTGGAAATGTAGTCATAGTTTGTATAAAAAATAACCCCAAGGGGGGGATATAGGGGATGAAAGTTTGTATGGGAAACCTATCATTTCTTAAGTTAGGGCTATGAAAATTTAAATTTATGCTTTTGGTAACAAATAAAGAATTATGTATTCAGCGGTTTTCAAAAACTATGCCGTAAGGGGCTAAAATAGGGGTGATTTAAAAATTTACATGTAATATTGTTTTTTTTGTGACTTCTTTTCAAGAGATTTAAGGAATTGGAAATATAGTCATAGTTAGTCTCAAAAATAATCCCAAGGGGGGGATATAGGGGATGAAAGTTTGTATGGGAAACCTATCATTTCTTAAGTTAGGGCTATGAAAATTTAAATTTATGCTTTTGGTAATAAATAAAGAATTACGTATTCAGCGGTTTTCTAAAATTATGCCGTAAGGGGGTAAAATTGCGGACGGTGAGCAATGGGTAGCTCGCCGCCCGATAAGGACCAGGCCCGGGTCGACGGCGCGTTGTGTTCCACGCGCGCCTCAAAGAGATGTCAGCACCAACTGACGGGGTCCGTAAGGGCCAATGCCTGCCAGGGTTGCGACTCTGTCCGAAAGGGATATCGCGGCACCGGCACACAGGCAACGGAAGGAACATGGGTGGGTTGTAGTCAGTAAAAGTCTGACACGCCCTCCAGCTCCGGCCAGAGCGGGAGAAGTTATTTGATAATTTCCCACACTCAAAAAAAAAAAAAAAAGCGGTAAAATAGGGGTGATTTTAAAATTCACATTAATATTGTTTTTTTTGGTGACTTCTTTTCAAGAGATTTAAGGAATTGGAAATATAGTCATAGTTACTCTCAAAAATAACCCCAAGGGGGGATATACGGGATGAATGAATAGCTATTATGTGTTCAATAGCCGCAAGAGTAGGTATTACAAATCAATGGTAATAATAATAGTAAAATGAGTAATAAGTATTTTAAGCAAGGCATTTTTAGAATCATATAAACATGTTTTTTAAACCGGTCAAGTGTGAGTAGGACTTGCGCCCTGAGGGTTTCGTCTCAACGCTGTGCTTGCTCGGCTGTCCGAATTTCTAAATCTGGATTGAAGGACAAACTTAACTTTCCAATTGAAAAATAACTTTTATAGAGTAATGAAATACAGACTAAGTGCGGATTTCACCAACAAAATTGAAAGCGTTCAGTACTTCTAAACGCGTTCAAGAGCTGTTAGTGTACAATACCGCATAACAATTTTGACACTGATTTTGGCTCTTGAACGCGTTTTAGACATGCTGATGGCGTTCAGTTTCATTGGTGAAATCAGCCCTAAATGTTACTTCAAGAGACGGCCTATGAATGTTTGATCCCAGATTGGAGAAAAAACTTTGCAGTTCATATATAACTATAAATTACCAATTTTCGGTTTTTCCTCTTTACTTGACCTTTCTTCTCGCCAAACTTCATGCTGCTGGGCCAACGGGAAATACCAAATAGACTGATTTATTTGCGAGTGTCAAACAATACGGCATAAAAAGCCGTCTTTTTAATTATTGACTTGATTGAAGTTCGATTTTCGTTACAGCTCCAAGAGACCGTAGATCTATATTTTAGATATATGTATATTTCAACTTAATGCCTCCACGCGTTCCTGAGAAAAAGGGTCTTGACAGAAAACCAAGTCATCTTTTAAGGGTTTCCATTTTATGTTTTGAGGTACGGAACCCTAAAACAGATTTCTTGTCTGCCAGTTACCATTTCATGCCGTAACGGGTGAACGGGTTTAGATGAAAGGCATTCGGATAGGCCGACCATACCTGGGTTAGGACATATAATACTCTGAATTCCGGTAGCACGTTCCGCCGCGGGCAAAAGCTAGTATACATATATAAACATCTGAATTGAAAAAATCCTCCTTTTGGAAGTCGGTTAAAAAACCGCGCTGCGCGGCCGTTATAGATTTTATTAGCCATGCCTTATTCTACGGCTACAATTGAATAGTCATTCAGTACAGTCAGACGCTTAAATACCATAGTCATTCAGTACCGTCCAGTCAGACGCTTAGATACCTACATGCATGGCTGAGATCAATAACGGTTAAAGCACAGATTACTAATAATCTGTGGTTAAAGACACGTTAAGTGGGCTTTGCTCTGTCAGTTTTGGTCAGTGTTATTGTGTCTTGGATCAAAATATGATTCTCGATCATAACAAATATGTATTTACGGTATTAGAATAGAATAGAATAGAATATTTATTTGCGTAAAACATGGTATACAAGGGTGTTAAATACAAATTGAGGCACAAGCATGTTTAGCTAGGATAAAACAAAGCATGCAAAATTTTAAAGACAAGTTAAGCAACAACAATCGTTAAAATAAAAAAATAAAAACATCAACATCTTTTATCTATAAAGTCCTTTAAACTATAAAAACTACACTCGAGTAACCACTTATGAAATTTGACTTTAAATAATTTTGTATTTAAAGCTTTGAAATGCCTTGGTATTTTATTATAAATGCTCACAGCTCACACACATTGCCAAGCAGTTACTATTGTATTTAGACAGTCTAGGCAAATCATTCAACACCAGTTTATATGGATCTCGTCGGTTCCGAGGATTGACATCATTTGCAGTCTTAAATGTTTGTAAATATGTGAGAACCATGTATCTATCACATAGGTAATTAATTTATCTGTTGTTGCTCTCTTTTTAAAAGTCTTTTTACCTATTGTGGTATAGTAAATTTTTATTTTTTATTTTTAGATGTCTGTCTTCACATATAATTATAACTAATGTACCTACATATACAAAATATTGTAAAACATTTTAAAAGAGTAACGGTGGAGTTTCTTGCCCATTCTTCTCCATACGAAAACTACCTTTTGGGTGCGACTACAATCAATTCAATTTTTTTGTTATTTTTGACGTTCTAAAGTGCCTTGCAAGGGCCATATTTGAAATAAATGATTTGACTTTGACTTTGGTCCCTCGATCCAGATGCACATGTGGCGGACCGCTCGATGGTAATATCTATATCACGCAATAAAACGAGGCCAGAGTTTCGTATCCGTAACAAAGCCCGTAAAATGAAACGAGCGTATGTATCTGTTAAAAAAAAAAAAAAGAAGAAAATTAAATGTAATGAAGTGAACAATAATAGGAAAACTTCGAAAAACTAAAACTTTTTAGCTTTTTACAAAAAAATACGACTCCCAAAAAAAAAAAACACTACAAAGTGAAAAATAACTTTAATTTCATAGGTATTTTGTTTTTAATATTCTGCGTTTCTGTTCCACAAAAAGTTTGGAAATATCATGTAAGTAGTTATGTACTCGTATTATTTTTATTTACTTACCAAAGTCTTATCAACTTCATGAAAAATCGAATTGAAGATAGAGGCAATTTTGGTTAATGAATTAACCCGCTCATAATGAATTATAAACTAAAACCTTCCTCATGAATCACTCCGTCCATTGGCGATAACCGTAGTTTTTGAGTTTATCGCGTTCTATAATATACTTTGTTTTATAATATATTATGTAAGGACTAGCTTTTGCCTTTTGTCATAAATTGTGTCGAAGTAAAAACTTCCTTCCATTTTTAAATAACATGACAGATATGAGTTGTCATAGTACGAGTAATTTGTTTTAAGTACGACAGATTCTGGATTTTCATAGTACACACGGCTACACATCAAGCTATTCATTTCCAGTATAAGATGACGTCGCATTGTACGGAAATCCTATACAATGCTAGGTCAGACTGGAAATGTATAGCTTGATGTGTAGCCGTGTGTACCACTGGCGGCCGCGTGCTCGCATAATTATTTTATCAGTAAGTACAGCATTTTCGATTTATCTCGAAGGTTGTCAAAATAATGCTCGAATTTCCGTGTCCTTCACCACTGCACAATCCTCACTTTTGAAAACTTCATGAAAATAAATTTTGAGAATGCCAAAAAATGGTCAAAAAATAGTCATAAATAATTACCAAATTTTAAAAAATTGTCGCATTATGGTTCCGAAGTTATAGCTGTAAGTTGGTGAGGATTGTGGGGTGAACGTCTCCACACAATCCTCTCCTCAGTGCAAGCAAACGGCTGGGAGTATCGACTTGGTTTCAATTCCAAAAAATAGTCAATAAATAGTCATAACGCTATGCCAAATCTCGAAAATAGTCATTAAGAGATTCCAGAGATATAGAGGTGTCTTGGTGAGGATTACGTGGTGAGCCTTTCTCGCCACAATCCTCACCTGATTACCGCGGAATGCCCACGTTTTATAATTCAAATTTGGTGTCAAAAAATAGTCAAGAAATAGTCATCTCCAACCATGATAATTTCGATCTGATTTACTATGTAGAAGTATGTTAAACTTCTACATACATTATGTTTTGGTACAGTCGCGAATACAAAAATTGTAAATATATTTTAATATTGTTGTATATTATATTTAAACGATAATAATATATTGTAGTTACCTACGTATTTATTATACCTATAATAAATACCTATTTACCTCTACATAATATTACTCCAATTTGAAATATGTTTCCAGCTACTCGTATTACATTTCTAGACATTTCCTTCCGGTTGGCTTTGTAAGTTAACTGATGAGTGAATGATTCAGATTAATTTTACTGTAGTACGAGTAATTAAGACTATCTACCTACTTGTCTATTACTAAAATGCCTACAGAGATTCATTAATAACCCCTTATAATTTATATTTTCTACTTTGTTTAAGTAGGGTAGTATGTAATTTACTTTATACAATACCCGCTGGGTAAGCACGTTATTACTTTTTTTTAAATGAGGCAGAATGTACGTCATTACTGGTGCGGATCGAAAAAGTGTATGAAAATTCATTGTTGACGTGCTGAGCGGGCAGAAGGTATACGAAAATCATTGGTATTTGTTAACGTGCTGTTTTTTTAGTTTAGGGCAATTCAGGAGCTAAATATAGTATAATGCCAAAAGACAAACAAGTTTTTATCACAAAGTCCGCAAAATGATACTGGCACTTTAATTACTATGTTACGACCGAATAGTTTTGTAAGTAAAATTCAACAGCTTATGTAGGTACTTGGTAACAGAAATCATGATATTCTGTAAATTCGAATATCGGTATATAAACAGTGTTATTGGTTATAATGTCAAAGAAAGGTTGCAAATGACCTCTCCTGCATCCCCTTAATGGATTGCCGACATATAACCAATAACCCTGTATACAATGCCGCCCACGGGCATGTGGCCCGCCCGTATTTTTCTGAATATTCATCAAAATAACGAAAATTTATTGTAAAAGGGGGGGGGGGGGGGGGTATATCTTTAATATTTTTCATGTTATTCATTATTTCCAAAAGCTTATTTAAGCTTTCAGAAATAATAAACAGAATCCAAATCAAGCCAAAAACATCGAAGATTTGGCAAAAAATGTAAAGCAAGGTCTACTCAAAAAATTAAATTAATAACATGAAAAATACTAAAGATAGACCCCTACCTTTTATAGTTAATTTTCGATAATTTTTCATGAATATTCAGAAAAATACGGGCGGTCACATGCTTACGGAAGGCATTGTATATACTAGCAACCCACCCGGCTTCGCACGGGTAGCATGATTCTATACACCTAAACCTTCCTCATAAATCACTCCGTCAATTGGTGAAAACCGCACGAAAATCTGTTCGGTTTTGAGTTTATCGCGTTCAGACAGACGCGGCGGAGGGAAGTTG
Source organism: Agrochola macilenta (assembly GCA_916701695.1). NCBI lineage: Eukaryota > Metazoa > Arthropoda > Insecta > Lepidoptera > Noctuidae > Agrochola > Agrochola macilenta. The sequence goes on from OU753576.1 coordinate 117,687, forward strand.
TTTTATAATATCTTAATGTTATGATTATGATATTCATTATTTATAACAAATATCTACCTAAAAAAGCTACATAACTAACAATAAGTTTTGAGTTTGTCGCGTCGCGCGACAAGTCGCGCTGGTCTGCACAAGCTTTAATACAACCAAAAATAAGGAGACCATTAAAAATACGTACTTACTTTATAATTTTGTGCTCAACTGTACTCGACTCGAAAATGTATGTAGAAGTTTACATGGAAGTTTTAACATACTTCTACATAGTAAATCAGGTCGAAATTATCATGGTTGGAGATGAATATTTCTTGACTATTTTTTGACACCAAATTTAAATTAAAAAACGTAAGCATTCCGCGGTAATCAGGTGAGGATTGTGGCGAGAAAGGCTCATCACGTAAACCTCACCAAGACAACTCTATATCTCTGGAAATCTCTTAATGACTATTTTCGAGATCTGGCATAATAATAATATTACATTCTTTATTTAGGATAACATTAGATCCACTGTGGTAGTAATTTTCTTATAATTAATGTTAGTAAACATACCATCCATATAAACTTAAACCTAATACTTCATGGGGACGACGCACAGGCGAAAGGAAGCACCTCACTCATTCATCACCCCCACAAAACGTCTCAGAATGGGAGAATAGATGCTCGCCGCCACTGTCCTCAGAATACTGTTGTCACTGTCCCGCAGTCTTGTTATTAAGGACGAGATCTTCCGAATAACCGCGTAAAAGTCGTCAGTTCGATTCAGCGCAAACATCTCAGATGCGCTACAAAAACGGGGCAGTCCCAACAGCATTCTGAAAACATTATTATATTGGATGCGCAGGACCTCCAGCGATCTTTTGGTAAAGCTGACCCACACACTCCCCGTGTACATACCCTGACAATAAGCTTTAAACAGGGTTATTTTTACCTGATTAGTACAACGGTAAAACCTGCGAGCCAACATATTCCCTTTGACCGCCAATGTCCTGCCCTCCCTCTCTATCTTATAGGTCTTGGTCTTTAAGGTCGTCGCGTCGGTAAGCATGTGCCCAAGATACTTAAAATTATTTACTCGCCTTATACTCAAGCCATTCAGAGTAAAAGTTGGTACATAGTCGGGGGCCTTACGAGCGGCCTTAAAGACCATGTATTCACTTTTTTCCATTATAAACGAGTCCGTGTGTAGCTGCATAGTTCTCGCATACTCTCAACATCTCTCTAGCATAGCGTTATGACTATTTATTGACTATTTTTTGGAATTGAAACCAAGTCGATACTCCCAGCCGTTTACTTGCACTGAGGTGACTGAGGTCAGGATTGTGTGGTGACGTTCACCCCACAATCCTCACTCACACATACACCAACTTATAGATATAACTTTGGAACCATAATGCGACATTTTTTTTTAATTTGGTGACTATTTATGACTATTTCTTGACTATTTTTTGGCGTTCTCAAAATTGATTTTCATGAAATTTTCAAAAGTGAGGATTGTGTGGTGAAGGACACGAATTTCCAAGCATGTTTGAGAAAATATTATTTTATTCTGTTCGGGAAACTTACAGCTGATGCGATCTTATGCAAAATTAAATTAAAGGCCGCTGATAAACACTAAAATAAAACCGAAAAAGGTACAAAATAAAATAAAAAAAACCGGCCAAGTGCGTATCGGACCACGCACAATGAAGAGTTCCGTAGTTGGGATGAATTTATCCCAAGGACAAACTTAACATTGTAGTTGAAAAACATATTCTCCCTACGGAATGTATGGGAGAACATGTTTTTCAAACCGCAAATTTAAGTTGGTTGATTATTACTCGTTAACCTGTACAGCCAGTAGGCTGTACAGGTTAACGAGGTTGAGCTAAGTATAGCTCTGATAGTTTTCCTTTTAATTTAGTTATATCAAAATCAAAATTCAAAATCAAAAGTCATTTATTCAAACTAGGCTGAGAATCAGCACTTTTCGAACGTCAAAAATTACATAAGACAGTCCCCCAAAACGCCCACCCTTCACCACTTCCTAGTGCGTTAGCTGGGAAGAAGAAGTGGCGCAACAAACTCCCCAGCAGCACAGCTGTCTGTTCAGTTCTGTGTCTGTTAATTTACATTACGCAACACATAAGTTCATTATGAATAGTATAGGATATAGGTAGGTACTGCACCATCGAATAATGCAAACCAATAATCGTTAGATGCAAACAGTTAGGTACTTTTCGTGAAGGTTTTCACAACAAATGCTTAAGCCAAGTTAACCAGTTCAACCAGTTTATCACTTAGTAGACGATAGTGCTCGAGACACTGAAACCGGCACAGACGATGATCAGAGATACAGGTCGGAGACTGGGAGTGTCGACATTTAGACACGGGGTGAAGGACGCGGCACTCACCTGCCGGCTGCCAGACGCTATCAGTGCGCGATAAGTGACGCGAAGGCAGCCGCGATAAGCGTGGTAATGAACTTGTGCGCACACCACCGCGCCGCCCCACATTACAGCACACGCACGCGGGACACAGTGCACTGTGCACACTTTTTAAGCTTCGTGTAGACTAGCGCGATGGCTTTATGGTGAAGCTGAATTAATATAAAGGTTTATGAAACCCTAATAACATTAGATAATAGTTAAGGAGACTGATAAGTTCCTCTCCTACTATTTTAATGTGCCTGACAGGGTCCGTAATGATCTAATTTACCACCTAAGTACACATTTTGGAATGCAATAAATGTTCAGCATTGAGACTGAACCACTAAGTTGTTTGTGCTGTGTCTTGCCACCATCCTTGATGATGGTAGTGGCGGCTTGGCGAGCATTGGGTTCACTCGGCACGTCGCGTCGGGGACTCGGGGCAGATGCCACTTCACTGTGTTCTGATTGTCAGGGATGCACCTGTCTGGTATACTCTCCGCGTCAGTACCTTCTCTTATATACGAGTATCTACATAGTATCGATACTCGGCACGTAACAAGTTCGCGTGGAGACTGACGGAGTGATGACTCACGCTTGACGTTTGCCCAGTTTTGGTGGGGTCTCTTGCGAAGTCGCCCTTCGTCTACAACTTTACATTGTATTAAACTTAGCTGTCGTGTCGATACAACTCAAACGAATGCTCCCGGCATGTGGCAGCCGGCAGGCGGATTTGCCAATTTTAATTTGTTAGGTACTTCAATTAGCGTTTATAAGCGAGTTAGTGACGTCAAGAAAGCTACATAACCAGAAACAATAGTGTAGCGACTCGTAGACTTAGCGAGTATCACAATATTCCGTGAGAAGTGTCTTAAGGCTTCAAAAATCTTTTGATGTGTATTACGAAGTACATGAGAGACCTTTGCCCTGTAGTGGGACAATAATAGGCTGGTATTTTTTATTATAAGAACTTTTTTTTTTTCAAATAATCCAATTATAGGCACTTTTGAATTGTCAAGGGGTCGGTCAGTCAGAAAGATGAAGCTAGATGCCCATTCCAAAGCGTAGTAGGCACCTATGGAGAAGAACGGGCAAGAAACTCCACGGACACTCTTTTAAATTATAATATTTTTTATCCTTTATTAAAAAGAACTAGGTTCTTAATAATTAATTACAATCTAGCCTGTAAGACTAATAAGCAATTTTAATCTAACCTAATTTTTTTACTTGATAATTATTTTAAAACTTAGAATAGTGCTGATTGTACTTTACACAAGTTCGTTCCACTTTCTTAGAGTCTGATAAAATATTTAAAAACACTTTGTTCATGTGTTATATGTGTGTCATTGTCACTATTATTTCTACACTTTTACACTACACTAACTCAAAAGGTTTTGTTCGTTTTAGTCTTCGCACTATATTTGTTTGGTCTAACAGCTGAAATGCCTCGATGTTCACATGTCGGTGGAGTCGGTGTTCATGAGCCTCAGCAAATTTTTGGATTATGTTGGTGACTGATTCCATTTTTAGGTCACGATGGAGGTCGTCATTTCTTATATACCAGGGCGCATTAACAATACTCCTGAGTACCTTATTCTGGAATGTTTGTATAATTTTGATGTTGGTTGGTTTGGTACAGCCCCACAGTTGGATGCCATACGTCCATATTGGCATAAGAATATGCTTATATAACAAAATTTTGTTATGTATCGATAAGCAGGAACCCCGTCCAATCAACCAATACATTTTTTTTAAACGTATATCTAGCTCCTGCCTTTTCTTTTTAACGTGCGCTTTCCAGCGCAGTTTCGAGTCAAGCGTTATGCCAAGGTATTTGGCTGTATTGGCGTATGGCACTTGTTGGCCATTTATGAAGATTGGGTGGTAATCATAATTCTTGTTGGTGAAATCAATGTGAAGTGACTTCGATTCATTCAATTTGATTCTCCATTTTTGTGCCCAGTCATGAACTTCATTTACAGCGATTTGTACTTTTTCGATTGCTTCCGTATGGCATGACCCTGTAGCCATAATGGCAATATCGTCCGCAAAGGTTGCAATAGTATTATTTTCCAGCTCTGGTATATCATACGTGTACAACAGGTAGAGGACTGGACCCAGCACACTACCTTGAGGCACGCCAGCTTTAATCATTTTTAACTTTGAAAAGGCATCCTCGTGCCTTACTCGAAACATTCTATCTGTAATGTATGATAGCAAGATATCGGCAAAATCATTTGGTAGCAACAATCTTAGCTTGTATATCAAACCCTTATGCCAAACTCTATCAAAAGCTTGTGCCACATCTAAAAATACGGTGGAGCAGACTTTTTTATCTTCAAGCGTTCTTTCAATGATGTTGGTAATTCTATGTACTTGGTCTATTGTTGAGTGTTTCTCTCTGAAACAAAGTTTTTGCTTTCTCTCCAAACTGATGGTCAGGGATCAGGTTTCTCTCGTTTATGATAGGTTTTAGGCGCTTTAGGAACAATTTTTCAAACAGCTTTGATAATACAGGCAACAGGGAAATGGGCCTGTATGATGAAACTTCGTGAGGTGGTTTACCGGGCTTTGCAATCATAATCACTTCTGCAACTTTCCATGGCTCAGGAACATGCTTTAACACGAATGCAGCATTGATAAGCCTAGTAAGCTTAACGATGGCTTTACGCGGGAGATGTTTTAGAATTTCTCCCGTAATAAGGTCATACCCTGGGGATTTTTTTAGGCTTATGTTTTGAATTTCCTTAGCAACTTCTTTCGGGGTCACAAGCTTAATTCTTTGATCTTGCAGAATATTGGCAAGCTGTAGGTTGTCTTCAGACCCGTCGTTTGGCTGGAAGGTTTTTTCCAAGTGTTGTGCAAATCTTAGAGCTTTTTGCTCATTGCTTATGGCCCACTTTCCGTTATCATCTCTGATAGGGGGAATTGGTGTAATTGGCCTTTTGACTGACTTTGTCGCTTTCCAAAGAGAGTATTGCGTTGTATGGTCGCTGGTTAACTGACGTAGGTTAGTATTGAAAGCCTCATCTTGAAAGGTTTGTATTTTCCTCTTCAGTCTTTTCGTAAGGTTATTTAATAGAGTTTTATCTTGCGGGAATCTAGTTTGCTGCCATGTTTTTCTTTGAGCCCTTTTTTTATATAAAAGGTCTATTATTTCTATTGGGTAGGAATTTCCTTTAAACTTTTTTATAATTTGTGGTGTGTTATTCCATGCACTTTGTTGGATATTGCTGCTAAACTTGTTTACTTCAGAATCGAGCTGATTTTTGCTTTTTAATGAAGTTTTTAGGTCAATCATGTTTTGTAGGTCTAAGCTAAAACTTTCCCAATCTGTAAACTTGTTAACTAATGTCAGGTGGTTTTCTCTTAGTAATATTTTGTGACTTAATTGTAATAATATCGGAGAGTGATCGGAGTTCATGTGATACCCCTCTTCCACACTCAGATAATTAGTCGATATATTTTTTACTATGAAAAAGTCGATAAGGTCTGGTAGTTTCTGGTGGTCAGTTGGCCAGTAAGTAGGTTTTCCAGTACTTATGACCTCACAGTGCATGTCTTTCACTGCACTTAGGAGCTGTCTTCCCTTTGTTGAAGTTAATCTCGATCCCCAATGAGTGTTCTTAGCGTTAAAGTCACCGCCTAATATAAATCTCTGTCCAAGTAGTCTGAAGAAGTGTTTATATTGTTCTTTGTTTATCGTGTGTCTTGGTGGACAGTATACGGCCGCTACAGTAACATTAAATTTATTTGTTTTAACTGTTATCGCCACAGCTTGCGTGTATGGCTCTTCGTATTTACACTGTTCGTAATGACACATATTGTCTCTAATAATAACCGCACTACCTCCTCGGGCTGTGTTGTTAGGATGTAGGGAGTGATAAACCTTATAGCCTCTAAACTTTACAAAAGACTGTTTAGTGAAGTGCGTTTCAGAGACCAAACACACATCAATATTATCTGTGTCTAAGACTACTTGCAGCTCATGTTGGTGTTGCAGCAGTCCGTTGGAATTCCACGCCATTATTTTTAGTGTGTTATTCATGATTGATTTTTATAGTACTTGATTCTAATTTCTCTAGCCTCTTATCAAATGAGGATATGGACTTCAAGATCTGGTTGAGCTTGTCCTCAAGACTTGATGGTTGTGTGCTTGGTTTTACCGATTGTGCGTATGAGACACTTTTAGATGAATGTGCAGTTATCGCGGTTGTCTGTGCAAATTGTGCACTTTGTTTTGCTGTCTGTTTATCGGTGTTTCTAACAATTTGCTTATCGGCAAGGTTGTTAGGTTGATTAGGTTTACAGTTTTTGTTCTTAATCATTTGCATCTCCTTGGCAACTAAACACCCTCTATAGTTGGCTGGGTGAGGTAAGCCACAGTGGACACATTTAGGTTTTTCTTGTGCAGGTTTGATGCAATCAGCTGTGAGGTGTTTACCTGTACATTTGACACACCTTGGTTCTTTTGAGCAGTACTTTTGGGTATGACCGTAAGCCTGGCATCTTTTACACTGCGGTATTATTTTTGACGTTTTAAGCGGGTTTATTTGAACTCTACACCCTAGGATATGTTTAATGCCGTATATTTTACTGACATCTTCGTCATTCTTGAACGATAATATAAACATGTTCAGCGGTTCTTTAGTTCTCCAGCTTAACTTGTTAATTACATTTTCTGTCTGGAATCCTTGCGACATTAAATCATCTTTAATCCGATCCGGTAGGCACGAAGAATGCAATTTTTTCGCCACTACTCTTATTGGCCTGGTCTGCTTATCCTCGTATGAGTGCCATAAACAGTTATTTTCTGTTAAGCGTCGAGCAATCTCAATCAAAATTATAATATGGTTACAAAATATTGGTTACATCATTCATGTTGAAGTTATACATGTGAGAACGATGCAAAACGTTAAAAGCGTCCGTAACAAAAAAAAAATTCTAAAATTAAATTAAATTAAAATAAACCGTGGTAGCTAAGAGATGACCAGTCCCTACTGACGGCGCCCGTTCACGAACATGACGCATCGATTAGCACCATTCAGCTCAACCATTTTGAAGGGAGCTAAATGATCCAACACACGCGCCACCGTCAGCGAGACATTAGAATTAGAGTGAGCATGACATACTCTCAGCCGCCAAGGCACATTCAAGTCAATGAAAGACATACCCAGTACCTAAATGGTAGCTTTATAGTCGGTACATAGTAGGTACTCAACATGTGCTATGCAATTATATAATGTTAAGAGAATGAATTTATACAAATTGAGTTTGATTGAGTTTATAACAGTACACACTTTTTTGTCCCTTATTATTTTTGTCAGTGTAAGTAGTTACGAGCCACACGCGTCGGTGCGATGGAGTCGTAAGCTGTGTGGAGCTTCCTATGCGCACACTTCAATTAACGTATTGGAGCTGGCAGTACGCAGTAGTGAGCGCGCGGGAATGCGTCGCGTCGCCGCGCGCCGGTGGTTCACCCCGCGCACACTCGCGCGCACAAGGTTGCCGCGCTCCCCCACCCCTCCCCACACGCCGCGCATAGCACTTGACCAGCGGCTAACATTCAGCTGAGCACGCGACCCATGACCCCTGTAGTTCAGTACCTAGTCTCTAACTCTGTCAGAGTCAGAGGGTCATCTTAGGCTCTCCAGTAGTCTCCACTGTAATGCTCGACAGACATAGCTGTACTGTTCCGGGTCGCCGAGACATCTACTTGGGCTTTCTGTAGTGGTAACAGTAATGCCACAAACCGAAACAGCAACATTACTTCCAAAGACTAAAACAAAACTGCCCGAGTGGTCAGGGCAGTCCGGGGTGCTGGGCTGGGCCGAACATCATCGTCGTCGACCCAGCCAAGTACGGATTTCGATGAAATTTGGCACACAGGTAGACCATGACCTAGGTTAGAACTTAGGATACTTTTTATCCCGTCCGGGCACGGTGTTCCCGTGGTATAATTTCCACGCGGGCGGAGCCACGAGAAAAAGCTAGGGTCATAAAACGTAAATAAGGAACGACAACGCCTATTTCGACATCGAAGAAACAAAACAAGAGCTTCAATTAAAAGTTCACAAGGCATTGTTGTTGCGTTTACGTTACGGTCAGTATTGACCGTAGCGCGCACCAGGCGCGCACTTCGCGAACGACAGGCGAAGTGCATCGCTTTGCATTCAGCGTGACACCGACAGCAAGACAAGTGACGACCGCGACACATCATGTTCATGAATCACACACAAACCGGTTTCGCTACACCGGCCTCGCGCGGCTTATAAACGGAGTAGTCGTATGACTCGATGCACTACAACGGAAATTAGCCAGAGGACCATATTATGCAAGTAATTAATAAACAAAACACGTAAATTGGACGAGTTACTCTTGAATTTTAAACGCATTAACGGGCAGGCAGACACGTAAGGACCTAACGCGAAAGAACCTAAGTCAGAAGTCAGGAGAAAGTAAACTAAGCGATACATACGTTTTTTTATCCATCCCGTGTAATGTAGTAAGAAGAAGTCATATCAACAGACAGAGGCACACATCACACAACGCAGCACCTATTGCGACAGCGACCGCTTCCGCCGTCCGCAGCCGACGGCAGCAGGTTTGGTACTGCTGCTGATGTTGTGTCTGAAGCAGTGAGTCAATGTGTTTCCCGCTCCACAACTGACGAGGCGAGGTGACGGGGACCTCGCGCGGTCTCTCCGGTTACGTCGCGCTTATATAAGCAAAGCCTCTGATCACTGACAAGCGCCAAAACACTTGTTATGAACAACAGAGCTTCGTACCATCACCTACCCCCTAGTTACTTACAATCTTCCTGAACATTTACCGTCTGCAGACGAACGTTTTACATTCCTTTCTAAGCAGTTCCAGTTTAAGCCTTGAAGTTTTTTATCTTATTAGATGGCAAAGAAGCCGACGCCGCCTGATGTTAAGTGATTACCACCGCTACGGACATCGGCAACACCGCAGGCATGGCCGGTACGTCACCATCTCAGAGAAAACTAAAACATCTCGTGCCGGTAATGCCAGCGGCAGTCCGGCACCCATACCGGAACACAGCCAGGCTGCTTGACGGCAGATAAAACAATTACTAATTTATTTATTTTGTAAATTGGTTTAAATAAAAAAAATTGACGCCATTTTTATTGAAACTAGATGGAGGTCGGTATTTCCTAGCCGACTCTGAGAAAAAACACCGAAACAAACTAAGAGGTTAAAGTCTGTTTGAATAAAAAAAGTCCATACAATTACTTGTAATGATTAAATGAAATAAGAACCATGTCTGAGGTGGTCTCTTGAGAAAAGCACCATACAGCTTAGAGTGGACATGTCTAGACACTGCAAGTGCAAGCATGTGTCACTGATCGGGTAGCTCAACTCTGATAGGGTTGCCATCCGTCCGGGTTTCCCCGGATTTGTCCTAGTTTAGAGGGCATCCGGGGGTGTCCGGGCGGGGGCTTCATTTGTAGATCGGGTTTAAAAATTTAAAGTCGCCCGCGACACCTCAAAAATTGTAAGACTCAATACTAAAATGGTCTCAGTTGAATCAATGATCTTTTAAGACTTTTGTTTAAAAAATTTATTGAATTTTGTTAGTTTTTATAGGTTAATGTTTTGTTTTCATAGCAGAGTATATTAATAATTTGTGTTTTATTTTAAGAATCATAAAAATCTATTTAAAAAAAACTGATTTTTAAAACAATTTATTTTATAACAAACTGTAATAAGATTCTGTTTTGTTAGGTACATCTAAAAAATTATGATAAAGAATGAATAAATTTAATTTTAAGGTTTGAAAATATATAAAAAGGTGATTTATGACATTTTCAACTGTTTTTTATTACACTGACTTTGTTTAAAAAAACCTGTTGACATGTCCGGGTTCTGGGCTCTAAAATCCGGGGTTTTCACGCGTCTTTTCCTTGCCAAATTTTAGAGATGGCAAGTATGGCAACCCTAAACTCTGAACTTAAGGAACTAAACGATCCGACGAACAATACTAAACAAAGGATATTTGGGTAGGTAATGGTGGTGAGTAATGTTTCCACATTACCCATGTGATACGCCGACAGTCCTCCGCCAGTTCATGATCGAGATCGGTTAATATAGGTCCTGTCTCCTGTACATGTTTTGGGAGTAGGTAACTAGGCATTCTACAAAACTGCCTCAGAGGCTCAGCTGCTTCAGCTTTATGATTTCTCGAGGTTTTTCATTTCTCGGGTCTCGATAATTCTCGAACTCGATTTCTCGGGACTAACTGGCAAACCGAGAAATTATAATTGATGTTTTTTGTTTAAATAAATAAACACGTCGTCAATAATAATAAACCCACCGCCGTATCTCTACGTTGACGTCGTGGTGGGGCTTGCGCGCTCCGAACTCTAGGTCTGTGCCGGTAGTTTACTTTGCCGGAACAGATCTAGGATGAGGGGCCAGACCAAGAGAGATACAGAAACCCGCAGGGCAGCATGTGGCGAGCTGTTGGGCAGTAGCGACCCTACGGAGCCTATCTCCCGGGAGAAATATTGTTCCTCGTCTCTGGCTTGCATTTATTGGCCGGCTGGAGTGAAAACTGACAAGGAACAGAGCTCCCACCTCATTCTTGCCTTAATTGGCCGGCTTGAGTGGAGGTTCGCAACAGCAAACGTGCTCGGAGGAAGGAAGAATTCCAGTAAGAGCTCGTAGGGATCTTGACCATCTTCCGGACTCTGGGATTGTTCTGCAAGCCGTGGAATTCACTCCTCAAGCACCTCAGCACATGTTGCCCCCTTGTCGCTACGTCACTATGTGCTAGCGACAGTTTTCGGGGGCCCATTATTGAGTGTGCAAGTCACCTCCTGCACTTTTTCCGTGCACATATAAAACATTGATCAGGCAGGGGCCATAGTCCTTCCATAGTTCCAGGTCACCAGTCAACTTAAGCCACCCAAACCCATAGTCTAATATCATTGTTTCCATATCTTGCAATAGTCCTACACCAACCGGGGGTTGTCCTTGGGTGCAGATGCATAGTGCATACAGGGATAATCGTCGGTTGGTGCCTCAATTCATTAAAACGCCTAACGGGCGCCTAAAGGTCCGGGACCTCAGGGTTCCGAGAAATTTAAAAGACATAATAATATTTTTTATTTACTCACCACAATCCTTACAAAATAATAACAAAAACAATGTTGTCCAGCTATGGGCTTAAAGAAAAATATTGTGGGAGACTGGTGCCTAAGCTAAGCCGAAGCCTGTATTTCAGGCCACCAGGTCTCCCCCATATACATAATTATGGTTTCCCGACAACTAAAACTAGACAATAATTTCCATTCTACTTATAAAATTCAAAATTTCAAAATTCAAAAGTCATTTACTCAAACTAGGCTGAGAATCATCACAGAATCTTCACTTTAAAAATATTTTCAGTTTAGTTTTGTAAGTCGTCACCAAGTGTATTTTAATTTTCATACAAAATATTCTAAATAAATTGCATAACGCATGACCTTGTGGGTTTTATTTGAACACTTCTACCTACAAAACAGGAAAATAATACATACATAAAAATGTTGCTGTAGGTAAAGGTACCCGGTCAAAATTCAAAAATTCAAAATTCAAAAGTCATTTATTCAAACTAGGCTGAGAATCAGCACTTTTCGAACGTCAAAATTACATAAGACAGTCCCCCAAAACGCCCACCCTTCACCACTTCCTAGTGCATTAGCTGGGAAGAAGAAGTGGCGCAACAAACTCCCCAGCAGCACAGCTGTCTGTTCAGTTAGAAGAACAAAAAAAAAGATTCTATATAATAGTATTCAAAATAATTTACATTACGCAACACAAAACATAATTCAAATTATTAGCCATATGTTAGCTAGCACACGCCAATATACCAAACAAAATCATCGAGAACTCAACCAATCAATCATCGATACTCAGGCCGAAATAAAAAAACTAAACGTAAACAGAATTTAATATCTAAATAAAAAAGCCTCCAGGCATAAAGGGCGTGCCCGCTTACATATAGTTGTAACTGGAAGTTATAAATGATAAACTATGACCATCGATGTAAAATAAATAAACAAAGAGTTAATTACTAATAACAGTAAATAATATGATCAATTGTCGAGGTCACTAGCTAACCACATATTGCAATACAACTCATAAAAAAACAGTGTGATGAGTAGATTTTGTCAAAAATAAATTAAAGTTAAATTAAAATAACTTGACATAAAAAGTCAAATAAAATAAACAATTATACAGGTGCCCGGTAATTAATGGATAACCTTAAAATGGGTCATGGTACAACTAATGGCCATTCAGAAAAAAAAAACAAAAAAAACAAAAAACAAGTAGTATCTAAGATATGATTTTTTTAATAATAATCGGTGTTTTTTGTTACCCTATATTACATTTTTGTACACCACGACCACAAATTAAAGAATTCTATCGGTTTTTTATTGTTATAGTAAATTACGTTAACTGAGCTGATAGATAAGCAATAAATAGTATGACTACTATTACACTGTTTTTTTTTTAAACAACTTGAATGTTTGTTCTGGGGAAAAATTTGTGAAAAATATTCATTTTGACAAAGTTTAAGAATCCGTAGCTTAAAAAAAAAGTATGCAAACACAAGTGACCAATTATTTTAAAATATTATGTGCTTAAAGCAGATTTCAAAATGGTATTATTCATTATTGTATCTAATGTAAATTGTGAATTATTGCTATTTGTGTAGAAAAGGTGTGAATTTTGGTTTAACAACAAAATTTGCAATATTGGAATATTTATTTACATTAAATGTACCTGACCATTGCGGTTTAATGAAAACATTAGTAGACGTTAGTAAAAAATAGTGATACTTAAATAAAGTCGCTTTAAAACCAGAAATATTTTAACAAATACAAAGTGGGTTTGAAATAAATGTCGTGTGTGTGAGTTGTGTGACCGTCATCCTGGCTACCTTCGCGCACCGCGCACCACCCGTCTTTTGTACATGTTAGACAAAGAGGATATGAGTTAGATGAGTGCGAGCGAGATAGTAAATGTGAAAAAAACCGGTAGGGACTTAGCTAGCTTTTTAGTAGTTTAGTGCATCACTCGACTTGCTCGAATTCGCATGTGTTTATTTCGTTCCTGGTTGCTATTGTTGCTATTTAATGTGAATCAGTGTTAAAACGACGACCTGGCTATTTTACTGGACTATTCGTTTTGTTTACTGATTTGGACTTGTTTTGTGTGGTGATATTTGCGACGACTTGGCTTGTAAGTGGATTGTTTACTTTGTGAATCAAAATGCCACGTATTGAGTATACGCCACAAGAAAATGCAAACCATTTTACGGGGAATGCAGAGGCATCGAAAATAAGTGAACGACGCTACACGCGACTGCTCAGGAGATCATTTATTCGTAGATGTAGAGCCTGTATCAGACGGGGTGGCCGACAATTTGAACATTTATTGTAATTTATAACGAATACAGTGTCATTAATGTCAAATATTGTTTTTTATTAAACCCCAATGGTCAGGTACATTTAATGTAAATAAATATTCCAATATTGCACATTTTGTTGTTAAACCAAAATTCACACCTTTTCTACACAAATAGCAATAACTCACAATTTACATTAGATACAATAATGAATAACACCATTTTGAAATCTGCTTTAAGCGCATAATATTTTAAAATAATTGGTCACTTGTGTTTGCATACTTTTTTTTTAAGCTACGGATTCTTAAACTTTGTCAAAATGAATATTTTTCACAAATTTTTCCCCAGAACAAACATTCTAGTTGTTTAAAAAAAAAACAGTGTAATAGTAGTCATACTATTTATTGCTTATCTATCAGCTCAGTTAACGTAATTTACTATAACAATAAAAAACCGATAGAATTCTTTAATTTGTGGTCGTGGTGTACAAAAATGTAAAATAGGGTAGCAAAAAACACCGATTATTATTAAAAAAATCATATCTTTGGTACTACTTGTTTTTTCATTTTTTCATTTTTTTTTTCTGAATGGCCATTAGTTGTACCATGACTCATTTTAAGGTTATCCATTAATTACCGGGCACCCTGTATAAACTCATATAACTTGTCAGTACGTAAGCTGGAGAAAGAACATAAACATTGTCTTGAGTTAATCACAGCGACCAACTATTCTTATCATTTAAGTAGTCGTTGATAGAATAGTATGCCTTTGAACAAAGATTGGATTTTACTTTCGTTTTAAACGCATTAAAAGGCAAATCTAGCAAAGAAGAGGGTAGCTTGTTATAAAAGGTTATACCAAGCCCAACAAATGAGTTATGAACCTTATGAAGCCGGTGAAAGGGAGCTCGTAGTTTGTCCTTATTTCTAGTGTTAACATTGTGAAAATCACTGTTTTTAGTGTATAAGTGTATATTTTGCCTAATATATAAGATATTGGCGAAGATGAATTGAGATGCCACCGTGAGGATACCAATATCTTTGAAAAAATCTCTCAGAGAAACTCTGGCACCAAGCTGGTAAATAGCGCGAACAGCTCGTTTTTGAAGAATAAATATATTTTGAATATCAGCAGCTTTGCCCCACAGCAGAAGACCGTAGGACATAACGCTATGAAAATAACTAAAATAGACTAACCGAGCTGTATCGACGTCAGTGTATTGTCTTACTTTCCTGACGGCGTAGGCGGCCGAACTGAGCCTTCCCGCTAGGCTCGATATATGTGCAGCGGCGTGCCATGGCGTCAAAATTAGGGCAAGCCAACAGATTTTTCATATGTTGTTCATGGTACAACATTATTAGAAAACCTTTATAAAATGCGAAGAGTTCTAAATAAGTATTATCAAGCATTAGTATGTAATTTTCATAAGCGCCATCTATATGAATGAATGCGCGTAAACACACCGTTTAGCCGAATCTTTTTACCTTATTTCATATGCACTTGTCACATGCTAAAATTTTCAATCAAAATCCACTAGATGGCTCCCAACAAATGATCGATTTGTTGTTCTATTGCCGTACGCATAATTTTATGAGTTTAATTGAAAATGTTAACATGAGATAATACCAAAATAACTTTTTATAATTTATCATAATGACAATAGCCAACTCTTATCTTTATTTCAAAACACCTATGAAGAATCTCTTCGATACGAAAATTATTGTGTTTTGTGATCTCAATGAGAACTTATTGTTATTATAATAATAGGACATAGGGTTTGTTTTTCAGTGGTTTACCAAAACTACAAATGCCATACAAACAACACTAATTACGTGTTTTCATGGCACCAGCTACCTACCTAAAGTTGTCTAATAAACAATCGAATGCCTATTTCAATCTATTTTTCGACTGACAAAAATACTTGTTTTTATTTCCGAGAAACAAGTATCTACAGTAATTTGAGGTTGGTTACGGTAAAGTAAAGAGTTACTTATTGTCGAAAAACTCAAGTTACATACCTTTTCGAACACAGTTTCCGAATTCCCATTTTGATGATAAAATAACACTATAATCACTAACAAAAGCGCGGAATGAAATCGCCACAATAACTATCGAGATTATATTTGTCTGTAAAACTCAAAGTATTTACCTTTCCGAGTAAGGATTGCACACTTTAGTCCTTCACAAGGAACAATTGCATGCGTTTCCGAATTCATTTCAATGATAAGAAACTTTTTAATCACTTCAAAACTAATCACAACACTTAAATTCACAGAAAATGAAAAAATATCAAAGCGAAAAAAAGTGCACCAGGTACCTAGCCGCTCAAAACAAATTTGAACAAATTTGCCACGTCATTACTCCTACTATTCATAATCAAACGCACGATTCGTTCCATTCATAAAAAAATCAGAAGCCGGGCTTAATATTTAGAACATTTTGCGAAATAGGTACATACTAATGGTATCAACAAACTTAACTATTTCTATGCGAAAGAAGAGTGGTAAAAAAGCCTCATAAAAGCCAACACAAGTGCGAGCGAGAAAGAATAAAAATTATGTTTTCATTTACGATGCGATCTCGCGTCCTACTTATCGCTATAGTGTTAGAGCGAGATCGCAACTGCATCCGAGATAGTTGGCAACGGTGCGTGATGCAAAACGGCGCGGAATTTAAATATTATTCTTTGAGTACGTAAACCTGGCATCGTAGCTTATAAAGCGCGCGGCTGACACAGTGCAGCGCGGAGTTTAATGTTAGGTATTATTCTTATCAATTCTTGTGAGATGATTATTGACTTGGTTGCTTTTATATTTTTTTTTTTTTTGTTGGTGGGCTCACTTTTTAAGGCAAGCCGGGCTTTTCGGCTTCTATGGGGGGACCGCCACTGTATATGTGGGCCCCACTGAAGTTTGGCATATACTGTTATGCCCAGAAAAACCGCCGAGTTTACAGATTCAAGCACCTCTTTATCTAAGACGATGTTGGGACCTAGATTTCTAACATTTGGTAGGGCAAACTTTACACATTTCGTTTTCTTAGTATTTAGAACTAGGTTATTTGTCGTAAACCAATCCATAACCATTGAGAGTGCACTGTTTACATCGTCAAAATCTTGTCTATTCCTGTCTACTTTAAAAATAAGAGAGGTATCATCTGCGAACAGTACAACTTCACAGATACCCTTTAAATAGAATGGTAAGTCATTGATATACACTAAGAACAAGAATGGACCCAGTATTGAGCCTTGAGGTACACCTAACTGAACTGGTAGCCCAGAAGATTTCACACCATCAACATCTACACATTGGGACCTATTATGTAAATACGAATTTAAAACGTTGAGAGCTTCGTTTTGCACACCGTAATGACGCAGTTTACGCAAAAGCGTGTCATGGTGCACGCAATCAAAGGCTTTGGAGAGATCACAGAAAACCCCAATAGCATTTTGCGAGTTCTCCCATGCGTTAAATATGTGTTTCAGCAAAGCAATACCCGCATCTGTAGTCGAACGACCTTTTGTAAAGCCATATTGTTCATTATGAAGGAGGCTATTTAAATTAAAATGTCTAAGTAACTGCTTGAGTATTAACTTTTCAAATATTTTGCTAAATACTGGTAAGATAGAAATAGGCCTGAAATTGCCAGCGTTACTTTTATTACCTGATTTAAATAATGGTATGACTTTACTATTCTTCATGAGGTCAGGAAAAGTTCCTAAATCAACACATTTATTAAAAGTAACAGCTATATAGGGGGCTACGATGTCTATTATATTACTTAAACGTTTAATGGAGATGCCCCAGTAATCACCAGTGTTTTTAGACTTGAGTGTGTTAAAAACATTAACTACATCACGAGGCGTTACATGTTCGAAGCTAAATAAGGGACTATTTTTAGACACACTACTAAGCAAAAGGTTTTCCGCTTTAGACGGCGATGAATTTAAGGAGCAAGTGGTAGTTACAGGTATGTTGGCAAAAAACTCATTAAACGCCTCAGCTACGTCAGCTGCTTTATTAACTAATTTATTGTCGACCATAATCTCAAGTTGTTTATCTTGTTTAACCGACTTAGCCGTTTCATTGTTAATAATTTTCCAAGTGGAACTTTACTACTTTATTATTGGATTTTTTAATTGTGTCGCTTAAAAATTTAGATTTAGCAAAAACACACACCTTTTTAAATAATTTTGAATAATTTTTGACATACTCTAGGAAAGGAGTATCAAACCTGTATTTTTTCAAACCATATAACTCGTATAGTCTCGCTCTACTTTTATAAATTCCTGGAGTGGCCCATTGGTTAAAGCCAACAGAGGTGCCATTAATTTGAATAGTTTTGGACTTGAAAGTAGATTGGTACTCTTTTTGCACAACATCAAAAAGGGCTCTAGGAGGGAATGTTCGTGTGGAGTGTTTAGGTGTGTAAGTATGTGGGTTTCTGAGTGTGTGGGTCTGTGAGTGTGAGTGATGATGAAGAAGTTTGTGGGTGTTAAACTGCTTGCTGAAATTGGACGGAATGCGTTGACTATTTTGGAATAGAAAGTAGATTTTCGGTTGAGTCATATTCCAGAGTCATACCGTGACAGTCATGCCAGGCCATGCGTTAAGTTAGTTAGTAAGTCAATACACATAATGTTATTTTAAATTGGACAACAATCAACAAAATCTCTTGAAACAACAAACTACAGTATTTTTCTTACTTTCATAGAATGTAATCAAAATCAACTTTTTTATAAATTTAAACTAGTTTGTTCTTTCTCATAAAGTCAGATTAAACGAAAAAATAAAAAGAGAAAATATAAGTTGTTTTTATAATTTTTTATTTCATGTTTTATAGTTCAATTGATATACATATTTAATATGTAAATATATATTTATAATTGACTCATTACTAGCTTTTATTTGATACGAATATTGTTATTACTAAGTATGTGAATAATCACAGCACTATTTTTGGAAATTGTGTTTAGTTTAAAACCTGTGCTTGGACTAGGCCACCCGAACTCTCTCGAATTGTACCTACTTTATATTAAGGAAAAATAATAATAAGCGCACTCGTGGCATTTTTTCACGTCATGGCAACTTAACGTCAACTTTCTGGCTATCAATGTCATTGTCAATTTATGCCGCAGTCTTGCAGTGTTTAATTTCTGCTGTTAAAATAAAAACATGGAAAGTGATGATGGTTCTTGCACGCCTCCCAAAAAGAAGCAAAGAAAAGAAAAAAGGCATCAAAAATGTATGAGCAAATGGGAGTTCAACCACCAAGTACCAATGCTGCAATGGTGCAAGATCAAAAGTCATTTATTCAAACTAGGCTGAGAATCAGCACTATTCGAACGTCAAAATTACATAAGACAGTCCCCCAAAACGCCCACCCTTCACCACTTCCTAGTGCGTTAGCTGGGAAGAAGAAGTGGCGCAACAAACTCCCCAGCAGCACAGCTGTCTGTTCAGTTAGAAGAACAAAAAAAAAAGATTGAGAAGAGTGCAAAGATGTTATGCTCTCCGAATAGGCAATAAAACGAAAAATTTCGTATAAATTACAATAATTAATACCTATTCGTTGGCGAGTGCGAATTGTTCATTTATTTTAATATAGGTACTTAGATCTAAATTGCTTAGATTAATATAATTATATTAAAAATAATAGAATCTTGTTGGCCAAAGCGCAGAGTAATCACAGAGCAAGAGAAGAAGAATAATGATTAAAAAGGTGGCAAGTCTAGCTTGGACTAGTAATCACTTAAAATTTCGAATTTTCTGGCGCTGACGCTTAAAAACTGGACGAACTGGTAGACGCTTCTGATGTGTCAATTCGTGTGGTATCCTCGGATTTTACATCAATTTTGTGCACGTGAGCTAAATGCCTAACCATAAAAGCTTGTGCAGACCAGCGCGACACCGGTTATTGTTATACTGTGAAGTTTTCTTAGAAATTGTATTGTTCGTGTCGCGTCGCGCGACAAGTTGCGCTGGTCTGCACAAGCCTTAATGCGTATGTCCCTGTCCAGTCCTAACAAGTCGTTTGTCGGTTGTCGGTAGTATCCACAAATTGGGGGCGACATCCTACTAGATAAATGATATCACGACTTCTCGACTTTTCTCGATCTGAATTTCTCAGAAACGGGAATCACCGATTTCCCGGGAATTCCCGGAAATAAATCCTAGTCAGAGGTCAGTGACAATCTCAACTCAACATACCTACCTATGTGAAATGTTTCATAACAGTACATAAACAAGCACAATGACCACGATCGTACAAGGAAAAACTGTTCAATACCTAGGTATGATAACGTTGACCGGTATCTTTACAGGTAGGTACTTATTGTAGTACGAGTAATCATACATACATTATAATATCTTTTATCTACTTATTGTAGATCCTAAGTAGTCTAACATAATTATCTGCACATGTTTTAGCCTACACACTACACGGCCTATGAGGTAGGTGTATGTAGTGTGTACAGGAAAAACCCGCAGAAGATCCCTGCTTTAGGTATAGGTAGTCAAATAAATAAACTTTGTGCTTGCTTGCTGCATTTGCGTTTTTTCAAAAATGTATGCATAATATATTGTAATTGTAAAGTAAGTTATCGACAACAGTAGGTCAGTAGATATTTATTTAGGCATATAAAATCCAAGGGTCCCCCCCCCGGACCAAGGAATCACGTTGTCCTATACAAACTTTTCCCACCTTTTTCACCCCCTTAGGGGTAGAATTTCGAAAAATGCTTTCTTATCGGATGCCTACGTCATACAAAGAACACACCCTCCAAGTTTCAGGTCCCTACGATCAACGGTTTAGGCTGTGCGTTGATCCGTCAGTCAGTCATTCAGGACAAAGCATTTTATATGTTTAGATTTAATTTGTGAATATTTAAGATTATGTATATATTACATAGTGTAATTCATTTGTAAATTTATGTCTAACGCGGATAAAAACCAGAATCACGCAAAAGCTATCAAGCGTATTTTTGTAAAACCTTCACCATTTTCAAGATAATTTAATTATTTATCTTTTAATAAACGTGTTTTATTAAAATACCTTTTGTTTTATGTATAACTAGCTTTTGCCCACAGCTTCGCCAGCGTGCTTGTCGCAAAATATCCCACGGAAACGTACTACCGGCTATCTAATTACGCAACACATTTTCGATTTGCAATTGAGTCAAATTGGTTTCGTTTTGACTAGAATTGCTTTCAAAAGTTGTAAATTGAAAGCAATTCTCGGGATTACATATCTAATAGCCGAGGAAAAGGTTTTAATTGGCTTCTACCGCAGTGCCTTCAATCATTATTATTTTGTTACGCGTAATTTTGAATCTGTGATATCATTTGAACTATTCTTTAAAACGATATGATGTCAAAGCATATTCTAATCGAAATTAAATTATTTTATTGGTTAAGGATTAAATATAATACGGTCAAAATAGCTTCGGATTTTCTTTTTTAAATTTCAATGAAATTTTTATCAAATTCTGAAAGATAATATTGGTTACTGTGAGTCATCCTTAGAATACAGACATGCCATAGTGGACTTTTTTGTTGAACTTTTTAAGATGAACCATTCTGTATTTACATAATTTTTATGTATCTTTTACGGTTTATGCAGCGCACGCCAGTACTTAAAGCTCCCAGTCGGCATGATTTTTTCCAACATCTTCAACAATAATCGTTATATTTCAGCCAATTTACACAAAACTTTAATTAATTATAAAGTAAAACCGGAAGGTTTTCATTACGGTTTTCACCGGTGAAAACCGTTTGACAATCCGTTCGGTAATTTATCGAGTTCAGACAGACAGACGCGGAGGAGGACTTTGTTTCATAATATGTAAGGATAAGGAAAGGATAAATTAATAATGCGTCTAATTTGGGACAGCGCTCCTTGATGGGCGAGTCCTATTACTGGCTGGACGTACCACGCGTTGCGTGAGTTCAGCACAGAACACGCAAGCTAACCATTCAAGACCATTGGCATATATCTGCGTCTTAATTGGAATGCGCAATTTAAGCCGGATTCACATTACTGTGTTGTGTCGTGAGGCCTTCTGACGGAATGTTAGCCAATCAAAACTCATTACTGATTTGACGTAAGTAGTCCTAAACAGATTTGTTTGATTGGTCCCGATCCCGCATCACGACACAACACGACACAGTAATGTGTCGGTGGGTTTAGTTAGACGTGCGCTGTATCGTCAGCGGCGCGTGGCGCCTGACGTTTGACGCGTCAGGGTCAGTCAAGAGTCAGGAGCTCCGAGCCATGGTATAATAATATACGAGTACTTCGCCAGGTATAGATTTCCGAGACACAGTGGTCACGTGGGTGACACAAGTCTACGCCATCACATCTGTGCTACCAGAAGTTTGTAATAATAACTACCCAGCCATCTTTATTACGAGGGTGACACTGAAAGTTCTTAGAAAATCAAAAACTGAACAACTAGCAAGTTATTAGTTTTATTATATCTTTTCAAAATAGTGTCCATTTACATCAATACATCGCTGCATCCGATGGAACCGCTGAGAAAAGCACTTTGCCCACTCGTCCTTACCACTTCGTCCGACCACACGGGGTCTCTTCGACGGAATTTTGAAACGCAGCCACTGCTTCCTCAGCGTCCATAAAACGTTTTCCTCGAAGTTTTTCTTTTATTTTCGGAAATAAATAAAAATCGCAAGGTGCGAGGTCGGAGCTATAGGGCGGGTGACCCAGTAATTCCACTTCTGACGTCGCCAAGTAGTGGTTTGTTTGCTTGGCAGTGTGACGAGGCATTGTCGTGTTGAAGGAGGATCCTTCTGCGAGATCGTTTCTCCCGAACTTTTTCCAAGACAAGTGTTAGTGTACCACTCTGCAATAACTGTTTTTCGATCCTCTAAAACAATTGTCGCGTAATGACCTGTCCTTCCGAAGAACGAGGCCACCATCTTTTTTCCCACGCTTCGACCTCTCTTCACTTTAGTTGGCAACTCTTCGGAAGGAAACACCCAGACAGCAGACTGTCTCTTAGTTTCAGGATCATCCAATAAATCCAGTTTTCGTCACCCGTAAGTATGTCGAACACAGCATTTGAGTCACCTCCGTTAAATCTTTGAACCATTTCACGACACCAATCAACACGACGGAGTTTTTGGGCGTCTGTCAAATTATGACGTATCCACCGGGCACAAAGGTTCCCGACCGCTAAATGTAGGAGGATTTTGTGCACTTGACTCATACCAATGCCTAAGCTTATCCAAATCTACTGATAAGTCACTCTTTTGTCAGTCTCTATCATACGCCGCACAACATTGATGTTATCTTCAGTCGTCGCCGTAGAAGGCCGTCCCTCCCGCAGATCATCGGTGAGATTAGTGCGACCACTTTTAAACTCATTAAAACAGTTGTAAACAGTGGCACGAGATGGGGCTTCATCGTGAAAGGCCAATCGAAGTCTATCATAACTTTCTTGTTGACTTAAGGCGGAAGCGTCAAGGTAGTCCGCGAAATTAAAATTTTGTTACGTTTTTTAGAATTTGCAGGTCAGTATCATGTTGTAAGTTGATTTAAATATGATTCGCGGCCGTATCGAATGTATATTTATAGAATTGTTATCATAAAAATGATCAATACAACTCTCTAAGTTCATATAATTCCATTGAATGACTATTTCATGAAATCATGACATGTGACGTTTGTGCTTACTTAAGGAGTTGTATTCCTGATTGTAATGATTATAATTATCTAAAGCCATGTTTGTTACGGTCGCGAATCATATTCATACAACCTGACACTGACCTGCAAATTGCAAAAAACTTAAGAAAATTTTAATTTCGCGGGCTACCTTAGCGCATCCCCCTTATTATGATACCGAAACTAATAAAAAATCATTGTACGAAAATTTTCTCGCGTTAAATTCATGCTGACGTGACACAGACAATTTTAAATTTTCCGCCAAATCGTAAACAAATGACAAATGAATAAAATACATACCTACCTCAGAGTAATCTTTAGTTAGTACTCTGAGATACCTACACAATAATATTGGCAAAGAGTTCCATTTTCAAAATTTGAACTTATTTTTTTATTATATCGTTTACAAGTGGCCAGTTCTAAAAACTTTCAGTGTCGCCCTCGTACCTGTGCGAATCTGATAAAACAATGAGGTTTTCATTCAGAATTACGTTGGTTTACGTTTAAATTGAAAATTTAAATGCTTTGTAGGTACAGGTAGGTACATATTGCAGCATTCCGATGTCAAGCCAACCTTTTTATTTGCGAAGAAGGCTTAACATGTTTTTTCTCTTAAAATGCTGTTACGCTTGACACATTTTTGATTTTTTTTTTAATCGAATGAAAAGTCGGTTTTTGTTTTTTTGATGGAAGGAAGATTCGAAGCATTGGTGTCGTGGCAAGCAGTCATAGTTGTTGAATTATATTTTTTCTGATATAACACCTTTATTTCAGACATTTGGACGTATTAATCCTCCTAAATCTTTATCGTTTATATTGTATAATAGCCTGTTGGTGTTTTTGTATATCCAGGAAGAACTACATTATTTATTTCAAAAGGCCTCGTTGAGGTTCCTGGGTTACCCATCTCCAGCCGTGGCCGTACCCAGGGAGGTGCGCAGTCCGCCGCCATATCCGCGCGTGGTCCCAATACCACGTGTCTCCGCGTGGTTCCTCCAGCCATCCAGAAATAGCAGCGACGACGACGCGTCGGACGCTGTCCCTACACACTGCAGGCAACACCTTCAGCATCCTCATTTGCCATCTTTACTTAAATTTTTGTCGATTAGTTCAAGTTCTAATTTAAACGGTGATTAGGCCTGCGTATCTTATTAAGTAGCACAACGGTTCCTCGCGTCAAATACCCGTTCGTGATTTTTTTCCTTAACGCAAACGAGCTCCCAGCCCTGGCCAGTGCTAGTTCCCCTCGCTCAGCGATATAGTCACAGAAAAAATACGTTACCCGATGAACCTGACGTTCTATAAGGATAACTACCTGCCTTTTTTTTTTTTTTTTCGTTAAAATCACTACGACGCCTAAAGAAGCATTTTTTTTTTTTACATAACTGATCCTTTTTTTTTATTTCTTTCAAACCAATTAATTTTAATATACTTTGTGACTTCAATCTTACTGTGTTTCATTATTCGTTCTTCATTATCCTGGGTTCGATCCCCGGTGATTATTAAATATAATGTGGCGATTTATCCTTTTTTATATCGCTATAATATGTTTTAACAGAATGGTGACTAAAAACCTTGCCTTATTTCGTGTTTTGTTACAATAAAGACTAGTGGCAACTGGATAGTGACGTAAGCATGTGTCACTCCCGGAATGCCAGACCTTGTTTTATTAGACCACGCTCCGAGCTAGCCTGTTGACCCTATAGCGTTAGGGTGTGTTGTGTTTCCACTGATCGCCTGAGACACGGACCGGGAGGGAAGACGTGCAGGAATCGACAAAAAATCACATTGGTTGAAATGCACATCGCGTCTCTCCGTCTCTCGCATCTCGTCTGTGATAGGTTGATTTTTGCACGTCTCTATTCCGCTCCTCTCGTCTCCGCCTCAGCCTCCGTGGAAGGAAACGCACCTTTAACTTTAATCAAACTGACAACAATATCAACAGGTGCAACTCCCGCCGCCCGTAGCCTCTCGGGAACCTTCACTAATACTCCATTATATAGCTACGAGTAGGTATATTATTAGTTCATGTTTATTTGTGTTCACAGTTTATCTAATGTTAAGTAAACAATGATAAGTAACGGTCTTCTGTCGCTACAGATGTGACATTCAGATTCGTGAACAATGCGTGATGAATCATACCTGAAGCAGTTAACAGCTGCTGTCCTCAGCCTCATTACGTTGTGTCCACAAAAACTATTTGGTAACAAAACAATTCGATTTGGTTAATTAATTGTTTAAATCAAGTGTTACTTTGTTTAAATATCATATTGATGGTGAAACAGCTTCACTGGCAGACGCGTCACGCGGTCATCAAACGATTTCACAAATATCACACATTAATTATATGAGAATGTTATTTCAGCATGTTTATGATGTGCATATGTTAACATTTAACACTTGCACAAGTATTGCACTGCAGCACACAACACATCGGGGAACTCACTGTACAAGGTATGCAGCATAGCTCTGGCCACAACCGTCCGGCACCACTTCAAAACAGTTACTGATACAGGCAACATGAATATTTAATAAGAACTTCTTTGATAAGGTAGTACCTATACTATTAGGACATGTAAAGGAAAATAATATTATAATTAATTTATGAGAGCATGCTAAAAGTGTGTTGAGATTATTTTAGTGACCACTGAATATTTATTGATTAGGTTATCAATATTATTACATAAGCTTGCAATTAATTTGACCAATAGTTTATAATCATCACAACATTAGCTGTAATGAGGAGCTCTGCCACAGAACACAGTGATTACATGACTGATAAAACTGTTGCGTTCATAGCAGCAGTTTTAGTTGAGCAGTGTCAATAAAACATCTGAGCAGGAGCAGGGGTTCTGAACAATACGCCTTGCTCCAACTGCTTAAGATGAGCCTCCTCTGGCTATTAACTGGCAACGCACACTAGCAGCTAATTAGCTGATGCATGTTTTTCAAATAGAGATGTTTAATAATGTCAGTTGCTTCTTGAAGCAGTTCATATTATGCCTTTTGTTTCACTCCAGCACGCTTAGCATGATCACAATATAAATGGGTTTTGTCGACGGAAGAATAGATAAAATGACAGATAAACAATCACCATCTGTCATTTTGTCTATTCTTCCATCAACAAAACCTGTAGAAACCCCGTTTCTATGGTTATCATGCTACGCGTGCAGGATTCTCTTGGTGACCACCAGAGTATACAACTCTATGATTCTCGCTCTCTTTTGACACTGGTACCGCTTCAAGAACCGACTGGTGCACATAATCTCCCCTCACCCAACATGCATGACTGCAAATTCCCTTTTGTTGTATCAGCACTTGACAATGCGGAATTATGTGCACTTCATCGAATCAAAGCTTATTACTAGCTATCACTACTTCCATGAAATGGTGACGTGAGTGGTGAACAATAGCCGCAATACATTAAACCACTTCAGTCTGGAAGTGGCTTACTTCCTCATATGTATTAGCCGACCTTAAGAGATAAAGAGTAAGCACTCAACAAGTTTCATCAACATCATTATGATTGTCCACTGCATCCATGATCCTGGGCGGTCAGCCTGCTTGCCACTTTCTGCAGCATGGGTGCACTTTGGTGTGTTGAGTTCTTTACTGAATGTTTCAGTAACCTCCAGCAACTACGTAACCTAATACTACAGTAACTTATGTAAATAAGTCTCAGTTAGTACAGTGTATGTTATTCAATAGTGCTGTGCCATTGTCTAAACACTAATTAGCTTACAATGGCTGCTTGAATGTACAGTGTGAGGATGTGCATTATGTGTGTTCATACAGTTGAACAAATGACAGCATCCATACATTGTTGCCTCAGAGCCACAGTGCCCTGCCAGGCAGACAACAGACTGTGATCAATGAGATGCTGTCACAACAACAGCTTGTTTGAGTGAGGCGTACACAAGAGAGCTCATCAACATCAGTAACATGCTCGCCGGTCACCTGAGAATGTGTCCACTGCCCTGCTGCCTACACCACACTATGTTATGTTTCACACATACTATGCGACAGACACAATGCTAGCAAATCACTCATGTCCACACATTGCACTTCTGCCAAGTCTTATTATAAAACATAAAGATTGCTGTTTACAAGTGTTACAACATAAATATATACAGCTGACTGAACCAAACAAAGAAGGTCAACGTGCACATTAACATTTATTGATTATTAACATTTATTGCTAACAGTGATGTTGTGTAAACACGCGCGGTGCAGTGTCGCCGTCGCCACACACTTGTGAATGATGCACTGAACGGCACACACCGCCGCGACCGGGGAGACGCGACTGATGGCTGCTGCCGCGCCGCTACATTTACACTAAACAATGCTTCATCAAACTGCTCCTCATTTACTGCCCTTAATTGACGGCTTTAATTAACGCGAGTTAGGTAAACACTTGTTGTTATGGCAAAAATCTGGTAATCTGTCGAGCGAGTACGTTGAACGGGTGTAGGTATAGTGGCGATACGGGCCAAGAACAATGAAAAATTATGGAGAAGCGCTTACCATGATAGTATGCAGGTGCGCTAGTACGGGGCGTCCGGCACTAGGCAGCGGCAGGTCGCCGTCCGTCAGCAGGTCGGAGTGCGAGCTGCGGCTGGCGGCGCAAGCTTGCATGGGCGCAGGCCGCTACCGGGCTCGGCCTAGCTCCTTACGACTCCACTGTGCCACAAACACGACCTCGTCACTCGTGGCGAATTCCTCAACTATCCTAGCCGATCGACCCACCGCACAGTGCTATCGCCACTGACATGACTAACACAGAGTAAGATGACTTACTGACTGATATTTATTAGCTAATTTATATGTCGTGAATAGTGACGACCGTACGTGCAGTTTGACGGTCAGTATCGGTATTCTTCGATCATCGATATCGATTCAGTTGAAAGCTCGATAAAACAAAACATGCGTTATTAGGTTGCCTTTGCCTGCCCGTCTGTTTGTAGCATAATAGTACCAAAACAGGGCCTAGTAGGATAGGTCAGATAGTTTGGTTTTAATGTGATACTTACATCAAAGCCTCTCATTACATAAAATAATGATGTAGGTACCTATTATTGTCTACCTTTAAAAAGTAAATTTTGAAACAATCATTCAGATTCCATCGTAGAATTTAATCACTATTATTTTATTATTTTTAAATACCTGTCTATTTTTGGAAATTGCTTACACACATCATTGTGCCTTCAAAATAAAAATGAACTAAAATGTAGAACAGAATATTTTTTTAAATATCTGTATTCTAATTACCCATGTTTGCAAAGTAATACATGATTTGATTAGATTTTATTAGGTAATTTTAAATACGTTTATTTGTGCACACAGCACCCTAATTGCGTAACACACGATCAATCATAATCCCAATAATTTTGAAGAATATTGCTAATCCATTTCTTTGAGAAGACAAATAATTATGAAGAAATTCAATATTCCACTACTACACTATTTCAATATTCCACGGAAATATCGCAATGTTGTTGAACTGTCGAATGAAACCGATTGTGTTTGATTGTGTATTACGCAATTAGGTACAGGTTATAGAATTCTTTCACATTTTAACTCTTTATGAAATGACTCGCGCGCCACCTCTTGTAAAATCCGACAACTGAGGGTAAAATTACATAAGTACAATGTTATTCACAGGGGGTGTTTTATTTTTTAGATTATACTTAAAGTACCTCTTTATTTACTACATTAGAGGTTCTTCCCTCAGGTGCTAACACAACCAGGCTGCTAGATGATCTCACTCTCGAGCAGGCCACGTAAAACTGGCCGTGCGAGAACCAGTCGCCTCCAAGATCAAATCCCACTGTTTTCAGTGACTGACCCTGAGACTTATTAATCGTCATTGCGAAAAATATATAAAGGGGGAACTGCAGCCTTTTAAACTCGAATGGGTACTTCGACGGTATTAGTGATATCCGCGGTATATACACTCTCACTGATTCACCTCGAGCACAGCCAGTTAATACAATGGCCTCTATAGTTACCTAAATAATGACAGGTACGGAAATAAGGAAAATTTAAATATTATACTCATAGCACTTTACCAGCGACTTCGTCCGCGTGGGTTTTGTACTTTCTTTACAAAGAAGAAAAAATCTTTTCAAAGGAATAAGACCTTTGACTTCGATAGGGCTTGTTTTTATGAAAAATCGTTTGGTACGTTTCAATTATTTGACTTATACAAGAATTATATCCATTTTCGCAGCAATTCGACAGATTGTTAAAATATTTCCATACAAACGTTGACACCCCCTGAACCGTTTTTGAGGGTTTAGTTAAAAGTTAAAATTAATTATACGTTCGTTATTATTATTAAGATAGGCATTCGGGACACGTTCCAAGTTTTTAGATCAAACGAATAAGTTTTTTCATATAAATTGTATCCCCCTTTTCACCCCCTTAGGTGATAATTTTTGAAAGAAAACTTTTGTGACTTTTTATTTTATTTGACTTACAGGTGATTAGCTGCACCCCGCGGTTTCAATCGCATAAGTTTCAAGCCCGTAGGAATATCAGGATAAAAAGTATCCTATGTCCTAATCCAGGTCATGGTCTACCCATGTGCCAAATTTCATCCAATTCCGTTCTGACGTTTTAACGTGAAAGCGTAACAAACAAACAAACTCACTTTAGCATTTATATTATAGTTAAATTTTCAAGTTAATTAAATCACGCCGTAAATTCCTCCCCTGTAAAATTGGTTACCCTTTACGGGGTGTAAAGGGTAACCAATTTTACAGGGGAGGAATTTAGGGCAATATTTTCGAAAAACGTTGATACATGTTATTCTTTATATTTTGGTGTTAAGTACAAATACTGAGTTTCGAGTTAATCGGACATTGCGTTAAAATTCTTCCATACAAACTTTGATAGCCCCCAATCCCCCTATAGGAGGTAGTTATAAAAACAAAAAATTACACACTTTATAATTTATTTAGATGAGTATTCGTGCCAAATTTCAAGTTTATAAACTCAAATAATAAGATTTTTCATACAAAATTTCATGCCCTATTTGGCTACCTTTGGGGTTGAATTTCGAAAAATCCTTCCTTGTTCCTTATCTACATTATAAAGGGAACCTTTATGCAAAATTTCAGCTTTCTAGGTTCAAGGGTTTGGGCTGGGCGTTGAAGAGTCTGTCAGTCACACAGTCAGGACTTTTCCTTTTATTTATATAGATTTAAATCTATACATAATATTGTATATACCTAATTACATACACATGTAACAGATTTATTTATTGCACAGACTCATTATTTATATATAGTACATAGTTACATAACCGTTACTTAATACCTATACACAAAACTCCTTATTTACTTTGCTTTGTTGAAAAACTTTTTTTTTTTAATAATGTTCTTAAATATCATATTGTATGTTACATGCACCTTAATTATCAACAAAATATTTTAGTCATCAAAGTTAACACTTAAAGTTCAAAACTTAATCTGTTGGTTTATAACGATGGTTGAGGTGGATGATGAGCACATCACTAAAAGCTCCTCGGTTGACGTAGATTATTGACAGTAACGTTGCGTTTTGTTATTGCAGATGTTCAAAGAAGTACAACAGCAATAATCTCTTATTAAATTTACTATTCAAAACATGAAAATCATACACAAAACAATTACAATTTATTGATAAATAACGAATAACTTCAAAATATCAATTGCTGGGGCTGGCGAAAGTCATTTCGAATTTTCGTCAAGAATGCATAGATTAGAAATTTAAGCTCCTTAGAATAAGCTCTTACTAAACGCAACTTTTACAACACAATGTATGAGAAATCGGTGGAGCAGAAATAGGGTGGCCTGTTATTTATATTTCTATGAGGGTGGCAGATCAGTAGGTACAGTCACGGATTTTAATTGATGAGCCACTTTAAAACTTTCCAATTTTGCAGTTTTATACATTCACGAGATTACACGATTATACACGAACTCTATCTATCTCTATATAAATGATGACAAATTACGATTATTCGGAAATAGTCGTAACCTTTTATCTTCGATCAATGATCGAAGCCTTTTATGTTGAATAATAAGTTGTCAATGATAAATCAATGCAATGTTGCATACGTTTATCTGACTTCCTTTGAATTAGAGCTCATTAATACTCGTTATTTCTGAAAACCTATTCGAAGACCAAAGAGTATAATAAACCTTACTTACAATACAACAGTTATCATAATTGTCATGAACGTCATCTTGGACGCTGAAACGAACGTGTTCGGATGAAATCGCGGGCCCGAGTTTTTCCGATGTCGAAATAACCGATCATTAATAAACGTACGCTAATGTTACCATCGCTAAGCTAAAACAATTGTCGCTAAGTTACGGTTGCTAGTTTGGGTAGTCACTCTGCTATCAAATTTGTAGTTCTGGCTCTCAGGTTAACCAACCGTAAATATTGCATGGTCTAGTTTGGGTAAGCGCGGGTTATGATTCAGGCCGAGATCGGTTAAACTGTAACATTAACAAGATAATACGAAGACGTATGACTTCCGTGTCTGGATGTACGAGTACTTATAACCAACTAAACCCGATTTGCAGTAGACGGCTATAATAAAACCGTGGCAAGTGGCTCATCAATTAAAGTCCGTGACTGTACATGAATCTGAACCCCACTGCATTGAAATTTTTCGTGCGCTTTATAAAAAAAATCTGTTGTAAAGGTTCTACCCATAGAAATATAAATAACAGGTTGTACCTACCATACATTTTGACCGCGTAGGTATTGCACTTTTCGAATGTAGGGTAACAGTTTTCGCGTCCCGGCCATCCTGTATAGTGGTCAGGCACAGATGACTACGGTAGACTGGTAGAGTGATTATTTAATACATATATCTACTTATTATATTTTATGCATCATAATCAAACCATTTTTATGAAACCTAACGTAGGTAGGGTGGTTGCGCCGGTTGGCGACCAATTAGCTGAGTTGCTAACTTTAGTCGAATCAAAATATACGACATTTACACGCAAAATAGCTGGCGACCATGTCAATTGGTTCTAAATATAGTCTAGTTATGATAAAAAATATAAAATATCACGCTTCCATTCATAAATTATGAAAAATTATAGGAAACGTGCAAAAATTGCCGAAATGCTAGTTAACGACCATTTTTTTCAGTTGACGACCACTAGTATGCTAGATTACGACCACTATTAAAAAACATAAAAATTAAGTAATAAAACAACTTTTATGGATAAAAAATATATTTTATTTTTCACTTTAAATCAAAAATAATTAAATATCAAATAATCATCAGCATAAATAGTATTTAATCATCTGATTTAACGTTTTTATTTAATTAATAAAATAAATCTTTTTCGTTGCCCGCTTTAACCTGGTACAAATTTCGATATCCCTTTGGAGCTATAACTATTCCAGTTTTAGGGCATAGAGAAGCCTGGGCACGCCACAATTGTGGCGATAAGTCCCCTCTTTGAGGAGTGACTAGAGAGGCGCCACGGCGTCCTCACCTTCCGCCTGACGCAGGTCCTCACCGGACACGGCTGTTTCGGGAGGTTCCTGTTCCGTATAAGGCGGGAGGAAACGCCCGGATGTCACCACTGTGTGGATCGCCCGGAGGACACGGTGGAGCATACGGTTGAGGTGTGCCCTGCTTGGGCAGAGCACCGCCGTGTCCTCACGGAGGCGAGCGGTGGCGGCGATCTCTCGCGTCCGGTCCTGGTTCAGGCCATGGTCCGGAGCGAGAGTGCACGGGAGGCCGTCACTTCCTTCTGCGAAGCAGTAATGTTCGCGAAGGAGGAGGCGGAGCGCGCGAGGGAAACGCAAGATTCGCGCCCCCGCGCCCCTACTCGCCGCAGGAGACGCCCCGGGAGTCGGGAGTCGCGAGCCGACTTCCGGCCACCGTAGGCGCGGGTTTGCGGACGGTGAGCAATGGGCAGCTCGCCGTCCGATAAGGACCAGGCCCGGTTCGACGGCGCGTTGTGTTCCACGCGCGCCTTAAGGGGATGTCAGCACTAACTGACGGGGTCCGTAAGGACCAACGCCTGCTGGGGTTGCGGGTTTGTCCGAAAGGGATATCGCGGCCCCGGCACACAGGCAACGGAAGGAACACGGGTGGGTTTTAGTCAGTACAAGTCTGACACACCCTCTCGCTCCACCCAGAGCGGGAGAAGTCATTTGATGATTTCCCATCCTCAAAAAAAAAAAAAAAAGGGCATAGAGAAACCACTTTGTTCTATTCCACACAACTTTGTCCTTAACGATCGTCTTTGATGGGTTTCTTTGACCCACGGTTTTTGGATTTTTTTTTGGACTGTATCCAGAAGCTCCTACTTCTTAATTGGGAATCCGCACTTGGCAACGGGCAAGCGGGCGGAGCTCCAGTAATGAGAGAGCTAGTGAGTCTCTTTAACTCCGTCATCCAGGAGGCTACAACGCCCGAGGCGTGGAGCAGAGGTGCGGTGGTTCTGTTCTTAAAAAAGGTGAAAATACCTTGCTGACGAACTATAGACCCATCTCACTTCTGAGCCACGAATACAAGCCGTTCTCGAGAGTCGTCAAGAATCGTCTCTCCAGGAGACTTTACGAGTTCCAGCCACCAGAACAAGCCGGATTTCGAAAAGGCTTTAGTTCCGTAGAACACATCTATACTGTTCGATAAATTGTACTAAAGACCGAGTAGTCGAAATATGGACAGTTGTGGCCTCTCTGCAACGACGTCGAATTGACTGGCGCTATATCGAAGTATTGAGCTTGTATACCTTGCTTGTATACCGCTGCCACGATGACTGTCCAGAACCAGGATAAGAAAACCAGCCCCATCCAATTGCTCAGAGGGGCGAGACAGGGGGATGTCATATCCCCGAAACTGTTTACCAATGCTCTTAAGTCTTTTTCTTCCTTTTAATTAATTACTTCCGAGGGCAACTTGAAAAAAAAAACTTATTTACTTATTCTAAATCAAATAATCACATGTAGTCGAATACTGAACCTACTTAGGCAACTTATTTTAGTTTGCGGCTATCGTTTTTTCGTACTAAATCTTGGTGGTCGCAAACTACCATCGTAATTTACGAACTGTATCACTTAGCGACCACCTATTTAGGACCAATATTTGTGTCCTTCACCCCACAATCCTCACTTTCGAAAAGTTCATTAAAATCAATTTTGAAAACGCCAAAGAATAGTCAAGAAATAGTCATAAATAGTCACCAAGGTTAAAAAAATAGTCGCATTATGGTTCCGAAGATACAGCTATAAGTTAGTAAGGATTGTGGGGTGAACGTCTCCACACAATCCTCACCTCAGTGCAAGCAAACGACTGGGAGTACCGACTTGGTTTCAATTCCAAAAAATAGTCAATATATAGTCATAACGCTATGCCAAATCTCGAAAATAGTCATTAAGGGATTCCAGAGATATAAAGGGGTCTTGGTGAGGATTACGTGGAGAGCCTTTCTCGCCACAATCCTCACCTGATTACCGCAGAACGCCTAGGTTTTTGAATTTGGATTTGGTGTCAAAAAATAGTCAATAAATAGTCGTCTCGAACCATGATAATTTCGACTTGGTTTACTATGTAGAAGTATGTTAAACTTCCACGTCAACTTCTACATACATTTTGTTTTGGTACAGTCGCGAACAGTAAAATTGTAAATCTATTTTAATAGTATTGTATATTAATTTAAAACAGTAATACAATATTGTAGTTACATACGTATAATTTTATTTCTGTCAAAGTTTAATAAATACCTACCTAGCTGTACATAATATTCCTCAAATTTTTCCGGTTGGCTTTATGAGACCAAATAAATGTCTTTATTTCAGATAAACTTGATTGTAGTATGAGTAAATAAGACTATCTATCTACTTATATGTATATTATGTACAGTTAGGTAGGTATTTATTAAACTTTGGTTGGTGGGTGTGTTAGTGGTAGGTTGGTGGGTAGGTTGGTTGGTGGGTAGGTTGGTGGGTAGGATGGTGCATAGATTGGTTGGTGGGTAAGTTGGTGCATAGGTTGGTTGGTGGGTAGGTTGGTAGATAGGTTGGTTGGTGGGTAGGTTCGTTGGTGGGTAGGTTGGTAGATAGGTTCGTTGGTGGGTAGGTTGGTGGTAGGTTGGTGGGTAGGTTGATGGGTAGGTTGGTGGGTAGGTTGGTGTTAGGTTGGTGGGTAGGTTTGTTGGTGGGTAGGTTGGTTGGTGGGTAGGTTGGTTGGTTGGTGGGTAAGTTGGTTGGTGGGTAGGTTGGTTGGTGGGTAGGTAGGTTTGTGGGGAGGTAGGTTGGTTGGTTGGTAGGATGGTTAGTGGGTAGGTTGGTGGTAGGTAGGGTGGTGGGTAGGTTGGTGTTAGGTTGGTTGGTGGATAGGTTGGTTGGTGGGTAGGTTAGTTGGTGGGTAGGTTGGTGAATAGGTTGGTTGGTGGGTAGGTTGGTAGGTACAAACTAACCCAAACATAAGGAGGCTATCTTGGTTAATTGAAGATATCGTATGGCGAGCTTAATACCAGCTCCATCATCAGATCCTGGACTACACTCTGGGATAACGTACGTACTTGTCAAAACAATTCCAAATGGCCGAAACAAAACAAGTCTATCTTGTTTATTAGTTAGTTGTTAGGTACTCCTCAACTAAATAAGATAGAGTCGTTGAGTTTGAACTCGTTGGTTTTGCCTTGACAAGAACTATACCCCAAGATGGTGTCCAGGGTCTGATGATGGAGCAGGTAAGTGGCTATCGAAACTCCTCAATCAATCAATTCACTCAGTTTAAAAGTAAAAATGGGTGTTCCACAAGGCTCCTTTCCTTTGTATCCTTTATATTGGGTCCTTTCCTCTTTTTAGTATATATTAATGATCTACCCCAATTATTAAAAAAAACAACCACAAATGGTGTTATTTGCTGACGATACTTCTCTAATTTTTAAGATAAATAGACGTGCATCAAATCTTGACGACGTAAATAACGCCCTACTACAAGTCCAAAATTGGTTCACTGCTAATAATTTAGTATTAAATGGGAAAAAAACTAAATGCATAAGATTTGCTTTACCGAATGTTAAAAGTAGTGATTGTGACATAGTATTGAATAGGGAGAAATTAGAATTCGTCGATAAAACTGTTTTCTTGGGGATTACGCTCGACTCAAGGCTGCAATGGGGTCCTCATTTAACATCTCTTGCAGGACGCCTAAGTTCAGCAGCATATGCTGTGAGAAAAATCCGTCAATTTACTGACGTAGATACCGCAAGGCTAGTCTATTTCAGTTACTTTCATAGTATTATGTCTTACGGTATTCTACTATGGGGACGGGCTGCTGATATAGAGTCTATTTTTATTCTGCAGAAAAGAGCCATCAGAGCAATATATGGTCTCCGCAGACGCGATTCTCTAATAGAACTGTTTAAAGATATTAACATCATGACGGTACCTTGTCAATATATCTATGAAAACATCATGTACGTTAGAAAAAATCTAAGTCTTTTCAGTAAAAGAGGTGATAGACACAATTATGGCACTAGAAATAGGGACCAATTAGTTCAACCGGGTTTCAGACTGGCCAAAGTAGACTCAACCTTCATGGGGTACTGTTTAAAATGTTACAATAAAATACCTCCCCACATACTCCAATTGAATGAAAGGAATTTTAAATCTTGTATAAAACGCACACTATGCTGCCAAGCATATTATAAGTTGGGGGATTACATCGGTGACAAAAATGCTTGGCTCAACGCTGGTCCAGCTCCACAAGGCGCATAAACTAATTGATTGGCATTCGAAAATATTGTTGGAGCTACTGAAGATTGTAGGACTATCTTTTGATTGTATAAATTCAATTTCATAGTATTATATAATTGCATAGCACATATGTGAGCACTATGTGCTTTAAAGCTTCCATTTACTGGGTACGTCTTTCATTGACTTGAATGTGCCCTGGCGGCTGAGAGTATGTCATGCTCACTCAAATGTCTCGCTGGTGGTGGCGTGTGTGTTGGATCATTAAGTTCCCTTCAAAATGGTTGAGCTAAATGGTGCTGATCCATGCGTCATGTTCGTGAACGGGCGCCGTCAGTGGGGACTGGTCATCTCTTAGCTGCCAAGGCTTATTTTGAAATTATTTTCATTTTTGAATTGTTTTTGCTTTATTACGGACGCTTTTAACGTGCACGTCTCTCTACATTGTTCTCACATGTATAATTACAACATGAATGATGTAATCAATATTTTGTAACAATATTCTGATTTAAAAGAGTGTCCGTGGAGTTTCTTGCCCGTTCTTCTCCATAGGAAACTACTACGCGTTGGAATGGGAAACTAGCTTCATATTTCTGACTGACCCCCTTGACAATTCAAAAGTGCCTGTAATTGGTATATTTGAAATAAATGCTTTGAGTTTGAGTTTGAGTTTGAAATAAGATAGCACCATCGTATTTCATTGTTTATGTATTGAGAAGTGCTATTACATTAGGTGGTGTCCAGGGCCTTTTCGGGCATTTGGAATTGTTTTAACAAGTAGGTACGTTCTCCCAGAGTGTAGTCCAGGATCTGATGATGGAGCTGGTATTAAGCACGCCATACGATATCCTCAATTAAACAAGATAGCCTCCTTATGTTTGGGTTAGTTTGTACCTACCAACCTACCCAGTAACCAACCTATCCACCAACCTACCCACCAACCAACTAACCAACCAACCTACCCACCAACCTACCTACCACCAACCTACCCACCAACCAACCTACTCACCAACCTACCACCAACCTATCCACCAACCTACCCACCAACCAATCTACCCACCAACCTACCTACCTCCAACCTACCCACCAACCTACCACCAACCTATACACCAACCTACCCACCAACCAACCAACCAATCTACCAACCAACCAATCTACCCACCAACCTACCTACCTCCAACCTTTTTTTTTTTTTTTTTTTGTCGCTGAGAAAATCCTACCTCCAACCTACCCACCAACCAACCTACTCACCAACCTACCACCAACCTACCCACCAACAAACCTACCCAACAACCAACCCACCCACCAACCTAACCTACCCTACCCACCAACCAACCAACCTACCCACAAATCAACCTACCCACCAACCAACGTACCCACCAACCAAAATACCCACCAACCAACCTACCCACCAATCAATCTACCCACCAACCAACCCACCCACCAACCTACCCACCAACCAAGGTACTACCAACCCACCCACCAACTAAAGTTTAATAAATACCTACCAAGCTGTACATAATATATAAGTAGATAGACAGTCTTAATTACTCATACTACAATCAAATTTATCTGAAATAAAGACATTTATTTAATCTAATAAAGTCAACCGGAAAAATTGGAATTATTATGTACAGCTAGGTAGGTATTTATTAAACTTTGACAGAAAAAAAATTATACGTAAGTGTAACTACAATATTTTATTACTGTTTTAAATTAACACAACACTACACACAACAACACAACACTATTAAAATAGATTTACAATTTTACTGTTCGCGACTGTACCAAAACAAAATGTATGTAGAAGTTGACGTGGAAGTTTAACATACTTCTACATAGTAAACCAATTCGAAATTATCATGGTTCGAGACGACTATTTATTGACTATTTTTTGACACCAAATTCAAAAACCTAGGCGTTCCGCGGTAATCAGGTGAGGATTCTGGCGAGAAAGGCTCTCCACGTAATCCTCACCAAGACCCCTTTATATCTCTGGAATCCCTTAATGACTATTTTCGAGATTTGGCATAGCGTTATGACTATTTATTGACAATTTTTTGGAATTGAAACCAAGTCGGTACTCGCAGCCGTTTGCTTGCACTGAGGTGAGGATTGTGTGGAGACGTTCACCCCACAATCCTCACTAACTTATAGCTGTATCTTCGGAACCATAATGCGATTATTTTTTTAACCTTGGTGACTATTTATGACTATTTCTTGACTATGTTTGGCGTTTTCAAAATTGATTTTCATGAACTTTTCAAAAGTGAGGATTGTGGGGTGAAGGACACTAATCTGAGACCGGCAGGTAATATTTAACAAAGAATCGCTTGCGCCGACACGAGTAAGCAAATGAACTTGTTTACCACTAGGACAGCAGTACAGCAATGCAGTGACATTGAGATGAATAATAGTACGGTACGGTACGGTACGGTACTTATACATATAGTATGTAAATATTTTATGACTTTTTTTCGTCTATACCCGAATGAGTGGCGAAGCTATTGTTATGAATATTCAACCACAACAGGAGAGAGAAAGGTCAATGCAGAAAGCATAGCTGGCCTGGTAATTTCGGGAAAAAAAAGACATCACTAGTCGCCGCGTCTGCCGCTCGACACAAAAGCTAAGCAGAGCGGCAGCGGCAGGTTATACTCTTCGGTCTTCTGTATATCCTGCCGCAGCGTAGATATGTACCTATGTGGTCTATGGTGCTAAAGCCTGTACGGAATCCGGCTTGTTCGGGAGGCTGGAAGTCGTCAAACCTGCGCGCGGGACGGTTCTTGATGACTCTTGAAAACAGCTTGTACTGCTGAACGTAATGAGGTTGGATTTCTGAGCTACAAGCTGGTAATAGGTAGGTTACCTGCTCCAAGGATATTTTGGCTCCTGAATACAGGGGGCCGGGGGACGTTCTTAGTTTCGATTTTGGCCACGCGACAAAATAACCTTGTAACGTCGTTTTAGATACAGATTGTCATACTAGAGCGCGGGAGGGGCGCGGGCTTTGCGGAGTGGGGGCATAATGGGCGCAGATGTGCGCCTGATGGCTGTGATGAGATGCTTAACCACATTTACATACAATTGAATCGCAAGCAAAGTAAAATAATATGTATGTATACGTAGATGTAGGTAGGTAAATCTAGGTAGTGTCTCGTTGTTCTCGCGGTCACAAATTCGACTTCTGAGCTCTGATTCTAGGGCGAGATCGAGGAAAAGTGTTATTATACTCGTACAGTAGAAGCCTGGAGTCTGGATTCGTGCCATTGTGACATGTGGGCTGATGTGGGTGTACGCACCCCTGATATGCCTTACAAGCGTGTAGTAATGTTCATACGCAGTAGGTTCCTTAGTCCAGCTATTGGGAAAACTACTTCACGCTCGGCCTTCGACGTGCTTAAGTAGGTAAGCACGACTTCGAGTAGCGAGCGGCGACGCGACGCTGTCGTGTGTTGTGTTCGCCTCAACTTATTTATCGGATCACAATCAGTGAGTCCCGCGTTGGGCGCCATTACAGTGCGCGGACCAGAAAATTGAATCAGGAAGCGCACACGCTCTGCCGCGCGCTGATGGAAAATGTATCGCATCGAGTTGTTATCAAGACGCCACAGTCGTGGAGTTGAGGCGACGCGACGGCGACGCGGCGTTCATTCGCGCGCTACACTCTGTTCGAGGCGGCACAGTGTGCCTCGGTGGGAGGTGACAGTGTCTCTCAGCATGCAGGAGGCAGGCGACTCGTCCGGCGCCATCGCGTTCGCTCTCATCTACTTCACGTTCTTCCTCGACAACGTGCTCCTCACTGTGTTAGGTCAGTTTGTGTATCCGACGTTA
This sequence comes from Agrochola macilenta, assembly GCA_916701695.1. Taxonomy (NCBI): domain Eukaryota; kingdom Metazoa; phylum Arthropoda; class Insecta; order Lepidoptera; family Noctuidae; genus Agrochola; species Agrochola macilenta. The sequence goes on from OU753576.1 coordinate 158,751, forward strand.
CTACTATCTATATTATATATACTATCCGACGTGTGATCTGTATTCCGGGCAGTGGCGATGGCGTAACGACTATAGAGTATAGCTCATACAGTGTATCATCGATGACTACTATAGCTATGGTGCAAAGTGGTACGGGGCACCAGGCATAAGCGACAAATGTGTTTTATTTGAAAAATATTACTCATGGATGTCGTAGGGGGAAGACGAACAACGGGGTAACACAAAAAGTCGTCTATAACGCCAGATTCAGTGCACTTTTTCCAGTGATGGAAACATTTGTTAAGATCGCCATTTTGTTACGTCGCACACCTCAGTCACACACACGCACCTGCAGTGCAGTGAGTTATTTGTATGAAAAATGCAGATGTCTGCGCAGCGACTGTTACGCCAGAATCGAGTGTTTGAATCATGCCCCGTCTCCTGTACCTTTACTTACATTATCCTGTAACAGACAGACGCACAGACGGACAGACGGACATGGCGAAGCTATAAGGGTTCGTTGTAGACTACGGAACACTAAAAATCTTTTTAGTGTTCCGTAGTCATAAGAAAAAATCAAAAGTAATGATTTTGAAAAAAAAACTTACCCTGACATGTGAGGTATCATTGTGTAGAACTCATCGAGTAGAGTATAATATAATTTATATTTTTTATTATCATCAATAGTAAAGAAATATGGGGTTGTAAAAGTTGTCAGTTCTAGACCCTTTTTGTACGAGCTCTATCGCAAAAACTAAATAAGTTAGGAATTCGAAACTTTTGTATAACATGTACTATACAACCTTAGTTTTAGTTTACCCTAAACCTCTTAAGGGGTCATAAATAAATGTAGGGAACAGCAGATTTTTTTCTCGCGATTTCAGCGTTGGTCTCATAATGATGAGTACAATGACCCCTTAAGAGGTTTCGTGTAAACAAAAACTAAGGTTGTATACATACTGTGTATAATCAACAAATATTAAACGTCATCAATTATTCTAAAGCCGATTCATAAGGTATTTTATTTAAATATGAGCGATTTTCTGAACCTGCAAAAAAGAACTTTGTAATTCACAGTCATAATTAGCGTTTATTACCTAATGTTCCCACTGCACACTGCACTGGGTGTCTGGGATACAGGCCTGCTCTCTGTAAAAGGGACTGGGACATATTAAATAATTATGTAATTCACCTTCGATCAATAATGTAATTCACACTATCATTATCTCTGCGATTTTGAAAATTTGAAATGAACTGTTCAGTTATCTTGATAGAATTCACAAATACTCTATTAATAAAAAAAAAATCCTAACTAAGTATTTAGACAACAATATTTCCTAAAATTATTAATAATTAATTAGGTTTTAAAATAATGTTTGAAAAAAATGAACAACAAGAAAATGGGCAGTTGTCAGAAAAACTTTTTTTGATGCCAATCGATCCCTGTCCCTGTGATCCCTGTCTTATAAGGATCAAAAAAAATTTCTGGACCAACTGAGCTTTGAGTACTAGAAAAGTCAGAAATCGCAAAAAACTTTTCCCATACATTACGTAGGAAATGTGACTCCAACTTACTTTTTTACGATGATAGACTGGCCGAAACTAAACTAAAATAAATTGAACTTCAAATTCCGAATGAATAGAAACCAAAATTTAGAACCTTTGTTGTTTTTGTAAAAACTTTTTACATAGGTAAGAAGCTTTTTTTTTTGCAATTTCTGTCTTTAGTCGAGGACAGTCTTTTTTAACGTTTTCCAAAGAAGTCTGAAAGTTCTAAATAGTTTGAGGTAATTTTAGATTTCCGTACCTCAAAAGGACAGAATGGAACTCTTTTAAGATCACTTCGTTATCCGTCCGTCAGTCTGTCACAACCCTTTTTCTCAGGAACGCGTGGAGGTAGCAAGTTGACATAACATCACAGACGTATGTATGTCTGTGGTCCCATAAAGCTCTAAAAAAATCAAGCTTCTAAGTGAACGCAATAAGAAAAACGGTCATTTAAACGACATAATTATTTTGATACTCTACTTTGATACCTAGAATGATGAAATTTGACAAGAAACAGTTATAAGTAAAGGGAAAAGTCTGAAAATTGTTTACACACTTAGATACACTTGCAGAGAATTGACCGTGACGTATATCGATGTATGGGAGAACATGTTTTTCAACTACAATGTTACAAGTTTGTTTGTGCGATTTTATCCCAAATACAGACCCATTCATTGTGCGTGCTCCGACACGCACTTGGCTGGTTTTTTCTCAGAACATCGGACATCACAAGCAACAAACTATCTTGTTCTTAATAGAAAATAAAATGATAACGCTTAATCGTTCGAAGTTTAAATTTTTTGTTTCTGCTTGGCTAGTCTGGCTATCATAATGAAGTATGTTGGAGTTTATTTCTTACGAAATGTATGGGAAAAGTTTTTTGCGATTTCTGACTTTTCTAGTACTCAAACCTCAATTGGTGCGGTAGATTTTTGATCCTTATAAGAAACAAGATCGATTGGCATAAAAAAAAGTTTTTGTGAAAACTGCCCATTTTCTTGCTGACTGTACAATTTTTTCCAAATCTGGGAATGCAGATCAAAATGTCTCTAAAAGTTAAGGACAGTCTCCCAAGACCGTTTTCTTCTAGCGATAACGGTTAAGGTAGCTGTCCTTACTGCCCCATCTCAAAAATCCACCCTCTTACTGTGTATAATCAAGAAATATTAAACGTCATCAATTATTATTACGCCGATTCATATGGTATTTTATTATGAGCGATTTTCTGAACCTGCAAATAATTATGTAATTCACACTATCATTATCTCTGCGAATTTGAAAATTTGAAATGAAAAATATACTTTTTTACCATTGTCACTCGAAAAAGGGCATTTTATTCATCGATAACAGTGAATAAAACTCTCTTTTACTCACAAGAGAATAAAAACATTTTGAATTTGGAACAAGCACGTACCATGTTTTTTATGGATCATGTGGTCTACAATAAAGATTTTTATTTATTTATTATTTAATGTCATTGGAAAATGAGACACTGAATATCACTGACTTCGAAATCATTTCGTTCTGAAGCAGCAATTAAGGTAGAAAATTTACTACCGCCAAAAATGTGATACATACAGGGTGTCCAGTAAATAGCACGACATACTGCAGGGGGTGATAGCTTGGGTCACTACCTATCAATACAACACAATATATGTTCAGCAAAATCTTACGGATTTACAGTTTTACAAAATTTTCCGAAATATCGAAAAGAAAATAGTTCTGTGCAAATTTAAACAAAAAATAGTATTTCTTGAAAACATTCTTGTCTTTGATAGAAAAAAGACTTATCAATGAGTAAAGTAACTATTCACGAATAATTTGATGTAAAAAAAAGTACTAGAAAAGGATTTTTTCATTACGAGATGCTTAACAATCTGTTTCAAGGTAGAGATTTTTCGGTATTTCGGAAAATTTTGTAAAACTGTAAATCCGTAAGATTTTGCTGAACATATATTGTGTTGTATTGATAGGTAGTGACCCTAGCTATCATCCCCTGCAGTATGTCGTGCTATTTACTGGACACCCTGTATAAATAACATAACATCAGACTTTGTTTCCCCGAAGGGTTGGGCAGAGGTGTACCTTTAGTTCACCCACATTTCGCCCGTTATGTTTTTAAGTCCCTTGTATTATGGGGTGAGCCCATTGTCATCAACCGGGCACAATTCCAGCCTCCGGGCTGCTATTGAGAAATTCCCGTTGGAAAAACCCAATAATACTTTCCCCGACCTGGGAATCGAACCCAGGACCTCATGCTCAGCAGTAGCGCTTGCGACCACTAGACCAACGAGGCAGTCATATAAATACTACAACTACAACAGATAAATACTATACTACTATTTATTTTCTCGCAGACAATGGTAAAAAGTAGAGTACACAACTCGTGATTTTTTTTTCTCCGTCCTTGTATCCCTCGCTCCGCTCAGGATTCAAATCTAGAATCCCTCGCTACGCTCGGGATTCTACTCTTGAATCCTTCGCTGCTCTCGGGATCCAACTTAGTCCCTCGAATTAAATTCCCTTTTTTTTCACTTGTTGTATAATCTACTATTATACCATTCCCCCTCTAAAAAGCTTAGCTTAAGCAAAACAGTGATTAAAAGACCTTTTTATTCACTGGAAACAGTGAATAAAAAGGTCTTTTAATCACTGTTTTGGTGTTTGAATTTAGAACACACCAATATATTGGACCTCCATCTCAATGCTATACAACCTCCTTGTGAAAAAATACTCGATACACAGGACATGAATATCGCTTCACAAGTTGAACATCCTTTTCTCTTTTGTTTTTTATAAAAATATTTCAAAATTATATGTTTAAAAATGAAATAAAGGAAATAATAAGAAAATTACTCTTAATTTTAGTAATTGTTCTAATTTTAATGTGCAATTTAATTAATTTGACCTTCCTTTTGTCTTCATTAAATGACTATTTTCGCTTAAATCTTTCTTTTTCTCGTAGTCATGGTATAAAGTATAGTATGCAACTCTTGAATATAACAGTTTTATATCGAGGGCCACGAATCACTCGCGGCGCTCGGGAGATTCAATAAGGGAACAAATTTTTTGAGCTGTTAATTAAATATTCGAGATGTTATTATGATCAGTTGAAAAACATATTACAGTTATTTAATTTAATGGCGGTTGATTAATTATTGCGACAGTAAAACATGGACAGTAATAAAAAATCAATTTGTCGGTTATTTTATCATATTGTTCTAAAAATAATTGAGCAGTCCAATAACTGGATGAGCGGTAAAAATTATGGAATGAGCGGTTCGATAAATAGTTCGCCAGATCATAGCGAGCGGTGACACCCGAACTCTGGCGACGAGCGCCAGATCCCCTCTATTGTGGGTGAATCATTTGGGTTAGGTTAGGTCATGGTTAGGTTAGAACAGTGACCATTAACGCGTGAAGGCGAGCGGTAGGTGGGGTAGTAGGTGGAGATCTTGGCACGTGATATAGAATTGCTTAGAATGAGATTTCTTACCGACAAATTCCGATTTATTACTCCCCACACGTAACCGCTCGTTCAATATTTTTTACCGCCCATTTAATTATTTTCCTGCTCAATTATATATTCACTAATCCATTTCATTATTTTTTATTACTTATTTTTGTTTACTTTACTGCTTAGTTTTAACTGCTGAACTAGTTATTAAACGTGCCATTTATAATTTTTAACTTACCAAAACCGCTATTTACAACTGCCTCTTTAAATCAGTGCCATTCAATAATCATGAATAGGGATTCTAACGACTGAATCACGACCGTAGGGCACTCCCTACTCCTAGTTTCCTTTTGTACATTTCTGAAAAAAAGTCCATAATTTCAGTTCAATCGTTTGGGGTCTATATGAATCGTACGTATGTACGATTTTTTTATAGTTTCTGACTATCGAAAACTTGTCTGATTAGTAAGGTGCTACACTAAATTAGTCTAACACATTATTTTTTCTAAATCTGGGCACCACCAGCTGAAAATTGTATCGTTCAACTATATTCTGAAAATCAGACAGATTACTATGAAACAGTTCGGTAATTTTTTTGACATATTTGAAAATGCGGTCAAGTCAGACGCGACGCGGAAAATTCCTGAAATAAGAATTTTTGGATCCAGATTATCCAAATCTCAGTAAAACAATAAGGCAAAAATGTTGGTGACAAGCTCTCGTACTTATAGTGGAGTGGCATGTGTCTTTTCAATGTAAGCTTGTATATTATGACGTGTAGGCATAAGAAAGACTATTTTGTTCAAAAATAAAACGTACTGTACAGCCGGGGTGGTTCGACGTCTGCCTTGCATGACGTTGATTGTAAGTTCGAATCCTAACTATTGTTATATTTTTTGTATGTTTATAATTTATTATTATAATACAATAAGATTTTTAAATTACTTATAATAAAATAACTGTATGCTGTTTAGGGTTTCGTAACCAAAGCGTGCCAACGGGACAATATTCATGCAAGATTAACAATAAATAATAATATAATAATAAAAGTTTATTCATGTAAAAAGGTAAAATACTAAATACAAATTTACTTAAATCTACGAAAAATTCTATTAAGTTATGTGCCTGAACTAGGTAATCCTGTATTTCAGGCGAGGCAAGGTATAATATTTCTAAATAATCACATTAATTATACAAATCTAGTCATCAAATTGGTATGTAAAAAGGTGTAAATAGTACAATAAATCCTACTTGCTAAAATCTTATTACCTAACCTAAACCTAACCTTATTTAGCTAAACTTAATTAATACAAATACAATCTTCATTTAAGTACAACTAATAATTTCTCTGTATCTTCGTATGACATATTTTGAAGAGCTTCCTTGAGAGTTCTTTTGCAATTATTATAATTAAGAGAATACATTTTGGCTCTCGCATTTAGTCTGTTATAAAGTAATGGTCCTAGGAAGACTAAAAATTTGGCTGCGAAAGCATGTTTTGTACTTTTTGTAGGGCAAACTATGTCTTTCCGTCTCTTTTTTGTAAATTCAGTGCTATATGGGAGGGCTGCGTGTTGTTTTAATACGATGCTCATTATGAATAACTGTCGAGCTGTTAGTACTTCACAGGATTTATAGAGTAGGTTAGTGGGAAAAAGGAAAGGGCGGCACGTAGAAACCTTGAGAATCGCTCTTTGAGCTCTCTCGATAGGTAGTAGCAAACTTTTACCTGCTCCACCCCAAGAGGTAATGCAGTAAGTCAAAATTGACTGGCAGAGAGCAAAGTAAACTCGCCTAATTAATTTTGGGTCTGCAATATAACGTAGTTTTTTGAAGATAAATATTAGTTTACGCATTCTATTATTTAAAGCTTCTATGTGTGGTTTAAAAGATAAGGTTTCATCTATTATAATTCCCAGATATTTTATTTCATGCGTTATATTAATATTAGGACACGTAAGCAGGCAATCTGTAGGGACCATACAACAGTGAGCATACATCGTTGAGGGCAAAACCGATGTTTGCTTGCGCATTGAAAACTTAATATAATTTGTCTTAGCCGTATTTAGTGTTAGTGAGTTATGTTGAAGCCACTTATTTACAATATTAAAACCGTGTTGCGCAAACCTGTAGACTTCATGTTCCGATTCAGCAGAAAAAAGGAGGGCAGTGTCGTCAGCGTAAGATATTATAGTGCCATGCTCTAGGTTTAGATTACAAAGGTCATTTATGTATATCAAAAACAGAGTAGGCCCTAAAATACTTCCTTGGGGCACACCGAAGGACGTGTTTTTTTCGTCTGCGCTAAGAACATTGCCAATCTTAACGCACTGAGATCGGTCTTCTAGGTAACTTTTGAGAAGTTTCAGTTGAATTCCTCTTATGCCCACTGTCTCAAGTTTGCGCAACAGAATAGGAATGGAGACTGTGTCAAAAGCCTTGGCGAGATCCAGAAAAACACCTACTGTGTGGTTACCCTTGTCAAGTTCTTGGGCTAGATAGTCAGTCAGATGATGTACGGCATCGGCAGTTGAAACTTTAGGTCTAAATCCATATTGACGCCCCGACAAAATTGATTTATCTTCCAGATATTTAAACAATCTATTATTTATGATTTTTTCCAAAATTTTTGACATAGATGGCAGCAAAGAAATTGGTCTATAATTTGTTACTTGCTGTTTACTGCCTGTTTTGTATACAGGGACAATAACTGCTTTTTTGATGCACTTGGGAAAAAGACCCCAAGACAGGCACATTCGGAAAATATAAGTCAGTGGCGGTACCAAAATATTCTTGAATTGCTTGATGATTTTATTTGATATATTATCCCAACCAACTGCACAGTCGTCTTTCAAATTCATAATTATTCTTTCTACCTCAGTTTCGTCAGTATCTAGCAGGGCGAAGGTTGTTAAGGTGGGGTTACATGCAAATAGCGGGCTTGTTTTATAGTGTGATTGAACCATATTTCTTTCTGCCAGATTCTTTCCGACGTTAAATAAGAAATTATTTGCTAAGTTAGCAGATGTCAGCGGTGTCGAGTGCGCTTTTAATAAACCTGAAGATGACTCATTTTGTTTCGAGGTATAAGTTACATTTTTAATATATTTCCAGATCTGTTTACTATTTGTTCCAGCCTTTTCCAGTGCAGTTTTATCGTAGTTGCTTTTAACCTTTTTGAGGAGATCATTACAGAAATTACGATACCTTTTGTACGATAGTTGCAGTATTGCATTATCTGGATGAGATTTGGCCTTCATGTGCAGTTTATCTCTATGTTTCATACAACGAATAAGACCTGTTGTGATCCAGGGTTTTATATTACAATTTTTACGGCTCAGTCTTAATATGTCTATATTTTTCTGAATTGCATGTCGTATATTTTCTATTACATACAACATACAAAACTGCGGATCAGCAGAATTGTAGACTGGATCAAAGTTGATGACGCGTAAATCTTCTTCAAGTTTATTTATGTTTAATTTAGAAATTGTGCGAGTGTTTTGTTTCGGTAATTTACAGTTTATGATTAATAGGGCAGCATTGTGATCGGTTATTGTTGAGTTAACAACAAGTGCAAGTGAAGGGAAATTCGATTTAAGCATAATATGGTCCAAGCAAGAGCCACTTTGATGTGTAGGAAAATTGTGTGCGGGGAGCAATCCATGAAAGGCGCATAGGTTGAGGTAGTCCTGAGCAGATGCATCAGTACTTCCTGGAAGAATATTAATATTAATATCACCAATTAAAATCGTGTTTTTGAAGGATGACAGGTTTTGCAAGGTGTCATTAAGAGAGTTAGTAAAATTGCTGATATTTTTAAAGGAGGGAGGCCGATATATTGCTAATATCGCAAATTCAGATCCAATTTTAACTAACACATTGTTACAGTCGACCATATTAGGTTCCTCAACGGATACATTGAGGTAATTTCTGACATATACTATCACCCCATCATTTTGATTGTAATTTATGCTACTTTTGTACATATTATATCCCGTGATTAGTGGTATGTTATATTGCTTGGCAAGCCAACATTCGGTCAAAACAATTATGTCACAATTCATGTATATCCGTTGTTGAAAAGTGCAAATACTATCAAAATTCTTAAATATGCTACGAATATTTTGTGTTAGTATGGTTAACGGAGTTTTATAGCCGGAAAGATATTGTTTGCAGTGTTCCGCTTCACAAACTTTAGACTCGGATACAGAGAAAATATCTAAGTCATTAATTAGCGTGTTAATCTTAAATAAAATAATAGAAATGGAAAAAATATAAAAATAAGTAAAAGGTCTAAAAATTACTTGTAAACGGCGCTTTTAGGCGCCTACATAATCAATAGAATGAATATATCTTTTCTCAGCCATTATTTTCGCCGGGCAGTCAGTAGCGCCTGTTATGTGTTTGTCTGGCTTTTTGAAATACGTGCAAGTAGCGCATTTTGGTTCATTTGCTTTGTTGGGGCAATCTTTGATCGAGTGACCCTGATCACCACAGTGGCCGCAGGTATAAGATGTCTGTCGACATGACTTGGCAGCATGTCCATACTGCTGACACTTATAGCAGCGTGTGACTAAAGTGAAGTCTCTGACAGGGCACGATGACCAATTCACAAATACACGTTCTTGTGACATCAGGGCTTTTCGAATGAGCGGAGATACTTCTACGATATAATTGCAGGTCTCGGCGTCCTTCTTACCTGACTTATGGCTTAGCTTTATAGACGTCAAAAATGACTCAAGACTGCTGTCCTGTAGTTTTTCGGCTAAGTTTTGATGGTATATACATGCGAAGACTTCATTTTCTGTCATGGATGTCGGCACTCCTATGATGACTACTCCGGGCTTTCTTTTATGAGGCTCGTCGACGGTTAGACCCGACCTTGTGAGCTGCACCGACTGTCTCAGCTTTTCAATGTCTTCCTTCGTCTCGGTACTGATAATCACTCCACCGTTTCTAGTCTTGCGCAGGCCCCTCACATGAAGTTGCATTTTTTCTGGGCAAATAATTTTTTGGACCAGAGATTTTGTCTCATCACTGGTCTTCGGTCTCATCATTGGTTCGGATAGATAGCCACTGAACTTAAGTTAATTGGCTGAATGTAGTTGTTGGCACCTTTCTTTACCATATCAGAAAAGGAAGGTCCTAGGGCAGGTTTCAACGAATCTCCGATTCTCGACTTAAGCTCCTGTAGCTGCTGCGAAAGGTCAAGTTGGTTCTCTAGATTTATAATGGCATGGTGGAATTGGACGGCTTTTGCTTTGATGGACTGGTACTGGACGGCCATTTGCGATGTCCCATGGCCAACCTTCCGGCATAGGGCATTGATGCGCAATTTCTGGTCCGAGTTCAGCTTGCCTTCTGCTGCAATAGCGCACACCTCCTTCAGGCTCTGTTCAATATTAGTCATCCAGTTTTGGACTTCTGCCGTCGGTATAGCATCGAGGTCGTTGTTCCTTTGACTCGGGGCTTGAGAGGGAGCAGCGGGTACGGCTGTTGGCACGGGTGTAGCTGGCGGGGAGCGGGCACACCTACTTCTTGGGCTGAAGGGACTCTCCTCCATTGTGAAACGTGTTATTTACTTGCTAATCATGAATCATCATAAAACAAACACCCAATTTTCACAAACTTAATTTCCGACACAGTTTGCGTAATTACCGACTATTGCACTAAAAACTAGGTCACGACTTCAAGTGATTATTTGTTTATTTTAATTAATTGTTCGACACGTCTGTTCACCACAATCGATCAAAATAACCAAGCAAACCAATAGAAGTCGACTATTGGTCTACACATTCGAGCTACGCTAAGAGTGTTTGTCAAGTGAGTGAAACAATTTAAAAATAACATAATAAAGAAATGAAAAAGGTGAATGGCACTTACTTCCCATCCCATCATCATTATTTGTATCTATAGACCGCCAAATCAGAGTAAAGAGAAAGTATCAATGTTTTTTAATAATTTAGATATGATGTTAAACGAAATATGTTTAAAACTTAATAATAGGATAATAATATGTGGAGATTTTAATATAGATATTTGTAAAAATAGTAAAATGTCAATCACTTTTCAAAATATACTGCGTAGCTATAACTTCATTCTGGGGACGCGATCTCCAACACGTCTGTGTAGCGGGACCTGCATTGACAATATCATTCACAATATTAGAGGAAGTAGCTGCGAGGTCACAGAATTTGCAATATCAGACCATTCAGCACAACTGCTAAAATGTCGTGTCAAAAAAACCTGCACTTTCTCTCATTGGTTTATCTACAAACGTGACTATAGTAATGAAAATATTAGAAAGTTTACGGAATACCTGCAAAATGTATCATTTCATGATGCCTATAAATGCTAGGACCCAAATAAAGCATTTAATGAGTTCCACGACCTATTTAAATTATTCTGTGACCTATGTTTCCCAATTAACAAAATAAACATTTCGGTAATTAAAAAACCAAAGTGGATCACAACAGGACTGAAAAAATTTTCAAAACGAAAAAGAGACATGCTATGGGAATATAGAAAGTCACCAAGTCTAGACAATAAAAATAAACTTAAAACGTATACTAAAAGATTTATTTATTTATTTATTTAATACTTTAAGCACATAAATGTACAGAGGCGGACTTAATGCCATAGGCATTTTCTACCAGTCAACCTTTGGGTGATGCAGAGATAAACAGTGGTAGGTGCAATATGAAAATTGTGGAATAAATATTTATTTAAATATAAGGATATACATATACCTATTAACCTATATATATAATAAAATATAAGTAAATACAAGAACAGATAAATACACATAAATACACGAATATACTAAAACAAATAAGACAAACAATGGGAAAACATTACCGTTGTTATGATACTGCCAGCTTCTTACGAATGTGCTCGCGAACTTTAACTTTAAAGGAAAGGAAAGATTAAAACACATAATCAAACAGACACAAAAAGCACAAAACAATAATTTTATAAATACTGCTGAAAACAAAAGCAAAGCTACATGGAGCATAATTAATAAGCAGAAATCAAATTACCCTAAAAAAGGTATTGATAGCATAAAAACTGACGGCAAAATTATAAATAACCCTGAACAATTAACAGAGTCATTGAATAATTATTTTATAAACCAAATTGAATCTCAAAGTGACATTAATCTTAATAGTAAACCAACAATAAACTCTCATCCTAATTCAATTTTTATGACACCTACAGTACCCTTTGACATATTTGAAATTATTAATTCCTTAAAAAATACTAAAAGCGCTGGATATGACGACATAACCACCGAGGTAATAAAAGCCACATCTCATATCGTTGCACCAATACTCAGCCACATTATCAATTCTAGCATTGAAACAGGCATATTCCCAGAAAAATTGAAAATCTCTGAAGTTAAACCATTACATAAAAAAGGCAATAAGCAAGATCCTAGCAACTATAGACCAATCGTGCTCATTCCAGTATTCTCTAAAATTTTTGAAAAAGTAATGCATAACAGCATATATTAATTTCTAGAAACTAACAAAATCTTGGTTAGCGAACAATATGGTTTCAGGAAAAATAAAAACATTGAATCTGCCATATACAAACTGGTTGAACATGTTCTAACTAACGTTGACAATAGAACTCCTGTAGTTGCATTATTTATGGACATGTCAAAGGCATTTGACTTTGTTAACCATAAAATACTGATAAACAAGCTGGAAAAATATGGAATTAGAGGCAATATCCTTGAACTTATCAAATCATATCTGACTAATCGAGAACAAATTACATACATAAATAAAATCTGCCCCTATACAAGAACCGATAAGACTTATGTTTCTACACATAGAAAATGCATATTTGGTGTGCCGCAGGGCAGTGTTCTTGCTCCATTACTATTCATTATATATATTAATGACATGCCTAAAACTATTAATAATCCAATGATTTTATTCGCTGACGACAGCACAATACTAATCAAAAGTAAGGATGATGTGACATGGCGGAGTGGTTCCGGGAGGCCATGTCCGAAATATGTGACGTGGCAATGCCCCGGGTCCAGCCCAGACGTGCTCAGCGCCAGGTGTACTGGTGGTCGCGTGAGCTGACCGCTTTACGCGCGGCGTGCGTTGCTGCGCGCCACCTGTACGCCAGGCACCGCAGGCTTCGTATCCGCCCGCCGGATACGGAAGCCATTGAGGCGGAGCTGTACGCCGGGTACAGAGCGGCGAAGACCGCCCTCCAAGCCGGGATCGAGCGGGCCAGAGGACTGGCCCGCGAGGAGTCGCTGGAGACTCTGAACAGAGACCCGTGGGGACGCCCATATAAATGGGTGCGAGACAAGCTCCGCCCATGGGCTCCCCCGCTGACGCAGAGTCTCCGGCCCCAGCTCGTGGAGGACGTGGTGAGCGCTCTGTTCCCTTCGCGAGGGGAACATACTCCCCCGCCCATGGCTCCGCCTCCTGCGGTGCCCGATGCGGACCACACAGGAAACGACGACGACGACGAATCTCCGGAGGTGACCGGGGTAGATTTGAGAGTGGCGGTACGTAGGCTGAATGCCAAAAATACCGCCCCAGGACCCGACGGCTTACCTGGAAAAGCCTGGGTTCTGGCCTTAGAGGCTCTCGGGCCTCGACTTCGGGGGCTCTTTAGCGCATGCTTGGAGAGGGGCCAGTTCCCACTTCGTTGGAAGACGGGGAAACTGGTCCTCATCAAGAAACCGGGGCGCCCGGCGGACTCTCCGTCCGCTTACCGGCCCATCGTGCTGCTCGACGAGGTGGGCAAGCTCTTTGAAAGAGTAATTGCAGACCGCCTTGTCGGGCAGCTGGTGCGAGTGGGGCCGGATTTGGCGGACAGCCAGTTTGGTTTCCGCAAGGGGCGCTCTACGGTGGATGCCATCATGCGCGTTCGAGCCCTCACGACGGGGGATGCTGTTGCCCGGGGTGGGGTGGTCTTGGCGGTGTCTCTTGACATCGCCAATGCGTTCAATACCCTGCCCTGGAGTTGCATTAGGGAGGCACTCCGGTATCACCGGATGCCGACCTACCTCTGTCGAGTGGTCGAGGCCTATTTGACGGACAGGGCCGTCATCTACCCCGGTCACCACGGAGAGTGGAACCGGCGAGAGATGTCGTGCGGTGTCCCGCAGGGATCGGTCCTGGGGCCGCATCTGTGGGACATCGGCTACGACTGGGTGCTGCGCGCCGACCTCCCTAGCGGCGTCAGCGTAGTCTGCTACGCTGACGACACGCTGGTCCTGGTGCAGGGGAGGTCGCATGAGGCGGCGGCCGAACTAGCGACACGTTGGGTTGCGACAATCGTCGATAGGATCCGGCAACTGGGACTCGAGGTGGCCTTGCACAAGTCCGAGGCCATGTGTTTCTATGGTCCTCGGAACGCGCCGCTGTCGGGTTCCCAGATAACGGCGGGAGGGGTTCACATCGGTGTCGAGTCGACGATGAAGTACCTGGGACTCGTCCTCGACAGCCGGTGGAACTTCGTGGAGCACTTCCGACGTTTGGCTCCCAAACTGCAGAGGGCTGGGGCTGCTTTGAAGCGGCTTCTGCCCAATCTAGGGGGTTCAAACGCCTCCTGCCGGAGGCTCTACGCGGGGATCGTGCGGTCCATGGCCCTTTACCGGGCACCGGTGTGGGCGCGTTCATTAAGGCTGCGACCAGCCCAGCGATTGAACGCGTCCCAAAGGGTCATGGCCATTAGGCTGGTCAGAGGATACCGCACGGTCTCCCGTGAGGCGGCGAGCCTCCTTGCCGGACTACCGCCATGGGATCTGGAGGCAAAAGTCCTCGCGCACATGTGGGAGTTGCGCGAGGAGGCGAAACGCCGGGGTGTAACTCCGCTGCCGCGAGAAATCACGGCACAGCGGACAGAGCTCCGGCGGGATCTCATGGCGGCATGGAGAGTGCGATTGTCGCAACCCAGCGCTGGGCACGCCACAATTGCGGCGGTAAGGCCCCTCTTTGAGGAGTGGCTAGAGAGGCGCCACGGCGTCCTCACCTTCCGCCTGACGCAGGTCCTCACCGGACACGGTTGTTTCGGGAGGTTCCTGTTCAGGATAAAGCGGGAGGAAACGCCCGGGTGTTACCATTGTGTGGATCGCCCGGAGGACACGGTGGAGCATACGGTGGAGGTCTGCCCGGCTTGGGCGGGGCACCGCCGTGTCCTCACGGAGGCGATCGGCAGCGGCGATCTCTTGCGTCCGGCCCTGGTTCAGGCCATGGTCCGGAGCGAGAGTGCATGGGAAGCCGTCACTTCCTTCTGCGAAGCAGTAATGCTCGCGAAGGAGGAGGCGGAGCGCGCGAGGGAAATGCAAGATGCGCGCCCTCGCGCCCCTAGTCGCCGCAGGAGACGCCCCGGGCATCGGGAGTCGCGAGCCGACTTCCGGCCACCGTAGGCGCGGGCTTGCGGACGGTGGGCAATGGGTAGCTCGCCGTCCGATTAGGACCAGGCCCGGGTCGACGGCGCGTTGTGTTCCACGCGCGCCTCAAAGAGATGTCAGCACCAACTGACGGGGTCCGTAAGGGCCAATGCCTGCCAGGGTTGCGAGTTGGTCCGAAAGGGATATCGCGGCCCCGGCACACAGGCAACGGAAGGAACACGGGTGGGTTTTAGTCAGTAAAAGTCTGACACTCCCTCTCGCTCCGCCCAGAGCGGGAGGAGTCATTTGATGATTTCCCACCCAAAAAAAAAAAAAAAAAAAAAAGGATGATGTGACATTCGAAAAAGAAATAAACGACAACTTAAATAATATAATTACTTGGCTAACTGAAAATAACTTAAAAATAAATTTGGAAAAAACAAATTACATTTCTTTTGAACAACAAACAAACCATAAAAAACCGGATATTCATTACGGTCTCAAAACTATCAGTGAAGCAGAACATACAAAATTCTTAGGTATTTGGATAAATAAAAATATGAGCTGGAAAACACACGTTGAAAATACATGCAAAAAACTTAGCCAGTATTCGTATGCTCTCCATAACCTAAGAAAAGTGTCAAATCGTGCAACATTATTAACGGCGTATCACGGGTATGTTGCATCTACTTTACGTTACGGTCTTATTTTTTGGGGGAACTCGCCAGACAGAGAAATGGCGTTCAAAGCCCAGAAACAATGCATAAGGGCAATGTGTGGCATACAACGCACAGAAACTTGTTAGCCACATTTTCAACAGTTCCAACTATTGACATTCCCGTGTCTTTGTGTAGTGGCGATCTTTGTCAAAGCGAATCTACAGCTTTATACACATCCAAGAAGCACACGACACAAAAATAAAATATGCGTAATACGTCATAAAAAAGCAGTATTTAATAAAAACATTTTGGGCATGGCACCCAAAATATACAATAAGTTGCCAAAAAGTATCATAGACCTACCCAAAATGGACCAATTCAAATTAGATTTGCGCAAATTCCTAGTTGCAAAATGTTACTATTCAATTAATGATTATTTAAATGAAAGATGACTGATTTTATCTGTGAATGGGCTCAATCGGGACTTTATAATAAAAGATGAGTGGACTGTATTAAAATAGGTGTAATACCATAATTAACATGAACAACGTGTATGGAAGACAGTACAAAAGGGATGCCCGTAGTGGAGCGCGTCTGTGAGCTGAGTGGTCTGGTGGGCGCGCAGCGGGCGTTGGTAGCGGGTTCGGTACCCCGAGACCCGCGCTTTCCCCTCGGTGAATCACGCGCATATGTGATGCGCCGACAATCTGTAATGGCATCACAAGCATAATGATTATTGAAATTTTGATTTGACTTTTTATTTTGACATTTCTATATTTAATGTATTTAATTTAAAATTTATTCTGTTTAATTAATGTTGCGATTAGTACCTAAGATATAAATTTGCACACCTCATTAGGTTATATTACAATGTACATTTTATACCTGTAACACCTTTTTAACATGTAATATGCAAATCAATTATTTGATTTGATTTGATTTGATTTGATTTGAGACTAGGCTGCGATGATATTGCGACTTGAATGTGAACAAACCCAAATTTAAGGTTAGCAGAATACCATTTTTTGGTCTATTCACAATGTCATCGCATTCCGGTCTCATGTTTTTCACTTTGCACGTTAATTAGTAGAATTGACCTTCTGTTTATTTTGCATATACTATATGCTTATATTAAATTATATATATATATTTTTTTTTTTTGGGTGGGAAATCATCAAATGACTCCTCCCGCTCTGGGCGGAGCGAGAGGGAGTGTCAGACTTTTACTGACTAAAACCCACCCGTGTGTTCCTTCCGTTGCCTATGTGCTGGGGCCGCGATATCCCTTTCAGACAAACCCGCGACCCCAGCAGGCATTGGTCCTTCTGGACCCCGTCAGTTGGTGCTGACATCCCTTTGAGGCGCGCGTGGAACACAACGCGCCGTCGACCCGGGCCTGGTCCTTATCGGACGGCGAGCTGCCCATCGCTCACCGTCCGCAGGCCCGCGCCTACGGTGGCCGGAAGTCAGCTTGTGACTCCCGACGCCCGGGGCGTCTCCTGCGGCGACTAGGGGCGCGAGGGCGTGCAGCTTGAATCTCCCTCGCGCGCTCCGCCTCCTCCTTCGCGAGCATAACTGCTTCGCAGAAGGAGGTGACGGCCTCCCATGCACTCTCGCTCCGGACCATGGCCTGAACCAGGGCCGGACGCGAGAGATCGCCGCCGCCGATCGCCTCCGTGAGGACACGGCGGTGCTCCGCCCAAGCCGGGCAGACCTCCACCGTATGCTCCACCGTGTCCTCCGGGCGATCCACACAATGGTGACACCCGGGCGTTTCCTCCCGCTTGATCCTGAACAGGAACCTCCCGAAACAACCGTGTCCGGTGAGGACCTGCGTCAGGCGGAAGGTGAGGACGCCGTGGCGCCTCTCTAGCCACTCCTCAAAGAGGGGACTTACCGCCGCAATTGTGGCGTGCCCAATATACTATATGCTAAGCTTGAATTCAGAATCTTAGATCAAATGCAAGTTTTGGAACTAGAAACTCTATGTTTTCGTGACAAGGTTCAAATTCAAATGTAATCAAATTTTATTTAGGATCTTGTACAATTTGTACCTCACGACGTCTTCGTGGGAAACTGTGATACCCAAGTAAAAAAAAAATGTGTGCTGGAACACATAGTAGAAGTGAAACTTCAACGGACAAGTGGAAAAACGAATGGCAACGGACAAGTGGAAAAACGAATCACAACGGACAAGTGGCAAAACGAATCGCAACAAAATTTTTACTTGAAGTTTTGCGGGCATACTCGTATTGTTAATGGGAACCGATCACTTTTCCGAATTGATTTTGTTCGAATTTCATTTTACCGAAAACTATTGACCGACGCGCGACGTCTGTTTTGCTATATGCATTATTATGCATTATCATAGGTATTATTTTACCGAACTATATTTCGCCGATTTACAAAATAACTTTTTGCTATTGGCTGAAGCCTCTTTTGAACTTTTTTCATTTACCCAATGATTTATTTACCATATTTTCACCACACCGAAACAATAGTTTTCAATATTAAATTAAAAGAGTGTCATAAAAAGCTAATATGTTGTGCTACAAAATATCCAGATAGTCTACTCTAAACTTATACACACACAAAGGAACATTACCAAATGCACCTCTTTCGTCATCAATCTTCATTCGGCTCATCTGCGTTATAATCAACTAGCTGCCCGCCCCGGCTTCGCCCGGGTTAGCACTAAGTACTTATCTACAGCGCACCTACCTACCTACCTATCCTACCTTACCTATCTACACTACCTACGCTACCTACGGCACTTCATTTTGATTATGTTACCAAAATAATTATATTGCCAAAATAATTATAAGTTTCACGTTAATTTTATTGTGATTTTACTGTAGTTATCGAAAGGAACTAAGTTCCTTTTTTAAAGATTATTTTAAAGAATAATTGATTGATTAAATATAAAATAAATATTAGGAGTAAAAACTATCCTAAAAGTTAGTTCATAAGAATAAATAAGTACATATTTTTGAGCATAATAATTCTAATTCTACTGCAAAAAAAAAATTATATTACCTACCTTTTTATAAAGATTATTTTTAATGAGTTATTGTCTACCTTTTTTTAATAAGGATTATTTTTAATGAGTAATAATTGTTAATTTTAATAAAGTTAATTTTGAGCAAACATGAGCTGTTTTACGACGAGCGGCCGTGTGTTGCAAGCAAGATAGTCCTTACGGTGTATAGATGTTCGTTTCTCCCATGGTACTTACATAGCATTGATAAATATAGACCAAATCTATTTACTTTACACATTGCCGGTGAACCAGCAGGTATTCTATACAATCCCTGGGAAATGTATACATTACCTAGGCAAAGTATGTAACGGACAATAATATTTATAATATTTCATACATTGCCTGGGCGCCTCAGGTATTCTATACATTGCCTAGGTATTGTATAGAATACCTGAATTATACAGATTACCGGTAACATACAGAGTTGATATGACAGAGGGGCATTCAATTACACTACGTATACTATACGTGTTTAGTATTAATTCGATACGGTATAAAAATAAAAAGCATCAAAAATGAGTTTTTTTTTTTCTCAAACAAACTAAATAGCTTATGAATCAGAGTAAAACGCAACCACCCTTTGTAAATAAATTTAACTGACCTTAGAAGATACCTAGGTAACAGTGGCAACGTCGCGCCCGCGCCGCGCGGCGTGTTTTATCTCATTTCAAAGCGGGCGGCCGGCGGCGGTGGCGCGGGCGGCGGCTTAGGCCTTCACTCGCGGCTTTTAGGTATGGTTTTGAAGTACGCGCGCAACAACAAAAACACTAAAATTTTAAATTCTCGATGTGTCCTTCATTCACATGAATGCACAAATTATACCGACGGAGAATATTGTTACTTATTTTTCTAATTAAAAATCATGTCAGTGTATTCTAACGCCGTGTAAGTTACACGAGGCATTGTTGAACACTTTAATTACACACACATACACACAAAACCAAAGTTTAATTACGTGTCGTATCACAATAAAAGCAGTCGATCACAAAAAAAAACACTAACACTAAATAATAATAATCCCAAGTTACGTGTCCTGTCACAATAAAAAAAGAAATACTGTCTTAAACTTGTTTAGTGTCCTATCACAATAATAAAACTAAATCCCAATTGTCAGCGCGCGAGTGCGACAATACGGAGGCGGCGCAGGTACTTCCGTGTTACGTAACATATGTACGTTCCGAAAGAATAGCGTCGGCGCACTGAAAAAAACAGTTTTTAGAAGCCCCACTCACTTACCGATCGCAACCCCTGCCCCTCGTCGCTAGGATGCAATAGCAACACACTGACCTATTTCTATTTCTTTTACCCACGGTGTGTTTGCTATGATTTTCACACTCGTAATGAAAATGCAAGTGTGTGTGTATTTATTGCTTCCTTGTTTGCATTGTCATCTTTTTAGCGAGAATATTTGGTTGTACTTGTGATTTGCGTCACAGCGGCAACCACGCATAGGTTATACTCAGATTTATCGTTTTAAGGTGCATGACCTATGCGTATAGACATAATCAGCTGTTAGGAAAGATACATCGTGTTCAAACGGGGCAAAAACTTAAAAAATCATTTGCGACTAAACTACTGCTCCTATTTAATTGTTTTTTGGTACAGAGCTTGAAAATGGTACCTAGTATAGGCAGTTTAAAGGAAAGCCCCTCTGTCGTATCAACTTTGTATACACGGCTAACTCGGGTTAATTTCAAAACTAACAATTTTAATAAAGAAATTAAATAACGACATCTTTTGTATTGTCAAGAAAACTGACAACACAAAAAATTTCAATAAATTATCTTTATTAATAAAAAAAAAACACATTTTTTCTTTGAAATGCATCTGGTGTAAAATCGACTTTTTCAAGTTAGAGTTGTATTCATTGCTGGTGTCGAGATGTGAGTTTTCATAGTAATTTGTTTAGCCGCTAAACACGCCAGATATCGCCGGCGCTCGAATGAATGTTCGAATTTCCAAGCATGTTTGAGAAAATGCTATTTGTTATTATAGACATATTGTCAAGCTTATCTGTTTTTCTGTCAAATTTTTGTTTAGAATTTTTAAGGTGTTTAGTGTTTCTGTTTTTGAAAAATAATCCGATAGTCGTGACGGCCAATGGCATAATTGCTAAGAGCCTCGAACAACACCTGAGGAGGCTCTCGTTAGGCTGTTAGATCAAGGGCTTGATCCAGAAAGGGCTTCAAGGGCTTCTGGACACGACGCGTATCGTTAGGAGGTTCCTCTCTCAGGAGCATAGATAATGCACGAGCCCTGACCACCGGTTGCTTGGACCCTGCTCCCGTAAAGGATATAATAATATACAAATAACCTATTATGCTTTTCGGGTGTCAACCTGATTTAGGGGATGGTCAAAAGTCGTTCGAAATGGTTCGTCTAAGCGTTACCTTAAAAGAAGTTTGTCAACAAAAGTGGGGTAAACGAATTTGGATCTTGAGTTAATCGCAATAAGATTTAAAACTTCCAGCGCAAACTTTCAAATAAACGTCGAATTGCCTAGTTGGCTATGTTGTAAATTTTCTCCTCAAGAAAATTGACCTAAATACAGGACAATGGCGCTAGTTGTACTTTAACAGTCATAAATCTGTCAAATAAAATGTATGTCATCTTGAGTTTTCAAATATCAACATTGAATTTTATATTTTTACTAGCTTTTGCCCGCGACTTCGTCCGCGTAGAAGTCGAAAATGGTTCTAATAGGATTTTTTATTGGTTTTTTACGTTATTAATTTTGTTATAACAACAACAATCTTAAACGTTTAAAAATCTATAGGTATGTTAAACAAACTTGAAAAAAAAAAAAAAAAATATATATTTTATGAACACGAAGCTCGGCCTTTGATCTGGCGAAAGTTACACGGGTGTATTATCTTTTTACAACGAAATCGAAATACTACACCTACCGCAGTATTTCTTTGTAAACAATATTTTGATTTTCTTTCGGGTGCTAGAATCACCACGCTACTCTGTGCGCTTACTCTGGAGCATGCCACATAAAACTGGCCGTGGGAGAAGCAGCTTTCCCTTAAGTCTACTCCTGCTACCTTAAGAGTTTGACCTTGAGCTTTGTTTATAGTCATTGCGAAGCATACTTTGATGGAAAACTGCACTCTCTTGAATTCAAAGGGGTAATTTGATGGTGTTAGGGGAATCCTAGGAATAAATACAGACCTCTGTAAAGCTTAAAAACCTTCAAATGCGGTACTAATATGTATAGTACGGTGACTTTCGAGACATTCCAATTTTAAAGAGTATTTGCATTGCAAGCACCAAGCCTTTAAGTGAGTTCAACCTTTTTGAATAAAATCGGATTGACTTTTCAAACATGAAAAATAAAATGTAATTTAAATCAAAAGCACTAAGGAGTATTGATATCAACTTCGAAGTAAATCACTCCCAAAATAACTTTCTACCCCTATAACCCCGTTAGGGTAGGTGTGTTCTTTGTATGACGTAAGCATCCGATAAGAAAGGATTTTTCGAAATTCTACCCCTAAAGGGGTGAAAAAGGTGGGCAAAGTTTGTATGGGACAAAGTGATTCCTTGGTCCAATCTACTTCAAATTTTGCATAAACATTCTTTAACAGAATTAATGGAAGACCTGTTTCGTATTTTATTAAAATTCGGTCTCTACGATGAGCGGTTTAGGCTGTGCGTTGATCCGTCAGTCAGTCATTCATTCATTCAGGACAAAGCATTTTATAAGTATAGATTTAGTCTTGGTATTTATTTAGTTTATCAATTCTTAAAGCTTTTAATAATCGTTTTGGAAGTGGTTTTAGTGTTTTTTTCATGTTTTCTATATCACAGATTCTTTAGGGGTGAAAATGGTGGGCAAAGTTTGTATAGGACAAAGAGATTCCTTGGTCCAATCTACTTCAAATTTTGCATATACATTCTTTTACAGAATTAATGGAAGACCTGTTTCGTATTTTATTAAAATTCGGTCTCTACGATCAGCGGTTTAGGCTGTGCGTTGATCCGTCAGTCAGTCATTCAGGACAAAGCATTTTATAAGTATAGATTTAGTCTCGGTATTTATTTAGTTTATCAATTCTTAAAGCTTTTAATAATCGTTTTGGAAGTGGTTTTAGTGTTTTTTTCATGTTTTCTATATCACAGATTCTTTTCTAGAATGTGATAAATTACGAAAATATTATTTACGCAAATAAATAATATCACAGCGCGGCCAAAAATTTGAGCGCAATCCTCTCGTCTCAACAGAGTGACGCCGACTGACACAGATAACTATATACTAGTCAGAGACTGATTTGTGAAACAAAATTACAAAAATATGCTTGAAGTTCCGGCAACGTGCGACGGAAGATGACTTCTGCCACGAACTAAGAACGTCGTAAGTGCTAAAAGCTTGTAGTCGTAATAAAACCAAAACTAAAAGGAATTAAAAAAAAAGCCTGCATAATTATTTTCGCCTTTTATTAATACAAATAATCATCTAATTTTTATCCAATTAATCATTACCATATTAAGTACAAATCGAAAATACGGGAAAATTAGAGGTAACTTCGTGATGTATTTTTATCGAGAAAATTTTAATTGTTTGTGTTTCTGTAACACAAAGAGTTTGGAAATATCATGTAGTTACTTGTGTTATTTTTATTTTATACCTAAGTCTTATCAGCTTCCTGAAAAATCGAATTGAAGATAGGCAATTTTGCTTACTACCCCCTCTCCGCCTTTGTACGGTATTTAAATTTTACTTGTGCATAAAGTTTTAATAAATAAATAAATAAATATTTTCCGACATTCACGCGGGCGAAACCACGGGCGAAAGCTAGTTAACTATAAGTCCAAGTCCGATCTTAGTAAAGTCCAAGATAAACTCAGAAATAAATAATAAATATTAGTTAGTAAGGGGTATTGTATTACCCAGTCACTGGGTAGTGGAGTTAAGATAGGCAGTCGCTCCATGTAAAATACTGCTATTCAGTTGCGTCCGGTTGGACTGGAAGCCAATCCCAACATAGTTGGGAAACGGCTAGGCAGATATATATATCCGAAGGAAACAACAAAAGTTAACAATTTCCTTTTTGCACCAGGGCCTCTAACCTGGACTTACGCCACTGATTCTGAAGTTGCGTTGTGTTGTTCAGTTCCCATCATCCCGGATTGGGTTCGAGGCGAGGCGCTGGCGCTGTGGACGACGCAGGACGCGCCGCTGGCCAGCCTGCTCAACCACACCGTGCGGCACATCGCCGACACAGACACCGGTAACCGAAACCTGCATCAAATGTGCTGCTATGTATATATGTATAGACTGCAGGCAGTTGCCCTTTCCCCGATCTCTTCGTAAACATCCCAGCAATGAAATAAAGTGAAATGAAAATATTTTTTTTTCTGTAATTAGATCTTTTAATTAAGACACTTTTACACGTAATTTCTTGGTCAATATTTTAAAACTACACGCCGACACATCCTAGTCGAGTGTTGACTGATCCCTGAGAAGAAATGCCGGTAGAAACTCAGGCTCATGGTCTCTTTTAAAGTCCAAATAACTACTACCATTTCTTATTTGTCAAAAATGTTAGGCTGTTCACTGTTCAGTAATCAGTGGGGGTTTGTGGCTAAGTAATAACAGCCGCACGGGTCGATAAATCAGTTTAAGCTATGCTTGCCGCGGTTGGTTCGTGAATGGTGACCATCTTTACATACCAATACTTCTCTGTGCCTCGGAAAGCACGTTAAGCCGTTAGTCCTGGCTGTTATTGGTGGATCTTTGATAGTCGAGTCGTGAGTCGTCAGAAGTCCGAAAGTCTGACAACCAGTCTTATGTTTTAGGAGGTCAGATAGACATTTTTGCGTCTAAAATACTGGTATTCAGCTGCATCCGGTTAGACTGGAAGCCGACCCCAACATAGTTGGGAAGAGGCAGGCAGATGATGACGTACCTACTCGTACTAGAATCAGTAACGACATATGTAGGTCAATGACCGCTATTGCCGAGCTAAAATGCACTAACTATAGTAGGTACTTGCATCATATCGTAAAATAGTTAGATTATCCACCGGTAGTACTGGTCTACCGGTGGATAATCGCTTTGTTTTTGTTGTGCATCATGGCGGCGGCATACAACATATCAAACAAAGTAGAGTGACCACACAAAAAATTCGATGGACTTTTATTGGATTTCCATGATATTATAGAAAGCGACCAACTTGGAAGTAGCGTCCGCGGCATCGCTCGCTCGCTCGCTCGCTCGGCTCACGCGCGCTTGGTCACAGTCCTTTTTTTTTTTTTTTGTTCCGGGGTGGAAATTCCTCATGGATGTCCTCCGCCCTGTGGCGGGCGGAGGGGTCTGTCAGACTCTTACTGACTAAAAACCACCCTGGTGTTCCAACTCACACCTACGCCGGGGGTCGCGGGAACTTGAAATCTTCCGCAACCCCCGGCTGGTGCCGGCCCGCCACTGCGGGCCTCCTCAGGTCAGGGGGGGGAGTGAGGTGTTTGACTCCCCCCGCGACGTCTCAGAGGGGCGCGCGTGGAACACTACGCGCCGCCACCTCGGGTCCTGATGTGTGCGGGGCGACGGACGTCCCCGTGTCCGTCACCCCTGGACCCATTTAGGGGGGCTGGAAGAGGGCGTTATCCGCCCTCCGCCGACGCCCGGTGCGCCTGCTGCGGGCAGGGTGAGTGGACGAGATCTCCCTCTCCCTTTCCGCAGCCTCCTTCAGCGAGACGACTGTCTCGCAGTAGGAAACCACCGCGTCCCAGGACTCGCCGCTGCCGACCATTGCATTCACTAGGGCAGGCAGCGACAAGTCACTGCCTACTTGAGATGAGGGCACGGCGTGGCTCCTCCCAAGCGGCACACTCTGCCAGCGTATGCCACGCCGTGTCCTCCCGGCAGTCGACGCAGTGGTGACACCGGGCGTCCGGCTCCCTGTTTATGCGACACAGGTACTTCCCGAAGCAACCATGCCCCGAGAGCACCTGCGTCACCCGAAACGACAGGGAGCCGTGCCTCCTCCCGAGCCAGCGGTCGAGCACCGGCCGGACCGCCTCGACGATGTCGAGGCCGGCGGTAGGGCGTGAAAGCCTGTCCCGCCATTCCGCCACCAGGACCTCGCGAAGCTGAGACCGATGCAGCTCCATGTGTCGCTGCGCTGCGCTCCGTGAGCCGGGTGACGGCGCCCGCCGGGGGCCATGAAACACCATGGCCTCCGACTTGCTGAGGGCCACCTCCAGGCCTAGGCGACGTATGCGGCTCACCACCTGTGAGACCGCAGCCGTCACCAGCAACGCTGCCTCCCTGTGCGAGCTCTCCCGGGCAGTGACCAGCGTGTCGTCCGCATAACACGTCAGGTCTACCCCGGCACCGAGCTCGCCCCTCAGCACCCAGTCGTACCCGATGTTCCACAGGAGCGGGCCTAAAACCGAGCCCTGTGGAACACCGCACGACATGCGGCGCTGGTTTCCGCCATCACGTCCCATGTAGGTGACACACCTCTCCGACAGATAAGCTACCGCAGTGCCTCCCGAATACAACTCCAGGGCAGGGTGTTGAAGGCGTTGGAAATGTCCAAGGATACCGCCAACATCACCCCGCCCCGGGACACCGCTTCTTCCGCCAGGACTCTAACCCGCGACACAGCGTGGATCGTGGAGCGCCCATGCCGAAACCCGAACTGACTGTCGTCCAGGTCCGGCCCCTCTCTGCACAAGTGGCCGACGAGGCGGGCTGCGATTATCCGCTCAAACAGCTTGCCCACCTCGTCAAGCAGCACTATGGGCCGGTACGCGGACGGCGAGTCCGCAGGGCGCCCCGCCTTCCTGAGCAGGACCAGACGACCAGATTTCCACAAAGTGGGAAACTGGCCCCGCTCAAGGCACGCTGTGTAGAGTCCTCTCAGTTGGGGCTCAAGCTCCTTCAGAGCGAGGGCTAGCACGCAGCCGTGGATCCCGTCGGGCCCCGGAGCCACGTTCTTGGCCCGGAGCCGCATCACGGCTGCCCTCATCTCTGCACACAGGCAGACCTCTGGGACGCGGATGGCGATCTCCTCGGTAGACTCTGTGGCTGTGGGCAAAGCCATCGGCGGCGGAGTATGCTCCGCTCTTGCCGGGAAGAGGGCTGCGACCACTTCCTCCAGCAGCTCGGGTTGGAGACTCTCCGTAAGTGGAGGCGCCGCGGTTCGAAGTTTCCCTCGGACCGCGCGATAAGGGCGCCCCCACGGATCCCCGTCTAGATTCTCCAACATCTCCTCCCTGGCTCGCGTCCTCGACTCACCGATGGCCAGCCACAGAGTCTCCTTGGCCGCGCGGTACACCTCATACAGCGCGGCTTCTTCGTCAGGGACCCGACGACATCTCCTCCGGTATCGGATGTACTGGCGTCTAACCGCCACGCACGCGACGCGCATTTGCACGATCTCGGCGGTCCACCAGTACACCTGGCGCCTTGCGGACTGTGCGTGGACCCGGGGCATGGACGCGTCGCAAATTTGCGTCATCGCCCCGCGGAACCACAGCGCCTCCTGCTCGACGTCGACGGGTCCGGTCGTTGCCGACTCCCGGCTCCAGGCCTGGACAATAGCGGCCTCCTCGAGAAGCTCCCTGTCGATGCGCCTACGCGCCCAGCGCGGACCGTCCGTTCGTGGGGCCAGTGGACTGCGGCCGCCGGCGGTCTGGGTGGAGACGTCGAAACGGATGTATCGGTGATCCGACAACGTCTCCACCTCCACGGCGACACGCCAGTCGTGGACACGGCTCGCGACAGCGGGGCTAGCGAACGAGACGTCCACTATAGACCCGCCTCGCTGCCGCACGCATGTGTGAACCGAGCCCCGATTTAGGACGGTCAAGCCAGTCGTGACCGCCCACTCCTCCAGCACCTCGCCCCTAGCATCGGTCACAGCGGATCCCCACGCCGCAGACTTGGCGTTGAGATCCCCCAGCAACAGCACCGGGCGAGGGTGGAGTCGGCCCACGACGGCACCCAACTCGACAAGGAACCTCTCGAAGTCGGCGAGACTCTTGTTGGGCGAAAAATACGCCCCAACCGTGCCAATGCCGTCCGCGAGGGCGGCTACCCAGCCGTGACCTCGGGACGGGTTGACAAGAGCCCCGCCAATGATGGCCATCAAACCGTCCAAGTCTCCCACCAAGTTATCCCTGGGGGGGACAAAATACGGTTCGGCGACCACAGCCACGTGAATCGACCACTCTGCCATGCTCTGGAGCAAGAGATCCTGAGCTCTGGCAGAGTGGTTGATATTGCCTTGGAGGAAATGGTAGAGCGCCGTTATGCGCAATCCATTCCCTCCGCACCATTCCTAGGCCGGGAGTCGGCCAAAGGGCAGCCAGGCTGCGGGGGGGGGTAAAGAGCCCCCGGCAGCCGTGGCAGCCCCTCCTCTCTTCTTCTTCTTCGTAGTGGGCGCGCCACAGGCCTTTCCGCCCGCTCTTTGCCCGGCGGGCCTCCCTGCAGCTGCACAAAGGCTGCAGTTTGGCGCTGCCGAACACTGGGCCGCCTTGTGGCCGGCCTGACCGCAGCGATAGCACTGCTCGCTGTGGTCTATTTCAGCGGTGCACCGTGCCCTGACATGCCCAATGTCCAGGCACTGGTAGCACTGCAAGGCCCTGGGCTGCAGCAGCTTGACCCTCGCCGCAACCCACCCCACCAACAAACGCCCACCATCAGCGACCTTATTCGCCGCCGCCACCGGGCACCGCACCCAAATCGTGCCGAGCCCGGAAGCGTCGATCTACCGACTTTGTCAATGACCGCCACGACCTCAGCTGGGGTCGTCGAGTCGTCCAGACCATCGACGCGCAACTCCACGGTCTTCATTGGCCTGGACACCCGGACGTCCTCCGGGTTGAGGACCGCCCTCAGCTTAGCGGCCAGGATGTCCGCCTTTTCACCGCTGGAGGCACCTGACACCTCGAGTAGCCGCGCCCCCGTAATTGCCGGCCTCATTTAGAAGCCGGACGGTGTGCTGAGGTCGGGAAACGCGACCTTGTCTTTTGCCGTTGTTAGGACCGCCTTATATGTGACGCCCCTTTCTGCGGCTCCGGGCTGCAGTGTAATTACTACAGCCGCGGTGCGTGGGGCTTTGACCTAAGGCGGTCCCTTCTTTGGTGCCAGTGCCGGTGCTCCAGCGGGCGCCGGTGGCACTGTCTTCCTCCTGTGACGGCGGCCTTTTTTGACGACCGTCGTCCAGGCTTCCGTAGTAGGCCCGGACGCGGCCACCGGTGGTGCAGCTGGTGGCGCAGCTGGCGGCGCAGCCGCCCGGGAGGCGGGCACGGAAGTACCATTCGCGGGCTTTTTAGTCCCCCTCCCGGACCGGCTCGACTCAGCCGCCGCCTCCACCTCCCTCCGCTTGTCCGCAGCTAGTGGTGGGCGGAGATTTTGAGCCGGGAGGAGCCGGTTCTCTATCGCCTCCAGGCGGGCACCCACCATCTTCCCACACTGCATCATGCAGATGCGGCCGATCGTCTCGACCTCCGCATCCGCAAGTGCAGGCGTCGAAGACGGAACCGGCGTCGACAGCGCCACGATGGAAGAGGAGCCGGCTGCCGCGGGAGCAGCACTCTGGGCGGCTACCTGCCGCTTGAGGTCCTCCAACTCGGATCGGAGACGGCCATTTTTCCTCCCATAGCTTCGCCGTCTCCTCCGTGCTGGTGCGATTAAGGAGGACCTCAACCGCCTCCCTAATCCCATCCGCCGCCTCTTTAAGAGCACGCGTGAATGTGCCCTTCCGATTGCCCGACTTGGTGGCAACCTTCAGGACGACATCCACGCCGTCCAAAACTTGGCGACTAAGCGCCACCGCCGTTACGCTCCCGCCGTCAGCCATGCGAGCAGAGCGCCGTTCTCGGGTCTGTTGGGCCAACTCACTGACTTCGTCAGCCGCGACAGTCCTTTGCTGCGACCTCTTTGCAGCGTTGGCCTCCGCTCTGTTTGCTCCCAATAGCAATGTTCCCCCTCCAAGGTCCGCCACAGTGGGCTCCACTTCCTTGGACCCCGAGTCGCTTCCTCCGCTGGGTGCCGGCGTGTCGGGGCGTTTAAGGAAACGCCCCAGAGGATCGCGCGATAATGAAGGAGCTGACGCTCCAGTAATAGCGCGACCTTGCCCTCTCTTCTGTTGTTTGGTTTTTATTTTTATTTGTTTCTTCCATATTATATCCCACGAGTAGATATAGGTCAAAAATGTCCACCGGGCAGAGCCTAGATACCCGGTAAGCCTACATACTGCAGAGTGCGGCAGGTGCTCTACAGTGGAAGCGCTCACGACTGGACTCCCTCCAGCCATTCATCCTCTCACCGCGCTTCAAAGCTTAGGATTAGGTGGTTTTTTTATCTTAGAGGTGTCCTTCCTCTGGGCCGGGCGGTTAAGCCAAGCCCCCGGCGGTGGCATTAGACATGCCTCCGTTCGCTGTCCGGCCAACCCGACTCAGCGAACCCGCCGAAAGTTCTCTCGTTGAAGACTACTCCTCAACGAGAGAAACACGCGCCGCTTTGGTGCGCCTGCACCGCAGCGGCATGGTCGCTTCATCTGTCGATCGACTATCGTCGATCGATCAGGAGCGACCCCGTCCCGGTGTCTCTCTTAGTCTGGTCTCTCACTTGGGCCTTTCCGGCATGAGTAACTCTACCGGCAGAGCCCCAAGATCATTGAGACGCACAAGCCCCACCACGACGACAACGTGGAGACACATTCGGTGGGGTTGGTCACAGTCCTAACCTAACCTAAACCATTTGGTCGGGGTGCCACAAGCGGCGTGAAATGCAACATAACACTTAGGGCCTGTGCACATCACGTTTTTAAAACGCGCCGTCGACGCGCGTTTTAAGAACGCACGACGACGGCGCGCTTTTATCCTACAGACAGGTGTGCAAAGGTCCTGACTTGCGTGCGTATCGCGTCTGTATCGCTACAAACGCGCGTCGACGGCGCGTTTAAAAAACGTGGTGTGCATAGGCCCTTAAAAGGACATCATTCAAGTATCGAACATTTTGTACCCAAAAACTAAAGTAAAAATTAAAATACGGTTTTCATAAGAGAATTAACACCCCCAACATTTTTTACTATCACAATGAGAGTGTACAATTAACCCTTCCGCTGGTACGAGAATTTAGGTTTGAAAATACAAAAAATCAATTTTGTGTTAAATGTGTCGAGCATTACATTAATGTTTAAAACGAGAAACAACCTAAATAAGGTCTTCATCATCATCATTTCAGCCGGAAGAGTTCCACTGATGGACATAGGCCTCTCCCAAACATTGCCATTTCGACCGGTTCTGTGATTCTTGCATCCAGCGGATTCCTGCGGTCTACCGCAGGAACCTCCACCTCGTTAGAGGCGTTCCAACGCTTCGTCTTCCGGTATGCGGTTGCCAATCCAGAACCTTTCGGCACCATCGGCCATCTGTTCTGCGAGCAATGTCTGCCCACTGCCATGTATGTTTGACAATTCTTCGGGTAATGTCTGTTATCTTTGTTCTCCTGCCTATCTCTTCATTTCTGATTCGATCACTTGATCAGGGAAACTCCAAGCATAGTCCTTTCCATTGCACTTTGGGCGACTTTAACCCTTCTAATGAGACCCATTGTGAGCGACCACGTTTCAGCTCCATAGGTCATCACTGGCAACTTGCACTGATCACAACTGCGGTATGAGAGACGAGAAGATATTGCGTAGCTTCCTGAACACTGCCCAGCCGTGTCGGATTCGATGATTGACGACCTCTTTCTTGAAATTGGACCTACCTAACTGGACAGTTTGTCCTAGGTAAACGTAGTCTCCCACAACTGCGAGTGTAGAGTAGAGTCTCCGATCTTCAAGAGGTGGGTGTTAAATGTGCATTTGTTATGAACTTAGTTTTATCCATGTTTGAACTGAACTTTGTTTCGGAAGCTCTGCTTAGGTCCTCCGATATCGTAGGCATGGCTACTATATCGTTGGCAAACTGAAGGTAAGTGACGTAGTTTCCATTGAAGTTCATGCCTACCCCTTTCCAGTCCAGAACCTTGAAGACATCCTCCAATGCAGCGGTGAACAGTTTCGGAGAGATAACGTATCTCTGTCTCACCTCACCTCGCTGCAGAAGGATAGGTTTTTAGGTCTAGTCCTGGAGTCGGACCGACATAGTAGTAGTGTTTTCCTATAGACACTGCAGCACCTCGATTTACCGATTGTGGATCTGGCACCGTTGAAGAGACTGCAGTACAGCCCATGTTCCGATTGAGTCGAAGGCTAAGCAGAGAGGCAGTTTATACTCTTCTGTATAACCTGCCGCAGCGTATGTATGTGGTCTACTGTGCTAAAGCCTTTATGGAATCCGTCTTATTCAGGAGGCTGGAAATCGACAAACCTGCGCGCGAGACGGTTTGTGATGACTCTTGAAAACAGCTTGTAGACATGGCTCAGAAGTGATATGGGCCTATAATTCTTAAGTAGGGCATTGTTGCTCTTTTTAAAGAAGAGTATCACCACACCTCTGTCTGCCTGTGGCGTTGACCCTCGAGTATGACGGAATCAAATAGCTTCTGGGGGGCTGAAGAACGGATGTTCCATCGGCCTAGCTACCTGTTGTATAATAATACTCGTAACATTTCCCTGAATCTTTTTCTTCGTTATTTTTTAAATACTTACGAGTATCATACCTTATTCTACCTAACGCTCAATGCCCATGTCCATTCCTACCATGGGCAAATGGTTGTCTTTAAACGAGATGTCCAAAATATTGTTGGCAAAAATATGATTTTTGGTACTTTCAAACTCAAATAGCAGCCAGGGGCTAATGAATAGTGATTGGGGATAAAGTATTATTGTCTAATGTCACTACCGTTACATTGAATGCCGAATGTAACGAAGGATTCTAGTGCCTTCGAGCGCAGCAAGGGATTCAACTCCTCAAGCTCGCCCAGGACGAACCTTTATCCCCGAGGAGGTACACTACTTTTCACACCTTCTGAGAGGTAATAAAACGCAATTCACTTTTATTTTTTATTTCATGTCTTTCAGCTGGTTATAAATAATGCAATTGAATGCTATAGCGTGGCGTGCCCGCAGGTGGCGGGTCGCAGGCGCTGGTGGGCGTGCTGCTGGGTGCGAAGGCGGCGGCGCAGCTGCTGGCCGCGCCGCTGGCGGGCGCCGCCGTGTGTCGCCGCGGCGCCGCGCCCGTGCTGCGCGCTGCCACCGCCACGCTGGCCGCTGCCGCCATCGGTACCACACGGTCGAGTCGAGATTGACAACTCGAGATCTCGCCTGCTAAGTTTGGTGCTGAGAGATTGGCTGTTTCAGGTCTCGCCCGGCGATCAGGCGAGATCTCGTCGTCGTTGATCGTTTTCGCGTCCTTTTTTAGGGTTCCGTAGCAAACAAGGAACCCTTATAGTTTCGCCATGTCCGTCTGTCTGTCTGTCTGTGTGTCCGTCTGTCTGTCCGCGGCTTAGCTCAGACGGCTAGTACGGTTAGTACTAGAAAGCTGTAATTTGGCATAATTATGTATACATATTAATCATGCCGACAAAGTGGTAAAATAAGATCAAGAAAAAAAATTTTTTTAGTGTTCCTTCCCTACACGTAAAGTGGGGATGTTTTTTTTTCATCTACCCCGTGTCGTGGGGTATCGTTAGAAAGGTCGTTCAAAAATATTGTGAGTTTGCGAAAACCATTTTTGGATTCAGGAATCCGTTTGCGAAATATTAATAATATTAAGCTTTAAGATAAATAGAGAAGGGAGGGTTAATATCTTGAGGTTTATGAATTGAGGTTTACATGAACCTGTTTGGTGTATCCCACATATTGATCTAATACACTTTTTTTGTGCCTTGAATGCAATTTCTTTACCTTGAATGATTGATTGAATCTTGATTAGTTGCGTCATTTTTTTTTTAAACTTGCCATTATAGTGTTCATACTTTTTTTTTACACCGTCGTGGTGTAAAAAAAAAGTCTGGACTGAAAGTAAAATTTGGATTGATTTTTTTGTAAAAGCTTCAGGCATTCTGGGATTTTTAAGAGTTGTGGTGGATAGCAGTGCTACTTAGGTTGCCGATAGAAAAAAAAACCAGAAATATTAGAAAAATTGTGGTCATGGTAGTTAAAAATATCATAAGGGGTGTAAATTTCAATGTATTTCTTGTAACTTCAAAAAAAAAAAAAATTTTTTTTTTCATTAGCTTTTCTAGGGTAGTGATGAGCAGGTCCACCGTCTGGTGCCCGCTTATCGTTGAATTTTGGGACACGTTGTATTATGAAATTAAAAGGAAAACTATCAGAGCTAAGTGTAGGCTGTACAGGTTAACGAGTAATAATCAACCAACTTATATTTGCACTTTGAAAAACATGATCTCCCATACATTCCGTATGGGAGAACATGTTTTTCAACTACATTGTTAAGTTTGTTCTTGGGATAAATTCATCCCAACTACGGAACGCTTCATTGTGCGTGGTCCGACATGCACTTGGGCGGTTTTTTAATAATATACCTACTTATTAATTTTAATAAAAATTTTAAACTTATTTAAAATGAAAACTACGTAATGTAACTATACGTATGTGTGGTAACTACTTATATTTGATAATAAAACGACGTTACGTTTATTGAAGTAGGTAATAAAAGTTGACGAGGATGTATCATGTATCCTTAGAGCATATAACCGAGGTCTGAGCACACATCTCATGCTCGGGCCCTTATCCCAATCTATTTGGAGTCGGCGCAACATGTCTGTTTCTTTAGTAACCGGTCGGTCGGTCGGTCTCACCGTGAAAACTTAGGTAAAGTGATGATGTCCATCTGATTGACACAGGACACTACTGACAACTCAGTTTAAGGTAACTACACCTACGTTTTCCCGGTGAGGAAATAGATCGGATGTAGGTACGTGTGGTGTGTGTGTGTACAGTGTTCACGTGCGTGAGCGGACGCGTGGGGTGGCGCGCGGCGCTGTGCGTGGCGCTGGGCCGCGCGGCGCACGGCGCGGGCGCGGCGCTGGCGGGTGTGGCCGGGCTGGCGCTGGCGGCGCGCGCCGTGCCTCAGCAACAGCGTGACCGAGCCATCGGCGCGCTGCTCGGAGCCGTAGCGCTTGGTAGCATACACTGCCTCTCTCCCTCACACACTCATACTCATCTATACTATACTAATATAATATATTATAATATAATATTTTAACACATAATATATAATTTATAATTAATATTATAAAGCTGAAGAGTTTGTTTGTTTGTTTGTTTGAACGCGCTAATCTCAGGAACCGCTGGTCCGATTTGATCGATTGATTCGCATTTATCGAGGAAGGCTATAGGCTATATTATATTTTCATAAAAAATAGGGATCCAATAATGTAACCCAAAGTGTAAAAAAATGACCCGAAAAAATCCTTACACCGCGTGCGCTGCGAAAACTATTATAATAATAATAATAATAATAATTTATTCACCAAAATAAGAACACGTATTACAAAATTGAATATTTGACAATTATACAGTAAATAATGGCTTAAAGTTTGTAATATACAAAGTTTGGGACTATCTGCATCCGAACTAGGTGGTAAACCTGTATCTCGGATTACATTTGACCCCCATAAATAAATTGTGAATATTTAGTAGCCATTTTTAAAGTTGTAAACATTATTAGATTGCCATATAAAAATGTATGTGGAAAGTATGCATAAAATATAAGAGAAAAAGTAGGTGTGATGTGAGAAAGTGTGTGTGTGTGTGTGTGTTTGTGTGCGTGTGTGTTTGCGTGCGTGTGTGAGTGTGTCTGATGTGAATGGGATGATTCTTAAATATGATCGAGTAAGGTAGTAGCTTATCTACTTGGGAATGTTCAAAATCGCTTCTGTTTCATCATAAGAAAGATTCAGTAGGTAGTCCTGTATTTTCTTTTTACAGTGTGTCTTATTATGTGGGTATATGTTCATAATTTTGTTGATTTTGTCGTATAGGTAAGGACCAAGGAAAATGAAGAATCTCTTTATAAAAGATGTTTTAGGAACATATGTACGTTTGCATACTGCATGTTTTCTACGTTTGCGTTGAGTGTTTGGATCGTATATGAGTTCACCGTGTTGCTTTACTATTACCTATACTCAAAATAAAAAGTTGACGAACGTTGAGAACTTTGCATGACTGGTAAAGCTCTGTTGTAGGATATAGAATGGGCCGAAAAGTGATAGTTTTTAAAATAGCTCGTTGAGCTATTTCTACTTTCTTCAGGATGGTTTTCGGATTGCCTCCCCAAGACGAGATGCAGTACGTAATTATCGACTGGCAAAGCGCAAAGTAGACTTGCTTAAGTAATTTGGCGTCGGCGGCATATCTGAGATTTCTAAAAACATAGATTAGTTTCCGTACGCGAGCACTTAACTGTTTAATGTGTTCTCTGAAACTGAGGTTGCTATCAATTATGATACCTAGGTACCTGATGTTGTTGACGCGCTCTAGAGATCTGCACTATTGATTATAGAACAAAACAATGTACTACCACTTTACAGAACATATAATTGTCTACAAAAAATATCGCGTCACCATATGGTTAACTATTGCAGTTATCTCACAATAAGTGTTTTCTTTTATTTTTTTAAATAATTAAAATGCCGTCGCTCCAAAACTCTTTATTTTGTACCTTGGTATTAATCCTTATCAAAATAAATTACTTCATATTCAAGACGAATTCAATACCATTTTGAATTATTCAATTCGGATGTTTCATTCAAAAGATATCGCGATATTTGTTGTAGCCAAATAAGTATTAAGTATTGCGCGCGCATGTCATGTATGATGTGGTGGGCGGTCATGAAGGGACGTCACCATGTATGAAAGAAGGCATATGTTCAATAACATGATACTGGGTAAACTTCCAGGAGATAATAGCGTGAACTACATGTCCATTGATAAAGTAATGGATCAAGAAGATGCGGTACATTATCTACAAGAATTTTTAAATTCTTTAAATCCGAGTGGCCTTTCCCTCACATTCACTCAAATTAAAAACTGGCTGTCCAATAGGGAATATGCATGTATTTTTTTTCTTTTTTTATTCGATACTTTACATCGCCAAATAATAGTAAAAAAAAAAATTCAACGCCAAAAAAGCAAGTCAAATACTTTAAAAAAATGTTAAAAATAACCATCCGACCCGGGCTATTTAAACGCCATTTTGCGCGCTTGGTGTGGTGACGTCACAGTCTATGACAACAAACACATAAATGTCAAATGTTGAGGTTATGTTGAAGAAGTATTGTGCAAATATGTGTTTTCTATTTTCGACTAATACATCATCATGGAACCAACTTCTCCCTCTATAGAACAATGCAAAAAACCGACATACAAATACTGCATTGTGCCTAAGTGCAGAAATACATTATGAAATGCACCCGACCAAGTATTTTTTTTTGTCCTGAGAGGTTCGGACTTACGGAGAAAGTGGTGTAAAATTATGAAAAGAAACATGCTATCTCTCCCAACTTGTTTTCAATATCCTAGTATTATAACAACATTCTATACTTAACACAATCTAGATTTCGATATTTTGCGAAGCTATGTTATTTTAGGTTATGATGCTTTTTAAAACTAAATTATTCCGGAAAAGGTGTGGAAGATAAAATAAACATTATATATATTATACTTAATTACCTTAAAGCTTTCTCTCCTTTGATTTCAATAGACGTGAAATCGGTATTTCATGTAAAAATGTGGTCATCATAAACACATCAGCTTTCGGCAAACTATCCGATTGGGCTTTCACAAAACCGCTTTCAGTCATTTTCGAAAGAGTCTTTCGTGTATTAACAAATGTATTACTTCTAAATGTGTACTAAAATCACAATAAAACTGACTGAATCGCAAAAACTCCTACAAAACACATTGACATTACATTTTTGTCATAGATTGTTACGTCACATTCGCTCTGACCAATAGCGTCGCTTTTCAAGTATTTGAATTTCCCACAGATTTATTGCACTTTAAAAAAAAAAAATTCTTGCTCATTATTAAATTATAATAAAAAATATTGATGGAGGCATAATTCTGAAGTAATATAGTTTATAAAAAAAAATATTTGACCCTTATTTGAATCTCATG
Source organism: Agrochola macilenta (assembly GCA_916701695.1). Taxonomy (NCBI): domain Eukaryota; kingdom Metazoa; phylum Arthropoda; class Insecta; order Lepidoptera; family Noctuidae; genus Agrochola; species Agrochola macilenta. The sequence goes on from OU753576.1 coordinate 196,861, forward strand.
CATATTCCCTATTGTGCTGCTAAGGAATTTTAAACCACCAAATTTATGCAACGGGACCAGACTCCAAGTAAAATTCCTTCGCGATAACGTGATTGGTGCTACAGTATTGACTGGTCCAGCAGTAGGGCAAACAGTGCTGATATCTCGCATACCTATGATACCAACGGATTTGCCTTTTCACTTTAAGCGAATTCAATTTCCGGTGAAGATATCGTTTGCGGTAACAATTGAGGGGTATAATAGCAAAAACGCCTCTGTCCACGTTATTTGGTATGGAGAAAAACGCACTTTAACATCTAGGTATTATGGATGCCTTATTTTTTCTAAAACTTAGTTTGAAAACGTTCATTGATTCTTTGCAGTGAAAAAGAAAGAAAGAATTGGTAAATAAATGCTGAAATCACCTTTATATTTATCAAAGTTTGACGGACAATGGCGCATTTGCTTCTCATGGATGGATTGTGTCGTATTTGCAACTCAACGGCAAGGACTATGTCAAGTTTGCAGCTCACGAGTCAGCCATTTTGTTGGATTGACAGTAGGGTGTACCTAATAATTATGGACAATCAAAATAAATAGTATTTTATGACATTTATTAAAAAATAAAATGAACAACGTTATCTATAGGTACACTTATTGATATCGACGGGATGGTAAAAAAAGTAAGAAAAACATTTCGGAACAAAAATAACCAACGGAGCGTTTTATTTTAAAGGTGGCCCTAAAAATCATAACATTAGTATAATTTTATACACATAATCCTATTTCGGGTGGATTTGGCTCACAAATTTCTTCATTATCTTCTGCATCACCTTCTTGAGACCCTGAGCCAGCTAGTACTTCTTTAAAATATTGCAGTTCATTTCTTGTTTGCCATTCTGAGCCGAAATGTTTTTTTAACAACGTTTCAACGTCAGCAAGTTTAGCACTCTGTATTTTTATTTTGTTTTTCGTGATAGGAGCAGGTACGACATTTTTGAATGATTGCCCCCTTTTCAAAACTGATTTGTAGATTTGTGATTCAGACCGATAGTGTAATTCACCTTTAATCGTTATTTTGTTATTGTGACTCCTTTTTATAAAGAATCGCTTGCTTGCCGCGAATGGGAAGTGCCAGTTTCCGGGGGGCTTTATGACAGAATTTAATGCAGACTTCCAATCCAGGTTCATGTCAAAATTTATCGCCCTTCCGTAACGGTCAAATATCTCCACATACTCAGAGGGGCTTATAATGACTTCTCTTTTTTTCAGCTCTCGCTCAATATTCCCAAAAACCCTGTCAGCGGGAAGAAATGAATGTCCTGACACTGGGAAAACTAATTCGATAGAATTAACGTGTGCTGGAGCATTGGACAGCCATGTTGAACACATCCCCATCATTATAGAGTTTTTATTTTGTGCCCCACACCCATCCGCTACAAGACGTATTGTATCTATTTCAGTTAAATCCAAACTATTAAGTCTATGGTAGACAGCAGAACATATTTCGTTGGCTCCTTTTTTGAATTGATTTTCTGTCCAATAATACAAGGAAACTGTGTCTCTGTTTAGTTTTTTGTTTGGTGCAGATTTGACAACAGCAAAATTGTAAATATAGAGTTGTCTACTGTAGTAGGCTATTTGGTCAGGTACTTTTGGCAGAACCTGATTTTTTTGGCAGTCAAACGATAATGTTATCATGCCCTGTCTTTCTTCTCGTAGTAATTGATAAAATGCTTTTGCTTTGAGCATGTGCACTCGTTTCTCTATTATTAATGTATTCTTCAAATTAGCATCTTTTTCGCATTTAATTTTTTCTAGTAACTCTGTACACCTTGAACATACGTCTGTACGTGGACTGCCAAATCCAATATTATAGTGTCTATTAAAAACGTCACGAAAATAGCTTTCTTTTACGTGCAAATCATCAGCTGGTCCATATTTGTCACAGTACATTTTCCACATTTTTCTTATGTTTAAGTTAGAGTCTAAATATTTTCGTTGCACTGATGACCTGCAATAATGAGATTCCAGGCATTTGAAAGATTCTATAAAAAGATTTACCGCCGACCTCTTCAATGAATATTTGTGTGAAGTATGGTCACCTCCTCTCATATCTTTCACCAAACTTCCTGTTGTTTTAAAAACCTTTGCGACACGGCGTACACGATGCACGGAGATTTGTAAAATTTTTAAAAACTTTTCTGACATACAGGTATAAGTTTTAATGTATGATTCTGTTTTACGTATAGCTTCGTATTGTATTTATTTGGGGTTCGAAGACCAACCCGTGCTCGTCGGCGTACTGTATCAGTAACCTTACAGTATTTTAAGAGGAAGGCATCCTGATGTTGTTTACTTTTAATTGCATAAAATGATTGAAAAAAAAATCGAATGTCTGTCATCGTTAGTTTACGACATTGGTATGCTCCTTTCTCATGGTTACATGTTGGATATTGAGGTAGTCTTTTAGCTGAGTACCTAAAAAAAAAGATAAATATGTTAGTAAATAAAATTGTCGTCCCGAACACCAAAATCGTAATCAGTTGATCAGTTTAGGCACAACAAGTCAATTTACCAGTGGTCTCATTTCCGTTATGGGTTCTTAACTGGTGTGGTTACCCTAAAACGACGTGTAGGTAGTAGTATTGAATGACTTACCGCATTGCCTTTTCTTTTGCTCGCTTCCACTTTTCTGGATTACGACTACGTTTCCTAGTGACCCCGGAAGTCACTGGTTGCACATTCTCTTCCATTATATCACTAAAATTAGCTACAAACACTTAAAATGTTGAACTAATTGGGGAACACTGTTGCTTTATAAACACAGAAAACGCCATCTTGAAATCCCACAAATGCTGTGCTGTGATTGGTCTAAATGGATAATGTCATGTTTGCTTCTAAATGTTTATGGAGAATGGCGTGTTTGCATCGCAACATGTTTTTTTGATGCGATTTACTAGGCAATGGTACGCTTTTGCATCTAAATTAAGATAGGGGTGTCTAACTTTTAACGTCGGGCAAAATATGACATCCATAGATTAAAAAAACCAAAATTTGGACAGAGGCGTTTTTGCTTCTATACCCCTCAATTAATAAGGCCCAGGGACAAACATTTTGTACGTAGGAATAGATTTACGCCAAGAGTGTTTTTCGCACGGGCAACTATATGTTGCTGTCGAGATCTGGTTCGGGTGAAAATCAATTTCTACTTCTGCCGGAAGACAAAACTAAAAATATAGTTTACGCAGAGGTACTTTAATATATCATTGGTTATGAGTTTTTGAGAATAACCTAAAACTGTGCATTTACCATATTATCTCAGCAGCACACAAAGGTTGACTGGCAGAGAATGCCTAAGGCAAAAAGTCTTTGTACATTTTATTATTGTACAGAAGTTTAAAATAAATAAATAAATCCTGAAAGTCACTATACCCCCAAAAGTCACTATTCCACGCGGACGAAGTCGCGGGCACTGCTAGTCCATTCATACACGGACATATAGACAGCACATGCACGGATGTACTGCAACTTCACGGTTTAATTTATCCGTTTAATTTATTTATACAAGTAAGTACCTAAAGTATAAACAGAACACACAGCTCAAGCATACCTACCGTGTCCGTCTGGATTGAGGAGCCATGTCTCATATTTGAACGAGGGTACTACCAATATTTAGTAGTAAATTAGCCGATTTTGTAGGCCGGATCCTGGAATTTGTAGTAAAACCCTTAAAAAGTTATACGACATTAAAGGTGGCTCCTCACCTTAGAACTCGAAAACTAGCCAACGGATATTTTTGAAAATTTTGTAGGATTTAGTAGTACTTACGCGTAGCCTGTACAAAAATGGGTTTTGTAGGGCTGTATTTGAGATAGCTACAATGGTTTGATTTTTCATAAAAATCCATAAAGGACTATGCAAAAAATCGTCCCATATCATCAACAGATGCCAAACATATCTCATTAAATACATCTCGACATTATGATTATTTTTTACTATGGCGACATCACTGTAGGATATGGGGTTATCGTGCAATAAAAAAAAATATGTTATACTTATACAGTTTTATTAAGTATTAAGAATCGAATTAAAAATGTACTATTTAACTAAAAAAAACTCGAGAGAGAACAGCCGTAAGACGTACTTTACCCTCCCTCCTTGCTCCGTTACCCCGACCGCACCCTTTCGACGCCTGCGCCCGCGCACCTCCCTCAGTCGTGGCTAGTACGTTCTGCTGTGTTCACGTTGTTTATTTGTGCGTTATCGGCTTGTTTGCGACTATTACTAACCTCTGCTTGTTTATTGGACCTTTTGATTGCTACTCGATGACCCCGGCACGTTTAATGGACTGTGATTTATAAATATGGAGACTGGACGCCAATGTGTAATGTGTCCTAGATCTGTTTTAAGACAGAGACGACATATATTACAAGAAACATTGCTTCATAGTAGTCCTGAGTTAGCGGCCTACATTTTGCAAAATGGATTGACACAAGTAAGTCACAGTCATTGTATTTATTTACTGATTTATTATACATATATCGATAACTTTTAAATATTATGTAGAATACGTATAATGAATAAGAATAAGTGTCATGTACATAGTTAGAATATATAAGCAGATAGAACATTGCTACGATACTATATGATACATTTTAGAATTGCTTGAATAGAAATATAGCACTTAAAGTATAGCTTACGTTAGGAACGACTCAATCGTCCGGCCATAATTCCTATGAGGAATGAGATATTTTTACCTGCATAATTATTTAATCTCACCTTAATATTTTTATAGTCTAGTCCAAAAGTGAGTGTAGATTGTGTTCCGAGTTCTAGACAACTGACAAGCACACATATAACACCGATATAATCAATATAACACAGAAAAAATACTTCTGCTTATTACAAAAACACACATATGCTGATATCTTCATTTTTTCCCTTTTCAGGTAGTATTCAATAACGTAATGGCAGTATGCCATAGATGCTGGCAGAGAGCCAATAATAATGACGGTGGACAACTACGTCTTGAGAACGCTCCCATTGTAGAAGGTAATTACATCTGTGCTATTAATCCTTATCAAAATAAATTATTTCATCACTAAGTACAGTCTAGCTTCGCCGGGACAGCTAGTAATAAATAAATAAATAATTTTAGATGCTGACAATCAAGAACCCCCCAATGTTGCTGAAGCCCGCAATGTTGCTGAAGCCCCCAATGTTGCTGAAGCCCCCAATGATCCTCAGGACAATCCAGAGGATGATGCTCGTTTCTATGTTCGCGATTACGTACGTGCACCGAACACTTCACGGCTCTGTATGTATAGGCAATGTAGACATGAAAATCTACGACGAGTTCCTGTGTCTATCAAGCTACATTTGGTATGTCATTATCGATTATATATTCCACCGAGTTCGCGAATATGTGAAGAACATTTAAATAACTATGATTTTGAAGAGTTACTGGATAATGTAAATGTTACACATTATTTTAATGCTTAATTTTTTAGTAACATGACAAACATGTTAATTGAAGCAATCAACAATAGGACAAGATTCGATTTTGAAACATTATCTTCACTGAATAATAGTGAACTTATGTTTTGGACTGGATTCACTTTAGAGCAGTTCAACGTCATTTTGGAAGAAACGCCATCGCTCGCAGAAAAATGCAGACATCCCCGATCAGTTCTCGGAGCTTATTTAACGAAAATACGAACTGGAGAACCTAACGAGCGACTAGCTACGCTTTTCGGCGTAACACGTCAAGTGTTTGAATATCGCCTAAAAATAGCGCGACAATGCTTGACAGGTCAATATGTACCAAGACATCTTGGTATAGGTCATATTTCTAGAGATGAGCTTCTAGAGAGAAATCTATTTTTGCCCAAACATATTTTTGGAAATGAAAACAACACCAAGTTAATTATTATCGCAGATGGCACATATGTATATATTGAAAAAAGCACTAATTATTTATTTCAAAGAAAAACTTATAGCCTCCACAAGTTTCGCAATTTATTGAAACCATTTATTTTAGTAAGCAGCGATGGATATATCATAGATGTCATAGGCCCTTTTCCTGCAACAACATCAGATGCAACTATTATGCAGAACATAATGAATGACGAGGAGCACTTACTACATTGGTTACTACACAGAGAGGACGTCTTTATTTTGGACAGGGGCTTGTAACGTAACGTTTTCCTCCGTGGAGGGAAACGTAGGTCACAAATTAATAAAAATAAAAAGGTATTAAAATTAAAAGTTAAAATTAGTAAAAGTAAAGTTAGGTTTAGGACACAGGACAGGCTCGGGTTAGGCAGGAACAGGCACAAGACAGGCTCAGGTTAGGCAGGAACAGGCAGGCAGGGAGTGGAACAGGTGGGCAGGCAGGCAGGCCGCATGCAGCGTGCAGGAGGCTGGGCTGAGGATTATCCCCCCTGGAGGTACACTCCAGCCTGTGGAACGGAGTAGAGGTTGTGAGACTTTGTAGATGGAGGCGCTTTGAGGCGCCTCACCTAGCGGGAGGACCGCGCTAGCGTCACAGGTGACGGCGGAGGTCTCTCTCGGAGAGTAATGACGTCTAGTGTCGGAGGCCTTCGTGTGCGTGTGCTCGCGGCGTTTTACGCCGCGTGGTTAAGAGTTCGTTAGAAGTGAGCACCTCCTACAGGGCTAGGCAGGAGGGCCGAGCGAATTAAACACAGTATTACACAGTACTAGAATGTTTATTGACATAATCCACTCAGTATCGATAGTTTAAATTACACAATAAAATTAGGACACTCGCGCACGCTAGTTATGCTAGTTTTAAGAGACTAATATTCGAGTAGCTAACTGTTCAACAAATAAGACTTAAGGGCATAAAAACAGTGACTCCGTCTCAAGTTAAAAATACGACTCTCCGAGGGCTCAGACAAGACTCGTCTTCCAAAAATATGAAGACCGTTTTTATCGTTCTGTGTCATATTTTAAACGTTTTTAAAACATATTCAAGTTAATTCTTAATTTAGATATGACCAGCACTAATAAAAATGGCTTACAGAGGAGAAATCTTAGATCTATGCTTATTGCGAAGGTTCAGTGTGTACACCCACTTTATGAGAGATGATAGAGTGTACTTATCTATGATGTGTTCTGTCTATGTTTTAGAAAAGTAAATTACGACAGATGACAGTTTAAGATGAAAACGTCAGAATATAAATATTCTAAAGTTTTTACAAAAGGGAAAATTAAATACTATAAAATCGATTTGGATGATAAAACAATCAAGAGATAATTAAGAGTATGCTTTACAGAGGTAAACAGTGCTACAGAATATAAAAGTGAGTTAAATATAAGTGTCATAGAATATCAATAGGAAAATATATTAAAAGGTGGTTTGTTTAATATAATAACATAAAGAAAGAGTAACGTGTTTATACGTAAATAAACTAAAAGATGTGGTTCCAAATAATGGAATACCACAGGCTTCAGGGACAGTATTAATGATATTGAGTCCCTTGGCTATGAACCTCACATGCCACCTACCAAGGACAGGAACGCGACCCAGCTATCAACAGAAAAGGCAAATGATTCTCGGTTGGTGACTGTGTGTAGATGGATTGTGGAGGCGGTTAACGGCAAATTCAAAAACCGTTTTAAGTTATTAAAACAAACTTATTTTAACCGAGCTTTGCCAAACATGTTTGTCGATTTCCGCATAGCAGCATCATTAATAAATGCTAATTACCGTGTTGCTACAGACCACAGGCTTGCGCCGGAATTCTTTGAAATAATTCAAACTAAGGTTCATCAACCTAACCTTTTGAAAAATTATGTCGAAGGCAAAAATCTTAACAGACAAAGAGTTAACTTTGTGACGATGGAGGCCACCATGCCACATCTTGAGGACTTTCCAGAACTGACTGATGATGATATCATTTTATTCGCCTTGGGGACCTACCATATAAAACTTGCAAAATCCTACTGTGCGGAACATATTCGGAATGGAATTTATTATATTGAATTATTTCGAGAAAACCAGCTAACTGATTTGCCAAGGTATAATATTCGAGAAGATAATGTCTGGTTAATTAGAGGACGAATACAATCTCGACATGTTAGATCGCGCGTTTATTATTGTTACATATTAATAAACCGAAGTGAAACTGGCAGACGTGCTATTGAACAGTGGTATTGCACATGCCTAACAGGGGCGCGTACGGTTGGAAGTTGTGCCCATATAATATCAATTATATGGTATATGGGCAAAGGTCGACATATCGACTTTAATCTACCAGCGGCAATGTTATCGACTATTATAATAGATGAATAATATAACGTTATTTTTGTCTGGATAATAGTTCTGTTGTTATTAAGTGTCTACTTGCACAATTGTTTTTGTGTTATTAATACTTAAAATGTCTAGTTGAACAATTGCTTTTTGTAATTATCGTCTAAAATGTAATTTTTTATTTTAAAATAAAAATACTTTATTTTTGTCAAAAGTCTTTTTAAAAAAAAAACCCCGTCGAATTCCGAACTAAAAATTGGTACTGACTTTTCATGGGACGTAATAATGATATTGAAACTTGTCCCATGTCTGTTGATGGGATGGGACACTGCCCATACATTTTTTTGCATGGTCTCGCTGTTTCTCGGAAAGTAATCAACCAATTACAACAGTTTTTTTTTTTAAATATACTAGAATAAAAAGTAAAAAATAAAATTTTTATTTAAAAAAAACTAAAAAACACGCTTTTTACACGAACTTAAAATGACAAAATAATTAAATTGACTTGTACGAGTTACGATATATGTACCAACCCAGCTTGTCACTTCTTTTATATCCAATGATTAAATCAAAAAGCGTGGGGCGCTCGGCTGTTTAGCTATGTACGAGTACCTACGAGTATACTTTTAATCAATTTAAACAACCACCACCTCCTGGCTCCATCATCAGACCCTCGACAACAAATCCATCATATTGAACTTGTCAAACCGAGTCATATGAGCCCAAACTCGAAGGGTTTACTAGTAGCCACTGAAGAGTTCCACTATCCACCTCTCCATCATCAGACCTTCGTTACCAAATGCAACATATTGAAATCGTCAAACCGAGTCATATGAGCCCAAACTGGAAGGGTTTACTAGTAGCTACTAAACAGTTCCATGATCCACCTCCTGTCTCCATCATCAGACCCTCGACAGCAAATCCATCATATTAAACTCGTCAAACCGAGTCATATGAGCCCAAACTCGAAGGGTTTACTAGTAGCCACAGAAAAGTTCCACTATCCACCTCCTGGCTCCATCATCAGACTCTCGACACCAAGTGCAATATATTGGACTCGTCAAACCGAAACATATGAGCCCAAACTCAAGGGGTTTAGTAGTTGCCACTGAAGAGTTCCACTATCCACCTCCTGGCTCCATCATCAGACCCTCGACAACAAGTGCAATATATTGGATTCGTCAAACCGAAACATATGAGCCCAAACTCAAGGGGTTTACTAGTTGCCACTGAAGAGTTCCGCTATCCACCTCCTGGCTCCATCATCAGACCCTCGACAACAAGTGTAATATATTGGACTCGTCAAACTGAATCATATGAGCCCAAACTCGAGGGGTTTACTAGTAGCCACTGAAGAGTTCCAGGATTCACCTCGTGGCTCCATCATCAGACCCTCGACACCAAATACAATATATTGGACTCGTTGAACTGAAACATATGAGTTCAAACTCGAGGGGTTTACTAGAAGTCCCTGAAGAGTTCCACTATCCACCTCCTGACTCCATCATCAGATCAGTTACAAGATACTAAATTATTGTATTGTCATCGGTTCTTGATACGTGTGCAAATTTTCAAGTTAATCGAACGTCTTGAAGTTGGTGAAAATTACGTTGTTGGCTGTTAAAGAAATTGCGTGCCATAGCTTCAGGGTGAGTTCAGAGCCGATAAAGGAACCCGTAAAAAAAAAAATACCTTTAAAAAAGTAAAAGAAATTGCTTGCCTCTATCGATACTGAACCTACCCCTAAGCTATGGCAAGCAATTTCTTTAACATCCTGTATAGTGCCCATTATTTAAGTGCTGATTGATGAAAAATGATTCATCTATATATATAAAATGATAAACTGACTGACTGACTGGGTGATATATCAACGCACAGCCCAAACCGCTGGTCCTAGAGACATGAAACTTGGAGGGTGTGTTCTTTGTGAAGAGTAAGTATCCACTAAGAAAGGATTTTTGGGAATTCCACCCCTAAAGGGGTAAAATAGGGGATGGAAGTTTGTATGAAAGTCCGTCAGTTTTGAAGTTAGGATCTTCAAATTTTGTGTTTAGGCTGACAATTGAAAATTAATTTATACGTGTCTCAGCGTTTTTGATAATTACACCCCGAAGGGTTAAAAAGGGGGATGAAGTTGAAAAGTCCATAATTTTCTAAGAAAAATCACTTTTTTTTTATGTAGGCTTATGGTTGGAAGATAACGCAACGGTGTTGTTAGAATTTCAACCCTTAAGGGGGTGAAAATGGGGATGAAATTTTGTTTTTAATTAAAGTTCTTTATTTTTTAAAAAAAACGTTGCCATTTTTTAATTTCATCCCACAAGGGTCTGGAGATCATCATGGAGAGTGTGATTGTCGTAACTCACTGCTGGGCACGCCACAATTGAGGCGATACGCCCTCTCTTTGAGACTAGAGAGGCGACACGGGGTCCTCACCTTCCGCCTGACACAGGTCCTCACTGGACACGGTTGTTTCGGGAGGTTCCTGTTCCTCATAAGGCGGGAGGAAACGCCCGGGTGTCACCACTGTGTGGATCGCCCGGAGGACACAGTGGAGCATACGGTGGAGGTCTGCCTGGCTTGCCACCAGGTGTCCTTGTGGAGGTGATCGGTGACAGTGATCTCTCGCGCCCGGCCCTGGTCCAGGCCATGGTATGGAGCGAGAGGCCGTGGCAAACCGTCACTTCCTTCTGCGAAGCAGTAATGCTCGCGAAGGAGGACACGGAGCGCGTGGCGGAGAGGCAAATGTCGCGCCCACACGCTCCCTAGCTACCGCAGGAGACGCCCTGGGCGTTGGGAATAGCAGGCCGATTCCCGACCACCGTAGGTCCGAAAGGGATACCGTGGCCCCTGGCAACGTGGGTATTAGTCAGTAAGAAATGAAATGAAATGAAATGAAATGAAATGAAATTGTTTATTCTGTAAATAGGATATCGGAATCACTTTTACACGTCATATAAAAAAATAAGCTTGGTGAGGTCGGTGTTTCCTATCTGACTACTCTGAGAAGAAAGGCCGAAACAAACTCAGAGGTCACAGTCTCTTTTAAAGTCCAGACATAATCTTGGTCAAGTCATGTGAGGACCATGTAGATTAGTGTCTGAAATGGTCTTTTGAGGAAAGAACCACACAGATTTGAGTGGACCTGTCCAGTCAGTGCAAGCATTTGTCAGTAATCGTGGAGCTCAACTCAGAACTTAAGGAGCTCAACTCGACGAACAATACCAAGGAAAGGATATTTGGGTAGGCCGCATCAACTACTCAAACTGCCAGACCATCATTAAAACTGAGAAAGAAACAAAGAAATGACAAGGGAAAATAAAAATATCCACATAGTCCTCACATTCACAATAATTAAAATAATATAATACTTTACAAAGTAATCGTGTCATTTTGAACATAATTTTCAACAATGTCAATGTGTATATAAAACTGGTTTATTGTGATGAATAATTAAAATGTCAAGTTTTATGGTTTTCACAAGGCTTAGCAGAGCGAGCAGCTCAATCCCAAGCTTTTTTATCTTCTAAATAATCTGAAATTTTATAGTACCCTTTTTTACAAAGTTTGGTTTTAATACAGCTTTTAAATCGTTTAATGGGTAAGTTTCGAATGTCAATGGGAAGTTTGTTGTAAAAGCGTATACATTGACCCATGAACGAGTTGCTTACTCTGTGGAGACGTGTGCGATGTACAGCAAGGTTGTGTTTATTCCTGGTATTTAAACTATGAATATCGGACATTTTCTTAAAATTTGATATATTTTTGTGTACATACAATAGGTTTTCAAAAATATATTGTGAGGCTACAGTCAGAATATTTATTTCTCTGAATTTATCTCGAAGGGAATCTCTTGGACCTAGGTTGTAAATGGCTCGAACAGCCCTTTTCTGTAGAACAAAGATAGTATTAATGTCCGCACCGGTTCCCCAAAGAAGAATTCCATATGACATAAGACTATGAAAGTAACTAAAATAAACAATTCTGGCTGTATCTACGTCAGTTATCTGTCTAATTTTTTTAACAGCATAGGCGGCCGAACTTAGCCTTCCTGACAATTTTTCTATGTGTGGGCCCCATTGTAATTTACCGTCAATAGTTATTCCAAGAAAAACTGTTGACTCAACAGGGTCCAACTCTATTCCATTAACTTGAACATTGGTAGTTAGCTGCCTGACATTTGGCGTTGAAAATTTAATGAGTTTAGTCTTTTTTTCGTTCAAGAGAAGATTATTTACATTAAACCAATGCACAACTTTAGAGAGTGCATCGTTGACTTGTTCAAAGTTAACTAACTGACGTTTGATTTTAAAAATGAGGGAAGTGTCATCTGCGAATAATACGATCTTGTGATTATCCCTTATGTAGTAAGGTAAGTCATTTATGTAAATTAGAAATAAGAAAGGACCTAGAATTGAACCCTGCGGAACGCCTATGGTGACCGCAGATCCTGCAGATCTCTTGCCATTGACATCGACCCTCTGAATTCTGTTATTCAGATAAGAAGTCAGAAGGTCAAGAGCCTTGTCCCTCATGCCATAATGGTACAGTTTCCTGATAAGAGTATCATGATGTACGCAATCGAAGGCCTTGGACAAGTCGCAGAAAATGCCAAGAGCATCTTGCGAATTCTCCCAGGCCTCGAATATGCTCTTCAGTAATTCCACGCCCGCGTCTGTAGTTGAACGACCCTTTGTAAAACCAAACTGTTTCAAATGAAGTAAATTATGTGCATTGAAATGTCCTAACATTTGTTTTAAAATTAATTTTTCAAAGATTTTACTCAATGTAGGTAATATCGAAATAGGCCGAAAATTTGTGGGATCAGTTGTGCTGCCAGATTTGAACAGTGGAATCACTTTGCTAAGTTTCATCAAATCAGGAAATACACCAGATGCAATACAAGAGTTAAAAACGATTGCTAAAAAGGGTGAAATAACATAAATTATTGAAGACATGGTATGTACTGATAATCCCCAAAGGTCAGCAGTTTTTTTTACATCAAGTTTATTAAAAGATTCTATAATGTCTTTAGCAGTAATAATTGTAAATTCAAAAAGTTTGTCACATTCTGGTACACATTCTTTAAGTATTGAGTAAGCAGAAGTGGAGGACGACAATGACAGAGTTTTGGTTGTTAAAATGGGAATATTAGTGAAGAAATTTTCAAACTCAGTTGCCACCTCCACGTCTGCCTTAATATCTACATTATTGATTTTTAGATGGAAGTCACGATTCCGTACTGTCGTTCTTCCCGTTTCTGAATTAATAATATTCCAAGTTGTTTTAATTTTATTTCCAGAAGATTTTATTTTATTTTTAATGTGTATGGCTTTTGCTGAGGAACAAGCTCTTTTAAAAGTTTTAGAATATTTCTTAACAAATTCTTTAAAAGTTTCATCATGGTTATATGTTTTTTCATGATACAATTCAAATAACCTCTGCCTACTTTTGTAAATACCTGGTGTTGCCCAATCACTAAATATAACGCGGTCAAAAACAGGCAATGTTTTTGCGGTGAAAACCTTCCTAAACTCACAATTGATGAGGTTAAATAATGAAGCATACGCTTGGTCCGGGTCGTTATGATAAGGCAAACCCGGTAGCTTTTCCATTAAATTATTTTTTAAATGTCCTAAGCGACTTTTATTTACAGGAACAAAACTCACAAGTTTTCTTTGAGCTCTGACTGTTTTCTGAGGGAAAGTGACTAACTGGCCACAGTGATCAGAGTCCAACTCATTTATAATTAAATGGCTAGAAGGTCTTAAGTTTGTAAAAATATTGTCAATACAGGTAGCACTAGTGGCAGTTATTCTAGTCGGCTCAAAGAATGTATTATACAAATTATATGACTTTAATAAAGTTACAAATTTATTTACTACAGCAGATTTTTCCAGTATATTAATGTTGAAATCTCCACAGACTACAACTGTTTTATTACTGTTAGAAGTCTTTAATAATACTTCTTCCATATATTTCTCAAAAATATCATATGAAGCACATGGGGGCCTGTACACGCTCATTACAATGAACTGCTCAAGCTCAATGCAAGCTATTTCAATAACTCGCTCAACAGAGAGGCTCACAATATCCTTACGTTCTTTAAATTTCATATTATTACGAATAATTATTAGAGAGCACCAGTTGTCTGGCATTTTTGCTGAACTAGGCCTATTTGGCGCAGCCGCGAGGTACACTTTCCTGCTAATATGTTAGAACGCACTTTTACACTTTTTATTTGTTTTCTCTCTTTTTTAATTAGGTTTTTATTTGTAGTAAAATAATTATGTTGTGTTGTGTGCCTCTTAGTCTGTGCTAAATAAATGTATTTTCTTTCTTTTCTATTTTCTTTCTTTCTTTCTTTCAACCTAATAAAATTACGGAACATTTTTAATATTCAGACATAATATATTGTGATGAAACTCATTCTTTTGACTTAGTAGAAATGGGCTCCCGTAAAACTGGTACGTTTCTGACCGGTACTGCCCACCGAGTCAGGTTGAGAATCATCTAAACTAACAATTTTATACGGTTTTGGCCGTAAAACGATGTGATATGGTTTTGTTTGTGTACCACACTAAATTGTTGTTAAGAAATGTTTATTTTATAAACTTTGTAAATACTGAATGTGTAGGCTGTTGGATTATGATATATCTAGTAAATTTCTACTTAATATTGGTGCTATTGTTATCCGATTGGATCAACTAGTTTAGTAGCTAGTGTACGTACATATACGAGGAGCCAGATAAAATGTGTTGTATCAGCGAAATTATATAGTTTTTCCATTAAATTTTTACAATACAAATTAAATCACATTTGCTACTAAATTATACTAAAAATCTGTTGTAATTGGTTGATTAGGTACTTTCCGAGAAACAGCGCGGTGAAATTTATGGATTTTTATGAAAAATCAAAGCATTGTAGCTATCTCAAATACAGCCCTACAAAACCCATTTTTTTTGTACAGGCTACGCATAAGTACCTACTACTAAATCCTACAAAATTTTCAAAAATATCCGTTGGCTAGTTTTCGAGTTCTAAGGTGGCTCCTCAATTCAGACATCTGGATTGAGGAGCCACCTTTAATGTCGTATAACTTTTTAAGGGTTTTATTACAAATTCCAGGATCCGGCCTACAAAATCGGCTAATTTACTACTAAATATTGGTAGTACCCTCGTTCAAATATGAGACATGGCTCCTCAATCCAGACGGACACTACCTACCTGCCGGAAAACTTCTTAAACCTTACAACACCCCGGTAACCATACAAGTGTTGGCACGAAGAAGAATTCATTATTAAACACGCGTCCACTAGTTATAAGTAGAGAGTACATAGAGACACAAGCAGGTATCAATTAACAAACTTGTACCATTTTGATTGAAAAGAACATTTAATGTGGGTGATGATTACTGAATATACACGTGCATGAAGTGGTTGTGTTGAGCCGTGCGGGTCTGTTGCGTATGTTGTGTTGAGCCGTGCGGGTCTGTTGCGTATGTTGTGTTGAGCCGTGCGGGTCTGTTGCGTATGTTGTGTTGAGCCGTGCGGGTCTGTTGCGTATGTTGTGTTGAGCCGTGCGGGTCTGTTGCGTATGTTGTGTTGAGCCGTGCGGGTCTGTTGCGTATGTTGTGTTGAGCCGTGCGGGTTTGTTGCGTATGTTGTGTTGAGCCGTGCGGGTCTGTTGCGTATGTTGTGTTGAGCCGTGCGGGTCTGTTGCGTATGTTGTGTTGAACCGTGCGTATCTGTTGCGTATGTTGCAGGCGTGTTGGTTGGCTATCCGTTCGGCGGCGCCACGTACGCGCTGTGGTCTCGCGGTGCTCCTTTCCTACTCATCGCCGCCGCACTCCTAGCTAACCTCGGTAATCAACGAGCGCTTTATACCTAATTGCGTATACTTGAGTCCATTCAGTCAGTTAATTGTCCAATGTCCATTGGTTCCAGCCATGCAATACATGTTTCTGGATAAGGAGGAGTTTAATCGCGTAAGTATGTATTAGTTTTGACCTGAGCTACCAAGTTGTAGCACAACTTTAGTAAGTTGCTAAAGTATTTATATGTCACGAAGCGACGCGCGCTGTACTTGTGGTAACCATGTGTACAAACACGCATGTTTGCTTTTTTTTATAAGGACGAACAACGGTCCGCACATATTTCTGTCTTAAAAACTCATTATTGTAATTAAAATAGAACGAAGTGTAAAGGCTCGTGCAGACAAGCGCGACGGGACACCGGTAATTGTTCTACCGTGAAGTTTTCTTAGAAATTGTTTTGTTATAGTCGCGTCGCGCCGGTCTGCACGACGCTTTATCAGGATTATAAAACCATTGTTCATCATCAACATTGTCTTCGTTTTATTGAGCACCAAGCTACAGTGTCTCAAGAGTAGACAAAACGTACAGTTGGCTGCACGTCTGGCGTACTGCGGACGTGCAGTGGAGGGCTAGAGGCCACGTGCCAGCTTGAGCTGCGACGTGCGGCCTACCGTAGGCCGCCCGTCGCAGCTCAACTATTATATATTTACATAATAAATCATTATTTATCATGTAAACAATACGGTTTCATGTTTTACTAACTTCTGCCCGCGACTTCGTTCACCTGGAAGTAAGTCATAACACACCACAATATACTACAATAACAGCTACATTTTTATAAAACTTCCCTGTATAGGTACTCGTACTACGTACGTTTGTAGTTTTGTACTCAACAGACAAAATATAAAGAGAGTCAGGACTGGTGTCGCGGGAGCAAGCGACGTAGAGGTATCCGTGGGAGAAGCAGCTTGTCCTGAGGTCAACATCCGCAGTGTCTGCCCCTGTGATTTGTTGACGATCATCGCAAAGCAATATTCACAAACAACTGCACTAACTGGAAGGGGTAAATGTGGGAAATTAGTGGTTTAAGCGGTATATATACTGTCTCGCCAACGCTACAACCTATTAGAATTTTCGCCGATGACGTTTCTTAGCAAAGGCTTTGGCTTTGAGCCGGGTTCCATTACAGAGCTTCGGATCCGAAAAAGCATAATCGGGACACTGACCTTCAGCTGAATGATGTACGCCGGAAGTCCACTTGCCGTTAGCGAAATCAGAAGTTCTACGGGGTAATGTGTGGCATCATCTTGCTGCACAACAGTGTTAACCGATGGAGGTGTATATCACTTCCCTTCAATTAACAAGAGATTACTGTGGTTGATCGCTGCAGCTTCATCATTTTTGGGCGTTAAAATGGCCCGTTCACGCACCCAAGAACTCTCTTGATACCTACAGTATGTGAGTGATATTCCCGTACACCAGACGTATCAGATTTTCTAAAGTGAAAACTACTCTACCAAGAGTCTCTGGTAGAGAAACCTGGCAACAACTCTCCTTTGGTAGAGTGCCTTCAACAAGTCTTAGAAGAACATCGGAGATTTTTTAAGCCTAGCCGAGCTCGTATGTTGATGTTTAAGCACAGTCTAAGAACTCGCAACCATAGAGACGACCTTTTCAACGAAGCATTCACCTCGTCAGCCCTAGTTCCACGCATCACCACATTAATTTCATTTTTGTTAATAATGTTAAAATACTACCAAAAGATTTTAATTATTTCGTGCATATATTTGTTTTTGTGATATTGAACTACCTTAAAATAGCACTAATAATATAGTTTTTTCATTAGGTCTATTGCGTAGCAGTGATAGCCTAGTGGTGTGACCGTCGGACTGCCAAGTCATAGGTCACGAGCTCGAACCCAAGGCACGCACCTCTGACTTTTCGGATTCATGTGTGTATTGTATAATTATTACGTGCTTCAAAAACGGTGAAGGAAAACATCGTGAGGAAACCGGCATCCCTGAGGGATATTTCTCGACGGTATGTGAAGCCAAGTCAGAGGCCCATGGGCGGCTTTAAAACTCTGACACCAGGTTAGTCACTAACTCTACGCGGGGATCGTGCGGTCCATGGCCCTTTACGGGGCACCGGTGTGGGCGCGTTCACTGAGGCTGCGACCGGCCCAGCGGTTGAACGCGTCCCAAAGGGTCATGGCCATCAGGCTGGTCCGGGGATACCGCACGGTCTCCCGCGAGGCGGCGAGCCTCCTTGCCGGACTACCGCCATGGGATCTGGAGGCGAAAGTCCTCGCGCACATGTGGGAGTTGCGCGAGGAGGCGAAAAATCGCGGCACAGCGGACAGAGCTCCGGCGGGATCTCATGGCGGCATGGAGTGTGCGATTGTCGCAACCCAGCGCTGGGCACGCCACAATTGCGGCGGTAAGTCCCCTCTTTGAGGAGTGGCTGGAGAGGCGCCACGGCGTCCTCACCTTCCGCCTGACGCAGGTCCTCACTGGACACGGTTGCTTCGGGAGGTTCCTGTTCAGGATCAAGCGGGAGGAAACGCCCGGGTGTCACCATTGTGTGGATCGCCCGGAGGACACGGTGGAGCATACGGTGGAGGTCTGCCCGGCTTGGGCGGAGCACCGCCGTATCCTCACGGAGGCGATCGGCGGCGGCGATCTCTCGCGTCCGGCCCTGGTTCAGGCCATGGTCCGGAGCGAGAGTGCATGGGAGGCCATCACCTCCTTCTGCGAAGCAGTAATGCTTGCGAAGGAGGAGGCGGAGCGCGCGAGGGAGATTGAAGCTGCACGCCCTCGCGCCCCTAGTCGCCGCAGGAGACGCCCCGGGCGTCGGGAGTCACAAGCTGACTTCCGGCCACCGTAGCGATGACGAGCGATGAACGTGAGCGATGGGCAGCTCGCCGTCCGATAAGGACCAGGCCCGGGTCGACGGCGCGTTGTGTTCAAAGGGATGTCAGCACCAACTGACGGGGTCCGGAAGAACCAATGCCTGCTGGGGTTGCGGGTCTGTCCGAAAGGGATATCGCAGCCCCAGCACATAGGCAACGGAAGGAACACGGGTGGATTTTAGTCAGTAAAAGTCTGACACTCCCTCTCGCTCTGCCCAGAGCGGGAGGAGTCATTTGATGATATCCCAACCAAAAAAAAAAAAAAAAAGAGGTTAGTCACTAACCACACGAAAAGAAGATTAGGTCTATTGTATGACCTGTAAAAAAACATTATATTCTTCTAGTTTTTAGCTCTAAAGTGATCAGTACAGAAACTTGAATGTGTTGTGACGGAAAAGTGCTTGTGACGTGTCGTAGCAATTTCCCATTGCTTGCGAAGTGTTCCTTGTTTATTTAACTAATACGTTGTACGAACATATACATATTAGTATTACAAAATGTAAAAAAAATACCAGTAGTTGGGAATGGAAATTACAAAAACAGGTTTGCAAAGCAATATAGTCCAACCGCTTTGCTGTTGAAAGTTAGCTAAAATAGTCGGTTTTATAATATTTCATGATTGACTGCTTTGCTCCATAAAAATATAGCGTGATGATAAATCATTTACTTAAAAAAGTTAAATCGGTAACTATTTGCAATATGCTAACCTCGCGTCGCTACAGGTAGTGTTTGCCGGAAATCGCTTCTCAACAGAACTGTGACACCACCCATCATGTCTTGGTTCCTGCGGAAGTCCTGCAGGGTTCTGTTTACAGCTACCAGCTTCTTTCAGCTTCTTTCATATTTGCCATAATCAATCCATCCCATACGATGAAAGCGCAACACCTCACAAACAGGGCACAAACGTGTCGTTGCACTCTAAATCGATGGGAACTTTAAACATGGTGAACGCTGTTTTGCCACGAAGAAGCAGTGTGGCACCGATTTTGTAAGACGCTACTGCGATTGCAATTTTGCCTTGCCTCTTGACCTCTACAAGGATGCCATTGGTATTAAATGTTATTCCTGTTCCACCAGGAGCATCTAGGAAAAACATTTTACCCTGACTGAGCCCAACGCTTTTGAGAACGGTGTTAAAAAGGCCCCTTTACTCTGAGGTGAACATAGATACGTGGTTATCGTAGAAGATGGTATTTCTGGTGGTCATTGTGCCTGAATCATAATTAGTTTCGGTGGCGTATTCCCAATATCCGCGGTTTTGATGTGCCCATGTTTGCGGAGCTTGTAACCCAAACTCGGAAATTACCAAGTCTTGTTATGTCAATAGGGAAGAGGCATCGGTAAAAAAAAAAAAAAAAATTGTCTGTCAGTCAGATAATAAAAAAATATAAGACACGTCTATTTTGCTTTATCATATTAATAAAAAAATACTTAGATAAAACGCATTTCAAGTTGGGGAGTGGGGGTCGGAACGTCGCTAGTGCCGACTAGTACGTATAAAATCTACATACTCGTGACGTCATGGTACATTTTACCTCAATGTATCGCCGTAATCTTTAGATTACGTAAAAAAAGAAAAAATATGTGTCCAATATTTTTTTATAATCTCAAAGACGGACTATAATAAAAAAAAATGTCATCATCCCTATTAAAACGGGATCCTGCCGTTTTACCGAAAAGATTTTGCCAAAATTTCACTACCCAAACAAATTTTAGCAACTTTTTAGGGTTCCGTACCTCAAAAGGATAAAACGGAACCCTTATAGGATCACTCGTGTGTCTGTCTGTCTGTCTGTCCGTCTGTCACAGCCAATTTGCTCCAAATCTAATTGACAGATTAAGTTGAAATTTGGTGCACATATGTATTTCTGTGACCCAAACACGGAGGTGTAATTTAAATAAATGAATTTTGAATATGGGGGTCACTTTTGGGGGGCAAATAAGAAAACTAAAAAAAAAGTTTTTCGAAATGGATCGAGTGACATATCAAATGAAAGGGCTTATTGCGAGGATCTCAAATACATTTTTTAAATCATTTCAAAATAAATACTTTTAAAGATATTTAAGAAAATAGATGACAATTGACCATTCCCCCCCCCTTATCTCCGAAACTACTGAACCTAAAATTTTGAAAAAAATACAGATAAATGATAAATGATTTTATTTCTGTAAGTGGGTTTGGACAAAACACTTTTACACGTCAATCATATTTTTTAAACTAGATGAGGTCGGCGTTTCCTATCTGACTACTCCGAGAAGAAAGGCCGAAACAAACTCAGAGGTCCCAGTCTCTTTTAAAGTCCAGACATAATCTTGGTCAGATCATGTGAAGATCATGTAGATTGGTGTCTGAGATGGTCTTTTGAGGAAACAATCACACAGATTGAGAGGACCTGTCCAGTCAGTGCACGCATTTGTCAGTGACCGTGCAGCTCAAGTCAGGGTTTAAGGAGCTCAACGATTCGACGAACAATACCAAAGAAAGGACGTTTGGGTAGGCCGCATAAATTACTCAAGCTGCCAGACCGTGATAAAAACTAAATAATAAAATAAAAGGAATGACCCACATAGTCTTCACATTCACAATATTATTAAAACAATATAATACTTTAAAAAGTAAATATTAATGTCATTGTATATATAAAATTCATTAATGTCAATGTGTATATAAAACCCAGAAATAGTCTTGGTCAGATCATTGAAGGACCATGTAGATTTGTGTCTCGAATGGTCTTTTGAGGAAAGTATTATACAGATTTGAGTGGACCTGTCCAGTCAGTGCACGCATTTGTCAGTAATCGTGTAGCTCAACTCAGAACTTAAGGAGTTCAACGACTCGACGAACAATACCAAAGAAAGGACATTTGGGTAGGCCACATAAAGTACTCAAACTGCCAGATTATCATTAATAATTACTGAGAAAAAAAAAAAAAAAATAATATGATCCACATAGTCCTCACGTTCACAAAAATATATATTAAAAAAAAATGTACATATTATACTTCACAAAGTAAATATTCTTAAAGTGGTACAAATGATTGAAAAAAAAAAAAATAAAAACCAAATTTCTGACTGTAAAAAAAATAAAAAATAATAAAAATTAAAAATTGGAGCAGCTTAATCCCAGGCCTTTTTGTCCTCAACGTAATCTTTAATGGTATAAAACGCTTTCTGGCACAACTTACGTTTAATGAATGATTTGAATTTATGAAGGCTTAGATCTTGTACGTGGCTTGGGAGTTTATTGTAAAAGCGTATACATTGACATCTGAACGAGCTACCTATTTTCTTGAGCCTTGTTGTAGGTACTACAAATTTGTGTTTGTTCCTAGTGTTTATCTTATGGGTATCACTGTATTTTTTATACAATTTTATATTTTTATGGGTATATAAAAGATTTTCAAAAATATACTGAGAAGGCACAGTCATTACATTAATTTCCTTAAATTTCTCTCTGAGAGAGTGTCTCGGGCTTAATTTATAAATTGATCGAACGGCTCTTTTCTGCAAAACAAAGATAGTTTGAATGTCGGCGGCATTTCCCCACAACAAAATACCGTACGACATTACACTATGAAAATAGCTAAAGTACACTAAACGGGCTGTCTCTATGTCAGTTAAATTACGAATTTTTCTAACAGCATAAGCTTAGCTTTTTTGACAATTTATCTATATGTGGGCCCCACTGAAGCTTAGCATCCAAAGTTAAGCCTAAGAATACTGTGCTATCTTCAGGATTCAATTCTTCGCCCCTTATCAACACCTTAGTTTTCACCTGCCTAACGTGTGGTAGGGTAAACTTAATACATTTGGTTTTTTTTTCATTAAGAAGTAAATTGTTAACATTGAACCAGTGAACTAGTTTTGAGATCGCGCTATTTACGTCGTCAGTAACCAACTGCTGACGTTTAAGTTTAAACAAAAGTGAAGTATCATCCGCAAACAACACTATATCATGGTTATCCTTTATGAGGTAAGGCAAGTGAATAGTTCTATGCTTATAGATTACAGGAAAATCTATAAGAAGTCTATGGTCTTTAAATAACATGGTAAATCACTCAATATTGTGCGTAAAAACTTACATTTGCAGTTGGAATGTATGGGGGAACATGTTTTTCAACTACAATGTTAAGTTTGTTCTTGGGATAAATTTTATTCATCCCAACTACGGAACCCTTCATTGTGCGTGGTCCGACACGCACTTGGCCGGTTTTTTTATACCAATGCAATGTTTGGAATGATTTTAGTACGCATATTTTCATTTGGTCAAATTTTTACTTGGCAGAATATTATCAAGGATAACGTTATTTAGCCATTTGGTCTTTAATCAAATGATTTATTACAGCAAAAAATCTTTAGACAATAAACGTTTGGTCAGTTAGTTATGGAACTCTTCGATCAATAATGCATTATTGATCGAAGATGGAACTAGTTAGAGTAGGTTAATTATTTAAAAAAATGGTTAGGTTAGGTAGGTTAAAACTGTGACCTCCTACGTGTCAGAAACGACTAGATTACTCGTATATAGAAAAAAAATATGTAATAAAAACAGGCTACCCGAAACTGAACTATTATTAAAAAAAATGCTACTAACTAAAAAATAATAATACTACCAGAATAGTTAATATTAATATCTCCTCTATTTCATTTCATACATATAAATTATATTTTAAAATATTGGAATAAAAGAATATAAAAAACATTTAAAAATATAAAAAATAGTAGCCCACCGGTATCGGTAACAGGGTCCAAGCTACCGGCGGTTAATATTATTATTTCGTTTATTTCATTTTATACATATGAATTATATTTTTAAATATTAAAATAAAAGATTATAAAAACATTTAAAAATATAAAAAATTGTAGCCCACCGGTATCGGGAACAGGGTCCAAGCTATCGGCGGTCAGAGCTCTAGAGAGAGGAACCTCCTGAAAATACGAGCCGTGTCCAAGAGTACCGCTCTCTGAATCAAGCCCTTGATCCAACTGCGCAACGAGAGCCTCCTTGGGTGTTGATCGAGGCTCTTGGCAATTAAACCATTGGCTGATAAGACTATCGGCACAATGATCGCTGAGTCCACATCCCACATGTCGACAACCTCGCGAGCCAAGTCAAGATACTTGATTTGTTTATCTTTCTCGGCTTTCACGAGGTTCCCGTCATGCGGGACCGTTATGTCAATAATCATTGTGCGCCGCTCTACTTGATCCACCATCACTATATCAGGTTTATTGGCAACAATAGTCCTGTCAGTGATGATGGATCGATCCCAGTACAATGTGATATTTCCATTTTCGATAACTGGGTCGGGCGCATACCTGTAGTACGGCACTTCAGATTCAACAAGACTGTATTTCAGAGCAAGTTCCTGATGGATAATCCTAGCTACAAGGTTATGTCTATGCAAGTATTTTTCGTTAGTTAGACGAGAACACCCGGAGATAATGTGTCGGATTGATTCTCCCGGACGGTGGCATGCCCGACAGATGTAAACCGTCCCGTCCTTCACAGTGAATCTCCGGTAATTGTTCGTCCTCATAACTTCATCCATAATTGCACAGACAAAACCTTCGGTTTCCCCAAAGAGGTCACCAAAACGCAGCCAGGCTACGGACGCTGGTAAATCTACATCGGTTCCATATAGGGCCCGAAAGTAGCGTCCGTGAAGCTATGTTGTATGGCAGAGTAAGGACTCTGCCATACCTCCTTGCGATCCTTAGTGCCAAGCACTACAGGCTTGCGCCAGTTCTCTTTAGCCGAGACGAGAGCGGGGTGAGACCGTTGTCTACCGCGACCACATCTCGATGCATCCCCACGTCGGCTTCTAAGAAATATTCCCTGAGACTGCATATATATTATTATCGTGTCTTTGACATTTCTCGGAACCCTGGAGTCCCGGCCCTTTGGAAGGCGTACGAGGGGCCGAAGCCAACTCGCAGAGGCCCGTTATGCGTTTTAATTAATTGAGGCACCAACCGACGAATATCCCTGTATGCACTATGCATCTGCACCCAAGGACAACCCCCGGTTGGTGTAGGACTATTGCAAGATATGGAAACAATGATATTGGGTGGCTTAAGTTGACTGGTGACCTGGAACTATGGAAGGCCCCTGCCTGATCAATGTTTTATATGTAGTACACGGAAAATGGCAGGGGGTGACTTGCACACTCAATAATGGGCCCCCGAAAACTGTCGCTAGCACATAGTGACGTAGCGACAAGAGGGCAACATGTCCTGAGGTGCTTGAGGAGTGGAGAGGTATTCCACGGCTTTCAGAACAATCCCAGAGCCCGGAAGATGGTCAAGATCCCTACGAGCACTTACTGGAATACTTCCTTCCTCCGAGCACGTTTGCTCTTGCGAATCTCCACTCAAGCCGGCCACTTAAGGCAAGAATGAGGTGGGAGCTCTGTATTATTATCGTTATGAAATTATGCGGAAAATTGTTTGGGAAGTGATAATTTGGCAATTTCTTTTCGATGAAACAAGGAAGACCCCAATTAAGACAGCTGTTTAGAACGCGTTCATAATTTTCTTCAATGTCACCTTCAGTAGTACGCCGCAAAGTTCGTAAAAAGTCTTCGGATAGATGATGCTGATATTTCTCCCATAACAGAACTGGGTTTGCGATTCCACAAAACACTAAAGTGATGGCAAACAAATGCCGCAGACTACTGGGATTGTCGCCGACGCTGGCCTTCGCCCTGTGTTGGTCACCGTCAAAAAGGTGACGTGCTACGCAGGCTGCACGGAATTTTGGATACTCTGCTTCATCAACTGTCCTCAGGAACGCAAACGACAATGGGCCCTGTCCCACAGATTACCTGTACTGTGTGAAGTAATAACCGCAAAAAATATTAAAAATAGTGATTGTTTATTTCTTTTAGTAAATTTTTACAGAGTGTAAAATCTGGTAAATAATGCTAGGTACTACACTCGTAGCGACTTCAAAATTTCACGTCCACACACAGATTTTAAAATCTCTAGGACAAATCTGTAGCAATTTCCTATTGCTAACCAAGTTTAATTTTTTTTGTGAATTTAGTATTAATTAATTACTAACTATTATATACATATTAGTAAGTATTACAAAATGTAAAAAAAAAAAAAAAATATACCAATAGTTGATGTAAAAATAAGAATCACAAAAAATTACCAATAGTTGGGAATCGATCTTACATCCCCTGCTTTGGAAAGAAGTCTTACAACCGGTTAGTTATTTACTGTTGTTGAAAGGTAGCTGAAATAGCCGTTCTTATATTTCACAATTGACTGCTTAGCTCCGTAAAGGTATAGCGTGATGATAATCATTTAAAGATAAAGATAAAAATATATTTATTTATTAGCATGTGTAACATTATACATATAAATGCAAATGTGGATGTAAAGTGAAAATCCGTGAGTTGCAACATGTTTTGCCACCATTGGCGTACAAAATAAATGATTGTCACTTGAAATACAACACAATCATGATAGAGAGAAAAAAAGAAAAACAAAAAAAAAGGGCATAACAAAATTAAAATATAACAGATTAGAAACTATCATTTAAAAAATCTTTAACATAATAGTAACATTTTTCAGTAAGTAACTTCTTTTTTTTTTTTTAGTTAGGATAGGATCTTTATTTGAATATTGACGTAGTAAACTTATTAAAAAAATTATTTTACAACTATTATATTTAATAAGTACAAGAAAATAAAGAAAAAAATAAAATAAAATAAAATAAAGGGAAGAGCTCATTGGGCATCAATTCGTCCGCATCGCTGTCAGCGGGAAAAGTGCCCAAAAGGCTGGCAGCATTGCCACGTTGGATGGCAATGCTGATTCTTCGGCCTAAGAATTGGCCAGCCCTCTGGTCACGTGAAGAGTCGACCAACCGCTTGGCGATGTCCCGAAATATTCGATGAGCACTCGGACCCCACGGCCCTAGTGTTTCAACCCCAAACGGCTCAAAAATATAGCTACCAATAAGGTTGTTATATTTGCGCCGCTTGAGGTTTTCTGCACCTGCAGCAGCCGCCCCGGCACAGCCCGCCGTGCTAGGAAGATGGGATGGCGCAAGTGTGTCGACACAGGTTGCATCCCACACCAAAGGCCTACCCAACTTCCAAGGCATAATGGTCATTCCGTCTGGCCTCTTCCCATCGTCGCGTGCCAAGCCATTGGGTTCTAAAACAGCTGGCACCCCGGCGGTGACAAGAGCCCGACGGATGATGTCATTAATGCTTGCGTGCCGTGCCAACCGACCAGCGCTCTTGCTGCAGGAAAGGCCATGGTGTGCGAGGCGGTCGACTGCTTCACTGCATTGACAGCGATGCGGAGCCCCGCAAGGAGCGCCCAGACGCAGACTTGTAGCGAGCCGAAAAGTGGTGTCACCCAGCATAGTGTCTATGTTGGGTGACGGTAGCGCCTGAAGCCAGAGGCCCGACTCCCATTCTCCCACAGCCAGCAGGCGGGCACGCTCAGCAGTATTGGTGGACGTATTAAAGAGGTTATTCCGTACCAACCTGCAGAGCGGCTCATCCCACTGTCTCTGGGAAGACGGGTTTTCGGGCTTCTCCGTATCCGGACAAGCCACTTTCCAGGCGTTCATAGCATCAGTCAAACACGGCACTTCAGAGTCAACCTGAGAAGCGGCTAAGATCTTTCTGGTTAACTTTTCGGTGCTGTGGACCGAGGACAGGAACGCCGGTAAGCTTACACTAGAAATTTTGCGGACGCCGAGCCCACCATAGCGAATGGGTAGTGTAGCTTGCAGCCATGCGCAGTCGTCCAATGCCGCATTTATAATTGATGTCAGAGTACTTCGAATAACTTGATCAATTTTGTCTAAAAGGTGTGGCTTTTTCCATAGAGAGGAAGAGCGGAGAAAATACATAAAATTTGGACCGAAACAGCAGTATCTGATAAGGGTGAATGCCGAATGTAAGTTTATTTTAGAAAGTCCATCCGAAATATCGTTAAAATGTTTAATTTTTCCGTCAATGAAAGGTGAAAAACTGTCTTCTAAAATTGGGGAACCTAGGAGGTGCAGTGATCTTTTTTTTTAAATTTTGATATATGCATATATCAAAATTTAAAAAAAAAGATCACTGCACCTCCTAGGTTCCCCTAGCTAACATGACAAGCGCGAGAACGCTCTTTATCTCGTTTTGTCGAAATTTGTCGACGATTCTGACGTCATTCTAATCCCTAACATGACCGTAAACGACGAGTAAACTGGAAAAAGGCACTTTGACACTTCTATATCTCGCGACGAGAAACCGATGTTGCAAATTATTAAAAACAAATCATTTTTATGATAGCAACATCGGCTTGAGATTCCGTTTCATTCATTCAATGGTGCCGATTCTCTTGTCACAAATGCTTCTAGACAAAAAATCACCAAATTTGTTTATTCCTGTCAAACGACGTTTTGCCACTATTATGGCACTGAATTATTAATTTTGTGAAAACGGAAATTTTGCTATTTTGAATTTGGCGTTTTTCACCTAAAATTTTGATTGTAAATCTAAATCTAACTATTTTTAATCGCGATTAATAAGATGTGGATTTAAATGAGTTGTCATGAACCAAAATGCACACCAACACTTCGACGGTGCAAAAACAGTACCTACTGTATCTTTTTTTTTTTTTTTTTTGCTTATATCGCAAAAATAATGAAAATTTCGACACCCTATAAGAAACCCATGAACCCCTAGAGCTCAACATTTAGGTTTTTTTTCCATACAAAACGCGAAAAATTCCATATAAAACATGTCGTTCCAATATAAATAGTAGTTTAAAACTAAGTGTTTTCATTATTAATATATTGTAAAAAATAAATATGACTAAAATAAGTACAATTGTGAAACTGCCATGCTATTTTGGAGTTTTTTTTTTGTATCATTATTTTGTCTACTCTTCTCGTCGTCAAAATCGAGGACGAGTAAATGACAGAAAAATGGCAAATATCTCGTGTTGAATTGTCAAAAATCGAGATAACTAAGGTGTCATGTTGCCACCTTATTAAAGCACATATTTACGGCGTGGGAAGAGGCCCAAGACGCCATAGGAATTTTTTGTGACCTATCGAAGGCATTTGACTGCGTCGACCACGAAACCTTAATCTTGAAACTTGAGCATTACGGACTTGGAAAACTTGCGCTCAGTTTAGTAAAATCTTATTTAAATGATAGACAACAGCAAGTTCAAATAAATGGTGTCAATTCAATCGGTTTAAAAGTAAAAATGGGTGTACCACAAGGATCAATATTGGGTCCTTTCCTCTTTTTAGTTTATATTAATGATCTACCCCATTTGTTAAAAACTCAACCACAAATGGTGTTATTTGCTGACGATACTTCCTTAATTTTTTAAATTAATAGACATGCATCAAATCTTGACGACGTAAATAACGCCCTACAGCAGGTCCAAAATTGGTTCACTGCTAATAATTTAGTATTAAATGGGAAAAAAACGAAGTGCATACGATTTTATTTACCAAATGTAAAAAGTAGTAGTTGTGAGATAGTATTGAATCAAGAGAAACTAGAATTCGTCGATAAAACAGTTTTCCTAGGGATCACCCTCGACTCAAGGCTTCAATGGGGTCCTCATTTAACATCTCTTTCAGGACGGTTAAGTTCAGCAGCATATGCTGTGAGAAAAATCCGTCAATTTACTGACGTGGGTACCGCGAGGCTAGTCTATTTTAGTTACTTTCATAGTATTATGTCGTACGGTATTCTACTATGGGGACGGGCTGCAGACATCGAGTCTATTTTTATTCTGCAGAAAAGAGCCATCAGAGCCATATATGGCCTCCGCAGGCGCGACTCTCTAAGGGAACTGTTTAAAGATATTAACATCATGACGGTACCTTGTCAATATATCTATGAAAACATTATGTACGTAAGGAAAAATCTGCATCTTTTTAGTAAAAGAGGTGCAAGACACAATTACATCACTAGGAATAGGGACCAATTAGTTCAACCGGGTTTCAGGCTGGCTAAAGTGGACTCATCTTTCATGGGGTACTGTTTAAAATGTTACAATAAAATACCTCCCAACATACTTCAACTAAATGAAGCGAAATTTAAATCTTATATTAAACGCACACTATGCAGCCAAGCATATTATAAGTTGGGAGATTATATCGCTGATAAAAATACTTGGCTCAACACTGGTCTTGCTCCACAAGGGCGCATAAACGAATAGATTAGCATTTGAAAATACTGTTGGAGCTGCTGAAGATTTAAAAAACTATCTTTGCATTGTATAAATTCAATCTCATAACATTGTATAATTGCATAGCACATGTTGAGTACTATGTACCGACTATAAAGCTACCATTTAGGTACTGGATATGTCTTTCATTGACTTGAATGTGCCTTGGCGGCTGAGAGTATGTCATGCTCACTCTAATGTCTCGCTGACGGTGGCGCGTGTGTTGGATCACTTAGCTCCCTTCAAAATGGTTGAGCTGAATGGTGCTAATCCATGCGTCATGTTCGTGAACGGGCGCCGTCAGTAGGGACTGGTCATCTCTTAGCTACCACGGCTTATTTTAATTTAATTTAATTTTTGAATTTTTATTTTTGCTACGGACGCTTTTAACATTTTGCATCGTTCTCACATGTATAACTTCAACATGAATGATGTAACCAATTTTTTGTAACCATATTATGATTTAAAAGAGTGTCCGTGGAGTTTCTTGCCCGTTCTTCTCCATAGGTACCTACTACGCTTTGGAATGGGCATCTAGCTTCATCTTTCTGACTGACGGACCCCTTGACAATTCAAAAGTGCCTGTAATTGGTTTATTTGAAATAAATGCTTTGAGTTTGAGTTTGAGAGTTTGTCGAAAAAATATCAAGTTTGACAGAACGAGTCGACTATTTTGTAAGGCGGCGCTGTCAGAAAACGAGAAAAGTGACAGAAATAGACGACAATTACTCACGCGAGAGTGAGTAATTGTCGCGGGCGTCAAGTTAGCCCTACTGGGGTAATTGAATTAAATTTCTGAATGGTCAATTGTCTGTCAGTATTGTCACAAAGGTAAATTTCGCATTTTGAGAAGTTGAGGTCGAGGCCGATAGATTGGAACTGCTGCTTTAGAAATTGGAGATCTTTTAGAACACTATCTACGTCGCCTCCTAGAGTCCCATCATCTAAATACCACACATTAAATTTTGAATTTAGTTGTTGTATTATGGGGTGAATAGCTAAGCTGAAAATGACTGGCCCGAGAGGATCTCCTTGTTGGCATCCAACTGCAGATTCCAAAACGTTGTCTTTATATAGTAATTTTGAAGGGTGCCTGTAGCACTGCCACAAAAAACCATAAATTTCCGGTAGCTCTTTTTTAGCTTCAGCCAACAAAGTGTCCCTGTTGATGGAGTTGAAGGCATTTTAACATTAACGTCAACCTTGAGGATGACCTCACCTTTACCGGAGTTTAAAAAACTGGAAAGGGCATGTACGGCAGCCTCGCAGCCCCCTTTGGATCCGAAGCCAAGCTGTAGGGGCTGGAACTTGTTTTTTAAAGTTTCTCCATACATAGTAACTTCTTAAGTTCTCTCTTGAATAAGTTTGGCTGGTTTATATTTTTAATAACCTCTGGAATCTTATTATACTCGTATATTAATGGTGCCATACAAAACACGCTTTTACTCGTATGAAGGAGTGCTGTTTTCGCAGAGTGAGGCCGTAAGAAGTACGTCTATTTCTAGTGACATTGTCAGACAAAAGAGGAAACCAGTGAGGATTGCTTCTAACAAATAAAGCTATTTCCAAGATGTATAGTGGCGGAAGTGTCAGTTTACGGTATTTTATAAACATTGGTGGACAGCTTACGACGGTATTTTTATTAACACCCTTTTATTAGCTTGACCTGTATCTAATCTACGAGTATCTACCTATCTATCTATCTATCTATGTAACGGAATCTTTCAACGTAATTTTCACCAACTTCAAGACGTTTGATTAACTTGAAAATTTGCACAAGTATCAAAGAACAATGACAATACAATAATTAAGTATCTTGGAGCTGATCTGATGATGGAGCCAGGAGGTGGATAGTGGAACTCTTCAGCAACTTGTAGTAAACCCCTCGAGTTTAGGCTCATATGACTCGGTTTGACGAGTTCAATATGATGGATTTGCTGTCGAGGGTCTGATGATGGAGACAGGAGGTGGATCGTGGAACTGTTTAGTAGCTAGCTCATATGAGTCGGTTTGACTAGTCCAATATATTGCAGTTAGAGTCGAAGGTCTGATAATGGAGCCAGGAGGTGGATGGTGGAACTCTTCAGTGGCTACTAGTAAACCCTTCGAGTTTGGGCTCATATGACTCGGTTTGACGAGTTCAATATGATGGATTTGCTGTCGAGGGTCTGATGATGGAGACAGGAGGTGGATCGTGGAACTGTTTATTAGCTACTAGTAAACCCTTCAAGTTTGGGCTCATATGATTCGGTTTGATGAGTCCAATATTTTGCACTTGTTGTCGAGGGTCTGATGATGGAGCCAGGAGGTGGATAGTGGAACTCTTCAGGGACTTCTAGTAAACTCCTTGAGTTTGGGCTCATATGTTTCAGTTCGACAAGTCCAATATATTGCACTTGGCGTCGAGGGTCTGATGATAGAGCCAGGAGGTGGATGGTGGAACTCTTCAGTGGCTACTAGTAAACCCTTCGAGTTTGGGCTCATATGACTCGGTTTGACGTGTTCAATATGATGGATTTGTTGTCGAGGGTCTGATGATGGAGCCAGGAGGTGGATAGTAGAACTCTTCAGTGGCTACTAGTAAACCCTTCGAGTTTGGGCTCATATGACTCGGTTTGACGTGTTCAATATGATGGATTTGTTGTCGAGGGTCTGATGATGGAGGCAGGAGGTGGATCGTGGAACTATTTAGTGGCTGCTAGTAAACCCCTCGAGTTTGGGCTCTTCTGACTTGGTTTGACGATTTCAATATGTTGTATTTGGTGTCGAGGGTCTGATGATGGAGCCAGGAGGTGGATAGTGGATCTCTTCGGTGGCTACTAGTAAACCGCTCGAGTTTGGGCTCATATGTTTTGGTTTGACGAGTCCAATATATTGCACTTGGTGTCGAGGGTCTGATGATGGAGCGAGGAGGTGGATAGTGGAACTTTTCAGTGGCTACTAGTAAACCCTTCGAGTTTGGGCTCATATGACTCGGTTTGACGTGTTCAATATGATGAAATTTGTGGTCGAGGGTCTGATGATGGAGCCAGGAGGTGGATAATGGAACTGTTTAGTGGCTACTAATAAACCCTTCGAGTTTGGACTCATATGACTCGGTTTGACGATTTCAATATGTCGCATTTGGTGGCAAGAGCCAGGTGTATAGTGGAATTCTTCAGTGGCTACTTAACTAGTAAACCGGTCAAGTCATAACTTCGTTGACTTTAGACATAATAACTAAATGAAAAATTTACTAGACTAAAAAGTAAAAAATAAAATTTTAGTTTAAAAAAAACAAAAAAACACACTTTTCACACGAACTTAAAATGACAAAATAATTAAATTGACTTGTACTAGTTACAATATAAGTACCAATCCAGCTTGTCACTTCTTTTATATCCAATGATTAAATCAAAAAGCGTGGGGCGCTCGGGTGTTTAGCTATGTATACTTAATCAATTTAAACATTTAACACCCTTTTATTAGCTTGACCTGTATCTATCTATCTATCTGTCTATCTATCTATGTAACGGAATCTTTCAACGTAATTTTCACCAACTTCAAGACGTTTGATTTACTTGAAAATTTGCACACGTATCAAAGACCGATGACAATACAATAATTTAGTATCTTGGAGCTGATCTGATCGTGGAGCCAGGAGGTAGATAGTGGAACTCTAAATGTTAAATTTGTATACATAGCTAAACACCCGAGTGCCCCACGGTTTTTGATTTAATCATTGGATATAAAAGAAGTGACAAGCTGGATTGATACTTATATCGTAACTAGTACAAGTCAATTTAATTATTTTGTCATTTTAAGTTCGTGTGAAAAGCGTGTTTTTTTGTTTTTCTTTAAACTAAAATTTTATTTATCTTAAACATAGCCCGAATACAACGCTTCTGCATTTTAAATACCATGTCGGTGTTTATCGAATTACCCCAAAATATTAGACCGTTTCTAAGCACCGATTCAACAAGTCCATAATACGCCATGAATAATGCGTTTCTATTCACTGATGGTGCCAGTTTATACATCGCAAAAGATAAACTACTTATTTTTAACACACTTTTATTAGCTTGACCTGTATGTATCTATCTGTCTATCTATGTAACGGAATCTTTCAACGTAATTTTCACCAACTTTAAGACGTTCGATTAACTTGAAAATTTGCACACGTATCAAGAACCGATGACAATACAATAATTTAGTATCTTGGTACTGATCTGATGATGGAGCCAGGAGGTGGATAGTAGAACTCTTCAGCGACTTCTAGTAAAGCCCTCGAATTTGGACTCATATGTTTCGGTTCGACGAGTCCAATATATTGCACTTGGTGTCGAGGGTCTGATGATGGAGCCACGAGGTGGATCCCAGAACTCTTCAGTGGCCACTAGTAAACCCCTCGAGTTTGGGCTCTTATGATTCGATGTGACGAGTCTAATTAAATTCACTTGTATCCAACGATTAAATCAAAAAGCGTGGAGCCCTTTTTAGTGGTGTATAGGTACTCGTACTTTAAATTTATTTAAACAAAGCGCTCCACGCTTTTTGATTTAATCGTTGGACACAAGTTAATTTAATTATTGTATCATTTGTAGTTCGTTTAAAAAGTGTGTTGTTTAGTTTTTTTTAAACTACAATTTTATTTTTTACTTTTTAGTCTAGTATATTCTTCATTTTGTTAATAACTCTAAAGTCAACGAAGTTATGACTTGACCGGTTTACTAGTTAAGTAGCCATTAAATAAATCTACTATCCACCTTGCTCCATCATCAGACCCTCGACACCAAACGCAACATATTGAATTCGTCAAACCGAAACATATGAGCCCAAACTCGAGGGGTTTACTAGTAGCCACTGAAGAGTTCTTCTATGCGCCTCCTAGCTCCATCATCAGACCTTCGACACCAAGTGCAATATATTAGACTCGTCAAATCGAATCATATGAGCCCAAACTCGAGGGGTTTACTTGTAGCCACTGCAGAGTTCCAGGATCCACCTCCTGGCTCCATCATCAGACCCTCGACACCAAGTGCAACATATTGGCCTTGTCGAACCGAAACATATGAGCCCAAACTCAAGGGGTTTACTAGTAGCCACTTAACAATTCGACTATCCACCTCCAGGCTCAATCATCAGAGCCTCGACGTCAAATGCAATATATTTGACTCGTCAAACCAAATCTTTATGAGCCTAAACTCGAGGAGTTTACTAGTAGCCACTGAAGAGTTCCAGGATCCACCTGCTGGCTCCATCATCAGACCCTTGACACTAAGTGTTATATGTTGGACTCGTCAAACCGAATCATATGAGCCCAAACTTGAGGGGTTTACTAGTAGCCACTGAAGAGTTCTACTATCCACTTCCTGGCTCCATCATCAGACCATTGCCTGATAATGTACAGTTTTGACTTCGCCACGATTTTATAAAGTATATGTAAGTAGTAATTAAGTAGGGATCTAATTGTTGGATCGAAGTTCCTTATCAATGTCAAAGTCAAATAACTTATTTCAAATACGCACATTGAACAACCCGTTCACTTCACAACAAACTATTATTCTAATAGGAATCAGAGGAAACACACCTATATGGCACTTTTGAACGTCAAAATTTACAGAATTGAATCTAGTCGCCCAATCCAAAAGGTAGTTTTCATATGTAGAAGAATTGGCAAGAAACTCCACCTTTACTCTTTTAAAATATTTTATAATATTTTGTATACATTATATACATAATTATATGTGAAAACGATGCACCTAGAATAATATTACTATACCGTAAGTAATCTGAATGAAAAATGAAGCAATGGTGATAGATATTATGGTGCTCCCATTAGTACATAGTTACAAACAGTGTAAAAGTATACGATATTCCTAAAATGTTAACAAGTAATACCTACTACTCGTATTAAGCACTTTTATTTTATTTTTAACATTTATTTATTTAAGGGGTTTTTGTACACATATGCGACGTTGTCAATCCCATCGTGCTCTTACAAATAACGACTAACTGTTCAACTAAATTAACTAATGCTAAGCTTATTCACACAAAACTTAACCTAATTTCATAACTAAAAAAGTATATAATATTTTTGTAGTATATAATGTAGGCTTAGCTAAAATACCATGGAACATTCCAACGTCCATTACCGATAATTTCATCGAGTTGAGAAGAGCGTTTCTTGCTGAGCATCCTCTGTTTTACCACTCACCTCACAGTTAGGAAAGTCCGATTTTCTCATGAGAATAAGCAAAGTTGTTTAGTGGAATATGTCCTGACCTCAAACGATGCGCAGCAACAATTTGACAGCGACTCAGTTTCGACCCGGAAAACCAAGGTATATGAAGAGGCTCACTCTGTATACTTTTATACCAAATTCCTTTTGCTTTTGATCTTTCGTCAAAATGTTCCTTCCAGGATAAATTGTTTATTTTTCTAAATTTACTTAATACTTCCGAATAACTTGGTTATCACTCGTTACGAGTCGTCAGAAGCCCGAAAGTCTGACACCAGTCTTACCAAGGGGTATCGTATTACCCAGTTACTGGGTTGTGGAGGTCAGATAGGCAGTCGCTCCATGTAAAATACTGGTATTCAGCTGCATTCGGTTAGACTGGAAGCCGACCCCAACATAGTTGGGAAAAGGCTAGGCAGATTGATTGACTTCCGAATAACTTGGTAATACAGCCGGTGTTTGTATGCCTAAAAGAACTGCTTCTTTGGCTAGTATGTCAGCCTCCTCATTACCTGAAAGTCCAACATGGGATGGTACCCCCTGGATAACATTTTTTTTGCCACTCTGGTTATAATATTACTAATACTGAATTTGTTTCAATATTATGTTTGCTATAGTTAAACCATTTGAACCGTTATGAACATTAGACTGTAAAGCGTATTTAGCTCTATCACATATTTCAAGGCCTCAGAAATGGCAAATAGTTCAGCCGTCATAATGGAAATATGACTATTCATTTTATAATTTCTGTGACACTTATTTGCTAAATCACAATATGCTGCGCCCTCTCGTATCTTTCCCGTAGTTCATTGAGGGTATTATACTCGTATTTAAGGGCAACGAAGTGGAAACTGGCCCCTCTCCAAGCATGCGCTTAGGAGCCCCCTAAGTCCAGGCCCGAGAGCCTCTAAGGCCAGAACCCAGGCTTTTCCAGGTAAGCCGTCGGGTCCTGGGGCGGTATTTTTGGCACTCAGCCTACGTACCACCACTCTCAGATCTGCCTCGGTCACCTCCGAAGTATCGTCGTCGTCGTCACTGGTGTGGTCCGCATCGGGCACCGCAGGAGGCGGAGCCATGGGCGGGGGGGTATGTTCCCCTCGCGAAGGGAACAGAGCGCTCACCCCGTCCTCCACGAGCTGGGGCCGGGGACTCTGCGTCAGCGGGGTAGCCCATAGGCGGAGCATATCTCGCAACCATTTATATGGGCGTCCCCACGGGTCTCTGTTCAGAGTCTCCAGCGACTCCTCACGGGCCAGTCCTCTGGCCCGCTCGATCCCCCCCTGGAGGGCGGTCTTCACCGCTCTGTACCCGTCGTACAGCTCCGCCTCAATGGCTTTCGTATACGGAGGGTGGATACGAAGCCTGCGGTGCCTGGAGTACAAGTGGCGCGCAGCAACGCACGACGCGCGTAAGCGGTCAGCTCACGCGATCACCAGTACACCTGGCGCCGAGCACGTTCGGGCTGGACCCGGGACATTGCCACGTCACATATTTCGGACATGGCCTCCCGGAACCACTCCGCCTCGTCATTGATGTCGGCAGGCCTGTTCGGTGATGACACCCAGGCCTGCACAATCGAGACTTCCAGGAGGAGCTCCCGGTCCAGCTGCTTCAGCGCCCACCTTGGACCACTCGGGGTCTGTCTGACTGGCGTGCCCAAGGTCTGGGCGGAGACGCCAAACCGGATGTACCGGTGATCGGAATAGGTCTCCACCCCCTCCATGACGCGCCAGTCGATGACACGCAGCGACAAGCGGGGCTGGCGAACGAGATGTCCACCACTGACTCACCCCGCATCCGCACACACGTGGGGACAGAACCCCGGTTTAGGACGACCAGGCCTGTCTCCAGAGCCCAGTCCTCCACCATGCTGCCCCGTGTGTCCGTATACCGGGAACCCCAAGCCACGTTTTTGGCATTGAAGTCACAACAATCACGGGGGGGGGGGTTATACCCGACGACGACGACGACTCTCA
The DNA here is from genome assembly GCA_916701695.1 of Agrochola macilenta. Lineage (NCBI taxonomy): Eukaryota > Metazoa > Arthropoda > Insecta > Lepidoptera > Noctuidae > Agrochola > Agrochola macilenta. The sequence continues at coordinate 235,252 of OU753576.1, forward strand.
ACTCCCCAAGGGAGTTGTGGAACTCGGCGAGAGTTCGGCTCGGGGAGAAGTACACTTCTACCACGACACTCTCCCCGAACCGTGCTGCCACGCAACCCCGTCCCCTCTTGACGGCCTCGAGAGACAGGGTATCGGCGGCGGCCGACGAAATAATGGCCACTGAGCCGCTCAGGTCCTCCACCCAGTAATCCCTGGGCGGGACAAAGTACGGCTCAGCGACCACTGCGCCATGCTCTGGAGCAACAGATCCTGAGCTGCGGCGCAGTGGTTGATGTTCGCCTGGAGGAGTCGTAATGGGGCCACTATTGGCAGTCCATTTTAGCCCCCCCCGCGTGAGGGCCCAGCCACGGCGGCAACGGCGGCGGCGGCGACGACGGTGGAGGCGGTAGCGGCGGCGGCAGGGAGATCTACGAGTATCCTTAGTTCTATAAAAAGATTCCAACTCCTGTTTCGAAAATTAACAATTTAAAAGTGATTCATTATCATCAAAGACAGGAGTTGGAGTCATCACAAAATCTGGAGCCAATGAACTCTGTAATTCTTTTTTTTTTCCGTCCGATAAATAAGATCTCGTCTGCCTAAAACCCTTCATCTAGCGCATTTTCCTCCACATGGTTGATGAGGTTGTAGTCTCATCAATATTGTCACAAAAATTATACTAAGACTTAAGACTTAGCTTGCCTTGTAATCCTTTGACTTTCATAAATTTTTACATAAAGTAAATCTAGATTTTATATATTTGACAGTTATTTGCGCCGTTGTCTACTTTTAGGATAAAATCTTATGCACTTAGATGTCCGTGAACTTGGCAGATCATTTCCCAGCAGAGCACAAAAAAAAAATTAGTTCTATTGGCATGCGTTGTTGTGTTGTGTACATACTACAATATCGCACGTTATGCCTACTCTGCATACTTGGCGAACGAGAGCTACACCGAAAAAAAGGTTTTAAAAACATGTGACATTTTGACCGTCACGACACTTTTGTAACGTACCAAAAGTGTCGGCAAGTGTGTAAAAGCGAAAAAAACTTCGTTCCAACCGAGTGTCTCACGACATCTCTCGACAGTTTTTTTATTGTTAGGGCTCCGTACCTACATTAAAAGGAAAAAACTCAATATTGTGCGTACAAACTTACATTTGCAGTTGGAATGTATGGGTAAACCTAAACATGCCTAAACCAACCTAAACACTACAATGTTAATCACAATGTGTCCGACACGCACTTGGCCGGTTTTTTTTTCCTAGACTAACACCCCTTACACCAATAAAAAAGTAGTAACGGGGTTAAAAATCTAGTGCGTGGGTGTGGCCTCACAGCGGATCCCATCAGAATACCAGCGCTGCGGTATTTATTCTTTAAATATCGCAACATTATGCTGAGATTTCGAGAGATAGTTTTAAATGTTCTATTTCTTTTTGCTTGTATTTCCTGCGAGTGGCCCAAATAAAAGAATTTTTTTTCTTTCACTGCGTAAGTAGCCGTGCATGGCGGGCGGCGGTGTATCGTGGCGCGGCGTGGCAGCACTGGCGCGGCGCGGCAGTGCGGGCGCGTGCGCCGGTGCTGTGCTGCTCACCACGTGTGTCATGGCCGCGCTCGAGCCTTGTCTGCCGCTCTGGATCATGCACAAGTTCCATCCGCAGGTACAGTGATGTCATGCGACTCTGAGTGTATGTCGCAGATGGATTGTCAAATCCGCTGTTATACATAACCGCTAGCTGTTTTACAAAACAGCTCCGCTATATAAAACAGCTGAACGACGTTTAGCGATTATTCATAATAACTGAACTTTAAGACGCTGACAAGAAGAAGAAGTTGGTAAGAAACAAACAAGCACGATGACACTACGCTTGATGAAGCAATTATCGATTTATTAAAAGACTACCCACTAGCCTAGCGACTTTTTCCGTGACCCTATAACCGTCCTCAAGAATTTTGCTATCAAATGCAAAAACTATTTTCGAAATCCGTTTGGTAGTTCCGGAGATTACCCCCTACATACAAACTTACAAACAAATTACTTCTTTATAATAAATAATAATACCAGCCTGTTATTGTCCCCCTGCAGGGCAAAGGCCTCTTCTCATACAGAGAAGGCACGAGCATTGATCACCACGCTTGCTCAAGACGGGTTGGAGATTTCAGACTTATACTAACTATAAGTTCAGGTTTCCTCACGATGTTTTCCTTCACCAATGTCAGTAATGTCCAAGACAAACTCAGTAAGTACATATGAATTGAAAAAGTCACATTGGTACTTGCCCGGATTTGTCGAACCCACAACCTCGTGCATGAGAGGCGAGGCCTTAACTGGCCTTAACTTTATAATATTAATATTATATTGTATTAGTCTTAGAATAAGGTATTAGTATAGTACAGATGAGTTGAGTTACCTAAAATAAAAAAAACAACCAAGTTCTGCATTCAATTAGGACGTTCTTGTTATTAATTAAAATACCAGCGTACGTTGATATCTTTTGGATTAGAACTCAAGGTAAAGGTTAGTTTACCGTTGATTGATATCAAGATTTTTTAAATATATTTTTTCCGCTAACACAAACTGTATAGACTTGGCAATTTTTTTGTTTAAATAAAGCCTACTTTTACTGTTTGCCTGTTGTCAGCTCCATAACACGCATAAACATTTTGCTTTAATCAATGCAGCGTGTCAACGATTAGAGGTTATGTAAAACAGCGTGTAATTAAACGTCAGATTGTAGATTTTAGCCATAAATTTCAAAAATTAAAAAAAATAAAGGTTTTCACTCGCGGTCCATAAAGTACAGTTGAGCCAATATTTACGTTCCTAAACTGCAAAAAATACAATTTTTTTTATTTTTTTTCAACTGTCTCCGGCAAAAAAAAAAGTTGTGGAGCGTTCAGAAGACTCTCTAGAACCCCCAAATAGCCTCACATTCTTTCTAGCGAGTCTGTACGTTCCTAAACCCAACCTTTTACCCCCGCTCAAGTGAAAACAGTGATTTTAAGGACAATATTAACATCATAGACATAAAGTTATCAGAGAAATATAACATAAGTATTAAATACACAATGATTAACAATAAATTGCAACGGAGGACCCGTCCTAGACTGATTGACTCAAGGCTGTATTCTGACTGAGTATCCTCAACCAAGATATATCCTGATATAGTACAAGATCTATCTCAAGTGGTACAGCCTGAGATTGTTAGTTGTGCATCTTTCAGTAGTCATGACTGATATCATTCAGTTATATTCTCAGATAGTATAGGAAGAGGTATAGGTAAATTAATTAGTAACAACCTGTGTAAGTTATTCTACACAAAATTATTGTATGCCAGGGTCTACCTACAAACGAATAATGGCATCAGTAACAGCAAATGTATACAATCCTAAAACCAACATTACTGTATTAGTAGGTAATATAGTTCAAAGGTCAAAAAAGATGAAATCACTGACTGTTAAACTGATAAAAAAAATTGTTACAAAAAATTATTTACATCATTCATGTTGAAATTTTACATGTGACTGTATACAACAACGTAGAAAGACGTGCACGTTAGAAGCGTCCCTAATAAAAAGATAAAACAAAGAATAAATCAAATTTTTTAATAAGCCATGGCAGTTGACCAGTCCCGACTGGCGGCGCCCGTTCACGAACATGACGCATGAACACGAACACACGCAGCACGAAGGGAGCTAAATGATCCAACACACGCCACCATCAGCGAGACATCTGAGGGAGCATGACATATTCACAGCCGCCAGGGCACATTCAAGAATTCAAGTCAATAAAAGACGAATTACCCGGTAAATAGTAGCTCTTTAGTACATAGTACTCACACCTGTGCTCTGCAATTATACAGGATGTTCGGCAGAACGTTGAACATACGAAAATGGCGGATCCGTGGGGCCGTCTACTACGTGTTTAGGTCCAATAACAAGACCCAGGCCACAAGGATTTTTTTAAATGTTTTTTTTTTGCTGAATTGGCGTACATTTTCGTAGTGCAAAAGAAAAGTATTTTGATCTATATAAACATAAAATTTAAACGAAATGTAGCGAGACTCGGTGACGTGACAGAAACAATGTGAGGAAAACACTCGATTCATGCCATGTTTTATATTAAATCATGGTTGAATCGAATGAAAAATCTAAATGTATTAAGAGATTTTGAATTTCAATAAAAACATGCCTAAATATTATAAAAAAAAAATTAACATAAGGAAGGTTATTCAATTCTTTATGTAAGTTTGACGTATTTGAACGCTTTTTACAGAAATTAACAGCACAGCTAGGCATTTTCATTAAAACGATTTACGAAGTGCGTTAGAAACTTAGGTAGTTTTTATGAACGTATTTACTTGAACATTTTGTTCTTGTACTTTTACAGACGGGAAGTGTTCGTAAGGCTTCTCCAGTGTTATATACTCTAAGAGTATAAACTGTTACCACCTTGGAAGTAACGCTCGCAGGCCGCGGTTGACTACAGTTCTAAAGGCAGGGTGCAGCTGAGTTACTGCGATCGAAACGCTTATTAGTACTGCAGATAAGCCATTCTGCATTACGTCTAAACGTGGGTAGCAGTTTGGCCAACTGTTTTACATAACAAAGCCGTTTTGTAAAACAGCTAGTGATGCAGCTGCCGATGTAAAACAGCGGATTTGATAATCCATCTGCGACATGTAAGTATATGTGGGGTTGTGTCGTCACACTCGTCACCATGCGTCGTGTTCGTGTTGCAGCGCTGGGTGACCGGCGCAGTGTTCGTGCCGGACAGCGCCGGCTACCTGCTGGCGGCCAGCCTGCTGGGCGGCGCGGCGCGGCGGCTGGGCGCCGAGCGCGTAGCGCTGGCGGGGCAACTCGCCGTCGCACTCGCCGCGCTCGCCGTGCCGCACGCAAACTCCGTCAGTGCATACGCACCCACACTCCATTCATTCACTTGCTCTCTTGCACCGCTCACTCTGAGCCATCTCTACATAGACAGATATAGCTGTACAGGGATCATTTGGCGCGCGGCCAAAATCTGAACGAACGCCGCCATCTTGTTTTTACAATACATTTCACAAAACAGTTGTACACCGTGAAAACCTGCGATCTAACATATTACTGCATACAGACAATGACCTTCGCTCTCTCTTAACGTCAGTACTGTCCTCTCCCTTTCCGCAGCCGCCGGGGGATCTGTCAGACTCTTACTAACTAAAAACCACCCCGGTGTTCCAACTTCACACCTACGCCGGGGGTCGCGGGAACTTCCCAACAAGCAAAATAATCCTGGAATGCGATTTTATAATGCTACGTGGACTTATAAAACTCCGATGATAGTTTTGGTGGTTGCTACTGCGCTTTTAACAGCATAAATACATGCTGATTTTACTCAAGTACGTTTAATCCTATAATTTGTACTTATATCGATCGGTATATAGGATCATATTTCTTGACAAATATAGGATCAAGACTCCTATAAAAGCATGAAACAAGAGTAATTGCACTCAGGAATAATTACTCCGGTAACTCAGACTTATATGCGCCTATAAGATAACATCTGCGGACCATTTAAATCTTAATACTCCTGTAGGAGCATGTACCAGGAAGATATGCTCTGAGGAGCAATTACTCTTGTTATTTTTACTTATAACCTCATATAAGCTAATATTTTATGACCAATTTAAGTAAATTAAAGTCAAATTACTGTAAATCATTTATGTATCTGGTTTGGTTTTACATAAACTTAAAAGTAAGTGTTAAATGAATTACATATCCACGTTTAAAAAATAATAAATCACCAAGATTATAACAGCACTCGGTAGGATAAAATGTTCTCTATATCGATTTATCGTATGCCGTTTTAAGGTGAATGCCTAGACAGGCCTCGCCATACATTTTTCAGGGGTTGTAATCTCCGTAAATAAACGGTTTCTGCAGAATAAAAGCAAGTATAATGAGACTTTATAATGTATTATTTTCGCCTAACGCCAAATTTTATAAAAAAAAAAACAGTATTTCTAGGAGAATTAGACCCAATAAAAATCGAAAAATCTTTACATGTGTGAGTGACCTGAATCGCGCCATCTAACAGAAATTTAAAGAACCACCGAGAAAGAGTTATTTGCTGTTGTGTTACGAGTTTACGTTCGGTAAACATTTATAATAGATGGCGCTGTTCGAACTCGACGTGTAACCTTGGCGCTTGTCAAGGTTACACGTCGAGTGACGCGGCGATGCGACGTTGCCATTCAAGACGCACAGATGGCAACAACGCGGGGTGTAGCGGGGTTAGTCCATGCGTGATTGTCTTGACAAAGTTTGCGAATCGTTTCCAAAATTGTGTTTCTAGAAAGTTAGCGCCGGCGCGCGGGTTTGCCCGCGGGTTTTACATTTTATGATTGATAAAATGTTTTTATTAGGGAATGAGAAAGAATGCTAGAAAGTGAAAAAAAATATCTGCGATTTGCATTTGGTTCACACAGATACAATACTAATGTAATTATTGTAATATCTACTTTAAATATAAAGTGCCTAAAGATTTAAAAATCTTTCTACTGTATGTAAATAGGTACTGATAATACATTTTCTGACACGGTTAGGTACTAATTCATTGGTTTGGGTTGAATAAAATCAGAGAATAGAAGTTCATGTAAACTTAGGTTATACCTAAATCAGGCGATCAGCGTAGGCAAATTTACCTATTTTTTTTCTAATTACCTACCTACGCAATGTTGACACGTAGGTACTACTTACATCTATTGATTGAATCATATTTAATTTATGTGAAACCATCAAGATAAGTGAATACACAGACAAACCACATTGATTTTTCATAACAATTGCACATTTTAGTATTATTAGCACACGTCAAAGTGCGTCGAGATAAATTGGTCTTGCCATCTAAGAAGTTTTCCAAGAAAAAGGGGAAATAAAACATAGGGCAGTATTTTAGTAGTAAGTTGTAGGATGTTCTGATATTTAAAACGATGAATGATCATCATTCATTTATGGTTTCGGGGTTTTTAACTGTCAGCGAAATGACGTTCTCAAAATGGTAGCTGTAGTTCCAATTTCGCTCGTCTGAACAGCTAAGTAAGTAGTAAGCACCATTCAGGTTTAGAATTGGTGACTGGGGCTACTACTGAGAACCAATCATGCGAGTGCCATCCGTGAAAGAGTTTTTATTTAAAAGTGAAAAGTTTTTGTGCTTTATTTACGGTAAGTGTTATTTTTATGTACAAAGGATGCTTTTCTGCTTGAAGGTGATACAGAGTTATATTATAATAGTATGTACCCTTAAAACTTAAAAAAGTGTAAGATTTAGAAGAGGAAATACAAAATCAAACGTTAGCAACACTCGTTGATTGTCATCACATCACATACCTACCTACTCTAAATTTCAAATATTTCCCCCAAAAATAGGGACGTCAATTCTCTCTAAAAAATGGCTGTATGGTCTCAGCTCACTTTGCCTGTCCCAGAGGGACGAAAGGAACCAAAAAAAACTCTCTGAAAAAGATCCGTTACTGAATTGATTCGAAAGGAAATATGAAAAATCGATTCACAAATAAAGATATAATTTTCCAAAAATCAATCATTTGTTTTCGATGAAATTCGCAATGTAGGGGTTTACGGGGTGTACGTTACCCTAGCAAGAAAGTGTCTCCTATAGTTATATGAGTGGAACGTATAGTTGGTGCTTAATCTGCTGTAAATGTGCCCCTACATAAAAAATTGGTGCCCCTGGTCGTTTTGAAAAAAAACCGATAAAACGATTCCTGCAAGGGTAACGTTTTTCCAGCAGGAAAATTCTAAACCAATGATCTGAGAGAGAAACATTGTGCGAGGCCAGAGAGCTTATAGTATTAGTGCAAGTGTGCACCTAAAAAGAAAATGTGTGGTCCTTCAGATTTTCGAGATATCGCGTTTCCTGCTGGAGTTCCGATGTTATAACATATTGACTTTTTAGGACAATATTTTAATTTTGTGGGGCACCAATTTTTTATGTAGGGGCACATTTACAGCAGATTGGGCACCAACTATACGTTCCACTCATATAACTCTAGGAGACACTTTCTTGCTAGGGTAACGTACACGTTTACGAGGGCGAAAAAACGATCGATGAGCGAAAATAATTTAACTAGTCTCATATCTGGAAAAAATCCGTATTTTTACGCAAAAGGATTTGCACTGGATATGCTTCGAAATTTTCCCGCCACCACAATTCTTAACAATTCAAACAAACAAAAAACTGATGTTCTAGGGTGAAATATCGATTCCCTGTATCGATTTGAAAAAACGTTTTTATTTGTTCCAAAAAATCGATTCTTTGCTCAATCGATCTCAGATTGACATCTCTATTTGGTCTGTTCTCATACAGTGATGCCAGAACGTCCCAAAAGGGACGATTTTTGTCCGTTTAGACATCTTTACGTCCCTTCGATGTCCGTTCATATATTCAGTCCCTTTTCCGTCCCTTTTCAAATATCCAACTACAATAATGCGTTTATAATGCAAATAACAAAACACAGTTTTAAAAATTACAAAAAATCGTAAAAATTAAACGCGCGGCGTGCAATTAATTTCAGACCACTGGCGAATATCGCCAGCCATCCTTTTTCCACGCGCAGTGATCCCGTATCGCTTGCCTTCCACGCACACACACAACCACAATCATTTGGATAATCAGCTGAATTCATTACTAAGGGGGTACACTATCAAATCTTTGATCAAAGTTATAATGAAATTGTAAAATAGACATATTATGAGTTTATCCCCCTCAGGGTGATATTACACTATCATTATTATATCATATAACTATCTACAAAGCTCAATAATTACCCATAATATTATGTCTATTTTAACCCACCTTAGTATCCTTGATGGCAACAAGTTCAAGAATCAAGGATTGCGTGAAGTTTGAGCCGACCAAAGACATGCAAAAAAACAAAACCTAGCTGGCGGGCCCCGAATGCCCCCGGGTTGGGGGGCTACGGGAATGGCCGGGACCAATATTGAACATCTTAATTTTTTTTTTTCGCTTATTTGTTTGCCCTAAAAATATAACAGTATTCATGCCATTTTAGGTATACTTTTTTCTCATTCAATCGTAACAAATTAATATTTCTCCAGCCTTCCTTTTTGTCCAAAAATCGTCCCATTTCAGCAAATGAATCGTCCGAAAGTCGAGTACTGGCAACACTGTTCTCATGTTCTGTCAGTTGTTTTGCAAATTTTCACACACAGCTTGACAGCTTGATTGATGGTGACAAATGGTGGTGTTATTTCTGACTAATACAAATTTCTTGAAGCATTTCATAATTACGATACTTTTGCTGTTGTGTTTAATTATTCTTTTTGATTACAGATTGAATTGCAACTCTGCCTAAGATGAATCCGACTAATAAACTTGCCTATATACGACATATGTATTCCGGGCCGCGAAAATCACGGAAAAAAGTGCAAGCAACATTGAAAAGACATCATGGAAATTCTTCTAATGATTTTTAGTGAGTAAATCAGATTCCCATAAGATTTCGAATCAGATTTACGTGAATGTACCTATGAGTGTATTTGATACTCGTTGGCCCGTGATGTAATGTCTTCGTTTGCCGCCATTTCTTCTGTAGACCCTTGTCTGTTACGATACCTCCAGGAGATTTATGACAATTGTTTATCTATTGTGTCTCGTCGATAACAGTAGGAAAAAAAAAAACGGCTAGCTCGATAAGGTTAGTTTCAAGTAGTGTATTGAGCAAGTTTTATCAAATTGCAGCCGGCTGGAAGCATGGCGTAACAAGAAAAAAAAGTTGTGGAAGAAACCGCGGACTGCCCTGTTGTGTTTAGGTAGGTACAGACATATCAATATTTTTCTGTCTCTGAACATTGTTTTTAATAACTGTACCTATTTCATTTATTTATTTTTTATTTCAGTCCAAATACAACTCAAGATCATGATCAGCTATCCAACCCTTCCACAGCTCAAGATACGCCCAAAACGTATTCACGTGGTATACCACAAATTCGTTACGAAGCCATAGCCTGCAGCTCTAGCTCTAATAGAGTTGAATCTGTTACAGAGCAAGTAGAGACTATTGATTTTGATTGGCCGCAACCCGATCCACAGACTGAAGCTTGTCAACTAACTGTGGAAAGAACATCAAGTGACAACTTATCAGGTTTGGTAGGGTACCGTATTGTTGACTTGAAACATGTGATCCAATGGGCATTTCAAATGGAAAAACATCGTCAGTCTTGTGAGTCATCTCAAATTGAGTATATTAGTGAACACCGGAAAGGATTTCACAGTTTGTTAACATTTAAATGTAGCATGTGTAATAAAATATGGCAGCAAAGCACAGAGAAGAAGCAGAAAATTAACACTGCATTTGTATGGGCAACTGTGACTGCTGGAAGTTACTACACGCAAGCAGCACACATCACTAGTCTAATGGATATACCAACAATGACCGGACAAACGTTCCGTTCAATTAAAAAACAATTGGGCAATGTATGGCATGAATATTTGACCGAAGAAATAAAGAAAGCTGGTGAGCAAGAAAGGTCTATTGCTATTGATAAAGGAAATGTTTCTACAGATGGTATTCCATACATTACTGTATATGTAGATGGCGGATGGTTGAAAAGGTCATATGGTCACAACTTTGATTCTTCATCTGGAATGGTAAGTCCCAACTTGATACCATATTTTTGTGTTCATTTCATTAGTACTCTTTTGCTTGTCAACATATTTTACACAAGGTTCAATGTTTTGATTTATGATTTCTTACAATATTTGAACTAAGAACTTTTATTTTAGGCCTGCATTATTGGAAAGGAAACCAAGAAATGTCTTTTTCTTGGTGTCAGGAACAAATATTGTTATACATGCCAGTATTATGAGCGAACAGGTTCAGACACTAAAAGTCATGGTTGCTGCAAAAACTTTACAGGGCCATCTACTGCGATGGAATCTGATATAATTGTTGAAGGAGAGTGAGAATATGCATAATCTTCGGTACCTAAGTTTTGTAGGAGATGGGGATTCTTCAGTGTTTGCTAATTTGAAAGAAAAGGTGTCTTATGGAAACCAAATAAAGAAAATTTAATGCAAGAATCATGTTATAAAAAACTACACGAGTGCACTTTACAAGGTATTATAAGTAACCACTTCTTAGTGTTATAATAATTATTTTACACTAGCTTTTACTTGCGGCTCTGCCCGCGTTAAAATGTTTACCTGGATAAAAAGTATAGTAAGTCCTATGTCGCGGTTATAAAATATCTGTGTGCCTAATTTCATCTATCTCCGTTCAGTAATTTTTCAGTGTTTGGTATACATTTAATATAAAAAAATAAAAAAAACACATAAAGTAGGATTTAGCTACTATAAAATAAATGTTCCTCTCTTTTTCAACCGACTTCCAAAAATTAGGAGGTTATCAATTCGACTGTTTGTCCACCGATTTCTCAGCCAATTGTCGACCGATTTTCAAAATTCTTTGTCAAAGTTTTTTGTCACAAATGAGGACCTGATAATGGGATCCCAGGGAAATTGAGGGTAAACCTCAAATTTTATTGGCATTTTCAATGTTTTTTGTTGTTTTTAGAAATCGGTTGTATTTTTTTCAAAAAAGATTTTTTCTCTTCCTATGTTTTAATATTTATATTTTATTTAAGATTTTAGGTAATACGAAACTCCCTCTGTATGGACGAAATATTTTGAGGCCTAAATTGATGAAATTGACACTAGTAGCGCGAAAGATTATTGTTCACAATAGCAGTCAGCCAGGTTCAATGGCTGATGATTTAAGGAATAGTCCACTTCATGTATTTGGATAGCATGAAAAATGTAAGGAATATTACTGTTCAGTGAAGCAATTACCACCTGACGAGAATAAACAGCAAGACAACCAAGTAGAAATCCTAAGAAATACAGCACCAGAGGTCTGGGCTCTTATTTATGCTGCAAATGAAAGAATTGCTTTGAAAGCTGGACGGTTGTCTAACGAGACAACAAACGTTGCAGAGAATTTTATGAGTGTCATTAATAAATTTAACTGTGGAAAACGACTCAGTCTTGGAAAAGGAGGCTCTTATCAGCGGCGTGTTCATGTAGCAGGTAAATAAGTTTTTTTATAGATATTTTAAAACAATATATGACATCTCTAGCAACCCCCATGATCTATGACTTCTTCTCTTCATAATATAAGAGGTTTTTCTCAACTTATAGAACTTTCAATGGTCATCAATGAAAGCTTAGGTTGCAAACAGACATGTATGTGACTATGATTTGGTTTTTCAGGATTGTCTCATTCTGTAGGACATAAATGGCATCAAACTGCACGGAAAAAGAAGACAACACAGAGCCCTGGACAATATTTAAAAAAATATGTCCATCAAAAAGAGAGAAGTAGATTGCGCCAACAGAAAATGACTCGAAAACGGCTTTTTACTGAAAATACTAAAACTCAACCTGATAAGGACTATGGCCCAGAAGCAAGTGACCCTGTCGACATTAATGAGGTAGAATTAAAACGGCTCTGTGAATTGAGATTGCTTAAATTCCAAGAAGATACACAAAAAATAGTACTAATTGAAAACCAGACTGTGGGTCAACATGATAATGAAAAGTATCTCTCATACAGATCTGACCGTCTCACAGCAAGTCAGTTTGGAATGGTAAGATATCAGCCATCCTCTTATTGTTTCTTACTTTCTAAGAAGCCACAGCTCAAGCCAGTACAAGAATTATGATTGTCACTTTGTTCATTTTAGGTTTGCAAACGTCGTAATGCCACACCATGTCACAACCATGTGAAATGCATTCTCTACAAAAATAATATTTGTACTAAAGATATGATGTATGGACAACAAAACGAACATGTTGCAAAGAGCATGTTTATGCAACAATATGGCAAAATTGTCAGGCCATCAGGTCTATTTATTGATGAAGACTTTGGATTCTTAGCAGCTAGCCCTGATGGTAAGATTATTCAATAATAAAAATATACAAATAACTAGCTTTTGCCTGTGGTTCCGCCCCCATGGATCTTGTGTGTCGCGTGGATTTTTTTATTTGGTTCAGTGGCGTAGGCCTAAAAACTGTTCTTTTTTACAGGTATTATAGAAGCAGAAAATACTATTGTAGAAATAAAATGTTTTCCCTCCTTGAAAAGGAAATCTCAAAATATTAGAGAAGCATCAGAAAATAGAAATTTTCCTATTCATTTGGAAAATGATGTTTTAGTTATGAACAAAAAGCATAATTATTATTATCAAGTAAGTAACAAAGATCATTATTTCTTGGTTCATGTATGTATAAATAAGTATGTAATAATGTATTTCTTGGATTGTTTCTCAGCTATTATTATTTTGATTCTACATAGGTCCAGGGTCAATTGCGAATTACCAAAATGAGTAAATGTTACTTCATTTGCTTTATATCTGTCACCCAACCATTGACTGTCATAGAAGTTAACCGGGATGAGGAATTTATCAACGCTATGACGCCGAAGTTGGTAACATTTTTCAAAACATGTGTACTGCCGGAAATTATTTTGATCCGAGTTGAGAAAAATGCTAAATGTCTAGACATCAAGGAATTAAAAGGTATGAAAAATATAAGTCTTACTCATTTCCTAACTTATTCCTCAGGTTTCTGAGGTGTGGGTTCAGTAAGAATAGTCTAACAAAACTGTGTAAATTCATTTGTTGCAGCGAAAACTGTGTCTCCCAGCAATTGATTCAGATCGCACGGAAATGATATAAATGGAAGTAAAAAGTGACAAGCAGAAGATTGATACTGCGCGGCGTCGGAGGCGCAGCAAAAAGTAGCGTGTAGAAGAGAAGATATTTTATTATAGTATTTTTTATGTATCTTTGTATGGTGATACGAGTCGATGGTTCGAATCCAAGCCGACACTTTGCTTTGTGTAAATTATTTCATCACCACTGTTCAGAGGAGGCCTGAGTCTCGGCAGTGGGAACATTATAGACTAATTATTATGCTATTTTTGTACGTAGCGATGTATAGTTTATGTTATTTGTTAGTTTATAAGATTTTTCTGTGTACATATGTTTCACTCATGTATTTAGGTACCAGCCAAACAATTCAATTGTAAAAGAATATTTATTGTTCAAAGTTGTATAATAAGTGGGTATTCTTGAAACATAAATGTTATGGTTAGCTAGCAACCACTTGTGTGTTGTTGTGTAAGATACTTACACTTACGTGTGATGTTACATAAATTGTAATCTACGTACATAATTCTTTCTAATACTAAATTCAGAATCATAATTGTAAATATCAAAATATTGAAAAAAGTATGTTATCTTTGTGTGGTGGTACGAGTCGATGGTTCGAATCCAACCAGAAAATATTTAGGTAAATGCAGTGAGAGTAAATAAAACGATATTTGTATGAAAATATTAACCATAGATAAATATTATTAATTTATAGTAAGATACAATAAAACGCTTTACAATTGAATACATAATCTTTTATTTATTTAGTACAGGTCACAATTTATTTACACGTTAGGTACTATTTAGGTTCAGTCACATTACAACAACCTATATAGGTACAATATACCTTTATTACCCAAAATAATTTATCTGAATAATTTGTTATGGTGAAAAGGTATCTGATAAAGAGCCTAGAAACAAAAGTATGCATATCCCAATAATTATATTATTAAGAAATAGATTGGAACATAACAATCCTCTAGTAATTTAAAGTATGCTTAATTAGTAAATTAATATTTGTTTTCAGTTTTTGCTTTATTGTAAGGATATTAATCTTATAAATAATTTGGTCCTCTTTCTTTAAATTAACGCCATCTGGACATTTTAATTTCCAACCATGTTTGAATAAAACGACATCTAGTGTAGTCGGAAGTTACTACTATTTACTTTGCATGTGTGTGTAAAGAGTAAATTCATGCGGCTAAATCATTATTATGTTCTAATCTTTGTATGATACCAGTTAACAAGGACAGTGATGATCTAAAAAAATCAAGTTAATGCCCTAGGTTTCGCTAAGAATAAAGTTGTTTATTAAAAATTTCTATGTTAGGTGTAAAAATTGAAAATGTTCGAAATTGTGGATGTGTGCCATCTAGCGACAAAATGTCAGTGAGATCATCTAGGCTTTCGCCTTAAACCTAGAAATATTTATATAGGCATTCTACAGTAGTGTTATTGTCTAAGTAATCACAAACAATCCTGGTTAAAACTCTTAAGAAGCCACTTTTGCTTGTAACGATCAGTACAGGCGAAAACGCGCTTTATAAAGTTTTGCAAATTCTATTGTAGGATTTGATTTGAATCGATTTTCATCTGGGCATTCCGGAACCCTAATCGGTAAAAGTGGCGAATGTTTTTCGGTTTTGAGATAACCCAATATAGAACCAATATACTTATATTGGTATTATGTGACACTTGAAAATGCTCAAAATACTTATTTTAGCACTATGTCATACTTGGAAATGCTCACTAAGAAAATGGCAGCTGCCTTTCATAATATTTATTTAATATTAATTAATACTAAAATGTAAATAAGCAAATTTCAAGAGGCGCTTTAATTTTTTTATCAAGACCATGATAGATTTCACAGAAAATTCACATTCCCCTACGAATAAGCTATAAGACTAACAATTTGACAACAATAAGATTTTGTGTTTCTACTAAGGTTGACATTAATAAATTCTGATTCATATAAATACTTCCCCTCAAGATGTTAAAAAAAAAAATTACAGAGCACAACTAGCGATACACTCGACTGTTCACAATATATTATAGAAGCATTTCTAGGCGCGTATTAATCTCATTTTTGACTATAACTTACTTATATTGAGATTTACAGGAGTAATTGCATTGACGTAACTCAATTACAGGAGCAATAAAGGCGTATATGGCATTTCAGCGGTCTAATATAAATACATTGTAAGTAAAAGTAGACTTATAAAGTGGGCACTTTTCGAGACTTATAAGCGGATATAAGTCTCATATAGTCCTCGATAAATGATGGTTCTAGGATAGTTTAAAAACTACTTTTAGCTAGTTGGGTTGAAATCTTCCGCAACCCCCGGCTGGTGCCGGCCCGCCACCGCGGGCCTCCTCGGGTCAGGGGGGGGAGTGAGGTGTATGACTCCCCCCGCGACGTCTCAGAGGGGCGCGTGTGGAACACTACGCTCCGCTCCGCCACCTCGGGTCCTGATGTGTGGGAGTCCGTCACCAATGGACCCATTTAGGGGGGCTGGAAGAGGGTGTTGTCCGCCCTCCGCCGACGCCCGGTGCGCCTGCTACAGGGGAGTGGATGAGATCTCCCTCTCCCTTTCCGCAGCCTCCTTCTGCGAGACGACTGTCTCGACTGTCTCGTAGGAAACCACCGCGTCCCAGGACTCGCCGCTGCCGACCATCGCATTCACTAGGGCCGGCAGCGACAAGTCACTGCCTACTTCTGAGATGAGGGCACGGCGTGGCTCCTCCCAAGCGGCACACTCTGCCAGCGTATGCCGCGCCGTGTCCTCCCGGCAGTCGACGCAGTGGTGACACCGGGCGTCCGGCTCCCTGTTTATGCGACACAGGTACTACCCGAAGCAACCATGCCCTGAGAGCACCTGCGTCACCCGAAACGACAGGGAGCCGTGCCTTCTCCCGAGCCAGCGGCCAAGGACTTATTAAAATCCTTGACTTGTGAAGTTTTATTTTATGTAAATAATACGGGTTTTACATGAATTAAATGAATTTTATATGTATCTTTTGTCAGCCTCTTTAAACAGTAGTGGCGGGTGTGTACAGGTGTCCGCTCTGGCACTGCCGCACGCACTGCTGGGCGCCGGGCTGGGCGCTGCGGACGCGGCGCTGGTGCCGGCGCTGCTGGCGCGCCACCCGCACCGCGCGCCGCACGTCGCCGCGCTGCTGCAGGCCGCCTCCAGCGCCGCCTACGCGCTCGGTAACAGTATACACCACACCTATACCAACCCATACTCGCAAAATCACAAAAAAAAATAACAAGATCATAACTACAATGTAAATCAAAAACATATTGAACGACGGCACGGTTGACATCTGTCGGACGTGCCACCGTCCGGGGGAATCAATCAGACACATTATCTCCGGCTGGTGTCGTTTAGCTAACGAAGAATACTTGCATAGACACAACCTTGTAGGGGATTATCCATCAGTGCCCTGAAATTCAGCCTTGTGGAATCGGAAGTGCCATAATATATATATACATATACCTATGTGCCCGACCCAGTTCTCGAAAATATAATATCACATTGTACTGGGATCGATCCATCATCACATCACTGACAGGACTATTGTTGCCAATAAACCTGATACGAGTATAGTGGTGGTGGATCGAGTAGAGCGGCGCACAATGATTGTTTACATAACGGTCCCGCATGACGGGCACCTCGTGAAATCCGAGAAAGATAAATAAATCAAGTATTTTGACTTGGATGGGATGTGGACTCAGCGATGATTATGCCGATAGTCGTATCAACCAATGGCAAGAGCCTCGATCAACACCTAAGAAGGCTTTCGTTGGGCAGCTGGATTAAGTGCTTTATTCAGAAAGCGGTACTTCTGGACATGGCTCGCATTGTCAGGAGGTTCCTCTCTCTGGAGCCCTAACCGCCGGTAGCTTGGACCCTGTTCCCGATACCGGTGGGCTATTATTTTTACCCGATAGCGACGAAGCCAAAAAAGAAGGGTTGTGTTTGACCTGTATGTATATAATTATGTATATGTGTCCGTCTCTGTGTGAGGAGCTCGTGGCTAAGTAACAACAGCCGCACCATCAGGTTAACCTACGCTTGCCGGGGTTGGTCAGTGGCTGGGTGACCATCTTTACATACCGAGAATCCTCCGTGCCTCGGAAAGCACGTTAAGCCGTTGGTCCCGGCTGTCATTCGTGGATCTTTGACAGTCGTTACGAGTCGTCAGAAGCCCGAAAGTCTGACACCAGTCTTACCAAGGGGTATCGTATTACCCAGTTACTGGGTTGTGGAGGTCAGATAGGCAGTCGCTCCATGTAAAATACTGGTATTCAGCTGCATCCGGTTAGACTGGAAGCCGACCCCAACATAGTTGGGAAAAGGCTAGGCAGATTGATTGATATGTGACCGTCTCTATGTTCCCTCGTGACTACTAAACGGCTGACTCGATTTTGATGAATGATATGTCGTGAGATTTATGTTTATTGCGCGAGTGCCACTGGGTATATAAATATAAATGAATAATTTCATCATCTCACACACAACCACTTATATAGCTTTCTATTGAATTCCAAATCTGTAGCACTTCTAAATTATTCGGCTAGCTTGTTAAAAAACCCGACTGCAAAAGTGCACCAGTTACACAACTGAAAAGAGAATAAAAAACAAGCCTTAAGTACCTGTGGTGTTCAGTTGAATCACTTGTTATAGGCTTTGGGTTTAGAGTAAAACCACCAAATTAGTAAGTACACAACAACTCAAAGGGAACGTCTAGTCGGCACCGGGGATAGAGCCGGACTCTACGGGACACTCTTGAGGCGCTACCTTTGAGTTGTGGCGTGGTGAGGCGTTACCTTTTTAGTTAATTATGTTTTAAGTACAATTACAATATTTATCATTTAGACGTCAATTAATTTTGTAGACGATAACAATTTTAAGCATTTAGTCATTCATTAAGTTTAAAGTACAATAATAATATTTAGCACATTTAGACGTCAATTAATTTTAAAATACGATAACAATTTTAAGCATTTAGAAAATTACGTTTTATATAAAATATAGTGTTTAGCATTAAACTTACAATTACAGTAAGTATTTCACATGTAAAATAAATTCCTTTATCTGACAATTCGTGATGGATAACTTTCCATTTGCCTTCTACCTTTTTTAGTATTCTTCAATTTATATCGCTTTCTTGAGCGTTTATAACTGTATGCGGTGTGGGATTAAATTCTGGAGTCAATTTGTTTTCTTATATCATGTTCTTTGCATAGACTTTTTCGCCAATTTCGAATTCTCTATTTGTAGCTTTTCTTTTCTTAACTTCGTTTAATTTGTTCTTCTAGCTTCATATAACTAGCTTCATATTTCTGACTGACCGATTCCTTGACAATTCAAAAGTGCCTGTAAATGGTTTAATTGAAATAAATGCTTTGAGTTTGAGTTCTTCTCTTATTTTTATTTGTCTGTCTCTAATTTCTGAATCATCTTAGTTATTTTCGAGGTCTGATAAAGGTCCTGGTCCATCTTTGAATGGCCTTCCGTAAAACAGCTCGGATGGGGATTTTCCTGTAGAGGGATACACCTCGTACAGATAAGCATCATTCAATATTTTAACAAGTCATCTTTCCAGACGGTTTTTTACATTTACTGATTCTCAGCCGTTTAAGGATATCTCTGTTTTGCCTCTCGACTTCGCCGTTTTGCTGAGGACAGTAGGGGATCGTATTGAAAAGCGTAATTCATGTTCAATACACAAGGTTCTGAATTCTTGTCTATAGAATTTTCTGCCATTGTCAGATGATATGCTTGCAGGATTCCCGGTTCGCGAAAAGATCTTTATTAAGATTTTTATTGTGTCTTGTGTAGATAAAGATTTCATGATTGCGATCTCTTTGTATCTACTGTAATAATCGATGTTCATGAAAAGATATTCCCCACTTGGAACAGCAGTATCCACTCAGGCTTTCGATTCGTTCACGCCTTTTCCCTTTTCATCGGTACTAGTGGGCCTGAGACTAAAGTACACCCTCTGCATTTTTTTACAGTATTTTCGGTATCTTTATCTATTTTTGGCCATCAAACCTTTGTGCGTAACCTAGCCTTCATGTTGACAATGCCTGGGGGGCCTTCATGAGCTGCTTCTAATACTTGTTTTCTTATATTAGTGGGTGTCACCAATTTGTTTCCTCTTAATAAGACGCCATTATGTAACCTAAGTTCATGTTCAAATAATTAGTAGTTGTTTATTGAAGCATTCCAAGCATTATTTATATTAAAGCGTCTTTAATTAGTTTAAATTCATTATCATTATTCGACGCTTCAATAATCGTTTTAAGGGATAATGCTACGGGTCGCGCTTATTAAACAATCTGGTTAATAAGATATAATATGTTTTCACGAGGACTTTTTTGTATGCTGGCCACTCGTACACAGACGTAATAATGGATCTGATATATTTGATTTTCAGGTTTATAAATAACTTTATAATTATTGATTGTAATCAAAAGACCTGACGCTCAATTCGTGCGCAAGGTTTCGATTTCTTGCCAAATATATTTTCCTTAAAGGTCCATGTGAAAGTGTTGTATAGCCTATACCAAAGCTAATGCCTCTTTTTCGGTCTGACAATACCGTTTTTCAACGTCTGTCTGACTCTTGTTTCCGAAGGAAATGATTCTTGTCGTCGTAATAATTCAGTACAGCCCCTAAACTTAATCTCAGAAAACTTTGAATTTCTTTGATGGTTTCCGGTGGTCTAAATTACTCTATTGTTTTGATGTATTTTTCATAAAATGCCTGATGATGAAAATTCGTAGCCCAGAAACTGAATAGTTTTTTCATTGAAAACTCATTTATTTTTGTTTAACAAAACATTATTGTGTTTGAGCACTTTTATTACATGTTTAAGCCTGGCTTATTTTTGTTTAGTAAAACATTATTGTCTTTGAGTGCTTTTATTACATATTTAAACCTGGCATCATGTTCTCTTTCAAATGGCAATAACATGATCTCCATGTTTTTATTTTTCGAAAATGTTCCGGTTGCACGATGTACCAAAAAATAATCTTTTGTTGTGATTATCTACTACTTTTTTTATTTTTAATAATGGCTTTTTTGGCAGCACGCATATCCAAACAAATACGAATATCACCATCAGGCTTTAGAACCGGTACCATCGGAGAAACCCAGGAAAATGGTTTGTTTACAGATTGACTATTTTTACCAGTTCGTCTAATTTCTTATTTATTTGATTCCAAAGGAGGAGAGAGAGAGAGAAGAGAGAGAGGAAAGTCAAATTAATTAATAAAAAAATTATAGAAATAGCTTAATGAGAATAATAATAAAGAAATACAATGTCAATAAAAATGTGTGTTAAATCGTGATATGTCCAGTTACGGCCAACTAAGTTCTGAACCAGTTCTGAGTACTCGTATGGTTATCACTACATGTAATAAGTACTCGTATGGTTATCACTACATGTAATAAGTACTCGTATGGTTATCACTACATGTCGGTTACAAAAAAACTTTAACGTGAAATGAATAATTATGTTTGTTGTCAACCAAGTTTTATTTAAAAAAATTAAGGGTTCCGTAGTTGGGATGAAGAACAAAGTTAACATTGTAGTTGAAAAACATGTTGAAAAACATCCTTTTCAACTGCAAATGTCAGTTTGCACGCACAATATTGAGAGATTTACCATGTTATTTTAAGACCATAGACTTCAGGTTTTCCTGTAATCTATGAGATAACCATTTTCTGTATTTTTTCAAAATTTTAGGCTCAGTAGTTTCGGAGATAATAAGGGGAGGAATGGTCCAATTTCATCTATTTTCTTAAAAATATCTTTAAAAGTATTTATTTAAAATAAAAAAAATATAAGAAAAAAATTGATCCTCGCAACAAGCTCTTTCATTTGTCAGAATGTCACACAGTAAAGGAAGCAAAACTTTTTTTTTAATATTGAAATTTGACCCCGGAAAGTGAGATAACTACACAAAATTCATTTATTTACGTTACACATCCGTATTTGGGTCACACAAATTCTTAAGTGTACCAAATTTCAACTAAATTGTTCCAGTAGATTCGGAGCAAATTGGCTGTGACAGACAGACAGCCAGCCAGTCATTTGAGGGTGGGAAATCATCAAATGACTTCTCCCGCACTGGGCGGAGCGAGAGGGCGTGTCAGACTTTTACTGAGTAAAACCCACCCGTGTTCCTTCCGTTGCCTGTGTGCCGGGGCCGCGGTATCCCTTTCGGACAAACCCGCAACCCCAGCAGGGACAAACAGACACTCGAGTGATCCTATAAGCGTTCCGTTTATTTTCCTTTTCAGGTACGGAACCCTAATAATCGAGTTATCAATAGTATTCGCAAAAAGAAACAATCTACCTGCCTGCCTTTTCCCAACTTTATTGGGGTCGAAATCCAGACTAACCGAATTCAGCTGAATACCAGTATTTTACATGGAGCCACTGCCTATCTGACCTCCACAACCCAGTAACTGGGTAATACCGTGCTTTCCGAGGCACGTAAAGATGGTCACACATCCACGGACCAACCCCGGCAAGCGTAGCTTAACCTGATGGATCGACCAATGCAGCTATTATAACTTAGCCACGAGCTTCCAGCACTTCCGGCCACCGTAGGCGCGGGCTTGCGGACGGTGGGCAATGGGTAGCTCGCCGTCCGATTAGGACCAGGCCCGGGTCGACGGCGCGTTGTGTTCCACGCGCGCCTCAAAGAGATGTCAGCACAACTGACGGCGTCCGTAAGGGCCAATGCCTGCCAGGGTTGCGAGTTTGTCTGAAAGGGATATCGCGGCCCCAGCACATAGGCAACGGAAGGAACACGGGTGGATTTTAGTCAGTAAAAGTCTGATACTCCCTCTCGCTCCACCCAGAGCGGGAGGAGTCTTTTGATGATTTCACAATCAAAAAAAAAAAAAAAAGGTCCCTACATTTTGATGAGCTTGGCGATTTGTAGTTCGATTCTATACAATTTTGCAAAAGAACTCGCAAATGTTATTGGAGTTTTCTGTGATCTCGTGATGAAATAGGTACATGACATGTATATTTTTATAGTACTCGTAGTCAAATACACTAGGTATGTTGTGTGGCTGTGGCAGGTCCGGTGTTGGGCGGTGCAGTGTCGTGGTGCGTGGGGTTCGAGACGGCTCTGCGCGCGCTCGGCGTGCTCAACCTACTGTACGTGGCGTGCTTGTACCGCGCGCTTGCTCGGCACCCGCTCTCCGAACAGGTGCCAGGTTCCCGTTTAGCAGCGACTCTAAGGCGCTGAACAGACGATGGACACTTTGTCCGCGACGACGAACGAATGGAAAATGAAATAACGCACCCGGAGGACAAAACGACCGCGCGGCCGATGCTTGCCGGGCCCGTTCTCGCGGCCATTCGCGGGCAAAATGTCCGCCGTCTGCTGAGTGCTTGTGGCAATAGCACTCATTGCCCTTTACCTGCTACGTACCAAGTTTTGTATAAAACCAAAAAATACCTATCGTATTTCATAAGTGAAAGAAAAATGTTGACGACGACGAGGATGACGACATACAACTGTACAAGCAAGTACAAGTACAAGGATCTTTTGGCAAATCTTAGCTTTACAAAACATTTCCACAAATGTTTACTAACATTTATGGGATCACTTCGTTGTTCGTCTGTACGTCTGTTTGTCAGTCTGTCAAAAGTCAAGTACTTTTTTTGTCAGGGACGCGTGGAGATATCAAGTTAAAATTAATATCGATTTCAGAATGGGATACGTCCTTTGACAGGAATAATTTTGGTGATTTTTAGTTTAGTCTAATTGATTAGAGTGATACATCTTAACTATACTATAGTGTGACAGCACTAATTAATGTAATTTTAGTGAGAATGGTAATTTTGCTATTCTGAATTTGACATTTTTCACCAAAAATTTTGATTTTCAAACTAAATCAGACTATTTTTTATCGCAATTTAAAAGATGTGGAATAAAATTAGTTGTCATAAACTAACACACACAACTTCTCTTCTAGTTCTTGAAAGTTTGGATACTTGTAAGTTTGGAAAATCATCATATGATTCGTTTTGACGAGTTCAATATGTTGCACTTGGTTTTGAGGGTCTGATGATGGAGCCACGAGGTGGATAGTGGAATTCTTCAGTGGCTACTAGTAAACCCCTCGAGTTTGGTTTAATATGATTCATTTTAACCAGTTCAATATGTTGCACTTGGTGTTGAGGGTCTGTCTGATGATGGAGCCAGGAGGTGGATAGTGGATTTCTTTAGTGGCTACTTAACTAGTAAACCGGTCAAGTCATAACTTCGTTGACTTTAGACTTACTAAATGTAAAATATAATAAAAAAAATAAAAAAACTAGTTAAAAAAAAAACGCTTTTTGCACGAACTAAAAATGATAAAATAATTTAAATTGAATTGTACTAGTTACGATATCAGTACCAATCCAGCTTTTCACTTCTTTTATATCCAATGATTAAATCAAAAAGCGTGGGGCGCTTTTTAGCGGTGTATACTTTTAATTAATTTAAAAAAGCGCCCCAGGCTTTTTGATTTAATCATTGGATATAAAAGAAGCGAAAAGCTGGATTGGTACTGGAGATTTGAGATGATAGATGACCTAAACTGCATTAACTTGAGTATCTGTGAGCTTGTGTGTCGTGTGCAGTGGGGCGCCATCTCGCCGGACGACGAGAGTGACGAAAGCGACGCGCGTGCGGAGGACACGCCGCTAGCGCCACTGGCGCCCCGTGCGCCAGCGCAGCTAGCACCCCTGGCGCCCCAGGTGCTGGCGCCGATTCCCTAGATGTACCACGTTTTACTACAATGAATTAGGAAGTCCCCAATCTATCTCGACGTACAGAGGGCGCCGAGCCGCTGCGCGCTGGTCGCACCGTCTCGTACTAGTATGTTACTTCGTTCTTCACCTTTAAAGCTGTACCCAGAGCGCTACACGGTTTTTTTGGTTACTGAATGACGTTGACTATTACGGTCCTTGCATTGAAAGGGAGGCATTAATGGTAAACCCTCTGGGAAATTTTCACAAAAATGGTAATGACAAAACAAGACGGGTTCTCTTCCGACTTTGTACGCGCCAAACCTTGCAGCGTTAAAGGTTTCTTTAGCTATAATCCTACAAATCTATACATATAAAATGCTTTGTCCTGAATGACTGACTGACGGATCAACGCACAGCCTAAACCGCTGGTCGTAGAGACCTGAAACTTGGAGGGTGTGTTCTTTGTTTGACGTAGGCATCCGATAAGAAAGGATTTTTCGAAATTCTACCCTTAAGGGGGTGAAAAAGGTGGGCAAAGTTTGTATGGGACAACGTGATTCCTTGGTCCAATCTACTTCAAATTTTGCATAAATATTCTTTAACAGAATTAATGGAAGACTTGTTTCGTATTTTATTGAAATTCATCCCCTAACGGGGTTAAATAGGGGTAGAAAGTTATTTTGGGAGTTATTTGCTTCGAAGTTGATGTCAATACTCCTTAGTGCTTTTGTAAATTACATTTTATTTTTCATGTTTGAAAAGTCAATCCGATTTTATTCAAAAAAGGTTGAACTCACATACAGGCTTGGTGCTTGCAATGCAAATACTCTTTAAAATTGGAATGTCTCGAAAGTCACCGTACTATACATATTAGTACCGCAGTTGAAGGTTTGTAAGCTTTACAGAGGTCTGTATTTATTCCTAGGGTTCCCCTAACACCATCAAATTACCCCTTCGAATTCAAGAGAGTGCAGTTTCCCATCAAAGTATGCTTCGCAATGACTATAAACAAAGCTCAAGGTCAAACTCTTAAAGTAGCGGGAGTAGACTTAAGGGAAAACTGCTTCTCCCACGGCCAGTTGTATGTGGCATGCTCCAGAGTAAGCGCACAGAGTAGCCTGGTGATTCTAGCACCTGAAAGAAAAACAAAAACAATTGTTTACAAAGAAATACTGCGGTAGGTGTAGTATTTCGATTTCGTTGTAAAAAGATAATATACCCGTGTAACTTTCGCCAGATCAAAGGCCGAGCTTCGTGTTCATAATATCTATCATATTTTTTAAGTTTATTTAACCTTTATATCCCTGCACTATAATAAAGATGTTATATTTTATACTTATTCAAACATTTTAACATAATGAAATATATGTTATAACAAAATTAATAACGTAAAAAACCAATAAAAAATCCTATTAGAACCATAGTAATATTTTAAACGCGAAAGCATGTGAGCATGGATAGATGGATGTATGTTTTTACTCTTTCACGCCAAAACGACTGAACGGATTTTTGTCACTAGGATACTTTGTATCCCGATATGCTTACGGGATCGACACTTGCGGGCGATCCCGCGGGGCGCTGCTACAAGCAGTTACAACTTGTTTACTACAAGTTGAAGTCGCATTTCGTGTTTGTCTGTGTAACCGCTTCGTTCTTCTAAACTACACAATAGATTTTGATGTTTTCAGTTTAATTTTTTATATATTACCTTAACTTAGATATCGCACAGAAATCTCGATGTTTTGAGTTGTCGCCACAATGCCACATCATCCACTGCATCCGTGCGAAGCCGTCGGGGTCGCTAGGAAGCGAACTTAAACGTTACGACAGTTATCAACCCTTGTGGTAATTCTAATTGGATTCATACTAATATCACACTTGTATTCTTATGAGTACGCATCTATAATTAACTTACCTTCAGATAGGAGAAGAAAACATTTGGTTTGTGCTAACTCTCAGACTAAACATGCTTTTGCTAATCGATTGTATTTATTTTTAGGGCCCTCCTTGTATAAACAGTTTAACAGAGTGCTAAAGATTTATAGTTTAAGTTATGATAGGTGTAACTTACTAGTACAGGAATATTTGTCAAAACTCAATTACGCGGACACGGAAGAACTACTAGAAATCTCTATCTATCTACTCTATAATAAGTTTCTTCCTTTAACTAATTAATAATAGTGTCCTTACTTTAATATTATTTGTTAATTTATTTAAACATATCTTAAATAATCTAGGTTTAAAATAATATACCCAAATAGTTACTCTTTAAGTCATTGAAAATATCATGTCTTCTTTTTAATCTAGCTTAGTAATAAACCTATTGTTGTCTTCTTTTTAAATGTTTGATGTAAATTGATGGCCTGAAGGTCTACATTACAGTTAGAATTAAATTTTCCTCGATTGTAATTAATCTAAATCATAATTTTACTTTATACCTACTTGAATAATTTTTATTTTATTTTAACTACAAATGAAGTAAGTAGGGACTTATCTCCTGTAAAAGCCACTATTTTGTTGATAATTTAAAATGTTGAAATCTATTGTACTTATACTTGTGCGTTGCTTATAAGTTTTAGATATGATATATAATGTATGTACCTGCGTAACCTATACAATAAATTCTAAATACAAAGTTGTTGTTTTCATAATATTAATATTTGCGCTTGCGACTTGCGTGTTTGCATAACGCACGCAGATTGCCGAACGTATTATTTTATCAGGTGCTTATACACCATAATATGAATTAAGGAAAAATTTATATCTCACATTTTTATATAAGGCAGGTTGTATTCTTAATCAGTCTTAAGCTTTCATGTTTTATTTAATACCTAATTAAATGATCTACTTTTTTATTGCAACATCTTTGGACTTGAAAACATTTTGGGGATGTAGGTGGAAGGTATTCCACCTGTCTCCTCTTACGCTTAGTGAAGTTGTAATCGAAGAGTGGAAGTGAAACTCCAACTTGTCGTTAATCTAGACATATTTGTCACACGCATATCATAGTTTAAAGTTAGGTACACTGGGCACGCCACAACTGTGGCGATAAGTCCCCTTGTGAGTAACTCCGCTGCCGCGAGAAATCACGGCACAGCGGACGGAGCTCCGGCGTGATCTCATGGCGGCATGGAGAGTGTGATTGTCGCAACCCAGCGCTGGGCACGCCACAATTGTGGCGATAAGTCCCCTCTTTGAGGAGTGGGTAGAGAGGCGTCACGGCGTCCTCACCTTCCGCCTGACGCAGGTCCTCACCGGACACGGTTGTTTCGGGAGGTTCCTGTTCAGGATAAAGCGGGAGGAAAAGCCCGGGTGTCACCATTGTGTGGATCGCCCGGAGGACACGGTGGAGCATACGGTGGTCTGCCCGGCTTGGGCGGAGCACCGCCGTGTCCTCACGGAGGCGATCGGCGGCGGCGATCTCTCGCGTCCGGCCCTGGTTCAGGCCATGGTCCGGAGCGAGAGTGCATGGGAGGCCGTCACCTCCTTCTGCGAAGCAGTTATGCTCGCGAAGGAGGAGGCGGAGCGCGCGAGGGAGATGCAATTTGCACGCCCTCGCGCCCCTAGTCGCCGCAGGAGACGCCCCGGGCGTCGGGAGTCACGAGCCCACTTCCGGCCACCGTACTGCGCGGACTTGCGGACGGTGAGCAATGGGCAGCTCGCTGTCCAATAAGGACCAGGCCCGGGTCGACGGCGCGTTGTGTTCCACGCGCGCCTCAAAGGGATGTCAGCACCAACTGACGGGGTCCGTAAGGACCAATGCCTGCTGGGGTTGCGGGTTTGTCCGAAAGGGATATCGCGGCCCCGGCACTCAGGCAACGGAAGGAACACGGGTGGGTTTTAGTCAGTAAAAGTCTGACACGCCCTCTCGCTCTGCCCAGAGCGGAAGAAGTCATTTGATGACTTCCCACCCTCAAAAAAAAAAAAAAAAGTTAGGTACACTAGTACACATATAACTAAATAAACTAGTAGGGACAAAATAAACGAATGACTTAAAATCTAGTCTGTGTCCCGCTACGGTTGGCAAGCAAGCGAGAGACGCTGCTAAAAAGGACGCTATGGGTGACGCCCCGGATCGTGGCTTAGTGTTGCCACTTAGCAAGGGAGCGTTCCTGACTAACTTATAAATAGTTAACTAAACATAATACAGACGCCACGTATACTAATGTGCGTTCACAAATTCACAATACGTAAAGCCACACCACCCTCCCACGGAGAAAGATGAACCAAAACTACCATATACAACTCGTTCTTTCAGACAGAGTGAGAGAGTGGGAGGGTGCCACCCACCCTCCCACGGAGAAAGATGTACCGATTTAAAAGAAATCGGAGAAATCCTTGAATTTCACTCGTCTGCCAGAACGTGGTGTATGGTAGTTTTGTAGTTGTTGTTGGATTGGTGTCTGCGTTTGAAGATGGATCGGGCTGTTTAGGTTTTGATGTGGATGTGTGAGTGGGTTTGGTTGGAATCGTCGGCAGATCAAGGGCTGTAGGAGTAGCGTGTTCCATGTAAGTCGGCTTGATGCAATCAATACTTACAGCGACGTTTTTACCCTTAATGAACAAAGTCATTGTTTTGCCATCGCTGGCGCGATTAATTACTTAGTATGGACCTGTATAAGCTGGTTGTAAGGGGCGTCTGACTGGTTCGTCACGAAGAAAAACGTGAGTTGCTGACGAGAGATCTTTGAAGATAAAAGAAGATGGTTGAGTATGACAAGATGCAGTACACGAACGATTCTGCAGACATTGTTGTTATCAGTTTCGGAAATTTTACGATATACGTACTATGGTATACGAGTATATTATACTTCGCCAGGTATGGCATTCCGAAACACAGTGGTCACGTGGGCAACACAAGTCTACGTCATCACATCTGTGTTACCCGAAGTTTGTAATACTAACTCCCAAACCCAACCACCTTTATTACCTGTGCGAATCTGATAAAACAATGAGGTTTTAAATAACAATTAGGTACGTTGGTTTATGTTTAAATTGAATGGTTTCGTTTGATTAGACACACGAAACGACAATTTAAAAGCTTTGTAGGTACATATTTTTTAACAGAATAGTTTCTGAAAATCTTTCCTTAATCGTGTTTTGTTGCAATAGAGTGGCAACTGGATAGTGACGTAAGCATGTGTTAGTCCCGGAATGCCAGACCTTGTTTTATTAGACCATGGTTTGTACAGGGTGGCGCATAAGTAACGAAGGAGTCGCAACTACATATAACTTTGTTTATTTTTGTTTACTTATGTTAATTATGTATTATCAGATAATGCAAGACAACTCATAGAGATATTTTCGAGTTAGGTTTTAAATATTACGTCATGTAAATTACCACCATTTTTAGCCTCACAAAGACGGGCTCTTTCGAGAGCACTTCTCATTACTTTCCTCAGAACAGGAGGAGTTAGTAACCGTATTTCAACTCGGATGTTCGCCTTCAGCTGGTCGATTGTCGGAGGTTTATTAATGTACACCTTGTTTTTTAAATAACTCTAAAGAAAATAATCTGGATTATTTTGGCCAGTGAAATGTTGAAAATCTCGAGATTAAATGCTTGCCGTAAGTCTGCCTTTAAGACCGTCATTGTGGCTCGAGCCGTTTGTGCTGTGGCTCCATCTTGTTAGAACCACATCTCTGGACTGTCGACAAGAGCTGAACAGAAAAATAGTCAGTCGAATTCCGATATCTAAAGTCATCCACAGTTACAGCATTGCCGACGTCATCTTCAAAAAAGTAGGGCCTTATAATCCTTTGTGGTGTTCCTGCACACCAGACTGTACACTTGATGGGGTGTAATTCATGCTGGTGGACTCCTCTTAGATTCTCCGTAGGTACCCCAAATTCTGCAATTTTGTTTGTTAATGAAGCCGTTCAATTGAAGATGAGCTTCATCACTAATTATGAAATTATCAATGAAATTATTATTTTCTCGAGCCAGTTGGTATATTATATTGGTATATTGGATTACGGTGAAATTATCCATGATAAATCTCCAAAATGTATTTTATAATTTGGTAAAACGAAAGAATAGTAAATGTCAGTACAATGGTCATATTTTATTTTTTAATCCCGTCGTGACTTTTGCGCCACCCAGTAGTTTTGTTCTCAGCAGCCAAAATATACAGAGGGTCAAGTCGGGAGCAAGCCGACGTACAGCTGTCCGTGTGAGAAGCAGCTTGTCCCGAGGTCGACACCCGCAGCCTTCAGCCCTCTGTGTCGGCCCCTGTGACATGTTGATAATCATCAAAATTGAAAAGTCATTTGTTTAAACTAGGCTGAGAATCAGCACTTTTCGAACGACAAAATTACATAAGACAGTCCCCCAAAAAACGATCACCCTTCACCACTTCCTAGTGCGTTAGCTGGGAAGAAGAAGTGGCGCAACAAAATATCACAAAGCATACGCTAACAGAGAACTGCACGCGCTTAAACTGGTAATTGTGGGGAATTAGTGGTATACGCAGTAAAAAACACTGTCTCGTCAATGCCACAACCTGTTAGAATTTCCGGCTCGATGACATTTCTCTACAAAGACATGACTTTGAGCGTGGTTCTGTTACACAGCTTCAACGGAGTTAAGTTCCGAAGGAGCATAATCGTAACACCGATCTTCAGCTGAATGATGTGCGCGAATTTAGAAATTCTACGGGGTAATGTGTGGCATCATCTTTCTCCACATCAGTATTAATGGAGGTGTATGTCACTTTGCTCCATTCAAATTTATAGAGAATACTGTGGTTGATCGCTGCAGTTTGATCATTTTCGGCGTTCAAACGGAAACACCCAAGAATTCTCTTGGTACGGTATTCGACTGATGTCCCCGTACCGTACACCCGACGAATCAGATCTTCTAAGGTGGGAACTACTCTACCAAGAGCCTCTTGTAGGACCACCTGGCCGCTCTCCTCTGGAAGAGTGCCTTCATCAACTTTTTTTCCATGCGTCATGTTCGTGAACGGGCGCCGTCAGTTGGGACTGGTCAACTCTTAGCTGCCTTGGCTGATTTAAATTTTTGAATTGTTCTTTGTTTTATATTTTTATTACGGACGCTTCTAACGTGCACGTCTTTCTACATTTTTCTCACATGTTTAATTTCAACATGAATGATGTAACAAATACTTTGTAACAATTCATTTAAAAGAGTGTCCGTGGAGTTTCTTGCCCGTTCTTCTCCATAGGTACCTACCTACTACGCTTTGGAATGGGCAACTAGCTTCATATTTCTGACTGACCGATTCCTTGACAATTCAAAAGTGCCTGTAAATGGTTTAATTGAAATAAATGCTTTGAGTTTGAGTTTGAGTTTGAGTTTTTAGAAGAACATCGGAGAATTCTTGAGCATGTGAATTCCGGCCGAGCTGAGCTCGCATGTTGATGGTCAAGAGCAGTCTATGAACTCTCGAGCATTCACCTCGTCAGACAGAACTGTGACACCACCCATTATGTCTTGATTACTGCGAATGTCCTGAAGGGTTATGTTTACAGCTTCCACTGCTTTCCTATTTGCTAAGCACGCATCCCTTGTTACTGTTGGTTGCATGACACACCACAACCAGCGTTTCGTTGCTCTGTAAATCGATGGGATGGATGGCGAACGCTGTTTTGTCACCAGGAAGCAGTGTGGCAGCGATTTTATAAGATCCACAAACAGATTTTAAAATCGCTAGCATAAATCTGCTGTCAAAATCTGTGTATATAGTCTTAAATTAAGCTAGTTTTTTTGTGCTGGTCAAGGCCTCCCCAAGTATTTCCAGGTAGGTACTCTTTTCACATGGGCCATCTCATCTCTCATCTCATCATATCATCCAAATTAAAATTCAAAAGTCATTTATTCAAACTAGGCTGAGAATCAGCACTTTTCGAACGTCAAAATTACATAAGACAGTCCCCCAAAACGCCCACCCTTCACTACTTCCTAGTGCATTAGCTTGGAAGAAGAAGTGGCGCAGCAAACTCCCCAGCAGCACAGCTGTCTGTTCAGTTAGAAGAAAAAAAAAAAATACTTTATAATAGTATTCAAAATAATTTACATTACGCAACACAAAACATAATTTAAATTATTAGCCATATGTTAGCTAGCATACGCTAATATACCAAACAAAATCATCGAGAACTATACTCAGGCCGAAATTTAAAAAACTAAACGTAAACAGAACTTAATATCTAAATAAAAAGCCTCCAGGCATAAAGGGCGTGCCCGCTTACATATAGTTGTAACTGTTAAAGTTATAAATGATAAACTAGGACCATCGATGTAAAATAAATAAACAAATAGTTAATTACTAATAACAATAAATAATATGATCAATTGTCGAGGTCACTAGCTAACCACATATTGCAATACAACTCATAAATAGCCCAGCTGACTATAAAACTAGAAAGCACGGAGAATGAGTTAGAAAACACAATATTAGAAAATAATGATTTAAAAAAACAAGTGAACAAGCTGACTCAAGAAATTAATGTCTTAAAGTCGTTATGTCATTCTTCTACAAGCAAAGAAAGCAGCCCTATATGCAATGAGAAAAAGAAAAGACACTCTCGTTTAAGTCAAATCGTGTCTTCTACTGCCTCCTCGCCGAAACTTACAACAAATGCTGAACGTAATAATAACTTCATATGTTTACACCTGCAACAAAATATCTCATCCTTAGAAAAGGAACTACAAATCGCGAAGAATGAGATAAAAACTCTGAATACACAAATAGAGGTTTTGATGCAATCTCTTAGGACTACACCAAAACCAAAACAGATTGTTCCAGCCAATACCAATACAACAAACCTAATTGCCTCAGACCTAAAAAAACCCATATTCGGGAAAACAATAAGGATTTTTGGTGCGCAACAATGCGTCGGTCTGGCTGCTGCCCACATTCAAGAAAGACTACACAGTATGAAAAATATGGAGTCCTCGCCCATACGATGCCAAATGCACAGAGCGACACAAAAAGCTGTACCAACATAAACCTACGACCAGGTGACAAAATTGTAATATCTTTAGGTGAAAATGACTTTAACATGGGACTTGTAATAACTCAGTTAAAAATGATACTAAAGACATTTTATAAGAATAGTATAATAATATTAAATGTTTTAAAAAGTAGCCATTTAGATGTCGAAAAATTGAATTATCGTATCAAAAATATTTGTAAAAATTACAAAAATTGTCATTTCATGAATTCCGTACACCACAACGTATCTGACATTTGCAAAACAATAAACTACATATTAGATTGTGAATATTATAACCAAAAATACTTAAATCCAGCCGAGCTCAGGAAACACCTCGCGAGTAGCAAATCAAGTTCTTTGCCAAAAGGGGAGACAAATGTACGCAAAAAGGGAACTATTCCCTTTTATTTCCGAAACAGCAGTATTAGTGGAACTGAACAAAACGTAAACTCTCATCTTCCTTCTGAAGAGCACAGAAAAGGTACTATACCATATTATTTTCCCACACTTACAAAGAACGACACATTTTTTCTTACCTAAAAACACAACACCTACATCACACAACTTTAGGATACTCCACCAAAACATTGCAAGTGTATTATCTAAACAGGAACTATTGGAGTTAACATTACAGGAAATGCGTGACTTACATAGTGACCCCCATGTGATTTGCCTCTCCGAAACATTTATTAAAAAAGGTCATGAGAACTATCTCAAGTTATCGGATTTTGAAATGGCTACGAGTTTTTGCAGAGAAAAACACAAAGGTGGCACTTGCATTTTAGTCAAAAGGGGTCTACACTACAAAGAATTACAGTTTATTAAAACATATGCATCGGTAAATACGTTCGAGGCATGTGGCATAGAGTTAGAAAATAAGAAATTAGTGATTATTTGCTTATACCGAACACCTCAATCCGATCCTAATCAATTTTTAACTAAGTTAGATGGTATCTTACATGATTTATACAAGAAATATAAACCAAGAATACGCATAGTTATAACAGGTGACTTTAATATTAATACCTTGAAAAGAAGCAAAATCACTCAAGAATTTCAAGACTTAGCAAACACAATTTAAAAATTCATATTAAGATGGCTACTCGAAAATTTTCTTGTATAGATCATATATTGAGTAATATACCTGTTGCAATCCCAACAGTGCTACCACTCCATCTCTCTGATCACGACACAGCACAAATGTTAAGCTTCCCTTTAAGGCTTCAAACACCAAAAGCCGCTATATACCATATTTACAAAAGAAACTACAGTATAGATAATACGCATAAATTCAATGAATGTTTACAAAATCTATCCTGGACAGATATTTACATGGAAAGCGATGCAAATACAGCATTCAGCGCTTTCCATGAATTAATATGTTTATTTTACAATCTCTGTTTTCCAAAAGTTAGGGTAAAGATAAATTTAAACAATAAAATAAAGCGAACGTGGATAAGTAAGGGTCTTAAACAGAGTTCTAAAACGAAGCGTTTTTTACGATATCTATATTACAAAAATAAAAATATAATGAGCAAGATTAGATATACTACATATTAAAAACTATTCCAAAAGTGTATCCACAATGCTAAACGAAAGGCTAATATAAAGTTTATGAATAATAGTGACAACAAATGTAAAGACGCATGGACAATCATAAGAAACGAAATACATAATACGGACCCCAAAGACAACATTGAACACATTAAAATTGACAACATCATACTGACCAAACCAGCAGAAATAGCCTCTGCTTTCAACAATAATTTTACAAATTATATTCCTACTCAAAATTGTACAAATAGTTGCCGCAGTGATACCCTAACTGCTAACTCGATGTTCCTCACACCTATATCCGAAAATGAGGTGAGGAATAAGATATTATCGTTGAAAAATACCAACTCTGTAGGCTATGATGAACTTAACACCCGAATTATTAAAATATGTGTCAATAAAATAAGCGGGGTGTTGTCTTATCTCATTAACCTGTCCTTTTCACAAGGAGTCTTTCCTAATGCTTTAAAAATTTCTATTGTCAAACCGATATTTAAAAAGGGTGAAAAATGGGACATAAATAATTATCGGCCCATAACACTGATACCCATCATGTCATCCAAACCTATGAGAAATGCATGTATCAAAGAATAGTTAACTACTGTGAGTATCAGCAGTATAGCATGAATATTATTAAAAAAGAGCAATTCGGCTTTCAGAAACACAAGTCTACATCCTTAGCCATCTTTTCACTTTTGAAAGCAATATTAACCAATATTAACAACAGACAGCTAACGACAGGGCTATTCTTTGATCTGTCAAGGATCAAGGATCTTGTTTCACATGAAACATTATTACAAAAACTAGAGGCTGTCGGTATTAGAGGACTGCCACTTCAGTGGATATCGTCGTACTTAACTAACAGACAACAGAGAGTCACTGTCACTAAACTTAATGAAAGTATGGACATGACGGAATATTCGTCTGAATATATAAGTATAAAACGCGGCGTCCCCCAAGGTAGCATACTGGGCCCCATCTTATTTCTACTCTACATAAACGACATAGTTAATGTAACCGATCATAAATGCTTCCTTTTTGCTGATGACATTTCCATAATTGTTACTGCCGATAAAAAAAAAAAACAATTACGGATCATGAAGCGGACATAAATAA
This sequence comes from Agrochola macilenta, assembly GCA_916701695.1. Taxonomy (NCBI): domain Eukaryota; kingdom Metazoa; phylum Arthropoda; class Insecta; order Lepidoptera; family Noctuidae; genus Agrochola; species Agrochola macilenta. The sequence goes on from OU753576.1 coordinate 271,378, forward strand.
TACAATAGACAATCTAATTAACTGGTTAAATAATAATAATTTATCTATTAATCTTAATAAATCAGCATATATACAATTTAATCAATCTTATAATAATACATTTAATTTTAAAATGGACATACCAAAAATTACACAAGTGGCACAAACTAAGTTTTTAGGAGTAGTAATTGACGAACATTTAGACTGGAAAGCACAGGTTGATACTGTATGCAACAAAATAAATAAATTTGTCTATGCTTTGAGACAAATAAAAAAAGTCACAAATATAAAAACGGCTGTGATGTCATACCGCGCATATGTTGAGTCCTGTCTACGGTATGGAGTAATTATGTGGGGAAATAGTACTGACCACAATAGAGCATTTGTCGCCCAAAAGAAATGCTTACGAGCTATATACGAGATTCCATCTGACGAATCATGTCAGCCAATATTTAAAGAGCTTGGTTTGCTGCCGTTACCTTCATTATATATATATGAAGCATGCATGTTTGTTCGAAAACACAAAGAACTATTTAAAAAAGCAGAGGAAATAAGCTCTCGAAGTCGGCGTGACCAATACAGACTTGTGCTGGATGTGCTGCCTAGATCAGCGAAATATAATAAAAACTCTCTGGCTATGTGTGTACGTCTAAATAATAAATTAAGTACCAAATACAGGATTTTTTTTTAACCAGTGCGCAAATTTTTTTTGGTGGTTCAAAATCAGTAATAGAACACATTTCCATTATTTATTCAATATTTTTTTTTATTTTTTTATCCTGCTTTAAATCAACAAAATATGGACACAATCTATTCGTAATAATATCAATGGAAGCGCGCGGCGCGGCGGCCGGCCCAAGCGGCGGCGGTGTTGAACCTCCCCTCCCTCCACGGGCGCGGCAAGGCGACGCCCGCGCGCCGGGTGCTGTGACCCTGAGTCCTGACCGACAGTTCGCTCATCGCACGCGCTGTCGTGTGACGTCGCGTCTAATCGATTTCCCGCGCTGCACGTGTGTCGAACTTGTACAGACCTACCGGTCACGATGTCAGACTTCACTAACCGCGAGTTTTATGAGATGGTGCGAGTGTATGTACTGAGTGGTGAAAGCCCATGGAATCCTTAACCCCGTGAAAGGAAAAGACCATTTTAGCGGCATAAGGTATTAAGTAATGTAAATTTAATCTTCGATCAATAATGCACTAGGTATTGATCGAAGAATTTAATTGATAATAATGCTTTATTTTCTGTATTTTGATGGTCCTAAGCCCATTAAAGTATGAAGGAAAAATTGGAATTACTCTTCAAATAACTTCAGGTCACGGCCTAAACATAAAAAAGTCTAGTTCGAATCTGATAAAATTAGCGATCAATACATTGTAAGTATTGTAGTAACCCACGTAAATACCTACGCCGGCGAATCGAGCGAGCGAACAGCTGATAGGTAGGTACTTTCGCGCGTTCCGCTTCGCCGCTCGCCGCCCGGGTAGCCATGCAACCACTTTTAAAGTATACATCTTTCGTTAACGATAACTTTTTTTTTTTGTACTATGACGTCAAAATAAAAAAAGTATGTTCAATAAAACTGGTTTAAGTTTAATTTGTCAAAATTTGCGCAGTGGATAAAAACTTTTCCTGTATGTTTAAAACATTAAATTTATTTAAAATTCATTTATATAAATGGCTCAATAATAATAATTTCTATAGCATTAATGATTTTTTTATATGCATAATGTATTTTAATAAGTAAGTTTGCATGCTTTAGTTTTAAGCAAAACATGTTCGATCTATATTTTTGTAATAACACCTTGTATACCATGTTTTATGCAAATAAAAAAAATATCTTATCTTATATCTTATATCTAAAAAAAACATTGTGATGAGTAGATTTTGTCAACAATAAATTAAAATAACTTGACTTAAAAATGTCAAATAAATAAACAATTATACATATAAACTCATTTATCTTGTCAGTACGGAAGCTGGAGAAAGAACATAAACATTGTCTTGAGTTAATCACAGCGACCAACTACCTATTCTTATAATTTAAGTAGTCGTTGATAGAATAGTATGCCTTTGAACAAAGCTTGGATTTTATACTTTCATTTTAAACGCATTAAAAGGCAAATGTAGCAACGAAGAGGGTAGCTTGTTATAAAAGGTTATACCAAACCCAACAAATGAGTTATGAACCTTATGAAGCCGGTGAAAGGGAGCTCGTAGTTTGTCCTTATTTCTAGTGTTAACATTGTGAAAATCACTGTTTTTAGTGTATAAGTGTATATTTTGCCTAATTTATAAGATATTAGCGAAGATGAATTGAGATGCCACCGTGCGTGATCCACATATTCTAAGTGGGAAAAATACGTATTAATGAAGCTCACTCAAAAACTATCCCAGCAAAGTTAATAAAACTTATATGAGACCAATCCGGGAGCATACCCTTTCAAACAAAAAAATATTTTCAAAATCGGTCCACAATTAACGGAGAAATCGACCGACATACAAAAAAAAAAAAAAATATATATATATACATACGCGTCGAACATATAACCTCCTCCTTTTTGGAAGCTGGTTAAATAAAATAAAAGTAAAAACCTTTTTAAAAACAAGCTTTTAATGAACTAAAAAGTACTAAATAAATCTTACGTAAACATAGAACTTTAATATTTTCTTAAAACCTTGAGGCTTATCTTCAAGTTTAGTGTAAGAAGGACACTTACGCCTCAAGCTTTTAAGAAAATATAAAATTTCTGGCTGAATCTGCTGTAGCAGAGTCGGCCGCCTCTGCTGCCGCCACCGTGGGCGCCGTCCCTATATCGGGCGAGGAGCTGGACGACATGCTCCTGTCTCCGGCTTCGGGCCCGGGAGGGGACGGCTTCGACGAGGGCGACCTGTTTACCGGGCTTAGACTTGGGGGGGGGACGAGGAGGGTTCGACTTGCGATGGCGTTTTTTCGTCGGCCTGTAGAGTCCAGGCAAACCTCCACCACAGCCAGACCACGACGGCTCAGCTTCGCAAGTGGCTGGAGGTTCAACACACGGCCATTGCCTTGATCCAAGAGCCGTGGATTAGGGCGGGCCGCATACAAGGACTCTCCAATCTTGGCGGTAAGCTCCTGGTCACCACAGACCACGATCACCCCTCGTGCATCTACGTCACAGGTAACCTTAAAACACAGCTCTTAACTGACTTCTGTTGCAGAGATGTCTCTGCAGCAAAGCTGCTTATACAGCGCGACAACACCATGGAGATGGTGATCGTTTTCGCCTCGGCCTACATGCCTGAGGCGCAGGTGCCGCCTCCATACGAACTCGCCCGACTCGTGAGCCATTGCGAGAGCTGCGGGTTTGAGGTCGTTGTCGGCGCCGACGCAAATGCTCACCACCAACTGTGGGGCATGGACACGCAAAATGAGAGGGGTAAGGCCTTGGTTAACTACCTATTCTCGACTAACCTATCCCTACTAAACACTGGCTCCGAACCAACATTCGTAACCAGGCGAAGCCGCACAATCATAGATCTCACTCTGGCAACAGAGGGCGCGGCGGAAATGACCACTGGGTGGCAAGTCTCTGAGGAGGCCTCCTGCTCCGATCGTAGGTGGATCCGCTTCGACATCCAGGTCTGTGTTCCACCGATAACACCACGGCGTTATCCGCGGAAAACGGATCGTGCCATCTACACACGCAACCTTGAATCCAAGCTTGCGACACTAAGCGATCCGATGACATTGACGGACACGACACAGATTGAGGCACAAGTAAGCCATCTTACTAAGTCAATCATAGACAGCTACCAAACTGCCTGCCCAGTGACCACGCCGCGCAACATACCGGGAAAACAACCCTGGTGGGGCGCTGATCTGGAGCGCAAGCGCGGCAAGGTGAGAACGGCTCTAAACAGAGCAATGAACACATGTGCGGATGAGGACTGGGATATTACTACGCGGCCAAATCCAGCTACAAAAAAAAAAAAATGCATCAGATTCAGGAGCACCTCGGGTTGGCGTAAATTCTGTGGTAGCATTGAATCTTGTCAGCAAGCAAACAGGGTAAGGAAAGTACTGGCGCAACAGCATAAAGCTGTGCCCGCCACCCTCCGCAAACCTGATAACACACTCACATCGTCACCTGAAGAAACTAGACGTGTCCTAATCGAAACTTACTTCCCTGGATGCGTCTTCGCGCAGGTAATTGACTGGCAAGATGAAACCCAAACACCATCAGACAATGATTGGAGTTACGCAGGGTGATCACGTTGGAGAAACTCCAATGGGCCATCCGGTGCTTCCATCCTTTTAAGGCAGCTGGTCCTGATGAAGTGTTCCCCGCTTTACTACAGTGGGGGGGTGCTTCTGTCGCAATAAGACTGGTGCCTTTAATGAGAGCGTGCCTGGCCTTTAAATACGTTCCTAAAGGATGGAGGGAGGTGAAAGTAATATTCATTCCCAAGCCAGGTAAGGGTGACTACACAAACGCTAATCAGCCTGACCTCCTTTCTACTAAAAACTCTGGAAAGGTTATGTGACAGGGAGCTGAGGGACGGCGCTCTAAAAACCATACCGCTACATGGTAATCAGCACGCATACAGCTCCGGTAAGTCGACCGAATCCGCTCTTCATCTAGTGGTCAGCCAGATAGAGGACGCGATTCATCAAAAAGGCCAAACCTGCCTGGGCACTTTTATAGACATCGAAGGAGCTTTCGACAAAACCAACTTCTCCAGCATTAGCAGCGCCCTCTCCAGACATGGAGTAGAACAGGTACTAACAGACTGGATTACAAACATGTTAAGCAAACGAGTGGTTCGCCTTGAGGATGAGCGGCAGTTGGCTATGATAGCCAGAGGCTGCCCCCAGGGAGGGGTTCTATCCCCCCTCTTATGGAATCTGGTCTTTAATGACCTTATTACTAAACTCAACGCAAACCGCTATTATAAATTCAAATTCAAATTCAAAAGTCATTTATTCAAACTAGGCTGAGAATCAGCACTTTTCGAACGTCAAAATTACATAAGACAGTCCCCCAAAACGCCCACCCTTCACCACTTCCTAGTGCATTAGCTGGGAAGAAGAAGTGGCGCAACAAACTCCCCAGCAGCACAGCTGTCTGTTCAGTTAGAAGAACAAAAAAAAAAGATTCTATATAATAGTATTCAAAATAATTTACATTACGCAACACAAAACATAATTCAAATTATTAGCCATATGTTAGCTAGCACACGCCAATATACCAAACAAAATCATCGAGAACTCAACCAATCAATCATCGATACTCAGGCCGAAATAAAAAAAACTAAACGTAAACAGAATTAATATCTAAATAAAAAAGCCTCCAGGCATAAAGGGCGTGCCCGCTTACATATAGTTGTAACTGGAAGTTATAAATGATAAACTAGGACCATCGATGTAAAATAAATAAACAAAGAGTTAATTACTAATAACAGTAAATAATATGATCAATTGTCGAGGTCACTAGCTAACCACATATTGCAATACAACTCATAAAAAAACAGTGTGATGAGTAGATATTGTCAAAAATAAATTTAAGTTAAATTAAAATAACTTGACTTAAAAAGTCAAATAAAATAAACAATTATATAAACTCATATAACTTGTCAGTACGTAAGCTGGAGAAAGAACATAAACATTGTCTTGAGTTAATCACAGCGACCAACTATTCTTATCATTTAAGTAGTCGTTGATAGAATAGTATGCCTTTGAACAAAGATTGGATTTTACTTTCGTTTTAAACGCATTAAAAGGCAAATCTAGCAAAGAAGAGGGTAGCTTGTTATAAAAGGTTATACCAAGCCCAACAAATGAGTTATGAACCTTATGAAGCCGGTGAAAGGGAGCTCGTAGTTTGTCCTTATTTCTAGTGTTAACATTGTGAAAATCACTGTTTTTAGTGTATAAGTGTATATTTTGCCTAATATATAAGATATTGGCGAAGATGAATTGAGATGCCACCGTGAGGATACCAATATCTTTGAAAAAATCTCTCAGAGAAACTCTGGCACCAAGCTGGTAAATAGCGCGAACAGCTCGTTTTTGAAGAACAAATATATTTTGAATATCAGCAGCTTTGCCCCACAGCAGAAGACCGTAGGACATAACGCTATGAAAATAACTAAAATAGACTAACCGAGCTGTATCGACGTCAGTGTATTGTCTTACTTTCCTGACGGCGTAGGCGGCTGAACTGAGCCTTCCCGCTAGGCTTGATATATGTGGGCCCCACTGAAATTTGGCATCTACTGTTATGCCCAGAAAAACCGCCGAGTTTACAGATTCAAGCACCTCTTTATCTAAGACGATGTTGGGACCTAGATTTCTAACATTTGGTAGGGCAAACTTTACACATTTCGTTTTCTTAGTATTTAGAACTAGGTTATTTGTCGTAAACCAATCCGTAACCATTGAGAGTGCACTGTTTACATCGTCAAAATCTTGTCTATTCCTGTCTACTTTAAAAATAAGAGAGGTATCATCTGCGAACAGTACAACTTCACAGATACCCTTTAAATAGAATGGTAAGTCATTGATATACACTAAGAACAAGAATGGACCCAGTATTGAGCCTTGAGGTACACCTAACTGAACTGGTAGCCCACAAGATTTCACACCATCAACATCTACACATTGGGACCTATTATGTAAATACGAATTTAAAACGTTGAGAGCTTCGTTTTGCACACCGTAATGACGTAGTTTACGCAAAAGCGTGTCATGGTGCACGCAATCAAAGGCTTTGGAGAGATCACAGAAAACCCCAATAGCATTTTGCGAGTTATCCCATGCGTTAAATATGTGTTTCAGCAAAGCAACACCCGCATCTGTAGTCGAACGACCTTTTGTAAAGCCATATTGTTCATTATGAAGGAGGCTATTTAAATTAAAATGTCTAAGCAACTGCTTGAGTATTAACTTTTCAAATATTTTGCTAAATGCTGGTAAGATAGAAATAGGCCTGAAATTGCCAACGTCACTTTTATTACCTGATTTAAATAATGGTATGACTTTACTATTCTTCATGAGGTCAGGAAAAGTTCCTAAATCAACACATTTATTAAAAGTAACAGCTAGATAGGGGGCTACGATGTCTATTATATTACTTAAAAGTTTAATGGAGATGCCCCAGTAATCACCAGTGTTTTTAGACTTGAGTGTGTTAAAAACATTAACTACATCACGAGGCGTTACATGTTCGAAGCTAAATAAGGGACTATTTTTAGACACACTATTAAGCATAAGGTTTTCCGCTTTAGACGGGGATGAATTTAAGGAGCGAGTGGTAGTTACAGGTATGTTGGCAAAAAACTCATTAAACGCCTCAGCTACGTCAGCTGCTTTATTAACTAATTTATTGTCGACCATAATCTCAAGTTGTTTATCTTGATTAACCGACTTACCCGTTTCATTGTTAATAATTTTCCAAGTGGTTTTTACTTTATTATTGGATTTTTTAATTGTATCGCTTAAAAATTTAGATTTAGCAAAAACACACACCTTTTTAAATAATTTTGAATAATTTTTGACATACTCTAGGAAAGGAGTATCAAACCTGTATTTTTTCAAACCATATAACTCGTATACAATAGGGTATGCAGATGACCTCGCAATCCTTGTATCGGGGAAGGTGACGGGAACGATCTGTAACCTCACTCAGCAAGCACTACGTATAGTAGAAAGTTGGTGCAGGGAATTTGAACTATCAGTGAACCCCACTAAAACTGAACTAGTCATGTTCACCCAAAAACGAGCATTAGGCCCCTTCCGCCTACCCAAACTGTTCGATACAGAACTCCAGTTGGCCAGTGAGGTCAAGTACCTCGGGGTCATTCTAGACAGCAAATTTAAACTGGAGCAGTCATGTAGACAACAAGCTAAACAGGGCCTGCATCACCTTCTGGCAGTGCAGGAAAATGATAGGTAAGAAGTGGGGCCTATCCCCCAAAATAATACTGTGGCTTTATACAGCAGTGATCCGCCCCATGATCGCTTACGAGGCCGTGGTCTGGTGGCCCCGAACTCAGCTGGTTACAGCTTCTAACAAACTACAACGCATGCAAAGACTAGCCTGCGTGGCGACCACGGGCTGCATGAGGACTACTCCGACTGCAACAATCGAAGCCATGCTGGGACTGCCCCCGCTCCACCTGTTTATACAGCAGGAAGCGACAATGGCAGCGGTACGTCTTAATGCAATCAATCTCTGGGGTAAGAGAGACACACAACACACCGCGCTGCTTGAGGGACTCAATAATGACCCAAAAAATTTATCTTCGATAAAAATACAGAATCCAACTTCATGAGGATCGCAGATGCGAGGGTCTGCGCCCCGCAGAACTGCGAATCTTCACTGATGGATCCAAAACAGGTAGTGGCACAGGTGCTGAGGTCTTCTCTGAGGACTTCAACATACATATAGCCACACCGTTGGGAGTCCACAATACAGTATTCCAGGCCGAATGCATGGGTATATCCCTTGCCGCTTTAGCCATCATGGCCAGGGAAGAAGGACTACTCGATACGTATACTCTCAGACAGCATGGCTGTTCTGCAAGCGCTAAACAGCTACACTGTTGACTCTGGGCTGATATACGAGTGCCACCAGCGCCTTAACCAGGTGGGTAGCCTCAATAATATTACCATTCAATGGATCAAAGGACACAGCGGTTCGTGGGATAATGACGCAGCCGACGAACTTGCCAGAAGGGGAGCATGGCACCAGTGGGGCCTGAACCCATTGCGCCACTCCCCTTCGGGTACCTACGCACTCTGGTAAGGAAACGAACCAGGGACCAACATCACAAACTATGGTCGGACCACGGTGAGTGTAGGCAGGCCAAGGAGGCACTCCCTACAATTGATGGCCGCCTCACGAAACAGATTCTTCGACTAACGAAACAACAGCTACGTACAGTTACAGCAGCTGTAACTGGCCATGGGTCATTTAATAAACACCTCTTTGTCATAGGAGTCACAGACAGTCCGCTGTGCAGAGCCTGCATGGAGGACGACGAGACAGCAGCCTATATGCTGTTATACTGCCCGATGGTTGCCACATACAGGGCAAAGTACTTCGGTAACCCAGGTACCCTACGTGAGATTGTCAGTGACACCAAGGCGTTGCTGGCCTTCTTTGTGGAGCTGGGGTGGATCGAATAACCAATTTTCCCACCCGTATGCAAAATACGCGCTTAGTCGTGGAGTTGCGGATACCAGCCCGTATTACCTATTACCTATTAATACATAACCAATGAGGCCATACACAAGGGTGTTATCTTGTTTGATTGAGGAGTTCCTATGGCCATCTTCCGGCTCCATCATCAGACTCTGAACATCACCTAGTGTCAAAGCACTTGTCAATATATAACCAATGAGTCCAAACACGGTGGTGCTATCTTGTTTGATTGAGGAGTTCCTATGGCCATCTTCCGGCTCCATCATCAGACCCTGAACATCACCTAGTGTCAAAGCACTTGTTAATACATAATCAATGAGTCCAAACACAATGTTGCTATCTTGTTTAATTAAGGTTTTCCCATGGCCACCTACCGGCTCCATCATCAGACCCTGAACACCAGCTAGTGTCAAAGCACTTGTTAATACATAGCCAATGAGTCCAAACACGATGGTTCTATGTTGTTTGATTGAGGATTTCCTATGGCCAACTTCTGGCTTCATCATCAGACCAACTCCATGGTATAATTTTTTCAAAATGTCTCGTTATTTATATAAGTATGCCAAATTTCAGCTCAATAAAATTAAAGGAAGGGTTTGAAAAATGGATGACAATTGGAGTAACCGGAAACACATACGAACAGAGCAAGCCTCAGAGTACTCTGAGGAGCAAGCTAATATAAAGCTTGTAAAAATGTCAAGGATTGTATATTCAATCGACATACAACAATTTTTTTTTAATGGACGGGACGTTTTTGTTTTTGGACAAAAAACGTATGAATCGTGAATGATCTCCTTTGTATTTCTTAATCAAACTAGGCTGAAAATCAGCACTTTTCGAATGTCAAATCTCGATTTCAACTTACTCAAACTTTTACCCATGCTCTACTGATATCTGAATCAGAGTTCTGGGTCCCTGTTTGATGTTTTCCGATAGCTCTTTCAAAGATGAGTTCCGGGTCCTCAGTAGTATTTTTTCTCTTATATTGTTTTATAATATCAATTTCAACTTACTTAAACTTTACCCATGCTCTGCTGATACTTGAGTGAGACTTCTGGATTAATTAATCATGTTGTTGGATTGTCCTATCATAGGTGCATCAAGAAACGAGGAGTTCCGGCTCCTCAGTGCTACTCTATTATTTTTTTATCCTTCTTACTGAAACACTGAATTAAATCTTGATTTCTTCTAATCCAACTTTTCACCCATGTTCTGCTGATACCTGAGTGAGCTTTATTGGTTCCTTTTTCATGTTGTCGGATAATTCTATTATAGCTGCATCAGGAAACGAGGAGTTCCTGCTCCTCAGTCCTAATCAAATTCTTTTTTGATCCTGCTAACTTAAACACATGAAATCTCGCTTTCTCCTAACCTATCTTTTTCACAAGGCTCTGCTGATAATTTTGTGAGACTTCTGCCTTCATTTGTTATTTTTCTGTTACTTGGATCTTGGTTACTAATCATAGCCCGAAGAATCTATGAAAATCCACAAATTACGTCATTCACGGCTATTCCACCAAAATGATTGTCTTTTTTAACGACTTCCCAAAAACGAGGAGGATATATTTTATTCGGTTGTATTTTTTTTATTTTTATGTTTGTTACCTCATTACTCCGTCATGTGAACCGATTTGGAAAATTCTTTTTTTATTTGAAAGGATATACTTCCCGACTTGTCCCATTTTTATCAAAATTCAGTTTTGATGATGGAATCCATGAGGAATTGAGAAAATATTTTAGGCATACCCATAGCGATTTTGGTATTTTCAGCAATAAGTTAAGCACATGCATTCAAAAAGTATAATTTGGTGAAGTGGAACTGATGAAGAAGACCACAGATGGCTACCACAATTCCTCAATGATAAGTAATTCACTATCGTTATTGATTTGGATATTTTTTTTCATATTTGAAAGGATTCAGATTGGTCCCATTTTTATCAACATTCAGTTCTGATGATGGAATCCATGAGGACGGATATAGTTATGAATCATTTTGATAACTATACTCGTATTACGGTATATTTTGCTTTATTGAACTTCAGAAAATAAAATTATTTTTCACTTTTAAATGTATTTTTGTGGAATTCGGTGGTTTTTGGAAGTCGGTTGTTTTTATGTAAAAAAGTTTTTCTAGTAAGTACTCAGAGTAATAAGGAACTATAGAACTCACCCGCATGCCAATAGAACTCACATATTTTTATGCTCTGCTGGCAACTGATCTGCCAAGTTCACGCACATGTAGCTAAGAGCATTCATCCTCACTGCGCGGACCTCCTTGCGTACCCGTGACGTCACATCACGTCACCCTGACGCAAAGTTTCGGAGGTTTCGACGTTTGAAAGTTCATTTGTTTATTTATATTCAACAGTCGTGGCCGACGGATCCATGTCAAAATTACCGTAGTTTTACACAACTTACAAACGTAAATTAATTCAATGTTATTAAATTTCAGTGAAATATAAACCTATTACAAAGAAGAAATATACAAAATGACGTCGAAACCGCTGGGTAAGTGATTCTCATAAGTTGGTTTGGAACACAGAGCACGGAGACGCCTCGGCGGCCGCTGATGCCGTGCGCTGTGTGACGAACAGTGTCACTCGCGAGATCGAGATTGCAGTTCTTAACTACGACTTATTACATGTTATAAGCAACACCACAACATGTAGCCAGCCTTGGCGGCCGGTGATCTCGTGCGCTGTGTGAGGAACAGTGTCACTCGCGAGATCGAGATTGCAGTTCTTAACTACGACTTATTACATGTTATAAGCAACACCACAACATGTAGCCAGCCTTGGCGGCCGGTGATCTCGTGCGCTGTGTGAGGAACAGTGTCACTTGCGAGATCGAGATAGCAGTACTTAACTACAACTTATTACATGTTTTAAGCAACAAATCACACAATGTCGCTGGCTACATTGTGTGATGTTGCTTAAAAAATGCATATCAACTATTTTTCATCGTCAGCATTGTGAATACCAGTATTCACAATGCTGACGATGAAAAATAGTTGATGTGCTCTAAGTTATTATTTAGCTCTCAGTCACAGCTTTTGTTATTTCCGAAAGATTTTGAACACCAATAAATAACAGGATCGGTTTCCTTCAGAAGTTTCGCACGAGCAGCCTCGAGTCTGTGTTTGCGCCCCGTCAATGGCAAAGGGCTCGCTCTCTACTAGGTTGGGGTATTGGGCGTAAAGAGGGTGAACCATACATGTCTGCCTTCTGAACTGGTGGTGTGCTTGCGCATGTAGCTAGCCACATTCATAAAGGTGTTGTCTAAGCAATGAAAACCGGTTTCGGAAACAATTTGCTTTTTGGTTTTCTGCCAACAATTATGCATTTTTCGCCTGTGTGCGGCGGCGACGCCTATCGACGCACACCTCTTACCTAACCGAATAATACCCGTATTGATCATACCGGTGATCATTGGCACTTTACAGAGTTCAAATTCCATTTCAACCAGCAAAAATATCGATTTCTATTTCTATTTCCAAATTGCTTAATTTTTTTTTATTGCGAATGGTCACTCAAAAATCGATTACACAACGCTAAAGTACCAAATGCGTGTTACAGGCCCAGGGCCGGGCGCGTACCGGCTGCCGACGACCGTGGGCTTCCCGGCGCACGACCCGTCGCGCTACCGGAACCCCATGTACTCGTTCGGGACCAACGCCGGCTACCGCGTCAAGGTAATGTACCGTTTTTAGATATCGTCTGTGAAGTTTACAAAACAAAAACTGATTATTATCAAGTGGCTGCACTACCAACGGCTGATGACATAAAAAAACATGCATTAATTTTTTATTTTTTATTAATAAGATCGACGCCATTCTGTTGTGCGGAGTTTCGCTAACTAATTTAATTTGACCCTGAATTGGATAGAAAACTATAGTTAGGAACCAAGATCAAAATAGTTGCAGCTTGTCCGTCTGTTGATGTCGCTCCGCGGCTTAGCTCACACACTCTTAGTACTAGAAAGCTGTCATTGCGCCCTCTCGATCTATATTTAATATGAATCAGCCTTATAACCAGCGGACAATCAAGAGGCTTCCAACGATACCTCATTTGTCAAATTATGACGAGTAGTTTCGAAGTTATGAGGGAACAGATGAACATACGTACACACATGCCGGTCAAAAACATAACCCTCTTGTTTGCTTTGCCGTGGTCGGGTAAAAAGGCATTGCAACGCAAGTCATTTAATAATAGGTACCTATATAATATACTGAAACGATTGTAATTTGATAGGGCCTGGGCCCAGGGCCCGCCTACCGCATCGAGCGTGTGACGCGCGACGGCCTCACGTCGTCGCCGGCCTGGAGCTTCGGGGCCCGGTTTGCGACGCGCTCCACACTACGCACGCCGGGGCCAGGGGCCCACGCACCCGAGCGGTGCCCACCAATGCGCGAGCCGCGGGCGCCTATTTATTCCATGGGCGCGCGGTTAGGCTTCGCTCTGAAGCGCCCGGGCCCCGCGCCCAACGCGTACGCGCTGCGCTTGGGGTCGGGAACGCCGGCCTACACGATGGGCGCCCGCGTGGGCTATAATGCGAAGGCCAAGTCGCCCGGGCCCGCCGTATACTTCCAGCACGACACCAACGTGTACAAATGCAAGTGAGTCTTATTGATTATTATTAGTCCAGTCCAGTCCGCCATCATAAACGTAGGTACCTACTTGATGCTATCGACATAGGAATCTAAATGTATTTTTCATTGCTCATCGTTTTTTCGATTTGTTAATATACATATAGTGAATAAAAACACAGTGCACAAAAATGAAACAAATAAATTCACGCGGAATGCTTAACCTCCTCCTTTTAAAGTAATCTTACCTCTTCATCTTTCTTTTTAAGTTTCTACCGGGATGTATAGGTAGTAGATAGTGATAATAACTGTGTATTACCCATTGTGTTAGATTTAAGTTACCTATTGATTGAGTTCTCAACGGGGGTGACATTATCACTAAGTGACAAAACCCCTTTAAATATATAAAGAAAAAAAAAAGTAATTTTGTTATTGTAAGAAAATTCCCGAATATTGACCTACCAGTATCCGGTACTACCATCCAGTATCCGGCCGGTATTCAAATCAGGTCGGATACCGACTATTTGTTGGATATCAGTCATGTGAATGTGGGTAGGGGAAATTTCGCTTCTTTCCATTATTTACCAACGTCCATGGTAACAATTTGACATCTACAACGACTTTATTTTCGTAGCCATAAGGTCGATTTTTGAATGAAAATTGTTTCTACTCTACCGACCGGCGGTCGAGCACGTGTGGTGAGGTACCTACTCGTAATGTGTGTGTGCAGACAGCCGATCTACTCGCTGGGCGCGCGGCTGGAGGGCGCGGGCAAGGCCACGCGGACGCCCGGGCCGGCCTGCTACCCGCCCAACCTCTACAACGTAAAGAAGGTAATCGTCTCAACAACTCAAATCAATCTCCTCAGAATGTCTTCCTGATGCTCCAAAGGTATAACCTAGCTGGCCCTCTAATATCCACCTCTGTTGACGGTCTTGTGTAGTACGTACATCAACATTTCGTCACTACGAAAGAGTATGGCGAAACTGGCCTCTCTTGGCAGCCGTCGACGACACATCTTACGAGAGACTCCCTCAATGCACTGGCGGACTAAGGGGGGGGTGGCTGGTGCGGTCCCCAAATCTTTACAAATTGTACTTCTATAATCAAATTCCAAACAAAGCCAAAATATGTTCAGTAAAGGCTCCCGCAGACAGTCTTTGTTTGGGCCGTACGTATGCTGAATATATGTAAATATAGTGCTAAAATTTTGGAGCTAACCCCGCTCGCTCTTAGCATCTTACATTTTCTTTGAAGGCTCCCGCAGACAGGCGTACACTTTCTTTTGTTGTTCAAGTTGAACAATTTCCGTGAACTTTTCATAAAAATTGTTACACCAGAGGCCGGCCGCATCACGCCGCATCTACACATATGTGTAGAAATAGGAATTACTTGGTCGACCTATTCAGAATAGTTTGAGAACGTAGGATGTAAGAGCGAGCGAAGTGAGCTCGAAAATTGTAGCAAAAACAAATTGTAGCAAAAATCCGGGGCGGGGGCCCCGGATTTTTGACTATCCCTACATAAATAGGAGTTACTTTGTCGACTTTCACTGAAAAGTGGGAGTCCCGCCGCTGACAGGCGCGACGCGACGGCGTGATGCGGCCGGCCTCTGGTGTAACAATTTTTATGAAAAGTTCACGTTCAAACTAAAATTTATCCTATCCAGCATGCAAACATTTTTGAGCTCGCTTCGCTCGCTATAGCTTCCTATATTCGTATAATGCTCCAACATTTCCTAAGTCGATAAAGTATATCCTATTTCTGTATACATGGTCAAAAGAAAACCTAACCTTTTCGAGGTAGTATGCTAAAATTTCTTGCTCACTTCACTCACACTTGTATTCTACGTTCTTCTAGTTCTCAAAGTTTTTTTTCATACCTGGGCGTGGGCCCCCATTTAGTTAGCCGCCCCGGGTCCCTAGTCCGCCACTCCCGCTCCCTGGTGCTACAATGGTACATTGTAACATTTCAGAACCCTTACTCGTACTCGTTCGGTACGAAGCACGGGGACTACGCGCCGCCCCTCATCGTCAAGGAGGACACCATGGACTGTCTGTAGCACCACTGTGATGAATCAAGCGCTTCCACAGTGGCCGACGACGAGTGGGCCACGTCTGGCCACTCCATCACTTGCGTACATGCGACGGCCAATGATAGCGTTCCTAATGCACATGAAATAGCTTAGTACTCGCCGCTGACAACTGTAGTTCGTGTAGACGTGTTCTCGGTAAGCGTAGCTAGCATACATTTCTGGTTATAGCAAGACTCTGGCAATAAGTCCACCTATTTTATAGTGGTGTTTGGTTATCCGAACATAATTAGAAGAAGACATTCATGGGTTTCTAATGCATATGACGTGTAAGTGATGTCAATCTGTGAGTTAAAGTAAACGATAAAAAAAATCGTACAGTCCAGTGAAGTAATGTAAACTTGTATTAGAAATCAAATATTTTCGGAAAATATTCTCCAAGAACATTGTGGAGTAGGTATTTTATTTAGGTAATGAACGCGAATTATTAACGTTGACTTGGAATAGTATTTTAGATGAAGATCGCGTATTATTTCTAAAGTGTCTGTGCTGTGTGTCGATATTTTTGTGGACCGAGTGGAATCGAATCCTTTGTTATGTAATGTCGGTTGAGTTTAAATCGTCTACTTCGTCACTACTCAACAAAGTGTAGGGAACAAAGGTACCTGTTACCATTTGAACAAAGGTACCTGTTACCATTTGTCAAATTCGTCCATAAACATGAAACCTTGAGCGAGCTGATGTCGGTGAGGGATGTTGGCTGCACGACCTCGTTGCGGTATTGTCCCACATATCCTCGTGTAGAAAAGACATGTTTCATTCAGAATTCTGGGGTCAATTCCGACGACCAGGAATTTTGTAACACGACTTGTTCCTCTGTAGTTGGGATGAAATCCGAAGCGAGATTCATGGAAATAATACTGGACCACTGATTTTCAGTCCAGAGCAAATGTTGCGATAAGTTTAGGGTTCCTCAGAAAGCTAAATGAGCGGCTGTCTTGAAAATGATAGTGTTGGGTGTTTGACAAATTACGACGCCACAAGCGCTCACAATATGGATGGTCATCATTTTGCAACGATAAATGAAATGACCTACGAAAAATCAGCGGCAATGGTTTTCCAAATTATCTTAATTTAACATCTCTCTTTTTTAACTCTGAAAACCCTCAGTTTTTCACATTTTTTTTTTTTATAATTTCGAAAAAGATGTCCTATTATATTTTCTTCAGTTTCTTGAATAAGTTTGATACAGTTGCCGTTCCTTAGACTTTTTTTAGTAGAATTATTAAGTTTATAATTATGTGGAAATATAAATCAACCCACTCGCATTGTTTAGAGAGCCAACTTTTTGTAAATCGTATTGTGAACAATTTTGATATGAAGTCTTTGTGAATTAAATAAATCTTTATTTAGTAGTAAGTTGTTTATTGTGTAACAATTAGTAGCTAATTAAATCTAAAATTATTTCATCACTATAAATACTCAGTCAATCGCACTGCCACTGTCTATAACGAATGGAACACACGCTCTGAATCAAATTTGCTGAAGATTTAAATGTGTAGGTAATTGAAGGGACAATGTGGCCTTATGAGCGTCATGATGGCGGTTTATAGATAAAAATCAGTATGTATTTAGCACTACCTATAATAAAATGTATTGTCTCTATTTTGAATCGTCGTTTTCACAAAAAGTAGGCCCTCGATGTTTATCTGTAAAGTGCCCCTACACGGTACACCCGCCACCGAGACTTGTTAGAAGTTCCGCATGGAGCGCAGCTTGTTGTTGCGGCGCATGCCGGCGGCGCGCACGCGCAGCCAGTAGCGCTTGCTGGTCGGGGCCAGCTCGTCCAGGCGCGGCGCCGGCCCGGTGTTCAGGGCCCACAGCCACGGGGGGTACGCGCTGTCGTCTTGTAGCTGCGGGACAATTTACACATAAATAACTAGCTGTTGCGCGCAACTGCGGCCGCGTGGATGTCGGAACATATCCCTCGGGAACGTACTACCGGGGTTAAGGTTATAAACTATCTGTGTGCCAAATTTCAACCAAATCCATTCAGCCATTTTTGTGTCAATACGGAACATACATTCAGACAAAGAGGCAAACGAACAAAAATTCTAAATACTATATTTTCAGCATCAGATACGTTCCGTTCGTTATTAAAGCAAGCACTAACAGCCGCCCTTTAAACATTAACAGCAGCCCTTTAAACATTAACAGCCGCCCTTTAAACCTTATTACCCTTTTCCACCCTGTTAGGAATAAGTACATTTTTGGAAAACCCTAAAGCACGTACATTTTAGGGTTCCGTACCCGAAGGGTGCCAAAACTGCCAAACGGAACCGTATTACTAAGGCTCCGCTGTCCGTCTGTCTGTCAGCGAGCTGTGACTCATGAACCATAAAAGCCAGTTGAAAATTTCACAGATTATGTATTTCTATTGCCGCTATAACAACAAATACTCAACTCAACTCAACTCAAACTCTTTATTGCATTCATGTGTACATTTAGGTGTTACATTTATGTAAGTTCCAACATGAAACCCGGTTAGGGCACGGCAACATAATATACTTAAAAGTACCTAAGTATATAATAATAAATTAGACAAAACAAGCACCCAGTGCAAGTTTGTTTAACAAATATAATTATTACTAGTATTAAGTTTATGTAGTTATTTTAATTATATCATGAGTTTATTAAATTATTTTATTTATGTGTATTAATTATAATATTTTATTAATTTATATTTATTATTATATTTTATTAATTTTTACTAACTATTATATTTTATTAATTTATATTTATTATTATATTTTATTAATTTTTACTAACTATTATATTTTATTAATTTATATTTATTATTATATTTTATTAATTTTTACTAACTATTATATTTTATTAATTTGTATTGGCTGTTGTATTTAATTAATTTATATTTTTTAATAATTTTTTCCTAAGTATTCTGCGACTGAGTAAAAGCATTTTTGTGTAAGATATTCTTTTAATTTTCTGTTAAAGTTATTGAATTTGGGTTCTTCTTTTATTTGTTCCGGTAATTTGTTGAAGATTTTTACTGCCATGTAGTATGGGCTATGGTAAAGCATTTTGATCCGAGAGGGAGGGAGATATAATCTATTTTTAAAGCGTGTGTTTAAGTTATGAATGTCTTTTGTTTTAGGAAAAATGTTGCTATTTTTAAATACAAATATGCACAGGTCATGTATATAATAGAAGGTAAAGTTAGGAGTTTTAATTTAACAAAATATGACTTACAGCTTTGGGTATTGTCAATATGGGCCAGTATTCTGACACATTTTTTTTGGATTATAAATACTTCGCTTGCATTGACGCTGTTCCCCCATAACATCACCCCATAACTTAGCCACGAGTTTGCGAAGGCGTAATATGCCGATAGTGCTGTTTCTGTATTTGTGCTGTGCTTAAGTTGAAACAAGGCGTAGGTAAATTTAGATAATTTAGATTTCACCGTTTCTATGTGATTTTTCCAATTGAGATGTGTGTCTATGTTTATACCGAGTAAGTTAAATGTAGTTACTAATTCTATAGGGGTGTCATTAAAAATTACATTCGTACTTAGGGGGGGGGGGCTTTGTACGATCTAAATTGTATCATTTTGGTTTTATTATAGTTAACTTCTAAATTGTGATCTTGTAGCCAGTGTTACCGTCTGGAGAGTATTTTGTAAGATTGCATTCGGGTCACAATTTTTTTCACATTTTACAAGTATGGAGATATCATCGGCGAATAGTACTGGTAATGTAGTTTGTTTATTTAGTATTTTTGGGAGGTCATTAATATATATTAGAAATAGTATGCAGCCCAGAACGCTTCCTTGAGGGATGGAGCATGTGAGATTTCTCACCTGGGACCGCACTGTTATTGTCTCCCTATCTTTAATATTGTGGTGTTCAACCTGGACTATTTGTTTTCTGTTGTTTAAATATGATTTGAACCAATTGTAAGCAGGGCCACGTTTACCGGAACCGTAAAGTTTTTTTAGTAATATAGTATAAGATACTTTATCATAGGCTTTTGACATATCGAGTAGCAGGCCTAATGCATACCTTTTGTCATTTATTTGTTGGAGAGCTGTTTGGACATATTTATAAACTGCACATGTTGTGGATCTTGTCTTCCTAAAACCATTTTGACAGTCATCAAGAATATTGAATTTTTCTAAAAAAAAGTTTAGTCTGTTACACATAGCCTTTTCAAAGATCTTCGAAAAGGTCGGCAATAATGCTATGGGCCTATAATTACTAGGAGTGTGAATATCATCTTTTTTATGTATCGGTTTTACTAGGGAAATTTTTAGTAAGTCGGGAAATTCTCCAAGCTCAAAGCTCTGGTTTATTAAGAATGTGAGTGGAGCTGACAATTCTTCTGCACATTGTTTTACTAAAATAGGGGGTATGTCGTCTATTCCGCAGCTATGCTTATTTTTTGTTAATTTAATTATACTAAGTATTTCTTTTTGGTTTACTGGGCGAAGGTACATTAAAAGATAATAATAATAAAAATTTAAAAGATAAAAATAAAAGGGGGGTCTCAATAGAAATATAAATAACAGGAGAAGTGGCATGGGGGCGTGTCTGTGTCCGCGCGTCTTGACCACAATGGTCATGCCTCAGGCAAATGGCCGTTTCCGCTAACTAGTGCGCTTTCGAACGCGATCGTGATAACATTTAAGAATACCGTGTTGTTCAGTGGTTTCTTGTAAAAATCGAAGCTAAACTATAAACTTTATAAATCGTAGAACCACTTTTCATAAATCAGCACAAGTATTTTGCTATATTTGTGTTGAAAATCATGAAAAACAACAAATCGTAAAATATTTCTTGCCTTTACTACGTTATTTTTGTTTTCATATATCACAGCGACTGTACTTTTATTGTAGTAAATACATTGCTTCTTTACCACTACCAAAGTATGTCGCTAAGTAACTGGACAAGCAATGTAAAAATTACAAAACGATATTTGCTTTAAGCGGTTGCGTTGTCGTTAGTACGGCCGCAGCGTCTTGCGACGGATTAGTGATGTGGTTGTGCAGATCCACTAACGTAGGTTATCGACAATAATGTCGATTATCGTATGAATTTATATTACTATTAAAGTTTATTCTTCAATTTGTCAACAGTTATAGCCTGATTGGAAGACCGATGTGAAATCTTGTTTTATACTCATTTAGATTTTCTCATAATGTTGTTTTTTTTTTTGTTTACTTAATATTTCTTTTTTTTACTTACTTATTGTTTATTTATATCATCTTATTATATGTATATCGTTTTTTATTTATAATTTTTTCAGCAACTTCCAAAAATTTTAATACAATAATAAATGGGAGAATCGATAAGTTTTCGATTTAGTCAATCACTAGCGTATATGTAAAATAAATGGCTTTTGCACAGCACAACGATAGCGAACGATGTTTTCGTGTGGGTGAGTTGTACGGTGCATGGTAAATGCACGCTGTGTTTGATGGGATAAGGTTTATAATTGATTGTGTAGTACGTTCTGATTTGTAAATTGCAAGTGTGAGCGGGACCTCGTATTTATTGGGTTTACTGATCGCATGTGTAGTTGTAGGCTAGAGAGTAGGGATAGATTGAAGACATTGGGTTTCGATACATTTTCAACTACCGGGCATATCTCCTTCTTTCTTATATCTATGGGGGTCTCCATATAATAAATATCTGATTTTGAAAAAAAAAAAAAAAACCACCCGTGTACGCATGTGTGGGTGGTGTCATTGTCATTTTTTTTTAATGTTTCATAATGAAGAAATAATGGACCGTAAAAGTTGTCAGTTATAAACCATTTTTGTACGAGCTTTATTTCAACAACTAAACAGGTTAGGAATTTGATAGTCGTGTATATCATGTACCTTAAACAGTATATAATCAACAAACACTAAAAACGCCAATTCATACGGTATTTAATTTTTCATTCATAATAAGGCATTTTTTTATTTAAATATGGGTGATTTTCTGTAACTGCAAAAAATTTGTTTGTAATTCATTTAGTAACATTATGAAATTTTATCTTCGCAATTTTTTAAATTGAATAATTTGCTAAATATTGTACGGTGGTACGGAACCCTTCGTGTGCGAGTCCGACTCGCACTTGACCGGTTCTTTCTTTTAAGTATTAGTACCGAGTTTCGAATTAATACGACAGCGCGTTAACATTTTTCTTGAATAACTTTGATACCCCTAAATCCTCTGTGAGGGTTGTTTAAAAAAAGTCAATCAATCAATCTTTTGGGTCAATCTTTATTACTTACTGAGGCAAATATTGCCTATGTCAAGTTTATTAAGAGCGTTTATTCTGAAAGTGGGCAACGTCGCTACTATGGCCTATTAATACAGTCAGCGCGATCCGCCGTTGCAATCGGACGCGCTTACACTGTAAGCAGAAATTATTATTTTGCGCCGAGCGCGGCAAATGCCGCTGCCACCATGCGTTCGGAAGAACTTGTGGCGAACGAGGTCCTAGCATTCCTGCAGTACCAACTGGATGTCATGGACGAGGTCAGTGTGATCCAGATCTGCAAATCCAACAAAGAATTCAATGAAGAGGAGATACGCAGAGCGAAAACACTGGTGTATGAGTCGCTACTTATGGCTGACCGAATGTCGTCCCGCAGGAGGGATGAAAAGGGAGAGAGGAGTCTCCAAGACATCATAAAAGTGTTGAAGGAGACCGACCCGGACGACGTGCCGACTTTCGTGGCGAAGGATTTGCGAAAGCTGCCCCCAGTCACGTTCGACCACGTTGACGTCACCAGGCTGCTACGGGATATCACAACCCTAAGATCGAGCCTGGTCGAGATGCAGTTGAAGTTGGAAGCGTCGCAATCCACCATCAGTGATCTACGTGCTGAGGTAGCAGATTTACGCCAGACGGTATGTAGGTCACACGAGCCAGCTACCAGCGTCAACACACGTCACGGCGCATTCAATGCATCGCAGCTGAGTTTCGAGTCAGCAAAATTTGACTCGTCGCCGGCCGCCATCATGCACAACCGCGCCCCGCCCTACCCGCGCCCCCCATTGTTGGGACGCCGACCAATATTAGCACGTCATCACCGGTACGTGCCTACTCGGCTGCCGTAATTAAAGCTCCCGCAAATCATCAGCGGCAACCTATTAATAAGAGGGGTGCTCAGCGGCCCTCCGAAGCAGTTCGAAGCTCGTTACCGCCGGTAACAAGCCAAGGACAGGTCGATGAAGAAGGCTTCATTCGCGTGCAGAAGAAGAACAAGAAGAAGAAGCCTGTTTGTCGCAATCAGTGCGGTACCGCAATGACTGGTCCCGACATGTTGCTGCGTCCCGCTATTCCAACGACGCAGCTGTACGTGTCACGTCTACATCACACCACGAAGGTAGAGGAGGTCGTGGAGTACATCAGGATGAAGATCAAGTTCACCTTGAGAGTCGAGAAGTTGGAGTCGCGACATAAGATTAACTTCAAATCGACTCATCACTTGGAGACCTTCATGAAGGAGGAATTTTGGCCGACGGGTGTCGTGTATCGGCGTTTTCGCGGAAGGCTACATGACACCACGACTCAGCGCAATAATACGTCGCCGACTCAACGTATTAACTCGATTTTATAGTGATGTTTTTTATTATGTATTAGTTTATTATTATCTATGATTATTTTGTGTATTCTGTCTATGGGCCTTAGTTGCCTGAAAATAAAGTAATTATTATTATTGTCGGGAGTGTTTTTTGTTCCCAGCTCTTAGGCTGGTTTTAGCTACATTGACGGGCCAAAGCCAAGTAAATGCAGCGTGTGGTGTGTAATTAAGATGAGGGTGTTCTTTCGTCTAACTGCATAAATTTTCTAACGATTCTGCATGTGTTTAGGATGGCTGCTTTCTGCATATTGATGTAAAGGGATTCTTCTAGATCTATTAATTTCAGGCTACGGAGGAGATGGTTGGGAATAACACCTGTTGTGGAGAGAACTACAGGAACAACATAAACTTTTTCTTGCCTCCAGATTCTTGTAACTTCTTCTTTAAGCTCAGCGTATTTGCTTATTTTTTCAGCGATGCTTTTTTGTAGGTTGTGGGTGTTGGGGACTGCAATGTCTATGAGGTAAGTGGTTTTTCTTAATTTATCCTGTAGGGTTATATGGTCTGGTCTATTATAGTGGATGGTCCTATCTGTAAGAATGGCGCGATCGTAATACAGTTTATGTGTGTCATTTTCTAGGATAGTTTGGGGCGCGTACTTATAGTAGGGAGTGTTAGTGTTTTGTATAAGACTGTGTTTGAGTGCTAGTTTTTGATGAATGATTATTATTGTTATTATTATTTTAAAATGTCTTTGACATCCCGGACCTTTGGAAGGCGTACGAGGGGCCGAAGCCAACTCGCAGAGGCCCCTTAGACTTTTTTGTGTATTGAGGCACCAACCGACAGTTATCCCTGTATGCACTACGCAAGTGCACCCAAGGACAACCCTCGGTTGGTGCAGAACTATTGCAGAACATGGAAACAAAATAAATTGGGCTATGGGTTTGGGTGGCTAAAGTTGACTGGTGACCTGGAACTATGGAAGGACTATGGCCCCTGCCTGATCAATGTTTTATATGTACACGGAAAAATGGCAACCGAAACCATTATTATTATTATTATTAATACCGCTCTCGTACTGTTAACGTACCCGGGCCGACCGAAACCTTAAATCCTTGTTTCCAATTGATGTTATTTCCACTTAAACAAACATCAACATTATCCTTGTTTCCAATTGATGTTATTTCCACTAAAACAAACATCAACATTATGTAAGTGTAAATAAAGTTGTCTTTAGACTGACTAGTACTGTAGAATAAATCATAAAAAATATTTTATTAATTTGTCATTTGTTTACGATTCGGCGGCAAATTGAAAATTGTCTGTGTCACGTTAGCATGAATTTAACGCGAGATAATTTTCGTACAATGATTTTTAATGACTTTCGATGTCATTTAAGTCAACAAGAAAGTTATGATAGACTTCGATTGACCTTTCACGATGAAGCCCCATCTCGTACCCCTGTTTACAACTGGTTTAATGAGTTTAAACGTGGTCGCACTAATCTCACCGATGATCTGCGTGAGGGACGGCCTTCTACGGCGACGACTGAAGATAACATCAGTGTTGTGCGGCGTATGATAGAGACTGACAAAAGAGTGACTTATCAGCAAATTCGGACAAGCTTAGGCATCGGTATGAGTCAAGTGCACAAAATCCTCCATGAACATTTAGCGGTCAGGAAGCTTTGTGCCCGGTGGATACGTCATAATTTTACAGAGGCCCAAAAACTCCGTCGTGTTGATTGGTGTCGTGAAATGGTTCAAAGATTTAAAGGAGGTGACTCAAATGCTGTGTTCGACATGCTTACGGGTGACGAAAGCTGGATTTATTGTTATGATTCTGAAACTAAGAGACAGTCTGTCTGGGTGTTTCCTTCCGAGGAGTTGCCAACTAAAGTGAAGAGAGGTCGAAGCGTAGGAAAAAAATGGTGGCTTCGATCTTGGGAAGGAAAGGTCATTAGCATTACGCAACAATTGTTTTAGACGATCGAAAAACAGTTACTGCAGAGTGGTACACTAACAATTGTTTGCCACTTGTCATGGAAAAAGTTCGGGAGGGATCCTCCTTCACCACGACAACGCCTCGTCGCACACCGCCAAGCAAACAATCGACTACTTGGCGACGTCAGACGTGGAATTACTGGGTCACCCACCCTATAGCCCCGACCTCGCACCTTGCGATTTTTATTTATTTCCGAAAATAAAAGAAAAACTTCGAGGAAAACGTTATATGGACGCCGAGGAAGCAGTGGCTGCGTTTCAAAATGCCGTTGAAGAGACCCCTAAGGACGAGTGGGCAAAGTGCTTTTCTCAGTGGTTCCATCGCAGTGATGTACTCGTATTGATGTAACACTTGTATTAGTGGACACTATTTTGAATAGAAAAAAGAACTTTCAGTGTCACCCTCGTTCATTACGAGGGTGACACTGAAAGTTCTTTTTTCTATAAACGTCATGAACGTATAAATAAACGTCATGAACGTATAAATAAACGTCATGAACGTATAAATCTGGGTGGCTGCGAAGAAGTTCCGGCCAAGTGCGCAATATTTTTTTGTTTATTTTTTTTTAAAGAACTTGAAAAGTTATGGTTGCCATAACTTTTCAAGTTCTTTACATAATAATATATGATTATAATAAAATACCTAACATAATTAAAAATGACGCAATACAATTTTTTTTAAAGAAACTGGCAGTAGTATTACTTTCCATAATTATATTATTATTTTTTTCAAAAATCTATTAAGTACCTACTTAATATTATTTTAATTAAAAATACTAGCGGCCACATTTTGATAGGCACCTCGGCAAAAGGTATGTAAAAATTTGATTTAGTTCAATACAGATATTTAATATTTTTTCCACAAAACCTTTGATAATACTAAAGTTTTTTATCTGTGAGTGGTAAACATTTCTTTGCTATGTACATAAATGCTAACAGTTTAGAGTTATGCAATACTTAGGTATAAAGTAGGTATTTCCTATTATTTCGTGTAAGTCATCATGCTTAAAATATTGACTAATTTTAGGTAACATTTTTTTTTCTTCAGTCTTCCTCTTTCTCTTCTAGACATACTCGTATTTATATTTAACTTTCACAATTAACTTTATTTTACATCCATTTGCAGGTTCAATAAAACAAAAACTACGAAAAATCAAAGATACCTGACAGATGACCAACTGTTATTACAATCAAACAAAGAATAGAGCCCTCCGTAAATAAAAAATATAAATCCGGGATTCCCCTACACTGAGAGGGTTGCCATAAAAAAATAACTATTTTTAATCCGTCAACCGATGACACTGAAAGTAACGTCACGTGGATTAGAAAAATTTATACGTAAATCGATAGTTAATGGTACGCGTTGATTTAGTAAGCTGAAAATATGTTAAATAAAAACTATTATAATAAAAACAAAAAAAAATTACTTTGCCGCAGTTTTTGATGAATTTTAGTGCATTCAATAGGAAATTTCGTGATTTAAGAGATATTTTTTTTACCCCCTATCACACCGTTCAAATAGGCACGTTATACCCTTCCGGTCAAATTCAAATTCAAATTCAAATTCAAATAATTTATTTCAGACATGCGTCCATAGTGTTAGTATACAAGATAATTTAAAGACTATTTTTAGTAAACATGAAAATGAAATTAAGTTAGTATACAAAATAACTTAAAGACTAAGTGTAAGTAATAATAAAAAATTATTAAAATCGCCAATTGGTGTGGATTCTCACCCAGTGGCGCAGCAGAGGGGAGTCCCACCGATCTGAAAAAACGCTCAGGAGACTGTTGGTGGCGGTGCGCAGCCGGCCATTCATGGAGGCGGTCCTCTTGCGTATTATGGCGTAAAAGTCATCAGTATGCGCCTCCGCAAACATATCGGACGCACTACATCGCCACGCCCGCCCCAACAGTATCCTGAACGCGTTATTATATTGGACACGCAGATCACTGTATGTCCTCTGCGTAAAACTGGTCCAAAGACTGCACGTGTAAAAAGACTGGCAAAAGGCTTTAAAAAGAGTTATTTTTACTTCGTCAGTACAACGTGCAAATCTTCGAACCAGCATATTACATCGAACAGCCAGCGACCTGCGTTCCCTCTCTATATCAGTATTATCCTTGAGATCATCAGTGACCCAATGACCCAAGTACTTGAATTTCTTTACCCAAGCTAAAGGAGTACCACAAAGCGAGACACCGGGGACATCAGAATAATTTATGGCACTCGCTTTAAACATAATAAGTTCGCTCTTCTTGACATTGTACTTGAGCCCATGGGCCACTGCATAGGACTCACAAATCGCCACAAGTGTCCTTAAAGCATGCAAATGCAAGCAAATGAAGTTTGTCAGCAAAATTGTCGGTTAAATCGCGAAATTTCCTATCGAATGAACTAAAATTCATCAAAATCCGCGATAACAATAAGATACATTTTTCCTTTATTATAATAATAAATTTTATTTAACATATTTTCGGCTTACTAAGTCAACGCGTACCAAGTTGATTTTATTCGTATAATTGTTAACTATCGATTTTCATATAAATTTTTCTTATCCGCGATGACAGGACTTTCAGTGTCACCGGCTTCTAGACTATTTGGGAATAAAATGAGGGAATTCCCCGACCGTCACTAGCTCGCCCGCATCACCAATGTACCGCGACAAAAAATGAAGCAACCAATGGATGCGTTCTGAAAATCGACATCTTTTTGTTTTGAATACCTATGTTTAAATTTTAATAATTACTTGATTAGTTTGAATTTGTTTATGGTCTTTAGTTGTTATTTTTGATTTTCCACTACCACTTTCATTGAATTTAAGCTTACTTAAAAAAAGACGTGTGGCACTCGGAGACTGCCGCGGTAAAGCTAGCATAGCATTTTTTATCAACTTATGCAATTTGTGTCACAGTGATGCGCGCGCATCATCGGGATGTTAGGTTATTTTCGTTACGGAATGTCTGGATTCGGTCTCCACGCTCAAGGCCCGCGATAGAAGATATGCAATAGCTTAAAAATTATAATTTTTTGTTATAAATGTTAGGTTATTTCCGAGCTCGTGGCCTCTTGGGCTGGGGGCCGTGGCATTTCGCCAGCCCTGCCAACCTATTGTTACGCCACTGATTACACGTAAACGCTCCCGGTGAGCTCTATACTCCAATCTGAACAGATTCCAGTACAAAAATCAAGCAATCAAGCAGAGATATTTTATTACCGCGCGAACTTAAATTTTATCAATTTTTAAGAACACGTTCCGAAACGACGCAATAGACTTCTACTTTAAAAAAACAAAAGAGAATTAATTGCTTTTTTATTATCATCTTAACTAATGTCTGGGCTATGCCTACCAGTATGTTTTTTTTTTTTCTTTCCAAGGAGAATGTATCGCATTCTCACTATTTATTGAACACCCCTCGTATATGTTAAAATTTTGTATGGTAGCAAAGTTTATTATTACGAACATGTAGGTGCAAAATTATATAAAGCAAAGTAAAAACATAATTACTCGTGCAGCATATTACGTACATGTTAGAACTTTTATTGTAAGGTATAACTAAGCCCTTTATGGATATAGGAAATGATTTGAAAAACTTAATTTTTTTATTGAAAGTGTTACGGGACATTTTCAGTTTTCCATTGTTCCACAGTACTTAAATGTTAGCTATTAATAAAAAGTTTAGATAGTACTAATAAAGAAACCAAATTTTTCAACGCAGGGGCGTTCAGAATCATGTACTGAATCCATGGTAACCGGCTTCGCGTCGATGTCCCTGACACCCCGTATACCTATAGCATAACTCATTTTTGTACATAGCAATGAATTCACAAAAGTTATCCATACTTGGGCATACAAAATCCAAGGGCAGCTGCACTCCCCTGCCTTCCCCCCTTGGGTACGCCCACGATGACGTGACTTTAATGCGTTTTATCTAAACCATTTTTTATTAGTATGATAACCCAAAAATACGTTGGTATCTAATATTTTTTTATTATCTGACTGACAGGGGAAAAAATACTATTTAGTCCATCTAAATAGTATTTTTTCCCCTGTCAGCATCCCTGCTTTAGGGCATATTCTTCTGGGTACTGGACTAATTTCGATTAAAAACTAGATGAACGTAGTAATCTTGCAGCCGGATTTTAGACTATAACAAATCACAACAAGTCACCTTGATATCCTCGCCAGTGGTGTATATGTTGGAGCCGCACACGTGGCTGACTAGCTTCTGCGGGTCGGTCTCCACTGGCATCTCCTTCTTCTCCATGGCGCCCAGCTTACCACCCTTCTTCTTGCCCTTGCCAAGGCCCATCACACCTGGAAGCAGACCCATTCTACTTACATTATGTGACACAGACCAGTGGTCCACCACCACAACCAACCAACCATACCGTACTCTAATATAGACTATTGTACTTTATTACGCACTAGCTTTTGCCCGCGGCTTCGCTCGCGTGGATGTCGGAAAATATCCTACATTTAACCGGGATTACATAATAGCCAAAGAAAAGGTCATTGACGGCTATCGCTGCGGCCCGCGTTGCTGTCAACCATAATTATTTTGTTACGCGTATTTTGAATCTGTGATATATTTTAAACTATTCATTGAAATGATATGATAAATTTTAATCTAAATTAAATGTCCAATTTAAATAACATATTTTATTGCATTAGGATTAATATAATACCGGTGGAAATAGCTCAAACTCAAAGCATTTATTTCAAATAAACCAATTACAGGTACTTTTGAATTGTCAAGAGGTCGGTCAGTCCGGCCCATCGTGCTGCTCGACGAGGTGGGCAAGCTCTTTGAAAGAGTAATTGCAGAACGCCTTGTCGGGCAGCTGGTGCGAGTGGGGCCGGATTTGGCGGACAGCCAGTTTGGTTTCCGCAAGGGGCGCTCTACGGTGGATGCCATCATGCGCGTTCGAGCCCTCACGACGGGGGATGCTGTTGCCCGGGGTGGGGTGGTCTTGGCGGTGTCTCTTGACATCGCCAATGCGTTCAATACCCTGCCCTGGAGTTGCATTAGGGAGGCACTCCGGTATCACCGGATGCCGACCTACCTCTGTCGAGTGGTCGAGGCCTATTTGACGGACAGGGCCGTCATCTACCCCGGTCACCACGGAGAGTGGAACCGGCGAGAGATGTCGTGCGGTGTCCCGCAGGGATCGGTCCTGGGGCCGCATCTGTGGGACATCGGCTACGACTGGGTGCTGCGCGCCGACCTCCCTAGCGGCGTCAGCGTAGTCTGCTACGCTGACGACACGCTGGTCCTGGTGCAGGGGAGGTCGCATGAGGCGGCGGCCGAACTAGCGACACGTTGGGTTGCGACAATCGTCGATAGGATCCGGCAACTGGGACTCGAGGTGGCCTTGCACAAGTCCGAGGCCATGTGTTTCTATGGTCCTCGGAACGCGCCGCTGTCGGGTTCCCAGATAACGGCGGGAGGGGTTCACATCGGTGTCGAGTCGACGATGAAGTACCTGGGACTCGTCCTCGACAGCCGGTGGAACTTCGTGGAGCACTTCCGACGTTTGGCTCCCAAACTGCAGAGGGCTGGGTCTGCTTTGAAGCGGCTTCTGCCCAATCTAGGGGGTCCAAACGCCTCCTGCCGGAGGCTCTACGCGGGGATCGTGCGGTCCATGGCCCTTTACGGGGCACCGGTGTGGGCGCGTTCATTAAGGCTGCGACCAGCCCAGCGATTGAACGCGTCCCAAAGGGTCATGGCCATTAGGCTGGTCAGAGGATACCGCACGGTCTCCCGTGAGGCGGCGAGCCTCCTTGCCGGACTACCGCCATGGGATCTGGAGGCAAAAGTCCTCGCGCACATGTGGGAGTTGCGCGAGGAGGCGAAACGCCGGGGTGTAACTCCGCTGCCGCGAGAAATCACGGCACAGCGGACAGAGCTCCGGCGGGATCTCATGGCGGCATGGAGAGTGCGATTGTCGCAACCCAGCGTTGGGCATGCCACAATTGCGGCGGTAAGGCCCCTCTTTGAGGAGTGGCTAGAGAGGCGCCACGGCGTCCTCACCTTCCGCCTGACGCAGGTCCTCACTGGACACGGTTGTTTCGGGAGGTTCCTGTTCAGGATAAAGCGGGAGGAAACGCCCGGGTGTTACTATTGTGTGGATCGCCCGGAGGACACGGTGGAGCATACGGTGGAGGTCTGCCCGGCTTGGGCGGGGCACCGCCGTGTCCTCACGGAGGCGATCGGCAGCGGCGATCTCTCGCGTCCGGCCCTGGTTCAGGCCATGGTCCGGAGCGAGAGTGCATGGGAAGCCGTCACTTCCTTCTGCGAAGCAGAAATGCTCGCGAAGGAGGAGGCGGAGCGCGCGAGGGAAATGCAAGATGCGCGCCCTCGTGCCCCTAGTCGCCGCAGGGGACGCCCCGGGCGTCGGGAGTCGCGAGCCGACTTCCGGCCACCGTAGGCGCGGGCTTGCGGACGGTGGGCAATGGGTAGCTCGCCGTCCGATTAGGACCAGGCCCGGGTCGACGGCGCGTTGTGTTCCACGCGCGCCTCAAAGAGATGTCAGCACCAACAGGCGGGGTCCGTAAGGGCCAATGCCTGCCAGGGTTGCGAGTTTGTCCGAAAGGGATATCGCGGCCCCGGCACACAGGCAACGGAAGGAACACGGGTGGGTTTTAGTCAGTAAAAGTCTGACACTCCCTCTCGCTCCGCCCAGAGCGGGAGGAGTCATTTGATGATTTCCCACCCAAAAAAAAAAAAAAAAAAAGAGGTTGGTCAGTCAGAAATATGAAGCTAGTTCCCATTCCAACGCGTAGTAGGTTCCTATGGACAAGAACGGGCAAGAAACTCCACTGACACTCTTTTAATACAGAATATTTTTACAAAATATTGGTTACATCATTCATGTTGTAATTATACATGTGAGAACAACGTAGAAAGACGTGCACATTAAAAGCGTAATAAAAAACAAAAACAATTCAAAAAGCTTTGGAAATAGCAATGAAATTTTTATCAAATTCTGAAACAATAATGGTTGCTGTGGGTGATCCTTAGACGATAGTCATTTATGCCATCGCGGACATTTTGTTGAACTTTTGAAGATGTACAAATCTGTAGTGTAAAACATAAATTGTATATATATCCGGCTTACGCGGCGCAGGCCAGTAAAGCTCCCAGTCAGCATGACTTTTTTCGACATCTTCAACAATAATCGTCATATTTCAGCCAAATTACACAAAACTTTAATGAATTAAAAACGTAATGAATGTTATAAATGATTTATTTATCTATCTATCTATCTAATTATTCATCGAAACATTCCTCATAAATCACTCTGTCCATTAGTGAAAACCGATTGAAAATCCGTTAGGTTGTTTTTGAGTTTTTCTGACAGAGAGACGCGGCGGGGGACTTTGTTTTAAAATATGTAAAGGAGTTCACTTAAATACACTATAAATATTGATTGACTCTGACTTTGAATTGAATTAATTCCTGCCACTCCAGCATTTACTGAGTGAGTCTTTTCTGTCATGATTGCAAAATGGCAAGTAGAGAGAAACCCGACAACATTAAAAAATAATTACCACCTCATCTATTAGAACTTAAAATTAGAATATAATAAATGAATAATAATATGAAGAGGATGGAGGAGGTCTTTGCCAAAGGGCACACCGAGACTCAGAACTGGAATTAAAAAATTGTGTAATACAACTGCTACTCTGAATAAAGGCTATAAATAAATTATATAATAGAACCACGAGCTCTAGAGCGTCAGCGTGAGTTGATGTAAGTTTATTTTTGTATTCTTCATTTATCCTCACTGAAACCAAAAAAAAAGTTGCCTGCCCTACAGACCACTGAATATTACATGGGCTTTTACCAGTCAACATTTGCCACTAGCAGGGAATGGCAGGGATAAACAACAGCACGCATGGGTTTTTTATACAACTCTTATCATCAAGATAACGCTAACTACTGCTAATTCTTAGAATCGTTAGAAATTAACAAAGTCAATATTTGAGTGATTGCTGAGTGTATTTGAGAGAATTATTAAACAAAAACAGGTAATAATAACCTCCAGCGGCGGATGTAGTTTTCTTGACAGCAGCATAATCAGCAGCTGTACTGTGCAAGTGTGACGACTGAACGACGAAAACCTGTCGCAATGGTAACAATGTCCTCAAGAATCCAGGATACATTGTGGAATACAACTGGAAATAATATCAATATTACGAAAATTTGAGGTTATATTTTGAAAGCTGACATGACAGGCTGTCAGATTGAAGAAAAGTCAGTTCTCAGTGACATGACATTTGACATTTGCGTTTTGGGAATGCATTTACTTCACAAAGAATACTACACAATAGAAAATTGTCTATAGATAAAGTTATTATTTTGTTCTAGTCTTTTATCCCAACAAAAGTAATACTTGGAAAAAACAAATCACTTACGGCCGTAAAAGTAGTTTCAAACTTATTATTCTTGTTCCTATTTTTAAGCCATAAAACGTTACTTGTAACAAAACAACTGAGCAAAACATCAATGATTTCTATAAGAAGAACCAACCAACAAGACAGACACAGAACACTACTCATGACTACTCTACTCCAAGGGAGCGCTTGTTTTTAATCGCGCGAGATATTGGTATCTGCATGGGAAAGTGATTTTTCTTTCTTGTATACATAGTGTACAATAAATAAATAGAATAAGCCCATTTCCACTAATCGAATTCATCATCAGCCTAAAGCAGTCCACTGCTGGACATATGCCTCTCTAATTGCACACCATTCAGCTCGATTCTCGGCAACTCTCATCCAGCAGCTACCTGCCACCTTGCGGAGATCGTCACTACACCTAGCCTGAGGGCATCCCACCTTAAGTTTGCCGATTCGCGGTCTCCACTCAAGAACACGTCTACCCCAGCGGTCATCGGTTCTACGGCTGATAAGGCCACTGCCACTTCAGCTTGCTTATGCTGTGAGCTATGTCGACAACTTTGGTTCTCTGCCGGATCACCTCGTTCCGGATTCGATCCCTCATAGAGACAAGCATAGCATAGCCCGCTCCATAGGCCGCAGAGTGACCATGAATTTATAAACCAGCCGTACCGTGAGTGTCCATGTTTCGGCTCCGTAAGTCATCACAGGCAGGACGCACTGATTAAAGACCTTCGTCTTTAGGCTCTATGGAATAAGCGACGAGAAGAGTCGACGAAGCTTCCCAAACGCTGTCCAGCCCAGCTGAATTCTTCTGTTAGCCTCCCTTTCTAAGTTGTTCTTACCAATCTGCAGAGTTTGCCCGAGGTAAACATATTCTCGAACAGCCTCGGAGCACCGCTATTGACAGCAATCGGTCCCGGAGTGACGTGTTCGTTGAACATAACCTGGGTTTTGTCCAAGTAAATCCGGAGACCAATGCGTACAGAAGAATTAACTAGGCCGTCCAGCATCTGATTCTGCTGCAAGTCATGCAGCGATTCGGCCAATATGACGATGTCATCTGCAAATCTCAAGTGTGAGATGTACTCGCCGTTGATGTTAATGCCACGCCCTTCCCAGTTCAGCGTCTTAAACACATCCTCCAATGCGTTAGAGAACTATTTCGGGGAAATTACGTCCCCTTGTCTCACCCCTCGACGCAGGGGGATATGTTCAGTTCGCTGATCCTTAATTTGGTCGGTCATTGTCGCGTTTTCATAAAGACATCTCAGCACTTGGATGTATCGCCAGTCGACTTGGCATCGCTGTAGAGACTCCAAAATAGTAGAGTCAAAAGCCAAATAGCCTTCGATCCATTATTGATCGAAGCAAATAGCTAATCGAATTAACCACGATAAGCAATTCAATGAGTACCTATCATAAAACTGCGGGGATTTTTTTTATAATTATAATATAGGTAAGTTTTCTCACGCCTAGAATCCAAAGAATAGAACTTCTGCTGGCGAGTAGGCAATCCCTCCCTGTCTCGCATTAATTGCGAGAGAGCGAGAAGCAGTAGGTAGTGAATGATTTTAGCATGATTTTAGTAAAAGCATTGCAAAAGTACCTTTTAACCCAAAATGTACCTTTTCAGCGCTGGATATGAACCTTTTGGGAACTCAGTTGCGGCAACACTGAACCAATGGACTTGTCAAATCAAATATCTATAGTGATGTCTCGACGTGATCACTCAGCGAGTTAAATCGATTAATTCGACTTATTTTCATGATAAAGTAAAATAAAAAAGTATTTAACCCATAAAATTATATAACTAATATATGATCTGCTCCAAAACACAAATCGCCGACGTCACCCAAAAAGCAGCCAAGCTTATGTGGGACTGGGCCGGACGTCTTCCGCATGTCGAATGAGTCATGGAGACAACGAGGCAGACCCATGAGAAGATGGCGAGACGAGCTTGATGCCTACAGACAGGATTGGTCCACACTAGCTCAAGACAGAGAAGAATGGAAACGAGAAAGGGAGGCCTTCGCCCTGCAGTGGGACAACATAGGGTAATAATAATAATAATGCGCTTTGTAAGGCGGGCATTCTCGGGGATTAGAATCAGCCCTCAAGAATATATGTCCCGTGTCACACAGCGCTTCCTGCTTGAAGCAGAAAGTTTGTGCATGGGCGAGCCGTATTTGTTCGATACACGCAGAATCGCAAGTTCCAGAGCGATGAGAGGTGGGTATACAACGTGTAAAAAAACCCTGTCCGATCCGTGTTGGTGGGTGTTGTTAAGTATAAGTATCGTGCTGACACTTGAAAGTCTATTTAGTGTGAAAATTTTCGGGTTTTATTTTATTATAATTTGCCACTTTTTTTCAATGGAGAATTTTACCGGGTTATTATTCATTATCATGGGCGCGGGCGGGTGTCTACA
Organism: Agrochola macilenta; assembly: GCA_916701695.1. Classification (NCBI taxonomy): domain Eukaryota; kingdom Metazoa; phylum Arthropoda; class Insecta; order Lepidoptera; family Noctuidae; genus Agrochola; species Agrochola macilenta. The sequence goes on from OU753576.1 coordinate 307,608, forward strand.
AGTCATAACAACTTATGATCCCTGTTGAAAATTTGCTATTTTTTGTGGATTTGGGGTAATTTTGGTATAAAAAATGTGAAATAGCAATAACTTTTATATTATTAAGATTATTTATTACTTTTTGGTAATAACCTATGTGCCTCTTTCGGATCGGACAGGGTTTTTTTTAAATATTTTATAGAACTGTGTAGCCAGGGGGCCTAAAACGGCCACTTTAGCATTTCTGCTAAAAGCGATTGATTTCCTCCAATACGGCAATATTTACATCAAATATGATTCAGTTATGAATTGAATTGAGATATTATTCAGATAATATTGTGTCACCATTTCACGAAAAGTTGAGGAATTGCTGGGAATTCAGGAAATTAATCCCTTTTAGCAGAATTTCTAAAGTGGCCGTTTTAGGCCCCCAGAGCAGTCCGTCTGTTACCAATTGGAAATCACAGGGACCAAACGAACTGCACAACATTTGACTAAAATGGCAGATAGTCCCGCGGAACCCAAGAATTATAGATCGATCACATAATTATATGTTTGTCGACGTTTTATAAACTATTTACATCAATTTTGAGAGCTAAAATTAACACACACATTGACAATAACTCGATTGTGTCTGCCTTTCAAAATGGTTGTAGGAATGGGTCCCATGGTACTAAGGAGCTACTTCTCGTCGACATGGCCATAAACCAACAGGTTCGTCGATCCCCCAAGGATCCGTTGACATGCTGGATAGACTATAAGAAGGCCTACGACTCGGTGCCACCTCCAGCACCCACATGAGCCATTTAAGTGGCCCACTTATATGCCTCATGAGGGTGCTGGAGTTGTACAAGATAGATGCAACTCGTTTATGAGGCAATGGAAGACGGACCTTCGCTATTCAGGATGCTGACAGATCCAGGGGAACGATGAGCCTGTATGGATTAAACGGGGAATATTTCAGGGCGTCAGTTTGAGTCCACTTTGGTTCTGCTTAGCCTTGAATCCTCTAAGCACACTGCTGGAGGGTTCAGATCTAGGCTATCGGTTGAGGAGAAGTGGTCAGGTCATATCTCACCTCCTCTATATGGTTGACTTGAAACTCTTTGTCCCCAACAAATTGCGACTGATGGAGCTACGAGCTACTGAAGGTACGAGTACCTAACTGAAACATTCAGTAGTGCCATCAGGAATGAATTTGTTGTGGACAAATGTGCATTCATGCATGCAATGTGAAGCGATGGGGAGATTATGGAATCCGATGGAACTCAACTCTCGGACTCCTTACACCTTACATCTGTTTCCTCAACCGAAAGCTGTGGATTGGGTATATCGGAAGCGTTAGGCATCAACGTTACTGACATGAAGCAATCGTTGAAGGAGTGCTTCTTTGGTCCGCCGATGAAGGTATTAAAATCTAGTCTTCTTTCAGGCGGAAACAAGGTGCGCGCCTTCAACGGTTGGGTGATACCGGTTCTGATGTACTCTTTCGGCATACTCAAATGGACTCCAGACCGAACTTGACGCCCTGGATAGGAGGGTTTGTACACTGCTGACCGCAAACAGAATGCATCACCCACGATCATCGGTGAAGAGATTGTACATCCCGCGGAAGTGCGAGGGACGAGGCTTTTTAATTGCGAAGACCCTCCACAACCGTGAGGTGTGTAACTTCAGAGAATATTTTTTTTAAATGGAATAAATGAAATGATAATAAATAAATGCTTGAATTGTGACCTGTAATAGAAACACAATCATTGCATGTGTCTGATGTGTCAGTTCATTGCATTTTGAACCGACTTCCAAAAAGGGAGGTTTTTTTTTGTTGCTATTAGCATTTTATACATTATCAGGCGACTGTAATCATTTTGTAGCGTTTTCATAGAAAACATCACAATAAGCCTTTATAATATTAAGTTCCTGGTGGTTCCTGTAGTTACAAACTAACTAGTGATAACTTCAGGAAAATATTTGCCTGAATTATAATGTTACTGCCGTGCCGTAAACTAATATCTAAAACAGTCTGTTTCTAACGTTAACACAAGCAAGACGTGATTTCGAGGAGTTATTTAAACATTATAAAAGGACATAAAAAAAAAAATAGTATAGATTTATTTAGGTAGGTACCTAATGTCCACTGTGAGTTAATTGTGTGAAGAAATAAACAATTTATAAATTGAAGTCTTTCGACGTTAGTCGAGTGTTAGCCCAAATAATTTTAACGCCAATCGCCATCGCCATCGGTATCACAGTCAGTAACTCAGTAATTCGGTAATTGGTGCCAATTCTCTTATACACCGGACTAAACTATCACTAAAATTTCTTACTTTAGGCTATGAGAATCTTATAGCTATTCTGCAAATAAAATTCTCTAAACTAAAAAATAATTTTGACACAACTAAAATAGAATACACGTGGTACCCGTGGTTTGCCTCACCCGTGATTTTTTTTAGAGCCGGAGGCGCGCAGGGGGTGCCGCCTCGACGTGTTTTTTATGGAATTTTTCACTTTTTGTATGGAAAACATGAAAAAATATTACCTACATGTTCAGGTTTAGGGGTTTAAGGGTATCATAAAGGGGGTCGAAATTTTCATTATTTTTGCGATAGGACGCACCATTTTCAAGATATAAGCAAAAGAAAAAATAAATACAGTACTGTTTTTGCACGTGAAGTCGAGATGTTGGTGTGAATTTTAGTTCATGACAACTTATTTTAACCCACACCTTTTTAATCGCGATTAAAAATTGTCAGAGTTAGTCTGGTTTGGAATTTTACAATCAAAATTTTAGGTGAAAAATGTCAAATTCAGAATAGCAAAATTGCCATTTTCACTAAACTAAAAACTCAGTACTATCTTAGTGCTGTCAAACTAAAATATAGTTAAATTGTGTCACTTTAGTCTATTTCAGAATGGGAAATCGTCGTTTGACAGGATTAAACTTAATTTTAGTGATTTTTAGTCTAGTTTAGAGGCATTTGTGACAAGGGAATCGGCACCATTGCCTACACAGACTAGTTAGATCGCCTCACTAGCTATCGCCGCGCCGCGATACGATCGCCCGACAAAGGTAAATTAAAGTGTCATAATATTGTTTTTTTAGGAATTTTCTTATTTTAAATCCTTTTATATCTCTTGATATCAGTGTTTGTAAGTATTATAGGAACTTATTGCAAAAAATTAAAGTTAAGAAGAACTCTTCCTTAGTCCTACTATTAATTGAATTTCGCGAATATAATTTTTAAAAAGATTTTTGTAGACGATCGTAATCATATCTTGTTTTCCTTGTAAAAATCCGGAAAGTCCCGTGCGACGAGTGTGTTCGAACTGAGCTCTGAGCGGAGGTGACTCATTCGTCGTCGCTGCGATATGTTTTCTGCGAGACTGTGACTGCTCTGGCCGCTGGGTCAGTAGCGTGGAGGCGATTCAGTGGAGCGCAGTGTCATTGTTATTGTTTTATAATTGTTATAGTGATGTTCGAGTCGAATGAGTTTGATGAAGACGACTTTTTCAAGGTAGGTGGGAGCGTCACGAGCGGCGGTGGTCACCCGCGACCGCTCCGCACAACTGATTTGTTATCTCAGTCACGTAGCTTTATCAGCAGTACTAGTTACATTTCGATTAAAAGTCAGTAATGAGCATAGGTGACGGTATAGGTGTGATAGCGGCAGTTCACAGGGAGTAGTGATCCTCAGTGTGTTGAGTCTAGTGTTGCATTGCTGAACAGCGCAGAGATTGTTGTTCATTGATGGTGTTGTAATGTTAATGCAGTGCATGCTCAGTTGATCTCGGTGCCACATTGTGCCTGATTACTGCAGAGTGTTGTTGCAGGTATTGTGTGCATAGATAACTGCTGGTTAACTTTCATGCAATGTGCAGGTAATGGGCCTGAGTGATAGACTCAATGGATGACTCCCGTCATGTCATTCTTACATGAGTGAGTAGAAAGTGAATGCTATGTGCTGCTGTATTCAGAGCTTAGTTTTCATAAGATAACATTCACAAGTGCTGTTATCAAGCAATCCTCTGTTGGGCAGTTCCAATGGAATATTATAATAAGTTTGTTTGTCAGTGATAACAAGTTACATCAGTACTCTTTCAGAATAATCTCACTATCAGTACCTATTATAAATGTGATTTCCTGTACCTACTGCCATGAGTTGAATAGTATTTTCTCATTTTGAAACTCTATTTTACTAGAAATGTTATAATCTCATTGTTGATATAAATGAAGGATTATACATACCTATTAATATATGAAGCAAAAACTTTGTACTCTTTTTTACGAAAATATGCAAACTGAGGAGTATGAAATTTGGCACAGTTAAAGTTTATATGAAGAAGGAGTGCGGAGAGCTAATATTTTACATAATATGCATTAGAACTAAATTAAATTAATAAAAAAACATTTCACACATTACCATGCGTGACACACAATATAGTTAAAGATCAAAGATGGATGACCTTAGAATAATGACATGGCAGCATGGAATTAGTTTGTACTATCAGGGCAGCATGGAATTAGTATGTACTAAACATGGAATTTGTATGAACTATCCATTAATTTATCTGTTGTTGCTTCATTCTTAATTCTTTTTAGCTATTGTGAGATAGTAATTTTATTTTATTCTAGGTGCATCGTCTTGACATGTAATTATATAACTAATTTAAGTACCTATTCAAAATATTGTAAAACATTTTAGAAGAGTAACGGTGGAGTTTCTTTCCCATTCTTTTTCTTCTTCCAATTCATTTTTTTTTGTAAATTTTGTCTTTCAAAAGTGCCTTACAAGGGCCTATTTGAAATAAATGATTTGACTTTGACCTAAACTATCTTAACAACCTTAAAATTTAAATGAATTATTATTGAATTTCGACAACTGGGGTGACCATTAGTTATAATAAGTGCTAACATTTGGTATACACACAATACAGCATTATTGTTACATTATTGACTAGTTTCCGTCAGAAGTTTCACCTGCGTGATAACTTTATAAATTATAGCCTGTGTTGATAATATAGCATTCTAGTGAAAGAATTAAAAAAATCGGTCCAGTAGTTTTTGAGTTTATTCATTACAAATAAACAAACAAACACAAAAAAATCCAATCTTTTCTCTTTATCATATTTTATTATTCAATCAATCTGCCTAGCCTTTTCCCAACTATGTTGGGGTCAGCTTCCAGTCTAACCGGATGCAGCTGAATACCAGTATTTTACATACTGGGTAGCAGGTGGCAGTTACTGGGTTGTGAAGGTCAGATAGGCAGTCGCTCCTGCCTATCTGACCTTCACAACCCAGTAACTGGGTAATACGATACCCCTTGGTAAGACTGGTGTCAGACTTTCGGGCTTCTGACGACTCGTAACGACTGTCAAAGATCCACGAATGACAGCCGGGACCAACGGCTTAACGTGCTTTCCGAGGCACGGAGGATTCTCGGTATGTAAAGATGGTCACCCATCCACTGACCAACCCCGGCAAGCGTAGCTTAACCTGATGGATCGACCAGTGCGGCTGTTGTTACTTAGCCACGAGCTCCTCATATTTTATTATTATAGTTTAAATATTATAAGCATGAAAAAGTTAGCAACAGTAACTCATAGACTATGCAACGGACTCAAATACTAGGTAAAACTAAGCAGGGTAACAACAACAAAGAGTATTGTATCAACTTGTAATTTGATAATATAAGTGTTTCTGTGTAGTATGAGTCAGACGCATAATACAACCTGAAGTACATTGTGATAAGTACTTAATGTTTTGATTTAGTTTCATTCTCACGTTCACTGAAAGAACACTAAATTGTTGCACTATGTCTAGGGTTGCCAGGCCCAAGAATAGAAAAGATTCATATTTAGCTGGACAGTTTGCCCTGAAAGCCTGACACACTCAAAAAAATACTTTAATTTGTGTGTTTATTACTGTTATTCATTTGAGATAAATCGCATTTTGTTCTTACTAAAGTAATTTGTAACTTTCGTCACATTGAAAGTAAGTAACTAAAACCATCAGCCTTCAAACTCAAACTCAAAGCATTTATTTCAATTAAACCATTTACAGGCACTTTTGAATTGTCAAATAGTCGCGTCAGTTAGTCAGAAAGTTGAAGCTAGTTGCCCATTCCAAAACGTAGATCTTTATGGAGAAGAACGGGCAAGAAACTCCAAGGACACTCTTTTAAATATAGAAAATTACAAAATCCTGGGTACATTATTCTTGTTGCTTCTATATGTGAGAACAATGTACAAAAAATAATCAAAACAATTCAAAATATAAGATTAAAAATAAGCCATGGCAGATAAGAGATGACCAGTCACAACTGACGGCGCCCGTTCACGAACATGACGCGTGGATCAGCACCATCCAGCTCAACCATTTTGTAGGGAACCGAATGATCTAACACACTCGCCACCATCAGCGAGACATTTAAGTGAGCATGACATACTCTCAACTGCCATGCTCTTTCAAGTCAACATACATCTTAATAACATTAAAACGGCTCCATGGTACTCACATTTACAAAACTTGAAAAAATGCTTCTAAATTATACAAAACTAATTTGCAATGTATTTGAGAGATTAATAGAATGTTACTACCAAAAAGAAAGAAAATCATTATCCGTTGGAGTATTCAACAATTAAAACTTGTTATAAATAAAAAATAAACATTAAGTTTGTAATGTCAGAAAAATAAAAGGGGGAAGCAACTCTTCCAAACATTTTTTTTTTAACTAGTGAGCTCAAGTGGCTGTGGAGCAGGACCAGCATTAAGCCAAGCATTTTTATCTATGATATAATCATCCAACTTATAATATGCTTGTCTATATAGTGTGCGTTTAATGCATGTTTTAAATTTCTTCTCATTCAGTTGAAGAATATCCAGTGGTATTTTATTATAACATTTTACGCAGTACCCCATAAAAGTAGTGTGCACTTTAGACAATCTGAAACGTGGTTGATCTAATTTGTTCCTATTTCTAGTGTTAAAATTATGCCTGTCACTTATCTTACTAAAAAGATGTAGATTTTTCCGAACATACATAATGTTTTCATATATATACTGACAAGGTACCGTCATGATGTTCATTTTCTTAAACAGTTCCCTTAGAGATTCGCGTCTGCGGAGGTTATATATGGCTCTGACAGCCCTCTTTTGCAGAATAAAGATAGAATTAATATCTGCAGCCCGTCCCCACAGCAAAATACCGTAAGAAATGATGCTATGAAAGTAACTAAAATAGACCAGTCTCGCGTTATCCACGTCTGTTAGTTGGCGGATTTTCCAAACAGCGTAAGCGGCTGAACTTAGCCGCCCTGCAAGTGATGTTAAGTGAGGACCCCACTGTAGTTTTGAGTCAAGCGTGATCCCCAGGAAAACCGTTTTATCGACGAATTCTAGTGTCTCCCTATTAAGTACAACATGACATTCACTACTTCTAACATTTGGTAACGTGAATCTTATGCATTTAGTTTTCTTCTCATTTAATACCAAATTATTTACAGTAAACCAATTATGGACCTTAAACATAGCGTTATTTACTTCGTCAAGCTCCTGTGCATGTCTATTTATCTTAAAAATCAGTGATGTGTCATCAGCAAATAACACCATTTGTGGTCGGTTTTTCAGTAAATGAGGTAAATCATTTATATATACTAAAAAGAGGAAGGGACCCAAAATCGAGCCCTGTGGTACACCCATTTCGACTTTTAAACCCAATGAATTTACACCGTTTATTTGAACTTGCTGCAATCTATCATTCAAATATGATTTTACTAAGCTAAGCGCAAGTTTATCCAGTCCATAATGCTCCAGTTTCAAGAGCAGTGTTTCGTGATTCACGCAATCAAATGCCTTGGATAGGTCGCAGAAGATGCCTATTGCATCTTGTGCCTCTTCCCATGCGTTAAAGATGTGTTTTAATAAGGTGACACCGGCGTCGGTTGTGCAACGTCCTTTGGTGAAACCATACTGTTGATCGTGTAGGATATTATTACGATTAAAATGCTGGAGCATTTGATTTAACATTACTTTTTCAAACACCTTGCTGAAAACCGGCAAAACCGATACTACTATAATTATTAGTATCTTTGCTGTCCCCGGATTTGAATAGTGGAATAACTTTACTGTACTTCATTAGATCCGGGAATACCCCTTGATCCACACACAAATTAAATATTAAAGCTAAATAGGGTGCAATTGTCTCAATAATTGATTGACAAACTTTAGTAGACATACCCCACAGATCTTCGGTAATTTTGATCTTGAGTTGCTTATAAGCCTTTACAACGACCACAGGGTTTACATGTTTAAATTTAAATTCCACGGGAAAGGCTGAAACATTCGCTCTTAATAAATCAATAGCAAGTCAGGGGGACGAATTTAAAGTTTCTGTAGTTTTAATTGGAATATTGGTAAAGAAATTTGCAAATTCCTGAGCAACATCGATGTTGTCGCTAATGAGACCGCGGGAAGTGTCAAGTGTGTAATCAGTATTATGTCTTTTGTTCTTGTTCGTTTCATTGTTAATAATTTTCCAAACTGTCTTTATTTTATTGTCTGCTGATTTAACCTTGTTACTAATGAAAGAAGCTTTAGCTGCTTTGCAGATATTTTTAAAAGTTTTAGAGTAAGTAGCAACATACTTATTAAATGTTTCCGTGTTAATATACGGCTTAAGGCCATACAGTTCAAATAATCTTTCCCTACTTTTCCTGATCCCTTTAGTTGCCCAGTCACTGAATAAAAACTTAGGGCAAATAGTTTTAGTTTTTTTCTTAAATTAATTATTGAACTCTGTTTGCACTAATGAAAATAATTGTTCATACAGAATATTGCCATTGGACAAATTTAGGCCCTGAGCACTTAACTTGCTAATTAATGTGTTGTTAAACTTATTTAAATTACCCGATGTTATTGGTCTAATTTGAATCTGCACTTTTTGTATTGGAGTGCTGGACTCAAAACTAACGGTTTGACCGCTGTGATCAGAAGGGAGATAGTTTACAATGGCTTTATCTAAATAGTCGCAGCAACAAAAGACATTATCGATACATGTAGCAGTAGTCGAAGTTATTCGCGTTGGTTCTTCTTCATTACATTCAAAAAAGGTAATTAAAACAATCAATAATCAGGCATCTTTTGACAGGGCGGGGTCGATCAAAATCCTAACAAAAGCCGGACAGGCCGACTTGTGTATATATGGATACAATTTTAAAAAGCCAGGCACCTGGCAACTCTAACTTTGTACAAATAATGTTTCATTACTTACAGGACATGTTGTTATCTAGACTTGATATCTTAAAAAGCAGTTTTTGGTTAGAATTGTACTTATTAAATAAATACCTATGAGCGTTAATTCTAAAAGTTGGCAACGTCGCAAATATCTGCCAAATATTTTAGAACTTGAATATTAATAATGAATTGCAATTATAAGACTGAATTTGATGTTGTAACCGTTTTAGTTTTAAAAAAGCCATTTGGAAAGTTTCCAAATACTTTTTTACATCGAAAAATAACTATGTAGGTATTCGGTGTTACGCTCAGACCAAATAAAAAACCAAGACGGAGCACTGTCAACAGAGAAGTGAAGCCGGTTTCGTTAAAATCTGTGCACTTTGTGTGGTGTAGTTTGATTGTAGTGTCGTTGTAAATGTGTGCGTGTGAACGAGTGTGCACAGAGCGGCGGTATAGTTTTGGCATGCTTCACTGTATTGTTCGCAGCGCTCTGTCTTGGTTTTTTATTTGGTTTGAGGTATTTTTTTTTTTTTTTTTTTATGATGGGAAATTATCAAATAGCTTCTCCCGCTCTGGGCGGAGCGGAAGGGTGTGTCAGACTTTTACTGACTAATACCCAGCCGTGTTCCTTCCGTTGCCTGTGTGCCGGGGCCGCGATATCCCTTTCGGACAAACCCGCAACCCTGGCAGGCATTGGCCCTTACGGTCTGAGCTTGTATTACGATATTCATTATTGCATTTCATAATCAATATTTTAGTTCACTAGTTAGCCAAATTAATCAAAATAGCGAAATATTTGCGACGTTGCCCACTTTCGGAATAAACGATCTTAACGTCTTAAAAAGCAAACTTCGTGCTATAACCGGTCCCCCGCGCCCAGGATTTCTAGATTATTTCCCTCTCGTGTAGCATAGCATAGACAGTTGGTAACTGTATGTTATCTCTGGCCCGGACCAGCAGGCACCCACACGTTCCGGCTGCACGGGAAGTGATGTGGCCGTAGTAGAGATAGGTACAGCCCGTCAATGTCATTGTGGCAGGAGAGGAGATCAGCCTTCTACAAACAGTTGTGTGAAATCAGAATTAGGTGCCACCAACAGCTTAGTTGTCATAAAAGTTATCGTTCTTGAGGTAAAATTTCACAAAATATTATTGTAGTTTAGTCCATCTCTACTCTTCATCGTGCACATGTTTAGTGGTTGCAGCCGTGTATGCACTAGCGGGCAAATGTCCCGCGACACGTGTCTCCAGAGACATTCATGAAATAAATTATTTGACTTTGACTTTAAAAGTTGCCTTTTGCGAAAGGTAGTTTCATTGAACAATGTGAAAGAAACTCCATAGTTATCTACTCTTAAAATGTTTTACAATATTTTGTACTTATAGGTACTTACCTCAATCCTTATCCTTACATAATATAAAACAAAGCCCCCCCCCCGCCGTGTTTGTCTGTCTGACTGTTCTGTCTGTCTGTCTGAACGCGATAAACTCTAAAACTACCGAACGGATTTTCAAACGGTTCTCACCAAGGACGGAATGATGCATGAGGAAGGTTTAAGCGTCTGGTCACACCGCAATGGCAGAGGAGACTAGGCGCGTGGGATCTGGAGGTCGCGCGAGGCTGCCAGCGGCGACGACGCCGCCGCGCCGGGGGCCGCTGCCATTCCGGTCCGGTGTGACTCGGCTCTTAGTGTATCATTCATATTACAGCCAATTTACACAAAGCCATAATGAATGAAATTAGTTAGATTATTAGGTTTTTGAGTTTATCGCGTTCAGACAGACAGACGCTACGCGGCGGGACGACGACGACGATGACTGTGTTATAATACCTATGTAGTGATTGTGATGTGAAGACGTTGTAGATGAGTGTGTATGTGACGATGTGACTAAGCGTGTGTTGTGTGCTAGGGCCGCGTGCACCCAGTGAGCGTCTCGCGAGGCCCAAGCATGGACCTGCTGCTGTGGCTGGCGGCGGCCGTGGTCACATCCATCCTGCTGGCCATCATCTGCCGCTGCTGCTGCCGGAGCAAGTCGCGCGGCAGAGTCATTGCCCGTGAGTACACACACCTACACCTACACACCTACCGCGACACACTCGCACACCCTCACTATCCGCCGAGCCAGTCTAACTAGACGCGGTAATAATTACGACCATACTACGTATACATACTTAAAGTACCTACCTACATGACATTTAAAAATCAAGCACCGACTGCCACACAACACGAAATTCTAAGGCCTAATAATCAGATAAGATGTTGTATTTTGGAATTCCCGCATCTCGGTAACTGTCCGAGAGCGTCACACTCGCAGATAAAGTTTATTTTCCTTAAAAATAAAAAAGCACATTTTATGCGAATAACAGTTTGCGGAAGAGATGTTAGTTATTCAAGTCATTTAGAACAGTCTGTTGGTCCCTATATTTGTTGTCGCTGACTGTGTTTGTACAATACAATACACCTCACACTCTAATGTTATCTGGCTATCGATAATCCGATCTCTAGCAATCATGTAGGTACCTACGTAAGGTACCTGCATGATTCGCGTGTCGGTATTCTGCGAGGTTTTCCTCTGCCGTGTGCAGCGGGACCAAGCGACCTCGCCGGAGTTTATCGAGACGAGTTTCTGTCGATAACATTTCGGCCGCGTGCGCGTTTGGGTTTCTCCGCACTAACGGTCCACACCTTGGGTCATCGTGCGGTGACGAGCGCTTTCTGTATTTACGTCACACAGACAGGAAAGTCTGATTTAATATTGCACCCTCACCCTCTGAGATGTTCGATTGCACCGCTCACCTCAGTTAACACAAGGTTCATCAATCGTAACATTTTGTTTTGGTCTTTTGATCTGCGTTCCATTCTTCATCTTTGTTAATTGGGCATTACAATTTACAATATCTACATTACTATTGCTTGTGTTAAATAAATGCCACAAATTAACAACCATGGCAACCGTACCCGTATGCATACGCATAATAACAACCATGGCAACCGTACCCGTATGCATACGCATAATCAGCCTGTGATGTCCCCATTCCCAGAGGAATCCGTATAGGTACTTACTTACTTATGTTAATTTGGAAACACCCTTAGCAATGACACATTTACGGTCCAACCGGTACGGTGTATAATATATATATATATATATATAATAATACGGTACGGTTTGGTACAAATGCAGCGTCACGTTAACGTGTTCGTGTGGTTCCAGCGCCCCCCCGCGACGAGGCCGGCGCGGCGCCCTACCCGCAGCAGCAGTACGTCACACCGATATACCCCGGTGAGAGTACAGCACAAGGTGACGTAGCGTAGCTTCATTTTCCATTTTCATACTAACACGGATTGTTCCACGTTACGCACCCAGGTCGTAATATCACCTAGAGGTGAATAAGGTGAAATGATCCATTAACCTACTACCCGTGGTTACCATCACATGACAAAACAATACAGCTATTGATCGCTGTAACTGGAGCTTAAAACATGAATCATAGCGTTAACAAATACTGCTATAATCTGGATCTAAACTGTTTGATGATCTAAATTGTTTGAAATTGTAAACAAACCTGTCCAGGTTACATTCTCGCGCAACCATTCATAAAAAGGAATTAATAAGACCTTCATCAGTATTAAAATGTACAGTGTGTCAGTATCAACAGTAGGTATATCACCATTTTTTCCAATAAATATTGTCTGAATAAAATTAATAAATTGTACGAAACTGAAATATCGTCAACGAAAGTTGAGGTTATTATAACCTCAATCATTATTGCCAAACGAAAAACTTTTTTAACCGTCTCGGCGATTTAAAATGTTGAGTTTAAGAATCCAAGTAGTTAATCAAATCAATGCAGAACATTTTAAAGAGGCTCGACAAATTGGTATCCACAGGTACGTTTTCTGGCTCATTTGTTTACATCTTCTTCAAATCATTCGTCTGGCTTCTGAAAGCTTAGTAACAAGTATAACTACAGCCAATCGACGGCTTAGTCATGATATTTAGCAACATTTAAGCTAGTGATGGATTAATTAGCATTCGCGTTCATTGTTAGCATGCGAATGCTCATTTAGCATTTAGCAAATGAAATATAGTTGCGAAATTCTCATACGTCAGAGCGTCGACGCACGCAGCGGTAGTGTGCGCTCTCCTTCGCACCCACGGGAAGTCGGGAATACTAAATCTATCGGTTTCACTTGACCGTGACCTCGTTGGCAAGTGAAATTTATTAGCAGATGCTGCAAACTTGCGAAGAATGGGTTAAGCAATTGTATATTATTATCTTTGATTTGCGCGTACTTAGGGTTGTATAATGAATGAATGCGTGAATTCGCATATTAACAAATACCACATATTTCATTATTATCAATTATCGTCATATTAGCGAATAGCATAGCAATAGCAATTAGCATGCTAAGACTCAAGAATTCACATGCTAATTAAATTTATGCGAAATCGCATTAATTGACATTACTAATTTAAGCTGATAGGCATTCAGAAGCCGGGTCTGTGTATGTGAGCGTCTTGTAATTTACGGAACTTGTGCGGAACACATTGTCAAGATATTCCCTCACATTCAATGCAAAAATGCAAAAATGCAATTATGTTTTTTTATTTCAAGTAAATCCCACGAAAAGATAGAGATACGAGACAGATTTTACCTTATAAGAATGAGATAACAGATATATAGGTTTGTCAGGTATCATTTAAGCAATTTTTTTTTTTTTTATCATAATTTTGAATATTAGCCTTAGGTGAATCGATTCACAATTCTAGCGAATTCACAAAGTTGTTAAAAGATTTTTATGGCATGTGGCACATCATTAGCAAGAGGATAGACTGGAGAATTAATGAGGGAGTTGGAAGATCCCGGTCGCTTTTGGTTTTTTTTTTGTAGCCATATAAACAGCTGTAACATGTACAGCTTTAATTTAAGTTTTACCTTTGTGAGTGAATTAAAAAAAAACTAGGTGACTAATGTCACTAATTTTGTATTTAGAAGTACTCTTAAACAATACACATCGATGTAAAATCAAAATTCAGAGTCTACGCCTTATTTTTTTTATTTTATTTGTATTTGAATGTAAAGTTTTGGTATTTTTTTAGTAAAACAATAAAAAGTCGATAAAAAAAATCTACAGGGCATTAGGGGTGTTAAGGGGTCTGAAAGGCTAGCAGGTGACCCCTTCAGTCGACAGGCTAGCAGGTGACCCCTTCAGTCGACCATTTCAATTTGGCACACGATGCACCAAACACCCTGTATATCATGAACTATACCAATTGATATAATTATGTGGATATACGTCAATTGATGTGTCCGTCACCACACAATCCTCACCTTTGGAAACTTCATGAAAATAAAATATTAGAACGCCAAAAAATTGTCGGGATATAGTCATAAATAGTCACCAAAGTTACAAAATAGTCGCATTATAGTTTCGAAATCATAGCTGTATGTTGGTGAGGATTGTGTGGATACGTTCACACTACAGTCCTCACCTCAGTGCAAGCAAGAAGCAAGTGACTATAGTATTTTAGACCTATGGGCTTAATGTAATAGGATCAATCCTTACTTACTTTTATTTGTCTTTACGTGACGTTGTCTACGCAATACGAACTTAATAATGTTGTGCTCGACTGTACTCGACACGGAAATGTATGTAAAAGTTTATATGGAAGTTGACCATACTTCTACATAGTAAACCAGGTCGAAATCATCATTGTTGGAGACGACTATTTCTTGACTACTTTGTGACGCCAAATTCAAATTCAAAAACGTAAGTGTTCCGCGGTAATCAGGTAAGGATTGTAGCGAGAAAAGCTCACCACGTCATCCTCATCAAGACCACCTTTATATCTCTGGAATCCCGTAATGAATATTTTTACGACTATTTCTTGACAATTTTTGGGAATTGAAAGCAAGTCGATACTGCCAGCCGTTTGCTTGCACTGAGGTGAGGATTGTGGGGTGAACGTCTCGACACAATCCTCACCAACTTATAGCTATAACTTCAGAATCATGAATGCGACTATGTTTTTAACCTTGGTGACTATTTATGACTATTTCTTGTCTTATTTTTTACGTTTCCAAAATATATTTACATGAAGTTTTCAAAGGTGAGGATGATGTGTTGACGGACACCATTACCAATTGATATTTATTGTCAAAACTAGAAATTTTGCAGATTCAAAGTTTACCCTAGCAACACTTGACAAACAACTACAATGCATTAGTTTTCCCGAAGTGGCAATCTAACCATAAGTTAGCTTTTCATTGAAATTCAAACCATATGTGCATAACATTTTGTTTATAGTAGGTTACGTTAATATGTATAAGGTATTCCCCTATAGTTAATAATTTTGTATTTTATGGGAATCTCCTCACACGTATCGTTCGAATGCTTTTACTACTGTTCATTAAGAATCGTTTTCGATTTGTTAGAAAAACACAGTTCTTAATGTGTTTTTAAAGGTTACCTATCATAAGTTCGAAAAAGATTTGACCGAATTTCATTTCACCTAAAACTTTTCAACTATTATAGTTTCGTTTTTTTTTACTTCATCCAAGTCACGTCTGCCATTGTATCAGTTGACATATTATCAATTCGATTTTTTTCGTTACTCCGACGTTTCATTTGGTCGAAAAACTTTTTACCGAAGTTACACTTAGCCGAAATAACATTTGTTCGAAGTATTATGTTTCCGAACATTTATTATACCACGAGGTATGGATGGGTGAAGGAAGGATGCTTGCTTCAAGCATGCAGCATGCAAGCAGATGTACAGCATGCAAGCAGGCATGCAGCGTGCAAGCAGGCATGCAGCATGCAAGCAGGCATCCAGCATGCAAGCAAGCATGCAGCGTGCAAACAAGCATGCAACATGCACGCAGGCGTGCAACATGCAGCAAGCATTGTTTCTGTCACGGCTCCGGCGCTGCGGGGTTTGGGCGGCCCCACGCGAGCTTATCGTTGCAGATGGTTTTAACGCTCACCACCGCACTGCTCCTCAGCTCGCGGGCCGCCCCACCCCTCCGCGCCTACGCGGGTTTAAATTACACTCTAGGGGTAGGGCATACAAGACTACGTGGAGTTGCTAGTCGGTTTTGCAGCGATTCGTTTCTGTCACTAAATTTTGTAGCACAACGTATTGACTTTTTATGACACTATTTTAATTTAATATTGAAAAATATTGTTTCGGTGTGGTGAAAATATGGTAAATAAATTATTGGGCAAATGAAAAAAGTTCAAAAGAGGCTTCGGCCAATAGCAAAAAGCTATTTTGTAAATCGGCGAAATATAGTTCGGTAAAATAATACCTATGACACATGATACTTCGATGATCTAAAAATATGTCAAATAATGCATAAAGCTAAAAAAAAGTCGGTTAATAGTTTTCCGTAAAATAAAATTCGAACAAAAACAATTCGGAAAAGTGATCGGTTCCCGTTTTTAAACGTGAAATAATCAAACAAACTTTTATTCTACTACTAAAACCACTTACAGAATGAAAAGCTAAACTTTTTTATACACGATATACAAGGTGTTTTTTTTTATATCTCATAACTATGGTATGAATTAGACCATATCAAAGAATCAACTGGCATATGTTTCTTCAAAATAACTCGACAGTCACGATTATTTATAAAAATACAATAGACGACGTATATTTAGTAACCTAATCCGTCTCTCACTCTCTATCCGCCTAACACCTCAAGCGTCGAGAGCAGTGATTATTTATGTAAAAAACCCTTAGGTGAAGTATTAGTATACGAGTATAAAAAATAAAAACATTTAATTCAGGCTATTTTGGTTCATAAAAATAAAATATGACAATGTCGCATATGAATGATTGGTTTGAATGAAAATGTTTTACACGTACTTATCAATGAAGCTTAGATACACACATCAAGAGTCTGATGGTAAGTTATCTTAAAAAAAAAAATTACGAGTATATGCTAGTTGATTCTTTGACATGGTCTCATTAATACCCTAGCTAGTTATGGGATATAAAAAAAACACCTTGTACTTATATCAAATCCCATAATATAAGTATCGGATTTTTACGAACCCTAATTAATGTCCGCAGTTGAAGCATTTGATTCATAACCATTTTTTGTTCAGTCGCATCTATTTTTTATTCGTGCTTATGTTGTGCGGACTTTTTGTTTGCATGTCAATGTCAATCTAACCTCTCAGTCCAGACTGCATCGTCAGTCGCGTTACTAACCACTGACATTGTATTCAACAGCGCAAACAGTGACGGTGTATCCGGTGGGCGCCGCAGGGTACCCGACGGCGACGCCGTACCCGACGGGCGCCCCCTACCCGACGGGCGTCCCGTACCCGACGGGCGCCCCTTACCCGACGGGCGCCCCGTATCCTACGACAGCGCCCTACCCGACCGGCGCCCCCTACCCCACGGCGACGCCCTACCCGCCCGCTCCCACGGCGCCTGATGCTACCGGTACGTCACTATATAATACACCACTTTATTTTTAAACGTTGCTTAAAGTTACGTGACGTTTAAGTGTCACAAGTGTACGGTAAGCAGTCGCTCATCGTTGCTTAACTTTAAGCGAAGTTATGAATAAACCTCTTCATCGTTTGAAGATAAACGCAGCTTCACTGTGTAAATCATGATCCTTTTCATTTTGTAAATTCAACAATATCCATTGCGTATTGCGTTATTTCACGTTGTTGAGCAATCAAGTTTTTCAAATATGGAACAATGGATTGTAGTTGTTTGAGGGAGTTACGCAATTGTAATTCCGTACGTAAGGAGCAGGAGCCTGTTGATATGTAATGTGTATATAATTATGGTGCTTCGGTAACTAACCTCCTTTCTACTAACCGACACTAGCCTATAGTATAATTGACTATACAATGTGTAAAAAAAAACCTGTCCGACCTGAAGAGGGCTAGCCACTGCAATAACATTACCAAAAAGTAATTAAAAAGTTATTGCTATTTGAAATTCACGTTTTAGTACCAAAATTATCCCAATTCCATTAAAAATTTGCGAATTTTCAACAGAGATTATAAGTTATCACTTGTAGACACCTGGTAAACGACGGCCTATGCCGCAGGGAAAATCGCCCTTTGAAAAAAAAAATTAAATCTTTTTTGCTGTCTTCCTGAAAATGATCACTTATATAGACTCTTAGGTAGTACGATACGATACTTAACAACACTCTCACGGATCGGACAGGCTTTTTTTTCATTGTATAGACTTTGTAAATTGTAAATAATTAACTGTCCTATTATATTGCGTTCATTTTGTGATGGTTAATGTGATTATGTGACACATAAGAACTGCCCATACGCAAATAGTTTATTTTATTTGAAATAACGAGTTTCGATTGATGTTGCCATACATAGCTCTAAAATTAGTTCATTGTTTATTGAACAATGATATGAAGATCGCATCCTTGTGGTTTGTTCAACGTTTCATTTCAATTGTTCCAACGTTAAAGATTGCGTGCTTTTAATAAAATTGAAATTATAATTAATTGTAGCGCGAGCGCTCATAACACGTTTGGGACAGACGTACACGATTATCTCACTTGCCTAAAATAAAAGTTTTATCATCGTCTGCATACAGAGTTATTACAAAGTCAAGAGACACGGGAAATGAAGTATTCTCGTGATGTTGCCATAGTCAGTGTTCCCTCTACGACACCTACCTCTAAAGGGATCGTCGCCGTATGGCCGCGGATCGTGAGCTGGTCGCGCCGCGATTACGTTACGATTAGTGTGCGCTGCAGTAGGGAGTTTCATACAAAGAATACTGACTGGCGAGTTGATACGGTGACGATACCCTTTCCGAGTTGATATGTGTGCTGTTTCCTTAATCGTGACGTCATCTCGACACAGCTCCTAAATTTATGGGATTGTAATTCAAACTCAAACCATTTAATTCAATTAAACCATTTACAGGCATTTTTGAATTGTCGAAGAGTCGGGAATCCTGCGTACATTATTCTTGTTGCTTCTGTATGTGAGAACAATCCAAAAAAATAGAATAAAGAAACAATTTAAAAATAAGCCCTAGCAGATAAGAGATGTTTAAAAGTGTTTCGATGTTTCGAGCGTCAAACAAACACGGAGTGAGTTGATAGCGGTGAGTCGGTGAGTCATGCTGGCAGACTTTAATGCGTCATTCGTTATTAGACACGTAATAAATGACTATAACCTGTAGTTGTCTACGACAGGGCAAAGCTTTCCTCTCACTCAGAGCTCGCCACTGCTGCCTGTTTGTGATCTCAGACCATTACTATTTTCAGGTCACCGCCAAAAAACAAGCACCCGTGGCTATAAACATAAAGGCTCGCCCCTCTCTTTTAGGCCCACGATTCACTTTTTGTTCATTTTTGGTTTTCATTCGGCATCTTTCACTCGAAGTGAAACGTGTGAACACAAAATTAATCAATCGTGAAAAATTAATTCATTAGTGAACCGATCGAACGATGTTGGATGGTGGAAATGAAAGAAGCAGATTAACGTTAATTCCTATAACATTTTATGAACGAAAAATTAAATAAAAATGAACCGTAGCTCGATTGAAAGCGTCTGATAGCGACTTTAGATTTACCTCGACATTTTCCTTCTCCGACATCATTCGTCATTCATATATGACATCAAGTTAGTAAGTAATATCAATACTCACGTATGTACTTGCTAGGTTCGGATCCACATCCTCTCTCAGCAAGCAAACTGTGAACCCCGAGCCATGAGAGCATTCCATTCGTAAAATTATTTCAAGTACATATCATATTACAATATCATGTTGCGCATTCCTCCTCCAGACCGAGAACAGACTCTAATAGCACGCATAATATAACGTGGCGAGATAACTAGGTGTAACCCTAGACGGAACCTTATATACCTTCTCGCTCCACAAGCCTACCCGCTCGAGCCGTTGGCCGATACATAAGCAAGAAGCCGATTCCTGGCCCCAGACCTAATAAAAACCAAGACATAGCGGTGTCAACAGTGAGGCCGGTTTCGTAAACATGTGTGCACTTTGTGAGGTGTAGTTTAATTGTAAATGTCTGCGTGTGAGCGTGTACCTATGCACATTGGTCTGGTCGCAGTGCGTATTGGTCGCAGCGCGTTTTTTATTTGGTTTGAGTTCCCGGCACGAACACACAAAAGCCGGTAGACTCAAGAGCCGGAAGAGCTTCCTCCGCTGTACTCAGGCTATCCAAGACCAACCGCCTAAGGCGAGAAGAGACCTCTGGCAAAGACTGAACCCGTCACCATCCGACTTCGTGAAGCCCCAAGAGCATCTGCCACCCGGATGTGACGTGCAGTGGCCTATATGGAAAGAATTCAATCAACTGCGGACACAATCTAGCAAAATGGGGGATTAAATCCCACCCGATACCCAGTGTGCATGCGATGCTCCTGACCAAGCCATTTGTCCACACACCTGCACTTCTGAGGACCTACAAAATGCCGCTGATGCCGCGATTAAAGTGGCCACCTACTGGGCCCAACACATTTAACAAAATACATGTCATTACCGTCGACTCGAAAAGAAGAAGAACACTTATCTCGTAGTATCGGTATGTTGTTGATCAGATAATAAATACCGTTGCTTGAACGCAGTGAAGTGGTCGGGTCACCATCAGTAGCAATTACTAGGCATAATTAGTGTGGTGTGTGGTCATCCCGATAAGGTCGGAACAGTAATCAATGTTTCTGTCGGCACCATGACGGTCAGGACGGTGTACTTATACGTTGTGCGCAACAGAGGAAATATAACCGCTTATTACAAGGATCCGTAGCATGCCTGCAGTGCCAATTTTATCGACCGCAAAATTGGTTTATTGTTTCACGTTGTGAAGTAAAACGTTATAATTTGTTCGCACAGTTAGCTTCGTTGGGCACGTATCGCCATCGGACGTGCTGTTACTGAGGAAAACTTTAAATAAACCAAAGGTCCAGTTGTTTTTCAATGGTTCGGTATTACTAATTTTGTTACTAATTTTGTTCTAATTCCATAAAAGCCACGCCTGATATGAGTTTCCGCCTAAACTTGCGATGTAGGCACAAACTATTGTACTTGTTATAGTTACGATTCTTGTCTATCTGGTCCACCATTTGCCGCGCGGTAACTTGAGTGAGTCTTCTGTACTTACTTACGCTGTGCCATGCAGTTATTAGTACTCTACACGTAAGTTGAAGTTTTGCCCATTAAAAACTGACCTAGTATTATATGGTCCTGTATTGTGTTTAACATAGGTACCGTATCAAACTCGTGGTGGCTCGTGACACCCAGCAGAGGAAACATTGTAGACTGATTAATGATTATGTTATGTTTACTAAATGTGGTTTACTAAATGTTCGTGCCTAAGGATTCAGTTGGAATGTGCTCAACTGCTCATGTACAACACAACATGTTGCAATATGTGTCGCGGTACTTATAGATAGCTCGGTGATTTAGCACTCAGCACATATTGACTGACTGTTTATTGATAAATAATCATCGCGCGAGTACCTACGTCGCTGACGTTCTGCTCGGTATAGATGATATATATCCGATCCGATTGCTATCTGTACCTGACGAATATTGTGACGCGTGCCCAGGATGGCGTTGGTTTTTATCAGAATATATATTTTGCAGATAGTAATAATATTTTCTTGGCATTCAAATCACTTTAGATCGTAATCTATATCTTTATGAGACCAATAAGAAAATACGAGAGGAATCAAAGAACCAGTACATGAAGACCCTGCTAAGTAAAAAAAAAGATATTCGAGTGCAACGCGCGCGCGCCACACATTTTATAAGGAAAAAAAAGATAATGATGAACTGCGATGACGTCTTCAAACCTGACTGCATCGGGCGACCGAGCGACCTTATCGCATAAGGTCACACGATATTGCTGATTAAATATCGTGTGTTTACTTAGCAGGGTCTTCATGTACTGGTTCTTTGATTCCTCTCGTATTTTCTTATTGGTCTCATAAAGATATAGATTACGATCTAAAGTGATTTGAATGCCAAGAAAATATTATTACTATCTGCAACACGATGAGCCGTAATTTCCGAATAACCATTCCGACAAATGTAATGACCAAAAGTAGGCATTTTAATTTATGTGTAAAACTAAAATAAAATAAGGCCATTGTGAACGAAATATAATGTGTTACTTTGGCAAACGCGACTTATTTATTCTTTTTGCGTTTCCGGCCCGATATGATAATATCATAATACCTACTGATTACATTACCTATTACTTATACTGTAGTGTAGTTTATCAAAAATACCGGCTTGCTTTGAATTATTTTTAAATATTTTGTTAAGCTCAAACCATGATTTGTTGAACAAACCACATTATTGTTATTAGTTAGTGAACACACAGTGTTACTAAACGCGGTGTTGTACCCCATGGTTTACTTACCACTCGATGTTCACAATACGAAGGGGTCGATTTTAGACAAAACATAAATCTTTATTTCATCTAAATTGAAAATTGTACGATAATGTTCCTTAACAGAAGTCTTTTGAAGAAAATACCATTATCTCCCAATGCTCACGTTCTCTATGTTCTTCTATGTTCTGTGTGACAGTACAGCGGTACAAGAATCTTGTGGCGCGTGGCCAAAATCGGAAGTAACACCGCCATCTTGTTTTCCAATACAATTTCACAAATGTTTACCAACAACGCCCTCCTGTCAATGTCATTCAGGCGCCAAAAGATCTTTGTAGGTGTACATATTTAAAAAAAAAAAAAAAAAAAAGAAAACAGACGTAAATAAAGTGCTTGGTGTGAATCACCTCAGTGTCGAGTGTGGCTGCAACGGTTATCTTAACGAGGTGCACTGAATATGTGCCAATGTTGACAATATCAATCACACATATTAGGTAACCAGTTTCATTGTTTGACTCAGTGCGCTTACTGTACGATCAACCGCACGTCAGTCGTAACACTTGAAGTAAGAAAACTGCCCTTTCTTAAAAAATGTCAAAGACAAATTGTTACCATGGACCTGCGGTGGACCGTACATTAATATGACGTGTACATACAATGAACGAATGAATGAATGATTATTTATTTGTTAAACACAGGTACCTACATACATTTGGTCTTCAGTTAAAATTCAGTTGGCTCTCTATGTTTATTATATTAATGATAGTTTGACATTCCGTTGTTTATGCAACGACTACCAACATTTATAGTGGATGCCTTGTTGGTACTGTAAACATTAACTATTTAATGTGGTTTGCATAAGCGTACCGAGAAAAGAAAAACAACTAAACCACAGTTTCTGAAAGTGTGACTAGTAAATCTGCTGTCCATGTTAGTCGATGTGATTGGTATACAAAAATAGAATATAAACATTAGAATGGACCACTGTACTATTTGGATACCCTTTCAGTACACAGACACAGAAATATCATGAGGACAAAATTATACATGGTATATTAATCGAAAGTAACCAATTTCAATCATTGTAAGGAACAACCACACTTCTTTAGTTACAATTTGACATTGACAGCGTCTTTATCTCGTAGCAGTAAGGGCGGTATTCATGACTCAATTACGATCGACGTAAAACCATTAGTAAGTCATTGCAATGATACGTAATATCTCTATGAAAGACTAAAAAGTTGTGTTGTGTTGCAATGTAACTCCCATCTCGGTGAGGTAAAGTTATGAATAAGAATGATTGTACTAATTTATACCTAATTTATTACAATGAGATGAGTAACATTGCAATCACTTACTATTATATATACTTAATTGTTTTTCGTCATTCAAATTTGAATGCGCTGCAAAAGTGTAATATAACTAACACGTGTTCGCTTTGTGTGAAGCTTTCTATGGAGTCGCACCGCCGGGCTGGAGCGCGCAAGGTGGGTTGTACTACTCGTACTGGGCATGAGTTCATGCTCCGTCTCGTTCTCGTGGCGTCTAGCTTGTCGGTTGGGGACTACAAATGTTTGGTACATACAGAACTACAAGGCTATTGTGGCGCGCGGCCAAAACCATAACTAACGCCGCCATCTTGTTAATATCATTTCTGTGACAATTTGACAAATGTTGTCAAACGCCCCCTTGGCCCCTGGCAATGTCATTCAATCGTTAAAGTATCCTTGTAGCTTGGAGTAATAACTAACATAGAGGGAGCGTGAAATTTCAGTATAGTTATACTGTTTATACTTATGACAAATTCAATGTGAAAAACAAGGACAGATATATAGTTATAAGGGTCGCTTATGACAAGGCTGTCCACTTTTTTTGTCTCGGTAGTGATGTGCCGTATTTTGCAGAGGTATCGATATTAATTTATTTTAGACAGGAAATTTACTTATTGAATTGAATGTACGTTAGTGTCATGTCATACATTCCATGGATGATAAAATCAAAGAATACACTGTTTGTTTAAAAACGCTCTGGTTCCAACAGGCTTTTACATGTTAATCCTATTCTTCTTCTTGTCGTGTGAACTGCAAGATCTATCAACCAGACACTGATGTCAGTTTTTGTACCGCTTTCCAAGCTCCAATATTAGTAACGACCATTAGTTCGCAGCTTATCTTTTCTTCCGAAGCATGAAACTAACTTAATTTTTTTTTACCGATTTCTAAAAAAAGGTTATCAATTCGATATGTATGTATCTAATATTGTTGGAATTGCACAATATTCATATTATTCTATGTGGGCTTCTAAACACGTGTGCCAAATTTCATAAGTGTATCTATATATGTTTGTCCACGAATTTATCAGAAACTCGTAATCGGATCGTGGTCATTCTTTTTTTATTGGATTTTTATCTTTCAACTTAGGAAACAGTACAAGTTTCATCAAAATCTGTTCAGCTGTTGTCAAGATATGGAACATATAATCGAACTCCTTAACGACAGTACGAATGTGTAAATTGTGTTCGTATGGGTATTTTGTCAATCCTTTAGATACCTTTTATAGAACTTACTAATTTTTTAGTGACGGTGTATCAAAACTAAAAAGAGAAATATAATAAATTTTGCACAAAAAATAAACCGACTTCCACACTAAAAAGCAAAAATAACTTTCGTTTCGGAATTCCGTGTCACAAAACGACAAAAAAAATTAGAGGTAAAGATGACGACTTTCGAAACGAAAGCTATTTTTGCTTTTAGTGTTTTGCTTTGGAAGTCGGTAAATTTTTTGTGGAATAGTATTTTTACCTAAAACTTATGTAATGGAATAGAAACAATCGGATCAAAACGGATTTTTATTTAATATTTGGGGATAAACAATAAAATAAAAAGAGGAGAAGTTTAAATTATTCGATTTTCAATCGAATAATTAAACTGCTTTCATCTCAACTCAAACTCAAAGCATTTATTTCAATTAAACCATTTACGGGCACTTTTGAATTGTCAAGGGAATCGGTCAGTCAGAAATATGAAGCTAATTGTCCATTCCAAAGCGTAATAGGTACCTATGGAGAAGAACGGGCAAGAAACTCCACGGACACTCTTTTATATAAAATAAATTGTTACAAAATATTCGTTACATCATTCATGTGGAAATTATACATGTGAGAACAATGTAGAAAGACGTGCACGTTAAAAGCGTTCATAATAAAAAGATAAAAAAGGAGATAAATAAAAAAAATAACAATTCAAAAATTTAAATCAGCCATGGCAGCTAAGAGTTGGCCAGTCCCAACTGACGGCGCCCGTTCACGAACATGACGCATGTATCAGCACCATTCAACTCAACCATACAATTATATGCAAAATTTCTGAAAACAACAAAGAAAACTAACTTGGTGTGTTGTGTTACTTGTGTTTTATCTACTATACTTTATTTATAGCCAAAAATACATTTCAATATACATTAGGCAAAGTATAGTATTTATTATAGTAAAGTAAAACAATTGGTAAAGGTTAACACGTTCACAGTTCCCATACAAACCATTTAGTAGACACCTTTTTTTTTGGTGGGAAATTGGCAATTAACTTATCCCGCTCTGGGCGGAGCGGGAGGGCGTATCAGACTCTTACTGACTAAAACCCACCTGTGTTCCTTCAGTTGCCTGTACGTTGCCAGGGGCCACGGTATCCCTTTCGGACTTTCCCGCGATTTTAGTCGACCCCTCAAACCGGCAAGAAAAACAACTGAAGATACAAGAAAATATTTTTTGTTACGAATGTGATTTACACGATAACACAAAACAAGCCATGTTAACAGCCTATTGATCTGTCCTTTGCACCTATTTTTTTTTGAAAATTGTGCATAAAACTATAATTTTGAATAAAATAATGACCAACACCTCAACCAGCACACGTACTGAAATTCACGACGTACGAATGTACGACTAAATCAAATAGTACACGGTTAATTGGTCGTGTAAAAAGAGACCAAGTATGACCGTTTGACAATTTCGGAACGTCCATTTAGTTTTAGCATAGACGAATCCATATGCATTTGTCTCTTTTAAGTGTACAATCTGCGCCATAAGAGAGAAGAGCTTAGATATATCGTAATTACTCTCTAATTTGTAGGCTCCCTCTATGCTTTAGTTATTACTCTGAGCCTTGTAGCACTCTGTAGTCTAATATAGTCCACCTCATAATATTGCTGTGCCACCTTAAGGTTGAATATCATGTCACTTAGATATTATAACACGTCAACTTTTACTTAAAAGTGTAATGTGACAGTTAGATAGTTTGAATCTGAGGCCCACTTGCGCGTTAATAGCTTACTCGGAGTTAACAGCTAACCCAGGGTTAATATAATCATTTTCTTTGGATTAACCCTGAGTTAGCTGTTAACTCGAGAGTTATTTAGCTAACCCATGAACGCGCAAGTGGACCTTAGTGAAGTTAAAATTTACTGGGAGTTTTTGTATACAGTGGTAAAGCAATTCCGAGGTCCGCTATACGTAGCCAATCTGCGTAAAACTCCCATGTGTCAAGTTTTGGCAGACTGGTGGATAGTTTCGCGATAACGGTGCCTCCCTGTGTTGCTTGCTGTTCGTGCTAGCGGTATATCGAACTGGCTGTAGTATTATATTATGTGTATTTACAACTTACAATATGTTTCACTAACGGAAACATATTGTAAGTTGTAAATACACATTGTAGTTGTAGTGTGTCTGCATGGAGACTTTCGTTGTTGACTTGTTTGTAAAGCTTGTTCTCAGTGAAACAGTCGTCCTGGCCATTCAATTCATTTGTGATCGGCGCAGTACACCATTTTTGTTTATTTAGTTACTTATTTATTTAATATTCTATCTATACATGTTTTAATTCGAATGTCATACAGGTTGGATTTTTCAGACGGGGCAGTGCAACGGGAGGTATCTTAACCTTTGTAGCTTCAGGAAAATGTTCTTAAGAGATTGGCCTTAACTTTAGAATAATTGCTAACAGCGATCCCAGATTTAAAAAAAAAATACTCAAAATATTAACGATAGTCTTCAAATTACGTTTTCCTGTAGCTACAATGGATAGTACCTGCTCTTACTGCCCCGTCTCACAAATCCACCCTGCATAGTGTGGCTCTCAGCTATACAGTTACATATCCTGAATTAAATTACATTATAATTACATCTACTATTTACCTTAATTTAAATTAATTTGTATATAATATCTCTATCAGCTGTGCTATGCTATCTCTATCAGCTGCCGCATCTCAGTGTTCGCTTCAGTGTCCGTAGTATATGTGTTATGTATAAATGTAAACAGTGCGATATACTAAAGAGTGTGATGTATTGTGTTACAGCATGTCCGCCGTCGTATGACCAGGTGATGAGTACGGAGCAGCACAAGCAGCCGCCCTACAACCCGCACGCACCGCACTAAACACACACACACACACACACACCCTCTACACACACTGCACCCACGATGTAGTAGGGTGTGTCGATGTCACATCGGTGGTGATGTGTGAAGACGAGGTGAATGCTTCGAGCGATCGTAAGCTTCGCGATGTATTTACAGATATGACACCACTATTTGAGGCTTAAAAATAACAAAAAACAAAATACCCTTCAAAAAAATAGTGTTTTCTCTTTTAAGATTAAATAACTATATTCTGAGAAAAATGTCACAACTAAAGTTACCTAGAGATTATAAGAATATTAAAATTGCAACTGAAAAGTAGCAATCTCTAAAACAAAGAAACTGTAATACTCTAACAACTTCATGTGTTTGAATGGTGTTCATAACTCGACTCAATGATTCCTACGATGATGTTTAATAGTCGGCGATAGATAGCGTGGTGTGCTTATCACACACACTCATGTGTTGGTAGTGTTGTGCACACTCGACCGGAAGTATACAATGGAGTGCGAACATAATCGACTAGTCAGTCGACCGCGATATAACGATACTCGAGTCGACGTAACTAGCACATTGTGCTCAGAGGGAAACAAACTAAGGAGCCGATGACTTTTACCAATATTTCCCTATTTTATTAGAAAATTATCTATAAAAATGTATGTCGAACTTGGATTCACTATAAAATGTGAGAGTGACAATATGCAGTCCGTTTATGAGTAGGTAAGTTTTAGTATCTATCTCACTCTTTTCCAATTCAGTTAGATATGTCCGTCTCCTTCTAGCGTTGTATATTGGCTCCGTAGTTTAGCTCCCTCGCTGCAATTGATATATTCTTTAGTTTAGTAAATATACTTATTTAGTGAAGCAGGGTCCGTACAGTATGTTGTAAGTGTACTAAAGTAACTCGCCATTGTATTTATTTAAGATATTATGATTATTTTCTTATGAGATTGTTTATCAAGTGTATTTTCCGAATTATTTTTGATGATTTTTCTTTAAAAAACAAACAATTACAAATTTATATTATCTTGAATAGTTTTATTTTAAATATGAATATTAGAAGTGATACAGATCTCAAATTGCAAAAAAGATTTTTTTTTCAGATTCACGTTAGCTACCTACATACATACATAGAACATAATAAAGTAATTAAAGTTTTTTAAATATTGCAAATTTTACAAATGTTAAAGATGCATCGATTTATCGTCTTGTATTCGACTAAATCGACTAATTGACCGAATAGTATTTTAGGAAGAATTTAGTCGATAATTGAATGTGGTCGGTGCATCTCTAGATTATTTAATGATAGTTAATTGTATACATGTAATTCAATTATTGCAGTATTTTAAATGGGGGTTAACCAGGGTCATTATATTAAAACATAAACAGAACAATTCTGTGTTTAATGACCCTGGTTGACTATAAATAGTAGTTTTCATATTTATGATAACAAAATATATTAGGGTTTGTTGAATGATCTGTTGTTGACTGAGATTACTGCAGTAGTGCAGGCATGCGGGCATGTGTGCAGAGCGTTCTATGTCATAAGACGTTGTACATTAGGTGGAGAATAGCATACAACAATAAAATGGATTGTCGACGTAAAAGATAGTGAAAAGCGAAGGACTTTTTTTTCAATATCAGTGTTTAATATTAAAATGTACTTCTTATGTCATCGATGTCTGTTAAAGTATTATCATAGACTCGTATTACACTTATTTCGCTCTTTGTGTAAACGAACGATACAGGATGTTCTAGAAATCGATTTAAAATAATCTACTGCTGCTATAGACGAACTCTGCATACAATTATTTTTATTTTTACTTATTAATCAATACAGTACAATACAGTTTAAAATAATGTAAAGTTAAGAACAGCCTGTATTAATATGTGGATAATAAAATACTTTCGATTCCCAATTTTCTCTGAAATGAGAGAATAAAATGTTAAAAGAAAAACGACCTTATGTCCTATACAATAATTATGTTAGTTCATAAAACTGCCTCCTGCTCTATGTATGGCATCACAGTGTGTCATGTAATACTCGGTTGTTCTATAAATGCTCAGTTTTGAGTAGCCCTTTACAAATATCGTGCTAGTTGTACACTTGTTCACTGTAACATTACAGTCGTCGTGACAAGTACTTAATTATTATTATTAGAAAAACTCCGTGTATGTCATCATCTGGCATGATTATTTCTAAGTAGCAGATGAAAGATTCTAATAAAACCTCTCTCTTCAGATCAAAATCTTACTTTTGAGGCTAATGAATTACAGCCAAAAATATTTAATTTAAATTCTGTAATCGATTTTTAAATATTCTATAGAGAAAATAATATCCATTGTACAGTTGTCTACTAAAGTGATGAAACGTTCACTACTCAGTACCTATTTACCTCGCTCGTAGCACCCAACCGGCGGTGAATACCGGTGTACTATACACTGGTCACAAATACTAGAAGATAATACCTCTATTATACCTGTAATGCCAATCTGAATGTTGTGTAATATGTAAAGTTAGTACAATACAGTACACTTGTTGTGATGTCACAAACAATGTTCCTCTCACTACTCATGAAGATAGCCCTTTTTTCTACAGAAATATCTCGTAATAAATCAATCACTACGGAGGCTACGTATACAACATTAAGCAACAGTCAATGCAAGACATTTTGAAATCTTCCAATAATCAATAGCGTGCTCACTTTTATAGTAAATAAATATGAACACTTGTGCTCTCGAGCGTACTCGGAACTGTGTTAATGTTAAGTAAGTATACATTGTGATATGTGAGCGCAGTACCGTACGTGCGCAGTACAGACGTGGCTGTTAATGTGTCTGCAGATTGTATCAGATTACTATTATTTACCCTAGGCGATAAGAATATGGTATTTTTCCAAATATAATTTTGAGCTTTATTTCGTAATGTTTAAGGTGCATTTTGTTATGATAAAAATATTTTCAGTTTAGTTTTGTAAGTCGTCACCAAGTGTATTTTAATTTTCATACAAAATATTTTAAATAAATTGCATAACGCATGACCTTGTGGGTTTTATTTGAACACTTCTACCTACAAAACAGGAAAATAATAAGTACATACATTAAAATGTTGCTGTAGGCTGTATAGGTACCCGGTGGCCGGTGGAGCCCAGCTTACTCTCACCTACACACATTTTACAAGTTCTGCAAATCTCTGGACATCAGACTTGTTAACCGCTGGCCTAAAAAGTGTACCTACTAAAGAAATGGTTACTGGTACTAACATACACTGAAACAGAATCATTTCACTAACGTTTGTCGACAAGCCAAAGTGCCAGCAAACAACATCCCTCTCTCACCCTCTCACCCTCACAGACACACCCAACATAATACACGCTGTACTGAACTAGCCTTGTGAACCGACATATTTATTTCTGCTCATTCGTTCTCCGACTCCGACGACGATTTTATGGATATAATTATGTGGCATGATCTCATATTATTTGTCGGATAAACCCAGTGACGTAGCTGACGAGTGATAGGTACCTAACGTCGTTCATGAGTTATAGAAGAGACCTAAATAATATCTGTTGAAGAGAGCCTCATTGTAAAAGAGAAAACCAACCTAAGCGGCAAGACAAGAAGTCCAATTAGTAAATCTACTGTCAAATCTCAGAAGGCTGGAAATGGTTTGAAATCTTCAACACAGTAAGCAAGCGTGGTAATGAATGCTTGTTCTGTATGTAACAGGCTCTTCTTGAGCCTGTTACTACTGGCTAGTTAGATTAAAATTAAATAGCACAACATTACGCCTATATTCCTCGAATGGCTGAGCACGGCAGAGGTGCCAAGTACCCCATTTCGTTAGTTTACCGTCTCATGTGTTGACGAGCCTATTACCATCACACGGGATCCAAACTCAAGACTCCTGAGAAATTCCTGTTGAAAGAACCCAATAATAGGTACCTAGGTACTCTGCCTCGATCTGGGAGCGTTCAGGAATCGAGCTCAGCTGTCATCAGCCGCGGTTGCGATGGCGACCACTGGACCAACGAGGCAGTTTGCTTGCGGTGTATTCGTAGGTATTTTATTTGTCACAGTTGAACCGGCAAACTAGACTTACTACATCTATGTGTACTTATTGTTGGCGCCTGCAACCATTGTGCTTGCATCACGCACTTCATGCAGATTGCCAAGCGTATTTCACAGGCGCTTATAACTGACCGTGCTTCACTTAGGATGCGCTTTCTCTAAAAGGAAGAGTAGACCTACACCTAGTCCTACCTTATATATATTTGTATCTATCCCTGTATGAGTTAGAATGGTTCTGTACTTAGTTTAGTTTTATGTTTATTCTTTCGATCCATGGTATACCTACTATGCTTTTTATTTATTTTCTTATTATTACTTTACATCATAACGGTATGTTGTGATTGTGAGGTACGTATAATATATGATCCTTATTTTAAATTTTGATCATCTTTAATTTTGTTAGTTTCATTATGAATCCTTATGTAAAATTTTAATATATCCTGGCAGGGGTTGCCATATTCAATATTGTTCGCAACATGGCATTTTTGAATTGTCAAGGTGTCTGTAGCAGCGCGTATGCGCATAGCAGCGCGCTCGCAGCTACACTGAACTGTAGGACTTTAGGAGCGAGTGCCGGCACCTATATTTATAACTTCGAGCGTTTAGTGGTTAGTTCGACTATTGGCAGAGGGCGCGCACCGCGCGCTGATTATTGTAGTAATATTTTAACTGTGTTCTGATTGGCTGTTAATAAATAATGTCTTTTAACTAATGTCCACTACTTGCCTTACCTCATAAAGGATAACCATGATATAGTGTTGTTTGCGGATGATACTTCACTTTTGTTTAAACTTAAACGTCAGCAGTTGGTTACTGACGACGTAAATAGCGCGATCTCAAAACTAGTTCACTGGTTCAATGTTAACAATTTACTTCTTAATAAAAAAAAAACCAAATGTATTAAGTTTACCCTACCACACGTTAGGCAGGTGAAAACTAAGGTGTTGATAAGGGGCGAAGAATTGAATCCTGAAGATAGCACAGTATTCTTAGGCTTAACTTTGGATGCTAAGCTTCAGTGGGGCCCACATATAGATAAATTGTCAAAAAAGCTAAGCTCCGCAGCTTATGCTGTTAGAAAAATTCGTAATTTAACTGACATAGAGACAGCCCGTTTAGTGTACTTTAGCTATTTTCATAGTGTAATGTCGTACGGTATTTTGTTGTGGGGAAATGCCGCCGACATTCAAACTATCTTTGTTTTGCAGAAAAGAGCCGTTCGATCAATTTATAAATTAAGCCCGAGACACTCTCAGAGAGAAATTTAAGGAAATTAATGTAATGACTGTGCCTTCTCAGTATATTTTTGAAAATCTTTTATATACCCATAAAAATATAAGATTGTATAAAAAATACAGTGATATCCATAAGATAAACACTAGGAACAAACACAAATTTGTAGTACCTACAACAAGGCTCAAGAAAATAGGTAGCTCGTTCAGATGTCAATGTATACGCTTTTACAATAAACTCCCAAGCCACGTACAAGATCTAAGCCTTAATAAATTCAAATCATTCATTAAACGTAAGTTGTGCCAGAAAGCGTTTTATACCATTAAAGATTACGTTGAGGACAAAAAGGCCTGGGATTAAGCTGCTCCAATTTTTATTTTTTATTTTTTTTACAGTCAGAAATTTGGTTTTTAATATATATATATTTTTTTTTCTCATTCATTTGTACCACTATATGAATATTTACTTTGTGAAGTATAATATATACATATTTTTTTAAATATATTATTGTGAACGTGAGGACTATGTGGATCATATATTTTTTATTTTTTTTTCTCAGTAATTATTAATGATAATCTGGCAATTTGAGTACTTTATGTGGCCTACCCAAATGTCCTTTCTTTGGTATTGTTCGTCGAGTCGTTGAACTCCTTAAGTTCTGAGTTGAGCTACACGATTACTGACAAATGCGTGCACTGACTGGACAGGTCCACTCAAATCTGTATAATACTTTCAATGATCTGACCAAGACTATTTCTGGGTTTTATATACACATTGACATTAATGAATTTTATATATACAATGACATGAGTATTTACTTTTTAAAGTATTATATTGTTTTAATAATTGTGAATGTGAAGACTATGTGGGTCATTCCTTTTATTTTATTATTTAGTTTTTATCACGGTCTGGCAGCTTGAGTAATTTATGCGGCCTACCCAAACGTCCTTTCTTTGGTATTGTTCGTCGAATCGTTGAGCTCCTTAAACCCTGAGTTGAGCTGCACGGTCACTGACAAATGCGTGCACTGACTGGACAGGTCCTCTCAATCTGTGTGGTTCTTTCCTCAAAAGACCATCTCAGACACCAATCTACATGATCTTCACATGATCTGACCAAGATTATGTCTGGACTTTAAAAGAGACTGTGACCTCTCAGTTTGTTTCGGCCTTTCTTCTCGGAGTAGTCAGATAGGAAACGCCGACCTCATCTAGTTTAAAAAATATGATTGACGTGTAAAAGTGTTTTGTCCAAACCCACTTACAGAAATAAAATCATTTATCATTTATCATTTATGTACCTAAGTAATTTTGTATATAGTTAGGCTATCAATAAACGAGGATATTCATTTTCCTTTCTTCCTTCTCAATACATTGTTTTATTACTATTACTATCCAACCTTGTCGCTAAAGTGGTGACCCCGACGCCCGAATACAACCTGTCGGTATTTCAAGTACGCCCATTACCAGCGAAGCTCAGCAATGCCAGAAACAGCGGGATACTAACAAGAAATCGCCGGAATTTCACTTTCCCTGCGTGTTCCACCGTTTTGGCGTGACAAACCGCGACTATGGTTTATCACATTTGAAGCCGCTGTCAGCGATCTTAAGAAAAGCGACACTCAAAAAGCACAGATGGTTATAGCGCAATTAACGAAGGAAGACATTGAGCAAATATGTGACCTGCTTGAAAACCCGCAATCGGAACGACCCTACAGCGCAATCAAGGAACGGCTTATTTCCGTGTATGAAGAATCAGATGGAAAACAACTACAAAAGCTTTTGTCCGATATGGAGCTGGGCGATCAAAAACCAAGCCAATTATTACGTCGCATGCGTAGCCTAGCGCATAATAAAGTACCAGACAGTACACTCAGATTGATGTGGATGAACTTACTACCCCAACAAGTGAGATCAGTACTTGTTGTCAGTGACACTATCAGCAAAGACACTGCATTGGACGAGTTAGCTAAGATGGCAGACAAGATGATGGAGCAGACATCCGAAGTGCCCGCCGTAGTATCAGTTGACAACTCTCAAGCTCAGGGTAGTATGCAGTGCATAGTGGAAGAAATTCGCAAGTTACACCTAGAAATCGCCGAGCTCAAGAAAGATAACCGTTGGTGCACACACACATCGCCGCCGTCACATCATCAATACAGACGCAGTTATCGCCGTGATCGTTCAAAAACGCCGTCTCGCTCGCACTCAAGAAACTTCAGATCTCGTTCATCAACTCCATCCCCCTATTGTTATTATCACAGAAAATTCGGCGTAAAAGCAAAACATTGCACAACACCATGCAGTTTTAACAAGGACAATAATACCCCACTGCCGTACAAGTTATACGCCGCCAATAATTCAGAGATACCCACATATGGAGAAAAAACCATAGACCTCAATCTGGGTCTACGACGTCCCTACAAGTGGAAGTTTATTGTTGCTGCCGTAAGCAAGCCAATACTTGGAGCAGATTTCCTAGGCTACCATAATCTACTGGTCGACCTAAGGAATGAGCGTCTCATCGACAACACTACCAAACTTTCTTCTAAGGCACCAGGGCGATATACAAGCATACCTACAATACGCAGTATTGATCTTCAACAAACGTTCCATGACATACTGGCAGAATTTCCCAACGTCACTCGTTTGTCATCAATTAAACTCAATCCGGAGCATAAAGTCGAGCACTACATTGAAACAACAGGTCCACCTATCCATGCCCGAACTCGACCTATACCCCCGCATCGCTATGAAAAGGTGAAGAAGGAGTTCGAGAATATGATTAGCCAGGCCGGCCATCCGCCGGCCGGCCTAGCAAGAGCCCTTGGTCCAGTCCACTCCACTTAGTACCGAAAAAAAATGGAGATATACGAGTATGTGGTGATTACAGGCGACTCAATGCCATTACCAAGCCTGACCGTTATCCCATTCCACGAATAAAGGACTTCACATATCAGCTCGCTGGCAAGCAAGTTTTCTCAACCCTGGACCTGAACAGAGCATACTCACAACTACCAGTCCGTGAAGAAGACATAGAGAAGACAGCACTTATAACCCCATTTGGTTTATACGAGTTTCCACGCATGTGCCCAGGACTAAAGAACGCTGGTCAAACATTCCAGCGATTTATAGGTACATGAAGTTCTACGAGGCCTTGATTTTGTCTACCCATTTGTCGACGACTTGCTTGTGGCTGCAGAAGACGAAACAACAGCTCGAGATAATCTCAGAATCGTACTACAGCGCCTGGATACGGCATCACAATCAACCCCGCCAAATGTGTATTTGCCAAGAGAGAACTCACATTTTTGGGATATTTCGTCTCCCCCGAAGGCATAAAACCACCACAAGAAAAGGTGAAGGTAATCAGCGACTACCCTAAACCAAAGAATGTCGAAGAATTACGACGTTTTCCCGGTATGATAAATTATTACCGAGAAAACATACCGAACGCCGCAGCAACTCAAGCACCTCTGCACATGTATTTAGAAAATACACATTCAAAAAAACGGGACAAATAATTTGGAACGAAGAAACATCTAAAGCTTTTGAAGAATGCAAGGAATGCATTCAAAAAGCAACCTACTTGGCGCATCCACAGCACGCAGCCCCTCTTGGTTTAATGTGTGACGCATCGGACAAGTGTGCAGGTGCTGTACTACAACAACAAGTCGACGGAAAGTGGCAGCCACTTGGTTATTTCTCTAAGAAATTCACGCCGGCGCAGCAAAAGTATTCAACATTCGACCGAGAACTACAAGCCATATACTTAGCATTGAAACACTTTAGAAAATTATTTGAAGGCCGTGAACTGATTGTGTATACAGACCACAAGCCAATAACATACGCGCTCCAGAAAATATCATCTGACTCAGAAACTCCCCGCCGCACCAGGCAGCTATTATTCATTAGTGAATTTACTAATGACATACGTCACATTAGCGGACGAGATAATGTTGTCGCCGACGCCTTATCGCGCATTGAAGTTATCAATTGCCCCACTCCTATCGACTACGCGGTACTCGCAAGTGCACAAGAAAAGGACGCAACTATACAAGATTTACTTCGTCAATCAAATATCCAGATGCGCAAGATAACATTGCCTGGGATGACTTACGCTATCTATTGTGAGACATCAACACAAAACATTCGTCCGTATTTACCTGAGGAATTCCGCATAAAGGCATTTAACGCAATTCACAACTTCAGCCATCCCGGTATGCGAACGTCAAGGAAGCTAATACAAACAAGATACTTCTGGCCATCTATGAACACTGACGTGAAGAAATGGGTGACAACATGCATCCAATGTCAGCGAGCGAAGATACACCGGCACACTGCAACACCGGTAGCAAACTTCGAACCATCACACCGTTTCGAACATTTGCATGTTGACATCGTTGGCCCGCTGCGTACGTCGCCTCAAGGACACCGTTACGTCATCACTATGATCGACCGAGCGACGCGCTGGCCCGAGGCACACGCCGCGCAAGACATAACAGCTGACACTGTCGCTAAGATTGTGTTTGAAGGATGGATCGCACGATTCGGATGTCCAGCTCGAATGACGACTGACCAAGGTCGTCAGTTTGAAAGCAATTTGTTCAACGCATTAACAAGACTACTTGGGATCAAGCGCATTCACACAACACATTACCATCCACAAAGCAACGGAATGATTGAAAGGTGGCACCGCTGCATGAAGTCTGCATTAATAGCACGTCTGAGCACGAGCAGTTGGATTGAGGAGCTGCCTACAGTGTTGCTAGGACTACGAGCCGCAACGCGAAGTGACAGTGGAGTCAGTGCTGCACAGCTTACCTACGGTCACGCTCTCACACTGCCAGGAGATTTTTTCGTGCCGTCGAAGCCAGATTCTATGGACTACAGTTACGTTGAAAAGCTACGATCAGCAATTAGCACTTTTCGCCAAGCAGCAACACAGTCACGCTCACGCACCAGTAGCAGAAGAGGGATATTCGTACCTCAAAGCTTACAGACCTGCAAGGAAGTATTCGTACGAACTGATGCAGTCAAGAAACCACTGCAACCACCATATAACGGACCCTATCCAGTGCTCAGCCGAAGCAACAAAACGTTCACTGTTCAACTACCGGGAAGGCAAGCAGTTATATCAGTTGACCGCCTCAAGCCTGCGTTCTCCATGCCATGCACTGACGACGCATGTGACGCAACACCTCTAAGCTCCAGTCCTGCTGCGAAGAACACTGTTCCTGTAAACATCACAACAGAACGTACATCGCACTCGGGTCGTGTCATAAGGCGACCGGTACGTTTCACTTGAAGGGGAGCACTGTAGCAGCGCGTATGCGCATAGCAGCGCGCTCGCAGCTACACTGAACTGTAGGAGCGAGTGCCGGCACCTATATTTGTAACTTCGAGCGTTTAGTGGTTAGTTCGACTGTTGGCAGAGGGCGCGCACCGCGCGCTGATTATTGTAGTAATATTTTAACTGTGTTCTGATTGGCTGTTAATAAATAATGTCTTTTAACTAATGTCCACTACTTGTACCTAAGTAATTTTGTATATAGTTAGGCTATCAATAAACGAGGATATTCAGAGGAAACTCAAGTCCCCGCAAGTCACTTCCATGCCCCCATTAGTACGTCCTGATAAGACCATTGCATTCGACGACGTCGACAAGGCCGAGTGCCTAGCCGACAGTCTAGAAGCTCAGTGCTCACCCAGCTCCCTACCAGTAGACCAAGCTCACCTCGCAGAGGTAGACGCGGAAGTCGAACGTAGAGCCTCTCTCCCTCCCGTAGAAGACCCTGAGAATCCTCTGCCTCCCGTCACTCCAGACGAAGTGCACGATATCATCAAGGGTCTTAAAGCTCGTAAAGCCCCCGGTTCAGATGGACTCACCAACAGAGTGGTCCAGCTTTTCCCTGCCCACTTGATAATGTTATTGGCCACCATCTTCAATGGTGCCTTAAGCAACAATTTCTTCCCACAAGTGTGGAAAGACGC
Organism: Agrochola macilenta; assembly: GCA_916701695.1. Classification (NCBI taxonomy): domain Eukaryota; kingdom Metazoa; phylum Arthropoda; class Insecta; order Lepidoptera; family Noctuidae; genus Agrochola; species Agrochola macilenta. The sequence goes on from OU753576.1 coordinate 346,908, forward strand.
CAACGTCATCGGCATCCCGAAGCCAGGCAAACCCAAGTCTGAGCCTTCTAGTTACCGTCCCATTAGTCTGCTCAAGGTTCTCGGCAAAATCTATGAGAGGCTTATTTATAAGCGTCTCAGAGAATACGCCGAGACCAAGGGCCTTATTCCCAACGAACAGTTCGGCTTTCGAACTCAGCACTCTAGCGTGCATCAGGTCCACCGCATCATCGAGGACATAAGCGCTGGTTTCCAGCGCGGCTTGATGACGGGTGCTATCTTCTTCGACATAGCGAAAGCTTTTGACAAAGTCTGGCACAACGGCTTATTATATAAGCTCTACAAACTCGGTGTGCCAGATCGTCTCGTGCTCATCTTACGAGACTTTTTGTCGAATCGCACCTTCCGCTATCGCATCGAAGGAGCGCTCTCCTCCCCCCGACCCTTACGCGCGGGTGTCCCTCAGGGCTCCGTGCTATCTCCTCTCATTTTCACGCTGTTCACCAGCGATATCCCTAAAAGTAACAAGGCGCAGTTGGCTCTGTTCGCAGACGACACGGCCATTTACTATTCAGGCAGAAGCCCCGACGCGATAGCTCTCACTCTCCAAACCGCAGTCGACAAGCTCGGCAAGTGGTTCAGAAAGTGGAGAATCGAGGTCAATCCCGATAAGAGTCAAGCGGTTCTCTTCAAGAAACCGAGACTCAAAAAACTTATTAACACGCTCCCCCGACCAATCACCATGTTTGATAAGCCGATCCCCTGGGAGAAGCGAGCCAAATATCTAGGTGTGGTCCTCGATTTTAAACTCACATTCTCCGAGCACATAAAGCAGGCACGCTCGCGAGCCGCTTTCGCTCTCGGTAGGCTCCACTCCGTTCTCAATGCACGAAGCAAATTGTCACTCAGGTGCAAATTGCGTACCTACACGGCGTGCATTAGACCCATTATGACCTATGCGTGTGCCGCCTGGGCACAAGCCAAACCCTACCATCTCCATAAGATGCAGACCCTCCAAAACCGTTTCCTTCGAATGGCGACGGCTTCCCCCTGGTATGTTAGGAACGAGATCCTCCATCTCGACCTTAAAATCCCCACAATAGCCCAATTTCTAAAACGCAATGCAACGCGTTATTTTGATAAAGCCGCAATACATCGCAACCCTCTGGTTGTGAAGGCCGCCAGTTATATTCCCTCTGGAATAAGTAAAATCCGCCGTCCAAGGCATGTTCTCAACGACCCAGATGACCCCATAACCCTCCTCCAGGAGAGCAATAGGGCCACCAGTACAGTAAAGAAACAAACACACCGACACACGTTCCGACCTCGCCGCAGAGGTCCGCGACCGCGTCCCTCCCGAGTAAATGATACTCCCCCCCGACCCTTGCTCGACGATGCGCCAGCCCGCGTCGAAGCTGAGCCCGTAGTCTTAAATTCCCCGAATAATAATAATCTATGTTTGATCCAGCCTGTCCCATCTTGCTGTCCTCCCCCCAGCGACGCCCTAAGCCGAGGTCCGTACCCCACAGGGGGTGCCCTTAGCGAGCGTTCGCCTAGTTTTAATTAGAATAGTTTATGCCCCTGGCTGGAGGCTTTAAGTGTAGAAGCTTAAGGCAGCCACAGGAAAGTCCGGTTAAGCAGCTACGACCTCCTCAGAGGTTAACTGCGAGATGCCCTATCTAAAAAAAAAAAAAAAAAAACGAGGATATTCCATTCTACGCTCGGCATCGGTTGCGGACGGTCGTGCGCTACTGTGTTGTTCGTGGAACCAGCCTACCTGCCAAGATTCGTCGCCCCCTGCGACGAGCTCCGTAGTCACCCGACTACCTCCGACCTATTAATTGCTGTCTTTTTCAAGACACAATTAATAAATATTTCTATATCAGAGTTGTTTCAAAACGTATTCGTCGCGACTTTTTGACCCCTTCTGGGAAAATCCACAGTTTCGTGGTTCTCGGTGGAAACCTATACGGTGCCAACGAAACCGAGAGGGTGTTGCCCCGACTACACCCGCCGAACCCCATCAGGGCTAGGCAGTCAGTTGGACGGGTCCCAGTGTTCGGCCTTGGGGGATCTCCTAGTCGACATTGGTGACAGTTTTCCCTTCACAGCGACACACCTAGTGTCGATCGGGTGTGTCTACACCCGGCACACTAGACTGGTTAGGACCCCGTTGCACATTAAGATAGGCAACGGGCAAAAGCAAGCTTAGGGCTCACCCTAGGTACTCAACCTCCCTGTCTATACCCGACAGGGAGGGTTTTACACATCCCCGGCAAATCCGCCCGGGGAGTTAGAGTTAGATTGTTAGGAGAAATAGGGAAAATTCCCCTCTCATATTTCTTAATCTCCCCCCGATAATGGAGGACGCTCGCCTCACGACGCTCCTCGACTTCTTCGAGGACATCATAAATGATGTCGTCCCCGCCCGTAGAGCCAAATGGCAACCCCGGTTTGTCGCTTTACGACAAACCCTTCTGGGACCCTCAGTCCCCAGCGTCACTGAATTCAGTGACGCGCTGGAGAGCTCGCTCCCAGCAATAGAATTAGAGAGTCCGCTCAGTCCGCCTGAGTATATGGACACTAGCGCCCCGACAGCCGCTTCTTCAAAGCGCCCCCAATCCCCCTACACCTCGTCCGACTTAGAGGAAATCCTCTCCGGTCCTTCCGTTCCGTCCCACTCCGAAGACGATGACTACACCACTGTAGTCCCCGTCAACGGAAAAGGGAAGAAACGGAAGAACAGGAAGCAATCCTCCACCCAGGCCAATAAGGTCGTAGCCTTCGAGGATAAGGACACCTTCGCGCTCTCCCCGTCATCCCCAACCCTACCCGCTACTTGCACCCCCGTAGCTACCCCCTCCCCCGCCCCCCGCCCGATCGCGTCAACCTCTTCGCAGGTTTACCTCTCTCTCACCCCCCGCCCGACCGCGTCACCCTCCTCGCAGGTTGCCCCCACCCCACCTACTTCTGACCCTAAGAAGGTCTCTCCGCCACCACCCGTGTTCATTCAGGACAAGGCTAAGTGGACGGACATCTCCAAATGGTGTTGCGATCAAAGGATCGCATACACTAGCGCCCGTAGTACCCAACAGGGTATAAAAGTCCAGACCCCAACCTCCCGCGATTATAGGGACTTAGTTAAGCTTCTGTGAGAGCGACGTGTGTCATTCCACACGTACACTCTCTCAGAGGAACGTCAAATCCGAGTGGTGATCAAACGGATCCCAAAGGAAATTGCCCCCTCCGACATTCTAGCCGACCTTCAGTCGCAAAACGTCCCGGTAGACGAGGTCCACCGTATGCACCGCGCAAAACGCGGGGAAGCATACGACATGATACTCGTCGTATGCACCCCCGTCGAGGGGCATCACCCCATCTTCCAGCTGAAGTCCCTGTGCTCTCTCACGGGCTTCTCCATCGAAAAGCCATGGAAAACTGGCGCCGTAGGGCAATGTCATAATTGCCAGCTATACGGGCACTCGCAGCGGAACTGCCACGCTAAGCCCAGGTGCGTCAAGTGCCTGGGTGAGCACGGCACTTCCGACTGCACCCGTCCCAAGGACCGTAGCCTTTGTCCCGACCCACCTAGTTGCGTACTATGCGGGCAAGTAGGTCACCCGGCTAACTACCGCGGCTGCCCGAAAGCCCCCAAGTCTTCTTCTCCCAAACTGGCCAAGCGCTTCGACGCCCGCCAGCAGAGGGAAGCCCCGATCTCGTATAAGATCCCCTCGTCCCAGATGCCCGAGAGACTAAGCCCCCAGAGGCCTAGTCCCTGGAACTATCTCCATCACCAGCAGGCTTTTCCTGCCCTGGGTTACTTCCAACCCCCCCCCCCTCCCCCACCCACCACCACCCCCCGTCAAATGGACCCCCGTACTCGCGCCCCCGTGCCCCTAATGTCCCTTATGCACGCCCCCGCGCCCCAAAACAAACCCGCACCTGCTCCTTTAGCACCGCGTCTCCAAACCCAACCCCAACCCACGAACACTCCCGTGGCCACCCCCAACTCGCCTTACGACGTAATCAGATCCGCGTACATGACATTCCTGTCCCCTCGCGCTCACAAAATGGCTAACGAGCTTACAGCCGCTCAAAACGCCTACGATCTCCCTAGGATCCAGGCTATATGGAAAGCGTATCCCGACATTACGCACGCCCTGATGTCCTCCGCCGCGCAAAGGACCCATAATGTCTAACACCGTTATAGCTAGGTTCAAACCCCGATCCCTCAAGTTAGGTTTTTTCAATGCCGATGGCATTCGTGGTCAACGCGATGAGATCGCGGACTTCCTCCGCACCCATCAAATTGACATCCTCCTCGTTCAGGAAACATTTCTCAAACCCTGTAACCGTGACCCTGGCATAGCGAACTATCGTATAGTTCGCAATGACAGGGTTCACTGTCACAAGGGTGGCACCCTAATATATTATAAAAAGGATCTGTACTGTATGCCTATAGACCCTCCTCCCCTTTCACGACTAGAAGTCTCAGTCTGCCGCCTAGGCATGACAGGCCATCAGCCGATCATAATAGTATCAGCCTACATAACTCCTGCAACCGGTGCAGAGGATTTTCAACCCATTAAAAACGATCTCACATCCCTATTAGCCCTGAGCGACTCCGTTATCATAGCGGGCGACCTCAACTCCAAACATCCCTCCTGGAATAGTTCTAGATCCAACATAAGAGGCCGACACTTGTTCGACCTCACTAACTCCCTTAGCATCGACATCATCGCCCCGATGAATAATACCCACTATCCCTATATAGTAGGCTACACCCCAGACGTACTAGACGTGGCGATCCTTCAGAACGTCAATCTAAAACTAGATTCGATAGAGACGGTGGACGAGCTTAACTCTGATCACCGTCCAGTAATACTAAAACTAGACCCCCGCATAGGTCTCCCCGACCACCAAAAGGGTAACGGACTGGAGGAAAGTAAGCACCCACGCTAAAATCCAACACGTCCCCCCAATTGGACTCTATCCCCGACCAATTCGACTCTATCGCAGCAACAACGGCCGCGATCGACTCACTCATTGATCACGTACAATCCGTCGTGAGCGACTGCTCAAAGGAAGTCCCAGTGGGGGAAGACCCCCGCTGGAAACTACCTGACGATGTGCGTGACCTATTGACTGAGAAGAACGCAGCCATTCGTGCATACAGCAACTTTCCCTGCCACGCTAACAAAGTCCATATGCGCTATTTACAGAGATCTGTAAAGACACGCATACAGGAGCTGCGTGACGCGAGCTGGGACAAGATGCTGAGCGACCTAGAGCCGAACCACCTAGCCTTCTGGGAACTTCAGAGGAAACTCAAGTCCCAGCAAGTCGCTTCCACACCACCCCTAGTCCGCCCCGACAAAACCGTAGCCTTCGACGACATCGACAAGGCTGAATGCCTAGCCGATAGTCTAGAAGCGCAATGCTCACCCAGCACTCTACCAGTAGACCAAGCTCACCTCCTAGAGGTAGACGCCGAAGTCGAACGTAGAGCCTCTCTCCCTCCCGTTGAAGACCCTGAAAGTCCTCTGCCCCCCGTCACACCAGACGAAGTGCACGACATTATCAAGGGTCTTAAAGTCCGTAAAGTCCCCGGCTCTGATGGAATCACTAATAGGGTGATTCAGCTATTCACTGCCCACCTGATAATGCTACTGACCACCATCTTCAATGGTGCCTTAAGCAACAATTTCTTCCCACAAGTGTGGAAAGACGCCACCGTCATCGGTATCCCGAAGCCCGGCAAACCCAAAACCGAGCCTTCGAGTTACCGCCCCATCAGTCTGCTCAAAGTCCTCGGCAAGGTCTACGAGAGGCTTATTTATAAGCGTCTCAGAGACTACGCCGAGACAAAGGGCCTCATCCCCAACGAACAGTTTGGGTTCCGCACCCAGCACTCTAGCGTGCATCAGGCCCACCGGATAATCGAACACATAAGCGCTGGCTTCCAGCGTGGTTTGTATACCGGTGCAGTATTCTTCGATATAGCGAAAGCGTTTGACAAAGTCTGGCACAACGGCTTAATATACAAGCTGTACCAACTCGGTGTGCCAGATCGTCTCGTGCTCATCTTACGAGACTTTTTGTTGAATCGCACATTCCGCTATCGCATCGAAGGCGCAACATCCTCTCCCCGTCCCACCCGCGCAGGCGTCCCTCAGGGCTCTGTGCTTGCCCCCCTCATATTCACTCTATTCACCAGCGACATCCCGAAGAGTAAAAAGGCACAGTTGGCTCTGTTCGCAGACGATACGGCCATTTACTACAAGGGCGCTGGACCCGACTCGATAGCCCGCATTCTCCAAACCGCAGTCAATAACCTTGGCGCCTGGTTTAGGAAATGGAGGATCGAAGTAAACCCCGACAAAAGCCAAGCAGTCATCTTTTCCAAACTGCTGGCTCGATACAGACCCCCCTTGCCCAGACCCATCACCATGCTCGGCAAGCCGATCCCTTGGGAGAAGCGAGCCAAGTATCTAGGTGTGGTCCTCGACCAACACCTCACTTTCGCAGACCACATAAAGCAGGCCCGCGCGCGGGCCGCTTTCGCTCTCGGAAGACTCCACTCCATGTTGAATGCACGTAGCAAAATGTCACTTAGGTGCAAATTGCGAATCTACACAACGTGCATTCGCCCCATCCTGACCTATGCGGGCGCCGTATTCGCCCAAGCTAAACCCCGTCAAATCCATAGATTGCAGGTAATACAGAACAGATTCCTTCGTAAGGCCACGGGAGCCCCTTGGTACTGTAGGAACGAGACCCTCCACCTCGACCTTAGACTCCCCACAATCCACCAGTTTCTAAAACGCAATTCCAAGCGTTTCTTTGATTCCGCCGCCACCCATCGCAACCCTCTGGTTGTCGAGGCCGCCAATTATCTCCCGAGTCAAATCAGTACAGTCCGCCGCCCGAGGCAAATCCTTTCCGACCCAGACGACCCCATAACCCTCCTCCAGGAGAGCAATAGGGAAACCAGTACAGTTAGAAAACACACACACCGACACACTTTCCGACCTCGCCGCCGAGGTCCGCGATCGCGACCCTCCCGAGTAAATGATACTCCCCCCCGACCCTTGCTCGACGATGCGCCAGCCCGCGTCGATGATGCTGAGCCTGTAGCTTTAAATTGCCCGATTAATAATAATAATATATCATTGATCCAGCCTGTCCCTCTTGCTGTCCTCCCCCCAGCGAACGCCCTAAGCCGAGTTCGTACCCCACAGGGGGTGCCCTTAGCGAGCGTTCGCCTAGTTTTAATTAGCATAGTTTTTGCCCCTGGCTGGAGGCTTTGAGTGTAGAAGCTTAAGGCAGCCACAGGATTGTCCGGTTGAGTAGTCATGACCTCAGTGGTCAGCTACGAGATGCCCTACATAAAAAAAAAAAAAAAAAAACGAGGATATTCATTTTCCTTTCTTCCTTCTCAATACATTGTTTTATTACTATTACTATCCAACCTTGTCGCTAAAAGTCGGTCAGTCAGAAATATTAAGCTAGTTGTCCATTCCAAAGCTTAGTAGGTACCTATACCTATTTTTTTTTTATGTTGCAGAAAAGAGCGATTAGAGCCATATATTATCTCCGCAGGCGTGACTCTCTAAGGGAACTTTTTAAGGATATTAACATCATGAACGGTACTGTTACTGTACGGTACGTGTTTTCATGGTCCTCGGAACGCGCCACCGTCGGGTTCCATGATGATGGTAGGAGGGGGTTCACATCGGCGTCGAGTCGACGATGAAGTATTTGGGACTCCTCCTCGACAGCCGGTGGCACTTCGGCGGAGGATTTCCGACGTTTGGCTCCCGGACTGGAGCGGGCCGGGGCTGCCTTGGGGCGGCTCCTGCCCAATCTAGGGGGTCCAAACGCCTCCTGCCGGAGGCTCTACGCGGGGGTCGTGCGGTCCATGTCCCTTTACGGGGCACCGGTGTGGGCGCTTTTCTTGGATCTGGAGGAAAAAGTCCTCGCCCACATTTGGTAGTGGTGCGGGGTGCGAGGAGGCGAAACGCCGTAACGTAACGTAACGCTGCGGAGCGGAGCAAAGCTCCAGCGGGATCTCACGGCGTCATGGAGAGTGTGATTGTCGCAACCCAGTGCTGAGCACGCCAAGTCCCCTCTTTGAGGAGTGGCTAGAGAGGCACCACGGCATCCCCACCTTCTGCCTGACGCAGGTTCTCACCGGACATGGTTGTTTCGGGAGGTTCCTGTTCCTGATAAGGCGGGAGGAAACGCCCGGGTGTCATCATTATGTGGATCGCCCTGAGGACACGGTGGAGGTCTGCCCGGCTTGGGTAGAGCACCGCCGTGTCCTCGTGGAGGCGATTGGTGGCGGTGATCTTTCGCGTCCGACTGGCCCGGGAGAGGGCATCGGAGGCCGTCACCTCCTTTTGCGAAGCAATAACGCTCGCGAAGGAGGAGACGGAACGCGTGAGGGAGAGGCAAATTTCGCGCCCGCACGCCCACCGCAGGAGACGCCCTGGGCGTCGGGAATCGCAGGCCGATTCCTGGCCATTGTAGGCGTGGCCTTGCGGACGGTGAGCAATTGGTAGGTCGCCGTCTGATAAGGACCAGGCCCGGGTCGACGGCGCGTTGTGTTCCACGAGTGCCTCATAGAGATGTCAGCACAACTGACGGGGTAGTCCGCTAGGACTGATGCCTGCCGGGGTTGCGGGAAAGTCCGATTGTGATACCGTGGCCCCTTTTTTTTTATGGTGGGAAATTATCAAATAACTTCTCCCGCTCTGGGTGGAGTGTCACGCGGACGGCGTCTCAGACTTTTACTGACTAAAATCCACCCGTGTTTCTTCCGTTGCCTGAGTGCCGAGGCCGCGATATCACTTTCGGACAAACTCGCAACCCTGGCAGGCATTGGCCCTTACGGACCCCGTCAGTTGGTGCTGACATCTCTTTGAGGCGCGCGTGGAATACAACGCTCCGTCGACCCGTGCCTGGTCCTTATCGGACGGTGAGCTACCCATTCCTCACGTCCGTAAGCCCGCGCCTACGGTGGCCGGAAGTCGGCTCGCGACTGCCGACACCCGGGGCGTCTCCTGCGGCGACTAGGGGCGCGAGGGCGCGAATCTTGCCTCTCCCTCGCGCGCTCCGTCTCCTCCTTCGCGAGCATTACTGCTTCGCAGAAGCAAGTGACGGCCTCCCATGCACTCTCGCTCCGGACCATGGCCTGAACCAGGGCCGGACGCGATAGATCGCCGCCGCCGATCGCCTCCGTTAGGACACGGCGGTGCTCCGCCCAAGTGGGGCAGACCTCCACCGTATGCTCCACCGTGTCCTCCGGGCGATCCACACAGTGGTGACACCCAGGCAGGCGCGGATCCAGCCCATAAACAAGGTTGACAGCCATCCGAAAATCGGCCAAGTGCGAGTCGGGGTATGAATTCGCTCATGATCGATATAGTGCATTCCTACAAAGGAGATGTTTACAAAATATATGACGCCCTGACCAAGATTTTGTACAGTGGTGCCGATTCTCTTGTACATCGAACTAAACTATCACAAAAATTCCTTACTTTTGGCTATGAGAATATTAAAGCTATTCTGCAAAAAAAACTCTAAATTTCAAAATGATTTTGACTACTAAAATCGAATCGGGGTAGGGCAAACAAGTACCTCGTGGAGTCACTCCACGAGGTACTTGTTTGCCCTACCCCGTAATTTTTTTTAGAGCCGGAGGCCCGCAGGGCTAGCTGCACGTGTTTTATATGGATTTTTTTACTTTTAGTAGGTATGGAAATTATGAACAATTATTACCTACATGTTGAGTTTTAAGGGTTTATGGGTTTTATGAAGGGTATCTCAAAAATAATGAAAATTTATAATTATTTTTGCGATAGGACACACCATTTTCGAAATATAAGCAAAAGAAAAGAAAAAAAAGATGCAGTACTGTTATTCCACCAGAAGTCGAGGTGTTGGAGTGAATTTTAGTTCATGACAACAAATTTTAAACCCTCTAACACTTCACTAAATTAATAACTCAGTGCCATCTTAGTGTTGTCAAACTAAAATATAGTTAAGTTGTGCCACTTTAGTCTATTTCAGAATGGGAAATCGTCGTTTGACAGGAATAAACAACATTTTCGTGATTTTTAGTCTAGTTTAGAGGTATTTGTGGCAAGAGAATAGGCACCAGTGTATATTTCCACATGGGGAAAGCCGTGGAGCGAACTTTAGTAAAAGAATAAACCTGTAAAATGTTAGTTTGTTCATTCACGAAAATTACAAAAGTAAATGTGTGGTTGTTTGCACATCACAGTGTCACATTTAGACTCTAAACTACTGAACCGATTTAGATGAAATTATTCGATTTCATCAAAACGATTCATGTTAGTTTACCTATAGTACAAACAGCTAACATCAGCACCGGTACTCCCTTTCTTCTCCGAAAATTGTTTGTCCGAAAATCATTATCCATAACACGGTTGCTATAGACTTCAGTAATCATAATGTAGGTACAAAAATTCGAAATTTTGTTTTACATAATTACCTTTACTTCTAAAACTATTCTGTCATAATATAATTTTGCATGAAATAAAGTCATATGTCCTAAGTATTGAATTATATAATGCGTATTATTCCGAATGTGTGTGAAAATTGTTAGTCCTAAAACATTTGCAGTGAGAGAAACGAATCGCTGTAAATCCGACTCCACGCAGTCTTGTTTGCCCTACCCCTAGAGTGTAATTTAAAATCGCGTAGGCACGGAGGGGCTAGGCGGCCTGCGAGCTGAGGAGCAGGTGGTCGTAACGCTCGCCGTCGCGGCAGAGGCTGGCCGGCTAAGCCGGCCAGCAAGTCGCAGCTGCGGTATGATACGGGACGATAAGCTGGCATGGGACCGCCAGAGCCCCGCAGCGCCGTAGCCGTGACAGAAACCATGCCTGCTGCATGTTGCATGCCCGCTTGCATGCTACATGCTTGCTTGCATGCTACATGTTGCATGCTCGCTTGCATGCTTGCTTGCTTGGTACATGTTGCATGCTCGCTTGCATGCTGCATATTTGATTGCATGCTACATGTTGCATGCTTGCTGCATGCAATGTGCATGCTTGTTTTCATGCTTCTTACAGGGAAATAAAAACAAAAAAATATTTATCCTGCTACTTCAAACAAAACTACACAACAAGTGAACTATCTCAAAACGAGTCGGTTAGAGGAAAAAATATTGCCTACGTTCATAAATAGTGAGAATGCGATACATTCTCCTTGGAAAGAAAAAAAATGAATACTGGCAGGCATAGCCCAGACATTAGTAGTTAAGATGATAATAAAAAAAGCAAATAATTCTCTTTTGTTTTTTAAAAGTAGAAGTCTATTGTTTGCGTCGTTTCGGAACGTGTTCTTAAAAATGGATAAAATTGAAGTTCGCGCGGTAATAAAATATCTCTGCTTGAAAAATTTTACTACGGAGCAGGTAAATCAAGACTTGAGAGCAACATTAGGGGTTCATGCTCCTCCATATTCTACGGTTGCGCGTTGGTGTGCTGAGTTCAAGCGAGGAAGAACTTCCACTAACGACGACCCACGAACGGGACGCCCCATATCGGCAGTGACTGAACAAATGATTAAAAAAGTTGAAAATATTGTCTTGGCGGATCGTCGTGTTACTGTTCGTTTTATAGCTGAAGAAGTAAAGATTTTGATAGGAAGTGTCCATAATATTATAAACGACCAAGATTTGGGTATGAAAAAAGTGTCAGCACGCTGGGTGCCCAGAATGCTTTCTGACGCGAAGAAACAAACTCGACTAAGAATTTCACAAAGCTGTTTGGATTTGTTACAACAAGATCCTGACCGATTTTTGGCTCGATTCATAACATGGACGAAACATGGCTTCACCATTATGATCCGGAAACGAAACAACAGTCCATGACTCTACTAGGAAACGACCGTCATCTCCAACTCCAAAGAAATTTAAGGCGATTCCATCCGCCGGAAAGATCATGGGCTCTCTTTTCAGGGACAGCCAAGGGGTGGTAATGATCGAATATCTTAATCATGGAGCCACTATTACGGGGACTATGTACGCAGGACAAGTAACAAAGTTGCGTGAGGAAATACGCAAGAAACGGCGTGGCAAACTCGCTAAAGTTGTTTTGTTTCACCAAGATAACGCCCCTGCACACAAGTCCAGAGTTGCGATGGCTGCCATTCAAGAAGCTGGCTTCGAATTGATGGAACATCCTCCATATTCACCGGACCTTGCTCATAGTGATTTCTACCTATTTCCGCGCTTAAAGGAACATCTCAGGGGCCAGAAATTTGAAGATGATGACAGAGTAGTCGCCGCCGTAAATGATTTTTTAAGGGATCAGGAAGAAGATTTTTTTAGAAAGGGAATTTTAGGATTAGAGAAAAGATATACAAAGTGTATAAACCTGAAAGGTGACTACGTCGAAAAATAAAATAACATATAATAAAAGATAATTGCGTCTTACTCATTCTCACTATTTATTGAACACCCCTCGTATATACGAGTACCTACGAGTAAGTCGTGTCTACGTAACGCCTGAGAGAAGTTCATAGATAGTTCATAAATTGTAATTATATTTTAAACACACTTGCTCGTAAAGTAGCTCTTATTGAATCGTTTTTAGGGTCATAATTCAGTGTATTAAAAACGCGTGCTTTTTACTTTATATAATCGGACTAGTGCTGTAATGCCACAGATAACTAATCAGGATTTGGTTGCGACTCGCTAAAAATAATAACATTGGACTTGCCTGGGAATAGAACGCGATATCTATGTGTCACTGATTAAATACGCACTAATTAGGATACACGTATTATCACACCCACTTTTACATCCTATGCGTGTTTCTTATTTATTTAAACTATTTTAACTAACAATAAAAGCGAAAACTGGAATAAATTTTGAATTTTTATAAAAGTCAAACAACCGACCATAGGCAACTGACATCCTTTTTAACTGGTCTAAATTTATCTTGTCATTGAAAAGTTAGTGATTGACATAGTAAATATCGACTATTTGTTCAAGGAGTATTTTATTAATCCTTTATTGAAAAAAAAAAGACGCCCGCGTTTAAAGATGCGGTCCTATTTCCTTATTAAATAATATCGTAGGTCTCAGGACCTACGACAATGTCTCGGGACCCCTCAAGTTTTAGAATATTGTACTGCTTTAACACTGAATTTGTTTAGTCTCTAAGTAGTCTGTGAGCTACACCATCTGTAAGCTCGTCTCGTATTATTTGCCAGGTAGGTTTAATCTATGAGATACCAAACGTACGTAAGTACCCGTGCTATCTTATTCGTTTTCACGGTTTTAACTTTGAACATATTTCAATGGATTTGTTTTTTATGTGAAAGTTACTCAATATAAAAAATACTGATGAAACACCACCCACAAAAAAATCGTAACATCGAAAGTACCAAAACGAAAACATCATACTACCACATCACTAAAACCATAGACAATTTCTAGCGGCCATTGTTGTTTGACAAATTTTGAAACGCGACATGGCAGTATGGAATTAGTAAGTACTATCATTGCAGCATGGAATTTGTATAAAGAAATAGACTTTGAATACATGGAACTAGTATGAACTATCCTATACTATTAAATGAGCATTCTCTATTTTAACCCGAGCAGAGATTTGTGCTTTTTTTAATCTCATCAAAGAGACTTCTTGCCTTCTATGTTCTATGTTACGGGGTTCGGTTTCCTTCAGGTGGACCATTGTGAGTGGGTACTTCTTGCCTTTTTTATCCCTACTGTGTAAATAAATAAAATGTGATACATTAACATAATATTTCATCAAATTATATATTTTTCATTACATAATCTTAATTTGCGTATTCAAATTATTATTTTGTGTTTATAATATTTTTATATAGGCTGTTCAGCAGTTTTGCCTGTGCCTTTATTTACAACTGCAGGCTTAGCCAAGTTGACAATCTACAATCGACAACGCTAGTAGAAAACTAATCAAATGTATAGGAATGACATCATCACTACGCTAAGTCACGTGGTCAGAACAAACGAATAGAAAATTCGTAGCCAAGTTTACAATCGTTCAAAATGTTAGAATGAAATGTAATCGTTTCTACAACGTAGATCGCTACACCCATAGAAATGGTAGCCAAGTTACAGTTTTGACAAGCGCTAACGAAACGATGTCGAAGTTTTTGAACGATAGCTAAGCGATCGCCGAGACCCAAGAGTAAACGATAAATAAATGGCGTCTTTATGATACAGCTGTGTTTAGACCGAGAAGTGTTTTGTTTATTTACCATATTTTTTGACTATATTGTCGATTTAGCATTTAAAATGCATACTTTAAATATGTTGTGGTGCGCTCATAATGAAGAAGTGTTGCTCAGGCGCCGAAAAAGAGACATAAATCGTCAATGCCGGAAACTTTATTTGTGCAGCAATTTCGGTTAAACAAAAGGACTTTCCAAGCCCTTTGTGAAGAACCCCGACAAAAACTTCTCTAAAAGGAACCAACGAGATTCCTCTAAAAGTTAAGGTAAGTGTTTAAGCTGACTGACATAATATAGTACTTAATAGCAATTTTTTTATTACTTAGCTATCATTTAACTTCCTCAATGTTTGTGTTTTTGTAGGTGTTGTGCGCTCTTAGTTTCCTAGCCACAGGATCCTATCAGCGAATTGTTGGGGTCACTCAGCATCTTGCCCAACGCACAGCTAGTAGGTGCATCAGACAAGTTGTTGATGTTTTGAACCATCCTGCTGTCATGGCAAAATGGATTGTGTTTCCAAAAACACGACAAGACAGAGCATTTATAAAACAAGAGTGAGTACTTAACAAACGATTAAACAATGTTAAATTAATAAGTGCATGTAATGTAATTTAAATTAACAATTATTGTTTCAGGTTCCAAAGAAGATTTGGCCTGCCTGGTGTAATTGGGTGCATAGATTGTACCCACATAGCTTTGGTAAAGCCCAATGATGAAGAGCATCTTTTTTATAATAAAAAAGGGTATATTCATTAAATGTTCAAATGGTTGATATGGCGTAGGCATAGGCATAGGCATGTTAAAGCTAAATAAATCACTTCTTAATAATAGTTTTGTTTCAGATTTGTGATAGTAATCTTCAAATTTTAAATGTGAATGCAAAGTTTGGTGGAGCTACACATGATTCACATATATGGTCTTCTAGTAGAGTTGAATCATATATGTGTGAAGTTCATCAAAATAATGAACAAGTATGGCTATTAGGTAGGTATTCATAATAGTAAAAAGATCTAATCTATAGTTTTCCTGTGTTTTGTCTAAAGAAACTAATTTTTCAGGTGACTCTGGATATCCACGACGCCCTTGGCTTATGATACCTATCCTCAATGCAGTTCAAGGTTCTAATGAAGAACGATACACTCAAAAGCATTTTATTTGCATTTCCTTATTATAAATTAAACTTTATAAGTCCTCTTTATTTAATGTATCATATAAATATGAATAATAAGTTATTGATAGTATTTTGAAGTTGTCTAGTTAATTTTATGTTCAATGTTCCTAATGTACTTAGATATTAAATTATTATTAAAACAACTTTATTATTACAAATAAGTTTATTATTTGTCTTTGTTGAAACACTGACATTCATAATAATTTGGTGGTGGCTTGCATGATAGGTAAGAAGGAAGGATTTTTCAGTTATCCAATACTTTGTATTTACAATTGACTCAATACCTTCATTATAGGTACCTATTTCTAGTATTGTTATCAAATACTTTACATAAAAATCAATTACCTACAGTTACTGTACATAAATATTGGTTTCATTCTTACATTTCAAGTCTAAATAAAAAAATATTTTGTTTAATACTGTAAAAAGATCAATTACACTATTAAATAAAAGAAATAAAAATGATACATAGGTACAATTTGTACATATAAAATTTAGAGAAGGGAAAAGTAAACTGGATTATAATATTAAACAATTGAAATAAAAATTAATTGATAATCTGATATTGTAGGCAATTTGAAATGTTCATAACTATCAGCTGAGACCACTATCACTACATTGGAAATTTTAAGGGATAATATCTGTCGAAGGTAGTGATGATGGTCTCAACTGTGGTAAAATTTCTATCAAATTGTCTACAGTACCAGTCAAACGACTTAAAATTAGATTTTGGTTTTCTTCCATTTCAATTCTTCTCGATTCCAATCTCAACCTTTCCATCTCCCTCCCTCTCGTGATATTTTTTTTCCCGGTCTGCCTCAAATTGTAGCCGGCGATGCTCGACACCCACGAACTCGCTCGTGGCTCGTTCGAAGGGTGTTTGTATCCGACGTGTGTGCGCTCGAAACAGCCCGCGGCGCCGCGGCGTCGATGTGGTGGGCGATGCCGCCGCCGCCGCTGCGGAACCCCCCGTGACGCAGTGCCGGGCGGCGGAGTTAGCACTGGCGGTGGAGGATGGCGTGGAAGTTCACCAGAGGGAGGTGGTAGTGAAGGACGGGCGGTAGATGCTGTTGTTGCTGAGAATAAATAATTACAATCATATATTAAAATGTGCCCAAATGAATTATTTAGCCAAAACATTGCATCTTAAAAAAAAAAGTACCTTGTATGGAATCAGAAGAAATAAAATCAAACATAATTTCATCTGCGGCAGAAATTTGGGATGGACAGACAGTGTGCACAGAATCTCTGGTTGGTGGTGGTAGACAGTTTCTCTCTGATGGTGGCTCCTGAAAAAAATTAAGAATTTAAATTAGAAAAATTCCAGTTTTTTATAAAAGAAAATATAGTAGGTAATAAGCGAAGAAAAAAAAGCTAACGTCAAAGCCTCTCTCCTCAATTCCAGCTTGACCAATGACAGCAGTCAAACCCATTATGCTCAACACTCTCTCTTCTGAAGCAGTGAGAGTTTGTCTGCTGCTTGGACCACCACCAGTACCAGAAGCCTCACAACGTATTGTCAAGGCTTTTTTCTTTGTTTTTGTTTTCCAGTCTGCCCACACCTGAACATATTTGTCTGTTAATTTGTCATGCATGTTTTCATCAATAATTTTCTAGTCTATGAAATAAGCTGATTGCTTTATGTATGTAAATGTACTTCAACTTGTAGATTATTAAATGTTAATAAACCATAAAATAAAAAAATTACAGTGGTTTTTGTGAAAATCTTACTTTTTTCCATTTGTCCAAAGGCTTTATTACTCCTCCACCAAGGGAGTTACGTAACTCTCCCAGTTCCTGCCACAGTCGGTCAGCTTTTATTCGGCCTTGAGGACCTTGCTGGGGCCTCGTTATATCGCCATGGCTAGAACATAAGTTAAAACGATTTCAGAGAAACAAAGGGACTATTGATTACGTATTAGTTCGTCGCGTATCACGTCATTGTTTATGTTTCAATCTTTCAAGTGCCCGAGTGTGATAGATTTTCAAACAACAAAGTAAGACGAAATACGAAAGATTTACGAAATAACTAATAATTTACGTACCTTTCCATGAATTCCAATAAAGCTGCGAACTATTCTGGGCTTGCTCGAGAACTAGATTCCATCCTATAAAAGTTATCACTTCATTTAAGGTATCTTTCATTCATATTATGCAGGATCATAATCATAACATTTCGAGACACAGTTAAAATAACATTCTGCACTGTGATATTATATTACACCAATTATAAGAAGAACTTTACCTTATTTCGCTTACTTTTTTAACACTTTGAAACAAATATCTGCCCGCGCACAAAGTAAACAACTGTGAATTTGACGTTTGTAGGAACGCTCACCATAGACTAAAGTATAGGTTTTTTCTAAAGACGTTGTAGAACGAGCGATCGACTCAGTCGTGTCAACTTGGCTACCAACTTATCGTTTTCTACAAACGCTTACGCTAAGGCGTTAACGATTGTAGAAAGAGATTCGATACGAAACGTTTGTAACTTGGCTAGGCCTGCTGCTGTGCGCGCATCGCTAGCAGAAGAAATAAAACCAGCGCGCCATTTTCCGTAAATATTTGTTATCGTTTTTGTTTTGTTGTTATAAAAAATACGAAAATCTAAAGTATTATCACCAACCGACGTCGACAGTTTTTAAAACAAGCTCCGATTGACAGTACCTGGCAACAAAGGTCAGTTGAACTTTATAAATCTAAATTATCATCTCTAAATTTACGTTATTCCAGCTTGTGTTCTTACAACAAGTCTGTTTTTTCCCTCGCAAGTTTGTTGAAAAACGTCGTATGAAACGCGTGTGCATCATTACCCACTCGGCTAAATTATCGCGCTCGCCTATGGCTCGCGCGCCTTTGCAATGCCGCCTTTTGGGTAATGACCAATACAGCACACTCGTATCATAATGTACTATTAAATAGCGTAATTGGCTTCGGCCGTTCTATCTAAATAAATAAATACATAGCAAAAGCTTTGTAATACAAAGTTTTAAAAACATTATTATGATAAATAAATAATTTGAATTTAGGACTTATAACTTTTATTGATAACGGTTTTAAGTCTTTTGTATATTATTGATTGTAATCATTATGACAAACAAAATTAGGGCATATTGTATTTAGGGATTTCAACTTTATGGCAAATGATATTATGTGACATTAAGTTCGGACAAGTTATCATTCGGACCATAGAAATATAAATAACAGGAGAAGTGGCATGGGGGCGTGTCTGTGTCCGGGCATCTTGACCACAATGGTCATGCCTCAGGCAAATGGCCGTTTCCGCTAACTAGTGCGCTTTCGAACGCGATCGTGATAACATTTAAGAATACCGTGTTGTTCAGTGGTTTCTTGTAAAAATCGATGCTAAGCTATAAACTTTATAAATCGTAGAACCACTTTTCATAAATCAGCACAAGTATTTTGCTATATTTGTGTTGAAAATCATGAAAAACAACAAATCGTAAAATATTTCTTGCCTTTACTACGTTATTTTTGTTTTCATATATCACAGCGACTGTACTTTTATTGTAGTAAATACATTGCTTCTTTACCACTACCAAAGTATGTCGCTAAGTAACTGGACAAGCAATGTAAAAATTACAAAACGATATTTGCTTTAAGCGGTTGCATCGTTAGTACGGCCGCAGCGTCTTGCGATGGATTAGTGATGTGGTTGTGCAGATCCACTAACGTAGGCTATCGACAATATTGTCGTATGAATTTATATTACTATTAAAGTTTATTCTTCAATTTGTCAACAGTTATAGCCTGATTGGAAGACCGATGTGAAATCTTGTTTTATACTCATTTAGATTTTCTCATAATGTTGTTTTTTTTTTTGTTTACTTAATATTTCTTTTTTTTACTTACTTATTGTTTATTTTTATCATCTTATTATATGTATATCGTTTTTTATTTATAATTTTTTCAGCAACTTCCAAAAATTTTAATACAATAATAAATGGGAGAATCGATAAGTTTCCGATTTAATCAATCACTAGCGTATATGTAAAATAAATGGCTTTTGCACAGCACAACGATAGCGAACGATGTTTTCGTGTGGGTAAGTTGTACGGTGCATGGTAAATGCACGCTGTGTTTGATGGGATAAGGTTTATAATTGATTGTGTAGTACGTTCTGATTTGTAAATTGCAAGTGTGAGCGGGACCTCGTATTTATTGAGTTTACTGATCGCATGTGTGATCGCAGGCTAGAGAGTAGGGATAGATTGAAGACATTGGGTTTCGATACTTTTTCAACTACCGGGCATATCTCCTTCTTTCTTATATCTATGATTCGGACAAATGATGATTAGGACAAAAAAAATTATGGCACTTTAGATTATGGATAAAAAAGTTAGGGAATACAATAGAGAACCATCAGCACCACGCCACGCCACTAAAAAGGAAGGCAGCTCGTAAGTTTTGGCGGCAATGTACGCAGCGAAGAACTTCGCTGCGTTCCGAATCACGCACGATTCATTGTTTTATGTTATTTTATTAAGGCATTGGATATAATATCATCAGCCTATCGACCTCAATAGACCGTGAAAGGGTGATGTCACAAGTCTATTAGGGTTGTGGGCATGCCCATCATGCCCACAACGGTGGATCCGCGCTTGCACCCGGGCGTTTCCTCCCGCCTTATACGGGACAGGAACCTCCCGAAACAGCCGTGTCCGGTGAGGACCTGCGTCAGGCGGAAGGTGAGGACGCCGTGGCGCCTCTCTAGCCACTCCTCAAAGAGGGGACTTATCGCCACAAATGGGGCGTGCCCATACCGTGGCCCCTGGCAACGAAAAGGCAACTGAAGGAACACGGGTGGGTTTTTATAGTCACTAAGAGTCTGACACGCACTCCCGCTCCAGTCAGAGCGGGAGAAGTTATTTGAATAGGAGACCTAAGCACTCCTATATACCTTCAACTCTGTCGGTCAATCTATTGCATTCTAAGGCGTATACACCTAATTTCAAATTGTCAAATTGCCAATTGCCATTGCAATTGAATATCTTTTGGGTGATTTTCATAGATCAATCGTTACTGCCGTGCAGTGATATATCACGTCGTCACTTGCCACTAGTTGTCATGTTTAGTGACGTGTCGTGTCGTGGCAGAGCGCACGCGCGGGTGGCGGCGCCGTGTTGACGCGACTGTGATCAGGCTCGGCAGGGCTGGCACACAACTGGTACAGCCGATCTATTCTGAAGAATATTACAAACATAGTACAGCTGCCGACCTATTCTGTAAAAATCTTACTCTGAAGACATAAGTGAAGTGAGCTTGAAGTGTGCCGTCAATAGTGTCAATCCGTAGCATCAGGTGGAATAGATCGGCAGCTGTAATAGGTTTAGTACAAGGCATGGGAATAATGGCATTACGTTACCTAACATTACACCTTAACAGCTACATATCTTTTAAAGGGTACGGTAGAGGTGCTAATAGTGATAGGAAACGACCCAACTGCAACCCGACTACGTGACGGGATGCTACAAAACCTAATGACACTTTGCTCGACCTGAGAATCGAATCCAGGGCCGCTGTTCAGCAGTCGTACTTGCGACCTCTACAACAACGAGGCAGTCACTTCAGTTGAACTTATGATAATGGAGCACCTGAAAGTTACAACGACAACGACGACGTTTGCAATATACGAACATGGCGGTTTCGCCAAAGAAGGCACAACTAACCTACTTCAACATACCACACAAAGAAGGCACAACTAACCTACTTCAACATACCACACAAAGAAGGCACAACTAACCTACTTCAACATACCACACAAAGAAGGCACAACTAACCTACTTCAACATACCACACAAAGAAGGCACAACTAACCTACTTCAACATACCACACAAAGAAGGCACAACTAACCTACTTCAACATACCACACAAAGAAGGCACAACTAACCTACTTCAACATACCACACACAACCTAGATACAATGTCGATAAAACAAATCTTATGTTAGTTTACATCTGATTTCTCTGCATGATGATTTAACACTGGCCAAATTCAATAGTATGTTTCTGAGATCAGATAAAATCGTGTCACCCCTGAACATAGTATCTCAGGCGCCAGAGTGTCGCCGACACTTGTTGCGATGTCGCGCCGCTCATCTGCGCCGTATCACTGCGTATTCCACCCACAGACACACTGGGACACAGCGTGTCTGTGACACACAACATGATGATCAGTGCTAACCATTATAGTGATATGTTGAACTAAAAAAACAGGCTTAGAAGGGCAACTTGAGTTAGTTCGCGCTAAGATCGCTCGCGCTACGAGGTGGAATGACTTCAGATGGTTAATGGCTGATTGTTCAATAACTTTTATCTGCCATGAGGAATAAAAATTGCCGTTTTGACACAGCTTTTGTATAAAGAATAATGTCTAACCACCATATTTATTCTTCAGTTAAAATGCTCTAGTTATAGGACGATTGAAAAATCTGCCCTTATTAAACAAACTTTAATATGAATCTTTGTGAGCCCACGTACGCACGCGTTTTTTTAGCGCGCTCTGGATTTTCCTGGGTCGAAAATCCAGTACAGTTTAAAAACACGTAACGTTCAAAAAGCGCCCCTGCGTACGAGGGCTGAGTATGTTTACCATTTGGAGGGTAAGTACTGGTCATTAAAGGGTAGTATTTGTCATTGGAAATGTAAGTTTTCCATTTGAGGACAAGTAGCAAGTACCTGCTTACCTTAGGGTGCGGGTGTTAAGGGGCATGCACTAAGGTAGCCCGCGAAATTCAAATTTTCTTTAGTTTTTTACATTTTGCAGGTTAGTCTGAGGTGTTATGTTGATTAAAATATGATTCGCGACCGTAACCAATATGGCTTTACATAATTATAATCATTACAATCAGCAATACAACTCCATAAGTAAGCACAATCGCCAAATGTCATGATTTCATGATAGTCATTCAATGCGATTGTATGAACTTAGATAGTTGTATTGATCATTTTTATGATTATAATTCTGTAATAAACATTTGATACGGCCGCAAATCATATTAGATCAACATACAACATGATACTGACCTGCAAATTGCAAAATACGTAAGAAAATTTGAATTTCGCGGCTACCGCTTCCGCCTTAACCAGTAGAGTTACCCTTCTCTTCTCCCTATATTGTAGTGACTCAGTGTCGCCGAGTGCCTGGCACAGGGTCTCTGTGTGTCGAGCACAGTGTCGCTGTGTGTCTAGCACAGTGTTCTCCGTGTCGCTGGCTGGTCGGAGACTCACCATTATAATGATATCGTCGCGCCGGACATGATCTCCTCAAGACAAACATTAAACGTTTTTTATACTTTTACACTTTTTGAGTCACTCCCGTGTCAGTTGATATGTGAAGAGATCGGTAAGAGAGTGAGGTATACATATAGTGAGTGTGAATTCTCAAGTATGAGACGAAGAGAGAAGAGTTAAGAGTTGAAGTTGTTGGAGACACCAACTGTGATAGTTACTTGAACGGATTTCATCAAAGGTGAGTCAATGACTTCTGGTTTTGGTTAAGGGTTAAAAAAGTGATTTCTTTTTCGCTATAACTAGTATTTGTAAGGGTCAATGACCGTTGGGCACGCCACAATTGCGGCGGTAAGGCCCCTCTTTGAGGAGTGGCTAGAGAGGCGCCACGGCGTCCTCACCTTCCGCCTGACGCAGGTCCTCACCGGACACGGTTGTTTCGGGAGGTTCCTGTTCAGGATCAGGCGGGAGGAAACGCCCGGGTGTCACCATAGTGTGGATCGCCCGGAGGACACGGTGGAGCATACGGTGGAGGTCTGCCCTGCTTGGGCGGAGCACCGCCGTGTCCTCACGGAGGCGATCGGCAGCGGCGATCTCTCGCGTCCGGCCCTGGTTCAGGCCATGGTCCGGAGCGAGAGTGCATGGGAGGCCGTCACCTCCTTTTGCGAAGCAGTTATGCTCGCGAAGGAGGAGGCGGAGCGCGCGAGGGAGATTCACGCCCTCGCGCCCCTAGTCGCCGCAGGAGACGCCCCGGGCGTCGGGAGTCACAAGCTGACTTCCGGCCACCGTAGGCGCGGGCCTGCGGACGGTGAGCGATGGGCAGCTCGCCGTCCGATAAGGACCAGGCCCGGGTCGACGGCGCGTTGTGTTCCACGCGCGCCTCAAAGGGATGTCAGCAACAACTGATGGGGTCCGGAAGGACCAATGCCTGCTGGGGTCGCGGGTTTGTCTGAAAGGGATATCGCGGCCCTAGCACATAGGTAACGGAAGGAACACGGGTGGGTTTTAGTCAGTAAAAGTCTGACACTCCCTCTCGCTCTGCCCAGAGCGGGAGGAGTCATTTGATGATTTCCCACCCAAAAAAAAAAAAGGGTCAATGACCGTATCAAATTATTATAAAAAATATTCAAACTGATCAAATAAGTCATACAACATTATTTATTTATTTTATCGAAACGATTTATTTATAATTTTGAAATAAGTGACAAAAGCTCAGGGCTCAGGGTTCTCTTAAGCAGGTGTGGTCGAAGATCGCAGACTTAGCACAACTTAATAAATTACTTTATTTTGTGACATCAATGTCTCACAATGATAGACAGATAACTTTTTTTCTTGATCTTGATTCTCTCCAAACTTATTGACCTTCCTATGATGGACACTTTTCTAAATGAACCTCTAAAAACTTTTCACGCATCTAATGATGCACATATTTTTAAATAATTGAGGCTCTTTTTAACTTTCAGGCCTTTTCTCACAATAACTATACTAGGTTACCTTGACCAAACGGGTTAGGTTAAGTTGGAACTGTGATCAATCACGCGCGTACCGAATTGGTCGCAGTAATTAAGCTAGGGTACCCCGACTAAATGGGTTAGGTTAAGTTAGAACTGTGACCAACCTCGTGCGAGCCGTGCCTCGGCAATAGGAATTATTAGAGGTTCATAAAAGAGCACAATCATTATATATATTACAGGGCGGCGGGACATCGACGCGAAAACTGTTACCATGGATTCAGTACATGATTCTGAAACCCTCTGTGTTGAAAATGTTCCTATACCTACGCAAACAAAATGTATGAAACAGCTTTTTTTTTTTTATAACCGACGAAAAATTTCCTGTGACACCCTGTATTAGAGTGTTCAATAATATTCTTAGGATAGCGAAATGGGAATTATTAGAGGTTCGATTAAATACATGCCATTAATTGTTTAACAAGTTAACACTATACTATTCGTCAACTTTCCGTGTTATAGCTATTTCTTACAACTGTCGAAGAATGATAGTTGTGATTTGACTATATGGACAGTTAAGTTGGTACTCAATTTGCTTAACAATACATTTTCCTGACTTTACCTTAAGAACTTAATTTCTAATCTGACGCTTGTTTACACATTGTATGGTAACTAGATTGTCGCGAGGTGCAGTAAAGTGCGGACACAGCTGATGTTAATCAGTTGTTAATCCATGTTGTAGTGTCCGAGCCGGCGGGTGTCCGCCGCGGGGTGTCGTTCCTGGCACTTCTAGAGCCTCGGCTTGTGCGTCATCCGTGCGCAGTTACCTGTAGCCTTTCAAACATTATGCATGGTTAAGTTTTGTGTGCTTTTCTGTTGTTGGAACTAAGGAGGTACTAAAGCAAGATTTTTTTTATCAAATTAATGGTCATCTACAGTTATTATAAATTCAAGTCACAAGTCGCGTCTGTCTCTGTGCCTGGTTGTTATAAGCTTTGCAACGGATTTTGATGAGGTTTTTACCATTATTTTGAGAATTTATTCCAGAAGGTTTAAGTGTATGACGGAGAGGGTTGTGTCTCTTTCGTTATTTTCAGGCATATTTTAACTACTGCGGGCGTACTGTGGGTCGTGTTGGTTATTGCGCAATAAAAAGACCGTTCGCAGTTCAGATCAAATTATAATTTGCGATCAAATGAATGACATAATAAACTCTGCTTATCCCCGGTCGAACGACGCTACGCGGCGCTGGCGTCCCGATTAGTCAACTCAATACCGTATCTCCGGCATGTATAATATTAAACTTTTTTTTTTTAAATCGATGTATTGCTCAAGTCGTAAATAACCGTGCGAAGCAGTGGCGGGTCTTGAGTTAACAATTTTCTCAATTTCATTATCAGCGTAGCCCCTACTAAACGAAATCACGTGGCTGCTACGCACTACTACGAATCGTAGCACTCGCTACGCCTTTCGTAGGCGCGTAGCACGCTAAGTAGCATTCGGTTCCCAGTCTTGTGACACGGACAGACGGGAAGAGTGAATGTGGTCCATTATGTTTTACAAGTCGTTGGTCAGAAATTGAAATTCAGGATTAGTAACCAAAAGCTGATATACAACTTCCTTCTGACTTTCTAAACAATATTTTAAAAGCTTCAAATCAACGAATTGCAAAATCCTCCATCACTTTCATTACAGGCAGGCCGCCGCGCACTTTTTTGTATGAAACTTTGTTGCGTTACGGTGCGGCTCGTTGCGGCTGTGATGTGCGCTTGGCTCAATAATCACATCACGTGACGAACTTATTGCTTCTGATTCTGATATTTACCTTTATCGTTGAACTTATTTGACTGGGCTATGTATAGGCTATCTTTTTTTAAGTATCCCAGCCCCGTGGCCTACTACGTGATGGTCCCCTTGGCCCCCAGTGCGATGGGCGTGCCGGCCCCGCTGCCGAAGGGCGCGCGGCGGCCCAGCCACGTGGCCTACTACGCGGCGCTCGTCGGCCGATAGTGCCACTGTCTGCTTGTTATACTAGTGATGGTCCCCTTGGCCCCCAGTGCGATGGGCGTGCCGGCCCCGCTGCCGAAGGGCGCGCGGCGGCCCAGCCACGTGGCCTACTACGTGGCGCTCGTCGGCATACTGTCGCTGCTCATCATGCTGTGTCTGTACTTCTTCTACTTCTTCATCAAGAGGGTCAAAGGTATGCTGCCTGCTGACTAGCTTCTGAACCAAAGGTGCTACTAGACAACGATCGATTTATATCGACCAGGCGATATTAATCACCTGAAAACGTAAATGATGAAATTCATCGATTACGTTTTCAAGTGAACGTATGTATCTATCCTGTGTGGTACATAGCACACAAGATAGATCTGAACACTCGATGTGATGCATCTGTAATATATAATGTATGATTTATTTTGTGATGGTTTGCCTATTGTTTGTTTGGGAGTGCCTATTCAGAAAAATAGAACAGGGGATGCCTCTGTCGTTTTAACTTAATTACAGGCCCATTTCTCTGGCCACTGTCATAGTAAAAGTTTTGGATAGTCTGCTTGATAAACAACTGTCCAAACACCTCAAACTACATGATGCCCAGTTCGGTATTAGGCCTGGGCCGTCTACTGAGAATGCAATCTTGTGCCTCAAGCAGACTGTTCAATACTATACAGACAGGAAGACTCCTATTTTTGCCTGTTTTCTGGATCTGTCGAGGGAATTCGATCTGTTATGTTACGATGTTTTGTGGCGTAAACTAGAAAGTGAAACTGTACCACCTGAGATAGTGTCAATATTTAGGTACTGGTAAAGTAATGGTGTGAAGTAGGTTGGTTCGCACTCGGACGTGTATCGGTTGGAGTGCGGGGTGAGGCAGGGGGGGCTCAGCTCACCCCGGCTCTTCAACCTTCATACATGAACCAGCTGATTCTTGAGCTCAGCAGCACCAATGTCGGATGTCATATTAACGGTGTGTGCATGAATAATATAAGTTATGCTGACGATATGGTGTTGCTGAGACCATCGATCGGAGCTCTGAGGCGGCTGATCGGTATATATGCGAATGTTATGCGGTGAATCATGGGCTCAAATATATTGTCACAAAGAGCGAGTTTCAAAGCTGGCAACCTGACATATTCGTGTATTCCTCATGTCGCACTGTGTGGAGAATCCCTGCGAAGAGTGGACAAGTTTATGTATCTGGGCCATTGGGTCACTGAAGACCTTAAAGAGCTGTCCGTTGTAACATGTTGGCCCGCAGGTTTGCACGATGTACGAAGGCATTTCAAATAACATTTTTTAAAGCTTCCTGTCTCTGTGTTCTGCACGTGCAGCCTGTGTAATAATGCACTGAGAGTATCGCTGCGGCTGCCGTGGCGTTGTAGTGCGTCAAGGATGTTTACGGATAATAACATTGATGGTTTTGCCGCCATTATTCGAAAAAGATGTACATTCCTGATGTCAAGGGTTCGCGGCAGCACTAACACCACTGTGTGCTCGCATCGGTGGAATCCCCGATGTTGCGGACGTGGATGCAGCTCCACGCTGAATTTTAATTTTATGTTAATCCGTGTCTGTACCTACTAACACTAGATGTTAAGTAAAATAGTTACTAACCCTGTGGACTCTCTGAAATAAAAGTAGTCTATTCTATTCTATTCTTAGTCGTTTTAAGCGCGATGCATGGTACCTCATGGTACAACGTTTGGCGACGTATTTCACATTGACTGCTATCTCTTTTCTTATCGAATTTATTTGGTGCTGGGATAACTTACCCCCGACACTTTGAACCCCGGCCTCACCTACGTGATGTAATGATGTCATGCTATGTTATCCCTCAGAGCTGAGTTCATCCGACGCGCTGTCGCTACCGCCGGCGTCGTGTCGGCCGCCAGCCGCCGCCAGCGCCTACCCCGTGCAGCCAGGTAACACACACACTCATAAGACACGGTCTCATAATATACTTAATACCAGCTTATAACTGTACCAATTCAAGACAACGGCCTTTTCTCACACAGAGATTGATTGATCACTACGCTTGGTGAAGACGAGGTTCAGACTTATATTAATTACATATAAGCGATCGAAGAAAATTTTGGATGACACTGGTCGATACCAGTGTTGTCCAAGATTTGAAGGAAAACATAAGATAAAATTAGAAAGTACATTTATGAATTGAAAAAGTCATGTTGGTATTTGCCGGACCCATTACCTCGTGCATGAGAGGCTCCATCACGATAATAGTCTCTAAACAATAAAAATAAACCCGACTGCAACTGCATAATCAGCCTATAACGTTCCTACTGTTTGGATACAGGCCTCCTTTCTGTGAGAGGGAGTGGGCCGTACTCGCATATAAGAAAAGAAAATTAAAGAATTCGAAGTCTCGAAATAATAATAAGTCTGCAGTACTTGATACTAACTATCGTAAGGAAGTATGGCAAGGTAATGAGCTTCACGGGCCCTCCATGGGCTTGACGTAGACTTTTTGGCGTCTATATCCTGGCTGCGCTTCGGCGACCTCTTCGAGGAAACCGAAGGTTCTGTGCGTTTATGGATGAAGTTATCATGACGAATAATTATCGGAAATTCATTGTCAAGGACGGTACGGTTAACATCTGTCGGGCATCCCACCGTCCCGCTGAATCAATCAGACATATTGTTTTCGGTTGTTCTCTTCTTGCTAACGGCGAGTACTTGCTTGCTTTCAATCTAGTGGCTCGGATTATCCACCAGCAACTTGCCTTGCAATACAACCTTGTGGAGTCAGAAGTACCATACTACCGGTATGTGCCTGACCAAGTTCTCGAGAATGGTCATGCCAAATTGTATTGGGATCGATCTATTATCACTGACAAGACTATTGTAACCAATAAGCCTGATATTGTGATGATAGATCGACTAGAGCGCCGTGCAATGATTGTTGATATCGCTGTCCCTCATGACGAGAATCTCGTGAAAGCTGAGAAAGATAAAAAATATATAAACGATCGAATTGATAACCTCCGTTTAGAAGTCGGTTCATAAGTTAAGTAAAAATCAAGTATCTTGACTTAGCACACGAGGTTTTCGGCATGTGGGACGTGGACTCTGCAACCATTGTACCGATAATCGAACCGGTTAATGGCTTCATAACGGAGAGCATCGACCAACACCTCAGGAGGCTCTCACTGCGCGGCTGGGTCAAGGGCTTGATTCAGGAAGTAGTACTCCTAGACACCGCACGCATCGTGAGAAGGTTCCTCTCTCTAGAGCCCTGACCACCGGCAGCTTGGAACCTGTTCCTGATGCCGATGAACCATAATTTTTAAATGTTTTTTAAATTTTCTTATTAATAAAAATATTTAAAAATATAATTTATATGTATGAAAATGCAATAAGAGATGCAATAATCATAATGCTTCGAGGGTACAAAAATATATAGATACGCGTGAAAAACATAACCCTGTTTTTGCAGTCGCGCTGTCCGGTAATAACAGACCGTAAAAATATAAACTAACCATAAAATGTTGTCTTATTGCAGTGGTTCGTGATAGTGCGAGCGCAATGGCTAAGCTCTGCATGCAAGTCCCTCCCGCCGGCAAGGGAGACACCGTGTTCCCGACGTCCACGTCGCCGGCCGCGCTGCGGGCCAGCACGGGCGAGGGCGCGACTGCGACCGACGCCGACGTGCCCGACGCGACAGACGAGCGGCCCGACAGGCCCGACAGCGACACGCGGCCCGACAAGCCGCCGCCCGTTCCGGTCGTGTCGATCAGCGTCGCGCCCGACATCGCTGCGCGGTAAACTGGTACAGCCGGTCTGTTCTGTAATAGTCCCACCGGTAATACTTAGGTAAAGTGAGCTGTCAATCCAACTTACAACTCTACAAGGTTCTTTTGGCGCGTGGTCAAAATCGGAACTAACGCCGTCATCTTGTTTTGTCAATACTATGTCACAAATTTTAGGACAGATTAAACCTGATTAAACATTGGTCCACATCTCAGGTCCACATACAACAACGCCCCCCTGTCAATGTCGATCAGTCGCCAAAAGATCCTTGTAGCCGCTTGGAGCACTCTATGCTGGAATCACTTCACGTAAGTTTTCACAGTGAGATGTTTACAGAATAGATCGATGGATAACCCGGCCGCGGCACACAATGACATGTTACAGTCAACGCCAAAATGACGAAATGTGGCTTCATTAATGAGGACATTAATGTAGCTATGTCCAGGGCCGCTGGGTCGCACTAAAAACAGTCAGTAGGACACAGTGGGATGCATTTCTGCGACTCTTGAACAATATAGTGTTAAAATATCGGTGTTGTAATTGATTATATCAATTCCATTTCTAAGTCCTTCAGTAATAATATCTATGTCTATAACTACCTCAGAAACTTACAAAGTCACTTTTCTAACGCTCTTTTGCTAATTTTATGTCTGAGAAACCGTTTCATCAATAAAAGTTTTATAGGATTGGGTTTAGAAACGTCCCGCCTCGCTAGAAAAAATGTGAGGTTATTTAGGTGTTCTAGAGGTTCTCCTAAATCCTCCACAACATATTATTTTTGCCGGAGATGTTTTTTTTATAATAAAAAGTTTTTTTTTTTTAATAAATATAAAAACAACTATTTATTTACGGACAACAACACCGGATGCAACACCGAGCGAAGCGAGCTCGGGACTTGGAGCACCCCGACTTGGACAGGTTAGGTTCGAAGGGGATGGAGGGGTCTTTGACCTCGCCATCCCCTTCGTGGTAATTTTTTTTAAACCACACAGAAATAGGAGACCCGCCGACTGCGTCTTACTTAAAAAAAAATACCATGTAACATTCATTTTAGGGTTCCGTAGAGCGTAAGGAACCCTTATAATTTCACCATGTCCGTCTATCGTCTGTCTGTCTATCCGCGGCTTAGCTCAGAGACTATAATTTGGCATGGGTATACATATTAATCACGCCGATAATGTGGTAAAATAAAACCATGTTTTTTTTTAGGGTTCTTAATATTTCACTAACGGATCCCTGAATCCAAAAATGGTTTACTCAAACTCACAATATTTTAGACCGCCCTTCCCAACGCTATTCCACCAACAAGGTGTGGGGGACACCTGACTCTAACAAATGTGCCCTGCTAGCCCCCGGCCAGCTAAATGCTTGGTTTCGGAAATGTGAAAAAATTCACGGCAGTAGTATGTAGAACGAAATTAAAAGGAAAACTATCACAGCAAAGTAGGCTTTACAAGTTAACGAGTAATAATCGACCAACTTACATTTGCAGTTGCAAAAACATGTTGTCCCATACATTCCGTATGGGAGAACATGTTTTTCAACTAGAAAGTTAAGTGTGTTCTTAGTATAAATTCATCCTAACTACGGAACTCTTCAGTGTGCGTGGTTCGACACGCACTTGGTCGGTTTTTTTATCTAGGTCCCGACCGCATCCGTAAATAAGTAGTTTTTTTTTTTATTTACCTAAAGAAGATAATGTATTTTTGTTTTATCGTCTCCGACAAAAAAAATGTTGTAGAGGGTTCAGGAGACCCTAAATAACCACACATGCTTTCTAGCGAGGCGGCACGTTTCTAAACTTTAACCGTTTTCTATGTACCTACTTGTGTGTGTATGTTTCCGTCGTTTTACTAGTTTATTGTTACTAACTTAAGGCGCTTCTGACCAGATTTTTACTACAATACCTTTACATCAATGCTTATTATAACAAACGGTTATTTACTTTCATAGAAATGCGAGAGTTTCGTTGTATTAAAATTATAGTGTGCTCAAAATGTTATATCATCCAACCGATTGCGACCGTCCAGTTCGATGTAGGTACTCAACCGCACGTTCACGATAACAATAATTGACATTGACACTTTTTGCAGTTATGTCGCCGTCGTCGTACCATTGGCGTGCGGTTGACAATACTCTTATGACCAAATGATTTGTTTGTTATTCTTAGATATACACATTTATAATTAAATATATTTAAGCTTTTCGATGGTAATACTTAATATCAATAGGGAGGCAGTACCCTAGTAGAATAAACAATAAAAAGTTTATGAAAATAAAATCTTTTTTAGTGTTGTTTCAACAAAGCCTAGCCAAATAATGTTCAAGAAGTATTATCAATATTTTAATACTTTTTTACCATTTGTATAATGTACCTATAGTTATATACGGCATGTAATGACTTGCCACCTTGTGGTAATCAATCGTCCTACTTACAAAGAATTTGCTACATTGATGTATTCTAGCTATTTTGTCTGTACAATAATTATAAATGTATTGATATTAATTCTGTATTGCCAAATAAAATGTGCCAAGTTGTTTATAGCTAATAATTAAGCTAAGAAAATATAATCAGTTAAGTTTTAGTGTTGTCTACAATTTCTTGTACGTTTATACGAATTATTAATAATTAATACATAGTATCGTAAAGATTTACAAATACTTTAATGAATGTTTGATATCGCTTCTGATTGGAGCTTCGTGTCTGTATCAATTTGTACTGTTGTTCATAAATAAATTAAATGTTAATGTAAAACTAAACTAGTTTTAATTATATCGAGTCATCTTTTAAATATTCTTATATATATTATATATTCTTATTCTTAAATTAAGGTATTTTTTTAACTCCTGAAATAACTACAAAAATGATCGGTTAGAGAAACAAAATACTTCGTAACATAAACTTTATTAACACGAAACGATTCACTAGAGTATTATTGAACTAACACGTAACATACGAGTATGTACACTCAGGGAAATATATTGTTTAGCAGATAGGCTCACAACTTTACCGTGTTGTAGCCATTTCATACGACTGATCAAGAATGACAGTTGTGATTTGACCATTGAATACGGTATTTTTTGGATAAAGACAATTTGCTAAACAATTCGTTTACAAGTGAAGCACTCCACAGTGACAGTGGTAACACTGACGAATAATTGTATTGTTAATGCAATATTGTGCATAAACATAACGTAGAAACCTTGACAGTTATGTTGTAATAGAGAATAGTATGTTAACAAATGTACAGCTAATTGACAGTATCTAACAAAGGAAATCTTTCATACGGACGTAACAACATCAATTCGCTGTCAATTTCATCCGATGCTTACACATTGTATCAATCAGTACAAGTGATTGATTGGAGTTGATCGATAAATTGATGGTGTAACCACCGTTTCACACACATGAACACAACATGAACATAACCACATCCACCTATTAACTATGCACAAAATAATAACAACAACATAATAATATGTACACTCAGAGAAATACATTGTTAAGCAGATTGACACACTACAAAGCGCTGTTATTGGCAATTTCATACGATTGATTAGGAAACAAATGACAGTTTTGTGATTTGAATCTACGGACAATTAAGTTGGTAGTCAATTTGCAGAACCCGTTTCCCTGTCAGTACTATATGTACACAATTATTTTAACCCCCTATTATTGTTGTAACTATCCCATTTATTTGTGTGTATCATACACAATTGTAACCCTAACGTCCCATTTATTTGTGTGTACTATACACAGTTGTAACCCTAACATCCCATTTATTTGTGTGTATCATACACAATTGTAACCCTAACATCCCATTTATTTGTGTGTACCATACAAAATTGTAACCCTAACATCCCATTTATTTGTGTGTACTATACACAGTTGTAACCCTAACATCCCATTTATTTGTGTGTATCATACACAATTGTAACCCTAACATCCCATTTATTTGTTTGTATCATACACCATTGTAACCCTAACATCGCATTTGTTTGCGGCGTGTGCATGCTCAGTCATTACCGTTGGCACCCACAACAGTAATGACGGTATAGTAACAATGCTACATTCTTACAAATTACTCTCACTACGTGTCATTCACATATCAAATATAGTTTTCTTGTAAAATATTATTTTGAACTCTTTGCGTTATTTTATAAAGCGACATGAGGATTTGGGGGAGTACTAACATCTCTTAATTATATAACAGATAACTTACTCCAATGTGAGAGAGAGATGGAGCTATTATATTGGACAAATACCACTATCTCTTTTTCGGACGTACGGCACGTTTTAAGGGTAATATTTAACCCTCACTTGCTCACAGCAAAGAATATTGATTCAATATTAATTGCACGTTTGGTTTAGAACATTAATTTATTTACTTACTTCTAAATTGTTAATATCGAAAGCTTCACATTTAAAAGACGCGGATCTTAAACAATTATGCAGTTCTGAAGCATCATAAATTCATTACATGTAAGATTTAACAAAGTTAAAAGTTTTATAAACATTTTGTCATATTGCCTCTCGTTTTTTCAAAGCTTTATGTAGAATGTTACAAGGATTTCTTGGCACCCGAATGACTTTCACAGGGGGGGTTGTTAAACATTTGTAAAATTGTGTCACAGAAATTGTATTAATAAAACAAGATGGCGGCGTTAGTTCCGATTTTGGCCACGCGCCACAAGAATCTTGTAGCGTTGTAGGTGCGATTATCTAAGGACACTCTATATGGCGGTCTCCTTACGATCAGGCTGCGCGTAGTGCTGCAGCTCCTCGTAGGGAGGGGGGCGCTCCTCCGCGCCCTCGAGCTCCAGGTCCAGATCGCTCTCTGCAACAGACAGTACACAGCTATAACCACAGAGAGGATGTACAGCCAGGAGAATGTATAGTTTAGCAGACACTAGGAAAGGTTCATTTGCAAAACAATCAGTTCCCTGACTGTAGGTACTTAGAACCAAGCCACAGAACATAACAAGTTTAAAATTACCTTAATACTGTCCTAATTGTAAATTGTAGTCTATCAAGTAGCCGGAGTACACTGTTAGAGTATATACGGAGCTCTGCTCGGGTGAAAATAGAGAAAACGAATTTTCCCAGTTATGAGACCTAGCTAGATCGATTTTTCGCTCCCGTAAACCCATATTGCTCATTTAATGAATAGGATAAAAAAATAAAAAAAAGGATAAAAAATATCAGCTGTTTCATACATTTTGGTCTAGTAGGTATTGAACTTTTTTATGAAACAGCTGATATTTTTTTTGTGATTTCAGAGTTGGTTCCATAGTGAAAGTTGTTCATATTCATGGGTAGAACACCCTGTGAAAATTTGGTCGGTCATTGAAAACTAACCCCGTATATACAAATATTGTAACAAAAATGTAGTATAGGATAGGATATAATTTCAGGCTGAAAGGTTGTTAACTTAAAAGGACATGGATTCCCTCCCTCCGTGTGCTGATGGTGATCATTGACATGGTATAAGTGAGGTAAGAATCCCACTGTCTTTTTCGGGCACTCGTCGAAGATTTCTTGCCGAAAATAGGAGAGTCATTAAATTATGGCTTGTCATGCACTGTTACCTGAGAAGGCTCCAGACTCGGGCCTGTGTGGCGGACCCAATATGTCTCCATCACTGGCATGGCGCGCCCGCATAGCCCCTGGGCCGCTACGGCCGGGGCCCCGGCCCCCGGTGGGACGCAGCTCGGCCAGCTCACCCGTCTCCGCGAGATAGCACGCGCCGCCGTCGTAGCCCACCGGCTCTACACGCACGCATGCACGCATATACATATACACAGGAAGCAGTCGACACAAGCTTTTATAGCATTCCAACCTTATTTGAGAGACGTATCAGAAAATATAAAAAATTACTAATCAGTTTTTATAAGTTTTCTGATCTATTTTAATTTAGGCCACGGCCCATATTGATGGGAAAGCCACTTTAATAGGAAAGCTTTAATAATATGGGGATATAAAAGTAGACAAGATGCAGTAAGCGACATAATATTTTCGACATGCCTTGATTGAAAACGTGTAAAGAATGCTATTTGGCAGCGTCACCTTCGCCTTCCTTCGTTTATATGCTTACAATGAACAATTTGGACATTGGATGTTTTCGTAGGCCTAAATTAAGAGGTTAAATATGACCTCTATACATTCATGTTCTTTCTTGATGCACAGAAACATATTTTATAATTATTGAATAAATAGTAAACATAAAAACATGCGTCCATTATAAAGTCACAATATATAAAAGTCAAGCTCTGCTAATGACATCAACTCACCGACTGAAGGTGGCGGAAACATGTGTCGGTTAGACAGACTGATGCGCGACTCTATGGAGTGGTGCATGGCCCCAGACCGGTCCAGCGACTCCAGCTGGTCCAGCTGCTCGATGACGTCATCCAGGCAGAACCCCAGGGTCATGGGGTGCAATTCTTCCACCACCACCATCTGTCGCGGCCGATCCTTACTCCTGATCGACTCGTTGAACGACTGCTTGTCGTCTTTAGCCTTGTATATGGACTAGAAATAAAATGATCTATATCAATATTCGTTTATCCAAATTATTACAAAATTAGCCTGAGAAACATAATTTTATTGGGCGTCATAAAATAAAATAAGTCAGCTTTAAAACGCCCACGTTTCACCACTTTATATTGTTTAACTAGGAAGAAGAAGTGGCGCAATAAACTCGCCAGCAACATGTCAGACGGGCTTTTCCCGTATTTTTAAGAACGTTCGCACTCTTCATAATATTATCTCTTAATTTGTCAAATGTCAATTTACCTACGTTTTTGATGAGTTTTTGACGACTTGAATTTGAACGGTATTGATATATCGAGAGAATATAATATAAGAAGTTTTAATAACTCGAAGTCACAAATGATAAACAAGGAATATCGCCGTTAGCTCAAATGACAAACCTTGGTGTGCACATCCTCGCATCTCTCATCAACATTTTTGTTGATAGGAGATCCTTCATCCACATGCTCTCCGATGTAGAAGTTAGAAGTTTCAGCTTCAGTAGCGTCATCGTCTTTAATGTCAGTGGACTGTTTCTCCTTCTTTCTCTTAGAAGACTTGATGTTGGTGTGGTGCTTCTTGCAGGGCTTGGCAAGTTGCTCGTCACTCTTAGCTTCAATGGAAGAGGACTCTGGAGTCGCGTGTGGTGCTTCAGGACTTTCACTGGAGCTGGTATTAGAATTAATCTCTCGGTCAGGTTTGAGGGGGATGTACAGGTCTTTGGAAGACCGCTCCCAGTCGCGACGGTGCAGTACTTCATCGATGACGCTCGGTGCCGAGTGGTATCGCGTCTCGGGGTCGGTGACCTCGTGGACGGACATTTTGCGATGCCTTCCTATCTCCTCGTGGCTTCGGTGTGCTGATAGGGACTTTTTGTATCCTGAAAATTTAAGGTAGGAAGTCGTTATATACTTTCTTATCTGATAGGAAGGTTGTGGGAACAAGTTGGCTCTGAGTATTTCATAAAACGAATTATCGTGGTCCTTATTTTTATGGAGTGGAGGGAAATAGGAAGAAAGTAAAGTCTACTTTGTTGTTAATCGTTTGTGGACCATCAACTTTGTAACTTTTGGCTCGGTTTCAAGATCATATCGTAAGTGGATCTAGGAATTGGCTTTCTACTGGACTATGCATTGTTTACGCAAGTTTTACTAGTCAATATGTTACCTGAGGTGCTGGGCAGGTGTAGTGAAACGACGCTGCTGCCGATGCGTCTGCCGAACAAATCACTCGAGCGACGGCGAGAGCCCGACTCTGAAACAAATGCAATCCGAATTTAAAACTTCATCCTTCTTGGACCCACTTCGGGTGCCATTTGGTTGTTATAATGTATTTCGTTCTTACATAAATCTAGACTTGTGTATGTTATTGTATGAGTAACAAGCCAGCGGCCAACCTAGTACTCGTAGTAAGTCTCTATCGCCGCGTATGGACAATTTCCAATTTCCCTCATTAGGCGCCATTTGGTAGTACCGAATTTGGTTGTCATAATATAAATCTAGTAATTTAAGAACTGCTACTAAGCTTACCGTGAACATGGGCGAGCACCGGCCGTTGCGGGTATTTGCCGGAAGTGCTGTCTGAAATCAAATATTATGAACATTTACTAACACATAAATAAACCCAGGGTTAGACAGAAGTCTATTGCCATCAACCGGGCACAAATCAATGTTACTAAGAAATTCCTGAAATGAAATGAAATGAAAAGATTTGATGATGAAATGATGTTTATTTCTGTAAGTAGATCTTATAGACAATTTTACACGTAATTTTTTTGGTGAAACGTTATCAACATGGCGATGGCGCCAGCATTTCCTAGCTGACTGATCCCTGAGAAGAAATGCCGTCACAAAGTCAGAGGTTTGTCTCTTTTAAAGTTTTTCGTCCAGTCTTAATGGAAAAATCCAATAACAATTTTCCGGAAATGGTAATCGAACCCGAGACCCCGAGCAGCTCATTTTAAGCAGTCACGCTTGCAACTAGTGCAACGAGGCATCAGTATTGGTTCGCGTCGTGGTGGAGTTCAAGATATTGGTAGCGGTAGCACCTTACGTGGTGAAGTTCAAGATATTGGTAGCGGTAGCACCTTACGTGGTGAAGTTCAAGATATTGGTAGCGGTAGCACCTTACGTGGTGAAGTTCAAGATATTGGTAGCGGTAGCACCTTACGTGGTGAAGTTCAAGATATTGGTAGCGGTAGCACCTTACGTGGTGGAGTTCAAGATATTGGTAGCGGTAGCACCTTACGTGGTGAAGTTCAAGATATTGGTAGCGGTAGCACCTTACGTGGTGGAGTTCAAGATATTGGTAGCGGTAGCACCTTACGTGGTGAAGTTCAAGATATTGGTAGCGGTAGCACCTTACGTGGTGAAGTTCAAGATATTGGTAGCGGTAGCACCTTACGTGGTGAAGTTCAAGATATTGGTAGCGGTAGCACCTTACGTGGTGAAGTTCAAGATATTGGTAGCGGTAGCACCTTACGTGGTGAAGTTCAAGATATTGGTAGCGGTAGCACCTTACGTGGTGAAGTTCAAGATATTGGTAGCGGTAGCACCTTACGTGGTGGAGTTCAAGATATTGGTAGCGGTAGCACCTTACGTGGTGGAGTTCAAGATATTGGTAGCGGTAGCACCTCACGGAAACGTTTATCCCATTACTCGTACGTTGACGCGTCACATTTTGGACATCGCCATTTGCACCGTGCAGTATGACAAAGTTCTAACCATGGCTGAGGTTTTTCTGGATTGAATGTACGTACCTACAGTTAAATCAGAAAGGTTTGTGCTTCGGTAATCTTCGTGTTTCCGAATAGGTACGCACGAACTGTGGGGTTACTCTGTGCCACGACGTCACAGAGTAACCCCACAAAAAGGCGCAGCTACAACTGCCCCTAGTAAAGACCCATGGTCCAACTAGTTGGACAGAGCAGTTGGACCACTGCCCCGGACAGAGTACTGCCGCGTTTTGTTGTAGTTCCTTTCCTTGCGCGCGTATTAAGGTTTCTCTCTGTCGGTTCACCTACTCTGCAGGGTAATTGCGTAACACATTTACAGTACTAATGGTTTTAATTTTGAGATTTCAATACATTCATTTCGTTATTTACATTGTTCAGCAGACAAATTTTTCGAACATATTAAGTAATATATTTTAATTAGCAATATCCCTCAAAATCATTCAGATAGTGATTGAAAGTGTGTTACGCAATTAGGGTGCTGGTCGCAGACCGTCAGCTGCCTCTTGAATCTTTGAAAGGGGAAAAGACCTGCCAAGTTTGGAGTTTATCTGTAAGTTTGTAATCACCGTAATCCAAATTAAATAGGCAAGTACTTCGTGCTTGTAACAGTTCTAGCTTCTATATTGGATCTCATCATCATACGTTCGTATTTCCGTAGACGATGTTTCCCGAAGCGCATACATTTATTGGGATATCTGTACCGGAAGCGTCATCAGGCCAGCAACAGAGCCAGCACAGCAGCAGCAGTGGCGCACACACCTCCACCGCGAGCAGCCCCCCCGCCACCACCGGCCCCGCGCCCCCGGCCCCGGCCCCGCCCGCACCCGCGCCGCCCATCACACGCGCACCTGCAGCACAAGTCACAACACGTGACAACAATATGCGATCTAACGTAACAGTTCAAAAAGCCTTGAAATAAATTATTTGATTTTGACAGTCTAAAGCTGTTATCTCTACTGTATGTATTTAGCCCGTAGTGTATTTCGCTGGGCAAAAGCCTCCCTTTCCCTTTTCCACACACGTCTGTCCACTGCCATTGGGGGCCAGTCCTTTCGGTAGGGGTCAAGTTCGTCCCTCCATCTACGTCTTGGTCTGCCGCAATAATACGACCCAGCTGTTTTAAACATAAGTACAATAATATCAACAAGATGAAAATTTATGCAACAGCTGTTTTTTGGAACGAAGTTCCTTAAGTGCTCGGAGACACGACGCCGTCTCCGCGCCGTCACCGCACCGCCATCACGCCGCCACCATGCCGCCACCGCGCCACCACCGCGCCTCTAAGCTGTTGTGTATTGCAACGTCGCCAACTCACTACCCCATGCCGCACCGCCGCCGCGGATCGTAGAGTGATATGGCAAAATCAAGCGGCGAGGGCGAGACGGCGGCGCGGTGGCGGCTTAGTGTACATGGTTTCGCGGTGCGGCGACGACGGCGTCGTGTCGCCGAGCACTTACGCGGCTTGCGGTAGGAGTTGACTGGTAGAAATCGTCACGTAAGGCAAAAGCGTTATGCCCCTTCCATGCGATTTTCTCTCTCTCTCTTTCTTTCTGTGTGTTTGTGCGTAGCAGTATGGCGTAAGGAGCTTGGTTCCTAATGGAGGTCCCCGATGTAATAGATGGAACCCCCCATCGGTAAAACGACAATTGTTACATCATCATCAGCCAGATCACTGACGAGAGATCTCACAAGGTCCACTAACTTTAACTCAGAGTCGTAGAAGAGTCGGCGCGGCGGCGTCAGGGGAACAAACTAATTTAAAACATGGATTTGTTTCTGTCAATCGTTTGAAGATGACAGAGACAGCTGTTTTAAATACGTTTAGCGTTAAATGTATAGTTAGTGATTGGTGGTGCAAGCGGGCCTTAGTATATAGCAAGCTGACCGTATAGCAACTGATATTGTCCGTGTATTATATAACTGTCAAACTGCTAAACAATACAAACGTAATATACAATACAAATGCTAAACACTACATTTCCCTGACTATACTTCGATATATGTTTTCAGTTGTCCAACCAACATTCGATGTCGTTTTCAAAAAAGCTCGCAGATTTTGGATTCCATTTCAGCCGCTTGGACTTGTTGTATTTATTTTTGAACAGCTGATAGTTATTTGACAAGCCTAGTGCATTAGATTTATGATATTATTATTATTCATATACTCGTACTATTGTAGCGAAGCTCGTGCCTTCTCTGTATGAGAAGAGGGACAGTGACTTGCAGTGGGACAGTGATAGGCTGAAATTATTATTTTATAACTATTATTATATTATTTTCAAACTACACATAGTATTAAATCTAGTTCATTTAGATCGTGGGTTTGGGCACTTACCTGATTAGCCGGCAGAAGTAGAACTGTACAATCAATTTGAAACTCTTTTCATAATTTACAGCATCTTTCGATCACTTCCTAATCAGCCGACTTTAATTACAAAGACATGTACTTAACACCAAATATTTGGTGTTAGGTATTAAATTAGAATAATGACGAGAAAAATCACAACTTTTTGCAACGTTCACTTGTTTCATGAATTTTCGATTGATGTTCAATTATTTTATTTCTGGTGATGACGAGCTGGTGGTGGTCGGCAGTGGCTGCGCGGGGGTGTGCTGCGAGTGGTCCAGGGTGTTGTTTACAGCGGCACTGCGCGGCTGATCTGCCAAACTCTCACAAATAAGAGTAAAACTGTAGGGTAGCGACACACCGAGCCATTTTTATATGGGATGCTGAGGGGAAAAATTACTCAGTTGGGAATTTAGCGAGGTACTTTATGTAAAAAACATATTTTCTAGTATGTTGTGTGGATACAAAGAGTTCGTTGTTATTTTACCGTCCCTGAAAAGGAAAAAACGGATCCCTTATAGGATCACTTCGTTGTCCGTCCTTAGTCCTGAGAAAAAGGGTCTTGACAGACTGATGTCTGTGAAGACCCTTTACGCGTGAAAGTATCAAGATTAAATTAATATCAAATACTTAGGTCTAAGGTCCTTAGAGTTAAAAAAATCAAAGTTCTAAGTCAACGATATGGCTATTCATGCGAAATATTTTGATGCTCACAAATAAATCAAAACCTACGGTACTTCCTGTTGACAGCAGGAACAAGGTGTCACAGCACAAGTAAAGGAAAAAGTTCGAAAATCGTTAAATTGTAGTTTCATTATACGAGTATATATTTTTTTTGCGATTACCAAATATTTTGCAGTTGGAGAATTGATCGTGACGTATATCGATGTATCGGAGAACATTTTATTCAACTACCCAAGATCCCAACTACGGAACCCTTCATTGTGCGTGGACTAACAATCACTTACATGGCCGGTTTTTTTTAAAGTCTGTTATCATAACACAGCCGCACACGTTCCTGCACAGTAATCCCTAGTGTTCCCGGTGTGCCCCGGCCGGGGTGGCGCCGGAGTGGCGGCACTCATCGATCCTCCGCGATACGCACACAGGCACGTTGTGGCATACACGCGCACACACACACACACACGGTCGCACACAGAGAGTCCGACCGAAAATGGTTATTCTTTTAGGCCGAAATCGAAACCGAAATACGGCCTGATTTCCGTTTTCTTTATACTTTTCTCAAAGACATAATTATTTATCATGAAACAATATGATGAACTATACATATATTATGCTCAAATAATGTTTAAGAATCTTTGGCCGATAACGACAATTGCCGGCAATGGATATTTCGAGAGGAAATCAAATCGTGAAAAGTTTGCATGATTGGTTTAAGCTACCGCTCCGACCTTTTGTAGTTACTCAAAGTATCAGTTTCAACATCAGTTCATTTTTGTGTAAACTTCGCGCACGTGATGGGTATCAATATCTAAACACACAACTAGTTTAGAAAATCAGTTTGTTTGTGTTATCACACAAACAAACTGATTTTATAAACTACACAAACTGCAAAATCAATATATTTTATTTCACTTATGAAATGTCAGAAGGTAAGCGCACGGTTCCAATTGGTCGTTTCCTATGGAGAAGAGCCGCGAAGAAACTCCACGGTTACTGTTTTAATAAAAATAATTGACTTATACAATGTTTTCAAATTACTGTGATAGTGGTATGAGAGGTCTGTCAACAAGTACTTAACTAAATAGGAAATGGTCAACAAATCTGCTGTCAACAAGTTCACAGAAAATAAAAGCATCTAATTTATCCGCTTTTTTTTTTTTTTACACTTATCTTATCCAATTGACATGATTGCCATTACAGCTCTATTTTAGCTTAGCCATTGTAGCTGCTAATTTGAATTAATATTGTGTCCACAAAAACCACTGATTAATTACTTCACAAAGCTGAATTAAAGTTATTGTGTACAAAAAATATCACAGCTGTATTCCACCTTTGTGAGAGACTGGTGCCTGAATGCCTGATATAGGTTTTTGGGAAAAAAATATGTTACAGGACACCAGCACTGCGGCACCAATAATGAGGGATACATTTAAGGAAATAAACATAATGACAGTCGCGTCTCAATATGTTTATGAGAACCTGATTTATGTGAAAAAGAATATAAATCTATATTCTAAACACAGCGACATTCATAGCTTAAATACTAGAAACAAAGATTTATTTATTGTGCCGAGGACTAGGCTCCAAAAAATTTGTAATTCATTTAAGTGCCAAAGTATACGTTTTTACAACAAACTCCCAAGCCATGTCAAAGAACTGAGCCTCAATAAATTTAAATCATTTATTAAACAGAAACTATGTCAAAAGACATAGTTTCTGTTTAATAAATGATTTAAATTTATTGAGGTTTCTATAAAGTTAAAGATTACTTAGACGAC
This sequence comes from Agrochola macilenta, assembly GCA_916701695.1. Classification (NCBI taxonomy): domain Eukaryota; kingdom Metazoa; phylum Arthropoda; class Insecta; order Lepidoptera; family Noctuidae; genus Agrochola; species Agrochola macilenta. The sequence continues at coordinate 390,860 of OU753576.1, forward strand.
AAAAAGGCTTGGGACTAATTAAGCTACTCCAATGTACCCCAAGGAACAAACAATTATTTTAGACTATTTTAGACTACACGATACTATATGATTATTTTATTTGACTATAAATCAATTTATTTTAATTTTGTTTTCATTTATTGTTGACATAATCTACTCTTTAAAATGTTTTTATTTTATGAGTTTTATTGCAATTTGTGGTGATGTAAATTATTTTAGCATATCATGCACTAATATATAGAATCAAGTTTTTCCAACTGAACAGACGGCTGTGCTGCTGGGGAGGTTGTTGCGCCACTTCTTATTTATTTATATTTATTTATATATACTTTATTGTACACCAGAAAATACATAGTTAATCATAAATTTAACACTACAAAACATACAATGGGCGGCCTTATCGCTTTCTGCGATCTCTTCCAGGCAACCTTGGAATGGACAGTGATCCAGTAATCTTCTTCTTCCCAGCTTAAGCACTAGGAAGTGGTGAAGGGTGGGCGTTTTTGGGGGACTGTCTTATGTAATTTTGACGTTCGAAAAGTGCTGATTTCTCAGCCTAGTTTGAATAAATGACTTTTGAATTTGAATTTGAATGCGGTCAATGACCCCAAAAAAATCATCAACAATTTTTTTATTCGTTATATCACGTTTATATTATAAATTAACTCACAGAAGTTAGGTTACACACAAGGGATGAAATTCGTAGCTCTCGTAGCACTCTCGTAGCGTTCGTAGCCCTTGTAGCAACCCGTAGAAATTTTTTCTTGCTACAGAATATGCTACGAGTGCTACGCCTTTTAAATCATTATTAAATGGGTGGTGGGTATTAAATAATGATAGATATTTTTAATAATGTGATGTTAATCAAGGTGCCCGGTACAGATAAGCGTATTCTGGTAATTATGACAAAAGAAACCGAATTTTCACAAGGGTTCAGAAATGTTAAGACAGAATACTTTATTGTCTCAAGATTTCGAGTCTCAAAAACGAGGATGTAACATAAACATAATTATCCTAAAAGCCTCTATAACTAATAGTAGCTCCGATGCCTGCCATGTTGAGAGTGTATTGAATAAAACTGTAAGTGAAGAGTGTTCGTTCAGTTTGGCGCTGAGCCAGCGACCTGCCCTATTTACCTGCATATTTCTATCACGGCAAGCTGCGCCCGATGTGATTTCCCATCAGCAAACATGACAAACTTCCTCCCTGCTCACTTTCGGTATAAAGGGTACTCTTGTGCAAAATTTCATCCTTTTAGACCCAAAAGTCTAGAGAGTGTATACCCGCTTTTAAAATATTAATCAATTGAGTAATAACATTTCTGTAATAATAAAGTTGTGATATTGTGTTTTTCCATATGGAATTTCATAATTTCCATAGCAATTAGATGTAAAAGGAATTGCAAATTGTTATTTCACATTTATGTAAACAATTATACCTAAGTACAACAACGTCATACGTTGGCTAGTTGTCAGTAGATGCTGGCATGGCTTCAGCAGAACATCGTCAATTCTGTCACACAGAGAGTTCTCATAAATTCATAGCTCGCAGTGTTATGAAGGCTGCGGCAGACGTCACGGGCAATCGATGCCACTGGAATGTTCCACTTACATATATATGCAGTGTTAAGTATCATTTCCCGGTGCGGAAATAAAAGCCCGTCGCAGGATACGGCCGCAGAAACACAATCGAGTTTTAGAAACAGTTTGGCTTTGTATGTAGAGTGTCGTTTCTGTCACTCGTCTATGTTATGATCTAAACTAATATTATAAAGTTTTAGAAACAGTTTGGCTTTGTATGTAGAGTGTCGTTTCTGTCACTCGTCTATGTTATGATCTAAACTAATATTATAAAGTTTTAGAAATAGTTTGGCTTTGTATGTAGAGTGTCGTTTCTGTCACTCGTCTATGTTATGATCTAAACTAATATTATAAAGTTTTAGAAACAGTTTGGCTTTGTATGTAGAGTGTCGTTTCTGTCACTCGTCTATGTTATGATCTAAACTAATATTATAAAGTTTTAGAAACAGTTTGGCTTTGTATGTAGATGTCGTTTCTGTCACTCGTATATGTTATGATCTAAACTAATATTATAAAGAGAAAAGATTTGACTTTTTGTACGTTTGTATGTTTGTTTGTTTGTAATGAATAAACTCAAAAACTATAGAACCGATTTAAAAAAATATTTCTCGTATTGGTTAGTACAAAAACTTTTACACGTCAATCATATTTTCAAACTACGTATAGATGAGGTCGGCGTTTCCGATCAGACTACGTGAAAGGAAAGGCCGAACCAAACTCACAGGTCGCACAGTCTCTTTTAAGATCCAGACATAATATTGGTCAGATCATGTGAAGACCATGAAGTTTGGTGTCTGAAATGCACTTTCGAAGAAAGAACCAAACAGATTGAGTGGACCTGTCCAGCCAGTGTACGCATTTGTCAGAACTCGTGCAGCTCAACATAGAACTTAAGGAGCTCAACGACTCGACGAACAATACCAAAGAAGGGGCATACAGTCTCTACTGTACTGTTATTTTTGTAGTTGCTGTTGAATCTGTGTGGGAATCGAACCTGGGAACCGCAGCGGAGAAGCCAATCGTTTTCTAATTAAAAGGCGAAAGACTAAAAAAATAAGGTTATTATAAAATATCTTAGTTTCCGTGTAATTCAAAAATTCTTTCAAACTTTCTTAATTTCTTACTTTGACTGCCCCGTTGATCTCATGGTAACAAGCGCGACCACTGAGCGCGGGGTCCTGGGTTCGATTCCCAGGTTGGGCAAAGTGTTATTGGGTTTTTCCATTAGGAATTTCTCAGTAACAGCCCGGAGTTAGGAAGGTGGCGGTGAGATACCCCCGTGCCTCGGTGCGCACGTTAAACCGTTGGTCCTGCGCCCTATCTCTCTCCGCTCGTGTTGCATTACGAGCCGTCCCATCGGACTATGAGAGTGATGGAAGAAAGAGTCTAAAGAGCTGCACACACTTATGTTAAACCGTTGGTCCTGCGCCCTATCTCTCTCCGCTCGTGTTGCATTACGAGCCGTCTCATCGGACTATGAGAGTGATGGAAGAAAGAGTCTAAAGAGCTGCACACACTTATGTTAAACCGTTGGTCCTGCGCCCTATCTCTCTCCGCTCGTGTTGCATTACGAGCCGTCCCATCGGACTATGAGAGTGATGGAAGAAAGAGTCTAAAGAGCTGCACACACTTAAGCACTATAATATCTCCTGCGCCGAAGGCTATTCTCCGTTGAGATTGCCCGCCATGGCCGAAATACGGTCTGGATGACAGGGATGACTATATACTTTTTACCGAACTCCACAAATTCTTGCAGAATGTGTCAATGTGACAAGATGTCATAGTAGTTGTGAGTCAAATTCAATAATGTTTTGTAAATAAAAAATTGTGATTTAAATTGGATAAAAATAAATAATTTCGATGCTGATGACGCGTGCTATCTCAGTGGCTTGTGGCTCGGTGTAGGCGGACGTAGTACGTTAAAGTGGCTGTGCTCGTGGGGCTGGTGGATCACTAAGTGGCTGTGCTCGTGGGGCTGGTGGCTCGCTAAGTGGCTGTGCTCGTGGGGCTGGTGGCTCGCTAACATTTTCTTTCTATCTTTGGTGGCTTGCACCATAGACGTATACTTGCACGAGCAAAATGCCAAAATTTGGGAGGCGGCGTACCTTCGACGGACGTCGGCGGCTCTACACGACCGAGAAGCAACTCACCAGGATGAGGTACTGTGGCTTTAAGACTAAAGTACAATAATGAGTGGCTCATTGGTGTAGTGGTCGCAAGCGTGACTACCGCACATGAGGTCCTGGGTTGGATCTTCAGGTTGGACACAAATTGTTATTCGGTTTGTTTGTTATTGTAGCCCGGAGTCTGGATTTGTATCTCGTTGATGACAACAGACTCGCCCCCTTATATGTAGATGAGATTCCAAACATAATTAAACCAATGGGAAACTGGCATTATTAATGTTATGCACATTATGATATGTTTACTCTGGAGACACTGGACTTTGGTGCTTAATAGCTTTAGCAGTATGTATGTAACTTTTTCTTGAATTAATTTTGTGGTGTCAGTTAAAGCGCCTGAGAAATACGCTTGGCAATCTGTTGCATGAAATGCGTGAAACAAATTTGCAGCAATATTTCAACAGCTTGTCACCAATATGTTCAAATTGTATTTTTTTTTTTTTACAAATATACATATTTCAAAATTTTTGAAACAGTGGCTTACAACTCGGCTAACACAACTAAAGGATTAAGGACCATAGGCACTTACTCCTCTGAATTTTCATGGTGTGTAGAAAATCAACTTAGCTTGTATCGCAAATCTGCGACCAAATTCAATCTGTGCAATATTGACGATCACCTGCCGCTGGGCGAGCCCCTCATTACTCGTCCACTTTCCCGGCTCCTTCCGCCGTTCCCCGCGGCACGAGCGGCGCTAGTGTGCTGCTGGCCACCGCGCGCATGCGTCCGACACACCCTTCGCCCGCTGTTTATTTATCCGCTGATATTCCGCCGCGACTAACGCGTTCTCACCACAAACATTGGATCAAATACGACACAATTTACACATAAAATAGTGCTGTGATTTGAGTGAGTTCTTAAGATGTGAGTGGAGAAGACAGTTATTGATTTTGTGTGGCTGTTCCGGCTACCCGAACTCTGTGGTGAGTGATAGATAGTTTATTAATATTGCATTGATTGCATGACCTTGATATGGGAGCAAGGGATGTTGGCAGACAGTTGGTGCAACATAACAAACATTGGCCACTGATTGTGCATATTGCATCGCTGCATAGCTACCTGTCGGGTCGATTACATTCAAAGAAATAGCACGCAATATGTAGCTGTACGTGTTCATAGCGATTTGATGAAAAAAGTGGTTGCTGAAGTTTTAGTAAAGTAGGTACCTACCAAGGGGTAGATTCAGGAAGTTGATTACCTCGCCCGTGTTCCCCGAAGGGCAGGCAAAGGTTTATTCATAGAGCCTACATTTCGCCAGGTATAAGGATATAATAAAATGGTTTTATTGTTATCACAGTTAACTCCCACTTAGTACTTAGGACATAGAGTTAGTACACAATAACTATTGGACATTTCACACCAGAAATCAGACAGAAATGTTCTATTTATGTCTATTTTATTGAAACACTGCAGCCTCGTTGGTGCAGTGGTCGCTTGACCGCTAAGAATTGGGTACCGAGTTTGATTCTCAGATCGAGGAAATTGTTATACATATAAGATCTCGGAGTCGGGATTTTTACCTGGAGTACAGGCTCGCTGTTACATGGGACTTAAACATAATAACTGACGAAATCTGCAGTGGCATGTAACACACAGTCAAAAGTTAAAGGCAAATCTTTTATTTCAAGTCATCATCTGTTCAGCCTTTCCCCAACTAAGTCGGGGTTGGCTTTCAGTCTAACCGGATGCAGCTGAATACCAGCATTTTACATGGAGCTCCTGAACCCAGTTACTGGGTAATACGATAACCTTATGATACTTAGTAAGACTGGTTGTCAGACTTTCGGGCTCTTAAGTACCGACTGTCAAACAGCCGGGACCAATGGTTACGCTTTCCGAGGCACAGAGAAGTTTCAATATGTAATGTATGGTCACCCATCCGGCGACCGGCCCCGGCAAGCGTAGCTTCACCTTCGATTGACTCGGCGGCTGTTATTATTTAGCCACGAGCTCCTTTTCTTTATCTTTTGTTTCAAGTCAGCCATTCAAAAATTTTTTAAACGTCATCATTTACAAGAAACTAGTATCGATTCTAGTCGCCTCTTCCAAAAGGTGGGTTTGTATGGAGAAAAATGAGCAAGAAACTCTATAGTTAAGTACTCTCTTAAAATGTCTTACAATATTTTGTATAGGCACCTACATTTATCACATAATTATATGAGAAAACGATGTACCGATTACAATTACTATAATACTAGAATAGGTACAAAGTAGATATTAAAAATGAAGCAATGACAGATAAATTAATTATGAGAGATACCTACATGGTGCTCACATATTTACAAATATGGCCACTGTACACGATTTTTCCTAACACTCTACCTACCATCCTGTCATCCGGGAATAGGCACAGCTGATGCTACGTTACGAATTGTTGAAGTGGTTTATGTTCGACACTCATAACCGGTTAGTTACGAACCAGTTGTTTGTTCTGGTAATACACGTTGTTGCTCAAATTCTGAGTAGGTAGATGGGACCTACTTAGATTAATGCTGTTGTTATCCATGATTGGCAGTGTTACAAATAATTTACATACCAATTTACCACCAGGAATAACTTGTTGCAGACAGCCGCGCTGACGAAAATCAATAAGTCACCCTGTACATTGCGATTGTAAGGAATTGGGAAATATTTAATTGACCCTCTAAAAACTTATTGACCCTCAAATGATACCACTTTTCCAAAAAATAGCCTTTTTTTATCTGGCATTTTGTCAAAGTTGGTCGGAGGTCGGAAGTCGTCCGGCCAAATGGGTTACATTAGAACTGTGACCAGTTACATTGCTATTCAGTACTTTTAAGAGACCAAAGTGGGAATTATTAGAGGATCACAAAAAGAGGCTCATCCTAACTAATATTATAAAAACGAAAGTGAGTTTGTTTATTACCCTTCACGCTAAAATGGCTGAGCAGATTTGGATGAAATTAGGCACATGGATAGACCATGACCTAGATTAAGACATAAAATACTTATTATCCCGATATTCCCACGGGATCGAGACTTATGCGGGTGGAACCGCGGGGCGCTGCTAGTTTATTATATTATAATGTCTATTAATACCTATGTTTAGCAAATCAAAAATGGGAATTATTTGGGTTTTCAATAATACATGTCTATAGAACAGCCGTCACTACCACTCCGCCATTAATGTTTTAGTCCCAGTTCTCATTGATGTCAGTCACTTCGCTCCCTCCCTGTGTGTATGTATGTCCTCGGTCGAGGTCGTCATGGTGACAGGTTTACCCTAATTGCCTAATGATATGTTAACTTCTGAATCAAAGATATCATTATGGCAGTTTATTATTATATGCAGAATAGCTACTTACTTTCTTTGTTGTTAGGTCACAAATCCGCTGCTACCCATCACATCATACTCCTAGTGAATTAATAGGCTATGAGTACCTACGAGTAGTTATAAGCGTATCTGAATTGTTCACATGATCTGACCGACAATGTCTGGATTTTCAAAGAGACTGACGTCTGAGTGTGTTACTGTGTTTCTTCTTATAGTAGTCAGGTAGGAAACACCGATATCTAGTAAAAAAAAAATGCTGACAATGCTGATGTAAAAGTATGTTCAAACCAACAAAATAAATATAATTTATAATTTACACGAATTTTAATAATATTCCAATAAATTTCGTTTTGTGTATCATAGAATCTGTTTTCTGTGGTCACGATCATGTCAGTGTGCGCACAATAGATTGACGAGAGCAAATGCCTCAGAGACGAGCCCGGCCGCCTATCAATTAACTATATTGATCTCAATTACTCCATAGCACGGCATGGCGACTAAGAGCACGCTACCGTGTTGCTAAGTAAATAGGAAGCTAGGTAGATAATGAAAAGACGTGATTGAACGATTTTAGTCCTAGGTTAAGAAGTCAGTGCCAGTCTGCCATTTTTGTAGGGATGAAAAACAATTGACTCACGATTATTGAGGAGATCAAAGTTAAATGTATACTGTAAGCTATAAGTAAAAGTAGGGGAGACCAAAGAATGGCCTGTGGAAGATGATATACAGGCTGACTACCGAGATGACGACTGATAGAGAAGTGTGGAAGACAAAGAATGGACTGTGGAAGATGATATGGACAGGCTGACTACCGAGATGACGACTGATAGAGAAGTGTGGAAGACAAAGAATGGACTGTGGAAGATGATATGGACAGGCTGACTACCGAGATGACGACTGATAGAGAAGTGTGGAAGACAAAGAATGGACTGTGGAAGATGATATGGACAGGCTGACTACCGAGATGACGACTGATAGAGAAGTGTGGAAGACAAAGAATGGACTGTGGAAGATGATATGGACAGGCTGACTACCGAGATGACGACTGATAGAGAAGTGTGGAAGACAAAGAATGGACTGTGGAAGATGATATGGACAGGCTGACTACCGAGATGACGACTGATAGAGAAGTGTGGAAGACAAAGAATGGACTGTGGAAGATGATATGGACAGGCTGACTACCGAGATGACGACTGATAGAGAAGTGTGGAAGACAAAGAATGGACTGTGGAAGATGATATGGACAGGCTGACTACCGAGATGACGACTGATAGAGAAGTGTGGAAGACAAAGAATGGACTGTGGAAGATGATATGGACAGGCTGACTACCGAGATGACGACTGATAGAGAAGTGTGGAAGACAAAGAATGGACTGTGGAAGATGATATGGACAGGCTGACTACCGAGATGACGACTGATAGAGAAGTGTGGAAGACAAAGAATGGACTGTGGAAGATGATATGGACAGGCTGACTACCGAGATGACGACTGATAGAGAAGTGTGGAAGACAAAGAATGGACTGTGGAAGATGATATGGACAGGCTGACTACCGAGATGACGACTGATAGAGAAGTGTGGAAGACAAAGAATGGACTGTGGAAGATGATATGGACAGGCTGACTACCGAGATGACGACTGATAGAGAAGTGTGGAAGACAAAGAATGGACTGTGGAAGATGATATGGACAGGCTGACTACCGAGATGACGACTGATAGAGAAGTGTGGAAGACAAAGAATGGACTGTGGAAGATGATATGGACAGGCTGACTACCGAGATGACGACTGATAGAGAAGTGTGGAAGACAAAGAATGGACTGTGGAAGATGATATGGACAGGCTGACTACCGAGATGACGACTGATAGAGAAGTGTGGAAGACAAAGAATGGACTGTGGAAGATGATATGGACAGGCTGACTACCGAGATGACGACTGATAGAGAAGTGTGGAAGACAAAGAATGGACTGTGGAAGATGATATGGACAGGCTGACTACCGAGATGACGACTGATAGAGAAGTGTGGAAGACAAAGAATGGACTGTGGAAGATGATATGGACAGGCTGACTACCGAGATGACGACTGATAGAGAAGTGTGGAAGACAAAGAATGAACTATGGAAGATGATATGGACAGGCTGACTACCGAGATGACGACTGATAGAGAAGTGTGGAAGACAAAGAATGGACTGTGGAAGATGATATGGACAGGCTGACTACCGAGATGACGACTGATAGAGAAGTGTGGAAGACAAAGAATGGACTGTGGAAGATGATATGGACAGGCTGACTACCGAGATGACGACTGATAGAGAAGTGTGGAAGACAAAGAATGGACTGTGGAAGATGATATGGACAGGCTGACTACCGAGATGACGACTGATAGAGAAGTGTGGAAGACAAAGAATGGACTGTGGAAGATGATATGGACAGGCTGACTACCGAGATGACGACTGATAGAGAAGTGTGGAAGACAAAGAATGGACTGTGGAAGATGATATGGACAGGCTGACTACCGAGATGACGACTGATAGAGAAGTGTGGAAGACAAAGAATGGACTGTGGAAGATGATATGGACAGGCTGACTACCGAGATGACGACTGATAGAGAAGTGTGGAAGACAAAGAATGGACTGTGGAAGATGATATGGACAGGCTGACTACCGAGATGACGACTGATAGAGAAGTGTGGAAGACAAAGAATGGACTGTGGAAGATGATATGGACAGGCTGACTACCGAGATGACGACTGATAGAGAAGTGTGGAAGACAAAGAATGGACTGTGGAAGATGATATGGACAGGCTGACTACCGAGATGACGACTGATAGAGAAGTGTGGAAGACAAAGAATGGACTGTGGAAGATGATATGGACAGGCTGACTACCGAGATGACGACTGATAGAGAAGTGTGGAAGACAAAGAATGGACTGTGGAAGATGATATGGACAGGCTGACTACCGAGATGACGACTGATAGAGAAGTGTGGAAGACAAAGAATGGACTGTGGAAGATGATATGGACAGGCTGACTACCGAGATGACGACTGATAGAGAAGTGTGGAAGACAAAGAATGGACTGTGGAAGATGATATGGACAGGCTGACTACCGAGATGACGACTGATAGAGAAGTGTGGAAGACAAAGAATGGACTGTGGAAGATGATATGGACAGGCTGACTACCGAGATGACGACTGATAGAGAAGTGTGGAAGACAAAGAATGGACTGTGGAAGATGATATGGACAGGCTGACTACCGAGATGACGACTGATAGAGAAGTGTGGAAGACAAAGAATGGACTGTGGAAGATGATATGGACAGGCTGACTACCGAGATGACGACTGATAGAGAAGTGTGGAAGACAAAGAATGGACTGTGGAAGATGATATGGACAGGCTGACTACCGAGATGACGACTTATAGAGAAGTGTGGAAGACAAAGAATGGACTGTGGAAGATGATATGGACAGGCTGACTACCGAGATGACGACTGATAGAGAAGTGTGGAAGACAAAGCCATGTTGCGCTGACCATAAATAAACTGGGAGGCAGAAGAATGATGATGATACAAGAACCTTGATAGGTTGCGTTTAAAAATATTCAACAAATAAAAGGTTGTTAGTTATGAGATTAAAATCCTCAAATAAATAATTATTTATTTGAGGAAGGGAAGCCAAATAGTTAGGTATAATAAATTCCACATCACACTCGGTGGCATTTTGGACGGATTCCGTGAACTCATTCCAGCGATGAAAACTCATAATTGAAATAACACAAACAGTACATTCCTAAGATTCCATCGTCGATGTCGACAACAAAGAAACTTAATTTACTAATTACTTGGTTCTAATTAAAATAAATAGTCGTGCTTCATTATGAATACATTACTGTTCGAAACAATGAATTGCTTAGGAAGAAACGTTTTAGTTAAGGTATTACAGTAATATGTAATTCTAGTAACTTACTTATTTCAACTAATCATTCTTAAGAGTACAGCAACATAAAGATTATTAGTCTATCATTTTGAACAGTTCGTTTGTTTCTATATTTTTGAGGTTGACTGACTGTGCCTCTGTCGAATAATCATCATCGTCAAATCACACGCCATTCAATTCCTTCTCATCGGCTTTTTAATTATTTTTTATGTTGCCAAATGGACCTCGACCTGATGGAAAGCGTTGAATGAGGTACCTATACGATGGAACGAGCGGGCGAAGGGAATACAGACGTTGGTAGAGAGTTCCACACTTTGGACGTGCAGCTTGTCTAATCTGTGGGCTGTATCGACCACTCTGTCAAATATATGAAATTAAAATTGTTGGTTACCTGCTGACAGTACTAAGCTGTAGGTTTCAGTTGATATTATGATGTAGGCTCGTAGTGACGTAACTTGCCGTAAGCCGCAGCGAGCACACGTTATTACTGTGTTTCGGAACAGGGTATCCTGTGGCGCACTGGCTGGCTCCGAAGTGCGAAGGCCGCATACATAACTACGATAATCCGGTGCTTTACAAACATGACCAGGGAACATAAAAACAGTAATTATAATGATAGAGGTGTGCAACCGGTGTCATTGTGCAACTTTAACCAGCCATAATAATACCCGCCGGGCCGAATTTTTGTTCCAGCTGCCAATCTCGACGGAGACAAAGCCTACTAACAGATACTATAGCAGATACTTATCCAGACTCTCATCCCTCACTTTCATAGTCTGATGGGACGGCAATTCGACACGACCGGGGAGAGATCAAGACCAGGTCTAACTAATGGATTTACGTGCTCTCCGAGGCATGAGGGTGTCACACCGCCGACTTTCTCACTCTGGCCAGCTGAGAGAATTACTTGACAATTTTTTATTTTTTTTATTCGATCTTGCCTTCCGCGGTCGTATATTATAGCCACTGCAGCAGAGGCGAAGCAGTCAAACTATTGATAAAAAAAACACACACAAACTAAGTAATCGTTGTAGGTACTAAGTAACAACATGTAATGTGAACCAATGGAGTGTAGACTATGTTATCAGTGACTCGGAACATATGGGTCACCTAGTACATTGAACAAACTCCTACACGCTAGCATGACCACTTTAACATATCTCTACTACACGAAATATAGATATAGAGTGCTACAACACAAGGATCTTTTGACGCTTAAAAGACATTGACAGGGGGCGTTGTTGGTAAACATTGGCGATTGAAAAATAAAAACTGGCCAAGTGCGTGTCTGACCAGGCATAATGAAGGATTCCGTAGTTGGGATGAATTTATCTCAAGAAAAAACTTAACTAGTTGAAAATATGCATTATTTTAAATGTCATTAAACTACACATTAACGATTTTCGGAGTTCTTCCTTTATTTGTGCGACCGTAGGTCTGCGTATTTGATACCGTATTAATTTAAACTTGATACCTCCATGCGTTCCTGAGAAAAAGGGTCTTGACAGACTGATAGACAACGAAGTGTACAGTTTTTTTATTTGAGGTACGGAACCCTAAAAACAAAGTGGCAGCGTTTATTCCGATTTTGGCCACGCGCGAAAATAACCTTAGCACAAAATAAACAGTATGTCTTTCTGTACATACAGTGACATGTTTTGGTTTCCGTTTATTGCCCGTGGTTCGACCGCGTAATCCTACAAGTAGGACCGAGGGTATTTTTCCTTTTTTTCATTTTTGACATCGCGCCCTAGAAATCATAAAAAGTTTCAAGCGTCTTATAGTTAATTGTTGCGTGTCAAACAGCAGTGTAGTAAAACAACCTATTACAGTGAAACGTAGTAAATAATTAAATTACATCTGCCCGTGGAGAAGTCTAGCCACTAAGTAGCGCGAGCGAGTGACGATCGAGTGGATTTGCTCAAGAATATCTTCTTGCCACTAGATTAGCCAATAATGCGGTACTGGACCAGGTGCAGCCTGGTGTGTTTGAGCATTCTGGATCCAAACCTAAATTTAGACTAAGATGAAACATATACCGTCTTATTACAAAAAACTGCATAAGTAATGGTTTAAACCAAGACTAAAAGGTCTTGGATTGTTACGGTAACAAAGCTAGTACCAGCCTCAAAATGTGTCCCGATTACAAAACGAAGACCAATCGAGGATCAGTTAGTACCAAAGAAGGTTCATGGTTCAAACAATATCCACAGATAAGAAACAAAAATGGCATTCTTTCATTCGTTCACGCATGCTTTATTTGAAGCAACGTTCTGTTTCTCTAAATGTTGATATTGTAATAACACTTGAAATGCTTAAATAATTATTTATCAATACCAAAATATGTCTATTGTTTTTTGTTTAGGTTACAATATATTGAACAAGCAAAACTTGTGCTTTTTATGCGCTTTTTATAATCAAGTTGTCATGATTTTTTAACATCACTGTTGAGGTTTCTTTTGTGAACGAAACGTTAGTTGGTAAAAAGCTGTCAAGTTGACTGAATAAACGTGAGTGACGTTTCTCAGTTCTCTTCGGAAAAACAACTCGAAAGGACATATTTTATTAATGATAATTCCTGAATATTATCAATTCCACTAATCGAACCTGAAATATCCATTGAAAATCATCCAGAGATTCGGCGATGGACGCTGGGCGCTCGTGAGCTTGCTAGACAACCTCTAGCGTGAAGTGCACCGACTTACATACGGCGGCGGCGCGCGTAATTTTAAAAGCATGTTTACGTCCTTTACATATTAATAAATAAATGCACTTCTTATTTGTATTCATTGTTCTTAATATACCTAACTGTAAAGCTACACAAGGCGGGTGCGTATCGGGCGGGGGTCGGTACGGTACGGTGAGTGAGACGCCGTCACAGAACATATATACTTGGACGCCGTATCACCGTACCGTACCGAAAGGGCGTTCAAACTACCGTTCTTGGATCGCGACGCTGCACGCTGTTACGACACAGAGGTACGGTACAGACAAAAAAACAAATTTCTTATATAGTTTGTATAACATTTAATGAAGAAAATCTATTTCTATTAATACATAACTGACCCCATCAGCATTTACTTTCTTTACTCTTATATGAGTTCATTCTATTGGTCCAATTACTGTAGGAAAATTAGCAATACTTCCTAATGCTTTTCTCCTGTTTATTTAGAGTAATAGGCATTTTTATAAATCTTCAGGACATCTGCTACGTTTTTACATGTTTTGTTGACAACTGGTTGAGACACACCATATAAATCAGCTGTATAGTCTTGAATCTACGAATAAAACAATAATATTAGTATATTATTATTGGATTTTGTCTAATATTAGGTTAGCATTAACCAAGGCTAGGTACTTACATACTTAATGGCGAGCCCATTTGCGTAATGCGCAAACCACTTGCACTTCAGGATTCAATGGGCATCCTCGAGGGTCGTGGGATAAATCCTCACGTAAAACATCCACAATTTTTTCTCCAAAATGTTTTGTGAACCTATACATATTATTCTAAAATCTTCGTCACTCAATTCAAAAGGATTCACACGATGTTGGTGTTTGTAAGATCCCCGAAAATTTTCCAGCGTATCCAAATCTTCCAAATCCATCAAGTCAATCATATTAATATAATTTTTTAACGATTTTTATAAAAATTGACAAACAATATTAATCAACGTAAACGTCAAATAAATTAGTACCAAAGATAAACTAGGGGACTCGGCGGACTAACTTTAGTACCATAAATAGTTCTGAAACTACTGATAAACTTCATTTTATAATAACGTTTTAATTAGTCATGGTACTAAAGCTAGTACTAATCCCAGCACCAAATTTAGACCGTGTTTTGGAATAAGACGGATAGTGTATTTTATTCTTTTTGTTATTGTAAAATTGTAATTTATTATGTTTTTATTGATGACTTTTGTAATATTTATCTAATTGTAATCTTTTAATTGATTCTTAATGTATCTTAAATTTTTATTTTACATGTATTTATAGGTATGGACTGGTTCTGAAATAAAATGAATTTAATTTTAATTTAGCGGTAACAGTAAGGCTCATTGCAAGCCCGCCACACTTTTCCATCTTTCTTGTGAAACCTAGTAGTCATGAACTTAAACTCAACTCAAACTCAAAGCATTTATTTCAAATAAACCAATTACAGGCATTTTAGAATTGTCAAGGGGTCGGTCAGTCAGAAAGATGAAAGATGAAGCTATACAGGGTGGCAGGGACATCGACGCGAAGCCTGTTACCATGGATTTCAGTACATGATCTGAAAACCCGTTGTAATTTTTTGTCGGTTATTAAAAAAAAAAACTGCTGGTCCATAGAAGAGTGCAATACCTACGCGGTCAATTAGTATGGAACAGCAGATTTTTTTTTAATAACCGACGAAATTTATTTTGAATTTGAAATTTTAATTTTAATTTTATTATTTTGTTTTTTTCTATAATTTATTGTATCATGAATGTGTTAGTTCTATAGTTTTAATGAACGTGATATTGTTTTATGTATCATTTTCCTGAATAAAATTTAATTCAATTGAAAAATTTCGACGCAGCGGGTTCAGAATCATGTACTGAATCCACGGTAACAGTTTTCGCGTCGATGCTAAATTGCTTAATTATTAATAACTTTTATTATTAAAATATTAATCAGCTCTGAAATATTGAGAAAAATCTGCTGTTTGAATTATATGGTGAGGTAGGTATCACAGTTAGTGCTGGTCTATGTCAATCATAGTCACGAGTAGGTTCTGTTCACCTAGTAAAGCAGGTGTCCCATGTATACGTGTGTACGTGTGTAAGTACTTCCAAGTTCTTTAAATCTGTATACCTCTGTGACCCTCATTTTCGTTTGAACTTTCTCCATAGTTATTAACACCAAATACTGTATAATTTCCAGCACAATGCAGCCGACAGTATCGCCGTGGGCGTGGGTGTCGTCGTGGGACAGACGCGCGCGCACCCGCGCGGCCGGTGAGTTCGCGCGCCCGCGCGACCGTGCAGCGCCACGCGCTCGCGAACATGACAAATATGCCTTCTTCGGGCTCAGAAAAGACAGTAGGCACTTTATCAGGTATTGATATGCATTGATAAAGAAAATAGATTAATTTACTTCAAACTAGGGGGTTGAAAATGTATTTGTTAATCAGTCAGAAAAATTTAAGTACCTACATATGTGGATTACACGTTGTCTTACGTTCTCCCTTAACATAGCTCTGGTCTACTCAATGTAAATTATCCAGCAGGATTTGCCTCCACATTGGTAAAGTTTCATTGGTCGGTCAATCAATGCTTAAATATTTAAGTTATGCTGCGATTCTGAATCAGTGACGTATTTGTTACTTGGAACAGGAATATCCCAACGATCATAGATGACGATGTGCCTTCCAGACTGGACCCGCTGGCAAAGGGCCTCCTTCTGAACAGACAGTGGGTGCCAACGAGCGCGCCCGTCACGTGGCGCGTGGACCGCTTCCATGACACGGAGCACTGGGCCGTGCCCGACGTCAAGGTATGTATCTACCACTATGAACAAGGCTCAACTGAACAGAGAGTTGCGCGTCGACTATGGTAGTCATTATCCAGCCGAATACTTATGGCTACCATAAGTACTACTGACAGTGGTTCATCGCCCATATATTTGAAAAAGTCACCATACCACCAACACCTAACCTAACCTTTCCACCTTAGTACATTATACCAACTTGTGCGAAAACGCGCCAGTTGTACCTCTGTAATAGTTAAACTGTGCTGCCATACTTAGCCAGTTGTATCTTCAAATCCTGATCAGTCCGCTGGTACACACAGAGGTTTGCGACGTTTAATTTTTTACGTGCGTAGCGTGGCTGAGTGTTGCAGTGGAGGATCCTTCATTTTTGTCCTAAGTGAAGCTAAGTAGCACGAAGTAGCTAATATAAAAATGTAGTAGGTAGTAGCTTAGCCGTGGGCAGCTGTGGAGCGGCGCCTTTACTATAAGATGCAAACAAACAGTCTGACCGTTTCGCGTGCGTGCACGCATCGGATCACACTCAGCTGCACCCTAACTGCGTAACACACGATCTATTCCGAAATATTTGTCTGCTCAACAACGTAAATAACGCAATGAATGTTGTTAAACTGTCAAAATGAAATAGATTGTGATTAATCGTGTTTTAAGCAATAAAAATGAGGGTGCTGGATGATCTCCCCAGGTAGAACGCTACAAGGTTGTTTTGGCGCGTGACCAAAATCATAACTAACGCCGCCATCTTGTTATGTCAAAACAATTTGTGTGACAATTTCACAACCCCCAGCCCTGTCAATATCATTCAGGCGCCAAGAGATCCTTGACGCACTCTATCGTAGTAGATATAAGGAAAATAAAACACCGACAGCAAACTCAACACAGGTATATTATCATCAGAGCATTCAAAGCTACCGGCCGTACGAGCCGGTGTCCATCGTGTTGCCGGGTGAGGAGGCCACAGGGCCGGTGATGCCGCTAGGGGCGGCGGGGGCCCCGAGGGCATTGGGGCCCATCGCGCACAGCTGGTCGCACGGGGCCCGCGGCTGGGCGGCCGGCGCTGTGGTGTTGGCATTGCTGGTACTGCTCGTCAGGGCTGCGGAGAATTGTCTCCACAAGAAACTGTTTAGGGCTATCTATGCGCATACAAGTAAGTGAGGATTTACTGTCTTTGAAAAAGTATGACTGCTATTCTGTAGCAGTCATCGGTGGTTGGGACAAGCTCTTATACTTACTGCAGGCTTAGCACGAGCACCACTCTGTCGACGGAAGCGTAGACAAAAATGACGTTCCGTGTAGACAGTACGACGGCCGCAAAGTAGAAAGAGTCAACTACACTTTTTACGAAATTCACTCTTTTACGTAATTCGACTCGGAATTGTTTGTGCTGTCATAGGATTTTTTTTCTGTTTGATTCTAATTTTTTACTGATATTAAGTCACGTTTAACAATTTTTCTCAAAGTGTCGACGAACCGTATTTTGGAACAAATAAATATTACAGTAAAAAGCCTGAACCATTTCTTTAAGCACATTAACTAAATGATCTAAAATAGAAGAAGATCACAATTTTGCGTTCAAAACGCTGTCCTTTAAAATCATGATTTTGTAGATTACCGTATATACTTTGTGGCCGTCGAGTAGAAAGTTTTCTACTGTCTTTAGCATGGCGATTACAAAATCAAATTGTCTTCACTACCTTAGACAACAGTCAGTTGTCAGTGTGATTTTGACAGTTTGGGATAGAAAACTTTCTTCTGAAATATTCGACATTAAAAAGGACCTAGACCTCAGAGTAATAACTGTTAGTTATTACTCTGAGACCTACACAAAGATTGTTAGAAACGAAAGACACTATCACAGATTGTAGAAGGACTTCTACGGTGGGATGTCAAAAATGGAGAAACGAAATGTCACTTTGTATAGAAAGAGCTGTGTTTATTCTTCATAGAAATAGAAAGCGGCATGCTACGAGTGCTGGTGTAACACACGTAACTGGCGAAGTTACATTTCATGTTACGTTTCACATATGTGTACCCACCATATTATCGCATAGGTATAGGTACGAGTAAACTTTGAGTCATAATAAAACGATCATATTTCTTTATATTTAGAGCAGATACCTTTGGAACAGACTATAAATAATTTTAACTCACTTTTGATTGCGAGAGCGTAGGTAGAGCCTACAGAACGTGTTTACTATAAACCACTTACCCAAAGCAAACAAAGTAGAAGCAAAGTGAATCATAACATAAAGTAAACGGAAGTTCATGCATACAATTTATGTAGTAAAGTCGGACTATATAACCCTTTATTGTAGAGCCCTTTATACAGGCTTTCGCCTAACATGAGCACTTTCCATGCTTAGATGTTGGAGCGGGTGAACTTCAGCAGAACGAAACTAGGCCGGGACAATATCGACTGCCAGGAGGTTGGTCACCTTTTGATACCCCTTTTATTTTATTTTAGATATAAATCAATAAACTATAGACTTGAATAAATGGAGGCATTAAAACGCACGACGTTAAGACATTTTATGATGGGTGGTTAAAGTAGGGTCAAGGCATAGGAAAGGCAGACACAATGCTTATAGATGGAAATAGATCAATGAATCGTGAAGTTTTCAGTCCCTAACATATCAGAAGCCGTTGAGTCAACTTCTGATCTAACATCTAACTGAGTTAAATACGTTATTTGGTTCTCGAGTCATGACACGAGTTGTGACTTTCGTTACACAAAGTAGTAGAATTTCATTAATTTATTTGTTATTTTAATTTCAGTAAGGAGACAGGAGTCGGATGAATGGGCTACGCCAAATGTAATAGCCACTAGTCGTAAGTATAAGCAAAGTATACAAATTTTATTGCACACTCCTATAATATACACGGTGACATTTGAATCACAGTTTTGCTAGAATAAACGTTGTTCAGACCATGGCCTACTACCATTCTATAGCATCAAATATGTTATTATAACAAACTAAACTAGGCGTTATCTAATAAGTCTTATGTTGCGCAAACGTGTTCAAACATTAAACGTTACATCAAAGTTCTCATCGCGGTAGCAATATGGCATTCAAAAGAGTTATGTATGAGGAGTCCACGTGGACTACAAGGATGTCCGGCTAATGCGGGCTGAAATGCAAATAAATCATTAGCCAATGGCATGCAAACGCGCGAAGTATCGTTCTGCCCATTTCTTTTGTTAACTACTGCGGGCCGCCCGGGCGGTAGCCAGTCTGCCGAAATCTCTCGAGCGGGTGACGCGTATGCATCCGATGTACTTACGTCACAAACACGCGGCCCGCGTTTTTTGTGAAAATGAGTTCTAATTATTGCAATGTGGAAAATTGGAGTCAATGTTGTCTTTGGTGCACACGGAGCTAACCCGGTTATATAAGTTTTATTTTTGTCTTGTTCCTATAATATCCCAATACATAAATAATACCTAATAATCTCACGTAAGATACAATTGGTACTCGTACCTAGTACCTACAGGAAAGAATTAAAACCATGTCCCAATGTCTGATAGTTAGGAGATGGGGTGAGGTAAGGAAATGACTAGTTCAAAGCACAATTCGAACTGGGTTTATTTTAGAAAAGCTTAGCTACTAATACAAATTCTTATATTACTCGTATTACTAATACAAATATTTGTATACTAGCTTTTGCCCGCGGCTTCGCCCGCGTGGATGTCGAAAAATCTCCGACGGGAACGTACTACCTGGATTAAAAAATAACCTATAGGTTAATCCAGGTTATAAACTATCTGTGTGCTAAATATCATCCCCGAATCCGTTCATCCGTTTTTGTGCAATCCGGAACATACGAGTATATACAAACAAACATACCAAAATTCAAAAAACTATGTTTTCGGCATTAGACTCGAGTATTCAATGTAAGGTTTGACTTCGTTACTATTTTATTTTACTTCGTCTGCGTAGAGTATAAATTCTTTTTTTCTAGATAATTATGAATTATTATAACAATAACAATAGAGCTTTGTTTATGGCTAATTGTGCTCCACTATGTGTGATATTTGAGGAATACTGTCAAGAAATACCTAGTGTAAAGGACCGGTATCTACCTAAATCCTTCATAGTATTTCTCTAACAATGTTTTTCACTAATTCGGAAGCGGGTACTAAAACAACCAGGCTAGTTGGAGAGCTAACACGTGAGTAAGCCACATAAAACTGACCGACGGAGAAACAGTCTTGCCGCAAATCAACTCCAGCAAATTTCAGAGTTTGTCCCTGTGACTTATTAATAGTCATCGCGAAACAAACCTTGATTGGGAACTGCAATCTTTTAAATTCAAACGGAAGGTCATTTGGTATCAATGGTATACGCGGCACGAAGACTGTTTCTCCTCTGGCAGATCCAGTTAGTATTTTGTCCTCAATAACATTGCATAAATGTTCCCTATAATATGTGTGGTCAGTCTGTAGGGTACAAATTATCACGCTATTTGCTATAAGGGATGAGCAGTATCGCATTCTGTTCGTATCCTTACTATCCTAATCTATATCGATTCTCCCGGAGAAGGGGAGGGGCCCGTGTCTAAATAATAACAGCCGCACAGGTCGATCGATCAGGTAAAGCTACACTTGCCGCAGTTGGTCTGTGAATGGGTGACCATCTTTACATACAAAGACTCGTCCGTGCCTCGGAAAGAACGTTAAACCGTTGGTCCCGGCTGTCATTCGTGGATCTTTGACAGTTGTTACGGGAAGTCAGAAGCCCGAAAGTCTAACAACCATTCTTACCAAGGGCTATTGTATTACCCAGTAACTGCGTTGTGGAGGTCAGATAGGTAGTCGCTCTATGTAAAATACTGTAAAGTTAAGACAGTACACTTGTACTTATATTATTTTTACTACTTGAATACAAAATTCAGCGAATGAACAAATTCAATACAAAACTTCATCGCCCTTATCATACCCTTTTTTTTTTTTCAGGTTGGGAAATTATCAAATAATTTGTCCTGCTCTGGACGGAGCGGGAGGGCGTGTCAGACTCTTACTGACTAAAACCCACCCGTGTTCCTTCAGTTGCCTGTACGTTGCCAGGGGCCACGGTATCCCTTTCGGACTTTCCCGCGACCCCGGCAGGCATCGGTGCTAGCGGACCCCTGCCGTTGTGCTGACATCTCTTTGAGGCGCGCGTGGCACACAACGCGCCCGGGCCTGGTCCTTATCGGACGGCGAACTACCCATTGCTCACCGTCCTCAAGCCCGTGCCTACGGTGGCCGGGAATCGGCCTGCGATTCCGATTGTGATTTTAACTTAAAAAATAGAGAACTTTAATTAAAAACAAAAAAAATTCATCCCCCTTTTCACCCCATAAGGGTTGAAATTCTAACAACACCGTTGCGTTAGCTTCCAACCATAAGCCTAGATAGTAAATTTAGTGATTTTTCTTAGAAAATTAAGGACTTTTCAACTTTATCCCCTTTTTAACTCTTCGGGGGTGTAATTATCAAAAACGCTGAGACACGTATAAATTAATTTTCAATCGTCAGCATTTAATTTGAAGATCCTAACATCAAAATTGACGGACTTTCATATAAACTTCCATCCCCTATTTCACCCCTTTAGGGGTGGAATTCCCAAAAATCCTTTCTTATTGGATACTTAATCTTCATAAAGAACACACCCTCCAAGTTTCATGTCTCTAGGACCAGCGGTTTGGGCTGTGCGTTGATATATCACCCAGTCAGTCAGTCAGTTTATCAAGCCGTAACCGTACCGTAGCCGTAGCCGTTTAGCGAAGCCGTGGGCAAAAGCTAGTATATATATATATATAAATACTAGCTTTTGCCCACGGCTTCGCTCGCGTGGAAGTCGGAAATTATCCCCTGGGAACGTACTACCGGGATAAAAGTATTCTATGTGTTAATCCAGGTTATAAACTATCTGTCTGCCTCATCCAAATCCTATTAGTAGCATAACATAATGATTGAATACTGTCGTGAATTCATGCAAGCCTAGTACTTTTTGTTAGTTTATTGCTCAGAAATTGTGCACAACGTCTAACGATTGAAATACTATCTTGAATTCATGCAACCCTAGTACGTTTTAAGGAATCACGTTGTCCCATACAAACTTTGCCCCCCTTTTTCACCTCCTTAGGGGTAGAATTTCGGAAAATCCTTTCTTATCGGATGCCTGCGTCATACAAAGAACACACCTTCCAAGTCTCACGTCTCTACGATCAGCGGTTTAGGCTGTGCGTTGATCCGTCAGTCAGTCATTCAGGACAAAGCATTTTATATGTATAGATAGATAGATATAGATAACACAATATTTTAGGAGCTCGAGATATTTTTGAGGAGCTCGTGGCTAAGTAATAACAGCCGCATGGTTCAATCCATCAGGTTAAGCTACGCTTGCCGGGGTTGGTCTGTAGATGTCCATCTTAACATACCGAGACTTCGCCGTGCCTCGGAAAGCACGATGAGCCGGTGGTCCCGGCTGTCATTTGTGGATCTTTGACAGTCGTTATGGGTAGTCAGAAGCCCCAAAGTCAGACAACCAGTCTACCAAGACGTATCGTATTACCCAGTGACTGGGTTGTGGAGGTCAGATAGGTAGTCGCTCTATGTAAATTACGGTATTAATACCTGCATCCGGTTAGACTGGGAGCCGACCGCAACATAGTTGGAAAAAGGCTAGGCAGATTGATAACACAATATTTTAATCATTATAAAAAAATAGAAGTGTAAGTACATATGAGAAGACCAAAGGCACCCATGTTAGAAACGGAATGACTGTGACTACTGACATGACGGATAAAGTAGATGTAAAGAGATACGTATCGAGGAGATGATCGGATAAGGGCAGAGGGATGATGATTACAGAATATGATCTAATAATAGTTTAACACGACAAAGAAAGAGAGTATCGATATATATTAAATGCATTTCAACATTTCAGAGAATCGAGACGACGGTGGTTCCCTGACTGATCTGGATGACATCGAAGATTATCCAGACGTCGGTCATCACAACAACGACATGCCGCCGCCTTATTCCGAATGCGCGCGCCCTAGCGTCACCAATATCAACAACATCAATAACAACATCAACAAATACGTCAGTGAAGAGCCACCCCCTCCCTACTCCGCCTGTTACGTGTCATACACCAACCCCAAGGATGCCGAGCCACAAGTACATATACGACGACAGAACGATCTAGACGAGCGAGCACATTCTAGCACTGACATTGATAACGTTCAGAACGATCTCATTGAAAATGGACACAATTCCTTTGCCATGACAACCACTCTTAATGACTCTGAAGACGACGCTACGGGGATCAGAACAGAACTAGTATTTGACAACGGTAGGATAGTTGAGAGGCTAAGCTTAAATCTGAACAGTAATAATAATGAGACAGGAGTAGCCAGTAATGATAATGTAGAACAGCAGAGTACTAGGCATGCAGAGAGTAAGGACAGAGTTGTGTATATTGATGAAACTGCGTCAGAGAGCACTTCGCCTGACACAGCATTACTCGTCTAGAGTGAACAGACAACCATTAGGAGTGCGTGATAATGTGTGAGTAGATTGAGTTCAATGATAGACTAATTATTTTTGTATAATAATGTAAAAGTCAATACTCAATAGGTAGATTTGTGAAATAAAATCAAGGAAGAACGTTATGTTTCAGTATGATGTGAATATAGAAAACGCTCAAAGGAGTGATAGTGAGGTTAATTTATGATAAATATATTAGATTGTAAAATTCTATAAAGATCTCGATATTATAATTAAACATTGTACCTACGTCTGTGTCATTAACAGTATCTACTTATCTAGTTACAATATCTGTAGCGGTAGTCTTTGATCTCACTTTGACGGCAGAATTCGCAGTATTTAAAATGATTTAGCCCTTCTTGAATGATTAATAATTTTGGACTTGGAATAAACTTTGCAAAGTTTCTGTAAAGATAATATTTTTGTATATAGCGATAAAGTAGAAAAGACCTTGTAAATTATATAAAAATTTTACTGCACTTATGTATATTATTTAATGTGGACAATTCTGCTACGTCTCAAGAAACATGTCTACAAAATATGTTTGCCACTAATTTTGAAAATGTTTTATTTGTTGAATCGATATTTCCTGATTGCCTTCTGTTTCAGAATACTATTATATTGTTTGTAACGTTTGCACCAAACCCATTCTATTAACAATTGTATGTTTTTTTTGCATGATATACATAAACGTACGTAGATATTCGCTTACCGAAGATACCTGACCCGTAGACTAGCTGTAAGATATTTTGTAATTTTGTAGTTCCCCGAGAGTCAGCACACTTAGTGTAGTGGCGACGTAGACATCATCACAACCGTTGTAACATACTCCTAGTACATTGTCTCTAAATCAATTACAATTTTTAATACATTTTATTTAACTTATATTTCGTTTTATTGGTGCTTGTCTTTACAGTGGACAGCTCCTCGTTTCCTGGGTTCTTCATAGGATGTTACTCAGTCTATCTACATGTTGCTAAAACTATTAATCCCAAATTATCGGTTTTGAAGAATACACTCAGCGGCACGGAATTTGGCCCAAGCGTATTATGTAGTTTATTGGCAAAATAAAACACGAAGGACGTGTTTTTTTTATTTTATTAAACCTAGAAGAAGATGGTGTAATACCTAAATTAAAATCAGTAATAAAAAATAAAAAAACATTTTATTAATACTTTACTTACTAATTTACTAATACTTTAATCACATTACAAAAATGCCAATTAAAACAAACATTAAAATAAGGTTTTTACAAAAAAATCACAAAAGAAAGACATTTTACTAAACATTAATAACGTGTGTTTCCACCCCTGGCTCTGATCACCGCCTGCATGTGATCAGGCGTGCTCTGGATGATGTTTTTAATGTTTACCATTGTTAATCATGGAGGGTCTGAGGAGGGTTGAGACTTAACCGGATTCGCTTTTTAAGCATGTCCCATACATGCCCTGTGTCCATAGGGCATGTCCCATGCATATGGGATTCATGTCTGGGCTTCTTGCTGGCCACTCCAATTTAGCAATTCTAGCCTCTGAGAGGTGCCATCCACGCAGTTTGCGGGCGGGCATTAATCACTACCAATGACCCCATGTATGGTAAAACTGTTCTTGAATGATCTCTTCAACGTACTGCACTGCTATAAGACAACTTTCAACTGCGGCCAACCCAGTGCGAGCGACCAAATTTATTCCTCACCAAATCATAACAGACCCACCATAAAAACTAACGGTTTGCCTGGTGTTGGTCGGCAGAAACCGCGCACCACGCCTTCTCCATACCGTCTGGAGCTCGTTAGGCCGCTCTGCATTCATCTGTCCATAGAACTTGACTCCACTGGTCGTGATTCCAATTCCACCGAAGTCGAGCTACACGGGGGGGGGGGGGGGAGGGGTAAGAGTTCTGGACCTCTAGCTGGTCTGAGCATTTAGGTTTCGTTCCTCTATTCTCCTTCTAATTGTCCACTCACTTACATTGACCCCTCTGGCCGCTTGTAGATGCTGCCGTACCTCAACTGCAGTGAGGAACCGATTTCTTAAAATTGCGACAGCAATAAATCAGTAGGTCATTAATATATACTAAAAAGAAGAAAGGACCCAAGATATATATCCTTGTGGTATACCCATTTTTACTTTTAAACCGACTGAATTTACACCATTTATTTGAACTTGCTGTTGTCTATCATTTAAATAAGATTTTACTAAACTGAGCCGTGAGCTCAAGTTTTCCAAGTCCGTAATGCTCAATTTTCAAGATTAAGGTTTCGTGGTCGACGCAAGTGGCCGAAGGGCGGGAAACAGTTAGTATATTTTTTTTTTAAATCTGCCTTTGTATATTACTTTATATATTACTACTTTTTACTAAGACAAGTACAAAAATCATAAATTTAAACTAATAAATAAACATAATTATGTTTAATCTACCGAGTTTCGTAATTATTATATACTAGCTTCTGCCCATGACTTCGTTCGCGTGGAAGTCGGAAGACACCACAATATACTAAAATAACAGCCACATGTTTATAAAACTTCCCTGTTTACTACGCTTGTAATTTTGTTCTCAGCAGCCAAAATATACAGAGAGTTAGGACTGGTGACTCGGGAGCAACCGACGTACATTTGTCCGTGTCAGAAGCAGCTTGTCCTGAGGTAGACACCCACAGCCGTCAGCCTCAGTTTCGGTCCCTGTGACTTATTGATAACCATCGCAAAGCATAAGCTCACAGAGAACTGCACGCGCTTAAACTGGTAGTTGTGGAGAATTTGTGTTATACGCGGTATAAACACTGTCTGGCCAATGCCACAACCTGACAATGAAATTACCACCTCGATGACGTTTTTCTGCATAGACACGACTTTGAAGCGAATTCCG
The DNA here is from genome assembly GCA_916701695.1 of Agrochola macilenta. NCBI lineage: Eukaryota > Metazoa > Arthropoda > Insecta > Lepidoptera > Noctuidae > Agrochola > Agrochola macilenta. The sequence goes on from OU753576.1 coordinate 417,766, forward strand.
TTACGCAGCTTGGTCATAGTAAGTTCCGAAGGAGCATAATCGGGACACCGACCTTCAGCTGGATGGTGTGCGCTGGAAATCCACTTGCCATTAGCATATTCAGAAATTCTACATGATAACGTGTGGCATCATCTGCCTCCATATCAGGATTAATGGAGATGTATATCACTTCGCTCCCATCAATTTGCGAGGGAATACTGTGGTTGATCGCTGCAGCTTGATAATTTTCGGCGTTAAAATGGAAACACGGCCAAGAATTCTCTTCGTATGGTATTCGACTAACGTCCCCATAAACCAGACGAATCAGATCTTCTAAAGTGGGAACGACTCTACCAAGAGTCTCTGGCAGGGCCACCTGGCCGCTCTCCTCTGGCAGAGTGCCTTCACCAACTTTTAGAAGAGCATCGGAGAATTCTTGAGCATGTGAATTCCCGCCAAGCCGAGCTCGCATGTTGATGGTCAGGCGCAGTCTATGAACTCTCGACCATAGAGCCGACCTTTTCAACGAAGTATTTACCTCGTCAGACGGATGTCCTACAGGGTTCTGTTTACAGCTTCCACTGATGTCAAAATCTGTGCGTAAAGTCTAAAATTATGCTGTTTTTTTGTGGTGGTCAAGGCCTCCCCCAATTCTTTTTTGGTTTACTCTTTTCACGTGAGCCGTCTCAATAGAGAATCTTACGCAACGCTGAGACAGCACACCAAGCAAGGAATTCATATTTATGTACTACATATACAGGGTGGATTTTTGAGATGGGGCAGTAAGGGCAGCTACCGTAGATATATTATTACATAGATTTATTTAGTCATAAGGAAATGAAAAAATATGCAAAACTTAATAGAGTATTTTTTTTTTTATCAAATTAGGAAACAACAAAAACACTTTTCTAAAAATATTCCACGGAGCAATATGTGGGCTCTCAGAACCAAATTAAAGAACATATTCTTGCTGCAAATGAGTTAGTTATGTGTCAGTGTACTTGTCAGAAGGTTTCAAACCCTGGTGCTGTCCAGCCTGAGGCAACGGAGGACCCGTCCCCGACTGAGAGTTTGTCTCAAGACTGTATCCTCAACCAAGATATACCTGATATTGTGCAAGAATTATCTCAAGTGGTACAGTCAGTAGCTAGTAGTATTTCCTCTTGTAGTAGTCAAGTTTGCTATCGGTCAGTTATGTTTTCAGATAGTATAGGAAGAGGGTTAGGGAAATTAGTTAGTAACAACTTGAGTTTTTCTACTCAAAACTATTGTTTACCTGGGATATCCTTCAAAGAAATAATGACATCAATTACAAGAAATCAATATGATTCTAATACCAACATAACTGTATTTGTAGGAAATAGTTCCCAGGTCAGAAAAGAAGATATCACTGACAGTGTTACTGAGATTTTAAAGTTAAATTGTAATAAAGTTATCTTGTGTGCTTTTCCATATTTTGAGAGGTTATCAAATAGAAAAAACAATTATATATACATATATGCTTAATAAGCATATCCAGTTCCTAGTAAGTCACTACAGTGACCAACTTATATTTTTTGACGCCAACAATTTTGTTGATAGATTGAAATCGACAAGGAATACAGTGTATCTGCCCATTAGGTTTAGACTTAAAATAGCTAGACTATTAGCCTAAATTAACTCAGACATAAGTAGTATGTCGAAGTGTAGTACTATAATTAACACCTCAATTATTAGTAATAATTCTAATGTACAGGTGGCCACCAGTAACTGTAGCACAAGTGCTATACACATTTACAATAATTGTACGAAGGAGGATCCATGTGTCACTATGGCAAATTCCTGTCATAATGTGGGGTCCACAAGTAGTAGGATCTCATTGCCTGGTGATGGCATGGGAGTCTCGGGACTCACTCTGGATGTTAATTTAAACTAGATAGTAAGACAACAGAAGATACCAGTAACACTATAGTTATACCTACCAAGAACAAGGTGTCTTCTTGCTCTCAAATAGTTAATTGTAAAAAGTCTAAGCAGAATACCTTGAAATTATTTCATCAAAATATTCAAGGTTTTTCTTCAAAACAATTACGAGTAGAAATTTAATTATTTTTTGAAAAAATCATGTTTGAAATTATTTGTTTAACTGAACATTGGTTGAAAGATTATGAGATGCTAATTAATTATAAAAAATATAGTGTGGGCAGTTGTTTCAACCGAAAGTCTATGCAACGTGGGGGTTCACTAATCTTAGTTAAAAATTCTATTAAATCTAAGACTCGTAAAGACATAGTTGATCTGTCGGTTGAACATAACATTGAATTGTCCTGTGTTGAGCTAGATAAGTATGTTATATTGTGCGTTTACAGACCCCCAAATTATCTAAACTACTCCACATTTGAGTCAGTAATGGAAGATGTTCTAGCAAAACTTGCAACGGATAAAAAATCGCTGATTATCTGTGGTGGCTTTAATATTAATATCTTAGAAAATAGTTCAAATAGCAGTCGATTATTAAGTCTCTTTAAATCATTCAATTTGTCAAATGTGTTTTCAGAACCAACCCGTATAACTATAAATACTTCTACATGTATTGATAATGTTTTTTGTTGCTGCAACTACTTAGACAAAGCCATTGTAAATTATCTCCCTTCTGATCACAGCGGTCAAACCGTTGCTTTCAAGTCCAACACACCATTACAAAGAATTCAGATACAATCTAGACAAATAACAACTAGCAATTTAAGTAGATTTAATAATAACTTAATTAGTAAATTAAGTATACCGGGTCATAATATAAAAAATGTAAATGAATTATATGAGGAATTCTTTTCGGTAGTGCGCACCGAGTTCAATAATACTTTAAAAAAGAAAACTAAAACGATTGGCCCAAAGTTTTTGTTCAGAGACTGGGCAACTAAGGGTATTAGGAAAAGTAGGGAATTTTTTTTTGAGCTGTATGGCCATAAGCCTTATATTAACTCTGAAACTTTTAATAAATACGTTGCTACTTACTCTAACTTTTAAAAATACCTGCAAGGTAGCTAAAGCCTTGTACATTAGCAAAAAGATCAAATCAGCCGATAATAAAATAAAGACGGTTTGGAAAATTATCAATGACGAAACAAACAGAAATAAAAGACATAATAATGATTTCACACTAGAAACTTCACGGGGTCTCATAAGCACTAACAAAGAAGTTGCTCAAGAATTTGTAAGTTTCTTTACCAGTATCCCACTTAAAACTACTGAAACCTTACATTCCTCTCCCTCGCGTTCAATTGATTTATTAAGATTAAACGTTTCATCCTGCCCGATTGAATTTAAATTCAAGCATATTATTATAAACCCCTTAACAGTAATAAAAGCTTTTAGGCAAATCAAGATCAAATTAACCGAAGATCTATGGGGAATGTCAATCAAAGTTTGTACCTCCATTATTGAGACTATAGCACCGTACTTAGCCTTAATATTTTTTTCTTCCCTGATCTAATGAAATATAGTAAGGTAATACCACTTTTCAAATCCGGGGACAGTAAAGACACTAATAATTATAGACCTGTATCCGTGTTGCCAGTTTTAAGCAAGGTGTTTGAAAAGGTAATGCTTAATCAAATGCTCAATCATTTTAACACCAATAAGATCTTACACGATCAACAGTATGGTTTCACCAAGGGACGTTGTACGACCGACGCCGGTGTCACCTTATTAAAGCACGTTTTCTCGGCGTGGGATCCCAAGACGCCATAGGAATTTTTTGTGATCTCTCGAAGGCTTTTGACTGCGTCGACCACGAAACCTTAATCTTGAAACTTGAGCATTACGGACTAGGAAAACTTGCGCTCAGTTTAATAAAATCTTATTTAAATGATAAACAACAGCAAGTTCAAATAAATGGTGTCAATTCAATCGGTTTAAAAGTAAAAATGGGTGTACCACAAGGATCAATATTGGGTCCTTTCCTCTTTTTAGTTTATATTAATGATCTACCCCATTTGTTAAAAACTCAACCACAAATGGTGTTATTTGCTGACGATACTTCCTTAATTTTTAAAATTAATAGACGTGCATCAAATCTTGACGACGTAAATAACGCCCTACAGCAGGTCCAAAATTGGTTCACTGCTAATAATTTAGTATTAAATGGGAAAAAAACGAAGTGCATACGATTTTATTTACCAAATGTAAAAAGTAGTAGTTGTGAGATAGTATTGAATCAAGAGAAACTAGAATTCGTCGATAAAACAGTTTTCCTAGGGATCACGCTCGACTCAAGGCTTCAATGGGGTCCTCATTTAACATCTCTATCAGGACGGTTAAGTTCAGCAGCATATGCTGTGAAAAAAATTCGTCAATTTACTAACGTGGGTACCGCGAGGCTAGTCTATTTTAGTTACTTTCATAGTATTATGTCGTACGGTATTCTACTATGGGGACGGGCTGCAGACATCGAGTATATTTTTATTCTGCAGAAAAGAGCCATCAGAGCCATATATGGCCCCCGCAGGCGCGACTCTCTAAGGGAACTGTTTAAAGATATTAACATCATGACGGTACCTTGTCAATATATCTATGAAAACATTATGTACGTAAGGAAAAATCTGCATCTTTTTAGTAAAAGAAGTGCAAGACACAATTACATCACTAGGAATAGGGACCAATTAGTTCAACCGGGTTCCAGGCTGGCTAAAGTGGACTCATCTTTCATGGGGTTCTGTTTAAAATGTTACAATACTCGTAAAATACCTCCCAACATACTTCAACTAAATGAAACGAAATTTAAATCTTATATTAAACGCACACTATGCAGCCAAGCATATTATAAGTTGGGAGATTATATCGCTGATAAAAATGCTTGGCTCAACGTTGGTCTTGCTCCACAAGGGCGCATAAACGAATAGATTAGCATTTGAAAATACTGTTGGAGCTGCTGAAGATTTAAAAAACTATCTTTGCATTGTATAAATTCAATCTCATAACATTGTATAATTGCATAGCACATGTTGAGTATAACTATGTACCGACTATAAAGCTACCATTTAGGTACTGGATATGTCTTTCATTGACTTGAATGTGCCTTGGCGGCTGAGAGTATGTCATGCTCACTCTAATGTCTCGCTAACGGTAGCGCGTGTGTTGGATCATTTAGCTCCCTTCAAAATGGTTGAGCTGAATGGTGCTAATCCTTGCGTCATGTTCGTGAACGGGCGCCGTCAGTAGGGACTGGTCATCTCTTAGCTACCACGGCTTATTTTAATTTAATTTAATTGAAAAAAAAAAAAAAATCTTACGGACGCTTTTAACGTTTTCCATCGTTCTCACATGTATAACTTCAACATGAATGATGTAACCAATTTTTTTGTAACCATATTATGATTTAAAAGAGTGTCCGTGGAGTTTCTTGCCCGTTCTTCTCCATAGGTACCTACTACGCTTTGGAATGGGCATCTAGCTTCATCTTTCTGACTGACGGACCCCTTGACAATTCAAAAGTGCCTGTAATTGGTTTATTTGAAATAAATGCTTGGAGTTTGAGTTTACATTAACCTTAAACTCAAACTCAAAGCATTTTTAGTTTACCTTAACTTTTTGAGACATTTTGATCTGCATTCACAGATTTTGAAAAAAAATTACAGTCGGCAAGAAAATGGGCAGTTTTCACAAAAACTTTTTTTTATACTGTGGGACAAAGCATTCAGCGAGCGTATATCCGACCTGCACAACAGGCGGAACACTGGCTGGTGAGAGTCTATGATGACTACCACAAAAAGTATGTCAAACTTACATGTCAATTCGTTGTATAAAAATGATGAGAATTTAGTGTGTAAAATATATTGTATATTGATTCGCAAATTGTTATTTAATGAACACGTATATTAGGTACCCATATTTGGTGACCCCGACGTGATTATTACCGACCATTTACCTGCTCAAGTTCGCGCTGTGTTATCTGTTAACACAGAATCAACGCTCGACACTCTAGCAATGATGGCAGACAAGATGATGGAGCATACAGACAATACGATTGCGGAACTCAGCCAAAACACACCTTCTACAAGCAGCGGTAGTGGTCATAACCTGCATTATCAACTACTATCGAAACAAATAGAGAAGCTTACACTCGAAATTGCTGAACTACAGAAGCACAATTACAATAATTATCGCCAACCTCCTTACCGTCCAAACAATTTTCGCTCAAGATCTCGTTCTCGTTCAAGAACTGGGCTTGGGAAGAAGCCGGGAGATCGAAACTGGGAATGTTATTATCATTACCGATTCGGAGACAAAGCCAAGAAATGTGAATCTCCTTGTTCACGGAAGCCGGCGGAAAACTGAAGACCACATCGACTGTGGCGGACGTCGGTGTTGCGAATACAAATAACCGCCTATGCATAACTGACAGAACCACGAGAGAACGATTCCTAGTTGACACGGGAGCAGATATATCAGTGCTAGCTACACGAAGTAAGCGAACACCGATATCAACGTCGTTCAAACTATTCGCCGCAAATAACACACCGATCAACACTTATGGAGAAAAAACACTACAATTGAACCTGGGACTTCGCCGCAATTACAAGTGGACATTCATTATGGCCGATGTGAAGATGTCGATCATCGGTGCTGATTTTCTCAAATATCACAGACTGCTTGTGGATCTACATAGCAAGAAACTCATAGACAGCGTGACTGAACTCTCAGTAAACGCTATGGCAATACGAACTGCTCAAGACACAACGCTTTACGTAGTTGAACCAAACCACCGGTACCACACACTATTGCACGAGTTTGCTGATGTACTCAAGCCTCTGACACTTACGAAGGAAATCAAGCATAATGTGAGACACCATATTGAAACTGTTGGACCTCCTCTCTTCGCAAGACCTCGACCGCTACCACCGCAAAAATATAAAGCAGCAAAGGCAGAATTTGAAGAAATGATGGCCAATGGAATTTGTCAACCATCAAAGAGTCCATGGGCCAGCCCGTTACATGTCGTGGGCAAGAAGGATGGTGGTCTGCGCGCCTGTGGGGATTATCGCCGTCTAAACTCAGTAACGCTTCCTGATCGTTACCCAATACCCAGAATTCAAGATTTTACTTACCAATTGAGTGGTATGACGATCTTCTCTAAAATAGACCTGAAAAAAGCATACTTCTGGATTCCAGTCGCAGAACAAGATATAGAAAAAACAGCAATTACAACACCTTTTGGTTTATTCGAATTTCGTTGCATGCCATTTGGTCTTCGAAATGCACCACAGACATTTCAACGATTTATGCATGAAGTCTTGAGAGGCCTGGACTACTGCTGTTACTGTTTTGTCGACGATATTTTGATATACTCTGACACAGAAGGAAAGCATATCGATCACCTACGTCTTGTTCTGAAACGTTTGTCTGACTACGGAATCGGGATTAATATAGAGAAGTGCATTTTTGGTGAGAAAACACTCAATTTCTTAGGCTACGAAGTCACAAAAGACGGTATCAATCCCACAGCAGAGAAGATAGAAACAATACTTAATTACCCGAAACCAACAACCGTGCAAGACCTTCGACGCTTCCTGGGTATGGTTAATTTTTACCATGATTGCTTACCTAAGCAAGCTGAAATTCAAATAGCATTGAATAACCTCCTACATAATAAGAAGAAGAATGACAAGACGCCTATCATCTGGAACCAGGCAACTGAAGACGCTTTCTATAAATGCCGCCAAAGCATATCGGAGGCTGCTCAGTTGACACATCCAGTGCAAGGAGCCCCACTATGCATTATGACCGACGCTTCGTGTCTTAGTGTAGGCGCAGTCCTACAACAGAAAGTAAACAACATCTGGAAACCGCTTTCATTTTTTTCGAAGAAGCTCAGCTACACACAGGCAAGATACAGCGTATACGATCGCGAGCTCTTAGCGATCTATATGGCTGTCAAGCATTTTAGAAGACTAATAGAAGGGAGCGATGTTGTGGTGTATACGGATCATAAGCCCCTCACCTACGCCATGACTATGTCTGGAAGCTCAAGCGATACATAGGTGTATCGCTTGAGCGAGAGACACAACTTCATTTCATATCTCAATTTTGTAGCAAGATCGAGTACATCCATGGAAGAGATAATGTAGTTGCTGATGCATTATCGCGCATTAGTACCATTGATTGCCCCTCGGTTATCAATTTTAATGACGTGGCTGAGAAGCAAAAGATAAACGAAGAACTAAACCGCCTGTTAAAGCAAGACAATCTTCACTTCGTCAAAATATCGTTACCTGGATCACTAAAAGAAATCTACTGTGAAAACTCAACCAAATTTCCACGTCCGTACTTACCGCAACCATTTCGTGAAATTGCCTTCAAAGCATTACACGAATTGAGTCATCCTGGTATCCGCACGACAAGGAAGATGGTCAGTGAAAAGTACTTCTGGCCTGGAATGAACAAGGACGTTTCATCGTGGACACGATGCTGCACTTCATGTCAACGTGCTAAAATTCACCGTCATACTGTTACACCACTAGTACAGTTTCCCGAGTCGAGAAGGTTCGAACACATACATATGGACATCGTCGGACCTCTCACTCCATCAGAAGGATACCGATATCTAGTCACAATCATCGACCGATTTTCCAGATGGCCCGAAGCAGTACCAGTTAGCGACATAAATGCGGAAACAATTGCCCGAGTCATATACGACACATGGATTACTCGCTTCGGTTGTCCACTGCGTATTACTACAGACCAAGGACGGCAGTTCGAGTCTACATTATTTCAAAAATTAATGAACAAACTGGGTATATCGAGAATTCGCACGACTGCCTACCACCCTCAAGCGAATGGACTTGTAGAAAGATTGCATCGTACTCTGAAGACAGCAATAACAGCAAGAGGAAATAGTCAACAATGGGTACAAGAATTACCAACAGTATTAATGGGATTACGCACAGCCATTCATAGAGAAACAAACTACAGTCCCGCTACAATGATATACGGCACCTCATTACGATTACCGGCAGATATTTTCGCACCGATAAAGTCAAACACTGAAGACCCGTTATTCTTACGTCATTTAATGGAATCAATGGAATCGCTTAATGAGCATGTCACTACAGATGCATCAATGCGACACCGCATGACCAACACCTACGTACCGAAACGATCTACATGCACGCATGTCTTTATGCGTGTAGATCGCGTGCGGAAGTCTCTTACACCGCCGTACGAAGGCCCGTATGAAATTATAGAGAAATACGACAAGTATTTCAAGATACGATTACCCAACCGAGAAGCAGTGGTGTCATTGGATCGATTGAAGCCTGCTCACGTATTACAAGTAGCCACAGATGAAAAGATGGAAGATGTCCCATACATTACTCGCTCCGGAAGGACAGTTAAACCTACAAGAAACGTACGGTTTTTTTGAAGGGGGATACTGTGGGACAACGCATTCAGCGAGCGTATATCCGACCTGCACAACAGGCGGAACACTGGCTGGTGAGAGTCTATGATGACTACCACAAAAAGTATGTCAAACTTACATGTCAATTCGTTGTATAAAAATGATGAGAATTTAGTGTGTAAAATATATTGTATATTGATTCGCAAATTGTTATTTAATGAACACGTATATTAGGTACCCATAATACCAATCGATCCTGTTTCTTATAAGGATCAAAAAACTCTACCGGACCAACTGAGGTTTGAGTACTAGAAAAGTCAGAAAACGCAAAAAGTTTTCCCATACATTTCGTGAGAAAGAAACTCCAACATAAAGTATGTTGGAGTTTCTATTATTTCTATTATGATAGACAGACCAGCCAAACAGAAACAAAAACTTCGAACGAATATGCGTTATAATTTTATTTACTATAAGAACAAGATAGTTTGTTGCTTTTGATGTCCGATGTTCTGACAAAAAACCAGCCAAGTGCGTGTCGGACCACGCACAATGAAGGGTTCCGTAGTTAGGATGAATTTATCGCAAAAAAAAAGTTGTAACAGTGTAGTTGAAAAACATGTTCTCCCATACATTGATATACGTCACGGTCAATTCTCTGCAAGTGTAAGTTTGTAAACGATTTTCGGACTTTTCCCTTTACTTGTGTTATGAGACCTATCTTCTGCCAAATTTCGTCATTCTAGGTTAACGGGATTATGGTTACGGGGGATTTAGATATTTAATTATTGTTATAACCTGAATGATTAGTAAAAGGAATCATATTATTACAATGTTTGCTTTCCCTTTTTTGGCATGATACTTACTCTAAACATTTGCAAGTATGTATCTTCGGTTGAGATTGGACTGTCTCGCTCCCACCCCCGGCACACGGAGCTGTCTCTCCCGCTCTTTATTAATACATTTTAGAGAAATATAGCTTCTAGCTGTTAACATAATAACATAACCTGTAATAATAGTTGTAAGTGATTATATAAATAAATAAAAAACACATAAAAAAAATATGTTTGACTTTTCTTTTTTGTCTGTAGGGGTTCTCGTAGGGATGTATGGGATTGTAATGATCGTCGGTTGAGACCCTCGCATAATTGGAATCAAACTTCACAAGGTAAGTTCGTTTGATTCTAGAGTGCCGCTACCGCAACAATCAAACAAAATAACAAGTGACAGTGGCTCAGTGACAATGACAATGCACGGCACTTAAGACGGGCCGAGGCATAGCCACTATTATGCCGCAAATAGCGGCACTTTATCCGATAGGGAAAAGATGCCGCTAGCGGCACTCTATACACTTCCAAAACAATTCAGACACAGTCTTAGCGGTTACGTATTAGAATACCTAAGTTTATTAAAAAACTATTTTCAAGATAACTACGGTTGATTCCCATAATTACCTATGTTCATAACGCATATTGTTCGACTCAACTACTGTATAACTTACTTAATGTTGATTAAACTAAAATTAATCGCACTATCGAACGATTAATCAAATGATTTTTTAAGATATTGGATATTTCAACTATGTATTTATCGGAATACCGAGACCATTCGGATTTTTAGAAACCGTGACGTCAGCAGAGCTGACATCACCATCTCCACCTAGCGGTGGAGATGGTGCTCACTCATTGCAACAATGAATTTATCTACTCACGTTTTTATTCTTATCACTACTAAAACACAATTAAGAAAACCTTAAAATCTAAATCAATAATAGAAATCGTACTCACAAGATATTCTAATGAAATACCACTCGTCTTCAAGTTTTCCTTGCCTCGCACCGGCTCGCCCTTTCATTATCGAAAAATGGCGTCGTCGCGTCGCGTCGTTGCGAAGTCATTACACTTAGGTATTATTTCACAAATTGCAGGTAACATTGATTAAAGTAGCAAACTATGATTTGTTCATTCATTTTACTGTTTTTAGAACTCGATTGCATTCATTCTTTATTGCTTAAAACATTTAAACATTTTTTAAACACGCGCTATGTTTTTCTGGTTGACCTAGTTTTATCAACTGTTTCCGTTAAACAAAAGTTAACCAAAAATTATTATTAAACTAACGCATATCGCTTCTTAATCAAGAAATGAATTTAGGAATAGACAACTTGTTTTTAGGGTTCCGTAGTAAACAAGGAACCCTTATAGTTTCGCCATGTCCGTCTGTCTGTATGTCTGTCTGTCCGTCTGTCTGTCCACGGCTTAGCTCAGAGACGGTTAGTACTAGAAAGCTGTAATTTGGCATATTATATACATATTAATCATGCCGACAAAGTGGTAAAATAAAATCAAGTTTTTTTTTTTTAGGGTACACGTAAAATGGGGATGTTTTTTTTTTCCTCGTCTATCCCATGTTGTTGGGGATCGTTAGAAAGGTCGTTCAAAAATATTGTGAGTTTGTGAAAACCATTTTTGGATTTAGGGATCCGTTTGCGAAATATTAATCTTAAAACTAGTTTTTTTTTGTTAGAGTCAAGTGTCCGCCCCCCCCTTCTAGCTAAATGGTTGTATTTGGACTTGGAAAAAATTCACAGCAGTAGTATATATAACGAAATTAAAAGGAAAACTATCAGAGCTAAGTAGGCTGTACAGGTTAACGAGTAATAATCAACCAACTTAAATTTGCGGTTTGAAAAACATGATCTCCCTTACATTCCGTATGGGAGAACATGTTTTTCAACTACAATGTTAAGTTTGTTCTTGGGATAAACTCATCCCAACTACGGAACCCTTCATTGTGCGTGGTCCGACACGCACTTGGCCGGTTTTTAAACCTAAGTTTGAATAAACCTTCAGTTGTGGTTTGCTGTTACAGTAACCGCAAATCATAACACTACTTTTTACATTGAAAAGTAGCCAACTGACTATAACAATCAAATCTAAACAAATTAAAACCTACCCAGTCATATTTAACTGTTAAATTTGAACTTATAGTTAATATTTTTAAAGTTTAAGTTAGCCTTACGTCGACATATAATACCTAATGGACTACTCGCCTACAGCTTTTTTTTTCAACTTTAGAAATCAATCCAGCGCTCAGTATTAATAAATACTGAGCGTTGCTTGGATTGATTTCTAAAGTTGTGGGTAGTTACGAGTACAATGTCGATGTCTCGCCTACATAAGTATTGCAATTTCTATAAAATAGCATTTTAAACCTTAAATAAAAATAAAAATATTGTCTTAAAAAGTCAATATGTTGTGCCAGAAAAGTTAGTGACAGAAACGAATCGCTGGAAAACCGACTCCACGTAGTCGTGTCTGCCCTACCCCTAGAATGTAATTGGAACCCGCGTAGGCGCGGAGGGGCTAGGCGGCCCGCGAGCTGAGGAGCAGGTGGTCTTAAAGCTCCCCGCCGCGGCTGAGGCTGGCCGGCCTCAGCCGCGGCGGCGGTGGTGAGCATTAAAACCATCTGCGACGATAAGCTCGCGTGGGACCGCCGGAGCCCCGCAGCGCCGGAGCCGTGAAATAAGCCATGCCTGTTGTATGTTGCATTCTCGCTTGCATGCTGCATGCTTGCTGCATTTAAATTCCAATTAAATTAAGAAATATAGAGACTAAAATTAAGCTGCTAACTTAATTTTTTGTGGTTTAATTCCATTAATATTTCTATTTATATAGTTTAATTAAAACTTTACATTTTCATTGTAAAAATAAAATATTTTTTTTATAAATAAAAATACGTAACCCACACAGCTTATAGTGCATACAAATTCAAATTCAAAATCATTTATTTGCTACTATGGGTAATTACATAAAGTTGTTAAAAAAAAAGGGCATAGTTCAACCATATTACGCCTTGAGGCATGCATATCTCAGCTCGCCGTCCGATAAGGACCAGGCCCGGGTCGACGGCGCGTTGTGTTCCACGCGCGCCTCAAAGGGATGTCAGTTCCAACTGACGGGGTCCGGAAGGACCAATGCCTGCTGGGGTTGCGGGTTTGTCCGAAAGGGATATCGCGGCCCTGGCACACAGGAAACGGAAGGAACACGGGTGGGTTTTAGTCAGTAAAAGTCTGACACTCCCTCTCGCTCCGCCCAGAGCGGGAGGAGACATTTGATGATATCCCACCCAAAAAAAAAAAAAGGCATACAAATCTCATGCGTTGACTGTATCACAACAATATTATACAGTAACTTGCAACAATAATTTATAATTAATAACACAATTTTGGGTAATTTCACATTGCAAATAATAATGAAACATAAGTGAATAATAATGTCACTAGAAATTAAAATTTAAATGTCATGTATTAAATGAGAATGTCAAGATATATTTGTAAATAAATGTTAAAGTAATAATAATACGTAGATAATTAATTAGTGCTTAATCACATGTCACATCAACAACAATATTTCTGAGTACAATATGTCCTTTAATTCTCTATCAAATAAACCTGAATACTATAATAACATTTAAATAGCAAGAATCTCTTTAATTTATTTTTAATTTCATCGATGGATGGCGTTACTAGTATAGACTTTGGTAAGTGATTGTACATACGCGGCGCCATAAGTACTGAAAATGCTTTTGGTATTTATGGCTGCCTTGCTAGATTTGCAACAAATTTTATCACACGGTGCTCGAGCTGACTATAGTTTATTCTACTTCGTTCACTTCAATTTATCAAGCCTACCTTCACATGCATTATTATCATATTGAACAATCATTCATACGTAGTAATTTACTTATAACTACACTATTATTAACCATCTGCGCAGTTTAGCTATAAAATATTAAAATCGGAACTCCCATTTAAATTAATTTAAATATTTTAGAGTTAAACTTATATTCTTTCATAGAATCAAAATATTTGTTGAATTTCTTGGTCTCTGTTTAGTGTAATTGTCACCTTTGAATGTATAGAATAATGTACTGTAAGTGTAGCTTGATGTTGATTAGTCTCCCTCTTATTGTCAAATGAACGAGAAATGAAGAGTTCTAGATTCTTATCAGTTGCTCTTGGTACATACCTTAGAATAATTGCGTTATTATTCGTTCCAAAGTACTTAAGTACTATACGTTCCAAAGTACTTAGTTTAACTTCGTGTATGTATGTCTGTACAATTGTATATACATAGGTGTATAGTATGTACCAGTTTTTTTAATCTTATTTTTTATACATTACATTTTCCTTACACTTAAACAAAGCACACAATTAGATCTCTGGGGTCTATCCTAGCATGCCATGGCCTTGGATTTGATCAACGCTCTATTAACGCTTATGTTATAATCGAGTTGATGTAGTTATTTGCGTAGTTGTGCTAATCCTGTAAAATTCGTGCGGATATGATCGGGAAAAAGGAAAACAGTTATATTTGATATTTCTATAATCGTTTGTTACCATACACTCAATATCAATGCCATATTTTCCTATGTATTTATTTAGAGCATCCAACATTTTAGTTTCGTCAAAAATAATATTGATATTTGCAACCGCCCGGTCGTTGTCGCGTGGCCCGCTAACTACTGCTCGCCGCCGCCGCCCAAGAGTCTGTTCGAAGACTCGCCCGTCGACCTTTTCTACGACAAGACGGATTTCGAGGTACGTGTATCCGTGAACATCAACTGTCCACTTGACAATCAATAATTTGGCACTTTTTAAGCAAGACTAAGTTGCCTGACCCTTTAATACCTAACCATTATAGGTCAGTCACTAAATATCGTAGCCTCGCTGATCTCTAAACTGCACTGTAGGTACAGATTAGGGACGTTGCGGATTTTCGCATCCACATCCGCAATTGCAGATCTTCCGCATTTATTTAGACCTCCACATCCGCATTCGCATTTTTCAATGCGGATTCAGATGTGGTTGGAAAAGGGTGAATATAAGTTAAATCATATTCAAGAAAATGGAAATTATAATCATTTTAACTGATCAATATAACTCCAAACCGTCACATTTTCACGAAATAGTCATTTATCCATCAAACACATATAATTTCGAGAGCTATAGTGATTTTTCAATGATTATAATTTATTATAATTGCCGAGAATTGAATAATGTTCAACACACAACGAAACAGCGCTGCAATTTGCATGAAATGTAAGAATTTTGAATTTCGCTTTGCCGCGTTGACGGATCCCCGGCTGGGAGCCACCAAAAATCCGCATCCGCATCCGCGGATGTTAAAAATTCTGCATCCATAATATCCCTGGTACAGATAGTGCCCCACTCCGCGATTACAGTACTGTAAGCTGTACTTTGGTACGGAGCGGAGCGGCGTTGGGCGCGTCTTCAAAATTCAAAAATTCAAATTCAAAATTCAAAATCATTTATTTGCTAATATGGGTAATTACATAAAGTTGTTAAAATAAAAAGGGCATAGTTCAACCATATTACGCCTTGAGGCATGCAAATCTCAAGCGTTGACTGTATCACAACAATATTATACAGTTACTTGCAACAATAATTTATAATAAAATTAATAACACAATTATGGGTAATTTCACATGGCAAATAATAATGAAACATAAGTGAATAATAATGTCACTAGAAATTAAAATTTAAATGTCATGTATTAAATGAGAATGTCAAGATATATTTGTAAATAAATGTTAAAGTAATAATAATAGATAATTAATTAGTGCTTAATCACATGTCATATTAACAACAATATTTCTGAGTACAATATGTCCTTAAATCCTCTATCAAATAATCCTGAATACTATAATAACATTTAAATAGCAAGAATTTTTTTAATTTATTTTTAAATTCATCGATGGATGGCGTTTCTAGTATAGACTTTGGTAAGTGATTGTACACACGCGGCGCCATACTGAAAATGCTTTTGGTATATAAGGCTGTCTTGCTAGATTTGCAACAAATTTTATCACTATGCCGCTTACTTCTGTACTTATCAAAAAGATGTTTGTTCGTTCTTGCAAAGCTAGCAATCTCATAAATGTAGACACACGGCAATGTCAATAAATTATATTTGATAAAATGTGGCCTACAGCTATCAGTCTGGTTGATATTAAACATACCCCTAATACACCGCTTTTGCGCCTTGAATGCAATGTCCTTATTTGTGGAATTACCCCAGAATATAATACCATACTTTATCAAGGATCCCACGTAGCCATGGTATGCTGCAAGTACAGCAGAAGTGTCTACCGTTTTTGCGAGCATATGTAGGGCATATGATTGCTTATTTAATTTTTGATTTAAAGTATCAACATGTATCTTCCAATTCAGATTATAATCAATTGTCATGCCTAAGAATTTTGTAGTTGCTATCTCATTTATTTTGTTTCCTGTATAATCTATATTAATGTCAGTAAATCGGACTTTACGATTGCGAAATATCATAATTTTAGTTTTGTCAAAGTTCATTTTTAAATTGTTATTAGTTAGCCATTTCATAATTACACTTAGAGTGCTGTTTATATCTTGTTCTAGGGATAACTTGTCCTTACTTGTAAAAACAACAGTACTATCATCAGCAAAGAGTATAGTGGGATGATTAGTTACTTTGGGAAGGTCATTTATATAAATGATAAATAGCAGAGGGCCCAAAACACTTCCTTGTGGGACGCCTTGTTTGTTTTCTCTGTATTCTGAAGTGTAGTTAATTTCTGTTCTTGTTTTGGTGCATACTCGAGTAACTAGAGTGGACTGTTTTCTGTTTGTAAGATAAGAAGTTATCAGCTCTAATGAAGTGCCCCGAATTCCATACCTGTATAATTTATTTAACAGAATTTGGTGATCCACGTAATCAAAGGCTTTACTTAGATCCATATACAATGCGCACGCCGGAATTTTATTGTCTATGCTAGTCATAACAGTGGTCAGAAAATCATAGACTGCCATATTAATGTTTTTATTTTTCCTGAAACCTATCTGCTCTTTAGCAAATAAATTGAAATTTTCAAAGTAGTTATTTATCCTGTCATAAATTACTCTTTCAAAGACCTTAGAGAGCACCGGTACTAGTGCTATGGGCCTATAACAATTCATATTGTAGGGATCATCTTTCTTGAAAAGAGGTTTAATGATTGTTAATTTAAGTTTATCAGGAAAGTATCCATTTAGGATCGACAGATTAACGACATGACTTAAAATATATGATATTTTAATTGGCACTTGTTTTAATATTTTAGTCGATATACTGTCATATCCAGTACTGTTGGTATTTCTTAAGTTAAAAATTATTTTGTGTATTTCTTGGGGTGTAGTTGGATACATAAATAATGTTTCCGAGTGATTAGGTAAGGTCTCTGTTTTATTAGTACAACTTGTATTCCCTTTTACTTGGTCAATAAAAAAAATATTAAAACAGTCCGCAATGGTCTGCGGATCATCAGTACAATGTTTACCGTCTATATTAATTTGATTGATTTCGCTTTTTGGCACATTACACATTGTTTTACTAATAACGTTCCAAGTAGCCCTACACTTGTTTTGAGCTGTATGGATAAAGTAATTATTCTGTGACTTTTTTGTCAGCCTTATAACACGTTGTAATCTACTCGCGAATTTTTTTAAATTGGTTTTGTTTATGATATTTCGATTCTTACGATACTTCCATAGTAATTGCTGCTTACGCATGCAGCATTTTTTTATTCCTTTAGTCATCCACCGGGGTCGTATTTCAGAATATTTTTGAATACGAATATATGGAAAACATAAATTATAAAATAAAGTGAATAAATCATAAAAAATGTCAAAAGCTTCCTGCGGGTCATTATTTTCAAATACGTCATTAAACCAAGTCGAATTTATGCAATCATTAAATTTCCTAATATTATCTTTACTGTAATCTCGTCTTTTTACATACCAATGTTTTAGAGAACAGCTAAGTTTTACGGGACAGGTTAGTAATTGTGCCGTGTGATCAGATAAGGCAAACTCCATGGTTTTACATTTACATCCACGAATGTTATACATGAAATTATCAATGTCTTCGCGAATGGCACTATCTATACTGATGTTTTGGTATGTTGTTAGGATAGATACCAATAGTGTAAAACCAAGTTTGCAGGTTCGAGACACTTGTGCTAACTCAGGGGTGCTCGAAACTCCTCGAAATTTTCGGACTCAGTTTTTAAAGGCCAGTTATGTTTAAGGGCAATATTCTCAAACTGCAATTTGGTTTTATTTTGTATAGTGAAGTAAGATCTTAAGTATAGATATCTATGGCAAGAAACTCCAAGGAAACACACTACTTATTAGAAAATATGTGAGAACAATGTACAAAAAACAAGTCAAAATATAAATTTAAAGATAAGCCGTGGATAAGTAGTTACATAAGAGATGACCAGTCTCAACCGACGGCGCGGCGGCGGCTCCCGTTCCCGAACAAGTCGCGTGGATCAGGTACCATCCAGCTCAACCATTTTGTAGGGAACTGAATGATGACGCTCCATCATCAGCGAGGCATTTGAGTGACCATGACATACTCTCAACTGCCATGCCCTTTCAAGTCAAACGCCGATCATAATGACACAATAAACGAACTCATGGTACTCACATTAAAAAAAATAAAAAATAAAAATGCTCTTCCTATTGAAGTCCCGGTCCCGGTATCCCCCTGGGCGAGCCTATGGCCATGAACTGGATAGAACTTCAGGCACGAGAACTCTACGAAGTATCGAATAATACTGATGGAAAACCTAATAACACATTAACGCAGTAGGGAATCGAAAGGACGCACAATCAAGGAAGGAATATGAAGTAAGGAAAATCACAATAACAATTACATTTTAATATGTGATTACTGTTTATGTGCTAAAATAGAAATATAGTCACCTTGTTAGTTGTGTGTAAGCCGTTGTCTCGTAAAGTCGCGAATGAATTACTTATTATTGTGCGATGAAGATACTCGTACCTGAGAATAGCACTGAGGGTGCTTTCAAGACGGCCGGCAGCGGTCGGCAGCCGCACCGAGTTATCAATGGACCCGTGCGGCACATCAACACGGCCGGCAGCGGTCGGCAGCCGCACCGAGTTATCAATGGACCCGTGCGGCACATCAAGCAGCGTGGGCAGTAAGCAAACCTTTCAATCAATCTTTTCTCTTTTCTTTTTGAAGAATTATCGGAGCTCCCAAGCGCCAAGCGGGGCTTTGTCACATCGCTTCCCACTATCTCACTCCCACTTATAACGGATTCACACGGTTCCACGGTTCCATTTCAGCTGAACATATTTTGATGATCACCAAAAAATACTTTGAATTTGAAATTCAATTTGATTGAAAGTCTGTTCAGACAATTCAAATCGCTTTCGACTCGTAAAATCGTACCATGTGAACCCGGTAGTAGATCACTGCTTTTTTCGTTTGGTAAAGAAAAATGGTGTGCCAGTGATCCTCCGCCATAATCAGGCTATACATTTCTAGTACAAGATAATTTGTCAGTGAACGAGAAGCCTACAGTCATATACAATGAGAGGTCATATTCTGGAAATGTACGTATATATGGGGCCATCCATAAATTACGTCATAGGAATTTCATGATTTTTAGGGTTCCGTTGTCAAACCCTTATAGTTTTGCCATGTCTGTCTGTCTGTCCGCGGCTTAGCTGTTGCTGAAAGTGATCAAATAAAATATTTTTTAGGATACACCTTAAGAAAAAAAAAACATCCCCAATGTGTTTTTTTTCTCGTCTGTCCCTCTGTTTCAACTTTGTATCACTCAAACGTAAGTGTTCGGTCCGTGTCTGGGTGCATCTGTACATAGAAGACTCCTCCATGCCTCGGACACCACGCAGCCGTTGGTCCCGGCTGTCAGTCGTGGATCTTAGGCAGTCATTACGGGTAGTCAGAAGCTCGAAAGTCTGACAACCAGTCTTACCAAGGGGCCCAAGGAGTATCTTATTACCTAGTGACAGGGTTGCAGTCGCTCCATGTAAAATACAGGTAACTCCAACATAGTTGGGAAAAGGCTAGGCAGATTGATTTTTTACAATAAATACATAAATAGAGTTTTACTGACCATATAGTTGAAGTTTAAAGTTTTAATACTATAGATTTATACATGTGACGTCACGAATCTTATGATTGGTCCCCCCTCACACTTTGTTGACTCCTCCCTCCCCTTAACGTGTGACGTCATCTAAGGATGGCCACTAACAACTGCAAAATTTTTCATTTTAATGTTTTTTTTTAAGGCTGGATGTGAACAAGTGGCCAATAGACCAGTTGTCTACTCGTACCATGAGACCGCTCGACTCGAGCCCATTCTTCAGAGTGCCGGACAGCCCGTATTATAACTTCCACCCCATGAGACCGCCCGGGAAGGGGCCTCCCCTCGACAGTTTCAACCGCTTCGAGTTGGAATTCAACATGTTCGGTTTCAAGGTATCCGTGACTATTCGTACTTAATACTATATTGACCTATCTTTTTATTTACATACAGGTGGTTTTATTTACAAAAAATCTGCTGTTCCATATAGAAAAGAGCAATACCTACGCGGTCAAAATGTATGGAATAGCTAATTTTGTTTTTAATAACCGATGAAAAATTTCAAGGTAGGGGTTTGAGAATCATGTACCGAATCCATGGTATCAGTTTTCTCGTCGATGTCCCTGCCAGCCAGTATATTTATATATTTATTATACATCCGAAAGTTACTCTGGCTGCCTATCTGTCTGTTACCTTGTCACGCAAGGTTTTCCATCTGGAATTAGTCAGTAGCAGCGGAGTTTGGGTTTGGGTTCGCTTAATGACAGCAGACCAAGATTGGAACAAAAACAGTATTTTTAAAATGTTATAAAACAAACACTTCAATATGTTTTAAACAAGAGCTTTTTTTTCCTACTACCTATTATTATATCTGATCTGTTAACATATTTATTTTTATTTTATAATCAATCTTATTATGTACCACAGATACTTATACAATCACATACACCCTGTACTCTCCGAATTGCGAATTCCGATGTTAATTCTTAAACGGGGAATTACCTCTTTTCAACAAGCGACAAATCGGGAATTCGGGACTTTACCGGCGAAGAAGTTTGGTAGGACGGACTATTTTCAAATAAGGGGAATCCCCAAAATAGTTGCAGGGAATCACTTCATATTAGAGAATAATAAAAAGCAATTTAAAATAATAATATATAATATTATAAAGAGGAAAGATTTGATTGTTTGTTTGCATTGAATAGGCTCGGAAACTACTGAACCGATTTAAAAAAATATTTCACTGTTGGGAAGCTACACTATCCCCGGATGACATTGGCTTTAATATATTTAAAAAAAAATTAGGGATCCTAAAACTGAAACTCCAATAAAATAACCCAAGGTGTAAAAAAAAAACAACCGACTTCCGAAAAAAAACACTACAAAGTGTAAAATTACTTTAATTTCGGAAGTCGGTGTCTTCGGTTTTAAATTTTCGGTTTTTGCCACCGACTTCCGAAATTAAAATTATTTTTCACTTTTTAGTTGTGGTACTACCCCACACAAATTCGATTACCAGTACTTGCTATATAAATAACAGTCACAGGAAGTTATCATCATATCATCCACATATACTAAGTGGGAAAAATACGTATTATTCAAGCTTACTCAAAAACTATCCCAGCAAAGTTAATAAAATTTATATGGGACCAATCCGGGAGCATACCCTTTCAAACATATTTTTTTTTTCAAAATCGGTCCACCCATGACGGAGAAATCGACGGACATACATAAAAAAAGAAAAAAAAAAATGTACGCGTCGAACATATAACCTCCTCCTTTTTGGAAGTCGGTTAAAAAAAGACCTAAAATATTCTTTACATCGCGTGCGCTGTGAAAACTATTAATGATAGAACAAAATAATGTACTACGACTTTGCAGAACACACCATTATTTACAAAAAGTGTCGCGACAGCATATGTCTAACTATTATAGTTATGCCACAATAAGTGTTTTTATCAATGAAAATCTGCCAAAATTTGTCCCAGATCAAAGACACGCCTTTGAGACTATAGTTGATAGCGTGAATAATGAAAAAATTAAAAAAAAGATTTTTGGATGCGCCAGGTGGCTCTGGGAAGACGTTTCTTGCAAATTTGATACTTGCTAAGATAAGATATCAGGAAAGATAGTGATGGCAGTTGTTTCATCAGGAATTGCTGCAACTCTCTTAACGGATGGGAAAACTGCTTATTCTACGTTTAAACTTCCGCTATCTGTAAATCTTGAGCAACAATCTATATGTTCCATCCGCAAAAACGGGCCTCTTGGTAAATTACTACAAGACGCCTCATTGATTCTGTGGGATGAATGCACCATGAGCCATAGAGCACATATAGAGGCCGTGGACAGAACCTTAAAAGATATTAGAAACTCCTCTGCTCTCATGGGCGGGATTACTTTTGTATTTGCTGGCGATTTCCGACAGATTCTTCCTGTCATTAACAGAGGTACGCGAGCAGATATCATCAAAGCATGCTTGAAATCGTCTCCCTTATGGACTTTGATTGAAAATTTAAAGTTACGGACGAATATGAGAGCTCATCTTCATGGAATCACAGATAGTGATTTCCCACAACAACTACTGAAACTTGGGGAAGGAATTTTTCACACTCCAAATTTAAGCAGAAATCGTGATATCCTTTTGGATGAGTCTCTAGGCCAAATAAATAGTCCATAATTTAGACATTTTTATAGATGCAGTATACCCTGATATTGAAACCTACGAAAATAATGTTTTTGTCATGGCCAACTATATGTTGGCCTATCGCGGGTCGGAGCTCCTGAAAATCAATTTATTTTGCTGCCACAAAACAAAACAACGTCAAATATCGTTTATACCATTCCCCCTCTAAAAAGCTTATTTTATTCACTGAAAACAGTGAACAAAAAAGCGAGCCGATAAGGATCGAGGGAGGCATATTTCTGGGCGATAGTTTGAGTCCGCTCTGGTTCTGTTTAGCCCTGAATCCTCTAAGCACACTGCTGGAGGATTCAGGTCTGGGCTATCGGCTGAAGAGAGGTGGTCAGGTTATATCTCACCTCCTCTATATGGATGACCTTAAACTCTTTGCCCCCAACAATTTGCAACTGATGGAGCTACTGAAAGTAACTGAAACTTTCAGTAGCGCCATCAGGATGGAATTTGGTGTGGATAAATGTGCGGTCATGCATGTAAAGCGAGGGAAGATTATGGAATCCGTGGGAACGGAAGTCTTGGATTCCATTAATCTTAGATCCCTCTCCGCATCCGAAACTTATAAGTATTTGGGTATGTCGGAAGCATTGGGCATCAATGTTACTGACATGAAGCAATCATAGAAGGAGCGCTTCTTTGGCCGCCTGAAGAAAGTATTCAATAATCTTTTATCAGGCGGAAATAAGGTGCGCGCCTTCAATGGTTGGGTCATGCCGGTTTTGATGTACTCTTTCGGCATACTCAAATGGACTCAGACCGAACTCGACGCCCTGGATAGGAGGGTCCGTACGCTGCTGACTGCATATCGAATGCACCACCCACGGTCATCGGTAATGAGACTGTATATCCCGCGAAAGTGTGGAGGTCGAGGTTTTTTAAACGCTAAGACCCTCCACAATCGCGAGATATGCAGTCAGGAGGAGGTATTGAATTCTTGGAATACTGGAGAAAATAATATATCGTACCTTATGTCTTGTGAATCAAAACTAGCTGTTGAAAGATTGCTAAGAACATTATCTATCAACTATTATTTATTTATTATTATTATTTTTAGCCTGTGTTGTCCCACTGCAGGGCAAAGGCCCCCATTTCTTCTTTCCACTCTTCTCTGTCTTGGGCTAGTGTGGACCAATCTTGTCTGTAGGCGTCAAGTTCGTCTCGCCATCTTCTCCTGGGCCTACCTCGATGTCGACGGACGTTTTTTGGGACCCACATCGTGGTAGTTTTGGCCCATGACTCATTCGACATGCGGCAGACGTGTCCGGCCCAATCCCACTTAAGCTTGGCTGCTTTTGGGTGACGTCGGCGATTTGTGTTTTGGAGCGCAGCACTGTGCTCCTAACATGGTCCGTTAATCTGACTCCAAGAATGCTGCGCTCCATTGCTCGCTGACAAATCTCAAGCTTGGACCTCTGCTGAACCGTCAAAGACCAGGTTTGAGCGCCGTATGTGAGGATAGGGAGTATGCACATGTCCATTAATTTGCGTTTATGGCAAATTGGTAGGTCGCCTTTCATGAGGTTTTTCATCGACCAATAGCTCTTCCAGGCGTTTTCGGTGCGTCTAGCTACTTCTTTTTCTTGTCTCGCCTGGAATGAGACTATTTGGCCGAGGTAGATGTATTCTGGAACATATGCAACCTCCACACCCTCTACATACAGTTTACGTTGGACGCTGTTTGTCATGAGTTTGGTCTTTGACATGTTCATACGAAGTCCAATCTCGAGCCTCGCCTTATTTAGGTCACTTAGCATTTCGCTTAAATCAGCTGCCGAAGATGAAAAAGAAGAAGAAAAGAACGATATCGTCGGCGAAACGCAGGTTTGTCAACCTTTTTTCGCCGACGCTTATGCCTTTATCTACCCAGGTGTTAGATAGACTTTTAAAAAAACCTCTTCAAGGGTGGTAGTGAACAGCTTAGGGGACAGCGGGTCTCCTTGTTTGACACCTCTTTCAATAGAGAAGGATGGTCCTGTGGTGTTAATTTTTAAAGCTGCTGTACTATTGCGGTATATGGTTTTCATAAGATTTACATAGGAGGTTTGATTCAGAAGTGCCTTAAGTAACGAATCATGGTGAATGCTGTCAAACGCTTTGACGTAGTCAACGAATGCTAGATACAGAGGGATTTTGAATTCTGTGCACTTCTCTATTATTTGGTTGAGGGATTGTAGGTGGTCAGTAGTCGAGAGACCTCGTCGGAATCCTGCTTGTTCAGGTGGCTGTTGGGAATCAAGTTGATTTGCTATACGGTTTTCGATAACTTTAATAAACGTTTTATACAAATGTAACACTAAACTAATGGGGCGATAGTTGCCAATTTCAGATTTAGCTCCTTTTTTGTGTAGCAGTATTATTGTGGAATGGCAAAATTGAGAAGGAAATGAACCAGTTTGTAGAATTGAGTTGAATAAATTTGTGATGTGCGGAAGTAATACGGGCTCTCCGATTTTAAGAGCTTCAGTGGAAATACAATCTTCTCCAGGGCTTCTACAATATTTTAGACTGCGCAAAGCGCAATGGACTTCATAACCTGAAACGTGAGGTGAAATCTGAGGTGATTCTTGTAAAAGGGTAACGTCATTGTGTGATTGGGAAGAGGGAGGAACTGCTTCTTCAGAATATAAAGTTTTATAGAAATCTGTGCAGATACTTCGAACTTTGTCTTTTTCGGTATGTATGATACCTGCATGGTCTTTGACTTTGGTGATGGTGGATCGACCTTTCTCTGAACCTATTAGAGCCAATTTCAAAGAGCTGTTGATTTCTAGAGCAACTTGCACCAGTTTGTTGTTGAATTTCCGCACGTCTGTTCGAATGCACCTTTTAACCTGTCTATCCGTTTGTCTGAACTCTGGGGTACTAAAAACAAGATTTTGCCCGTCTTCTATTACTTTTAGTGATTTTTCGCTTAGTTTGAGAAACTTTTTCTTTATAGGTTTAACTTTTGAACTTGCATTTTTGATATTTGTTTTAATATTTCTGTACTGCTGTTCAATGTCATCTGCATTTGTTATTTTGAGTAAATTAAAGCTGTTTTTAAGTTCCAAATTGAATTTTTCACTGTTAATTATTAATGAGGTTTTATCTAGTTTTTTGATGCTATTTTTAATTGTTTGTATTCGATGAATTTTGTGATCAAAGTTTGCCACCACCCGTAGTGGACGGTGGTCAGAAGTATAACGAATTTTGTTCAAAATTTGGAATTTAGTTATAAATTGTTTATTGGAGGATAGACAAAAATCGATTTCGTTCTTCGTTACCTTATCGGAAGAGAACCAGGTCCAGCGGCGCTGAGGTTTTCTGTAAAAGAAGCTATTACTAATGCTGAAATTTTGCCCGAAAGCAAATTGCAGTAGACGCTCGCCGCGTTTATTCCTTGTTCCCAAACCGTGAGGCCCTAAAATGCTTTTGTTATCGTTATGATCTCCACTACCCAGTTTGGCATTAAAGTCTCCGAGGATCATGGTCCAAGTTCCTCGATGGTCGTCGGCGCTTTATTCAGGAGATCATACAACTCTTCCACTTCCTCGTCTGGGTGGGCTGACGTAGGAGCATAAACTTGTACAATGTTCAGAGTTTTCTTGCCCACGATCCGGAACTTCAATAGGGCTATTCTATCGGAATATGCAACGAATTCTATGATATTAGATTTCCAACGCTTGGCTACCAAAAATCCCACCCCCGACTAACCTCCACTACTACCGTTATAGAAAAAAAAATATCATTACGTTCTAGGGTGTCTTCACCTTCTCTTCTTACCTCTGATAGGCCCATGATATCCCAGTTAATATAGTTTAGGGCATTCTCGAGTTCGATTAACCGCGCCTCGGTTCTTAAAGTGCGGACATTGTATGTTAATATATTTAGTTTATCGGAGTCATTTTGGCTAGCCTTGTTCGTTTGACAATTAAAGGCACTCACCCGGAGATTATCACCCCTGACTCCAGGGGATTCTGGCATACTGACAATATCTTCCCCCCGGGAGCCGCCGGGTACTTGGGGATCGTTTGTTGTGTAGTTCATGAAGAAAGGGGTTTAGACAAGAAAGCCCACCACGCTTGTCTAATGCGGGTTGGTGAGCGTGCCGTAAGCCTACTAACTTGGCTTGTGGGTGCCGCCGTTGATACATGAAGTATTCGTCCGCCGCCATCCTGAGTCAACATCCTGCGCTGATGCCAACTAACCTACTAAAAACCTCCTATGAACGTCCTCGTTCTTGAGCTTTCTAGTTTTGTTTATTAAATGGATATCCCGCCATTGGTCGGTCGTCAGAGCCTCGTTGGTAAACAGCAGGGTGCAGCACCACGTGCAGGTGAGGTTGACGTTTGGGAGTCTGGTTGTTGTGCGCTCCCCCTTACACCCCTATCTATCAACATACTATGTTAATATCTACTATGTAAATTTCATATCTATCAACTAACTATGTTTAAACAACATACATAGTTAGTTGTATATACATAGTTTATATAATGTATAATGAAATATTATTGAAATAAATACATTATTATTAAACATTTTCAATTTATTTTTAGTAAGTTAAAGTTGACCTGTAAGTCATAAGTCATGAGTCATTTATTTCTTAACAAAATACATTGTGTTGAAAATATTACAGTGATAATAAATAAAATAATAACAATTTAAAAGAACATTACATTAATATTTAAAATTCATTACGCATTTAAAATGTATCAATATCACTAATATATCATTTTATGTCAATAATTTAGTACCAATAATTTAAATAATCATCAACATTGTATTTACATTCAAAATTCATTCAGTACCCATTAAAATAACAAAAATTAAAATTAAAACAAACACTACAATCCACATTGGTCACAATATTAATCATAATAATTTAACTGTATGATTATACCTGATGCCACTAATTAGGGACGAGTCTTTTATTTTACAATTAGTAAATAAATGGTCTTAAATGTAGCTGAGGTTGCTGTTATTCTAATTGCTACATTACATACCTATACATTTTCAATTGAAAGATTTAAACAATGAGATAAGCTAACATTATTACGGCGAATTAACTAATAGATCAATATTTAGGTCACCACAAACAATAACTATTTTATTATCTCTAAAAGTTAGTTAGTTAAAATTATAGTTTTACATAAATTAGAAACCAACCGACGTGGATGATCATCAGAAATAAAGCGCGTGACAACGATCTCTGAATTGAAATTCTAGTCTTCTGGATTCTCAATCAGCTCATATTTTGCCAGTAAAATCATTTTTGAATTTCCAGCCGTACATGCCAACACCGTCGCCGCCACGGCCGCCGCCGCCGCCGCCGCCACCGCTACCGCCACACGCTTTCACCATGGTCATGGTGTTCGGCAGCGTAGTGGGAGCTATCGTGGTACTCATGATAGTCGCGGGATGTATCAGGAGAAAAGCTAGCCGTACCCGAAGAGGTAATCTTTTTATGTATTTTTGTTCACTTCTACTCTAACACAAGGTGTCTACATCTCTTTCCATCTATTCGCCTATCGCAGGTATCCTGGAAGACATTTCTTTTGAAATAAGTATATATACGTACTTTTGTACGTATTCTTCTGTTTCTTCTTGTCTGTTTATATGTGTGTTCAGTGTGTTCACACGGCTACACATCAAGCTATAAATTTCCAGTTTAAGCTGACCTCTCATTGTACGGAAATCCTATACAATGCGAGATCAGCTTATACTGGAAATGTATAACTTGGTGTGTAGCCGTGTGTACTGTACTATAAATAAATATCTTCAGTCGTTAGCTGAGCCTCGAATGCAATAATATGATGAAATAGTTTCACAGTTCCCCGCTTGGCTGCTCGTTAATTATTTGTGGTTCATTTGTTTAAGGAAAACTCAATTTATTTAGGTATAACATGTTGGTGACGTCATGCTACCCCGTTAATAACGAGGAAACTGCGTCTTGAAGCACGCAGACACAACGTTATCTAGTTCGTTTGCGTTCATTCTGTCCCTATATGGCGGCGTTGGTCGAATGGTGCAAAATTACAACATGTTACTTATGTAGTAGGTACATTCAATACTCAATATTTATTGCATTCCGCAATGTGTACCTACTGAGGTGATAACTTAAAACCGGCCAAGTGCGTGTCGGACCATGCACAATGATGGGTTCCGTAGTTGGGATGAATTTATCAAAAGAACGAACTTAACATTGTAGTTGAAAAATGGGTTTTCCTATACGGAATGTATGGGAGATCATGTTTTACAAACTGCAAATTTAAGTTGGTTGATTATTTCTCGTTAACCTGTACAGCCTACTTAGCTCTCATAGTTTTCCTTTTAATTTCGTTATATATACATATTTTTCACAAGTCTAAGTACAACCATTTAGCTAGAAGGGGGGGGGGGGGGGAACTTGACTCTAACAAAGAATTTCAGTTAAAAGCTTAATATTTCGCAAACGGATCCCTGAATCCAAAAATGGGCTACTTCTAAATATTCTTTGTCGGCATGATTAATACTCGTATGTATACGTATGCCAAATTACAGCTTTCTAGTAGTAACCGTCTCTGAGCTAAGCCGCGGACAGACAGACGGACAGACAGACAGACAGACGGACATGGCGAAACTATAAGGGTTCCTTGTTTACTACGGAACCCTAAAAATGAGATCATTATGGACCCTATCGGGCACACCGGCAAAATAGATGTATTATGAGAGGAAACCTTAAAAATTTAAGTGTATCCGTGTTTTAAACTATTTCATACGGTAGAAGGTTTTTTTAAATGTGTATTAATATTCAAATATACGACGTAATGGAATTAACATCATCATCATCTTTTTAGCCAAAAGACGTCCACTACTGGACATATGTAGGCCTCCCCCAAAAATGCCTTGATGGCTACCGTAGCCAAGAGTAGGCGGTCCGCCGGGTACTAGAGGCCGATCGAAGTATAGCGTAAAAATACATAGAGAACGCTACTGCCCACACGACACTTTTACGACACCCACAGGAAGAAATGGGATGGTGCTATTCTTCACGTCCGGCACCACCCGGAATTAACCACAAAACACCCCAATTAGAATATTATGTTATAATCATAATTTTAACAGTTCATTTTTAGGGGTATGTTCATCATCACAACTTCTAAACTAAGTACATATTAGTTTTGACAAATGAAAAGTACTTAATACATCTATGCTTCCAACGATACCAAAGTCAATTTCAAGTAGGCCCTTGTATGGCACTTTTGAACGTCAAAATGTACCAAATAAAAGCCTTTTTACAAAATAAAAATAAAAAACAACCGACTTCCTAAAAAAAACACTACAAAGTGAAAAATAACTTTAATTTCAGGAAGTCGGTTGTTTTTTTTTTTAGTAAAAAGGTTTTAATTTTTTACTTTTTAACTCAATACTCAATACTCAATTGTTTATTGCATTCCACAATGTATGTGCTTAGGTGGTAAACATTTGCTTGAGAAACAATCGTGGACCCTGTCGGGCACAGCAAAAGAAAGATAGTAGAAGGGTAGAGATGAGGACTTATCGTTTAACTTATAATCGATATAACTTATTCTAAAAACAAAAACTTTTTTTGTGTATTTTATATGAGTTTCAGAGATTGATCATTTAAATATTCGTTTACACTGTAATAACATTTACTTAATAATATTTTTTTTTAATTTATTCGTGAATAGATGGATCTTTTTTACATTTCTAATTGATTCGGGTAATTTATTATATATTTTTATTGACATAACTAGAGGGCTTGTTGTTGTTGTTGTTGGGCTTGTTGTTTAGTTGTGGGGCTGCACTAAAAGTTTCGGGAATGGAATATTTCCACTGTTCCTGTCATATTAAAATCTTTTTAATTGAAAACTCCTTGGTTTTAAAAATCGAGTATCATTTATTTATTTAAAAAAAGATTCTCGGTCTCGTCACAAGGTTTTGTCAAACTTGTTTAGTCGTTGAGAAAATGGAATTAACTCGAGAAAATTCAAGAGCGATGATTTATTATGACTTTCGAAGTGGTTTAACACAAAAACAGTGTGTTGACCGGATGATTTCTGCATTTGGTGATGAAGCCCCATCCAAAACCACAATTTATCGCTGGTTTGCTGAATTTCAACGTGGACGTGTCAAGCTCAGTGATGATCCCCGTCAAGGTCGTCCAAAAACTGCAGTCACCCATGAAAACGTTGATGCTGTGCGTAAGCTGATTGAGGAAGATCGACATGTGACATACCGCGAAATTCAGGCAACTTTAGACATTGGCATGAGTCAAATACAAATAATCTTGCATGAACAATTAGGTGTAAAAAAGTTGTTTTCCCGATGGATACCGCATTCGCTCTGTGAAGAGCAAAAAGCGGCTCGCGTTACTTGGTGCGTCAGAACTCTCGAAAGATTCCACGCAGGATCCTCAAATGCTGTATACAACATCGTATCAGGTGACGAATCCTGGATATACGCGTACGAACCCGAAACAAAAAACCAGTCACGAGTTTGGGTGTTCGAAAATGAGTTAAAGCCAACAAAAATTGTTCGTTCACGGAGTGTTGCAAAAAAAATGGTGGCCACGTTTGTCTCCAAAACCGGCCATGTTACGACTATTCCTCTTGAGGGACAAAGAACGGTTAATACAGAATGGTATGCTAGCATTTGTTTGCCACAGGTCGTTTCTGAACTCCGTAAAGAGAACTGCAACCGCCGCATCATCGTCCATCACGACAATGCGAGTTCTTACACCGCGCACAGAACAAAAGAGTTTTTAGAGCAAGAAAACATAGAATTATTAGACCATCCCCCGTACAGCCCCGACCTAAGCCCTAATGATTTCTATACTCTCCCTAAAATAAAGAATAAATTGCGTGGACAGAGATTTTCATCACTTGAAGAAGCTGTGGACGCCTACAAAACGGCCATTTTGGAGACCCCAACTTCCGAATGGAATGGTTGCTTCAATGATTGGTTCCATCGTATGGAAAAATGTGTCAAATTTCGCGGAGAATACTTCGAAAAGCAATAAATACATTTTTAAATAGTAATGTTGTGTCACTTCCTTGATTCCCGAAATTTTCAGTGCCGCCCTCGTACATACCTAAACCTACCCCACACAAATTCGAATACCACTACTATGTACTACTACTACTGCTATGTAAATAACAGTGACAGGAAGTTATCATCATAATTATCATCCACATAGACTAAGTGGGAAAAATACGTATTATTGAAGCTTACTCAAAAACTATCCAAGCAAAGTTAATAAAAAAATTATGGGACCAATTCGGGAGCATACCCTTTCATACAAAAAAATATCGGTCCCCAATTGACGGAGAAATTGGCGTACATACATAATAAAAATAAAAAAACACATACACGACGAACATACAGGGTGTTCGGCTCAAGGTTGAACATACGAAAATGGCGGATCCGTGGGGTCGTCTACTACGTGTTTAGGTCCAATAACAAGACCCAGGCCACAAGGTTTTTTTTAAAATGATTTTTTTAAATTTAAAGGAAATTCGTGGTTGCTCAAATTTCAAACGTCAATAATTTCATTTAAAATAACAAAACTGCCAATTTTTTTTTTAATAATAATTGTAGAATCTAATATGTAAAAAATATTTGGTTCGTATATTAATTAATTTCACTTTTCGCAAATTTCCTTCGCAATCCTTTCGGCGAAAAAGTCCCAGGCAGTTAAAATAGGTTATTCCACTAATCCCCATTGACAATCAATAAAGCTATGTAGCTTTACATTATTATTAATACTACTGTTAAAAATGAATATCTCGTGAATGTTTAAAAATATCTCTTCCACTTCTTGAGACATCCAGATACACATATTTGGAGACATTCGTTATAGCTTTTTGCTTTATTCGTTTGCGTCACTATGTATTTTTCATAATTACAGAAAACTATTCTTATCATAAAGCTGATATGAGCGTCTTAAAACCTACGTATTTGGATGTCTCACTGAGTGAATGTAATACACAGAATCATAATCACTGAGTGATTTTGATTGAATAAGGATATTTATTCACGATATTTTTTTTAAATAAAAGTGGCACCACCTAAACGAAAGGTAAACAAAAGTTCTACAATAATTAATTACAAAGTTACCATAAAGTAATTTAAAAGTTGATCTCTAAAAGATTATATTTGTAGTAAAGTTTATACTGTAATATGACATGACAGCCATATTTTACACTAAGGCTATTGAAATAACCGATACTTTCATTTGTTTGATTATAAAAAAATAATCAATGTGTTCTAAGGGCCTAAAACGGCCACATTAAGCAATTCCTCTAAAAGCAATTCATTTTCTGAATTCCTAGCAATTCCTCTATGGTGACAAATATTTTAGCTGAATCATATTCTTTTAAATTCATAACAGAATTATATTTGGTGTTAATTTAATATAGCCGCATGAAAAAAAAATACTATAATTTTACGGGATAATTTTTCTTAACAGTTTTTATTAATCCAGTGAATTTTTTATTTCTACAGTTTAAATATTATTTAATTATAATATAAAGCTGTCAAACAGATGAATTGATCGCAGTTAATATTATGAATTGGCAGTTTGTGACAGTGTGATTCATAATCTATTCATATTATGATTCTGCCAAAGCGGCCGTTTTAACCCCTAAGAAATAAAGACTTCGTGATTCTTAAATAATATGTTGTTTGTATTTTATTTATAAACCGTCGGGGATTTGTGAACTCACATCCAGAAAGTTCACAAATCCCCACTGATGGGGATTGCCAATGGGGATTCGGTTTAAAGACATTTATTTCTCAAAAAAAAAAGAACATTACAGTTCACTTAACATATTGAGAAAAGTAAGATAAAAAAAAATAAAAGTAAGTGCGATTCTCTGTGTTCACACTATGAGAATTAAGAGATAAAGGTGACAATCGGTAATGTTAGTGTTGTTTTCTAACGTGTTCTTCTAGGGTTTTTTTAAATGTATACATGGTGTCACTATTGGTTACATCATCAGGTAGTTGATTATACAGTTTTGCTCCCTCGTACAGTATATTTTTTCTTCCATAGTTAGTCCTGGGTGGCCTTAATTCTAGTTTGTCTCGTCGTCTAGCGTTGTATGTGTAAGTTTTCTTTTTAAAGTTTAATTGTGAATGCGTACCTTGTGTTATGATTTTATGTATTAGAGTGCATGTTTTAAGTATGTATAATTGGCTAATTTTAAGTATTTTTGTATCATTGTAAATTTTGGTGGTTGGTGTTAGGTAGTCATAGTTAAAAAGTGTTTTTATTGCTTTATTTTGCAGAACTTGTATTTCTTGGACGTTTGATTTTGCTGCAGTTCCCCATATCTCAATGAGATATTCAATATGGGGTTTAACAAGAGAGTTGTAGATCATTGCGCGAACTTTTTTAGGAATGCAAATAGATATTCGGCGTATCGCTCCTATCAAAGGAGATATTTTACACTTAATATGATCAATATGGGGTCTCCAAGTTAACTTTGTATCTAAAATGAGACCTAAGTATCTTTCACTGTTTGATTTTGTAATTTTTTCGTTGTTTATTGTTAATTGGATTTGATTGAGAATTTCTTTGTTTTTTGCAGCAAAGACCATGTATGCGGTTTTCTTTGTATTGATAGTTAATAAATTTGACAGGAACCATTTATTTAAAATATTCAAATAATTTTGAGCTTCTTTCACAATATCAGTTAAGTTGTCACCAAAGTAAAATAGACAAGTATCATCTGCATAAAGTGTGATACTGCCCGATGTTTTAACACTGTTTATGTTGTTAATATAAATCAAAAATAACAACGGTCCTAGAATAGATCCCTGTGGAATTCCGTATGTTAATTTGGCAGGTAAACTTTGGTAACTTTCAATTTTTACTATTTGTTTCCGATTTTCTAGGTACGAATTAAGAATTTTATGAGCGGGCCCTGATATCCCTACGTTAGTTAGCTTACTTAGGGCCGATTTTTCAATCCTCAGATAAAGAATCGAATAGCGTTTATTCCATAGATAGCGTGATTCTGAATTTTTCAACAGTCTGATAGTCAGTATCGGACGGTTAAAGCCCGTAACTGAGCAATAAAGTTAACTGTCCCTTCAAGCCTCAGTTAAGTACGTTATTCTAGGGAATAAATAATGTTTTGACGTTTGTTTTGTTTGGGGTTTTAAATGTGCTTTGCCTATGCGTGTTTTCGTGCTCTTTTGTTGATGTTTTTTATTCAATTGACGATAGCTTTTTACAATATTTTTAAATATCACTTTACTTACATTTTCTGGGCGACATTATTTTAACAATTTAAAACCACTAGGGTCAACTTTTAGTACCAAGTCGAAAACACCGTAACACACAGAACATTTGTTTGTAACTGATCCTTTTTAATTAAACACATACCCACTTCTATCAAGATAGGTACAAAAAATTACAAAAAAAAAAAGGTCGCCATTATTGCTGACCATCTGTGGATCTAACAAAAGATAAGAAATCTCGTCAAAATGTCCAACTGTATACGTTTTGTTTCTATTCTTGTCTAACACGTTGAATACTGTATCTGTGCAACTCGCTTGCACATGATAGTGTAAAGTTGGTTAAGAAAGACCACGGATAACTATTCTTCAGTTATTATACGATTGAAAAATTGAAAATATTTATTCGCCTGATAAACAGCCAGATAATTTTATACGCTAGATAACTATTCAACGATTTAACTGAGGATTGAAAAATCGGCCCTTAAAAGCAAATTATGGCTAATCGTGTCAAATGCCTTTTTTAGGTCTATAAAGACACCTAGGGCATATTGTCTTTGGTCTATAGCATTTTTTATTTTAGTGGTTAAATCCATGGTTGCTGATAAGGTATTTGATTTTGGCCGAAATCCATACTGTTGCTCAAAAAAGAAGTCTATGTCTGCCAGGTAGGTGTAAAGGCGAGTGTAAATTATACTTTCAAATATTTTGGAGAGCACCGGCAGTACGGATATCGGACGATAATTGCCCGGATCAGTCTTGCTTCCAGATTTTAAAACCGGGGTTACCCTAGCAACCTTCAGGCTATCGGGAAATATCCCTTGTTCGAGGCATTTATTTATACAGTCAGTTAAATTGTCTAGTATTAGGTTTTTAATGCATTTTATTTCTTTAACAGTAAGTCCATCAATTCCGCTACTTGTATTAATATCTAAGTTATCGATGATTGTATTTATTTCTTTTTTTGTGCATGGTTCTAATGTTTGCAGTGTATGGGTTTGTGATTGTGTTTTATTCAATGTGGTATGAGCTTGTGTATGTGTTATTTTACTGGCTAAGATAGAACCAACTGTGGAAAAGAAATCGTTGAAATGTTGGCAGATTTGTTGCCCATCTGTTATTTCGTCAGTTTCCGTTTTTAGCTTTGAAGGAGCATAACTATTTTTGTGTTTGTTATTTGCTAACGTATTAATCAAGTTCCAAATTTTCTTCGGCTGTTTCTGACACTTCTTAAAACTGTTTATTTGTTTCTACATAAGGGCTCGTATTTACTTTTCTAGCAATCATCTGCGTCAAATACGAATTTTATAAGCTTCTATAAGTTACTTACTTTAGATGAAAATAAAAATAAAATGTTGCCAGTTTTGTTGTTTTTAAATGAAATTATTGACGTTTGAAGTTTTGGCAACGAATAATTCCGAAAAAAAAAAAAAACATTAAATAAAGTCATTGTGGCCTGGGTCTTGTTAATGGGCCTAAAAACGTAGTAGACGGCCCCACGGATCCGCCATTTTCGTATGTTCAACCTTCTGCCGAACACCCTGTATATGGTGACTGGTAAATATTTTATTTATTTATTTTTAAACGAATCAGCTGTTCCCAACATTTTAATGAAATAATTGAACATAAATGTGGGAGCAGTAGTTTTTTTTTTCTCGATTTCCGGTTTGGTCCCATAGTAAAAGTCGTTCATAATGATGAGTAAAGTCACGTGTTTCAGTATCGGTTACTAATTACCAGTCACCATATATAATTATATGTGAAGACGATGTACCTAGGATAAAATTACTAATATTTATTTATTTATTTAACACTTTAAGCACACAAATGTACAGAGGCGGACTTAATGCCATAGACTAATACCACAATAGGTAAAAATAATTAAAAATGAAGCAACGACAGATAAATTAATTATGTGAGAGCACCATGTTACTCACATATTTACAAACATTGTAAAAGTAGATGTGATTTTCCAAAAAGAATACAATTCATAAGTCAGTGTGAGAAGAAGTAATCGCAGAATGTAAAATCAATAGGTACATTTAATAAAAATACGAGTAAATAAAAATTATACAACGAATTTAGCAACCAGTTTGATTTTGTCTAGATTCTAGATTATCCTGTGGAGCAGGATCAGCATGTTTCCAAGCATTCTTATCTTGGATATAATCTTCTAATTTGTAATTATGCTTGTTTAAAAAGTATAGGTACTTTTGATATGAATTTTAAATTTTCTTTCATTTAATTGCAATATAATTATCATACGGTATTTTTTTGTAACATTTAACACAGTATTCCATAAAAGATGTACATAATATGTACTTTAGATAATCAGTTTTTTTTAAATCAATTTTATCTTTATTTCTAGTGTTAAAATTATGTCTATCACTCATTTTATTTAAAAGATGTAGATTTTTTATTACAAACATAATATTTTCAGAAATGAATTGGCGGGATACCGTCATAATATTAATCTTTTGAAATAGTTCCCTAGGAGATTCGCGATGACGTAGATTATAAATGGCTCTGACAGGTCTCTTTTGCAAAATAAAGATGGATTCAATGTTAGCAGCCAGACGAGGGGTCGGGCTTATTTTAAAATTTAGTACCAAATTATTTACCGTAAAGCAATCTTGGACCTGAAGAATAGAGCTATTCACGTCGTCAAGATTTTGTGACGGTCAATTTAAATTTTAAAGATAAATGATGTGTCATCTGCAAATAACCCCATCTTCGGTTGATTTTGAAGTAATTGGGGTAAATCATTCATGTAAACTAAAAATAGGAATGGACCCAATTTCGAACCTTGAGGAACGCTCATTGCCATTTCAGACCCTAATAAGTTTATGCCATTTATTTGAACTTTAACCTTTCTATCTTTCAGGTATGATCTTATCGGAAATCAAGAGCTATATTCCTAATCCCATAGTGCTCTAGTTTCAGCAGAAGTGTCTCATGGTCTACGCAATCGAACGCCTATGAGAGGTCACAAAAGATTCTAATGGCATCTTGTGCTTCTTTTAGTGGTGTCATTTTTTTTTTTAAATTTAGGTTTTTTTTTGTAGAATAGCTTTAACATTCTCATAACCAAAAGTAAGGAATTTCAGTGATAGTTTAGTTCAGTGTACAAGAAAATCGGCGACATTGTTTATTTATTAAATTAGTTAAGTATACTGATCTCTGAACTCTTTGACAATTATTTCTGCACAATGCTGAAAGCGTTTGTTAGCCCACTTAAATTGTAAGGGCTTCTGGCGAATAGGCCGCCGGCGTGTAATTAAAAGTCTTGGTTTTTTAGATCGAGAAGACGACGCTACAGGTAATGATAAGTCTGGTGTACGTGGAGTGGCTACATTTGTAAACAAAACTGACATCGGTGGCTTTGTAACAATTGGTGATGGTTGTTGAATAATCGGCGACGGCAAAAGTGGAGACTCGGTTACTGCTGCTTGAATGGGAGTTATTTCTTCAACGGATAATAAATTGAGATTCTCAAACGAAGGTGGATTGGACGATGAAAGACTGTCCAACCTTGCTTTGGAGACGGGATTTATTTCAGTATCTGAATATGAAGTCTCATCTAAATCTTTTTTTCGGCCGGATTTGGGTACTAAAGCTAGATTTTTTTTCGCTCGGTACCCACTCGACGT
This sequence comes from Agrochola macilenta, assembly GCA_916701695.1. Classification (NCBI taxonomy): domain Eukaryota; kingdom Metazoa; phylum Arthropoda; class Insecta; order Lepidoptera; family Noctuidae; genus Agrochola; species Agrochola macilenta. The sequence goes on from OU753576.1 coordinate 456,653, forward strand.
CATTGGTCCACGGTATTCTGCAAAGAAATGTTTCATTCACCACCCACAACAAGCATAAGCACAGAATGATTTTTACAGAAATATCTGACATACACGCAAGCTGAGACATATGCAAAAACTAGTTCATGATATTCCCTACATAACATGGAACAAGTAATTCTATAATAACGTGGCAGTGTGCACCTTAAGATACATAACATGCAACACCTAATTCTGTAATAACGTGGTAGTGTGCAACTGTGCACCCTGAGATACATAACATGGAACACCTAATTCTGTAATAACTTGGCAGTGTGCACCTTGAGATACTCGTACATGCACAAACACGATTAGTTTTTTAATAAATAATAAACATTTGGTTTGAATAACACACTTGATACAAATTTGTACTTTGTTAGGTATCTAAAAACAAGCAAAACTCCCAGAGACCCGTAAAAAAAAAAAAAAACTCACCTCCACAGACAACACGATGCCATGCAAATGGCATCGTGTTGTCTCGGCTAACAATTTCTGATTTTAAAATATAACGGTACCTTGAGCGGTACCTACTGCCAACATCATTATGCTAAATAAAAGTTCGTTCAAAAACATGCACAAAATAAATTGACGAGTGACGTTTCGTTTCACTCACAATATTTTCAAAAATATGATTTTTTTAAGTTGACTGTATCTCACGAGATACATTGTCAAGAAAAGGGTTTAAAGCAGCCGACGTAGCTGAGGCATTTAATGAGTTTTTTGCCAACATACCCATAACTACGACTCGCTCCTTAAATTCGACCCCGTGTAAAGCTGAAAACCTTTTGCATAGTAGTGTGCCTAAATGTAGTTGATTATTTAGCTTCGAACATGTAACACCTGTTGTGTGTGAGTTATTTGCGTACGAAATGAAATGTTATTAGCAAATTAATGATTAATTAGCTACAGCACTAGGAAGTGGTGAAGGGTGGGCGTTTTGGGGGACTGTCTTATGTAATTTTGACGTTCGAAAAGTGCTGATTCTCAACCTAGTTTGAATAAATGACTTTTGAATTCTGAATTTGAATTTAAAAAGATTTTTTCGAATCCTACTGGTAGTTCCAGAGATTAGCGCGTTCAAACAAAAAAACAAAAGATTTATTAATAGAATAGATAGATTGTTTTAGTAGTAATACCTAGATAGATTATTTTAAATATATATAGTATTTTCTTCTGTTTTTATTAATTCAGGTAGTTTGTTATATATTGTTATGCACATTACATAGGAACTTATAGAATGTATTGTTCGATTTCGACTGACCTCGCGTAAACGCTTCAGGTAAAGTTACTGGACCGGGTGCAGTTCAGCAAGGCGGACTGAATATATCGACTGATCAACCGAGTGTACCGAATTATCGATGGAGACCTTTAGAGCTAAGAGGTTTGTCACCCTGTTGCTACTAACTTTTAATATCCCTTACTTCTAAGTCTAGAAATGTTCCGTACCGTCAGCCTTCACGTTATTAATCACCTTTTCACTCATTCCTTTTCATTCATATCATCCTTCCTCCTTGTTTTACAGCCATATTTTACACTAAGGCTATTGAAATAACCGATACTTTCATTTGTTTGATTATAAAAAAATAATCAATGTGTTCTAAGGGCCTAAAACGGCCACATTAAGCAATTCCTCTAAAAGCAATTCATTTTCTGAATTCCTAGCAATTCCTCTATGGTGACAAATATTTTAGCTGAATCATATTGCTTAAAATTCATAACAGAATTATATTTAGGGTTAATTTAATATAGCCGCATGAAAAAAAATATACTGTAATTTTTCTTAACAGTTTTTATTAATCCAGTGAATTTTTTATTTTTTATTTCTACAGTTTAAATATTATTTAATTATAATATAAAGCTGTCAAACAGATGAATTGATCGCAGTTAATATTATGAATTGGCAGTTTGTGACAGTGTGATTCATAATCTATTCATATTATGATTCTGCCAAAGCGGCCGTTTTAACCCCTAAGAAATAAAGACTTCGTGATTCTTAAATAATATGTTGTTTGTATTTTATTTATAAACCGTTGGGGATTTGTGAACTCACGTCCTTAAATCCCCATTGATGGGGATTTGTATGAATACCTGCTTAGTTTGTGTGTTCATATAATACTATATAATTAAGTTCTAAAATGTTCTCAAGTAAGTGAAATCAGTGCTGCTGGGGATTTAGTTGCGCCACTTCTTCTTCCCAGCTATAGCACTAGGAAGTGGTGAAGGGTGGGCGTTTTGGGGGACTGTCTTATGTAATTTTGACGTTCGAAAAGTGCTGATTCTCAACCTAGTTTGAATAAATGACTTTTGAATTCTGAATTTGAATTTAAAAAGATTTTTTCGAATCCTACTGGTAGTTCCAGAGATTAGCGCGTTCAAACAAAAAAATAAAAGATTTATTAATAGAATAGATAGATTGTTTTAGTAGTAATACCTAGATAGATTATTTTAAATATATATAGTAGTTTCTTCTGTTTTTATTAATTCAGGTAGTTTGTTATATATTGTTATGCACATTACATAGGAACTTATAGAATGTATTGTTCGATTTCGACTGACCTCGTGTAAACGCTTCAGGTAGAGTTACTGGACCGGGTGCAGTTCAGCAAGGCGGACTGAATATATCGACTGATCAACCGAGTATACCGAATTATCGATGGAGACCTTTTGAGCAAAGAGGTTTGTCACCCTGTTGCTACTAACTTTTAATATCCCTTACTTCTAAGTCTAGAAATGTTCCGTACCGTCAGCCTTCACGTTATTAATCACCTTTTCACTCATTCCTTTTCATTCATATCATCCTTCCTCCTTGTTTTACACAATGCATCCATTTATTCTGTAGTCTCCCCTCTCACCTCAACACTTATATTCATCTGTCTCTTAGTCAGATTCATATCATGCCAAGACAAACGATTCCCTTTCAACTTTTCTGTCATTGGCGCCATTTTCAAAGTTCCTTTAATATACTCATTTCTTACTTTACCCATTCTTGTCATTCCACTCCTTAACATTCTACATTTTACCATTCTGTATTACATTTCATACAACGGTTGTTTGTGCTACGATACTTTAAATCTTTGACGCTTCCACAGAACCGAGTCGGTCTCCTAACAATGATTTGCCGCCGTCGTACTACGAGATCGCGCTCTCCAGCATCAAAAAGTACGTCAGCGATGAGCCACCGCCTTACACTTACTCTAAAGATGCAGAACCTAAAGTACACACACGACAACAAAACGCGTTTATTGAAATCGGACTCAGAGCCGATGCCGTAGCCATGACAACTACTTCTAATGACTCTGAAGACGTCACTCCAGGGATGAAAACGGAACTAGTATTTGACAACGGTAGGATAGTTGAGAGGCTGAGCTTAGATGTGAACAGTAATAATAAAGAAAAAGGGGTGGGCAGTAATAATAATGTAGAACAGCACAATACTAGACATGCAAACGTTAAAGACAGAGTTTTGTATATTGATGAAACTGATAATGTAAAAGTCAATACTCAATAGGTAGATTTGTGAGATTCAACGAAAATTATAATGTATGTTTCAGTACGATGTGAACATCTCGATATGTTTAAAGATACTCGTACACTACACATTACGTCTGTGTAATTAATAGTCTCTAATGTTTAAGAATTTTCATAAATTGTATTTGTCTGTATTTTTAATTTGCATATGTATTGAAAAACGTTAGATACGCTTGAGCATTGTGCATTCATTGCACTCTCGGCTCCATCACGCTCCAGCCTCAAGGGTGATGGCAAACTAAGCTCAGGTGTTTAATATATATAATAATAATAATAGTAATTTTGTAGTTATCCAAGAGTAAGAGTCAGCACGACCATTGTAGGTTGTGTATGATGTTTACGTGGTACTTACATATTCTTAGTACCTACTTGCATACAATCTGCCGCGCTAGCGATAAGTGCAGTAAGTACGTATTGCATAGTTTCGAGTAATTGGCGTTCAACGTTTTTCGTCACATTTTTTCCTTTTCTGAGTTGTTTTATTAAATTATTTAAATTCAGATTTTTTAAATATGTAGCATAAGTAAAGTATTATTTAATTGTGTAATCATTAAATTAATAATAGATATTAATGTATATGCAATTGATGCTAAAGTTATTAAACTACTAAATATAAAATACTTTTTGTCATTTAAAAGTTTTATAATAGAAATATTTCTATTATGAAACTTTATGCAAGTGCATCCATGGACAACCCCCGGTTGGTGCAGGACTATTGCAGAACATGGAAACAAAAAAAAAATGAACTATGGGTTTGGGTGGCTATAGTGGATTGGTTACCTAGAACTATGGGAGGCCTATATCTCCAGCCTAATTAATGTTATGGTATATACGGATAAAATGGCTGGGGGTGACTTGCACACTCAATAATGGGCCCCCGAAAACTGTCGCTAGCACATAGTGACGTAGCGACAAGGGGGCAACATGTCCTGAGGTGCTTGTGGAGTGGAGAGGTATTCCACGGCTTTCGGAACAATCCCAGAGCCCGGAAGATGGTCAAGATCCCTACAGTTATTGGAATACTTCCTACCTCCGAGCACGTTTACTCTTGCGAATCTCCACTCAAATCGGCCAATAAAGGCAAGAATGAGGTGGGTGCTCTGTCCCTCGTCAGTGCTTACTCCAGCCAGAGATGAGGAACAAGATTTCTCCCGGGAGATAGGGTCCGTGAGCTCGCTACTGCCCAACAGCTCGCCACATGCTGCCCTGCGGGTTTCTGTATCTCTCTTGGTCTGGCTCCTCATCCTAGACCTGTTCCGGCAAAATAAACTCTACCGGGTCAGACCTAGAGTTTGAAGCGCGCAAGCCCCACTACGACGTCAACGTAGAGATATGGCAGTGGGGTTATTATTATTATTATTTTAGCCTGTGTTGTCCCACTGCAGGGCAAAGGCCTCCATTTCTTCGTTCCACTCCTCTCTGTCTTGAGCTAGTGTGGACCAATCTTGTCTATAGGAGTCAAGCTCGTCTCGCCATCTTCTCTTGGGTCTGCTTCGATGTCGACAGACGTTTTTTGGGACCCACATCGTGGTAGATTTGGCCCATGACTCATTCGACATGCGGCAGACGTGTCCGGCGCAGTCCCACTTAAGCTTGGCTGCTTTTTGGGTGACGTCGGCGATTTGTGTTTTGGAGCGCAGCACTGTGTTCCTAACACGGTCCGTTAATCTGACTCCAAGAATGCTGCGCTCCATTGCTCGCTGGCAAATCTCAAGCTTTGACCTCTGCTGAACCGTCATAGACCCGGTTTGAGTGCCGTATGTGAGGATATGGGAGTATGCACATGTCCATTAACTTGCATTTATGGCAAATTGATGGGTCGCCTTTCATGAGGTTTTTCATCGACCAATAGCTCTTCCAGGCGTTTTCAGTGCGTCTAGCAACTTCTTTTTCTTGTCTCGCCTGGAATGAGACTATTTGGCCGAGTTAGATGTATTCTGGAACATATATTATACAACCTCCACACCTTCTACATACAGTTTACGTTGGACGCTGTTTGTCATGAGTTTGGTCTTTGACATGTTCATAAGAAATCCAATCTCGAGGCTCGCCTTATTTAGGTCACTTAGCATTTTCGTTTATAACAGCTGCCGAAGATGAAAAAAGGTATTGTTTTGTTTTCCATAAAATAATTTGTACTATTATTGTTTGCCATAATCGTCCCCCCTCATAATATTTACTTGCACTATTATCATTTATACAAATAACGGTTGTCATATCAACTTATTAGTCATGACCTTTATTTGCCATAATAGTACATTATGATACGAGTGTGCTGAATTGGTCATCACCCACAAGGCGGCATTGGCGCGCGAGCCATAGGCGAGCGCGATAATTTAGCCGAGTGGGTAATGATCAATGCACACGCGTTTCATACGACGTTTTTCAACAAACTTGCGAGGAAAAAAACAGACTTGTTGTAAGAACTTATGCTGGAATAACGTAACTATAGAGATGATAAATTTAGATTTATAAAGTTCAACTGACCTTTGTTGCCAGGTACTATCAATCGGAGCTTCTTTTAAAAACTTTTGTACGTCGGTTGGTGACAATACTTTAGATTTCGTATTTTTTATAATAAAAAAACAAAAACGTTCAAATATTTACGGAAAATGGCGCGCTGGTTTTATTTTTTCTGCTAGCAGTTGTAAATAAAGGCGCAGGCAAAACCGCTGAACAGCCATATAAAAAAAAAAACACAAAAATAACTTTTTTACAGGACGAAAACCACCGAATTCTACAAATATACACTTAAAAGTGAAAAACTATAAACTCAAACTCAAAGCATTTATTTCAAATAAACCAATTACAGGCACTTTTGAATTGTCAAGGGGTCGGTCAGTCAGAAATATAAAGCTAGTTGCCCATTCCAACGCGCAGTAGGTTCCCATGGAGAAGAACGGGCAAGAAACTCCACGGACACTCTTTTATATCAGAATATTGTTACAAAATATTGGTTACATCATTCATGTTGTAATTATACATGTGAGAATAATGCAGAGAGACGTGCACGTTAAAAGCATCCGCAATAAAGCAAAAACGATTCAAACATTTAAATAAATTCAAAATAAGTCTTGGCAGATATGAGATGACCAGTCCCCACTGATGGTGCCCGTTCACGAACATGACGCATGGATCAGCACCATTTAGCTCAACCATTTTGAAGGGAACTTAATGATCCAACACACACGCCACCATCAGCGAGACATTTGAGTGAGCATGACATACTCTCAGCCGCATGGGCACATTCAAGTCAATGAAAGTCGTACCCAGTAAATGGTAGCTTTAAAGTAAGTACATAGTGCTCACACATGTGCTATGCCATGCAATTATATAATACTATGAGATTGATTATTGATTTATACAATCTAAAAATAGTCTACAATGTTCAGCGGCTCCAACAATATTTTCGAATGCCAATCAATTAGTTTATGCGCCCTTGTGGAGCTGGACCAGCGTAGAGCCAAGCATTTTTGTCAACGATGTAATTCCCCAACTTATAATATGCTTGGCAGCTTAATGTGCGTTTTATACAAGATTTAAAATTCGTTTCATTCATGGGGAGGTATTTTATTGTAACATTTTAAACAGTACCCCATGAAGGTTGAGTCTACTTTAGCCAGTCTGAAACCCGGTTGAACTAATTGGTCCCTATTTCTAGTGCTATAATTGTGTCTTGACACCTCTTTTACTGAAAAGACTTTGATTTTAACTAACGTACATGATGTTTTCATAGATATATTGACAAGGTACCGTCATGATGTTAATATCTTTAAACAGTTCCCGTAGAGAATCGCGTCTGTGGAGACCATATATAACTCTGATGGCTCTTTTCTGCAGAATAAAAATAGACTCGATATCTGCAGCCCGTCCCCATAGTAGAATACCGTAAGACATGATAATATGAAAGTAACTGAAATAGACTAAGCCTCGCGGTATCTACATTAGTAAATGGAAGGATTTTTCTCACAGCATATGCTGCTGAACTTATTGGCGTCCGAAAGAGATGTTAAATGAGGACCCCATTGCAGCCTTGAGTCGAGCGTAATCCCCAAGAAAACAGTTTAATCGACGAATTCTAATTTCTCCCTATTCAATACAATGTCACAATCACTACTTTTAACATTCGGTAAAGCAAATCTAATGCATTTAGTTTTTTTCCCATTAATACTAAATTATTAGCAGTGAACCAATTTAGGACTTGTAGTAGGGCGTTATTTACGTCGTCAAGATTTGATGCACGTCTATTTATCTTAAAAATTAGAAAGAAGTATCGTCAGCAAATAACACCATTTGTGGTTGGTTTTTAATAAATGGGGTAGATCATTAATATATACTAAAAAGAGGAAAGGACTCAATATCGAGCCTTGTGGAACACCCATTTTGGCTTTTAAACCGAGTGAATTGATTCATATAATTTCGGAAGTCGTTGGCAAAAACGAAAATACAGAACCTTATACATTACGATGGTTCGCAGTAAGATAGTTGAAGCCGTGATATAGTTATATGCTTAGGGATATAGTTATGAATCGCTTTCATATATATTACGGTATATTTTGCTATATACTCGTACTTAGTATAAAATATTTTCGTTTTTGCCACCGACTTCCGAAATTTAAGTTTTTCACTTTTAAGTGTATTTTTGTAGAATTCGGTGGTTTTCGTTTTGTAAAAAAGTTATTTTAGTGTTTTTTTTTTTTAAGTCGGTTGTTTGTTTTGGTACCTGTTTTGGTACAGCGTAGTTTGCTACGCTAACGACACGTTTGTCCTGGCGCAGGGGAGATCGCACGAGGCGGCGGCCGAACTAGCGACACGCGGGGTTGCGACAATCGGCGACAGGATCCGCCAACTGGGACTCGAGGTGGCCTTGCACAAGTCTGAGGCCATGTGTTTTCATGGTCCTCGAAACGCGCCACCGCCGGGTTCCCAAATGACGGTATAGGAGGGGTTCACATCGGCATCGAGTCGACGATGAAGTATCTGGGACTCGTCCTCGACAGCCGGTGGAACATTTCCAACGTTTGGCTCCCAGACTGGAGTGGGCCGGGGCTGCCTTGAAGCGGCTCCTGCCCAATCGAGGGGGTCCAAACGCCTCCTGCCGGAGGCCCTACGCGGGGGTCGTGCGGTCCATGGCCCTTTACGGGGTGGGGGTGGGGGCGTTCTTTGAGGCTGCGGCCAGCCCGTCGGTTGAACGCGTCCCAAAGGGTCATGGCCATCCGGATGGTCCGGGGATACAGCACGGTCTCCAGTGAGGCGGCGAGCTTCCTTGCCGGATTGCCGTCATCGGATCTGGAGGCGAAAGTCCTCGCGCACATTAGGGAGTGGCGCGAGGAGGCAAAACGCCGGGGCGTAACTCCGCTCTCGCAAGAAATCACGGCACAGCGGACAGAGCTTCGGCGGGATGTCATGGCGTCATGGAGAGTGCGATTGTCACAACCCCCTCCTGGGCACGCCACAATTTTGCGGCGATAAGTCCCGTCTTTGAGGAGTGGCTAGAGAGGCGCCACGGCGTCATCACCTTCCGCCTGAGGCAGGTCCTCACCGGGCACGGTTGTTTCGGGAGGTTCCTATTCCGCATAAGCGGGAGGAAACGCACGGGTGTCACCACTGTGTGGATCGTCCGGAGGACACTGTGGAGCATACGGTGGAGGTCTGCCCGCGGGCGGGGCACCGCCGTGTCCTTGTGGAGGCGATCGGTGGCAGTGATCTCTCGCATCCGGCCTTGGTCCAGGCCATGGTACGGAGCGAGAGGGCGTAGGAAGCCGTTACTTCCTTCTGTGAAGCAGTAATGCTCGCGAAGGAGGAGACGGAGTGCGTGAGGGAGAGGCAAATGTCGCACCCTCACACCCTTAGCCGCCGCAGGAGACACCCTGGGCGTCGGGAATCGCAGGCCGATTCCCGGACACCGCGCGGGCTTGCGGAAGGTGAGTAATGGGTAACTCGCCGTCCGATAAGGACCAGGCTCGGGTCCACGGAGTGTTGTGTTCCACGCGCGCCTCAAAGAGATGTTAGCACAACGGAAGGGGTCCGCTAGGACCGATGCCTGCCGGGGTCGGGGAGAAGTTATTTGATAATTTTACACCCAAAAAAAAATGCCTCTGCGTAGTTCTGTGTGTGCGGTAAGTTCTCATTGTGTAGTGTAGTCGTATAATACTCCAAAACGAAGGTGGACAGCGGGGTGGTTTGTTATTAGTACCCGAAATGTAACTTTCTTCAAACCAATTTACAATGTGCTGACTTGCTGGAATTATACTTTTTCTCCATTCCTTGAAATAAGTAGGTATCTCTTGAGATTCCAGAAAAGACAAAGCTAACAAACAAATCATATCCAGAGAAAAAGCACAATAAGTACCATAAAAATTCGCTAGGCCACTTGATTGTATTTTTCTATAAATAATTATTGTAATATATGAAAGAAACAGCTAATCACTAAGAATAGCTGCTTGTTCAAAATCGATTATGCAATTTTTCAATTTGAATGTAATATTATTTTAATTGCTATAATCGCTTGTAGAATTAAATAATTGATTATAAAATATGTACTTCTATATTTATGTGTACACAAAGCAAATAGAAGGGGTGCAGTTTTATTGTGACCATTCATAACGCTACCGTGTATTGTGTAAAGCTGTAAAAAAAATTGGGTGCCACCTTAAATGTTCCATTTAATATCCATAAATCTGATCTACGTACATAAAAAAATCCATCATTTTTTTATTTGAATAAATTATTAACCGTTTATTTTCCTTCATTATTTCATCCTTCATTATAATATTCTCGTTGTTTAATTGTAATGTTTCGTGTCTAATATTGAAGTATAAATCTTGAGGTTCATTATGTGTTACCTTATGTTTATTCTTTTCCCTGTAAATAATTTGTTTCAAAGCGCTTGTTGAGGGCATGTGTAACGATGATAAAGCAAATGTAATATCAGGCTGACTCATAATATACTGACTCATAATACTATTTTGCAATATTTTACTTGGTTTTTCAGTGGCACATACAATTGTCTTTAACTTAATTTCATTTAATAATTTCATTGTTTTGATTCTGTTTGGGTTCGGTTCATGGTTGTGTACGTTGTCCCGTTTAACAATAATTGTTCTTGCGATTGTTCTTCACTCGTAGTTATTGCCCGAGAATTGCATTTATTTCTTTGCGTAACTCACACACCCAATAATACTTATTTTTAACTGATCTAAGTATTTTTTCCGTACGTAGTATCCATAAACATTTAATTTAAGACCACCTTTTGTTGTTTTAAACACCTCACAACTTTCACTCATGTTTCCGGATTTAATAAGTAAATTGACGCCTAATGTTAATAAGGACTGATTATTTATGTCAGACTTACTCGTATCTTGTTTTATCCACCTATTACAGTATTAACTGTGAATAAGTTAATAGCAAAATTATTCATTTTAACATGATCGTGACATCAAAATTGCAGGCGCTTGTACTGAACTAGCATTGTTGTACTGTATGGGCAAATGAATATCAAGGTGAATAAATGTTATGTATGGAAAACGACTTTATTGAACATGAAAAATATTGCAAATTTTATGGATTAAAATTATTATGACACTTGATCGATTATGACCAATGAAATTACTTAGTGAAGATAATTTTATAATAAGTAATTTCACGATTATGGCAACTGAAGCGTTATTTCTAATGAAATTATGGCAAATACATAGTATATAAAATTATTGCATTCTAAATTATGGCAAACATTAGTAAACCGTCAAAAATGCTACGAGTATCTAGGAAAACACACCAACTTACTTTCATAGATAACGTTTCAGTGACGTCATCCGCTGGTAAATTGCAGACGTTATCTGGCGGCCGAATGCGTCATGCGACATAGGTGAATTCGACGGAACTGACCTTCTTTGCAATTTGAACTGACCGAACTATTTTATCTCTGACGACAACCATAGCAACGATAATAACTGTGATCTCTATATTATCGTCGCTAAAATGCAAAATCGGAGTTAAAATAACTGTGAAAGGACTGTTTATAAGCGTAAATGAGGAGGTTCTTTTCAAAACTTGATTTTTCCACTTAATATTTTTTTTCAGAATTCGAGAAAATTGATTTTTAGGAATGATTTTTGATCTTCTTTTCGTGTGGTTAGTGATTAACCTGATGTCAGAGTTTTAAAGCCGCCCATGGGCCTCTGACTTGGCTTTACATGCTGTCGAGAAATATCTCGGGCATGCCGGTTACTACTTTTGATGAAATCATGCGTTTTATTTATTTTTTTCTGATGGATCAAGCACATTTTGACAAACTTTTGTTTTCGCTGCATGTTTTCAATATAACCAAACAAAAAAAAAATCGTTTTCTGTCGAAAGTCTAATATGACTATTAGACTTTCGACAGAAAGCAATTTTTTTTTTAGTTCTCAAAAGAACCTCGTCTGTGTTTAAGTCAATGACACATCACAAAAACATGCGACGGATACATAGTTCTGCGTGCCCTTTATGAAATGCTATCTAACATGGGGAAATATTTAATTGAACATGGTCTTTCATGTGGCGACACAAACAAAGAAACACAAAAAAAAAACAAAACAAATAAACAAACACTAAATAAATAAAAACTCCACAACAGACCTACAAAGCTTTATCCCCGAAGACATGTAATGTTGTGTTTAACACATTTTTGTGGCCTATATATTCTGTCTATTATAATTAAGACCTTTGTAACTAACAATTATGAACAAATAATTAGTCTGATATAAATGAATTAATGAATTCTAGTGCGAAACTCGTTTGTTAAAATTTTGATTCTTGGAACACGGTCCCCTATGTTTTGGAAATAGCCCATCCGACCCAAATACCGCCATTTAACGGTCAAAAGTACAAAGTCCGAGTTGTCACTGAGAAATTCATGATGAAAAACCCAATATTAACTCATTAACCTACCAATCGAAAGACGCGCTTGTATACAAGGAAAACAATATTAGCCATACCTAATAATATGTGGAGAATCACTAAAGTTAGTGACACACCTAATTAGTTGTGTGTAGACCACTGTGTTGTGCAGTCTTGAGTTTATTATTGTGCAATGGAAAAACAATCGGGATTCTTGACGAAAATCTTGGAGAGTGTCTTCAATACTCCTAGAAACGACACCATCAGACCGTTCCACGAATGGCCTACCATGAGACCGTTAGACCAGAGGCCTACCTTAAGACCGTTCGACAAGAGGCCTACCTCCAGATTCAGACCGTTATATGAGAGGCCTACCGTGAGACCATTCCACGAGAGGCCTACGTTGAGCCCGCCACTTGGACCGCACGGGGACTCAAAGCCACCCGACATCAAGGTATGCGTGAACAATGATATATCAGTCGATGTTTGGCCATATCTATACTTCTGTAGGTACTTATTACTTAAAATATAATAATACAGATAATAAAAATATTATATTCATTTAATAGTACATCATTTAATAGTAATTTAATAGTAAAAAATCATTTAATAGTAAAAACATCATTTAATACATCATTTAATAGTAATTTTGAGTGACCGGATATCCGACTAAACTCCGGTGGCCTTTCTATAAAGAATGACCAGAGGGAATAGACAAAGTGAGATTCTGTCAACGATAATGTTGATGGAATATGGTCAAAAATGTATCCGACATAATCCTGTTGAAAGTCGTTGTAGAAATACGAAACGCTTTGAAAGCGAATGCCACTTGTGGAGGTCCTCAGATATCCCGTTTCTAGTATCCGGCCTAATAACGATCCCTTTCATCTCTTTAACCAACAACCCATGTTTTACGAGAGGTAAATGATTTGATTGTGCAGACCGAGCCACCTTCAAACGCGGTGGGTGCCTTCACCTTGGAGAAGCTCCTGTGGGTGGTTCTAAGTGGCTTTGTGGTGATGGTGTTGATGGCGATCTTCATGAAATTAGGAGGACCTATTCGCAGAGGTACGTTGAATGAAGTCTGGTCTCGGTCTTGGGTTCTGTTCTTAGGACAGCATAAGATCCGACTGTTGATCGTTCACCACGTTAGGCGGTCTTCCGCGACGGACCGTCCTCGTGGGGGTCTGTTTGTGGAATAATCGTGCCGCGTGACTTTATTGTGTATGTTTTGTTAGGATAATTTCATAAATTATAATATTTTTATTGCAGTAAGAAGACAACTGTCGAACGTACGTCCTACACCAAATGACATGATGAACGTTACTCGTAAGTGTTACAAAATGACTCAAACCATTCGCTATTTTTGTACCTAAGTACTTGAAAAGTAAGTATTATAATATTTTTGTTGACCAATTGTTTTGAAAGCCTTTACAGTAATAATATTATGCATAATACATAATTTACATTTCAAACTTTACACTCAGATGATTTTCTGCAATAAAACGTAACCTATTCAATAGATTAAAATATTTTAGTGCGCCCCGACGTCGGTAACTTGGAGACGACCTCTCTACTACGCTTGAGTGACGACTTGCCACCGCCGTACTCCGAGTGCGTGCGCTCGAGCACCAACAAGCATGACATCGAGGTGCCACCGCCACGTTACTCCGCCTGCTTCGTGTCATTCACCAACCCTAAAGATGCAGAACCACAAGTAAACCTACGTCGGCAGAGCGATCTTATTGAAAACGGGCTGAGAGTTGAGTCCGTTCCCATGAATAACTCTGAAAGGGTCGCTCCGGGGATGAGAAAAGAACTAGTATTTGACAACGGCAGGACAGTAGAGAGGCTGAGCTGAGACCTGAAATAATAATGAGACAGGAGTAGCCAGCAATGATATAGAAGTAGCCAGCAATGATATAGAAGAGCAGAGTACTAGACATGCAGACTGTAAAGACAGAGTTGTTTAAATTGATGAAGCTGCTTGTCTGAATAGAGAAGTATTGAGTGAGACAAGACAAGAGTGTTGCATTCAATTATTTCTACAACACTGTAAAATTCAATACTCAATAGGTACTAGATTTGTGAGATAGAATCAACGAAGAGTGTTCGTTCCAGTTTGCTGTGAATTTAGAAAACGCTCAACTTAGTGATTTATTTTTATTTTTTTATTTTGATTGTTAGTGGGTCATAAGATTTGATAATTAGACTACTAGATTATGACATTGTATGATGATCTTGATATTGTATTTAAGGATAAGTAATATAGTCTGTCAATACCAGACCCTGATTATTATGTGTGTACTCTACGATTTATAACATTATGTAATGGTACCTTTTGATCTGAGTTTAACTGTAGTTTAAATGTAGATTAACTGTAGATTCCTTATTATTAAAAACTATTTGAAATGTATTTAAAAAATTAAAAAATTTGAAGGTAATCTTCAAAATAATTATAATTTTTCGTTTTATTTCTACCGGTTTTTTTTTACATAGGACAGCTCTTCGTACTTACTAGGAACTGGCCGTCTTTAATATTGAATAAATGTATTTTGTAGAACCACACGAAATAATTACCCGAAAAAAATATGCATAAAGCCGAACATAGTATCTATCTCCTCCTTTTTGGAAGTCGGTTAAAAATATTAGACTCATCATCGATAAAATTGAGGGAATCCAGCCATAATATACTTAAATAGATTTATTTCAAAACACAGTTAATAATCGAAGTGCTTTATTCATACAACTAAAACAACTTATACCTAAAGTTTTAAATAAATAATTTCTATCATTAGGTAGTTCTAATCTTTTATGATAATATATTTTGAGAACCATGCTCTCTCAAACTTGTCTTTATTCGTCACTTGCAGCTTCAGAGCGGCAAATTGCTTCATAATTGATGCATTCATTCCGAGCGATGAAAATCTTTCCAACGCTAACGAAATATAGCTAACGAACATATAATAACGAACCATCTTGATTCAGTATTTTGAATAAATAAGTCAAAGAAAGCATGGTTGTGAATCTTTACAAATTATAAATGCAAATTGAGCTTCAATACATTCCCTCTACGAGTATTGTCTAATATACATTAACGAGTATTTCTACAGGAAGGACCTAATTATTATGTTTCTTTATAATAAAGAAATCTGAAATTAATGATGGTGAAATATTAATTATGACAATCTACTATTGAAATTCTGTCCCAGTGGGTATTAAACTGTTTGAATTTTATTAAATTAAAGAGTAGTGTAACATGTTGACTGAAAACTAACGTATTGTATAGTCTAAATGAGTAAGAGATCTCGCCTCCCATTCCTATATATTTTGGTACGACCTACTTACGTAAGTAATATAATTATTTAGATACAGTCTTAATTTCACAACGTTAAGTAGCAATAGCACCAAAACTAACATTTAACATACTTATTACATAACATAAAGGAATACATACATTTATAGAATTACATAAATAATTAACGTAAAAAGTGTGAGAGATTAAAATAATCTACACTGCAGATTTTGATAGGGCTTATCACCAGCTTTATATAGATCCTATATTGAGTGATAAATACAAAAACAGTTCTGAACTGATTCTATACAGCATGAACAATTTAATTTGGCAAACAAAAAGTGTAAATAATCTCATTTGGCGGATTCGTAAATTCGAAAAATATGAAATGTAAATCTTTTTCTTAAATGGATGATTTTATATTTTTTTGAGAGAATGGAGATGGAGCTATAATGTTGTCCCTGCGCGTGAATATCATCGAAACGACATTATAATAATTGCGGTGCGTTAGTCATTTCCTTACAGCTCATTGTTCTGGCGACGACGCACGTACCTCGCGAAGTAGTCTGGTCTCCAGCACTTGCATGAACCGGGAACTAAGAACCAGTCGTAGTAGAGACGAACCTGAAAATGAACGATGATATAAGTTCCTGACAATATAGAATAGGAAATTCTAAATTAAAAAAGAACGTTGAAAAAAGTGTCTTTTCAAAAGACTGAATTACTTTTTGATAGTGAAAATAATTTAGTTTATTTTAGGGGCGTATCAAATAAGAGATGGAGGGATTACGTGGCAGATATAATAGCCGAGAGGGTAATGAAGCATGACATGAAGGATTTAAATTGTCATAAGGGGAGGAAGCTTAATAATGAGCAAAATATTCATAAAATTACAGCAATCTCTAGGCATAATGTGATGATGACTGTATAAAGCAGTGATATATCAAACAGTGTTTAAATAGTTGATGAGTAGTGTGTTACCTGATAGCATCCCATCTCGTCGTGTCCGTCGCAGTGCGGCGGCTTGTCGGTGCCGGTCTCGGGCTCCGGCTGCTGGCCGGCGCGGTTCTGTAGGAACTGCTCGTAGTCCTGACACGGAACAGAAACACATTGGAACTGATGATGAAAGTCCATAGAACTTTGTAGCCTCTGGATATGTACCCAGTTATTGGCAATAGACTCATGTTAGCTCGTGACTAAGTACTTATTGACAGCCGCACGGGTCGACCCATCAGGTTAAGCTACGCTTGCCGGAGTTGGTCCGAGGACGGGTGACCATCTTTACAGACCGAGACTCCTCCGTGCCTCGGAAAGCACGTTTTGCCATTGGTCCCGGCTGTCATTCATGGATCTTTGACAGTCGTTACGGGTCGTCAGAAGCCCCAAAGTCTAACAACGAGTTTTACCAAGGGGTATGGTATTATCCAGTTACTGGGTTGTGGAGGTGCGATAGGCAGTCGCTCCATGTAAAATACTGGTATTCAGCTGCATCCGGTTAGACTGGAAGCCAATCCCAACATAGTTGGGAAAGGGCTAGGCAGATTGATTTTTATTGGCAATACGAGTAGACTGATCCCCTATAACATGGGAGCGCATAATACACCTTTATATCTATGTATGTTGAATTAAAAAACAGAAATGCTAAAAGAATTAAATTAATTTTATTAAATGAACTTCACAAAAAAAAAAGTTTAATTAAATGCTAAATGAAAATCATAAGAAAAATAGAATATTGCACGCGCTCTACATAATCCTAACTAATATTATAAATGCGAAAGTGAGTTTGTTTGTTTGTTACGCTTTCACGCTAAAACGGCTGAACAGATTTGGATGAAATTTTGCACATGGGTAGACTATGGCCTAGATTAAAACATAGGATACTTTTTATCCCGATATTCCCACGAGATCAAGGCTTTTGCGGGTGAAACCGCGGGGCGCGGCTAGTCATGAATAGCAAAATATTTCCAACTGCAGTAACCGTATGGGAATTAAAACAAATGTTTGTGACCACGTCCTCTGCCTATCCCTGCGGAGAAGTTAGGCGTGATCTATGTATGCAGTAAGGTACCTGTACGTGTTTGTTCTGCCTGGGAGGGTAGTGCAGCTCGGCGACCAGGAGCGACACCCAGCGCGGCGAGCTCAGGCAGCCGCCGTCCAAGTAGTGGCAGCGAGACTGCATGCATCTGGGAACATTCACCGCGAGATATTCTGTAAGGGAAATATATAAGTGTCCTGGAACAACACACGACACGACAACCCTGTCAATGACATTCAGGCGCCAAAATATCCTTGTAGTTTTAGCACTCTAACTCCATAACCTACCTGGTAACCTCGACGGTCTGCGTAAAGTACCCCTCGTAGGGTATCTGCACCACGTAGCGCCACACTCCCTGGTAGTTTCGCGCGAACACCGGCGTCGCGTACTCCACACGCGCGGGACAAGGTGTTGGGGGGCCCTGAAGTGAACACATACAAATATAAATAACAGTCAACTTCTTTCTTATATCTATGAGTGAACACATAGGGTTACAGTACCGACGTCACCAGAGCGCAAATTATAAACGCAAAAAAAATTATTCTGAGATATTCAGTAGCTTCGAACCTTCGAAGCTGCTGAATATCCCAGTATCACTTTGCCTGGGATGGTCTGTCAATCTGCACAGCTATTCAAAACTGTTCGATTCGTTATAAGATTCGATTGTTAAGGTTAGTTTGAGGACTCCTTAGATAATATACGGTCTATAAAACAAGTTTATTTGACACAATTTTATGGTACTACAATTTATTTTAAGAAATTATCGCATTTTTCCTTTTTATAGGAAATACCAAATCCTAAACTAATCCTAACTAATATTATAAATCCGAAAGTGAGTTAGTTTGTTGTTTTGTTCCGGTTTCACGCTAAAACGGCTGAACGTACTTGGACCATGACCTGGGTTAAGACATAGAATAATGTTTATCCCGATTTTCCCACGGGATCGAGAATTCTGCGGGTAAAACCGCGGGGCGCAGCTAGTATTATTAATTTATTTACCACTCAGACATTTTCTGCCTACATATATTTTCTAAAAGTTCCCATTTTGTAGCGTTCTCCCTAAACGTACCATAACGACCGTACCGAATCGAACGGTTGTGAATACAGGCAGTGCCCACCTTGTAACCATTAACTGGACCAATGACGCATTCGTTTTTGTTTGATTATGTTTTTTATTTTATGTTTGAAGAGTTTGAAGAGTTCCGATAACGCTGCTCACCTCATATCTGTGTTGCGCCGAATGTTGCGTGGCCGCACCGTGAGGTTGTGGTCCGGGGTCCTCGCGCCGCTCCACGCTCGCACTCGACTCGCTGTCGCCGTTGATAGCACGGTATAGCATGCAAAACCTGTAAGACAAAAACAAAAATGTTTGACTAAACTTGAATGCGTTTCATTAACGCTTCCCAAAGTGATGATAACGTAAGTACGTCCATCCGGCGCAACCTGGGCAGTCAACTTCATTGCATTTTTGCTGACTTGCTAATACCACAAGGTACTGATTATTCACCACGGCACCAGCAATTTTCACAAAAAAAATGGAAGAAAATATTGTTGCAAGAAACCTGCAATTGAAACGAAACGTATTTGCGATATTTGACATTGACAATTCATCAGTTGAAGAGTTGACAGTTGACACTTGACGTTTCACATTTTATGTTTAGAGGTTAGAACTGTATTTCCGTGTTTAACTGCACATAAATGTTTTCTCTACGCATTGTTGTATTAAAATGTCTTCAGCATTAGTGCGACAGGCTCTGGAACTCGTCGACCAAAAAGGTACAGAGCAAAAACTTTACTATTTCGTCCATAAGTTTTTAACTTTTCGGGAGTATTTTTTCAATGTTGTTGATGTTTCGTAGACAGTGGCGAGGCGAAGCGTGGATCTCGGAGAACTCGGCCACGACACGCGGGTCAAGGTTCGTCCAAACTTTACCGACTTACTATTGATATACATATCGTTATTACGTCACACAACCACGGCACTCATCGTGTGTCGCGACTTTATTGCGCCTATTACCACGATTAGACTCGCCGGTTTTATTGTCCATTTTATTACTAGCGGTCCTTACTTACATAATTTAAGCGACACATTGCGCAACCGATCAATTTATTACTATTCCTCGTGCGATTTACTAACTAAAATAGTGTTGTGTGTAGATCACAGGCATCTGTTCAAGAGTAAGAGTAAGAAACCGAAGGCGCCGGCGAAGTCCAAAGAGCAGATAACTGAGGAGAACGTCAACAAGTTGCTGAAGCTCAGCAAACCTGTGGCACACAGCAGTGTGGCTGATAAGGTATGCTATTCAAGTACTTACTATAGACACTATAGTAGGTACTTATTTCATTTTTTTTCATACTGTTACATTCCTTATGTTTATTTATGTTCCATAATGTTAACAAGATTATACAATGTCTTAAAGTTAAGGTAAATTACAGACCCTGTAGGTCACTGCTATTAAAATCAGAATAATAAAAAAAAATTGAGACTAATAGTCATTAACATAACATATGTAAGTAAGTAAATTATAACATTTAACGTCCAAATGAAAAAACATAACCTTTATAGGATCACTTGTGTGTCTGTCTGTCTAGCCGTCTGTCACAGCCAATTTGCTTCGAATCTACTGGAGCAATTTAGTTGAAATTGGGTTCACATGAATTTTTAAGACCCAAACACGGGCATGTAAATTAAGTAAATGAATTTTGAATATGGGGCCAATTTTCTTTCGGGGGCAAATCGTGTTTGTTTTGTAGACTGATAACTGTAGTACAGGTAGTACTATAGTTCTTTCCAGTAGATCTATAGCTCTGAAACACAAGTGACATTCCATACTTCCATAGAAACAACAACTAGCCAATTATATTTCAAAATCAAATTCTTTATTGCGAAATAAGTGTACAGAATTGAATTAAAATGATTCACAATTTGCAAATTATATTCAGTTCATGTCTAACACTGAGTAAATTTAAAAGTCTATATAATGTTATGTTGTTTTGAGGAGCTCGTGGCTAAGTAACGACAGCCGCACTGGTCGATCCATCAGGTTAAGCTACGCTTGCCGGGGTTGGTCCGTGGATGGGTGACCATCTCTACATACCGAGACTCCTCCGTGCCTCGGAAAGCACGTTAAGCCGTTGGTCCCGGCTGTCATTCGTGGATCTTTGACACTCGTTACGAGTCGTCAGAAGCCCGAAAGTCTGACAGCAGTCTTACCAAAGGGTATCGTATTACCCAGTTACTGGGCTGTGGAGGTCAGGCAGTCGCTCCATGTAAAATACTGGTATTCAGCTGCATCCGGTTAGACTGGAAGCCGACCCCAACCTAGTTGGGAAAAGGCTAGGCAGATTTGATAATTTTATGTTGTTTAGATCATTTACATTGTGATGTTGTGAGAATGAACGGTAAGTATGATGATTGTGGTTTACTGATATTATTTCTAGTATTTATATTCTGAATCATTTATTACACATAATAATTATAAAGATGTCTACTGGACATAGTTCTCCCTCAGCTTTTACAGCAAAAGATTCTGGATGTAGTTCCAAATATAACATTATTCTATTCTATTACTGATAACTGTCATAATCAATTTCTCATCTTCTTCTTGTGTTGATGACTCATAGTAATGTATTAATTACTCCAAGGTTATTTTCATTATAAAGCCTACATCTATTACTTGGTAATCTATATAATATTATACTTAGAATAATGGTCATTGAAATGTCATTTATAACTATTATATTTGAGTAATGAACAATAGTTTAGCATTTTTGTCTCAAGTGATGCATCACAACTTTGCTGATAAGATAGCACTACATCTATGTATGCGTGTGTGTCAGGCACAAAGGGGTGTGTGTTCACTTGCTACAGAAGTAGTAAGAGGTTTAACTGTGTTTGAGAAACTGTGAGGTATTGAGAATTTAACATAAAAATGATTATATAAGTAAGTACCTAGGTTTTATGTTATTAATATTATTTTTGAAATAAGAGCTAAGTATAAGGAGCAGAATACATTTATCTTACAATGTTGTTTTATTAATGCATTTTGCAATGATATTTCAATTTAAAAAAGCATTTAAAAATTAATTTAGTAAAACAGGACTACTCAGGCATTTTTAAGATGATATTATTAAATCACGCCAAAACTGATAAAATAATGCATTATCCTTGTCAAAGTCAGTCAAATCATTTATTTCAAATAGGCCCTTGCAAGGCACTTTTGAACGTCAAAAATTACAAAAAAAATGAATTGATTCTAGTCGCCCCTTCCAAAAGGTAGTTTTCGTATGGAGAAGAATGGGCAAGAAACTCCACCGTTACTCTTTTAAAATGTTTTACAATATTTTGTATATATGTAGGTACATTAGTTATATAATTATATGTGAAGACGATGCATCTAAAAACAAAAAAAATAAAATTTACCATACCACAATAGGTAAAAATAAATTTAAAAAGAGAGCAACAACAGATAAATTAATTACCTATGTGATAGATACATGGTTCTCACATATTTACAAACATTGTAAAAGAAGACGATTTCCCAAAAAAAAATAAAAAATAAAAAAAAGTTACAATTAATAAGTCAGTGTGTGAGGAAGTCATCACAGAATGTAAAATCAATGTCATATAATAAAATATAATAATTTATAAAACTTAAATTCGCAACCAGTTTGATTTTGTCTAGATTCTAGATTATCCTATGGAGCTGGACCAGCATGTTTCCAAGCATTTTTATCTTGGATATAATCCTCTAATTTGTAATATGCTTGTTTACAAAGTGTACTTTTAATATGAGTTTTAAATTTTCTTTCATTTAATTGTAATATATCACAAGGTATTTTGTTGTAACATTTAACACAGTACCCCATAAAAGATGTATGTACTTTAGATAATCTGAAAAATGGTTGATCTATTTTATCTTTATTTCTAGTATTAAAATTATGTCTATCACTTATTTTATTAAAAATATGTAGATTTTTTCTTACATACATAATATTTTCATATATGAATTGGCAAGGTACCGTCATAATATTAATCTTTCCAAATAGTTCCCTGAGAGATTCGCGACGATGTAAATCATAAATGGCTCTGACAGCTCTCTTTTGTAAGATAAAGATGGATTCAATGTCAGCAGCCCGACCCCAATATTAACCACATTACTTGTGTACAATATTAACCACATTAGGCATTTAGGGGTTTAAATATAAATGTTGCTTAGAGTTAAGTGACGTTCAAACATTAAAAATGTATGGTTAAACAGTCGCTAATCATTACTTAACTTTAAGCAACATTTATAAATAAACCCTATGTTTCTCATTAGCAATACTATACTACCATTTACATGGTCACTGTAGGTACTGAAATTAAAACATTGTCAAATGTATATACGATTGTTTTTTTTAACCTCAGCTGGAGGTCAAGTACTCTAAATACTGGAGATACCTCACTCACTATGAGCTCACTGCCTTGTGATGACATTGAAGTCTTGGGGTCAACTCCGGATTTAAACTAGTTTGTAAGACAACAGAAGGTACCACTAAGAATATTCTTATAACTAACAACAACAAGGTGTCTTCTGGCTCTAAAATAAGTTTTTACCGAAAAGGAGATGAGCAGAATACCTTGAAATTATTTCATCAAAATATTCAAGGTATTTCTTCAAAATTATTAGAAATTGAAATGTTTTTAGAAAAAACAAAGTTTGATATTGTTTGTTTTACTGAACATTGGTTAAAGGATTACCAAATGCTAATTAATTATGTCAACTATAGTATGGGCAGTTCTTTTAACCGTAAATCTATGCTGCGTGGAGGATCTCTAATCATGATAAAAAATTGTTTAAAATTTAAGCAACGTAATGACATAGTTGGTTTATCAGTTGAACATTGCATCGAACTGTCCTGTGTTGAGCTGGATAAGCATGTTGTAGTGTGCGTGTACAGACCCCCTAATTATCAGAACTTTTCTTTATTTGAGTCAATAATGGAAGATGTCCTAGCGAAACTTGCATCCAGTAACAAAGCTGCAATTATTTGTGGTGATTTTAATATTAATATTTTGGAAGATAATTTAAATAGCAGTAGATTACTAAGCCTTTTTAAATCGTTCAATTTATTTAGTATTTTTACAGAACCGACTAGAATAACTCCAACTTCTGCTACTTGTATCGACAATGTCTTCTGCGATTGTGATTATTTAGCTAAAGCCATTGTAAATTATTTGCCGTCTGATCATAGTGGACAAACGGTAACTTTTAAGTTCAAAACACCTTTGCAAAAAGTACAAATACAATTTCGACCAATAACAACTGGCAAATTAAATAGATTCAATAGTACCCTAAATAATAAATTAAACATTCTGGGCCATAATATGGTCAATGCAAATCAATTGTATGAGGATTTCTTTTCAGTAGTCGACACTGAATTCAATAAAACTTTTGAAAAGAAAACAAAAAATATTAGCCCTCATTTTATATTTAGTGACTGGGCAACTAGAGGTATTAGGATAAGTAGGGAAAGACTGTTCGAACTGTATGGCCTTAAGCCTTACATTAAAACTAAAACTTTCAACAAGTATGTTGCTACATATTCCAAAATTTTTAGAAATACCTGCAAGATAGCTAAAGCCCTGTATATTAGCAACAAGATCAAATCAGCAGAAAATAAAATAAAAACAGTTTGGAAAGTTATAAATAATGAAACGAATAGGAAAAAAATACGAAACACTGAGTACACTTTGGAGACTTCACATGGTGCCATATGCTCTAACTTAGAAGTAGCTCAAGAATTTGTACGTTTCTTTACTGATATTCCATCTAAAACGACGGAAGCTTTGAATTCTTCACCCGATGTCTCACTTTATTTATTAAGAGCGAACGTTGCAGGCTGCCCGGTTGAATTTGAATTTAAACATATAAACCCTATGATAGTTATAAAAGCATTTCGGCAAATTAAAATAAAATTGACCGAAGATCTATGGGGATTATCTATCAAAGTTTGTACATCCATAATTGAAACTATAGCACCATATTTGGCTTTAATATTTAATTTGTGTGTGGACCAAGGAGTCTTCCCGGATTTAATGAAATACAGTAAGGTGATTCCACTTTTTAAATCTGGGGACAGTAAAGATACCAACAATTATAGACCAGTATCCGTGCTGCCGGTATTCAGCAAGGTGTTCGAAAAGGTAATGCTCAATCAAATGCTTAATCATTTTAACACCAACCATATCTTACACGATCAGCAATATGGGTTCACCAAAGGACGTTGTACGACTGACGCCGGTGTCACCTTATTAAAACACATATTCACAGCGTGGGAGGAGGCCCAAGATGCCATAGGAATTTTTTGTGATCTGTCCAAAGCATTTGACTGCGTAAATCATGAAACCTTACTCTTGAAACTTGAGCATTACGGACTAGGTAAACTTGCGCTTAGTTTGGTAAAATCTTATTTAAATGATAGACAACAGCAAGTACAAATTAATGGAATCAATTCACTCGGTTTAAAAGTAAAAATGGGTGTTCCACAAGGCTCAATATTGGGTCCTTTCCTCTTTTTAGTATATATTAATGATCTACCCCATTTATTAAAAAACCAACCACAAATGGTGTTATTTGCTGACGATACTTCTCTAATTTTTAAGATAAATAGACGTGCATCAAATCTTGACGACGTAAATAACGCCCTACTACAAGTCCAAAATTGGTTCACTGCTAATAATTTAGTATTAAATGGGAAAAAAACTAAATGCATAAGATTTGCTTTACCGAATGTTAAAAGTAGTGATTGTGACATAGTATTGAATAGGGAGAAATTAGAATTCGTCGATAAAACTGTTTTCTTGGGGATTACGCTCGACTCAAGGCTGCAATGGGGTCCTCATTTAACATCTCTTGCAGGACGCCTAAGTTCAGCAGCATATGCTGTGAGAAAAATCCGTCAATTTACTGACGTAGATACCGCGAGGCTAGTCTATTTCAGTTACTTTCATAGTATCATGTCTTACGGTATTCTACTATGGGGACGGGCTGCAGATATCGAGTCTATTTTTATTCTGCAGAAAAGAGCCATCAGAGCAATATATGGTCTCCGCAGACGCGATTCTCTAAGGGAACTGTTTAAAGATATTAACATCATGACGGTACCTTGTCAATATATCTATGAAAACATCATGTAGGTACGTTAGGAAAAATCTAAGTCTTTTCAGTAAAAGAGGTGATAGACACAATTATAGCACTAGAAATAGGGAACAATTAGTTCAACCGGGTTTCAGACTGGCTAAAGTTGACTCAACCTTCATGGGGTACTGTTTAAAATGTTACAATAAAATACCTCCCCACATACTCCAATTGAATGAAAGGAATTTTAAATCTTGTATAAAACGCACACTATGCTGCCAAGCATATTATAAGTTGGGGGATTACATCGTTGACAAAAATGCTTGGCTCAACGCTGGTCCAGCTCCACAAGGCGCATAAACTAATTGATTGGCATTCGAAAATATTGTTGGAGCTGCTGAAGATTGTAGGACTATCTTTAGATTGTATAAATTCAATTTCATAGTATTATATAATTGCATAGCACATGTGTGAGCACTATGTACCTACTTTAAAGCTACCATTTACTGGGTACCTACGTCTTTCATTGACCTAAATGTGCCCTTGCGGCTGAGAGTATGTCATGCTCACTCAAATGTCTCGCTGGTGGTGGCGTGTGTGTTGGATCATAAAGTTCCCTTCAAAATGGTTGAGCTAAATGGTGCTGATCCATGCGTCATGTTCGTGAACGGGCGCCGTCAGTGGGGACTGGTCATCTCTTAGCTGCCAAGGCTTATTTTGAATTTATTTTAATTTTTGAATTGTTTTTTTTCTTTATTACGGACGCTTTTAACGTGCACGTCTCTCTACATTGTTCTCACATGTATAATTACAACATGAATGATGTAACCAATATTTTGTAACAATATTCTGATTTAAAAGAGTGTCCGTGGAGTTTCTTGCCCGTTCTTCTCCATAGGAACCTACTACGCGTTGGAATGGGCAACTAGCTTCATATTTCTGACTGACCGACCCCTTGACAATTCAAAAGTGCCTGTAATTGGTTTATTTGTAAAAAAAAAAAAAAAAAAAAACATAAGTTTTTACGCACAATATTCAGAAATTTACCAAGTTATTTTGAGACCACAGACTTCTGATAGGTTTTCCTGTAATCTATGAGTAAAGAACCAAACTCTGTCTTAATAAAAAAAAAAAACTATTTGTTAGTATCAGCCAGGAGTCCGGATTTGTGCCTGGCTGATGGCAATAGGCTCGCCCCCTGTTACATGGGACTTAAACATAACTGGCGTAACGTGGGTGAACTATAGGTGTACCTCTGCCTAACACTTTGGGCCTTGGGGAATACAGGCGTGATGTTATGTGATGTGTGACCTATCCAAGTAGTCAATGACTGAGTTGCATATCCTGACCAAATGTTTGCTTGTCTCAATGTCATTCTCCAATGTTTAGTTTTTGATAGCACGTTATGCACGAGTTTTATTTTCGTTGATGTGATAAGTTCCGTAATTGTTTTTTATAATTGGTTTAGGTAGGTACGTATAAATAGAATTTCGGTTTCCAAAAATATGTAGGCTACTTCCAGATATTTTAGTAAACATTAAAAATAGATACGTACACGGTAAAGCGACACAATTATAAACCTTCTAGTTTTGACAATCGATTACTTTTTATTACAACCTAAAATTTACTTGAAATATCTCAATATTGAAGAACAACAATGAAATAAATCACCAAAGTCTGCCAACTGAATCAAATTCTAGATATCTCTACTCTCATAGTAATAAACTTTCTTATCTCTAGTAACGCATTTCTGAACAGCTATGAAATCGAATAATACTGCTCGTTTTTAATACAAATGTAAACTACTGGACGGAGGTGGGCTGGTTGGAAAAACCACCAACGGCCGCCATGGCCCACGCACAATGGTGCACATTCAGCTGATTTAAGTGCGGAAACCAAAACCTCTAACATAGGACATAATACAAAATGAATCATACTATCTGTTAGGTACAAGAGATCATCTCAGACAATAACCTGTGCAAGGGCTATGATCTGATTGCTCGTTACAAAAAATTGTCTGGACTTTACAAGACACCTCGACCTCTGAGTTTGTTTCGTAGTTTCTTTTCAGAGTTAGTCGGATAGAAAATACGGATCTCAACCAGGTTTTGAAAAAAATAAAAAATAAATTATATAATGTAGGTTTTCAGATAAGATTATATAGGAAATAGACCCGCTACATTTTACCAGACAGGTTTTACAGACTTTCAAATAATGAAATGTATAATAAATAATAGTGTAATTTATAATGAACTAGCTGCCCGCCCCGGCTTCGCACGGGTAGCACTAAGTACTTATCGACGGCGCGCCTACCTACCCTACCTATCTACACTACATACCCTACCTACCCTACCTACCTAGCGTTTTGTTTTACCATTTATAACAAATGAACGGCTAGACTGTTTTTTTTTTATTGTTTGACATCAATTTTATTACTTATTATCCTAATCCGGACGAACATAAATCCAAAAATACAAAAATTATAAAAATTGGTCCAGCTGTTCTTGAGTTATAAGTGGTGTAACTAACACGACTTTCTTTTATATCTAAAGATTAATGTATTTAATGATAACATTGATTCATTATAAATTACTAATATCAAAATATATTAATTACTATAAAAATATATATTTATCCTTTGTTGACAGATCGTGGAGCGCGCGATCAAGCGCAAACCACTCGCCGATACAATTGAAGTCAAACAAGACGACCACAAGTCTATCCTATTCCCTGAAGGCGAAACGTTCGAAGACTTCGAGAAGGAACTCTTCTGCAGTTAAATCTAAGCTCTACCACTCAAACAATAAGCTTCAATATTGCATAACAGTTTAGAAAGAAACTACAGACAAGTCTATGCTTAATTTGTTGTAAAATAAGGTTGAAATTGAAGTGATGCGTATATATGGACATACCTGATGCGCTGATTGGTCGACTGCTCCTGGTGTCAACCAGTGCGGTGCTTGTCCTTCTATCCTTCTGGGTAAACTCTTACCCTTTTATAGACGAAGGTGAGTGTATTGTTTTTTTTTGTCAATATCCAATTTTGACATTGAATGTCGCCCCACAATTCCGTAAGGTCATTATTCTCTGACAGATGGGATATTAAAACTAAGTATATATATAAAGGTTTTCTATCTCCAGTATGGCTAAACTGGTGATATATAGGTTATTGGGTTCGGCCATTAGACAGGCCACGTAATTTCGACAGCTGCGACGTTACACTGTGATGTCGCCCGTATTGTAGGTCATCTAAAGATTGACATATATGTTTGATCTTCTAGATTCGCAGGTACACAGCGTAATCCCGGATCCACATTGGTGTCTGTTGGGCTGCGGGGCATTTGGCCTGCTGTTCGTCGGTGGCCTGATGTCTTTCACACTCTACCACTTGCTCCCACATCTCTGACAGCGTGTGTCTCGCTCCGCTCTCTCCTCTGTCCGCTTCGCTCGATCAAAGCAAATTTTGTCACGGCAGTCATGGTGCCGAATAGAAGGGACTGGATTATAATCGGTATGTAAGCTTAATCACTTAATCCGTTTTAAAATCAAGTTGCATTGAGCAAGGTGCATTAAAGTACTCCCATGAGTGGCGATACTTAATTGTGATGTTAGGAAAATATTCACAAGCAAATTCAATGTTAACTTAAGTGTGTGTCAATTCGAAAGACAACTGTCATTCTTAGTCTCATAAAATGGATCTCAACGATCGAATTCGCTGACTGTACAAACTGTTGTTCAGGGGCTTGTGGATAAGTAATAACAGCCGCACGGGTCGATCGATCAGGCTAAGCTACGCTTGCCGCGGTTGGTTCGTGGATGGGTGACCATCTTTATACCAAAACCCTTCTGTGCCTTGGACACAGACAGTCGTTACGGGTCGTCAGAAACCCGAAAGTCTGACAACCAGTCTTACCAAAGGGTAAGTTGTCCGCCTTTAATACTATCGTATTACCCAGTATCTGGGTTGCGGAGGTCAGATAGGCAGTCACTCCATGTAAAATACTGGTATTCAGCTGCATCCGGTTAGACTGGAAGCCGATTATCATATAGTCAAAGTCAAATAATTTATTTCAATTTGGCACATAAATGGCACTTTTGAATAACAAATTTTACCAGAAAATTGAATTGATTCTAGTCGCCCCTCCGAAAAGGTAGTTTCGTATGGTGAAGAATGGACAAGAATGGTTATTATGATATTTTGTAATTAAACCTTAATTCCGTCCTTCCAGGCATATCGGGCGTAACGTGCGGCGGCAAAACCTCCCTCGCCAACCGATTGAAAGACACTCTCATCCCAGTTCACGTGTTTCACCAAGACAAGTACTTCTTCCCTGATGACAGTCCCAAGCACATCAAGTGCGACGGGCTCGAGCACAACAACTACGACGTCTTGAGCGCTCTGGACATGGACGCCATGCACGCGGACATGTGCGCGACCCTTAAGGGGAAGGACATGGCGCACGAGACATGCACTGAGGACGGCGCGCGGAAGATCAAAGTGCTTGGAAAGAGGTTTTTGATAGCGGAAGGTTTTACAGTGTTGAATTATAAGCCGATTATGGATATGTGTGACTTCAGGTGAGTCTACATTGCATTCTTTTTCTTTACAAATATCCCGGAAAAAGTATGCGTTTCGAGAATCATCGTCTATCTTCGGAAATACGATCGCGCAATTTTGAAATCTAATAAAGAGCTGTTCCAAACATGAAAGTCTATACTTATATTGTAACCGTAGTCTTATGGTTACAAAATTTGAGATTAACAACTCTATGCAGTTCCAAGTAGCACATGGCGAGCTGCGACCACAGTTGGTATCCCAACAGAGAGAAAGCTTCATACAAACGCGCTATGTTAGGTGCACCTCTACAAAACGCGGCAGTAAAAAAGTTAGAAGGTTTGCCTCTGTGGGGGTTACTCTGTGTTGCGACGTGCGTACTTATTCAGCTTAAACGAAGATCCGAAGCGCATACCTTCTGTTTTAACGTACACACATATTCTTGAAAATGATTAGCCTCTACGAAATTCGATATTTTAATGAATTATATAATAATAATAATAACAATACGATATGTTTAGTTTCTCTATTTTCTTCATAAATATTTTGCCTTTTTCCACACTAATATTATGAATGCGAAAGTAACTCTGTCTGTCTATTATTGTTTCATGCTTTAATGGAAGAACGGATTTGCTTGCAATATGAACATGACCTGGGTTAGGACATAGGTTACTTTATCCCGGCAGTACGTTCTTGTGGGATAATACGATATACAGGTGCGCGGGGGCGGAGCCGCGGGCGAAAATAGTTTAAATTCTTGTAGATTTTGAACAATAATGTTAACGTTGCAGGTATTACTTCGTCCTCGAGTACGGCGAGTGCGTGACACGGCGTTCATACAGACTCTATGATCCGCCCGACATCTTCGGCTACTTCGAACAGTGCGTGTGGCCCGAGCACATCAAGTACAGGGCGGAGGTACAAACACATCTTACGTATACAAAACCTTCAATTCATTCATTCGTTCATTGACAGACAACACACAACAGGGTCTAGCAATATGAAATTTTCACTAAAGTTATTTTTACATTTTACAACGAACTAGCTTTTGCCCGCGACTTCGCCCGCGTGGATGTCGGATAATATCCCACGTGTATGTACTACCTAATAGCCGACGAAAGGGTGATTGGCTCCTACCGCTGGCGCTGCGCCCGGTAATTTTGAATCTGTGATATCTTTTAAAGTATTATTTTTTGTGATATGATGTCAAGGCATATTGTAATCTAAATTAAATGATCAATTTAAATAACGTATTTTATTGGAAAAGGATAAATATAATACCGGTCAAAATAGCTTCGGAAATAGCAATTATATTTTTATCAAATTCTGTAAGATGAAAATGGTTATTGTGGGTCATCCCTAGAAGATGAAAGTAGAAGAAAGAAGTTAAAAAAAAATCCGTGATGATATATGTCTATGCCATCACGGACTTTTTGTAGAACTTTGTAAGATGTAAAATCCTGTAGAACATACATTTTATTTATATCGCACGGTTTACGCAGCGCATTTGAGGAGCTCGTGGCTAAGTATCAACAGCCGCACTGGTCGATCCATCAGGTTAAGCTACGCTTGCCGGGCTTGGTCAGTGGATGGGTGACCATCTTTACATACCGAGAATCCTCCGTGCCTCGGAAAGCACGTTAAGCCGTTGGTCCCGGCTGTCATTCGTGGATCTTTGACAGTCGTTACCAGTCGTCAGAAGCCCGAAAGTCTGACACCAGTCTTACCAAGGGGTATCGTATTACCCAGTTACTGGGTTGTGGAGGTCAGATAGGCAGTCGCTCCATGTAAAATACTGGTATTCAGCTGCATCCGGTTAGACTGGAAGCCGACCCCAACATAGTTGGGAAAAGGCTAGGCAAATTGATTGGTTTACGCGGCGCACGCCAGTAAAGCTCCCAGTCGGCATGATTTTTTCCGACATCTTCAACAATAATCGTCATATTTAAGCCAATTTACACAAAACCTTAATGAATTACACACCAAAACCTTCCTTATAAATCACTCCGTCCATTGGTGTTAACCGTAAAATCCGTTCGGTAGGTTTTGAGTTAATCGCGTTCAGACAGACAGACAGACAGACGCGGCGGAGGACTTTGCTTTATAATATGGATGGAAATGAGCAATAAAGAAACGATTTTTGAAAATTCGGTATGAAAAATAGGGAATGGAAGTCGGTTATTATTATTATTTATTAGCCTTTGGGAAATCCCATCGGGCACACGGCTTGTAGCTTTATGTAACACTGGCCGACCAGACAGACGTTGTCATGTTCAAATTTAATGCAAAATTCCCAATGCCCTTTCAGTTTTCCCGAATTTTCCAATTTTCCTGGCTTCGACTTATCTTTCCGTAAAAACCTGATTCGGACTGTAGCGAACATAAAAAAAAAAAAACTATTATTTGGTAAGCGCAAATGAAATATTTTTTCCCGATTACGGCGAAGTAAAAAGGGGGGTTATGATTTTGACCGGTATGTATGTGGTATGTATGTATGTATATGGGTATGTATGTTCATCTGTCCCCTTATAACTTCTAAACTACTTATCGTAATTTGACAAATGAGGTATCGTTGGAAGCGTCTTGATCGTCCGCTGGTTATAGGCTATGTGACATTAAATGGAATATGGCGCCCTCTAGAGGACATACATTCAAGACATTAATGAATTGAATGGGTTTTTTTTTGTAGGGTCATGGACCGTAGTTTGTGTCACTTGAAATATCAGGTTTTTTTTTGTGTAATCTTCACAGACGACACAGGTATCGATATCTAAACACGATAAAACAAAATAAAACATGTCATCACCTCACACGTCAAGTAACAAGTAATAACACTAACAGCGCTCGTTAAACCCCAAAAAAAGTCATCAAATCTTTTTAATTTTATCGTTTTCAGATATCAATCGATACCCGGTATAACCCTCTGCCTGACCTGGGGATCGAACCCAGGACCTCATTATCGTCACGGAATACGGACGTGATGTTATATTATGAGATTTTTGACACTAGCCAAGTGAATATACATTTTTTTCATACGATAGGTACTAACCGTAAAATGATATAATTTTCAGATCGAGCGAGACCACCGCGTCAAAATGATAGACGGAACACAAGGGGACGCGTACGACACTGTCATAGCGGACCTGCGAGCATTACACACGTAGCAGAGGTATACATTCATATAATTATTACGTAAGTGGTACTTGGTGAGCGTTCGGCTATCTTCGGATAGCTTCGGTTTGCCCCATGTTATTTTATAATATTCTGAATAAGTGATAATTTGAAACCGTTAACTCTCTTTTCACATGCCCGACAACGGTGAGCACGTACAGCTTTCCAAAGAAAAATTCGCGTTTCGGGAATCATCGTCTATCTTCTGAAACGAACGCGCGATTATGATATCTGTTGTAGAGCTGTTACAAATTACTTGCCAGAATTACCACGTTTACAAAATTATAGGTCAACAACTCTATGCAATCCTAAATACTTGTGACGATATGATACCAGGTAACCCGGCAGAGAGACAACTTTGCCTCCCTGGAGGGTTATCCTGCGGCGTGAAGTTCGTGGTCATTCGGAAACACGAATATTACCGAAGCGCATACTTTTCTTTGGAAAGCCATTTGTGAAAATAGTGCCGGAAAATGTGCTTGCCATACAGCGGAGTGTGTGTCAAGACACCGATTCCTAAATCTTCCTTATTTTTAGTCAATCATTTCTTTCGAAACTGAGGTTTTTTTTTATTTATTTTCATGCTAATTGAATCATAGTAAGCTCAGGTTCTAATAAGATCATATAGTCGCCTTAAACCTATTAAATAATAAAAAAATGATTTTATAGCTATGTTAGAGATATATAATTATAATAAATCTTAGTAAAGTCTTTCACAATAATGCTATGTGACTCTTATTGGACTGAGATAAGGGTCACATTTCAATGTTAATACTGTAAAAAAAGTATACCGTCGATCAAATAATTATAATCATAAGACACATAAAGGTGAGTATACACTAGAGCATTTTGTCGACCATCTCCATGTAATGTAACGTTCTTACGAATGGTACAATACAAGCAAATGTTAAATTTAAAAAAGCATGTTCATGTAATGTAACGTTCCTGCGAATGGTCGACGCTGCGTTCGACGTAATGCTCACGGCGAGTGAGCATTTACCTGTAATATTTATTTCTACCTTGCGTTCATTGTAACGACCTGCCCTCGGCGCGCGCACCTCACTCCGCGTCGCCTGTGCTCGTGCCTTTGCTCGATCAAATGCTACACCAACACGCTCGCTGGATTTTAAAATCAGGTTGTAACAAAACAACGAGCTTCGTGTTCGAAGTGCAATTCGATAAAATTAAAAAACGGCGAATGCTCGATGTTCTGTTACACGTAAATGCTACAGTCTGTACTGACCTTAACGTAATGAAAAAAACTATTTGTACCAATTTAAAAAATACAATAGACGACGTATATTTAGTAACCTAATCCGCTTAACCGTTCTTAAGGAGTCATAAAGAACCCTGTAAGAAATCGACACGTGTTTCACCTCTCAACGAGGCATCCTCAGGATGGCTATTGACTTGTTGCGAACCCGGACCCGACGTGTGAACACGTCAAGCGTCGAGAGCAGTGTGAGTCAATTCGCCCACCAACCCCACTTATATAGGATTACTGCCCCGCCCACCTCGGCTAGGATCGTTATCAGCGCGATAAGGGGCTGCGAACAAACGCAATAAAGGTGACCTTGGAATAGTTGTATTTATCGTTCAACAGTGTAACGTTCCCTGTATTATTTTTAGCAATTTCTGAACTCTAGTACTGACATTCTGAAACCTTTATCACATGTGTGTAAAATTTTGAAAGTGTGATTATTATGTAACGAATGACCTGAAAAAAAAAAAGATCTTTCAAAATTTTCACGTCGGGTCCGGGTTCGCAACAAGTCAATAGCCATCCTGAGGATGCCTCGTTGAGAGGTGAAACACTTGTCGATTTCTTACAGGGTTCTTTATGACTCCTTAAGAACGGTTAAGCGGTTAGGTTACTAAATATACGTCGTCTATTGTATTTTATAACGGATTTCCGCAAAATCACGCCTGAATCAATTAACTATCTTGTACCAATTTGTAAAGTTATTGATATAATATTGTGTTTAATATACTGCCAGAACTAACTTTATCGAAATAGTACAGTTGTGTCGGAAAGTCTATGTAAAGGAATTGTATAATCATTTTTGTAACCACGCAACTAAAGCAATATTTAAAGTGATGTTTAATAATGGAGTCATGTTATTCTGCATTTTTTTATATACATTTTATACAAATTGCTACAGTACGTAGGTACTTCGCCGCACGTCGCCTTATGCTCAGTTCGCTTAGTCCGGTTTCATCCTAAATAATTTTATTAGGTCGATTATTTATCGAAGATGTTGTAAGAGTGAGACAGCGCTTTACGACAGCCTTGCGTTAGAACATGTCGGCAATATGTCACGAGTGTCGTCGCTAAATAATCCTCCTATACTGGTGTATATTTTATACAGAGGTATAATATGAAATGTCAGATTAAAAGCTAGTTCACACGAGCGGTCGCGTTAACGTTATTTATTTTATCGTTATCATTTGATTCATCTTTTATTAGTAACAAAGACTATGAGTGACTTGTACCGCGATGTTATTCAACATTGAAATGGAAATGCTTTGATTAAATGAAGCATTTCATATTGATTCAGCTTCTTTTATCGAAGATATGTCATTATTTCTTCGATAAAAGAAGCTCAATCACTCATGTGAATAAAATAACAACAAAACTACCATCCTATTATTGTCCCACTGCAGGGCAAAGGCCCTCCTCATACAGACAAAGCACGAGCATCGATCACCACCCGCATACAGAAATACCTGCGACCGTTAGTATCACCGCTCGCTCGTGTGAGCTGGCTTTATGAAGGTTGAGTAATTCTCGTTCAGAGGCGGGAAGTGTTGAGCGTTGTAGTCAATTGTATGTTATTGTAAGTATTGTTAAATTATTCATTTTCAATAAACTTTGATCATGTAGAAAGTGTTTTATTTGGAAAATTTGTAGACGCAGTAGCGATTCATGCGACACCACCATGTGACGCGGCGCTCGAATGATGTTGACAGGGGGCCGCTGTTGGTAAACATTTGTGTAAATGTTTTTATGAAATGTATTGAAAAAACAAGATGGGGACGTTAGTTCCGATTTCGGACACTCGCCAAAAGATCCACATACATATACATAAATTCACGCCTTCTTCCCATGGGGATAGGTAGAAACTACAGAACGCCACCTGCACGCGTAGCATGAGCACAGTTTTGTCGACGGAAGAGTAGACAAAAATGACGTTCCTTGTAGACAGTACGACGGCAGCAAAGTAGAAAGAGTCAACTGCACTTTTTACGAAATTCACGTCATAGGACTTTTTTTCTGTTTGATTCTCTATTTTTACTGATAAGTCACGTATATAAAGACAACTACAACAAAATTATTCTTAAAATGACGAAGTATCGTGTTTTGGAACAAAAAATATTACAGTAATATTGGCCCCTTTCCTTGGTAATGCCCTATTAACTAAATGATGTAAAATAGGAGAAGATAGCTTGATAGATTAGACTAGATAGATTGTTCTTCTATTAATTATTATCACAATTTTGCATTCAAAACGTTCTTCTGTATAATCATGATTTTGTAGTTATCCGTTTATACTTTGTGGCCGTCAAGTAGAAAGTTTTCTACTGTCTTTAGCATGGCGATTACAAAATCAACATGTCTTCACTACTGTCAGTTGTCAGTGTGATTTTGACAGTTTGGGATAGAAAACTTTCTTCTGCAATAGTCTACATACAAAAGGACCTAGACAAAGATTGTTAGAAACGTAAGACAAAATGACAGATTGTAGAAAGATTTCTACGGTGCGATGTCAAAAATGGAGAAACGAAATGTCACTTTGTATAGAAACAGCTGTGTCTATTCTTCGTAGAAATAGATAGCGTCATGCTACGCGTGCTGCGATCTGCCTACGATCCTTATATACAGCTTCACAAAAAAGAGTAACATGAAATTGAGGGCGCCACTATCGCACTTGTTAATAAATGTGCAACAAAAAACGCTGCAGAACGATCAGAACCTACTAGCACTTGTCGGCAAAGTAGTGCCATCATCATAGCTCTGCTT
Organism: Agrochola macilenta; assembly: GCA_916701695.1. NCBI lineage: Eukaryota > Metazoa > Arthropoda > Insecta > Lepidoptera > Noctuidae > Agrochola > Agrochola macilenta. Next base: position 494,279 of record OU753576.1, read on the forward strand.
TAGTAAAATATTTAGTTCCAAATGCAACTCGAGACTTTTTTATGTCGACCTCAGTGTCCAAATTCAAATTTATAAATCACTATAAAAATGTCTTTCATTTTCCTTCTAAATACAGATGAATGTGTTACTAATTCCCTTTACTGAGTGATTGCGTAAGAATTTAACCTAAACAGAGTTTGTTTACACTTTCATCAAATACTTTAGGAAGAGACTATACAATTGTATGGCATGCATGTATACTCACACTCCGCCGTTATCACAGAACTTGCGACTCTCCCGAGGCGCGTCGGCGGCGCGATGTTCGGCGCGCAGTGCGGCTGACGGGATGACGTCACTGTCCTCCACAATAGCGTGTTCTCCCTCTAACACTGACCGCTTGCTGCGCTCCTCTAGGCTAGAAAGAGATGATACTATGTTAGTTAGGGTGACCACAGTATGTAGCTTCTTGAATTTGGAACATGGAGTTTTAATTTAAAACAGTTTCCATATGGGGTTTCTTGCCCGTTCTTCTCTTCCAGAGAAACCTACTACGCTTTGGAATGGGCAACTAGCTTCATGTGTCTGACTGACCGACTCCTTGACAACTCAAAAGCCTGTAAATAGTTTACTTATCATACCTACATGCGTCACGATTATAAATACACCGAAGACGAATATTGGGTGAAAAATACGTTAAACGTAGTCGAGGGTCACTGCTTCCCGTTATTATGTTTTTTTTTACTGGTCCACCTGGGAAATTTCTGTTTAAGGAGATATTGAAGGTCAAAGTTTCAACTTGTATGTTTTTTTACGAATACAAGTTTTCCGGTCCCTTTTTCGTTTCCCTGTACAGATGCACGCACCTATAAGCACAATGTATTGCGTGCGTTACGTTGCGCACAGTCACAATAAAAAAAAGTCGTTTCCCAGCACAAAGTTTGGTCTTAGGTAGGTACATATTTTGATCTGCAGTATGCGCAGGTGACGGGTACGTGAAGGGTCTTGTTACGCTCTTTATTACTATGACATGTATTTGATATGAAACATTTGCAGTGCTCTTACAGGGTGCAAGTCTTAATACTGTGTCATGAAGTTTTAATGCCTACTAACCAGTGTTTTACATGTTAGCAAATAAATAAATAATCCAACCCGAAATAATTTCTATTTTGGGTCCTGAAAATCCTGAATAGCCAAGTTACTGCGACCAACTTGGATGTAGCGTTGGTCACAGTTCTGACCTAACCTAACCCATTTGGTCGGGGTGTCCTTAGAGGTGAGCTTAGTTACTGCGACCAACTGATTAAAGGCCAAAAATTTCAAAAGTTTCTTTTAAAAGGTGTGTAGGTACCTATCATTAGAAGCGACGCTCTTGCGTCCTACATTCTCTTCATTCTCAAACTTTTCTACATAGGTAAGTCGATAAACTTACTTCTATTTCTGTATGAACGGTCAAAGAGAAAAAAAACTAACTTATTCGAAGCAGGATGCTAAAAATTTCCGCTATGGGGCCAATAGGGGCCGTAAAGATTAAAGATGTCCCTGTTTTTGGTCATGATTGCCAAGTGGCGGGAAGAGAGAAAACATTGATAATACTTAACTAAGCTCTTCATCAATATTTGAAATCGTAAAATGTTTTTCCGCGACGAGATCAAAAAAATGTTTGTTTTAAAAATAACAATAATTAATATTATTTTTTATAAATCTGAACCTACTCTTTATTTACCGTCTCTGTAATCAGAAATACTTCATTTCTTCTAAAAAAAGTTGACACCCGTCACCCTCGCCGAAATTAATTCTTGGCTTGGCAATTCCCTGCAGGTGCGCCACGCGCGGCAGGAGGCGCAGCGTCTGGTGGAACTGGAAGCCTTCCCCTACATAGTTGCTAGTCAGATGATGACCTACCGGTTGTGCGTCACGTCGGGCGCGTCGCGTGTCGCGGGCGCGGGCAGGTGCGCCACGCGCGGCAGGAGGCGCAGCGTCTGGTGGAACTGGAAGCCTTCCCCTACATAGTTGCTAGTCAGATGATGACCTACCGGTTGTGCGTCACGTCGGGCGCGTCGCGTGTCGCGGGCGCGGGCAGGTGCGCCACGCGCGGCAGTGTGTCGTCGGCGCGCAGCACGGGCAGCGTGCGCGACAGGAAGCGGAGGGTCTGGTTGCGGATCAGCTCGCTGGAACCAAGAGTATGTTATATGAGGAGTCTGAACAAACACAAAGAAGAACATCGTGTAAAAACTCTTATGAATAGATCAACGGAATTGTTGAATCTGGAAAATGGGAATTTTCTTCAATTCATCTGAAGTCTGTAGAAGAATTTCCACGGGATCTATTACGTAAGGTGGAACGTTTAGAGTTCGATTGACTGGTAACGACACTAACAACGGCTATTTTAGTGGAACAATGCAGTCTAGAGTACGTGAATAGCAAACGCCTGATGTCTGGATTTCCAAAGTAATATACCCCTCCTGCGATCAGGAGCATCTTATGTTCTAACACCGCGGATGTCAACATACGCAACTTTTCAGGAGAGAAAAACAACCGTATCGTTTCTGTACAACACTGATACAGATTTGACTTCCACGGTGTTAGAACTTAAGCGACGATATTATGTTATGAGCTGACGGTCGGAGGCGTCTCTAATGACACAATACTCACAAAGAATACGGCCCTCCCTTTGTGTTCTACCTCATGGGATTCCGGAGTGTAACACCTCTGTTGCGGTCCTACAGGCTGATGACCGGAGAACTCCTAAAATAATGATACAATATACTCACAAGGGGTACGGCTCTCCGTTGGGATTCTGCCCCATAGGGTTCCGCGGTATGACCCCTCTGTTGAGGTCTCCGCACAGGTTGTTGGCCGACACGTGCGGCTTGTTGGACTCCACCTCGGCACATGATGACGTCACTTGTCGGTACGGCGGAGGGCGTACTCTGAAACACAAGATATTACAGCTTAAGTACGATCAGGAAGATAACGTTCTAGCATTGCCAGTCTATCCGTGGCCACGGGAAACGTAAGGAACAACAAATGCGTGGTGCCTTAAATCAAATTATTGTAATCCCTACCTATCATAAAGCAACTACTACAAGTAAAATGAAAATAAAAGCAGAAAGTCCTGTACGAGGCCAAAAGGTTCCTATCTCAGCAAGATGCTGCGACATTTAAAAATAAAGGTTGCAGCGCTGGTATTCTGATAGGGCCCGCAGTGATGTCGCGGATAGTACTCAGTTCTTAGCTACAATATAATTGGCTAAGTTAGGGGTGCTACACAGTTGTTCAGGTCGACACGAACGAAGTCAATCCGAAGCATTTACAACACATATTCGGCTGTCGTACGGCTCGTGCCAATCGTCAAACTCCGATCGGCATGTACAGTCACGGTGATTTGCTCCTACTGTCACAGATTACTGTTGATTGGTATTTTATGTTGTTACGAACATAGTATTTTGGAACCCATATGAAATAGGCCTTATCTCAAAGTTGCAATCAATATGCCACAAGAAAATCACTTTTAAATTTTGCTAAGTGGATACATATTAGCGTTCGTGACTGTACCCTCGCTGAATCATGTTCGGGTCGGTTCGGCACAATTCGAACTAAGCCAAGCGGCTTGTTCCCAGACACAATAAAAAACAAACAAAAAATGTACAAAGGGCATAAGATACATGTTTTTCGAGATCACCTTTTATGCAGGAATTGCTTGTGTTAGGTGACTCCGCGCTTTCACTTATCATTATCTACTAAGCAATTGAAATGTATAAAAATATAAAAATATTCGATGTTGCCACCCCGCTGCGGCACGCCCATATTCTCAAGATCAAATTCACAGTCGATCAATCATCTCTTGACACGCTTTATAATTTGTATTGTTATATTACAAAGCATTTTCTTTCAATGTCGAACAGATGTCAATACGAGTACATACAAGCTTCGAGTCGGCAGATGTCAGTGAAAGTGAGTGCGAGGCGCCTTGTTCTGTAGTCTTTATTATTATTCGACACTTCGAGAGTTGTCTGTCATTTGTGGACACGAGTTGTCTCGTTCCGGAGGTTCTCGAACGAATAGATATCGTTCAGTCTCGTAAAAATTCCGTAAAAATGTTACTGGGTTTCCTATTAAGAATTTCTCAATAGCAGGTCAAAGTGGATTTGTCAAAATGTTATATGCTCAGTGAGCTTATCACATTTATATGTGGGTGTTCGTTACAGCTCAGTCTACAAACTGGGAAATCTACCTAGACGTGATGTTATGTATCTATGTTCACTCTAAACAGCTGACGGTCATCTTAAACGAAAGCGTAAAGTACTTAGCTGAACGATAATGTGTAGTTACATTCAATTTTAATTATCTTCACTGAGTTGTTTCGCAGATCTCGCGACGAAAGTGTAAAGCTTAGTGTATCGTGCAATATTAGTGACTGCAAGTAATTATGTATCTATTATGTTCTGCTGGTAATAATTTGGCAGAGAAAGTTCGTCGGAAGTTGTAAATACATGAGGCTTGGTCGGCAGCATAGATATAAGAAAGAAGTTGTTATTTATATTTCTATGGTCGGCAGTCTTCCGTGCGGCAGTTGAAATGTAATTGTTATTTGCTTCTTATCTCGTCTCGCATGTTTTAGCAACAAATGGCAATCGTTGAAGGTTATGTCTTAAATACATCACGCCGGCGTGCCTCGAAGGTGTAGGCAGAGATGAAAAGTTCACCCACATTTGGCCAGTTATGTCAAGTCCCGTGTAACGACAGGCGAGTATATTGCCATTAAATAAGTAAATTAGCCTTTATTTACTACTACTAATCAAACTTGACATAATTAATCTAGTTTATAACAGTACAGGTATATGTAAGATTATGTATGTATATACAAGTTAATTTAACTTCTTTGAGTAGAAGTCGCCTCTGCGACGCAGGCCTCTCCTAAACCATACATCTCTTTCCCGCGCCTGTCGGATCCATAAGGATCCACAACTCTGGTTGAAGATATCTCTTCATCAACACCACCAATACGACAAGCTGGAAATAGAGTTACAATAGTTTCTAAAACAGATAAATCCAGACTCCGGGCTGCTACTGAGAAATCCAAAACCGCGACTTTATCCGATCGGAGGGTTCAATCAAACCCAAGACCTCGTGTTAAGCTGTCTGACTACATAGATCAACGAGGTTGTTTAAACGGCAATTTAAGTCCGTATAATGTACTACGTGATGTTAGTCTACATAATTTAGGCTATATTACCGTGTTAGTCTGTAAGAGGCTAACATAAGTCAGCGTTAACTACAGCTTTCATCGTCCTACAATGCAACACCTACATCTTAGGAGAAAATTATGATTCATGGTTAGAATATGCATTCAGAACACGTCGAGACACCTAATATAGCTTTATATATGTTTCTGAGCATAAATTATATACACATTTGCCGGGTTCCTATACCTTACCGTTTAAATTAAATATCTTTAGATACAGAGAGTTAGAACATTATCATCACCATCCCGCCAAAACACATCCAGCTGCTGGTAATACGCCTCCCTAAGCACCACCTCAACGACCAGTTATGTGCCTCCTCCTCCCGGATTATTCCCACGACCTTAACCTGGTCGTTGGTCCACCTCGGGATATTCGAGGCAAGCCTATGTCCAACAGTGGGCGTCTTTCGGCTACATGATGAAGATGACATGACTAGTTAGGACTACTAGCATAGTATTCGTTGTTATAAACTTGCGACTCAAGTTAGAGGAAATTGAGTAACATTGTGCAGCAGTCTCATGGTCCATATCAAGTGTATTAGCACATAGTAATAGTCTCATTAACCTTGTCGCTAATATTGACGACCATCGTAGGTTCTTGGTACGGTAGTACTCTCTCGCAACAGCACGTGTAAGAGCCTGCATTCGCCGAAAGTACAGCTATACTTAGAGGTTATATATCATGCACACTAGGTACATTTCGCCAGTTATATTTAAATTCCATACTGAAGGCGGCGAGCCTATTGCCATTAACCTGGAGCAGATCCAAACTCCGAGTGGCTACTCAAAAAATTCTGATGGAATAACACAATAACCCTTTTCCCCTATCTCGGCATTAAAATCCAAGACCCCATTTTCTGCAGACGCGTTTGTGACCACTAGATTAATGTCACTTTATGGCAATAGGCTAGCTAACTGGGAAAATGTGCTTGTACTATACGCCTCAGCCTATCCCTTCGGTGAATATAAGCGTGATGTTATATTATGTCAAAATAATTTTCATCTTCCATACTTAACAGGAAATCTTTCTAACTGTGCTTATAGTCCAAAAATCTCTCTCACCTGGGAGGTGTGGCGTTAGGCGACTCCACAAACGCGTAGTACCCCTCCGGGGGCTCCTCTGCATCCCCCAGGGCTTCGTCGCGGGGCTCTGCGGTCGTCTCCGTGGGGGGCGCTGTAGGCTCCGGCAGTACTAGCCGTGTGGTGATGCACAGGATCTGAGGAGGAGAGAAAGGGAAGTTTTTGTAAGACTGGTGATGTAGCTACTTAACTATAGCAGTCCTGTTGAACAGATTCACGTATAATAGTGACTGAGCTGGACTTGAGATCTTTAGGTTTTTTCAGGATTATTTTATCGTCTTCTGCTTAACGTGGTCGATGGCAATCTAAATTAAGTCAGCCTAGACCTTAGCTACAAGTTTTGCATTATCTATCAGTAGCGTTCTCTAATAAGGGAACTCATGTTATTGATTTGCAGGTTTCAGGGTGCATAAGACATGATTATAAGTGTCCCTTTGTTTGCTGAACCGACTCAATAATAAAACAGACACACTAGGAATAAGTTCGAGATATTAATATGGCTGATGTCCATGTTTAAGACAATTTTTTATCACGTTGTTAATAAAATCCAAATTCCCATAAAAGACAAAATCAAGACAAAACATGTTTTGTTTTTTCGTTTTCGTTAACTATCATAAAACATATCGTATCAAGGTGAAGATAGGTACACCTCGCACGCAACATAACACTGCTCCACAGTAAGTCTCATGGGAAACATTAACGTTAACGTTACTAAGTTATGTTCGTCACGCCAGCTCGGTAACGGGAGGCGTGCGATTGTTGCTAAGTGATAGCCGCAAGTCTTTGGTTGCTATATCTATTGTAGTTGGCACTGCTGGTAACCTAAGTAAGGTACTTTTTATGTTCTATGGACCGGGCGACGATTGGGGAGGCCTTTGTCCAGCCGTGGGCGTCTTTTGGCTGAAATAATGACGATGGGATGTTAGTTAAACGCTTTTATGGTCTGTAGCTCAATTTACAGTAGGACAGTAATCTATAGACAGGCCTTATAATAAGTTGACCAAATTACCTTGCTGGGGTATATTTATAGCGTTATTTACATACAATTAAGGTTTATGCGCGGCTCTAACGGCAGTTCTGGTCGGAGAGCTACAGGGACATTCACCCCACACGCCACATGAAGACGAAAGTGGAACAGACGGACATTCTAGATCTTAAGTGTATCTAATAACTATAAACAGACGAAACAGAAATTAAACGAAGGTAGATGAGGACAAAAGGTTAAATCAAAAGTCATTTATTCAAATTAGACTGAGAATCAACACTTTTTGAACGTCAAAAAGATATAAGACAGTCCCCCAAAAAGCCCGTCCTTCACCACTTCCCAGTGCTTTAGCTGGGAAAAACGTAACGCAACAAAGTCCCCAGCAGTTATTCGGGTGCACCAAAGTTAATATGGATTGTTCGTGTGAAAGATGCTTATAGATAGGAGTAGGAAGGAACTGAACATTGAGAAGACGGCTGATAGAGATGTATCGCAGGACCACCGGTACTACGGCAGGTAGGTACTGCACCGACTGCTAACACACTGGGATAGTTAAGGGCAGGAGGCTCATGACGGTTTTCGGCTACCAATGTACTGTTGCACTTCCTGCAGATTTCCAGCCACCGCATTACTGTCAGTGATGTCTAATCAAAAGCTCTCATTAACACAAGTTCAAAACTATGTTTACCTTTTATAACTATCTCTTAAAATCTAAGATAAGATAAGATATTTTTATTTGCATAAAACATGGTATACAAGGTGTTATTACAAAAATATAGATCGAACATGTTTTGCTTAAAACTAAAGCATGCAAACTTACTTATTAAAATACATTATGAAATTGAGAGATATTACATTGAAATTCATATAAAAAAATCATTAATACTATAGAAATTATTATTATTGAGCCATTTATATAATTGAATTTTAAATAAATTAAAATTTAATGTTTTAAACATATTTGGTAGTTTATTATATAGACGTACACACATAGCCAGAGAGTTTTTATTATATTTCGATGATCTAGGCAGCTCATCCAGCACAAGTCTGTATTGGTCACGCTGACTTCGAGAGCTTATTTCCTCTGCTTTTTAAATAGTTCTTTGTGTTTTCGAACAAACATGCATGCTTCATATATACAAAGTTGATACGACGGAGGGGCTTTTCTTTAAACTGAGTATACTAGGTACCATTTTCAAGCTCTGTACCAAAAATCAATTAAATAGGAGCAGTAGTTTAGTCGCAAATGATTTTTTAAGTTTTTGCCCCGTTTGAACACGATGTATCTTTCCTAACAGCTGATTATGTCTATACGCATAGGTCATGCACCTTAAAACGATAAATCTGAGTATAACCTATGCGTTGTTGCCGCTGTGACGCAAGTCACAAGTACAACCAAATATTTTCGCTAAAAAGATGACAATGCAAACAAGGAAGCAATAAATACACACACACTTGCATTTTCATTACGAGTGTGAAAATCATAGCAAACTCACCGTGGGTAAAAGAAATAGAAATAGGTCAGTGTGTTGCTATTGCATCCTAGCGACGAGGGGCAGGGGTTGCGATCGGTAAGTGAGTGGGGCTTCTAAAAACTGTTTTTTTCAGTGCGCCGATGCCATTCTTTCGGAACGTACTTATGTTACGTAACACGGAAGTACCTGCGCGGCCTCCGTATTGTCGAACTCGCGCGCTGACAATTGGGATTTAGTTTTATTATTGTGATAGGACACTAAACAAGTTTAAGACAGTATTTCTTTTTTTATTGTGACAGGACACGTAACTTGGGATTATTATTATTTAGTGTTAGTGTTTTTTTTTGTGATCGACTGCTTTTATTGTGATACGACACGTAATTAAACTTTGGTTTTGTGTGTGTGTGTGTGTAATTAAAGTGTTCAACAATGCCTCGTGTAACTTACACGGCGTTAGAATACACTGACATGATTTTTAATTAGAAAAATAAGTAACAATATTCTCCGTCGGTATAATTTGTGCATTCATGTGAATGACACATCGAGAATTTAATTTTTTGTGATTGTTGTACTTCAAAACCATACCTAATACAAAAGCTGCGAGCCGAGGAGCCGCCGCGAGCGTAGGCGCTGCCCGCGCCACCGCCGCCGCGCCGCCGGCGCGGGCCGGCGCGCGGCGGGCGGCCGCCCGCTTTGACGAGATAACACACGCCGACGCGCGCGACGTTGCCGCTGTTACCTAGGTATCTGTAGGTCAGTTAAATTTATTTTCAAAGGGTGGTTGCGTTTTACTCTGATTTGTAAGCTATTTAGTTTGTTTGAAAAAAAAAAAAACTCATTTTAGGTGCTTTTTATTTGTATACCGTATCGAATTAATACTAAACACGTATAGTATACGTAGTGTTATTTAATGCCCCTCTGTCATATCAACTGTATATAATGATGGTAACGGCAGCAAACCAAGCTCTTTAAATATTGGCTGACATGATTCGTCAGATGGAATCTCGTATATAGCTCGTAAACATTTCTTTTGGGCGACAAATGCTCTATTGTGGTCAGTACTATTTCCCCACGTAATTAGTCCATACCGTAGTGAGGACTCAACATATGCGCGGTATGACATCACAGCCGTTTTTATATTTGTGACTTTTTTTATTTGTCTCAAAGCATAGAAAAAAATATTTATTTTATTGCATATAGTATCAACCTGTGCTTTCCAGTCTAAATGTTCGTCAATGACTACTCCTAAAAACTTCGTTTGTGCCACTTGTGTAATTTTTGGTATGTCCATTTTAAAATTAAATGTATTATTATAAGATTGATTAAATTGTATATATACTGATTTATTAAGATTAATAGATAAATTATTATTATTTAACCAGTTAATTAGATTGTCTATTGTATTATTTATGTCCACTTCATGATCCGTAATTGATTTATATTTTTTATCGGCAGTAACAATTATGGAAATGTCATCAGCAAAAAGGAAGCATTTATGATCGGTTACATTAACTATGTCGTTTATGTAGAGTAGAAATAAGATGGGCTTTAAGCTTATAATTAATTTATATTCCTAGCCAGTTCTCCTTTTACTGCTATCAATTCAAATCTAAGCCCTGTTTCAATAATCTTCTAACTATTTGTATCGCGACACTGACCTGAGCACTTAGGCATTCGGCTCACTGGCGCGATCCCGCGATAATCTAGAGCCGCTCGCGCCACTGGCCTACTTCCGCGGCACACTTGCACACACTTGCCGTGAGTTCGCGGACAATGTCGCATTGTTGACGCGTGAGCGAAGTAAGTGCGACGGTTGACTAATCTGTAATTCTGAACAGATACTTTTTATTTCTTTGTGATTCGTTTTATGAAACATCGAGATTATGTTGTGTTATTTAGTTACCTTTTCTGCGTGTTTTGGTTTGCTCTACCGTATTGTATGTTGCTGTTAGCTGTAGTACACTTATTATAATTCCCATTTTTTTGTTTTGAGCTATTTCAAAATTCTAAGACTGTATTCTCGACGGCAGCGGGCGGCGCACGGTGGATCGAAAATCGGCTGTAGAAGACATAGGATCTCGATTTCTTAAATGTTATTTTTTTTGCTGGAAATGACTTCTGCTGATCATTACTGTTCTATAAAATGTCATATGAAGTAAATGTGTGCACAAATGGAAGAGTTATAATTTTTATAAGAAAAAAATGTATGGAGCTAGTATGAAAAATCGAATTATCTCCTAAACGGCATGTTTAACCGTAATATCCTTGGAGGTGGTCATAGTGCTAATTATTTATAATTTTTTGGTTGCGGATTTGACGAAAAATTTCATGCCGTTTTTTTTTAAAAATCGTCAAAATATTTTCATTTATTTTTTTATATGAAACGATTCCTTTTAGTGTTTATGTTGAAGAACACGGACTTTTAACTACACGTAACATAAAATAGCATCACTCCTATATTTCCGAAGGAGTTGGCAGAGGTTTATAGTACACCCACACGTAGACAACTATGCTTGAGCTAGATATTTATCAACACATCATGAGTTTTAAAACTTTTCATACAACCAAATTACCAATTGTTTACTCTTCTAATGAGTCCGAAAAGAAGTGATTAAGTAACTACACTGATTAGGTCTTCTAATGAGTCTTTATAGGTGATTTAATGATTTTCAATATCTCACGACAATGCCAACTATGGATTACATTCAACTTTTCCTGATAAGTAAACTAATTTGTTAATTAGCAGTGATAGCACTGCTAATTAACAAATTAGTTTACTACGAGTTCTAAGAATAGTTAGTGACAATTATAAATTTTCATTAGCTAATGAGAAGATAACTAATGAGGGTAGTTACCTAATTATTGGCGTTTTGCAATAAAAGGGCTAAAGTTTAGTTTTATAATTTAGTTTGTTCACAACTGTGTAACTGCTAACACTAAATCTGCGACTATAAAATCTTAGAATGGAAAGTTTAATCACGAATTTAGACTTGTTTGTTCTTCTACGAAGTGAGAGTACTTCATTTGATCATGAAGTATTTGTTCAGTGCAGTTGTATCCCGCATAGGCGATTGCCTGTCTGACGAAGATCGTGTTGTTCTCAAAGAATTTTGTCGGAGATTTACGCGAGCCGCTTTACAAAGGTGGCAGAAATCCAACCGATTCCTTGATAATTTCAGGAGAAAGTACGAGAATTGGTTGGGAGCAAATATTGATTGGCCGAGTTTTGTGCAAACTTTAGTTAATCAAGAACCAAGTGTTGATGAGATACCAAGAGCGCCCTCAGTCTCTCCAGAACCGTTGACATCAACGTCCATTGGAACAATGACGAAAAGATCCCGTAAACCATTCGAAGATCTGGGAAGTAAACAAAAAAAGAGAAGATCTGATGAACACACAGGCGAAGATTCCAGTGAATTGGCATATGCAGCTGCAGCACGTTTAAAAGAAGAAGGGCATGGAGATATCGCCTCTGTCATCGAATACATGATGAAAAATCCTGAAGCAGCCGCTAAATTAAATGAAACGCTTAAGAAACCAGCGAAAACAATCATATTTACGTCAGAAAAGGCGCTTGGATTGCTTCTTTCGCTAAAACTCTCAAAGTGGCAATATATTACGTTGCGAGAGGCTGCCATTCGGGAAGGTGCTAAGGATATTTATCCATCTTACTATAAAGTGCAACAAACTAAGCTTGATTGCTACCCTCCGAAGCAATCAGTGACAGTTACTGATTCATCGGCTAGGATTACACTTCAAGCTTTACTTGATATCACAGTTACAAGAATCCTTCAAAGCCTTTCTAAGGAAGAGCATAACAAGCAGTTGAAGCTGATATCCAAGTGGGGATTTGATGGTGCTTCTAACCAAAGCCGATACAAGCAGAAAATGGAGGGTGAGGAAGATGACTCGAGCATTTTCATGACCTCCTTGGTGCCACTTAAACTGACAGATGGAGACAACATCTTATGGACGAACCCAAAACCATGCTCAGTTTTGTATTGTCGTCCAGTTCAGTTTACTTTTGTAAAGGAGAGTGAAGCAGTTGTCCTTGAGCTGAAAAAACAAATGGATGAAGAAATTGAGGCCCTTATCCCCACAGAGTGCAATAATAATAATAGGGTGACTCATGAACTAATGATGACGATGATCGACGCTAGAGTTTGCACTTACCTTTCTGAAGCTAGATCAAATGCATCGTGCTACCTGTGCTTAGCAAAGCCTACAGAAATGAACCGCTTAGATGCTGTAACATCAAAAATTTTGTGTTCTGACCTGTATGAATTTGGCTTGTCATCCCTACACGCCCGTATAAATTGTATGGAATGTCTGTTACACATTGCATACAGGCTCGATTTCAAACGGTGGGCAGCGAGAAGTGATGAGCACAAAGAAATGCTACAGACAAGGAAGAAAATAATTCAAAATAAATTCAAAGATGAGCTCAATCTGTTGATTGATATAGTAAAACAAGGCTCGGGAACCACCAATGACGGGAATACTGCAAGAAAATTCTTTGAGTTTCCTAATAAAACCGCAGCTATAACCGGTTTGGATGAAGACCTCATCAAAAGATTTGCTGTAATTTTACAAGCAATTACGTCTGGAGAGCAGGTCGATATAATAAAATTTAGAGATTATGCCCGCAAAACAGCAGAAAAGTACGTATTATTATACGACTGGTACTACATGTCGTCAACCGTTCATAAATTATTAATCCATGGGGCTGACATAATTGAGAAAAATAATATTGTGCCGATTGGGACTCTCTCGGAAGAAGCCTCAGAGTCTCGAAACAAAGATTTTAGGAGGTTTCGAGAACATCATTCGCGGAAAAGAAGCAGGCAGGATTCCAATCAAGACATTTTAAATATGCTTGTTGTTTCTTCGGATCCTTTGCTAAGTGCACAAAGGCCTTAGACCCGAGTTCACCAACAGATGGTTAAATTTTAAACATCTGTTCTAACCATAAACGGCTGTTTAACAATATTTTACTGTTCACCAAGCACTAACAACTGATTAAGTACGGTAATCGGACGGTTATCTTAAACGAAGTAGCCGACTCGGTTTAACCATTGGTTTATGCTTCCAGATGTGAAGTTTTGCATTGTGCATCACTTTTTTAGATGAACGAATACCTTACTGACACATGAACCTTTTTTTATTATTATAATTTATAATTTATTGATTTGACAATTTATACTAGAATTTATTATTATTATATTGTATTGGAATGTTTTTAGTGTGTCGAAATTTTTTATTAGAATTGTTTAATAATGTGTGATAATTCAATTCAATTGAATTCATAATTGTTTGATAACTTATTATAATCAGCATGTTTGTACCAAAATAATATTTGTACGTCGAGTACGGCTAAATAGAGCGTTCTTTAATTTATTAAAACATCTGTACCCAGCCTACCTCAAATAAAAAATATTCGTATGTATTTAATTACAAAATAAAAATGCAAGACGCTGAATTTGAAGGTACAGAAAGAATTTTGCGCACTCCCCGTATATTCCAAACACGGCGTAATGAAAAAAAATAAAAATTAAATTGTCACATCTAAACTACGAAAACATTAAAAAATAAAATCAGATTTTTGTAGTAACTACTACGTTTTATTCCATTTTCAAGCGCATCATTTAAAAAAAATGGTTTATTGGTCTAATGCGAAAGTACTTTACACAAAGCGCCAGGTGGCGCCAAACGCCATACCTACATCACGCAAAATGACTCGAGTGACGTCTATAACCTATTTAAAAATGTCCTCTGTGAGTTTGAAAATGAAAATTGATTGACGTTGACATTCTACATTCACAAAATATTGATAAACCATTCGATCATTCCGTAATTTTCGACTCACTCATTCAAAAACGCTTGGTTATTTAACCGTTGGTTAGAAATGAATGGTGAACTTGAAAAAAACGCGGTTTGTTTAAACAACTGTTTAATGCTAACAGAACGGTTACGTAATCAATGTTTAAGATGTAGTTGGCGAACTCGGGCCTAAGTTAGATGCCAAGAAAAAGCAGAGCTTTTTTGCTGAAACTCTCGACTTAATTCAATTTCAGGAAACTGAGTTCGAGTTTTTGGATATATCCAATCTGGATGCTGACTCAGAATTGGAGTCTGACAACGAGAGTGATAAGGAAAATTTGTAAAAAAATTATATATGTACTTATTTGTAAATTTGAGTCTGGGTTTTTTTTTTGTAATATTTAATGATATTTTGTCTTTTTTTTTATTTATTTTACTTTATTTTACAAATGCTTAGTATTGATTCCTTAAATTAAATTATTTTGTATATAATATAACTTTATATGTTACTTAATTATGAGTTTGATAATCTTTTTTTATTTAAATTAATAAAAATGTGTCAAAAAAACAGCTATTTAATTTTTCTTGTTTTGTGTGTTCTTAATATTTGGGTTAATAACATATCGAACTTTTTAACTTGGACACTAAAAGGGATCGTTTTACATGTAAAAATAAATAAAAATATTTTAACGATTTTTTAAAAAAAAACGGCATTAAATTTTTCGTCAAATCGGCAACCAAAAAATCATAAATAATTAGCACTATGACCATCTCCAAGGATATTACGGTTAAACATGCCGTTTAGGAGATAATTCGATTTTTCATACTAGGTTCATACAAATTTTTCGTAAAAAAAATATATTTCCTTCGTTTTTGGGCAGAATTAACTCGGGTGTCATTTTTGTACATAGTAATGATCAGCAGAAGTCATTTCCAGCAAAAAAAATAACATTTAAGAAATCGAGATCCTATGTCTTCTACAGCCGATTTTCGATCCACCGTGCGGCGCGGCGGTGGGCGACAGCGGCGCGTTCAAACGCATAGTTTTATTTTCAGTAAAATGTATGCGACCTAGGACGCTCGTTTATGTCTTTTGTAAGGAATATTTCCCGAACTTCTGGACCGCCCGCACTCTTTCGTTTTGTTAGAGGAAACATGGTACCTACTCGATATGTGAATTGTAGGTTAACGATGAATTAATATAAAAGCAATAGGTACTTATGTTCCCTGTCATAGTCTTTGATAACCAGACCGAAGCGGGGGCGGAGCGCTTGTAGGTACATACTTAATAAGAGTATAAAATCTTATCGCTTGCTTGGCACTTGCACTTGACAGCTCTAGATGATTTTCTTTTTTTTTTCTTTCTTTTTAAATCACTTTGATCACCCATGTTTACCTTTATGGAATCACTGGTCCCCAAGTCACAGGCTATAAACCTAGTTTGTGAGCCAGGAGATAATACCCAATGCGCTTTATGTTGTACCATACTACTGTACTTGTAACATATGTAATCATTTTTACTGAAAATAAAAATTATTGATATTATTATGAATGAATACCAGAGCAATTTCTCCAGCAATAATGACTAGAACATCTCAATAATTTGCGTTTACTCCGCTCCACTTACAAGCGGCTCGCATGCAGTCGCGTGCCGTAGGGAGTCGTCCCAGACAGACCGTTAACGCAATGACCCGCATACCGCGCCCGCGCAGAGCGATACACTTGCCAGTTGAGCATAGTGCACTACTTGTTGCGATGGCACGGTCGGCCTATGAAACCCTTGACTGTACTTCGATTGTCCTACGTCTACGCAAATACCTACCTACAAAGTGACCCTTAATATGAGCATGTGTGCAAAGTTTGAAGACAATTTGAAGACACTTTGCTATGTCGTCGTGTAAAGTTTTTAACCAATTTTTTTATTAAAATGTGATGTCTGATGGCTTAAATTTAAGCTATTAGGTACGCACTAAAGTACGTACTAATAGATATTTGCTGAACTCAAAACTCAAAGCATTTATTTCAAATAAACCAATTACAGGCACTTTGATGGTTTGTTAAGATGCACTTCATATTCCTCCTTGCTTTGGTGGATAATGAACGTCTGAAATTATCATCAAATGTTATCATCATGGTCGTTGTCACAGATATCATCTCCATTACTAACAATATAATTCACCAAATCACCATTACAGATATTTTTCGGTCTTGCTCTTGACTCCTCAATTATTACAATTACCTAAGTAGCTCCTTTGATATTAAACTTCTTAAATTGTTCAATAATCGGACAATAATTCTATTGTTTTTTGTTACTAATCATTGATTGTGTGGCTGCCATACTTTGTAACTACGTACACTCGACGTAAGAGCTTCCTACAGTTATTATTCTGCCATCAATTTCCTCAGTAAAGATGTCAAGTTAATTTTAATAATAGCTGCTATTATTTCGCGTTTCTATTTGGTAGTTTCTATCGCCAATTCTGGGAAAGATAATTTTCTGTAATTTGCTGCAGACAAGGTTAAAATGTGAAAATATTACTTTGAAGATTGTTAAAGCCAGGAGAAATTAGTCAGCATTAGAAGAATAAGTATTGGTAGGAAGGAACAGTAATGAAGATGGCAGAAATATAGGTGAATTAATGAATTAACATTTGGAGCGAGACTTAATTAACATTGGGACCAGTTGAGAGTATATTATCAATGTAAATTAGGAACATAGAGACATACAGTCATTTGGAATAATAAATGAATAATATAAAACTTTAAAGCAACTATAAATGAGAATAAGCAATTAACAGAAATAAAGATTTAAAAGCTACCAGACTTTTACTAATTAAGATCTCTTTTATAAGTAAGTGTTTCATGAGTAATAAAACTCGAGCCGTGAGGCTAAACTTGATAATTTCTAAGTGAAACTGGAAAGTGTAGAAGTTATTATAAACAAGTGAAATGTTTTTCATTACAAGACAAGTCTCGGATGATTTGTTAGTTGGGAAAAACGGAGGATAATTAATAATACATCCAGCGATCTTAAGACGAACAAGCATCGCACAGAATACAGCAAAAGAATACAAATTGGACTGATAAAATAATTTGAGAATGATACAAAAACTGAAAGACAGAGAAGATTAGATAGTAGAAGAAGCAACAATTTGGTTTTTTTTTATTTTATTTATCATAGAACAAATAATCTATATGGTTAGGTTTTACCGCTCCTCAGCTGAACTCGAAGAGCAAGATAATTACAAAAGTACCAATATTCTGCTAGAATTGGACAAGAATCTTGGTGACATTGCTAGTACACAGTAGCACGTACCATTCTTGGTATATGTGAAGACCTCACCAATGTTCCACGCACTATTTACCTCAGGAGTCTAATAAACTTAATATACTTCAGCCTTATAAACGATTCTGTCATCAAACCTACATATTCAAGTAACTGTAAAGATGGCGCTTGCGACAGGCGCCCAGCTGTTGGCTCATAACTGTCACACGCATTTACCCGCGGTTGCCGACAACCACACCATTATACCTTCCTCCTTCCACCATCTCTTATCCCGAAGACCTAAAGTTTATTTTAGCATGATCGAGATCTGTTATTTGTGTCGTCTTTGGATGAAGACTCCCATATAATTGTAGCATCAGTTTGGGCTATCGTGGTTCTTATATCTATGGCATAAGGGTGATGTTTGTGTGTATATGGTATCGTATTCATGTCATCTTTAGGCGGTCATTAGCGAGGGTTCCCAACCGTGTTTTAACCGTGGTTACGTTACTTTGCAATTAATGAATAACATTCTCGTTGGTGGAATACTTATTTTGTGAGTAAAAGCTTACTTTTTATTATTCACACTATTCTTCATCTTCGCGTCGTTGGAACGTCGTTGAAAAAGAAAACATAAAGTACATATTCTATTTACCCCAAAATTGACAAATGCTAATACCGTTTGTTGACGCAGCCATTATGTCCTCTTGTGTGTCCTGACACCCAGGGCATGCAGCGCAAGATTGAAGGTGGGCCTTTGTCTGTGGAGAGATGCTGCATACGCACCGGAGATTTGAGCCGTCCATGAATCCCCAGTTGTGGATGTTGTAATAACAAATAAATAAGTATAAAGTGTAGGAAAGTGATAATTATGTTTGATATTTATACAATTTTTAGACAACTGCATCTCGGTAGCCCTACTACTTACAATATAATCACTTTCCTCATGGACATCAATTGACGCTTGTCGTGGCTTGTGGTTCCCTTTCATTTCATCACAGCACGATATTAAATTGTAGTGACACACATTTTTTACTCGCCGCTACTAAATTGCACTTTCATGCGGTCGCGAGAGTTTTTTGTAATACTTTTTCGGTTATAAACGACGTTTTATGTAGCTTTAATTGTTTATGGCTATTTAATTATTCGATTACCTGCTTATATGCGATTAGTAGAAGCGTTTTAAGGATATCTTTACTACTTATTTCTTCACTGAGTGCAACCGTTGGCAACACGTTCTGTAAACATTTAGTAACTAAGCACGATTGTATCTCTGTCATGATCATCACCTTCAACCTAATTCAGACAGTCTGACCACTTCAGTATTCTCTCCTAAGTATTTTTTTGCGCATTACTTCGAATTATGTTTTGATCGCGCCTCGTTTCTGATACCAGTTAATTCAGTTTTGATCGCGCCTCGTTTCTGATACCAGTTAATTATGTTTTGATCGCGCCTCGTTTCTGATACCAGTTAATTATGTTTTGATCGCGCCTCGTTTCTGATACCAGTTAATTCAGTTTTGATCGCGCCTCGTTTCTGATACCAGTTAATTCAGTTTTGATCGCGCCTCGTTTCTGATACCAGTTAATTATGTTTTGATCGCGCCTCGTTTCTGATACCAGTTAATTCAGTTTTGATCGCGCCTCGTTTCTGATACCAGTTAATTCAGTTTTGATCGCGCCTCGTTTCTGATACCAGTTAATTCAGTTTTGATCGCGCCTCGTTTCTGATACCAGTTAATTCAGTTTTGATCGCGCCTCGTTTCTGATACCAGTTAATTCAGTTTTGATCGCGCCTCGTTTCTGATACCAGTTAATTCAGTTTTGATCGCGCCTCGTTTCTGATACCAGTTAATTCAGTTTTCATCGCGCCTCGTTTCTGATACCAGTTAATTCAGTTTTGATCGCGCCTCGTTTCTGATACCAGTTAATTCAGTTTTGATCGCGCCTCGTTTCTGATACCAGTTAATTCAGTTTTGATCGCGCCTCGTTTCTGATACCAGTTAATTATGTTTTGATCGCGCCTCGTTTCTGATACCAGTTAATTCAGTTTTGATCGCGCCTCGTTTCTGATACCAGTTAATTCTGTTTTTCTACTTTTTATTTTCTTCTTTGTCGTGTCGATGAATATTGATTTAGATTGAACAATGTCTAATAGTGACAACAATCTTTTAATTAATATGTTCTACCTCTCAACTCATCACACCGTAACAGTATGAATCTATGTATTGACCTCCACATTATCACCATCAAGTCATACTTCACACCTGCCTGACAGGCCACCTGTACCACCGCTGTGCCAGTGCTAACGTTATGCGTAACATTAGCGGGCACAGCGCACGCGCACGAGCCGCGATGTGATGCCGTTACGACGCAACCAGAGCGTGACCGCGACGGACGACAACCGGATCTTACACCCTATGCTCTACTATTTGAGGAGATTGTATGAAAATTAAGGTATTTTTCTTATATTGTGGCGTTAAGTTCTTGTGTAATTAAGGACAATCAGTTCACAGACTTGGATAGTAATATCTCTTGACAAATTGACCAGAAAAGCCAAGACAGAAAGAGCTGAGGAAAGTTAAGGAAGATCCATTTGACAAAACCTCTTTCATGAGAATTAGGTTACCTATTTAATTACGTTTGTATTAAAATATCGAGGTAAGTTTTATTTTATCCAAAACTGGTTAATGGTTTTCAACAGTTCAAGATCCTGAAAGCACTAAAACTCCGGAAATCATTAAATCACATCCAACCATCGCAACTGCTATGACATCCTGAACAAAAACAAAAGTTTTCGAAAAACAGAGGTTATCTGAAGCAAATGGAACTCCAACGCTACCAAGTCATCATTGTCATGTGTATAACATTAAACAGTGAATATTCACACGTTTTTACTACACGATATGTAATTAACTATGTAAGTAGTGTTATGTGGTATTATCTAGATAAAGAGTAGGAAACAATGCTATAATCAGCCGGTAGATTTAAGTAACCATCTGTGGACAAGACACTGGTGAAAAGATATCAGATTTAGAAGCATCATGCCATAATCACCGCTCTTGGCAAACACTTAAGTAAGCAGTGAACATATTGTAAAAAAAAACAATTTCTCCGTTTAGCAAGATGATGTTGCATCATACCAACATTTTTTTTTTTTTCATCATTTTGTTCATCAATATCTAGTATACCACATAAAACTGCTCTTCTGGGTAAAAGTTTTTTTGGAATGGCATCTAAAATTTACAATAGGATCTAAAATGGATACCTGTGGACATTTTAAACACCAAGGATCTCCCACTATTCAAATATACGAGTAAATTGCGTAACTTTTTAATTGACAAAGCTTACTACACGATCCAAGGTTTTCTTAATAATTAGTACCTACTACAATCTGTCACCATACACCTAATTGTTATTCTATAAGAAATGTTTTTTAAGTGATACCTAAGAATTGTTTTGTACTGCATGTTGACATAATTATTGTATGCCTATTAGGCAGGACATAATAGAACTGTAATTTATCTAACATCTGTCTGTATAACCTATGCCCACAATCAAAAGATTTGATTTGATTCGATTTGATCATCTTGCTAAACGGAGAAATTGGTTTATCATTAGCTCAACCAAAGCTAATAAGAGTGTGGCGGTGTCTGTGAATCAAAACACTTAAATGCAAGACACATTAATTTATCCCCGATACAATCATGTTTTCAACTCGGTCAGTCGAAGTCACGAAACAAAAAGATTCGAAGGTCCACACGATACTGCACAAATTATTCTCTGAATAATTGTGCCAAATGGATAGGATTTTACTAGCACTGAAAGGGCAAACTAGAACCTAAGTTATAATAATTATTAAGTTTTGGAGGGCAGGCGACTAACTTCATAGATACGCAAGGTCAATAGCATGAAATAAGCAGAAGAGCAAGAAAATACTGCTATGCTACTAAGTAGAAATCAGCAAGAACCCCGACTCTCTGTTACAAGTGTCCCTGCTGCCCTGTACGTAGTGGACACGGTTTACTAAAGGTGCTGATAGACTTGAGCATTCACTTGTAATAGAACACCGAGCATTCGCCGTTTTTAAATTTGTCCAACTGAACAACGAACAGAGCCAAGCATAGAGGCAAATATCGCTACGAACATTTTCACGATCATTCTAGTGAACGCTCTAGTCAACGCTCGTCAAAAAAATATTCTTTACGAAGATGGCAACGGAACAATGACAGAACGGCTTGGCTCGGAAAAACGCTCGAAGCAAATTTACTGTCCTTCGCTATAATAAAAGTTATGCGAAAACATTATGCCAAACAATATTATGCCTTAAAATTTTATGCCAAGAGGGGGGTTCCCAGTGGACACTGGACACTGGTTAGTGGACAGCGGTTAGTCAGGTCGGTGACCGCGGCCGGTCGAGCTTAAACTGGGTGAAGGCCACACGCATCTCCGTTAACGGTACCCTGCCTTACGTGAACGTCATACAACTAAGTATTTAGGTTAAGATTTGTTGACTACAAGTTGCTGTTCTGTGTTATGATGCCTGTAGAAGATCGGCCGCATACTGTAGTATCTACCGTAGGTACGCGGCCGATCACGATATGGCACATCAAGGTTTAGAAAAAAGGCGGTTTTGTTGAGCGTCTTCTCTGTCACTGCGACAATCTTTTATTTATACAATCTGTCATATTTGTCATATCAGAGGTACTGTAGAAATAGACGTTTTGGACGTAACGTAACGGTACGTGGAACGTGGGTAATTAGAAAAGGTTTGCCCTTAAATACTCCAACACTTCATTTTCAGGTTTCCTAAATCCCAGATGAAAGCCTTCCCTTAGCAGAAACAGAGTTCAATGGATATTTACGATAATGTTCTTTGTTACATTTGATCTGAACCAGATGACGCCAGCACCGCTTTTGATTCTACTTTCTCTCGAGAAGAAAAAGTGAATCAGTAAAAGCGAAATTGTGAAATAAATGTAACAACTATTACATTTCGTGTGAATCAAAAATAAAATAATGTATGAATAAACTGATGAACTCACGATTTCTAATCATATTGAGTAGCCTACAGAAAATCCAAACAAACAGATGTACCTAATAAGTATATTAACGCATTCGTTTAAGTATAATGACCATAAATTGACCATGTTACCAGCAGTCAACAATGTATTTTCACAAAAGTAAAGTAAGTCTATAGGACAAGAATCAGAACCAATCATTCTGAATTCCAAGCATCAAGTCCCGCGGAATGCGCACACGCTAAAGGGCCGACGAGCATTGATACATACACTTGGTAAACTACTTTTAAAGTGAATATAAAGTAGTTAGTATATTAAATATGAAAGGGGATGGTTTTAAACCTTATTCAGTAACATGATTAAATAATCAATTATGTAAATATTACGTGAAGATACACCTGAGACTGGAGGAATCAATTCTAAACGGACAATGACAGATATGAATTCATGACTTTACGAGCAATCTCCAATAGTTGCTTTATTTAAAAATAAAAAAATGTGTGCTGGGACACATAGTAGAAGTGAAACTTCAACGGACAAGTGGAAAAACGAATCGCAATGGACAAGCGGAAAAACGAATGGCAACGGACAAGTGGAAAAATGAATCGCAACGGACAAGTGGCAAAACGAATCGCAACAAAATTTTAAATTGATGTTTTACGGGCAGATTGTTAATGTACTTTTCCAATTTGAAAACCTGCCCGTAAAACTTCAAGTAAAAATTTTGTTGCGATTCGTTTTGCCACTTGTCCGTTGCGATTCATTTTTCCACTTGTCCGTTGAAGTTTTACTTCTACTATGTGTCCCAGCACACATTTTTTTTAATTTATTTTTTTATTATAATATAGCCTATGTCACCCGGGGATAGTGTAGCTTCGCAACAGAGGAAGAATTTTTCAAATCGGTTCAATATAAAACTCAAGTTTTATATTGAACCGATTTGAAAAATTCCAATCTATTCTCTCCGTCCGCCGCTGCCGCCGCTCACCACGCGATATATCGTCTACCCCCTCCACGCGGCCGTAACGCTTTTTCGTGACAGAATAATCCTAATACGGGGGGTATTAGGATTTTTCTGTCACGAAAAAGCCTAAGTCTATATAGAAGTTTCACTTCAAAAAGGAATTTTCTAGCAGCAAATCATGATGTTGAAGATTCTAATAACCAAGATCTTAAGTTAAAAGCAATTTCTAATAACGATCATCTCCAAAAAAATGGAACCTATGGTTTCAAACAGGAATGCACATTGCCCACGCGCCGCTATGCTCATGCCGATCATTCACCCGTCGGCCACTGGGTGAAGGTCACGACTCACTAACGGTGTTTCATGACGTCAGAGCTAATTATCTACACATTGTTTTAGAAAGTGGATCCAGGGACGAATGACAGGTGACTGATGAGCCAATAGGGACGTATGCCAGGTGACTGATGAGCCAATAGGGACGTATGACAGGTGACTGATAGCAGAGCTAGTGGGGACGTATGACAGGTGACTGATATGCCTACGGTACAGGTGACTGATACAACACAAGATAGAACTGAATTCGAATGGTTTTGGTTAAAAACTCATTTGTTGACTGCGAAAGTTTGTGGTTAGAAGAGATCAAGAGAAAGCTATTTTGTTTATTTTGTCATTGGAATTTGGGCCATGCATGTCTAGGTAAAGAATCAAAAGTTTGATTTCAATTATAGCCAACGTAATCTTCTGAACTATCCGTTAAAATGGATTGTTATGTTTTGTGTGACATTGTCGTAATAGCAACGATTCGATACCGTTGAACACTGTTAGATTTATCCCATTCTACCGAAGGTTACCTAATTGATTTCTATTCTTCCCCAGTGCAAGACAAGCATTCAAATATTCCTTCAGATAATGATATGCTCGCGACGATAGGTCGTAGTGGAGCAAATATGTAAGTTTTTTGGAGTTTCATCGTTGTCTATCTTGAGTTTCTTTGATCATACATAGTTGTCTAATTTCGACTTTTTACACAATTCTTTGTCAAGATCGATATTGTTATTCTGTAATTTCCCGTACTATATATATACGAGTATTTTACATACAGTTATATTGTTGACTGTATCATTATGATCAACTATTACAGTTTTCCTGGCAATGACCTTTACTCACGTAAAATTTTAACAGTTCTCAGTGTCGTGACATATCACTTATCACCTACTCGTATATAGGTAGGTAATTTATTTTCTACTCTCATAGTTTTCGCTCTATCATTATAATAAATCGTTCTGCGAATTCATAATACCTCTTGATTGCGAACATGCCCTTAATTTGGTATTCTAAAAATCTGCTTTTACTAATTAATCGCAGTTTAAGCGTGACCTTAATTCTTTAACGACGGTTTAGGAGTCGTCCATATAAGTGACCAGAGAAAGCATAACGGTAATTGTTGTATTCTCAGGAATTGGAAACGTGTGGGTAGCTTGACGATATATTGATCGTTATGCCAACTCACGGCACAGATTCCAAAATATATAAAGGTCAATCGCCAAAATAAAAACTATTGATGAACATTAGCGACTGTCTTTTGTCGATTCAACATTCAAATCAAATGATCATTTGATCAATATCATTCATTTCTTTGAAAACATAATAAAAGAAAAGAGTTGTATTCTAAAATTAAGTAGGTATGCGTGCGCATGAAATTGTAGTATACAATAAAATTGCAATGCGGAGCGAATTTTAGAGAATGAAAATAATCATTGAATTATTGTGGGTTTTTAGAGCAATGGCAGCCCAGAGACAATGCACGATCGTGTTGGTCTGTAGCTCTACGGAGAGATCCGTAAAATATTCATTAGTAACGGAACTACAATCGAACGCGTATCGATTATCGATCCAATATGCTCGCATTCTAAGATTCTTTATAGTGAGACATTGGTTTCCATTCCAGAACTGAGTTGTTTTGTGATCTCTTCACCTTTGGATTGACATAAAAGTTATCTTTAGATATAGAAAAATACTTTTGGATTTGGATACGTTTTCATGTTTTGTAGGTTGTGGGAAAATGGTCATAAGCGGTGCTAGTTTTTTTTTGTAAGTTCGTGATCTTTGTCTATCAACCCACTTTGAAAAAAAACATGTCAGGCCAGATCACCGGTCATGTTAGATCTTTATGGTCCTCATTATGGCCTGACCAAGATTATGTCTGGACTTTATGTAGAGACTGAGAGACGTCTGAGTTTGTTTCAGTCTTTCTTTTCAGAGTAGTCGAATAGGAAACACCGACCTCATCTAGTTTTAAAACACAATTTATTATTGCCGTGTAAATATATATATTTTTTGTACCAATTCACAGAAATAAATATCATTTACCTATCATTTGGTTTGCATACAATAAACAAAAGTAGCAACTACATGCATTATATCGATGCGGAAAAACTTTAACCTCTTTTCGGGTGTCTCAGATTTAAAAAAAAGTAGAAGTGTACTCCAAGATGCGTTTACAGCGAGTTGCACCAGTTGTTGTGAGAGAAAGTTTTTGTTTATGTGGTGGTAACGTCCTCGAAAACAAGTCAGCTGATTAACATACGTTTATGTTATTTACCGTTGCAGTGGCGCCAGCGACCGAAACAAAAGCTGTTGAAATATTTGTAGTATTTAGGTTCTGAGAAACTTGTTTGTAAGTTATAATGAAGATGATGACGATGATTCTAGTAATAGTCGAGATGAATCACTGACAAACGAATAAATACGGAAAGTCAACCCCAGATAACGGGACTAAACTTAGGTCAAAAGATGTTCATAGCAAATATGCTGGTTATAATCAAGAAGAATCTCTAGCGGATCAGCATGTAGAACATCATAACAATGTTATTGAACTTATGGAACGAAAAGAACTAGTTTAGGAAACATTTTGTGAAGAATCTTGAGTACATTCTAGTTTCGCAACGTGAATATGATTGAGATAGTTTTAATACAATCTTACATGAAATAGATAGAAGTAAGTATTACAAAATCTTTGACATCATCCATCATCATTACGACATCGAAATTATTACAGCTCTCAATTTCAATAAATCGATTAGAGATAATGTCATTAAAAATTAAGATGTTGATGTAACGGTTACGCTAGACCGTGAAATATCGTCCATCCACTATTGGCAGTAGAGTTTAGTTTAGTTTAGTTATGTCGATAGAAATTTGGTTTTGAACATTTTCAGTATTTAATTCTAGCCTATAAATGACCACACGTTTAGATCCAATTATAATTGATTATTTTACTTGTCATTGTATGTTATTATTTTCTGACAAAATCTAGAACGTTATTGCTAGCAATGCAATGTTCTTTAATAACGCAATTGATAGCAATTAGCATAACTTGCTCTTCAATGTATGTAAGGAGGATAGTAGGATGACATGGTTCGTCTTTTACAGTTCCGAAATTACCGTTTATGTAATCATCTACTTCAGGTTTTATTTATGTAGTTTGGTCGGACGAGTACCTACCACAGTTCGCCATGGCAAAAACGATGGTAAGCTAGTATCATTGCAACAATAGCACACACTAGTATGTAGGCATCAAGCTATCACAGATGTCGTCAAATCTTATGGGTAGTATTTTAAGCCATAACTTAGGTTTTTTAATCCACGACAGGGAAGACGGATGTTAAGTGATGACCAGGTCGAAGGTGGAAGCGAGCTTCACCAGGAATCTTCAACCGCAGAGAAACTGGCTATCTTACCTCTAACTGCCGAAACACAACAATGCTGTTAACATTGTTGTTATGGCGACAGTCTCAAGGTAGGATGATGGTAGCTAACCAGGCGGACTTAGAACAAGCAACAAAATGTTCTACTCTGTTTGGTTAAACCAAGCACATTTTGCCGCCACTGGGAATCGAACCCGGGACCTCTGGGTCTGAAACAGGTGGTCTAACCGCTAGACCACAGAGGCGGTTAAAGCGGCAGTCTTCTAAAGGACTGTTCCAGGTGGTAGTTCACGCAAAACTAACTGGGTTTCTTTATGGATTCGTTCTTCGCTCGTCATGGAAAACAAAACATCAAAGGGATTCGAAATTTAAACGACGTGACAGAGAAACGGTATCACCGGACCGTATAGAAAATTTTCAGCAATCGCTTGCTCCGAGATGTAGAACGATTTTATTTGCCTTACTCCTTTTGTAATCGCACAATTTCTCTCCAATCGTAAGTCTTGAACGGTTGCTTTCTACCACAGCAGCACACATTGTTTGCACTTATTTATGTGGCTATTCTTCATTTCAATTGAGTTTCTTTCGTAGAATTCATTTGATATTGAAATAGGTTCGAAATCAATAAAATCTTTTCATGATCTGTCAGTATGGGAAATTGAACTTGGAACATCCGGTTTGAGCTTGAAGTGAAGTGAAAATAAATACTTTACATAAATTAGATATTTTATTAAAATTGATAAGAAGAATTTGGTAAATGAATTACTGATAGCTTTTTGACTTGCTGGATTTTGTTACTTATTCTGGATATTTCGAAGTTATATTTTTTTTTATGTACGTATTTACTTACCAAAAATATTAACGTGTGCCGCGCCATACTTTAACGCAGAAAGCGTAGGAATAATAAATCACAACACTAAATGAAAGTAGCACAGTTCACCTGAACATTTAAAACAACTAAAGTCAAATAAAAAAGAACAAAATGATTAAAATAAAAATATTTTGTATCAACTTTCCAATCGGCGCGCTTGCGTGCGCGGTCGGCGTAACTTTTAAAAATGTTATTTTTTTGTGTGGTAGGCGCGGTCGCGTTCGGCCGAAGCGTTCGGAAGTGTTGACTGGCGCTGACTGGGCTGGGCTGCTAGCGGGACATGCGAGAGAACGGGAAATTGAAACTTCTTGGAGAGAGGACATTACATAGAGTTGTAAACTCGAACATTAAAGCCTACAATGCCTGCCGGATCTTCTTTGCCTGTGTGCCTAACTATGTTGGGCCGGCTTCCATTGTAAGCGGATGCAGCTGAATACTAGCATTTAACGTGGAGCGACTGTAGGTACTGGGTGACATTATGATACACATTGGTCTTACCTTGTCATACTTTCGGGCTTTTGACTACCCGTTACGACTGTCAAAGTTCAAGGAATGACTTGATTATGAACCGGTGTCTTCGATGATTTTAATAAAACAAATCTGCTGTTTCATAGAAAACTGCAATACCTACGCGGTCGAATGTATGGAACAGCAGTTTTTTTTTTCATCTAATTAATCTAATAATTAATATAATATATATAATATAATTAATAAATAATTTTAATCATGTAAGTACTGAATCCATAGTATCAGTTTTCGCGTCTATGTCCTTGCCATCCTGTATATATACTGTTACTCATGGTTACTGAAAATATGATTTAAAGGGGTTTGGCGCATGTAAGTTGCATTTCCGTTCTTCTTCTTCGTTTCGTATCGATGGTACTCTTCTTCGTTGTATCGAATGATATAAACTAAAAAAAAAATCGGCACAGATTTATTCCTAGACGCCTTTTTTTTTTTTTTTGGGTGGGAAATCATCAAATGACTCCTCCCGCTCTGGGCGGAGCGAGAGGGAGTGTCAGACTTTTACTGACTAAAACACACCCGTGTTCCTTCCGTTGCCTGTGTGCCGGGGCCGCGATATCCCTTTCGGACAAACTCGCAACAGTTGGTGCTGACATCTCTTTGAGGCACGCGTGGAACACAACGCGCCGTCGACCCGGGCCTGGTCCTAATCGGACGGCGAGCTACCCATTGCCCACCGTCCGCAAGCCCGCGCCTACGGTGGCCGGAAGTCGGCTCGCGACTCCCGACGCCCGGGGCGTCTCCTGCGGCGAATAGGGGCGCGAGGGCGCGCATCTTGCATTTCCCTCGCGCGCTCCGCCTCCTCCTTCGCGAGCATTACTGCTTCGCAGAAGGAAGTGACGGCTTCCCATGCACTCTCGCTCCGGACCATGGCCTGAACCAGGGCCGGACGCGAGAGATCGCCGCTGCCGATCGCCTCCGTCAGGACACGGCGGTGCCCCGCCCAAGCCGGGCAGACCTCCACCGTATGCTCCACCGTGTCCTCCGGGCGATCCACACAATGGTAACACCCGGGCGTTTCCTCCCGCTTTATCCTGAACAGGAACCTCCCGAAACAACCGTGTCCGATGAGGACCTGCGTCAGGCGGAAGGTGAGGACGCCGTGGCGCCTCTCTAGCCACTCCTCAAAGAGGGGCCTTACCACCGCAAGGTTGCGACAATCGCACTCTCCATGCCGGCATGAGATCCCGCCGGAGCTCTGTCCGCTGTGCCGTGATTTCTCGCGGCAGCGGAGTTACACCCCGGCGTTTCGCCTCCTCGCGCAACTCCCACATGTGCGCGAGGACTTTTGCCTCCAGATCCCATGGCGGTAGTCCGGCAAGGAGGCTCGCCGCCTCACGGGAGACCGTGCGGTATCCTCTGACCAGCCTAATGGCCATGACCCTTTGGGACGCGTTCAATCGCTGGGCTGGTCGCAGCCTTAATGAACGCGCCCACACCGGTGCCCCGTAAAGGGCCATGGACCGCACGATCCCCGCGTAGAGCCTCCGGATTCCTAGACGCCTTACTTTATCTATGGGACAATCAAGTTGCGGTATCGCGCGTAGCTTTAGAAAAGTGTTGAGAGCGAACATGATTGTCCTTTTATATGTTGCAAACATATGAGGGCCAACTCTGAGCGGTAAAAAGCAATCAACTATGGTGCTAGCTCGAAATTGAATTGTATGATTGTTTTCTAAATTGTGGAGGGCAATATCTGTGTACTATTCGGTTCACTAATGTTTCACCAAAACACCATTGACAAATTTTTACTTTACAACCAACGTTTCGTATACTATTTATTTCACAAACAACTTATTCCGCAAATATTTTATTTTATAAACACTCGCTTTACAAGCATTTATTTGGCAAATGATTCTCTTTACAAATATTTCGGATGATATTTAATCATTTATACATTTTTCATTTAATATTTAGATTCTTTTGGAAAAATCACGTTTAAAATAAATATCGTTTTATAATATTTTTTCTAAACCAGTCACAAAGTGATCACGGTTGCAATTTATATTTGGGTCGTTGATTAATTTCAAGGATGTACTGAAGTTCTTTAAACCTACAAATACTGAAGTTCTTTAAACCTACAAATACTGAAGTTCTTTAAACCTACAAATACTGAAGTTCTTTAAACCTACTAAAGTGTTTTTTTATATATATTCTAGTCGTTTTTGGGTAGTCGTAGGGGGTCGCAGTTCTAACCTAACCTAACCTAACCTTTTTCGCGAGTTAAAATATTTAACCTAATCTAACTAGTTCGGTTCAGGATAGCCTACTAAAGTATTTTTTTTTTCTGTTAGCACAAGTCGTGAACTACAATTTTATTTTTACAAAATAATTTTAGTTGATTTATAAATTAATATTACCCTTTTGTTTAATTTTTGGGGAAATTGCGTAATGCAATATGTAAAACGTTTTTATTCCAAACGTTGTTTTATGAGATAACATGAATAAACAATGAATTGTTTGTCAAATAATACGTTATTAAAAAAAAGTTTATTAGATAATAATTTTCTTAAGTGAATTATTTGGCAAACTTGTTGTTGTATAATGATGAAATAACAAATCATGTTTTTGCCAAACGTTACTTGTCAAGTGAACATTTGTAAATTAATTTTTGGTGAATTGACTGGTCACCGTACTATTCAGCACCATCCAGTGTTGGCTCATACGAGTATGTATACAGGAATTGGCTTTACGCACGGGACCGACGACTAGTCTCAATCGTCAAAAAGAATCCTATTAAGAGATACCAACTTTTTTCGATTGTCAGTCACTACCACTACTGTCAGTGTCAGACAATACTCTCAAGTGTCACGACACTCTTAAATTTATTTTCTCGAGTGTCAGACACTTCTTTCATCACGACACTCACGACAATCATTTAAAACCGTATACTTGTCACACTTAAATTCATTTGATGACTGTGCAGAAGCTCTATGCAGTTCCTCACGACGATGGTCGCCACGGTACAATGTAGTGGATCACTCAATGGGCGGTGGTTGTAGGCCGAATAGTCGTCATTTATGTTTATACCAACAAGATAGAACCAAAGAAAAACTAGCTTTTACTACGACTGATACGTTTGTCCGATATTGATCTGTACCTTAATAGCGTAATACACGATCAATCGGAATCTGAATCGTTTTGAAACAGATTGCTAATCCATTGCTTCATAAGTTCGAATAAAAAATCTGCTCAACAACGTAAATAACGCAATGAATGTTATTGAACTGTCAAAATGAAACAGATTAGTCGTAATCGTTTACGAAAATGTGTTGCGTCATTAGATAGCAGAGTAACTACTCTGTGGACTAGCTAAGGAGGTGCTGTATTCAATCAGTTGTGCGTACCTACGCATGTACGCGATTTTCGCAAAAACGACTAAACCAGTTTTGTTGGGTTTTCCACTAGCATTGCATTATTCCAGAAAGTTTATTTTATTTAGAATATTGCCATTTTATCAATAACTTGGCCATTGTTGTATAAGAAGAGGTAAGTTAGCAGTTTACTGATTAATCGTGTGACTCTCTCCTAATTTGAACATTCTAAACAAGCTTAAAGCTTATAGTTAAAGTTGTAATAATTCGAAAAATTAAATATTCTTAGATACATGAGGCGCAGATTTTGGGGGGACGCTTGTTTTTCATGTTGGAGGTCTATACCTACGCCTTGTGATGGCAGAGTGGACTATGGCCTACTGCTTGTGGGTGTTAGGTTCGATCACACGTCAGCGCCTAACCGCTTTTTAAAAGCAATATATCACATTCACGTTAGTTGCTTCAAAAATTATAAATCAACCTACAGACACCGGAAGAAAAGAATGGAAACGTTACTGCTTTATCGAAGTCATAAACAACTTTATCATAAAATATATGTATATTTGAGAATCAGAAAAATATCAATTGATGACTCTTATCAAAATCAAAAGGCATTTATTCAAACTAGGCTGAGAATCAACATTTTTCGAACGTCAAAATTATATTATGACAGACCAAAAACAGCCGTCCTTCCCATCACCGCTGCCTAGTGCTTTAGCTGGGAAGAAAAAGTAGCGCAACAAACTCCCCAGCGGCACAGCTGTCTGTTTATTAGAAAGACATGATTCTATAAAATCGTATGCAAAGTAATTAACATTACGAAACATTAAATTAAATAATTTGCCTTAGGTATGGTAGAACACGCCAATATACCAACAAAAACAATAAAAAAATACCTAGCAAAAATAAAAACGTAAATAAAAGCCTCGAGGCATAAAGGGCCGCTTACATGTGGCTGTAACTCGAAGTTTATAATAAACTAGGACCATAGAAGTAAAATTAATAAACAGTTAACTACTAATAACAATAACAAAACCATGGTCAGCAAGACGATATGTCACCAAAAGAAGCACCCGTTCTCGAGCATAACGTAAAGAACAGCTATTAGCCCCCTCGCCATTTTTGAGGGAAGGAGGCAATCCGAACCGCCGACGCTACCGCAAGCCAACTAGAGGCCAAGACGAACTTATGATCAATTGTCGAGGTCACTAGTAAAACACATATTGCAATACTCGTACAACTCATTAAAAAAACATTGTAATGCGTAGATCATGTCGATGATAAAATTAAATGAAAATAAAATTAAAAATAAATTGACATGCAGTTAATAAAATAAACAGTTTTATGAACTCATATAACCTGTCAGTAGGTAGTTATGCTAATTCTGGAGAAAGAACATAAACATTGTCTGGAACTCAAGAGTAAATCACTGCGACCAACAATACTTATAGTCAGTGGACTGGGTCCACCCTTTATAGCAGAACTTTTTATGTCATAATATTATTTTGCATAACAGCGGATCGCATAAACTTCATTTCGCAGAAAATCGTTTGGCATACACTCATTTACCATTCATTCAAAACTCA
Source organism: Agrochola macilenta (assembly GCA_916701695.1). Taxonomy (NCBI): domain Eukaryota; kingdom Metazoa; phylum Arthropoda; class Insecta; order Lepidoptera; family Noctuidae; genus Agrochola; species Agrochola macilenta. The sequence goes on from OU753576.1 coordinate 528,116, forward strand.
TAATTTTCCAAGTCAGAATCATCTTTTAGCATAAATTTTATATCCATAATTATTCAAAAGAAGAACCATCTTACCGCAGAAAGTCCACAGACAGAGTCGTCTTTTGGCATACATTTCATATCGATAGTCTTTAACAGGCAGAACTATCATATCTCAGAAAGTTTACAGTTAGAATCATCTTTTGGCATACACTTCATATCCATAATAATTGAAAGACTCATCTGTCACATTACAGAAAATTCATAGTTTGAATAATTTTGTATTTCTTACCATAATAATAAAATTGATTGAACACTTTTTTTTTTCGCCACGGACATACGACGATAATGGTTATTGCTAGATCTTTCTGATCAAGCGTTAATCAAATCATTTTTACTTTTGCTGTAGTAGGAGGTACAGTTGATTGTGAACATAATATGTTCTCAGAAAGATCTTTCTAAGATAATTATGTGGTTTTTTTTTCCCTGTAAGAAGCCTGCAAACATGCAAACAAGCATACACCATGCATGCAGCATGCAAGCAAGCATACATACACCATGAATGCAGCAAGTAAGCCAGCATGCAACATGCAGCAGGCATGGTTTCTGTCACGGCTCCGGCGCTGGGGGTCTCCGGCGGTCCCAAGCGAGCTTTTCGTCGCAGATGGTTTTAACGCTCACCACCGCAGCTTCGGCTTGCTGGCCGGCCAGCCGGCCAGCCTTAGCCGCGGCGGCGAGTGTTAAGACCACCTGCTCCTCAGCTCGCGGCCCGCCTTGCCCCTCCGCGTCTACGCGGGCTTAAATTACACTCTAGGGGTAGGGCAGACAAGACTACGTGGAGTCGGTTTTGCAGCGATTCGTTTCTGTCAATACCTTTTATTTAACAACGTATTGACTTTTTAAGACAATATTTTTATTTTTATTTAAGGTTTAAAATTCTGTTTTATAGAAACGGCAATATGCCTAATAAAATTATTCCAAATGAAATTGTACCAAATAATCGTCACTCTAAATAAACGTTATGCTAAACGAAATTATGCGAAATTTTAACTTTGCCAAAGGTAATTATGCCAAATAAGATTCTGCCATCTTAAAAGTATGTCATTGTAAAGTCGGACATTTAAACATTCGGCCAAACAATAATTCGTTTAAATATTTTTTATGCCTTTAAAATATTCGTTTAAAGAAGATTATGCCAAGTGTGTTATGCCAAATAAATTTCGGAGCATCAAAATTCTGCCAGATAGAGGGAAACCCAGTCGACAATATGAATTGTTGGTCGCAGTGATTTAGCCTGTTATAAAAGGTTATACCAAGCCCAACAAATGAGTTATGAACCTTATAAAGCCGGTGAAGAGAGCACGTAGTTTGTCCTTAATTACTTCTGGTTAATATTGTAAATATCGCTGTTTTTATGAGTGTATATTAGAATTGTGAATCCGCCGCAGTAAGAATACCAATATCTTTAAAAAAATCTCTCAGATAATCTCTGGCACTTATTTGCCTGGTAAATTGCTCGGACAGCTCGTTTTTGAAAAACAAATATATTTTGAATGTCAGTGGGTTTCCCCCACAGCAGAATACCGTGGCCTTAGAATAATAACGCATAAGACCGTGGCGTAGGGCATAACGCTATGAAAATAACTAAAACGATAGGCTAATCGAGCTGTCAGCTGTCGCAAGTGTATTGTCTTACTTTCCTGACGGCGTAGGCGGCCTAACTGAGCCTTCCCGCTAGGCTCGATGTGGGTAATTTCAAGTTCCTCTTTATCTTTGCATATTGGTCCATGAATGACCTGATTGATGGGCTCAGCAGAACTAATGTGAACTAATGTCGGCTGTTCAATCGAATGGTGTTAGGATGTACAATCTGAACTATTCAGACGATATGGTGCTGCTGAGCCCATCAATTAGTGCACTGGGGAAATTGCTTGTTGTATATGAAGATATCGCAGTTGGTAATTTTCAAGTGCAAACATGTATCGTTAGGTAACGTTCCTCCTGTAACTATAAGCGAAACACCATTGCAGCGTTTTGCTCAGGTTAAGTAACTAGGACATGTGGACACGGAGGACTTATTTGATGATACTGATTTAGACAGGGAGTGTAGGGCGTTATCTGGCGGTTCGGTGCAATAAGTTACCCCGCAGGTTTGCACGCTGTAGTAGAGATGTATATTTTTAAGGCTTACTGCCAAACCTTCTACACGTGCAGCTTGTGAGTGAAGTATACGCAGAGGGCCTACAACGTCCTACACGTTCAGTATAATAATGGGTTAAGGATGTTGATGAGACTTCCGTAATTCAAAATTCAAAAGTCATTTATTCAAACTAGGCTGAGAATCAGCACTTTTCGAACTTCAAAATAACATAAGACAGTCCCCCAAAACGCCCACCCTTCACCACTTAGCTAGTGCATTAGCTGGGAAGAACAAGTGGCGCAACAAACTCCCCAGCAGCACAGCTGTCTGTTCAGTTAGGAAAACAAAAAAAAAAGATTCTATATAAAATATATGTATTCAAAATAATTTACATTACGCAACACAAAACATAATTTAAATTATTAGCCATATGTTAATATAACAAACAAAATCATCGAGAACTATACTCAGGCATAAATAAAAACTAAATGTAAACAGAACTTAATATCTAAATAAAAGCTTCCAGGCATAAAGAGCGTGCCCGCTTACATATAGTTGTAACTGGAAGTTATAAATGATAAACTAGGACCATCGAGGTAAAATAAATAAACAAACAGTTAATTACTAATAACAATAAATAATACGATCAATTTTCGAGGTCACTAGCTAAACAACCACATATTGCAATAAAACTCATAAAAAAAAACATTGTGATAAGTAGATTATGTCAACAATAAATTAAAATAACTTGACTTATAAATTCAAATAAAATAAACAATTATATAAACTCATAAAACTTGTCAGTAAGCTAATTCTGGAGAAAGAACATAAAAATTGACAATTTTTTTTTTTTCAATGAATTACATAATTTATTTAAACATTATTATAATATACATCTAACACTAAAATATATAAACCCCAAACGGCTCAAATATATAGCTTCCAATAAGGTTGTTATATTTGCGCCGTTTGAGGTTTTCTGCACCTGCAGCAGTCGCCCATGCACAGTTGCACAGCCCGCCGTGCTAGGAAGATGAAACATTGTCTTGAGTTAATCACAGCGACCAACTATTCTTATCATTTAAGTAGTCGTTGATAGAATACTATGCCTTTGAACAAAGCTTAGATTTTCGTTTTAAACGCATTAAAAGGCAAATCTAGCAAAGAAGAGGGTAGCTTGTTATAAAAGGTTATACCAAGCCCAACAAATGAATTATGAACCTTATGAAGCTGGTGAAAGGGAGCTCGTAGTTTGTCCTTATTTCTAGTGTTAACATTGTGAAAATCACTGTTTTTTGTGTATAAGTATATATTTTGTCTAATACTCGTATATAAGATATTGGCGAAGATGAATTGACATGCCACCGTGAGGATACCAATACCTTTGAAAAAATCTCTCAGAGAAACTCTGGCACCTAGCTGGTAAATAGGTCGAACAGCTCGTTTTAGGACAAATATATTTTGAATATCAGCAGCTTTGCCCCACAGCAGAAGACCGTAGGACAGAACGCTATGAAATCAACTAAAATAGACTAACCGAGCTGTATCGACGTCAGTGTATTGTCTTACTTTCCTGACGGCGTAGGCGGCCGAACTGAGCCTTCCCGCTAGTCTCGATATATGTGGGCCCCACTGAAGTTTGGCATCTACTGTTATGCCCAGAAAAACTGCCGAGTTTACAGATTCAAGCAGCTCTTTATCTAAGACTATGTTGGCACCTAGATTTCTAACATTTGGTAGGGCGAACTTTACACATTTTGTTTTCTTAGCATTGAGAACTAGGTTATTTGTCGTTAACCAATCCGTAAACATTGAGAGTGCACTGTTTACATCGTCAAAATCTTGTTTATTCCTGTCTACTTTAAAAATAAGAGAGGTATCATCTGCAAACAGTACAACTTCACAGATACCCTTTAAATAGAATGGTAAGTCATTGATATACACTAAGAACAAGAATGGACCCAGTATTGAGCCTTGAGATACACTTAACTGAACTGGTAGCCCAGAAGATTTCACACCATTAACATGTACACATTGGGACCTATTATGTAAATAAGAATTTATAACGTTGAGAGCTTCGTTTTGCACACCGTAATGATGCAGTTTACGCAAAAGCGTGTCATGGTACACGCAATCAAATGCTTTGGAGAGATCACAGAAAACCCCATTAGCATTTTGCGAGTTCTCCCATGCGTTAAATATGTGTTTCAGCAGAGCAACACCCGCATCTGTAGTCGAACGACCCTTTGACATTCTTGAGACATCTTGTTCTAAAGTTTGGGCAACCAAGCTCTGCTCGGGTGAAAATACGGAGAAAAAGAATTTTCCCAGATAAGAGACATAGCTAGATCGATCCCCCCCCCCATAAACCTCTATAGTGCAACTTTCATCGAAATCGTTAGAGCCGTTTTCTAGAACGTGATTACAAATATATTGTATAAACAAATATTGCTCGCTTAATAGTATAGGATATAAGATAATTATTGGTATTAACTTAGTAATTAATTTCTTTTTTAGACCTATTGGTCTAGGAATAAACAAAAGCGACTCATGCGTCATTCCACAAATAACAGGCATGAGATTGTATTACATATTAACGAATATACAAAGAGTTAATCCGTAATTAATGACTAATTGAGAATCAGGTCATAAAAACGTAAACAATGGATATCGTGACAAAAAAGAACAAAATTATTGATTGTAATAAAACTGTCCTGTTTATTGTTTGTGTGGAAAAGTCGGACAAGTGTGAGCGCTGACTTCCTTGTCGCGGCTAAAAGGACCAAGAATTTATAGTAAAGCACACAGTGTGTTGCTTACAACATCTAAAATAATATGTTGTAAAAGATATATCGGTACTTCTAAGAATAATATAGAGTTGTTGACAAAAATTATAATACGAGTATAACTAATGAGAGTTTTCGGAGAATTGGCAACACAGTCCATTAGGAATATTAATTGATTAGAATATCTTATTAATTTACGTTTGATTTAGAGAGAGCGACGTAAACAGTTCTGTTATTTGAATTAGGTAGGTACTCATTGTGGTCTTGTAGGTACGTCCACACTAGGAATATATCTTGTACGGTGTGAAGTGAATTTACACTCAAAAATTTCACAATGCACAAACACCCAGACAAGAAACAACCAATACCTACATACTATCTAAAGAAACAACCAATACCTACATACTATCTAAAGAAACAACCAATACCTACATACTATCTAAAGAAACAACCAATACCTACATACTATCTAAAGAAACAACCAATACCTACATACTATCTAAAGAAACAACCAATACCTACATACTATCTAAAGAAACAACCAATACCTACATACTATCTAAAGAAACAACCAATACCTACATACTATCTAAAGAAACAACCAATACCTACATACTATCTAAAGAAACAACCAATACCTACATACTATCTAAAGAAACAACCAATACCTACATACTATCTAAAGAAACAACCAATACCTACATACTATCTAAAGAAACAACCAATACCTACATACTATCTAAAGAAACAACCAATACCTACATACTATCTAAAGAAACAACCAATACCTACATACTATCTAAAGAAACAACCAATACCTACATACTATCTAAAGAAACAACCAATACCTACATACTATCTAAAGAAACAACCAATACCTACATACTATCTAAAGAAACAACCAATACCTACATACTATCTAAAGAAACAACCAATACCTACATACTATCTAAAGAAACAACCAATACCTACATACTATCTAAAGAAACAACCAATACCTACATATGTACTATCTAAAGAAACAACCAATACCTACATACTATCTAAAGAAACAACCAATACCTACATACTATCTAAAGAAACAACCAATACCTACATACTATCTAAAGAAACAACCAATACCTACATACTATCTAAAGAAACAACCAATACCTACATACTATCTAAAGAAACAACCAATACCTACATACTATCTAAAGAAACAACCAATACCTACATACTATCTAAAGAAACAACCAATACCTACATATGTACTATCTAAAAAAACAACCAATACCTACATACTATCTAAAGAAACAACCAATACCTACATATGTACTATCTAAAGAAACAACCAATACCTACATACTATCTAAAGAAACAACCAATACCTACATATGTACTATCTAAAGAAACAACCAATACCTACATACTATCTAAAGAAACAACCAATACCTACATACTATCTAAAGAAACAACCAATACCTACATACTATCTAAAGAAACAACCAATACCTACATACTATCTAAAGAAACAACCAATACCTACATACTATCTAAAGAAACAACCAATACCTACATACTATCTAAAGAAACAACCAATACCTACATATGTACTATCTAAAGAAACAACCAATACCTACATACTATCTAAAGAAACAACCAATACCTACATATGTACTATCTAAAGAAACAACCAATACCTACATACTATCTAAAGAAACAACCAATACCTACATATGTACTATCTAAAGAAACAACCAATACCTACATACTATCTAAAGAAACAACCAATACCTACATACTATCTAAAGAAACAACCAATACCTACATACTATCTAAAGAAACAACCAATACCTACATACTATCTAAAGAAACAACCAATACCTACATATGTACTATCTAAAGAAACAACCAATACCTACATACTATCTAAAGAAACAACCAATACCTACATACTATCTAAAGAAACAACCAATACCTACATACTATCTAAAGAAACAACCAATACCTACATACTATCTAAAGAAACAACCAATACCTACATACTATCTAAAGAAACAACCAATACCTACATACTATCTAAAGAAACAACCAATACCTACATACTATCTAAAGAAACAACCAATACCTACATATGTACTATCTAAAGACTATACAAATATTATTGTCCGGGAGTCATAATCATAATCATAATCATTTATTTGCTTTGAAAGTAGGTACATAAATAAAGGTGTTTACAAAATGTTGAGATCCCTGTACAATCTACCAATTAGGCATGCAAACATTGAACGTAAATTTTATTTAAAAAATCGAATAAAAATCAAAAGTCAAATTAAAATAGGCAAAAAATAAAAATAATAATGAATTAAAAAAATATTGAATTTAAAGCTAGCTTAATGAGAATAATAATAAAGAAATACAATGTCAATAATTAAATCTAAAGAGTAGGGTCATTAAAAAAGTCATTAATTGAATAATAACACTTATCAAGTAATAGGGCTGTCAGTTTCTTTTTAAATATTTGGATTGGGTGATTTTTTATAATATTCGGTATTTTGTTATAAATGGTAGGACACATGCCGAAAACACTTTTCGCAAGTACAGCTGTATTGTAATTAAAATTTTGTAATAGGTTCCTATATTGGCTTCTAACAGGCCCTATTCTAGTTTCTGATACTGTTAGAAAGTAATTCTTATGTTTTCTCACAAAAATAGCCATTTCTAAAATATTTAATGCGGAAAATGTTAAAACTTTTAGGGACTTAAACATAGGTACACAGCTGTCTGTCATTTTCAGGCCACACATTGCCCTTATACATCGTTTTTGGGCCTTAAATATTTAAGGCCTCTCAAACTACAATTACCCCAGAATACAATTCCAAATCGCAGAATTGATTCCACTAAACCATGGTAAGCTACCAATGTCGTAGTTGTACTCACTTTTTGCTTGAATTGAATAACACATAAGCAGAAGTGCTTAGTTTTTTACACACCGTTTTGGGTTGGGGTTTCCATGTTAAATGACTGTCTATTAATATACCTAAAAATGTCGCCACTGTTTTTGGTAAATGTCGCCACTGTTCTTGGTAAATTTTTTGTCCGTCGTATTCTATAGTCATTTATTGTACCCGTGAGCGTTGATAGAAATGCATTATGTTATTTTTCGATAAATTTATGATTAAATTGTTAATGTCAAGCCAATTTAGTATGTCTATGTATAAGTGTATTATTTATCGGTTTAAAGACATTTATTTCTCAAAAAAAAAGAACATTACAGTTCACTTAACATATTGAGAAAAGTAAGATAAAAAAAATAAAAGTAAGTGCGATTCTCTGTGTTCACACTATGAGAATTAAATTAAAATAATTAATTTAATTAATTTATGTCAAATTATTTTTTTTATTTTTTATTCTGGACAATAATATTTTAATATTGCTATAGCCCTTGCCTGTGAGAAAAAAACCTACTGCGTTAACCGATAATTATGACGAAACGTCACCATTTTTAAAGAAACTAGATGAGAACCCCCTTTTAAAGTTAATTTTCGATAATTTTTCATGAATATTCAGAAAAATATGGGCCGTCACATGCCCATGGCCGACATTATATTATTATAATCATGCTAGACAGCCACGCACCCGCACTGTCAGTGTCAGTGTCATTGACAAGGAAGTGTCACAGGTACAGAGTACACGACTACAATACCTATATGTAGGTAAGTACATTGACAAGGAAGTGTCACAGGTACAGAGTACACGACTACAATACCTATATGTAGGTAAGTACATTGACAAGGAAGTGTCACAGGTACAGAGTACACGACTACAATACCTATATGTAGGTAAGTACATTGACAAGGAAGTGTCACAGGTACAGAGTACACGACTACAATACCTATATGTAGGTAAGTACATTGACAAGGAAGTGTCACAGGTACAGAGTACACGACTACAATACCTATATGTAGGTAAGTACATTGACAAGGAAGTGTCACAGGTACAGAGTACACGACTACAATACCTATATGTAGGTAAGTACATTGACAAGGAAGTGTCACAGGTACAGAGTACACGACTACAATACCTATATGTAGGTAAGTACATTGACAAGGAAGTGTCACAGGTACAGAGTACACGACTACAATACCTATATGTAGGTAAGTACATTCAACGTGCCTGGGAATACCCTGACGACGACAATTTTCCTTAAGCGTGGGCGCACAGTAAGTTTGTAAACTTCTCAGTAGATATAATTATAAAAGCTAGAAATCTCTTATAGATGTTCTCTATTTTAAAGCTAATTATTTTCTAGGGAGAATTAAGCTATATTTGTGATACACTATATAATAAGTCGGTATATACATATATAATGTAAATCATTATTAAAAAAAACAAAACGATAAAAAACTATTATTAGGTGTTGTACTTAATGAAACGTCTTCGTATGATGCTATCATAATTATGTTCCACTATAAATATTTCAGAATTTAATTTTCCTTGTTTAGGTATTACCTACTTTTCCTAAGATATCAACAATACATTGGAAAGTCACGCAACAACACTTTATTATCTATTCTAAGATTAGCTCAGTAGGTATTTACTGCGTCAGTGTCATGCATGACACATACTTAGGTCAACTTTCGTTGGTTTAATATGTCCTGAAAGTGTAAAACATAAACACAGCCACACAGGTAAATATTGGATTAAGTATGGCTCTGGTACATCAGGACCATAGATATAAGCTATGATCAGGACTCATCAATAAATAGAAAAATGTGAAACAATGCAACAATAGTTCAAAATAAAAAGTATCCACCTAGGTAACTAATAATGCAAAAACCACTAATGTCAAAAAAATGCCCGATTAGTACTTATATATAACAGCGGCTATCACATCAAGCTGTTTGATCTTTTATTTACAAACCTTATTCCGGTTTGTAAACGCCATGGTGCTGGCACTCGAACAAGGCAAGTTCCACTGACAAGCTCGTTCCACTAGACAAGGAAAAACTGCAAAAGTTAATAATAAATTATGAAAATTACAGCAGAATAACACTGTCCTCATTTCTTCAGCTTCAATATAAACCGCGTTCAATATGTGTACTCTTCAGTGCCTCGTCATCTGATCTAGGATAATGTTGTGTGTGTTGTTGTGTGCCGTGCTCGCGTGCGCAGGCGCCGCCCATCATCATCAACATGGAACAGGTAATGAAATAAAGAAGAAGAATTCTATTTGACCTGGAGGATAAAAATATATCTTCAGTGCATTTCCAATTTCTTAAACGGGTTTTTAACACTTTTCTGTTTTTTAGGAATTATAAGTGTATGTAAAATTGTGAAAAATATTTTACAAGCCAAAATTTTATAATATATTTAGAATAATTAAAACACCAAAATCTACTGAAGTATACTGAAAATTCATAAAGTTGCATTTTGAAAATTAAGAATGACTATGTCGTATCGGTACAATTTAAAAAAATCCCGATGTGTAAGAAGTGAAAATGCGACGTCCGTCAACGAGCTCTGTGTTACAATAACAAGAATTTTCTTATAAACTGCCTCGTTGGTCTAGTGGTCGCAAGCGCTACTGCTGAGCATGCGGTCCTGGGTTCGATTCCTAGGTCGGGCAAAGTGTTATTGGGATTTTTTTATCAGGAATTTCTCAGTAGCAATCCGGAGTCTGGATTCGTGTCCGGTAGATGCGAATAGGCTCGCCCCCTATTACATAATATGGGACTTAAACTAAACATAACTAACGCAACGTGGGTGTACTATAGATACCCCTCTGCCTAACCCTTCGGGGAATACAGGTGTCATGTTATTAATTAATTAAACTATTGTATTTGTTTAGAACCAACCACCGACCCATCAACCACTGACCCGGTGGCTCACAGTGTATCAGGGCACTTCCGAGGCTCCTGGATGCTGACACGTCGCGGAAAGAAGTTCCAGTCCTTCAGGGGCATCCGATATGCTCAGCCACCCGTAGGGGAGCTGCGATTCCAGGTAAATAGTAATTCAACTGAAAGAATCATGAACTGACTGACTCATGAATTTCAATTGAAAGCATCTATTGCTTAATGGAAGAAAGGTTTTTTAAGAAATGTGAGTGGCAAGGGCAACATTGGTCCTTTGTCTTTCTCCGAGGGCTCCTTTTGTATTCGAAGTTTGAGGGCAAACAGACTAAAATATACTCATTGTTCTGGAAGTCCTCCCGCCATTCCTAATCTTTATTGTACACAGAATTACAAAACAATGTTAAAACATTTTATGGACTGCTTATGTACAAAGGCGAGCTTAACCCAGACTTGTGTTCTCTAACAACAAACTTCAGCATGATAAAGAAATTTGCAAATGGGGACAGTAAATAATTGCACATTTTATTCAAACAAAAAATTACATTTACCATAATGTTATTAAATATGATGAGTTATGACTTACAACGTTATTCTTTGTAACAGCCACCGCAGTTAATCATGAGCTACACCACCGAGGTGGACGCCACACAGGACGGACCAGCCTGTCCTCAACCGGTCTACGAAAACTACCCCGTGGACGAAGACTGTCTCCGACTCAATGTGTACAGACCTGATCGCAAGGCGTAAGTTACTCTTATGGTGTGTGAATAATAACTTAAGTATACTGTGAAAAATTTAAATTAAGTAAGCTGTATCTGAGAAATATGTATAGTAAATATCGGCGCAAAATTACCTATAGATACCGTAGATCAAATACGTCAGCCATGCTCATCTGACCTGTTCCTCTGGTACAGTAACAAGCCGTTGCCGGTGTTGGTGTTCATGCACGCGGGAGGCTTCTACTCGGTGTCGGGCCGCAGTGACGTCGCCGGGCCCAGCTATCTGATGGACCGGGACATCGTGCTAGTCACCATCAACTATAGGCTTGGCTCACTTGGTGAGTTTCTTTTGTGTTGTTAAAAGTAGGCAAGAGATGAAGAGTAGGTAAGAAAGATATTATGCTTTTGTAAAAGCTAAACGTACTGGCTGGTATTTTTCAACATGGCTTGCGTTTTCTATACATATTCTAGAATATGGAGGTCAGATAGTCCCCCCTTGTAAAATTCTAGTATTCACCTATATCCAGTTAGACTTGAAGCCAATCTCAACGTAGTTGGGACTTGGGACCAGTCTAGGCAAATGATACTGGCCCGCATTATTTATAACTCTATCTAAAACAAGAGAGTATCACACGATTCAAGGTTACTGGCCTGAAAAGGTTCAAAAAAATCAAAATCAAAATATTTTATTTCACATAAACCTACATGGGCACTTATGAAACGTCAGAAGCTAGGTGCACGGTTCCAATTGGTCGTTTCCTATGGAGAAGAGCCGGCAAGAAAATCCACGGTTACTCTTTTAAAAATAATTGTTTTTTTACAATATTTTTAAATAACAGTAGGTATTAATAGGTGTAGGTCTTTCAACAAGTACCAGGTACTTAACAAGATAGAAGATGGTCAATAAATCTACAGTCCACTAAACCTACAGTGTTCTCACATTCACAAAATAGAAAAAAATAATCTAAGTAAATAAAATATGAATAAATTAATAAAAATAAAAACCTATTTTAAACGAAATGACATGATTGCTATTACAACTGTAACAAATCTGAATAATTATCATGTACACAAAAGCTACTAATAAAGTGTTGAAATTAAATTGTAGGTATATAATGTCAAATATTAGGATGATTATGTCAAGGAAGAATGTAAAAAAAAAATAAAAAAAAATAATTTGGGAGCAGTTAATAGACTCTTACATAATGTGCCGTTTATGATGTACCAGGGAAGCCACATGTGCAGAAGGAATTATTGCCAAACTTCCTTGTCTTCAACGTAGTCTTTAATTTTATAATATGCTTTCTTGATAAGGACACGTTTGATGTGGGTTTTGAACTTCCCATCGCTAAGTTCTGTAACCGACTTTGGCAACTTGTTATAAAAGCGGATACTGTTTATAAGAAATGACTTGCTTGTTTTAGTTAATCTAAATTTGGGTATCACAATTTCATGTCTGCTACGTGTATTTTTATTATGGAAATCGCTTCTTATTTTGAAAAGTCCTAAGTTTTTGCGGACATACATAATACTTTCTAAGATATAAAGAGAAGGCAGAGTCAGTATATCAATTTCTTTGAATTTGTTTCTAAGGGACTCGCGAGGACCCATTTTATAGATAGCGCGGATTGCCCTCTTTTGTAAAATGAATATTGAATCTACGTCAACTGCCGATCCCCACAGCAGAACGCCATAAGACATAATACTGTGGAAATAAGCAAAGTATACTAACCTAGCTGTGGCTATATCAGTCAACTGCCTTATTTTTCTTACAGCATATGCAGCTGAGCTTAATCTACCTGAAAGAGTTCTAATGTGGGCGCCCCATTGCAATTTGGAATCTAAAGTAATTCCTAAAAATATAGTTTCCGTTATTGCACCTAGTTTTTTGCCATCAAGTTTTAGATTTAGACCCACTTGAGGTACATTTGATAATGAGAACCTAATACATTTAGTTTTGTTCGCATTAAGTAAAAGATTATTAGCTGCGAACCATTTCGAAAGAACAGCCAGACTGTCGTTGACATGAAAGACATCTGTATCTTTTCTATCTATTTTAAAAATAAGAGAAGTGTCGTCAGCATATATAATTATATCCGATAAGTTAGCCATCATGTAAGGAAGATCATTTATATAAACAAGAAATAAGAAAGGGCCAAGAATTGAACCTTGACCCATTAAACCCATTTTAACTAGAGACCCCGAGGACGTCGCCCCATTAACGTTTACTTTTTGCTGCCTGTTTGATATATAGGAAAGAACAAGATCAGCAGCTTGTCCACGAATTCCGTAGTGGTGTAATTTACAGATCATTGTATAGTGGTCAACGCAGTCAAACGCTTTTGAGAGGTCACAGAAAATGCCAATTGCATCCTGGGACTTCTCCAAGGATTCCAAAATGTGACTGATGAGTTTTACTCCTGCGTCAGTCGTCGACCTACCTTTCGTGAAACCAAACTGGTGACTATGTAAAATCCCATTAGAATTAAAATGTGACAACATCTGGTCTAGCATGATTTTTTCATATATTTTACTCAATGCTGGTAGCACAGATATAGGTCTATAATTAGTGGGGTCACTCTTACTACCCGATTTGAAAATTGGTACTACTTTACTATGTTTCATTAAATCAGGAAACGTACGGCTATCTAAACATTGATTAAATATGCCTGTTAGGACAGGGGCAATTGTGTCAATGATTTCTCCAAGAACTCTAACGGAAATGCCCCATAAGTCTTCAGTGTTTTTTATGTTAAGACTTTTGAATGCTTTTTTAATTGCGACAATAGAAATGGGCTTGAATTCAAAGCTTGGAATGTCCCTACTGAAGTTTTCTTTTAGAAGAGATTCAGCTAGTATAGACGACGAGGGGAGAGATTTCGTAACCTCTATTGGGACGTTGGTAAATAAATTTTCTAGTATCGCAGCAACATTTAACCTAACTGAAATGGTTTCATTATCTATTTTTAAAGACAATTCATTCTGATCTCGCTGTTTTGTGTTTCCAGTTTCTTTGTTAATTACCTGCCACACAGCTTTTATTTTATTGTTAGAAATACTAATTTTGTTACTTATTAATTTAGATTTAGCTTGGGCGCAGACTCTTTTAAATATCTTAGAATAGTTTCTAAAAGATTTGTTACAAAAAAGAAAAAAAACATCCCTACCCCATCGACTGGGGTATCAAAATGAAGGGTTTTGAAAGGTCAATACAAAAATATAAACAAATTATATGTTTAAATATAATTTGCAACTGAAACGAGAATAAAAACAAGCATTATAATCTATATAATTTTGTTTTTGCAGTCGGGTTTTTTAGATTTTTTTAAATTAAGTTCTTTTTTTTTTTTGTTACGTCTGTCTGTCTCACAGAAGTTAATTTTTAACATTTACTCCAGGTTTCCTAAGCACAGGAGACAAGTACGCCCCCGGTAACAACGGCTTCAAGGACCAGGTGATGGCTCTGCGCTGGGTGCAGAGGAACATTGCCGCCTTCGAAGGAGACCCCAACCTGGTCACCATCTCGGGGTACAGTGCCGGCTCCTTCAGCGTCATGCTGCATATGATCTCGCCGATGTCGAAAGGTGGGTAAAAGGACCAGGTCTGAAAAGGCCACTTTGAGCCCCAGGAGATCATTAGCAATTCCTCTAATATTTGTATAAGTTATTTATTTGGCTATTCAACAATGAGTACACTGCTAACAACTTGTACATGATAAACTTGTCCTTGGGGCACATAACCCCATTACTTAAAGAAAAGTACAGCATGCACTACATTATGCGCACATAATAACAAAATTAATTAAAACATTGTTTGAATACGAATAAAAACTAAATTGATTGCAACAACGAGATACACACAAATTAGCTGAATCATACTCAATATATTTCTTAACAGAATGTTTGGTTGATCATTTTGAATCGTTGTTTTATATAAATATACGACAAAGAAAGCGTAAAAATAAAGTGAAGCATTTTTTCTTCACTTGAGGATGAAAAATAAGCAAAAAGAATCTCTCCGGCGGGGAATCGAACCCCGGTCTCCCGCGTGACAGGCGGGGATACTTACCACTATACTACCGAAGACTTGTTGAGACCGGCAGAAATTATGAAGTAGTTAACACCACTAGGATTTCCATCTACTCATGACGTCATTCAAAGCTTATCAATAGCTGTTTCTTCAGATAATAAACAAGTTCGCAGGAAAAAATATCTATCTCAGATAATGGTGCCGATTCTCTTGTACACCGAACTAAACTAACTAAACTATCACTAAAATTTCTTACTTTAGGCTATGAGAATCTTAGAGCTATTCTGCAAATAATATTCTCTAAACTACAAAATAACATATTTTGACACAACTAAAATAGAATTTGACAATCGCGAATCCACGTGGTACCCGTGGTTTGCCCTCACCCGTGATTTTTTTTAGAGCCGCGCAGGGGAAGCCGCATCGACGTTTTTTATATGGAATTCTTCACTTTTTGTATGGAAAACATGAAAAAAATATTACCTACATGTTCAGGTTTAGGGGTTTATGGGTTATCTAAAGGGGGTCAAAATTTTCATTATTTTTGCGATAGGACGTACGATTTTTGAGATATAAGCAAAAGAAAAAATTAACACAGTACTGTTTTTGCACGTGAAGTCGAGATGTTGGTGTGAATTTTAGTTCATGACAACTTATTTTACCCCACACCTTTTTAGTCGCGATTAAAAATTGTCAGAATTAGTCTGGTTTGGTATTTTACAATCAAAATTTTAGGTGAAAAATGTCAAATACAGAATAGCAAAATTGCCATTTTCACTAAACTAAAAACTCAGTACTATGTTGCTGTCAAACTAAAATATAGTTAAATTGTGTCACTTTAGTCTATTTCAGAATGGGAAATCGTCGTTTGACAGGATTAAACTTAATTTTAGTGATTTTTAGTTACTAATCTTTCTCACAATTGTTATGGTAGTTTATTTTGTACACACCCATGATTGTTCTTGATAGGAAAAAATACTCTATAGTAATAAGTACGTAATGTTCAAACTTTTCTTCTAGTCTAAAATGTATGTTTTAATGCCAATGCAGAGATTTTTTCCCGGTGTGTTTAGTTTTATTTAAATGTATTAATTAATCAACTTTTACTTTTATTTTTTAATTAATCAATTTAGAAATTAGTTTGACAATGGTGCCGATTCTCTTGTACACCGAACTAAACTATCACTAAAATTCCTTACTTTTGGCTCTGAGAATCTTAGAGCTATTCTGCAAATAAAATACTCTTTTAAAAATATTGTTGACACCATAGATATAAGAAAGAAGTATATTTCTATAGTTGACACCATAAAATTGAATTTGACAATCGCGAATCCACGTGGTACCCGTGGTTTGCCCTAACCCGTGATTTTTTTAGAGCCAGGGGCGCGCAGGTTTTGTAGCCTCGACGTGTTTTATATGGAATTTTATAAAAAATTATAACCTACATGTTGAGTTTTAGTGGTGAAATGGTGCGTCCTATCACAAAAATACGCACCATTTTCGAGATATAAGCAAAAGAAAAAATAAATACAGTACCGTACTGTTTTTGCGCGTGAAGTCGAGATGTTGGTGTGAATTTTAGTTCATGACAAAGTATTTTATCCCACACCTTTTTAATCGAGATTAAAATTTGTCAGGTTTAGTCTTTAAATCAAAATTTTAGGTGAAAAACGTCAAATTCATAATAGCAAAATTGCCATTTTCACTAAATTAAATACTCAGTACCTACTATCTTAGTGCTGTCAAACTAAAATATAGTTAAGTTGTGTCACTTTAGTCTATTTCAGAATGGGAAATCGTCGTTTAACAGGAATAAACTAAATTTTAGTGATTTTTAGTCTAGTCAGATCACGGAGGCGATCGGCGGCGGCGATCTCTCGCATCCGGCCCTGGTTCAGGCCATGGTCCGGAGCGAGAGTGCATGGGAGGCCGTCACCTCCTTCTGCGAAGCAGTTATGCTCGCGAAGGAGGAGGCGGAGCGCGCGAGGGAGTGAAGCTGCACGCCCTCGCGCCCCTAGTCGCCGCAGGAGACGCCCCGGGCGTCGGGAGTCACAAGCTGACTTCCGGCCACCGTAGGCGCGGGCCTGCGGACGGTGAGCGATGGGCAGCTCGGACACTCCCTCTCGCTCTGCCCAGAGCGGGAGGAGTCATTTGATGATTTCCCACCCAAAAAAAAAAAAAAAAAAAGGCTGGCAACACTTATCATTGCATTTTACTTGAATACTACTATACTAGCTAGACGGTCCAGAGACCAAAAACGCTACTGGCTAAGCAAAGGGCCCTAGGTTTGATTCCTAGGTCGGGCAAATAATTATCGGGCTTTTCCAATAGAAATTAGTAGTAGCCCTTAGTCCAGATCTGAGCTTGGTAATGGCTACAGGCTCGCCTCTATAACATGGAACTTCAACATGTGGCTGTACGATACTCTGCCTACCTTTCCGGGAATTCAGGTGTAATATTAAGTTATCGTTTTCTATCCCAGGCTTGTTCCACCGCGCGATCTCCATGAGCGGCTCTCCCATTTCCCAGGTCGTGATTCCTCGCCACCAGCGCTACCTGGCGGTCAGACAGGCGGAACTGCTGCAGTGTCCCACTAACAGTTCCCAAGCTATCATCAACTGTTTGAAGACCAAGACCTCTAAGGAGTTGGGAGACTCGCTGGATAAGATGTTTGTAAGTACTGTCGGTCGGGGCTGTTACTAGCTCAGGTACAAGAATAAACTGCCGCTAATTATGAAGCAATACTGAATTATTTAAAAAGGACGTGTTTACTTTTACGGGTTTATAAAAAATCATCGTCTTGTCCTAATCCCGATTTATTTGAGGGTCAGCACAACATGTCCACTTTCAATAGATGTCTATTATCTGTTATCTCGGTATTCAGCCCCTTAATGTATTTATTATAACTTTAAGCAACGTAAAGGATACATTAAGCACTCTGTACCAGTCCTCCAGCGGTGGTGGACACATCATGGATGATGGAAGGTGTATTGTTTCTAGCCATGTGGCTATACGGATGATATCATCTTTATCATCAGATCCTATCTTTCACAAACAAATTGATTTGATCGTTTCTTTATATTACCTACTTATATTATGGTTAAAGATTTTTCTTTTCTCAATAAGAAACTACATGGATTAAATTTTTTAAGCTTCAAATATAGTAATAGTTTGTGTGTTAGTCTGTTTTGTACTTAGGTATTTAACTCTCATTTTCGTCCATCGTAGGAATTCGGCTACGACCCGGTCCTACTGTGGGTGCCAATACAGGAGCAGCAGTTCGGCCAGGAGATGTTCCTGCCGCGCCAGCCGCTGGAGGCGCTGTATGCGGGGGAGCTGCAGGCGGTGCCGTACATCATCAGCCAGACGCAGGATGAGTTCTTCTGGAAGGCTCTCAGTGAGTTGTAGAGACTGACCAGTCTAATAATAGGCGACAACGGATTTCAAACTTTTGTAAAAATCTAGTTATGTAAGAAAATAATAATAGTACTTATAGTCTTGAAGACCTTACACGATGACAAATTGATAATCATCCTTAAATTTTGTATTTGTTACAACAATTTTTCTGAGCGCATCGATGGCAAACATAAGACATAACATAATATTGTTTTTTCTATTACAGCAATTATTTAAAAAAAAACATGAAAATAAAACCCCCGTTATTCATGGCTGCACTGTAAAATTCTGACTTGACGACTTGTTCAATATATTTTTTATGTGACTTGAATACTTATCCGGACTTGCGAGATTTTACACCAGAGAGTCGCTGTCTCATTTGGAGTATTTACGTAATCTGGTCGAGTTCACTTGGTACTTTCGCTACAATCCTAACCACCATGTTATTTCAGATGTCCTCCGCAACTCTTCTTCCTTCGAATCCTGGCGCAATGACTGGCCGCGCCTGGCCACACTCGCCCTGTACCTCTCTGGCGACAACACCACCGCCAGCACAGCTGCCAACAAACTGAAGGAAGCCTACCTCGGCGGCAAGGAGCTGGCTAACGACACCGCTACTGCTGACGGATTTGGGAAACTTTACTCTGATGCTATCATTGGGTTTGGAGTACACAGGTAAGACTTGCAAATCAAATTAGGCTAAGATTCAGCACATTTTGAACGTAATTTAAAGACAATCCCCAAAACCCCCAGCGTTCATAATTTCCTAGTGTTTAAGCTAGAGAAATAAAAATTGTGCAAGTAACTGTCCAGTAGGCAGTAATACATCTCTATTTGTTTATTTATACGAGTTTCAACACTATCTTATTTAATGTTGACGACGAAAGTTACGTTTTACGATAAAACAGTTTTGTCAATCGAAAATAATTAATATAAGAAAAAGATGTTTATATTTCTATGAATAAAGCAATGTTTTTTGTCTGCAGACTAGTGAACCTGATGGCTCGTCACTCGCCCAAGCCGGTGTACTACTACGAGTTCGGCTACATCGGCAACAGTAGCCACTACGTCGACCCCGCCACCAAGAAACCGATCGGTGAGAACATTTCCATTACTATACCCAGAAGAAATAAAAAGTTACACATACTTACATTTGTGGAAGCCAAAATAAGTCTAACGTTAAAGAGCTACTAAACTTCGATTTTCGTATCTGGCGACCTAAAACTAAGACCTCAGAGGCCATACAATCTTTTTTAAATACTAGACATAACTGTAGTACCTGGTGGCATACCATAAGTTGAAGCAACAATAAAAGTTGCGCCGTGTTAACACTGCTTAGACGATGCTAGTAATTTGTTGCTTCAATTTTACTGTATGCCACAGGTAATAAACTTGCATCATGTAAATGGGGCTTAAGAGTGTATTGTATGAGGGTTTTCTATATCGATGTTGAATTGATTCGACCCATATCTTGTGCCCTGTAACTTTTTTGATTTGTACCTAGTACGTATATTGTACTTGTAACTTTTGAGATTCATCTCGACGCACGCATCGGTTACCGGGGAGCTTAATCACTTCATATAAGTGGCTACCAATCATCCGATACTATGTAGCCGGACATAACACCATATTATGCTCTCCCCTACAGCGGCGGCGCACCACGACGACCTGCTGTACCTGTTCAACGTGAGCAGCTACTTCCCCCCCGTGGCCGTGTCCGACAGCCAAGACTCCCAGATGGTCGACAAGATGACCGCCATCTTCTACAACTTCATGAGATACGGGTAAGAGAAACTACGGAAACTTTACGGGATTTTTTACGGTCCCGGCCGCAAATATGAATAATTGAATTAAGCTTGAACCTAGTCGATCATGGGTTCGATTCCCAGCTCGGGCAAAGCGTTACTGGCTATTTCCATTAATAATTTCCCAGTATCCAACCAGAACCTAGATAAGTGCCCCTTGTTGGCAATATAATCGCCCCATGGAACAGAGAACGTTCTCCACTGAGTGCGTTGCTCGCCCCTGTACTTGGGACATAAACATAACTGGCGAAATGTGGGTACTTCTTACCTACTACTGATGTTATATTTTATCTAACCAATTGCTCTTTATCCTCCAGTGACCCGAACCCCAAGTCCGATACTCCGGAGCTGTGCACCCTGAGCTGGCCCCAGTACAAGCCCGACGACAGGAAGTATCTCCGCATCGACAGCCCGTTCTCTGTCAAACAGAACCTCTTCGAAGACAGGTTCAGAGTGTGGGAGGAACTGTTCCCGATTGATTATCAGAAGTGTAAATAAATATCGAGAACAGTTACAGTAACCCGTAGGAGGCCGTAAATATAGCACATCGAATTATTCAAAAATTTGATCTGTTTTTCTAACTGTTGTACTTATAAGGATAGACATAGAATATGCTTTATTGATCGACTTTGCAGAGTTGCTGTGCGTCGTCCCTGTCACTCATTCCTCTGGGACAGTGTCTTTTAAAGCTTGATGTGTTCACAAACTTAATTATTCATTGATAGTTTCACGTGTAAAAAAATATAATTAATTACACGTGAAACTATCAATGAATAATGACGTCTGGGTACCGTTCACGAACATTCACGTTTTTTTTGTCATTTGTTTAGGTACTTAATTTTTCAACGTTGGCTGAATGTTCCGAGATCTGAGACTACAAAATAATAAAAGTAAATAAAGATATTATTGAAATTCATTGTGTCATTAAAATCCGTCATCATATTCTTAGTTTTAAGAAATAATTGCAGCATTATAAGAGAACCTCATGTTTGAAAAAGTTATTAAAAAAAAACACAATATTATGTGATGAAGATTTTTATTGCTTTCCCTTATTATCAATCTTAACTAAATGAACCTACTGAAGTAGGTAGTTTCGGCATAAAGGTAGAATTGCTGCGGTTCATATGTTCGCCAGCCACACCACTCCGTACTTCCCTTCATAGAGTGGTGACCGTGGGTCGCAGGTCGCGGTGGATGATCCCGTCCCGCTAACATTTTCATACAAATCCAAACTATGTACACGTGCGAAGCGTAGCCGTAAACAGATACGGAACGTGGGACGGCGACTTTATGCCACAGTACACAGTAAGCCTCTGCAAGATATTTGATGCCATGTTGTCCCACTGCAAGGCAAAAGCCTCAGCTCATACAGAGAAGGAACGCATTTGATCACCACGAGCATCGTTCAGCAGTGTAGTCACCAGGAGAACAATCAAAAGACATCGTGCGTGGCCATGGGGACCTGGGTTTAATACTCGGGTAAGGAAAAGTGTAATAAAGTTTTTCCATTATGTTGTTTCAGTAGGAACCCAGAAACTTTGTCTGGTGCTAAACAATGTCAATAAGTTTGTTTCTTATGACACGGGACCATAGATATAAATATTTCTATGCATGGGACTCATAATATTACTGGAATAAAAACCGGCCAAGTGCGTGTCGAACCACGCACAATGAAGGGCTAGTTGGGATGAATTTATCCCAAGAACAAACTTAACGTAAATTTTAACAACCAACCAATTGAAGAAACTGCCTACAAAATTTCTCGGCTTGTATATTGATAGTAAAATGACTTGGAAACCACATATCGAATAATTATGAGTGAGTCCATCAGCTTATGCCCTACATGAACTTGCATTAAAAAAAAAAAAACACTCGTAACTGCTTATCATGGGCTTGTGGCGTCTATCCTCAGATATTGCATAATTTTTTGGGGGAACTCCACCAACAGAGATCTTGTCTATAAGGCACAAAAACGGTGCGTTAGGGCTATGTTCGGTTTAAAATCTACCGAGAGTTGTGTACCTTTCTTTAAAAAGTACAGTATGTTACCATTGCCTTCACTGTATATATTTGAAGTAGTTGTCTTCGTGAAACAAAATCCTAAACTTTTTGTGTTAGCATCTGAAGCTTTCAGTCGTACTCAAGAGATGAAAGTCGTCTCTGTGTTCGCCAAACGAATACTGCCTTAATGTATAAGAGTATTTTTCATATGGCACCAGTCGTTTATAATAAATTGCAAAACGAGCTAAAAAAAAAAAAAGTTAATTTATTTAAGCAACAATTAAACACTATGCTATGTCAAAAATGTTAATATAGTGTCTCAGATTTTTTAACAGATAAATTCTGACATTATGTATAATATTAACATTTTTAATTTTATCTAAATCTATTTATTTTTTATATTCTAATTTTGACTTCATGACAGAATTGTACACTATTGATTATTTATAATATTAATTAATGTCTGACTGAAGCATTTATTTTGACATGGATTTTTTATTAATTAATTTGTTATTTACTGTTGACATTTTAAAATTTGTTATTGTTTGCTGAATTCACTTTAAATTAATGATATTGACTTGAAATTAATTATTAGTAATCATAACTATTCATATTTGCACGCCATAGCATATGGCAAACATGTCTGAACCTGTATTTTTTTTCGTTATGTCATCCTGCATGCACGTTTTTATTCTTGTATGTGTACACATGTTTGGGCAAATAAATATATCTTATCTTATCTTATCTTAACATTGTAGTTGAAAAACGTGTTCTCCCATACGGAATGTATGGGAGATCATGTTTTTCAAACTGCAAATTTAAGTTGGTTGATTATTTCTCGTTAACCTGTACAGCCTACTTAACTCTCATAGTTTTCCTTTTATTTTCGTTATATATACTACTGCTGTGAATTTCAGCCATCAACCATTTAGCTAGAAGGGGGGGGGGGGGGGGACACTAGACTCTAACAAAAAATGTCAGTTAAAAGCTTAATATTTCGCAAACGGATCCCTGAATCCAAAACTAGTTAGAACAAACTCACAATATTTTTGAAAAACCTTTCTAACGATACCACACAACACGGGGTAGACGAGGAAAAAAATAAACATCCCCACTTTACGTGTAGGGGAGGTACCCTAAAAAAAACTTTGTCGGCATGATTAATATGTATACATACATATGCCAAATTACAGCTTTCTAGTACTAACCGTCTCTGAGCTACGCCGCGGACAGAGAAACTATAAGGGTTCCTTGTTTACTACGGAACCCTAAAAATGTGGGTATATCGCACCTCTGTTTAACCCTGTGGCGAATACACTAACCTTGACAGCGGTGTCTTATTACCCAGTAACTGGGTTGTGGACGTCAAATAAACAATCGCTCTATATACTGGTATTCAGCTGCGAGGGTTAGAAATCGGCCCCTAACATACTTGGGAAAAGCCTGGGCAGAACGAATGGATCTTGACCTTGACGGAAATGCATAAGAGCATTACAATGACCTCGGGTAATCAACTCGTGGGCTACCAGACGGCATCACAACATGATTCGTCATCATTGGCGTCCTTATAGCTAAAGTATGTGTAAGACAAGTACACTACAGGTATTGAGTAGGTAGTACAAATAAGATGCCTAAAGTATGTGTAAGACAAGTACACTACAGGTATTGAGTAGGTAGTACAAATAAGATGCCTAAAGTATGTGTAAGACAAGTACACTACAGGTATTGAGTAGGTAGTACAAATAAGATGCCTAAAGTATGTGTAAGACAAGTACACTACAGGTATTGAGTAGGTAGTACAAATAAGATGCCTAAAGTATGTGTAAGACAAGTACACTACAGGTATTGAGTAGGTAGTACAAATAAGATGCCTAAAGTATGTGTAAGACAAGTACACTACAGGTATTGAGTAGGTAGTACAAATAAGATGCCTAAAGTATGTGTAAGACAAGTACACTACAGGTATTGAGTAGGTAGTACAAATAAGATGCCTAAAGTATGTGTAAGACAAGTACACTACAGGTATTGAGTAGGTAGTACAAATAAGATGCCTAAAGTATGTGTAAGACAAGTACACTACAGGTATTGAGTAGGTAGTACAAATAAGATGCCTAAAGTATGTGTAAGACAAGTACACTACAGGTATTGAGTAGGTAGTACAAATAAGATGCCTAAAGTATGTGTAAGACAAGTACACTACAGGTATTGAGTAGGTAGTACAAATAAGATGCCTAAAGTATGTGTAAGACAAGTACACTACAGGTATTGAGTAGGTAGTACAAATAAGATGCCTAAAGTATGTGTAAGACAAGTACACTACAGGTATTGAGTAGGTAGTACAAATAAGATGCCTAAAGTATGTGTAAGACAAGTACACTACAGGTATTGAGTAGGTAGTACAAATAAGATGCCTAAAGTATGTGTAAGACAAGTACACTACAGGTATTGAGTAGGTAGTACAAATAAGATGCCTAAAGTATGTGTAAGACAAGTACACTACAGGTATTGAGTAGGTAGTACAAATAAGATGCCTAAAGTATGTGTAAGACAAGTACACTACAGGTATTGAGTAGGTAGTACAAATAAGATGCCTAAAGTATGTGTAAGACAAGTACACTACAGGTATTGAGTAGGTAGTACAAATAAGATGCCTTAAGTATGTGTAAGACAAGTACACTACAGGTATTGAGTAGGTAGTACAAATAAGATGCCTAAAGTATGTGTAAGACAAGTACACTACAGGTATTGAGTAGGTAGTACAAATAAGATGCCTAAAGTATGTGTAAGACAAGTACACTACAGGTATTGAGTAGGTAGTACAAATAAGATGCCTAAAGTATGTGTAAGACAAGTACACTACAGGTATTGAGTAGGTAGTACAAATAAGATGCCTAAAGTATGTGTAAGACAAGTACACTACAGGTATTGAGTAGGTAGTACAAATAAGATGCCTAAAGTATGTGTAAGACAAGTACACTACAGGTATTGAGTAGGTAGTACAAATAAGATGCCTAAAGTATGTGTAAGACAAGTACACTACAGGTATTGAGTAGGTAGTACAAATAAGATGCCTAAAGTATGTGTAAGACAAGTACACTACAGGTATTGAGTAGGTAGTACAAATAAGATGCCTAAAGTATGTGTAAGACAACTACACTACAGGTATTGAGTAGGTAGTACAAATAAGATGCCTAAAGTATGTGTAAGACAACTACACTACAGGTATTGAGTAGGTAGTACAAATAAGATGCCTAAAGTATGTGTAAGACAAGTACACTACAGGTATTGAGTAGGTAGTACAAATAAGATGCCTAAAGTTTGAGACAAAACACTGATACTTTTAATTATTCTCGTTATGAAGAAAAAACGCAAAGTAAATGAGTATGGTCCATTCTAAATAACGTAGCTTTAAAGGAATGATTTAAAAAGAAGTTGTTAAATACCGACAACGAATAGGAAAACGTTTTCTCAAACATGCTGGAAATTCGAGCATTATTTTGACAACCTTCTTCGAGATAAATCGAAAATGTTGTACTGGTCGAATACTCGTACATGCGAGCAGGCGGGCGAGTATGAAAATCCATAATATCTGTCGTGTTTAGCGACCGAATAAATTACAATGAAAACTCATCGTGTAATTTAAATTTGACTTGCAACTAGAGCGGTTTCAAGTAAAAAAAAAAAAAGATCATATTGGCGTTTGAAAAATTATCGTTGTTCGTCATTGATTCTGGAATATAAAATTAATTTACTTATTTTGAATTTGCACGCATTATTTGAAAGTACTATACAAGCCTCGGCCGCAGCCAGGCATTGATGGACTCACGCAACCATCAATGCCCCTTTTGCAGGCCGCGGCAGTACCTAATGTACTATTACAAACATGACATGAAATTATTATACATTATCATCTGCCTCCTTTTTCAAACTGTGGTCAAAAACTAGGGTCGGCTTCCAATCTCAATTCATCGTAAAAAGTAGGTTGGAATCTCATTTCCTACGAATTGTTGGGTTTTTTTTTTTTTTGCGATTTCTGGCTTTTCTAGTACTCAAACCTCAGTTTGTCCAATAGAGTTTTTGATCCTTATAAGAAACAGGATCGATTGGAACCAAAAAACGTTTTTGTGAAAACTGCTCATTTTATTGCCGACTGTAACTACCTATATTTTTCAAAATCTGTGAATGCAAATCAAAATGTCTTAAAAAGTTAAGGACAGTCTCCTAAGACCGTTTTCCTGTAGCAACAACGGTTAAGGTAGCCATTTCAAAAACCCAACCTGTATACCTACAGCAGCGCCTACTATTGTAAGCTCCTGTGCCTACTACATTGAGAAACCCTCCTGAGAACAAAGGGGTTATCCCACGACTCATCTCCCTATTTACTTCAGTGCACGATTCACCTTGTCACCTACACCTACGTATTATGTACATAGAGTGTGTATATGTAGATGTAGAAACCGGTTTTCCGAATGACTACTACGCGTACCTACTACGAAACTTGAGACTTTTCCTTGTTTATACCTTGGCATATTTTTGTCGATGAAAATGTAAATACATAAAATATTTTTTTTTTTTTTTTTTTTTTATGTCGTCTATATCTTAAATATCGGTTTCATATAGTCTTGGGTAGATAGTGCCTGGTGATTACCTATAATTGCAAACAGCTTAACCTATAAAACTTTAACAGCCCATGAGCCCATATCTTTTGCAATAAAGCATGGTAGCCCGATACAAAACCCGCAATCCAGAGGGGAACTGCTCAAACTGGGTTAAACAAAATCACAGAATGTTTAATTGTTTTCTTAAACAATCAATTAATTGCCAATGTATTGCGAATCGAGAGGTGAAAGATAACCGAAAGTTCATGGGCGTACTGATAACGATAAGACTTTGTTTACCTGATAACTTAAACCGATTGTGTATGTACCGGTTGTGAATTAAATATAACATAACATCACACTCAGAAGGGGTGGGCAGAGGTGTATTATATAGTGCAACCACAATGTCTTAGTTATTACATACTAGGGCGCGAGACTATTGTTATTAAATCGGGCATATATTCAGACTGACGGCTACTGAAAAGTCCCTAATAGAAAAACCCAATAACACTTTGCCCCACCCGGGGATGTAACCCGCTCAGCTAAACCGCTTGCTTCCACGAGCCCAAAACAACTTCAGTCAAGTCAAATTATATCCATTGATTTCCTTTTTCCAAACTTTCCTTTTTATAACTTTTAAACAAAAGCTTGCAGAATAGACCACTCCTATCCACAAGTCTGTACAGCTATAAAAGCTCCAGTTTTCCTGTTGTCGCCTCAGTCGCTCTCTGTGCCGACCTACCTGCATCATGTTACTGGCGCTACTGCTGTGTGTGTTGTGTGTCTGCGCACACGCACACGAACACAAACACACGCATCAACATGCACAACAAAATACACGTGATTCAGGTTAGTTTGTTTGTAAAGAAGTGGTGATGTGGTGGGTTTTATTGATTTAAGAAGTGGGAGTAAAGATGGCAGGGACCACCTTATCCTCTTCCATGTTACTCTGGTCCGTGCAGCGTCTTTCAGGGGCTACTTACCATAATTATTTGCAAAGCAGATCAAGGCGCCATTTAATAGTTGAGGTCTTGAAGTGCATATGGTATAAAATCGCATGACACTTTGCATTACATTTTAGTTTTTGTCTAATATTAGTGCAGGGTACACCCCCAGCTCTCTAGTAAACCATGACCACGGCTTGTTTAAAAATACTTCTTGATTAGTCAAGAAGATAGAGAACAGCGCCTGATTGGCAACTTACTACGATTATCAATCTATTGTCCTGTCATGGTATGACATAATTATGAAAATTCATGACTTTATTACATCTGAAGCTCAAACTCAATCCGCCGACGATGCAGCGTCTTGTTCGATACATAACTATATATTTATATCTATCTCGATAAGCCGTCACCTGCAGTAGTCTAGTCACCAACTTGTCATATCAAACTCAACTCGAAACACTATTTCGAAACCACTTACAGCTGTGACTTACAGGCACTTTTCAACTGTCAAGGAGTCGGTCAGTCAGAAATATGAATCTATTTGCCCATCCCAATACGTAGTAGGTTCCTATGGTGAAGACCGGACAAGAAACTCCATGAACAATCTTTGAAAATTCAAAAAAAAACAAAAATTCAAAATCATTTATTTGCTAATATGGGTAATTACATAAAGTTGTTAAAATAAAAAGGGCATAGTTCAACCATATTACGCCTTGAGGCATGCAAATCTCAAGCGTTGACTGTATCACAACAATATTATACAGTTACTTGCAACAATAATTTATAATAAAATTAATAACACAATTATGGGTAATTTCACATGGCAAATAATAATGAAACATAAGTGAATAATAATGTCACTAGAAATTAAAATTTAAATGTCATGTATTAAATGAGAATGTCAAGATATATTTGTAAATAAATGTTAAAGTAATAATAATAGATAATTAATTAGTGCTTAATCACATGTCATATCAACAACAATATTTCTGAGTACAATATGTCCTTAAATCCTCTATCAAATAATCCTGAATACTATAATAACATTTAAATAGCAAGAATTTTTTTAATTTATTTTTAAATTCATCGATGGATGGCGTTTCTAGTATAGACTTTGGTAAGTGATTGTACACACGCGGCGCCATACTGAAAATGCTTTTGGTATATAAGGCTGTCTTGCTAGATAATAAATTTAAATAAATTAATAATAAATATATAATAAATTTAAATAATAAATTGTAAAAATATTATTTCCAGTTCCAGTGATAGCAGACGTTCCTCCATACATCATCAACCCGGAAAGGCCGCTGACGCGCAGCGTTTCGGGGCAGTTTCGGGGCTCCTGGATGGAGACGAGGCGCGGCAGACGCTTCCAGGCGTACCGGGGGATACGGTACGCTGAGCCGCCTATTGGCGCGCTGAGGTTTCAGGTAACGAAAATTTATATTATTATTATTGTATATGTTTAAGGCGTAGCTGGCCTTCTTTGAGGAGCTGGGCTGGATCGAGTTGATTTTGATTTTCCCACCCGTACGCAAAATACGCGCTTTGAAGTGGAGTTGCGGATACCAGCCCGTATTATCTATGTATTTAAAGGTTGAGTTCTAACGGAGCTATGCGGAGTGGTGAAAATTCGTTCATATTCCAAATGAAGCAATTCCATTTCGTTTTATTTCTCACTGATCGCTCTGACTTCTTGCACAGTTCAGGTGGAATGCAAGTCTAAAAGTCTGAGAGTAGCACTATTGACTTACACTTTTATCAGCTCTATTCAACTAAATAAGTAATAGGTATTGCAAAGAGATTTAATCTACTAGCAAGGACATTAATTGAATGTCAGAGATAAGTCGGTGCGTCGTACTTACATCTATGATCGCTTCAGATTCAGACCCCACGCTGTAACCTACAACCCTGTTTATTAAGCACTGTTTATTGGCTACATCCTTAATTATCGCGATAAAACGAACTACGAGTACACTTCACGCGTTCCCTGTTTACAGCGAGACGTCGAGCGAGTGCGAGAAAGAGAGCGCGACAATGTAGCCGTAGCTTATGTGGAACGGGAAAATATTGTGCGAACTTAACCTTGAGGATATGATTCAAAATATTACACGCTAATTAATTAATGCACGTGTTTATTGACGCAAAACTCATAAATAGGGTACCTACTTATAATAATGATCATATCATAACAAAATAGAAAACGAAAAAACAATTAGATTATGGATCCCAAAGACTTTCTGCATTATGTATATATTGAGTTATAACGATGAGTTGAATGAGGCATAACTTACCTGAACTTCATATTATTAAAACTATCTCTATGTTTTATGTTTACCTCTATAACATTAACCTAACCTCCCCCCAGCCTCCGAAGCTGAAGCTGGAGTATGAAGGCGAGGTGGACGCGAGTGAGGAGGGCCCCGCGTGTCCTCTCCCCGCGCCGCCGACCTACTACGTGGACGAGGACTGTCTCACTGTCAACGTGTACACGCCGATACATAACACGTAGGTAGACCTGATTGACCTATTGCAATGTACTCTTTATCATCAGGTCTATTTAGTATGTATTTGTGAAAATAAGCCGGCAAAAGTTCACTATTTACACATTTCAGAGTATTTTGTTGTATGTAGTTGACAAAGCATCGTGCATGCTTGGCCTACACAGGCCGTTTGCCGTAGGTAACCATCGTGACTTACTGGTTGATGTCATAAATGTATCACCTGGAAAATTAATAAGGAGTCTAGGTCTAACATAAAAACGAGCACTGACACAACACTACTCTATAATCTGGTGACAGGATCAATCCTGTGGTAATATTCTCGGAAGGGAAGAACAGTAAAAGCAACCTTACCTTTTTTTTCCAGCACTGGCCCCCTACCTGTGATCTTCTTCATCCACGCCGGAGGGTTCTACTCGATGACAGGTCGCAGTGACCTGGCCGGCCCACACTATCTGCTAGACAGGGATGTGGTCCTCGTCACCATTAACTACAGGATTGGATCCTTGGGTAAAACATTCTTATTATAAGTGTTCATCAATGACGGTTTCACTTGCCACATGCCAGATTATCTGCTTCTTCATATCATGCCGCCAGTTGTGATCTTTACTTCATTCTTGATCTGTGTGATGTATTTTCTTTCTATTTCATTTCTTTCTTTCTTTTATGGACCCTACCCTCTCTAATCCTCTAACTTGTTATATTTTCTATCCTGATATTCTTTTTCTTCCGAGGCGTATCTATAGACAGACATTACTTTTCCGAATTTCATTCTGTTTTTTTTATTCTGACTGTTTTTATTTTTCTATTGTTGCCAGGAACTCTTTCTTCCTGCTGACTCCTTCGATTACTCGCCAGCTTTCAGAACTACTTCTATCGCATGGTTTTCTATTGCATCACTGCTACTAATCATAAAAATACTTCCAGGATTCATGAGCACAGGCGACGCATACGCTCCCGGCAACAACGGCATGAAGGATCAGGTGGCAGCCCTCAAGTGGGTTCAGAGGAACATCGCCGCGTTCGGAGGAGACCCCAACCTGGTCACCATCACCGGCTGCAGTGCGGGGTCTACCAGCGTCATGCTGCATATGATCTCGCCTATGACTAAAGGTAGATGGGAATATTACATTGTAATAGAAATATAAAACTCGGTTTCAAGAAGCCTAAGTTAATTAAAAATCAATCAAACTCCGAATCAACTAAACAATATTTTTTTATTTATCATCTCAAAAGTTAGTTAAGTTGTTAATTTCGTATAAAAAGTTTCAATAAAATATGCAACATCATAAACTATCAAGTTGATGTAAATTCAAGAAGAAGAAGAGAGATGTAGGTTGATCATGCATGGAAGGGTATATAATACTCGTAAATAACTTCTGATTCTGAACTGTTGAGAGTTCACAAAGATCAGATCAGTCATTAACTATTGAACTCTATTCATTTCGGACTACCTACTCCATAATTTGACTGTGAAGTCAGAATCGGAATAGCAATTTATTCTTTAATCCACGTTTCCCTTGCAGGTCTCTTCCACCGCGGCATCGCAATGAGTGCGTCTCCTGTTAACAAGGATGTGGAACACCTGACGCATCAGCGACACCTCGCCGTGCGCCAGGCACAGATCCTCAACTGTCCCACCGACAACTCCTCCATTATTCTCGACTGCCTCATGACCAAGCCCTGGAGGGAGCTCGGAGACTCGCTCACTAAGTTCTGGGTACGTTTTAGAAATAAGAGCTTCACTACTGATAGAATATGAAAAAGGAAGTGATAGTTGATATCTAGTAGTAGATCTTTTAATACGAAACTGGGAAATTCACAAACATTGTGAAAATTTTTGCGAAAAGACGTGAACTGTTGGACATAATCCCCCCTAAGCATCGATAATAGCCGGTCCTTTGGTTTCCACATCACCGCAAATTCACTAGGTTGGTCCACGTTACGAGGACGAGAGCCTACCCACGCAGCACCATTTAATATGCGGTCGTCCTTCCAGAACTTTCCAGCCCCATCAGCTATCAGTTCTGCGAGAGCCCCGCCTACATGTATCTTTAACTTTCAGGAGTTCGGTCCAGGAGACCCAGTGGGTCTGTGGGGCCCGGTGTTAGAGCCTGACTTCGGGCAAGAACGGTACCTCACCGTCAATCCGTTGAACGCCATCAAGGAAGGCAAGATACACACCGTGCCCTTCATCGTCAGCCAGACTACTGACGAGTTTTTCTGGAAGGCTTTCCGTGAGTAGAAATAACAACCATTTCTTGGGAATAAACACTTGGTTTTATTAACTGTTCAATCTCAAGTAAGCGTGTCCTGACACTCCTCATCTGTTCTCCTGAATCAAATTCTAGCTAGGTTCACATTACATCAGCGGTTACCTAATCGGTTTTCTTAGAAGCCTTTAGCGACTCATCTTCATCCTTGATCATTTACGAAAAGAGTGTTTCTTATAACATTTAACCAAATACACGAAGAAACTAGATCAATTTTGATTTGCCTTTCATTTATACACGCTCATTCTTTGCCTGCCATTTGTACGCAGAAACAAGAACCAGCCCACAAATCACAATATTCGTGACAATATCGATAGTTTAATAACTAACTTAGCAAAAAAAACAACTGTCAATCGAAAAATTCATCAATTATTATTGTCTTCCAGCGGTCCTTCAAAACGAAACCCTCCTGAAGACAATGAACGAGGAATGGGAGAGGATCGCCCCGATCTCCTTCATGCTGCCCCAGGAAAACCGCGCCGTTGCTGTGAACAAACTGAAGGAAGTCTACCTGAAAGGGAAGAAGCTGGTCAATGATAAGGAGAGCGAGAAGGCGCTGGGGAGGCTGTATGGAGACTCTATTATTGGGTTTGGAGTGCACAGGTAAAACTCCTTTGTGAAAATACCGATATTACATACACAGAATATGCATGTTTCGCCCTCCGTGGTTCTGTCTGTATCTATATCCTATTTACAGAATAAACAATTTCATTTCTATAAAATAATCAAGATGCATCCACAATCATGGTGTCATCAAAGGCACTGGCAGTGGCGACTTCCTGTCTGCTATAATAATAACAAACTGCATTAAATAGTGTTTGAAGTTACATGGTATGTATGGTATTACATCTGTAACACCAACGTATGTGTGTGTGTGTGTAGTACTCGTAATTACCAGAAAATACTAAAAATATTCTAATTGTAATAATGCTTTCACCAGGTTGGCGAACCTGATGTGTCGTCACTCAAAGCACCCGGTGTGGTACTACGAATTTGCGTACATTGGAAACAACTCACACTATGAAGATCCCAATGGAAAACCACAAGGTAACTCATCTTGACCTATTTAATTCTGTGACTATTGGCGTGTAAGTTCCTTTATAATTCACTGAATTCAGTTTGCAATATCCTCAAAAGTAATGGAGAATCTCCCTCAACGTTGCCTTACCTCTTCCTTTACTCCGTACTAAGTACGTATATATGTATTTATTTATTTTCTCTCATGCACATCACAGATTTACAATATTTATTACTGTCGGTTTTTGTACATCGTCGGTTTGCTGTTGAGTTAATAAACATTTAACTTAACATATTAAGACTATCACAATACAATACGAGTACATTTCAATACATTACCATATGAGATCTTTACGCCGAGCATTGAGAATGCCGTGCGATTGATGAGGCGTATGCCTAACAGTGGACTTACTTTAACATAAAAGGGCTATCCGCCAATTACATTAGTTACATAATAAAAATTTAACCTAATCTCACAGAACTCCAGACATACTGATTGACATCTTCCATTCGTCCGCGAACACGTCACAGACAGGTACGCCGTACGATGTCTTCTTAAACAACGTAATTGTTCACAGGTGCTGCCCATCATGACGACCTTCTGTACGTGTTCACGCTAAGCTACCGTTACCCCACCATACCTCTGAGTAGTCCACACGCACACGTCGTTGATGAGATGACCGCCATCTGGTACAACTTCGCACGATACGGGTGAGTCACTTCCTTATCCAACCTACTAGCCGGGTACCAATAGAGAAGCTCCACATAACTATGCTTACTTGCTCAGCTGCTCAACATTTATAGTGTTTCTCCGAATGACAAACTCGTCTGGCAGACAGTATAACTTGTGGCGTCAAAATGGCGAGAGAAAGTTCAACCCTAGCGCGATGTTGACCTTCTATTACTACATTGACAGTGGTTGAGAAGATTTAGCAATAACTTCTATCGTCTACTATGTTCCTCTCTTAACCATAGACTTTTCCAATTTGACTACTTATCTATTCTTTGTAGCAGCATTGGTTGTCCATGTTCAGCAGAACACGTTTATGTCGCCATAAGTAAAACAACAATTCTTAATGTCATCAATAAGTCATATTTCATCCTACAGAGACCCAAACCCGCGCGGTGACACGCCCGAACTTGGAAACTTGACCTGGCCAGCCATGAAACCAGACCAGAGGAGCTACCTCCACCGAGGAGACCAGCTGAGCATACAACAGAACATGTTCGAAGACCGGTTCAAGGTGTGGGACGAGCTGTACCCGATACAGTATTGATCTGCGAAAATGCAGATGATATGATTGAAAGGCATTACAACGTAAAGCTTTTAAAATTATTTATTTGAGTACGTAAACATGTTTAGTGGATAACTTTTAGTAAAAAATAAATTATGAATGATAATTATATTTTGTTGTCTGTTTTGTTACCCAACTTACCATCCTGGCCTATCCAGAATATGTCGTAGGCTATACTAAATGTCGTTACGTACAGGACATTCAATAGTGACTCTATATTGAGTACCCACCATACATATTATTTTCAAATTAACCACTGGCTTGCTTATGGCAATTGTGATATAATTATGATATGGCAATAGGCTCGTTCCTTACTACTTAAGAGTGTTTATTCTGAAGGTGGGCAACGTCGCAAATAGATGTCAAATATTTCACTTTTTGATTAATTTAGCAATAATGTGGAATCTGTGTGGAAATAAAAAATGTGGCTAACTAGCGAACTAGTATACTGATTATGAAATGCAATAATTAATATAGTGACACTGAATGTTTAGTTTTAGATGTAAAAAAACTATTTGGAAACGTTCCAAATGCGTTTTTTACACCTAAAATGGGTACAACATCAAATTCAATGTTATAATTGAAATTCATTATTAATATTCTAGTTCGCTAGTTAGCCACATTTCTTATTTCTATTCAGTAATATTGCTATACAAATCAAAACAGGTACATTTTGGAATAATTATCAGTTATTTGCGACGTTGCCAACTTTTACGATAAACCCCTTTTAAACATAACTGGCGGAATTTGGGTGAGCAAGACAACGCTGAGGTCAGCGTCTCTTTTTAAAACCAGATATAATCTTGACCAGGCCATATGAAGACCGTACCGGTTAGTGTCTGTGATGGTCTTTTAAGGTAAGAACCACACAGATTAGAATGGTCGTGTCCAGTAAGTGCACGCATTTGTCAGTAATAGCGTAGCACAACTCAGAACTTAAGGAGCTCAACGACGACTAATACCAAAGCAGGGACATTTGGGCAGGCCGCATAAAGTACTCAAGCTGCCACACAACTGGTGATCGGCGTATGTTTAAATGAGTGAGCACATTCAAGGTTGCTTTTGTCCTGTAGCTATAAAGGAACTGAAGAAAGGTCCTTACAAACACTCGTTCATCTAAATGCCACAGAATAATATAAAAGTAGGTAGATACATCCGACGCGTGACGTCGCATAATGATTAAACAAGCGCACACTGCGATGATAATGATGATGGAGAATAAGAAGTGCTGCACCCGTAAAAGCAGGAGGATAATAATGACTTGATGTCGCGGTCATTTGCAAAAAACTTTTACTGTAATAAATTCTAATATGATCAATTTACATACGTACCTACTAAGTATATCTATGAAGATTTTTCCTTCTGAGTGATTGATGGAAACCTACCACGACGTGACAAGACTGTGACTCCGTCAAACAATCATTCATAGTGGTACAAAAGTTGTAAACAATACAGAGCTATAGGTTTTCCCACTGAGCAATATTTTTATTTTCCTTGTAATTGAAATATTTTAACTTAGACCTCCTTTGTTTTATAAAATGTTGGTATGCGTGCAGACAATGCTGAAGTATGACAGAATAAGCATGGAATATAATAATAATAAGGTTTTATCTCAGTCTAGCTGTTGTTATACCTGACAATGATGTACAAAACTTGCAGAATCCCCCACTGACCTGCTACAGTCAATAAATGAGTCAGTTGTACTGTCTTCGTCTCAGTGCACTCCCAGTGTCTTAGGAAAATGTTCGCGACACTACTGTGGTTGTTATGTGTCGCATGTGTAGCGGTGAATGCGACGCCGGATATCTTCACAGGTCAGTGGCGGTCAGCAATACCAAAACAATCCCTTGCCCTTATCCAAATTTATTTTAGAGGTCGGCGCATCGTGATTTATTTACTTCTCAATTGGTCGCCACCTCGGTACTCACCCCCTTTCTAGCTGTAATATCTTTCACACAGTCCATCCATCGTTTCTTCGGTTTTCCTCTTCTCGTATAGCCATCCACATTCATACTCAAAAGTTTCCTCTCGAAATTTTCCTCATGCATATTATCAACAATAACAATGATTGTTGATACTATTCCTCATTCTTCTATCAGGTCAACATAGTCAAGAAGAATATCTTCTTTTACTTTTGGCATGCAACAGTGTTTTTAATTTCTATAAAACATTTTTCTCTATAAAACAGCTGCTGTAGGCTACTTTCATTCAATCTTGAATGATCCTCGGTCTCGGTTCGTTTTAGATTATACTTAGACCCACTTGCACTAGAAATCACAAAATACGTTTAGCGCTAAGCGAATTTAAAACATCGTTTTATCGCATCGTGTTGTGCATATAGGGGTTTATTTATAAACGCTGCTTTAAGTTATGTAATGATTAGCGATTTTTTAACCATACATTTTTGACGATGCAAGCGGGCAATTAAGTTAATGATGCAAGCGGGCCTTAGTCGTTCTTTGCATTCCCACCCAGCTCTCAGAGGAAGTACAAAAGGTATAAAAGCTATGCGATAAAGAATAGGTCCCACAGCTCAGCAGCCTAGCTTTAGGATAAATTTTCGAATATCACTCATATCTTTTGCCGGAGTCTAGGAGTATATATAAAAATATAATGGACTTGGAAGAATAATCATACTAGTAATTTAATACTGGATACCCCATACTAGATACCTACGCCTTCATGCCACTGTGGCGTAATAATACATAGTTCGTGTTGTTTTTCTGGATGTAAGTACTGACACTAGTTTCTAAGTCGTACGTGATAACCAAAAGGACAAGCGTCAGTTTTTTTTTTCTTTCTCATCTTATAGACGTTGTCGTGTCCCCTGAAATTTTCCATTCTTTGTGCCAAATATTTATTTCCCTAAAATCTTATTCGTACAAAAGAAAAGAAAAAAAAAACTGTCGGTCTAGCCGTTCTCAAGTGACGCGCTACCAGCGAATAGCATTTGATTTTATAGAGGGTGTAACAAAACCCTTCACGTAGCCGGCACCTACTCTGTACATCAAACTAAGTAACTTTGTGCAATAATAATTGCTGGCAAACGACTTTTAATTCTGGTAATGAACATTCGCTGTTTACGGTAATTGAAAAATAGCTATATATACGAGGTGACACTGAAAGTTCTTAGAAAATAGCTATATATACGAGGTGACACTGAAAGTTCTTAGAAAATAGCTATATATACGAGGTGACACTGAAAGTTCTTAGAAAATAGCTATATATACGAGGTGACACTGAAAGTTCTTAGAAAATAGCTATATATACGAGGTGACACTGAAAGTTCTTAGAAAATAGCTATATATACGAGGTGACACTGAAAGTTCTTAGAAAATAGCTATATATACGAGGTGACACTGAAAGTTCTTAGAAAATAGCTATATATACGAGGTGACACTGAAAG
Organism: Agrochola macilenta; assembly: GCA_916701695.1. Taxonomy (NCBI): domain Eukaryota; kingdom Metazoa; phylum Arthropoda; class Insecta; order Lepidoptera; family Noctuidae; genus Agrochola; species Agrochola macilenta. The sequence continues at coordinate 566,847 of OU753576.1, forward strand.
TTCTTAGAAAATAGCTATATATACGAGGTGACACTGAAAGTTCTTAGAAAATAGCTATATATACGAGGTGACACTGAAAGTTCTTAGAAAATAGCTATATATACGAGGTGACACTGAAAGTTCTTAGAAAATAGCTATATATACGAGGTGACACTGAAAGTTCTTAGAAAATAGCTATATATACGAGGTGACACTGAAAGTTCTTAGAAAATAGCTATATATACGAGGTGACACTGAAAGTTCTTAGAAAATAGCTATATATACGAGGTGACACTGAAAGTTCTTAGAAAATAGCTATATATACGAGGTGACACTGAAAGTTCTTAGAAAATAGCTATATATACGAGGTGACACTGAAAGTTCTTAGAAAATCAAAAACTGAACAAACTACGAGTAGCAAGTTATTCGTTTTATTATATATTTTCAAAATAGTGTCCATTTACATCAATACATCGCTGCATCCGATGGAACCGCTGAGAAAAGCACTTTGCCCACTCGTCCTTAGGGGTCTCTTCGACGGAATTTTGAAACGCAGCCACTGCTTCCTCGGCGTCCATAAAACGTTTTCCTCGAAGTTTTTCTTTTATTTTCGGAAATAAATAAAAATCGCAAGGTGCGAGGTCGGAGCTATAGGGCGGGTGACCCAGTAATTCCACATCTGACGTCGCCAAGTAGTCGATTGTTTGCTTGGCGGTGTGCCTGTCCTTCCGAAGAACGAGGCCACCATCTTTTTTCCCACGCTTTTCACTTTAGTTGGCAACTCCTCGGAAGGAAACACCCAGACAGCAGACTGTATCTTAGTTTCAGGATCATAACAATAAATCCAGCTTTCGTCACCCGTAAGTATGTCGAACACAGCATTTGAGTCACCTCCGTTAAATCTTTGAACCATTTCGCGACACCAATCAACACGACGGAGTTTTTGGGCCTCTGTCAAATTATGAGGTATCCACCGGGCACAAAGGTTTTTGACCGCTAAATATTCATGGAGGATTTAGCGTGCACTGGTGCATTTGACTCATACCGATGCCTAAGCTTGTCCGAATCTGCTGATAAGCCACTCTTTTGTCAGTCTCTATCATACGCCGCACAACACTGATGTTATCTTCACTCGTCGCCGTAGAAGGCCGTCCCTCACACAGATCATCGGTGAGATTAGTGCAACCACGTTTTAAACTCATTAAACCAGTTGTAAACAGTGGCACGAGATAATTTTTTTGATCTCGTTTCTTTGACAGATTTTTAGATAAATAAGTAAAGTAAGTACTTACCTACCTATACAGGGTTATTGGTAAAACACCAACAACCTTTTAAGGGGTCATTGTACTCGTCATTATGAACAACTTTTACTATGGGACCAAACCTGAAATCACGAATAAAAAATCTGCTGTTCCCTTTTATGTTCGCATAACTCGTCAAAATGTAGGGAACAGCTGATATTTTTTTCACGATTTCAGGTTTGGTCCCATAGTAAAAGTGGTTCATAATGAGGAATACCCCTTAAAATGTTATTGGTGTTTTACCAATAACCCTGAATAGAAGTACAAAATTAATAAGTACAGATTTGTTCATAAATGAAAATTAGTTTTTCGTTTCATTGTACCCCATTGTCCCTTTAGATTTCACAACTCCAGATACTGAACCCAGTGAACCCCGTGAACCTAGTGAACCCCGTGAACCCTGTGTAACCAGGAAGACCGAGGATGGACCTATCGCTCAGTCGCCGTCGGGGCAGTTCCAAGGCTCGTGGATGGTCACGAGGCGTGGGAGACGCTTCCAGGCGTACCGAGGGATACGATATGCTGAGCCGCCCGTCGATGATCTGCGGTTCCAGGTATGAAATCTTGGTCGATACATAAACATTTTAACAAAAAAAATACCCACGAAAAAAAGAAACTGAAAAGCGAAAAATATAAAAAATTACAAAGTAACAAAATGATATCGTCCGCCACGTCTGTTGAGTTTCGCTAGTTAATTTAATTTGAAACTGTATATTCCGTAAGTAAGCCCATCGCAACGACACCTCGGGCGCCCGATGTACTAATCAAAATCAAAAGTCATTTATTCAAAGTAGGCTGAGAATCACACTTTTGGTACGACAAAATTAGGACAGTTCCCCAAAACGTTTAAATGTTATAAAAGGTCTTGCGCAGTTGTAATAACGTAGGTAGAGGTTCACAGTGGCCTTTGCTGCTAAATGCGAGATCCTGGTGATTACTATCAGAAAGAGGCCTGGCACAACTGCTAGTCAACAATCCACCTGGTGCCAACGTTCAAGATTCTCGTTGAGCTAAATGAATCCATAAAGGGGTTGTTGATTCGCATTATCAAAAAGCTTTAATGATTCAACAATTTTTCCCACAGCCCCCGAAGCCAATCCTGGAATACAAGACTATGGTGGACGCCAGTGAAGAGGGCCCTGCATGTCCCGGGCCCACTAGACGAGGCTACAAGGTTGAGGAGGACTGTCTGATCATCAACGTGTATACTCCTGGGCATGTCAGGTAAATTTATGATAACAGCACATGCATTTAGCCATAGAGCAACCGCTCCACGGCAGCACACGGTAAGCTACGCTTGCATGCGTTGCTGGCAAACAAATGAACCGCAAATATAATAACGTGAACGTAATCAAGAAAATATAGGCTGGCAGGGACATCGACGCGAAAATTGTTACCATGGATTCAGTACATGATTCTGAACCCCCTGCGTTGAAATTTTTCATCGCTGGTCATATCATGATGTGGTCTGTGGCCAGTTCATTGAATACTCAATGTTTGACAACATGTGTTTTTGCACGACTTGGCACTAATGTGATATTCATTCATTATTGAAATATAATCTAGGAGAGTAGAAGTAGGAACTCTTACGTTGTTTAGCAATTATCGATTTAGTGGGTCAAAGTCGAAGTCGGACCATCTCTTATGTCCAATAGTCTTAGTAGACTGACTAAAATTCGCAACGACGTAAAATAAAGTTTCCGCTATATCGGCTTTGTCTCACTATTTGCAGCTCAAAGCTTTTCCCGGTGATCTTCTTCATCCACCCTGGCGGGTTCTACTCGATGTCGGGTCGCAGCGACCTCGTTGGACCGCATTATCTGTTGGACAGGGATGTCGTGCTCGTCACCATCAACTACAGGCTGGGGTCTCTCGGTGAGTTACAACCAGAAGAATATTCGAGGATTTTTACTGCTTTTTTCATTAGTTTCTTCCAGCAGACCTCAGACACGAGAGATGGATGAGAAAAGTACAATACAGGAAAACTTAAATTAGAGTAGGTAGGTAGAGAAACAACAACATAAAACATACCTACCTCTATATCGGTTTTAAAAAACTGTGTTAATTGAAGATTTAAGACCAAAAAGTCCCCGTAATGTTTACCTTAACCTTCCTGGAACACCAAGAGGTAGGTAGTGGTGGTTTGATCAGATTCGCAGACCGCATGCCTCTTTTTATCATTAGAGGGATGCCTTCGCCCTGTGGCGGGACAATACAGGCTAATTAGATTAGAGTACAAAAACCGGCCAAGTGCGTGTCGGACCACGCACAATGAAGAGTTCCGTGGTTGGGATGAATTTATCCCAAAAACAAACTTAATGTTGTAGTTGAAAAAAATGTTCTCCCATACGTGGATATAGGTACGCCACGGTCAATTCTCCAACTGCAAATGTAATTTTGTAATCGCAAACAAAAAATTTTTCATGTGATAAAGATTAACTATAAATTAACGATTTTTGGACCTTTTCCTTTTCTTCTTTCTTATGCACTATGTTTTGACTTATTTGCGAGTATCAAAATATGGCACATAAATGGCCTTGCTTTTTATTACGTTGACTTAGAAGCTTGATTTTTTTTTAGAGCTCCAAGGGACCGTATTTGACGTATTTGATATTAATCTCAACTTGATACCTCCACGCGTTCCCGAGAAAAAGGGTGACAGACTGACAGACAGACAACGAGGAGATCACATAAGGGTTCGGTTTTTTCTTTTGAGGTACGGAACCTTAAAAATGGTTCATCAGTAAGTCCTCTCCTCTTCCAGGTTTCCTCGCCCTGGGCAATGAGCTGGCTCCAGGGAACAACGGTTTCAAGGACCAGGTGGTGGCTCTCCGCTGGGTGAAGAAGAACATCATCGGGTTCGGAGGAGACCCCAACCTGGTCACCATCGCAGGGTGCAGTGCCGGGGCCGTCAGTGTCATGGTGCATATGACCTCGCCTATGTCCAAGGGTAAGACAACGCTTAGCTCTTAACCGGCAACAGTTTGAACGCCCACAGCGTTCTGGTGAAACGATTGTACATCTAGTTTTTTTGCACCGGTCATCGCTGCTGCTCAAGAGTGGCAAAGCATTTTTTTTTTGACGACACCCTTCTTGTTCTTACAAGAAGGGTGTCGTCAAAAAAAAATATGCGAAAAATTATTCATTGCAACGAACATACTTGACCTGTCTATCGCAATAATGGACGCTTGGAAATTCATTTACTTAACCTGCCAAGTATCTTGGAGACTTGCACTTCAACATGTTATTCAGGGTTAACTTAAATGTTATGATGTCCATAAGCTTCGCGGACCGATAGTGGACGTCGTCGTCTAACAACAAAATCATTGTTACTTCATTTCCAGGTCTCTTCCACCGCGGTATATCAGTGAGTGGTTCTGCCACGTCCAAGCTGCCGAGCCCACCAGACCGCTTGGACCTGGCCGTGAAGCAGGCGCGGATGTCCGGCTGTCCCGAGGACAACTCCACCGAGCTCTTCGAGTGTTTGAAGACTAAGAGTTGGAGGGAAATCGCTGGATCACTGCTGGAATTTTTTGTGAGTGTTACTGCTATTATGGTCTACTTAAACGACTTCACGGGATACATTGCAATAGGTTCCTTTCGAAAGATTGTTACTGCTTTAAATAGCTAGCGGAATTGGTAAAGTGGCCGTTTTAGGCCCCCTGATATTTTGATTTGAGCCATTTTACGAGCAGCGCCAATAACTATTGGGCAGTCGCAGTAACAAGGTACTTACTTACCTACATCATACTGCTGTTTTATACTGTTTCGTCATGTTGTATTCTACCGTTTTTAATATAACAATCTTCCTTCTCCTGCACTATCTTACGCAGGTTTTTATTTTCATGACAATGTCTTAAGAAGCCACTCAGAGGTCCCTAAGTTTCGTAAATAATTGTACCTACTTATAATAATAACATAGTTATGCTGATAGGGTGGAATTTACCTCTTCCTGGATATTAATGGAAGAACAATTCTAGCAATTTACTGACGACTCCCCAGGGATTCGGCTTCGATCCTGTCAGCCTTTGGCGCCCCGTGGTCGAGCCAGACTTCGGTCAGGAGCGGTTCCTGACGGAGGAACCGATGCTCTCCATCCGAAAGGGCAGGATGCACTCCGTCCCGTACATGATCACTCAGACTACTGGGGAGTTCTACTGGAAGGCATTTAGTAAGTAGTTACTTTACATGGTTTCAGTTTTTGTCTGGGCCGTAGGTATTTCATGAGTTTATATTATTTATTTATTTATTTATTGATAGGAGAACCAATAGCTATAACAAATGAATAACAGTTGTTTAAGAAACATAGAGCCAATTACAGGTTCTCACGGGTAATAACAGTGTAAACTAAGTAGTAGAAATCTTACGATCACAAACAAGCACGATAAAAAAGATTACATATGTATATGGTACAATAAGTAATATGCAGTTAAAAAAAAGTCCATTATGTTCCAGAAAGTGCAATAACCTGGGCTAGTTCCTGACTGATGTTACTTGCGTTCTCCATAACAAGTTTAACATTAACCACGGCACGATTATCATAATTTGGGATACTAAAAGAATCGTGCACCAGAAAAAATTACAATTGTTTTTAAAAACAACCCTGTTGGATGAAGCTAAAGACCAGTCCCATCTGCTGGGGACGGAGACTGCATAGCTGTAGATAATTAAGTAAGGTAAATTATCTAACCTTTATTGTCTATCTTCACAGCCGTCCTAAACAACCAAACACTACGCGACACGATGAACGCCGAGTGGTCCCGAGTAGCTCCGATCGCGTTCATACTCCCACTCAACGAGTCCAGTCACAAGCTCGCTAGGCTGAGGCAGGCGTATCTTGGAAATGAGCCACTTGTCAACGACACGGCAACCGCTGCCGGGTTGGGCTCATTGTATGGAGACGCGATATCCGGGTTCCCTGTTCATAGGTGGGTACCTACATCGGCAGACACTTTGCCACTAGCGTAATTGCTGGAATCCGGTGCAATACATACGACAAAATAATTATCAGCTTCTGCTCATTCGCCTTCTTGCATAACCTTAAAATACCTAGTACCTACAATAAGCTTGAATCTTTTCAACAATATTTCATCTACAGTTTTAGGTACTCACCATACTCCTGGAAGTTATGTCAGTATTAAATGCAGTGACGATTGTGACGAACTTCATATTTATACATTTAGTTTAGAAACATTGTCCCTAGGGTTTTGTGTCTTTTTTGAGAATAAAATCCTACACACTATCTTACACGCGGCCATGCCGGCCCTGCCGCCGGGCAAGCCGCGGCGCACCCGGCCATGCCGCACAAAGCCGCACAAAGGATCGCAAAGGAAATGAAGGCGCAAAAGCCGGGGGTATGTACCGCGCGGCAAAAGCTGGCGGCCATATGATGATGATAATTTTTGGTAGTAACATTCTATTAATCTCTCAAATACATTGCAAATTAGTTTTGTATAATTTAGAAGCATTTTTAATTTTTTTGTAAATGTGAGTACCATGGGGCCGTTTTAATGTTATTAAGATGTATGTTGACTTGAAAGAGCATGGCAGTTGAGAGTATGTCATGCTCACTTAAATGTCTCGCTGATGGTGGCGAGTGTGTTAGATCATTCGGTTCCCTACAAAATGGTTGAGCTGGATGGTGCTGATCCACGCGTCATGTTCGTGAACGGGCGCCGTCAGTTGTGACTGGTCATCTCTTATCTGCCATGGCTTATTTTTAATCTTGTATTTTGAATTGTTTTGATTATTTTTTGTACATTGTTCTCACATATAGAAGCAACAAGAATAATGTACCCAGGATTTTGTAATTTTCTATATTTAAAAGAGTGTCCTTGGAGTTTCTTGCCCGTTCTTCTCCATAAAGATCTACGTTTTGGAATGGGCAACTAGCTTCAACTTTCTGACTAACTGACGCGACTATTTGACAATTCAAAAGTGCCTGTAAATGGTTTAATTGAAATAAATGCTTGAGTTTGAGTTTGAATAGGGCGTTGCTTCACCGGCTGACTGAAACATGATTTGAGTTACGAACTGTACCTACTTACTTTTATTTTTCCAAAAACAACTTTTTGTTTATTTATTTGGAAACTAAATCGCGATAGGAAATCTAATTAAATTAAAATCATAAGGAATTAATAATCAAATTATTAATGATAAAATGAAATATGGATACATACTGATGATCCCTGAACTCCCTGATCATATGCTAATGTTCCAGAATGGCCAACCTGATGTGTCGCCATTCCTCGCAGCCGGTGTACTACGCCCAGTTCGCGTACATCGGCAACAACAGCCACTACATAGATCCAGTCACGGAGGAACCAATACGTAAGTGACGCCATCTATTAATGTTATCCATACATTCCCCTGCTATTGACACCAACCTCAATATACTGCTAAAATGAAAGATCGTGGGTGATCGCCCTCATAGGCAGGCAGAGGTCTGCGTACAGAGTGCACGATCATTTCGCCAATTATATTGTTAATCACACACACATAAGTGACGATGTTATTGAAGTGCTACGTTTGTAATTAAAAATAACACTTTAGCCGAGCCGGAGGTCGAACCCATAACCCACACTCCTACTCCACGCTCAGTTGTGTAGGATTACCACCTACACAAACACAGCCTTGTAAAATGTTCATAGCAACGTTTTTGTCAGATACATATTTCAGGCGACAATCTTTTCTCCCTCAGGTGCACTAGTGTGCCCGGGTGTGTGACATTCATGTTTGTGTGCTTTAGTATAGGTATTTTAATAATATTAAATAGTTTATCTTATTCAAACACTACTAGCAGTTCATTATTGCAACAATATGCGTATTTTGTTATTTTCTAAACCCTTTTGATATATATTTTTTGTAATTTTTGTGCAGTCGCAGCCCACCACGACGATCTAATCTACTTGTTCTCACTGAGTTACCGCTTCCCGATGATAGATGTCAATGACACACTGGATTCCAAGATGGTTGACAAAATGACCGCTTTGTGGCACAACTTCGCCAAAAACGGGTGAGATACAGACTATAGTATAGTTAATACTCGTATATACGAGTAGTATTGTGGCCCTTTCAGTAACGCATCTTTTGATATCATTTTCATTTCTCTATATTAATAATTGAGGACACTGCCCCCGGTCGCACTTTTCTTGAAAACGGGTACCGTACTGAAGCGATCATATTACATTTTCATTTTGGTAATTATTGCAATTTGTAATGTAGAAAATAAAACCCACCTCGATCTTAAAAATTCATTCCCTGTTAGAAAAGTTCGAGGTTAAAACCCCCAGGTACTACACTAGTTCATAATAATCTATTTTTTAGTATAATAATTAAGGTTTTAGCGCCTGCAAGAAATGCAAAAGCAATAACTTGTTAAAAAGGCATTGTTTGCGTTTACCGTTTACGCGAATTTAACTTCTCATAAGTTTTTGCAATTTACAGGTCAGTATCAGGTTGTATGTTAATCAAAATATATAAAAATATGTATTTACAGAATTATATTAATTAAAATGGTCAATACAACTCTCTAAGTTTGTTTAAGTACCTACCCTATTGACAGTGGCGGACTAACAGGGGGGTGGAAGGGGCGGCCCGCCTCCAGTCTTGGGGGGCCCCCAAATGCCTCCGCGTTCCCCTGATCATGGGGTCTCAACACGAACAAATTATAATTAGTCTTGAAGAAAATTCAATAGATGGCAGCATAGGTATCAATTATGAAATTAACAATCATTAAAAGCGTTAAACGGCAAATTATAGCTGAATACTAACCGGCAGATTATGCTCTGGCGTGATTTTTTCCGACATCTCCAACAATCATCGTCATAAATTTTTCTAAATATGCAATGACATCTAAGAATGTACTATTCTAGCCACGATTTCAATTGTAAATTGACTAGTAATATGTGATCAACAACAACTTATACTAAGCTAAACACGTTTTAGAGAAAAACCCAGAGGCGGCTTTACCTATGGTGCAGGGTGTGCAGCGCACACGGGCGCAGGGTCTTAGGGGGCGCCGAGCGCTGCTCGCGACAACTTTTTAATTAAATTCCAAACAAGACCAAAACATATTCTGTAAAAAGGCAGTTTGTAGTTGGAGATTTTTTGTTAGTTAGATGATTAGTTGTTAAAATTTCGAGCTCGCTACGCTCGCTCTTGCAACCTCAATCTGCCTAGCCTTTTCCCAACTATGTTGGGGTCGGCTTCCAGTCTAACCGGATGCAGCTGAATACTAGTATTTTACATGGAGCGACTGCCTATCTGACCTCCACAACCCAGTAACTGGGTAATACGATACCCCTTGGTAAGACTGGTGTCAGACTTTCGGGCTTCTGACGACTCGTAACGACTGTCAAAGATCCACGAATGACAGCCGGGACCAACGGCTTAACGTGCTTTCCGAGGCACGGAGGATTCTCGGTATGTAAAGATGGTCACCCATCCTCTGACCAACCCCGGCAAGCGTAGCTTAACCTGATGGATCGACCAGTGCGGCTGTTGTTACTTAGCCACGAGCTCCTCGCTCTTGCAACCTAACATTCTTTTTTTATTAGAATTCTCTGCTTAAATCGACAATGTATTTCCTATTTATTTAAGGATGGTCAAAAGAAAAACTGACTTATTCGAGACGGGGTGTAACATTTTCGAGCTCGCTTCAATCTTGCAAACTACTTTTTCAAAATGTTCTGTATAGGTCAACAAAGTAATTCCTGTTTCTGTATAAATGTTCAAAAGATTTTTTTTACAATGCAGAGTGTAATAATTTTTGACCTCGCTTCGCTCGTTCTACCATCATATACTCTTCTGATCGTCTAGCTTTTCTATTCTCGACAAAGTATTTCTGTATCAATGGTCAACAGAAAACCTAACCTTTTCGAAGCAGTGTGCTAAATATATTAACGTTCATTCCTGAGTTGGGAGGCCCCATTTACTTTTACCGCCCCGGGCGCTCGACAGGCTTAGTCCGCCACTGCCTATTGAATGACTATTTCATGTAATCATGACATTTGAGGCCAATATTTGTTGTGCCCGGTTGATGGCGAAAGGCTCGCCACATTATCACACGAAAATATGGACGCAAGAATATTATAAAGCACGTGTAATTATAATATTCTTGATTAAACGTAAGATCTATTAATTACTGCATACATAATTAACCTAATTACATGAGACTCTGGATTCACTTCTTTACTACACCCACGCATAAAGGGAATGTATCGTTATTTTAAAGCTAATTATAATCCTTCTCCCTTCTGTAGCTACCCTGTCGTCAGAGATGAGACCTCGGAGCTATCCTCTCTGTCCTGGCCAGCCATGAAGCCTGCCATGAGGAACTACCTGCGCATAGACAAGGAATTCAAAGTCCTGCAGAACCTCTATGAAGACAGATTTAAAGTGTGGGACGAACTGTATCCGATACGGTACTGAGATTGAGGTGACGAGACCTGTGTGTTTGATGATGTAAATAAATGATTTTGTTGTACAACTTTCGTGATTTTTTGTTGTTATTTTCTGCTGCAACAGCAGCTTTCAAAGAGTCTCGTTTGATTCCTTCCTAATCGTCATATACAGGCTGTTAAAGAAATTGCGTGCCATAGCTTAGGGGCGTAGCTTCAGTATCGATAAAGGAACCCAGGAAAAATATAAAATGTGTGCTGGAACACATAGTACAAGTGAAACTTCAACTGACAAGTGGCAAAACGAATCGCAACAAAATTTTAACTTGAAGTTTTACGGGCAGGTTTTCAAATTGGACAAGTACTCGTATATTAACAATCTGCCCGTAAAACTTCAAGTTAAAATTTTGTTGCGATTCGTTTTGCCACTTGTCCGTTGCCATTCGTTTTGCCACTTGTCCGTTGAAAAATTCAAAATTTTAAAGTCATTTATTCAAACTAGGCTGAGAATCAGCACTTTTCGAACGTCAAAATTACATAAGACAGTCCCCCAAAACGCCCACCCTTCACCACTTCCTAGTGCATTAGCTGGGAAGAAGAAGTGGCGCAACAAACTCCCCAGCAGCACAGCTGTCTGTTCAGTTAGAAGAACAAAAAAAAAGATTCTATATAATAGTATTCAAAATAATTTACATTACGCAACACAAAACATAATTCAAATTATTAGCCATATGTTAGCTAGCACACGCCAATATACCAAACAAAATCATCGAGAACTCAACCAATCAATCATCGATACTCAGGCCGAAATAAAAAAAACTAAACGTAAACAGAATTTAATATCTAAATAAAAAAGCCTCCAGGCATAAAGGGCGTGCCCGCTTACATATAGTTGTAACTGGAAGTTATAAATGATAAACTAGGACCATCGATGTAAAATAAATAAACAAAGAGTTAATTACTAATAACAGTAAATAATATGATCAATTGTCGAGGTCACTAGCTAACCACATATTGCAATACAACTCATAAAAAAACAGTGTGATGAGTAGATTTTGTCAAAAATAAATTAAAGTTAAATTAAAATAACTTGACTTAAAAAGTCAAATAAAATAAACAATTAGGTATATAAACTCATATAACTTGTCAGTACGTAAGCTGGAGAAAGAACATAAACATTGTCTTGAGTTAATCACAGCGACCAACTATTCTTATCATTTAAGTAGTCGTTGATAGAATAGTATGCCTTTGAACAAAGATTGGATTTTACTTTCGTTTTAAACGCATTAAAAGGCAAATCTAGCAAAGAAGAGGGTAGCTTGTTATAAAAGGTTATACCAAGCCCAACAAATGAGTTATGAACCTTATGAAGCCGGTGAAAGGGAGCTCGTAGTTTGTCCTTATTTCTAGTGTTAACATTGTGAAAATCACTGTTTTTAGTGTATAAGTGTATATTTTGCCTAATGTATAAGATATTGGCGAAGATGAATTGAGATGCCACCGTGAGGATACCAATATCTTTGAAAAAATCTCTCAGAGAAACTCTGGCACCAAGCTGGTAAATAGCGCGAACAGCTCGTTTTTGAAGAACAAATATATTTTGAATATCAGCAGCTTTGCCCCACAGCAGAAGACCGTAGGACATAACGCTATGAAAATAACTAAAATAGACTAACCGAGCTGTATCGACGTCAGTGTATTGTCTTACTTTCCTGACGGCGTAGGCGGCTGAACTGAGCTTTCCCGCTAGGCTCGATATATGTGGGCCCCACTGAAGTTTGGCATCTGCTGTTATGCCCAGAAAAACCGCCGAGTTTACAGATTCAAGCACCTCTTTATCTAAGACGATGTTGGGACCTTGATTTCTAACATTTGGTAGGGCAAACTTTACACATTTCGTTTTCTTAGTATTTAGAATTAGGTTATTTGTCGTAAACCAATCCGTAACCATTGAGAGTGCACTGTTTACATCGTCAAAATCTTGCCTATTCCTGTCTACTTTAAAAATAAGAGAGATATCATCTGCGAACAGTACAACTTCACAGATACCCTTTAAATAGAATGGTAAGTCATTGATATACACTAAGAACAAGAATGGACCCAGTATTGAGCCTTGAGGTACACCTAACTGAACTGGTAGCCCAGAAGATTTCACACCATCAACATCTACACATTGGGACCTATTATGTAAATACGAATTTAAAACGTTGAGAGCTTCGTTTTGCACACCGTAATGACGCAGTTTACGCAAAAGCGTGTCATGGTGCACGCAATCAAAGGCTTTGGAGAGATCACAGAAAACTCCAATAGCATTTTGCGAGTTCTCCCATGCGTTAAATATGTGTTTCAGCAAAGCAACACCCGCATCTGTAGTCGAACGACCTTTTGTAAAGCCATATTGTTCATTATGAAGGAGGCTATTTAAATTAAAATGTCTAAGCAACTGCTTGAGTATTAACTTTTCAAATATTTTGCTAAATGCTGGTAAGATAGAAATAGGCCTGAAATTGCCAACGTCACTTTCATTACCTGATTTAAATAATGGTATGACTTTACTATTCTTCATGAGGTCAGGAAAAGTTCCTAAATCAACACATTTATTAAAAGTAACAGCTAGATAGGGGGCTACGATGTCTATTATATTACTTAAAAGTTTAATGGAGATGCCCCAGTAATCACCAGTGTTTTTAGACTTGAGTGTGTTAAAAACATTAACTACATCACGAGGCGTTACATGTTCGAAGCTAAATAAGGGACTATTTTTAGACACACTACTAAGCAAAAGGTTTTCCGCTTTAGACGGGGATGAATTTAAGGAGCGAGTGGTAGTTACAGGTATGTTGGCAAAAAACTCATTAAACGCCTCAGCTACGTCAGCTGCTAATGAAGTTTCACTTCTACTATGTGTCCCAGCACACGTTTTTTTTTTCGCAGGTTTACTGCAAATTATGATTTGGTTTGGTTAGGTACATTTTAATAAATGCATTTTTTATTTAAACATATTTTATTTTATCAAACAAAAAACTGAATTCAATCCGGAACTAATAAAACATCCATGGTCTTCTCTAAACTTATACACACACAAAGGAACATTAACAAATGCACATCTTTCGTCATCAATCTTCATTCGGCTCACCTGCGTTATAATCAATGATTGATACAATCGGCTTATGGTAACTAAAATATGATATATTCAATTCAATTCAATTCAATTCATTTATTAATTTTGTGAACATAGGGTTAAAGAAAAAAAAAAAATACAGATGTTTTACAAATAAATGTCGGTCCATACTATGTTCCACCAGAAGGCATACAAAATTGTTACAAAATTGTTAGGTATCAAATGTCACATTAACAAAATGAACACTACTACTTAACAATAATAATAAAATGTCAATAAATTAACACGGCACACAGACAAATAGGTATTCAGTCACAATCTCGTATACAATAATTAAATTAAATTTAAAAAAATAAAACAATAATAAATGAGGGAGCAACATACTGTTACTGACAGTTGTGTGCCTATATTTAAGTCTCAGAAACTATTAACTTTCCCATGCCTCTATATCCTCGAATTAGCAATATTTGTTCAAACAAACCGTAATTTATTTGCCACATTAACAGAAACCAGAAAACGGAGTACATCATTAAGATCACAATATCAGAATTTACTTCACACAGGCACATTTAAAACTAGTTTATTAAAAAAAAATGTAATTTGTATGGCTCCTGTTGTCTTTAATAAAATTCCCGATCATATGAAAACCTTGCCCTTGATGAAATTTAAAAAATGTTTTACTGAATTACTTGTAGATAAATGTTATTATTCTGTTCAGGATTTCCTAAATGATACATCTTAATAACCTATTTTGATAACTTGTATATTATTGTGTTTGCATGCCAACAAGGCAGAATGTACACGGTTCTTTATTATGTTATTTACGATCCTATTTGTATGTACCTGCATTCAAAGCAAATAAAGTATATTCTATTCTAAAAAAAAAAAAAAAAAACATTTCAGCAAAAATTTTTCTCTGATAAAAACTCAGTCACACAGTAGCACGTCATATCCTTTAAAAAAATACGTAGTTTACTCTTAAACAGCACTGTTGTCAAGTCTTTCCAACCACTTGATAATTTATTGTAAATTATTGGGGCCATACAGTAGACACTTCTGCGAACCAAAGTAGTTTGACACGGTAATTGACACAATTTACTATTGTCCCGCCTATTTCTTGGGAATACATCAGCTAGACGTTCATAACGACTTGGATTTTGCTTGACAAACATAGCTACTTCCAAAATATAGATACAAGGAAGTGTCAATATATTATACTGCTTAAAATAAGGTTTGCAACTGTCTGTAGTTTTAAGTCGGGATCGGACTCGGGATCTTGATATCTCTTCATGTTAACTAACTAGATTAATGCGACTGATTTCGGTTATTTGTGTTCTGTTTTCTAAGTACGATTTTATAAGTCTGAGCACGACACCTCTAATGCCGTAGACTTCTAATTTATTTAGCAATGTATTGTAATGGACATAATCAAACGCCTGAGTCATATCACAAAATATAGCACATATGGGGGATCGTTTATCCACATTTTTAATAATGGTATACAAAAAGTCATAAATTGCCATATTAATGTTTCTGTGCTGTCTAAATCCTTTTTGTTCTTCACAAAGTATATTATTTTTTTCAATGTAGTTATACAATTCTTTGTAGATGTATTTCTCAAATATCTTTGAAATAACCGGTATGAGTGAAATAGGTCGATAATATTCCATCAACTCCTTATCATCTTTCTTGAATAAAGGCTTAATTATTGATGTTTTTAAAGCTTCTGGATATATACCCGTACAAATACTAAGGTTAATTAAGTGACTTAAATGATCGCATATCTCTTCTGACACTGACTTCAGTATCTTTGTAGCGATTCCATCAATACCTACACTGCTAGTATTTTTTAAAGACATTATTATTTTATATATGTCGTGTGGTGTGCTAGGTGCCATAAACATTGATTTTTGTGTTACGGATGACATGCATACCTTTGGCTTAAATTTAGCATCTATTTTTGGATGTATTTTGTCCACGAAAAAGTCATTAAAAGCATTAGCAATATCCAAAGGTTTGGTTATAATTTGATTACCAGCTTTAAGTTTTTCAATTTGTTGTTTGGGGATATAGTATTTTGTCTGATTTATTACTTGCGACGTACTCTTTGCTTTATTTTTTGATTGTTGTATTTTGTAGTTATTCTGCGCTTTTTGTGTAAGATTAATAATTTTATTATATAGTTTAGAATAAGTAGAGAATTTCCTTTTATTTTCGCGGTTCGGTTTCAATCTGAATTGCCATAAAAGTTGTCTTTTTTTCTTACTGCACAACTTAACGCCATGTGATAGCCATTTACGTTTATTTAATATGTTGTTTTTTTTTTTTTTTTGACGGAAAGCATAATTCGTAAAATAATTTAAATGTGTTGATAAATTCACTGTAAGCTTCATTGGGATCTTCTGTAAGGTAGATCTCCGAAAAATTGAGACTGCTTACACTACTTTTAAACTTTTCTAAATTCTCGTTAATATAATCCCTTCTAGTCACATACCAGTATTTTGTACTACATATATTGGGTACTGGGCACTGAAGCAGCTGTGCTGTATGGTCTGATAATGCAAATTCCAATACGTCAGTTTTACAAGTCCTTTTAAAATTATGCGCAAAATTGTCTATGCACGTTTTGCTAGCCATTCGAGTTGGCTGTTTAAGAGCAAGTTTTAAGTTGAAATTTAGTAGCAGACACTCCAGTGTAACTGTATTATTATTCGGTTTTAAAATATCGATATTAAAATCGCCTGCAATCACAATATTCTTAGAACGCCCGTTGGATACATGTTCGAGTAATTTTTCAAGTTTATTGAAACAATCATTTATATTCCTAGCATTTGGCACTCTATAAATACATATGACTATTAATTTATAATTTATAAGCTCAACAGCACAACACTCAAAAACCCCTGGTGATGACAATTTAGCTACTTGAGGTATTTCCTTCCATTGATGACAGTTATTAATAATAATATATGCTCCTCCTCTTTTTTTTTTCCAGTCTACTATAGCATGCAGCCAAACTATAATTTGGTATGGATAGTTGATTTTCGTAACCCTTCATGATGAAATGCTCGGTAACACATATAATATTGACATTTATCTTCTTATCCAATAACTCATTTAAGCATACCGTAAGAGCATTTGATTTATTTAATAAACCTGCAATGTTTTGGTGTAAAATGTTAATATATTTATTGGAGAAAAAACAGTTATTTTGTTTCGTTTGTTTTGTTGAACGTATTTTCTTCTAAGATTTCCAAGTGAATGTTGTACAGGTCCTGAAAAATATTTCCCATGGCGTAGTCTTTTAAGGCTCCTGAACTTGTGTACGTAGAATAATGATAGTTCAAGTTCAAATTAGAGTCCAGAATATATGAGTATTGATGAGTTATGTTGTCCATATATAGCATGTTGTTGAACGTTTCCAGTCTTGAATTATATAAAATATTATTGTTATTATTACATTTGTATGTTGGCAAAGTAATAATTATATTTGTGTGCTTTATGTAATACGTTTCTCATGTATGTAATTATATCAAAATAGCATTTTCTAGTCTTAAAATCTTCCTCGCCGATCATTATTATACAGAAATCATTATTTGTGTAATTTTTGAGTTTTGTCTTTATATTCTGTAGAAGATGCATTAATACTTACATTTGGTGTTAGATAATGACATATTTGATAATTGTCTTGAAAATATTGGTCTGCTAAAGGTAATATGTTTTTGTTACTGTTATTAGTACTTAATAAACATAAGTTATATTTCAATTTCCTTTTGTTTACTAATGCAGTTTGCGTTGTCATTTGCTCATTCGTTGCATGCAACGCCATCTGTGGACTGGAATGCGTAGTAGTAGTTTTTGTTCGTCATCATTTTTAGTCACTTTTTCTTTGGCTACTATATCCGAATCAGTCTGTGTTTGTTTAGTTTTAAATCCTGCTTGTTTTAAGTATTTTATCACCTTTTTTTTAGGCGTAATCGTTGGAGATTGTATTGGACTGGATACTATGTGTTTGTAGATTGAATGTTTCCGACTCAAATTTTCATTCTCCTTTTTAAGCTTATTATTTTCAAGGCTTAATGTATCTTTTTCTCCATTTGCACTACAGAGTTTAATAGTAAGCTCATTAATCTGTTTCTTTAATTGAGTAATTAAATCAATGTCATCATCATCTGATATATCTGGCATACTGCATACAGTGCCATCAGCGCCATCTAGTGTGTAATTGACGAGGCTTTCATCCAAGTTCATATCGGAGTTTGAGTGCGCTCGTGCGCGTTTAACGGTGACATTATCGATTTCGTTCATAGTTCTTTGTGTCTGTAGTACTGATACTTATAACTAGATGTCTTTTATACTGTATCGCTTATTTGAGACCAGATGTCACTTTACTCAATTCTGTTAAGTCTACTATGAATTTGAATTATTGAAAATTAACGATTTTTTATTTAACTTTGTGAGATTATGGGGTTTTCAATATGACTAGGCTATTACAGTACCTGTGGTTTTTGGCTTTATTGCACTGTGAAGAAATTTTTACGGCCGTGTCATTGTTTTATTAAGAGTTTTTGAGTTTTTATGAACACTGCACATAAGTCGTTTGTATTGTCACTTTACACTTAAGTTTTGGAAAAACAACGCTATACAGTGTTAATAGTCACTTACTGCACGCAATTACACTAAATATTACTTTGTTATTGCACAATTACTATTTATTTACATTTTCCAAATACGGAGTCGATGTTATCTGCGCGCCACTAGCGACATCTATATATTCTGCTCATTGTATCCATCTAATACAGCCGTTGCCCTCAAAAGTACTTATCTACAGCGCACCTACCTACCTAGCTATCTGCCCTACCTATCTACCTACCCTACCTATCTACACTACCTACCCACCTACACTACCTACCCACCTACACTACAGCTACATTATAAACCTACCCTACCTACGGCACTTCATTTCCTGACATTGACTCTCCTCCCGTACGGCCAGTACCCCAGTGACGCCTACATTGCATAAGTTGCTGCCTAGCTAGCCGAGCAGGGTGAGCGGCTACCACGCAACTTTTTTCTAATACTTACATTTTTAAACTCGTGATATCTTTCGTATGGAATGTCCGAATTGAATAATTCAAAAAGTTATATAAAGGTATTAAAGCAGTCTTGAATATGAAGTAATTTATTTTGATAAGGATTAATACCAAGATACAAATAAAGAGCCTTTTCTAGCAGCGACATTTAAATTAAATTAAAAAAATAAAAGAACACTTATTGTGGCATAACTATAATAGTTAGACATATGCTATCGCGACACTTATTGTAAATAATGATGTTTTCTGCAAAGTTGTAGTACATTATTTTATTCTATCATCAATAGTTTTCGCAGCGCACGCGATGTAAATAATATTTTAAGTAATTTTTTTACACCTTGCGTTACATTATTGGAGTTTTAATAAGAATCCCTATTTTTTTGAAAATGTAATATAGCCTATGTCACTCGGGGATAGTGTAGCTTCCCAACAGTGAAAGAATTTTTCAAATCGGTTCATTATAAAAACTTGAGATTCCAATCTCCGCGGCCGTAACGCTTTTTCGTGACAGAAAAATTCATGATGATCGTTTCATTCATAATCCGCCGGCCAATAATGCATTATTTTAGTTATGATCAAAATTCGGCTAGGAGGGACGTGACCGCCTTGCGTTTTAGACCGCATTAATTCGTAATGGAACGTTATTATTGAATCAGGTATGTACAAGTTAAACTATTAATTCGAGTCATATTTTATTGAATTAAACATTATTGAATTAAACCTAAAGATGAACTTGGAGTATTTCTAGTTGTTACACTATTATTGATTCACAAAAATACGATTTAAAATAATATTTTTACTTACGTCATTCTTGGTGGTTTATAAGTAATTTTAGACATAATACAGTATTGTTGAAGAATTTTCATTAGCTGGTTTCTTGTGATCATTTCTTATTATTTAAACAAATACTTATTTCTTAATCACAGCATTTAAAATTACGCATTCGAACATGTTGAAGTAAACATTAGAATACTCTCATTAACTATTTTTTTAAATTATTTTGAGTTACTACATTCTAGGTGACATAGGTACAATATTAAAGGTGTTTTATTCAATATTAGTATTAGTATTTTTGTGGATTAAGTATGCATCGTGGGCGATTCCTTGTTGATATGGCGACAAAAACAACGTCAAACAATCACCAGGAGAAGGAAAACGACGAACGTATTAAAGAAACCTCACTCCCTTTGAATTCTTCACCTTCATTATTGAAACCGGTGAGAACAAACAATGAATGGGTCCCAGAATGATGACAACGAAGCTGTGAAAACACAACCTTACTCGATACCTTCACTTTCTACAAGAAATCCAGTTTTTCAAGAAATTTATGTGAGCAATGCACTGAGTACGTGTAGTAATATTGAATTGAGTAAAATTATGTTTTGTGTTGCGTAATGTAAATTATTTTGAATACTATTATATAGAATCTTTTTTTTTGTTCTTCTAACTGAACAGACAGCTGTGCTGCTGGGGAGTTTGTTGCGCCACTTCTTCTTCCCAGCTAATGCACTAGGAAGTGGTGAAGGGTGGGCGTTTTGGGGGACTGTCTTATGTAATTTTGACGTTCGAAAAGTGCTGATTCTTAGCCTAGTTTGAATAAATGACTTGAATTTTGAATTTTGAAAAAAAATCGATGACTGAATCCAACCAAAGGAAAGTCATAAGTCATGTCATTTATTTCATAACAAAATACATTGTGTTGAAAATATTACAGTATGATTAGTAAAATAACAGAGGAGCTCGTGGCTAAGTAACAACAGCCGCACTGGTCGATCCATCAGGTTAAGCTACGCTTGCCGGGCTTGGTCAGTGGATGGGTGACCATCTTTACATACCGAGAATCCTCCGTGCCTCGGAAAGCAAGTTAAGCCGTTTGTCCCGGCTGTCATTCGTGGATCTTTGACAGTTGTTACGAGTCGTCAGAAGCCCGAAAGTCTGACACCAGTCTTACCAAGGGGTTATTACCCAGTTACTGGGTTGTGGAGGTCAGATAGGCAGTCGCTCCATGTAAAATACTGGTATTCAGCTGCATCCGGTTAGACTGGAAGCTGACCCCAACATAGTTGGGAAAAGACAGGCAGATTGATTGATTAGTAAAATAATAAAATATAAAGCATAAACATAACCATAACATTCATATTTAAAATTCATTACGCATTTAAAACATATCAATATCACTAATACTAAAAATAATTTTATGTCAATAATTCAGCAACAATAAATTAAATAATCACCAACATTCCATTCAACTTATCAAATTCATTTCCCAGTATTAAAAGAAAACAAAAGAAAATAGTAATAAACAATAACAATACAACACAAAAAAAAAATATTATGATAATTTACAAATCTATCATTTATGGATGTCGTTTGTCATCTATAAACTCATCAATACTGTAATAGCCCTTCCCCAATAAATATGTCTTTAATTTGCTTTTAAAAATATTTTATGCTGTATATGCTCTTCAAGTCCATTGGCAACTTGTTGTATAGAAAGACAGATTGAACTCCGGGACTGTGATGAACCACGTTCAATTTCGGTTGGATTGTGGAAGGTAAGTCTTTCCTATGAGTACTATCCCTAGCTTGTCTTTCCTCATCGGTCTCGTGCAAGTTCTTAACAAAGTTAGTTAACAAAACTAGAATATAGAGACATGGCACTGTTAAAATGTTAAGTCTGATGAAGTGGTTCCTGCACGATTCTGTCTGTCTCATACGGCATCGTCCTTAAGGTACGTATGGTGTCGTCGTCGGTGTGTAGCATCGTCCTTAAGGCTCTTTTTTGTATTACACCTTGACTCAACTAAAGCAAAGTATACAATCTTAAGTTGGGCCAAAGTGAGGTCATCCCTCAGGCTTCTAATTTTGCAACATGCAGAGCTAACAGACTTCTGTATAGACAATATTTCAACCTTCCAGTTCAATAACGCGTCAATGTGGACACCCAGGAATTTAAAATTATCCACTACTTCGACATTGTTACCACAAGATACAACCCTAAGACTAGCATTATTTCGTACCGTTGATTTAAATAATAAACATTTTGTTTTATTTACATTAAGTTTTAAATTATTTGTAACAAACTAGTTTTCAAAAGCTTGTAAGGCAGCATTAATCTTGGATTCTAAATTACTTATAGTATCTGCAGAAACTATTGCATTAGTATCATCAACAAAAATAATTAATCTTGTGTCAGTAAATCGTCTTTTAATGTACTCAATCAAGTCATTTAGAAACAGGATGAAGAAAATTGGGCCCAGAACAGAGCCCTGGGGGACAACTCGGGTTACAGTGACTAGGTTCGATTTATAATTTATTTCTTCTCCATCTACAACTGACTTAATCTCTATGTACTGACGTCTATTGTGCAAATAGGAGCTGAACAGCTTCAATACATTTTCTCGTATACCATAATGTTCCAACTTGGCCAAGATAATTTTATGGTCTACTGTATCAAAGGCAGAGCTAAGGTCCAGAAAAATACCTGCCACTTTATGCTTATCATTCAAATGACAGACAACCTCGTCAATTAACGCCTCAATAGCATCGGCAGTTCCTAATGATTTTTGGTATCCGAACTGATGACTATTTAGTATCCTGTAATGATTTAAATGCCTCATGCCTATTCTTCATAATTTTTTCGAAGATCTTTGATAATACAGGCAATATGGAAATCGGTCTGTAGTTAGCAGGATCTGTTTTTGAACCTTTCTTAAAAATTGGAAGCACACGAGCGATTTTAAAATGATCCGGGAATAGGCCTGACTCGATACACTCATTAAAATATGATGCTAATGGAGTTGCCAATAGGTCAATATTATCTTTAATAATATTCAGGGGGATTTCGTCATAACCAGCATTGTATTTATTGGGCATATTTTTAACCATATTAAAAATTTCTAAGGGTGAAACTGCGTCAAAAATCATGTTAGAATCTACTCTGCCAACACTTTCAGTTAGATATGTCATTGCTAATTTTTGGTCACAAGATTTAAGGTGGATAATGTTGTCGAACCTTTTTGAAAATATATTAGCCACATCTAAACCATTATTAGTAACAGTGTTGTCAATCTTAAGTATAATTTGTTCATTGTCAAGGTTTTTAGTAACATTGCGCTGTCAGTTTACTATTTTCCATATCATCCTACTGGAATCAGATGCCATTTCTATTTGTTTTCTGACATCATTCCTTTTTGCACAACTTACTACTTTTCTATAAATTCTGTTATACTTGTTTCGATATTCTAGAACTGATGTGTCACATTGTGTTTTCTCTACGGTATTAAGGAAACGTTTTACTTTGCTGGCTGTCCTTATTCCATTTGTTACCCATTTAGACCCCCTATTCCTTTTAACTGTAACTTTTAATTTACTCTTCTTAAAAAATGAAGAATGCATTTCTTTGAATTGTCCTATAAAAGTGTTTATACCTGTGCTCCAGTCAGTTTCTATCAGCTTTTTCCTAAAGTCACTTTTGTTCTTATCACTATATTTCCTTCTGCAAATACGCTTAAAATTTATCCGTTTCTTGAACTCAACCTTTTCTAGCCGTAGTGTACAGAACAGACCCGCGTGACCGCGTGACCGTGGGGTAAAATATTACATTTCACCCCTGCACACCGGACAGAGTGATTATGATGATTCCAACTGTGACCTTTATTTTACACCTGGTTCAACTAGTAAAGCCCCGAGTTTACTTCAAACTGGAGCAACACAATCTTCAAGTGTTCTTTGCCAAGTAGCTCTTCTACAAGTAGCTCTTCTTCCAGTAGCTCCTCATCAAGTAGCTCAGATGATGAAGCTGAGAATATTATAAACCCCGTTGCTTCAACTAGTGGATCAGCAGTCAAATGATTACAAAATCAAATGTTGCTTCGCAAGTGCACGACATCTCAAAAGGCAAAAAGAGGGTAGGTACGTAATGTATTACGTAAAATAGTAAAACACTTCACAATACTGGTAAAGCATACCAATCGGCGACTAAAAAACCAGTAACTGCAAAGGAGATCAGTCCGACGTGTGGCGAAAAATTCAAGTAAAATTGTCGTTCTAAAATAAATGAGGCATCAAGACAAGGAAGGAATGTTTTGGAAGGTTCATTTTGTTATATTTTTGTTTTAATAAGTACAAAATGTTTAAATAAATTTTTAATTATTATTTATATAAATAAAAGCTGATTATCTGACCGATTTTTCTTGATTATCTGGTTTTATTTATTAATTTACTAACCTTAGATTGAAAATTATTGTGTTTGTGGTAACTACAAATATAAAAATTGTTGTAACAAAAAAAAATGTTACTCAAAACCATAAAAAGTCACCCTAAAACTGTAGTAACTCAAAATGTTTGAACAATAACTACACAACTAAAAATAATTTATCTTTCTGAAAACTTTATTCAAGGCTGTTTCGGACGAGAGGGGCACGACCAGCACCCGCAGTCGTCCTGGGCCAGTTGGTCCTTCGAGCCGGATATCCTGCCAGAAGAAGAAGAAGCAAGAAGTCCAGAAGATTCAGAAAACATTGCAAGATGCCGGTAACCAGGTCGCAGAAGGATGCCCCCTTGAACCCGCCGTCTCGTCCTACCGTAAGGGACACGACTGCAGAAGCATCAGGGTCAGAAGGGGTCACGTCAGCGTCAGGGTCATCGGGAACCGCAGCGACATCGGACACGAACACTTCTTCGGGTACGGCCACGGAGGGGACCACGGCTACAGAGGCTACGACTACGACTGCAACAACAGCGGCGTCCGGGAAGAACGGACAGAAAAAGGAAGATGCCGCACAGAAGGAGATGACTAAGAAGACCCCAGAAGATGTCCCGGAAAAGGGTGTTTATGGCTCCGCCACGACCCTACAACCGAAGGGGGTCAGTCGTCGCGCCAAATCTACGAAGACTACGAGTTCCTCGGCCAGAAGACGCGAGCTGGAAGCCAGAGAAGAATTAGCACGCCTGGAATTGAATCAAGCCCAGGCTGCGGCGAAGCTAGCCCGTGTCAGATTGGAGCTGGCTCAATGTGAGGATGAAGACTCCGTGGATGAAGACCAAGAGGACAGAACAGCGCAGGTGCAAAACTGGATTCAGACATCAGTGTTGGAAGACAAAAACATGGAGCAACCAGAGCATCGAGATCAACACCCTTCAGAGGAACTACCGAACGTGAAGCCTGAAGAAAATTCCTCAGTGAAAGGGGCTACAATCGAGATTCAAACTTTGGCAGCAGCACTGAAAGAAGCTTTCACCACAAGAGGAGGACCAGCAGCGCAGCCGAAGTACATTCACGAGTTACCCTACTTCGACGGCAACAGCAGCGAGTGGTTGGCCTTCAAGGTTGTCTACGAAGATACAGCACCGATGTTCAACGACGTCCAGAATATGGCTCGACTAAGAAGAGCACTGAAGGGCAACGCAAGAGAAGCTATCAAGAGCCTGCTGTACTCTGAAGCCTCTCCGTTGGAAGTGATGCAGGCCCTCAGAAGAAGATATGGAAGACCTGATGCGCTGGTGCTGGCAGAATTGGATAAAGTCAAGGCATTACCGAAGATTTCAGAAAATCCAAGGGACATATGCATCTTCGCGAGCCAGATCAACAACAGCGTAGCAGCAATAAAAGGACTGAAGAAACCACAGTACCTGCATTCACCCGAGATGGTGAAACAAATTATAGAGAAGATTCCGACAGTTCTCAAATTCCGATGGTACGACTTCACCGCAGCATCAGATGAAAGCGAGTTCTCCAACCTGAAGCTGGTATCCAAGTTCCTAAACATAGAAGCGGACAAGTGTGGAGCCTTCGCAACTTCAGAAGAGAAGAGCGGCTTCAAACGGACTCATCGACAAGCGACGCATTCAACAAAGGAAAGGAACTTCAAAGAAAAGGATTCAAGACAAACGGAAAAGGCTTGCCCTATGTGTGAGGGTGAACACTTCCTCGTCGAATGTCAGAAGTTCCAGAAGGCGTCGGTTCAAGATCGGTGGGCAACAGCAAAGAAGAGTCATGTCTGCTTCAAATGTCTTCAAGGGAGACACCGAAAGGAGAGCTGCAGAAAACCACCGTGCAAGGAATGCAAGAGGTGGCACCATCATCTACTCCACGTCGAGTCAGAAGAAAAGACAGAGGATAAGAAAAAGGAAACGCCACAAGAAGTAGCGAGCGTCACAGTATCAGTAAATGCAGTCAGCAACACAAGGGCATACTTGAAGATAGTTCCAGTGGAAATCTTCGGGTCCAAAGGGTCAAAGAAGATATTAGCTCTCATGGATGAGGGGTCAACGGTGTCACTTCTGGATGAACAAGTGGCAGAAGAGATTGGCGTTCAAGGAAGCAAGGAGGAACTGGTCATCGAGACAGTGGGAGGCAGGCTGATCAGAAAGAAGGATTCTCAGATACTGGACCTTACAGTAAAAGGGGTTTATCAAGAAAACAAGAAGACCCTGAAACGAGTTCGGACCGTCGACGAGTTGAAGCTTGCACCGCAGTTCCTAGACAAGAAGAGGATTCAAGATTGTCAACACTTAAAGAAGATCGCCGACTCCCTATATTACGCAAGAGAGTCACCTCAGCTACTCATCGGTCAAGATAATTGGGAGCTGATCGTGACTCAAGAAGTGAGAAGAGGAAAACCAGGAGAACCAGTTGCTTCAAGTACAGGACTTGGTTGGGTGCTCCACGGGTCAGACACTAGAGGCGCAAGACCAGTACACTTCCTGAACGCCTGTCTACATGTCAGCGCTCCAGAAGAAGAGATGCATCAAGCTATTAAAGATCATTTCGCAATCGAAGCACTTGGCGTGCAACCAAGAAGACCCACTACAGACTCAGAAGGAAGAGCGCTCACCATCCTAGAGAAGACCTGCAAAAGACTTGAAGATGGACGATTTGAAGCTGGACTTCTGTGGAAGAATGAAGAAGAACAGATGCCAGAAAGCTACACGTCTGCCAAGAACCGATTGATCAACATCGAAAAGAAGATAGACAAAGATCCTCAGTTGAAGGCGGAATATAGCAAGCAGATCCAGCATCTAATCGATAACAAGTATGCAGAAGAAGCATCTGATGAAGCAGAATACCCCAAGAAAACGTGGTACCTCCCTCACTTCTCTGTGGTACATCCGTTAAAGAAGAAGATACGGATCGTCTTCGACGCCGCAGCCATGTCAAAAGGAAGAAGCCTCAACAACGCTCTGCTGTCAGGACCAGACCTGCTACAATCCCTCTTCGGAGTGTTACTGCGTTTCCGGCAAGGACCTTTAGCAGTGGCGGCCGACATTAAGGAAATGTTTCTCCAAGTACGCATCAGGCCAGAAGATAGAGACAGCCTGAGGTTCCTGTGGCGCGGGGATCGTCGCGACGTGTCGCCAAAGAAGTATAGGATGACATCAGTCATCTTCGGCGCGACATCATCTCCGAGCACAGCGATCTACGTGAAGAATCGAAACGCTGCAGACTTCAAAGAGCAGTATCCAGAGGCTGCGAGAGCAATTGAACTGAACCATTACATGGATGATTACCTGCACAGCTTCCACAAGGAAGAAGACTTCAAAAAGGTGACAGCACAGGTGGATTTCATACACAAGAAGGCGGGCTTCGAGCTAAGAGGATGGGCATCAAACCACCCTAAGCTGCTGCAAGACGTGAACACCGAGACAACAGAAAAAACAGAAGTGGACCTAGGTGAGAAGGAAGAAACGACATTGGGACTGCGCTGGTTCACTGAAAGGGACTCCATCGGCTTCAGGGCAAATCTCCGGAATACACCAGAGGAAATAGCCAAGGGGTTCAAGGTGCCTACGAAAAGGGAAGTCACCAGCGCTGTAATGTCGACCTTCGATCCACTGGGATTGGCATCACCCGTTCTCATGCAGGGTAAGAAGCTGCTTCAGAACATATGGCGCAGTGGTATCGGCTGGGATGAAGATATAGAAGAAAGGGAGTACGAAGCATGGAAGATTTACCTAGAAAAGATGAAGCTTCTCCAAGACCTTCAGATTCCAAGATGCCTGGCGCCACATCGCACCGAGGGGGAGCTGCACACGTTTACGGATGCAAGTGAGACGGCGTATGCAGCAACAGTCTATTGGAGAGCAATAAATCAAGATGGAACTTACCACGTCAACCTAGTGGCAGCGAAAGTAAGAGTCACTCCACTGAAACCGGTATCAATCCCGCGACTCGAGCTACAGGCGGCTCCATAAAAACCGCACTAGACGCTACACTCAACGAAAGACATCCAAGAGAGGAGGTACTCCACACCCTCCTCCTAGAGGCCGAGCATATAGTCAACTCTCGGCCTCTCACTCACCTCTCCGAGAACCCCGAGGAGGAAGCACTGACTCCAAACCACTTCCTCATCGGGCGGTCGTGCGGCGCGACGAGAATCGGCGGCTTTGAAGACAACGAGCTTGTGGGCAAGCACACCTGGAAGGCCACGCAGCGACTTGCCGACCACTTTTGGCAACGTTGGCTGCGAGAATACCTGCCCACTCTACTACCAAGGAAGACAGCGGGCAGAATCAGCGCTACAGACCTGCGAGTTGGAGACATCGTGTTGATCGTCGACCACACCCTACCAAGATGCACCTGGCCACGCGGCAGAATCCAGCAAGTGTATCCGGGGCCAGATGGCCGAACCAGGATCGTCGATGTCGAGACCAGAGGAGGAGTGCTGCGAAGACCCAGTTCGAGAGTGGTGCTGTTGGTGCCGGGAGTGTTGCCGAGTCAAGAAGATGGTGCAACGCACGAGGGGGAGAATGTCGGCAACGGGACCCTATCTACGCACTAGGGCACAAGTAGCAGCGGGATTGCGACGAATGCGCTCTCTATAGTCAATGAATCGAGTCGTAAGTTAGAAAGAATTTCGTAATATCTAATTAGAATTTGTTAATTTATCGTTTATCTTGCTCTAATTGGTTTGCCTAACTTAAAATTCTCATTAGTTTTCATATTCAATCTAATAAGACTGAAACAAACGAATTTGCAAAGAAACATTTGATCATTGTTAGGACTGTAGTATAATTACGTAACTTGAAAATGTGATTTTTTGTTTATGGTGATATTTCGTTAATTTTTGTTTTGTATGATAGAATCTTGCATAAAACCAATATTCCAGTTAGATTCAAGTTGATAGGACTACGCGTTTAGGAATTATAAGCAAAATTGTGTAAGAAAATTTTGTTAAGTTAAGTTTTGAGTTTATGTTCTACGAACTTTTGATGTTTGAAATTATATTAGATATTATTGTTAGCAACAACATTCAGTTAGTTATTTTTATATTGTCATTGTTTTATTAGTAATTCATTATTTAATTTTAGGAAATTAATAATGTAGTAATACAGACGTCGAATTTGTTGCACATTCCTAACACTAGGGGACGCTACTTGTACCATAAAAACAGCCTAAGCTTAACTAATGTGAAACCTTTACCTTAATGAGAACCGTTATAGATTTTTGCTATTTTTAAGGTCTAAACTAAGATTTATTGATACAGTTTTTAGTATATAGGTAGAATAAGTCCATTCCTATGTTAGCATTATAAGATGAACATTGTAAGGGGTGTTATATCATAGAAAATTGCCAAAGTAAGTTTCCCATACAAAGTCACATTTGTGCCATGTACAATCTTGAAGTGTTCTGATTGGTTGAGAGAAAAGGGATTAGTGCCGTGTGCAAAATTAAAATGTTCTGATTGGCTAGAGGTCTCTATAAAAGAAGGGCAATTTTCTATGGTTTGCCCCCGACAAGACCGTAGCCTTCGACGACATCGACAAGGCTGAATGCCTAGCCGATAGTCTAGAAGCGCAATGCTCACCCAGCACCCTACCAGTAGACCAAGCTCACCTCCTAGAGGTAGACGCCGAAGTCGAACGTAGAGCCTCTCTCCCTCCCGTCGAAGACCCTGAAAGTCCTCTGCCCCCCGTCACACCGGACGAAGTGCACGACATCATCAAGGGTCTTAAAGTCCGTAAAGCCCCCGGCTCTGATGGAATCACTAATAGGGTGATTCAGCTATTCCCTGCCCACCTGATAATGCTACTGACCACCATCTTCAATGGTGCCCTAAGCAACAATTTCTTCCCACAAGTGTGGAAAGACGCCACCGTCATCGGTATCCCGAAGCCCGGCAAACCCAAAACCGAGCCTTCGAGTTACCGCCCCATCAGTCTGCTCAAAGTCCTCGGCAAGGTCTACGAGAGGCTTATTTATAAGCGTCTCAGAGACTACGCCGAGACAAAGGGCCTCATCCCCAACGAACAGTTTGGGTTCCGCACCCAGCACTCTAGCGTGCATCAGGCCCACCGGATAATCGAACACATAAGCGCTGGCTTCCAGCGTGGTTTGTATACCGGTGCAGTATTCTTCGATATAGCGAAAGCGTTTGACAAAGTCTGGCACAACGGCTTAATATACAAGCTGTACCAACTCGGTGTGCCAGATCGTCTCGTGCTCATCTTACGAGACTTTTTGTTGAATCGCACATTCCGCTATCGCATCGAAGGCGCAATATCCTCTCCCCGTCCCATCCGCGCAGGCGTCCCACAGGGCTCTGTGCTTGCCCCCCTCATATTCACTCTATTCACCAGCGACATCCCGAAGAGTAAAAAGGCACAGTTGGCTCTGTTCGCAGACGATACGGCCATTTACTACAAGGGCGCTGGACCCGACTCGATAGCCCGCATTCTCCAAACCGCAGTCAATAACCTTGGCGCCTGGTTTAGGAAATGGAGGATCGAAGTCAACCCCGACAAGAGCCAAGCGGTCATGTTTTCAAAACTGCTGGCTCGATACAGACCCCCAATGCCCCGACCCATCACCATGCTCGGCAAGCCGATCCCTTGGGAGAAGCGAGCCAAGTATCTAGGTGTGGTCCTCGACCAACACCTCACTTTCGCAGACCACATAAAGCAGGCCCGCGCGCGGGCCGCTTTCGCTCTCGGAAGACTCCACTCCATGTTAAATGCACGTAGCAAAATGTCACTTAGGTGCAAATTGCGAATCTACACAACGTGCATTCGCCCCATCCTGACCTATGCGGGCGTCGTATTCGCCCAAGCCAAACCCCGTCAAATCCATAGATTGCAGGTAATACAGAACAGATTCCTTCGTAAGGCCACGGGAGCCCCTTGGTTCTGTAGGAACGAGACCCTCCACCTCGACCTTAGACTCCCCACAATCCACCAGTTTCTAAAACGCAATTCCAAGCGTTTCTTTGATTCCGCCGCCACCCATCGCAACCCTCTGGTTGTCGCGGCCGCCAATTATCTCCCGAGTCAAATCAGTACAGTCCGCCGCCCGAGGCAAATCCTTTCCGACCCAGACGACCCCATAACCCTCCTCCAGGAGAGCAATAGGGAAACCAGTACAGTGAGAAAACACACACACCGACACACTTTCCGACCTCGCCGCAGAGGTCCGCGATCGCGACCCTCCCGAGTAAATGATACTCCCCCCCGACCCTTGCTCGACGATGCGCCAGCCCGCGTCGATGATGCTGAGCCTGTAGCTTTAAATTCCCCGATTAATAATAATAATATATCATTGATCCAGCCTGTCCCTCTTGCTGTCCTCCCCCCAGCGAACGCCCTAAGCCGAGGTTCGTACCCCACAGGGGGTGCCCTTAGCGAGCGTTCGCCTAGTTTTAATTAGCATAGTTTTTGCCCCTGGCTGGAGGCTTTGAGTGTAGAAGCTTAAGGCAGCCACAGGATTGTCCGGTTGAGTAGTCATGACCTCAGTGGTCAGCTACGAGATGCCCTACATAAAAAAAAAAAAAAAAAAAAAAACTATGGTTTGGTATTCCGAATCCAGCAGTATTACAAGAAACAAGTCAAGACTGAACATTCCTGTTTCATTTCGAGGAATCCCTCTAAGTCACCAGTCCCTCGCCGAGGTCCCTGTGGGTTGTACCTAGTGAACAATACGCATTCAGGAGTGCGTGGTGACGTGTGTCGCCATCAGAGTCGCTAGACTCAGGTAGTAGGGAACATACGTCAAAAACGTTGGGAGATTGTCCCAGGACGACTGCGGGTGCTGGTCGTGCCCCTCTCGTCCGAAACAAAGGCAATATAGTCTTAACTCAAAAATTGGAAATTAATTTATTATCTGTAATTTTTTGAATTATTGGTAATTAGATAATTGCGTTAATTATATTAATAAACCTAATCAAGTATTCATTTTTTTATAATCTTTATCAGGAAGTGAATATTTAATAAATTTTTCGTAGATTCTCAAAAAAGTCACATATTGAGTTATTAGTTAGTTATTGTATTATTAGTGCGATATGATAATTTTCGGTTTTTTTTTACTCTTCATAGGTTTTTTTTTTTACCTGTTCCTTTATCGACTCTGAACTCACCCTGAAGCTATGGCACGCAATTTCTTTAACACCCTGTATAATTGGGTTAGGTACCTAAAAAAAAAAAAAAAAAAATGTATTTCCAGCATCGCAATAACAACCATAAGAATAACAAATACTTATAAAGAAAAAATAAAATACAAAACATAACATCTCATGTCGTGCGTACAAATATTATGGTTGTTAGAGAGTAATTCACACTGACCTCCGTACTAGTAAAAACTGTATCACGGTAGGTCAGTCTTCCTCGTTCGCCAACAATCATACACTTAACAGCACTTTATAGTGAACATAATATTTTGAGACATTTAGCAGGTGTTCGGTATTAATTAATACATTCGTAAGGTGGGTAAAACTAAAAATTATTATGTATATGCAAAATATTTAGACAAAAAAAATTGTTATGAACAAGTTGTTGTGTTGATGTTTGTATGATGTTGCGTGTTGCTGTAATTGGTGTATGTGACTGAATATGTGTGAATACGAGCTTTGTGTTTGTATTTATGATAGGCTTACTAATACTAATCTACTTACTAAAGTGTCCTTTATTGGGCTAAACAGCGGGCCCAACGCTTAAAAACTTAAAACGATGCACAAGTCTTCATACAATCATAAGTAATACCTAATAAAGTGAACCATACTATCCGCAATCAGCGGCTGATTTTACGGTTTGTGATTATGTAGGTAAATGTCTAAATGACCATATACTCGTACCTACTTATTATAAGCCTTGATACTGGACCGCTATAATACTGTGCATGGCCATGTAAAGATTATCGCTGAACGCATGTACCTGTGATGCAGAAGAGTTCTGCTCATGCCCTTGACATAATCCCTTCGTCGACATTTATTTACCTGATGTCATCACAGACATAGGTACACTTCCTTTTGATCCACTAATCCACTTCATCTTGAATGAAGTGCCTATCTCAAATGTCATCGCAATGTGTCACTCGTGGGATTTCAAGTTCATGTTCAAGAATGAGTCATGGAAGCCTGCGACACTAATACAGACTTTATTGCAATGATATATATCTCTTTATTGACTGCCACAGAAAACACGACCGGATAAAAACATTCGGAAGTAAACTCTATCTCTAGTTAGTAAGGGTGAGTTTCCCACGTGTCGAGCGCACTCGCGCATGCGTACCGTATCCACTTATCCCCGACCCTTGGAAAACAGTGCTGGGAATACTAGAAAATTGTTAATATTATCGATAGAAAGATGGAGGATTTAAAGGAACTTAGGATTACGACCTATCAAAATAATGTCAATAATTTTATTTAAAAAAAATTGCAATAACAACACTGAAAATAGTGTGTAAAACTTTAAATACCTGCGCCATAATTATTATGGTAAACAATTTCTAGGTAGGTTTATCTATATTATTTTTATTGAACAATTGAACATTATTAAGTACCTATCTCATTAGTAGTTAGATAATATTGACGTACCTAACCTACACACTTATAATATGAGGAGGTAGGTAACTAAACAAGAAAAAAATGTAGACCAATATTTTGACATAGCAACGATTAAACGACATTACATTCAATTTTAAAATAATATTTAAGTCAATATTGGTTCGTTCAGTTAACCGGTACCCCACACCCACCCGGCCAATACCTATTACACTATCTTTATAAAATCTTCAGGTACAAATCTGCAAGCGGCGATTTAAGTTTACTGTACTAATAATAACTGTATGAATAACCTCAGCAAGAAAACAACATTGAAAAGGTCATAGTCATCATAACTTCAAGTAAAAGACATAAACAAGACAAAATTAAATATTTTTGGTAACAAAATCACACACACACATCAAAGTCAAAACTTTCCGACACAAAGATTCTAGGAAGTTATTTCGAATGAACTCAACTAAGAATCAATCAAATCAGCGATGAATACGAATAAAATTGTAATTTCATCTAGATCGGTCATTGACCGCATAATGCGCTGTACAAAACAATATCGCTCTCGCTGTGAAAACAATCGCTCGCATATCAACACGCACTGTCGGGCAAACACCATCGATTGTCGATGTGTAGCGCGGCGCGGCACCTCCCTCGTGCCGCCATGACACTCCGCGAGCGAGCGCGCCCTACGCGCCTGGCACGTATCAAAATAGAATATTCGATTTTTAAATAACAATAATCCGGCCAGGAATAATCTGGATACATATTACACTTGTGAGTCGATTTTTTGGTATTTTTTTTTTGTAGGTAACGTCACTATGAATTCCTTTTGCATTTATTGGTATTCGTACAATTACGTTTTTTATGTCATGTATAAATTAATTGATTTCCTACCCACAGAAAACGATCAAGGTCTTTGATTATATTTTTCGTATATTGATCCTTGTTGTAGTCGCGGTTACAAGGCTATTATTTCTATGTTTATTTCATTATTTTTTATCTACGGTAGCAGGATTGCGACAGTTCTAACTAACCGGTATTTACTCAGATTTGTTGGTATTGGTATCGGCGGCGGCGGCGGGGCGATTGCTAGGTACACTGTACTTACCGATTTTTTTGTTCTATATTATTGCAATGGGACTCATTATCATAAATCCTATTCAGCAAAAATATTTGTTAACTTGAGGTTTTTTTGCTTACAAAAATGCTTTTGCAATTACTGATAATAATACCTATTTAAATTACGTAGTTCTTCTACGTCGACAGACATTATTTCTTTTTGACAGCACATTATTTCGTCATAGATCAAAGAATCTCACAGAGGCGACAGGTGTTCTCTTTTTTTGTTCTGATTTTTGTAAACCATTGTGATAAACAAAGACATTTTATTTTTTCAGTTGTTGTAAAGGCCCAACGGCCTTGCTCTCGTCATGGCGAACAATTGGTGGAGGGAACCTGACATGGGGGGTAAGAAATTGTTTTGTTTTGTCATGTTTTACTGTTTTTATTCGACTCCACCAAGATAAATATTGTATTATTTATGCTGACATTGTTGACTCGATGGATTTAAGGTAGGTACTTATTTAATACCTATTTTTTTTTAATCTTAACGTAGTTTTATTTATTTCGTTTATAAAAATACGTTGGTATGTTAAAAAGTTTTATCAGTTTATCACACAATTATCACTTTACCTGTAGCAATAAATGAGGCTATAGAAATAAAATAAGCCTATTGAAAAAATACCTAAACAAAATCCACGTTTTGGCATTTTTAGATTATCTAAAATACATACATCTTTTATGGGGTACTGTGTTAAATAAATGTTACAACAAAATGTCTTGTAACGTATTACAATTAATGAAAAAAGATTAATTTAATACTCGTATAAAAAGTACACTTTCTAAACAAGCATATTACAAATTCGAGGATTATATCCAAGAAAAGAATGCTTGAAAACATGCTGGTCCTGCTCCATAAGACACTATTTAGAGTCTAGTCAAAGTCAAACTGGTTGCTAATTTAATTGTATAGTTTATTATTTTTCTATCATTGATTTTACATTCTGTGATTACTTGAACTCACACACTAACTTATTTGTATTACTTGTTAAAAGTTTAGGAATATCGTAGATATACTTTTACAATGTTTGTAAATATGTGAGCACCATGTACCTATCACATAATTAATTTATCTGTCATTGCTTTATTTTTAATTATTTTTACCTATTGTGGTATAGTAATCTTATTCCAAGTGCATCATCTTCACATATAAATATAAATAATTAATGTAGGTATACAAAATATTGCAAAACATTTTAAAAGAGTAGCGGTTGAGTTTCTTACCCATACTTTTTTTTTTTTTGTAAATTTTGATGTCGAACGTGCCTTTTAAGTAACAAATTGAAATAAATTATTTGACTTTGACTTTGGCATAGATTTATACAGATGGGACACTCCGCAAAATCATTTAAATAAAAAGCGACGACACGACACAACAAAGTGCAATTCAGGCCGCACAGCGCTAATTACGAGTACCTACAGTTTTATTAACATAGAAGTTGCCTCCCTTTCTATCGCGTATCTCTTAAATCTTCTGACTACGTTACACTCACTGAACTGGCCCAGCAAAAGGGCCCGCCGCATACTTGTAGCTTCATACCTAAACTGCGGAGTGTCCTATCTGTATTCATCTGTGATTTTGGACCGTTTAGGTATTTGTAATAAAATGCGCACCGTGAATTATTTTCATTCATTGCTCGAGTCCTTTCTTTAATGTTTCGCTATTTTAATTAATTACTTCGACTTTGTGCACATGTGTACTCGTATGTGCTGAACAAAAATAACTTCTCAGATTAGTTCTTTTATTTACTTATCACTGTTTAACGGCGCGTATGACTGCGAAAACATGTTGACCGGTCTGAATATTGTTGTAACTAATCTCCGTTAACTGAGCAAAAACGAGAGTTGTATGTTTTTTTTAGGTTTGTAACTTGAATAGTCGACTCAATGTTGTTAAAATATTTAGTGAAGTGCCACATTTTGGAGAATTATCTTCTCGCCATAGACTCAAGTGAATAGACGTAAAGTTAAGTTCAAACATTGCAGGTAAGACTTTAGTTCTATAACTGGAACGCACTGGGTCTGCGTGTCGATGTGAAGAATGTGTGTCAGGCACGCGAAAGGCCTTTGCGGTCACCAACCTGCTGTCCACGCTAGGGCGAGGGCATTGCCTCCAACTTAGGTGTTTCCTAAGTACTACAGCTAGATGCGTACAGCGTAGGTGACCTACGTAAGGCAGTTCGCTCGAATATAAGTACCTACTAGCTTTTGAAATTGGAGCTGGCTACTTCTAGAATAGCCTGACTGTTTCTGAAAGGCCAATCAAGACAAAAATAAGCTGGCAGATTATCAAACCCGCGTCAAGTGATTTGACTGGCTGTTGTTATTTCAGTTAGCCAATCACAGCAGTACATTTTTGCCTTTCAGAAACCAAGTGGTTACTTATTTCATCATTTTAATCGTGTAATTTTTGTCATCTTTCCAGTGATGACAGCCCCCGTGCCGTCGGGCGAGCCGCAGGGCTGCTCCGCCATGCGCATGTGGCGCAACGCCTGCAACACGCTGGTCGCGCCCGACGCCGACGACGCGTGGAAGCAGGTGGAGGACGCGTCCCCGCCCGAGTCCTTGTGGCACACGCTTCGGAACTGCGTGGCTTATCAGGTACGGGGGGGCAATCAGGCACAGTGGGAAAGGGATGGAGCTATTCGAAATTTATAGCTCCATCTTTTTCATGCAGTTTCATTTTGTGCAGTTACAATACATACATAGTATACCTACATACGTACACACAACTACACATCAAGCTATACATATATAGCTATAGCTATACATGTCCAGTTTATGCTGATCTTGCATTATATAGGATTTCCGTACAATGAGGGTTTAGCTATTACTGGAAATGTATAGCTTGATGTGTAGCCGTGTTGAGGTACCTACAATGAAGTAAGTTTTGTTACTTGTAGCGAAATAAAAATAATATCTTCGCAAATTTAACACGTTGGTACAGGGATTCAGGGACATCCCCGCGAAAACAGTTACCATGGATTCAGTACATGATTCTGAAATTATTCGTGGGTCGTGGTCAAAATGTATGGAACAGCTGTTTTTTTTTTCGCGTCGATGTCCCTGCCACCCTGAATATGTATAAAGCCAGTAAGGAATAGAAAAGTTTCAAGCTCAAGGTTTTAGTTTGGCAGAGTAACGCTGCAATCTGTAACCATAACCAATTCTCTACTCATCTTTGTTTCATAAACATAGCAGCCAGATAGGTAGGTAGGTAAGTACCACCGCATTCAACAATACACACAGGCGTCTGATTTCGTCTTTATCCCTTCAATCCAACGATTACACATGCACGTGAGCGACATTAAACTGGCATCTTTGTACCAAGAAAGAAGTGTATTTCACTCGAGTATAATTCTAATTTCGTTGTACATTGCTGGTTTCCAGGCAGGCGTCTGGCAGAACTTGCTCAACAAAGGGATGGACGATGTGATCCAACCGGCGGCGTTCAAACTGGCGATAGTTTTGAGGCACACGCCGTCCGAGCTAACTGTCAAACTGCTGTCCGACTTGCTGCGCTTACATCCGCAGTCTGTAAGTATATACAAACACAGCATTCTTTATTCGATAACAAGAGACGGTCAACGATACAAAAATATCGCGTGCAATCCGCGAGTTAAAATTGAAACTGCTGTAATTTGAAACCTACCTAGTTAGTTCTCTTTATCTGTATGAAGTACCTATGGTATGTTTGAGTAGTATCTTAATCTATCGAGTAGTATCTTGATTACTAGTGACGACTACTTCATTCTGTAGCAGGCATTGATATACTAAAAAAACCCTATATCAATGTGTAGAGGTTATTTCCGGAGATACTTTTTTTTTCCAACTTCGGAAAGGTCAAGTTAGGCTTGGGCAATTCAATTTCGTTGTTAGTAATCTTATAGTATTCGTACTTATCATAGGTACTCTTCTAACCATCGTAAATACAAAGCTAGCTACAAAGTTCTATTACCAGACCGAACAAGCATATTGCGTAACACGTCATGCTGAAGGATATTGCTAATCCATTGCTTCATAAGTTCGAAAAATTTGTCTGCTCAACAACAAATGAATGTTGCTGAACTGTCAAAATGAAACAGATTGTTATTGATCGTGTGTTACGCAATTAGGGTACAGGGTTGTTGTCGATAGAATTTATTTCTTCGACATTAAAAGTACCTACTGCTATAAAACTATGAATTCTGCAGCCTCTCCTAATCTCTACTCTCAATTCTGCAGCCTCTCCTAATCTCTGGTCTAAATTCTGCAGCCTCTCCTAATATTTACTCTCAATTCTGAAGCCTCTCCTAATCTCTACTCTCAATTCTGCAGCCTCTCCTAATCTCTGGTCTTAATTCTGCAGCCTCGCCTAATTGCTACTCTCAATTCTGCAGCCTCTCCTAATCTTTACTCTCAATTCTGCGGTGTCTCCTAATCTCTACTGTCAATTCCGCGGCCTTTCCTAACCTCTACTCTCAATCGCTACTTATTGTTAACAGCGAAATCGAAAACGAAATCTCTGCGACACTTTGCCCCCAGTTTTAATAAGAATAACAGCCACCTATTCTTTTCCCACAATGTATGCCGCATATATTTAGATAATTTCATCTGCTTGTTACATGATGTTCAGGTCAAGTTGTCCTATTTGCTTCTAGTCTCCTTGACTTCCAAATACATTTGCTGAAATCGTACGTCCTAACTCCTAGATCATTGAATACACCCTGATAATAAATAAGATTGGCGTTATTC
Organism: Agrochola macilenta; assembly: GCA_916701695.1. Lineage (NCBI taxonomy): Eukaryota > Metazoa > Arthropoda > Insecta > Lepidoptera > Noctuidae > Agrochola > Agrochola macilenta. The sequence continues at coordinate 606,360 of OU753576.1, forward strand.
TTGTAGGTTATGGTTAGATTTATTTGATCGTCTTTATCCATCTACGAAGGAAACTGGAGCGTAATAAAAAGCCGCTTCGAAGACAAAGGAAAGGAATTAAAAATGATTTTCAGTCTATTGATGCGGGCTGTCTTTTAAAAAGTAATTTACGCAGAGGCAACAACCATTTATGCACTGGTACCTCTGCAATTTACATGTAAAAATACTTTGAATCTAAATTCTATAATAATAATAATAGCCTATTATTTTCCCACTGCAGAGCAAAAGCCTCTTCTCATACAGAGAAGGCACGAGCATTGATCACCACGCTCGCTCAAGATGGGTTGGTGATTTCAAACTTATATTAACTGAAAATATAACATTACAATAATCTTCAATTGTTTTAGTGTAAAAAAAAAACTCGTACCAAAGACCTAAAACTAACACGAACCGTCACTCTTCAGCAAGACCTGACGTCGTACATCCTAGCCCTACTCACAGACGACGAAGCCACGTGGTGCGGGAACTGCAACAGTTCTGAATCTGCAGCATCGTCCACCCCCTCCTCCCCCGCCAGCTCCGCGGACGAAGAGTCCTCCAGCACCGACCGCGCCGAGACCGACGGCGCGGAGGCCACTGACGTAGACACGAATGAGGCCGCCGGAGGCCCCGCGGATTCGGCCTCGGCCCCGGCCCCGGCCGTCGTCACAATGGCACCACCTCCTTTCGCGATTCCTGTTCCACCTATAGTACCGGATTCCACGACTCCTGGCGATTCGAATGTTCCGGATTCGACGACGGCTGATGATCCTATTGAAGAAGGTGACTATAATTTATTTTACATAATACAAATCTTAAATATATTTATTAATCCACTGACAGACAACGCACACCCATGAAGTATGAAATTTTGCTCAAGACTGCCAAACAAAAGTTAGCACTAAGGAAGAATTTTTGAGAAAGTCACCCACTTCAAGGGTTAAATTGGGGATGAAAGTTTATATGGAAGATCGTCATTTTTGCCGATGGAAACCCAGAAGCCTATCGGTCAATTTTTTTGACAAATTGGCACTGTTATGAGATTTAGAACAATTTCTAAGACTCGATTCCCTTTTAACCAAATTGACATCTAAATTATGATCACCCTCTAACAGACATGGTGGACGACTCGGGCGCCGCGTCGCCCGCGCCTATGTCGCCGAGCTCGGCGCGCTCGGCGGCCGGCTCGGGCCGCTCGGGCCGCTCGGGCCGCTCGGGCCGCTCGGGCCGCTCGGGCCGCTCGGGCTCGGGCTCGCGCGGCGCGCCCACGCCGGCCGGGCCGGCGCCGCTGCGCGACCTGCAGCTGTTCGGCGACTGCGAGCTGGCCGTGCTGGCCGCCTCGCGGGAGGAGTACGACGCGCACGCTAAACTCGTGAGGGCCGAGTACTCTAAGCTCACGCACGATAACTATGTCGAGTTGAGGATTAAGGTGAGCAGTTTTGTTTTATTGAGGTTTTTAGTCGCTCCATGTCAAAAAAATAGTATTCGACTGCATCGGGTTACAATGGAAGCAGACCCCGAGATAGTTGGGAAAAAAGCTACAAAGGCTTACTACCAGACCTTCTACACGAGCATGCTGTGGGCCAGCTACACGCGGAAAACAATGGACGCCCTGAGGGTCCAATATAATAACAGCTTCAGAATGACTTTGGGACTGCCGCGCTTTTGTAGTGTCTCTGGCACATTCGCTCAGGGGCGTGTTCACGACTTCCATGTAATGGTGAAGAGAAAAAATGGCGTCCATACAGAGAGAACGCAGTCGAGTCCTAACAGCATTCTGAGGACGTTAGTGGACAAATTTAACTCGCCGATAATGAATCACTTCATGCAGGTGTTGGTTAGGCATGAGTGATTCTTTATATCCGGTGAATGTATTTAAATATTTTTTTGTGTTACTTAGTCAAATTTGTAACACACTAACATAGCTTTTAAGTTTTCTTTTTGTACCTAACATATCAAAGTCAAATCATTTATTTCAAACAGGCCCTTGTAAGGCACTTTTGAACGTCAAAATTTACAAAAAAACTAAAAATTTATCTTAGTCGCCCCTTCCAAAAAGTAGTTTTCGTATGGGGAAGAATGGGCAAGAAACTCCACCGTTACTCTTTTAAAATGTTTTACAATATTTTGTATAGGTACATGAGTTATATAATTCTAAGTGAAGACGATGCACCTAGAATAAAATTACTATACCACAATAGGTAAAAAGAATATGGATCATTGTTGTCTGAGTAATAAATTCATTTAATTTAGGCCAAATCAGTATTACTGTCTCATACATTACCTAGATCATTAACTAAAACCTTTTTCTCCAAATTCCAGGTCCTAAACCAATTCAACCAAATACCAAAGCTGTTCCACACTCCTGAGTTCGAATGCTTCGAATCCGCAGCTCGAGAAAACATCGAACGCGAGATCCTAACGCTGCGAGAACATCTCCTTACCGGGAGGAAAGACTAGTGCTACGTTTACCAGGAATGTGACGTTGACGATGATGAGGAGCTCAGTACTGAAAGCAACTAAATTTTTACTCGAACATCAAGCTTGGAAAATTACCTGAGCGCTGGGATGTGATGTGGGCTAGAAAAAACGGTCGCAAAATTGCAATTTAAACGCCGAAAATGCCGTGGATGTTCTGGCTTTATCATCGTCAGTAGGTAACTAGTTGGGTTTAGATTTTAACGTTAATGAATACGGTAGTTATATCATCCATCATCATTCAGCCGAACGACGTCCACAGCTGGACGTAGGACTCCGCCAAACATCGCCACACCACCAGATTTCCATGATCTTTACCAGGTCATCGGTTCCCCTTGGGGGCCTATCCGTTTTAAAACTAGATTCCATAATCTTAAGCCTGTTGTTGTATAGGCATAACGCCACGTGCTACGCCCAATAAAACCATTAAATTCTATCTTTAAAAGCATGTTACATAGAAAAGCAGATAAAAAAAAATACACAGTGTAAAATTGCAAGTCTTCAGCAAATAGTAATCGGTTGATACGGCGGAAAGTAGATAAGCTAAGCTCACAAATTAAAAATCATAATTATTATTTCAAATCAGCTTACAGGCGCGGTTGGGTAAAAAATCATAATTTGCTGCTCAAGGTAATTTTAAAGAAAGGTTTGAGTAAACTTGTATTTCATGTTTTGTGGTACCTTCTACCTACCTCAACAACAGTACTTCCTCTCGTTAATGAACGTCATAATCCTGGCAATACTAGAAAGCCCTTGAATTTAACTTGTGTTACTATTACACCCACTCTATAATCATGTTACTAACACAAGTAAGCTTCTTGGGTCTGTATGACTTGCGAATTACAGTCAGTGATTGTAATTACACAAAGGACACTTCCAGTGTAGTGTTATTCTTTAGATTGGTGTCTGTTTATAACCTAGATTTCATTTGTTTTACAAAAGTGAGCCGCGGAGAGGCACGGCGCACCGCTGACGGATAGTTTAGAGTCCTTGTTTTCAAATTCAAAATGTTCTTATGATGGCGTAATATTTATGAACGGCCTTATCATTCACTTATCCTCATAAATATCTACCGACATTCCGTAATAAACAGTAAATAAACATATTACGCTTTCTTAATGTTTAACACTATAATAGCAGTAATTGTATAAATAATGCATTTAGTTAGATTTACACACTGATTCACTTTTTGTCAGGAGTAGATTTTTTATTGATAATGCCATTAGATATAAAAAAACATGACTGAACGTCTTTTTAGTTTCAATTGGAATATTATAATAATGTATTTGCAATTTTTGAAATAGATCATATTTTACCAAAAAATGGCATAAAACTTGCTTTTTGTCAGTTCTGTTCAATTATTTAGTCTATGTTACTATATATACCTACGTAAGTATGATAGCTACGTATAGTTTCGAATTATGTGCTTATTTCGATGTAGTCAGTAGTTAATTAGCGAGGTATTCTATAGAATTTCTGCTTATTATTTAATTTTATCAATTTACTAGCATTTTATGACATGGTCAATAAAATAAAGTAAAACAATGTTGTATTGAGTTTTTTTTATTGCCTCAATCATCACTCATAAATAAAAATGAGGCATTTCGAGTGCTACAATATGTACTGTATAATTATATTGCAATGTTCCCAAAGTAACACTTTCTTGTTATAACTTAGCCTAAACTTCCTGAGCTAAGCAAATACCTTTACGTAGGTAGGTATGGGGTGGGCAACTGAGCAAATTAAAAACGGGTGGAGAATAGAGTATTTCGTTTATTTATGTCCACGCAGCTTGGTAGAAACACTAGGAAAGTAGGAACCTACCCAGTCCCACTGCAGTAGACATTGCGGGGTTTTTATATTATACGTTGCCTACAATGTAATGGCGATTGTTTAACCATACATATTTGACGTTTGAACGTCAATTAAAACTAAGGCAACGTTATTTTTTTATTTAGACCTCCAAATGTACATTGTGCCCAGTATATTTTCTTTAAGGTAAAATGTATAGCTACCAAAGATTTCAATCGAACGATTCAATCAATTTTGATGATGATCTTTGATAGTTACAGTCTTAGAGGTTACAGTGTTTTTCTGGCGCATGACGAGTACATGACTGACATTTACCAAAAAGGTCAAACATTTGTAAAATTTTCAGAAATTGTATTGAAAAAACAAGATGGCGGTATTACTTCTCATTTTAGCCACGCACCAAAAGATTCTTGTAACGTTGTAGAGTTCATCTCACGAAAGAGTCCCGCGGCAATAAGTGGAACTAATTATTATTAAATAGCTAACAACGATCTCATTACATCAGCATTATGATTCCGTCGCATGTCCGTAGTGCCGCGTCTGTGAGACTGACTTTACTTCTTTTCAGGGCCGGATTTAAGGCAGGGCAACTGGGGCCACGGTCCCGGGCCTCCACAATTTGATTATTTTTACGCAAAATGTACCGCTTTGTATAAAAAGGGTTTTTTTTTTTTTTTCAAAAAGATCAATATAAGGAAATCTTCTATTAGCAAATACTCGAAAATTCAGAGCTACATTTCCAAATGTTGAAATTGCGTTGAGAATGTACTTGGTGTTGATGGCGTCGAACTGCACTGGAGAATGCTCATTTTAGAAGATGAAATTAAAAAAAATAGAATTCGAACTACAATGGCACAGAACCGCCATTGTGACAAGTGATTTACTTCGAGAACTGGATTTCACCGAAATCATCAATGATTTTTCGACGAAAAAAGCTAGCAAAGTTCCATTCGCCTAACATTTACCTTTTTTTCTTTTATATATTTTTAGTACCTATTATGTATAATTGATTGAAAACTATGTGTTTTTTTTCGTCGGGTCCAAAAACACAATCGTTGCCTCCACTCTTGGATGACCTTTAAATCCGGCCCTGCTTCTTTTGACAGGGTTTAGGTGTTCGACATTTTCCTTTCTCCACAAGCAGAGAGCGGTATCAGCCATGGGTCGGGAACTTAGAGTATATATCACTGGAGAAGCCATAAGCGCAATATTCCGAACAAAAAAGTCTGTCACTTTTTGCGGGGGACGGGGTAGCTACTGTCAAAAATAACAATAGCTGCTCGCCCGGATAGAGAAGTCCGTACCATATTTTTTATTTTTATCGATATCGATATTCATTCGGAATTTTGCTTGAACCCAGACATAAAACAGCTGTTGCATAAAATAGTTAAATTTTAATAAGAAGAGAAAATAACTTCAATTAAATAAAAGTAACTAAATTTGTAATAAGTAAGTAATCTCAATAAAAAATTAGATCAAGTTCATTTTTTTATATTTTTATATACAAACACTTCAATGGACTTAAACAAATTATAAAACATTGAACAATAAAAAAAAATTAACAAAAAAAATTACTAAGTAATTTTTACTAGGAAATTATCGACATGTCAATTTTGGTTTCAAACATGACCTCAACACTACGGTAGTCTCGTTAACATTTTTACCAATTTTTACTAGAGGACATAATCGCATGTCAAGTGCGTGTAAGTTTTGCTGATTTGACGTATATTTTCCTAATGCAAAAGAAAAGTATTTTGATCTTTACGAACATAAAAACGAGATGTAGCGAGACTCGGTGACGTCACAGAAGCAACGTGAGGAAAATACTCGATTCATGCTACGTTTTATATTGAATCATGGTTGAATCGAATGAAAAATCGAATTGTATTATGAGGTTAGGATTTTAAATTTCAATAAAAACATGACTAAATCTTAGAAAAAAAAAACTGCTTAGGGAAAGTTATTCAGTTCTTTAGGTAAACTTGACGTATTTGAACGCTTTTTACACCATTTAACAGTACAAATAGGCATTTTCACGGAGCTCCGCGCGCCTTTAAAACGATTCACGAAGTGCGTTAGAATCGCTTTGAAAGTAGTTTTTATGAACGAACTAGAACATTTTGTTCTTGTACTTTTACAGAGGGGAAGTGTTCATAAGGCTTCTCCAGTGTTATATACTCTAAGGTCGGGAAAAAGTTCTCAAGGACCCTGAAGATGGCACTATTTCAACTTATTTCAAATCGTGAATCGTTGTTCTATTAAATTTTCGTCTAGTCCAGGGGTATCCAAGCTATAGACGTTCAAGGGCCAATACAAATTATAACATAGACTGGTGATGGCGGGCCGCAGAAACAAATAAAAGATTCATCATTCACATGTTTTATTCTTTCTTCATTATTATTTATCTTTTATAATCCTATCAATATCAATATTTATTTGTAGGTTTAGAATCAAAACTACAGTCATTCACTATGAACGATTTTTGCATCATCTTCATTGGCGAAGAAGACTTCCGAACAACGCACGACTATTTCGACAAGATATTTTTCATCAGAGAGTCACTACGCTCAGTCAAACACATAAATATCATCATCTGTTCTCCGACATTCAAATACAACAGCAGATTGATGATATATATAACTGGCGTGTAGAAAATTTCAACAATCTACTCTACATGGACATTTTAACTCACGAGCATGCGTACTTCCTTGATTCAAATAGAAACTTATCATACGACTATAAAATGTTTCACAGAAGAACAGGCTCCATAAACAATTCTGGTATAGTAAAAAAAATTAAAGACGTTTTAAATTACATTCACGATATTGTTCAATCAAATATGACTACTGAAGACACTTTTACTAATGATATTATCAGTTTTTTCTTTTGTAAATAGTATGCACATAATGCACCAAAATATAGCTGGCTTAATAAATAAAACTGATATTCTAACTATATGTATTCAGGAACTTTCAATAAAGCAAATTCAAGTAGATATATTATGCATCACGGAACATTTTATCATGAATGGCCAGGAAAATTTGCTATTTATTCCAAATTATAAACTAGCGGCATGCTATGCTCGCGCAACTAAACGAGGCGGTGCTTGCATCCTTGTAAAAAATAACCTTGTATATAAAGAATTAAAAAATATTGCTATATGCTCTATCAAGCATTGTTGAATGTTGCGGTATCGAATTACCGCTGCATAAAATAATAATTATTTGTATGTACCGCCCCCCTATAGCGTGTAATCTAAATACATTTTACGAAACTCTAGGAAAAATATTAAAGAAAATGTGTATGTAATGTAAAAGTACAAGAACAATTAATGTTCTAGTACGCACTTCGTAAATCGTTGTTAGGCATTTTCACGTGAAAATGCCTAGCTGTGCTGTTAAATTCTGTAAAAAGCATTCAAATACGTCAATCTTACGTAAAGAACTGAAGAATCTTCTTTAGTAAATATAATAGCGCGAGACTACCGTAGGTTTGAGGTCATGTTTGAAACCAAAATTGACATGTCCATTGAAATGGTTTTTTATTTTATCATTGAGATTATTACATATTTAGTTAGTTTTATTTAATTGTCGTTATTTTCATTTCTTATTGTAATTTAACTATTTTATGCAACAGCTGTTTAATTTCATGGACTCAATTCAGAATGAATTACGATTTAAAAAAAAAAAAAATGATGGTAGGTACGGACTTCTCTTTCTTGGCGAGCATCTTTTGTTATATTTTGTAGTAGCTTGCTACCGCGTCTCGCGCAAAAGTGACAGACTTTTTTGTTCGAAATATTGCGCATAAGCCTTCTCCAGTGTTATAGTATACTCTAAGGGTAAAAGTGGTTTGATTGTAGGTCACATACCTAATTCCAATGGTAGTCAGTCTTACGCTTTCAATAGCAATCGTTAATGGAGTTGTGCTCTAAATCGTTGCTCAAACTAAAAACAACCTCATCTATTGTAAGCGGCCCGCGGGCCGTACTTTGGGCAGCCCTGTTCTAGTCGATGACGTGTAGTCGTCAATAACGCGTCAGCTCGGTAAATAGGCGATTCTCTTTGTTATGTCTATTTTGTAGCATTTGGATGTTATAGACTTATAAATTATGTTTTCTTCAATAAAAGTTGATGTTTTATTGCATACTAAATACATTTAATTTTGTATTTCTAATAAAAACTTACTATTTCTTGGAATCGAGTAACAGCTGTTTTATTTTAGTAATGTAGTTTTAGTTCACTGACTGTTGAAATCTCTATTACCTATGACGTCAAACAAATGTAAATGTCAAAATCGTATTAAAAAAACATGGCGTCTTCGACGCATTTGATGTTCTTTGAATAAGAGTTTAATTTTAAAGTTCTAATAATTGCATTGCTTAATTCTATAAAAACTATTGTGTAAAGTGTTAACCGTGTTGTATTAAGGGCTTATATTATCGTCCCAGTGACTGCTACGCAGGTAAACAATAGTACGACGAGGAGAAAGGTTATTGAACGGCGATTATAGGCCAACCAACATGGAGGCAACGGGACTGCGGCGTCGAACGGTTTGTGAGTACAGTCGCTTTATTCGTACGGGTGATGTTCACAGGCGTGTGCGATGTCGTGGCGAGGCCGTGACGAGAGGAACACGCGGTGGGGCGAGGACGACAGGTGGGCCGAGGGCCGGCCGCGCTCGCCCGTGTGGGAGCCGCGCCGCAGCGCCAGCCCCGAGCGCCGCGAGCCGCGCGCCGAGCGACACCATCACGAACGGTTCGACCGCGAGCGCGACCGCTACGACCGCGATAGGGACGAGGAGCGCGACCGCCGCGACCGCTACCGCCGCGAGCGGTACGACCGGCCGCGCGACCGCGACCGCCGCCGTTCGCCCAAGCGGTACGACGACCGTGACCGCGACGTGCCGGCACCGCCGTCTCCGCCTACCATTAGCGATATGGATCATAAAGCCAGTTCTAGGTCTAGCAGCCGCTCGGGCAGTCGCGAACGAATGGACTTAGATTACGAGAGTAAATACGACACCAGAGACAAACATGATGATAACCAGACCATCAATGCGTCCCCGGGGGATTGGTTTTGCAAGTGTGGACTGTACAACTTTAAGAGGCGTCAAGTGTGCTACAGACGGAACTGTCAAGGAAAGAGGTCAGATGGCATAGTGTATGGTGGTGACAGTGAGAGAAACCTCTTGTCAGAGAGTGCTGGCATCACAAAACGGTTGTTATTTAGAAGATTAGATGCTTTAACTACTGAAGAGAAAATATTAGAGGTAATAAAGGCTAGATGCTCTAAGACTGTTTTAGATTCCATTGCAGGCATCACTATTGGCAGAGAAACTCTAACTGGTGCGTCAAAGTGCTTAGCTTACATTAATTTTAATTCCATTGCTGATTCTACAGCCGCTCATTCTGAATTAGCATCCCTGCAGCCACCACTAGAGATAGATGGTAGGGAGGTCCTTGTTAGTTTCTATAATGAACCAAAGAAAATTTCCAAACCTCCAAGTGCGGACTATTCTTCTTATTATGCTCAAATGTCTAATTACACTTCATCTGCTCAGGCTATGTCTGAGGCAGACCGCGTGAATGCGGCCGCTGCTGTTGCTCAATCTGCTATCTCAGCTGCTCAAGCTCGTCACATGGCCTGGACCCCTGTGAGTGTCCCAGTTTTTGTGACTTCTACTGCACAAACTGCCCCTGCAGTCAAAGCCCCCACTGGTGATGGAAAAACAGTGTATAGCGCTCCTGATGTTAGGACTTTCATGTATGATGAGACTTCTGGCTACTACTATGACCCAGCCACAGGTTTATATTATGACGGTACTAGTCAGTACTTCTACAACAGTCAAACTAACCAGTACATGTACTGGGATGCCACAAACAACACTTACATAGCAGCTACACAAGCTCACCAGAATACTGAACAGCCTAAACTGCCTAGCCCACCAACAGCCACCACTGAGAATACCATAGCTAAAGAACCAGAGGAAAAGAAAAAGAAAGATAAAGATGACAAAGTGAAAGTTGCCAAAAAGATAGCCAAAGATATGGAGAGGTGGGCGCGAACTTTGAATCAAAAGAAAGAGAATGCTAGAAGCAATATTGTAATGGAACAGCCTTTAGACACAGGGGCCAGTAAGGGCTCTGCTGACATAGGCTTTTCAGTGTTAGGCTCTGGTCCTTCCTTGACTCACGTCAGGGAACTATCTCCCCCACCAACCGGAGACGAGTTCTTAATGAAAAGGGTGGCCGACGCAGAACACGTCTTTGATAGCGACGAGGGCATCATAGACTGGGCCAAACTGACCTGCCTCATTTGTAAGCGACGCTTCCCGTCCGCAGAGGTGCTGAACAAACACAAGTCCCTGTCAGACTTACACAAACAGAACCTAGCGGAGTATCGTAAGAAGAACGAACTGATCCCGCAAATGAATGGCTACAGAGACAGAGCGGCAGAGAGACGCCTGAAGTTCGGCGAAGATGAACCACCAATCATCAGAAAGCGATATGACCCGTCCGACTCGATGCCACCGCCAATGGCGCCGCACCCGCCTCCCTCTGTCGTCGACACGATTGGTGGCAAGATGCTGCAGAAGATGGGCTGGTCTGAAGGCAGAGGACTAGGTAAAGAGGAACAGGGAAGAATCGCGCCTATAGAAGCCGAACAACGGCCAAGTTTGGCGGGTCTAGGACAGAAGAGAGGCATCTACACTCCCACCCCCGGGGAGACTTACAGAGACACGGTCAAAAAACTCATGATTGCCAGATATAAAGAGGTCGTCGGACAAGAGGAAGGGAAATAGGTGGGTTTTCGAACTTTATTACTTTCTGCATAACAATCTTTTTCGTTTGCAGGGGTGGATTACAGGTCAGTCAAACATTTCCAGTCAATATGTCAGAAATATGGTGTAATTTTTATCTAGTTATCAGGTGCTCAAGGTTCTTCAATATAGATGAAACAAGACTGATACTTATATTCTTTACTCATCATTAAGAACTATTTTGTGCTTGTGGGAAGTAGGCGTTATCAATGGACTTATATTTTTTTCCAAGTGACTCAACTTTCATAAAGATAATTCCTCAAGATCTCATGTGAAAAAAGACATTATGATCATGTCAATAAGGTCCAAGGTTGTGATGCACTGGTATGCAAAAATATTCCGATTCTAATGGTTTGATTCTGATTTCACTACACTAGATGTCGGCGCTCAATGCTTCTTCTGAGGGCCGTCACTCAGAAATCACGACGTCCTACATGGTAAGTATTGATTCTGGCTGAATCACAATATTCCTGTACCCTAATCATGTTTTTTTCGCAGCCCCAAACAGGTAAATGTATAAAAACTGGAATTCTGATATTCAAATATCTTTCAAGTCTAAGTCTGCCGAGGTCTGACTTATTTGAAATTCTGTGGCAATTGGCATGTTAAGCATTCTCAAGGTGGAAATCTTCTAGATATGAACTTTTTTTGTGTATCGATAAAACACAGGTGTCATCAGGGATATGTTAAGTTTTTCCTTTTTAGTAAAATGTGATTTTGCTAGAAAAAATCTAGCAGAATAAGTAAATCAGGAAAATTTATGACTTAAATCAGCTATAAAATAACTATTTGTATTGAACTGTGACCTTTTCAACTAGGTTACTCAAGGATTATTACAACGAAGACTGGAATCCATAAAGTTAATTTATTCCAAACTCAATGTTTCCTATAACTTTAAATATCTTCAACAATATCGGGTAAGGTTCAGTAATAAATATTGCTAAAGATGTTAGCGCCACGGCATAGGGCTGTCGAGTCGAAGCAACGAAGAAACGGGACATATGGACAGAGATGTGATAGACTGTGACTGTAGTGTTGTGTATGAAGAAACGGTGTCTAAACCGACCCACGGCAGTTTACTGATGAATATGACCATTTACCTTACAGAGACTACATGCCAGACGCTGCTGCGAGTTGCCAAACGTTATAACAAACCTGTATACTCATAGATAAGATAGAGTAGAACACTAATAATTGTGAGATTACAACTTTAAAGCAATTTTTTTAGTAGTGATGTGCGCTCCAATTTCACTTAAAAGTCTATAGATTGTAAAAGTTGATTGTCTATTTTTTTATTTATATTTTTAAAGAATTTATTATATTATTAAAAATGTTTAGTTGTTATTTCTAATGTACATAGGCACTTAGTTGAGTTTCACGGAGTATATTTTATATTTAAAGACAATGAAACATGCATTGCATTTATTTTTAGTTATATCTTAGACTTAATAATTGGCAGTCTAACAAATAAATTGTGGCAGGGTGGATAATTGACTTTAATATTAAGAGTGATTTAGCTACATATTGTAGGCAATTTAGATAATTCTAATTAGGTCCAATTTATGTGAGTGAAGTGTTTATTTTTCTTTTTTTTCCGAATAACTGTGGATTATTATTAATGGTCAACGATTTGAAGAACGCAATAATTATAGTATTCTAGTATATAAAGTATTATACAGCTGTATCCCTGGTCCAATCGGGAATTTAACAAGTTTTTGTAGAATTTAGGTTAATTATAGGAATTTTCCATTATAAATATTTTATAATTAAATAGATACTTAATATGTTGATAGGTAGGTAATAATAGATAGTAATATGCCCACAGCAAACTCTCATTTATTTACAATATTATAGGAATGTTATTGTATAAACTCAAACACGAGAGGTATGTAGGGACCTTCAAGCACATAGAACATAATAATATTATGTTACGTTATGCTACGTACAGAATAAATAAATCAAACGCGATAACTACAAATTACTACCACGGAAAACATCTTTTTCTAAGTTTTGTTGGCCATTTTTCTTTCTAGTAACAATCTCATTAATTATGAAACAGTGTTCCAATTTTCTGGCTCAATGGCTCAACTCATGCATTAGAAAAAGAGGTTTTAATTAGTAAATCAATTGGATACTATACACCTTCTAAAATAGCGTAATGATCTAATAACTAGTCAGATAATGAATACAAATTACATAGTGACCTAATTTTCCCTAACAAAAAGTTTATAACTGCAACCTGGCATATCGTAACATGATTCGTTTTTCACTGACATAGGTACCTAATCATGTTGTAGATAATTAATTAGTGAGGAGTAATTAATTAATACTTACCTAACTAGTTCATTACGAACAGATACAATTTTTCAGGTTTTTTAGATTGCTTAAGTTTTTATTGAGCGTCAATATAAAATGTAAAAGTGTAATTATTGTTTTTTATTTTTACTTCCTATACATAGTATGTAGTCATTAAAGTTTCAAGTAGAAAAGGATGTTATCGGTGCCGATTCTCTTGTCACAAAATAAATGCCTCTAGACTAGACTAAAAATCACTAAACTTTAGTTAATTCCTTTCAAACGACGATTTCTCATTCTGAAATAGACTAAAGAGACACAAATGAACTATATTTTAGTTTGACAGCACTAAGATAATATAGGTTGAGTTTTTAAAATTTCGTGATAATGGCATGGTATTTGACGTTTTTCACCTAAAATGTTGATTGTAAAAAACCAAACCAGACTAAACCTGACAATTTTTAATCGCGATTAAAAAAATATGGAATAAAATATGAGGTCATGAACTAAAATTCACACCAACATCTCGACTTCACGTGCAAAACTAGTAGGTAGGTACTGTTTGTTTTTTTTTTTTTTGCTGATAATAATATCTCGAAAATGGTGCGTCCTATCGCAAAAATAATGAAATCGACCCCTTTATAAACCCCTAAAACTCAACATGTAGGTAACATTTTTTCATATTTTCCATACAAAAAGTGAAAAATTCGGTCCTTCCCCGTAGTCAAACTATTTTGTCCAAATTCCGTATAAAACACGTCGAGGCTGCAACCCCAGCGCGCGCCTCCGGCTCTAAAAAAACTGCTGCCCAGGACTGAACGTTTTTAATTTAGTTTTGCCGTCTCGGGCCCCCGACAGCGACAGGCTTAGTCCACCACTGGTGTAGGATGTACACCTACCTAGCCTATGGAGCTGATGGATCCATGACGGACTAAGCAGATATATTCCAGCAAAACTAGACTTGACTGACGTGATCAAGGTCAAAATGTTAAGTAAGAAGTATACTAAAATAAATAGGCAGTTCTGAGAAATTAATAGGTAGGTTTATTATAAATTAAAGATTAACTGCCTCTGTAAGTGGAGTAGCCGTAGGGACTTAGTAGCAAGGGTATGTGGTAGTGCTGGCCGTCTTTGGTGTTGAACGTTATCTGAAAAATAAGGGAAATCAAATAATTTCGGTTTTGTGGAATGCAACGTCATTTAGTGTCGAATTAAAAAACTAGTAGGTATTGGTGGGTGCATTGTGGTATGATAGATGGCGCTATTATAAAAAAAACTTCGTATATGTATTTTGTATTATTGTACAGGCATTGATTGTAGTTTAGGTAGCTCTGATAAGCCACTGTTTTATGGAAATTCAATTATAAGTAAATGATTCAATTACAACTTGATTTTGCTCAACAGGAAAACATAAACAAAGCGAAATATCGCTTTAAAGGTTAGGTCAATACACTTTGACCCCCTTGATAGAGGAAACAGTGGCATGACATGTGTAATAGCGAATTTATTATTTATATTGCAGACAAGATTACCATATCATGTTTCTAAAAGCGTAATGCAACAAAGTAGTACCTAGTTCATATTTGAAGGTTTGCTGCGAACTAAACAACTAACTTTTACCTACTTAATATAAAATCATGTTTTCAACTTTTCGTAAACAACATTATTTCGTAAGCATTATTAATCTCATGAATTTATAATGTTGCTGCCACGCTTGATGAAGCTGAATTAAACACAATCATGATTAAAAATGTGTTGCGATGTGCTCTCGATACCTATACGTATAGGTAGGTACCTACTAGCTGAATGAAAATGTGGAATTCGCGCATCTTTTGTGCGATAAAGTCAAAGACAAATAATTTATTTGAATCAGGGACATAAAATACACTTTTGAATGTCATATTAATAGGACCTACATAGAAATACGTTTAGAATTCACAAAATGGCGGTAATTTAATAAAATATTGCATCTAAAGATAATCCCTCATAACAAAATAATATAGTAGTTAGTAAGGGTAACAAACAAAGTAAATAATACGCACCTCGACAAACGGATAAATAGTTTCCTTATCAATCATTTTATAATAATCACCAACTTTGAACAACAATTTATACGTCCCCGCTGCCATCGAGTCATTTGAAAATGGAAACTGTATTCTCCCATCAGTGGTGGTCATAGTGCTGTGCCATAGTGTCCAGGTACTGTCCTTTTGTTTGTATAATTCAACAAAAACCCCAGCTGCAGGGGTTCCAGTAGAAGTATCTAACACATGAGTAGATAAAACGGGTCGTGACATAGTTCACGTCTACTCTCTGCGGCTGCTGAGACGGAAACTACACGATAAAGATGTTTTCTCTCGACGAATGTTTATTAATTCATAACAGGACACTTGGACTCTAATCGCTGGAGATAAACATCGTTTTAGATTACAACGTGCGAAAGTATTATAAAGATAGCAGGGAATCGCTTGGTGATTATTTTTAGTACATTATTTGTATCTCTTCTCATGGTAATAAGTTATCGCAAAAAGCCGGTTTGTCGTAATCATCGAACAGAAATACTTTATAATCTTTCGACTCCTGCGTTTAAATACTGAGCAACATATTCAACAATTCAAAATGTTGCTAAATAATAACCAGGCGCTTATATGATATCTAATGGTACGTTTACACGCTTGCCAAGCCTCGGCAAGGATCGACAATCGCAAGCATGTAAAAAGGGCGTTTGGCTTGGCTTGCGTGGGCTTGTGCCTGCTTGCTTCCGATCCAGTCGAGTGTCGGTTTTTTTACGCAGATCAAAGGGCGTTTGCGGCAAGCGCTTGCGATGCATTTACATGTTGGTCCGCGTTTAGTAGCCATTGTGATCTCGCGGCGAGTACACGCTTGCTTGATTTTACAAAAAATAAATAAAAAATGAGTTGCTGGTCGAATGAGGAGAGTCTTTCGTTTCTGGAACATTACCAAATGGAACCATGCATCTGGAATCCGAAAGATGCAAATCATAAAGATAAGAAGAAACAAGCAGATGCATGGATTCGTCTTGCTGAACTTACTGGAAGGCCAGTAAAGGAAATAAAAAATAAAAAAGAGATATTGATGACTACTTTTCGCAAGCACTTGAAAAAAAAACGTGAATCTATGCGTTCTGGCGCAGGTATGTTCCTACGATACATTTATAATTATTTTGATAGTCTGCTTAGCAAGGTGTAACTTATGTTTAAAAGCGTTGGTTAGTTTCTCGATTATTCCGCAACTATCTCGCTCTAATTTTCGATGTTTTTATTTTATTTTAGGTGCCGAAGAAATATACAATCCAACTTGGTATGCTTACGAAACCATGGAGTCATTTTTACTACCAGTATATACTTGCAATGAAGGGATAAATACCGAAACAGTAAGTAAATAAATTTATTTATTCTAAATAAAAAAAAACACCGTTGGTTATTATACCTACATTTATTTATACATTTTTATCAACTTATCCAATCCTATTAAAATATGAAGTAAATTCTTCCCTGACTTCTCTGGCGTTCACCGGAGATCTTCGTGGTACCTATTTGTGGTAAATTTTGCAATGCATTATATTCGTCGTTATCTCTACGCCATGAACCAGGGGTAACCATATTTCCACTACTGTCATAATTATACGTCAAACGAACTCTGAGGAGTATTATCGATTTGAAGAACTTTTACTTGTTATCAAAAAGTTATGTAGTAATACACAAGTCATCGTAAATTCCGTTACAGTTTGTGGTTCTAAATTGATAGGGCTTCTGAATATTCTGAAAACTGAGGTTAAAATTCCAAACGTATTTTCAACTACAACTCGGGATCTAGATACATTTTGGTTAAATAACCTTTTTGGTGAGCCTACTTCATGGTTTCCAGGGTAGGGTTTCATTACGTGTTGACTCAATGCAAAAGCACCGTCAGCTAAAAACACGTATGGAATATTAATATTCGATCCTGGAAGTGGACATGGTGGTGGAAAATCTATCTCGTTTCTAATTATTCTTTTCCATAGTAAACAATTATTAAAGACGCCGCCGTCACTTATTCTTCCTTGACTCCCGATGTCTGCGAATACAAATTTGTATTTGCTATCCACTAAAGCCAAAAGGACAATGCTAAAAGTTTTCTTATAATTGAAATACTCTGTTCCACTATGCGTTGGGCTTTCAATGACTACATGCTTGCCATCCAATGCACCTATGCAATGTGGAAATTTAGTCCTGAATCCTTCTTCTATATTAAGCCATCCTTCTGCTGTGGTGGGCATCTGTAAAAAGAAAGTAAATGAAGTGTAAGTTTAAGTATATTTTTTTTTTGCAGCAATCACAACAAATAGAAGAAGATACAGATCAGACAGAGGATGACCCTCTGATAAGAGACCGTACAAGTACGGTTACCACACCATCCAGACCACCATCTAGATCACCATCCAGACCACCATCCATACAAGCTGTTACTAATAAACGTCGTCGCCCTGCTTCTGAAACGGCTGAAAATCAAATGGCCGTGGCTTTTGGACAATTAACAAATGTTTTGGGTCAAAGGCAGAATGAAAATATACCTGCTCACAAAGACGATGATTGCGATCTATACGCAAAATTATTGGCTATATAGCTACGTGAACTGTCAACTGATGAACGAAAAATTATGATGTACCAAATAGATGGGTTGTTTACAAACAGAATCAGTCAAAAATCAAATGAGCGTCATACACCATACCCTCAATATTATTCTCGACCGTCGTCAATGGCTGGTGCATATTCAACACCATCTCCTCAAGTCATTCCGAGTCGGCCAACATCAGTTAATAGTGTTTATTCTGAACCTATTCATAACAACCAAAGTTTTTTTCCCTCTCCAAACACACAAACTTCTTATTCAGCGCCAGACATGGCAAAACATATACCAACTCCAATAGCTCCAGCTCCGTCTACATCAACAGCACCCTCGTCATCTATTCGTATCATATCGGACCAAATCATCAACCCAGCCCCACGTGAAACCAACATTATAAACATGGCTATGTTGAATGCTTTCGAAGATTTTGATTCGTCGACATAATTCTTATTTAAATTAATAAATAATTAAACAATAAAGCAGTCGGCTAACATACATTCATAGAACAGATTTCCTATGATTCTATAAATAAATGTATAACATAATGTTTTGTTTTATTCCTACCTTAACTAGATCCTTTAGAATTTCATTAAGAGGTCGGCAAACTTCACGAATGATTATTGATATCATAGAGACAGATACTTTAAACAAGTAGTGAAGGCTTTTGTAAGAATCACCAGATGCCAAAAATCGTAGCGTAATGGCAAGACGAAATTTGGCTGGTATAGCTTCTCTGAAGTCTGTATCATGCTTGGATATCATTGGTGATTTTTTTTGCAGTAAAAACTCAAAATCAGAATAGCTCATTCGGCAGAAGTTATCAAACTCTCCAGATGGTTCATATAAAAGTTCATTAAATTTATCTTCTATAAATTGTCTGTAACAAATAAAATATATCGTAGGTATTGTGGCATAACTCAACTGCAACAGATAATGGTTAAATCAAAATAGTAGTTACCTGGTACGATTATGATGAATCTTTTTCATCCACCATCTTCGCTGTCGTCGAGCTCTCCTTTTTTTTATTTCACTTTGCTTACATTTCAAATAAAAGTACGTTAAACCAAATGCAATAGCCGTCACAGTTTCGGTGTCCGCTATGCTTGGATGTATATTGCAGACTGACGCATTCACAAGCGTATAAACGCCTTCCAAACGTCAAACGAGATTTGTGGAGGCTTGGGACTGTTTGCAGTTTGCCAAGGCTTGGCAAGCGTGTAAACGTACCATTACAGTTTGCTGTGTTCATGCCTAAGATGTGTTACTTATTGTGTTGAATAATCATTTAAATTCCTCTCTTAGTACTACTTAATTAATTATGCTATCATAGTTTTAAGAAGCATAGTAATAGGATGCACATAATACACTAGTACCTGGGCGACCGAGCTCTGCTCTGGTGAAAGTAGAGAAATGAGAATGCTCATTTAATAGCATAGGATTTCATACCAATTCTATGCTGCCGTGATAGTTGGTACTTACTAATTCCACGCTGCCATTATAGTAGGTACTTACTAATTCCATGTCTGTCAATTATTGTCAATTATTCTAAGGTAGCCACCTTGTTCTAAACTTTGGGCGACCGAGCTCTGCTTTGTGAAAATACGGAGAAAACGAATTTTCACAGATATAAGACCTAGCTAGATCGATTTGTACCCCGGAAACCCCTTTATTGCAACTTTCATCGAAATCGTTTGAGCCGTTTTCGAGAACGTGATTACAAATATATATACAGGATGGATTTTTGAGATGGGGCAGTAAGGACAGCTACCTACCTACCTTATATGTTGTAGCTACAGGAAAACGGTTTTAAGAGACTGTCCTTAACTTTTTGAAAGATTTCGATCTGCATTCACTGCGGGCCCTATCAGAATACCAGCGCTTCGACATTTATTTTTTAAATGTCGCAGCTTTATGCTGAGATAGGGGCCTTTTGACCTCGTACAGGACTTAATTTTTAAGTATAGGTACTTTGTTTTTTTTATTTATGTTTAGTGTGTTTTTAGTTCAATTTGTGATTTCCTGTGCGAGTCCCAATAAATACTTTTTCTTTTCTTTCTTTCTTTCATTCACAGATTTTGAAAAAAATGTACAGTCAGCAAGAAAATGGGCAGTTTTCACAAAAACTTTTTTTGATTCCAATCGATCCTGTTTCTTATAAGGATCAAAAGACTCTACTGGACCAACTGAGGTTTGAGTACTAGAAAAGTCAGAAATCGCAAAAAAACTTTTCTCATACATTTCGTAGGAAACGTGACTCCAGCTTACTATTTTACGATGATAGACTGGCCGAAACTAAACTAAAACAAATTGAACTTCAAATTTCGAACGAATAGAGAACAATATTTAGAACCTTTGTTGATTTTGAAAAAACTTTTTACATAGGTAACTACTTTCTTTTTTGCAATTTTTGTGTTTTGTAGAGGACAGTCTTTTTTAACGTTTTCCAAACAAGTCTGAAAGTTCTAAATAATTAGAGGTAATTTTAAGAGTTCCGTACCTCAAAAGGAAAAAGCGGAACCCTTTAGGATCCCTTCGTTGTCCGTCCGTCAGTCTGTCATGACCCTTTTTCTCAGGAACGCGTGGAGGTAACAAGTTGAAATAACATCAAATACGTAGGTCTGTGGTCTCTTGAAGCTCTAAAAAATCAAGCTTCTAAGTCAATGCGATTTAAAATACGGTCATTTATACGACAATTATTTTGTTACTCGCAAATAAATCAAAACCTACGTAGGGTACTTACCGTTAACCTAGAATGACGAAATTTGGCAAGAAGATAGGTCTCATAACACAAGTAAAGGGAAAAGTCCGAAAATCGTTTACAAACTTACCCTTGCAGAGAATTGACCGTGACGTATATCAATGTATGGGAGAACATGTTTTTCAACTATAGGTACTGTTACAACTTTGTTTTTGCGATAAATTCATCCCAACTACGGAACCCTTCATTGTGCGTGGTTCGACACGCACTTGGCTGGTTTTTCTCAGAACGTTGGACATCACAAGCAACAAACTATCTTGTTCTTAAAGTAAATAAAATTATAACGCATATTCGTTCGAAGTTTAAATTTTTGTTTCTGTTTGTCTAGCCTGTCTATCATAATAAAGTATGTTGTAGTTTCTTTCTTACGAAATGTATCAAAAATCCACCCTGTATACAGGATGTTAGGTAGACGGTTGCACATACGAAAATTAGGGATCCGTGGGGCCGTCTGCTACCTGTTTAGACCCAATACCAAGACTCAGGAGACATGGTTTTTCTTTTTGTTGAATTTTTAATGAAAACCAACCAGTTCAAAGTCGGACTTTCGGTATTTATTTTTAATTTGTTTGAAGTTTAAGGGGTCGTATTTAATTTTCTAGCATTCATCTGCGTCAAATACGAATTTTATAAGATTCTACAGTTACTTTAGATGTAAATAAAAATAAAATGTTGCCAGTTTTGTTATTTTTAAATGAAATTATTGACATTTGAAGTTTGAGCAACGACGAACTACCACGAAACAATACGAAATAACACGAGATCTTCAGTAATATATATTTCCCAAATATATATTACTGAAGATCGAATATATTATATATATTTCCCAAATATATATAATATATATATTTTGGGGTCGAAACGCTCGGCTCGTGGGGTCCGAGTGCGCGTCTTCTTTTTAAGGAAATTTCTCGCCGACTGGTCGACACTTCACGTGACCAGAGGGCTGGCTCGTTCTTTGGCCAAAGAATTAGCATTGCCATTCAACGTGGCAATGCTGCCAGTCTTCTGGGCACGTTTCCGGATGACAGCGATGCGGACGAATACTTCGACGCCTAACTGCCCCTTGGTTTTTTGTATCTATTTGTGTAGTTAGTTATTGTATTTAGTACCTAGTGTAAATTAAGTTATAGTAAATTATAAATATATATGATTAAAGTAGTAAAATAAAAATAAAAAAATTCAAATCGTATTTTAATTCACCTATAAAAATTCTTTCATTAAAATGTCCCGACGGTGTCTCGGGAAAATATGGCAACCCTACTATAAAAGTAGCTTATGGCACCCTACTATAAAAGTAGGTAACACATTTTCGTAAGCGATTAAAGGACTAAACATTTTGACAGTTCAGCAACATTCATTGCGTTATTTACGTTGATGAGCAGATTTTTTTTCGAACTTATGATGTAATTGATTACCAATCTGCTTCAAAATGATTCAGATTGCGATTGATCGTGTATTTACGCAATTAGGGTGCCGGTAGGTAAGTACAGAAGGTCTCCATTATTATCGGTAGCGACTCAAAGATAATAGAATATCTCTCGGCAACAGTTATATAATTTTCAACACGTATTGTTCGTAAAGTGGCGCTTATTGAACCGCTTTTAGTTTTGTAATGCAGTGTATTAAATACGTGTTTTTTACTTTATGGTCAAAGGTCATGGCAGCATGGAATTAGTATACAGTACTATACTTGGACTGTTCGTGTGGTGCCGGACATAATATACGTGTCCCAAAATTCAACGATAAGCTGGCACCAGACGGTGGACCTGGTCATCACTACCCGAGAAAAAATAATGAAAAGAAAAAAAAAAATTTTTGGATATTACAAAACATAGATTGAAATCCTTCGGAAATTGACACCCCTTAACATAACTACCATGGTAGTTATGTTAATGGTTGTCAATCAAAATTATATAAGCAATTTTTCCTAGAGTATTATACCATTTTGGAATCTTGATTAGTTGCGTCAATTTTTTTTTAAACTTGCCATTGTAGTAGTGTTCATACTTTTTTTTTACACCACGACGACTGAAAGTGGACTGAAAGTAAAAAACTTAGAAAATTTAAAGGAAAAAAATAATTTGGATTGATTTTTGTGTAAAAGTTTCAGGCATTCTGGGATTTTTAAGGGTTGTGGTGGATAGCAGTGCTACTTAGGTTGCCGATAGGAAAAAAAAAAACAGAAATATTAGAAAAATTGTGGTCATGGTAGTTAAAAATATCTTAAGGGGTGTAAGTTTCAGAAGGATTTCAATGTATTTATTGTAACTTCCAAAAAAAAAAAAAAATTTTTTTTCATTATTTTTTCTAGGGTAGTGATGAGCAGGTCCACCGTCTGGTGCCCTCTTATCGTTGAATTTTGGGACACGTTGTATATAATAGTACCATCCCATTTCTTCCCATGGGTGTCGTAAAAGGCAATGACTTACTAGAGAATGGAGCAGCAGGTATCCCTATGCATTTTAACACCATACTGTGATCGCTAACCCGCCTGCCAAGCGTGGCTTATGGCAAACTCACCCATTTGGGGGAGGCCTATGTCCAGCAGTGGACGTCTTTTGGCTGAGATGAAGATGATGATACTTGGAATTGGTATCAGCTATCCTATATTATTAAGAGCGTTTGTTCTAAAAGTTAGCAACGTCGCATCCCAAGCAGCACACATGGCTGTATAGTCACTGGACAACAGAATTTTTGAAAATTGAGGCTATTTTGCTTTCTGTACAAGGGATTTATAGCCTACACAGCTCTTATAATGCTAAATTTGGCCCCAAATTAAGGAGCCCTGAGCATTAGAGTAGCTTGTTAACAGCTGTCCAGCTGTAAGTAGTACAGTAGCTTGATACCAGCTGTAAGAGCTGTGCTGTACAATGGGTTAAACAGTTATCAATAGACCACTATCCAGCTCCTTTAATTCCATTAACAGCCATGAGATGTTTTATGGCTTAATAACGGCTATGGTTCTACATAGAAATTAGGTGAAACAAAAAACTAGTCATGCAGTGTGAGTGTTACGTCAAATATTATGACGGATTAACTATTTCTGTGGACAAATAATAATTTCTAAGGCAATGTATCGTTTGGTTTGTGTTTCTATTGGTAAATTGTACTGCGGGTGCCACTTTACTGTTAATATAATGTAGGTAATATTATCAAATATTACACGCGCCTCCGAAATAATACAGTTTTACTAAAAATATTGCTCAAAATAAATACGGTGTTCGAATTATTCATGGAATTTAACTCAAATTATTCCATTTAATGAGCATTAATATCTATTTTTAATAATTAAATAATGTATTTTTACTTTAAAAGCTTCCAAATATCATGAAAATTTTACAGATATCAGTGGTTTTTTCATATGTTATCGTGTTGTTAACATTAAAATGGCGTTAATTTGTTATCCAGCTATACTTCTAGCTAAATTCCCTTGACCTTTCTTTTCTGTTCAATATTGTGATCTATTAATCAGCTGAGAACTGTATGCTAGCTGTACAATGGTTTTCAGTTTTTGTAAAGACCTAAAGGAATAAACTGAGAGTATACAACAGCGTCTTAGGAATCTCTATCTTGATAGAAAACCATTTTGTACTCAAGTAGCTAGGTACTTTACTTGATTTTGTAATCCTACTTAGTCTCGCTAGTTATGTCTATCTAGCCAGCTATTGTCATGTTGCTTAGAAATGCATATTTATCTTTTTGATCGCCACTGACATGTAAAGAAGACAAATTTGGTGCCCTGTACGAGTGCTTTCTAACGCCGATACAATATTTGTCTTCTAATTAATTTCCCTATTGGTACGAATTCAGGGATATTCAAGAGACTTGTTATTTTTTATTTCAGTTAATCATGACTGAGAAGTAGAGTAAAGCAGGCAAAGGGACCAGCTACAGTACTTTAAAAAAGACGTGTGGCACTCGGAGACTGCCGCGGTAAAGCTATTGCATAGCATTTTTTATCAACTTATGCAATTTGTGTCACAGTGATGCGCGCGCATCTTAGGGCGTCGGCCACAGGTGCGTCGACCACTGGGGGCCTAAGCCACGGACCCAAAATTTCACTCTCATAATTTTTTCATAACGCGCATAAAGAAGTATAACTTCAAAAAAAGTATCACCGCTGTGCCGGTCGGAGTGGGGGGTGTTAGGTTATTTTCGTTACGGAATTTCTGGATTCGGTCTCCACGCTCAAGGCCCGCGATAGAAACTATGCAATAGCTTAAAAGAATAGGAAGACCATCAAACAAATACAACAAAAAAAACGAATGTCTTTTCTTTGAATACATATTTACTGCCTTTTTTTTTTAACAAGTAGTAGTACATTATAATACGAGTGTGCTGTATCGGTCATCACCCAAAAGGCGGCATAGGCGCGCGAGCCACAGGCGAGCGCGATAATTTAGCCTAGTGGGTAATGATCAATGCACACGCGTTTCATACGACGTTTTTCAACAAACTTGTGAGGAAAAAAACAGATTTCTTGTAAGAACATAATTATGCTGGAATAACGTAAATATAGAGATGATAATTTAGATTTATAAAGTTCAACTGACCTTTGTTGCCAGGTACTGTCAATCGGAGCTTCTTTTAAAAACTGTTGTACGTCGGTTGGTGACAATACTTTAGATTTTCGTATTTTTTATAACAACAAAACAAAAACGATAACAAATATTTACGGAAAATGGCGCGCTGGTTTTTTTTTTCTACAGTAAATATCACATACTTAATAGTACATTATGATACGAGTGTGCTGTATTGGTCTGCTCGGCTAAATTATCGCGCTCGCCTATGGCTCGCGCGCCAATGCCGCCTTTTGGGTAATGATCAATGCACACGCGTTTCATACGACGTTTTTCAACAAACTTGCGAGGAAAAAAAAAACCTGTTGTAAGAACTTATGCTGGACTATCGTAACTATAGAGATGATAATTTAGATTTATAAAGTTCAACTGACCTTTGTTGCCAGGTACTGTCAATCAGAGCTTCTTTTAAAAACTGTTGTACAACAGTTTTTACGTCGGTTGGTGACAATACTTTAGATTTTCGTATTTTTATAACAACAAAACAAAAACGATAACAAGTATTTACGGAAAATGGCGCGCTGGTTTTTTTTCTGCTAGAGATGCGCGCGCTTTTGTAAATAAAGGCACTGGCAAAACCGCTGAACAGCCTATATAAAAATATAATAAACACAAAATAATCATTTGAATACACAAATTAAGATTAATATGTAGTGAAAAATATATAATTTGATGAAATATTATGTAAATGTATCATATTTTATATATTTACACAGTAGGCATACAAAAGCAAGAAGTACCCACACACAATGGTCCACCTGAAGGAAAGAACCAAACCCCTTAACATAGAACATAGAAGGCAAGAAGTCTCTTTGATGAGATTAAAAAAAGCACAAATCTCTGCTCGGGTTAAAATAGAGAATGCTCATTTAATAGTATAGGATAGTTCATACTAGTTCCATGTATTCAAAGTCAATTTATTTATACAAATTCTATGCTCCAATGATAGTACTTACTAATTCCATACTGCCATGTCGCGTTTCAAAATTTGTCAAACCACAATGGCCGCAAATTGTCTATGGTTTTAATGATGTGGTAGTATGATCTTTTCGTTTTCGTACTTTCGATGTTATGATTTTTTTTGTAGGTAGTGTTTCACCAGTATTTTTTAACACCCTTTTATTAGCTTGACCTGTATCTATCTATCTATCAATCTATCTATCTATCTATGTAACGGAATCTTTCAACGTAATTTTCACCAACTTCAAGACGTTTGATTAACTTGAAAATTTGCACAAGTATCAAAGACCGATGACAATACAATAATTTAGTATCTTGGAGCTGATCTGATGATGGAGCTAGGAGGTGGATAGTGGAACTCTTCAGTAGCTATTAGTAAACCCCTCGAGTTTGAGCTCATATGATTCGGTTTGATGAGTCCAATATTTCGCACTTGTTGTCGAGGGTCTGATGATGGAGCCAGGAGGTGGATAGTGGAACTCTTCAGCGACTTCTAGTAAACTCCTTGAGTATGGGCTCATAAGTTTCAGTTCGACAAGCCCAATATATTGCACTTAGAGTCAAAGGTCTGATGATGGAGCCAGGAGGTGGATAGTGGATCTCTTCAGTGGCTACTAGTAAACCGCTCGAGTTTGGGCTCATATGTTTTGGTTTGACGAGTCCAATATATTGCACTTGGTGTCGAGGATCTGATGATGGAGCCAGGAGATGGATAGTAGAACTGTTTAGTGGCTACTAATAAACCCTTCGAGTTTGGACTTATATGACTCGGTTTAACGATTTCAATATGTCGCATTTGGTGGCGAGGATCTGATGATGGAGCGAGGAGGTGGATAGTGGAACTTTTCAGTGGCTACTAGTAAACCCTTCGAGTTTGGGCTCATATGACTCGGTTTCACGTGTTCAATATGTGAAATTTGTTGTCGAGGGTCTGATGATGGAGCCAGGAGGTGGATAGTGGAACTGTTTAGTGGCTACTAATAAACCCTTCGAGTTTGGACTCATATGACTCGGTTTGACGATTTCAATTCAAAATTAAAAAAAAAAACAAAATTCTAAAGTCATTTTTTCAAACTAGGCTGAGAATCAGCACTTTTCGAACGTCAAAATTACATAAGACAGTCCCCCAAAACGCCCACCCTTCACCACTTCCTAGTGCATTAGCTGGGAAGAAGAAATCGCGCAACAAACTCCCCAGCAGCACAGCTGTCTGTTCAGTTAGAAGAACAAAAAAAAAAAAAGATTCTATATAATAGTATTCAAAATAATTTACATTACGCAACACAAGACATAATTCAAATTATTAGCCATATGTTAGCTAGCACACGCCAATATACCAAACAAAATCATCGAGAACTATACTCAGGCCGAAATAAAAAAACTAAACGTAAACAGAATTTAATATCTAAATAAAAAAGCCTCCAGGCATAAAGGGCGTGCCCGCTTACATATAGTTGTAACTGGAAGTTATAAATGATAAACTAGGACCATCGATGTAAAATAAATAAACAAAGAGTTAATTACTAATAACAGTAAATAATATGATCAATTGTCGAGGTCATTAGCTAACCACATATTCCAATACAACTCATAAAAAAAACAGTGTGATGAGTAGATTTTGTCAAAAATAAATTAAAGTTAAATTAAAATAACTTGACTTAAAAATTCAAATAAAATAATCAATTTTATAAACTCATATAACTTGTCAGTACGTAAGCTGGAGAAAGAACAAAAACATTGTTTTGAGTTAATCACAGCGACCAACTATTCTAATCATTTAAGTAGTCGTTGATAGAATAGTATGCCTTTGAACAAAGATTGGATTTTACTTTCGTTTTAAACGCATTAAAAGGCAAATCTAGCAAAGAAGAGGGTAGCTTGTTATAAAAGGTTATACCAAGCCCAACAAATGAGTTATGAACCTTATGAAGCCGGTGAAAGGGAGCTCGTAGTTTGTCCTTATTTCTAGTGTTAACATTGTGAAAATCACTGTTTTTAGTGTATAAGTGTATATATTGCCTAATATAATAAGATATTGGCGAAGATGAATTGAGATGCCACCGTGAGGATACCAATATCTTTGAAAAAATCTCTCAGACAAACTCTGGCACCAAGCTGGTAAATAGCGCGAACAGCTCGTTTTTGAAGAACAAATATATTTTGAATATCAGCAGCTTTGCCCCACAGCAGAAGACCATAGGACATAACGCTATGAAAATAACTAAAATAGACTAACCGAGCTGCTGAATATGTCGCATTTGGTGGCAAGGATCTGATGATGGAGCCAGGAGGTGTATAGTGGAATTCTTCAGTGGCTACTAGTAAACCCCTCGAGTTTAAGCTCATATGATTCAGTTTGACGACTCTAATAGATTGCACTTGGTGTTGAGGGTCTGATGATGGAGCCAGGAGGTGGATAGTAGATTACTTTAGTGGCTACTTAACTAGTAAACCGGTCAAGTCATAACTTCGTTGACTTTAGACATAAAAACTAAATGAAAAATATACTAGACTAAAAAGTAAAAAATAAAATTTTAGTTTAAAAAAAACTAAATAATACGCTTTTTATACGAACTTAAAATGACAAAATAATTAAATTGACTTGTACTAGTTACGATATAAGTACCAATCCAGCTTGTCACTTCTTTTATATCCAATGATTAAATCAAAAAGCGTGGGGCGCTCGGGTGTTTAGCTAGCCCGCGTTTAAAACTGTGGTCTTATTTCCTTATTAAATCATGTCGTAGGTATATATGTAATATGGGGACCCCTCAAGTTTTAGAATATTATACTGCTTTAACACTGAATTTATTTATCTTTTACATACCAAACGTACGTAAGTACCCGTGCTATCTTGTTCGTTTTCACGGTTTTAACTTCGAACATATTTCAGTGGATTTGTTTTTTATGTGAAAGTTACTCAATATAAAAAATACTGATGAAACACTTCATAGAAAAAAAATCGTAACATCGAAAGTACGAAAACGAAAAGATCATACTACCATATCACTAAAACCATAGACAATTTCTAGCGGCCATTGTTGTTTGACAAATTTTGAAACGTATCAGGGCAGTATGGAATTAGTAAGTACTATCATTGCAGCATAGAATTTGTATAAAGAAATTGACTTTGAATACATGGAACTAGTATGAACTATCCTATAAATGAGCATTCTCTATTTTAACCCGAGCAGAGATTTGTGTTTTTTTTAATCTCATCAAAGAGACTTCTTGCCTTCTATGTTCTATGTTAAGGTGTTTGGTTCTTTCCTTCAGGTGGACCATTGTGCGTGGGTACTTCTTGCTTTCTTTATGCCTACTGTGTAAATAAATAAAATATTACATTTACATAATATTTCATCAAATTATATATTTTTCACTACATATTAATCTTAATTTGCATATTCAAATTATTATTTTGTGTTTATTATATTTTTATATAGGCTGTTCAGCGGTTTTGCCTGTGCCTTTATTTACAAAAGCGCGCGCATCGCTAGCAGAAAAAAAACCAGCGCGCCATTTTCCGTAAATACTTGTTATCGTTTTTGTTTTGTTGTTATAAAAATACGAAAATCTAAAGTATTGTCACCAACCGACGTAAAAACTGTTGTACAACAGTTTTTAAAAGAAGCTCTGATTGACAGTACCTGGCAACAAAGGTCAGTTGAACTTTATAAATCTAAATTATTATCTCTATAGTTACGATAGTCCAGCATAAGTTCTTACAACAGGTTTTTTTTTTCCTCGCAAGTTTGTTGAAAAACGTCGTATGAAACGCGTGTGCATTGATCATTACCCAAAAGGCGGCATTGGCGCGCGAGCCATAGGCGAGCGCGATAATTTAGCCGAGCAGACCAATACAGCACACTCGTATCATAATGTACTATTAAGTATGTGATATTTACTGTGAATTTTAATGGTTAATAATAATATATTTTATTTATTCAGACAACCAATGATCCATTAAATAATTACATTTATATTGTTAGTATGAACTTAAAAAACTATGTTAGTACCTAATAACTAAGAGAGACTTAGTCCTCTGGGTGAGACTCCACACCAGTGGGCTGTCCATCTTATTGACTATTACATTCAGGATGCTGTTACTGCTCCCACGCAATCTACTTAGTAGTGAGGCTGTCTTTTTGCGCCAGGTGGCATCAAAGCCGTCCGTACGCGACTCAGCAAACATTGTTGACGCACTGCAGAAGCGTGGCCGTAACAGCACCCTGTAGGCATTGTTTAAATCTGAACAACAGGCTCGCTGAGTACAGAGATGTGCAATACGCTTTAAATAAAGTTACTTTCACCGCGTCTGCACATCGAGCGAACCTGCGGGCCAGCATGTTCGCCCGGACTGACAATGCCCTGCGCTCCCTCTCCATGTCTGTATCATCTCCAAGATTTTCTGTCACCACATGCCCAAGATATTTGACTTTGTATACTCGTCTAAGAGGAATACCATTGAGTAACACTGGTGGAACAACAGTTGGGCACTTTGTACCCGCCTTGAAGATCATACATTCCGATTTTGTTACATTATAACTCAGACCGTGTGTGGCAGCATATTTTTCACATACGGCAAGCAACTTCCGCAATGCACAAATCGAGGCAGCCAGCAGCACCATATCATCGGCATAGCTAAGGTTGTTTACACTGACACCATCTACGTAGCACCCTACGGGCATTTGACTGAGTTCCTCGATCAGCGCATTAACGTAAAGGTTAAAAAGCAAGGGTGAGCTCAACCCCCCCTGCCTCACTCCGCATTCCACCCTGTATTCACTCGACAATTCCCCCGCCCACTTCACATTATTTTTCTGATGAAGGTACCAATGCCAAAAAGTGATGTCAACTCTGACGGTAGGCCCGTTTCCTTTAGCTTCTGCCATAACATATCATAAGATACTAGGTCAAATGCTTTCGTGAGGTCTAAAAAGCAAGCATAAACCGGGGTTTGTCTGTCAGTGTAATATTTCACAGTGTGCTTAAGGCTAAGAATAGCAGTCTCAGCCGACAAGCCAGGACGAAAGCCGAACTGAGCGTCATGTAACATAACATGCTTGTTCAAATATGAGTTAAGCACACTGTCAAATACCTTCGCTACAATCGTGGCTAGCGAAATGGGTCTATAATTAGATTTTTCAGACACATCCCCCGTTTTACTCTTGGCAATCGGTACCACCAGAGTTTTCATCAGGGCAGAGGGTAGGTGTGAGTGATTTATGCACAAATTAAATAACATTGCAAGTACTCTAGGAAGGTGGAAACCAGCATACTTGAGGTGTTCCACGCTGAGAGCGTCATATCCCGGTGATTTTCCTCCCTTCATACCCCTAATAGCACGATCAATATCCTTAGCAAGAATTAAAATTGAAATATTCGTCCCCTGCGTCTCAGCATCGAACCGTCCGCATGCTGGTCCTAAAGGTGACTTTACTACAAATTGTTCCTTAAAAACATTAGCAATGTCTTCAGGGCTAGAAACACCGCCGACACTCACTGGGATGCCAGGTCTAGTATTTAATTTATTTGTACACTTCCAAATTTTTTTTAAATCCTTATTCGTGTAGTGTGTCGCCAACAAGTCCATTTTTATCTGTTCTTGATGGTTTTGACACCACTTCAGCTTACCTCTAAAAATTTTACGCGCCTCTATCATGTCTCTGAACAATGGCCCACTAGCTGGTTTACCGTAGCTTACCCATGTATCAAATGTCCGCCTGGCACCCGAGTAAGACTCGCTCACGTGCTTATTCCACCCTGCTAATAACTTTCCATGTTTGCCTTTCTTCATCATACAGGTAGTATTCGCAGCCTTTCGTAACACAGTAATCAGATCATCATATAACTTATTGACAATAAACTTATGGGAATCATTGTGACAGATTTTTCCACAACAACTCTGAAATTCATGTGGGAAATCTATAGTTTTTAAATGTGTATTACATATGTTTGTGTACTTGTCTATCTGCTCCGGGCTCCTATCACCCCATTTAACTTTATTAAATGGTGTGCTCTTCAATGAGATTTTTTGTGTAATAACATTAAAATTACATGTCACAACTAACGGATAGTGGTCTGACCAATACACATCATACTTTACATATATATCTACAACACACGGCCACGAAGCCCTTGTGACAATACAGTGGTCTAGCCATCTACGACACCCGTGTGCCTCACTAATGAAAGTGAAAGTATCGGACGATAAAAACAGTTTATTAGTGTCCGCACATATCCAATCCTGTTCCACAGAGAATTCCAAAAGTTCAATGTTAAAACGCTCACCTGGATGTGCATTTATGTCTCCGAGAATGAAAACAGATTCAACACTACTTTCCTAAATAATAGCACTAATCGCACTTAGGCAGTCTGTGAACTCAGGCACGTTCTCAGCACAGTCCGTAGGCATGTAAACACTGACAACCAGCACGGGCCGATCGTTTGTAGAAATACGAATAGCCGTTATGCGCGGGTTTGCACACTGTACCACTGACACAAACTGGAATACAGATTTACGCCATAAGAGCGCCACCCCTCCAAAGGGTCTACCCTTGAGGATACCCACACTGGTGTCCACCGCAGAGGTCCCAGTGCTGCAAAGTCTTCGTGAATGTTCGCCAGGTAAGACAGTTCACAGGGCAGCAGCCACGTCTCCTGTAAGGCAATGATGTCTGCAAAACCGCATAACTGTTTTATACCGTCCACAGACCGTTTTATATTTTTGCAGTTAAATGTTACCATAGTAGCATTATACATTATCAGTCAAAATATTTATTTTCTTCTCATCATAAACCTGTTTGTACGGCATAAAGCGACGACATGTCACACCGTCTGGCCAGATCTCATCGTTTAGGAAAACATCTAATTTATGCTTTGTAACTGTAATTTTGTAGGCACTGTAACGTCTTTCTGTTTTCATTTTAATTTTCTGAAGAGTAACATTTTCGTTGGTTTTTAAGAAAATATACTCTATTATGTCCTTCTCAGAGGTATTTTTGTGCACATTAGACACGAATAATGGGATTTCAAGATCTGCTGGTCTGAATCTATCTTCAGGTTTAATTGAAGCTTTCCCTCTGATGCCTCTCTCCTCTGTACCAACGACCACTCATTACTTAATGTAGAAACTTTTGGTTTCAATTCACTTTTCGACATAACTATTTCCGCCAGTGACGTATCATTATTTGTTACTTTCGTACCTCTAGCCGTGTTCATTACGGTGTGATAAGCGGCCGGTCCCGTCAGCTGTTCCATCATTGCAATTGTGGCGCCCATGTGCGTACAAGCTATATTATGCGAGCGCACGTTATCAGCTGCTTTGAGTACGACGGCAGCAGTAGGACTACACTCATGCAGCAAACCCGTTGATTGTGTAAATGTCGAACACGGCAAATTTTGCACTTGCTGTTTTGCACTTCTTGCTTCTACCTCCCGTACATTCTTTATTGATGCAGACGCCTCATCAATATTCAAAAAAACCAGGCGGCCCGCTATCTAATAAATAGGCACCTCGTCTATTGTTCACATTGGATTCTTCATTTAATAATGATGCATATTTCATATTATTCAACTCAGTTTTTAAGTACTCACTCGTTACATAAGTTTCCTTAATTAGTTTTAGTTCCGACTGTAGTAACACAATATCTTTTAACAACCTTGTTGCATCTATGTGATCAAAGGTTACTGGTGGCAATTTATGTAGTTCTTTTGCCGCGAAGATGGGAATTTTATCCGGATCAACAGTTTTAAAGGCACTTATGATGTCTTCCACATCTTTTTGTTCTTTATTTTTACGTCGCGCGACTTTTCTGACGGTAGTTGAAAAAGACGTAAAAAGGAGTTCCTTCGCCACACTGATTTCTAATGCGGAGAAATCGCTTATAATAAGTCTTATTAGACTCACTTCATCCATAACACAGATTTTATTTTGTGTAAAACAAAATAACTCTTTTATAACTATATTACATTGTGAACACTTCACAAATTCGGTAGACATTTTTATTGCACCCGTTCGCTTACGCGTCCGCGCGGAGACTGGTTAGCAATAGAGTTTAAATTTGCGGTATAAAATACCGAATTCCGGGACAATAATATACTAGTACAAATCTGATTTGTACTTACTAGTAGCCGTTTCATTCGCCCTTTATTACATTTCGTCTTACTACTTACACAAAGGCTTTAAGTTTACAGTTCAACAAAATTCATTGCGTTATTTGCGTTGGTGAGCAGACAATTTTTTCGAACCTATGAGCAACGGATTAGCTATTTCCTTCAAAATCATTCAGATTGTGATTGAAAGTGTGTTACGCAATAGGGTGTGGTTTGATTTAAATTTTTTACTACCCAGAATTATTCAAACGGGTCTTTCTATTGTATTCAAATTGATTCGGTCAGACCGGACCGAATCAATTAATTGTATGGAACCATGATCATTGCTATCAAAATCTATGTGTCCGGAACCCTCATTTGTAACCGAAACCGGCACTTGAGTGCAGCTAGATATATGAAGGAAATTTTTACAATCCCTGCTCCTTTGCTTATCGTATTCTTTCGAAAGTTTATTTTTAACTGCACCAGTTCTTTTCCTTTTTTTTTCATGGTTTTACTTATTTATTTTAAAGGAGATCACCCATTCTGGGATATTTTTTGTTTTTGGCGGCCATCTATAGTAATTGCATGTTTTAAAAGTACACATATAACGCATTCTTTTTTACTAAGGCGTCAAAGACAATTTGTATTTGGAGATATACAGGTTGGATTTTTGAGATGGAGCAGTAAGGGTAGGTCCCTTATCCGTTGTTGCTACAAGAAAATGGTCTTAGGAGACTATCCTCAACTTTTTGAGATATTATATTGATCAGCATTCACAGATTTTATTGAAGTGAAACTTCTATATAGACGAGGGTTATTAGGATTTTTCTGTCACGAAAAAGCGTTACGGCCGCGTGGAGGGGGTAGACGATATATCGCGTGGTGAGAGGCGGCAGCGGCGGACGGAGAGAATAGATTGGAATCTCAAGTTTTTATATTGAACCGACTTGAAAAATTCTTTCACTGTTGCGAAGCTACACTATCCCCGGGTGACATAGGCTATATTATATTTAAAAAAAAATGGAATCCTTACTAAAACTGCTACTGCAACTATAATAATGTAACCCATTTTGTTAAAAAAATACCTAAAATATTCTTTACATCGCGTGCGCTGCGAAAACTATTGATGATAGAATAAAATAATGTACTACGACTTTGCAGAACACATCATTATTGACAAATAGTGTCGCGACAGTATACGTCTAACTATTATAGTTATGCCACAATAAGTGTTCCTTTATTTTAAAAATTTAATTGAAATGCCGCCGCTAGAAAAGGCTCTTTATTCGTATCGGCCAATTCTCACGTTTACGCTCGTACTTTTCAAATTCGTCATTGCCGCTCGTCTTCCTATGTCGCTTATAAAATGGTGACATTAACCAGATTCTAGTCATTTGTACGAGTACGAGTCGAAGGAAAAAAAAAATGTGTGCTGGGACACATAGTAGAAGTGAAACTTCAACGGACAAGTGGAAAAACGAATGGCAACGGACAAGTGGCAAAATGAATCGCTTCTCCGCTTGTCCGTTGAAGTTTCACTTCTAGTATGTGTCCCAGCACACATTTTTTTTTCTTATAAGGAGGCAAAAATTCTTCCGGGCCTACTGAGGCTCGAGTACTAGAAAAGACAGAAATCGCAAAAAAAAATCCCATGCATTTTCTAGGAAATGAGACTCCGACCTACTTTTTTACGATGGATGGACTAGCTGAAAATATTGTATTTGTGAGGTGGCGCATACGGGATGTTACATGAAATGGCGGGAGGATATAATTTATTTCAATTAAAGATCGTCGTATATCTTTATTTGCAAAAAAATTACAGCGTTGTCGCCATACAAAGAAATGTTTCTACTACTATACCACCAAACATACCCCCGAATAAGCCGGATTCCGTAAAGAGTTTAGCACGCACCGTATACCACATACATACGCTGCGGCAGGTTATACAGAAGATCGGAGAGTATGACCTGCTTCTCTGCTTAGAGTTTGCAGATTACGAGAAAGCCTTCGATTCGATCGAGACTTTCACTATAGGTAAATCAAGGTGCTGCAGTGTCTTTGTGAAAACACTACTACTATGTCGGTCCGACTCCAGGACCAGACCTCGAAACCTATCTGTTTGAGGTGGTTCATGGGTTTCTTCAATTAAATGTGGACTGTATATTTTATAGGTATATTTTAATAATGCAAAATAATTCGATGCGAAACGATGACCGTTCGCACCCGATTTTGAGGTGAAGTGAGGCGCGGTCCGCGTTGGTCGTCGCTCATTGGCTCGCGCCGCGTCGTCTACACGACGCGACCCAGCAGCCAGCAGAGAGGTGGAAGCGCCTTATCCTTTACCAGGACGAGGCTCCCCACGTTGATGTCTCCCGATGTGATAGACCACTTGGTCTTTTGCTGCAGCAGAGATATGTATTCGGTATTAAACCTTTTCCAAAAATGCTGCTTGATGTATTCTACCCTTTGGCATCGCTCGAGTCGACTGATGTTTCCGCTGTCAGTCATCTGTGGATGCGGAACGGACGTGAGTGATCTTCCAATTAAAAAATGAGAAGGAGTTAGGGCACAAAAATCAAGTGGATCAGGAGAACAAGGAGTGAGAGGTCGGGAATTGAGAACGGCCTCTATTTGAGTTAGGCACGTAGCCATCTCTTCGTACGTGAAGTGCGTTAGCTTAAGCAGTCTCTTTGTACAGTGCAAGCACAGCACAGTTTTCATATCAATATGTCAGCATTTTACCTGCGCCAGGCAGGCCAATTCAGTACACGAATAGCATTCATACCGCGTGCACTCATCTATCATGCAATCATACTTTTATCAATAAATGTCTATCAATCAGTAATCAGTGTATCAATCAGCATAACTCAAGGTGTAAGGTCTCTAAACCATACATCTTAATGGTCCTTCGAGCCGGATACGGGATTCAATCACGTTGCGAAGATAACAGTGGTTGTTCCTGTAAACACGACCTGTGGACGACAGTCAACGGTCTACCAACATCATCAAGCCATCGGCTTCTGGCATTATCCTAGAGGGTGCTTCGTGCTTCTTTCTGCGGTTGCGAATCGGTTCAGCCGGCTTCCCACAAGCGGGTCTAACCAGTTGGATTGAGAAAGCGCTAATATCGCGGAGAGTTCGCAATAGCACTTCCTGTTGGAAAGTGGTCAGGAATATCAATCAAGAAACCTAACAATCATGAATTCCACAATGGAAAACATTTTAGCAAATCAAGATCAAATCATGCAAGCAATGGAGCATCTATTAAGGAACTTCAAGAAAGATTCGGCAGAACGTAAGACTCCATTCAATATCAAGAAACGACTACAAACTCTAGATAATTATTGGGCTGAGTTCCAGTCCAATCATTTGAGATTATGTGAATTCGATACTCGCAGTGCCAGATATTTTACCGACAGTTGCTATCAAAGGACGAAGCTCTCCTACACCAAAGCACGGGAAACTATCGAGCGATACGAATCGAAAGCTCCTATTGAAAGCAAGAGGGATCCATCTCCGGGCGATCCATCAATGCAAGCATCGGCATCTGGCGAACACGATCAAAAAACTTCGAATACTTCATCAGTTGACCCTGATCAAGCAAACAGCAATCCTTGCAACAGTAAGTCCAAATCACTGTGGAAAACTGTTTCGCAAGGAAATGCGAGCAAATTAGAAGAAATGCTGCGAAAGCAGAAAAGCAACTTCAAGGCGCTGTCGCGTACAATCAAGACCGTAGAATTAGAGGACATTTCTGAAAAATGGGAACTCGAAGATCTGCTGCGTAATGTACACAAAAGGTGGTCAACCATAGACTCGTTGCACTGGGAAATTGACAGTGAGTTGTACGAGGAAGATGAAGATTACGAGCAAACATACAGCAGATATGAGCAGTTATACAATGACATGAAAAAGTCAATCAATATCAAGATGGGCTCAGTTTCACATCGTGAAAATTGCACCCCTAAAATCGACATTCCTATATTCAGCGGGAACTACCTCAAGTGGACATCATTCAAGGATCTATTTATAGAAACGATCCACAATAGCAAGTCAATGTCGAGTGCTCAGAAGATGCAGTTTATGAAGAGCAAGCTAAAGGGTGAGGCCGAAAAGCTAGTCCAGCACTTAAACATCAGTTCTGAAAATTATCAGCTATGCTGGGACATCATGAATCATCGATACAACAACGAAAAACTCATCTTTAGCTCGCATATCAACGCACTTCTAGCAATACCTACCATGCAAAATCAAGCAGATTATCACATCAAGAACATGTTCGATACTATCAACGAATGTCTCAACGCTATAAAGAATCTTGGCGTTAACACATCAAGCTGGGACCCACTTATTCTGCACCTGCTGTCACTGAAAATGGACAGCGAGACGCATGGGGAATACATTCAATCGTTAACCAATCCCAGAGCACTACCGACACTTGACGATTTCCTAACATTCCTAGAGAACAAATACACCGCTCTGGAATCATCTCGGCGGAAGCAGTATACTCCAAAATCAAAGCAAGAAACATTCAACAAAAAAGAATCGGAGCAGCGGCTTAACAAACAAAGTAAGCCTAGTCAGTACAATAATAGGAACGATGCAGGCAGACCATTTTTCCGCAATTCAACATTTAAAAGTTTTGCAATGAATAAACCAAACTGTCCACTATGCAATGACAACCACGGACTTTTCCGTTGCAAAACATTTTTAGAATCTAGGCCAGAGGCCAAAAGAGATATTGTGAAAAAATTTAACCTGTGCAAAAACTGTCTCTATGATCACAAAGACAAACCATGTTACTCGGAAACAAAATGTAGAGTATATCAAGAAAAGCATAACACCTTGCTACACGACACGTTTCTCAGCAACGCCGGGACAAGTAGCACGAAATCATCTGCAGAAGATCAACAGTCCATCGTATCACGAGGAGACAAGACACGGGACACTGTCAACCATGTCTCAAATGAAAGTATCATAGAAATTCTGCTAGCAACAGCCCTCGTTCGTGTCAAAGCACGCAACGGGACTTATCACACATTGCGTGCTCTCATTGACCAAGGCTCCCAAGTCTCCCTAATAACAGAACACGCAGCTCAAAAACTAGAACTGGCAAGACAAGCATTCAAGGGCGTCATATTTGGCATCGGCACTAGTCAAGCTAATTGTAAGGGAGAGATCAGTATTACTGCGTCATCATTGCATACTGAATTTACATTTCAAGCAGATGTGTTGATAATGAACACACTGTTACATAACCTGCCCAACAAGACTTTCTCAAAACCATCATGGGCATACCTAAAAAGCATACAGTTAGCAGATCCGGAATTCTATACGAGCCGACCTGTAGATTTGCTACTCGGCGCCGACGTATATTCTCAAATTATAATGGGAGACATTATCAAAGAAAATGGGTCAGTCCCTGTAGCACAACAAACTCAACTTGGGTGGATATTAAGCGGAAACGTCAAATCATATCACTGCAACGTCGTGATGAACAATATGGAAGACATACAAAGGTTTTGGGCTATTGAAGACATAGCAGACAGCAATATCAACATGTCGACAGAGGATCACCAGTGCATTCAGCAGTATCAGACTGAAACGTCGCGACGAAAGGATGGCAGATATGTTGTAAGACTACCGTTAAAGCCAGAAATAAAGGAAAAATTGGGGGAATCAAAACCGAAGGCGATCGCACAATATTATCAATTGGAAAAGAAGTTTGAAAAGAATCCAAAAGT
The DNA here is from genome assembly GCA_916701695.1 of Agrochola macilenta. Taxonomy (NCBI): domain Eukaryota; kingdom Metazoa; phylum Arthropoda; class Insecta; order Lepidoptera; family Noctuidae; genus Agrochola; species Agrochola macilenta. The sequence continues at coordinate 646,556 of OU753576.1, forward strand.
TGCGCAAGATTACAAAACATTCATCGATGAATACATCAGACTAGGTCACATGCGCGACTGCACACATAAAAAAAAGCCAGATTGCATTTTACCTCATCTATGTGTATTGAAACCCGAATCAACAACAACAGCACTACGTGTGGTGTTTAATGCGTCAGCAAAAACATCAACTGGCCATAGTTTAAATGATCTCATGTACAGTGGCCCAAATCTTCAACAAGATTTATTCACGTTGATTCTGAAATGGAGACAACATAGATATGCAATTACAGCAGACATCGAGAAAATGTTCAGACAAATCTACTGTCACGACGATGATCTGCAATACCAAAAAATAATTTGGCGCAACTCACCACAAGAGCAATTACGTGAATATGAGCTAACAACAGTCACATATGGCACCAAATCTGCACCATTTCTCGCCATGATGACTCTGAAGCAAATAGCAGAAGATGAACGCTCAAGATATCCTGCTGCGGCCGCAGTGGTTGAAACATGTTTTTATATGGATGACTTGTTGGCTGGACATCATAGCATCGAAGAAGCTAAGCAACTAAAATCAGATCTAACCAATTTACTCAGATCAGGTGGATTTAATTTGAGAAAATGGGCATCTAATAAACAAGAGATATTAGATGACGTAACCTCAAACACATCGCAATCATTTGAATTCAAACATCAAGAGTCAACTAAAACATTGGGGCTACGCTGGCACCCGCTGGGCGATCACTTCAAGTTCGAAATGAAGATTGACACAAAATCGACGACTCCAGCTACTAAGAGGTCACTATTGTCAGATATATCAAAAATATTTGACCCACTAGGCTGGCTGGCACCGGTCTCGACCAGGCTAAAACTCCTATTCCAAAATGTCTGGTCACTAACCCTACAATGGGACGACAAAGTACCAGCACATATCAACGAGCAATGGCTGAAGATCAAGAAAGATCTACCAAAAATAGAGCATATTAATGTACCGCGATGGCTACAAACACAGCAAAACGCAGAAATTGAACTTCATGGTTTCTGTGACGCATCCACAAAAGCGTATGCTTGCGTAATTTATTGCAGGATCATCAAACAGAACAATCAAACCAATCCTACTCCTGTGACCATACTAGCAGGAAAATCAAAACTTGTTCCTGTCAATAAAACGATATCATTACCAAGGTTGGAGCTTAGCGCAGCGCATTTATTATCACTTCTGATGAAAGTAGTTCAGAACATTTTACAGAACTACAATGTCAAGATATACGGATGGTCAGATTCAACAGCTGTCCTGGGCTGGCTTCAGGGAGACCCGAATCGCTGGAAGCCATTTGTGGCAAATAGAGTGAAGCAAATCACTGGAGTAATTCCAATCAAGAACTGGTACTATGTGAAGTCAGCTGAGAATCCAGCTGACTGTGCAAGCCGAGGATGTTCGGCAGAGCAGCTCAAAGATCATTCACTATGGTGGCATGGACCAACGGGGCTATCATCCTTTGATGAAAATGAACATAAACAACAAACTTATGTTACGCAAGACGAAATGAAAAAAACAATACAAACTAACATCATTCAACAAAATGATGACATAGCTCAAAACATATTAAATAAAAGTAGCAACTTCAACAGAGCGACGAGAATTCTAAGTTGGACTTTGCGTGCAATAACACGTAATCAACACAAACCGAATTTTATAACAATCGGCGAAATGAAGAAATCAAGAAATATCATCATCAAACAAATCCAATACTTGGAATTCAGAGAAGATATCAACAGTCTTCAGAAACACAATCAAGTCAGCGCAAAAAGTAAGCTTTTGATGTTGACCCCATTCCTGGATCAAGAAGGCTTACTAAGGGTTGGCGGGAGGATCTATTGGCGGGAGGATGTATTTTTTCAAACCATATAACTCGAGACTATACGAGTTATATGGTTTGAAAAAATACAGGTTTGATACTCCTTTCCTAGAGTATGTCAAAAATTATTCAAAATTATTTAAAAAGGTGTGTGTTTTTGCTAAATCTAAATTTTTAAGCGACACAATTAAAAAATCCAATAATAAAGTAAAAACCACTTGGAAAATTATTAACAATGAAACGGGTAAGTCGGTTAAACAAGATAAACAACTTGAGATTATGGTCGACAATAAATTAGTTAATAAAGCAGCTGACGTAGCTGAGGCGTTTAATGAGTTTTTTGCCAACATACCTGTAACTACCACTCGCTCCTTAAATTCATCCCCGTCTAAAGCGGAAAACCTTATGCTTAATAGTGTGTCTAAAAATAGTCCCTTATTTAGCTTCGAACATGTAACGCCTCGTGATGTAGTTAATGTTTTTAACACACTCAAGTCTAAAAACACTGGTGATTACTGGGGCATCTCCATTAAACTTTTAAGTAATATAATAGACATCGTAGCCCCCTATCTAGCTGTTACTTTTAATAAATGTGTTGATTTAGGAACTTTTCCTGACCTCATGAAGAATAGTAAAGTCATACCATTATTTAAATCAGGTAATAAAAGTGACGTTGGCAATTTCAGGCCTATTTCTATCTTACCAGCATTTAGCAAAATATTTGAAAAGTTAATACTCAAGCAGTTGCTTAGACATTTTAATTTAAATAGCCTCCTTCATAATGAACAATATGGCTTTACAAAAGGTCGTTCGACTACAGATGCGGGTGTTGCTTTGCTGAAACACATATTTAACGCATGGGAGAACTCGCAAAATGCTATTGGGGTTTTCTGTGATCTCTCCAAAGCCTTTGATTGCGTGCACCATGACACGCTTTTGCGTAAACTACGTCATTACGGTGTGCAAAACGAAGCTCTCAACGTTTTAAATTCGTATTTACATAATAGGTCCCAATGTGTAGATGTTGATGGTGTGAAATCTTCTGGGCTACCAGTTCAGTTAGGTGTACCTCAAGGCTCAATACTGGGTCCATTCTTGTTCTTAGTGTATATCAATGACTTACCATTCTATTTAAAGGGTATCTGTGAAGTTGTACTGTTCGCAGATGATACCTCTCTTATTTTTAAAGTAGACAGGAATAGACAAGATTTTGACGATGTAAACAGTGCACTCTCAATGGTTACGGATTGGTTTACGACAAATAACCTAGTTCTAAATACTAAGAAAACTAAATGTGTAAAGTTTGCCCTACCAAATGTTAGAAATCTAGGTCCCAACATCGTCTTAGATAAAGAGGTGCTTGAATCTGTAAACTCGGCGGTTTTTCTGGGCATAACAGTAGATGCCAAACTTCAGTGGGGCCCACATATATCGAGCCTAGCGGGAAGGCTCAGTTCAGCCGCCTACGCCGTCAGGAAAGTAAGACAATACACTGACGTCGATACAGCTCGGTTAGTCTATTTTAGTTATTTTCATAGCGTTATGTCCTACGGTCTTCTGCTGTGGGGCAAAGCTGCTGATATTCAAAATATATTTGTTCTTCAAAAACGAGCTGTTCGCGCTATTTACCAGCTTGGTGCCAGAGTTTCTCTGAGAGATTTTTTCAAAGATATTGGTATCCTCACGGTGGCATCTCAATTCATCTTCGCCAATATCTTATATATTAGGCAAAATATACACTTATACACTAAAAACAGTGATTTTCACAATGTTAACACTAGAAATAAGGACAAACTACGAGCTCCCTTTCACCGGCTTCATAAGGTTCATAACTCATTTGTTGGGCTTGGTATAACCTTTTATAACAAGCTACCCTCTTCTTTGCTAGATTTGCCTTTTAATGCGTTTAAAACGAAAGTAAAATCCAATCTTTGTTCAAAGGCATACTATTCTATCAACGACTACTTAAATGATAAGAATAGTTGGTCGCTGTGATTAACTCAAGACAATGTTTATGTTCTTTCTCCAGCTTACGTACTGACAAGTTATATGAGTTTATATAATTGTTTATTTTATTTGACTTTTTAAGTCAAGTTATTTTAATTTAACTTCAATTTATTTTTGACAATATCTACTCATCACACTGTTTTTTTATGAGTTGTATTGCAATATGTGGTTAGCTAGTGACCTCGACAATTGATCATATTATTTACTGTTATTAGTAATTAACTCTTTGTTTATTTATTTTACATCGATGGTCCTAGTTTATCATTTATAACTTCCAGTTACAACTATATGTAAGCGGGCACGCCCTTTATGCCTGGAGGCTTTTTTATTTAGATATTAATTCTGTTTACGTTTAGTTTTTTTTATTTCGGCCTGAGTATCGATGATTGATTGGTTGAGTTCTCGATGATTTTGTTTGGTATATTGGCGTGTGCTAGCTAACATATGGCTAATAATTTGAATTATGTTTTGTGTTGCGTAATGTAAATTATTTTGAATACTATTATATAGAATCTTTTTTTTTTGTTCTTCTAACTGAACAGACAGCTGTGCTGCTGGGGAGTTTGTTGCGCCACTTCTTCTTCCCAGCTAATGCACTAGGAAGTGGTGAAGGGTGGGCGTTTTGGGGGACTGTCTTATGTAATTTTGACGTTCGAAAAGTGCTGATTCTCAGCCTAGTTTGAATAAATGACTTTTGAATTTTGAATTTTTTTTTTTGAATTTGAATTTGATCACTAATGCGAATATCAATCAAAATATGAGACATCCACTCATAATACCTAGAAACACTCATCTCAGCCACCTGCTGATTGACCAAGGACATCGGATGACTTACCATGGCGGAGCTCGAATCACGCAAGCTTGGCTGCGTCAACAATATTGGATTCTAGGCGGGAATCGAGCAGTCAAGAAACGCCTTAAAACCTGTATCAAGTGCAGACGTCACGATCCAATCAAACATGAGCAATTGATGGGGGACTTGCCCGCAGCACGCAGCAATCCAGCACGACCATTCTATCACTCAGGGGTTGACTACACTGGCTTTGTCAACATTAAAACAAACAAAGGCCGAGGAGTAAAGACGACAAAAGGATACATAGCTGTGTTCGTATGCATGGCCACGAAAGCTGTGCATCTGGAATTAGTCTCGGATCTGAGCTCCTCAGCATTCTTATCAGCATTACGTAGAATGTCAGCAAGAAGAGGCACCCCGAAAAATATATACAGCGACAATGGTACAAACTTCGTAGGAGCAAGCAGAATTCTAAATGAAGAATTCATAAACATTAGAAAAGTGTTAGACGTGGAATTTTACGAAGCAATCACCGACATGGAGATTAATTGGCACTTTAACGCCCCATCCTGGCCAAGTGCGGGAGGAGTATGGGAAGCAGCTGTGAAGAGCCTAAAATACCACCTGAAGAGAGTGATTGGCGAGCAAACGCTTACGTTTGAAGAATATTCAACAGTACTTGCACAAATCGAAGCATGTTTGAACACACGACCATTGTGCGCTCTAAGTGAAGATCCAGAAGATTTGGATTACCTCACACCATCCCACTTTCTAGCAAGCGGCCCAACCTTGACGATAATCGAAACGGAAAAAGATTTACGAACGAGGTGGCAACTCACTCAAAAAATCATGGATGATTTATGGAAAAGGTGGAAAGCGGAGTACTTGACCCAATTGTCAGTGCGCAGCAAATGGCGGCAATCGCACCAAAACTTGAAGATTAACGATATTGTCATCATACACGACGTACAGTTACCATCAGGAAAGTGGGCTATGGGAAGAATCACAGAACTACATCCCGGAAAAGATGGGTACGTCCGGGTGGTTACTATTCGGACAAAAAATGGAACAATGAGAAGACCAATATCAAAGCTATCACTATTGCCTATTGATGAAAACCAATCAAAAGAGCAAGAACATCAAAAATCCGCAGCAATCAATAACGTATCAAGTCAACGAAGACGACAATCGTCATCAAAATTATGCAACTTAATTTATACCATTCTCATGACTCTTATGGTAATGTTGCCTACGGCAAGAAGCGAATACAAGTTCTCAAGCCTGAGCAATAATCAAAGCATATATTTTGACAAGGTAGCCAACATGCGGCTACAACGTGAAGAATGGAAGCTAATAGTCTACTGCGATATGGCTCCATATTGGCGAGGAATAGATGCAATCAACAAATATATGAATCACCTGGACAACATATGCTCAACAGATCAAATATCACAATGTGACGTAATCCGATTACAGTTACGTCATGAGTACGACGAACTCGAGCACTACAATAGCATTTTACTTGGTCAGCAAATGCACCGATTGCGCCGACGTAGAGGCCTTATCAACGGTGTAGGCTACGTTGCACGTAGTTTATTCGGAATATTGGACGAAGACTTTGCCGAAAAATATCAGAAAGATATCGATCTTATCAAGAAGGATCAAAAACATCTTGCCTTATTGTGGAAAAACCAGACATCAATCATTGAAGCAGAATTGAATGTCATCAAACGAGTAGAAACCGCCTTGGAAAAACAACATAAACTCATTAATCAACACATCATCAACTGCAATCTGGGAATAAACCAACTAAAAGAGCAGATGCGAAAGACAGACAGCAAAAGTGACTTTACTTTATCAGCCCTTGTGGCAAACAATATGCTATCAAAACTGAAAAATATCCAAGAAACGCTGGTAGATACAGTAGCGAATATTTTCTATGAAAAATTCAACTTTCACCTGTTAACACCAACACAGCTGAGAGATGAACTCAATACTATAACAGGACAACTATCAAAGGAGCTGACCATACCCATAAATAATATTCAAACGGATCTGGCAAAGATATATCATTTACTGAAAGTAAAAGCGAGGACAACCAAACAATACATGATTTTTGAAGTCAAGATTCCGCTTGTGACTAGAGAGGACTATGAGCTCTACAACCTCATACCAATCCCGCTACAAGTAGCTGATAGCATGGTCACCATCACACCTATCGCGCATCACTTAGCGATAAACATCCACAAAGACTCGTACATACCGATATCGGAAGATGATTGGGGAAGATGTACGCCTTACGACCATGATGACTTCATTTGTCCACTGAAAAAGCCTATTTATCAAATGACCTCAGACAACAATCTGTGTGTAAAGGATCGAGTTGCAAATCAATGTCAAAGCAAAACCAAAGAATGCATAGATCAATGGACAGAATTAAGCATCGTCAACTCATATTTGTATTATTGTTGCGGACAATGCACCGTGCGAGTCATATGTGGGGATCATATTACTGCTGAACAACTCAGTAAGGCCGGAGTAATGACACTCGGTGACGGTTGCGTAATCAAAGGTCAAACATTTACGATTTATTCGCACCAAAGCTTAACTAACTCAATCTATACAAAAACAGACGTAATGGATATCGAGATTCCGTCCATAAATCACATCATCAATCTGACTATACCATCCACTGCCACACTGAACGACACCGAAGAGACTATCAAACGGCAAAAGGATTTGGAAGACATCAGTCTCGCCATCAACAATGCCAGAACAAAGGAGGTTGAAGCATTGACAGATCAAGCATCATACCACGACATCCACCACTACATCGCTATATACACGGTGATTGCAGTGATCATTATCTGTGCTCTCGTCTACGGGTGTCGACGGCTGCGAGCGCACAGAGACACGGTGAAACAGGTTCATCAGGAACCCAACGTGCACTACACGACAGCTGCAAGAAGACCGTCACAGACCATCGCTACGGTCGACAGCAGCCATAGCAGCACACGCATAGTTGACAGGGCGTCGTCACCACGTTTTGAAAGTCAATACAGATCAATGTAGTGTTATTTAAGTTATTTTATAAGAAACTATGTATTATCACTTTGTAACTCATCATGATTCATATCACCCGTGCACCCTTATCTTCTCCGGGCCTGGAGCATGTACAGTGCAAGCACAGCACAGTTTTCATATCAATATGTCAGCATTTTACCTGCGCCAGGCAGGCCAATTCAGTACACGAATAGCATTCATACCGCGTGCACTCATCTATCATGCAATCATACTTTTATCAATAAATGTCTATCAATCAGTAATCAGTGTATCAATCAGCATAACTCAAGGTGTAAGGTCTCTAAACCATACACTCTTTAAGTGATGTTTTGTTGAGCGCACAGCGGCCTCAGCAACGCCATTGAAATGTAGGCAGGCACAAAGCTAAATTCAATTCCTTCCTGAGCAACATCGTACGCAATATTTGACTCCTGCAAGAAAAGACGTAACTGGTTACAACAACCGACAAAGTTTGTGCCGTTATCGGACAACATGCTACGAGGCTTGCCACGGCGCGCAATGAATCTATTTAAAGCAGCCATGTATGCTTCCTTTGTAAGATCCGTGACAAGCTCCAGGTGAACCGCTTTGACAGCGAGGCAGACAAAGATACATATATACGACTTTATAAGTCTGCAGCCTCTTCCCTTCCGGTCAGCGATCAGTATTGGGCCGGCATAGTCGACACTTGAATTTAAGAACGGGAATTCTAAATTGCTTCTTGATTCTGGAAGTTGTCCCATTATTGGTTGTACATTTTGTGCCTTATGCCTAAAACACACTACACATTTTTGAACAGTGATTCTGGATAAATTTCTGCCCCCCAAGGGCCAATAGTTTTGACGAATATTTGCCAAGAGCAACTGAGGTCCCGCATGTAACAGTTTTCTGTGAACAGTTTGAAATAATATTTTAGTTATATGATGTTTACTGCACATGAGTAAGGGATGCTTCACGTTATAATCATAAGGAGAGTTATTTAGCCTGCCTCCGACACGAATTATATCATCTGAATCTAAAAAAGGAGATACAGATATGAGCCGATTTTTATGAGGCAAAGATTTTCCTAATTTTAAAATAGAATATTCATCCGGAAACATTTCAAACTGTGCATTGCGTAAAATACATTTTAATGATGATTGGATTTCTTGATTAGACAGACAACCTACAAACTTATTATTTTTATTTTTTAAATTGTAAATATATCTTTTAATGTAGGCTACAATTCTTTGTAAATGGTTAAAATCTGAGTATTTATTAATTAGTTGTTGTATTACAGTTTGATTAACTTGAATGTGGTAATTATCAGATTGATTTACAAAATAAGTTAGTTCAGGCAAGTCCTGTTTTGCAACATCGTTTGGTGGTTTCGGCCACAGTCACGGTCTCGGGTCAAAGTCCGCGCCGCCGAATTTTTGCAGTTTTATCTCGGCACGACGATTCTTCTTTGCCGGTGGAAGGACCAATGTTTGAGGTGGTTCATGGGTTTCTTCAATTAAATGTGGACTGTATATTTTATAGGTGTATTTTAATAATGCAAAATAATTCGATGCGAAACGATGACCGTTCGCACCCGATTTTGAGGTGAAGTGAGGCGCGGTCCGCGTTGGTCGTCGCTCATTGGCTCGCGCCGCGTCGTCGTCCCACGCGTCTCCCGCACCCCGCCTACGTCTCCTGTAGCACTGTGTCCGCGCGTGGACACTATCCTTCTGCAGCGAGGTGAGGTGAGACAGAGAGACGTTATCTCTCCGAAATTGTTCACCACTGCATTGGAGGATGTCTTCAAGGTTCTGGACTGGAAAGGAGTAGGCATCAATTTCAATGGCAACTACGTCACTTACCCTCGGCTAATCGGCAGGAGAACCAAGGTAACCGACAATACCGACATAACCCGACGAATTGCCAAACTTATTTAACAGTGGGCAAAAAAACTGAAGCAGTCATGTAGACAACAAGCTAAACAGGGCCTGCATCACCTTCTGGTACTGCAGGAAATGATAGGTAAGAAGTGAGGCCTATCCCCCAAAATCATACTGTGGCTATACACAGCAGTGATCCGCCTCATGATAGCTTACGGGGCCGTAGTCTGGTGGCCCCGAACTCACCTGGTTACAGCTTCTAACAAACTACAACGCATGCAAAGACCTAGCCTGCGTGGCGACCACGGGCTGCATGAGGACTACTCGGAATGCAGCAATCAAAGCCATGCTGGGACTGCCCCCGCTCCACCTGTTTATACACCAGGAAGCGACAATGGCAGCGGTACGTCTTAATGCAATTAATCTCTGGGGTAAGAGAGACACACAACACACCGCGCTGCTTGAAGGACTCAATAATGAGTTCCCTATTACGTAAGCCATAAATGATTGGGTACCGAAACAATTTATCTTTGATAAAAAATACAGGATCCAACTTCACGAGGATCGTCGATGCGAGGGTCTGCGCCCCGCAGAACTACGAATCTTCACTGATGGATCCAAAACAGGTAGTGGCACAGGTGCTGGAATCTTCTTGGAGGACTTCAACATACATATAGCCACACCGTTGGGAGTCCACAATACAGTATTCCAGGCCGAATGCATGGGTATATGCCGCTTTAGCCGTCATGGCCAGGGAAGTTAAGGACCACTCGATACGTATACTCTCAGACAGCATGGCTGTTCTGCAAGCGCTCAACAGTCACACTTTTGACTCTGGGCTGATATACGAGTGCCACCAGCGCCTTAAGCGAGAATCACAGAACCAGTTGAAGTGGCGATGAGCCGTGGAAGTCTTCCGTCTGAAAGGATGGCGATGAAGAGGTAGCTAGGTTGTTTCTCGTTTTAAACATTAATGTATTAATGCTCAAAACATTTTAAGTCAAAATATGATTTTTAGCATTTTCAAACATAAATAGTAGCGGAAGGGTTAATTGTCTACTCCCATTGTAATAATAAAAAATGTTGAGGGTGTTATTTCCCATAAGAAAACCGTTTTCTTTTTCTGGGTTTACTTTAGTTTTTGGGTACAAAATGTTCGAAACTTGAATGATGTACTTTCAACTAAATTGGTTCAGTAGATTTGGAGCAAATTGGCTGTGACAGACGGACAGACGGCCAGCCAGACAAACGAGTGATCTTATAAGGGTTCCGTTTTTTCATTCAGACGTACGGCACCCTAAAAATAATGTTAAAATATTATCTCATTTTTCTGTTACGAAATACAAAATATTTGCATTAGCCCTGGATAAGTTTTTCGACTTAATTAGTATGCTAAATAAATAATGATTCAATGTCATTGCCGCATTTGCTCCCATTTTAGGTATTTTGATAGTTAGCTAATTGAATTTCTTTAAATATTCAATTAAACCTAATTAAATTATATAAAGCCAATAAAAGAAACATAATACTAGTATTTCATAAGTTTTGGGCTAGAAACTTATTGTAAAGCGCACTGCAAATGGCAAATCAATTATTTTGTCTTTGAATCGGGTACTAATAATGCGTAGAACGGAAATAATTATTTTTTGTCCTTTCAATCCCGGGGTTCTGGGCACTTGCCCAGAGTGCCCAATGGAAAAGATGGGCCTGACAATACGTCTGTTTTTTTCCTCGCAACTGGGTTGAAAAACGTCGTAAGAAATTGCGTGTGCATTGATCATTACACACTCGGCCACCTTATCATACCGCCTCGAGCGTAATGCCCAACACAGCACACGTGTATCATAAGTAGATGTAGGTATTATACCTAGTCAAAATGTGCTCTAACCAAAATTATCGAAATTTGTGTAGATACATTATTATGTAAATTACCTACTTAGTACAGTCAGTTCAAATTCTTGCGAATCGATCGGCGATCTTCGGATTAAGGCCCGTGCAGACCATCGCGACGCAACGGTGCGACGCGACTCGAACAATACAATTTGTAAGAAAACTTGACGGTGTAACAATAAGCGGTGTTGCTTCGCGCAACAAGTCCCGCTAGTCTGCACGAGCCTTTAACTAAGTATACCTTTAATGAAGCCTAAATAGTTTAGAATTAGAACATTAATTGTGATTATCGAAAATGACCAATCGGCAAAAACGAATAATCATAATCAAGTATAGAATGTATCATAATATTTACTTATATAGAGGTAAGCGTTGAGTTGGTGAAATGGTGACTGACTATTATGAGTCAGTCACCATTTCACCAACTCTAAGTACTGAAGTTATAAAACCCATATTTACACAGTAGATTCTTTGTATTTATACATAGAGGAGACGAGAGACAAGAAATATTTTTTTGAAAATTTGCCACCGTGAAAAGGGCTAATTTCGTTTATATGAAAAATCTTATTCCTTAAAATAATATGTCATAAAGGTAGGCAAAATACATAGTACAACTTAATACTTTATTCGAAAAAATCCTAATTTATACTACTAAAAATAATTAGTCGAGGGCGTCGGAGTTCATTTCAAGAAGAGCATTTTTCCTGATGTAGTTCTTCTTAATGTACACATCTGGATGCATCACGCCCTTTCTCGAAGCTTGTTCTACAATGTCCTCTGAGACGATAACGTTGGGGCCGGTCTTCACCAGCTTCTCTTTCAGCCTGTCTGGTTCGTACCCGAACATGTTCAGGCCCGGATCGCCGTGCTTCAGATAGTCTATCCGCCACACGGGAGGATCCTCTCCATCCTCAGCGTCCGCTTTGTAGTTCATTCTGTCTCTCTTCCTGCTTATCTCCAGTATTCCTCCCATGTTCATGTCCGGGACCTCCACAGACATCGACAGCTTCTCCTCCGAGTAGTCTCCGAAGTCTTTCCTCCCCTTCAGCTTGTCTTTGTACTTTATCTTGTGAGGATAGAACTTCCTGATCTTCTTCCGTCCGTTGTACAGCGTCCTTGCGCTATCTTTCTTTAATTTCGACCGTTTCTTCGGTTCTTTCTCTCCGTTTACTTCTACGTTAATATTAGCCTTTCTCTTTTTATGTTTGTTACTTGCTTTGCCTTGCTTGTTTTTGTAGTATCCTGAATCGCTAACTTGTAGAAAATTTGACAGGTCTTCGCTGTTTATTGATGGGAATAAAGGTAAGTGGTACACAGCGGGCGTCTGTGTCGTTTTTTCCATGGATAGTTTCTTGTACTTCAGCTGCTGTATGGAGCGTTGAATGAGGTTCTTGAGGGTTTCGTCTTGGACGATCATGTTGCACGGTACAGTGGGGAAGTTCTTACACAGCACGTTTTGCATCATGGCTAGAACATTCTTAGGTTGTTGCTGTTGCTCTTGTTGTTGCTGTTGTTGTTGTTGCTGTTGTTGCTGCTGTTGTTGCTGCTGTTGTTGCTGCTGTTGCAGAGCCATCGAGTTATCTTTTTGGAAGTCAGACACCATCTTGGAAATGAGTGCGTCGTTTCTTATCATCATCGCATGAGACCGAATGAAGTTAAATGTTAAGATGAGCAGTGTGAAATGAAGCCGCGTCATTTCTAGTTTGTGTATCTGGAACAAATTAAATAGTTTAGCATGGATATGAAAGGAAAGGTTTTTAAACATTTTTTTGTGTTTTATAAACCATGATTCTTGTTTATGTCATTCTTTCTGTGTTGGTGGTGCCTGAGTCACAACTTCCATTATTTCTTTGGAACCTTTTTGTTTACATTGTGATAAAGCGATGCCGACTGATAACTTTGGCGTCACACTCACATCCTACTGCCAGTTCATCGTAAGTATTACTAAAGCATAAACAACTGAACGATGGGTGTTTGCAGGGAAAACTAAAATGTGGTTCAACATTGTCTTTTGGGAGGTAACAATTTCTCTGAAAGACTAATCTAGCGGTTAACTACGTGAGAAGCAAAAGTAATTACCTACCTTACCATAAATTAACTCATAAACGGCTTTTGAAAAAGGGGTCGAGTCATCAAGTAAATTCAAATTCCGTAATCAATCCAAAATCTTTCACTGTTTTCGCTTTTTCTATAATAAAAAAACCCAAAGCGCACAGAATATGCACACAACTTATACTACAAAACTTATTATTGGAATAAGTTCAGGCAACCTACTTACGAGTACTTACTTGCAACGAGAGGGTCGAAAAGAAAAACCACTTACTTTTGGCAGCTCCTACGATAAGACAAGCCGGTATAGGTAATAATGTGCTCCTAATACTAATGCAGCTAAATCATCACGTAGTGTATACTACAGGGTTGGCAGATGATTGTAAATGTTTCTAACTCATGGTGCACTTGGTAATGAGGGCTGCGCTCGTCGACAGCCGCAGGATGTGGTGTTGGTGTGTTTGTAAACCTCGCTGTGTTTGTCACATGCAATCGCCTGTTGTTTGTAACAATATTTAGGTTTGGCGCGTGACTTTAGATGTTTGTGAAGTGCTACTTAGATTTTGTAAGTACCGTTACTACCTATTTCAGATTTTTACGTAAAAGTGTGGTGCATTCTGTAGTGTTGTTTTGTTTTGTTTTAATAAATAGTAGATGTGGATACCTAGTAGTCTTATTTACACGGTGTCGGTAATTGAAATAACTGAAAGCCTGAAAAGGGTCATTGTACTCATCATTATAAACAACTATACTATGAGACCAGCACCGAAATTGCAACATACGACATAGCTCGAAAAAATGTATGGAATAGGTATCTGTTTTTTATTACTGATGCATGCCTTGGATACCCAACGCGATGCATTCATCGTTTTTGCGTTTCCAAGGTCTTCGTCGGCGAAGACGCACCGCCTGTCTTCTGCACCCCTGATTGGTGACTGCCCTGTCCCTGATTCAACTCTATGACCAGCCTAATTCCAATTCAAACTACCTATGTAGGAACTTTTCTGTAAAATTTGGCACGAAGAGACTTGTTCGCGGTCAGAAATGGAAATACAAGGAGATAAAGTTGTGGAAGACTATGAGAGAGACCTTATTCTAGCTTATATGTAGTCTTAGTTTAAAATATAAAAATATTATACTTTATGATAGGTAATTAGCGCCCTCTATATTTATTCAGGCTGAATTAAAACAGTGCCATCTAGTGGCCAATAGAACTAACATTACCTAGAGCAGACAATAGTTGACCAAAGTAATTCTACTATTCGTTAACAGATGTCGCTTCTTGACTCAAAATAACTAGGTACTTACCACAAAAAGAACGCATATGACAATAATTATATAAAGTGATGATTGATTTTGCTGTCTATGATTAAATCTAAAGTTTACTAATGTCTATTGCTACACTCCTAACATACATTCATTCACGCCTTTGTCCCCAAAGGGGTAGGCACACAAAATTTCCATATTACAGAAAATAAAAAGATTGACAGTCACAATGTTTGGCTAAAGAGTTCGTGGTTACATTGTTTGCTGGTGACGGCTGTTGCAGTCATTATAATTTTCTTTCCTAGATACCAAATGCGAAAAAATTATAGGTTGCTATAAAAAATTATTATCATTCGAACAAAATACCTCTAACTCAATAAAATAAAAATCATTAAGCACTGCTTGCATTAAATTACTTACACCTTTGCAAAATAACCCCAAAAAAGCATCACAGAATGAACTTCTAACAGGATTCGAACTCTGACCGCACGCGACCATACTTTACAGCCACAAAAAGAACTCCTTGACACAAACGGAAAGGGTTGAAAAAAACAAACATATCTCGGAGTGGAGGCCCTCCATCAAATTCACTTACAGGCTAGTAAAACGGACGAGTATAGTGAACGGTCGAGTATAGTAGAAAAAGAGTACGTATGGGCAGTTGCTGAGTGAGCGGCGTTTTTGTTGGTCAGCTAGGGGAGTGGCATAGTGTGGATGAGATAGGGAGATTTTATTAGGGAATATTTGTTAAGTACGTTTTTGTGTTGTGGAGAAATAGAACTCTTAGTTTTTAATTAAGTGGTTGCTAATATCATTGTCGATTCGAAGTAAAAATTGTTGTTACTAACCGTTGTCTGGGGGCGCAATGCACTCTGATAGGTATTAAACGCAAGTATTTCTAGTCATCCTACTCTAAGCTGGAAAAACTTTAGGATGAGGCAAATGGCCCTGCTTAAACCAACCTCCTTTACTTGTGCGACTTCTACAGGCAGACAATACAGAAAGATTGGTTAGGCTTACAAACTAGGTATATCTTGGACATGTTACCTATGCTGTGTCGTATGCGTAACATGTGTCGACATGGATTTTCATTTCATCAAAAGTGTTAATAAAGGTATTTAGGACAGCAAGTTAATTGATGTTTCCAATTCCTGTTTTCTTAATTACGAGGAGCAAGATCCTACATTATAATAATTTAGTAATAATTTATTTATTAACAATAATGTTGGTACAACTCTTCTATCTACAAAAACACAAAGTACAGTATTTTGAGCATTTTGAAGATAGAGTTAACGACGATGTCTGTGCTAGTATGAACTGTGTTACAGACGCCTTTCTCCTACAACCATGATTTACTATAACTATGATACAAATAGTACTCGTACAAATTAAGTTACGCTCATTTTCAGTTTAATTAAAATAATAAAAATTTAATTGAAGATTGAATTTTATTATTATTTTCTCAATATTAATATCTCAATATATTGAATTGAATATAATTAGATTAAAAATAATTTTATTTACTTTTATTTTAAGGCATGCAAGGAAATACGTGAATGTGTGTGTGAGTGGTGTCTGTAGGTACAAACAAGAGGGTGTGTGTGTGTGTTGGTTTGTGTGTGTGCGTTTGTGTATTTTAGCGCTTATTATTTATGATTCCCTGGCGAACAGTCTTTCAGTGTCGTCGTAAGTAAGACCCTGAAGGTATTCATTCCTACTCCCTCGTATCAGTATGTAATATTTAATTACTATGTAAAACTAGACAACGCTTCCTACCGTTCCTTCATTACCATGTCCTTGCTATTCTTAACCCCGGTCTGTGCGACCGTCGCGTCAGCGTCGGTGACACAGCGCAGTCATTTGTGGCGCTGACTGCCGTGTGTGTTTGTGTGCGATTTATAAACGCCGGACCAGTCGTTTCGGCGGTCTGGAGGGAAATGTCTTCCGATTAAATGAATGGGTTTCATATTTAAATATGGCTGTTTTTGGGCGATGAAGAAATAAACTTTTTGGTCTCAATCATTTAACTAAGAGTAGCCTAGAACAAGTTATTAGGATAACAATTTGACAACATTCTCAAATTTTGACTACTTAGTTTTATAAAATATTCTTATTTCAAACAAGTTACATAAAACCGGCCAAGTGCGTGTCGGACCACGCACAATGAAGGGTTCCGTAATTGGGATGAATTTATCGCAAGAACAAACTTAAATTTATAGTTGAAAAACATGTTCTCCCATACGGAATGTATTAGGAAACATGTTTTTGCAACCGCAAATGTAAGTTGGTCAATTATTACTCGTTAACTTGTAAAGCCTATATCTGTGATAGTTTTCCTTTTAATTTCGTTTTAAACAGGATGGCAGGGACATCGACGTGAAGTTGTTGCCATGGATTCAGTACGTGATTTTGAAGCCGCCAGCGGTGAAATAAAATAAATAAAATAAAATAATAATAAAATTAAAAAAAAACCGCTGTTCCATATATTTTGACCGCATAGGTATTGCACTTTTCTATGAAACAGCAGTTTTTTTTAATAACCAATTTCAATGCTATGGTGTTCAGAATCACGTACTGAATCCATGGCAACAGGCTTCGCGTCGATGTCCCTGCCACACTGTATACTACTGCCGTGAATTTTTTCACATTACCAAAACCAACCATTTAGCTGCAAGGGGGGGGGGGGGGGACACATGACTCTGACAAAACTTAGCACTTTAAAGCTTAGTATTCCGCAAACGGAACCCGGAATTCAAAAATGGTTTTCAATAACTCGCAATATATTTGAACGACCTTTTCAAAAACACATCACACTATGAGATAGATAAGGGAAAAAACATCCCCACTTTACGTGTAGGGGAGGTAGTCTAAAAAATTTTTTTAAATTTATTTTACTTAACCGCTTTGTTGGCGTGATTAATATGTATACCCATGCCAAATGACAGCTTTCTAGTACAAATAGTCTCTGAGCTAAGCCGCGGACAGACAGACGGACATGGCGAAACTATAAGGGTTTCTTGTTTACTACGGAACCCTAAAAACACTAGGATTCTAGGAATGTTACTGGTAGACACTCAAACGTCGTTATAGATTGATAGTCTCATAAAACGAAGCATAACTGGAGCTCGTTCAGTTTGTGTATTTAATTACTTAAAACTGTAATGTAATATGAAATGTATCTATGTAAATGTGTACCTATT
This sequence comes from Agrochola macilenta, assembly GCA_916701695.1. Taxonomy (NCBI): domain Eukaryota; kingdom Metazoa; phylum Arthropoda; class Insecta; order Lepidoptera; family Noctuidae; genus Agrochola; species Agrochola macilenta. The sequence continues at coordinate 664,527 of OU753576.1, forward strand.
TATATATTCGTCTATCTACAATCGTTACATTGTTAAATAATTTACACAAGCCAACATAGGTACGTAACAAGCCAAGTGCACAATATTAAGCGATAGATATAAAAAAAAAATTGTTTAGAGAGGATACATAATTTTTACAAGACAATAAGTAATTGACAATAGTAATCCTGTTTTACATAGTTAGTGTAATAGTTAATAACGAAAATGCAAGCGCCAAAATAGATAGACATAGACATCTTTTTAAGGTTGTTGGTCCATCTAGCTGCGGGGCGTCCCACGCTACGCTTGCCGATGCGCGGGCTCCACGCCAGGACTCGTCTACTTCACCGACCATCGGTCCTTCGACAAACATGGCCAGCCCTCCGCCATTTCAGCTTGCTTACTCTACTGGCTATGTTGGTAACTCCGGTTCTGTTCCAGATAACTTCATTTCTGATTTTATCCTTTAAAGAAACTGAGCCGCACTGAGCGACCTTGAATTTCTGGAGCAGCCCTATCGTCAGTGTCCACGTTTTGGCACCGTATGTCATCACGGGCAGGACACACTGGTTGAAGACATTAGTCTTCGAACACTACGGGATTGGCGACTAGAAGACTGACATAGGCCTCTCCTATTGCACGCCATTCAACTCGATTTTCGGCAACTGTCATCCGGTTGCTACCAGCCACCTTGCGAAGATCGTCGCTCCATTAGAAATCCCTTCATCACAGTTATTAAGAAGACGGAAATATCTTGGAACTAACCTAACCTTGGAATGACCAAATATAATGATCATTCATCACTTCTTGGTAAGGATTATGACATAACTATTTTCGACACGTCTTAAATCCGCAGTGATTTAGACCGATGTTCTATCAATAAGTCAGCAATTTTTTTTTTAAACAGACCTGGATTTATAACAATGACTCAGGATATATATAACTAGCTTCTGCTCGCGACTTCGTCCACGTGAAATTTCTTGAAATTAAATGAAATTGTTTATTCTGTAAATAGGATATTGGTCCTAGTCTCTTTTAAAGTCCAGACATAATCTTGATCAGGCCATATGAGAACCATGTAGATTAGTGTCTGAAATGGTCTTTTGAGGAAAGAACCACACAGATTTGAGTGGACCTATTCAGTCAGTGCAAGCATTTGTCAGTAATCGTGGAGCTCAACTCAGAACATAAGAAGCTCAACTCGACGAACAATACCAAAGAAAGGACATTTGGGTAGGCCGCATAAACTACTCAAACTGCCAGACCATCATTTAAAGCGTTTTCCTATCACCAATAGACGAAACAGATGTGTATAAAAAAAATCATAGTTTAAAAATACGAATTCAACTGGTTACGACGACCTAAACACCAAAGTGTTAAAGATATGTGCATTGAGTCTAGTCTCGCCTCTATGTTTCATAATAAATGTATCCTTAAGCGAAGGAGTATTCCCAAAGCGACTGAAAAAGTTCATTGTCAAACCTTTATACAAGAAAGGCGTAAAGTCGGATATGAGCAACTATCAACCAATCACTCTAATCCCCATACTCTCAAAAATATTCGAGAAAGTTATGTGTAACAAACTAGAGAACTTTTTGACATCGTGTGACATCCTTAAAAAAGAACAGTTTGGATTTAGGAAGGGGAGCTCCACAGCTTCAGCATGTTTCTCCTTAATTAAACAAATAACCGAAAGTCTAAATGAAAAGTCCAAAATAGGCTGTATTTTTCGAGATAATATGAAAAAAGCCTTCGACTTTGTCTGCCATAAAACATTGCTCGCTAACCTTTCACACTATGGAATTCACGGGAAAGCCAGCGATTTGATCAAAAGCTTTTTTACCGACCGACTGCAATGCGTAGAAATAACAAGAACCGGTCAAAATGAACAAAAACAATTTAGATCAAAATACAGACAAAACAACTTCGGAACACCTCAAGGAGGAATTTTATCCCCGCTTTTCTTTCTTGTTTATATCAACGACCTACCAGAGGCGATTAATGAAGAGGGCGTACTGTTTGCTGATGACACAACCTTGATTATTAAAAGTAATGATAACAAAGACTTAGAAAAAAGAATTGTTAAAGCTATAGACAAAGCAATCAAATGGCTAGAAATAAATAACTTAAAAATAAATATGACAAAAACAAATATAATGCAATTTCGAGCACTCAACACAAACACAGATAGTCTAGACATTCAGTGTAACAATTCCGTCTTAAACACTGTTGATGAATGTGTATCCTTAGGTATAACCATGGACAAAAATTGCAGTTGGAAACCGCACATTGATAAAATACTCAAAAAAATAGATCGGTTTGTGTATGTCCTGAAAAGAATAAGACAAACGGTTAATCTAAAGACCGCAATGGTTGCGTACCATGCTTATGTAGCGTCTGTACTCAGATATGGTCTTATTATTTGGGGAAACTCGGTAGACGTGGAAAGAGGTTTCAAATGACAAAAAAAAAATATCCGGGCAATATGTGGAGCCGATTTTTTAGATAGCTGTACACCACTATTCCAAAAACTTAAAATACTGTCTTTACCATATCTTTATATATATGAAACATGCGTTTTTGTTAAAAAAAAAACGAAAAAAGAAGTTATAAAATAAATAGTACAACACGACACAGAGACAAATTGAAATTACCCCAAATAAAGTTAATGCTATTTAAAAGAAATATTTACTGCATGGCAATTATTATCTATAACCATTTGCCAAATAATATTCAAGATTTGCCATTGTCGTTGTTCAAAAGGTATATAGTGTTAAAGAATATTTAGAGGATAAATCGTTAGTATCTTAATAAAATAAAGGTAACCTAAATTCTACCATATGCCATAATTATTATAATTACATAAAAATTGCAATATTTATTCCAATAAAATTATATTTAATTAATTCATTCATAATTACTAATATAATGTATTAGTGTTATTAATATTATAAGTCTAGATTTTTTTGATATTATGGAAAAATTTGTACGCCATATAATGGCAGGATATGCTGGAACCCATATTGTAACGCCTATTGTACCATATTCTTGCAAATAAACATATTTGATTTGATTTTATTTGAAATAATTGAGAAAAAAAAGAGAAAAAAAAAAAAAAAAACATACAATAATTAAAATAATTGTTCTTGTTCCTTCGCGTCGCGCGCCTGCGCCGTTACTTATCGTTTTCACTTAGCGTTCTTTCTAACTTTTTTACTTTATTCTCGGCTCCTAAGGCTCATAGCGTGATGGTCATCAACCTTGATTGTGAAACTATTTATATCATGATACGAATATCATCATCTTTTGATTCTACCCGTGTTATGATGGTATTGCGACTTAACTATAATAGTTAGACATAATAATATACCCTCGTGGACTTCTTGTGGGTAATGATGAGTACTATAAATATATAGTACATTATACTCAATACTCAATTATTTATTGCATTCCACAATGTATGTGCTTAGGTGGTAAACATTTGCTTGAGGAACAATCGTGGACCCTGTCGGGCACAGCAAAAGAAAGATAGTAAAAGGGTAGAGATGAGGACTTATCGCTTAACTTATAATCTAAGATATTATAAAAACAAAAACTTTTTTTGTGTATTTTATATGAGTTTCAGAGATTGATCATTTAAATATTCGTTTACACTGTATTAATAATATTTTCACATTTACTTAATAATATTTTTTTTAATTTATTCGTGAATAGATGGATCTTTTTTACATTTCTAATTGATTCGGGTAATTTATTATATAATATTTGAATAATACTTGTTGAATGTATTTTTAGGCGGGATTTTGGTAAGTTCAGTCGCGTTTTATATCGGAGTGTGTATCTTGTTTGTATGTCTTCTCGTTTAGTGTAAAAGTGTTGGTGTTTATGAGCGAATTTGCATATTTCGAGTATATATAAACATGGCAGAGTTAAAATTTTCAGGTTTATAAAATGGGGTTTGCAGCTATCTATCTGTTGTATATTTACTAAGATACGGACAAATTTCTTTTGCACTGTAAACAGTGTAGGTGCATCTGTACTGCTTCCCCACATAATTATGCCGTAACTAAGCCATGCATAAGCATAGGCGTAGTATGTTACCAGGGCAGTCTGTAAGTTTGTGGTTTTTTTAACTTCTCGAAAAGCATACAGGAATTTTGAAAGTTTCGATTTTATTTTTTGTACGTGTGACTTCCAATTTACATTTTTGTCTATGGTTATGCCTAGTAATGTGAATTCGTTGACTGTTTCTATTTTATGATTTTGATATGTAAAAGCTACATTTAGAGGATGTTTTTGGTGGGGATGGAAAGTTATGAGTTTAGTCTTTGTAAAATTAATTTCGAGATTGTGTTCGTTCATCCAAGTTATTATTTTGCTAAGTATATCTTTAAGGGTACTGTTTAGGTTCAGGTTGTCATGACACGAGGTGAGAATGGAAATGTCGTCCGCAAACAAAACGCATTGTCCAGATTCTGCTATGAATTTTGGTAGATCGTTTATATAGACGAGAAATAAAAGACATCCAATAACGCTTCCCTGTGGTATTGATGCGTTTATTGCCTTCCTGTCAGAACGAAACTTTTGAAGTTCGTTTATTTTGTTATTGTAGTATTCTATTTCTACTAACTGTGTTCTATTTTCTAGATAAGATTTGAACCATTCTTGTGATTTACCGCGGATCCCTATTCTACATAGCTTGTTTAGTAAAATACCATACTGTACTTTGTCATAGGCCTTGGTCATGTCAAGCATTATACCTACTGCGTATTTTTTATTGTTTATTATGTTTAAGGCTTCCTGTATAAATTTATAGACGGCTAAAGCTGTTGATCGATTTTTTCGAAAGCCATTTTGGCATTCGTCAAATATTTTGTATTTCTCGCAGAAACTGTACACGCGATTACACATTGCTTTCTCAAAAATCTTTGAAGCTGTAGGCAGTAGAGCTATTGGGCGGTAATTACTCGGCTCAGTTTTGCTGTTTTTCTTATGTAATGGTTTCACTAATGCTATTTTCAGCTGATCAGGGAACACGCCATCTTGAAAAGACTGGTTTACTAATTTATAAAATGGTAGTGTAAGCTCATCAGCACATTGTCTGAGTAAACAGGGTGGAAGTTCGTCTATGCCGTGACTTTTTTTATTTTTTAAGCTCTTTATCATATTATTTATTTCGTAAGGGTCTACAGGAGTGAGGAACATTGTGTTTTCGGTAGGTGAGAGTACTGGGAGACTTCTCGGCTCATCGTTTGCTCGTACCTCGCCAATAGATGCAAAAAAGTTGTTAAACATATTGGCTACTTGTTTTGGCTCCGAGGTTGTTATGTTGTTATTTGTGTGTAGTTTAATGTTAAACTTGTCTTTTTTTATTGTTTTATTGGTTCGCTCGTTTATTATATTCCACATTGTTTTGACTTTGTTATTAGATTTTTTTATTTTGTCAATATATTGTAGTTTTTTTGCTGTTGTTACTGTTTTTTTTAATATTTTTTCATATCTTTTATAGTGTTGTGATATTATTGGGTTCTTTGTTTTAAGTGTAAGTGTTTTTAATAATCTCTTATTTTTGCAGGAGGTTTTGATTCCTTTGGTTAACCATTTTTTCTTAAAAATAGATTTTAATTTTACTATACGTAAGGGTATGCATTTATTTAGGACATTGGTTAGCGTATCGTTGAATGCATTATAGTTATCATTCATATTTTGGTCTTTTATTATTTTGTTCCAGTCTATGGTTTGTAGAGCTGACTTAAACTTTATTTTACTTTACTTTATTTAATATATCATCAATAGTTTTCGCAGCGCACGCCAAAAAATTACTTTAAAATGCACATTTTGAATACCTTGGGTTACTTACTTTATTGCAATTTTCGCAGGGATCTTATATTTTTTGAAAAATAAAATACGCCCATGTGACTGATAATGTAGCTTTCTATGGGTGAAAGAACTTTTCAAATCGTATAAGTATTTTTTGAGTTAATGCATTACAAACAAACAAACATACAATAAATAATACCTAAAACGAGTCTTAAACCCTAAACATAAATTGCGTAATAAATAAAATAAATAATCTTTATTTCGGACAAGCAACATCCAGGGTTAGTAATAATTTGTAATAAGTAAGTAGTAAGTAGCAGCTCGGGGTAAGAAATTGACGTAGCACCTCGTAGACATTGCTACGAATTGCTACGAGGTGCGTAGCAATTTTGCAACTTCGTAGCGGGCGCGCTACGAAGTTCGATTCTTATCGGCTAATAATATCTTCTGATATTAAATAATAATTAAAAATATAATAAAATATTGATATGTTTTAATGAAAATAACTACCGGTACGTAGTTTTTTTCATTATTATTGAGAGTTAAAAAAGTTATTCTTTATCCAATAGTAGAAATTAAGCTGGTTTCTATACAGCTTAAGAAAACGATTATTGTAGCAGAACTTACGTTTTCGGAAACAATTTTTTTTCGGAAATTTATTATTTTTTACGGTAATTCATTTTAACACAACTTAGATAGTATTACAGTCAACCACAGATCGCTGGAAGTTAATTTGTATTTCGGAAGCTTTATTATTTCCCTTATTATAGGCCGCACATTATTGGAATCAGTCTGATGTTATCAATATTCTAAAACATCTAGCTATTCATTTATCTTCTTTTTCTTCACTTTTGGCATGATTTACCAGAAAAACTGATAAAGGTAGGATAAAGATATTTGGCCGAGGGATCTTCAAGAGTAGGGCGCAAGTATTCTGTCGGCTAATAACAACAAACTGCGGTCACTAATCTGTGGTGATTACGGAGCCCTGTGGGCTTTCATCGTACAAGTCATTAGACATATTTTCAGCAATAGACATAAAGAGATACCTATATGGTATCTAAGCACGGGTTGACGTTTGTTTCGTTGGCGACGATGAGTGGAAATTGATAATAAGCATAACAAGCATAACAAGCGTATTCAGGTTATACTGTTCCCTCTGCTGGGACAGAGGCCTCCTCTCTGTGAGAAGGAATTGAGATGAGGGAATTGATACTTAATAAGGTTCTATTTCCCTTTATAGCTATCAAGTTAGTTAGCTAGTTATTTTTTTTTATTTTATAAAAAGCGTTGCCCCACACTAAGAATTTCTTCCTGTATCGTGGGTGCGTTTACAAACATAGAAACTCACATACACTAACACCCAGACCCGGAACAACTATTTGCAGATCATACAAATATTTGTTCCGTGCGGGGATCGAACCCGCGACACGTTGCGCAGCAGTCGATCACTCAGCCACTGCGCCAACCGTGTCGTCTCAACAGTTTCGTTTCCACATTGTTGTGTAAACTTGTAAAGTGAAGAGTTTTGGATTCATTATAGACTTAAGATCGATTTGGGCACAAGAAATTAGGAAAATGATCAACACAATTCGAGTAATTTCTATAGTAATTACTTTCTGTATCGTAAATATTTTTTTATTCACCTCCATCTGCGTTACATTAAAGCCTCCACGAGTGATGAATACTAAAGTCCATCTTGCGTATCATACCAGCCTGTGCAGTAAACCTTGCTACCATCCCTTTCTGACTAGCTAATCTTACAACAGCGTGAGCTATTCTCGTACAACTGAAGTCGTGCCGACACGACACAAGAAGTCAACTCCCAGAATCAAGAGATATAGAAACGATAGTGTATTTATTTGTAACTTTCTACGCAGGAGGCAACACCTCTATTGGGTAGAAAGTCGTTCAAACACCATTCGCGTTACGTACTTACTACGTTGCAACAGTATTGATACAGTTTCCACCAATGAGGGAGCTCGCAACAGTTTCAAACGCTGCGATTGGTGGACGCGATGTAGCGAAGCGGGGGCGTGCCCTCTTCATTAAGGCGGATGTCGCTAAAAATAGGCTTTTATGTAGTTTTGTTTTAGGGATAGCTATGATTGTAAGGGGAGGAACATGAACGGTGCGACAGTTTGACAGTTTTTCTTACATGGCTTCTTCGTATGTATTAACTAGCAAATCCATAATAAGTATATAAAGCAATGTGTAATATCATAAATATGATGAAATATTGGGTAGGTACTTATACTTCTATGTTTCTTGAAGGTAGATAGATATCTGAAATACTGACAAAGACAAAAAAGCTGATAATGTTAAAGTAATGTTAGTAGTTTAATGTTATATAAATTAATAAAGCCTCTCAAAGACATATACAAAAGGACTTTAAGGCTTTTGTCAGGAATAACCAAATCGTCAAACCAGCGCGTTGAAGAATACATTAACCTGCGCGAAGTAGGACTTCAGCAACGAAATGACTAACAAAACAATAAATTAACAAATACGTCTTATACCTAGCTAACATTTCCACGACATAATTCCAGGGAAATGTAATTCTAACCAACACAAAAGGCACATAGAACCCTCGTCGTCAAACAGGAACAGTGCGAGGCGTTCTCAAGCGCGGCGTCCTCAGACGAGGCTAAGATAAAGGAACACAACACACTACACAGTATATCAGAGAGAGCTCTCGTGTCTCTAAATTACTTGCTCAACACAATATCCGGGAGAACAGACTGTGGAGCCAAGAAATAACGAAGATATGGTATATAGAACAAAGATATAGGAGCTATAAATAGTTTAATAACAGCTGAAAATCTATTTGTTAAAGAGTGCTTCTGGCCAGATACCATTACAATTACTTACCAACTAAAAACTGCATTATTTATAGCAAGGATCACCAATTAGTTTAATTGGGGGTTCGTTTAAAAAATGAATATGGCTGTCGCTTTCCGTTTGGCAGACGATAAGTAGCAACCAAAATAAAAAAGTACTCGTATATAATTAATATTAATGTGAAAAATGTCCTTTTTGACTTTGAACTTTTTCTGTAGTCTGGAGTGTCGACGGCAGAAAAGACAAATCGCGGGCTAAATTAAATAACTTACTCAAAATATTTATTTAAATTGATTATGGTGCGCACAAAATACTCCTAAGACTCCTGAGGGGCTATTCCCGTAATTTTTAAGAACGTTCGCATTCGCATATCATTCGCAATCTGTCAAAAATACAATCAATTTACCAACATTTTTGACAAGTTTGACAGATTGTGACTTGAATGTGAACGATTTTTAAGTACGAGAATTGGCCTTCTGGTCCATTGAATGGTTCAGCCGATTCAAAACCTGACCTGTGACCAGTCCGTTTTAGAACGTTAAAAGTTTTTTGAAAGCACCTACTTAGTAGGTGCGTGCATCAAAACATACTGTATGTAAACAGGCATTTGTCGTAGGACTATAACATTACCTACATGCTCAAGATTGAATATCACATGTCCACACAGCCGTACCACACGTCCTTGTGTTTCTTTGATTCGTACTCGTACAACACTACATATTACGACTGCTTTCTTTTCGAGGAGTTGTTCTGAGTCACTGTTGTCTTTATCCTGTAGTACTCTGGACAAGGCAAGGCAAATGATGAAGTAGGCACCTACTACTGTCTAGCCTTTTCCCATGTTGGGGTCGGCTTCCGGTCTAACCGGATGCAGCTGAATACTAGCGACTGCCTATCTGTCCTCCACAACCCAGTTACTGGGTAATACGATACCCCTTGGTAATAATGGTTGTCAGACTTTCAGGTTTCTGACGACCCGTGACGATCTGTCACGGATCTACGAATGACAGCCAGCACAAACGGATTAACGTGCTTTCTGAGGCACGGAGAGTCTCGGTATGTAAAGATGGTCACCTATCCACGGACAAGCGTAGCTTAACCTGATCGATCGACCCGTGCGGCTGTTATTACTTGTAAGGAATTGTTTCTCTCACTATTCCTCACTACCTGCTTTAAAGTGGTATTAATTTGATGCTACAGGCGGCGGTTGTTGTTTGTAACTCGTTTCTTTTCCACACTGTATTTTTATGGAAGCTAATTTCACAATCTAAGTATAGTAAGTAACCACAATAGACCACAAACGCCACTCTTTCTATTCTCTATGTTCTTAATATACTTCGTTTATGCCTTTCTCGGGTCTTTTATCTTCCCAACCTTAAAGCTCCCACCTACACCATCTAAAAGAAAAACATCCCAAAAATATACCACATACAAAGTGAAAAAGCAATTTAAAATAAAACTACTAAGTACCCACTATATAATATCTACTGGGCGTCGCAGGGGGTGAGGCTGTGAGGGCAGGCAGGAAGAGGGGGGGAGGGTAGCAGAACGATATTCAAATTGCGAACATTTCATTTTAACGCTTGCGAAGATATTCGCGCGCTCCCACGCTTTTGTAGGGATGGGCATGGACAAAGTTAGGATTTTTGACTGTCGATAGATTTAATGTTGGATGGCTTTGTTTTGGTTTGTCTTTTAATAATGACAATTTATAGGTATAGATACGAAACTTAGGGACATTCATTAGTAAACCTTAATGTGGTACAATAAACAATAGCTTTCCTATAGTGATTTAGATGGTGTCCTGTCATTTGACAAAAAACGAACCACAAATTTTTATTTTAAAAATAACGTTAGGTAAATTTATACTTGATAAAGTGATCACTTTGCAAACTGTTATTTCCGTAAAAAGTTCAATAAAAATAACTCATTTGACAATCATTGAAAGACAACATTTCATTAAATCAAAACATCATTTGACAAACTAATCTTTTTATAATCATGTTAGTTGGTAAAACAACGCAAAACATAAATATCGTTTGACAAAATGCATTCTTGGTCAAATGAATATTTATGGAATGATATTCTAATACTTGAAATATTTGCAAAGTAAAACATTTGCGAAATCTGTCAAATGATTACTTATAAAGTAAAATGTTTGCGAAATGAAGTGTTTGTCAAATGATTAGTTTTTATAATGTTATTTTTAGAATGACCGTTTGTGATTAGTTTTTTGTCAAACACTAGTGTACCGATTTAGATCTGCACCCTAATTGCATAACACATTTTCAATTAAAAAAAATCCAAGGGTTTCGAAGGAAATTCCTAATCCATTGCTTCATAGGTTTGAAAATTCGTCTGCTCAAGAAAGTAAATAACGCGATGAACGTGGCTGAACAGCTGTCAAAATGAAAGGCATTGCGGTCAATTGCTATTTTACCCCGCTGGGTACCTCTATAACACAAGCATTGTCAAAATACAAGTACAATCACTGGTATGAGCAGTTGTTTTCATCTATTCCATTTATCCCTTAGGTCCAATTAATGACGGTAACTTCTTCTCCAGTTGAATCTGTGTCCGACAGATTATTATTGGCTGAGGGCTGTACAGCTTGTCCATGATCCACAATACTATGAATATTTCTGGTTTTGTCTCAAGATCTCAACTGCTAACAATTCTTCACTTCGCTTTAGGTACTTTACTCTGACAAGGACTGCCTTGTCTGCGTATCTATTACTAATCGTGCATTAAAAATAATACACCGAACTCTCTTTATAAATCTATTCTAAAACCATCGACACCACCCCATCCCTATCCCAAGTTGAGACGTTTGCGAAATGTTCACATTTCGCGAATTGATCGTTGCTCTGCGGAATTCTCATTTGCGCCTCGTTCCTCTACCGTGCGCCCCCTCCCGTGCCGCCCGCTCCGCACACCTCGCTCCGACATCCTCGCTCAGCCACACCTGTATCTGTTACGTATAGAGGATGCTCCCGTTTTCGGGAATTATATCCGTGTGTGGGAATTTTGGGAAATGTACTGTGGTTGGGTGGTTTGATGTTTTTGTGTAATTCTCTGTCAATTGGTTGATATCGCAGGAAATCGAAAAGAGGTGATGTTGAAGCTGACTATGAAACAATCAAGATTTTTCCGATCCCGACCGTCTCTATATCCCTCTAACAATATTTAACTAGGATTCAATTCAGTATTATCAAGCACACATCATTATTAAAAAATAAAGTCCCAATCTATCTGATTAAAAATTTCCAATTCATCTTCCTTGCTATCAAAAGTTAACAAACTCTCAAAACACCCCGTATAAACATTTCCGATCGGCTTTAAACACAAAACGCGCAGATATTCAGTTATACATTGATAATTACTCGTCGCCCTCCCACCTCACCCTCCCGCGACAGTCACCCCCGGCCCTCTCATTGTAATTTAAATCGAATTCCCGCCGACAAGTAAATTGAAATATTTCAATTTGAACGCACCTTCCGCTCTGACGTTCGATATTTGAATTTAGAATTAAGATGGCGACGGTTACCGTTAAGCTTGATTTTCATTAAACTTTTGTGGTGTCTTATCTATTCACCGTACCTACATACCTAATTATGTTTGAAGGTGTCCTGAAAATAAATAATCTAGCAGTTAGTTACCTAGTAACTTAGTTTAGATAATTTGATTCAGATTACTTCTGGATTTATCTCAGTATTCAACTTTGAAGTATCCTTACAGAATTTTATATCAATAGATTTGATATTTCTGAAAAACTTTAATTTTTAATACACCATCCTTTTTTTTCTTTTTTTTTTTTTTGGGTGGGAAATCATCAAATGACTCCTCCCGCTCTGGGCAGAGCGAGAGGGAGTGTCAGACTTTTACTGACTAAAACCCACCCGTGTTCCTTCCGTTGCCTATGTGCTGGGGCCGCGATATCCCTTTCGGACAGACCCGCAACCCCAGCAGGCATTGGTCCTTCCAGACCCCGTCAGTTGGTGCTGACATCCCTTTGAGGCGCGCGTGGAACACAACGCGCCGCCGACCCGGGCCTGGTCCTTATCGGACGGCGAGCTCCCCATCGCTCACCGTCCGCAGGCCCGCGCCTACGGTGGCCGGAAGTCAGCTTGTGACTCCCGACGCCCGGGGCGTCTCCTGCGGTGACTAGGGGCGCGAGGGCGTGCAGCTTCAATCTCCCTCACGCGCTCCGCCTCCTCCTTCGCGAGCATAACTGCTTCGCAGAAGGAGGTGACGGCCTCCCATGCACTCTCGCTCCGGACCATGGCCTGAACCAGGGCCGGACGCGAGAGATCGCCGCCGCCGATCGCCTCCGTGAGGACACGGCGGTGCTCCGCCCAAGCCGGGCAGACCTCCACCGTATGCTCCACCGTGTCCTCCGGGCGATCCACACAATGGTGACACCCGGGCGTTTCCTCCCGCTTGATCCTGAACAGGAACCTCCCGAAGCAACCGTGTCCGGTGAGGACCTGCGTCAGGCGGAAGGTGAGGACGCCGTGGCGCCTCTCCAGCCACTCCTCAAAGAGGGGCTTTACCGCCGCAATTGTGGCGTACCATCCTTAAAAGCAAATCTTTCTTAAATAACGGTGGAGAGGGAAATTGAAGACGAAGATTGTGCCTCGATCTACTTGTGTTAGATAAAAAAGCCAAAACATATTCTGGAGAAGACCTAAAACACAACCACAAAGCGACAACCTCTAAGCCACATATTTTTAATGCATAAAGTTCTTTATTAATTAAATAAATAGGGCAAACCCCAAACTTTAACAAAATACTGATATAATACATTCACTAACAGCTTCGAATAAGCATGAATGATTCAGGACATCAGACAAAAATGAATTCTCCGTGTGATGCGTTGTGGCACAATACCTTAACTATATCATTTAGACTAAAACGACCAACGAGTATGCATGTATTCCCAGTGAAACATAATTTAGATGACAAGATATAGCAGAAAACCAACGATACCATACAAATGTGCCACAACGCATCACACGGAGAACTCATTACAATATGACCAACAAAAGTTATCGCCGTCATCTCATACCAGCCGAGCATATTCCACGCATTAAGACCACAATAACTAAACAATTAAACAAAAAAACTTCAGAACAATAAAGAAATAAAAACGAAACGAAATCCACGACGCGAATAACAAACATAATTGTGTTTTTTGTGATTCATTCAATACACTCTTTGTCCGCAATAAAAAAAACTGGTTCTCAAAAAAGTCACCTTTATAAATTAAGTTTCAGCATTTACCAACCAATAGGGATGCAGAGGCGGGGTCTCGGAGCTTCTCCATTGGCAGAGCAGAGCCTCTCATCTTACAACATTTTATATAACCGGATGATACAACATATACAGTTAACACTACAGTGTGAGAGGGACAGAGATATACGTTTGAATACAGTGTGTCGTTTCGCTCTCGTTCCGTCTCTGTCGCGCGTCGCGGCAGCAACTGTTCGGTTCAAAATGAATCAACAGTGTTCGAAACAACTCGGCGGAGTGCGTCGCCTTAACTGTAACGTTCGCGTTCCAAATTCGAATTGCAATTCTTTTTAAAAATAAAAAATTGGATTATTAAAAAAGTGTTATTGAAACAGAATGTTATTAAAGTGTTAGTTTATTTGTTAGTTGTTTTTGTTATTGTTGGATTGTTATTTTGATGGAAATGTCTCTCCCGAACGGTGTCGACGTTTCCCAGTTGGTGCAGCACCCAGTGTTGGCTGCGTTGCCGCCGTTCTTCCTCAGAGCTTCGGAAAGATATCAGGTAGATATTTTATTAATATTTATGTAAAAGAAAATTGTCTAAAGACATTCCTGAAAAGATATAGTGTATGAAAATTCTGTCCCTATCTGTAAAAGCTCTTGGTTTTTCACATTTTTCTGTTACATTTTGTTTGCTGAGTTCCTACAAAGTTGTTAGGTAGGTTATGTGTATAATTTGGGAAGAGGCTTCTGTTGTCATTAAGGACTTGTATTGTAAACGAATTATTACAACAATAGAGAGAACTCTACTTGTTTTAAATTTAATGTTATGGCTTAACACAGTGTACTTTGTTTTGATAGAGAAAGAGAAAAATGTAGGGGTTTAAAACTGGAACTTTGAACTATGTAAATAATTTCATTCAAATATTCTACGTCGGTATCTAATTGAATAAATATAACGTTCGACTATGCATTCAATGAATACTTTGTTAATCTCATTTGATTTAAAGGGAGAAATTGAAGACTTTAGGTAATAGGTATTAACAATATCAATTTGACCCTGGATAAAAAACTTGCATATCGACCTATTTGCGAAGGATACGGCAATATCATTCACTTGTCATAGGTCGTCATTACATCAAATTAGGATTCCGTAATGGGTTGCAAAAATTAGCTCTAAATCTTTTTAAATGCAACGTTTGAAACCGCGCCTCCCGTCGGCGGTAAACTAGCGACGACATTCAGTACAATTTTCGTTAATAATACACATTATTTTTCACTCAGTCTTCTAAAGAGATCAAAAGTATTTTAAAATTATTAGTTTTTTTTTAATGATGACTAAATGCGTTTGGCATTAAACGTAATTAAAACATCATTCTGTCTCTATCAATTTTAAAGAATTGACAGAAATTGAACTATAATATTTTAAATACTTTTAGCACTAAATGTATTAAAGGATTTGTGGTGCTAGTGGGCCTCCAACTCTATCCTATACATATTTTCGGGAATTTATCCGGGCTGAATATTTATCCCTGTGTCTATTTTGATCACATTAAAAACATTCTTTTTCGTCGACAGTTCCAGCCAGGCTATCGAGTGAGTGACTTGAACAGATTTAATACAATTAGATACTTACTTTAGATCAATGAACTCTGCCTACAGCAGTCGACGGTAGACAAATAATCGAAGTTGAGTCAAAATATTCAGTGCTGCAGCTTTGCAGCTTTTTTTTATTATGGAAGAAGTATACCGTTTTATAGTTTTTAACAGTAAAATTTAAAGCGTTTTATATATTATACGGTTTTATTTAGCTTCAACCCCTATCTCAAAATACCTTCCCGCGGGCGAGTGGAGCTCTGTACAAACACGGCGGCAACGTTCAAAGGCAGCACGGCAGTCGAGTGTGAACTTGAAGATTTAAGCAAACAGTTATAGTTAGTGGCAACTCGAGTGACAATAGCTAACTTGTGGTCGACAGTTAGAACCTTTTCCGATGCGGTCAATGTAGTGATTGAAAGTATTCGTACTAAAATAAGCTTTTTATAAAAATGAAAGAGAATACTTGATTAATCAGAATAAAGCCGATGTCAAATACACGACGTGTCACCGATTATCATAATTTGCTGTGAAGTTAAAAACGTTTATTCTGAAAGTAGGCAGCGTCGCAAATAGATGTCAAATATTTCGGTGTTTTGATTAATTTGGTAATATTACTAAACTACTACTAAATGTGGCTAACTAGCGAACTAGAATATAAATAATGAATTGAAATTATAACATCGAATTTGATGTTTAAGCCGTTTTAGGTGTTGAAAAGGCACTTGGAAAGTTTCCAAATACTTTTTTTAGATCTAAAACTAAATTTTCGGTGTTACGATATTAATGATTGCATTTCATAATCAACATTTTAGTTCGCTAGTTAGCCAAATTTCATATTTCCATACATTAATATTGCCAAATTAATCAATACAGGTAGATGTGACAGCTATTTGCGGCGTTGCCAACTTTTAGGATAAATGCTCTTAAGTTGAAGCATGAAAATTATCAGTAACTTAGCGGAAAAAAAATATTATCAATATTTTAGGCGAATTATGGATGGACAGGATCATGGAGCTTCACCAATGTTCTAATGCTCCACTGTTTTACATTTCTGACTTCTTATTTCTCTCTTCGTGAGCTTTTATTTATCTATGTAGTTTTGATGAGGTCGTCTGTACATTTAGGAAGGCATAGGTAATACTTATAATAGAACTAGCTGCTGTTCGCAAGTTCGTCTGCGTGCAGGTATTATATAACATTTTTAATACGAATATTCAGGATGAAACGTAGTTTATAAGGATAAGCTACGTTTCATCCTGAATATTCGTTTCGTTCGTTAGATAAGTAGCCTGGACCAGGCTCCAGGCTACTTATCTAAATTTCATAATCAGTTCAGTGGTTTAGTCGTGTAAATAGACAGACAGGCAGACTCAGTTTCGCATTAATTATTTCAGTGTGGATATTACCTGTGCAGTAAATCACTGTAATACAATCTATTTGAAGCACAATATTTCTTGTACATAGTTTTATTTAAGGTACATTTTGTCTAACAATTCATTGCGTGGGTTCTTTCCAATCGTTTGTATTTTCTTTATTTCCCTCCTATCTTTTACGCACAGTCGGCGATGTTTATTAGTAGGTATCCTATATGTTTCTATAGTTTTAAACTGCTTCGTTGGCCTTTCTCAGTAGCTCCGGAGTCTGGATTTGTGCCCGGTTGATAGCAATAGGCTCGCCCCTTATTACAAGAGACTTAAACATAACTGGCGAAATGTGGGTGTAAGTACCTGCTACAGGGACACCTCTGCCAAATGTGGGTGTAAGTACCTGCTACAGGGACACCTCTGCCAAATGTGGGTGTAAGTACCTGCTACAGGGACACCTCTGCCAAATGTGGGTGTAAGTACCTGCTACAGGGACACCTCTGCCAAATGTGGGTGTAAGTACCTGCTACAGTGACACCTCTGCCAAATGTGGGTGTAAGTACCTGCTACAGGGACACCTCTGCCAAATGTGGGTGTAAGTACCTGCTACAGGGACACCTCTGCCAAATGTGGGTGTAAGTACCTGCTACAGGGACACCTCTGCCAAACCCTTCGAGGCCACAAGGTGTGGTGCTATATGTTCTATTGTTTTATTGACAGATTCAAGTCATTGGGCCATTTGCGTTGAATTTTCTCCGGAAATGTAATTAATATAAAATGAATTTATTTCATCAGCCACATAGTCGCCGGTAACAGTCAAATTGAAATATTTTTCTAAAAGACAGGTTGTAACTTTAGTATTACTTATATAGTTTCAGGGTGGACGATTTAAAAATACGTGTACTAGCGTTACTAGTGACAGACAGACAAACATATAGATAACGCAGCTATGACATTGGGGGCTTTATTCCTCACCTAAGAACATTTACAAAAGAACCCTAATCATGATACCTTGACCCTCGTCAAAATCTCACAAAAACAACAAAATATCAGTTTCAAATAACACTTCCTGTAATAAATACATATTAATAACAGTTCTTATACATTGTAAGTACAATATACTTATACTTAACACATTGTAAGTAATTACGCAAATTACATTACTGTGTCAAGTTCTCCCCTTTTTTATTACCATTAACACTTTGTTGCATTGTACTATAACAATTTTTGTTTGTAATCATTACATGTTTTAATGTTAATGTTACCTATTGTAAATAGGTACGTAATCATTGTTAATGTAATGTGATATTTTTGTAATGTTTATGGAATTATCAAAAGGCATTATTATTGTAAATGATACATGATTGTGTTTGTGTGTGGCCAAAATATGGGGTTTAGAAATATTGGTAATTGTAGGTTAGCTGTCTAATTTGATTTTGAATTAATTTCGGTCTTCAGCTGCCATTCAATCTTTATAAGAAAGGACTTAGACTTTTTTGTACGTCAGGTAGATTATTAAAAAATATTGGACATGTATTTTTTAGAGATGTCAAGGGGCAACTTTGAATGTAACTTTATCTTTGTTTTTTTTCTCAACTATGAAATGAAATGATGAAATGTGTTCCTCTTTCTGATCATGAAAATTTCTGCTTTATTTTTGAACTAAAAATCAATTTCTTTATGTACGAATACCTACGCATATAGAGTTTAGTGACTGTTGAATTGCACTAGAGTTGACTCGCAACATTAATTCGATTTTATTTAAAATCTACACACATCTGCCTGCCTGTACAACTCTGCCTAAACCTTGGAGGAATACAGGCAAGATGTTTTGTTTGTGTTGTTAAAATCTATAGTCGGAAATAATTAATTTGACAGCAAAACGAACTTGACATGAAAATGTGAGACAGATAGACGTTATCTATCACCGGCATCGGTTGCAATTTCATTAGAAAACAAACAATTTTGGACGTTCGGTATTCGATAAATAAATACTATTGATTAATCCGTTAATGATCGGTTTTCTCACTCGTATGCAAAATACGCGCTTGGACGTGGACATGCGGACACCAGCCTGCTATAATATAATTCATCCGTTGCAAGTCAGCCACACTAAATGAGTACTGTCATTAACCCTGTAATACTGATTGTGATACTTAAGCTCGCTCGATCTGCTATAATTTTCTTTAATTTGAAAATGTTCCGTTTTATGCAGTTTTGAAAAGGCTATGGGTATATATTTACAATGAACGTGAACCTCAGTGTTTTAACACTTTGAGGGACACTAGACACCCATAGGCGTAGCAATAAAACTTCTATTGTGTCTCTTTCAGTGTCCTTCAACCGATTCAGATCAAATATTTTGCATACCAACCTACCTTCATTGACTTTGACGCTTTGAATTTGGCAACCAGCTAATTGTAACACCCCAATCTCTTCCCCACCCAGATAATCGAAGACGTCCTCACACACTACACCTACAACATTAACCCCGACAACAACCCTAAAAAGAAGTTGCTACATAATAACCAGTCTGCTTTGCCCCACCAGCGGACGCCCAAGTGCGCGCGGTGCCGCAACCACGGCGTCGTGTCGGCGTTGAAGGGGCACAAGCGGTACTGTCGGTGGCGCGACTGTGTTTGTGCTAAGTGCACACTGATCGCCGAGCGGCAGAGGGTTATGGCTGCACAGGTGAGTGTTTAGTGCCCAAATGTGATGCTTGCACAGATAGGTATTGTGAGGGATACGGATAGTAACTTACTGATTTGCCGTCACTAGTTGGAAATGTAAAGAGAGCCAAAAACTGCATGTGTCCCACATAACATCGAGCCCTATATTAAGTATTCTGTATTAATACAAGTATACCAATCAATACAAATTGATTAATTAGCGATTTTGCAGTATATCTATTGAAACTTACAGATCTAGACATGTCTCTTTACGTTCATCTTATAGTGCTTGTCAAGTTTTCCTCGGTTAAAAAGCATTACAGTCACAATATACGCATTAGTATTGGTCTGGGCGCTACAGCTAATCTGAACAGAGGACACATGCATACCCAAACTTTAATAGGTACTCTTGAAGCTAGAACGCACAGCCCCAGTGCACAGCCAATCCACACACTTATATTTAACCGCTATGAAACTTGAATGATATAGTGCTATGTGTAACACATAGTTCCTACAGCCCACTCCGTCTGCGCAGGTGGCGCTGAGACGGCAGCAGGCGCAGGAAGAAAACGAGGCGCGGGAGTTGAACCTGCTGTACGCCAGTCAGACCACCTCCGCGCCACACCACTATAGTGACCTGCCGGATGAGTCGCCAGGTATGGGCTATCTGTTTTACCGCGTGGCTACGAGCTACACGCTCGAGCGACACGCGTCTTGCGACAGTGACTGCGGAGAAAACAAATTAAATAAGTAGTTTAGAAGCATGCCACGAGGCACCGCGACGCGACTTGCGGAGCGATGGATAGAAACAAAGGAAGCTTGCGTGTCGCTTGACGCAAGTCGCATTGCAAGACTTGTAAGTCGCATCGCTCGAGGCCAGAACGGGGCCTTAGAAATGTTATTCCGTACGTTTTTGGGATAGATATTTTTTTCACTTCACTTTTGAAACTGTGCATTTGTGTTAGGTTTCTTACTTACAATTACAAATGTACGTACAAGGTATAATAATTACTTATTACTCCTGATGCTATTCGTAAAATAAGGTGGGGCAACAACATATTGGACTTTTATTGTAGGTTTAGAATTTTTCGAATATAGACATCCGAATTGACTAGGCTCGCGTTTAAGCACTTTTACTAATGTTAGTCGACTTCTACCATACTTTAACCAACCGTTAAGCATCATTGCTAAATTCAGGGGGTAATTCTTTAATTTTGGCAATGGATCAGCAAACCCTTTGGATTTGCAGAAGACCACTAAGATCATTTTCCGTCTCGTGTGGCGTCGGCCATGTTGTCAATGACGTAAAAAGTATTTGTGTTACGTGCAGATTAACTGTAACTATAGTTTCTTTATTCAAAGCGATGTGATGGCGACACGACGTTTGTCGCCATCACAATTTCTTCCAACTAGACAGTTGTGGTTCCCCTCAGGCTAGCCTCTATCACTGGCAGAGAGTGTCGCAAAGAATCTAATCTTACTTGTCCGGAGGCTAGCGCTTCCTTACCCCCGTCTTTGAGTGTCACTTACACTTGCCAGTCGCGTTACTGCAGTGCCAAGCGATGTGAATGTGAAGGAAGTATGTGAATGATTCGTTTTACAGTTTTAGACACCCTGCAAGACAATTTTGCCGGTAATCAGTGGATGATAATCGCTAACATATTTTTGAAACATTAAAGCAACAGAGGATTAATCTAGAAAGCTATCGTTTGGGTGTTCCCAGACCGCGGTCAAACTACGTCTCAATATGGCAACTAATTATTATTGTATCATAAGATTTTTTGCAGCCTAAGAACAAACTTATTTAATCTATGTAGGGCTAGCTTAGTTGCCTGTACAATTTTCCATCCGGAAAAACGATTTATTTCCACTCGTAAAAATAAAATCACCACAACCTAGCAACTAAAACTCCCCTAAACGGGTAAAAAAATACAGTTTAAGAAAATAAAAAGCGCAGTGGTACCAATTAAGGCACAACGGTGAGTGTTGCCACTCTTACCAACGCGGCGCTGGGGGGTTAAAAAAACATTAAAAAAGTCGCGACGCATTGTAGCAGCGGCGGGTTAGAACACTGCGTCGTAACAGAGCAGTTTTATTTTTTTGTTGACTGTTTTTCTTTTATGCCAATTTTGGATAGAAAATGTGTTGGAACAAAAATGGCGCATTCCGCTATCCGTTCAATAAAAATATTTGCAAAATTCTGCCTGGCCTTTCTGCTTTTGTATGGTCTGGTCCAAAAGTATTTGATGAAAACGTAAACAAATGAATCAGAAAACGCACCAGTAGATACCAGTTTGAAGTATTACTTACAAATTGAGTGCTTTGATTTGATTATTTGAATACTTAAACCCGAAATCCTAATTTTAAATCATCTTAAAGTTGTTTTTCATTTGAAAAATCACTGGAAAAGGTAAAGGAGATAGTTTTTTGTGGGCCCTCTGTATTGTCACGTCTATTAATCGTATTATACCTAAAAAGAGTAACCAATTTATCATTTACAATGGTCGTTTTTTTTTTATAAAGTCTAACTGGAATCACGCGATCGTAATAAAAAGAAAATGATGATCGTACCTATTTCTCAGTATTCCCGTTAGACAAAGTATAATATTTTTTTTTTTTTTTTTTTTTTTTTTTTTTTTTTTTTTTTTTTTTTTTTTTATAGGATATCGGTATCACTTTTACACGTCATATAAAAACATATTAAAAATAAGCTAGGTGAGGTCGGTGTTTCCTATCTGACTACTCTGAGAAGAAAGGCCGAAACAAACTCAGAGGTCGCAGTCTCTTTTAAAGTTCAGACATAATCTTGGTCAAGCCATTACTATCACTGTAATCTAGAGATCATAAGGAACAAATCAACATGCGTTTCATTATTATTCCACAATTTTTGGTGGGCCTGACCGCTGAACAAAAAAAAACCATCTCTTTGTGTAACTTCAATTTTCGTGGATGGTTTTTCAAACACAATTTTATTTGAAAAATACATACATAACATCACGCCTGTATTCCCCGAAGGATTAGGCAGAGATATAAAAATATAATAATATATATAGCGGTAGAAAATATTTTTTTAAAGACTGCTTCGTTGGTCTAGTGGTCGCAAGCGCTACTGCTCAGTATGAGGTCCTGTGTTAGATTCCCGGGTCGGGCAAAGTGTTATTGGGTTTTTTCATTTGAGATTGCTCAGTAACAGCCCGGAGTCTGGATTACATGGGACTTAAACATAACAGGCTAACTTAAACATAATTTCAAAAAAATCGAAATACCATCCCAACTCGGTGTCCATCCAGTTTTGACCCCTACTTAACTAATAATAATAATAATAATAATCTTTATTCACATAAAACAGTGACAAATTCTTAGGAGTTTTCTGAATTCTGAGCTAGGTTCACAGACCTGTGTTACAGAATTCAGTGACTTCTCTCATATATTGTGACATACATTTTTATGTAAATAAATGCAGTAGCGTGGGTATAGGCAATTTAGAAAGGAGAGTGTAGTGGTGAGGAAGTGTAACTTGGTGTCTGGGTGGGTGTGTATGTGTGAGAGGGTGAGTGTGTGTGCGTGTGTGCGTGTGGGGTGTGTAAGTGTGGGTGTGTATGGGAGTGTTTGTTACTGAGTCGTGTGCGTGAGAATTGAGTGTGTTTAGATTATGTAAGTATGTGTATCACAAGATTTTAAAGTAATATCAATTCAGTTTGTTCATAATTTAGTTCCAATAACCAATTCTTAATTGCAGATTTAGCTTCGCGGTTGGTTAGAGGGTGTATATTTTTCAATTTATTGATTTTATTGTACAAGTAAACTGCTTTATAGCCATGTTGTCGCCTAGCCGAGGCTGTGCGGCATACCACAGTTGGACACACATTTTTTACGACTTAATTTGTTGCTAATGACCTCTTATAGAACCCCCTTCCTCGTTCCTTTCAAGGAATAGGTCGAATTTCCCTGTCACCCTGTATATTATTATATTTTATTTTTATATCTCTGCCTAACCCTTCGGGGAATACAGGCGTGATGTTATATATGTATTTTGGACGTCAAACTCAGCAGTAGCGCTTGCGACCACTAGACCAACGAAGCAGTCTTTAAAAAAATATTTTTGGAAAAGGTGTTGAGATATAAAGTGGTACCTAAATACAGACTATCCTAACAAATATCGTAAATGCGAAATTGAGGTTGTTTATTTGTTACGCTTTCACGCTAAAACGGCTGAACAGATTTGGATGAAATTTTGCACATGGGTAGACCATGACCTGGATTAAGACATATAATTCTGAATATTCCAATATTCGCACGGAACCTAGACCTATGCGGGTGAAACCGTGGGGCGCTGCTAGTGTGTTAAAAATTCCCTTTAGTGTGCTTTTGCGTAAAAATGTAACCTGAACACCTTCATCAGATATTTTGGAACAGACATTAGTAGAGATCTAATAAGTAACTAGAAGTCTAGGTACGTCTATATTGTAATCTGATATCAAAAACCTGTCCTTCCAAATAATTGATGATCACCAATATGATATTTTAAAGGGTTTATAAGTCTCACTGTGTCGAGACTTACTATCACAACCCAAATTTTCTTCAGCCTTTCATTCAAATCGTTATTTTAATCCAGTCCTTAGCATCCCTATTCCTGAAGTACAATGGCGCACACGAGTGCATCACGTCTCGCCGTCACTCGATACAGTCGCGCACAAAACGTAATTACTCGTAGACGCGTTCGCTTGCACTTTTGTCACTCAATATGAGGCGGTAAGATGTGTGGTGCAAGTTAGAAAATGTAGCGATTTTAGCCTAAAATATTTGAAAAACAATTTTGCTGTGGATAGGTACGTAAAAATATTATATAAGGGAACATAAACCATTAAATTGATTGTAACTATTTTATGAGACAGCGTTGCAGTATTTTGCTTTGAAGGGTTTGGGTGGCATCCATACCCTTTAAAACAAACTAATGACGCATTAATTCAGCTTTGTCGTTGAGATGGCAAGGCATCTTAGATGCCTCTGGTATTGCAGATATCGCATCAAGCAGGCTGCCGGTTTGTTTGCTATCCAATAACATCTATAGTTGTTGAAATGTTATGTTTGTTAAGAAACGAATGACAGTTCATGCTTGAGTTTTACTTCAAATACATATTTTGTAAAAATCTCTTTTCTCAAAACCCTGAAATTCATCATAACATAATTAAATTCGGGTCTTTCACCACCCACTCCCACGAAAAGTGCCAAGAGTTTCAGTCTGGCCCATGAATGCACGATTTTAAGTTAAAAAGTACTTTTTATTCACACAAACGTGTTAATTGCTGCATGCCGTTCACAGCTTTCTTTATACAAATGTTTATAATTCGCATTGCTTGTGCCGTGCTGCAGCTGCTACATCAAAGTGCGCCCCTACTAGGAGAAGCGAATTAAGTGAATTGGATTATTTAGAGGTGGAAGTTTTTACATGCAGGTGAATGTTAGTCGAGCTTATATATTTTAAAGTTTGTGTAAAGGATGAAACTTTATATTATTTCATTTCTAGATAAATAAAATTGGGAAATGACAAAGATATCGGTATCCGGACGGGTATATGTTTGGAAAGAAAATTTCACACAGATTTAGTACGACAGTGAAGACGCTTCACAATACCCGAACTTTTCCTAAACACGATATGCTATGATTATCTTAAACTAGCTTCCAATTAAATTAACCAATTATTGTGAGTTTAGATACTACAGATATAAAAACACAAGTCTGATGCGCGGTTTCCATTATCTATTCGATAATCCTAGAAAACATTGAGAAGCAAATAAATAAATTCTATGCGTATACCTGACTAGATTTGCAAAATTCTTTCGACATAGCATGTGCAATAGTATCTTCCTATATCATATTGACAAAACAAAACTTCGAACAGTATCCAAAGCCAATAAAATGTATGGTGACTTCAAAGCGAGTCGGATTACCCCTAGTACCGGCAGTTGGTTATTAAATCCGTCGCCAGGTACTTTGAGTCGTGTGTAATGTGTTTTTTCTTACACTTTCTAAATTAAAGGCACTGAATTACGACTTAATGTGAAACTAGCTGTACGAGTGAACACTGCCCTTGTTAGTAAGGTGGAAAGGTTTACTTGCTTGTGGCTTTAATTTGGTGGTCCTATATTGCATTAAGAAAACGCGTAATAAAATACTAAAATCAGTTTTGTTAGAACAATTATGAAAAGTTCATTCATAATCAGTGACTCTGGGCATTCAATCAATCTGCCTAGCCTTTTCCCAACTATGTTGGGGTCGGCTTCCAGTCTAACTCTGGGCATTCGTTTTGGTAATTTTTCTAGACTATGTTGTTTAAAGTATTAGATAAGAGAGAATTAGTCAAAACTCTGGGCTGTTGCCGACTGAGAATGTTGTAATGGAAAACCCAAATTCTCATTGCCCGACCCAAAACGCTCAGCAGTCGAGTTTTTTGACTTCTGGTCCAACGTGACAGTGGTAAGAAAGAAAGAAAGAAAAATATTTTATTTGGGACACGCACAGGAAATACGAACAGTAAGTAATAATAAAAAATTATAAAATTGAAATACAAACAGAATAGTAACGACCTGTGCGACGCCAAAACGGCCACTATCTCAGCATAATGCGGCGATATTTAAAAATAAATACCGCAGCGCTGGTATTCTGATAGGGCCCACTGTGATGTCACGGACACATCTACGGACTCAGATAAATCCCATCCCAAATAATAATAAAATAAAAATCAACAAAAATAAAATTACAAAAAAAAATAAAAACTGAAACTAAATAATAAATTAATTAATCTATACACGCCCGACGTTCCAACATCACTTTTGTCCATAGTATAGACTATTATTTATCTATGGTGACAAGCGAAGGGACGCGGGCGCACGACTAGCGACTGTCAACTAAAGGTGTCTATTGAAATTTTACAGAAATTATAAATTATGGTTGAAAGAATATACTACTCTTTAACGAGAGGTATTAATAGATATAAAACAATGGTACTACTTTAGGGAAAATAGCCATAGAAATAATAAGTCATAAGAATAGAATAAATCATTATAATCTTATTAAAACCTACGGAGACGTTGAAATAAAAGAAAATGGGTTGTCATTTCCCCCATATCAACGGAAAGGCAACTTACTCGTCTCCAAATAGAAAACAAAAGAGATATTTAATAAGTGTTAGTGGCCAGAGTTCACGTGCAATATAAGAGAGTAATGTTTATTACTGTGATATAAGTATTGTGGGGCCCAGGGGCCCGGGGCCGGGGGTCTGCATGACACTTCTCGCCCCGCATACCGACATGCTTGCGATAAAAATACGGTGCAAAGGAAAAGTGATGGCGGGAAATGTGTTACTTTGTCCCTAAGACAAAGCTGAAATATCTTAAGAGAATGTATTAAGAGATCCATCCAATATTTTTTCTTTAGATTTGTCGTAATCGTTCGTCAATCTAAGACCATAAGTTTTACTGTCATCATTGTAATTTTTTAATGAATGTATGATCTCCTTTTCTCTATTTTTCTTTGTAATTGTTTGCAAGTTTTGATAGTATCGGGTATTAAACTCATGGTTTCTTAACTGTGATGTTCACGAACTAAGCAATCCTTGCAAAATACAGAGTTTGTCGAAAGAAAACTGTTTTTTTATTATTTATTTTTATATACTCACAATATTTTCTTGTTTTACTTTCCCTAAAACCATCCGTATGCTAGCCCGCTACCGCTCATGCCTTCTTCGGTATGAAAGCAATACATTGCTACGATATTGCGGTCCGCGTCGGAATGCGAGCCATATAGCTCCGACACAGTGTATTATTGCTTTATATTTTATATTTATCGCGCTGCGTGCTATGTAACGTATATATTTTATATTTATCGCGCTGTGACTCTATGACGTAGGTAGTTGAACGGCCACTGTCGTCGACGGGTGCCTCCCTTGCTGCCCCATACACACTTCTGTACTTCTGGGGTCACGGTTGTCATTCTGTCGTTTCTTATGCAAACAATATCACTTATATTTAAGATTTCTTATAATCAATTATAAGAAATCTTAAATATAAGTGATATTCTGAAGAAAATTGTGTCAAAATTTCTTCAAAGAGGGAATGAAAAAAAGGTACACAAAGTTATCATGTTTTTGAAACTCGATTTATTGGAAACCATTTATTAACTGAAAACTGGCATAGATACTGGAACTATGTTGTGTCACTAAAAGTTGTCTGCTCCTTTATTAAAATACAAGCCAAGCAAGAAGGAAAGAGAGACACTGTTTAGTAGAACAAAAGTAAACGAATATGATATTGGTCATTATGTTAAAGTTTTAGCGCAGCCTTCACCTGAGATAGCAAAGCTACACACTGATTTGTTTAGTAATTAAAATAGAATAGAATAGAATAATTTTTAATCAGTATATTGTATGTAGTTTAGAATAGTTTAAGTTATGATGAGGTTGACATGCCACTGTGGATTAAAGCCTCTTATAAAATTTAAGAATAAAAAATGCAATCTATGTCCTGATGGGATTTTCCATCTATAAAATAACTCCTATAATAGGTGATGTATGAAAAAAATAAATGCTTAATGCTCGAAATATTGCACAAGAGTTCCTTACAAAATGTAGATCATTTTGTAAGGAACTCTTGTGCAATATTTCGTGCTTTTAGACCCATCTATTTAGGCTGTGCTTTGTCTATCACTGTCAGTGAATGATTTTAAGATTTTCATAAAGTAGATCCTTAATAGTGGTCATCATGGCCAATATTTTTAGTTTCGATCCACCACATCCAGCTAGTGCAATAAAAAAAACTATCTATAAGAAAGCTCTCTGTCTTACTCGCCCGCCCCGCTTCCTCTTATGACTTGACCCGTACGTACAATACATT
The DNA here is from genome assembly GCA_916701695.1 of Agrochola macilenta. Taxonomy (NCBI): domain Eukaryota; kingdom Metazoa; phylum Arthropoda; class Insecta; order Lepidoptera; family Noctuidae; genus Agrochola; species Agrochola macilenta. The sequence continues at coordinate 692,922 of OU753576.1, forward strand.
GCATTGGTGCGATATTGCGTCGCTGGAATGCGCGCGTTTTATTGCCGATACACTGTACTCTTTGTGTAGGTATTCCACTACATTATTTGTGTATTATGTAGGTAATTTTGTTGTGGAATATGTGGGAGTGGCGTGAATATTATGTAGATGTATACAAAGAAAATATTGGTCATACAACTCTGTCTGTATCAGTGTCAGTGCAGGGCAAAGGCCTTTCTCATACAAACTGGAAGCGTTGGTCACCTCGCTTGCTCACTACGAGTTGGTGATTTCAGCCGATAAAGTGAAGGTCACTTACTTAAATGATGTCTTATTTAATCGTAATTCAGAGGTATTAATTTATTTAGAAAGTACAAAATCATAGTATGACAATTGCAAGAGATCACATTGCTACAAACAAGGTCTTGAGTAAGTAAGTACCTACAGAATGTTTTTTTGTAAAGTACACTTCGAACCTCGCTCAAATGACATTAATTCATTGTCATTTCCGACGTACCCACTTCCAGCGTACCCAGTACCGGTGATTTGACTTTAAAAACAGCTTTTCGAGTTTAGTATAATGTTTAGTAGGTACCTACTACCTACTGTTTAGTAGGTACCTACTAAACATTATACTAAACTCGAAAAGCTGTTCTAAATAATCGCCAATCATAATAATCATAATCAGGCAGGGGACACAATCCTTCCATAGTTCTAGGTAACCAATCCGCTAAAGCCATCCAAACCCATTGCTCAATTGCTCAATATGTTTTGTTTCCAAGTTCTGTTCTGCTCCCAAGGTCCGGGAGCCCAGGGTCCCGAGAAATGTCAAAGACGAAATAATCATAATATTGTAATCGCCATCATGTCTAGTTTTCAAAATGTTTGATTTACATAATTTTATATTTTTTACTCCATGAATCATAGCCCATTGTCTAATTAGTAAAATATAAAGTTTGTAAATCAATTGACCTTCTCGCTAATGGTTTTATTGTTCGTAATGTTTGATTATGTTCTTAATTCAATCATTTGGCCAACATTACTCCATCATGCAATCTTAACAAATATTGAACCAGATTTATATTTTTGATTTTCATAATACTTAGAAGCATTTTCGAGTATTCTTTATGTTTGTTCAAGTTATAATAATATTAAGTTAATAAAGATTGATTAATGTTTGTGTTTCTATAAGGAAAATGAGTTATTTGACTGATTTGAAACCTGCGTCTAGTCGATACTGAGGCACACTTAGGTATTTAACGCTAGACAGACTTTCTCCATCGATTCTAATAGAAAAATGTCACAGTGAGTGAGTTTACAATTCAAAGAAACCTCTAAAATCTCTAGCTCAGGTTTGTATGGTGAAGGCATGCTTACAGACAAACTGAAATATGCAGATATCCAGAGTGTTACAGTAAAATAATACCTGGTAAGATATACTGTCTGTCATCAGCTTTCCTTTTTGTCAATAAAACGTTTTTTTAATACATTCGTTTCGTAGAGTAGAAAGTATCGCTGAGCAAAATGGTTTGTTCAATACATTCAAATTACAATTAATGAGCTCTCTGGTTCTTACTCTGGTAATAGGCAAACAGGAAGTAGTAGCATTTAAGAACCTTATTTTAAAGGCTATGTAAAAATGGATTCATAATTGCAGAGGCTGCACAAATAAAAAACTCAAGATTTCTATCAAAGTCAAAATTAAATTAGTACTCGGAGATTCAAATACTCATATAATATCATGAATATGTCTAATCGTAATAATTCAAATCGTTCATCATCGTGAGATGAACAAAATCGTAATCGTATTGAGCGCAAACAAAAAATGTTCACGTTATAACACACAATGGTGCGTTACACTCGATTAGACTAATCGAATTGGCGAGTTGTAGGATCGTATTTTTATTTTCTTGTTATAAAAATGATGGTAGGTAATGTTAATTAAATCTTTTGAGTTTGCTAAACAAAATCGCCTTTTAATTTTCTCTGTTTTGTAAGATTATTTAGACTTTTTAAAGATTTGAACGGTAAACTGTCTGGTACGCAAATAAGTATTTTGTGTAACAGCCAGTTTATCTATAAACTACTAATCAAATCTGTATCTTATTTTTGGCGTTATTGTAACATTGATAATAATTGTAACACTCAAATAAACGCTTCAATAAAAAACTAAAAACTAAGCGGTTACGCCGGGGTCTACGCCGGGGTCTACGCCGCTACGCAGTTGTGCTACGGTGCTAAGTAAATGATCTATTTAACGTAAGTCATCATGTCATTGATTTTTCTATATATTTTTAAACAACATATTTTAAAATCATTTGTGCTCCATTATCTTTTTGTATTTATTTATTTATATATACTTTATTGTACACCAGATTATACATTACATAAAGAAAAAGTAATACACTACAAAATATACAATGGGCGGCCTTATCGCTTACTGCGATCTCTTCCAGGCAACCTTGGAATGAACAGTGATTTTCTGGACATAAAAAGGTGTAAATAAAAGGTATATAAATACAATATACTATAATGAATACACAGATAAATGCTATATAATAGATACATGGATACATACATACTAACTATATAAGCAACGAAAATAAATGACGAATATTATTACAGCTAACGATAAAAACAGAATCATAACGACAAGTAATGTTCTTTCACGAGTCTTTTAAACACTAAAAACGATTGCGCGCGCTTCAAAAGCGCGTATTTCAAAAGTATTGTAAAATAGAAGGACATATGGATGACAGCATTTATTTAATAGATTCGATTTGAGTCTGTCATCGATTCCAACGAGCGATTATCACGTCACAGTACGTAATAAAAGGGTTCAATGAACACAGAGCTTTGAAACAGATTCTAAAACATTTGTCATTTTGAAAATACAATCTGCTTAGCCTTTTCCCAACTATGTTGGGGTCGGCTTCCAGTCTAACCGGATGCAGCTGAATACCAGTATTTTACATGGAGCGACTGCCTATCTGACCTCCACAACCCAGTAACTGGGTAATACGATACCCCTTGGTAAGACTGTTGTCAGACTTTCGGGCTTCTGACAACTCGTTACGACTGTCAAAGATCCACGAATGACAGCCGGGACCAACGGCTTAACGTGCTTTCCGAGGCACGGAGGATTCTCGATATGTAAAGATGGTCACCCATCCACTAACCAACCCCGGCAAGCGTAGCTTAACCTGATGGATCGACCAGTGCGGCTGTTGTTACTTAGCCACGATCACCTCATCATTCATCGTCATTTTGAAAATACATATATAATTATTATGTAGATACTAAGTTATGCCTACGGTGATTACTCGGGATAACTCAAGAGTTACTGAGATAGGTACAACCTTATGATAGACTAGCGTTTTTTCCCGTCGGCACTTTTTCCACACAGAAACATAATTTTAACCAAAATTAACACAATTTTTTTTTTCTCATACCTAATTCTAAAATCCGACCAGTTACAGAATCCACAAATTGTCCAAATGTTTGTTCAGATATTGGATTACATGACAAATGTTGGCGATGTCGTCATTACCACAATGGTGACGTAACTTGATAGGCAGAGGGACACATGGACCACTGACTGATTTTAAGGGTAATGTTTTTTAGGCAGGATAATGTAATTATAACAGGGAACATAATTAGGGTGCTTAAAATAGTAGTTTTACGTATATGTGTCAGAGCAATTTTTACTACTTGCTACAAAGGGTGTTTTTATTTGAACAAAAAAAAATTTCGTTGGAGACCTAAAATTGCAACAGTGGAACTACTTAAGATCGACATTCTTCTCTATTAACAGTATTTGGCGATGACAACAATTTTGCGGTTATTTTGAAACAATGATTTTTCAAGAGTCCTTTAAAAAATATCTCATCATTTTCTTAACCCCATGCATTTGGGGCCGGGGTTCCATACTTCTGTTTAAAAATATATCATAGTTATTATGAAGTTTTCTGTGGACTCTTCAATAAAACAAATGCAATACTGTATGTTGCTCTTGATTTTTCCATACACTTCACTGTTATGGGTGGGTAACGAGACATCCTTCAAAGTCGATGCGTCGCGTCTGTTAACTCTTTAAGATAATTTTAAAGCAACAAACTACCAACTGATATTAATTTAATCCAATACATTTATTAACCGTTTAAACTAAGCAAACCTCTATCAAGTAATTTCAACTAATATGAACCACTTCAAAACATCTTTAGATACCAATACAAGCACTAGCCACTCAAGCGCATTGGTCTTTACTCCCCTTCCTCTCACACACACACTCAAACCCTATTCGCATCTCTTTCCTCGCCAATCCGATACCATTTATATTTCAAGTGGTGCTTAAAACATATATCTCTCCTTTTCGCTCTTACGGGGGCTGTATATATCCGCCTCTCGTCCACTTTGGTCAGCGTGGGATGAGACCTGAGTTTTCATTGTAAAAGATGGTATAATGAGAGCGCAATTTGTATGGAGGCAGAAGGGTTGGCTTTTGATGCTTACATTTTGTGTTTTATTCGGTTAAAGGAAGAAAAATGTTTAGTTTATTTTTTAGAAGGATTTTGTAAATACTCGGTAGCGTCAGTGAACGCAAATAATTTGCGTTCATTGGGTAGAGGTGAGTGGTGTTTTTGTCTGGTTGAGTATCGATCGACTGAAAAAGTATTTATTATTACAATTAATTGTGGATGTTTTTCAACTATAACCTTCACAGTAAACTGTCAACTTTTCGAAGAAGAGGGAAGTTTAAAATAGGATACAGGTAGAAGGGTCTTCGACTCTTCGTTCATGTATCAAGCACTTTTATAAAATATTTACAAGACAGACCTCGCACTTTGACCCTCGAAGCTATTTTACATAATCAAACTTAAGATCTGCATAACGTCAACAATGTTAACCTATAAAGTCAACAGTACGATCAATGACCTATTTGTAACGAATGTGTTTTCATACATTTAATTATCTACTCGAACAGACGCAGTAATAACTTCACATTCCCGGAATGGTCAAACTTCGTATTATTTATCGAGAAGAGCTCTCGAAAAGTATAGAATAACTCAATAATGAGATCTTTTTCAACAAACCTCTTCAAGCACTGGTCGGTTATTGAAACCTTTTTATTTCGAGAAAAAAAAACTCTGTTCGAATCACCACTTGAAATCCTTACGTCTTCGAAGCATTTAGCAATGGAATTTCAACCTTATACGTAAGTTTCAGGACTTAAAATTATTTAGGCAATTCAATATTAATGTTTACAAAAAGCTAAACATCTTCGCGACAGTTACCAGCCAAAATTCAGTCTTATTTAACAATAATAGGATGCACAATCATTTGGCTTATGACATGATCTACAACTATTTTGCTCCAAGAATAGTAAATTCTATGAGAACTAGATAGGGTATAATTTGGGTTGTGTGTAAGTTTGTCTGTTTGAGTCGAGTGGTGCTAGAAGGTTAATGGTTCAGTAATCGACAGCGCCCGAGGGTTGAATCACGAGTGTGTTTGATATGTTTACAGAAATAAAATTACGGTGGAATCGGCAAGAATCTTACGATACCTAAATTAAACAATCGCTAAAATATTTAAATAAGTTTATATTGTATTGAGTTTGTGATCGTAGTTATTTTAAGCGTATCGCTGGAGATTGTCATAACATTTTGTCGTAAATAAATGAGACACTACTAATTAGATCTCATCTTTCTGTGTCTACTTTTGAGCACGGCATACTTTTTCTCTCCATTTTCTGTATCGCAGTCTTAGTCTAGAATATCTAGTGAGGAAAACAGAATTTCTTTTGTCTTAAAATTACATACTAATTCCCTTTTTGTCTCAGTTATTTTAAACTTTCAAAGAAATCAACTGCGCTCGCTCTATCACATCAACTACGCTCAATATGATTCTATATACTTGTTGTAAGGGAGGATTTTTTCCCTTTTTATTAGCGCATGTAACTGATACACGCTACACGATTGATTTATTAAATATTTGTTTAGTAAAGGTGAGGTGTACTTTCGGTAAAGATGAGCGAGAACTGAGCCAGGTTAGCGGGCTAAAAGATATGGTACTTATAGGTTTCTGATGTAGTGTATTGAATGCTTTTGACAAAACGATAAGAGGTTTTTGAACAGTTTAGCAAAAATTGGTCGAGCTCTCTATGGGTTTCCCACATTTTCTTGCGTTTGGGAAGTGACTTGATCTGGAGGTCTGTTGTATATGATATATTTACAATATTTGACCGACAACCACCAACCGGCATTTGTCAAACAGGCAGCGAAAATTTTCCCTCTATCAGAATTTTATTGGTAAGGTACTTTTTTTTAATCGCTTGAGGTGTTAGAGCAGTATGTTTCACTGTGTCAAGAAAATACATTAATTTAAAACCGAACCAAACACGAACTAATACTAGAGTAGTGAGACAAACTAATAATCTTCAAATGTGGTTGCTACAGATAAAGTAGACCATACAATACTTTGAACTTTCCCAAAAATATCTTCTCAAAGATGAGCTGCTCCCAGCTTTACGAGGCATGCCTCCTCGATCCACCTCGTGTAAGCCAACACCACACTGGAGCGGCTTCTTATAATTTTTATTAAATTTTCCGAGTGAACACAGTGTTCAGTGTTCACTCGGCAATTTTTTACGACGGGAGTTTTACAATTGATTAAAGCGATCCTGTTACCGCTCGAAATTGGTGTAAGTGTGTGTATATTGTAGGACGAAGTTAACGAGGAGTTTTATTATTGGGAGAGGTGGTAATGTGATAGTTTCATTATTTTTAAAAAGTTTTTTTGCTTCTCGTAAAGGGAAAAAGAACATTTTGAATTCTATAAAAATGTCGTACAGTGCAAAAAGTAAGTACTTAGGTACTTACTAAAACTTATAAAACTACAAAATGAAAGCGTCAAATAAAAGGAACGATTAATGAATACCACAATTACTTTTAGTGTGTTGGCGGTTCTCAAAATTACCCTAGTCCACCATGCTTGCGTTGTTTCGTTATGGTCAATGGTAAGTACCTTAGATTAGAAATTAAAAATAATATTGAATAACCACTCCCGTACCTAAATGCCTAATTTTAATCTGCTGTCGCTAATTTAACGAAATGACACAAAACTGAGTCAAACTATCACGCAAACTAAACAAACAAACTATCACGAAAAATACTTTTTTTTAAAGGGCTAGGCCAACTCTTTAACCATCAGTCGACCATCCCCGGGGCACTCCACTACCTATACATTACCACAGATAGTCAAATACTAATTAACAATCGTTTGAAGTGACAGTGTCAATCGTTATCAGATGACGTCGCGAGGGTTGAACAATGACAAATGTTGTGATGACATCAGAAACATGGAAACTATTGTTTTGATCTTTACTGAAGGGCACTAAAAGCTTGTTAAGTACGGTCACTACTTACACTTGAACCACGAAAATCGCTCTTACAACACCGTAATATAGTCGCATTCTGGCGCTGGCGCTGTGGCGCTGTTAATGTTAGATTATAACCATGGAAGTACCGTTGACTGTACCCAGAAAGGTTGAGTAATTTTAGCGAGGGAGGGTAACATTTGACGTATCGTATAATGGCTACTTTAACAGAACAACGAATGTAGAAAATAAACGTCTATCAAAATCATCAAAATATAATAGAAAGAAGTGTAATTGAAGTCAAGAGACCAGACAAAGTAAGATTAAAAGAAATGAAAAGTATAACTAAGTTCAAAGAGGCGAAAAAAGTATGTAAAATACAAAAATGGCGATGGACTGGACATATGCTATGAGAGGAAAAAGAGAAATGGACCAAATTAATAACAGGGAACCCCCCTTGGGTTCCCTGTTATTAATTTAGTCCATTTGATGAGGAGGTCCATGGAAAAAGAAGCAAAGGACGACAAGCGAAACGTTGGGAAGACGACGTCAAAAGATTAGCTGGTCCAGAGTGGATTCAGAGGGCGAGAGACGGAGACAGATGAAAATCTTTGTCGAAGGACAAACTGGTCAGCAAAAGAAGTGCACCGAATGTCGATATTTAAGAAAATGTTAGTAGGTATAATATAGAAAAATCATTTTAGAAAACTTTGTAGAATCAGCAATAAAAGCTTATTTTTTTATTTTAATTTTATTTCTAATGGCTATGGCAATGATTTTTTATGTGACCATAACCAAATGTTTTGAAACCTTGAAAAGTATCCAAAATCGAAGTATATATTTTGATATCATCAAAACCGAATATTATTGTTATAATTTTACTTTTGTTTTGAGTACTGTCAAAACTGATTTTGCGTTCAAAAACTTGTGGGACTTGTAGAAGTAAGTGCCCATACCCAAACCGCCATGTTTCACCCAACACCATTAAAAAAAAAAAAAAATACTAGACTTGACCAAATGAACAAACGTAATAGAATAGTACTGCAATATATTATTTTAACATATTGACAATCGTGTTTCACCAACCAACACTCGTATTATCAGTTTTAATATATTTCACCCCTCAACAGACAATTCTGATGCTACATATCAACCACTTTAAAAGTATTAATACAATTACTGTCTCATAATAAAATCGCAATATATCCGTATACAGGGTGGCTATACTTTACGGGAGATCATTCACAGGGTGACTACTTTTGTTGAACCCAAACACAATGACATCACTCGGGGCATATTAAATACTGAACTGTAATTTGATTTGGATGTTAGTAGGGTTGTAACTGTATTTTATTTGTTAATATTTGTGATATCCATTTAAATGGCAGATGAATTAGAAGCATTTTTGGTAACAACTGATGCGATGGAAAATATGTAGTTTTTGTTTTATTTTGCTAGTAATAAGCAATATTTTTTATAAGTTAGTAGAGTTTCTTAAATAAAATTGTCTTTTGTTACTATTCTGGAATTAATTTGTTTTTTTCTGACCACTTTTCATAACAAATTCTACATATAAAAAAAAAGCTTGATAACACACTTTCATTGTTAAATCAAACAAATTCGTGACAGGCGTGGCTGCTCATAAACAAAAGAAATAAATTCAAAAATACAAATATAATAACCCCCGCAGTGTCAACCCTGCCGAATAATTGCAACCCAATAGAACACTAATTCCTCAATCGAATGTATAACCACATCACTCACTATCATCACGAAAACCAACTCTATATTAACGCAACAAAACTCAATTTCAAACACCAAATTTTAATAATAGAGATCGCCAACAATTGGTTTTATTGTTACCGCCCGCCGATTCAAAGTTACTCCGTTTAGACTGCAATAAATTCAGAATAATTTTAAACTTTATGAAATGGGGATAAAGTGTAATTTGGTATGATTAATGTCTGGTAGTAAATTATAGGTGTCGGGTACAATCGTGGCGGGTAGTCAGAGTTCATTCTGTATTGCTAATCACTTGAGAATGGACTTAGTTCGGAGGGTACAAATTAAGGGTCACGTCGTAACTCGTGATGGGGGTGTTTTTATTAATTTTGCAGTCATTTGGATATTAATATTGGATAAAAGAGGGTTGGGCTGTTGTATGTGATTAGAAATCGACAAATGTAGAATTATGGTTGGACATGATTAATGGGCTGTTTCATGAACAGGATTTTAATGATTACATTGCATTCGTTTGTTCAAACGGGAACATAATAGAGAATAAAAAATAAGTTAAGGCAATCTGAAATTTGTCTGAGAAAAGCTAAGTAAATAAGAGCTAAGAGAGCTAAGTATAAAAGTTTCCATTCATAATCTCTACCGTCTTTAAAATCACAACGCATTAAATACTCTTTATAATACTATTCTGGTTACTGAAAGTAGATACCTATTCATAAAACTGTCATATAGCAGAATATGAGCAAAGCCTTCAAACAAATTTTTAAAACAAACCAAACAAACAAAAACAGCGGCCACAAAGCGAAACTCAAACAAAAAACCTGAAAAACAAGAATATTTTCAAAACTGTTCACTAATTACTTTATAATAACTCAAATGTGAGGGTCAGTAATTAGCGACCTCCACTCGAGGTTTTTTTTTTGTTAAATTGCATACAAATCGTACGTGAACTGTTTGAGTAAGTTTTTATTTATTTACTGTTTGGGGAAAGCCTCTTTGATGCAAGAGGAATTTTTAGAAAATAAGGCAATGAAGAAAAGAGTATGTTTTCGAAAGACTTATTTATTGTACATATTCCTGCTAAAGACCCGTATGGCCAATTGGTTAACTCAATGGAGGAATCAACTAATTGCTGGACTACTAAGAGCTGGATCTTATGTCGACTTTTAGCCAAATGTCTTTTTATGGCAATATCCTTTTTTTCACTATATAGTCGAGACTAGAGTTAGTTTATTTATATCTAGCCTTAGATACTACAATTTCAATTCTGTTAACTGTGTAGGGATTCTTTTATTAAAATGGTAATTCAGATTGAAAGTGTGTTTGTTTACGTGTTTATATAGGTGATATGATGATCTTTGAACAAAACACCTTGCAAGCATATTTAATTTTTGTCAATATTTGAAAATATATATTTTAACTAATTTTACAATGAGATAAGCCTAAGGCCAAACTAAACATCCCTTTCCCGAAGTAACACAAATGAATAGTAATGCTAGTGGCGTACAGTCAGGGCCAGCGTTCAGTAAATCTCCCGCACAATAGGCGAGGCCGGGCGGCGGGCGCGGCGGCATTGTGCCAAATAATTTATAGCGATGACTGTACACGCTATGTTTCAGCTGACGGTGTAAACATTATGCACCATACTGTAATTATGTATTTATATTATTGTTATATAGTATCATATTTTATTAGTCTTCTCTTCCATTTCATGCGTTGTTTTGTTTCTCGCGAGCATGCCAGTAGATACTTGACTAAGTTTTTTTATACTTAGGCAATTTCTAGGTTTCTACTATTTTGCAGTGTGATGTCCTGTTTCCTATATAAAGTCTTAGTATTTTATTGAAATAAACCACGATAGAATAATTGCATGTTACAATTTTCAAGAAAAATTAATAGGAAATCCTTTTAGGTGAAAAATTAAAATACAAAATCTGATTAGTACAAATCAAAACTTTAAGGTTGGTTACATCTCAAAACTTAATGTAACCTGCTCTTGCAAATGATAAAGATAATTATTATGATCCATATTACCTTTAGAATTAAACAAAGGGCTGTTAATAATTTTGTTTCATCAAACTTTGCTACTATATTTGAAACCAAATTCAAAAGCAGACCATAAACACGAATCAATAATCAATAAATTTAGTTCCGAGATCATAAAGCATCGTATATCGGCCAGTCCAACGCTCCAACAATAGTTGCCGCAACGCAGTGACATTATTATGCACACAATACAATGCAGCTTTTGTTCGCGCGACCGGCCAGTGTTATAAGCAGGCACATAAATCTACGCGAAACATTGGCGGAGTGTCGAAACATGCGTGGTAACTATACAGAGGTGAAATGAACGGTAGAGTTTTGTTGTTTGGTAATCGAGTAATGACGGATAAAGTGATTGGGTACCTAGGTTTAAAATGACTGTGAAGATGTTCATTACATTTTAAACGAGGTTACACATTATATTACCGGTCGATATCAGCATAGTGCAGTAATTTTCTCTGACCGTTTCTTACAACGTTCCATATAATAAGCTTATCATCGTTCTGAAACTTGAATATGACCCAATTTTATAACTAAAGCCAAACTGACACGAGAGTTTCATGTGCCTGTTACCCACAATCTACATCAAATCGGAGGAAAATATCAGCAAAAATTGATACAAAAGAATGGCTGTAGTGTTTCTTTGGGCTCGTGTCTCATTAGTAATCTACACATTCATGCCTAAAGAATTTATTGATTCAAAATAGTTTCGTCATTCATGGAAACTACGTCTTAATAGTTTCCAATGACAAAAATATTGACAAAGTTCAAATTCAAATACGGGGACCCCCCGATTACGTCTTAGCCAAATATTTGTAGTATTGATTAAGCTAACACTTTTAAACCTTGATTCAATAGAATTTACTTTACGTAATATATGTACTTAAATACTAGGTTTTAACCAATATTTCATTGCTTGTATTTCGAAACCCGAAGTGTCGGTTTTCTCATACAAATAGGTAGTAGTAGGTAAAGTCAGAAGGAGGTAGGGGAACTATCGGGTTGTTTTCATTTCTCTCTACCATAACTTATTTCTCATGTTTCTTTAAATGTTAAGGTTTATGTGCGTTCTACATTCTACGATTCATTAATTTGCCTTATGTAGCCACTATTTACATACAGAATGTTCTTCTCCCCTATTTTATTGCCAAACATTGTTGATACGCAATAAATAAAAAATAAAACCAAAACACAGCCTAACAGCATCATTTACCAGCAGATGTCTATATTAATTCTACTTACATTTCAATAGTTCTATTCATTTCTTTCACGCGAACACAAAACACTATCCCTATCTCGTTCGCACACATAATGAGATTCAAAATGGCCAGTATTCGCTTTATTGTAATTCAATAAAAGTTGTTTGTATTGTATAAAACTGTTCGTATTATTTTAATGAAATTTTTTCGTGCGAGGGCGTACCTTTTATTATAACACAAAAACGACTCACATTTTTCTTTTCATTCGATTTTTTCTTACAGAACGGTTTACATTGATGATTGTGTTCAATGAATTGGTTCACTTATACTCAGTGTCTTTTCAATGTAATCGTTTTTTGCGGACGCTTGCGGGTTTCGATTACGTTTTAATGGTCGCAGTCGATTTATTTTGAATGAGTGTTCATTCAAGATGCTTTTATGGTTTTTAAATTGACGGATAGCGTTCCATTTTTTGAATAATGAATAAAGTATTTTTTTGGATATGTTTTTTCATCCTTGATGACAGCTACCTGTTATTTTTTGGTTTACTTCTTTTATTTATGGTATAGAAAGAAGTCATTAAAAAAAGGATCGATTTGAATAAATAACTCTATTCTTTGCTCAAGTACTCTGTATTCTATTTCATCAGTAGCAGCTTTATTACTATACAAACCGTGAACCCGATGGTATTCCTCATCACCAAAAATTATGAACGCCCATACAAAGTTTCATCCCCTATGAATGTGGGATGAATTTTCAAAAATCCTTTCTGTCAGTGCTCACTATCTGTATAAAAGGGACTTTTCATACTCAGCCGACAGCAACAGCAGACCCAGCAGTTTAGGCTGTGCGTTGTCTGTCAGTGAATAATTTTAAGATTTGTATTAAGTAGATTAAATAACAATTTTTGGACTTACAGCTATGTAGTGTAATTTATGCACCAAATTCATTCAACGTCGTCTCTACAACAGAAGTGTAAAATATTTCATCAAATCAATACTGTTGCACTTATCCACACCCATTAAATACCCTACAAAACTGCCTCCCACCAATAAAACAGACCTATATCTATTAATACCTTAATAAAAGCCAGCCGAATAGACTCTCGATACCCCACGTCAACGTTTAAAAAAAAACAATAACTTCGGCCATTAAATTGGTTCACGCGACTGCGCCGACTTGCTTTAATTGCGGCAACACAATGACTGGTGCGACTTGTGCACACCCAGTATAAGTGTAGCCGGGAATGTACGTGCTGTATATTGAGGAGTATGGTGTAGTGTTACTTTAAGAAACCTTTGTGGTCTTAACTATAGATTACAGAAAATAACGTGTTTCTTCAACCATTTGCTCTATGGTCAGCTACTTGAGCACTCGTCAGCTCCAATAGCCTTTGGTCCTCTGGCAGACATAGCCAGTCGTCACGCTTTGACTTTCATGGTGGTAACTGGCGCCGATATGCGTGCATTTGTTGACACCGACAAGCAGTGGTTATCACGCTGGTCGGCATAGTTTCAGGCAGTTTCCATACTTATTGCCAAATCAGCGCGAACCGTCGCCGATAAGCGCCGACAAGTTCCTATCTGATTAGTTGGCGCCGGTTCGCACTATTTTAAGACGAAAGTGATGCGATAAAGCCACATTAGACAAAAAACACCGCACCAAGAAACAGTTATATAAAAATATTTAATTCCGGTGTTAACGCTATGCAAGCAGAGACCATTTAAAAACATTCACCTTCATTTGTAAACCATTATTTCAAGTAAAACCACATTAAAGTAAAACATCAGTCTGTGTACACCCCACCACTCGGTGTGCACGCTGGTTCGCCTTTTTTGTTTCCCTTTATTGTTTGAACTTTTGTTCTTGACTGTATTATTTTCTCGGAGCTCTGTGTACATTGAATTTCGAAACGAATATGTTTCAGAGAAACGTTCTTTGTTTGATTTCGGAATTCGTTTTTTAAAATTGATTAGTTATTTTTGGTGGCTCTGGAATAATATTTGAATGCGTTTTGTTTTTAAAAATATGTTAACGTAAGCATCAGTGCGCAAAAGCGTTGATTAACACTTTAACTTCTTACTTAGTTTAATGCTTTGTTAAACATTGAATCTCGAATATAATTTTTTGTTTTATCCATCATTTGTGTATAAAATGCTTTTTTAAAAATGTTTCAAAACAACGAATTGTTGAATTGATAAAAAAGGACTCGTCAGTAGACTAGTCTTGTTCATGTGAGACTGAACCAATCATAACCTCAATAAATAGTATGAAATATTTGAACAAAAATCTAACCAATTCTCCTTTTTGTCAACAGTTCAAAAGCGCGCACGCATCACAGAAGTCTGCTCCAGTCCGTCACCACCAACAGAATCTCAGCAGGAATCAAACACACCCGCCCCCACCCCGCCGCTAGCTACCCCACCCCCTCGCTCGCCCTCAGACCACGAACTAAACGTAGAAGAAGAACTAGAAGAAACAGAACCTTCACTCACTCCTGAAAACCTGTCAATGAAGGAACAAAGGGAAGATGTTCCAGTGAAAAAAGAAGAAGAAGATAAATGGGATAACAATGACTTCAAATATAAAATGTTTAGACGAGAGAGGAAGGAGACAGTAGAGACTGTAACCGAAGATCCTTCTCCATACCAGAAGTCACCAGTAGACGTACTAATAAAGGTTTTCCCAAGACGCAGCCGACAAGAAATAGAAGGAATCCTAGCAAGATGCAAAGGAGATGTAGTAGCAGCTATGGAAATGATGATCACCGGAGAGAATCCAAACCCGTACCAAGTGACTCAAGAATCGCCTCCTTATATGCAGTACCAGTCAAAGTCCGCCTTCTCTCCTTTATCGAATCAGAGTTTCAAATTCTCCCCATCGCGACGGTTTCTGACGCCACCGTACAGTGGTACGGGGTACTTACCGACGGTGATCCGACCTCCTCCGGAATACCTGTCCTCGTTCATGCCACCTTCAGAGCTGATGTATGGGAGGCAGCTGCAAGTACCTTCACCAGGGACCTCTCCCACGTCGGATAATACGAATAATGATGGGTTTTCTGATTAGTATCTGAAATATTGGACTGTACTTTAAAAAGTTTGGTGTCGTTGCCATCGTTAGATGTTTGTGGATCTTCAAAAGGATCTTCCTTGATAGGTGTGAAATGAACTGGTGCAGTGGTTACTTGAGGCAAAAGCATTTATTAAACTGTGTTGAATATTTAAATTAGTATCTTTTGTTTGTGTCACTGTCAGTTTCTAGTGATAGAGCAGCTACATGTATAAACGTTTCTATAATATGATTGGTTTTAAAATCAATGAGAATAGGTTCAATATTTCAACTAAAGGGCAGCACTTGCCTGTAGTGTAACAACCCAAGATTCCGCTGTAACGACTAGGTCTTTGCAAGTAGGCTGCGCAGGTCGTCAACTGCGAAGTCGTGTAGAGAGATAATTTAAACCAGCAGGATAGGTTAATACATATAATTAAATATGTACAAGTAACACGGCTAGGTCGCGGGTACAGGTTACATTACATGCGAATATTCCCGGTGAGAGAGCGCCTTAAGGAGCTGATAGAGCTTTGATTATAAGCTCTAAACTCAAAAGCAGGTCGGTTTCTATTCAGTCATAAGTCATTTAACATTTGTTTAACTAAAAATCTAGAAAATGTGGCCAGTGGACACAATTTATGATGATGAGCGATTATAATCATTATAATATTAGAGACACGGAAAGAGTATTTTGCAATGAAAAACACAGAAACAAAAATTGATGTTATATTCAAAAAATAATAATTTAATCATTATAAACAATTAAAGGAATTCCGTGTCTCTAATAATATGAATAGGTACCTATTGTAAATATTTACACAATAGACTTAATATTAAATGATAAATAGATTATCCGTAGTTATTATTATACGTACTTAATATTTAATAATAATAAAGAATAGTTAGCAGTAGTCATTCGTAGTAGAGTTGTAGGGAAATATAGATTGATTACATTTTAAAACTGTAGCGTGCAACGCTGTACAAAAATGTAAATTTTATAGATAATTATAATGATACTATAAGTACTATTATTAGTATCCACTCTCTAGATTTGTTTGTATTTGCGTGTAATAATTATTAAACCATTCCTTTCTGATTACGTAACTTTATTTGTAATAGCAAGCTTATTTCTATGAAGTCTGCTTATATTTTTAGAATCTTCCCAACAATCATTTTCTGTTAATATTAAATAATTTAAAGACAAGATTTTAATTAACACACAAGATTTTTATTCATAATTATTATAAGAATGTAAATAAAACTTCTGAATAGAAATACTTAGATCTGAGATAATTAAATAGATTCTGAAATAACAAAAAAAAACAGTGATTTAATTATTAAATAATACTACTTAGAGTGTTTAGGCAACTATTATTATTTACGCATACGATAACGATAAACTTATGTAATAATAATAATTGTAATATGTATTTCGATAAAATACTCTTTATTATTTAGTGTTCAATAGTTAGATAATAATAGATAGAGATAAATGTAAATATTAGTAATAGTGAAATGTTTACCCGTAATATTTAGAGATGATAATAATTATATTGTAATGTAAAATAATAATAAATAAACGTGCTCAATAAATCAGTACATAAATGTGTATTATTTTATACAACTCCCAATAATACAGGTATCCCAAAACTGGATAATGAACAATACCGTCTAGAACTTATAGATAAACAGAAAACAAGAAATCTAGTTCTTGTGTAAACAAAAACTAATTTAACGTTCAAGAAATAAAAACTACGTAAATAATTATCTGCTTGCCTGAGAATACACGACCTACTTATACACTTGTGATATTTAATTAAAATAATTTCCTTTTCTTCCACTTCGTATCACGAGGTTTCCTTGAAATACTCATATCGCAGTCCAAAGATTACCCTATACAAGAAAGGTTGCCGACGGCAATTTAGTTTTGGGCTGTTTCTTTAAAAATAATGTTCAGCGGTCAGTTTTTACCTTGAACGCTCTTAACTTGTTTGCCCCACGACACAGGTAATGCTTGTGTGAGTTCCAAAGAATATGTAAAAATCTAGTGTCTAAGGCTTGTACCGTTTTCTGAACCGAATAGGTATTTTTTATATTATTTAAACGGTTAAAAATCCTTGTGCTTAGCTAAAAAAAATGCACTCAAGTTTTAGTGAAGATACTAAACAAACCCTTTCCCTAAGCCGCGTTGTCTCGCAGTGGAACACGCTAATTCCCGTTCGCCCAAAAACGTTCAAAACTTATTCGCAATACTCGCTATCTCCTCTCAGCGACAGTAAATGTCAAAAAAAAAAATATTCTGAGATTAGAATGAAAACGTTGTTAAAAATACGGGAATTGCCCTTGTTTGTTATCTTTCATGTCATTCAAAAACACAGTGTGGCTAATCTTTCTCACCTAAACTTTGTCACAATTGCAGCAGTTACTAAGTAAGAAACAGAATAAGCCGTTTCTAATTCCTACAAGCAATCTATATTCCGCCTACATAAGCCGCCACACTCGGCACCCCCATGTGCGCACAATGCGTCTTAGGCCACAATGGAGCACGTTATCGAGCCGTCCGACTAATTACTAGCTTCACTGGACAGAGACTAGACTGGATAGTGGCTGTGGAGTCATGGGCACAATGTGTCTGTCGCTATACGACATCGAGGCGCTACATGGATTACATTTACAAAGGTAAGATAATTGGTAAGTCTTTGAGGATATGATGTTGGTAACACGTGCATAAAATATAGAGGTTCAGAATGGGAACATTTCTTGCTCGGTAGTGGAGCAGGTTACGAGCTGTAAAATAGATAAGGTTTTCTGCGATTTAGTTTAGCTCTAATATGCATTGCTTTGGCTATAATTGTTGAACAAGTGCTGAACACTCTTGTATGTTCACCTTAATAAAAAAACTCCAAAATTTGTTACTGTTTGTGTATAGAAAACAGGTCGTTAGAGAGCGATAAATAAAGGTCTTAGCTCTACAGAAACTTTTAATCATAAATGATTGAAGTTCTTAGTAGATTCAACCTTTTTATTTTGAAAGTGCAACATACATTTACTTAGTAAATCCATGAATGCTGAATCAACATTGTGGTACCTTCATAAGATATCCCTCAAACACAGAACAAAACATACGTCCCAATACATTGAACAATCAAAGTAATGGCAGGAGCGATTCTAATCCTAAAAATTTTCTCTACTCACACAGAAAACCTAGCTACCATTTTCCCGAAATGCTCATACAACCAACACCTGAAACTCTATCAAAATCAAAACAAAAACAATATCATTTTGACAGCTAACAGCAAAAACCAAACCATCTTGATACTTGTCACTCAATCCCCTATTCGGTTAGCAACTCAACGTCAATGGTCACTAAGCTTACGTCAACTCGACGTCGTCACAATGGCGTCACTCGTACGTCGAGAGGACGTGCGGACGTCTGCGGGACGTATTGTCCGATGCAAATTGGATGATAGGAAGGCTCGAAGATTGTCGTTTGTTTTGCGTGCAGTGCGGGATGATATGCAGTTTGGTGTGGAGTGAATGATGGCATCTTATTCCTCTTAAGCTATTCCAGACCCGGGCTCCACTTTCTTTAATATTTTTTCATTGTCAAATCAATCGTTATGTAACATAAAATCGATAAAATGAAAATTGCCGCTGGAAAAGAGCAATTTTTAAGGAAGCAGAATTACCTATTAAGAGTCCATGTTGTCACTAATTTCGTCTAAATAGAAAAAAATGTTAGGTATAGACCGGACTAAAGTCATTATGTCTTAATCTTAACCAAACCAATTTATCATTTCAGCATCAACTTCTCACGCCCACTACAAAACATAAGCCATAAATACTTTAAAAAAAGTATGCAACTGACAGCTACAAATTCAAAAACAGAATCAAAACGCAAACGTCACAATACATTACCGCGACCGCTCATTTGATCTGATTACGTCAAACGACTCGGACGCCACGCGACCGGTACTACGCGGACTATTATTTCAATTTAACCGCTTTTTAATTCATTGTTTGTAGGATTTTAAATACCGGGGGGTGGTTTCAAATAATTATTTCGTATTTTAAAGTTCGTGGGAACACTATTTGGGATTTTTTTGAATGTGCTTAGTGGCTGGATTATGCATGGTAGATTAACTGAACTTATGTTTGCTATTATTGGTAAAAGACGAGAGGAAAATATGTAGTGAATTTGCATTTAATGTTTTTTTTTAAATTACGATCTTTCAAGCAAAAAAGTTAACATCGAAGCATTTTCATTTCTTGTATTAATTTTGGTCCTTGGAGCCCATTCCATGTCCAAAAGTAGTTTTAAGGTCAATCAACATTCTGGTACACAAAGCCTCACTCAATTAAATATTATAAAGTACCAAACACAACTAGGAATAGTAGGAATACAAGTTCTACGGTATAAAAGTGGTTGACCCAAGATGCTACGGCGTAGCCGCGTAGCGATTTCGTAGCACTATAAGATTGTTTGGAAATGCTGATTTAAAAGATTGTTTCTGGATTTTAATTCTTGTATCGATTACTAGACTTCCTAAAGATGATATTTCACACATCATAGCAATGTTTTAAAATTGAATAAATTACGTACATATTGGTGTAAACCATTTCAACGCGCACAGTGGGTAGCTCGATAAATAAATAAAAAATCTTCCTTCCTCAGCTTTGCATAAACTCGTCCATTAAAATCTGCCATAATTCAATACTTTCTTCCAACTCCGCTATCATTATTACAATAAGTTCTAACAGACAGAGACTTACATAGAACTTCGTACCGCGAGTGAAAGAGAAGGAAGATCCTTTTGTAAAAGTTTCAGCCCCTACAAAAGAGTCGAGATGGAAAATTGTAAAATTTTAACGATTAACCGCAAACTGTGGTTATTGGATCAGAAATACTTGGCTTAGAAGTTTTACTCTTCACGCTTCCGATAAGGGGTAAGCAGGAATAGTGTAGGGTTCCTGATAAAGGTCTCATGGCACATTCTCAGGATTCCGCGCTCAGCATTTGCACTTGCAATCACTAACTAGATCGACGAGGCAGTCGGTAAACGGCAAAGGTGAAGGAATGCCTGAGAGATATTTCTCGACGGCATGTGAAGCTAAGTCAGAAGCCCATGGGCGGCTTTAAAACTCTGACACCAGGTTAGCCACTAACCACCAGCGGCGTGCCATGGCGTCAAAATTAGGGCAAGCCAACAGATTTTTCATATGTTGTTCATGGTACAACATTATTAGAAAACCTTTATAAAATGCGAAGAGTTCTAAATAAGTATTATCAAGCATTAGTATGTAATTTTCATAAGCGCCATCTATATGAATGAATGCGCGTAAACACACCGTTTAGCCGAATCTTTTTACCTTATTTCATATGCACTTGTCACATGCTAAAATTTTCAATCAAAATCCACTAGATGGCTCCCAACAAATGATCGATTTGTTGTTCTATTGCCGTACGCATAATTTTATGAGTTTAATTGAAAATGTTAACATGAGATAATACCAAAATAACTTTTTATAATTTATCATAATGACAATAGCCAACTCTTATCTTTATTTCAAAACACCTATGAAGAATCTCTTCGATACGAAAATTATTGTGTTTTGTGATCTCAATGAGAACTTATTGTTATTATAATAATAGGACATAGGGTTTGTTTTTCAGTGGTTTACCAAAACTACAAATACCATACAAACAACACTAATTATGTGTTTTCATGGCACCAGCTACCTACCTAAAGTTGTCTAATAAACAATCGAATGCCTATTTCAATCTATTTTTCGACTGACAAAAATACTTGTTTTTATTTCCGAGAAACAAGTATCTACAGTAATTTGAGGTTGGTTACGGTAAAGTAAAGAGTTACTTATTGTCGAAAAACTCAAGTTACATACCTTTTCGAACACAGTTTCCGAATTCCCATTTTGATGATAAAATAACACTATAATCACTAACAAAAGCGCGGAATGAAATCGCCACAATAACTATCGAGATTATATTTGTCTGTAAAACTCAAAGTATTTACCTTTCCGAGTAAGGATTGCACACTTTAGTCCTTCACAAGGAACAATTGCATGCGTTTCCGAATTCATTTCAATGATAAGAAACTTTTTAAACACTTCAAAACTAATCACAACACTTAAATTCACAGAAAATGAAAAAATATCAAAGCGAAAAAAAGTGCACCAGGTACGCCGGTAGCCGCTCAAAACAAATTTGAACAAATTTGCCACGTCATTACTCCTACTATTCATAATCAAACGCACGATTCGTTCCATTCATAAAAAAATCAGAAGCCGGGCTTAATATTTAGAACATTTTGCGAAATAGGTACATACTAATGGTATCAACAAACTTAACTATTTCTATGCGAAAGAAGAGTGGTAAAAAAGCCTCATAAAAGCCAACACAAGTGCGAGCGAGAAAGAATAAAAATTATGTTTTCATTTACGATGCGATCTCGCGTCCTACTTATCGCTATAGTGTTAGAGCGAGATCGCAACTGCATCCGAGATAGTTGGCAACGGTGCGTGATGCAAAACGGCGCGGAATTTAAATATTATTATTTGAGTACGTAAACCTGGCATCGTAGCTTATAAAGCGCGCGGCTGACACAGTGCAGCGCGGAGTTTAATGTTAGGTATTATTCTTATCAATTCTTGCGAGATGATTATTGACTTGGTTGCTTTTATAATTTTTTTTTTTTTGTTGGTGGGCTCACTTTTTAAGGCAAGCCGGGCTTTTCGGCTTCTATGGGGGGACCGCCACTGCTAACCACACGAAAAGAAAAAGAAGACCATCGAGGCAGTACTAAGGTGGGTGCAAGCTCGTCTTACTAAAACCTTAATAAGGGGATATCCCCTTGTCATATTATACGACGCAAATGATGACGCCACAAATGTCACTGACAGTAACGAGTCGATTGTGATCAAATCCAAAGGTGATCAACCTTTTCGTAAGGTGATTGAACAATCACGAGCATAAATATGTAAACACTTAGCAAAATCAAAAGCGATTTACTCGTGAAATGACAAAGGCAACGTTGAGGTAACTATTTCATAACACGGCTGCACGGGTTCGAAAACCGAAAACTATAAAAACATAAAATTACAATCAATGCGGTAGGAAAAAATCAGGTTCAAAAGTTGCTAAGTATAAAGAGTGCTTGTGACTGTAGAAGTTGTAATACGTGTAGTAGTTAATTATTGGTAGCTAAACCAACATAAGTATTATAACTGGTACACCCCACCCCACAAGTTGACCAGCCAATCTAACGTTATCCAAACATTTTAATTACTGAACTCTGCCCTGTGTCCGGCGCAGGCGTAATAAATACGAATTAAAAACAAAAACAAAATGTCTGCGGGGTTAGACGACTGCGGGGCGAGAGGGGCGCGCGGGCGGCGGCGGGGGGAGGTGTTTCAATAATAAAAATAATTACCGAGTGAGTGTTAGTGACAGCGGTGGACCAGTTGCGAAGTGTGGAGGCGGCTTTATGAGATTATAATACTTTGTGCGACCATTCGACGACCGAAAGCAGGCAGCAACGGCAGTGCCACCCAACCGCAATGTGTGACTGCTGTGTCACTTCTAGTTTCTACTGGTTTCACTAATACTTTCGTAGGATTGCGGCGATGCAGTCTGCTGCTGTGCGCGAGCAGTGACTGCAGACGGTATACCAGTATCGTCACTAGCAGAGCGAAAAATCCTTTTTTGGTTTTTAAATGAAGTTTCTTAGGCGGTGATTCGATAATTGGTCGTGAATTGAGGATGAAATTTCAAGGATGTGTCACGTATAGGCACATTTCGTTACATAAGAGAGAAGAAATATATAACTTAACGATTCTGGTGACCTGTAATACAGGTTTTTTATTTAAACCTACTTCAGGCACCAGTCTCTCACAAAGTTAGCTCCTTGTTGCACTATTGTCAAATACTATCATTAAGTACATAACTTGTGTAGAGTCAATAAACGTCTTATATTATTATTATTTTATTTTATTGTATTTGGGTGGCTTACAGCTATCAATACAGAAGTAACAGTGAGGTGATTGACGACAAGCCATTTACAAGCCTCCACAGTTAGCAATAGACTATTGTTAGATAGATCAGAAATATTACATTATTATATTAATTATTTCTGTCTGTCATACCAAATCTCTGTTATTCTTTAGTTTTTAAGTAGTTTCACTTCTATCAAGTGTTTGGTAAGAAAATGCATTTTTACTTTTATTTGTTTCTATGAAACTGAAGAAGAGAAGTTGATTAATCTGGTTGCCAGTCATCACTCAGGTTACGCATGATGTTACACATGGTGACACGAGTGTTACACCTGATGATGTTACGCGAGATTTAACCTTTCTTTTATCATTATAATAATACAACCAGCCCATTTTTGTCCCACTGCAGGCACAGGCCTCTTCCCATAGAGAAAAGGCACGAGCATTGATCGCCACTGTTGCTCAAGACGGGTTGGCGATTTCATACTTTTATTAACTGGGCGATCACGATGTTATACCATAACAATTTTTTTTTAATGCCTGTCTAGTTGCATCCTATTAGATATAACGATGTTAGTTGAATCATGTTAGACCCGGTGAAATCCAGTATTATCTTATAAAAGCCATCTCCATACTATCCCACCCCTTTCAAGAGCGGCGCGAATATAAAATGTGCGAGCCGCGCGCCACAAGTATTGCGAATTAATCGAAACACCAATACAATCGAGAACTCCCGCTTTACCCCTTTACCCCGGTTCACCCCGATGTTACCCCTTTATTACCCGTTAGGAAGAGGTCACATGCCTTAGACATGATATTTGGAAGTGATCTTTACGCTATCATACATTGAGAGATGCCAGGTTCAGGTCGGGCAAAGTGTTATTGGGTTTTCCATCAGGAATTTCTCAGTCAGCAGGTCGGAGTCTAGATTAGTGCCCGCCTCGCCCCTTATTACACGCGAATTAAGTTGACTAATTGGCGAAATGAGAGTGAGAACAATACACCTCTGCGTCCCTTTCGGGGAAAACAGACGTAATGTTATGACATGGAAAGATTTATCTGAACGGGTGAAACTGCGACAGATCGTCCACCACGCTACTCAAAAGTGACGTGTTACAAACTCAATTCACTAATGGGCAGCTTGTGATTGGTTGCGTCGTGTACGGATCGCCATTGTCATACTAGTGCTGGGACATGGGCTACTCATTCGTGATTTGAATTTGTAACTCGTTACTTTTGGTTAGCGTTGTGGACAATTGGCCTAAGACTGTTTAGTTTCAACGTTGTGCTTCTTATAGTAATAACCGTTGTAGGCGGTCGATCTTGAAGCCGTAACAGCCTCGTACAGTATGGATTTTAGTCAGATTTCACGTATTTGAAGCTAGAACTGGCCATGTATTCTGCCTTTGCTTCCCAGGAACTAAACAAAGTGTTACATTTCCGCAAACAGTTTCAAAATACATAACCCTAGAGACTTTACATTGTGGTCATTAAATTCAATACAATTTCTCCAGTTACCACAAAAACTCAGGCAACCCCGCGATCGTGAGTAGTTAAAACGTCAAACAACGTTCGACATTTGAAACCATTCGAGTACTATCGATTACTATTGTGCAATCGTTTTATGAATAACAACCTTTTTTGGTAATTGTTTTGTTACCAACATACATCCTGCCTGTGATATATTGTTTATCATAAAGAAGTAAGGTTCATTTTCGATTAATATAGGAGTATGATTAAATAGTGTTTGCGTGGGCTCAGATAGAGTTGAATTAATATTGTTGTATTTTTTTTATTATAGTTATTGTTGACATATGAATAGGGATTTAAAAGAGAAGAGTACGTTAGAACCGTATATTATTGGCTTTTCTATTGATTTGTTAATACATTGGTAGCTAAACATGTCAATTTATAGACTGGGATATTTAAATAGGTCTATTGATATGTAAACTGGCTTATTTTATAAACATTTGATTTAAAACGGCTTTGTGTGCCTGCGAGTAACCAATAAAATTTCTCAGTAAAAAGGAAAAATAGCTATCATTGATGTACCGTCATTGTACGACTTGTATGGCAATCGAAATGTTGAGTTTTCATACAGCTTTAAGTTTCGATTGCCATTCAAGTAAAATTAAAAAGATATTACATCTTTTTCATTATAGGCAAACATAGGACGCCAGGCGAAGTTAGGGCAGTTGACTGGTACCTAGTTTATTTCCATTTCTTGTGTTGTCTGTGGCGAATATTTACAAATAAGAATGAGATAATTAACATTTAATTGCACTTAAAGCACAATACAATCAGCTCATGCACTCTAGATAGACTTTTGGTTGTCTCCACGAAGCGACGCCGCCAGTTTTCGCTGTGAAGAGAGCTGTCAACATATCATCAAAACGGGCCGTTAACTTTGTAGCAGACCAAGAGCTAAGCTAAGCTAAGTTAGTTTAGCTTAGTTCGCATAGCTGAGGTCATTTTTCATACTTGTGTGCAGACCGCAAACTATTAACAAAGTATGAAAAATTACCTCAAATATGCGAACTAAGCTAAACTAACTTAACTTAGCTCTTGGTCTGCAACCCGCTTTAAATTGTGTGACAGTAGTAAAACTAACGAAACGTAACCAAGCGTACCTACTGGTAGGGGGGCCCAGAGGGTTTTTGAGCAAGCACGGGAAAAGTTGATAGTTGAGTAGGTACGGCATGAGGAGAGCACACCGAAAATATATTTGAAAAGTTTCAAGAAATGGACAAAAAATACACAATCTTCAGAGCCTTTCATTTTCGTATGATCGTGTGCCTGACGCATAACGACTTAATTTCTTCATCATATTTGACTTTAAGTCATTAAGCGTCATCATTTATACCTACAATATCAACCAAAAATGATTGACGATTGCTCTTCTGACACAATATTACTTAAAAGGCTTCTAAAAAATCCTTACAAATAAAAAATCTGCCATCAAAATTAAAAATGTAACAAATCAGCTACTCAGCAAGGCGTACGGAAGCAAATTAGAGCGAAACCACACGTGCGTCCGTGCGATCGCGCGGATAATCGCAAATTGTGCAAACAGCCCGTCTGAGGGGAGCCTTCTGAGAAGATCAAGTGTCGACAGATTTAATTCTGTTAAACTTGTACGATTCTTTTTCTTGTGTTTGGACTTGAATTGAATTTTAGGAAGTGGGAACAGTTTTTTTAGTTCATTCATTCTTACTTTACATTCTCACAAATACTCACAACAGCTATAGACTTGCTATTATTGGTAAGTGTGAATGGCGTGTACGCTAATGCCCATACTGGTCACTTCAACGCCCATCTTTGTAACATTATAATCACTTTATATAATAGAGTGCAATTATGGATCCATTTAAGGTATGAATAAGTAAATAAACAGCTTAGGGATGTCAATTATTTAAATATGAATACAGGCGTTGTTGGCTGGGTGTAAGCAACGAAAAACAATTTAACTATAGGTACCCAAATCGATTTAGCGCGTAGCCATAGCAATAGTTAATATAGCAACATTCTCAGGATGCTGATGCGGCTGCCTCGCTATTGTAGTGCGTCTGGTATGTTTGCGGAGGCACGAACGGACGGCTTCCATGCGATTGTGCGCAAAAGGGTAGCTTCCTTGTCACAGCGTGTGCGAGGTAGCAACGGCATCCTGCAGATGATCGTATCTCGTGCGGATTGCCCTATCCAAAACAAATGGATGCGCATTGTGTTGGGCGCTCACTAACACATTGTTTACGTCTTAAACTAACACAATTTTGATTTTATTGTATATTATTTCATTTAAGGTCATGTTAGTATTGTGTAAATTGATTTTAATTTAATTTAATGTTTTGTATGGATTATAATTATCTGAAATAAATGAACAAATAATAATTATGAATAGCTGGAAAACTAGTAAGTACTCTTCTTCATTTATGAATAAACGGATACAAGCCCTCAGTTGTGCCGTCGAAATTCCATCCGGTAAGATATTTGGCAGCTACTCCTTTATTTGTTTGTCTTCTCAGTGTTGTAAGATTGCGATTTATTCCTATTTTGTAAACCAAAATGAATACAACAAAAATTGAAACAGGTTGCCCCAAAAAAACGAAACCGATAGATAAATCTCGATTCCCATGGCGATCAGTATCATGATCTAATCACCAAAGGGATATGTTTCCAAAAAATAGAAAGAATCCGCCCTCAATGTATTGTATCCAAACCAAAATCCACTTGTTGTTACAATGGTTCACCAACATTTGACAAAGCGCTACCAACACTTGTAGAAAGCTCTACCGACATTTGTTCAGGACAATTGCTAATATCTATGAGATCAGGAGATAGTAACATAATGGTAACAGAATGGATAAAATTGTGGTTTTTTGTCGGAGTTTTAGTATGCTTTAACTTTTATAAGACTTACTAAGCTTTGTTGGTTTTGTCGTTTGTTTGTTATAGGTATGTAAGTATGTGGGTTATTTTCGAAAAGAGTTACTAAATAAATATAAATAATGTAACATAATGTTTATTTACATACCTATATATGTAATATTTATTTCTTACATGTTTAAATTCAAGCAATCCATTATTTTCCTTTAAAGTTTATTACACCAAACAGGAGAAGCAACGGTTGCGATCTTTTCGTGGAGTGTGTTTGTATTTCATCCTAAAAAAATCTGATTAAAACGATTTAGTTTCAAATCTAGCAAGATGAATAATTAAATCGCATAATAAGGGCGCGATGAATTATACGATTGAAAAAAACGTCATGTTGCACCGATCCTAAATAAACTGGGATAAGCGCCAGGGAATGACGATGAATTATGTCAAAACTGATGATGAGACCTTTAGATTAGGTTGTAAATGAATAATGAAGAGAAGTCCGGATCAGGCTCCAGAATAATTAATGATTGAAATTGAAATAACAATAATAATATTACAGATGAAGACTCCATGAACAAACAAACCTGCCGCACTAAAACCAACAAACATACAACCCTAACTGAAAAAACTAACAAAAACCACCCTTTTCTTACAACCGCCTGAAGCGACGCACACTTGTCTTGTATTCGCTATATCAACTGATATCGGTTACAACTCCCACGACTTGTGCCCAAAGGATTGCATTGTGGTGAGTTGGTGGCGCAGGTGGGCGTCCCACGGCTTGTGGGAGAATGGAGAATGCTTGTTATTGAGAGATCTTGATAAGAAACTGTAGAAAAGACGAAGATGTCCTTCCTATCCATTGCAGTTTAAACTAGCAAGGGATTACGTCAAGGAAGTTGGCCATCTTACTTCCACAACGGATGTTGTTGAGTAAGATAATATGGACCAGACATTAGGGCTTCTGAAAACCCGTCATGACAGTCATATATTGTTCCTCCGAGACCGTCTTTTCCAAGGCAAAGCGGGATCCGGATGTTTTTTTTTAAATGAAACACTTATAAAATGAGAATAGATGGATTGCACAAAGTGCAGTCTAATCTTACTTCGTATCGGGTTTGTAGCCAGTCTCAGTCAGAAAGAGGGTCTGTCAGTCAGCCTGTCTGAGGGACAGTCAGCCTGTTTGTAAAGGGGCTGACTGTTCAAGGTGCACCGTATCATACAGACCTAAATTTAAGTATCACCAATCGTAAAAGTTATTTTTAAACTCACTAGTGCAAAATCAATCTGTGCGATTGTTATTTAGCCCCAAGCTCCTCGAATGTTTGACTTCAGTATTGTAAAGGTAATCTATCTATCAGCAGTATTAATGAAACAAGCCAACAAAGACGCATTATGTTCTCTCTTATGGTCTTACTCCCAACTGAGCTTTTTCGTAACTGATATTCAAGCAATTATCTCGATTATTTCTGCCCGATCTCCCCACAAGGGATCACAATTAATCAATAACGTTCTAAACAATACAACTGCAATCGACCTCAAACTACCCTACAATTGATGTCGCCACACGATACCTATTGACTGCATTCAACTCGAGCACCGTAACGAGAACACTTCACATTGTTTTATTATTTCCTTTATTTATTCACTAAATAATAATGGCGCTTCAAATAATTGTTATTGAATTAAAAAATGTTTAAAGTTTGAATTTATTCGATTTTCGTTCTTAATTATATGTTAATAGAGTTTTTAACAGTTTTTTGTGACAGCAATAAAAAATAAAGCACTCTAAATAATTATTTCGCGATTCAATTTTAAAATCACCTCTATTATTAGTAGAATAAGGTTATTATTAATTTGTAAACAGTTATTGGAGTTGTAATCTTTTTGCTAAACGGTCGTTATTGTTCGTTTATTGTTAAAGGCGTGGCTACTTTAACCGATAAGTAATAGTTTGATAAATAAGCGATGTATTACTAATTGGACCCCTTGCTGTTTGTAAACGTGATTATAATACTTCTGTAACCGCCACGCTTTACAGAAAGAAGGTGAAACGTTGAAGTATTGAATGGTTTTATAATTTGATTATTACTGTATTGAGTTACAACGATTGGAACCAAGTCGAGGCAATGAAATTAAAAATAACTGTAAAGAAGAAAAAAGATGTTTAAATAAAATAAAATCATTTCTTTGAACATACATGAGGGTATTATGTATATCAATCAATTAATCAAAAACTTTATTTCGAGCCAAGACTCATAAAGGGTTAGTAACAATGTTCTTAAAACTACGTGTTAGTAAACAACACAATACGGTGACACATGTAACTGACAGCAGTGAATTATATAAGGACAGTCCACTCTGTCCACTATCATTTTCAGAACGTTGTTGGGGCTGGCCACCATTGATGCTGCGCGCTTGCGCATTATAGTATAAAACAATCTACACGCGCCGCCGCAAACATCCCTGACGCACGGCAACGCCATGGCAACCCCATCAGTTTTCGGAACGCATTATTAAATTGGACACGAAGGGCTCCATATGGTGCTCACGAATACTTCTACCACAGGCTGCATGCGTAGAAGGTGGTACAGAATGGAACCAAGACGACGTCACCTTTACGTCTGCAGCACAACGTGCAAACCTGTGACCAACATATTCGCACGCACGGACAGCCCTCCGTTGCCGTTCAACATCAGCATTGTCTTTAAGGTCAGTGGTGACCAAGTGACCTAGGTACTTAAATTGTTCCACTCGCTAAAGAGGAGCACCGTTTAACCGTATGGGAGACACATCAAGATCCTACTTGGTCCCCACTTCAAAAACAAACTACTGACTTTTTAGAACATTATACAGTAACCCATGTTCTGTTGCGTAGCGTTCACATGTGGCCAAGAGTGTCTAATACCGCCGGCTGACGCGCTCAGCAGCACCATATGTCGTCAGCGTAACTTAAATTATTGCCACAGACGCCGTCAGTATGACAACCGACATGATGACTGCTAAGCGCCTCAATCAGGGCATTCATATACCTAACAAAAGTTCTTTAAGCCATATCCTACCTGAACAGTTGTGTGCAAATATTTCTTACATTAATCATTCATTTATCTATTACAGTCTTATACATTAGAGTAGTTTTGATTTATTAAATAATTTTAACTAAATAATCGTAAGAGCCGTAAAATACTCCATACAATCCACTCTGACATCTCACTCTTCATGCTGAATACTTACATCTTGAAGACCATCATCATCTCCCTGTCCTCTCGTCCCATGCTACATGGTGTTGGCGCACCACGTTTTCTTCTTCCATTCTCCCCTATCAATCGTCACGCTATCATTCACTCCATTCTCGTTCACATCATTCATACATCTTGAAGATCGCTCGTTTGCAAATATCATACCAGAATTAAAAGAAAACGGAAATACTCTTACTATCAGATCAGTCTTCTGTCTCAACAAAGGAAAACCCTTTTAATCGGAAAGAATGGTTTCGAAATCGAAGCACACACTAATTGGTATAAGGTACCACAATACTACAATAGTCTCAAACAATACGAAACCATCTTGTTGATCACATCGCTTTCTCTGCGGCAGGAAAACAGATTACCGATCAAACTTTCGATTTGTAATCATTTCCTTACCAACCTTATTGTACTTAGTCGATTATTTTAGGGTTCCGCACCTCATATTGGATGGCTATAAAAACTTTATTACAATTGAGTCCAAACTAAAAGAACCCGATAGAAACGGTTCTGCTATCTGATCAAAATGTGATCTCAATTGATAATGGTTAAACACATCCGTGCCCTGCGTGCGTGTTTTTGTGTTTAAAATTTCCTTTTGATGACCTGCTGAAAAATTACGTTGAAATGAATAGTAGGTAAGTTTACGATATCTAGTCGCTCCATGTAATTCAGCTGCATCCGGTTAGGCTGAAAGCCGACCCTAACATAGTTGGTAAGAGGCTAGGCATGTAATGAAGTTACACTCTTACTACCAAGCCACGGAACCCTTGACAACCCACGCAAGCTTATTCACCGTTTTTGTATCTAAAGAAATTCTCCAAAACAAGGCTACTGTCATTTAATACGAGTACCATCAGCTGTTCACCGCAGTTTTAATTGTGTGAATAGGTTTCTTTGAGTACAATAGCAGGTAGTGCGTGCGATCAATTGAAACCCTTTGCCTTTGTACGGGAGACGTGATAGCCTTGCGTTTAGAGGTCTATTAAACTGTATTGAGTGACATGGTATCTTGCGTTATTTGGGTAAAGTATTTTTAAGTGATATTTCTTTGGTTAAGGCGGAAGCGTCAGGATAGCTCGCTATAATTCATATTTTCTTACGTTTTATTTTGTTCCTTTGATCCTTTCGTTAGCCCTTTTCTATCTTCCATAGCAGCGT
The DNA here is from genome assembly GCA_916701695.1 of Agrochola macilenta. Taxonomy (NCBI): domain Eukaryota; kingdom Metazoa; phylum Arthropoda; class Insecta; order Lepidoptera; family Noctuidae; genus Agrochola; species Agrochola macilenta. Next base: position 725,105 of record OU753576.1, read on the forward strand.
CATAGAATTATCTCACTCTATCCTAAGACCCGAGTTCACCAACACATGGTTAAAATTTAAACATCTGTTTAAACCATAAACGGCTGTTTATCAATATTTTACTGTTCACCAAGCACTAACAATTGATTAAGTACTGTAATCGAACGGTTATCTTAAACGAAGTAGCCGACTCGGTTTAACCATTGGTTTATGCTTCCAGATGTGAAGTTTTGCATTGTGCATCACTTTTTTAGATGAACGAATACCTTACTGACACATTAACCTTTTTTTATTATTTTAATTTATAATTTATTGATTTGACAATTTATACTAGAATTTATTATTATTATATTTTATTGCAATGTTTTTATTGTGTCGAAATTTTTTATTAGAATTGTTTAATAATGTGTAATTGTTTAATAATTTATTATAATCAGCATGTTTGTACCAAAATAATATTTGTACGTCGATTACGGCTAGACATAGCGTTTTTTAATCATTACAACATCTGTACCTCAAATAAAAAATATTTGTATTTAGTTAAAAAAAAAAATGCAAAACGCTGATTTTGAAGGTACAGAAAGAATTTTGCGCACTCCCCGTATATTCCAAACACGACGCAATGAAAAAAATTAAAAATTAAATTGTCACAGATATATCATATACGTACGAACAGATTAAAACAATTAAAACAGGATTTTTGTAATAACTACTTCGTTTTATTCCATTTTCAATTTAAAAAAAATGTTTTGTATGTCTAATGCGAAAGTACCTTGCACAAAGCGCCAGGTGGCGCTAAACGCCATACCTACATCCCGCAAACATACTCAAATGACGTCTATAACCTATTTAAAAATGTCCTCTGTTGGTTTGACAATGAAAATTGATTGACGTTGACATTCTACATTCACAAAATATTGATAAACCATTCGATCATTCGGTAATTTTCGAATCACTCATTCAAAAACGCTTGGTTATGTAACCGTTGGTTAGAAATAGATGGTGAACACGAAAAAAACGCGGTTGGTTTAAACAACTGTTTAATTCTAACAGAACGGTTACGTAACCAATGATTACGTTGTAGTTGGTGAACTCAGGCCTTAATATTGAACTCTACTAAACGTACCTTTAACCATCAACGGCTAGTAGAATATAGGAATGGAAATACCCGTCGCTGACAATGCAAAAACACGTACAGTGTAGCGGATTTACACTACATTTATCTTCCACTTTACATTGCAAATAATCACATTATACTAAGCACAAATAAGTTTCCACACGAATACCTTCCTCGCAAAATATTATTAAAACATCAATACATGGTACAAATAAGAGAGAGAACAATAATAAACATTAAATAATAGTGCTCTATAATAATATCGGTTTACACACAGTATCGTGTTTCCCCACTGTTGGGCAATTGTTTAGCAAATTATAGTTTTCGTGGTTTACCAATGAATTGGGGTAAAAAAATAGTTGTGTGGGTAAATTAGTGAATGTATGGTAGCAGGTAGGTATGGGTTTATTTACTGAATTGAAGTTTTTTCAAGCTGAGAAAGCTGGCGTTGTTTCTAGATGTATCTGATAGAATGGTTAGATAATGAATAAAAAAATATAAATAATTTGAGAACGTCTATGGTCTGTTCCAAAAGTACCTGATAAAAATGGATCAGAAAACGTAACTGTGGATGCCAATTTGTAGTGCGACTTACAAATTGAGTGCTTTGATTTGATTATTTGAATAATTAAACCCGAAACTCAAATAAATTTTTATCATCTTATACGTATATATGTTTTTCATTTGACAATTGTGATTAATTTTATAACCTCATTTTACGTCGATGATTTTTGATTTTGTTTCGTTTAGCCCAAACTATCCCAAGCATGATGTAATTCAAACAATATTTGTTGGAAAATGTGGTGAGATATAAAGTTGATACCGTATAAATACAGATTCATATGTTACTAATTCCCTTTAGTGAGTGATTGCGTAAGAGTTTAACCTGAACAGGGTTTGTTTATACTTTCATCAGATACATTTGAAAGAAAGAAAGAAAATACATTTATTTAGCACAGACTAAGCACACAATATAATACAAAGCAGATAAAAATATTTAAAAAAAAACAAATAAAAATTGTAAAGTGCGATGTAAGCAGAAATTTGATGGGGAGTGTGCCTCAGGGCTGCGCCAAAAAGGCCCAGTTCAGCAAAAATGTCAGACAACTATAAGTGCCTGACGCTGGTTTTCAACTGGACCTGAGAGTGTGATGTGACGGATGTAAATCAGTTTTATAATTGTAACGTGTATGCAATATACTGAAATAAAATAAATTTGTGTCAGATAAAAAAATTCAAAACCAAAACATAAATATAAAGAATATGTAATTCCCAGCAGTAAAACTGTATAGTATAACAGCACCTATTTAAATTTTCGTGCAACATTCACCGACAGAGACACGTACCCAAGTGGGAGTACATACATCATATAATTGAGACATTTAGTGTGACCATATCCAGCTTCCGTTGCGCTTCTATGAGGTACTGCCGTAAGCGTCGTTTAAAAGCGTCTATCGTGTTAATTACCCTAATCGGTGGTGGCAGGTTATTCCATACTTTTGAAGCCGCATAACGAAAGCTGCCTCTAAAAGCGGCTGTTCCCTGAGACTGAGTCGAAAGCTGCTGCGAGCATTGCCTTCTCCCGCATTCCCGTCTACTCGTAACCCAACTTAGCTTGTTGAATAGGTAGTCCGGTTTCTGATATTTAACTACACCGAACAGAAGGCAAGCCAAGTGTAGTTTGCGTCTGGACTTCATTTTCAAAGAAAAGTGCTTGTTAAGGAAAGGTGTAACATGGCTTCCGCGAGGAATGTTGGAATTTGGAAGAGACTATACCTCTACTTTTTCATTACGGCGTCTTCTACTTTTTTAGCGTACATACGATACAAGAAATTGTCGTGGTGACCAGTTTTGCAAAAAAACTAAGGTACCTAAGTAGTAGCCAGGTGTAGGCCGACAGACTTCTTAACGGGGATCGCTTGATTTAATATGATGCGTTTTCTTGACTATGTTTTAGGTGTTATTATTATTTCGTAAAAAATATGTTTTTATTTTTATTAATTTATTTATCCTTTATATAGATTCTTTTCTATTTTGTGAATGTGAGAATATTGTAGGCTTAGTAGACTGTAGATTTATTGAGCATTTTCTATTTTGTTAAGTGGTACTTGTTGAAAGACCTACACTGTCCTCCCACACCTATTAACACTGTTATTTGAAAATATTGTAAAGGCCAATTATTAAAAAAAAAGTAACCGTGGGGTTTCCTGCCGGCTCTTCTCCATAGGAAACGACCAATTGGAACCGTGCATGGTGCACCTAGCTTCTGACGTTTCAAATTCAAATTCAAATTCAAATTCATTTATTTGCCAGAATGTAGGTTTACAATGTATGATCTTAAAACTATAATGGCCCCTTTATATTCTACCATTACTTATGGTGTGCAAATCTTTAATTTTAACCTATACAATTACATTCCTTTAGTTATAAGGTCCAATAAAAACAGAAAATAAAATAAAATTATAGACAGTAACAACAGATAAACCAAATAATGTCTCATGCATAATAAGTATTTAAGGAACAAATTAATTAATAGATGTCAAATTATACATAAAATCTTCAATAGTTCAGCCGATCTATAAAGTTTAATAAAAATGTCAGATAATAAATATAAATGTCATTATAAATTGTAATTGATAATGTCATAAATAGTATAATGTCACAGTGGTAATATATTAAAATTTGAACATTAATAAATTATTATAAGGTATATTACCATTCCAATTACTCCAATTACCAATATCATTTATCTTAGTTCCCTTCTCCGCGATCTGACATGTATTCATTAAGATTGTAAAAGCATTTCTCTTTTAACCATTGTGTTAACTTTTTTTTTCAAATTCAAATTCAAATTCAAAAGTCATTTATTCAAACTAGGCTGAGAATCAGCACTTTTCGAACGTCAAAATTACATAAGACAGTCCCCCAAAACGCCCACCCTTCACCACTTCCTAGTGCATTAGCTGGGAAGAAGAAGTGGCGCAACAAACTCCCCAGCAGCACAGCTGTCTGTTCAGTTAGAAGAACAAAAAAAAAAGATTCTATATAATAGTATTCAAAATAATTTACATTACGCAACACAAAACATAATTCAAATTATTAGCCATATGTTAGCTAGCACACGCCAATATACCAAACAAAATCATCGAGAACTCAACCAATCAATCATCGATACTCAGGCCGAAATAAAAAAAACTAAACGTAAACAGAATTAATATCTAAATAAAAAAGCCTCCAGGCATAAAGGGCGTGCCCGCTTACATATAGTTGTAACTGGAAGTTATAAATGATAAACTAGGACCATCGATGTAAAATAAATAAACAAAGAGTTAATTACTAATAACAGTAAATAATATGATCAATTGTCGAGGTCACTAGCTAACCACATATTGCAATACAACTCATAAAAAAACAGTGTGATGAGTAGATATTGTCAAAAATAAATTGAAGTTAAATTAAAATAACTTGACTTAAAAAGTCAAATAAAATAAACAATTATATAAACTCATATAACTTGTCAGTACGTAAGCTGGAGAAAGAACATAAACATTGTCTTGAGTTAATCACAGCGACCAACTATTCTTATCATTTAAGTAGTCGTTGATAGAATAGTATGCCTTTGAACAAAGATTGGATTTTACTTTCGTTTTAAACGCATTAAAAGGCAAATCTAGCAAAGAAGAGGGTAGCTTGTTATAAAAGGTTATACCAAGCCCAACAAATGAGTTATGAACCTTATGAAGCCGGTGAAAGGGAGCTCGTAGTTTGTCCTTATTTCTAGTGTTAACATTGTGAAAATCACTGTTTTTAGTGTATAAGTGTATATTTTGCCTAATATATAAGATATTGGCGAAGATGAATTGAGATGCCACCGTGAGGATACCAATATCTTTGAAAAAATCTCTCAGAGAAACTCTGGCACCAAGCTGGTAAATAGCGCGAACAGCTCGTTTTTGAAGAACAAATATATTTTGAATATCAGCAGCTTTGCCCCACAGCAGAAGACCGTAGGACATAACGCTATGAAAATAACTAAAATAGACTAACCGAGCTGTATCGACGTCAGTGTATTGTCTTACTTTCCTGACGGCGTAGGCGGCTGAACTGAGCCTTCCCGCTAGGCTCGATATATGTGGGCCCCACTGAAGTTTGGCATCTACTGTTATGCCCAGAAAAACCGCCGAGTTTACAGATTCAAGCACCTCTTTATCTAAGACGATGTTGGGACCTAGATTTCTAACATTTGGTAGGGCAAACTATACACATTTCGTTTTCTTAGTATTTAGAACTAGGTTATTTGTCGTAAACCAATCCGTAACCATTGAGAGTGCACTGTTTACATCGTCAAAATCTTGTCTATTCCTGTCTACTTTAAAAATAAGAGAGGTATCATCTGCGAACAGTACAACTTCACAGATACCCTTTAAATAGAATGGTAAGTCATTGATATACACTAAGAACAAGAATGGACCCAGTATTGAGCCTTGAGGTACACCTAACTGAACTGGTAGCCCAGAAGATTTCACACCATCAACATCTACACATTGGGACCTATTATGTAAATACGAATTTAAAACGTTGAGAGCTTCGTTTTGCACACCGTAATGACGTAGTTTACGCAAAAGCGTGTCATGGTGCACGCAATCAAAGGCTTTGGAGAGATCACAGAAAACCCCAATAGCATTTTGCGAGTTCTCCCATGCGTTAAATATGTGTTTCAGCAAAGCAACACCCGCATCTGTAGTCGAACGACCTTTTGTAAAGCCATATTGTTCATTATGAAGGAGGCTATTTAAATTAAAATGTCTAAGCAACTGCTTGAGTATTAACTTTTCAAATATTTTGCTAAATGCTGGTAAGATAGAAATAGGCCTGAAATTGCCAACGTCACTTTTATTACCTGATTTAAATAATGGTATGACTTTACTATTCTTCATGAGGTCAGGAAAAGTTCCTAAATCAACACATTTATTAAAAGTAACAGCTAGATAGGGGGCTACGATGTCTATTATATTACTTAAAAGTTTAATGGAGATGCCCCAGTAATCACCAGTGTTTTTAGACTTGAGTGTGTTAAAAACATTAACTACATCACGAGGCGTTACATGTTCGAAGCTAAATAAGGGACTATTTTTAGACACACTATTAAGCATAAGGTTTTCCGCTTTAGACGGGGATGAATTTAAGGAGCGAGTGGTAGTTACAGGTATGTTGGCAAAAAACTCATTAAACGCCTCAGCTACGTCAGCTGCTTTATTAACTAATTTATTGTCGACCATAATCTCAAGTTTTTTATCTTGTTTAACCGATTTACCAGTTTCATTGTTAATAATTTTCCAAGTGGTTTTTACTTTATTATTGGATTTTTTAATTGTGTCGCTTAAAAATTTAGATTTAGCAAAAACACACACCTTTTTAAATAATTTTGAATAATTTTAAACATTGTCAAAGGTAAATCTTTAAAAGCGTCCGGTAATTTGTTATAAACCTTTACAGCATTTATGTACGAGTTCCTCTTAAACAATTCGAGCCTGCATTGCGGTAAACAGAGTTCATGTTTAAATTTATTTTTATTTCTAGGAGCTACATTTCGTTTAGTTACATCTTAGTATTTAGTGAAATATTCAGGATGTTGTTGTACAAATAGGCATAATTCTCTAATGTACATACACGCTAATGGCAGAATATTGAATTTTTTAAACAAGGGTTTACAACTATCCATATACCAGGCTCCAGAGATTGCACGTATACATTTTTTTTTCTTAAGTGCCCATGAATAATTCATTAAACCTGACCAGCGTTGTGCACAGCATCATGCTCAGTGGTAGTCTTCACAGTCATGACGTCCAAACAGCTGCCGACTATTTCTGTTTTGTGCTCGTGATTATATTTAGATCTAGAGTTAATTATCTTTTAGTATGCAAGTGTTTCTGTGACAAATAAACTTATTTTTCTTTCTTTCTTTCTATGGAGGTTTAGGTGAAATAAAATATTTTGAATTTGAATTTTTGAATTGTTATCTCTTATTTTCATTAAATTTAGAGACTCAGGTTCAGGGAAGAGTTTTGCAGCTTTTTAAACCATTTTTATTGAATAAGTAGATTACTAAGCGGTACAATAGAATAAATTTGCTGATTATGATCCTAAGCTGATTAAAAATTTCTTAAATAAAACTTATTGACGAAAAATAATTTCAAAATTAAATATTAAATTCGAAACCGTAAAAATGTCATTAGTAAATCTGTGTTAAAACTTAACAAATAGTATTAAGAAACCTATTACAATGACAAATATATTTGCATTCCGTCTCAACCTTATTCCTATGTAAATAAGATTTAAAATCATTGTGTTATTATTAACTATTTTGTTTGCACATACCATTGAAAAAACCAATTAACATGAGACACTCAAAAAATCCAATAACATCTTTATCACATTCGAATAAAGATCAAGATTGAATTTCGGGGCGGTAAATATAAAATTGTAAAAATACATTTCGGGGTACATACGTGCACAGAAAATGGAAATTCAAGTTTCTAAAATGTCCAAATAGTGGGCATGGCGAGGTATGGCGTGAGCGGTGTACAGTCAAACAGAGAAGGCAAACAGTCGCCCAATATATCGTAGTGAGGCGATCAACCGAGCAGCGATCATGTTACTGCTGACAGTACAGGCGCGGAGAAAAGTGTTATGGTAAGTAAAGTAAAATAGTCGTTAAATTCGGTCTTTTATGTTTAAAGAACTGCTAGGTTACTTTCCATCTATTAATTTGATTCTATGGATGTATAGAGCTGTAAAATCAACATTTTCTACAACTACAATAGTCTCTTGCTAGGCTCGTCCAAATTCTTCGTAAATGTTATATTCTTCGTTCGAGTAGTTTCTGCAGCAGAGTCTCCCTATATACTTAATATATACTGATATGAATTTGGTTTTACTACGTATGGCTGCAAAATTGCAACGGAATTGAAAACTGCTGCTGAATTTTATTGTTATTAGTGAAAAGCATTTGTACGACTGCGAACCCACTAAAAGTAAGCGGTTATGACGTGATCCAAACCTCCCGTTATTAAGACTATCCATTGTTCAAGCTACTTCAATTTTACCATAACACTTTTCTCCACGAATGTACCGAATTGGTGTCTTTGAAGCGGGTTAATTGCGAACAAACAATGGAATTAAGTAAACCACAGATTAAAGTTGCGTCACTAAACACTACGAGGTGTGCGCATGCGCATGTGTGTGGCGGAATTATATGAAAATATTATATGTAGGCAAGTATTTGTGTGAGTTGGTGGTCTGACTGGCGACTTACAGGGGAGTCTAGCTGGTGGTGGTCTGACACAGTCAATGAACCTGTAGTTAGATTGACATGCATTCTGAAACCATATAAGTACGTATACAAATTATTGTTTACGGTTATTAAAATAATTAATTGGGTTATGGAGTTACAATTATACATAATTGTTAATTAATTTATGCTACTGTCAATCAATCTGCCTAGCTTTTTCCCAACTTTGTTGGGGTCGGCTTCCAGTCTAACCAGAGTGCCTGTCTGACCTCCACAACCCAGTAACTGGGTAACACAATACCCCTTGGCTGGACTGGACTTGAATTTATGCTACCATAAGTACCAGTAATTTTCATAGTCACTTACAATAGCCGTAGTTATATTTAAAAAAAACGTGCTTTCGTTTCCTAATGAATTATTTTCGAAAATGTTTCTGTGAGTTTATCTAAAAACCTTACACACATACGTACGAAATAACGAAGCTCAATAAAACGTGTCTGTGTGTGTGTGTGTGCGTTGTGTTAACAAGACAAATGTATTTTCTAGTTTTTAGATTAATATTTTAACGTCTGTGTGGAGGCGTAGAGACAGCAAAGTAATTTTATCCAAATTAATTTCACAATTTAGATATTCAGCATTTCTCAATCTAACCATAACCGATACTGTTGTTTAAACTTTGTCACGAGCCTCAGATGATTTCATAGTCACTATACTTATAGCAACGTTAACAGTATTTGCCTGGAAAATCTTTCACAATTACCTGAAGCTCTACAGTCATTTCCCTTCTTTTAACGAATGCCTACAGTTTTAGTCCAGGAATTCATCTTTTGATTTACCCTAAAATTATATTCGATTTTTTCAAGAACAACGTAAGGTTTTCTTGCTATCCCTACCTCTAGGTACAGTACGTACATATCTTCGGTTGCATCGCTTACCAGACGGTTGTCAGCGACCGTGCTGCTCGGTTCACGGACGACCTACGGGCACGTACCTTACCCAGTACAACAGTAGAGGTAGTCAATTACATCACCATGTCGAGTCGCTACGAGTGATTCGATGGGCAGCAAGGTTGGCAACAGGACTGACTGAACTACTTAGGCTCTTATGGCAATAGGCTCGGTCCCTATTACATGGGCGTAGATGCATGATTTCTTCGTTGAAATTGAATAGTATTCGTTGGTTAGTATAAATAACAATTACTTTAGTAATTTTTAGCAATAGCAATTTTTTCATTATTTATTTATTTATCTAGCAATAATCGTTCTCCTGATGCATGTTTTGCCAAAACTCATGTAGAGCTCATTTGAGAGCTCTAATTTGCGGATTCTGTTGAATATAATTCATCAAAACAATTTTTCTCATATTAAACATATCCGATACTTTTATAATAATAGAATACATTTTTGTTATATGACTTTTATTTAAAGAAAAAATTACTGGACCTAATTCAATTTTCTACTAAAAAGGTTTGGAAACAAGTCTGAATATCCGAAGTTCTACATCATTTTCGTACGTAGTATTTATACTAAAATAATCTCCAACATTTGCTTAATAACAAACAATTTTTTTATTGCTATTTCTGTTTTTTTATCAATAAAATAAAAGTACCATATATTTCACTGCGCCGGCGACGTGCGCTCAGTATTGCAATAATGCTTTAGCGCAACGCCGAAATGTAACAGGGCTCTCAAACATCACTGGCGAAATGTGGGTGTACTGTAGGTGCACCTCTGCCTAGCCTTTTGGGCAACACAGGCGTGATGTTATGTTATGTGTATATAACTAATGACTATTGCAGGGTCTACAAAAAAATATGGGAGTATACAGAGTGGCAGGGACATTGACGCGAAAACTGTTACCATGTTTATTAAAAATAAAACCTGCTGTTTCTTATAAAAGTGCAATACCTACGGTCAAAATGTAAGGAACAGCAGATTTTTTTTATATGTCTGACGAAAAATTTCAACGCAAAGGGTTCAGATCCATGTACCCTGTATTTGAGCAGCTCATGGTTATGGGCCCGATTATCTTTATTAAAGTAGTCGAAAAAACTTTTATAAAGCGTACGTGATTGGGTAAAACCGTTATCATCGGAATTTTATTAATCACTCAGATGAGTCAGCACATTCTTCAGCTCAATAAATTGAAATTAAGCTGACAGTTTATACGCAGGAGGTAGGTAAGTACGGCTACAGGTCAATGTTATTATTGTTTCATTTAGTACGAGTATTTTGACAAACTCAAAGTCAGTCAGCCAATTTATTACTATTATTTAGGTGACACGTGTACTCGCATGCACGTTTATAACTGTCGTGAATACTCGTAAACCTCCATCTATTAGAGAGGGGGGATTCTCTCCTCTATTCTTGAGTTATTGTTTTAAATGTGGGTGTACTCCTGTACTACAATACTAAGCCCCCGTAAGCCAAAAAGCCGTAACTCAATCAAAGTGATTTTCGAGAATGAAGGAATTTTGTAACAATGGATTTCCCGTCACCTTTTAATGACATAATGTTTTTTTTTTTTACCTTATTATATATAATGTGACAGTCATATTTACTAGTGATATGTTTTAAATACCCACATATATTAATATTATTTTAGATAGGTACTGCTATGTCGTTTAAAAACTTGCGATGCTGCTTTTTATTCTACGGAATTCTTCTGAAGCATTATTGATTCTATAAAAAACAAGATAAAATAAAAAAATAGAGATTTTGAGATAGGTACCTACCGCTTACCTATTGAGATACCTACCGCTTACCTTTTGAGATACCTACCGCTTACCTTTTGAGATACCTACCGCTTACCTTTTGAGATACCTACCGCTTACCTTTTGAGATACCTGCCACTTACCTTTTGAGATACCTACCGCTTACCTTTTGAGATACCTACCGCCTACCTTTCTTGCTTTCGAGGGTAGATTATATTGGCGCTTATAGGAAAGCAACCTTTAAACCATGATATACGAGTACCTACAGTCTACAGTAGATAATAATGAATCTAGGATCAAGAAGGCTATGGTAGCAAAATTAAACCAAGCAAAACATCGTAAACTAAAAACCCTTCAAAAATTCCAAACCATACATTTTTTTTACCAAAAAATGACCAAGAATAACGTTAAACAATCTAGTTTTTTGTGTGCGCTTGCGACCGTTCCGAGTGTAGCCAATAAGTGACCAAATATTGTCACACTGAGTCGATGGCAGTGTCCCGTGACCGGTGCTCTGTCTCTGTCTAATCGCCGAGGTGTGAGGGGGATGGGAGATCGATGGTAGAGCGAACCACTTCGCGACAAAGCTGCCGACTAACAAAATACTATCATGGTGGCAATACAGGGCTGGACTTGGAGAGTCGAACTGTACTGTGTTAAATGTCAGGTCTGCCGCATTTCTTGCTGAGCGCTGGCCACGCTTCCAGCATTGGTACCTACATGTGGATGGGAGTAGTTTTAAGTACGGTGCGGTACGGTAGGTATGTTTATAATAATCATCACATTCTGGTCAAATAATGAAACGATTGTACATCGAAGAGCATTGCTTGTATTTTCATAGCCTACATTCAGTAAAGTAAATAATTATTTTCTTGTTTTTTTAACACTTTTTATAATTGTCTCACAGGTAGCATCGGGAAACACAGACACCGACGACGAATTTCACTCCAGGCAGAAAACGAAACTGAGCATGTTTCCTACTTTATTTTATGACTGTTCAACCCTACTGACTTCCAGCTGGCGTGCTGTCGTGATGACTAAAGTCATACCAACTCTAGACTCTACCATGCACAAGAAAATATTATTTATTTGTTTATCTCTCATCACAAATATTGATTTAAACCCAATTTTTTAGATTAAGCACTTCCTGTGCTTAATCTAAAAAATTGGGTTAGCATTTGTGAGAGACTGGTGCCCGAAAAAGACATAAAATACCTGTGTTATGCCTTTTAAATAGACATAAACACCCTCCCAAGTCCGGCTCCGAGCGAGCACTTATAGCACGCACTCAGTTAGTAGCCACGCAGAGAACACATCGACTTTGTGACACTTGCCGACCTGCACCGTCATACACGCAGGCACTACTCAACTACGAGTATTTTATGAGCCACAGAGCCGTGAACTACGTTTTTAATAGCTGTACACCTTTCAAGCAGTTTTGGAACGATGAGAAGTACAAATTAGCTCTTTCTGGCTACAAGGCTTATTTATGGCTGGACGGTGTTGATGTAGATACGTATGTGGAACTAGCTGAAAGGCTGAAAAGGAGACAGTATGGGAAAATACACTTCAACGAGCCAAGGCATGATAATAATAATGAGGGTTACAGAAATTGGTAGAAAAGAAATATGAATTATTATGCAGGTCTGTGTCTATGTTCAGAGGCGGACTGGCAGTGTTGTTGGCCGCCCTAGTTAGTACCAGCCGCCCCTTAATTTCAACTAATTTAGCGGTGTAGAAATGTGAAATTAAATAACCATTGCATTTGCTTTAATATTATATTATGCAAAAGGATTGTCATTGAGTTAATAACTTCACTAACATTAATTGAGCTGAGCTGAGTCAAGTAAGTACTACAAAGTGGGGCAAAAGTAATGTCATAATGTGAATAGGCTGCACTATTGTTGAAAATGAAAAAAACTGGGCCCTGTTTTCACGAAAAGATTATTTAAAGGTGTAAAATTGATGACATTAAGTAAGTCAAAAAGTTATATCGGTCAAATGACCACCCTCTGAGTTGATGCACATTTTCGCTCGTTTTACGGCATTTTAAATTAATCTTGTTCCAATTTGGTGGAACAAGGCTCAGGCCAGTGGAATTTGGCTCAGTAACTCAGTGTTGCCGAGCTCTTGTTCTCACTGTTGCCGAGCACATATCGTGCAGATTGGCCGCCCCTAATATGTAGCCGAGCTAGACCTGGGCCTAGTCGGCCGTGTGGCTAATCTGCCACTGTCTATGTTAGTCTGTACGCTTCCTGATTTCTATAGGTTTATCATTACATAGGATTAGGTGTCCTTAAAGTTAGAATATAATAGGCAGCAAAATGTAGTGAGCAAAATACGAAAGTCAAGAACCAACTGCAACAATTAATGGATCTTGGAAAAAGAGATAAAGTTTCGTGAGACGATTCCAATTTTCCAGGTTGCAAACAACCTGGAAAATAAAAACGAAACTTTTCACCCGAAAAGTTTCAAAACCGGATTGTTTATCATGGATTAAATCTAAAGGATCGAAAAATGTTTCTAACCACGAAGAAGAAAACTCATTCCCACATCTCATAATAAAAGAAAAGATAAAGAAAAACTCAAAAAATGCTAATACTGGCAATATCCCTCAAGGAAACACTCCTGACTGGCGTAAACGGTTCCGCACAAAAATTAGGGTTCCTCACACCGCGGAACCCTTCTATTATTGTGGTTTTTATTGTGCCCTTGCATTTTATTACTTTTTTATTTCTTTTTAACGGGAGCGGGGGTCAGTCACTGATATTATGCTTAGGGTTGGTGCAGACGGAATATTAGTTTTGTTTATTTCGTTTTTTATTTTCGTGTAATTCGATCGCTGTGGTGTTATTTTCCTTGAAAGTTGAATGGTGGGGTTTGAAGAATAGGTGAAGGTATCGTCTGTTAGAAGCATATATTTGTTTATTGTTGTAATTTAACATTTGTTTATTCTTGAGAAGTTCAGGCGGGTACAAAATTGTTCCGAAAAAGATGGCGGGATAACTTATGTAAACCGACTTTGTTTGGGCAAGTTATGACATTTCACTTGCATAGGGCTTGAATCTTGCGCGTTTTACTTATAACTCCGTGCTTTTAAACCACGAAACAACGAATTTGTACCAACCTAGTAAAAACTTTTTACCAATGTCGTCTGTCTTTACGAATGTATTTCCAGAATTTCCACTAACCGAACGTATGTTTTAAATCTAAGTTGGTAAGTTTTGCTTATAACCAAATTATAATGAATTGGGTACCTAAAACCTTTGATCTATTTAAATCCATTTGCAGGTATTTTTACCCGACTACGGCGAAGCAAAAAGGAGGGTTATGATTTTGACCGGTATGTATCTATGTATGTTCATCTGTTCCCTCATAACTTCTAAACTACTCATGATAATTTAACAAATGAAGTATCGTTGGAAGTGTCTTTTCATGTCATGCGTCATGCGTCATGTGTCACACACTCATTAAATTGAATATAGCGCCCTCTAGAAGAGATACAGTGAAGAACTAAAAAAAATTGGTGTGTTTCATGTTGGGCATCAAATGAAAGGGCTTAATAAGCTTATAAAAAAAATACCTAAAATAAAGTTTTCTGACTTTAATTATTATTTAAATAAAAATTAAAGTTGATAACTAAAACCCAACTACGACAAAAATCCGGAGTCACATGTAATCTGTTCGATTTATGACCTAACACGTGTGACTCCGGATTTTTTATTTGTCTGTTCACAGACAGACAAATAAAAAATCCGGTGTCTTGTTTATACCTTTTTCGATGATGACTTTTTTGTCGTAGTTTTATAACTTTTAATTTTTTTCACGAAGTATTTCCATATAACTGATAGTCTCAGTTTATCATATACAACTAGCAAAACCTCTATCACTATTTCTTCAACTTAAACATGATGTAATGCAAATTTTATAATTTCTAACCTGACGATATTATCGTAGACATCCACGTCTACGTTCATAACGTGTATGGAAATACGTGCACGTTATAATGTTATCGTGGACGTAAAAAAGCGTGTTCTTAAATGTCCATACAATTTACTTCCCTTGTGTTTAAATCGTGATGCCGTGACGTGGACTTTGTGGTCCACGATAATACCGTCACGTTAGAAATGATAAAATCGCTCAATATATGTCAGGGGCAGCCCTATGCTCAGTGAAAGTGTTAGGGTCATCTATCAGTTGCAACACGCCGCTGCCCTTCAGTAATATCTTCTGGATTCAAATTATATCTTACTTCGAGAGTGCTTCAAATACTTCTTTACGATGGCAAATAATTCTTCTAGGGGCAGAGATATTTATTATTAAAATGGCTTGTTTCAACACATCCGAATAATTTACGGTAATTTAAGTAAAATAATTTTATATTCACTGGCAAACGATCAAATGAAAGACTGAAGCTGTAGCGAGACAGTGCTACCTTACCCAAACCATTCGTTCCACCTGCTGAAGATCTCCCACCTGGACACGAGTTCTTTGGCTAACCTGGAAGTCTTTAAACAGACCACGGACACAGGTTGGCCGAAGCAAAAAAAACCTGTTCAGGTGGAGATTCATAGAACGACTCCGCCTTGGAGTGTAAATGTGGTGCTGTTCCATAAACGATGGGATACTTTATACCGCGTCCTGCGTGTCCTGTTATCTGCACGTTACCGTAGTTGATGGCGCCAAATTCTGGGCCGACTCCATTTAGTTCACATCTAAATTGCCATAGGCACAACAAGAAAAACATTTAATATTTTTGTTTCACAGCGATTCATTCGTGCTGGATGCTGGTATGTAGCTGCTAGAGACCCTACAACCTGTTCTAGTCTATTACTGCTGGACATTATGGTCTGTTCAAAAGTCTGGCTTTTCATTGCACGCCATCTGGCTCGCTGCTCAGCCGCTCTCATCCAACTGCTACCCAGGTCGGCTATCCTGTTATCTTAGACGGTATCTTGATGGTATGCTCGATTGACAAAGAACTACATTCAACTTTGCGTTTGCTAATGTAGAGCAAATTGTAAAGAAAAGACGCAACAAAGCAAAACACAACACACTCCTTCTCAACGATCGGATAAAAACAACTCGAGATTCAGAAAAAAGAAATAATTAAAAATAAAGAAAACCACAAAACACAGATGCGAACGGAAATCTCAAATTGGATTTTCAAAGAGTGCTAGAAAGAGATAGCTTATTCGCACTACAGTTAATGTTAGACAGAGACGAACATATAGTCGAGATCACAAAGCCAAGTAATTGTAGACAATGGGAAACTGAAAAAGACGTTTCCTTTATAAGATTTCTATCTCAAGAACATTTTGCCTTAGGACGCGAGTGCCAACTTATGTTTGCTTTCCAATAAACTTACATTTACACCTTGAACCCTTGTCTTAAGGTTCAATTTTGTTTGGCTGATGTAGTTTCAAATGGTAAAAAATAATATGGTAAAGTCTAAGCGACTGTGAAACCACGTCTAGCGTAAAACAAGATTTTGTCAAAGTATATTATTGTACCGACATAAGTTGAACTCTGAGGTAGTAAGCAACATTTGTATAGTGAGGCCTACGTATATTGGGCACACATACGTTTGATAATGGAAGTTTAGAGCGATAATTATAATGTAATTGTGAGTCAGTATTGTTGTCTTGAGAGGAGATTGTATGGTGAAGTTAAATGCCACTGTTTAATGAAATATCTTACAGGTAAGGGTACCTTCACTATAAGGACCTACACAAGTGACGATACAATACGATGTCTTGTAGTGTGGCAGATCCTTGGCATGGCTTTTTTTAGGCGTATCGGCAAGCGTAGTGTTTGACGCTTTAAAAGGTGGCTGGGAGAGACTGGATGCGGAAGGTGGAGGACAGGGTGTTGTGGCGCAGCCTGGGAGAGGCCTATGTCCAGCAGTGGACTGCGATAGACTGAGGCTTGTTCTTCAAATAAGAACCTACCTACTATAGCTGATGTCGAAACGAGAAGGAAAGAATCTGAGGATTTCTCTTGCAAGAACGCAAGTTGTGGCAAAATGCAAAAATGCAAGATTACCTAGCGAGATACGGGTACCGTATTGACTGTATCCGGTTAGAGTCGAACCCGATAATAACACCCTGTATAATAATTATTAATAAATCACTATTAATAATTATTATACAGGGCGTCCTCCCACATCAAAGCAAAAACTGTAACCTACCATGAATTCGGCACATGATTCTATAAACGCCGCAGGGTAGAAATGTATTATCGGTTATAAAAAAAATAAACTACTGAACCACACATTTTGATCGTGTAGGTATTGCACTTTTATAGGAAACAGTTGATTTGTTTGTAATAACCGATTAACAATTTCTACGATGGAGGGTCTAAAATCATTGTGCGGAATGAATGGTAACAGTTTGCGCGTCGATGTGCCTGACACCCTGTAGATATTAAACACGAATAACTTATTATCTAACCACAGGCACGAAAATAGTGATCGAACATGAGTGAAGTGAGTGACAAAATAGTGATCGAACATGAGTGAAGTGAGTGACAAAATAGTGATCGAACATGAGTGAAGTGAGTGACAAAATAGTGATCGAACATGAGTGAAGTGAGTGACAAAATAGTGATCGAACATGAGTGAAGTGAGTGACAAAATAGTGATCGAACATGAGTGAAGTGAGTGACAAAATAGTGATCGAACATGAGTGAAGTGAGTGACAAAATAGTGATCGAACATGAGTGAAGTGAGTGACAAAATAGTGATCGAACATGAGTGAAGTGAGTGACAAAATAGTGATCGAACATGAGTGAAGTGAGTGACAAAATAAATTAAAGTGAGTTTATTCTGGGGAGCATGGTAAGTACTTACATATCCTAGTTCATGCAGTAGAATGGAAACTATTCCCACAGTAAGTATCGTTAGAGCTCACAGAATGAACAAGTTGAATTTGGAATGGGCCGGCCATATTAGCCGTAGAACCGATGACCGTTGGGGTAGACGTGTTCTCGAGTGGAAGCCGCGAAACGGAAATCGTAAGGTAGGACGCCTTCAGGCTTGGTGGCGCGACGAACTTCGCGGTAGCGGCTGGATGAGAGTTTCCAAGAATCGCGAAACGAATGGCGTGCCATTGGAGAGTATATATCCAGTTGTGGACTGCTGTAGGCTGATGGTGAACTATCGCCACTCCAGCTATAGACCACAGGAACCACAACACTCCGGTTTACATCTATCTACAATATTATCCATGATTGAATCACTTGTCAAACTCACGCCACACATTTTAAAACGTCATGCCATATAAATGAGTTTCTTTGTACTTCGTCGCGTGCCAAGGATTAGTCGCCATGCCAATTAGTTAAGAGGGTAGACAGAAGGGGTGCTATCGACGCGATTGACTGTGCAGTGTTTAATTTGTTTTTAATTTTTAGCTGGTTGATCTTGGTGTGAGAAGTTAATTAATGTTATCACGCTTGGGTTTGGCGGGGGTTGGCAGTAAGTGTTGGTTTAACGGCTCCGTGTTGTAAAAGATTTGAAATGTGAGTGTTTTCAATAAGAAATCAGACTTTTATTAAAACCGAGTTTACAAATTGGTAGGTACTTAAGTTTTATAATCGTTTTGTTTTTATTGAATCAGAAAAAAAATTCCACCATTCGACTTTTTTGTTGTTGTCAGTTACCTAATATATTTGCTGGACACAGGTCCTTAAAATATTCACAAAATAGAAATAATTGTTTTTTATCTCTCATTCATTCTATATATTTACTAAACAATGAAAGATATCTTGCAATGAGGATTACTTGTGCTGCCATCTATTAGTGAATAGACTACCTAATCCTAACACGCTTGCAGCGACATCTGTTGTTGAGTAGCTAAGATAAGAATAAAAGTACTTTGAAAAAGGACTAGACGGTAATATAAATAATCGCTTGATGGCGTTGAGTTCAGTAAATTAAATTGCAGCTTGGTGAAAAATGTTTTTCAGTGAAACGTGAAGAATGAAGTACATAGGATACGACATGTGTAATTTAAGACAGTATTCTATTCAAGAGGATTTCGAGATAAAAAATCTTCCACTTTATTTATAAACTAGCTGCGCCCCATGGTTCACCCACATAATAAGTCTCGATCACGTGGGAATATCGGGATAAAATGTATCCTATGTCCATGAGTAGACCATGACTTGGGTTATGGTCTACCGGATGCAGATGAATACCAGTATTTTACATGGGGCGACTGCTTATCTGACCTCCACAACCATGTTACTGGGTAACGATTCGCCTCGGTAAGACTTTTAGGGGTATGCTGACACTCCCTCTCGCTCCGCCCAGAGCGGGAGGAGTCATTTGATGATTTCCCAGCCAAAAAAAAAAAGAAAAAAAAAAAAGGGTTATGAGGAACAGGGTGTAAAGTTCACTCATCCCCCATAGAAAAGGGAGGATCCTCCGACCAGACGGGTGTGATGTCTGGCGGGCAACTGCCCAGAGGTTGAATTTGGGAGATTCTATATATGTTCAATTGCGCGATGCAGGATTTTGTGTGACGTCAGGTCTTTGATGCGTAGTTCGCATGTGGCGATTGTAGATGCCGCCACAGACTGATCATCAGACTTTTGGGCTTCTGTCAAAGATTTACGAATGACAGCCAGCCGGACCAACGGGTTTACGTGCTTTGCTTTCTATTGATGCATCACGTAAGACAATCACAGATTGGTTTTCAGATTTAATCAACGTCTTCTCTTTATACTGAATGACCTTCAAAGGTTCGTCTTCTTTGTCTAGGTTCGCAATAATCTATTAGGTATCTAGTAGTCATGGAATAAATCAATGTCGTTATGTCGTTCACCCATGTGAATTCTAAGATTAACTCTCTCCGCATGACGACGTGGCATAATCATGATTTATTGGACGAAACTTTCCGATAATGTCGAAAATATAAACAAAAACAAGTGAATGACAAAAGAGATGATTCTAGAACACTAACGTAACTAGGAATTTATAGCTAGTCCTTCATACCGAATTTCGGCAATGGCGGGTAATCTCAGCGGAGACAAAGCCATTGACGCGGGAGATATTATAGTGCAAAAGTGTGTGCTCAGACACAGGTTCACCTCTTTTCCCTCACTCTCATAGCCCGATGGGACGGCAATCCGACACGAGCGGAGAGAGATCAGCCGCAGGACCAACGGCTTAACGTGCGCACCGAGACACGGGGGTATCAAACCGCCAACCTCCAAAGTCCGGGCTGTTACTCAGAAATTCTTAATGGAAAAACCCCATAGTATACTGCCCGACCTGGAAATCGAACCCAGGGTTCAACAGACGCGCGTGCGACCACGAAACCAACGGCGCAGTCAACTAGGAACTAACGTTATACTGAACCACAGTTTTAGCTGAACTGTCCAATAAGTATGTCCATATCATCTTTCATAGACTCCATCCATCATTTCTTTGGTCTTCCATTCACATTCTAACTCAAAACTTTCTACAGGACAGTTTCCTGACTCCTCCGCATCACATGCCCATACCATGACAACAGATTTCCACACAACTGTTCAGTCACCGGTGCCACTATCAGACTTCCTCTAATATAAATATACTCATTTCTTATTCTTATCTATTCGCGTAACACCACACATCCATCAGATATTGATATGTTTGCGAATGAATGGAAGATGATGCTATCAGAATGTTTGAATTTTTGTGAGAAGAATGCATGAATGTGTTAAATAAATTATATGTTTAAATAGTGTAATTGGCTTCGGCCGTTCTATCTAAATAAAATAAACAAATAAAAATAAATCCCTCTTAGCTTTCTCATCGCAGCTGCATGGCTTTAATTCAACCCCTTTTGTGGTCCAAAATTCTGATCCATATACGTAAGGATTCTGGACATGAACATGAAACAATTTCCTTTCCGTAGGTACCCAAACCAACCGCCGACGCAAGTCCTATTAAAACGCATGCAGATTGCAGACATAGTTTCACTTTAAAATTAATTGTTCATAACATAGTCTGCCACTTCGACGTGTTAACAACCTTATTGTCACGATGAAACAACTAACACCTCGCGTCGTGATCTTAAGATATTGTGTTTTGCCTCAAAATTTACCGTAGTGGAATATTAGAAGTTTACCATAAGTATCTACAAATTCTGCATAACGCACCTACCTAAAGTCTATCCGAGCCCTTGTTTTAATGTTATTTCCGCATAAACGAATATCAAGTTTATGAAAGTGTAAATTAAGTAAATTTCAGAATGACTAGTACTTTTGAAAAGCTCATAAAACTGTTTGAAGTTGTAGCTTAATCTGAACTTTATATGTAGGAATTAAAGTTGTTTTTCCACAACCACACATATTTGTATACATGTTTGGAAACTAAATCGCGAACACAGTATATACATATATATTATAACATAACATCACTCTTTGTTTCCCCAAAGGGTTGGGCAGAGGTGTATCTAGTACACCCACATTTCACCGGTTATGTTTTTAAGTCATATGTAATAGGGGGCGAGCCTATTGCCATCACCCGAGCACACATCCAGACTTCGAGCTACTACTGAAAAATTCCTGATGGAAAAACCGAATAACACTTTTCCCGCCCTGGGAATCGAACCCTCCTGGGTCCTGGGCCTAGTGGTCGCAAGCAAGTAGTGCTTGCGACCACTAGGCCAACGAGGCAGTTTTTATTAACTAACTAAAACTGTTAAAATAATAGGACAGAGGAAAAGAAGTAAAAGAAGTTTAGTTATAGATCGTATCGTAGCATTGCGAGCTGTACCTACATAGTTGCTGCTTACCCCTATGGGAAAGATTGGAGTTTTTAAATTGTTTTTGTAACCTAGAACCTATGGACACCATAATTAGTCAACATTATGTACAAATATTGTACAATTATATTCAAAGAAATAATGTTTGAAAAAGTGGTGAGATATAAAGATAAGATCTTCATGTGTTACTAATTCGCTTTAGTGAGTGATTGTGTAAGAATTAACCTAGGACAGCGTTTATTTATATTTTCGTCATATACTTTTGGAACAGACTATATTATATGCACAAAATGTTAGGGTAAGGTGAGTTCAATCGTCTGCGCCAATCGAGTCGGTCCCCTCAAAGCCGCGAGCGGTGAACCCATTCCTCTCAATTAGGACTTAACTATTTGAGATGATAGGTCCAAGGGTCCAATACTGTTGGGTTCCACGACCTATTTGCGTTGCAGTTCTTCATATTAGGTGTAATAAGCCCTTGATATACCTATCTACTAAACTTATAGTAAGTGTAACAACTAGGTAATTAGTCAAATTAAAACCCTCTTCCTCTCTCCAACTTGGCTGTGCCCAACACAATGATCATATCTTTACAAAACCTACCATCTAAGTTTACAATGTTGAATGCAATAAATAAGTTCGTTGAGTATTGAGTCAATTTGGCACAAAAGTAAAAAAAAAACTACCAACAAAATAAATAAGTATAAATATTGCAATGTAGATAAAATGAGCAGTTGCATTTTTTTAACCGTCATGTCGTAGAACCAAAATATCGAAGAAAGTTTTTACATCCACGAAACACGCACTGGGCCCGCGTGGTGCGATAGACCACCCCCTCCCACTCACAGAGAGGAGGCCTGTGTTCCAGCAGTGGGAAAGCTGATAATGCTTACGCGCATGATTTTTTTTCAATTTTGTCTACCTATTTTTTTTTTTTTGTACAATACCAAATTCACCTGTATCGTTACGCACGTAATATTTCGATAAACAACACGTACATAGGTACATACCTGAAATAATAAATTATTTTGTTAGAGTAGCCGCAGTCTTGTAATCTGTCAAACGCAGAGTCACGAACGGCGACAGATAGCGATGGAGACGGTGCCTATTACGTGTGCGAATAGAGATTGGATGCTATGATTCATAGATAGAAAGTAGGCACCACTTCCAATAAAGAAAAGAAAAGGAAAATAGAAAATATGTTTACGTTGAAGAATAAATACAAAAAACAAGTTGGCGGAAAATATACGTCAAATTCACGCAAAACAGCCATCTCAAATGCTGTAATACTATGCGAGACAGAGCCCAGCGCTTGTTGCCAGCGACAGCAGGCGTTGACATGATGACGTCAACCGGTGCAGCATAAAATGAGAATCCAATATAATAAAATTTAGCTCTGAAATCTCATTACAAGTTTGAAAATTAACTGTTAGCTAAAATACCTAAAGTATTTAATAAAATAAAATCAGAAATGAGTACATAATACTTACACTAGCAGCCTCATTGGCTAAGTGATCACAAGTTTAATTGCTAAGCGTGGGATTCTGTCTAGGTCTGATCACATGGCTGCCTACAGTGCATGACTGTAAATGTGGGTGTGGTAGTAGTATTCACCTCTCTGCCTACCTCTTCAGCGAATTTCTACAGGCCTTATGTTATACACACATCAACACGGTCTAGGGATATTTCATACTCAATTAAATAACTCGAAAAGTACTGGCCGCATTGGAATCTTTTATACACCGATTTGTTTGTAATTTATCTCAGACTAATTCCAAATTCAAATTTTTGAAAATTCTTTTGTTTCGGTGGCATAAAAATGTCTTGATGTGTAGGAGAGGGAATTTTCATTTGTGCGAAATTTAGAAAACAATACGAATTACGTTTAGTTAGTTTTTTTTCATTTTTAAACGAAAGATAAAGTTAAAATTGAGGTATTGTAGCCATGCAACGCCAACATTTGACGAGGGCGGAGATGTTACGAGCTGTGGGAATGCTGGAAGCTGGGTCTGTTCAGCGTAATGTTGCTGAGGCCATAGGGACCCACCAAAATGTAATTTCAAGATTGTGGACACGCTATCGTGCCACAGGTGAAGTAGCGGAGAGGCACCGGGGGCCAAGTCGCATCACTACCCCTAGACAAGACCGATTTTTGCAAATTACTGCGCGAGCTCAACCAAATGCAACGGCGACTCAATTGGTCCAAAGGCTGCGAGTGGTACACCAAGTGCTTGTGAGTGACCAAACTGTAAGAAGGCGACTGCATGAAAGCAATCTACGCTCTCGTAGACCACTCCGGGTCCCACCTTTACGGAGAGGCAATCGTGGACGACGATTAGAATGGGTTCGGAACCACGTGGACTGGGGCCGTGAGCAATGGTCCAATGTGCTGTTCACGGATGAATCCAGGTTCGGCTTCCATCCAGATTCACGAAGGACGCGTGTTTGGCGAGTTCCTGGACGATGGAGCCGTCTTCAGAACGCTCAGGAAGTTCACCCATACCAAGGAGGAACAATTATGGTTTGGGCAGGAATTCGTCTTGGAGGACAGACGGATCTCGTTTGGGTGCGGGGCAATATGACGGCAGAACGATACGTCCAACAGGTGCTGGGGCCCGTAATCTTGCCCCACAGAACACAAATGGGGCAAGATTTCCTGCTCATGCACGACAATGCCCGGGCACACACGGCGAGAACGGTAGCAGCTTGGTTACATACACACAATGTTAGGGCCTTAGACTGGCCTGCTCAATCGCCAGATCTAAATCCCATTGAGCATGCGTGGGATATGCTGCAAAGAAGAGCTTTGAAG
Organism: Agrochola macilenta; assembly: GCA_916701695.1. NCBI lineage: Eukaryota > Metazoa > Arthropoda > Insecta > Lepidoptera > Noctuidae > Agrochola > Agrochola macilenta. The sequence continues at coordinate 749,768 of OU753576.1, forward strand.
GAAGTTCCTGAAAATCTGGCTACAGAAGATCAACTTTTTGCGCACCTCAGAAGGACATGGGACAATATTCCGCAGCAAGACATTGACAACCTTGTTCTGAGCATGCCGAATCGTTGCCGATGTGTTATGAACATCATGGGGCTTTCTCAGACTACTAACTTCAAGTTTATAAACACAAATTAAATGATTTTTCTATTTTTTTCAGTTTTTACTAGGGTTTCTCATTTCCCGACTTTTTTGTTCCCGGATACCGAGACTTCTCGAGCACCATTTCCCGGGAATTCCCGAGAAGTCGGGAATTTGAATAACCTCAATAAAAATGTATGAAAAAGGTTTTAAAATAAAATACACATTTTCGTAATCAACAATATGTTCATTTTAATCAGTCTTCGTCAATTAACAAAAAAATATGCCTTCTTAATTTCCTTTATAATCACAGAGTTTTAACCGAGATTTTAGATGGCTGAACCGGAACAAGATGGAGTTGGTTTTTCTGCTCGAGCTTGTGTCTTTACCGAAATCTTGTAGTTGTAGCTGTAGGTGTTTTATTAGTCCGCTTGTGTTTGAGCCTTATAAAGACAGCTGTTTCGGGCATTTTAGGCATTGTGCCGTCAACGAATCTTTATTCTTCGAAAAATACTTCCACACCTTCGACTTCTCCATACTAGTACCTTTAAAAAATACAACATGTTGTTTACGATACCAGATAAAAATAGTAATGAAAATAGATGCGCGGAACGCTGATTCATTTCTAGGTAAAATACGTACCTATTGTTTGTTAAGTTGAAAGAGTAAAAAAATTGAGAGTTTGTTTAATAAAATGTTGGGCATTGGATCTAATATGAATTTGTATTAAAAGATATGATTAAAATAAACTCCGCTTTAGGTATTAACATAAATCGAAAAACAAACTGCACTACCAACTACTACTAACCATGAAAATAAAAAACTAAAATAAGACGATGGTTCTGCGAGTGCACAATTTCACAAAAATAGGGATATTCATATTTATTTGCTGCTTATTCCATAAATAAGTTATGTAATCAAGAAATATAACATTAGGTACTTACGTTTATTGACAAGGCTGATATTTGGAACACAAGTCTCCGACGACTCTAGATAAGCGCACCGACACAAGCTACGCCGTCAAATGTTTGCGAGTGACTGACTAAACTAAACAAACAGAGAGATCACGGGGTGGGGCGGGCGGGAGGTGGTGCCTTATTGGGTAGTAAAAGGATGTAAAAGGGGAAAGGAGATAGAGGATATAATTTTTGTTATAAGTAACACATTAACATCAAATTGCATTTTTTTTAAATTTCTCGACTTCCCGGGTACTTAACCATTTTTTTCCCGTCTCGACTAAGGCCAAATTTCCCGGGAATTCCCGCTTCGAGACTTCTCGATGAGAAACCCTAGTTTTTACTCATAAATTAAAAGTTAATTCATATACGGTTTCCGTCTATGCTTCATTTTTTTTCCATAAAATCCTGAAATTTTTATCGAAGTACCTTAACCATTATAAAAAAATGGTAGAATATTAAATAACGTATCTTTTAAATATATACATGTCATATAAATAATTAACACATTGATAGTAATTCGCTTTTTTAAAAATATCCCTAGACCGTGTTGATGTGTGTATTATGTGTGTACAAAATTTATTTAAGTTTGTGAAAATATTGATCTAGTTTCCAACTCAATTGTGCAAACAGCAGACTATTCTGAATAATAAATTAGTCAACTAAAGATGTAGTACCTAAGTAGTTCCACTTGTTTCGAATCAGGCACTCAATGGAGTTAGGTACTAAAATTATAATACCTATATGATTTGTGTTGAACTATTTTATTTTAGGATAAAATGTTTTTTTTATAAATCCATGACTCAGTTTTAATTTTGTATTTACATGTTAATCTTCATCTTGATAGCAATAGCAACTGTCACACGCAATACCGACTCATCTTGAGTTATCAGTGGTACCTACTAGTACATTGTATGCTCATCTCGGCTCAGTTGTTGACTGTTGACAGCGGTGACCACTTGTGAACTCGTGAGGTGAGCTGTTGTTGGCTTATTTTACCACTTTTTACCATCAACAATTTTTGGAATATTTTTGGGTGTGGCTTTTTTTCCTTTTGTTTTTTGTTTATTTTTGAGTGAATCTTTAAGTGTTTTCGTTGATATTACTTTAAATGTTTTTTTTTTTTTTTAATTGAATTATTTTTATTTAAACTTCTTAATACGACCATGTTTATAAAATAATTATGTTACAATTATTAAGTGCAGTAATTACTTTATTTCTGAGTCTGCACAAGTCCAGTAAAATTTCAAATTAATTTAACCATTGGTCTAGTTACATAATAAAAAGGCTCATAATAAATTATGTTTTATGAATAAAAATATTTCGAGCAATAATTGAAAAAATACAGTGATAAATATAGAAAGGTTTCACTGAAAAACACCCTAAAAACCTAAGGAATCTAGATTTTATGAATTTTTCAGGAAATCATTTTAAAGCATTTAATATACCTAAGCTGAGGCACTGTCAATGTTTTACCATCTAGCTAACAAGACCAAACCCGAATTCTATCACAAAACAAACCATAAATGAGTAATTTCTATGAAATATTACAAGATACAGGCGCGAGGTACCGGCAGTCATGTGACGTTACTGGAGGCAAGCGGCCGCGCGCGGCGCCACCGTCACGAAGTATTTATAGCCGAGTCAAATAAGTCAATCGTTCCAAATGTTACTGTTGACTCTGTTATATGACTGATCCTTTTATTGACTTGTGGTGGATATCAGCTGCATTGTGTGATAAGCAAAACAAATTGTCACGCAATGTTATTTTTTTTTCGTTCGTTGTAATTGAAAGACTACTGTCCGTCGACCTAGTCCAGCTCCCGTTTTCAGGCGTGTGCATAATTTTTCCGCACTTATTGAAAAGTTCCTTAAGACCTCCTCTATTTACCGAGTTATAGAGATACAATTGTGACTGTTTATCATAAGTTGATTTAGTGGTTTAGCAGCAAAATACCTACAGGCTACAAAATACTCACTACCTGTACCTGGAAGGCCGATGAAGTCTCTGAAAAAGGTTTCAATTAATTTTAGCTAGGTATTCCGACTGGTTGGTAGATTTACAGCAGGCAGACAACCAAATAACAGGCAGATAACCAAACAACAACAGGCAGACAACTAAATAACAACAGACAGACAACCAAATAACAGGCAGATAACCAAACAACAACAGGCAGACAACTAAATAAGAACAGACAGACAACCAAATAACAACACACAGACAACCAAATAACAATAGACAGACAACCAAATAACAACAGGCAGATAACCAAACAACAACAGGCAGACAACCAAATAACAACAGACAGACAACCAAATAACAACAGACAGACAACCAAATAACAACAGACAGACAATCAAATAACTACAGGCAGATAACCAAATAACAACAGACAGACAACCAAATTACTGTGCTGCTGGGGTGTTTCTTGCACCACTTCTTCTTCCCAGCTAACGCACTAGGAAGTGGTGAAGGGTGGGCGTTTTGGGGGACTGTCTTATGTAATTTTGACGTTCGAAAAGTGCTGATTCTCAGCCTAGTTTGGATAAATGACTTTTGAATTTTTAATAACAAAAGACAGACAACCAAATAACAATAGACAGACAACTAAATAACAACAGAAAACCAAATAACAACAGACCGACAACCAAATAGCAACGGGAAGACAATCAAATAACAACAGGCAGGCAACCAAATAACAACAGGTAAAAATCCAAATCACAACAGGCAGACAACCAAATAACAATAGACAGACAACCAAATAACAACATACAGACAACCTAATAATAACAAACTCAAATTCAAAGCATTTATTTCAAATAAACCAATTAAAGGTACTTTTGAATTGTCAAGGGGTCGGTTAGTCAGGAATATGAAGCTAGTTGCCCATCGCAACGCGTAGTAGGTTCCTATGGAGAAGAACAGGCAAGAAAGTCCACGGAGATTATTTTAAATCAGAATATTGTTACAAAATATCGGTAACATCATTCATGTTGTAATTATACATGTGAGAACAATGTAGAAAGACGTGCACGTTAAAACTGTCCGTAATAAAACAATAAAAACAAAACCAATTCAAAAATGTAAATAAGTAACAGGCTGACAACCAAATAACAATAGAAAGACAACCAACTGAATGAATTTGATCACTTGAATTGAGATTTGATAACAGATTTAATTCAGTAGCCTTAATAAACATACTGACGGCTGGAGACTGAGTTTTGTACTTATATCTAATATTATATCAAATTTAGATTAGCCTTTTATTTTGATAGTTTTGGTTATCTATCTCTACAGATGTAGCCATCCATTTTTTTCATCTGATTTACTTATATCTAAGATCTGAAATGTAGTAGTCAAAAATGACTACTACACTTCAAATCTTAGATATAAGTAGTACTAGCAAACTTAGTAACATAGTTATGCTTACATCGCCTCTCATCTTATTACAATTCAGAATAACAATGCGTGATTCTGCGGCAACCTAGATAAGTGTTGTTAACCCCTGCAAATATTGACCGCCATGAGTGACATGCATCACGAATTCAGGACTTGCCACGAACAATCATTATTGTCGCAGTTTTACATGGCTGCTTCACAGGTCACAGAAACAATAGTTTTGTCAGATATGGCAAATAGTAAAAGAGCTTTAATAATCTTGAAACTGGGAAAAATTACTTAAAAACAATTTCATTTCTCTGTACTTTTTATTCAGACTTGATAAAATCAAAGATTTCTGAAAAACCGCCGTAAAATGTGTTTCGATGCAGCCTAATGTGAAAAACAATCCTGTATTTTGGAACTCTTATCTAAAGGTCTTTTTATTTAAATAACAAGTACCGGAAATGAAAGAAAAGTTCTGAAATATTAACTTTTCATCCAAAACAAGTCGCAACTTTCGATTAGTATCTACCTAAATCTTACGTTCACCTCACCAATCGAGCCAAAGTGGATTGCTTACCAAGCACCAAACAAACATTCAACCACCCTTTTCCTCCCCCAGTAATAATGGCAACAAATACCCTAGAACCCGGCGCGGTGATCCGACCATCGATCGACCATGAAGGGGTCAAGCTCCTAGCGGAACGCCTCTACGGTATCGTGGTACTAGAGCTGACAGAACTCAACGGCTATGATGATAAGAACTATAAGATTGTAGAAGATCCCAACGTGAAGAACCCATTGATCACGTCGCACAGTGAACATGGGTATGTGCTTAAGATTATGAACTCCATGGACTCGCACAATGTTGATGTAGTTGAAGCTCAGAATGAGATTATGAATTTTTTGGGTGAGTGATTTTTGCATTCTGAATATTTTTGAAAGATTTCTAGCCTGCCGGTTTGCAGTTTACCCACTACAGTAGTAAGCGCGAGTCGCAACTATTAGGCGTGGATTGTCACATCACATCACATCTGGTTATAGGATCCACCCTTTGGAGCTTCCCTTTTGGATGACTTTTAGCAATCATGCAATGATTACATTGGGCGGTCTTATCGCTTCTGAAGATCTATTTCTAATATGTTACGGGTGTACAGTAAAGTGTATCATATTTCTATCTATCTTAGATCACATCGCGCTGCGAGCGCTGCTCAATTTTACACTTCTAATATCTTTCTATTACAGGCACCCGTTCCATAACCTGCCCGAAACCCATCCGAAACGTCTACGGCCACTTTCACTCCATCGAGAACATCGGAGGCAAACAGCACGCTGTGCGACTGTTAGAGTTTGTACCAGGAGAACTGCTGCAAGGAGTGCCCAAGTCTGAGGCGTTGTTCTACCAGCTTGGAGAGTTCGTTGCTAACTTGGATACTAAGCTGCAGGTTAGTTCCGAAGGTTTATGTTATTCTTGTCAGCTTATAGCAAGTTCAATATTAGACGAAAAATAAAGTTTCATGCGAAGTGTCAAGATATTTATTTTGTACCATGTGTGACCTTGACCTGCATTGCAATATATTATGTTAAGGGCTCCTAGAGTCTTGGATTTAGTCTCGATTTTTTTCTTGAATTTTTGTGATATTTGTTTGTTACTTAGGAAAAAAGTCTTCTAGCTACAATATGTAACAAAACCTGTCCGTTTCGAAAGGGGCTATACCACACAGGTACTACAATAACATTACCAAAAAGTAATATTTTTTAAATTATTATTGAAAATAAAAAGTTATTGCTATTTAAAATTCACATTTTTTGTACCAATTATTTACCAATTATCCCAATTCCATAAGAAAATTTCAAATTTTCAACAGGGGTCATGACTTTTATAGACACCCGCTAAAGGACAGCTACTACATAAATATAGGTACTCTTAGTACGATACTTAAGAACACTCAAGGATCGGACGGTGTTTTTTTTACATGTTGTAATTTTGGCCATGGTCCATTAACACTTTTTTTCTCGAAATATCCCGATATTTTCACACGATTTGAAAATGTATGGAATGATAGGAGCCATGTATATTTACAAAAAAAGAAAATACATTTATTTAATACAGTCTATAAGGCACACAACATTACATAATATACTACAAGGCTACTATTTAGCAGCAGCATACCATCACGAAGCTTAATTTTAGTTGGTTAACGACCAGATCCAAAAACCACAATTTCAAACGTCAATTTCTTTTTAAACTGCCTTATTAATATGAGGTCAGAAGATAAGTATATGAAAATAAACCCTTCTCCATGCTGACGAAAGGTAAGATCATAGAGATTTTATTAACAATTGATTTTACTACACAATGGTACCCAACATACTTACATATTCCTGACTGTGGTAGTTAATGTGACAGACCAAGGTTTTTACTATTTGTTTTGTTTACAAATATCCCGTCAGTCACTGATAGGTATGTGTACGTACGTAATGATAGTTTTAACATGATTCTGTGGCAGAAAAATCTGATTTGATACCGTCAATCATTAGAACGAAGAGTTCATGGGAAATAGACGCGAAGGTATCCAAGTCTGGTCAAAGAAAATCCTTGATTACCAAATAAGACTTGTAAAAATGTTCCTTTTGAACAATAGGTACAGTTTTCAGTTTTCGGCTTCTTTGATCGTGGGTTTTTTTAATACAATGCAATGACACCATCAGTGAGATGTTAGATTCTCAGCAATATCCGAATTAACAACACTAGCCAGGGACGTAGCAAGCTAACGCCGTATCAGTCATAACAATGATACGGCTCCCCCGGGCTACAGGGGCCCCCAAACAAAAATTCGTAAATAGTTATCCACAACTTCTAATGGCAATATGAAAAATGGCTTCAAAAGCCTCAAGCTTAGAACACCTTTTATTTTATAAAGTCTAGGGCGGTTGAGAGTTTAATTGCACTACTTTTCCATTTTAGTTCAACATTACGAATCAGTAGACTAGACTAATAATTATTTTATTTTGAAGTTTAAAAAACGATATTTCTTGTTATAAATAAATGGTGGGTGTTATCGACCAATGTTTTGTTTGCAGAACTTCAACCACTCAGGGCTGGTCGCTCGTGAGCACATGTGGATGCTGACGAAGGTGCCTGATCTGGAGAAATTCAAGTACGTCATCAAGGATGCGGAGAAACTGGACCTGGCTGAGGAGGTAAGAAGTGCATTATAAGAAGTAGTGAGATGTTTTTTGGTAATGCTACGGACACTATATGAAAAGAAGAAAATATGGGCGGTTTATGTGACTAATGATATGGAAGAAAAAGAAGTGCTGATCACAAATAAATTGTGGGTGATGACAACGATGGACACTCCATGGTAGTCATCCTGAGACCACAAACTGTTTCGTAGTTAACTGTTTCACAAGAGATTAATTTTAAAACTAAACCATCTTTATCACTTGGACAGAAGTTGCTGCCTGTTAACGATTTGTTATAGAAGGAGTAAGTCTAGGTTTATTAAAAGAAGATGTACTACATACATAGTGACAAAATTGAATAGGATATACTTAGATAGTTTAAGAGAATGAATGTAAGAAGATTTAATAAGGATGTTAGTGGAAATACGGATGGCCTTATTAGACGATCATACACTGACCTAATTAGCGATGTCCTTCAAAAAGCTCAGGTGCGTAGTACTCTGTAACTGGTGTGAGTGTATGACCAGAATATGTATGTAGGTCAGTGGTTCCTAACCTTTTCTTGACCGGGGACCACTTTGATTTCTTGGTTTTTAGCAGGGACCACGATGCATAAGAAAAAACTGAATCAATCCTAAAATAAACTTTAATCAAAAATTCAATAGTAACGTGCATTAACAATATTGTTTTAATAGAAAACATATTTTTTTGTAGAACGTTAAATAAATTTATTTTTAAGCTTCCATCTCTTCTGCACAAGTTCGGTAATCCTAGGACCATAATTATTGCTCAAGCTACACGCAAATCATCACTTACCAACAAAGCAGAAAACCCTTGTTCACATATATCGTTCGGGGATCATATTTTGGCTCCTGCGGACCACCGGGGGAGGTCCGCGGACCACCGGGGGAGGTCCGCGGACCTCAGGGTAGGAACCACTGAATTGTAGGTGGTAGCAGTATACATATTGTAAGAATCGTAGCAGCTAGGTAGTTTCGGCTTCAGATCATTACTAGTTTAGGTTTCTTCACGATGTTACCTTCACCGTAAGTCAGGTCAGGTTTGGAACCCTCAGCCTAGCCTATAAAATTCTAGGGTCCAACTATTACTAACATAGTACTTACTTATAATAAAATTATTATATTATGTAGGTATTTTAACCTAAAAGGGATTATGTGTATGTCAAGTTTATACTTAAACGTTATGTGCCGTGGGCAGTGTCTAATCTATTAAAGCAATTTATGTCCAAGTTAATGTTCTATCATAGTAGGTAGATACAGGTTTGAATAGCGTGCAGCCGCTGCATTGTTAGTCAAGCGGTGCATTCGTTACAGTTCATAATGACGTCCATTAAATATGATGTTTATCGGGCGATATTTACAGTTATAATCTCAGTAGTGAGGTAGGGCTTGGTTATAATACCTAGATGGCTTATCTATTATGCCCATTTTCACTAACAACAAGCGACACCTAAACCAATGCCTAAATAATAGCGCACCATCGGAATTTCAACGCTCAGCTCAGAGCCAAAAAAATAGAAAAATGGGCTCTACTTTATGTATGCATTCGTTTAGGTGTACCCGAGTGTTAGTGAAAGCGTGCAGTGTAGGGTACCTTAACCTCGCCTTAATGAGGTCAACGCTCCAAGATATCTTTCCTCCAGGTTTTAAGAGACAGGGAACTAGAAACTTAGGCATATTTTGACCTTTTTAAATCCCGAATTCGTCTTCTACGGTTCTAATCCTCCAAAATGTTCCTATTCTGCCGGAAACTGGATTCCTTGTCTCAGTTCTTCTTTTCGTGTGGTTAGTGACTAACCTGGTGTCCGAGTTTTAAAGGCGCTCTTGGGCCTCTGACTTGGTTTCTCATGCCGTCGAGAAATATCTCTCAGGCATTTTTTCCCTAACGATGTTTTCCTTCACCGTTTTTGAAGCAAGTGATAATTACTCGTATACAATTCGCACATGAATCCAAAAAGTCAGAGATGCGTGGTTTTTTTTTTTTTTTTTTAATGTGGGAAATTATCAAATAACTTCCCCCGCTCTGGGCGGAGCGGGAGGGTGTGTCAGACTTTTACTGACTAAAACCCACCCGTGTTCCTTCCGTTGTCTGTGTGCCAGGCCGCGATATCCCTTTCGGACAAACCCGCAACCCCAGCAGGAAAAAGATGCGTGGCTTGCGTTCGAACTCGAGACCTATGACTTACCAGTCTGACGGTCACACTAGTAGACTATCACTGATACTATCTTATTGACAGGTAATAGAAGAGTTCAAGTACGCGGTGGTTCCGCGAGTCGGCGAGCTGGAGAAAGGAGTCATCCACGGAGATGTGAACGAGATGAATGTAATCGTCGGACTCAAGCCGGGAGGCAGGTTAGTGCTAACAAGAACATAAGACACTTTCTCAACAAGTTTGATCAATTTGAAGAGTCACTAATACCTACTTTTGATGAATTAGCAGACGGTAAAACCAAACATGAAACCGAGCTAATTTTAGGACCGCGCTATCGCATTAGGTAGGTATACACCTGTGAGGGAGATTTTAATAATAAATAAATAAGATTGTAGTCAAAGTCAAACCATTTATTTCAAACAAGCACGCTTATGGCACTTATGAACGACAAACTTTACAAGAAAATAGAATTTATTTTAGTTGTCCCTTCCAAGAGGTAATTTTGTATGGTGAAGAATATAGTGACATCTACAAATCAGCACTGGGCCCGCGTAGTGAATTACAACCCACTTCCTATCAGAGAGAGGCCAGTGACCGAGCAGTGGGGACAGACTGATCATGCTAATGCTTAAGCTGGTCAATTATTTTAGTATTGTCGTAGGAAATTAAGTAATGGCTGCCTATTAAATTTTTTATCGTGTCGATGATTCCATATCTGTGGCCTCGCAGCTATAGTGCAAATGCAATTGGATATTTTCGATATTAAGGGAATTTTTGTGAGTCTTGTAAACATATTGTAAAGTTACTGATAATGAGTTGGTTATATTGTCATTGGTTTGGATGAATCAGTCAAGTACCTAGTGAACATCATCTAGTGTTCTCGTGTACATTAGCTTTAACATAACATTTTAATAGAAAAAAATCTTTATCGTATCAGATTGTTGGTTTGTTTATTTTCCACGTTATTGCAAAGATAATGGCATCCCGTAATATCTTATCACGAGATTGAAATGATGAAACACCATTGAGATAACAGAAGTTTACATTAAAACTGCACCTATTTAGGTATTTTTAATAAATAGAAGCATTACCAATAAAAATATTACCGAAAAAAGAAACACTCAGAGCAATTAATTGTTTTGCTACTTGCCAACAGATGGCGTTGTTAAAAGTTTAACTAAAAATCTTTACTATTTAATTTAGGCCCCTGAATTCATCAGTGTTGAAGGTATGCACTCAAATTCTTAGCGGAATAATATTGAGGTGAGCTAAGCATGTTCGTATACTCCCAAAACTGGATAATTTTTGGCTTCAAACGTGATTCTGCCTGCTTCGACACTGTCTCAACACTGATGTGGTTTGGGGATGTGGTAATATAACGCAAATCTCGATTTACTAAGGATCTTCGTTGAGCAATGCATGAATACGAAATAATTAATATTTTTTATACGTAGGTGATGGATCTTCTTCTGCGAATTTTACTATTACCTACAGAAATGATATTATTCAATTAATGAATATTTTGGTGACGACTCCTTAGACTAGACTCCTTCGACTTTTACTTAGGTTACTTTCTTGTGACTTAATATGAGTGTACCTTCCTATCTTATATTTATATATTTCCCTGTATTACCTACTTAGAATAGTTTTTGTATATATGTATTAGTTTTCTGTTCATCCTGTCTATGTTAGAATATTCTTTGTAGGTATTTATTTTCTTATATTGGTCACCATAAAAGTGTAGGTAGTAGATATTCTACAGGGGGCAGGGACATCGTCGCGAATGTATTCTGAACCCAGCTGCGTTAAAAATTTTCGTCGGTTATTAAAAATAAATCAGCTGTTCCATACATTTTGACCGCGTAGGTCACATTTCTATGAAACAGCAGTTTTTTTTTAAATATCCGACGAAAAATTTCTACGTAGGGTGCTTCAGAATCCTGAATCCATGGTAAAAGTTTTCGCGTCGATGTCATGCCACCCTGTATTAGGTACTTTTTGCAATTTTGATTAACTTTATTTGTCAACCACCTGTACGATAGAATATTCTATTCTATTCTTAAGGACTTTTTTATTTACTCCACAGCAAAACCGACTACCGCATCACAGGCATCATAGATTTCGGTGACATTCAATATTCCTACTACGTGTTCGAGCTGGCAATCACTATGACCTACATGATGCTGATCACCGGAGATCCTCGTGTCGGAGGATACGTCCTCGCTGGCTACACTGTAAACAGGCGTCTGCCTGATGATGAATACAGGCTGCTGAAGGTAAAAAAGCAAGAGAGAAATAAAATTTGTTTGTTAAAATTGTCAGCATTTGTCGGTAGTGAGATACTACTCTTGATAGTTTTGTTACTTGTCAATAGTTGGCAGCACTAGTTTATAAGAAACCACTTGTCTTGATATTTCCGCTACTCAACTAAAGATGGCACTAGTCGTATATTTCTAAAACTTATTTATTCTGAATGACTAACAATTACACATCATAACGATGTGCGTGCAACAAACAACGTTCTTGAGTAAAATATATTTAAGTATACCTTTTTATAAGGCCCCGGTACGGAAATTTTATGAAGAGTCAAATGTATACAAGTTTTATTCGAAAATGGCATTTTTTTTTTTGAAAAAACGTTTTTTTATTTTTTTAAGAAATACGTTTATTTACCCTCGTTGCCTATTGCATATTCAAAGACAATCGTATCTTAATACGATTGTCTTTGAATAGGCAATAGTAGTAGGTAAACTCCAGTCGTGCGTCGAAGCTGACACACTCACTCTTTTTTGTCTCTGTTCTTTTCACAGACGCTGATCTCAGCCCGTTTAGTCCAGAGCCTGATCCTTGGTGCTTACACCCTTGAGCAGGATCCCAACAACGACTACGTCACATCGACAGAGAAGGCCAATGGCTGGGAACTGTTGAAGAAGATCCGTAAGTCAAAGCCTACGGAAGATGTGGACCCTACTGACTGGAAGGAAATTGCCACTGAATACTTGACAAGGAGCTAATTTTTATGGGAGATATTAAAAGTTCCTTTTGAATTCGTGTGAAATCTGAATAGTCGTTGCAGTATTTTTATGTAGGAGCCGAGGCAAGAACTATTTTCGGGTTGGAAGACCTTAAATAGCCATTCTTGCTTGTTCTTATCAGTAATTTTTGATGATTTTACTTGAATTTGAATGTATTCTCTTGTGTATTATTATTTAATTTGTAATAATTTACTATATAAAAACGCTCTGTTGTAAGTAATAAGAACAAACAGTTACTAGGTCTTGAAAGCTTGCTAAGTTGTAATCAAATGTATTACTTATAATGAAAAATGCAATAAATAAATAAGTAAGTACAATAAATCAATAAATAATGTTCCATTTGTGTTTTAGTAAAGTTTACTATATTTTTAAAGATGTTAAATATTGTTTAATATTAAGAAAAGTAATATTTAATAAAGAATATTTGTAAAATCAGAAACCAGTCCATTTCATTCAAAATTTCTACTGAATTGTAAACTAGGTAGGCAAAAAATGCATGTGATTATTAGAACAAGCCCTTTCGCGATCTATAGCAAGCAAGTTGCTTCCAAACAAAAAAATTGGAAGCAACCTGCTTGCCATAGATCTACAACAAACCTCAAGTTAAAAGATGTACTGCTTATGTCTGTTTTGTGCTAATTTACTGCATGTGTTAGAAAGGTGTGGACATGTTTCATGGCTCCGTGTACGAAAAAACCCTTTTTCGTCAATAACTTATCTTATTGAAGAAAGCTTGAAATAATTGAAGCATTAAGTCTGTGTACGTATAAAACTACAGTTTTCGTGGTGCTAAACCATTCGTGTTGCATCACTTTTGCGCTCTCAAAAATATGGTTTATTTCGCCTTTAATTTACATTATGAAGATATTGTAAATAGAAAAACAATAGAAGTCGTTCATGAATTTACTTTACTTGGCCTGGATATAGACACAAACATTAATTGGAAATCACACATCAAAAAGATAAAATCAAAACTATCCAAATTTGCATACGCCTGTGAAGTCAAAAAGACCACTAACCTTAAACCTGCACTTGTTACATACTATGCTAGCTATGCATGTGCGTAGGCATAGTACTACGCACATGCATAGCTCAGCTACGGCATAATATTGTGCACTAAATAAATATACATACAATAAATTACCAGCACTTTTACACGACAAGAGAAAACATACAGTCTAAATATACATTACGCCATAAAAATAGGTTAAACTTACCAGGTTCTAAGTTGAAAATGCACTCAACAAGTACACTAGTCATGTCAATTAAAATGTATAATAAATTATCAGAATTAATAAAAAATGAACAAAAATTGAATATATTTATTTGCAAATTAAAACTATTCCTATTATCTAAATGCTATTATGATATCAATGATTATTTAAAGGAACAAATTTTAATGTACAAGTTTTATAAAATAATTACAATAAATAGATACTAACTAAGTAAACAAAATGAAAAGCCCTCTTCCTCTCTCCTACTTTTGCTGTGCCCGACAGGGTCCACAATGATCATATTAATTTGTTAAACCTACCACCTAAGTTCACATGTGGAAGCAATAAATATATTGAGTATTGAGTTGTATAATCATAAAATAAAATATTGATTTTTAAATTTCTTGATAAGGTTTAAAAAAATATGTTTCTTTCAACATTATTTTCTGCTACATTTTGTATGGAAGTTGAAAAAAGTGGTTCAGCCACATGCAAGTAGACCATATATCGATGTTGATGATATTTTTAAATATTATCTAGATAGAGATTCTTGTAAAAAAGTGATCAAAGGTCAGTCTCGCGGGTTTTTTCGGAAAACTTGTTGCAAATATTTGTTATTTTCCATGAATACTTAACTTATTTGAAAAATCTCTTTTTCACAACGAAAGCACAAAGTTGTACCCCAATAATAATCAGCATCAAAATTCAAAATTCAAGTCATTTATTCAAACTAGGCTGAGAATCAGCACTTTTCGAACGTCAAAATTACATAAGACTGTCCCCCAAAACGCCCACCCTTCACCACTTCCTAGTGCTTTAGCTGGGAAGAAGAAGTGGCGCAACAACAACCTCGTACAGTCAGCCTTAAGTTCTACAACCAACTTTACACAAAAAAGCGTAATGACAGCTCATCAATAACACATAGCTATCAATGGTCGTCAATGGTGGCCGATGGCGGACCACACACATCACATTATACGGAACATTATGTTACGTTTATTGCCTTTTAGATTGTAATGGAGCGTTTATTTAAAAACATCCCGTTTGTTTGATGTATGGTTTTAAATGTATGATTAATGACAGGTAATAATAAAGTAAAGCTTAAGTTTATTTACTGGGCATTGCAGTGCAAAAGTTTACAAGTATCGATTTATGTACCTTGGTATTTCACTCCTATTTAAGAAAATAATGATTATATCAATTAGTGTTACAGTACGACACAACTTAGATGTAGCATCGGCAAAAAACGTACGAGCACGTTCAAAATCACCAATATTTATTACTGCTTTAGGTGAAAATGATCTTTACGCAAACGCAATAACTTGTTAAGTCATATAACCAAATACATTCGTAAAATTTAAATAAATGAACGCAATTTTTTCAATTTATGCTACATCTAAGTTGTGTCTCGTACTGTGCCAATCTCGGAAATACACTTCAACATTGTTTATGTCATGAAATGATGACAGTAAAATAATAATAATAATACCAGCCTGTTACTGTCTCACTGCAGGGCAAAGGCCGCCTTCTCTGTATGAGAAGGCAATGCTCGTGCCTTCTCATACAGAGAAGGCACGAGCATTGATTATCACGCTTGCTCAAGACGGGTTGGTGATATCATATTTATATTTATTTATCAGATATTGGTGACTTAAATTAACTATAAGTCCAGGTTTCCTCACAGTGTTTTCCTTCATCAATGTCAGTAATGTCCAAGATAAACTCAGAAAGTACATATGAATTAAAAAAGGCACATTGGTACTTACCCGGATTTGAACCCACAACCTCGTGCATGAGAGGCGAGGCTTAACCACTGGGCCATCACGACAACAACACGACAATACAAATATAAAACTAACATTACATTATTAATACAATATCCACAATGCTAGTGTGAGAAGCTAAAAATACCTAAATAAATTATGAACATTTAAATCTACGCCATCTATTAGCAAGTAGCAGTACTAAAATCTGCAAAAACGTCAACTTAGTCCTCGCAATTCGAGATGTTATCAGTAATTCCCTTTCCCACAGTTTAAGCAATAAATTGGAGTTTTATTTATATTTTATACGAAACAGACATGATGTGGTTATAAGTGACTGATGAGTAAACTTGATAAGACAACCAGAGTCTCTGTCGGCGATATATTGAACTAAGTCCTGCTTTTTTATCGCGATTGGAATTTTAGATTTTAAAGTTATTTTATTGGCCAGTTTATTTTTTATAAGGATTACTTCTACTGCATTACCCATAATAAATAATATTTCCTTATTTCATTAACAGTAATCGTAAAATGAAATTATACAAAATAATGTGCAATAAATCTCAAAATGAACATAAGGACAAGAACTAACAACGTCAAAATTAACCAGTCAAAGAACCTACGCGAACACATTAAAATTCCCTCAGTCGAACGCGGAACTCATAAAATCCCAAGTATTCAAAAAATCACAATAAAAATATAAAGATGCAACTTCTGCTACTAATTACAATTAATTAAGCTTATAAAGACAAAAATGATCACTTTTTACTCTTGCAAGGCTGATTGGGTTTTTATAATGTCTTGTTTAATTATGCAAGCGGCGCACTCGCACTGTAGCGTCTTCGGATACATTACGATCGATCGAGTGAAAACACCTAATTAAATTGAAAGTAATTACTACCTTTACTTTCTTATAAGGGTACCTACCTCATAGCCTTACGTGGGTGTAAACGGTGATAATATGAAAGGATGTGGAAACGAGAAAGTGCAGATATGGTAATATACCTAATTACTTCTTAAAACTATCTGAGGTTCCTATTAGATAACTTACCGATGGACAAGTTTGATCGAGAAATATTTCTTCGTTAGCCCTAGCATGCACTGCGGTGCGGTAACTTACGATGCGTTTTTTTCGCCGCAACGAATAAAATCCTGCTGTTTTCGTAAGCAGGGTTTTATTCATTGCGCGCTGGGGCTTCATCGCATAATGTTGGTGGAATCAGGGAGGCATTAAATTTTACCAACACTTTTAGTTACATAACCTCCATGTCAGAAATAAATGTTATAAAATGGTATGAAAAAAAAAGCTCCTCCCTTTTGAATAGCAACCTGTGTTCAGGAGGGTGGAGCAAATCTTTTCACGAATTCCATCTTACATTCCTAGTTAAAATGGCGAATTTCGAGTAATATTATTAATCATTTATTTTCTCACCACAAATTACAGAAAAGAATAGGATTCCTCTGACTCTGAAGCTAAAACTCTTCTCAATAAAAATTAAAAGCTGTTCGTTGGTAAGCTTGAGAACGGTTCGACAAAGAGGTTATTTTTTTGTTTTAAAATGTTCGTAACAGTCCGAATAACGTTATTAAGGGGAAAAAATGTAAAACTTGCAGCCCGGTGAAACTTGCAGCCCGGTGAAACTTGCAGCCCGGTGAAACTTGCAGCCCGGTGAAACTTGCAGCCCGGTGAAACTAGCCCGGTGAAATTGACAAATTCGGAACAAACTAAAAGTGCTTTTTCTATAGAAATTTACATTTGGAGAGTACAACGTCTGCCGGGTCTTAAATAAATCCTTACCAGACATTGAGGTAAGTCTCGTCTAATCAAACCTGCTAATTACTAGACGTCTAGTCTCTGTGACGTCACACCGGAGGTCATGATCCTCGCTGTCAAAACGAAATGTTTATGCAATTAATCATTTATCAAACCTTGGTAATTATGCGTAATTATACAGACGAGCGATTAAAAATATTATAATTTTAAATAAATTAATATTAGGTACCTATGTAATGAGAATTTTGCTTTCTAATTTAGATTTTTTTGTATGGTATTCCCAGAAAGACGTTTGATAAATGTCAAAATGTTCTAGTTTACTGATTTGGTTATTTTTTTCGATAGAATAAATGTCATATCATTTTGAAAAACCCAAATGCTTTTTTAGATACTTTCAGATTCTCTGGCTGCATTTAAGGAAAAATAACAAACTCAGCGTACTACTACCATTCTCTGGTGAAAATAGGTCCATCCCAAGTTATATCGTATGTCCCAGTTCTCCATCTTTCGCATCCAGTCTCCGTCCCGCCTCGTCGCTTGTTTTAGTCAGTTAGTCCATCCATGCTTGAAATAACTTGCAATACTCGGTTTACCACACTTAGGCCATGAAATCACCCATTATGACAGACGAGTCATCATCATGCTAGTCATCTCGCATATTGCAAGCCATGTAGTTTACTTCTCGGCAACTCTCATCCAGCTGCTAATAGCCACCTTTCAAAGATCTTCGCTCCACGTAGACTAAGGGCGTCCTAGGGTAGGACACGTTTTACGCCTGAACCACGAGTCTCAATAATATTCATAATTTCATCATTCTATATTTTCTCGACTATGTTGTGTAGCTTCCAGTCAAAAGAAATGCAGACAAATTAGGACCTACTAATATGCACTAAGAAGGAAGTCCTTCATCAGTATTACTAATTCACCATTAGCAGGATGATAATCCTTTCTCAAGTATTTCCAGTCTAAAGAAATGCAGATAACTAACGGCCATCATTATTTTCTTCCACGTACCTATTTAATACCATCTCCTCAACAATCCAATTACTGTGTAATACCGATATCCTTACTTCGGTAACAGTATTTCTTATCTTAGTAATATTTATGAACATAGCAGACCACATTCACTTACCGACGGCTATCGGTACATCATTACAAGTCCTTAATGATTTATAATTAAAGAGTAACGGAGTACCCTCGTTGCGCGCTGGGTTCCTAGTACCTAGTTTTACTAAGTTTGATTTGGAATGTGATTTATATAAGGAGGCATAATCTTCGTTTTTTCAAATAAGACGTGTGAACGGGCACGGGTCTCCTCAGGACATAGGTACATTGACCTTATTAGCAATATCATTATTTTATAGGTCAGGTGGTTTTTATTTGTGTTATTTGATGACAAATAAACATGTGACTCATGCTACTGTAAGTAGTGGTCACCGCCACCTCTTTGATATATGGGAATACAGGTGCATTGCCATATATTAAATATAAAGCTGAAATGTCTAATGTCCGTAATTACACCGACACATATTTTTAACCGACCACAGCGACTCTGCCTCGCGGCAGAAATATGTACCGGAACTTCCCTCGATGATGATGAATAGATGTAGGTATCGCAAAGGACATGTATCTTCAGTTTCTGCATACCCCAGTGGGGAAAAATCTTGAATTTACGATGCATTCGCAATAGAGCCGTATCATGTAATTTTCTTAACTAATCAATAACTACAAAGGTTAAATCGTTAATGTAAATTAAAAAAAATACAACAAAATTGATGCCTTGTGAATTGTTTTTTGATTTCCTTTGATTATTTATTTATTTATTTCTAAAACAATTTGGTTTTTAGCCACACAACGAAAACCTCACAGGGATTCAAAATGTCAAGGATAAATATAAGTACAACAAACCTTTGAGAAACATTCCGTCTGCAGTAATAATAACAATACTCGTTTTGGGAAAACCAGAATATATAATTTAATAACATATTTAGCCATGTATTTTTTTCTATACATATGTATATTGGTCCCAAAGTTCCTTATTATTAACTTCGGCCCATTTTCATTCCAAGAACGAAAAAATCACCAATTTTTTTAGTATTGTTAGTTTTCACGAATTATTTATTTATGTAGACCTTTGACTGTCCTACCTGTCCGTGCCTACCTATGTACCCACCCAGTGTCCCTGAAAGGGACAGTCCGGTCTGGCAGCGATCATTTTCAGAATGCTGTGGTCACTACCATGCAGGCGCATGCAGTAAGGAGGCCGCTTTCTTTCGCATGATAGCATGGAAACCATCTGTGTGAGCCTCCGCGAACATTCCCGAAGCGCTACAACGCCATGGCAGTGAAATGAATGAATTGTTTATTCTGTAAATAGGATAACGGAATCAGTTATACACGTCATATAAAAAAATAAGCTAGATGAGGTCGGCGTTTCCTATCTGACTACTCTGAGAAGAAAGGCCGATACAAACTCAGACGTCGCAGTCTCTTTTAAAGTCCAGACATAACAACAAGCTATATGATGACCATGTAGATTAGTGTCTGAAATGGTATTTTGAGGAAAGAATCACACAGATTTGAGTGGACCTATCGAGTCAGTGCAAGCATTTGTCAGTAATCGTGGAGCTCAACTCAGAACTTAAGGAGCTCAACTCAACGAACAATAGCAAAGAAAGGATATTTGGGTAGGCCGCATCACCTACTCAAACTTCCAAACCATCATTAAAACTAACTGAGAAAGAAAAAAAAAAAAAAGAAATATCCACATAGTCCTAACCACGTCCTAACATTTACAATAATTGAAATAATATAATACTTTACAAAGTAATCGTGTCATTTTGTATATAATTTTCAACAATGTCAATGTGTATATAAAACTGGTTTATTTTGATAAATAATAGTCCCAACAGCATCCTAAAAGCATGATTAAATTGAACACGCAGGACGTTCGAGGGACTGAGACGCACCATATCGTCTGCATAGCTTATATTGTTGACACACGGCCATGCCGACATTTGTACCGCTCAGTCGCTCGATGAGCCGGTTGATATAGAGTTAATTAGCAGAGGCGAGCTTAACCCCCCCTGTCTGACTCCGCATTCCAGCCTGCACTCGTCCGACCGTACCCACCTACCTCATCCGGTTCTTTTGGTTATAGTACCAATATTTGAGCAGGGAGGTATACTCCGCCGGCACACCCGCGTCCCTCAACTTCTCCCACAGTACGTCATATGCAACCAGATCAAATGCTTTTGACAAGTCGAAGAAACACGCAAGTAGCGGCATCCTCCTCGCTGTGAGAGACTCAGAATAGCGCTCTCTGTTCAAATTCCTGCCCGAACCTGAACTGGGCATCGTGCAACTCAATTTGTGCTATGAGGCGACTATTCAGCAGACTGTTAAGTATCTTGGCTACTGTGGTAGCAAGTGAGATGGGCAGGTAGTTGCTAATGTCAGACGTAATGGTTCGCATTAGCGGCTCCGGCAAAAACGAGTAACCTATGCACAGACTGAAAAGTGTAGAAAGTACTCGCGGCAAATGAACCCCCGCTTTATAATGCTCTATACTGAGCCCATCGTGACGTGACTTTCCACGCTGCATTTTTTTATAAATTGACAAGGCAGAATATAAAGATACCTGCGAAGAATATACACTCTTCGCAGGTATCTTTATATTCTGGCCCGTCACAATGGGCTCACCACCACTCACCTCGCCAGACGAGGGCCCTAAGGGCGACCGCACATTGAGTATTTTTGATGTTTCCCACGCAAATGTCCCGTAGGTCTGGTCCCTAAAATAGGGTTGAGCTACGCGATGACTGATGCGTGCATGCCGTCTTTTGGGTCAGGTTAACTTAAAGCTGCAATGGCTCTATCTTCAAAAGGCCCTTCCAGACATGGCTCTGCATTGTTAGACTCACATAAAATCTTAATAATATACTGTTTGGACTTTAAAAGAGACCATCACCTCTGAGTTTGTTTCGGCTTTTTTTCTCAGGGATCAGTTATCTGGGAAATGCTGGTGCCATCTAGTTTTAAAATATTGACGTGTAAGTGTCTTAAGAGATCTAGTTACAGAATCAGCATCATCATTTCATTTAATTTCATCATTAATAACACATTGCTGTTAATGTATTACTACCTCGTTGACGTTATATTAAACGCACAGTATGCAGCCAAGCATATTATAAGTTGGGAGATTATATCGCTGATAAAAATGCTTAGCTCAACACTGGTCTTGCTCCACAAGGGCGCTTAAACTAATTGATTAGCATTTGAAAATACTGTTGGAGCAGCTGAAGATTTTAAAAACTATCTTTGCATTGTATAAATTCAATCTCTTAACATTATATAATTGCATAGCACATGTTGAGTACTATGTACCGACTATAAAGCTACCATTTAGGTACTGGGTATGTCTTTCATTGACTTGAATGTGCCTTGGCGGCTGAGAGTATGTCATGCTCACTCTAATGTCTCGCTGACGGTGGCGCGTGTGTTGGATCATTTAGCTCCCTTCAAAATGGTTGAGCTGAATGGTGCTAATCCATGCGTCATGTTCGTGAACGGGCGCCGTCAGTAGGGACTGGTCATCTCTTAGCTACCACGGCTTATTTTAATTTAATTTAATTTTTGAATTTTTATTTTTATTACGGACGCTTTTAACGTTTTGCATCGTTCTCACATGTATAACTTCAGCATGAATGATGTAACCAATATTTTGTAACCATAATTATGATTTAAAAGAGTGTCCGTGGAGTTTCTTGCCCGTTCTTCTCCATAGGTACCTACTACGCTTTGGAATGGGCATCTAGCTTCATCTTTATGACTGACCGACCCCATGACAATTCAAAAGTGCCTGTAATTGGTTTATTTGAAATAAATGCTTTGAGTTTGGTTTGAGTTTGACCTATTGTCTTGTCTAGCCTGCTGTCTATTCCACAAGTATCTGATCAAAATGTAAGCAAAAGTATCAGAAAACGTACCTGTGGATGCCAATTACGAGTATTTGTGCCACTAACAAATTGAGTGCTTTGATTTGATTATTAGAATACTTAAAACCGAAATTCTCATTTTAAATCACCATATTTTAACTTAGTGGTTTTTCATTGTCAAATGAAGAAATTGAGGTAAATTTTATCATTTTAATTTTCGTCGATTTTTTTTCAATTATAATGTTGCTCAAATATTGTGTTACTCAAACAATAATTGTTGAAAAAATTGGTGAGATATAAAGTTGTAACTTTTATAATACAGATAAATGTGTTACTTATTCCCGTTAGCGAGTGACTGCGTAAGAATTTAATCTGAACAGGGTCTGCTTACACTTTCATCAGGTATTTTCGGCACAGACCATAGTTCTGAACGTGTTATTGGGCACGGTTTTATAGATTGTAAAACTGTGTTATGGGTCTTAGCAACGAGGATTTTGATTTTGTAATAATAGTCTTCCTGACCGAATTTCGGCCATGGCTGCCAATATCAGCGGAGAATAGTTATCTCCGGTATTAGTGCACAAGTGTGTGCGCAGACACAGGTGCACTCATTTTTCCCTCACTCTCATAGTCCGATGGGACGGTAATCCGACATGATCGGAGAGAGATCAGGCGCAGGACCAACGGCTTAACATGATTTCCGAGGCACGGGGGTATCTCACCGCCACCTTCCTAACTCCGGGCTGTTACTAAGAAATTCCTAATGGAAAAACCCAATAACACTTTGCCCGACCCGGGAATTGAACCAGGACCGGCCAGCAGTGTCAGCAGGCTTGCGACCACAAGACCAACGGGGCAGTTTTGTGATTTTATACCAAGTTAATGACATTATGCTCACCTTCCTCCACATAACGGGCGTAAATGTTTTCTGTGTACTGTACACCTGTGCATAGCCCTACGAGGAACTGGCGTGATGATATGTTAAACTGTTGCCCATCGGTTGGTTAAACATGATAATTGTGTCAATTATACCTTTTATTTACTTAGAGGCCTATCTCCATCTAGCAATACCCCTTTAGTGGCTGATAAACTATGAAGATTATCTGTTAAGTCAATGCCTTTAAGGGGGATTCGTCAATGCAGCCCGCGAAATTCAAAATTTCTTCAGTTTTTTGCAAATTTCAGCACTGTTTTACGTTGTTTGTTGATTCATTACGCGGCAATTATGATAATACTAAATTATAATCATTTAAATCATCAATCAATATAGCTCCTGAAACTATAATTGCCGTAAATAAGACTATTTCTTAAAATATTTGCAGCAAATAATTTCGAGAGCAATTTGCAAAAAACGTGAGAAATTTTGAATTCCGCGGTAAATCGAAGGAATCACCTTAACTTAGAAATGTTTGTTCCACACCTAATAGTCACCTATAAAAATACTTCGCCTACGTCGTTTGCACGACTCAGAAGTTTCCCGCTGTGCTAGAACATAGTCTGGTCTTAAAAGGAATGTAGCAGACTATTAGGATGATCTAGTAAAAAAGGTGGTTTTTACAATGTTGTTTTAAACTCACTGATCTGACTATTGATTGAAAATGATTTAGTGTGTAGTCCTTACCTTACATGGTCAGGTATAGAAGAAACACGACATTTGGAAACGATTTATACAAAAGTTTTCCTTAAACTTAACAACATCATAACAAAAGATCATAATAAGAGAGAAATACACTTGTAATAACCATATGGCATGTTTTCAGTAACAGCTTGAATAAACCCTACCTGAATAGGCCCTAGAATTGTAGAATTTTACTTCCTTTTTTACTGTATGTGTATTTCTATCACATCATTTATCTTTCATTTTCTATAGAATTCTTGTTAATTAGTTTTATGTTTATTAAAGTTGGAACGTTGCAGTGACACTTTTCTTAATTTTGATCAAATTTTATTTTGTAAATAATATTCTATTCTATTATACTTTAGTGAGGCCAATCAGGAAAATCGTATCTACTCTCTATTACTATCTACTATCTTATCTACAAACCTAATTATAAACTGCTCTAAGTTGAATAGGACATACTATGCCACCTTGTGGCATCCACACAACAACAGGAATTAGTTTAGTCATATTGTCGTGTTCAAAACAGCATGGGTACCTACTAGTTTTATAAATATGTATTTTTTGCTTGATTTTTTTGTATAAAGTTCAAATCCTAAACGTCGATACCACAGCGATGGAGGAAATGTTTTGCGTAGTCTTGTGCTCAACCTTGTCAAAAGCATTGTTAAAATCGACAAAAAATTTGGCTTCTGTTTTCTTAACGTCTCGGCAATTTTTTTTCATCATATTTTGACTGATGACAAATGACAGATTATTAAAAACTTACTAACTTAATCGTTGAAGTTGTACTGACATCGTAAACCCTTGAAAAACATTAAAAACCGCTACGTTTGTTATGCCTATACCGATTTCCATACAATGGTAGCACTTGACAGCGGGCACAAATCGATACAATCAGATAAGCTCAATTATGTTCCTTATATGACCGTTAAATAGAGCAAGTTACCTACTGTCACTAGATCAAACATAACCAGCTAATAGCTAGTTGGAAAACAAGTGGGTTTTCTAACTTGTTTCATCATAAACCCCTCTACTCTTAAAATGCGTGTTTTCAGCTCGACGATCCTCTTGTGGTATTAGTTGATCGAATTCGTCTATTCGTTACCAAAAAACACATAACATAATATCTGTTTTAAGGTCACGACGGCTTAGGGGTTTATTTATAAATGGTTCTTAAAGTTAACGGATGCCTAAAGGTAAAAAAAAAAAACATATCGACGCGACCGAAGAGGACAGATTCCCTTGGGTTATAATGTGCATGACCCTTTTTTTTAAGTATTTTATTCTAGACTGATGAATAATGAAACCTCTTGTCTAGTTAGCATACAAATTATTTAAAATTCCTACATTAAATACATGCTTGCATAGCAAGCAATATTTAAATTAAACAGAACGCAATTGCAAGTTGTCATCGTAACCGAGAATTAATCTGATGTTATTTAAATTACATCTTCGCAGCGAGGATTAAGATTACCGATAGTGTCACATCACTACCGTATTAGGATCAAAGGCGCCGGCGCGCGGCGCGGTTGAGACTGCGAGTGAAATTAGTGATGGGAATACATTGATTTGCGTATCGATGATTTTAATTTTGTATATTTAGTTTTTGTTGACAGTTTTTTATATTTAAATAGCTTTTGCTCGCGGCATCGCCCACGTGGATGTCGGAAATTGTCTCACGCGAACGTACTACCGAAATAAAAAAGTATCCTATATTGCATGTATCCTTTTCCCCAAGATGCTGTCTATCTCCTTGCCAAATTTGATTGAAATCCATTCAGTTGTCCAGCCATGATGAAAGGTAACATACATACAGACAGACAGAGTTACTTTCGAATTTATAATATTATTATAGTATGGATGTTAGAATAGCAGTTATGATAGTTACTACTTTTGTACTACTCAAATATCGAAGACTGCTCAAGTAATGTCGCATCTAGTAAAATTGGTTCTTTTGACTCTTAACAACAACAACAACAGGTTTTCAAAAAAATATAAGCGAATATTTTTTTTTTTGGATACAGTAAAAAATAACTAGCATCAAATTATAAGGTAAAAATCAAGTCCTAAAACAGGTTATAAATATGTATTTTATTGGTTCTAATACTCATAGTGCCTTTTCCTTATTACGTCATTATCTTGAATACTTGGTCATTCCGTCTGGTCTCTTCCCATCGTCGCATGATCAGATGACTGTAATATTTAAAATTCTTAGGGGGATTATTGATGTTCCTGATCTGCATAACGAAATCTGCAATCTATTTGTCCCAGATAATTACTGTCGTGGCAGGAAACACCGCTTATTGGCTGTTCCAACTTACCGTACTGTTGCACACTCCAAGTCACCCATTCAAAAAATCAAAATCAAAATATTTTATTTCACATAAACCTACAAGGGCACTTATGAAACGTCAGAAGCTAGGTGCACGGTTCCAACTGGTCGTTTCCTATGGAGAAGAGCCGGCAAGAAACTCCACGGTTATTCTTTTAAAAGTAAATGGTTTTACAGTGTTAAAAGGTATGAGAGGACAGTGTAGGCCTATCAACAAGTACCAGGTACTTAGCAAAATATAAAATGGTCCACAGATCTACAGTCTGTTAAGCCTACAACGTTCTCACATTCACAAAATTTTGAAGAAACTAGGTATATAAAAGATAAATAAAAATAAAGACCTATTTAAACCAAATGACTATATTCCTCGGACATTAGCCGCTATTAACGCTCTCCTGAACTCAAACACAGATATTGATATGTTTGCGAATGAATGGAAGATGATGCTATCAGAATGTTTGAATTTTTGTGAGAAGAATGCATGAATGTGTTAAATAAATTATGTTTAAATAGTGTAATTGGCTTCGGCCGTTCTATCTAAATAAAATAAACAAATAAAAATAAATCCCCCTTAGCTTTCTCATCGCAGCTGCATGGCTTTAATTCAACCCCTTTTGTGGTCCAATTGGCCAATTGGCTTCGGCCGTTCTATCTAAATAAATAAATAAATGGCAAGCCGTGAGTTGTAAAATAGGTGACAACCGGTGGCAAGCGGATGATGTCATCAATGCTGGCGTGCCGTGCCTGCGCTCTTACTGCAAGATAGGCCATGGCGTCTGAGGCCGGCGACAGCTTCACCGCACTGGCAGTGATGCGGAGCCCCGGCAGGAGCGCTCAGACGCAGACAAGTAGCGTCATTATGTTAGTGAGATGTAATTCGGAAATCTCCTTCGTCGCACTGGTGACCCTACAGACCCTTGTATGTATCGATAGATGCATACCACAACACTATGCAGAGCTAGTGATGTTGTCAAAGCTCAGCGATGTCAGCTTAACGAGTAATTGGTCAATCGCGGCACCAACGCTAGTGTCAGGGACTTAATTTAATCTATCTTCAATTACTGGTTACTCAAAATCTTAGTGGCATTTTAATTTATTGCTTACTAGCTTTAGCCCGCAGTTTCAGTCACGTGGAGGTCGAATATTATCCCAATGCAAGTACTACCGGGATAAAAGTATCCTATGGCTTAACCCTGGTGTGCCGATCCAAATCCCTTGAGCCGTTAAGGCGTGAGAAGTAAACATTAGTATGAATGTTATCCTAATTTATATCTAATCTAATATATATAAAATTCTCGTGTCAGTGTTTGTAACAAAAATCCTCCGAAACGGCTTGACCGATTCTTATGAAATTTTGAGTGTATATTCAGTAGGTCTGAGAATAGGACGTAAACTATTTTTCATACCCCTAAGTGATAAGGGTGGTACAGCCCATTTTTTTTGTTTTTGGACTATTTTTTTTTTTTTTTGTTTCGGCATTTAAAATACATCAATCAATCTGCCTAGCCTTTTTCCAACTATGTTGGGGTCGGCTTCCAGTCTAACCGGATGCAGCTGAATACCAGTATTTTACATGGAACGACTGCCTATCTGACCTCCACAACCCAGTAACTGGGTAATCCGATACCCCTTGGTAAGACTGGTGTCAGACTTTCGGGCTTCTGACGACTCGTAACAACTGTCAAAGATCCACGAATGACAGCCGAGACCAACGGCTTAACGTGCTTTCCGAGGCACGGAGGATTCTCGGTATGTAAAGATGGTCACCCATCCACTGACCAACCCCGGCAAGCGTAGCTTAACCTGATGGATCGACCAGTGCGGCTGTTGTTACTTAGCCACGAGCTCCTCTCCTTAGATACGTGTGCCGTAGATTAGTACTGAGTGCTACCCGTGCGAAGCCGGGGCGGGCAGCTAGTAATATTATAAGTGCGAAAGTGAGTTTGTTTGTTGGTTTATTTGTTACACTTTCACGCTAAAACGGCTGAACGGATTTGGATGAAAATTGCCAAATGGGTAGACTATGACCTGGGTTAGAAGATAGGATACTTTTTATTCTGATATTCCCACGGGATCGAGACTTATGCGGGTGAAACCGCGGGGCGCAGCTAGTAGTTATATAAAATCATTTGATATGCAAAGAGTTCTGATATGTAATTTGGATTGGTACCTATCTATTATATTTTGGCGAAAACTGGATATTTATGTCGTGGCCAGATCTTAGAATTTGATCATTTCATGAAATGAACATCGACCGCTGGTCACATCATGTTTGGCTAGATCATTGAATACTCAACGTTTAACGATATGACCAGTTAAACGCACGACTAACTTCTTCATGATGTGGCCAAATATTAGTGATCATATCGTAGAATAATTAGATTATCCACCGGTAGAGGCGTTGATGTCGCTTTGTTTTTTTTGTACATCATGGCGGCGATATGCAACAAATCAAATAAAGTAGGGTGACCACGCAAAAAAAGTACTATTATTGGGTTTCCAAATATGATAATAAGGAAAGCGATCAACTTGGTAACTGTAACCAACTTGGAAGTAGCGCTCGATGGCCGCTGCCGCGGCGTGAAATGCAACATCTTAAAAGAAGTTTTAAAAAAATAAGAATTTACGCCGCGACCAAATGGGTTAGGTTATGTTAGAACTGTGTCCAAGTGCGCGCGAGTCGAGCGAGTGAGTGAGCGGTGCCGCTGCAGCGGCCGGCTATTTTTACTACACTTTAAACCATGGATACCCTACATTAATTATATGGCGAAACGTCGACTGACATATCATTAAACGTTGACGTTTAAATGATATGGCCAATTTTAGCTGGCTATTTCATGAAATGGTCAATTCCAAGATCTGGCCACGACAGACACATACATGCTCGCGTTGAAGTCTTTTGTACGACGCGACACGTTACACGACTACCGACCCCACTGAAGAAAACAGGCACATGTTCCTAGATAGCACTAAAACAGAAAGATGGAATTTTTGTTATGCAAATTATTGTTGCACAAGCACAAGTTTCGTAAATGTTAATTAGGAAACAAGGAAAAAAAAGTTACCTCCGATATTTTAAATTCTTTTCAAACCACAAAAAGAGTGGTTTGTTTACATTCACATCGAGTTTGCGGTTAAAACCACAAATAAATAAAATAACGTGAAAGTCAGAGACGCTCGGAAATTAACCTAAAATAAAATAATTACATAACAGAACGCAATGAAAGAATAATTTATGTTTATATCGAAATGGACAGTAAATAATAAAACAAATATGGTCAAAAATCAATTTGTTTCGTGATCTGGGGCGAGCCGCTCGTAAAATAATTTTTAATTACACTCTCCTTTGATTACTTTCTTACGAAATACGCATGCGCAAAACAATTGCAGTACTTTGCTATATTTAGCATTTTTGCTTTGTGTGTAACCCTTCTTTCAGATTTTTTTTTTATGTTAATGTCTTTTCATGTTGTTTAATTTTTTAACCAATACACTTCGATAAAATGTCGGCAACAGCTGATTTTTTTTCGCGATCTCAACGCTGGTCCCATAGAACACGTTTCTTTACACTGTGGTTCAAGTTGTTCATAATGATTTCAATCACACCTTGTAGACATTTGCTATACCTACCAGAATGTTCTCAGAAGGATCGTAATCCCAGACATGACACTGAAATGTGCCTGTAAATACACACCGGTGTGGGTGTGACTTTAACTGGTCACAAATCTAAACGCGCTGCTACTGAAAAATTCATAATATTAGTTTTTTTTTTTTGTTTTTTTTTTCTTTTTTTTTTTTGTTTTTTTTTTCTCTCTCGACTCCTCCCGCTCTGGGCGGAGCGAGAGGGAGTGTCAGACTTTTACTGACTAAAACCAACCCGTGTTCCTTCCGTTGCCTGTGTGCTGGGGCCGCGATATCCCTTTCGGACAAACCCGCAACCCAAGCAGGCATTGGTCCTTACGGACCCCGTCAGTTGGTGCTGACATCTCTTTGAGGCGCGCGTGGAACACAACGCGCCGTCGACCCGGGCCTGGTCCCTATCGGACGGCGAGCTGCCCATCGCTCACCGTTCGCAGGCCCGCATAATATTTGACCTGGGGATCGAACTCACCCACTCGCAACCGCTAGACCAACGAGGCACCAATTTTCTTAGAAGGCATTAGTAGGGTTGTTAGTAGTACACGTACAACGAAAAATAATAAGGAGTAAGTAATTTTTTATTAAACAAAACAATTACTTAGTCTATTTCTTATTTATCTGCAGGTATAGGATGCACCTGCCCAGTGCACAGTAAAAGGACTTTCAATTATGTACGCTAACGTTCTGAGGACAGTGTTGGTGCTACCACTGACCCTGCTCATCATAAATGCAGTTCTTTTCCTGATTACGGCGAAGAAATCATCGATGGAATCACTTTATGTCCTACATCATGTACAAATCATCGGAGCTCGTTGATGTAGCTCTAGGCGTACTTTACTCGCACGGCACTTAGTCGCCCGCGGCTTTGTGCATAATAACTCCTTTATAGCGATAATTGGTGGATATTAATTAAGATTTTGTTATGCAACGGACTTGTCTGCTTGACATGAGTAATTGTAGGCAGTTTTTGTTAGAGCCAGTACAATTATTTTTTCACTTTTGAATATGGTTCAAGTAATTGGTGCCTATTAGATACACAATAAAATTGTAGTGATCTTAGGACTAATAATGGATTGTTCTTTTGTTCCTGAGGCCGGTTTTTACAAAGTAAGTTAGGTGAATACTCATTTTTAAAACGGCGTGGTGTCGCGTAAGTCTGCTTTTTACCTATTAGTCGATGCTTCTATAATACCAGCCAGTTTTTGTCCGACTACAAGGCAGTAAAGCTCTGGCCAAACTAAAACGAATAACGCACATGATGCGGGACGAATTCACTTGCACCGATTGTGTCAACTGATTTATATGAAGATGTTCAAACTGGCGCAACAGGTCGCGCGGGATTCGCCTCAGTGTGGCTAGAGCTTACAGAGTAGAGGCCTCTTCTCGTGCATAGAACCATTGAATAATCGATCACGAGGGTCGCTCTGTTACGATCGCGGTTCTGCGAGAGCCTTCACCTGTAATCTTCTTCTTTTCATGTGGTTAGTGACTAACCTGGTGTCAGAGTTTTAAAGCCGCTGATGGGCCTCTGACTTAGCTTCACGTGCCGTCGAGAAATATCTCTCAGGCATGCTGGTTTGCGGCCCCGGCACACAGGGCGGCCCCGGCACACAGGCAACGGAAGGAACACGGGTGGGTTTTAGTCAGTAAAAGTCTGACACTCTCTCTCGCTCCGCCCAGAGCGGGAGGAGTCATTTGATGATTTCCCACTCAAAAAAACAAAAAAAAAAGGCATGCTCGTTTCCTCACGATGTTTTCCTTCACCGTTTTTTAAGTAAGGGATTAGTATGCAATACGCACATGAATCCGAAAAGTCAGAGGTTTGAGCCTATGACTTGGCAGTCCGACGGTCACACCACTAGGCTATCACTGCTTCTGTAATGAAAAGCAAGCTATGCAAAGTGGACTTTGAAACAATATTGAAATTATTGTTTCATATTTCATAACCATCTGTGGCAGCTATTGTACCTAACAGTAAACAAATAAGTAACAAATAAGTTTCTTTCATCATTAATTTATAATTATTCGACACAACGAATTAAATTCATTCATTCAATGAAAGACAACGTACAGAATAAACCGCTGGCACTAGTAGCATGAAATTTTGCACAAGACTTCCTAATATTTTGGTTAGGTTGTTAGTTGGGGTGTGGAGGTCAGATAGGCAGTTGCTCCGTGTAAAATACTGGTATTTAGCTGCATTCGGTTAAACTGGAAGGAGACCCCAAAATAGTTGGGAAAAGTCCAGGCAGATTAATTGAGTTCTTAATATAACGGAAGTGAGCACTAAGGAAGGATTTTTTTAAATTCATCCCCTTAAAGGGTTAAATAGGGGATGAAAGTTTCTCCTTAAGTCCATACCTTTCCATGGCATTATAGAAACCAAAATCGTATGACCACACATTGGCAGCTGCGAGCAGAAGCTTGTTCAAACCAAAGTGAAAGTATTTATTATTTGGAGACCTGCTCTGAGTCAATGAGTCAAGTATTGAAAAGAATTTATTCATCTTTGTCGCCACTCGCTATCTATTGAAGTGGTTTGAATAGCGCAGTGGCTAAAAGATTGGTTTGTGCGCTACGGGTAGTGGGTTTGATTCCCGAACGGAGTAAAATATTCGTGCTGATTGGGTTGAGTGGATGTTAGCTTTGAGTTTGAATTTGCACCCATAATGAGGAGATGTCGTATCGTATCTAGTACGTAGCTTGTAAACCTTATTCCAAAATTGTTCTGGAATAAATATGGTGGTTTGAAAGCTTTTTTATACAACAAATATACACGTGAAGTCAGAATTTTTTGGTAGAATAAATTACAACGACTTCGTTGTAATTTATTCTACCAAAAAATTCTGTTGATTTAAAAATCGCCCCTTAGATAAAAAAAATCTTGCCTTACTCCAAATAAAATGGAAACGGCAATATTTTTAACCCCTTTTAAATTATCAGTAACTTTTCCTACTAACTCTGTTACAGTATGGAAAACACACACACTACACACAAAGCTTTACCATAAATCACAATCACGGGACAGCCGCAAGGGGTATGACTCATGAATGGGTCAACATTTTGATCCCAAAAATCTCGCTCTTATTTTAAAAACGTTTCTTAAAGGCCCAAAGAGCTTTCAAGCTGGAGCTTCGTTTAGATGTGCGGTCTAACCCCTCAGTAGTGTGACAAACCACGCCAGCGGCGCGCGCGCACGATCTATCAACACTTAGATCACGAAAGTGTTAAAAAGTGATAGTGATCAAAAAAAAAAAACGTGTGTAAAAATTCGAATTTCGAAATGGGATCTCTTTTTTAGTGTTGGGAAGACATGAATAATCAAGTGATTCTTTTTTGTCGATAGTGTTTTTTTTATGGTAATTCAAGTTTTTTTTTTATGTTAATATTTTGGTGAAATTGAAAGTGTGTTTACTGTTTTTGGATGTTTTTATAAGGAAAATATGTTATTGTGATGTTACTAAGGTATTTTAAAGGATTTGTATCCGATTTCTAAATTCCAAAATTGAATTGTTTTGCTAACTAAACATTCTTACATGTAAACATAAATACTAAACGGAGGTAAAAGCTCGTTAAAAACTATTTACAAACGTTTATTTGACGTGAAACACTTTTGCGCTACGACTGCTTTCATTTCATTTCAAAAGTGTAACAGCTGTTTCTCAAACTCGTTACCTATCATCCGACAGCCCGACCTCTTAGCTATTGAACTATTGTTACTTCTTAGTAGTAAATCGATTGAAAAATTAAAAGTAAGATTAGAGCTTATCGTTGAAAGAAAAACATGGATCCAAAACATCGCCCTGCAAACAATATGACTGACACAAATCTTTAATTGTGTTGTCAAAATTATTTAGCTTAATTAAAATCTTACACTAGGCCTACGGGCCACGTCCAGATATTTCGGGATGAAAAAATAAACCTAATCTTAGATTTCTTTTTTGTCGTTTGCTTATATCAAATTCGAGGGGCAAAAAAATCGGAGGTAGACTCATTATTTTATTTTTTCATTTTATTATTTATGTACACACACTACTATTTACTACACTATTATTTACACACAGTAAAATACACAGAGATACGACATAATTATAATTTGAGTACAAAGGTACATTTTAATAGTTTTGAAGTACCTTAATCGAAGATAGCACAGGGATGTTCTGTGTTTTCAAAACTATCGATAATTTTAAACGACTTCCACTAATAAGCAATAATAAGCTAATAAATAATTAACTATGTGAAACTTATAACATTTAAGCCTAGGCAGATTTTGACAAATGATGTGTCTATCCACTGCGTGCTATGTCTATAGGTAATTGTATCCTGTCACGATCTTGTTACCCGCTTGTTATAGGCGAGAATTAGAATGATTTTATAATTTTTTAAACATAACTTCATGCCTGTCATCTCCGAAGGGTTCGGCAGAGGTGTACCTGTACTTCACCCACGTTTTGCCAGTTATAGGGGGACCCATGTAATAGGGGGCGAGCCTATTGCCATCAACCGTGAACAAAAGTTACTGAAAAAACCCGGTGGAAAAACCAATGTATAATTTGAAACTAATATTTATTATGTATGTATGGAGGAACTCATGCAATTATATTAACAAACAACATGTGATATTATGTTAAAATGATAATGGGAAGACGCTCTTAGCGCGTACTTAATGGATCTACATAATATAAATAATATCACGTTATATCTAGTAACATGTTTATGCGGGGACCATCTGGGGAAGTGGCTGTGGTTACAATCTGAACTGAACATATAGTTGTATGGTTTTCCAAAGCCACGTATAAAACAATAATAGTTATAATACTCAAACTAGTTTGAAGCGTAGGTATAATTTAAGCCCTCGAAACATAGTATTAGCTATAAAACACACATTTATAATACGAGGGGCTCGTGGCTAAATGATTACAGCCGCAGGGGTCTATCGAAGGTTAACCAACGTTTGACGCGGTCAGTTCGAGACCCTTCCGTGCCTCGGTCATTCGTAGATCTTTGGCAGTCATTACGGGAAGTCGGAAGCCCAAAAGTCCAGTCTTACAAAGGGGTATCGTGTTACCCAGTAACTGGGTTGTGGAGGTCAGGTAGGCAGTGGCTCCATGTAAAATACTGGTATTCAACTGCATCCGGTTAGACTGGAAGCCGACCGAACGAAGTTGGGAAAAGGCGGGCAGATTGATTGACATACCTATAAAATACCAAACGCACGTCACATCTTTAGTTTAAAAGTATTAATTAAAGACATTATTATATATTATTATGTCTCTTATATTATAATGTCTAGAGACATTATAATAATTCGCAGATAACTTGAGCGTGTAACTTAGTTAATATAACATCACGGTGTCATCTATCCGTGGTGTATCATCACATTTAAATAATAATCACACACCAAACATCGCTAAGACTGGGTTAGGATGATAATAATTATGTTAAATTATTATAATTACAAATGATAATAATAAGAATTATTAATTCGGTTCATTTTAATCATCATCATAATTATATCTGTGGTCGGCGCAACATGTTCCTATCTTCCACACTTCTCTATAAGTCGTCATCGCGGAAGTCACTTTCTATCCATATCATCTTCCACACAGTCCATCCACCGTTTCTATGGTCTTCCTCTACTCTTATAGCCATCCACATTCATACTCAAAGCTTTCCTCACGACATTTTCCTCTGCCATTTATACATTTTTTTACTGCGACGGACAACAACAAACAATAATTTATTTCTCAAATCAGTATAGCATCTAAATTAAACACACAATGGTTTTGACTGCTCTTAACCTCTAAAGTATCATTGAGACCTCTCTTGAGCCGCTGATTTTACCAAAGAAACCACAATTTAAAAAAACTAAAATGGCATTTAAAATCTCGGATCCCACAAAAAAGGTTCAATTCAACTACACCATAATTATTTATTTGTTTTATTTTTAGATTGGTTATCGAATTCAGTTTAGGTATGTGTGTATTCAGACATAAGTAACACTTACTGTGCGTTTGCACTGGCGAAACATTCACGACAAAACATTTTGGAATCTCTATTTTCTGTCAATGTTCTATTCAATTTTTGGCAGGACCTAGAGATTTCAATATGTTTTGTTGCGATGTTTCGCCAGTGCAAATACTCAATACTTTATTTGCATTCCACAATGTGGACTTTAGTTGTAAATTAAAATTATATGTGATCATTATGGACCCCGTCCGGCACAGCAAAATAGTAGGAGAGAGGAAGCTTTGAAAAAATCAACTTAACTTATCAGTCTTATTCAATATTATTATATTTACATAATAATTGCCAACGCACAGTTACACTACGAAAACCATCCTTAGTGCTACAACATAAAGGTGCTCTCAATGCCAAATTGTTACCACCGATGTGCGATTGACTATACGTCTACGTTAGCTCTTTGACAATCCTTTTTATGCGTAGATACCTAAACCGAGACCGGTTTATAATATCTACGGGCCAAACCAAAGACTATAAACTCACAAATCGAGCACAGGAAACAAAGCCCACATTCTACTCACTTTCACTGCTCATCTCGTTAGTGTAAGCAAGCGAAAGGATTAAGCAAATCAAGTAATTAATTCTGTCTCTTCAGCTGTAAGTGTCACAATGACAGCTGGCTGACAAATTACGCGCCAAAGCTTACGTCAAGCGCGCAATGAGGTGAGATGAGAATGTCGCGAAACAGTAATGGAATGGATGTATCGATAAAATAATTAGTGACGAAAATATATTTTTTTAGAAATTATATAATTATTGTGACCGTTCTAAAGTTTTGCAATACTTTATCAAGTTTCCTGTTTTCCAAAATTTTTTTTTTTTTTGGTAACGACTTGTTTGAATAGGTGTGCAGATATTTTGGTTCTTAATTTCTTATACGTAGGTGTTATGAAATCGGGTTTTTTGAGACTTCCTCCCTTAATGTCTTTGTTTCTTTGTATGATCAAACCTTTATATTTTATCTTATTTTTTGTGTAAACGATGATGTTGATGAACTTTATGAAACCTGTAGAGCGTTTATTTTGAAAGTGGGCAACGTCGCAAATAGATGTCAAATATTTTCCTATTTTGATTCTTTTGACAATATTACTGTATGGAAATAAGAAATGCAGTTAACTATGGAACTAGAATATTAATAATGAATTGCAATTATAACACTGAATTTGATGTTGTAACCGTTTTAGGTGTAAAAAAGGCATTGGAAAGTTTCCAAATACTTTTTTTACATCTATAACTAAATATTCGGTGCTGAGATATTAATTATTGCATTTCATAATCAATATTTTAGTTCACTACTTAGCCATATTTCGTATTTCCATACAGTATTATTTCCAAATTAATCAAAACAGGTAAATATTTGACAGCTATTTGCCAGTATGACAATTTATTGGAAGCTGATCTTTTGACTTTTGATAACTTAATATTTGGTCCACATTTATTGAGTTCATTATATATATAGCTAGTTTTTATGTCGATACAATGGAAAGCATCTTTTATCGCGCTTGCGACAATGTGTAGTGTTAACTAATCGAATTACCAAATCAGGTGATTAATGTAATTTTCTGACGGGCTGTTTAATATAAATGCAAAAAGGTCTGACGGACTTGTTATGGACCTAATTAAAAACCATTATTATTTCATTACAAACGGAACTGCAAAAAAAACTAGTACATACTACACATGATACAGAAATAACATAAAATGTAGGGAGTGGCTTCACTTTCACAAAATTCGCGAAGTTGATTAATTTGAATTTATTACACTTTGACGACTGCTCGTACGATCGGGGTTCCGCTGTGATTGTCATAAATATTATTTTAGTGTTTGTTTATTTAATTTCAATATACATAACAGCGTGTTATGTAAATTGAGAGGATATTATTGCAATAATCAGCCTCTAAAGCCGGATTTATATTACTGTGTTGTGTCGTGACGTGACGCCTTCTGACACAGTTTTAGCTAATCAAAACTCGTTGTGATTTGTCGTAGTCCTGAACAGATTTGTTTGATTGATGTATCCCGCGTCACGACACAGTAGTGTCGGTGGCTTAACCCTAGCAGATGGATTGCTGATCGTATGTAACGTGTTCTTTTTTGAACTCTGCTGTTCATCATCAGAGACATAATTCCGAGAGGAAACATTATTTCTGTCCTTTGTCGTATGTTGTCTAAAATAATAGTTGACTATAATATACTATAGCTGTTAGTTTCACAATTTGAGCGGTCAAAGGCAATTGAAGCATAATTATTTCAAACATAGCTGATATGTTCACTAATTCCACCGCTTTGGAAAGCTATTACAGTTTCTAATAACTGTTTAGTGACTTCTTAGTTCCGCTATTACTGTCTGTAGCGACACGATGCTTTCTGTAACATAATATGACTACGGAACCCTCTAAAACTAAACCAACAAGACTAAATTCAATTAGTGCCCACTCACACGGCGTCGAATCAATCACCAATGTATATGATACGACTGTACGAATGAATCAGACAATCAAGAGGGCAGGCACACTTATTTATTTCGCGGGCCAAGATTAATCGATTTACTTGCAAATTATAATGTTACATACATACCTACATGGACAGGTGATCATGTAATAGGAGCGTACTGTGTCAATTATTGATGAGAAATGAGTTTTACTTGTTAGCGTTTTTCCCTTGGGCGGCTTGAACTAGCCTGCTGGCAGTCTGTGGGTTAAGCGGGGTTTGCATTATGAAACTAATGTCGTGAAATAGTAGCCTGACTGTTCTGTTTTGGGCTTTAGCTAATTAACACCCGGTTTTTGAAAAGCCTTGAAATTCAACTAACCCGCTGTCATATAGATAAATAATAAAAATTATTTCAGCCAACTGATCTGAGCGGTTACCGTGAGATATGTCAGCGTGTTGTTGAATTTATCAGCTTTTAAAAAACCGGGTGTTAGTATGCTATAGCCCGAAACAGAACAGTCAAGCTATTGTGTCGCGACACTAGTTTCATAATGTTAAGCCCGCTTTAGTGATTTTTCACTATATTATAATATCAGTGTCTCAGTGTCAATGTAAAGTTACTAGCGTATTACATTCAATGCTGCCTTTAAAAAATTGTATGACTAGATCACTAAACTATGACATTCTTTAGAGATCTAGCTGCTTGTACCTATGTTAATTTTGATCTGTTCGGTTTAGCGGTTTAGGTGTTAAACCGTAACAGAGATACGGACAGTGACACTTTTGCATAGAACACTAATGTGATTCAATAGTCTTCAAGGGCAGTCAAAACCTGTTATTTCTTATACCTTTAACGATATATTAATTAATAAACATAACAGAACGCCTGTATTCCCGAAGGGTTCGGCAGCGGTGTGACTATTAATTAAATAATTAATATATTAATGAATACTCTGTACATACTATTTCTAAACGTGATATGGTAGAATTTGCAGACAAAGTGCAGAACCTAGATGCAGCCGGATGCAAATACTGTACGACTCAAGCTGAGTATAACACAAACATAACATTTATTTATTTAGGTTAGCCAACAATTGTTTACACAATTTATTTAAAATAAATTTCTTAATAGTACGTTTATAAGGGCAACAATTACTTACAGGCTAACACAACATGCACCATTTATGGTTTTACATAATATTTACAAAGCCAAAAGGGAAATTTACAATTAATGTTATTCAATCATTATGATAATTCACACATACATCACGGCTATAATATTACTCAAAGGGGTTGGCAGATATTTAGTAGTACATTCATATTTCGCCAGTTATGTTTAAGTCCCATGTATTAGGGAGCGAGCCTATTCCATCAATCGGGCACGAATCCAGACTCCGGGCTGCTACTGAGAAATTCCAGATGGAAAAACCTGATGTTCTCTAATCTAATACAAAGTGAAAGCTTATGTCAAATGGAATAATAGCAAGTCAATCAGTCAGTGATTCATCAATAAGGAAGTCTTCTATTCTGTAATAACTTTTTCAATTAATATTATATGTATATTGATGGAGTTCTGCTACTTGCGAAAGTTCGCATTGTGGATCGTGAGTGTTATCGTCCCGAACCGAAAAATTTGAACACATGTGACATCTACCAACCCGCTCTGGGCTCGCGTGGTGGATTACGACCTCGCGGGCCCAGAGCCCACTCTGTCTCTCAGAGAGGAGGCCAGTGTCCCAGCAGTAGGAACATTATTGGCTGCAGATGATGTGTGCGTGCATTGTGGATGCATCTTTAGAGTTGATAAAGATGATCATATTAGGAAGATTCCGCATACAAAAATATTTTATGAAATAGGAAAATACCAAGTTTTAATACATAACTAGGTACCTACGTAAATAATAAACGATTAGTATTTTCCCAGTTTCAATTATAGAGGATATGTATCAAAATAATGTTTTCTTATTAGCGCGCTAAATAATTTGTGTAGTAATTTTATGTCACAATAACTTATTTTCCTTTTAGAACAATAGTCGCAACCTTCGCATAAATAAAGTGAATTTCAAGTGAAAAAAAATTACGTAAAAATGTAAATGACATAGACTCAATAAAAAACAGACATGGCAACCAACGGCAAAACGCCAGAAATTATAACCAATTTCGACACAATCGATTTGGAAAAAAAAGACGAAAATGGAACGTCGCATCTGGCGCAAAACGGGCAATTTACCGGGCAATTCGCCGTCCATTTGTCGGCAATCAACGAGCAATATAATGGGAATTGCCTGGGTGTGCCTCGTACGGGACATCGTCCGTCGATAATGGAGGTGGAGTGTGCTAAGGAGAGGACGAGGTTGGCGCTGTTGAAGCAATGTTCCGCCATCTTGAAGCAAGGAGACCAGAGGTATACGAAGGAGAGTTTGCATCGGACATTTCAGGATGAGGTGAGTTTCAAAGGTATTTTTTTTTTAATTCTGAGTGTCTGAACGTAAACAAGGTGTTATTTAAAAAACTTAAAGCCTTAGACACGCTTTAATATCTTAATTGGTGACGAATTTATTCTAACTAGTGGTCGCTCAGAGGTTGAAATTCAACCATAATTCATTTAAATTTCAAGTTGT
Organism: Agrochola macilenta; assembly: GCA_916701695.1. Lineage (NCBI taxonomy): Eukaryota > Metazoa > Arthropoda > Insecta > Lepidoptera > Noctuidae > Agrochola > Agrochola macilenta. Next base: position 790,987 of record OU753576.1, read on the forward strand.
ATAGTACATACTAATTCCATGCTGCCATGTCATGATTCTAAGGTAGCCATCTTGTGTCAAACGCATGGTAGTGTGTGTAATGTGTTTTTAAATTAATTTAATTTATTTCTAATGTATATTATATAAAAATATTAGCTTTCTGCACTCCTTCTCCATATAAACTTTAACTGTGCCAAATTTCATACTCCTCCGTCCGGGTAATTTTCGTAAAAAGGGGTACAAAGTTTTTGCTCCACGTATTAATATAATAATAATTATTCCATGACTTATTCTGTCCTGAAAACTAAGTTAGCAGTTGATAGAACTTATATTAAAGTTGACGAATACTCTGAAGCAAAAGGAGTATGTAACGATAGTAGCAGTTGGCTTTCTGTAGTTTCTGCCTACCCCCATCGAAATAGGCGTGAGTTTATGAATACCATAAATACCTTGCATATTTTATTTTTTGTTTTAAAGTATCTTAGTTATATCCATGTTCCACCAAAACATCGTCAATCATTGACATCATCATCTTCCATACATACAAATAAATAAAATTGAAGTGTCTGTTTGTAATGTCAAAATAACAGCATTTAGTAAAATGCATACAAAAGTATAGCTTCTTATAACAAAAAACTATTTTTAAAATTTTTGTCTGTCTGTTTGTTCCGGCTAATTTCCGAAACGGCGGGACCGATTTTGACGGGACTTTCATGACTGTTAGTGTTGTTGGAGTTACTTATGTTACTTTTATTTTAGAAAAAAAATTAGAGGCCACGCGGGCTAAGCCGCGGGCAGAAGCTACTCAAATCTATAAATCGCCAAATCATTCGCTGTTAATAATATGAACCTATATCTATTAATTACGCAAACTTCAATCATACTTCACACGAACAAATCAACAGCCACCTATAATAAAAAATAACACTTCGTAATTGAATTAAAAGCCGCCAGCATTGAGTAAGTTTAAGTGAACTAACACCATTAAGTTTGCCCAACAGCTATACTATTATACTTAGCCTTCGTTTTGCTCATCGTATATCGCGCAAGGTCGCTAAATCACCACTTTAAATTGAACTCAGAAGGTTTACTTAATTTATTCTATATAATAAATTTTCATCATATCCAGTTCATATCTTCCGGCTCCATCATCAGATCAGTTCGCCAGTACCATATTATTGTATTGTCATCAGAACTACATACAGCTGCCAATTTTCATTACGCTGCGACCCTTGGAAGATGGTTAAATTAGTTACCTTAGATTCCATTACATAGCTAATTACATACAGGTCGACCTAATAAAAGCGTGTTAAAAGGCAAGAAGTTTATGAAAAACCACTTTAGCCGCCGACTGACTGTCCTTGGTTTTTCATACATTTTCATAGTCATTATCCGACTATACGCTCGGTGTGTATGCGGCCTAATATACGAACAACAAACGTTCGTGGCAGCCGTGGTCATAAAATGTGAGAGCTCAAGACTCAGGGCCTATTTCAAGATGTCCGAATAACCACTACTTACCGAATAAATCCAAAAATGGAACAGAATTTGTAAGAAATTATCTGCCCAGTAAGTTAATAGGAACTTAATCGTAGGTGGTAAAACAGGCCCTAAGTGTAAAGTTTTTAGAGATCCTGAGAACTAAATATTCACCGTCTTACTCGCACGTTTTACGACCGCGACTGCCACGAGTTTTGACGTTATTCCACTTGACTTTTAAACGTTTTAAAAAGTCTTTCTATCCATGAATTACACCTTCAAGACTAAGAATACATGCAAACTAAGAATAGCGCTAAAGAGCGAATAAAGCTAAATGTCAGTAGTTTCACGAGGGTTTTCATCACCATTTTCGTCTTCATATCCTTATAGCTTGCACGCGTAGCATGCCAACCATAGAAACGGCTTTTGTCGACGGAAGAATAGACAAAATGACAGTTTGTGATTGTGAATATGTCATTTTGTCTATTCTTCCGTCGACGAACCCGTTTCTATGCTGGTCATGCTACGCGTGCTGGAGTAGATCTTCTGCATCAATTTTGTGACACACTCGTAACATCATTACATACAAATTAAAAGCTCGTTATAGTACGAAATGTGCAGATTTTGCACGCACAGTCGTGACCTTAGAGTTTGGAAGCTTGAAAGCTTCGCAGCATCGCTTGAGGATCCATTGTGTGGTTGTGAAATTCGCGATTGTGATTTTACGGCGATTAATTTTGTTTCTAGTTGACCGGATTTTTCTGCAGAACTATTTTGTCAAGTTCAATTCGAACATCATTCAACTGACCTAAAGCGAATTCATTTGTTTTTAAAGTACGTACCTAAATCATAGGACGTTCGCACCTCGCCACCGTTCAAATTTCGAAGTAATGGATTCTTTTTGGGCTGTTAATGACTCGTAAATGGTCAATCAGTGTATTTTAATTAAGTTATAATGTTCTCAAATTGATTATAGTACCTACTTATGTCATTGTAATTAAATAAGGGCCTGTCAGTTCGTTTGCCAACGCCTCTCATGGTCAAGTACAGTTCGGTTTTTTCAAGCAAACATTCCAACCGCAAGCATTCTCATTTTATAAATAAAAACCTTAACTTAATATTACGAGTACTATCACGTATAGTAAATGTTGATACAAATGGCTTCCGTCAAATAGCTAACGCAATGAGAGGATTTGCTTTGTGGCGCTTCCGTCTTTTATTAAATCCATTCCTACGATTTCCTAGGAAAGCCGTTCCGTCGTATTGTAACTAACGGCCGTCATGAAAATCTGTCATTTTCACCAGTATTTGTTTGCTTGTATTTAAAAAATGGTCTGTATTTGGACAACCGTTTTGTGTGACCATTCACCGCTTTCTTAGGAAACCAAAACTTTACGAACTAACTGGGGTAAGTCATGCTTAGTGAAATAAAAATCCTTAGTCACAGTCAGGATGGGATATACCTATACCTATTAGTAACCACTGTAAAAAACAAAAAAAAACAGCATAAGTAGTCAAAAGGACTTTTTAAGGAAAATTTTCTTTAAAAACGCTGTTATTCTGGCCACACAGCACACACACATGTATCATGTATTTCACAAATGTACTCGTTACATACGTGTGTCATAAAATTTTATTTCAATAGCACTATCTGGTTTTTTCGTAATTCTGCGCTTTTGATGATACAACTTTATCCATTGCTGCCTATTAACAAATATCCATTCAAATGTATTCTTTATTTCGTCGGTATAAGTTTTGTTTACAATTTTAAGAAGAGTAAAGTTAAATTGGGTAATCAAATAGTTTATTTCAGATCTGAAAGTGTTTTTTATTGTAATTGTGACCTTTTATCGAGTGTTCACTTAGTTTGTAAATAGCAACGTTTAATTTGTTTCACGTTTTCTAAACAAGTGGATTCAGATTTTAATAAAAAATATTCCGAAATTGCTTGGAATACACGTGTGTAAATTTTATTATAACGAACTCGATGACTGTTATGTGTTTATTAATTTATTCTCTTGCAATAAGCTCTTTATTATTTCAATTGACACAAAACTTTATTAAGACTAGTTTCTTTCCCCAGATCCGCTATCGCCTTTTTTCGTAAACACGTCGTATGATAGCAATTTACAATATAATAAATAATACAGAACACTTTTATTACCTACCAAGGAATACCGGTAATAGGTTCCGTACCAGAATGGGACCAAAAGGACTACATGTTAGGGTTCCTACCAAAACAGTACCGAAGACCACTGATAAGGTATGGACAAAAAATATATGGGACTACAAATTGTAAGATTTATCCGCTGTTCCTCCATCAGGTTAATTACACTGATTGTTATATGGTTGCTTTATTGTTTAATCATATTTTAAAATATGATTTCGAACTTGAATTTCAATTTATTTACGTAGGTATGAACAACGAGGAGGTGCAACAAAGTAAAAAACACTTAGCCACTTGTATGCAAAGGTCTCGTTGAACAGGAACTAAGTTAGCTTGCAACTAAATGTTCATACTAAGTTATAGTCTCGTTGCCATTCCCCTACAATGTTCCAAGTTAACAATTAGATAAATTGCCCCCACTTTGTACCGAGTTACACGTTACACGCGCATAATGAATGACTTAATTTATGAAAATAAAGTGAAGTGATCTTTTTAATTAATTATAATTATTAAAAGCTTTTATTTAACTTCACTTGTATGTATGTCCTGGAATATTGCAATCAATATTTCACCCACTTCCACTGAAGCTATCGGGCTGAAATTTTGCATACGTGTTTGGTTCGCGTGACAATGCATGATACAAGCTTTGTTTTTTTTTCATTTTTTTTTTGTTGTGTTTCTACCATAAAGTTACAGTTGTTGACTCTTTTAGGGATACTTATAACATATGAAAATCTGTAAAAAAATATGTATTTAATTATTTATTTTTGCATGAATGAAAAGGAAAAAAAGAAGAAAGAGAAAGAGTTCCGACGTCGCTACACTCTTTTAAAATGACTGTTTAGTAGAGAACTGCCGTTTGTGGTCTTTCACAAAAAGTTTTCGTTTTTCCTGTACCTCGTTAGATAGTTCATTAAATGAAGATGTCTTCCCCGCTATTTGTACGCTTAATGCCATAGTACAATTTTGAGTTATCTGAAGGCCAATTCTCGTACTTAAAAAACGTTCACATTCTAGTCGCAAATTGTCAAACTTGTCAAAAATGTTGGTAAATTGATTGTATTTTTGACAGATTGCGAATGTGATGCGAATGTGAATGTTCTTAAAAATTACGGGAATTGCCCCTCAGGTGTCATAGTTAAAGTAAGTTGATGATTTTTGAAAATGGTTAATAAACTTCTTCCTTTATTTTTTAACCGTTTGATGTTTTAGAAAATTTGGTTACATTGAAAGGTTTATTAAATTACCCATGGAATCGCAATAAAGGCCATTCAATTTGAGAGTTTAGAGAATGAAAAGAAATTATATTTAGTGACGAATTCAGGGAATTTAAGATAGTTATTTGATTCAGGCGTGACTTTCCGGAAATCCATTATAAAATACTGGAAGCGCCGAGAGCAGAGTCTTCTCTCGATGCTTGACGTGTCCACACGTTGAGTCTGGGTTCGGAACAAGTCAATCGTAATCCTGAGGATGCCTCGTTGAGTGGTGAAACACGTGTCGATTTCTTACAGGGTTGAGACTCTTTAAGAACAGTTAATCGGATTAGGTTACTATTGTCGTCGTCGTCTATTGTATTTTTTCTGGGAATAAAAAAAAACACGTAAATATTGGGTTTTCTCGAATCCCATGAATTTTTGCCTAGGCTTTATGGGGTGCTTAATTGTTGCAAATGAGTCACGCTTGATAGTGTCCGGTCTCCGAGATCGTAGGAATATGTTAAATTGCAAGTCTCCCTGTGTATATTTATTTGGATAGGTATGCATACCTATCCTTCTTTCCTTTAATTTCGTCAAGTCGCTTTGTTGTGTTCCAATTTGATAAGCACGGGTGAGATAGCGGGCTCATGAAATTCTTTCTTCTTCTCACTGTAGGTAGTCCATCCCTGCAACAAAACGGATGTAACTAGAATAAGAGAACTTTCAGTCAGCTGTCCTCCCTTCTAAAGACGAGCCTCGCAATTACTGCCTGGCTGATTTAAATTAATGGGGTGGTGTAATCACGCTTGGCAAAGCGATTGGCGATGACAGAGACAGTAAGAAAATAAATTACATGTAACCAACGAGATAGTAACAATAGATGGCAAAGGATTTCATTCTGACAGTTCAGCCGCGTTCATTGCGTATTTACGTTGTTCAGTAGAGTAATTTTTCAAACCTATAAAGCAATGGATTACGAATTTCCTTCACAACCCTCAGATTGTGATTGAAAGTGTGTTACGCTATTAGGATGCTGGATCTCCACGCCTTGCGAACCTTCCGATAAAAGAATTACAACACACAAAGGTCTCCAACTAGATCACTTGCGCAAGATCATCAATCAGCACACGTCATTACCATATGAATGGGTATTTTGACAAATGGCCGCCGCGCCTGCGCTGTACGTCGCTCGTATCACAAATATAATTGCTTTGGAAAGTCTCCGATGGTATCAAGTGTAATATTTCACCAGCTAACATACGCTGGTGGCTAAACGGCTACTGACCGATCGATCTAAGTTGAGCAATAGTTACTTGGATGAATGATTGGTATTCACACCTTCACTTGTTTGAAAAGTTGGCCACATTTTCGGGCTTCAATGTTGCCTTAGGCATTGAGGTGTTCTTCATAATGTTAAGATGCCTAAATCTTTCGTGTGTTAAATACTTGATGATCCTCATCATCAGCCAGTCCATTGATGACACAGACATCACAAATTGGACGTCACTAAACCCGATCCTCACTCACTCTCATCCATCCATATCAAGTCTTTTACTCACCATCATCGTTACTCAGCTGAAAGACGTCCACTGCTCTACGAAGCATTGCCATTTCGACCTATCCTGAGTTTGTCGTATCCAACGGATTCCTGCGATTTCAGCTGGATTTTTTCACTAGGCGGCTTTAAAACTAAGATGGGTGTAATATACACGAAGCCAGTATACAGTTTGCTTATATATTACAGAAACAAGTTAGCCTAAGGTTCTAAACTCAAACTATATTTAAACTTAAGTATAAAGTAGTATTTAATCTTTTACTTGATTGCAATTTAAAGAAACATTTAATATTATCTGTAGAACTACACATACCTAAATCTGATTCAACCTTCATTCAGATTGATGGCTAATGTCTCCCTCCGCGGTTGCGTTAGCCAATGGAATGACCGCTTTTAATTAATTGACCAATCACAGATCGACAGTTGACAGGGTAGGTCAACTGCCTGCATGATATACTTTAACCTCATGCTGTTATTATAAATGTACTAAAGAGAATTGCACACTTTCCGTTTAGTCTATTTTGTAAAAATCACACCGTGAACATTTTGTGAAGTGTCCTGTCATTCCACCTGATGACACTATTGATAGCTCATTTCACCTAAGTTTTCGAGAGATTTTTACAGAATAAATCAGCAGCTGTCGCACATTTTTAGCATAAGTCTTTTTTTACTCAGTTTTGATATCATTTCCAATGTTTTATCCTATGTTCCAAATTGAATTTCTACTGACCCCTTTACGTAGACTGCGAAAAATATTACGGTGTTTCCTGCGGCCGCTTTTTCGGAGTTTTGTCCTGAAATCGTGCTGGACAAAACGACTCGCCGTTTCATTAGTCAGTAATGAGTAGTGACTGACAATGGCGATTATTCGCAGTCTGTGCTTTGCTGAATGAAGACTGTTATAGGTAAGTACTAGCATGATCCGCGAGATGAGATTCAGATGTCGATAGCCCAAATAATCTGGTAAATATTTCTGCTAGATCTATGTTGTAACGGACCTAATTTCACATATTATGTTGTTCATATTTCGATCTTGAAATTCTCTCATGCAAGACCTTATTTTAAACACAGGCATTAAAACAAACCCGTTGCTAATAATACCTGACTTATGACTTATAGGCTAAGACCTAGGAACAATCTAACCTTCCATCGTTACCCACGATCTACATACGACGTGACATTGCCTTGAAGCCTAGAAGGTGGCTAATGACGTCAGCCAATACAGCCAACAATTACTAGAGACAATTACTATCCCTTCACATATGATCTAACCTTGCGTTCACATTCATGATACGATTGGTCAGGTAGCGCGTGGTGCAGTGAGCTAAAATTGTGACGACCAATCAGAGTGACGATTTTTTTATTGTACGAATTGTGATGAAAGAATTGGGGGGAATTGATTAGTTTTAAATGATAATTATAAATAAGTTCCAAGTATAGTTTTGTAAGCGTTTTCGTAGTTGTAACTCTTGAAAGGAGGATAACATTGATATTGCTATGCAAATAGGTAATTAACATAATTATCGATATAAAAAGTATGTTAAACAACGACATCGTTACATAAAGTTGAAAAATAAAAATGACGCTAAACGATGATGCAAATTCGGTAAAATAACTTTTAGTCTTTGTCTCCTGAAAGCTTAAAAACTTAATAAAAATATCAAAGCTATCAATTTTTCATTTTCTTTCAATTTTGAATTTTGATGAAAAGACGTAGATGTCAATAAAGTTTCGTGCAGACTAGTGCGACGCGACACAGGTTATTGTTATACGTGAAGTTTTCTTAGAAATTGTATTGTTAGAGACGCGTCGCAGTGTCGCGTCGGTCTGCACGATGCCTAACGCATCCGAATTGCCCTTATGAGTCCCAAGGACAAGGACCACCTCCTTAAAACCGAATTGTGTCTAAGGACCAATACAAATGTTCTTCTATTACCGATCATCCGACACTATACTGTCCGGTCATTAAGCTATGAATCTTATTATAAAATAGATAAAACCTTAATACGTATTTAGCTAATATTTTTGGTTACAAGCTTCTGAGGAAACCAGTACGTAATGGTTTAAATTACACCTACGCAAACGCAAATGAAACTAGCCATCTGACCACAGTAGGTAATGTAAATCGGCCCTGATAAATAGCCGACAACTGGCGAAGTTATGTTAAGACTCAGTGGTGTTTACACAGCGAAATTGTTGGGCAATCTTACTGTCGAGCTAGATCAGTCTAAATGACTGAGGCGGACGTTAGGACTACTGAGGGTTCTCATCACATTGTCACGTCGCCCTCGTCGTCGTTGTGGTGTGTCTCAGTAAGTTATGGTCTTTCAAAAACCTTTGTTTTTTATCCTAAAAAAAGGCTGGTAATTCTTATTTTATTTTGAAGAATTTCTTACACTCTGTGATGCTTCGACTTCGGAAATGACGCTTTAATTTTAACAACTAGTGGCAATTCTAGTAAAAAAATTGCTATAGTATAACCATTATATAAGTATCTTTCTTTGGTTTTTATAAACAAAATTTCTTTTAGCTTCCAGGAATTTTCTCAGACTTTCAATGTACACAAATTATACTGTCTTCAGCAAGTTGTAAGCAAAATGCTCAGTTTTGGTTTTAGACTGTATTTGAATAGAAACTATGTCATCAATTACCAGATTGATAACAAACAAATCCTCTCAGTCATACTTATTCTTTATAACCTATTCCATTAAAGGACCCACCTTACTGTAATCATCTCGAACACTCATCACCTACCACAATCAAGTCACCACCTGTCGAATACTCATAGTACCATAATTATTAATTTACTATCCGCTTACGGTGTGTCGTGTAGATAACCGAACCTATTTACTGTAAACACATGCGATAACTCTTATGTATATTATTTAATGTAAATTCTCACGATTACATAGCCGTACTTATATTAAAGTTTTGCAATGACAGGTAGATTGGATACATTTGAATTTGAATTTTAGGACGTAAATGTGATAGAATGGGTTTGATAGAATTTTCAAATCAACTCAAAAACAAAAGAAAATCACACAAGAGATTCTTCTTATAGGTTTTCCTGTAATCTATGAGTAAAGAACCATTCTCTGTAATTTTTTCAAAATTTTATGAACAATATTATTATCAAACCAGACTTTTGACAGCCATTTTGCTTCGAATCCACAGGACCAATTTAGTTAATATTTGGTACACATGAATGTCTGTGACCCAAACACGGATGTGTTAAGTAAATAATGATGACCCATAATTTTACAAACCATATTTGTACGCCGGAAACGGCAGAATATTATGATCGTAATACTTAATGCACATAACAATTTTGTACAATATTCTGACAAATAAATGCTTTCTTTCTTTCTTTAAATGAATTTTGAATATGGGGGTCACTTTTCGGGGGCAAATTGGAAAATAAAACAAAAACTTTTGCAAACTGTACCGTGTGTCATATGAGATGAAACGGCTTGTTGTGTTTTTTTATTTTATTTCAATTAAATACTTTTAAAGATATTTAAGAAAATTGTCCATTCCCCCTTATCTCCGAAACTATTGAGCCAATTTTCAAAAAAAAATGCAGAGAATGGTTCTTTACTCATAGATTACAGGAAACCCTATTAGAAGTCTATGGTCTTAAAATAATAGTAAATCTCTTAATATTGTTGTTGTAATGTTATGTTTGTTCTTGGGATTAATTCATCTCAACTGAGTCTTTAATGGACCAATTCTCATAATGGCTAATTCTATAAATACCTAATTCGCAAAATGGCCAATTATTGGGGAAAATAATAAAACGAGAATTTCATCGTTAATAATTTAATTATTGTCTATAAAAACTACAAATCAAATAAATTAACAACAAAAGCAAAGTAGGTACACATAAAACAACTGTCACAAATTGTCCGTATGTAGGTAATACGTTCTCAATTTTTTTGTTACACGCCCTGCTATACAATAATAAACATGAAACAAGATCAAGGAACATTATGTAATGATGATGTTTAAGGAGAGAGGAAGTGTTTTTTTACCAGAATTTTAAAAGTGGACAAAGTGTAAGCACGCCACGTCCATTAAAGACTCAGTTGCCATTTTGAGAATTGGGCATTCTGCGCCTAAACCGTTTTTTTTTTTTTTTTTTTTTTAATATAGGGCATCTCGCAGTTAACCTCTGAGGAGGTCGTAGCTGCTTAACCGGACTTTCCTGTGGCTGCCTTAAGCTTCTACACTTAAAGCCTCCAGCCAGGGGCATAAACTATTCTAATTAAAACTAGGCGAACGCTCGCTAAGGGCACCCCCTGTGGGGTACGGACCTCGGCTTAGGGCGTCGCTGGGGGGAGGACAGCAAGATGGGACAGGCTGGATCAAACATAGATTATTATTATTCGGGGAATTTAAGACTACGGGCTCAGCTTCGACGCGGGCTGGCGCATCGTCGAGCAAGGGTCGGGGGGGAGTATCATTTACTCGGGAGGGACGCGGTCGCGGACCTCTGCGGCGAGGTCGGAACGTGTGTCGGTGTGTGTGTTTCTTTACTGTACTGGTGGCCCTATTGCTCTCCTGGAGGAGGGTTATGGGGTCATCTGGGTCGTTGAGAACATGCCTTGGACGGCGGATTTTACTTATTCCAGAGGGAATATAACTGGCGGCCTTCACAACCAGAGGGTTGCGATGTATTGCGGCTTTATCAAAATAACGCGTTGCATTGCGTTTTAGAAATTGGGCTATTGTGGGGATTTTAAGGTCGAGATGGAGGATCTCGTTCCTGCGCCTAAACCGTTAAAAAATCATAAATAAATAGTTACATCACGGTTATTCTCTCCGTTCCGGAGATATAAGCATTAGCTACATATTTTTTTTTGCAAAAAATATTGCTTATTTGCCCACCTGATATATTTATGCATTATATTGGCTATTAGAAGCCATTTTAAGCAAAAAACCGACATTAAAAATTTAAGCTCCTATTTATTCCAGAGCCACAGTGCGGCGCCCGCCGCTGTCGGCGTTGCGCGTCGTCGTAGCTTCATCGCCAAGTTTATCCAAGTTGACGAATTCCACTAGTTAATCAACTAGTCGATGAACGAAATTGGACCTGGTCGGGGACGGTCTAGTTTCGTTAACGCCAATTACGTCAAAGACCCATCTGTAGTTGCGACGCCCTAAACTTTTGTATTCAGTTAAATATTTGCTATTAGGGTATATAGAAGGTCGCACGTGATATGCACAACCTTCTTTAAAAAATTTATCAACTTTCGATAACAACCGTAAACTATGTTAATCGAGAAGTGGTATTAATTGCATAACCATTTATATGTTTTGAACGGGTATATGTACAGCTAGCGGTAACGAAACCATAGCGACTTCTAATTCGACGCCAACGCCATCTATTGAGGTGAGGGTTAGACTTTGTCTTGTTTTGTTTTGAAGAAAAAGTTTTATCAAAAAACATGGCTGGTTTACACGGGATCTTTTTAATAGTTCTAAAGTAAATTTATTTATTAAGCCACTCCAACGACTAGTTCACAAAAACATTAACAGAGAGCTTAGTCTTACTGTATGTAATAGAGCGAACAAATCACTAGGTGTGCACAGCACTTAAATAGTTTGCCTATTTATAATCAAAATTATAAAAATAGTAAGGATATCAAATAATAAAGAAAGAAAGAAAATACTTATTTAGCACAGACTAAAACACACAATATAATACACAGCAGAAAAAAAAAAATTAAGGTAACCAGAAATTTGATGGGGAGTGTGCCTCAAAGGCCCAGTTCAGCAAAAAAATTAAATAAGTAAGTAGTAGTTATAATAAATAAGTTAATCATATTAATCAATTAAGTTATTAATAATAAAATCGAATCAATGAATTAGTAATAATAGAATCAGATAAATCAACAATAATAGTATACGATCAAATTAATCAATTTAAATGAAATAATCACTTTAAATAAATTCAAAAGTATAAGTTGCTACAAAAAATACAGAACAAGAAATTAATTAGGGAATTCAAACAAGAATCAATAAATTGTCAGTCAGCAATTAGTCATCTAGGAGTAAGTACAAGTAAATACATTCAATTCGTTACGTTCAATACGTTTTGATTAGTTTTTGTACATTGTTCTCACATATGGGTAGGTTTAATTTTGAGGATATCAGCCGATTTAAAAAATATTAAAACACTCAAAATACTTTATTGTGCTTTTGTGCGCAGTCATCTCGAATATTGCTCACCTGTATGGAATCCTATTTATAATGCTTACGTCAATCGCATCGAAAGTATTCAAAAAAAGTTCTTGAGGTACATTCAGTTTAGATCTAAAACCTATTTGCCTAATTATTTCAGCCGCTGTTGGAAATTTCACATTCTTCCACTAATTGAGCGGAGAAAAATTGCCGACATGGTATTCTTGTTCAATTTGGCAAATGGTTCAACTGACTGTTCTGAATTGATGAGCAAAATTGGGCTGCGTGTTCCATCCTTCACCTTAAGGAGTCATCAACCTCTGTATGTTCCGTATGTGCGGTGCATATATCGACAAAACTCGTATATGATAAGAGCTAGCAGGGCATACAACTCGATGTGTCAGAGTGTTGATGATCTTGATTTATTCTCCACCAGTGTTCCTAAACTTAAAAAAATACTGTGTACAAACTTCTTTGAAAATCACTAAAACCTGTTCAGTCTTTTCTTAATTCTCTCCGAGTGCTTACTTGTTCTTACTTTCGCTTGCCTGTCTGCTGTTTCTTGTGCTACCCTAATATTGTCAGTGAAAACTTTTAATTGGCCTTCTTTCACAAACTGTCAACTACCTGTATCCTAGCTGTAAGTTTTCTTAAGTAATAAAATAAAATAAAATAAAATATAGAAGCAACAAGAATAATGTACCCAGGGTTTTGTAATTTTCTATATTTAAAAGAGTGTCCTTGGAGTTTCTTGCCCGTTCTTCTCCATAAAGATCTACGTTTTGGAATGGGCAACTAGCTTCAACTTTCTGACTAACTGACGCGACTATTTGACAATTCAAAAGTGCCTATAATAAATGGTTTAATTGATAATTATTCTTACAGCGCTCCGTACAACTTTGCCCAGTGTTCTCTAAAATTATTAGGGTAAAGAAGGCCATATTTAAATATAATATTCGTTTAGAAATTATGTCTAATGAGACTCGTCACTTCAGACAGCAGGCATCGCCATAGCGACTGGTGCTGGGCCTTGGGCCCCAAACTTCGCCATAGCTATTGATGCTATGAATAGGCCCCTAGGAATCGCTATAGCGGCTGGTGCTGGGCATAGGCCCTCAAGTATCACCATAGCGACTGGTGCTGGGCATAAGCTCTCAAGCATCACCATAGCGACATGTCCTGGGCATAGGCCCTCAAGCATCGCCGCCGCGCCGTAGCGACCTGGTGCTGGGCATAGGCCCCCAAGATCGCTATAGCGACTGGTGGTGGGCTTAGGCCCCCACGATCGCTACAGTGACTGGTGGTGGGCATAGGCCCCCAAGATCGCTATAGCGACTGGTGCTGGGCATAGGCCCCCAATATCGCTATAGCGACTGGTGCTGGGCATAGGCCCTCAAGCATCGCCGTAGCGACTGGTGCTGGGCATAGGCCCCGAAGCACAGCCACAGCGACTGGTGCTGGGCATAGGCCCCGAAGTATCGCCATAGCGACTGGTGCTGGGCATAGGCCCCGAAGCACAGCTACAGCGACTGGTGCTGGGCATAGGCCCCGAAGTATCGCCATAGCGACTGGTATTGTTGATTCCGTATCCAGATGAGTCCTGTGACCTTTATTAGATCGTACCTACCAATCTTGGACAGACGTACTTCCGGAAATCCAACGGAATCATCCAATATTTACCTAGCAGTTTGGGGAAGAAACCATGGAACCCAGCACCCCACGTTTAACAGTCCCATTTGTGACCACTCGACCAACAAGACATACAACTAGTTTGAACTGAACTATAACAGTAACACGCAATGCCCAGTGATTTATAGCTTAGCTTATTAGAAACACTACTTATGGTAACTTGTTAGTGCGCAGGCGCTTATCAGCCGTGATCTATATCGATCATTAACTGTAGATCAGTGATCTATATACATAATCAGTCAATTACGTTGTTCTTTTTGTTCGTAGAGTTGCATTTAGGTTTTAGGTTATCTGGGAAGATTAGAACTTACGAGTAGCTTATGGCTATGGCGGCATGTCCTAGAACCAAAAATTTGAAGAGATGTGACATCTTGCAACCCGAAATAAACGTTACATTACTATGGGTCCGTTCATTATACCAACGAAAAATTTCAATGCAGGGGCGTTCAGAATCACGTACTGAGTCCATGGTAACACTTTTCGCGTCGATTTCCCTGCCGCCTTGTATACCGAGACCCCTCCGTGTCTCGGAAAACACTTAAAGGCTCCCGCTGACAGCCGCGACGCGACGATACGACACGATTCTGGTAGAACAATTTTTCCATGAAGTTTTCATAGAATAGAGTCACATCGCACTGTCACGTCGCGGCTGTCTGCAGGAGCCTTTAAGCTGATGGTCCCGGCTGTCATTCGTAGATCTTTGACAGTCGTTACGGGTAGTCAGAAGCGCAAAAGACTGACAACTTGAGTATCGTGTTACCCAGTAACTGGGTTGTGGTAGGCAGTCGCTCCATGTAAAACACTGGTATTTAGAGGAATCTGGGTAGGCTTGAAGCCGACCCCAAAACAGCTGGAATGGGGGATTTTTTCTAGACAGATTTTCCTTCCTTTGGTGTTGCCATTTTTCCCGCGTCGATAAAAGCTAAGTTGGTATCCGCACGAGAATAGCGCATGATGTATAATTAATAAAAAACCTGAAATAGCTTCTCTCCGGGTTCTATCATAATGTAGAACTCTGAAATACACGTAGTATGAAATCCTTCTGTTTTGAATTGAGATTTATACATGAGTAATAAATGCTCATATTTAAGATAAAAGAAATATAATAAATGTAATTTCAAATAATTCAATAAATTAATTGCAGGTGCAAAACATTTTTTGCTCAGTGTACGTACTTATTTTCAGAACTTATTAGTAACTCAATTAATCCGTCACCGCATAACATCGTGACTTTGCCGAAATTATTCACAAATAAATCATTACGAGCTTATTCGTAATCTTGTTAAATTACTCAACAACACGTCGACCAACCTTCACATTACTTAAATTAATAAATTTAATTTATATTGAAGTAATGAACATTAAAATAAATAAGCCTTGGTGCCGCGAAAATAATCCACAAATTGACATTAAACATTTAGTTCGATGCAAAATAGATGTAACATTTATGCTCGGTGTTACTTTGGCAAATTGTTATCGTAGAAAATTCCTATTCATTTTGTTGACATCATGTAGTACATTTATATAATTTCGTAAATACCAAAAAAAATGTTGGACATAAAGCTAGAGAGCTTGTTATCAATTTGGGCTTCCCATCCTTTTTGGCATGCTAAGACAAACGTGCAAGGTTTAATAGTGTGCCTGTAATAAACCGTATGTAGAACATTATTTTCAATAAATAAATTATAAGCGAAACTAAACACAAGCAGTCTTCCTAACTAGATAGATGGGTACAATAATTGCAGTTAATAAGTAACATACAAATCAATCCTGACCACTCCACCCACATTCAAGTTGACATTGAAGTAACTTTTACATCGCGTCGACTTTTACACAAAATAATTAAAAGTGTGTGGCCCCGAAATAATCGTAATGCAATCGAAAGTAGATCGATAAAACGTATCGATTTGAATCGAGAATCATTCGTTATGTGTGACTAATGTGACGGGTTAAGGTGTGGTCCCGAGACGTTATTTTAATTAAATATCACTGGCTTGTTTGTCAGCTGATCTATTATAATTATGTTTATTTTGTTTATGTTAGTGCACAGTCAGTTGTGTGTGAAAAGAATACATCGTCCTCCTTGTCGTCATTCTCGTGGGTTGTGTAAAATCTGACCTAGGGATGTCACGAAGAATGGCATTCGCATTCGCCTGAGTAGTAGTGTAGTGATAGGGCGAATCCTAATAATTATTCTGCTGTCTTCTAATAACCAATCAATTTGATAAGCATGTCGATTATTTCTGAGATAAGACTGTCATATTTGAAGGAGAGTAGGGAGACAATACGGGTTAGTACGAGCTAGCAAAAAACATAATATATTCCGTCACGGTTGTTTGGGCTACTGAAATGCTGAAATTACAAGCAAATTAGATTACTCAGCATTATCTTTAATGAAGGCCAAAGAATCCGGTGTAGTCCGTTGGCTTCGGTATGCACTTGTCATTGGGTAGATTACCATTCTTTTTATCATAAGGGACCATCTTCAGTTGTGTTCATGGCTTAATAGTTCGTTAGTTACCTACATCGCCTACATTGGCCTGACCAAGATTATGTCTGGACTTCAAAGAGACTTTTACCTCTACGTTTGTTCCGATCTTTCATCTCAGAGTAGACGGATAGGAAAAACCGAACTCGTCTAGGTTTAAACATTATTTATTTTTGACGTGTTAAAGTGTTTTTTTTACCAATTTACAGCAATAAATATCATTAAACATCATTTATCATTTACATCAGAACACACGAGAACCGCACCTTAACATTAGAGCAATCTAACAGATCTGCCGACCATTAATACACCGATCGTTTTAATTAGAAAACATATCGATATGTAATTTTATAAGTAATGAGTTCTTCACAACAAAATGAAGCACAGAAATACCACTTGTAACAACGCCTGATTACCGAACAAAAAAAAGCAAGGTCAACAATAAAAAATAAACGTAAATAAAAACTATCTCAAAGTATTGATAAAACAGTAGTTTTGTTAGACATATATAAAAAAATGGGACTGACTGCCCTCAAATAACCCATGTAGTCACTAATCAGCCAGCTCATTAAAAACCAGGGTATCTTTGCCTACGACATTAAAGCTTGTATAATTCTGGCAGTTAGTATTCTAGTAGTAGAACTCGTTTTTCCCTGCAGCTTAATGCTGCATTCCTTTGAAAAACGGTGTCAATTAGAGACGCATTTGTACCCGCGGGCGGCCAATGTCATCGATACATTTCAACTCTGCCAGTGAAATTTAAAATGTAGACGGTGGTCACCGTATTCCATCAGGTGATTTAGCTGCACTCGATCAAAATTTTACATAAAAACATTTGGTCCTTTTGTACGCATCTGCTGACTGGTCCTAATGCTAGGCTTACGACATTAAAGTCGTCGGCTTATGTTAATGTAGCGTACTTTAGATAGCTGTTTACACGTACGATGTGGGTAGTTCTGCTGTGTCTGTATATGCTGCCTAATGTTCAATCAACTGGTTTGAGATTGAGATATTTTACTTGATGATATACGATCCCAATGTCTGTTTATTGGGTGCAATTTAAATTTTAAAAATCTTTTCCAAAAACTATCGCACTGGCCACACTTATATCATTATTTTAAAATGATCTATCTGATATCATCGTTAGCCAAAACTATAAGAAGGACCGTAGGTACAGTTTTAGGTAACAGATGACGGCTAAGTTGAAGCAGTGGCTGAGAAAATGTCTTCTCCGGTAAGTAGCAGGTATAATTCCCTTTTTAACACACTTTCAGTAGCACTAGCAATCGTCAGCTCGCAGTAGTGAAACCTAGCAATGGTTATAAGTTATAAGCTGGTATTGCATATAATTTTCTCACGGCAGACACGTCTTCGAATTTTTGTTTCTAGGACATGCTGATTTTCTCACGATGTTTTCCTTCACCGTTTTGAGAGCAGTCGTGATGAAATTATTTACGCAAAGGAAAGCGTCTGCCTGGGTTCCAAACCCACGACCTCGACTCATAAGTCGGGGCAGTTACCACTAGGCCACCACTGCTCCACATATTATTTAATATCCAAATGTAACCTCACACTCAAAAGTCGGGTCTATCATCAATAAAAAAGCTTCCGTTCAAGCTCAACAACCACTCAGCTGTCACACACTGACTACCGGAGTTGAGACAGTGTCTGACACTTGATTCATTACGCTCTGCTTAACGAGACGATGAAACAGATGTTAGGACTACCTCATTAGTAGGTGAGCGTGGGCTCAAATATCAGTGCACTAATTAAAACACTAGGTCTTTTAATAATAGGTTTCTGTTTATATTTAAACTACAGTCGGTAACATTCATAGAAATGCTGAAATATGGAGCTGTGAGAATCAAACAGTAAAATGACCACCCTCTCTTAACTTCGAAGTTTGCAAATCGAAAAATCTAATTTATAGAAGTTTACATAAATAAGATATATGCGAGGAGCTCGTGGCTAAGTAATAACAGCCGAACGGGTCGATTTATCAGGTTAAGCTACGCTTGCCGGTATTGGTCTGTGGATGGGTTCCATCTTTACATACCGAGACTCCTCCGTGCCTCGAAAAGCACGTTAAGCCGTTGCTTTCGGTTGTCATTCGTGGATCTTTGATAGTCGTTACGGGTCGTCAGAATCCCGAAAGTCTGACAACCAGTCTTACCAAGGGTTAAGTCAAGACTATCATTCAGCTGCATTCGGTTAGACTGGAAGCCGACCCCATTAGAGTTGGGAAAAGGCTAGGCAGATTGATTGATTTTGACACAAATAAGATATAAAAAAATATAATGATTAGCACTACTTAGCACTGATTTTTTTGTACTTATCTAATCTTCCAAAAAAACATGTTTATGCGGCTCCGAAAAAGGAATGGATGGATCTGTAGCACAGTAGAGTTTACCTAAGAAAAGTAAAAACAGTCTTACAAAGAAAAAAAAACATGATTGCGTATTCCATTTTCAAAATTACATCTTTCCACAGATTATTTCTGCGTCTAGTAATGATGCCTGGGCCCTAGGTCCAGTACTAGCCATAACTCTTGAAACAGGAAGCTATTACCAATTCTATGAAAGCTATCAGCTTTATCTCGTACGCTATTAGTAGCATCTTAGTTTGGAGTTAATAGTACCACGTCGGGATATGGTTATCATGGGGGGACCGCATGTTGTATCTGGTTGTCTTATTAAATTGTAAACGCAATAATTTGTATGATAACAATGTATGTTTCAATTGATTGGACCAAGGCTTATGTAGTTTTGAATTTCCAATAGTTTTAGATATAGGATAGAGGATTTTCGTTCAGGAAAAACTGGGACAAGAATCTGAAATTGAGCCTAAAGTGGCATTAGCATGGGTCCATATAACGTAACATGGAGATATAGAGAAGACTCAATATAGCCCATGAATAATTGTTATACATAAGCTTATGTAAAAGGGTCCCATACAGTCCGATGGTCCATGTAATAACGGGAAGTAGTTTTTGCTGCCTGCACCTGCAACACCCAGGCATCAGGTATCTGTCGTTGCCTACCAACTGACAACGCCGAAAAGTCGTATTGGTCGCGTTATGACCTGTAGTGTCATTGGTAGCCTTGAAACGGGAACAGAGCAGCGCTACATAGGGACAGAAATGGAACCAGGTACTTTATTTGACGTGCCATATAATTTATGTTGTACTATTAACCTATGTACCTACTAACTCCTAGATCTAAATTCAAATGCAACTGTTTAGCAACAGATAAATAAATAAATAGTCAATTATTCGATAAGCATCGAATCGATTAGAGCTCAAAACATTAAAGTATCGAGCGGCAATCGATCACAGCTTCGTGACTGGCTCAAGATAATTATATCACTCGGGTTCAGATATGATCGATTGGTCGGTCGCCGGGAGGTGATGGGTTCGATCACTGGTTGAAGTTTTTTTTGTGTCAAGTTGAAGTTGGCTACTGTTTTTAAAAGTTATTTTAGTGAGGTATGATGGATTGCAGAAGGATACATGTTTATGAGGTGTTGTCGCTACTAGATTATGCTTTTTGGTGGCAAAACTAACAAACAGCTGCTCTCAGCCCACTCGATGATAATAAGTGGGCACCGCTTTCTATGGGTATTAGACATCTGCAATAGACACCAGTTGCCATCCCAGAGACAAGGCTGAACCCTCATGTGTTTGTAATGAGGGATACCAACACTGGTACTGTTCAAAAGGAATTAGGTACCTACGTGTGCAAGTATACAAACTTTTTGCAGTAAAACATGAAAAAAATATTTTCATAAACATTCTCCATACTCAATTCTGCATCTACAAAAGCTGCTGGAGTTAAATCTCTGTTAAGGGAAAACCTGACAAGGCCATTGCTGTCTTCGCGGGTTGAACCTGGATGAGGCTGGCACAGGAGCCAGAAAAATCAACCCAGCAGTGGGTGAAGTCGGGCTGTGGATGATAATGATGACGACAACCTTCCGAAGGTAAAGCATCGGTATTTATGGCATACATGCCGAAGATAGGCAGTGCCTTTTATGGGCATTCATACCTATGTACCACGATGATGTCAAAAATGCAGATTTCGAAGGATCCGTTTAAATCTGTGGCAGCTCAAGACAGGCTAGTTGCAGTATGTTAACATCCCGCTACAAGACAGCTCGTTTGTCGTAGTAAGTATGTAAATGATCAAAACCCACACCCACATCATGTAATCTAACATTGAAGCTACAAGCACCAACAATGCATCCCACCCACTAGCTACTAAGTGTCCCCCACACATACCGCGGCTACCGACGACTTTTTCATCTAAAATGGATGCCAATTACGCGTCCATATACAAAACGCGAGCGACTTTTTGTCTTTCGTCTGAAAAGGCACTAATTATGGTTTCCGGTTAGACAGAGGGAATGTTGGGCGCGCGGCAAAAAAGTCGCAGAGGTGTGCGCGAGTCGCGAAGCGTCGCGCGACTGTATCTTGTGTAGGGTTGGCACTCTGAAGCTGCCGTCATTAATATCTGTTTATACAGCAATAACAGGAATCCGATAGAGATCACATGATTGACGTCACAACCACTCGATCGCTAGTTTCGTCAGTACAAATCATGTTGTCAAATAGGTAAGGGCTTTGAACAATTCAGTCTTTCATCAAACTGTGTTTATTGTTTTGGTGAATCTATGTGTCGTACCTGCACTTCTAATCTGACGACGTATAACATGCCGCTAATGCCGCGATTAGAGTGGCCAGTTGGCCACCCACTGGGCCCAACTCGTTTTACCATCGACTCGAAAAGAAGAAGGTGTCTATACGCCCATAACATACTTTCGCATCCATAATTATATTTTGAAAAAGCACAAAATTTAATGTTTATAAGGTAGGTGCCATGACACCAGTTGCTACTTTAGTAATGAATTGTTTTCATGAAAACACCATTACTTACTGCAGAGTTGAATTCTGCACTGCTTCTTAACACATTGAAGGACACTGAACGAGACACATTACAAGTTTTATTGTTATGACGGGCATACTATGGGCGTTTACTGTCCCTCAGAGTGTTAACATTTCGTTTCGGTAGTATTAGTCTATGAATTTATTGCGGCGTAGAGGCGTTGTTCGGATTTTTCACCGATGTCCTGGTGATAAAATTTCCTGTTGATAAAATCACACAGAAAATATTCACCCTCTTTTCCCCACCGCGCCAGCCCTGACAAATAACTCTAAACGCGAATTCTATTAGTAAAAGCATCACGTACAGCCGAGCACAGAGTAACGTACCTACATGGACTAATGAATATCTTCATTGCGGAACACATGTACCGAATTACTGATATAGGTACCATTAACTGACAGACAGATAACGGTAACTTTTTATATAGATATCAATTTTTATTAAAGGTAATATTAATGAATGAAAAATTGTTATGAAGTTATGAGAGTCGGTTTAATCGAGAGTGGTTTTGTCGAGTTAGAGATTTTTGCTTGTCGAGTGCCGCTCGTGGCTAAGTAATAACAGCCGCACGGGTCGATCCATCAGGTTAAGCTAGGCTTGCCGGGGTTGGTCTGTGGTTGGTTAACCATCTTAACATACCGATACTCTTCCGTGCCTCGGAAAGCATGTTATTGTCATTCGTGGATTTTTGACAGTCGTTACGGGTCTGACAACCATTCTTACCAAGGGTATCGTATTACCCAGTTACTGGGCTGTGGAGGTCAGATAGGCAGTCACTTCACGTAAAATACGGTATTCAGCTGCATCCGGTTATACTGGAAGCCGATCCCAACATAGTTGGGAAAAGGATAGGCAGACTGATTGAGTGCTTGAACTAAGACAGTTCTTCAAAAAAGAAAGTTCTTCTTTTTGTTCTGTGGCCCACCTACTTATGTGTGTGTGTGTTTAAATGTGAGCAATTTCTCAATAATAAATAATTCAATTAATTCAGTACTTTTGTCCAAAGACTAGGTTGTTTGAAAAGAAGTTTTAAAGTTTAGTTAACCTAATGGCGCTTATTTTAGTCAACCTTGAATAAAACTAATTATTTTTGCGCTGGTTCTCATTTTAATTGACATTGCGGTGTCAAGACATTTATTGACATGACAGATGTCAACTTGTATAAATTCACCAACTGTTACTTCATAATTAAGTAAGAAGTAGTACAAAAAAATTGCATGAATAATAAATTAAATTCTCTGTCGACACATTACTCTGCGTCCTAAGATGGTGTCGCAGAAAAAGAAAACTGCGTTTATCGAAGAAAACCAAAGACAATCGGTTGTAAAGTAAATAAAAACAAAATGTTCCAACCTTTGAAAGTTCAGAGTTGAAAACAAATGAAAGTTTAAAAGTTTTCTGTCGTTCCTTATGAGCGTTTGATTGTCTATCATAGTATCTACACGTCATATTGGTAAAATGTTGGTGTCTCTTACAGAAAAGTCATGAATGAAGACTTGAAGTTGACTATGACAACGTCAAAAGTACACACTTTGGACCTAGACTAAATTAAGAAGACTTTATTTGAGGTAAAAAAAAATTACTCACATCTTATACTATTAAACGAGAAATATTTGTATGTATATATATTTATACATATTTGTAATCACGTTCTCGAAAACGGCTCTAACGATTTCGATGAAAGTTGCAATATAGGGCTTTACGGGGGCGAAAAATTGATCTAGCTAGGTCTCATATCTGGGAAAATTCGTTTTCACCCGAGTAGAGCTCGGTCGCCCAAAGTTTAGAACAAGATGGCTACCTTAGACTGTTTGACAATTGACAATAATTGACACATGGCAGCATGGAATTAGTAAGTATCTACTATCACGGCTGCATGGACTCAGTATGAACTATCCTATACTATTAAATGTCCATTCTCTATTTTTACCACAGCAGAGCTCAGTCGCTCACGTACTATATAGTGATACTAGCTTTAAAGATTTATAACACAACTTTTACATTTCCGTTGTTACTGCTGTAGTCGCCTGAAAAACGTATAACGATAACATTGTTCTCACCTCAACCGCCTGCTCTCAAACATGTAATAAATACGATACGATAATGATGTTCACAGAATTAACATAGAAATATTCTATGTTAATTTTCTACCATTTTCTTGCACAGTGTCTGACATTATCACATTACACGCGACGATTTCATCTACTTATGTCCGTATAAGTACTAATTGTCCGCTAGAAGTTTCTCCATCGAGCTGCACTATTCCTGCGACGTGCATCTGATTGGGTTATTCACAGGAACAACTATGCATTTAAAGTTTTTATCATACATAGTTTGGTCGTCCTATGTAAACGGTGGATGCTAAATGACGCGATGCCATGTATCTGAAATAAGAAAATCGAACTGATACAATACTGTTTATTGAGCCCTTGTTGTGGTGTTGATAATTCCTCAATTCAATAACATATAATAATTATTTTATTATTGCTTTGAAATACACATGTAAAAGTAGTAGATTTTTTTGACTTCGGATGATTCTCGAACGAGCTTGAATCTCGATTAGTAACTAGATTTTAGTAGAGATTGATAAGGGTATTGGAAAAGACTTATGACGGGTAGAAACAGGTTTTTTTTATCGGGGTTTCTTTATCTAACATTTTCCTCCTTGTTGTTTTAGAATATCGTTTAATATATACCTACACCAACCAGAGCGTTGAGCGCAGAGAATCATTGACTACATTTTTGATGAACGTGCATCGTGTACGTTCATCTTGCTTGCAGCTGCAGCTTGCAGCTTGCATCCAACTTGCTAGGTACCTCAGCTATTTTTTAAGTAGTGTCACGTAGAGATAATTTGTAGTGTCAGTAATTGTAGCTATTGGCACTTCATGTATTTACCGGCGCTCGTTTAACCAACAGGATACACATTGATCGCTTTTTTAACAGTTCATCAGCTATTTCTTTTAGTACCTACCCATTTAAATCTTACAGTCTATTGCCTCAGTTATTCACTGCTTAGACTCGAATCCTAGATATGAAGAACCCATTTCATCATTTTATAAGTTAATTAGAGTACTAGTAATGGAATAATAATTCCTCGATTTCATTCGAATAAGGCAACTGTAGAATTTTATCCAAGCAAATTTTGGATTAACTGAAAACTATAACGATTGGAGAAATTACCTCTACTGCCAATCAATCCTTGTAAAATATCGTCACTATTATCTATGTTTGGCAAACTCTAAGTCACGGTCGCAATCAGCCCGATGGGATTAACTTCCAAGTCCACATACGTAGAGGGGACATGTTCGCTCACATAATTAACGTCACTGACACACCACTGTGCTGTCGCTCCAACACAACACACGTGTGCCGAAGTGAGCTGGTTGGCAGTTAACATGCTCTCGTTTCCTTATATAGGCAACTAGATTAAGTATAAGCTTGAGTTTAATAAAGGGAAATAATAAACTTGTTACGAAAGGTGTGTGTTAGGGAGAAATAAATAATGGTTGATTTCCTCATCTATCAAGCCACTGAAGCTACGGACGTACTTTCTGCTTCTTATCAAAGGAAGTCCCCAGGCCTTCTATCTATGCTTTTTGATTACATACAGTACAAAAGTTGGGCAAGCTTTTCTTATCCCCGGTTGCTGAAAGCCGCATTTTTGTTAGTACTTAAGAATTATGTTAGAAATAAACATTCAAATATGTATTTGAATGGTGTGCCACAATCATACTATTATAACTAAAATTAAATATCAGACTACATTACTAACAAAATCACAGTCATCTCTAAATTACTAAAATGTTTAAAATCTAAAAAATAATAAAAAAATATTAAATAAAAAAAACCATTCATTAAAATCATGAAACAACAAAATAAATACATAAAAATCAATATATACTTTTGTCAGTTGCTGTTCTTTGAGACATGTAACAGTCAATTCTGCCAGCCACAACACTAGTAGGAGGAATGCTGTTGCCACTTCCGCGGGCACGACCTTAGTAACGACGCAGCTCTGTTTCTGAGGATGGCATCGAAACATCAATACGAGCGTCGGCAACCATGCCTCGGCAGCCGCATCAACATCCTAAAGGCATTGTTGTACTGTAAGCGCAGGACGTTGATTGCCTTCAGCGCATATTTGACCCATAGACTGCACGTATAAAAAGATTGGCAAAACTCCCGAAACAAAGTAACTTTTACTGCTTTACTGCAGCGTCCAAATCTACGAGCCAACATATTGCACTCCCTCTCAATATCCTCGTAGTCTAAGCGGTCATCCAAGACCCAGTCGCCCAGGTATTTGAATCGCGAAACTCTGGGTAAACAAACACCGTCTATGAGGACGCGTGGTAAGCGAGTGACTTTATGACCTGGTGATTGGAACACCAAAACCTCGCTTTTCTTTACATTATACGTGAACTCATGGGCTCCGGCATATTCCACACATATAGCGAGGAGTTTTCGAACGTCGCTTATAGAAGGACCCAGCAACACCATATCATCTGCGTAACTGATATTGTTGACGTATTTTCCGTCTATAGAGCAGCTAACATTGGTGTCGCTGAGTGTCCCGATGAGTCCGTTTACATACAGATTGAAGAAATGAGGCGATGTTTAACGTCCTTGCCTTACTCCACACCCCAGTCTGTAGGTATCGGAGATCGCGCCCGCCCACTTCACAACATTAACTTGGTTATTGTACCAAAAATGTTGATGACTTCTTCTGGAAGGGCTGGTTTCGGCTCCTCATTTTGTGCCATAGCACATCATAGGACACCAAATCGAAAGCTTTCGATAGGTCTAAAAAACAGGCGTAGACCGGAGTCTTACTATCGGCGTACTACCGGACAATAGAACTGCTGTTTCTGTCTACAGCCCGCGCCTGAAATCGAACTGAGCGTCGTTCAGCTTTATGTGGCTCTTCAAAATGCGATCAAGCAAACTATCCAGCACTTTCGCCACGGTAGTAGCTAATGAAATGGGCCAATAAATGCTGTTATCAAACTCAAACTCAAACTCAAAGCATTTATTTCAATTAAACCATTTACAGGCACTTTTGAATTGTCAAATAGTCGCGTCAGTTAGACAGATAGTTGAAGCTAGTTGCCCATTCCAAAACGTAGATCTTTATGGAGAAGAACGGGCAAGAAACTCCAAGGACACTCTTTTAAATATAGAAAATTACAAAATCCTGGGTACATTATTCTTGTTGCTGCTATATGTGAGAACAATGTACAAAAAATAATCAAAACAATTCAAAATATAAGATAAAAAATAAGCCATGGCAGATAAGAGATGACCAGTCACAACTGACGGCGCCCGTTCACGAACATGACGCATATCTGATGCGTCACAAGTTTTATTTTTGATTATTGGCACAGCCACGGTCTTCATACACTCATCAGGCAGGTATGAGCGTCGCGTCTTAAACAAAATGTATAAAACATTGCTAGAACTCTTGGCAGATGAACCCCTGCATGCTGCAAATGCTCAATCTTAATTCCGTCGTGGCCTGGGGACTTACTCTGCGTCATATGTGTTATAATGGTAGATATTATATGTTAATGTCCCTCGGCAAACTTTACTAAAAATTAACTCGCAATCGACTTGGAAGTCGGTCCCGGCCCGGTATGCAGCAAGTGCAAAGGGAACATATATAAATCCGACGACTGACGAAACACGAAGTTTGTCGACGGACATTAAGAAAATAGTGGTACTGTATGCAAAATTATCTTTTAAAGATCTACTGACTGAAATAAACATCATTTCATTTCATCTCTTGTTAGTTGGGCATGAATTTCGTTATACTCAGTTGGTTAAATGTAACGTTATTCAATTACACGTCAGCGAATATTAACTCTCAAGAAGCATCTAGTTATAAAACCTCATTTGCCATCACCTCATTACCGAGATATTATCACATTGGCACGTAAATACCTCTAAACCTACTAGAACCAAAACGTGATTTAGCTAGTGACAGACATCACAGTCACTATTGGTCGTCTGATCTACGATGTCAGCCAATAGACGGGCGTCTCAATGACCCAGATACCTTCAGGTATCAGTAGCATACCTAGACTTGGATTATTTGCTTCTGTATTACTTTATTTTATTTTTTTATAGGTGTGTCCGCAACTGCTTTCATACAAAAAAAAAAAAACTTTAACCCCCAGTTTGACTTTAGTTACCTCAACACCCCCGTTAAAGAACCATTCAAATATGGTTCTATTTTCTGGTCTGGTCTGTTGGTGTGGTCATCCTGTTGTAGGACGCTGTACCTATTATTTCCAATCTTGAATCCTGCCTCAATTAGCAAAATTAAAGCAAAAGATAGTTTGAAAAAATATAAATTAACGGGTGATAAACTTTCAACGTTCGACTGTTTTCTGTATATGTCTAAAATAAAGATAATTTAAATTAAAGCCTTGAAGCTCCATAATAGCATTGATGAGTTACCTAATCTAATGCAAAGAAGAATTACACCATCCATAATGCCGGAATCATTCTATTTGACGGGCGCTTTGTTTCTCGCCCTGACTGACTGTCCAAATACACAAAAACCTCCGCAACCACAATGGTCATCACAGCGACCTAAAGACAGACATAATTGTAACCTAATTATCAATTAACGAACAATTTTAATGATCAGGCGCACATTGCTTCTTCAACCGTTTCTTCGAGACAGCCGTCAGTCGATCAACGTTACACTACTCAATTGAATTATTTTTTGTCTCGCTCTAACGCGTAGGAGTCGTATAAGTCGTGGCAGTCATGAATAATGGATGCGCGTGAGCAACGCGCGCCGCGTATCGATCACGCCGCCCTAATGATCTACTATCGATCGATGATCTATAGTGTGAGATTGTGGGGTGACTATGAGTTTTGTACAGTCAGTGGTGGCCCAGTGGTCATGGCCTCGACTTTACGAAACTACGAAGTACAATTATTTTCTTTCATCACCACTGTTCTCGGGCAATACCCGTAATTAAAAACGTTCAAAATCTCATGTTAGCCACAATCAATGTCAAACACTTGTCAAAAACGTAGGTATTTTACAAGTATTTATGACAGATTGAGACTTTGAAGATTAGAATCCGAACGTTCTTAACAATACGAAAACTTACGACCTCACCTCTAAAACATCATGGAGTAACCCAGCATGTCGAAGACATGTGACTTTCACCAACCCGCACTAGGCCTGCGTGGTGCATGACAGACTCATCCCCTTTACAGAAAGGAAGACTTAGTCTCAGCAGTGGGTTATAGACTGCTTATGATTATGCTATGAGTAACGAAACGGCCGGTGCCGAAACATGGACACTGACAGTAGGGCTGGTCCACAAATTCAAGGTCGCTCAGGGCGCTATGGAGCGGGCTATGCTCGGAGTTTCATTAAAGGATAAAATCAGGAATGTAATTACCGACATAGCTTGCAGATTAAGCAAACTGCAGTGGTAGTGGGTTGGCCATGTTTGTTGAAGGGCCGATGGCCGGTGGAGCAGCCGAGTCCTGGAGTGGAGACCGCGTATCAGCAAGCGTAGTGGTGGGATGCCCCCTGCTAGATGGACCGACGACCTTAAGACTGTGTGAAGACACACGTCTGGACAGAGTGTTGTTTTGATGTTTTTTTTAGGTTTTGATTATTTTGTAAAATAATAGCGAGTTAATTGTGCAATAATCTCAATAGTGTCAATAGCATAAAGCGAAAGCAGTTTATCAGACATTTAAATTACGAGCCCTATATGGAACGGTTAGCAATCATTGTTGGCAATTGATTTCGGTGCAGCATCACCGCATGGTCACCCTTCTAATAATAATGCAGCATTCTCAAACATTTATGGCTGCGCTCGCGTCGACCGCCTTCTGTTTTGGTCGTGATTTAAGTGCTAAAGTCGCATTCCTATCATCACGACAGTTGCCTTGAAGGGTGGGTAGGATAAGGAATGGTTGGTTCTTACTGGGAGAGACTGAGTTATTGGTGACTTGGACTAATGTTTCATATTAATAAGGTTCTAGCTATGTTGCTATCTCGAGAAGGGCCTTGGGTCAGCGACTGACTGCGTGATCAATAATCACTGTTTTTGGAAGACGAATCTGGTGAATACAAAGAGCAGACAAAAGAAATCATCTGTCTATTCACTTGCTGTCGTACTCATATATTTCAATTGTTCGTAGTCTTTTATGAATTATCGGAAAGCACAATGCGTATTAAGTGAGTTACATAGGTATGCAGTACCATCTTAAATGAATCCTGATAGCAGCTGAAATTTCCCATATACCTATAATGACTAGGTATTTTTGTAGGACTCAAGACTAGGACAGGTAAATAATTTGTTAATCGGGGATTGGGAATGATGATACTTTTTAAACTTTCATAGTTTAAAAAGTATTATTATTTGTGTTTATTTGTGTAAATCAATCTTGTTGTATAAAAGGAGCTCGTGGCTAAGTAATAACAGCCGCACGAGTCGATCCAACAAGCTACTCTTGTCGGGGTTGGTCCGTGGATGGGTGACCATCTTTACATACTGAGACTCCACCGTGCCTCGAAAAGCACGTTAAGACGTTGGTCCCGGCTGTCATTCGTGGATCTTTGACAGTCAATACGGGTCGTCAGAAAGCCCAAAGTCTGACAACCAGTCTTACCAAGGAGTATCGGATTACCCAGTTACTGGTGTTAGAAAAAGGCCAGGCAGATTGAATCTTGTTGTATAAGTCGTTTCATATCAGCACCCTATTTCCGTAACACACTTTCAATCACAATCCGAGAGTTTTGAAGGATATTGCTAGTCCATTGCTTCATAGATTTGAAAAATTCGTCTGCTCGACAATGTACTCAATGCAATGAACTAGGGTGAACCGTCAAAATGAAACCCATTGCAAACAGTTGTAATTTTATGTGTGTTATGCAGGACTTTATTAGAGGTATCATAATTATGTTACAAAGGTCATTTAGCATTAACAAATATAACATTGTTGTAAAGGTGGATCCGCAGTTGTAGTCCGCGAAATTAAAATTTTCTTACGTTTTTTTGCAATTTGCAGGTCAGTCTCAGGTTGTAAAAAAATAATTTCGCGGCTACAGCTGAGGATTCGCACCTTTAATTCAGATTATTTTTTCAGAAAGTGCTCATTGGATTCAACCTCGTTCAAATGACTGATATTGTCATCATCCTATTTTAAGTTTTCATCTAGCTCAAATCAAATCACCTTTCACGGATCACGAACCAGTTACAATCTTTCTCATATTACGGCCATCATATTGCCTATGATTGAATAATTTGATACATTGTCTCGAGGAGGTTATAGTTTGATTCATTGTCTCTAGTCTATAATCATGCTGTGAGCGATTGGGCGTTGTTTATGACACTGCAGATTATGATATGATTGAATTTGCTGTCAGTTAAATGTTGCATAATGTAATTTATTATAGTACTGAGATAATTGATAATTTGGTATTGTAATTTATTTGATAATAATTTACTCTTTTATAGATGCTTTATCGCTAGTGTATGGTTTGTTGTAAACCTCGGCAACGTTACTGTTTCTTATTATTCCCTATTTTGTGTGGCATTAAAAGATATTTCCAATGTATCAAAAATATTTTGATCTTGCTGAATGGCGGCAAAAATATTCCTCGTGATTATAATTATTAAACCTAGTATATTCTTTCACGAGGACCTCCGCTAGTGGTACTAGAACTATAATTTGCATTCAATTCAGCACATTATCCTACTTTTCATACTGGCTAGCAGCCTAGACCTTAAACCGGTTTTACACACAATACTATTATCATGTAGCACATAATTATGTTTGTGAGGCAAATATTGAAATCAAGAGCTTATAAAGCACTTTTGCAGTTATTAACCGTGGCATAAGATTTGGCACACACTTGCGAATTTGCAATTGAAATAGTCGTTGTATTCATTTCAGACTTATGACGCCTTTTCATCCCAGTTTAAATAAAAAAGTATGAAGCGGCGGTACCTATAAGCCTTTCACAATTATAGATTGGGAATAGATGACTTTTGTGTTTGATTAACCCCTGAGCTATGCTTGAAGAACAAAGCAACGAGAACCTATCAAACCATTCGACATCAGAAGGCCAATTCTCGTACTTAAAAAACGTTCACATTCAAGTCGCAATCTGTCAAACTTGCCAAAAATGTTGGTAAAATGATTGTATTTTTGACAGACTGCGAATGAGATGCGAATGCGAACGTCCTTAAAAATTACGGGAATTGACCCTCAGATGTAGCAACAGATTAAATTGAATCGACTTATTGAAACGGTATTAGGTACTACATTGAATATACGTAGATATACAGAATGGATAATAGTACTACAACCTACAGCTCTGTATTTGTTTTGATGAACAATGTATAAGAAACGCTCAATCTAGAAATTTCTGTAGTAAATCTGTCAATCTCATAAACAAATAACAGGACCCGAAACAGCTATCTGTAGGCCATTATTATAAATATTGAATTGTTGTGTGGTGGTAACGAAGCCGCGACACGTACAGCCTTCATACAATGCCTATAGTCCATCCACACGTATAGTATCGCTGCAGTCAATCGCTGTCACTGCGTTTTTTTATATTATCTGAATAGATCTCGCAGGGCAACCTCGGAGTTTGTGGGCGGTTTAACCGGGTATGCTGTAAATGCCTTAATAATTAATACTAATAATTAATTGGGGCCTCCAGCCAGGGCATACAACTTATAAATTATGCGACTACATGCTTAAGGCACCCCCGGGGTACGGACATCAGCTTAGGGCGTCGCTGGGAGACGGCAGAAAGGGACTGGCTGCATCGGATGCGCCCACTGTGCCATCATAATCTATATTTCAGTGCACAATAGAGCGATATTTCGTAATTTTATTTACCTAGTAATATTGATCAATTAATCAAAACAGTGGAATATTTGACAGTTAAGTATTTGCGACGGCGACGTTGCCAATTTTTTGAAAGCTCGGGATCTCAAGCAGCGAAACCACGGACCATCACAATCTATACAGGGTGGCAGGGACATCGACGCGAAGCCGAAGTTTTTGCGTTGACTTAGAAGCTTGACTTTTTTAGAGCTCCAAGGGACCATAGATCTACGTATTTGATATTGATTTCAACTGATTAGATACCTCCACGCGTGCCTGAGAAAATGTGTCTTGACAGACGGACAACGAAGTGATCCTATAAGGGTTACGCTTTTTCCTCATGAGGTACGGAACCCAATAAAATTAATGAGCTAGTGTTAAATAAAAACAATTCAAAACACAATATCGTCAGCCGCAACATCGTCAGTGCGTGTAGAACATTATAATCGCCGGCGCACGACTGTCACATTATCAGACGCATGACATGGCGCAACTGATCTAGTTGTGAGGTCGGCGTGTGATTCACGCGTTATAGCGTGCTAAGGATATCAAGATTTTCATGATACTGATAGTAGTGTGGTAGAGGAAGCTACTTTCATGCTGCCCTTGACTGTCGCAAAGAAAGCTCCAAGAGAGGAGCTACGTTCTATCCATATGCACAGCGTGATGTTAATTTTAATTTCTAGGTGTACCAGCTCCTCCGAGAGCATCTTCTCACGGAGGAGCTCGTGGCTAAGTAACAACAGCCGCAAGGTTCGCTCCATCAGGTTAAGCTGCGTTTGCCGGGGTTGGTCCGTGCATGGGTGACCATCTTTACATATCGAGATTCCTCCGTGCTTCGGAAAGCATGTTAAGCCGTTGGTCCTGGCTAGTCAAAAGCCCGAAAGTCTGGCAACCAGTCTTACCAAGGGGTATCGTATTACCCAGTTACTGGGTTATGGACGTCATATAGGCAGTCGCTCCATGTAAAATTCTGGTATTCAGCTGCAACCGGTTAGACCGGAAGCCGACCCCAACGTAATTGGGAAAAGGCTTGGCAGATTGAACAGCAAGATGCTCGCGTCATTCTTTAGGTGGTCACGGAGTGGCTCATGTTGCCATTATGTCTTGGCTGTAGATAATTGTCTTTTCATCTTTCAGGAATTTCTCGGTCAAAGTCTGATTTAGTTCAGTTAATGGCCTCTCCTACATGAAACTTGAACATAACTGGTGCAATGTGGGTGTACCTAATTTATCTCTCTGCCTAACCCTTCAGGTAATACAGACATGATGTTATGTTATGATAACTCATCATCTGTCGATCACTCGACGTACACGTCGAACCTATAAATTTACTTAATATTATAATCAAGTTAAGTTAACCAATCGTTTTATTAAATAGACATTAAAAACAACCAAAACATCAAGTTAGCTACGGATATGATACACTTTCTATTACACGTCTTATAAGAACGGAAACTAAATGTCAGATTACATACATTTATTATTGACATCCGCTGTACGTGGGCTATAACTCAGTGTTAATGGAGTATGTGAATAATTAATAATCATTACATATAGCGCAGTGGTGGCCCTGTGGAACAGTGGAACTCACGGGCGGCGGTTCGATGATTCAAACCTGAAACTGGATGCTGGATGCAATAAATTGATTTCATTCAAACAGCCGGGTAATTGCATAACACACTTACAATGCCAATTATTCACTTGCTTCAAAAACGTTGAAGGAAAACATCATGAAGAAACCGGCATGTGAAGCCAAGTCAGAGGCCAATCGGTGGTTTTAAAACCTTGACACCAGGTTAGTCAAGAAAGATACGAAAGAAAAAATGGATTGCAATTTTGAAAATTCAACAACATTTATTGCGTTGTCAGCAGAAAATTTTTCAAACGCATGAAGCAATGCATTTGCTATTTCCTTCAAAATCGGATTGTGATTGAAAGCGTGTTATGCAATTAGGCTGCTGCTCTCACCTCAAAAGGGTGAAAGAAAACATCGTGAAGGCACCAGCAGCTGCATGTCCTAGAACCAAAAAATCGTGAGCATGACTGCTGACCGTAGAGTTCGATCCCTAGATTGATAAAACTATTAGGTAGTAGGTTTTCCTAATGTAGGAAATTCTCCAGTAGGCCAGAGTCCTGGATGTGTGCCCCGTTATGTCAATAGGCTCACTCCCTATTAGGATTGCAATTTACTTGTTGCGAACCAAGGTCAAGCGTCGAGAGCAGAGTGCCTCTGCTCTCGACGCTTGACGTGTCCACACGTCGTTGAGAGGTGAAACACGAGTCGATTTTTTACAAGGTTCTTTATGACTCTTTAAGAACAGTTTAGCGGATTAGGTTACTAAATATACGTCGTCTATTGTATTTTATAATGGATTTCGCAAAGTCACGCCTGTATCAATTAACTACTTTCACAGTCAAATAGGCTGACCTCTGACGTAAAAGAACAGATATCAGATAAGGCATAAAAGTTTACGATACGATAGTAAATTGTAGATAATAGCAGATATTACATAAATTATGTTCACAACCTTGCCCTGTTTGAAGTAATTATAACATTATATGTGCCTGTCCCTAATGTATAGCTGTCGTGATGCTGTGACGTCATAATTCGATGATGTACTGGTTCAATTCTCACGCCCTAAACGTATGTTGTGCAATTACATATGAGTGCTTATAGTAGACGGACATACAGACGCGGAGAGCGTCGAACATGTCTCATCTTTATGAAGCGAAGTAACAGACCCCACCAACTTACCTTGTGAATTTAAGTATTGAAACACAAGTCACTACTTTTTAACTTTAATAGAGAATGGGTGCCAGAGACAGAAATCATTTATACTTATTTGGCGGCATCTACGCATCAAAGACCTGACGTCACACAAAATCTTGCATCGCGCAATTAGAGTTTACCGCGCGAACGACAATATACAAGACTATCCGATATTAATCGTTGGGCAGTTGCCCGCCAGACGCGACACCCGTCTGGCCGGAGGATCCTCTCTTTTTAATAAAGGATGAGTGAACTTTACACCCTGTTCCTCATACCTCTCAACTTAAACTTAGAGCTCAGCTTACTAAAAGGTTGGCGCATTGGTATTACCCATGTTTTAAAAGACCATATTTATGGGCGACGGAACAAGCTTTTTTCTTGCCGGCATATTTATATAAACATGACAGAAAAAGGATGCCAAGAAGAAGACTTCGAGAAGAAATAGAAAAACAAATAAATTTGTTTAAATAAAATTGGCTCGCCATTGTAGTCCTATTATCGCCAAAAAAAGAATACAGAGCACCATTGCTACAAAACCGTTTGTGGAACTTTTGTTAGCTCGCTATACTACACATCCGTATGTCCCACGCCCCGAGGCAGCTTTCATAAGCGTTACAGTTAGAAGCGATTAGGTATGTTAATAGCATCTATTTCTATATGATTAACATTTAATAACGTAACGACACGTAATTGGGACATGATAGTGTAAACAGATATTAGTTATAAACATTACGCTATTAGAGGTAGAAGGGCAAACAGTTTAACAGGGTTGCTTTTGCTATACACTGACGTTTAATATCGCTTTTTAATTTTAGTGGCTGTTTTTTAGGTGACGTCGTCGATTTGTGTTTCGGAGGGCAGCACTGTTCCTAAAGAATGCTGCACTCCATTGCTCGCTGGCAAATCTCAAGCTGCTGAACCGCCAAGCTTCGTGCAGACTAAAGTAACGTAACGTTTTCCTCCGTGGAGGGAAACGTAGGTCACAAATTAAATTAAAATAAAAAGGTATTAAAATTAAAAGTTAAAATTAGTAAAAGTAAAGTTAAGTTTAGGACACAGGACAGGCTCGGGTTAGGCAGGAACAGGCACAAGACAGGCTCAGGTTAGGCAGGAACAGGCAGGCAGGGAGTGGAACAGGTGGGCAGGCAGGCAGGCCGCAGGCAGCGTGCAGGAGGCTGGGCTGAGGATTATCCCCCCTGGAGGTACACTCCAGCCTGTGGAACGGAGTAGAGGTTGTGAGACTTTGTAGATGGAGGCGCTTTGAGGCGCCTCACCTAGCGGGAGGACCGCGCTAGCGTCACAGGTGACGGCGGAGGTCTCTCTCGGAGAGTAACGACGTCTAGTGTCGGAGGCCTTCGTGTGCGTGTGCTCGCGGCGTTTTACGCCGCGTGGTTAAGAGTTCGTTAGAAGTGAGCACCTCCTACAGGGCTAGGCAGGAGGGCCGAGCGAATTAAACACAGTATTACACAGTATTAGAATGTTTATTGACATAATCCACTCAGTATCGATAGTTTAAATTACACAATAAAATTAGGACACTCGCGCACGCTAGTTATGCTAGTTTTAAGAGACTAATATTCGAGTAGCTAACTGTTCAACAAATAAGACTTAAGGGCATAAAAACAGTGACTCCGTCTCAAGTTAAAAATACGACTCTCCGAGGGCTCAGACAAGACTAGACTGTAAAATTTGAAGACCGTTTTTATCGTTCTGTGTCATATTTTAAACGTTTTAAAAACATATTCAAGTTAATTCTTAATTTAGATATGACCAGCACTAATAAAAACGGCTTACAGAGGAGAAATCTTAGATCTACGCTTATTGCGAAGGTTCAGTGTGTACACCCACTTTATGAGAGAATATAGAGTGTACTTATCTATGGTGTGTTCTGTCTATGTTTTAGAAAAGTAAATTACGACAGATGACAGTTTAAGATGAAAACGTCAGAATATAAATATTCTAATGTTTTTACAAAAGGGAAAGTTAAATACTATAAAATCGATTTGGATGCTAAAACAAGAGATAATTAAAAGTATGCTTTAAAGAGGTAAACAATGCTTCAGAATATAAAAGTGAGTTAAGTACATGTGTCATAAAATATTAATAGGAAAATATATCAAAAGGTAGTTTGTTTAACATAATAACATAAAGAAAGAGTAACGTGTTTCTACGTAAATAAACTAAAGGATGTGGTTCCAAATAATGGAATACCACACTAGCGCGACGCGACACCGGTTATTGTTGTACCGTGAAGTTTTCTTAGAAATTGTATTGTTCGAGTCGCGTCGCGCTGGTCTGCACGAGCCTTTAATTTACCGCATAAAATTCAAAATGTGCCAACTGACTAATACGTATTTCTGGAGTTGTCGATTCAACCACAAATAAATTAACTTCGTGAGAAGCGCCTCAAGAAAAAATAATATTATTTAAAAGGGTCGAGTAAATTTGTGCAACTCAACCAATGAGCCACATCGACGCGCAACCTGTTCCTATGGATTCAGTTCATGATTCTGGACACAACTTTTTTTTTTTTTTTGGGTCGGAAATTATCAAAGTACTTCTCCCGCTCTGGGCGGAGCGGGAGGGCGTGTCAGACTTTTACTGACTAAAGCCCACCCGTGTTCCTTCCGTTGCCTGTGTGCCGGGGCCGCGATATCCCTTTCGGACAAACTCGCAACCCTGGCAGGATTCTGGACACCCCTGCGTTTCAATTTTTCGTCAGTAATTAAAAAATAAGCTACCTGTTCCATACATTTTGAACGCGTAGGTATTGCACGTTTCTATGAAACATTTGTTTTTTTTTTAATAACCGGCGACAATTTTCTACTCTAGGGGGTCTAGAATTATGTACTGAATTCATGGTTACAATTCGTGCGTCGATGTCCCTGCCGCCTTGTCACACACAATATGCGGCCTCATCGCTAAAAGCGATGTAACCTGTTGCTGAATCATTCAGAAATAAATCGAGCATTCGTTCGTGACGATGAATGCATTATCGCACCGCGTTGGTGAATTACAGATTTCGTCGTTTAAAATTCAGTGTTATGCGGGATTAATACCTCTTTCGACTTGTTTATGACAAAGACATAAAAAGAACCGAAAAGAGGAATACCCTCAGAGTAATAACTAAAGCAGTATCCTTAGCTCTATGCTAGTAATGTCAGCCTCAAAAAGAGGTGTGCATCGACAAGAATTCGTATCGTTGTCTAATCTGCGGTCGCAATTTATTTGCCAAACATGTAAACAAACACGAGTTTTAGGAAAAACAACTGTAATATTTATTTTATTTTTAGGAAAACTTACAGCTAAACAGATGCAGTAAGAAATAGCTTATACAAAGTACCTATACATAAAGTTCAGTTTCTGCTACAACTTGATATTTTTCATGACTTTTTCAACAGTACTGTAGCGGCATCTACATCGCTACATGCGAACTACGCACCAAAGACCTGACGTCACATAACATCCTGACGTCATACAAATCCTGCATCGCGCAATTAAAGTTTACCGCGCGATAAACATATATAGAATCTCCCAACTTCAACCTCTGGGCAGTTGCCCCCCAGACATCACACCCGTCTGGTCGGAGGATCCTCCCTTTTCTATGGGGGATGATTGAACTTTACACCCTGTTCCTCATACCCCTAAAGTACTAGTCGGTCTAAAATCAACTTTATTTACACTTCCATAAAGTTGATCTTTGTTCATGTTTGGCAAATAAATAGCGAACACAGATTACAATCAAATAACCTTTCTTTTAGCTGCGCCTCCTCTCAGGAAACTCAGCCTGAAGTTGTTACGCCCACACCCTCAGTGGTTCAGAATGTAGGTAGCTGTATTAATAATGTTAATAATAGTAGGAATAATTTGATTAACACAACATATGTATTTTCTGACAAATTTGGTCAAGGTTTTGGTAGAGTATTTAATCAGTGTTCACAACAATATGTTATAAATAATTGTATACCCGGTGCCAGTGTTAGCCAATTAATTAGTAGTATTAAATTGACAAAAATAAACCCCAGTTCAACTGTTATTTTATTATATGGGGATAGTTTAACTGTAAGAAAAAAGGACATAATTGAATGTGTCCATTTGATGTTACATCTTCCTGCCAGGGTTGCGAGTTGGTCCGAAAGGGATATCGCGGCCCCGGCACACAGGCAACGGAAGGAACACGGGTGGGTTTTAGTCAGTAAAAGTCTGACACTCCCTCTCGCTCCGCCCAGAGCGGGAGGAGTCATTTGATGATTTCCCACCCAAAAAAAAAAAAAAAAAAAAAAAAAAATGTTACATCTTAATGAGACCAATAGTTGTAAATTTATTTTCTGTGCCTTGCCTTATTCTCAATATTTGTCTGATGAGCAAAATAGGCACATTTATAATTTAAATATGTTAATTTATAATAGGACATGTCGTCACAGTGACGCTATTTTATATTTTGATTGTAATCAATTTATTACTGATTACAAACTGACAAATTATACAATGTATTTGCCACCTAGTTGTAGGAGACAAATTGCTAATCTCTTAGCATACAATATACAGAGTGACACTGGTACCTGTAGTGTACCACCAATTACTGTTAGTAGTGGTACTAACACTACTTTTGATACGCCTTATAGTTTAAACTATTAGGAGCGACAACGGGTGAGCCGCATATTTAGAAAGTTGTTCATCAAAATATGCAGGGTCTGTCCGGCAAAGAGCTAGAGCTAAGTTTATTTATAGAGAACTATGATGTTCAAGTGTTATGTTTGACTGAACACTGGTTGAAAGAACATGAAGTAGTGTTTATCAATGATGATAATTTTACTGTACAAAGTGCGTTTGTAAGGAAAATCGCCATTCGCGGTGGATCTTTAGTTCTTGTTTCAAACAAGTTGAAATGTAAACAACGTTTAGATTTAGTTAATCTTTCTATCGAGCGCACTATTGAGTTGTCTTGTGTTGAACTCGAGCGATACGTTATAATTTGCGTTTATCGACCACCCTCTGGTGATTTTATTAGTTTCGAATCGGTAATGGAGGATTCACTCAATAGGTTAAAATCAAGTAATAAAAGTATAATTTTATGTGGAGATTTTAATATTAATATTTTAGATGTTACTCCATTAAGTATTAGACTTCTTAATCTGTTTAGGTCTTATAATTTAATAAACTTGTTTTTTTAACCTACTAGGATCACGGCATCTTCTTCAACTTGTCTAGATAATATATTTAGTGATTGTGATGCCAAAAATAAAATAGTGTTAAGTGACTTAACGTCTGACCACTGTGGTTTATTAGCTAGCTTCCCCATGCCATTACATAAAAAGCCGCATAAAATTGAATGCAGGCCTTATACAGCTAGTCGTTGCAATAAGTTTAAAAATAATATAGCTCACAGAATTACACCATCTATAGTAGAACACGAGAATCCCAATGAAATCTATGGAGCCCTTTTTGATGTTGTGCAAAAAGAGTACCAATCTACTTTCAAGTCCAAAACTATTCAAATTAATGGCACCTCTGTTGGCTTTAACCAATGGGCCACTCCAGGAATTTATAAAAGTAGAGCGAGACTATACGAGTTATATGGTTTGAAAAAATACAGGTTTGATACTCCTTTCCTAGAGTATGTCAAAAATTATTCAAAATGATTTAAAAAGGTGTGTGTTTTTGCTAAATCTAAATTTTTAAGCGACACAATTAAAAAATCCAATAATAAAGTAAAAACCACTTGGAAAATTATTAACAATGAAACGGGTAAGTCGGTTAAACAAGATAAACAACTTGAGATTATGGTCGACAATAAATTAGTTAATAAAGCAGCTGACGTAGCTGAGGCGTTTAATGAGTTTTTTGCCAACATACCTGTAACTACCACTCGCTCCTTAAATTCATCCCCGTCTAAAGCGGAAAACCTTATGCTTAATAGTGTGTCTAAAAATAGTCCCTTATTTAGCTTCGAACATGTAACGCCTCGTGATGTAGTTAATGTTTTTAACACACTCAAGTCTAAAAACACTGGTGATTACTGGGGCATCTCCATTAAACTTTTAAGTAATATAATAGACATCGTAGCCCCCTATCTAGCTGTTACTTTTAATAAATGTGTTGATTTAGGAACTTTTCCTGACCTCATGAAGAATAGTAAAGTCATACCATTATTTAAATCAGGTAATAAAAGTGACGTTGGCAATTTCAGGCCTATTTCTATCTTACCAGCATTTAGCAAAACATTTGAAAAGTTAATACTCAAGCAGTTGCTTAGACATTTTAATTTAAATAGCCTCCTTCATAATGAACAATATGGCTTTACAAAAGGTCGTTCGACTACAGATGCGGGTGTTGCTTTGCTGAAACACATATTTAACGCATGGGAGAACTCGCAAAATGCTATTGGGGTTTTCTGTGATCTCTCCAAAGCCTTTGATTGCGTGCACCATGACACGCTTTTGCGTAAACTACGTCATTACGGTGTGCAAAACGAAGCTCTCAACGTTTTAAATTCGTATTTACATAATAGGTCCCAATGTGTAGATGTTGATGGTGTGAAATCTTCTGGGCTACCAGTTCAGTTAGGTGTACCTCAAGGCTCAATACTGGGTCCATTCTTGTTCTTAGTGTATATCAATGACTTACCATTCTATTTAAAGGGTATCTGTGAAGTTGTACTGTTCGCAGATGATACCTCTCTTATTTTTAAAGTAGACAGGAATAGACAAGATTTTGACGATGTAAACAGTGCACTCTCAATGGTTACGGATTGGTTTACGACAAATAACCTAGTTCTAAATACTAAGAAAACGAAATGTGTAAAGTTTGCCCTACCAAATGTTAGAAATCTAGGTCCCAACATCGTCTTAGATAAAGAGGTGCTTGAATCTGTAAACTCGGCGGTTTTTCTGGGCATAACAGTAGATGCCAAATTTCAGTGGGGCCCACATATATCGAGCCTAGCGGGAAGGCTCAGTTCAGCCGCCTACGCCGTCAGGAAAGTAAGACAATACACTGACGTCGATACAGCTCGGTTAGTCTATTTTAGTTATTTTCATAGCGTTATGTCCTACGGTCTTCTGCTGTGGGGCAAAGCTGCTGATATTCAAAATATATTTGTTCTTCAAAAACGAGCTGTTCGCGCTATTTACCAGCTTGGTGCCAGAGTTTCTCTGAGAGATTTTTTCAAAGATATTGGTATCCTCACGGTGGCATCTCAATTCATCTTCGCCAATGTCTTATATATTAGGCAAAATATACACTTATACACTAAAAACAGTGATTTTCACAATGTTAACACTAGAAATAAGGACAAACTACGAGCTCCCTTTCACCGGCTTCATAAGGTTCATAACTCATTTGTTGGGCTTGGTATAACCTTTTATAACAAGCTACCCTCTTCTTTGCTAGATTTGCCTTTTAATGCGTTTAAAACGAAAGTAAAATCCAATCTTTGTTCAAAGGCATACTATTCTATCAACGACTACTTAAATGATAAGAATAGTTGGTCGCTGTGATTAACTCAAGACAATGTTTACGTTCTTTCTCCAGCTTACGTACTGACAAGTTATATGAGTTAATATAATTGTTTATTTTATTTGACTTTTTAAGTCAAGTTATTTTAATTTAACTTCAATTTATTTTTGACAATATCTACTCATCATACTGTTTTTTTATGAGTTGTATTGCAATATGTGGTTAGCTAGTGACCTCGACAATTGATCATATTATTTACTGTTATTAGTAATTAACTCTTTGTTTATTTATTTTACATCGATGGTCCTAGTTTATCATTTATAACTTCCAGTTACAACTATATGTAAGCGGGCACGCCCTTTATGCCTGGAGGCTTTTTTATTTAGATATTAATTCTGTTTACGTTTAGTTTTTTTTATTTCGGCCTGAGTATCGATGATTGATTGGTTGAGTTCTCGATGATTTTGTTTGGTATATTGGCGTGTGCTAGCTAACATATGGCTAATAATTTGAATTATGTTTTGTGTTGCGTAATGTAAATTATTTTGAATACTATTATATAGAATCTTTTTTTTTTGTTCTTCTAACTGAACAGACAGCTGTGCTGCTGGGGAGTTTGTTGCGCCACTTCTTCTTCCCAGCTAATGCACTAGGAAGTGGTGAAGGGTGGGCGTTTTGGGGGACTGTCTTATGTAATTTTGACGTTCGAAAAGTGCTGATTCTCAGCCTAGTTTGAATAAATGACTTTTGAATTTGAATTTGAATTTTCAAATTCAAATTGAATTTGAATTTGAATTTGAAATCTTTGTTCTATAATTTATGATATCAATGTGTAGTCACAAAATGTATTGCACATTGATACAGTACAAACTCTACCATCAGCTTTTCATGGACGAGGCACTTACGACGTAGGTATTCAACTACCAGGGATAGGACTGCTATTAAACTGATCACGTTTTACGATACAACCACACATTGACATTAAGAACACATCATTAACTACAACCTACCCCAACAGTTCGTGACCACAGCACGGTCACATAAGGGATCACTAGCAACTAGTAAAGATTGATGTGCCACTGATAAGGTTGTATGTGTTCATAGCACCTTGATACATCACGACCACGCCTGTGATACTTTATATAAAGTTTCATGTTAGCAAGGTGTAGATCACGATATACGTAGGTAGCTTTGAAAAGAATTGGCATTAGTGTGGCTTCTCTGACGATTTTCATGCATTTTCCATGTTCATTTCTCAATAAATTGTTTTTAAACTGTGTTTGCTCTTTCTAGAAGGGTTGATCAGCGTAATACACTTACAATAGGGATGATGCCTGGGTAAAAAAAAAGAAATTCTAATTAGTCCGTCAGTCAGATCATAAATAAATATTAGATACGTATTTTATTGCTTTATAATAATAATAAAAAATATTTTTATCTCCAAGACGGACTAAAAAAATAAAAAATTGTCATCATCCCTATTACCTGCCTGGAAGAGATTGCGGAAAGCGATAAGGCCGCCCATTGTATTTTTGTAGTGTTTTTTTTTTAATGAATGTTTGTGGTGTACAATAAAGTATAATAATAACAAAATAATTGCAATAACTCTCATTTCGACAATTCAACAATATTCATTGCGTAAGCATTTACAACAATTTTTTGAAAATATCATCTGTTCGATTGATCACATGAAGCAATGGATTATGAATTTCTTTCAAACTCTTCGGATTGCATGATTGTACTCGTAAATATGTTACGCAGTTTGGATGCGGTTCTACTTTCATTGTAGGCTAGCGACATCCATTTTATGATTTTCATTTTTGTGTAGTAATATTTAGTACCTACTTATCTTCTCATCGGTAAACCTTTTCCCTTAGTGCTCCTATGTACAGTTGCATTAGGTGATAAATAAACCAATACATGTGTAGAGCACACCCAGTTGGGAC
The DNA here is from genome assembly GCA_916701695.1 of Agrochola macilenta. Classification (NCBI taxonomy): domain Eukaryota; kingdom Metazoa; phylum Arthropoda; class Insecta; order Lepidoptera; family Noctuidae; genus Agrochola; species Agrochola macilenta. The sequence continues at coordinate 835,727 of OU753576.1, forward strand.
TAGTTACTACTTAGCACAGCTGGGACTCACGACATTGTGGTGTCGTGCTGTGTTTAACACTATTAAAAACATACGTAGTAGCAGTGACATTTATTTCAATAGTCTTTACTTAAAAAAGAATGACCTAATCAATGTTTTAGGTATATTTATACTTTTATACTTTCTAAAGGTTCTGCCGAAAGAAGTGAAAAACAAATGAAATTAAATGAAATTGTTTATTTTGTAAATAGGATATTTGAATCACTTTTACACGTCATATTAAAAAAACTAGATAAGTTCGGCGTTTCCTATCTGACTACTCTGAGAAGAAAGGCCGAAACAAACTCAGAGGTCACGTCCAGACATAATCTTGGTCAGGCCATGTGAGTCAAACTTTTACATAGTGGTTTGAGTTAAATCAAATCAAAAATATATATTTGCTAGAATATGGTACAATTGCTGTTACAGTAATTTTGGTTTCAGCATAACCTGTCATAATATGGCGTGCAACAAGCCTCGACTTTAGAATCTGGGTCTTCTAAATCAGAAGCGTACAAGCTTAGCTTTACCAATATTAACTACTTAAGTTCATTATTTTTCAGTATAAAAGAGCCCATCCTGAAAGTAAGGATTCATCATCATGATTTCATAGGCCGACATAACTATACCACCCTATGCCCAAACAAAGAAATCAACGAGTATCTCACATGAGTACCTACATAACTACTTACATAAAAGTCTACCAAAATTGAACCACGAAATAATGATCCAAGTTTGAATTTAAGCAACATAGGTATCGGCTGATATTAAACACAGTAATTAGCATAGCTTTACCCATTGTTTTTACCAGACAACTTAATCAACAACTCTAAATCGTTAATTGGCGCGTTGCTGTCAACTCCGAGAGCTGTCACTGTCAAACTGTCACCGACTGACAGCCGATAGCAACGCCCCCTCGCGGCTTGACTCGAGATTAGCTTATCTTGATTTGAGATGACGGGGGACGCCTTAATAGTCGTATTAAATATTGTAATAGGATTAAATGTGACAAAACGCCTACGCAGATATGACAGGGTTGGGCACTTTCTATGAAGTACCTACATAAGTTGTTCATCATCGGCATTCCGTTGATATAATATATTAAGACCAATGAGTAGGTTCTGTAGGTAAGATATCCAGCGGATTACAAGTTTGAAACAATTGGGCTGCGTCTTGATTTCCGTATTGCAATGATTCGATCCTCAGGCCAGCCAGTCTGATTCAGCCTTAATATTACAAAGCAATTTTTGTTTTCTATCTTTAGTTTCTGCCCACCCCCATGGAAAGCAGCGTGAGTTTATGAATGTATGTCATATTTATTGTTAGACTTGCCTTGTGAGCTTGTTTTTGTGATAAGAACCTAACTGTGATTAGGCAGTTATTTTGACAAAACTGACAACTTATGACTGTTTATACAGAAAGTGGGCAACGTCACAAATAGCCGACAAATATTTCACTGTTTTGATTAATTTGTCGATATTACTGTATGGAAATAAGAAATATGGCTAAATAGTGAATATTTAGTTTTAGAAGTAAAAAAGTGAAAAATTCCTTTTTTGCACCTAAAACGGGTAGGTACAACAACAAATTCAATGTTATAATTGCAATTATTCTAGTTCGCTAGTTAGCCACATTTCTTATTTCCATACAGTAATATTGCCAAATTAATCAATACAGGTAAATTTTTTACAGCTATTTGCGACGTTGCCAACTTTTAGGATAAACGCTCATATGGGTCACCGAAACGATCAATTGCAATTGTAATTTTTTACGTGATTATACATATTGATGCGCAAATTAATCGTCTACCAAATGCAATTGAAGGGATTGAAAATATTAATACAATTGCAATTTACCAATTGTAATTGAATAAAGAAAGAAAGAAAGAAATCATATAATAGCTGATAATGTAGGTATACTCGTACATATAAGTTCGTTCGTTGCTAAAAGTTTGAAACACAAAAACTAGCTCGAAGGTTAAGTTCGGGCTAAAGTAAGTTCTCGTTTTGTAATAACACGGATACAGTTTTTCCATTACAATATTCTTAGATACACATATAGAATAAGTACTTTTTATTATGTACACCATCAAAATAACAGATACCGAGGTATACATAAATGTAGGAATAGAAGGGAGTCTGAATTTGGACCTAAGCCTCGGATTGTAGGGACTTATAAGCCTGGCGTGATGCGCCTGCAGAAAAATAAGTTTTTTACTCGATGCGATCTTTGTTCCCGCATGACTAAAGTATAATTATTACCACAAAAACGTATTCGTGGTATAGCAACTACGCCATAATACTACAACATTTAGGCAAACGCATGTAGGCTACATAACTACGTTTCCACTGGTGAAAAAATCACCACAAATCATGTTGAAATCTCTCTCTCTCTCGTTTCATACAAAGTTTGACAGGAACTATAGATTTCAACATGTTTTGTTGTGAATGTTTCGCCAGTGCAAACGCACAAATTATACACTCATATAAAAAGAGAAACTGACTGACTGACTGATATATAAACGTAGAGCCGAAACTACTGGGACTGAACGTGAAATTTTGCACAAAGTTTCCTTTTATAAGGTAGGGGAGCACTAAGAACGGGTCTTTGAAAATTCCAACTTTAGGGGGGGATTTCGTTTGTATGAAAAATCTTATTCCTTGAGTTAATAAACTTAAAACATGGCACAAAAAGTACTAGGCTTGCATGAATTCACGATAGTATTCAATCATTATGTTATGCTACTAATAGGATTTGGATGAGGCAGACAGATAGTTTATAACCTGGATTAACACATAGGATACTTATTATCCCGGTAGTACGTTTCCATGGGATAATTCCCGGCTTCCACGCGAGCTGAGCTGCGGGAAAAAGCTAGTACACTCATATTCAGTGTCATAATCTAGTTACACCGGAAACCAACCCAGTTGCCAAAGGCTAGACACACACTGACTGACACTAATCATAATCTAAACACACAACTCGATTCATATAATTTGATCGAATCAACGTATCGAGTACTTGACACGAACACGTCACGTCGAATCGATTCAAATCGATAGCAATCATCGTAATTGGAAGCAACTCGATTAAGCTGTTTACTCGATGAAGGAAAACTAGATATTTGTAGGTATAACCTATTAGTTCTATAATAATATAGTAATATAATAATTCATTCAATTCATAATAGTCAATATGTAATTACCTAGAAAACTTTTATAAATGCGAAAGTGTTTATGTCTGTTGTTTGTTACGTTTTCATGGCTAAACTGTTAAACCAGTTTTGATGAAATTTAAAGACAGAAAAAGAAAGAATAACGTTTATTTGGAAACAGTTTGTAAAACACAAAATACAAATAACATAATTAAAAATTAAAAAGAAAAAAGAAAATATTTTAACAACAATAGTGTGTGCCTCACGGCTGCAGCAAAAAGGTTATTTTAAACTCAGATGCTGTCTGACGCTGGTTTTCTAATGAACTTTTAGAGAATTTGTTTTAGAGATAGCTTGAACCCAGAGGAAACACATAGAAAAACATACGTTAAATAGTAAATTAGGTAATTTTACACATACACAACACATACACGAGGGTGAGCGACAACAACAGAACCCAACCTGATGGGAAGCTATGATCCTTACCTACCTACTTCTTTTGCATCGTAAACGAAGTAACTTGTCATAATCTGGTCATACATGCACGCCGGTTGTGAGTACTACAACCTGACCTTTCTGAAGACCAATAAGGTCAGTAATTAGGTAATTTTACCTACGGTTAAACTATTTGAGGTTCGTCTGGTAAAAACTTCAAGAGATACATCCTTATGGGCTGTGACAGACACACGGCGTCGAGAGTACTAGGGTTCCGTAGTACTCTTTGGATATGGAGTACTAAAAACGACCCCAAAAGATGTTTGTTTGAAAACTCTATTTAAATCCTTGTTTCCAATTGACATTATTTTATTTCCACTTTAACGAATATAAACTTTAAATTAAATTAATTTCAGAATGACTAGTACTATTGGAAAAACCATTACATTGTTTTTAATGTGTTCTTGAACAAACTGAACTTTTTAAGTAAAACACACGTTTGTTTGCATGTTTGGAAACTATATCGTGAACGCAGTATACGTATGTACCAGGTACCTACTTGCAGGAATATCAGAAAGCCACACATATGGTCGCGATCAAAACGCTAGCCTTCAATATTGTTTTGGCCTTTGACCTTTAATTAAAAAACTGTACAAATAAGGTTGTAATCGTTTAAACAGTGAAGTTAAATGTCATGACGGATTGCTTGCAGAGCTGATGGCAGTTTGTGGTTATGAGCGGGCAAAATACAACGCTATCTGTCGATTTTCACAGTGATTTTCCTTTGAAAATTATCGACTAAACTCGCTTAGGTAGGTACACGGGCAACTTAAATTGTGCAATTCTTGGCAATTGTTTATACAATCTTGGTATTGCAGTATAGCGCTCGGTGTTGCCGAGACACCAAAATTGCCAAGAATTGCGCAGGTGAGTTGTCCGTGTAAGTACAATTTAAGAAATTGTGTATTATGTTATTTCATGGCATTCCGTGGATTATTTTCTATAGAATCATATAGTGTGAGATATCTAGGTATGTCATCCCATTTTAAATTGTGTTCATATTTATCCAAAGTCTTTCGTTTCATTCTGGTTGATGTTATTTTGTTTTCACTATTCAAAATATTAAGTAGTTATTTCAATTGTTTCAGGATCTATTGGAGCGAATATTTCGTCTATTCGACGCAGATTCGATAGATCATTTGGATCAAAATGATTGGCTTGAATACCTGAAGGAACGTCTCACGTAAGTTGCAAGTATTTTTCTACATCTTCATTATTTTAATACATTTTTTTTTTTTTTTAATTCTAGCCAAGGATTTTTTATATATATATATGTATAGCTTGTTCCATTTTTTTATTATGAATGTGGTTGATAGCGATTAACTCTGGAACAGGCTTTTATTTAAGTGTGAATAATTATACACTTGACTAAACTTATAAATACGTATAATAAAAAACTTCGAAAGTTCCAACGCATTTGAAATAACTTTGTACGTATAACGCCATCTAGCGACGAGTAGATAAAACAACAATTTAAAATTAACATTCAACTTTTGTTTACAGAGATGACAAACAATTAGATTTCGTGGAGCAAGTAGAAAGTGTAGCATATGTTTTATGCGGGAACGGTGTCGTAACTTTGGATACGTTTCAACACATCCTAAAAAATAAAGTTGTAAGTACATTTTGTTAACAGCGCCATCTCTTGGCGAATAGTGTGACTAACTTGCACTTGTAGTATTCAGATAGTTTAAGAGATAGCGCTGTTTTAAATATTTTTAAACACAAACTAATTGTAGAAAAAAGGGTAAAACGTGGGTAGCTTTTGCAAAATATTTTCCAGGTATACCCATTATTATCTTAATATTTATGTAATCCAATAGTTTCGCTGTTAAAGTGGTTTTCTTCAAATATTTTTGGGTTTCAGGTGACAAACAAGTTCTTTAGGGTAGTGGACACGGATGGTGACGGCTATACGACTGCTGACAAAATCATGGAGTTCTTATCTACAGTTACCAGTAGCAGGTATTCCTGGATTTCAGTTTTATTAGAAAGGCAATATTGTAGGCCTCTGCTTTCTTGAAGTTCTTACTTACATAAAGCAGCCTATTATAACCATTTCTTTTCCCAAACGTGGTGGTGGTACATTAGTATGGAATATAAATTAGCTTTCTATATAATTTTGAAATTACTAGCTGCTGATCCCATGGGAATATCGTGATAAAAAGTTTCCAATTTCTAACCCAGGTCATGGTCTACCCATGTGCCAAATTTTATCCTAATCAGTTCAGCCGTTTTAACGTGAAAGCGTAACAAACAAACAAAGAAATAAAAAAACAAACTCACTTTCGCATTTATAATATTATTTAGGATGATGTATAAAGAGTAAGCTGCAACAGTTTAGTTAGTTAGCTCGTTTAACTAATTGTATGTACAAAATCAAAAGTCATTATCCAAAGTAGGCTGAGAATCAGCACTTTTCGAACGTCACCATTACATATAAGTATAAGACTATCGCCCAAAACACCCACCCATCACCACCCCACCGCAGCACAGCGATTATCTGTTCAATTAGAAAAACTTGATTCCATACAATATAGTAGATCTGCAAAATAATACATTGCGCAACACTAGCATGAAATTAAATTATTTTACATATGTCAGCTAGCCAATTTGATATACTAACAAAACACTTGCACCTTCCTTACCTGTACTTAATGCTAATGTTTGTTAACTAGCCTGACAGGTCAAATTTTCGTTTCAGACCTCGCGTCGGCTTCGATAAACACAGCGTGGACCGACTAGAGAAGCTGTTCCGAGCGACCGTCGGCGATGAGAAGGAGATCACCAGGGAACAGTTCCAGAAGATTGTTGTGTCGAAGAATGTAAGTAAATAAGTTCTGCTAACGGTCCGCGTATAGACAGCACTTGAAATAACAAGAGGATCATTGTACTGTTACCACTAAATGACTAACTAAGAACATCATTGATATACGATGTAAACTTTACAGTCGAAGTTAAGTGTAATGATTTGTAAACTGTAATTTCAATAGCGGCCAAACCATGAGTGTCCATTCTCTTGATAGTGGAACTCATAAATATTAATTTTATTATATTAGCACCAATAACAGTTTCCTTTACAAGATACACCACTTCTAATACAATTTTCTCTATTTCCAGCCCTTCTTCACGGAGCGCGTGTTCCAGATCTTCGATGAGGACGACTCGGGTGCCATCTCCCTTCAGGAGTTCATCGCGGCGGTGCACCGCTTCGCCGGACAGACGCCGGAGGATAAGATACGGTTCCTGTTCAAGGTTTATGATTTAGATGGTAGGTTTGTTTTTTAAATAATCTGTATTGCTGATATAATGGGATAACAGCAATACCTACAGATTGTTTCTTCAGTAAAATTTTAATATAGATACGGTCTACCTAAACCAGAGTGTGTGTGTGTCTTGTTGAAGTCAATTAACATACTTGCAAAAGCCTATCAAATTAGAATAGAATAGAATACTCTTCATTAGACACACCATTAAAATTACAGATATTAATGATGAAATATTACATAGGGTGACACAATAGGTGATACAAATAATATTGGAAAACACGAACTGTTGGCTTATTGTGAAATCACGAATTGATTAATAATTTGTTAAGTTTACTGACGCTTACCTATCGACGACATTCGTAAGATTATGTACATTAAATTAGGCAAAGCATAGTATCACGCCAAAATGATTGTGTTTTCATGGCTTTTCCTCATAAATATCTATCCTATGACAAATAGACAGTCGCTTCGTGTAAAATACTGTTATTCAGCTGCATCCGGTTAGATTGGAAACTGACCCAAATACGAGTAGTTGGAAAAAGGCTAGGCTGATGATTTCCTGACACATTATCCAAAAACTTTTACCTATCCCACAGGCGACGGCCTAATTCAGCACCGCGAGCTAGCACACGTGATGCGCGCGTGTATGGAAGAGAACGGCATGCAGTTCAGCGACGAGCAGCTGCTGCACCTCACCAGCGCCATGTTTGAAGACGCCGACACGGAGCAACGCGGCGCCATTACGTATGAGGCGCTGAAGAAGCAGTTGGGGAACCATGATGGATTGTTGGAAAATTTGTCTATCAGGTGAGGGTACCCATAGTTAGTATTGCGCTGCAACTCAACAGCGCCATGTTTGAGGACGCAGACACCGAACAACTTGGCACTATTAAGTATGAGGTGCTGAAGAAGCAGTTGGGGAACCCTGATGTATTGTTGGAGTATTTGTCTATCAGGAGAGACTACCCTTAGTTAGTATTGCAGCTCAACAGCGCCATGTTTGAAAACGCGGACATTGAGCAACGCGCTGCCAATCATGATGGACTTTTGGAGAATTTGTCTATTAGGTACTTGTCTTGAGGGTTTCACTTCGTATTTTGACTACTTAAGACTTTAATTCGTTTGGACTAAGACCTTCAGGAAGTCATAGCAAATAGATTGGCAAACGAGACTGATAATAGAATTCAATCAGAAGATCTTATCTGCAACGAAATCAGATAGAGCGTTGTAACGCTCTAATTTATTGCTATGCATGGACGAACATCAAATTGATATCTGCAATACAATATATCAATTCGACCTTCGTTGATGCGTAGCAATAAATTCCTTTGTTCATCTTGATCATAAAAATGAGGGTACCTAGGTTACGTACCTACTTAGAAACAGCCAACAAAAGAGATATCTAAACTAGTAGCCTACTTACCAACAGCTATTCTTTTACCTATGTTGTTAGTGGGCTCAGAAGTCAAGTCTTTGATTTCAAAAGTTACGCTAAAATCAATAACGAATAACAAAACATTTAGTACTATTATAGAACTAGCTTTTGCCAACGGCTTCGCCCGTACATGTCGAAAATGATCCCACGGGAACGTGAAAGCATTACAAACAAACAAACTCACATCCTGACTCTAGATCCTGTTGACTGTGACTCTAATAGTTCAATCTAGTCAGGATGTGGTAAACTTGTGAATTAGCGGAGAATTGGCGTTTAGGGCGCTTTCTAAGTTTTGACGTTCAAAACTGCTGATTCTGAGTCTAATTTTAATTATGATTTTTGGTGGTATGGTTTCGGTCGGCCCGGGTACGTTAACAGTACGAGAGCGGTTAAATTAATTAGGACGTTAAGTATTGTGTCTTACAACATAAACATCTCATCTTACAGCATAGACCGCTGGCTAGTCCCCCCGAAGCAGGACCCCAAGCCCATCTCCTTCTCCCAGCGCCTGTGGAACCTCAAACCGTACCAGCTGTCCCTGCCCTACTTCAGGAACAACTACGTGTTCCTCACGTACTTGGCGGTGTTCTTCATCGTCAACGCTGGCTTGTTCATCGCCAGGGTTGTGGAGTACAGGAAGTTGAATGCTAATGCATTTGTTATATTTGCTAGGGCTTGTGGTAAGTGGAAGATTCTTTATTAGTTATTACCTTTGTGGCATATGTAGTGAGATGCGGCTTGCTATCGATGTTTGGTGCCTGCCGTTTTTACATCTGCAACCCATGGGAAGCGGAATATATCTATTTCCTACGGAGTTTAAAACTTTTAAGATTCCGACTATCCGTAATTGTATACTCACTATTGAAGTAATAACGATGGTTGAAAACCAGGCTATTATAATTGGTTGATTCAGATTTATTAGGCCGCATAAACACGACAATCGAAAAGAAAAGAAAATGAAAATATTGACATTAAACAATTTTTACAGCGAAATATAATAATTCTCTGATTTCTGCACTAGTTATAACTGTGTTGCAGGAGTCAGTGCCCTCCCGTAATAAAAAGACACACATTTTTTATGGTTTTATGACATGACAACACAAAGAAACAAAAAAATTAAGAGGAAACAATTTAAAAGAGAAGAGAAGATGGTTTATAGAGATACACCTATTCCTCGGAATGTGAGAAAATTAAAAATATTTGACCACCACATTATTATACAGAAAAGTGATTCAAATGGTTACCTATTATATTATAGCACCATATAGGCATCAAATAATATTATGCGGCTTTTTACTTCACGACATTCAAAACCACGGGTCCGGACGAGACTGAACATCAAAACTTATCTGTTATTCCACTAATACCTGATCTATTCCTCGTTCCAGGTCAATGTCTAAACTTCACCTGTGCCTGGGTCCTAGTGCTGATGCTACGTCACTGCCTCACAGAGCTGCGGGTGCGCGGGTTCAGCTCGTACCTGCCTTTAGACCATCACATCTACCTGCACAAACTGACTGGAGTGTTGATAGTGGTGTACAGCACAGGCCACACTGTCATGCATTTGTGTAATTTTAGTAAGTACTACATAATTTATATGTATATTTTATGCATAATATAAATCTGAAGGTAACAAATTATTTAGTAACAGGCCGAGTGCACGATGGGATTTCCCATCGGCAAATGAGGAACTTCCCCTCAAACTTTCATCCCCTATTTAACCCCTTTAGGAGATGAATTTTCGAAAATCCTTCCTTAGTGCTCTCTAACGTTATATGTTTATGGAAGTCTTGTACAAATCTGTCAATGAGTACAAGTTTTCCACAATTAATATGGATACTTTTCTTGTTCAACGCGTGTCTAATGTCAGTTTTACGTCAAAATCCATACATAAACGTCAAAATCCATACATAATCGCCTAAATGCCATGATTCAAGTCAATAACCGTCAACACGATTATGTGGTAGTAAGATCTATTTTAAAACCATACGCACTATCCAAAAAATGAATAAAAGAAGTGTGAATCTAACCGAAAACTAGCCAGATGTTTACAAAAAAAAACATGGCCTACTAAAATATGTCCGTTTAATAAACAAGTTTTAATTTTTATACACTTTATTTTTTTTATCTTTGTCCAATAAAATGCAAAAAGAGTTTGCTGCCGAAACCAGGGATCGAACCAGGGACCTTTAGATCTTCAGTCTAACGCTCTCCCAACTGAGCTATTTCGGCTGTGGGATATGTTGTGAAATTATTAGTCCGTACCTACTGACCTGTTTTGAGACTTGTTACGACACAAGGGCTTATCACAGTGAGGTATTTGTGGGCCGGGTTCGATTCTCAAGGGTTTTCAGTGAATATTGAAAATGACGCAATCGTGAATTATTATTATTAACGTTCGTTGGCTTCAAACGACAATAGAGTTATTGGGCATTCGAGAAAAAAGTAGTAAACCTGTTTATTCGGTTAGATAATAACGGAGGTTTGACGTTTGTATGCGAACGAGGTCACGAGTCACACGAGGCAGTAACTTTTAAATATGTACATTTATATCTTAATAAAGGTGCGTCTCCACTGTAAGCATTTTTGGTTGCGAACATTTGAAAGTGAACAAGTATTTGGAGACTGATGATCGTAATGGCTGCTCCGTGGCAACTGATAAGCGCAATAAAATTCAAGTGGCAGCTTTTGTTCCCAATAAATAATCCCAAGGCAAACGATCGGTGTTCATTGGACGTACCCATCGCGAAAAAAAATCGCACTGAAGAATCGCGTCGCGCCTGTCTGCGGGAGTCTCTATACCTAATAAAATAATTATTTTTAAAGAAAAACTCATTATTTTTTCAGGTCTTGTAGTAGTCCACGACCCAGTCCTCAATAAGGCCAACTACACACTGTCAGAGTGGCTGCTCACTGAGAAGCCCGGCTTGTTTGGGATGGTCGGCGGCTGCGCTAACCCCACGGGTGTAGCGTTGGCCGTGATACTGCTTGTCATGTTCGTGTGCAGCCAGCCTTTTATTAGAAGGGGAGGGAGTTTTGAGGTGAGGAATAGACTGGATTTTTTAGGCCAGCTATCTAATTAGGCAACACATTTTACGACTAATCTGTTTCATTTTGACAGTTCAGCAACATTCATTGCGTTAATTAAGTTGTTGAGCAGATTTTTTTTCGAACTTATGAAGCAATGGATTAGCAATCTGTTTCAAAACGATACAGATTCTGATTGATCGTGTGCAATTAGGGTACCGGTGAATGTTATTTTGGTTTGATGTTTTTTTGCAGCGAGAGATTTTACGTAAGTACTTAAGATTCCATATTACCTCAGCTCAAATTCACTCTTTATCTCGCTCGGACTTTCTGCTCGCGGACTGAGTGAGTGCGAGACAGAGCGGTGGGGAGAAGGCTCCAAGGCGCCGATAGTTTAGGTAATTTCTTTTTACGGTGACAATAATGGTAATTAAATAATAATCATAGTATCTGCTATAAATTTAGTAGTTAAGTGGTTGTTATTAACCAAAGTTTCATGATCCAATTCGAAGTATTTTATTAATACTAGCGGTTAATTTTTCGGTTTGGAGATACTTAACTTTGTATTTTTTTTCTGAGAAAATGTTATGGAATCGTGTTTTCGTCAAACATACTAGGTACTTGTCATGAATCCTCAACGTTACCATAAGTACATTTATTTCAAAATTAATACTGCTGTAATTTCGATAACGGAGGCAATTTGAGGCGTTGTAGAACATTTTTTTCCGTAAGGGCCGATACTTTTTATCATTCTCAGTACCATTGTACGTAAAGATTTATTGTTTCGCAGATTTAATTACCTACAGTGATAGTCAATTTATTCAATAGTAGCTGCGCCCCGCAGTTTCACCCGCATAAACCTCGATCTCGTGAGAATATCGGGATAAAAAGTAGTCTACCCATGTGCCAAATTTCATCCAAATTCGTTCAGCCGTTTTAGCGTGAAAGCGTAACACAAATAAACAAACAAAAGTTTCACATTTATTATATTAGTTAGGATTATTAGGTGTTATACACCAGTAGGTACTTGACATTTGGTGAGTGTAGCAAGACACGACGCTAACCAAAATATTGAATAAATGATAAAATCAATATGAATCAATAAACTTTTTATTATTTTATTTTTAATTTTTTTATTAATATTGTATCATTCATAGGTAAGCGTAAGTACCAAAAACGTTATTAATTTTCGTTATAAACAACGTCAAATCAGTGCAATTTTAATCAAATCAAATCAAATCAAAAGTCATTTATTCAAACTAGGCTGAGAATCAGCACTTTTCGAACGTCAAAATTACATAAATCCCCCAAAACGCCCAACACAAAAACACAAACACAAACACAAAAACGACAGTCCCCCAAAACGCCCACCCTTCACCACTTCCTAGTGCGTTAGCTGGGAAGAAGTGGCGCAACAAACTCCCCAGCTGCACAGCTGTCTGTTCAGTTAAAAGAACAAAAAGAAGATTCTATATTAAAATCCCAAAGCGTATTTCTAACACTAAATCAACCATTCCAGTTAGCAGGACAATCATAATAAACCCTGTTCAGACCTAACTCTGTATATTCGCAGATATTCTACTGGACCCACCTCCTGTACGTGCCCTTCTGGCTGCTACTGCTGCTGCACGCGCCCAACTTCTGGAAGTGGTTCGTGGTGCCCGGGACTGTGTACCTGGGTGAGAGGATCATGAGGCTAGCTTGGATGAGGTGGGTTTCTACCTAAGTGTTTTAACAGCAAAGTGCAAAGCAAAGATTATGAAGCTAAGTATTTTTAAAAGATATCTTGGTTATTTTTACATAACATTACAGTGTTAATAAATAACCATACATGTTAACACTGTAATTTGAAAACATTGTTTCGTGCCGACTCTTCTTCATAGGAAACAACTTTCTTTCTTTCTTTCAATTGGAACCGAGCGCCTAGCTTCAGATGTTTCAGTGCCCTTGTAGGTTAATGTGAAATAATATATTTTGAATTTATATTGGAAAGTACAGAACTTCATAGGTGCACGGCAGTGGGCCCAACCAAGTACGTTTCATATGCGCATAGGTTTATGTAAAATAAAATAATTTTAATTTGAAAATGTACGTAACTTTATAGGTGCACGGCAGTTTGATTTTGTTTACCCAAGTTTGATTATATTCGATGCAGACTATAATGAAGAATAAAAGAAACAATTTTTATTGAAATCGGTTACGGGAAAATATGTGGTACACTAAAGGGAGTTACTTCCGACAATACAGACAATACTTAGTTTTATTTTCCCTTTGAGCGGATTTAATAGATTTTTACAAAGTATGGCTTGGTGGTATTCCGTGAATAGAGCTGAAAATGGTCTTAGCTACTCAAAGACTACGTTATAGAAAAATATTTCCATGTGTACGGTTTGTGTTGGTATGTATGTTCATAGAAAGTGAAATGAAAAACACAATCAAAACATGAATAACATGTTACGTGAGAAAAAAAAAAACTTCCGTCATTAAATACATATTTGTGATTCCAGATCAGAGCGCGGCAAGACCTACATCTCCTCTGGCATCCTGCTCCCGTCGCGCGTCACCCACCTCGTGGTGAAGCGTCCCCCTCTGTTCCACTTCCACGCGGGTGACTACGTGTTCGTAAACATTCCTGCGATAGCCACGTATGAGTGGCATCCTTTTACTATTAGCAGTGCGCCGGAACAGGAAGGTTAGTATTTTTGTTCGCATCGATACCCTGGGTGTTCTGGCAAAACTTATGTGAGACCAGCAACTCAAATAAACTGGCAAAATGATGATACTTGACACACAATATGTTTGTTATACTTGCCCGGTCCGAGTCCGTATGCTCGCACGGCACAAAAGGTCTTGTAACACTGGCTAGGCTAGCTGGAGCGTTAACAAAGGTGGTTGCCACTCATATGCAGTCCTTAGACAAAAGACTAATTAACCAGCTATGATTCCTTTTAATCCTCCTCCTTCAGCTTCTTCTTTAAGCTAATTCAAAGAAGGTTCATCGTTTTGTTTCCTATTTCAGACTACATTTGGCTTCACATCCGCGGCGTGGGTCAGTGGACCAACCGTCTGTACTCGTATTTCGAGAGAGAGCAGGCGAGACTGCATGGTGAAGAACTGCCGGCTATTGAGAGTGGACACGAGTAAGTACAAGACGCAAAGACGTGGTATTTTATTGGATACCTCATTGAAGAAATATGGATTATCTGTACATATTATGTATTAACGTCGTTTAAAGTCATTGCTTTTCGTGTCTGTCTGTGTGACCACGTTGTTCTAATTTCGCAACACATTTTGATACGGGTCACCATCATCAAGTTATTTTTTTTTGAGAAATTTTCGGTTTTTTTGTGTAGGTACAAAATAAGTACATTAATATTAAACTTGCATAATTATAATGACAAAGTCTCGATGTTTTGTCTAATCATAAAAAACGTACGCACCAGGGGCGGTTCGCTAATATATTATAAAACAACAGCATCATATTATTTAAAAAACGTGCTAAGTATATATGGGATGTGCCTCAGCATTATATAAGGCAGCGTTCCATATAGCGGCCTAAGAGAAGGAAACATTCAGCAGGTTAATCAGTGCTTGTTATCTGTGGCCTTTCTTCACATCCCAACGCTGAGGAATTACTGTCACCGTAAGAGGAGGGCCTAACACGAACACGTGAACATTATTCGAATGATTTTCGTATCAAAAATATAACTATACACTGCACAAGCAGTATCGCCATGAATAACGTCTTTAAACTAATTAAATAATAAGTGCGAAACGAGCATTCTCAGTTTTTAAATCGTCTGATTAAATTTAGTTCCTTGCGTTACGTTTACTCCGCGTTTTCATGCTAGGAACCTAAAGGAAATCATTCACTTATTAAGTGATTTATTTCAATTCTTCAAAAGATAAAACCAACTTTGGAGAAAAATCTATCACCATACCCTCTTCTTTTCAGGAAACTAGCGCGCTCCATATCCAGTCAGAGTAAGAAGAGTCGCAAAAGTTCCAGCGCCAGCGCTAAGAAGCGTTCCGTAGACTTCTCTCCGAGGTTGAGTTACACCAATGACGCGTACGTAGGAGATGACGGGAATGGGGACGTTAAACAGAATGAAGGTATGTTCCGATGCTTTTGGCAGTAGATAACAATAATGTCACTTTTTAACTTACTCCGTCTAAACGTGCTAGGGCAGGACCATATTGTTGCTGGAAGTTATTGGTAGGTATCCTCCATATTTCCCGGAGTCTATCATTAAACATTTTAAAAAGGCCAGTAGCCTGCAAATCCAAAATACTATCGTTTATCGATGGATGTATAGTAATTTTGACATCGTGGGTAACTTTGTAGCCGGCAGAGGTATCTTTACGGTATAAAAAAATAACTTTTATTTACTCAAATTAACACAACAACCTTGCACAATTCACAAAGTTACAAATAAGCAGTAAAGGTAGGTAACATTTGTGTTTGGTATGTATCGGTGCTTAGTAAGGTTGTTACACGGAACTGATTCGCTCTGCTCCCCGTACTAGTTTAAACTGTATTACGGTGAAACTGTTTTCCTCGTTCTCTGTAAATTTAGTTATAGTAGCAGACTTGTGACAAAATTATTATTTTAATTGCAAACAGGATTTTAGTTATTGATAACAAAGCAACAAACAAAGTACAGCAAAACTAAAATAAGGGAAGGTAAACATAAAAAAAAACATAAAATAATGAACTTGATTTTTGTAAACTTGTAGGTGGATATTAAAGTTGACATAGTATAATTATGTAAAATATTTCTAAGTTTGTTTACTTAATGTTGGGTTGCACTTTTAGTATTGTGTTTTGTTTATTATTACATTATACATTTAGTATGTATTTTTTTTATAGAGATGTTTGTCTCTTGGGATAGATGCCATGTGGTTAATTATCTAATTACAAAATAATTACGGTTTTTACATTTACTCAATTATAAAATAAAAAAAAATACTCTTAAACTTTAAGATAGTTAATTGATTCAGGCGTGACTTTGCGGAAATCCGATGATTTCTGACAGGGTTCTTTATGACTCTCTAGGAATGGTTAAGCAGATTAGGTTACTAAATATACGTCGTCTATTGTATCTTAAACTTTCTTAATTTTCAGTACCAACCTCACCAACAAAGATATCCTACCATCCTTCCCTACTGCTGGCACCAGCCAGAACGTTAGAGAAGTCGCGCTCCATGCCCGATGTACAGAAGAACGTGAAGAAACGACAGCGGTTGATGGTGTAAGTTTGAAGTTATTTGTGGTTTTCGTGAGAACTTGGCTTGCGACACTGTTGTGCATCGGAATGAAATATCTATTGAAAACTAAAAGAATAGGTATGATAATAAATAATGTTAAAAACCGTAAGAGGTAGAAGAAAACTAAAATAAAAAGAATTTTCGTTTATAAGAATAAATGATGATGGCCCAGTGGTTAAGGCCTCGCCTCTCATGCACGAGGTTGTGGGTTCAAATCCGGGCAAGTACCAATGTGACTTTTTCAATTCATATGTACTTTCTGAGTTTATCTTGGACATTACTGACATCGGTGAAGGAAAACATCGTGAGGAAACCTGGACTTGTAGTTAATATAAGTCTGAAATCACCAACCCGTCTTGAGCAAGCGTGGTGATCAATGCTCGTGCCTTCTCTGTATGAGAAGAGGCCTTTGCCCTGCAGTGGGACAGTAACAGGCTGATATTAAGAATAAAGAATTTAAGTACATACGCACACAACTCCACGTAATTTTTCTCTCCATTTGGGTGCACGTCAAAAGTCAACCCAGTTCTTAGAACCACACGTGAGAGGAAGTTTTAAAGCTTCGTGCAGACTGGCGTGACGCGACTCTAGCAAAACAATTTTTAAGAAAACTTCACGGTAGAACTATTACCGGTGTCGCGTCGCGCCAGTCTGCACGAGTCTTAAAGGCACTCTGTTTGACCGCCGGCGATTAAGGAGAAACGAGTAGTGCTAGTAACTAGTCCTTGACATAATCTTTTTATTATTTGGCATTATATACTTACAATATTCTAAGTATATAAATATATATATTTTTTTTTAAATTAAATTTGGTTTGTTACAGCTGTAGTGGCAATCATGTCATTTGGTTTAAATAGGTCTTTATTTTTATTTATCTTTTATATACCTAGTTTCTTCAAAATTTTGTGAATGTGAGAACGTTGTAGGCTTAACAGACTAGATCTGTGGACCATTTTATATTTAGCTAAGTACCTGGTACTTGTTGATAGGCCTACACTGTCTTCTCATACCTTTTAAAACTGTAAAACCATTTACTTTTAAAAGAGTAACCGTGGAGTTTCTTGCCGGCTCTTCTCCATAGGAAACGACCAATTGGAACCGTGCACCTAGCTTCTGACGTTTCATAAGTGCCCATGTAGGTTTATCTGAAATAAAATATTTTGATTGATTGATTGACTAAAAACGAGTTGGCGAGCAACGACCAGCGAGTGGGCGACGGTGACGAGCGATTACTCGCTGGTATGCGTGTGTTGGTATGTACCAAGCGTGAGTCTCCCAGCAAGTGTTCTCGCCAAGCGAGCGTCGCTGAGTGAGAACTCTCTTTGATAGCTCTTTTCGCTGCGACAAACAAGTACTCGCTGGCGGTGTGTGCAGTCAGCGATTAACTATTAATTTATGTTTCTCTCACACGGGACCTACAATCTTTTGTTCGTTTCTCGAGCTAGAAAATCTTTGATCGCTAGCGTCCTCGTTGGCGGCGGTGCGACAGTGGCCTAAAGATCAATCAATCTGCCTAGCCTTTTCCCAACTATGTTGTGGTCAGCTTCCAGTCTAACCGGATGCAGCTGAATACCAGTATTTAACATGGGGCGACTGCCCATCTGACCTCCACAACCCAGTAACTGGGTAATACGATACCCCTTGGTAAGACTGGTTCTCAGAATATCGGGCTTCTGACGACCCGTAACGACTGTCTAAGATCCACGAATGATAGCCGGGACGTGCTTTCCGAGGCACGGAGGAGTTTCGGTATGTAAAGATGGTCACCCATCCACAGACCAACCCCGGCAAGTGTCTGTGTCGGCCGTGCGACTGTTATTACTTAGCCACAAGTTAAAGATAATACACCTTATAAAATTTGTGTTTTTTTATTATTTTTAACTCATTTCTTTTCAGTCTCCGCGACTTCATGCGCTCAGAATCAGAGAGCAAGCTAGACGAAAGCTCGATGCTTCACGCTCGCAAGTCGTACGGCCTCGCATCCAAGATCCCGCAGAACAAGTCGCTGGTGCACAGCTTCCGGTACATGAGGACCAAGCCGACCATCATCGCGTTCAAGACGCCCAGTTTCGATGAGAGGAGGAGGAGTAATGACAGTATTTTGACTTTAGGTAAGTAATTTTTGTAGGAATATTAACTAGCTTCTGCCCGCGACTCCTGTTCACGTGGGAGTCAACTATACTCCACAGACGTAATGGGTATCAATATCTTAACATGATAAAACAGATTTTATCAACTCACGTTTCAAGTTTGTTACTTGAAATGTAAGTTGCTGGGTCATAGGCCTCCTCTCTTCGAGAGGGAGTGGGCTATTACCTACCACGCGGGCCCAGTGCGGGTTGGTGGATGTCACATCATGTCTGCGAATTTTTGGTTCCTCACGATGTTTTCCTTCACAGTTTTTGAGAGCAGTGGTGATGAAAAAATTAACACAAAGTAAAAAACCTGTCTGGGTTCAAACTTATGACCTAAGACTCGTGAGTCGCGACCGTTACGACTGGGCCACCACTGCTCTAAGAAGATCTCTCTATCTGAAGCTAAATCTCATGATAAACAGTTTGTTTGATGAAGATTATATAATATCAGACTATCATTTAAAAAATCTTCGACAGTCAACTGTAATTTAACTTTAGAAAACTTTGGAAATGTTAGAGTTGTGGTTTCACCATATTGTGTTTTCTGCGGGTGATAACGTTATGTGACAATCAGAGCACAACTTATCTTTCTCGATAGTTTGTTATAGGTAGGTATTTGTGAGTGAGAGTCTACGACAGGCATTCACTTATGAGCTTCTATTCTTACAACGATAACATCCCTTCATGTGTTACAGCACGTCGCCGTCTATCAAAGAGTTTATCACCGGATAGAGACCTGGAGTCTATGCCGGAGAAGATCGTGGAGGTTGAGAACGATGGCTCAGAGGCCACGGATGACTTCGATAGCAATTACCCCATTGGGAAGCCGTTGGAGGTAACTATCGTATCTTGTTATATTATCCTTCATCCGTATGTAAAATGTCTACATTTATATCTGTATTTTTTATGGTGTACATAATAAAGAATATTCTATTCTATTCTATTCTATTCTATTCTATGTTTTCGTTATAAGGTGGGTGTACAACAGTAAACCAGATCTATATTAATTCCACGTTTTCACAACTGTTCACATAAGTAGTTAAACGTAAACTAAAGTTGACTTGACTTCTTGGTGTTGCATTTTGGTTGGCTACAAGCGACGGCAACTTTCATCAGACCTGCCATTTGCTAACTAGCTGCAGGGTGGTGTCCACTGGGCTTCCACTTCTCTACAAAGACACAAAAGTAATACGTTAAAATTCCAGATCTACCTCGACGGTCCGTACGGCGCGGCCTCTTCGCACATCTTCCTCGCCGAGCATGCTGCCCTGGTGGCGGCCGGTATAGGGGTGACCCCCTTTGCGTCTATCCTACAGGCTGTCATGTACCGCTACTGGAGCGCCAGGCAGGACTGCCCTAAGTGCGGACACACGTGGGCTTCCGATATGCCCAGGCATAATATGAATTTGAAGAAGGTAAGTGCTTAACTCATTGTACGAGTATTATCAGTTGCAATACCTCAACCAGACTCCAGTGTACAAAATGTTTACGAGTTGATTGGCAATATAATCCTACTTTCTATTTTGACAAGAGTTTTTAACTCCATCCATCCTTCATCCAACAGTGTATATTTTCGACGTCCTGGGATGCACTCTGTTGGATTCTCAATACACTCGGTGTTGCCGAGAGTTCAAAATTCAGTGCACGATAAAATCCCACCGCTATATTTTTACGTCACATTAATAGTACTCAGAAATCAACGAATATTATATTACGAGTAGAATAGTAGTCAAAAGAACCACATAGTAAACACATAGATTTGAAACAAACACAAAGTTTACGTCTGGTTAGTAATAATCTAGTAGCAGCAATAATAGCACACGAGTTAGACCGGGTCAGTGACAGTTCGGCCTGAGTCAACTGAGCCCGAATAGTAATACCAGATACTAAGTCGTCAAAACGCCAAAAAAAAGCGGTGTGAACCATCGATTATACCGCCCCATAATACCACCACCGCCAGAAATCTACTGTATCCTATTCTAAGACTGTAAAGATTGAACTTTAATTAAACAAAGTAAACAACCTTCATTCCAGGTGGACTTCTTCTGGATAAACCGCGAGCAGCGTTCGTTCGAGTGGTTCGTGTCGCTGCTCTCCCAACTGGAGATAGAACAGGCTGAACTAGGAGGAGCCCTAGACCGGTTCCTAGACATGCACATGTACATCACCAGCGCGTTACAAAAGTCCGATATGAAGGCTGTAGGGCTGCAGCTGGCGTTGGATCTGTTGCATGAGAAGGTGGGTGTTTTGTTACAGTAATGTGTAGCCACAAAGATTCAAATCATGACAGGAAGATAAATTATATTCTTTAGAAGAAGTGGGGTTGCATTAAAAAAGATTTGGTTTTAATTTTTTCGAAATAAGAAAGCCACGACTCTTTGGAAGAAGTAAACGTCTCTTCAATTCAGTCTGCCAGCCTCTCAGTAACTTTTTAATTATTTTTAATTCACGTTGTCCAGCTTAAGTAGTATGCTCTTACAACCGTTTTTTATTTTCCTTTTCGCATTTATTAGATTTTCATAATCAGCTTACAGTAGTCGGTAAGGTGATTTAGAACTGGCCATTGGCCTTCCAAATTAGACACGATTGTACTCCTCCTATTCGATTGTACCGTACTTTTTACCCTTATTATAGATTAACCTTCCACCAGCTGACCATGCACAATCACCACCTTTTGTCAATTAACCTGTTTATCTTTATTTTCAGGAAAAACGTGATCTAATAACCGGCTTAAAGACCAGGACAAACGCGGGCCGTCCGAACTGGGACAAAGTGTTCAAGCAGTTGCAGGAACAGAAGAAAGGCAAGGTGACCGTGTTCTACTGCGGGCCGCCGCAGCTCGCCAAGATACTCAGGGTCAAGTGTGATCAATTCGGATTTGGATTTAGGAAGGAGGTCTTCTAGTGGATTGAGTATTAGATCAGAACCATCAGTTGAATGAAGGTGAAGTTTTTTACTCTATAACATTGAAAGAGAGATTTCTTTCTTTACTAGTGTTATTTAAAGCTGTGATAAGCATACAAATGACACTGTGCGAATGTATTTTCAACTGTTAAAAACTGGTAAAAACCACGCAAAAATTAAATAGCAAAAAAACTGTTCCGTTCAAAAAATTATTGACAGGAAATATGAGAATTTGGCGGAACGCTACCGTGCTTTTAACGTTATTAAAATGACATTAAATTTTAGTAAAACAATGACATGATTTTTGTTAAGTCATAGGATTTAGTTTATGCGAAAAAATAGTTACCTGTTCCTTAGTTTATCAATGTTCTGTATAGATTAATTTTATGAGATTATTTCATTTGTGTATTAGTATTAGTGTTATAATTAATTTATTTGTTTAGGATTTAATCCTCTTATATTAAATTGCCTAGCAATTAGCTTGACCACTGTAAAATTTTCCACAATAATTTTATCCTATTTTTAAAAGTACTTTTCTTAAAAATTTTATGCAAATTTAATGCAAGCTCCGATTAAAAGTCAAGTCATGATTCCAGTATAAAATATAAAACGTTTTGAATACTAACAAAATTCGATATTTGACCAATTAAATTACTTACCTACTTATTGATTAAAATACCTTTAAAATCAATTATATTTTAAAAGGACCACTTGCACAAAAAGACAATATTACCAACATCATTAATTCCTGGTCCTTTTTTGATAAAATTTTTATTTTTGTACGATTTGAAGGGACCACTGCCATGCCCCCAGTAGGTTGGTACTTGGTAAGTAATAATTAATTTAATATGGCAATATTTACTTTGTTATATTGATTGATGTTAGAATTTTCCACAATTATTTTATCCTATTTTTAAAAGTACTTTTCTTGCAAATTAATGGCAAGCTCCGATTAAAAGTCAAGTCATGATTCCAGTATAAAATATAAAGCGTTTTGAATACTAACAAAATTCGATATTTGACTAATTAAATTACTTACCTACTTATTGATTAAAATACCTTTAAAATCAATTATATTTTAAAAGGACCACTTGCACAAAAAGACAATATTACCAACATCATTAATTCCTGGTCCTTTTTTGATAAAATTGTTATGTTTGTACGATTTGACGGGACCACTGCCATGCCCGAAGTAGGTTGGTACTCGGTAAGTAATAATTAATTTAATATGGCAATATGTAAATAAAAGTTACATTGATTGATGTTAGTTATATAAATATTAATATAATAATATTTTGAAATGTATCTATTAAAAATAAACTACATTATTTAATTTAAGTACTTAAAGTTACCACATTGTTAGTCATTGTTTAGAAATAATTTCAAGATTATTGTTACCTAATTAAAATAAAATTTATAAGAAACCAGTTGATTTTCTTTTCGTATTATTAAAGAATCAGCTGATTCACGTTTTTATTTACTTTTTCGTTGTGTTTGTATAAAAATAGTATATTTTTGACAATTTCACTTATATTTGTACCTATACAATTCTAATCACCATCAGACTAGCCAGAGAAACCCATTGCTGGTCCTAAGCCTTTCATAGCTTACACACTATAGCCGCGAACCAAATGATAATTCTATACTTCTGAAAATAAACTCTTGGACTGTCCGCGGGAATCAAAAAGAAATAAAAATAATTACAATCTACAAAATCCATTTAGTACAAGAAGTCTTTAAAACGAAACTAACAAAACTGCAACTGCAGCAAAACAATTGTATAGTTGGCTAGCAGACCCATCAGACTCAGTTGTAGCCACCTGCGTAGAGCAGACCCATCAGACTCAGTTGTAGCCACCTGCGTAGAGCAGACCCATCAGACTCAGTTGTAGCCACCTGCGTAGAGCAGGCCACACGTGTCTTGCTGAACGATGCTCGATGTAACCGCAGAACGTTCTTGCACAGTTTTCTTTCGTCGTCTGTAACATTATTTTATAAAATATTCATAGCTTAAATTGGATGGAGATAGAGACGAAGACCATAGAAAAAATGGATGGATTGCGTGAGGATATATATTTATTGGAGTAAAACTAAGAAAAAAAAGTGAATGATAGAGACAAGGGGAAATGGAAAATAACGTGTTGCGCCAACCCCACGTTACATGGGACAAGAGCAGGAAGAGGGGATGAGGATTCACAGCTTAAATTGAGTCCTCTCCAACCAACCCCGCGAAACTTGGCTGTCCCCTCCACCTATGCAGTAACTTAGTGTTGATCTTTTATCATCATAATCCTTCCTTATCCTAATTTATTCAGAGTTATCCGTCATCTCAATATTAACGTCATTTCCTGCCATATCGTCCTTTACATCATCCATAATTTCTTTATTCTTCATCTTGGTACTCTTCCTGCCCTCCACATTTATACTCCAGTTTCCTCACGACATTATTCCTCATTAGTCCGCATCACATGCGCGTACCAGGCCAACAAAATTCCACACAACTTTTCAGTTACTGAAGCCAGTTCCAGTCTTCCTCTTCTCTTCCTCTGGCATTTATACATTATCATGGAACCAATATGTACAAATTATTATCTACTGAATAAAATCCATTAATTCATTGACTCACTGACAGACAGCGCACAGCCTAAACCGCTGGGGTTAGAAGCATGAATGGACAAGAGTTCCATAGCATAACATAGTTTAGTACTGAGAAAAGATTTTTGAAAGTTCATCACCTAAAGGGGTTAAATAGGGTATGAAAATCTAAGGAAGTTCGCCATTTTTGTCAATGGAAAATTCCATCAGGCTTATTTAATATGTGTTTAAAAGAAATTACCAGTGCAATTTGACTTCAAAATAACTGCGCAACAATCTCGAACACTATGCTCAGCTAAGTAGAATGCCTAGCATCGCTGCATGAACATCGTTTGCCACGTCAAGCCCTTAATCCACCAACACAAAAGTGAGAGCATTTCCAGAGTTGCTGCTTAATGTAACAAAATAAACATTTCAATTCAATATAAAAATATTTTATTTCACATAGACCTACTAGCATGCAAAGATTTAAATCGTAGATGGGCCCCCACCGTACTACGTCGCACGAAAAAGTGTCCACACTGAGAAGAGTCACACAATCAAGTCAAGTGTCTGTGATATTATGTGTCAGTGGTAGAGATGGGATTTAACAGGATAATTCTGTTAACAGGTAACTTGTTCCTAGGCTCTGAAATTGCCTGTAACTTTTAACAGGAAAATTTCCTTCTTACGGTAACTGATTAATAAAATATTTCATTAATACATCGTAATATTTCAAACAGATAAGTAATTAGTTAACTAACTTTTAATGCAGTAGGAAAAGAATGACTAATTCTTTGTCGCTTACATTCATTTAGCGTAGCGTCACTACTGACCAGTGAGCGACGTTCCCAGGTAAGTCCCGAGGAATTCCCTTCGAATATATTATTTGACATTATTACTATTATCGAAAACAATACATACACGCGTGCCATCGGAATAAAGTTCTTATTTCAAAGAGGCTTCAATTGCTAATTTTTTTTCGCATACTTACCTACATTCATTTAAAGTCACTATCACTACTGAGCGACCTTCCCAAGTAAATACCGAGGAATTCCCAGTCATCGACAAAATAACTGATAAATGGACGATGAACGAACAAACGTCAGGGCATGGTAAACGGTGAAATGGTAACAGAGAACTGTGAATTCAGTTCCTAGGTTATCTGTTAAGCTGCAGTTACTAGGTATTTGTTAACAGATAATTAATTCCTAGCACATCTCTAGTCAGTGGTGTCAAAATGAAACAGATACGCGACCATCTTTTAACGCAGCAGGGCCAATCTACGATTGAAATCTTTGCTAGCATGCGCATATATGAAACGTCAGAAGCTAGTACGCGGGCGAAGAATCTCCACGGCTACTCTTTTAAAAATTATTGGCTTTTACAATATTTTCAAATTAAATTACAGTGTTAAGATAGAGGAGGACAGCGTAAGCCTGTCAACAAGTACCAGGTAGGTACTTAACCTAAAAGCGTTTATTCTGAAAGTGGGCAACTTTGCAAATTGATGTCAAATATTAAGCTGTTTTGATTAATTTGGCATTATCACTGTATGGAAATATTATATGTGGGTAACTAGTGAACTCACCCTTCTCACCCTATATCTTCTCACCCTTCGAGGAAAACAAGCGTGATATTATCTGTTATGTGTAAAATAAAATCAACCATTATAGTAATAATATTATACATCTACATACATGCCTTCTACGTCACTGTAATCGTCATAGGAAATAAAGACGTTATCAATACGTACGTATAAATGTGCTAAATATGTTCGCAGAAACGTCACTGACCTTCACGCCAAGGTTTTCAACGCAAGTTCAATGCTGATATCCTGCCAAGGGCGACCTTCGCAGCAAGGCCAAGCGACCTTAGAGCGAGGACGTGGCCTTGGTCAAGGTCATTTAGTAAAGCTTGATTTTTGTGACGTATAAATTTTTTGTTAGATGAATTTCAGGCTGAATTGTTGTGTTTTGAGATGTGGGGTTAAAACTGAAAATATTTTTTTTGCAATATTTTGACCTTGAGTTAAGGTTTTTTGACGTCACAAGGTTGTTGCTGGAAAAATCTAACACTAGTTTTTAACAATTTTATTATTAATTTAGGTCACGTTAAGCGTTTGTATGAATAATAATGATTATACAGTTTATGATATTTTGATAAGTCCTAAAAATAGTGCAAGAACACAGTTTTTTCTTTTAATGGTTGTAACTTGTATAAAGTGACATCTTTAACTTCGCCGAGTCACTACTTAAAAAATCGTATACGTTACTGGTACAGCTGCTGCCTAATAGATGGCGCTATATTCAAATATGTAAACTTGCTTAATTTTTGCTAAAACATGTGAATGTTTTTTTTTACATAGGTTAATTTAAACTAGATTAGGTCGGTGTTTTCTATTCGACTACTCTGAAAAGAAATTTCGAAACAAACTTAGAGGTCACAATCTCTTTTAGTCTAAACATAATTTCGGTCAAATCATAGGAGTGGAATAGTTTCAAAACCGTGTTGTTAGGAGTGTGTTGAAAAGTAGGTATAACTAATTGATGGGTAAGTCTGTAGACAGGTAGTAAACAAATAAGAATTACGACATATTGTGCAAAAAATTTGAAACGCTAGCTTTATTAATGTTACTGCACTTGAATACAAATATATTAACTAGGTACAGTACGTGAAATGGCTTACTCCGGGTACTTTTACAAAAAGTTAAGTTTTCTAACTTAGCAAGCTAGGTCCATACCTAGCCTGCTTTGTGTTATGAACTTACCTTTTAATTTGCGTTTAGCTCCTGCAGTCCAAGAGGACACGATATGACGCTAACGATATTTTTTAATGCCTAAAAGTATATGATCCACTGCAGTAAACAACATCAGAAAAATATATGATATTCTTCAAGATATATGCTAGTAAGATATTGTGTTGAAAACATAATACACACATTTGATACGATGGAAAAAAATCACGAAGATTCCTCTAAAAATTGATTTTAGCGAATAAGTAATTATCAAACTGACGTTTTGTCAGATTATTCTACAAGCAACATATTGACGTAACAGTGTTTAAATTACGAGTAGTCCAATCAATAGATTTTTTATAAATACAGTAATTGCTTCATATTTTGTGTTCGCGACGATGCGTCACATTTACAGATCAGATCATCAGTCAGATCAGTTTGTCAGATTGCGTCGTATTTAAAATGAATAAAATCTTCTTGTTGACTTAGCTTCATAAGTTCATACCTACATTAGATATAGGATAGATAATATTTGTTCGCAATGATGCAAAACTAAACAAAACAAATTGTTTAGTATTGTTGAATTAACCTAAATTCATAGATACAGTAGGTATTAATAGTACTAGTTAGCAAACAAATAGCATTCAAAATGATAATTTTGATGAAAGCCGTAAATACGACCATTAATCGCCTCAATTATGTAACTTAGCCATAATTTAATATTTTTTATTGCATCCAGGTCACCTAGACCGAGACTTAGCCCTAAATTCTAGAAATCTAGCTGTTCATAAAACCTACTTAATTGAGTTTGTATGTTATTAAACTTTACTTCGTAATTTTGTAAATAAAGGCTAAACAACCTGTATTCAGAGGCTCGTCACGGGCTCAAAAATCTAGATAAGAAAATTGAAATACTAGATTTCTCTAGGGCCTAGGGCAACACACCAGCTTGAGGTTTCAGTGTAACTTGGGAATCGGTACAGAACTTTTTCAGTAAAGTCAAGTGCGTTGTATTGTACCTAAGCTCACGCACCATTTTTAGGAATTGTAGCCACCGTCATGGGACATGGAACTTTTAACCGTCTAATATGTCAACAGTAGTCCTGAAGAGTCCTGAAAATCGCTTCCTGAATACTTATCAGTGCAATGGTGTTGTTATTCCCGTCACAAACCCGTTTTCCTTCAAGAATCTAGAACATAGCCGCTAGGTGAGTATTAAAGATATCTGGAACCTATAGGTGCAGGACGTGAGCGCCGCCTGGAACAGGAGAGGCCTATCCTCATACCGGGATAAACCTGGGTAGGTATACAAGCTCCTCGACCTTCACGTCCAGCGATTACTCCCCTCCGGCACAGCTATGATTTCGTAGAAGAACGGTAGCCGCCACATAGCGTCCGCAATTTACGAGATAGACGTCACTGAAACGTTAAAGTAAGTTGGTGTGTCCTAGATAACGTTTTTGACACCGTAAACTCAAACCCCGCTGTTCAAAGATTTAAATCGCTAGATTTACCCTCACCGTACTTAGTCACCGGAAAACGTGTCCATACTGAGAATAGTGAGCTCACACATTATTTAAATAGCGTTTCCATGACAGTCAAGTCAAGTCACCGCGCTGCGTTATTGTGTGTCAGAGGTGTCAAACGAAACAGAAACGCGACCATTTTTTGCCGCATTAGGGCGAATCTAACGATTTAAATCTTTGCCGCTGCCATCATTTTCATGACAACCGTCATCGCTGTTCTAAGAAATCGTAGCTCTACTCATCAAGGTGTTTTGTTTTATCCACAGGTTTTATCAAAAACCAACTTGCAGACATGTCTAAAAATAGCGCAATATTTGGTTTTCGATCAAGTACTTACATAGGTACGTCGTTAATAGTACAGTCGACCGCGTGCCAGTGGTAACACTTTGACCTTGAGCTGGCCTAGCGAAGTATTAAGTTTCAATGGAATAAGAGGCCAGCTTACACTGGTTTTGTTGACACTGACGTGTAGCCTACCGTAGTCTGTATTATTGACGTACGGAACTTATTGGCTTTGTTAAGCCGTCCGTCTGTATATCACAGGACATATCGATAAAGATACGCTACATACAACGATAACAAACTGATATGGGGCGATGTAAAGGTTGTTGTAAACTGATGTGTAGCAACTTAACAAGACCATGTTGCTCGGGCGTAAATAGGCCTCGTAAAATACCTACATTGAAATTGCATGCAATTTAACTACCTGTGACTTTAAATTGCATCAGTTTAATGTAAGTAGGTAATACCTTTGTCCCGGCTGTAATATGTAGATCTTTGACAGTCGTTACGGGTAGTCAGCAGCACTAAAGTCTGACAACCAGTCTGTTTTACGAAGATTAGACTGGAAGCCACAAAAAAAGGCAAGAAAACTTTCTTTTTGGATAGTCTATCACCGTTTTTCTGGAAAACTATAATATTAATACCATGACGAATCAAAGGTTTTACCTAGATGTTGCTTTAAATTCATTTCCCAACATGAATGAATGAAATGCACCGATCCCAGCGTGGTTTAACCAGACTCGATAAATCGAATGAACCCCAGGATTTGCACGAGCTCCTGGAGCCTCATGTTGCGTGGGACTACAGAAACCATTGCATATCAAAGAGTAGACCATGGCACGGTAATGGTAAGGAAGACGTACCCTGAGGATATGGAAGGATTTGCGAGCCATACCGGGTATGTATCCTTGAGTAGGCAATGGACTCGTGGAGAGACGGGTGATATTTATCTATGGATGGGCATCTTTTAACGACGTCGTCGCTTATTGGTTCGCGTCCAGCTTCACCGGTGCGTCTTTAGCCGGGGTTAACTGCTTTCTCGGCTCTTTTCTGACACTGCTGTGCTGTGTTACACGTTGCTGTTTCCATTGTCTTCGTCTGGCTGCTATCCGTTTCAGGTTTCTTATAGCTCTCGCTAGCAGCCTTCATAATCTTGTCGTGGTCTTCAGCCATCTTCATCTTAGCAAATATGTATTTACTTACAGAAACTTAAACATTTCTTCACACAATATTAACTTTACCACCCAAATACACAAAACTACACTTGGCTTCGAAGTTATAGGGTTCAAAATTCAACGTCAGAGTCAAGAGCAATAATATCTAAAAGGAATGCTTTGTTGGTCCACAACTAACTACCTGCGACGCTTGCCTCACTCCAAATGTCAACAAAAAAAAAGGATGCGCACTCGCAAAAAACAAAACATTTTGAAACACTGCACTACACAAATAATCACACACATTTTATAGTTTAAAGTTAGTCGAACAAATTGTAAATACATCTTATAAGATGTATGGATTTATAATGAGATCCACTCATGACTTTAGGTGGACCTCTTCAGCGATCCCTGAAAGATGGAAAGATCGGACCAGATTCGCTGCGACAGGTATACCCTCGTACTTATGCACTGAACCGCTCGCCTGAGATAATGTACTGTTTTAATGTATTTTTGGCGACATAAAGTCACAACCACAGCAAAACAAAAAACACTTCGACTTCGATGCCCGGCTTGTAGCTAAAACTTCTTGTTTATTCATTTCCCAATGTTGTTAAAAAAAAAAAAGTTTCACCTTGGCGAGCTTAGATACTTACTGAAAAATTACATGTAGGTATAATGTTCCGTAGACGATATTTACTTCACATTCTACGAGAATGCACCGTCACTCACGCGTGGGCTATCGTTCACATCACATGTTGTATTAATAGGAACAGCTATTTATACTTAATTATATTGACTTGTTGCTTGCCAACGCACGTGGAGGGATCTTCGTAAAGAAATGTGTCCATCGGACTTTTACTAACATTTTATATTTCGCGCTTTCGTGCTAGGCCCACTGAAACTATGGATTGCCTGAAGAAGTAAAGAACGAAACTACAAATTGCTTGAGGCTGTTTCAAGTTAAGTGTCGTTTCAAACATTTCAGTAAGCTTAGGTCTACCAAG
Source organism: Agrochola macilenta (assembly GCA_916701695.1). NCBI lineage: Eukaryota > Metazoa > Arthropoda > Insecta > Lepidoptera > Noctuidae > Agrochola > Agrochola macilenta. The sequence continues at coordinate 866,712 of OU753576.1, forward strand.
GCAATGTTCTTAGGTCGTTTAAGAACTGCTAAAATGGGTGAAACCTTAACTGAATGACATGCCTATATTGACACTAGTCCAGCATGTAATAGATTTATATTATGACCTTAACAATATATTATAACCTTAACTGAATGACATGCCTATATTGACACTAGTCCAGCATGTAATAGATTTATATTATGACGATGATATACTGGACTGTCGGTGTCAAATCACAGCGCAGCTTCAAGCTTCATCAAATGTGACATATACCAGATGCTACCTGCATCTGGTATATGTCACATTGGATGAAGCTTGAAATCTCTCATGATGACACGACGTGGAGTGTCGGGTTTTCATAATATAACCGCAACTCAGCTTGGTGTAGTCTATATGATGCGCAAAATGGTCGTCTACAACACGCAATTGGAGCGATTGACAAGATTACTACGAGATTGACAGAAAATGAGAAACATTTTGATTGATGGCAATTGACGCACCGTGTTTTGATGATCAATCACACCAAATGACTATCGTTATTTTAAAATCGACCTCCACAAACACGCGCGTACAAACTCATTAGTCATCTGTTGTTCGTTTACACCGCAGTGTACTCCCAGCCTAACATCATCGTTATCACTGTTTTACTGTACTGACATTCAGTAAGTAGTGTTCAGCATACTTCTACCGCGAACGGACGTGTCGTCTGTCGAGACAATTTACAACAATTTATTTATAAACGTTATGTTAAAGTGACCAATAAACATGAAAGTGCTATTTTGTGTCGTGTTGTTCACACTCGGCGCTGTTGTTAAAGGTAAGTCATAATTAATTGACTACCTAATTAGTTTATTCATTAAGGTTCAGTTTTGTGTGTAAATACTTGACAAATAAGTAGTGTTATTTCTTATGTTGGCCGGAAATAGTTCTATTAAGATTGATGATGCGTAAATATTAATACCTACTGTTTATTAACATAGAGGTAGACAGGATGACGCCAATTTAGTTGAAAATAGATAGATATTCGTTCCCCGCGTTATCGTACGTGTTACATACAAAAAATCGTATATACCTAAGTAAAAAAAATCTTAGAAAAATATACTCCAAAATGTTAGTTCAACTGTTTCGAATCCAAGGATTTTATCCTATATAGTACCTACCCAAGTACTCGTATATTTAAAACATGAAATCTTTAAAAAACTTACGAAATCTAAAAATGTTTCTCAATATTCTTGTGTTCTGATTTATTAGTCACTAATTGAGTTTTCCTGTGTTTTGAAGAACATTAGCTTTGTATAGCGATTGATAAGTATCTGGGCGCTGGTAATGATAACAGATAGTGATTATCACATAATCACATGATTAGGTTAATACCAGCCCGTCGTTGTCCCACTGCAGGACAGAGACCTCTGACTTAAAGAGAAAGAACAAGCGTTACAAAGATATAAATATATATCTAGTCAAAGCTGAGAACTCGTCGAAAAAAATTACGTCCAACTGTTAGCCGCTAAATGCACGCATACTAGAAAAGCACAATGACGTGACGCGCAGTACCTACACTAGACCGTATTTCGGTTATGGCGGCCAATTTTAACGGAGACTAGCCCTCGGCGAGGTAGATATTATAGTACACAAGTGTGTGCGCAGACACAGGTGCACTCTCTCTTCCCTCACTCTCATAGTCCGATGGGGCGGCAACCCGACACGAGCGGACAGAGATCAGGCGCAGGACCAACGGCTTAACGTGCGCACCGAGGCACGGGGGGGGGGTATCACACCGCCGACCAAGACCTCACGCTCAGTAGTCGACGGGGCAGTCAAAAGCAGTTGCGCGAGAGTAAGACGTAGCCGTCATACATACCAGCATAAATAAGTTGGATAGTCTTTTGCAGCGGACACTCTATCTAGACACCAAGAAGCATTGATTACCATGCTTGCTCTGCTCACTTTGGTTATCGATTTCATACTATTAACTCTAGGTTTCTCCACGATATTTTCGCAGAAGTTAGTGTAGTAGTATAAGAACTTCTTCGTAGGTTTTGTGGTACTGCTGAGGATGGAGATACCCAACTCGGGCATACAGTTATTGGGTTTCCCCATCAGGTAATCTCAGAAGCCGGTCGAAGTTTGTATTTGGCCGGTTGACGGCAATATAGAATGCCCTGTTACAAGATCTTTAAACATGAAAAATAAAAAGCACAGAAAAACAAAAGAATATATTGGTATTTGGGTCCTTTGTTATCGATGAAATCAATGACAATCTTCATTAGGCACGACAGTTGAAGAACCTAAATTATCAACAACTCCTAAGCGTTATTTGCCTATCAATCAATCAACTTAGCCTATCGCAGTCCACTATTCCACGAATTCAGTTGGTATAATAAGGACCAAAAACCATAACACTAATACCAGATACACTGAAATACAGACGTTATGGATTAATTTATGCATCTTCAAGATCAAGACTGTAGTTCCGGTATGTGAGATAAAACAGAGTACCTACCAGCTAAACTTTTTTGACGTGTTTTCAGTCACGTCATCCAATGTATAGAGATCGTAGGATTCACAAAATAATGGACAAGAAATAGAAAGATTCCAAGTTCAAAAACCAAAATCACAACAAACATTTTCAAAAACAGAACCCCAATGCAACCTGCACGCGAAGCCCTTATTTATGACGTGCCAGTCCTATACAAACTTGCATAGTAAAAGCCATTTTAACGCCGAAAGAATATATGAGATAATTTCTAATCGATTCGCGGCTTACTAAAACTTAACACAGCCAGTAACGTGGTACTACGCAATAGGATCATAAAGCTTCGTAGCATTCCATAGAACTCCTGAAATTGATTAAATAGGTAGTGCAATTCTCCAGTGGCGGAAGCAAGGCGCAGTCGCAGGGGGAGCCGGCAAAGTGACGTAACACTGACGGAATTCAAAACGAACGACTCGTACGTTTGGAAATCAGGATGAAAATAGTACTTAAGTTAGTAGATTTACTGTATGCAAGTAATAAGATACGTCAATAAGATGGACACATGGACAGCAGCGTCCTCTTGTCTGCTAATAGCAACACACTGCAGTCACCAATTAATTTGACAAGCCTGGTGATTAGAATGACATAACAGACAGAACATACTGTCATAACCATTTATCAACTGACTGTATTTACTTGCTATACATTGGTAGTCGGTTTAGATAAAAAATTATTATACCGTAGAACAAAATAACAACGTTATCATAATCTGTCAAGTAGTTTGTGATCTTTGAAACACGAAATACGTGCATACCTACTATAGACTTTAAATTAACACTGATACACAATAAAATCAAAATTACCTATGACGCATCAGGCCGAAATTACGTCGGATAATTTCATAGAAAGCAAATTTCCCATTGACCCCGTCAGTTGGTGCTGACATCTCTTTGAGGCGCGCGTGGAACACAACGCGCCGTCGACCCGGGCCTGGTCCTTATCGGACGGCGAGCTACCCATTGCCCACCGTCCGCAAGCCCGCGCCTACGGTGGCCGGAAGTCGGCTCGCGACTCTCGACGCCCGGGGCGTCTCCTGCGGCGACTAGGGGCGCGAGGGCGCGCATCTTGCATTTCCCTCGCGCGCTCCGCCTCCTCCTTCGCGAGCATTACTGCTTCGCAGAAGGAAGTGACGGCTTCCCATGCACTCTCGCTCCGGACCATGGCCTGAACCAGGGCCGGACGCGAGAGATCGCCGCTGCCGATCGCCTCCGTGAGGACACGGCGGTGCCCCGCCCAAGCCGGGCAGACCTCCACCGTATGCTCCACCGTGTCCTCCGGGCGATCCACACAATGGTAACACCCGGGCGTTTCCTCCCGCTTTATCCTGAACAGGAACCTCCCGAAACAACCGTGTCCGGTGAGGACCTGCGTCAGGCGGAAGGTGAGGACGCCGTGGCGCCTCTCTAGCCACTCCTCAAAGAGGGGCCTTACCGCCGCAATTGTGGCGTGCCCAAGCCTATAGCCTTCCTCAAGAATTAGGCTATCAAATGCAAAAATATTTTTTCAAATCCGATTGGTAGTTCCAGAGATTAGCGCGTTCAAACAAACAAACAAAACTCTTCAGCTTCATTATTAGTACGATGAGTATAGATAAGTGGGAAATAATGGCTCAGAAAATTATGAGAAAACGTACAGACAAAAGTGAAAAACTTTCCTTCTCGTAATCAGTTATTTATCGAGTGTCGTCTCATAATATTGTAGCTATTTGAACTTATGACCTGTCACCTTCTGACTTTATATTGAACTACTACTCGTAATCCTAAGCTATCACGAGTAATGATTACTTCAAACAGTATCTACATTGCATTACTGAGGTGCTTAGAAAGAACTTTCTGGACTCAATAGACACAGCTGTGGGCCTGGAACACCAGTGGCGTAGCCAGTTCATAAAGACCACTGTATCATTTAAATTTGGAGGCCCTTTTTACCCGAGGAGGGTACTGTTTTTAAGAGCGTTTATTCTGAAAGTGGGCAAACGTTTTTTTTTTTCAAAGTTTTAGGATTTAAAACCCTCTTAATAATGAATTGCAATAATAACATTGAATTTGATGTTGAACCTGTTTTCTGTGTAAAAAAGGCATTTGGAAAGTTTCCAAATCGTTTTTTTACATCTAAAATTAAACATTCGGTGTATCGATATTAATTATTGCATTTCATAATCAATATTCTAGTTCGCTAGTTAGCCACTTATTTTCACACAGTAATATTGCTAAATTAATCAAACAGTGAAATATTTGACATCTATTTGCGACGTTGCCCACCTTCAGAATAAACGCTCTTAATATTCTAATTCGCTAGTTAGCCACATTTCTTATTTCCATACAGTAATATTGCCAAATTAATCAAAACAAGTAAATTTTCGACAGCTATTTGCGACGTTGCCAACTTTTAGGATACACGCTCAGAAACAACATTCTGACTCTTAAGTTTGAGCTGTCATTGTGACCTTTCTAAGATAATGCAAGAGCGAGCCATATAATTTGAGTATACTGTCTCCACCTGTGTGATTTTACTAAATGAATCCAAGTGCCTTGAGAATTAGACCGCGCCTGTAGCACAGATTAATTAATACACAGAGGCAAAGCTTCTAAAGAGCTTGCAAAATGTATACCTATTTTGGTAGGCTCGGCGCAGTATGTACGTATTTTAGTTTTAAAACATAATTATTCAATCAGTAATAATATCTGCCTGGCTTTTCCCAACTACGAGTATGTCGGTGTCGGCTTCCATTCTCACCAGATACAGCTGAATGACCGTACTTTACATGGAGCGACTGCCTATCTGACCTCCACAACCCAGTAACTGGGTAATACGATACCCCTTGGTAAGACTGGTTGTCAGACTTTCGGGCTTCTGACGACCCGTAACGACTGTCAAAGATCCACGAATGACAGCCGGGACCAACGGCTTAACGTGCTTTCCGAGGCACGGAGGAGTCTCGGTATGTAAAGATGGTCACCCCCCTGGCAAGCGTAGCTTAACCTTACGGATCAACCCGTGCGGCCGGTGTTACTTAGCCGCCTCAATAATAAATATTCAATCAGTAGTAGATAATTGTAAAAAATATATTTCAAATAGTCGTTATCTCTTTGCTCTTGAACGCACCGCTTACAAGATAACTAAGTCAAAGTCAAACAATTTATTTCGATTAGGCACATAAAAGGCACTTATGAACGTCAAATTTACAAAAAAATAGAATTGATTCTAGTCGCCCCTTCCAAAAGGTAGTTTTCGTATGGAGAAGAATGGGCAAGAAACTCCACCGTTACTCTTTTATAATTAATTATGATAGATAGATACATGGTGCTCACATATTTACAAACATTGCAAAATTATACGATATTCCTAACATTTTAACAAGTAATACTAATAAGTCAGTGTGTGAGTTCAAGAAATCAGAGTTATAAAAAATAACAAACTATATAATTACATAAGCAACCAGTTGATTTTGACTAGGTAACCTATTCAGCGCCACTTACTAACAAACCATTTACAATCCATACCAAAACTTTGTTGCACCCCCGGGGTTGAGTTTTCTTACTATAAACATTCGAGGAACTACAAATTGCTTGAGGTTGTTTCAAGTGTCGTTTCAAACATTTCAGTAAGCTTAGGTCCACCAAGGCAATGTTCTTAGGTCGTTTAAGAACTGGTAAAACGGGTGAAACCTTAACAGAATAGACACTAATCCAGCGTGTAATAGAATCGATGACACGTTAGACTGTCTTTTCGGCTGCGGTAAATCACAGTGCAATTGCAAACACGCGTGCTAAGTCACGACTCACGCGTCACCAGTGCCCTCCAGAAACACGGGCCGAACTATCTTATTCAATTGCTAAATAGAAGTATGGGCGACTGCCCTAGCAATGTATAAACATTGTACCTAGTAATATGTTTTGCTGATTATCTGAATATTAGTATTTTGTATGAAAAAAGTTTTAGGAACTTTTCATATCGTTACAATCCTTTATTTTCAGGATTGTAACGATATCGAATCGTGGAAACTCCTACGTCAATAGGTAAACACAAACTTATAAAATAAAAAGATTTTGCTATGAACTTTAGCTAGGCGTTTATTTACAAACTTCAACAAGCAAGTAAAATAATCACTTTTTGAGTGACATAATATACGCAATGATTAAACAAGGAGACATAAAAATATTGAAATAAAGTAACAACAATGACATTAATTATTCATTTATTATGCAAGTGGATTCATTATTTATTATGGAGCAAAGTGATGTGTAGTAAATGGACATTATTCTGTTAATCTCACAAGTACATGTAATCTAAAAATGTAGCCGGAGCAGACAACGAGTTCCGGTGTCTCGCCCACCCCATATACCAGATCACTAAAGTGACAGCAGTAGCCAACAGTTTTGTTCCCCACAATATACAGTTGCAGTAATATGCAAGTATGTCCTCTAAGGGTTTGCTTGTAGTTCCGCTTTCATTTATTATATAGAAAATAGACATAGTAAACTCTTTGGCTGATATGCCTCGATTGAATAGGGCCACTTAGGAGTTGAGGTGTCGATCTGCCTAAATAAATGATTCTATCAAGGTCCGGGCACATTCAACTTCATAAACACCATTTGATCTAATATGCTCTCCGTCGTATGACCGGGTTTGTTTGTCTGTCCAATTGGGGCAGGTTTCCATCCAGTCTAGAAAAAAATGGTCTTTACCTATTCAGATTATTTTCCCTAACAAAAGTTCCTAAATGCTTATGGAGCTGCTTAAGCAGCTCCATAAACCGTGCCAGTCTTTGAATTATTTCACCTTTCTTTAAACGATCCTCTATATGAATGTGGTATTTATTCATTAGAGCTGCAGCTATTTTCAAATCTTCCATCAGGTGGGGTGAAGCTATATTGAAAAATCGTTGCCGAAATCATTTGAAATGACGTGTCACCTGCATAACGTTACTCTTCTACTTTTATTAGCTTGCTCAGTTGACAATTGCGTTTGACCAGGGTCCAGTGACTCAAGTTTATGAATCTGAAAACCCTCTATCTAAAATGAAAACATAATTATACTGAAAGAGCCTTGAAACAAATGAATCATAATCTTGGCATCCGTTTGAGTGGCAGCAAATGGTCCGACAACATCAATAATATGCCATCACATGAAACAAACATAAATGGTTCCACAAAATTATCGTATTTATGCAAGCTGTTCGTTTTTTTTGGAACTGGCAATTCGAACTTTATTGTAAGTATAAATTAATATGTGGCATCAAATATAGCTATGGCAGCTCTATTTTCAAATGCATTACCAAAAAGAGCGTTTGGTATGCTTAAATTCCTGTTCACAATATTATAATATAGTATATATACGTATACTTAGTATACGTATATATATATTGATTCTAAATATTGCGATGAGTACTGTATGTTTTTTTTTTCCAATTATATAACTTATATGGTGGGACCTGAAACTGCTGCAAAAATTGTTGAGAGTCGTCTGTTCTAATTTTGCTAAATAAATAGCCAAAGCATTATTTGACCTCTTGAAAGAGAGGGGAGACCTAATCCTACTAATATTATATTCGCGAAAGTTTGTATATATGGATGGATGTATGGATGTTTGTTACTCTTTCACGCAAAAACTACTGAAGAAATTTGGCACACATATAGTTTATAACCTGAATTAACACATAGAATACTTTTTATCCCGATATTCCCACGGGATCGAGACTTATGCGGGTGAAACCGCGGGGCGCAGCTAGTATTAAATAAGTCCAAAACCAACTGTTACACCTGTACAATAGTAACATATCACATTTTGCATTTCAGCAACCTTTTCAAAATCAAATGTTGTTTTGTCCGACTTTGCAATAGATCATCTTCGATTAGATAGATTATCTTCGATTTGGTTCGCAGTGAAATTCGAGTATATATTGTTATTTTGTGCCGAACATTTCGATTCAAATATGTCTCACAATCCTTAGTGCGGGGAATATAAAAATTATATATTTCAACAAGCATCGGTTTATAAATCCTGGGATTACAAGTAACAGTTTTTGTTCAAAGACAACCATTACACACCGTGTGTTGAGGTGTTTGCAGCCCACTTATATTTTGGCAGATTTATTTCAAGTTCAGGTACAGTTCTAGGGTGCAGATGCTAGTCATGCTAGTCATGATTCAAGTCCCGGTAGATTTACCCGATTTCGATCCTGATTTGACTGCCGTCGATGTTTCATTCAACAGGGTTGACAGGGATAGTTCATAATCTAAAAGAATAAGTAAATTTAAGATATTAATTAAGGAGTCATCACAAGCCACAAATATTTATGTGATGAACTGAACTGAACATAAAGTGTTTTTGCTGGTCTGGGTATTTACAAAAAAAAAAAAATGTATTATATTCATTGTCTATTACCCATATTACAAGCTCTGCTTAGTTTAGGACTAGATAGTGCTGTGTAAAATGTCCGAAATATATATTATTAGTATTAATATTATGAAGTATGCATTAAATCAATATAAGAAAACACACATTATAGAGAAGTCAGGGACAGGACCCACTATTTTCAGGCTGATGAAATAATTGTCTGAAAAGGAAGACGATCCATCCATGCATCGGATGGGCATTTAAATATGAAAGAATACATTGTGTTTAAACATCCTTTTAATTACCTGATAAAGTTGGATGTGATCTCGGTACATTTAATTGTTCCTTTCCACTGCATGGTGTTGTGCACTTCTCACAGAACGGCCACAAGTAATGCACACCATTGTATGCCCAAGTAAACGAGCTTCACCAGCTATTTCCGAACTCAGAAGTTCAAAACATGGATGATAAATGTTGGCTTCCATTGGAACCTAGAACAAACATATGAATAATAGTTAAGTGACATCTAAGGCAATTAAGTTTGTCGTTATGATTACAAAAAGACATGAGTCTTTCTGATCCGTTGCCATTGAGTTTATGATTATTATTAGACTATCACTTTATCCGAGCACTTTGTACTTTCCTCTAAAAAAAAGAACACGGATAATGTGTAAATTTTTTTTAAAGGTAGTTTTCGTAAATTAATGTTTACATAAAATATTTGATATTAAGTATTGGGGCGAATTTCAAATTTTATTGATCAAAGGAATCAGATTTTTCAAATTAATACACTGTGTCCTTCCATTTCACCACCGCAGGGCTTGTTTTAAAAAATCGTTTGGTATTTTCCATTATTATTTTTTCTCATTATCGAGTAAATTGAACCAAGCAGTATCCACCCAATAAACTATACCTACTCTTTTCCACCCCGTTAGTTGTTTTTTTTTTGGAGCATTTACTTTTTTATTTTTGTTTTACCGAATTTTGGGGTTAATCCAACAGCGGGCTAAAACATTTCTTTAATAACTTTGAGATCCCTAACCTAAAGTATTATAAAACAAACCCTGGATGGGTTTGTTTTATAATACTTAAACTGACAATATTTATTATTTATTGAGTATTGCCAAGTTTCAAGTTTATTAACCAAAGGAATAAGATTTTTCATTTATACGGTATTCCCATCTTTTTACCCCCTTATAGATGGAATTTTCGTTTGGAAAAATCGTTTGTGGTGTTCCCATAACTCAAAGATTATTCATACCAATTTTTGAGTTGGTCAAACCACACAGTAAAATCCTCCCCTATAAAATTAACAACCCCTTTTCATCCCGTCAGGGGTAGATATTCCAAAAAACCCTGATACTCGTAATTCTTAATTTTTGGCCATAAGTATAAATACTGAGTTACGAGGTAATCGGACCGCGCGGGTAAAATTTTTTTCATACAAATTTTAAAACCCCCAAACCCCCTTGTAGGGATAAAAAATAGGGTAGGTTATTTTTTAATTTTTTTATAATTTACTTAGTTAAATATTCGTACCAAGTTTCAAATTTATTAAGTGTGAATAAGATTTTTCTTAAAAACAAAACCCCCTTTAAATATTAATATTAATTTATATTTTAAATATAATCTATAATATAACATAGACTATGAGAACTGCGGTAAACAACCTGCAATTCGCATTTCCATTTAGTTGCTTCTCATATTTATTGGTTGTAGAATTATTTCAGCCAACTGTAGATGACTTACCTCGATTGTTAACCAACGTGCTAAGATAGGGAGTAGAAGACCAGGTAAAGAAGAGGCGCAGTCTTTGCGTGGTTACACCACAGTATATGCATCTCATGATGAATCGATAGGCAAGGCAAGTCCGCGTAGAGTAGCGGAAGGTTAGTAGGAAGATGAGCACGCACAATAAGGCCGGTAAACAAGCGAGGGTCAAAAGTAAATATTCAAAATACTGTGAAAGCGTAACGAACGACCGAACGGCAGAGCGATCAAACGACGTCTGACCTGACTGACTGAGGTTTTATTTTTTATAGAGATCTGTTTGAACTTGGAATGTAAAGCTGGGCATTCACGGTCAGTCCATCGAGCCAAATGGCGTGATGTACCATCCATGATCGTGAGTGTCGATTCTTCATTCCAAATTTTGCTGCGATGTCAAATCACAGATTTTCCGTGCGCGCCGTAACAGCCACAGCTTCAGTCCGTTTGGCATCGTGGCATTTGCCTGTTAGTGCGAAATCCGTGGGCCGTGGTATTACGCCGGCGCGGCGGCCCATGAGTGTGTAAAATCTTATTTGCGTTCAGTATTTTCAAAGCAACAAATAGCACCCGCAGATAGTAAAAATTCTTCTTCGAAGTCTGAATCCATTTTCTACTACCATGCGCCTGTATGCGTCCCCGGCGATCGAGAAATGAAAGTCATTGGACTGAAGCCGTGAGTGGTCTTAACTACTGGCGTCCATCCATTTGATTTCATCCAAATGGACTGACCGTGAATGCCCAGCTTAACAGAATCGATTAAATAATTGAAAAAAAATAGGTACAATTATTGTTCTTGTCGATCATTATTCAGTCAACATTCTTCGATATAAAATAGTTACTTATCAGGATAATTGTGATGGTTATTGGATCGAATTCTTAAACAAATTGATTTATAAAAATAAATATAATAATTAATACATTTTAGCGCAAATATATAGAAAAGTAGGTAATAAACCTACTTTTCTATATATTTGCGCTAAAATTTATTAATTATTATATTTATTTTTATAACCACATTGCCCACATTCTCGTAGAATGGAACATCATAATCTTATGTTCTCTTTGTCAAATCATGAAAAAAAACTTTTAATTATTTGATCAGTTCACAAAAGTTCTAGCCATACCATAATAGGCCTTAATGCCATCAAGGGATTTACCCAAAACCGGATACTCTGTTGTGTGCAACAATAAATATAGGTATGCACTTGCAGATAGTCAATCTTGAATGGTACCTAGTCAATTACGACGATGACGTGCGGACAGCACTTTAGCAGAGCGAGACTCGAATGGAAAAATTTTAGGGTTCCGTACCCAAAGCGTACCGGGACCTTATTACTAAGGCTCTGCTGTCCGTCCTGAAATTTTCACAGTGTGTACTACTATGGCCGCTATACGCGAAACAAATTAAATCAAATTAAAGGGTTAAAACATATTATTTTGTATTGTTATTTAAGACGGTGGCACGGAGCTCTTCGTGTGCGAGTCTGACTCGCACTTTGCCGCGTTTTTTTCACCGCCACGCAAGTGCGCAGACCGCGTGCCTACGTTTGTTGTACCGTAGGGCCTCTTGTAGACGTCCGTTTTTTTCATCGGACGACGGACCGTTTTTTTTTTACCGGACACAGTGTTGTATGGCTTATAAAAAATGTGTGTACATGCACCGGATAGCGGCTACAAATTTACGCCGGCGCCTTTGTCTCCCCTCGTGGCCACGGTGTGATGGACAACGGTCCGGCGCAGCGTAAGAAAATGCGGTCACCGACGTCAGTTATTGATGCGTGTAGACGCTACCGGACGTATCGCTCGTTTTTAGGGATCCGTACCCGAAGGGTGTCAAACGGAACCCTATTACTAAGCCTCCGCTGTCCGTCCGTCGGTCTGCTAACTGGCTGTATCTCATTAACCGTAATAGGTAGACAGTTGAAATTTTCACAAATTATGTAATATACGAGTAGGTATTATACTATTATATATACTATAACAACAAATAACACAAATGTAATAAAGTAAAAGATTGAAGGAGTTTCTCATACCATACACTTTTGGTTTAGAATATTTTTTTCTTACCTTGGCATGTGGAATATAATTTTTTTTTTACAAATACATTTTTTATTTCTTTTTATCTTCAAAAATGAAACAGGGCTCCGTAAAAGTTAACAAGTTAGGAATTTGAAACTTCTGTATATCGGTACCATATACTGTTTTTAATATTAAAAACGCCGATTCATCGATTCACAAATATTTAAATATGGTGATTTTCAGCAACTGCAAAATAAATACTTTGTAATTCATAATAACATTATGAAATACAAATTTATCTTAGCGACTAAAAATTTAAGTTGAAAATATACTTCGGTTTGTATTTTCATTTATTTGCTAAATATTGCACCTTACCTATTGTGGTACGGAACCATTCGTGTGTGAGCCCGACTCGCACTTGGCCGGTTTTATTTGGAAATCGAGTGCCGCCTACTTGAGTTTTTTTCAGTGAAATTATTATTATAATTTAATATTGACATGGAATCGTTAATAACATTGGTCGAAAATAGACCTGATATGCCACAAGTGTTATAAAAACAAACTATCGACTTTGCCGATTGGAGGGAAAATTACGTTACGTTATTTTGGTAAGTTATAATATTTTATTTTTAATATTTTATTCTTATCGATTCTGCCAGTGCACAAGCCCTGCTGGTGATATAAAATACTCCGCATTTTGTTACGAATCATATTTGCTGTTACATTACCTCGTGACGAATATGAACGGTTTAAATAGCTTAAAGCACTATTTGTAAACAGCACGCATTCCAGCATTATCAGTAGCATTGTTATCAATTCCCTCAACTTTATGAATTATGTTTTGTAGTAACATGTTTTAAAAATGTTAACAGCAGTATTTTTTTAAACATTCAATGGTCTATGCAAAATCTTTAATTTATGTATATAGCTGCACTACTATACCTTCAGTGATCTTCACTACATTTACATGTATTCATTAATGGCTGTTGTTGACACAAACTATAATTTTATTTTGACTGATGTGGGTGCCAACGGCAAAGAATGTGATACAGCAGTATTCAAAGAAATAGATAGATTAAATAATCCACGGCCCAAGTAGTTGCCAGGCGTAGACACGTATTTCTTGCCGATGAAGCTTTCGCTTTACATCAACACTTACTTCGTCCTTATGGTGGACATCAAATTGAGCAAAATTTTTGTTTTTATTAAAAAATTATTAAACAATATATAATACTTGTAATTTTATTTTTATTTTTAGGCAATGAAATTATTAAAAAAATGGAACAATGCAAGAGTTAACTGAATGAAATATTTATTTTATTTTCATTTTGTATAGTATTTCTGCTAGTACAAAAACAAACAAGAAAAGAAACAAGATGGCAGCGAAGTTGATCGACAAATTAGTACTATAGTTGAATCTGTTGAAGAGTGTTTTTTTCAAAGGTATTGCTCTTAATATAGACAAGTATTACAGTGACGACGATTATGTTGAATTTCAGAACGAAGTTATTAAAATTATGATGAGTTATGTTTGAGTTTATCTCGAAGAAATCAAGCGTCTCCAGTAGCCATTGTCGATGCAACACCAATACTACATTAACACTGCAGCTGCAGGCAGGGTCGACATCCATTCAATCCACATCCAGGTCGTAAAATGAATACCAATCTGCAGCTGCAGCGTCGACATCCATTTTACCTTTTTGTTTTTCATCCGGACGTAATTGTATAATTTTATCTCCATACAACTTCTCAAAAACAGTATGAACTGCACCATATGCCTTTCCAATAATATAGGATGTACCCACACTGATCTTTTACGTTTTTCTGTTTCTTTTTGTCTTTTCTTGTACAAATAGTTCGCTCATTTGTATTTTTTTATTACTGTTCCACATTATGTAATCTCTTCCGCAACTACTTCAAACTAACTCGATAAACCGCAATCCAAGCTAACGTTGATCCGGTAGAAATTCTTGCTTGTATACAAAGACATCCGTTTATTGACGATCCGATGTCCGGTGAAAAAAACGGACGTTTATACGCGCCCTACGGCAGAAATAACGCCCTGTATTCCACCGCACCGCAGTGCGTGCTAGCCCTTACATCATCATTGACATTGTATATATACTGTCATTCTGGGTGTTCAAGTTACTTCCACTGCTTCTACTGCAAACGGATCATCTGTTCAGACAATTTACAACAATTTATTAAAGTGAAAAAATAAACATGAAAATGAATATTTGTATTGTGTTGTTCATAATCGGCGCTGTTGTTACAGGTAATTATTAATTGACTACCTAATAAGGCTAAGTCTACTTTTTTGCGTAAATACTTGACAAATAAGTAGGTTTGTTTCAATAATGTTGGCAGGAAATACTTCTATTAAGGGGGATGCACTAAATTGTGATGCAAATTGTAAAAAACGTAAGAAAATTTGAATTTCGCGGGCTACCGTGACGCTTTCGCCTTAAAATTGTTGATGCATACCTCCTGTTTATTAAAATAGAGGTACACAAGATGGCGCCAATTTAGTTGGAAATAGATGAGTTCGTTCCCTGCATTATCGTTTGTGTCCAAACAAAAATTCGTAGAAACTTTCTTCGGAAAATATATTCCAAAATGTTTTATTGCTATATTTTCAGTAGTTTAGTGGGTGTTAGTCACAGTCAGGTCAACTGTTTTGAATGCAGGAATTTTAAACGTAGATATAGTATCCAGGTATATTTGAATCATGAAATCTTTCAAAAACTTCGGAACCTAAATTTTCTCCAACGTTTTTGTGTTCAGAAATATTAGTCATACCAATTTAGTTTACCTGTGTTTTGAAGAACATTAGCTTTGTATAGCTAATGATAAGTATCTGTGCGCTGGTAATGATAACAGATAGTGATTATCGCATGATCAGGTAAATACCCAAATACCGGGTCAGTGACAGCTCGGCCCGCATCAACTGGGCCCGAATATTAATACCAGATAATACGTCGTAAAAAAGTGAAGATTTTTTAATAGATAGATTTTATTTATTAATTTTTATGAATAAATGTAATAGATATAATTATTTTAAATGAAATTGAATAGGTACTATGAACTTGTTCTGCAATAAAGATTGTTTTTATTTATTTAAAAACTTATTCATATAAGCAGAAATCAGAATCGCAGAAATCGCCTTCTTGTCTATTATGTTCTAGACTATTGTAAATTAGATGTGCAAGAGTGTTAAAGAAAATAATTTTTATTTTCATCAGCTAACCTACGAGTGTGTGTGTAATTTTGTTAGCAAAGGAACGTTCGTCTTTTTTAGTAAAGATAATTAAAAAAACGAATGAGTTTAGGTTAATTATATAGGTATCATAATTGAAATCTAAGGCGTTGTAAATAATTATGTTTTTCTGTTTTGTCTGTTAATATATAAACAAAACGAATAAAAATCTCGTAAAGATTTATTTTAAAATATTAATTTTGTGTATAACCGTACAAATTACCAGGAGTGAAATATCTGGTATTATTATTCTGGTCCAGTTGACTCGGGCCGAGCTGTCACTGACCCTAACAGCCTGTCGTTGTCCCACTGCAGGACAAAGGCCTATTCTCAAACAGAGAAGGAACAAGCGTTGATCACTTTGGTTAGGTATCGATTTCATACTACGAGATTAACTCTAGGTTTCTCCGCGATATTTTCCTTTTTCCTCAGTTAGTGCCAGTGTCTTAGATTTATTTCGAAGTAGGTATATAAACTGCTTCGTAGGTCTTGCGGTCGTAAGCGCTATTGCTGAGCATAGAGTCCCTGGGTTCGATACCCGACTCGGGCATAGAGTTATTGGGTTTTCCTATCAGGTATATCTTAGTAGCAGCTCGAAGTTTGTATTTGGCCGGTTGACGGCAATATGGCATTGCCCCCCATATTTAAGCAAACTCCCGAAATCAGGGGTAAATAGTACCTATGTTGCTAGATTTGCTGTATGCAAGTGAAAATATATGTCAATAGAATGGACACATGGACAGCAGCGTCCTCCTGGCTGCTAATAACAACATGCTGCAGTCGGCAATTAAAATGACATTACATAGTAGAATAATGATATAGCTGTCATAAACATTTATCAACTGACTGTATTTACTTGCTTACATACATAGGTTGTCGATACGAAATGATATAAAATGATTATACCTTTGAACAAAATAACAACGTTATCATAATCTGTCAAGTAGTTTATGTCTTTGAAACACGAAGTACGTGCATACGTACTGAATGAATCTACACTTATAATAAACAGAGGTAAAGTTTTATTCTGGATGTAGAAGGTAATCTCTGAAACTACTGATCCGATTTCGAAAATTATGTCACTGGCAGAAAACTTCTGCCATAGGGTAGGTATGTTGTATAGTATAGTATAGTTGACTGTTCATATCTACATATTTTGTAATAACTAGGAAATAATGGTTAAGAAAATTATGAGAAAACGTACAAAGAAGAGTGAAAGCTTTCCTTCTTATATCCAGTTATTTACCGAGTGTCGTCTTACAATATTGTAGCGATTTGAACATATGACCTGTCACATACTGACTTGCTGTAGAAATCCTAATCCTAAGCTATCCCGAGTAATGATTACTTCGAACAGATAATACTTAGAAAGAACTTTCTAGACTCAATGGCTGCGCCAGCTACCCCAGCTACGGCAGCTACGCCAGCTACGGCCGCTACGGCAGCTACGCCAGCTACGGCAGCGCGATTTGTGCGAGCTGCTACGGCAGCTACCCCAGCTACGGCAGCTACGGCAGCTACGGCAGCTACAGCAGCCACGGCAGCGACGGCAGCTACGGCTGCTAAATAGCGGCGTAGCCAGATATAAAAGCCACAAATACACCGACGTATGCACACACTCACACGCACCCGTACGCACCATTTATCTTTTTACATTCTATTCTTCTACCTAAACAATCCCTAATTCTTGTGGTTAGTATGAAACAATCAAAAATTCAACTTGAATGATAACTAATTATAACGTGAACTCATCTAGATATTTCAAAATTATAAAATGTTAACTTATCTTAGGTATTGGCTGCGACTCTAACATGCAACTTTACTTACCATAAGGCCTATTTTTAATTTTAAGCCATATTTTTTACTTGAAGGTGCTTATATAACTCATTACCTAACTGGATAATAGAACTACCAAATAAAAAATTCGGCGTGGTTGAAAAAATTGTTGATATCGCATAGTTTTTATTCAATCTGAGAATTTGTCAACAAAAAATCATGTCAGTCCTATCACTTCAGGAATGTATTGTAGTCACTTTTAGTTATTTAAATACCGGGGTGAGTTAGTTACCTTGTCGCTAGCTACATACCTTACTATTTATGTAAAGTGTGTTTATAATTTTAATTCTAATTGGTAGTGACTTGAATAAATTGTTCTTTTAATCAAATATTTAACGCTAAAACTCGAATTCAATACCTAAAAATTGTTATTAATTGGTCCATAATTGTATGTTACTGTTTAACTGACTAACATGCATTAAATATTTGCATGTCATCAGTGCATGGCGGAATGTGTCTTTGCACTGAATTTTATATGTAAATAACATCTTTTGTACCACATTTTATGCAATTATACGATTTTGATTTGATTTGATTTGATTTATATTGTGATCGCATTCCAAATGATATATTCTAATAGTAGTTACATCTCTGCCTACCCCTGTATACCCCACATGACGTCATGTATTTATGAGAATGGAATAGTTCCAAGGTCAAGCGTCAATTATAGATGCTCTCTTAATCAAGATTGTTAAGATTTGACAATTGAAACGCGATGGCAGATGTTTATTATTGATGCAAGCGTGTTTACAACGTGGTGACCCTGATGCTGAGAGGATTGCTTGTAGAGCATGAGACATGAGACTTCTGGTTCGGTCCTGACGAGTTAAGGTCATCTAGAAATCGGATATTCTTATGAATATGTACTTAAAGTTAATAAATAATCGGATACATAGTAAGCGAGCAGCCCGCAAGCAAGCGGTATGTATGCAGGATTGCAGGCGCCTCGCCGCCCGCACCGGTTCCCCTCGATGCCCGTGCACGGTCCTATGTCTTATGTTTAGTTAGTTCCAATGTTCGCCTTCTGCTCGTCTTTCTTTTAACATGTTTTGCGCCCAATATCTCCTATAGCTATGATTGCCAGTTCGCGTAAAGTAAACTGAGACATAACGTAGAAAACTCACGAATGTGAGCAAACCGGTCTAAACTGAAACCTACCCATTGGTGCGTGGACGGTGAGCTACCAACTAGTAAGCGGCGCGTGAACAGCAAGCGGTCACCTTGCACCGGTAGCGTGACTTCTTGCTGACGGCGCATTGGCGACAAGCCGGTGTATTTTTTGAAGCGGTGCCGGGCCTTTAACTGCGCTGGAGTGAACTTTAAGGTTAAGGCGCTGACAAAAGGCAAAGTAGGCTTGACATGAACAAAAAAAAATCCAGGTCTATATTTTGTGTGGTAGCGGATTTTTTTATTATTATAATGTATTTCTCAGAACTTAGTTGTTACCAAAACATGTTTTATCCTGATACAAATTATCGGTAAACTACCGTTTACATTGAGTTCCAATCCAAAATATTTGTATTAAATATCAACGTACGCTGGTATTTTAATGAATAACAAGAACTTATTATTTGAATGCAGAAAGTTCTGCATTCAAAGGTTGTTTGTTTTATTTTCGATTACTCAACTCATTTTTGGATTAATAGATTTGCTTCATATTTTGCAATAAATGCGAACTCTCTCTCTTCTTCTTCTCTCTCTTTTCTATGCAGTCCGACAGTGATGATCACAGTGACCGCGGTTTAGATCTTGTCAGCGCCTTAATAATAATTTTTCAGTAATATTGAGGTATCTTTACCATTATGAGCACTCAATGAAGTGGGGTATCTATAAGAGTAGAGAAATATCATAGCAACCACTAGAGATGTTAAGAAGAAGTAAACATAGAAAAGATGCTGCGCCAAACCTGCTAAGCAGGTCCCTCAGTCCTGTCCATTAGGGAAGTGCAAGCGGACTATACTACAAGCCGTGAGCCCGTCCGGTGGGATTTCCCTTCGGCAAAAATTACAATTCTATACAAACTTTCGTTTCATTTAAGGAACGTTTGTGTCAAATTGCATGCTTCTAGACATCATGCTTCAGACTGTGCCTTAACCGTCAATAAGTGAATTTAAGTTTCCTCAACAAATGTTTGTTATACATCACTGAGTAGGTACGGTAAAGGAAAACAACGAGAGGAAACCTGGACTTGTATAGTTGGGAAACTTAGTAGTTATAGAGAGCTGAAACTACACCATCATTACATAAAGTTCCTTGCTCTTGTTTTACGTTTATTATTTTATATATATCTATGTATATAGTGTGTCAGTGACTACCTACAGTAGTGTCTCTCCTTCTCCCTTTAATCAATCCAAAGGTTGTCTGTAAAAGATCGCTTTTAGCGATAAGACCACCTTATGTAAAATTTCTAAATTTATTTTTATAATTTTTATGGTGTATTAGTATTCTATAATTATGAACGTGTTTTTCTTAATTTATGAGACAGAGTTGTCTTGATTAAACTTGCAACAAAATTCCTGATATTTACAAAGTTGCATCGATGAGAATAACAAATGAAGAGCGTTCATGATGACGTGTTTGTGAAATTATCACACTATTGCATCAATATTTCACATTATTATCTTTAAGTAAACTGGTCGTCGTAGTTATCTAGGATAAATAATAATAAATATTATTTTGGTATACATTTTTTATCAAGGTATATCGCGCTTGTGAATTTCATATAAGTTCAAACATGTATAGTACCTACCTAGTATTGAGTATGGATGTGGATGACTTTAAGAGTAGGGGAAGACCATAGAAACGGTGGATGGACTGTGTGGAAGATGATATGGATAGAAAGTGACTTCCGAGATGACGACTGATAGAGAAGTGTGGAAGAAAAAGATATGTTGCGCCGACCACAGATAAATTGGGATGTTGAGAATGATGATAATGATCTAGTATATAAGGTCTATTTATAACCTTGTTTCCAATTGACGTTATTTCCACTTAAATAAACATCAACTTTATTCTCTTGTAAATAAAGTTGATTTTTAGACCGACTAGTACTGTTGAAAAAGTCATAAAACATATGAAGTTGTAGCGCAAACTGAACCTTATGTGTAGGCATTACATTTGTTTTTCCTAAAACTCGCGTTTGTTTACATGTTTGGCAAATAAATTGCGAACTCAGATTAGGTATATTATGTAGTTATTATTATATGCCTAGTTCAGCCCCTAAGTGTAAGGAACAGCCCGACTTAGACCCTTCTCATAATTCGATGCTGTGTTACCAAAAAAACATTCGATCTTCGAAACAAAGTTATGTTTTTAGAATAGGTATGCCTGTATAGTGAGCGGTAAGCCGAAAAACAGCAACGCTGCTTGGTTCTGGTTCTTCTGTTCTGTGTTTGTTTGTCTTCTGTTCTTCTAAAAATGCGATGTTTCTAACTCCATCTTCAATTCATTGTGGATAACAAACGCGATGGTTTTACCCAACTAGTGAATGTCAATACATAGTTATGATAAGCACTACCGTTACTTGATAAGAGATATAACGCATAACATCTTAAACATCTTAAAATAGATAAATAAATTATATAAATAACTTCGTCGTTGGTCTAGTAGTCGCAGGCGCTCCTGCCGAGCACGAGGTCCTTGTCAGTTCGATTCCCACGTCGGGCAAAGTGTCACGTTGGTTTTTCCGTCACGGATTTCTCAGTAGCAGCCCGGTGTCTGGATTTATGCCCGGTTGATGACAATAGGCTCGCCCCCGTTACACAGGCGACTTAAACATCATTGGCTTAATGTGGTGGAGTGTGTGGAGGGGTACTACAAGGTACACCTCTGCCCCCTGGCTCGGCGTTGTAATTAAGTTGAGACGTATTAAACACACAAATTAAATAATTGTTGCAAACACAGTTACTGTTGTTCTACGTCAATAGTTAATGCTTCATCGAAATGGGGTCACAATGAAAAGATGACGTAATTTCATTTGAGCTCGTAAAAATATTCGTCTCCGGGGAATACCGAAATGCATTTTGAAGGTCACTAATGGTGTGATTGATTGACGACACACGGCCCGTTTGCGAGAGAGTTCAGTGAGTCAGTTCGTATTCTGGGCAAAAAATGCACGCCCGCCTCTTGCCTAAATGTCTCTAAAAACTAAAGTTTACAAAAACGAGATGAGAAGTAATAAAGATGCTAGATTTATGGCTATGGAGTGCTGTCGGAAAGGAACAAATTTATCGTTTCACAATTTTAAGTAATTGACAAATCTTAACCAAGATAACATGATGAGATTTATGATGACAGGTTTACTCCAAATCTAATATTGGTGAATTTTACAACGTCGGTAGCATGTGGGTAATAATCATGCTTAGAAAATGTAAAAAAATGTGAAAATGTATGCAGGCGTTGTTTAAGAGTCGGTGATTCGCGCTGTGGCCTGGCGCCGACATACACAAGCATGTCGTCCACCGACATCGTGTACAGAAGCCTTCAGCGCCTTGTGTCGCTGACTGACACGTATACCAAGCCAGTCAATACTGAACTGTCTTCATATGTATTATATTCCTACACGAGGCTAGTAACTAAACTATCAAATGAATTGACTCGTGAAACAGCCGATCTATTATGTTATAATCTCACCGGGAAAACTTAGGTGTGGTGCGCATGAAGTGAGCTGCCAATATTGTGAATCCCTGGTTTCGGGTGAAATTACAACTCACTTCACTTAAGTTTTTTACATAATAGACCTCCTGGCCTCGTATCCAGATCCCTTATAGAGACACATAATAATATGGGATTTTGTTTACCGTGTCTCTGTTTTTTGGAACAGTAATTTTCGAAGATTGAAAATAGCAATGTCTTTGTTTTTGTTTCCTGCTTTAACAATACACGGATGCGTCTAACCATTGAACTATTTTAGCTGAACGAGCTGAACGTAAGGCAATAATGTCAATGTGACATACGTTGTCATTAATCGCCATGCTTATGAAATGAAAGAGAGGAGGAGAGGAAAAGAGGAGGTAAATCATCATAATCATTTCCGCCACTTCGACCAGTTCTGTGCTTCCCGCATCCAACGAGGAGGAAAATACTGCATATCAATTACGATGTATTTAATTTTGAGGACTGTAACAGCGGAAAATATTTAATTTTAATTTTATACGTAACTTAACTTCCTGACAATCTTTCAGAAATTTATCGTCGGTTATTTAAAAAAATAATCTGC
This sequence comes from Agrochola macilenta, assembly GCA_916701695.1. Taxonomy (NCBI): domain Eukaryota; kingdom Metazoa; phylum Arthropoda; class Insecta; order Lepidoptera; family Noctuidae; genus Agrochola; species Agrochola macilenta. The sequence continues at coordinate 889,668 of OU753576.1, forward strand.
TGGTCCATACATTTTGACCGCGTAGGTTCCACTTTTCTATGAAACATCTGTTTTTTTTAAATAACCGACGAAAAACTTCAACGGAGGTGAGTTCAGAATCATGAACTGAATCCATGGTGTCAGTTTTCGCGGCGATGTCCCTGACACCCTGTATATTATGTATTTATTGTATTGCAATGTTGAATTGTATACATTTATAAACAAATTAAAACTATTCCTATTATCTAAATGCTATTATGATATCAATGATTATTTAAATGAATAATTTTAATTTACAAGTTTTATAAAATAATTACAATAAATAAGTACTAACGAAGTAAATAAAATGAAAAGCCCTCTTCCTCTCTCCTACTTTTGCTGTGCCCGAAAGGGTCCACAATGATCATATTATTTTGTTAAACCTACCACCTAAGTTCACATGTGGAAGCAATAAATACGAGTATATTGAGTATTGAGTATTAATATAAATGTATTTACTTATGTGCATAAAAGTGACATTGCGATCGAAAGGAATTGATAAGTTTACAAAGTAAAAACACAAAAGCGACTGACTATGATTTTAATAATACATATGTTCCCATAAATTTTACTTCCCTATGTTATCGTGATTCCGTGACGTGGACGTGAACAGCCACGATAATATCAAAACGTTAGAAATTATAAAAGCGCATATAGCATGATCATAAGTTAATTATAGTTCTAGAACGACATTGAAACATGAATCTTTATTTAAAACTATGTAGGTTATAATGTTTGTTGGATTTTTATTCGGTTATCTTAAAACTGGAACATACAAATAGTTCGCATCTATAAATCACTAAAGAAATTTTGACAAAAGAGGTTTCATTGGATTCCTAAGGTGTCAGAGGAACCCTGAATCTGTGTGCCATATGATGACCTCACAGAAAATACAAAATGGCGGACGATAACGGTCATTCACAGAATTTTCATACTTTTTTAGTGTTAATTTTCTAACTTGTTCTATAATTATTTTCTTTTGTGATTTTATTTTATCTTGGCTCTTATCAGGATCTATTTTTAAATATGTTAAGTCTTGTTCATACATTCCTGCGGCGATGATCTTTGTTTTAAAAACCAAACACTGCACTTTACATATTGACGTTGAAAATCTTTTGCATATATTTCTGTTTGAGAAGAAATTGTGAAATGTAATGATTAGTCACTCAAATAGTCATCACCATCATTTGAAAGACAGCCCGGATTGTGGATGGGTGACCATCCATACCGAGACCTCTCCATGCCTCGGGAAGCACGTTAAGCCCTTGGGCCCGGCTATCTTTTGTAGATCTTTATTATTAGTCAAGACTTCAAGAGTTGGATAGTCAAACACCAGTCTTAGCAAGCGTAGGCGTATCGTGTTATCCAGTAACTAGGATGTGGAGGTCAGATAGGCCGTCACTCTATGTAAAATACTGGTATTCATCCGAAAGCCGTCCACTGCTGAATATAGGCCTACTCCAAAGCATCGCCATTACGACTGGTCCCGTGATACCCGCATCCAGCGGATTATTGCCGGGACTCATAACTATTTATAGTTGTTCAAATTCAAAGCATATTTTTCAATTAAAAAATTTAACAGCACTTTTCAATTGTCAAAAAGTCGGTCAGTTGAAAATAGTTGCCCATTTCAAAATGTAGGTCTGAAGAACAGGCAAGAAACTCTAAGGACACTCTTTTAGATCAAGATATTACAAAATCCTAGGTACTTAACATTATTCTTGTTGCGTCTATATGTGGGAACAATGTAATACGCTCGTAAGTATACATCTAAAAAGAATGCGCTTACGTGACATGGGGCCCGTCAGCCGTAACCCTCGAATCTGTTTAATCTACTTTACACGGAAAAACCCCTACTCCGAATTCCTAATCATGACGTAATTCAATTGTTTCCTGGTTTTTGTCATTATACGTTTATGGTTTAGGTATTTCAGCCCTCAGTTTTGAATTGTGATGTGTTGTGAACAGCTAACGGAATTTAAAAAAAACATAAATAATTATCACGTCGGCTTTTCCCCGAAGGAGTTAGCAGAGGTGTATTAGTACACCCACAATTATTTAGCCTGTTATGTTGTAGTTAGTGGTGAGCAAATATTGTTATTACGTCTAATAGCAGAATTAGCTCATGACTCTCGTGCAGAGTGTCCAGATAGGTACAACTGAGAATTCCTATGAAAAACCCACTAACACTGCCCTCTCACCCACTCACTGGGCAGTGTCCTATAGGACGTCCTCTTCTCAAACAAAAATAAGAAAGACCAATGATCATAATGTTCTCACTGCTGGGAACACAGGCCTCCTCTCTGTGACACGGAGTGGGTCATAAGCCAACACGCATAGTCCAGTGCTGGTTGGTAGATGTCACATGCCTTCGAATAAGCTTCATTAAGTTTGCTCATTCCGATTTCAGAACATAATAAGCCATTATATTATCTAAATCTCCCTATATATGAGGGCGTGACCGTAAGCTACGATATTAAAAGGAAATAATGTAAAGTTGAACGATAAAGTAATAGGACTTGATAAAATGCTTAATATCTAAATGAGGCATCGGCTTGGGCGGAGCACCGCCGTGTCCTCACGGAGGCGATCGGCGGCGGCGATCTCTCGCGTCCGGCCCTGGTTCAGGCCATGGTCCGGAGCGAGAGTGCATGGGAGGCCGTCACCTCCTTCTGCGAGGCAGTTATGCTCGCGAAGGAGGAGGCGGAGCGCGCGAGGGAGATTGAAGCTGCACGCCCTCGCGCCCCTAGTCGCCGCAGGAGACGCCCCGGGCGTCGGGAGTCACAAGCTGACTTCCGGCCACCGTAGGCGCGGGCCTGCGGACGGTGAGCGATGGGCAGCTCGCCGTCCGATAAGGACCAGGCCCGGGTCGACGGCGCGTCGTGTTCCACGCGCGCCTCAAAGGGATGTCAGCAACAACTGACGGGGTCCGGAAGGACCAATGCCTGCTGGGGTTGCGGGTTTGTCTGAGAGGGATATCGCGGCCCCAGCACATAGGCAACGGAAGGAACACGGGTGGGTTTTAGTCAGTAAAAGTCTGACACTCCCTCTCGCTCTGCCCAGAGCGGGAGGAGTCATTTCCCACCCAAAAAAAAAAAAAAAAAAAAAAAAAAAAAAAAAAAAAAAAAAAAAAAAAAAAAAAAAAAAAAAAAAAAAGGCATGCTGATAACATTTTACTATGAACGTCGTACTGTCAATAAAGTTTTGCAGTACCGTAATAATAAATAATTATAATTGCGTATTCTAATATCACGATTTGCTTTACTGCATTTTGGTCTAATGTGACTGCTCAGCGACAGATCCTCGTCTTTCAATAAGGAAAATTTTAATGAGTCTTAGATAGTCCTGAAACTGGATTTGTGCCCATTAGATACTTAACATATTGATACAATTGACGTAGTTGTATGTAATGGCTATGAAAATGAAATGAAAGTATTTATTTCCAGATATAGATCCACCTTAAAATAAATACATAGCCTTGACATGCGTTAGTGTATACATTTTCTCAACAATTAATTTCCCCTACTGTATTACCCACAACTATTGTTATCCTATCCTATACTATTAAATAAGCAATATTTGTTTATATATATTTGTGTTATAATGTTCTCTAAAACGGCTCTAACGATTTCGATTAAAGTTGCAAAAGTTAACAGGGGCGAAAAATCGATCTAGCTAGGTCTCAAAAAAAATTGTTTTATCTATTTTCACCCGAGCAGAGCTCGGTAGACCAAGTACTATTTACTACATATGGTAATAAAGGAAGGATAAACAGGTTTTTTCTTCGTTAATGTAAGTAAATAACAGACGTAAATGCTACATATATTACAACAACTATCGACAAACGGCAACTATGTTATCAAATTATAATCTGACAACACCGGTATCACACGTAGGTCCTAGTTATCATTGATAAAACGAATAAATACATATTTATACGACTGTGAATCCACAGCAATAATATCAAATTTAGCGAGAAAATGACTCTGTTGGTTTAGTATGTTTCAACAGCTGCTAAACTACTGAACAGAATTTCACGTTTAGGGAAAAAGTACCTAAATGAAAAATAACTTTTCATTTCATAAAGAGTTTATTCAGGAAAGTACATTTTAGCTTTGTCTTTGAGATGGATTAGTAGATATAGGTGGTAACTAAGTAACTTTTTAATTATCCATCCATTGGCAAAAATGACGAACTTCCATACAACATACCTTAACTCCTTTTAGGGATGATTTTTGAAAATTCTTAGTGCTCAGCTTCGTTACATAAGCTCTTACATAGCTCGTTACTAAGCTCAGGAGCTGCACAGGAAATGCACTCAACAAGTAAGCTAGTTATGTCTATTAAAATATATAATAAATTACAAAAATAAATTAAACAAAACAAAAATTTAGATAATTAATTCATAAATAAATTAAAGTAATTTCTTCTTAATGCTATTATAATATCAATGATTATTTAAATGACAAATTTTAAGTTTTAAGTTTTATAAAAGAATTACAATATAATATAGAATAATAACAACTAAGTAGTCAAATAAAAGCCCTTCCTCTCTCCTACTCAGCTGTGCCCGATGCCCGGCCACAATGATCATATTTTTGTACAAAGTTCACATGTAGAAGCAATAAATATATTGAGTATTGACTTCTTGTATAAAATTTCAGGCTTCTAGACAGAGCGGTCTAGGCTGTGCGTTGTCTGTCAATGAATTTCAGATTTTTATTAAGTGAAAGAGCAATTTTCTCTCTTAGTTCGGCAACGCGTCGGGAACTCTCTAAGGTCAAACACCAATGAAACTGAACGCGATCAGCACATCTAAACCGCGTGCAAGAGCTATCATTGATAATATTCCGTAACAATTATATCACTGACTAACCACTTTTCATCACGTTGCCTGTGTTAGCCTATTTAATAACACAAAACATTCCATGTAAAAACAACTTTTTCTATCAAATGACATACAATTTCAACTAAAAACTTAATTGGTCTTGCAATAAGGAAAATGTTCTAGAAAAACAACAGTACAATAGGAAAAAAAAAGTATGTAATAAAATTAAGTGTCCAATGAATAGTGTACTAATTGAATGTTTCTCAGAAAACAAAAGGAAACTGTTACAGTGTGCCCGATTAGTGAATCATTAGTATTACAAACAATATGGATTCGGTAGCGGGTGACCGACACAATCATTATTTGGATGACTAATAAGAAATATATTTTACAGTGCATTTGCTCGAAAAGAGCGTTTTCCAAGCAGTCAATTTGTGCACTTGTCACTTTTTTTCACTAGTGCTTTTTACTTTTCTGTTTTTTATTAATTTTTGAGGCCGTCGTCAGCCCGTCTCGTCTCAGAGATTTTATTATTTGAGAAAAGTTTTACAAATCAGATGATCATGACGATGGCGATGGCGATGGAGATGACGATGGCGATGACGATGGCGATGATTATGACGAAAAGTCAAAGTCAAAATCAAAAAGTCAAAGTCGAAGTCAAAAGTCAAAGTCATGAATGTTGTGTTTATCATTTATATACGTCGTATTTTAGATGTTACACCTCATAGGCGACTGCCGTAAGGCTCGCTCGTTTTTTTATTATTTCCTCGCACAATGCATAGTAAAACGTTGTATGATACACGTGCGTAAGATGATTTCCGACTCGTGTCGACTTATACACTCGCTCGCTCGGGAATAAAAATGCCAGTCGTCGGAAATCACCTACCTTCCGCACTTGTAGCATAAATAACTATTGTAGAATACAGTGTGTTAGTTAAGGCTCCTGAAGACAGGCGCGACGCGACTCTTGTGGAACAGTTTCTATGAATACTTCATGGAAATTGTTCTACCGGCATGCGGTTTGCGAGAGCCTTAATACGAGTGGCGTGCGGGTATTTCTATTTATGTATTGATATATTCATTATTAGTAGATTAATTGATTCATGATAAAAACAGATTTTCTGATTGTTAAGTTTTCTAACAACAATTTGGGTAAAATTCAAATTAATTCCTAGTACTTAGCTGTTGTAATTCAACTATTATTTCTATCCCGGAGACTATGTACCATCAAAGAAATTCATATCTAACCAGTTTCAAAACAGTTAAATTGAAATTGAATTGAAAAGAAAATCCCGTGAAAACGATGACCACATCTGTTACCGGCCCGGTTCTATAGCCGCCGAGCGCTGCAAGCAAGAATAGTCCTTCCGTAGGAGGTACCTACGGAAGGACTATTCTTGCTTGCACGTACAAAGAAAATAGATCCCAATTTGATTTAGGCTAATCTATATAAAGTTCCCACTGCTGGGACACAGGCCTCCTCTTTTTTGCGAGGGAGTGGACGCCGCTATAACCTAACACGGGATTACTGCTTGGTTTCGAATGTCATATGCCCGATGACTAAATCTCCGAAGTCATCAGATCGAACGTCCGAATTGCCGAAATTCCATAGCATCGATGAACCACAATTTCGAATAGCCATTAGCTCGAGCGTCCGTTTCGCCGAAAAGCCATTGCAACGTTTGTTCTATCCGTCGAATGTCTATTGGATCGACGCTGGGGCGGCGCGCGGCGGGCCCGGTGCGGGTTGGTGGATTGTCTTCGATTTTTTTGATTTTGGACATTCCGGTTTTTTCACCGTTTTGAGAGCAGTGGTGAATAAATTATTTAAACAAAGAAAAGTGCCTACCTGGATTCGAACCCACGGCCTTCAACTTGTAAGTCGGGGCCGTTATCACTTGGCCACCAATTTGACTTGGCACTAATTTTTTATTCTAATTGATTAAAAATACGTAGGTAAAGATGTAAAAACATACCTACTTGACAATTATTAAGCAACAAAGAATCATCAAACTAAATGCAATAAACTAAAAAAAATATACTCATATAAAATGTTACCACGAAAGGTGGAAGGTGAAAGGTTATGAGTGTGAGTGATATCTAAGATTTAATATGAACATGAATTCACAAAAAATATTTACTTATTGGTTAGTTTATGCCCCCCGTACTTCAGACACTGATCTTCTAAACTTGTTGAGTGATACGCTGTGTAAGTCTCTGACGATTTACAAAAGCAGTTGTAATTTCTGCACATTCGGAGCAAGGGAGGCGCTGAGACCAAGATTGGATTTGCGGAAAGGGATATAAACAATCTGGTAATGGGATGTCTGGGAGGCTTTGAAGGGACTGAATATTGGATACGCTCAACAAGATCGCTTCATTCTACAAATCCGTTTGTAACTTTGTAGAGGAAAATTAGATTACGCGAACGGCGACGGTCTCACAGTGTCTTTATATTGAAAAAGTGTAAGCGCTGCTCATACGGACAGCGATGGCAAATTTTCTTGGATATAAAGGCTAGATGTTTAGTGAATGCTCTTTGTATTACCTCAACTCTTTGCAAGTGAACTGCATAGAATGTAGTTTATTCAATTTGTCTGTATCTGAATGCACGCGGGGCGCGACATTTTCATAATCACAAGTAACACCACGGGAATTCCCAGCCCGCCCACAGCACCAAAAATCTGTTAAATGTTGCCAATTCTGGATTGCGTCGTGTAGATAATAGATTTACCTACTTCTCGCCATCTGCCTAACGTTTTCTCAACTCTTCTGGGGTCGGCTTCCAATCTAAACGGATGCAGCTGAATACCAGTATTTTACATGGAGCGACTGCCTATCTGACCTCCACAACCCAGCTGGGTAACACGATTACTCTTTGTAAGATTTATGGTCAGACTTTCGAGCTCGTAAATGCCGTACCTAACGACTGCCAAAGATCTTCTAATGACGGCCCGGACCAATATGCTTTCCGAGACACAAAGGGTGCCCGGTATGTTAGGGATGGTCACCCATCCACAGACTGCTCTCGGCAAGTTAAAACTTTAACTTCGAGAATTCGTTTTTATCTACTCGACATATTGCAGAATTGGGTTACTCAGAATAAAGTTGGGTTTGCTCTTGAAAACTGTCGTGTTACGTGCGTGGTCATCAGAAAGAGATGCGAACACACTTATTATTTTTTAAACTTAAAAGAGTGAACATGAGTGGTTTGGTAATATTCTATCTTCAGTAGAAACCATAGATATAAGAAAGAAGGAGATATGCCCGGTAGTTGAAAATGTATCGAAACCCAATGTCTTCTATCTATCCCTACTCTCTAGCCTGCGATCACACATGCGATCAGTAAACCCAATAAATACGAGGCCCCGCTCACACTTGCAATTTACAAATCAGAACGTACTACATAATCAATTATAAACCTTATCCCATCAAACACAGCGTGCATTTACCATGCACCGTACAACTCACCCACACGAAAACATCGTTCGCTATCGTTGTGCTGTGCAAAAGCCATTTATTTTACATATACGCTAGTGATTGACTAAATCGGAAACTTATCGATTCTCCCATTTATTATTGTATTAAAATTTTTGGAAGTTGCTGAAAAAATTATAAATAAAAAACGATATACATATAATAAGATGATATAAATAAACAATAAGTAAGTAAAAAAAAGAAATATTAAGTAAACCAAAAAAATAACAACATTATGAGAAAATCTAAATGAGTATAAAACAAGATTTCACATCGGTCTTCCAATCAGGCTATAACTGTTGACAAATTGAAGAATAAACTTTAATAGTAATATAAATTCATACGACAATCGACATTATTGTCGATAGCCTACGTTAGTGGATCTGCACAACCACATCACTAATCCGTCACAAGACGCTGCGGCCGTACTAACGATGCAACCGCTTAAAGTAAATATCGTTTTGTAATTTTTACATTGCTTATCCAGTTACTTAGCGACATACTTTGGTAGTGGTAAAGAAGCAATGTATTTACTACAATAAAAGTACAGTCGCTGTGATATATGAAAACAAAAATAACGTAGTAAAGGCAAGAAATATTTTACGATTTGTTGTTTTTCATGATTTTCAACACAAATATAGCAAAATACTTGTGCTGATTTATGAAAAGTGGTTCTACGATTTATAAAGTTTATAGTTTAGCTTCGATTTTTACAAGAAACCACTGAACAACACGGTATTCTTAAATGTTATCACGATCGCGCTCGAAAGCGCACTAGTTAGCGGAGACGGTCATTTGCCTGAGGCATGAGCATTGTGATCAAGACGCGCGGACACAGACACGCCCCCATACCACTTCTCCTGTTATTTATATTTCTATGGTAGAAACTGAAAAGACATCTTAGAAATACATTGCGTTATTTACGTTGTTGAGTAGAATTTTGTTTCGAACTTATGAAGCAATGGATTAGCAATCTGTTTCTAAACGATTCAAATTCTGATTGATCGTGTATTGCGCAATTGGGGCACAGGTGTCTTTTGTTCCTGACCGAACCTATAACTATTACTATTGGTACTTACTTATAATTGAATAAAAGATTTTGTGTAGGTAATTTCTACAGTGTCTTTGGATAGGTAATTTCCCGAGAACACCAAGGTTATCAAAGCTACATGTGTACCAATTAGTTTATTTATCATTTATATCTTCAACGAGACTAAATAACAATTTAATTCCTATCAATCACACACTCGCAAAGGTCATTTCTTATCTCCATTATTTCGTATTCAGCAATATACTGACTCTTCTTCTTTATTTTTAAACTAGTGGTGCCCCACGGTTTCACCTACCTCGCTCGGCGCCTAAAGGTCGTAGCGTGAAGGTCAATAGCCTTGCTCAATAAATGGGCTATAAAAGCAAAAATATTTTTTTTCTAATGCGACTGGTAGTCTCACCAGAGATTGGCACTCGTTTCTACCAAAATAATAAACAAACTTTTGACATTTCGCCAATGAATTCCATGTTGTTAAATATTTTAAATCGTTATTATACTTGACATGGAAAATGTCAGTATTTAAAACCATTAATATTGCTTATATCCTCGTAATTACTTCCTTCAAAATGTTTCCGACATAATCTCAAAAATAATCTCTTAAGTTAAGTAAGTACTTACAGGCGCACACAGAAAGGTTCATTAAATTAGTCCTAATTCGTACTTAACTAATTAGCATTAAATCCGTTAATCAAAAGTACATCCCAGAGACATAATTTAAGGGTTCATTAGCTAATGAACCCCTTTTTAAATGAAATGAATGTTTCGCTTCGAATTTAGTAAAAACTTACAGTAAAAGAACAGCCTGTCATAAAAAAAAAATATTTTTTGTTAATATCAACACTTTTAAAATTTGGAAACACAGATGCTTTATCGATATGCAATCGGTAAGATGCTTCACCCTACGGATACTTAAAACTGTCATTAGCTAATGAACCCTTAAATTATGTCTCTGGGATGTACCGTTGATTAACGGATTTAATGCTAATTAGTTATGTACGAATTAGGACTAATTTAATGAACCTTTCTGAGTGCGGCTGTTAGTGTAAGTACTTTTTCGTGAAATTATGACATTTGATACCAGATTTGGTATCAAACGTCATAATTTCACAAAAAAGTACTGGAAACGACCTTTGCGACCACAACAAATAAGTGTATTTACAGAATTATAATCATTAGGATGACATTTGATACCAAATCTGGTATCAAATGTCATAATTTCACGAAAAAGTCATTCAATGGAACAAATCTAACTTAAATGATTATAATTCTGTAAACACATTTATTTGTTGTGATCGCGAACATATTTTGATCAAGATACAACCTGACACTGACCTGCAAATTGCAAACAAAGTAAGAAAATTTTAATTTCGCGGACTACAATTGCGGATCCTCCTAGATCCATAATCTTCTAATTTAGTATCTTTCGGAGAATGGTAGGTGGACTCCAATTACGGAGTATTTAGGAACACAATATAATTTTGGGTCCCAAAAATAAAATAAAACCAACTCACGCTTTGTATTATTATATGTAGCTTGTTTTGGGAATTAGGTATGACAGCGCCATTTTGGTTCAACTCAAAGCCTCAAAGCAACCACAAGCAAGTTAGAAAAAATATAACGATGATGAATACTATTACGAATAAAATAGTGTCACTAACAATAACAAAATTAAATTTACAGTTAAACCAATACACTATAATAAATGTGGTTATTCTAAGTAAAAGCTATTCTGTATTAATCAGGCCTTTTAATAGCTATGCGACCGTAAACCTGTTCTATTTACTGAATGAAAAACAAAACCGACTTCCAAAATACACTAAAAGTGAAAAATTACTTTAATTTCGGAAGTCGGTGGCAAAAAAATTAAATAAAAAACCAATGACGCCGACTTTCACTTTGTAGTGTTTTTTTTTTGGGAGTTGTTTTTTTCGTTAAAAAGTTTTTATTTTTACTTTTTATTTGTGGTACCTACCCACAACTAATACACAAATTCGTATACCACTACTTGCTGTGTAAAAAACAGTGACAGGAAGTTATTATAAATCATCAACATACACCAAGTGGAAAAAATATATACGTAATTTTGGAGCTAACTCAAAAACGACCCAAGCAAAGTTAATAAAATTAATATGTCCCATATTAATTTTATTAACTTTGCTTGGGTCGACTTCCGAAAAAAAACACTACAAAATGAAAAATAACTTTAATTTCGGAAGTCGGTGTCTTTGGTTTTGAATTTCCGTTTTTTGCCACCGACTTGCGAAATTAAAGTTATTTTTCACTTTGTAGTGTTTTTTTTCGGAAGTCGGTTGTTTTTTTTTTGTAATTTTTTTTATTTTTCACTTTTTAGTTGTGGTACCACACAAATTCGAATACTAGTACCTGCTATGTAAATAACAGTCACAGGAAGTTATCATCATATCATCCACATATACTAAGTGGGAAAAATACGTATTATTGAAGCTAACTCAAAAACTATCCAAGCAAAGTTAATAAAATTTATATGGGACCAATCCTGGAGCCTTTTATACAAAAAAAGATTTTTCAAAATCGGTCCACAATTGACGGAGAAATCGGCGGAAACACATAAAAAAAAAAAAACATACATGCGTCGAACATATAACCTCCTCCTTTTTGGAAGTCGGTTATAAATGACGAAGAAACGAAATTTCATTTACAAGCTAGTTTGGGGGAGCTTTTAAGCTAAGGCTCGGGAATATGTAGGTGGTAGTTTATGGGATGTCGGTGAAAATAGGCATACGGCACATCGACTTTGCCCCGTGCATCTGCTTTGTTGTGGCGGCCATTTTTACGAAAACATAAACCTGATGCGGGGATCGCAGTTGGTTCGCAGACAAAGTGGATACACAGCTTTATCATTTTAGATTATTATCAGCAAATACCTGACTGGCTGTCTGAATTGATCCCATGCAGCATGCAGTCTTGGATTCGGCCCCCAGAGGCCTATTTAATCAAAATAACTGCCGACAGGTGCCAGGCAAACATGTCACATGTCAGTTATATTAAATAGGGTCCACGACCAGCAGTGAAAAATTTTTTGTTCACGAAAATACCAACCAAATGAAACTCGACAACAGTTTTAATTGAAATAGTTCCTAGAAAACCAGGAGTTGTATAAACTACGAAAATAAAAACTAGGTTTACGATAATAGCCCTATTCAAAACCACAACGCGCATATAGGATAAACGCAAAATAATTAATATTCCATGCCGATTTTTTATATAAAACGCCTCCTGGCTAAAATGATAACAGCACGGGTTGATCGAAGGTGCTATTCTTGCCGCGGTCGGTTTGTACATGGGCGACCAACCATTACATATCGAGACCACTCTGTGCCTCGGAAAGCACGTTAAGCCGTGACATTCGTTACGGGTAGTCACCAGTCTTACCAAGGGGTATCGTGTTACCCAGTAACTGGGTTGTGGAGGTCAGATGGGAGTCGCTTCATGTAAAAGACTGGTATTCAGCTGCATCCGGTTAGACTGAAAGCTGACCCCAAAATAATTGGGAAAAGGTTTGATTGAAGGTGGATTGATTGATTACCTATTATTTATTTATTAAATGTCAACTTTATTACACTTGTGTTTCCCGAAGGGCTACACAGAGAAACCTACGTTTAGTAAACACGCTTGCAACCACTGGAACAATTAATTCAAGTAGTTACGAGCACAACATAACATTGTATTAATTAATAGAAGTTATTCAATTTACGAATGAATCATAATTTTAATAATTTATCATTTTACATGTTTTAATTATATAAACGTTTTATTATTTAGGAGACGGGTAACACAATCGCAATGAATAAACATTATAAATAATCAAGCATTATAAAGTAAGCCAAATGAATGTTAATAACATCATTATAAATAAATTAAAGAGTTGCTTACCGGTCAATTTGTACTTAAAGATTAAGAAACAAAACGACCTATAGTAAATAAACTTCTTAAATAATTAAAACGAGTAGGTTTGAATTGATGTTGTGGTCACAAACATAACATAACATCACGCCTGTTTTCTTAAAGGCAAGGCTGTACCTATAGTATCAGGTGTGTGTATATTGTTGTCATAAGCCTTAAATAATTGTTTTGGTTTCAGCGCAACAAGACTACGACGACTACCAAGATGGTTGGCAACATGACATGGGCTTCTATGACAACGACAGGGAGCTCTATGAAGGTAGCATCGAGAACACAGACGTAAAACAAGCAGAGAGCACACAAGCTGAAATACAGGATGTGCCGGAACCAGCCGAAGTACAATCAGAACCAGAAACCGATAAATTCGACGATTATCAAATCGAAGATAACAGATCGGATTCGAAGGAACAAGAACAAGTTGAAGAAAATAAAGAGGTGACGGCTGAAGCAACGATACCTGAAGAACCTCCTGCAAGTGAGCAAGCCAAAGAACATAGAGTCTTACCACTAGGAGAACCAGACCAAAGTAATGAAGACTTGCAAGAACTTGGAGATGATGATGGCGCGTGGGGTGAGGCGGTTGACGACATCGCTCTGCTACCTGTACCGGATGCAGATGACAACAACGACAACATTTTTGAGGAAACCAAAGATATTTTGAACAAAGATCAAGATTATTTGGACGAACTAGATCAGGCGCCAGTCGCCGATGATAAGGATATGGATAAAATCATTGAGGAAACAAACAAACTTTTAGCAGAAAGTGATGACGCTTTTGATGCAAATGATTATGGTAACTTTGATGAACAGGAAAAGAGCGATGAAGACGTGTTCAGTGAAAATAATGATGAAAATGAAGAAGATACGCCTGCGAAAGTATATGCCGATCTGAATGCTGACTTAGACAAATTGTTTGAAACTATGGCCAAATTGGGTGATGATAACTCTGATGAAGATGTAGATACTGATGAGGAAGTAGCGGACGACGTCCAAGACTATGAAGAAAAATACGGCAAACCATACAAAGAAGACGTCGTCCTCTCGTGGCGAAACGCAGAATTCGATGCTCCAGTGCCAGAAAGCTCAAAACACAATGACAAAACTGCTGATGACAATAATGGTGAAGCAGTAGACGACAATATTGTCTCGGCTGAAGCGGCAGATGATGATGATGAATATGAAAATTTAGATGATAGCAATCTATCTCAAATTTTTGCTGAAAATGCCAATGCTTCAAACGATAATGCTGAAAAAGATGAACAAGAACTCGTTGAATTAGACATTAACAACAAAAAAAGTGCCACAGAGACTACTGCTACTTTACTAGAGAAAATCGATAGAGTAAAAGAAGCTTTCGACTATGTTGACAACTACGATGAGCCTAGTGATAGTGAACCTAACCCTGACGATGACATTGACAGCGTAATCAAACAAATATTCAAAGAAGATGTCAAAGAGCACCAGTCGTATGGAAACGATGCTTTGGTTGACGAGAAGCAAACCAAAGAAGAGAATGCTGAAGAATTTGAAGGAGTCGAAACGAAAACCACCAACGCTGAAGAGGACAGCAACCAAAAGTCAGTGATGGTTAATGATCTAAACAGTGCTGAGCTCAGTGATCTCATGACCCAGTTTGTTGCCGCTCATAAAGAAGATTTCGATGTAAACTCTGAACTTTTCGCAAAACACGTAAAACCTATTCATATCACTTTATCTGTGGATGAACCCACAAATGTCACTTCACCAGATTACCCCGAACCCTACCCTACAAACAATATTATTGATTGGGTATTCGATGGACCCGGTATGGGTATCGAATTGAACATTACTAGCTTTGCTGTCAACGGTGCTATCGGAGACTATCTGCTAGTGAAACCAGGTAATATTTTTTTTTTTTTTGATTCGTAAATATATAGTATAGTATAGTTGCCCAGGAACTGGATTGTGCAGGTCAGATAAGCAGTCGCTCCATGTAAAATACTGGTATTCAGCTGTATCTGGTAAGACTGGAAGCTGACCCCAACAAAGTTCGGAAAAGGCAAGGCAGACGATGAGACATAAAATAATTCAATCATACGACAGTAAAATTCACTTAAGTCATTTTATACAGATGAATCAGTTTTATTACTCTAGTTATTATTTTCAATGTTTCGACATATTCATGAACTTAAATAATAAACATAAGTTTCATAGTTAAATGATTCATGTTTTGTTTTGAACTTAACAGACATTGGTGTCTCATCAATAGTTAAATGCCTATTCATAAGTAACTAAACCAGAATTGTTTTATCTGTTATGATTAAAAACACATGCTTTAATTTATTAATAATATTGTGTTTATCATCGTGAACTTTAGAGTTCAAATAAATAAATGTAATTTGTCTTTCTTAGCTCATGAAAATAGTTTTAGGGTTCCGTGCCCAACGGGTGCCAGCGAGACCTTATTGCCAAGGCCCCGCTGTCCGTCTGTTCGTTCGTCTGTCAAAGGGATGTGTCTTTTGAACCGTAAATGTACTATGGCCGCTATAATAACAAAATATAATGAATATGTAGTGTTAAATATTGGACGATGTTACGGAACCCCCAGTGTGCAAGTCAGCATTATTTATTTGGGTAACATATGCACAATATTACAGAAATCCAAGATATTGCACGGTTAAATTTCAATAAAAAGAGACATATTTACAATAAAAATGGAGAGCTTCTATTTATTTATTTATTTAAACTTTTCACACTCAAAAAAGTACAAAGGCGGACTTAATGCCTTAGACATTCTCTACCAGTGAACCAAGGGTGGTGAAGAGATTATATGGCAGGTGCTCTATCTGAGAGAAATATATATTCCAATGCATTATAACTAAAATAAGAACAACAGTACACATACGTACATATTTACTATAATATATATCTATATTAATATTCTGGGACTATTCGCAGGTGGTCTCGACGCGTCCGGCACAGAAGGCCTGATCTTCTCCCATCACCTGACTTCAGCGAGAAGGTACAGATTCACTGATGTCAACCGCATGTTCGTCAGATTCGAAGCCAAGCCCGGCTGGCAGTTCCAGAAAGGCTTCTTTTTCAGTGTTAAATTGATCTGTAAGTATAGTTTTGTTCTTATCATAGTGTTTTGTTTTTAAAATAAAAGGTCCACTGTTGCAACCAGTTGCAAGTAACCCGTAAATACTAGTTTTGTGACAATCTGGCTACTCATTTGTGATTTGAGTTTACAACACGTTAAGCCGGATTCATAAAACTGTGTTGTGTCGTGTTGTGACACCTTCTGACGTAGTTTAACCAATCATAACTCGTGATTTGACGTAGTCCTGAACTGATTCGTTTGATTGGTGTATCCCGAGTTACGACACGGTATTGTCCAACGAGACATCTTCGCCGCCGTCGCGCGTCGTGGGCGTTGGGCTTAAGACTTTAGAGATTTAGTTTACTCTTTTTCATTTAACGATGAGTTTCGAGACCCATTCGTTAATAACTTTTTAAATGAATTTTATTACTTGGCTTGTTAGTAGTGCTAAATAATATTTCTAGTAAAGTCTGTGCGGGTGTTGCTTTGACCGATTTATCATTTACATTTTACACTTCATTTCCTAAACAACAATTCGTGTTGTAAATAACGATAAATTCATAATTATCTTCATAGTTTATGTTATATATTCACATCTAAGGGGAATATTACACTATCATATCTATGATCATAGATAGAAGGAAATTGTACAATAGACATATTATGGGTAATTTGTGAGCTTCGTAGACAGGTATAATATGATATTATAATTATGATCCTAGATAAAATACATGATAGGGATATACCTACCCATAATATGTCTATTTTACAATTTCATTATATTTATGGTATGATAGTGTAGTATCCCCCATTAGCATACATCATCTCACACGTAAGTAACATTTAATAAAGTCATCTCTTACCAAAGCGTAAAGCAAACCGTCCACTGCTACGCAGGATGTGGATGGAGAGGATTGACACATTAACTGCGCGGTTCAAATGTTTGCCAGCCACGCATTCGTACTTGGCGTGGCCGTGTATCATGGGTCGCAGTGGACAATTCAGACATCATTTTCATAAAAAGCGAAGCAAAGTACACGTAGCTTCGCCTTAGGCTGCGACTTTCGGCTTATTACATGACACTTGGGTCACTAGCTAAATGTTATATACAAAGATGATTCAACTATCCAACCCACCCCTTCCAGGGCCACTTCCAACATTCCGTGACGAAGAGCCTGAAGCTGAAGCAGTAGCAAGCGTTCCCGAAGAGACCCTCACCCTCAACCTAGCTGGCCTGAGCCTGCCGAAGTTCAACGAGATCAGGGAGCAGTTTGTAGAGCTGCTTGCTGATATGGCGAAGGAATATATCAGCGCTAACAACATCATATTGGGATTGAATACAACGTGAGTTTTTTGTGCTTCTTGTCCTTGAATCGGGACGATTTTTATTAGGTGATGTCATGTAAAATAAATCAGTCAGCTTGGAAAGTGATACTATCCTAGCTGACTGATTTGTTTTTATTTTCTACGATACGATTCGTCACCCGTAGAGGCTCTTTTACTTTAAGTCTGACAACCAGTCTTACCGAGGGGTATCGTGTTACCCGGTAACTGGGTTGTGGAGGTCAGATAAGCAGTCGCTCTGTGTAAAATACTAGTAATTAGCTGCATCCGGTTAACTGGAAGCCGACCCTAACATTTTTTATACTAATGTTGGATAGGTACAACGAAGATATTGTGACTTATTAGGTATTGCAGTTGATATAGGCAGAGGTTAGTGCGTAACAACTGGGTCACAAGTGAGCATCGTCACTTACTCAAACAAAAAGAAAACTTCTGTATTGATAAATAGCTTCTGCCCGTGACTTCGTTCACGTGGAAGTCGTTAAAATGCAGCCCGTTTTACTCGCTGATAATGAAGCTTTCTATAGGTGAAAGAGTTTTTTTAAAAATCAGTTACGTATTTTTTTAGTTTATACATTACAAACAAACATACAAACTATCAAATATTTTCTTTTTATAATATTAGTAAGATATGTATTATTATAATATTATGTTATATATTATTAGTTTAGATTATCTTCTAGTTACATAGTATTAAGGGTACGCTAGTCGGTCATTCTTCCATATAAACGTAGTATGGTAAGTACTCGTCTGTTTGACGGTGCACGTTCAAAACTAAAAATTATATCATTTTTTGTTGTCATTGTCTATCGGTATGGAAGCAGAATAGGAAAAAAATATTGGTTGGGAAGTTATGAGCGTTGCAACTTCCATATTTCAACACTAATTTTAACTCGTCTTTGGGCGTATGTAATAAATAACTTATGTAGTAAGAAAATGGCAATATAAAAACCGTAAAGGGATTGATAATTTGTTCAATAATTCAAATAATTTTATTTTGAGTAAATACATTTAGTAGTTTTTTAATAATATTTATACGACCAAAGGTCTGTTCATGAAGTTTTACGTGCTCGTTTTCGTTATAAATCATCGTCTATATCACTAAATAGATTAATAAATATATAAATAAAAACTAGATAAATAAATACTAAATAAAAAAACTAAATAATTAGACTAATTAGCTTGCATATTAGTCACGCCCACAAACGAGTTCGGGCCGTTCGACTAGTGACCCTTAAATAAACATATTTATTACGTCATTTAAGTACCCACTTATTACACATTGTAAGATGAAATGATTTCTTCGACGACCTTTGCATAATTTCAAGGGCAGCATGACACATAGTAAGATGTAGGTAAAACCTTAGTACTTACTTATATTCATAGTTTCTTTCTATCGCATACTCAGCTAAGGAAAATTACTAACCGTGTCTACTATTCTTTACCGCAATTAACTGCAAAACCTGATTTTTTGTTTAGATTCTTGTTTTGTTAAATGCGTAGTTAGAACGAATTAATAAATGTTTCTAGTTTACTGTTGTATTGTATGAATAAAACAAAGTATTTGTAGGGAATAACTGCCGATAACATTACAGGCAATTTACCTGAGACATTTCAATTTTGTCTCCGAGATATAATTTGGTCTTGTGGTTCTTCACACTTTGTTTCCCAAAGGGTTGGGTAAAGGTGCTTCAGTACACCCACATGTCGCCAGTTATGTTTAAGTCCCATATAATAGGCAGCGAGCCTATTGCCATCAACCGGGTACAAATCAGTTTTGTCTCTGGAATATTAGTAATTAGAGCACATGTGATGCCTCTAAATGTCTAAACGTTCAGCTTGTAATGGTAATAAGTATTTGTTTTCTGACGTCAATAACAATAAAAAGTATTTAGGTATCGAAAATACAGAATAGTGTTTCAAGTTCATCGATGACTCAACGTAGATAACTTATCACAGAATTATCGAACGGACGACGAAACAAAGAAACGATAATAAAGGTATTATTTTCGTTGATAAAAATATTTGCTTAACCAACATTGACCTCAAGTTAAGAGTGATATCTTTAATATGATGGTTCAATTTATTCTGGTATATCACTCACACATAGGTGTATAAACTATGAGTATTGTGTGCGTTTTTTATAATATTAGAGTCTAAATCGATATTTGATTATAAGCGTAGGTACAGGAAGATACGTAGAACTAAAGCTACTCAGTCTAAGTAACAGTTCATCATCATCATTTCAGCCAAAAGACGTCCACAGCTGGACATAGGCCTCCCCCAAGCACCGCCGCTTCTACCGGTTCTGTGCTTCCCCCTGCTTTACTCGTGACACGCCTGCCAAGCGTGGCGATTATGGTAACCCGGGTCCCCCAATGAAAGTAACAGTTCAGCAAAAATGAAGTTAGGAAGATGAATTGAACTTAAAAAAGGTTACTTATTAGATATTAGCCCTAGCTAACCAGTGTGTGCGTTTAATTAATTTAATTACAATTATACAGGTTGGTAAAATTATAGTAACTTATTATCAAATATTATCCTCTATCTAATTAATACCTACATTAATAAAAATCCATGATAAATATTGACAGTCAACAAACATGAAATTTGAAAGATTAATATCAAATGAAAGATGCACGAAGAAAAGATTTTTCAAACCCTGTGTTAAAATATTAGTCGTTATTAATTACTGAAAAAACACCGCAGAAAACAAACAGATTAATGTTTCATGGATGGTGCACAAAGAAAACGGAGCTATTTATACCAAAAAACATCTAAATTGAGGTTATTCAAATGTTTGTGCATTTTTCTGCTCGTGCATGAAGTATTCCAATCTATCAACGTCTAAGAAATATTTATATTCAAAATTGTTAACATCCGATTCCTCGCCGCAGTCCTAAAACGTCCAATGCTGAATTTACATCAGATTAGATAGCTGAGGAATTATAGGCGTCGCGTCGTCATAATCATGACTCGTAGAAACAACTTTTTTGCAAATAACCAACTTCCAATAACATCACTACAATGTGAAAAATAACTTAAATCGGTGTATTTTCTTTGGTTTTTTATTTTCGTTTTTTTGCCACCGACTTCCGAAATTAAAGTTTTTATTTTCACTTTTTAGTTGTGATACCTTCCTCATGCAAATTAGTATACCACTACTTCAAACGAAAGAAAAATCACGGAAAGAAAAATCGACGTACAAGAAAGCTGAAAGTTATCATGTCCTGACACTGTTCATCAAAAGTTCTTATCAACGTATTTAGAAATAGGATTGGTTAACATACTAAAATCTTAGAATAATAATCTAAGACAAAATATTGTTATTTAGTGAAGTCATTTTCTATTTTATTATTAATCATCCAACATCATTGACATGTTTTCATTTGAAATTTATCAATCATAATCTTAATCAATAATTAATTTAAATCGTGTTTTGTTAGATCTAACCGATATAAATACAGGTAAAATTTTATCGATCCAAGTAATCAATGACATACAATTCTTAGTATATTACTAAAATATTTTTTGTGAAATCCGGTCAGATTAGTAACAATTTAACTGACAATCAATAATAAGTAATTGGTCTTCTAATAAACCCTGTAACTGTCCCACTCAAAATCAAAATATTTTATTTCACATAGACCTACATGGGTACTTATGAAACGCCCGCTAGGTGCATGGTTCCCATTGATCGTTTCCTATGCAGAATTTAAAAGCCGGCAAGAAACTCCACGGTTATTTTTTTTATATATACTTAGTCTTTTACAATATTTCTTATGTCATCGACGTAAGGTTTAATTTGCAATGATTGATGCGCATTCGTGAAATGTACCAACTATAATAATACTAAACTAGGTTGCTCGGTGTATATTATAGTGTGTCACTGTTCCGTGTTCATTTGTTTTTCCTGTGAGGATATTGGCGCAATGACAAGCCCTCTTTAGCCACACGTGGCCCCTGACATTTGGCCCCCTATGAACGCCTGCATTGTGTTCTATTCCTAATGCTCACCGACCGTTAATGGTAAAAAATAACAGTCTCGTTTTGCACGTTTGAAAGCGTAATTAACTTGAAACGCCTATCAATGTTCAGATAATTTTTAACTGAATTTAGCTCTAGAATTTGGCCCTATTTACCTATAAGGTCGTCAAGGTTAAGCAGCGCTTGACGAGGTCGGTCCGTGGATGGGTGACCATCCATAACATATCGAGACCCCTTCTTGCCTCGGTGCTGTCATTTGTAGATCTTTGACAGTCGTTGCGGGTAGTCAGAATCCCGAAAGTCTGACAACCAATCTTGTTACCCAGTAACTGGGTTGTGGAGTTCAGATAGGCAGTTGCTTCATGTAAAATTCTGGTATTCTGCTACATCCTGTTAGACTGGAAGCCGACCACAACACAGTTGGGAAAAGTCTAGATAGATATAACCTAAAAGGTCGTCAATAAGTTTATGTATTCCAAAAACTATTAGTATCCACAACGATCCATTGGTATATAGGACAGTTCCTATATTATACTAACGGATCGTTTTAGTTAGTAACAATAAAAAAAAATACACGTAAGCTTGTTGTTTTTTTTTTTGTATTTCTTAGAAGAAAGGAAAAATTATAAAGTTATCAAAGTAACGAAACAATGTTGCTATCTAATTTCTCTGAAATTCATTTGTTTTTTGTTTTGTTCGCGTAGGTTACTGCGTAATTTTGGTATCAAATTTATTGTCGTTATTAAAAATTAATTGCGTCGTGATGGCCCAGTGGTTAAGGCCTCACCTCTCAAGCATGAGGTTTATGGGTTCAAATCCGGGCAAGTACTAATGCCACTTTTTCAACTCATAAATACTTTCTAAGTTTATCTTGGACATCTGACAGCGGTGAAGGAAAACATCGTGAAGAAACCTGGGCTTATAATTAATATAAGTCTGAAATTGTCAATCGACCTAGAAACAGCGTGGTGATGGACAATAAAAGGCTGTTATTATTATTAAGAATTAATTAAGCTTAACAGGAAAAGAAGTATAATGTTTATGTTATTTACTATAAACAGAGAAGTCATTGCTATGGTTGAATTACTCATGTTTTATCACTAAAGTTATATGTAATTCGTACGGCTTGTTCAATTATTCGTCATCAATAAAAGTATCCATTATGAGGTAATAATTATAATATTACATTGCGTTTACGTGAAATTATATTACAATTTAAAAAACCCCCGACACAATAATTTCCTCATTTCTCTTTCCTACTCCATCACCAGACCCTGTTCATCAGATCTATAACCTATTCAATGAGACCATTCCAACTGTGCTGTAAGTTGGTAAGGGAGTTGGGTATCCTGCAAATTCCAGGTGATGCTGCAGCATCAGTTCAAGGTTACTATGTTCTTCTAATATCTTTGAAGTAACAGAATATTAAATTTCAAATCGATCAGACCTGTGGTAGACGCTCACAGCTGATAATGTTCAAACGGCTGAAACGATTTTGATAAAACACGTGTAAGAACCTTTTAAATTAAAAAAACCGCATTCAAATCGGATCACTCGTTTAAGAGCTACGGTGCAACAGACAGACACATACCGGTCAAACTTAGAGTATAACACCCCTCTTTTTGCGTCGGGAGTTAAAAAAACTCTGTCCGATCCGTGATGGATGGATGGATGTTGTTGGTATCGTACTGAGAGTATATTTATGTGGTAATTATCAGGAAAAAAGAACAAAAAAATTGGCCAATTTTGTTTATGGGTTATTTTCCCTGGTTTTTTCCCCTTTTCACAAAGGTTCACACATATTTTATCAACATTATATAGAGACGAGGATTTGCGATAAAGCATTTTGACAAAAATGAATAAAATATGATCCTTTGTGAGAGACGTCCATACTAGGTTACCCCGTGTTACGAATCACCATGGCTCTCAACCCGAATTGCATAAATTAACATAACAATGGCCAATATTCAAAGTCAAGACAAAATCTTTTTAACGAAGGGAAAAACAGACATTATCATAAATAAGTAAGCAACAAAAAAAAATTGATGTACTCGTAGTGTAATGTGTGTAGGTAATCTTAGAAAAACAAAACTTTAATTCAAAAAATATTCAAAACTTTAATTGTGCTCTTCTACCTCGTCTTTCGAAACCTGCAGTGCTAAGATAAAATGAACGAATTATTCTAAATGCGGAACTCTCAACATTGTCGCATACAAAGTTGAACTATGCGCTATACAAGCGTAACATGTACATACGGACAAGAATATTTCTATTCTCGTCTCTTACGTCACACTGACCCAGTTACGTATCAATTTGAATAACAATACCTATTCAGTAGACGAATTGTGCTAAGAACATCTAAAAAAGACACAAAATCTCTAAAGAAAACAAAAAAAACAAATAAAAGTACAGAAAATTAAGGAATTCGTAACTCCTGTTCGAGAGGTTCAACGTACGCATGCGTGAAACGGAGCTTCACGCAAGCGCGATACAAACGTCAAATCTATTTCAGTAAAGCTTAAGAGACGAGCTTATAAAACCGCTTTTAAATGAAATAATATACAAAAACTAATTCTAAATACACTAAAAAGATAACAGTGCGTGATTAAAGTGTTAAAGGTGTATAATGTGCACAAAAACGACTTTACCATGTTGAAAATAAGAGTGATATTCCAAAATGCAGCATTGCGACGAATCGATTCGAACGTTCCCTGATGCCAAATAAAGAATTTAGTGTCAAATATACAGAATGGAGCCTTTGATAGATAGGAACAACTTCGCCATTAGCGCGATGGTGACAGTGGCTATGCAGATATTATTCTTTACTATAGCCTCGCTGTTCCAGAATGATAAAGTGACAGACTTCACTGGCGGAGCTAACTTTATTATTATAGCCTTGCTCACCTTCTTTCTCGGGCAAGGCGGCTCCCATCTGAAGAGTTATGACAGCAGGCAGTTGATGGTCACTGCCTTCGTATGCCTCTGGGGTGTCAGACTCTCTGGCTACCTCATCTATAGAATCTACCACATAGGTAGAGATAAACAGTTTGAAGATCGTAAGAGCAATACGCTACGGTTCGCAGTGTTCTATACATTTCAGGCAGTGTGGGTGTATATTGTGAGTTTGCCAGTAATCATCATGAATTCGCCGCATCACTCCTTCCCCAAGTCCCCGAAGACGATGACGACTCTGGACTCAGCTGGCGCAGGGATTTTTGTCATAGGACTGTTGATCGAAACGTATGCTGACCTACAGAAGTTTGCCTTTAGACAGGAACCAGCGAACCAAGGAAAATGGTGTAACGATGGACTCTGGGGACTGTCAAGACATCCCAACTACTTTGGTGAAGTGGTTCTCTGGTGGGGAATTTTCATAATATCTTTAAATGTGATACACGGCGTCGAATGGATCGCGATACTATCACCATTATTTACGACAGCGATCATACTGTTCTTATCTGGCATACCACTGCTCGAACGATCGGCGGACGAAAAATACAGAGATAACCCAGATTATCTGTATTATAAGGCATCGACTTCGCCCTTGATACCGATACCACCGGCAATCTACGTGGAAGTACCTCGGTTCTTGAAGTTCGTCATGTGCTGCGAGTTCCCGATCTATGACTCGACTACTGACGAGTTCCCAGCTCCAACTATCGTGACTGAGACAACCAGCATCTCTATGGTTCAGTCTCAGACATAGCTAACAAACGCCGCGCGCGATCTCGCCGCGGCTAACGACCAAATAATCAAGAACCCTAATCAGAAACAATTGTGATACACAGCCGAGGACAGACAACACCGGCTGCCAAACTCGTTGCCACTCAAACAAAATAACACTGTAGATATGAACCTTCACAATAGTTATATGGAAAATATTAAGAAAACTAAACATATAGCCTTAGGACTTATAGAAGAGACGAGGGATTATAGCGCTGCGAACACACCTGACAATGATGTTGCAAAGAGCATAGACTTAGCTGTGCCTAGTACTAGTTATGCAAAACGACCTACAGAAATAGTTAAATATGGTAAAATTACTTTTAATACAACTGCGATATTGCATCACTATCCTCAAGTATCTAACAATGAACTGAAGTTAAATAGCACTAAGAGTGTCAAGAAGAAAACTGACTTGAATCTCCAAGAGCCTAAAGTAGATAATAATAATGAATCGACTCCAGAAGAGGTAGTAGTAGATATTATAAAGAAAGATAATTACAATAATAATGATACAGCTAAGGTTGACGTAACGACTGACAATGCTATTGAAGTAGTGAACCAACCGGTGAAATTTACAGAAGAAAAGCTTGTATGAGATTGGGAGTTAACTTTTTACTCTGTACATTTTAGATTGTGTAGATTTTGGCATCGATACTTGAAGCCTACATGGACATATCGCGATGGATGTTAAGACTGGCCACAGAGTAACAAATGTATCAGAGAGACAATTTAGATGTGATAAGTGTAAAGTCCTCATACCATAGATGGAATCCGTCTCACTTAGTATAAATGTTAGATTTACAGATATAAGAATTAATTATAAAATATTAATTAAGGATCTAGAAGAGTATGTTATTGGTGAGTCTTTGAAACTTATTTGCATGATTTTCTAATTTAAGTAAAAAAAACAAAAATAGAGTGTTTTCATTTGTTTTTTCTCCATCGAACGCTCTAGATTTTTATGTTCCAGCCTTATCTTCACCGATTTGTAGTGCAATTAGCAAACATACGACATATTTCTTATCTATCACATGAAACAGCGCATTAACAATAATGACTACGCTTAGGTAACATTTTGCTATTATGGAGGCAGTACTTTCTCCTTCTGGTTTAGTGCTTTTATAGTTTAAAATATTTATAATACTGGCTCTCTGTTCTACCTGATATGCCCTTTTTTAACTCAGTCTATCACAGTTCACTGCTGGATATAAATCTTTCCCGAATTGCGCCACAATATTCCGTTCTGTTGATTATTTATTTATTCTTGAGAAAGCTTACAGTCTAATATCTATATAGGTAAATAATGTTGTTATGTTTAACCCATTTTAACTGTTATACCTTGTAACTCACGTCCGCGTTACGTGAACGTGTCTTGATCTACGTGATTTCGCATTGCGCCCATGGTTCAGAGACATGTGCCTGAATTTTGACTGACACATGTGCCCTTTCGAGCTTAAACACATCAACGCTGCGTTGCGGCAGAAATGCGTATAGCGGTGGTATCAAAGCTGCGTATAAAAAAATAGAAGGAATTTCTTTCTATCTGTTCGTAAGTGCACTTATAACTCGAGAATCACTTATAAAATTTTCATTCTCTGAAGGAGCATAAACTTAAGAAATGCTAGTCTATCATAAATAATTGTCGTGTCAATATCGTGGTAGTATCTTTCCATTTAATCCGTTTTTAGTCCTAAAAGCAATATCTAGACAATTTCACACAAAACAGTGGAAAATAATGTCGTAAAGTAATTGTATATTCATGTCATTGAATTGATAAGCACCAGTCGAATGATAAGAAGTTATTGATAAACTTGTCTGCGATAAACAATAGGAATAGAGAGCTTGTATTAGTGAAAGACATTTTGAGTGACTTTGTTTGATAACTATCATGTTATTGCATGTCCACGGATAACACTTTGACGTCAACAATTTTCTTTTTCAAAACGCACTATAGACCATGTATGGCAGCTAACAAATAATAAACTGCACCCTAATTACGTAACACACGATCAATCACAATCTGAATCATCATGAAGGATATTGCTAATTCATAATTATGTTTTTTATATAAATATTTCATCATTTTATATTTTTTTAATAATGTCACAACGTAAATAACGCAATGAATGTTGTTGAACTGTCAAAATTAAACAGATTGTGATTGATGATTGAGTGGGTTTAAAGTAGGGTCGCCAACTTTTTTTGATCAAATATATAATTTTCGTTTTTTTTTTTTTTTTTGCTTTTTTTGTTTTTTTTTTTTTGAGCCTGTATAAATAAAGAAAATGGCGAAGAAAACAAATATATTAAATATGTTTCCAGTTTTTTTTTTTTTTTTAATCCATAATTTTTGCTACATTGAGCATTTATTATGATATCCCAGGTTTTTGTTATTTTAAAATGTCTCATAACTATTATTACAATCTATATTAAGATTACAAAATACCATTAATTCAGCTTTTATGAGATGAATACTGATATTCATCACTGAAAATATGCGCGTAGTAAAAGTTGAAGTTGAAAAAAAATCTGATATTATTTTTGAAATATTAGAAAGGCCAGAATCACTGAGCAACACTTGTTGCCATTTTTTTGCAGTAGATTAAGCAAAAACCTGTCAGTGGCCAGAAAGAGCAATATCCAGAATTTTATTTAACTGATTTATTTCAGAACACAAATAGTTAAAGTACCTAAATTAATTTTTCATCGAAAATGTAGTAGTTTCGTCAATGATAAATGAGATAAATGAAGAAATGCATAGTATTTAGGCCTCTAATATACTACATTGTAGGTTTGCCACCCTAGTATAAAATAAAGGAACGGACACGCATTCCTCCTCCTCTCCTGGTTATGAAGTAAGCTGGATAGAATAAACTTAGCATTATTTTTAGCGCTAATACAACTTGCAGACATCAAATATAACGCGTTCTTGAAAGGTAATCAGTCGTAAGACAATTGATCGAAACTCAGCCAGTAATCTACCAACGGCTGCTGGAGTTCATAGATATTATATCGATCACTAATCGATTTCGCTAAGACATTTGGTATTTATAGAAACCCTGTAGGTACAGTAACGATGAAATAATAATGTTAGCACACACGTAGTATCCATCGCCGGAATTCACTGAAAATTACTTATTTCTTCTCTCAAGAAGGTAGATATTTGATCGCATCCGAAATGACAAAAGCTTTGATACATATTTTAACCGTTCATTGGAAATTGTCAGAATGTCAGAAAAAGATTATAATTAGGACTCTGCGCGTCATTGTCATGCACAATGACGCACAAACACGTAATTATAATTAATTAAGACGTTATAAAAAAATATCACTAGTTAGAGTAGAGTATAATCGTATACAGTATAGTGTCACTTAATTACTTGCCACTGTTTGCATAATTATAGACTATGTAAATAGATCTTGAGTAGCTGTGGATACATTGTGTCTAATAATATGTAAAACATCACTGGTCAGGTTATGTGAGCATGGCAAGCAAAACAAGTAAACTCTTTATGAAATGTGCCACATATTTGGCTTTTTGACTCTGTGTGTGTCGTGGCTAAATAATAACAGCCGCACGGGTCGATTGAAAGAAAAACTACGCTTGACGCGGTCGGTTCTTGGACGGGTTCGTCTATTACATACCGAGACTCCTCCGTGCCTCGGAAACCACGTTAAGCCGTTGGTCCCGGCTGTCATTCGTAGATCTTTGATATCTTTGGTCGTCACGGGTCGTTAGAAGCCCAAAAGCCAGGCTTACCAAGAGGTGTCGTGTTACCCAGAGACTGGGTTGTGGAAGTCAGATAGGCAGTCGCTTTATGTAAATCAAATCAAATCTTTTTATTGTGGGCATAGGTTATACAGACAGATGTTAGGTAAATTACAGTTCCATTATGTCCTGACTAATAGGCATATAATAATTATGTCAACATTCAGTAAAATACAATTCCTAGGTACTCGTATCACATATAAAACAATTCTTACAAAATAACAATTAGGTGTATGGTGACAGATTGTAGTAGGTACTAATTATTAAGAAAATCTTAGATCATGTAGTAAGCTTTGTCAATTAAAAAATTACGCAGTTTATATTTGAATAGTGGTAGTTCCTTGGTGCTTAAAATGTCCACAGGTATCTTATTGTAAATTTTAGATGCCATTCCAAAAAAAATATCAAAATACATTCAGCTGCTTCCCGTTAGACTGGAAGCCAACTCCAACATAGTTGGGAAAAGGCTAGGCAGATTGATTAACATTTTTGACTTCAAAAGAAGAAAATGGTGTCTTGTTAGAAAACTGGGTCGAAGAAATAGCTGAACGTGGAGTACTGAGTTCGAATTTAACAGAATTTGGCAGTAGCAAGCCTGGAGTCCCTATTTGATCCCGGCTATAATGTCAATAGGCACTTTTTCTATTACATGATTACATGTTATTTATAACATAACTGATGAAATGTGAGGATACAAGCCATACAATATTTATATAAAATTTAGATATTGACTATAAAATTTATCAATCTTATCGTTCTCTCCTTAAATTTTTGCTATACATGGGCCTCTCAATGTCCGCTAAAAGTAATAGTCATAGGAGATATCGCTATCATTATCTTCATGTCATACACTTGGTGATAGTAGTATTCCTATGATGTAAAATTCACTTCCAAGCTCACTCCAATGACGGCACATAATTCGAAAGCGAACCCATTTGTTTTTATCCATCATTGTGGATTGACACCCCGGCAACGTTCCAATTTGCGAAGTGATGATATCTAAACTAATATTTTAAAGAGAATACATTTGATTTTTTTATGTTTGTAAGTAACGCATAAACTCAAAAAGTAGTTTACTGATTTAAGAAATTATTTCTCCTATAGGAAGCTATATTATCAGCGAGTAACATTAAGCAGTTTTTTTATTTTTTTTATTGGATATCCCTCCGTAAATTGCAATAATGTACCGTGTAATGTGCGCTGCAAAAACTATTAAAGTACTCATCATTACTCACAAAAATGTCCGTGAGGCTATATGTCTAACTATTATAACCATTTTTGTTGAAATACAAACAAAACACGGGTAGTCTATGGATTCACATTCTTATCCTAAATAGGTATCATGATTAATCCATATCCAACTGAATAGTTTCATAAGCTTATAACCTGGATTAACACATAGGATTTGATTTACTACTTCTAATCCCGGTAGTAAGTTCCTGTGGGATGTTTTCCGACATCCACAGGCGCTACGCGACGGCATGACGCTACACCGGTAGAACAATTTCCGTAAAGCTTTCATATATAAATTATTCCACCAGAGTCGCGTCGCGCGTGTCTGCGGAAGCCAGGAATACTTTCACAACATAATGCAAAAAGTTAGTAGGCCATTGTGGCACACCCATGTTATCACCAATCATAAGTTATTTTTACACTCGTAGCATGCTAGCTATTGTCGTAGATTTGTGCAAATTGCTGTCATGATGTATTTACCTGACACAACTTTAACTTTACCGGTATTTTCAAGCTAGATTATATTTTCAAAGACGTAATTCCTGAAGATGTATTCGAAACATAAATAATAGTACATGACCTTCAAACAGGAGATAAACACTGATCGAACAAGCATGTTTATCGACTGTTTTGTTTATGTTCAGCACGCCATCAATTTATATTACGCATTTAATATTTTCTCTTGTTTTTACTTGTGACTTTGGTAACGTTTCTTTGGATAATAACTTCACCTTCATCGTATTTAGCGTCTAAAATACCACTGCTGGGCTTAAGCGTCCCCGTTTATGCTATCAAACTAGGTCCTGTCAGATTCTGGGGTTTATTTTGATCTTTTCGATGTTTTCTGTATTTATTTTATGGAAAAACGTCCTTCTACTAAGTCTAGACTTCCATTGTTTTACAAATTAGTTAAGATATTCGCTTCAACTGAATTATGTACATGTACAAGGCTAAAGTAATAATTTATGATAATATACCATTGATATACTTAAAATTAAATAGTACGAGTAAGCAGTGTTATTTTTGCCAAAACCATATTGTTTCTTTGTTTGTTTAAGTAATTAATCCGTAATACTCAGGCCATTCTTTACTGACCTCCAACACCCCGGAAAAGTAGGTTCTGTAAACAAATAACTAAAGGTGTTTGTCATTGGTTCCAGGTTGGAAGTAACGCAGATCACCAGGACAGCTGTCTGCAACATCCAATGGCCTGAGTATGAGAACTGCGTGGAACTGACCTTCGGGGTTCCCCTCCATTATGAGGAGGAGCCAGAAGAGCCGAGACTTAGCACCCAAGACCTGGAAGATATGTGGACTGGCTATATTATCAAGGAGGAGTTCTCTGAGAGACTGCGTTCGATGGGAATCACGGTGAGTCTAGTTTTTCTACTGGCATCATGAGTAAATAAATATCATTATTATTTTGGAACAAACTTTTGAATACATGGGTTTGACGTCCATTGTGTCTCTCCCGTTTACTCGTGCAAGACAACCCAGGGTGTCACAAATATGGTTAGGAATCTATAGTTATGAATATTCGAAAAATACATCCATAATGCCAGTATAGTCATCTTGTTATCAATATGACATGAGTTCAATCGGTAGAAGTCTTGAAGTAATGTCACGCCACTACTCATTATCATGTATTTAATACCATATTATTTTGTCTATTCATCATCATACATTTACACATATCTCTTGGCATATTTAAATCTTCTGCCAAGACGATGTGCTGATCCGCCTTTAACTATGTAACAGTATTGCCTTACTTCTTACCCCTTTACCTTATTTCTTTTACTTTTCAATTTGTCTTTTACACAGTCCTCATTCCGTGGGCCTTTCACGAATTTAAATGAGGTGGCCGCATTCTTTTCAACCAAAATACTGTTGGATAGTATTTTCGATTATAAAATTGTTTGAATTTACGTTTACTTCACGCGTTCGTGATGTTGCGCTGCAGATTCACAACTTGACACTGTTCGAATTTCGAAGTGATTAGTTCTATTTT
Organism: Agrochola macilenta; assembly: GCA_916701695.1. Taxonomy (NCBI): domain Eukaryota; kingdom Metazoa; phylum Arthropoda; class Insecta; order Lepidoptera; family Noctuidae; genus Agrochola; species Agrochola macilenta. Next base: position 922,136 of record OU753576.1, read on the forward strand.
CTACATTCTCTTGTATTTCTCCCATTCCTTGATCTGTTGCTCTGTATGTTCCAGGAGTACGCGATCCCCAACGACCGCACGGTGCTGATGGTGTGGCTGGTGATCGCCGCCGGGGTGCTCATCTCCATGGCCATGCTCGCCTTCGCCCTCTGGCGGTTCAGCTGCTTCGAGGATTATACTAGGTGAGCTGAATAAAATATTATTTTGACGCAATAACATTAAAGCTAGGTGACTTAGTTCACCAATGATGAAGATCAAAAAAAAAATCGAGGGGTGCTTATAACAGAGAAGGAACGTCTGATTTGTTTCCAAATAGTGAACACGTTAGGTAACGTGTATTGATTAACCCAGATAGCAATAGAGACGTAAACACATATTTTATAATATTGTATTAAAAATCATAAACTTAAACCTTACTTTAATACACAGAATAAGAACACTAGTTTGGAAAAACTAAAAATCAATGCAACGATATCTAAAAGGCCTTCAATACCTCAAGATTCAATTATTTCATATGCAGCTTCTTAATCACATTAACAAGATCTGTAAAACTACAGTAGTCCACGAACTAAACCCTCAATCCTTTCTTAAAACTTAGAACTTTGTGTTAGTTCACAGCATCATAATCTCAAGTTCTGCATACTAAAGAACCTCTCAACCCTTCCAGAATGCCAGCGTTTGGCGACACAGACAGCATCCAGAACGAGAAGCGTCACCTGGACCTGTACCCCACCCCACACCAGACGCTCCCGCCACTCTACTCCGAGAACGACTACAAGTGGGCTGATGACAAGTACGACGACTCGACCAGAGGTTGGTAACAAATGAAGTATTTTTTATGTTGTTAGATGGCTAAAAAGCAGATGGCCTACCTAATAGTAAGGGCCACCTCCACTTATGAACGTCTGCAATACCAGACGCATCGCAGACGCTTTGCCATCCCAGAGTCAAAGCTAATCGAATCGAATAAGCCTGTAACTACACAAACACTACCCTTCAAACTGAAACGTAGTGGCACCTCATTCGATGAGCATATGCAACAAACAATAGAGGTATTAACAAAGTATCTAATTTACAAATGTTTCAGTGCTTTTTCGATTGTGTTTTTGACAGATTTGTTATACGAAATGTGTTAAAAATAAATCGAGAGATCGTTGAAGCGCGTTTGTAAATTAGAGTAAAAAGGGCCCAGATGGCTTGCCTAAAACAGGTTACAGCATTTGCATATCAAATAGCACTATTTGATTGCCATTAGCTACATTTTCTTGTTGAATTGTTCATCATTCAAATACGGTGTGTCGTTTCACGACTTTATTGTAATTACAATAATTAACATTATCTTTTTTTCACATTCCAGTGGACATGGGAGGCTTCGCCAACAGGAGTTACATCCGGGATGACATCTACGACCTAGACTCGGACGAGGACATCATCACCCCACGTGACAGGTACTTATTGTGATGGCATAAGGATCAATATAGCTTAGATTTACTTGACATGGATAATAGCCTTTTCTTTTAATCGCTGTAAATATGATATACTCGTACAGTGTTATTGGTTATACGTTGACAATCTATTAAGGGGATGTAGGAGAGGTAATTTACAACCAAATGACCCCTTTTAACTCCTATGCAAATGTCAAAATTTTTCGAGTCATTTAACATTTTATATCTTTATTTCATTCATTTAAAAATATAAAATGTCAAATTACTCAAAAATGTTTGGCATTGGCATAGGGGCCATCAAGGGTCATTTGGTTGCAATGACCTCTCCTACATCCCCTTAATGGATTGCCGACATAATTATAACCAATAACCCTGTTACTTTGACTATGTTGTGACGAATTCTTTAAGTACTTCTTATTTATGATGTCTGCGTTCCAGTTCTGAATTTCTAATATGTCATATTTTGACATCTTATCTTACTTAGAGACCGTGTTCCTTATTACCAATTAGATTCGGGAAGAAATTGCAATAATGTTGTTTAGCTGTTTCAATAAATATTTCAATAATAATTTCTGTAGTAATAGAAACAATTATGTCAAAGCTATTTTTCCATGACAAGCAAATCTCCTCTTCGTTTCTACTAACCTCAAAGTAACTATCTCTGCTGTGACTGTAACTAACCTATCTCTGTTCGCACCACTAACCTTACAGGTATACAACAAACGTGTAGCCGGCACAGCACCGCACTAGCGCTTATACGCAATGGTATGGAATTTACTAACACTTTATTTAACACCATATATTTTAACTGTTAATTCCTTTATTCATCTAATAACTTATTTTAATCCTTCATTATCAATGTCAGAACTTTATTCACGATAACTATTCACAACATCCCAACTCCTTGCATGAATTATCACAGGCATCGGTACTGCTAATCCGATACAAACATTATTTCACTAATGGGAAGCTACAGTATAGCCGAGTGTCTAGGACTATAAAAAAAAGTTGACTTCCATATGGAGGACGGATGGCGCGGCAGAAGCTAGTCAACTAATATTTTATTCTTCACATCATTATGAATTTCCGAACTTCATTTACTAAAGTTATTCACACCACCCCGGTTCCTCAAATGATTGATCATTGAAGTATACTAACCATTAATTATTCCATTTCTTCACATCATTACTTGTTTTTACCTCCTTCACTAACAGGAACATCACAATTTTCCTTGTTCCATATTTCAGTAATTATAACAATTTTTACACCAGTATCCTCTGAGTGAGTCACGATTGCCCGAAGGTCACTTGTCCGTAGAACGTTGCTTTCGTCACTTCATTATCTTATTACTCCTTTAACTTATCTCTATACCAATTCCTAGTTCCACAAACATCCGTCACCAATTTCCTATTTTCCTAGCAACTACAAATCATTACCATTAAGGCTATCTCACCTATCATATACTCGTAATAACATGCATTTGAACCGTTGAATTATTTCTGTGGCTTTTAATCTTACTAGCTGTGTGAATAATATGATTAAAACCTTCTAATAAACTATGTGACACTTTGTAAAAATTTACTTACTTACTCCATTATCATTTGAGATTATTTAAAAATTTGTATTTTTATTATCATCATGTAGTATATCATCTGTACTTTGATTAATACGAGATAATATGACATAATATCACGCCTTGTTTCCCCAATAGGTTTTGCAGAGGTGTTCCTATAGGATACCCAAATTTCGCCAGTTATGTTTAAGTCCTATATAATAGGGGGCGAGCCTGTTGCCATCAACCGAGCGCAGATCCATATATCCATATTCATTATTCTCTTGTAATTATATTTATATTTTAAACTACTGTTACAAACACTTATCACGAGTTATTTTTTTATCTTTTCCTTATTTTGCCATTTTCAGGAAAGGCGCTATCAGTCCGAAGGCGAGTGACGCGTAAGAGGCGTACGTAAGGATATTCCAAAATTTATCGATAACGATAAATAAATTGAATTTATCGATACGGTTCATCGTTTTGTAAACTCGACAACGTATCGCTTTAAACATATTGTGAATTTTATTTTGATTAGTTTAATCGATTGATTTATCGATATCGATAAGGGTTAGTTTGAATTTAAATAACGTAGTTAGTGTAGGCTGTAAGTTTTTACTGTCTGTTGAATTTATGTGATTTTAAAATATTTTTAGTCATTTGTGGATTACTGTCGACAAAATAATAATCCGGTGAATAGTTTTCATTTAGAAAATTTTGATATAACAAAAAAGTTGCATAAAATAAATAATATTAAATGCATTTAAGCATATATTACAGCATTACAATGCTAACTGTTTGGTCTATATTTGATTATCCTTACATTAATTTTAATAAATCTATTTGTCATTCCAAATTTATTTTTGTTCTAATGTGAAAACTATTCCCCTTGTTATATTTTATGTAGCAGTATTCTCAAAGTATATAATGTAATAAATAGATATTATACCGTTGTATACTTAATAGATTTATGTAAAAATATACATTTATGTAGATATTGTAAAGTACATCATCAAACGTTGTGGTTTTATTATTTTTTATAAAGACATGTTTAACTTCTATTGTAAATTATTTTTATTTTATATTTCTTTTTGTTTTCAATTTTATTCACGAATAAATGGTTAATTTTTATTTTTGTGTTTTTTATTTTATTTTATAATTTTTAATTTTCAAAACTAATAGAGAAAATAAATTAAAATGAAGTATAATCGAGTAAGCTAGTTAGTATTAAATAATGTATATTAGAAATGATTAATTATTTAATAATTAAATGTAAAGAAACCATGGTTTTTGTTGCCTAGGGTTGTGTTTTCAGAGTTTATGATAGGGTTGTGACACGTTACCATTCCTAAGATATAGAATGTTCCATATATTCACTCTTCTATTGAGTTTGAAGCAATTTATCCAAATTTATAATGATATCTATTTATGCGATAACGTATCTATCCATAAATATACGAATAAGTATAAGTAAATAGTGTATATTATAATATTACATTAATTTGCCATTTTTGCCAAAAAGTAGCAAATATAAGCGGCAAGATGAAAATAATAAATTATAAGAAAAGTGAGATTATGAAACATTGCTGCCAGTTAAGATATCATTGAGCGTAGGTACAAGTGAAACCGTACTACCGTACTCTATACAAGTAAAAAGTAATGCGTAATTTTTTGTTATGTTTAATATAATGCAGCTGAAAACCAGATTATTATACCATAATGATTATATTTTACACAAAGTACAATAAGCCTGAAAAAGTGTTATTAATATTATACATCGACAAGAATGCATTCATATTTTAATTGTTTACATTCTTTTTCCTACAATATTGTATCAATCCGCAAAACTTATGATACAACATCATCATCATTTCAACCGAAAGACGTCTACTGCTGGACATCGGCCTCCCCCAAGCACCGCCACTTCGACCGATTCCGTGCTTCCCGCATCCAGCAGATTCCTGCGGCCTTCACAAGGTCATCGATCCACCTTGTGGGAGGCCTTCCAACGCTACGTCTTCCGGTACGCGGTCACCACTCCAGAACCTTTCAGCCCCATCGGCCATCTGTTCTCTGTTGAATGTGCCCTGCCCACTGCCACTTAAGTTTAGCAATTCTTTGGGTATGTCGGTGACCTTGGTTCTCCTGCGGATCTCTTCATTTCTGATTCAGCTCTCTTCATTTCAAGCATAGCTCTCTCCCTTTGGGTGACTATTTGCCTTCTAATAAGGCCCATTGTGAGCGCCCACGTTTCAGTGCCATAGGTCATCATTACACATACTGGTCAAAGACTTTCGTCTTGAGATACTGCGATATGCGGGACAAGAAGATATTGCGTGGCTTCCTGAATGCACATATTACAAATTGGGTACTTATTTTAGCTACTCATTGATACAGATTAATGGAACACAAACTGTGGACAATCAAATATATACTTGTCGATCATCATCATCTGCCCAGCCTTTTCCCAACTATGTTGAGGTCAGCTTCCAGTCTAACCGAATGCAGGTGAATACCAGTATATGGAGTATATACATGGAGCGACTGCCTATCTGACCTCCACAATCCAGTTACTGGGTAATACGATACCCACTGACAAGACTGGTTGTCAGACTTTCTGGCTTCTGACTACCCGTAACGACTGTCAAAGATCTACGAATGACAGCCGGTACCAACGGCATCACGTGCTTTCCAAGGCATGGAGAGGTCTTGGTATGTAAAGATGGTCACCCATCCACGAACCAACCCCGGCAAGCGTTGCTTAACCTGCTGACCCGTGCGGCTATTATTACTTGGCCACAAGCCTCTCTATATTCTTGTCGATGTATCCATATTCTTGTCGATGTATCCATATTCTTGTCTATATTCTTGTCGATGTATCCATATTCTTGTCTATATTCTTATCGATGTATCCATATTCTTGTCTGTATTCTTGTCAATGTATCCAAAAGTAACACGGCAAGAAACTTCTGTCCAGTGATTTGTCTCTCTTCCAATATCAGGCAACTTGTTTTTAAACGAAGTGAGTGTCACAGTAAAAGTAATACCACTCAAAATCAATGTGTTCAGGATGAAAGCTAATGAAGAAAATGCTAAAAAAAGACAAAACATCAACAAGATTGTAATTATACGAATGATCCGGATACTGAGTAGTTTCCAAGAAAAAAGAATTAACCGGTCCGTTATTTATTTTATAGTATTTAATGGCCACTTCCGGATTATTATTTAAAATTATATTAATATTATACTATCGTGTATTGTGACCTATAATATACAGGTTGTAAGGGACATTGACGCACAAACTGTTACTATGAACTCAGCACAATCATTCTAAAACAAATCACCTGTTGTGGTCTAGAATCATGTACTTAATTAGTGATAACAGTTTGCCCGTCGATATCCCTTACACCCTGTATAATGGGCGAAATTAAACAAAATATAGAAATAAACCGTATAAACGTAGAGATGTGGTCACCTCGATACCTGAAGTAAATATAGTTCTTTAGATATATCGTAGATAGATGATATTTAATTTAAAAATTAAATTCTATGTATATGAGATGTCCATGTAAACCACTAAATAAATTTTATAGTATTAAAATTAGTTTTTTAGAATATATGAAGACCAAATTCTAAGAAAGAAAACCGAAATATATATAAAACATATATAAATAGGTTTTTCCAAAGGAAACTGTCAGGTACCGTTTCCTCAAAGTAACTGGAAAATATTTGGCGATAAGTCATATTAATAAAATAATATTATTCATAAAATTATTTCCAAAATTGTGTAAAAATCCAATAACATGGCTACTGCTATTATAATCCAGATAATCGGTTGTATAAAATTCAATGTGTAAAAAAACATTTAAAATTATTGCCAAATTAAAATACGTTGATGTCAATTTTTTATGCCAAATTCGATATAACGAACGAACGGTTTTATTATTTTAACGGCGGCTAGAAGATACGTGATAAGAGTAAGAATATGTAATTACATACCAATATACATATTTATATTTAACGTCAAAAATCCTATTAAGTTGTATCACTAGTCTTTACTGTGGAATAGTATTTTTATCTCATGAAGCGACGCGCGCTTTACTTGTCGTTCCCAAAGTTACAAACACGCGAGTGTGAATATGTGTGTAAGCGCTGGAGCTCTCGGTACCGTCTGAAACAATGGTGAAGTATGTGTGTGCGTGTGTGCGTTATATGCTGACGCTACTCGTCTTCACGCACACATTCACAGCGTGTTTGTATACTTGGTTACCACAAGAAAAGTGCGCGTCGCCTCGTGAGATAAAAATACTGTACTTAGAAATGATACAGAGGGATTATATTACCAAAAACATATGAAAGTAAGTAGGTATTATTAAAACGATTCAAGGATCTGAATAAAAATTCCTATTATCTGCGAAAATGGGAAAAATCTGGTATTAATATTTAAGCCCTTTTAAAATAATATATAAAAATTGTTTTTTAAATAGACAACATTATTTGTCATTCTTCCTTCTCTAGCTAATAAATTAGAATATGTAATGTCATCTAATATTTGTGTTCAAAATGTTCTTAATTAAATATAAAAATATATTAAAGTTTTTATAGTATTATAAGATCTATTTAATGTTTTGTTTAGCTATAAAATTATTATTATAAACTATTTTTGGTCTTATTATATTTATTGACATACATTTTTATAATTATGTCTTCATACTACTTCATTATTTTTAAAATATTAATTATTTTCATGCGCAGAAAACCAAGTTTTTTTGGCCTGATGTTATACAAAATTATTTACTAATTATGAAGCCAAAGTTCAAAATTATAATATGAAATATTCAAAACTCAAAGCATCATGCTTCTCACTTAATTTTACAGTGAGGTAATTTTTCGCGAATATTTATTGAAATAAAAAAATATAGATAATATATTTATGAAAAAATATATTTACGGGGCATCCTTATTTTACGTGAAAAACGCAAATATTAAATGTCCCGTAAAATGTTTAAATGAAAAAATGAGTTTTACGCAAGTGTGTGAGTGAGTTTGACAATGAACACCAAACACTATTCATAATGTATGTGAAATGTAATTATTAACGGGCAATAAAAAGTTATGCCTATTAAATGTTTCTTTTATTTAGTTCCTTATGTTTCTAGTGGCTATATATAGTCGCTTAATAACCCATCAGTAATAAACTTATTATTTAATTATTTATAAAATAATGTTATGACTTTGTGGACACTTAGGATACTGAAGCCCATTGGGGTAGGCAGAAACTACTGAACGCCAAATGCTACGATGATAAATCTATGCTACATGGGCAAAAAATATTTCTAGACGTGGTGAAGCAATTATTGGAGCAATAAATATCGAAAAACTTAAGAAATACTACAATCTTGGCATCGAGCAATTCGGAACAATGCTCCATATTGCACTCCACTTATTGTTGTTCATAATGTTAACGGACTATTAAGAAACCAATGATTAGCAGTAAAACAGTTCCATAGCTAATACGTTTTTTTTTTACTCTGCGTCATTTACAAAATAAACATAGACTTTAGTTCGTTTTTTAATTCCGTAGACTAATTTGACAGGTGTGAGAAGGCAAATGTCAAACTCCAAATTGAAAATAGAAACAACAAACATTTGAAATATCAAATTAGTCTACGGAATTAAAAAACGTTGTTGTGTTTCTTTTAATTTATGTTTGTTTTTTCTTTTTTTATTCATGCACACTTTTTTTTCAATGCACTTTCGACATTGGCGGACTCAACCTCAAACTCAAAGCATTTATTTCAATTAAACCATTTACAGTCACTTTAAACTTTTGAATTGTCAAATAGTCGGACAGTTCAAATGTTGAAGCTAGACGCTAGTGGCCCATTCCAAAACGTAGGTAGATCTTTATGGCGAAGAACGGGCAAGAAACTCCAAGGGCAATCTTTTAAATATAGATATTACAAAATCCTGGGTACATTATTCTTGTTGCTTCTTATGTGAGAACAATGTCCAAAAAATTATCAAAACAATTCAAAATATAAGATTAAAAATAAGCCCTGGCAGATAAGAGATGACCAGTCTCAACTGACGGCACCCGTTCACGAACATGACGAGTGGATCAGCACCATCCAGCTCAACCATTTTGTAGGGAACCGAATCATATGATCCAACACACTCGCCACCATCAGCGAGACATTTAAGTGAGCATGACATACTCTCACCTGCCATGCTATTTCAAGTCAACGTACATCGTTGCTGGTACTCACATTTACAAAATTTAAAAAAATGCTTCTAAGGCTTTGCTTGCCATTGAATAAAAATAGAATAGAACTGTAAAGGTGTCGTAGCCTCGTGGGTCACCCGGTTGGAATGAAGTTACGCTTGTTCACTTTTGCAAACTTTTGTTGCTTACCTAACAAAAGTATCGTGACGGTCAAAATGTTACAATTTTTTCAGTTTATCTCTCATTCGCCAAGTGTGCAGAGTATAACGTGCGATAAGGAACTTCTTTCGAACACCCCTGTAGTGGCTTATACTGATAAGCCCGTTAAATTATTTCCTTTTACTTCACACCAATTAACAAACACAACTAATATGTTTTAATCTGCAAAAATTCGCAGCAGCTCATAATACTTAGACAAAATAGTGTAAACACACATCATAGTGATGTCAAACAACAATGAAAAATAACTTTGAACGTCGCCATTCTGAATTTAGACGGTTTTCGTATTGTTACCGTATTGGGCCATTCTGAAACAGTAGGTATTGAAAAAGGAAGCCTATTCTAGGCTATGAAATGACAGTGCAAAGTGGAGTGCTACTAAAATAGTCTTAACCCTTATTTATTAACACAAGTTTTGAATAAAATAAAAATAAGTATGTTTGGTATATTTATCTCGCTCATCAGCACACAGATAAACCCTGAGAGGTTTTCATTATGTGGCAAAAACCACACTTTAAAATAGGCTAAGTATTTTGGTAATAAATAAATAATCATAATTGGTACCTGATTACTTTGAAAATTGTCTAAGGGGCCTCTGCGAGTTGGCTTCGGCCCCTCGTACGTCTTCCAAAGGTCCAGGACCTTGGGGTTCCGAGATAATTACGTTAAAGTCATTTTTTAAATAATAATAATATATGAGCCTGTGTCGCCTGAAATAAATGTTATTATATCATATCAATTTACTCGTACGAGTACTATAAGAACACACCCACTGTAGTAAGAGTAGATATCAGCTGATTTAGGACAATGAACAATAACATAGCTAGTTATCCAAATAGTAACCTTACTCGTAGATTTTTTATATGATATTTTAGGGCTACACAAAAATATTTGACAGAAACCTAACAGATTAACTTTCTATTAAAACCTTACTCGTAGATTTTATATGACATTTTAGGGCTACACAAAAATATTTGACAGAAACCTAACAGATTAACTTTCTATTAAAACATGTTTAATAACTAGGTACAATTTTTTTTATAGTGATCTTAACCATTTAAAATATCCGTTTATGAACCCATTCAAGTAAAAACAAAACTTAATAAAGAAATCCTTTACAACACAATTTATTTCAAAGCAGAAAAAAAGAAAATAATATGCGAGAAAGAGATATAAGACAACAACTCATTACAGAATTACCCGCGTACTCTCCGAGCAAGGTCACTTCAGATCTTGGGCTTAGAGCGCGCGTATCACAATTAGCACAAGATAATATGATAACCGCGAGATAACGTCAGGACATCAGCGTTACGAAACTATGGAGAGTTTCCTCAGAAAAAATACGTGAAAGTGGTGTTTGAGTTACGCGATTCTGAATTTGAATTTTTCAAATGAGTTTGATTCTTTTTTGAGTTGTGAGTTTGATTCTTTTGTTGTGTGAGTGTGTGAATTAATTCTAAAATGTGGGATCGTTGTTTTGTTGTGTTTGGAGTTTTATAGGTAAAAATAACGAAAAAGTGAGTATTCATTTTCGTTTAAACATCTTCCGTACGACTAAATAATTGTAAAATAAGTAACTTTGAGATATAAACAAAATGGAAATTGAAACAAAAGAAGTAGAATATGAACAAATAAACCAACTATACGATGAATGTCTCAACTATTTAAAAGACAGTAAAAATTTCATCGAAGACGATTCCAATTTTATTGAAGATCCTGATTATGATACTATTAAAGACAAATTTGAAGACCAAATTGAGAAAAAAATGGAAGAAAAAACAGTTTACAAACTTGAAAATGAAAAGTCCACCGAAAGCCTGGATTCGATCAGATCAGAAGCACGTTCAGACAGACTACGAAAGCTATCAAAGCAACTACCAAAGATAATAATCACTCAAAGTACAACGAGTTTAGACTTTAAGAAAGAAGACATGAAAATGGTGCCTTTGCGCAGTCAGAAGTCAAAAAGTGATCGTGTATTACCAAGAATCGATCGACATCTTCCTAGAAGTGATCTAAGTATGCCACTAATCAATCATTATCACCACCATAATGTGTCGAAAGTTGATCGAAACATGTCGAAAAACGAAATGAGTATGTCGACCATGGATCGTAGGACACCGAAAGTGATGAAGCCTTTCAATCATGTACCTCCGGAAAAGAAGAAAGTTGTGCCTAATAAGTAAGTTTTTAAGAGGGTTTATCCTAAAAGTTGCCATCGTCGCAAATAACTGTCAAATATTTACCTGTTTTGATTCATAAAGCAATATTACTGAATAGTAATAAGAAATGTGGCTAACTAGCACTAACTAGTACTACAATTTTTGCAAATAAATTTCATTTCATTTAATTTCATTTAGCGAACTAGAATAATAATAATGAATTGCAATTATAACATTGAATTTGATGTTGTACCATTTTAGGTGTAAAAAACGCATTTGGAAAGTTTCCAAATAGTTTTTTTACATCTAAAACGAAACATTCGGTGTTACGATATTAATTATTGCATTTCATAATCAATATTCTAGTTCGCTAGTTAGCCAAATTTTTTATTTCCACACAGTAATATTGCTATATTCATCAAAACAGTGAAATATTTGACATCTATTTGCGAAGTTGCCCACCTTCAGAATAAACGCTCATAATGTTCTATAATTTATTAGTATGCAAGAACCTTCCCGGTCTTTAGGTTTTTAGTATGTTACCTGAAGAGGATAGGCAGCACCCCTTGTCACCCAAAAACCAGTGTAATCAGCAAAATCTGTTAAACGAGGTGGTGAAAATTTCCCTATGAACCGTTCAGTGCAGTGACTGCAGCGGTCGTAGGAGATTTTTTTAACGATAGTCGTCTAAGAGGGAGACAGTATTTTTCCTTTCTTACTTTAGATAATTGCCTATGTTGAAAAAGATAAATTGATCTTGAAATCTGGAAAGAGCTTATGTTATTAAATAAGTATTATACATACAGTAGTAATATTGTTATCTTAGTTTATGTACCTTAGTGACAGTCAACTCAAATAGAAACGTTTGATTTGCATTAATTATAGTACTCACGAATGACGCACTTTCGGAATCATGGAATGACAAGGAAAGCAGATGAAAATATTGTTATTTCAATACTTATAACACACATATAACATCACCACTGTATTCCCCGACGGGTTAAGCAATAGTCTACCTACTATACTATACTATATTATACTATACTACTACTATACTACACCTATAGTACAACCACATTTCGCCAGTTATGTTTAAATTCCATGTCCCAAAGGGGGTGAGCCTAATACCATTACCGGGCCCAAATATAGACTCCGGGCTGCTACTGAGATTTTTTTTTTTTTTTTTTGAACCGTTGCCCCTCACTAAGAATTTCTTCCTGTATCGTGGGTGCGTTTACAAACATAGAAACTCATATACAATAACACCCAGACCCGGAACAACTACTTGCAGATCATACAAATATTTGTTCCGTGCGGGGATCGAACCCACGACACGTTGCGCAGCAGTCGATCGCTCAGCCACTGCGCCAACCGTGTCGTCAAAAAAAATATAAAATAAAATAATAAATTATTTGAAATGAAATTGTTTATTCTGTAAATAAGATATCGGAATCACTTATACACGTCATAATAAAAAATATTAAAAATAAGCTAGATGAGGTTGATGTTTCCTATCTGACTACTCTGAGAAGAAAGGCCGAAACAAACTCAGAGGTCGCAGTCTCTTTTAAAGTCCAGACATAATCTTGGTCAGGCCATGTGAGAACCATGTAGATTAGTGTCTGAAATTATCATTTGAGGAAAGAAACACAGATTTGAGTGGACGACATTTGAGTGGACGACATTTGAGTGGACGACATTTGAGTGGACGACATTTGAGTGGACGACATTTGAGTGGACGACATTTGGGTCATGCTCAACAGTAGTGCTTGCGACCACTGGACCACCGAGTCAGTGATTGATGAATAAAAGAATTTGTACTCCGTAGCGATTAATTTTACTGTAGCTTACTTCCATCATAATGTTAATAAATTACATTAAGATACAGTTAAAATACATATCTTACTTTTAATTAATGAGTTGGTCTCTGGTTGACGTCAAAAATTGTCCGCATTCTTGACCGCAGCAAGGTTTCGTCAATGGCTAACAGTTTGTACGCGCGGCTTTGTTTGCATAGTTTATCTTATTAGGCATAGGAGGATTATGTCAGATTTGTGTTAAGGTCGATGTCACTAAGTAATCTACTTTTAGAACGTAACTATGCTACTTATTGTAAATCCAACATAATGGTCATAATAATTAGAAACATATTTGAAAATGTTGAACTGTGAGTCAATGTATACATATAATGGTAGTTGCTCCATGTAAAATATTGTTATGCAACTGCATCCGGTTAGACTGGAAGCCGACCCCAACATAGTTGGGATAAGGCTAGGCAGATTGATTGAACTGTGAGTCAATATAATAAAAAAATGGTTCGATCGATGAGAACATAATTCCAACCCATTTTGTAGATGCAAACCAATATAAAAAATCCGAATTTGAACTGAGCTAATCGAATTTCGTTTAATCACTCTCCTAGATAGGTATTTGAATGGCGTCCTATATCAAAACTGGCCATTTGACATAATACCACAGGTAACTCAGTCTGGAATCATTGGGACAAAGAACAAACTCGAACTCAGTCAGTTCCTAATGAATATGTTACTGCAGGAATGTTGCTTTATAACATTAGTTTCCTAGTGGTTTCAGACACCCGCACCGCACTCGCCCAGGGTACGGCGACCACCCAAAGCGTCTGGTCTCCAAAACTGGCATGGAGAATGTGGCGCTGATCTCCAACGTGCCCTTCGAAAGGATACGGCTGTTGAACGATACCTTTCATACTTTGGTAAGTGACTGTACTCCATTTATATATAGCATTAAAAAAATAACAGTTATAACTTTATTCGAGACTAGCTTCTGCTCGTGTCTTCGTTCAAGTGGAAGTCGTAACACACCACAATATACTACAATAACAGACACATTTTTATAAAACTTCCCTGTATACTATGTACGTTTGTAGTTTTGTATTCAACAGCCAAAATATACAGAGAAACAGGACTGGTGAGGCGGGAGCAAGCGACATACAGTTGTCCGTGGGAGAAACATGGTACACCTGCTTTTTCTTTTTACCCACGATATTGTAAAATATTGTGTTAAGTACTATTTTTCAGTTTAATTACGAGTACTTACCGTTCTTCTGTATTTCGTTTTGTGATTAACGTGTATTTCTTACGTTAAGCTACCTAATTGTATTATTTTTGCGAAATAGGAAATTTCTCGACTAGAATAAAAATAATATGGCCTTGAAGCATTGGCAGTATTTGGTAGTGAAGACAAAAGAAGATGGAGTCTTGAATAAAAAAAAGAGTTCGTTTTTTAGTGATTTAATTGATTAGTTAGCAAGTCTCACAGAATTCGATATCGATATCTTCAGATTGTGTTCTACAAGCCAATTCAGCAGCCTTTTACCATATATCATTTAAAAACTAGCAACGTCTACTAAAACTTAAACTAATAATCAAAATATAGCTGGAATTGTACGCCAGTGTGATACTAATTATAGTATGTAACGCCTTTTCGATCCTCGTTACTACACCTTGTACTTATCTGAGGGGAGTGCCAGTCATCAAGATATACTTAAAGGTAATTCAAATTGCCGTATAGACAGTGCATTTATTATCAGATAATATAATTGTATAATTAGTAACTTCATGTATAATGTGGCTAATTTGTACAGCATGGTCCTAGGGTGTTACTATGGTTACACCATACAACGTTGCGTTTGAGGGGCTAACTAATGACATAGGAATATAATTTTGTTTGAAGTATCAATGACGTATGTGTATTATACATTCTTTAAATTTCTCCTTATTCTGGGTGTTACTGTTTATTTAATTTCCATCACAAATCAAACAAATATTTTTTTAACAATAAGTTGGTTTTTACTTCTTTGATGTTCATTTATCTTTGGACTTTACTGGATTATGAACTATCAAAATAGCTGCAAATGGATAGGAAATAGTTCAGTCAACTAAAAAGTAAGATAAACAGGCAACATTTATAAAATTACGATCATCTTTCCTCTTAACGTAGAGGAAAGATGATCGTAATTTTATCATCATCTTCATCATCATCATATCAGCCAGGACTCAACAAAAGCGAAGTCAAGATTCGGCTACTCAGCACAAGCGCCAGTTTGATTTAAAGTTGATACAAGTTAGCTGCCTATAAACTACTTCTTTTTACCACATTACCAGCCTTATGGTATGATTCAGAACAAAGCTGCACGCGGCAGTGCTGCCGCGTCACTACTTGATCCCCATACATTTTCTATAGGTTTATATGAGATTCCATTGCGAGGTCGGCAGCAATATGACGTAGCAATGTCGCGCAGCATTGAAGAAAATGTATGGGGACTAGGCGGCAGCACTACCGCGTGCAGCGTTGTTCGGAATCATACCTTTAGAAGCATCTTTTAATATGCCTTCACCACCAAATATTCGTCAAAGACCTCCAACCCCACTTCTCGCTCTCCTCTTTCCAGATCAACTTACGCTGGCGCTGGATCGTCATCGGCACCATCGTGGTCCATTTCGCCATCTGGTTGGTCTTCGCTGTGTTTTGGTACATCACTGCTCTAGCTCACTACGACTTCGAACCTGATCCGCCTAAGAGAACCTGTGTCACTGGTGGAAAGGACTTTGTGACGATATTCTTGGCTTCTGTTGAGGCTCAGGTTAGTCAAACTGATTTCTTTCGAACTTTATTAGTCTTGAAATTAAGATTTTACTTATAGTTTTGCTTTTAAGAAGCTGGAATTAGTAAGCATAACATAGATACTTACGCAGTCTGTCACCGCCACCGTCAACGGGACTTTAACGAGAAACAAGATTATTCGAACTGAACGTGACGGCCCGGCGCTGGCGTGCGGTAGACACACGGCCATAGTAAATATATGTGTCGCTACTTCTGCGCCGTCATTTCGTTCTCGTTGACGTCCGGTTGATGGTGTCGGTAGACAAACAGCCTTACCATGAAAATGGGTGGAAATCATAACTCCTATGAACGTGGAGGCTTTCTAGGATAATTAATTGACATTTATAAAAGCGAGCAGAGGTCAATATCAGGCTAATGGCGTTGACCGGACGGTAGTGACATCTGCACTTATAGTCCTAAAGCACATAATTATAAATTTCACTATAATATTATCATCTATTAACAACGAGTTGTAAGTATGGAAATTGGCTAATCTTTTCATCACGACACATAAAACTAGTGTAGGTACAAATACGAAGGAATGCAATGTTCAATGATAGCCTAGTGGTGTGACCGCGGACTCGGGACCTATGATTTGGCAATCATAGGTCCCGAGTTCGAACCCAAGGCAAGCAGCTCTGACTTTTCGGATATATGTGCGTATTTTATCATTATTACTTGGTTCAAAATCGGTGAAGGAAAACATCGTGAGGAAACCATGCCTGAAAGATATTTCTCGACGGCATTTGAAGCCGAATCAGAGGAACATGGGCGGCATAAAAACTCTGACAATGCAGGTTAGTCACTAACCACACGAAAAAGAAGAAAAATGTTAAAAAGATAAAATTATATTTATTTCTGTGTAACTATTTAGATCATTTTAAGTTTTCATTTAAACAAGAGCAGCACTGGAAATTGCAATAAGAAGCAACACAACAATATCATATTAGGGACAACAACAATTGCCCTCGGTCTTAAACGACAGACAGACAGACACGATCAGATTAGTGGAGATTGCCAGTTATTGCATTAGCTAGATTTACTTCGGTCGCCCACTGCACACACTTAGTATAAATCACATTATAAGGGCCGAGATAGGGGCAAGTTATAAGTTGCAAGAAGAAAGCAAAAATTTAAAACGTTTTCATGGTTTTGCACAGAGCTGTACTGAGTAAGGAAATCAAAGGTTTTGCCTGGCAGTTAGTTATCACAAGCTAGAAAAGAATAGGAATACTCGTATGTATGTTTGAATATGCGAGGCTATAATAGGTAGGCTAAGGAAGCATATAGGAATTATGATGAAGTTAACACTTTTTCTTCTGTTTTGTTTTAACGGTTGCCATTACGTTACTTTATTAGTTTGATATTATTTCCTTCTAATTCACACAATGGCACCTTTCTTTTGATCTGAGGAGTATATTAACGGCCATATACATACGGAATTCCGTTTCTAAATATTGATTTGGAATTTCAAAGGCAGCAAATCCATACAATATAAAATAATACGATATTCCGTATGCATGTGGCCGGCCTAGCTCGTGCTTTAGATATTCCGTATGCATGTGGCCGGCCTAGCTCGTGCTTTAGATATTCCGTATGCATGTGGCCGGCCTAGCTCGTGCTTTAGATATTCCGTATTCATGTGGCCGGCCTAGCTCGTGCTTTAGATATTCCGTATGCATGTGGCCGGCCTAGCTCGTGCTTTAGATATTCCGTATGCATGTGGCCGGCCTAGCTCGTGCTTTAGATATTCCGTATGCATGTGGCCGGCCTAGCTCGTGCTTTAGATATTCCGTATGCATGTGGCCGGCCTAGCTCGTGCTTTAGATATTCCGTATTCATGTGGCCGGCCTAGCTCGTGCTTTAGATATTCCGTATGCATGTGGCCGGCCTAGCTCGTGCTTTAGTTGGTTCCGTCTCTATCTTGCAATTTTCGTTTGTCAGTTGTACGACAGTGACAGGAATAACGCTTAGGCAAAGTATTTACTAAGTATCATATATATAAGGCGTCCCACGGATATGCCACATGGAGGGAAAGTACCTTGAATTAAAAAAAAAAATTTAACTGCATTCATAAATATTTAAATAATTACATGGTTGAACCGGAAATCGAACCCGTTACACGAGAAAAATAATCACCCTGTAGCTTTATCATACCGATCGAAAGGCTTCATCATAAGGATTATTTTTTGCTAAATAACATAGTATCAAAAATAAAAGGAAGACCATGAATTTTAACATTTTTAATACAAAATTAATAAATTTATCAAATGCTCAAAAAAGGTCCCTTCCTGTTGAATACAAAGTCGCACTCTTTTGATTATTGCGCTCCCTCTCGATTTACAAAATTTCACATCAAATGTTAAAATGTTCCATCTACAATATTCAACCTACAATATTCCCTCCATGTGGCATATCCGTGGGACGCCCTGTATAGGTCTATCGGTCGGATCTCGGTCTAAGACAATTAGACGAACCTACTGGCCAAATAACAATGACAGCATAGAATAGCCTGTTAACCTCCTGACAATGACCTTAAACGACTTCTAACTCTTAACACTTATGAAAAGAGTTCAAGATTGTCCTATTCTTAGGAGAATACCACTCAACACACGGCATGCAATGCAAATATGTTCCTTTGTAGTGTAAACGGTGTCATTTGTGCATATTAGTTCACAAACCGAACCGGTCGAAGTGTTCATACAATGACATTGTGCACTGACTTTGTACTTCAAATGGAAAAGAACTGCGATTTGAAATGACATGACATGATTGTGTTGGTTTATTTAAGACCGAAAAACTAAGGTATACCATAACCAGAGAAATCTATAGCTATAAAACGACTAAGTCATACTAACAAAGCAATCATCTGTATAATCGATCTTTAAGAGGGTTTATCCTGAAAGTTGGCAACGTCGCAAATAACTGTCCAATATTTACCTGTTTTGATTCTTATAGCAATATTACTGAATAGAAATAAGAAATGTGGCTAACTAGCGAACTAGAATATTAATAATGAATTGCAATTATAACATTGAATTTGATGTTGTACCCATTTTAGGTGTAAAAAACGCATTTGGAAAGTTTCCAAATAGTTTTCTTCCATCTAAAACTAAACATTCGGTGTTACGATATTAATTATTGCATTTCATAATCAATATTCTAGTTCGCTAGTTAGCCACATTTTTTATTTCCACACATATTGCTAAATTAATCAAAACAGTGAAATATTTCACATCTATTTGCGACGTTGCCCACCTTCAGAACAAACGCTCGTGCTTTGCCAAAAAATTTCAACCAACAATAAAACTCAACGCGATCAGCACATCTAAACATCGTACAAAACCTGTCAGTGTCAAAATTCCATACCAATAATGACAAGCTGACAGCTCTTGAATGCGGTATAACGCGTTCAGTTTCATTGGTGAAATGTCTTTGTATGATACGATACATAGACCCTAATGTCGTTTTATGACGTACAAGTGACATTCAACCATAGGACGAGGCAATTACGAGATCAACTATACAAAGTTATTAAGTACAATCCGAAAACCTGATTTGCTTTTTACAATCTAAAAGTTAAATGACCAACAGTCATAAAAATAAAATATTTTTGGCGGAAACAGCTTTCGCTGTGAAATATTTTTTACTACTCTTTTTCTTTTTTTTTTTTTTGATTACTACTGAATTATTATAAATTAATTTACATAATAGGATTTGTACGCCAAGCCTTGGAAACTTTATTTATTATAACAATTTGTAACATCTTGCACATTGTTGTAACCTATGTTTACAAAAAAAAGACTATTGATTGATTGATTGGACTAGGTACTCACATAATTTATCAGTTATCACCTGATTCTATTCTTACTTAATACCGCAAGACTTCTGAATACAATCGACCACATCAGTGTGCCTAACCTTTTCCCAACTATATTGGGGTCGGCTTCCAGTCTAACCAGATGCAGCTGCATACCAGTATTTTACATGCAGCGACTGCCTATCTGACCTCCACAACCCAGTAACTGGGTAATACGATACCCCTTGGTAAGACTGGTTGTCAGACTTGGCCTTCTGACGACCCGCAACGTAGTTAAAGATCTTAACGTGCTTTCCGAGGCACGGAGGAGTCTCGGTCTGTAAAGATGGGGTCACGCATCCACGGGCCAACCCCGGCAAACATAGCTTAACCTGATGGATCGACCCGCGCGGCTGTCATTACTTAGCTTAGCCACAAACTCCTCAATAAAATCGACCACTATTATGTTATTGTCTGAATTTGACTGAAAATTATATTTCTTCTTACCATCAGTGTCTTCATAAAAGTCGCTCTCCGTTCGAACATTGTACCAGCTCCACGTGGGCGCTAACTAGTCTAACCACGGAGCAATCACGCGCAAATAGATTCGTCATTAACTCCGAAACAGCATGAAATAAGGAAGCCCATACAATTGTCTCGAGGTGCTGTTAGCTGGGAATGGGCCATGATTACTCTTGGTCCTAGGACACGGATTCCCAAAGTGTTGGAGTGGGTGTAAGGTGAATAATAAACAAGTTTCGGATGGGATCGTAATGAACACCAATGACAATGACGCTGACACTACAACTTGTTTCCTTTCTTATTTCAACTTGTTTCCTTTCTTATTTCCTTGGTTATTTGTGTTCAGCTGTACGACCAATGACTTCTTGCCATACGGTTTGCTGAATTCGGAACTTAAGCCATTATTTTTCTTGAAGTAAAAGAGGGAAACTACATACCTATTTATTTTTGATCATGGTTATCTTGTAGCAATGTTATTGTTATTATCCTATTGGTGATAGACACTTTGGTAGAGCGTGATTCATTACATGTCATTTGTATTCAGTAAAAATTGGCATTTAGAAAACTTAACATGAAATTGGATATTCATACTAATACAATCATAGGCTCGGTTCCTATAAACAAAAAGTAATCATTTTGCTTTAGCATTTTTTATTGCCAAACTGGGCAAATAAATAGATTTGTTTTTTGACAATATCTACTCATTTTGACAATATCTACTCATCACACTGTTTTTTTATGAGTTGTATTGCAATATGTGGTTAGCTAGTGACCTCGACAATTGATCATATTATTTACTGTTATTAGTAATTAACTCTTTGTTTATTTATTTTACATCGATGGTCCTAGTTTATCATTTATAACTTCCAGTTACAACTATATGTAAGCGGGCACGCCCTTTATGCCTGGAGGCTTTTTTATTTAGATATTAATTCTGTTTACGTTTAGTTTTTTTTATTTCGGCCTGAGTATCGATGATTGATTGGTTGAGTTCTCGATGATTTTGTTTGGTATATTGGCGTGTGCTAGCTAACATATGGCTAATAATTTGAATTATGTTTTGTGTTGCGTAATGTAAATTATTTTGAATACTATTATATAGAATCTTTTTTTTTGTTCTTCTAACTGAACAGACAACTGTGCTGCTGGGGAGTTTGTTGCGCCACTTCTTCTTCCCAGCTAATGCACTAGGAAGTGGTGAAGGGTGGGCGTTTTGGGGGACTGTCTTATGTAATTTTGACGTTCGAAAAGTGCTGATTCTCAGCCTAGTTTGAATAAATGACTTTTGAATTTTGTTTTTTTTTTTTTTTAATTTTGTAAGCTATACTTCCACTACCATGCAAAGCTGTGAGGTCTTTACTTCATTATTGGTACAAGAGTCTTCATTTTAACCAATAACGGTCCGTAATCCATAAATTATAGGATTCTGCCATTAATTGCTGAAAGACAATAAAATTGCTGTCAAAAGCATTTCCGAACAAATTCGAACACTTTACGTCTATCGTCAAGATCTTCAGATAATTGGCCACGACACAGGCAAGATTCAATTAGTCCAATCTTTTTACCGCCAAAGACTAAATTGTGGCAATCAAGGACTATTGAGTGTCGCATCCTCTTTACGGGAAGTTGCTGCAGACCGCGTTGATCGTGAAATTGGGATGCCTTTGTGTGTAAGCGGAAGGTGGATTGATTCGGAGCGGTTCTTATAATTTACGTGTCGTTACTGGTAATTATTACGACTGGTTACTTTAACGTTGTTGCACTAGCATCTTCATTCATATCCACTTTACTGATGTGATCATCTGCCTAGGTGTTTTCCAACTATGTTGGGGTCAGTTTTCAGTCTAGCCGGATGCTGCTGAATAACAGTTTTTACATGGGGCGAATACCTATCTGACCTCCACAACCCAGTTACTGGGTAATACGATAGGTAGCCCTTGGCACGACTGGTCGTCAGACTTTCGGGCTTCTGACTACCTGTGTCGACTGCCAAAGATTAAGAGCACTGCTTAGCGGTTTTTCCAAAGCATGGAGGGGTCCCGGTATGTCAATGGACGGTCACCAATCCAAGGACCGGCCTCAGCAAGCGTTGCTTAACCATTAAGATCGGCCCGAGCAGCTGTTATTATTTAGCCTTCATATCGTTTATCATTGATATTTTAATTTGTTTTTTTATCTCTTCTGCGGGTGTAATGAACAATCCTTCGGGAGTACAGCCGTGATGTTAGGTTACGTTATGTTACAAGATGGAAATATGTAGTTCTCTGTAACGATTTTGTTTAATCTTTTTCAGACTACGATTGGATTTGGGGATCGAGCAATTGATGAAGAATGTCCAGAGTCAATATTCCTGTTTATCATGCAGGTAAAAACAGGTTACATAATAGGTATATATTAAGCTGCATAAAATGCTAATATTGCATAAAAGTAAGATTTATGTAAGAAAATATGGTCAGTAGGAAATAGTTTTCAGTGTTAAACAACTCTAATACAGAACATACATTATATAAATATTAATTTACGCAGTGAAGGCCGCTCATTGTTAACTGGAATAATAGAAATCGTGTAATTATGTCACAGTGTAACAGATGGTAAATCGGGCTGTATTTAATTTTACTGCGAGCAGCGCCATCTAGTTTAGCTTACTAGAATTGTTTGAGAATTAAGGAGCTAGTTTTGTCACAAGATGTCGTTAGTGGTCCCAAATCAAGGTTGATGTAGCTAAGGAAAAGCAGGGCTGCTGATTATATTAGTAGATCGTTTAAATACCGTACTAACTATAGAATTTGCTTACAGAAAGACACAGTATCATATACAAATCTAGGTTTCTAATCTAGGACAAAATGAACTTTTATTCTGGACTTATGGCCTATGTCTTGAAACTCCATTCCAGCTAATCCTGGGCACCGGACTCTCCGGCGTGCTGACGTGTGTTGTTTACGCTAAGTTGACGAGACCAGAGAAACTCTCCCGTGATGGCGTTGGATTCAGTAAGAAGGCTGTGGTAAGATAAACAAATGTATATCAATGACTGCGATCGCTACTGTGACCAAAACGGTAGGTGTGTAAGCAAAATTACCGTTGTAGTTGTCAAGTTAGTATCCTAGTCCCTGATACACCATCTGGCTGCCTCTTCCTATGTTCCGATCGGCTTCTAGTCGAACCAGCTGCAACTGAGAGACATGCCATCTGACCTCGTAGTGCCTGCATTAAATAGGGTAGGTACCAGTTTAGGTTAGTTATTGCGCTGTAGAAAAACCGTTTGCAATTCAGATCAAATTAATTACACTAGCAATACACACACTCTAGGTACCAACACACGTGTTCACTGCTTGACCGCCACCGGTGAACTTTGCTTAGCTCCAGCCGGTCCGAGCGTTGTATTGTAGACTCTATCGAGCACCGCTAGGCGGTGCTAGCGTTCCGATTAGTCAACTCAGTAACGTATTTCCGACAGATATACATAATATGCTGCTAATGTGTTACTGTGTACTGTTCTTCGGTCATCTTAAGTTAAAGATATCCAAGATAGTCTTTGGACTATCTCCATCGATTACTCAACACCACAGCCCTTTGGTCATTCTTATTCCTACATCTTTCAGATCAGCATGCGTGACGGTCGACTCTGCCTGATGCTGAGGGCGTGGGACCTCAACTACGACCACATCATCAGCTCCGAGTTCACAGCACACTTTGTTAATACTTACAGGTGACGTAATAATAACTTTACATATAGTCTTTTTTTGTTATCCCAAAAAAAATTAAAACGACGTAAATTTCAGCCACATTTTCGCTGTACAGTCTAATAATACACAAACTAATATGGACGAAGTACTTACTACGCTAGACCCTTATATGTGTGCCTATTTTCTCCCACAATCAGCTTAACTAATTTAATATAAATAACAGTAAAAATTCAGTGTATGTATTATGATTATAACATAATATTCTAATCGGGAGAAACACAAAACTGGCCGAAGTGGCGGTGATTGGGGGAGGTCTATGCCTAACAGTGGACGTCGTTCGGCTTAAATGATGATTCTATTTGGGGTGTTTGTTTGGGGGTGTGCGTTAATTTCAGGGCATGTTGTATAAAATAAATCTTATTTAATCATCAATACCATGTCTCCTCCTTCATCTTCCGATTACATTTAACAAACCTATTCCTCGCCGTTCTAGAACCAAAGAAGGCGAAGTGATCCGCTACTACGCGCGCAGCTTAACTCTCCAACAGCGTCAGTTCCTCCTCTGGCCGGTCACGCTGGTGCACGTCATCGATGCCACCAGCCCGCTATTCGGATATACGCCGGATTTGATCGCTCATAACAGGTGAGAGTATCTTTTACCATACACCTAAGTACAACTACATATTATATCCCTATTACCTACAACGTTCTCACTTTCACAAAATAGTAAAGAATCTTGGTATATTAAAGATAAATAAAATTATAAAAATAAAACCCTATTTAGACACAAACAAACAAAAAAATTAGAATAATTATCATGTCCACAAAAGTCACTAATAAATAAAGACTGACGGTCTAGTAGTCAGAAATAACTCCGCTTAGCGTGTTGCTGGGTGTTTTATGATATTCTTACAAGCTGCCTTGATTAATTATACCCGTTTAGTAGTAATAGGCTCGCCCCTTATTGCATAGGACTTTGAACATAATTATTTATTGTCCAAACGTGGGAGTACACGATACCATTGCCTATCTAGACCTGATGTATGTTAATTATTGTCCCTCCTTAAGGCAAAGCGTCTGTTACCATACATGGAACGATTATTACTCACTACATCTGCTTCTTACATTTAAGCAATGTTTAGGAATCAAAGTTGTAGAGATTTATACCTCTATTTTTGGCAAACCTGTACCAGACATGGAGGTATTAATCCCTACTTGTTTGTTCAGTATTAAAGTGGACTGTTTATTATTGTTGAATGTACTATGTCTAAATCTATCTACAAAATATTTTAAAAGCGTAACGGTGGAGTTTCTTGCCCATTCTTCTCCATACGAAAACTTAAACTTTTGGAAGGGGTGACTAGAATCAATTCTATTTTTTTGTAAATTTTGACGTTCAAAAGTGCCTTACAAGGGCCCATTTTGAAATAAATGATTTGACTTGACTTGTCTAAAGCTCCATGTAAAATATTGGTATTCATCTGCATCCGGTTAGACTGGAAGGTGACCCCAACATAGTTGGGAAAAGGCTAGGCAGTTACTGATGATGTATATATATGTCTAAAGCAAAAAATCTTTTTCTTCCGCAGTTACGAGATCACAATAAGTCTGAAAGGCGCCTCTGCATCCATGGGCACGTTCACTCAGAGCCAGACATCGTACCTGCCGAAGGAAGTCGCGTGGGGGTACCGGTTCCCACCTGTCGTGAAGTGAGTGAGGTTTTGATATCATAATGGCTTAGTTGGAGAGTCTTTGTGAAGTACTGGACTGCAGCTATAGGCAGGTTATGGATGAATGGAAACGGAACATTAATTCTTCTTATGGGAACAGTTACTACCTCCTATATCGCGTGTAACACCAGGTGATGAGCTGATGCTTTAGCAAAATAAGACACAAAATAGAAAGTGTCCCATGTTCCTGTATGTAATTCCAACAGCACGTATGCTGTTCGGCAGGAATAGAAATGGGAATACAATACTGCTAATATAATACTGCTGATTTGGTTAAGGTCTAACTAAATAGAAATTAAATTTTGATTGAAAATGTCCCTTAAGAGTACGCTTGTCGGTCATTCTTCCATAAAAACGTAGTATGGTGATTACTCGTCTGTTTGACGGTGTAAGTTCAAAACTAAAAATTATATCAATTTGTCTTGTCATTATTTAGCCCTCTATGGAAGCAGAATTGGAAAAAAAAAATTGGTTTGAAAGTTATGAGCATCGAAACTTCCATATTTCAACACAAATTTTAACTCGTCTTTATAGAAACCGTAGGTACAGGGATAGATAATTTATTCAAAAGTAAAAGTAATTTTGTTTTTAGTAAATACATCTAGTAGGTTTTTCCAAAGTTTTGCCCAAAGGTAGGTTTGCCCAAAGGTCTGTTCATGAAATTTTACGCGCTCGTTTTCGTTATAATTCATCATTTCACTAAATAAATAAATACAAAATAAATAAAACTAAATAATTAGACTAATTAGCATGTATATTAAGTCACGCCCACCAACGAGTTCGAGTCGTCGACTAGTGCAGCTATAAATAGCCAGTATTTATTTCTTATTCCGATGCCATTTTAAACATTGATTGTTGAAACTGTATACCTACATTTATTGCAAGCTATACCTACATATAGACGTACGTGTCCACAGAATTCGTGAACAGTATACGTAAAGAGTTTTCAGGTACGACTCGCACAAGCAGAAGTACGTGATCGACCACAAGAAGCTGGACGTCCTCGAGCCCGTCGATACTCCCTACTGCTGCGCTAGAGATGTTTATAGAACGTGAGTGTCCACGCTGCTAAATATTTTAGTATGCCGTAAAAAAATTACGTTTGTGCACTACACGGGCAATGTTCATTACTTGATGTACGATATTCTTTGTAAGAGCAAGCTAAGCCACAGATTAATACAAATGGGTCACTCCGAAAAATCATTGAAATAAAAAGCGACTCTTGCTACGACACAATAAAGTGCAATTCAGGTCGCACACCGCTAATTACCTACAGTTATATTCACGTAGACGTTGCCTCTCTTTCTGTGGCGTAACTCTTATATCTTCTGACTACATTACGCTCAATGAATTCGACAAGTCGAGCTCGTCGTGTACCTACATCTGTATTCATCTGTGGCTAAGCTTAATCGAACGCTTCTTGAAATCCTCAGACGATAAAAGGCACTTCGGTACAGTCGATATTTTCTGTAAAAATCTCATTGGGAAATCTTAGGATAAGTGACCTGTCAATAATGTCAATCCCTAGTGTTAGGTGGAATAACAGTTCCCATACCCAATTTTTCTCGGTGAGATTTAGAGCGCTAACACACTGGGACACCATGGCGACGTCGCTGGCTACGTAGCCGTGGCTATCTCCCGTAGCCAAATGATGTTGCCAAATAAGTAGACAGTATCGCGCGGGCGTCCGTCCTGGTGATCATTTGACCACTGAGTGAGGGAGGCGTTACTTACCTGTATACAAAATATTGGCGACTTGGCTGCGCATCGCCAGGTCGCCAGAGTATCCAGTCTCCACGTAGGAGCCGGTCAGTCGTGGCTACGCTTCCAAATTGGCGACGTCGTCAGACCGTAGCCAAGTTAACTATCATACATTTCAATACGAATTGTTTGGATACGTAGCCGGCGACGTCGCCATGGCGTCTTAGTGTGTTAACGCTCTTATACAAAATCGGAACAGATCAGTAGATAGGTAACTCACAAAGGCTTTCTTCTTCTTTTTCTTGTGGTTAGTGATTAACCTGGTGTCCAGAGTTTTTATGCTGCCCATGGGCCTCTGACATGCCGTCGAGAAATATCTATCACATCACTAAGGCTATCACTGCTCTCACAAAGGCTGCACTGCTATCAATGCCAAATGTGATCATGATGTTATATGCTCTTCTCGTTCGTTTGAGAGAAAGCTGCAGCTCCTGATAAACCAAGCAAATCAAAACTAGCAGCTAAAATGATAACAAAACTGAAGTTATTATGTTATTAGCTACACCCGAGGTTTCACCCGTATAACTCTCGAATCCGCGGGAATATCGAAGTAAAAGGTATCCTATGTCCTTCTTCAGGTCATGGTTTACCCATGTGCCAAATCCGTTCATCCGTTTTAGCGTGAAAGTGTAACAAACGAATAAACAAACTCAAAGGTATGATATTAGTTAGGATACTATGGGAGTCGATGTATACTGTCGGCACCCATCAACAAAAAAATCAGGGCATTCAATAATCCTAATTTTGTTATTTCAGGTCTACACCAGAGAAGATGGAGCCACCTCCTACTCCTGGTACTCCAGGCAATTTCAGCGAGACAGTGTCAGGCTTCCATCTTGAAAGATCTTCATCTTTTAGAAAGAAAACTAATAATAATTTTTGAAAATTGGATGGATTGTATAAGTGAAGATATTTAGTATATTATAATAAAAAGAGATTATTAAGTTTATAAGTTGTTGTAATGTGGCTAAATAAAAAAGTATCACAAAGTAAGCTATCAATGATGATGAGGTTGAAATCAATCATACATAATACATATTATTATAGGCATTTGAAGTGTTTGAGAGCGTTCGCTTGTGTAATTATCATAAGTCATAGGAAAATTTTGTAATATAATAAAGTTTTCAAATTATCATCATAGAAAATGTTGTATTCTATTGTATGTTACTTGTCAGTATTATTGGTAAATGACGATCACGAGATATCGAAGTTGTTGAAATTATATATTTTTTCGTATTATATTGTGGTTTCAATTTATTTCGTAAGTTTGAATCATATTGCAGCAGAGCTTCTCCATACTTTCATAGTACCCACATTTTGGTTTGGACTACATAACAAACAACCATTGGTTTCAGTAGTACTATGAAGGATCACAGACATAGTCGACCTCGTCATAGTTGCACGACTTTTGGCAACAATTTCCAGTATATTGAAAGTTAATTATGGTTGAAACAATATTTCACAGTCATCTACCTAGCCTTTTCCCAACTATATTGGGGTCGGCTTCCAGTCTAACCGGATGCAGCTGAATACCAGTATTTTACATGGAGCGACTGCCTATCGGAAATCTACAACCCAGTAACTAGGTAATACGATACCCTTTGGTAAGACTGGGTCTCAGACTTTCAGGCCTTGACGACCCGTAACGACAGAAAAAAAAGAATGACAGCCGGGACCAACGGCTTAAACTGCTTTCCGAGGCACAGAGAGGAGTCTCGGTGTGTAAAGATGGTCACTCATCCACGACCAACCGCGGCAAGCGTAGCGTAACCATGTCGATCGACCCATGCGGCTGTTATAACTTAGCCACGAGCCCTTTGTCCAGACCTTGTCGTTTTATGACGTACGAGTGACATTCAACCTTAGCGGGCCAAAGCAATTACGAGAGTGCCTATACCCACCCTGTGAATCAAAATGGAGAACGAACAACTCTATTTATGACCATGAAACATGCACTCATACAATAAACGCAATAATTTCTATAATAATAATCAGCGTGTGCAAAGACTCCTTTCTAGATCTGAATTTAATATTAAAAACTGACTATCAGTTCTTAACAACTGATACTGTTTATTAATTTGCTGACTTTAAATACCTTCTTAATTCATAACTTCCAGTCAACGCCCCATAAAGATTTCTAGGCCATAATTAGATCAAAACAACTAGTACAAAAATATTTGTTTCTTATCTTCGGTAAAGGTGTGCGTCTTATCTCAAAAGATAACTATTGTACCGAGCAGTACCATACCTTTAGCTTCGTACAGCACAAGTGTAAGGCATTCCACATAAAATCAATATTTTGATGTAATAAAAGTATGAATTTTAACGTGCCCAAGAAAAGTGTTGTGAAATTAATTCAGTGAATAAAAATTGATGTTGGAAGATGTAAGGGGCAAAAAAATATGGGTTTGCAAGAAAAAAAGATAGTGAAATTGGAGCAGAAGTAATACGTGATATCTACAAATATTACCTACTTATTTTTTCTTTATCTGGCAGGAAAATCTTTAGCGATATTCTAAGAACAGAAAATGATATTGCGACGTTAAAATTTCACATTAAAATTAAATTCCGTATCAAAATTATTTTATATAGTGCCATAGCAGATGATTACGTGACCAATAATATTTCAAACTAAGCGTCTGTAAATAAGAGTGCTAAAGTAACCACCAACATTTTCCTTTCAAAATCTTCAAGTAATAAAATAAGGCAATTCAATTTCAATTACGCATTAAAATGCAGAACCTCGACGTGACCAAAATGAACTTCAATGAAAGTGATTCGCGACGAGGCAGTCGGACTAGAGCCTTAGAAAGTGAGTCAAGACGGGGTAGTCGAAGCAGAGCCTTAGAAAGATCCCTTAGCTACTCCGAAGCTATAGGAAACGGCTCAGGCAGATCCTCAATAGAAATCCCTAATATCGTTGACACAGACGTTTACGCCAACGAAGAGTTAAAGAAACACTACAGAATTTCACAAACATACGTCGAAGGAAAAGAAATTGCTTTCCCATCAGGAGTAACTAACGTAGATACAAAAAATTATCTAAGAATCCCTATTGACGAGGCTTCTCAAGATTCTTCTATATACTCGAGTGAGGATGAGCAAACTGATCGAGGTTTGGTCATGACTATAGACGTTGGAGATATTAGCACTAGTCCTAAAGATTCCGATGTTACAAAGCCATGGTCGGAGCGATCTACTTTACCTATTGCAAGTTCAAGTGTTGATACGAATACAAATCATATTTATGATACAATTGAGACGGCTGAAAGTATCGAGACTCCTGACAGCATGTATGATGGAAGGGACACTACTTTTGGACCGTCAGCTCATGGGTATTCTACTCCTTATAGTAGGAGAAAGAAGAGGATGACTCATAGGTAAGAACATGTTCATTTTGACTAAGATTTTATAGCATTTGCGGGTTCAGAAGATCCATACTTGGTCAATAGCATAAGCAGCAAGTCAGATGATCACATTCCGAAGGATCGTCCACAACAATCACATGCACAACAAACTCAATATTATCAGTCAACTCCTAGATATATCAATGCTTTCAAGTCTATAGATAATCGTAAGCCTGCAATTAATGCTGAAATAGTTATTCACATAACAAAGTAATTTACAGTTTGAAACGTGTTCTCTATCCTTATCGGTCTAATAAAAGCCTTCTATTCAAACCTAGCCTACCGTTGGGATATCAAACTGAACCTTAGCAATCCCTAGTCAGTCCTAGCTGCAGTACCACCGCTTTCGGCATATGTAGTGGTCAATGTAATACTACGCCCAAATCTATAAATAATTAATACAGTCTTTGTCAACGTTTCACGAATTTCTTCGTTATTTATATCCAAAATAACAGTCACTTAATATGTAAGCCCTGAATCATATCGCAGTAAGTATGTCGATGTTTAAGGTGAACCATGAATTAAGATAAGATAATACTTGTATTTCTAAGATTATCAAAAAGTATTGGAAAAAAATTGCTAATGATTGAATCATTTGTTTACGTTTGTCATATTGGCTGATAACTGTTCAATGTTAAACATGTTCCTCCCAATTCCAACTACATGCACTAACTAATCAATTCAGGAATTTCTATTGTACCCATGCTTCGCAGATTTATTGAAATGAAATGAAATTGTTTGTTCTGTAAATAGGATATCGGAATCGTCATATAAAAACTAAAATAATAATAAGCTAGATGAGGTCAGCGTTTCCTATCTGACTACTCTGAGAAGAAATGCCGAAACAAACTCAGAGGTCACACAGTCTCTTTTAAAGTCCAGACATAAATCTTGGTCAGATCATGTAAAGACCATGCAGATAAGTGTCTAAAAATTGTATTTTGAGGAAAGAACCACACAGATTTGATAGGTCAAACAGCCTCCACGTAAATATGCATAGCAGACGTCCGACTCACCCTGGGTCACAGCCAGGCCCACTACTACAATATATATACAATGCCGTCTCGCGAACTCTTAAACGCGGCCAAAACTAATATTTTATCGTTCGGGCCGAAATGAGAGTAAAATAATAAATAGACAGTATTAATGACACTTTTTATAGGTAAATAGCGTCATTAATACTGTCTATTTATTCATTTACTCTCATTTCTCTACTACGCCCAAATGAAGGGAGTAGGTCCCTTCGCACCACCCAATCGTCAATATAATTTTTCTATGAAGACAAATGACTTTCTTTCAGACAAAGACACGGTAGACCTAAACGTTCTAGACGAGTGGTGCTCAAATCTGGTGAAGAGAATGTTCCAGTCAGGAGCAATATATCAGCCAAGTCTATCAAGTACATGAGGGATATTGTTACTACTGTTGTAAGTATACCTTTTTTGGGAACTCTATTCAGTGTAGGTCCATCATCGTCATTCCATCCTCGTGGTGTGCTTAGATGTCGCAGAGCGATGCGAAGAAAACTATTAAATTCAAAAATCCAACCGTTAAATTCCCTTTAAAATAAGATCAGAGTCATTAGGAAATGAAACGAAAAATGGTTTTGAAATCGACTCTATTTCGATTTTTTTTTCATTGAGCAAATTACATATTATTGTACTTTGAACCGTTAATAGGTACTGTAAGTATTATGTTTCTCAATAAGTGATTTTTTGTAAACTTCTGAGTAAAAAAGATTCTCTAACCACAAAGTATTTAAATCATAACTCCGTGGAGTAAAGTATTAAAGACTTCTCGTCACTCTTTGAACTTCACTTCTCAGATCAACAGCAAATGGCGTTTCATCCTCCTAATGATGGTGGCTGCCCACTTCATCTTCTGGTTCGTCTTCGCCGCCATCTGGTATGCCGTGTCCTCCTCGTACCAGGACGACATAGGCGATGGGAAGGAGCACTGTGTGACAGGAACCTCGTCGTTCGCGGGTCTGCTCATGATGTCCGTGGAAACTCAGGTATGTGCTGTCTCTCTCCGGCTTTATGGATGTATAGATAAAGATAAAAAGCTTACTCACATAAATAAAGACAAGTTTTATTCCCACAGAGGTGGGCAGATACTACAGAACGCCATCAGCTACTCCGATGATTGATAAAAATCAGTAGAAAGCGTTATGATTTTTTCCGTCTACGGATAAAACATTGTACAAAATAAAATAAAAATTAAATTATAGTATAAAGTCATTTCAGCACATAATTAGAATTCAAACAGCACACGGACACGGATCCAAAGTCGTAGTTTGTTTTTTTTAAAACATGGTTTCTCTTACAGATGACTATAGGATACGGTACCAGGTTTCCAAATGAAGAATGCCCTGAAGCTATTATTATCATGGTATTAGAGGTAAGCTACTCGTAATCTATCAATCAATTAAGTAATAATACGATTATTTCTATTTTGTAAAGTTTACTTCGACCGTCGAACAATTTGGAAGCGTATTTTCATTAATTTGTTTTTATTTATTGCCTGACTGCCTATGTTTTTCGAGAGTATGTATGTATATTTCTTTGGCATGTTCTGTAGCCTAAACGGCATGATGGATTTTAACCTTAAAGGTGTTGTTAGATTCATCTTAATTGTGGGAGTGATATAGGCTATATAATATTTATATATTGCATCGTCAAAAACAAAAAAGAAGGGAGGGGAAGGTATTTATAAAAATAAACTAAAACAATAATGGTATCAAATAAAAGCTATTAATGAGTCAAATAAATATATATATATACGTATATATATATTTATTAATTAATAAAACTAAATACCTTAAAATAAAGCAACTTATTTAAAAAAACAAAAAACCCGACCGTAAGAACACATACCTTATTGCCTACCTTTTCAGTTATTAAAGCATCCACGTCGTTACAGCGTTGTTTTATACATATTTCGAAGTGATGTGTGACATTATGCAAAGTTAAACTAATAGACAATACATTTCAGATTGTCGCTGGTACTGCTCTCTCGGGTGGACTGTCAAGTTTGCTGTTCACGAAGCTTATTAGACCAAACCGACATGTCACCTCCGTTGGATTCAGTAGGAAGGCAGCAGTTAGTATTATTTGAACACTAGGTATCAACACAAGCAAAGGGAAGTTTGTGTAAAGTTCATAGGACGTAATGTTTTCTCATTCCAACCACAGCAGTGATAGCCTAGCGGTGTGACCGTCGGACTGCCGAGTTATAAGTCTCGAGTTTGAACCCAAGACACGCACCTCGGACTTTTCGGATTCATGTCCGTATTGTATAATTATCACTTGTTTCAAAAACAGTGAAGGAAAACATCGTGAGGAAACCGGCATGCCTGAGTGAGGTATTTCTCTACGGCATTTGAAGCCAAGTCATGGGCGGCATAAAAACTCTGACACCAGGTTAGTCATCACACGAAAAAGAAATAAGACTCCAACTACTGTTTGTTTATTTATTTTCAGGTATGTCGTCGTGATGGTGAGCTTTGTCTTCAGTTCCGGGTTTGGGATCTGATGAACGTGCACCTTATTGGAAGCACGATAACTGCTTACATGCTTAAGCCTATCAGGTAAGTTTTATTCATAGGTAAAACAATATACTCACTAATTTGAATAAGAAATAAAACATAATTATAGATTGAAAACTTTATCAGCAAAACTAACATATAAAGGTATGCCACAGGGCAGCATACTTGGTCCGTCCTGTGCTATTAATACTTTTTTTGTGTTTTTAACACAGCTAAACAATGATCATGGTTTCTTAAATGATTACTTGTAAAATAAACACACTTTGCAAGCGGATTACAGATCGATTTAGTTAGTATTGGCTCGTCTTGTCGGGCCAATTCAGTGAGCGTAACGTAGTCTGAAGATACTTCAGTTACCCGATAGAAAGAGATGCAACTTCTAGGTGAATTCAACTGCAGGTACGACCTGAATTGCACTTTATTGTGTCGAAGCAAGAGTCGCATTTTCTTTAAATAATTTCGCGGAGTGAACCATGTGTATTCATTTGTCGTATTGGTAATAAATCGAATGTATTGAATATGTCTGTCGCAACTTATGGTACGCATAAAAATATTCAAGTTCCACTTTAATCCCCATTGCTTTAATATTCCAGGACCCTAGAAGGCGAGCTGGTCCACAACTACATGCACCTGTTAGAGTTGAAGGAGTCTCGCGCATTCCTGCTGTGGCCCATCACAGTGGTCCATGTTATAAATGCCGAGAGTCCACTCTATGATTTCTCCGCGCAAGATATGATGGATTACAGGTACTGTTCTCTTCTCTCTTTTCGTTTTCAGCAGGAGTCAGCAAAAGATGTGCATTTTAACTACTCTTATAGAATGTGTTTTGTTCCATGTTGTTTGCACTCCAAATACATAAAACTATGTATATAAAAGCATTTATTTCAATTATAAACCATTGACAGGCACTTTTAACTCGTCAAGGAGTTGGTCAGTCAGAAAGATGAAGCTAATTGCCAATTCCAAAGCGTAGTAAGTACTAAGGGGGAATATCGGGCAAGAAACTCCATGGAAACTCTTTTAAATAAAAAACAGATAATCAATATTATCAGCTTCAGTCTATAGTGTCCATCGCCGTACTGAATATAATATAGATCTCTATACAGCATTAACTCAGCTTGTATTTTTTTTACGACAGGCCACATGCATTTATTCTCTCTTATAGTGAACGAGTATTTGACACCCAGCTTGCCTACCATGTGATGACATGATTGATGATAAAATACAATAGACGACGTATATTTAGTAACCTAAGCCACGTCAAACGTCGAGAGCAGTAAACTATACACTGCTACACTGCTCTCGACGCTTGACGTGGCAACACGTCGTGTCCCAGTTCGCAACAAGTCAATCGTCATCCTGAGGATGCCTCGTTGAGAGGAGACACACGTGTCGATTTCTTACAGGGTTCTTTATGATTCTTTAAGAACAGTTAAGCGGATTAGGTTACTAAATATACGTTATCTAATGTATTTTATAATGGATTTCCGCAAAGTCACGCCTGAGTCAATTAACTATCTTAATATTGATGATGTTAAGTCCAGATTCTAGTTTTCACTGCTACAGTTTTATACACATTTCCGTCATGGGTTTCTAAAACTTGAATGGTCAGTAAAACATAGGAGACATACTACTTGACAATATCAATATCCATTTATTTCAGGTTCGAGATAGTGGTCTGCCTGTCCGGGGCGTCCAAGAACATGGGCACCACCACACAGAGCAGGACCTCGTACCTGTCCAAGGAGATCATCTGGGGATACCGGTTCAAAAATGTTGTGCAGTAAGTAATTGTTCTTATCTCTAAATTTAGAATCCATACTAGTATTTTAATGCGAAAAATACTCTGTGTGACTGTATTACGGTTACCTTTCCACGCCGTTACGGCCGAACATATTTGGATGTTTGGCGCACAAATAAATATAGGATACTCTTTATCCCGGTAATACGTTCCCGTGGGGTAATTACGGACCTCCACGTGGGCGAAGCCGCGGACAAAAGCTAATAGAAATTAGCGAAAGTAACTCTGTCTGTCTGTTACTTTTTTACGCCTTTACTACTGAGCCGACCTTTATGTTTAACAAATAGATAGGCTGGGAGCTGGATCAAAAAAGAAACTGGTATTCAGCTGCATCCAGTTAGACTGGAAGCTGATCCCCACTTATTTAGGAAAAGGCAGGCAGATTGGGTTTTGTTGTTGAGGTTGGGAGCTGGAGAAGGACATAGGCTAGTTTTCATCTTCTTTTGCATCAAAATGGTCACTCAAAAATCACCTTAGACGACATAGCACTAAAGTAGATAGTTGAGTGAGTGGCAAAGAATGTAAATTAAGTTTTACACTCCACCTGCTCGCTAATGTCAAATTATATGTCATGCAAACCTAACCTAGAGCAAGTCATTAAAACCCTAGGCTCTAGCCGGGCAATAATTTACGTAGAATTAATTATTTTGGGATTAAAAATAGCCCATATCAAAATGATAGAAATCGATTCAGTAAACGATTCTGGACAAACCACTTTTATAATGTGCATTAATTCAGTTACACATTGTATGTATGCACCAAAATCTTTTGATCAGCTAATAGGCCTACAGTAATCAGTCTATTAACTGGTGGTTGAAAGCATACTTAGTAGTGGATCGTTTTCAAGATCTAGATACCTACAGATTAACGATGGGCCTCCCAATGGACCGAGCAACTATGTAGTAAGAATAATAACGCTGTAGAAAAGCCTGTAGAACAAATCCGTCAAGTCACCTTTCAGGGTCACCAAGGGTGTGAGAAGGACTATCGGGGTAATTCCGTAACACACATACAAAGGCAATCGATGGCAATACCTTTCATTATGACAGTTCAGCCAAGTTCATTACGTTATTTACGTTGTCGAGCAGACGAATTTTTCAAACAATGAATTCGTTTCGAACAAATTACACTTTTTCGTCACATCACATAAATATGTACATTGTGTGTGACAAATTTATTTTAATGTAACGTAACTTTTTTGTTGTGAAGCAATAATCATTCAATCATTGGTAAAGCCTTATGAGTAATGCAGTTGATTTTAAAAATATTTCCATAAAGCAACAACTTTGTAAGTCAATTAAGGTGACTTTGCTCAGTTGGTAGATTTTGATGCGTAATTTAAGTAAGTATTTTGATGATCGTCTCGATGACTGCCTCGTTGTAGTTAAGCGCTACTGCTGAACATGCGGTCCTGGGTTCGATTCCCGGGTCGGGCAAAGTGATATGGGCTTTACCATCTAGAATTTCTCAGTAGCAGCCCGGAGTCTGGATTTTGCCTGGTTGATAGCAATAGGCTCGCCCTCTATTACATGGGACTTAAACATAACTGGCAAAATGCGAGAGTTCTGTAGGTACACCTCTGCCAAACCCTTCGCGGAATACAGGGGTGAATTTATGTTATGTTATTTTGATGATATTTGATTTAGTTATAGTTATTTCAGGGATATGACAGTTACGGTCTCATCGTTTCATGATGATTAGTTATAATATTTTGAACGGATTCTATTTTTTTGGACGAATTCGTTATGTTTTACAACTAGCGTGTATGGGAGCTTGTGGACCGCTAAAGAAAATAAAAACGATTCGTCACAAATTATGATACGGATATGGCTAAGGGTTGACTTATACTGAAATGACGACTAATAAGTATGCCAGAAGAAGATGCTTCGACGACCACAAATGGAGTAAGAGCAAGATAATGATGATAATAATTTAGGCCTTTATTGGCCGACTGGAGTGAACACTGACGAAGTGACGAGCATCAAAGCTCCCACCACTTTCTTGCCTTTATTGTCCTGCTTGAGTGGAGATTCGCAAGAGCAAACGTGCTCGGAGTTAGGAAGTATTCCAGTAAGATGCTGGTAGGGATCTTGATCGCACTTCTGGGATTGTCCTGATAGCCGTGGAATACCTCTCCAGTCCTCAAGCACCTCAGGAAGTGTTGCCCCATTGTCACCACGTCACTATGTGCTAGCGACCGTTGTCGGGGGCCCATTATTGAGTGTACAATCTCACCCCTTGCCATTTTATCCGTGTATACCATAACATTTATCAAGCAGGCCTTCCATAGTTCTGGGCAACCAATCTACTATAGCCATCCAAACCCATAGCCCTATGTTTTGTTTCCATGTTCTGGTGTTCTGTAATAGTCCTGCATCAACCGGGGATTGTCCTTGGGTGAACTTTGATAGAGTAAACAGGGATAATCGTTGATTGATGCCTCAACACTTAAAATTGTCTAAGAGGCCTCTGGGAACTCCCAGAGGCCTCTTACACAATTTTAAGTGGCTAGCTTCGGCCATCGTATACCTTCCAAAGGTCCGGGACCCCGGGGTCCAGAGATATGTCAAAGAATTAAAAAAAAAAAATTATAATGATGATTCTTCCATGTAGGTATTCATCTGGACATGCATTTACTCTTTGGTTCATATAATTTATTGTACCTATAACAAGAATGACGTATTTTGATGACGCATGCTTGATTTTTTTCCCCTTGAAAGCAATTTCTCATTCAACAAATATGTGGAAACTGACTGATTGATGTTATTTGCGTGTTTCATCATCTTGCATTAATGAGTTGTATGGTTTTTGTAGTTGATTTCTGCTTAAGGTTACCCAACCATATGCAGATAAGATTTTTTTTAGGAAGCTTGGCCGGGTGGCCAAGCTTCCTAAAAATAATCTTATAACTAGTATTTTCGTACCTCTGACTTTTCGGATTCATGTGCGTATTGTATAATTATTACTTGCTTCAAACACGGTGAAGGAAAACATCGTGAGGAAACCTGAAAGCCTGAGAGATATTTCTCGACGGCATGTGAAGCCAAGTCGGAGGCCCATGGGCGGCTTTAAAACTCTAACACCAGGTTAGTCACTAACCTCACAAAAAGAAGAAGATCTTCATAGCCTTATGATCAGAAGTTTTCATTATTCATCATCACCTTCCTGCCCTTATTGTAATTTATTAGGGGTATTATGTCTGACCGTCTGATGTTATGTGTGCTTCTTTCATACAACTCTATCTTTTCTTTATCATCTTTCATACAATTCATCCATCGTTACTTTGGTCTTCCTATCCCAACTAATTAATCATTAAAAAAAAAAAAAAAACATAGACATATCTATCAATCTACCTAGCCTTTTCCCAGCAATTTTGGGGTCGGCTTCCAGTCTAGCCGTATGCAGTTGAATACCATCTACCATATTTTACACGGAGTGACTGTCTTTTATAAACATATTTTTTTTATTTTTTTATGTTTAAATACAATATTATTTAAAATCATAAAAATTATAGCCCATCGGTATTGGGAACAGGGTCCAAACTACCGGCGGCCATTTGAGTCGAACCTCCAAACAATGCGAGGCATGTCCAGAAGTAACGCTTTCTGAACCAAGCCCTCGATCCAGCTGCCTAACGAGTCTATTGGCTAATTAAGCATCTGGCTGAAGAAGCCTTTTTTAAATTATTATATATCTTCTCCCACAGCTACAGTAAAAAAGAAGAAGCCTACAAGATCGATGAAGACAACTTAAACACAGTAGAACAAGTTGAAACTCCCCTCTGCAGTGCCAGTTACATGAAAGACTTTGAAGAAGACCTGAAGGCATCCACCAATCTTCTCTTCACTCCTAACACGTCCGTCTCTCCAACAGATCTCTCTATCCCAGAAGACTCTTCCACTCTCTCTAGGCCAGAGGATTCTCT
Source organism: Agrochola macilenta (assembly GCA_916701695.1). NCBI lineage: Eukaryota > Metazoa > Arthropoda > Insecta > Lepidoptera > Noctuidae > Agrochola > Agrochola macilenta. Next base: position 962,559 of record OU753576.1, read on the forward strand.
GCCTTCTTCGCCGTACTTGAACAGGACTGCGGGGACCCAAAGGAGTTTCGGGTGGAATTTTAAAAGATTTAGGCCTGAGAAGCATGTCGGGACTTTTGAGAAGAAGGAATAGAGTTTATTTATAAACAACGAGTAAAAGACGTTTTATTGTTGAAGACTAATTATTATTTTAGGCCTCTTTGTGAAGGACTTCTGTCCCTACGACTTTAAGTATTTCTAACGCCCAGCAACCCTGCTGTGTTCCAGTTTAAAGGGTGTGAGTTGCAAAGGCATGGTGACTGTGATGGATGAAGCATATAAGATGAAAGGGGTTGAATATAAATGTGGCTTAGACTGGGGCCATGGTGTTTGAAAGAGAAGAGAATGTGACGGGGTCTGATGTGAAAATAAATGATAAGAATGTGGACCAGCAAGCGAATGAGTTTGTATATTTGGAGGGTCAGCTATCTAATTACGCAACACATTTTCGTTAACGATTACGACTAATCTGTTTAATTTTGACAGTTCAACAACATCCATTGCGTTATTTACGTTGTTGAGCTGATTTTTTTTGAACTTATGAAGTAATGGATTAGCAATCTGTCACAAAATGATACAGATTGTCATTGATCGTGTATTACGCAATTAGGGTACCGTTTACAAGAGATGGACAAATTGATGAAGATGTGGAAAGGATAATAAATACGGGAAATAAAGTGAATGGTGCTATACTTGCGATTGTGACCAACCAGTCGATCTCCAAAAAGGCTCGACTGGCAGTTTACAATGGTGCCTACACTTATTTATGGAAGCGAATATTGGGTGGACATGAGACATTTCAGCTTTTTCTCTAACGTGGCAACGCATCCATCTGTAGTATTACAGAATTTACAAATGTCCCCAGGAGGCGGTGAACATTTACCATAAGGTGCACCTCCTGTTTGATTCTATAGCAATGTAATTATAACATAGGTTAGTTGTGAAAGACTTATTTACCATACTTAGGTATAAGTATAAATATTTTTTTCGTAGGATTAAGCTTGTAATACATATCAGCGATATGGCGAATTAAAATGCCTCTCACCATATGACTTCAAGTATCCAGGCTTTTTTTTTAATTCGTCATAAGTTTGTGAAATAAGAGACCATAATTCTTATAACTTAGTACCTACAAGCATAACATAATACATAGTATTGTAGAAGATAATTATTTTGCTCAATTTTATAAATAACTAAACAGTTACTGTATATTATTTAGAAGTCAAAATAAGTCAACCAATAACTTCATTTCTAGTCTTAATAATGCTCTAGTATTAACATTATGTACTTAAAACCGATAAAATAATCAGTAAAGACCGCTGTTGCTAGTGCAACGCTTGAAAGTAACTCAAAATACTTCGTTTTGTTTTAATTGATGTTAATAAATAATTTACTATTGTTACCTTCTCTAACGAATTGTTTATTTAATTAATAAATAATAATAGCATTTTTGTGTTACTTTATTTCTCGAAATTTATTCTTTATTTATTTATATATACTTTATTGTATACCAGAAAATACATAGTAAATAATATAGTATTTATTTTAGGATTACCAACGAGATACATCACAATTATCTTTTACAATAATACAAACTTGTATAATATTCATTATCCTGTAATGAACACTCAATCACAGGTAACCACAGCTTGCACATTATTGAGTTCACAAGCTCTGAAACATAATTAAACAAAATTAAGAATACATTTAAAAAAACTGGCCAAGGGCGTGTTGGATCACGCAGAATGGAGGGTTCCGTAGTTGGAATGAATTTATCCCAAGAACAAACTTAACTTAGTGGTTGAGAAACATGTTCTCCCATTCACCGATATACGTCACGGTAAATTTTCCAACTGCTAATGTAAGTTTGTAATAGCAATTTTTTTTATTTTTTATTGATCAAACTTTTTCCTTGACAAGTGCTGTGAGACGTTGTTTCCTGCCAAATTTGATGATTCTCGGTCAACGGGAAGTACCCAAGTAGGTTTTGATTTATTTGCGAGTATTAAAATATGTCACATAAATGGCCGCATGTTGTTATTGCGTTGACTTTGAAGCGTAATTTTAGAGCTTCAAGGGAACATAGATCTACGTATTTGATATTAATTTCAACTTGATATCTCCATGCGTCGACGGACTGACAACGAAGTGATCCTATAAGGGTTCCGTTTTCCGGAACCCTAAAAATGATCAAGCTGCAGCGATCAACAGTATTCTCTTGCAAATTGAAGGAAGTGAAGTGATATACACCTTAATCGGTTAAAACACTTGTGGAGCAAGATGATGCCCCGTAGAATTTCTGAATTCGCTAACGGCAAGTGGACTTCCGGTGCACATCACCCAGCTGAATGTCAGTATCCCGATTAACTCCTTCGGATCTTAACTCCGCCTTAGCTTTGTAACGGAACCTGGCTCAAAGTCGGGTCTTTGTTTGCAGAGAAACGTCATCGAGGCGAAAATTCTAACAGGTTGAGCGTTGATGAGACAGTGTTTATACCGCGCATACCACTAATTCCCCACAGTTACCCCTTCCAGTTTAAGCTCGTGCAGTTTCACAGGGAACTGCTGCATTGCTTTCCGATGATTATCAACAAGTCTCAGGGGCAGACACTGGTCCTCGCGCACATTTGGGAGTGGCGCGAGGAGGCGAAACGCCGGGGCGTAAATCCGCTGCCGCGAGAAATCACGGCACAACGGACAGAGCTCCGGCGGGATCTCATGGCGTCATGGAGAATGCGATTGTCGCAACCCAGTGCTGGGCACGTTACAATTGCGGCAAGTCCCCTCTTTGAGGAGTGGCTAGAGAGGCGCCACGGCGTCCTCACCTTCCACCTGACGCAGGTCCTCACCGGACACGGTTGTTTCGGGAGATTCCTGTTCCGCATAAGGCGGGAAGAAACGCCCGGGTGTCACCACTGTTTGGATCGCCCGGAGGACACGGTGGAGCATACGGTGGAGGTCTGCGCGGCCTGGGCGGGGGCACCACAGTGTCCTTGTGGAGGCGATCGGTGGTAGTGATTTCTCGCGTCAAGCCCTGGTCCAGGCCATGGTACGGAGCGAGAGGGTGGGAAGCCGTCACCTCCTTCTGCGAAGCAGTAGTGCTCGCGAAGGAGGAGGCGGAAAGCGTGAGGGAGAGGCAAATTTCGCGCCCTCACGCCCCTAGCCGCCGCAAGAAACGCCCTGGGCGTCGGGAATCGCAGGCCGATTCCCGGTGGGTTTGCGAACAGTGAGCAATGGGTAGGTCGCCGTCTGATGAGGACCAGGCCCGGGTCGACGGTGCGTTGTGTTCCACGCGTGCCTCAAGGAGATGTCTAATAACTGACGGGGTCCGCTAGGACCGATGCCTGCCGGGGTCGCGGGAAAGTTCGAAAGGGATACCGTGGCCCCTGGCAACGTACAGGCAACTGAAGGAACACGGGTGGATTTTAGTCAGTAAGAGTCTGACACGCACTCCCGCTCCGCTCAAAAAAAATAAAAAATGGGGCAGACACTGAAAGCTGCGGATGTCGACCTCAAGACAAGTTGTTTCTCACACGGACAACTGTACGTCGCTTGCTTGTTACCAGTCCATCTCTCTGTACATTTTGGCTGTTGAGAACATAACTAGAAACGTACGCAGCATACAGGGAAGTTTTATTAAACAGAGGCTGTTATTGTAGTACCTATATTGTGGTGTCTTTCGACTTCCACGTGAACAAAGTCGCAGGCAGACGCTAGTTGCTGGTACAGTATATAAAAGGTCGCACGACAAGCGTACAACCTTCTTCAAAAATAAAACGGCATCGGTTTGCCGATAGATCTCTTGTAAATTTGTAATATACGAAAATAAAGTTTTGTGCAGTATATGTACAGCTAGCGGTAACGAAACCATAGCGACTTCTAATTTGACGCCAACGCCATCTATCGAGGTGAGGGTTTGACTTTGTCTTGTTTTGGGGAAAAGGTTTTATGAAAAAACATGGTTGGTTTACACAGGATCTTTATAGTTCTAAAGATTTTTTATTTATTGATTTATTATGGCACTCCAACGAATAGTTCGCAAAAAATTAAGACGCTGATATATGCCAGTGACCTTGACTAATGAGCTTGCGTGTTCTATACTGAACTCACGCAACGCATCGGACGTCCAGCCAGTAATAGGACTCGCCCATCAAGGAGCGCTGTCCGAAATTAGACGCATTATTAATTTATTATACATAAAACAAATGGTATTTTAATAAACTAAAAGATTAATCATTAAATTATCTTAAAAATAGTGAAGATTTCAGAAAAATACCTTTGATAAATTTTGCGTAATACTCAGTTTTTTATCCGCGTTAGACGTAACACTACAAATAAAAAAAAACAAACCTACTTGGGCACTTATAAAATTTCAAAAGCTGGTGGTGCACGGTTTCAATTGGTCGTTTCTTAGGAAGAAGAGCCGGTAAGAGACGCCACGGTCACTCTTAAAAAAAATGGCTTTTACGATGTTTTAATTACAGTGCTAGTAGGTATGGGAGGACAGTGTAGGCCTGTCAACAAGTACCGGGTACTTAACAAAATAGAAAATCGTCTACAAATCGACAGTCTACGTTCCCACACTCACGAAATATAAAGGAATGTAAGTATACAAAACATAAAAAAATAAAAAAACTATTTAAATCAAATTGCATGATTGATTAGTGACAAGTCTATGTTTTCGAGTTATACTAACAACATAGTGAGTAATTAAGTATTAACATGTTGTAAGAAGGAGGATCCATCTATAATTCCAACATACTTGGAGGCAACTACCAGTCAGATAGTGTATTCTCTTCCTGCTGGAACTCATACGGGCATTTTAGATTCTTCACTTGTAGTTATGGATGTTGCTCCAGGTAATTCTTTAAACTAGGCAGTAAGACAACAGAAGTTACCCCTTCAATTGACCAATTATTATTAGAGAATAATAAAAAAGGCATCTTCTGGCAATAAACGATTAACTCATAATATTAAACCAAAGGGAGTGCAACATACTTTAAAATTATTTAATCAAAATATCCAAGGTTGCTTCTCCAAGTTACTGGAAATGGAATTGTATTTGAAAAAATAGCAAGTTTGATGTAATTTGTTTAGCAAAGCATTGGTTAAAAAATCATCAAGTGTTATCAATTAATTATGAACATTATTGTGTAGTTAGCCATTTCAGCCGAAAACATATGATACTCGTACATGGCGGGTCAATAATCCTATTAATAACAAATTATATTAAATCGAAAGAAAGAAAAAACATCATCGGACTATCTATTGAACACAACATTGAAATTGAATTGAATTAACCGCCACCTCAAGTACATGTTTAGTTATTATATTTGCTGACATATTACCTATTATATATTGTGTCAATTCTACCAGTTCTCAGTAAGGTGTTTGAAAAGTTTATGCTCAATCAAATGTTACGTTACTTTAATAAAAATTCCATATTTCATGAACAACAGTACGATTTCACCAAAGGTCGTTGTACCACTGACGCCTGTGCCACCCTAATAAAGAACATTTTTAATGCCTGGGAAGAAGCTAAAGATGCCATTGGAATATTTTGTGACCTCTCGAAGGCGTTCGATTGCGTAGACCATGAGACACTTCTGCTTAAACTGGAGCACTATGGGATTAGGAATACAGCTCTTGGTTTACTAAGATTTTACCTGAAAGATAGAAAGGTTAAAGTTCAAGTAAACGGCGTAAACTCATTAAGGTCTGAAATGGCAATGGGCGTTCCTCAAGGTTCGATATTGGGTCCATTCCTCTTTTTAGTTTGCATTCATGATTTAACCCAATTACTTCAAAATCAACCGGAGAGGGTGTTATTTTCAGATGATTGATCTTTAAAATCAACCGACGGTCACAAAATCCTAACGACGTGAATAACTCTATTCTTCAGGTCCAGCATTGGTTTACGGTAAATAATTCGGTACTAAATTTAAAAAAAACCAATGCATTAGATTTCAATTATCTAATATTAAAAGTCTCCATTCAATATGATGTCACATTCGGTAATGTGACATCATATTGAATGGAGAAAAACTGAAATTTATTAATCAAATGGTTTTCCTAGGAATCACGCTAGACGAGAAATTAAAATGGGGACCTCATATAACATCTCTTGCGGGGCGGCGAAGCTCGGCCACTTATGCTGTTAGAAGATAAGACAGTTTTTTCAATTCAAAATATTTTATTTCACATAAACCTACATGGGTACTTATGAAACGTCAGAAGCTAGGTGCACAGTTCCAATTGGTCGTTTCCTATGGAGAAGAGCTGGCAAGAAACTCCACGGTTACTTTTTTTTAAAGAATTGGCCTTTACAATATTTTCAAATAACAGTAACAGATGTTGAAACCGCGCGTTTGGTGTATTTTAGCTACTTCCACAGCATTATGTCGTATGACATTTTACTGTGGCGTCATGCTGCTGTCATTGAATCCATCTTTATTTTACAAAAAAGAGCTGTCAGAGCCATTTATAATCTATGACGAATTAATATTATGACGGTACCTTGCCAATTCATTTATGAAAATATTATGTAAGAATAAATCTACATCTTTTTAATAAACTATGTGATACTTAGACATAATTTTAATACTAGAAATAAAGATAAAATAGATCAACCATTTTTCAGATTATCTAAAGTACAAACATCTTTTGTGGGGTACTGTGTTAAATATTGCAACAAAATACTTTGTGATAGATTGCAATTAAATGAAAGAAAATTTAAAATTCATATTAAAAGTACACTTTGTAAACAAGCATATTTCAAATTAGAGGATTATAACCTAAGAATGCTTGGAAACATGCTGGTCCTGCTCCATTGGATAATCTAGAATCTATACAAAATCAAACTGGTTGCTAATTTAAGTTGTATAAATTATTATATTGAATTATATGACATTGATTTTACATTCTGTGATTACTTCCTCACACATTGACTTATTCATTGTAAAATTTTAGGAAAATCGTCTACTTTTACAATGTTTGTAAATATGTGAGCACTATCACATACGTAATTAATTTATCTGTTGTTGCTTCATTTAATTAACTGTTTACCTATTGTGGTATAGTAATTTTCTCTAGGTGCATCGTCTTCACATATAATAATAATAATAATACAATTTATTTACTTCCAAAAAGGGTTACAGACTTAGTTCTAGTGGTAGGAGGTAAGAACAGAACGAATAAACTATGGTGCAGAAATCTGTAGACAATATAATTATGTATGTATAACTAATGTACCTATACAAAATATTGTATATATTTGTAAAAGAGTAACGGTGGAGTTTCTTGCCCATTGTTCTCCATACGAAAACTACTTTTTGGACGGGGCGACTAAAATCAGTTTTTTTTTTTGTAAATTTTGCCTTTCAAAAGTGCCTATTTGAAATAAATTATTTGACTTTGACTTTGATTACAACTGTAACAAACCTGAATTAATATCCTGTCCACAAATAAACTGTTAAAATTAGAATTGTAGGTATTTATAATGTCTTCCATTGACCACATCAACGTCAACCCTATAACCAAAATTTAATTTGAACAAAGAAAATTGACAAAAGAAGTCCAATTCGTCCTACCATTCCTTTCTCTTTGAATTATAAACACCCTGTATATAAACAAATGAACCAGAACACCGTTACATGCGTGTTTTAATAATATTTATATAAAATCAACATCTGTACCACGAGAGGTCATTGACCCGGCGCCAGAGTCGATTTTTTCACACATTTTGTTTTTTTATGTTAAATTATTTATGCGTATATCGTATCAATATGATTTCCATATGGAGATTTGATGGGAAGAAAGTGCGTGGGAGGCCTAGATTCGGTTGTTATTTTTAGCCGACTACAAAATAGCCAAAAGTTTAGTACCTACCTACCTATATTAATATGTTTGTTGCGAGGGGTCCACATTTATAGAAGACCAATTTCTACTACTTATAAGACCAGCCAAGTGCGTGTCGGACCACGCACAATGAAGGGTTCCGTAGTTGGGTTTATCCCAAGAACAAACTTAGCATTTTAGTTCAAAAACATGTTCCCCCATACATTCCAACTGTAAATATAAGTTTGTACGCACAAAATTGAGTGATTTACCATTGATTGATCTGTAGCGGCATCTACATCGCTACATGCGAACTACGCATCAAACACCTGACGTCACATAACATCCTGACGTCACACAAAATCCTGCATCGCGCAATTAGAGTTTACCGCGCGATAAACATATATAGAATCTCCCAACTTCAAACCTCTGGGCAGTTGCCCGCCAGACATCACACCCGTCTGGTCGGAGGATCCTCCCTTTTCTATGGGGGATGAGTGAACTTTACACCCTGTTCCTCATACCCCTAAATTGGTGACCCCGAGCATAAACGTCAACGCAGCCTTCGTGCAGATACTTCAGCGTGACGTCATAATCATCATCACTCCCGCAAGCTTTCGTGAGGCGAGTCACACAGCCAGCCAGCACCCACGGCTTCAACGGATATCCTGACCACCAGCATGCAGCGAACGCGCATTCCTGGTCATCATCCTCAGCCACAACCCATCGCTGTACCACATCCGACCCACTGGATCAAGACGCAGCGCCACCCCGACTCACTGGGGAATCACCGCAGACAGTTCCGACCCACTGCGAACTATGCGGCACCCGGTTCCGACTCACTGGAACCACAGCTGGCACTGTGAAGCATCGCAAGATTCAAGACTCAGCCCACTATCGACCTCCGGTCTCCGGAGGGGAGTGATGTAGCGGCATCTACATCGCTACATGCGAACTACGCATCAAATACCTGACGTCACATAACATCCTGACGTCACACAAAATCCTGCATCGCGCAATTAGAGTTTACCGCGCGATAAACATATATAGAATCTCCCAACTTCAAACCTCTGGGCAGTTGCCCGCCAGACACGACACCCGTCTGGTTGGAGGATCCTCCCTTTTCTATGGGGGATGAGTGAACTTTACACCCTGTTCCTCATACCCCTAAAGATCTATAAGCATAGAACTATTTTCAGGAAAAAGAGGCGTGATGTTCTGTTTTGGTATAGGTTTACCTTCAAATAAAAACAATATTAAAACGTGTATGGTCGTGGGTCTCCCGACTGAACAAAGATCCTTACGCGATACTCGCACGCATACAGACACTCGTATATAATAGAAAGAGACAGAGAGAGAGAAAGTCACATGAAGGATGCTTTTTCCTAAAGGAACGTGTACGCACGAACGAACAAAACATGGTAAACACGAACATCGAACACGATACATTTGGTTCGTACGTGTGGACGTAAGTTCGCAAAGCGACCACGAACACAGTGTGGCGGCATCGACAATCGCCACATGCGAACTACGCATCAAAGGCCTGACGTCACACAACATCCTGACGTCACACAAATCCTGCATCGCACAATTAGAGTTTCCCGCGCTATGGACATCTCCCAACTTCTACCTCTGGGCAGTTGCCCGAAAGACACGATACCCGTCTGGTCGGAGGATCCTCCCTTTTCTATGGGGGATGAGTGAACTTTACACCCTGTTCCTCATACCCCTAAAACAGTTTGACTTGTGTTGGTGATCAACCGCTCCGCTCTCTTTAGTAGCCATGGATTCGTAATTGGATCGCCACGAACATTTTTGACGAACACAGTGTTTGATGTTCGTTAGTGGTACGCACATGCGAACAAAGTGTTTGATGTTCGTGTTCACCATGTGCTTGTTCGTTCATGCGTACACTCCTTTACGTGACGATTTCTACCAGTCAACTCCTACCGCAAGCCGCGGTAAGGAAAACAAATAAAATTAAAATGTTTATTGCATTTATACAAATTCTTAACACACATGAGTTGGAGATCACCTTTTAAGCAAGGAAATGCTTGTGTTAGGTGACTCCGCTCTTCCATTTAATAGAAAAACCAAAATAATTTAAAAACAAAAATACAACAAGGAGCACATTTGTGTGTTGTATGTGAGTGAGTTTTTTAATGTGTGTGTGAAGTGTGTGAGGTTGTGTGTGCGGGTGTAATGGTGTAAGTGTGGAATTGAGTATGTGAGTTAATTTTATAGTAACTTTATGTTTCGGTTTAGGATTAGGTTAGGTTAGCCCTGCGACAATGTCTTGGGATCGGAGGAAGCCAGGTACAGCTTCCTCCACTAACAGTTTCGCTACTATGGTCCTATTACTTTCAGGACAGGTTATGAAACTATGATACCAAAGCCTCAATGTCGTCATAGGTTTTATTCTTAAGCCAGGATAGATGTGTAGCTCTTTGTATACGTGGGAAGAACTATGTTAAAATAAAATTTTCGTTAAATACTAACAAATTGCCACTAAACACAGCACTTTATTACAGCATCAACGATTATTTAACACTCAATGAGTATAATTAATGTTTTCCTCGCATGTCCTATCATTTCATAATAGCTCTATCGCCATTGATAAAGCATTTTATAATTTGTTACAATGTTTTACTGCGCTACTGTAGTTGTCACAGTATGATGAATAACAGTACGACAATGTAGTCAGACTATACTTTTATTTTTTTTATTCAACTGTTGCTTAATTTTTTTGTCCTAATTACATTATTCATTAAATTATCAATTTAATATAAGCATTGCCCGACGCTGAAAAATTTATAGTTGAATCTTTATTGGTCTCATGAACAATGGCCCTGTTGAGTTTTAAAACTATTCAGTACTTACTAAAATCCAGTGACTGATTGTATCGATTTGAAAAAACATTGAAAAATCATTCATATTGAAATTATTTTTCCCTCATCGTGAAACGCAAGGCCTCTTGGTTTTTAAACTGGTATAACGGTCAGTTCTTAACACGTACAAAACAATATTTAAATGGAATGGGTCGGTCCCCGGACTTCGGAAGTTCGGAGCAAAAAGTGGCTCAAAATAGAGCATTCTCGTTTATGTGAAACTAAATAATTATTTCCATAAATAAACGTTTCCCAATAATATATTATTCGCAAAAATATTTAAACAATATACCAGTCAGCTTCGATAGGTTAAGAAAACAAGCTTTAAGCAAATATTTGCACATGCACAACCTTGACACACTGCATTCGTTCCAACAGTGGCTAACGACTCAATTATTTGCAATAAAAACAACGAATTGAAACCACCAACTAACTTGTACCACCAAAACAATCCTTATTATTTCACAACAAAGTCCAATTTCCCGTAATCAAATACACAGATAACTTTGTAAAACTTATCAAACGTTTGGTACATGTACACCGAACCAGTTTGACTTGACCCCTCAAATTATATTAATATACGGAAATGATGATAAGGAGATCGTAAAAGTACTGAATTGCAGGTATCAAGTTATGTAGGTCGTTGGGTAATACCGACACACGTTATCAAAAGGGTTATTAGGAAAATTTTATGCTTCCGAAATGTAGTACGGGAGATAGGGAGTTATATTTTTTATTTTGGATTGAAAATAACTGATAGTTGCAAACAGCATTTTATTAAATATAACATTTTAAGTCTGCCTTCCTTATTTATTTATGAAATGGCTAATTTAATACAAACCAATCCTAACCTATTCAAGAAACTATCAGACGTTTCTATTCGTAATCGACGGGATAATAATAAATTATGCGTAAGTACCTAGATCAACCACGGCATTGATGCGTAAAAGTATTTTTTGCACCAATCATTTATAATAAAATCGAAAAACCTATTAGACAAATGCTTACTGCTCTGTTTAAAAAACATTTAAAAAAAATCTCATAACCAAATGCTATTACCATATCGGAATTTAGAAATTACCGCAATTTATTCCTATAATTACGAAGTTTTCATAATTTGATCCTCAAATCTGTAAAAACATTTTTTCCCCCCTATTAATTAGCATTATACTATTAAGTTATTAATCTCATAGTTTGTTGTGTAGACTCATTTTTTTTATGTGTTATTATTCTAAACCAAAAATATGTTGTTTTTGTACGCCATAAATGGCAGAACATGCAGATCTACGAGTACCTGTTATTCTAAGACCTCGCACATATTATTTGATGGATACTCATGTTTTACAATAAATAAATATATTCTATTCTATTATATTTTAACATTATCCTATTTTGTTGTTTACTTGCCAGATTATATACAAAACTGCGCCACCTTTTTAAGGTGAAATGGGTTCCAATGCAGATGTTTCGACTTTACGCAAAATCAATGTTTCTCTTAAAAAAACAACGAATTTGCATTTTTTTTTATAATTACGAAAATTGAAGATTGTCCTTAGTGAGGTATGAGGCCCAAAACACGATTGACAAAACTTTCCTCGATAGAAAAAAACAACCACTAAGAGAAAAACCTATACCATTCGATTGTTATCAAAGCAGTTGTATTAAAATGTTGTCTACGTGTTCACTATTAAACACTGTAAAAAAAAAAAAAACAATATTTGTAAACATAGTGCAATAGAATTGCGCGCGGGATGGGTCATACCGCCGCTCCCGGAACGCTACCACGATACCATTTCGCCTTAATGCCATGGCGGGGGACGGCATCAAGGATTTGCCGCCGACCAGCACACAGTGTTGATTTACGAAGCCGCCAGTGGCCGCCGGCGCACTGCTGGATGCTGCAGCTTCACAACCTGCTATGCGATTACCTCCCGCCGTATGCCTTCGTATCCCGCCGCATGTCGTCGCATAGGCGATGCGGGCGGCGCGCGGCGCCGCGGTAGCCTCCAGTGCGCTCTTCAATACCGCAGAGAGAAATCCCCTTTGATTCCCCGCCATTTGCCGATGTGCGCTGGCCTTTAAAGTCCATATCGTTGTCTTAGACTGAAAGCCTCTTATATGCGAAAAACTGGCGGGCAATTGGAAAGTTATATGTATAATAATATGCTGATTGCGCGGTAAAATCTGCTTTGCGATACAGGATTTTGCGTGACGTCAGTATGATGCGAAGGTCGCATGTGGCGATATAGATACCGCCACAAAAGTAGGGCTTGCGTAGCGAAGATTTTTTTTCAAAATTGTAATTTAAAAAAAAGTCAAAGTTGCATTCCTGAGCTTTTCACTATAAGGTAACGATGTAAGACTTGGAGAGCCTTTTTTGTTCGTAATAATCCCTTTTCGTGTCAATGCCGAAATGTAAGGCTATTTTCAATATTGTTATGATATGCTGTTTCAAATCTTTTCTCAAATTTTATGCCTAATTAGTTGCAGATGTAGCAAATTTACGAATCAGGGTTTCTGTAGATCAAAGTCCTTCTTTTTCCTTGATGACAATCATCGTCGAACATTGCTTTTATTTATTCTATCACCTAGAAACATCGTCTTGTCACATAGCACAACAAATGCTTATTTAATAACTATTAAACATGTGCGTAATAAGTACATAGGTATATTGTTTTGTTTACTTGCACTTGTTTGTTTCTAACATTATCACGTTTGTAATGCAAGAATGCGTTATGTCACATACCTATAATCAGTATGATCTTACGTGGGTAGTTATTTATTAGCTAATCTTGGAGTGTTATTAATTAGAACATAGTACTTAGCTCTAACTACAATCTACATGGTTTCCAAAAACCTCAAACCCAAACTCAAAGCATTTATTTCAAATACACCAATGCCCGGTTTTTTTTTAATTGTCAAGGGTTTGCTGAGCAAAAGTCTCCACACAATCGGTACATGAAGATGGACGGCCGAGGCCGGCCCACAAAGAGATGGTGGGATGACCAGACGCGTACCGTGGGGGATGGTTCGAGGTGTTGCGGGAAAAGAGTTCTTGGAAAGATTTGGGGGACGCCTTTTCCCAGCACTGGAAAGTATAGGTAAGTAAAACAAAAAAAAAACGTAAAGTCCTTGAAGAGGTGTGCAACGCAGCAACCAAGTCGATCGACTTAGTCATATGACTCACGGGACGCGGATGAGTAATCGATAGTAATCGATGAGTGCACCTCTAGACGAGATTGACTTCCGGAGCGACTGCTGACTGTGGCAATTAATTCAGCCTTGTCTGGGAGATGGTGAAGTTTTATTTCTAGTCGTATTAAAGACTGGTTGCATACAATATATTTTTATAGTATTGTTTTTGTTAGCGGATATTTTTAACATTTCATCGTATTATTATTTATATTCAAATGACTGTTGTCTGGCTTATAACACAACTATATTTTTCTAATAATAACCATGTATGTAAATACTTCAAAAGGACTTTTTCTTATTTTGAGCATAGATTTGGTAAGATTTTTCTGAAATCAATAATCACTTAGCTGTAATAATCAGTAGCTTTGTTTCGAAACGATAAATGGCAATAAGACTCAGTCTCATAAGTATACTACTTAAGTAATCTGCATTGTTTGTACCACTTGTTTGGGTCAGCCAGTTTTAGGTAGCTCCCTTTACAAAACTTACGTAAGTAGTACCTACAGCGAGGAATTTTTAGTTCATCATTATTAAGAATAACATAGTATCACCTCCTGCATATCAAAAAGAGGTAGATAGGCCAAGAGGTGCATGCATTTCGTCGGAGACATGGAAACATGGGTCTAGTGGCTTTTTGTAATTTTATGATATGTAGAACGTTAGGTCGCATGTCAGTAGTAACAAAACCAGTATAATTAATTAATTAAATAAATCGTTTTATTGGGAACAAAACACAAATACATACAAGACAAAAATGTTAAACGATGATAGCTGCAATAGTTAAAACTGTGGCGCAGCTACCAACGCCCGACTCCTAGTGAGAGGATAGGTTGTTCCAAGACGAATACATAACAAAGGTAACATTTTAACAGATATAAGAAAAGAAATAATAAAAATATAATTTTGAGAAAAGTGTGTGTGAGTACCTAATGTTGAGTAAGAGAGGGTGAGGGTGTGGTGAGTTGTGTGTCGTGTGTGTTTGGTATAAGCTGGTTTCAGGCCAGCTCAAGGACAAAGTGATAAAAAAACGAGATGTGTGCTGGATGGGCGGTGGGAAAAAACCCGATGGGAAATACCCAGGTTTTTATCCATTAGGGTAAATACCGGGTATTTATGAGGGAAGAAAACCCAATAGACGGGTATTTTCATTATCTAAACTATAAATACAATAAAGCTGAAGCGATTTTTTTGTTTGTTCAAACGCGGTTATCTGTGGAACTACCAGTAGGATTAGAAAACATGTTTCTGCATATAAAAAATAAAACAAAACATAGACAATCACAATTATTTATTACACAATAGAAAATAATTACAAAAATATAATTTCATTCACTCGTTCTAAAATTTTAATCGCTATCGCTACTATTCATGATCATCATACAAATCATCAATATCACAGAATTCTATTTCTTCTTGGCTTCCACGAGATGTAGAAGGTGCTTGGTCATGAATTGGGCTGTTCATCGGGCTGGACAACTGTCTAGGGGTTGATAAGGGCTCGTCATCTTCGTCGTTATCATCATCTTTATGTTTATGCAAAAGATTCCAATTATATGATATAAAAGCTCTTTGCTGTTTGTCTGTAGTCAATCTATTTCTTTTGTGACTGTGTATATGAGCTAAAGATAAAGATAAACTTATTTTAACTTCGTCGGGTAGTGGAGTGCGTCATTTCAACTTATACAAGCTCTAACTAGTAGTAATAAAGTTGAAAAACTATGTACTATTTAATGTATGTGTATCTAAACATTACATAAGCTACATTTTAAAACAACCGAATATTTTCCCAATCGGGTATTTCCCGGGTATTTTCCCTAGAATTTACCCACTTTTGGGTTTTTACCGGAAAATCCCATCTCTTAACCCCAGCCCCCGCAACGAGTAGCGATACGTAAGAAATTAGGATGCGCGGGTGACTCGCGCGCTAGGCGCATCGCTCACAAAGTAGAACTGAAACTTCAACGAATTTTAATAAATGCTTTTTTATTTAAACATATTTTATTTTATCAAACAAAGAAACTGAATTCAATCCGGAACCAAAAAAAGCATCCATAGTCTACTCTAAAATAATACATATACAAAGGAACATTAACAAATGCACATCTTTCGTCATCAATCTTCATTCGGCTCATCTGCGTTATAATTAATGAAAGATACATGCGCCGCTTAAGGTAAGTAAAATATGATATAAAAACTTGAGATTCCAATCTATTCTCTCCCACCGCCGCTGCCGCCTCTCACCACGCGATATATCGTCTACCCCCTCCACGCGGCCGTAACGCTTTTTCGTGACAGAAAACATCCTAATACCCCCGTTTATATAGAAGTTACACTTAAAAAAAAAAAAAAAACTGCATGGGCACTCATGAAACGTCAGAAGCTAGGTGCACGGTTCGAATTGGTCGTTTTCTATGGAGAAAGAGATGGAAAGAAACTCCACGGTTACTCTTTTAAAAATACATAATTGGCTTTTACAATATTTTCAATTAACAGTGTTAATAGGTATTGAAAGACAGTGTAGGTCTTTGAATAAAAACCCATTGATGTACCCTATTTTACATCAATGCAAAAACCAGTTACTTTACGAAACAGAAAATAGTCATCAAATCTACAAGTGTTAAGTCTGTCATGTGGCCTACTGTACAGTGAGTTACTCGTATTTGGAGAATTTTTAGTTCATAATTAGTAGAAATAACATAACATCACTACTGTATTTCCCAAAGACGTAGGTAGGGCAAGGAGGTGTATCCTGAGTTTGAATCATAGGCCTAGAGACTCTGTATTTTTGTGCAATATAGTGCCTTTAGGGACTCCCTTTTATGAAGACGTGCAGTGACGAGGTGACGACGCAGTTATACAGTAACTGCGTCATTTATTCCTATCAATTCCCTGAACTTGGCCAGCCATAACATACTCAATGCACTTCCTGGGAACACTACACTTCCCCAAGTGCTGGACAAGCGATAAGCTTACAATAGAATGCAATGTGACGTAGGTGCTGATGCTAACAAAATTGTTACATGTAAATATTTAGACTAATCATAAAGAGTTGACTGTGTTAATAATATCATGGTTGCATTGTTTTAAAAGCTGGTTCTAGACAGGTGTTACTTACGAAGTATTTCAAGCCAATGACATTCTTGTAGGCAATGGGATTACGAGATTTATAAACGTTACTTTGACTTAAGAACAGGCCACGCTGGGAACACACCACTATCACCGCGACCGATAGCATATTCGCACGATGATCGCTTTTAAATAGGACGCGGTGATGAACTGACCCGATAGCTACATACATGAGCGAAACTAAACGAACCTAACGTCGATCTGACTTTCCCAATGTGGACTGCGCTTTAGACAATGTGCCTGTCTCTAATTTGACAGTTGTGCGACCGTGACAGGAATAATGCTAAGTCAAAGGCTCAGTAACGTTTAAAGATCTCGGCGAGTCCCTTTGCAAGTTTGCAATAATTGCTGTGTTTACGACTGTTAGACGATAGCTTTGGTAACCGCTTCCTCTAAGTTTCTATTACAACTAACTGCGACAACTTTTTCTTGATGTGATATAAAATAAAGCCTAGATTGGATGTAGGGAAAAAACTGGGTATGTTTTTTTCCTACTTGACCGTCCTTCTTGTTAGTCGAGTAAAAAACGTGGAGATGATTGATGATCACACTTAAGGAATCTCAAAAATCCGAATGATAAAGACAATAAAATTATATCGTTTCTAGCTATGAACCACTATAAATATAATTGATTATAATAATATTTAAATCAACAAATACATAAATACGAAAGCCAATATTCTTTGAAACATATGCAATGGATTACAGAAAATATGCATTGGATACAGAAGCCATTCGATCTATCTCGATCGTTTATCACATCTATTTTTGGATATTATAAAATAAAGCCAGCTTTGTAAGTTATAACTTATAACGTAACACGTTATTCAACTTTTCTTTTTTTATTGTTATATTATTATTGTTGATGTTTATAAACTTTTTAGGCGCGTTGAGCGGTTTGTTTAATGTTTTAGTACGCTAATTGATAGTGTCGTGCTTTCCTGTAATTTAGATACATGCGATATCTATATTAAGACAAATACTTTGGGATAAGGCTGCGTATGTGTTAAGTTGGTAAGCCATTAAATAAATAAACCATGAATTATACAGGGTGGCAGGGGGCGTCGACGCGAAAACTGCTACCATGGATTCAGTACATGATTCGGAAACCCAGCGTTGAAATTTTTCGTCGGTTATAAAAAAAACTCTGCTGTTTCATAGAAAAGTGCAATACCTACGCGGTCAAAATGCATGGAACAACAGATTTTCCTCATTTCAATACGGAGGGTTCAGAATCATGTGCTGAATCCATGGTATCAGTTTATACATTTATATTTATATTTTTACATATACGCAGCATTAACCCAGTCTTTGTCTTAATATAGATATCGCATGTATCTAAACTATCTAGCGCTTATCTCTAGAACTACCAGTCGGTTTTGAAAATTCTTTTTGCATTTGATAGCCCAATTCTTTAGGAAGGTTAAAGGTTATTTAACATCACACTACGACCCTTCCGAATAGAAAGAACGCTAAGCGAAAACGAAGTAATAGCGCGGGCGGACAATGTGGTGCGACTTGGTGGGTCGTGGGTTTTTTTTTAAGCGTAAATCTCTGGAACTACCAGTCGGATTTGAATGATTATTTTGCATGTGATAGCCCAATTCTTGAGGAAGGTTAGAGGCAGGTTATTTAACAGCACGCTTCGATCCTCAGAAGCCGAGTAAAAAGAAAAAAAGTCTGAAAGAACGCTAAGCAAAAACGAAGTAGGTACATGAAGCGCGGGCGGGCGACACGATGTGATGCAGTTGGTCGATGTAACAAGAAATTTTACGCTGACGAACTAGCGGTCAGAAGCTAGTCTAATATAAAAATCATAAAATAAACAGACAGGTTTGATTTAAATTGAAAGTAATGAATACAGTTATTTTACTAGTTTTTTTCCATAGAAAGAAACTTCTGTGACACACTATTTATAGGTAATGTGTTCATAAATAAATTAATTATAACTTGATCAACATAAATAAATAAACACTAGCCTAGATTTTTCCCGAACCAATCTTTTGATCAGAATGATTATAATCTTAGAAATTGGAATTATTTTCTTTATTACTGGCTCGCGGACTAGAATGCGATTTTTAAGCCGTGCTCACTTTGGACACGAATTTGTATCGTACGTAAACGTACGATCGTGGCCGCACGAGTTGAGTGCGCACACTGAATACGTTTTTCTCCGTCAAATAGGTAGTGTTCCGGTGATATCGCATGAACGCACGAATCCCAACAAGTTCCGATTGTTTTCGGACGTCGGAACTATACGTACGACTAACTCGCACTCAGTCTCCCCCCCCCCTCTTTGTACTTGGAAGGTCGGGATCGTTCGTGCGTATTCGTACGCGTTCGCACGAATGAAATTTGTGCGGAAACGCGTCCAAAGTGCGCGCAGCCTTTTATAATGCAGTAGATTTTTTTCACTAGGTTGCACAGCAAGGGTTTTCTTAGCAATTAAGTGATATTTGATTTAGAAGTATTTCGTGAATGTGATGTGTTCGTACGAGTGAAATTCGTATGAAAATGCATCCTAACTGCGACCAGCCAGTGAGGCTGGCCGCAGTTTGGACGGAGCCAACCTCCACGCGGGCGATGCTATGCTAGCAGGCGTTAGTCTAGAAAAAAATGCAAATACCTATAAAACCTGCTCCATAAGACAATCTAGAGTCTAGACAAAATCAAACTGGTTGGTAATTTAATTGTATAATTTATTAAGTGCAGTGATGGAGTGGAATCAAGAAAATTCATTGTTTTGATACAATTAATTCAAGCTCTTCAAAATCGCTTTCTGAACAACGAATTTACACCATATCGGTATCGGTATCGTATCGGAAAAATTATGTATCACACACAACTAGGGTTTCTCATTTCCCGACTTTTTTTGTTCTCGGATACCGAGACTTCTCGAGCCATTTCCCGGGAATTCCAGAGAAGTCGGGAATTTGATTAACCTCAATAATAATGAATGAAAAAGGTTTTAAAATAAAATACACATTTTCGTAATCGACAATATGTTCATTTTAATCAGTCTTCGTCAATTACCAAAAAAATATGCCTTCTTCATTTCCGTTATACGAGTAATCACAGAGTTTGAAAACTAGAATAAAATATCAGTAAAATCTTTAAAATTAACAAAATATCAATCACAGACATTTTTTTTAAAATAATTAGCTGTTACTGACAAATATGAAGGTTAAAGTCAAAATGTTTCATTAAAATAAATAATGATGTTTATGAAATATACCTATATAAAACTTTTGTAATAATAACTAACGACATTTTAATCATTATTTTGATAATCATCTCCGTTACATACATAATATAACAAATTAGAGCAACAATTTTCTGTTAATAGCAGCTCTGACAAATTCGCTAGCAGGTTCTATGAAAATAAGATTTAAAAAATACCAAAGCATTAATTGATTTCTTTGATAGACGGTTCCTAATTTTTGTAACTATGTAACCAGATAAAGAGAATACTCGTTCATTTTCAGTTGACGTAGGCTTCACAGTCATAAAGACATTATATAAATTTTCTAGATTTGGCGTTCGTTTTCCGGTAGATTCAAATAAATGAAATTCTTTTTTCATCAGGCTTTTGGTTAACTGTGCTTCAATAAATGTTACCGAGTGACTGACTGAACTAAACAACAGAGAGATCACGTGGTGGGTGCATTATTGGGTAGTAAAAGGATGTAAAAGAGGAGAGGAGATAGAGGATACAATTTTTGTTAATGATGTTAATTCCTGTGTTACTTAAACACAGGAATTAACATCAAATTGGTAAATTTACCAATTTCTAAATTTTATTTTATTATTTTATTTTCTATATTATTATTATTATTCTATTATATAATTTTATTTTATTTTCTAAATTTTATATTATTTATTTTTATTTTCCAATTTCTTTAAAAAAGTATCAAGTCTCTACTAAGGCCAAATTTCCCGGGAATTGCCGCGTCGAGACTTCCCGATGACAAACCCTACACACAATCCATAGAAATCTTTAGTAAAGAGTATTCTATCTATCTATCCATAAAATTAAAAAAAAGAACCTGACTGCAACTGGAAAGTCAAACAAGATCATTTTCTTGATCTGATGCAGTTGGTGGCAGTTATTTTAGTTCAATCTCAGCTTTGATGTCACCAACTGCATCAGAGTGCTTGTAAAATGATCTTGTTTTGAAGTTTTTAGTTGCAGTCGGGTTTTTTATATTTAAAAATTTTCGTTGTCCAGATGCTGCAAAATATTTCACTATATTGACACAAACAGGTGGACTGGAAACCTGGTGAAGGTCGCGAGAATTCGCTGGATGTGACAAGCACAGAACCGGTCGATGCGCCGATCGTCGTCGACTTCGATGAGGCCTGCCGGGGTTGCGGGTTTGTCCGAAAGGGATATCGCGGCCCCGGCACACAGGCAACGGAAGGAACACGGGTGGGTTTTAGTCAGTAAAAGTCTGACACACCCTCCCGCTCCGGCCAGAGCGGGAGAAGTTATTTGATAATTAACAATCTTCGAAAAAAAAAAAAAGGGAGCCCTATGTTCATCAATGGACGTCTCTGACAGACACTTCTGAATAACATTACCTCTTTCTGACTACACTGGTAAAAAAACATGACCCAAATCTACCATACAAGACAACAAACACATCAAAATTTATAATTTCCTGCAGAGAAAGTGACAAACAACGATTTGATTTGATGCCCCGGTCTATACGGCTATTTGTTTGCCATCGCTTTACTAAGAATTCCTTGTCAACACATTCTGATCACGTTGGGTTCTAGAAAATAATACAATGAGGGACGAGACCGTCGTACAGTCAACCACGTCCATGGTAAGAGATTGGCTTTGACATAGCCCTTATTTTGTAGGAGTAAAGGTGACTTTTGTACTTTAAGTCTTACTATTGACAGCAGTTTACCGTCCGTACTACAGTCGTGAGGATTTTTTTTCGTTGACGGTGTATTGTTGTTTTATATGCTAGCTATGACATTCCTGGGTTAGTAGAGGTACAAAAAACTTATTTGTTAGAGATTTTACTAACATTTTTTGTTTATTTGTATAAGACGCTAAGAACTTTCCATGGAGGAATTTATCAAGGACCCTGTCTACGCCGGAGGTCTAAAGGGATTAAACCAAGAGCAGTAGGTAAACAGCGCTCCGCAATTACTAACAAACTGCAATATCCCTTCTAAACGTGCAGTGATTAAGGCAATTTCTCCTTTGATCGCCTTCAACTGAGCTGAGTTCTGAAGAAATGTTGTTGTCTATAGGTATAGAGTACCTGGGCGACCGAGGTCTGCTCTAGTGAAAATAGAGAATGCTCATTTAATATTAAAGGAAAGTTCATACTAATTCCATGATGCCATGATAGTAGGTACTTACTTATTCCATGCTGCCATGTCATTATTCTAAGGTAGTCATCTTGTTCTAATCTTTGGGTGATTGAGCTCTGCTCGGGAGAAAAAACGAATTTTCCCAGATATCAGACCTAGCTAGATCGATTTTTTGCCCCCTATATTGCAACTTTCATCGAAATCATTAGAGCCGTTTTCGAGAACGTGATTACAAATATACATATATACAAATATTGCTCGTTTAATAATATAAGATGTAGGTAGATATGGACACATGTACGCACGGCTACACATCAAGCTATACATTTCCAGTATAAGCTGACCTCACATTGTACCGAAATCCTATACAATGCGAGATCAGCATAAACTGGAAATGTATAGCTTGATGTGTAGCGGTGTGTACCAACATTCAAATTCAAATTCAAATCTTTATTGCATATCACGTGTGTTTACAAGGTCTTAATAATTAAGATAAAGTCCACATGGAGCCTGTCGGGCACAACAATTACATAAAATATGAGTAGTAAAATTGTCATTAAAAAATCTAATACAATTATACAAGATAATATCACATTTAAATTTCTGATTACGCCTTTGCAAATTATACCGCTAGAAATCATTAGAAAGAATGAATTCATTTCAAGTAAATAATACCATGAAATCAATGAGGAACTCGTGGCTAAGTAATATCAGCTGCACGGTTAGGTCCATCAGGTTAACGCTTGCCGGAGTCGTTCTGTGGATGGGGGACCATCTTAACATACCGAGACTCCTCCGTGCCTCGGAAAGCACGTTAAGCCGTTGGTCCCGGCTGTCATTCGTGGATCTTTGACAGTCGTTACGGGTCGTCAGAAACCCGAAAATCTGACAACCAGTCTTACCAAGGGGTATCGTATTACCCAGTTGGGTTGTGGAGGTCAGATAGGCAGTCGCTCCATGTAAAATACAGTATTCAGCTGCATCCGGGTAGACTAGAAGCCGACCCCAACATAGTTGGGAAAAGGCTAGACAGATTGATTGAATGCCATACAATCAAAGCTAAACTCAGACCAAGAACGAGTCCCTTTCGTGTCTGTCTGTGTTAACGGGTTGCTCGTTTAAACTACGCAACGGATTTTTATGCAGTTTTCACCATCATGCATCGTTTAGAGAATTTATTCCGAAAGGTTTATGGGTACGATACGAAAATATTAACTTTAGGTACATAAATAATAATGATAATATCTCGATGTTTTGTCAATACTAAACTATTATTACTATATTGTAGATTGTAGGTCTTAACTAATAGAAAACTAAGAACTTTTTATACGAAAAAAACAAGCAAAGCAAAGCTTTTCGATGTGTAACACATTTCGTCTCGCTTTCCTGCAATCTGTGGGAGTGAATTCGTGAAAAGGGACGGAAGTGTGATACAGGAAGCCGGGGAAGCGCGCACTTTTTAATTTGATCAATGAGCGCACGCGGTGCTAGAGTTGGTTGTTTGGTATGGTATGGTACCAGCCCATTTACCGAGAGGTTGCTACTGTCAGCCAAGATGTCAGATGTTACATATCTTACGCGAATACTGTAAAGCAAGGTCGTTCATATTTTAACCAAACATCTTAAATTTCAACCAACGATATTGTGTCCAAACAATTAGGTTACCTAGGTAACCCAGTCGTTCGGTCATTCTATTGTCTAACAGCTGTAAGACAATTGTCTGTAACTGGTTAGACTGGAACCCGACCTTAACTTAGTTATGAAAAGGCGAGACTGATAATAGATTTAGTTTCGTATCATAATCAGATCTATCTTTCTAGCCACTATACTCCCAATGCAGGGCAAATGCCTTCCTCTAATTATTTTCACACACTAATATTATCTGCTACTTGTGGGGATTGAGAGGGTCGCATCAGCCGCATGCACGATGCCTGCTGAGCTAAAGTCTCTACACAATGGGTGCCTGAAGACGGACGGCGCCGCCGAGGCCGGCCCAGAAAGAGGTGGCGAGTATGGGCTGCAGAAAAAAATAGGCCAGTCAGTACATTCGGACGGAGTCAAGTTAAGTATCCCGCCATCTTCGCCTTGAACTGCCAAATAGTCGCCTAGCTTGGGAATATTCCATGATATCATTTGCTTGCAATCCCCAGCAGTTAAATTTATAAACATGTGTTACACAATATTAAAAAAAAACATTTATTTGCGATAAATTAACCCATTAAAGATTCGTCGTTCAAAATATTGTCGCCATGTGTTTGTCAAAATTCTTAATTAATTGTTGATTAACTTGCATGTTTTTGTGAGAATATTCCACTAATTACTACTATGAGCAGTAGTTATGTCATTGGGTTTAATTAAACTTTGCTTATCATGAAACGACTTATAATCGTTATACTGCATTGGATTTTAGTTTTATTAATAATGTAAACAACTTTGGGGATTGTAATAAAAGTTTTGCGAAATATTTGTCTTCGGGTATTTTTTCGGCCAATCAGGGCTGAGCAACTAATGTCACTTAGGACAGATATTTACCTTTTTTTTTAATCCGATTAATAAACGTTTAGGTATCTAAAGAAAAACAGAGAAAGTTATCAGATGATTAAAAATCTAACCCAAACCAAATTGATAGTCTCGGAAAACTTCTATGTTGCATGCCATACGGTAGAATGTACTGGATCTTTTGTTTTCTTCTTTTTACACCATCAAAACTATGTTTTGTTACCTACATTCTTTGCAAATAAACGATTTCTGATTCTGATAATATATATTTATGTTCTTTGTTATCAATTGGATATTCTCTCCTATCTATTCTGTTCCATTGACCTCTTTATCTGAGTAAAAAATATTCCGATAAATTTGTAAACATAAACAACATAATTTTCATGTATGGTACCCAGGTTTTGGCCTAGACTTGTTCTTGCTCGGTCATTGAACGGATCGCTCCGATCTAGTACAATCTGTGAAACGTACTAGTTCGGTCTTCTAGTACTATTAGTACACTAACTGAATGAAGAGTATTACGAGTGCTTGGATGGTATCACAGGCTCATAAGTGTTTACATCGAACTTTAACAATTAAATCGTATCTAAACTAAATTTAAAATGGAAACTAACTAGAACGTAGGTACTTATTATTCTAAGAAAACAGAAAATATCTTTTTTAAATCGGTAACCTTGCATGCCTATAAGTTTCGAAAGAAATAAAGCAAAATACTTAAACTATTTTCGTAATAAACATCTAAACACCTTGGCAAATCGGAGTTATGAAGTTGTAAGTTTGAGAAGTCAGAGTGAAACAGGAGTCAAGAGTGCGTCTAGATCATCGCTCCCTCGCAACCGGTCTGTTTCCTGCGCGATCCATGAATCGAGAATTGCGTGATCTCTGCGGATCCAAGTCCGAGCGACCGATCGGACGGAACGTGATCGAAACGAAGTACTAAATGACCGAAGTACTATTAAGCTTACGGAATAGTTCATTCTAATAGTACATAGTACATGTACTACACAAGCCT
This sequence comes from Agrochola macilenta, assembly GCA_916701695.1. Classification (NCBI taxonomy): domain Eukaryota; kingdom Metazoa; phylum Arthropoda; class Insecta; order Lepidoptera; family Noctuidae; genus Agrochola; species Agrochola macilenta. The sequence goes on from OU753576.1 coordinate 988,464, forward strand.
ATTTTGGCCCACGGGGGCAAATCAGAAATTTCTCCCCGCAAATGTTTTACATAGTTTGATTTTGCTAGTGCGTTCACGTATTTTTAACCGACTTAAAAAAAGGAGGAATTTCTATGTTTTATTGATATTTTCATCAATTGTGGACCAATAATGATTTTTTTTTCAAAGGATAAAAGAATTTTCAAAATTGGTCCTCAATTGACGAAAATATCGATGAACGTAAACAATAAAAAGAAAAAACAGCCGAACATAAAACCTCCTCCTTTTTTAAGTCGGTTATGAATGGTAGTTAGAACATAAAAGGCCGCGTAGCGCTGCTTTTTCTAAAAATAAATGCATAAATATATTGTAATTGTAAAGAAAGTCATTAACGTGACTGTAACATAACTTTTATTGCCAACAGTACTTAGGCATACAAAATCCAGGGGGGGGGGGCACCTGACCTCCCCTGCCCCCCTCCCTGGGTACACCCATGATTGCATGTTACTACAATATTATTATGTTCATAAGATGAAATGTGCGAATCACTATCTGGCTCTTATACTACAACCGACAATCGACCACTATAGTATTTAATACTGTCATAATCGGCGCGCACGTGGAGTCGAGAGCGCGCCTCAGACGGCACATCACTACTCACGTCAAAAATTGGCGCGAAACGTATTTTTATTTTTAATTTGTTTTTTTTTTTACAAATTTAGTTTATTAAATTCGGAACAGTTTTTTTGTTTTTAACGTTTGACAAGTATTGCGTATTAGTTTTTTTTTTTTTTATGGAAAATACTTTAAGGAGTTTCTCGTGTGAAGTGTGTGAAAATGAAAACTTTTTTGTTTATATTTCTGGCGGGGTATGCTGTCAAGTGCGATGATTCGAAGTAAGTGAACCTATTTTTTTCAATATTACATAAAAATACTTTGAAATTGGGTACCTACTTAAACTTTGCTTACTAGACAATTATTATTAAGAATATTTATGATGTATTCTGTAAGAAATTAACCTTATATTAAAATCTCAATACATACAAACGACAAACAATAACAATCCTTTTTTGGCCGTCTAACTTTCTTTGTTTATTTTTTGGCAACGATCAGCGTTTTCAGCCAATGCCAAGGTAAGCCATCTTACAGCCAAACTTTACTTATTATTTTTAATCTATTACAATGTACACCCTGATCGAAGTACACCCTTGCCCATATCATTTAAATATTTTTTTTTCTTTCCCATATTTTAATAATCAAACTATGATTAAATCAACTGATAAAATGAGAAAAAACAAAAAAAAGTTTGAATTCGTAGCAAATGGCGGTCTGTACTGTCTGCACACATAAACTCACGCCTTCCCATTGGGAAAGCCCAATGGGAAGAAGGCGTGAGTTTAGGTGTTTACAAAATTATACCCCTCAACAAACACACGAAAAAAAACAAACACATTCCTTCTATTGTTCTGATTCTTATTATCAAAAGCTAGTCTCGTTTGTACACTGAACGTTAAAATACGCTATGACATGTGTCGTATTTTGTTTGAAAATTGACAGATACTATGACATGTATTATCATGTTTTGTCATATTAGAGCTGACTAAACATTGTGTCGTAAACAGTTTTATCTCATAACTGCTTCTGACGTATTGAAGGACGATATTTAATATTTACGTCAAGTGCGGTTTTCATATCCAAGCGTGTGGTTTGATACGTGATGTAAATAATTTTACTTAACGTCACGTACAATACCACAATAATTGAAATAATAATTTTTTTGCAGACCACACGCAAATTAATAAGAGTTTTGACTCCTGAGACAGATTGTAATGATATAAAACTTTTTTTAAACGAAACTACCTTTATTGTTTCTTATAAAAATGCAAATAAATAAATTTTTGGGGTAGAAATACGTAAATAAAATTATTACACACCTAAGAGTGTATTCAGCTGCATCCCTGAACTGGATGCCGGCCCCAACATAGTTGGGAAAAAGCTAGAGATTGATTGACATTTCTTAGTTTGTTTTCTCATTGTTGTTACTTTAGGTACGTTTTTTTTTAAATATTTTTTGTGGTTGGGAAATTATCAAATAACTTCTCCCGCTCTGGGCGGAGCGGGAGGGCGTGTCAGACTTTTACTGACTAAAACCCACCCGTGTTCCTTCCGTTGCCTGTGTGCCGGGGCCGCGATATCCTTTTCGGACAAACTCACAACCCTGGGAGGTTACTTTAGGTAAGTACCTACACTCAGCTTACTTTTCTAAGATACTTCTGCACTCTTTTTTGTTTTTTTTGTTGTTATTTATGTTGCTCTAGTAAAATCGTTCATTATGTACTGATAATGTTTTACATATTTTAAATAGCTTCTCATATTCTTTCTTCAATTCTTTTTTAATTTTATTATTCACGAATATTAAAAAAAAAAAATCCGTTTAATTTTCATTTTTTCCCAGCCCGTATTGATAATTGAATCTACAAGAGCGTAATATAAAATTGTATTTCAGCTAATTGAAGTGGCCCTCTGGATTCTAAAACTGATATAACAATATGTAGAGATTCTTAATTTTACCAAGATATTATAAAAAATCACAAAAAATAATTTCCTAGCCAAGAACCATGATAATTGTCTCAGCCTACGAGATAATTCCCAAATCCATTCGCTTCCGTGCCGCCCTTCACTATAATGTCTATAATTATATAAATTATATCACAAATGGACATAAAAACTCTTGGCAGTAAAGCAAAGTTTATTTTTGTTAAAAGTCAATGACACACAATGTTCATTCAGAAAAAAAGTGGGTAAGTGCGAGCTAAACTTTAGTTTTGTTTATTTCCACGAGTGGATTTTATAAAAAATTATACACACTCTCCCTGACTATGATTAAATGTATGAATGATTAAAATGGGACTCCAAAATAAACCAAATTTCTGGTTAAGATCTACTTTCCTGTGGTCTTATAAAATAAATTATCGTAGAACGAATCTTACAAACCTACCTAGTAATAATGAACGTAAAAAAATAATCGGTGGATATAACTTTATTGAAAACAGATTGTTTACTTCATTAAAGTTCTATGTAAATTACAGATACTCTTAAGAAACCCTGTGACGTTATACATAATAGTTTTATGTATTATAGAAAGAGAAAAGATGTGATTTTTTGTATGTTTGTTTGTTACGCTTTCACGGCTAAACGACTGAACCGATTTTGATGAAATTTAGTACGGGGATACTTGGAAATACGCTTACTTTATATCGACATACCGTGATACGCGGTTGAAGCCGCTGGTGGAAGCCTGCTAATATTCCTATTAAAACCCATTACATTTTCCGTAAGGACAACAACACAGTTAATGTAGTTTTACCTATTAACAGTCAACAATAATGATAGATATTATTTAAATTATTCCAGTGATGTATTTTCATTTATAAGGACACAAACAGTAGGATTAGGTGTTTGTCATCCTATGTCGTTAAGTAAACAGGAAATACTCAAAATTAACACTAACACGATGTTTCATTCGCACGATTCGCAATATATGAGCCACGAGTGACGAGTCTCCTCCCGTTTGTACCATGCTTCCCTGGTCTGTGCGAGTCTCATTCAGGTCTTCCCCGCGATCTTCTGAGGTGACGCGTGACGATGAGTACTTATATTTAGACAGGTACGTCTAGCACACACAATTCAGTTATTCGATTAGACAATCTACCTTGTTGACTATTTTTATCTTGTCACCACTCCTTGAAAAGCTAGAATCTAGAAATATTAATATACTCAAATGCAAACATATAGACACTTCTTAATAATTTTGGCAAGAAGTCTGCAAGTTTGTGAAGATGTTATTTATATTTCTATGGTTCTAACGCATAGAGCACTCTGTCTTGGTGTTTTCCTTAGGGTACCCTTTCTGACCTTAAGGGAGGAAATTTGTCAGACTATAACTTTAACAGACTGTCGGATTGGTCTAGTGGCTACTGCTGAGCATGAGGTCCTGAGTTCAATTCCCGGGTCGGGCAAAGTGTTATTGGATTTTTCCATCTGGAATTTCTCAGTAGCAGCCTGGAGTCTGGATTTGTGCCCGGTTGATGGCAATAGGCTCGCCACCTATTACATGGGACTTAAACATATCTGGCGAAATGTGGGTGTACTATAGGTACATCTCTGCCTTACCCTTCGGGGAACACAGGCGTGATGTTATGTTATGTATAACTGTAAAATGTAGACTTCGTTACTGAGTACCCTGTTTTTTTTTTTTTTTGGGTGGGAAATCATCAAATGACTCCTACCGCTCTGGGCAGAGCGAGAGGGAGTGTCAGACTTTTACTGACTAAAACCCACCCGTGTTCCTTCCGTTGCCTATGTGCTGGGGCCGCGATATCCCTTTCGGACAGACCCGCAACCCCAGCAGAATACCCTTAACCTTACTTTGTTGTCATCCACGACTAATCTGATTAACTACAGTGAGTGGGCTTCCACGATTAGCTGCCATTAACTACGAGTATTAGTGTGTGGGCAGCATCGCCATTTGTAGCCAATTGTTGTAACCAATTGTTGTAGGCCTGAAACAAGTGCTTATCGACTGCCTTGTCGCATATTTGCGATGTACGTTTCAGAAAATTGTGCTCAAAATAAAGATTATAATCGTTTTGTAAATAAAAACTGGTGGTTCATTCATGATTACGAATATAATCAGTGACCAATGCCAATAGTTTATCATACAGGGTCATTTAAAAATACTGCATAACGCCGTTAAAAATACGCATAGAAGCCAAGAATTACTTGTTCTTCCTGTCATTGTGATTTTATTTTTTTGTACTGGTCCATACCTGGGAACCTTCTGGTTACTACAACGTTAGGACTTTGACCTTCAATATCTTCGTATTGAAGGTCAAAAATCCATCTTTTCCTTCGATTTTTTTTTACGATTTCATGTTTTAAATGTTATAGTGTGAGGAGCTCGTGGCTAAGTAATAACAGCCGCACAATTCGATCCATCAGGTTAAGCTACACTTGCCGGGGTTGGTCTGTGGATTGGTGACCATCTTAACATACCAAGACTCCTCCGTGCTTCGGACAGCACGTTAAGCCCCGGCTGTCATTCGTGGATCTTTGACAGTCGTTATGGGTCGTCAGAAGCCCGAAAGTCTGACAACCAGTCTTACCAAGGGGTATCGTATTACCCAGTTATTGGGTTTTGGAGCTCAGATAGGCAGTCGCTCCATGTAAAATACGGTATTCAGCTGCATCCGGTTAGATTGGAAGCCGACCCCAACATAGTTGGGATAAGACTAGGCAGATTAAATTGATGGTTTAAATGTTATACCTAAGTAAATTTGTATATACTCCCACGACCCATGTACCGTTGAATGCACCCATAAGCACAATGTTTTGAGTGCGTTAGTTACATTGCGCGCTACTGTAAATACCAAAGTTTTACAACAAAAAACTAAGTCGTTTCCCTGCAATTATTTTTGCATAAAGTTAGTTATTATTATATTCATACAGAAGTAGACGGCTTTGTGAAGGGACTTTTTAAACCCTGCAATAAATTACAGCTAAAATGTTCAAAACGAAACATTTTTGCCTATTCTTGCTTTTATCTTGATTAAGTCTTCGTTAATTTTGTATGAAAATAATGAACTATTGTGAAAATAATTGACGTTAAAAACACTATAAACTTGTATTTTATTACAATTGTTTTAGTAGGCAGTATACCATAAAAACAATTAGTCTTTGTTTTCTTGAACAAGAAATAGTTGGTTGACAATAACTGACAAAACTCAAACTCAAAGCATTTATTTCAATTAAACCATTTACAGGCACTTTGAATTGTCAAATAGTCGGTCAGTTAGTCAGAAAGTTGAAGCTAGTTGCCCATTCCAAAACGTAGATTTTTATGGAGAAGAACGGGCAAGAAACTCCAAGGACATTCTTTTAAATATAGAAATTACAAAATCCTAGGTGCACTATTCTTGTTGCTAAAACTGCGAAACGGATTTGGATGAAATTTGGTACATGGGTAGATCATGACCTGGAGAAGGGCATAGGATACCTTTCATTCCGAAATTCTCACAGGATCGAGACTTATGCCGCGATGCGCAGCTAGTTTAATTAAAATTAAAATATACCATATAATTTAAAATATATTTAGCCTAAAAATGTTTACGTTAAAATAAGAACTGATGTACACAGTTATGCAATAAATTATATATTTATCTTTATCTATAATACTTTAAAAGATATTACAGATTCAAAATTACGCTTAACAATATTCCTCGTCTTTCCGTTTCCTTACCTGTTCCTCGGCTTTTAGGTATAAGATACGATCATCGCTTTAATTCCGGTAGTACAGTATCACCGTAATAAGTCGCGCGAAGAACTGTCCGCAGAGTGCTCAACACAATCATAGTGGTGTTTCCATGACAATCAAGTCAAGTCTCTGTGACATCGTGTTTTAAAACGAAACAGAATCGCGACCATCTTCTGATGCAGTACTCAAAGTTACAGTTTCAATTTCTCACTAAATATAACTATCGATATTAATTACGTCTTCTTTGAAGTTCTGTACATTTCTGTGAATGCGTCAATTAGTTAAGATCATCTTTATAATCATCATCCTACAGCAGTCCACTGCTGAACATAGGCCTCTCCAATTGCACGCCATTCAGCTCGCCTCTTGGCAACTCTCATCCAGCTGCTACTACCAGCCACCCTGTGAAGATCGTCACTCCACCTAGCCTAAGGGCGTCCTACCTACGTTTGCCGATTCGCGGTCCCCACTCAAGATCATGTCTACCCCAACGGACGATAGAACGACAGACAGATGTTTATACGAAGCTAGTTTCCTAAAAAGATAGACAAGTTTTGCAAATTTTCTGAAAACATAACTTCTAAAACTATAAACTTCCTTCTAAAACTAACCTTCAGAAACTTTGTTATTATTTTATTATTTATTTATTTATTATTTTTGCTCGCAAGTGTGTGTTTTAAACGTCATATGAAACGTGTGAGCATTTGTCATTACACTCTCGGTTCCATTACATTTTTATTTTATTTTCATTACTTTTAGTCTCTCCTAACTTCTTCAAAGAAATATTATTTTATTCCAAGCTCCACTCCATAAAATCTACATAATTATCATAATGACCATAAAAGTAGGAACGCGCCAAGCGTTCACTGGTGCATTCACTTCACTTCACTTCACTGAACTGAGCTGAGCTAGACTCATTACTCGCTCGATCACATTCTATATGCTAAGCCTTAGTATCATTTTACAGGAATTTTAATGCACTTTACGAGTAAACAGTTCATTGTCATGGTATTTAATCATCAGATTCTGAAGCTTAGATGTCCTAGAAGAGCGGTTCCTTCATATTATAGCGGCCGTCATGAATATCTGTCATTGTAACCAGTATTTGACATTAACACTTTCAACACCACCCACGTTTCATAGAGCTCATACGCCATGCCGCCATACATATTGGAAGTGAACCCTCAGGGAGGGTTGCCGCCATTACGTTTGCGCTAAAGTTAACCATCGCGGACGGTCAACAGCATTAGGTTTAAAACCGTGTTATAAAACACTGTAAAATGAAGTAAAATTGTGTTTTCAGGGTAAGTTCCAACCTTTAAAACTTTTAGTGAATATTTGTAAACGTGAAACAAAAATTAAATTTAAAAAAGCCTAGATATTAAAAATAACGCATAAACTAAAAAATCTTGTTAAAATATACATCAGATTTTATTTTCACGGTTTATAATGCTGTATTCACTAAGAAAAACCTAAATTTAAAACGCATCCCATATGCGACTAGGTGAACCCTCCATGAGGGCTCCCGGTACTGAACATGTTAAGGTGTCAAAAAATGCTCTGTATTTGGACAGCCGTTATTGTGTGACCGTTCATCGCGTTCGCTTACTTTGGAAACCAAAGCTTAGGAAAGTAGAACTGAGTTGTGTAAAGTACAAAATGAACACTATTATAGATTACAAAAAAAAATATCACGTAAAAAAAATTGTAAGCTTAAAATTGCTTATAAGTCTTTTAAGTTCTTTTAAGATTCGTTAAGAACAAGATTATTCATGAAGGATAAAAAAGGTGTATGGGAGATGGAGTGGATGGGGATGATGCAGAGGTATGAGTGACATGTCGTTAAGCAACTAAGTTTTTCTAACTGAACAGACAGCTGTGCTGCTGGCGAGTTTGTTGCACCACTTTTTCTTCCCAGCTAAGCACTAGGAAGGGCGTTTTTGGGGGACTGTCTTATGTAATTTTGACGTTCGAAAAGTGCTGATTCTCAGCCTAGTTTGAATAAATGACTTTTGAATTTGAAGTAAACGGAGACCAAAAAACCGGCACATGCATTGTGTTACAGATGACATGACTGGGGTACTCGTATATTACCTACTGGCAATACGGAAAAAAAGGTGATGACAAAGTTTGCAAACAGTATCTTTAAATAAACGTGAAGTCTATGGTCAGAAAAACTATGCTAGTGTCAATTAAAAGTCAAATCATTTATTTCAATGAAACTATTATCAAGCACTTTTTGAAAGTCAAAGAGGATGTCTCATTCTTAGAAGAATAATGTTTCCATATACAGTTTCCTTATGTAATTACTAACAAATTGGATTGTATGATCTGGAAATTAAATGATTTGATTTGATTTGATATAACAATATATTTACACCATGGTTGTGTGTAGCTGTCGTTCTAACAACCAGTCTTTGCAACGGGTATGGTGATACCCAGTAATTGGGTTGTGGACGTCAGATAGGCAGTCGCCCCGTGTAAAATACTGGTATTCAGCTGCATCCGGTTAGACTGGAACCGACCCCAACAGAGTTTGGATAAGGTTAGGCCAGAAATATGGGTTATACAGATGATGGTTGTGTGTGGTTGTGGGTGTACTATAGATACTCCTCTGCCTATCCTTCCGGGGAAACAAGGTGTGATGTTATGTATACCATGGTTACTCTTTAAAAAGAACATTTGGAAGAGAACTGAGAAATAATGAAAGTGCTTCTTAAATTGTAGGTATCTAAAATCTGCCAGGCCCATAAAATGGACATGAGGAAACTGGCAATGTCGATGTGTAAACTGTTAACCGCATCTAAAACAATAGAGTGAAAAAAATACGAAATTTTCCAGAAAAACTTTTATTTGGTACATATTTTAAAATTCAAAAATCAACACAGAAAAATGATCTCAAACTGCCATCAAAATCAATTACCATTTCAAATTACTTTGTAAAACAAAGGAATACGGAAAACTGATTTGAATGAAATGACATTTGAAAGTTAAACAAAAAACAAAGAAAACACTTCACTTGTTTGTTTACACGTTGCTATGCAACGCGAGAACCGATGATTCAGTTTGTGAAACTAGAGCAATGGTGTACCATGAGAAATTCAACTTTGTCTCTCTAAAAATACAGTTCAAATCACATTGCATTGTCGGGATTTTTCAGAGCAAACACCTATCGTAGAAAATTCAGTTTTATACTTTTGAAATAAGAGTGTTATTCTAATGCATGTTCCTGGTCCTGTAATACATTTGCATGGTTTTAAAACTGCTTGATATACTCGTATTTAATAACATGTAGATATGTTTATTTACTGCTTACTCATCGTATATAAACCAGTGATTTATTATATTTTACCTTTTTATCATAGTTTTATATGGAAAAGGAAGCTGTAATAGATATCGCAGTATGTAAATGGGTTAAGTGGTAAATAGACATAGTAAATAATAGTAAAATATCGTTTTTTATGAGCATGAGTATCTATTTGTATTATCTTTTTGGAGTACGTCTGAAGTAAAATACGGTTACGCTAGTATTAGTTCCCATTAAAACCATAAGTCAATGGGTTTTTTTTAGGTTTTGAAGAAGAAGTCTACGGAACACAACACATAACATAACATCACGCCCGTTTTACTGGAAGGGTTAGGCAGAAGTGTACCTATAATATACCCACAAGAGTAGACCTATATTTTTTTTATGAATTTTCAAAAATTCTGAGAGTGACTGAGAGCTTAAGGACTACGAAGTCTCTTTATCTCTCAGAATTAGAACTGGAACCTCTACCATGAGTTGCCATCGAAAACTTACTCGCTAGCGTTAAATACGCTAGCGTATTAACGTGAATCAAATAGATTTCGATAATGTCAAAACTCGCTAGCGTCTCCGTCAATGATTTATATGAAAATATATTGTACAGAGCCCCTAGCGGTCACTGAAAGAATTAAAATTCGTACCAAGAGCACTATAGATTTCGATAGGTAAGAATCCTAACGTAATCTATTCGATAGTCACTAACGTTTTCAGCTGTCACCATACAAAACGGCACCATGAGTCACTAATTCGACAGACGCTATCGAAAAATACGCTTGCGATACTAGTTACGTAGCTCACTAGCATTTTGAGGTGTGAAACATGTTTACATTAAAATTATATACGTTTTTGAGTCTTTTAAAGTCAAAAAATGGCTGGAAGAGCTTATTTAGCTTGGAATATGTTAGAGGCCGCTAAATTTGGAGATCAACGACGTGCACATCGTGAATTTCAAGAAAAAAAATATTAATTTATTTAAGCCTTTTATTTCCCAAAAAGTACCTACATTTATATCATTCATTCATATTACAATATAAACATGCGTTTTAACAATAATGAGATGAACAAGAATAGATAATTAAATAAATAAATTGATTTAACATATTAAGTAAAATAAAATAAATTATATACACAATGTTTTTCAATTGATATTGGGTGCCCATTTAAGGACGAAGGCTTCCTCCATCTTTCGCCATTCGTTTGTCTTGGGCTATTCTAGTCCAAGTGGGGCCGGTCACGGCCACAATATCGTCGCACCACCGGCAACGGGATCTGCCTCGGGTGCGTGGTGTATCGCGAGGGTACCAATGGAGAACCCGCTCACTCCAGCTTCCACTGTGGCTCTGGCTACGTGTCCTGCCAATCGCCATTTCAACTTGCAAGCTAGTTCCACAGCATCTATTATTTGAGTGCATAGTCGGTATGTATTTGCTTTTTTTTCGGTCTCTGAGTTTAATTCCTAATATACTCCTATCCATTGTTCGTTGGAAGGCTTGAAGTTTTTTATAACTGCCTTTGTTAGTGTCCAAATTTGGCAACCGTAGAGTAGGTCATATAATGGTTTCCATAGCTTTCTTTTTCAGGCGAATAGGGATGCGTGATTTAAATACCTCTTTCAACGACCAATATCTTCTCCATGCACTCTTTATCCTGCGATCTATTTAATTTTCGGTAGCTTTATTAAATGATATGCTTTGCCCGAGATAAACACAATTGTCTACGTATACGATTGGCGTGTCTTATAATCACCGTTGGTACTCATAAGCTGTTACTTAATAGGTACACCTGTTTTTTCAGCGTTCATTTGAAGATCGCATTTTCGGCTCCCCTTATCTAGTGAGTTCTGCATGTGCACCAAAACATGTCATCTGCGAAGCGAAGATGGTTCAAGAACTCGCCGTTTATGTATATACCGACATTGTGCCAATCCAGCTGTCTGATTGAAAACATAGTTCATTTTAAATTTTAATAAAAAACACCGCAAATCACACATCGTCAAAGTAATTACAAATTGAATAGACGTACATAATTATTATAAGGAATAAAAATTGAACAACCCCTAAATACCGTAAGTAGTTCACTAACCGCCAACCTTTTTATTTAATCGGATTTTTTTATGATATTGACTGTCATAACATTGTTACCATAGTGATAGTGTTTTGATCATATGAGCCGTTCTCTCTTCTTATTACTGAGAAAGAAAGAAACAAAACATAAGAGTGAAGTTAGCTAGACGACACGATCTATCGAGCTTACCTTAGCGCCTGCGTAAGACTCCGTAAAACTCATGGTGCGAGCATTATCGAAATCTATTTGAACCACGTTAACACTTCCGACTTCACCCTCTTTTCATAAAGCTCATACGCCATTCCACCAAACATATTGGAAGTGAACCCTCCAGGAGGCACCGGCATTACGTTTGCGCTAAAGTTAACCATCGCGCACGGTCAACGGCATTAGGTTTAAAACACTGTAAAACGACGTAAAATAGTATGTTCAGGGGGTCTTGTCGCTATACGTATTTTCCAACATTTTTAATTTTTTGTGAATATTTTTAACCGTGGTCAAAACATTTTGAAAGTAAAAAAATTTGGATTTTAAAACCAACGTTTAAACTAATAAATCTTGTTAAAATATACATCAGATTTTATTTTCAAGGCTTATAATGCTGTATTCGCTAAGAAAAACCTACATTTAAAATGAGCCCTCCTCGAGGGTTCCCGGCATCCCATAAGCGACTAGGTGAACCCTCCAGGAGGCGTCCCGGCATTGAACGTGTTAATACGCTAGCGCTAGCGAGTAAGTTTTCGATAACAACTCATGGTAGAGGTAATAATGTGTTGATAAACGTAGAAGTTCGTGAAAAACAATTGACGGCCTGAAAATAATTCAACAGTCGCTTCAGTGTCATTAGCTCACGTAGATCCCTAGGCGATTGAAATTACTTATCCGAAAAGAGCTATTCTCGTACTGCTCCTGTCATAGACATATTTGCTGTTTTCTCGACTCTAAGGCCCATCGTCCACGCTGCTTCTTTAAAATAACATGTTATAAACTCCCAGAATGCCAAAGCACTAGTTTCTCAATGGCGGTCCGTATACGACCCAACCAATCACACACTAGTTAATAACGCGTTGGTAAATCGCATTTTGCCTACTCATTGGTGATTTGAGTTTGTAAGAGCTCATTTACATGGTACCCGTCATTGACGATTCGCCAAAAAAACGATACGTCATGCCTGTATATTTTTCAATATTTTATTCAATGATACTATAAGTGAAATGTGCTAAAATCGAAGGACTCGAGCGCGTCTTTTTTGACGGTGTTCGTTAACGTATCATGAGTGACGGATGCACAAAATTCAAAAACATTGCTAATTGTGAAAAAATACGAATCGTCAAGTGAGTGAGCCCCAAAAGTAGTTTTGAGAAGTATCAAAGACAAACGGGCTCAATGAAAATACAGTAACGAATACAAGTCTTGTTCTAGCCTAACAAAACTCCGGAAATAAACCACTTGAGTATAACCGAAATCGTTCAAACGTATTTTTAAAACGCTTCATTCAATCCTGACTCATCCATCATCATAATATTTATTAGAAAAACACACCTGATGGCTTTCTTTAAACAGAAACAGATGTACGAATGAGATAAATATTATTCTTCAATGAAATCTCTTTGTGACTCAAAAACATCGATCACCAATAAAGAACTTCATTAGTGATCGATGCTCGGATAGTCCCGGCTGTCATTCGTAGATCTTTGACAGTCGTTACGGGTAGTCAGAAATCCAAAAGTCTGACAATCAGTCTTACCAAGGGGCACCATGTTACCCAGTTACTGGGTTGTGAAGGTCAGACAGGCAGTCGCTCCATGTTACATATACAACGTGTCCCAAAATTCAACGATAAGCGGGCACCAGACGGTGGACCTGCTCATCAATACCCGAGAAAAAATAATGAAAAAAAAAAAAAAAAAAAAATTTGGAAGTTACAAGAAATACATTGAAATCCTTCGGAAATTTACACCCCTTAAGATATTTTTAACTACCATGACCACAATTTTTCTAATATATCTGGGTTTTTTTTTCCTATCGGCAACCTAAGTAGCACTGCTATCTACCACAACCCTTAAAAATCCCAGAATGCCTGAAGCTTTTACACAAAAATCAATCCAAATGATGTTTTTCCTTAAAATTTTCTAAGTTTTTTACTTTCAGTCGTCGTGGTGTAAAAAAAAAGTATGAACACTACAATGGCAAGTTTAAAAAAAAATTGACGCAACTAATCAAGATTCCAAAATGGTATAATACTCTAGGAAAAAATGCCTATATCATTTTGATTGACACCCCTTAAGATATTTTGAACTACAATGGTAGTTCAAAATATCTTAAGGGGTGTCAATTTCCGAAGGATTTCAATCTATGTTTTGTAATTTCCAAAAATTAATTGTTTTTTTTTCATTATTTTTTCTTGGGTAGTGATGACCAGGTCCACCGTCTGGTGCCAGTTTATCGTTGAATTTTGGGACACGTTGTAGATACAGGTGTCCTAGCTGCATCCAGGGCGTAGGTTAGACAGGAAGATTGAATTAGATCTCTTTGTGAAAACAAACAAATATTGATACGTCTGTTAGTACCCAAGAGAAGGTTGCTGTGTTAGGAGCAATAACCTATCTTGATGATAAGCTTATCAGTATGTAGATGTACATTTCTTCATATTTATCTCAGTTATTTAGAAGATTTCCTCGTTGGTTTTGTGGAACTGTTGAACATGGGATCCTGAGTTAGATCTCCGAATTAGGCAGTTTTTTTTTTTTTGGAAATTCTCAGTAGCAGCTAGGATTCGGGATAGGTACCTAAAATACCGGTTAATAGCAATAGGTGCGCCCCCTGTTTTATCAAACAATTTTAATTTCTAAGGCAATTGTGAAGAGAGAATAAATGATATTTTATTTTATTTTTATATCGAACTTGAAAACATGTATATGTAGGTGTTACCTACACCTATATACATGTTTTCTTGCTGCCCCTACGGCGAATATAATGACCTAGTATACTGTCAAAACTTACGTAGGTAAGCTGTTATAATAGGGATGTTGACTGGAAAAAAAAACTATTTAGTCTTTAATAAAAAAATATTAGACACGTATTTTTTGCTTTATCATATTAATAAAAAATGGTTTAGATAAAACGTATTAAAGTAAACGCATTAGAGTGGGGGGCTTGCTACGTCACAAGTCAGTATAAAATCTACCGGCCAGTGACGTCAAGCCACATTTTAACGTATTGCCTACTCAATGTATTGCCGTAATCTTTTGATTACGTAAAAAAAGGGAAAATTTCCAAAAAAAAATTAATAATCAACCTGACGAACAAAAAATTTTTTTTGTCACCATCACTATTGGTAAAAATAACAACAACCATATCAGCTGGCATCATTAAAATCGAATAAGCTTTCAGAACGCAATCTCATAGAATGAAAAGGGAATGAAATAAAAAGATTATACATATAACACGAGTCATTCTCGCGCGTAACTATTAAGTAATATGAGGCAAGGCGAGGTTATCGTGGAATAATCACAACCATAATCCCTATTATGATTTTGTGTAACATTGATCTCTGAATTCACAACCTAACCTGATATATAAAGTAGTTATGCGTACTTAAGTCATACATAACAGAAATCTGCATGTGAAGTCTTAAAAATACTTAAAATAATATTACTTAATTTATTTATTATATTATTATTATTAACATGGCTATTTGTCATACTCAGGAAAATATAACACATAAATATTCTAAGCACGCGGGACTACTAGTCACCCACATTATTTTTAATAACAGCAGCTAGCTAAAACTGAAACTACAGCTAGCAAATAACCAGACCTGAATTAATATTAAAAATAACCAGAACTTCAGAGACACCTGATTTAATACTGAAAATACCTAACAATGTATAATTATAGACAAAAGATTTTTATTAAAAAAGGATTTATAGCCAAAACTAATCAGTTTCAGACACACCCTGTATTCGTCAGCGAACATGAAAAGAACTAATAAGTCATCAATTGTTACCTCGCGTGTCTCGGACTCGATAAAAAAAACAGATAAATCACTACTAACATAGAACAGTCTTTTTATGCGTCTGATGCAGTAGGGCTGTCAGACAGTAGTTCTTTAAAATTAAAAAAAAAAAATCCTCCGCATATCAACCCTAAGATAGACAGGTAGAAAAAACTCAAGCCTTTGTACAGTGATTTTTATTTATCTACGCAATGATCTAATTAATAAAAATTTATGTTAAATTCACTGATAGACAACGAACATGTAGTAAGTAAAAGCTGCGATTCACTAAATCAAAAAGTATTTTAAAAACATGGCAGCGGAAATGTTGTAAATTTCCCTAACGGCTCGCGGCGCAATAAAACGCGATACAAAATAGTTACAAACATATTTCCAAAACGCTACAACCCTGGTATTCCATATGCGTGTTTTCAGTCCGTCATAATTCACCATAACCACAATTATATGCAATCTTGCTCTAAAAAACTGAAGTCAAAAAACTTCAGTATTTTGCATACGATCTAAAATCTTTGAACAAAGAAGTTGCACTCGCCAGCCCTGGCAATCTGTCCTATACGACTGCCAAGGTGAACATACAAAGCTGGTCCACTCCCATATATTACTGATCACTGCTTTATATACACTTAAATGTACATTAGGTAAGGTAGGTATAGTGTACTTATATGCGTGGGAATAGATTGGTATGTGTTTTTATGGCAAATGAGATACAGAGGTGAATAAATCTCGCCTTTCATGGTAAAAACGAAGATCCTGAGTGATAATCATAGACCCGTTTATGTCCGGTTCCTAAAATTCGTTAACGGTCATGAGAAGGTTTTGGAAGCCATTTTTACATGTAAATATAACCTCACCTAATGCGTGGCGATACTTAGAAACTGTTCGTCGGGCTGACTTCTAATTTGTTGGCTGGCTAATATTTTTACGACGGCATACGCTATTAGTTAAGGGCTTCTAAAAGCATAGATAATCATTATATTCATTTTCAAGAAGAAAAATATCCAACGCACCATACCAGATTGCATTAATTTCAGCCATAATGTCCGGCAGACAATTTTGTAGCCATAGTGTTCACTCTCATCCCATGCCCTGAGCATAGCCCCTAGAGTAAAGTATGCTCATACCTAGGTCGTGCCATGGTCAAGGCTTACAGATAAAACCCACACCTCTGTACATACCAGCAGACTATTCTATATAATATAAATCGGTCTGTATGTCTTTGTGTCATGCAATCTCATGGATCTAGGTCATATAATGTAGGATAGGAGTACTATTTTTATAAAATTCGTCATAAAGTATGGGTCAAAGAACTCCATGGGAACACATTTCTATTTATCATGCTAGAAATAGGAGAGTCCATTAAAAAACAAAGAACAAATTAACTAAAAACAATTTAAAAAAAAACGCATGTGTGCTGTGTGTTTGTGGAGAGGGCTCTGATGGAAATTATATACCCTTGATACACCAAGGGCCGATATATACTTACAGGTTCTCAAAAGCTGGTTGCCATGCCAGGACAATATCTTACATTCATTCACTGACATACAACGCACAGCCTAAAGCCTCGCCGACGGTACGAAATGTTAACATTTTAAATATTATATTTTATATAAACATTTAGGACTAAGTATTGTATTTATTTATTGTATTTTTGTCTTTTGTTCTTTCACTATATGCTGCACCGGTTGACGTCATCACGTCTACGCCGGCTGTCGCTGATGACCAGCGCTGGGGCTCTGTCTCGCATAGGGTCGCAGCATTATGCTGAGCGATGGCCGTTTGGCGTGGATGTGACGCATATTTCCCCAAATTGTTATTTTCGTGTTTTGTTCTTTCCTTGCGTCATGTCGTCTTTCTTTCTTTCTAAACCGCGGGGTCTAGAGGTTAAATAGGGGATGAAAGTTTGTATGGAACTTCGAAGAATGTAGTGAATTTCACATGGCAGACGCTCACTAGTGATCATAAGAAAAACACGAATTTTCGTATCTTTATGAAGCACCCTGCCTCTATCTGTACTTTATGAAGCACCCTGCCTCTATCTGTACTTTATGAAGCACCTGCCTCTATCTGTACTTTATGAAGCACCCTGCCTCTATCTGTACTTTATGAAGCACCCTGCCTCTATCTGTACTTTATGAAGCACCCTGCCTCTATCTGTACTTTATGAAGCACCCTGCCTCTATCTGTACTTTATGAAGCACCCTGCCTCTATCTGTACTTTATGAAGCACCCTGCCTCTATCTGTACTTTATGAAGCACCCTGCCTCTATCTGTACTTTATGAAGCACCCTGCCTCTATCTGTACTTTATGAAGCACCCTGCCTCTATCTGTACTTTATGAAGCACCCTGCCTCTATCTGTACTTTATGAAGCACCCCGCCTCTATCTGTACTAAACAAGCTAACGCTCCCCTCAGTAAAAGAAACCACTCTGATAATAAGTTAATCAACTAATCTAAAGCTAATATTTGCTGCTGCGACAGCCGCTAAGTGATTCTTATCATAAATAGGGCAATACCTATTCGTTACTAAGCCTAGGTTACACTACGAGACTTTTTTTATTTCCGAGACAATATGTGTCATCGGATCTTCAAAGAGAGAGAGAGACTGATGTTGCAAGTAGGGTTGCCGAAGACATTGCCTGTAAAAACATAGTAAATGGCGAAAAAATTTAAAATATAAAATGACCGGTATGTTTCAAAAACATTTTTATTCTTTAAATGCATATCTTTTGCTACTATGAACTTTATTAACAGGTTTTTTTTTCATGTCTCGTAATTATTTTTACACTCTACAGCTTTTATGAGAATACTGATTCTATTCCGATCATCTCGCCATTTTGTATTGAAATTAATTAAAAATATAGTATAGTTTTTTTCAGAAATATAGTATTTAGGCCTCTAATATACCAGGATACTATTATAAATAGTAGGGTTGGCAACCCTAGTCGCAAGATATGTCAAGAAAAAAATATAGTGTCAAAGCAATATTAATAATTTATTTAGCTCAGACAACAATGGTCCACAATTCCATAGGTAAATAACACAAAAACAAAAAATGATAAATTTATCTAGTATGTACGAGGCCTTACGTTACGTTGATATTTTATTTAGATTAAATAATCTGGTTCACGGAAATCGAACTGGGTTGTATATTACATACTTACAAGTATTTCGGTTAACTCCTATCTGAATAATATACTTGTAAAAAGGAGTCATGCATAGATATGCATAGTGTCTAGACTAGATGACAATACCAAAAACTGTTTTGCAAGTTCAAGCCTGATTCTCGAACCTATAATTATTATTAATTTACTACTGCACTGTCTGACTGACAAGTCAACACCACTGGAAAGTGTATTCTACAATATTAAAAAAAAAACCTGACCAATCCGAAGGGGGCACATAGGGGGGGGAAGTAGGTACTGTAATAACATTACCAAAAAGTTTTTTTATTACTATTATTGTGTCTTTGACATTTCTCGGAACCCTGGGGTCCCGGACCTTTGGAAGGCGTACGAGGGGCCGAAGCCAACTCGCAGAGGCCCGTTAGGCGTTTTAATGAAATGAGGCACCAACCGACGAATATCCCTGTATGCACTATGCATCTGCACCCAAGCACAACCCCCGGTTGGTGTAGGACTATTGCAAGATATGGAAACAATGATATTAGACTATGGGTTTGGGTGGCTTAAGTTGACTGGTGACCTGGAACTATGGAAGGACTATGGCCCCTGCCTGATCAATGTTTTATATGTGCACGGAAAAAGTGCAGGAGGTGACTTGCACACTCAATAATGGGCCCCCGAAAACTGTCGCTAGCACGTAGTGACGTAGCGACAAGGGGGCAACATGTGCTGAGGTGCTTGAGGAGTGGAGAGGTATTCCACGGCTTTATTAATGAAAATAAAAATGTTATTACTATTTAAAATTCACATTTTAAATTACCCCAAATCCAGAGAAGATCCCAAGAAAAATTTCAGCAGGGGTCATACTTACCTAACAACACCCTCACGGATCAGGGTATTTTTAAATGTTGTATAGAAAGTATAACGAGCTGCACCAAAAAAAAAAAAAACATCCTTGAGCACATAATGTGTCCTACACACTTGCGGGTCATTAATTGGCGCGATTTGGCACAGCCAAAACCGAAAATACAATTTTGCCGAATCATGCGAGTAAAGTATTTAAATTCATTTTCGAGAAGAAAATATACTTGAACCATCAGGATTCGATTAAAACCAGCCATAATAACCTAGAGAAAACCACATAAAAAAAAATTGTCGATAGAGATATAGCAGACAATTTTGTAGCCATACTACGTATAGTTAAGTCTCGTCATTGTATAGTAAGGTATGTTCCTACCTAGGTCGACTCAAACAAGAGTGAAGCACGACTTATACGATGGATCAAAGCTATGAACGCGACCAAAACGTTGCACCAACTAATGACAAAACCAAGAATTATAATACTAATAAAAAAAGAAGAAATCAATGCAGCACGTCATAATTATCGTCAGTTCAAAGTCCTGACCCACTTACTATAACAATCGATAGTACTGCACATACCTCAGTTAATAACTGAACGGTCAAGTTTCATAAACATTTGCTTTGCTAACAGGTTGCGGCACCTTTTGATGTTAGGTGTGTTTAACTGTGTAAGTATCGTTAGGTTTGATAGGAAAAGATCGACCTGTTTCTACCCGATAAAATCGTAACATAACGACTATGTTCCTAGAATGCTTTGTCAGAGATGGATTAATACGCACACCCTCATTTCACCAGTAATTATAAAAATTCGATGTATCAGGGGCGAGCCTATTGCCTTCAACCGGGCAAAAATCCAGACTGCAACTAGGAAATTCCTAATAGAAAAACGACCTAGAGATCGGACCCAGGACATTAGTAACATGGGACTTCTAATTAAAACATTTTTTAAATCCGTGTCATCTTTAATTGAAATCCACTTTTCCAAACATTGACTCTTAAACTAAGCATACATTATTAACGATCGGAAAAAAAGTTCCGTTTGTCAACATTGTGAACGGACGGAACTTTTTTCCCCGATTGTCAACAGTGTCAACGACAGGGGTATTACTGAACGGGTATAATAAAAAAATAATCCCATTCGTCCACATCACGTGATTTTTTTTTCCCAATCGTCAATAGTGTTGACGACATGAAGGTGTTACTGATCGGGAATATTCGGAGCCGAGCGCCGCTGTTTCATAGAAATAAGACAAGACTTACTTAAACCTATCCAAAGTTTAACCGCGGTAAAGTTGGCCAATTCGGTCAACCTACGCAATAGCACCCATCGACACAAAACAAACACAAATATTCGTTTAAACACCGACTTGACACGATAATAGGGTCACTTCCGAAACAATATTGATTATTTACGTTTAAAGAAGTAAATATTTACATCGTGTGTGTAAATGTTTAGTCAGATTTGTTTGGAGTGCGAATATCATGTTTCTTTGTGTTACCTCTTGTTTATTTAAACAATAAACATACTTAAATGTAACGTTGGTGAAAATAGACGTGGATGTCGGTAGCGTGAAGTTCCGAAACCCTTTTTTGTGTAATTTGGGGGTGACACCATGTGCCAATGTGACTTTTGTAAACTATTTATGTGTATAGGTCACTAACTATGAATTGAAAGAACTTTATACGAGTACAATTATATTTTAACAATATATTAACTTTAAACAATGAAGTAAATTAAACGACTGCCTCTTACAAAGGTCTAAGAACAAGTGCCCTCATATGGTGTTAATATGACAATGGTCACCACGATTCTCTTGTTAATGTTCCCACGCTGAATTTCGACCCTATCTTATGGATGTTTACGTCCGGCTCGGGATACAGCAGCGCACGCAAATCGTCTCGCCGTGGGCCTGCAAGCCGCTCCGGTGATGTCACTCTTAACTTTGTAAAGAGAGCGCGGCAATCGCCAACACGGCCGTCCTACCAGGTGCCTGTCCCACCAGGTATCCCACGAGTTCAGATAAAGTGCTGAAACACAAATAGTTAATCATTTATCAGTTTGCCAGCTACACATGCATTGGTTGTGTGTCGAATGTTCTGGGTTATAACACTGTCATCTTTCATTACACATTATTTCATCAGTGTATCGAGGGTAGGCTTCAATAATCATAAATCTTGTGCGCTTATAGCGACATTGTATTAAAAATCGGATTAGACCACTTGCACTCAAAGGACCTATAGCCTCACTTAAGCGTACCAAGTTCGTCTTATTGTCACTTGCACTCAAAGGGCCGATAGCCTCACTTAAGCGTACCAAGTTCATCTCATTTCGACTTGCACTCAAAGGGCCTTTAGCCACACTTAAGCGTACCAAGTTCGTTCCAGAACCACTTGCACTCAAAGGGCATTTCCACACTTGAGCGTACCAAGTTCGTTCCAGAACCACTTGCACTCAAAGGGCATTTCCACACTTGAGCGTACCAAGTTCGTTCCAGAACCACTTGCACTCAAAGGGCATTTCCACACTTGAGCGTTCCAAGTTCGTTCTCCATTGTTTTGAACCTACCACTCGGCCTTTAATGTGTTATTAACAATATTCAACAATTATAATAACTTAAAGTAACTCTGTCTGCCTGTCTGTTACCTTTCCATGTTTTACGCAAATAAATATGTTATTATTAACATTTATAATAACATAAAGCATTTTATCTTGACTCGCACATACGCCTACGATACATTTCAACTTACTTCAATCGCCAACATGGGTACAAATGTTTGTTACAACGTATGTTTAATTAATCTATAAAAATCATCGATATGTATCCACGGTTTCATATTCTCTGCAGCTGTTACGCCTGTATACTTTTTAGTGCTCCTTTCACTGCCTTTTACACCCGTCACCTCATATCTATCATTCCCCAATACTTTTTTCACTTGAAAGGGGGGCTTTTGTAAACAGGTAACAACTTCCGACTTTGCCTGTCATTTGTCTGGCTTTGTATTTTAATGAGTACCAAATCTCCATCAACGTAAACTCGTGATTTTGTACGATTTCTATCAAATCGCTGTTTTTGTGATTCCGCATTGGACTTAATATTTGATAATATCCACTTTTTAGATCTAGATTGGTGAAGCATTTATAGCCCCGAAGCCTATCTACAAGGTCCTCAATGCGCGGCATTGGATATTTGTCTTTAATTGTTATCTTATTTAGCGCTCGATAATCAATGCAGAGTCTTTTTTCACCATTCTTCTTATTGACAAGTAACGCAGGGCTCGCGTATGGTGATTTGCTATCACGTATAATATTGTTCTTCAAAAGCTCATCCACCATTTCGCGAATTATCTTTCTGTCTGCGTGAGAAGACCTGCATTGAATTGGTTGAGAACCAGTTACGTTAATTATCATTTCGTGGCCATTTACCTTTCCTAATTCTTTAATATTTGACGCCACACAGTCATCATATTTTTGAAACAGTATTATTAATTCATTCTGATGGGTATCGCTATCAAACTCAAAATTAGTAACTGTGTTACATAACTCTGTAAATGTATTCGCATAGTCAAATTTTAATTTGTCACCCACCCGCGAGTATACCAGGTCAGACCGCTCCGTCACGTTTCTTCCTATCAATATTTCGCAATCTGCCAGGTTGTCAATTACATAAAAATCAACCTGAGTCAGACACAGCGAATCGATTTTCAGATCAGCTGTTATCTTGTGAGTTACAAATTTTGAACTTTCTTTTGAAAAACCTTGCAGCAAAACTGGCGCGGTCAGCGCAATGTTTTCCATTGAATATCTTTTGACAAACGATTCAGAAATCAATGAACAACTGCTTCCCATATCAATGAATGCTTCTTGATGCAGATTATTAATACTTATTATTTTCAGAAATTTATTTCGCGGGTCAGGGGTTAAAATACATTTTGTTTCTTATTTCTCTGGTTTGCCCGCGTTCTTTTTATGGTAACATGTCGATTCTAAATGACCTCGCCTGCCACAATAATCACATTTATTTGCATCACACTGACTTCGTTTATGGTTACCGTCACACAGATAACACCTGATCTGCCCCCGACCCCGTGCCTGGCCCACGTCTTGATTAATGCTAGCAGGAGCGGTCCGACCCACTACTTTCGTTGAGAGCACAGTTGCTGATGTCGTGGTCGGACTGATCGGTTTCGTCTGGCTATCGCGTGTGTTTGCGCCTATTTGTTTCGTGTTTTTTTGATGTATACGTTCGACCATGTAGGAAACTAGCTAAACTGTCGCATGTCACAAAATTATTTGCGTCAATCGATGCGCCTATACCACTGTCTCCTATATTGCCAACAATAATAGAAATAATATCTTGTTCCGAAAATTCCAAAGATAAACGATCTATTTTACATTTTTGTTCAAAATAAAACCCGTAGAGAGACTGATTTTCTAGCGGCTTTTTATCAATAATATCTTTTAAAAGGTTATACATATTCCGACGGATTTGAAAACTGGAAGCCAACTTACGTGTCCAGTCCTTCCATTTCCACGTAGGCCAATGCCTATCCGATCGTAACAGTGAGTCATACCACACTTTTGCGGAGCCCTTTAATTTGTTGAGAGCTTAATAACGGGTAATTTCGTCAGTCCATGTAAAAGTTTGAGTGTAGGACCTGATAATACTAAGCCAAGCGTTCACATCGTCTCTCAGCGGATCGAACTCGGATATAATATTATTCAAAGAGGTATTTGTACTCACAGTTGAGGTATCAGCCTTACGTGATACCTGTTTCCTGTGTTTCGGCGGAGGTGACGGAGTCCTGGCACCACTACTGCTGCTAGAACTTGAGCTTGAACGTGTGCGTTTTATTTGTTTTAGGCGTTTATTACGCTCACTTTGTTTACCCATAGCTGTGTGGGTATCGCGTTCCACTTCTGATGTAAACTATTTATGTGTATAGGTCACTAACTATGAATTGAAAGAACTTTATACGAGTACAATTATATTTTAACAATATATTAACTTTAAACAATGAAGTAAATTAAACGACTGCCTCTTACAAAGGTCTAAGAACAAGTGCCCTCATATGGTGTTAATATGACAATGGTCACCACGATTCTCTTGTTAATGTTCCCACGCTGAATTTCGACCCTATCTTATGGATGTTTACGTCCGGCTCGGGATACAGCAGCGCACGCAAATCGTCTCGCCGTGGGCCTGCAAGCCGCTCCGGTGATGTCACTCTTAACTTTGTAAAGAGAGCGCGGCAATCGCCAACACTTTAGGGGACAGGACAGTTATTTACCAGATAAATTCAAAAATTATAATGGAATGGAATTCGTATTTATTTTCTACCACATTATATAACAGGAACTGACCAGGAAACAGAATATTTAAATTAAAAGTAATTTTCACATGACAGTACCTACCATTTTTTTTTTTTTGTCGTTATTGGTTTCGTGTACGACCTCGTTCCAAAACACGAAGTACATTTTTTACGCTTAGCTAAAGAATGAATGAAAGATTATGCTGTCAGATTGTTTGAATTTTTGTGAGAAGAATGCATGACTGTGTTAAACAAATTAAATGTTTAAATAGTGGCATTATATAGAAATGCATAGGCTTTGGCATTTCTATCTATAAATATATATACGAAATTGTATGTATTCCCTGTATGAAGCTCTATTGCAATTTCCCAGTAATACTTTGCAAAACCGAAGATCGAACCCACACTCAACAGTCACCAATGCGCTTGCGAACACTAGACCATCTAAACCGTTCATAATGTGATACTTTACCTCTAGGTATTTGCATGTACACTTGTCAAATCAAACAGCCAAATTCGGAATAGCTCATTGATGTCAAGTCAGTTCCGTATCAACAAAAGACATATTCGTAATAGACTGACCTTGCACTCGTAGGTATGCATACATACATACATATGTATAATTACATATAAGATTGTTTACATAGCGTATTGCAAGTAGGCGATAATTGAACTGGATTCACTGCGCAAGTAAAAACAGAAAATCAATCCGATACATGGTA
Organism: Agrochola macilenta; assembly: GCA_916701695.1. Taxonomy (NCBI): domain Eukaryota; kingdom Metazoa; phylum Arthropoda; class Insecta; order Lepidoptera; family Noctuidae; genus Agrochola; species Agrochola macilenta. The sequence goes on from OU753576.1 coordinate 1,014,161, forward strand.
CGAAAATGAGATTATTTGTTAGTTAGGCCACAGATTTTACAGATGGGACACTCCGCAAAAACATTTAAATAAAAAGCGACTCTTGCTTCGAGACATTAAAGTGCAATTCAGGTCACACAGCGCTAATTACATACAGTTATATTCACCTAGAAGTTGCCTCTCTTTCTATCGCGTGACTCTTAGATCTTCTGACTACGTTACACTCATTGAATTGGCCCAACAAGACGGGCCCGCCGCGTACTTGTAGCTTCACACCTAAACAGCGGAGTGTCTCATCTGTATTCATCTGTGCTTACGCAAATGTTAACAGGTGCAACAGGTAATGGTTAATGTAACTAAATAACTATAAGTAACCTTTCGAGATTTAAAGAAAATATTTTTTTTACGCAAATTCTTGATTTTTGACGCTGTAATTTTTAGCAGCAGTAAGATATTTTAATTATTTGATTATGAATAACGATAGTGCCATTCTCTTTCTTGTAAGTTGGAGTTACACATAAAAAAATAACTTTTTCGTTATTTAATATCAATATTTTACGAACTCAGTTTACAAGAAAAACCGTCGGCGATGGAACTTTGACGCTCAAATTCACATTGTTTCATTCAATTCTAATAAAAGCTAAAATTACTAAAAGATAAGTTGAATATTTTACTTGTTTATTGGAGTTCTAGAATTTCTTTAAATTCCTTGAGTTTTCACGGAAAAAATCACAAAGAAAAGCAACAAATGTCTTGATTCAGCGTCCATTATATCAAAAAAATATTATAAAGAGAAAATATTTGATTTTTTGTATGTTTGTAATGGATAAACTCAAAAACTGTAGAATGCTATATTATCACTGAGCAACATGTGCTATAATTTATAACGATATCACGCGGGTGAAACCGCTGGCGGAAGCTAGTTCCAAATAAACACAATATTATCAAATAAACTAATATGATACAAAACTAATATTTACAATGAATACGTTTCATTAGTTTACGTTTCTCAATATAATAAGACAAAACTACATTATATAAAATTATAGTAGGTACTATAGGTACCTATATTCTGCGTCAATTCAGAAAATTACACGAAAATAATATGTAACTCCAACTTACAAGAAAGAGAATGTCACTATCGCTATCATAATCAAATAATATGTAACTCCAACTTACAAGAAAGAGAATGTCACTATCGCTATCATAATCAAATAATTAAAATAGTAAGATATTTTAATTGCTGCTGAAAATTACAGCGTCAAAAATCATAAAAAAATATGTAAAAAGACCCAACTAAAAAAAAAAACCTGAAGTGTCGCTGTAATATATTTATTCTCCTGTTACGTCATCATTATAACCTAATTGTGTAAGTGTATGATTTTTCTTCTTTCATATTCATAAGAATATGAAAGAAGAAAGATCATACACTTCTCGTATAACATCACGCCTGTCCGTCCCCGAAGGGATAGGCAGAAGTGTACCTATACACCCACATGTCGCCAGTTATGTTTAAGTCCCATGTAATAGGGGGCGAGCCTATTGCCATTAATCAGGCACAAATCCAGACTCCGGGCTGCTACTGAGAAATTCCAGATGGAAAACCCAAAAACACTTTGCCCGACCCGAGAATCGAACCTTGAATCTCATGCTCAGCGGTAGTACATGTAACCACTAGACCAACGAGGTAGGTGGTCAAAATCATACAGACCTAATACAATGACACCATTTTTTGTTGAATATGTCTAAGCCATGAATGAGGTAAAATACTTGTTTCGCCTGTCAAAAGCACAGTAAATAATTTGCATATGAGGTTCATTACCCTCTCTTCTAGCTTAACCGTAATCGAGCAGAAAAACTATTCAAAAGTAGACCAATACCAATATAAAACTAATTAACAAAGAACAATATGCCGTCGAAACATCTTCGCGTGACGGGAAATCGACTGAACTAAATCATTTACTTCTTTACGACATCTTAACATGCTAACCTTAACATAACTGTTTTGTCTTCATTAGAATTCATCCTAAAATAGTCTTATTGCCACTTTTCATACGGAGAAGACACGAACAATATGATGCATTGAGCACCACGTTTTTGCAAAAGGGTTGGCGATTACAGACAAAGAGTCTGAAAAATATACTTAAGCCTGCAATTGTCTCACTCAAGATAATCTCAAGAAGCATTAAACTTGTTCTCTACAAGTCCTTACTAAGACGAATGCTGACATACAGCTCTGAACGTTGGGTACTCCAAAAAGACGAAAACTCTCGTTGGTATTCAAACGGAAAATCCTCGGACACATATTCGGTGCAGTGCTGCAAAACGAGCAATGGCGAACGCGATACAACCATAAGCTCTGCGAGATGTACGACGAGCCTGATGTTATTAGACCATTCAAATAGGATGTCTTCGATGGGCAGGACATGTCGCAAGAATGGACGAAGCCAGGACACCCAAACGTTTACTTGATAGTAAACCAGATGGTCGAAGTCAAAGCCGGCTGTAAATCCTCACATGATGATGATGTGTCTCCACAGCAGCGCAAAGGCTTTTTTATCATTCAGAAAAGACACAATCATTTGATCATCCATCACGTTTGTTTATTTTAGACTATCCATCCTCCACGTAAATGTTGTCGAAAATAAATCAATCAATCAATCTTTATTCGTGAACAGGTATTACAATAAAGATCTTATCATAGAATATCAATCAGGTCAGGTCTGAATATGAATTAAGTCATGTCCAATGACATGGGGGATGATTCAATAATCAACCCCCTGCCAGCCTATAATGATCGCACTGCTAGGATGCTGGCCTCCTCAAGCCTCTATGACAGGGAGTGGGTTCCCCACCACGCGGACACAGTGTGGGTTGACTGGCTTCTAAACTGACAAATAAAAGAAACAATTCATTAACAAACAGTCTTAGATTACGTTCCTAATTAGTCGGGCTAGGTCGTTCGACTGTTTACCTAGAGGGAGTTTCAGAATGGGAGTTTCACCTCAATTAATCGTATGTCTTAATAACCATTTTTTTAACTAAACGTGTATAACACATAACATATCAACGGCACGCCCGTTTTCCCTGAAGGGTTAGCCACATTTAGCCAGTTATGTTTATGTCCCATGTAATAGGGGACGTGTGGGAGGAGCTCGTGGCTAAGTAATAACAGATGCACGGCTTGATCCAACAGGTTAAGCTATGCTTGCTGGGGTGGGTCCGTGGATGGTCCGTCTTTACATACCGAGGCTCCTCCGTGCCTCGGAAAGCACGTTAAGCCGTTGGTCTCGGCTGTCGTTCGTGGATATTTGTGTCGTTACGGGTCGTCAGAAGCCCGAAAGTCTGACAACCAGTCTTACCAAGGGATATCGTATTACCCAGTTACTGGATTTTGGAGGTCTGATAGTCGCTTCATGTAAAATACTGGTATTCAGCTGTATCCGGTTAGACTGGAAGCCGACCCTAACATAGTTGGGAAAAGGCAAAGACAGATTGATTGTAAAAGAGGGCTCGGCTATTGCCATCGACCGGGCACAAATCCATACTTGCGAGCTGCTACTGAGAAATTCCTGATGGAAAAAACCCAATAACTTTGCCCGACCTGAGAATCGAAATCAGGACCTCGTGCTCAGCAGTAGAACCACTAGACCAGCAGTCTAGACGTTTATAATTCTCATTAAAAAAATACTCTTCGCACTTTTCGCAATTTTATACAAAACGACTCGTCATTAATATAGGAACATAGATAACGTATCGTTATAATAATACTGTTCCTACATTGTCATGTGGCATTAATTCATTCAGCAAATAGAATAATAAACGGTCGCGCCTCCTATAATAAATTTATATAAAGACTTCCGCCCACTGCCCACTGCATAGTAACACGTGTTCTGTTTGTTTACATTTGCTTTGTAATTAAAATATTCATGGTTTGTTTTTATTTTTAAACTATGGGCTATTGCAAATCAAATTGTTCAAAAACCGGCCAAGTGCGTGTCGGACCACGCACAATGAAGGGTTCCGTAGTTGGGATGAATTTATCCCAAAAACAAACTTAACATTGTAGTTGAAAAACGTGTTCTCCCATGCGGAATGTATGGGAGATCATGTTTTTCAAATTGTAAATTTAAGTTGGTTGATTATTTCTCGGTAACCTGTACAGCCTACTTATCTCTCACAAGTCCAAGTAGAACCATTTAACTAGAAGGGACACTTGACTCTAACAAAAAAATTCAGTTAAAAGCTTAATATTTCGCAAACGTATTCCTGAATCCAAAAATGGTTCTCACAAACTCACAACATTTTTGAAAGAACTTTCTAACGATACCCCACAATATGGGGTAGATGAGGAAAAATAAAACATCCCCACTTTACGTGTCGGGGAGGTACCCTAAAAAAAAAAATTTTTCTTGATTTTATTTTACCACTTTATCGGCACGATTAATATGTATATATACGCCAAATTACAGCTTTCTAGTACTAACCGTCTCTGAGCTAAGCTGCGGACAGACAGACGGACAGACAGACAGACAGACGGACATGGCGAAACTATAAGGGTTCCTTGTTTACTACGGAACCCTAAAAAGGAGTAGAAAAAATATATACATAAATATTGGGTCCCCACCTATGAAATGGGCGTTTTTTTCTCACAAATAGAACCTCGTCACTTCTATGATTTAAAATATTCATCAATTTCTTGGTATTATATCAAATAATGACCATCATAGACAACTACCAATAGTAAAAAAACCTTATTACTTATAGTTTTATAAACATAAAAACCTTAAAAATTGTTAGCAGAAATTACCACTATTTGTTTTAACTTGGCCAAAACTTATTTTTGTCGCTTAATCTAATAACTTAGTTTTTAAACATTAGTGCATAAAAGTTTTAAAACATTCGTGTTCGGGTTGTTATATAAATTAAGAAAATGTTAGTATGAAAAATGCAACTTCTTTAAAATTCTCCATACAAAACGCTGATTTCATAGGTGGGGACCTAATATAAGCTAAGCTAAAGATTTCCAAGCATTGTTGGCGTGATAAAACTCAAACTCAAAGCATTCATTTTAATTAAACTATACACAGAGGTGGCTCAGTGGTAACGGCCCCGACTTACGAGTTGTAGGTCAAGGGGTCGAACCCAGGCAGGCACTTTAGTATGTGTAAATAATTTCATCACCACTGCTCTCAAAACAGTGAAGGAAAACATCGTGAGGAAGCCGCATACCGGCTTCCTCACGATGTTTTCCTTCACTGTCTGCCTAGAACGAAAAAGTGGAAGACATGTGACATCTACCAACCCGCACTGGGCCCGCGTGGTAGATTACAGCTCACTCCCTCTCTAAGAGGGGAGGCCTGTGTACCAACACTGGGAACACTATAGGCTGCTTATGTATTCAAAGGCACTTTTGAATTGTCAAGGAGTCGGGCAGTCAGAAAGATGAAGTTAGTTCCTGATTCCAAAGATTTCCAAAGGTTCCTATGGAGAAGAACGGGAAAGAAACTCCTTGGAACATTGGTTACATCATCCATCATCATCCTCATTCTCTTCTGCCCTTATCCCAATTTATTTGGCCTCGCAACATGTCTTTTTCTGCCATACTGCTCTGGTTACATCATCCATGTTCAAAATAATAGGTACATGTTGATTAATTTGCTTTTGTATGTATTTTTTTTTCATAGTGCTTTGTTTTTTACCTAACATTACAAATGTAGAATATCTGCCAATTCAAATTATAACAAAATTAACAAATAACTATAGAAATGTATCGTCGTCAAAACGTCATGTAGGTTGTAATTTTGCAAGCGCAGAAATAAAACCATGACCTATGAAAGGTCTGATTTCATTCATATTTTATAATGCTACTTTTGTTAAATTTTCAACACAGTAGTCCTTCTGCTTTGTATGATAATAATACCAGCCTATTATTGTCCTACTGCAGGGCGAACGTCTTATCATAATCATACAGAGAAGCCACGAGCATTAATCACCACGCTCGAATACGAAAGTGACTTTGTATGTTTTTTACGCTTTCACGCTAAAACGGATGAACGGAATTTAATGAAATTTCGCACATGAGTAGACCATGACCTGGATTAGGACATTGAATACTTTTTCCTTCGATATTCTTACAGGATTTCGACTTATGCGGTTGTAACCGCGGGAAAACTATATCTCATGTATAGATGTAGTTTATATAAAACAAAGTCACTTTTCGCGTTTGTCTGTATGTCCGCGTTGTTCTTCTAAACCACGCCATAGATTTTGATGAGGTTTTCACCATCGTTTAGAAAATGTATTCCAGAAGATTTATAAGTATAATACTTTAATATTAAAGTTACGGTTACCTAAGAAATCTCGATGTTTTGTCAAGTCGTAAGAACCGTGCGAAGCAGGAGCGGGCCGCTCGTAATAACAATATGATTAAGAGAAAATATTAGATTTGTGTATGTTTGTTTGTTTGTAATGAATAAACTTGAAAACAACTGACCGATTTTAAAAATTATTACACCAGTAGAATGCTATATTATCACTGAGTAACATAGGCTATAATTTATAAAGATATCACGCGGGCGAAGCCGTTGGCCGAAGCTAGTTACCGAAGCTAGTTAGAACTAGTAACCTACGAGTATAGTTTAGAGTTCTGTGCGGCTTACAATCAGTCATGTAGATGAGCTTTATGGAGATATGCATATACGAGTAGTTTATTGCAGCCATGTAGGTGAGTTGTAGTTCAGAGTTTCACATAGGTACCTTATGTGATATTATGCAGCCATGTAGGTGAGCTGTAGTTCAAAGCTTAACGTAGACACTTATGTGATTTTATGTATCCATATGAGTGAGTTTCCTCACGATGTTTTCCATCACCGATGTCAATCCTTTGTACGTATATTTCCAACAAATTCAGTGACAATAAATTCCAATTAACATTTAGTAACAACGAAACAAAACTATTAGTGTTATTAGAGCTCGGAGTATGAATGTGGGTTATAAGTTTATAACAGTAGGGTAGATCAATGAAACGATGAATGGATTGTGTCAAAGATCATATGGCTAGAATGGAGTGACAGCCGAGATGACGACTGATAGAGAAGTATGAGAAAAGGTGACATTTTAACCTTAAACAAATTGAAATAAGGGCTAGAGTATGATGATCATACTCCACTGGCTCTATTACCTCGTGTCACGTTAATAGTTACATGTTACATCCAACACAATACATGTGTTAATTATTATTGTTGTTTTTTCTCATAGCATTGCGTCACTTCTAATTAATACTGTTCAAGATTTTATTGTGATTAACAATAGCAGTATAAATAGTTATCTTTATTGTTTTGATTGTATAAAACGTGTGTTCTAATGGAGGAAACGCACGATCGCACGTGCCTTTAACGGCTACATGTTGCCTTCGGTTTCACTCGCAATTTAGATAAATTTCTTCATGTACCTAAATAAAAAGTATCCTATGTGTTAATCCAGGATATAGTCTATAACATAACATCACGCCTGTATTTCATGAAGGGCTAGGCACTTGTAAAAAAGTTATCATACGTCAGTCTCGCGTCATTTTCGGAAAACTTGTTGCGAATATTTGTGATTTTCCATGAATACTTAACTTATTTGAAAAATCCCTTTCAGCCTCATGCAAAACAAAGAACTCGGTTTTTCAAATCACAAATAGTTTTGTTTAAATTCTTTTTCCGTTTCTCACAATGAATGAACAAAATTCATCAAAATCTGCCGATTTCGTGCATGGCCTCTTAAGGACTCTGAGAAAACAGTTTCAGCAACCGTATCGAAATTTTGAAATTGCAGTTACAATTCCGGCTAGAAATTGTACGTGAATTGGAGCGTAACAAGCGTCGTAAAGTTCAGGCCTAAGTTTAGCTCTGTAGACAATGCCTATAGACTCAGTCGATCGCTGAAATTGGACCAAGCAAGACAATCATTTTCATGGCTAGAGAAATGTCACAAGTTTTTTCGAATTTAATGTTAAAGCCGGGAAAAGATCATGTAAGAGTTTTTAAGACGCGTGCTAGGAACTAATATTTCATAGGTAATTCGTGGCAAAATTATTTAATAGTTGTTCACAGACAAGATATGTATTGAAACGTATGCTAAGTATAAGTAAACTATCCCCGTTGATCTTGAGGTCGCAAACACGACTGTTGAGCATGTGGTCCAGGGTATTGGGGTTTTCCACTTGGAATTTCTTAGTAACAGCCCTTTTTTTTTTTTTTTTTTTTTTTTGGGTGGGAAATCATCAAATGACTCCTCCCGCTCTGGGCGGAGCGAGAGGGAGTGTCAGACTTTTACTGACTAAAACCCACCCGTGTTCCTTCCGTTGCCTGTGTGCTGGGGCCGCGATATCCCTTTCGGACCAACTCGCAACCCTGGCAGGCATTGGCCCTTACGGACCCCGTCAGTTGGTGCTGACATCTCTTTGAGGCGCGCGTGGAACACAACGCGCCGTCGACCCGGGCCTGGTCCTAATCGGACGGCGAGCTACCCATTGCCCACCGTCCGCAAGCCCGCGCCTACGGTGGCCGGAAGTCGGCTCGCGACTCCCGACGCCCGGGGCGTCTCCTTCGGCGACTAGGGGCGCGAGGGCGCGCATCTTGCATTTCCCTCGCGCGCTCCGCCTCCTCCTTCGCGAGCATTACTGCTTCGCAGAAGGAAGTGACGGCTTCCCATGCACTCTCGCTCCGGACCATGGCCTGAACCAGGGCCGGACGCGAGAGATCGCCGCCGCCGATCGCCTCCGTGAGGACACGGCGGTGCTCCGCCCAAGCCGGGCAGACCTCCACCGTATGCTCCACCGTGTCCTCCGGGCGTTCCACACAATGGTGACACCCGGGCGTTTCCTCCCGCTTGATCCTGAACAGGAACCTCCCGAAGCAACCGTGTCCGGTGAGGACCTGCGTCAGGCGGAAGGTGAGGACGCCGTGGCGCCTCTCCAGCCACTCCTCAAAGAGGGGACTTACCGCCGCAATTGTGGCGTGCCCATTAGTAACAGCCCTGAGTTTGGAAGTTGGCGGTGTGATACCCCCGTGCCTCGCAAAGCACGTTAAGCCGTTGGTCCTGCGCCTGATCTCTCTCTGGTCGTGTCGGATTGCCGTCCCATCGGACTATGATAGTGAGGGAAGAAGGATTGCACCTGTGTCTGCGCATACACTTGTGCACTATAATATTTCCCGCACCGAAGGTTAGATTGGTCGCCAACTCGCCATGGCCGAAATTTGGTCTGGAGGACTATTTATACGTAAAAACAATTGGCTTAATCAAAAAATGAGCAGTAAAATCTATAAAAACTAGTACTGTACCTCCTAAATTAGACAGTTGAGTGACAAAACTAAATAAGTAATTTAGTCACGTGGTTTATAATTGGTTTTTCTAAAGAGCGGCATCATTTATATATAAAAACACGCGTGCTTTAGCTCCTAGAGCTAGACTAGTCACTTGAATGTCAAAACCAATGAAGTAAATTCATTCTTCACTGACTCTTAAACTAGCTCCAATAAAAATGACATCATAACAACTCCATTCATAAATGTACACATCACGGTCAAGATCACAATATTAATTCTAGTAAAAAATGGCTCAGTCAAGTGCGAACCGAACGCGAATATTAAACAACGCGTAATAGGTCAGTGACCTGTAATTCACATTACACCACAGTGGGCGTAAGCCTTAATTTTTAATGTGTTTTATGAGGGTAAATTAAATCAGGACAGGATATTTGGCAGACAGGAAAATTAGTGCTAAATGACTGACTTTTAAAGAACGTTTCTTGACAAAGAACATTGTTTTAACTGGCATTACATAACATCACGCCTGTGTTCCCCGAAGGTATAAGCAGAGGTGTATGTATAACTGGGTTGTGTATGTCAGATAGGCAGGCGAAACTACTGGCATTCAGCTGCTTCTGGTTAGACTGGAAGCTGACCCCAACAGAGTTGGGAAAGGCTTGACAGATGATAACACATCTACATTTCGCCAGATACGTTTTCATACATCAACTTCAAATCAATTATCATTTTATTTAATTGTAATGTATTATGCATGTTCGATTTCTAATTTGATTGATTGTTTGACATAATAATTTCTAATATTGACATTGAATATTTAATTTAATCTATGAAATTATTATGTATCTTCTTTTCTATAATATAATTATTTTATTTTGTTATTTTTATGTTTGTTTGCTGACTATTTTATAACTATTATGCTTTATGGATTTACCTAATCTGAAATAAACGTTTTATTATTATTAAATGTACATCTTTTTTTTAACAACAAAGAATAAACAGATTTTTTTAATGAATAAAATTATAGGTACCTAATATAATTGATAAACAATCAATTAAGGTCATAATAAAATTATCATGACATACCTAATTGCCTCGGCCATTGACTCGTACCTACATAATAAACAATTATAATTATTGTTACATAAATAATAATGTCGGTCTCTACGAGTCAGATTTTATACTATTTCATGTTAGTATGTTTAGGTAACTACGACAGTTATTATTTCATAATCTCTTACGATAATGTTATAAAACGCAAAAGTGAGTCAATGTGTCTGTTCGTGTTGTTTGTATTCACCTCAATTCAAATCTGAAATGATAAATACCTGGAGCTGTGACTGCACGATTGGTTTCCGTTGTATAGAATAGCCAAGGGTGTCCAAAGTTTCTACTCCTACACATTTGAAGACGTAAAGAACGATAGTGAAGCCACGATCAACCTACTGCGCCAAAATAATGTAGAAAATTCGATTTAAAAAAAAGTTTGTGGCTGGTTTGGTGGAAATAATACATATTATGGCGTACCTACAGATAGTTGATCAGGGTTATGGGTGCTAATATTAAAGATTACTGTTTGTAAATCCACCGAAACTTCCGTCTTCCACCGAAAGCTTAGAAAAAACGAATAAGACCAAACAATTCCCTTTTGAACGAATGTAGCTTCTCCAGTAAACCATCAGCTAACCAAACTTATCTGTTTGTTCCAGCTACTATGTGGTCCAAATGCCGGACAACGACTTCCTCCCGGTAAAAGACTTCAGAGTCTACTGGAACGTGCCCACAATGCAGTGCAGATCCAAGAAGATATTCTTCGGAGACCTGTACGAAAAGTACGGCATTTTACAGAACGCCGGTGATACTTTCCGAGGAGACAAAATCTCCATACTTTATGATCCTGGGGAGTTCCCTGCGTTGCTAAGGAACAGCTCCAGTGGAGAGATAAAGTATAGGAATGGTGGGGTGCCGCAAGAAGGAGACCTGATCAGGCATTTGGATACTTTCCAGAAGGTTCTGGAACAGAGTGTGCCGAATAAGAATTTCGATGGTAAGGGTATTTTTAGTAATTAACTGCAACTTTTTGGTGAGGAGTTCCTGACTAAGTACTAACAGCTACACGGGTCCATCGATCAAGGTCTACACTTGCTGAGGTCGGTCCGTGGATTAGTAACCATACAGTACATACCGATACAGAAAGCCGTTGGTCCCGGCTGCCATTCGAAGATCTTTGACAGTCGTTACGGGCAGTCAAAAGTCCGATCGTCTGAGAACCAGTTTTACCAAGGAGTATCGTGTTACCCAGTAACTGTGGAGTTTAGTTGTATCCGGTTAGACTGGAAGCCGTCTCAAATAAAGTAGAAACAAAAAACTTTTTAGCATACAGACAGTGGATTCAAATTCAAAAATTCTAATTCATTTATTCATCAAATATAAGCTAACAGTTAACACCAAATCGCTTATATATATGCTAATTCTCCACATTTACATAAAAAAATTAATTAACACGTCTTAGACTAAACAACTCAACAATTATTTTTTCATTATTTCTTCATAAATGTAATAAATATACCTACACATGTTTAGCGATTGTCCTTCGAGAGTCAAAAAATAAATCTGCTTCAGGAATATATTTTAGAAAGTCATTTATAACCTTAATTGCTCTAGCAGTGGGAGTGGTGTTGGTAAATACGTATTATCAAGGCTAACTCAAAAACTACCCAAGCAAAGTTAATACATTTTATATGGGACCAACGCGCAAGATCCCTTTACCAAACGAAAAAATAAATAAAAAATTGACGAAAATAGACGAACATATAACCTCCTCGTTTTTTTAATTCAGTTAAAAAGGCAGGCAGGTGACCAACAGTCAAACGGAAAATATCGTAAGGACTCTAGAGGCCCTAAGTGTGAGTTTCTTTTAACCATCTCGACTTCAAGCATCGAGGCTGCCAATCGGACCGCCGAACGCGATCGATGCGTAAAGACGAGAGAAAATAAACTCACACTAAGGCCTCTGGTCTGGAGGTCTACTCTGAAATGACACAATACGAATGTTCAGGACCGACCGTAACAGGACCGAACTTTGCATTTTTGTCCTACTACGAACAAAGTTCGGATTGGCTCAGTTCGGTCGGTACTGTTCGGTGGAGTGTCGGACCGAACGAGTGCTAGATTTGAAAGTTTTTCGGATATTTTTTATTAGTCATTAGTATTCATTTCGATATTATTCAGATTCGATTTTATTGTTTATGGATTCACTCACGTATTTATTTTTATTGATTTTAAATCTCAAACACGTATTGAGCTAGCGTGCTGGTCAGACAGACAGTAATAATAAGAGTTTTGTATTCATCTGCCTCGCTTTTGTTTAAATATTTTGGGGTCAGTTTACAGTCTAACCGGATGCAGCTGAATACCAGCATTTTACACGGAGCGACGCCCTATCTGACCTCCACAGTCCAGTTAATGGGTAATACGATAACCCTTAGTATAATAATAGAGTTAAACTATCTCAAACTACCCTCATATGAAACTTAGATTATCCCCAGCCTATTTCTCTTTGTGCGCGTACCCTCTGCCATGCGGGCGACCCTGCCCTAGTTCATGAATAGTTAAACACCTAGAATTACTTAATTAGATATAACTCGTGTGCGGGCTAATTGGGCCTAATCTAGGAATTAGTGGATGCGTGATGTAGTGGAAAATTTAGGGATTATATTGCTGAAATTTTCAGCAGAATCTGTAGTTTATTAACTGACTTCCAAAAAGGAGGAGGTTATATGTTCGTCGCGTATGTATGTATATATAGATATATTTTTTATTTTTAATGTATGTCCGCCGATTTCTCCGTCAATTGTGAACCGATTTAGAAAATTATTTTTTTGTATGAAAGAAAATGGTCCCGAATTGTTCCCTTATAAATTTTATTAACTTAACTTGGATAGTTTTTGAGTAAGCTTCAATAATACGTGTATTTTTCTCACTTAGTATATGTGGATGATACGAGTATGATGATAACTTCCTGTGACTGTTATTTACATAGCAGGCAGGTACTGGTATTCCAATTTGTGTGGGGTAGGTACCACAACAAAAAAGTGAAGAATAAAAACACAACAAAGTGAAAAATTACTTTCATTTCGGAAGTCGGTGGCAAAAAACGAAAATTCAAAACCAAAGACACCGACTTCCGAAATTAAAGTTATTTTTCACTTTGTAGTGTTTTTTTTCGGAAGTCGGTTGTTTTTTTTTTTAATGTTTTTTTTTCAGTATAATTGTTATCAGAATTTATTGTGTATGTTTTAAATAAAACTTCTAACAATAATTGTGCAAAATAAATCTAGAGGTATGTATCTGAATAACTTTTAAAGGACCAACGAAGATAAGAAAAAAACAAACAGCTGTTCCATACAAAAATGCAATACCTATCCGATTATGTAAAATGTACCCATGAAACAGCTCCGATCAAACGGTGAAGGAAAACATCGTGAGGAAACCGGCATGCTTGAGAGATATTTCTCGACGGCATGTGAAGCCAAGTCAGGGGCCCATGGGCGGCTTTAACACGCTGTCACCAGGTTAGTCACTAACCACATGAAAAGGAGAAGAAGAAGCACCGATCAAAATAAAAGGATTCAGCCATTGCTCGCCTACATTTAAGTACCAATAAGAGAAAACAAAGAGAGAAGAAAGTACAAAACAATACGAGTTTGTTGGTACCAGCGTTGTTATAAATATATACGATTTTTTTCTAGAAAATACGGCATACGGCAGGCCTCACATTGCCGTATCAAAAAATATGACAATTGACTTATCGGTGAAACGAAACGTTTTTTCACTAGCTTTTTAAATGAAACGAAGATGAAACTCAAATATCTGTCACCTGAAGAAGCTGCTGTGCGCCACATTATTAGAGATAATTTTCGTCAATGTTGCCAGTTACCCAGAAACTACTACTAACTAATTGTCAAAATTTTAAATGACCTTAAAAATATCGATGCCAACTGATTCAAAATTAAGGACAAAAATCAAGGATACTGTACCAAGTTTATACTCTCGCGCGACATGTGCCACAAAATGGGAAGCAAGGACAAATACACATTAGATAAACATGAATCTAAAGTAATAGAAACTATACAAAACATGAAAAAGAAACAAATGAAGAATAGACATTTTTTAAATAAATACGGCAATATAGTATTGTTTTCCCTTAAATACGGCAAACCAGTCTGTGTCATACGGCAGCTCGGATTTTTACGATAACAACACTGGTTGGTACTCACAAAGTTAAAACAACCTTGTTGTTGTAACAACATAAAAGTTTTGCATTCATTCATAATTATTACCCACCAAATGTTTTTACAACTTTTCAATAAGTCCGTCATAACATTCGTTCAGTTTGTTTCGCTTTGCCGTAATATGTTGTACTATTCGACGAAACTGTTGATTTGTAACAATAAAACGATGCACCTGGTTCTCTAGGAGATGATACATACGACTTTGTCGAGCATTCCGATTGGGAAAGAATTCGGAATGGAATAGCAAGTTTTAGAAAAGACTTTGAAAATATAAATTGTATAATCAAATAGATTGAGATTAGGGCATTCAGATGATGATAACCTATGGAAACTTCGATAAGACCGAAGTATCGAAAGAATAAACGACAGCCAACAGTGGACTGGAATAGGATGGATGTTGATAGTCATAACTGGCAGTCATACCAGAAGCTATGAAGCTGCTAAATATAATTATGCATAATTTTGGAACTTACCAGCTTCTGGCTGGTCATAGTAATTTTTTACTTTCTGAGTACATAGTAATTTATAATCAGAGTTTAACGTTCCCACTGCTGGGATACAGGCCTCCTCTCTGTGAGAGGGAGTGGGCCGTAATCCAACACGCGGGCACAGTGCGGGTTGGAAGATGACACATGTCTTGGATTTTTTGGTACTAGGACATGCCGGTTTTCTCACGATGTTTTCCTTCACCGTTTTGAGAGCAGTGGTGATGAAATCATTTACACAAAGTAAACTTCCGGCCTGGTTTCGAACTCACGACCTACAACTCGTACGTCGGGGCTGTTACCGCTGGGCCACAACTGTTCCTATAGTCATTTAGTACCTGGTCGACCGAGCTCTGCTCGGATGAAAATAGAGAATGCTTATTTAATAGAATAGGATAGTACATACTAATTCCATGCTGCCATGATTAGGGTACTTACTAATTCCGTGCTGCCATATCATTATTGACATGTTATTATTGTCTTGTTTTAAACTTTGGGCGACCGAGCTCTGCTCGGTAAAAAATACGGAGCAAACGAATTTTCCCAGTTATGAGACCTAGCTAGATCGACTTTTCGCCCCCATAAACCCCTATATTGCAACTTTCATCGAAATCTTTAGAGCCATTTTCGTGAACTTAATGTTGCTCGTTCCGTCTTTACGTCCGGCAGTAAAGAATAGTACCAACCCATTTCTTCCCGTGGGTGTTGTAAAAGGTGACTAAGGGACTTACTAGAGAATGGGCAGCAGCGTTCTCTATGAATTTTAACACCATACTGCGATCGCCAACCCGCCTGCCAAGCGTGGCGTTAATGCAAACAATCCATCTCCATTTCCATTCTCCATTCGTCTCCATTTGGGGGAGGCCTATGTCCAGCAGTGGACGTCTTTCGGCTGGAATGATGATGATGAATATTGCTCGTTTAATAGTATAGGATTAGGGACTAAAAACCACCAACCACTGTTCTAAATATGACTAAACTAGAACATCCAAAACATTTAGATTTCCGCGTAAACCCTACACCTATATTATCACATACCTTACCTATAAAACTAATAGATAAAACCTTCACTATAAAATCAAATCAAATCACTATAAAATCCACGAACTGCCCTTGGCTCTAACGAGGGTGAGTCTATAATGCCATTGCCTTAACGCTCCACTGACCACGGACAGACCGCCTGACCTTCACACGATGTTGTTAGTGAACCCTAATCAATTGGAAACTGCTGCAGGCTACATCTCTCTGAAAGCTATTAGTAAGTTTAATTGCACAAGTTATCTTCATTAACAGATTTGAAATGAAGAAGCCAAGTCAATTTCTGGAAGTTTTCTGTTGATTGAACTTGTAGAAGGCTTGCTACATCTGTACTCTGTAAGTTTATAAACTACTAAGTTTTGTCCGTGACTAAGTCATATTATTGTCTCTAGGTCTAGGTACATCTCTGACTTAGCCTTAGGGGAAAACAGGTCGTGATTTTATATTATTGTTATGTAAGTCATGTTAAAAATTTAAATAGTACAATTTCACTTGTACTGACAAGGGAAGATTTTTCAGTAGCAAACCACTATAACCTTCACACATGCGAACTACGCATCTAATACCTGACGTCACAAAAATCCTGATGTCATAAAAATCCTGCATCTCGCAATAAGAGTTTACCGCGCTTTTATAACATATAACTTCCCCGACACCAATCGTTGGGCTGTTGCCCGCCAGACACTACACTCGTCTGGTCGTAGGATCCTCCCTTTACTATAGAGGATGAGTGAACTTTACACCCTGTTCCTCATACTTCTAAAACCTCTCGGAAACATAATTATTATTTCAAACATGTTAGTTCTTCAGTCATTAGGGCGGTTTGTTAGAAACTTGATATATTAACCTGGGTTATGCTATGTCAAGCGTGGGTCATTGTATATCAAACCTGGGTCATGCTATGTCATCCCTGGGTCGACGTATATCGTCCACCCATTTCTCTCTTACCTTAAAAACCTTAGTAACGTATTTTAATATAAATTTTCTAGGGGTCGGCATCATAGACTTCGAGTCTTGGAAGCCGGTGCTGAGACAGAACTTCGGCATCCTGACACCCTACAAGGACGTGTCCTACGAGATAGAGAAGAAGATGCACTGGTGGTGGAAGAAGCAGTGGATTCAAGAAGAGGTAACCTTTTTTTTGTTTTTTTGCGGCATAAATGTGACACCAAAAGAAAGGCCGTGATTTCAATAATACGTATATTATCCTATTCATATGTGTTTTACTAATATTATGTGAGACGTGTCATCCCACATAAAGCTAAAACAATACAGTTACAGTTGAAAACAGTTTAATACAGATAAGAGAAAGTAAAGATTTCAGTCAAGTGGTAAGAGTGGGCTCGGATAGTAAAAAATAATATTTATGATTTGAAATGAGAAAGACGTGTTGAAGTAAGATCGATTTGTGTTTGAGTATTTTAAAGTGTTTTGCGTTTATGTTAGATAACAATCAAATCAATTCAACTGACCGTCAACACCAACATACCTTTTCGAGCCAACATAAATATAATACGATAGCATCCAAAATAGCTTTCCTGGACTTCGAAGATTCTTGTACGGTCTCCACGACTTGGTAATTTTAAATTACCTGGATATCGACCCGGTACCCGGTTCTCTAACTGGGGAGATTCAAGTTTTCAATGTCCAAGTACCCGTAAACTCGCTATTATGTGCCAAGCAAACAACAAATTACTAATTTTTTCGCATATAATACTCACACACTTCACGAATGAGAGACTTTTGTTATTTCATCACTTTTTTTTCCTAACAAAAGTGTCGTTACCACACTTTTTACATAACGCTACATATTTTTCGGTCTAGCTCTCATTCACAAGTGTGCATAACCACAGGGACCTTCGCTCCAACCGTGTGTCCCACGAAACCTCTCCACTGTTTTATTTAGGTGTGTTGTCTAAAATACACTTAACTCAAAAGCTCTTTCATATCACTTATGTGTAACAATATGGAAGTATACTTACTGCCATCGATCACTGCTATTTGCTAAACGTGGTGACGATGGCAGTATTCTTACATAACCTTTTACTCTAGTGGTCTCTAGAACATTATATTAATGATAAAATAGGAACAAATTAGATCAACCACGTTTCAGATTGTCTAAAGTGCACACTACTTTTATGGGGTACTGCTTCGATCAATAATGCACTAGATTACCGGTAAGCGCTTCAAAAACGGAACGAAAAATAAAAGCACAGATTCGGTTGTGGTCTTATTTCAAATTAGTATGGTCCAATCA
The DNA here is from genome assembly GCA_916701695.1 of Agrochola macilenta. Lineage (NCBI taxonomy): Eukaryota > Metazoa > Arthropoda > Insecta > Lepidoptera > Noctuidae > Agrochola > Agrochola macilenta. The sequence continues at coordinate 1,032,528 of OU753576.1, forward strand.
TAGCCAAAGTTAAGACGTCAAAATGCCGCAGTACGCGTTCAAAAGAATTGTAAATTACCACCGTAACACCAAGATTTTGGAAGGAATATTTTTTTTTTCGGTAAGTTTATTATCAGTAAGTGTTTTTCATAAAATAAAAACAGAATTAAATAGTAAATATAAATCAATTAGCAAATATTATGATTGTTTGACCAATGTTTGTGACAACTACCAACTATTGTAACAAACATCGACTGTTCTGGAACAGGGAATGCATGGTGTAGTATTGTTATTTTCTATTTTATTTCTGGTTGTAGATTTCCTACTCATTTCGCTGTGTAGAATGGGTATCTACTGTCGCGAAAGAAAGAGGAAAAGAAATATATAAGCCTAACAAAAATTCGACAATTTGTTCGATTCATTTTAATAGATTGGACATAACTGGAAACACGCAAAGGGGTAGATTACTAAAAACAGTACAACAGTAACAATAAATATTTTTGAACTTATATAAAATTGACTTTTTATTTTCAAGCGACATGACATTATATTTGTTTCTCCGACGACAGAAAGATTTAATTTTGCCATTGTAATTAAATATTTGTTTCTCCGGCGACAGAAAGATTTAATTTTGCCATTGTAATTAAATATTTGTATCTCCGAAGACAGAAATATTTTAATTTTGCCATTGTAATTAAACTTTATGTTTGAGTGCCAAGGCTTATAATAAACTGAATTTGTTAGTATAAATGATTTTTTTCTGTATTTCATAGAAAGAAATATAAACACATTTCGACTCCACTCATTCCTTGTCCAAGCGGCGAGCCTCTGTCATAATTTTTTATTGCTTTTATTAGCACTTTGTAATTCGAACTTTAAAACAAGCATGTAAGGTTGAATTTGTTTTGATGTATGTTTGACTTTATTGTTTTTTGTAAATAGCTTTGTGAATACAACTTTAAGCATTGCATTTAAGGTTGAATTTACATTAATGTATATTTATTTAAAATAGAAGTACGTAAACACAATTGGCGACAGTTTTAAGAGAACTTTTGTATGGGATAGTGTATCTAGTGCATTATTGATCGAAGGGGTACTGCGTAAAATGTTATAATAAAATACCACTCGATATTCTTCAACTGAATGAGAAGAAATTTAAAACATGCATTAAACGCACACTATGTAGACAAGCTTATTATAAGTTGGATGATTATATCATAGACAAAATGCTTGGCTTAATGCTGGTCCTGCTCCACAGCCACTTGGGCACACTAGTTAAAAAAAAAATATGTTCGGAAGAGTTGCTTCCCCTTTTATTTTTTTCTGACATTACAAACTTAATGTTTATTTTTTATTTAAAACATGTTTTAATTGTTGAATACTCCAACGGATAATGATTTTCTTTCTTTTTGGTACACGTAGTAACATTCTATTAATCTCTCAAATACATTGCAAATTAGTTTTGTATAATTTAGAAGCATTTTTTCAATTTTTGCAAATGTGAGTACCATGGAGCCGTTTTAATGTTATTAAGATGTATGTTGACTTGAAATACCACGGCAGTTGAGAGTATGTCATGCTCACTTAAATGTCTCGCTGATGGTGGCGAGTGTGTTAGATCATTCGGTTCCCTACAAAATGGTTGAGCTGGATGGTGCTGATCCACGCGTCATGTTCGTGAACGGGCGCCGTCAGTTGTGACTGGTCATCTCTTATCTGCCATGGCTTATTTTTAATCTTATATTTTGATTTTTTTTGATTATTTTTTGTTCATTGTTCTCACATATAGAAGCAACAAGAATAATGTACCCAGGATTTTGTAATTTTCTATATTTAAAAGAGTGTCCTTGGAGTTTATTGCCCGTTCTTCTCCATAAAGATCTACGTTTTGGAATGGGCAACTAGCTTCAACTTTCTGACTAACTGACGCGACTATTTGACAATTCAAAAGTGCCTGTAAATGGTTTAATTGAAATAAATGCTTTTAGTATGAGTTTGAGTTTGAATGATTATGAATTTCAACTCTTTAGAAAACTTACTGCTAAACAAACCAGAATAAAAATAAGCCAATTACAAGTCTGCACTTATAAAAACAAGTGAACAACACAGCACTGCCCATACTCATAATAAAGAGAACAGCAAATCTAAAACTAATAATACATAGATAACATACCATCACACCGGTTATTCGCGAAGGGTTAGCAGAGGTGTTTCGCCAGTTATGTTTAAATCCCAAGTATTAGGGGGCGAGCCTGCTGTCATCAACGGGGACACAAATCCAGACTCCGGGCTGCTAATGAAAAATTCCAGATGGAAAAGCCCAATAACACTTTGCCCGACCCGGGAATCGAACCCAGGACCTCATGCTCAGCAGTAGCGCTTCCGACCACTAGACCGACGAGGCAGCCAATTAAACAATGTTTGTAAATATGTGAGCACCATGTATCTATCACATAAGTAATTAGTTTATCTGTCGTTGCTTTTTTTTTTCTTTTTACCTGTTGTGGTATAGTAATTTGTAATTTTTTTTTAGATGCATCGTCTTCACATATAATTATATAACTAATGTACCTACATAAACAAAATATTGTAAAACATTTTAAAAGAGTAACGGTGGAGTTTCTTACCCATTCTTCTCCATACGAAAACTACCTTTTGGAACGGGGTGCCTAGAATCAATTCAATTTTTTGTAATTTTTTACGTTCAAAAGTGCCTTGCTTGGGCCTATTTGAAATAAATGATTTAACTTTGACTTTAAAAATACATATCGTAAATAATACGAATATTGTAACTGACACTATTACTATACCATAAAATTATGTGATTTTACAGTCAGGTTTTTGTTTTTTTTTTTTGTTATGTTAAGATATTGTACTTAAAGTTCCTCTATAAAATACATATTTGCACTTATTTTATGTTCCTTTTTCACAAATAAACTCTGGGCTCCGCCCAGACCCCCCTAGTCTGTCAGTGTGATTATTTTAGCGCGACTAGCTTAATTGTTGCCTAAAAGTTTGTGCTCACGAGCTCTAATGTTCGCAGAACTACTAGTTATAATACTACTTAGTAAGTAAAAAAGTAATGGCTTAAGCACCTTCTGGCCGAGGACACACTTGTTGCAAAGGGGGATTTATGAAATAGAACTTCTTCTGCTCGCTACAATGTTTATGTAATCAAAACAAACAGTTCCCCAAATTGATGTTATTACCAACACCCATACAATTCCACCCACTGCTCTCATTCCATTCAAAACAATGGTACTCATCCCGTTGATTGCTCAATCGTATTATCTGTGGCTGTAATTAGGGCACGCTAATTAAAGGGCCTCTCGTGTTGTGGTTGATTGTGCTGTACTGTTTATAATTGTTTGTATGGTGGCCGGTAATTGGTTTGTCTTGTTTTCTAAGGGATTTTGTATACGTGCGAGGTATATGATTAATACAAGCGTTGTCTGTTAGGGAAAGGAGTTGTTATGCCATGTTTTCAAACTGTCAAAGAATGATAGTTGAGTTTTTTTTTTTAACTACAACGGTGATGCTCTTGGCCTGCATCTCACCTGATGGTAAGTGATGATCAGGCCGAAGGTGGAAGCGAGCTTCACCCGGAAGGGTAAAGCCAATTCCTGTATATGAGCCAGCACTGAATGGTGCTAAATAGTACACAGACATTGTCCTGCATAATTTTGAAAACAATCATACAAATCTGTTTCGAGCCAGCACCTTAGTTGGTTGGTTTTTACCGCACAGAGTTGGCCCTCATGTTTGCAACAGATAAAAGGACAATCATGTTCGCTCTCAACACTTTTCTAAAGCTACGCACGATACCGCAACATGATTGTCCCTTAAATAAAGTAAGGCGTCTGTCTAGGAATAAATCGGTGCTGAATATGGAGTGAGTTAGAGCTTAGAGCGAGAGAAAGTGTATTGCATCATGTCATACCTTTGTTTGTTATTATTCGAATTTTCACAAAAACCTTAGTGAGACCCTAGGGATATTGCGAAAACACGGTTAATTAGACAAGCAAATTGGAAGTAGCGCTCGCTCAGCTCGCGCGCGAGTGGTCACAGTTCTAACCTGACCTAACCTATTTCACCCAGTTCAATATGACTAATCACACAATCTGCCTGCGACTAGATAATTAGACAATTAGGTTAGAACTTTTCGCAATATCCCTAGGGTATCCTAGTGTTTTTGCGAAAATTCGAATTATCAAATCATCCTACGACATATAATAGCAGAAAGGAAATAATACTTTAAATAATATTTTCAGTAACCATGAGTTAATTCGTAACAGATTTGTCCATTGGAAAATTAATAATATCCTTAATATCGGGGACGCATAATATTGCGACTCCACGCCTAGAGCGCTGGTTCATACACAGATGTTGGCTACACGCCACCCGGAATCCTCGACCACAGAGGAACTGGCTATCTTTCCTCGAACTGCCGAAACATAACAATGCCGTTAACATTGTTGTTATGTGCAGCCTGATGTGGTCTCTTTGAACGCTCAATGGACCTTCGAAATAGTCTTTGAAGTTTTTTTTCTGACGCCAGATGTCTCTGTCTCTGTTATATGACGTGTAAAAGTGATTCCGATATCCTATTTACAGAATAAACAATTTCATTTCATTTAATAGATTACTATTAATTAATTAAGTATTTGATGTATGATTTTGTATTTTCTTTTATATTATCTTCCTATGGTAAAGTTATTTATCTTCATTATAACAAAAAATAAGTAAGTTCATCTTAAACACTTTAAATTATTGTTCTTAATAATTGGTATGTACTTTTCATCTATGTCTAAGCTGTGTACTTCTTTAAGTGACAAATTCACCATACTAACACATATAAAAGTTCTTTCATGTAGTATGTTATTAGTGAATAAGTCGTTGGAGTACCTATACAAAAATTAAATTTAATCTCACATGCACTTACCACTTAAATATATTATACTCGAAATCGGTTTACAGCCTTCAATCTTCAGTATGATTATAAACAGATCCTATGTCACTTTTATCGCAAGCTCCCTGACTACATACTACAGATTGCTCCATACAAACATTGTAAGATTGTAATTTATCAATCAGATGTTGGCATGCACTCGTCAAACTAATGCTTTAGTTATTTAGGGCGCTTAGGGCTGCGGTACACTGTTGTCAATCTACCAATCTGGAAATGATCATTTATAAATTTGATGTTGGTGGGTATGCACTCATGCTTTACGTATTTAGGGCATGTTCTGGTAGACGGTTCTCTACTTTGTGTATAGAAGTTTTAGTTTCTGTGATTTCTGTATTTTGGTATGTAAATAATTAAAGTCTTATGATTTTGCGTAAGAAAATTAAGCTATTACAGAATTAAAAAACCGGCCAAGTGCGTGTCGGACCACGCACAATGAAGGGTTCCGTAGTTGAGATGAATTTATCCCAAGAACAAACTTAACATTGTAGTTGAAAAACATGTTCTCCCTTACGGAATGTATGGGAGATCATGTTTTTCAAACAGCAAATTTAAGTTGGTTGATTATTACTCCCTAACCTGTACAGCTTACTTAGCTCTGATAGTTTTCCTTTTAATTTCGTTATATATACTACTGCTGTGAATTTTTTCACCAATCCAAGTACAACCCTTTAGCTGGCAGGGGAGGGGGGGACACTTGACTCTAAAAAGAAATTCAGTTCAAAGTTTAATATTTCGCAAACGGATCCCTGAATCCAAAAATGGTTTTCACAAACTCACTTCTAACGATACCCCACAACATGGGGTAGATGAGAAAAAAAAAAACATCCCCACTTTACGTGTACGGGAAGTACCCTAAAAAAATATATTTTTCTTGATTTTATTTTACCGCTTTGTCGGCATGATTAATATGTTTACATATGCCAAATTACATTTTTCTAGTACTAACCGTCTCTGAGCTAAGCCGCGGACAGACAGACAGACAGACGGACATGGCGAAACTATAAGGGTTCCGTAGTAATCGTATTTCGAAACTTATATGTAGGTTGATGACTGCTTCTCATACTATCAACCATATATATTATATAACTATATATACAAAAAAAAAACGAGGATAAATTAATGAAAACCACTCAAACTATACATAGAACACAATAACACTACATTCATTACAATTTCCTTAAGGATTAAGGAAATTGTAATGAATGTAGACAATGAGATGTTGTATTGTGTACAATTTATAGTTTGAGTGGTTTCCATTTATATATCCTCGTTTTTTTTCTTCGCAAGTTCGCGTCAATCGTTCAACCAGTTACCGTACCGACACACTAACTCATTCTACAGCTGATTCCTGTTGCATAATCACAGTAACGATCATTGAGATCTCAAAGTGTTGATCTAATAATAACATCTGCATGCTGTAGTACACGTTACTGAGAAATATGTCTCAAAATTGTACACCTGGGAATTTTGATAGAGCTGAGTTGATTGATAGATTGAGGTGAGGATGAAAGGGTTTTTTAAAATAGAAATTAGATATATTATAAGTTACCTAACACTTATCTGGATGTGGTGAAATGAGCTGTTTCACCGTGATCAGATAGACACGATCCACCAGATAAATTCAAATCTCGAACAGATAAGAGTTACCCGTGACTTATCCGGAGATAGTAAAACTGGTCTGTTTTACTATACTGTGTTACAAACCGTATCATATCATTCATAGTTATTAAACTCTTTGTTTGATATGATAATAAAAAATCGAATATAATTTGAAAACGATAGACAAATAAGTACTATATAAATAAATAGTTACAGTGGTAAAACAGGCCAAACGGACTCATCTCACAAGGTCGAGTTAGGCATTATTTGCCAGATAATTTAAGCAACACTTATCGGAAAGTGGTAAAACAGTTCAAAAGCCATATCTGCCTGTAAGCCCACACCTCAATCGCAACGCTGACCTTAGTGTCAGTTTCCGCATTGAGAGACGGTTCCTACATTAATTAGACAAATATGCACTATGTTTGTTCTAAGTCTAGATCATGGTTGTATATGGTCTAGATAACAAATCTATATAAACAAACAGGAAATGGTAGCTTTTAATTTAATCACTGGAGGTATTTTACGAGTACGTAGCAGACATTCTTATGTAAAATCTAAGATGCAAAACCCCATCATGCCAGTTAGAACTTAGAAAACTTAGTTCATTATTTATTGTTGCTGATGTCAATAATGATAAACTGATCCTTTAACAATCTTAGGACAAAATAATGTACTAAAAAACGCTTCCGGAAGAATTTGATATTGACGAAGGTGCGAGAGTACTTTCTACCACTAACCTTAATTAGTACGATTCAAATCTAAAACCCGACTGCATAAAAAGCGAACTTCAAAGTTGGTACATAGATTATGAAGAATATAAATAAATCATATCCTACAGCTACCTAAGAATAATTATATAAAATCAAATTATTCACCATTCGCAAACTGACTGATCAAAAAATAACCGTCGCCTCATACTCTGTCTTTACTGTCGTGCAGTCGGGAATCAACAGAAACAATCAGAATTTAAGAAACAATGAAAACTAAAACCTCTAATTTTCATGTTCCAGGCAAAACGTCGTTTCGAAGAAGCAGGCCGCGAGTTCATGCAGGCGACGGTGTCTCTGGCGAAGAAAATGCGTCCTAATGCCGTGTGGGGGTACTACGGGTTCCCGTACTGCTACAACATGGCTTACAACAATAGGAAGGAGTCCTGTGCTGACAAGGTCCCTCAGGAGAATGATCGGTAAGTTCATCATTTGTTTTATAGGACAAATAATGGCCTGGACAGACTGGCGGACGGGACGGCAGAGGATTTTCAATTTATCAATTGAGTTGAATACTTATCCAATCGAAATAAGGTATATATTTCAAAGCTCGGTGATCGACCTTGGAGCATCGCAGTGCAATTTTCTCTGAAGCATCGAAGAGGACGCTGGAGGATACCGCGGTGGGAGGCGATGGAATGCGCTGGATACCGCCCTATTTCTCTGCTGACAGCTCTCTCAAAAATCCTTGAGAAAGTTGTCAACAAGAGACTGCTTGCATACCTGTAAAAAAATGAGCTAGGGTTGGCAGGTCCTTGGAGGACGCAGTTACTAACTTAGCTGATTTTATAACTCTGAACCTAGGTCAAGGACAGGCATGTACATCTTGCTGGACCTTGCAAAAGCCTTCGATACGATCTCCAGGAAAATGTCACTTCTGGGAGTTGATGACGTTGCTTTGGACTCGTTTACCTCATATCTCTGTGAAAGAACGCAAAAGGTTGTGCTAGGAGAATATTGTAGTCGCCCTGGGACCTCGAGACGAAAGTACTCGCGTCATCGTATCGCTGGCGCGAGGAAGCGAGGGCGCGGGGCGAGCGACCGATGCAGCGACACATGGAGCTGCATCGGTCTCAGCTTCGCGAGGTCCTGGTGGTGGAATGGCGAGACAGGCTTTCACGCCCTACCGGCCTCGACATCATCGAGGCGGTCCGGCCATAGCTCGACCGCTGACTCGGGAGGAGGCACGGAGTTTTCACATATGTTGTTGATACCGCGATAGTTTTTCATGGGAAAACATAGGATGAAGTACAGGGCGTGGTTGAGGGGTAAAAGCTTTAAGTAAGAATCTTTTGACTTTGAATAAAAAATAAAAAAAATAGAAAAAACCAAGGCAATCAACTTTGCTATTTCCGCACGTTCTTCCCCTAACAGAGTATCTTAACTCTTACGGCTGCTCTCTTGTATTGAACAGAGTATCTTACTCTTACGGCTGCTCTCTTGTATTGAACAGAGTATCTTACTCTTACGGCTGCTCTCTTGTATTGAACAGAGTATCTTACTCTTACGGCTGCTCTCTTGTATTGGTTTCGACCAGTGTTCTTGCCCTTACATCGAACAAACTGACTCTATTAAATATCTAGGAGTCATTGTAGATAACAGATCGACATGGTCCGCACACCTGAGCGCTTTAAAGGGCTGGATTAGAACAATGCTGCGTATATTCAAACTAGGCAAGATTGCTGATGATTCTGTCCTGAAGATGATTTACTTTTCACTCGGTCAATCTGTGCTTAATTACTGCATAGTAGCGTGGGGCAATACGAGCAAGACCTTACTAATTAAAGTAGAACGAGCCCAGCGTGCTCTACTGAAAGTTGCCTATGACCTTACCGCAGACCACCCGCCCCCGACCGACCGCTTACCTGCAGTATTGTCTCTCCTTCTCCCTTGAATCCATTCAAAGGTTGTCTGTAAAAGATCGCTTTTAGCGATAAGACCACCCATTGTGTCACCCTATGTAACATTTCTAAATTTATTTCTGTAATTTGTATGGTGTGCATAATAAAGAATATTCTATCTATCTTACCGGTAACGAATAAATTCTATACTGAAGTGGGAGCTCTTAGGGTTAGACAGCTTTACATACTGTCTGTCACCCTACGATTTCATAAAAGGCAGTTTTGTACACTTGTGTCATTTCTAGTCGAAGGGTAGATTGGGAGAAAATCCCATGATGAAAAACAATCGGCAGAAGGTCATACGGTTTTATAGGACCACACATATGTGCGAAACTCAATGGTCTATTCAGAATACTAAAACTAATACAAAAAAAAGCAGAGTGACGGCAAACTGGCTTCATACACTGGACTATGGCATAACAGAAAATTTCACTCACAATACACACATTGACTATTGACAATTCACAAATACACGTGTACTCACCAACATACGTATAACATACAGACACTCTTTTACAACAACAACACAGCTAACACATATCACAGCACCATACATACAGCCTTTTTATACCTATTTTAAGTTTTAAAGTGTATCTTTCTATATAAAATTGTAAGCGAAGGCCTGGATCTCACAAGACAGGGAACCCTAGTGTGAGGTCTAGGAACTCAATCCACTTGAATGTAAACTTAGTGAAATAAATTTATTCTTATTCATGAAAAAAAAATGCTATGTTAGGCGGTAGATTAGTAGATATAGAAATATTCGTGCTATAATTTAGCTTGATAGTAAGCAATGATGCAGTCGAAGATGGTGCAATTACATAAAAGAAACCCATTCCCTCGTTTCTTGAAGTTTGTGTTCTTTATTGTAAAATGCCCATATAGTAACTGTTTAACTTTCCAAATTCCAGCATAAGCTGGCTCTGGCAAGAGAGCACAGCCCTCTATCCTTCAGTGTACAGCTCAAACGACATCACGTCCAACCAGCTGGCCGGGCTCATACGAGGACGTGTGAAGGAGGCTGCTAGAGTGGCCGCCAGGGGAGCGCCCATACTGCCCTACTTCTGGTACCGTTACAGGGATAAGGGATATTTTAATAAGGTGAGAGAAATTTTAACAGGATCCGTCATTGTGACGATGCTTGGGGTAGGCTTATGTCCAGCAGTGGACGTCAATCAGCTGCGATGATGATGATGATAATTATGGTGAAATAATAGGAATTTTAACTTCAAAACAATTAGGTAGAGAATGTGGTGATTTTTAAGGATTAAAGGTGGTGGTGATTAAGGAAGTTGTGGGTTCAAATCCGGGCAAGTACCAATGTAACTTTTTCAATTCATATGTACTTTCTGAGTTTATCTTGGACATTACTGACATCGGTGAAGGAAAACACCGTGTGGAAACCTGGACTTAAAGTTAGTATAAGTCTGAAATCGCCAACCCGTCTTGAGCAAGCGTGGTGACCAATGCACGTGCCTTCTCTGTATGAGAAGAGGCCTTTACCCTGCAGTGGGACAGCAAAATGGTGGTATTATTAATATGTCCAACATTCCGTCTTTTATTATCATGATGATTGTAGTAAGCTTCAAGAATGCTCAAAATTGCTGATATTCCAAAACAAAATTGCTTTATGTACTGCAGCATTATTATTTGATTTAAGCTGACACGATATTGATTTTTGCATAATTGATAATGATGCTCTTAATGAGAGAGACGCACAGTGAATAAAACACATCTATATTTTTTTATTTCAGAGCGACTTGGATGTAGCATTAAGCACGTTCTACAAATCAAACGCGTCAGGCTTTATTATCTGGGGCGGTTCCAATGATGTTAATACAATCGAAAAATGTAAAAACCTGAAGCAATACGTCACAAATACGTTAGGTCCTGCCATAGCCAAATACACTAAGCGAAACATGAGACTTGGAGATGACCGTGATGAGACATACAATGTAGTTTTCAACCCAAATAATGCATCGAAATATGACCCAGAATATACCTGGATTCCTCCTGTAAACTATACCCAAAAGATTGAAGAATTGGTTGATAAGGAACTGAAAGAAGAAAAAGAAGCTGCGGTAGCACATAAAGACATTAAGGAAAGTATTCTAGTTGATATGATTTTGGATAAGATAGCTAATTATTGTGCTGAAGGTTGTGATGATAAGAGTAAAGTGAAATGGACTGATGGGAAAGAGAGAGATGGTGTTATTAATGATTCTCGTGTAGTTTTAGTCACCGAGGATCCTTTTAAGAAGAATTCTAATAGGATTGGAGTAACTGGTAAGTTTTCTAAACTTTCTTTGTATTTCAGGGTTTACTTGAAAAAAAAGGTCATGTTTTCATTCTTGGTTTCGATTTTAAGCCTTAAAAGAGCATTATACAACATTTGAACACATAAAATAACATTAATTGTATCAAACTAACTGAGGCTAAATAATACCTGTGACATGGACAGTCGGTCTATTTAATTGAAACCATACCTTACTAGGTTATAAAGTAGTAATTTATTTTTATTTTTTTATTTTTCAGTGCCAACAACCACAGAAGAAGATATTTATGATTATTACACTGACTCTACAGAAGATATTTTTAAAACGAATGAATACATTGTTGTTAGTACAACTAGTAAAAGTAGTACAAAAACCGCAAAAGAACAACACAGTACAGTTGATGTAAGTAATGAAGAAAGTATAACTGCCATAAGAACTACTGAAGTAGATGAGAATAAATTGATCATAGAAGATATAAACGCCGTTGATTTAAGTAATGAAGAAACCTACTCATCTGAAGAAAGTACTACAGAAATTAGTTTGGCACTGAAGCCAACGACCACAGAAGACATTTATGATTATTACACTGACACTACTCAAGATGACATCGCAGAAGATATTTATGAAACGAATGAACACATTGTTGTTAGTACAACTAGTAAAAGTATTGAACAAATTAGTACAACGACTGCAAAACCAATCGATATCAGTATAGTTGATATAAGCAAAGAAGAAAGTGGTATATTTAATATAAAAAAAGAACAACATAGTACAGTTGATGTAAGTAATGAAGAAAGTAGTATAGCTGCCATAAGAACTACTGAAGTAGATGAGAAGAAATTGATCATAGAAGATATAAACGCCGTTGATTTAAGTAAAGAAGAAACCTACTCAACTGAAGAAAGTACTACAGAAATTAGTTCAACTACCTTAAGTTCTACAGAACTTAGTATAAATAATTTAAGTATAACAAGTTTTAGTCCAGAAGGGACTAGTATAACTAAAAATGATTTAAGAATAGAAAAAAAGAGTACAGAATCTAGTTCAATAGAAGTCGATTTTATCGAAATAAGTACAGATGAATCTAGTAATCCAACTAAAATTGATAGTACCACCGTCGATACAAATAGTATTAGATTTGAACCAAGCACAATTGATGATGACACTAAATTTAGTATTAATAGTGCTACAGTGGAACCAAGAGCAGTTCATAATGGTAATGCAGTTCGTACCAAAAGTGATAGCAGTACAACATTAGCACCGGTGTTTACAGAACAGGTTGTTGTTTCAGTTGTTTAAAGTTTGTTGTTATCCGTTGTTTTAATTTCTTGTTATTGGAACAACTATCTATTATTTCAGAGATATGTTCTACTAGTTATGTTATTGTAAGTCTTCACATGCTTGATGCTAAGTTGAAGCAAAAGCTCTGTGTTCAATTAATTATCCAGTCCATTACACTCTTGCAGTTCATTTTCGGATTAATGTAGTTTAATCAATAATGTTCTGAGCATAATTACTTACAAGAAAATTATTAAACAAGTCGCAAATTTAATTAATCAGACAAACACTATGTCTATTGCCATTACTATAAAAGTATAATTATCGTAGTAGATAGTTGTTCACCGTACTAATTATTATTCACAACCTAATTTGCATCCAATGCTGTACTTAATTTTGCTAATATCCGTTAATTAATATTGTTTAACTTTTGCTAATCCAAATAATTTGCTCAGTGAATGAATGTTTGTGGTGGAGTAACTTTTGATTGCACAACTAAATATTTTAAACTGTAATGGAAGAAACCAGTATCTGTCAGTCTGGTTTCTTTTAATAATCACTAATTATTTTTGCTATTTATGTTAATCCTACATGCTGCGACTCAAGATCGAAAAACCATCGAATACTTACAAAGACTTTATAAGCTTTCTCCCTATAGTAAATAATAAATACAGGAAATGGATCATGATCTTACCATCAGGTTTTTCGATCTTGTCTGCACCTACTTTACTTTCTTTGTCGATAAAACTTTCTTTTATTTACACGTTAACTTTTCGATTGCATTTTCTGCTTTACTTTGGTTTTAATATGTAAATGTTATGCTTGTACACCAATTGTTTTAAGCTCTGTTTTTTTCACATCTTTCAATTGTTTCAATGATCTATCTTTATCAGCGGATTTTCCTTAGAGACAAAAAGTTTTCAGTTTTGTAAAGAGACATTTATCAATTTTAATTTCTAAGTGCATTAAAATAGCCTCAATGAGTGGCGATTCTGAAATGAATGCCCAGCCTGAACAGTCAGTCACACTAGCACCTTGCTGACTGACAAATATTTTTATAACGACATGAGCTATCCTTATTTCTTTTATGTTTGCCAATAGGATATTATAAAGAAGCATCTCTTTTGAAGACATATTTTGTCTATGTACTAGTAATTTCATTGTAAGATTATATGCATTCTATTACTTTTCATTTATCACGTTCTTTTTATTTACTCTTTTGTAAAAAAGAACATTTTGTGAAAATAAACGCTCATAAGAAGAAAAAAACCAGTGCCAGATAGGTCATTGAACTTGTGTTAATCCGTGTCTGTCTGTAGGTGTTGGGGTCTGTATCCAGAGCTATCGTCAGTAAGCCGGTCGCGTGTTCTCTGTTCTATATCTACTCTATCACCAAATGTCTCTGTGTTTTGTTTGCGAATTGCTAGGTTAGCGGCTAACGATTGACATTTTGTAATAACTTGGAATATTTTTAAACTGTGATTATTACTATATTGTACTCATTGCCAAGATTATTATCATTCTCAGCTCTAATAGCCTCGTTGGTCTATTGATCGCAAGAGTAATTCCTGAACACAAGGTCCTAGGTTAGATTCCCAGGTCGGCCCAAAGTGTTATTGGGTTCTTCTATCAGAAATTTCTCAGTAGCAGCGGGCAGCCATGATTTAGTCCTGCTTAATATCAAAAGGCTCGCCCCGTCTGACATGGGACTTGAATATAACTGGCGAAATGAGAGTTTACTGAACAAATCTGCCATCATCGCCGTTACGTGTAGCTTGGGGAGATATTTCTTGTACTGTGATTACAACTATTTTATACTCATTGTCATGACTACCGTCAATATTATGCCAGAGTTTGGTTGAAACAAACTCTTGTTTTTCCCCTAAGTAAAAGATTAGTGCGTAGTAGCTTTGGCTAACTCAGTTCCACCTCGTAAGGTTGGAACGCCAACAATGTTGGAAAAGGCTGGGCTGTTAATTTTGCGTACTTATTTCTCCTGACCTCAAGTATTCGACATGATATTATGTAGATTTAGCTTGCAGTTAGTGGCTAGCAAATAGTCGATTGATTCTGATAAGGAATAATGAATAAACCTATTCATAAAGTTAGTTATTGACAATGCTGAACATCGTGATTTTACGAATAGAGTAGGTTGATCAATTATTTTGAGACGGATATTCAGTATAATTTACCCTCTAAGATGGAAAAGCAGAAATAATAAAAAAATACCACTTCGTTGACATCCAAACATAGGTATCACTCGTTAGCTGCTAACTTATGGCCGTTTTCAAAAACCTATTGATTGATATCTGGACTTATTAGGGATAGAATTATGACATTTCACTTTTGTCAAAGGACTATCTCTAGTAAGAAATAGTGGCGATAGATAGGTTATTGAAAACGTGTATTAGAATAGTTTGTAACTAATAATTTTATCTGTGATATGTTTTGGTATAATTTTGTTAGATATTTTGTGAATGTTGCCAATTTAATTGTCAGTTAGGTATTAAGAATATAAATATTATATTTTCAATGTAATTTGTTTTATTATCACTACCATCCTATACGTGTCAACCTTACAAGTACCTAAGTTATTTTAATTCGATTTCATTTTACAAATTTCCTACTTGCAATGAAGGAAAAATCTTTGGCTTAATTTTATTGTCTATGTCCGCTCCTTCCCCGTACAAGTGGCCTTTTTTCTACAGTGGGACCATTACTAGTTGGTATTACCGATTAGATTCATGTAAATCAGGAATGGCCATCATAAATAGAAGTAATAAATCATAAACAGGCCCTGTTTCAGAAGATTAGACATGTCTAAAGTATTTAATCGAAGATAATATAAATTCTGCTTTTTACATACCTATTTCCAAGCCCGTACTTTCAATTGGCAAACAACATATGGTTGTATTCAAGAATTTCAGTACCTATTTGTGCCTCTGCCAATATCTTGTTTATAACACCCACGAAAAGAGTGTTCTCTATTCTGGACCAGATACAATGATAATACACTCCCAGACATTTTCTTCCGGAATATCCCAAGACATGGGACTGACAATCTGTCGTGAAGTATTTTTGGCGCTTGATGCAGATGCCATAAGTAACAATGGGTGGTGGCGCTATGTACGACTATTATACGACTATTGAGATGAAGATAGTGTCCCGACAGCTGAGTATTTCCGCGCTGATCAGATGTATTGTAAACTACCTACAAAGAATTTGCCAGAATGATCAATTGCAAGGTGATTTAAAGTTATTAGAAGGTACTTACTAATTCCATGCTGCCTTGTCTGTCAATTATTGTCAATTGTCAATTATTCTAAGGTACAATTGTTCTAAACTTTGGGCGAAGGACAAAGCTCTGTTCGGGTGAAAATACGGAGAAAACGAATTTTCCCAGATATGACACCTAGCTTGATCGATTTTTAGCCCCCGTAAACCCTTATATTGCAGCTTTCATCGAAATCGTTAGAGCCGTTCTTGAGAACGGGATTACAAATATATATATAAATACAAATATTGCTTGTTTAATATATTGGTAAATCAAAACAAAGAAGGTTTTCACGATAATAGCCAAAACCAAAGCGATAATACTTTCTGGTGGTATTTGAAAAGGAAGGAAGGAGAAACTACTGAAGGTTCAAATAATTAAAAAAAGTAACTTGTGTCTTCAAATGTCGCAAATCTAGAGCTGAGGGCCCTGTGATAAATGAAGTTTCACGTTCTCTTCTTTTCCAAGATGGATGTGAAAGTACTTAAAATAAATAAAGAAAAGAAAAACCTTTCAATTCACATACTTTATTAAGACAAAACTGAAACAAACAGAACTAAAATAAACAAAACACATGAAAACGAGTAAGTGACAATAAATTACAAATGACCTTACACTACCATAGTAAGATAACCACTCATTACAGAACACACTGAACTTAAAGACAACAAACTATATGACGAAACAATTAATAAAAACATAAGTGTGATAAAACTACACAGACAGACAGACAGTCATCACGAGTAGTCAGAAACCCGAGAGACTGACAACCAGTATACCAAGGAGTATCGTGTTACCCAGTAATTGGGTTGTGGAGGTCAAATAGGCAGTCGCTCCATGTAAAACATTGGTATTCAGAATTAAAAAAAAAATATGCGAGCGCCTCTCGGCACCGACAAGCTCTGGTTTTCAAACCGTTAACGCAGGCAGTTTTAGACCAGGGTTGACAACCAGCGCTTGTCGGTGCCGAGAAGCTCTGGCATATGGGCGCCGGTTACCTGTTTTCTACGTGAATACACCCAAGCCGTCCCCAGCATAGTTGGAAAAAGGCGAGGCTGAAGATGATGATGATGATGAAGTTTAATTACATTGAACAAAAATCATACAGAAATAATAGCAAAACAATAATTCTTGAACAGCAAAGGCATTTCATCATCAGATATAAAATTCCTGTCAGGTCTGACACTAGCAAAGTTATTGTACTTGGGTTCAGCGATAAAATTGTACCCGGTTTCAGAGCATTCCTTGATTCTGATGCAGTCTTTATGGAGCTCGGTGATCGTGTAGCCTGTGATGATGAAGGGAACCTTCAGTTTCAAGATGGCGTCAATTGTGGAGGGCCAGGGGTCCTTGCCGTTGTACACTGAGGAGCGCTGGATGCTGGGGTTAAAAGCGCAGACTGGAAATAACAGCATCATTTTTAGCTTATAGGATAATTTGGATTAGAACAAGAAATGTTACGATCTATAGAGTTACTAACAACTTTTAATAAAACTGGTGGGTTAATAAAAAAGAAACAATCTAAAATTCACGAGGAATTTAATTGGAAGAAGACATGAACAACAGTTTTTCTCACCAATATCAGGTACAACGAAGTCTTCGCTGGACTTGTAATCGGCGTAAGTCCTCTTGTCTTGGAAGTCGAACACAACACGGCGTTTGTTTTGACGACAGTTCTCGCATAACCTGGTGAAATTAAACAAATAATACATATTGAACAATTATATTGGTATCGTCGGGTATCTTAAGTTGTATCAGTGGATAAGTATCTACCTTACCCTGGACATGATTGTTTGGAGACAGATGCAGCAAGCTTTTGTGTGCTGATATCACTAATCTGCCTTATGTTGTTTTGTTGCCATGCCCATCCCGACCTTTCTTTGTGACGTCTTTTAGAATTAGAAGTAAAGTGGCTAGTAAATGGTACTACATTTTTTTAAATGTTATGTTTTTAAGCCGTTTATCTTCATCAACTTAAGTACTTTCAATTCTGTAATAAGATCCTCAACCTCCTTGTACCTCACTTTACACAATATTTATCCCACCAACTCACTTGATCTTCCCCAGCAGTTCCAACGGCAAGTTGGACGGGTTCAAGTTATAGTTGATAAGCACGACCCTCAGGTCCTGAAGGTCTGGTCTCAGGTGCAGGAAGAACACCTCCCATTTGTTGAGGGCATCAGCTTCGAACTGCAGCTCTGCTCCTACTACGTGAATTGTGAAAGAGGACTTCTGAAATGGAAGAATGTTGAAGGTAGTATACTAGCAAAACCTTGTGAATTCTTGCAAAGAATAGATCTATGAATATTTAACCTGAAATGTTACAGAAGGAAATAAATCAGAAGAATGAAAAGCGGCATTCTACTACCTCAGGGGCCAAAACTTAAAATGGGTTTTCTTAAAATCATCAATACTTTGTTGTTCCTGGATATCAAAAAAGTCTACTAGGGATTCTGCCACAAGGATTGATAGCAGTGTCTTTCTGTCTAAGGCAGCGTTTCCATCAGAGATGAGCGAGGATGTGTAGCGAGGGATGTGTGAACCTAACCTAACCTAACCTAACCTAACCTAACCTAACCAATAACTAAGCTCAAGCTATGACAGTGAAGCGATGTAATTATAATGATGCTATAATACGGGAACCAAAGTTGTGAACTTGAAAATTTAAATATCGTTAAATTTGAATTTTTTATTTGTTCACACATGGTATAGTTTCATTGCAGCAAAAATATATCTTTGACTTTACTGGCAATCTTTGACATTCTTAAATTTACTCTTATTTCCGTGTCCATAGAACACATCTCGATATATTGTAATAAAACATTTTTCGAGTACTTAGTTGTTACCTTCATTATAACGCCGTTGGTAAGAGAGCTAGTCTTGGTCCTGCAGAGTTGGTGGCAGTAAGCGGCAGTCAGCGGTGCCGTCGCCAGTTGCGTTAACGCTGCGTATTGTATGTCTGTTATATCTGCAAGAAAATTCAAAATTCAAAAGTCATTTATTCAAACTAGGCTGAGAATCAGCACTTTTCGAACGTCAAAATTACATAAGACAGTCCCCCAAAACGCCCACCCTTCACCACTTTCTAGTGCTTAGCTGGGAAGAAGAAGTGGCGCAACAAACTCCCCAGCAGCACAGCTGTCTGTTCAGTTAGAAAAAAAAACTTGATTCTATACAATAGTATGCAAAATAATGACAAACCCATAATGACAGCTAGCACACGCCAATATACCAACAAAACAATTGAAATCTATACTCAAGCGAAAATAAAAACTCAAAACGTAAAACTAAATAACTTAATACTTAAACAAAAACATACGTTTTATAGTAATTGTGTTTGGTTGTGTATGGTTTTAAACGATTTATTACAAAATGGAAAGATGTAAAAGTGAACAAGTATTTTTCACGAATCAACATCAAAATGTTTTATTTCACATTAACTTTTATAGGCACTTATGACACGTTAGAAGCTAGGTGCTGGGTTCAGATTGCGGTTCCTATGTAGAAGAGCGGGCAAGAAACTCCACGGTTACTCTTTTATAAAAGGTTGAGTTTACAATATTTCCAAATCGCATGTGAATAGGTATGGATGGGAGCACAACTTTCCATAATTCGTTTGTGTTGCTAATGATAAAGGAAACAGAACATGTATTATTGTCTTGGTCTATAGTAACACTTCGAAAAACACGTGAAATCGTCTAACCTATTTTTTTTTATTTTAAACGCTCTAAATAATGCTCGGTCATTAAAGCAGTATGATGTGTTTAGGCAGATTACAGACAAGCAGCACATTTCTGTCGACAGAGCCAACTTCATCTGTCCACAGAGGGAACTGCAGCTGCCGACATTGGTCAGCGTTGGCCACGTCCACGTGTCGACGGCAAACGCCGACCAATGGCGGCAATGCTCTTCTGTCCTCTAACTTACTATAATAACGTTCGCGGCGCGCTACAACAATGCTGTTGACATGGTGGGCATCAGTCGGCGTGTCGAATACTGCAGCAGTTGCTTTTGTCGACAGTAGCAGTTGCCTCTGTTGACAGCTGAAGTTGGCTCTGTCGACAGCAAAGTACTGCTCGTCTGTTTGATGCCTAACATATAACATATTACCTAAATATTGCTACATTTAGGTAATAAGCAACATTAAAGGGCCTCGTCAACGGCTGACGGCCAACTCTAGCACCACACGCGCGCGCGCTCGTTGGTCAAATCAAATAGTGCGCGCTTCCCCGGCTTCCTGTGACACACTTCTGTCACTTACTTGATTTTGATTTTAGGAAACGAGAGGAAAGATCTTACACATCAAAAATATATGTATGTCGGAAATACGTTACTGAGTTGACTAATCGGGACGCGAGCGCCGCCTGGCGGTGGCGGTCGACAGATACTACAACATAATGCTCGGACCGGCCGCCGGCCGGGGCTCAGCATAGCAGAGCAGACTTCATGGTGGCGGTCAAGCGGTGATGACGTTTAGAAACTGTCGCGCGTTTTTGTAGTGTACCTACAGTGTGTGAAATGCTAGTGTAATTAATGTAATCGTAAATTATAATTTGATCTAAGCTGCAACGGTTTTTCTATTGCGCAATAACCAACACTACCCATTAGTACGCCCGCAGTAGTTAAAATATGCCTGATAACGAAAGAGACACATACCCTCCTTCAAAATGTAAATAAAGAGCCTGTACAGGATCACATGAAATAATTGCGGTCTCCTACCTAGGTAGGTACCTTATTCATTGGCAAACAGTGTGTACCTACAATACGAGCTATAACACACAAATATTGAAATACATTATGTTATGACTTATTAGTTATTACAAATACTAACAAATATGCAGTAATAAATCAACTTTATTGGCTTCCACTCATTCCGTTATTCATCTTATTCCGTTTGCATGTAGGAAATCTTAGTCCCACTTATAATACTTATAATTATAGAATGACTGTACTGGTCACCTACTCCTTTTGACCATTGCTATGATGTAAGCTTTTAAATATGAATGAGTGTGAGTAAACTTCAACAATTAATTAATCAAGAAAATTCAAATGGTAGAAATATATTGTAGTGTTAACATATTGAATGTTGAAGACCTCTCCTCAAAATCATAATCACTGTCTATCAATTCACTATCTAAATTTAAATCTATCCCAAAGATATTTCTTTGCTTATCACTCTTCTTTTTCTTTTCGTGTGGTTAGTGACTAACCTGGTGTCATAGTTGTAAAGCCGCCCACGGGCCTCTGATTTGGCTTCGCATGCCGTCGCGGAATATCTATCAGGTATGCCGGTTTCCTCACGATGTTTTCCTTCACCGTTTTTGAAGCAAGTGATAATTATAGAATAAGCAAATGAATCTAAAAAGTCGTTCGTGACTCGGGTTCGAACTCAAGACCTATGACTTGGCAGTCTGACGAACTAGAAAGAGACTAAAAATAAGTATTTACCAAAATACTTGCATCGGATTGAAAGTACTATAATCGTCTATTACTACCACCACTAGTCACCGTACCACTTAGAGATACCATCATAGATGAGCTTCGTCTTTTCAATTTCATGCCGACGCCAACCCGTCGAGAAGCTCCATTTAGGCTGTGCAGCATCCGGTCTAACTGTTCCAGCATCTCAGCCATTATGACAATGTCATCAGCAAAACGAAGTCTTTCGTCGTCGTTCTTTAGTATTTGAACAGTAATCGTTGCTGTCCATCCATTTACTAATCTTGCAAATCGCAATTTCACTCACACGGCTTTCAATCAAATTCAAACTCTCAAACACAGGGTCAGTTATTTGCAATATTTCAAATTACACGAGCCCCTACTGACGAACAGACTATTATACTAAAATCTAGGTCAAAAGTATTGAGGGTCTCTCCCCCAGCTATACAATGAATAATTTCATCATGTTATTTGCTTTTTATTAAAACAACCCCTTTTGTACTTTCTCTTTTGCACAACTGTTATTTGAGCGTTTTGTCCCAAATATAAAATTGGCCATTCTCTCTCTTTTGAACTCAAGTTATTTTGTTCTAAGCTCAGAGCTGACAGATAATATTGGACTCACAATAAACTGAAAAGCTTGTTTTGTTTGCTTGTTCACACAATTTTACGAAAGTATTGTTTAATAATAACTGTTCTTACAACAATGTTTTAATCTTATGTGAAAGCCTCAGTATGACACTCAAATAAAATAAAATAAAGAGCTACTACTTTACATAGTAGCTAAAGATTTCACTGTTTTTTCTGCAAATAACTGTTTAATACGCAAGTACTGTTTGCTACCTTAAACATCAAGTAAGTAAGAAACCAAGAAAGAAAAACCGTTCAAATTGTAATCAAAACCTTATGCATAATTCTAATTTTAGGTTCGATTTGATTTCTGTTAAACTATGAATAAATATTCCTACACATATTCCTCTTAAACGTCAAAGTTTTAATTAAACTGATATTTAAACTCCAAAACGTAAGACTGCTATTTTGTAGTCTTAGCTACTTTCGTACCTCTCTTAAAACCTTTAGATCGCACTACTAGAACCTTGTAAATAAAATAAATAATAAAGAAAAAGGAACATTATAACCGCTTAGTTCAATCTTGAAAACTATATCTCACTCACCAATCTTCTCCTCATACATAGACGCGAGCACCTCATTGATCTTCTCCGGTATCTGCTGCGGCTGCTGCAGCACTTTGGTCGGCATCTTCGGCTCCAGACGACCCTTTGTCTGCTGGTAACAGACCAACTTCTCATAGAGGGAGTAGGACTTGCACCAGCGGGAGTGAGACTTGGGGAAGTGGTCTGCATTGTCGGTGCAGAAGGATATCTGAGGAAAGAAGAGGAAGGCGATGATAGATCCTTGCCTTTGGTTTTATAGGTGTTTTGGGGTCTTTTTATAGGGTTTTTAAGTGAGCATGGAATATCTTCAGGATATGAATCTTTTCTGAAGAAATCCCGTACTCTTATAAACCTAGGAAACTTGTTATTATCTTGATTGCTATTGTTAAACATAAGACTGGGCCACCAACGAGCTTGTCAAAATTGAATACGTGTAAGCAGTACAATAAATGAAGTTGAGATAAGAGGAGAGAAGAGATAAATCGAAAAGAATATGACATGACCAACCTTTTAGAGCACTTTAACATGGGTAACTTGTGTAATACTTGGGTAACTTACTGGTCTCTACTTGACAGTTCCTGGTAGTCTAGTTACTGGTAACTTAATAATAACGTGAGTTTATAGAAACTACCTACATTGATATTACTACTGAATTTTCTTCTACGAAAAATGTAGATTCTGCAAAATGAGACAACTACGACTAGGCTACACATATTGTATAACTGCTTAGTATTGTCTTCTACCAACCTGCCCACAACCCTGACAATCACTCAGTTTGCTCTGCCTCCACTCCCTGCACGGCACATGTGCACAGATCCTGGGATACAGAAGCGCCTCCTGCTCCCACGGCACCAGTCGTCTCTTGAGCACCTTCTCACAGGACACTATGATCTGCATTCGTATCAGCCGGTAGTCGTGGCCTGTCAAGTTTTTTGCGTCGCCGTATAAGTGTTTTTGATCTGTGAAATAATTAATTTGTTAACTTCATATTCAATCTTATTTCTTTACTAGCCTTTACCCGCGGCTTCGCCGCGTGGATGAGGCAAAATGTCCCACGAGAACGTAGTACCGGGATTACATACCAAATAGCCGAGAAAAGGTCATTGACTCCTACCGCTGCGCCCGCGTAGCCGTCACCCATAATTATTTAGTTACGTGTAATTTTGAATTTGTGAAATCTTTTAAACTATTAATTTAAATAATATATTTTATTGGAGGATTAGTATAATATTGGTTAAAATAGCTTCGGAAATAACAATTAAATTTTTATCAAATTCTGAACGATAATAATGGTTACACAAAACCTTAATGCATTATTATAATAAAGCCTTCCGCATGAATCACACCGTCGATTGGTGAATACCGTTTGAAAATCCGTTCGGCAGTTTTTGAGTTTATCGCGTTCAGACAAACAGACAGAAAGACGCGGCGTGGGACTTTGTTTTATAATATGTAATGTAAGGAAGCATATAATACGTTTATAACTCGAGAACCAGTTATTCTTTCATAGATCATAATTTTCCCAGGGGTTAGTTTCAGAAAATTATATTTTATTATTTCAGAGGCACAGCTAGTATGTTTATAAAATTTACGTACGTTTTAATACTCAACTTTAAACAATATTTATTTAAAGTTACATATTATAATCCTCAAAGATACTATGTATTACAGATATATGTATATACAAGCAAACTCAGGAAAAAATATATAAAGTTTCTAAGACATAAGTAGATTTACTCACCTTTCAGATGAACGATGGTAGATACAGCGAAGCACAGTGCTTGATGTTGTGGCCAATCTTCATCCTTATGCTTATTACTGCAGTATAACAGCAAGTTACAGTAAGTGCACGGCACGCGGGAACCACTCAAATTCTTCTTACAAACGTGACAAGAACTCTGAAGAAACACTTTCCTAAAACTATACTTGTAAACAAAATCATCATTGTCATCCATTTTATAATCTTTACAGAACTCTTTCATTTTATTATTTGTCTGCGTATTCTTAGTCTGTTTCCTTTCAACCTCAACGGAATCTTTTATTTTGACCCTAGCTGTGATTTCATTTGGAATTTTATCTTTTTCCTTTTTGAAGTCCTTTCTATTCGATCGTACAGGAATATCGGGATGGCCTAGCAAGTTTTTTGGCGGCGAAACAGGTGTTTTTTCTTCATCTGGTGCTATAATGTTTATCTTGGGATTGTTTTGTTCTTGTGTTTCTTTTACTATCATTTCAAAAGTCTTGTTGACGTCATCAATACTGGATGTGAGTGCATCTTCAAACTGTTCAATCGGTTCATAATCAAGTGCTTCGTCTTGCATTTCAGAATCGACGTAATTTGCTTGTTGTTTGCCTTTTTCTGTATTTTGACTCTTACCTTTCGACTCAGATTTACTTTCTGTTTTTTCTTCTTTCTTTGTTTCTTGTGTGGGCTGTGACTGGGCAGTAGTTGTCGTACTTTGTGTAGTTACGGTCGTTTGAGTATCTTGCTTACCTTTCTTCTTCTTATTTTTGCCTTTATTATCTTTTCTTGCAGGACAAACCGGTGGTACATCTATTGGTATTTCTGTAGTTTGTTCTTTGGGCTTTTCTATGTCTTTCTTTTCACATTCGGCTATTTCAGTCTTCTTTTCTTCTACCGGTGGTAATGCTATTGGGGGCGTGACACTTTCAATAATTTGCTGTAGTTCAGGTAAAGGCTTTTCAATGCCCGGCAATTTATCAACGGGTGTTAATGGCCGATCTTCTGCGTTAGGAGGCGTTTCGATAGTTTTGCTGTCAATTAAAAAAGGTTGCACAACTTTACTTCCAACTAAAGGGAGCTCAATCTTTTCTTCTTCTTTAAGAGGTTTTTTCTGTTTATCCTTTTTTGATTTTTTGTCTTCGGCTTTAGGTTTTTCTTCAGGTTTCTGAATGTCTTCAATAACAGTTGGCATTTTGATTTCTTCTACAGGGATACTTAGTGCAGTTTCCACTATAGGACTTTTATCTCTGATTTTTTCTTGAGCGCTCGGTATTTGTTCTGTAGCACTTTCACCAGCATCAAATAAAAGACTCGCAACATTTTTAGCTTTATTTCTGGTTGCTTCAAATTCTTTTTCTATTGCTTCTTCGCTCTTTTCCATAGAAGTTAGTTCTGCTAAAGACCTTTCAATTGACAGTCTTAATTCCTCCATATCTTGGTTTACTTCCAGCATTTTCGATTTTATATCTGTTTTCTCTTCTTTGGGAGGAGATCTTTTTTCTTCAATTTTTTTTGGAGTTTGTGCTCTTTCTTGAATAAAAGGAATGTCTAATAAAGGTTCTGCAGGAGGAAATATTTCTCTGATAACAGTATTGTTATTATCATCGTGTAACTGTTGACTTGAGGCTCGTGGATATGTGACGTCGGGTACGAGATCAGAAGCAGAACCTTCTGATTCTGACGCTCTTATACTACTTATTTCGATATCATACATTCTTGTTATATTAGAAGCATCTACTTTTTCAGCTAAACTTTGTTGTGTAATTTTTTCAGATTTCGATGTTTCCTTAACTGCTGCTTCTGGTTTCGGTGTTAATGCTCGTTCGTCCGGTTTTGTCACTTCTTCATTATTTCTTCGGGGTTTAGGGGACTTCTTCCGCTTCTTACCAGATTTTGTGTCAGTCTTTTGTTTATCTTCAGTCAATTGTGCGGTTTCTTCAGTTTTAGTGAATTCTATTTCTTCGCCAATATCCTCAGGTGTTAGTAGTACTTTTCCTTGAAATTCAAGTGGTACTGGCTTAGGAACTTCTTCTGTAATTTCTTTTACAGTGTCAACTGTACTTGGCAAATCTGATTTTTCACTCTTAATTATGAACTCTTGTTGATCTGTCTGTGGAGTCAATATTTCTGTTATGACTGCCAATTGCTCCTTGGCAGTCTCTTTGATGTCAGTTTGTTTGACATCAGATTCCGTGTTTGGTTCTTGAATGCCTATGTCAAGCACTTTAGGCATTTTGGATCCCTTTTTCCGTTTCTTACCCATAGCTTTTTCAGCAAGCAGCTCAAACTCTTGAGCTATCAGTTTTTCATCTTCATCAGGTGCTATAAAAGTAATATTACTAGTAATTCCAAGCTGTGTAGTTTGCGATTCAACGTCACTTTGCTTATCTAGGATCACGGGTTCAGTTTCAATAATTTCCAGTTTTACCTTAAAAGGATCCTCTTCAACTTTTGCAAATTCTGGAAGGAAAGTATCTTGTGGGAAGCTCTCAGTGTCATGCTTTCCTTTGCGTTTTTTTTCTACGGGTTTTGCAATTTTAGCTTTAGGTTTTGGACTCGAATCTTCAATCAAAGGATTAGGTGATTCTGTTACGGTAATCTCTTTTATTTTGTCTTCTGGAGTACTTTTTGGGATATCCTTCATTGGTTCTGCAACAATGATTTCTGCAGATGTGCCGAAGTCTATCAAGGTGGTAGTAACATCAGAATTCGTTTCATCTAGTTTAGGAATTTCTTCAAGTTTCGGAGTTTGTTTTTTGTCTTTCTTGTTTTTCTTTTTACCTTTACTATCAGGTACTGGCGATTCTTTAATTTCTTCAACTTCTTTTAGTGGAGTTGGTTCCTTTTCAATTATTGGCTGCATTAGAAGAGTTTCTTCAGTGTTTTCTAATTTAATTTCAAAGTTATCAACATCAGCCTTTACACATTCAAAGGGGATAATGGAGACATCAATTTTCTCTTCCATTTTATCTTCAGGCTCTTCCTTGTCATCAAGTAACATTTGAAAAGCAGAAGTACAAGAGTATTCTTCTTTGTCAGACTTCTCCGAATCTGTCCGCTTCTTTTTCTTATTCTTTTTTTTTGAAGGTTTTACTTCTTGATCCGTGATCTCTGTTTTCAAAAACTCTTGTTTTATATCTTGTACCGACTCTTTAATTTCTGGTACTTTTATTTCTGTTTTTATCGGAATAGTTGGCAGTTCCTGATCAGGTGAAGTAAAGTCTTCAGCCTTTTGATCTGCATTCTTCTTTTTGTTCTTCTTTTTACGAACTGTAGGAGTTATTAGAGGTAATTCCTCCATTTTTGTCTCAACTTCTGGAATATCAACTTTGGTTTCAACAGGCGGTTGAATATTAATTTCTTTGGGTTTTTCGTCAACATCATCATCAAACTCATCGTCTTTACCTTTTTTCTTCTTTCCTCTATTTCGTTTCGGTTTCTTGGGAGTTTCTTCATCCTTTACATCAACAGCAGGTGTTATTATTTCACTCACAATTTCAGGCACACGTTTTTCTTTGAGACGTTCAACTTTTTCTTCTAAATTCGGAATAATGTCAGTAATTAACCCCATTTCATCCATTTTGTCACCGACAGCCACCCCCACATTTTCGATATTTTCACCACTTTTCCCCAAATCATCGACTTTATCACCACTTTTCTCTTCCTGCACAGGTACAGGATTTGGAACTTTCCCTTTTTTATATTTACCCTTTTTATTCATTTTCACAATACAGATATATTCACGACTAACGTTTACAGGGAAATCGGAGTGACTGAGCTTCTAAATACAGATTTTGTCTGACCGATATGTTGGGCCGCATTTCTAGTCAGAAATGTCCACGTGAAATTACTAAATGTCACAGGGAACTTGCCATGCGAATTGCAACTCTGTTTTGTGTAGTATTGAGTCTAAATTCGGCTGTGTTGATGCATAATTTGTGCATGCTCCCAGTCATAAGGAAGAGACCGGTGCCAAAAGTGCATATATCTGTTACATAGAGTTGTTCTATTTATGTCATTTGTATTCGAATCGATTTACAATACTTCAATCGATTGACAATTTGACAGATTAACGTTTGAAGTCAACAATGTAATATTGAAAACGATTAATTAATCTTGTCGATGTTCAATCGAATACAAATTAATTTTAGTGCAGCTTTAAAAGTTTTAAAATAGAGCCATCTTATTATTAACCTTAAACTGAAGCAAGTAGTAAATATTATTATAATGTATGGGCTTCTACACATGGTGTTTAAACTTGTCGTCAACTTCTCGTCTCTCTTCTTGTCGTAACAATCTTTAACTATTGGTAAGTTATAGGAACCAGGTAGATAACTCTCATCTTTAAAATGTTTGTGTGATTCTTCACAATGCTTATTTAATACAATATTAAAAGCAGATATACATACATAACATCACTCCTGTATTCCCCTAAGGGTTGGGCAGAGCTGTACCTATAGGATACCCTTTCGCCAGTTATGTTTAAGTCCCATGTAATAGGTAATGTATAGGGCGAACCTATTCCCATTTTTGCCATCAACCGGGCACAAATCCAGACTAGGGACTGCTACTGAGAAATTCCAGATGGAAAAACAAAATTACACTTTGCCCGACCCGGGAATTGAAACCAAGACCTCATGCTCAGCTGTAGCGCTTGCAACCACTAGACCAAAACGGCAGTAAAAAAAGTAAATAACGATATTAAAAAATTACAATCAAGCATTACTTTCATATGGATGGGACCCATCTGTTTATAAGTTTAGGATTCCATAAGCCAAATACGTACATGACAATGGCCCACACGCATTGTATCCTTTAAAAAAGATCTGTCACAAAAATAGAGTCAAAAACGTTAACAGCATTATCTTGTCACAATCAATTCTTTCTGCTGACCTACATTTAAAGTCTTTTATGGGTCCCCGGTCACTTGAAAACAACTGTCATATGCTAGGGGGCCCTAAAACATACTGTATTCACTGACAAAAGGAGAAAAATCAAACGAAATTGATCCTTGTACTAAGAGCAATAAGAGTAGGCGCGAGTATCAGGGCATGTAAAATAGAAACCAAATTAACTATGCAGTTGCGAGAATGAAACTCACGCGAATTTATGCTCTATTCCAGAAGAAATAAGATGTAGGGATTCATCCTGTGTGTCAGTTTAGAATCATTGTTAGGATACCCCTTATTTTAAATGCTAATATGGCAGGCTACCCTAAGCAAAAGGATCGGGAGCTGTTCTTTTTTTTATTTAAGTATTGTTTATGAATACTTTTGTGCTTTCATTTGTCAGCATTTCATAAAAATACTAATGAAGTTGCGCTTTTGCATAGATTTATACTAAGTAGACAGATGAATACGCATACCTATTTATGTATCTACATATGTAATTTAAATGTAGACCAAAATAGAAAAATAAAACGCCTAAGCAATCTCAACAGTTAAAATTGTATTTTGATAAAAGTAGGTACCTGAATTTAATTTTATTTTTATTTTTATTTTCAGCGTGTGTTGTCCCACTGCAGGGCAGACGAAAACGTAGTTAACACATGTATTGTATTCCGAAAAGTTCATTGCTTACCAAGCCATGGGAAAAGCGATACAATACAAATAGACTACGTCTGTAGATAGCTTGTTAGATTAGAATAAATAAACCAACCAATAAAAACGGTCAAACGTAGTATAAAACACTTTCAGCCTGAAGGATGATTGACTTAAGAAAGTTAACTCTTTTAGTCTCAGCACCTTGAGAGCGCTTATCCTAAAAGTTAGCACTGGTGCAAAAATCTGTCAAATATTTACCTGTTTTTATTAAAATGAAATGAACTAAATTATTGATTTTGAAATCAAATAAGTAATATTGTAACACCGAATATTTAGTTTAAGATGTTAATAAAGTATTTGGAAACTTTTCAAATGCCTTTTTTACACCTAAAACTAATCAAATTCAGTGTTATAATTGCAATTCATTATTAATATTCTAGTTCACTAGTTACCCACATTTCATATTTCCATACAGTAATATAGCCATATTAATCAAAACAGCGAATTATTTGACATCTATTTGGACGTTGCCCACTTTCAGAATAAACGCTCTTATAAAGGTTCATTTTGACTTGCACCTAATATTTTTTTCCTAATACGTCATTGACAACGACAATGAAAGCTCGAAAAGGTGATATGCGCCCACTATGTGTGAAAGGAATTTGTTTGAAAGTTCCTGAACATTACGTTCGTTGACTGTACCTAATTGCGTATTTTAAATCTTCATCAGTAGATTATGACAGTTGTGTTTGATTTATGGATTTGGGGCGTGTTCATACAAGCGATGATTGGCAACGTAACGCAAAACTCTTTAAATCTTTACAATCCATCGCCTTGCCAAGTATGCTGGCAGTTGCTGCGCAAAAGTGTAAAGCTCTCTCCAATACAATTGTAATTGACGTCTTTATGTTTATATCATAGATCGTTTTATACCGTTCGTAATAATAATTAATATTTTAAATAATGCAAAAGTGCACTTAAAATGCGACTTGAAAACTTGAAATATTCATTTGTTTCTTGTCTGACTTTAGTGTTTTAGTTATATAGACTCTTTTAATTATTTTTGTTTTAACTACACAGCACAGCAGCGATTTCTTGATTGACAAAATTAAATATTAAATCAGGAACAGTAACAGTTGCCCAGCAGTGGTACAAAACAGTATAGCAAAAAAAATATTGTAACAGTAAAAATATGGATTTATGGATGAAATAATGTAGTGTAAAATGTCGTGAGTTTGATCCTCAATCGTTTCAATATTGATGAGAGCCCATTCCCAGCATATTTTTTAAGTTCGCTAGCAAACATTAACTAACAGATGAAACACTATTAAATGAAAATCACTACATATTATTAAACAAAGTCTAAAGGAAGATTTTCATACGCTTTTCACAAATAGACGGAGTGATTTATGAGGAAGGTTTTAAGTGTATAATTCACTAGCAGCACCCTGCGTTTTCACCTGCATAAGTCTCGATCCCGTGGGAATATCGGAATAAAAAGCAAGGAAGATATTTGGCACGCAGATAGTTTATAACCTGGATTAACACTTAGGATACTTTTTTATCCCGGTAGTATATTTCCGTGGGATAATTTCCCACCTCCAAGCGGGTGAAGCCGCTGGCAAAAGCTAGTTACTACATATTTTTAGTCCTTCACCACTTATTTACTGTTTTTATTGCGTGCGAGGGAACGTTACAGACTGATTATGCTCATACTGATGCTTTATACAACAAAATCTACCTATATTGCTCCAGTTTTCCTCACAAAATACGCAGTATAAAGACATAACAGTCAAGCGAATATCACAAAAAGCGCGGCGACAAAACGAGAACCATTTATCATTACAAACCACGTTCCTGCTTCATGAATAATTCAACATGTCGCACGAAATGAAAGTATCAAAGTGATGCATATGAATGTCTGTTACATTTGATTTGAATATTTTGACAGACTTTTTATTTGGGTACGAATAAAAGAAAGGATTTTGTCAGTGTTACGCAGACGGCAGGCGATATTATTAAGGTGCAGTTTTCTGGAAAAATTATTTGAAATTAAATTTATTCAGACTAAAAAGTATTTTGTCTGTGTTGGCCCTTACATACTGCTAGCAACTGTATACTACAATCACCATTCCTTTTGCTAACGTAATTAGATTGTAATTTCAGAAAACTACACTACTTGCGTACTCTTGTTATTGGCGACAGGGGGATACTGTAGTCGTTTTTTTTTACACAAATCCTTAGAATTAGATACCTAGTACCTTTGCATGTAAGTGTGGACTCCCTTTTCCGCACTAAGGCCCGTATTACAGAACCTCACTCAATACTCAAGCATTACTTTAAACTAGTTTCAACCAATCAAAAGACTTAAAGCCTTTTAAGTCGAGTTTTAAGTAATGCTTGAGTTTTGAGTGAGGTTCTGTAAAACGGGCCTTAGACTCATGCGGTCCGTTGTGCGTGGTGTGTCCCTGGCTGACATAGGCAGCCTAACTCCGCGCAGACGTACAGAAGCTGCCTAGGGGCTTGGCGGAGCGATTAGATACCTACATTCTCAGGAAATGAGAAAGCTTACTTTTGAACATTCATAATAACTTTAATTGGAAAATTTACTTAAATAGGAATGTTGACTGAGGGAAACAAAAACAATTTAGTCCGTCAGTCAGACAATCAAAAATAATATTAGACATGTATTTGTTGCTTTATCATATTAATAAAAATGTAAAAGGCATTAAAGTTGGGGAGTGGGGGCTCGCTACGTCACAAGTCGGTATAAAATCTACTGGAGAGTGACGTCATGCTACATTTTAACTCAATGTATTGCCGTAATCTTTTGATTACGTAAAAATAGAAAAAAATACGTGTCCAATATTTTTTAATAATCTGACGGACAAAAAAAAATTTCGTCGACCTAATATGAACGTGTCGAGATTGGCCTCTACATGCCACGAACTTTTAATACGCATTGTAACAAATTCCTAATCAGATCCGATTTACCGAACAAAACTAGACCAGTCTAGTTCCAAACGTAACAACCAAACTATTCTTACAATAAATTTCGCAATCCCGACTCAGGGCCTACATCCGACAGACGCGTGCGACAGAGAGAACAGATAAGAAACTAATTATAACTTCGCGTGCGAGCGAGACAGCACATCACCAAACTACGTTTACTATGAGTTAGAGAGAGAGGCAGGATAGGACGAAACTAATTATATTGCATGCATGACCAAACGATTAGTATGGAGTGCGATTTATTGTCGCGAATATATCACAGATGTTGCGATTTTTGTTCTCTAATATTTTGATTTAGTATCGAATTGTGATTTGTTTCTCCACGGTTTTTATATGAAAGGGTGATTTTTTGTTGGATTAGTGCTATTATATACCCAATGAGATTGATACGATACGAAATTATCTTATCTTTTAAGTTTTGAGTGACTAAGCCATTGACTTGCTGGGTTACAGTTTACGTATATATCTTTATGAGCAAGGGACCCAGTCTTTGTTGTTCTGAACCAGACCTTTTTTTTCAATAAATTTGAAAACTTTGAGAAAACTTTATAGTGATGGTTCTTACTACGGCCTTAACCGCTAAAGCCCTTGTAACTATTTATTATTATTTTATTTTTTTATTTATTTATTTTATTTATTAAAACTTTATGCACAAGTAAAAATAAAATACCGTACAAAGGCGGACTTAATGCCTGAGGCATTTTCTACCAGTCAACCAGTATTATATTTATTTATAATTTATTTCATGAGCACATTTTTTAGGCACTTTCACAAGTCACTTTCTTTTTCTAGGTAGCGGTTTGTTCTACGTATTTTGTAAGACAGGCCAAAATAAACTTTGAGCTCTCGTAGAAAGTTCAAAACCAAGACTGAAATCCCGCATCATAATGTACGAGTATGTACCTATTCTACTACGATAGCAGACCATCTAAAATCATAATAAAATCTATAAACAAGCGCCTTCTCCACACTATATGGTCTGTATCAAATCCGCATCAGTCGCGTGCTCTCTCAACTGTGCACAGAGTAGTGTCGAATGTTGTACTACTGCTGTTTTTTGTTATGTTTAGAACGCAAATGTGTGAGTTTTTGTTTTGTTTGTTTTATTATGTAATTGATATGTTTTCGTTATTTATGTTGTAGAAAACGATTAGTTACGATTGCTTACGATGTTTTTCAGTACTTGAGAGAGGATTAAGTCTGCGATTGGCTAAATTGATTAGTATTTGTCTTTTGGCAATAAACAAATAATGAGGTATTTCCATTTATATAATCTTCTTCTAGAGTAGTGTTTTAAAGCCGCCAATGAGCTTCTTACTTGGCTTCACATGCCGCCGAGAAATATCTCTCAGGCATGCCTGTTTCCTCATGATGTTTTCCTTCACCGTTTTAATCAAGTAATAATTATATAATACGCACATGAATCCGAAAAGTTAGAGGTGCGTGCCTTGGGTTCGAACTCGAGATTTGGCAGTCCGACGGTCACACCACTAGGCTATCACTGTCATTATATTATGATAATATTACTAAATATAATGAAGAAGTGATGAAATTACATTTTTCCAAAAACAGTTATTTGAAACACAAACAGTTATTTGCCTAACTTACGAAAACGAGAGATCTTTATAAATATTTATTTTTTATTATTTGGTTAGACAAACACACACTAGCAGCTAATTAGCTAATGCGTGTGTATCAAATTGTCCAGTCGATTCTTGAAGCACTTCAGTATAATAATATAACTATTATATTTAGAAAAAAAAAAAACAAAAATTTCATCACTTCTTCATTATATTTTAATTTACTATACACGGCAACACTTTTTCAATTGAAGACAACGAGATTTGTGACAAAAAAATACAGCAAATAAAGGTCCATCTTTTAAATTATTGTCCGCTGCTACTTCTGAAATAAAAACCTACTCTGTACAGCTTTATGCAAATAGGGTGAAGGGCCGATTTCATGTCCAACTAAATTATTCCATTTTGTGTCATAAAAATCGTGTACATTAAGTTTACAATACGGATTGCGTGCCGCTCCCTTAATGGATGGCTTAGGTTCGATTCCCGTGCGACGGATTTTTGTAACGTGACACGCTTTTGTAATTTTTTTTAAGCTTCGTTAAAAGGGTTTTTGGAATATATATGATCGCGTGATTCGTGTGTGTTTTGGGATTAAGTGAAAATCATGTTCTGACATATTACACTTCTAATTTGGATGTAAAAGGTAAACAGACTAAATTAAAGACTGATACTGAATGTTTGATTAAGGATGTATTATATGGGGACAATGCTTTTGTATATTTTTGTGTTTTGTCCACTTGTCCAGTACTTTTCTTTTGTATATTTTTGTGTTTTGTCCACTTGTAAGTTCACATTTTGAAAAGATTTTTTACTTGATAAAGTTGTTCTGAAATATCTAGTATTTCAATACACTTTACAGTTTTCACTCTCACAATTAATCTGCATAGATTCTTACGCCTGACCCGAATACGGAATTAGATGAACTTGTAAACAATCGTGAAAGAATGCACTCGATCTAAAAGATGCTAACTAGATCTTACTGTAGTTGTCGAGGTCACTTATCTTATCTAAAAGATGCTAACGTATTACGTACGTTCGTTCGTACGTTTCGTACGTTGTTACGTATTTATTGTGTATGTAAATGGTAAACCACTGACTACCTGCAGTATTGTCTCTCCTTCTCCCTTTAATCCATCCAAAGGTTGTCTGTAAAAGATCGCTTTTAGCGATAAGACCGCCCATTGTGTCACCCTATGTAACATTTCTAAATTTATTTCTGTAATTTGTATGTTGTGCATAATAAAGAATATTCTATCTTCTATCTATCTATCTAACTAGATCTTACTGTAGTTGTCGAGGTCACTTATCTTATCGTTTCATTACAAGTTATAGGATTATTACTCACTAGCTTTCGCCCACAGCTCCGCCTGCGTGGAAGCCGGAAATTATCCCACGGAAACGCACCGGGATAAATAATATCCTAATGTCTTAGCCCAGTACCCTAATTACGTAATACACGATTAATCTGAATCTGAATCGTTTTGAAACAGATTGCTAATACATAGCTTCATAAGTTCGAAAAAAATATCTGCTCAACAACGTAAATAACGCAATGAATGTTGTTGAACTGTCAAAATGAAACAGATTAGTAGTCCTAATGTCTTAGCCCAGTACCCTAGTTGCGTAATACACGATTAATCAGAATCTGAATCGTTTTGAAACAGATTGCTAATACATTGCTTCATGAGTTCGAAAAAAAACGTAATATTAACAACGTAAATAACGCAATGAATGTTGTTGAACTGTCAAAATAAAACAGATTAGTAGTTATCGTTTACGAAAATGTGTTGCGTAATTAGATAGCTGGTCATTTTTTACCATCGGAATCCGTTCAGACGTTAGGGCTGTGAAACACATACGTTTTTCTTGCCGTGAAAAACTACGGTAAAAAAACACGGTTTATTCGCCGTGTGTAGGCACGGTCGTCAGTCTTGTATGGATCACTATTATGGAAGAACCAACTATTGAACCACTACCACCAGGAACTGCATCAATACTAAATTGCAAATCAATGATTATGAAGCTTGTTGAGAGACACGTTTTTAATGAAACCGTTCCGTGTACAAAAGGCCTAAGGCGTGAAAAGTTAGGTATGCTAGCTAATATTATAAATGCGAAAGTGAGTTTGTTTGTTTGTTACGTTTTCACGCTAAAACGGCTGAACGGATTTGGATAAAATTTGGCACATGGGTGGAACACGACCTGGGGTATGACATAGGGCTACTTACTATTACTTTTTATCCCGATATTCTGACGTATGCGGGTGAAACAGCGCAGCTATTTTATAATATTAAAGTACAGTTATAGGAATGTAAGATAGCCAGTCAACAAGTGTGCTGAATCTTTTTAGCATCACTTGCTTTAAAATTGTAATCGGAATATTATTAAACGAAATTTAAACACAAACACCCCCTAGGTATTTGTGTACCTACGGGTCGAACACAGAAACTCCTTTTCTGAAGTCGGTTAAAAAAGTAAGTTCAGCTAGATAAAATTGACAACTAAATTAAAGTGTGGTGTGTTGTAAATGAAAGTGTTTAATATTTATTTATTTGTTTTCTTTGGAAGACTACCTAAACAAAACAATAATAAAAATAGAATAAAAGAGAACTAAAAAAACTTCGCATGACTCCGGTGCAGCATAGAAACTAGGTTTCATATTTCAATACATTATTCAGCTCTTGTAAAAGGCGACTACGGGATTATATATGACAAGAGAGCAGGTCGCAGGCGGCGTGCTGTCTCGTAATTATACTACGAGACAAGTGCGATTATCAAGTACCCTTTTGTTCGAGGAGTTGGTGTTTATACCTTTTCTTGTGGAAATATTTAATTGGTCTTCTATATACTTATTGACCTACTAATGATGTTCGCTTTTTTTAATAACTAGGGTCAGTTATTAAAAAAAGATTATTCGGGATTATTTGACGTTCGAAAAGTGCTGATTCTCAGCCTAGTTTGAATAAATGACTTTTGAATTTTTGAATTTCTAACGATGTAACTTTTTGGCCTTTTCTCAAAATTTGGTCGCACTAACTAAGCTGAGCACCCTGACCAAATGGATTTGGTTAGGTTAGATCTGCGGCCGGTGGGTTGGTCGCTATTACTTGACTATTAAGCATTTTTAGGTCACAAAAATAGGAATTATTTAAGGCTCACAAAAAGAGGCTAATAATTTATTATTTTAATCTTATTTTTAATCTTTTTTTGTAATCTGTCAATTGTAAAGAGCCCAAACTCTAAACGTCAACGAATTATAACGTTGCTAGATTAAAGAGTACATGTGTGACGTAGCATGACAATAGAAGTGACAGGTATTACGTTTAGTCGGTTACTTGACAGCTGTCTCGTCACGTGGTTTTTTGTTGTTTAACTACCTAAACCTATGGAGTATAGATGAATTTACCGAACTTACAACTTACTTTACTTACAGATATGAACATGGAGTCAGTTTGCTAAGTTTCATCATGCCTGGTTTATACGATGGCAGTGACTGGACCCAGTGACTCGGAATTTCGGACCAAGTCAGTGGGTGTATGTAGATGAGATCGGCAGTAAGTCAGTAAGTCAGGAGGGGTAAGCTACTGGGCCCGAAAATAGACGGGTAGCTTAGTCAACTGGACAGACTTGCGGGCGCAAAATCAGTACTGGACTGGGTTGAAACAAGTGTCTACACGAGCCCAGTTGCAAATCAGCGCTGGATTAATTTACTGTCACATTACTGGGCTGGATAAACCTGCTTTCAAGTCAGGAAATACACCGGATGCGATACAAGAGTTACAAACAATAGCTAAATAAGCTAAGCTAATAAGACTAAATAATTGGTATTATAATTAATTTTCGTTTTATATTCTATGCAACGTAACAATGATATCAATAGTCTTGTCACAGTACATATTATGAGTACTTATCCACTTTCCTATGCACATAATCAGTCACATTACCACCCCTAATAATCACTCACCCCTATTCATGCAGTTGTTAAGCAGATTTTCAAAATGACTTAGCTCTGAAAATCCATGACAAAATGTACTCCTCGGTACACCTTAAACAAAATACATCTGTAAGTATTGTATCCAATTGTGAAGATTTAGATCTACCTACCAGGGATCGCGATCCAGGTCCAGTTGAAAACCGGTCAGGCACTTATAGATTTGCTGAACTGGGCTTTTTTGGCGCAACCAGCAGCAGACTTTTTATTTGTATTTTTTATTATTTTTTATCTGCTGTATTATTATACTATGTGCTTTTTACTCTGTGCTAAATAAATGTATTTTCTTTCTTTTCATATCTACATAATTATAGCAGTTCACAAAAGACTACGTATATTTTATTCATCACACCATTACACCTGAAAACAGACCAAAATCCTTACCCAACCTGTCCTATAAAAAAAAACTCTACAAATCATACCATACACCGTAAAAACATAGTAAATCCATGTTCGTACAGTAAATCGCACTTAATAGTAAAACTTGAATACAAAAACCGCCTTTATTCAATCTCAAACTATAACCACTTACGTGCGATAGTGGTTCGTAACTATAAAATAACAGCCGCATGAATCGATCAAGGCTAAGCAACGCTTACCGAGGCTGGTGCGTGTATGGGTGACCATATAATCAATGCCTCGGAAAGCACGTAAAGCCGTTCGTCCCGGCTGATTTTGACAGTCGTTACGGGTAGTCAGAAGCCCGAAAAACCAGTCCTACCAAGGGATATCGTGTTACCCAGAAACTGGGTTGTGGAGTTCAGATAAGCAGTCGCTCCATGTAACATACTGGTTCTCAGCTGCATCCGGTTAGACAGAAAGCCGACCCCAACATAGGGAGAAGGCATATAGATGTGCGTGCGGGTGAGTGTACTACCGGGCTGACTGTGGTACCGGGCTTGCCAGCTGATGTCGATGACCCGAATACCGTGACAGAGGGATGGGTGCGGGGGCAGGGGGCACGGGTAAACGGGGGCCGCGGGGAGAGCGGGAGGGGAGCGGTGATGTATGGGGAGCTGGTAGGTTAACACTATTGGACGGTACGGAAAGTAGCGATCGATAATTTATTTGTTATCAATAATTGTCTTAAATGTAGGTTAATTTCTGGTAGCAGGTAAGTAAGTTATCCAAAATCTAGCAGGCATAACCATAGACAGTGGAAAGGCTTCTTTTAATACAAATACTTAACGAGCACTTTTATCAGCTCGATCTTGCTTATTGCATGTTGGAGATGTCGGATTATTTATCCCAGGTATCCTCGCCAAACATAAAACAGAATTAGAGATCTTCTATGCCATACTTGAGTGGTGTCTTTTATAGTGGTTAATAGATCTGCAAGACATGAAATGCATACCAGAGAGGTTAATAAAAATAAATCCGCTGTACCACCTATGGCCATGGAAGTGTTAAATGAATAAGTGCAAAATAAATATAATTCTGCATTGCTAGAAATGACACTAGCTACGGCGCGCGTAGCAAAGGTCTACGCCTGCTACGCTGTCGTAGCAGTTTGCTACGCCAGGCTAAGCATTTATGAACCTCATTCTTACTGACATAATTTTCCGTTTTGAAACATGATTCTTAACACCTCCAGGAAGTACATGTTCACACGCCAAACCTATTTATAGAACGAACAGTGGAAACAAATTGCCACCCTTAAGACATCTCTGCAAATGTACAACCGGTAGCAACCCCCTAACATTTATAAACATTGGAAAACCCACCTTATTTCCAAGATGATACAGTGCTTTCTACTGCAACATCTCACTCAAACGTTATTGAATAAAGCGATCCTGTACTGCAATCGAACATCAACCTTCCGCTCTCAAAGCTAAAACCGATTTTACGTTGACAAAAAAAGGTAATAGCTAATATTTCCTGTTCAACTTAGGCAATGTAATTTGTACCCTGTTGTACATAAAATTAGGTATGTTTTACATTGTGTAAACTTAAATACATTTAGTATTACAAATACAGTTTCGCAGAGCTCGGCGCGAGAGATTTGATATCGTTTTTTGCAAGTGTCTCCGTATATAATATACTACATAGCAAGTTCTCGCTCCCTTTGACAATTTTCTAATATATTTCTCTTCTGCGAATATTTCTTTGCACAGTGATTGGGTAGCAAGTGGCAGTTCTACGAAAGTATGTAATCTAGCGACTTGCATCGCCGTCTACTGCAACCACCGCAAACATTTGGCTTTTTTTTTTGTAATGTAACATAATAATACCAGCCTCTTGTTGTACCACTGTGGGGCAAAGGCTTCTTCTCATACAGAGAAGGCACGAGCATTCAAAATTCATCGCCATTTATTCAAACTAGGCAGAAAATCAGGACTTTTCGAACGTCAAAATTACATAAGACAGTCCCCCAAAACGCCCACCCTTCACCACTTTCTAGTGCTTAGCTGGGAAGAAGAAGTGGCGCAACAAACTCCCCAGCAGCACTGCTGTCTGTTCAGTTAGAAAAAAAAAACTATATAATAGTAAGCAAAATAATTTAAATTACGCAACACAAAACATTATTTAAATTATAAATTATTAGCCTTAAGTCAGCTAGCACACGCCAATATACCAATCAAAAATGTTTGATCATTGATCACCACGCTTGCTCAAGACGGGTTGGCGGGTTGGCTTACTCACGATGTTTTACTTCACCAATACCGTATTCATAATATAAGTCAATAATAAACTCAAGATAAACTCAGAAAGTACACAATAATATGAATTGAAAAAGTCACATTTTTTGTAATACATTGCACTAAAGTCTGACAACCAGTATTAAGTATTTAATCAAAATATTATACAGGAAGCCCAAAATGCTACCAAGAATTCATCAGAACATGATTTCAGACACACCAGCGTTGAAATGTCTCGTCAGTTATTAAAAAGAAACATAACAGCTATACGGGTGTGCAAATACTTCAGCTCAATCGGATAGCGGGATGTTGGCGAAAATCGATTGCAATACTGGACCGTTCGCTACTAACATGCTGAGCAATATATCGGTTCACATACCTAGCTGTCAGTATTATTTACATAGCAAATAGCTCTTTTTGAAAAGTATCTATGCAGTTACTTAGTTAATCTACACTATATCATAATACAAAGAGAAAAGATGTGTATTTTTGTTTTTTGTTTGTAATTAATAAACTCAAAAACAACTGGACCGAATTTACAAATTCTTTCACTAATAGAATGCTATATTATCAATAAGTAATATTGACTATCCTACTTTAATAATTAATTAATAAATCCTACTAATATTATAAAGGTGAAAGTATATATGTTTGGATGTTTGTTACTCAATCACGCAAAAACGGCTGAACGGAATTGGTTGAAATTTGGCACACAGATAGTTTATAATGTGGATTAAAATATAAGATACTTTTTATCGCAATAGTACGTTTCTACGTCCATGAGATAATTTCAGACCTCCACGCGGATGAAGTCGTGCGCAAAAGCTAGAAATTTACTCGTATAAAAATATATCAAGCGGGTGAAGCCGCTGGCAGAAGCTAGTCTATGTTAAAATCGTTTGCACGTTCAATCGTTTAGTTTTATTTTTCTATCGCAATAGGTTACCCTATTGATCGAAGGTTACCCTGTAATGATAGATGTAAGTTGGAAAATAAATAAATAAAAATACATATTTTATTTTATCCCGGTAGCAAGTTCCCGTGATTTAAGACAATGTATGTTTTTGAAGACTGATAATTTTTAATAATATTGTTTAATATTTTTACTGTGTTTATTACTTATTTATTCTATTTTTTGTATATGAGTATTTTGCTTGAAATAAAACACATTTTATATTTTTATTTAGACCTCTACAGAGCCAATCTCTTTTGCCCACGCCAGGCGAAGCCGTGGGCAAAAGCTTTAAATTTACTATATCAGCTGGTGTGACATCCACTTTACCCATAAAAGAGATTACATAAGCTTACAAAGCAAAAGCAAAGCATAGGTTATTTTACCTCACCTGAAATAAGTAGGGAAACAGAGGGAGTTTCCGTGAGTGTGAACTAAATCTTTAAAAAAACCGGCCAAGTGCGTGTCGGACCACGCACAACTAAGGGTTCCATAGTTGGGATGAATTTTATCCCAAGAACAAACTTAACATTGTAGTTGAAAAAATGTTCTCGCATACATTCCAACTGCAAATATAAGTTTATACGCAAAATATTGAGAGATTTACCATGTTATTTTAAGACCATAGACTTCTTATAGGGTTTCCTATAATCTATGAGTAAAGAACCATTTTCTGTATTTTTTTTTTAATTTTTGGGCTCAATACTTTCGGAGATAAGCGGGGAAATGGTTAATATTCATAAATTTTTCTTAAATATCTTTAAAAGTGTTCATTTTAAAATCATGAAAAAATATAATAATATATTTGAGATCCTCGCAACAAGCCCTTTCGTTTGATATGTCACACGGTAAAGTTTGCAAAACTTCACACGGTATAGTTTGCAAAACTTTATATTTATTTTTCATATTTGCCTCCCATAAGTGACCCCCATATTAAAAATTCATTTATGTACGATACATGTCGTGTTGAGGTCATAGAAACTCATATGTGCTTCGGACTGCGTATCATCTCTATGCTGACGATTTACAGCTTTACTGTCAGGCAAGTGTTGATAACATTTCTGATGCGATTACGGAGCTAAATCGGGATTTAGGTGTAGTCAAAAACTGGTCTGATCGATTTGGGGTGGTGGTTAACCCTACCAAGTGTCAGGCTATCATAATAGGGAGCCCACACAGCATAAGGAAGCTGAATGGTTTAACTGTGCCATCTGTAATCTTTGACAACTCAGTCATTCCGTTTGGCTCCGATGT
Organism: Agrochola macilenta; assembly: GCA_916701695.1. Classification (NCBI taxonomy): domain Eukaryota; kingdom Metazoa; phylum Arthropoda; class Insecta; order Lepidoptera; family Noctuidae; genus Agrochola; species Agrochola macilenta. Next base: position 1,075,906 of record OU753576.1, read on the forward strand.
TAAGGATCTTGGCCTGCATGTCGACACTTGTCTTGACTGGCGAAGGCAGGTAACAACCGTCAGTAAAAAAGTTACCGGAACTTTGCGGTCGCTCTATCGGTTAAAAAATCTTCTCCCATCACACATAAAGGCAATGCTTGTACAGTCCCTAATATTTCCCATAATTGACTATAGTGATGTGTGTTACTATGATCTGAATGCAGATCTCCTCAATAAACTTGACCGCCTTCTCAATAATTGCATTCGATTCGTTTTCAATCTTCGTAAGTATGACCATGTATCCGCGCACCGATTGCTTTTAAAGTGGTTACCCATTCGAGAGCGCAGAGAGGTGAGGGCTCTGTCTATGTTGTTCTCTATTCTCGACAAACCCACCTCTCCTTCTTACCTGACTTCCCATATTCAATACTTATGCTCTGCCCATAGCAAAAATCTTCGTTCAACCAACAATCGTCTTGTACGATGTCCTTCTCACCGCTCTGGTTTCATTCACTCTTCTTTCTTTGTCCAGGCGGTCTTTCTTTGGAATTCGCTACCTCTGAATATCAGGACGGCAACCAGTCGGTTGTCATTTAAAGTGAAGGTACGTGAGCATATACGCAAGAAGTTGGCTGAAACATCCCAGCGGTGATTTGCTGGATTCGTTTTCTCCTCTACTGATCGTTATTTCTCCTCTACCGATCGTTATTTCTCCTGACAAAGATTTTTCTGTTTATACTATGTATATGTATGTATTTATGTATGTATTTATTCTTGTATTTTATAGTTAATTTCGTGTTATCAATCCCTTTTGTTGCACCTGCCATGTTTTGTCTCTGCACCACCCTAAGGTTGACTGGTAGAAAATGCCTCAGGCATTAAGTCCGCCTTTGTACGGTATATTTTTACTTGTGCATGAAGTTTTAATAAATAAATAAATAAATAAATATGTGTACCAAATATCAACTAAATTGGTCCAGTAAATTCGGAGCAAATTGGCTGTGACAGACAGATAGACAGACACCCAGCCAGCCAGCCAGACAGACACACGAGTGATCCTATAAGGGTTCCGTTTCTTCCTTTTGAGGTACGAAACCCTAAAAAAAAAAATTAATGATCTACGCCATGTCAACAGAAATATGTTCACTGCTGGTCATTGAGTCCTCCCAAGAGTACCATGAAGACAATTCCAACGAGCTACAGAATTACATTTATACACTAACTTACCTAAGTTTAAAATACCGTTAAATAATTTCACCTAGTTAAGTCGAAGCTTCAAGTCTTCAGAAGCGAAAGGTCAGTACGTAATAGCACTGGGTATGAAATAATGGTAACTTTAGAACGTCGATCTAGTGCTAACACGCGATCGTAAACAGAATTACATAAGTACTGAAAACTTCAGGCGAAAAATAGTTTTAAAAGTTTTCATTCTGATATTTATTAATAGATGAATCCATACTTCTATACTATCCTTAGTTTCATACTTTATATTATACTAGCTTCTGCTCGTGAGTTCGTCTGCGTGGACTTCAGAATATTTCATTTACCGGGATAAAAGTATCCAGGTTATAAACTATAATTATTTATCTTTAACTCTATTGGTTTACGCGGCGTACGCCAGTAAAGTTCCTCGGCATGATTTTTTCCGACAACTTCAACAATAATCGTTCGGAAGTTTTTGAGTTTTTTTCGTGATCAGACAAACACGGCGGGGGTCATTGTTTTATAATATGTAGTGAAATGCGAAAGTAACTCTGTCTATTACCCTTTTTACATCTTAACGGCTGAACGGATTTTGATGAAATTTGACACGCAAGTAGACTTTAACCTGGGTTTGGACTAAGGATACTTTTTAAAGAAAGTCGTGAAATAACCTCCACGCGGGCGAAGCCGCGAGCAAAGCTAGTATAATAACGGATAAAATCTTCACAATAGTTTTTTATTCGCTGGTTTAAGACACACTTTGAAAAATTAAACTCAATATATTGATTTCAATAATAAAACCACTTACTGAGAAAGTTAAAGATAGCCGTAAGTGTCAAGTGTCACGATGTCACGAATGTCAGGTCACGTTAGTGTCAAGTGTTACGAGTGTCAGGTTAGTGAGTATCAAGTATCACAAGAGTAGCAGCGTGGAGTATGGATTTGTGCCCAGTTGATGGCAATACGCTCGCCCCCTATTACATGGGATTTGGCGAAATGTGGGTGTGCTATTATAGTTTCAACTCTGCCTAACTCTTCAATGATTGCAGGCGCGATATTAATGTTAAATTTAAAACCTACTAATCTAGATTCTAGCCCAATAATTTAAATTCAGTGCAGTAGCCAATTACATATAAATAATTCTAGCCTGTCAAAGCATCAAGCTTGACACAAAAGGTCAGGCACACATGAACAGATTTAGAAGCTTCAAGAAGTCTTGGAAAAGGTCAGTACTCAATAAACGTATTTAAAGTTTATCATGAATCTTAGGTCAAGACACGCGATGGACTGAATTAATTAAAGTCTTATGCAGTGATACTTAAATGTGGGGCGGCCAGCACTCCTATTGCATAGCACAAAATCTAAAGGATTTTGAAGAAAATTCCAAAACGATTGCTTCGTTTGAATAAAAACGTTTTTTAAAACATAAACAAACGACTACCAAATAAAACACTACAAAGTGAATAATAACTTTAATTTCGGAAGTCGGTTAAATATTGAAATTCCGACTTCCTAAATTAAAATAATTTTTCACTTTGTGGTGTTTTTATAGAAATAGGTTTTTTTTTTTTGTAAAAAGTTTTTATTTTTTCATTTTTAGTTGTGTTACCAACCCCACACAAATTTGAATACCACAACCTGCTATGTAAATACGAGTAACAGTGACAGGAACTTATCTTCATATCATCCACATAGACTAAGTGGGAAAAATATGAATTCTAACATTTATATGGGACCACCTCGAGAGCATACCCTTACAAAAAAAAAATCTCTAAATCAGTCCCTAATTGAAAGAGAAATCGATAAAAAAATAAAAAAATTACATATATACGCTACGAACATAGAACTTCTGTTAAAAATTCGTCTGTTCGACAACGTAAATAGCGCAATTAATGTTATCATATTGTCTAAATAAAATGCATTGCAATTGTTAGTTTGTTACGCAATTATCCCGCAGGGTACCCTGAGCAGTTAGTCATTCCCGCTGCCACGTTGCAGACTGGCTAATATTTTAACCAGAGGCCGAGACAAGTGGCAAACGCTTTCAAAACGTTTCATAGATAGATAGATAGAATATTCTTTATTATGCACACCATACATATTACAGAAATAAATTTAGAAATGTTACATAGGGTGACACAATGGGCGGTCTTATCGCTAAAAGCGATCTTTTACAGACAACCTTTGGATGGATTAAAGGGAGAAGGAGAGACAAATACTGCAGGTAGTCAGTGGTTTACCATTTACATACACAATAAATACATAACGCATAAACTTAACCACATAAATATACATATATATATATATATATATATAGATATAATATATAAAATAATAAACATGAAACAAGAATAAGGAACTTTATGTAATGATGATGTTTAAGGAAAGAGAAAGTGTTTTTTCACCAGAGTTTAAAAGTGGACAAAGATTGAGCACGCCTTATCGACACGGGCAAGGCATTCCATAACCGTACTGCTTGAACTGTAAAAGATTAAAATTAACATATTTCTACAACGACTTTCAACACTATTGAAAGCTTTTCGATAACTTATTTCAAGTCAGCTCAGTGGCCCTCAGCTGGTGCCAAAACGAGAGAAGACTGTAGGTACCAAATCTTCAGAATTTTTTTATTCAGGATTTAGACCGAACATCAAGCTCAATTTTGACCCTGAAAACTCTGGTGAAGATTTATCTGACTCTGTAATCAGACAAATCATCACCACAGTTGTTCTGTAACAAAAGAGGACTATGAGATAATTTTTACTCTTGAACAAGTAGTTTTACCTATGTAATGCTGTTGCAGCTTATTTTAAGCTACAAATACTCACCAAGCCTTAACAAGCTTAGCAATTAAGCTCCATTTCAGTAGAGTCGTATCATGAAATAATTTCACCCAGTTTAGAAACTCAAGTCTTGTAAAAGGTCAGTACATAGTGGTTATGTAATGAAAACTTTAACTGAATCTTGATTTAAAACCACGCGATCGTAAACTGAATTACAGGCTGAAACCAGTTGAAAACTAGGTTATTTTACTTGCTGATAAAACTGTAGGAAATTCTACTTAGAATGGGCAGTAATCTGGGTTAGTTTACATTTCCTAATATTAGCTTAAATTAGCTAAGTAATAACAGCCGCATAGGTCGATCCATCAGGTTAAGCTACGCTTGCCAGGATTAGTCCGTGGATGGGTGACCATCTTTACATACCGAGACTAAGTTAGAAGCCCGACAGTCTGACAACTAGTCTTACCAAGGGGTATCGTATTACCCTGATACTGGGTTGTGGAGGTCAGATACGTAGGCACCCTGTTAAATACTAGTAATCAGCTGTATCCGGTTAGATTGAACGCTAGGCAGATTAATTTAGCTTATATGAGCTGGTCTTGGGATGATAATGATGAGGTCCTGAAGATAATGTCTGATAATAACACAGCGACATATACACGTTTCGGAAACACGAGTTTTGGGGGTTCCATCCTGGTAGACCCGAAGTGACTTTATAATCTAGAACAGCAATAATCAGAGGGTAAAGAAAGCAGCGATACTCGTAGGAAACCTGTACTCTAATTGCGTAATACATGATCAATCAGAATCTGAATTGTTTTGAAACAGATTGCTAATCCATTGCTTCATAAGTTCGAAAAAGAAATCTGCTCAACAACGTAAATAACGCAATGAATGTTGTTGAACTGTCAAAATGTAACAGATTAGTCGTAATCGTTTACGAAAATGTGTTGCGTCATTAGATAGCTGGACTAACAATGATCTCAAGGACCGCCAACATAGAGTCAGCAAGCGTGTCAAGTTTTCTTACGTTTTTCGCAAATTGCAGGTCAGAATCAGGTTGTATGTTGATCTAAATATGATTCGCGGTCATATCAAATATTTATTTAAAGAATTATAATCATAAAATCATCAATACTACAACTTAGAAAATGTCAGTTATAAGTTTCTCTTGGACACTATCATCGGTGAAAGATAAACATCGTGAGGAAACCTGACTTAAGTCTGAAATCGCCAGTCCGCCTTGAGCAAGCGCAGGCATCAATGCTCATGCCTTCTCCGTACCTTCTCTGTATGAGAAGAGGCTCTTGACCTGCAGTTGGACAATATAGGCTGGTATTATTATATTACCGAGTATTAGAAACATATATTTTAGAAAACAATATTCCAGAACACATCACTAACATCATAATTCTTTTTACCTTTCACAAAGAATTTCCCTACCCCTATAAACCATATAAAGGGTGATAATTCTCCTCGTCTCCCACCGTTTTTAGCGTGAAGGTGAATAATAAAGCTTTGTGATAGCAGGGAGCCCCAGGTCCAAAATATTACCATTTAAATTGCCCAGCGTTTTCACTTAGGGTTGTGCAAAACGAATGGCGTTATTTATTTTTAGGATTATGAGGAATTTGCATGTTTTATTTTGTATGTGGGTGTATCCCTAAAATGTGAATAATGTTACAGTTACATGTATTATCTACAAAAAGATTTTTATTTTTGTTTGTAATAATAAACTCAAAAACTACTGGACCGATTAAAAAAAAAAAAACACCAGTAGAATGCTATATTATCACTGAGTAACATAGACTATAATTTATAAGTTCTTGCACACAGTGCAAAGTAATGTCTTTGTGTCGGGCGTTAATGCGCGTATACCTCGAGAAAGGATCCGATTAAAGCTCAACTCACACGTATAAGCACTGCACGTGATGATCGCCTCATCTCGAGCCATTCGAGATTTTTTCTACGAAACTCCATACTGCAACGCACACTTGTAAGTATCGTAATGGCATCGCCATGGCTCGGGATCAACTAGTAAAAATGTAAAATCATGATATTTCGTTTTAATTAAAAGATTTAAACACTTGTTTTTAGTTTAATTTGTGATCTCCTGTGCGAGTATAGTATGAATACCTTTTTCTTTCTTTCTTTCTTTCTATTTAAGCAGAGTTCAAAGCTAGTTCATTTTAAATATGATCTCCCTTTAGATATTTGAAAATAAAATAAATAGTCCGTGGAGTTTCTTGCCCGTTCTTCTCCATAGGTACCTACTACGCTTTGGAATGGGCATCTAGCTTCATCTTTCTGACTAACCGACCCCTTGACAATTCAAAAGTGCCTGTAATTGGTTTATTTGAAAGAAATGCTTTGAGTTTGAGAAACCGCATCGTCTCTTCCTATAGACCTCGCGAAAAAAAAAATCGAACAATATTTATTATTTTTCTTATGCATGGAGATTATCCTACCTAACTTATATTATAAATGCGAAAATGAGTTTGTTTGTTTGTTACGCTTTCACGCTAAAACTGCTGAATGGATTTGGATGAAATGTGGCACATGGGTACACCTAGACCTGGGTTACGACATAAGATACTTTTTATTCCGATATTCCCACGGGATCAAGACTTATGCGGGTGGAACCCGCGGGGCGCTGCTAGTTATCATATAATTTTATAGCTGTTTCTTCAATCAATACAATGAAGTAACAATTTAGGTTTTTCCCTAAAGTCGGCAAAGCGTAAGTAATTTGATTGGTATCACACATTTCCGTAACTGGCGGTAACCACTTTCCATTTAAGCCATTCGGTCTCTTTACCAACCTAATACAAACACTAAATTACACCCATTCATACTTACTACTACGGAAGAAAAACGAAATAATAAACAAACTAAAAACTTATTTTCTTATAGAATGCAACTCGCGTGCCGACCCTAGGATCGGCAGGAAAACTTTGCATAGTTATTTTACTTGTAAAAGCGTAAAATACTGCCACAGACATTTTGGATACGGCTATAATTATTTTGCATATTGCATTGCATGCATATTTAGGCATATAATTGTTTTTTTTCATATTTCCTGATCATGACATAATTTCTGTTCATAAAAACGATACCGTTCGTTTTTATGAACAGAAATTATGTCATGATCAGGAAATATGAAAAAAAACAGAGTTATGTCTGATACAAAATGACAAATACTGGGAAAAATTTAAAGAAAAAATAATATATAGACTGGAATAGTTTTAGTCCGATAAAATACTACCATGGATCACCTTAACTAGTTCTACCGCCAAGCAGCGGTGCTGTTTTCCAGATGCAAGAGTAACGAGACATTTAAGCTTTAGCGCGACAAAAGCCGGCCACGCCGCCGGCTTTTGTCGCGTGTAGGAGGGTGTAGGAGCTCTGTGTGTAGGAGCTATTAGGCCGGTTGATTAATAGACTCTAAAAAAAATCGTTTCAAGATTCGAATGGGCATGTAATCGTACCCCAATAATTGCCATTTTGATGTTTAAAAAATACTAAATAGCCAACTAACTGCGCCCGACTTTGATGTAACGCTCGCCAGCCACTGTGCCGCCGCGCGCCGGTCGGCCCTAGGTTAGTTACTGCGGTAGCTTGGAGATAAGGCCAGTGAGTTAAATGGAAGCATATATTTTTTTAAACCGTTCGTCATTAGAAACGTAAATAGTTTTTAGAGGCACATTCAATAAGTTTTTTTTTTTTTTACTATTTTGGTTACAGTACCTACCACACAACAATTCGTATACCACTACTTGCTATGTAAACAACAGTGTCAGGAAGTATTATAACATCATCAAGATACACAAAGTGGATTAAATAAGTATTATCAAAGCTAACTCAAAAACTACCCAAGCAAAGTTAATAAAATTTATATGAGACCACCGCGCAAGATTTCTCTACCAAATGAATAAAGAATTTTCAAAATCAATTTATAATTGACGAAAATATCGATGAACATACATAAAAAAGAATTTAAAAAATACAGACTAACATATAACCTCCTCCATTTTTGAAGTCGGTTAAAAAGCGAACCTCATTACAAGCTTAATAAGTTTTTAAACGAGCAATTAAATATTTCCCAGTCGAATACAAATACCCTATGTATTTGTATTCGAATGGGAAATATTTAAATTATTTTGGGAAAAATTTATCCAGAGTAAAGCCTGCTTGTTCCTTCCTCCTCCCTTTCAAACTCTACCAAACTAGTTAAAAGTTCCCCAAGTCTCTAGCTAGAGTCGTCTAACTAGCCTCGCTTTATCTTTTAGCTGCTCGTTAGTTTCACTCGCGAAATTCTCAAACAACTCTACTAGCTCTACGAGTACATTTGTGTTTTCTTGTATCATTACACCACACAATTGGCGGTATAGGCTGAAGGAAATCTAAGATTGTTAATGGTGTCACTGTAGGACATAGGCCTCTTCTCATACTGAGAAAAAAGGGAAATACTCTCCGTAGCAACTTGCTAAGTGTTATATTATGAAATTTAAGCAAAAAAAGTTCTGTGCGCTAATGCAGTGGTCACATTAGCGGCTTCGCCACGTTTATTATGTACCACCACCCGGGCGATAAGTGCTACGCAGCCCGAACTATCGCGACGATAACCGATAATGTTTGGGCACATCTGCGTTTATCGTATCACTGTGCGAAGCTTCGTTACGATAAACGCAGATGCGGCTAACATAATACAAAGATGTAGACTATGATGCGTCTCAGTAATAAAAAAGACCATAAAATATATAATTTTAAAAAATATTGCTCCATCAGACCATTTATAAACAGAAAACTTTCCTTGAAAAACCCTACTATATTGTAGGCAGCAATTTTCAATATAACTGCGCGCGGTAGACAAAGCGACGGCGACGTCGGACAACGCTTAGACCATTACGTTATGTCATGCGTCAGAAAAGTGAACGTAATCTGAAGGACAGACTATCGTTTTTTTTTATCTGGAAAAGAGTTTAATGTCTTATGGCCTTGAGGTTTTAATGTGACGAAAAAGGTTCTTCAAAAAGAGACAATAACAAGTATATAATTATATATATTACATATGAATGATACATGAGGGTGAACTATTGGAACATCTCTGCCTAACCCTTTGGGGATAACAGGCTTGATGTTATGTTATGTATTAAAAGTCAATCATACATGAAAAGTTAGAATGGCTGCATCTGATAGATCTACTTTGTAAAGTATTATATTTTTTAATTACCTATTGTGAATGTGAGGAATAAGTGGATATTGAACTCATGACCGCAACTGATCCACGATGATGTGAATTGTGCAATACATACCATTGATGTCATAACTTGACCTTTAATTAACAATGGAATTGAATAGGAATAACTTACACATACGTCTTTTATTGACTTGAATGTGCCCTGGCGGCTGTGAATATGTCATGCTCACTCAGATGTCTCGCTGATGGTGGCGCGTGTGTTGGATCATTTAGCTCCCTTCAAAATGGTTGAGCTGAATGGTGCTAATCCATGCGTCATGTTCGTGAACGGGCGCCGTCAGTTGGGACTGGTCAACTCTTAGCTGCCTTGGCTGATTAAAATTTTTGAATTGTTCTCACATGTTTAATTTCAACATGGAAAGATGTAACCTATATTTTGTAACAACTTATTTAAAAGAGTGTCCGTGGAGTTTCTTGCCCGTTCTTCTCCATAAGAACCTACTACGCTTTGGAATGGGCATGTAGCTTCATCTTTCTGACTGACCGAGTCCTTGACAATTCAAAAGTGCCTGTAAATGGTTTAATTGAAATAAATGCTTTGAGTTTGAGTTTACATTGAATAAATTTTAGACTTGAGTCACCTTTTTAAATTTTTTGGTTTTATATTTATTTTTTTGTGTAAATATTGTTAAATAAAAAAGGCCAAACAAAGTCTTAGCTTTATTATTTTGAGTGCTTGATTGTACTTCGGCTATTTTGAGAATATAATGTTTAGCGAATCTGATATTATGCGAATAAAGGAGGTTTTTTATTTTTTTTTATCTACTAATATTCTTTCCTTTCTCAGATAGTTTTAATAATGGTCTGACGGTTTGAGTAGTTTATGCGGCCTATCCAAATGTCCTTTCTTTGGTATTGTTCGTCGAGTTGAGCTCCTTATGTTCTGAGTTGAGCTCCACGATTACTGACAAATGCTCGCACTGACTGGACAGGTCCACTGAAATCTGTGTGGTTCTTTTCTCAAAAGACCATTTCAGACACTAATCTACATGGTCCTCATATGGCTTGACCAAGATTATGTCTGGACTTTAAAAGAGACTGCGACCTCTGAGTTTGTTTCGGCCTTTCTTCTCAGAGTAGTCGGATAGGATACGCCGACCTCATCTAGCAAATTTAAATATTTTCTTTAATACGACGTGTAAAAGTGATTCCTATATCCTATTTACAGAATAAACAATTTCATTTCATTTCAGAATAACCGATTCGAAGGCGAAAAATTACAATAAACGAAAACGTTTTTGATATAACATATTGTAAAAAGAAAATATAGTTATTTCGAACATGAACTAAATTAACCAGTCAGCCAGTCACATTATTTTATGTATAAAGAATAGATATTTAAATAAATGAATGTCGTATACTGAATGTTAAAGTTAAATTAAATAAACCTACAACAATGTTAAAACATTAAATTGTAACCGTGATTGTAACCTTGATTTGAGTCTACGGCAGGCCGGGAAAACGCTACGGCGTAGCAGCGTAGCCGCGTTGCTACGAGGCTACGAATTGTGAGTTTTCTTTATTCAGATTACTATGGCTACAGGTAATATGATATTTGATGGCAGATTTGTGTGTATATCTATAATTAAAGTCGCTTTTCATGTCTGTCTGTGTGACTCGGTTGTTCTTCTAAACTCCGCAGATGCGGCTTTCACCAGCATTTAGAGAATTTATTCCGGAATTCGGATTCACAGCCAAAACATTGTTGGAAGGTTAATGTGTATTATACATTAATATTAAACTTATGTAGAAAAAGTAATCCCGATGTTTTGTCAAGTCGTAAAAACTGAGCCAAACAGGGACCGGGTCGTATGACATAAATATACACGTATAAATACGTTTTTTTCTCAAGGGAGTAAGTAGAAAGATTAATCACACGGGTGCCTGGATGATTCATCATCTAGTTAAACATACAACCTTTATAAATGACCTCATGTATTATTTTGTTTATACAGTAACATTAATTCAGAATTATATTACGTCATAATTTACTGTCACATGTTAAATATTTCAACCCGGAAAAGCTTTTTATAGGCCCTATAAATTTATTTGAACGTACGATAATTAAACACGCGATCACACGCATAATAAATCACAAACTAAAGTTTTTAGAGTGCTTTTAAAAATCCATAAATAAACCTTTCGTAATTTTTTGTACCAGTAAGTTAAATACCTAGGTATATAAATAAAAAAGGAAATTGCATTGATTGAATTGAATTGATTGGTTGTTTTTTTTTTGGTTTATATAAATAAGTCCAATAACTACGGTCTTTACACCCTACTATATGGGCCCATTTGCATCACAAATCACTAAATAAATTTAATACTAAGCGTATTTGAAACATCGTTCTGTCTCTGTCATCTACAAACGAAATTATGAATTTATATTTCTTAGTGTATTACTTTTTCTTTATGTAATGTATAATCTGGTGTACAATAAAGTATATATAAATAAATAAACGATTGACAGAAATAGTCAATGCTAAGTAAATGTATTAACTTACTTTCATTTCTTTTAAATGGAACGATGTTTTAAATTCGTTGATTTTGAAATGGCGTAGAAATGATAAAAGACCAAAAAAAACTGACAATCAGAGTCTGACTATCTCAGCCAAAATATTGTCCAATAACAAAGGAAGACGCAACACGAATCAAACCTATCCCAACTTGCGCAACAAAAGTCGACCTTCCGTAATTCACATACAGCTCACCCCCTTCAAAATATTACGGTAATTATTACAACACATCGAACAATGCAACAACCCCATAACAGGTCAGTACACCTGCTTATTACCACGAATGAACCCTTTCCAGGAAAGCTATATAAGGGAAATTATAGCAACTGGCATTTCCCAGCAACGAATCATTTATTAATATCACAATTTTGTTTGAGGAAACAAAGAATTACTTCTGCTGAACTTAAAAATAGATTTTCTATGAAAAGTTTATTTTTAATTGAGGAAAAAAGGAGTTTTATTTGGTAATCTTTGTTGTGATTCTGTGAGTTATGAGAAATGTTGATCATTTTGTAATAGAAATGGTCGCAATTTTTGTTGGCAACCGTACTCAATCGCTGACAAATTACGGTGCTTTCATCATCGTAATAACACGTAATAAAAAGGTTGTAATGTAAAGTTGACACAATCATAAATCCTCGCGAATTTCCACCTAATTTCCAGCGTTTCCCTAGTACAAGCTCGTTCGTTGTCCCCTCACGGAACCCAGTTACGAAGGGGCCGCAGTTCCCGGGTGTCGATCGATTCGCCCGGGGTAGATCTGGTTTTTTCGGACACTATACCAACGGGAGGGTGAACGAACCCAGTTACGTAAGGCGGGTCGATAGCGGGCGTCATGCGCGGAGCAGTCGCCGCTACCCCTCAATACCGTTCGCGCGCGCTGCCCCGACGGACGTGCACTTTATTTTTATCGCGTTTTTCGTTCCTCTTTCGTTCTTTCCGTTTATGATTTAAGCCGCCACCATGTCGAAAGGCGATGGTGAACAGCAAAACGGTGGTGGCGAGGAGTCCAAGACTAACCTGATCATCAACTACCTGCCCCAGTCCATGACGCAGGAGGAGATACGGAGCCTGTTCTCCAGCATCGGTGAGGTGGAGTCGTGCAAGCTGATCCGGAACAAGGGTGCGGCCTTCCCCGACGCGCTCAACCACGCGCTGCACGGTGGCGGCCAGAGCCTCGGCTACGCATTCGTCAACTACCACCGACCTGAGGATGCGGAGAAGGCCATCGCCACTCTCAATGGCCTGCGCCTCCAGAACAAGACTATCAAAGTCTCATACGCGAGGCCCAGCAGCGAAGCTATCAAAGGTGCGAACCTATACGTCTCCGGACTACCCAAGACTATGACACAAGCTGAACTAGAGCGACTGTTCAGCCCGTACGGCAGGATCATTACGTCGCGGATTCTGTGCGAGAACTCCGGCGGGAGGCCGTTCACTGGCGGCGAACAGGGGTTGTCGAAGGGCGTGGGATTCATTCGCTTCGACCAGCGTGTCGAGGCGGAGCGAGCGATCCAGGAGTTGAACGGGACGGTACCGAAGGGTGCTACGGAGCCTATTACTGTGAAGTTTGCGAACAACCCGAGCAACAACGGCAAGGCGCTGGCGCCGCTGGCGGCGTACCTGCCGGCCGCGCTGCGCTTCCCGGCGCCGCTTGGCAGATTCAGCTCAGGCAAGTCCCTCCTAGCGATCAATAAAGGTCTGCAGCGCTACAGCCCGCTGGCGGGCGAGCTGCTCGGCGGCGTCCTGCCCGGCGCCGTCGGCTCCGAGTGGTGCATCTTCGTGTACAACCTGGCGCCCGAGACTGAGGAGAATGTCCTGTGGCAACTGTTCGGCCCCTTCGGAGCCGTGCAGAGCGTGAAGGTCATCCGCGACCTCCAGACCAACAAGTGCAAGGGCTACGGGTTCATCACCATGACCAACTACGACGAGGCCGTCGTCGCCATCCAGTCGCTCAACGGATACACTCTCGGCAACCGAGTGCTGCAGGTCAGCTTCAAGACTAATAAGATCAAGACCATCTAAGGGCATCGCCCCAGAGTCGGCCTAGGCGGACGCTAGGACGGCACAGCAGGACGCACCCATACATACACATACATACTCACACACGGCAGTTGCTACAACAGAGCCGTTCTCCGCACCGTATCAGTGCCGTGCGGACACACCGCGACGTGGATACAGGCTTGTCACCTTTCAGTGAAAATTTAGTATTTTGTCGTGTATACTTAAATATAAAATATTACGTTTTCACCGTGTATATGCGAAAGTGATGGACTTCGAACTTTTACGGTGACGTATAAAATGCCAAATACTTGATAAGCATGAGTCTAATGTAATAATAGACGTAGGTGACATTCCTAAATATTGGACCTGACTTTATAGACTGTCTTCCCGAGGCCCGCCCTCATGTCGGGGTTGCCGGGCGGGCGTTTTTATAATTGTAAAACTAGAGAAATGTTTTTGACTGTAATGTGTGGTAACCCTTTGTTCGGCGCCAGGTATAGTCGGCCGCAAAAATTGGGTTAAGTGTTGAGGAAATCAAAATGGCGCCGAGGTCGGGCCGCTTTGCGCAGGTCCGGATAAGATGGCGCTGAATGAAGGGTCACCAGCGCCACGCAATAATATAATAAGCACGCTCCACATGAGATGTGGGACATCTGGCCAGAACACCGAAACATACATATTGGTAATAGTCAATAACAAAATAATGATATTAAACTTCGCTTATGAACGGTTGTGGTTTAAATCGAGAAAATAGTTTTCGAATATAAAATAATCTTAGCAATAATAGCCTAAATGCTATGCTCCAATTTTTTATGCGATCATATCGTAATAATTACATTAACGTACGTATTTACGCGATAAGGCCGGTACAAACAAACGACGTATTCCGACAGAACCGCCGCGAAGTCGCAAAGCTCCAGCCCGGGACGCCGGCTGCTCGACAGGCCACTAATCGAAGTAAAATAGTGTTATATTGTTAAAGATTGGAAAGAAAAAATATATATTATCTATACGTATATTTTAATCATATATTAAAATTAAGGATGAAAAAAACTAATCAAAAACTGTGATAGGTTTTGATAAAATTTTAAAGATCAAAGTGCGAGTGGAAGGGACTGTACGAGGTCAGGAGACCTGGCAGTAGTTAGTATTAGAAAAAATTTTGAGATACATTTTCGATTGTGGTATTACGCTTAACACGACGGGCGATGCCGAGTCGTTCGGAGTTGACGGATGTACCGAGTTTGCGGAGAGTCGGAGACGGGCGAAAATCGATCGAGCCATTTCTGGGGAGCGCGCACAGGCGAGCGGGGTGCGGGGTGCGGGCCCGGGTCCACGGGGGCGGGGGGATGACGCGACCACAACCCATCCCCCCCCACCCCCAGCCACCCCTTGCGGTGAGGACGAGTCCGTTCGCGGAACAATGGTGCATACTCTAGTCTAACGATATCGTTCCAAAAATATAATTAAATCGATGTCTAAACATATGATCGGTACCTGCTATAATAATAATAATGTATGGATGCGGCCCTGCGTCTATTCGACCTAGGCTTTAATTGTCTTAGTCTAAATCGAAATTTGTAAATAGAAAAAAAAGTTGTTTAATTTAAATAATAAATGAATAACTAATCTGTAACGCCGCGTCTGAACACGTCACACTAGGATCTATAAATCATAAACTTTACCCGACAAAGACCTACTATGAAACATCGAACTTGAATAGATATTTTAAATATCGTGCCGTCCTAACGACCCTACGATTTTTGTAAAAAAAATATATACTTAATATTATGTAAAAAACAGTTTTGTAACATTTCAAATATTAAAATAAATAGGTATCTACTCATTACATACCAAAAGATGGAGATAAAAATTTACAAGTATTTATATATTTATTATAAATGTAAAACGTGCAATAACTAATAGCCAGTAATTTAATAAAAAAATATTATAAAAAAGTCAAAAATGACTCGAAGAGGCGTTGATTGACAAAGTATCAACATGTAATGTGGGGTTCACGCCACCTTGTTTACTATTTATTGTAAACTATTTGTTTATCCGCACTCAGAACGCGCGAATCGATTCACTCATTTTTTCCATTAATTTAATAATATAAAATCTACAAAAAAAATTGCTTGATTTCGATACAGCTTGATAATGCTTTGACATTCCATTTTTTAGTCTTAATACTTTTATTAGGAGTACTCTTATTAATTTATAGGCAATTCGTGAGTTACCTAGGCATTTCTAAACGTCACTTCACCTGTCATCATTGACAGCTGTCAATTTGAAGTGACATTTTTAAATGCCGATTATGTTTGATTTAATTTTAACGGTTGGCTAAGAAATGAGTATTTGTATGGTCGGCGTGTGAAGCACAAGATTTGCTAACTACTTATTATCTATACTATGTAGTTGTCTCTTAGGTTAAATATAGTTGTTGTGTTTTGTGTTGTTTTCATTCAGCATGAAAATTTCAACTATTCTAGTCATATTATTCCAAAAGGAATCATTATTAAATTATAATAAAAAAAATATTTGATATTTTGAATAGTTGAAGTTAATGATCAATGTTGATAATAATAATCTTAACGATAATTTTGTCATAAATTTTTTCATCTTAGATTAATTGTCATTAATTTAGTGTATGTGCAATTAATTGTATTTTATGTGTAAACTTAGTGTGCATTTAACTTATTTAATGTATAATTTATAATTATTATATTCCTAAATATTAGTTTTTATCGATGTCGATATATCGTCGAATAGTCTCGTCTCTAGTCATGAATGGTATAGGTGAACACGAAAGTGTTAGTCACCAGTTTATTTATTAACGTCGATAAAAATTTATGTTCTTTCGAGAATTCGATAAGGTTAACCTAAATTGATTTATTTATTAGGGAAATATATCGGGCAATTAATCTAGGTCTGGAGCTTGGATGTGCTAACTTTGTTTGGTAAAAAAATGTCATCATTCGGTTAAATTACACAATTTTACGAGTCCTTCTTAAACTTTTTTTCTCAAATATTTGCGTAAAATAAAGCTTAATACGTCGTATTGAATCGAAACATAAAACACCAAAGTATTTTACTGAAATTTCATCGACTTTTTAGATAATAAATAAGAAATAATGAGATTGCAGAATGATATAAAATGCAAAAATGATATTTTGGAGTGAAATTGTTCGTTAGGAGTTCGGTTAGGTATTACGTGACTAGTTAGTAGAATGTTTTGTGCGCCCCTCTTCTTTCGGTAATAATTATAAAAAATAATAATAATTAATAATAGTGCTCAATAGCTTAGAGGGCAATGCCCGTAGTACGTAACGCGGAAAGCAATAAAAATAATTGTGAATTTTATAAACAGAACACACGGGTAATAACTACACCATAATTAACTTAATATTTTTGTATGTATTTTAAAATATACTGTAATTCATATCTTCATAGATGTAAGCGGCAGACTCGCAAAACGTTCTACTAATTCAGTATGGTTCATGTTTTAATTGCTATTCAAATAATAAAACTAAATTGTGGTCACAGGTCCTGTGTTATAAATATTAAAAAAATAAAACCTGGCTAGGTATCGCTAGAGCATTCCAAAAACCTATTTTAAGAAAAATCGTCACGGACCGCGGGAAGAGTACAATTAAAGTAACATAAAATCAACTGAATCAGAAGCGTGACCATAATTTTACAGAAAACGCATAGTAATTAAAACTTGAACCATCGAAGTTGTCTACAAAGCTATGGTAAATAGGTTGTGGATAAAAACGTCGATGCTAAGTAACTAACCCCACTAAGTGTCAAGGGATAATCTGATCAATAGCATAACGGCTACTTTTTGAAAGGTGTTTTGATGCATTTTTATGAAATTAAAAAATAATAATATTATTAAAAATATTAAAAAATCGTAATTAATTGGCAACTCAGAAACAATACTCTAATACGCATAGGCTAATTGACAATGAGGCTGTGAAATTAGCAAAAATAAAGTTAAAGAGACACGTGACGATCGATCGTAATATAATAAATAAAATATTAACGTAAGTTAAATCACAGAACAGAGAACTAATGGGAACATTATTTCACGCGCCACAAAGTAGTCGGCACACATAATTTCCTACTCGTTTCCTATTGTGTCGATATTCACATGTTCCCAATCGAAAGCATCAGCTTTGCCTAGCATGGATGGATTTCAACGTGCCATAATAACTTGTTACCAATTCTCTCCTGTGAATCATTGAACACCACTTTTATAATATAAGGAATGTATGTATCTTGATGATCTGTCCCTTAAGGGATTTGAGCTTCAAGCAGCGTGAGCGAAGGCGCTGACGCCGCTTGAGACTACATACGGCAATAAAGTGTTTAATATAAAGATTGCGATAGTACATAAGATATAGGTTGCTAGCCCATAGCCTGAATGCCTCTCTGTTCTGTGATTGGAATCATGCAATCACGCGTACAAAAACATATTATTGCCCATATTTAATAAGTAAATCAATTGAAAATAAATACTCCAAATTGCGTGAACTGTTTGACTGTCCAGTGTGAAATTATGATAGAAAATAGTGAGATGGGAATAAAAGCATATAGAGTTTTTCTATACAGCTTATCGTGTAGAATGGAATGGCCTTAAACTCGGACGCAAGCACAAATGATTATCACTGTGGCCGAGATGTACGCGATTCCGATAGTTAGGTCACAAATGAAGAAATGATCTTCCATAGTAAATAAATACGTAAGTTTTATATTTCTGCACGTAAAAATATTTCAGTGTAAACACCTAACTGTGTCCCGATACTCGACGCGCCAAACGATATGCTCAATTTAATAATGAACGCCGGGTCTAGTGTTGTGACACAGCTTCCCAATCGATAACTCAGCATAACGATTGAAATATTTTTCACGTCGTAGAAAACTCGAGACATCGACTAAATGTGTTACTATTACTTCATAAATGTCAAAATTGCTAGTGAGAGTACAGAACGCAATGCACAACACCTAATGATACTTGTATGCTGCTACAGCTGTATGTTTATAAAATTATTAATACAATTTAATACTACATTTGCTCACCTTGTACTTCCTTGTATTTTGGATCCGTTTCTCTAGTAGTATAGCTTAATAGTTTAATGTCTATCGATAATTTTATAAATACAGCTAAAACTAGCAGCCTATTGCTTCCCTATAACGCATGATCATCGTCACAAATGTTCCGAACACATAGTGTTGTACGGTTTGTTTCGAATAAAATTCCTTTCAACTAATCTAATTGACGATTCTGATTAAAATAGCCCTATGTGTTTTTATCCCTGAATAATCGTTATAGACAGTGAAAACCGGAGCGAGAGGTAAACTAAAATCGACCTGACGTAGGATAAAAAGCTTTATTTACAAACATATTAGAATGAAATTAGCTTGACAATACGCCGTCGGGTAAAAAACAGATTGCAATAAATATGTAAATAAATATCAAAAGGATCGGTCCTGCTTCGGGTAAGCGAATTAATAATAAAAAAAATATTAATAACCCATAGTTTCGAATTTAAAATAAAAAAGTAATATCATGTAATATCAATTTCACTGTCTATTTATTAGTATTCGTTTTCGGTGTTGATTCCTCTTAAGCTGCATGATCATAGTTGGTTCCCATTTCGTATTCATCAGTAGAACTTGCTGTCGTATCGTTGAGACATTTCATATTTCAGTGCAGCTAGTTTAATTTTATCGTGATCACTATCGATAATTCAATTCCGGTTAGCAATAGTGTCACATCACTATCTTTTGCAATAATTTCGACGCGATGGGAACGAACTCGGTGTCATACAGAGTAGATTGTGATACCTAGTGCATACTGATAGTCAATACTCATAAACCCATAACCACAGATCAGGTAAGTGCTAACACTTGTCCTGATCTCTTTAGTGTGAATTTTCTAATGTATAAAATCAATCCGACTTCCCACAGACTCAATAAGGCTAGGAAATAATTTAGAAAAAAATGCATCGTAAGATAAGAATCTCAAAAAATAAAGTATTGAATAAGTATTTTACCAACTTCAAAGTTAAGGTGTACTAGACAATGAAAGCAATGATATTTATAATAATAAAAAAATGAGATTATGAATAATTCGGTCAGCCATTTTCCTTGTTCTCGCTGACGTCACTTTGATACAAATACGTATTTTATAAAAGTAATAAAATGCAAAAAAAAGTTTAAAAAACACTTAAGATCTTCCGGTTATTTAAACAATCAATGTTAACAATTTCATTTTCGTCTTTTTATGAATTATTATAAAATTAAGAAGGTAGATGTCTATATGTGTTGGTGGTATTAACCGATTTAGTTGATATTGTACCTAAAAATTAGGTATTTCTATAATAATTATTGTGTCGGTTTAATAAATTACCTCTACCTTATAGCTTTTGTGAGAAATTATAATTTGCACAAGAATAGGCGACTAAGGTAAACACTAAAACTGGAACTACTTATTTATTCTAAATTCCAACTATAATTGAATTTAGTTGGAAAGTAGAAACGCGACTTTTCAGAGACCCAGCTTTGCGTCTGAAATTACCATCAAATTACCATCAATATTACACTCATTACCCGTAGATGCATTGCAACGTCTCTGACAGTCAAACAAGTTTAAAAATGTATGAAAATGTCAAAACAATTGTTATAATATTTGACAGCTAATATATTTTAGTGTCCATATCAGTTTTAGTGTCGCTCTTAGTCATAAATGTTGTTTCCGATAATTTATAAGATCGTTGCAAAGATTTTGTGTAGAGTTCTCCAAATCCGCTAACTTTTTCCTTAACAGGAAAAAGCAAGCGTTTGCAAAATTCTGCACGCCATCTTTATTTCGATAACGGATTAGAAAGATTTTGAATAAAAAAGAATACTCATTCCTAAAAGTAAGCATTACTAACCAATATATTTACATCAGTAGATACTTGGCTGTTTTTACGTAATTCTTAATTAATATTTTCACGTAATTTATGTGTCTATAATTAATTAATTTATTGGAATTAATTATAATAAAAAAAATATGGAAAAAATGTCACATTCTTCACTTTATACAATAGTTTTTACAATATGATATTTAATATCCTCAATGGTTGTAACTATACATTTCTTGTTCTAAATATATAAAAAACCCGAGATTGAGTTTTTTTTTCAACCTGGCGCATGTATCCTTGCCCTTATGGCACGTTAAACTTACAAAACCGTTATTAATTAGTAGGTACACATAACAATACACTATTAACTAACATCGCATAAGCTACTTGTAATCTGCAGCTTACATAGTAAAAAGTTTAATAAGCTAGGCTTCTATCCACTGCGTAATTTGCTGCCTATAGTTTTATTTTTTTAACTATAAAAAATGCGAATTATTAATATAATAAGAACACTGCTCCGCAATGCGAGTGCCATAAAAAAGTCGCTTAAAAAAAAATTGCAAGCTTTTTTGACGCTCATTGTACATTGTACTCATTGACATTTACTTTTTGTACTTTTTTACTGTTTACAAAATCATTTGGCAATCTTTTATGTGAATACTCACATTTCATTCATCCGATCATTGTAAATCGGGAAAGTTGAATTACACAGAATTTCAATTAGGTAAACTCAATGCAACCACATCCATAAAGTTTTGGAGTTGCTTCATGACGACCAATGGGTTTTAATTCCCGTATATTTAAGAACATTCACATTCTTATTTAAGTATCAATCTGTAGAAAAAAAAACATAATAAAAAAAATATATTGACAAGTTTTTGAAATTGATTGTCGTTGAAATGAGATAGTGACTTGTTTTTTTTTTTAACGAGTAATGGTTTTCTGGTTCTTATCTACCACATCACACTCTGCCAGCTTCATCAGACTTCATCGTCAGTCCACCGGCTGAGGGATCTCCCTTCGCAGATATCTCTCTGCGGTCAAGGAATCGTATGCTTCAGCAGTGATCTGGGAAGAATTCCGTCTAAATCATAAGTACTTATATAAGTATCTAGTAATAATTATTCATCCTAGAATATGTAAAGTTGTGTGCACATATTATGCAAGAACGCTGAGCAATGTGCAATAGTCTACTCTTTTTTAGTTGTAAACTTGGCTTTATTTTAGCTTTTTCTTTTCGCTTTTAAGTTTGTCATGCAAATAATACCTTACTTTATTTAAATACTTAATAATAAATAAGGAATTCTAGTTAAGTAGTATTAATATGCAATGTAAAAAGTTCCCTACATTTCATTTTTTTTCCTGCACCGTTCGCTAGCATAATGTTTGTACTCGACATTTACAAACTAGAAAATCCTTCCGTTCATAAGCAAGTTCTGCCTGAAATATATCTGGTCCTTAATATCACTGTTCCTTCTGTCTTCACTCGTTCAACGACAGCGGGTTCAGTGCTATAGCTACTGATTGGGTACCACAATCAATAACAACTTCCGCCGGTGTATTCAAAAAAGTTTGAAGTGAGGTGTCATTCAACCGATTGACACTATTGACAGCTCACCTCGCCTAGGTGTTCACGGTGAGAGTTTAACAAAACAGCTCGGCAAGCCTTTTCGTCGACTGAGGGCAAAACGTCGCTGATTGGTAAGCTTAGCTTTTACTAGAACCTAGTGACTTTCAAAATATTTCTCTAGTTTACCTACCCGAATGATTGTATGTATGGGTGCGCTCATCACTGTCTTGAACACTGCTAGAATTACTTTGACCACATCACCTTACTCACTTATCATCTTTTCTTCCATTCATACTTTATTTTTGAGACGAAAATAGAACAGTGAGCCTAGCACAAACGTGCGGGGAAACGTAATGGAAATTCGAACGATTTTAAAATTGAAATACTCGTTTTGCATAAAATATTCGCTTATTTTTAAGACTTTTTTTTTTGTCTGTGGGAAATTATCAAATAACTTCTCCGGAGGGCGTGTCAGACTCTTACTGACTAAAACCCACCCGTGTTCCTTCAGTTGTCTGTACCTTGCCAGGGCAGGGGCCACGGTATCCCTTTCGGACTTTCCTGCGACACCGGCAGTAGTTTTAAGACCTAAAGGTACAATTCCGTAGCCGACCGCAGGCGGCAGCAGCAGTCGACGTGTCGCCGCGACACGACTGGTTTCTATGAATTTCTATGATATACCTTCCGTAGCTAGCAACATGTCGCCGTCGTCGGTTTCATAGAAATACATAGAAGCCATTCGTGTCGCGGCGACACGTAGCCTGCTGGTGCGGCCTGCGGTCGGCTAGTGGCTAGTATTCGTGGAGTGATCTAAGGATCCTAAATTGTGCTGGTCGCTATTTAAACCAAAATGCTATAGTTATATTTTGGATTCAAAACTCGTTCCAATTTACGTTACGTTTACGTCGCATGTTCGTACTCATAATTGCACCAAGCTTCATGCCCGATACACAGTGTGATGCCTCGGCTCTTGGGCTCGGCTCTTGGGCTCGGCTCTTGGGCTCAGCGTAGACATAATAATTTTCTGGTGACATCTTCACAATCGCTGTACAGAAATATTGAATAAGGAACCAAAAATAACGACGACTACTTATTGTTTTCATGACCGAGAGGAAATACCACCAGTTTAAAGGCAAATTGTATAAACCCAATTTCAATACAGCTAATGGAACGGGTCATGTTAATCCAATGAAGCATGATGAAACACGATGAAACACCCCACGCGCTCGATGATACGTCCGCCGCCAGGATAACTTAATATCATCGGTTACTCAGTTCATTGTTCTGGCTGTCCTTGATGAACAATTGAATCAAAATAGGTGAAAGTTTTGAATATAAGCTATAAAATATTTGAATAGAGGAATACCAAGGAAAAGATGATGGAAGGTGCAGTAGATAAATTGTGTGTAAGACGATATCATTAACTATAGCCAAAAATGTGGCGAATACTTACATGATGATTAATAGATGATAGTATGTAAGAAAAATATTTGCTGCGAGTGCGATGAATATGAATAAGGCTCTTTTCTGATTTGTCCATCCATTTATCGAAAATAATTTTAAAGGTACCATTCCGTAGACAGCAGGCGGCAGCAGCAGGCGTAAATACCTTCCGTAGCTAGCGAACACGTCGTCGGTTTTACATAGAAACCAGTCAAACGTCTCGAAGGACACGGTAAAATAAAAAATGGCTCCGCTTCGCGGGACTCCTATTTCTGTTACGCTTGCCGGGGTTGGTCCGTGGATAGGTGACGATCTTTACATACCGAGACTCCGTGCTTCGGAAAGCCGTTGGTCCCGGCTGTCATTCATGGATCTTTGACAGTCATTACGGGTCCTCAGAAGCCCGAAAGTCTGACAACCAATCTTACCAAGGGGTATCGTGTTACCCAGTAACTGGGTTGTGGAGGTCAGATAGGCAGTCGCTCCATGTAAAATACTGGTATTCAGCTGCATCCGGTTAGACTGGAAGCCGACCCCAACATAGTTGGGAAAAGGCTAGGCAGATGGATAGACACAAGTAACTAGTCAATTGCATATACCCAATAGTGAAAGAATTGTTATAATAAACTCAAAACTCAAACTCAAAGCATTTATTTCAAATAAACCAATTACAGGCACTTTTGAATTGTCAAGGAATTGTCAATACTGATAGAAGTGTTTTACCGCGTGGTATCGTGTAACTGGGTTATGCAGATCAGAGAGGCAATCGACGAGTTTTAAAACCTACACAGAAAAAAATCAAAGAGAAAAAAGCAAACAAACTTAGAGACATTTTTCACTATTTCAGACACAAAAACGAAATCACCCTGTGCTGACGCAAAAATATATACTTAATTCCAACCCTAAAAGCTTTGCTTTTTCGTCAATAATCCCTATTACATAGGTACTCAAATTCCTTTCAAAGGTACGTTTCATGTGGCTACCGTGCTAATTGACTGGGCATCCCAATCAAAGGCCCCGTCGAACCGTCGGCGACACAAGGCTTTTGACATCGGTATAAAATGTTGAAAAAATTACTTTTTCCTCGTAACTTACTGAAGAGGATTTTATGTAAGGAATATTTAAACTAAATCCGTGCCGTAAGCCCGCGGTAAACAGCATCTCACCCGATGGTAAATGGAGATGCTGTCAATGATGGTGCACGCTTGTCAAGAAGGTAGGTATTTATTCGAGATTTGAAAACTCTAAGGGAATTCCACTCTCATAATTTGAGAAGTACTACTACCATACTAATTTCTGCCGCCAAGCAGTATGATAAAATATACGGGCCGGTGTAATTACAGGTAATTTAGCCACTGCAGCTTTGTCTGGCTACTTAACCTCCGTTGTGTCGGCTTTGCAATGCAATGTAAAAAATATGAAATTATTAAAATTCCGAAATGACTAACGCCTGCTGTCGCTGTCTGTACGTAGGGAGGCCGCCAATATTGATTCAATCTTTGGTTTCGGATCACACTGACCCCAGGCACCCCCAGGGCCCCCGGCCCCTGGGCCCCGAGGCGCAGGGTGCCTCCACCATGCAGTTATTAAAACTCTTTGATGGGTAATTTTTTTTTTAATGATGTATGTGCGAATATGTTGAAACCTTTTTCGGCAACAATTTATGTTTTTATTGAGTAGGTAAAAATGTTTTTTATTAAGGACTAGCTTCTGCCCGCGACTTTGTCCGCGTGATATTTCTTGCTTTTGGCATAACATGAAACGTCGCATCGCCCGCGGTTTATCTTCGTTTCGATTAGCATTATTTCTGTCTTTTTTTGTTTTTGCTCGGTTAGATCAGTTCCAAGATACTAAATTATTATATTGTCATCGGTTCTTGATACGTGTGCAAATTTTCAAGTTAATCGAACGTCTTGAAGTTGGTGAAAATTACGTTGAAATATTCCGTTACATATACGTAGATAGATAGATACAGGTGAAGCTAATAAAAGCGTATTAAAAAGGTATTTGGAAACTTTCCAAATGCCTTTTTTACACCTAAAACGGGTACAACATCAAATTCAGTGTTATAATTGCAATTCGTTACTAATATTCTAGTTCGCTAGTTAGCCATAGTTCATATTTCTATACAGTAATATTACCAAATTATTTAAAACAGGGAAATATTTGACATCTATTTGCGACGTTGCCCACTTTCAGAATAAACGCTCTTAAATAAACTTAGTCCTTTTCGAAATACATTTTAAACTTAACATTAATCAGTCAGGTCACTAGTATAACGACATTATGGTTATTTCATGTTTCACGCGTTTCACCCCAAAGCTAACGAGTTGCGTGCAGGCAGTGACGCGTGACCATACGAGGTGCATTTAAATCACTTACCCAGATGATTTAAACGTAAAAGGGAATGGTTGGATATTGATGATTACAGAGTCGGTATGAAATTGCCCTTTTCGTCAGAGGGATTGATCGTATTTTGTTTAATTTATTGAAAGGAGGTTACTGTAGCTTAGCTGCTTTTTTTGGGAATCATTGACCTGGCTACTAAGGAAAGTCTTTTAAACCGACTTCAAAAAAGGGACTTCATACATATGTTCGTCTGTAGGTACGTGTTCTTTTTTAAATGCATGTTCTTCGATATTTTCTTGAATTGTGCACTAATTTCGAAAATATTTTTTTCGTTTGGTAGAGGAAGTTTCCGCGATGGTCTAATATAAATATTATTAACTTTGCTGGGGTAGTTTTTGAGTTAGGTTTAATAATACGTATTTAACCCACTTTGTGATAATAGTGTTGATGATGTTATAATACTTCCTGTCTCTGTTGTTTACACAGCAAGTAGTTGTTGTGGGGGTCAATTGGTGTGGGGTAGGTACTTACCATAACTAAAAAGTTAAAAGAAAACTTTTTCACAAAGAAACCAACTGACTTCCAAAAAAAAAAAACATTTCAAAGTGAAAAATAACTTCGGAAGTCGGTGGCAAAAACCAAAAATATAGATCCAAAGACACCGACTTCCGAAATAAAGTTATTTTTCACTTTCTAGTGTCTTTTTTGGAAGTCAGTAGCTTTTTTGTTTTCACCAATAGAAATGTTACCTACTCCTAATAATTAGAGAGTATGATTTTTCTCGCATCGAAATTCGTTGGTTACATAAAACTCGTAAATCGATACTTACCTGAAACTGCAAATTGAAATGACATAGGTACAATGATTTATTTGGCAACCAGAAGTCAAATGCACTGCACCAACTAAATCGTCTTGATCTTAGGTAAGTAGGTACTTCCCTTAGTTGTCAGTTGCCTTTTACGACACCCAAGAGAGGATACTATTCCTTATTCATTTCACCACACAGAAAGAAACCGTAAAACCAAGTTACTCATCCTAATATACTAAATAATTTATTCTCAATAAAACTTTGTTATAGCTCAAAGTAAAAACAGCCCCTGCATTGGACGAAGGGTGCTATGGCCGCTGATAAAAATCCCTTTAGCTAGTGGAAATTAATCAAGTTTCTGTCTATAAGGTGCCACCTCCATAGAGGGTTTAGAGGGTATAGAGGTGCGCTGTTGGGTATAAAGGAGAGAGAATGCGCGTTTGTTTTGACTAGACAGGCAATATAAAATAAAGGAAATAATATAATCATAATCATAAATCTTTATTGATCTCTACATCATATTACAGGTAGTTGCACAATCTTAAATACAGAAAGGTGTCTGACGTAAGGACATCGCTCATTATACACCGCTCCGACACCGCAAATAACTTGTCATTCAAGTTAAGTTTTTGATTCAAATGCATTAAAATCTATTTTACGATGGTTATACAGAATAGTGGACGGCTCGGCGAGCCGTCACACGTATAATAGACTTCAATGCATTTTATTTAAAATCCTAACTTGAATGACAAGTTATTTGCCGTGTCGGAGCGGTGCTGTTTTAATAAGCGATGTCCTGTAGGAGGATCGTGAGTTAAATATAGACCGGCTCTCTAGATGTTTACAAAACAGTAGAGTCAAGATCATATTACAGGTATAATAAAGTTTGAAAAACCTAAAAAAATAAAGATAAATAATTTATTAGTTATGAAAGCAATTTAATTTAATGAAAAAAGAGATTTTTGTTTTAGATACATTACACACTGAACCATTTCTACTCTAGGTGTGATTTTATCATTTAATTATATTTAAAAAAGTATTTATAGTAAAAAGGTACGTACTAAATTAAATAACTAACTAAAAGTATTGGAATTATAAGACACTGGTTTAGCGTGAAGATGAATAACCAAGCATCTACAATCTTTTGTTTGAATACTAAGCGACACTAAACGACTTTTAATGATTTTATACTGATCACGTCTAAACGAGTAGTGTTAATGATTTGCAAAAAATATATGTTAAATAAGAGTATTTTCTTAATAACTTAATCTGTGAATATTTTAGATTATGTTTATATTACATAGTGTGTAATTAATTTGAAAAATTATATCTAACGTGGATGAAAAACTGTGAATCACGCAAAAACTATCAAGCGTATTTTTCTGAAACCTTCACCATTTTAAAGATAATTTAATTATTTATCTTTAAGAATTTGCTTTGAGTTTTAATAAAATACCTTTTAATTTATCTACAATAAATTAACAATGCGTCTAATGTGTTGCTCGATGGACGTACGCCGCGTTGCGTGAGCTTATTACATAACAAGCAAGCTAACCACTCAAAGCCGCTGGCATATATCAGCGTCTTAATTATGAAAGTATTTGGATGAAAAAGCAATGTAATACTGAAATCTATAGCAGTTAATTACCTGTATAGAGTGTAAAGCTGATTACAGTAGGTACCGAAATGATCAATTAATTGTTTGTTACTGTACATAGCTCAAGGATCTGGTAATTTTTGGAGTATGAGTGATTTTCTGAACTTTGACGTGTTAGAAATGGAAAAGCATGTTTGATGTTTAGTGATTTTCAGTCGCATTTAGAAGGCTGAGAACAATTTACCCATCCTTATCTGAGTATAAACCAATGAAAACTAACATTCATTCGACATCATTTTATAAATTTTAGACTTGCCACTTCTAAACTCCGCCAATCACATCCAATTTCATATGAAAGCAGATCAAAAGCGCCCACTATAAAACTGCCCATACATATTTCCTTTCCGAAAATTAGATTGAAACTCCCCTTTCGCAAATATTCAACAAAACTTCTGCATTTGATGCTTCAATCAATCAAAGTATTCTTGTCAAAATTAATAATATGCCCGCTAGGGGGGTTGCCATGGACACAGACAGACAGACAACCCCACCTTTAGGGGGTAAAGGGGGATGCAAGGGGGTGTGTTTGTATGACGTTCAAACCCCCCTGTACCTGACGCTCGGACGCTGATTTCAATTAGTGGTGACTCTAATTGAAATTTAAGCCTGCATTAAGGATTAAAGTGTAGTTGTAGTGTAGGGAAACGATGTATATACATTACGTATATGTATGCGCGCTCTATGTGTTTGTTGATTTTATTTAATCAAGTGCTGCACATCTTGTTTACTTCGCTTTGTCGCAAATG
The DNA here is from genome assembly GCA_916701695.1 of Agrochola macilenta. Lineage (NCBI taxonomy): Eukaryota > Metazoa > Arthropoda > Insecta > Lepidoptera > Noctuidae > Agrochola > Agrochola macilenta. The sequence goes on from OU753576.1 coordinate 1,105,135, forward strand.
ATTACCACGATACAATAAAATGTAATCCAGGTCGTACAGCGCTATTCACCTACAGTTATATTCACCTAGAAGTTGCCTCTCTTTCTATCGCGTAACTCATAGATCTGGGCACGCCACAATTGCGGCGATAAGTCCCCTCTTTGAGGAGTGGCTAGAGAGGCGCCACCGCGTCCTCACCTTCCGCCTGACGCAGGTCCTCACCGGACACGGTTGTTTCGGGAGGTTCCTGTTCAGGATAAAGCGGGAGGAAACGCCCGGGTGTTACCATTGTGTGGATCGCCCGGAGGACACGGTGGAGCATACAGTGGAGGTCTGCCCGGCTTGGGCGGGGCACCGCCGTGTCCTCACGGAGGCGATCGGCAGCGGCGATCTCTCGCGTCCGGCCCTGGTTCAGGCCATGGTCCGGAGCGAGAGTGCATGGGAAGCCGTCACTTCCTTCTGCGAAGCAGTAATGCTCGCGAAGGAGGAGGCGGAGCGCGCGAGGGAAATGCAAGATGCGCGCCCTCGCGCCCCTAGTCGCCGCAGGAGACGCCCCGGGCGTCGGGAGTCGCGAGCCGACTTCCAGCCACCGTAGGCGCGGGCTTGCGGACGGTGGGCAATGGGTAGCTCGCTGTCCGATTAGGACCAGGCCCGGGTCGACGGCGCGTTGTGTTCCACGCGCGCCTCAAAGAGATGTCAGCACCAACTGACGGGGTCCGTAAGGGCCAATGCCTGCCAGGGTTGCGAGTTTGTCCGAAAGGGATATCGCGGCCCCGGCACACAGGCAACGGAAGGAACACGGATGGGTTTTAGTCAGTAAAAGTCTGACACTCCCTCTCGCTCCGCCCAGAGCGGGAGGAGTCATTTGATGATTTCCCACCCAAAAAAAAAAAAATAGCTCGTACAGCGCTAGTCACCTACAGTTATATTCACCTAGAAGTTGCCTCTCTTTCTATCGCGTAACTCATAGATCTTCAGAGTACGTTACACTCACTGAATTGGCCCGACAAGTCGAGCCCGCTGCGTACTTGTAACTCCATACCTAAAATGCGCAGTGAAAAATCTGTAGGTATTCATCTGAGACTTTGTCAGATTTCTCTGTGTATAACTGAGTAATTTTTGGGTTGAAATGAGAGTAGGATTTCGTTTAAACATCAGACATTTTAGCACAGTTTCAAAGCTGTTTTAATTACAGTAAACCTATAATGACGGGTAAGATTGATTAAGTGGTCAAGATTCGATTTCGGCGAGGTATTGATGATGGCAACTTTCGGCAGAATGGTTGTCGGAGGAGTGAGTTCACACATCGCAAGAGACGAACAACTCATGTGAATAGGAAGTAAAGAACTTCACTTCATTAACCTCTCCAAACTCTTGTCGAGCCAATGAATCTCGCTAACACAGAAGGGTCTGGTAGATCTGTCTTATTAACATGAAGAGAAAGGACTGAAATTTTGATAACCATTTGTCATGGTGATCTTAACATAAAAGATAGTTGTTTCACATGAACTTCAATAACAAATTGTGTCACATCTCAGATTACCAACATATTTTGCTTCGGAAGCCGGAGGATCATGACTCTCAACTTTGGAAAAGCCTCTGTCGACTGACGTAAACTGAGTTGATTAGGCAATTGATAATAACATAACATCACGCCTTGTTTCCCAAAGAGTTGGGCAGAAGTGTACCCATAATACACCCACATTTCGCAAGTTATTTTTAAGTCACATTTAATAGAGAGCGAGCATATTGCCATCAACCGGGGACAGATCCAGACTCCGGGCTGCTACTGAGAAATTCCAGATACCTACACTTTGCCCGACCTGGGCCCGGTAATGATGTACCTACTTAATGATTTCGTCTCTTTTCCAGGTTACCGGGCAGGCGAGTGGTACTTATACCTTCAAAACCGCTAATAGCCCTTCAAAGTATAGAAGAAGTCCAAGAAGCTAAGCATAAACTAAAATATAATCGTTATTGAACAAATGTGTTTTACTGCCCAAGTTTCCTTTACTTACGTAATCCTGTTTTCAGTGATGTGAGACGTTACACGAGATTTGTCATTCCCTGCAAAATTGGATAGAAACTGGGACACATGTCATTCGCATCAGTTATTAAAAGAAGAAGAATTCTCGGAGACCTCCCTGACGCAATATAGGTACCTAGGTAAGTATATACCTACCTAAAGCGACTTGTAGTGTAGAACCAATTTGACTTACGACTTGTAAGAATCAGGCTGCGCTCACTTTGGACACGAATTTGTATAGTACGTAAACGTACGATCGTGGTCGTACGAATTGAGTGCGCACACTGAATACGTTTTTCTCCGTCAAATAGTGTTCCGGTGATATCGCATTGAACGCACGAAACATCCCAACAAGTTCGGATTGTTTTCGGACGTCGGAACTATACGTACGTATACGTACGACGAACTCGCACTCAGTCTACGCGTTCCCTTAGTACTTATAAGGTCGGGTACGTTCGTGCGTGTTCGTATGTGTTCGCATGAGTAAAATTCATACGAAAACGCGTCCATAGTGCGCACGGCCTAACGCTTTCGTTCATGATATTAGAACCGGGACTTTGTGTGGTAAGTAAACTGTTTGATAACACCATTACACACATCAAAACACATATTAAAACCAGGAAATAATAGGTAAGCAAAACAGCAAAAAAAAAATTACCTACGGGGAAAGGATAAGGTAAAGAAACGACTCGTTATCGATATTGGAACCGAAACAGACAGTTGAACATTCTACAATCCCCTGCCAATTAATTATAACAAGGAAGCTTCGATAAACACTATTCAGTATCAAAACATCATTAAACTGTTTACTTGTATCCACCTCCCACCCTTATCCCCCACCTCCCTTTCTCTTAGGGATGCGTCACACAGGATTCAATTGCAGCGACAGAACTAGCAAACAGTAGGTATATGTTGTAGATAGTGAGATTTCATTCGTTTGCAGAATTGCATACGGCACCGTTCCACTGCCGACGAGGAAGTGCCTAAGATCTATTTAAATCCTTGTTTCCAGTTGATGTTATTTCCACTTAAACAAACATCAACTTTATGCAATTGTAAATAAAGTTGTAATTGTAGACTGAGTTCGTACTGTCAAAAAAGTCATAAAAAATATGAAGTTATTGCGCAGACTGAACCTTATAAGTTATATGTAGACATTACAGTTATTTTTCCTAAAACTCGTGTTTGTTTTCATTTTCGTCAAATAAATTGCGACCGCAGATTAGCTAGAGATTATAGGTGTAAGTAAATGAGAGGCATATATTAATAGTTGATCGCTGACTGTTCACACCGGCCGGCGTAGTCGTTTGCCGCCACGACAAGAGCTATCTACGAGAGCTAAATACCTATTTATTTCCCAAAAGAAATGTCTACGAATAATTTATCACATAAAACCTAGAGATAGCTGCAAACCCCACTTCATCAAGGGAATTTTTTTGCCACATTTGTTAAAAAGAATATACAACTCTTTAATTTTGATAAGAACGAGCGCCGCAAAACTAAATTAATTCTACCAGCACCTAGACTAGAGATGTATAAAAATAGCCCAGAATACCGAAGCATCCAAATATATAATAAGTTACCTGAACATATAAGATCCACAAAAACACTGTGCTTATTTAAATTTAGAATTAAGTCATTACTTTTAGGAAAAGGTTATTATAGTATTAACGAATTTATGGAAGATAAAAAGCTATAATAAAGCACAAATGTTATTTATCTATGTATAGAATGATTTTATTAATGTTACTATATATTTCAAATGTATAAATTAATATAAATTAAATTAAATATGTTTACAAAGAGATTATATATTAGTAGTAATAATAATGAATGTTGTAATATTGATATTTAGTAGATATGCAATATAATGTTAACTTCCGAATATGTATCTAACCTAGATGTAAGTCAAATGTAATAATACTTGCTGCGCCCTAACAGGTTCATGTACTCATAAGTTTTAGCCTAGCCTGTAACTGAGTGTACATTATGCAATAATAATAAACAAATAAATATCAAGGGGAGTACTCGGTCAGCGACGCTCACTTTGGCAGGCAGAACACTTGCTGAGAGACTCACGCTTGGTACATGCGCATACTAGCAAGTAAACATTCAAGTATGCACTCGCTGCTCGTTGCTCGCTAACTCGTTTTTAGTTGCTAGCTCCGCTCGCTTCTCGCCTTCTTCGCCGGCGGTGGGACAGGTGGACTGTGTAAACAAGCATCAGGGAAACAAATAATAAATATATAATAAAAATAATGACCTACTTAGATTCTAGCTTTAAAATAATGCGTATCAGCACGCCCCTTTCAAAACCGTAAGGCTATGTGATAAGAGTTATTACAGTCAGTATTTCGGAAGACACATCTCGCAAAGTCCACATTTCTGTCTTGAGCTCAGACGAGTTAAGTACAGCTATATGAACATAATCCAGCATTGCACTTGCACATGTGGGATATGACTCTCGCCATTTATACTTATGTTTAAATTAATCAATGGTAAAATCAAGAATCAGGGTGGAGTGAATCATCAATCTGTGCGTGCCCGACAACCTCGTGCTGAGGCGGCAACGGCCGCAGGTGCTGGCGGTGCCGCACGGCAGGACTAACTTGATTCTAAAAGCGCCAGTTACTCGCACCACTCAATGAAATCGCCGAAAGGATTGACATGTTTTCCCGTTCATTGAATTAATTTGCAAGAACAACTGCATACTCGTACCATTTGTGTTACAATTTGTAAAATAAGTATAAGCTAAGTACCACCCTATCGCTTTGGGATATCCTGTTAAGATAGAAGTGTTGCATATATGTAAGGCTTTTATTTTGATATTAAGTTCTGTTTCCTTTTTTATTTCTGCTTGAGTATAGTTTTCAAGGTTTTTGTTTGGTATATAATTTGCGTGTCCTACCTGATTTATGGCAAATGATTTAATTGAATGTGTTGTGTTTCTTTGTTTTGTCATGTTTATTACTTTGCATACTTTATTACTTTGTATAGAATTAAGTTCTTCTAACTGAACAGACAGCTGTACTGCTGCATGCTGGGGAGTTCGTTGCGCCACTTCTTCCCAGCTAAAGCACTAGGAAGTGGTGAAGGGTGGACGTTTTGGGGTCGAACGTAATTTTTAGGTTAAAAAAGTACTAATTGATTTTGATTTAGATCAACCACAATATATCTGACTTCTGAGTTTGGATCATCGATAAGTACTGGATAATACTACAAATATTAGACTTATGATCTCTCAATCTGTTCGCGACAAGTGCTACGAAAAGTGTTTGCATATTGAAGTGGGTGTCCAGTATCAAGTTTCGGTACAGGGTTAGTGCAGGTTGATACCTATACTAAACAAATACTTAGGTACCTGTTTCTTTATGTACCTATCTTGAGATTATTTTCTGTTCGAGTCACCTAAGTACAGACTTTATACGCAAACTCAAAGTATATTATTATTTATTTAATTCTTCAAGCACACAAATGTACAGAGGCGGACTTAATGCCATATGCATTTTCTACCAGTCAAGCTTTGGGTGATGCAGAGAGAAACAGTGGCAGGTGCAATAGCGAGAATTGAATAATAAATATTTATTGAAATAGAAAGATATACATATACCTATTAAAACTATAAATATAATATATACACCTAATTATATATAAATATAAGCACAAATAAATACACATAATTATACTACAAATAAGAGAAACAATGGGAAAACATTACCGTTGTAATGATCCTGCCAGCACCTTGCTAGCACTTATTCCAATTAAACCAATTACAGGCACTTTTGAATTGTCAAGGAGTCGGTCAGTCAAAAGGATGAAGCTAGTTGCCCATTCCAAAGCGTAGTAGGTTCCTAAGGAGAAGTACGGGCAAGAAAAGCAATAGTAACCTACCTCCTTATACGAGCACCCTAACCACACAAAACGATAAGCCCCTCATGAGATGACAAAAATATAAGGTTCAATAATCGCGATTCGAAACTCCGTGTCACAAAAATGTGATGCATCCCCTCTGACACCCTCTGTAGCGAATTTCCTTTATTCAATGTATTGTTCGAGTAGGGTGGCGAAGATATTCGCTTTGTCGAGCCCTTTTGTTTCGTGGATCGAGTTGATATTGATATGGTGTGGCATGATCTAAATGAAATGCAGTGTCGTCAAAAGATTTTTTGAGGATGGGACGCCTACATACTTTTACAGTCAGCAAAATAAGTCGATTAGCATTTCTAAAACGCGTTCAAGAGCTGTCACTCTCAAAATTGTTATGAAATATTGTACCTACACTGACAGCTCTTGAACGCGTTTAGATGTGATGAACGCGTTCAATTTCATTGGTGAAATCCGCACTAAGACTTCCGTTTTTTAAATCAAAATTATTGAGCAAAATAGTTAATTAAAGCCGGAACAAAAGTAAAATTTTAAGAATATTAACTTTTAGCTATTATATAAAAAGCTAAAAATCATAGTATCGAATAATTGTGTGTTAATTTTGATGATAAATAAGTAAAAAGGACAGTTTTAATGGACTTTTGTTGCTGACCGTCATCATCATCAACTGTCTAGCCTTTTCCCAACTATGTTGGGGTTGGCTTCCAGTCCAACCGACTTTTTTCTGACCTTACCGTAACTATTTAAAAGCAATGTCAATGTACCTTGTCTCTCAAATTGTTTGATGTTGGATACAATATTCAATGAGAAAGGTAGTCGACATCATCATTATTCTGCCCCTATACAATTTACCTATTTGTGGTCAGTGCAGCGCGTCTATCCGTCTTCCATTCAGCTCTATTAGCCGTCATCTCAGAATCCACTTAGGTTACGTGTTAGCCGACTAACTAAGCTAAGGGTTTGGGTGCAATTTACGCGCATAAATTATGAGACTTGTTGGAGTGACCAGGGTCCATACACCTGAGGACCTAAAAAACACTGATGCCGCCGCGATTGGCGTAGCCACCTACTGTGCCGAACTCTTTTTAACCGAATTCCAAAAAGGAGGAGGTTATACAGGGTGTTCGGCAGAAGGATGAACATACGAAAATGGCGGATCCGTGGGGCCGTCTACTACGTTTTTAGGCCCAATAAGAAGACCCAGGCCACAAGGATCTTTTTTATATATTTTTCGGAACTTGTCGTTGCCAAAACTTCAAACGTCAATAATTTCATTTAAAAACAACATAACTGGCAACATTTTATTTTTATTTTCATCTAAAGTAACTGTAGAATCTTATAAAATTAGTATTTGACGCAGATGATTGCTAGCAAAGTAAATACGAGCACTTAAACTACAAACAAATAAAAAATAAATACCGAAAGCCCGACTTTGAACTGCGTTCAAAGAAAAACTAACAGTGATAGAGCAGTTCTAATTTTAGGAAAACATGTTTGGTTCATGCCCGATCTAACGGTATGCAATATGCACAATTTCTTGTTTAGTTGTTTTTAAATGAAATTATTGACGTTCTGAAGTTTTGGCAACGACAAATTCAGAAAAAAAATCATTAAAAAAATTCCTTGTGGGTCTTGTTATTGGGCCTAAAAACGTAGTAGACGGCCCCACGGATCCGCCATTTTCGTATGTTCAACCTTCTGCCGAACACCCTGTATGTTCGTCGCGTATGTTTGTTTTTTCTTTTTCCACCGGTTTCTCCGTCAATTGCGGACCGATTTTGAAAATTCTTTTTTGTATGAATGGGTAGGTATGCTCCCAATTTGATCCCATATAAAGGACGATGGGAAAAAACGTCCCCCCAAACCTTACACCGACCAACAGATTTAAAATGTATCTCAGTCAAACCATCTTGGTAAGGTGATCAATTTTTACTATGACGGCATCTCTCAAAAATATGGGATATTCCTAGAAAAACATGTTAAAATGTCGCAAAGGTTATGTTAGGTTAGGTTAGGTTTGGATAGGTTTGGATAGGTAAGGTTAGGTTAGCCGAACCGAAATGTTTTTTATTATTACAAAAAATTCCCATCGATTTTGCAATTGTTCAAGACAGTAGGTCTTTTTCAGGATCCTTATAAACATATTGACATGTGTCATATGACTGTTGGAGGGGGGGGACGGGGCCCATACAAAATTGCCCATTGTCCTTTGATTAACTTTGCTTGGATAGTTTTTGAGTAAGCTTCAATAATACGTATTTTTCCCACTTAGTTAGTTATATGTGGATGGTATGATGATAACTTCCTGTCACTGTTATTTACATAGCAGGTAGTGGTATTCGAATTTGTGTGGGGTAGGTAGGTACCACAACCAAAATATGAAAAATAAAAACTTTTTACAAAAAAAAAACAACCGACTTCCGAAATTAAAGTTATTCTTCACTTTGAAGTGTTTTTTTTTTGAAAACGGTTGTTTTTTTTTGTTTAATTTTAACATAATACCTACATGTAAGTATTTAACATCGATTGCTTCGTCGGTCCAGTGGTCGCAAGCGCTACTGCTGAGCATGAAGTCCTGGGTTCAATTCTTGGGTCGGGAAAGTGTTACTGGATTTTTATTTTCCCACCTGGAGTCTGAACTTGTGCCCGGTTGATGGCAGTAGGCTCGCCCCCCTATTACATGGGACTTAACAAAACTGAAGTTTTTTTTTTTTTTTTTATAATTTTAATATAATGTGGGTGTGCTATAGGTACCCTTCGGGGAATACAGGCGTGATGTTAGGTATGTTTACCATCGACTCGAAACGAAGAAGGTATACCTTTGAGCTGCACGTCTGCATGTATTTACTGCAAAACCTCGTCAACATGGTCCTACCATGTTGACGAGGTTTTGCAGTAAATAGGCAGAATTTACAGCAGGTCAGAAAACAGAAAACATCCGATCCGATATAGTAAATAACATAAAAAAGCATATTGATCATTTCAGGCCCTTTGTTTTCACTTCTTAAGAAAAACTCAATCTATCCGCCGACATTACCCACAAAACATCCGATCCGATAGATATCTGCTACCCACAAAAACGAGAATCTAACATTTCCTAACGTAATTTTCGACCCTCGAATTGGCACCCCAAAAAAATATTAGAAGGTGTGACGTAGCGGGTTCATCGAACTTTCTTCCCTCATGGCGTAAACAAGAGTCAATGACCTTGCAACGAGGGTTAGATTTTTGTTAGAAATTTTGACAGTATGACACGATGACGTCACGGGTCTGTTTGTACTTTCGTAGGGATGAATAAATGCACCGGCCGTTCATCCTTGGGGAGGCAGCAAGTTGTGAATCGAATAGGGTTCGATTCAGATAGTGTTTTTTTTTTTATTCAATAATAAATGGGCTGGCAATCTGTTGTTATGTGTGGAAATTGTGATTTTGTTAACTTGAACCCGCAATTATTTACTAAGATCCTTTTACCTAGGTACCTACTAAGGTACCTACTTATTGTATAATTATCACTTGCGTCAAAAATGGTGAAGGAACCATCGTGAGGAAACCGGTATGCCGACAGATATTCCTCGACGGCATGTGGAGCCAAGACAGAGTCATTGGGCGGCATAAAAACCACATGAATATACAACCTTAGTTTTTGTTTACACTAAACCTCTTAAGGGGTCATTGTACTCATCATTATGAACAACTTTCACTATGGGACCAACGCAGAAATCGCGAAAAAAAATCAGCTGTTCCCTACATTTATGTTCGCATATCTCGTCGAAATGTAGGGAACAGCTGATTTTTTTTTCGAGTTTTCAGCGTTGCTCCCATAGTGAAAGTTGTTCATAATGATGAGCACAATGACCCCTTAAGAGGTTTAGTATAAACAAAAACTAAGGTTGTATAAAGACTCTGACAACAGATTTGCCACTAACCACACGAAAACGAAGAAATAACGACATATAGGTATGTTCTCCCCAACACGACTTCCAAAACCGACTGAAGAAGAAATTACTGGTTTAACATAACCGGCACGCTTGGCAGCTAGCTATCAAGTTAAAACAGCGGTAGGTACCTACCTAAGTACAAATAGAGGAGCTGGCACTCTGTATGTAAGTATGTAGTGTAACTAATAAGTGACGAAATGCATTTTTTTGGCATCAGTCTTACCAAGGGGTATCGCGTTACCCTGTGTTTTGGAGGTCAGATAGGACGTCGCTCCATGTAAAATACTACGGTATTCCCCTGCATCCAGTTAATACGTGACATATGGTAAGTACATAATGATAATGTGAAGGCAGTTTTTATTCTTGTGATGATAAATGATAGATGATGTTCTATTTCCAGATAGCACCGATAAAAAATGTGACAACCAGTCTTACCAAGGAGTATCGTGTTACCCAGTAATTGGGTTGTGGTCAGATGGACTGCCGCCCCACGTAACATACTTACTGGTATTAAGCTGCATCTGACTGACTAGGACTGGCTAGGCAGACTGAGGTACGTCGCGACCCCTGTATTCCCCAAACGGGAAAACATAGCAACACAGACGTTTAGCAGTTCCATTTAAGACACAAATCCAGACTCCAGGATATTCTTAATCCTATTTACTCACACTGACTTGCACTTAAACAGGATTGCCTGTATGGTACCTACCTAAATTGTCACAAAATTACATTTGACATAGACGGGGTAGAAGAGGGGTTCGTTAAAGTAATTAACTTCTGATACGCCGTTTTTAATCTGATTGATTAGCGCCTAGGGGTGGCCGTAGACCATGAAAAGCTGCAGAACAGGGGGTGTTGAAATTGTAAATTATGTTAAAATTTTAAAATCATAAACCTTGATGAAACATAATTACTTAAAAATCTATAAGAATCCAAAAATTTCATTTTTTTCTTTTCGTGTGGTTAGTGACTAACCTGGTGTCAGAATTTTAAATCCGCCCATGGGCCTGTGACTTGGCTTCACATGCCGTCGAGAAATATCTCTCAGGCATGCCGATTTCCTCACGAAGTTTTCCTTCACCGTTTTCGAAGCAAATGCTGGTAATTATACAATACGCAAATGAATCCGGAAAGGTGCGAACGTTGGGTTCGAAAAAAAAATTAAATTTCATTAATATTGAGGTAATGTGAAGCAGGAACGGACAAGCTCCTATGGATAGGGGAACGTAAGAAACGTGGAAGGCGACTATTCACATTTATCACTCAACTTAAAAATTGAGAACTATGCACGCCATCTAGCGGGTTGACTGGCCAACGTTTGCAACCCAACGTTACGTAGATTGGATCAAGTAGCGTATATACAAACTAGATGGCGCTAGTTTCAAATTATCGTCAAAATCCAATCTTAATTCTTTTTTCTCAGTCTACCCATTTAGGGAAAAAAGGAGTGGTTTTATGTTCTGATATTGTATTCTACGTAATAACAACAATTAAATTCATAGTATTAAATTTCATTTATTCATTATAACTATTTAATTCTTCCGAACGTTCTTCTATCTCGCCATGTGGTTGCCAACTTCACATGTAAACACCTCGTTACCTGAAAAAATAATAACATTATCAGTATTTCAAATAAAATAGCAAGGGAAAATGTGAAAAACTCACGAGGGCTTGAAGCTAAATAACGAATGGGTTTACATTATTCCAGTAGCATTCCAGCTCAGCGATCGAAACTAGCGCTGGAATGTCACTGGAATAATGTGAAACAACACTGAAATGCACTGGAATGTACCCATTCCAGTGAAAAATTCACTCCAGTGTCTGGATTGATAGTCTAGTTTTTCATTCCAGCGGCCCCATTCCAGCGCCCCCATTCCAGCGCCACTGGAATATGACCATTCCAGTACTGGATTAAACATGGAACAGAACACGTATTGTTGGTTTTTGTCTGACGAACTGAATGACTGAAATAATGTAGATGATATGATCCAGCCTAGCACTGGACTGGACTGACTGGCTGAATTACTGGATTGGAAAACTGGGCATAATGGCCGATCTCAATTAAATAACTTGGGGGGGTTATAAACCAAGGTGGGTACAACTAATCTAATATTGATGTCCGAATTTCAGCACTTCTGGCCACATATCTCCGACCCCTTTCTAACATACTTAGCACAGACCAAAACGTGTTATTGAGACGCGAATAAAAGGTCACTTAATCCGAGTTAAGTCAAAATTATAGATAAGTATGATTGTTAGTTATGTTCCAAAAAAACATGATGAAGACGTCAAATGGATCAGTATTTGTTCCTGTGGATGCCAATCTGTAGTGCCACTTACAAGTAGAGTACTTTGATTTGAAATTATTTAAATAGCCCGTAATTCTAATTTTAAATCACTTGAAAGCAACGATTTAAATCGTAGATGTGCCCTACGTCGCGCGAAAAAGTGTCCACACTGAGAAGAGTGACCTCGCACAATAATAATAGCGTTTTCATGACAATCAACTCAAGTGTCTGCGCTATTGTGTGTCAGAGGTGTCAAAACGAAACAGAAACGCGACCGTCTTTTAACGCGGCAGGGCGAATCTACGATTGAAATCTTTGCTTTAAAGATGTTTTTTATATGACAATTGAGGTTAATTTTCGTCGATGAATTTTAAATCGGGTTAATAAATTGAAAGCTCGTCATAGGTGGCAGCACTGTTGTTAGTCCAGAAACTGCAATTTTTGTATGAGTTTATTGTTGTGTCGATCATCACAAATTAAACGAAAACTACGACTACTAAGGAAAAGAGAAGCATCTATAATGATAAAAATCAGCTTTAGTGGAAAGGTCTGTGGCGGCATCTACATCGCCACATGCGAACTACGCATCAAAGACCTGACGTCACACAAAATCCTGACGTCACACAAATCCTGCATCGCGCCATTAGAGTTTACGGCGCACACACCATATATATAACTTCCCCGACATCAATCGTTAGGCGGTTACCCGCCAGACACGACACCCGTCTGGTCGGAGGATCCTCCCTTTTCTAAACAGGATGAGTGAACTTTACACCCTGATTTTCATACCTCTACAGGTCAATAAATTATGAACTAGTTCTTTTTACATTCAGACTGCAGGCTTACGACAGATATAATTTTTATTTTTTTCTCGATTACGATATTGGTCCCATGGAGAAAGTTGTTGTTGTGGTCTACGGGCCATGAAACTGAACCAATTTCTCCGAAAATATTTACCAAATAATATTTCTGATACACGCAATAAACACATATTTATGTGAATATGGTACTTTAATGAATTCGAATGTGTCTTCTTACCCTGATGTGTCGAAAGGTGCTGCCTCAACTTCTTGATACTTATGAACTGCTCGCGACAAACGCGGCACTTATAATGGTAATCCACTATCTGTAATTATAACGAACAAAAATTGTTAATAATAAATTATATTTATTTCTGTAATTTTTAACAGTATTTGACATTAGGAGTCATAAAACGCTCTGTATTTAAGACAGCTATTGTGTGTGATATTGTGTGATCGTTCAACGCTTTTTCATACCGATATGTCAAAACACCGATGACGTCACCGCTTTCTTACCCCGCGTTCAAGTCAAACGTATAGTCAGCCGCCGATTGTGAGTACTGTCTAATAGCGAATTAGCTCGTATTGTCGGTTCCATGTGAACGAAAAGTTGAATATGTATGGAAAACCAGTCTGCGTAACGCACGCTCACATTCGACGGCTGACTGCACATTTGATGTAAGCGCTGCCTTAGGAAACCCAAGGTAACATCACATAACATCAGATCTATATTCCCCGATGGATTGGCCAGAGGTGCACCTTTAGCACCCCCACATTTCACCAGTTATGTTAAAGTCCCATGTAACAGGGAGCGAGATTATTGCAATAACCCGGGTACAAATCCAAACTCTGGGTTGCTACTGAGAAATTCCTGACGTATAAACCCAATATCACTTGGCCCGACCTGGGAATCGTACCCAGGACCTCATACTCAGCAGTAGTACTTTCGACCACTAGACCAACGAGGTAGCTAGCCAAGCTTAGCCAAGCTAAATAGCGGATATACACGATTGATCGGCTATATCAGTCATTTATAACGATCAGAAAAAAAAAAAAAAAAAAACAACTTACCTCTGCCAAAATAGAAGATATAACCTTCTTATACTTCTGCATATCTTCTGAAGAGTGAGTCTTGAAATGAGCCAGAAGATTGTATACAGTGACGAATGAACGACTGCAGATTGGGCAAGCAATACTCTCTGGAAATAAAGAAAATACATACATAAATAACAATACAACAATAACATTGTGGCGGCATATACATCGCCACATATAAACTACACATGACACTGACGTCACGAAAAATTCAGCCTCGCGCAAGCAGGGTTTACCGCGCGACTAGCATATATACAACATCCCAACATAAATCGTCGGGCAGGTACCCACCAAACACAACACCCGCCTATTCGGAGGATCCTTCCTTTTCTATGCAGGATGAGTGAACTTTACACCCTGTTCCTCTTACCTCTATAAGATAACAATATTTGGGTTTATGCTTAGCGACAACCCAGCCAAAACTTCGATATTAGCGTCACAATCGATTGGACAGAACCGCTAATCAGTTTTCTGTAAGTCTTTTGACCTGCAGTGGGACTATTTATAGGCCCTGTAGAATTAGCCCTATTTAAGCTGATTATATCACTACACTGGGTCATCACCATAACAAGCCTCCTGTGCAGACACGCTTCACTTTTTACTGTTTCGCACCATTCGTGGTGAACCAACAGTTGATATTAGTGACAGCTACCTCACTGCTGAAGTGCATGAGATAGTGTACTTGACATTAGTGACAGCTACCTCACTGCTGAAGTGCATGAGATAGTGTAGTTGACATTAGTGACAGCTACCTCACTGCTGAAGTGCATGAGATAGTGTAGTTGACATTAGTGACAGCTACCTCACTGCTGAAGTGTATGAGATAGTGTAGTTGACATTAGTGACAGCTACCTCACTGCTGAAGTGCACGAGATAGTGTAGTTGACATTAGTGATAGCTACGTCACTGCTGAAGTGCATGAGATAGTGTAGGTGACATTAGTGACAGCTACCTCACTGCTGAAGTGCATGAGATAGTGTACTTGACATTAGTGATAGCTACCTCACTGCTGAAGTGCATGAGATAGTGTAGTTGACATTAGTGACAGCTACCTCACTGCTGAAGTGCATGAGATAGTGTAGTTGACATTAGTGACAGCTACCTCACTGCTGAAGTGTATGAGATAGTGTAGTTGACATTAGTGACAGCTACCTCACTGCTGAAGTGCACGAGATAGTGTAGTTGACATTAGTGATAGCTACCTCACTGCTGAAGTGCATGAGATAGTGTAGGTGACATTAGTGACAGCTACCTCACTGCTGAAGTGCATGAGATATTGTAGTTGACATTAGTGACAGCTACCTCACTGCTGAAGTGCGTGAGATAGTGTAGTTGGCATTAGTGACAGCTACCTCACTGCTGAAGTGCATGAGATAGTGTAGTTGACATTAGTGACAGCTACCTCACTGCTGAAGTGCATGAAATAGTGTGGTTGACTTTAGTGACAGCTACCTCACTGCTGAAGTGCATGAGATAGTGTAGTTGACATTAGTGATAGCTACCTCACTGCTGAATTGCATGAGATAGTGTAGTTGACATTAGTGATAGCTACCTCACTGCTGAAGTGCATGAGATAGTGTAGTTGACATTAGTGACAGCTACCTCACTGCTGAAGTGCATGAGATAGTGTACTTGACATTAGTGATAGCTACCTCACTGCTGAAGTGCATGAGATAGTGTAGTTGACATTAGTGACAGCTACCTCACTGCTGAAGTGCATGAAATAGTGTGGTTGACTTTAGTGACAGCTACCTCACTGCTGAAGTGCATGAGATAGTGTAGTTGACATTAGTGATAGCTACCTCACTGCTGAATTGCATGAGATAGTGTAGTTGACATTAGTGATAGCTACCTCACTGCTGAATTGCATGAGATAGTGTAGTTGACATTAGTGACAGCTACCTCACTGCTGAATTGCATGAGATAGTGTAGTTGACATTAGTGACAGCTACCTCACTGCTGAAGTGCATGAGATAGTGTACTTGACATTAGTGATAGCTACCTCACTGCTGAAGTGCATGAGATAGTGTAGTTGACATTAGTGATAGCTACCTCACTGCTGAAGTGCATGAGATAGTGTAGTTGACATTAGTGACAGCTACCTCACTGCTGAAGTGCATGAGATAGTGTACTTGACATTAGTGATAGCTACCTCACTGCTGAAGTGCATGAGATAGTGTAGTTGACATTAGTGACAGCTACCTCACTGCTGAAGTGCATGAAATAGTGTGGTTGACTTTAGTGACAGCTACCTCACTGCTGAAGTGCATGAGATAGTGTAGTTGACATTAGTGATAGCTACCTCACTGCTGAATTGCATGAGATAGTGTAGTTGACATTAGTGATAGCTACCTCACTGCTGAATTGCATGAGATAGTGTAGTTGACATTAGTGACAGCTACCTCACTGCTGAATTGCATGAGATAGTGTAGTTGACATTAGTGATAGCTACCTCACTGCTGAATTGCATGAGATAGTGTAGTTGACATTAGTGACAGCTACCTCACTGCTGAAGTGCATAAGATAGTGTAGTTGACATTAATGACAGCTACCTCACTGCTGAAGTGCATGAGATAGTGTAGTTGACATTAGTGACAGCTACCTCTACCTCACTGCTGTAGTGCATGAGATAGTGTTGACATATCTATTAAATCCATACACTATAGGCTCACTTGCACCACGAATCATTTAATTCATTGAATGCTAAACGTATTTAAAACATCATTCTCTCATCTTCAAGCGATTGACAGAAACGGAACGATGTTTTAAATAGGTACGCTTAGCAGTAAACGCATTTAGTGTTTTAATATTCCCTATTTATTGTATGTGAAAACAAACGAATTTTAAACCTACCTGCGGGTCCCGCACGACACAGACCTGTTAAAATATAGATTGAGGGTGAAAACATACTTACACGCGCGAATCAGATTTTTCTCGGATATCTTTTTGACACTTCGAAGCCTCATTCAAATTTATTTTCTCTTCACAAACAATGGCATCTTATCATTGATGTAAATCACATCTTATAATTTAGACAACCTTGAAAAACTATGTGACACCAGAGGGGCAATTCCGGTAATTTTTAAGAACGTTCGCATTCTAATCTCATTCGCAATCTGTCAAAAATACAATCAGTTTACCAACACTTTTGACAAGTTTGACAGATTTCAACTTGAATGTGTGCGTTTTTTAAGTACGAGAATTAATTAGCCTTCAGTTTGTGAGAGACTGGTGTCTGCAGTAGGAATAACTGTATAGTAAATCACCAGGGTCCCACCACACGGTATGTAAACATGAATCAGTTACCTATACTCATGCACTCCATTCACTAGACCAAAGCGACAAGTCCATTCGCACGTAAAATAAAATAAATAGTTCAGCGCAGGGCGTCCAGAATCATGTACTGAATCCATGGTAACAGGTGGTGTGTTTATGTTGCCACCCTGTATATGCTGATTGTATACACATCCATAGCTACGCATCCTAGCACACCTCTACCTATTTTAAAATTCAGTGCAATCAATCAGAAAAAATTGCTAATTAATATAAAAAAACATTTTAAAAAGGTCTCAGACATAGATATAAGAAAGAAGGAGATATGCCCGGTAGTTGAAAATGTATCGAAACCCAATGTCTTCAATTTATCCCTACTCTCTAGCCTACAACTACACATGCGATCAGTAAACCCAATAAATACGAGGTCGAGCTCACACTTGCAATTTACAAATCAGAACGTACTACACAATCAATTATAAACCTTATCCCATCAAACACAGCGTGCATTTACCATGCACCGTACAACTCACTCACACGAAAACATCGATCGCTGTCGTTGTGCTGTGCAAAAGCCATTTATTTTACACTAGCTTTTGCCCGCGGCTTCACCCGCGTGGATAAAGAAAATATCCCACGATCCCTAGATCATACCTAATATCCGAGGAAAAGTCGTTGATTCCTACCGCTGCGCCCGCGTTCTCGGCAACCATAATTATTTTGTCACGCGTAATTTTGAATCTGTGATATCTTTTAAAGTATTCATTTTAATGATATGATGTCAATGCATATTTTAATCTAAATTAAATGCCCAATTTAAATAATATATTTTATTGGATAAGGATAAATAAAATTCCGGTTTAAAATAGCTTCATAAATAACAATGAAATTTATATCAAATTCTGAAAGATAAAAATGGTTACTGTAGGTCATCCTTAGAAGATAGACATAAAATATGCTATCGCGGACTTTATTTTTGAACTTTATTCTGTACAACATAAATTTGATGTATCTCTTACAACGCGGCACACGCCAGTAAAGCTGACAGTCGGCATGATTTTTTCCGACATCTTCGACAATAATCGTCATATTTCAGCCAATTTACACAAAAACTTCATGTATTATACACAAACACCTTCCTCTTGAATCATTCTATCTATAAAAAAACCGCATCAAAATCCGTTGCGTAGTTTTAAAGATCTAAGCATACATAGGGACAGACAGCGCGAAGGGACTTTGTTTTATACTATGTAAAGAAAAGATATACGCTAGTGATTGACTAAATCGGAAAGTTATCGATTCTCCCATTTATTATTGTATAATTTTTTTTGAAAGTTGCTGAAAAAGTTATAAATCAAAAACGATATACATATAATAAGATGATATAAATAAACAATAAGTAAGTAAAAATAAGAAATTTTAAGTAAACCAAAAAAAAAACAACAATATGAGAAAATCTAAATGAGTATAAAACAATATTTCACATCGGTATTCCAATCAGGCTATAACTATTGACAAATTGAAGAATAAACTTTAATAGTAATATAAATTCATACGACAATCGACATTATTGTCGATAGCCTACGTTAGTGGATCTGCACAACCACATCACTAATCCGTCGCAAGACGCTGCGGCCGTACTAACGATTCAACCGCTTCAAGCAAATATCGTTTTGTAATTTTTACATAGCTTGTCCAGTTACTTAGCGACATACTTTGGTAGTGGTAAAGAAGCAATGTATTTACTACAATAATAATACAGTCGCTGTGATATATGAAAACAAAAATAACGTAGTAAAGGCAAGAAATATTTTACGATTTGTTGTTTTTCATGATTTTCAACACAAATATAGTAAAATACTTGTGCTGATCTATGAAAAGTGGTTCTACGATTTATAAAGTTTATAGTTTAGCTTCGATTTTTACAAGAAACCACTGAACAACACGGTATTCTTAAATGTTATCACGATCGCGTTCGAAAGCGCACTAGTTAGCGGAAACGGCCATTTGCCTGAGGCATGAGCATTGTGATCAAGACACGCGGACATAGACACGCCCCCATGCCACTTCTCCTGTTATTTATATTTCTATGGTCTCACACGATGTCAGGGACACACTTAGAAAGACAGAAGTGGGTTTTAGCCGGTAAGAGTCTGGCACTGGCTCACCATTGAGGCATAGTCCATTACGATTTCCCACTCCTGCCAAGCCAAAAAAACTTACCTGGTGGAATGTGTATGTATAGTCGACCTCGTAATTGCTTTATCTCCCTAAGGTTGAATGGTACTTGCGCGTCACAAAACGACAAGGTTTATTTGTCTCTGACAGTAAACCCTAATACGCCGCTGGTTAACGGCCGCGGTTGATAGCGGGTAAGTGCGTACAACCTTACCGGTTGCATATAAAAAAAATAAAAAGCGGCTAGCCGCGCGGCTAACCGCTAGTGCTTATGAGGGCATACGATAGTTTCAACCAAGTTTCAATTTACTGGGAATTGTTGTCAATAGTGGTAATGCAATTATGAGTTCGAGTATACTGTACAGGTGTGATTTAAGGCGAAAGCCCCAGGGTAGCCCGGGAAATTATTTTTTTCTCTCCCTTTTTTGCAATTGGCAAGTCATTGTCAGGTTGTATTTTGACCAACATATGATTCGCGACAACAAGAGCTCGTGGATAAATAATAACTACTCGCATGAGTCGATCGAAGGTTAAGCTACACTTACCGAGGTCGGTCCGTGGATAGGTGACCATCCATTACATATCGAGACCACTCTGTGTCTCAACAAGCTATAATCTGCCTAGCCTTTTCTCAACTATGTTGAAGTCGGCTTCCAGTCTAACCGGAAGCAGCTGAATACCAGTATTTTACTTAGAGCGACTGCTGCCTCCAATAAATCTGCTTAGCCTTTTCCCAACTTTGTTGGGGTCGGCTTCCAGTCTAACCGGATGCAGCTGAATACCGTACATGGAGCGACTGCCTACCTGACCTCCACAACCCAGTAACTGGTAGTTGAATTTCGCGGGCTACCTTAGCACATCCCCTCCCCCCTTAAGTACTTACTCTTGGTATTCTTCTTGACGCCTCTCCAAGACGTCTGGAAGCAAGGCGCGCACATCTTGCAGTGAACTAACTCCTTCATATACATTTTGTCTTCATCATAATCTTCGGGCTCTTCTTTTGGTTCTTCTGGCGTTTTTCTATAAAAGAATTAGTTATAATTTTGAGTGGTGAAGAAGGAAAAACTAACTGGTCAATGTGAAACACCACGGGGGTACATTTTTAATCAAAAGTAATATAAGTAGTCATAGAGTAAAAACAAAACAGCCGACCTCAAAAATCAACACTACAAAGTGAAAAATAACTTTAATTTTAATTTTTGTATTTTCGTTTTTGCAGCCGGTTCATCATCAATATTCACCAAGAGAATTAAATACGTATCATTGAAGCTAACTCAAAAACTTTCCTAGCAAAGTTAATAACAATTATATGGGACCACTGCGCGAGCTTCCTCTACCCAAGAATCAGGTAAATTGGCCCAGTATTCATTATATATGTATAATACATTCATATATGTTTTTTTTTTTAATGCCGCCGAATACATAACGTTCTCCTTCTGTATTAAGTCGGGTTAAATGGCTATGTCATTTGGACATGACAAAGTTATAAGGGTCCCGTGTCTTGCCATTTGGCTACGGAACCCTAAACAAGAACAGTAAGTTCTGAGAATACAGTCTTACCTATGCAGTCTACCTATCTAATTACATACATATACGTACTTATTTAAAATGATTGCATTCGTTACGTAGCGTTTGGATAAAAAAAATATAACTAGGTTTTGCCCGCGGCTTCGCCTGCGTGGAGGTCTAAAATTATCCCACGGGAACGTACTACCGGGATAAAACGTATCCTCTGTGTTAATCCAGGTTATAAACTATCTATGTGCCAAATTTCATCCAAATCCGTTCAGCCATTTTTGCGTGATTGAGTAACAAACATCCAAATATACAAACTTTCACATTTATAATATTAGTAGGATTATATATTATACATATTATTATATAGTAGGACTAGCTGTGCCCCGCGGTTTCACCCGCAAAGTCTCGATCCCGTGGGAATATCGGGATAAAAAAGTATCCTATGTCCTAACCCAGGTCATGCTGTACCCATGTGCCAAATTTCATTCAAATCCGTCCAGCCGTTTTAGCGTGAAACCGTAACAAACAAACATACAAAAAATCTGAGGGGCAATTCCCGTAATTTTTAAGAACGTTCGCATTCGCAATCTGTCAAAAATACAATCAGTTCACCAAAATTTTTGACAAGTTTGACAGATTGCGACTAGAATGTGAACGTTTTTTAAGTACGAGAATTAGCCTTCGTATCTATTCTCTTTATAATATTATTAGAAAGTAGGACTATTGTTCCATCGACAGTCCGGAAGCAGCACCAACTCGGTCACCTTATCTCTGCATCTCGCCCGCCGCGCTGGAATGCGCATGCGGTCAGCGGTGCCCCTCCCGCCACCCCGCGCTCGCCTCCTCGCGTCGCGTGATCACGTCCGCGCCGCAGTCCGGTCAGTACGTAGTACAGTACGGTTAACATCTTCGAGCGTCGACATTACGTCTTTGATTGAAGTCAGCCGCAGAGATAATTTGTGACCGTGTTGTATATTTGCCTAACAAGGGAATGGCAGTGCTTTAAGTGCACTAGTGCAGCAGTTCACAAATACTTTTACGTAAACTAAAGTACGCAACCAATCAAAACTGCAAGTGACATTCAGCATGACAGAGAGAGCGAAAGAGAGGGTGATGTCCCTAGCTATAACTACGTTGTATACGGAGTGACGTCATGATTCATCATAAGGAAGTTTCTTGGTTAAAGAAATTATGTGTGCCTCAACGCAATTTTATCAAACTTATTGGTCTATTCAATGAAAACGATCAACATAATCTATGATAGAAAAAGTGATTCCGTAGAATAAGAAAATGTGTGCATTGCAACCACTGGGAAACCTCTGGTTGGTAGCTTTAAGCCATATGTTTTACGTAGACATTGTTAAAGCTTTTAACCATATCCAAAGAAGATATTTAAAAAGTAGCCTCTTTGGTTGGGGTGTTTTTTATAACCAGCCCTATTTTAACTAAGTATTCTTCTTGTTCTGCGTTTTAACACATAAGTTGTTTCATATTTTTTTACCTGTGACATTAAACAGTTTACTTTACATTTTAATTTTATATTCACGATGTCGTAGTTCGGACACGAGTCGTGCACATACCACGGGGTTCGCTTTTACTCTTATTTTTTGGGAATGGCATCTCGCTGGTCAGCCTAGAAGGCTGAATGCCTTAACAAATTAAGGCCTCCAGTCAGGCCATAAAACTCATAAACTAAGCGGCTACACACTAAGGGCACCCCGTGTGGAGTATGGACCTCCTCGGCTTAGGTCGTCGCTAGGGACAGGCTGGAGCTGTTCAAGTTCGGTTGTAACTCGCAACTTTGATATTTATATTGAGTGACGTCTTCTGTTGTCTGATTATACGAGTATTGTATCGCTGGTCGGAGTCGACCGCAGCTAGTTAGCGAGATTACTGCAATTTCTATTACCTACTTCACGCCAATGAGCTAATATTGGACGTTTATTTGGTCGTTGTAAAGAGTAATCGAGAAGAGTGGTATGAATTTTATGTAAATAAACTAAATAGTTGGTCATTGTCAGTATCAAGGCATCTTGAACTTGATATCAATATGAATGAGAGAGTTTCTCGTGAGCCTGCTGATAGCCTAACTGCGTTTCTTGATTTAGACTTCATTTGCGATTCTAACTTTTTGCTTTACCCTACAGGGTTCGTAGTTATACCTTATCAACCTTGTTACATCTTATTAACATTAAATGCAAATAAAGATATCAATATGAATATGGAGGAATACAGTGGTGGCTTTGTAGATTAGATATTATTATTGTTACTAAGTACTATTGTTAATTAGATATTAAAGAATCTATAAATCAAAATACTTATTATTGTATCATTAATTTTACTATTTTTTTGCCTGTTGTATTGTTTTTTTCCAATTTATTGTAAATATTTTCATTAAAAATAACTTACTTATTAAATATATTATTTTAAATATTAAATAATTGTTTCCTTCTGCATGTTTTTAATAATGCAGACATCCCTTTATATACACCTTTCAACCACTTTCGATAAGATAGAAAAAAATATGGAATTATTTCCCTCAATAAGTATTTTTGTTTGTCAGCACTTTCATTTTTGTATAAAAAATGTTCTTTGCCCTAATGATCTCCTTAAGATAAAATGGAATGTTGGCTTCCTGTTTCTCTAGGTATAAATAAGTTAGAGGATTTATTTTCAAATACAACTAAGAGACATTTAAATATAAAAAAAATATGGTTAAGCAGATGTAAATAATTACTTAACTTTATGAAATGTTTATATACAGGTTGGATTTTTGAGATGGGGCAGTAAGGACAGCTACCTTAACCGTTGTCGCTAGAAGAAAACGCTCTTAGGAGACTGTCCTTAACTTTTTGAGACATTTTGATCTGCATTCATAGATTTTGAAAAAAAATTACAGTCAGCAAGATAATGGACAGTTTTCACAAAAACTTTTTTTGATGCCAATCGATCCTGTTTCTTATAAGGATCAAAAAACTCTACTAGACCAACTGAGGTTTGAGTACTAGAAAAGTCAGAAATCGCCCATACATTTCGTAAGAAAGAAACTCCAACATACTTTACTATGATAAACAGACTAGCCAAACAGAAACGAAAAATTTAAACTTCGAACGAATACGCGTTATAATTTTATTTACTATAAAAACAAGATAGTTTGTTGCTTATGATGTCCGATGTTCTGAGAAAAAAACCAGCCAAGTGCGTGTCGGACCACGCACAATGAAGGGTTCTGTAGTTGGGATGAATTTATCGCAAAAACAAACGTGTAGCATTGTAGTTATTATTATTATGCTGAGATAGTGACCTTTTTGTCCTCGCACAGGTCGTTACTATTCTGTTTGTATTTTAATTTTATAATTTTTTATTATTACTTACTGTTTGTATTTCCTGTGCGTGTCCCAAATAAAATATTTTTCTTTCTTTTTCTTTCTTTTAGTTGAATAACATGATCTCCCATACATCGATATACGACACGGTCAATTCTCTGTAAGTGTAAGTTTTCAAACGATTTTTTTTGTGACCTACGTATTTGATGTTATTTAAACTTCATACCTCCACGCGTTCCTGAGAAAAAGAATCGTGACAGACTGACGGACGGACTCCGGGTTCCGTTTTTACCTTTTGAGGCACGGAACTCTAAAAATGACCTCAAATTATTTAGAAATTTCTGACTTGTTTGGAAAACGTTAAAAAAAACAAAAACTACTTATGTAAAAAGATTTTTCAAAAGCAACAAAGGTTATAAATTTTGTTTTCTATTCGTTCGAAATTTGAAGTACAATTTGTTTTAGTTTAGTTTCGGCCAGTCTATCATCGTAAAATAGTAAGTTGGAATCACATTTCCTACGAAATGTATGGGAAAAGTTTTTTTGCGATTTCTGACTTTTCTAGTACTCAAACCTCAGTTGGTCCAGAAGAGTTTTTTTTATTCTTATAAGAAACAGGATCGATTGGCATCAAAAAAAGTTTTTGTGAAAACCGCCCATTTTCTTGCTGACTGTAATTTTTTTTCAAAATCTTTGAATGCAGATCGAAATCTTTCAAAAAGTTAATGACAGTCTTTTAAGACCGTTTTCCTGTAGCTACAACGTTTAAGGTAGCTGTCCTTACTGCCCCATCTCAAAAATCCACCCTGTATAAACCCTTATGTGCAACAACCAATATTGTTAAAAAAATACAGCAGAATATCACTAATCCGGCACTTCAGTACTTCGCCACATCCAGTAGTCTTGAAATAAGCACTACAAGTTGCAAAAAACTAACCTCTTATGGATTATTTTAAGATGAATTAGATAAGTATGTAACTGTCATATAGAAATGTGTCGCATAATTACATCTATCTTCCCTTATTAAACTAGTAATATCATGAAATGCTTCATTTTATTTATCTTGAATTTTTCTAGCATCATCACAGCAGTCCACTTATGGACATAGGTCGCTCCTATTACATGCCATTCAGTTCAACTCTCATCCAGAGTTTAAAAGAGAAAAATTGGAGCAACAATCTTTACAGGGTGGTTGGTAGCAAACCCACCTGTGAAGATCATCCAATTTTTCTATACTGACTCAGTAATTCAAACATTCCAATAACCCGGATTCCCTGGTTTTTAAAATGCCACATATGTGAGACTCTACAGTAAATCAAAATAATTGCCTTGCAAAAATAATAATAACTTACCGTTCATTAGGAGCAACCAGCTTATACACTGCAGAAGATGCGTCTCTCGGCTTATATGCAACAAGCACCTCACCATCCTTACCGTCTTCTTTACTCAATATCACCTCGTCAGACACATGGTACTGCTTAGGTTTCCTCGAAGTGAGACTGAATGTTGTCAATACTTTCTTCTCTTTGTAACGAGGGAGTACGCACTGGAAGATCTCGGACTTTTTGTCTCCATCCTCGTTTTCTACGCATGTCTTGCTCCAGATTGTTGTTTCTGGCTTTCCTGCAATGTTTAATTTGGACAGTAAGATAAAGGTTAAAAAGATGAAAAAATATATCATGTGGAAATAATTATTTAAACAAAAATATTAGTGTCACTGTTGTGCACCCAGGTTTATCTTTAATTCTTTAAGTACGCATTCATCAGCTGTTTATCAAGCATTGACAAATGAGACACATTAACTATCTATTGTTGCGAGAACCCAGGACTCAGGTATGTAGCAGGGCAACAGACCACAGACCAACTACAAACAAAAAATAAGTCAAAATGTTGCTAAACAGACCTGATTGTTTATTTGCAACATTCCGGAACACTACAGTTCTTGTAGAACTATAAGTCTCCCCCCTCTCTGGTTTCAGCAAGTTATCACAATGTTTGAAATGCTCCAAACACACATTGTTCCAATTATTCATCCTCTTTATATCAGACTCTTCATACTGTATAGCTTTTACTGGCAAACACAATGGATCATCATAATCTGGAATCCTTATGTTTAACTGTTTTCGATCCAAAACGACCTCCTTGGCGGGAATAAACTTCGGTTTTCTCGTCTGAACTGGACCAACAGCTTTTAAACTTGGACCAGCTCTCGGACTTTGAACAACTTCTTTATGGTACGTTTTAAGTTTTTTAACAACAGGCTGCTTTTTCTTTTTGCCTTTTGAACTTGGTGGACTTGGGGGCACCATGTCATCATTAGGATCGTAGTCAGAATCATCTTCGTCTTTCCTTCTTTTACGTTTTCTTTCAGCCGGTAAGCGTTCGACCAACAGTGGGGCTGGCTTCGCTGCGACTCGGGGTACTAAATGTGGGACTTGGACTGGGACTGGGACTGCTTGCACACATTGTTGGACGATATCAGCATCTTCATCAAGAAACTCTATGTCACCATCTGATTCCGTCATAATTCGGTTTACAGAAAATAATTTATTCCTTCGAAAAAGCGTCTTCTCTTTCTGTCTTTCTTCTTTGTGGCTGTCAAATTCATTGACAAGTATGAACTAATGACAGTTGATTTTGAATGACAGTTTAGTCAACAATTGTCTATGGAATTAACTTTCGTTTAGGAACTTGCAACAGTATTTCTAATAGTAGCAATAAAAATATATTTTATTAGACCAGTAATAAAATGTTACTATCTATGAATAGCAGCATTTCGAAGATTCTCTTTTCCGCGTTTATTTGAAATAGCATTTTATTACTGTTCTAATCAAATATATTTTTATTTTCGCAAGAGTCAAATTAGTCTTGACTCTTGACGATCTAACTTCATCTCGTGCCACCATGAAAATAAGCTAGTCAGCATGAAGGTAGCAATGCTAACTGCCCACGGTGCACGCGACGTGGTTAAGTAATAGAAGGCTCTCAACTTGCCTTGTACACACCTCACATTACACCAACAATTATAGACCAGTATCCGTGCTGCCGGTATTCAGCAAGGTGTTCGAAAAGGTAATGCTCAATCAAATGCTTAATCATTTTAACACCAACCATATCTTACACGATCAGCAATATGGGTTTACCAAAGGACGTTGTACGACTGACGCCGGTGTCACCTTATTAAAACACATATTCACAGCGTGGGAGGAGGCCCAAGATGCCATAGGAATTTTTTGTGATCTGTCCAAAGCATTTGACTGCGTAAATCATGAAACCTTACTCTTGAAACTTAAGCATTACCGACTAGGTAAACTTGCGCTTAGTTTGGTAAAATCTTATTTAAATGATAGACAACAGCAAGTACAAATTAATAGAATCAATTCACTCGGTTTAAAAGTAAAAATGGGTGTTCCACAAGGCTCGATATTGGGTCCTTTCCTCTTTTTAGTATATATTAATGATCTACCCCATTTATTAAAAAACCAACAACAAATGGTGTTATTTGCTGACGATACTTCTCTAATTTTTAAGATAAATAGACGTTCATCAAATCTTGACGACGTAAATAACGCCCTACTACAAGTCCAAAATTGGTTCACTGCTAATAATTTAGTATTAAATGGGAAAAAAACTAAATGCATAAGATTTGCTTTACCGAATGTTAAAAGTAGTGATTGTGACATAGTATTGAATAGGGAGAAATTAGAATTCGTCGATAAAACTGTTTTCTTGGGGATTACGCTCGACTCAAGGCTGCAATGGGGTCCTCATTTAACATCTCTTGCAGGACGCCTAAGTTCAGCAGCATATGCTGTGAGAAAAATCCGTCAATTTACTGACGTAGATACCGCGAGGCTAGTCTATTTCAGTTACTTTCATAGTATCATGTCTTACGGTATTCTACTATGGGGACGGGCTGCAGATATCGAGTCTATTTTTATTCTGCAGAAAAGAGCCATCAGAGCAATATATGGTCTCCGCAGACGCGATTCTCTAAGGGAACTGTTTAAAGATATTAACATCATGACGGTACCTTGTCAATATATCTATGAAAACATCATGTACGTTAGGAAAAATCTAAGTCTTTTCAGTAAAAGAGGTGATAGACACAATTATAGCACTAGAAATAGGGAACAATTAGTTCAACCGGGTTTCAGACTGGCTAAAGTTGACTCAACCTTCATGGGGTACTGTTTAAAATGTTACAATAAAATACCCCCCACATACTCCAATTGAATGAAAGGAATTTTAAATCTTGTATAAAACGCACACTATGCTGCCAAGCATATTATAAGTTGGGGGATTACATCGTTGACAAAAATGCTTGGCTCAACGCTGGTCCAGCTCCACAAGGCGCATAAACTAATTGATTGGCATTCGAAAATATTGTTGGAGCTGCTGAAGATTGTAGGACTATCTTTAGATTGTATAAATTCAATTTCATAGTATTATATAATTGCATAGCACATGTGTGAGCACTATGTACCTACTTTAAAGCTACCATTTACTGGGTACCTACGTCTTTCATTGACCTAAATGTGCCCTTGCGGCTGAGAGTATGTCATGCTCACTCAAATGTCTCGCTGGTGGTGGCGTGTGTGTTGGATCATAAAGTTCCCTTCAAAATGGTTGAGCTAAATGGTGCTGATCCATGCGTCATGTTCGTGAACGGGCGCCGTCAGTGGGGACTGGTCATCTCTTAGCTGCCAAGGCTTATTTTGAATTTATTTTAATTTTTGAATTGTTTTTTTCTTTATTACGGACGCTTTTAACGTGCACGTCTCTCTACATTGTTCTCACATGTATAATTACAACATGAATGATGTAACCAATATTTTGTAACAATATTCTGATTTAAAAGAGTGTCCGTGGAGTTTCTTGCCCGTTCTTCTCCATAGGAACCTACTACGCGTTGGAATGGGCAACTAGCTTCATATTTCTGACTGACCGACCCTTTGACAATTCAAAAGTGCCTGTAATTGGTTTATTTGAAATAAATGCTTTGAGTTTGAGTTTGAGTTTGAGTTTTGAGTTTGAGTTTGACCATTACTAAATTCTAGAACAGTAGTTATTGCGGTTTAGAAACCTGTATTGGGTAGCTAAATAATATTAAAAACTGTCGGGGTAGGAATCTCCCAATATTCTGTTATCTTACTCAAGAATGTAAATATTTTGGCAGTGATTAGGACAATCATAATATTGATGACGATTCACTCATATATGAATCACTGGATCTGCTATCTACTGTATCCTGTATATTATCAGAAACCATCTTCATGTCACTTCACATCAAAACAACAACTTGTTATGAGTATGAGTAATCAATTATCAAGGTACTTTTATAATTAATTCGCATGTTCGTCGTGTACCTACGTACTTAGTTTTTCCCCTAAGTTTTTACGTCAGCGGTAAGCCTATTGCTTAGTTTATGACTTTATGCGATTATGGACCTTATCTTTATATGTCTTTGTTATACAGCACGTGATCTGATGGTGAATACTAGGGTTAGGGGTTACGGGTTAGGTACCATCAAAGAACTTCATATTTAACCAGTTTCAAAACAAAATCCCATCAACACGATGACCACATCTGTTACCGGCCCGGTTAAATAGCCGCCAAGCGCTGCAAGCAAGAATAGTCCTTACGGTGGTTAGATATGAACTTCCTCGATAGTACCTCTGAATGATCGCCAATTTAGACCAGCTTATCGAGTACCTACTTCCCTCGAGGCGATTGACACCCGTGAATGGGGGCAGGTTTACTTTGTTAGAAATTAAACAATCAATGATTTATCATTGTATGTCCTAGCATGAAAGATGTGCGTTACAGCATAAAAAAAAGTTAATAAAAAAAATCTAAAACCCGACTGCGTAAAAAGTGAACTTTAAAGAAGATGGAAACAAGATGACCTATTTATGTGTCCGATCCTGACTGCAGTAAGAGGCATCTTCTTAAATTTAAAAATATCTCACCCTACAGCCTACAGACCATGCAGTGTTGGCCCAGTGGTAACGGCCGCGGCTTACGTAGGTTCGAACCATTGATTCGAAACCCTGACAGGCGATTTACTTTGTGTAACGACTATCATCACCACTGCTCTCAAAACGATGAAGGAAAACATCGTGAGGAAACCAAGAAGCAAAAAATCTAAGACATTGAGACATCTACCAACCCACCCTAGGCCAGCGTGGTAGATTATGGCACACTCCCTGTCACAGAGAGGAGGCTTGTGTCTGTGTCCCAGCAGTGGGAACATTATAGGCGGATTATGCAGTGACACTCGTGCAATAAAGACGCATCAAAATTGGTTCAGCCGTTTAATAGTTACGAAGGAACATAGGGACTTGTATTATACATACAGGTCAAACACTTAACCCTCCTTTTTTGGCGACACTTATGAACAGCTCCCGGCCGAATCGGTGCCAGCGTGCACAACCATCAAGCGCCGCTGGCACCGAAATTGACACGCATAGTGTCGCCTTTTCGGTGCCAGCGGGCCTTGACGGGGACACCGGTCATTTACCGGTTGTTATACCTACCTACCTAATATAAATGAAACGTAATACGTGGCGAACTTTTTGTCCTTACCAGTCCGAGCTGTAATCCCCAATCGGAAAACTGGGAATCGTAACTAAGACCCCCCGCTCAGCAATTTTGCATGCGACCATTATGATGACGAGAAAACAAAATAAACTTATAAGTATCAAATTATTATCTTATCGAAATAATATAATTCCGAACGATAAATAACAATTTATCAGCATTAGATTTGAGAAGATAATCAGTTTAAAACACCAATATGAAAGTATATTGTGGTGTTAAACAGATACTACACCTGGAACCTTTTTAATTCGCGAAATGTTGTAACAGAAAAAAAAACTTGTAATCTATAGGGACATGAGATATGTGCTAAGTGGCAATAAATAGACTCTGGTTAGTCCCACCTTATCAGTCCACTTATAGATACAGTTCCACTTGATGCAGTTATGAATAGTTAAAAGCTTAGGAATGGAAAATCCTGATACACAGGCATGAACGGTTTCTAACAGTTCTAGTGCAAGCCAGTGGACATAAACAGTTTGAAAAATGTGTCGGTGTCTAGTGAAATTTATTTTATTTTTTGTTAATTTAATATTCGTGGTCAGTATTTTTTGTTGTTGTTAGTGTGTATGCTTTCTGTCTTTCTGTTATTAATTGTTTTTTTTAACACGATAAATGCCAAACGAGTTTACTCGGGTTAACAAAACTTTTTCTATTGTGTCTGATATGTGGCAGTCAGTCTCAAAAGTTTTTGAGTGGTGACCAAGCAGGAAGAACATGCATAGTGGTAGGCTTTCGGGACACTTGGAGGACCGATGACCTGGTGATAGCGGGAATTCGCTGGATGCGGGCAGCGCATCTTTGTGGCGATCATTGGGGGGAAGTTACTTTCAGAGTTATTTTAACAGCAACCTTTTTGTAACGAACATCAAGATCACAGATCACTGCATGGGGGGCGCAGACAGCTTTTAAGACAGGGGGGGGCAAATCAGAAATTTCTTAAGCCGGGTCCCCGCTCATGTTTTACATAGTTTGATATGGTTATAGAATGAATATTTTTCGTCGCCTATGTTTGGTTCCTTCAAAACCGTCGGCCCCGGCGGTTTGCGAGCGAGCCTGTAGTTGCTAGCTCTGCATTCGCGTATTAAGCATGATACAACATGACCGGTCGCGCAGCGTGGTTTTTTATAAAATGAATGCGTGTAATTGTAAAGTAAGTCTTAACATGACTAACATAACAGTAGATAGGTACGTAGGCATACAAAACCCTGGGGGGGCACTGGGCAGCTGCCCAGTTCCCCCCCTTCTTCTCTTCCTTGCAGTATTTTGACAGACTTGTGAGGCGTCAACAGCAACCCTATTGTAACGAACATCATAACTGTGAAAGAACTGTAAATCCTAAGGGCTCGTTAACTCGAGGACCATTCGTGTTTTTTGACGAATAATTTTTTCACGTTTTTGACGGCGGCATGCGGCAGTGCTTTTTAAATGCCTGTCACACGCATCACGAATCGTGAAAAATTTCGGACATGTCTTAATTCACGTACCTATCGTCTTATTAAATTTTTAATAGTGATTTTTTGTGACGGATCCGCTGAAGTGCTCGTCCAAGACAAGTCTGAATCACAAATCAAGTGTGAAAATCTATTCGGATATTTTGGCGAATCGCAAAAAAATCTCTTTTCGCAATGTAACTGTGCATCCGTCATGAACTCATGACGTAAGTATCGTTTTACGAATCGTCAATGACGGGTCCCGTGCGAATGTGCTATAGTCTAGCAATGATTATCAGATTGCTGAACATGATGAACACTCGTAGAAAACTGGTTTGACATAATTAATCATTTGTAAATTGTCTTATTTCAGCTCATAGGCTTGTTGGTGGTTGGAGCCGGAGTTTATGTGGTCTACCATTGGAGCGAAGCCAAATCCGTAACAGACCTAATAAACACATTACCAGATTATGAAATCAATATTGACTTCATACCATACGTTATCATTGTTTTAGGAATTGTTGTGTTTTTTATTTCGTTCTCCGGTTGCTGTGGAACGATTACGGAAACAAAATGCCTGCTAGTAACAGTAAGTATGTCGCATACCTTTTCCACATAGTCTCCTTTGATTCGAATGCAATCAAAGTTTGGACTGCTAGATCGGATGCTGGGTTTTCCTTTAAGGAATTTTCTATCAACGACCTAGAGGTAGAGAGTGGGTAGGTAGGCACCTGTCTAGTTAAAAACGTGATGTTTCATATTTTTAACCGACTTCCAAAAAGGAGGAGGTTATATGTTCGTCGCGTATGTATTTTTTTTCTTTTATGTATGTCCGCCGATTTTTTGAGGAGCTCGTGGCTAAGTAACAACAGCCGCACTGGTCGATCCATCAGGTTAACCTACGCTTGCCGGGGTTGGTCAGTGGATGGGTGACCATCTTTACATACCGAGAATCCTCCGTGCCTCGGAAAGCACGTTAAGCCGTTGGTCCCGGCTGTCATTCGTGGATCTTTGACAGTAGTTACGAGTCGTCAGAAGCCCGAAAGTCTGACACCAGTCTTACCATGGGGTATCGTATTACCCAGTTACTGGGTTGTGGAGGTCAGATAGGCAGTCGCTCCATGTAAAATACTGGTATTCAGCTGCATCCGGTTAGACTGGAAGCCGACCCCAACATAGTTGGGAAAAGGCTAGGCAGATTGATTGTATGTCCGCCGATTTCTCCGTCAAATTGTGGACCGATATTGAAAAAAAAAAAATTGTTGCAAGGGTATGCTCCCAAGTGGGTCCCATATAAATTTTAATAACTTTGCTTGGGTAGTTTTTGAGTAAGCTTCAATAATATGTATTTTTCCCACTCGGTATACGAGTATGTGGATGATATAATGATAACTTCCTGTCACTGTTTTTACATAGATAGGTAGTGGTATTCGATTTTTTGTGGGGTAGGTACCACAACAAAAAAATTAAAACTTAAAAAAAAAAAAACAACTACTTCGAAAAAAAAAGACTACCTACAAAGTGAAAAATAACTTTAATTTCGGAAGTCGGTGGCAAAAAACAATTTCATATTTATACCACCACTTGAGCATTTTATTTTAATGTGTTTACATAAAAAATGAGTTAGGTACCTACCTACATAGTTAACATCTTAGTATATTCACAACTAGAACAATTTTTTTTTTTTTTTTTCAGTATGCTGTTTGTATGGCTGTTTTGGCAGCCGCAAAGATAGTTTTAACAATATTGGTGTTCGTAAATCTAACTGCTGTCACAAATACGGTAGAAACTACTTTAAACGATATGTTTTTATCTGATGATCCCTATCAGAACGTGACTTTCCACGTTATCGAAAATCAAGTAAGTATGTCCTTAAACATTACCCTCCTTTTGTGCTTCGAAGCAGTTGGGTAAATTAAACAAATCAGCCTAAATAAGCTGCGGCTGTCGTAACTCGCCAGCAGTCTTGAAAATAATCTTATTTCAATGCCCCCTTATCACTAAAGATTCGTGCTAATTCATTATTTTAATGGGCTACAAATTAACTTGTGCTGAAAGCTTCTGCAGAATACACAAGTGGTCATTACCCTTATTTTATTATTTCACATTATATTCATTGTCTAATAAGCGCTCAACTTACAGAAAGGCCAATTTGTACAGTAAGTCAATTTCTAGATGTTTGAAACTCGAAAGTCCCAGAAATCTACATGCTGCCAGTTATACAAATCAGCTTGTTAAGCCGGAAGCGTCAAGGTAGCCCGCGAAATTCAAATTTTATTACGTTTTTTGCAATTTGCAGGTCAGTATCATGTTGTAAGTTGATTTAAATATGATTCGCGGCCGTATGAAATGTATATTTATAGAATTGTAATCATAAAAATGGTCAATACAACTCTAAGTTCATATAATTCCATTGAATGACTATTTCATGAAATCATGTCATTTGACGTTTGTGCTTACTTAAGGAGTTGTATTCCTGATTGTAATGATTATAATTATGTAAAGCCATGTTTGTTACGGTCGCGAATCATATTTTAATTAACATACAACCTGACACTGACCTGCAAATTGCAAAAAACTTAAGTTAATTTGAATTTCGCGGGCTACCTTAGCGCATCCCCCTTAAAAGAAATAGAAAAAAGAAAAGAAAGAAAAAAACAAGAAAAAGATCTTGCATGAGGACATTTCTACAGCTAATGTGCAGTGCATAAACGTGTGCGTTGAGTTTTAAGTTTAACCGTAATTATTATTTTTCTCTACAGTTAAAATGCTGCGGGACAACGGGACCAGATGCTTATGTAAACGATTACAACATTACATCACCAACTTGTTGCGAGATCGGCGGAAACACTACATCAGGAAATTTAACTATAGATAATCTTCCTATATTAGCGAATCTAACGTCAAAAAATGTACACAGACAAAATGCACCTATAGACATAGGTAATCTACCTGTAGATATTGGAGACATAGATATAGGAGATATAGATATCGGAGATATAGATATCGGAAATCTGGGAAATCTAACAATATGTAAAAGAGAGGATGCCTTTGAAACTGGTTGCACGACTCTGATTGGAGGAGCCATAAAAAAAATCGGAAAATCATTGGGCATTGGATTGATAATCGTTATTGTTTTCGAGGTAAATAATTAATTAGATTTAAAAAAAACTAACTATGGACAGTCAACTGCACTGATCAGTGGTAACAATTTGTCATTGACAGCACCCGCCTATATGTCGTAGCAGCAAGGGTTATTTTCCTAATGCTAGTTTTGCCACTGATGTGTGTTTGACTGTACTTATGATCAGTGTGAGTGTGAGGGCGAGATTCATGAAGCACTGTTGCGAAAACTGTAGAAAAATACACCTGAATATCTAGAAGTGGTTATTTTAAAAGTCACCCAAAGTGATGTGATAATTTAAAAACAGCTAACATCTATGTATATAAACATTAATTAATAGAACCCTGAGCGATCTGTTATATTTGCCGTCTGTAGCGTAATATTGTTCGAGCAACATTTTCATGTGGGGGATCAACTTGGAATATTGCAGTTTCATAACTTTGTTTTCGCGGCTTTCTATGAATTTGCGCTGTTAGATGAATGCATGAATGTTACTAGCAGAAGTCGGTTAGACACTACGAGCTAGATATCTGCGTCAAAAATAGTGCTTGACTGACTTAATAATAGAGAAGTTTCTCATTTCAACAGTTTGTACTTATCTCTTTTTTCACTTGTTCCCTAAATAATAATTGTTATTGATGACTTAGGTTGATTATTACATGCCCACAATTTTCTTTTTGTTTTCAGGTGTTCGCCATGTTCTTCACAATTTATTTAATTAAAACGATGAAATCCAAAAAACCTAAATATATTGAACAACCTAGGTATTATTATTAAGTAAAAAATATTTTTGTAAATAAAATTATATTGAATACATATTTATTTTGTTTATATTTTTGCATACTACTCTTTTTTTAATCCATCGTAGATAAATTCATGAAAATTATTAATTTGCAAATTGATTATCAACAGTGTTAGGAGGGATTGCAGACTGCAGACTCATTGTCGATGCATAGGCTTGTTGGACAATCGTCATCTGTGATGTCTTTCAAGATCCTCTTTAGCCATATAATCTCTCGTGCAATTTCACTGGCAGCTACTATTTCTGATTCGGTCGATGAAATAGCAACGGTAGATTGTCGTTAGCTTTGCCATGAAATTGGTCCTCCAGCATACAAACATAACATTCCAGTGGAGCGTCCAGTGCTGTGATCACCACCATCACCATCGGCATCGCTGTAGCACTCTAAGCCAAGAATTTTATCGTTTGTATATGCTATTGCTTTGTCTATTGTGCCTTTCAGATAGCGCAAGATCCGCTTGGCAGTTATGATATCCTCTATTGCAGGATTATCAAGATTCCGTGACTCAAACTCAGAGCATTTATTTCAAATAAACCAATTACAGGCACTTTTGAATTTTCAAGGGGTCGGTCGTGCATTATTGATCGAAGGGTCGGTCAGTCAGAAAGATGAAGCTAGATGCCCATTCCAAACTACCACTTCCAACTAGCATTTCCACTTAAGTTCTGCATGTATGGACCCTATAGTAATGCGGGTTAACGTGAACGGCCTCTGTTAGTTAACATACTGTATATTTAAATTATCAGACGTGTGTGCAGTTTTCTATCGACTATACTTTGACTGACGAATTGACGAAAAGTGGCAAACTGGGAACTGTCGAGTTAACGAAACTGTCTAATCGATCAAACTGACGAATCAGTGAAACTGACTAATCAACGAAACTGGCGAATTAAATAAACTGAAACCCGTAAGGCTGTCTTCTTCTTCCTTACTAACATTCGACTTTAGTATCTGTGTTGAAACAGCTTTTAAGTACAGTTTTCCATGCCGAATCTTTCAAGAATGCGTTTGGTGTACGCTTTCTGATTAAGAAAAATAAAACCGTCTGATTTCTTCTCTATTTCCATTCCCAAGAAATAGCTAGCTGATTTAACAGTTATTTTAAACTGCATTTTCAGCTGCTTGTGGGTGATTAAAACGTACTAGGTAGCACTTAAAAACGTACTAGTCGGCAAAGTAGTGCCATCATCATAATAGACCATGCCATGAATGTATTTTAAGCAATTTAAAGAATGCCGCTAGTGGCACTCTATACACTTCCTTTATTTTATTTCTAAAAACTCGGTGATGCCAGGTTGGTCGTCCAAGGGGGTCGTCTTAGGGGAGCCTAAAGCTTTCGAACCCAGTACAACATAAGCAGTAGCTACCACGTAACAATATATTTACAATACTCAAACTCAAACTCAAAGCATTTATTTCAAATAAACCAATTACAGGCACTTTTGAATTGTCAAGGGGTCGGTCAGTCAGAAAGATGAAGCTAGATGCCCATTCCAAAGCGTAGTAGGTACCTATGGAGAAGAACGGGCAAGAAACTCCGCGGACACTCTTTTAAATCAT
Organism: Agrochola macilenta; assembly: GCA_916701695.1. Classification (NCBI taxonomy): domain Eukaryota; kingdom Metazoa; phylum Arthropoda; class Insecta; order Lepidoptera; family Noctuidae; genus Agrochola; species Agrochola macilenta. The sequence goes on from OU753576.1 coordinate 1,142,961, forward strand.
AATTATGGTTACAAAATATTGGTTACATCATTCATGTTGAAGTTATACATGTGAGAACGATGCAAAACGTTAAAAGCATCCGTAATAAAAATAAAAATTCTAAAATTAAGTTAAATTAAAATAAGCCGTGGTAGCTAAGAGATGACCAGTCCCAACTGACGGCGCCCGTTCACGAACATGACGCATGGATTAGCACCATTCAGCTCAACCATTTTGAAGGGAGCTAAATGATCCAACACACGCACCACCGTCAGCGAGACATTAGAGTGAGCATGACATACTCTCAGCCGCCAAGGCACATTCAAGTCAATGAAAGACATACCCAGTACCTAAATGGTAGCTTTATAGTCGGTACATAGTACTCAACATGTGCTATGCAATTATATAATGTTAAGAGATTGAATTTATACAATGCAAAGATAGTTTTTAAAATCTTCAGCTGCTCCAACAGTATTTTCAAATGCTAATCAATTAGTTTAAGCGCCCTTGTGGAGCAAGACCAGTGTTGAGCCAAGCATTTTTATCAGCGATATAATCTCCCAACTTAAAATATGTTTGACTGCATAGTGTGCGTTTAATATAAGATTTAAATTTCGTTTCATTCAGTTGAAGTATGTTGGAAGGTATTTTATTGTAGCATTTTAAGCAGTACCCCATGAAAGACGAGTCCACTTTAGCCAGCCTGAAACCCGGTTGCACTAATTGGTCCCTATTCCTTTTTTTTTTTTTTTTTTTTTGGGTGGTAAATCATCAAATGACTCCTCCCGCTCTGGGCGGAGCGAGAGGGAGTGTCAGAATTTTACTGACTAAAACCCACCCATGTTCCTTCCGTTGCCTGTGTGCCGGGGCCGCGATATCCCTTTCGGACAAACTCGCAACCCTGGCAGGCATTGGCCCTTACGGACCCCGTCAGTTGGTGCTGACATCTCTTTGAGGCGCGCGTGGAACACAACGCGCCGTCGACCCGGGCCTGGTCCTAATCGGACGGCGAGCTACCCATTGCCCACCGTCCGCAAGCCCGCGCTTACGGTGGCCGGAAGTCGGCTCGCGACTCCCGACGCCCGGCGGGGCGTCTCCTGCGGCGACTAGGGGCGCGAGGGCGCGCATCTTGCATTTCCCTCGCGCGCTCCGCCTCCTCCTTCGCGAGCATTACTGCTTCGCAGAAGGAAGTGACGGCTTCCCATGCACTCTCGCTCCGGACCATGGCCTGAACCAGGGCCGGACGCGAGAGATCGCCGCTGCCGATCGCCTCCGTGAGGACACGGCGGTGCCCCGCCCAAGCCAGGCAGACCTGACCTCCACCGTATGCTCCACCGTGTCCTCCGGGCGATCCACACAATGGTAACACCCGGGCGTTTCCTCCCGCTTTATCCTGAACAGGAACCTCCCGAAACAACCGTGTCCGGTGAGGACCTGCGTCAGGCGGAAGGTGAGGACGCCGTGGCGCCTCTCTAGCCACTCCTCAAAGAGGGGCCTTACCGCCGCAATTGTGGCGTGCCCAGCGCTGGGTTGCGACAATCGCACTCTCCATGCCGCTATGAGATCCCGCCGGAGCTCTGTCCGCTGTGCCGTGATTTCTCGCGATAGCGGAGTTACACCCCGGCGTTTCGCCTCCTCGCGTTGATTGGTCCCTATTCCTAGTGATGTAATTGTGTTTTGCACCTCTTTTACTAAAAAGATGTAGATTTTTCCTTACGTACATAATGTTTTCATAGATATATTGACAAGGTACCGTCATGATGTTAATATCTTTAAACAGTTCCCTTAGGGAGTCGCGCCTGCGGAGGCCATATATGGCTCTTAGGGCTCGTTTCTGCAGAATTTAAATAGACTCGATGTCTGCAGCCCGTCCCCATAGTAGAATACCGTACGACATAATACTATGAAAGTAACTAAAATAGACTAGCCTCGCGGTACCTACGTCAGTAAATTAACGGATTTTTCTCACAGCATATGCTGCTGAACTTAACCGTCCTGAAAGGGATGTTAAATGAGGACCCCATTGAAGCCTTGAGTCGAGCGTGATCCCTAGGAAAACTGTTTTATCGACGAATTCTAGTTTCTCTTGATTCAATATTCTCTCACAACTACTACTTTTTACATTTGGTAAAGAAAATCTTATGCACTTCGTTTTTTCCCCATTTAATACTAAATTATTAGCAGTGAACCAATTTTGAACCTGCTGTAGGGCGTTATTTACGTCGTCAAGATTTGATGCACGTCTATTAATTTTAAAAATTAAGGAAGTATCGTCAGCAAATAACACTATTTGTGGTTGAGTTTTTAACAAATGGGGTAGATCATTAATATAAACTAAAAAAAGGAAAGGACCCAATATTGATCCTTGTGGTACACCCATTTTTACTTTTAAACCGATTTAATTGACACCATTTATTTGAGCTTGCTGTCTATCATTTAAATATGTTTTTACTAAACTAAGCTCAAGTTTCAAGATTAAGGTTTCGTGGTCGACGCAGTCAAATGCCTTCGAGAGATCACAAAAAAATCCTATGGCGTCTTGGGCCTCTTCCCACGCCGTAAATATGTGCTTTAATAAGGTGACACTGGCGTCGGTCGTACAACGTCCCTTGGTGAAACCATACTGTTGATCGTGTAAGATTTTATTGGTGTTAAAATGATTGAGCATTTGATTAAGCATTACCTTTTCAAACACCTTGCTTAAAACTGGCAACACGGATACGGGTCTATAATTATTAGTGTCTTTACTGTCCCCGGATTTGAAAAGTGGTACTACCTTACTATATTTCATTAGATTAGGGAAGACTCCTTAATCCGCACACAAATTAAATATTAAGGCTAAGTACGGCGCTACAGTCTCAATAATGGAGGTACACACTTTGATTGACATTCCCCATAGATCTTTGGTTAATTTGATCTTGATTTGCCTAAAGGCTTTTATTACTGTTAAGGGGTTTATATGCTTGAATTTAAATTCAATCGGGCAGGATGAAACGTTTGCTCTTAATAAATCAATTGAACGCGAGGGAGAGGAATGTAAAGTTTCAGTAGTTCTAAGTGGGATACTGGTAAATAAATTTACAAATTCTTGAGCAACTTCTTTGTTAGTGCTTATGAGACCCCGTGAAGTTTCTAGAGTGAAATCATTATTATGTCTTTTATTTCTGTTTGTTTCGTTTCATTGATAATTTTCCAAACCGTCTTTATTTTATTATCGGCTGATTTGATCTTGTTGCTAATGTACAAGGCTTTAGCTACCTTGCAGGTATTTTTGAAAGTTTTAGAGTAAGTAGCAACGTATTTAAGTTTCAGAGTTAATATAAGGCTAAGGCCATACAGCTCAAACAATTTTTCCCTACTTTTCCTAATACCCTTAGCTGTCCAGTCACTGAACAAAAAAAAAAAAAAAAAATTGTTACTATTACCTCCCAAGGGCCTCCGGAATGCATTGATAGCATTGAGATAGAAAATAATGTATCGATAGCAACTCGAAAGTCAAGCTCAGACCTGTTTCTTAGCACAAATATCTGGCGTAGTAACATTCGGAACTATCTTTTAAATAAACCATGATTCATGGGACTAAAATATATCATGGTCTATGGTGTATCTTCCTTTGTATCACGGTATATACCAAGAATCTTTTAACCCCATGTACCATACAACCATACAAGAAAGTCACTTAGAAGAAATAAATTAAATGTTCAGTTCAGCTAAAATGTACAGTGTATGTAGTTTATGCGATTTCTAAACGTGTGGCAGTAAGCTTGCCGTTCCATAGACAAGATAAACGCTACATAATATAATATTGTCAACATGTCGGACAAGTTAGTATTTTTTAGCTAATTCATTGTAAATTTTTGTGTTTAAATATAATTATAAACCCACAATACCTTGCTTTATAATAAATAATAAACAATCTACGTGTTTTCGTTGCAAAAAGCTTTAAACCCGTTTATTTGTGTCGTGTATTTTGCGTCGTTAGTTTGTGACATGTGTTCCACTTTTATCGGAATCGATAAAGTATCTATTTTTGTTGCAGTGAAGACTTGTTAGGTGACGATTTAGGAGACCAGAGCCTCGCGGACTATAACCTTGGCAACGAGGAGGAGGAACAGCTCCTGGCTGACGACTATGAGAATGCCGGACCCCAAAATGTCCCGACATCAATTGGTTCCGGTTACCGTGAGACCCTCGATATGGGACCACCAGACTATCCTAGTCATGTTATGGAGTATAATCAGGTTTGTTTTTGAGGAATTCTTTACTGCCTTACTGACTCTTCATTTGAAGTATGTGATCTCATTATTATTGTGTAACATTTATGTTGGATACAACTAGCCAAGAAAATGACGACAGTTTCTTTTATACAGTCATCAGAATGTATAAAAGTAACTGTCGTCACTTCTATAGCTGTGGTCTTTGAGACAAGCATGCCCCATTATTGCCTATCATTCACTACTAGAATCTGTAGAGTAGCAACCAACCAGTAAAATAAGACGATGCACTGACTAAAAGAGGAGACAATGAAATGAAGCCACATCCAGAAAAAAATTTCAAATAATTTTGAGCAGAGTCAAAAAAAAATTGTGGCCATAGGAATTTTTCATTTATAAGAGTATACTAAATGCTTTTAAAGGAAATAAAGCTGTAATAAAGCTTTAAAATCTAAATACTCTCTCCCTTTCATTCTACTTACTTGCTTAACCTTACTACAGTTACATAATAACTATAATTCGTTTCCAGCAGCCGATACCGTACCAGGCTATGGCTGACGCGGAATGTGTGGTGCCCAATATATCAGTAGAAGTACCCAATGCACCATTACCAGAACTTCCCACGTATGCACCGTATGAACCACCAGTTGTTTATGAAGAGCATGCGGTCCCACCTGCTATAGTAAGTCTATTTTAATGAAACTGCCCTTAAATAATGAGGCACAGAACGGCATGAAAGAGATTGTAATCTATTGATCTAAATAAAAATGAAATGCTGTTTGTTGGTAAGCGTTTCAATTGAGAATAGCTGAACTAATTTGGCAATTTTTTTTAAATTGATTGTAATAGTCTAAATTGGAAGCGTATTATATATATGTATACAGTTACTGGTTTGTGGAGGTCAGATAGGTAGGCACTCTACGAGGGGTGTTCAATAAATAGTGAGAATGAGTAAGACGCAATTATCTTTTATTATATGTTATTTTATTTTTCGACATAGTCACCTTTCAGGTTATACACTTTGTATATCTTTTCTCTAATCCTAAAATTCCCTTTCTAAAAAAATCTTCTTCCTGATCCCTTAAAAAAACATTTACGGCGGCGACTACTCCGTCATCATCTTCGAATTTCTGGCCCCTGAGATGTTCCTTTAAGCGCGGAAATAGGTAGAAATCACTAGGAGCAAAGTCCGGTGAATATGGAGGATGTTCCATCAATTCGAAGCCAGCTTCTTGAATGGAAGCCATCGCAACTCTGGACTTGTGCGCAGGGGCGTTATCTTGGTGAAACAAAACAACTTTAGCGAGTTTGCCACGCCGTTTCTTGCGTATTTCCTCACGCAACTTTGTTACTTGTCCTGCGTACATAGTCCCCGTAATAGTGGCTCCATGGTTAAGATATTCGATCATTACCACCCCTTGGCTGTCCCAGAAAAGAGAGCCCATGATCTTTCCGGCGGATGGAATCGCCTTAAATTTCTTTGGAGTTGGAGATGACGGTCGCTTCCAAGTCATGGACTGTTGTTTCGTTTCCGGGTCATAATGGTGAAGCCATGTTTCGTCAATAGTTATGAATCGAGCCAAAAATCGGTCAGGATCTTGGAACAAATCCAAACAGCTTTGTGAAATTCTCAGTCGAGTTTGTTTCTGCGCGTCAGAAAGCATTCTGGGCACCCAGCGTGCTGACACTTTTTTCATACCCAAATGGTCGTTTATAATATTATGGACACTTCCTATCGAAATCTTTACTTCTTCAGCTATAAAACGAACAGTAACACGACGATCCGCCAAGACAATATTTTCAACTTTTTTAATCATTTGTTCAGTCACTGCTGATATGGGGCGTCCCGTTCGTGGGTCGTCGTTAGTGGAAGTTCTTCCTCGCTTGAACTCAGCACACCAACGCGCAACTGTAGAATATGGAGGAGCATGAACCCCTCATGTTGCTCTCAAGTCTTGATTTACCTGCTCTGTAGTAAAATTTTTCAAGCAGAGATATTTTATTACCGCGCGAACTTCAATTTTATCCATTTTTAAGAACACGTTCCGAAACGACGCAAACAATAGACTTCTACTTTTAAAAAACAAAAGAGAATTAATTGCTTTTGTTGCTATGCCTGCCAGTATATATTTTTTTTTTCCAAGGAGAATGTATCACATTCTCACAATTTATTGAACACCCCTCGTATGTAAAATACTGGTATTCAGCTGCATCCGTTTAGAAGAAGCTAATTCCAACATAGTTGAGAAATCGCTAGGAGATTACCAGTATTTTACATGGAGCTACTGGCTATCTGATGTCCACAACACAGTTACTGTGTAACATGTTACCCCTTTGTAAGCTATCCTGTTGGTGAGGATTCCTATTCTGTAATTGAGGTATTGAATAATATCTTTTGTATCTTTTGCAGCCCGCTTCCCCCATAGAATCACCGCAGATCGTCCCATCAGATATGAATGCACAACTACAAAGTAAGTTTTTAACTCTTAGTAATATTTATTTATCTGCTTTCTCTTTATTATGTCTTGGGTCATAAATAAAGCTTGGATTTCCTAAAGAAGAAGTCATTTAATAAATGTAAAATTATGACTGTCTTGAAAATCTTTCATTTTACTGGTGTTTGATTATGGTGTCAGTTCTCGCTGTTTGGCCGTCCGTTTTTTTGCGGCTGCTATATGACGGCACAGCTTTCGTAGCAAAAACAAGCTTTCAGCTCTCATTTATTCAGATTAAACTGAGAATCAGCACATTTTGAACATCAAAATTACATAAGATAGTCTCCCAAAACGCCCACCTTTCACCACTTTCTAGTGCTTTATCTGGGAAGAAGTGGTGCAACAAACCCCCCAGCAGGACACCTAGACGGTGATGCATATCTTCATACACAGTAATGATGTTCATCTTTATCAACAGATGGTGATTTAGGAGGTCCGCGCGAACGTTTCGTGTCTGAGAGACCGCCGGGGGCGCAGAGGTTGCCGCAAGTCAGGGATATACCTGACAGTTTAGGTAAATAACATAATGTGATTTGTGGTCTTGAGATTTTATCTTAATGATTATTTTTGTATGATTGTGTAGCTCTAGACGAACAACTTAACAGACCTGTTGTGACAAACACTTTGCAAGCACATCAATCTTCAAATCTTTTTAATGGAGAATATTCAGTTATGCACCAACTGTCTATACTGAAGGCTACCTTTCACACGTTGTGTTCCACGCGCGCCTCAAATTGATGTCAGCACAACAGACTGGGTCTGTTAGGACCGATGCCTGCCGGGGTCGCGGGAAAGTCCGAAAGGGATACCGTGGCCCCCGGCAACGTACAGGCAACACGGAAGGAACACGGGTTGGTTTTAGTCAGTAATAGTCTGACGTAATGTTCATATATCTTCAGGGATGAAGATATATGAACATTACCCACGCTCAAACAAAAAAAAGGCTATCTTTCACTCTCTTATAAAACAAGAAACAGACAGAAATAAAAAAATAAGAGTTGCCATTGCTGAAACTAGAATTTCCTCCCAAAAAATATTGTCAGCTCCAAAGCATTGTTGTGAACATGAGAATAGGCACCACTGTCTGGCATAAATTTTCTCTAGTTCTTGAGTAAAGATTTCGGTCTGACAGTCTCATGATGGTTGTGTTTGTCACAGACAAGGTGGTGATACCTCGCGGTGGTTTCGGTCGCGGTCGTACATCGTGGAGGAACCCTCAGTTCATGCAGAGATTCTCGCACCAGTCGCATCCTTACAGACGGAATAATGTGCATCGGGTATGTGTGATCATTTCTATTTATTTAAATTATTTTCGAACTTTACTTCTCTTCTCTGTGTTATCTAACATTTCTGCTACAAGTAACTTAAAATTTACATCTCACGCATAGACTTTGAAATCAGATTAAAATTACAAAAACCAGTTTTTTTTTGTAATTTTGCTTTTACACCGGGAATCTTTGGGTCAACTACTCGAAAAGGTCGCTGATGTTCTACGCGTCCAATATAACAATGTTTTTAGGATGCTGTTGTGACTGCCTCGGTATTGCAATGCCTCGGAAATGTTCGCGGTTAACCATACCGATGGATTTCATGCCATCATCCGCAAAAAAACGGCCTCACTCCTGAGCAGAATAAGAGGCAGTCACAATAGAATCCTGAAGGTTGTGGCGGCAGATACTTCCTCCGCCATAATAAGGCAATTTGTGAGAAGGTACCCTAGTTTCCATTTCTCCTTGTCTGGGTAGTGGGTGGTCTTCTCATTCATTCGTCTTTAGTTTAAGTTACTAACAATAGTGTTTTAAGTGCAAACCTGTTACTAACAATTTATGGATCTCTTAGTTGTCCGAATTAAAATGATTTATTATATTATGAAAAAAAACTAGAGACTTTGTACTTTTCCTTTTATGTTATTTTTTTTTTCGTTCTCGTTTAACATTAACTATACCTTCGCAGGGTAATTTCAACCAGCAGCAACGTCCCTCATTCCCTCCGCCACAAAACCGGCCCGAGTTCCAACCTGATATGCGGCCCGATATACGGCCTGACATGCGGCCCGAAATCCGGCCCGACATGCGACTAGAACCGCTAAACCTACCCCAAATGGGTCCCGAGATCTCCCCAGAACGCCCTATTCTGCCCCAAGACATGCAAATGTTCCGACCACCAATGGAACGCCCACATTTTATGCCCCCCCGGTTCCAATACCGGCCTCATATGGAAGAGCGTCCCCAATTCAGGCCAAATTTTGAGCCGAGGCCAGTGTTTTTCAGGCCAAATTTTCCGCCTAGGCAGTTCGCTCCTCCGATGAGGGAGATAGTGCCTAATTCTAGTCATATGCCTCAAGTAACGATTAGGCAGGCCCTGCCTATGCCTGGTCCGAGTATGGACAAAAGTCCTAAGGAAGGCGGGAGGGAACCAGAAGTCAGAATGTTACCGGTGCCTCTACCGGCTAACTTGCCTCCTGGAGGATTGGCTGGCAAGAAAGTGCTGATAAATCCACACTTCAAAGGGAACTTCCAGCCGCCTGTTGAAGGTAATTATTTGATTTTTTGTGTAGTTATTAGATTATCTCTTTTATACCGTGGTCATATAAATTAACTAGCAAAACTCCGCATATGTGATGTGTATCGAATATTTGTTTTTTTAAACTGATATTTTAAGTAATTACATTACAATTGGTCGTTGACCTAAAAAAGAAATCTGTGGCGGCATCTAAATCGCCACATGCGAACTACGCATCAATCAATCTGCCTAGCCTTTTCCCAACTATGTTGGGGTCGGCTAACCGGATGCAGCTGAATACCAGTATTTTACATGGAGCGACTGCCTATCTGACCTCCACAACCCAGTAACTGGGTAATACGATACACGATACGCGATACGATACGATATATGCGAACTACGCATCAATGCCTGAAATGAATGCCGTCACACAAAAATCCTGACGTCACACAAAATCCTGCGTTGCGCAATTAGTTTAACGCGCGATCGACATAAATATATAACTTTCCGACATCAATCGTTGGACAGTTGTCCGACAGACACGACACCCGTCTGTTCGAAAGATCCTCCCTTTTCTATAGAGGATGAGTGAACTTTACACATTGTTCCTCATGCTTCTAAAAATTATCAGATCATTTTGTTTTGTCATGTTTAGATACCTATCGATACCCATTACGTCTGCGGTGTTTCGCTAGCTAATTTAATTTGACCCTGTACTGTGAACAAATAAAAATAGCAACAGCGAATGATATACAGATATACCTAGAAAAGTATGCGCTTCGGGAATCATCGTCTATCTTCGTGCGAGATCTAATATAGACCTGTTACACAATGGAACTACTTGCCTATTTTGTATTACCATGATTACAAAGTATTTATGTTTAGCTAGTGCCCGTAATAGGGATGTTGACGGGGAAAAAAACTAGTCCGTCAGTCAGATAATAAAAAAATATTAGACACTATTTTTTGCTTAGTAAAAAATGGTTTAGATATAACGCATTAAGGTTGGGGAGTGGGGGCTCGCTACGTCACAAGTCAGTATAAGATCTATCGGGCAGTGACGTCATGCCACATTTCAACGTATTGCCTACTTAATGTATTTCCGTAATCTTTTGACTACGTAAAAAAAGAAAAATGACGTGTCCAATATTTTTTAATAATCTACCTGACGGACAATTTTTTTTTGTCAACATCTCTATTAAACATAATTTCGATAGGGTTTGCCAGCCTGCAATCTAACGATTTGGTATTCCATTAATGTAAATCAGAAATACTACATATACGTATATGTCAGTCTGCCTGTCAAAGCTACTTTTCTCCGAAACTATTTCTAGAAATTTGTAACTATTTGTGAAAGAATTACACTGTGCTAAGTATGTTTGTGACTGTATTAAACAATGTCGATAGGATTGCCAGTCTACATACCGACGCGAATACAAAAGTCGCCGCCGCTCAGTCCTACTCTTGAGAACAAATTCGGTAATTTTAGCTTATTTGTTGTGTACTGCATGGTTTTCGTAGCAACCCTAGATTTATGCCTGTTTTCACTTTTTAAAGCGAATGTCACCAATGAAACTGAACGCGATCGGCACATCTAAACCGCGTTGAAGCTGAAGTTGCTGAAGTTGAGTTGTCAGGGGAATATTGACACTGACAGCTCTTGTTCGCGTTTTAGATGTGCTGATCCCGTTCAGCTTCATTGGTAACATTCGCCACTAGGCATTTCATCATTTAGGTGTCACAGTTATGTTCACTGTTAGTAAAAACGCGCATTAGTGCCGATATTGAAATGATTTAGTTATGGTAAAATAGTTTATTTTTTTATTTTTTATTGTTTTACGTAAAAGAAGCTGTCGACTTTTTTTATGGTTTTAAAAATTACGAACTGAATTCGAGACAAAGTTAATGCTTTCTATCAAGCAGAAAATTGTTTATTATTATTATATATTATTATCAATTAAAACTTTGCCTCAATTTTACTTAAAAGCGATCATCGCGTCCGTTATGTCACTTTTTGTTCGGAAAACCGGTAAGCCGCCTCTGTCGGCGCGAGCAGGCGCTCAGATTCATCGAACAAAAAGCGACACATGTTAACGCGACGATCTCGTATACGCGCGACGATAGCTTTAACTCGGGGATTAAACAGTAACAGAAAACAGTATCGGTGCTATAATTATTTCTTCTTGTGCTGCAATATATTTATCCACCCCACAGCTTATTTGATGTATGTTTGGTTTCTCAAAACACTACACACAAATCTTATTTAGGCCGTTTCCTCATTGGTCAGTGTGGTATCGTTTCGGTATAATACGCTCTGTATACCGAAACAATACCGCATTGCTTTCATTTACGGACGTGATGTTATTTTCCGGTATAATTTGTGTGATGAACGAAAAAAAAGTTTACGAAAAAAATGAAAGTGCTATTGGCGACATCCGTAAATAGAAAAAGAAAAAAAAATTATAAGCACAAAAAAAACGCACATTCAAAGACAAAAAGACATAAAATACACACGTACAACAGTAGCCAAAAGCCACGTATTCAAACAATAAATAAAAATTTGACAATGTTGTTCAATGGTATTGAAAAAAATAATGTTATATATTTTCAATTAAATCGCATGACGTGTCTCAAAACACCGAGCGGGCACTGCGGCAATGTTTGTACCGAGACGCGGCACACCATAACAATCCCGCCCCGCTTCGCGCATACCGAGGAAATCACGAAATTCTCATTGAAATATAGGCTCGGTACCGCGCACTGACCAGTGAGGAAAGTCTTATTTTGAGAGTGCAAAAATAAAATAAAATATAATACTTAGAGTTGAATCACACCACCTGAAATATTAATTGTATCTACATTACGTTATTAATAATGATTACATTAGTAGTTGTGTTAAATATTATATTAAGCATTTTATTATATATGAAATACATACAAAAAGTCGTAAATTATAATTACATTATTTTATACGGATCTTTTATCATATGAAAAAAAAAATACAAAATCTTATGAACATAAAGAACTGTATAAAAAAATATGAACTGTCGAAATGTTGGTACACTTGCCTTCTTTCTTTTTTGTATGGTTAGTGACAAACTTGGTGTCATTGTTTTTATATCGCCCATGGGCCTTTGACTTGGCTTCACATGTTGTTGAGCAATATCTCTCTAACTAACTGACTCTCTGACTTTTGCCTAACCCATTGGCGAAAACGGGCGTGAAAATAAAAATAAACATACTAGTGTTACTATAAATTATTTTATTATTAAATCGTGACTACAATATGCACAGCTTTATACATACTCTGCACATATCAATAGCAATATAATCATAGGAATAAGGTTGCTTGTGAATGTAATATCTTTAGTTGCACTGTATTTCCCTATTACATTTCTTTAGATATTGTTTAGTAGTTTTACCACTTTTGCACTAATTATTCTTTGTAGGTCGAACGTAGGTTGAATTTGAACATATTTTACACAGACGAAATGACACTGAGAAAAATGTGTTGCTAAAGGAAAATCCTTTTTATGTGTTATCTAAAAAGTTCACAATGGAATAACAAACATTCTAAAAGATGATCAAATTACCTACAGTAAAATTTTGTAAACTAAACTCTATTATTTACAGAATAAAGCCCACTTGCACCGCTAATCATTACATGCATGTAGCGCTAACCGAATTTAAAACATCTTTCTGTTTCTGTCAATCGTTTGAAGACGACAGAGACAGAATGATGTCTTAAATACGTTTAGCGTTAAATGAATTCAATGATTTGTGGTCCAAGTGGACCATAAAGTCCTAATTCCCAAAACACCCATATTTCATAAAATAATATGTAACTAACGTGTATATATAATTGTGCAGGTCCAGTAAAGGATATAGACGACGCGGCAGAACGGTTTATAGCGGAACAACGCAGCGCCTTAGCACGCGCTGCTGTCAGAAAGTATGCCAGACGGTCGCCTCAGAGGTAAGTGTTCAACACAGTCCGGCCGTCGAGAGAATGCGTTTCTGACACCTGTTTGTTTGCCAAGTTCTAGTAGTAATAAGGATCAAATTCGCAAAACACATATTCTTTAGTATTAAACTGACAGGGTCAAGAACGTATTCCCTCCACGGCCGGTAGTATTAAAATTCAAGTCACCACATTCTATAATTATACCATTAATTATTTTACTTTTAAGTGGTACTGTTTATAGTCAATTTGAGCTGAAATGTAGTTTTCTTTGTGGTAGCAAAATCAAATTGATTCTTATTTTCGTTGACGAGATGACGTTGCCGGATCTGCGATACAATCTATACATCTATATACAAATAAATAAAATTCACGTGTCTCGTGGCTAAGTAATAACAGCCGCACGGGTCGATCCACCAGGTTAAGCTACGCTTGCCGGGGTTGGTTGGTGGATGGGTGGCCATCTTTACATATCGAGATTCTTCCGTGCTTCTAAAAGCACGTTAAGCCGTTGGTCCCGGCTGTCATTCTTGGATCTTTGACAGTCGTTACGGGTCGTCAGAAGCCCGAAAGTCTGACAACCAGTCTTATCAAGGGATATCGTATTACCCAGTAACTGGGTTGTGGAGGTCAGATAGGCAGTCGCTCCATGTAAAATACTGGTATTCAGCTGCATCCGGTTGAACTGGAAGCCGACCCCAACATAATTGGGAAAAGGCTAGGCAGATTGATTGAGTGTTCTCGGATTCGAATGGGATAAACAAACGCCCTAAATATCTAATCGAATTATCTATCATAGTAATCTTTCCTCAGATACGATTATCATAGCGGTTGACCTGACGATTTTACGTGTTTTAAGAGGTATGAAATGTCTCGATGTATAAAGAAAGGTCATCCATTCACGGCCTGACCTTGAAAAACACAGTTTAACCTCGGAAATCATTCATAATTTGTTATTATGATTACAGATACATAGAAAACACAACAATAGAAATAGAGAATGACTTGGCGCACCCTCCGCGCAGGAGCAACGACGACGACGACCTGTTGAGACGACAGGAAGAGTTCATCAACGCCAACAGAGCGGGGCTTAGGAGGAGGTGAGTGAAACCCGAAATTGTCGCTGCCATGTTCACTTGAAATACCAATGTATGAAGAGTCTCTCAATTAGGCACATAAAACCACTCATCAGTACATTTCAGCTCAACCCTTCGGGGAATACAGGTTTGATGTTATGTTAAATTTACAAGAAAGTACAATTGATTTTAGATGCCCAATCAAAAAAATAGTTTCGTTTGGAGAAGAATGCGCAAGAAACTCCATTGTATAGTACAGACGGTTCACTCCGTAAAATCATTGAAATAAAAACAGACTCTTGCTACGACACAATAAAGTGCAATTCAGGTCGCACAGCGCTAATTACCTACAGTTATATTCACCTAGAAGATGCCTCTCTTTCTATCGCGTAACGTTACCTGACTTTGTTTCACTGAATTGGCTCGACGAGACTAGACTGTGGAGTGCGCCTTCTGTGCCATTAATTTAATATGTCGATGCCATAAGCTTGTAATGTTGCCTGTCGCACAGAATGCGCTCGGCGTCGCCCGCGCGTCGCTCGGCGTCGCCGCGCCGCAGCCCGGAGCGTCGGCCGCGCCCCGACGCGCCGCGACATACTGACGAGGTACATATATGATACGTAATGTTATAAATATCTACTGATTTCAATTATTAAAATTAATCTATTAAGTTAGTGATTTTTGAAGGAAATGGCTACAAAATACAGTGCCCAAAACATTCAGGCTTTATCGGTGTTTCACCATAATGTATATAATTGTGAATTGAAAACGATTTTTGGTAAAAAAAATATATAATTAACACGATCAAGCGTAATTTTAATAATTTACAAATATTTTCGATCGTGTCACACGATATCCTAAGTTCACGAGCGCACGCCTGTCGGCCAAAAGACAGTGTGCGCCTGTTTCCATTGGCTTATATAGGGCTGGTCACTCGTAACTCCCTCTGGTCTGAAGTTGCAGCTAACAATATGTTTAAGAAAGCTAAATATCTATATCAAGGGCAACGTCCTCGGTTGAGAAAGAAATAGTTCTAGTAAGGTCTTGGGTTCAATCTCCAGGTTAAGCAAAGAGTTATTCGGATTTTTCATCTGGAATTTCTCAGTAGTGACCTGAAGTCTGGATTTGTGCCCAGTTGATGGCAATAGGCTCACCCTCTATTACATGGGACTTAAAACAACTATTGCAATGTAGGTGTAGTAATAAGTACACCTCTGCGTAACATTTCGGGGATTACAAGCGTAATGTAACCATGAATCTTATTTCACAGGACAGTGAATATAAACGAAGACTACGCGAACAAGAGAGCCTTCGCGAGAGAGTGCTGCGAGCTAAGGAAGTGCGGCGCAGGAAGAACGCGGTGGCCTTGCACAAGCAGCTGCAGGACAAGTTAGTTGTAGTTTATACCTACTGAATAGACTTATTTAAAAATATTGAAGAATAGACAAAATGATAGATTCAAAATCACAATCTGTCATTTTGTTTATGTTTCCGTCGACAAAACCCGTTTCTATTGTGGTTATGCTACGTGTGCAGATTAAGAGTCTTTAATACCTCACATTGCTGAAATGAAATGAAATGAAATTGTTTATTCTGTAAATAGGATATAGGAATCACTTTTACACGTCATATTAAAAAAAATATAATTAAAATTTGCTAGATGAGTTCGGCGTTTCCTATCCGACTACTCTGAGAAGAAGGGCCGAAACAAACTCAGAGGTCACAGTCTCTTTTAAAGTCCAGACATAATCTTGGTCAAGCCATATGAGGACCATGTAGATTAGTGTCTGAAATGGTCTTTTGAGAAAAGAACCACACAGATTTGAGTGGACCTGTCCAGTCAGTGCAAGCATTTGTCTGTAATCGTGGAGCTCAACTCAGAACATAAGGAGCTCAACTCGACGAACATACCAAAGAAAGGACATTTGGGTAGGCCGCATAAACTACTCAAACCGTCAGACCATTATTAAAACTATCTGAGAAAGGAAATAAAAAAACTGAGTAGAGAAAACAAAAAAAAAAAAACATTAAAAATTTAAATATCCACATAGTCCTCACATTCCCAATAGGTAATTAAAAAATATAATACTTTACAAAGTAATCGTGTCATTTTGAATGTAATATTCAATAATATGAATGTTTAAATAAAACTGGTATATTTTGATGATTTTACTAAATAATTCTAATGTCAAGTTTTATGGTTTTATCACAAGGTTTAGCAGAGCGAGCAGCTCAATCCCAAGCTTTTTTATCTTCTAAATAATCAGAAATTTTATAGTACCCTTTTTTACAAAGTTTGGTTTTAATACAATTTTTAAATCGTTTAATGGGTAAGTTTCGAATGTCAATGGGAAGTTTGTTGTAAAAGCGTATACATTGACCCATGAACGAGTTGCCTACTCTGTGGAGACGAGTGTGATGTACAGCAAGGTTGTGTTTATTCCTGGTATTTATACTATGAATATCGGACATTTTCTTAAAATTTTATATGTTTTTGTGTACGTACAAGCTTAGCATGGTCCTCCATTATATCGAAAATACTGCAGCATTAATTTTGAAATAAATGTATGGTAAAATTGAGTTAATGATAAGTACTATATTTGAAGGAAACACGATTCCATAGAAAAAAACCTACATAATAAAAATACAAAGTTACCTCCAAACCGAACAATAAACCCCTGGTATAAAAAAATACTTCTAATTAGATAGAAATTTTGCATAATAACTCAAATAATAAAGCAAATACTATGTTTTTTTTAATTACCATTATTTTCACCGTAAAAAAGAAATTACCTAAACTTTCGACGCCTTGGAGCCTTCTACAAAGACTCAAAAAGACCATCTAATTTCCAATCCTTTTTACAGAGAACGTGAAACCAATGACAAAGAAAAAGAGGCCCTGTTAAAGCCCCCAACAGACCCCATCCAACCCCCCCAACCCGACCAGCTCCCCACCGCCCCCACTACAGAACTACAGCACAACAAACCGGATACGACCCGGAATTCTCCAGAAAAAGTGGAGAAATTGGACAAAGCTGAGAAATTGGACAAAGTGAGGGTCGAAGTGAAAGTTGTCAAGGAAGTGAGGGATCGGTCGCCCGTTAAAGAAGAGAGGGTGCAGGTTAATTCTACTTGTGGTGAGTTATTTTGTTCAAGCATTTTTTGAGAAGTAGAGTGTAGGAGTTTAAGGTCTTTGTCTAGCTGTTAGAATATAGAAATAACGACATGTAATCTTTCAACAATTCACACACACAATATAGGGCTTTGGACCCATTTAGAGATCTTGGATTTCAGGTCAAACTCAAAGCATTTATTTCAAATAAGACCAATTACAGGCACTTTTGAACTGTCGGTCAGTCAGAAATATGAAGCTTGTTTTGGTTTTTTGTGTGTTAGATACTTAAGGTACTGAACTATTTGGCATTATCTATAATACCTATATTGTATGGTTTGTAAAAACAATAAAAAACAACCGACTTCCAAAAAAAACACTTCAAAGTAAAAAAAAAAAAAAAATATATATATAATTTTATTTTCGGAAGTCGGTGTCTTTGGATCTGTATTTTAGTTTTTTGCCACCGATTTCCCGAAATTAACGTTATTTTCCACTTTGTAGTGTTATTTTTGGAAGTCGTTTGTTTTATTTTGTAAAAAAAAAAAACACTTTTTAGTTATGGTACCTACTCCACATCAATTCGTATACCACTACTTGCTATGTAAACAAGTCACGATTCAGTTCTACTTATACGTAGGCTTTATTTTTTTTCAACTACAATCATTCATTCTTGTCTACAGAAAACCTAACCCCCCCACACAAACTACCAATCAAGCGGGACTCCTCAGACCGAGCATTAACCCCTCCTCTGCCGGACAAGAGAACTGATAGCGATGATGACCTCGACCTCATCCTGGGAGACATTGACGGCATCCTGTCCGATGATGAGGACAGCGGACGGTTCAAGGAGAAGCCTAAGAAGTAAGTCATCTAGTTCTTATTCAAAGTTGTATTAAATCAAAAACTCGTACACACATAGTTGAACTATCGGTTGAACATAGCATTGAACTGTCTTTTGTTGAGCTAGAAAAGTAATTATGGTGAGCGTTTACAGATCCCCAAAATATCAAAACTACTCTATTTTTTTTCGCTCTAGGAAAACTATCAAATTCTATGGAAATCGTGTCACCCATCACGTCTACGGAGTTAAGCTAGACAGCTTTGCTCGGCTCCTAATGGCCGTAGCGTGATGTTAAATAGCCTATAGCCTTCATCAAGAATTGGGCTATCAAATGCAAAATTATTTTTTCAAATATGACTGCTAGTTCCAGAGATTAGTGTTCAAACATAAAAACAAACATTTCAGCTATATTTTAATAGAATAGATCTAAATTGAAAAGAGAAGAAGGTTCATTCAAAGAGTTTGAATGAGAAAGCTTGAAAAATATGACATATAAAAATAAAAATGCGGTACACGACCTCCTCCGTCCTTACAGACCTCCGTGACAGGCTGACATTCATGTGGCAGTCTGTCAAGAGCTCTGACACATTGTCACTTATGACAGGAGCTTGCCAAGAGGCTCCGACATGGGCACGTTGTGTTGTAAAACGTAAGGCGGAAATATAATCCACACTCTCGTTTACTCAGTTGCCCGCCATGTCTAGATGGACGTGATTGAAGTGACTACGATCGCTGTTTTGTGTGCTACTATTACTTAATATTATAGAGCGCGCGAGTGTGGTTGTTTCGTTCGCCTCGCGTCCTTTGACTCCGGTAAAAAAACCGACACCGAGCGCAGCGCGAGGCGAGAGACGAGGAGAGGACGCGAGGGCACCTGCCACACTATCGCGCTCACTTCACCTCGTCTTGCTTCCTGGAGTGTGTGGAGCCGGGGTTAAAGTTTTACCTTCAAGGGAAGCCTTTCTGACGTGTCCCACCTCGACCACAGATAATCAAATAGACATTAACAGCCTTTTCCTGTGTAGACCATTTTTAATAATTATAAAAGTGAGGCTGAGGGGTGAGGCTATAAGTGGATAAATGCTACCAGCATGGGTCGATCAAAGGATAAGCTACACTTGCCGCGGTCGGTTCGTGGATGGGTGACCGTCCATTTCATATCGAGACCGTTCCGTGCCTCGGATAGCACTATAAGCCGTTGGTACCGGCTGTCATTGCCAGTCGTTACGGGTAGTGCGAAGCCCAAACATCTGACAACCAGTCTTACCAAAGAGTATCGTGGTACTCAGTAACTGGGTAGTGGAGGTCAGATAGGCAGTCGCTCCATGTAGCATACTAGTATTCAGCTGCATCCGGTTAAACTGGAAGCTGACCCCAACATAGTTCGGAAAAGGCTGGGCAGATTGAATAAGAATGTGTTGAAATGGCATGTTATACCTTATTGCGCACAGTGAAAAAGTAATCTTACCAAAATTTTTAAGTCCGCCTTGAAGAATGAACGAATCTCTGTGTGCAAACGTTGTTAATAAATCCACGGTTTTATTATATGCATGCGGTAACTCAACAAATGTATGTTCTATTCCAGACCAGAGCCAGTACCAAAGTCGAAACCTCAAGTGGACTTACGGTCTAAGCTGCCTCCCAAGTCTCACAGCGAACACAAGAAGCAACAGAGACAGAAGATCGTGTTCACCGAAGATAGAGAAGAGGGGAAGAGTAAGAAGAAAGGTAAGCCTCCTTTAAATAAAATAACATCACGCCGATATTCCCCGAATTGGTACAGGACCACAAACTAAAAAAAAAAAAAACTTCTTACGTGGCAGATATTAATGTTCAAAAATGATAAATAAGAAAATTCCATGCTTGTAATTTTTCATTAACTTAGTTAAAAATTTTGGCTTTACATAATTATAATCATTAGAATCAGCAAGACAACTCCTTAAGGGTACGCTAGTCGGTCATTCTTCCATACAATCGTAGTATGGTGATTACTCGTCTGTTTAACGGTGTAAGTTCAAAACTATAAATAATATCAATTTGTCTTGTCTAACCCTGTATGGAAGGATAATTGGTTTAGAAAGTATGGGCGTCGAACCTTCCAAATTTCAACATAAATTATAACTCGGATTTTATTTGTAATGGATGTATAGATTTGTTTTACTTATCATTTGGTATCGATGCCCGTCTGTGCTTGCTCAAGGCGGATTCTAATTATATTAACGTTTATTTCTATCACAGAAAAGTCCCCCCCGCGTCGAGCGGTAGTCACTAGCTCCACAGTGACCGAAGATACAGAACCGCCTGTCGAAGTTAAAAAGACGAAGGTAAATAATATTTTTTTATTGTGTAATGCTCACATGTTTAATAAATACTATACTATACTATAGCTGTAACATTGTAACTTATTTAACCTCATATTTATTCGTAAGTAAAGGTTGTTCCTTTTTGATAAATAAAATCTTTAACTCAAATAAGGCAAAATTGTTTAACATATGAATTTATGGTTTATTAAATATAAATGATTACATCAATAGGATTTTTAGGATTTTTTAATTTATTCATACTCAAATAAATATCGTTATTTGCAGGTAAAATCTAAACTGGACATGACTGTGAAATCCAGACAAAGGATAACTTATGAAAAAGAGGTATTTCACATATTTTAATTTTCATATTTAATTTCACATATTACTTGATATAATATAATTATTATATGAAAACCTTATTAAGATTATTAAAAAATATAGCTAACGCCAGCGGCTTCGCCCGCGTGGTTACTTTATAAATTATAGCCTATGTTACTCAGTGATAATAAAGCATTCTATTGGTGGTTTTTTTTTTTTTAATAATTCAACAAAAATACAAATATTTTCTCTTTATAATATTCAAATGTTCAAAAATAATATAAACAATATTACGACTGTCAAATTTTCTCTCCAGCAAGCCGAAAAAGCAAAAGAAGACGAAAAAAAAGCTGCAGCTTTCTCAAACAGACGAGTTATCCTACAGAGAAAAGCTCCCAAAGAGAAGTCTTCCTCAGTATTCTCAAGAATAGAGGTCAAAACTGACCCAACAAAACCCAACCCTGGCATATTCAGCCGGGCAGTTAGAACTGCTATTGGTACAGAAAGTACTAGAATCGTCATCAAAAAAGATGAACCACAAATTCAATTTGAAAGTGACTCGGACGTTGACGAGGATAGTTTACTAGAAGAGTCGGGGAATATCGCCACTGTGGCCAACTTACCGCACGGAATGACGGATACGAGGCTGAAGACTCTGGCCGGCAGTGAAGTACAGGTAATTAGAATTTTAGGGTTATTTTCTTTGGATTGTCTCTATTTCTTTTTGAGGTTGGTGGTTCGAATGGTTATTTTGCGTGTTACGGCAAATATAATTTTAAATAAATCTCCTCTTTCTGGTCACATGCAAACTAGGATCAATATGTATGCAGTTTTTATTAATAAACGGGAAAGAAATGGATATAAAATTGCTATTTAATCTTGTCTTTAACTAATATAATGGCTGTGATCAAAATAATAAAAGCATTTGTCCTATAATGAGTGAGACGAAACTGGATAAAAACATACCTATTATTCTATTGGGTACGAAAGTGACATCCGCAAACTCGCACTGGGCCCGCGTGGAGTACGGGCCACTCACTCTCACAGGGAGGAGGCCGCAGTCCCAGCAGTGGGAACGTTATTGGCTGATTATTATGCTTATGCTATGCTTTGAATACGATAGATGATCCTATGTATAGTGAGGGAAAAATAATAAAACAAAATATGATTTAAATAATATACACGACCTTACATAATTTACTCTTAAAAGTCACATGTAAAAAATCATGAATGTCAAACAAAAAATCAATAAGAAGACTGAGTTCTAAGTAGTAAGGAAAAGTCTGATTTTATGCTAAGTTAATACAATAATATGAGGACAATCTCAAAAAATACCTACAGAGGTTCATTTTAAAATAAGAAACATGTGTAATTGAAAAGAGTATGCTTAGATGGTTTGGTCATGTTGAGAGGATGAATGAAAGGCGACTAACAAAAGGACAAAGGTGTTTACAAGGCAGATGTGAGTGGAAACACCCGGTGACGGAAACATATAATAGAGACCTTATTGGTGATGTTCTTCAGAAAGGCCAGGTGCGCAATACTCTCAACCGGCGTGCGTGTATGACCAGATGTATGAACTTAAACGAGGCTAAAGGAGTATGTAAGGATTAGAGATGAAACGGATAGTGGTTTGGCCGGATACCGGATATTCGGCAAGCTACTAGACCGGAGCGCCGGATATCCGGCTACCGGATATTCCGCCCTTTATCGCGTTACACGACGTGATCAGTTTGATTTGGATATAGGCGCGAAGATCGGGAGGACTCGGGGGCGTTCGAGTGTTATCGCGCGTGTCAGTTTGTGTTTGTTTCTCAGCTCTATACGAAGCCAAGCGGAGTCGCCACTTACCAACAAATGCGGAAAATTTGGTATTCATTCACCACAATTTGCCACTTGTTAATTTTGAGTACTGAACTAATTAATAAAACAAACATTTTTGACGTGCGATTATAAAAGTAACCGGTGTCCATAACTTATTGTGGTATGATTTGCCTTGTGTAAAATAATCAGTTTTTTTTTTTTTTTTACTGTCCGGAATCCGGCCGTATACTGAATTGCCGGATACCGGATATCCGTTTCATCTCTAGTAAGGATCGTAGCGGGTGGCGTTCGGTAGTATCTGCCTACCCCTATGGGAAGAAGGTGTGAGTTTATGTATGTGTGTAATAAATGTGTGTAAATGTGTGTCTTTTTATTTGATTTTAATATTTTTTTTATCTGCTGTGCTAAATAAATTTATTTTCTTTCTTTCTTCTTTCTAATAATGGATCAATCAATAGGAGTATGTGAGGAATGAACCATGGAAAAAAAACATGAGTTTATGCCCGCGGCTTCGCCCGCGTGGATGTCGGAAAATATCTGACGGGAACGTACTACCGTGATTAAAAGTAGTAAATATCCTATGGTTAATCCAGGTTATAAACTATTGAAACTATTTTTTTGCATAAGTATTTATATTATTATACGAATGTCATCATCTTTCGATTCGATTGACTAATTTGAACAAAAAACGGTTATTGTGACTTAATTATAATAGTTATACATATAGCCTAGTGGATTTTGTTGTGGGTAATGATGAGTACTACGAGGGCGGCACTGAAAATTTCGGGAATCAAGGAAGTGACACAACATTACTATTTAAAAATGTATTTATTGCTTTTCGAAGTATTCTCCGCGAAATTTGACACATTTTTCCATACGATGGAAGCAATCATTGAAGCAACCATTCCATTCGGAAGTTGGGGTCTCCAAAATGGCCGTTTTGTAGGCGTCCACAGCTTCTTCAGGTGATGAAAATCTCTGTCCACGCAATTTATTCTTTATTTTAGGGAAAGTATAGAAATCATTAGGGCTTAGGACGGGGCTGTACGGCGGATGGTCTAATAATTCTATGTTTTCTTGCTCTAAAAACTCTTTTGTTCTGTGCGCGGTGTAAGAACTCGCATTGTCGTGATGGAGGAGGATGCGGCGGTTGCAGTTCTCTTTACGGAGTTCAGAAACGACCTGTGTTATTTGTCCCTCAAGAGGAATAGTCGTAACATGGCCGGTTTTGGAGACAAACGTGGCCACCATTTTTTTTGCAACACTCCGTGAACGAACAATTTTTGTTGGCACTCATTTTCGAACACCCAAACTCGTGACTGGTTTTTTGTTTCGGGTTCGTACGCGTATATCCAGGATTCCTCATCTGATACGATGTTGTATACAGCATTTGAGGATCCTGCGTGGAATCTTTCGAGAGTTCTCACGCACCAAGTAACGCGAGCCGCTTTTTGCTCTTCACAGAGCGAATGCGGTATCCATCGGGAAAACAACTTTTTTACACCTAATTGTTCATGCAAGATTATTTGTATTTGACTCATGCCAATGTCTAAAGTTGCCTGAATTTCGCGGTATGTCACATGTCGATCTTCCTCAATCAGCTTACGCACAGCATCAACGTTTTCTTGGGTGACTGCAGTTTTTGGACGACCTTGACGTGGATCATCACTGAGCTTGACACGTCCACGTTGAAATTCAGCAAACCAGCGATAAATTGTGGTTTTGGATGGGGCTTCATCACCAAATGCAGAAATCATCCGGTCAACACACTGTTTTTGTGTTAAACCACTTCGAAAGTCATAATAAATCATCGCTCTTGAATTTTCTCGAGTCAATTCCATTTTCTCAACGACTAAACAAGTTTGACAAAACCTTGTGACAAGACCGAGAATCTTTTTTTAAATAAATGGTATTCGATTTTTAAAACCAAGGAGTTTTCAATTAAAAAGATTTTAATATGACAGGAACAGTGGAAATATTCCATTCCTGATACTTTTAGTGCAGCCCTCGTATAAACTTGTAGTACATTATTTTATTTTAATAGTTTTCGCAGCGCACGCCAAATAATGACATTTAAAGGCAGTTTTTTTTTACCTTGGGTTAGATTATTTCAATTTTCGTTGGAATCTCTATTTTTTTTAAATATGATAATTTAGCTTTTTATAGGTGAAAGAATCTTTAAAATCGGTTACTTATTTTTTTAGTTTATTTATCAAAAAAACAAATCTTATCTCTTTATTGTGCATTTTACTGACTTAATAAAAAGTATCCTATGTCATTCGGGAATAGTGTGGTTTTCAATAATTAAATTGGAAAAGGATTGAAAAGGATCAGTATTTTTAAAGATAACGTATTTAAACAAACTAATAACTTTACCTCATTATATTTTTTTATAGTATAGAGTTTAGAAGTAAACTTATAAAAGATTATGAGATGCAATGCATAGATAAAAAAAACTAAATAAATTTCTTTTTTTATTTATAAATCCTTAACATTCGAACCACATAACCTGTGATATTGATTACAAACTGGCTGTGATATTTATTTATATGTAAATATATACTTATTCCTTAGATATACACTGTAGTACACAGATTTGAATATATTTAATAAAAAATATTAATATGCAGGTTTATAAATGTTCGTTCTAAAATAAATATATAACGCCTTTTTGCTTCTCCATGCAGTTACTATTGTATCAATTAAATTTGATGAAATACCATTTTCTACATTCAAAATTATACTGCGTTGTTGCACTATCAAAAGTTGTGTTTTTCGTGATTAACATTTTGTTAGTTCTTTACAAAGAAATGTTTACACAAATGAGCTCCTAAATAACATAAAAAATTAATAAGCCTGTATATTCTTTCTCTCAAGCTAATACTATATTTGTAACATAATAGTTTCTTAACCATAAATATTATAAATTTATTATAATCTTATTCTGTACTGATACAAAACTATGATCATTTATTTGTAACAACTGCAGTATTCGCTTTGTTATCATTGTTTTTTGACAATGGAACAAGATTAATTTAATTAAAATGTCTTCGATACGAGGTCATTATTTATTTTTAAATGTATAAATATATTATGGCATATACCAACTATTGTTATGGCTTAGCCATATACTGACGAAAAAGTACAATTTGATAATATTATTATGTCCCTTGGCCTTGTAGTCAATCATCGATTTTTAGATAAACTTTACAACTAAATGAAATATGTAAGGGATGTTCGATTCACCCATTGTACAAATTACATTAACCCACTCTTAGCACTAGCATAATAATTATTATTTCTAGTTTAGATGAAGGGGTTAATTTTTTTATTTAATCTGTTAATGAAAGTCATTTATGGAACATTAGTGAAGTTTAGTCAATGCAAGTCAATGTTTACAAGAGCCATGCTCACATGATCTAAAAAAATATGTTCCAATAAAAAGATTATGAAATAAATAATATATGAAATTTGTTTCAAACATTTTTTGTCATGAATTTGACTACAATTTATTACAATTTTAAACCTTGTGCATGTTCTTTATTACAATAATGTAATATTTTATATGAATAATACAATTTTAATATTGTATTTACATATCACTCTTTGCAAATAATAACTTTTGCTGATCTTTTAGCTCCGTATATGTGTGTGTATATAAGTAATTTTTTGGTTTCATCATATTTAAACTTGGGTAGGTTTAAATATAATGAAACTCTGCGCAACTTATCCGTTTTTTTAAATCAAAATTGTTTTGAATATAAATGAAATAAAATTATCTCTAGGTCTTGTATTATAATTTTCTGATATCGTATTCTTATAATATAAATAGTAAATATATAATATAAATATTAAAATTGTATTATAATTAAAATAGGAAAAGTGTTAAGTGATTGTTTTAACCTAAGATTGTATTAGACTGATAATTGTTTTAGTCAATAAGTTAACTAATTTTTATAATTTTACTTACAGTTATAATTATGTGTATCATGTTGTAATCTCATTTTACATTTTGTATTCCGCCTGTATTGTGTATTGCCATGTATAAATTACTTAACATTTTTCATATTTTTGAGAGCTTTGTAACTGATATTAGTTATTATGTAATTAATTTCTAAGTCTTAGTTATAAAAAAAATACGTAAAAATTTGAAACAAAAACACCCACGGATTCATGTTCCAGAATTTATTACTGGACAAAGAAGAGCGATCAGCGAAGATAACATTTAAAACGACGGTCGCCGCTGAAAACTTCAAAAAGAAATTTAACAACAAGATGGTTGCCGCTAGCCGATTAGCCGTCACATTGCGCTGAATACAAATAATACACGATATAAAATGTACTACACTTAACGCCAAAGCTCGTGGCAGTCGCGGTCATGAAACGTGCGAGTAGGACGACGATATTTTCTCGTGTCATCTCGCTCCTGCGTTGTATGACCGCGGCTGCCACGAATGTTGGCGTATAATATAATTAGCCAGTAATGGACGATTATTTCGGAAATCTTCTAATCACATTTGAAAATGTAACTTTGAATACACGATTTAAGGTTAAAAATTCAACAGTTCTGTTAATTTAGGTTATAAATGAAATAGTTCTGGTATGTAGCGACTATTTGATTATGTTATTTAAGTAAGTATATTATGTTTTAAGACCGGCTGTTAAGGCAAGCGCAAGGCTTGGCAGAAGATTCTAAATCGATGATCGATGTATTTGAATACTTATCTAATTGTTGTTATAAAGCATAGATTTGCGCGAAAAATTATCTCGGAGAATCTTGGCGGATTTTCACGTGCAATGAAATATATGCTTTATTTCAATGAAAAGTACACCGACATATTCAAAATGTATGCCGTGCTATCTGCCGGTGAACGCTCGTTCTTATGTTCTGTAAAATTAGTTTAGTGAAGTAGTTTTAAATTGGTGCCCTAGATTGTTTACAACTTGTACATTAGTTTTAGTTTAAAAATTCTTACGCAAAATGTGTAGAAAAATAGCAAAAATATCTCGAAAGTCAAAAAGATTTTGCTTCTTCGTAAGTAGAAAACGCAATAACCTCTTCACTGCCACTGACGTACATAGACGTCATGCTAATGACGTAATAACACGTCGAAATTATCATGCTATTTAGGCAAAGTATAAATTATTTATGTATACTTTGGCATTGTCGTTCAAAGGTTAATTTGTGTGTTAGTTCAAAGGTTTAGATCGAATTGTACCTATGTCTTTTAAAAATTAGGAGAGCAATTTTGTTTCAAAGTTGAATTTGTAATCACATTGGTCCAAGAGTGTCGGATTTTTTAAAAGCTATAAAAGGATTGTAGCTTACAAATAAAAAAAAAATACTACAATTAATTTAAAGTTTTTTTTTTTAAATTAAATAACTTAGGTTTAGTTTTTAGTTCTTTGGAGCTTTTTTGTTTTATGTCGGTGTCGATAAAAAGCTTATATTGATACTTACCATAAGTACTTAGGTCCTATGTCCGTCTTATGATAACAAAATTGATTCATTTCGAAAAACTCTTGCTTTCATAATAATATGTTTCTTTTTCACAAAACTTTTAATATATAAGTAAGTCAATCTGATTGTAAAACTTGAATTATAATATTAAAACTATGTCCCCAATTACTAAATTTAGTTTAGCGAATAGTCTTTATGTTAAAATAATAATCCTCTATGTTACAACTTGTCATATTATTATATCCTACATTACGTAAACAGCACCCTATCGCAACACATGATCAATCACAATCTGCATCATTTTGAAGGATATTGCTAATCCATTGCTTCATATGTTCGAAAAATTTGTCTGCTCAACAACGTAAATAACGCAATGAATGTTGTTGAAATGTCAAAATGAAACTGATTGTGATTGATCGACAACACAACAGATTGTCAGTTCACATTTTATTATAAAGAATATAAGATAGATAATTATATTTACACTGATGTAATGATCTTTTGGCGCTTGAATGACATTGACAAGGGGGCGCTGTCGGTAAACATTTGTGAAATTGTTTTGCGAAATTGTATTGGAAAAACAAGATGGCGGCGTGATTTTCCGGTTTTGGTCACGCGCCAAATGACCCTTGTTCAACTATACACATGTTTTAACCCTGCCGTCGCCATTGACGTCTATAAACGTCAACGTGACGTCAAAATACATGTTAGGACGTTGTAAAATTACTAAAATATTTTTTCTTCTTTCAGGAAATACTAAGTAATATTGTTAATTATTTGGGTTTCTCATGCTTTATATTGAGTTTGTAGTTGTATTTATTGACGTACAAGATAAATGTTTCTATTAGTTATCGGTGGTAAAAGGGTTAACTACGTATACTACAATTACCGTATTTACTTTCTTCATATAATTATTTAATACATTATCATGTACATTTGACTTCTTTGTGTCAACGGTTTTAATTAATACATTGTTTCGATTAAGTTCAACTGTTTTTCATTGCATTTTTGTGATTGATGGAAAATACTCGATAATTTTGTATAGAAATATGTAGTGTATACCATTTTACGAAATGACGCTGAATTGCTTACTTTTAGCAATAGTTTGCTGGACTTTCAATACTGTCTCAAAAGTATTTTCCGAAAATTTCGTTAATAAAATAAATGTTGCCGTGTACCTACGGATTTTGTAATCGAAATTGTAAACTTTAAAAAAGTGTTTTATTGTTAAAAATATGCTGTACCTAGCCATTATATTTTTAAACATTAATCAAACAGAAGTTTTGTCTACTTGTAACTCAGATATTCATATTTTTAATGCACCTTTTATATGGATAACAATAAATTTAATAGAAAACTTAGGTTAACCATACATGCGCTTTAAAATTTAACTAAAACTCAATTCAGAATCTTAGATAACATAAAATGTGAAACATAGGTATTTTTAAGAGTTTCCATTGTTACTAGATGGAAAGTAAGTCTTTCAAACAAGAGTTTTGTGTCTAAATAAAATTATGCGAAACTGTTTACATGCAAAAATTTACTTTTAATAGTTTACTAATAAATCTGATTCTTATTTTCAAAATTACAGTGTATCAGAAAGGTGTGGTCATATTTAAGAGTGTACACTCCATAATACTGAACAAATTTCTCCATGGGGTCAATATCGTAATCACTAAAACATAATCAGCTGTCCCATACAAAACTTCAATACCTACTAGACGTTTGGGATAGCTGAATTTTTTTTCGTGATTACGATGTTAGTGCCATGAAGAAAGTTGTTAAGGTTGATAGAAATGTGTAGTCATATTTCTGATACACGCTGTTCTATCACTAGAACTATATTTTGACAAATTTTATAGGTATTACGATATCACTATAACTAGAGACGGTTGCACAAGTGACTGAAAAGTAGAACGCAAAGGTTTTATGTCATCTGCCTTAAGTTTTATTTGTCTAAATGTCCTCAATACAATTTGGCCTGGATAAATCAGAAATAAAAGTTTTTTTGTATTCACACATTATATTTCCACGTTGGAATAATTAATTGGTACTTATATTTAATACTGGTACGGAAGTAGTAGTCGTTCTACATAGATGAACATTTGCCAAATCTTGAACAGAGAAAATAAAGTATTTTTTTTAATAGGAAGATTCAGTTTCAGTACCACTACAACTGTCCGTGTAGATATTTATACATAAAAAAAAAATCAGGTATAAATGTGTTTCAAAATTAAACATCCATATGACACTAATTATTTTAGTTATATTTTTAATCATTTATATTATAGTCGCTCTCGACTCTCGTTACTTTACGTAGAAGTCAAAATTATCTACTTGTTTTTTTTTTTTATTAAAATAAGGGACTTAAATTCTTAATAATGGTTGTAGGTGCGAGTTTTTTTTCATTATTGCATTTAATTTAAAATAATATAGAAATTACTCTATACTAGAAAGCAAACTTTGTCTGAACATTTAAAACGGTTTCATTTCGAATTAGACATAAAAATATTGAAGTATCACTAAATAACAAAAAAAGTTGAGTTAATTTTATAATAAATAAATAAATATACCTAACAATAATTCAATGCTAAACGAATAAAAACTAAGTATTTTAACAAAAAAAAAAACAGATTTTCGCCAATTTCAAAAAATCTTAGAGGCTCTTTTGTAATTTTAATCCTCTTCCATCTAAATATTACTCTCTCTTATATTATGTAAAAGGTTTAACTTAAGTTTGTCATATTAGTGTTTAGTTGTAACAAGATATATTTTTTAGTAATCTGTAGAGGTTGAAACTTGTTGCTTTATTCGAGGCTGCCTCGTAGTCAGTGATTTTAAAACGTCAAACACAGTTTTGAATCCCTTGTGTTAATTATTAAGATAAATGGCAATTTATTGGAAGGAACGAAGTACCTATATTGT
Organism: Agrochola macilenta; assembly: GCA_916701695.1. NCBI lineage: Eukaryota > Metazoa > Arthropoda > Insecta > Lepidoptera > Noctuidae > Agrochola > Agrochola macilenta. The sequence goes on from OU753576.1 coordinate 1,173,978, forward strand.
TGTTTGAGTAACTGTATTTAATAAAACAAGACACCAAAAACATATATCTATACCTACTCCATTTAAAATAAGATTATACATTTAAATAAACCTTTTTTACAGTCGATTCAACCGATTTTGACATCAGCAGCAGTAAACAGTTGGTATTGTAACCAGTTTTTTGCTTATAATGCCATCCATAAGCCTGCAGTATAGAAGTCAAAATCGGTTGAACGGACTGTATAAAAGGTTTATTTAAATGTCTAATCTTATTTCAAATGGAGTATGTCTCGTTTAAAAAAAAAGTAAAATGGTTTTATTTTCTAGTGCCTCGATAAATCACTTTCCAAGGCGACCTCGTTGAAAGCAAATTTTTAGCATTGCGACAATTATTGTTATTGATAATGCAAATAAAATACGCTAGCTGTGAAACGTTGTTTAATTATTTTGTACAAAATATCTACCATTTTCTAAATAATGTGATAATTTTTATACCGATCTCAGGAAATAAATATTGGAGGTGAATAGTTGAAAGTGTTTTAATTTCTTTTGTACAATTGTTTTACCCTGTACTTATTACGACTAGATTTAAGATGAATAATAAAAAAAAAACTGATTTTGTAATATTAACTTGTGAAATAAAATTATCTTGAATTTTTGTCAAAAAGTAACTAGCACTTTTTTTAAAGTGAATGTTATAGAATCAGTTAAAAATCACTCATCAAATGATATAATTATGAATAAAAATGAGTGAATGAAAAAGCACAATAAATGTTATTAAAGGAATCTAAACAATTTTTATCATTGAATGGCAAGTAAGAAAATACTTGCCTGAATTGTAACATTTATACAATTTGAAATAATGTTTTCTTGTTATTTTTGAATTTATTTTGTGATGCCGGACATCGATACCCTTAAAATTTATTCTCTGGAATATGTTTTGAGAATACCAAGACTGATTTTTAAATAAATTACATTATTTTCTTATTTTGTATTTCATTTGCATTTACCCTACTTCTTTTCGAATCGGTGATACAACATTCTAAGGGCTCGTGGCTAAGTAATAACAGCCGCACGGGTCGATCGAGCAGGTTAAGCTTCGCTTGTCGCGGTCGGTCCCGCAGCCCGTCGGTCGGTCCCGCAGCCCGTCGGTCGGTCCCGCAGCCCGTCGGTCGGTCCCGCAGCCCGTCGGTCGGTCCCGCAGGCCGGCGGCCACTGGCGGACGTTGGTCAGTTTTACCTCCGGAAAGTGACCCCATATTCAAAATTATTTTATTTACGTTACACGTCCATGTTTGGGTCACAAAAATTCACATGTGTACCAAATTTCAACTACATTCATCCAGTAGATTCGGAGCAAATTGGCTGTGACAGACGGACAGACAGACACCCAGCCAGCCAGACAGTCACGCGAGTGATCCTATTAGGGTTCCGTATTTTCTTTTTGAGGTACGGAACCCTAAAAATACCGCACCGCTGGCGCATTTTGGGATTTATGGGCCGATCATAGTGATTATGGAATAAAAATCGTTTTACAAAATATTAATTAATGAATACTTTATTCACTGGTCAATTCTTATAAATAACTTAATAAATAAAACTTAAAAATAAATATTAATAATACTTAAAACAAGTCAATCTTAAATATTGAGCAAATATTATTCAAAACCTCTGACTGGGACCTTTCAAATGTTGCTTTATGGGCCGATTTTTCATTAGTCAGAACTGTTTTTAACTTAGAAATAGAAAATTTATTTTTAATAAATTTTCCATACAACATTCATAAATAATATATAAACATATTTACATAAAAATAACATCACGGCTTATTTTCCCGAAAAATATAAACCCCTTTCAGACTCCGGGCTGGTACTTAGAAATTCCAGATCCCAATAACACTTTGCCCGACCCGGGAATCGAACCGAGGACCTCATGCTCAGCAGTAGCGCTCGCGACCACTAGACCAACGAAGCAGTATATACATATAAGGTCTGTTTAAATCCTTATTTCCAATTGTTTTATTTCCACTTAAACAAACATCAACTTTATTTAAGTGTAATAAAGTTGATTTTAGACTGACTAGTACTGTTGAAAAAGTCAAAAAAATATGAAGTTGTAGCGCAAACTGAACCTTATAAGTAGGCATTACAGTTGTTTTTCCTAAAACTCGTGTCTGTTTACATGATTGGCAAATAAATTCCCAATTGTCGTCTGTAGGCGTCAAGCCATTCACTATTTACATACACATTCCTCACAACATAAAAAAAACTTGTGTGTCATCACCAGAGATCGGATATTCGGATGCATATTTACCTAAAGTTGAGGTGTTTGCTATTATGGAAAGCACTTTTGTATCGAAAAGATCCCGGGATTTCGGGATCGACAAATTTAGATTTCTGATTATAGAATCGACTGTATTTACTTACGTTCAGGTATTGGCTAATATGGAATGTACTTTTGTATCGATCGCAAAAATCTCGCGATTACGGAATTGATAAATTCAGGCTATAAAAATGCTAGCTAATATTGTAAAGTAGGTTGCCAAATTGGCATAGCACATAGCGACAAACAACTCGGTGCCTTGGGTTTCGTTATTTTTTTTTTACAGTAGGTATTTTTTTTTTATGTTAACACCGCATAAGTAACCTTCTTATGAGGGCTGATAAACTGTTTCCATACCACGTATCCGATTAGTTATGCATTCCCGGATTTTATTGAATTCCGGGATTTATATTAAGATAAAAATATATTACGAAGCCACTTCCATAATTTCTTAGCCAAAAATTAACTTTAGGTAAATATGCATCCGAATATCCGATCTCTAGTCATCACGCCCGCATTTTTCTAAAGGATAGGTAGAGATGTACAGACACACATTTCGCCCTTTATGTACAGATGAACAAGCTATTTCGTATACAGGCAGTGAGCTTGCAACTTATTTTAAACATTGTTGTGAGTGTGCTGGTCAGGCAAGTCTTTCAGTCGTTCTTATTACGAGGACAATAGGAATGAATATAATATACAATGTTTTTTTTTTGCCTGTATACCTAATTCTTTTGTTGAATGAAAAATCATGAAAATTTTGTTAAACAAATTGATACCTTAGTATTGAAACGAATACTGCAAATTGTAGTGCTACCAATTGCGTCACGCGTCAAGTTATAATGAACACACTGTATGTCGATTTGCAGTGTTGTATCCATTTCATACAACTGCCAAAGTAAGACAGTTGTGATTTGAAAGTGCTACAAGGTTCTTTTGGCGCGTGTCCAAAATCGGAACTAACGCGGCCACCTTTTTTTTTCAATACACTTCACAAATAATTGCGCAAATGCTCACCAACAGCGCCCCCTTGTTAACGTCATTCGAGCGCTAAAACATCTTTGTAGCCGTGTACTGGCAATTTAACATAACATCACGCTTAATCTTCCAAGGGTTAGGCAGTGATGTACGGTGTGAGGTGTATGGTAGAATTAAAGTTCATAGTCACAATTAATTTCCCCGAAAGTACTAGAAGTCTAGAACACATAATCATGTCTGAAGCTAAGGAAGCTGGCCACGTTGAAGTATCGAGGCATCGCGCTCAGTATCGTGTTGTACTCCGGAGTGAAGTCTTCCGGATGATGGATCTTGTGCGAGTGGTGCGAGAGGTCCACTATCGGCCCAGTTTGGAGGGAGGGAGGGACCTGGAAGATAAAGGAGGTTTTATGTCACGTGGCTGTATCTCAATTCAATTGGGACATTATTTGCGTATAACCATAGCTCCAAATTATGGCGTTGTAGTCTAGGGAGGCCTGCCAAACAAAAACTGTCACCCAGCAACCACAACACCTTGTAACATATTTGATCAAGTGACTGACAGGTATCCATAAACAACAGCACCAAGTAGTGGGAGAAATTCGAGTAAGTTCCCCATTGTCCTCATATATTACTAGGAAAATGTCGTCGGGTTGTTGAACCCTCACTTGTGGTTGAGCTTCACAATAACAACCAATGTTATTATTAGCAACGAATTACGTTGTTTTAATAACGATGGGGTAAAACCTAATTAGAAAATAACATACAAAAATACACTCACTTTAAAAGCAACATCCACAGTAAACTCGACGCCTTGCTCGTTGTAAGTGGCGGCAGAATGGTATATCACATAGACCGGTCTGTTGAGCTGCTCGAAGCACACTCTAGGAGAGCTGTTGAGCGACCAGCTCGATACTGTGATGTTAGCGCGAGGCCAGAGTGTTATCATGTTGTGGTGGGCCGCTGTGGGAAAGAGAAAATTACTTTATAAGCATAACATAAGGAAAGGTCTGTTGAGCTGCTTGAAGCAGAGGTGCAATGTTGGCGACCAGTTAAATACTGTGATGTCGGGGCGAGTCCAGAATGTTATCATATTGTGGTGAGCCGCTGTAGACGGGAAAAGGTAATTATATAATACTTTTTCAATGACCAATACTTCTCAGCCAAAATCCCCAATCTCTAAAAAAGCTCATTCTTGTCCCACACATACCCAACTTAACTGTCAATGTCCTACCTTAACCTCAGTAGAGCATGTTAAATATCTTGGTATAGTGCTGGACAAAAACCTTAATTTCAAGTCTCATATCAACACTCTTTCTGGTCGCATACGAAAGTTAATTTACGTTTTTAAAACCCTGCGACATGTAGCCAACCCGTTAATCATCCGTAACGTGTATTTTGCTCTTTGTCAGTCCATCCTAATATATTGTATTTCATGCTGGGGTGGTGCCGCAAAGACCATACTTAAGCCTCTGGAGGTCGCACACAGAGCTATTCTAAAAGTAGCTACGTTCAGACCGATACTCTCTCCAACTATCGAACTCTACCAATCTTGTAGCGTACTTAATGTAAGGCAACAATATACTCGTATTTTACATGTAGTCCTTCTGCAACACCGACGAACACCTTTAAAAAAAATCTCCAAACGCCGCAAAGACCTAATCTGTACAATACCACATACACGCACAGCTTTTATAAAAAAGTTTGCCCCCTACCTTGGCCCATCACTCTACAATAAAATTAACGCAAAAATTGCGATTTACGGCTTAACTAACTTTAAATGCAAAAAGTCTGTTCGCTCCTTCTTTCTAAACTTAAACTACGAGGAAACTGAAGAATTCCTAAAGAAGTGATCTCTCAAACACATACATGCATCACACGATACATAAATTGACGGAACACTCACCACACTTACAAAATACTCACCACACCAACATACTGAACTTTTCTTATTCTTAATAATGTCTTTTAAAAAAATTGTATTTTTAGATTTATGTTTTTTTTTTATTGTTTATTAACCCTAATTTTCTTATCCCATTTTGTAGCTTGCTGTAATAATTACGATTTACATATAATATTCATAATCAACACGTGCTTATATATAAGTCAACCACTTGCGACGGGGCTCGGAACTGTTTCTCCTTAAGGACGCGTTTGCAAAACTGATAGGTATAGAATCGAACTACTACGTCGACACGGGTCACACACACAAGTGTACGCTCGGTTAGCTGCGGGAATAGTAGCGAAGTGAACTAATTTTGATACTTTGGATTTTTTTTTTTTTTTCTAATGTCTTTATATTACTTGGTACCTACAAAAACATTTTAGTACTGTTCTTTATATTTTTACTAACCTCCGGACTTGATGCAGTGACCTGAAGGTGTACTTCGGTGACTGCTACTGGAACTCCTCGACGAGTAGAACTAGGTGTGCCGAGTTTGGGCTTGCTTTGTTAGTTATGATGAGATCTTACCTCTGGACTTGATGGAGTGACCTGAAGGTGTACTTCGGTGACTGCTACTAGAACTCCTCGACGAGTAGAACTAGGTGTGCCGAGTTTGAGCTCGTTTTGTTAGTTATAATGAGATCTTACCTCCAGTTTTGATGGAATGACCTGAAGGTGTACTTCGGTGACTGCTACTGGAACTCCTCGACGAGTAGAACTAGGTGTGCCGAGTTTGGGCTCGTATTGTTAGTTATGATGAGATCTTACCTCCGGATTAGATGGAATGACCTGAAGGTGTACTGCGGTGACTGCTACTGGAACTCCTCGACGAGTAGAACTAGGTGTCCGAGTTTGGGCTCGTTTTGTTAGTTATGATGAGACCTTACCTCCGGACTAGATGGAATGACCTAAAGGTGTACTTCGGTGACTGCTACTGGAACTCCTCGACGAGTAGAACTAGGTGTGCCGAGTTTGGGCTCGTTTTGTTAGTTATGATGAGATCTTACCTCCGGACTAGATGGAATGACCTGAAGGTGTGCTGCGGTGACTGCTACTAGAACTCCTCGACGAGTAGAACTAGGTGTGCCGAGTTTGGGCTTGCTTTGTTAGTTATGATGAGATCTTACCCCTGGACTTGATGGAGTGACCTGAAGGTGTACTTCGGTGACTGCTACTAGAACTCCTCGACGAGTAGAACTAGGTGTGCCGAGTTTGAGCTCGTTTTGTTAGTTATAATGAGATCTTACCTCCGGTTTTGATGGAGAGACCTAAAGGTGTACTTCGGTGACTGCTACTGGAACTCCTCGATGAGTAGAACTAGGTGTGCCGAGTTTGGGCTCGTTTTGTTAGTTATGATGAGACATTACCTGCGGACTAGATGGAATGACCTGAAGGTGTACAACAAAACGAGCCCAAACTCGGCACACCTAGTTCTACTCGTCGAGGAGTTCCAGTAGCATTCACCGAAGTACACCTTCAGATCATTCCATCTAGTCCGAAGGTAAGGTTCATCATAACTAACAAAACGAGCCCAGATTCGGCACACCTAGTTCTACTTGTCGAGGAGTTCTAGTAGCAGTCACCAAAGTACACCTTCAGGTCACTCCATCTAGTCCGGAGGTAAGATCTCATCATAACTAACAAAATGAGCCCAAACTCGGCACACCTAGTTCTACTCATCTAGGAGTTCCAGTAGCAGTCACCGAAGTACACCTTCAGGTCACTCCATCAAATCCGGAGGTAAGATCTCATCATAACTAACAAAACGAGCCCAAACTCGGCACACCTAATTCTTCTCATCCAGGAGTTCCAGTAGCAGTCACCGAAGTACAGGTTCAGGTCACTCCATCAAGTCCGGAAGTAAGATCTCATCATAACTAACAAAACGAGCCCAAACTCGGCACAGCTAGTTCTACTCGTCGAGGAGTTCCAGTAGCATTCACCGAAGTACACCTTCAGATCATTCCATCTAGTCCGGAGGTAAGGTTTCTTCATAACTAACAAAACGAGCCCAGATTCGGCACACCTAGTTCTACTTGTCGAGGAGTTCTAGTAGCAGTCACCGAAGTACACCTTCAGGTCACTCCATCTAGTTCGGAGGTAAGATTTCATCATAACTAACAAAATGAGCCCAAACTCGGCACACCTAGTTCTACTCGTCGAGGAGTTCCAGTAGCAGTCACCGAAGTACACCTTCAGGTTACTCCATCAAGTCCGGAGGTAAGGTCTCATCATAACTAACAAAACGAGCTCAAACTCGGCACACCTAGTTCTACTCGTCGAGGAGTTCCAGTAGCAGTCACCGAAGTACACCTTCAGGTCACTCCATCAAGTCCGGAGGTAAGATCTCATCATAATTAACAAAGCAAGCCCAAACTCGGCACACCTAGTTCTACTCGTCGAGGAGTTCCAGTAGCAGTCACCGAAGTACACCTTCAGGTAATTCCATCTAGTGTGGAGGTAAGGTCTCATCATAACTAACAAAACAAGCCCAAACTCGGCACACCTAGTTCTACTCATCGAGGAGTTCCAGTAGCAGTCACCGAAGTACACCTTCAGGTCACTCCATCAAACCGGAGGTAAGATCTCATTATAACTAACAAAACGAGCCCAGACTCGGCACACCTAGTTCTACTCATCGAGGAGTTCCAGTAGCAGTCACCGAAGTACACCTTCAGGTCACTCCATCAAACCGGAGGTAAGATCTCATTATAACTAACAAAACGAGCCCAGACTCGGCACACCTAGTTCTACTCGTCGAGGAGTTCCAGTAGTAGTCACCGAAGTACACCTTCAGGTCACTCCATCAAGTCTGGAGGTAAGGTCTCATCATAACTAACAAAACGAGCCCAGACTCGGTACACCTAGTTCTACTCGTCGAGGAGTTCCAGTAGCAGTCACCGAAGTACACAGGTCACTCCATCAAGTCCCAGTCGAATAGGCATTTATAAACCGTACTTACTTTTACCGAAATAAAATAATTATTATTATAAAAATCTGTGAATGCAAAATTATCTTACCATAGCAAATATCAAATTTGGTTTATCGAATATTTTGTATTTGTACAACGATCTTTTTCCACACGAGCCGCTGCAAAAAGGCAACACAGGGTCCACCACCGACAGCGGCCAAGCGCGGACTGAGGTTTCTTTCGAAATATTTGTGAAATAAATCAAAACAGACCAAAAATAAAATAACCCTTAATACAATCGATTACGATTCATCCGTAATAGCAAAATATGTGAAAAAGTTAGTTTCGTATTTTTTTTTTTTTTTGCGGCTATATGTGACATTTTGAAACATTTTTTTCCTAAGGTTTAAAATTGAACATGTCTGCCTACTAATAGTATTTTTAGAAATCTTAAAATATATTGATAATAGAACAAAAAATGTACCTAAACTCAACCCGATAACGTTAATTTTGTGGAAAATGGCAACGTTTTTACAATATAAAAAACTATAATTTTGAACAAAAAAGTTCCTATCATTTGAAGATGAAGAACCAACCTATATGTGGTAGTTATTAGTTATATTTGATTCGGTTCAGTTTTGTCACAAAATCTACCGAAAAACAGCATAATTTTGTCCGATTTGCAAACGCGCCCTTAACTCAGGTTATTTTGTAACCTATCTAGGTGAACAGTACGGCACCCACTAACTAGATTTAAGAAACCTTATGCTTGTGCTTGATTTAATACCTTGCCATGTAATCTAGTCCTAGTTAAACAATAAACAATATATATATATATATATATCTCACCTGGGTTGCACATAGGATATTACTACTTTTTATAAAAAAACTACCGACTTCCAAAAAAAACACTAAAAAGTGAAAAATTACTTTAATTTCGGAAGTCGATGTCTTTGGTTTAGAATTTTCGTTTTTTGCCACCGACTTCCGAAAATAAAGTTATTTTTCACTTTTTAGTGTTTTTTTTGGAAGTCGGTAGTTTTTTTATAAAAAGTAGTAATATCCTATGTCCCAACCCAGGTGAAAATTTCATCCAAATCCTTTCAACCGTTTTAGCGTGAAAGCGTAACCAACAAACAAACTCACTTTCGCATTTATAATATTAGATAAGATAGCTGTTGGCGCGTGGTCAAAATGGGAACTAACGCCGCCATCTTGTTTTTTTCAATACATTTACAAAACAATTGCACAAATATTTACCAACAGCGCCCCCTTTCAACGTCATTCAAGCGCCACAAGATCCCTGTGTATACGATTTGACTTTAACTTTGTCAGAAATATAGATTTAAATTTCAGAACATTTTATAGCCACTGACCAAAAAAAAAACAGTAGACGACTTATATTTAGTAACTTAATCCACTTAACTGTTCTTAAAGAGTCATAAAGAACCCTGAAAGAAATGGACACGTGTTTCACCTCTCAACGGGGCATCCTCAGGATGACGATTGACTTGATGCGAACCCGGACTCAACGTGTTGCCACGTCAAGCACCGAACGCACTGTGAGCCATACCGCCCGACAACCCCACACTTATATAGGATTCCGACAGGAGGAGGATTTCTTACAGGGTTCTTTATGACTCTGTAGGAACAGTTAAGCGGATTAGGTTACTAAATGTACGTCGTCTATTGTATTTTATAATGGATTTCCGCAAAGTCACGCCTGAGTCAACTAACTTACCAGTAAAAACAAATCTGTATCTGCACTCGTCTCCCGTACACACGCGTGTGCTCACCGTCACAGACGGCGGCGGCGAGAACGACGCGGGCGGGCCTGTGTATACAAACATGGCGCTATTTCTGGAATTAGAAAATTGATAGAAATTTTACTTTTGATTTCTGGAAGCTTGTTTTAACCTTTGTCTAAGAGAGCTTCAATTAACCTTGGTTTTTCAAGAACGATTTCGTAAAAGTTAATGTACTATCGAATTTGGGCTGATTTATCCTCGACTTCCCGCAGTTGGTTGGACTTCCAGGTCTTCAAAGCTTGATTTATCCCGTTTCAGGTAGAGAAGTACAGTCAAAAAGAAAATGGGCACTTTTCACAAAAAAATTTTTGATGCCGATCGATCCTGGACCAAAAAACTCTCATTTGACCAACTGTAATTTTTTTTCAAAATCTGTGATGGCAGATCAAAATGTCTCAAAAAGTTGAGGACAGTCTCCTTAATACCCTTTTCCTGTAGCTACAATAGTTAAGGTAGGTGCCATAAATGTCAAAGTCAAATCATTTATTTCAAATAGGCCCTTTTGAACGTCAAAAATGTCAAAAAATAGAACTGATTCTAGTCGTCCCTTCCAAAAGGTAGTTTTCGTATGGAGAAGAATGGGTAAGAAACTCCACCGTTACTCTTTTAAAATGTTTTACAATATTTTGTATATGTAGGTATATTAGTTATATAATTATACGTGAAGACGACGCATCCTAAAAAAATACTGTGCCACAATAGTTAAAAAGAATTTAAATAAAAGCAACAACAGATAAATACTGCCCTATCTCAAAAATACTTCTTGCATATGTTAGTACATACATACAGCATCAGTTCATGGTATCTACAGACTGAAAACCGACTGCCAATTTGCTATCAATTCGTCCAAAAGATACAATAAAAAAACCATACTAGTTTCTGCTCGCGACTTCGTCTGCATAAAATTTTTTGTTTCCTGATCCACCGCGTCGTATCGCAACGCCCGCCCGATTTTTTTTTTTTAAACGTTGCCCCCTCTAAGAATTACTTCGTATTCGTTTAGCGTTATTTTTTGCTTTTTTTCTTTTTGGCTCGGCTGCTAAGTGTCGCAGCGTGATGTCTTTCTCAAGTATCGACTATCAAATTCAAAAAATATTTTTCAAATCCGATTGGCTGTTTCAGAGATCAGTGCGTTCAAACAAATAAACAAACAAACTTTAGCTTTATTGTTAATATAGATTATACTCACAAATATCGACTAAAGCCCGTCCTAAAGAGCGGCAGGCCACAATAAACTTGACTCTCACAGTCCGCACTCACGTCCTTCCGCGCGTCCACATGCTGCCCCGCGCTGGCCAGGGCCGGCAACATGCGCTCGGTGGAGTAGGGGTCGTGTTTGGTGACCACGATGCCGGACGTGCGCGAGATTGTGTTGTTGTTTATGTCGTGGGCTACTATTTCTGAATGCTGAAAAGGAATAAAAAGGTATAATAAGGAGAATAAAGCGCTGTATTGTAAAAAAAAAAGTTAGAAACAGGTACTAAACATTGTTTAAATGAATATGACGGCGCGTCTAAAGGTCTTCGAATTTAGAACGATTTTGACAGCTGTCAATTTGACTGCTGCCGTCAAAATGGAAATTAAAGGAAGATGGCGGAGATCAATCGAAGCTGGCATTGATTTATGGCCACTGTGGATAGTAGATGATGGTGATATTGGTGATTATTGTGTACTTTGCAGTGCAGTGAGTTGATTGATTTGCCCTCGCACCTCACGAACACAGTGGAATGTAGTTTACATTATTGTTATTTCTCCATGTTTTCAACAACAACGCAGCAAAATATTGCCGAGACAATGGTGTGCAACTTCTGTTTACCAAGAATGCAAAGATTTATTATAACTTATACTGAATTTTAATATTTTCTCCTCGATCCCTGTTGAAATGGAACGCAACCAATAAGCAGCCAATAGCTGCCATCTGTCAATATCAACTGCTGTCATATTGATTTTGTTCTTTCTATGTGATATTCTCTGTACCTTTTATTTAATGTTCCTGCATTAAACTGTTCTACATATTCCAAGTTCCATGTCCTTTATTTATATATCATAATCAGTTAGTTTCCTACATGGTAGCAGAGCGTGGTTACGCTATTATTTTGCAGGAAATAACCAGGATTATCAAAGTATATTTGGATAAAAAAAAACCAGCCCGGCCGGCTCGAATTCCATGTGACGCCATTACTAAACTTCAAAAGAAAAATTATATCATGGCTTCAAATTCAGCGCATACTTCATTTAACATTGACAAACTTGTTGGCCGGGACAATTACTCGACGTGGAGGTTTGCGGTACAAACTTTTCTGGATCATGAAGAACTCTGGGAATGTGTCGAAGGAAAAAACGTGGACCCGAAAAAGGACAAGAAGGCAAAATCAAAATTAATCCTACTGGTGGAACCAATAAATTATGTCCACATTCAAGACTGCACATCCGCACAACAGATATGGAACAATTTAGAAAAGGCCTTCAGCGATTCTGGACTTACCAGGAGAGTTGGTTTATTAAAGACCCTTATTACTACCACTTTGGATAATAGTGAAACTATAGAGGATTATGTCAATAAGATTATGGCCACGGCTCATAAACTCCGTAACATAAACTTCAAGGTCGACGATGAATGGCTTTGTACACTGTTGTTAGCAGGACTGCCTGAGTCATACAGGCCTATGCTTATGGCACTGGAAAATTCAGGTGTTACCATATCAGCAGACTTGGTTAAAACTAAAATATTACAGGATGTAAAACCGGCAGACACAACTTCTGCATTCTTTACACCTAAATTTGGGAATAGTAACAAAGGCAAATCAAAGGGTCCACGCTGTTATAATTGTAATCGTTACGGTCATCTAGGCAAGTTCTGCAAAAATAAAAAACACAGCTCAGACAAAAATAGCTCAACCAAAAATAGCTCGGACAAAAATGCTAATACTGGTTTTGTAGTAGCTTTTTCAGCAGTTTCAGCCAAAGATGAGTGCAACTGGTATATTGACTCCGGAGCATCAGTACACATGACCAGGAACAGGGAATGGTTATCCGAAGAATACAAACCATCACAAAGTCATGTCCGCATAGCTGATGACAAGATGCTCAAAGTTGAATCTTGTGGAAATGCACAGATAACAGTAAAGGGTAAAAATGGCGATTTAAACAAAATACAGGTAACCAATGTATTCTATGTTCCGGAATTAGCTACTAACTTATTATCTGTCAGCAAGATAATAGAAAAAGGCTGTAAAGTTGAATTTTCCAACTATGGCTGCCGTGTCATAAATAATAAAGGTGAAGAAGTGACAACAGCTGTCTGCATAAATGGAACTTATAAACTTGATACATTTAGCAATCAAGCTTTATCAGTAGTTATTGATGAAGATAATTATCTCTGGCATCAAAGATTAGCTCATATTAATTTCAATGATTTGTACAAGTTGCAGAATTGTGCTCTTGGTATAAAGTTATCAGCAACTAAAGAGGATATGATATGTACGTCATGTTTACAAGGAAAACAGGCCAGGCAACCGTTCAAACATGTGAGTTCCCGAGCAAAGGATTTGCTAGAACTAATTCATAGCGATGTATGTGGACCCATGGAGACTACGTCGCTAGGAGGAGCCAGGTATTTTTTGAGTTTCATTGACGACTACTCAGGCAAGGTTTTTGTGTACCTTATGGCTCACAAAAGTGAGGCACTCCAAAGATTTCGTGAATTTAAGAATCTAGTTGAAAATAAAATGAGCAAAAGTATTAAGGTTCTACGTTCAGATAATGGCAAAGAATATATTAATAACAGTTTCAAAAAATATCTTAAGGAATCTGGCATTACACATCAGACTAGCAATCCCTATTGCCCGGAGCAAAATGGTCGCGCTGAGCGCATGAATAGAACTCTTGTGGAGAGGGCAAAATGTATGATTTTTAATGCTTGTTTACATAAAGAATACTGGGCAGAAGCCATAGTGACAGCTGCATATCTCATTAACCGGTCCCCCTCTCGTGCACTTGCTGGAATCACTCCATATGAAAAATCTACAGGTTCAAAACCTGATTTAAGCCACCTCAAAGTTTTTGGCTGCAAAGCAATGGTGCATATTCCTAAACAAAGGAGGCATAAATGGGATATGAAATCACGTGAGTTAATTTTTGTTGGTTATAGTGATACAACAAAAGGCTATAGATTTATTGTTCCTGGAACAAAAAAAGCAATAATGAGTCGAGATGTTGTCTTCATGGAAAGCACTGTTAAAAAAACACATGTACAAGTTAATTGTCCTGAGTACATGTCTTCAAGCTTAAAAAAATACATGCATTTCATCAAAAAGTAATGTAGAAATTAATTTAAATAGTAATGATGTGCCTGCCCCAATGTCAAGTGATGAACAGTCAAATATAGATAGTAATGACATAGTTCCTGCTTCAATGTCAAGTGATGAAAGTGCATATGAAGATGTTGAAGATCCTAATGATACTGAATATTTGCCTGACAAGTCTTTACAGTTGTCACACGAAAATGCGACCATAAGGACTCGGAGTCAGAAAATAAAAGAAGCAGTAGGTAATCCTGTATCGTTAATGTGTTATAGCAATGAATTGGCAATGAGCCTATTAAATTGTGACCCACAGAGCACCAAACAGGCATTGGACAGTGATCTGGCCGCACAGTGGAAACATGCAATGGATGAAGAATATGAGTCTTTATTAACGGGCTTATTATATGGGGGAACAGTACGGATAAGGATAGAGCATTTATTGCGCAAAAAAAATGCATCAGGGCCATTTGTGGACTCCGTCCTGATGAGTCCTGCGAACCGTTTTTTAAAAAGATAGGTTTATTACCACTTCCCTCACTTTACATATTTGAAATCTGTAAATTTGTGTACAGTAATAAGGGATTGTTTAAAAAAGCGTACGAATTCATCTCTCGACCAACAAGGGATCCACACAGACTTGTATTAAAGGATAATCCTAAGTCAGCCAAGTATGCAAAAAGCTGCCTTGTGATGTGTGTACGTATATACAATAAAATACCAAAAGAAATAAAATTATTAAATAATCATAACTCATTTAAAAACAAATTATACAAATGGCTGAATGGACATAATTTTTATGACATTAATGATTTTTTTAACTTGAAAATATAAAATGTGTATCTACAGGTCAAAATTCAAAATTCAAAAGTCATTTATTCAAACTAGGCTGAGAATCAGCACTTTTCGAACGTCAAAATTACATAAGACAGTCCCCCAAAACGCCCACCCTTCACCACTTCCTAGTGCATTAGCTGGGAAGAAGAAGTGGCGCAACAAACTCCCCAGCAGCACAGCTGTCTGTTCAGTTAGAAGAACAAAAAAAAAGATTCTATATAATAGTATTCAAAATAATTTAAATTACGCAACACAAAACATAATTCAAATTATTAGCCATATGTTAGCTAGCACACGCCAATATACCAAACAAAATCATCGAGAACTCAACCAATCAATCATCGATACTCAGGCCGAAATAAAAAAAACTAAACGTAAACAGAATTAATATCTAAATAAAAAAGCCTCCAGGCATAAAGGGCGTGCCCGCTTACATATAGTTGTAACTGGAAGTTATAAATGATAAACTAGGACCATCGATGTAAAATAAATAAACAAAGAGTTAATTACTAATAACAGTAAATAATATGATCAATTGTCGAGGTCACTAGCTAACCACATATTGCAATACAACTCATAAAAAACAGTGTGATGAGTAGATATTGTCAAAAATAAATTGAAGTTAAATTAAAATAACTTGACTTAAAAAGTCAAATAAAATAAACAATTATATAAACTCATATAACTTGTCAGTACGTAAGCTGGAGAAAGAACATAAACATTGTCTTGAGTTAATCACAGCGACCAACTATTCTTATCATTTAAGTAGTCGTTGATAGAATAGTATGCCTTTGAACAAAGATTGGATTTTACTTTCGTTTTAAACGCATTAAAAGGCAAATCTAGCAAAGAAGAGGGTAGCTTGTTATAAAAGGTTATACCAAGCCCAACAAATGAGTTATGAACCTTATGAAGCCGGTGAAAGGGAGCTCGTAGTTTGTCCTTATTTCTAGTGTTAACATTGTGAAAATCACTGTTTTTAGAGTATAAGTGTATATTTTGCCTAATATATAAGATATTGGCGAAGATGAATTGAGATGCCACCGTGAGGATACCAATATCTTTGAAAAAATCTCTCAGAGAAACTCTGGCACCAAGCTGGTAAATAGCGCGAACAGCTCGTTTTTGAAGAACAAATATATTTTGAATATCAGCAGCTTTGCCCCACAGCAGAAGACCGTAGGACATAACGCTATGAAAATAACTAAAATAGACTAACCGAGCTGTCGACGTCAGTGTATTGTCTTACTTTCCTGACGGCGTAGGCGGCTGAACTGAGCCTTCCCGCTAGGCTCGATATATGTGGGCCCCACTGAAGTTTGGCATCTACTGTTATGCCCAGAAAAACCGCCGAGTTTACAGATTCAAGCACCTCTTTATCTAAGACGATGTTGGGACCTAGATTTCTAACATTTGGTAGGGCAAACTTTACACATTTCGTTTTCTTAGTATTTAGAACTGGGTTATTTGTCGTAAACCAATCCGTAACCATTGAGAGTGCACTGTTTACATCGTCAAAATCTTGTCTATTCCTGTCTACTTTAAAAATAAGAGAGGTATCATCTGCGAACAGTACAACTTCACAGATACCCTTTAAATAGAATGGTAAGTCATTGATATACACTAAGAACAAGAATGGACCCAGTATTGAGCCTTGAGGTACACCTAACTGAACTGGTAGCCCAGAAGATTTCACACCATCAACATCTACACATTGGGACCTATTATGTAAATACGAATTTAAAACGTTGAGAGATTCGTTTTGCACACCGTAATGACGTAGTTTACGCAAAAGCGTGTCATGGTGCACGCAATCAAAGGCTTTGGAGAGATCACAGAAAACCCCAATAGCATTTTGCGAGTTCTCCCGGTGGTATTAATGAATGAATGACTATTATTGTATTTCCAATTAATTTGTGACATTCTATAGCTCACCTTTTAACTCGTTATTAATTATTTTGCATGCAATTGATACAATATTCTGTATAGCTAAACATGTGGACATTATGTATATCAAAACCAGACATCAACTTTATACCATGTTTAAAGCAAATAAAGACTTATCTTATCTTATCTTATCTTAAAAAACCAAACATGGGTCTTATCCAATCTGCCAACAGGTAGGAAAGCTATACCTTGTAAATGGGTGTATAAAACAAAAACTAATGAAAATGGGGAGATTGCAAGATTTAAAGCAAGGCTAGTAATCAAAGGATTTAAACAAAGGAAAAATATAGATTATCATGAAGTTTTTGCGCCAGTTTTTCGTTACACCTCTCTCAGATATTTAATTGGTTTAGCAGTAAAACATGACTTAAAAATACATCAAATGGACGCTGTCACTGCATTTTTACAAGGAAATATAGAGGAAGAAATATATATGGTTCAGCCACCGTTGTATGAGAAAGACAGTAATAAAGTCTGTCTGTTGAAAAAATCCCTCTATGGCCTGAAACAGGCCAGCAGGCAGTGGAATCTAAAGCTAAATAAAGCTCTATTGGAAATTGGATTATTGAGATGTAAAATAGATCCTTGTGTTTATTATTCTATCAAGAATGCATCAGATATTTTCTTTATAGCACTGTATGTCGATGATTTATTATGTTTCTACAACTGTAAAGAAACATTAATGTTAATGAAGAAGAATTTAATGAGTATTTTCGACATGAAAGACATTGGAGAAGCTAAATACTGCATTGGAATGAAGATAACTAGAAGTAAAGGCAGTATTTCATTGGATCAGCGTTTGTACACAGAAAAAATCCTACAAAGATTTGGTATGTCAGACTGCAAAATAGTGCACACACCATGTGATGTAAGCATGAAACTCATACCAGCAAAAGATGATAATGAAGTTCTAACAGACATTCCTTATCATGAGGCAGTGGGATGTTTACTGTACTTATCTCAATGTACAAGACCAGATATTGCCTTTATAGTAAACAGTTTAAGTCGGTTTAATAACAAGCCCACTAAAGAACATTGGACTGCTCTTAAAAGAGTATTGAGATATTTAAAGGGTTCTTTAAATTCGAAGCTTATATTTAAAAAGAACGAAGAAAGCATAACTGGTTATTGTGATGCAGACTGGGCATCAAACATTGAGGACAGAAGGTCATGCTCAGGCCAAGTTTTTCTTTTTCAAAGAGCTGCCATTAGTTGGCATTCTAAAAGGCAACCAACAGTTGCATTGTCATCAACAGAAGCCGAATACATGTCACTAACATCGGCAATGCAAGAAGCACTGTGGCTTAAACAGTTGGATCATGACATATGGTCCAGTAATGTGATTTCACCTTTGATAATTTATTGTGATAATCAAAGTACAATTAGTCTTTCAGGTACCGAGGGTTTCCACAATCGCAGTAAGCACATAGATGTGAGGTACCATTTCATTCGTGAGAAGGTGTCAAGAGGACAGATTGATGTGCGCTACTTGAGCACTGATGACATGGTCGCTGATGTGCTCACCAAGGGCCTCTACCGTAACAAGCACAACTTCTGTTCAAGAGCAATGGGTCTGCGTTCTGGAGAGGGTGTTGAAATGGAACGCAACCAATAAGCAGCCAATAGCTGCCATCTGTCAATATCAACTGCTGTCATATTGATTTTGTTCTTTCTATGTGATATTCTCTGTACCTTTTATTTAATGTTCCTGCATTAAACTGTTCTACATATTCCAAGTTCCATGTCCTTTATTTATATATCATAATCAGTTAGTTTCCTACAATCCCTCGTTGGTCTAGTGGGCGCTAGCGCTACTTCGAGCGTGAGGTCCTGGGTTCAATTCCCAGGTCGGAAAAAATTTAGATAGAGGTTTTTCTATTTAGATTTTTTTAGTCCGTATCTGGATTTGTGCTCGGTTGGTGGCAATAGGCTCGCCCTATATTACATGTGACTTAATCATAACTGGCGAATCGTGGGTGCACTTATAGGTACAACCTTGCCCAACCCTTTGGGGAAACCAGGCGTGATATTATGTGTTAAAATATTCTAAATTTTTTATGGTATTGTATTGAATGACTAACAAGCAGGCGAACTATCAAATGATACATAGCCACCGCCACCTATGGTGCAATAACAGAGGCATCGGTAGAGCCAAATCTGGAATGTCTCATGTCCCTCTTGTTATACCGACTCACTTACAGTATTTTTATCTCACGAAGCGACGCGCGCTTTACTTGTGGTTAACAATTGTACAAACACGCTATGAATGTGTGTGTAAGCGCAGGAGCTGTTAGTACCGTCCAAGACAATGGCGAAGTCGGAACTTTGTGAATGTGTGTGTGTGTGTGTTTATTATGTGCTGCCGCTACTCGTCTTCACGCACATATTCACAGCGTGTGTACACATGGTTTCCATAAGTTAAGCGCGCGACCCTCCAATTGAATCACAACGATTTTAAACTGCACCAACTTAAATTTAGCTTTTCTAGCCAATTCACCATTATAGTTTGACCTCACCGCTGTACTGAGCTTTTGGAACGTGCGGCGAGGCGGGTGCGGGACACCATGACCGTTGACGAATGACCGGCGGGACGCCGTGAGCGTTAAAGAATGAGCCGCGGGACGTCGTGAGCGTTGATGAATGAGCGGCGGGACGCCGGGAGCGTCGATGAATGAGCGGCGGGACGCCGGGAGCGTTATGAATCAGTGGCGGAACGCCGTGAGCGTTGACGAATGAGCGGCCTGCACTGCCGTCCCGTGAGCCGCACACGTAACAAAGGCGCGTTACAGCGGTCTCGACCAAACTGTAAGTAATTTTAGTTTTCGAACTTCAACTACTAAGCATCCACTTTGTGCTTTGATTTCTGTTTGTTCTCTTTTCTTATCTACGAGTATATCGGTGTACATAAACGGATTAATAAATGTAACAATAAAATAATTAAAAAATACTCACAAACCAATAATGCCTCTGCAGTGAGATTCCCTGTTCGTCATATGGGTTGAAGGGTATAAACATAGTGATTACACAGAGGGCTCCTAGGAAAGATAGCACCACCCACAGGCGCTTGCGAGAGAATAGCAGCTCCATTCCCGACTGTAACAAAATAATTAATATTTTTACTTAACAAATGCTACAAAGGGACATAATAGTGATCTAATTGGTGATGTTCTTAAGAAAGGTCAAGTGCGTATGTAGAGTCAGATGTATGGCGGCATCTACAATCGCCACATGCAAACTACGCATCAAAGACCTGACGTCACACAAATCCTGCATCGCGCAATTAGAGTTTACCGCGCGATGGACATATATACAATCTCCCAACTTCAACCCCTGGGCAGTTGCCCGCTAGACACGACACCCGTCTGATCGGAGGATCCTCAATTTTCTATGGTGGATGAGTGAACTTTACACCCTGTTCCTCATATCCCTAAAACTACAACTAGCACATAATGGTGATCTTATAGGTGATGTTCTTCAGAAAGGTCAGGTGCGTAGTACTAGCAACCGGCGAGCGTGTATGGCCAGATGTATGGACGTAAACGAGGCTAAAGGAGTATGAAAATAGCGTGGCAGGTGCCGTTTGATCTTCCTTCTGCGAAGCAGTAATGCTCGCGAAGGAGGCGGAGCGCGCGAGGGAGAGGCAACTTTCGCGCCCTCGCGCCCCTAGTCGCCGCAGGAGACTGGCAGCTCGCCGTCCGATAAGGACCAGGCCCGGGGCGACGGCGCGTTGTGTTCCACGCGCGCCTCAAAGGGATGTCAGCACCAACTGACGGGGTCCGTAAGGGCCAATGCCTGCCAGGGTTGCGAGTTTGTCCGAAAGGGATATCGCGGCACCGGCACACAGGCAACGGTAGGAACACGGGTGGGTTTTAGTCAGTAAAAGTCTAACACGCCCTCCCGCTCCACCCAGAGCGGGAGAAGTTATTTGATAATTTCCCACCCTCCAAAATAAAAAAAGGTGGCGTTTGATTTTTGAGGTTTTGCTTACCCCCATGGGAAGGAGGCGCGAGTTTATGTATGTATTAATACAAAGTGTTATTGGAACAAATGAAAATTTGAAGAAAAAAGAAAGGAATTGTGAAACACTAATAATTATGAAAAACTTTTGCTATGGAACCAACCCTGATCACGGAAAAAACGACTGTTCATTTCATCATCATAATTTCAACCGAAAGTCGTCCTCTGCTGGACATAGGCCTCCCCAAAAAACCGCCACGTCGACCGATTCTGTGCTTTTCACACCCAGCGGATTCCTGCGGCCTTCACCAGGTCATCGGTCGATTTATTTTCGCATAACTCGACAAAATGTAGGGATAAGCTTTGTTTATTAGGCAGGTACTTTCGCTTAGCTGTTTTTAGGGTTCCGTAGCCATATAAGAAAAATGTAATCCTTATAATTTCATCATTTCCGTCTGTCCGGATGCGATCCAACCATTTTACTGCGAGACTATTACTGGAGGACTCGTCGATGAAAATTTAAAAGGTGTAAGTATTCTGTGTCCCGCTAAACAATGGTGTAGTGAAATTACGAAAATAATTAGGAGTGGCACTCCCCATACATCTAACCGAGGGGTGAAAAAAGAATTCAATGCATATAAGCGTGTGGGGTATTGTTGGATCCCATAATTAAAAATAATCAACAATAGTTTTTGAGATATGGTATTTTTTTGGTTACAGCCGCAGTAATAACATAGTTTTTTAGAGAAATACAAACTTATTTTTGCTGTCGATAAAGTCAATACTGTGCATGCATAAATATTCATCCCAACTACGGAACCCTTCACTGTGCGTGATCCGTCATGCACTTGCCGGTTTTATTTTTGTTGTTTTTGATAGATAGTCGCTCCAAAAATTGCCCCAATGTGGACCAAGATATTTTGGATGTGACTGTACAATATTTTTTTAATAAATAAATATACTCACAACAGTACAGGAAACTATGACAGCTAGACCCACGTTAAGTATCGCCACGGTGAAGTCAGGACTGTCACTGGCAGAGCGACTCATGATGGGTAACATTTGTGCGTCGACGCGCAGTGCGAGCGAGAACATGAACATTACTGACGGGAGAGACAGGGAGATCTCTAGGAGGAGGTGTTGCCACCCTGGAACGACAAAAAGAAAGAATATATATGAGTATTTTCATCGTCAAAGTAAGAAAGTCTTCGCACTGAGCGAAGTCCAGTGTTGACGTCGCGTTAACGGTGCGTAAATGCATACGCAGCTGGATAAATGTTAGATATGGACGCAGCATAACCGAAATATATTTCAAGTTGTTGGTTTAGTAATTTGCCCTGTTGAATGATTTTTAACTTTAACTGGATAACTTTATCTATCAAATTTATCTTTAAAACCAGCATCCTTATTGCGTAACACACGATCAATCACAATCTGTTTCGTTTTTACAGTACAAAACAAAAACATTCATTGCGTTATTTACGTTGTTGAGTAGACACATTTTTCGAATATATGATTCAATGGATTAGTAATCTCTTTCAAAATGATTCAGATTATGATTGTCATGTGTTACGCAATAAGGTTAAAAGATTCATTAAAATTCACCTTTTTTTTTAAACCTTTTCTACTTATCAAGCTCTCAACTTATTTAATTACTAGCTTCCGCCAGCAGCTTCACCTTTTTATTAAACTTAATGTTTGAGTTTTTAGGTTTATAATCAATTTATATGCAATCACGGCCACATAAGCGATGTGTTTTGTTCCTAATTGTTAATCTAGTAGGTACTAATGTTGATCGAAGATTATTATAAACAATTGTTTATATTGCCTACCTAATCTGCGTTCGAAATTTATTTGCCAAACATTTAAACAAACACGAGTTTTTCACTTAGACAAACATCAACTTTATGCAAGTGAAAATAAAGTTTATTTTAGACCGACTAGTACTGTTGAAAAAGTCATTAAAAATATGAATTTGTAGCGCAATCTGAATCTTATGTTTAGGCATTACAGTTGTTTTTCCTAAAACTCGTGTTTGTTAACATGTTTGGCAAATGAATTGCGAACGCAGATTACATTTTATGTCAATATCTTACCTGTCAAAGCGACGTATCTAACGACAGTGAGCGATATCAATGACGTGATGCTCATTATGAACAGCGGCGCGCTGAACAGATATCTGAGCGAAGTAAGCGACGGTATACACGCTAGGAACAGCAGTATGAGCGACATCAGTAGGCGGGTCGCTGACATCGCTTGTAGGCAGCGCAGGGAGCGGCTGAGACCGTTCTGTGGGGAAGGGAAGAATATACTTAGTATAATAAAGTCAATGGAAACTTATGAAACACTAACTTCTGCCCGCGACATCGTTCGCGTGGAAGTCGTAAGCTACACAATATCAATCAATCTGCGTAGCCTTTTCCCAACTATGTTGGGGTCGGCTGGTCGGCTTCCAGTCTAACCGGATGCAGCTGAATACCAGTATTTTAAACGGAGGGACTGCCTATCTGACCTCCACAACCCAGTAACTGGGTAATACGATACTCCTTGGTAAGACTGGTGTCAGACTTTCGAGCTTCTGACGACTCTTAACGACTGTCAAAGATCCACGAATGACAGCCGGGACCAACGGCTTAACGAGCTTTCCGAGGCACGGAGTAGTCTCGGTATGTAAAGATGGTCACCCATCCACGGACCAACCCCGGCAAGCGTAGCTTAACCTGATGAATCGACCCATGCGGCTGTTATTGCTTAGCCACAAGCTCCTCCTACACAGCTACACAATATACAATTTTATAAAAACTCCCTCAGCCCCGACCCACCGCGTCGCATCGCCCGTCCGCGCTTACTTTTTGTCTTTTTGCTCAGCTCCTAACTAAGGGTCGTGGCGTGATGTTAAATGCTTATTTCCCCTTCCTCATGGTGTCACTCCGTCTATTGGTGAAAACCGTATGAAAATCCGTTCGGTACTTTTTCAGTTTATCGCGTCAAGACAGACAGACGCGGCGGAGGGACTTTGAAAACAACCGACTTCAGAAAAAAAACACTATAAAGTGAAAAATTACTTTAATTTCGGAAGTCGGTGTCTTCGGTTTTGAATTTTCGTTTTGTTTTATAATATGTACTATGTAGTGATTACATAAAAACATTACATGTTACTTGTATACTTAAGAAATACATAATATGTAAGTTAAATAAATAATTATCTCGAAATTGAGTAATAAACTAACCCAAAAATATAGAAAATCGGTTAAAATATTTATAGTGTCATGTGACTGTTTTGTTCTGATTTAACAAGTTGTTTTAATGTATGTTATCAATTTATACGAAAGTATTGTGCAAAAACACTTAACGATACCCATACATTAGTTAAATTACATTTTTGGGTTGGGCTAGACTCCAATCCAGACTGAACATAATCAGGGAAACCTCGTTGCAGTTCACTCTCGTGTATTAACTTTTTCACAAAGTGCCAGTCGCCTAAGTATGCGCCTCCAACGAGTGGTTCTACAGTCTATTCCAAAACTATCTGATTAAAATGTAAACAAATGGATCAGAAAATGTACCTGAGGATGCCAATTTGTAGTGCCACTTATAAATTGAGTGCTTTGTTTTGATTATTTGTATAATTAAACCCGAAATTCTGATTTTAAATCAACCAGATGTTTTCCATTTGACAATTGCGGTTAAATTGAAAAATCTGGGCAATGATTTTTAAATTTTCACCTAATTTTCTGCAATGATAATTTCATAATGTTATTCAAACAATAATTGTTGGAAAATGTGTTGAGATATAAAATGAAAACCATCTAAATACAGATGTATGTGTTACTAATTCCCTTTAGTAAATGATTGCGTAAGAATTTAACCCGAACAGGGTTTGTTTACACTTTTATCAGATACTTTTCGAGCAGACCATAGAACGTACGAGTTAAATAATAATGCAGTATGATCAAAATCTTACCCTCTTCAGCGTCCACGCATCAAAAGCCTGTGCGGTCCCCACGGCCGCTAGGAGGTACGGTATCCAGTACAACGGCACCACTAGCCAAGGTTCTGTTAGGTATCTAGAACATGACATACATTCTTGTTATGCTAAACGTCAATGTTTGTCAGTCGTGGTCATACAACTTGTTTTGGTACTTGTTGAAAGCCCTACACTGTCCTCCCATACCTATTAATACTACTGATAATTGAAAATATTGTAAAAAACAATTATTTTTAAAAGAGTAACCGTGGAGTTTCTTGCTTCTCCATAGGAAACGACCAATTGGAACCGTGCACCTAGCTTCTGACGTTTCATAAGTGCCCATGTAGGTTTATGTGAAATAAAATATTTTGAATTTGAATTTAAACGTGTGAGCCAGATGACATCAATATCTCTATATGTACCCTACCAACTATCTTTTAGGGATGTTAGGCTTGGAGGTGAGTAGCCTTGATCAACTCACGGTAGCCTGTAAAACCTTACGGGGACGTATAGACTGCTCCATGCCCTTTCTGTTGTGTCCAACAAATAGATACATCGGACATCGTCCGAGTCGCCGGCACAATCAACTGTTTGCGCAACCGTCATCCAAAACTGTAGCCAGAGTCGTACTTTGAAGATACTCAACATCCTTCTGACTGACAACCCTGAATGTGATGTGTTTGGGAATGAATGGAGTAAAACTATGCGTATATGTCTCGTGTTGTGAGAGAAAGTATGCAAGGGAGTTCACTGCTCCATGTTAGTTTTAATTAAATTATATATTTGCGTTTCTTTGGTGTTGTACCGTTTTAATTAACTTTAAATAAATAAATATCAATAAACAGTTTTTAGGAATCCCCTACTAAAATACTCGGTCATAAAAAGTGGGAGCTAGACCACACGAGACTCAATAATTATAGAGAAATGCATTACTAATGATAGCAACTGTTCGAGTCTTGCCTATGTAACATTTTAATAATGAACTGAATCTAATAAAAATAGTACCCGGTTCTACAGCTATAATGTTACATAAGATTTAAATATTATGACTCGAGTATCCATAAAAAAGTTAATAAATCAACACTTAACTCTATCGAAAAGATAAACTCCGCTAAGAAAACCCAGTTTGTCGGTACCATAAAAAAACCGAAAGAGACACAGGGTATTCAAAAGATGTAATGTCTAATAAAATCCTTCTCTCCAATTACTGTTTTTTTCTTTTAAATGATTATTTACTTTATATTAGTGTAAATTAAATTAATTTCAGAATAACTCTTACCATTGAAAAAGTTATAAAAATATTTGAAGTAGCGGAAACTGACTTTATGCGTCGATTTTAAAGTGGTTTTTCCAAAAGATTTATTTACATGTTCGGAAACTATATCGCGAATGCAGTATAGGTAACGTAGAAATGCAATCTTATTCTTTTTTATTCGTCACAAAAACACTTAACTTATTTAAAATGAATCCTGCTTACTGACCTCATCTGCACAGTGGTAACGACCATGAGAAGCACACAAATAGCGACCACTATCAACCCAACCACGACCGCGGCCAGGCGACCTAACACTGTGAATAGTAGGTTCTGGACAGTTGACCACCCTGAAAATAACATATGTTTTATTTTTAACTGGTCCTCCCTCCAAAAAAAGAAACTTTAATATAATTATTCAAGCCCCGCGGTTTGACATTGACGTGCGCTTTACGTCACTTTCGACATTTTTCAGTTTTTTTTGGTGTTACCTGTAATTTTTTGATTATTTTATATTTATGTTGATTTCAAATAACCCCAAAAAAAATGTCACGGGAGAAAGAGATGATGCGGCCATTAAAAAAGTAAGCCTCGACGTCTAACGCGCGCTGCTCGTGGCTCCAACGCGTGGCGCGGACTGACTCCGCGGGTCACTAAACTTCATGATTTTTTATTTCGAATGAGACGCTTCCCGCCCTTTCCCGACCCCACATCGACGCTTGGTCGCGAAATACAAATCAGCAAGTTTCCGTGCCGCAACCTGTATATTTATCTTTTTTGAACCATCGACCCGTAGAGAAATATTTTGTTTATTGGCTTTTAAATAATGTTTCTTTTAGGTAGGTAACTAACCCTGCCAGGGTTGCGAGTTAGTCCGAAAGGGATATAGCGGCCCCGGCACACAGGCAACGGAAGGAACACGGGTGGGTTTTAGTCAGTAAGAGTCTGACACGCCCTCCCACTCCGCCCAGAGCGGGAGGAGTTATTTGATAATAATTTCCCAGCCAAAAAAAAAAAATGTAGGTAACTAACAATCAATTATGATATTCATATTCATTTAATTGTGGAGTTTCTTGCCGGCTTTTCTCCATAAGAAACGACCAATTGGAACCGTGCACCTAGCTTCTGACGTTTCATAAGTGTCTATCAAGGTTTATGTAAAATAAAATATTTTGATTTTGAATAGTATCGAACAAAACATAAATACTCACTGGCCCCAACTATCCACACGTAGTAGCCAACGCTAGCCAATCCCAGCAGTCCTATGAACACATCTATGACGTAGGACATGGACAACGAATATGTTACGAGGAACACGTTCAGGTAGTCGTAGTACACGGCTGCTGCGGGCTCGATCTGCGGACCAAATGAGAATATTGTGAGAACATTATTTATTAAACTTACGGTTGATTGTTTCAGAGGAGCTCGTGGCTAGGTAGTAACAGTCGCACGAGTCGATCCATCAGGTTAAGCTACGCTTGCAGGGCTTGGTCCGTAGATGGGTGACCATCTTTAACATACCGATACTCATCCGTGCCTCGGAAAGCACGTTAAGCCGTTGGTCCCGGCTGTCACTCGTGATTTTTGACAGTCGATACAGGTCGTCAGAAGCCCGAAAGTCTGACAACCAGTCTTACCAAGGGGTATCGTATTACCCAGTTAATGGGTTGTGGAGGTCAGATAGGCAGTCGCTCCATGTTAAATACTGGTATCCAGCTGCATCCGGTTAGAAGCCGACCCCAACATAGTTGGGAAAAGGCTAGGCAGAAAGATTAGGGGTGATTTTTCAAGAGTCATGTGGCGACATCGCCACAGCCGAACTACTCATCACACTGACGTCACGCATGATGCAATCTTGCATCTCGCAAACAGGGTTTACCGCGCGAGTGGCATATATACAACGTTTCGACAAAAATCGTCGGGCAGTAGCCCACCAGACACGACACCCGTCTGGTCGGAGGATCCTCGCTTTTTTGTGGAGGATGAGTGAACTTTACACCCTGTTCCTCATGCTCTATAGTTACATAAGTTTTATCTGAAGAATATACATAATATTAAAACGAATTTATCGTGCACTGGATTTTCAAGTCTCGGTGTTGAGCCGAGCGTTGAATGTTATGTTTAATTTATTAATGTTCGTACTTATTTCAATCGACGCAAAGCTGATATTTGCTTGGCAGTAAAAACCACACTTTTTCAAAATATACGTACAATCCTTACGCTTTGAAAGGACTACTCCGGCCCCTAAAGTCATATACACCAATACATTTATCAAATTCGGCGCTTAACTGACATTTACAGCATAATAATAATGTTCTTATTTATTATTGTTTTCATGATTTTGTTATTTTTAATGTCCTTTTTCATTAATGTTGTAGTTCCTGTGCGTGTCCCAAGAATTATTTTTCTTCCTTTTTTATAATAATATTGTATGTACCTGCTCATCCAAATCGTCCATATTGGCCGTCTCGGCCAACAAGGCCAGCATCATGTCCCCGCCGCCCTGCAACACTCCGGGCAGCAGCAGCTCCGGCCTGTCGTTACGTGTGTGGTACACGTGGGCCCACTTCACGAAGGCTATGTCTATACCTGAGGATGAACAAATTATGAGAGCTTATAAGACTAGCTTTCCTGCCTATGAACTATACATAACATAACATCACGCCAGTATTTCCCGAAGGGTTGGGCAGAGTCATATCTATACACCGTAAGGACTATTTCTGCTTGCAACGCTCGGCCGCTATAGAACCGGGGCGGTAACAGATGTGGTCATCGTGTTCACGGGATTTTGTTTTCAAACTGCTTAGATATGCAGTTCTTCGATAGTACCTATAGTACACCCACATTTTTCCAGTTATATTTGAGTCCCATGGGGGCGAGCTTATTGCCACAAATCCAGACTCCGGGCTGCTGTTGATAAATTCCAAATGAAAAAACCAAATTACACTTTGCCCGACCCGGGACCATAAACCCATAAACTATATTTAGGCAAAAAAACCTAATAACACTTTCCCGGATATGTGGTTCGAACCTACTACCTCAAACGCAGCAGTCGCGCCTGCTACTAGTGGGCAAAAGAGGGTAAAAAAAAAACGAAATCTCTTACCATTCATATTGCCGAAGTCCCGCCATATCCTGAAGTCAGTGTCAGACGGTATGATTCCCGATGAGAACAGGAACTCGGCCAGACTCTGTGCGTTCGGTGTTACTACTGAGCGATGATATGCGTTTAATACTCGTGGGTCTGTCACCTGGAAACAACGTAGAAAATTAAGCTTTTTTTTTGTTTTAAACCCTTTCAGTTATGTTTCTTTTTGCGACACACTTTTAACACTGACGACTGCGTCTATACGCGGCATAAAAACCGTAGTTTTTCACTGCAAGAAAACGTGTGTGTACAATACAAAGGGTCATAATGGTAGGCATAAGTAATAAATGCTTACAAAATCAAAGTCGAACTCAAAGCATTAAAAAAACAATCGTTAGGTTCATCCTAACAGCAAGAAATCTAATACTACTCATTTCAATATAACACAGAATGTTAATTTTCCTAAACATAGACAAAAAACCTACAGTTATTTTAAGACTTCTAACAAAAAAAAAATAACGTAATGTTGGTTTTATTTTTCCAAGAAATTAGTAGTACTATTGTACTCAAAGGTTATTATAATAGTTATTTATGCTATAAGTGCGGAAGGTAGGTGATTTCCGATGAGTGGCATTTTATTCACGAGCGAGCGTAGCAAGCGAGTGTATAAGTCGACACGAGTCGGAAATCATCTTCGCACGTGTATCATTCGTTTTACTATGCATTGTGAGAGGAAAAAAAAAATCGAGTGAGCCTTACGATGATGTGTAACATCTAACATAATGACGACTTATATAAATGATAAAAACAACATTCATGACTTCGACTTCACTTCGACTTCGACTTCGACTTTGACTTTGACTTTGCTTCGACTTCACTTCGATTTCGACTTCGACTTCGACTTCGACTTTGACTCCGCCATTGCCATCGCCATCGTCATCCATATCGTCATCGTCATCGCCATCGCCATCGCCATCGCCTTAGCCATCGTCATCGTTATCATCATCATCTGATTTGTAAAACTTTTCTCAAATAATAAAAACCCATTGCAACGGGCTGACGAGGACGACAGCCACAAAAATAAAATAAAAAACAGAAAAGTAAAAAGCACTAGTGAAAAAAAGTGACACTTTCTGCACTAATTTACTGCTTGGAAAAGGCTCTTTTCGAGCAAATGCATTGTAGAATACATTGAAAAACAAAGTTTCTCAATGTATTTTACTATGTATACATCTAAACTTCTAAAATAATATTATAAAGAGAAAAGATTTTTTGTATGTTTGTTTGTAATGAATAAACTCAAAAACTACTGGACCGATTTTATAATTATTTCACCAGTAGTATGCTATAATATCATTGAGTAATATAGGCTATAATTTATAAAGATATCACGCAGGCGAAGCCGCTGGCGGAAACTAGTAAATAATAAAAATAAATGTAGGATTTAAAAGAAACTATTGTAATTACCTGAAATATGGTAGGTTTTCCGTTCATCCCCGCAGCGTCTAAGTTGATGACGACTGAGGCGCCCTTCGCCCAAGGGTGTTGCAGGAACGCGTGACTTGCCTATAAGTAATCATAAACATTGTTTTTACTAAATCCAATTCATAATCATAATTCATTACTATGTTATCCATACACTCAAACAATGAGTATCTATCATTCGTAAGCACCAAATTTCAGTTTATTTTGGATAAATGTACTGAAAAATACGAATTAATTGGTGATTAATATTCCGACAGAACGTTATTACAATGTCATATGTCTTTGGTTCCGTTGTCGTAGCGTTGTGATCGTTTTAAGCCGTTTTTTTTATAGCCGATAGGTGTCAAATCGAGTTTCTTAGATTGTCGCGAGATTACAGTATGTTTATATCACGAAGCGACGCGCACTTTACTTGTGCTTACCAGTGTGCAAACACGCTATGAATGTGTGTGTAAGCGCAGGAGTTCTCGGTACCGTCCGAGACAATTGCGAAGTCGGAACTGTGTGTTATGTGCTGACGCTGTTCGTCTTCACGCACACATTCACAGCGTGTGTACACTTTGTTCTCACAAGTAAAGCACGCGTCGCTTCATGCGATAAAAATACTATACCAAGATTTATAATGAATAAAATGCTGAAAAAAATATCATGTAGATCGGTAACAACTAGCATCTCGGAGCCTTATTACGTAATGCAATAGCAATAGCTATAAAGTCAAAAACATATGAATAGCGTTGCATTGCACAGAGAACATTGAATGACAACATCAATGAAAACAAGGCCACGGTAAATACAGGTGGCAGGAATTAATAATTCCCTCCTACAACCCGGATATCAAATGATTTATATTGTTTGTATCATATCACTAACTATTTATTACTTTGACGTTTTATTATATTAGTAGTGAGTAATAAACTTTTATCTAAAACTATACACATAAAAACGTTAACGTTGTGGATTTAATCAATAAATAATTATGGAGTTCTAAGGGACTTGTCGCACTGGATGCGTTCTGCGTCCTAAGGCCCGGTCAAATGCGTGACATTCACTGTTGAAAAAGGAATTATTTTTCATGAAGGTTGTGAAACGCCTATTGAATGACAATGTCAGGACAACACCAATCAGTTTGACATAAGTAGACTTTAGTTTATGGTATACTCATAACAGCATCGAGGGTATTGGAGACAAAATAATAGTACGTTTTTAAGTTTTTGGCAATTGAAGACCAATATTTTCAAGATTTCTATTTATAAGAGCTATTATTATCTCCATCTCTTTGTTGCGAAAATTTAGTTGTCAAGTACTTACATACTTACTTAGCATAACCAACCAATAATGTTCCCACTGCTGGGACTGCGGCCTACTCTCTGTGAGAGGGAGTGGGCTGTAATCTACCACGCGGGCCCAGTGCGGGGTAGATTTCACATGTCTTCGAATTTTGTTTTTGGTTCTTACTATGCGTTCCTTCACCGTTAGAGAGCAGTGGTGAAAAAAGTATATAAACAAAGTAAAGCGTCTGCCTGGGTTCGAAGCCACGACTTACAACTCGTAAGTCGAAAACTTTTTCTGAAAAAGCAAATTTTGGTTGGTGGTAGTGGGCTTGTTCTAAGTCAGCCTGGCTAGTTACCACCATCTTATCTAAGTCTGTCGCCATAACAACAACGTTAACAGCATTGTTGTGTTTTGGCAGTTAGAGGTAAGATAGCCAGTTCCTCTGTGGTTGAGTATTCCGGGTGAAGCTCGCTTCCACCTTCGGCCTGATCATCACTTACCATCAGGTGAGATGCAGGCCAAGAGCTTCCCCGTTGTGGTTAAAAAAAACACCATTCAATAAATATATTTATCATTAATGTCGTGATGGCCCAGTGGTTAAGGCCTCGCCTCTCATGCACGAGGTTGTGGGTTAAAATCCGGGCAAGTACCAATGTGACTTTTTCAATTCATATGTACTTTCTGAGTTTATCTTGGACATTACTGACATCGGTGAAGGAAAACATCGTGAGGAAACCTGGACTTATAGTTAATATAAGTCTGAAATCGCCAACCCGTCTTGAGCAAGCGTGGTGATCAATGCTCGTGCCTTCTCTGTGTGAGAAGAGGCCTTTGCCCTGCAGTGGGACAGTAACAGGCTGGTATTATTATTATTAGTATTATCATTTAGGATGACCAATGCTTAGCAGTGGTTGATGAATATGAACTTGTTACCTGTAAGCCATTTTCTTCAGCGCCGTTGAACAAGAACACAATGTTTCGTTTCAACTTCTGTTTGCTTCGAGACAATTTTGTTAAAGCTTCCGCCATTATCGCACAGAATGCTGCGTTGTCTGATGCTCCTGTCAATTAAGAATAACTATAAAGAAAATACAATAGTAATATTTTAGTTTTAAATATGCTGTAATATCGTGTAAGAGCTAGAAATGTAGGGTTCGATAAAATTTAACGCCGAAATATGTTGTAATTTATTGTGTAACAGCAGGCAAGAAATGTTGGGAATGCCTACTAAGTATACTTAGTTGTTTTGTAATTTAATTATAAATGTTCAACTGGCAACCTTATACACTTAAAAATGAACTCTCATGTCTATACTCAAAGCACAGAATTGAAATGATTGTCAACAGTATGGACACATTAATTCAAAATGCACCTTCTTGCCAAAGGCATAACGCTCAGATTCGTAGTCACATGTAACTCATGTACTCACTACATGAACTTTTTTACCTACAGTATAAAACACAAAATTATATTGAATCTCAAGTTCTGAGTCAAGTCTCAAGTTCGCTAGTTCAAAGTTCCTATTCAAAAATACTTCATAAAATAAACCTTCTTACCTAGAGCAAAAGGCACAGAATCGTAGTGACAGTTCACCAATATGGAGCTTCCTATAGTGCCATTCGCATGGAATCCGCTCTCCCCCTCTAACAACGCGACTATGTTCGACGTGTTCTGATACATGTTGAAGAACGATGTTGTTGATTTGTGGAAGTAATCACCTGTAAGATAAAATATGTAGTAATTGGGAAAAAAAACTGTAACGCCTACACATAAGGTTCAGTTTGCGCTACAACTTCATATTTTTCATAACTTTTTCAACAGTACTAGTCAGTCTAAAA
Organism: Agrochola macilenta; assembly: GCA_916701695.1. NCBI lineage: Eukaryota > Metazoa > Arthropoda > Insecta > Lepidoptera > Noctuidae > Agrochola > Agrochola macilenta. The sequence goes on from OU753576.1 coordinate 1,207,864, forward strand.
TCAACTTTATTTGCACTAGCATAAAGTTGATGTTTGTTTAAGTGGAAATAACATCAATTGGAAACAAGGATTTGAATAGACCTTACATAATTAGTATTTTTAATATTATCAGATTACATATACATTACATTCAGAGGTACACAATAAACTAAATCGTCATTAGATACCTAGTAAAAGTACAAGAACAAATGTTCTAGTACGTTCATAAAAACTACTTTCAAATCGATTCTAACGCACTTCGTAAATCGTTTTAAAGGCGCGCGGAGCTCCGTTCAAATGCCTATTTGTAATGTTAAATGGTGTAAAAAGCGTTCAAATACGTCAAATTTACATAAAGAACTGAATAACTTTCCATATGCTAATTTTTTTTTCTATGATTTAGTCATGTTTTTATTGAAATTTAAAATCCTAACCTCATAAATACAATTCAATTTTTCATTCGATTCAACCATGATTCAATATAAAACGTAGCATGAATCGAGTATTTTCTTCATGTTGCTTCTGTGACGTCACCGAGTCTCGCTACATCTCGTTTTTATGTTCGTAAAGATCAAAATTCTTTTCTTTTTCATTACGAAAATATACGCCAAATCAGCAAAACTTACACGCACTTGACATGCGATTATGTCCTTTAGTAAAAATGTTAACGAGACTATCGTAGTGTTGAGGTCATGTTTGAAACCAAAATTACTTAGTAATTATTTTTTTTATTTTTTTTTTATTGTTCAATGTTTTATATTTTGTTTATGTCCATTGAAGTGGTTGTAGATAAAAAAAAAAAAAATGAATTTGACCTAATTTTTTATTGAGATTACTTACCTATTACAAATTTTGTTACTTTTATTTTATTGAAGTTTTTTTCTCTTCTTATTAAAATGTAACTATTTTATGCAACAGTTGTTTTATTTCATGGATTCAAGCAAAATTTCGAATGAATATCGATATCGATAAAATAAAAATTAATGGTACGGACTTCACTTTCCGCTACCGCGTCCCCCGCAAAAAGTGACAGACTGTTTTGTTCGGAATATTGTGCATATGGCTTCTCCAGTGTTATATACTCTAAGACTTTAGTATTAAATAGTCTAAGTTGATTTTCGAGTGACCATTTGGAGTGAAAAGGTCCTAAACCCTTAAATAAACTTTGGTGGCAAAAGAAACTTACCATCTTCATGTTTATTACCCGAGATTAGATATTTCAAGTCACTCACCCGAAGCGATCTGCCAGTCAGTTCTAACCACCTGGTTAGCTTGTGCCGCTATATCATCGAGCATCGCCTTCAGGTCGCGAGTCTGCGCCAGGTGGTATGCAGTGCCAGACACGCGCGGCTCAGTACCGATGATACGGTCCAGGTAGCGCTGGGCTACTTCTTCACTGAATGTGTCCGAATTCTAAAAGGTAATTTAGAAATAGCAACATCATTATTAGGCAAATGCTGAACATTTTTCACGAAATGTGACAGAATTCTACGAAACAAATATGGAGTTATACAGGTAGCCTTTAGCAGTCTAAAAGCTTCTCCAATTGCATGCCATTTAAGTTGACCAATAACCCTCGGCTACTCACATCAAGCTGCTACAATCAGCCCTGTGAAATTCGCTACGCCATTTACCCACGATCATTGGTACTAATGTAGCGACATCTATCGGGTAACATTTAATATGACATAGATAGAAGACAAGTTCTAGATGGCGCCACACGATCCTAAATCGCTCAAATAAAGTTTGAAGTGAAACAGTACATGCATCAGGAGGAATCCTATGCATTAGAAGCATGCGATAGCGTTTGTTTCGCAGCGCACTGCCTCTTCACTGAATATCGTCATCAGAAGAAAATTCAGAGACAATGTACCATTTTTCATTTCCGGCACATATGAAGAAATCTACTCATTCTACTCATTCCCGAGACTAGACTTTTGTGATTTTCGGAAATTACCGGTTTCGCGAAAACCGAAAATAATTTGTTCCTATCTTCGTAATTGAAAATCCCTCCCTCTCACAAAGAGGAGGCCTGTGGCCAGCAGTGGGAACATCGGCTGATTATTATGATATTTGAAAAGATACTCACATCTCTAGCCACGTCTGCTTCACGCACAATAGCAGGCATGTCATCTTCCACCAGTTGTGTTAAGTAAGCCAACGCTAAGTAGATGCCTAGCACTAAGATTATCAATGTGCTTGGTACCTGAAATATTAAGTGGGGGTTAAGATTGCGGCTTTATGTTCGGAGAAGTTATAAAATAATGGTATTCATAGCTAAGGGATCCCTTTAGGCAGTGTGGTTTGCTAAGGGCGAGTATCACCTTTCCTAAGTAAGTGTTTCATTCGAATTTGAACCTTATGCCAATGTGAAAAGCTTTTCATACGAATTTGAACATTAATTTTTTTAAATGTTCATGTTTGCGTCAAAGTGCGGTCTGTCAATCTCGCCTAACACAAAAGATTTGAGGAGATTTTTCCTGGATAAGTGAAGAAACCTTACTTACTAACACATAGGTATTCACACAACATAAAACAACCTCACACGGACATCACAAAACATACAATAAAAAAAAACATGCAAAAAAGTAGTCGGTACTATTTTCTTTGAATACGAAATATTTAAATGATATTGTTTTCTATAAGCAAATTTTTATTACTAGATTGATTGATAGTTAGTAAGTTGTTAGTATGATTTTGTTAGATATGGGCCATCGCCCCATCATATTAAGATAATATATGAAAAAGAAATTCAGAATTTATGAACATTAGTATGAAATGAAACGTCACCTACCCTCTTGAACACCTTTGAATGCGTTGTATGTATACTCGTACTAAAAAAATCACACTGTATACAGAGTGAATTTTTCAAGTGTGCGTGGAAGGCCAAATCGAAACCGTAAGATATAGCTAAATACTGAAACGAGGATTTAGATAAAATTTAAAACTTCATCATTAGATTTTTGAAATAGAAACTAAATGAATTGTGAAGATTGTCTTTTTTTATCGATCTTTGCCCTGGACTTTTGATTCTGAAGTAATTTAACACTTACCGTACTAATTACTACTACCTAAGTACTTTAACATGTACCGATTTGATAAGTTAATTAGAATAAAAATAGATACTCAATGAGTTATTAAAACCTATGCAGGTGTTTATAATTATAGAATTATATAAAGAATAACTAGCTACTTTTTATCGCCGCATTCTTCAATATCGTGATTTTATCCGTTCGGTTTGATGATAACTAAGATTGCAGGTATCCTACTATTTGGTGATAAATTAATTAGGGCACCTACTTTCTTAATCAGTCTAAAAAAATACCTACAAATTCCATTCTGCAATCATGTTTTTTTTTTTGCAAAATGTTGCAAGCTCTCGAAATACATTTTCATCGGCAAGAAAGGTTCCTTGCGTAGTTGAAAGTTTGCTTGAATGCAAGTTAACAGAACCTAAAACATTGACAAACATAGGTTTGACGTCACACATTGCAACAAGTTACTTGCAAAATTGTAAGCCGTTTTTTCATACGTATTTCTATTGTTATTATTAAAGCATTTTGACCAAAGCTAGCACCCATATTATAATTGATCAAAATGTACATCTTTTGATCTAATTATTCACCCATGTACCCAAAAAAAAAATGGGTAAGTTAATGACTTATCCCATTTTAAAAGACGTCACAAATCCCAAAAAAAAAGCACTTTTATTTATTTTTTAACTTACAGATCTGACAGGGTCATTTATATGACTGCCATTCTTTCTCAGTCCTTTGAAAACCTAAAATAATATATAAATAAAAATCCATAAAACATAAAATGGTAACATGAATAAATCCATTCGTTAAAAACAATCTTAAATCATGTATGTCAACATAAACGATTACAGATTACCTACTACTTAGTCTTAAAAGATTAATTATTCTTAGCATTAAAGTCTTAAAAAGATAATTCGTAGAGAATCGCAAGACACTACTTAGTGTTATCTAAAAATGTTAATGAATTAAATTATTTTATGAATGAAAATAGTTAAGACAAGTTTAAAGGTATGAACTGGAAAAAAGTTTAAGTTTAAATAATACATACCATAAGGCCATTTAAATGATGATTTTTATGAAAAACTCTTAAGTGAATATGTCAGTGAGAAAACAGAATTTAGTATTGTTATTGCTTTGTTATGACATGATATTGTCAGAGTGAGTGATTAAAAGAAACAAAGGTAATTATTCATATTACTTTGTGCATTACGTGAAATGTGCATTTGTGCAAAGTGAAATGAAAGAATGCAAGGTGAAGTAAAATGAAGCAACTAGTGGTACAAAACTAGTGGATAAAAATTAAGTAGATTGAATTATACTTTTTGCAAAATGAAGTCAATTGAAAGAACTTTGTGCGAAATTAATTCAATCAAACTAGTTGTGCAAAGTGAAGTAGATAGAATCAACTAGTTGTGCAAAGTGACGTAGATAGAATCAACTAGTTGTGCAAAGTGAAGTAGATAGAATCAACTAGTTGTGCATAAATGAAAAGTGAAGTAAAAAGGATGATTTAGTAATGTATGAGTGTTAACCCGTTGCCAGGGCTTTTCCGCTCGGTCGTCCTCGTATTCAACGGTCGGCACTCCTCGGTAGTCATGAGTATGAGTCTGGAATGTAATAGTAGATAGTTAGTAGACAGTAACAGTTCAGTAGAAGATGTGTAGAAGTTTAGTACAGTTAGATACAGGAGAGTTCATTTCAGTTCTAAAAAGGGGTAGGATCTTGTAATGTTATGTATTGTAATGGTCAGCATTGAGCCTATAGTACCTAAGCTGCGTTCGCAATTCATTTGCCAAACATGTAAATAAACACGAGTTTTAGAAAAACCAACTGTAATGATTACACATAAGGTTCCATTTGCGGTACATCTTCATATTTTTATGACTTTTTCAACAATACTAGACGATCTAAAATCAACTTTATTTACACTAGCATAAAGTTGATGTTTGTCTGAGTGGAAAACTCGTGTTTGTTTACATGTTTAGGAAATAAATTGTACACGCAGATTAGTGGATGCAAACACTACACAAAAGTAGAAAATAAGACACTGCGTAGTAGAAATTAATAGTGTCAATGACAAGAGAGTTTGAATGACATTTGAGTATTATTTAAAATTGGTAGTGTGAATTTTATATCAATTTTATGTTTTACTTAATATAATGACGAAAATGCACATGCCTGTAAAATGGAGAAGTAGCTTACATGCCAGTTACACTGTGCAAGTAAATGTCACACTGCGGATACATTAAATATACAGTGCAAGCTACTGCTCCATTTTACAGGCATGTGTATTTTCGCCTTAATAATGACTATAACTGAAAACAAATGAATTACCTAACATTAAGATGTTTTCAAGTAATTTGGTATTGGCAACGCGCGCGCGTCAGGAGTAGAAGTTATAAAAATATCTGCATTGTTTTAACCGCCTGATATGCTAGTTTTTTTTAGACTAATCAAAGATAGGAGCAGTTCTGGATTCCAAACATATTTATTCTGGAGTCTCCGGTTCAAAACTGTACAAGAATCGGGCCCAAATCCGGAGCGTCGTGTAGGTAGTCATAGCTTTATCAGAGGCATTGAAAAACATCAGTAAGATAAGTTGCCATTACACCTATGTTTTCTGTATATAGGTACAGGTAAATACCTGACAGCGACCCACACCTCAACGTTATCGCGAACGTTGCCCCACACTTCGAGGTTATTCTGTGATTCCACAACTGAACATAATCCTTTGATTATTGTTCAAAGACAATCGATATTGTTCTGTTTTGTTTTAAAAATAACAAATGTGTTATGAAAGCAGCGGATACGTATGTCATATAATATAAGCAGGCTTTGTGAACCTGTGTATGCACGGAGCGGAGGTGTAATTTTGGCATGCTTCACTGTATTGTTCGCAGCGCTATGTCGTGGTTTTTTATTTGGCTAAGTCGGATGGAACAAGATATTACTAGATACTAGAGATGTGATGAAACTTATAGGCGTTTCATACGTCTCAAGATTTTAGAGAACGACCTTTGAATACATTCGGAGTGAATGATTGTACCTACCCGAAACTATATGCTGACTGGTTCATAATATAATACGCCTTTAATATAAAACATACATACGTAAAATTACGCCTGATTTTCCCGAAAGGGTTAGGCAGAGACCTTATAGTTTGCGCTCGACCGGTAGTCACCGCCGGAGGTATGTGAGCGGTGAGACAAAGGCCAAGCTAACTCAGTCTGTCAATTTTGTCAATGGCGTCCACCCGCGTCTCACCGCTCACATACCTCAAGCGGTGACTACCAGTCGCGCGTGGACTATAGTACATCCACATTTCGCCAGTTATGTTTAAGTCCCATGAAATAAGGGCGAGCCTATTACCATCAACCGGGCCCGAATCCAGCCTCTGGGCTGCTTCTGAGAAATACCTATTGGAAAAACCCAATAACAGAGCTCGACCTAGAAATAGAACCCAGCACCTCATACTCAGCAGGAGCGCTTGGGTCCACTAGACCTACGAGACAGTCTTATCCTTGAATTTGTAGGAAAATAACAAGTTGAGTCCCCTTGAGTAACCCTGAATGTTTTCCTCTTTAAGGTCGGGGGAGTTAAAAGGGTTATTTCAGCATTTGACCCCGATTTGCACCCTCTTTCCGGAGATGAAGGGTTACCTATGCAGTGCGATTCATTAAGTATTTGATTTTAGTAAAAACATAGCTCTATGTTTTGTCTCTCTTCTGTTCTCTGGCTTTGTGGTGCGAAATAGCTATCTTAGTTCCAAACCCATCACAGCGAGGGCTATAATGACCTCGATCATGTCTGATCAATCACCTATCTCTTAGGTAGTTACTAACTATTAGTAAAAAAAAAATATTTCATGAGTCTTGAATCCTGCGGATTAACATAATCCCAGAATAAAGATTATCTATTTTCAGCTAAATTATAAATACCTTTACATTCCAATAAATAAGCGTCATAATGGTTTGTAACCAGTAGGCGAAATGTACCTAAGGCGAAACGTCGTGTAACTTAATTCTTTGTTTTTCTTCAATCTAATCCCAGATTAGGAAGTGACAATTTAATAGGTAATAATTATTTATTTACAATTTATTGCTTGATTAAATCCATGCGTCACACAAATTAATTTTTCCTTAGAACGAGTGACGAATGTCAAATATCATTTCCTATTGCCGGCGGATTTCTACCACGGAAACGGAAGTGTTCGGGATCTTTTATGATTAAGGAAAATGCTATTTTCGATGACTTTTTAGGATATGAGTTGGCAGTAAGGGACTTTATATTTTTATTAGTGTTCCGTGCCCGAAGGGTGTCTAACCGTCTGTCTGTCAGCGGGCTATATCTCATGAACCGTAATAGGTAGACAGTTGAAATTTTCACAGATTGTGTATTTCTATTGCCGCTATAACAAAAAATAAATAAAAAAATGTTACAAAATCCCCGTACAAGAAACGTGTTTTTTTTTACTAAAGTAAAAAATATATTTAGTGTTAAATATTGTACGGTGGTACGTAGATAACCCTTCGAGTGCGAGTCCGACTTGGGCGGTTTAAAAAAAACCCAATAAGTAACTATAAATGTAGGTTTCTAATAAAACAGTTACTTAGTTACTATCTCAGTCAGTAGGTCTGAGATTGAGATGTCAAGATAACAACTTTTATCAATGAGATATGACTTAATAATCATGTTGATTTCTTATATTGTAACTATGTGTCAGAATCGTAATAAAAATGTTAACAACTACCGAACAGGTCCACCGAGTCTATCATGCTATACGCCAGGGTTTCGAGAAGATGGAATAGGTACATCTCTGCGGCATTTCTAGACGTGCAACAGGCCTTTGATCGTGTCTGGCACAAGGGCTTATTGTACAAAATAAAGGAAAGGCTTCCTCACTCAGTGTTTCCCATCATAGCTTTGTATTTAGATGGCAGACAATTCCAAGTAAAACAAAAAGACGAAAGATCTAGTTTATATAATATCGAAGCTGGTGTTCCACAGGGATCGGTTCTGGGACCCGTTTTATATAATATTTTCACATCTGATCTTCCAACTACAGAAGATGTAACGGTAGCGACATACGCAGATGACGTTGCTTACCTGGTGAGCGCCAAAGAACCAGATATCGCCAGGAACAAATTACAAATAGCACTGGATAAAACGAATACTGGCTGCAAAAGTGGCGTATCTGTGCCAGTGCTCAAAAATCAAGTCATATTATCTTCACCTTGAGAAGAGGCGCTGTCCCACAGTAACACTGGGGGATACAACTCTACCACACACAGATTGTGTTAAGTATCTCGGTTTTTGCCTGGACAAAAGGCTCACCGCAAGAAGACGGGAAGACGCAATAAAACAAAAAAAAAGAACAACTAAACGCCAAATATAAAAACTTGTATTGGTTGATGGGTCGTAACACAGTCCTATCTTTGGACAATAAACTCCTGCTGTACAACTCTTCTAAAACCTATATGGTCTTACGGCATCCAACTATGGGGAGTGGCCAGCAAAAGTAACATAATGTGCCTCCAAAGAGCTCAAAACGCCATCTTGAGGAATATTGTCAATGCACCATGTTTCACACGCAATGAAGAAATCCATGATTATCTCAACACTCCTACTATTCTTGAGGAAATTAATAATCATAAAAAGCGTTATGCCGATCGCCTAGCCATCCACCCAAACCCTCTGGCTGTGAAATTGCTGGACAGCAGCGAATCTGTCAATTGACTTAAGAGAGATCAAGTAGTCTAAAGAGGTAGCCGTGGCAATGGCCCCTGTACCTGAAACACCAACTATATTCACGCAACCAAACTGATAATAGTTCAGAAAGGACTGATGGCAGTTATCTAAAGGGAAAAAAAAAAATGCCCACCTATCTTCCTTCCTATCTTGCTTTCTATCCTTCTAGGGCCTCTTGTTTTTTTTTTATCCTTAACTTTAGGTGTTTGACATTGCCTGATCTTAACCACTAAGGAAACATTCACACTATTTTATCAACACAATAAATTGATAAATTTTGACTGTATAAAAGATATCCAATTTATAACTACAATTACATACTTTTATTGACTGATTAAGGCGCCTAGAAACATGCAAATTTATTGGCAAATAATACCTGAGATTAGGAGATATCTTTTCTAACGAGGAAGACTAACATTATGGTGAATTTTATTAGAGACGTGAATAGATGGATATTTTACTCTTTTATTTTTTAAACATACTGTCGAAATGTGTCTCAATCTCAGCCTAACGTTAGCCTTTGGGGATAACAAGCGTGATGTTATGTTATGTTGTATTTCTTACTAGCAACTTGTCCCCGCTTCACATTAACATAAACTCTCTGGAATAAATTCTCAAAATTATAGTAATAACTGAATCAAAATCCATTGTGTGGTTTAGAAGAACTAAGACGCGAAAAGCGACCTTATTTTGTATTATTTATATCTTTTATCCTTTATTTTCTGTTGTACAGAGGCACTAAACTAAATTAAGGCTTGTGTACATAGTGTTTTTTTTTTCTTGAATTAATTTGCTGTTTATTGATATCTCAAGAGTACTTACAAGCTTATTGGGTAATAATTATATTATGCTATAGGTAGCTATTGAAAGCATTAGTGTTGTCAATTAGCAACCTGGGAGTAGGTACCTACTTAGGTTAAATTAATATTAAGATTAGTTTTTATAGAAAGTTAAAAAGTACAACTGATATTTAGTGAGATAGGTACTATCAAAGAATTTCATATCTAAGCAGTTTGAAAACAAAATCCTGTGAACACCTGTTTCACACAATGACCACAGATGTCTGACCCTTTTTCGACCACTAGGAATAGAACAAAAGAAACAAAGACGAGAAAGTTTTTAGTTTTAATCTTTTATACTTAAGTTCTCATAAAAAATCGGGTGCTGCAATGCAATGGTTGATGAGATTTCTATTGTGGCCGAGTGCTACAAGCAGAAATAGTCCTTACGGTGTATAGATATGAAATAGTACATACAATCCTAAAACCTAAAACTATTCTTATATTTATTTGTGCAGAATACCAATACAAGTTTTCTTTCGTTCTATTTTTCTAAGAAAATAAAGATGCAACTAAGTTCCTAAAATATTTGATTTAATAATAAAAGACAATTTATTGTAGGTACTTACTTATTAATTAACAGTGCAGTTTTTTAAACTTGTAAATTGTGTAGTTATTTTAGTAATAGTTTGAACTGAAATAACTTTTCCTGAATAAATTATAAGTTATCTGTTATTACCTGGTTTAGTTAATTACATACCATAATAAGTAAAGCTTTATCAAGGTTTAAATAGACTTTATTTGCATAGAAATCTTAAATAAACCATTTAGTAATAAAATCAAAAACATACCGCAGATATTCTTCTGTTTCGGTTCAGAGTATTTATCTTGTCGGGATCACTCATTGCGTTTGTTTTTCACTATTTTTTACAAATAAATCTGGAATAATTTAACTGTGTATTTTTAAAATATTTAAATAAATTGGAAAGCGATTCTCCTGTTGAATTTTAAAATGACACTGACAGAAAAACACACCGGCTTCGGAATGTCACTACAATAAGAAACTGACGTTCTTATCAAAAAATGTTGCCATCCGAGCTCAGTAACCTTTAGTTATTACAGGTTATTACTCTGAGGTAACTACCAATGTGTCATAGTTTAGAGACTTTTGGCAAATACTTTATGAATATAAACCATAGGTACCACATGTCGAATTGAGAACCTCCTCCTTTTTTGATGTTTGTTTGAGATAATTAACTTTTTCATAGAATTTTAAAGAAACCGGTTACTGAAACCAGGCTCGAAAAAACAGCGATTAAGGCACTGGCATTTTAGCAAATAATATATATTATTTGCTAAATATTACATACATAGATTATTTTTAGATACAAACCTTATTGATTGGTGAACGAAATACAGGATGCAGTTTTGAGTGACAACTAATGTGCCTTTATATAAACCCATGGTATAATAAAACAAGGTATGGCACTCCGAAACACAGTGGTCACGTGGGAGACACAAGACTACGTCATCACCGCTATCCATGGTTCTCAAACTTTTTAGTTTGGGGAAATTTTATAAAACATTGACATAATTATGAAATTACTTCTAGCTTAAATAAAAACAGTAATAACCTTACCGCGATTTAGCATTAGCGATTTAGAATGCAACCAACCACAACCAATTACAATAATACATTAGTAATTTTACATACTTACCATTTTTTGTGGTTGTTTTAGGTCCACAATAGCGCAGCCATTCATTGGCTACAGATTATTTTAGAGGTAATGAAAAAAACCTTATTGTACCGCCTTTTACACTTTTATTCTTACAGTTCCGAATTGAACAACGAACCATTTTAAAAGCTTTTATTGATATTGTGGTCAAAGAAAAATATGTAAAAAACCAACTTGTTAGACGTCCACAGCTAAATGTTTGAGAATCACTGTGTACAATGGGACTGAGCGAGACCAACATACGGGTTCGACAAGAATAGCGATACATGACAAAATGTCAGAATGCCAATTAGACAGCCCGTTTCTGTGTTACCAGTAGTGTGTAATAATAACTTCCCAACCTCCTTTATTACTTATGCGAATCTGATACAATAATGAGGTTTTAATTAAAAATTACGTTGGTATAGGTTTGTTTCGTTTGATAAGACAAACGAAACGACAATTTCAATGCTTTGTATATATTTTTTAACAGAAAATTGATGGTGGTGATTGAAAATCTTTCCTTAAATTCGAGTTTTGTTGCAATAAAGTGGCAACTGAATAGTGACGTAGGCATGTGTCGCTCCCGGAATGCCATACCTTGTTTTATTATACCATGTATAAACCCTTGAATCCTTACTTAGTTTTTTTTCTACCCTGTATAACGACGTACATCATTTTATTTTTGCCATAATGAAAGCTGCCGGTACTCAGATCAGAGTGGGTAGGTAGAGATTTGTGCTGTGTAGTCAGGGAGATGGAATACCGGTTGCCACGCTTGGCTACCTAATTAAGATTGAGGGTGGGGGGCTACACTAAAATTATAAAGATAAAAGATTTGTAATTTTGTTTGTAATAAAATGTTTAAAGGCATGAGAAACAGGGTGAAAAGTTAACTGATCCTTACCTCCGACAAGACGGGTGTAAGTTGTATCTGGCAGGCTACTGCCCAACTCTGTTGTCAGATAATCTTATATTATGTCATTCGCGCCGCACGGTAAACTTTAATTGCGCGATGCAGGATTTATGTGACGTCAGGATTTTGTGTGACGTCAGGTCTTTGATGCGTAGTTTGCATTTGGTGATGTAGATGCCGCCACAAAGCAACTCAAGAACTATTGGACCTATTTATAAACATTCACTTTTAAAGGTTGTGTGCGACGATGCGAGCACTTTCAAGTGGACTTCACAAAATAGCGCCTAGCGCCATCTCTCTTCATTGAAATGCATTTTGCCAACGAGTACAAGGGGAAGTTAGCAGCAACATCTGTAAGTTATACAGACTACTACTAGGTGGCGTTATTCGCAATCGCTGTCGGATGCTACCCTGATTGCCGTAAGTCTTGATTTAGTCTACGTTCGCACGGGTGCTCTTTTCATCAACGCGATGTTTCTGGCCACACACTGGATTTTAAGCTATTGCATAGCTTCTATCGCGGGCCTTGAGCGTGGAGACCGAATCCAGAAATTCCGTAACTAAAATAACCTAACACCCCCTACTCCGACCGGCCACACTCGGCCGGAATCCGACCACAGCGGTGATACTTTTTTTGAAGTTATACTTCTTTAGGCGCGTTATGAAAAAATTATGAGAGTGAAATTTTAAGATGCGCGCGCATCACTGTGACAAAAATTGCATTAGTTGATAAAAAATGCTATGCAATAGCTTTACCGCGGCAGTCTCCGAGTGCCACACGTCTTTTTTTAACGCAAGGCTTATCGGAGTGAGTTGAATATGTAACTGTGCACTTTCCGCTAGGAAGGCACTATGTTGGATTCACAACCCTCGGTTCGATGCCGAGAGTTGAAAATCCAGAGCACAGTCAAGAACTTCGCGTTAAAAAAAGCACTGGTTTATTTTTATTTTTCTAATAACTGTGTAGGAATTAAGCATTTAATTGGAATCAAGATGAAAGCGGTTTATTAATACGGTTGTCGTTAATAACCATCAGATGTAAGATTTAAAGCCGGTGATCGCAGTATGTTGTTTAAGTACCTACTCAAACTCAAACTCAAAGCATTTATTTCAAATAAAACAATTACAGGCACTTTTGAATTGTCAAGGGGTCGGTCAGTCAGAAAGATGAAGCTAGATGCCCATTCCAAAGCGTAGTAAGTACCTATGGAGAAGAACGGGCAAGAAACTCCACGGACACCTACTACTTACCTATAGGTACTCACGCAACAAAGCTAGCAGAGCTTAAGCCTCCAGTACACGTTGGGCGAGCCCGTTGGTCGAGCGCGCTCGCCCGCTCGGCAAATCACACAAAAACGCCCAGTATACGTTGGCCGAGCGACGGGCTCGCCCAACGTGTACTGGAGGCTACTGCGATCACCACTCACACTTTGTCTCTCGTAGGTATTGTCACGAACTTATATATGAAATTCATGACATGGTAAATACATAAAAATAACCATAGGTACAGTAGTTAGTCATTACGGGTAGTCAGAAGCCCGAAAGCCTGACAACCATCTTACCAAGGGGTATCGTATTACCCAGTAATTGGATCGTGAAGGTCAGATAAGCAGTCGCTCCATGTAAAATACTGGTACCTATTCAGCTAAATCAAGCAAAAAAAAAAATCAATAACATTACAAATTGAACATTCTATACAATTAAAAATTCAATAACATTACAACCTACTACATTTATCTATTTATTTACGCAAATCTTACCTACAACTACCATTACAGATCTGCGATCCAATGTGATAGAGTGGCCTTAAGTACATGCTAAATCCTTAATCTACATCCTATAAAATTACATACTATATCCTTAATCCTAACCTACATCTAAATAACATATTATAAATAAGTAGTGTAACTTTTGCGAGTTCACTCAAGTTGCACCACAATACATCAACCCTCTCGTGAACCTCGTTCACCATACGCATGGCTTTAGTGAGAGGAGTGCTCGCCAGTAGGTTGGTTCTGGCTGCAGGCACCGCAAGCAGGGGCGGGCGTTGCCACATACACAACATACATACTAATATTACCCAGTCTTACAAGAACTATTTTTTTTTTAAACGTGTATATGTCATCGTCTATCGAATACAGACATTTCTCCAATAGGAACGAGTCTTAACTTAAATGAGCTCTTGTAAATTATAGTTTTTAAGTCCAATGGAAACCTGTTAAAAATCCGCATAAAGCTGATATTGACTATGTTGAACAATCCTAAGTAGGGGTTTTTTTTTTCTTTTAAAAACTTTCCTACGTGTACTTTCTCTCAACTGTCTCTCCTTATCTGTTTCATAGTTATGCAGGTATTTTTTTAAATTCACCTTCAATACTAAACAGAGGCTGGGCAAAGTAAGAATTTTTACTTTTTTTTTTAATTTATATATTTTTATTAATGAGTTTATACCCTAGAAACTTTACCTCATTTACTATGTCAATTTTAACTTCATTAAGTGTTGTCTTTATTACGAGCTGTTGCTGAACCAAGAATTAAAAACTGTCAAAAGCTCCTGTATTTCGTTAGTTTCAACTGTTGCGTTGGTGTCATCTGCAAAAACTGTCAGTTGTGTGTCGGGAAATATTGAAATAATGTAATTACTTAATTAAATTATTTGTAAATAATATTTATTTATTTATTAGCTCATCATCACTCTCTGGTAAGGAAACGAACCAGGGACCAACATCACCAACTATGGTTGGACCACGGTGAGTGTAGGCAGGCCAAGGAGGCTCTCCCTACAATTGATGGCCGCCTCACGAAACAGGTTCTCCGACTAACGAAACAACAGCTGCGTACAGTCACAGCAGCTGTAACTGGCCATGGGTCATTTAATAAACACCTCTTTGTCATAGTAGTCAGTCACAGACAGTCCGCTGTGCAGAGCCTGCATGGAGGACGACGAGACAGCAGCTCATGTGCTGTTATACTGCCCGGTGGTCGCCACATACAGGGCAAAGTACTTCGGTAACCCAGGTACCCTACGTGAGATTGTCAATGACACCAAGGCGTTGCTGGCCTTCTTTGAGGAGCTGGAGTGGATCGAATACCCGATTTTCTCACCCGTACGCAAAATACGCGCTTAGACGTGGAGTTGCGGATACCAGCCCGTATGACCTATTAACTATTATTAGTATGGCCATAATTACAGTTTTATTATTTACCATAACATATAATGTACATCGTGGTTTTAGTGAACTCACTCAGAGAACAATTCAAAACATTTATGCGGTCTGCTACGTCATTAAGTCCAGGTACGCGTTATAGGGGCTTTACTCAGTAGATTGGCGACGGCCACGTCTATTGGGGCTGCCCAATAGTAGGCTATTGGGCAGCCCCAATAGACGTGGCCGTCGCCTTCACAATGGTTTGAAGTCTTGCCACGCAATAATTTAAAAATATAGGTAGCCATAGCTATATCCCTCCTCATTTCCAATTGATTGTATCCCACCATGCCTATAGCAAACAAAGTTGGATACATCAATGGATAAAATGGATAGACACCATACCACCTTAGGTACAGAAACCTAGTAAATTTATTTTGTATACGCTCCAGCATGAGACTGTATTTAGCTTCATGCGGAGCCCATATGATTGCATTACATTCGAGCTGACTTCTTACCAATGCATTGTACAAAGAAGTTAGCGCAGCGATGTTTGTAAAACCCTCAGCTCTTCTTAGGACGAAACCTAGGCTCCTATAGGCATTTTACAAACATTTACGATGTGATTACGAAATGCCAGGTCCGAGTCAAGGCGTACTCCTAAATCACGCACCGTTTCCGTTCTTATCAATAACGTGTTGTCTCTATAGCCATATTTCTTGGGCATTTTCATCCTACTAAAAGTTATTACCGAATACTTTGACGTATTAAACACCAACTTATTCTTCTTTCCCCATTCAACAACCCTGTCTATGTCTTCCTGTAAGCGTTCAAAGTCCTTTTGTTGTTTCATAGCTAGTAGTAATTTTAGATCGTCAGCAAACAACAGGCACTTGGCATTCCTAACGACCTCGGGCAAGCCATTTATCATTATTATAAATTGAAGGGGTCCTAAATTACTGCCCTGACTTACGCTTGACCTCGTAAAATAGTACTCAGATTTGTACCCAGCATATTCAACATACTGCTTTCTGTTAATCATATGATCAGCAAAGAATTTCAGCAATTTAGGAGTGCATCCGACTGCCGCAAGCTTTGTCAATAAAATGTCTCCTAAGACCGTTTTCTTGTAGCGACAACGGTTAATATACCTGTCCTTTCTGCACCATCTCAAAAATGCACTCTGTATTATAACATCGGCTACCTTTTCGAGGGTAATAAAGGCGTTATCTTATGTTGATACCGGACAAATTTTCAGTAATTTCGAAAACGACTTTCATAGGTACTTGCACGAAAACAAAACGTTTACAAGGCGTAGTCGTAGCGCGGTCATAGCAGACTACGAGCTACGCCGTAGCATGTCCCACAGCGAGGCGTAGGGCGTAGCAATATGCTCTACGCCGGTGCTACGCGGATTTGTAGCTTTTGTACAAATATTTGAATGAGCACCTTTAGCTAAATGCTAATAATTCGTTGTGAGTTTTCTAATCATTATCATAATCAATCACTAACTCTGCTAAAAGTATTGTTGATACTACTTATCCTACTAATATTATAAACTCGAAAGTTTGTGAGGATAGATGTATGGATGTTTGTTACTCAATCACGCAAAAACGGCTGAATGGATTTGGGTAAAATTTGGCACACAGATAGTTTATAATCTGGATTACCATATAGAATACTTTTTATCCCAGTAGTACGCTCCGGTGGGATAATTTCCTACCTCCATGCGGGCGAAGCCGCGGGCAAAAGCTAGTAACACCATAATTCCTGCATGGCCCACAGAACGACAAGGCGTAAGTGACACGAAATCAAAGCAACATTTTATAAGAATGTTCACGCGAATTTGAGCCTTAGTATGTACGTAGTTTATTTTGGTCCAACTAACTGACCGACTTCAAAGTATCAAATCAATCAGCTCTCTAAATCTAAATAATTGAAATAAATACAAAGACAAATTTTTAAACAACTTTTCCTCGAAAAAGCTCAAACTCATGCCCGAACATAAAGTTAAGAACCCTTGGATCAGGACCAGGACATCTATTTTAGTACAAAATTATTGATCGGATACCCTACCTCAACTACGTTCTCAATGTAGCTCCTATTAGCAATATTTTATTTCAGAAAACTAACCTTATCTCTCTACACTCAAAATTCAATTTTCGCTGCAACTTTAGCGTTTCGTCGTTGGTGATTTTGAAATCTACTTTATTTATGTAGAGATAGAGTTGATATTTGTTTAACTGGGAATATAGACTTCAGATGTCCTAAGTGACCTAGGAATGAGTTACGTTCGGCAGTCTAGTTTTGTCCTTCAAGCGAACCGGTAAAGCCTGTATTTTCTCTTTCGGCCCGTGATAGTGTTTTGGTGCGGTGGACACGAGATACAGCGTAAGAATAATAATTAATAATTGATTTAAGAATTTTCCTAAGTTAATGTTACCGGGTTCCTATAAGCTACGGATCGTTGTTTTGCTTCGATGTTTTTGTTTGAGGATACAAATGTAAATATAGTCTACAGACATTTACTAGCAGACATATTTATAAGTAGGGTTGTTGTTATTATATTTTCTGTTTATTAGTTTTCTTTATATTTTTTTTTCGTTCAATAATATAAATAAAGTTGAGTACGTAAATAGATACAGGATCTATATACACTTTACCGTCAACGCATCGTTAATTATATAGAAACTGCGCATTACTATTAAGTAATGCGCAGTACAAACAACCTGTAGAATCTAATATAATGAGTTCCTATAATATACCGATCGTTAGTATTAACTAACGATCGGTATATTATAGGAACTCATTATATTAGATTCTACAGGTTGTTTTTATTTTGTATCTCATTATAAAATTCATTCATTCAATTCTTAGATCAAACGGGTGCTGCTTGTAGTGACTGGTCGATTGTCTTTGCTTGATCATGGTTGTGTTATTGTTATTAGTAACTAACTCTTTATTTATTTTACCTTGATGGTCTTAGTTTATCATTATTTATAACTTCCAGTTACAGTTATATATAGCATGTAAGCGGGCACTCCCTTTTATAAAGTTCCGTTCACGTTTCGTTTTTATTTCTGCCAATTTTTTCTCGATGTTTTTGGTATATTAATAATATATTAATAATAATATTTATTCAAAAAATTACAAGGCATAAAAATTAGTACAGTTTTGCTTAAATGTAAATTATATTTCTAAGACTTACGTGCCTGAACTAGGTAATCCTGTGTTTCAGGCGAGAGGAGCTAAAATAAACTTTTAAATAAATAAACAACAATATTGGATAGCTGTGATAGCTGACATATGGCTAATAATTTTTATTAAATTATGTTTTGTGTTGCGTAATGTAAATTATTTTGCTTACTATTATATAGTTTTTTTTTTTCTAACTGAACAGACAGCTGTGCTGCTGGAGAGTTTGTTGCGCCACTTCTTCTTCCCAGCTAACGCACTAGGAACTGGTGAAGGGTGGGCGTTTTAGAGTTTAGAAAAGTGCTGATTCTCAGACTAGTGAATAAATTACTTTTGAATTTTGAATTATGAGCAACGCGATGGTTGATTAGCTCAGCGGCTAACCATTTTCCCAAGTTTTTACATCAAAAATATAAATATAACGGGTGTAAAAATACCCTTAACGAAGCCGAGAGTCATTTGTTCTATCATTTATTACGAAAAAAAAAAAATTGTACCTACTGGACCATACCTGGGAAATTTCTGGTTACGGAGATATTGAAGGTCAAAGTTCCCACTATTTTAAATGTTTTTTTTTACGATAGCAAGTTTTAAATGTTATTACTTAACTTTAAATACTCCAACGATCGTGCGTAACGTTGCACGTTACGTTACCAAAAATAAAAGTCTTTTCCCAGCAATTATTTTTGCGCAAAGTTACTTAGTTTGATCAGATACAGAACATGTAGATGACACCTTCGTGACATTGTAATCTTGTTACATCCTGTATGAAGAAATTTGTGCGCAAATTATAACAATAAATGATTAACGATGAATAAATAATACCTATATATTTATTTTGTTAATATGTTTAAAAAAAAGTTCTGAGGAAGGTTTTGAGTATGAATGTGGAAGGCTATCAGAGTAGAGAAAGACCAATGAAAGGATGAATGGACTATGTGAAAGATGATATGGCTAGAAGGGGGTGGCTACTGAGATGACGACTGATGGAGAACTATGGAAGAAAATGATATGTTGCGTTCATACTAAATACACTGGAACAAGGGCAGGACAATGCTTTAAAAATAGTAGTTTATGAAACTGTTGCATAAAGAGGGGTATTAAAATACGAGTCCGTGTTTAAAAACCGAGCCGTAGTAGGCGAGGTTTTTAATAGTATCACACGAGTATTTTAATACCTAGTTATGCGCAGTTTCATACACTACTTTATCTACTCTCTTAGATTGGGATTGAATCTACTAAATAAAAGATCAAAGTTAAAGATCAAGATTTAATAAAATCCCACGAAATTTTGTACAACTTCACGTATGAATGGCGCTTGCACCCAGCTCATCACCGCGCATGCGCTAGAGCGGTGCTGCTGTCCCCCGCTAACATTCCATTACAAAAGTTGATAGAAACTCCTTGGTGATATTTACTTCTTAGATTTGCCCTGTATTGCAATAGAAAAAAAAAACATAATCGTATTTTAATACCCCCCATTATGCAACAGTTTCATAAACTACTACTACACTTCAAAAGAAATAATAATATTTTAAAACTAGAAGCAATAACAATAGGCTCGTTTCCTATTATGTGGAACTGAAAAAATGTGGATGCACTTTACACCTCAGCCTACCTCTTCGCGAGTACAGGCGTGATGTTCTGTTGTGATACAAATTAACATACGCGGATGGCACATCTTTTAGACCCGCGGGACGCATGCGCGGGCCGTCGATTATTGATTGAATGCATTACACATTACACGCCGTGCAACTATGCCATAGGTATTGTAGAGCGTTGTGGTCTGGTCCGTTGTACAGCCTAACGGTGATATTATCCAAAAATATCAATACTTCCCATCTCAGACTTAATGAAGTTTCTTATAGAATCTTCAAGTGTATTGAATTAGTCTTTTGAAAAACGTAAAGCACCAAAAACAAGTGAAAGTTGTTCTTGAAGTGCCGACGGTAAAAAAAAAAACGGCGCAGCATTTAACTACGATTTTGACGCCATCACTAGTGTCCATCAATTCCTGTTACGCGCAGGCACGCATAACACGATATCAAGTTTAGTGTCGTATCGATTGTGGGACAGCACTTTAATATTATTTATTGTTACCTAAACATAACATCAAGCCTGTACTCCTCGAAGGAGAAGAAAAAAGACCCAGAGTGAACAGATACAGGCTGCAGCTGAGAGTTTTAGTGATATTTAGCTATATCATTCTGTAAATATTTCAGTCTAAGATTCGATGGCTAAATGTGTGAAATTGCTAATGGTTTTTCATTAGGGGTGATTTTTGTTTCTTTCCAGCTGTACTGCTGGGGAGTTTGTTGCGCCACTTCTTCTTCCCAGCTAACGCACTAGGAAGTGGTGATGGGTGGGCGTTTTGGGGGACTGTCTTATGTAATTTTGACGTTCGAAAAGTGCTGATTCTCAGCCTAGGTTGAATAAATGACTTTTGATTTTGATTTTTTAAGATTTCTTCTATTTGGGTATACCCGACGATATTAATATATACATATACTTACGTCCATAATCCCATAGGAGTAGGCAGAGACTGCAGATTGCCAAACTCAACTATCCACAGGCTACTTTATTAACCTTCAATTACATTTTGTATTGTTTCAGGTAATCCCTTTTCCTACGTAAGCCGACAGAGCCATTGTAAGACCATGGTTAGAATAAGAGAGGAAGACTCGCCAACACAGGAGCCTATCCCGGAAACACCTATGCAACATGGCGGCCTGGTCAACCACAGGAACGACTATATGTCATACTTGAGAGACCAACTAGTAGACTTCCTCCCACCGCACGATAAAAAACAAGACGATTTTATAAATAAACTTCCGAATTTACTATTCTTACCAGCCAATGCAAATGATGCAGCTAACAAAATTTATGACGAGCTTTGTGACAAGAGGGCGAGACTGATCAAAATACAGAAGGAACGCACTGAAATTAATACGTGGTTGTGGAGTTTTTATAAGCAGGAAATGCCTCATGTAACTAATCAGCAATGCAGGGAGAGAGTGAAGCAGCTTTTCGCTGGGAAACAAAGGTTCTATGATATCAGTAAACAGGTGGAGGAGATGTTGTACAAATTACATGCAATAGGGTGGTAAATTATTTTTTTGACTGTTTTTTTATGGTTTTTAAATAACTCGGGAGAAAAGGTTTATTTTTTAATTGTTTTTGTACTAAATTCGAAATAATTTCGAAATGATCAATACATGTTTTGGTTGTAGTTATTAGTTAAGTAAACACTATCTCATGCACGTCAGCAGTGAGGTCACTTGCACTTATGTCAACTGTCAATTCACCACGAATGGCGGGAAACAGTTGAAAGTGAGGCGGTGCGTGTAACTCAGTTTTTATTCTTTCCTAATATACGGGAATAATATTTTTATGGATTTGGATGAGGCTTCATCATTTTATGGGGTTTGGTGCAAAAGGATCAATTTTTTTTTTTTTTATTATTATTATTCTCAAACATCGGTACATTATTTGTTGCTTTTACAGTTTTACTCGCCAAACTATCCAGTTTGATGGCGAGAAGCGCTTGCTATTCGTTATACACAAACAATGTAATTAATTAAATTAAATTTCGTTATCGAGAAACACACTCCTTAATTTTGACTTTAACATACCCTCACTTACTTTAGGGTTTTGTCTTAACAGATCTATTTTATTAAATACTCTTGGGACTAATGAATTATTGATTCTAAGGTTCGCGGTTCAGAAAAAAAATATTTTCCTCTAACTTAACTATTTGTCATATAAAGTGGCGACGTTTATTTATAAATATTTGAGAGACTCCTGGAAGTTTTACGTCACTTTTTGAATGAATACTCGTACTTATATCATGTCAGTATAATTTATCATTCCCCATAATACGTTATGTGTACAATGTGGGCACGACAATACGACAATAAATGAAAACACTGGCAATACATTAATCAGGGGTCAGCGCAACATGTATTTTTCTTCCATACACTGGCAATACATTAATCAGGGGTCAGCGCAACATGTATTTTTCTTCCATACACTGGCAATACATTAATCAGGGGTCAGCGCAACATGTATTTTTCTTCCATACACTGGCAATACATTAATCAGGGGTCAGCGCAACATGTATTTTTCTTCCATACACTGGCAATACATTAATCAGGGGTCAGCGCAACATGTATTTTTCTTCCATACACTGGCAATACCAGTATACCTATAGAGTATTTAGAAACTATCAATAAATCCTATATAACATTGACCGTTTATTCTGAAGGTGGGCAACGTCGCAAATAGATGTCAAATATTTCACTGTTTTGATTAATTTAGCAATATTACTGTGTGGAAATAAAAAATGTGGCTAACTAGCGAACTAGAATATTGATTATGAAATGCAATAATTATATCGTAACGCCGAATGTTTAGTTTTAGATGTAAAAAAACTATTTGGAAACTTTTTTTACACTAACCAATTTCTTTTTTTACACCTAAAATGGGTACAACATCAAATCCAATGTTATAATTGCAATTCATTATTAATATTCTAGTTCTCTAGTTAGCCAAATTTCTTATTTCTATTCAGTAATATTGCTATAAGAATCAAAACAGGTAAATATTTGACAGTTATTTGCGACGTTGCCAACTTTTAGTATAAACCCTCTTAAATTAAAAAGTGATTTTGACTATGGGTTTTGCGATCAGCAGACTAGCTGTAGTGACAAAATTATTGGATATATTTGAATGAATTGTTGTATACAGACTGGAAACGTCATTAGATATACATAGTTTAGTTTATTCTCGTATGGTTATCTCCATCTTGTATTATTATACCAGTGTCATTGTAATTTTTCTCATTATCACTTTTTAAATGTCTATAATAATAAGTATGTACCTACTTTCATCATAATCATCAATCATCATATTATTTGTCTACGATATCACTAGTTTGTAAGAACTGAATGAGAATGTTTGAATGCGAAGCCAAAACGGCTGAAAGGATTTGGATGAGGTTCCATCAGTTTTGTTGAGTTGGTGCAAAAGGACCCATACTGAATTAATAATAATCAGCCTACAGTTCCCACTGCCGGGACACAGGCCTCCTCTCGGTGAGAGGGAGTGGGCCATAATCCACCACGCGGGCCCAGTACGGGTTGATAGATGTCACATAATGTCTTTGATTTTTTTTGTTCTAGGACATGTCGGTTTCCTCACGATGTTTTCCTTCACCGTAATGAGAGCGGTGGTGATTAAATAATTTACACAAAGTAAAGCACCTGCCTGAGTTCGAACCTACGACCTACAACTTGTAAGTCGCGGCCGTTACTACCACTGCTCCTATTAATAATGAATTATTGGTCCTTAAGTCCGCGGTGCGGTGGAACGTAAATTAGCACAAAAAGTGTATTAAATCCCGGAAATTCATGGTAAAATAACACGCGGTCGACAGCTAGGGCTCGAATAGTAATTAAGTAGTTTATGTCTGTTTATCAATATAATATATTAAAATAAGTAACTATTATATTTCAATAGTTTCTACTTCACTGCATACTGCCTTTTATCTTATTGATTATTTCAAACTCAAACTTAATCTCAAAGCATTTATTTTAATAAAACCTACAGTACTTTTGAATTGTCAAGTTGAAGAAATTAAATGAATTGAAATTGTTTATTCTGTAAATAGGATATCAGAATCACTTTACACGACATATAAAAACAAGCTGGATGGAGTCGATATTTCCTATCTGACTAACCCTGAGAAGAAATAGCAAACAAACTCAGGGGTCAACGTCAAAGGCTCTTAGGTCCGTATTACAGAAGGAAACTCAAGCATTGATCTGTGTTTAAAACTAGTTTTGAGTCGAGTTTTAATTTTAGAACGTTTTACGTTCCTCAAGCATAGATTTATTGATCATAATTCAGCTGAGTTTGGCTCTATTTTTTCTGCGTTGTCGAGTTTGTAAATATTGAGGTTTTTTGAATGGATTTTTGGAGAAGTAGATCATTACAATAATTTATTTAACAATGATTCAAATAGAAGGTTGAACTTTAGCGTCCCATACGCTGTTTTTTTATTTACAACAATATTCCTGAAATTCTTTAGAATTTTTATTAAGTACTTAAAAGGATTTTTCCAATGGACTGAAATTATTTTATCGTCCTGTCATTTTATAGTGATACTATTATGATTAAATAAATTAGCAAAACTAATTATTAAACGTATTAAAAAAACATACAACAATATCCGAAGCATATGCATAGACAATAGGTACGCATCTCTGCTTGAGGCTGGATCTGAGTCTCGATTTATCTGAGTAATGAGTATAGTTTGATTACCGTTCTGAAATAAGACCGATGCTCAAGTACTTACTGATTCTATACTTAAACAGTGATCGACTGATTGAAGATCAAACTGAACTTGAGGAACGTTCTGTAATATCTGTAAACTTGGTCAGGCCATATGAGGAACATGTAGATTAGCCTCTGAAATTATCTGAGCTAGTTGTCCATTCCAAAGCGTAGTAGGTTCCTATGGAGAAGAATGGGAAAGAAACTCCTTGGATAATCTTTTCTTTCTCACATTTCTATTCATATGACTGTCTCGAAGAAATTAATTTTTTGACCATTCTTGTTTATGCTAATTTCTAAAATAATGTTCTTCCTCTTAGTGTCCAGTAAACTTCCTATATCTAGGGTCCGCGCTACCACTGTAGTCCATTGTTGATGCGGCGCTAGTGTCTACTATGTCATTGCATCACATCGCATTAAAAAAAAAATAGTTCCGCAATTTTCCGCGGGCCTTCTTTCGTGGCGCGCAATCAACTATCTATCAATAAAGATACCTATTTACGTATGTCTTTATTTTATTTAAATTTTTTGTCTATTTAATTTTTAGTATAGTGATAAACGTTACAGGAATATTGTCTTGTCATTTCTGATGTCCAGTCTAAAGTATTTTTGGAATGTCATCTAAGTGTTTAGAATATAGAGTGCCAAAATGGTATTATTATGTGTAATAATCATCTGGTTTTATTTCACCCCTATACCCTTATCATGTAAACATTTAATTAATGAATTAATGAAAATGGGCTTCCTAGTTCCCAATAAAACACTACGGACGGATTTCTTCAATGAAACTGAACGCGATCAACACGTCTCAACCGCGTTCAAAAGCTGTCGCAGTCATCATTGTTGCGGAATATTGACACTGACAGCTCTTGAACGCGGTTTAGATGTGCAGTCAGTTGAATCACTTGTTCCACTGGCTTTGAGTTTAGAGTAAAATCACAAAATTATCTGTAAGTACACAACAACTCAAAGGGAACGTCTAGTCGGAACCGGGGATAGAGCGGGACTCTACGAGAGACTCTTGAGGAGCTACCGATGAGTTGTGTGCTATATTTAATTGTAAATCACATCCTGATCACGTTCAGTTTCGCTTTAAGTCAAAGATTTCAATAGTAGACTTGCCCTACCGCGTCAAAAGATGGTCGCGTTTCTGTTTCGTTTTGACACCTCTGAGACAGACAGTGTCGCAGAGACTTGACTTGGTTGTCATGGAAACGCCATTGTAATAGGGACGATTTTTCGTGCGACTTAGTACAGTGAGGGTAAATCTACGATTTAAATCTTTGCTCTAAGTCAGTATAGTGAAAGTCAATGAAATGACAAAATGACTACATTCAAAAGTATCAAGCAAGAGCACTCCCCCACTCGATTGTAACTGCAGGCAGGTGTCTGTCCTACCAGGGTTGCGAGTTTGTCCGAAAGGGATACCGCGGCCCCGGCACACAGGCAACGGAAGGAACACGGGTGGGTTTTAGTCAGAAAAAAAAGGCAGGTGAAAGGTGGCAAGAAAAGCTGAAATACCTCATGTCCTCATCTACCTAGCCTTTTCCAAACTATGTTGAACAATACATTAGCTCAGATAATTTAGGACTACACAGGTACTTGTGATGTCAAAAATGGAAAAAAGGAAATGTCACTATCCCTATCTATGCCTAATATGCCTATTTTGTAAAATAAAGACTAGAACGGTATGAGTATCAACCCTCACAAATTTTATTCCATCAGTGCCATCTAGTAATACCGAACAAAACTCTTTTGGTCCTTCAGTACATAGTGTCTTTAGCAGTACCATCGTTACATGCAAATACAGCGCCATCTACAAGTTAACAGAGCAACGTAGACTACACCAGCAGCTGTAGATACTGCAAGAAAGTACATAGGTACTTATGAGGACAGTTTTAGAAATTACGACTAGATGGCGTTGATACTAGCTACAATCCACCACACCCTATTAATAAAATAAAAAATACTTGTGTTACGTCTCGCACTTTAGTTCAGTAGTTAGTGAAAGTATTCATATTGTTATCTAGTTTATAACAGACTAGCTTTTGCCCACGGCTTCGCCCACGTGGAGATCTGAAATTATCCCACGGGAACGTACTACGTATCTTAAAACTATCTTACGTGCCTACTACCCGTGTGCCCGATTTCATCGAATTTCACCGTTAAGACGTGAATAGCTAACAGACAGAGAGAGTTACTTTCGCATTTATAGTATTAGTATGGATAGTATGTTTATGGATTGCAGAATTTGTAGACAAAACATTGAACCCTACAATAAACTGCAACAGTTGCAAGAGTATCTACTTAATATTGCTCAAAAAAAGAAAACAAAAGGCACATCATTGGTTTGTTATGTCAATTCATTGGTTCGTTGTAATGGTGGCCAATATTTGAAACTATCATACATCTAGGTATAATCGGTTCCAAACAAATCTGATAAAAGTGTAAACAAAACCTGTTCAGGTTCAATTACGCAATAACTCACTAAAGGGAATTAGCAAAAAAAATATTAGTAACACATTTATCTGTATTTAGAAGGTTTTAGTTAGATATCTCACCACTTTGTCTAACGATTATAAATTATTATTTGAATAACATTAAGTATTAAATTGAGGCCTGTAGGTAATTGAATAATCATCGACGAAAATTGAGGTCCTAAAAACTTCTTTAAGGTGATTTAAAATTAGAATTTCGTGTTTTCAATATTCAAATCAAAGCACTCCATTTACTTATAAGTGGCACTGCAAATTGGCATCCACAGGTACGTTTTTTGATTTAAAAAAATACATTTTCATTAGATACTTTTGGAACAGACTATTTATTTATTAGAACGTGCAACAGTACGACATGGAGGCAAGGCAAACAGCCTGTGCCTTCTGCCCCGGCAGTAATTGTCTGGGACAAAGAACCGCGCCAGCGCATCAAGCAGATCAGGTGCGTCAAAAGCGCCACGGAGCATCTTACAGGCTATTGTGAGCTTATCTCGAGCTCGCCTTACCTCTAGCGAGTTGTATCCAAGGCAACCCAGGAATAATTTTGTCGGATAGAGGTAAGGATAGTAGCCGCGTTTCTGCTTGTATAGTATACATGATCATACATCATAACTCATCTTATTAACATGTTGGCTCTTGATATTTAAATTAAAGGAAAACAGGGAACCGAGGACCAATAAAGGTATACCCACCGCACCACAGGACCAAAAAACTGGTTTTAATACGTACTCAATATTTTTATTAATATTATGCTCACAATCTAAGTACAGTGTAATTAGCTACCGAATAAATTAACTTTCTGGTAATTTCTATCCAGTTAAAACAATTAAAATCGTTTTTTTTTTTACAATGAAAAAATGTCGATACAATTCTCTAGAATAGGTATGCAATACGAAAATGAAAAAAGAAACAAAAATATTGTTTACATCGTTTTGACAGATACGTTATTGTAAATGACATTTATTAATTATTAATAATACGTAAAATTATAATAGTATAAAAGTGACTATTTTTTTTTACATCAATAAAGAAGGCCTTAGATATACACGCTTATATTTATTAGTAGGTAAATATAATTACATATACATAATGTTTATAGTTATATTTACATTGAAATCTATGTACATCAAAAACACTAACAGATCATCGTGATAAAAATTATAAAAAAACATACCCAGAGGTAAGAATTAAAACTATAAGTACATTTTTTTATTATAATACAAACTAATGGTAAAAATCACATAATAATAGTAAATAGATAATTTTTAATATGTTTTATCTTTAGTTTTGGGCAGTAATATTTTATATCCTTTAAAAAACTTAAAATCCATGAAAATGGAAAACACTGCCTCCTTTGCGTCGCGCAATTGTGTAAAAAGATGAATGTTTTTTTTTTATCGTACCGTACATATTTTATTTTCGGTACTTTTATAATAATACTATAACACGATATTTAATACTTAAATCAAATAGTAATTCCCACTAGGTCTATTTATTACTGCTCAAAAACTTGTTAAAGATATTTCGAAGCAGTAAGGCATAACTGCCAAGAATCGACAATTAATTTAAAATAAAAGACGCTTGCACTGTCCCAATTAGCTACTAGGTAAGCATTAATTAATTAATGATTAGCTTCAATACGCATTGACCTTTATGCCTTATTGAACCTAGGCTGAATAATAAGGATAGATTATTATTAAGACCAAGTGTTATTGGGTTTTTCTATCTGGAATATCTAAGAAGCAGCCCGGGCTCTGAATTATTGCCCGGTTGATGGCAATAGACGCTATACCCCCTGTTACATGGGACTTAAACATAACTGGTGAAATGTGGGCATAGGTACACCTCTGCCTAACCCTTCGTAGAAACGAGGCGTGATGTTATGTTTTTATTATTAAGTAAGCCCATTGTTGGACAAAACAGTTTGTATTTCGAACCAATAACAAACGCCCAGTATTTTTAAATAATTTTAAGTTCGTCCTAGGAATTGGTCCTTGCGTACGGAAGCTTTCTTTTTTTAAGTTACTGGCCAATTATTTTATAATAAAAACAAAAAAATCTTTATACAAGTACAATTATTTCATTTTCTATAGATTTCTGATAAGTTTTGATTTTGCTCATTATTTTTTTTATTTTTCTTGGTAAGTGGTCATATAGCCACCTATGGAAATCTGCAATACCAGGGGTACCACAGGTGTGCTGCCTACGCTTTTGAAAAGGACTCATAATTTTTTTCTTGAAGTTGGCCATTTGATAATGGCCATAATTCGACGTTAAAGATCGCTTCGATTTTAAAATGCTAAATTACCATTTCTATTTATTACTGATTTGTCTTGAAGTCATCTAAAACCATCTGTTATTAAAACTGTACAGGGCGATCCTCTGGCGAAACTCTGTGCACTTTCGTGGAAATGTCACTCTTGTTTATTATACAGAAGAAGTTTATAGGGAACTCCACATTTATTCACAATGGTTTTATCTTTTCACCATCAACAATTTCATCAAAACAACCAAAACAGAGCTCACCAAACAATTCTATAACCATCAAACCTGTTTGCAGTTCTCCAGAACTTCTCGATGCCATTACTAATGAAGAATATTCAAGTTCAATCATCAACACCAAAGTTTACACTCAAAGTCATTGTATTACGTCACACGACACTAGGGTGAGGGGGGGAGGGAGTCATCACTCTCTAGGTAGGTGACGTAGTTGTCCTCTCCGTGGGGAGCTCGGGGTGGAGGCAGGTTCGGGATGTCATAGCCGTGCATCTGGAAGTAATCACAGTACTTTGTTACACATAATTCTGCTGTTAAGTCTCGGGTTTAGGGGTTTCTGTATTGGTCCTAAGCGACTAAGGAGGCCAAAGGACCAACGTGATTTCTGTTGCACAATACCTTTGCAAGTTCCTATTCGTTTGGTGAGATAAAGCAGAAAATTACTTGTCCTGCTGTAAAGACATGATTCATCTAAAGTAATAGGCTGCGAATTCATAATCAGTAGGTAATTTTAATTATATACAATTTATTTATATTATATTATATTATACTTACTCAACAGGCTGTTTTATTTTAAAATGTTTATTTCAATTTCAAAGGGGGGGAGGGGTCAACTTAGGGGTCAATTGTTTATAAGACTGCTTTCCTTGAGCAAGCAAAAAATTAAGATAGTGTCAGAAATGCAGTTTTTTTTTTCAATATAGACGTAGTATTCATAAAGTAATATGATTTTGAAAATAAACGAGTAAATACATTCACTTGAATGAAACACAGCGTTTATTATTCAAGATTCAATACTAACCTGATTAACAAGCTGCTGAAACGCGGCACTATGTTGCGGAGCCCTGTCCAGGTCGGCGTGCAGCGCGAAATCCGAGAGCGCCTTCCAGGGCGGCTGGTAGGCGGTGACCTCGAGCGCCAGCGAGCCGGCCGCCTCGTGGCGCACGGGCGAGCCCGCCACCAGCGGCACGCCCATGGACATGTAGCCGAGCCGCCGGCCTTCCTGTGGCAAAGCATAAGTTGGGACCTTCGACAATAAGAGAGTTTCATTTGTTACTTTTGGGGTCGATTGCATGAACTATGCCCGAGGTATGGCACGTAGTATAAGATCATTATGAATGCCTAGGATAGCATTATATTCAAAAGTACCTTTTAAGTGCTGATTTGACTTTGAGGTATTATAGGTAAACAATTATACAGTGTCTCGTGTTCTCTTTGTAACTATAGACTTTGTTGTATGTGGTACTACAATGGGATCAGACGCTATTCTTAAATGCATTTCTATGCTAGTAACATGAGAGCGCATGAGAGGGCAGCACATCTATTAAGATCTCCACCACCATGAGAAGTCATAGAATGCAGCAGCCGTGACCAAAATTGACTAGATGGCATCATCATCAATAAATGTGATTGGGAACGGCAAAGATGGCATGATCGGTAAAGAATCAGACACTCACTCCTGGTCTGCTTATTTAATTCGTTTAACTTTCTTGTCGTCCATGACATTTGGCAACGGGTTTTCTGCTTTAAAGATCAGAATTCGGTTTCCTGTTCTTGACTTGTGACCAAAAACGTTTTAGGCAGCATAAGGACAAAAATCTCCTAGATATTCAGGGTTATAATTTGAGATGGGGCAACTACATTAACCACTGCAGCTAGAAAACTTGTAGAGAAGTTAGTTGCTAACTGTTTTCACAGATTTTGGAGAAATGGTACAGTCAGCTAGAATAACGACGATTCTCTGAATTCTCACTTTTTATTTAAAACTTTTCCCACACAGGCGACAGATTGCCAGAGACATGTCAATGGGGGTACCACTGGTAGGCAAGCGAGCCCCTGGCGTCGTACTCGTGAAGATAACTTGGGACCTTCGACAAATAGAGAGTTTTTTTGTTATTTATGGTGTTTGAAGGTGATTACAGGCTCAGGGCCTGAGCTAGAGATTCTGTAAGTAACGGGATTGTTTGTCTATGGCATACGATATTCCTGAGCTATGGCATTAAATTAAAGGACAAGACAATCTCCGTTGCTGTCAAAGTTATTGTTATTTTTTGCATCAAAATACCTAAAATGAGAGACGACAGCACTTTTATTAATGAGAGACTTGATCAGGCTTTCAGGAAATGCAGGAGATAATTGTTTATATTGGTTTAGCAAAAGGTTTTTTGGCAGTTCTCAGACACTAGCTAACTCCACCTCTAGAGTAACGTGGGTACTTTTATTTCTGGTTTCGAGACTATTTCTGGATTATATTACCCGCAGTATGCAAATAGATTTTAACTAACGGCGAACGGATAGACTACAATTACGTATTTTTACTAGTCTGGTGAAATACTATCCATAGGTAACTAATGAAATCCACCAAACATGTATAGGCCTGTATAAGTGCTAATAACAACATACTGCGATCACCAAACTCTTTGGCAAGCCTGATACAAATACCTTCTCCTAATCAAACTCTTCAACACATTAGAACCCACCTTCTCTTGTTGCATCTGCATCTTCAGCTGGATGGTCTTCTTCTTGTCCTTGCAGCGTTTGTTCTGGAACCAGACCCTGATGACGCGCGGGCTCAGGCTGGTCATCTCCACCAGCTGTTCCTTCATTAAAGCGTCGGGGCGAGGGTTTGCGGCGTAGCAGGTTCTGTGGAACATTATGGGCGTTTGGTTATGGATACTGAGGCCCACTTGCACCACTCACTAAATGCGTTTCGAGTATTTAAAACATCATTCTGCCTCTGATAATTTTAAGAGATTGACAGAAATATTTTAAATACGTTGAGCGTTGAATGCATTCGGTGATTTGTCGTGAAAGTGGGCCTTAAAAGTGCTTATTGAATACAATGTGTACTCAAACTCGTCAAGCGAAATTATCTATACTAATATAATATAGCTGAAGAGTTTGTTTTTTTTTGCTTGTTTGTTTGTTTGTTTGAACGCGTCGACTATTTCCAACTAACGCTTAAGGCGAAAGCGTCAAGGTAGCCCGCGAAATTTAAATTTTCTAACGTTTTTTGCAATTTGCAGGTCAGTATCATGTTGTACGGTGATCTAAATATGATTCGCGGCCGTATCAAATGTTTATTTATAGAATTATAATCATAAAAATGATCAATACAACTCTCTAAGTTCATATAATCGCATTGAATGACTATTTCATGAAATCATAACATTTGGCGATTGTGCTTACATAAGGAGTTGTATTGCTGATTGTAATGAATAAAATTATGTAAAGCCATATTGGTTACGGTCGCGAATCATATTTTAATCAACATAAAAAATCACACTGACCTGCAAAATGTAAAAAAGCTAAAGAAAATTTGAATTTCGCGGGCTACCTTAGCGCATGCCCCATAAGCATTGAACTTTTTACAAGCCTGCGGATTCCTAGGCTCCTAAGGGCAACACTGTGCTTTGTCAAGCAACATAGTTATAATAATCCTCACCTCAAGGTATGTAGTTGCTTCTCGTTCAAGACGGTGCGCACTCGCGTCGGCTTCCCGTCGGCGGCGGCCGTGGTGCGCGCGCGCCCGCTCTTGTGAGAGCCTGACTCACTGCCCGAGTCTGTGGGTGGACAAAATTGTAGGCATATGTTAATAACTACAGTTCTATAGTGGGGAATAGAAGTGTCGGGGAGTGTATTGTAAATTTCGGAAAATAACATAACATAACATCACGGCTTGTTTCCCCGATGGGTTGGGCAGAGGTGTACCTATAGTACACCCACATTTCGCCAGTTATGTTTAAGTCCCAAGTAATATGGGTCGAGCCTATCGCCATCAACCGGGCACAAGTCCATCCTCCGGGTTGCTACTGAGAAATTCCAGATAGAAAAACCCAATAACACTTTGCCCAACCTGGGGATCGAATCCAGGACCTCATGCTCAGCAGACAGTAGACCAACGAGGTAGTCTATCTACCTATTTAGCCCGTAATGTCCCACTGCTGGGCAAAGTCCTTCCTTTCCCTTTTCCGCAAAGTTCTATCTAGTCCTTTCCGTAAGAGTCAATGTTGTCTCTCCATCTTTGGAAAACTATTATTGGTAAGGTAAAACCTATTAAATTGCTAAAATTCTATCTTGTTACTTAAATGTACCTAATCAAATTTCAGATCGGAATTCTCAGGAAATCTAACACAATCATGAATTATGAAGTTATGTCAAAAATCTTGAATGAAGAATCAAACTGACAAATTAACAAAGCGAAAAGAAAGTTTCACGAGAAAATTATAATTTGGTGTGTTTTAAAAATGTTCGTACTTCGTCTTGGTTATTTAAGTTTAAGAACTTATAAATCCAAGATACAAGTTATAAAAAAAAGGAATTAGCAGGCTCCATAATATCCTAATTCAGTTTATTTTTACATACCTTGCCTTCACAATAATTCTAAACGTAAAATTATTAACGCCAAAAAACAAACATCCATCTACTACCCCTGCCCAACAAAAGTGACAAAAATTATGCACACACACGAATCTACGATCAAACAATATTACAATAACATAATCTAGCGATAACCATCTCCTACAGAGGGTCACTAATAACCGGGATTACTGCCCTGTCCACTTTATCCCTATTTGACACCTTCATAATCCTACTAATAATCCACTGACACCTTTGTACATTCCTAATTAGAAATTATTATTTTAGCTTTTGACTGGACAGTGTGAAAGGGCTTTAAAAATGTATAAGTAGTTGGCTAGTTTTCTCCACGGCAAAGCCAAAAGGAAGGGTTATGATTTTAGCAGTCTATGTATGTATGTTTGTATGTAAGTATGTTTCTATTTACGTGTGTTCCACCGTAGAGCCTAAACTAATGAAATGATTTTGATGAATGAGGTATGAATGGGTAAAAAAAAGCTAATGAAAATAGAATAGAATTCAAAAATAACACAGCATCACGCCTGCATTCTCCGAAGGGTTGGGCAGAGGTGTGTCTATAGTACACCCACATTTTGCCAGTTCAAATATGGTTGAAAAAAAAAAACAAAGATGCCTACCCGTCGACTTGAGAACCTCAGCTTCGGGTTTTTTTCGTCGGTTACTAGTGTATCTTCATAGTCTATCTTTTGACATTTTAAGGGGAATATTTTAATACCAATTTCAATTACTTAAAATTGTATTGTTATCTTTTACCTATGTTGCTGTGCCTATCGCTGCTGCTGCAGCTACTGTGATATCTAATAAACACTATGAAATGTAATAAATGAATATGAATAGATACATAGGTATTATCTCACTACAGCTAAAGTCAGTGGAAACACTGGGAGGGGACGTCCTAGAACGAAGTATAGTGACCCTGTTGGTGATGTTCTTGAGAAAGGTCAGGTTCTCACAACCAGCGTGCGTGCATTACCAGATGTATGAATGTAACGAAGCAAAAATAGTATGTAAGGATTGTAGTAGGTGGCGTTCTGTAGGTTCTGCTTACCCCTATGGGATGAAGGCGTGAGTTTATGTATGTATCTTCTTTCTTTTTCGTGTGGTTAGTGACTAACCTGATGTCAGAGATCTTAAGCTGCCCGTGGGTCTCTGACTTGACTTCACATGCCGTCGCGAAATATTTCTCAGGCATGTTTCCTCACGATGTTTTCCTTCACCGTTTTGTATGTGTCTCACTACAAGTTGAAAAGTCAAAAAGGAAATGGTGAATGTTGGCAAACGAGCCGACTTCCCACCTGGTTGGAAAAACACACCTGTAGTAAGGGGGTTGCCCTTCTAAAATCCTATCACCGACACTTATCTCCGGCTTGTACCAATGTTGTTTGGCAGCAAACTTATGTTGGTATAGTGGTGGTAATAATAACTCCAGCTTATTATTTTCCCACAGTAGGGCATAGGCCTCTTCTCATATACAGAAGTCACGAGCATTGATCTTGATCACTAAGCTTGCTCAAGACGGGTTGGCGATTTCAGACTTATATTGACTGTAAGTCCAGGTTTCCACACGATGTTTTCCTTCACCGATGTCAGTAATATCCTAGATAAACTCAGAAGTACAGTGGTAGTGCCTAGCCCTACTATAAATCTAGAATACCTATACCTTCCAACCAATCGAATACGAAATAGCCCGAAAAAAATTGTTCCATCCCCTCAGAAAATTGGTCCTTTGGGCCTGCCAGCTACAAAATAATTAGACAAAGTCACGATTACTTATATAAATATATAAGATACACGAGAAAAAAAAAACGGACTATTTTTGTCCATAAAAAAATATGACAACGTCGCATTTTCTTAGCTTTAAATATGAATAATAGGTTTGAATGAAAATGATTTACTCGTACTTATCAATGAAACTTAGATAAACACATCGACAGTCTAGTGTTATGTTATCGTATCTTCGAAACTATGTATTTTTGGAACACTTGATCGAGGTCTATTTGTATTATTTTTATTTTACTTTAAACCTTAGAGTTACGGGTCATCAAAAGGAACACGTTGTAGACAGCCAAGTTTGAAGCTATCACGGTAAGATTTTTACAGAATAGATCGCCAGGCCCTTTGTGTTCCTGCTGGGGTTGCGGGTCTGTCCGAAAGGGATATCGCGGCCCCAGCACATAGGCAACGGAAGGAACACGGGTGGGTTTTAGTCAGTAAAAGTCTGACACTCCCTCTCGCTCTGCCCAGAGCGGGAGGAGTCATTTGATGATTTCCCACCCCAAAAAAAAAAAAAAAAAAAAGGCCCTTTGTGTTAGGCCGTTAATTCTAGTTTAGAAAAAAAAAACATACCTACTTAAATAAAAATATTCCCGCTCGGCAATGATAACGTAAATGACGCAATATCTTTTGACTGAAGGTGACTCGCGAAAATACAAAAAAAGAAGAAAAGGAATTTTATCACCTCCAGCACTCCATACCATCATTATCTATCTCACCCGAACTAGATTTACACATTTTTTAATTAACCGATAAATACTACAAGCGACTAACTCTGTTCGGTATTATCAAACGCGTCGGCGCCTTTGTCGGCGCACATCAAAGGTGTTATCGACAAATCACGGCATGATCGCGAAACGATTATCGATACTCGAATTTGTAACGATAATATCGATAAGGTAAGGTAATCGCATGTACCTATGATATGGTAGATCTAATATTGGTTGATGTTAAGATTGTAGACTAGTGTTTTGCGGCGGATTCGTGCGCTATCGCTGTTTACGTGTTTGATGTATGATCTTTTAGGTGTCTTTTTGGATTTTTACGCCGTAGCCGCGCCTTCGTAAGATCTTTTTTGGAGTTCCGTGTGCTAGAATAAAATGACGGAACCATAGCAGGATCTCGAAAAATTATAGAGGGAACAGTGATTTATTTTTTATAAATAGGTTTCTACTGAATAATGAACGTATTAACTACAAATAAAAAATGTATGTCATGTAAAAACTAGCAGTACCTACAGTTCGTGTCAAATAACTTTGCCGCTCTGAAGTTAGGTTGCGCATGCACGCTGGCGCGCTATTGTATATATATAAGTAAAATTTACTACTGCGCAGTCATTTTTAGTCTACTTCAGAGCGGCTAAGTTATTTGACACGAACTGTTACAGTTCGTTCAAATAATTGAAGTTTGCATGCTTTAATTTTTAAGCAAAACATGTATGATCTCTGAAGCTTTATAACACCTATGTATACCATGTTTTACGCAAATAAATTATCTTATTTTATCTTATCTTATCGTAATTCTTCTGCCCTTATCTCAATTAATTTATAGTCGGTACAACATCTCTTTTTCTTCCACACTTCTCTATTAGTTGTCATCTCGGTAGTCACCCCTCTCTGACCATATCATCTTTCACACAGTCCATCCATAGCTCTTGAGCTAATATCTCTACTAGGAACTCACTTGTCGCAGGTTTTTACGCGCCTATTCAAACTTGACCGATAACTAGGTACCATAGGTACTCAGTTTACGCGCTAACGTTTTTCTCTTGGTTCAATCAGGGCTAGCGTTGTAAGATGTGTAAATAGCTCGAAGTAGATTTGGCAGGTGGCGTTGAGTGGCGCCGCCTTCAAGGTTTAACACTTTTTTTATGAATTGGCTGATCGCCTTGAGATTTTTTGCTTAAAAGTTTAAAGTAAATGTGAAAAATACCTCATTATGTAAAGATACAAGGAAATAAGGAATATATACAAGGAAAAATCAGAGATGGTTTTCGAAAAATTATTTGCCTTGCCTACGATTTATGCGCCATGATTTACCACTCTTCTAACCATGCTTATGCCCCACACCGAAAACAGTATTTTTGTACAATCTGCAGTGCGTGAAGTCTAGATTATTTTTAATTTATTTCTGTAGTCCCTTTAAACCAACAAATAAGTTCATCGCGAATTCACAACATCAGAATCACGGCGGACAAAATGCAGAATTTTTGGTCCTTGCAGATAAATGTTTGCAAAAAAAGTACAAATACCTAAGAATGGAGGCCAGCACAGACATTTTGTGCAAACATTTGTCTGCAAAGACCAAAAAATATGTGGGCAACACATATTTTTTGGTCTTTGCAGACAAATGTTTTCTCTTCTCTTCTATTCTTAGGTATTTTGTATTAGACAATACGATATTGGAGTGGTGGACGTTAGTGGACGACTTTCGGCTGAAATGATGATGAAATGAAAACGATATTACGATAGAACATTAACTCACGCGTGGGCATAGAACCAGAATAGAAAGTTCATGTGGGTGATGTGAGTTGTTGTGTTGTTGTTGCTCATAGTTGTGTTAATTTGGTTTTTTGTTTATCTTTATTTTTCGTATGGTTAGTGACTAACTCTTTATGCTGCCCATGGGCCTCTGGCTCTTGGCTTCACATGCCGTCGAGAAATATATCTCAGGTATTTGTTTTGTGTGTTTCCTCATGATGTTTTCCTTCAGCGTTTTTGAAGCAAGTGATCATGATACAATACGCACATGAATCCGATAAGTTAGAGAGTTACTGGGTTACTTACCGGACATAGAATCAAGTTCATGTGGTTGATGTGAGTTGTTGTTGTTTATAGTTGTGTTGTTGTTGCTCATAATAGTTGCATTTTATTGGTGTTAAAACCTAACTAAATCATAGTTGCTAGGTTACTTACCGGACATAGAGCCAAGTTCATGTGGATGATGTGAGTTGTTGTTGCTTAAAGTTGTGTTGTTGTTGCTCTCAGCGTTCCCACTGGTCGCACTGCTCGCGGTCGTGCTCTGAACAAATGAATTTCACTGTTTTTAGACAAATTCATAGCATGTTCGCTGGTACATAACGAAGATTTTTAAGAAGCGACTTTTTATTATACCTACTGTTAAATAGGAAAGGGCTATAAGTTAGCTGATAACGGAAGAAAGACAAAATTTAGAGGTGTCTCCAGGTAGCAATGTTGATAAAGTTGGAATATTAGAATTTTCAGGAATAAGTTGATATAAAAGAGAAGGGAGTAAATGATGGCGTGACGGTTGACAAGAGAGAATCGAAAGAGAAAACGTGTTGCGCCGACCACATGGTACAAGCGCAGGAAGATAGGAATATATAAATTAGATATAGATTTAATATAATTCAAACTCAAAGCATTTATTTAAATTAAACCATTTACAGGCACTTTTGAATTGTCAAATAGTCGCGTCAGTTAGTCAGAAAGTTGAAGCTAGTTGCCCATTCCAAAACGTAGATCTTTATGGAACGGGCAAGAAACTCCAAGGACCCTCTTTTCAATATAGAAAATTACAAAATCCTGGGTACATTATTCTTGTTGCTTCTATATGTGAGAACAATGTACAAACAATAATCAAAACAATTCAAAATATAAGATTAAAAATAAGCCATGGCAGTTAAGAGATGACCAGTCACAACTGACGGCGCCCGTTCACGAACATGACGCGTGGATCAGCACCATCCAGCTCAACCATTTTGTAGAGAACCGAATGATCGAACACACTCGCCACCATCAGCGAGACATTTAAGTGAGCATGACATACTCTCAACTGCCGTGGTCTTTCAAGTCAAAATACATCTTAATAACATAAAAAAATAAAACGGCTAAATATATAATATATGGATATATGAATTAGTTTTGATGAGAAAATAAAAGATGCAGAGGGGTTTCCAGGTAGAAATAATAAAGGTGATTTAATTCTTTTATTTTTTAAATACACTTGTCGTAGATATATTTAGTAACCTATTCTGCTTAAATATTCCTAAAGAGTCATAAAAAACCTTGTAAGAAATCGACACATGTTTTACCTCTCAACGAGGCATCCTCAGGATGACGATTGACCTGTCGCGAAAATCAAACAAAAGCACAAGCAAGTTAAGCGGAATAGGTTACTAAATATAATATATCTACGTGTATTGTATTTTAAAGTAGATTTTTGCGGAAATCTATTTTCACGCCTGAATCAATTCAATCGTTTTTGTAATATGTAAGTACAGACGGCCATATGAATTAGGTACTCCCCTTACTTTAAATAACTTAGAAAACGGACAACCCATTTATTATTGACAGTCAGGCATTTAAAACCATGCAAACTTGACTCAATAGTCACTTTTTATGTGATTTTTTTTTTTTAAGTTTTATGTAGGTATTTTATGAACCAACCTTTTCTAATACATCATGGTCTTCTCTACAATATAGGGCTCCTCCTTCTCGCAACGCGAATTCGTCACCTGTAGGAAAAATAATTTGTTTGTTAAAGAAGGTCAGTGTCATATTTTACATACACTAAATCAAAGATACTCGTACTTCCAGTTTTGACGCATTTAAATTGTAATTATTTATATTAAGTGATAGCTGCACCCCGTGGTTTTACCCGCATAAGTCTCGATCCCGTGGAAATATCGGGATAGAAAGTATCCTATGTCCCAACCCAGGTTATGGTCTACCAATGTGCCAATTTTCATCCAAATTTGTACAGCCTTTTTATCGTGAAAGCGAAACAAACCCACTTTCTCTTTTATAATATTAAGTTAGGATAGTTAGGACTATGAGTGCTACAATGACGACTCTTGATTTTTAGACTCAAAGGATTACACGACAGAATAGATGTCGTTTAAAACTAACAACAAAGTTAAAGTCGGTTAGAACCCTGATTAAGTATACCTGATTCTCGAACATTTCTGAGATAGAATCACACTCTGGTTCAACAAGATAAATATATGGGAAGAGCACAATTCAAGAGAGTTCATATAATTTTAGATAGGTACCGATTTTCGGTATGACACAGTACTTACCTGGTATAAGTTGTCTGGCGCAGGCGCAACACCGAAAGCAGTCAATGTGGTAGATCTTCGTCTTGGCTCTCATCACGAAGTCGTTCTTACTGAAGGAGGAGCCGCATTTGTCACATTTTGTGCCGAATAATCTGATGACAAGGAAATAAATTTTAATTTTGAAAAAGAAAAAAGACAAGAAGAGAAGAGTTTATTTTGATGTTTCTACTACCTTCGAAATTAAATCAAAACAAAAGAAAGAAAGTTTTTCTAGATGCCTTCATAGTCCTAGACGGGACTTCCCAAAAATGTATATCAAATTCTAATAAAAAGTAGTACACTCGACTCACTCTAACGAAATGAAACACTCCTGGAGTTTGCAAAAGGCGATTATGCAACATGTCGCGGAATTAATGCACTCCACCGATCATCCCAATTAGAATAGTGTGTTATAATCATAATACTTAAACTGAATTTGTATTTATTTATTTTATTATTTATGTACACACAGTAAAATAGATACAGATACGACATAATAATAACTATGAGTACAAAAGTACTGCTTATTTCTTAAGAAATTTCTTTTAGCAGACCTGCGAAAGGAGAAATAAGAAAGTTAAATAAGTAAATTTAATAAGACATAATTTTTAAAGGACCATTTCAGACTCTAATCTACATGGTCCTCACATGGCTTCACCAAGATTATGTCTGGACTTTAAAAGAGACTGCGACCTCTGAGTTTGTTTCGGCCTTTCTTCTCAGAGTAGTCAGATAGGAAACACCGACCTCACCTAGCTTATTTTTAATATTTTTTTATATGACGTGTAAAAGTGATTCCGATATCCTATTTACAGAATAAACAATTTCATTTCATTTCATTTTAATATTTTTGTGTATAAAACATTGTTTATTTATTATTTATTTAATACTTCAAGCACACAAATGTACGGAGGCGGACTTAATACCATAGGCATTTTCTACCAGTCAACCTTTGGGTGATGCAGACACAAACAGTGGTAGGTGCCAGTCCGGGACAGTGGTCCAACTGCTCTGTCCAACTAGTTGGACCATGGGTCTTTACTAGGGGCAGTTGTCCAACTTTAAAAATAGTTGGACCAAAGCACCTTTTGAGAGTTCCGTGGTCCAATTCATTTAAAAATAACTTGCCAACTCTAAAAACCTCAACTGCATCTTTATGTTTGTATGGTACCTACTGGTTTACGGTTAGGTATATTGAACGTCTTTGCAGTAAAATAACAAAATTAAAGTCGGGTGACTAATTTTTAAACTTTATTTTTTACAATGTTTTACAACATTCAACAAAATTTATCTAAAGCATGACC
This sequence comes from Agrochola macilenta, assembly GCA_916701695.1. Lineage (NCBI taxonomy): Eukaryota > Metazoa > Arthropoda > Insecta > Lepidoptera > Noctuidae > Agrochola > Agrochola macilenta. The sequence continues at coordinate 1,250,220 of OU753576.1, forward strand.
TACAGTAATATCACCTGAAATCAGTTGCTGATGGTCCAACTATTTTTAAAGTTGGACAACTGCCCCTAGTAAAGACCTATGGTCCAACTATTTTTAAAGTTGGACAACTGCCCCTAGTAAAGACCTATGGTCCAACTAGTTGGACAGAGCAGTTGGACCACTGCCCCGGACTGGTAGGTGCAATAGCGAGAATTATTTAAACTAATTGTAGGAGATAATTGTGGTCATATTACAAATCTACGCACGCACACAGTCGCACATGTCGGGTCTAGCGTACCAGGTATTTCGTCAATTTTGGTTTGACTGGACAGCGGAACTGCGATTATAAATTATGTACTTAGTTTTAATTATTCTTGGAATGAAAAATTACCTAACCTAACCTAGTACTTTTATAAAGTGCAGTAATTCAGTAACACATTGTATGTATGCACCACGATATTTTTATCTGCTAATAGGATTACGGCAATCGATCCATTAACTGGTAATTGAAAGGATACTCAGTAGTTGATCGTTTTCAAGATCTAGATACCTACAGATTAACAACGGGCCTCCCAATGGACCTAGCAACTATTAAGAATGAGAACGCTGTAGACAACCTTGTGGAACAAATCCGTCAAGTCACCTTTCAGGGTTACCAAGGATGTGAGAAGGCGGGGTAATTGCGTAACATACATACAATGACAATCGATGGCTATACCTTTCATTTTGACAGTTCAGCCACTTTCATTGCGTTATTATTATTATTCATTTATTTTTGTTATGCGTTGACAAATTATTCAAAACCAATGGAGCATTGGATTAGGAATTTCCTTTAAAACCTTCGGATTGTGATTCAAAGTCGTGAAACATGTGTAACTGAAAAAATGTGACAATGATTCATTCCTTACTAGGATTTTCCGTTCCTACAAAGTACAAAATAGTTGAAGGCCACACAGATATCTGATGCGGGAATCGACCCGTGACCCTGAGATAATGGAATACTTACCACAATTATGTTTTTATATAGCCATAGGAAATTTCCTTATGATGATTTTTCCTCGTTGTTTAAAAACCTATCAATTTGTTAAAGTGCTTCGAGTTACTCCATAGAATGATGGAGAGCATTTTTATGGGAAACTAAATGACCCGCCGCTTTGTGTCGAATTTTTAGGGTCCCGCCGTCAGAAAACGGACAAATTTTATGTCTTATCTGTCCTAAAAGATAAGATATTTTATTCTCTGTTGTTTAATTTATGTTACACACAGTAAAATAGATTCAGATACGATATAGTATTGAGTACACACTAGATACTGCTTATTTCGTAAGAAACTTCCCAGACCTGAGAGATGAGAAATTATAAATGGAAACAATAGTGTGTGAGAACCAGAAGAGAAGAATATGATGTTGTGACGTCTTAAACTAAAATATTAAATCCCTGGGTCAAATTAAACTTTCAACGACCAAATTAACGACCGCCGGTCAATTTAACTACGAGTATATTATATCAGTACTACACTACAAAACCTTTTTATTTATTTATTCAAATTCAAATGTTTATTGCTCAACACAGTAAATAATCATATATTTCTAGAGGTCAAGTGAATGCGCAGATCACACCAGAAAATACATAGAAAATTAATTTAACACTACAAAACATACAATGGGCGGCCATATCGCTTTCTGCGATCTCTTCCAGGCAACCTTGGAATGGGCAGTGATTGCGTGGACATAAAAATGGGGTTGTCATTGTAACCTTTTTATATGTAATGCCTATTCCTCTAGACTTCTAACAAAGATCCTCTTGTCTTATTTAACTAAGAAATTGGTCATGAGAAAAGATTTCCAGTAAGCTGGAGCCGCGTATTCCTGATAAATTCTCATCCGCTTGTCTCTTGTCTCAACCCATGAACCAACGTCATGAACGCCAAAGGCAAGAAAGAATGTGGAACATTTATGCCAATATAAGTTCTTTGACCTAAATATTTGAGAAACAGTAGCAAAAAAAAATCTCATTAACCAAACATAAAAATCTCTCAAAAAAACAAAAAAGGTCCACAACAAAATCGAATTTACATCAATAAAAACCAGCTTATGAAACTGAAATAGATTGAGGAACGATGGCGCGATGTATTTTTAAAATCCACCCCGTGGGGAGGGGTCAACGACCGCACTTAGGGGCTGGTTCCACCCCCAGCAATCCTGCTAAAAGCATCGCCTATAGCTACAGCGATACCTGTATATTTACTCTGTAGGTTAGAAAGTATAGGTAGGTTGGCAGCCTTGCGAAACTTGGTAGTGTTGGCACCCTTGGCGTTCTAGTTTTAATGTTGGCAGTGTGCTCTAGTATTCTTATGTTGATATTCGAACGTAATCTAACTTAATAAAGTAAAAAATGGTTTTCTATTACGTAATTGGATTGGTCTTTGTGGTATAGTAAAATATGGATGGTGGTATTTTTTATAGAGAGATACCTAGTTGGGTTTTCACATTTTATTAGGTATACGAAAATAATAATATACTTAGTAAGCTTATTGGTATGTACTCAATTTAACTTATGACAGGTTTTTTTCTATTTTGGGTCTTTATGATAGGTTTGAAGGGAAAGTAGATCTTAATATTCTGGATTAGAATAATATGCTTTTACGGTGGATAAGTAGGTAAATAATGGTTCGATGTATATAGACGGAATATAGTTACTTAGCTGAAATTAAACAGGCACGGTTAGCAACAAAAATCGATGAACACTTCGGTTTCTTTAATCATAATAATTATTGAGCAATAACATAATAAATACAAAGAAACTGCAGATGATTGTATGCAGAAAATCATTAGGTTTTGCTTGCAGAAATTTTTGATTGCATAGCTTTGATTTAAAATATCAAAAATAAGCTTTTTAGTATAATGAAACAGATCAATCAAGCGGTTGGTTAGATCAATTACATATTAGAAAAGTTTTGAATAAGAAAGTGTGAATGTATAAAAGAGTCGATTAAAGAAACAGGTGTTGAAATGCAGAAAAGTAAAGTATCGAATACTTTTAGGTCTATTTAGATCTTATGTAACAGTACGTATGATCTAAGTACTTCTGTTGCAGACTCAGCTGACTGCAACTATGAAATCACAAGTGGCGACTGGCCGGCATCATCCATGCTGGCTGGTTTTAATATTCTTACCACAGCAAAGACAAAGACAAAGATATTCGTAGGATATGGTATGAGATTGGTCGGAAAGCTACTGCTTCCTTGGAGACCAGTGGCTGCTACACAGGTGTCCGCAATTTACGGGTGAATGACGTCACTGAAACGTTATATATGAAAGTACCTAAGTTGGTGTTTTCCTAGAGAGCGTTATTGACTTTAGTCACGTGAAAAAGGGTCCATACTGAGAAGAGTGAGCTCACATGTTGTTAAATAGCATTTCCATGACAATCAAATCAAGTTACTGCGTCATTGTCAGAGGTGTCAAAACGAAACAGGAACGCGATTGTCTTTTGACGCGGTAGGGCGAGTCTAACGATTTAAATCTTTGCCGCTGTCATAATTTACATGACAGACGTCACTTCGCCCGTTAAGTGCGGCTACCGGTCTTCTAGGAAACCGTAGCTTGTTCAGGACACATTCTTCGGTAAAAGCAAGAAGCAAGAATATGACTACACTGTCAGTCAAGAATTTAAGATATTTCCGCTTAAAACAATGATGTTTTTAAGACCGACAAACAGACATTACGACAAAAAACTGCAAAAAATATTCAAACTTATCTTTATAACTTTTGATATATGTTTGAGTGTTGGACTATGATGAATTAGGCACATGGCTATCATTGTTTATCATATTTTATCTAGTACACAATGATTATCTTTGTCTGATAGCATGGAAACATATACGTGATAGCCATCTCTTTCGATGGATACTTTAAGTAGGTATATAGTTTACGTAAGGACATTCTATATTTTGAGCTCTTCCTTGAACAGGTGGTATCATTGCTAGGTCGACGTTACCATACAAAAATGTGGTAAGAGTCTGGTAAAATGGTTTAGTTGTAGACATAACGTGTATGGGTGACCGAGTGATGGGTTAAACTATCCGGATTGTAATATTTTTAGTTTAATTTTTGTTCCTTACCATTACTGACTAATGACGATCTTTTCGGGATATCAGAAGCCTAAGTGCCCGTTCACACGTACCACAACCACACCCCTTCGCAACGACAAAATTTGGGCAAGCAGTGGTTACGTGTGAATTTTTTGCTGCAAATTTTTGCAATTGCGTTGTTGTTGCGTTGCCACTAGTAGTTGCAATTTGGTTACGTTGTAGTTGTTTGCAGACAGACAGATCGTAGTGGGTGCTACGTGGTCGGTATCGCCAACATGGTTGATTTTGACAGCAAAATGTGGTCCACGTAAATAAGCTAAATAAGCTTTTCATCTTTGTCGTTGTGGTGTAGTTGCGGTTGTGGTGTGGTTATGGTACGTGTGACCAGGCTCTTAAAGTTAGAAACCAACCTGTCTTGCAAGCATAGCATGACCACCGTAGAAACGGAAAACAGGAAGGACAAATAATGACAGATTTCAGAAAGATTGATATGGCGTGATGTCAAAAACAAAGAAAACAAAAATGTCACTTTGAATTACGAACTTTTTGGATAACGAACAGACTCAATAGGCAAATCAATGACATGAAATATCCATTCCAACGTGGCGATTGGATTAAAACACACATACGGTGTAAGTTGTAACGCCAATTTTAAACCAAAATAATTATCCTTAAATTATGAATTTTATGACTAGTTAGATTGTCCAACATTTTTTTTTAAATCTGGCGGCTTGTGAAACATGCAAAAACCGTATGGCCAAATATAATAATGAATAACCAAGACCACACAGCCTGGGATCCTGCCTACTCGTCACCAGAACATGTCAGTTTCCGTAAATAGCATGTAAACAGTAACGCGACACTCCAGCGCAGGATAAGGTTACGCTAATTGACGCTTGCGCAGTAGCTGCTGGGTTCAACCGACTTGAAGCGGAGATTTGTTTGTTTTTAGTTGTAATTTTTGTTTGTTGTTATTTTATTTATGAATGAATTTGGATGCAAACAAGACTATATCTATGGTTGTCTAGAACCAATATTTTAAATCACCTTTCTTACTTTTACATCCTGTTTAAGTATTGATTCAAAATCAGCCTATATTGTTCCCACTATTGGGACACTAGCCTCCCCTCTTCGAGATGTGGGCTGTAATCCACCACGCGGGCCCAGTGCGGGTTGGTAGATGTCACATTTCTTTGAATTTTTGGTTCTAGTACATGCCGGTTTCCTCACGATGTTTTCCTTCACGGTTTTGAGAGCAGTGGAATTATTTACATGTGAAATTATTTACACAAAGTAAAGCGCACTACAGACTGCTCTCAGTAGCTACTGCTACAGTATCTATTACGTGATTTTAATGTAGTACATTGATGACTATTGATTAACTAACGAGCTGACCTTGAAACCTTGTTTGCAATCTAGTCGAGATATATTTATTACTGTTATTAATCTTATTAGACTATGGGTCTACGGCGCGGCGGCGTAGCAAATAAACTCTTTGCTACGCCGTAGTCGGGTACCTAATTATTTGTGATTTACTGAATTCTATAGGCCCCCGAATTGAGCATTTTTTTTGTCTCATTCTGCTTTCAAGTAACATGAAAGCTTTCTGGACAGTATTTGGCTATTTCATGACTGTTTTTGCAACGGGTAACGCAACTGATAACATTGCAAAATTCATTAGTATTTTCAAATGGATTTAAAAATCTGCAGAAAGTAAGTTATACGTCACTCAATAGAACAACTTAATTTAATTGTTTATCAAGTTCAAACAGAAATAATTGAGACAACAATATCCCCAAAATGTTAACATCACAACATCCCATAGGAAATCCTCTCATCGAATAAATAAAAACACTTCAAATTATTCCCCGTTTCCTCTAAAATGATGGATCACTATTGTACACTTTGTACTCAGTACTACAAACAATGAGATTTTGTCTTAAATAGAGTATTTTCAGTACATTTCCTATATTTACCGCGCGTTGATAGACGTGGTCGCTTCGACCGCTGGCGTAAACATTGTGTTTCCGTCCCGCGTTGGCTTTTGAAGGGTTAATTATAAAGTTTGATTGGCTATTTTTGTTGTGTTTTGTTTCGATTTCAGGGTTAGGTTTGAAAGTACTGTGGTTGCCGTAATATGAAATGTCCTGCCCGAAACCGTAAGAAAACATGTTTCGTGCACTACTTTTCTACAACGTATATATGTAGTGTTCAAGGGTGTAATTTTGGGTATATGTTTAGCCCATAGATGTCCTCAAAGGCTTCTATCACATTGCTGTAGGTACTTATCTAGATAAACAGCAGAATCATCTTCTAATATTGCCAAAATATGTAGATAAGGATGTTTGTAAATGTATGAGCACCATGTATCTATGAGTTATTTCATTTATCTTTCATTGCTTAATTTTTAATTCTTTTTGCATATTATGTTATAGTAAGTAATCTTATTTCAGGTGCATCGTACATATAATTAATGTATACAAATTATTGTAAAATATTTTAATAGAGGAACGTTGGAGTATTCCCCATACGAAAACTAGTTTTTGGAAGGGGCGACTACAATCAATACAATTTTTTTGTAAATTTTGACGTTCAAACGTTTTAAATTAAATTATTTTACTGTGACTTTGACATAAGGCTATATTTACTATAGCCTAGCATATGCTAGGCTGTCAACACAATTTTAAGGGGAAGACATAGGTCTTCCCCTTAAAATTGTGTTGACAGTGGAAGTCTGGGCTGGCTTTTGTGACTTCGACCTTCACATAGCTTGTTGATTCTCAGCCTCAATTTAAATAAATGATTTTTGATTTATCACTTACAGCGGTCTATTAGAAGAACTATGACGGCCCGATATGATTAATTATTATCTATGCCAATTATCTCTACAGACAGACAGACAGTCGGCATCTATTGACATAAACTATAAGTCATAGATATTAGTATAATTCAAAGAACTGGGTAACGGGTAGCCGCATTGTTTAGAAGTCTTATCTGATTATAGCTTATCTATGTTTTCCTAGAAAATTGTTAAATCCTTGAGATTAAACTCATGGCGTAATGATTAATTCATATCTGGGTAGGTACTATTGTAAATAGAAAAGTAATTGTTTGCGTGATGATGATATTTATTTATTTAAATTGGTTAAAAAGAACATTTTACACGTCAACAATAAATTATGTTCAATCTAGATGAGTTCGGTGTTTCCATCTATGGTATTTCCTACCCGACTACTCTGAACTGAAGGAGGTCAACGATTCAACGAATATACCCGTGTATGTCTGTCTGTGTGTTACTTTTTCACGCCGAAACCACTGAACCGATTGTTATGAAATTTAACAGATAGGCTATTTTTCATCTTGGATATTTGTATTAAAAAATTATGAAATACCTACAAAATACATGCAGATGAAGTCACGGACAACAGTTTAGTTGCCAATAATTTTAAACATCGGTAAGTACGTAGGTACTTAGTTACACGGTAACTAATCTGTACGTATGTAACGTATGTAGGTGCTTTTACGTATTGACTCCTACCGCTACACTCGCATTGCCGTCAACCATAATTACCAAGTTCAAAGGGCAACTGATAGAAATCCGACGACTGACGAAACACGAAGTTTGCCGAGGGACATTAAGAAAGTAGTACTGTACGTTGATAAGCGCATCTTTTCAGAACAGCTGGACCGATCTGGCAAATTTTTGGTTTTAAATGTTCTTAATAGTCCGAAAGAGTGGTGGTGACCCCAGACAGGCGCTTTACTTTGTGTAGATTATACCATCACCACTGTTCTCAAAACGGTGAAGGAAAACATCGTGAGGAAACCGGCATGTCCTAGAACCAAAAATTCGAAGACATGTGACATCTACCAACCCGCTCTGGGCCCGCGTGGTAGATTACGGCCCTCTCTAAGAGAGGAGGCCAGTGTCCCAGTAGTGGGAACATTGTAGACTGATTATGGAATAGTCCGAATCCGGTTCTTACGGAAAGAAAACTTTGAAAAGTTGCCGGGAAATATGGAAAATTCGGGAAAATTGAAAGTAAAAATTTGGTATGAATTCTTGAAACATGGATTGGACAGGACCACTTCTGTAGAGAATTTTTACTTGCCTAAGTATATAACTACTTGTTTCCCTACTACATATACTTTAATATAATTATTTTGACACAAAATGAGAGATAGAGTTATAGTTTCCAAAAAAACCACATCCACCATAAACATTGCTTTTGGTAAAGAGTAAAGAAAAAAAGATTTTTCAAACTTAAAAGAAAATGTGTTGACGTTTTTCTCCACATTCCTGTCTGTCTCCTACATTAGCGACTGGAAGTAAGAAATGTAAACTCTTCCGTTTATCAACAGTTTACAAAATGCCTAAAACTCGGACCTAAAAAAAGAATAGCGTTACGTCAATCATAAGTCGGGCGCCACTTTATACACACAGACTCCAAAGATGAAATTCACTAAAATAACCTCTAATGTTTATCTTTTCACCCTTCCATTCCTCACTGCTAAAATATAGTATTACACTAATACAAACAAACTAAAACGGTTGGTAAAATAAAATTATAACTCCAAAGTTTTTATGCTCATAGAAATAAAGACTAAAATTGAGCGTGCTAAGCTGAAAATATGTTTTCGAACAGCAGAATGGGTTGGTAAAGTCTCACTGTGATGTGCCGAAGTGAAAACAAACGCAGCTCAACTCAGCATTATGTATTTTGGCGCCAAAACAAACGTCAGTTTGACAGCGCGGCGGGCGGCGGGAACACGATATCTGTTTGTTCCCGTTTACACCGGCCGGATAAGCGGGTTTTCGATTACCAATGTTTTGTTTTTTCTTTTATTTCTTTCGATATTTTTTTTGGAATGTGAAATTACTGATTGCTGTTATATCTGTAATGAGAACGGACTTGGTCGTGTTCTGAAGTTTTGATTGTTGTGTTTTAGTGAGATTTACCGTGTCTTCATTTGACGTGGTGTGGAAGATCAATATTTGATTGGTCAGATTCCAATTTGATGTCAGAAATTGAATATTCCTATGTTCGTGCTGGTTCACCGCTGCTTTGGACATTTAATTTGACATTTAAAATCGGGCTTCAGCTGTTGTATTTAATTTCCATAAATAGATTCATAGCAGCAAACTACAGTTATTTGAACGCGCCAGGTGAACTGCCGGCGAATAAGTCTAGTACCAAAGTAAAGTATACAAATTTGATTAACCTTTGAACATTAAACAAATGAATGCAAATTATTCGTAGATATAAGCTTTGTGCAGACTAGCGCGACACTGATTATTGTTATATCGTGAAGTCTTCTTAGAAATTGAATTGTTCGATTCACGTCGCGCCTTCGCGTCGCGCTGGTCTGCACGAGGCTTTACGGTACTATTATATAGCTGACCGCAGGTGGCAACTGCAGGCGACGTGAGGCAGGACTGGTTTTTATGAATTTCTATAAAATAACTTCCGTAGCTAGCGACACGTTGCCTTCATAGACATACATGAAAATACATAGAATCCAGCCGCCTGCGGTCGGCTACGGAATTGTACCGTAAGAGAATCAGCTCTTTTTGAACGTCACAAGTTATACAAGGTGGCAGGGATATTGACGCGCTATCTGTTACCATGGATTCAGTACATACATGATTCTAATAATTTTCGTCTTTGTTCCATACATTTTGACCGCGTAAGTATTGCACATTTGTTGGAGCAGCTGTTTAAAAAAAAAAACTACTGGATTTTCAACATAGTGGGGTTGTATAACACTGCACTCAAAATTCAACACTCGCAACTGTTTTAGCTTTTTGAACTCTAGAACTGAGTTTTGACTTGTATTTTATAGCTTACAACAAAGATCTTCAGTGTCATTTGACGACTCGGTGGACGGCTCTCAAATAAACTCGTTCGAATGATGACTGATAGTCTATTCTGTTCTTTTATCAACTTAGTCTACCATAAGTCACTGCCGGACATAAGTCACTGCCGGACATAAGTCACTGCCGGACATAAGTCACTGCCGGACATAAGTCACTGCCGGACATAAGGCTCCCAATGGCGCCACATCGTTCATTCGAACCTCATGCAGTCTTAAGCCAAATGCACATTACAGCCGCACAGACCAGCAGCTCAACGCATTTTCATACACAAAAATGCGGCGCGGCCCGCCCCAGTCTGCGTTAGCCTTTATTCTCTCTTACCTAGTATAATCTCTCTTGCAGTAAGTCTTCCCATCTCTCACGAAGCAGGTACAGGACTCGTCGAGGAACTGCCGGCACTCCTGGCATTTGAGGCACGCGGCGTGCCACTCCAGGTCCGGAGCCACCCTCAGGATGTACTGGTCGTGGATCTGACCACCGCAGCCCACGCATAACGAGAGCCGGAGTTTTTCTGGGGAAGAGAAGAAGATCTTTTACAAAGAGATTTAAAATAATAAAGACCGTATCTACGCAAAATTCGCGCTTGGAGTTGGAGTTGCGAACACTAGCCTGTTATATACTAAGAAACTACGAGTATATAGAGGCTATCAGAAGAAATGTCACAAAAAAACTATGATCCCAAGTCTGTTAAGTTCAGTCGTTTTATCACTACGAGATATGCAATACCAGAAGGTACATTCGGTATATTTTCTTCAACAATAATTTTCATTTAGCACGCAATGCAACCTGATATATGTGGGGCGTACATGACACGAGACATACAACTACAATGAGCGAGGTTCGACCAATAGGGTGTTGCAAATAGATTTCGATTTTGTTCGCATTGTCCCGTCTATAAGGTGAGGTGAAAATTGTAATTTTGTTCATAAAAGTAAGCAGTGCTACGTAGAATGTGCACGGAGAGGTTTGCCACATTTGCTGCGCAGTTTATTTGTTTGCTAGGTCACAGTGGTCTACCCCGCCTAGATTTTCATATATAAAGCGAAGCTAAGTATAGTTTGTCCAATTAGAAAAGACGAACCCCACTACCGCATCGCCCGTGGCAATCCGTATAACCATGTACGTAAATGTGGGGCCGCGTCATTTCAGAGTAGACAAGCTTTACCTACACGTGCGTAACTTAGCAGGGGGCTGCTGTGGAACGGAGCCTTTACAGTAACAGGGTTATTCCTTCCAAGATGTCAGTTTGTCTTTCTTTTCTTCCGTTTGTACGGTGCAGATGACTGATGTCAGATCGCAAGTGCGTTGCCATCCTAGAAACGAACCAAGTTTTGTAGATGGCTTTTTTTGTGAATGTCATCTCGTAGGTCAACCTAGGAAGTTTTTGGCTGCTTAACCTGGCTATCCGGGTTGCCTTAATAAATTAAGGCCTTCAGCCAGGGCATTAGACTTATAAGCTAAGCGACTAAGGGTACTGTGGGGTATGGACCTCGGCTTACGGCGGCGTCGCTGGGGGAGCAGCAAGGGAGAGGCTGCATCGGAACAAAGTAGCTTATATAGTACATTAGGTACCTGGTTTAATACCAACAGCCAAGACTCAAGAGACTCTACAAAGCCAACTTTTTTCCAAAACTCAAAGACCCATATCAACAGTCGCATACTGCAATAATAACATAACATGACGCTTGTACTCCCAAAGGGTTAGGCAGAGGTGTACCTATTCCCACATTTCGCCAGTTATGTTTAAAAGTCCCATGTAACAGGGGCCTATTGCCATCAGCCGGGCACAAATCCAGTCTCCGGGCTGCTACTGAGAAATTCCAGATAGAAAAACCCAATAACACTTTGCCCGACCCGGGAAGCGAACCCAGGACCTCAAGCTCAGCTGCAGCGTTTGCAGTCACTAGACCAATAAGGCAGTCACAGCACTGCTATAGTGTATGCGGACAGACTCGATCGGATCGAACTTGTAGAGGGCTTTGAAGAGCCCGGATTTAAAGAAAATCATGGCGGTTGATATGTGTTGGTATCGTATTTCCCAGTATCTGAGTCGTAGAGGTCAAAAAGGCAGTCGCTCCATGTAAAATACTGGTATTCAGCTGCATCCGGTTAGACTGAAAGCAGATTCCAACATCGGTATTTGGGAAAATGTTAGGCGGATGATATGTAGGTAACTCTTACGCGAGCCATACACCGCGAGCTAAACTAAGTTAGTTTGCTTTTAGTTTAGTTCGCCAGTTTTTCATACATGTGCGTCCACCTCGCTTTATAGTCCAATATCTATTAATACCTATTATATGTATGTATAATCAATAATTTGACATTAAATTTTATTTGTTGACATTAACATTTGACATCAATTTTAATTAGGCTTTTAAATGTATTGTTTCTACATGTGATAATTTTGTTTAATAAGTAAGTTCAACACGATGTTATTTGTTAATTTAATAAATAAATTAAATAGTTTGGTAAAGACTTACCTACTTATAGTCCTACACAACCATTATGGCGTTTCAGTAATGTTAGTAGTTTTAAAATAAGTTTAAATCATGACTCAAGACCTCAACTATGAGACATTATGATTAATGTCTGTAACAACCTATTTTGTTCAATTGTGAACATATTCGTGGGCACAGGAAAAAATATACTGACCAAACTGAATATAATTGGTACTTATTATAGCCATTTAGTTAGTAAGTATATCTTTTCTTGTCTGTTAGAACCTACAAAATTGACGTCAACCAATAGTTTGAAGTCTATTTTTTTTGGTTATATCGGACAGTCGGTTATCTAAATATTTTCTGTTGTATGTTATTACCAGAGATCGGAATAGGTAGAGTATATTTGCCTAAACGTCAAGGATGTAAGTAACATAGAGTTGATAATACCGACTTCTGAATTCCCGGAATAATAATCCAGAAAACAATATTTTGATTTTAAAGACGCATTTTAGGTTGGGGAGTGGGGGTCGCCCCCACTCCCCAACCTAAAATGCGTTTTATCTTACTTACGTCACTAGTATGTGTAAAATCTACATACTCGTGACGTCATGGCACATTTTACCTCAATGTATCGCCGTAATCTTTAGATTACGTACAAAAAGAAAAAAATACGTGTCCAATATTTTTTTATAATCTCAAAGACGAACTAAAAAAAAATATCAGTCTTCCTTCCTATTGTCAGAAAGACGAAGCTAGTTGCCCATTTCAAAGCGTAGTTGCTACCTATGGAAAAAAACGGACGAGAAACTGCACGGCCAGTCTTTAAAATCAAAATATTGTTTTCTGGATTATTATTCCGGGAATTCAGAAGCCGGTATTATCAACTCTATGTTACTTACATCCTTGACGTTTAGGCAAATGTACTCTACCTATTCCGATCTCTGGTTATTACATATGCATGAAATATATAGGCAACTCTACATAGTAATTAATTGGTCAATAGTCCTTTGTTATCTACCTCACAAAATCATTTTACATCCAGGTACATTTTTTTTTTCATACTACAATACCTATTAACCCTCCGCGAGCCGCGGCGAACAATATTATTCGAAACAGGACATAATAACAGAAATTATGAATAAATTATACCTCGCGTCGATCGATATAAGTGGGCGTGGCTTTAAGCGCCGCCCCTCGCCTAAGCAACGCGATAATCTATCCGTCTCTTTCTTACTTGACGTCTCGCTCGCTCTTACAAGGTAGAAATTGCAGTCAACATTGTAAGTTGTCTAGTCGGAATTGACGGGCGTATGTTGTTGTATGTCGTTTAAATTAAACTTAAATACGGCACGGTTCGAAATAGACCACACAATTTATGTATGTTAAAACCTATGTCAATCTCTAGTTTCTATGTCCATAACTGAATCGCTTTGCGAATAATTTTAGCCATGAATACCACTGACGTATGGAAGGGAAGAATGCTATACAGCTTTAAATGAGTTACGATTTTATGGTAATGTAATACATGTCATAATTTTAATAAATTACGGTTGTTCTCATGTCGGTTTTGCTCTTAGGGAAGATTATTAAAGGAAATTCAGCCAAGATTAGGAATAGGCTCGCCCCCTGTTTATTATAGGACTTAAACATAACTGGCGAATTGTGGGTGTACTATAGGTACACCTCTGTCGAACCCTTCGTAGTACATAGTCGTGATGTTATGTTATGTGTCAGTCACGATTCATTTGTAAATGAATAGACAAAATAATTATTATAACTGTTTGTATGGAGTAGAATAATAGGTAGAGCCTTATTTTTTTCGATCTTACAGCTACTTTTATATTTATAGCCATAAAAACATAACTTAATCATTATTATTTTCCAAGTGATACCGACTCTTAGCAATATTGGGTAAAGTGCATAAAAAAAACGAAAAAAAATCACGCAATAAAAAATATCCATCAAAAAATATTAATTAAAATACTGAAATCTTAAGTTAGTAAGTAAGACAATAAAAATAATGCAAATTTTCGCATAATAATAAAATAAGTAACAATAATATTTTTTTATTAAGCGAGTGCAGTTACAGTGTTAAGTTTTACGACTGAAAGGATTTTATTATTCGAGACGGAACCGCCAGTAGCAATAACAATTGGATTACAGTTAATCAATTCATTTAAGTTAATTGATCCGAAGGCTGATCGGTGATTGACTTTCTTTTGTAAAGTACCGTTCATACTTTCACGATTTTTATTGTTTATTATAATGCTTCTAATGTTTTGAGATACGTTTTGCTTAGTGTCGTATCGTGTCTGTCATTTGTGGATCTTTGACAGTCGTTACGGGTCGTCAGAAGCCAGAAAGTCTGCCAACCAGTCTTACCATAAATGCTGCCACCTGTCATTTTCTAGAAAGATTCACCCCATCCTTTCGAGCTACTTTATAGACAAACATAAAATTCATGAAGTAGAAACTATAAGGGATCTAGGAGTCCTATTTGATAAAAAAGTTTCTTTTATCCCCCACATCGAAAACATTATTAAAAAGGCTTCCAAAATGTTGGGATTTGTGTTACGCAATGCCAAGGGTTTTAAACAGGTCAGCACTAAAATATTGCTGTATAATAGCCTAGTACAGAGCATACTAGAATACTGTAGCGTTGTATGGAGACCACATTACGCCACTCATAAGCTTCTCTTAGAAAGGGTCCAGAAACGATTTATGTGGCACCTTGCCTTTTCCAAAGGGAAAAGCAAGCAGCTGCCCTCCTATGTATCCCGTCTGCAAAATTTCAAGATGCTCTCGTTATCGACTCGAAGAGAGGTTATGGATGCCGTGTTTCTGTTCAAACTCCTCAGAAAGCAAATAGACTGTCCACAGTTACTAAGTCGCATCAAGTTTCGTGCCCCAACCCGCTTTCCTCGAAAACCCATCACTCCGCTCCACCCGCCCTTGCGTAAAACTGTCCTAGGTGCTAACTCACCTATACCGCGAATGTGCAAAATCCTAAACAGCTGTAGTGACCTGATCGATGTACACCACGACAGCATAGGGAAATTTTGTAAACTAATTATTAAATACTACTCGCACAACCAAGGCATACTCTGAATTGGAAATTTATTAAATTTATTAATTTTACTAATTCAACGATATCTAATTTAATTTATAATTTTTAATTTGTAAACCCAATATTTAATTTTAATTTAATTTATTGTTAATTTTCTATACTATTACCAATTTATGTGATATTTTTTATTTTATTTTAAGCACTTATTTTTGTATATTTTTTTTTTTTACATTAATTTTATTGGAATTTTGATTGGTGTTATATTGCTAGACTAGACAAGATTAGCTAACCGTAATAAAATAAAAAATTTAAACTAAACATACAGTGCATGTGGTGTTAGCCTGTAAATAATTGTTGCACTTATAAATGTATATAGTGTACTTTTAAATGAAATGTTATGTGTAAACAGTTGTAGGCCAACCTATTAATAAATAAATAAATAAATAAATTACCAATGGATATCGTATTAACCAGTTACTGGGTTGTAAAATATTGGTATTCAGCTTAGACTGGAAGCCGAGCCCAATATAGTTGGGAAAAGGCTAGGCAGATTGATTGATATAGTGTCGTTTACCAACTACCTGACTGCCCCGTTGGTCCAGTGGTCGCAAGCGCTACTGCTGAGTATGAGGTCCTAAGTACGATTCCCAGGTCGGGAATATTGGGTTTTTACTATCTGAAAGTTTTCAGTAGCAGCTCGGAGTCTGGATCTGTGCCCAGTTGATGGCAATAGGCTCGCCCCCCCTATTCAAAATTCAAAATTCAAAAGTCATTTATTCAAACTAGGCTGAGAATCAGCACTTTTCGAACATCAAAATTACATAAGACAGTCCCCCAAAACGCCCACCCTTCACCACTTCCTAGTGCATTAGCTGGGAAAAAGAAGTGGCGCAACAAACTCCCCAACAGCACAGCTGTCTGTTCAGTTAGAAGAACAAAAAAAAAGATTCTATATAATAGTATTCAAAATAATTTACATTACGCAACACAAAACATAATTCAAATTATTAGCCATATGTTAGCTAGCACACGCCAATATACCAAACAAAATCATCGAGAACTCAACCAATCAATCATCGATACTCAGGCCGAAATAAAAAAACTAAACGTAAACAGAATTTAATATCTAAATAAAAAAGCCTCCAGGCATAAAGGGCGTGCCCGCTTACATATAGTTGTAACTGGAAGTTATAAATGATAAACTAGGACCATCGATGTAAAATAAATAAACAAAGAGTTAATTACTAATAACAGTAAATAATATGATCAATTGTCGAGGTCACTAGCTAACCACATATTGCAATACAACTCATTAAAAAAACAGTGTGATGAGTAGATTTTGTCAAATGTCAATATTACATGGGGCTTAAACATACCTGGCGAAATGTGGGTGTACTAGTGTTACACCTCTGCCCAACTCTTTGGGGAAACAAGCCGTGAAGTTACTTAATGTGTTTCGTATTTAGTTTTAATTTCTTTCCTAACGAATTTTAGTTTTCTTTATGTTCTGTCAGAAAATGTCTCAAAATCATTCATTTGTTTCGAACGCCTGTCAGTGACTATTCAAACCCTGCCGGTTTGATTTACCTAAAAGTCGTTATTTTTATTACTCGTATGTTTATAACTTATAATAAAAAATAGATAAGTCCATTGTGTAGTTATTATGACTGGAGATAAGACAAAGTGTTAACTTATCAGGATCTAAGATTAGAGAGTGTTGTCTTCTGATTTGCATAATTTTATTAGCGTGGGTTGTTTTATGGTCGAAAACAAACACAGGTGGACATTAGAGAATGATTAAATTGATCATTTATAAACACATAGTGCTTTGACCTGAGCTTCTGTTACTCGGGAATTTGCCAAAGATTACAATCTTGCAAAAGAAGAGGCTATTAAAGAGTTCGGCCTATTAAAAAAAAAAAAAATTGACACTAGGTAAATATTTTTATTAAGCCACCTGCCACAGCGTAAGTAATTTCGTAGATTTCGGTACCAACTTACTGAAATCATTTTATGTTATGTTATTAGGCTCCATAACCTTATAATTTTGTTATTTCGAAGACACAGAAAAACACTTTAATTTATCAAGCAAACTCACCTCTAACTCATAAGAATAACCTACCCACACTCTACCTAAATCGGGTTACTACTGAAAATCAGCGCTGTGTTTTGAGTCCCCCATAGCACAGCATCATGCTGAGTGGAACCCTTCTTGTCACAGTCATGACGTGCCAGCTGCTGCCGACTATTTATGTTTTGAGCTGGTTGGTATTTAAATCTATTGTGTTTTATTTTCTTGTTCTACTCGAGTTTATTATATTTTTTTTATGCACGTGTTTCTGTGACAAATAAACTTATTTTTCTTTCTTTTCTTTTTTTTCTAAATCCGATTTGAAAAAATTTATTCCGTTCTTCAGACTGCGACCTCTGACTTTGTTTCGGCCTTTCTTCTCAGAATAGTCAGATAGGAAACAACGACCTCACTAGCTTATTTTTAATATTTTTTATATGACGTGTAAAAGTGATTCCGATATCCTATTTACAGAATAAACAATTTCATTTCATTTCTCCTGGGTAAAAGTCTCCCTTCATTTATTTTACTTCTCACAACCTAACTCTGCCATCTGTTATAGCCTTACTAGGATTAGCTAAGTAATTTTTTTTTTAATGTCCTCTCTCTCGTCCACCTAGGAGGTAGTCGGCTCCTTAACCGGGCCGAACCGAACCCAGAACCTTATGCTCAGCAGTAGCTCTTGCGAACAGTCACAGCACTGCAATAATGCATGCGTTATTAATTATCTATATCTACCTACGTAGTTATTAATTGCAACATACCACATACCGCGCTCCGTCACGGTGCTGCGCGGCACACAATGCGCTGCAAGGCGCAGATCTGACCGATAGCATGCCTCCTCGCAGACTCCTTTATTTTCGTACAGAGGTTATGCACCTTGGGCAGTCAGACGCGAAGTTTGTTTGTTGAAGATGAGTAATTTGATTGGAAAATTACGGGATAGATTTTTCACCATGTTGATGGGTAGATGACACTTGACGAAGTCACGTGTGATTTTGCAATTTGGTGTTTGGCCCTATAATGTGGATGGCTACAAAAGTAGGGGAACACAAAAAAAAAACCGGCCAAGTGCGTGTTGGACTACGCACAATGAAGGGTTCCGTAGTTGGGTTGAATTTATCTCAAGAACAAACTTAACATTTTAATTGAAAAACATGATCTCCCATACATTACAGCTGTAAATGTAAGTTTGTACGTACAATATTGTGATTTACCATGTTATTTTAAGACCATAGAATTCTTATAGGTTCTCCTGTAATGTATGTATAAAGAACCATTCTCCGTATTTTTTTCAAAATTGTAGGCTCAGTTGTTTTGGAGATAAGGCGGAGAATGGTCGAATTTCATCCATTTTCATAAATATCTATAAAATTATTGAAAAAATATATTTGAGAACCTCGCAATAAGCCCTTTCGTTTGATATGTCTCGCGTTTGCAAAACTTTTAATATTTTCTTATTTGCCCCTCACAAGTGACTTCCGTATTGAAAATTATTTTATTTACGTCCGTGTTTGGGTCACAGTTTCAACTTAATCAGTCTATTAGAATCGGAGCAAATTGGCTGTGACAGACGGACAGACACGAGTCATCCTATAAGGGTTCCGTTTTTTCCTTTTGAGGTACGGAACCCCAAAAAAGGTGGATAGGCTGCGTAAAAGATGCTGCTAGAATGGGAGTGACTACTAATGAGAAACTAGAAAAGTATGGGAGAAAAACACATGTTGCAGTAACCCCAAATAAATTGGAATAAGTGCAGGAGAATTATGATGACGTGGTTAGATTCATATCTGACCTATTTCTGCCATCAAGCAGCATTGAGGTGTTCAGGTTACAACGGTAATTAGGCTGGTAAACCATCAATGGGTGGGTGCGACGGTGGCAGTTTTATATGGATCGAAAGATTATAAATACACAGTTTATACCTAACCTGAGGACACCGGCAAGTCTTAGAACTAAACATTCAAAGACACACTGTGACATCCACCAACCCGAACTGGGCCCGCGTGGTGGATTACGGCCCACTCCGTCTCACAGAAAGAGGAGGCCTGTGTCCCAGCAGGCAGTGGGAACACTGTAGTCTGATTATGCTGTTTATATCTTCCTTGAATGTTATGAGAGTTTAGAGGAGACTTATATTATAAAGACAAAAGATTTGTATTTTTGTATGTTTATTTGTAATGAATAAACTCAAAAACTACTGGACCGATTTAAAAAAATATTTCACCAATAGATTGCTATATTATCAATGAGTTTTTCACATTGCAAAAAATATTAATAAGAATCCTTGTAAATATAGAAGACACCGACAGTTGCAAACCTCATTTCCAAAAACATAAAATACTTACCCTCTCTTGCCTATACATTCTAGAAATATGCAAATTCGTTCGAAATTACCAGCACTTTTACACGACAAGAGAAAACATACAGTCTAAATATACATTACGCCATAAAAATAGGTTAAACTTACCAGGTTCTAAGTTAAAAATGCACTCAACAAGTACACTAGTCATGTCAATTAAAATATATAATAAATTACCAGAATTAATAAAAAATGAACAAAAATTTAATACATTTATAAACAAATTAAAACTATTCCTATTATCTAAATGCTATTATGATATCAATGATTATTTAAATAACAAATTTTAATTTACAAGTTTTATATAATAATTACAATTATATAGGTAAACAAAATGAAAAGCCCTCTTCCTCTCTCCTACTTTTGCTGTGCCCGACAGGGTCCACAATGATCATTTTATTTTGCTACCACCTAAGATCACATGTGGAAGCAATAAATATATTGAGTATTGAGTAATTTTTTATTATTATTTACTGTTTGTATTTCCTGTGCGTGTCCCAAATCAAATATTTTTCTTTCTTTCTTTCTTTAACATTTATAAAGATGTCACACGAGTGAAGTCGCTGGCGGAAGGTAGTTTGGTATTAAAACCTTCACAATTCATAGTCATTATAACAACTCTTCAATCACTCAATATCCCTCAACTTAACCAACCTCTTCATAAAAACTTTCCAGCTACTTCATTTACCTAAATACCGTCCATAAATTAAAAAGGGCATAAACTTTTAATGAAACCATTAATTTAATTACTAATTAACAGTACGTTGTAAGCTTTGGCGGAGGTATAACGATCCGTTTTACTGTGGTTACTCGTTATCTTAGCCATCAGTACAGTAAGGGCACAGGAGTAAGTAATGTGACAGAGATCACGCTTCATCGCGTAGCCAAAGCGACTCATGCAAAAACAAATGAGTTAGTATGACTGCGTTCACATCAAACGTATAGTCAGCCGCCAAATGTAAGCAGGCTGACTTATCTGTATGGAAAAGCAGTAAATTCATAACGTCCATTAACAATCGGCGGCTGATAATACGTTTGTTGTGAGCGTGACTTAAAACACACCTAAATTTCCTGTAGGGTTGCGCGCAAAGGTGTGTGTTACGTGTACTATAGTTACAGCCAATTACTCCAGTTGACTTATAGCACACACCCTTATTTATCGCGGCGGGCCACAAATCCTAAGCTCATTGGAGAGATCAGTTGGCAAAATGGATAATGGTGAATGATATTATCCATTTAAGATTCGCAGGAGAACCAAGGTAACCGACATAGCCCGAAGAATTGCCAAACTTAAGTGGCAATGGGCTGGGCACATTGCTCGCAGAACAGATGGCCGATGGGGCGGAAAGATTCTGGAGTGGCGACAGCGTACCGGAAGACGTAGCGTTGGAAGGCATCCCACAAGATCGACCGATGATCTTGTAAAGGCCACAGGAATCCGCTAGATGCAGGACGCACAGAACCGGTCGAAGTGGCGGAGCTTGGGGGAGGCCTATGCCCAGTAGTGGACGTCTATCGGCTGAAATGATGCTACATTACGTGAGTATGACGTTTCCGACGTCAGGTGTGAGTAACTAACCGGTTTAGGCCGACAATCTTGTCAACGTCGCATATAACCTATACCATATTTTAGTAGTGAATTGTATGAAGCTCTGTAAGATATTTTACTCCATGTCACTCACTGGCCGCATTATAGTGCCAATAGGAATCTACATGTACATTATAGGTCATTTTGAGCTAATTCCTTTTTAATTATGAATTAAGTTACAATATTACATGGCTAAGAGATGACCACCTTTTCTTTACACTTATATGTGCGTGTCGTAATTCAGTTCGTGGCTAAGTAATAACAGCCGCACGGGTCGATCCATTAGGTTAAGCTATCCTTGCCGGGGTTGGTCCGTGAATGGGTGATCATCTTTACAGTCGAGTCTCCTCGGTGCCTCGGAAAGCAAGTTAATCCGTTGGTCCCGGCTGTCATTCCTGGATCTTTGACAGTCGTTACAGGTCGTCAGAAGTCCGAAAGTCTGACAACCAGTCTAAGGGGTATCGTATTACCCAGTTACTGGGTTATGAAGATCAGATAGGCAGTCGCTCCATGTAAAATACTGGTAGTCAGCTGCATCCGGTTAGACTGGAAGCCGACCCCAACATAGTTGGAAAAAGGCTAGGCAGATTGATTGACGTGTCGTAATAGCATAAAATAAATTATTAGCCAAGTGTCCTCTTGTCTGATTATTCTACGCAATTTGTCATTGAACCGTTGTCTGCTAAATTTGTTCTTAAGTCATCACACATAACATAAAATCACGCCTGAAATACCCGAAAGGTTAGGCAGAGGTGTACCTGTAGTAACACCTACATTTCGCGAGATATGTTTTAACTCCCATGTATTAAGGGGCGAGCCTATCAACCAGTTTTCTTAAAGTCATGCTTATTGGTTTTCGAATTAACAGTCAGGAGGTAGTGATAAAGCCCATCACAAAAGTAGCTATAAAATAAATCATATTACGATATATTTTCCATAGTAATCTTCGAGCGACCTCAGCCGGAGCTATAATATATATTTCTATTATGTCACCAAAATGTGTGGATAGTTAAAGCATGACACATTCATATATATTAAGGTATATTAAACCATGATAAGCAAACCCAATGTAGGCAACAATATATAATATATAGCACAGTAAATATTAATAGATATATATTATAACTATGTTGCGTTTGACATTTATTTTAAACGCTAGGTTTGTTTCTGTTACACCATTTATTGCTGCAAGTCCACATGAAAGCAGACTTGTCCGACGAATTACGGACGAACATACCCAGACAAAGTTGAAATGTCTCACGTGGCCATCAACAAGGCTGCGAAGTTCTTAGAGGCAGAAATAGGCATAGGCAAGCTAGCACTAGACATACCTACTAACATCTTTCCCGGATCAACTCTTTCACAGGTAGCTTTACGAGTACTACAAGTAATCAAACATCTACAAATAAATCAACGATTTGATCACCGTTGATCACATCCGGATGTCGTTACGTCACTTTACAGACGTCATTTAGGTGTGTGGGTGTGTGCGTGCCTTGTCGATACTCTATCAATAAATAATTGTCTATGAATGAGTAGGGGTATCCGGAAAAAAGTGTCGAAATTAAAAGATCTTACACAAATAGAGTTCTATTATCAAAAAGCTGTATTAGCTCATACAATCTCCATACAAAATTTAATAATGTAGGATATATCTTATTATTTTCTGTTTAATTGACTTTAATTTGTATAATTTTTTCCTCATTATATTCAGCAGATTATAAAAGCGTGGGTTTTTCATGAAAACGTACAACACTCATTTTAAAAGTTTTCCAATTACCTTTTAAAAAATACCATCATTTTGAAAGAACGTTCAGAAAACAAATGAAATTCAAACAAAACGTAAAATATAAACAATTGAAGTAGAAATCCGTTTTGCGCAGTCTGCACTAATGAGTACAATATCGATACTTTTGATTCGTTTGTATTCATGCCTATGTGTGTGTGTTGTGTGTGTGTGTGTGATCACACCTGATCTTGTTGTGTGTATGTGCGAGTGGGAGGCTGGTTTAAAAAACGCGTGCGTTAGAATTTATAGTGTCAATAATATGGTCGGCGTCGCGTGCGGTAGGGCTGGCTCAGAATGTAACTTTAGATTTATTTTCAAATGATTTGATGATCAGACATAATAAAGGAGGAATTGAAGTTGGTGATTTTTAAAATGACCGATGAATTGTTTCTCAAAAGAAAGACCTGAAAGATGCTAGACAGAAAAGAACAGAGCCCTCTCACACTCACAAGTACAACCTAATATGCTGTATTAATAATAATCTATGTCATGACATTCACGTTGATACGATCTCCTTGTACTGCTCCACGTTTGAGGACTGACTGCTAAAATACAAGCACTGGCTTAGTTTGGATATCAGTATCAGTACCTAGAATAAAAAAAAAGTACTGTATCTAGTATCTATGTACCAAATTCTTGTGAATGTTCTCATTTTTTTATTTTTTTTTTACTTTTTTGTTGTTAGATATGAGTAAAAAAAGCGGCCAAGTGCGAGTCGGACTCGCCCATGAAGGGTTCCGTATGAAATTAAATGTTAATTTTTATTTTTATATTAATTTGAGTTGATTGAATGAAAGGTAAATTGCGGTTTACGATTTATGACGTATTAAAAAAAAACTAGTTACTTCATTCCACTACATTACTTCGTTCAAACCAATTCTCGGTGGAAGTTTATATGGTAATGAACATCATATATTTTTTTTAGTTTTATCATTCTCTTATTTTAGAAGTTACAGGGGGGGGAACACATTTTACCACTTTGGAAGTGTCTCTCGCGCAAACTATTCAGTTTAGAAAAAAATGATATTAGGAACCTCAATATAATTTTTGAAGACTTATCCATAGATCCCACACGCATGGGCAGATAGTTATTACAGAAACAATTGACAGTTTTAATAAGAAATGATAGGTGCTTCTCTGTAGATAAAATAGTAAGCAGCAATGGAGTAGAAGTTGTAGAAGTCAATAGCTTTTTCTTTAAATTCAATAGATTATTACCATTATAACAACCAAACACACAAATTCATTCCCACAATAAACGTACCACCTACATGCCAACCCTATACCCAATAACAGAATCGGAGGCGGCTCAGCAAAGCGGCGGCAAGTCAAAGAGGCCGCGAACACGCAGCGCGATATCTTCACGACACGGCTGTAAGGGGAAGGTAGGACGGCAGGATACTGTACTAAAATAATAGTGGAGGTGCCTGACTTCTGTGTTATTGGGGAAGGTACATCCTACGAAGGTTTAGAGAACAATAAGGTTTTCCAACACCAAGAAATCTGAAACGAATTGTTTGAAATTAAGTTCATAAAATGTTGCAAAGCTTCTTACTGACTCTTGTCAGGGTAAACCTGATTTTAAAAGTTTCTGCAGTTATCCATGATAATCTTGAATAAGTGATCCCTCGTGATTTACCCTTCTCTAATCATAGTTCTGTTCACTAAGATAATAACCTATCCGACAGATTTGCATTTGCTGAAGATGAAAATTCTCTTTACAATCGTTGTCTTCTTGACTGATTCTAACAAAAATGCGTATTTGAAGTGTAACTCCCTGACTTCGAATCCATAAATGATTTTTAGATATTTTTCTAACAGGATTCAGCGGGTCTTTGCACCAAAGGAAGAATAAACCCAATGTAAGTACTTTATGGAAAGTCACAACCGTCATCAATTTTAGGTTTCAATTAGTATCAAAGTTCTAATTAAAACCATGTTTCGGCACAAACCAGCGAATTGCGAACTATACCCGACCGCCTATAGACACCTGAAACATTAACCACCCGAGAAAACAAAAAAAGTTGTTCAACTTCAAGTGCCTGAAATAGGGAAGCTGACTGGAAAAAAAAAATTGTCCGTCAGCCAGATAAAAAAATAAATTAGACACGTATCTTTTGCTTTATCTTAAGATAAAACGCATTAAATTTGGGGAGCGGGGCGCGCTAAGTTACAAGTCAGTATACAATCTACCGGAGAGTGACGTCATGCCACATTTTAATTGAATGTATTGCCGTAAACTTTTGATTACGTAAAAAAGAAAATACGTGTCCAAAATTTTTTTTTTTGGCCATACCCTTACAAAAATTAACAAATCAATGCTTGGCAGTTGCACAAAATAGGAATATGAGGTAGTAGACTTTCATGGATGAACTCCTTCAACAGGAGTTCTACTACCTACTACTCTTTCTTCAAGTAAATCGTTCCCACCAATACCTACATTTAAATATTTAATCACTCTAACTAATGTCAAACCGGCATGAAGGCGCCACAAACCTCCTAATAGTCCTAACCCGTTAACTGCTCACATTAACCCCCCAGTACACGACAATGGTCCTTTTGCCCAACCATATTAGGACCAGATATTTGACCAACACATTAGTAGGAGAAGTCTTTAAATTTCACCGCGGTAGGACTTGCTAATTTTAACCTCCGTCCTTTACAAATACTTGTTGAATCAACAGGATGCTTCATGCGGGTCATTTTACCATGAAACTTACTCAAATTATACATCCAAATTCTTTATGTTATAGTCGATGTGTGAAAGGATTCTGGTCCTTAAGCCAGGTTTGAGGTAAAGATAAATTGTTTACCCAGTCATTAGAGTTGGGATTTCAATGTTTTTATTCCCTTTGGTTAGGTTTTGCTGCGATGTTAATTTTACAGTTTGTTGCCAGTATATTATTGTTTATTTTTTGAAGTTGCAACTAGGTGGACGTAGGGTTGGGCCCGAGATGTTTAAGATCCGGTTAGAGGTGTGCTTCGGAGTTCAAGATAAGGTAATAAGGTGCTGAAGATGCATAAGGAGGTATGATTACTAACTACGTATGCATTTACTTTATGGTCTTTCGGTAGTAATAAGGGCATGATAGGGTTTATTTTAATATTATTTAGGTACCTTTTAAACTCTTATTTTAAATCTCGATTCCAAAAAAAAAACAAAAATATAACAGTGAAGAATAATCATTATGAGGAAAGCTCGACTCGGAAATCGCCTAGGAGACCTATGCAGTGAGAAAATTGTGAAGTGCAATGATCAATCAATGTTCTATTTATGAGAAGCAGTTCTAAAGGCCCTGCAGTGGAATTATTATAAGCTAATATGATTTAAATTACGCGTAAAACATGAACCCAAATCTTCACCGTCAAAATTGTCATCTATCTAGCTCACCACTTCTTATATCCCGAAACCAGCATTTCTGCTTACCCAGTAACCGTGACTCAAGCACCCAATATTTATTCCCTTCGTATAAGCTTTTTTTACCGCGTTTTACCGCCAAAGACCGCCGCAGTAACACTGTTTACCGAACGCGGTAAAAAAGGCGTCCTTTACAAAAATCTAATGGATTGAGTATAGTATTGATATTGGTATCCGGAGAAAAAGATGGTAGTGCTTGTTGAAATGATAAGTGTTTTGCGAGAATGAAAGAAAGCTGTTTAGAGGTGGCATTAGGAATTGAGCTTGAATGAATCTTTTGTGAATTTGTCGGTGTCGATAACTAAAGGGTTATTGATTATATGTCGGCAATCCATTAAGGGGAAATAGGAGAGGTCATTTTCAACCAAATGACCCCTTTTGACCCCTATGCCAATGTCAACCATTTTTGAGTCATTTGACATTTTATACTGTTATTTCATTCATTTTAAAATATAAAATGTCAAATTACTAAATTTTTTTTGACATTGGCATAGGCGTCATGAGGGGTCATGAGGGGTCATTTGGTTGCAAATGACCTCTCCTACATCCCCATAACGGATTGTCGACATACTATAATTCTGTATACCTATACGAAATTGTCTATGAGTATGATTTATTTTGTCTATTCCGTAAGTATGATACAGCAAGTATGATCAACCAATTATAGACATAGCATAACATCGTGCTTGCATATTCCGAAGGGAACAACAGAGGTATCTAGTAGGTAAGTACACCCACAATTAAATTTTCACCTGTTATTTTTCAGCCTTGTAATAAGTAAGAGGCAAGCGACTGGTTAATGGCAGTAGTCTTGCCTCTTATTCTCATATTGGCAAATTCCAGAGAATATCCGAATGAGAAAATCAAATAATAACTTGCACAACCCAGTGATCATTCATATTAGCAGTCCCAAAAACGCTACCACCGACCCGGAAGTCAAACTCAGACCCACTCTCAGCAGTCGCAACCAGTTGACCAACGACGCGATCAAAGCTACACAATCATATGCAAATATTAAATCACTACTAATTATGAACAAGTGTAACTCCGATGCAACTGTCAATCATTCTCTGATTGGCTGCTCACTCGCAGGAGCAAGAGAAGCCGTGTAATTAAATTAGTCTCATCGTGGGAACCAATTGAAATGTCATTACAGTGTGTAAGCTGCAAGTAGTGCTGTGTGAGACCGCTACTGTTTACGTTAGGGCTATGAAAGTTGCGGGCGAGCGGTGGGTAGGTGGAAGGTATAAGAGGTAGCGGTTATGTAAGTAGCAATGAGATTCATACTAGACATGCACCTTTCAAGGCAGATGTGAGTAGAATCGCCGGGGCACCAATCATATTGATCACATTGGTGATGTTCTTCAGAAAGGTCAGGTGCGTATTATTCGTAACCAGCGTGCGTGTATGGCCAGATGTATTAACGTAAACGAGGCAAAAGGTCTATGTAAGAATCGTAGCAGGTGACGTTCTGGAGTTTCTATTACTCCATGGGAAAAGGTGTGTTTATGTATATATGTATGCACCATGCAAGTAGCTAAGACGTTCTGTCTTAGGTTAGATTTATATCTCCTGGCAGGGTTGCGAGTTTGTCCGAAAGGGATATCGCGGCCCCGACACACAGGCAACGGAAGGAACACGGGTGGGTTTTAGTCACTAAGAGTCTGACACGCCCGCAGAAGTTATTTGATAATTTCCGAATCAAAAAAAAAAAAATGGTAATATTATCTACGCTGTTAACAAAGCCATTAAATCCAACAATTTTAGAAATAATTCATGGCATGCCAGTACTTGACGTCATTTCAAGCAAATTTTTTCATTATATACCTACGTTAGGTTTTGTTAAAAATAACAATTTGATTAGCATAATAATAATATAACCTTTATCAGACATTAAAGGGCATTGGACATTGAAGGGCGACATTGTAATGGACCAAAACTCACCGAGATCTTTAAAATCTGTGGCAGACTTGTAACGTAGTTGTTATAATAATTATTACTTAGATATCCATTATTTTTAAAGTAATTGTTTCATTTCTTAAAACATTTCTTCAAATGAACTCAAAAAAAAACCACACTGGCATAGACCACACTTTCAAATCTCCAACAACATCCCCGCGTATTCCGTGGCCACAAAATTAAGACCACAGATAATATCAGCGTGTTCGCCTGACGTCTATATTCACATATCGCGACGCCATCTTGAATTTGAAAAAAGAAAAAATCTTGTCTTTATTAGTACCAAATGATTTGAGATTAATTCTTATCGGGACATTCTTTTGGAATGAATCTTCGTACGGCGTATTGTGGCTAGCATGACATTTAGAAGTAGCGGTCAATATGAGTAAGCTTTTCCCATAGCAAGGCTTGTTGTGTCTCCCTGTTGTAACTTTTTTCCTTAACTCTTTCGAGTCCAACTATGTTCATAGAACTCATACGCCATGTTGCCATACATATTGGAAGTGAACCCTCCGGGAGGGTTGCCGGCATTACGTTTGCGCTAAAGTTAACCATCGCGGACGGTCAACGGAATTAGGTTTAAAACCGTATTATATTACTGAAAAACGAAGTAAAATACTGTGTTCAGGGGTTCTTATCAAAAAGTTAAAAGTGAAAAAAATAATTAAAAATAATGTATTTTCAAAACCAACGTTTAAACTAGTATATCTTGTTAAAATATACATCAGAATTTATAGAAAAACCTATATTTAAAACGAGCCCTCTGTGAGGGCTCCCGGCATCCTATATGTGACTAGGTGAACCCTCCAGGTGGTCTCCCGGCACTGAACGTGTTAATTAAACAAAAAAAACTATGAAACCAGTTGACTATGTTCAATAAGTAACTGTTCTAGATATAACAATTGGAAAAGTTATCCTTTTCGGTAGAGCATCACCATCTTACTCGTTACATCTTTGCCAAAATCTTAACATTCCTTAAAAACGTGTAGGTACAGAAAATTATCAAAATCCTTACTAATATTAGAAATGCGAAAGTGATTTTGTTCGTTTGTTACACTTCCACGCTAAAACGGCTGAATGGATTTGGATGAAATTTGGCACATGGGTAGACCATGACCTGGAGAAAGACAAAGGATACATTTTATCCCGATATTCCCACGAGATCAAAACTTATGCGGGTGAAACCGCGAGGCGCAGCTAGTGATTCATATTTTCCTATATCTTAAAATGTTGCACGAGTAAAATCAAGCATTAGAGGATTACTTCCGAACGGCAGGTAAGTAAAACAATTCCTTATGTGACATTGTAATATAACAAATCGTTTCCCTACTACGAGTATTCGTAACTAGTACAAAAAGTACTCATGCTTAGTTTCAAAGGCTGCATAGTTTTGTACCAACTTCAGGAAAACTCAGTCAGTTTTCCTTAAATCAATAAAAGTATGATTCGAGTACCTATTCGATTTCATCAATACTATCCCGAAATCTCGACCTTACAAAATCTATTTTTTTTTATCTTCCATTTCAGACTCTTCTCCTACTGAGTCTAGATTTCGGTAGAGATTTGTCTTTCACAAGTCTGAAAATTGAACAAAAATCTGGGGTATTCGGTAACCATAGTTAAGCGATTAGTCCCGACTCCCGTATTTCGTAGATTTTGACGCGACAGTCGTTACGGGTAGTCAGTCAGTAACGCAAAAAGTCTAACAAACAGTCTTACCAAGGGGTATCGTGTTACCCAGTAACTGGGTTGTGGAGTTCATATACAATGTCACCCATAGGCATGCGCTCGCCCGTATTTTTCAGAATATTCATGAAAAATTATCAAAAATTTACTTTAAAAGGGATAAAAAACTTTTCCATCTTTAATATTTTTCATGTATTTTTTTTTTTTTTTTGAGCTTTTGCCATATTTCCTATGTTATTGGCTCGATTTGGATTCTGTTTATTATTTCTAATAGCTTAAGAGTTATTTTATCAGATTAACGAAAAAAAATAAAAAAATTGTCGACTGAAAAAAACGAAGGGGAAGACAACAAAAAAAAAAAACCGTATTTATTTTGAAAAACACAAGTGTAGGTCCACAAAATCA
Organism: Agrochola macilenta; assembly: GCA_916701695.1. Lineage (NCBI taxonomy): Eukaryota > Metazoa > Arthropoda > Insecta > Lepidoptera > Noctuidae > Agrochola > Agrochola macilenta. The sequence continues at coordinate 1,280,955 of OU753576.1, forward strand.
TAGCGGGACATTGAAAAAAAAAAAAAAAATGAGGTAGGGTTTTTAAGTTTATTTTCGATAATTTGTCAAATATTCAGAAAAATACGGGTGGGCACATGCCCGTGGGCGACATTGTATACGCTCCATTTAAAATACGGGTATTGAGCTGCATCCGGTTAGACTGGCAGCCGACTTCAACATAGTTGGGAAAAGACGAGGCAGATTGACCCAGTAGGTCTGTAATAAGTAAAAAAAAATAACAAAGATCTGCGGTAAGTATTTGGTAACCACAGTCCACAGTTTCAACAAATTTATCCTCCTTGTATTTAAATTTGATTTAGTATGACAAGAGGCGCCTCCGAGCGCGCCTGATCCAGTCATCTACTGCACTTGTTACAGGCGTCACCAGAAAAAAAAGTTTTTAATAACGTCACATGTCGGATTATGAGCTGAATAGGGTATTTAGTAGGGACGGAGACACACTGAGTGAGAAATGAAAGGTGTGAATAAAATAATTGATAATATTTTGTACAATGTAGGCAGGGTTTGCATAAAACAAACAAGTTGTTTTTAAACAGCTTTAAATAAAACAATGTTTTTTATTAAGTGTTAAAAATGACAGTATAAAACGAATTTTAAATAATGACATTAAGAAAAAACTATTGTTTTAAATCGCGAATGAATGGAAATAAATGAAAAGTTATACATGTTTAGTACTTGAACTAGCTCGAAAAGAAATACAGAATGTTAGATAGTTTTATACACTTCGTCACCGGTCGGAATGAAGTAATTCCCCGCAACTATTTTGGGGATTCCCCTTATTTGAATATAGTCCGTCTTACCTATGCATATCTATACCTACTTCGTCGCTTGTCGAAAACAAGTAATTCCCCGCAATAATTTTGGGGACTTCATATAATAATAATAATATAAGTTTCCAAAGGTCGCACGCCCGATTGGCATCCCAGTTCCAGTTAGCCTTAGAATCAGGGTCGCTGCCCCAGTTCCTAACGACAGGTATAACCCACCTGCTCCATAAATCAGGTAGTGCTGCGGAACCCAAAAATTATAGGCCGATCACTTGTTTACCGACGGTCTATAAAGTTTTTACATCCATTTTGAGAGCTAAAATTAACAAACATATAGACAACAACTGCATCATGTCTGCCTCTCAAAATGGATGTAGGAACGGGTCCCGCGGTACTAAGGAGCTGCTCCTCATTGATATGGCCATTAGCCAACAGGTTCGTCGTTCCCGAAAGGATCTGTCGACATGTTGGATAGATTATAAGAAGGCCTATGACTCGGTGCCCCATACATGGCTCATGAGGGTGCTGGAGTTGTATAAAGTAGATGCAACTCTACGCACCTTCCTGATGTCATGTATGGGGCAATGGAGGACGGTTCTTCGCTATCCAGGATGTCGACATATCCAGAGGAATAGCGAGCCGATACGGATCGAGCGAGGTATATTTCAGGGCGACAGTTTGACTCCACTTTGGTTCTGCCTAGCCTTGAATCCTCTTAGCACACTGCTGGAGGACTCAGGACTAGGCTATCGATTAAGGAGAGGTGGTCAGGTTATATCTCACCTCCTTTACATGGATGACTTGAAACTCTTTGCCCCCAACGATTTGCAACTGATGGAGCTACTAAAGGTAACCGAAACTTTCAGTAGCGCCATCAGGATGGAATTTGGTGTGGACAAATGTGCAGTCATGCATGTAAAGCGAGGAGGGATTGTGGAATCCGGGGGAACCCAACTCTCGGACTCCATACACCTAAGATCCCTCTCCTCAATCGAAACCTATAAGTATTTGGGTATGTCGGAAGCGTTAGGTATCAACGCTGCTGACATGAAGCAATCGCTGAAGGAGCGCTTCTTTTGCCGCCTGAATAAAGTATTAAATAGTCTTTTATCAGGCGGAAACAAGGTGCGCGCCTTCAACGGTTGGGTCATGCCGGTTTTGATGTACTCTTTCGGCATACTCAAATGGACCCAGACGGAACTTGACGCCCTGGATAGGAGGATCCGCACACTGCTGACCATAAATCGGATGCATCACCCACGTTCATCGGTGATGAGACTGTATATCCCGCGGAAGTGTGGAGGTCGAGGCTTCTTAAATGCTAAGACCCTGCACAACCGTGAGGTATGCAGTCTCAGGGAATACTTCCTAGAAGCCGACGTGGGGATGCACCGAGATGTGGCCTCAGTGGACAAGGGCCTTACCCCGCTATCCTTGGCTAACGAGAACTGGCGCAAACCTATAGTATTAGATACTAATGACCGCAGGGAAGTATGGCAGAACAAAGAGCTTCACGGGCGCTTTTACCGGGCCTTACATGGGCCCGATGTAGACCTACTAGCGTCTGTATCCTAGCTGCGATTCGGTGATCTCTTTGGGGAAACCGAAGGTTTTGTCTTTGCGATTATGGATGAAGTTATGATGACGAACAACTACCGAAAATATATTGTGAAGGACGGCACGGTTGACATCTGTCGGTCATGCCACCGTCCGGGGGAATCAATCCGACACATTATTTCTGGCTGTTCTCGTCTGGCTAACGGAGACTACTTGCATAGGCACAACCTTGTGGCCAGGATTATCCACCAGCAACTTGCTCTGAAATACAGTCTTGTGGAATCGGAAGTACCATACTATAGGTATGTGCCCGACCCAGTTCTCGAAAATGACAATATCACGTTGTATTGGGATCGATCTATCATCACTGACAGGACTATTGTTGCCAATAAGCCAGACATAGTGGTGATAGATCGATTAGAGCGTCGCACAATGATTATTGATATAGCGGTCCCGCATGACGAGAACCTCGTGAAAGCCGAAAAAGATAAACAGATCAAGTATCTCGACCTGGCTCGCGAGGTTGTCGACATGTGGGAAGTGGATACAGCAGTCATTGTGCCGATAGTCGTGACGGCCAATGGCATAATAGCCAAGAGCCTCGACCAACACCTAAGGAGGCTCTCGTTAGGCAGCTGGATCAAGGGCTTGATCCAGAAAGCGGTACTTCTAGACACGGCGCGTATCGTTAGGAGATTCCTCTCTCAGGAGCCCTGACCACCGGTAGCTTGGACCCTGTTCCCGATACCGGTGGGCTACTATTTTTTATATTTTTAAATGTTTTTGTTTTGCCTTTTGTTTTTTATAAAAATATTTAAAAATGTAAATTATATGTATTTAAATGAAATAAAGGAATATAAGTTTATTTATTTTCTCTCACAATGGCTTTGGACTAACAGTTACTTAACAGTTTTGAACGATAAAAAATATACAAAATCAAAATACTTTTAGGTAAGGTGGGCTTAGACATCGTACTTACATCTAAGAACGAAAATCTAAATTGGCAATTCTGAACGTACAGTTTACTTTTAAGGATTACAAAAAAAAAAAAAAGTATAACTAACTTTAACTAGTATTACGTTGTTGTGATTATTATGTTATTCTGATCGTTTTTTGTAAATGGTTCCTCAGGTAAATTTTTAAATAGTCTAGAAATTAATTATATTAGGCCTGATCAATTTTTGTTCATAATAAATTTGATAAATAGCTCAAAGAAAAAAAAAACTTGTTAAAACAATTTGAACTGTTTGTTCCATAAAATTGAAAAAAAAAAGTTTTTTTTCCTGTTGACTACTGTCCACACATGACACATTTGACAAAGTGATATTTTATTAGTAGTAACGATGATGGAGAAGTCAAAAATGATTGACATATGCTCTGGGTTCGAGAAAATACAGTTTTTTTATTTTATCTGGCAGTTTACGCTAGGATAAATAAGTTTATTCATGGCACAATGTACCTAGTTTTCAGTCCGCCCTTAAAACTACCAAGGCATGTACTTAATTTAGACACCAACATTTTCATCAAAGTTATTTATTTTGTGTAGTAGGTAATATTGCCTACTTTTGTATCTACAGTAGTTCTACAATGGACACTGAAATAAAACAATAATTAGTCTAACTAAAAACTACTACTCAGTGTGCCACCGACCGAACCATAAAAGAAAAAAGTTTTGACAGTCCTCGAGCTACTGTAAAGGGTTTATGACAATGGACGCAGACGCACAAAAAATATACCAAAATCTGACCCGATTTACATTCAGGATGGATTTATTATCATCATACATACTTAATATACTTATATACCCATAAAACCGAGACATCATACGTGACTTGGTGAAATAAGTTTCAATTAGAGTCAAAAAGTCTTAAAAGCAACGAAATACGAAGTTTTCTTGTGGTCCTTTTTAGCCGCCTGCAAAGAAGGGTTATGTTTTTGTCTAAAAAGGTCGAGTACCTAATACTCATATACCTATGTTGATCAAAAATAGGTTATCTTTGAGAGACTTTTACACATACAGTTGATTAATTTGCATTTACTTAACAGAATCTAACCCTCGAATGCAACTGTTTCCTATATTACAAAACTAGAACTCATTCAAATTATTTTGTGCTCAGTTTTAAATCAAGTTTTTGTTCAACTTTTAATCAAAAGGTTCTTGCTTATAATGTCCTTATCCCAATTTATTTGTGGTCGGCGCAACAAATATTTCTCTTCCATACTCCTGATTTATTTGTCATCTCGGTAGTTCCCCGTTTCTAGCCATATCATCTATCACACAGTGCATCCATCGTTACTTTGGTCTTCCCCTACTCTTATAACCTTTTATACTCAAAACTTTCCTCATATCATTTTCCTTACTGTCGTTGTCATTTTGACAGCTCCCCATATAAATTCTCCTTCTCTATGCGCCATATTTAATGGGCCCTAGTCGAGCTTGTGACATTACCATTACTTTCAAACCTAGCAACGGACCCTAATTAGTGTTAATCAAACACCTAATCACTAATTAATAGGGTTGCAAACACAATCGTGAAAGCTTATAATATTGACTATGACACCACCCAACGTTGTTCGCAAATATAAAGCGTTTTATATTATATTTTATTTGTGTATTTGTTTAAAACAAATTCCTTCACGCTTTCTGAATACGTGGGTACTTGGTGGCGAGCATAGTTCACATGATAGGCAAATAGATTTGATTTCTAACAAAATGTTTTTTTAAGAAAAACATTCCTATGGTTGGGTTTGATTTATATATTGGTCCCTGGAAGCTGTAAGGCCCGTATTTTAGAATGATAATTAATCATATATGTATGTACCTCTACCTAGTTATGTCGATTAAAATGTGATATTATCATAAGGTACCTATGAAATCTGGCAAATATTTTAATCGAAATTCATGTTTTAGCGACATTCTAGAATTAAATAGTCTTAGTAGAAGTACTTACTTTTAGTATTAGTATTAAGTATTTAATTTTAGAACGGATTTAGAACAGAATGCCCAAACCCTACAGCAATTTAGGGTTCCATAAAAAAAAGACAGACGTGTAAATCAGTAAAAAAGTTAAATTCTTCCCACTTAGCACGTGCAAACTGTGCTAGACGTAGGCGCCAACAAAACGCCCAAAAATCGGAACTTCCGAATAACAAAAAAAAAACATTCACGGCAGTCCACAATAAATCATTAAGGGTCCCGTACGGGGTGTATTTTATTTAGAGCCTTGGTCAGTGCCCTACCGAATGTGGAGAGAAAAAAACAAAAAAACTTTTTTTTGTTTTTTTACTCTTCACCGGATATCATCGTCGCGACATTACGTTGGCGACAAAACCGTGGCGCCTTGTATTTTTTTTTAACTTTTTTGGGGTTACAATTTGAGTTTTATCCCGAAGGTTTAAAGTTCAGATTAGGATTTCAAAAGAAGTGTTGTAGTAATATAGTGTCGAATTACCGGTGACAATAGCATTAGTTTTTGACTATTGTGTTAATGTGGATATTATTGAACTTGAACTGTATTGCTAATCAGATAAGGTTGGGAATTACATGACTTTAAAATACAGAATCTCTGCGTGCGAGTGTAAAGTTCTTATATTATTTTATCTCTGTCTCAGAAAGGGTCAGTTTTGTTGTTCATTTACAAACCCTCCAATGTTTGTATTGCAAAATGTCGTCGAGGTAAATTTTTGAGCAAATAGGTAGTAAAAACGTTTCATTTTGGGATTTAAAGAAAAACTACAAAAAACATTTAGTAAAAAACAAATAAATATTTTTTACAAAAATTGCACAAAACTTTCACTGATTTTCAACTAGGTACTTAACTAAAAAAGCAAAAAAAATGCAACAACAATATTTTACTATTGTCATCTCTTACAATCAACACAATAATTTTCTTCATAAAAGAAAAAAAAGAATGAAGTCTCATAATCCAGTCACAGCAGAAGCTTTTTAACACATACATCACGACATTGCCAAAAGGCGCCAACAGTACCCGTTACAAAGATAACACCAAATATTTTGCCGATACGTCATCCAGACAAACGAAAGGAATTTAGCAAAAAAAACCTTTGTCACCTCGTCAAAGAGAAAAAAAAAGAAAAAAACTGGGCAAGTGAGAGTTTTTGGGTTAGAATTCCGCATATCGAATTGTTAGCGAAATTCTTTTTGATTGGATTTTCTTCCTGTGTACTTTTTATAATTTGACCTTTAGTTAATTTTATGAATCAGTTTTATTTTCTTATTCTCCTTTATCTAGTTTTCAGTACTAAAAAAATATTTTTTGAATCCCTGAGACTAATTTGACATTTCAAGTGATTGTTGTTTGTTTTATCAATTTGGAGTTTGACATTTGCACCTGTAAAATTAGTCTCAGGGATTAAAAAACGAACTATGCTTTTATGGTTACCTATAATTCTGATTTCATAAATTATGCTTCTGAATTGCCAGCAGGTACCTACTTAATATTTTATTCGAAACAATTTTAAACTTTTACTTATTTTTTTTTTTTAAACGTATAGATAATATTCGTAGTAGGTTCTCGACCTTCATTTTAAATTCAGTTTCGTATTAAAGTAATAATTTATGTGGTTCAGACAACGATAACCTGTAAACGCTTGCGCATGTACCCTTTAAACTGGTTTAATCAAGGTATAAAGCTTGTAATACATTTTGAAGTCATAAAATTAACTACAAGCTCTAAAGGCAAGTATTTTATCTAGACATAAAGTGGACTAGACTGGTGTCATCAAGGAGTGCTGTTTTAGCCTACTCTGAAGGAATACAAGTTATTTGTTGGACCACACAATGTGATGGTGTTCAAGTTTTACTTAACGGAATAATTATGAGTTTATTCAGGACTAACTGCGCCCCGCGGTTTCACGCGCATAAGTCTCGATCCCGTGGGAATATCTGGATAAAAGTATTCTATGTCCTCAGGCTCAGGTCATGGTCTACCCATGTGCCAAATTTCATGCAAATCTATTCAGCCCTTTTTGGCGTGAAAGCGTAACAAACAAACAAACAAACTCACTTTCGCATTTAATATATTAATAAGATTAATTTAGACTAGCCCCTGCTTCACGACTAAGGTTTTTACGACTTGACAAAACGTGAAGATTTTTTAATTATATCTAAATTAGATATTTATGTATTAAACACAAACCTTCCGGAATTAATTATCTGAATAATGTCGAAAACCACATCAAAATCCGTTGCGTAGTTTAGAAGAAACCTGCAGCCTAATTGCGTAACATACGATCAATCACAATCTGGTTTCATTTTGACAGTTCAACAACATTCATTGCGTAATTTACGTCGTTGAGCAGAAATTTTTGAATATTGATGAAGCAATGGATTAGTAATATCCTTCAAAATTATTCCGATTGTGATTGATCGTGTGTTACGCAATTAGGGTGCATGCAGAGACACGAAAAGCGACTTCACTTTGTAGTATGTATTGATAGATAAGATGTTTTAATTACGGTATCGTAAATCGATATAATATCCATCAAATACCGTATTTCAAAAATAACAAAGTTAAGACACAAATATGTCTAGGCAAAATATGCAAAAAATTATGCCTTCAGGAGTCAATTTACAAAGAAACATTTGAAAGCATTAATCATAATTAACATTACCAACCAATGCTTAGTGACGTTCCAACAAATGTACAAAAAATTCTACCTTCATAATTAAACGGCACCTTAACCAAAAAAAAGGCAGCAACACAGTTGTCAACTTAATATGACAGCTGTCAAACGGGCGGGTGTTGTCAAATTGAGATTGACATTTAGATTAATTTTCAAAAATATTTTGAAATTTTGCGCTAGTTGTGGTCAAATTCTGTTGATCATTGTATACCTGAGTGGGTTATATAGGGTAAACGATTATAATTTTATTTATGGTTTTGCTTGGCTAAATAAAGTTGTTAAAGTCATTATGATGTCATTTTCTTGACACAATAATTAATATGCAGCAGACTTTTAAACAGTCTTGCTCTATGTTTTAGTTTATTGACAGTAAATACTTAATTACCTAAAAATCATCGTTTTTCTTATCATGGCTAATCAGAACTCACTTTTGATAACTAATATAAATTATTTTTGCACTGCAACAAGGGCATGCTGAGTCCATCAATGCCTGGTAGCTGCCATGGCTTGTATAGTACTTTTCTCAAGTAATGCGCGGAAATTCAAACTAAGTAATTTATTAATTATAAATACCAGAATCAATTACGAACAACGATAATTTTTAACGCGCCAATAATTATGATCATTTGTTTCTTCTTTTCTTTAAACAGCTCTATTTGCAAACCAAATCGAAATTTAAATAAAATCTTTGATAAGTTTACCTCCTCGGTTGCCATGAGTTAAAGTAAAAATTTAATTCCATTTTTAAATAACACGACAGATAGCCGGGCGCTCGCATGTATGCGACCAGTACCGCAATTTTGATTTATCTCGAAGAAGGTTGTCAAAATAATGCTCGAATTTCCAGCATGTTTGAGAAAATCTTTAACCAACTTTAATTTCTTTCATCTAATTTCATCGACCGTATGTAGTTATGATTCATGTTTTTCTTCCATCAACCAAGTCTATTCTATTAATTCAAAAATCCCTACTAAGAATGAAGCTGAAGAATTTGTTTTTTTGTTTGTTTGTTTGAACACGCTTATCTCCTTAACTACTTTGAAAACTTATTTTTGCATTTGATAGCCCAATTCTTAAGGAAGATTATAGGCTATTTAACATCACGCTACGGCCCTCTGGAGCCGAGCAAAAAGAAAAAAAAAACTATGCGAAAAAGAAGTAAGCGGGCGGGCGATGGGTTGTGCGATGCTATGGGTCGGGGCCGAAATTTCAATGGCGGACTAACTCGTGCAGAAGCTAGTATATTATAAAACTATTTTCAGCATCTTCATCTGGAATAACAAACTCAATATCAACCAGTAGTTTATCATCTGGTCAGTAGTAAAAGACAATTAAAAGAAATGAATAATACGAATGCTTGCAATTTTTTTTACTATTTATACCTACTTGGTACATCAGATGGATCGGGTAAGTAGGCACCTCCACTGTTATATGTAGATATTTATAGGTATTCCTTCTAATCCATTACCAATACAAACAATGATGAGTAACTTTCATTTTCAACAATCAATTCTTAGATTTCTCTGCCTTCAGTCAGACTCCCTAACATAGTTGGGGTCGGCTTCCAGTCTAACCGTATGCACCAGCCGAATACCAGTATTTTATATGGAGCGACTGCCCATCTGACCTCCGCAACCCAACAGGGTTGCGGGTTGTTACCCAGTAACTACTGGGTAACGTGATACCCCTTAGTGAGACTGGTTGTCAAACTTCCGGGCTTCTAACTACCCGTAACGAATAACGAACAGCTTAAGGCGACAATAACCGACTTTTAATGATATTGTACTGAAAATCACGTCTAAACGAGTAGTGTTAATGATTTGGAAAAAATAATATGTTAAATTAGAGCATTTTCTTAATAACTTAACATATGAATATTTTAGATTATGTTTATATTACATAGTGAAATTAATTTGTAAAGTTATATCTAACGCGGATAAAAAACTGAGAATCACGCAGAATCTATCAAGCGTATTTTTTTAAAACCTTCACCATTTTAAAGATAATTTAATTATTGATCTTTTAGTGTACGTGTTTTATTAAAATACCTTTTGTTTTATGTATAATAAATTAATAATGCGTCTAATTTGCGACAGCGCTCCTTGATGGGCGAGTGCTATCACTGGCTGGACGTACGACGCGTTGCGTGAGCTCAGTACAGAATACGCAAGCTAACCACTCAAGGTCACTGGCATATATTTGCGTCTTAACGTGCCTTCCGAAACACTGTGGTCTCGATATAAAATGAAGTCACCCATCTGACCTTGGCAATCGTTGCTCATCCTTGATCAATGGCCACGTGTAGCTGTGACTTCACCTTGTGGTGAAGTCAGCCTTTTAATTATTACCAATATTGAGTTATTATATAATAGGTTAATATAAACATTTTTAACAGTAACAGTTGTCCTTATTATTTTCCCTGTGTTTTATATTTACTTAGAAGCAAAGCAACGTTGGGGTTTTTACGTCACCTAATTAAACTTTAAACATTACTTCATACTTAGAATAATTTCTAAGACTTCATAATTGGGGCACACATTAGTAGGCTTGACGCATTAGATATACTTATTTAATTTATTAATTTATAAATAACAATCTCTTGGTATTAATTTTTTTATTATTAAATACAACTTTTTGAAAACTACCCTTAACTTTTAATACCTACAGTGATAAAATTAAAAATGAATGTATAGCCTTTTCCCAACTACATTGGGGTCGGCTTCCAGTCTAACCGGATGCAGCTGAATACCAGTATTTTACATGGAGTAACTGCCTATCTGACCTCCACAACCCAGTAACTGGGTAATACGATACCCCTTGGTAAGACTGGTTGTCAGACTTTCGGGCTTCTGACGACCCGAAACTACTTTCAAAGATCCACGAATGACTGGCTGGGACGGCTTAACGTTCTTTCCGAGTCACGGAGGAGCTCGTTATGTTAAAACTAGGCTGAGAATCAGCACTTTTTGAACGTCAAAACTACATAAGACAGTCCCCCAAAACGCCCGCCCTTCATCACCTAGTGCAATAAGCTGGGAAGACGAAGTGGTGCAACAAACTCCCCAGCAACGGCATTACAAAATTCCAGGCAAGACATCTCTATATCTTCAGTACTTAGTTTTACATTAAAAACGCAAAATATGCAAAGTCCTTCTTCATTTACTGCAACAAAACGCAAAATAGCACCTAAATACCTATTACTTCCACTACAGGGTCTGACCATACATTCCAAGCTCCATGTTACCAGCCCAAGTCTTCTTATCTCCTGCGTAAATTCTGTCAATTACGAAAAGAGTCTTTGGAAAAAAAAGTCCAAATTTCGTGCCACCGGCGCCAGCCTTAGATAAGGCGGTTCGGAATAAAACCCTTTTTTGTTTCTTTTCTTAAACCAGAGTTACTTTTATGGAGACACTCGATAAGAGACGTCGCCTTTTTTGAATCGTATCGTATCGGTTTGGTCCGTTGTAATTATTTTCTGTTTGGAAGGGTTAAGTCGGAGGTTATTATTTTTATAGGTTGATGAAAAACTGGTTTGATTCGGTCGGTGTAATAAGGATTGTACAGTATTGGATATGTGGGGAAATATATTGCGGAATATATTTTTAAAGAAATAGAAGAAAAACAACCCGTTAACGTTTTAAATAGAAAAAATAAGGCCGCGTGCACTTTGTACACGAATTTGTATCGTACGTAAACGTATGACCGTGGTCGAACGAATCGAGTGCGCAAACTAAATACGTTTTACTCCCAAACCTAGTGTTCCGGTGATATCGCATTGAACGCACGAAAAATCCCACCAAGTTCGGATTGTTTTCGGACGTAAACGTACAACTAACTTGCACTCAGTCTGCGCGCTACCGTAGTACTTGGAAGGTCGGTATCGTTCGTGCGTGTTCGCAGGAGTAAAATTCGTACGAAAACGCGTCCAAAGTGCACACGGCCTTAGTAGTATTTGTAAGCCCACTTCTACTTTTTAACAGTCGTTTGTTTTTGTTTTTATTTGGGCCTTTATCATTGCCTGTAGTAAAATCATAGTCATAATCAGAGGGCCTAGAGACGTTGCGTTTTGTATTTCTACGACTTGCAACAGAACTGACATAAGCTTTCAGTATCTTATGTCATTCCCATACATTTATGGCTTTTTCATCATCGTTATCATTGTAACAATGTCACTTAGCCTAAGCCCCTGGTGAGACACGTCATACGCAAGCCAATGTAAAAATAAAAATCTTAATGGGCGTCTCATATATTTACATAAACATCAATCACAAAATCTCCCAATTCAAACCGGATTAAATCTCCTGTTACTTGAATAGAAGCAATCAATTTACTAACACCATTCACAAAATTTGCTTAAGACTTAAAACCAACTCCAAAAATACGTTCGATGCTAGTGACTAGTCCAACACTTGAACTCTCCCGATAAGATCGTGTGAGATCAAACGCGCCGCTATCCCAAGCGCTCGCTCAATGACTGGCCGATAGTTCTCGCGGTGTGTATGATGCTAACACTTATCTGATCCTCTGTGTGACTTCCGAAATTCTAAAGTTCAAAGTAGTGCCTCTTGACTTGTTGGTTATGGTTTTTTGTGTTTCATGAATTTTTATTTCTGTTAGTTCATCGTTTGATGGCACTTTCGCAAATCAATACCTTGTTTTGAAGCCAGGACCAACCAGGTGTGAAAAAGAAGCCTACCAATATATACCTACCAATGCAGGGCAGTATCTGGATTGGGGGCATGGGGCATGAAAGATTGGAATAGAAAGAGTAAAATAATAAATACAAACAAGGTCTGAACACATTCGTAAGAAAAAGATATCGCTATTTCATGGCGCGGGCTAGCGATGCTCGGGGAGTAGCGGCTTTTTATTTTTTAAGTATAAACTCATCACTGCAGCCTCTTTTTACCGAACTATTGCTGTCCTATATACCCACATATTACATATTTTTCTCATTGTATAGCATCGTTGACACTAGACCTGTCCAGTTTACTGACTTTAAAGACAAGTGATGGGAAGGGATGTTGTGATGAATATACATATACAAAGATGTTCCATTTTCATTATATCATCTTACTATAATCACAAATCACAATTTAATTACGACAAAATTGATATAATTCAATACAAGAGACTTTCATGAGCACCAATAACGTTTATTTCTGATAAGCTAGTAAGTTGAAGTTCATGGGAAACAATCTTATTACAATGTAACTCAGATAAACAATGAACTCACTGAAGGAAATACTTACAATAAATTATTTAGTTCCACGTTTTTACAAACAAGAATGCAATGTGAAGTTAGTAGACATACAGACTAGCATGCATTAGTTATGACATTCTTTCTCGTAATTAGTAAATGCGATGTGTTTGAAGCAAAAGAAGATTTTAATAAGATTTGCTGTCAGAATATACTTCATATTAATTTTTTAGTAAATTAAATTAGAGTCCGCACCACCACTGAATTCCGGCGGAAAATTGTGGAACTGCACTTTTCTATTTTTAAATGCAATTTGATGCACTGACATAGACAATTAGACACTAGTGTCTCAACAGTGGGAATATTATTAAGCTGATGACATTATACTAACAGACTTAGTTATTATATCAGCAAAATCTAACAAATAATAATATTCCATAATGAATGACGAAAAACACAACGGCACACTAAAAACAGAGGAGACTTCAAGAGACCGCCTGTCCCTCGTCAGAAAGACAATGTTAATATACCGTTACAGACAGAAATCCGAAGAATGTACAATGATAGCACAGTTCAAGACACTGATGTATGTATAGAAGGTAGTTACTGTTATATCAAAACATTTCTTAAAAGTAAAACTAAAATTAGACAAGGAAAACTGAATAAAAGACGATGTTCTGTCATGAATACAGCAAAGACAAACTTTCTGAAGAAATTTCAACAAAATAAAAAGTCTTAAAATCCAACCCACTCTGTGCCACACTTACAGAACGCACCAAAATTCAAATCAGAGCAGAAAAATAAACGAAGTTAATTTAAGACCACTTGAAGCTAATACATTAACCGTTCGGCGTCGATTGGGTACTTTTGATCATTATCTCAACATTTTTCGACTTCCGAAATGTGGTTATTTGAATGTGGTCATTTTGGAGGCGCTAAGCGGTATCTTTTGATCAAAATCACCGGAAATCGTGCGGTGATTAAAATTGTTAAACGCCGGTGCTACAGGGTTGGTTCAATTTAAATTAAGGACAGTTTTAATTAAATTAAAATTGTTGATGATAGTAATGAAGTTATACCGCCTGTTATAAAAGTTGTTGATCAGATGGTTATCAAGGACAAAGAAACTTCCAAAAGCATGGATGATGTCAGCAGTATGATTTTCATAAGAACAATATGAAACTTTCTTGTAGAATTTTAGAGGATGGTCCTCTTCACCTTACGTAGGATTTCATAATATTCTTTCTTATAAAACAATCAGTTCGTTTGTCAGTTTGCAAAACGTGATGATGTGAATGAATGACCTGATATTTCCAAATCTTTGCAACCCTTTTCAAAATGTCTATCACATTGCCTACTAATAAAATTTTCATCTAATTACACTGACATACCCAATCAGTCCCTCTCACCAGATATATTTACCTTCGCAACTTAAAACCAGCGAAACATTTATTTCCACACAGTACTAAAAGTCCTTTTTAAACCAACTCCGGATCCTAATCTATCAGATAACAAACCAGAATCAACAATAATTCTAGCTCCATACATATGTAAACGTCAGTGTGTATGTAATGTTAAAGTATTCAATTTACCTACCCCTAGATGGATAAGGACGCATATAAGTGAAGAAGATAAGATAAGCTTTAAGGTCCCACTAGATATATAAGCAGTTAGTATTGGATTTACATTTTTATGTATCATAAATTGCTATTTGTTTAACATCGAGAATTGCAGAGTGATTTGCATGGAGTTGTTGGTATTTAAGACGACGTGCCATTGAGAGTTGTGAACTTAAGGAGAGGTTCTCTAGATAAAATACGGGATAATTTCCATAATAAGCACGAACAGCTGCAATTTGCCAATGATGATGTCTAATGGAAACTAAACGGATGCTAAACGGAATATTAGATACCTACCTATATAATATACAATGAGCGGACGACATTACGACAATTAATGAAAGCACTCTCAGTACTAGTTCATACGAGTGTATTGCAATCTTCAATTAAAAATAACTTTTTGAAAAATACGTATTATTGAAGCTAACTCAAAAAATATCCAAGCTACGGTAATAAAATTTATAAGGGACCTCTTTGAGAGCAAACCCTTTCAAATAATAATTTTCAAAATTGGTCTACAATTGACGGAGAAATCGGTGCACATACATAAAAATAAAAAATAAATACATACGCTACGAACATATAACCTCCTCATCATTCCTTGTTCCTTGCTCCTCCTTTTTGGATAAATTTAAATTAAAGAAAAGTTTTTTCGAACAATCTAAATATTAGTGATGACTTTGGGTTTTGCCGATCAGCCGAATAGCTATAGTGACTATTCGGATGTTATGTATTTGATTGTTTTTTTTTTTGTGTAGACAAGGAACATCATTAGTTAAATACATGAAGATGAATTTCGTATTGACGTTAAATTCTATAATTTTAAGTTTTTAAGCCAGTTACATTTAGAACTTAGTTTACGAATAACTTAGTCACTTAAATTTCCAGCCTAGCGAACCTACAATTTCATTCGCAAGTGTTTTCCTAATAAACAAACAGACAAACAAACACATCCTACACATGTTAACTATATTACTGCAGATAACAGTTATTTGCATGAGTTAAACTTTAACTACTGTCTATTTGTTTTAGATAACCAACCGTGCTACCTAACATATGTTGTGTTGCACCCTCTAAGTGGATAGCTTCACGGTGTGCTTGTTCAGGGGTAGGTAGAACAAGGAATGATGAGTGATAAGGCTCGTTATCAAAATTTTAAAGCACCTAGGCTACCCACCCAGTGAAATCCACTATCAGACGAAACCACTATAGTAAGGACACACTAGGGCCTGATAAATACTGGACTGAAATGTTGGTCTAGGGGTCGCAAGCGCAACTGATGTGCATGAGGTCCTGGGTTCGATGTCCGGGTCGGGCAAAGTGTAATTTGGTTTTCCATCTAGAATTTCTGGATTCGTGAATGGTTGATGGCAATAGGCTCGCCCCCTATAACAAGGGACTTAAACATAACGATGATGGAAATTAAAATGTACTCTTTTGGATTGAAAAAAAGCTATCGAAAAGCGTATATCAATCCTGTTGATATGTTGTAGGAATATGAAATGCTTTGAAGGCGATTGTCACTTGTCTCGGCCCTACTGTCTGTCCTCAAAAAACTCTGGCACTCCGACTACAGAAACAAGATAAAAGGTTCCAAAATCCGTGTTGGCAATTCAGTTTTATCCTTTGCAAAGAAATTTTCAATGCAAAACAAACCAAACCTCTTTTATTAAGAAAAAGAGGTGGATCAAAACGAGATATTTTACCTGACTGCCCCATGAAGAATGAATGAATAAAAAATGAATCCACTAACACGTACTGGGCCTGCTTGGTAGATTATTGCTCGCTCCATCTCACAGAGAGGAGGTCTGTGGATCCAGCAGTGGGAAAACTTTAGGCAGATACATAGACCCCACTATGCACATGAACATGGCCCATAACACATTTTTGGCACCCTCCTTCAAAAAAGGTCCCAACTCTGTACCCTGCGGCATTCCCTCTGGGCCAAAGACACTTCCTTTCGGCATCCCTCCACTAAAGCTAAGCCCCAATATTAACACTACACAGTCGCGTATAAAAGTGACTGTAAATGTGTAATGCGGTGATCATAGAGGCCGACACGCGCGCGCGACTGTCCATTGTTACGACACGTAGAGGTCAAAAGTTGTAAAATTCAAATTGATTTTTTAGTATACGAAAATTTTAAATTGGAGGTTACGATGATTAATAAATAAAAACCGGTTTTTTATAAAGATAGTCGATAAAGACATAGGTTTAGTTAGACGGCAGTATACTCAGGTGTTTTCTGTTAGATACTCGTATTATTATAAAACATCAGTATGAAGTACAACATCGTAAAGAAATCTTCCGCTCTGTTCTGTAAAAATCTCAACGTTAAAAATTAGGAGAAGAGTCATTCCACCAGATGCTAGGTATTGACAATATTATACAGGCATGAGGAACAGGTTGTAAAGTTCACTCATCCTCTATAGAAAAGGGAGTATCCTCCGACTGACTAGACGGGTGTCTTGTCTGGTGGGCAGCTGCGCAACGATTGATGTCGAAAAGTTATATAATATGCTGATGGCGCGGTAAACTCTGCTTGCGCGATGCAGGATTTCGCGTGACATCAGTATGATGCGTAGTTCGTATGTGACAATGTAGATACCGCCACAATATTGACATCTCACTTCACCTTATACGTTTTCACAGAGATATTTCTACAGAAAACCTGCACTGAACTCTGACAATCTGCAATCTGGCAGCATTAACTGAGAAAACTCAGCGATCATTGATCAATCCATAACTTGTTTCATTTCGTATGAGAAGAGGCTTTTTGTAGGCCAGGGTTAAAATATTTTAAAATGAATAACGGACGTTAAAGACGCATTCATGTTCATTTCTGTAGGCACAGCTAGATTACCATATATAAAAGCAAAATGCATGATTGTTAATCTCATATGTAAAGGCATAAAATGCTTTATCTATAATGATAGTATCAGAATTTAAATCATCTGCAGCTATCATTAGATACCGCATGTATTTATATGTAGTTGTTAGTTTTACATGGCCAATTACAATATTAGAATACAAATTATTATTGAAACTTGTTGGATTATTGTTTATATTTTATTCATGACCTACGACTGTTTTTGGTAAGGCCTTAGATTTGAAATGTTAAGTAAATTATATGCGGAATAGTCTGTGTTTATTAATTTTAGATTTAAAATCAATGTTAATATTGATTGCAGTCATAAATAAATGAATATAAAAATCATAGATACCTACATACTTAATTTCACTCGCACTAATTTCTGAAACTGCGCTACTGCTGAACATGAGCTCTTGGGTTCGATTCCCGGTCGGGCAAAATGTTATTGGATTTATCCATCTCGAATTTCTCAGTAGTAACACGGAGTTTCGATTCGTGCACGGTTGATGGCAATAGGCTTGCCCTCTATTATATGGGACTTAAACCTAACTGGCGAAATGTGGGTTACTATTGAGTAGGTACACCTCTGCCGAACCTTTCATGTATTACAGACGTGATGATATGGTATGTGTGTGTGAGTAAATTTCTAAAAAAGTGAATTCAACAAATGAGATTCTGATTCCAGTAGCTAGAATTAATGAATACCAATAAAACTATTTATAATTATGAACATCAAAGTTAGCGACATTGCTAATGAATCTAGAATTCTGATGGCTGCTATCAACAGACTAATACCACACAATGATTTAAAATTTACATTTTAGCCGCAGAATTTAATACCTATTAGGTATACATACCTACCTACATAATTTATAGTTTCCGCCTCCAAACAAGTGGATTTATTTTAAAACACAAATCGCATTCAATTTAAGTAAGTACCTATTGAAAATGTGGTCTTTGTTAATTTCAATCAATTTTTTTTCAACGATTAACATTTATTATGCTGAAAATAGATTTTCAATGGGGATTAGTGGAATCTTTATAATTTTAAAATAGTTATCAAGCAATTTAGCTGATTTTGTAACTTAGATTTTATAAACTGCTTTTGTATGGACAAAAGCACACAATGCCTAAATGAAAAAGCCTATGCCTAATAAATGACTTAAGACTTAAATATAAAATTAATTTAGAATATACCTTCCTAAATAGTACCTAAAACGAAAATAATTATCACTAGCTTCCGCCAGCGGCTTCACCCTGGAGGTATCGTTATAAATTAGAAATAATTATTGAATCAATATTCTATGTTACTCAGTAATATTATAGCATTCTACTGGTAAAATAATTTCTTAAATCGGTCCAGTAGTTTTTGAATTTATTCATTACAAACAAAAATATAAATATTTTTCTGTATTAAATTAGTGTAGATAAGTGCCACTCAACTGACAAGTCAAAAAAAAAGTTTTTTTTAAGTCGACATCATTGGAAAACGGGTTGGAGTATAAACATCTCATAGGTGCGAGGCTACCGACTTCGCACCCCCATAAAACGCACTGGTGGTCTACCGTAGGCGATGCCTTTTAGGTTCCATCCTCATAAAAAAGTACCACGTGACTGTACTTTTGTGCCACCGAATTTAGTGAGTGCAACTTTATTTTAAATTTTATTTTGGATTTCTATAAAATAAGCCTAGAAGATTACGGATCGTTTTAGTAGCCGATCTAAACTTTTTGCATATATTAAAAACTACCAACCTTTGTAGTAAGTTATTAAATTAATACGTGAAGCAAAAACTTTGTGCCCCTTTTTACGAAAATTACGCGGCCGGAGGAATATCAAATTTGGCACAGTTAAAGTTTATATAGAGAAGGATTGGAGAAAGCTGATATTTTTATATAATATACATTAGAAATATATTAAATTAATAAAAAAAACATTACACACAATGTCATGCGTTTGACAGCGTTTGACACAAGATGGCTACCTTAGAATCATGACATGAGTTATGGTCGAATTTCGACTTCTCGGCGACCACTAGTAAATATTTTAATAGTGTACATACTTTGCGGAGCCTGAAAAAGGGTTCTAGGATGTAGTACGAGCCTGTACTTACCCATGTTATTTTAAGATAGTAAGTTAACCCTATTGAAAAGTTTCCTAAGACAATTTTACCTGTAAGTAAGTCTTCTTTTTCAATTGAACAGAAATTATAAGCTTATTAATTTATCAATATCATAAATTATGTTATTTTGCATTGTATAAACTCAATCTCTTTTGTATTATATAATTGCATAGCACAGGTGTGAGTACTATGTACTATAGAGCTACTATTTACCGGCAAATATTTTTTTTTCATTGACTTGAATGTGCCCTGGCGGCTGTGAGTGTGAGTGTCATGCTCACTCAGATGTCTCGCTGACGGTGGCGCGTGTGTTGCATCATTTAGCTCCCTTCAAAATGGTTGATCTGAATGGTGCTGATCCGTGCGTCATGTTCGTGAACGGGTGCCGTCAGTTGGGACTAGCTGCCATAGCCTATTTAAATTTTTGAATTGTTTTTTGTTTTTATTACGGACGCTTTTAACGTGCACGTCTTTCTACATTGTTCTCACATGTATAATTTAAACATGAATGAACCAATAATTTAAAAAAAAAAAAAAATTGACTTTCCGTGGAGTTTCTTGCCCGTTCTTCTCCATAGGTACTTACTACGCTTTGGAATGGGCAACTAGCTTCATCTTTTTGACTGACCGATTCCTTGACAATTCAAAAGTGCCTGAAAATGTTTTAATTGAATTAAATGCTTTGAGTTTTAGTTTGAGCTAACAAGTTCATTTTAAGCCAGGAAAAACTTCACTTCAATAAAATATAATTTGTAACTTTATCCATAGCCTCACATACTTTATAAATAATTAATGTTTACCCTTTATATAAACGTATGATTAACATGACACATTGTTATGTCTCGTGACAATTTGTTAATGTCTAAAAATATGCCTGGATTAGGCAATCTATTATATTATCACGCTTATGAAATGTTTGCGTCGTGATGTGCGAATCCACGACTTTATTTTTTCATTACAACACTAATAACGGAAAACACAGCTGAGGGCCTAGACAAAGTGACATTCGATCAGCGATAACGATGACAGAAAAGTAAAAATGTATTGAACTGACATACGTTATTGAAAACTTATGTCAATTTTGTTGAAAGTCGTTGTACAAAAGCGATTGGCACTAGTGTAGGCCCTGTGCGGCGTAATTGCGTAGCACACATTAAATTGACAATTGATCGCTATGCGTTTCATTTTGACACTTTTCGTCGACATTTCGACGTTCGCCCTCGTTCATTGCGCCGGTACAATTCCGTAGCCGACCACAGGCGGCAGCAGCAGGCGACGTGTCGCCGCGACGCGACTGGTTTCTATGTTCTTCTATGAAACCGACGACGTGTCGCTAACTACGGAAGGTATTTCATAGAAATTTTTGAAAAGACGTATTTTTCAAACCTATGATGCAATGGATTAGCAATATCCTTCAAAACTCTCGCATTGACATTGAAAGTGTTACGCAATGAGGGTGTTGATCCTAGAACATTGTTATGTTGAAGAACTTTATGCTAGTAGAAGCCCAGTTCCTTAAATTAAACAAAACAAATAGAAACTTAGAAGCTGGTTAAGCAAACAAACTTCACTGCAACTTTCTAAGGCATACTTCACACCGGCATAATAGTCTCCTTCATACTAACACAAGAAAGATGCATCCCAAGGAGACCAAAGAATAAAACAAACGAGAAGATCCTATAAATGTGTAAAGAAGAAAACACAGTTGAAACGCAACCAACAGAGAATTGCCCCTTACAAATCGGTGAGGCACTTTATAAACCAAGACGAATTTCTAGAAATAGAGAACAAGGGAAATAATTTTATTTAGGCAGTAGACGGATAAAGAGATCATCGCGCAGATCAAAATAGTAACGGAAGGTCACTGCGTGTAAAAATATTCAACAATTTGTCAGGGTACCATCCGCACTTGGTTGATATCTCCTCCACATTTATAATACGCACAGCCAAAGTGTGGAACTCTCTGCCACCGTCTGTGTTACCTCCACATATAACCCGTCTGCCTTCAAAGCAAGAGTGAACAGGCATCTTCTGGGCACGCTCGATCCATCATAGACCTCATCCATCGCTCTCCATCAGACGAGATTGAGGTCAAGAGCAGGCCCATGCAGGAATTTAAAAAAAAACTGGAAAATGCCGAATCAACTAAACTTGAGTTTCAAATAGGAAAGATG
Source organism: Agrochola macilenta (assembly GCA_916701695.1). Classification (NCBI taxonomy): domain Eukaryota; kingdom Metazoa; phylum Arthropoda; class Insecta; order Lepidoptera; family Noctuidae; genus Agrochola; species Agrochola macilenta. The sequence continues at coordinate 1,302,933 of OU753576.1, forward strand.
AAAATTAGGGATATTATTGAGGTTATTTAAATTCTTACTAATAAGTTATAAGCTTTTAAAAGTTTCTGTAAGTAAAACTCGATTTTTACCTTCCGCAGTTTGGCCTATGTCAGACCTTTGTACAACTTTGCTAAATAACTATGCATTTGCATGTATTAGGAGTGGTACACTACTATGATGCAACAGGTGTGGTCGACCTCACGGTCGTAGACCGCGCCCTATCCGCTGACTTATTCTTGCAGTCTTGAGTGACTTAAAACAAAGTGGAAATCGAATGGAAATTATCATGTCTTTGTAGTACCAGAACTTAATAAATAGTGCCGATTATTGTACTTGATAAGTAAATTCAGATGCCCCATTTGCTAGCCTTAATACATATAGCAAAATATAAAAATATTTCTTTTAGGATAGATTTTTCACACAGTCACTTAATTTTATCTGAAAAATAAATATGACAGTTGTTATATTCTCTATACAAAAGCTGCCAAACCGATATTTTTATTCCTCAGATAAAAATTATCTGCGTATTCAAAAAATCAGCCCATAAGGCGTAGAAAACGTAGAGCTGTCAAAATGTACAATTCCAATGTTAGTATGCTTGGTCATAAAACTAAAATAATCAATATTTTTCTTTTGTTTTAGTCTAATCTGAACTCCTAAGATTGACGTATATAAAATTATTCCTACTTTAGTCTATCCGATCCTTCTCAGAATTGACACCGATGTGCATTTGAAGTTAGATACTTGCACAGTCTTGTTAAAACAGACGTTTCAAACGTGGCAGCTACTTTCTTTAATTTGTTTACTGTTTAGCACGATGTGAAGGTTTTATAGCTTCTGCTTTCGAGCCAGTCTGCTAACTAACTGTGTACATTTTGAGTTGCATTTGTGCTAAATCCTTGCTAAAGACTGTATTTATGGGTAGGTAGGATTATGAGGATAATCTGCATGTTGCGGTTGAAGCAGAGGCTTCTAAATATGCGACGGTGAGGATCGGTTTTTAAAATATACCAGCGGCTCGCCCGTAAACATACGGCTTAACAAAACATCCAGATTTCTTTACCTTTAAGTAAGTTAAATATTAATTTATTATATATATAAACCTTACGGGATTAATTCTCTAAATGAGGGTGAAAACCGCATCAAAATCCGTTGCGGAATTTAGAAGAACGACGCGGTCACACAGAAACACGAAAAGCGACTTTAATTTATAAAATGGATTTAATTTATAAATTTAATAAACTCGGATGTGGCAAATAAATAAAATGACCGCCTTAGAATTTGAGCGGATTCAAATTTTTTGGAATATTCTAGTTATAAAAGTTGAGTTATCTTTGTGATGTTCCTGAGTGATGTTCCAAAGCATATACAGGGTGGCAGGGCATCGACGCGAAAACTGAGACCATGGATTCAGTACATGATTCTGAACGCCCCAGCGTTGAAATTTTTCGTCGGTTATTAAAAAAAAAACAGGTGTTTCATACATTTTGACCGCGTAGGTATTGCACTTTTCTATGAAACAACAGATTTTTTTTTAAATAACCAGTTTCAGTATCATGTACAGAATCCATGGTATCAGTAGGTATTCGCGTCGATGCCCCTGCCATCCCCTTTACCTATAGGTACTAAGTACCTACCTATTTATCGACGAGCCTTTAAAAATAATCCATTTATTGAACTTTCAACATTATATTTTTTAAGAAACATTTAGTATTTAATTTTAAAACACATTTTGGTACCTAATCTTGTAAAGAAATGACACGAAAAAAGTTAACATTTTTCCTATCCTAATAGGGCTTTGCCACGCAACAAAAAACTAAATTAAACTTAACAAAATTTAATAACCCTATTAGTTTACTTTGAAAGTTAAAATTAAAGTAATCAATTTTATTTACAAACGATATTTTGTACAACAAAACACATTTTAAACGTTAATTACGCTAATTGAAATACTTTCACTTGAAATTTTTTACATTTTAGTTTGACATTTAATAAAATTCACTAAAACACGCAAATATTTTAATAGAACAAATTAATAACATTTAAAAGAAGAACGGCTGCCATAAAATTCCAAGTATTTTTGTGTCATCGTTATTGGTCGCTTGAATTCTTTTTTTATAAATACACTAGCGACCGTTTTTACGACATGACAAAACATAGATTTCTTTAACATAATTTACTTAAAAAATAGTTATGATAATATTCATATTATTATAATATAGTTTTCGGAATAAATTCTCTAAATGATGGTGAAAACCCTTTCAAAATCCGTTGTTTAATTTAGAAGAGCAACGCGATCATTTTATAATAGGTAAGTACAAACGACCTCCGTTTGCTTCGCACGGTTTTTACGACATGACAAAACATCGCGATTTCTTTGTTACATAAAAGTGTAATATTAAAGTAACATAAACCTTCCGGAATAAATTCAAATTCAAATCAAAATCTGTTGCGTAGTTTAGAAGAACAACGCGGTCACACAAACAGACACAAAAAGCGACTTTAATTTATAATATGTATAGATATATGTATAATATGTATGTATAAATAAACCCAGTTGATATAGTCAGACATCCTTATGCACGTTAAAAATATCTAGTTAAATATTAATATATTTTATTTTAGAAGCTAAAGCTATTGCATATCTCTATGTATAAAACGTTGGTAAACGTAGAACTTCTCATTCGTTCCGAATTTAACTTGGTAACTACTTGCCGATTTAGGTATTATAAGTATAAGAATAAATGACTAAGTGATCAGTTTATGTGTGTGTGCGGGTGTGTGTGTGTGTGGGGGTGTGTGTGTGTGGGGGAGTGTGTGTGTGAGTGTGTGTATGAGTCCGGATTTTTACCCAGTTGATGGCAATAGGCTCGACCCCTGTTACATGGGACTTAAACGTAGGTACCTAATTGGCGAAATGTGGGTGTACTGTGAGTACACCTCTGACTAACCCTTCGGGGTTTACAGGTTTATTATGTGTGTCAGCATCAGCCTACAGAGTGGCCAGTTATATGTTTAATAATAATTGCAAAATAATATCTAACTGAATAAATGCTTTCAGAATACTTAAAGGAGCAGCCGCAAATGCTCAACGAAATCAACCAAAAAAATCGATAAAAATTCTATCGTAACCCGCATGCTGTCAGACTAGTATTCAATAAATTTATTTCGATCGCATAAATTTTATGCGTAACCCTCTAATGGGCAGTTACGCTTGCTCTGCCAAAAATAATGCCCCGGTCCAAAAGACCCCGCGATTTATAAATCTGCCCCTTTTGGCGCAAGATTGGATGGCATCCCCATTATTTGATTAACTGTGTTCACAAAAAATTTCGGCATACTAAAAGTAAAAATGTTATTTTAGAGTTTAGTTTTAGGTCGCAATGTTTTGCGTGCTTTTAGTTAAGTTTAATTAAAATCTTGTGAGAACATTTTACTTTATCTTTAATTTTAAGTATTTTTTAATTATTTTATGAGATTGCTTGTCCTTAGATACTGGTCATAAATATTCTTGTTTTATTTTAACAACCAAAAATTCAAAATATAATTTTTAATGACAAAAGTTATACGCTTTTTATTGAATTTTTTATTAAAAAAACAATAAAATAGTTATTGTTTCACAACCTCACAGACACATCAATAAAAAAACAATTACAAAATCGGAAAAGAAAGCAATTTAACCTCAAAATATAATAAAAATCAAAAAGTATTCCACGGCCACAATAAATATACTAAGTAGGTAGCTTTCAATCAAGTACCTAAGTTCTTATAACTTAACTTGATTGAAAGCTTGCAAAACTTATTGCTCTCAATTTTAAGGCCCAACCTTGAAGCCCGAGTAAAGTATGATCACGGTCGTCCTCGGGGACTTCAATGCCAAGAACGTGGCTTGGGGTTCCCGGTTAACGGACACACGGGGCAGGATGGTGGAGGACTGGGCTCTGGAGTCGGGTCTGGTCGTCCTAAACCGGGGTTCTGTTCCCACGTGCGTGCGGATGCGGGGCGAGTCAGTGGTGGACATTTCGTTCGCCAGCCCCGCTCTGTCGCCACGTGTCATCGACTGGCGCGTCATGGAGGGGGTGGAGACCTATTCCGATCACCGGTACAGCCGGTTTGACATCTCCGCCCAGACCTCGGGCACGCCGGTCAGACAGACCCCGAGTGGTCCGCGGTGGGCGCTGAAGCAGCTGGACCGGGAGCTCCTCCTGGAAGCCTCGATCGTGCAGGCCTGGGTGACATCACCGGACAGGCCTGCCGACATCAACAACGAGGCGGAGTGGTTCCGGGAGGCCATGTCCGAAATATGTGACGTGGCAATGCCCCGGGTCCAGCCCAGACGTGCTCAGCGCCAGGTGTACTGGTGGTCGCGTGAGCTGACCGCTTTACGCGCGGCGTGCGTTGCTGCGCGCCACCTGTACGCCAGGCACCGCAGGCTTCGTATCCGCCCGCCGGATACGGAAGCCATTGAGGCGGAGCTGTACGCCGGGTACAGAGCGGCGAAGACCGCCCTCCAAGCCGGGATCGAGCGGGCCAGAGGACTGGCCCGCGAGGAGTCGCTGGAGACTCTGAACAGAGACCCGTGGGGACGCCCATATAAATGGGTGCGAGACAAGCTCCGCCCATGGGCTCCCCCGCTGACGCAGAGTCTCCGGCCCCAGCTCGTGGAGGACGTGGTGAGCGCTCTGTTCCCTTCGCGAGGGGAACATACTCCCCCGCCCATGGCTCCGCCTCCTGCGGTGCCCGATGCGGACCACACAGGAAACGACGACGACGACGAATCTCCGGAGGTGACCGGGGTAGATTTGAGAGCGGCGGTACGTAGGCTGAATGCCAAAAATACCGCCCCAGGACCCGACGGCTTACCTGGAAAAGCCTGGGTTCTGGCCTTAGAGGCTCTCGGGCCTCGACTTCGGGGGCTCTTTAGCGCATGCTTGGAGAGGGGCCAGTTCCCACTTCGTTGGAAGACGGGGAAACTGGTCCTCATCAAGAAACCGGGGCGCCCGGCGGACTCTCCGTCCGCTTACCGGCCCATCGTGCTGCTCGACGAGGTGGGCAAGCTCTTTGAAAGAGTAATTGCAGACCGCCTTGTCGGGCAGCTGGTGCGAGTGGGGCCGGATTTGGCGGACAGCCAGTTTGGTTTCCGCAAGGGGCGCTCTACGGTGGATGCCGTCATGCGCGTTCGAGCCCTCACGACGGGGGATGCTGTTGCCCGGGGTGGGGTGGTCTTGGCGGTGTCTCTTGACATCGCCAATGCGTTCAATACCCTGCCCTGGAGTTGCATTAGGGAGGCACTCCGGTATCACCGGATGCCGACCTACCTCTGTCGAGTGGTCGAGGCCTATTTGACGGACAGGGCCGTCATCTACCCCGGTCACCACGGAGAGTGGAACCGGCGAGAGATGTCGTGCGGTGTCCCGCAGGGATCGGTCCTGGGGCCGCATCTGTGGGACATCGGCTACGACTGGGTGCTGCGCGCCGACCTCCCTAGCGGCGTCAGCGTAGTCTGCTACGCTGACGACACGCTGGTCCTGGTGCAGGGGAGGTCGCATGAGGCGGCGGCCGAACTAGCGACACGTTGGGTTGCGACAATCGTCGATAGGATCCGGCAACTGGGACTCGAGGTGGCCTTGCACAAGTCCGAGGCCATGTGTTTCTATGGTCCTCGGAACGCGCCGCTGTCGGGTTCCCAGATAACGGCGGGAGGGGTTCACATCGGTGTCGAGTCGACGATGAAGTACCTGGGACTCGTCCTCGACAGCCGGTGGAACTTCGTGGAGCACTTCCGACGTTTGGCTCCCAAACTGCAGAGGGCTGGGGCTGCTTTGAAGCGGCTTCTGCCCAATCTAGGGGGTCCAAACGCCTCCTGCCGGAGGCTCTACGCGGGGATCGTGCGGTCCATGGCCCTTTACGGGGCACCGGTGTGGGCGCGTTCATTAAGGCTGCGACCAGCCCAGCGATTGAACGCGTCCCAAAGGGTCATGGCCATTAGGCTGGTCAGAGGATACCGCACGGTCTCCCGTGAGGCGGCGAGCCTCCTTGCCGGACTACCGCCATGGGATCTGGAGGCAAAAGTCCTCGCGCACATGTGGGAGTTGCGCGAGGAGGCGAAACGCCGGGGTGTAACTCCGCTGCCGCGAGAAATCACGGCACAGCGGACAGAGCTCCGGCGGGATCTCATGGCGGCATGGAGAGTGCGATTGTCGCAACCCAGCGCTGGGCACGCCACAATTGCGGCGGTAAGGCCCCTCTTTGAGGAGTGGCTAGAGAGGCGCCACGGCGTCCTCACCTTCCGCCTGACGCAGGTCCTCACCGGACACGGTTGTTTCGGGAGGTTCCTGTTCAGGATAAAGCGGGAGGAAACGCCCGGGTGTTACCATTGTGTGGATCGCCCGGAGGACACGGTGGAGCATACGGTGGAGGTCTGCCCGGCTTGGGCGGGGCACCGCCGTGTCCTCACGGAGGCGATCGGCAGCGGCGATCTCTCGCGTCCGGCCCTGGTTCAGGCCATGGTCCGGAGCGAGAGTGCATGGGAAGCCGTCACTTCCTTCTGCGAAGCAGTAATGCTCGCGAAGGAGGAGGCGGAGCGCGCGAGGGAAATGCAAGATGCGCGCCCTCGCGCCCCTAGTCGCCGCAGGAGACGCCCCGGGCGTCGGGAGTCGCGAGCCGACTTCCGGCCACCGTAGGCGCGGGCTTGCGGACGGTGGGCAATGGGTAGCTCGCCGTCCGATTAGGACCAGGCCCGGGTCGCCGGCGCGTTGTGTTCCACGCGCGCCTCAAAGAGATGTCAGCACCAACTGACGGGGTCCGTAAGGGCCAATGCCTGCCAGGGTTGCGAGTTGGTCCGAAAGGGATATCGCGGCCCCGGCACACAGGCAACGGAAGGAACACGGGTGGGTTTTAGTCAGTAAAAGTCTGACACTCCCTCTCGCTCCGCCCAGAGCGGGAGGAGTCATTTGATGATTTCCCACCCAAAAAAAAAAAAAAAAAAAAAAAAAAGTATGATCACGGTGCAAAAACTTGCAATACAAGAAAACCTTGGAGTTGTAAAATATTGATTTACTTGAACGTTAACATCAAGATTTGAGCTTGTTCGGCAAAAAATATTTGTGAGAAATGATTTTCGGTACCGTAGTCAATTAAAAAATATCTGGGCCCTAACTAAATCCGGGATTAGGTAACTTCAGATAAAATAAGTAAAATAAAAAAATGGTTTTTATTGGTTTTGATCCGCACTGGTCCCGCGTGATGGATTCCGACCCACTCCCTCTCACAGAGAGGAGGCCTGTGTCCCAGCAGTGGGAACGATTCACATTTGTTGTCTATACTATTCGTAATACCTAATACCGATAGATTAGTAAAACGATGTCCCAAAAATCAAGTGTTCGAAGCAAACTCAACCGGGGACGAAGTTAGTACCTACCAACACGACGCGCGACGTTGATAATTATTGTGAATAATTGTCACCTTTCTCTTATAGCCCGATCGGAACCGAACCGGTATCGAACCGGGTGAAGGAGGTATGCCACATACGGCGACTATAATAATTACATTATCACTTACTGAACTAACAATGACCTGGGATTTTATTAACACACGCAGGTTAGACTGCATGGCGGTTTGTGAAGTTTAAAATTTAGTTTTGATAGTTTATGAATTTGAAATGTTGGTTCTGTCAAGGAATTCTTAGTTTTAGTTTGTGTGCTCCAAACTTTTTGAATATGCATTGGTTTGTTTTTATTATTATTTTGTTGTCTTGTTTAGAACTATTGAAACTGGTTTATTTTCTCTTTAGTATTTTTGATTTCTACACCAATAAATTGCTGATTTAACTACAGCATTTTAGAAAAAAAAAAGATATTTAATTTAAATGCAAAGCCAAATTTTTGTTTTCAAAATAAGATCCGGTTAGCCGGAATAACGTTTGTTAAAGATGTAATTTAGTTGAATATCGAAAACTTACGAGCTTCTGATTTAAATTTGATCCTACTGACTATAAATATAATCCCATAGCTTTTTTCATGGCCTGAATTCCCACGAACAGACATCTGTTTATGTCTTTTAGATAGATAGATAGGTAGATAGATTACTCTTTATTATGCTCTCCACAAAAATAGGTTTAACAGCAGGTTTCTAATTCAATTTTTAATTAAACTTCGATACCTGTTTTCAGCCTTTTAATTTGATATCCCTTTGTTTTTTACTGCAAAAAAAGAACTAATTTTTGTTTACTTAGGCCCGCTTGCACCACAAATTAGCTAAATTCGTTTACAGCTAAAAGTATATAGGTAGGTGTAGTAGCTTCTGCCCGCGATTTCATCCGCGTGAAATTTCTTGTTTTGACTTAAAATAATATCCTATAACACTCGGCAATACTGTAGCTTACCTTAAGTAGAAGAATTTTCGGAATGGGATCAGTAGTTCCGAAGACTAACCTACATAAAAACTCACAAATTTTACCTCTATAAAATAATAAAAGTATAACATATTATCGCTCTGTATAGCTGTCAACTCTTTGAAGATGACAGACTGTGACAAAATAAAGTTTAAAAAAATATGTTTAGCGCTAAACGCATTTAGTGATTGGCGGTACAAACCGCTCTTAATGTCATAGATTTTTCTCAAAGAATAAAATTTAATTTTAATAGGAATATAGACAGTTTTCAATACTCTCTCCCTATTTTACTAGAATCCATTAAGTTTGCCCTGAAAACTGAAATGCTTCATAATAAGTTAAGTAAGTATTCAATCAATACATTAAGGCCTAAGCAGGTTTCATGTTAGGCCAAAACCTCTGTCCTCCTCTGAGGGCTGATTTTTCAACCGTAAGATAAATTTCATCTCAGGAATGTATGACGGTTTTTCAAAGTATCGTAATTTATTCTTTAGTTATATCTGACGATTAAAAGATGATCCTAAATACATGGCGGCGTTCCGTAGACAGAATATTTCGATGCTACATGGATGATGTTACTACTTTTTTTTTTTACGAGTCGGAAAATACCTAAGAGTGTTATAAAAGCGGAAGTAATTAATTTAATATGACAGCTAGAATCACACCCTTGACCAATGCAGGTGAGTAAATCCTGTATGTCAACATCCTGTAAGTCATTGGTCAACTATCATTTATTGAGTTATCCAAGATCTCCGTAACGATAAAAAAATAACCGGTTAAAAAAACATTAATACTCACTGGGCATCATTTCGACGTGTGATGATGTGTCCATGATATTGTGGTGATGCAACATGTCGGGTGGGGACTGCACCAGTCCACCACCGCCCCCGCTGGCCATCACCATCACTGACGCAGTTATATCGTCACCGGTGATCACCTTTAATACTTTTAACAAAAAATCCCTTAAAAAACCGCTCACACCCGATATTTTTTTAATTTTAACCAATTTTTACTATTCTTTTTTGTCTTAAGGTGAGTTGTGTGTTTTAAAAACTGGATCCAGTTGTTTATTTATTGCAATGACATCACACTTTATGAATATAAATGTATTTTTTATTAAAAGTCTATGTTACACATTAAAAAAAAGTTGTTCTTAACACTATAGTTCTATCACAAACGGAATACACCAAAAATGTTGTTTAGGCTTAAATAAAAATTCCACTAATTACGGTTAGGCACTTCGACATATTTATTTCTACAAAAAAAAATTGTTCGTTTATCACGTACGTCGTGTCACCGCGCCGGCCAAGCCCACACTGCCGTATTATATCTATAATTCTATGGATTGTCTCGAAAGCGCATGATCAGACCGTCCTCGTCTCCCATTGGTAGATTTTTAGAACGCCTATTGGCTATAGCCGCGCTGATTGGCTGATAGCTTCCCATTTTCCCGCCCAAATCGACAGTGCCCTTACAAAATGGCGCTCCCTACAGCCTTTTGATGCTTTTTTGAACATTTTATTTGGTAAAAAATAATCCGGTTCGGATATAATGAGCATGATTTATGATTTTGATCCGTGGACTTGGTTATTTTTTTTTAACAATTTTTTATAATCTTGCCATGTTAATCTTTGGAGTTTCGTGTTTTGTTTTTGATTAATCGCGAGCCAATTTTTATTTGATTCGGACCGTGTGTAAAAGGTATTATTTGTGTTTCGGTTTGACTGGTTCGCTGAATTTTAAGTAAGCGTCGTTACGCTTGCATTTTTTTCTGCAGGGTGAGCAGAGGCGTAGATTGTGAGTCGTAGTACTGTTTGATGGGAGGTGCGTCTTATTGATCGTATTTCGAGCCTCTGTGTCGGATGGGGACGAGGCAAGGGTGGATAACAGCTGTTCGTCTGTGCGAATTATTAAATAAAATAGGTCACAAATGAGTCAGACTACTCTTTTTCTTATTTTTTTTTATTTTGAGTGAATCTACGACACGACACAACAACACTACGTTAAGACACGTGCGATAATATTATATAAAACAAAAAAAAACATAATTTTAACTTACCTACAGGATTTTTGATTTAAAACTGCAACTAAATAACAATTATAAAATTTAAAAAAAATGTCGGTAAATAATTCTTATATTAAATAACCGGTTTTCACCGGTTTCATTTCTAATAACCGAAGTTTTTTTTTCCCTTATGTCCCACTGTAGGTATTAGTATCTATATAGGTACTAACAAACAATGTAAATTCTTCTTTGATTGCTAACAACTTATGTAAATATTTTTGTACCTAGGTAGATAGCTAAATTGGCACTAGTATTAATATTTACTATTTTAATCATTCTTGTTATACTAATTAAACACTAAAATACATTATTATTAAATTTTATTGAGCAGATTTATTTTTAGTTTTAGTTCGACAAAATTTTATTTTTAGTTTAGTGTATATTTAGGGCACTTTAATGCACTTAGCGCTGCGAGTTCTATTTTAACTGTAACAATAATTTACGACTTCACATTTATAGATTACCAACCACTTTGTAAACAGTTTTCCATATTCTTAGGTAAATAAATAAATAAGTACGTAAATAGACTAATGGAAAAACCGCTAAGTAGTTCTGTTGGCGTGATTTAGACCACGTATACACAACCAATTATTCGGGACCACTTGCCTTCCGAAATACCGAGACCCCTAGGCTACATGCTTCGGGAAGCACGTTATGCCGTTGGTCCCGGCTGTCATTCGTAAATCTTTGACAGTAGTCACGGGTAGTCAGAAGCACGAAAGTCTCACCACCAGTCGTGCCAAGAAGTATCGTGCCTTCACGATAGCCTTAGATTCTTAAATGGTTACACTATTAACGATTCTAAATCGCGATTATACACTGAAAAAAATGCAGCCTAACTAAGATACATTTTCTCTTAGTTGCAATGTTTGAACTCGACAGAACAGATGTTTTTTTTTACCAGTGCCAATGACTTAGTTAATTTATTATTCACTGATTAAGAATTCAAAGTAGCAAAATGTTAGTAGCACTTTGAATTACCTTCGGTTTGTCTTCAATGTTATTGTTTAATGAAAGCGGCTGCTATTCTTGCTAAAGAGCTTCTCACTCAGCTCAAATTGCTCCAAAACGACTACTAGCAAAAAACTGACACCTATTTCAACAAAAAATCATCAATTTTCTCCTAATTACTTCATCAACGATGTGTGAGGTGACGCAAAAAAATGGCGCCATGAGTTCGCGCCAAAAGTCGTTAAGCGCAGATAAAATAGCGCCACAGATAACCTTATCTTGAAGCAGATGTTAAGCTGAATGGATTTTTAAGAAGTTATTTTTGGCATTTCCTTTTCCTATTCTGGTTTTTGTATGTTTAAAGATACGTCCCTTTTTTAGAAGCGATGGATCAGTTCATAGGTGTTGAGAAATAAACAAAAAAAAATGAATATTTTTCTTAAGGGGCGTTAAGATAGCCCGCGATATTCAAATTTTCTTTAGTTTTTTACATTTTGCAGGTCAGTTTGAGGTTTTATGTTGATTAAAATATGATTTGCGAATGATTTATAATCCTTACAATCAGTAGTACAACTCCACATAAGTAAGCACAATCGTCAAATGTCATGATTTCATGAAATAATCATTCAATGCGATTATATGAACTTACTATAAATAAACATTTGATACGGCCGCAAATCCTAATTAGATCAACATACAACATGATACTGACCTGCAAACTGCAAAAAACGTAAGAAAATTTGAATTTCGCGGGCTACCTTGACGCTTTCGCCTTAAGTTTATTCAGAAAGAATCAGTTATTCCTTAGTTAATTCAACATTTATTACTTAATCTAATAATGCATAAATAATCCAATCAAATCGAGTATCATTGTCAAAGTAGATCACCCATTCTGGGATAACATTTTTTTTTTGCGGTCATCAATAATAATTACATATTTTTAAGACTATAAGTAGGTAACTCTTTACCAAACTATTTCATTTAGTTTAATTTATTTATTCATTAACAAATAATATCGTGTTGAATATTACCTACATATGAAATTAAATTATCACATGCAGAAACAATACCTACATATAAAAGCCTAATTAAAATTGATGTCAAATGTTTGTGTAGTTCAAGAGGCAATTAATTTGAAATATGTCAGATTAATTTGAATTAATTCAATTTTGAGCCGGTTTTTACTATAACCACTACAAATAATCACGTAACTTCTAAATATTTATGAAGAATATGAATAAGTATTTATATTACATATTTCCGAAATTCCAATACTCCAATCTTACCAAATCTAAATGCACCGTATTCTGTTCAACCATTTCACCCTCAATCTGCCTAGCCTTTTCCCAACTATGTTGGAGTCGGCTTCCAGTTTAACCGGATGCAGCTGAATGCCAGTACTAACTTATTTCACATGGAGAGACTGCCCTTGTGGCCTCCACAACCCAGTTACTGGGTAACACGATATCCATTGGTAAGACTTTATTTCACCCTAAAATCTAAAATTGCTATCACGAAAATCGATCACGCAATTCCCGAGATGGTTGGTTCACAATACAAACACATTAACATCCTTACACAAAGAGAATTAATATTCCCCATTCTCGATACTTTTCCACCGGAACCGGATACGGGGAGGAAACGGAAACGGTCCGGAAGCGGCTGACCGGCCGGAAGTGACGTAGACTTCTTATTGATTGCGGCTAATTCGTTTTATTGTCTAGAGAGTTATTTGAGATGAGAGCATCTCAAATAACTCTAGACAATACCATAGAGATTTTTCTTCAAACTCAAACATTTGAATTGTCAAGGACTCGATCAGTCAGAAATTTAGATGAAGGTCTTTCCAAAACGTAATAGATTCCTATGGAGAAAAACGGGCAAGAAACTCTACGGACACTCTTAGAAAACTTTCCAAGTCTTGATTTATTTTGCGTAGGCTTTCAAGCCAATCAAATGTGGCTGTGGATATCTAATTATATATGGTATAAATCAATGTTTTACAACGGGGGACTGGCATTTCTGATCTATGGGTGGACATTGGACATTATTGCCCAATAAAATGTAAGTGAAGAGGGTTAGATCAGGCAGTACACTAGATCAGCTGTCAAACTTTTGGGCTTTTGAGAAAACGCTTAGCGACTGTCCTAGTTTGTTTCAATAAAAATTACTGATGGTTCGAAGCAACTTAGCAATGGTTACACATTACTAGTATTCTTATTGTTTCTTTGTTGATGATAATCAATCTGCTTAGCCTTTTCACAACTATATTGGGGTCAGCTTCCAGTCTAACCGGATGCAGCTGAATACCAGTATTTTACATGGAGTGACTGCTTATTTGACCTCCATAGCCCATAGTAACTGGGTAATACGATACCCCGTGGTAAGACTGGTTGTCAGACTTTCGGGCTTCTGACGACCCGTAACGACTGTTAAAAATCCACGAATGACAGGCGTTGATAATAATGATGATATTTATTTTTGTAGATTTATTTATACTAAACTCTTGTATTATATCGTAAACGTCAATAATCTTGGGAAGCCTTACCGCCATAAGTGCTACAAAACAAGCGGGGATTGAACACGCAACCTCTCAGTTGTGAGTCCACAATTCAACCATTGAGCTACTCAAAATTTAGCCACTTTGTTAACAGCCCTTCGCTATTCAAAGCCCCGTCCTTCCTAATGTCACACTAGACTATTACGTTGACATATTCGTGTTGTCGCAGGCGCCGCTCGTGTGCGGTCGCCCTTAGTTTTTTGCTCGTAAATGCTCCACATTCCAATGTGGTGATAATACTAATTGGTGGATGACATCTTTGTTTGGATGCTGAGATTTTTGGAGATCTATTGCTTAACAATATTTTTGAATTATTATTATTACGATGTGCAAGCTGCACAACATGAAGATGGTATGATGGCATATTGCAAAAAAAGGAATAAATAAAATACGGAAATTGAAAAATAAATAAAAAATATAATTAATATTTTCATATGGTTACCATATGAAAATAATAATTTTAATTATGAAAAAAATACTTACGATTATTTTCCATGTTGTTTTTCAGGTTACTAGTCAACAAAATCTTCACAATAGATCGAATTCAGGATTCTGACGACTTATATGCAACGTGTTCCTTTTGATGACCTATACTCTAAGGGTAAATGCTTTAACTAAATATAATACATACAAAAAGTCTTAGAAAAAGTGTTCCAAAAATACATATTTTCAAAGATAACATAACACTAGACTCTCGATGTGTGTGTATCTAAGTTTCATTGATAAGTACGACTAAATAATTTTCATTTAAACCAATCATTCATATTTAAAGTTAAGAAAATGCGACGTGGTCAATTTTTTTTTTATTATGGACAAGAATTGTCTGTTTTGAATGTTTTTTTTTAAGTCACGTAAGGGTGTTTTACATAAATAATCGTACATTAGGAGAATTATTTTGTAAGAATAAAAATAAAAATAAAACTCATACATGGTCTCATTCATACCCTAGAGGTATGAGATATCAAAAGGGACGCTGTTTATGGTACGACATCTTTGAGACTCAGAGTAATAACTAAAGCACTTTGAGACATATTGATCACTGACAGTGATGACAGCTTCTCAACATAAAAAGGCAAAGTGACATCGTGATGAAGTGTGAATTTTAATAAATATTTTAAAACATAAAAATTTACTCACATCGTCATCGTCTTTTGTGACCTTTCCGTTTTAGACATAACAATGTTATTGTTTTAATCTTGTCAATCTTTCAATTAATGTGCTAAATTAATATATTTGAAAAATTTAAGAATGGAATTCATTTTAATTTAAATATTAATTACTACTTACTTCATAGTTAAAGTATCACATTTGTCAAATTAAGTTAACCAAATTAAGTTTTTATACCATAAATTATAGAAGAGAAGCTTCTTAAAAATTAAAGATTATGAGACATTTAGTGAGACAGAGACAGAGAGAGTTAATATGAGAGACAGAGAGGTTTAGTGTGAGAGACAGAGAGAGTTGTATCTTTCTTCTCTCTCATGTAATGTGCCTACACGTGACGCGTCCTTGAAATTTCACTATTAATTTTCGTCCAATAATCGAATCGCAAATCTGATAATGCTGAGCTAAATAGAAACTTTTTACAAAAAAAAAATAACCCACTTCCGAAAAAAAACACTACAAAGTGAAAAATAACTTTAATTTCGGAAGTCGGTGTCTTTGGTTTTGAATTTTCGTTTTTTGCCACCGACTTCCGAAATTAAAGTTATTTTTCACTTTGTAGTGTTTTTTCTCGGAAGTCGGTTGTTTTTTTTTGTAAAAAACATTATTTTTCACTTTTTAGTTGAGGTTCCTACCACACCCAAATTCGAATACCAGTACCTGCTATGTAAATAACAGTCACAGGAAGTTATCATCCACATATACTAAGTGTGAAAAATACGTATTATTGAAGCTTACTCAAAAACTATCCAAGCAAAGTTAATTAAATTTATATGGGACCAATCCGGGAGCATACCCTTTCTAACAAAAAAAGAATTTTCAAAATCGATCCCCAATTGACGGAGAAATCGACGGACATACCTAAATAAAAAAAATAAAAAAAAATAAACATACATACGCGTCGAACATATAACCTCCTCCTTTTTGGAAGTCGGTTAAAAAAGAAGAAAAACAACCTGCATATGTATTGTCTTTTTCGGCTTCATTACCAATTAATTGTTTTGACATTCGAGTCATAAATAAATTAAATATTTTTGAATAATGAATATTCCTGTATATCAATACTAATTATTTGACTATAGCCTTTTCTTACCTATGTTGGGGTCGGCTTCCAGTCTAACCGGATGCAGCTGAATACCAATATATAAGTACTTATGAAACAGAGAAATTGATTTAGATTTGATTATTAATTTCTAATCATAAACAAAGTATCAGAATTATCAACTATGAATCACAAAATTAAGTTAATATTCCATATACAAATTTAAAGCTGCACCAATTCAGCATTGTCTTTTTAAGAGGGTTTATCCTAAAAGTTGGCAACGTCGCAAATAACTGTCAAATATTGACCTGTTTTGATTCTTATAGCAATATTACTGAATAGAAATACGAAATGTGGCTAACTAGCGAACTAGAATAAACGCTCTTAAGGTTTCGTACCAAACCAGCCAAGTGCGAGACAGACGTTCGCACTATGGGTTCTGTACCACCAAGACCTTTCTGGCAAGGTGTTTACTAAACACCAACCGCAAACCTACCTCTGAAACCGAGTCACACATGCTTGCTATATCTATGTTAGTTTCCACAGTTCATATTTAAGTGTGTCAATCAACTCAGACTATCACAGTCCACTGCTGGCCATAGGCTTTTCCCAGAATGCCCAGACACCTTCTGAAGGTCGTTGGTACATCTGGGGGGCATCCCACACTACTCTTGCTCTTGCGGTCTTGACTCCAGGTCTACGAGACCTGCTCCACCGGCCATCGGTCCTTCGACAAACATGGCCAGCCCACTGCCACTTCAGTTTGCTTACTCTGCAAGCTATGTCGATAACTCCGGTACTTTTCCCGATAATTTCATGTGTGTGTGTGTGTGATGTTAATTGTCTGTAGTAGGAACTAATTTAATTAGTATCATTTGACGCACTGGCTCGTAAGAAAGATGTTGAGCGGTTACAATTTAGAGTTCCGTGGTCAGGGGGGAAAACTCTGAACTGACTATTAGACTTTTTTATTTGTTTTATTCCTTGCGTCATACGGAGCGTTTTCTTGGAAAATTAGGGATAATAGTCCGAGGATCTGGGCGTTAGAGCTGCAAATAAAAATATAGGGGTATGTAAAGATAGTAGCAAGTGATGTTCTGTAATTTCTGCCTACCCCTATGCGAAAAGGCGTGAATTTATATATGTATGTGTGTTAAAATATTTCCTCAAACTAAAGCCAGTGTTGTATATTTTATACGTTGGAACACCGCGCGCTAAACTCGGAATCTTTTAAAGATTTTATGTCATAAAGCTACGGAACCCTCCCTTTCTTACCATGACTACGTTTAGCCAATCTTTTCCAACTTGATACGCTAACTGCATAGACAATGTTCGGTCTATTTTAAACGATTTTGTTACCAACACAGGCCAACATAATATTGACAAAGGTCCTGGAGACAACAAGTCCTGATATGGTGGTCATGTTTCTACAATTAACTGCTTTATTAATAAACTCAGAGTAAAATTGTGAAGAATGTATGGCATAGTGGCTGAGAGCGATTAGCTAGGTGTTGCTGGTTCAATTACCGCTTGGAGCAAACGTTTGTATGGCCTAGAGATAGTTGTTTCGGGTCTGGCTGTTATTGTACGTGAGATTTTGAAAAGTAACTGCATTATCAAGTTCGCTGAGCAAGGACCTGTTCTTGCACAGATGCAATGCACAGCATAATTTGTTAAAAAAAGTAGTTAACTCTGCAATCAGCATTTTGTTTTTGTTGTCATTTGCATAGGTCGCAAGAGTAAATTACGTAATATTGTTTTGGTCCATGGCATCAACCAATGAACAACATTGTTTTTATTTTTTTCGTTTTTTTATTGGTTGAATACGAGGCCTTTGGCTACTTTTGTGTGTGTGTATTTTATGTCTTTTTGTCTTTAATGTGCGTTTTGTTTGTGCAGAATAAACAATTTATCTTTCTTTTTTTGATGATGTTTGAGTTGATGAGTTGTTGACTTAAAAAAAAAAGTTGGATTGTCTAATTTGCCTCAGTAATGTCACCAGCATGCTAGTCAAACTGGGATACAATAACACTGCTTGGAGAGCAATAGACGAAGAGGCAGAACTTTCCTTGGACTTCTCTTTAGTAAGATACGACAAGCCCTTCTATTCCAAAATATTCATACTCATAGATACACAAACCTACATACATAAACTCACCTCCTTACGTCCATATTCTTTTGCTTCGTTAACTTTCGACGCACGCCTGTTGCGAGTACTACGCACATGACCTTCCTGAAGAACATCACAACAAAAAAAAAAAAAATGTGTTTTATTTCTGGTTAAATACCTATATACAAAAAAAATAGAATAAATAAGTAGGTAGTAAAAACATTAAAAATTATCATTTTAATAAAAATAAAATATCATTACCTTTGTACTCAAATTATAATTATGTCGTATCTCTCATGTATTTTACGGTGTGTACATAAATAATAAAATCAATAAATATCATTATTATACATTGCCTTTCATCATTTTTTATTCTCGTTTAGGTGAACAGAAATCCAGTGCACAAATATGGGATGTTAAGTTGCACGAGACAACCCTCAAAATGCTGTTACTGGAGCGTCTCAAACTTTGCCAAAAAGACGCGACCCTCGACCTAATGATGGCGTTAAAGTCCGGGATCCTCGCTTCGGCATACATGCTCGAGGCACAGCAATACCTTGGCAGTTTCATAAGGGTTCGGTAAACATAATTGCAAACAAAAAGGTCACAAAGGTCACTAATACAGACACATACTCGTAATATGCACACATGCAGCACATGCATATGCTGCATAACATTTTGTCACAAAAATATGGCAGATCAGAATCTCTCGTCCAAAAGTAAGATGAAATGACACAGGTTTTAACAAAGGCGAATATTTTATATTTTTATACAAAAACGATAGAATTTCTATCTAAATTATAATCAGTAACATCTCACTCAGGATTGTAATGGCGCCAAGCGATGTGTTAAACGCGCCCATATTTTGACAAAAGAGGTTTTAAAGTTTTTTTTTTCGATGACAAAGGTATCTCGCGTTCAGCTTTGTCGGTGACGCATTATTGTGTCATTTATATACTTTTTTTGAGAAACTTTTTTGTAAAATCGATGTAATTTTTAGTTTTTATTGAAAAGCTCTTTGTGATTTGCGCTTTTCGGGGTGTATGACATTGTGTCAATATCGGTTGGATAACTTTAAAAGGTCTCCTTCAAATGGAGGTGTGCCTTGCGATATGGCAGTTACAGAGACACAGTTCTTTGCAGTATACATACAGACATTCTTTAACATCGTTGGTAAATCTTCAGAGGGTGAAAGTACCTAGGCACCTACTCATGAAAATGAACAACTGTTGCTATTTTTACCCATTTCAAAGCTGCGTAACACAATAACCATAGTAATGCCTTTCATTTTGACAATTCAACAATATCCATTGTGTTACTTATGTTGTCGAGCAGACAAGGTTTTCAAACGTATGAAGCAATGCATTATGAATTTCCGTCGAAGTCCTTCAGATTGTAATTATAAGTGTATTACGAGTACATAATTGGGGTGCTCGTCATATTCATATTCATTTATTGCATTCCATATTGTAAAAAAGATGTAACAAAAGGCTTAAAGCTAGGTACAAAAATATGGAACCTGTACGGACATAGCAACAGGATAAAATTAAAAAATTATAATAAACTAATTCACCTATTCATGAATTGGTGCTTCAACTTGCTGAAATACAACCAGTGAATTCAAACTAGTTCGTCTATCTTCGTAAATCACCGTCATCTTTCGGCTCCACCGACTTTCCCCGAAGGTATTAAGTTGGAAGTCGGTACGCGTCGCGCATTAGTCCGCGTACAAAAGTGCGGATTTCACGCTCGCCGCTGATGCGATTAGCCGCAAATCTGACGCCGCCCTTACAGATTTGCGTTGCGGACAAAAAATATTGTTTATTGTTGTACATTTGTTGCTCATTTTGTTGTTGTATTTGGTTTCTGTTGGCGGCAGCGTGTTAAGTTGTAAATAGATTTTGAATAAGATGTGCAATTTTTTGTTCTGGGATGAATAATAGTTATTTTTGTCAATTTGTTTATCCCTTTCTACGTGTTGTTTGTAATAGACATCTAATACTCAGAAGGAAATAGATATCTCTGATCCTTTTTAATGCATTGAACACTGAGAACTAGTCAAACTGATACTGTAGAGTTTAGCACCAATTTATTATTATTATTATTACTGACAAATACGTGCACTGACTGGACAGGTCCTCTCAATCTATGTGGGACTTTCCTCAAAAATACCATTTCAGACACCAATCTACATGGTCTTCACATGATCTGACCAAGATTACCTATGTCTGGGCTTTAAAAGAGACTGTGTCCTCTGATTTTGTTTCGGCCTTTCTTTTTAGAGTAGTCAGATGGGAAAGGCCGACCTCATCTAGTTTTTTAAATATTATTGACGTGTAAAAGTGTTTGTACAAACCTATTTATAGAACATAAAATCATTTCATTTTATGTTTTTAATTTTTTTCCCCGACTGCGCGAGAGCAAACACAGGGCTATGTTTTTCACTACTTATGTATCTCTTTCTTTTTATATAATTTTGAATCCGGAATATAATTTAATTTAGTTAATAACGTAATAGAGCGATCAGCTGCATCCGGTTACACTGGAAGTCGACCTCAACACAATTGGGAAAAGGCTAGGCAGTTTTACTTAATAGAGCGATATTGTTGCATTTTTAAGTATGTCAATTTTGGTCACCTATGTACGAGGTGGTACCTCGTACCTACCTATAGGTACATATTAAAACTTGCACACATAATGCTGATAAAACTAAAAATTTCGCTTTCTGAAATATTCTGCCATCTTATAACGATCCACTATCCAACACTTTGCCATCTTTTGCGAACACGACACAACACCCTGCAAAAGACGTATTTGTACGAAAAAAGACATATTTTCAAACAAAAACGCGGCTTTCAGGGAGTTTTTCATACAAAACTCAGTGTTGTGATATGACAGAGCACTGTCATAGACTATCATCATGTCACGCTACAGATCAACAGTTTCTGTCGGCTGTCGCGGCGCACGCACTGGTGCGTAAGCTCTTTAGTACGGTAGCCGCTTTTGTACACACTGGGACGTTTGGACGCGACGTTTTTGTATGAATTTCGTTTTAAAACGCCGACTGGAGACCATTTTACTAAATCTAGCATTAAAACAGCGATCTACCGATACAGACTAAGTAATTTCTTTTTAAGAGCGTTTTAATAAAGCCTGCATACATTTTATGGAGCCTATGTTATAGGTATGATCTTAAAAAAAAATTGCTTAATCAAATATATCACTGTTTTTATTAATTTAGCAATATTACTGTGTGGAAATAAAAAATGTGGCTAACTAGCGAACTAGAATATTGATTATGAAATGCAATAATTTATATCGTAATACCGAATGTTTAGTTTTAGATGTAATATAACTATTTGGAAACTTTACAAATGCGTTTTTTACACCTAAAATGAGTACAACATCAATTCAATGTTATAATTGCAATTCATTATTAATATTCTAGTTTTCTAATAAGCCACATTTCTTATTTCTATTCAGTAATATTGCTATAAGAATAAAAACAGGTAAATATTTGACAGTTATTTGCGACGTTGCCAACTTTTAGGATAAACCCTCTTAAGTCAAAGTAAAAGTGTTATTATAACATAATTTTTAAGATACGTACTGCGTATAGCAATATTTTATTCGAAGCTTGTATAAACCTACTTATGTTTTCTCTAAAATGAAATTGTAATTATTTTGAGAAATAAATATATTTAACCGTCAATGTTATTTCCCGCTTTCATCTTTCTAGGAGACAAAACATCTCCCCATGCCGCAGCGTTTTACCAGCCCAGTGCGTCTCTAAAGAGGATTACGCACCCGACCCGCCATTGTGGCTGTAAGTGATAATCGCCTTTGCTTCATTTTTTTTATTGTTAATTCGTGTGTGGAATTCCTATGTGCGTTTAAAACCGGTGAAGCGGAAAATCATAATGGCCGCTACGTTGATACCAACATTGAAATAATATTGACTTACATTGACGGTTTTATTATGCTGTCATAAAAGTTTTTCTGTACTGAAGCAGCAGTGGACATTGTGCATGTTATGTAAGCTTTATTTATTTGGACAGCAATGGTTGAATGTGAAGGATTTTGTTGAGATTAGAGTAGCAATATCTTTGGGTCGCTTTGGTCTTTTATCTGGGAGGCTGAGCAGAATTTTGAAAAAGATATATCAGTTATATTGTTTGTAATAGGGAAAGCTCTGATTTTTTCAAGGAAAATCATACCTAGTGTCATAATTTCTTTGATTTAATGAATACCAGCCTATTACTGTCCCACTGCAGGGCAAAGGCCTCTTCTCATACAGAGAAGGCACGAGCATTGATCACCACGCTTGCTCAAGACGGGTTGGCGATTTCAGACTTATATTATAAGTCCAGGTTTCCTCACGATGTTTTCCTTCACCGATGTTAGTAATGTCCAAGTTAACTCAGAAAGTACATATGAATAGAAAAAGTCACATTGGTACTTGCCCGGATTTGAACCCACGACCTCCTACATGAGAGGTGAGGCCTTAACCACTAGGCCATCACGACATAACACACAACACATAAGGACATAACACGACATAACGACATCTTTGATTTAATTAAAAAAAATGTATTACTTTAGTATCGAATTATAATATCCTCTGTGGCAACACTGTCAAAGTACAAATAATTATTATTATAACAATGTTTTAAATGTATTTTCCATATGGCATTTCAATGTATTATTTTACTTTGGCAACACTCAGAAATAACGGTTATGATAATATCGTTATTTCTGGGTGGAGCAAAAGTCATCCAAAATGGAAAAAAGTAGTGCAGAGTCAGTCGTCATTGGATTGTAAAATAGTACAGTCGTGCTGATTAAAAGTATTAGCAAGAAAAGAGTGTTTTCTTTACACTAGGTACTTAGGTACTAAGGAATATTATGTTAGGAATAGGGATGGGCAGTAATTATCCTTTCCATCCTTTCTATTCTTAATCTGGTATGAACTTTATCAAATTTTATTTTTACCCGGGGTCATTTAATGACTAATGAGGTCGAAGAGTGACCCAGTGGTAACGGCCGCGACTTATGAGTTGTCGTGAGTTCAAAACCCAGGCAGGCTTACTTACTTTGTGTAAATTATTTCATCACCACTGCTCTCAAAACGGTGAAAGCAAACATCATGAGGAAACTGGCATGTCTTAGAAAATAATCGAAGATAAGTGACATCCACCAACCCGCACTGGGCCCGCGTGGTTGATTACGGCCCTCCTCACAGAGAGGAGGCCTGTATCCCAGCAGTGGGAACATTATAGGTTAATTATGAGGTCGAAGATCTCCAACGACAGCCAATCACAGTAAATTAACATCATCAAAGTAGTACATGAAGATGGCAGCGATCCTTCTGGATGACTCATCCAGAAAAAACAGAAAAAATACGGTATGGGTAATGCTCTTTAAAGATCCTGTAAATGGAATGTAGTTAGTTGTATTACTGCTTAACGTGGTGTTCCGGGTTCAATCCTTGGGTCGGGAGAGTGTCAATGGATTTTTCTATTAGTATATTCCCAGCAGCAGCTCAGAATCTGGATGTGTTAGGTACCTACATGGAACTTATAACAAAAATGAAATGTGTGCGATACACCTCTGTTTACTCCCTCGGAGAAAAGGGATGTAGGTACATAGTTGTACTCATATACCAGTAATAATTTGACATTAAGGGTAATTCAAATTTTCTTACGTTTTTTTGCAATTTGCAGGTCAGTGTCAGGTTGTATCTTGATCAAAATATGATTCACGATCGTAACAAATATGTATTTACAGAATTATAACCATAACAATCATTAATACATCTCTCTAAGTTAGATTTGTTCTCAAATGACATAATTTTATTAAATAGTCATTCAATAGGCTAATTTGAAGGTAGAGAGTTATATTAATGATTTTAATCATTCTTGTTACGATCGAGTTACAGCTTTATTAGCTATATGTAAGCGGGCACGCCCTTTATGCCTGGAGGCTTTTATTCCCGTATTAATTAAGTTCTGTTTATGTTTTCAGTTTTTATTTTCGCTTGAGTATAGATTTCAATTGTTTTGTTGGTATATTAGCGTGTGCTAGCTGTCATTATGGCAAATCTTGTGTTGAGTAGCAAATTATTTTGCATACTATTGTATAGAATCAAGTTTTTTTTTCTTATTGAACAGACAGGGTGGGCGTTTTGGGGGACTGTCTTATTTAATTTTGACGTTGTAAAAGTGCTGATTCTCAGCCTAGTTTGAAAAAATGACTTTTGAATTTGGATCGCAAATCATAATCAACACTAAACCATAAAAAACGTAAAAACATTTGAATTTCGCGGGGTACCCTGGCGCGTTCGCCTTAAAAACCAACCACCAACCTATTCCTCCCATCAACGACCATTTATGTAACTCTGAATTTAAGACATACAGACAAAGCTTTAGTTTTATTGTACATAGATATCGGCCGGTAAGGGACTGTTAAATTTATTTGGCAGATAAGTGCGTCGCCACGGAGGAATGTCGTCTGTCCGTCTGTCCCCACACCCGCCGTAGTTTTATTGTTATTTCTTGAGTTGAGGCTTTGTGTTGTGGTTTCTTTAATTACCGAGTGAATAATGATGATGAAATTGATGAGTACTTAAAGTACCTATGCTGATAATGTAGGTAGCCCTATATATAAATATTCGTAAAATCTCTGCAGTAAAAACGTGTCGATCTTTGAATCAAGGTAAAAATAAAATTCTCGTGAAGAAACCACTCTATTTTAATGGTCAAAAGGTATGATGATCATAGCTCTTTAAAAACAAATCTAATAATATATTCAAATTCAAATTCAAAATATTTTATTTCACATACCTAAACCTACATGGGCAGTTATGAAACGTCAGAAGCTAGGTGCACGGTTCCAATTAGTTGTTTCGTATGGAGAAGAGCCGGCAAGAAACTCCACGGATACTCTTTTAAAAATAATTGCTTTTTACAATATTTTCAAATAATAGTATTAATAGTTATGGAAGGACAGTGTAGGTCTTTCAACAAGTACCAGGTACTTAACAAAATAGATTTATTATTTTGCAAACATGGGTACTTTTGTAAGTAGACCTCCTGAGAGTCCTGTATGTCCTACCATCACATGGTCATGCAAACCATATTAGTTACAAAGGAGAGTGGGCGAAAGTGTTCTATGGACAAATATCGGCTGTGAGTGCTGTGACACCTGTGCAAGGATACATCATCTTTACCCCTGTGCAAGTGTGCATCTAAATCCGCGGCTATAGGGATGTTGACTGGGAAAAAATAAAACTATTTAGTCCGTCAGTCAGATAATAAAAAAATATTAGACACGTATTTTTTGGTTTATCATATTAATAAAAAAATATTTAGATAAAACGCATTAAAGTTGGGGAGTGGGGGCTCGCTTAGCTCGCTACGTATGCTCACAATTCAGTATAAAATCTACCGGAGAGTGACGTCATGCCACATTTTAACTAAATGTATTGCCATAGTAATCTTTTGGTTACGAAAAAAAATAAAAAATATGTGTCCAGTATTTTTTTATAATCTATCTGACGGAAAAAAAATGTATTTAGTTAACATCCCTTTAGGGAAATACCGTACATATTTAATTGCCTACAGTTTTACTCAAATTGGCCCATTACTCTACTTACGCACTGCAATAAAAGATTAAAGCTTATGTTGCCTTAAAGTTGGCCAATTTCCCACAATAGTTCCCTATCTCGGAAAGTAAGCAGCATATTTCAGATATTATCTGACTCTTACAAGGCATAACTTTGTAAAATCCAGTTATTCCACAACCAGCCTTGAACCCAGCTAAACAGTTTACCTTACATCGAAACGTAAAGATAAAAGTATGTTTACAAAACGGCCGACTAAGTGTGCGCCTAGCGTTATCAATGATCGTGTAATGTGCGGCCCGACTTATCAGCCTGATAAATTAAACAAACTTTAACACCTGCCTGCCAAAGGAATTAGGACTCTATTTTTTTAAGGGTAGGTTGCAATAAAACTGCATGATAACTTGGTCATTCTTTAATAATATGTGTTGTATACGTATGTTGTCCAGATGCATGTTTTCGAGATATGTGGAGTTTATGTGATTTGGTATGTATTGGGTTTGATTCCTGACTTAAGAATATTTTAGTTTTCGTAAAGGTAAGTCTTGTACACGGGATTATTTTACAGGGCATTGAGCTGTATGATTTTGTTCTACCACGTTTGAATATTTGTTTGTCAAAGTTCATTGCACAATATAGGTCTGCCAATGAACGGTAGAAATAACTGTCAATGGGGCATATGCCATATTTAAAAAAAAACTTTTTTACAAAAAAAAAACAACCGACTTCCAAAAAAACACTACATAGTGAAAAATAACTTAAATTTCGGAAGTCGGTGTCTTTGGTTTTGTATTTTAGTTATTTGCCACCGACTTCCGAAATTTAAGTTATTTTTTATTATGTAGTGTTTTTTTGGAAGTCGGTTGTTTTTTTTTGTAAAAAAGATTTTATTTTTCGCTTTTTAGTGGGTCAGTTTGTAATTTATCTAAGTTACAATAGCCTAATGTTGACTACTCATCACCTTTTACAAAATATAGCTTTTCCTGAAGCAGGGACGTTAATCGTTGAGGAGTTCTCCTGGTACTTCACCATCAGCTCCACTTGTCCATACACATTGTGACGAGCATAAATTGATTGGTATTCATATTAATGTAATCGAATCACAACCCGTGAAATACATATTATTGAGTAGTTCCGGTGGCCATCTGTGGTCTTCATCATCAGTTCCACTTCACCAAATGGTGCTTTCCAAGAGCAACTGCACGTATTATTATAAAAAATATACAAATCGCTATAGGCGTGCCTATAATATTTGAAGAGTTCCCTCGATTTCTCCACGATTTCAACATCAGATCCTGACCTAATGACAATGGGACCATCTCGGAAGTATACCCTTTCAAACAAAAAAATAATTTTGCAAATCCGTTTATAAATGACGGAGTTATGCCCGAACATACATAAAAAAAAAAACAATCGAATTGATAACCTCCTCCTTTTGGAAGTCGGTTAATGAGGTTTTAGATCGACGAACCTTGCTTACAGCACAGAATAGTACAGAAGGCGCACGCCGCATTTTAGATATGAAGCTACAAGTACGCGGCGGGCCCGTCTTGTCGGGCCAATTCAGTGAGCGTAACGTAGTCAGGAGATAAAAGTGTTACGCGATAGAAAGAGAGGCGACTTCTAGGTGAATATAAGTGTAGATGATTAGCGCTGTGCGACCTGAATCGCACTTTATTGTTTCGTGGCAAGAGTCGCTTTTTATGTTAATGATTTTGCAGAGTGAACCATCTGTAACTACTAATCTGTGCTTACAGGCCAATCTTTCAACCACGTTGTAACCTCGTTTATCTTGCACGCTGCTCACCATCTTAAACTTAAAAACTTAAAGCATTTATTTCAATACAGGCACTTTTATAATAATAATAATAATAAGTTCGGCTATTATTGTGCCGATTGTCGTAACGGCCAATGGCCTGATGACTGAAAGCCTCGACCAACGTCTCTCGAGGCTCTCGTTAGGGGCAGAAGGCAGTACTCCTCGATACGGCTCGCATTGTGAGGAGGTTCCTGTCTCTGCAGCCCTAACCACCGGTAGCTTGTACCCTGCTCCCGACACCGGCGGAACACAATTTTTTATATTCTTAAATGTTTTTTAAGAAACATATAAAAATGTATTCTATATGTCGGAAAGTTTAATAAACGAAATAAAAACAATATGGTGGTGGTGGTGTTGGTTGGTGGCTCATTTAATTAAAAACGTCTAACAGGCCTCTGCGAGTTGGCTTCGGCCCCTCGTACGCCTTCCAAAGGCCCGGGACCCCAATGTCCCCAGAAATATCAAACTCAAATAATAATGATTTATTTATTCAACAGACAACTAGATCCAATTACAAAAAAAAAATACTTACAATTTTAGATGTTAGCAAACAATTTAACTTATTTGCGATTTTAGTACCTATATTCTACTACACAGACAGGGTGGATTTAATTAGATGCCTCATTATGGGGCTTTCGTCAGGCCCATCAGCAATAGCCTTCAGGAGGATGTTGCTACTGCCCCGCAACCTTGTGAGAAGAGAAGCATTCTTTTTCCCCGCACTATAGCTGAAAGGAAACTTATGAATTGTCAAGGAGTCGTTCAGTTAGTCAAAAAGTTGAAGCTAAGTTGCCATCGTCACGATGGTTTCTTAGCACTAAAACACACCTTCAAGTAGAAACATTCCATACTATGTTTCTTTATTATCTTAGGAACTACTATTTGGCACTAGCTTGGCATTTTTACAGCCTACACTCTAAGAACAGGTTAGTCACTAACCACACGAAAAATAAAAAGACCATTCGGTTGACAACGTAATGTATATGGTGCTAGGTAACACTTCCCCAGATTGGCATTTTCACAAACTTTACAACTCATATAAATTAATGCTTGTTCGTATAATTTGTATAATCTCAGCATATAACTGCAGTAGCTAGCTATAATTCAAACGTCGCCCATCCTCAAGCACTTGACAAATGTATAGAATCCTTGTTCTGTGCAACATGTGCTTTCGTGAATGAGTTCATGAGATACACTGGACATTGTGAGCATGTCGTGAGAAATCATGGATTCTGGTTTGAATACTGTCGTTTATAATGTTTTGCTCTTATCGCTTTTAGTGGCAGTCCAGTACCCTAATTGCGTACGAGTAATACACGATCAATCAGAATTTGAATCGCTTTGAAACAGATTGCTAATCCATTGCCTTGTAGGTTCGAAAAAAAATCTGCTCAACAACGTAAATAACGAAATGAATGTTGTTGAACTGTCAAAATGAAACAGATTAGTCGTAATCGTTTACGAAAATGTATTGCGTAATTAGATAGCTGTTAGATAGCTGTTAGATAGCTGTTAGATAGCTGTTAGATAGCTGTTAGACAGCTGTTAGATAACTGTTAGATAGCTGTTAGATAGCTGTTAGTTAGCTGTTAGATAGCTGTTAGATGTTAGTTAGCTGTTAGATATCTGCTAGATAGCTGTTAGATAGCTGTTAGACGGCTGTTAGATAGCTGTTACCGTGTAATTTTTCTAACGGGAATAATACCGATAGATTTATAAACTAACGGTGCTCACAATCTTACGGTGACAGATACATAAACTCACACCTAGTTCCTATGGGGGTAGGCAGATACTAAAGAACGTCAACTACTACGATCCTTACATACTCTCTTTGCTTCATTTAATAACGTACGAACCTCAGAACTTTTAGACGTTTAGTTCTTTTTAACCGACTTCAAAAATGAAGAGGTTCTCAATTCGACAGTTTTTTTTTTTGTGTGTTTGTTGTTGTTATTCGATTACTCCGCCAATTTTTTTGTTTGGTAGGTCATATTTTAGAGGTGGTCCCATATTAATTTTATTAACTTTGCTTGGGTACTTTTTGAGTTAGCTTCAATAATACGTATTTTTCCCACTTAGCCTATTAATATGGATGATAAATGATAAGTTCCTGCCACTGTTATTCACATAGCAGGTATTCGAATTTGTGTGGGGTAGGTAACACAACATAAATAAAATAAAAATTACAGAAAAAAAACATTTTGTTTTGTAAAAAGTTTTTATAGACACAAATATTCATTACAAAAGTCGGTGTTATCAAATAATCCATGAACCAGTATTGGTGGTGTGGTGGATGTTCTCATGTTAAGCGGTAACTTCTGTCTATTACCCATACTCAGTGGTCTCGAATGTCAGAGTGCGAAATCGGTAGAGCTGCCCACAAAATTCGGTACAATAGTACCCAAAATACCCAAAATCGGTATATGACAAAAAAAAATACAATGTTCAATCAAATTCGTTTATTTATCAAAAAATAAATTAAGAGTCTAATTTACATCAAACCAAACACACTTAAATATAATGATTTTTTTCGATCTTTAGGATCATACTCTACTCTTTGGCCATAGCCGCGGTCATCTTTGAATTAATTTCCAAGTCATAACAATTAGCGTCAAAAGAGTCGTTTTTCATGTAATAGAACAGTGATTGACTCAGTAGACATAAGATTCATAAGATTTCAGAGGACTCAAGGGTATTCCTCAAAAAATATGGAACTAACTAGGTACTTACTTTCTATTGAGGAATCCCTCAATAGGCTGTCTGTAATGTAAAACTTAAATGAAAAGGATTGCCAACGTAGAAGTGTCAAATCGGTAGAAAAATCGGGATTATTACATGTATTCTCTGAAATCGGGGAAAAATCGTTGCAATTCGGTATTTCGGTAGGACAGAGCCCATATCGGTAGAAATACCGAAAAATCGGTAGGTTCGAGACCACTGCCCATACTAAATAATACACAACCCAGCCATATGGCACTAGGTAGCTATCGTTAATGTAGTGGCTTCTCCAATATTTGCTTTATTTAGATAACTCGCCCACAATTACGAGGCCTGATAAACTTGTTCGCTGTATTTGTACACTCATCTATAAAACGGCGTTATCATTCGATGTATGGCTTTCCATTATGATAAGGATGTGGAGGAAAACGCTTTGTTTTTTCTAGAAAAAATACGAACAATATTGTTATTCTACTGTTGAGTAATAGTTACGGTAAACAAAACATAAAAGTCTCTGAAAATAACACTGGATAGTGTAGTAGGCTTTTCATCATAATAAGCACTTTTAAAGTAAATCTAAAAGACCTCAATCTTACCATGAAGAACATCATCGTCAAGAAATATAATCTAAAAAATTCCATAAATATCGTCATATGCCAAAAATTCACCGTGTGCTCATGTGTGAGACTCGTCTCTATCAAAATTAATGAAGTCGCCAAACCTCAGACGCCACGCCACATGGTCAAAAAGTCAAAATACCCAAGATGGTCCCTTCAGAACATTTCAAACCAAGAGTAATAAATCTTAAAGACACGCGCGACAATTTTTTCAACGTCTGCCAACTTGCCGACATACTTAGGACAAGAGAATTGTCTAAAAAAATATCGCAACTGGATTTTTTTTAAACCGGAAACATTGGATTTTTAAGTATTTGAGTGTTCTCTAAAAATAGAAGATGGATTCTAGATCCTGTTGCTGATTTTGTTTGTTTGGCACATTGGTTATTTAGTAATGATATTGTCGGTGCTTTTTGTGGTAATGGAGCGATGGAATAGGAAAGGGAACGGCAACGCTACTGTGTATATAGCGTAGTTAACGTTTATGTGACTAACAAATGGTACTAATGAGTCAGTTCCGTTGATTTTGGAACCAGATTGGAAGGCAAAGAATTCAAACAAATTCTTATTACTGTCAATGTCTACTTTACATACTCTCTCTCTCACTCTTTCTCTCTAAGTTGTTGATGTCTTCTACTTCTAGCTTTTCTTATGCTCTTGTAAGCTACGAGTATGTATATTATTCTTCTTTAGTATGTAGATATCCCTTTACTTCTTCGGTTCTTTATCATATCTTGCTCTCACTCCAATTAAGTATGGTACATCATCATTTCTCGCACCTACATAATCACGTTTTGGATAGCATTCTATACAATATTCAAAACCAATAAAGCACCATACAATAACACCAACCCCTCCCTTGTTAAAAACTGCGCGATCATCGCATATGCGCGTAGATTGCTAAAAAATGTTACATTTCAACAATCAATTGATATTAATGAATACTGATCTAGTTATGAATGTGGGCTAGTCATTGTATTAATGTACCGTCCATATTTTTACTTTTAGACCAATAAGATTGCAAGCAATACCAATAAGATGCTTTACCATTTCGTACTTATTAGTATTCGTGTTTATACTGGTTTTAAGCGCAAATGTCATGAGGACAGTTTTGAGTATGAATGTGGATTGCTATAAGAGTAGAATAAGACCAAAGAAACGATGGATGGACTATGTGGAAGATGATATGGATAGAAAAGGGGGTGACTACTGCACGCGTAGCATGACCACTATATAAACGGGTATTGGAGCCGATTCTCTTGTCACAAATGAACTATACTAAAAATCACTAAAATAAAAGGCTCTAAAAAAAAAACACGGGTAAAGGCAAACCACGGTTACCACGTGGATTCGCGATTGTCAAATTCGATTTTAGTTGTGACAAAATAATTTTTTAATTTAGAGAATTTTATTTGCAGAATAGTCTAAGATTCTCATAGCCATAAAGTAAGGAATTTTAGTTAGTTTAGTTCGGTGTACAAGAGAATCGGCACCATTGTCGACGGAACAATAGACAAAATGACTGATTGTAATTGTGAATCTTTCATTTTGTATATTCTTCCGTAAACAAAATCCGTTTCTATGATGGTCATGCTCCGCGTGATGAGATGACGATGAATAGAGAAGTAGGTATGGAAGAAGAAGATATTGCGCTGACTCCAAATAAATTGGGATAATGGCATGAGAATGATGAGCCAGGTTTGCAATTTCCTTCCAACAAAGCTTTTGAGTTAGTTTTGATTGCATTGCATAACATTATTGGTTGCTACTGATTTAGAAGATTAAGTATAAGTATATCAATGAACACTGCAATACTGATGGGGCTCGTGGCTCGTGAAGGTTCCTGGATGAGCGACAATCCATTACGTATCGAACCGTTGGTTTCGGCATTCGTAGATCTTTGACAGTCTTGACGGGTACTTAGTCAGAAGCCTGAAAGTCTTACCGAGGGGTATCGTATTACCCAGTAACTGGGTTATGGAGGTCGGATAGGCAGTCGCTCCATGTAAGATACTAGTATTTAGCTGCATCTGGTTGTACAGGAAACTGATTTCAATGTAGGGAAAGGCTAGGCAGACTATCATACTGATGTAAATCAGAAGATATCGTCAGATAGAATACAATGTTGTGCATTTCCGTTGATCCTCCTATTCTGGTCCTTATAGGTGTACGAGATTCATTTGAATACAACCATAAACATTAAAAATATTATAAATCTGCATTCTAAGAGACATAATAGATTTACAACAAAACACTTGTTTTCACCCTCTCACCTTTTTTTAACAAATAATTGAATGGATCTCGAAATGCACAACATTTTGTACAATAGTGCATATTACGCGAATTACGTCGTAATGTTTTGAATGGATTATAATATAATTAATATTTAAATGTGTTAAAAAATATTCATTTAGTTGTCAGTCAAATTTACCCCTTTATTGAAACGGGGTGTGTGTACTCTGAGGAAGACGTTTTGATCCATTGCACATTGGTATAAACTCCAGACAACTCATTTGCACCCCGAATGAAATTACTAAGGAATTATTTGTTTCATATATCGTAACTGCAATTTTATGTTTTTCTTTAAACTCTGCAATTTTTTTCCACTTTCTTGAATTTGTTTTTAAGCCATTCGTTTTTAAATAAAAAAAAATTGAGGAAACATTTTATAAAAGTAATACTTAAAGTATGAGAAGTTTCTGGAAGATATTCATGAGAAGAAAGTAGAAATATGTAAAAGTAAAGCAAATGGTACTAATATTGACCACCGATTCCCGTAGATAAATTCGTAAGCACACAACATCTACGTCACTAAAATATTCCTTATCGTATTCAAGTATCAACACGCATCACCCTACAATAAAGCACTGCTAGCCATATGCACGATCGCTCGCACAGCTCGGCTCATTGCGCTCATTGTGATCACCCGTCATTATATTACGATTCATTCGGTTTCATTATTCAAATTATTTTGAAAGTTTTTATTGTATTATGTTTAGAGAGTTAATTGTGAACAATGTATTGATCTTCTTGCCATTCAAACTTTTATCAGGGCTCTATTAGCTTTTGTTCAGTTATATTCGCCATATTTGGTAATGATCTCATATGAATAGCTAAGACTATTCAAGCACGCGTAGCATGGTCAGCAATTCATTAATGAAAGACAAATGGCAGATTTTAGGAAAATGATGAAAAGAAATGTCACTTTGTAAAGAAATATTTATGTCGATTCTTCGTAGAGCAAAGTTAAAAGTGGTCATGCTTCTCGTGGATAAGATAAAACTACGAACAAACGGTCTAATCAATGAAAGTCATACGGCAAAATTTCATGGAAAATTCACTTATTCTACCGCATTGAGAAGAAATATTTTACTTGTGTAATCTAAGCTTAGTTGGGAAAAAGCTCGACGGTTTTTAAATAACACAGAAAAAGGATATTATGAGGCACAACAAACTGACGACGCACCCCTAAAATAATTATCTAGAGTCATCATAAAAATCACCGCGACAATCACAGTAATTGTTTGCCGAAACTATTTCCTGATCAGCGTTTGATTAACTCGCACGCGTTAAATACATACAAAAAATCATGTTTTTTGTTGTATTTTCCCGTTGTTTTCATTATCGTTATGGGAAAGTATTCCCCTGTTTGTTTGGGCTTCACACCCATAGGTTTTTTGATTAAAATGTACGGTAATGGTGGGGTGTGCCGCAGGGGTGAATCTTAGGTCGCTTCCGCTTTATTGTTCAGGTTTTAGTTTCGTTTATCACTAAAATCTGGGTGCTGATTGCTTTCGACATTTTTAATAATGATGGTTTTTAGGCATTATTTTAGTACATGACAGAGAGCACCTACTTGGTAAGTCACGCAAGTCAAAGTTAAATATAATTGAAAAAGTCAATACATGTAACAAAAAGAAATTGGAATAACTCAAAATATGAAAAAAAAATATCGAGCTCATCAAAATTAAAAAAAAATTTGTCAATAATGACAAATTTTACTCGAGAGTTCGAGACCAACCAGAAACACATGAAAACAAAATCAGCAGATCCATACATTTATGACCACATAACTCGACAAAATGTGTAGCCTTTATTTTTGACATTGCTGATCTAATAATCAGCAAATACTGTCCCAAAAGTATCTGTTCACTTCAAACTTCATTAGAACTTCCAAACTCAACTATAATTAGCATAACTTCAAATTAACAGAAACAGAATTAACCCTACAGACATCCTCCACGTCATTAATAATCTTTCACATAAAAAAAACCAACAACAACATCCATACAATTAGCCAATAGTTCATCCGTGACGGAAACATTACCAAAAGCGTGCGGTCACATATTGTCATCAGAAATGAAATAAAATAACTTTTGGAACACACCCCGACACTTCCGATGGTAGCTTTAGGGTTTGAACGCGGGGGTTATGAGTTTTGAATGAAATTACTGTTATTGATATTGGTCTTTTGGATGTATGACTTTGGCTTATTAGAAGAATCCTTGGAGTATGGCAGAGGGGGATTTTAATTATACTCATTGGAACCTCAGACGAAATAAAAAACCAAGACAGAGAGCTGTCAACAGTGAAGTGAAGCCGGTTTAGTAAACATGTGTGCATTTTGTCTGGTGTAGTTTGATTGTAGTGTCGTTGTAAAAGGTTGTAAATGTGTGTGTGTCAG
Organism: Agrochola macilenta; assembly: GCA_916701695.1. Lineage (NCBI taxonomy): Eukaryota > Metazoa > Arthropoda > Insecta > Lepidoptera > Noctuidae > Agrochola > Agrochola macilenta. The sequence goes on from OU753576.1 coordinate 1,338,676, forward strand.
CGTGTATGCACAGAGAGATAAATTCTGGACGACGGCGACGTGCCGGTCGTCCGGCGCCGAGAGGGGTGGACAATATTCTTACCATCGCGGGTAGAACCTGGATGAAGCCGGCACTGAAACGTGGGGATTGGCACAAGAAAAAAATAGCCTATGCCTAGCTGTGGGTGAAGACGGCAGATGATGATGATGAATACCCCCGTCGCACCATTGCACCCGGAGAGATGGGCAAAGATCGTCACTCACTTGACGCCTAGGAGGGCATCGCCGTCGAGGTAGAAGGTGGAGTGACGATCTCGTAATGTTTGCAGATCTAAAATGGCTAACTGCTGACAAATGGCTCCCACCTTTGCACAGCAATGGGAGACAATATAGCATAACAAAAAAAAAAAAAAACAATACACTAAAATAGAATTGTATTCTACTTACTAACTTTTGCAACAACGCGGCAACGGCCAGATTTTCAAGGCAATCAACAAACTGACCTTTATAGTTTTTCTGAACCAAATCTAAGTTTATTCATTGAGACTTCGGTATTATTTAATATAATAATACTATTCAAAAAAGACTGGCGTTAGTTTACTGGTCGCTAACGCGACTGTCATGAGGATAATATGAATATCTGTCCATCCCTCCGGTCAGTACAGGCACAATGTTATGTGATGTTATCAAATACTTTCTATTCCTGACCATACGAACTACTACCGACCAATGAAAATCACTCAAGCTCACTCATAAAATAATTAAAATCCTAGATTAATCACCGAGTTTTCTTACCCTATCGTTGACTTTAACATTATTTATACCGTCTACAGTATTTTTTCTTTCACCATGAAATACTTTAAATTCCTGCCTTTCCTATCTGCCCTAAAAGCCCGTCGGGACATTAATCTAATCAACACAAAACACCGTAATGAGTGGACGTGCGCCACGCGGCCCGGCGCGACGCGATGCGGCGCGGCCGGCGGGCGGCGCGTGCACCGTAATGTGGGCTATTGTTGACGTCACGGATGGGTAGGGACGTGGTTTCTGTTTGGATACTTTTTGGGAAATAGTGGTGATAGTTTTGAAGGAACTTTCAAAGTAACCCATCGCTTAAAAGCAGGGATTTGTGAGCGATGGGGTAATTTCGAAATAGATAGATACCTTGGCTGCTTTTAATTTTTTCAAAGGAATAATACTACAATATTATTCTTTGGACGCTCTTCAACAATATCAAGTAGCAAGTACCGAACTACATTTCGGAAAAATTCAAAATTATGTAGATACTTGAGAATCAGTTGGATCTTTTGACCCTAAAACGTTAAAAACAGTACATGAACAGTGAACACTCACTGATTTAAACACTTCAAATTAGAAGGAAGTTCATGTAAATTTGGTTAATCAAGAAAATTCTGTACCTTAGACGATTCAGTTTCTTATAAAGGCGTACCTATAACTAAGACGCAGATACAAAAAAAGGCCTTCGTTTATTGTTTGTTTGTATAGGTTAAGAAAACTTGAATTTCAAAAGGTTAATGCTGCCTATTTCAAAATATGCACACAATTTATTTCATTATGAAATCTGGTGTATGAAGACTTGAAAAAGCAAAACATTTTAACAAAAAAATCCATAAATAACACAAACATTTTCTCTTTCCCGCCGGCGCCATATTGAATTAAAATTGGCGGGAGTTTCCGCCATTACCAAAATGGCGGTTATACTTGACAAGCGTATTTTTTCTGGATGATAAATCTATCCGGGAATACTTCCGGTTCCGGGTTGGCGATGATCGATGTTCCGGATCAAATCTTTGTTTAAAAGGGATGTTTTAGGGGGTTACCTTTTAGGGAAAATGGGGGATGATCCTTCCGTGTCGCGTTCTTTGGGAAACTGTTGAGATTTTATAGCATTTTGTTGGTAGAAACAATAGTTTTGTATTGCATGAGAGACGTCAGGCTTGATTATAAATCTTTGGAGATACTTTCTAATATTTCCTTCGTCGCCTACGTACAAAGTTATAAGGTTTCATAAGCCACCAACTCTAATACTTTTTCAATCGTTGCATACCAATGCTGCTTGACAGCAGAAATAATTAATGACGGTAATATTAATACTTATGGACTTAAACGATAAGACCACCTATTTATTGTAGGAAATACCTAGGTAGGTACTATAAACTGCATATTTTTGTAATATTTGTAATTTTTGCTTGATTTTTTTGTTCCATTAAGTAAGTGTGCAAAAAGAATACGGAAGAACTGTTTTATAAAGAGCTCAAGAGTTTTATCCTCTACTACTTATGTAAAAGCAGAAAAACATTTAACAGCACGTTGAGCACATACCAAACATAAACGCAACGAATTCCATATTTATTCAACTGAACCATATTAGTTAATACCGTTAATAGTTTGTAATGCTACTAACAGAAATTGATAAATATGTATTAGTATTAGTTATGACCGCGCCGGGGATCGAACCCCCTGCCCGTGGATTAGCCGCCGATCTGTCAGCGCTTTGAGCCGATTTATTATGATATGTGCGGTTGAACTAGGAAAATTATTGTAGAGATTAATGTGAGAGGGAAGCAAGAATCTAACTTGATTCTTTTTCTCATCATTGTGTTAAATAAAAAACATGTCAGATTCTTGTTTACAACTTTTATTTAATTTGTAGACATTTTGCTGTGTATTTAAAACAAACAATGGAACGAAGGAACGATTCCGGTCAAAAGTTATATATATATATATAATTGAGCTTGTAAACAATGATGAATTAGAATAAATTAATAGTTTAAAAAAACACTTGAAAAACACGCTTTTAGTTCATATCTTCCGGCTCCATCATCAGATCAGTTCGACAGTACCATATTATTGTATTGTCAACAGAACTACATTTGGCTGCCAATTTTCATTACGCTACGACCCTTGGAAGATGGTTAAATTAGTTTCCTTAGATTCCATTACTTATTTAGTTACATACGAGTACAGGTCGACCTATTAACAGCGTGTTAAAAAGCTCTATCCGCATATTTTAACAAGCTTTTTTGCATAGCATCATAGTCAGAACTAATTTTTGATTGATCTCTACTTTTTAACAGACTTCCAAAAAGGAGGAGGTTATATGTTCGACGCGTATGTATGTTTTTTTTTTATGTATGTCCGTCGATATCTCCGTCAATTGTGGACCGATTTTGAAAATTATTTTTTGTTTGAAAGGGTATGCTCCCGGATTGGTCCCATATGAATTTAATTAACTTTGCTCGGATAGTTTTTGAGTAAGCTTCAATAATACGTATTTTCCCAACTTAGTATATGTGGATGATATGATGTTAACTTCCTGTGACTGTTATTGACATAGCAGGTACTGGTATTCGAATTTGTGTGGGGTAGGTACCACAACTAAAAACTGAAAAATTTAAACTTTTTCCAAAAAAAAAACAACCGACTTCCGAAAAAAAACACTACAAAGTGAAAAATAACTTTAATTTCGGAAGTCGGTAGCAAAAAACGAAAATTCAAAACCAAAGACACCGACTTCCGAAATTAAAGTTATTTTTCACTTTGTAGTGTTTTTTTTCGGAAGTCGGTTGTTTTTTTATCACGTAAAGTTCAAATTCAACTAAGTACAAAAATTCTTATGGAGAAGATACGATACGACAAGAATTATTGCCTTAACAAATAACACTTATAGGGTTTTTAGTATCAGGTAGGTACCTCATTTAAAACAACTTTGTAATGGTTCCTAATATTGTTCCCTTCTCCTTCATTTTCAATCCTGCATCCATCTTCCACCGCACCATCCACCCAGCCACTAATACATTCCACCATTCAGCTCCTGCTCACAAAGCTGCGTCTACGCCACGAGCTGTGGTCCGCGGCGCGGCGGCGCAGAAAAACTGCAATACAGTGCAGTGTGCATTAAGGAAATTGATTGTGAACTAACATTAGTAGGCAGGGACGGAGTTGAAGTAGAAGTTGATAATATTTTGAATAACAATGGGGAGGAATGGTAAAAAATAGATTTTGAAAACCACTTTTATAGTTTAAATACATAAATGTGTTTTGTCGTTTTTTTAGGCGGACTATGTTGTGGTTTCGAAATAATCATCCAGAAATGCTAATGAAATGATAATAACACAGATCTTAACAATCAATTATAAGATTTTAGGGATTCCTGTTGTAATTTTGATGACATTTGGATCAAATATGAACCCTAATTGCGTAACACACTTTCAATCACAATTCGAGAGTTTTGAAGGATATTACTAATCCAGTTCTACTAGGTTTGAAAAAATCGTCTGCTCAACAATGTAAATAACTCAATGAACGTGGGTGAACTGTCAAAATTAAACCCATTGCGATCAATTGTCATTGTGTGTTAGGCAAGGACCCCCCCCCCCCCCCCCCCCCGCTGCACTGGTCAGTCATGGGGAATGTGTATATCAAAGGATAAGACTAAACGAAACCTATTACATAAGCAATTTGCTTTTTGTAGGACTACTAACTTGTCTTAATGGAATATCGTTTTACATCAATCACTTGTTCAGATTCAATTACTGGTCACTACTATGTAATATTTTTTTGTAAAATTTGCCCAAAAGCTCTTCAAGAACTAAACCCCGAGCACCCAAGTCCGTACCCCAACGGGGGTGGCCACACAGTAAACAAGCACAAGATTATAAATGCACCGACAAGATTATACGCATTCATAACGTGGACACCCCACACTAGCTGAACTCCTGGACACCCTACACACCTACACCCTAGCAATACATACTAATACAACAATCCTGTTTTCTTTGGGTATTTACATTAATCATGTTTGGTTACCGTCTTGCAGTTTTCAATTTAGGGATTACTTTCACAAGGGATTAAATGCAAAATTACTTGAAACTAGACGTAATTTAGAAGAAAAAGCGTTATTTATTCATTTTATTATTGGTACACACAGTAAAATAGATACAGATACGATATAATCATAATTATGAGTACAAAGGCATATTTCTTAAGAAATTTCCTCCAGCAGACCTGCGAAAGGAGAAATGAGAAAGACATTTGTGGCAGTACTTAAAGATCGAACCGCGCGCGGGGTTGAACCCAGGCAGGCGCTTTACTTTGTGTAAATAATTTCATTACTACTGCTCTCTAAACGGTGAAGGAAAACATCGTCGTAAGGAGACCGGCCTGTCCAAGGACCAAAAATTCGAAGACATGTGACATCTACCAACCCGCACTGGACCCGCGTGATAGATTACGGCCCACTCCCTCTCAAAGAGAGGAGACCTGTGTCCCAGCAGTGGGAACATTATAGACTGATTATGTATGTATATAATAAGTAAAAAATCGATTCACAGGACCAAAATTTTAAACTTATACATTTTGGCCTACCAGGAGATTAAACCGCAGGACCACCGCAGACTTTTACTGACTAAAACCCACCCGTGTTCCTTCTGTTGCCTGTGTGCCGGGGCCGCGAAATACCTTTCGGGATCCGTTAGGGCCAACTCGCAACCCTGGCAGGCAGGGTTGCGAGTTGGCCCTAACGGATCCCGTCAGTTGGTGCTGACATCTCTTTGAGGCGCGCGTGGAACACAACACGCCGTCGACCCGGGCCTGGTCCTTATCGGACGGCGAGCTACACATCGCTAACCGTCCACAAGCCCGCGCCTACGGTGGCCGGAAGTCGGCTTGCGACTCCCAACGCCCGGGATTGAGACTTGAGACCACTAGAACAATGAGGTTGTCAACCTTGAAAACATAACTGATGAATTAAAGGTGCACGAGTGCTTTATCTAAATAACTCTCAGCTAGCTCTAGCTCAGAATAAAGATAAGATGTTAGTCTGTATACTATCTACAAGAGTTATACAGGGTGGCAGGGACATCGACGCAAAAACTGATACCATGAATTCAGTACATGATTCTGAACCAAGTAAGTAGGTACTGTGTATACTTTTTTATCTTTTGACCAAATTACTAGAAGTAGCCCAAAACGGAAATAAATTTGCCTCTCTCCCACGTGTTTCGCCTCCTCCTTCGCGAGCATTACTGCTTCGCAGAAGGAGGTGATGGCCTCCCATGCCTTCTCGCTTCGAACCATGGCTTGGACCAGGGCCGGACGTGAGAGATCACCGCCACCGATCACCTCGACGAGGACACGGTGATGCTCGGCCCAAGCCGGGCAGACCTTCACCGTATGCTCCACCATGTCCTCCGGCGCCTTATCCGGAACAGGAACCTCCCGTAGGAAGACCCCTATAATTATTAACTTTATTTAATTTGTATTATTTGTTGTTATGAAAAATATACGTTATGAAAATTTCAACTTTCTGCGTTTTTACGGTTCATGAGGTACAGTTGGCTGACAGACAGACGGACGGACAAGGCTTATAGTAATAGGGTTAGGGAACCCTAAAAAAAACCATTACAAGTCGGGACATAAAAATTACGTCATAGTAGTAATAGTCTAGCAGAACACAACAATACATCACACTACATAGTTATTATTCAATTTATTACACCCGCGCTGCGCCCGGTGCCCGCGAAGCTTTTAGGGAAATTGGAGGTGCGCCCCTTCCGAACACTGGCGTGCAATGTTACTGGTACACTCTGTCATGAATTGTTTCGTTAGTGGGTCAATGTATTGATTGGATGTGTAATTATCTAGTCCATATCTATGAGCGGTACTTTTTTAGTATTGTCCATCAGAATTTTGAAATATTGCCTCTTTTCATAACACTTCGTAAACACAACGTTGCTGATTTTATGTATTAAAAGTTGTGGTAAAGAAAGTACCTCACAATACAATAGAGTTGTCAAACTATACTCAGTTCATTATGACACATGCTTATCTATCTATTTATGTGCTATAATGCATAAGGCCAATGTAGAGCTGTGGCATAATATAACACAAATCGAAAGTTGCATATAATTATGATTAATGATTTTTTTAAATACTAGGTACCAACGCTAAGAAACGATGGGTGGACTGTGTGAAAGATGATTCGGCCAGAAAGGATGACTAGAGACTATCGAGATGAATGAAAAATACATATTGGACCGACCCCTATAAACTGATAAAAGGGCAAAAGAATGATGAGGTTACCTACGATTTAAATCATACTTTTTGATATTGTAATTAAAATCTTAATTATGACATTAGTACTTGGCATTATTATGAATTCTTGGACATTGTAATTTTTATTTTGATATTATGAGTAATATTTTGATATTATGATTTATTGTTTGACATTATGATTTATATTTTACATTTCAATATTAATATTTTGACTTTATAAATAATACATTTTTGATAAATCTATCAGTCTATTCATTTGTCATTAATATTATAAATTCATAAACTTAATACAAAATTTCATAATTTTATTCAATATTCTTATAATGAACCTAGTTCTGATTTGCATGGACCTAGCTTATTATTTAATATTTCTACACCAGCAATGGTAGTATACAGTGTGAAACAGTGTTTAATGTAAGATCTCAATGTACCATATACTGAGAAATATATAACATTCTATTCTATTCAACCTACGTAAAAAACCGTAAGTAACTGTTTTTCTAAACTAATTATAAAGATAAAAGATTGTTTGGATGAATAGACTCAAAAACTACTGGACCGATTTAAAAAAATATTTCAACCGTAGAATGCTATATTATCACTGAGTAACATAGGCTATAATTTATAAAGATATCACGCGGGCGTACCCGCTGGCGGAAGCTAGTATGTAAATAAAATTGTCATCAGTCACATTCATCATAATATAAAAGGACATGGTTACTATGTTAAAAGCCCATGCAAAGCAGGGTTTCAGACAAGCAGACCGCAAACTCAAACATTCGTAGCTTTCCATTTAATTTGTCCGCCGCTGTAATGATGTTCTCGTGAAGGTGGGGTGCACAACTGAGTTAGTGAAACCTCTGTAGTCTGTTCTGTACTACAGAGAACACCATGACTTGTCATTATATCTGATTCTATATGGTCTTTGTTTTGGGGTGACGTCATTAATAATATTGTACAATGTTTATACATAAAGCTTTGTACCAAAAATAAAAGTGTACTTATGAAAGATTGGTTAACTTAAACTATTAACTTAGCCTTAATCGGATTGTTAATACAATCAAAAAAGTTGGGTTAAGTTATTAAAAATTCTATTACACGTATCCAATTACAGCTGTGCCTAAATATACAGAAAACCCTTAAAAGATGGGCTCGTAAGATTATGTACCTACGTGAAAAACCTAATCTGAGAAATATTGACAAGACTTTGGGTTTTATTTAATGTATTGTTTATTAAATTATATCATCTCAGTGAACACCAGTAAAGCATAAATATTATGAAGCAAAGGCAAGCCAGGCCTGGATCTAGTTATTGCGGAATTAAAGCTAAGTAAATGTTTTTGCAAAACATTTTACTGTCATGGATTTCCGCAACGTAACACTGATTTCATTACTTACAATAAGTATCATAAGGAAAATTGGACTGAATGGTCTGAGTTGGCCAATATACAGTTGATACACTGAGCTACCTCTTCTCCATAGGAAACGGCCAATTGGAACCGTGCACCTAGCTTCTGACGTTTCATAAGTACAGATGTAGGTTTATGTGAAATAAAATATTTGAATTTAGAATTTGTTTTTTTATAAATACTCGTACCGTGGCGATCGATCCCTGGTTCCATTCTTTTAAGCTGTTGGTCAGAAAACGACACATTTATTTGACCTCCCCAGCCGGACTTTAAGCAGTTATTTCCTTACACTGTATGTACGTTATAATGACCTATTCAAGTTAAAAGTATTCACGTGTACACTGTGGAGCAACAAAAACGACCGCTCATTGTTCTGTGATGAGTGTGTGAAACAATAGTGTTGACTACACTATGACTTGATAAAAGAGGTCAAGGAGAAAACTATCCTTAAAGGCGTGCAGACAGGCACGACACGACAGCGCGACGCGACTCCAGTAAAACAATTTTTATGAATACTTCATGAAAATTCTACCAGTCCAGAATCGCGTCGCCCCGTTGCGTCGCACCTGGCTGTAGGCGCCTAAAAATGGTTAGTTTATACGCGCAGGAGAAGGAGTTTTAAACAAATTCTAAGTAACAATAACTTATTGAGATCTTCGGTTGCGGATAAATATGTTAACAGTTATGAAACTGACTGAATCCAGAATCAGGGGTGATCGTGGATTCAGTCAGTGTTTTATAACTGTTCAGGGTATCTCTAAAAAACGGATAAAAGTGAAAAAACTGATAAAACTGAGTTGTAAATGTTATCTTCGTAACGTAATGTTCAGTTGCAAACCAGCATCAGACACTAGTTGTCTGGTATTTATGCTGTACTGCATTTGGCGCAGACGTGAGGCACACAATACTGTCTTAAGCTTTCTCTGTTTTTAATTTGTTCTTGTTTATTTTTGTTCTTTTTTTTTTCTTTTTCGCTCTCTGTCTACGGTCTCTTTTCATACGGAAAAAAACAGCATTCTTCACCACGCTAGCCACAGTGTGATGGCGATTTGTAGATATTTTTGAGTCTACCATAAAAGGTAGGTATTCACTTCAGATTTCCTCATAATTTTTCTATTGATATTAATCAAGTGCTCTTCAAAATTAGCTTATTATGAAAGTAGTCAATCGTAATCGCCACATTGCGTTCGAAAACAAATGAACATCTTCACACCGGCTGTCGCTGAAAACCAGCGCTGGGGCTCTGTCTCGCATAGGGTCGCAGCATTATGCTAAGCGATGGCCGTTTTGCGTGGATGTGACGCATATTTTCCCCCAAATTGTTTATTTTCGTGTGCGTGCGTCATGTGTACCGCAAATAAACGTATTTTCTTTCTTTTTCTTTTCTTTTATATTTTTGACATTCCTATCATGTTTGTATCAAACTATTATTTCCAGTTTCTCAATATTTAGCACTCAATAAAGTTCATTAGTAGGTATATTTCAACGTGACGGTCGCGACACGTGTCCGATTCGTTCCGGCGGTAGTTCCCACGTCAGCGATCCGACACGGTGACGATACGATTTGGGGAGTGTGGAGAGAAATATGCTCTGTTTTAATCCGTTGAAATAACAGCTAGTGAGTGTATTTTAAACTGAGCTAACTTAAACAAAACTATAAAAAATATGGTTTCTCTTGTTTCTGCTACAAAAATAACCAAAGCAAAGGTAAATACCTAAAATACTTTATTGATTATAGACTTATAGTATACTAGCTGCAACCCGCGGTTTTACCCGCGTAAATCTCGACCCCATGGGAATATCGAGATAAAAAAGTATATTATATCCTAATCCAGGTCATGGTCTACCCATGTGCCAAATTTCATCCAAATCTGTTCCGCCGGTTTAGCGTGAAAGCGTAACAAACAAACAAACTCACTTTATAATATTAATAATATTAGTTGGGATACTTGCTTATAGCTAAATAACATTAAAACCATATTTTTTTTATTTTTTATTTGTTACACCAACAGCAGTACATACACAAAATTTTAAACAGAATAAAACCATAATACAAGTACTGGTATGTATGCCTATTATAGGTATACACAGCATTGACCACAAAACAACATCGTAATAAACTAGAAAAAACGAAACATAAAATACAATTAATAAAATTAAAAATTAAAAATAAATGAGTATTGGCACTAAACAAAAAAAAAATTAATAAATATTTGACCACGAAAGGTGGAAGGTGATAAAAAAAATATTAACTGGTATTTATTAAAACTACTTACGTAATATATATACTCGTATATTTGATTCTAACTAGAAATAATATCTCCAAAACCAGAGAGCACATTCAAGTAAGAACTATTGATTCCAACAAGATTTTTCGCCAAGTAGAGCACCTTCCTCATCGTTTCATCTCTAAATTAAGGGAAGTATCACAATATGCTTTGTAATTGAGTTCTCACGATCTTCGATGATCTGCACTGAGTTCCGGATCAGTTCATATTGTTCGTTCAATTTCCACGGTGATTCGGAATTGAAAATAATAAGGGGGTGAGATTGTCAACAGCCTACCTTGGGAGTAGGTACTACTACTTTGGAAGTAAAGGGTGTCTCAGTTAGAACATGAATCTTGAGGTTTTCACAATTAACAATCGTTCTTCCAAACTGGAACGCACCATTTTCATAAATGTCTGTTTTAATTAAACAAATACCAAAATGGCTCACTCCACAATTGACAGTCGAAAATGGCGCGCGATTCCAAATTCAAGTTCTTGCTGAGACACCCTTTACTTACCTATGCATTTAAATGTAACTACAAGCCAGCCTACTTCTTTTTTTGACTGAATCCCGTAAGTTTAAAAAAAAAATATCACGCCTGTAATTCCCGAAGGGCTAGGCTAGGTCCCGAAGGGCTAGAGGTGCACCTATAATACACCCATGCATAGAAGAAGACTCTAATTATGTAAATTGTAAGCATTTAGGTTTTCATGTTTTTTTTTAAATATAATTATGTCTGTCTGTATGTAAGTATTTTACTGTATGTACATAAATAATAAATATAGGTACGTTGTACCAATGGGTAGTGATGGGCAATAAATGATCACGAAGATCTTCGTTAGCCATAACAATCCCGAGTCCAAATGTAGATACCGAAAATAAGCTGATGATAAGAAGGAAGCCAGTACTTGCAGGCTTCCCTTGATCTAAAAGCGCCTAATTAATATTGAGCCATGACCCCATGAAATGAGTCGATATACTTTACTTATGTAAATAAACATACATTTGTATCTAATTTGTATCCAACTGGGTCACACAGTATTCAAAATAGATATAAATACCTTAGTATAGGCTGCTAAGACTGCAGGTCAATTAAAAATAGATTTTAAAAAGATACTGACCGAAAACAATGGACAGTAGAACCGCAAAAAGAAAACATTCTAAATTCAAAGCGGGCGCCGCTATTGGCCAGTAATGCTTCTACAATGGCTGCCGAAACGTCAGATTTGACAGATGATAAAGTTTTAAATGTTTCCCGACTATCTGTGTGAAACAGCTCGATTAAATATGCATTTTTCCTGTAATCTAACTTGTATCAACATTCCCATAAGATAATATCGAAACTTTTCTCAGAGATTGATTCATTTTTGATAGAGATAACTGTAAGTATTTATTTACAATCTAGGTATTATGAAAAATGTAGATAATGCAGTGAAATTATGATCAGCGAAAATATAATTTTAGCGGCTACTTTCGATACGTCACCATAATAGCTCGAAGGTCTCAGAAACCTACATTACACTTTTTAATAATACTTATTTACCTTTGCACTTTTTGTTTGGCTTTCGATGCAAAAAAACGTCTGATTACGTAAACCTGAGCTTTGTCTGAAATCTGAAATCACTAAAACATATACTTTAGGCTGGAGTGGGACAGGTATTACCACCATCCTAATGACCTATATCGTATTTTTGAACATGAACATTTTACTGATCAGTAAGTAGGATTAAGTAGCACACGACCAACTTCACATACACAAACGGACATGACGATAAAAAATAAACAAAATATTCCATATCATGCTGAGAGCCCTAATTTAAGGGCCATTTAAACCGTCAAGAGCCAATTTCCTCCATCAGACAAAAAAATCTTGCAACTCGTCTTATGCAAAACTGTAGTGTGTATGTTTTTACCGCTGTTTCTCAAAAAAAAGCTTTTAACTTGACGCGCTGTACCCCAAAAATTGCCTGTCAAAATATTGTCGGCCGCTTCAAGGGTGAGGAAGTACAGTCGGACGAAAATATTGGTTTAAGTTTTTGAAAGTCGGTTTTTGAGAGTTGTCTCATATTTTGGGTAGTTTTGGGTGTAGCTCGTCAATATTTTCTTATTGGTGAAAGTGGTTTCTGAGTCGAAGTAACAAAACAACAATTTTTATGTTTTTAGAGGGCTACACTAGAAAAAAAATCTTCTAGTAAATCTATGTTGTAACTAGTTCTTACTTTCGTTTAAAGTTCAAACGGTTTTTGCAGTAGTTGGACTTTCTCTATACAATTTCTAGCTTGTGTCTAGAAGACTTACATTTACACTTGTAGGTACAGAACCCAAATGAAAACCGTACCCGTGAAAAAACGACACAGGGACTACGATTTTTCATGAAAAAACTCACTTCATCCCTACATAACGAAAGTGAAAAACAGTCCAAAAAAAAACATCCGCTGATCAATCTCCAGCGAGCGTTTGATAGTATCATAGTACCTACGTGACATCAAATTATGATAGGTAGTTTAGAAGTTATGAGGGAACAGATGAACATACATACAAAATCATAACCCCTTTTTGCTTCGCCTTAGTCGGGTAAATTTTTTAGTACCGATTTCTTCCACATAAGGCATTAAAAGAAATAGAAAAAAAAAATGTTTATTGTTCCGGTAACAGTAAGCAGGTTTACAGGATAACACCAAGTTGAGATGACATGAGTAGCTTAAAATATTATCTATAGCTATATTACAAAATATTATTTACCAGTGGACCTCAAACTAGACAGTTAATCTGTATCTTGGGGCTCGGAGTAGAAGTTGAAGTTTACTGAAAACCGAAATACTTCAGCACTGTTCAAACAGTAATACAAGTATGGAGTACAAAAATAAGTAAAGCATACCACAAGGCAATATACTGTGTCCAACTGTACCCACAATTTAAAATTGCCCCTTATTTCCTCTGAAGGGTGAGATGGCACAAAAAGCTTTTAGCCTTCACAATACTTTTCAACTCTAAATTAGACCTATTTTCGTTACGATAGCTAATTTTGTAACATCAAATGTGAAAAGAGGTTTTTTGTCCCATTTAATTTTATTTTAGTAAAAATATTGACCGATTTTTTGAGTAATAGTAGTGATTTTAGTGAAATTGGCTTAATGGGAGAATGTGTCCAGTCTTTCTAGTTGAGTAGCCCCCGTAAAGGGACCGACTTTAAGAGGGCTAATAAAAATTTGATGGTCTTTGGAAGTTATCTATAAAAATGTAATGTAATAGTAGAGCTCCCTTGTGAAAGGTCTCGTCGTCGGGAAAACTTGAAATACTATGGTATTTATACTGCCAAGCAGTGTTGCAGTGTAAAGTGCAAGTAAAATTACTTGCACATAGCATTCAAATGCCCTTGCTTTCTTTGGCTCTGATTCTCACGCCTCATAATAATTACAAATAATATAACAAAACTCAAATATACACAATCAGTAGGAATAGTAACACAGCTAAAAATAGATCTTTAAAAAGGTACAAACCGAAAACAATGGACAGTCGAATTCGAAAAAGAAAACATTCTAAATTCAAAGCGGGCGCCGCTATTGGCCAGTAATGCTTCACAATGGCCGCCGAAACGTCAGATTTGACAGATGATAAAGTTTTTAAACGTTTCCTTACTTTCTTTTTTGTGTGAAACAAGTTAATGTAGTAATTACCGTTTTTTATCGTGAGTTGGCATTGTTAAGGGTACGATAAGCTTGTTACACAGGTTTTTTTTATGCAAAGGTCAGATCCTTCATGCTTTACGATCGTGGCGTGTAAGGTTCGTGTTTTAGTAACGATGTAGGTACACATTAATATTGATGTTAAAAGATTAAACTAACAGTACCTTTAAAGTAGGATGTCTGACTTATTGTAAGACCCGTTGTACATATCCGATGCGGCAATTTTCTGCTGACACGCGATGTATCGCTCCGAAACGGTTATTCTCCGATTTTTTTGACAGATGCTTGGGTTTGAATCTTATGTCCCTAGCTCCACATCCTAGTGTTTGGAGCTCACAGTTAGACCCCCGGCAGAAGTTGGAGTTCGATCATGATCAGATTCATTGGTAGGTGTATAGGTACCTATTACTGTAAGTAAGACGCCGGAACCTCATGAATATCAACAATGCGCCGCACCGCCTCTCCGCAAGACAAAAACTTTTCAGAATATCTCAGAATGAGTGACAAAATCTACGCGGCGACCCGGTGCGGGTCCGGCGTCATGTACAGGAAGCCTAAAGGAACTTCTCCAGCCTAATCGGCTCCCCATAAATTCGAGATGAACCTCCTTATACCACAAATAACTTATTACTCATGCATTTTATGGCTGCTACACACTATGCTACATGGCCGGCTTTTGCCGTGCGGCACGTACCCCCGGCTTTTGCGCCTTCATTTCCTTTGTGATCCTTTGTGCGGCTTTGTGCGGCAGGGCCGGGCGCGCCGCGCCTTTCCCGGCGGCAGGGCCAGCGGCAGTGCCGGCGGCCATGCCGCCGGCATAGTGTGTAGGAGCTATTACATCCATGACATTCCTCTTTGTGTCCCAAATAAATTACTAAACAAAAAGCTATTTTTGGACACGTCACCTTCTACCAAAATGAGCTAAATAGCCAATTTATAAATGTAAATCAATTTTGTCTTCAGAAAACAAATAGAGGTTGGTTATGACAAGTTATCAATTGGGAATATTACTCATACAATTTAGTAAGACAGTTTAATAAAATAAATTTTCGATTTTCGACTCTATTTGAATGGAATACTTTTGTATTTCGATCTTCCAGCAGTTGAGTCTATATAGATTATATTTTGAACTGAAAATGGGTTCCGTTGAGCAGTAAAAATATAGAAAAGGCAGGTCTTACACCTATGTGTTCGCTAAATTATCATTTGACTACCCGAGAATTTCAAGGTTAGTAACTGTATTTTTAGATCTGAGAAGCTTGTCCAAACAAAATAAACAATAATTACTTAGCACCTTTTGTAGCACACGCATTTACCCATAATAAATAATAATTATCATGGTTAATCTCATCTACTAGTATCTGATTGACCACAGTTCCCATTAATCTAAGTCAATATTTTTTGGTCATCCGTAGCCGGTAGTTATAATTAATTTTGGGAGCTGAAAGATCTTTAACAATTGGTACCATATCATAGGTTTTAAAACCTGTAGTAAAGCGATTCTACTCCTTTCAGTTGGCTTGAAACTATTTGACAAAATGGATAAATATTTTACGGAAAATTCAAATCCCAGTTCAGTTCAATTCAGTCCCAGGTCAAACACCCTTCTCCTCACACGGAACCCTTAATATTTTGACAACAGCTTCTCAGAAAGCGTGACGGTGCACCATACAATCTTGTAGCCGATCAGCATACCTTAGACCACGCCCCCCCGCTTTGAAACTCCACCGCGCGCTCCCATTGGCCAGTCATGCGACGCGTGCGCAAGGAAAAAGTCCAAAAATGTTTATTCTATATCTACACATATTATAAATTAAAGTCGCTTTTCGTGTTTGTCTGTGTGACCGCGTTGTTCTTCTGAACTGCACAGCCGATTTTGATGCAGTTTAAACTATCATTTAGATAATTTATTCCGGAAGGATATGTGCACTTAAACTTACATACTCGTATATATCGTAAATAAAGAAATCTCGATGTTTTGTCAAGTCGTAAAAATCGTGCGAAGCAGGGGGGTTTCACTAGTAGTTTATAAATGATAAATATATCGACACGCGTAATTTTCTGAGTAGATCTTTCGTCGGTACACATTTAGCTTTTAACGTCGAAATATTGCTTGAAATAAATAACAGTAACCTCTTAAAGAATATTTTTGGAATTTAAGTGGATTCTGATTTGTTTGTTTCGATTCCATGTTTTCTTCGGGATTTGATTTATTGTTGTATTATTATTGGTTGAGTGTTTCAGGTATTTGTTTTTTTGTGTAAGTTGTAATTTGTAAACTATAGTCAATCTTGAGTTTTGTTCAAAGATTGGCTTCTAACCGTTTAACTCTTCATTTCCTTATGTTTATGGCAAAAGTGCGTCTCTTCAGCAGCTTTCACTGTTGTGGTTGGATTTATTTTCTTCATTTTACATACCTAGGTGGCTTTAAGTAGATGTAGATGTCACTGTGAAAAAAACATAACATCAAGGCGGTAATGCCCGATGGGCTAGGCAGGTTACACCACTGCGTCATTGTTGAAGTCCTGGGGAAATATTATCAGTTAGGCAAATTTTGCCGCTAAGCCTTTGATGAGTAGGTACTACTTACCTTAATCCAGAATTTTAAAGATGGTATCACGCAAGAACCACTTTGTCGTCGTTTGCCTAAAAACATAGAAGGCAGAAAATTATAATTCCAAACATTATTATATTTTCATGTAAATAAATATCTCTGAAAAAATCTCAAAACCGTTAGTCAGGTACGTTTTGTTGGTTTTTGGGAAATTCTTTGACTGTTCCCAGATTAAGAGAAAAAAAAACCGGACAATTCACTCAAATCTTACCACGATTACCTCGAATTCCCTACTCTTTATATAGACAAAAAAACATAAATTATAATTCCTCCAACCACAACACCCATAAAAATACCATCGTGTACAACCGCACCACTCACCCGGTAGCTAAAAATACTTGAATGTATTTGTGTAGTCCTCGAGATGTGCTTATCTGGCAGACGTCTCTTTGATGTGAGAGCCGCCTAGTGCCTGATAGCGGCATGACGTCTGTGCGTAGCGTCTGTGCGTCAAGTGTTGTTTTGAACTTAGGTGCGGGGTTTGATTCTATGTTAATATTTCTATCTGTTCTGTAGCCACTGTAACGGCTAGAGCTTTGCAAGTAGACTGCGAAGGCCGTCGACTGCAAGATAGTGTAGAGGGAAAACTTAAACCAGCAGAATAGGTTTATTAATGACACACTTAGCATAAACGGGTACGGTCCTTGGCAGCACGTGGTGGTACTAGGTAGTTTACCGCTTTTTTTCACGGGTTGATGCATGTAATTATATCTATCTATCTATATAAGTATATATAAATCAATTGCTTGAAAATGGCTCGACCGATTGTGATGAAACTTTGGCAAGTTGTTTTCTACACGTCGGAGAAAGTTCCTAACAAAAAAGAAAAAAAAAGGCACTATTGCAACGCATTAGGTAGATTTTGATTACATCTGCTCTCGCTCTTTAGCATCTACAGAACTTAGCACTAGCATCGTGATAGCCTACAATATGTTAACAGAATAAATGCACATTACACGCAAATTTTCTTTAATAATACTTACGTGACGAAGTGTTGACGGAAAAGTCTTCTTTATGACATTCACTGTAGTCGAACCTTGTTGTTGCCGACTTAAAATAAGTCACAATATGCTCATCCATCGTAAAAATCGAGCTATTAGAGGATTGGTAACAGCGTGCCTTTTTTTTTGCAACAACCAACTGCATTGCATAATCAATCTATAATGTTTCCACTGCACGACCATAGGGCTCCTCTTTCTGTGCGAGGGAGTGGGAATCCAACAAGCGGGCACAATTGGTGGATTACTGAACTGTATTGGCCAATCCTTTATTACGCTAACTTAAAGTAGGTACCTAATTTTATATAACAACACACTGTGTCGATCTTTGTGAGGCCTATTTTCATCATTGGACGATTCCAGGTTGGTACATCGAGAAAAATAGGAGGCAGTACCTATTCTCGAGCACCCAATTCAACTCCCAATATCAAAACTTTAAGCACATCGCAAACACATTCAGATGAGGTTTAGAATCCAATATCTTTAAACCCAGCCTCCCAATATTAAGTGAAGAGGTCAAACACTGACGCCGGAAGTAATAGCATTCAAATTGCCGTTCATATCCGCAAGCAGAGGGCGCCACTGAAGCTATGTATTAGCATTTCAACTGCTCTCCAATTTGATTGTTTTTGGAATGAGTTTAGACGATACAAACATTATTTTGGTGATGAATTTGAAGAGATAATTCTAGAGTGGAACATTGTAATTTTCGGGCTGATTACGGCAAATATTTAAGTTACTATTTATTCTGGGGAGCTTAGAAACGAACTTTGCCACCATAACGGCTAGGGCATTGCAGGTAGGATGCGCAGATCGCTAACTATCACGGTAGTGTGTAGAGATAAAAGAAACACTCATGTAAGGTTCATACATATAATTTCTATATACTGTAGCAGGCTTAGTTGCGGGTAAGGTCACTCCGATTCACTGTTCTGACCACTTTCATGTGTGGCGGCATCTACATCGCCTCATGCGAACTACGCATCTCACTGACATCACGCGAAATCCTGCATCGCGCAAGCAGGGTTTACCGCGCGATCAGCATGTATATAACTTCCCGACATCAATCGTCGGGAAGTTGCCCACCAGGCACGACACCTGTCTTGTCGGAGGATCCTCGCTTTTCTATAAAGAATGATTGAACTTTACACCCTGTTTCTCATGTCTCTAAACACACTTTAAATTAAGAAGGGTAATAAAGGATGTCAAAGTTCTACTGAATTTTCCGGTAAATAAACCAATAGTTCGTTACCTTAGCAGAACCTAAACTAATTACCCAAACCCATAGTACTGAACCAATTTCAACAAAATAAGATGTCGTTCCAATTTTCTGGCACTAACTAGCCTAGTTATATTTCATAGAATCCATCCCGTGGCATCACAGAAATTCATTACGACAAACGCCGGAAGTGGCTGGAACTCATGATTAATGATGAAATTGTGTGGAAGGCTTCTCGTGGGTTCGTTGTGGAATTACCAAACAGCATAATTTCGGAACATAACGTATATTTTCGTTTCTGATTTCCAAAAATATGTATATGTATATATGTATTTGAGAGACTGTCAGTAACAGCGAGACGTTGCTGGCCTTCTTTGAGGAGCTGGGGTGGATCGAATAATCGATCTTCCCACCCGTACGCAAAATACGCGCATTGACGTGGAGATGCGGACTCCACTATCATTTATTACCTATGTGCATGTGCATTGTGCTTATATCTGAAACCAGAGCCGATACTCGTGTGACTTACCTTTTTTTTTGTTTTTGATGGTGGGAAATTATAAAATAACTTCTCCCGCTCTGGGCGGAGCGGGAGGGTATGTCAGACTTTTACTGACTAAAACCCACCCGTGTTCCTTCCGTTGCCTGTGTGCCGGGGCCGCGATATCCCTTTCGGACAAACTCGCAACCCTGGCAGGTCGTGCGACTTACCTTCCTACTTAATAATGAAACTTCTCTTTACCTCTCGCCATCATACAAAAGATTCCTAAATAAGAATTCCATAGCAGTAACATAAAAATATAAGAGGTAGAACAGTGAATGTCGCCATCGCCACGGCTAGCGGCACCCGAAACAAAAACATAGGGCACGCCACTTGAGGAAGACAGGGGAGGCGGTGCAGAGGACTCGTCAATAAATTTTCTCTGTAATGTGCTAAATATAGCACACGAAAATGTTGCCAGTAACGTGTCAAGTAACATTACCTACAGCGAACAGAACTGTGTAAAAAGAAATACGTGAGATCCAAAGACATTCTATAATATAGAATAATGTACCCAGGATTTTGTAATTTTCTATAGGTATTTAATAGAGTGTCCTTGGAGTTTCTTGCCCGTTCTTCTCCATAAAGATTTACGTTTTGGAATGGGCAACTAGCTTCAACTTTCTGACTAACTGACGCGAATATTTGACAATTCATAAGTGCCTATAAATGGTTTAATTGAAATAAATGCTTTGAGTTTGAGTTTGAGTTCATGCCATAGGCAATTTGGAGAAAACATTAGACTGAAAATAACCGATCTTGTCTTCTTCCTCTTTTCGTGTGGTTAGTGACTAACCTGGTGTCAGAGTTTTAAAGCCGCCCATGGGCCTCTGACTTAGCTTCACATGCCGTCGAGAAATATCTCTCAGGCAAGCCGGTTTCCTCACGATGTTTTCCTTCACCGTTTTTGAAGCAAGTGAAAGCCAAATATTACATAATAGCTTCTGCCCACGGCTTCACCCGCGTAGAGGTCGGAAATTATACCACGGGAACGTACTATCGGGATAAAAATCCTATCTAAGTATTCTATATGTTAATCCAGGTTATAAACTATCTGTGTGCCAAATTTCATTCAAATCCGTTCAGTAGTTTTTGCGTGAAAGAGTAACAAACATCCATACATCCATCCATACTCACAAACTTTCGTGTTTATAATATTAGTAGGATATATATAGGTACCTATAGTAGAAGTAGATAATATTAGTAGGATAGATCATAAGAATTGTTGTTGTTGTTTTATTCAACAAATTAGCACTACCACATAACATAATAAAAATAATTAAGTCGCTATTCGGACATAGCTTACTTTTCTACAACGCTGGAGAACCCCATTATTCACATTTTATTTCTCGATATAAATAACAGAATTTGTCTTTACTTTGGGTTAATGAAAATGCCTTCACGAGTGGCGATATAATTAAGACAGTCAGCCCCATTTCCCAGTTAGTTGAATAGCCAACATTTACAAAAACAAAAAAAACAAAATATAGTCTTAACATCTCCATGGTGTATCCTGTTCCCTTTTCAACCCCGCTTCCATTAAGAGGATTAAAAGCGCTGCATCGATGCTATACAGCGCTATACATCGCTGTACCCATTTATACAGCGGATAAGTTGAGGAAAATGCCCCCAAAATATCTTGTTCGCATTTGTCTGGGTTTTTTTTTTGTATATGTTGGTATGTGGGAAGGATATGGTGGAAGGGCTCGTGGCTAAATGATGCAACCCCGCTGGTCGATTGAAGGTTAAGCTAAACTTGCGCGGTTGATTCTTTCTTGGATGGGTTCCGTTCATCACATATCGAGACACCTCCGTGCCTCGGAAAGCACGTTAAGCCGTCGGTCCCGGCTGTCATCCGGAGATCTTTGACAGTCGTTACGGGTAATCCAGAAGCCCAAAAGTCTGGCAGCCAGTCTTACCAAGGGGTATCGTGTTACCCAGTACTTGGTTGTGGAGGTCAGATAGGGAGATGTTCCCTGTAAGATACTGGTATTCAGCTGCATCCGGTTAGACTGGAAGCCGACCTCAACATAGTTGGGAAAAGGCTAGGCAGATTGTTGATTATTGTGTGAAGATTGGTAGATTTAAATATGTTTGTGATTAGAGGTACCTTGGGAAAGGCAGACAAGGGACTCCTGAAAGGTATGTTGTCGGTTCTGCTGCAACTGATTATAAATGTCTATAACTGACTGACAGACAAAGCACATACAACTAAGTCGATTGAAGATAGAAAGATGAAAATGGGAAGACATTCTTCTAGGAGCGTGTAAATGTGCATTAAGGTAGGCTTTTCGGAAGTTCTACATTAGTGGCAACAATCTGGGATGAGTATTACAAATTGTCCATGCCCGTACGACGCCAGTGAACGACTAGATTACTAAAATCAACATTTTTCAAATTTAAATAATTATTTCTTCGTTCGAACTTCGTTTATCAATCGATCTTTTCCAATACTGTCTCACACCAAGGTGATCAATCAATCCTCCATTTCTTCTACATAAACATATCACCACAACTGTATTCCCCGTAGGGTTAGGCAGAGGTGTACCTATAAGGTACACCCACCGTTTTCCATTTTTTCCACATCTCTCAATTAATTGTTTAAGACTAGCAGCGCCCCGCGGTTTCGCCCGAATAAGTCTCGAACCCATGGAAATATCGAGATAAAAAGTATCCTATGTATTAGGTATGTATCCAGGTTATAAACTATCTGTGTGCCAAATTTCATTCAAAATTCAAAAAAAAAAAAACAAAATTCAAAATATTTTATTTCACATAAACCTACACGGGCACTTATGAAACGTCAGAAGCTAGGTGCACGGTTCCAATTGGTCGTTTCCTATAGAGAAGAGCCGGCAAGAAAATCCACGGTTACTCTTTTAAAAATAATTGTTTTTTACAATATTTTCAAATAACAGTAGGTATTAATAGGTATGGGAGGACAGTGTAGGTCTTTCAACAAGTACAAGGTACTTAACAAGATAGAAGATGGTCAATAAATCTACAGTCCACTAAGCTTACAGTGTTCTCACATTCACAAAATAGAAAAAAGAAATCTAAGTATAGAAAATATGAATAAAATAATAATATCAGCCTGTTACTGTCCCACTGCAGGGCAAAGGCCTCTTCTCATACAGAGAAGGCACGAGCATAAAAAAAAAAAAAAAAAAAAAAAAAATAATAATAATAATAAATAAATAAAAATAAAAACCTATTTTAAACGAAATGACATGATTGCTATTACAACTGTCACATCTGAATATTATTATCATGTACACAAAAGCCACTAATAAAGTGTTGAAATTAAATAGTAGGTATATAATGTCAAATATTATGATGATTATGTCAAGGAAGAATGTAAAAAAACAAAAAAACATGGTAATTTGGAAGCAGTTAATAGACTCTTACATAACATGCCGTTAATGATGTACCAGGGAAGCCACATGTGCAGAAGGAATTATTGCCAAACTTCCTTGTCTTTAACGTCCAATTCAAATCCGTTCAGTAGTTTTTGCGTGAAAGAATAACACACATTCATCCATCCATCCTCACAAACTTTCGCGTTTGTAATATTAGTAGGATAAAAACGAGCAAGGTCTTGAGGCCGGGTACACTACATAAATACGAAAAACTTTATTCCGTCAGCCACAAATACGAATTTCAAAATACCGATTTTCATAATTCCGAATGGTTCAAAATTCCGACTATAACAGTTCCGACTTATCATTATTCCTATTTTTTATAATTCCTAAATTTCAATATTCCTAATGTTTATAATTACTATTCTCAAAATACCGAGTTTCCATAGATCGATTAACAAAAAGTCCGATTTAATGATAATTCGAAACATCAAAAATACGAATTCCGATTATTAAAATACCGATTAATAAAATTCCGAAATTAAAAATTGCAAGCAAGCATGCAACATGCAAGCGGGCATGCAGATTTAATTTGCCAAATTATTACTTAGCAAAAAATCTCTTCACTAATAATTGTAACGCAAACCTAATGTTTTGCAAGTGAACGTTTATACAATTTAACTTGTTTACCAACTAGTACTTTTACCAATTTTTATGTAGTCAAATATTTCAGTTGGGATAACTCATTTTATGCAAAATAAATACGTTTTATTACATGAGTGTTTTTTTCCACTTGGTACAAATTCTAAACAGGTAATAATAATAGTAACTATTCTGGTAGTATTTTTTTTTTTAGTTAGTATCATTTTTTTAAATTATTAATCCCGTCTAACTAGTTCAGTTTCGGGTAGCCTGTTTTTTTCCATTTTTTTTTTCTATATAATCTAGTCGTTTCTGGCACTGCTCGCTTCGCTCGCTCGGCTCGTGCGTAGGAGGTCACAGTTTTAACATAACCTTACCTAACCATTAAAAAAAAATGTTAACCTACTCTAACTAGTTCCATAACTAACGGACCAAACGTTTATTGTCTAAGAATTGTTTACTGTAATAAATTATTTGATTAAAGACCAAATGACATTATCCTTGATAATATTCTGCCAAGTAAAAATTTGACCAAATGAAAATGTGCGTACTAAAATCATTCCAAACATTGCATTGGAATAAAAAAGGTTGCTAAAATTTGTTTGGGTAGTGAAATTTTGGCAAAATCTTTTCGGTAAAACGGCAGGATCCCAGGCATGCAACATGCAAGCAGGCATGCAGCATGCAAGCAGGCATGCAGCATGCAACCAGGCAAGCAGCAAGCAAGCAGGCATGCAACATGCAGCAAGAATTGTTTCTGTCACGGCTCCGGCGCTGCGGGGTTTGGGCGGCCCCACGCGAGCTTATCGTCGCAGATGGTTTTAACGCTCACTGCCGCGGCTGAGGCTGGCCGGCTAAGCCGGCCAGCAAGCCGAAGCTGGGCCTTCAAACCACCTGCTCCTCAGCTCGCGGACCGCCCCACCCCTCCGCGACTACGCGGGCTTAAATTACACTCTAGGGTAGGGCAGACAAGACTACGTGAAGTCGGTTTTGCAGCGATTCGTTTCTGTCACTAACTTTTGTAGCACAACATCTTGACTTTTAGTTTATTCGAAGTATTGAAAATCGGAATGTCGTTTTTCGGACCGAGAACCCTTCGAGCATTTGATTCTTCGAACTTATGAAAATCGGAAAATTAAAAAATCGCGTTTACGACTTTCGGTAAAATAAATTTCGTGATTTTTAATAATAGACATTATAATTCTTTGGTATTATGAAATTCGGACTTTTGAAAATCGGAACATCGAAATTAGGAATAAAATATTTCGGAGTATTTGGGTGTTCCCCTTGAGGCCAGTGCTTTTTTTAATTTCAATGTGTAATCAAGTGATCACGTCATTCCCAAAACCAATCACCCACCATTACCAACCTAATCTAAAAAACAGCACGACTGGTACCCTATCCTCATTACTCTGACCCCGTCACCATATGGCGGTGTGATAGCATGCACGCGCCATTGAGCCTGCAACTGTCGCTCCGTGATAATTAGGAGCATCATGGCATCTAACGTGAGGGGTGCTTGTTAATTAGGTGTAAATTTTGGCATAAAGCACGATATGTTATTGTGTCTTATGATTATTTTTTGAGCTGATTGATGTCTCTAGTCAGTGTGGTTGATACTTCTTTGTTTTGCTGACAAGGACAGCTTTTTTCGTACGCTTCTTGATTAAGTGAAATGGAATGGTGTTCCAGTTTTAAGGCTTCAGAAATTTCAATCCAAGCAAAACTAGTAAAAATGTGTAGCCAAACTCTTGACTGATTGAGATAGAATAGTGTTCTCGATCCCGAATTTTATGAACCCCTTGAAACTTTTCAAAATTCAAATTTCAAAATTATGTTATTTCACATAAACTTACATGGTTCCAATTGGTCGTTTCCTATAGAGAAGAGCCGGCAAGAAACTCCACTGATACTCTTTAAAAAATAATTGGTCTTTACAATATTTTCAAATAACAGTAAGGTATGGGAGGACAGTGTAGGTTTATCAACAAGTCCCAGGTACTTAACAAAATAGAAGATGGACAATAAATCTACAGTCCACTAAGCGTACAGCGTTCTCACATTCAACAATAGAAAATAATATTGTATATAAAATAAATAAAAACCAATTTTAAACGAAATGACATGATTGCTATTACAACTGTAACAAATCTGAATAATTATCAAATTGTGAATAATTTTGTTAATTTAGGTCACAGAAAAAAACATCGTAACGAAACCTTGAAATCGCCAAAACGCAGAGAATAAATTCTCTGCGTTTTGGCGATTTCAAGTTTTCGAAAGTGGAGTTTCTTGCACGATCCTTCACTATATGAAAAGAGGCATTTGTCCTGCAGAAGGTCTCCTACAAATAATTTTACTGTATAGTTTATTAAACACTATCATTCTTCACTTCACTTCAGCGCGCGTAACATGACAACCATAGAAACGGGTTTCCTACGAGTTTTGTCGACGGAAGAATAGACAAAATGACAGATTGTGCTTTTTTATCTGTCATTTTGTCTATTCTTTCGTCGACAAAACCCGTTTTGTAGTCACGCTAAGGGTGCAGTTATCATGTTTATCTAAAACAATACCTACCTATAAAGTCCAACTCCTTAATTTCACCTCAAATTCAAACGGTGTCACAAATATTCAAACCCCACTTCCCTGAAAAATCAAGACCCAATATTCATACAAATCATAAAAAAATATCGCAGCAATCATCTGCCATTGTCGACGCTATCCATACGCTGTCCCACGCGCCACTGCCCGTCATTGTCTCGGTACCAATCGACGAGATTGCTTGCTAAGAGACAATGGGAGATGAACGGCCTATTTCTGAATTTTTTGTCGTGAATATTGGAGAATTGGAATGACACGTTTTGTTAAGTTCGGTAAAAGTTATTTTGTTATTTTGTCGGAGAGTATAATAATAGATCGTTGATTTCAGTGTACCTATACACTTTCATGAAATCCTGACTAGTTTTGGACTTGTAAAGATCGCTTTGTGTGCTGAGTTAGCGTTAGTGCAGGACGAAATGACTTTGAAAATCTGGTAATGTTAATACCTACATACTTAGTATATGTAACTATTTCAGCAGCCTTTGCCAAATGTGCACAATTAAACATCAACCAACTTTTGTTTATAAGGATGAGTTCCTTATAAACAAAAGTTGGTTGATGTTGAATTGTTTCTCTTTTTTCATCGGTCGTAGAGAAAGACACTCTTCCAACCTTCGATCAATAATGCACTATTGATTGCATTATTGATCGAAGCTTCCAACTATGCTTTCAAATATCGTGAAACACAATGGTGAAAATTACCAAAAATTCATACCCATTGCCAGGTAATCAAAATCTGACTGAAAAACTACTAATTATACACCATTTTGGTAGAATTTCCGAATCTTTGACTTTGCCAATACCACAATGTTCGCTTAAAAAAAACAAATGAAAGTCAAAACAGCTTCCATCCACTATTCGATATTAACACAGGGTGGTATTTATATTGACACTATCACGCTTCGCTGTGCGGGGGTGGGCAGTGGCGCGTGTAGACGCGCCGATTAGTATTGTGACGAGCTGGGTACTAGCCTGGTAAGTGATTGGATGAGACTAATAAAAAAACACAACTAAAATAAAAACACAAAAATTGGTACCTACCGTATTTGGTAAAACTATTTTAAATTTAAATATAAATCTTGTGGGAAAACGAATGTCAAAATCATAAAACAAGCCGTGTGCCTGATACGGACATCGGCAAAAATTACGAACTCCCATACAAACTTTAATTTGGGGCATGAATTTTCAAAAGTCCTTCCTGAATATAAGCTTTTTATTAAGTGGAAAATACCTTATTAAGCGGAAACCCATGACAGCTAAACTTCCGAAAAGTATTATCGACCACTACTCAATAGAAGACTTGTATGTATTATATTATAGAAAATTCATTGTCACAAGGAATTTTTCCAGATAATTTAAAACATTCTATAGTTAAGCCTTTATTCAAAAAAGGTGATCGAAAAGATCCAAATAACTATCGCCCAATTACACTTGTTCCTGTGTTATCCAAAATTTTTGAAAAGATATTCTACAAGCGACTAATAAGTTTCTTAGATAAACATAATACTCTAAAACAAGAGCAAAACGGTTTTCAGCATAATAAATCAACATCTTTAGCAGCATTTACTCTAATTAAAAAGATCACAGAATATCTAGATGATAAAATTCCGGTTGTAGTAGTGTTTTTTGATATGAGTAAGGCATTTGATTTTGTGGATTATAGCATCTTACTAAACAAATGTGAAAAATACGGTATCCGTGGTGTCGCTCTAGATTGGATAAAAAGTTTTTTAACAGGCCGACAGCAATATGTCGAAGTTACTAAATTAAATGTTAATCTTGAATCCACTGTCTACAGATCGCCATCAAGGCTAAATAAATATGGCGTACCACAAGGGAGCGTTTTAGGACCCTTACTATTCTTACTATATATTAATGATCTACCAGATTCAATAAACTATGATAGTGTCCTATTTGCTGATGATATTTCTGTTATAGTACCCAATAACACTAAAAATTCAACCCATGAAAATAAAATACATGAAGCTGTACAGTCTGTAACAGAATGGCTTGAATCTAATAACCTATGTGTAAATATATCTAAAACTCAAAAAATTCATTAAATTTCGTACATACAAAAGTAAACTCTACGATAATATTAATATTAAAATAAAAGACGAAAACATAGAAGAAACAGAAAGTATTAAATTCTTAGGTATAACTCTAGACAAATTTTGTAATTGGAAACAACACATTAACAACGTTTGCAGTAAACTAAATAGATTTGTGTATGCATTGAGAAAACTTCGTATTGTATCAGACGAAAAAACAGCCCGCATAGCATATAGTGGGTATGTTGAATCAATACTAAGATACGGACTAATAATATGGGGCAATTCAACAGACAATGATAAGACATTTATTGTACAAAAGAAATGTGTACGAGCTATATGCGGTGTCGGTCCGCTTGAGTCTTGCAGGCCTTTATTCAAAAAACTGAAAATATTGACCTTGACCGGGCATATATTTGTTTGAGGTATCGGTTTTTGTGAGGAAACATAATGAATTCTTTAGATTCAAAAGTGACAATTACACAAAACAGAGACCAAGAGATGCAACAAAAATTTTAGTTCCTTTCTGTAATACGACTCTAATCAAAAATAATGTTTATCATATGTGCATTACAATTTTTAATAAGTTACCAAAGATTTTAAGGGAGCTCCCATTTAAATATTTTAAAATTAAACTACGTAGATGGTTGATAGAAAACTGTTTTTATAGTTTACAAGAATTTCTGCAACATAAAGAAAAACATATATTTTAAGTTTCCTATTGTTTTATGGAGTTTTATTTTTATTTTATTTAGTTTAAAGAATTGTTGTTACATAAAATGTTATTATTAGGTTACGTTTTGATAAGTTTAGTGTATTTATTTTAAATAAAAATAAAAAAAACTTAATTTTAAAAATTATATTAGAACATAGGTATTTTTCTGTAAATACCTATATCTTAAATAAGTAGGTACTTATTAGATACCTATAATTGTAAAATTAATTTGCATGCCCTAGACAGGCAAAATATGGACTGTACATTAACCACCAACTTTTACAACTGGTAACACCTGTATTTTCTGCAAATAAATGATTCTTATTCTTATTCTTATTCTTATGGATGTTATAAAAGTTGGACTCCTAAGGAAGTTGAACTCTTGCGAATAGAGGATATTTTATGCATAACATTTTAACTTCAACGTAGTAGTTGATAATACTTTCCTTCAGTTTATCGAACTAGACAATCATCAATTGTAATATCAACATAAAAAAAAGTCGCGACCAATGTGACACCCAATCAATCATAGACCGTGACATAATATTATTGATGTTCCCTCATTATCGACAGTACGGGGTCATACGGCCATATTGTTTGATCTGCGACCTCCTGTTATTATGTATTTCTCATGCATTAGTATGATGAGGTCGATCGATGATCAATGGTGGAAAGGGTAATGATGTAGTTAGGCACCATTTTTCATAAAAATGCGTGTTAAAAGTAGAAATATTGTATGGACCCACCCATAGGCGTACCGAGGGGGGGCAGAGCTGCCCCTCCCCCTGGATTTTTTCTCCCTAAGTACCTAATGTTGTCGATAAAACATATCACGTAGTCACGTTTAGACTTACTTTGCAATTACAATATATTTTGCATTAATTTTAGAAAAAACCTTTTTTTTTTTATTAGCATAGCCTTATTCTACAGCTACAATTGAATGGTCATTCAGTGCACTCAGACGCGTAAAAACATGGCTGAGCCTGAGATCAACAATGGTCAAAGACAGGTTAAATGGGCTTAGCTCTATCAGTCTTTGGTCAGTGATATGTTGTATCTTGATCAAAATTATAACAATTATGTATTAACAGAATTGTAATCATTAGAATCATTAATACATTAATAATGTCATTTCAGAACAAATCTAACCTATAGAGAAATACATATTTGCTATGGTGGTGAATGATATTTTAATCAAGATACAATCTGACACTGACTTGCAAATTGCAAGAAACGTAAGAAAGTTTGAATCTCGCGGGCTACCTATGCGGATCCACCTTAAGAGATTTCTGATTGAGTCTTAAAAATAATATGAAGTTGTAGGGCAAACTGAACCTTAAGCATTACAGTTGTTTTTCCTAAAACTCGTGTTTGTTTACATGTTTGGCAAATGAATTGCGAACGCAGATTAGGTAGAACATTATGGCAATAAAAAGCTTTGCAGTTACATTTACAGAGGATGTCTTATTGATAACAGCGATCTTTTGCAAACAACCTTTTGGTCTCCTTTTGCTTTGTACATTTTAAGGTGAATTTCACCAATAATACTGAATAATAATTTTGAGAGAGTGGTCTAGTGGTTACAGCCCCGAGTTACGAGATGTAGATCGTGGTTTTGAACCCAGACATTCGCTTTACTTTGTGTAAATAATTTCATCACCACTTCCATCAAAAACCGTGAAGGAAAACATCGAGAGGAAACCGGCATGTCATAGAATCAAAAATTCAAAGACATGTGGCACCGCACTGGACCCGCGTGGTATATTATGGTCCAGTCCTTCTCGAAGAGAGGACCTAGCTAATAGGCCGGTGTCCCTGCAGCGGGAATATTATAGGCTGATTATATGAATACTAAACACGACAAGCACATCTAAACCGCGCTCAAGAGCTGTCACTGCTGTCAGTGTCAATATTCCACAACAATGATGTAACTGACAGCTCTTGAACGTGGTTTAGCGTTCAGTTTCATTTCACCCTTAGAACTTTAGAGTTCGGGTTTCGTAACAAAAATGTGCTTTAGGTACGGTAGGCAAACAGTAAAAACATCGCTACGTTTCTCTCTGATTCACAGATCATGGAAATTAACCGTCATTACTAAAGTATGGCCCTGGGGTATAAAAGACCAATCTAAATAATTTGCCCGTTGTTTTGTCAACGTTAACCCTTCACTGCCGGATTAGATCGCCATTAGCTAATTGCCTGGTTACGATTCAACCCTTCATTGCTAGTTGTGCGATTTTATTATAATAAATACTGGATGTTTTGGTTATGTACTCGTATGTGGTGCTAAAATAAGAAAATGTTTTTCCTCATCCACCTGGTATATATTGAAACTCGTCGAAACATCCAGAGAGTCGTAAAAGGGAACTAAAGAAGGTATCTAATATGTAAGAGAGGCAACACTTTATAACAGTGTTGCCTCTCTCTCTTCTACTAATGACTGATTTCATTTTATTCTATTTATTTTGTTTCCATTTGATTTAATTTAATTTTATTAGATTTATTTTGTTTCCATTTGATTTAATTTAATTTAATTGGATTTTATTTGATTTTATTCGATTTAATTTAACATTGTGTTTTTTTTTAAGAATAATATAATTATATTTTTTAATACATCTGATGCTAGTCTTTGAAAATTAAATTCTACATTCAAAATTCAAAATTTCATTTATTCACTAGCCTGAGAATCAGCACTTTTCGAACGTCAAAATTATACAATGTCGCCAATTCATGATTTTTTTTCGAAAATTTAGTTTAAAAGGGGGGGTCTACCTTTATTTTTTTTTTCATATTTCTTATTTTTTTTTCAATGTCCTGCTATGATTTATGGACTTACACAGTTTGTGT
The DNA here is from genome assembly GCA_916701695.1 of Agrochola macilenta. Classification (NCBI taxonomy): domain Eukaryota; kingdom Metazoa; phylum Arthropoda; class Insecta; order Lepidoptera; family Noctuidae; genus Agrochola; species Agrochola macilenta. The sequence goes on from OU753576.1 coordinate 1,370,688, forward strand.
TTTAACTCCAAAAATACCTTTATTTCGCCAAACCACAAGGTATCAAACCATATCTCATACATACATATTCTCCAACTTGAATAAGTACGGATAAATTCATATTCTCAAACAGTGCAGATGTAAAATGTTGCCATAATGTCCCCTGTAGAAAATCTGCAGAGTGTAGAGTGCGTTAAGTGAACCACGCGCGGCTTGTCTACGACGAATTGTTACGTTCGTGGGTTATTTTTTGTTTATAATTTTATAGCTTTTATTATGTAAGGATTTGATAAGTAGCAGCTTGTAATGCAATTAAAAACGTAGAGTGAGAATATTAAAATAAAATAATTGGCAGGGTAAACAAAATTCTAGGTAAGAAAGAGTTTGGTTTCGACAATGTGTAACAAAACTACTGTTTTCTTGTACTGCGTAGTTTGGCTTACAAAACAAAATATGGCTTGATAACTTATACCCGAAAGCTTACTGCATATAGCCAAAACGTGGATGTATTTTCCTGAAACTCAAAAAGCAGTGAATTTTAAGACTAGGTACTAAACTACAGATCGATGGCTCAATTATGAACATGGTTATGACCATTTGCCAACAAAAAATGTTCTAAAATGTTTATTTATCTATCTATCCAAAACTGTAAGTTATCTTCATACCTACATTCCGATTTGTTTCACTTCGCCATAAAAATCTTTACAAAATAAAAATTTCTCGACCATTCGTCGCAACCTCCCCGCACTGACTCTAACCAAGGGGAAGCCATCATCGTCAATCAGGAACTAACATAAATATGCTTTTACCGCCCTCTCCCTCTCCGAGAGTACCCACTGCGAGGGCCCAGCGTAACGCACTCTAGAATTGTGTGAATTTTTCGGGATTAATTATTATGTAGGTAACATTTTTCTTTTGTATGTTCCTTGGAGGACTTTAAGGACTTTACATTTTAGGATATCTGCTGTCTTGGTGTCTGGAGGAGCTCGTGGCTAAGTAATAACAGCCGCACGGGTCGATTTTGCCGGGGTTGATATGTGCATGGGTGACCATCTCCTCCGTGCCTCGGAAAGCACGTTAAGCCGTTGGGTCTGGCTGTCATTCGTGGATCTTTGACAGTCGTTACGGGTCGTCAGAAGCCCGAAAGTCTGACAACCAGTCTTACCAAGGGGTATCATATTACCCAGTTACTGGGTGTGGAGGTCAGATAGGCAGTCACACCATGTAAAATACTTGTATGCAGCTGCATCCGGTTAGACTGGTAGCCGACCCCAATATAGTTGGGAAAAGGCTAGGTAGATTGGACAATTTAGGATGTGTGATTTATTTGATTCTCAAATATTTGAGAAAAAAGCATGCTGCTGGTTCTCTACATTATGGCTTAGGTATGTTCAACGACAAAAGTCGATTAAGGCGCGGTGTTACCTCAATATTCACAAAAAACTGGTTTCTTGGATAGTCGAGTATGACGTAACGCAATAAAAATATACGACGCAAAAAATACAGCGGACTACAGTGCACTGCGTCTATCGTGACCAAGCAATGCCGGTCACACTAGCGGCTTCGCCACGTTTATTATGTACCGCCACCCGGGCGATCAGTTCTACGCAGCCCGAACTATCGCGATGATAACCGATAATGGTTGGTCACATCTGCGTGTATCGTATCACTGTGCGTAGCTTCGTCACGATAGACGCAGATGAGGCCGCAGCATTACGCTTTCACGCTCAAACGGCTGAACGGATTTGGATGAAATTTGGCACATGGATAGACCATGACCTGGAGAAGAAAATAGGCTACCTTTCATCCTGGATCGCAGACGAAGTCGCGGGCAACAGCTTGTACTCTTTAAATTTTAAATTTTGTTCAGTTTTCAATTAAATATTTTCCTCAATAAATAAGATTTAAAAAACTTTAGTAACTTATTTGTCGCTGAGTTGTGGGGTTGAGGTGTATTTACTCGTAATTAAAAACCTCTTTGAAATACATACTCGTATTTTACCAAAGTGCGTAGTTAGAACCACTAAGAATTTTATTGAGAGGTCAATAACTAGGTAAATAAGTATCATTAATTGTACGGTATATTTTAACTGCCTCTATGGTCTAGAGGTTAGACCACCTGTCTCAGAGCCAGAGGTCCCGGGTTCGATTCCCAGTGGGGGCAAAATTTTCTTCTCGGTTTGGTTGTTCTATGTTCACCTGGCTAGCTTCCACCATCTTATCTAAGTCTGTCGCCATAACAACAATGTTAACAGCATTGTTATTGGCAGTTAGATGTAAGATAGCCAGTTCCTCTGTGGTTGAAGATTCCGGGTGAAGCTCGCTTCCACCTTCGGCCTGGTCATCACTTACCATCAGGTGAGATGCAGGCCAAGACCTTATCCGTCGTGGATAATAAAAAAACAGTACTCAACGAGCTAATCTATATACGTACTCTTCTATCATCATCATCATCATCATCATTTCAGCCAAAAGACGTCCACTGCTGAACATAGGCCTCCCCCAATACTATATACATATATAACCCCACAATTCTATATTTATACTTAATATACTCGTCTATAGCGCGATACAGTTTCGACTAGTACGGAGGACAGTGTGAATCGAATGCTACAACCTAAATAACAATATCAGTGTTAGTAATTGTTGGTGAGTGCTTAAATACGTACTAAATAATTATCATGTGACGTAAGTACTTATCGAACAGCACATAAAAGACGTTAGAAAGGTGAGAAATATAATATCATATTATTGGTTAGTCTTTAAGTGCAGGAACCTATTTAGGTACGTTTGTATTGTCTACCTACCAAATGTAAAAAATACCAAATTATATGGTTGTACTTTTTATTATGCAATTAATTAAAGTTATTATAATACAAGGTGGCAGGGACATCGACGCGAAAACTGATACGATGGATTCAGTACATGATTCTGAACCCGCTGCGTAGAAAATGTCCGTAGGTTATTTTTTTTAAATCTGCTGTTCCATAGAAAAGTGCAATACCTACGCAGTCAAAATGTATGGAACAGCTGATTAAAAAAAAAATAACCGACGAAAAATTTCTACGCAGCGGGTTCAGAATACATGATATCAGTTTTCGCGTCGATGTCCCTGCCATCTTGTATAAAGATGTAAAATTTGTTTGTTTGTTTATAAGTTCAACGTATAGGGAGTATTTTAGTATGTAGGGAGTAATCTCCGAAACAACCAGTCGGATTTGAAAAATTCTTTTTGCATTTTATAACCCAATTCTTGAAGAAGATTATAGGCTCGCGGGCAGAAGCTATTCCTTTAGATATACTGTACAAGACATGCAGACCCGAAATTATAAAATCTCTTCTTAAATCTTAGCGTTATTTTCAAATTTCCTAATCCTGTCCTGTCCATATCGTGAGCATCAAAAATGACTAACTAACAAGCAGTAATCACGACACACCTCGTCATAATGTACGTGACGTGCGGCAGAAGTTAATCTTCATATAATTGTGATTGTCCAGGGGAGTCGGAGGCCAGGGGAGGCCAGGTGGGCTCGCTGGTATACAGGGCAGTACGATGGAGAATAAAAATTGAATAATGTTCTTAAAATTAAAGCCAAAATCGGCAATTGAAGAAATATTTAATTGGAAATAATGTTTTAAAGTGTCTCCCATACTTAAACTTATTTTGATTAAAACAAAGGATGATAAAATACCATTCTAACAGCTAGAATGGTGTTTTTATATAAATTGTTTTTTTTTTTTAGAATATTTGCTGGTTTAAAACATAATTCAATCTGGAAACAAAACTGACCCGTACAAATCCTAACTAATCCTTTATAATATTAGTAACGATATTTACGGGTACAGTCTTTGTGAAGAAATAAACAAAATACTCACTTGCATTTATATGCAAAAGTGAGTTTTTTGTTTATTTGTTTGTTATGCTTTCACGCTAAAGCGTGCACCATATATAGATCATGACCTGCGTTAGGACATAGGATACTTTTTATCCCGATATTCTCACGGAATTAATACTTATACTGGTGAAACCGCGGGGCGCAGCTAGTTAATTTATAAAAGTAGGTATCGCTAAATTAGTAGAGTCAGATTACTAGTCACTAAATTAGAAGTAAGTATTAGTAAAGTATTACTAATACTTACTTACAATAGACCAATCTTTGTTTCTGATCTGCTGCCAGAAACTTTGATCATTATCATCACCCATAAATAGCCAACCTCATAAACAAGCTTACGTTTTATTATTTCGCCGATGTTTTTTATTTTACTTCACCACAGGCCAACATATCACCAACAAGTCACCCGTCCTACACGACCGTAAGTCTCACCCATTACCACTGGCCAGCACGACACAGGGTGTTGTATTTATCTGTACACACGATACTCTGCGAGGTATAGCGTTACTGTTTGCTGATGATGTTTGTTTTACTAGCATCTGTCATCCACAGCAATGGGGTTACAGTATCCGTGGTTGCGGATTCTAAGGTCTTGATTTCGATTCTCAGTTTGGAAAGATTCATTTTTACGGAGCTGTTTCTTTGTTTCTAGTAAGTGCCTGAACAATTTCAGTATGACTTTCTAGCTAGATGCGAAATTAAGTAAAAGGAGATTAAAAGGAACGGGTATTTAGAAGATCCAGCAATGACGTAGCATGTCTATAATTTTTAGAACTACTTAACTATCACATTTTTTATTAATTTTGTCAACACAATAAGAAAAAAACATGAAAGTCTTACTTAAACTTAATTTGCATAATATGAGACAGATAAAAACACCTACTTATCTTGAAGTTTCATCAGTCTTGTCCAGATAAAATTCAATATCCATGTTAATTAATTTCATTTGGTTTAACCATACATTTTTCGAGGTTTCATACGTATTTTTCTCCAAGTTTATTGACCAGGGGGTAAGAGAATGCAAGAAGTTCTGGGTTTGCGTTTATTATTTATTTTATTAATCACATATAAAACAAAAAGGACACACATATTTAAAACTAGTATAAAATGGGCTGTCTTAGCGCACAAGACGATCTTTTACAGACGAACTTTGGATGGACTGAAATAAAGGAGATAAATTTTGTTCTTTCATACTCTTTGTACTCTGTCTTCATGGTGACGACGCTGACGATCGGCGACTGTTTGCTTATGTTGTTTGTTCTGCGGTATCTGTACCTATGCGTGGATGTGACAGTCTCTAAATAGGGCAGTTGAGATGTATCGAGAGCAAATAGAGATGGGGAGTGACGTGTAGTGGGGTATTCTGGGTACCTGGGAATATTTGTTGAAGTACTCGTATGACTATATAAAAAGAAAAAACAAGACGTGTGGCACTCGGAGACTGCCGCGGTAAAGCTATTGCATAGCATTTTTTATAAACTTATGCAATTTGTGTCACAGTGATGCGCGCGCATCTTAAAATTTCACTCTCATCATTTTTTTCATAACGCGCCTAAAGAAGTATAACTTCAAAAAAAGTATCACCGCTGTGCCGGTCGGAGTAGGGGGGTGTTAGGTTATTTTCGTTACGGAATTTCTGGATTCGGTCTCCACGCTTAAGGCCCGCGATAGAAGCTATGCAATAGCTTAAAAATACGTATTGAGTGTCTAATATTCCTACCAATGACACAAAATAATGGGCTAACAAAACTAGGCTAAGTTAGCCTAGGGAAACGATGGATGGATTGTGTGAAAAATGATATGGCTAAAAAGTGGTTCGTTACTGAGATGACAGATAGAGATATTTGCAAACAATATTTATTTTGCTGCATCGACATCAAATAAATTGCTTTAAGGGCAGAATAAAATACCAGCCTGTTACTGTCCCACTGCAGGGCAAAGGCCTCTTCTCATATAGAGAAGGCACGAGCATTGATCACCACGCTTGCTCAAGACGGGTTGGTGATTTCAGACATATATTAACTATAAGTCCAGGTTTCCTCACGATGTTTTCCTTCACCGATGTCAGTAATGTCCAAGATAAACTCAGAAAGTACATATGAATTGAAAAAGTCACATTGGTACTTGCCCGGATTTGAACCCACAACCTCGTGCATGAGAGGCGAGGCCTTAACCACTGGGCCATCACGACAAACGATTTAAGGGCAGAATGATGAGTGTTAAAAATGTAAGAATAGGCTGGTAGTAGCACCTTAGCACTCGTCCGGGGCACTACTACCACAATACTTAGTTATTGCTACCACTCAATTTCATCTTTGACTCAAAATCAATCAAAATCAAAATATTTTATTTCACATAAACCTACAAGGGCACTTATGAAACGTCAGAAGCTAGGTACACGGTTCCAATTGGTCGTTTCCTATGGAAAAAAGCCGGCAAGAAACTCCACGGTGACTCTGACATGGCAACCTTTGATGGCTCTGGTATTGCACCTGTCTAAAAGTGGGGCTGACCACTTAAAATCAGGTGGAACGCCAGCTTGATTAAAACCCAATAACATAAAAGACAGGCGAGGCACTTCACTACACTACCGGAGACGGCATGTCCTAGAAGTAATATTTCTTTGACATGTGAAAACCCCACCATGATAGCATGGTGGATTCGGATACGGTCAATAATAGGATGACAAGCCGTGTGCTCGATGGGATTTCTTAGCGGCAAAAATTAAACAATTCCATGAAAACTTTCATTACCTGTTTAGGGGATATTTTTTTTTAAATCCTTCCTTATTTCTGACCTTCGTCATATAAGGAACACTTGTGCATTTCATACAGCTGTTTAAGCTGAGCGTTGTCAGTTAGTGAATTTAATATTTTCATTAAGTAGATTATGCAACTTCTCTAAAACATCGTCCTGTACCTTCTATTGCACATACATTCAGTTAATTAGAGAGGGGTGGTGTTCGATCCGAGCACGCATAATCGTGCAGTAATCTATTTGACTTGGTGTGGGGTTCAAATTGAATATAATGACTGACTCATCACTGGCTTGTGGACTACTCACCTCGCGGGGGGAATAGCGTGATGGTTGAAAATACTGATATTATTTTGAATTTAATCAATAATGCTATAACAGTACACCCACATTTCGCCAGATAAATTGCGTTCCATTGAGCAAACGAGCATAAAACCAGACTTCGGGCTGCTACTGAGAAATAAATGAATACTAATTAATAATAATGCAATTTTTTTCTTATTGTAGGGCGAAAGGCTCTTTTCCTACAGAGAAAGAACGGGGATTAATTCTCGTCTTTCCTAATAATCCCATGGCCAACATTGGCACCTATCTTATTTTTTTTAGATGTTGATCGAAGTTTAGATGCTAATCTTTGCAACTAGACTCTACGGTCCATTATAACATGATCCCTATCTTTCAACCTCATTCCAATCCTGCATAGGTCTTTAAAACTGGTCCTTTCACCACCAATTTAATTTGGTCCCCATTTTCCTCCTATAAATTAGCCAACGGAGGTCTTTGCTAGTGGTCGTGTTATCACTGCCATAGATCAGGCACGCCATATGTGTGGCCGATAAGAATCTACATTATATATAGGTAATTAGATGATACAGTAATAAAATCATTGGGAACATCGTGGGGTGTGTAATCTCTTAATCTTTTTAACGTACGAGTGACTACGTAATAGGGAAAAATGTTATGATTGTATGGGGAACCACGGATAACTAAAGAAAGTCAGCTGATGAAACTATAATGTTCAGATATCTATTATGAATTTAAAGAACTATCAATTTTACCTATCTATTATAACCTGGCAATTGGCATGTGTGATGTGGACTCGGCAGCAATTGTGCCAATGGTATTATAGTTATAGCCAATGAAGACGTTCCAGCCTTTTACGTACTGCAGGGTACCATCCGCGTAGCTCGCCGTCCGATAAGGACCAGGCCCGGGTCGACAACGCGTTGTGTTCCACGCGCGCCTCAAGGAGATGTCAGCACAACTAAAGGGGTCTGCTAGGACCGAAGCCTGCATGGGTTGCGTGAAAGTCCGAAAGGGATACCGTGGCCCCTGGCAACGTACAAGCAACACTGAAGGAACACGGTTGGGTTTTAGTCAGTAAGATTCTGGCACGCCCTCCCGCTCCGCCCAGAGCGGCAGAAGTTATTTCATAATCTCCCACCCCCAAAAAAAATAAAAATAAAGATAAATACAATCCGCACTTTGTCGATGATATGTCGTGGCCAGATCTTAGATTTGATAATTTCATGAAGAGTTCGACCATTTCATGAAATGGTTGTATTTCATAAAATAGAACATCGACCGCTGGTCACATCATGATGTGGTCTGGCCAGATCATTAAATAAGTACTCAACGTTTGACGATATGAACAGTTAAACGCACGACTACTTCATGATGTGGCCAATAATTAGTGATCATATCGGAAAACAGTTAGATTATCCACCGGTAGAGGCGTGGATGTCACTTTGTTTTTGTTCTGCATTATGGTGGCGGCATACAACACATCAAACAAAGTAGAGTGACCACGCAACAAACGTCGATGGACTTTTATTGGATTTTCAAATATGCTATTAAGGAAAGCGACCAACTTGGCCACGACAGATATACCTAGTCGATACTCAGCGCTTGTCCTCCACATTTATTATGCGCACGGTCAAAGAATTGAACTCTCTGCCAGCGTTTGTGTTATTCCACGTATAATATTACCCGTTAGCCTTCAAAGCAAGAGTGAACAGGCATCTTCTGGGCACGCTCGATCCATCATAGACCTCATCCATCGCTTTCCATCAGGCGAGATCGGAGTCAAGAGCTGGCCCATATCACAATATAAAAAATATATTAAAAGAGATACCTAGGTACTACCAAATATCGTGAAGTGGGCTTTCTGTCAACAAACTGCAGAAAAAATAAATTATAATATCAATTTTTGATGAAGCGACTGCTCAAAACCAATTTTAATGTAATCCAACAGAGAATCTGCAGCCTTGTACCTACATAGCCTTTTTCATGCATTTTCTAAGTTAAAGTTGGAGTGTATAGCTTGTGCACTCTGAAATGACGCGCCCCACTCTCATTACCCATAGAAATCCGCATTACCGTGTGCGTAAATGCGGTGGTGGGCCGCGTCATTTCAGAGTGGACAAGCTTTACCGCACTGCCAGATGTATGAATGAAAACGAAGCAAAAGGAGTGTGTAAGGATGGTAAAGAAAAAGAAGAAAAAAGAAAGAAAGAAAATAAATTTATTTGACTCAGGTTAAGGCTCACAATATTCACATAAAATAAAAATAAAACAGAAAAAATAAAGATAACTTAAAATAATATTGTGGTATTGGTAAGTGGTGGCGTTCCACAGTGTTTTATGAACCCCGATTTTCGGACATCCCATTTTTATTGAAAAACCAGACAGAAATGATCATTTAAATGCAAGATTTCGTATCCCCATTTAGCTACTAAGTCTAGTTTCTGAGTGAGAATTTTTTGAAAATCGACCAAATTTTATTTCGATTTTCAGAAAAAAATAAAATACATTTAAACTAAGCGTCATAGAAATAACGATGTTAGGTACATTGATGGCGCATCTTATGCCGAGTATTTTAGTGCATAAATGAACCTCGTAACTTTGCTTGATCCAGATATATACGTGTTTTTCGGTTTTTAGTTTTTCTTAATTTTCTCGAAAATTCCGTAATTTCGGGAAAAGTTGTTTATACTGAAATTATTTCGATAACTTCTCCAACACACCACATAAATTTCTCATCCCAATTCCATGGAACTTGGAAACCACAACGATTTTAAGTTTTATCCGGATTTTACGTCGTTAGGGCTGTCAAAATCTCAGATTTTTATTTATATCCGGGTTTTATATAACTTTGCCAAAAAATATATCTACCTTGTAGTAAAATCGGTGGTTTAGGTTATCTGACGTGAAGAAGCCAGCTTGGTATCTAAATAAAATATTATTCATCGATGTACGTTAAGAGGCATATTCAGGCATTTAGTGTTATTTAAGTTTTTTTGTAGTACGTACTAAATACTGCTAAATGACAAGCAAAATCCACATAGTTCAATAGCAATAACATAAGCTTAGTACCTCCACGCGGTGAAGGCGGTAACAGTTTTTACTGGCTAAAACTCCCATAAATATTTTTAACTTGACCACCAGCTATGCCTTCGGGCTTATGTTGTTTTCGTTTGTCTATTGCGTACATCTGTGTAGTGGCACGGTAGCCTACCCGGTAACGCAGGGGAGCAGCCACCAAATATTTTACTCAATAGTAAGCAGAATTTTTTAGTAATCATGGAGCCGGTCACGACCCATGGGACTACTCTACCTCAGCAGAACCTGACCCGCTCTGCTGGAGATGGTCTTTCTGGGCCCCCCACCAGATGACTTTTTAATTCCAGGGGGGCATGACAATCCCAATGCACATGATGGTCAGCAAGTGGCCTCTATGTCAAACGAAGCTATGGATAGCACCAAAGTCGGTACTTTTCAGTCTCTAGAAGTAGCAGCAAACGCACAGGCTGTGGAAAATCAGCCCTCACAAAAAGTGTTGACAAGATGACGATGTAGACGTTTTTAAATTGTTTACGAATAAATTCAAAGTGTTTGTAGTTTTTAACAAATAATAAAAAATAAAAATATTATTTTGAAAGGTCTCGGTAGGCTGCCAGTAAACTGATTCACGTTCTGTTTGTCATTCTGTCTACGGAACTTTTACTTTTACGAAAAATTTGATCCACAAAATTAGGATTAAAAAAATTGACAACCCTAACAAAAATAGTTAAATTGGAATAACTTCTGAGTTCCATGGATTTGGGATGTCATAATTATGTGGTGTATTGGGGAAGTAAATAGAATTATTTCTGTATAGATAACTTTTCCCGAAACGGCGGAATTTTCTAGAAAATTAAGAAAAACTAAAAACCGAAAAACCCGTATAAATCTCGATCTAACAATGGTGCGAGGTTCATTTATGAACGAAAATACTCTACATAAGATGCGCCATCAATGTACCTAACATCATTATTTCGTATCACGCTTAGTTTAAGCGTAATTAATTTTTTTCTTAATATCCGGATGGAAAAATTACGATTTTCAAAAAATTATCACTCTGAAACTAGATTTGGTAGCTAAATGGGGATAAGAAATCTCGCTATTAAATGATAATTTCTGTCAGGTTTTGCAATAAAAATTGGATGTCCGAAAATCGGGCTTCATAAAACACTGTGCGTTCTATAGTTCTACCTACCCCCAAAGGAAAGCGTGAGTTTATGCATGTTACCGCACTCTCTTCTTAGGAATGATCAGTTTAAGGTCGGTAAGTTTTTTTTGTTTTATCACTAAGAAAATCCTTCAAACCGCATTCCCTCACTGGCATGCACTGAAACGTATGTATCATCTTACCCAATATAAAATCAAGCGGCACATCAAACGCTATAACTGCCGGAATCACTCCCGACTTGCGCACACGCCGCGCCGCTAAAAGCTTTACCCAGAGATGTGATGCATTGTTTTAGTTTTATTTTAGAGATATAAATAAAATTTGTTGATCTGAAGAAAACAGAGAAGTTATGGCATTCTGGCAAGTATTAAATAGGCCATCTCCGTACAAAGGCATCCCTTACCCAGTCCAGGGAGCCACATATGGTTCACGGCGATTGTTTAACTACCTACATATATTGTATGGGTTATGGCAAGTGTATCCTCCTATGCCTATTTTAGTACGATCACCAATTCATTGGCCGAGTTTGGTCACCGATACAGTAACAAAGTAGGTAGGTTGCGGGTTGTGTGTCTGTAGGCCGTTTTACGTGTTTGTGACGCATATGTTCCCAAACTTGTTCTTTTTTGTTTTGTGTTCTTTCTTTGCGTCATGTTTACAGCAAATAACCGTATTTTCTTTCTTTCTTTTCTTTTTTTCTTTCTAGGTATGCTATTTTTGGTAATATAACCTTCTTCCGCATACGGATACCGAAAAATCCAATGCTTAAGTAAGCTTTTTGGAATCAGACAACGATGACAGCGAACAGTTAGAATGATACTAGTAGCGCCCCGATGTTTCACCCGCATAAGCCTAGATCCCGTGGGAATATCGGGATAAAAAGTATCTTAAGTATTAATATTGGTTTTAAAATACCTGTGTGCCTAATTTCATACAAATCCGTTCAGTAGATTTTCAGTGAAAGAGTAACAAACAGCCATCCATCCATCCATCCCCACAAACTTTCGCGTTTATAATATTAAGTAGGTCTGTGTGCCAAATTTCATCCAAATCCTAATGTCCTTTATAAAATCTATTAGTAGGATAGTAGGATTAAAAATTCCACAGTAAAAACCTTTCATAATTTTCCAGACACCAAACCCATGAATTTTCCATGAACACACCAGCGCCACTTACTAATAACAAACACAAAATAATCTTTGAACAAACACGGTTCGTTAGTTTTATATAGTTTCCGAGATAGCGCCGAACAAAATGTACTGATAACGTATCGGTAAGTTATAGTGGTATGCAGACCTTTACGTTCATGTAAATTATGGTAATCTTTATGGTGTAAAAGGCGACATTGTGTATGGTGTTAAAGTTGTAATTGGTACAAAATATTTTAAATGTAGGAAACACTCTCGAAACCAGGTGGTCTAAGATTGCGCACACCTACATCAGTTAATGGCTTTATCATATTCATAAGTTTAATAATGTATTTTAAAATCCATATGATCGAAACACGTGGATTTCTTTTGACTGTGCTTTACCCCATGGGAAAAAAGTGCAAGTTTATTTACCTCCATGAGATGTTACTCAAACTGAGCGCACTTTTGCTACCTGCTTACTGGCTTATTTTTTCGATAATAGAAGTATCTAGAGCTCCCTTGTAATTGATTTCTTTGGGAGACGGACAGCGCATCTAAGTAATTTCTGCCACTTATCGTTGTTGTACTCAGATTTAAAAGTTATATAAAATTAACAGACACTTGCCATGTGAGTATTCTAACTCAACTCCTGAGGTTGATAACGTACCGAAAACCCCATGTTCTCAGGTACCATTTCCTCAGAAGCGTCATTTTGTTTAGCTAAAACTTAAAATTCCTTATAATAATTATAGCTATCGCTACCTACCCTCCAACTACTTCAGCGTAATAGCGCCTCGTGAGTAGTTTCCTCATGAACAGTTTTTACCTTTCACAGTCGTGCGGGTGCCTCGTGAGTCGTTCTACTACTGGTTTATTATGAGGCGATACGAACGTCAATCGAGCCGCTAATGGACGACTATAGGATGGGGTCGAGAGGCTTTTGTTGTGGAAGAAATTGAGATTTTTGCGCGGCTTTGTCCTCAAGAAGCAATATTGTAGGATCTTAGGATTCTGAATTCATAACATCACGCCTGTATTCCTGGAGAGGTTAATCAAAAATGTATAGTAGGTACCTACACCCACATATCGGCAGTTATGTTTCAAGTTTCATGTAGCTAATAGGGGGCGGGCCTATTGTCATCCACTGGGCACAAATCCACACTCCGAGCTACTACTGACAAAATTCCTGATGGAAAAACCCAATAACACTTTGCCCGATCTGAGACTAGAAAGAGTAGAGAATAAATTTAACAGAATTTTTACTAAAATAGGTAAAATGTTCAGAATCTTCTTCCTAAATAAATGCAGATGTAGTCAAAGTAGGTAGGACTATACCTACACTTTTCATACTCAAATCCATCTTAACAACTATAAACAGCAACACATTTCCAATGAAAACAAACAATAGTAAAAGCTCCATTAACAATATAAATATATCTAAGAACGACTCCATGTATTTTGGTATATCTTCGCTACGCGTGAAAAGTGGCCTTGCTCCGCTATAGAGAATGTGTAGTGGTAAAATTGTGTTTATAAATATAGTTGAAATGTCTTTGTCCTTGGGTGAAGATGGTTTTAATCTAGAAAGGTAATCAAAGTCTAGCTGCTTTAGTTTCTAACTCCTAATTGACTTGCTTTTTCGATGACAGTTTTCCGTCGATATTAGGCCCAGTTTGGGATAGAGTGGTAATTTTTTCTGGATTACTGAATAATTCGATTCACCACCTCTTCACATGGTACCATAACACGATATCTGTATTTCCCGACCAGGTGGACAGACTTGTAATAGCTACCTACATCCACATTTTGACAGCCATTTATTTCAATCTATTTACTTCAAGTCTCATGTAATAGAAGTGAGCGTAAACGGATTGATACAAATCAAGACCCCGGATTTCTTCTGATAATTTCCTGACGGAAAAACCCCATAACAGTATGTTCTTTGGGAATCGTAATTTGGTAAGACTGGCAGTCAGGCCCAAAGGCAAGGAAAAGGCTATCTCGATGATCACCCTTAAAAATAATCTCGTGCAAATTCTACTCGACCCCCAAAAATTCTCGCATAATCTTACTCAAAAGTGGCTACAATCACGGAACAAAACCCCAGCCCCTCCGCAATCGGAAGTATTTTTCCATTCAATTGATCATGCATCATTTTTCTAACAATTTGGATTCCTATATCCTCATTGTTGGTTACTCATGTATGCATAATATTGTAATGGGGAAATTCTTTTCTTAATGTAGATTTATAAAAGATAAAAGTGTAAGAAATCAGTGGGGCTGAAGAATGAACTGATTGTGGAATAGAACTGATTGTGGAATAGAATATGACGAAATGAAATATTTAATTGGAGTCAATAGGTTTTATTATGATGAGCTTGTGGCTAAGTAATAACAGCCGCATGGGTTGATCCATCAGGTTAAGCTACGCTTGCCGGGGTTGGTCCGTGGATGGGCGACCACTTTACGTACCTCGGAAAGCACGTTAAGCCATTGGTCCCGGCTGTCATTCGTGGATCTTTGACAGTCGTTACGGGTCGTCAGAACCCCGAAAGTCTGACACCAGTCTTACCAAGGTGTTTCGTATTACCTAATTACTGGGTTGTGGAGGTCAGATAGGCAGTCACTCCATGTAAAATACTGGTATTCAGCTGCATCCGGTTAGACTGGCAGCCGACCCCAATCGTGAGGGCTTTAAAAAGCGTTTAAAGTATTATTTTCTGATAATAACGAAGCTGCAGCTTTATTTTTCATCATCATGACACTACAAATGAGTTCAACGATCATCTTTAACGATTGATATTAATTGACAGTAATTATATCCACTAAATCATCCATAACTTCAGGATGTTTAAGTTACTTTATTTAACAATACAAAACACGGAAACTTCAAAACAACATCCCATTACAACTCCTGACCACCCAAAAAAAAGGATACAGCACTTTGTCTCCATAAGTCAATCACTCATCGTTCACATTTATCACACACATACAGATATTGCATTTGCCAAACACGCGTCAATCATAGCAGTTTGAACCTTAAGGTAATGATATAAGAGTCACATGAAACGCGTTGTACCTATAATTACATCTACAGGATAAATATAAAAGCTTTCAGGGTTTGAACAGAATATAAAAATTTACGATCAAAACAAATGCAACTCATTCACAAATTGATGTTAAAAATAAGTTTCATAGCGTGTCTGTTTCAAATGGATTTTATTTTTAGATTATTTATTTTTATTGGTTATTGTTATTGATGTAGGTTCAGTGGTATCGTTTTCGTAGATAATGCTTACACCACTACTTTTGTTAGAAGCACTGATTTTCAAAATTTGGGCTCTTTTGATCAAGTTTTTTCGAAGGCTCCTGTTAGTTTAGAGTTTTATATGAAACTGCACCTAATCTGAAAAAAAGTTCAACAAGTTTAAGGATTAGGAGTAAGTTCGAAACTGCATTATAAAACTAGTGATCGATTATAAGGACATGTGCAGGACGTAGAGGAATATTAGTACTTTTGAAAAACTTTGTAAATATGGCACCTACTTTAAAAGTGAGTAAAAATGAGTAGTTGGGTGAAAATACGGATAAAACGATTTTTTCCAGATATGAGACCTAGCTACATCGTTGTTCCGCCCCCGTAAACCACTATATTGCAACTTTCATCAAAATCTAAAGATTACTCAGTATGAAATCTGACAATTTTTAATCGACATACAAGTTTGAGCATCATCCTAGAATACCTTCGTAAATCGACCAAGTTAATCAAAACATTATACAGACTGTGTAATATTTTGTGAGTTACGAAGATTAGATAGAAAACGAAAACAACCCCACAATTCGAAAAGAAAACAAGAATACGTTGTTACACAAATATTTATTTCCACGTACACATTGAGTTACACGAAAGTTACGCTAAACAAAAGGAATCACAGATAAAGTACATTAGACTAAAGATGTGTAGCTAACTAAACGTACAAAAAATCATATATTACATTTGCAAGTGATATAATTAAATTTAAAATATATATAAAATCACAGTTTCACACCCGTTTGCATTTGGATCTGAATACGTGAACTTGGAACCCGTCTCTTGCGTTCGAAACAGATATAGACACACATACACTAATACACGTACAAAAAACGATTGATAAATTGACTTAAATCTACAAGTACCATAATGATATATATTTGCCCCGGGTTTTTTATTTGAAATTCTATGGACATAATTATGTGATCGGTTCTAATCAATGAAAACCTCAAAACAGGCGGTAGCATTATGGCACTTTTCCTCAATATTGAAATACTGCTCTCACAAAAGACGAGCGAAATATTACATTCATTACACCGAGGATAAGTTAAACAGTTCACGAATTCCTTACAATGGTAAGTGTTAAGTATATATTTTAACCATTATAAAGCATGCAAACGGGCTGTTAATAAAAGAAATTTATCACAAAAACAAAAATGGGAAAAATTGAAAAAAAACATTAGATGTCGAACTGACATAAGCATTTGATAGCATTGACATTAACTTTCCAGCGTTTTCATTTACAAAACATTTTTTTTTCTAAGGAATAAATTCCGTCCGTTACTTTATCACAGTATTCGAATCGTATATAATACTCGAGTCGTTAAAATACCTTGTTTACAAACATTCAAGAAGAGTGTCGCACAAGGCACTCTGTTAGCACACACATTTCTTTTTTTAACTCATTCCTATGAAGAAATTTTACAGAGCATAATTTTGTTTAGGAAAAGATGAGGTTTTAAATCGTGGCCGTACAGAAAATCTTTAACGTAGTAATAACAAGAAAAGTAAATAGTTTAAATCTAGCATTGGGACCTTGAAAAATAAGTTCAGCTCTATTGAGAATAAACTTTGTTGAGAAAAAGAGAAAATAATAATGAAAAGAAAGTCAATTAATCAACAATAATTAACAATGTATAGATTTTATTGTATATAATTGTAAATCAACAAATAAACTAAGAGAGCTCAGTCATGTATGAACTACTTTCATAATAAATGTTAAAGCATAAAAACAGACTGGAGCAAAGCCAGACATTGACTAGCATAAAAAGTTAAATTAAAATGAATGAGAACACAATATTTTTGCATAATTAAGTAACATCACTAACCATAATGAATTTAAAACTAAATGCATTTAAAATTAAGAACGAAGAAAAACATTTCTATGAATAACGTCCACGTTTTAAAACCACAGCCTATTAAATCCAATGCGTAACAAAGTTTGTTAAAATACATTTTCTTTCTGTCTAGTTCTAGTCTACAACCATAGAAAAATAGATAAATAGACTCACATCAAAAAGTGTACAGTATATTATATCAACTACTACATATAATGGTCTTCTAAAGCGTTTACTCAAACACTAGAGAATCTTCTATACCAAAAAAAAATTTACATGTGAAGAAATATAATTCAAGGTCAAAAACGCAAATGTGTACCAATCGGTCCACTTCACCTAAGTTTTCACACATTGTCTGTACACGCGCAACGTCTCATCACAATACACTCGTCTCTCGGGCGTCGTCTATGAGCTTGACGCGACTCCACCATTTCGAAAATTGAAAAGTCCTGACAATAAAGCTGGACATTTGCAAAATGAACATTTAACTTTTTAACTATATTTTTAGTAATGATTAAACGTTTTCCCATTAAGTCCGGAAAAATCACAAAACCCAACAAAGGACATGTCCAACCAATCGTGTGCGTGCATTGTCGTTCAAAGAGTGAGTGTTTCGTTGGTATAGCTGTCAGTTCTGTATGAGAGTTACATTTCTTCACAAATTATTATTAGTAGCTTCTATATTGTTTTAGTAAAAGCTGAGACTAACAATATTTTTTTAATTGAAAGATGGATTTTTCCGTTAACGGCTGTGCAAACTACGAGATTATTATTGGCGATGCTAATCAATTGAGTTATCATTCTAAAATACTGTGAATTAAGTTAAGAAGTATTTGACTAGTTTGTTTTTATGATGTATTTTAATTTAGACTTAATATACTGAAATGAATGGAAATTGAACCTAAGTCCGAAGATTGTGCGCTGACAAAAGAATAAATGGAATGAAATTAAAACTTAGGAATGTCTTACGAAATAAAGGGATAAGAAATTAAACTATTGTCTGTTTTACTATTACTTGTGTTAAGTAATTAACGGAAGTAATTCAAAAAGATATTGAAAAAAGGGAAAGAAACATCAACGACAAAGAAAACCTCGATAAAAAAGTTTGGCGGGAACCTAAAATACACCACTTTAACAAAGTAGCCAACTGCGTTAGGAAGAGTATGTTGACACATAGAAGTACTAGGAGACAATAGATGAAAGAAGTCAAGTGAAGAAGATGAATGAACAAGAATTGGCACAGACATAAATGGCACAATAGGGAGTACATTTACCCTGAATGGATGAGAAGCGAATGTCGATATCGATGAAGATGATTAAATAATAGACAAACAACATGACAACCATCAAAATCAAACTTTCAAAAGTTCCATATTTAAACAACAAAACAAAATAAAATCGAAACAATTGAAATCAGACTTCGAAGTGGGAATCATGAACCGCCTTTGTATTGGGTTAGATTCCAAAGACATATGGGATTTTTTAGGAAAAAATCCTGAACTCATGTTGCAATTTCATCACCCCTTTTATAGATTGTGCCATCCACGGAGACGATGGCTTCGTGGATGGCAATATCTGTACAAGTGACTGACAACTGCCATCGATCGATTCGATGAACAGCAATACACTTAAACATGCAGAATCAAATAAGTAAAGAAAATCTTAACAATACGAGTATATTAAAATCGTAACCAAATTTCAATTCAAATCAAATCTCCATTGATTAGCAAGACCGTTACATCACCCTATATGATTGATGAGTTACATATGAGAGAAACATCAACATCAAAAATCTAATACTAACTTAGGCCTTCTTATATAGGTCTCCACCCACAAGACCGTACCATATACAACCGTGCTATGAACTTATTAGAAATGACGTAGTTATTAATATGTCATTTGTTTTTGTGAGTGTAAAATACTGGTATTCGGCTGCATCCGGTTAGACTGCAAGCTGATCCTAAAATAGTTGCGAAAAGGCTAGCCAGATAAAGATGATATAGTAGTAGCCCACATTCTTCTTAGAGTGTCCATGGCCATCTAAATTGAATCAGCCTACAATTTGGCTATATTCATACAAAGAATATGTTTCTTGCATGTGTCGATAAGCTTACGGATCCGTTCTTTTGGGTGGAGAACTAAATCAGTACAGTCCAACATGGCTATAAATGAACGTCGATGGTGCTGCTTGTCAAAAAAGATTTCAAATTCAGTACATTTCATGTTGGTTCTCGATTTCGCCACGTTCATTTAAATCCGTGTCACATTCTACACGAACCATGTTGGATAAAGGTGCAACTTTTCGATCGGTAGCATCAACCGTTCAAATTGAAACCAGTGTGGTGCAAGCAAACGGATTCCGAAGGACCACCGTCAACTGTTTTTATTCTACGTCGATTATTGTGTGGAATTGATCAAAACTTGCTACAACCGATCGATGGTCGGTTCATAGGTCAACTCACCGGTTACTTGACAGTTCAAAACAACAAATGCTTGTTTGCTTTGACTATCGATTGACTTTATCATAACTATATCGTCAACGGGTTATTATGTTTTGAGGCGATCAATATCCACTAGTCGACATCGATCGATAGTAATCTAGTTGCACCTTTATACCATTTGGAACAGGGATTATCAATGGTCTGCACGACATATAAAATTATAGATTTCCAGTATAACCTGACCTCGCATTGTATAGGCTTTCTGTACTACGAGATGATCAGCTCATACGGAGATGTGTAACTAGATATGCGGTCGTGCGAGCAGCCGACCAATAGCGTCGACTAATTCACGTTGAATCTTTACTGGGTTTTTAATTGTTGTCATTAATGAGTTATGTTGTCATGTCATGTGTCCTTTCTTTATGTGCTCGACTTATACAGTTAAATCAATCTAGTTTTCAGTCTACTTGTCTTTATTATTCTTACCTTTCTTCGTGCGTCCTTGTTTGATCACTTGTACCAGTTTCACTTTCTGTGCGTCTGGGCTTCTCATGTATTCGTCTAGCATCTGTTGAAGAAAAGGATTTATTGATTTAAAATTTATTTATTAATCTTTGTTCACAATAACCGTACCTACAAAGGGTGACTCAACGCCTTCGGCATTCTTTACCATGATGATGGAGAGATAACATGGCAGGTGGAATAAGATTTACATTTGTTTTACGGGATTTAATGTCGTAATTAGCGGTATAATTTCAATAAGGCTATGATTAATGTTGCAGTGTCCTTTACCCATATATTTTGTTGGCCGGTATTGTGCGCACTATTTTAGCTTTTTATATCACTAAAGAATAATCACCTATGTATGTACAAACTGCTAGTAAAAACTTACTAAGAAAAAGTAAAAATATTCAAGTTTAATAAAAAAAAATGCATGTTTCAATCATCGCAATTAAGTCATTATTCAATTCTCATACTCATAATTATTTCAATATCAGCATGTCAATTAGTATTTTATGTTACAGCAAAATAATCTTCTTAACTAATTCAGATTAAATATAATTAGTAACATTTATTTAATAACTAATCCAACAGTAACAGGGATACACCTGAACCCATAATTTTATTTTATTTTCCATAAACAAAATTCTGTTTATCGACATCAAAACCAATTAAAAAATATTAATTAATGCAAAAATTTATAATAATTATAATTCCGCCTATAAAGGACAATTAATAAATAAACTAGACGACGCCGTCAAAGAACCATTGGTGACGGAACATGTTAACGACAGAATGATGGTCATCATCGAAATATTAACATAAAACGGTATATTAGGGAAGAGTCGTAAAACTTGTTGGCACCTGTTTCGACTATACACTGTGAATAAATGATTGCAGAAGGTTCAGTCCATATAAATTCATAATAGCACAAGTCCCAAAATGGTATTAAAGTTACTGTATTATCTTGCTTAATTTGAATTTAGTGTTTTGCTAACAAGTCTCTCTTGTGTTTTCTAATTAACAAGTGTATAAAAACCCCCGAAACAAACATTTCCTCATTTCTCTTTCCTCCTCCATCACCAGACCCTGTTCATCAGATCTACAACCTATTCATTGAGACCATTCCAATGAGCCCAAACACGATACCTGTGCTGTAAGTTGGTAAAGGAGTTGGGTATCCTGAAAGTTCCAAGTGATGCTGCAGCATCAGTTCAAGGTTACTATGTTATTCTAATATCATTGAAGTAACAGAATACCAAATTTCAAATCGATCAGACCTGAGGAAGATGCTCACATCCATTCATCAAGTACAAAAGAGCTGATAAAATAATCTTCAAACGGGCGAAGCGATTTTGATAAAACATGTTTAAGAATCATCACCAGAAAGCTTTCAAATAAATAAAAATACGCATTCAGATCGGTTCACCACATAGTGGTCAAACTTATAGCACCCCTCATTTTGCGTAGGGGTTTAAAAATAGAAGCGAAAGATGGAAGGAGGAATAGCAACAAACTGCGATAATAACCAATCTGTCTGCCATACGTTGATTTTGTTTTTTTTTTAGTTCATTTTAGCAGTAATTTACACAACACACATGAGACGAAAAGAGAATGGTTCTATTCGTTCTATATAGTTCTGGCTCACTCTCACATTCGTACAACGATGGGCCATGACTTATCCATGGTGATATCCAGTGGTGTTGTTATGAAGTAGAAGTGGTGGGAGAGATCAATCTTATTTTAGATGCAATGACTATTAAAGCCTCTATTATACATTGTGAACCTTCTGTATCCTTCTTCCTTCTACTACAAGTTATTTCAGTTAATAAAGTAGGAAGTGCAGCTGCTACCAAGTTGCGAAACAAGTGTAACTCCATCAAATATTCAGACGTACAAATTGGGTTCTTGTTCACTATTACTACGAGTGCCTGCTACTTTGTTGTCTAGGGAATAATTTAAGACAGAGTTAGTTGTTTGTCAAAAAGTTATTTTTATTTCGATAAATGGTACATAAGCTTAACTGACGGACGGTGATTCTTTAATTTGGTAAATCTACAGGCTTTTGTTTTTGTATCTATAATATCTCCGTCATCATCGTCAGCCAGTCGCAGAGTTTTTATTATTTGAGATAAGTTTGACAAATTTGATGATGAATGATGAATGATGATGACGATGGCGATGGCGATGACAATGACGATGGCGTTTTCGTCAGTCAAAGTCATGAATGTTGTTTATATCATTTATGTACGTCAGCCAATATGTCAGATGAATATGTTTGATGCTTATGCGACTGCTGTAAGGTTCGCTCGTTTTTTTTTATTTCCTTGCACAATGCATAGTAAAACGTTGTATGATACACGTGCGTAAGATGATTTTCGACTCGTGTCGACTTAAATTAAAAATGCCACTCGTCGGAATTCACCTACTTTCCGTACTTAAACTAAAAGCATAAGTAACCATTTCGTTGAACATCACCAACGATATATTTCAGCTATACGTAATACACCGTAAAGCCATAATTACCTTATTTACAGTGGCCGGCCGTAAATATAGCACAGTAGCTGCGCCCCGTGGTTTCACCCGCGTAAGTCTCGATCCCGTGGGAATATCGGTATAAAAAGAGTCCTATGTCCTAACCCAGGTCATTGTCTACCCATATGCCAAATACGTTCAGCCGTTTTTGCGTGATTGAGTAACAAATATCCAAACATATCAAACTTTCACATTTATAATATTAGTAGGATATATCCAACATCGACGCGAAAACTGATACCATGGATTCAGTACATGATTCTGATCCTCCAGGCACTGAAATTTTTGCAAGTCTTTGAGGAGCATTTAGTCTCTCTCACTCATACTTATGTGGCAGCCTCTTGAGGCTCGATGTGTCACATTTACTACTGTTATAATAAGTAGATGTTAGTTAGTCGTCACTAACCTGAAAAAATACATCTAAGGAAAGTTCAATTTATACTTACAGTCATGCTAAGTTCAGTAGCTATGGCGGCGGCTGCCGCTGGCAGTTCGGCCAGTGCCACGAGTGTTGGTAACAGGCAGTGGCTGTGGGTTTTCGATACCAGCCAGTTTGCTGGTAAAGTGCAGAGGGTCTTGATCACGCCCCAGCCGTCGCAGATTGTTTCCTAGGGGAGGTCACACATAAATAAAAAATTTGAGGTGTGAGGATTTCAGCCCAAAGACATCTTTTCTAGCAAGAAATCGCTGGATGAGGTCAGAAGAAGCCTGGACGTCTTCTTCTTCAACGAACGAGAGAGAAACGATCGACTAGTAGATTTTATCGATAATATTAACTAAACTTAATATTAAGAATCACAAAACACATCGCATGACATAAACAACCTACCCTCCAAAAGACAAAAAGCCATCAAGTCAATAATGGACAATGCAACATCAACAATTCAATGTAATGGCGACACCGGCATAAATTATACGGTAATGGACGAAGGGCACTTGGCAGAACAAATGAGACTCGAGCTAGCACCTGAGTCCTTCCTAATTTTTAATTTATGGGTGTGTCTCATTGGGCAAGTTGGCTTTATTATTTCGGCTTTGTAGGGGTAGGGTTTCAAGTACTTAACATGGTTTTACTTACAGATTGCCATTTTTTGACATTATGAATAATTGATAATATGATTCGAACTAGCTAGTCAGAACTATTTTTAGGGTAAGTATTTTCTTAACAGCAAACATTGTATGAGAAATGCATAAGTAAAATGAGATGAAAATAAAATGGTGGTGACATCGTAAAGGTGTCATAAAGTTGTATGAAAAACAAATATTCTTAATTTAATACTCAAGTCGAGCAGTATTAACAGTCTCACAAAAAACTCTTCCTATGACGAACTATAACAAAAACTTTATTCAGCAAAACCCATAAAATCAATTATGCCCTAGTAAAAAAAAGCCCTCACATAAATTTTTGTAATGGACCGAGTACACTTCCTTGAGCAAGTGCGTCCGATGTAACTCGGACACCTGTGTCCGTGAGAACTAAGGAGCGGTAAAGCTCGGTAAAAGTGCTGTAATGAGCCGGTGGAATAATTTAAAAGGAGCTGAGTGCGTTAATAATGTGTTTGAAAAGAAACTTTCGGTGAATTTTGTGTGAGTGATAGTATCGAATGCTTTGGTTAGGTAAGGAAAATAATAATTTGTGTGTTTTCCAAGAATAAAATGTGCTGCGCTGTTCTCAAATGAAGTAATAAGAGCAGCCAGATGATGATGATTTCAAGAAAAGAAATGCTGTCATCGGGAAATATACCAATATTTCCAATCTATTTTTTTTTTACATCAAACAACTCGATTTAAACTCTCTTTCTTCAAGAACCGTGAACTGAAAATAAATACTTTTATTTAAAGTGCTTCACGTACAGTTCCCACCAAATATCCTAACCATCGATAATATCTTAAGTAGTTAACAACACAAAACAATAAAGAATAGTCCAAGGAATTGATTAAGTTGACCATGTCAACATGCTAATAGTTAATAGGTTACCCGATGGGGTGGAAACACGTGTTAAGTGCAGGTGTCACCCGCATGGGAACGGGCAAATAAAACGGACGGAGTTGCTAAGACGTTAAAATATCTTGATGGGAGAGGTCAAGTCTATTAAAAAAGATAAGGGTTTGAAAAAAATTGATTGAAAAGATAATCACTTTTTCTCCTGACTGCGCGACAGAAAAGACAGGATTATGGTTTTACATGCATTTACTCACGCATTTTCTCATGTGGTGGGTAGAAATAACAGAAGTCTTGCTAAGATATTTACATGCTAGTTTTGATTCTCGACATTCGTCTGGAACTTCGTAAATATTTGTCTGTAATACGCCTACATTTTATATATTAGTATTGTCAACTATACGTTGAGTCCTAATACCTTTGGAAATACAATACGGTAGCGTTATGTTATTATATGGTTCATATATTTGCATAGTGGGTCTTTAAGCGTAACTTTTCTCGTTCAGTTGCATTTTTAAGGTCAAGATTTTCTTTGTGGAAATAATGAAGTAACCCATAATGTAAAAGTGATATTTATAAAAGCTATTCTGAATATACCTGCCTGGCGTAGATAATCATGAGGACATAGGACTTACCTGTAGTTGTGGATTGTTGACAACAACGAATCCGACTAAAACAATCAGGTCCAGCACCATGGTCTCCGAAAGGGTCTGGTCCAGGCGTTGGTTGCTCAGACCTAATGACAAACACAAAATTATTATATGCATTTTCTTGTATGAGCAGAGACTTCGATACATCACTTCTCTTTCTTCTCTTGTGTCTTATCATCTACATGCCGAGCCTTTTCCTCAAATATATCGGGGTCGGCTTTCAGTTGAACTGAATGCAGCTGATCTCCTCAACCCAGTTACTGGGTAACACGATACACCTTGATAAAGTCTTACCAGTCCAGGTTGCCAGACTTTCGGCACTAGTTCCACATCACTATACCCTACAAAAAAATCTTATAGCTAAGAATGTTTTTCAGAATTCTATTATATCCTGTCCTCATTGACGTTTCGGTGTACTTACGCAAAATAGTGGTCCTAGGCGCCTCCTTATCATTGGGTGCATGCTGTGACAACAATCTAGCAACAGCAGCTCTGAATTCCAGCGGCCAACCACCTTCGCCGAAGGCATCCTGTTGACAAAAACAATAATGTTAAAGATAATTTCAGTAAAGTAATTGATATTGAAATGCAAGCTGGAAAGGAAAAACGTAAAGCCCTTTAGATTTACGCATCAAAATAGGGGCAAACACGGTGTGAAAATATGGATGTTTGCTGAAAACCCCAACATGTTTTAAAGAACTTCCTCATAATGGCCCCAATTCTCTTCAACAATACAATACAAAAAGAAAGAAATCGCATGTTTTAAGTTATCGTTTAAACCTGTTTGCGAAGTATAAGTTAACCCAGTTTGATGTTTTCATTGGCTGTTATTGTGTGAAATTACGTGTGTGTATCCTTTGTTTCGAGACACAAATAAATACAAAAATAAAATCATTTTCTTGTTTTATGTAAGTACAACATAGCAACACTTTGGTAAATCAGTCAGTGCCCAATACATTTGCTCAAACTTTCATTCAACTAAATTTGCCTCAACATCAGTAAACAACCCACTATTCCTTCAAAACAAACACACGAACCATGACTAAAACACCCAAGTCAAACGAGGTATGACCCTCGAACCAGCGAGCGTTGAATCCGTGCGGTGAGTGCAGAGGTCACGCGAACTCTGATTGAGTTACTACAGTCTTGGCAGATGTGCTCTGGACACGCTACAAAGAAGTTTGAGGGTACATAATAAAAGAGTGGTCAGACTGAGATTGAGTGGTAGAAAGTTGTAAGTGAATCTTGGTGAAGGTTGGACGTGATTGAGGTGGTTTTTTTAGACTAAGTTACATACTAGTTTTAGCCACGGATTCTGAAGATTTATAATTTTTTTGCTAACTGCATGAAGATATGGAACAACAAATCTTATACGAGTATTTTGAATTTTACCGCATCTGTGGTCTAGTGGTAAGACCACTTGTCTCAGACCCAGATGTCCGGGTTCGATTCCCAGCGGTGCCAAAATGTTCTGCTCGTTTTCGTTGGTGGTGCGGCTTGTTCTAAGTCAGGCTGGCTAGCTACCACCATCTTATTTAAGTCTGTCGCCATAATAACAATGTTAACAGCATTGTCTCGAAAGTTAAAGGTAACATAGCCAGTTCCTCTGTGTTTGAGAATTTCGGGTGAAGTTCGCTTCCACATTCGGCCTGATCGTCAGGCCAAGGGCTTCCCCTTTGCGGATAAAAAGAAGAGTTAGCAGTTCAACGATTCAACCGTAAATCAGGCTCTGACAACATGAATTAATCTAGTCCTGTAAAAACTGTGTCAACAAATCCAGAGAGAAAAATAAAGACCAAAACTAGAAACCAGGGAATGTTACTCGTAAAACTAAAGAAAATAGCCTCCACAAATCACCCAAATCAAATAGTCAAAGTGACCCTGAGCTTTCATCACACGTTTTTCACATTGGATTGGATTATTTCTATGGTACGTCTAGAGAATTCTTGATGATACACTTAATGCCAATGAGGTCCAGATCACTCAAAAGATCGAATAAAACACAAACACTATTAATTTTGATTCCACAATAACTTATTATCTTCTACAAACAAAAACCGCAAATAATCCACAAAACCGACCCATGTGCGTAATAAACTAATAATGATGTTTATCTTCTACCGTGGCCTAACAAACAGTGGTCCCACGGCGCATCGTTTGCGGACATCAAAGTTTTGAGTCCGCTGGGACGGGGGGAGGATGAGTGGATTGAAAAGAGAGAGTTAATTAATAAATCACTAGTGTTTTGTGTTAGCAGAATGAGGACGTTTGCATTCTTATTTACTTTTAAGATATTCATTTCATAGAGCAGAAGTTATTAACTATAGACCAGGATGGTGAGAAAAGAATGAAGCAATAGGACAAAGATCAAAAGAAAACTATTTAAAAAGATATCGAAATTCTGAAAAAGAATAACATACTTATGCATACAGCAATGGTTCAGACTTCAGATATATTTGGCAGTAACATCCAAGGAATTCGATAATTATGACATTCTGTTTCAGAAACAGAATACTCAGGCAGTGGCAACCATTCTCTTTATAAAACCAACTAGAAATTGTGGGTAAAACGAAGTAATCGAGTGACCAGTATAGCTAACATGACAAGCGCGAGAACGCTCTTTTTCTCGTTTTGTCGAAATTTGTCGACGATTCTGACGTCATTCTAATCCCTAACATGACCGTAAACGACGAGTTAACTAGAAAAAGGCACTTTGACCCTTCTATATCTCGCGACGAGAAACCGATGTTGCAAATTATTAAAAACAAATAATTTTTATGATAGCAACATCGGCTTGAGATTCCGTTTCTTTCATTCAATGGTGCCGATTCTCTTGTCACAAATGCTTCTAAACTAGACTAAAAATCACCATTTCTTTTTTTATTCCTGTTAAACGACGTTTTCCCACTAATATGGCACTGAACTATTAATTTTGTGAAAATGGAAATTTTGCTATTCTGAATTTGACGTTTTTCACCAAAAATTTTGATTGTTTATCTAAATCTGACTATTTTTAATCGCGATTAAAAAGATGTGGATTAAAATGAGTTGTCATGAACCAAAATTCACACCAACACTTCGACGGTGCAAAAACAGTACTACTTATATCTTTTTTTTTTCTTCTTTTGCTTATATCTCAAAAATGGTGTGTCATATCGCAAAAATAATGAAAATTTCGACCCCCTTTATAGAACCCATAAACCCCTATAGCTCAACATGTAGGTAATTTTTTTTTTTTTTTTTTCATACAAATCGCGAAGAACTCCATATAAAACATGTCGTTCCAATATAAATAGTAGTTTAAAACTAAGTATTTTCATTGTTAATATATTGTAAAAAAATAAATATGAATAAAATAAGTACAATTGTGAAACTGCCATGCTATTTGGGAGTTTTTTTTTGTATCATTATTTTGTCCACTCTTCTCGTCGTCAAAATCGAGGACGAGTAAATACGACAAAGTGACAGAAAAATCGCAGATTATCTCGTGTTGAATTGTCAAAAATCCAGATAACTAAGGTGTCATGTTAAAGTTTGTCGACAAAATATCAAGTTTAACAGAACGAGTCGATTATTTTATATGGCAGCGCTGTCAGAAAACGAGAAAAGTGACAGAAATAGACGACACTTACTCGCGCGAGAGTGAGTTATTGTCGCGTGTGTCAAGTTAGCCCTACTGATATACTAGTGATTGGATGTGGGTAAGGCCAATCTCCCGCGACGCTTCTCAAAAGTAATGTGTTAAAAACTCAAGTCACCAATGACTAGCCAGCATGTCACAGCATTAGTAGTTCAAAGGCGGTCAGTACACGACGCTACCAAACACAAACGCGTTAGTAAGTCACGTAGTGTACGGATCATGTTACTTTTGAGTAGCGTCATGGGCGATGGCCCAGTCTCTAAAATTTGTTTGACAACAGGAGCCTCTAAAGAACGCATTCAATTACCAACGAAAACGGCCAAATATGCCGAAAATGAAACTAAAACGAACCCACCCAATATACACAGTATCAAAAAATTACGTGTATAAGCGCGGCGCTTAATCCACTAACAGTCGGCAGCGGTATTGATTACGCGGCTACACCTCGAGGGACCGGCCATTAGAGACGCACGACCAGCAGTGGATGGTGCAGGAGAAGAAGAAAGAGATTCGATACGAGATTCTGTTTCAGAAACAGAATACTCAGGCTGTGGCAAGCATTCTCTGTATAAAGTAACTAGAACTACAGAGCGGGGTAATTGCGTAACACACTAACAGTAGCAATGGCTTTCATTTTGACAGTTCAACAACATTCATTGCGTTATTTAGGTTGTTGGGCAGACAAATTTTTCTAACATATGAAGCAATGGATATGCTATTAGCCTTCAAAAATGATTCAGATTGTGATTGAAAGTATGTTACGGAATTTCGGTGCAGGACTTTAAATTACAGGTAAAACAAAATAAAGGATGTGTGAAATGAAACACAACACGTCATAATCAAGTTTGAAACTGGTTGGTTGGAAATACTAGTGCTGTGACATTCTGGCTACTCATTAGTAATTTCAGTTTGTAACACTACTTTTGAATGTCCTGGACGATGGTCCTGTCTCCTAGAAATTGCTTGACAACAGGAAAACTGCGAAATCTCCCAAAAGCATGACTAAAACGACCCCAATATCATAATTTCAAAAAATCACGTGTGTAGGCGCGGCACCTAATCCATTAACAGTAGGCAGCGGTATCGATTACGCGGCTACACCTCGAGGGACCGGCCATTAGAGACGCACGACCAGCAGTGGATGGCTATATAAACATTAGTACGGTACGCTTTTAGGGGGGCTCGGGTTTCGCGTCTATTGTTAGGGAGTTGCGGAGAAGTATGAATAAAATGTTTTGTAAATTTTTGTTTATGGCGATATGGTGATGTAAAGACAATGTTGGCTGTCAGAAAATTATATTGAGATAAAGATCCAAATAAGGGGTTTGCAACTGGGGGTCTACTTTTTAATACCGTTAACGAAGATACGGGCCCTCCGAAAGTAGTTCGAAACTTCGGAGTAAACCCAACTAATTAACTTTTTTGAATAGGTAAAAACACATCGAGAGTAGCGACAACTGCCAAATCGTGGTGTCATTCATTCTTAGGTCGCGAAGGAGTAGACCTCCTGCACCTAAAAAGTTTTTAGCACTAATTTGCCAAAGTAGCTCTAGATACGTCGCAAGCAGTTTTATGAATAACAGAACAATGCAGCAGCACAAAACCGATGAAGTTTTAGTAAGAGTTTTATAGTTTCAAATAGGTATATGTAAGTTTTATTGATCTCGAATTTTTGCAATCATTAGCTAGGGCTATTGAATGGATTTAAAAAAAAAACTTCTAATATCAGCCAATGATAAAGAATTATGATCTGATTCAAAAACAAGTTGTAATTGACGAAAATACATTATTAGCTACACGCCATCGACACGCGAGCAGTAATTAAATTCAGCAATAATTCGCACACACCCACGATTGGCACAGTTTCAAGTGATTAAGTACACAGTGCAACACGTGGCGTCGTAACGAGCGTACATTCTACATAAATGAGGGTAGAAGCAAATGTTTATTTTAAGGGTATCACTTGTGTAAACTAAAGTATCATCGTTTTCCCTGAAGGGGTAGTGGAGTTGGCGAAAATTGTGGTTGTTTATAGAAAGGCAAACAAAACAAATGCCCGTGGTTTTTTTTGTAATAGATTGACCACGAGCCATATGATAAAAAATTGATGTTTTTTATTAAATTGGTTGATGCTTTATCAAGGTGTGCCTTTTACGAGTATATCAATGCTTTGCTATTATTCCAACATACGAGTACATATAGATGTTGCAGTTAAAATAAGGGAAGCCAGAACACAGCAATACCCTTGACAAGGCCAGTTGTACACACGTATTTTTACCGTGAAAAACTACGATTGATTCGGCGTGTGTAGACACGGTCCTCAGTGTTGTATGGATCAGTATGGAAGTATGTTGACAGACACGGCGGCACTAGTGCCGTAGTGTGTACAAACGTGTCTTATAGTTAATATTCTTTGGCATCATATTTTATTCAATAAGCCCACTATTTCTCGTGATGGTACGCGACGGATTTCGGTGCTTACCCAGAAGCAATCTATTCACTCAAGACTTGAAGGCTCCCAGATTCCTCGGCTATCGGGAAACTAAGACTCCGGCAGGAAGTTCCATTCCTTTATCATCATTATTATCATTTCAGCCGGTGAAGGAAAACATCGTGAGGAAACCGGCATGCCTGAGAGATAGACCCATAGGCGGCTTTAAAACTCTGACACCAGGTTAGTTACTAATCACACGAAAAGAAGAAAAAGATTTCAGCAGAAAGCAGTCAACTCCTGGACATAGCCCTGTGCCAGCGTAGCCTCGAATCGTTCCAATCCAGAGCGTTCATCCAAAAAGTTGGCAACGTCGCACATAGCGATCAGAATATTAAATTAATTGCAATTACAACACTGAATTTGATGTTGTAACCATTTTAGGAGTAAAAAAGACATTTGGAAAGTTTCGAAATACTTTTTTCACATCTAAAACGAAATATTACGATAATAATGATTGCATTTCATAATCAATATTTTAGTTCACTAGTTAGCGATATTTCTTATTTCCATACATTATTTATTATTATATTGCCAAATTAATTAAAACAGCGAAATATTTGACAGCTATTTGCGACATTGCCTACTTACTGTATAAATGCTCTTAAGGTATTTCAATGCAATGGACGTAACCTAATTAATCCACGCTTCTAGATACATACACTCAAGCCTCCTCCACATGGGTGTAGACAGAAACTACACAACGCCACCTTCTGCGATCTTTACATACTCTACTTCTGTTGCTTCGTTTCCATGCTACTTTACAGCATTATTTCACTTCTAACATCATAATAATTTCAATGTAACAAACATCTAATTAAAAACAAACAACAGTGAACGGATTCTCTTAACATTCCCTAGAAAAGAGATAGCTTTAAACAGGAGACAAGGAGCGAAGACTATTGACAGTAGAGACTGCACTCGGTAAACAATTACGATAGTAATGCAAGGTAAACAATTTGTTTAAACTATTGTCGAGGGATCGGAGGGATTCAGCACGTGACGTGGATTATATATTGAAGTTTATAAGCAAGACTATTTAGTTTGTAGTGTATTTAATCTTAATTTTACTTCTGTTTGTCTCCATAGGTACCTACTACGCTTTGGAATACAACTAGCTTCATCTCTCTGACTGACCGACCCGTTGACAATTCAAAAGTGCCTGCAATTGTTTTAATGGAAATAAATGCTTTGAGTTTGATACTGAAGTTTAACATTGTATATGAAACTATGTTGAAAAGCACTCGTATCTCTAAATGTCAAGCTACCTTTTAACTTCTTTGCCAAAAAATCCTATCAGAATTAGTTCAATGGTTTAGTAATGCAAACGTTTCAACAAGAGGCGAACTGTCTGATTTTAAATACCAGATTAGGACTAAAATTCAATTGTGATGCTCCCTTATAATACGGTAATTTAATTAAAATGTCTTGTTTTCTTCTGGCATACATATTTTATTTTGATAGATAAACAACCTTTCACTAAAAACTGGGACCAAAGCTGAAATCGCGAAAAAAAATCAGCTATTCCCTACATTTCGACGAGATATGCGAACATAAATGTAGGGAACAGCAGTTGTTTTTTTCGCGATTTCTGCGTTGGTCTCATAGTGAAAGTTGTTCATAATAATGAGTACAATGACCCCTTAAGAGGTTTAGGGTAAACAAAAACTAAGATTGTAGATATTGTTTTTCAGAAGCTGGTTGAAATTAAAAACATAACATAACATCAGGCCTGTAATCCCAGAAGGGATATCGCGGCCCCGGCACACAGACAACGGAAGGAACACGGGTGGGTTTTAGTCAGTAGTTTGACACACCCTCTCGCTCCACCCAGAGCGGGAGAAGTAATTTGATGATTTCCCAACCTAAAAAAAAAAAAAAAGGCCTGTAATCCCCAAAGGGTAAAGCAGAGGTGTAGGTGTACGCCCACATTTCGTCAGTTATGTTTAAGTCACATGTAATATGCGTCGAAAACTTAGGAATAAAACAATGAGCATATAGGGATGCTGACAATTTCTTTTGTAGTCTTTCATGGAGTTCAAAAAAAAATATTGGACACGTATTTTTTCTTTTTTTACGTAATCTAAAGATTACGGCGATACATTGAGGTAAAATGTGCCATGACGTCACGAGTATGTAGATTTTATACATACTAGTGACGTAGCGACCCCCACTCCCCGACTGAAAATGCGATTTATCTAAGTAATTTTTTATTCATTTGATAAAGCAAAAAATACGTGTCAAATATGTTTTTATTATCTGACTGACGGACTAATTAGAATTTCTTTTTTTTTACCCAGGCATCATCCCTATTCTAGTTCTTTCAAACTAATACACTTCAACTTTAGCTACCTCAAAAAACATCAAGATATTATGAAATGGACGGCAAAGCACGATTATTGTAACAGTATCGATAGATATCGACAATTAGCTAAATGGCCAGTGACGTTTGTCCCGTCACCGCTTGTCACGTCGTGTCACAACGCGTGACCATCAATATTTATCGAGGCGGGACATACACAATACCGACACGCGACTTAGTGACAGTCGCGATTATCTGCAAACGATATAGGGTTAGCATTGCATTAGCCATATTTAATTTACTGTTATTCAAGAATCTGTAAATCATGTATTTGTAAATCTGTTATGTAGTGCACGTATATCATAAATAAGTTGTTTAAAACAATTCTATTCTCTTCGTCAGTATTGAATCTATCTAGTTTTCATAAATACGAGGGCTGCACTAAAAGTATCGGGAATGGAATATTTCCACTGTTCCTGTCATATTAAAATCTGTTTAATTGAAAACTCCTTGGTTTTAAAAATCGAATACCATTTATTTATTTAAAAAAAGATTCTCGGTCTTGCCACAAGGTTTTGTCAAACTTGTTTAGTCGTTGAGAAAATGGAATTGACTCGAGAAAATTCAAGAGCGATGATTTATTATGACTTTCGAAGTGATTTAACACAAAAACAGTGTGTTGACCGGATGATTTCTGCATTTGGTGATGAAGCCCCATCCAAAACCACAATTTATAGCTGGTTTGCTGAATTTCAACGTGGACGTGTCAAGCTCAGTGATGATCCCCGTCAAGGTCGTCCAAAAACTGCAGTCACCCAAGAAAATGTTGATGCTGTGCGTAAGCTGATTG
Source organism: Agrochola macilenta (assembly GCA_916701695.1). NCBI lineage: Eukaryota > Metazoa > Arthropoda > Insecta > Lepidoptera > Noctuidae > Agrochola > Agrochola macilenta. Next base: position 1,405,454 of record OU753576.1, read on the forward strand.
AGGAAGATCGACATGTGACATACCGCAAAATTCAGGCAACTTTAGACATTGGCATGAGTCAAATACAAATAATCTTGCATGAACAATTAGGTGTAAAAAAGTTGTTTTCCCGATGGATACCGCATTCGCTCTGTGAAGAGCAAAAAGCGGCTCGCGTTACTTGGTGCATCAGAACTCTCGAAAGATACGGCTCACTGGTCTGGTGGCCCAGGACGGACCTGAGCACAGCCCAAAAGAATCTCGAAAAACTGCAGCGGTTTGCTTGTGTTGCAATCACTGGCAGTATGAGAACTACACCCACTGCCGCCCTACAGGCAATGCTTGGACTGCCTCCTCTGCACCTCATCGTGCGGGAGGAGGCGGCCCTAGCCGCCTTTAGGCTCCATGTATCCGGTACACTAAGCAAAGACTCTAGAGTTAAGCACACACGTATAAAGGAAGATGCGATCAAACGACGACCAATGATGGCATCACCCTGTAATAAATCCCCGAAAACATACCACTTTCACAGGCACTACAACATAATACTTACAGAAGAACAGTGTGACTACTCAGGCTCGAAAGAGATGAGAGTATACACCGACGGATCGAAGACCGACTCCGGGACTGGAGTTGGAGTCTTCTCACACGACTTCAACATAAAGATATCCAGCCCGCTGGGAATGTTCAACACCGTCTATCAGGCGGAGTGTGTGGGCATCATACGAGCGGTCCACGCCCTAAAAGCCAGGAGAGTTACGGACACACACATACGCATACTCTCCGACAGCGCCTCAGTGCTTCAATCCTTACAGAAAACACATATTACCTCAAAGCTGACACTAGAATGTCACAATGCACTCGAACAAATAACGGTATTTAGCCGCAACACGGTGACGCTGCAATGGATAAAAGGACACAGCGGTTCGCTAGGTAACGACGCTGCTGACGAACTTGCAAGACGAGGATCCAGCACGGCGGTCTGTGGACCCGAGCCTATCGTACCCATCCCCTTCAACCAGATACGCAGATGGCTGCAGGATTTCACCCATACTCAAGCGGAGCACTGGTGGTCCTCGACACCGGGCTGCAGGCAATCCAAGGAAGCCATGCCATCCTTGGATACCGGGCTAACCCGGCGTTTACTACGCCTGGATAGGAATGGCCTGCGCTTGGTGGCGGGGACCATCACGGGCCACTGCTCGCTGAACAAACACTTTCACACAATAGGCATAACGGACAGTCCTCTGTGCAGGGCGTGCATGGAGGCTGAGGAAACCGTCACGCACGTGCTTTTTGAATGCACAGGCGTCACCCAGATTAGAACACAGACCCTCGGGACACCCAGATCTTTCACAGATGTTCTGAACAGACCAGGAGATTTAATTAACTTCTGGAGGGAGGTGGGCTGGTTGGAATAACCACCAACGGCCGCTATGGCCCACGCACAATGGTCCACTGAAGGACTAAGTGCGGAAACCAAACCCCATAACATAACATAACATAACTCTCGAAAGATTCCACGCAGGATCCTCAAATGCTGTATACAACATCGTATCAGGTGACGAATCCTGGATATACGCGTACGAACCCGAAACAAAAAACCAGTCACGAGTTTGGGTGTTCGAAAATGAGTTAAAGCCAACAAAAATTATTCGATCACGGAGTGTTGCAAAAAAAAAATGGTGGCCACGTTTGTCTCCAAAACCGGCCATGTTACGACTATTCCTCTTGAGTGGTAATGGTATGCTAGCATTTGTTTGCCACAGGTCGTTTCTGAACTCCGTAAAGAGAACTGCAACCGCCGCATCATCCTCCATCACGGCAATGCGAGTTCTCACACCGCGCACAGAACAAAAGAGTTTTTAGAGCAAGAAAACAGAATTATTAGACCATCCGCCGTACAGCCCCGACCTAAGCCCTAATGATTTCTATACTTTCCCTAAAATAAAGAATAAATTGCGTGGATAGAGATTTTCATCACCTGAAGAAGCTGTGGACACCTACAAAACGGCCATTTTGGAGACCCCAACTTCCGAATGGAATGGTTGCTTCAATGATTGGTTCCATCGTATGGAAAAATGTGTCAAATTTCGCGGAGAATACTTCGAAAAGCAATAAATACATTTTAAATAGTAATGATGTGTCACTTCCTTGATTCCCGAAATTTTCAGTGCCGCCCTCGTATGTATGGAAAACTATTTATTGTCTCAGTTCGTATTCATTAGAAACCATGTTTCGCAAAAAATCAACAACGTTGTTGCCAGCAAAATTTGATGTTGCGAGATGTTCATTTGTTTACCATGAATACGGAACATCATGTGGCGGAATTTGTAACTACGCATCACACTGACGTCACACAAAACACTGCATCGCGCAAGCGGTGTTACCGCACGATCAGCGTAAATATGACTTCCCGACTTCAATCGTTGTGCAGTTGCCCACCAGTCACGACACCCGTCTTGTCGGAGGATCCTCCCTTTTCTATAGAGGATGAGTGAACTTTACACCCTGTTCCTCATACCTCTATAGGGGCATAACGCTTTTTCCTTACGTGACGATTTCTACCAGTCAACTCCTACCTCAAGCCACGCTAAGGAACTTTATTCCAATAACAAACAAAATTGACCCTCCAATTTTCAAAAAATCAGGGCCCATTCATTACCAAATCACTTTCCACAAACCTCGATCTCCACAGAACAAACTAACAGTGCCTATATAAAAAAGGCGGTCCAACAAATGACTGGAGGTAATAAAATATTCCGAGCGCGTCTGTTAGAAAGCATATTTGTTCGGTCCTTAATTAACTGGAGTATCATTGCGCTGTTTGTTGAGCACACAGGGTAAACGATGAGTGCGGTGTGCGGTAGCCGTACGAACTACGATGTGGTATGGAATGGACAGGGGATTGACGTTTTGAGTCAGAAGCTATCCGCTGCGATCATTCACGAAAAAATGGAAAGGATATTAATATCTCATGTTTGGTTATTGCACGTGTCATGTCTGTGAAGGTTCGCCAGTTGATTTATGTTGACCCTGGATAGTTACATATTTATTTTGCATTTCAGGCAGACTGTTGAGGAGATCAGGTAAGTCTGTGTGAAAATTCTCACGGATACCTTTCCGAAGAGGAAGGTACAAGACGAGAGAACGACATGAATAAATTTATGGGCAGTCTTCTTCTGAAGGGAGGTATTGAGTGCTGTATTTCCCATTTCTGTAATGCTTTTAATGAATTCAATAAAGATCACTATTAAGTTAATTTTTTATCCTTTTTCGTATGTTCCATTGACTTTTTACAATCTCTGTTTCATCCCAGAATTCAAAACGCCATATCCATCGTCTTTATTACTTTACCTCAACCATTGCTAGGTACATAAAGTACTCGTGGCATCGTTTCACGTTACTCGTCTACCCAATACTCTCGCTACTGAACTCTTCGCAAGCCGCTGAGCGCATGCTCTTTGATTGGGAAGCGCTTCGCCTTGTTTGTACTGATATTCAAATGCGTGCCGATCATTGTGAGTAATCTGTGTGTATTGTCGTGTGTTTCGTCATTCTTTTGTGGAGATTATGAATGAGGGTTAAGAGGAATGTCATGGTTTGTTCTTGAATGAATTATATTTTCTAGGAATTTGTGATACCCTGTATCGAATTATGGGGCTTGGAAAAGAAAAATTTCAGAGCTCTTTGACAGCGCTGTCTTTGTTTTGTCTGTTTGTATTTATTCTGGATTTGTTGCCTTGTTTAGTTAGAAAAATAATCTGTATGTCTCATTATTTCAAACTAGCTTCGAACCGCAGTTTCACCCGCATTTGTCTCGATCCCGTGGGAAAATCGGGATAAAAAGTATCCTATATCGTAATCCAGGTCATGGTCTACCCGTGTGCCAAACTTCATCCAAATCTGTTTAGCCGTTTTAGCGTGAAAGCGTAACAAACAAACAAACTCACTTTCGCATTTATAATATTATACTTAGAATTCCTTTCTATTTCTTAACATCCATTTCAATTATTTATTCTGTATACTAGACAGTCAACATTAAAATAAATATCACATATTCGCATGTCCCGATGTCATGTGTCGGTATTGTGAGTGTCTAGTTTCAATAAATATTGTACTGCAAGTAATAATTACTGCCAAATGTCAATTTCGATCACGTCACCAGTCTTCAAAGTTTCATGACGTTTCCATGATTTTGACATAAAGAAAGCTTGACGTGGATGCTTCTCCCTTAGATAGTAGAACAACTAACCTGAACAATCATATGGTCCAACTCAGCCAGCGCCCGCAGCAGATGTGCAGTGCGGGCAGCCCGAACGAAACCTCCGCTGTGTTCCAATCCTGCGCCTTGAGCGAACAGCATGCAGAATTCTGCGCGGGAGCCAACGACGCCGGTTCCGAGGGCGCAGCGGAGGGATTGGATTGCGCATATGCGTTCGGAGCCCTGAAAGAGATGGTGAGGTTAGTGTGAAATCGATAAGAAAATGATTTGACATACATCAAAATTACTGATGTTACCATAGCCCTAGAACACCATACATAACACAGAATCCAAGACCTTTCTAATTCCACAGATTGGTTAGTTTAACTTATTTCATTTGTCATTGACCCGAAAACGAGTCAGATCTACTGATAAAAGCAGTTTTTTTTCTGGTGTACAGGCCAGGATAGATTATATCATGTGAATCATGAAAACTGTCTTGAAACAAGCGCAGTCATATCAAGTGCCCATATACTCCTAGTTTCATTTGACACAGTCCATGACCCGATAGTTTGCAAAAGAACCAATTAAAATGAATTCAGGACCATTCAAGAAGACAGACCAGGATATCTTTTGGATTATCTGGACTATCATAATAAAGATGTACTTACAGCATCAACCTCACAAGGATGGCAGAGGTCGGCGCAGACCGTCAGCAAAGTCTGAATGCTCTCGCGAGCAGTGCCGGCTTTCTCAGCGCGAGTTATACACCCGGTCAGGCAAAGGTAACTGGAACAAGAAGATACGGTTAGCAACTGTGACTATATACTCGTACATATCAGTCAATGTATTCTGTAAAAAAATGTAACCGTCGAAACTTTTGTGAAGTGGCTGTCAGTAGTGTGAAGATTTCGTATGAGATTTTTACAGAATCGACCGGCTGATGACGTAGGAAGTTTTACGAAAATCATATTCTAGAAAGTTAGGATCGTAAAGTACCAATAGAAGACTCTTCAAATACAAGGACGAAGAAGAAAATGCACACTTTTACCCCGTTGGCACTACTTTTCTGGATATCTTGTATGATATGATCCGACTTATGTAGCAAGTTAATTATAAGGATCTACGTGCTGTTCGGAACATGACATCACGATAATTGATATCGTGCCAACTTAAATATATGTTACGCCGAAAACATGTTTTAACCAACTTCCAAAAAGGAGGAGGTTATATGTTCGTAGCGTATGTGTTTTTTTTTTTTAATGTATGTCCGCCGATTTCGCCGTCAATTGTCAATTTAATTTTATTTTAATTTAATTTAATTCAATCAAGTTTAAATTTTTCGTTGATAATTTTTACTAATATTTCATTTTTCAGAATTTTGTCTCTGTGTGCCAATATTAATAATTAATAATTTTTATGAATTTACTTTTGTTATTAATGTAATGTATGAATTTTTTATTTATAATTTTTTATCAATTTTGTATCAATTTTTACCATTTTATTTTTATGCAATTCTTATCAGTTTTACCAATGTCGAAGAATGTCAATTTTACTCTTATTAATTTTATAATATTTCAACTTTTTTTATTTTTTTATATTTTATAATATTTTTACTTTTTATTGATGTTACCAAATTTTCTTTATTAGCGCTTATTATTTGATTTATTTTCTGATTCATTGTTTTATGCATGTGGTGTTTACCTATAAGTAACTGATGCACTGTTATTTTACTTTTTTTAATGTATGATGTGTTTGTATCAGTGTAATCAATTTGTTGGTGAACCTAATAAAATAATGTGTAATAATAATGTAATATGTGTTTTTGTATAAAAGTGTATGCTCCCAAGTTGGTCCCATATAAATTTTATTAACTCTGCTTGGATAGTTTTTGAGTAAGCTTCAATAATAAATAAAAATAACTTTAATTTCGGAAGTCGGTGGCAAAAAACAAAAATTCTAAACCAACGACACCGGCTTCCGAAATTAGGTTAAGGTTTTTTTTCGAAGTCGGTTGTTTTTTTTTTGTAAAAAGTTTTTTATTAATCAAAAGAGAAATAAAATCGTTGTAATGCCATGGTCGTAAACGTTCCAAATGCAAAACCTTGAAAGAAGAAACAGCACAACATACTCCACAAAAGAAGACATCCACAAGAGGTAGATGTAACACCTATTAACATATAACTTTCCAATGACCAATCAGCAAGCCCGGTACGTACATGCTCTACTAGTTTACGATACCTACGTCAATTCACATAATGCTAACACAAAAGTCCAACCACAGACAGGTAGGAGTAAATCCTTATTGAACACAAACAGCGTATGTTTTGTGTTTCAACAATAAATAAAGGCTTTGGAGATAATGTTTTGATGGTCAAGCGCACCTTAGGGCGGTACATGAGTGTTGTGTTAGGATTGGAAAATGGCTTCTGTTTGATGTAGGTAGGTGCGATGTATGAACAATTAATAAGGTAAACAAGTATTAAAAGCATGGCTTGGCTTGCAATTTTGTTTCTAATATGAATTTAACAAGAGAATGAAGCAATTAAAAATTAAAAGTTATTTTACTGTCAAACTTATATTAATTATTTTTGTTAGTCGACCAGAAGAAGAACAACAATCAATTCAAATTATGAGTTGACGTGAGCCTAAAACCGGCCAAGTGCATATCGGCCCACGCACACAGGGTTCCGTAGTTGGGATGAATTTATCCCAAACACAAACTTAACTTCGCAGTTGAAAAACATGTTCTCCCATACAGCTTGATTGTTTTTTTAGTTTCAAGGCACAATAGATTTAAAATTTGATATTAATTTCAAATTGATACCTCCGTGTACGCATTGACAGACTGACAGACAGACAGACGGAAAACGAAGTGATTGAAAGGGTTCCGTTTTTCCCTTTGAGGTAAGGAATCCTAAAAAGAACAGATTAAATTAGTATTTTTATTAAACCAGAGAGAATAGTCTATTCTGTTTACCCAATTACGTTGTAGTCGCTCGCGGTCTAACTAGATGCAGTACAACTTCAGTATTTTCAGAAAAAGTAAAAGATACTAATGATGATATTTAATGTTGAATTTATGGAGTAAGATTGGAACAAGAATTCCGTATGCTATGCTGGTACTGTAGAAACAGATATTTGTATAAACATTTCCGCAGATTTTAAAAACTTGAAAATAATATTTTGTACCAATATTGGATATTACCAATCATCTCACGATTGTATACCCCAACTAAAAGGGGAGAGGAGCAAAAAATTAAAAATCTCGCTTTGCAAGCATCTTCGTTCGCTGTACATCCAATTATAAGTTGCGTCAATATTTGCGTTGCTTGTAACTACGGTTCCGTGCGGTGCTCAAACTTGCTTTACGGTTCGTTATCGGTTTCGTGGCATATATTTTTAATATTTTTTCCTGGTAGCTTGTTGATGACGAACAGAAGAGGTTGCTTAGCCTTACAAAGAGGGATGGGTCTATGAGACAGAAATGACCAGCATATATGTTGCAACATTTTATTGAACTATATGGCAGTCATAAAAAAAGATGTTTATTTGCCAAATCCATATAACAACTACTTAATTATATTTCCACTCTGCAATCGGCATTTTGTTTTTGTTACGTTTGTTTGTTGTCATTAGCCAGTGTCATAACACAGATTACGCAATGTAAATTGTATTTGGTCCCTGGCCCTGACATGAAGCAATAGATGAAATTGTCAAGCTTTTACTGCTTGAATACGAGGCTTTTGGCTACTTTGTATGTGTGTATTTTATGTCATTTTGTTGTAATGTGCGTTTTGTTTGTGGAGAATAAACAATTTTTATTTCTTTTTTTTCTTTAACCTTGCAGAATTCAAGTAAGTTACAGTACGTTTATAAGCAGTAAAGGTAGGTAAAATTTTTGTTTGGTATGTATCAGTACTTATTATGGTTGTCAAAACGGAACTGATTCACTGTGTTCCCCGTACCAGTTTAAACTGTACTACGGTATACTAGAGCTTATTGTTTGATTCCCGTTCCACATAACCTGACATTAATAAGGAAAAATATATATGACTTGCTTCAAAAACGGTGAAGGAAAACTTCGTGAGGAAACCGGCATGCCTGAAAGATATTTCTCGACGGCATGTGAAGCCAAGTCAGAGGCCCATGGGCAGCTTTAAAAGTCTGACACCAGGTTAGTCACGAACCACACGAAAAGAAGAAGTCAATATATATGTTGTGTTGTGGCGACCCTTAGGGGACGCGTATGATTTACTTATAGCAGTGGACGTCCTTCGACAGTTGATGATGGTGGTGTTGAAGGTAGAAGCAGAATATGACTAAAAAAGGTAGAGGCCGAAATAACTAAATCAAGAGAAGTCAATGCTGCATCTATTAAAAAGTGATAATAAAGTGAGCCCCTCTGAACGTTCAGAAGGCTTATTTTCAGGATAACGTGTGTACATGTCCTCAGGTTTAACTGACCAAAATGTATCGTGAAAATGGCTTATTCAAGAATATAAGTCTCTATATCGAGTAGACAAACATGGCACTCTAAATAATAACTTCGGAAAAAAACTACTGAGCCAATCGACCAATGTTTGAATCTAGAAGCATTGCTGACGGCTAACAAAACTTTGGGAAAGCCAGTCCTAATCGAATCTCGCGAGGGTAACCGGTAAGTTTGGTTTGAATTCGCGGATTTCAGCGAGTACAGATTTAATCTCCGTAGTAAGCGGTGTTAGATTGGGAGCTTGTAGACCATTGTTTAAGATGCACTGCTTAACAAGTTTTTTCCAGAAAAGATGCCTCGAACAATTAACTTTCTTAAAATGTATCATTATATTGAGCAGTAATTCGATACTATTTCCTGGAGTGTTTGTGCTTTATCATAAGGTTGGTGAACTGATATTTCATTTAGTAAGGTTGGGAACTTGACTTAGGGCCGGTTTTTTGATCCCTAGTTAAGTCGACCAATGGTTAAAAATTGCAACAAATGGTAAAATTTCTGAAAATTCTGTTTTTTGATCCCAAGTTAACACGACAAGTGGTTAAATATGTAACTATTGGTCAAAATATTTAACCACAGCTCCATCAAGGGTTTAACAAGATGGCGGATAGTTAACTATTGCTCGCAATCGACTGTTTCGTGTTAATTACGGTTTTACTATGGATTTAAATTTATTATGATACTTTGATATGTCGGAGACTTAATCGGATGATGACATTTTCACAGAATATATTTATTTAATTTAGGTATTTCATTAACAATTTTTACATTGTATCGAAATGCATTAATTATAAACTAACACAACATGAAGACATATAAATTAAAAAATACATATTTATAAGGATTATGGATACATGAGTGATAGGTTTCCACTGTTCTGTAGTTTTAACAGAAATAAAATTAAATAAAAAAAAAACATAATTGCGTACTTGGCACATACGTATTGTGGATCAAAAGTACCTATACTTAAGAGGAATAAAAGTTGCAAATGTGATCTATTTGACTAATGCGCTATGATGTTATGTTATTGACTAGACTGTATTCCCATTTCATAACTGAAAATCTTTATAAATCCAGAATCGGTTATAGGGGTCCATTTTAAAAAAGGAGTTTTTTTTTTGCTCTACTGTATAATTTACAATACACACATTCGCTACTTTACCATAAATAATAATAATAATAATAATAAATATTTATTCAGTATTAAAATTGGTAAAATATTAATAACGTAAAAGCTTAAAAATAATTTATAAAGGTATTATAATGTTAGATGCCTGTACTAGGATAAACCTGTATCACAGGCGGCATGAGCTCACACTTTATGCTAATTGTAGGACAATATAATTCTTAACAATATTGAACATAACAAGTCTTGAAATAATGACAAAATTGAATTTCCTAATTCATTATTTTATACCTAGTTTACTTAAATACTATTTACCTTAAATATAAAAATAACAAAATGTCTTAAATACGTAATTTCATAATTAGTTTGCGTAGTATAGTTTTTGCACTTTATAGCCTAGTTAAAACACAAGATATGATTTTGCGTCAGCAAAATTTGAGAGTGGGTTAAAGTCATTGTTGCACAAAATTTAATAACGTTCGAGGCTATGTGTGTATTGGATTTTACTGCGGGCGATTAATGTGCTTAGACATCAAGAAAAACGAGTATTAGTAGGGCAGTGCAGTGTTTTGTTTAGTCAGCAGCAGGCAATAAACACGGAAGTCTGGCCTTAGTATGACGTTCTAGGCGCCGACGTAGTCGATGGAATTGATATACCTGTACTCCGCTATTTTCCTAGCAGGGCAATCTACCTCTCCCGTTTTGTGGTTATTGGGCTTTTTAAAACGTGAGCAAGTTGCACATTTCGGTGTGTCAGCTTTCTTCGCGCACTCTAACATCGAGTGTCCTTCTTCTCCGCAGTGACCACACGTAGATTTCAGCTCTCTGCATGTTTTTGCTGCATGACCATATTGTTGGCATTTGTAGCATCTGGTAACCAGGGTTTAGTCCCTGATAGGGCAGGACGTCCAATTTATAAAAAGCCTTGTTTGGGATAATAGGGCTTTACGTATATTCGCTGTAACTTCAATGACGTAGTTACAGGTCGACGCATCTTTCTTCCCAGATTTGTGGCTTAATTTAACCATGCATAAAGACTACAACTAAAAAAATACTTTACGACATGTAACATCTAAAATGTTATTTTAAAAACATAGTTCATATTAAAGGTTTTACTTTATAATAGTTTATGTCTTGTTTAATTCCAATATTTCAATTTATAGTCGTTTGTATTTATGTATGAGCGTATGAACAAAAGTTAATAAAAAAAACACGAAATCACATTAAATAAACTCGTCATTTGCTGACTTTGACTATAAACATGCGTGATAGACGTCAAAATGCGTTACCATAAGAAAATAATGACTCCCAACTTTTTTATGGGTAAGTTAGTGCTGATTGCAATGGCAACATAGTTAACAATAGTAAATTCTAACCATAGTTCAAATGGGGATCAAAAAACGTATACTTGATTTAACAATTGGTTAGAGTCTTAACTATGGTCAGTTTAACAATTGGTTAGCTTGACTATTACTAGGGATCAAAAAACCGGCCCTTAGACTAGGAGCCCACAGCAGGACAGTTTTTTTTTAAATTATGCTTATTACTATTCTAATAAAAAGTGATTCACTTAGTTTATATTATGTATGCTACGCTCATTAACGTACACATTATCTGAATCTAATTAAAGGCGTATAAAACCAGTCAACTTACGAACATTTTTTTCGTTCCAGAACTTAATTTAAAAAAATACCGAAAGAAGATGGCGCCGTTGGTACGTCAAGAATTTCAAATTTGGAATCCGAGCTTCGTCTTGTGATTGGTCACTGACGCGCAACGATATGGTTTATACCAAGTGTTTTTTACTGTTTATTTTGTGAATTGTAGACTTTGAGCCATTGGGATAAAGATCGACGTGAGTGTATAAGTTTGTCTGTCAGGTTGTAAACTTTTTGATAATGCCAGACCTCCTTGTAGAGACGGGTTGAGATAGTGTAATCTTAAATATTTGTGAGACTTTAAAGGTCACAAAGGATGGCTGTTATGGTAAATGACCAGATTGATGGCAGTAAACTGGTTTGAGAAAAATAAAGTTAAATGTAAATGTGTTATTGGCCTCGTCCGTTTTATTTTACGATATAAAGCGATATGGAGTCGCAATTTAGGTCTTGTATTCGCTAAACGATCTTTGTTACTTTACAACAGCTGACGATACATATTTGTATCGGTTTTGGTATACATATTCACATTGTCACGTACTCCCAACGTGACAATGTGAATATCTTCGGAAATCATAAGTGAACCATGATCTCTGAATTTAAGATTTCCATCAGGATTCCAGGTCCCAGGTCAGGTCAGGTAGATATACCCGTATTCGTATCACCCTAGGTTCCAAAATTCAAAAGTCATTTATTCAAACTAGGCTGAGAATCAGCAATTTTCGAACGTCAAAATTACATAAGACCGTCTCCCAAAAACGTCCGCCCTTCACCACTTCCTAGTGCGTTAGTTGGGAAGAAGAAGTGACGCAACAAACTCCATTTCTATTTAAAAAAATATTTACGTGTGTCAAATAAATTTATTGGAACGAAGCGTGCATTATTAATCGAAGAACGAAGCTCTTTAACGCGGCGTGCAGTAGGAGTACTTAAACTGGCAAAAATCGTCACGTAACGAAAAAGCGTTTCGCCGAAAAAATTCAGTTTCAAGTGTCTAAAGTTTTTGTTTTTTAATAGGAAGTGTATAGAGTGCCGCTAGCGGCATTAAATTTGGCAGGAGCAAGGTCTCACAGCACAAGTAAAGGAAAAAGTAAAAAAAATGAAAATGGTATTTTTATTGATCGAAAATTGATAATTTTCTAGTTTTGTCACATATTTTTTTGCGTTAAAAACTTACATTTGCAGTTGGAGTACTGACCGTGACGTATACCGATGTATGGGAGAACATGTTTCTCAACTACTAAGTTAAATTTGTTCTTCGGATAAATTCATCCCAACTACGGAACCCTTCATTGTACGTGGCGGTTTTTTTTTCTTTCTTTTCCTTTCTTTTTTTAGTGTCTTCTGTAGTCAGCGTATGCTGCATCCGTCTGAATCAGCCTCATTTAAAATTGACTACAAAAACATCTCCTTTCATCTTTGACTCGTTTTTGAAGACCCACATAAACATTAGACGTTGGTTTTTCTGGCAAATCAATTACTTTGAGTTTGATGTTGAAGATGTAGAACACAGAAAAACCGATTTCGCGAACCTAGTTAAATCGGTGTAATATTTTCCTGGACTTATTTCGCTAGCTTAGAAGCTTGGGCATACTGACCTAAAATACAAATTAAAAAAACCGGCCAAGTGCGTGTCGGACCACGCACAATGAAGGGTTCCGTAGTTGGGATGAGTTTATCCCAAGAACAAACTTAACATTGCAACTTTGGTTGATTATTACTCGTTAACCTGTACAGTCTACTTACCTCTGATAGTTTTCGTTTTTTTTTAGAAGGGGGGGGGGGACACTTGACTCTAACAAAAAATTTCAGTTAAAAGCTTAATATTTCGCAAACGGATCCCTGAATTCAAAAATAGTTTTCAAAAACTCACAATATTTTTGAACGACCTTTCTAAAGATACCCCACAACATGGGATAGACGAGGGAAAAAAAAAACATCCCCACTTTACGTGTATGGGACACTAAAAAAATATATTTTTCTTGATTTTATTTTACCACTTTGTCGGCATGATTAATATGTGTATATATGCCAAATTACAGCTTTCTAGTACTAACCGTCTCTGAGCTAAGCCGCGGACAGACAGACAGACGGACATGGCGAAACTATAAGGGTTCCTTGTTTACTACGGAACCCTAAAAACCAACATACTCGTATCTCCTATACATTAGTGTCATCCGCCAACATGTCAACCTACTTACAGCCAGTTTTGGCTCCAAGTCGTGATGTATGAAACAAATAGCGCCATATTCTATGAATGATGGATGTTACATTTCAACGAGTATGATATAATGACGTGTCACTGTTCGGTACACGCGTGAAGTTTCATGTTATTTTCATACGATGTATACAGAGTGGTGTTTTTGCTACTGAATCGGAAGCTTCGAGTGAGTTTTAGCATTTGGAATATGAATTTGGATTTTTGAGTTCCTACTTTTGGCACAATCAGTAATTTCAAATTCAGAATGTTTATTTAGGTACTTATTGACAGTAGATCCCTAAAGTTTGTGACTTTTATGATCGTATTGCTTTAAGGGTACTAATGTTTCCAGATAACAATAATTAATTATTTTTTACTGCTTCTTTCTTTCGTGTCGAAGGTTTTACTGCTTCTACTGATAATAGAAACAGATTATGATAAACTGATCATACAATATTGCTACAATATCACTAAACAGTAGGTACAGTGGGTTCCAGAGAAACTTCACCCCCCAGCAATGTCAAAAACAATGCAAGGGGGTCAGGTTTCTCTGAAGCCCACTGTAAGTACGTAGGTATGTGCCCTGACAATCTAACCAGTAACGTAATCAAAACGGTAAAAAAGAAAAGACTTTTTTAAATACTGAAACTGTTACTTCCGAACAGCTTTCAGTACCTAACCAATGTGTCAAAATACAAAGCCAGTGACCAAAAAATACTTATTAAAAGGGTGCTAATTAAGGCAGCAGCTTCTTTAAAATGTCATTTTCGTCTTCAAATATATTTAGTTGTCTAATGAATTAATAGGTCAGCGACGAACTTTTAGCGTCTAATAAATGGTTTTTAAGCGACCATATATTGTAAAATAAGCTACTGTTAATATGACGCAGCATGGTGATAATTCTTAAGCAACTAAATTTGTGATATGTCTACTCATTGCCAGCTTCTAATAAGTGTATCAACTTCATCTATAAAATAATATCAACGTACTCTAATTTCATAGAGTCACCTTTATTTTTATACTTTAGCATAAGTAATTGATGAGTGAATCTACTATATTTGAACATAAAATTTCCTTATTATTGTCATAAAATAATGGTCAATGAAAGCTCTAATTTCATGTATTCACCTATCTATTTATAATGTTACCATAAGTAATTGATGACTTGACTATTATACCTACCCAATTGAACATACAAAAAATATTGTAATCAAAAACAAATGCGACGTAATGCACCTTGCGCTAATTAGCCTGCCTGGCTGCGAGCAACTCAGAAGTAGCGCTCGCCGGCCGCTGCCGCGGCACCGCTCGCTTCGCTCGCTCGGCTCGCGCGCGGTTGACACAGTTATAACCTAACCTAACCCATTTCATATTCCGTTATCTGTTCCATTTCGCCCAGTTCACATTTTTCGTCGCGCCCCTTTCATTGCCAACGAGCGTCAGGTACAGTCCCGCGCTTGTGTAGCTAATTTTCACGAAAAATGAATATGATTTATTAATTTACTTGTTGAATAAAAAACTTTGATTGCTAATTTTGAGGCTGGAATTTGATTTTATTAGCAGACAGATGTTGAATCTCTAAAATATATAAAGTAGCTCACTTACAACATTAGTCGCAGAGTTATCAAATCAGAAGTAAATATATTTATCGGTAGCTCGGAGTCATATTAATTTACGCTCGTAAATTGACGCTGGTTTTTTGATATTCTGTTGGAATAGTAAAGATGATGAATTAATATAATTGAAGCTGTTCTATTAACTCGTCGCCTACATATAAAAAAAGACGCTAGGTTGCCGGTGCTAAAGAAAACTTTTGTTGCCGCACATATAATTTCCCTTATTAAAATATTTAACTTAAAGTTTAATCTAACATCTAAACACAGCATCCTGTGTCGTCGTCTCAGCGCCGGCGCCATGATTCATTGCCTCCGCCGGCCAATCGCGGCGCGTTCTAAATTCAAACGCGCTAATGGAAGGCGAGCATACGAGAGGCGCCTGCGCATCTATCCGGATCAGTGTTGCCAGGTGGTGGTGGATTTATTAGTTTCAGGGATAATTCACGAATTCAATATTTTGGAAATCAATCAGTGCATTATAAAGCAATTGCAAGTGTTATTTTCAAAATACAAATACTTATTTTTGGCTTTTTTGACAAAATTAAATATTAAAGTTGGTAGAGAGACTGTACGTTGATTACACTTTGTACCTCTTACAAAATTTTTACTCTACATAAAAAAATGTTCAGGACATTGTTTTATGTAGAGTTAAAAAAAAAACTCTTTTTTACTCATTCTCCAACAGACATCAATTACTTATTAACACAGCATATTTAAAACAAATCAAAATAAATTTTACCCACAACTTCAACCAAAAAATAAACCCGCAAATTAAACACCACAGCTGGCAAGCTGGCAACACCAAAAGAAAGCACTCACCTAAGAAAAATTTATGGCTCGTTTAAAATGTTTTCGTTCTTAATTTCAGTTAGATAAACGACTCCGGCGCATTTCGGCGCCTTTTACAAGGTGAAATACGTATACCCATTAAGGACACTATGTCGCCTTTGATATTCTTCGAGAATTAAAACGTCCATTGTAGAAAGACCCGTATGATTTGACAAACATCTTCATTTGTTGGTGATTTTTGTTTGAAGGTAAGGGGCAGGGGAGGTCAAGGGTTTTTGGACACGCGTTAAAATCGCTGTGGCATTTTAAGCGTGTGAGGTATGTTAATTTTGTATGTGGATTTATTTTAATTGAAGGAAGTCGGTAATGAAAGGAAGCTTCAGTTAGCCGCTTCAATATGTTCGTGTATTTTATTGTGAAGTTTTTTTATGAAAATTATTTTGTATCATGTCGAGTGGTTAGCTGGATTTATGATTGGTTTGATGTGTGAATTATTGTTTAAATATATTTGTGCGAACGATAAGATTTTAAGTACATTTAGTAATAATTCTTTTTCGTGAGATAAGTAAATTGTGTATGAATTTTCTGAGCTTTAATATCTGGAGAATATTTTTAATCGATACGCGTTTCGTGGGATTTATTCTGAAAGTCTACTGTTTTCAGACCACATCATTCAGAACTAGAAAAAATATTATCGAAGAGATACTAGTAGTAAAGTGCATAATACTCTCATAATTATAATCTGGACTGACATAACTTGTTACAGATTATTAGCTCATTAATTTATTTTTACGACTTACGTAACATAGCTAAGACTTTTAAAGACAGTGTTATCTTAATTTTAAGAGTATATCAGAACTATTTTAATGTTTGATCGACTAATGCTTAATCCAATTCCTACCTAATTTTATTGATCCCAATTTCAAAATAATCCAAAACTTCTTGCTTCACCGACCTTAAAAACCACTAAAAATTAATCCTCATTCTCATTAAAATAACTCCATATTTTAAATAACAACACTAGCAGGTGTTGCCAACATAAACCAGAATCCCATAAATCCATATGGGTTTCATTTGACGTATGAGGGGGCACATTGAGACATCAAATTTATTTCACTTTAATAAACGCAAATAAATATGTAAATTCAGTTTAAACAAATTCGCGCCCCCCCCAACGAATGTTGGTTTAGTTGTGCGTGAATAGAAATGCAATGTGGGGCTTGAATGGATATTAATAGTTGAAAGGGTCTGTGCGCTAATAAAAATATTAAGTCAGCTTTGGACCGATTTAGCACAACTCCTATTTTGGAGTACTGTGAAGTTTATGACCATCTGAGGACTGCTATAGCCCAAACCTGTCGTCGGCGTATTTGTGAGATTTTATACTAAAGTAAACGAAAACTTATTAAAATAAATAATGAAGGTATTATTCCAAACCATCTTCAAAAAATTCCAAATTCCAAGATATGTGGCATCCAATCCACCAAACCGCACTGGGCCCGCGTGGTGGGTTACCACCCACTCCCTCTCACAGATCACAGAGAACGTTAGCTGATTATGCTATAACCATAACAAAACCTGATAAAGGGTTATGAAGTACCACTTTATCAGGCCTATACTCTGCATAGGATTTGTTCAAAAAGACAAATTAAGGTGTAGTTTATAAGACCCTATTAGGAACAGGAAAACACAAGACATCAGACAGATTTGACGACAGAAGAGGCAGAACACATTCAAATACGATTAGAACAATACAAGAAACAAGGCCACAGAAGGGAGCAAGCTTTATATTCTTTTTCGAGATGAGCTCCAATCGGATTGAACGGATTTATATATTCGAAAGCCTAGGGGTTATTTCTAAACTGAACAACCAGGGGCTGTATGCAAATAAAAGAATAATAAAACTCAAACTAAATAACAGTTCTAATGAAAGAATTAAATGCAATCACCATTAACATTGCTAAACAGTTTTTTATGTCTAGACAAGATTCTAGTACTAAACGAAAATGTCAGTATTTAAATGCAAAATGCCAATTAGTTGGAGATACGTGTTTTACTAATTAGAGCGATAATCAGTTCGACAGTAATCGGCTGTAAGTTACACAGTGCTTTACATTTAATTAGAGGCTCGATCACTTACACTGCAGATCTTAGGACGTAGATCAGTTTATAAACAAGTGGCTGTCAACATGTGAATCTTATCTTGGACGTAAAACGCACGTGTATCACCTGTTCCTCATAGGTATCTCTATATGTATAAATAAAAAGGAAATGCTGTTCGTTGGTAAGCGCGCAACGGCTAAACCGATATGGCAATTTTTTTAAATCCTGTCTGAATACGTTTTTTAGGGAAATACAAATTAAAAAAGTTGCCCGGAAAACTGAAGTGCAAGACAACGTCTGTCGGGTCAGCTAGTACAGATTAAAACAGGAGAGGTTTGATAAAAATAGAATAATGTTAAGCCTTCCAAGACTATGATCTAACATTAACATATGAAGGTCTGCAGAAAACAGGAAAAACAGCCTATGATAAACATAATGTCCTTGAAAATATAACATAATGTGATAATAATAATCCGCTATCATCATCCTCTCACAATGCTGCATGGGGCCACCTGACACTACACTCATGCGCAATTGAACAAATAGGGTCGAGAGCGGCTTAAAGTACTCCACAGTGTAATTATCATTGCCATTTTATTTACCCCTCAAAAAATCATGACAACTGTCATTATCAGAAACAAAGTGATTGCATCTATTTGGATTTTAATAGTTTTCTCGATTACTAAGGAGCCATGCCGATTTCTTATGAATTCTTCGGAGCTGCTTGCTGAAGTACCTACTTATTGTATTGTATAGAATCAAGTTTTTCTAACTGAACAAACAACTGTGCTGCTGGAGAGTTTGTTGCGCCACTTCTTCCGAGCCAAAGCACTAGGAAGTCGTGAAGGGCGGGCGTTTTTGGGGGACTGTCTTATGTAATTTTGACGCCTAATTAATGACTTTTGAATTGCTTCTGCTTTCATCTTGTCGATGGCACATACTGCAATAATACAAGTATTACCCATCGACTCGAAAAGAAGAAGATTGCATTAATTCATCGCCCAGCTATGTTGCCACTATAAATTATGTACTTCTATGTAGCTTTCATCAGCGTTTATCAGTTCCTTTTGAGTGTATGGAAAGCCACTACTTCTAGCAATAGAAACCTGCTTATGTTAGCTTCTAACATTGCTAAGAACCTTCCTCATCTCTGAATCATACTCCATACTTAATTCTATAAACGGGAAAGTAGCCTGATTCATATTACTGAGTTGCGTCGTGTCATGACGCTTTCTGACATAGTGTTAGCCAATCAAAACTCGTTGTGATTTGACGTAGTCCTGAACAGATTCGTTTGATTGGTGTATACCGCGTCACGAACTCTCGACACAGTAACGTATCGGTGGCTTAACTCTGTCTGTCTGTTTTACCTGAACGGATTTGTATGAACTTTGGCAAGCGGATAGATCATTACGTGAGTTAGGACATGGGATACTTTTTATCCCGTTAGTACGATCCCGCGGCATCCCGACCTACACGCGAAGTCGCGGGCAAAAGCCAGTCCCGAATAACACAATCAGAAGTCTTCCTAACCACTTAAGACATTTAACTTCTCATCATCCCGTAGAAAACAAGCTATAAAATGTCAAACATGTTAAATGAGCCACTTCCATCAAATACTGCGGCGAAGTGCTCACTAAAGCCATCAAATTCTTGCTCCCACACTCCAAAACAATTTATTCACCATTCACCTGGTATTAAGACTATAGAATCGTCTTTTCGTAATTATTATTATTATCAATTAAGAACTAATGAGTGAATGTTTTGATCCAATGATATGCTTTTAACGAATTTTTGGGTACGGAATGGCATTCTAATTTGGCAAATGTTCAAATTGTGAGAGATGTGTGTCTGTGTTGTGAGATTTTTGGTTTTCGTTTGTATAAAATATACATAAATATAACATCACGTCTGTAATCTCCAAATGATTAGGCAGAGGCTATAGTACACCCACATTTCGCCAGTTATGTTTAAGTCCCATGTAATATGGGACGAGCCTATTGCTATCAACTGGGCACAAACTGAGGAATTCCTGATGGAAAACATAATAACATTAATCTTACCCAGAACCTCTGAAAATAATCATGGAAAAATAGCTTTTGGTTTGAGCAGATGAGTATAAAATAGTTTACTTGGACTTTCGTTAACTATTATTTATCATTGACTTTATGCTATGATCAACACTTTTTGTGTTTCCAAGATGAATTAAACAGTAATTTTAAAATTTGTAATTTATTTTCTTAAGTTACTTTATAAGTATTTGTCATTACCCATAATCCACAACTATAGCGAACTTAAGCCACGGTTTCCTTGAAGACCGCTACATATGATGGCACCGGGGCTTGACTTACGGAGTCAAAAAACGCACTCTAGGAAACCAGCAATTTACTTTCATAAAAACGTTGCAGTAACATCATTCGTCGATAAATTGCAGATGCTATGTGATGGCCCAGCGACTTACGAGTTGAAGGCGTGGGTTAGAACTTAGAACCCAGGCAGGCGCTTTACTTTGTGTAAATAATTTCATCACCACTGCTCTCAAAACGGTGAAGGAAAACATCGTGAGGAAACCGGCATGTCCTAGAACCAAACATTCAAAGACATGTGACATCTACCAACCCACACTGGGCCGCGTGGTGGATTACGGCCCACTCCCTCTCACAGAGAGAAGGCAGTGGGAATATTATAGGTTGATTATGTTATGGCGGCCACCGTTTTTCTCGGAAACCATAGCTTTATCGCTCTCTACATAGAACCGTTCTCTCATATATTGAAATCTAGGAAAAAGTATAGACAAACCATCCATAAATCCTCCTTCAGTCAGTCTCTATTCAAGGTAGAAATATTCCCAACTAGCTTCTGCCCGCGACTTCGTCCGCGTGACGAAGTTTTGCTCGACCCCTAAGGTACGTAGCGTGATGTTACATAGCCTATAACCTTCCTCAAGAATTGGGTTTTCAATGAAAAAAGATTTTTTTCAAATCCGACTGGACAAATACATTTTAGCTATTTATTATATTATTATTAGCTTCCGTCAGCGACTTCGCCCGCGTGATATCTTTATAAATTATAGTCTATGTTACTCAGTGATAATATAGCATACTACTGGTGAAATAATTTTTTAAATCGGTCCTGTAGTTTTTGAGTTTATTCATTACAAACAAACATATAGTCGCTGGCACATAACTTGGCAAAAATCGTAGATGCGCAGAATTCGTGTTCGCTTGTTTTTCTTAACAGACATGTTCAAAAATAAATTATAGAAAAAACCATTGAATAATAACATGTTATAATGTGTTTTTTTTTTTTGTTGCACTAAGTGTACTTGCGCAAACTTACTCCCAATCCAATACGCAAAAACCTGGCCAAGTTACGTGCCAGCGACTGTTGTTTAGATTATAATTATAATATTAGTATAGAAGAACTAATTTAGTTCCTCAGTAGGCGACGTAAACAGAAGTCCATGTCCGCCTTATCATATTCTACTAAAAAATTCAGACCTCGTTGCTTATTTACATAGGAAAATTGTCGAGGGGAGAGCGGGGTATCAGGGTAATCCGGATAAGTAATTCCCTCCCGGTAAGTAATGCGTTGATAAATGAAATTAAATCGCACAAACAAGCGTTGCCGTACGACCCGCCGCTCCCCTTTCATGTGTCCTCTTGAAAGCTTGCGTAGGGATGTGTTAGGTTAAGAAAATGTTGTATCGATAAATATAATTTAGGTGGCTTATGAAAAGCACAAAAATATATGAAACTTGGTCAAGCATTGCTGTCACTATATGAGGTTTTCTGGAAGCTTATAATGTGATATAATTAGATACAATACAATAACTTTATTTTCTGTGAATATTTTTTTTTTAAAGAAATGTAGCACTTTGTTCTCAAATTTTCTAGTAGCGAAAAAATAATTACTTATTGTAATAAAAAAATTATTTAATTACAATAAGTAAATTATTTTTTCGCTTTATTTATTTATTACTAGCCTTTTAGTAGGCGTGATGTTATGTTATGGTTACTTTAACAATTTATGTAGGTATCGACCACTTACAGATTGATTAAGACCTTATTCAACCATTTATTATATATTTATTCATCCAAACTATACACTTTCCAAAACTTAAACTAACAACTTAATCATTTCGACAACAATCAATCAAACTATCGACACACCACCCCTCACTAAAACACACTTTGCAAAAAGAACATCGCAACTCGACATGTGCGCGCCAATCTGTCGCTGTTACGCGAATGCACTTCAAGCACATCTCCCATCTCTTTCACACACGTTGGTAATAGTATCTCCGTCTCATTCACACGCCCTAGTTCGATGTATGCCCCATTCGCGGCTGTCGCAACTACTTAGCGATGGCGCAGCGATAATCGCTTGTTTCGATGTATTGGATTGTCCCGTCCGATTCGATTATTCGGTAAAAAAAACAACGGTCTCGAGTTACTTTGATTTGATTACAGAAGCTTCTGAAACTAGAGGCGTGCTTTGATTGTTATAGTTTTTGATGGAAGGGATAAATTGTAGATTTGATAGATCGGAAAAAAGTAGTGAATGTTTGATGTATCCTCAATCAAAAGAATTTTTGAAGGCATTCTAAAGTTACTGTGTAAGATACAAAAAAAAATGAAAATGGGAATGAAAAAAATATTTCGCACTTATAATAAAAAATCAGCTTGAAAGCTAGGAAGTTCCTTAATATATACCAAACGCACTTTTAATTCAAATGCGTACTCTAAAATCTCTCTTGAATTTGAATAGATTAAATCACCTCCACAAAAATCAACAATACAAAAGATTATTAATTTATTAACTCCGCTTCCAACTTAACGACCTACAGATCCAAATCAAAACAGACCTAATCAACTAAAATCAAAATAACAATTGAAAATCACTGACCACTGCCCCACCCCCCAAAGAAATAATCTTAAAATCAAAACAGCAGTGCACATTTTACCCCTAATTTACTCCCGCAAGTGTGACATATCTCACGTGGGAGAGACAGGGGGCGAGAAGAACACCTGGCTATTCGCACGGCACTTAACGCGGTCGATAAGACCGAGCCAAGAATTTTCGAGGGTTGACTAGAATTTTAGCTGTTAGTGAGACGAAAGGACGAAGAGGCTGAAAAAGAGAATACTTTGATTCGAAACGCAATTGAATTGAAATTATTGTTCTTTTTATCATGGGTTTCTGAAAGCCTGATAATGACTCAGATCAGAAAGTTTATTATAAATCTCATATGTTGTAACTTACTGAAGCACCAAAATAGATTTATGATTTGATAACACCTAAAATTTAATAGTTTTCTTTTATAGAGACGGACAATAAGAATGTGAGATTCAGTTAGAAAAAGAAGTCTTTGACGAAGAGACAATAGCACGTAAAACACAGCAAAAAGAGAACGAGCTTGCTTATGTTCAATTAATTTCTTCCACACTTTAGATACTCCCACATACAAAAAATATTTCCTTCTCCACTCACCGCCATATTTAAATAACATAACAATAAAAATCCATTGATCAGAACATTCGCTGCCCCAACACGGCCACACGGGGCGATCTATCAAAGGCGTTCGGTAGGCGTAAGCACAACAGAACAGCAGGCGACGCCGCGGGGCGTCAATTGAGATGTTAGCCGATTGTATTATTAGCGTGTTTTGGTTGATTACGCTTTGTTAGATTTGAGAGATTTGGTAGAATGAAGAGAGTTTATGCTACTGCGTGAAATGGAAAAGAAATTTAGCGAGGTAATAACGTAACACACATCGCAACGGGTTTTATTTTGGTTTTGATTTTGACAGTTAACCCACGTCCATTGCGTTATTTACGTAGTTGAGTAAACGAATCTTTCAAACCTATGAAGCAAAGGATTGGCAAAATTGTCATCCTTCAAAACTCTCGGGTTCTGATTGAAAATATTTTACTCAATTAGGCTGGCTATAAAACCGATAATGGGAAATCTGGAGATCTGACTATATCCGGTGTTTAATCTTTGGAAATGTATGTAGGTTTTAAGCTTTCAGTAAACCGATGGAATGCTGTTATATAGTACCCTTCTACTACTGATGATTTAAGAGCCATATTGCAAGCTTACTTACATGACAGCGGACTTGGAAATTCCTTGGTTGGATTTCAGTTACGAAACATTTCAAGACTTCTCACTACGGAGTATCTAATATTTTTTTCCAAAACACTGCAGAGAATTCTTAATTTATTTTTTGATAAATAGCAATAGACGCTCAAATTTTCTTTATCAGCGAATATGGATTCAAATCATTAGGGAATAGGATGAGACAGTATAAAAAAAAACCTAAAGTAGAATTTAATTCACCGAACAAGCCAGATGTTAATAAACTTTCTATTTATACAATTTTGGCTTATTATTTGGTAAGAACGAACATGTGACGCCCCTCGGTGTCAGTGTCATGTGACTGACAGACGTCATTGGGGACTTGGAGTCACTGTCACTGCGAATGATTTTTGGAATGATATGGGCACGGGCAGTCCATCGGACGTATGTAGTAATGGCTAGTGTGTATCGAGCAGACGTTTCACTCTTAAGAGCGTTTATTCTGAAGGTGGGCAACGTCGCAAATAGATGTCAAATATTTCACTGTTTTGATTAATTTAGCAATATTACTGTGTGGAAATAAAAAATGTGGCTAACTAGCGAACTAGAATATTGATTATGAAATGCAATAATTAATATCGTTACACCTAATGTTTAGTTTTAGATGTAAAAAAACTATTTGGAAACTTTCCAAATGCGCTTTTTACACCTACAATGGGTACAACATCAAATTCAATGTTATAATTGCAATTCATCATTAATATTCTAGTTCGCTAGTTAGCCACATTTCTTATTTCTATTCAGTAATATTGCTATAAGAATCAAAACAGGTAAATATTTGACAGTTATTTGCGACGTTGCCATCTTTTAGGATAAACCCTCTTAAAAATTAAAATTAAGCTTTGGCAAGCATGCATACCTCCACTTCTGTTTCTTCATTTTAATATACAGAAGAAAGATACCTGGATGTGACTTGATTCTAACAGCTTAGAGATAAACTAAATGACTATTCGACAAATAAACGGTTCCTTGATCACGGCAATTAACATCTACGGGCGGATGATAGTATTCCCAAATATGTGGATTGTAAGACATAAGGTACCTATTGCAATAATGTTGATAAACGATTAGGATTGATTTGCATCAGAGCCGTGTGAAATCTATCCATAGGAAGGGAAACCTGATATCTCGACAGATTTCGACCAAACTCGGCCCGCACGTGCGGATTCTTTTAGCCCATCACAAAATAGACCAGAAAGTCCCAAACCACACCACATCTGTTAATAACCTTTCTATATATACAATTCGCACATACATTTACTACAAGCACCATGTGACACGACCCTTCGGCCGGCGTCACTGTCAGACAGTCCTCACATGGGATATGGAACTAGTAAAGGTAAGATTCTACTATTTGTCCTAAGTATCGAACGGGCGCCGTCAGTTGAGACTGGTCATCTCTTATCTGCCACGGCTTATTTTTAATCTTATATTTTGAATTGTTTTATTTTATTTTATTGTTCTCACATATAGAAGCAACAAGAATAATGTACCCAGGATTTTGTAATATCTATATTTAGAAGAGTGTCCTTGGAGTTTCTTGCCCGTTCTTCTCCATAGAGATCTCCGTTTTGTAATGGGCAACTAGCTTCAACTTTCTGACTAAATGACCGACTCTTTGACAATTCAAAAGTGCCTGTGAATGGTTTAACTGAAATAAATGCTTTGAGTTTTTTTGTTTTTATCCTCCATTATCATAAGTGGTGTACAATACGGTTTTACAGCTACCTGTTCTTCTATATATTTTTTTATCACCGGAATCTACTCCAAAGAATTTTTAGCTCACATCATCATCTACATAGCCTTTTGCCTTTTATGTTGGGTTGGCTTCCAGTCTAACCGGACGCAGCTGATTTTCAATATTTTACATGGAGCGACTGCCTAATTCTTAGCTCACATATTTGTGTAAAATTCATACTCCCAATACAAAACATTGCAATCTGACCTCCTAAAATACCGTTTCTTTTTTGGGATTATCATGCATTGAAAGTCCCAAACCACACCCCATCTGTTAATAACCTTTCTATTTTTACAATTTCGCATATATTTACTACAAGGACCGATTCGTGACACGACCCTTCGGACGGTGTCACTGTCACACACTTCTCACTTGGGAGCAACAACGACACGAGTTTCAACTCCCTCCCTTGAGCATACATAGAAACCGCATTTGTGGCACGCTTTATGATTATGAGTCGGGAGTTGTAATTTTTGCGTAATTTATTTTGTTTTGAGTACTCTAGTAGCACATGAGAGACTGAACATAAAAATGAACATACTTTAGACGTTGCACACAAAATGATGAAACATCCAGAATAGTCACAAACTTCTCTTATGGAGAGAGGATACTATATTTTTTCAAAGTCTGAGATGATAATGAAAAGTGTCTTCTCCCATATTCCAGGATAAACCTAGTATTCTGACGAGTACCATGCAACTTCGTGTCTATCTTAACTTGCTTACTATGCTGTTCAGCTTCAAATTGTTCTAGGAATTTGCCACTGTAAGATGCCCACTTTTGCAGCTTGAAACCTCCTCCTTGTAGGTCATGGTTAATACCTTTAGCTACTTCTATAGCTTGTTCTACTGTATCTTGTCTAGACATTAGATCATCCAGAAAAAATCATGCTTGATGGTTTCAGCTGCTATAGATAGTCTCTGCATTCGTTTTTGCTACTTGTTGCAGCGTTTTCACAACAAGGCAGGGCAGAAGCAGTACCGAATGTGACTCGGAGCAGACGATAATCTTTGATTGTTTCAGTTGAATGTTGACGCCAAAGAATACGCTGGTAGCCTGCGTCTTCTTTCGTCACCAACACCTGTCTGTAAATTTTTTCGACGTCAGGCACAAAACAGATAGATCTTAAGTCATTCTGTAGCTGAGATCCTATCAGGAGTTCATCATTTAGAGATATATTATTGCAGCCTTTGAACGAAGCATTAAAGACAACTCTAGCCTTCGTTGTTTCACTTGTTTCTTTCAGGACTGGATGGTGTGGTAAGTATACTGCAGAATTATCTATCTCGTTTGTTGGAACTATTTCCATGTGTTTCAGATCAATATACTCCTTCATTACTTTTGTGTACTGCGTCCACAAATTCGTATCCTTCTTAATGCTATATCTCTTTACCTTCACATGACTTAGGCTTTTCTGTTTAAATGGTAATTTTACCACGAATCTTCATTCAACATTTCGCTTGTATCTTTCCTTGTATTTTTTCTCAGTCTTCTTCATTTTTGTTATTTTCTTCTTACTGCCTATCTTCTACTTCCCGGATAGATTTCAGCATATTTTCAATGTCAATATGTTGATGCATGACAGTCATATCTTTCAAAGAAGTTTTTTCTTCCACCTTTCCAAAAACAATCCATCCTAGGCGTATATCTTGTGCACTTGGAGAGCCTAATGGACCTTTAACCAGACCGCCTTTCAGAATGATGTAATAGATTTGAACACCTAATAAAAGGTCCACTCGCCCTGGTTGATTATAACTTGGATCTGCCAGGTAAGGCCTTGTAAATGCGGCCAGTCAGCGATTTTGTGGGTGAAATGTCTTGGTGGCAAATTGGAGTTTACGTTTTTGACGTATGCCTTCAGAGAAATCTTGAAATCATCTTCACACTGCGATAAAAGATCAAATTCTACGACGTGATTTATGTGTCAGTTTACCTCCATCCATTGTGATTGTTCCTCTAGTTGATTTGCGTTTTATCTTTAATCTTTGGGCTGGACTGATAAAACTTTCTGGACTTTCTTTCTGGACTGGTAACCTTTGGTCAATTAAGGCGCGCAATACTGTCATTAGTCCATTGTCACCTTACATACACTAGTGCTGTTGCCAGCAAAGCTGTGGACTTGATAATCGTAGGCATGTTACTACATACTTCTCCTGCTGATGACGATGTAGAAATCATGTCCTTTTAATCTCCTTGTAGGTAAGTACAACAACAAGTTTTCAATAACGTAATAGTCTTCGTTAACAAAGAACTGGATGCTCGCACGGTGAACTTTCAGTGTACACTTACTTAACAAGTTCTTCATGTGGCATTTTAAAGGACTGCCAACATTCGTCTATACATTTAATCTTGCTTGGATGTAACCCTTTGCTAATCCTCTCTTAGAACATTTCTTCAAATTAATTTGGGCTATTGCATTTTACCAGCTGCTTCTTTTAGAATATTGAGTAATTGATTGCTGGAAGTAATAATTTTTCGTAAAAAGCCACTTTTAATCGGTTGATTTTAAGACAAATTTGCGTAAATACTGGTTATGATGGTGTAACAACTCGTAACTCTAAGAAGTCGTCACTAATGAGCTTGTTATTCACTCTTATCACTGAGCAATGTTTTCATTTTAACCTTTTGTATTCGATCGATCGGAAAGTTTTTTCTTTATAAAAAACAATGAATCCGGTTCGCTTGAACCATATATTTAGCAGACTAAAGTTCACATTCGGTTGGCACAAAAATTGGATTAATTAAGACGTTGATAGCAGTTATTACAGTTTTAGGGGTTTTCCCCTTTTTTTATGACAATTATTATTATTATTACAAGCGTTTATTTAACTTGCAATGTTTGTTATGTTTGTTTAGGCCGAATCTTGCAAGCTGAATTATAACCACTTCCTCTTATCCTACGGAGGCTAAGATTTGAAATATTAAGACAATGCATTTTTATAATAAACATGACCTGACGTGACACCCTGGATTTGCTCCAAACTACGGAACTCCTCAACGGTCAACAGTACCTGTTATGTTGGACTCGTTGGATTTGTCTTGACGAGTACTTTACAAGTGGAGGTGATAGAACAGATATTTTATCAAAAACTACTGCTAAAAAGGACTAAATAAGTAAATAAATAATAAGTAAACATAGAACTATAATATTTTCTTAAAAGCTTGAGGCGTGAACGTCCTTCTTACACTTAAAGATAAGCTTTTAAGAAAATATTAATATTCTATGTCCACGTAAGTTTTATTTTGTACTTTTTAGTTCATTAAAAGCTTGTTTTTAAAAAGATTTTTAGTAATATTTTATTTTTACAACAGGGATTTAGGGAATTTTGGGGTAAAATTGAACTTGAGTTGGTAATCTTATTGTTTATAGTAGCCACCACCCAATGTATTACTTTACTCTATGGCACCACCTATTCCCTCAAACTCGTAATGAATATAATCAGTCTAAGTTTAGTTTACCATGTTAGTTGTGCTATTACTGTATGACTTTGTCACTGACATGAAATATATTTGCACACCACATCATGGCAGGTTATGCTGAAACCAAAATCCTATACTAATAAACGAGCAATATTTGTATATATGTATGAGTATATACAGGGCGTCCCACGGATATGCCACATGGAGGGAAAGTACCTTGAATATTGTAGATGGAACATTTTACTGAAAGAAGACATTATTTGAATTTAAAAAACAATTTAAACTGCAATCATAGATATTTAAATAATTACATGGTTGAACCGGGAATCGAACCCGTTACATGAGAAAAATAATCACCTGTAGCTTTATCATACCGATCGAAAGGCTTCATCATAAGCATTATTTTTTGCTAAATAACATAGTGTCACAAATAAAAGGAAGACCATGAATTTTAACATTTGATGTGAAATTTTGTTCAGAAAAATTACTAATTTTGATAATTTTGACTATTAACGCTAGAGACTCATTTTGAGCATTTGATAAATTGATTAATTTTGTGTGTCTTCTTTCAGTAAAATGTTCCATCTACAATATTCAAGGTACTTTCCCTCCATGTGGTATACCCGTGGGACGCCCTGTATATATTTATAATCACGTTCTCGAAAAGGCTCTAACGATTTCGATGAAACTTGCAATATAGATTTTACGGGGGCGAAAAATCGATCTAGGTAGGTCTCATATCTGAGAAAATTCCAACGCCGCCCATTGTATGTTTTGTAGTATTAAATTTATTATTTTCCATGTATTTTCTGGTGTACAATAAAGTGTATGTAAATAAATAAATAAATATAAATTCGTTTTCTCCGTATTTTCACCCGAGCAGAGCTCGGTCGCCCAAAGGTTAGAACAAGATGGCTATCTCAGAATGTCATTACATGGCAGCATGGAACTAGTAAGTACCTACTGACATGGCAGCATGGAATTAGTATGAACTATCCTATACTATTAAATGAGTGTTCTCTATCTTCAGCAGAACAGAGCTCGGTCGACCACGAATCTATCGTACCTACTATATTTTGGAAAAACAATATTTTTGATTTTTATTTGATTTGAACGGTAAGGAAAACCAGAACTTATATGTTCTAAAATCACACACAGTGGGTCAGCGTGGTATTCAGTGGTGTTTCCTTAAGGCTCCCGGCTTTAATCATAACAATCATAAGCATCAAATCAGCATGTTAATATCCTTCGTAACAGCATGATATGATTATGCCATGTTGTCCATGTCCATGTTGAACTATCAGCACAAAGAACCTGACTGGCTGAGCATCAAGTCAAATTAAAGGGTGCAGCGCAATGTACCGACAATAATGAACGCACTTCTTTCATCCGATGTTTTGATTTAATTTTACCGGCAACGCCTACGGATATGACGTGTTAATATTACAAGGACACCAAAAAAAAATAGTACAGTTTAAAAAGGTGAGAGGTGTTTAATTGGTTTTTAGGTGACGTCTCTGAGTGTGGAAATTGTGACTACATTATTTTATTAGGTCCCCATCTGTAAAAACAAACGTAAGTGGTAATAGTAAATAAATAAATATTCCATGGTTAGATTTAAGCATCACTTGACTGCTTGATTCTCCTTCTCATTAGCCTTTTTAAGACTGTTACCTGCCTCTGATACAAAACTTCACGATACCTCATTTTGTCGAAGATTTGATGAGCCGCTACACGTTTTGCTCTTTTTTGGGTTTAGTACTTTCTAAACATGCCATGGCTTAAATTGTGTAAATATTTCTTATTTACATCTTACGAGTACTTTACGTAAAATGTGAGTATCTTTACCATCACAAAGAAATTAAAAGTTATAGTTTTCGGAACTGTCATCATCTACCTAGCCTTTTCCAACTATATTGGGATCAGCTTCCAGTCTAACCGGATGCAACTGAATGCCAGTATTTTACATGCTGCTTATTTGACCTCCACAACCCAGTTACTGAGTAACACGATATCCCTTGGCAACGCTAAGGCTTTGGAGTACGAGTTACAAATCACTGCCATGATAAAATATGAGTATTTTTACCATCACAGCGATGAAAGAAGTTACTAATTTTTGGTTCTGCCTGCCCCAAAATTAGTATAAAGACTAGCTCCATGAACATCGAGTCCAATTAAAGGGCGCAGCGCAATGTACCGACAATAATGAACGCACTTCTTTCATCCGATGTTTTGATTTAATTTCACGGGCGACGCTTGCGCATATGGCGTCACAACGACATTTATTTTATTAGGATCAAAAGCTTAATCAAGTGAAAGTGGTCGGTGTTTTTAAACGAGGGTGTTGAAAATATGTTGGAATATTGTGAATGTTAGATTTTTTTAGGCGCATTCATTCTAGGCAAGATAGTTTGATGACTTATTGAAACTGTCGGATAAACCTGAAAAAAGGTTTATCCGACAGATTCGATAAAGGGAGGTTGGCGTATAAAGGGAAGTTAAAGGTTCTGCAGTGGGTTATTAAAGAAGGCTAAGAATGATGATAAGAACCTCGACCAACAAAAAAAAAAAAAGACCAACACCTAAAGAGGCTCTCGTTGGGCAGCTGGATCAAGGGCTTGATTCAGAAAGTGGTACATCTGGACACGGCTCGCATTAGCGCTCGATTTAGCGCGGTTCGCGTTAGGAGGTTCCTCTCCTTAGAGCGCTGACCGCCGGTAGCTTGGACCCCAGTTCCCGATACCGGTGGGCTACTATTTTTGATACGAGTATTATCAAATATTTTGTATTTTTTAAATATAATGTAAATGTAAATAATGAAATAAACGAAAATGATAATAATAAAAATCTAGCACCTGCATGGGAACACAGTATTGTAGTCGAAATATTAGTGCGTGTGGCTATGCACAAAAAATATCATGTATCCTTCAATTTGACCTTAGCAACGCTTCTTGAAGGCAGAAATTATGTAGGTATGAAGCACGTTCGAACGTTTCGAACCAACTCTTTCATCTTGTTGAAATGGTAAAAATGTTTTAAATGCAGTCTGAAAACCGTTACATCCTCGTCATAAATCATGACAAAACCGTTACTAAACTTTTTCTGTCAGTCCCAGAGCATTCACAAAAACCTTCCCTTCATCTTTATAATAAAGACATACTAGCATAACAGTCACACACTACATCAGTCGCGTGTCTATCCTCTTGGGTCACAGGTTCGATTCCCGGTCCAATCCCTAGAGCAAACATTGTCACTGAAACACGTGCCGATGCATTCTGAACAATTTTTTATTTTCTCTTAACAAGAACTGTAAGACTGGCGAAATAAGGTTGATTTTACTGTGTTATGGTGGATTTAAATGTGGTTGCAACTGCATTTTGGCAAGTTTGAATTTACCATTCACAAGACATCTATGTTCTAAGAGATAAGGTTGATAATGCTTTAAAAGGGTGGATTATAAACGGTAGTAGCGAATAATTTTAGTTATTGGTCGGGCACGTGTCAGAAAATTATGTGAATTTGTATAATTGTATTAAGTTATGTGAGATATTATGCGGTTATTATTTTGTGGGTAACCGCTATGGTTGTTGATAATAAGTGCCTTTTATGACGGATTACCAGTAATTGTTGAGATATTTATTTAGGACAAACACATGTGACCATGTCGTCGTTTAAAGGACCTTTGTCTTCTTTTTCTTTTAACCACAACGCGGAAGCTCTCGGCTTGGTGATCAGGCCGAAAGTGGAAGCGAGCTTCACCCGGAATCCTCAACCACAGAGGAACTGGTTATCTTACCTCTAACTGACGAAACACAACAATGCTGTTAATACTCGTATTGTTGTTATGGCGACAGACTTGGATAAGATGGTGGTAACTAGCCAGGCGGACTTATTACAAGCCCTACCACCAACCAAATCGATCAGAAAATACTGTCCCCGCCGGGGAATCGTACCCGGGACCTCTGGGTCTGAGACAGGTGGTCTTACCACTAGACCACGGGGCGGTTATCTCATGATTCAGCATAATCAGAGACATTTATAGCTTTTTTAGTATTTTGCAATAGGTAGGTATTGTAAAACTGTAAGTCTTTGAAAATGGCAACTTCCTATGTAGCGTGGTGGGTGATAAATTCTCGTTACTTCCTTGTACTTGACGAGACCGAAAGACCTGTCATGTACATGACAGGTCTTTGCCGAGCAAGTCAAGTTAATAATCTCAGTTTGATATATATGGAAGAAAGCAGACACAGACAGCAAGTAAATAACAAAGGTTGCCTCGGAGCTGGGACAGCGAATAAAAGTAAATAACGTATTGTTACGTTTATCAAAAAAAAAGTTTTTATTTTTTATTTTTCTTGTTGGTTTACTATAGGTACTACTCTGCCTAACCCTTCGGGGAGCACAGGCGTGATGTTATGCCATCAATTTTATTCAAAACAGCTCCCTCGCAATGCCTCAAAAAATACAAAACGTATTCAAAAACACGGTACATGTAAAACAGCCCTCTGCCCATCAGAATTACAGTTTAATAGACAGTTTGTGACATACGGACAATGGACACAGATAATAATGTTGAACAAACACGGAGCGATACAGATGTAACGGTTGTATGTAGTGCTACTGTAGGGAGAGGTGACACTGATAGCGGAGCGATGAAGAAATAAAACGCAAAAATTAAGAAACATTACAGATGTAAACAGAGACATACGTACATAAAGGCAGAGAAGAAACGAAAGTAAGAAGGAACATAAAGAATAACAGCTAGAAGACAAAAGTAGCGTCACTCACTTTTAAAGTAGATAATGCAATTTGAATTACAGTTTAATAGACAGTATGTGACATACGGACAATGGACGCAGATAATAATGTTGAACAAATACGGAGCGATATAGATGTAACATATTGATAGCGAAGCGGTAAAGACAAAAAGCAGAGAAAGAAAGAAAGACAGGAAATAAAAGAAAGAAAAACATGAAAAAGAAATAAAAGCAAGAAAAAAAACTGATAATAAAGGAAATAAAAGTAAGAAAAAAAAAACTGATGATAAAATAAATAAAAATTACAGCAAATAAAAAGAAAGAAAACGTAGGTACGAAAGAAGAGAAAAAAAGAAGGAAACCACAAAACGCAGCGACATGCGACATTCCCCTTTCTAATACTTAAAAATGCAAAAAATTACTAAAAACAAAACCAAATCAAAACATCAATACCATGATTATAGTCCCAATGCGCTTACTACCAACTACCCATCCATTACGAACCAGGGGGCACAAACACAAACTATAAACGTCACCTGCCATTAAATCGAGCGCGCATCATTGACAACACACAAATTGAATGCGACCCCAACTTTGAGCAGTGTGAGCACCCCTTCGCGTTATTGAATAAATATTGTTCCCAGTATTGAGCTGTAGGATGTGACAGTTGGATGGCCGGGCCATTTGCAGATGTTCTGTAGGAGGTAGTGTTAAAAGAGATTGGGAATCAGTATGAGAAGAAAAGTGTTAAACATGAATGTGTATGAAAAGAGGCACCTATACCACAGAAAAGAGGGTTGTATTGAGAGAAAGATCAGACTAGAAGCCGACGTCGGCCTACTTGGTAAAGCCTAGGCGAATTTAGATGTAAAAAAAAATGTACTAAACTACTATTATTATTCGGTCTTTGACATTTCTCGTGACCCTGGGGTCCCGGACCCTTGGAAGGCAACCAACCGACCATTATCCCTTTATGCACTATGCAAGTGCACCCAAGGACAACCCCTAATTATCATTTCCTTTATTACATATTGTTTACATTTTGAAAAATATTTTTATAAAAAAACATAAAACATTAGGGACTGCAAAACTGTTGCAGTTTTTAAAACAAAGAGTGAAAGAACACTATCTTTCCACTTCGTCATAGTTGCATATTTTGTATTTATTATTTTATACTACATTATAATTAAGTATGATATTCCTCAAAATTTTAATAATATAATATACAATCTTAAATATAATATACATCTAACACTAAAATATATAAATTATGAATTATGTAGAAGGGCATCAAAAAATTCATCCGCATCGCTGTCAGTTAGAAAAGTGCCCAAAATGCTGCCAGCATTGCCACGTTGGTTGGCAATGCTGATTCTTTGACCTAAAAATTGGCCAGCCCTCTGGTCACGTGAAGAGTCGACGTGATACTTATTTTATTTTAGAAGTATGTATGTAAGTTTATTCTCATATTGTATTTTTATAGTTAAATTAGTGAATAATTAAGTGTCTTTATTTTATATATATTATTTTCTCTTCTAATCTTACACACGTTGTCTACATCTCTTTAACTACTTTCCTATCGCAGGTATGCTGGAAAAGATTTCTTTAGAAATAAGCATCACCTTTGTACGTATTTTTCTGTTCCTTTTTTCTTGTCTAAAAACATTTAGAAATATAACAAAAAGGTGAACTTACTTGTAATCTTATTATTTGTTAGCTAACAGACTACTATATAGTTATTTGGCCAAGTTAAAACAAACATCCAATTTAGTTAGGCAACTGCCATTTTGACAATTAATCTTGTATTTTTCTAGCTAGTTCTGGATTCACCAAAAATACATGTCATTGATACATAATTTTACTATCTTGCATACTCCACCCCCAAAAAAATATTTACAAACACTTTATAAATGGAAATACCTACTATCCACTCTTGTCAATTTCATGTCAAAGAAAGTATGTAGATGACAAGACATACACAATTTCAGTAATAAGATAGTAATAAAATAAGGTAGTATATGGAAGGCTAGTAATAAAACTAATCAACTAAATTCGTCTTCAATACTAGGAGTACATCAGCACCTCACATATTACACGAAAACAATCAGCTACCACAAACACGCGACGTCCAGATGCAAACAGAATGGACGCTAATAAAAAATAAATATTGACTTTGAATATCAAATAATCATCGGGCTCCGTTTTAATAAATTAAAAATGTCCCTGTGAAATTATAGGACATGGGGCGAGGTCACACTGCAAGCGACAGTTATTTCTGGGATATGTTATACTATGAGCGATATACCTAATCCCAATTTGTATTTTACTGAGACCTTCATTTTACTAGGAATCATCGCTAGAAAACCTGCTTTTAAATAAAAAAAAACATTAAAATCGGTTCACCCGTTTAAGAGCTACGGTGCCACAGACAGACACATAGAGGTCAAACTTATAACACCCCTCTTTTTGCGTCGGGGGTTAAATGGGTACGAAAAGGTTAAAGGTTTTAGGAAACAGAAGTAATTGAAGAAAAGCGAAGCAATTTTAATACAATTAGGTATATAGCTTAGTAAGTGCCCACAACGCAATTTCAATCAGATTGACAACATTTGTTGCTAAAAGGATAGAGCCTATTTGAGAAGAAATATAAGAGATACTACAGATTGCATCTTCAAAGATGCACATGTACAGCAGTAAAAGCCTATAGGACCTATTTGCCAATAAAAGATGAACTGTTCATAACAACAAATCCGGTCCGGTTCCTGTCGACGTCATCACGGCATCTCGCATAGGGTTGCAGCATAATGCTGTGTCGGCATAAGATAGACAGATTGAGTCTATGAACATATCGCTGCAGACAAGCAAAATCGTGACCTACAGACTTATAAAAGATAAATTATTCAATCAAACAGCTTCCCGCTCCGCTCAAGAACTCGCTATCACAACCCCCACAACCTAACACCACGGGGTACGGGGCTGTTTTCATTTACTTAACAAGGCGACTTTTTAATACCAATTGGTGGGCGGAGCTCAGTGATTGGTCGCAGGCGACATGCTGTCTAATTACAAAGCAGCTTATTGGCAGATCGCCAGATTGAAGCGCGTTCTCTTTGCAAACTGTCGTCAAATTAATTTGGGAGTAATTATAATGAGTGGTTTAGCGTTGGCTTTTGAATTGAGTCGTTACGTTAGTTAATTGAATGTTAAGTTTGAGAGAATTGGGTCAAAATGTTATTAGTATTGAGTGAGACTAAAGACAGTAATAATTCTTTTGAATATCCAATCTTAAAGTGAAATATCAAGTGTTAACAAAACTTGGAGTTTATTCTGTCCAGCACTGGAAATGCCCAATATTGGCCTGCGCAGACTGGCGCACGGGACGGCATAGGATTTTAAATGTATCAATTGAATTTAATACTTATCCAATAGAAAAAAGGTATATATTTCAATGCTCGGTGATCGAGCTTGGAGCATAGCAGCGCAGTTTTCCGTGCTTCAAATTCAAACTTTTGACAAGATTAGCCAGTCAGCAACGTTGGTAGCCAACAAAGATTGGTCCTTGGCAGCTCTGGACAGAGAGTGGTGGAAGGAGAGTAGAGCGGGCTTGCCCAGCAGTGGGACAATAGAGATTAGTAAAAAAGGGAGACCGCTTAGGATATGAAGAAGGTCCCATAAGTATTGTCGCCATCAATCGTGGCTACTCTTACAATAAAACTCGAGTCCCTGAACTAAAATAATACTTTTATAATACAAGCGGAGCCAGCTTAGGATATACCGAAGATTCATGTATCGTCGTCATCAATCGCGTATACTATTTCAATGAACCCTGAACCAAGGGAAACTTTTCTACAGTTTTTAGTTTTAGTATACTTTCAAACACAATACAAATCAATATCCCAAAAGTACACCAATTTCCAGTCCATTAGAAATCGAAAAGGCACCATCAGCATCAAATCAAAATCTCAGCATTCCAATGAAGAACATAACAACATTATCGAGTGCTCTGAAGAGTTTAATTCGATTCTGTTCACTCACAATGGTTCTCGATACTCGTAACGAGTAGCCCTTTGGTTGAATGAGAAAACCCTTTTATATAGGGCTGGCAATGTAGTTGGTAAGTATGGGGTATCGAATATGGTGTTTAGGGTAGTGGTTCTTTGAAGTAAGAATAGAATAGAATAGAATAGAATAGAATATTCTTTATTATGTACACCATAAAAAATACAGATAAAAATGTAGTCATTTTACATAGGTAGGTAAGTTACTTAGCCCAATGGTAATAGGAAGATTTGTGATATTAGGTAAAATCATGTAAGTTTGGAGTCACCTAAATGGCAATAGAGAGCTATGCTTAGAGTTGCCCTACGTGATAGAATCAGAAATTAAGAGAACCGCAGGAGAACTAAGATAACTGACATAGCTCGAAGACCTGCCAAACTTCAGAGGCAGTGAGTAGGGCACATTGCTCGCAGAACAGATGGCCGATGAGACCGAAAGGTTCTGGAGTGGCGACCTCGTACCGGAAGACGTAGCGTTGCAAGGCCTCCCACATGGTTGACCGATGACCTGGTGAATGCCACAGGAATCCGCTGGATGCGAGAAGTATAGAACCGGTGGAAGTAGCGATACTTGGGAGAGAATATGTCCAGCAGTGGACGTCTTTCGGCTGAAATGATGATGATGTAAGGCAATCAATCTGCCGAGCCTTTTCCCAACTACGTTGGGGTCGGCTTCCAGTCTAACCGGATGCAGCTGAATACCAGTATTTTCCATGGAGCGACTGCCTATCTGACCTCCACAACCCAGTAACTGGGTAATACGATACCCCTTGGTAAGACTGGTGTCAGACTTTCGGGCTTCTGACGACTCGTAACGACTGTCAAAGATCCACGAATGACAGCCGGGACCAACGGCTTAACGTGCTCTCCGAGGCACGGAGGATTCTCGGCATGTAAAGATGGTCACCCATCCACTGACCAACCCCAGCAAGCGTAGCTTTACCTGATGGATCGACCAGTGCGGCTGTTGTTACTTAGCCACGAGCTCCTCGGATGATATGATGATGTAAGGCAATTAAAGGGAAAATATGGGACTTCATTTCAAGCATGTAAACATTAGTTTTACGGCAATATGCATGATGCCTAGATACATTTTTCATTCATTTTAATCGTCGCACCATGCTAAGATTACTCATATGATAGTCCAAATGTTACATGCGCAAATCCTAAAGGCATTGTTACTTAGCATATAATCTAAGCGTACACTACTGCAGTTTTAATTAACTCCTTAGAAAACTAAAAACCTAGTTTCCAATTAATCATTTCATCTCGCACAGAATTTTACTTAAAAATAAATTATGCCTATCTTGCTATACCCAACTCACAAAGACAGTTAATCCCAAATAACACACAACAAGATAACAACACCAAACAAACGTTATCAATCCTCACATATGGCAACAAACACCGCTAATTTATTACATCTTACAACCCTAACAGTGCCGGTATCCGATTGAATCGATAATCGTCTGTAATCTACCGAGTATCGATGTCGCACCCTAACGCCATAGAGTAGGGTAACGTGACAGAGTGCACGTGGCGGTAATTTTAGAGTAATTTAATTATTTTGTTGATCTGATAATCTGTTATCAGCTGTATAAGCCAGCTGATGTCTTTCCTTTGGTAATACAAATACAAGCAATTTTAAGTTATTTTTTAGAACGACAGACAATTAAAAAAAACGAGCCAGCTTTACAGTAGTCGCGTATGATGTTTAACATGTGACATCTTGGCTGACGGTAAAAATCACCATCATCATTATCATCGTCATCGTCATCGTCATCATCGTCATCGTCATCATCATCATCCTGTTTACAACCTCTCGGAAAATGTGTTGGTACCATCTGACGGCCAACTCTAGCACCGCGCGCGCTCATTGTTCAAATCAAATAGCGCGCGCTTCTCCGGCTTCCTGTTACGCACTTCCGTCCCTTTTCACAGATTGCAGGAAAGCGAGAGGAAAGATTTGCAAGAATGCAACCTGAACGAATACTTTAAATGTGCCGGTATCCGATTGAATCGATAACCGTCTGTAATCTACCGAGTATCGATGTCGCACCCTAGCGCCACAGAGGAGGGTGACGTGACAGAGTGCACGTGGCAATAATTTTAGTTTAATTTAATTATGTTGTTGATCTGATATGATCTGTGGTTGTTTGTGAAGGCCAGCTGATGTCTTCCCTTGGGTTTTCATAAGGTTTAAGGTGATTATAAATGTTGGATGAAAGTATTCCTTGTTATAAAAGTTAAAACTTAATCAACACAATAGTATTAAGTTACAAAACGAATGCTCTGCTAAAGAACATGACATAATTTTTTGGATGAACAGATTACAAAGATCCAACAAGGAGATGATAATACCTAAACACTCATTTTGACCAGCAATATTATAATTTTAATTAAAAAAACCGGAGTACACTAAATTTTAGACACAAAGATCAAGAACATTTTTTACCAACTACAAAATATCTCCAACAAAATACCAAATAAGTATGTACAAAACTACTCCTATGACAGACACACCAACATCCCTCTCTGTCAATTCTCAACCACATTCCCTACTCTATGTCCCAGTACTTAATATGGAGAAAGCAAGTGAATTCGCGGCACATATGGACACAATGGAGTGCCATGCGCTATTGTTGGAAGGCAGTGCGCTGTTCTGTTGTGTGTAGGGACAGGTCAAGTGTATTAAACGACGTAGTGTTTAATTAAAGTTTAGATGAAGGGAGTGTTTTGGTAGAAATTCTAGAAATCAATAACTTTTATTTTTTGGGAGTCCCGCGATTATCTTTTGTTTTACGTCTATGAAAAGGTGCATACAAATAGGCGTCGCGATTGGAGATACTTGAATGTACGGTCAGCGACACAAGTCGTTGAACACTTCAGTTTTTTTTTTCATCTTAATTATTGAGCTAAATAGTTAATTAAAATCGGATCGGAAGCAAAGCTAAAAGGATACGAAATGCTGGAATACAAATAATTTTGTGTTAATTTAGGTGATGTGTAAACGACGCAGTGTTTTTAAAAAAAAATAACAGATAGATGTGTTGCTGGGGAGTTTGTAGACACTAGGAAGTGGTGAAGGACGGGTGTTTTTGCGGGATTATCGTATGTAATTTTGACGTTCAAAAACTGCTGATTCTAAGCCTCATTTGTATATGATTTTATTAAATCTTTTGTCACTAATCATACGTGTGGACACTGCGCAGAAAGCCCCAGTACCACCTCGCCACGACATGAGCTTTTGTATAAGTATCAAAGTAAACAAGAACTAAACAATGCTTAGTTGAATTAAGGCAAAGTTCTCAAGTAAACAATTGAACATCGACGAACTGCAGTCCAGTGAGATACTTAGTTGTGATGAATCAGCCTATTATAAACTGGGCAAAACTATGCAACTGCAAGCAGTTCTACACTCTGCACAAACTGCAGAGTTTGCTTACAAGTGCAAATATTATATGGCAAAAAGAACAGTTCTGGCCCAGTGCTAACGGCCACGACTTACGAGTTGTAGCTTGTAGGTTCGAACCCAAGCAGACACTTTACTTTGTTTAAATTATTTCATCACCACTGCTCTCCAAACCGTGAAAGAAAATATCGTGAGGAAACCGGCATGTCCTAGAACCAAAAATTCAAAGACATGTAACATCCACCAACCCGCACTGGGCCCGCGTGGTGGATTATGGCCCACTCCCTCTCACAGAGAGGAGGGCTGTGTCCCAGCAGTGGGAACATTTTAGGCTGATAATGGAGTGATAAGCAGCGATAGCCTAGTGGTGTGACCGTCAGACTGCCAATTGGTCTCGAGTCTCGAGGTCTCGAGTTCGAACCCAAGGCACCTCTGACTTTTCGAATTCATGTGCGTATTGTAAAATTATCACTTGCTAAAAAAACTGTGAAGGAAAACGTGCCGCATGCCTGAGAGATATTTCTCGACGGCATGTGAAGCTAAGTCAGAGGCCCATGGGCGGCTTTAAAACTCTGACACCAGGTTAGTCACTAACCACACGAAAAGAAGGATGGTGGAGATGGCAAATTATCAGACAGCTCATGCTCATGGATAAGGTGTAAGGAACATCTGCGAATACCAGGCAATGCAAGTGCCTTGCTAGTATCTTTAAAAAACAGAGCCATTTCCCACAACGACATTGAAGTTGTGAAAAATAACTTCAAAACTATCAAAAATGCAAAATAAAATCAACAGGACGATTACAAAACCCATCGCATTTAATTAAAACAACAAACGTGCCCCGGATTCACTTGTTGACGCCGACATTTAACAGAGTTCGTCAGTGCAGGTTTATTGTTCTTATTGTGACGTGTGGCTTTTTAATTGATTAAAGCTTTAGTGAATTACTTTAGACAGGCAGGGAATGTTGGGTGAAAATATGTAAATAAATCTTTAGGCAAATGTTTGTTGACGGTGGCTTGCTACATGCAATGCACTTGTCAAATTCAAATAATTTATTACAATTAAAAGCACTTTTGAACGATATTTATAAACAAATATTTTTTATCAGCTTGATCTATCATTATGAAGTAACGTGTGTAATTGTTTTTTTTAATAAGAATTATGGATGCATAACGAGGAGAAACAAAACAAAGCAAAAAGAATTACTGAATAAAAACGGGCACTGGTGCCAGCGCAGAAGAATTGTGTCGAGAAAGCCCCAGTAGTTGAGTTAGTAAGGATAGGAAAAAAATCTTCTTGTAGAAGAATCCAATCTTAAGGATTCAGGTGGTGATGGCAAAATGGTGGCTTTGGACTTGAGTCGATGGAGGAGATTGTTCGCTTAATGCGATGATAACCGACTTTTAATGATTTTATACTGAAGATCACGTCTTAACGACTAGTAAATATTTGGAAAAAATATATGTTAAATGAGAGCATTTTTTTTATAACTTAATCTGTTTATATTTTAGAATATGTTTATATTACACAGT
This sequence comes from Agrochola macilenta, assembly GCA_916701695.1. NCBI lineage: Eukaryota > Metazoa > Arthropoda > Insecta > Lepidoptera > Noctuidae > Agrochola > Agrochola macilenta. The sequence continues at coordinate 1,448,682 of OU753576.1, forward strand.
GGAATTAATTTGTAAAGTTATTGTCTTGTTCTGTGTCTAACTCGGATAAAAACTGAGAATCACGCAAAACCTATCAAGCGTATTTTTCTGAAACCTTCACCATTTCAAAAATAATTTAATTATTAACCTTATAGTACACGTGTTTTATTAAAATACCTTTTGTTTTATGTTTAATAAATTAATAATGCGTCTAATTTAGGTCACATTTGCGATTCAGCAATAAATTACTATAATATGCTAATAATCACTTCAAAACGAATGCTCTTCTTAAGCACCATAACGAAAACACATCTCCACCATTATATAACATATGAACATAGTTCAAGATCGCTCTATCCACTTACTAGAGCATAATCTAATTTGTCTAATGCGTTCCCGCCTCCCCTGTAATTCGGTGGAGGGCACTACGAAGTGTGTACGTTTTTTATTATTTTTGATGTGAAAAAACTAGTTCGAGTGTTTGCGTTTGCAATGGGAAATGCAGGAAAATTTTGTTTTTTTTGTTTGTTTTTGTGATATAAATAGAATGAATAAAACATATCTGTGAACCATCTATCGAGACTCGAGATGGATATTAGGTTATTCATGGTTTTATGTGCTGGCTTTCAGAGGGGGGCCCCCATATACTTAATGGATTTTTTACTACAACAATTTCTTTACTTAGTGAAGCTCTAAACAGTGAAAAATCATATTGTTTTTTATCAAAACCTATCTGATGCTTTTACCAGTGGTGCGATCGTCGGACTGACAAGTCATAGGTCTCGAATTCGAATCCAAGACACGCATCTCTGACTTTTCGGATTCATGTGCGTATTGTATAATTATCACTTGCTGCAAAAACGGTGAGGACACCGGCATGCCTGAGAGATATTTCTTGACGGCATTTGAAGCCAAGTCAGAGGCCCATGGGCGGCTTTAAAACTCTGACACCAGGCTAGTCACTAGCCATACAAAAAAGGAGAAGACCCAATAATCCTTCCTCTTGACACTAAAACATGGACAGTTAACGAATACCGTTTCCGGAATATCCGATAGATAGATATTCCGGAAACTCCAATTCTAAAGTGAAGGTACCGTTTCTTGGCTATCACGGCACAGACCAACAGAAAAAACAACTGAAATATACAAGAGATCTCGACGTTTACAGAACGTACTTCATAAACCACTATCTATCTCCCTCTCACCTCATGAGCGTGTGTGCTCTATTCCGTAAAGCGGTGAGTAGTTCCACGTCGTCGGTGCTCATGTCCTGGAGGTCTTTGTAGAAGCTATTACTATCTATCTCCCTCTAGCACGTAGTACTAGATTCTATCATCCGTCTCCCTCTCACCTGATGAGCGTATGCGCTCTGTTTCGCAGAGCGGTGAGTAGTTCCACCTTGTCGGTGCTCATGTCCTGGTGGTCCTCGTAGAAGCTATTACTATCTATCTCCCTCTAGCACGTAGTACTAGATACTATCATCCGTCTCCCTCTCACCTGATGAGCGTATGCGCTCTGTTTCGCAGAGCGGTGAGTAGTTCCACCTCGTCGGTGCTCATGTCCTGGTGGTCCTCGTAGAAGCGAGTGGAACACAGCACGGAGTCAAGTGCTACTGACAGACAGTCGCTCGCCTGTCTCGCTAGGTCCATGTCGCGTTGTTCTGTGTGGATGTCTTTTTCCTGTTGATGGAAAAGTACAGGATTAGCAAAGGATACAACATCTGCGTTCGAAACTTAGTTTCCAAACATATAAACAAATATGAAAAATAACTGGGATACGTAAAGTTCCATTTGAGAAACAATTTCAAAAGTTTGTATGATTTTACCAATAGCGCAACAGTTATAAAGTTGATATTTGTGTAAATGGAAACAACATCAATTGGAAACAAGTATTCGAACAGGCTGCACTTTTGCAGTTTTTATTCTTAGATGCAAGCGTTAGTTGCAGCTGGTCCAAATAAACCATAGTATATAAATACGTAATTAATTATGTCTTGTCGACATTACAGAAAAGATCGACTGGGTTCCTTTTTAGATTGATACCATGACTAAGGTGGCGAAAGTCGAAAAAATAAAAGTTTTCTCTACCGCTGCCTCGACTACCTCGTTGGTCTAGTGGTAGCAAACACTACTGCTGAGCGTGAGGTCCTGGGTTCGATTACCAGGTCTTTCTATCTGGAATTTCTCAACAGCAGCCCAGACTCAGGAATTGATTATGCCAATAGGCTCGCTCCCTATTAATAAATAAATAAATAAAAAAGCCATTTATTCTACTACCCAATTACACTTACTTACAAAATGTTTGTAGCATGCGTTTCACATATCTGAATATCATTTATTATTTTTAACATGCAAATTATTTTCGATTCGGTTCATTCTTATTTATTCGCGATTTTTATATTTGAATTGTTTAATGTATAATGTATAATTGAATTGTAATTGTCTTAATTCTATTTTATAATAATTAATTTATAATAAATATTAGTTAATTAAATTAGTAGTAGTCGCCTCCTTGGCGTAGGCCTCCCCCATTTTTTTCCAGTAATGTCTGTCTCTGGCTTTGGTCATCCAGTTCGGCCCTAGTCTTTGTATAAACAGGTCTGCCCATCTTTTCCTTTGGCGTCCCCTAGACCTTGTTCCTTCTCTTGGGATCCATTCTATAATTTTTTTGGTCCATCTATTATTAGCCATCCGACATATATGACCCGCCCAGTTCCACTTTAGTGTCCTCACTCTCTCAACAATATCAGTCACTTTTGTCATTTTTCTAATTTCTTGGTTTTTAATTTTGTCTGATAGTCTGATTCCCAACATGCTTCTTTCCATTTTGCGTTGACATATTGCTAGCTTGTCTTCCTCACATTTTCTTAGCGACCAACTTTGACAACCGTAAGTCAGACACGGTAGGATTGCTATTTCAAAGAGCTTTCTATTACATGGGACTTAAACATAACTGGCGAAATGTGGGTGTACTATAATACCTCTGCCTAACCCTTCGGGGAAACAAGGCGTGATGTTAAGTTTACTCTATTTACTACAATTTTATCAAGTAGACGGTACAGTGGTAAAGTAGACTACGGCCATCCCTGAAATACAGTGAGCAGCTAGAGGGCCACATAACTGTAGTAAGATTGCTCTGCAACATACATCAACGCCTCCGTTGACCGACTGCATGGAGTTACACTGTGGCATTACTATGACGCGTTTGAATGTGCGAGTATACTTACTCCAGTACTAGCTATGATCAGTAGAAAGTAAAAAACTAGTTATCTGTTCAATCTTTGGGCAAAAACATGCTGAATATTGGCAGAAGTATACTATTTACCTAAAACATAAAGAGATTATTATTGAGACCATAAAATATCTGCTACAAACTATATGAAGATCAAGTTCGCAAAGATAGAGAGGTGTGGGAGAAAAATAGTGTCCAATAGTGGGAAAAAACGAAGGCTATAAAAAAGAAGAAATTCCCACCGCAACTCCGGTTCCGGATACATCCTCTAACCGATGTGATAAACCCAACAAGCGCCTTACGAGCCAGGCTTACGCCCGTGCCCCTACGATATCGTAAATAACCTAACTTACAAAAAAAATCGCAACCGAAATGTCGGCCAAAGATCTTATCAACACAATGTCAATCGACCCTAATAAACAACTAGATTTACGAGAAAAAAAAAGAATACACTTCGAATTTCGAAAAAAATCCAAGATGGCGTGAGCGATAACGACCAATTAACATTGCCGCGAGTGTACGATTCAATAAGCTGGTTTTAATTGTGACTAATAAAAAAAATATTTTCGGGTCCAGTAAGTTATGTGTTATGTTGTGTTGTTAGCGGCAGCCCAGTGGTATAAAACGGTGATGCAAAAAAATATCGTGAGGAAACCGGCATGTCCTAGAACCAAAAGTTCGAAGATATGTGACATCTACCAATCCGCACTAGGCCTGCGAGATTGTGGTCGTGGTCATCTCTCACAGAGAGGACTAACCAGAAAGTACTAAAAAGTGCAAGCCGTGAGTGAAAGTGCGAATTTAAAGTGATAAACATTTTTAGTAGACTGGACCTCAAATAATAATCATATTCTGGCGATTTACTACATGGATTTACCGAAAGGCCTCGGTACTAGCATGATGATTATAAAAGAGTGTCCATGGACTTTCTTGCCCGTTCTTCTCCATAGGAACCTAATACACTTTGGAATGGGCAACTAGCTTCATCTTTCTGACTGACTCCTTGACAATTAAAAAGTGCCTGAATTGGTTTAATTGTAATAAATGCTTTGAATTTGAGTTTATAATCAGTTTCAGACGCATCTCGAAACACCCAACAAACAGCTGGATAGCACATAACAAAATCATAAAGCCTACATCGTTTCTTTTACGCTTCACACTCAAAAAACGGACTCAGTTTGGCGACAAAAGAAAACGTGTAATATTAAACACAGAATACTCATAACTTATTTATTTTATTTACCAGAACATGCCGCAGCAGACCCCGAGCCGCGTTTTATCTGCAAAACAATTCTGTTACGGAACTGCATAAGATTAAAATTCTCAATTTTATTTTTATTACAAAAATGCAACAATTATTATACTTTTTAGCGAGTTTTTAATAACATTTTTTATTGCGCGAGATTGTACATGCGGTGGGAAGTCGTAAGGATGGACATTAAAAATGTATCCGTTAATACGCTTTTTGTGAGACAATGCGAAATAATAATTAGTGTTTTAAGTAATTTGAAAGTAAGGGCACTAGTGTGATTCTGTTAGAGAATATCTCAAATGCAAGACACTTAAGAATTACATTAGCTACAATTTCAAAATCCATTCTCCATTAAAAAAAAAAAATATTTTCGCGTACCTACATATTTTACATTAGTAGCTTTATTAATCACAGCTAAAGATGAGATTCTTTTAATGTCTTAGAACAGGAGTCACCAAATGGCGGACCGCGGTCCGGATCTGTTCCGCCGACTTATTTTATGCAGACCACGAAAGTTAACAGTACTTATTTTTTTTTTTTTAATAGTTTAAGCTTGCACCAACTTTACTCCGATAAATAATAGTACAAAGTAAAAAAAACACTTTTTTACATTAATATCAATTACTTACTTTGTTATTTTTCTTTATTACTTATTATTTGTTACTACTGAATTTTGTTTTTATTTTTTTTGTTTTATTTCTTAATTGATATTTTTAATCTTGGTAGCTAGTAATCTCTACTTAAGGCGGGTGCGCCAAGGCAGCCCGCAAAATTCAAAGTCTCTTTAGTTTTTTGCAATTTGCAGGTCAGTGTCAGGTTGTATGTTGATTAAAATATAATTCGCGACCGTAACAAATATGGCTTTACAGAATTATAATCATAAGAATCAGCAATACAACTCCTTAAGTTAGCATAATCCTTAAACGTCATGATTTCATGAAATAGTCATTTAACAAGGATTACATGAACTTAGAGAGTTGTATGGATGATTTTTATGATTATAATTCTATAAATAAACATTTAATAACGCTTGCGCTTTAACGGACTGCGACAGTCATAACATTTTTTTAAACGGACCGCCAATAAAACTAATTGGTGTCTTAGTCTGTAAAAATATATCTTAGGAATTCAAAATACAGGTTCTTATGAGTCGAAGAAAACGAGTAAGAATTGGCCATTTTCATTACACACATCAATTGCACAGCTTTAATAACGTCACGAAAAATAGAATATCTGCTCAAAAACCGTGATGGATTGCCAACACTTTAATTTTTAGCACAAAATTAACTCGAAATACCTAAACATAAACATTCCCAATCATCTAAACCCTCAAATTTATACGTCCATGTTCCCTCAATATCTTAGACCCGTCCTTAAAGATAACCGAAGATAAAAAGCGAAAAAAATATCTTTTTTATTTATATAACGACTACAGAATTTGTATCAAAGAGTCGGTAACTGCCTAATTAGAGGTCGGAGTTTTATTTTTTTATTTTATTTTATTACAAACTGTAAAAGCTTACGGTAAGAATATTCCGGAATTTTTATTTCTGTACACGGTAGCGAATTCAGATAAAATCTTTATAGTTTTGCGGAGATTGTATTGTTTGTGCCATTGTCTGTGGTTCCTTAAAGTTGTAATAGACAATATTGAGTGCACTTCTCAAGGTTTTTATTTTTTATGACGGTTGAATTTTAAGTTATTGTTAGTGAAAGGCGTCTACCAACAGGATTTTTAAATAAAACAGAGAAAAATATTATTTGTCTGCAGACATGAAACAAGCTACTGGAGCAAGTATTGAGGCGAGTCCTGGCGGTGTGAACGCACACGAAACAGCGGCGATAATTTCACAAAAAATTACAAAATTCTCTGTGATATTTTTTCGACGTAGTTATTTCCTTCTAAGTTATTTCCCTACTTAAATTATCAATTATTAGTATAATCTGTGAAAACCCGAGCAATGTTACATACAATTCAAGTGTGAATAAATAATTTACATGTAAATTTTCTCACTCCACTACTTTAGATAGAGGAAAGTGCCGACCGCATCATTGCTTACGACGACGATAACCGACTTTTAATGATTTTATTCTGAAGATCACGTCTAAACGCGTAGTGTTAATGATTTGGAAAAAATATATGTTAAATTAGAGCATTTTCTTAATAACTTTGTATATGAATATTTTAGATTGTTTATATAGTGAAATTAATTTGTAAAGTTATGTCGAACGCGGATAAAAAACTGAGAATCACGCAAAATCTATCAAGCGTATTTTTCTGAAATCTTGACCATTTTAAAGATAATTGAATTGAAACCTTTTAGTATACGTGTTTTATTAAAATACCTTTTGTTCTATGTATAATAAATTAATAATGCGTCTAATTTGGGACAGCGCTCCTTGATGGGCGAGTCCTATTACTGGCTGGACGTACGACGCGTTGCGTGAGCTCAGTACAGAACACGCAAGCTAACCACTCAAGGTCAGTGACAAATATCTGCGTAACCCGCAATCGTCAGATGAGATATTCAAACGCATTTTTATTATACAGCTAAACGCAAATAATATTATGAACTTTAACACTAGTAACATGACTACTCAAAGATCTTTCTATGTACATATCTCTTTATATTTCTACAGTCACACTTACTATCTGCTTTACAATTATAGCTACTAGCGCAAGTAGCTACCAGCTAGGCAAGTCATAAAGGACAACGTGAACGGTCGCGTGAGATGCATTAGCGGCGCTTTTAGGGCGCCCACCCACTCAACGGCTACTGGCGGTAGAGCACAGGGCTGGCATGAGGCGAATGGTTTATTTATTATAATGAGGATTAGATATTTTGGTAAGCATTTACAGTAGTAAGTTAACTGAAAAGTTGTAAAAATGCTGCGGGAATGTATGATTGTGAAGAGTACAAGTAACAAAATATTAATTTAAAAACCAGCCAAGTGTGTTGACTCGCACAATAAGGGATTCATACCACCGCACAATATTTAGCAAAAAAAAAAAACGCCGGATAAAACACGTTTCTTGTATAGACCTCCTTTAATTTTGAAATTTTTTTATTTTTTTTTATTTGTTGTTATAGCGGCAATAGAAATACACAATCTGTGAAAATTTCAACTGCTACCTATTACGGTTCATGAGATACAACTCGCTGACAGACAGACGGACAGCGGAGGCTTAGTAATAGGGTTCCGTTTGGCACCCTTCGAGTATGGAACTCTAAATATCAGCTTTATAGTAACCTAGGGCGAGCAATGGAGGCGAGCAATGGAGAATCATCAATGAAAATAAGAATGCAATACTTGAGCAAAAGAGGAGTCATGATTTGTTGATAGAATTTTAGTGGTATGAGGAAGAGGGTGTAAAATTCACTCATCCACCATAGAAAAGGAAGGATCCTCCAACCAGACGGGTGTCATATCTGGCGGGCAACTGCCCAGAGGTTGAAGTTGGGAGATTGTATATATGTCCATCGCGCGGTAAACTCTAATTGCGCGATGCAGGATTTCTGTGACGTCAGGATGTTGTGTGACGTCAGGTCTTTGATGCATAGTTCGCATGTGGCGATTGTAGATTCCGCCACAGAATAATGTCGCCATAAGCTTTTTAGGGTATTTGATAGGCTGGCCTGTCATTTGGTTTCAAGCCACAATGCAACCGACGATACACTTGCCTACAAGAAACATAACTTAACTCTACCGTTTACTAAGTTAGATTGAAGAAATGAAAAACTGGAAACCTACGTTGGAATGGACGGAATTATGATTGGACTTTGACAATCTATACAAATAACAAAAATCGAAGAGTCCGTTTGTAATGTAAGTACCTATGTACTTATGAAAGTATACTCTTTTTCCTTTATATATTTATCCATCGTAAAAAGTAGATTGGCGTCTCTTTTCCTACGAAATGTATGGGAAGATTTTTGCGATTTCTGATTTTTCTATAACTTAAACCTCAGTTAGTCCAGTAGAGTGTTTTGATCCTTATAAGAAACAGGATCGTTTGGCAACAAAAAAGTTTTTGTGAAAACTGCCCTTTTTCTTGCCGACTGTATTTTTTTTTCATAATCTGTGAATGCAGATCAAAAACTTAAGGACAGTCTCCTAACACCGTTTTCCTGTAGCTACAACGGTTAAGGTAGCTTTCCTTACTGCTGCATCTCAAAAATCCACCCTGTATACGGTATTTATAATAAAAAAACAATTATGTTTTTTTTCTCCGAAACGACTAGACTGATTTTGACAAGCAAATAGCTGATGTTATAAGGAGTAACTTTTACTTTTATTTCAGAAAATAATTAGGGTCCCGCAGGCGAAGCCACGTACAGCAGCTAGTGTTATTTAAAATCTTATGCATGTCACAGATTACAATATCCACCAAAAATCACTTTCTACCACGAGACACCCCTCAAAACCACGTTCGTCATACGTCTCATGGCGCGGCGTCTAATACATACCTACCTACAATATACATACGTACGTATATAACATAGAAACGTATAGAACCGTCACGACCTCTCCCTGTAAGGGGTGAGCTGAGTTACAGCGTGGTTGGACTAACGGGAAGGTAGTGGTTGGTAGTCGTGAGTTTGAATATTTTTAGTTCAGTCGAGACTATAGGTAATGGTTTGGGCTTGCACGATAATTAGGTCTATTTTACGCTGGCATAGCCTGACAAAAAATTGTGTGATAAGGCTGAGACCAATAATCGTAGTCGTCAGTTAGATTAGTTAACTATGCATAGGTGAGTCTTACTGTTTGTTTATAGAAGCTAAGAAGGATTCCCAAAACCAACTTTCATGTTCTTTGAAAGTTAACTTGATTTCTGAACGTTATAAGAATGCTAATGCCAGCGAGCCATGCACATAAGCAAAATAACAATACACAAGGCAATGGTGGCAAATTCAAAATAATCTGCTGGCAACATAAAATATAGTCTGAAATGTATTCCTAGATTCCTACATTCCTACTCATATTCACAGTATCAAATCGTTTTTATTCAGACTATATTTCATGTTGCCGGCAGTTTTTTTTTTTATTTTGCCGTCATTTCCTTGTGCTACGACTCGCTGGCCAAACTCTATGTGCCACTTTTCTGGAAAATATTCATTTCATATTTTACTGCATCAAATCCAACATTTTATTTTGTGAGAAAACTACTACCCCTTCACTTCAAAAACAAAAACACTTCTTCGATTGCTTCACTAACAAAACAGACCATAAAATCATCTAAGAAGGGAGGATCCTAGATCATCCCCAAATATTTCCGAATTCATAACAATTTTCCATAAAAAAACTACCAATAAACCGAAATCAGCCGAGCACTTTCGGAGATTACTACAAAACTTCGGACATACACATAAAATAGCAACCCTTGCGATGTCGCCGTGTAAGTGAAAGGGTAACGTTTTCTGCCTAGTTAATTTTGATGTGTTTCAATCTACGTACCGGTCTTGATTAAGTTTGGTAGCAAACGTTTTGGGACTGAAGTTTTTTTTTGTAACTTTGTACTTAGATTTGAAGGGTTTTAAGGATTGATGTTTTTTTGTCAAAAAGATACGAGGAAATAGAAAAACCTTTTTTTTGTGGCTAATGGTCTGTTTCATTGCCTCCAGACCATTTCCAGAACGCTTAGCATGACCACAATAGAAACGGGTTTTGTCGACGGAAGAATAGACAAAATAACAGATAAACAATGACAATCTGTAATTTTGTCTATTCTTCCGTCGACAAAACCCGTTTCTATGGTTGTCATGCTACGCGTGCAGATATATTTTATTTGATCTGGCAGATACATTCTAATTAATTGTATTATTTATATTTTTATATTTCTTTGGATTACAATTTGCCCTATCTCATTGCACTTATCACCGAAAGACAAAATGTGAAGTCTCGTGAGCCTGTGTGTGATATAACCGGTACCTAAACCCGGTACAAAAATACTGTACACAAAGAGACTACGTTTACTCTGTATCTATTTGTTTGTCTGCATTTCAGACCAAAGTTTTTTTCCGAATCTGACAGCTAATCAAGTATTTTTTTATTTTAATAATATCCCAAATTCCCAAGTGATGCATGTCACGCCATCTAGTCTTTGGCAGTCGTAAACAATAAACATTTGCAGCAGAGCATTGGAACACCCGCTAGATGGCGTCGTATTAAATTCTTGTTCCAGTTTAAAGTTCACGCTACAATTCATAGATGGCGGGATTTCAACGTTTTCGAATCATCACGACTGTTTGAGGTAGGCAGATAGGGAGGGGGAGGTAAGATTTTACGACTGATACAAATCCAACTTTTTAGTCGACAAAAACAAGAACCATATTTTTTTCACAATATTATTACTTGATAGCACTATCACATTAGGTTTAAGACCTGTAAAGAAACTTTTAAGGAGAGTCCATACTAATATTATGAATGCGAAAGTAATTCTATCTGTTTGTCTGTCTGTCTGGCTTTTACCTTCTCACGCCTTAACAGCTGAACGAAGCACACGGAGAGACCATGACCCAATCCAGGTCATTTAAGATACTTTTTATCCCGTTAGTACATTCCTGTTGGATAATTGCCGACCTCCACGCGGGTGAAGCCGCGGGCAAAAGCTAGTAAATACACAAATAAATTGAAGGACTTACCAGCTGTATACTAAGCAGTTTGACCACGTAGACACATGTGCAGGTGCTCATGAAGTATGATGCGCTCATTGTGCACGTAGATATTGTGCGGGAGAGAATCATCACCGATGTGTAGAGGGCCCTGGGGGAAGGAAATCATGGTACAAAATGGTTCAGATATTAGTCAAAAAGTGTCAAAATATAAATAACTAGCTTCCGCCAGCGGCTTCGCCCGCGTGACATCTTTATAAATTATAGCCTTAGTTACTCAGTGATAATATAGCATTCTACTGGTAAAAGAATTTTTTCAATCGGTCCAGTAGTTTTTGAGTTTATTCATTACAAACAAACAAAAAGTAAAATATTTTCTCTTTATAATATTAGTTTAAATAAAAAGTGTAAATAACAATGACGTGTAAATAATAAAGTGTAATATTTATATTTATATAAACATTTAGGACTAAGAATTGTATTTATTCTATTTATTTCTTATTTTGTTATTGTTAGCTCATTCAAAGTCAAAGTCAAATTATTTATTTTAAATAGGCCCTTGCAAGGCACTTTTGAACGTCAAAAATTACAAAAAAATAGAATTGATTCTAGTCGCCCCTTCCAAAAGGTAGTTTTCGTATGTAGAAGAATGGGCAAGAAACTCCACCGTTACTCTTTTAAAATGTTTTACAATATTTTGTATATGTAGGTACATTAGTTATATAATTATATGCTGCACCGGTCGACGTCATCACGTCAATGCGGTCGCTGAAAACGAGCGCTGGGGCTCTGTCTCGCAATTGGTCGCATTATGCTGAGCGATGGCCGTTTTGCGTGGATGTGACGCTTGTTTTCCCCAACTTGTTTTCTCCGTGTATGTATTTTTTCATTCTTCTAAACATATTTTCTTTCTTTCTGTTTTCTTTAAAAGTTAAAAAAAAAGAAGCCGAATGGCAGAAAACCAGAGAAGGTGGATTTAAGAGTCGACAAATTGCTCCGGCGGTAAAACCCTGTTTCATAAATCACGAAGATTTCAATGAAGTATCCCACAAAAATGTATTGCCATTTCTGCCCTAACAACGAAACAGATCACTTAGGCTTCTCCGACGCGTGGTGATTAAGGTAAGAGATTACGTTTAATTTAAACGGGTCAGTACCCGGTCAGCCGGTTCATCTTGTTCTTTCATATTTCAGGGCCAGATTGTGCCCAGACCACACTCACCACATATTTATTCATGTTATTTTTGAGTTTATATCTGAGTCAGCTATGTATTTTTCTTACTCTTAAACTATTTTTTATTTTATGTAACTATTTTTCTCTTATTAATTTGATCTGACTTTACACCATAAAAATGTCACCGTAAGATTGTGAGAACCATAATATATCGGTATTATTTCGGTTAGATTAAAAAAAAAAAATTGTGAACAGGGTGGAATGGGTTAAAGTAGTTTAGGGGTATGAGGAACAGGGTGTAAAGTTCACTCATCCCCCATAGAAAAGGGAGGATCCTCCGACCAGACGGGAGTCGTGTGTGGCGGGCAACTGCCCAGAGGTTGAAGTCGGGAGCTTGTATATAGTGCATCCCGCGGTAAACTCTAATTGCGCGATGCAGGATTTGTGTGACGTCAGGATGTTATGTGACGTCAGGTCTTTTGATGCGTAGTTCGCATGTGGCGGTGTAAATGCCACCACAGTAGGTTAGAAATGTGAACAGACGCGCGCGAGCTGAGCGAGCGTAGTGAGCGGTGCCGCGGTAGCGGCCGGCGAGCACTACTTTCAAGTTGCTCGCAGCTAGGCAGGTTATTTATAAGCATTAGCGCAAGTGCGTTACGTCGCAAGCAAGTTTTATACTAGTCCACAATTTGTCGGTTTCCCATGGATAGATTATAAACTACCGAAACAAAATGCGTTAAATTGTAAATGGTTTCTTGCAGTTCACAATTTTCATCTTCATCATCACCACTCACCCGCAAGTCCTACATTAGACGTCCCCAAGCATCGCTAGATCGGCCGGTCGTACGCTCCGTGCACTTACTTGGTAGTGAACTGCGGCGACAGATCGTCGCGGTCACAAGCGATGGCGAGCAGCTCTCCTATTACTTTGATCATGTGAATTTTGTGTATCGACGTCTTCTCATAGGGTGCCTGTAACAAAGATAAAATAATACGTGAATTATTTGCTTTCGTTATATCTTATCGTATACAAAAGTGCAATGGAATGAGTAAAAATCGGAATCGGAGATATCTATACTCCATTTATTATAACTTAAAACAATACGAGCCATTTTAACCGGAAAATATGTAGACAGTGAGATACCAAGTCTCTTTCCAGTACAGATTCAACACAATACATAATGTTTTAATGGGCCTTAGTGATCAAATAAAATGAGCTGAAAATCTTCTTGAAGAAATGGTAGTGGATAGTTCATAGTGAATAGTTCACTCATCCTCTCTATAAAAAAGGGAGGATCCTCCGACCAAACGAGTGTCTGGGGGGCTACTGCCCGACGATTGAAGTCGTGACGTTGTATATATGCTAGATGCGCGGTAAACTCTGCTTGAGCAATGCAGGATTTTGCGTGACCTCAGTGTGATGCTTAGTTCGCATGTGGCAATAAAGATGCCGCCACAGTTCAAAAGAGGTTTGTGTCTGGGTGCCTTGTTTCATCTAAAGTAAAATTGAATATCGCAAAGCCTATTTTTTTTTTTTGTCCAACCTAAATGCATTTTAAAGACAAATGCGCAAAGCCACTCTAGTTAAGTTTATAAATTAAAATTAGTAAAAGTCGTATTCGTTGAGTTAAGTATTGTAGCGTTTTATCTTACCGCAGTTTTGTGACGGAGTCCGAACCCAGGAGCGAATACTCGGCCCAAACCGCCGAGCTTGGCTCGTTGTTGGGTTGCGCACTACATACGAAGATTAAAACAAAAATAATAATAATAAAACAAAACAAAAGAAAAAAGAATGTGTTTACGCAAACGCCAAATGTTCTTACACTTTTGTGCAACGTGTACGATCATACCATAAAATGTATGCGCTTCGGCAATTCGGTGTTTAGAAACCAAGAATAATATATAAAATAAATAAATACAAAAGTATAAATAGTAAGACTGGCCTTTGTACAGTTATTTTTATCTCACGAAGCGACGCGCGCTTTACTTGTGGTAACCAAGTGTGAACACGCTGTGAATTCGCACACACACAAAGAGCTCCTGTGCTTACACACAAGCTCACAGCGTGTTTGTACACTTGGTAACTTCAAGTAAAGCGCGCGTCGCTTCGTGAGTTAAAAATACTATAAATAATACAGTTTACACTACTAGTGCACGAGCTCAACTATTTCATTAAAAAAATCTATATTCTATTCATAGGTTAAAGCATAATCGGTTTCAGAGTATGTTTGTTTGTCCGTTTAGTTCTTCTAAACTACCCGATGGATTTTGATGCGGTTTTCACCATCATATTATGGAGAATGTATTCTAGATCAATCTGCCAATCCAATTCCCAAGTATGTTGGGTTGAGCTTCCAGTCTAACCGGATGCAGCTGAATACCAGTATTTTACATGGAGCGACTGCCTATCTGACCTCCACAACCCAGTAACTGGTACCCCTGGTAAGACTGGTTGTCAGACTTTCAGACTTCTGACGACCCGTAACGACTGTCATAGATCCACGACGACAGCCGGGACCAACGGATTGTGCTTTCCAAGGCACAGAGGAGTCTCGGTATGTAAAGCTGGTCCCGAGACTCCTCCGTGCCTCGGTATTGTATATTATAATGTATTCTAGATATAGCACAGAAATATCGATGTTTTGATGTCGCCATTGCAACCTTGAAAAGCAGGGGCGGGTAGCTACTAACTTTTAAAAGAAGACTAGCTCCTGTAATACACTACAATACAAATTTTTCTTTGTCGGTGTATGAAGATTATAAATAAAACTTACCGTCTTCTCAACCATTCGATGCAATTCATTCAGCTGTTTCTCAAAAGCCTGTATATCTATGATACTCCGAGTTTTCTCGAACTTGCCCGAACCAAAACTCATATCACTTAACGACGAACAAACCGAATCAGTCTTACTTAGCTTCGGTTTATCTTTATCCCCATTCTTTTTCTTCTTTCTTTTATTATTATTTGTAGAAGTAGTTACTGTAGTATTTGTTTCTACTTCTCCATTTTTCTCATTGTTATTATTTTTTTCGGCTTTTCCTTTAACTTTTTCCTCGCTCGGTTGTCTTTCCAGACCTCCATTGATAATTATCTTATTTTTCTTTTTGTTATTTTTCTTGTCTATATCGTCGTTGAATCCGCTGATTTCGAACGTTTTGTGCGCGACGTCCCAGGAACCCATGCCGATGGGATGTTCTAGGAAGGGCGTCATCATGTGAGATATATTGTGGATTACTTTGCAAGTCTTAGCTGCAGCTGGAGAAAGGGCGTCTATTACGTAGTTGTTTTCGTCCATTACTATTGTTTCGTTGGCTCTGTAAATAAATTAAATAAGTGATTATTATATATGAATTTTGAATTTGGATTTGCCTCAATGGGAACGAACCGAACCGAAGCTAAGTTCGTTTAGCATTCGTCCGCGTCTTTTCATACTTTCGTTTTCGGTTCGCTTAGTACGCGATGTGAACCGAATTATGAAGAGTCGCGGAAAAAAACTAAATGAACTTAGCTTCGTTTCGCTTCGCTACCAAGTCAGGAGAGCGCTTTAAAAAAAATTTGCTTATTCTTACAACTATTGTAAACTCGGAGAGATCCATGACTAGCATACATGTTTGTAGAGATCCATGCGAAATATATACTCCCTAACCAACACTCAAGTTATCTAACTCTCTTTTATCATTTGGGTACCGATCGCGGCACGTAAGTTGAACCAAAATGGCGGTCGTTCACGCAGGTAAAACTATGATTATACATCGATGGAGACCCGAAAATGTTTTTCTGCACATTTAAGGTCATATTTGAACATACGTGCCCGTAACACATTTTCGGGTCTCAATAGAAATATAATCATAATTGTACCTACGGACAACCGCCATTTTGGTTCAACTTACGTGCCCCTGTAAGTTGGTGTAAACACTATCTATCAAAGTGAGGGGTCACTGCCCCCCCCCCCCCCCAGCCGGCCCTCAGCAGAGCGTGTGGCACAGCGGGAGTGTCCGCGATGGCCCTTCACTAGCACTGCCCCCCCCCCAGCCGGCCCTCAGCAGAGCGTGTGGCACAGCGGGAGTGTCCGCGATGGCCCTTCACTAGCACTGCCCCCCCCCCCAGCCGGCCCTCAGCAGAGCGTGTGGCACAGCGGGAGTGTCCGCGATGGCCCTTCACTAGCACTGCCCCCCCCCCCAGCCGGCCCTCAGCAGAGCGTGTGGCACAGCGGGAGTGTCCGCGATGGCCCTTCACTAGCACTGCCCCCCCCCCCCAGCCGGCCCTCAGCAGAGCGTGTGGCACAGCGGGAGTGTCCGCGATGGCCCTTCACTAGCACTGCCCCCCCCCCAGCCGGCCCTCAGCAGAGCGTGTGGCACAGCGGGAGTGTCCGCGATGGCCCTTCACTAGCACTGCCCCCCCCCCCCAGCCGGCCCTCAGCAGAGCGTGTGGCACAGCGGGAGTGTCCGCGATGGCCCTTCACTAGCACTGCCCCCCCCCCAGCCGGCCCTCAGCAGAGCGTGTGGCACAGCGGGAGTGTCCGCGATGGCCCTTCACTAGCACTGCCCCCCCCCCCAGCCGGCCCTCAGCAGAGCGTGTGGCACAGCGGGAGTGTCCGCGATGGCCCTTCACTAGCACTGCCCCCCCCCCAGCCGGCCCTCAGCAGAGCGTGTGGCACAGCGGGAGTGTCCGCGATGGCCCTTCACTAGCACTGCCCCCCCCCCCCAGCCGGCCCTCAGCAGAGCGTGTGGCACAGCGGGAGTGTCCGCGATGGCCCTTCACTAGCACTGCCCCCCCCCCCAGCCGGCCCTCAGCAGAGCGTGTGGCACAGCGGGTGTGTCCGCGATGGCCGTTCACTAGCACTGCCCCCCCCCCCCAGCCGGCCCTCAGCAGAGCGTGTGGCACAGCGGGAGTGTCCGCGATGGCCGTTCACTAGCACTGCCCCCCCCCCAGCCGGCCCTCAGCAGAGCGTGTGGCACAGCGGGAGTGTCCGCGATGGCCGTTCACTAGCACTGCCCCCCCCCCCAGCCGGCCCTCAGCAGAGCGTGTGGCACAGCGGGAGTGTCCGCGATGGCCGTTCACTAGCACTGCCCCCCCCCCCAGCCGGCCCTCAGCAGAGCGTGTGGCACAGCGGGAGTGTCCGCGATGGCCGTTCACTAGCACTGCCCCCCCCCCCAGCCGGCCCTCAGCAGAGCGTGTGGCACAGCGGGAGTGTCCGCGATGGCCGTTCACTAGCACTGCCCCCCCCCCCAGCTGGCCCTCAGCAGAGCGTGTGGCACAGCGGGAGTGTCCGCGATGGCCGTTCACTAGCACTGCCCCCCCCCCCAGCCGGCCCTCAGCAGAGCGTGTGGCACAGCGGGAGTGTCCGCGATGGCCCTTCACTAGCACTGCCCCCCCCCAGCCGGCCCTCAGCAGAGCGTGTGGCACAGCGGGAGTGTCCGCGATGGCCCTTCACTAGCACTGCCCCCCCCCCCCGCCGGCCCTCAGCAGAGCGTGTGGCACAGCGGGAGTGTCCGCGATGGCCCTTCACTAGCACTGCCCCCCCCCCAGCCGGCCCTCAGCAGAGCGTGTGGCACAGCGGGAGTGTCCGCGATGGCCCTTCACTAGCACTGCCCCCCCCCCAGCCGGCCCTCAGCAGAGCGTGTGGCACAGCGGGAGTGTCCGAGATGGCCCTTCACTAGCACTGCCCCCCCCCCCCAGCCTGCCCTCAGCAGAGCGTGTGGCACAGCGGGAGTGTCCGCGATGGCCGTTCACTAGCACTGCCCCCCCCCCCAGCCGGCCTTCAGCAGAGCGTGTGGCACAGCGGGAGTGTCCGCGATGGCCGTTCACTAGCACTGCCCCCCCCCCAGCCGGCCCTCAGCAGAGCGTGTGGCACAGCGGGAGTGTCCGCGCTGGCCGTTCACTAGCACTGCCCCCCCCCCCCCAGCCGGCCCTCAGCAGAGCGTGTGGCACAGCGGGAGTGTCCGCGATGGCCGTACACTAGCACTGCCCCCCCCCCAGCCGGCCCTCAGCAGAGCGTGTGGCACAGCGGGAGTGTCCGCGATGGCCGTTCACTAGCACTGCCCCCCCCCCAGCCGGCCCTCAGCAGAGCGTGTGGCACAGCGGGAGTGTCCGCGATGGCCGTTCACTAGCACTGCCCCCCCCCCCAGCCGGCCCTCAGCAGAGCGTGTGGCACAGCGGGAGTGTCCGCGATGGCCGTTCACTAGCACTGCCCCCCCCCCAGCCGGCCCTCAGCAGAGCGTGTGGCACAGCGGGAGTGTCCGCGATGGCCGTTCACTAGCACTGCCCCCCCCCCAGCCGGCCCTCAGCAGAGCGTGTGGCACAGCGGGAGTGTCCGCGATGGCCGTTCACTAGCACTGCCCCCCCCCCCAGCCGGCCCTCAGCTGAGCGTGTGGCACAGCGGGTGTGTCCGCGATGGCGGTTCACTAGCACTGCCCCCCCCCCCCCAGCCGGCCCTCAGCAGAGCGTGTGGCACAGCGGGAGTGTCCGCGATGGCCGTTCACTAGCACTGCCCCCCCCCCCAGCCGGCCCTCAGCAGAGCGTGTGGCACAGCGGGAGTGTCCGCGATGGCCGTTCACTAGCACTGCCCCCCCCCCAGCCGGCCCTCAGCAGAGCGTGTGGCACAGCGGGAGTGTCCGCGTTGGCCGTTCACTAGCACTGCCCCCCCCCCCAGCCGGCCCTCAGCAGAGCGTGTGGCACAGCGGGAGTGTCCGCGTTGGCCGTTCACTAGCACTGCCCCCCCCCCCCAGCCGGCCCTCAGCAGAGCGTGTGGCACAGCGGGAGTGTCCGCGATGGCCGTTCACTAGCACTGCCCCCCCCCCCAGCCGGCCCTCAGCAGAGCGTGTGGCACAGCGGGAGTGTCCGCGATGGCCGTTCACTAGCACTGCCCCCCCCCCAGCCGGCCCTCAGCAGAGCGTGTGGCACAGCGGGAGTGTCCGCGATGGCCGTTCACTAGCACTGCCCCCCCCCCCAGCCGGCCCTCAGCAGAGCGTGTGGCACAGCGGGAGTGTCCGCGATGGCCGTTCACTAGCACTGCCCCCCCCCCAGCCGGCCCTCAGCAGAGCGTGTGGCACAGCGGGAGTGTCCGCGATGGCCGTTCACTAGCACTGCCCCCCCCCCAGCCGGCCCTCAGCAGAGCGTGTGGCACAGCGGGAGTGTCCGCGATGGCCGTTCACTAGCACTGCCCCCCCCCCAGCCGGCCCTCAGCAGAGCATGTGGCACAGCGGGAGTGTCCGCGATGGCCGTTCACTAGCACTGCCCCCCCCCCCCCAGCCGGCCCTCAGCAGAGCGTGTGGCACAGCGGGAGTGTCCGCGATGGCCGTTCACTAGCACTGCCCCCCCCCCCAGCCGGCCCTCAGCAGAGCGTGTGGCACAGCGGGAGTGTCCGCGATGGCCGTTCACTAGCACTGCCCCCCCCCCAGCCGGCCCTCAGCAGAGCGTGTGGCACAGCGGGAGTGTCCGCGATGGCCCTTCACTAGCACTGCCCCCCCCCAGCCGGCCCTCAGCAGAGCGTGTGGCACAGCGGGAGTGTCCGCGATGGCCCTTCACTAGCACTGCCCCCCCCCAGCCGGCCCTCAGCAGAGCGTGTGGCACAGCGGGAGTGTCCGCGATGGCCCTTCACTAGCACTGCCCCCCCCCAGCCGGCCCTCAGCAGAGCGTGTGGCACAGCGGGAGTGTCCGCGATGGCCCTTCACTAGCACGGCCCCCCCCCCAGCCGGCCCTCAGCAGAGCGTGTGGCACAGCGGGAGTGTCCGCGATGGCCCTTCACTAGCACTGCCCCCCCCCCCGCCGGCCCTCAGCAGAGCGTGTGGCACAGCGGGTGTGTCCGCGATGGCCCTTCACTAGCACTGCCCCCCCCCCAGCCGGCCCTCAGCAGAGCGTGTGGCACAGCGGGAGTGTCCGCGATGGCCGTTCACTAGCACTGCCCCCCCCCCAGCCGGCCCTCAGCAGAGCGTGTGGCACAGCGGGAGTGTCCGCGATGGCCGTTCACTAGCACTAAAGAAGACCGAATGAACGCCAATGATGCCGCAATTAATGTGGCCTCCTATTGGGCTCAAACAATATAAAAACTAGGTACCATCGACACGAAATGAAGGAGATATCATTTCAAAAATATTTTTTCATAATACTCACGTGCTCAGAAGCTTTTGCTTAACTTTCCGCGCCTTCTTTTTGACAGCTTTAACTTTCTCCCTTTCTTTCCTCTCCTGTTCGAGTCGTTCAGCTTCATCTTGTATTTCCTTCTCTTCTTTAGCTGTCTGGTCTTGACTTTCTGAGGTTGTCTGTAGAAAATTTGTATGATTAGCACAGCTTGTTTCGCCTTTACCATGGTTTGCTTTTTTAAAGCTTCCTCTCTCCTACTATTTTGCTGTGCCCGACAGGGTCTATAGTGATCTCATTAAATATAAATTAAAGAATGCAATAAATGATTGAGTATTGCACCGTAGCGGCAAAGTTTTATACGTGACTGTCGGTTTCAACGTTGTGACTTTTTTGAGCATTCCATACCCTATAATGTGCCAACGGTACCGTAGGGTTCAAGGGATATCGTATTACCCAGTTACTGGGTTGTGGAGGTCAGATAGGCAGTCGCTCCATGTAAAATACGCATTCAGCTAGGTATTCAGCTGCATCCGGTTAGACTGGAAGCCGACCCCAACATAGTTGGGAAAAGGCTAGGCAGCTTGATTGGTACCGTAGGGTTCTATTGGACGTAAGTCTAGTAACAGTATCATAATTATCATAAAAACATGTTGCTACAACAATGTAGTGTAACTTTTGTTTCTTACGGCCTTTATACAAGGTGTATTAATAAAACCCAAAAAAAGAACCAGCTGCTCCATACATTTATGTTCGCATAATTCGACATAATGAATAGAGAAGCTGACTTTTATTTTTCACGTCGTTTGGCAAAAGTTGTTCATAATAATGAGTTAAATTACCCCTTCTCGGGTTTTATTTCGATTACACCAAAGATTTAAATCGTAGATGTGCCCTCACGATTGAATCTTTGGTTTACACAGATGAAAAATACGGGTACGAGGAACAGGGTGTCGAGTCCTCCATATAAAAGGGAGGATACCTCCGACCAGAATACTGTTGCCTGGTGAGCTACTGCCTGAAATTTGTTGTCTGGTTTCTGTTTTCGTATATGCCAACCGCGCGGATAACTCTGCTTGCGCGATGTAGGAGTTTGCATGCCGTCAGGGGAGATGTGTAGTTCGTATGTGGCGTTATAGATGCCGCCACAATACTATATTTCTACTTACTGCTTGTCTTGGCCCTGTAGCCTTCTCCCGTATAGCTTGCAGATGAGACTCCAGTCGTTGTTGGCTGGCGTCTTGTTTATCTCTGATACGAGAGCGCAGCGCGTCGGCTTCCAACTCCGCGGCCGCAGCGAGGGCGGACAGCCGGGATTTTACGCCTTCCGCCTGTGGAGATAAAGCTGGTTTTTATTTGTACTGGTTAAGTTTTTATCATGGGACTGCAATGTGAAAAATCTATGGGTTACGATTTTGAATGCCACGATGCGATGTAGATTGAAAATGGACCAACAAATAAACTTGTAAGTAACGTACTTACTTCAAGTAATCATAATTATTTTAACTTTATCAATTAATATAATACCTAGTATTACTGAATGATGTAAGTTCAATAGTGAGTGTATAGCTTTTTAACGTTAATTTCTATATTGGTAATTATAATTTTTTGGCAGTGCTGTGTTGTGCACGGAGTCTTTTTCATTATTCTATTTTTTATAGGCGAAGACTTGTGACTTGTGAATTATCTGGCAGTCACGCTTACTATTTTTCATTGCTATGTTTAGCAGTAAATCACCCAAAGAAACTAAATAAATAAAAATATAATATTACGCACTTAACTTATTAGAAAAAACAAGATTAAATAAAAATTTTTGGCGAAACTTCACAGATCCATCACGTGCGAAGTTTTGAAAATCTTCTTAAACTCACCTTTTCTCTAGCCGCATCATCTCTCTCTTGTTTCTTCAGCTCCTTCAACTCCTCGACCCTGGCGTCTCTCTCCTTCCTCTTCTCGAGTAGAGTCTCCACGTGTAACTTCCTGGCTGCCTCTAGCGCTTGTCTGCGAGCGCCCACGGCTGCCTCGCGAGCTGCTTTTTGTTCCTAGAGAGAGTTGTAAAAAGTAAGTTATAATGTCAGTTATTTGAGAAGATATAAATGCAGTTCAAACTATTTAAAGACCTTTTCTCCTATGTGAAACACAAGTATCATTGGAATATTATGGAATATTATTTAACTACAATTCAACGTCGACATCACTCAAATGGGCGACGACTTGTTGACATAATTATACGATACTAGCTGCTCCCCGCGGTTTCACCCGCAAAGTCTCGATACCGTGGGAATATCGGGATAAAAAGTATCCTAATCCAGGTCATGGTCTACCCGTGTGCCAAATTTTATACAAATCTGTTCAACCGTTTTAGCGTGGAAGCGTAGCAAACAAACTCACTTTCGCAATTATAATATTATATATATATATATAAATTAGGATTACTTCACTAGATTTCAACGTCGTCATCGCTCAAATGGGCGTCGACTTGTTGACATATACGATATGACAACATTTCCAACCGAAACACACTAGTATACGGCGCTATCGCCTCTAAAAAGCTGTGTACCCATAATATCTAAAAAAAACCACTTTGTTTCGCTATTTCTTTCAACAAAAAGATAACCCAGCCAATTTTTTCCATGTCGTCCATCTTGAGTTGCGCCATCGATCGATACTATGTAATACTTTAGGACGGCGACTTTTTTTCAACTCAGTTTGGTGACCACGGGACCAAAGTTTTTATTTTTTTTTCATTTTAGTTTGGTGACCAGGGACCAAAGGTTTTTTTCAACTCAGTTTGTTGACCACGGTACCAAATGTTTTTTTCAACTCAGTTCGGTGACCACGGGATCAAAGGTAACCACTGAGAATGCGGCCTTAGCAAGAATTCGGTGTTCTTTAGGCACGTCCCAAGGGTGTCTAAATTGCCTACAGCTAAAATAAAGCAAATATTGACCAGTTTAGACAGGCGATCCCGCCTCATCTGCCTCAGCCGCGTGGTGTGCGAGCGACATTGCTCCAAGAACTCGTGACGACGGTTCTCGGCTTCCAACTGTTTGATGAACGCGATCTCACGGAGTTTCTCTTCTTCATCGTGGGCTTTGCGGACTATGTCCTGTGGAAAAAATAATAATAGTCGATTAAATGAAGATCAAAGGTATTTGCAGAGCATCTGATTGGTAAATGAGCCGTAGTAAAAACATAACATAACATCACGCCTGTATTCCCCGAAGGGCTGGGCAGAGGTGTCCCTATAATACACCCACATTTCGCCAGTTATGTTTAAGTCCCATGTAATAGGAGGCAGACTCGCCTCCTATTACATGGGACTTGGATTGCCATCAACCGGACATAAATCCAGACTCCTTTTAGAAATTCCTGATATCCTTCTTCTTCGCGTGTCGATGGCAAATATAACACGAAAACATATAGGTTAGTACTTAGTTTTTTTTTTTACTTAGAAACACGAATTCCCCTCGCTGACGCAGCCATTAGGTGCTCACGTGTGCAGGTGACATGCGGTGCAAGATGGGAGGGGAGCCATTGTCTGTGCAGAGACGCCGCATACACACAGGGGATCTGGTGCAGCGGTTAAGCTAGTGCAAAGTGAAGTGCTACTAACAGTCTTAAGCCTTATTTTATTAACACAAGTCTTGTTTATATTAAAATATATATGTTTAAGTTAAAGTATTTTTCTATGGGCCTATGTCGCCTGAAATAAATGGTATTATTATATTTTTAAACGTATTAATTATTATGTATGTAAAACATAACCACGTCTTTCCTGTCGCGCAGTCGGGTAATAAGTATAACCCGAAGGGGACAAAGAAAACATCAAGGAAAGACAATTTAGATAATATTATATTCCATACCTTGAGATGTTGGTCTCTGTTTTCAGCTGCCTTCTGGAGCCGCCTCTCCATTCGAAGTCGTTTCTCTTCAATCAGCTCATTCTTAGCAACCTTTGGAATAAACAAACAAAATAAATAGGAATATCAAGCCAATATCGTGTATGTTACACGCCACATAAGATGGACGTAATCACGAAACTATATCACGGTAACGCGGCTTTAGCACCGCGTTTACGCTATTTGAACGTTCCACGAACGCTCTCGCTGTAACATCTGCCAAGCCTTTTCCCAACTATGATGGGGTCGGCTTCCAGATGCCGCTGAATATCAATATTTTACATGGAGCGGCTGCCTAATCTGACCACCATGACCCGTAACGACTGTCAAAGATCTAAGAATCAGGACTCGGAAACGTTATTTAAAATAACGTTATTTAAAACGTTTCTTACAGTTCTTTGTACAATATTTTGTTCTGAACGAAAACGAAATGAGAACGTTTGGTCCGCATAACAAAAACCGGTTCTTTCCGCAGAACGCAGCCGCGCACGACAAGCATGAACTTGTTTAGTTAAATTGTACTTTATCTTCATTTCATTATATCATTGATTCCAATGCGCTTGCCGTAAGGGTTGTATTGCGAGTTTCCTATCGATCAACCCAAAAAAACGGTTAAAAATGTTTTATTAACCGAGAACGATTTAAATTTTCGTTCTTCTTCAAAAACGTTTTTATAACGTCCCGTTCGAACGTAACCGAAACAAATCGTTTCTTAGGTTTTTAAGACGAAACCGTTTCGAAAACTATACCGTTATCCAAGCCCTGCTAAAAATGACAGTTGGGACCAACGACGGGGAATATATAAAGATGGTCACCCATCCACGGTTCGCCCGTGGCAAGCGTAGCTTAACCTGACCGATCGACCCGTGCAGCTGTTATTACTTAGCCACGAGTCCCGCCCCCCCCTCTTGGAACTATCTATACCTAGTTTAGAACAAAATCGTTTTCCGTGTCTGTATCTGCAACCGCTTAGCTCTTCAACACCACACAATAGATTTTGATGCAGTTTTCATCATCGTTTAGAGAATTTAATCTAGTTCAAGCTCCTTACCTTAACTTCCTCGACTCTCGCCAACAGCTGATGTATCTTCCTGGCGCGTTCGGTCTGGTACTCGATCCTCTGTCGCTCGGCGCGCACTTGTTTTAGTTGAAGACGTCTTAACGCGTCTTGTAAGCTGCCGCGACGTTTTATGCCTTGGGAGAGTTTCGCGTGCAGCTGTTGGGCTCGACCTGATGAGGGACAGATTGTTTAGAATTTTGAACAGATAACTCTTTATTCTGTAACAAGTCCGAGACACATTGAACAGAATAATAAAATGTTCGAAGAAATATAATCGCAGATAACGATGATAATTTCTATTAGACCTTACTGACTGACTGAGTTTTGTTTGAACTAAAATGTTTCGTAAATAGTAGCCATTTTCTAAATGTTGAATCGTAACGTATAATATGATAATAACTTCTTATGGATTCGCTGGAATTTCAAAAGGTTCGGAGTTTTATATTTTGCAGCAGCCGCTGTTAAAGTTAAAAGTTTCAAGAACACTTTCATCCGTTAAAATAGACAAGAGGGTGTGACAGAGCTTGCATAATAATAATACCAGCCTGTTACTGTCCCACGTCAGGGCTAAGGCCTCTTCTCATACAGAGAAGGCACGAGCATTGATCACCACGCTTGCTCAAGACGGGTTGGTGATTTCAGACAACTATATAAGTCCAGGTTTCCTCACGGTGTTTTCCTTCACCGATGACAGTAATGTCCAAGATAACCTTAGAAAGTATATATGATTTGAAAAAGTCACATTGGTACTTGCCCGGATTTGAACCCACAACCTCGTGCATGAGAGGCGAGGCCTTAACCACTGGGCCATCATGTGACTAGGGGCTGAGGCTAGGGGGGTGTGAGGACTTGCATGCTTGGTACTAACTATAGTCTTTCTTAAAAAAAATTTGGCTGTAAAATTAGCTCATAAACATTACGTAAACGTAACAGATGGCGCTCTGTAGTTCCTGCCTAACCCGATGGGAAAATGGCGCTATATAATTCTTCTTTCTTGTTTAAAAAAATTCAGTAACACTAATGACCGTTTGAACTCCATATCGGCACATAAGACTATCCAGAGTATCTAGTAACTGTGTTGTGGAGATCAGATAAGCAGTCGATCCATGTAAAATCACATTCAGCTGCATCCGGTTAGACTGGAACCCAACCCCAGAGGAGGCTAGGCATATGGTGATCTGTATAGAGTTTTACCCATAGTGTCATCTACAGATACCACATTTCTAGGCTTCTATAAGTTATGAAAAATACCAATGAATATACATTCAATTTATTTTAAAAGAAAACGTCTGCTGTTCTGTTATAACCAGTGATAGGAATAGGTAGTGCCTATTTGCCTAAACTTCGAAGAACAGAGACGAGACTTCCTTAGGACTAATTTTTTTCCGGGACATCTGTCCCGAAATTAGGGACAATACTTTTAAATACATTAAAAAAATATGTTATTTGGAATAAGTAATTCGTCTATATTTACCTAAAGTTTGCGACTAGACATAACATTTATAATTTATAACTCCATAATAATAACTTATCCTCTATGCTCTCTTACCGTCTTATTCCAAAACACGGTCTAAATTTGGTGCTGGGATTAGTACTAGCTTTAGTACCATAACTAATTAAAACGTTATTATAAAATGAAGTTTATCAGTAGTTTCAGAACTATTTATGGTACTAAAGTTAGTCCGCCGAGTCCCCTAGTTTATCTTTGGTACTAATTTATTTGACGTTTGCGTTGATTAATATTGTTTGTCAATTTTTATAAAAATTGTAAAAAATTATATTATTATGATTGACTTGATGGATTTGGAAGATTTGGATACGCTGGAAATTTTTCGGAGATCTTACAAACACCAACATCGTGTGAATCCTTTTGAATTGAGTGACGAAGATTTTAGAATAATATGTATAGGTTCACGAGAGGTTCACAAAACATTTTGGAGAAAAAATTGTGGATGTATTACGTGAGGATTTATCCCACGACCCTCGAGGATGCCCATTGAATCCTGAAGTGCAAGTGGTTTGCGCATTACGCAAATGGGTTCGCCATTAAGTATGTAAGTACCTAGCCTTGGTCAATGCTAACCTAATATTAGACAAAATCCAATAATAATATACTAATATTATTGTTTTATTCGTAGATTCAAGACTATACAGCTGATTTATATGGTGTGTCTCAACCAGTTGTCAACAAAACATATAAAAACGTAGCAGATGTCCTGAAGATTTATAAAAATGCCTATTACTCTAAATAAACAGGAGAAAAGCATTAGGAAGTTCCCCAGTATTGCTAATTTTCCTACAGTAATTGGACCAATAGAATGAACTCATTTAAGAGTAAAGAAAGTAAATGCTGATGGGGTCAGTTATGTATTAATAGACATGGATTTTCTTCATTAAATGTTATAAAAATTATATAAGAAATTTGTTTTTTTGTCTGTACCGTACCTCTGTGTCGTAACAGCGTACAGCGTCGCGATCCAAGAACGGTAGTTTGAACGCCCTTTCGGTACGGTACGGTGATACGGCGTCTCACTCACCGTACCGTACCGACCCCCGCCCGATACGCACCCGCCTTGTGTGTGTATTGAGCTTTACAGTTAGGTATATTAAGAACAATGAATACAAATAAGAAGTGCATTTATTTATTAATATGTAAAGGACGTAACATAAACATGCTTTTAAAATTACGCGCGCCGCCGCCGTATGTAAGTCGGTGCACTTCACGCTAGAGGTTGTCTAGCAAGCTCACGAGCGCCCAGCGTCCATCGCCGCATCTCTGGATGTTTTTCAATGGATATTTCAGGTTCGATTAGTGGAATTGATAATATTCAGGAATTATCATTAATAAAATATGTCTTTTCGAGTTGTTTTTCCCAAGAGAAACGTCACTCACGTTTATTCAGTCAACTTGACAGCTTTTTACCAACTAACGTTTCGTTCACAAAAGAAACCTCAACAGAGATGTTAAAAAATAATGACAACTTGATTATAAAAAGCGCATAAAAAGTACAAGTTTTCCTTGTTCAATATATTGTAACCTAAACAAAAAACAATAGACATATTTTGGTATTGATAAATAATTATTTAAGCATTTCAAGTGTTATTACAATATCAACATTTAGAGAAACAGAACGTTGCTTCAAATAAAGCCTGCGTGAACGAATGAAAGAATGCCATTGATGTTTCTTATCTGTGGATATTATTTGAACCATGAACCTTCTTTGGTACTAACTGATCCTCGATTGGTCTTCGTTCGTTTTGTAATCGGGACACATTTTGAGGCTGGTACTAGCTTTGTTACCGTAACAATCCAAGACCTTTTAGTCTTGGTTTAAACCATTACTTATGCAGTTTTTTGTAATAAGACGGTTAAAGTTTAAGTGTGTTACTAAACAATGGTGCCGATTCTCTTGTACACCGAACTAAACTATCACTAAAATTTCCTACTATAGGCTATGAGAATCTTAGAGCTATTCTGCAAATAAAATTCTCTAAACTAAAAAATAATTTTGACACAACTAAAATAGAATTTGGCAATCGCGAATCCACGTGGTACCCGTGGTTTGCCCTCACCCGTGATTTTTTTTAGAGCCGGAGGCGCGCAGGGGGTGCCGCCTCGACGTGTTTTATATGGAATTTTTCACTTTTTGTATGGAAAACATGGAAAAATAGTACCTACATGTTCAGGTTTAGGGGTTTATGTGTTTCATAAAGGGGGTCGAAATTTTCATTATTTTTGCGATAGGATGCACCATTTTCGAGATATAAGCAAAAGAAAAAATAAATACAGTACTGTTTTTGCACGTGAAGTCGAGATGTTGGTGTGAATTTCTATTGTTCATGACAACTTATTTTATCCCACACCTTTTTAATCGCGATTAAAAATTGTCAGAATTAGTCTGGTTTGGTATTTTACAATCAAAACTTTAGGTGCAAAATTGCCATTTTCACTAAACTAAAAACTCAGTACTATTTTAGTGCTGTCAAACTAAAATATAGTTAAATTGTGTCACTTTAGTCTACTTCAGAATGGGAAATCGTCGTTTGACAGGATTAAACTTAATTTTAGTGATTTTTAGTCTAGTTTAGAGGCATTTGTGACAAGAGAATCGGCACCATTGTGATAAGACCATTATTTTAATATCATGCACATTTTTTAATATACTTTAGAATAATATTTAATTAAGATAAAATACAAATACCGTTTGTTTTTGAAATGATAAATTCGTCCTACTATAGAGAATGCTAAAAGATTCCGTTTTATTATTTTAAAGACAAAATGTCTTTTTTTTTTCAATTATACATTTGAACTTTAGAAATCTCATTAAACGTAGCCGAGAGGCAGCTAGAAAGAAGATATTTACTTCGAAACGTGTACGGCTCTTTATAGAAACATTGTGATTCATAGAATTAAGATCAACAAGTAATTTACAAAATAATCTCCAAAAAAAAAAACTGAGAATTTTATGGTTGTAACGACTGTGAATGTTATTTATTATGTTATGTCTAGTCGCAAACTTTAGGTAAATATAGACGAATTACTTATTCCAAATAACATATTTTTTTAATGTATTTAAAAGTGTTGTGCCGAATTTCGGGACAGATGTCCCGTAAAAAATTTTGTCCTAAGGAAGTCTCCGTTTCTTGTCTCTGTTCTTCGAAGTTTAGGCAAATAGGCACTACCTATTCCTATCACTGGTTATAACATAACCTGTTAGCTTTTATCCGCGACTTCACCCGTCAAAAATTATCCCACGACGACGTACTACCTCGATAAAAAGTATCCTATGTCCTAACCCCGCTCATAGTCTACCCATGTGCCAAATCTCATCCAAATTCGTTCAGCCATTTTAGCGTGAAAGCGTAACAAACAAACTCACTTTCGCATTTACAATATAAGTTAGGATTTACCTGGATCCCTAGCCACCAATGCTTCCAAAGCACCCAGGGTATCCACTCGTTCTGCCCAGGACATCCCGGCTAAAGCAGTCTCATACTGGTCTTCAAGACTGGCAGCTAAAGACAAGTTCTCCGTAGACGGGCAGGAAGCGCCCACTGATGTGTCCTCGCAGAGAATTTCTGCATCAGTCTGTTCAGGGAAAATTATATTGACACAACACAAACAATAAGACCATGTGCACCACAAATCAAGTAAGGAAGAAACTTGTAATAGGGATGATACCTGGGTAAAAAAAAAAAACGAATTAGTCCGTCAGTCAATAATAAAAAAATATTAGACACGTATTTTTTGCTTTATCATATTAATAAAAAATTACTTAGATAAAACGCATTTTAAGTTGGGAATGGGGGTCGCTACGTCACTAGTATGTATAAAATCTACATACACGTGACGTCATGGCACATTTTACCGCAATGTATCGCCGTAATCTTTAGATTACGTAAAAAAAGGAAAAATACGTGTCCAATATTTTTTTAAATCTCAAAGAACGACAAAAAAAAATTTTTGTCATCCCTATTACAAACTGACGTAAATATTTTATTAAACATTCACAAAAAACTGACTATCGGGAATTTCTCAATGATCGGCCCTCGTTGATTTTAGTATGACTACTATTGAAAAGGTCATAAAATTGTTGAAGGTGTAGTGCAAACTCAACCTTAAATATAAGAAGTAAAGTATTTATTTTCAAAAACAAATATTTGTTTACATGTTAAGACTAACTAAATTATGACCGCAGAATAGATGAAAGTCTTACCTCAGTATCATCTGTCTCCGTATCCAAATCAATATCAGAAACTTGTTGCAGCTCCATGATCTGCCTGTTCAATAAATCCTCTTCCTCACACAACTTCCTTTGATCGACCTCCGATTGGAAATCCAAAGCCCAACTGATCTTCCTCTCATTCTCCTCAATCTGTGACGTCATCTCCGCTATCTCAGACATTTCTGACGGATCAGCTGATTTGAGTATTTCATTATGATCATTCAATTGATCATCGTCTTCTAAAAATTTGAAAGTCGTCATAAATTCGGACTTCCATTTGTCGAAGTCGAAAGTTTCTTCAGTTTTTTCTTGAGATCTAGCTAGACCTGTTGTTAGACTTTCTAAGGATGAATGTAGACGGTTTTTAGTCAATTCTGAGCCGTCGTCTTTAGGAGTATTTTTGTTTTTCTCCCGTTTCAAAGCCTTATTTCTAGACGAACGGGTTTTCAACCCAGTCACGTCTGATTTCTGTCTTATAATCGACAAATCTTTCTTTAACTCTTTAACTTGAGGTTTTGGTTTTACAATCTTCGGTTTCTCTGGTGTGTTTTGCGGCTGTTCTGATTTAGCGCGATCTAGCTTTGAGGCAGACACTATCTCTTTGACTTCTTGCTTCGGAGATTCAATCATGTTTAGTGTTGGTAGGCTGGTAGTGGCTGATGGTTGGTGGAATCTACTAGCCCAGTGTGACTTAGATTGCTTCTTCGATTCGCGACTTAGTCGTCTAGATTTCACAGTCAGCCAGCCATCATTATCGGTCTTAGCGTTATCAACGTTAAGAACTTCGACAGAATTAGCAAAATCTCCCTCTTCTGGTACTAAAGTCTTTAAACTTTCACTGGATTCGATACGTGACATATCAATTTGAGTGACAATAGTATCAGAGCTGCTGTATTCCTCGCCATCTTTCTTATCAAATGACGGATTGATTTTCTCTGGTTTATCTCCTTTTTCATTGATTTTCAGAGTAACTGGTCTCGGAGGGCGTTTCTTTAGATCAACTTTAAGTGTAATCTTATTATCTCCTGAACCCATTTGGGCACGATTGGGATTAGGAGGCTTTTTAGACACAGTTTTATTGGCGGGAGCATCGAAAAGACTAGTCCTGCCTGTTGTAAGGTTGAAAGGATAGCTGCATTTACTTGTTTGATTTCGTTTGGGAAACGGTCTTTGGGCTTTAGAAGCGGCGTTAGGACGCATTTCAACAACGGTTTTGCTTCGAGCTATCAACCTGGTTGGAATTTTAACTTCAGTTTTGGTTGTGGTCACAGGTTTTGGCTTAGCTGCTGCCTGGGAGTAAGCTGGTCTTAAGTTCGGCTTTTCAGGTGCAGTTTTGAGATCAATCTTCTTTGAATCGTGATCTTTCTTTGCTTCTTTTAGTTCACTGAGTGGAGTTTCTCTGCCTGTTGTGTCATCAGCTTTAGTGACTTCAGATTCTTTTATACCATTTAATACTCGGTCATTTTTTATCTCCCGCGTGAGTTCTTGATTTTTCGAACCCACTTCTTGATCTTTGATCTCATTTTTATTGATTACTGGCGAAACAGCAGCTTCTTTAACGTTATTTGTAGCAACAAACTTTACTTTTTCTTCAGTTGGTATAGGTTTTTCATCGCTCGAGTTGCAGGAGCTCTCATTAGATACGCCACCAAAGTTATCTTCAGATTTAACTGGAGACTCTGTTGATACGTTTTTTTTTTCATCTATAGCAGTATTTTCGTTGACCGTTTTAATTTTTTCAGCAATAGCTTTGATTTGTTCTACAATTTTCACAGCATAATCATTTGCGTCAGCATCTTTTACTACACTTTCGGTTTCCTTGTCAAGATTTAGTTGATTCTCGTTCTTAGCTGCATTTTCAGTCAATTGTTTTTCTAAGTATTCGTTTTCCATAGCATCCAGTTTGGCAATGGTTGCCTTAGCTTGGCTGGAAACATCTCCATTGGGTACTGTCTTAGCGCCATCTTGTAAAACTGTGCGTTTAGGTGATTTTATAACAACCATTTTTGGGGTCGTGTTGGGGCATTCCTTTGCTTGACCTATTTCGACAACAGGTGCTTTGATTGGTTTATCTTTCTCGACAGCTGGTGGTATCACATCTTTTACAGATCTTTCTTCTTTTTCATCAACTGGTGACTTTATCACATTTTCTTCGGCTAAATCTTTAACATCCTTCTCCTTTATATCAGAGAGTCTTGACAACTCTTTAGCAGATTTCGGTTCAGGCTTAGCAGTAATTTTTGAAGTGATTTTGTTGCTGAAAAACTCAATGTTAGCTTTAGGACTATTATGTCCTGTAACTCTTGGACTGACTTTTCCGCTTCCAGGACTGGCTTTGCCAGTTAGATTCGGGCTGTTCTTGCCACTTGGGGTATTATATCCTGATAGCAAAGGGCTGTTTTTGCCTGAAACTGACGGAGAACTCTTGACTGAATGCCCTTTTCGAGATTCTGGGCGTACAAAGTCAGTCTTTCTGATCTCCCATGCCAGACTCTGTGGTCTTTGAGGTGGTGGAGTGTTATCGTATTCCCACTTCAGTCGGAACCATTCGCCGAGAGCTTTAAAATCGCGAGTGTAGTTCTCTAAAACTAAAATGACTTCTTGGCACTCGTTTAAATTCTCGTGAGCCTCAACTGTGTTGTAGATTTCGCCGATCTGTGGACAAATATGTTTATTGTATGTATGTCTTTTTAAAACTGTAAGTATGTAAACATTAGCTTTGAAAGCAGGTAGGTAGTCAGTACTCAGAATTATTGATAACCGATGTTGACTACATAAGTTATCTTCACGAATATAGAGTTATCGAGAGAAGGGTTTACACGTATTTCATAACGACGCATAACAGTAGTAATCAATAGTACTTCGTAAAACTTCGACTAACATCGGCAATTTTCAACTACGTATTTATTGCATCAAGATTTAAACTGATGTAGTTTAAATCTATCTAATTCCTTACATAATAAAGACGAAGACGCAGTACACAGTGCACGCAGTAGTACAGTTACTTCAATTGTTCCCATAACATGAAATTTCCTATGCTATTAAATGAGCAATATTTGTAATCACGTTCTCGAAAACGGCTCTAACGATTTCGATGAAAGTTGCAATATAGGGGGGTTTACGGGGGCGAAAAATCGATCTAGCTAGGTCTCATATCTGGGAAAATTATGCCGGTATACCTGGACGATATGTTTGTCTATTTTCACCTGAGCAGAGTTCGATCAACCAGGTACTGCACAAATAATACGTCAAACTCAAACTCAAAGCATTTATTTCAATTAAACCATTTACAGGCACATTTGAATTGTCAAGGAATCGGTCAGTCAGAAATATGAAGCTAGTTGCCCATTCCAAAGCGTAGTAGGTAGGTACCTATGGAGAAGAACGGGCAAGAAACTCCACGGACACTCTTTTAAATAAATTGTTAGAAAGTATTTGTTACATCATTCATGTTGAAATTAAACATGTGAGAACAATGTAGAAAGACGTGCACGTTAGAAGCGTCCGTAATAAAAATATAAAACAAAGAACAATTCAAAAACTTAAATCAGCCAAGGCAGCTAAGAGTTGACCTGTCCCAACTGACGGCGCCCGTTCACGAACATGACATGTCAAAGAGCTGAGGTAACCAATTTAATCAAAGGTATGTATTATGTATAGATACACGTTGCAACGCGGCAACGCCATCATATTGAAGCGTGAAGCTCGACTGTACTGGCACTAAATAGAGTCACAGAAGGTCGGCTCAATGCACCGAGCGAAAACACACGCATACATATCGGGTGTAATAAAAAGTTTCTTAACAAATCCGAGACTCACTTATACTCCTCGTCATTGTGATTTTTTTTTTTGCACTTCTTCATTCCTGGAGATATTGAAGGTCTAAGTTAAATTTGTATAAACTTCTATTCACGAAAACAATTTTTTTATAATACGTTATAATAACTTAACTTTAAATATCCCCACAACTTCCGCACCGTGAGCGTAGCTGTAAACAGAGATTTTTCACACTAAAAATAAAAGTCGTTTCCCAGCATTGTTTTCTCTAGTTTTATGTACAGAATGCGTAGATAACGGAAAAGAAAGAAAGAAAAATGCGTTTATTGGCATTATAGCAGAAAAATACACCTTATAACTTTAAAAAAAACAGAAAACAATGATTATAATGTCAATAGGGCCTCAGCTCAGCATAAATGATGGCAACACAAAGTGTACCTGACGCTGATTTTCAGCTGCAACACACGAGTGCTATACGCTAGAACGACTATGTGATGGGTATTTTTACACCCTGCAGACCGCGTCTACGTACTCATACAGCAAGTGCGAGCGCACTCGCGACTTACATTACGTATTACGTACGCGTATATGTGTGCGTGCACCTGCTACCGCTCATTGCATGCAGCCAGCCTTCTGTTACCTTCTATTCTGTGGTTCTAGGCCTGCGCATTATTGATTTTGTCTCGCAAAGGGATGTTATTCCTAGAATAACGCTGAGGTCAGCCCGCCTGTGCTATATCTACCTAGATGTTGAATTGAATTCGAGAGCTTTCGAGAGATTACGTTTGAATCATTGAATGCAGATTGAAGTTTAAATGTGATCCGGAATCTTTTTGTTACGATTTAGGGAACTGATTTTAATTTCAGCAACAATAGGTACACAGCAAAAAATGTTATGCCTTAATATTATTAAAGTATTGGATTTCCAACTCTTATGCCCGTTTTTACTAACACTAAGCGGCACCTAAATATAATGCCAAAATAAAAGCATGCTTGTTGATTTTCAACTTTCAACGCTGTGCCGAACGTTGAAAATTTTAAAGCAAGGTTAGACCAAATATTTAATTTTACTCGTAACGTGCACTAACGAGAGAGTTTGTTATTTTGAAGCCCGACCTTTATACTACTGACGTCAGTTTAGGTATACCCCACTGTTGCACTTGACGTAAGTCCACTTCCAGCAAAAGCATATTTTACGTAGTTAGAGGAGTAAACAGAAAGAGTAGTAATGTGCTAACCAAATAGCAATAATTCTGATAAAATTATACGCTATTTCTAAGCTCGTGGCTAAATAATTAATCAAAGCTACGCTGGTCGCGGTCGGTTCGTGGATGGGTGAGCATTCATTACATATCGAGTCCCCTCCGAGCGTCGGAAAGCACGATAACCCGTTGGTCCCGGCTGTCATTCGTAGATCTTCGACAGTCGTTAAGGGTAGTCAGAAGCCCAAATTCAAAAGTCATTTATTCAAACTAGGCTGAGAGTCAGCACTTTTCGAACGTCACAATTACATAAGACAGTCCCCCAAAAACTCCCACTTTTCACCACTTCCTAGTGCTTTAGCTGGGAAAAACTAGTGGCGCAACAAACTCCCAAGCAGGAAAACTCCCCAGCAGTCAGCAGGCAAAAGTCTGACAACCAGTCTTAGCAAGCGGTATCGTGTACTTAGTAACTGGGTTGTGGAGGTTAGATAAGCAGTCCATATAAAATACTGGTATTCAGCTGCATCCAGTTAGACTGGAAGCCGACCTCAACATAGTTGTGAAAAGGCTAGGCAGATTGATTGAGGAGTAAACAGGAATACTAGGAATGTGCAAACCCAATTGCAATAAGTATGATAAAATTATACGGTGTTTTTAAGATCACATTATCGTTTTTACATGCATATAATTATGTATTGTGTTAATACAAGGAAGAAAATATTTGTGGTGGCTCAGTGGTAACGGCCCGACGACTTACATATTTTTGGTCGGGGGTTCGACCCTAGGCAGGGAATTTACTTCGTGTAATTTATTTAAACACCACTGCTATCCAAAACGGTGAAGGAAAGCACGGTGAAGTAACCGACATGTCCTATAACCAAAAACTCGATGATCTGACCGATCCGCACTGGGACGGCCCACATGGCCCCACTGCCTCTCACAGAAAGGAGACCTTTGTCCCAGTAGTGGGAACCTTGTAGGTTGATTATGCTATTAATTATGCAGCTGACCCGATTTCTCCGACTTATGACCAAAGTGAAGCACTAAAACTTTTGGCAGACAAACATGTTCTTAAAGCCACATTTACCTACCAAGCTGTACTTGCACAAGCCATTAAACTTTCAAGAAGATGTCGTGACGAGATGGACCACACAAAAAATAAAATATTTACTATTGTAGTCGCAGTCCAAGTTCAATAGCAAATCGATATGTAATAGCCATGGCATTATAGAGGTCATTTAGTACCTAGATATATCTAGAATATAATTCAATCGATACAGGTGTCAGTTTCGAGAACAGTGGAAATATACGAGCGCTTCCGCTGTAGCGAGAATTTACTATTCCGGTGTTATTTTACTCAAACTCATTGCATTTATTTAATCTTTTACAGGCACTTTTGATCGTCAAGGAGTCACAAAGGTGGAGCTGGTTACTCATTCCAAAGCGTAGTATAATTCTATGGAGAAGACGGGCAAGAAATTCCATGGACACTCTTGTAAATAATATTGTTACAAAATATTAGTTACATAATTAACGTTGAATTTAAACTTGTATGTGAGAACAGTTACAGTAAGAAACCTGTTAGATTTTCAACTAAAAAGAGGTGAATTAAACCCGTGACGGCGATTAAGTTCTAGTTTCCAAAAGCCTTCACTTTTATCGGTAATCAAATGTCATGTCATTTCGATTGGTCGGCATTATTTTGTGTTTTTGTCAACTATAGCAATTTATTTGCAAGAGTTTTGTCAGGAGATTTTATTAGGGTTTAAAAAAAATCACCTGTCTCTAACTCCAGTCGTAACTACGAGTACATATATTATGACTACCCCTTTGCATATACGAGGGGTATTCAATAAATAGTGAGAATGCGATACATTCTCCTTGGAAAGAAAAAAAAAAAATACTGGCAGGCATAGCCCAGACATTAGTTAAGATGATAATAAAAAAAGCAATTAATTCTCTTTTGTTTTTTAAAAGTAGAAGTCTATTGTCTGCGTCATTTCGGAACGTGTTCTTAAAAATGGATAATATTGAAGTTCGCGCGGTAATAAAATATCTCTGCTTGAAAAATTTTACTACGGAGCAGGTAAATCAAGACTTGAGAGCAACAGAACCCCTAGTTCATGCTTCTCCATATTCTACAGTTGCGCGTTGGTGTGCTGAGTTCAAGCGAGGAAGAACTTCCACTAACGACGACCCACGAACGGAACGCCCCATATCGGCAGAGACTGAACAAATGATTAAAAAAGTTGAAAATATTGTCTTGGCGGATCGTCGTGTTACTGTTCGTTTTATAGCTAAAGAAGTAAATATTTCGATAGGAAGTGTCCATAATATTATAAACGACCATTTGGGTATGAAAAAAGTGTCAGCGCGCTGGGTGCCCAGAATGCTTTCTGACGCGCAGAAACAAACTCGACTGAGAATTTCACAAAGCTGTTTGGATTTGTTGCAACAAGATCCTGATCGATTTTTGGCTCGATTCATAACTATGGACGAAACATGGCTTCACCATTATGACCCGAAAACGAAACAACAGTCC
Organism: Agrochola macilenta; assembly: GCA_916701695.1. Lineage (NCBI taxonomy): Eukaryota > Metazoa > Arthropoda > Insecta > Lepidoptera > Noctuidae > Agrochola > Agrochola macilenta. Next base: position 1,487,224 of record OU753576.1, read on the forward strand.
ATGACTTGGAAGCGACCGTCATCTCCAACTCCATAGAAATTTAAGGCGATTCCATCCGCCGGAAAGATCATGGGCTTTCTTTTCTGGGAGAGCCAAGGGGTGGTAATGATCGAATATCTTAATCATGGAGCCACTATTACGGGGACTATGAGTACGCAGGACAAGTAACAAAGTTGCGTGAGGAAATACGCAAGAAACGGCGTGGCAAACTCGCTAAAGTTGTTTTGTTTCACCAAGATAACGCCCCTGCGCAAAAGTCCAGAGTTGCGATGGCTGCCATTCAAGAAGCTGGCTTCGAATTGATGGAACATCCTCCATATTAACCGGACCTTGCTCCTAGTGATTTCTACCTATTTCCGCGCTTAAAGGAACATCTCAGGGGCCAGAAATTCGAAGATGATGACGGAGTAGTCGCCGCCGTAAATTATTTTTTAAGGGATCAGGAAGAAGATTTTTTTAGAAAGGGAATTTTAGGATTAGAGAAAAGATATACAAAGTGTATAAACCTGAAAGGTGACTACGTCGAAAAATAAAATAACATATAATAAAAGATAATTGCGTTTTACTCATTCTCACTATTTATTGAACACCCCTCGTATAATAGGCACAAGTACTCGCGTACCGGCACAGAGGTGCACCGATTAGGGGTAGATTATCCCTTTGAATGCTGTAGGTAGACACACAATATTTTTTTTCAACAACCGTTTACTTACTGCGTTGTCTTCTACGAAAACCGTGCTTTAAATACGCAAATAATAGAAAACAGTACACATACATCCGGGGACACGATAAAATGAAATAGTTTGCCATTGTAATATGCCGCGCAAAAGCCGTTTCGCATGATATTTTCCGACTTCTTTTTCTCAATACTCAATATCTTTATTGCTTTACCATAATGTGTACGTAGGTGGTAACTATATAAATTATGGACCCTGTAGGGCACAGCAAAGGTAGGAGAGAGGTTTTAGATCATTAAGTTGTTATTTTGGGAACAAGTTTTAACTCCACATAGACTCACCTAAACTAAGGGATCTCGCGCACTAGATGGCCAGAACTCCGGCCAGTCGTGGCATTGTATGGGCTGCGGCTGGTTGGCCGTTACGACCAAGTGCGCGATTCAAATCGGTTTCAAAAGTTTACCTGGTCGGTGCGACCATTACTCGTGGTCGTGGCCGTATAGTGCGCAAGATCCCTTAATCATCAACACCGAATAAACGATGTATACTGGAATTGCAACGGATAGTGATTTGGCGGGATACCGGATAACCGGCGACTGCCGAAGCCGGATATCCGGCCGAAGCGAACGTCATGCATGTTAAAGAAATACTTTTTTCCTAAGTTGGTTTGGTATATAAGAAAATCCGGCCGTGCACCGTGGCCGTGGAGAGTAAAAAAATGGCCGGATAGGCCGGATACCGGATAGTGGCCGGATATCTCGTATACTCATAACGAATGGATACATTATGTGAAAGATAACAAAAAAGTGGTGCTTACCTGAGTAGGCAGCCGTAATCTGAATAACTGCTAAAAACGGGCGGCGCAGGACCTCTTCTATGCTTCTCGCATGGAAGAAGAAGAAGTCCTGCTCCGACTCCAAAGAGATCGGGATAGGTAAGACTAGGAGGATATCACCAAGATGAAGATAGGAGTATATCACCTCATATCGTGTCCTGCGTGCCTTGATGCCCGCACATTACAGGAATTGATGGACGCTATTGATGGCGCCAAACTCGTAGCTAAGTTCTGCCGACTCAGTATACATTGCTATCGACACGCTAAGAAGAATAAGTAGGGTTATGATGATGCCAAAGGTATGCTCACAGCTCACTGCAGATCTCCGAACAGCAAGGCCCTGTATCTAGGCCAAGGTATCTCGACCGCTTGTCTCTGCCGGCTGCGGCCGCTGATTACGAGTATTATACTAACAGCATGCTGCAGATCTCCGAACAGCAAGGCCCAGTATCAAGCAGCGTGGGAAGATGATGACATAGTTCTACTCACAGCTCGCTGCAGATCTCCGAACAGCAAGGCCCAGTATCTCGCACGCAGTTCTGACCGCTTGTCTCTGCCGGCTGAAGCGGATCTGAGGCGTGTGGGGCCGCGGGGCGCCGCGCGACGAGGCGGCGGGGCTCCGGCGCGTGGCGGCTTGCGGGAGATGCGATCTGTGTAGGCGTGAACGGGGGTATACGTTAAAATGGGTACAAAATAGCTTGGTATGTTATGGATTTGCCGTTATTTCAGCTTATGCGGAGTTAATTTTTAGTCCGAAAGTAGTATTTTCACGTGGGTAAAGCTGAAAGGAGTTCCTGGCAGGACTTAGGGTACGGCCTTTGCCCAGCAGTGGGACAGTATAGGCTAAGTAAAAAAAAATACTCTGAGTTTCTTTATATTAACTCACGCAAGTTGCTACTAGTCAAATTACTAGGTATCCTTTTGTGTTCGCCGCTTGTAGTCGTAACGTGTAATCCTTCAGAAATTGTCTAGTTACTTGCAGGATGGATTTTGTTCGATAATATAACGATACACTTGCTGGGATCATATTATATGGATTATAAAAATCACCACTTAAAATAAAAATACCTCCCTAAACAAACAAAATTCGGAGATAATTGTGCAAAGCAACGAAAATATTATCTAGAGCGTAATCATAGCCGTCCATGAAAGCGTTGTTTATCAAATACTAATTGCATACATACATAGCTACAACAGAAGCCTTTGAAGAAATATGGGCGGGAAACGCAACCCCTGTGAGCGTAATAAAATTGTTATTAATCATAAGTCAAAGGGGAAATTTCCTTTTCAGGTTGTCCCGAACCATTTATTGAAATTATTTCTCGGTAATATTGATATTCTGGATCAATCAATCTGCCAAGCCTTTTCCCAACTATTTTAGGGTCGGCTTTCAGTCGAACCGGATTCAGCTGAATACCTCCACAACCCAGTTACTGGGTAATACAATACCCCTTGGTAAAACATTTTAATTCGGAGATCATTTGCAAGGCATAAATTACAGATATCTTCGTTAGATATCTGTAATTTACTAACCACCTGCAGGGCGAAGGGTAAGGCTTTTAAATGCATCCCCTAAAGGGGTTAAATGGGGAATGATTTTTCTTACTGAACAGACAGCTGTGCTACTGGGGAGTTTGTTGCTCCACTTCGTTTTCCCAGCTAAAGCACTAGGATAGGAAGTGGTGACAGGCGGGCATTTTGTGGGACTGTCTCATGTAATTTTGACGTTCGAAAAATGCAATTTCTCAGCCTAATTTGAATAAATGACTTTTGATTTTGATTCTGTACGGAATTTCGTTTGGTTTTGCGGATGGGACAACCTATCGGGCACGCGGCTTGTTTACAATTAATAAACTACCATAATCAAAAATTGTCTCGTATTAATTGATAGTAGTTGCTAGCTTTGATCTATTCGTTATTACAATCCTTGTTCTGTAATTTACTTCAAATATTGAAAACAAAGACATGGATTATAGCCCGATTTATATAAATGTGCGCCTGTCAACGTCAAAATATTACAGTCAACATCATACGTCATCAACGTCTTTATCTTATTATTTTTTAATTTCTTATTGTTATTATTTCAAAATAACAATAAGAAATTAAAAAATTATAAAATAACACTGTGGAGACTACACGAGTTGTGTAGACCGTATTATGAGGGTCGGAAGAGTTAACCGAGGGGGTGAATTCAATACATAACAATCTACGATATTGACAGCTCCAAGCGCACAGTTATGAAAGTCGAGTTATACCTTTAATGTACGTTTTTAAGGTGTAAATAAACATGTCAATAGAATGTTTCGTCCTTCACAGCAATGCATGCATATATGCAATAATGCTGCTTCCCAATCCCATCCTAACTAATATTATAAATGCGACAGTGAGTTTGGTTGTTTGTTACGCTTTCCCGCTAAAACGGCTAAACGGGTTTGGATGAAATTTGGGATGAAACATGGATATAACTTGGGTTAGGACATAGGATACTTTTTATCCCGGAATTCTCACCGGGTCGAGACTTATGCGGGTCGGTGTGAGCTAGTTTGAAATAAATCTTGGAGTTCCACAGGGTTCCATTTTGGGGCCAATTTCAATTATGTGACCTACAAACAAAAATACTAGTTCGATAATATACTACGCACAAAGTATACAAATCATTCACTTTTCTTTATTTCAAACGGTAAGTAAGCGCCCATAAAATATCGTCCCAATGGCTGGCGATGCGTCTCGATGTGCCTCGATGCGTTACGTCCGATACCGTAGAAGAACCAAATGGATAGAGCTCTCTAAACTTGAGATTGGCGAGAATGAAAAAATTGGGTGTATCTTTTCTACAATAATTCAAAAATATTACGTTTTAACAGATTCAATCTCAACGTGTATGTTTAATAAATATCAAGATGATATCAATAGCGTTAAAGAGTTTATAGAGATATGTATAAGGAACAGGGTGTTAAGTTCCCTCATCCTGTATAGAAAAGGGAGGATCCTCCGACCAGACGGGTGTGGTATCTGGTGGGCAACTGCCCGACAATTGATGCCGGGACATTGTATAATACTCTTCGCGCGGGTAAACACTGCTTGCGCGATGCAGGATTTTGCCTGACGTCGATGTGATGCGTTGTAGATTGCCGCCACAAGTACCCTCGTGCTGAAAATATCTTGCCTGCAGCATCAAGTCGATAATCTCGTTTGTACTTGAAAGATAAGCGGAAGTTGTAAAAAAAAAAACTTATTGTAATTATTACTAAAAGCCTGTGGTGTGGTGTCCCACTGCAAAGTAAAGGCATCCGTACTGTCTTTACATTGGTCTCTATTTGGTCAAATAAAGCTTTTAAGGACCAGTTCTTAATGAAAAAGTCCAGCTTAAAATAGCTAGCAGTCAAGATTTGTTAACTTAAATAAAATCTTGAAATAAAGCTAGGTATTGACAAAGAAGCAACAAACATCCCACCCCTGCCTTGCAACAAAAGGGTGTTGTCACGATATTGCGCCTCGTGGTACAGCACCCCTTTGAATCACAAAGAATGTCGAAGCGAAGAATGCAGCAGTCTAAACAACATTACACAAGCGACAGAATACAGTACGCGTGGCATTTTGTCGCCCTGTCTCAAAGGCATTCTTTAATGCCTGAGTTTTGATACTCAACTCGTGACATTTGACATGTTCGGCGACGGCAAAAGGGCAACGTAGTGCCAGCTGAGCGTTACATGACGGGCTGTCGCTTTGTTTTGACCAGACAATGTTGCTAAGTAAAAGTTGATCTATGTTCTGTATCGTGTTGTGCAACATGTCGCCAACGTTACAAAACATGCGTTGCGCGTAAAATGTTGCTGGGGTTTAAGCATTATTAGATGTACTACAATATTATTACTTGAGTTTAGCTACTGTGATATTATTGCGCAATTACCAATTGGAACTATGGGAGTAGGTATGTATGAACTAATGTAATTATTTGATTTCATCCAAGACCTAATTCTTATTGAAACAATTCTTCTTCTTTTCGTGTGGTTATTGACTAGCCTGGTGTCAGAATTATACATATAGCCGCCCATGGACCTCTGAAACATGCCGTCAAGAAATATCTCTCAGGCATGCCGGTTTCCTCACGATGTTTTCCTTCACCGTTTTTGAAGCAAGTGATAATTGTACAGTCAGAGGTGCGTGCCTTGGGTTCAAACACGAGACCTATGACTTGGCAGCCCGACGGTCATACCACTAAGCTATCACTGCTGCACTATTGAAATAATTAAAAATATATGATAGGAAGTAATTTTAGTCAACTGTGTGGGATCACAAATTAGAATGGCTAAGATGTAATTAATATAAAGTTATTCACTTTGATGCTAACATCATTACCAAACTAACTTGAAACATCAGAGATTATTTTTAAATATTCTTCTCAGGGGACAGTATGTTAAACTGCAGAACACCGAAAACAAATAATACATTTATTAAAGTCTGCAGGACTAAATACTCCTTCCCATCTTTTATTTCCAGTATTTTGTTATACTCCAGTCAGTACAAGTTACCTAAATAGAAATAACTGTCTGGTAATGCTTACTGTATTCTATTGAAGAAGCATGGAGTTAGTAGTTACTCTAATTTCAGACAGATGACTAATCAACATAGCTGATAACAAATAAAAGACTCTGCTGTCTAAACTGGTATCATTAGTCAACATTATTCCAAGAATTAGTATGCAAATGTAAGTCCATAACGCCATATTTGTGACCTGCTTTAAGTGAAATAAGTGAGTAAAACATCGAGATTTCTTAGTTTTTTTTTTTTTTTTTTACTAGCCTACTCTGTCCCACTCCTGGGCAAAGGCCTTAGTTTTACGTAACTTTAATATTAAAGTATGATACACATAAACCTTCCAGAATAAATTCTCTAAACGATGGGGAAAACCTCATCAAAATCTGTTGCATGACAAACGCGGACATACAGAAAAACACGAAAAGTGACTTTAATTTATAATATGTATAGATTTTGTGAAAAGCTGCATGTGGAACTAAATCCTCTTCAGATTGTTTGCGATTATTAATAAAAATTAATTTTATTACTAGCTGTGTCTCGTGGTTTCACCTGCATAAGTCTTGATCCCGTGGGAACATCGGGATAAAAAGTATCCTATGTACTATGCCGCCTCACGAAAAAGGTTTTCCGACTAACGAAACAACAGCTGAGTACAGTAACAGCAGCTGTAACTGGCCATGGGTCATTTAATAAATACCTCTTTGTAATAGGAGTCACAGACAGTCCGCTGTGCAGAGCCTGCATGGAGGACGACGAGACAGCAGCTCATGTGCTGTTATACTGCCCAGCGGTCGCCGCATACAGGGCAAAGTACTTCGGTAACCCAGGTACCCTACGTGAGATTGTCAGTGACACCAAGGCGTTGCTGGCCTTCTTTGAGGAGCTGGGGTGGATCGAATAACCGATTTTCCCACCCATACGCAAAATACGCGCTTAGACGTGGAGTTGCGGATACCAGCCCGTACTACCTATTACCTATCCTATGTACTAATCCAGGACATGGTCTACCCGTGTGCCAAATCCGTTCAGCCGGTTTAGAGTGAAAGCATAACAAACAAACCAACCACTTTGAAAAACTAAATCCCGTGCACACAACCCTTTTTTTTCATAGGTAAACATTACTATCGCTGCCAAGCCCTGCAAGAAAGAATAGTCCTTATGGTGTTCAGATATGCGTGTCCACGATAGTACATCGTTTCATCAAATATTAAATAGTTGTTAACAGCAACTGCTTGGTTAAAAGAATATATTGCTGAAAGTTTCTAACATTTTTATGAATGCCAGAAGAATTTATAACAGGGTCTCAATTTCTTCTCAGTTTACGGTTAAAACTGTAAAATTCTTACTTTAAATTTCAATAGATTGCATGTCAGGAAAATGTGTGCACAAAATAAGTTACTGTAACAGGTATTTTTAGACTATTTGTGTTATATGTATTTTTGATTATGTAGCTAAGTGATAAATGCATTATTGGAATATAAAATGGTTAATAGTGGATTGATAAGACAGGACACAAATGTTTTTTCAGGTTCCGTTTTACGGAACCTCAACTACCACACTAACCCCCCCTAACTACCCCCTCTTATCTTAAAGAACGTTTCCAGTTCCTTCATGACACACATAATAGATATCTGAGGTCATCAGAAAACTTGAGACTAAAGATGCCGATGCATTCCACCAGCTTTTATGACAAATCTTTTACAGTTCAAGCAGTACGGTTATGGAATGCCTTGCCTGTGTCGATAAGGCGTGCTCAGTCTTTGACCACTTTTAAAACTGTGCTGAAAAAACACTTCCTCTTTCCTTAAACATAATCATTACATATAGTTCCTTATTCTTGTTTCATGTTTATTATTTTATATATATCTATGTATGTATTTATATATATATGTATATGTATATATTTACGTGGTTAGGTTTATGCGTTATGTATTTATTGTGTATGTAAATGGTACACCACTGACTACCTGCAGTATTGTCTCTCCTTCTCCCTTTAATCCATCCAAAGGTTGTCTGTAAAAGATCGCTTTTAGCGATAAGACCGCCCATTGTGTCACCCTATGTAACATTTCTAAATTTATTTCTGTAATTTATATGGTGTGCATAATAAAGAATATTCTATTCTATTATATTCTATTCTATTATATTCTATTCTATTCTATTCTATTCTATTCTAACCATGTGATCATGGTAATTGGAATGCAATTGGAGGAGCTTATATTCAGCACTAGACTGCATTAGGGATAATAATATTCATATATTTAATGGGAATATATATATTCTGGAGAATATGTTATATTCTGGAACTCTCACAGAATAGTCACAAAATAAAACAACAAAATAATGAAGGTGTCACAAAACTTAACAGAAGTTCTGCATCTAACTCTCCACTGACCATTGTTACATCTAAATCAAAATAAAGGTCTGTGGCCAAACATATTATTCTTAAAAATAATTACCTTAACATAAATACAAAACAAACATCTCATACAAATAACAATCACACAAAGGTTTCCTCTCATTCTGCCTATTATTCTAAATGAACACACAAAGACGACATTCTGTACAATATTATAACAATGTTTACGTTTTATACCGTGCATTAGTACCTGCGGGCACTCCCCCACAGCCGCTTTTCGAAACAAATAAGTACTACCGCCCACGGGCGAGATTTTGAGTTGCATATCTATGTACATAAATAAATAAAATGCATTTACTTGGTGTGTCGACAGCCACATGGAATGCAACGAGGTTTCGTGCCTCCCGGCCTTCTTCTTGCACAAGCTGCCTCACTTCCTCCATCGCAAATCAACCAGAAATTTTAATTTTCTGGACAAAACAAAAAGGAAAAACTCGATACATCACTCGCGGATATTAGTCAATTTGTGAACATCTGAATGCACTTTGAAAGCGAAATGTTATAAATGTAAAGTAAAAATGCAATAAATCAAAATTCAAGTGTTTATACGTTAACAACTGGCGCAAATGCGAAAAATAATTTAGCGAATATTTTCATAACAACTCGCATTCTGACAGTTTCGTTTACAAATGTTACCAGCTCAGTATAATTCAGATAAACGAACGAACTGAGTTGCAATTGCAACGAGATTTTTTATTTACTACCGCTTAACAAATCTATTTTATTTACAGCATTAAGTCAAATCTATTCTATGTTTACTTAGAATGTATCGTTTTTGATACGTAGGATACGTAGGATAAAACTTCCATAAAAGCGCTCCCTCACCGGGGTCATTCATATGTAATATAAGATTCGATTCGATTCGGTTGAATACAAGATTCGATTTCGAGCATTATTTCGTTACAATACTGCTTCACTGACTGATGAGCATTTCCCTGTAGTAGGTATTTCAATAATACACAAACAAACGTAAATAATGTACGCACAGTGGTGCCGATTCTTGTCACAAAGGCCCTCATAGTTACTATACTCTTTATAGTTACTTTACTCTTTGCAAAGGCCTCTAAACTAGACTAAAAATCACTAAAATTTTGTTTGTTCCTGTCAAACGACAATTTCCCATTTTGAAATAGACTAAAGTGACACAACATAACTATATTTTAGTTTGACAGCACTAATACTGAATTTTTTATTTAGCGAAAATGGCTATTTTACTATTCTGAATTTGACGTTTTTCGCCTAAAAGTAAAAACCAAACCAGACTAAACCTGACAAATTTTAATCACGATTAAAAACGTGTGGGATAAAATACGTTGTCATGAACTAAAATTCACACCAACATCTCGACTTCACGTGCAAAATAACAGTACCTACTGTATTTATTTTTTCTTTTGCTTATATCTGGAAAATGGTACGTCCTATCGCAAAAACAATGAAAATTTCTACCCCCCTTTTTTATTATGGAGGTCGAAATTTTCATTATTTTTCCCTTACCCCCAAAACTCAACATGCAGTTAATATTTTTTCATATTTTCCACACAAAAAATGAAAGATTCCGTTAAAAACACGTCGAGGCTACAACCACTGCGCGCCTCTGGTTCTAAAAAAAATCACGGATTAGGGCAAACCCTAGAGTATGTGTTATATATTCTAAGGGCAAACCACAGGTACCACGTGGATTCACGATTGTCAAATTCGATTTTAGTTGTCAAAATTATTTTTAAAATTAATTGTTTATTATTTTTAGAGATTTGTTTTTGCAGAACAGCTTTAAAATTCTCATAGCCAATAATGAATTTCAGTGATAGTTTAGTTCGGTGTACAAGAGAATTGGCACCAATGTCCACTTTATACAGGAGAAAAACCTGAATTCCTCACACATAAACTTCGAAAATACCCTAGTATGTTCCGTGATTATTTTTTAGTTTTCAAGTTGTTATTTTTTTTGTATTATAAAATTCATAATTCTTAATTCATTTTCAAATATTCATATCTTTTTTTGTACTGGATATTTTTCAGTTTTTTTTTCGTGACGTATGTACAACCGTCTTGAATGTCCACCGGATACTCGAAAGCAAAAAGTGTCCACACGTAAAGGTGCGTTCACGTCGCTGGCGTCATCTAAGTCACTGAGCCTGCGCTGCGACACGGTCACTACAATTAAGGGGCATGCGCTATGGTAGCCCGCAGAGTTCAAATTTTCTTTAGTTTTTTACATTTTGCAGATTAGTGTGAGGTTTTATGTATGTTGATTAAAATATGATTCGCGACCGTAACCAATATGGCTTTACATAATTATAATCATTACAATCAGCAATACACTTAGAGTGTATAACACAATACAACTCCATAAGTAAGCACAATCACCAAATGACATGATTTCATGAAATAGTTATTCAATGCGATTATATGAACTTAGAGAGTTGTATTGATCACTTTTATGATTATTAATTCTATAAATAAACAGTTTATACGGCCGCGAATCATATTTAGATCAACATACAAAATGATACTGACCAGTAGATACTGGTCAGTATCATGTTTTCAATAATCAAAACAATAATCGTCACATTTTCAGCCAATTTACACAAAATCTTAATGAACTATTTAACGAGCACGAATCACTCCGTCCATTGGTGAAACTGTTCAAAATCCGTTTGGTAGTTTCTGAGTTAATCGCGTTCAGACAGACAGACAGACTGACGTGGTGGGGGATTTTGTTTTATAATATGTAAGGATATGGATATTAGTTAGGATAATGAAAATAAAACATCTCAAATAAAAATGCTTTTTATAAATATTATTTCAAGAAAATTAAATGCCGAAATTATTTGGCAACATTCTATTTTTATTTCGTAAGAGATTTCAGTCGGTATTAATTTGCAACACCCCCTTCTTTTCGTTGTCAAGCAAGATGGCGGACCAGGTACGTGTTGGTTTTCTGGCTAAAATAATTAAAATTTTGGCTAAATCATTATGAATTTGTTTCAAAAGTGACAATAAATACTTAAAGCTTCATCTGACTAATATTTTTCAAGTGTAAAACAAGTGTTATTGTGACAATGTGGTTCCGAAGTTGGTGCACGTGGGAATCGGCTTTCTCGATAAAAATCCTGACAAAATGTGTTCTAAATTGCAACTTATACCCCGTTTTCTGAACTAAATGGTGCTTTAAAATGAATTAACTTCAGTATCTTTAAAATCATCAAGCTAAAACTCGATCAAATCCATCATGGAAGTGTGTTCGATCGATAGGTTAGTTCCGTTGTAAAAATGTGTTCAGTTTAGTCAAAACCGTGCTAAAAATGTCCAAACATTGTGATTCACCCCTAAAATATCTAATGTTCTTAGACATTTATTTAGTAATACTATAAAAATAATAAATTACTCTGAGTTGATAGGTTATGTTTACATCTGAACTTCAGCATATTCAGAGACTATTTAACCTATTTTTATCATTAATATTCCACTGGTTTTCGATAACAACAAACTAGGTCGTCTTTATTTTAATTCTAAATCTAAGAACAAAACTATAAAAATAAAATGATCTGAAAAGTATGACCACAATGCATAACTTTGCTATAGAATCTGCTACAACTGAAATAGCTGGCGCTAGCTTGATTGAATTAGTCTTAAAATACACAAATAACCCACTGACCAGATCCCACAACAAAATGAAGACAAAGTTGTGTTTTTCAGATCCAAAAATATTAAAACTTTAAAAATAGGTTCAACCTAAAATTATTTTATAAAAGTGATTGAGGACACTTGCAAAGACTTTAAAATGATGATACCCACACGACGGTCTTCTGACAACCAAGTGACGAAGAACGTGTTCTAACCCAAACTCTGATTACGGTCAAACAAGTGATCTTCAATAATTAAATAGTTTTGTAATTCAATAATAACCTGAAATTCATGAAAAAGATGTATTTAAATAATATCATTGATATCAGATCAACTAGTCATACAGTGGCTATTAGTAGTAGCTTATCTGAAGACTGTTCTGGATATTCAATTAAATGGGTTTGATGCATTTGGTGCACATCTCAACTTGTACACCATGCTCAAATGGTGAACTTAGCAACTGGTGCACTTCTCATATGGCACACTTCGCAACTGGTGCACTTCTCAATTGGTGCACTTTGCAAAAGGAGCACTTTTTAAGATGGGTGGAGATTTGGAAAAATTGTCTAAAAATGAAAGAGTCTTTGGTTTTGCATAGGTAATTTTCTTAAAAATACAATCAACAAAATAATTTTAAGGTAACTCTACATAATCACTATAAAGTTTTTATTTTTTCAAAAATAAAATAATAAAAATATAATTATGTAAGAAAAAATTAGATCTACAGCAAAAAGTTATCATAAGAAGGACATGATATAATATCATATTATATCAATAACCTTTATACCTTTATTGGGCTTGGTTATTGATTATATTTTTAAGAAAATTACCTACGCAAAACCAAAGATTCTTTAATTTTTAGACAATTTTTCCAAATCTCCACTCATCTTAAAAAGTGCTCCTTTTGCAAAGTGCACCAATTGAGAAGTGTACCAGTTGCGAAGTGTGCCATAATGAGAAGTGCACCAGTTGCTAAGTTCACCATTTGAGCATGGTGTACAAGTTGAGATGTGCACCAAATGCGTCAAACCCAATTAAATCAACAATGAAACATTAATTTGTGTGTTGTGGGTTATTGAAGCCATTATTATTTTCAAAGCTTTAATTTTTAATTCTTAAAGTGTGCATTTATTTTTCAGCTGTAGTTTGTTTGTAGTTTTGCTTTAAAATTAAGTTGATTAGTTTTACTTTCTATCCTAAACCCACTCTTCTTTTACCTTCACTCTTTCCGTAGTTAGAAAAACTATTTTTTTTATCAATAACAAAATTAATGCATTGATAAAATTACAGACGGAACGTTCATTCCAAAAGCAACCAACGGTTTTCTTGAACCGTAAAAAGGGTATTGGTGTGAAGCGTAGCAGGAAACCACTGAGGTACCACAAAGATGTGGGACTCGGTTTCAAAACTCCTCGCGAGGTAACGCATGATGTGTGGAAACTAACGTGTTTCTTTTTCCGTAGACAGAGAAAGCGTTTCAGAAGCAGGCGACGGTGTTCCTCAACCGGAAGGGGGTGATGAAGAGGAAAGACATGAGACATTCTAAGAATGTCGGTCTTGGTTTCAAGACTCCACGTGAGGTGTGGTACACTTAGTTATGGTCGATGGGATCCAGGCTTGCAACGGTGGTGGCTACTACGTTGTTTGTTTTATGTGCAATGGACTTTATACATTTGATTTTTTTAAACCACAACAACTCATATCTATTTAATCCTAATGGATTATTAAAACCAATTTGTTGTATAACTAATAAATAAATTACTGTACCATCCAATCCAAAGATAACTATTTATTTTTAAATATCATTGAGATGAAAAGAACATTCTTATTAACAGTTTCCAAAATATTTTTTCCCTAAAGTACTAGCAACATATTGATTGAAGCAACTTGAAATAGGTATTATCTGAAAGATATTTGTATGTCCAAAATTCTAAATAGTCCATTGTACATGAAACAGTTCCATGTTGGTCAGAAGAGGAGCTTGCTTTAACATGTGCATGGCTGGAGTCGTCCAGTGAATTCAACAAATATTGGAGCAGATCATTTTGACACTATAAATGTGACTTTAGATAACACTTGTGTTTCATGAATGCAGTCAGTCATTGCAATTTGAATCACTGATGTTCAAGTCACATTATGCATGGTCATGATAAGCAACAACACAAGTCTCTAACAATGTAGGTAAAAGTTGAAATCAGTTATATTTTGATCATAATTAAAATCTTTGAAATCCAATCTTACAGTTTTAGAAATTAACTCAACACAGTATATAACAAAAATGGTCAAATTCTATTTCCCAATTAAATCAATAGTTAATTAAAAATTATTCACAAATTGACCTAAAATACCAATTTACAATAAAAAAAGAACCTTATCTCCTGCATGCCAAGTATCAAAACTATCTGCTCCAATGTCATCAGGTTATGGTCAGCATTGTGCTAACATTATCAAGCTAGGTGCTATCAGTCCATGAAGGAAGGTATGGTATGCATGCTGCTCTCAATGTAACAATGTTAATATTTAGATATAAGTTCATTACTAATTATTTTTTATATAAAGTGCAATTTTTACAGAAGAGATTATCTTAAAGGCATATTAAAAAAATATTTTCTGTAGCAATTGCATCATAGAATAAGATATCATAATAACTTCATATAAAACACTGGTATTCAGCTGCATCCGGTTAGGCTGGAAGCCGACCCCAACATAGTTGTGAAAAGGCTAGGCAGCTTCATAATTATTGTTTATCATTGAATGTGAATGGAAAAGGGGAGAAATTAGTCTGTGTGTGACCAACTTATACCATGGAAACAAGCCGAATTTACGAAGTTTAATAGTGCTAAAACTCCAGAATTCTTAATTGCTGTTTACGTCATATTGGTTGCTTGCAGAAGTAAACATTAATATTATGAGATTCTGTAATAAAGTTGAGCTACTTTGGGATTTAAAATAATGGGCACGAATTTAATCCAATTCTGATATAATGGAAGTTTCAAATGCTTGTAAACACTGCTAACATGATGATACCCACACGACGGTCTTCTGACAACCAAGTGACGAAGAACGTGTTCTAACCCAAGATCTGATTACAGTTGAAACAAGTGAGCTTCCATATTATAGAGTTCTAAATTCTTATCACTAGTGGAGGTTATAATTGTAACCCGTTTTGGTTTGGAAGATTTAACAGTGAAGCTAGGTGTAGCTTATTCGCTTAAATTTGCAGTATTTGGGCAATACAGAATATACCCTAAAACTACAGCAATAAAGTTTATTTTATAGTAGCGAACTAGCGACATAACACGAATATTTGGAGAAATACGTAGAGCCATTAGCGTCATAGGACACTATGCTAACTTGTCTTTGATCGAAATAGTTATCTTTACATGGAGCCAAGTTTACTACTTTACAAACGTTGCATATGCTCCATTGTGAGTTTTTGAAATATGTGCCATACAAAAACGGTAAACTCACAAAGACGAGACATCAAAATTAGTAGCCTTCGGCCCCAGCTTCACTGCTCCATTCCTACCCAAAACAAAACATCCATAGCAAGGGCAAATCACCAAACCAAACAACCGGGAGAAGGACCTAAACCGCTTCACAAACCACAACTAACTTTTCCAACCACCATTTTGAAAATACTTAACACTCACTTTTCCAAAACAGGCGATTGAAGGCACATACATCGACAAGAAGTGTCCCTTCACTGGCAACGTGTCGATCCGTGGTCGTATCCTCACTGGAGTGGTCCAGAAATTGAAGATGCAGAGGACTATCGTCATCCGCCGCGATTATCTGCACTACCTGCCTAAGTACAACAGATTCGAGAAGCGTCACAGGAATATGTCTGTACACTTATCGCCGTGCTTTAGGTAAGGATTATTTTACATAAAGATTTTTTTGTAAAGAGTTAGGTTAGCCGCTGCATTCTACTGTACAAAAATACTGTTGAATGTAAAAGCTTACATTGGGGAGCAGTAACTTTTAGATACAGGCATTAGTGTAAACATGATTGTGTAATAAAACTTACAATAAATACTACACACATATAAGCTTTTATTTGAAAGAATATGTCTGGAAACTAGAAACACTTCACAGCTTAGTATTGACCTACTTTTAAACGGACCATGCTTCAAAATTAGATAGTGAACCTATACTCGATTTGAAATAAGAGACGTTTAGATATATCTTTTTTACAGTCCGTTCAACCGATTTTGACTTCTACTGCATTGGTGGCATGAAAAATAGCAGCTGCAATAAACAATTGGTATTGTAACCACTTTTTGCTTTTAATGCTATCCTTATGCCTACGGTATAGAAGTGAAAATCGGTTGAACGGACTGAAAAAAGGTTTGTTTAACACAGTGGCGCGGAGGGTGTCTTAACTTGTTTCAAATGGAGTATAAGTTTGGCATAAAATTGGTTTCTGGATAAGTAATGTTGATTAAAAATTTCTACAAGCTGAATAAAACACTCCTTTATTCCTAGGATTAAAATGATGATACTCACACGACGGTCTTCCGAACAACCTATTGACGAAAAACGTGTTTGTTAACCCAAACTCTGACTATATCCCATTTACAATCTCGACTGACATGTATAGAACGTTTCTATAAGACATTCCATTTTTATATTTCCAGGGACGTGGAGCTGGGAGACATTGTAACCATCGGCGAGTGCCGGCCGCTCTCCAAGACTATCCGTTTCAACGTACTAAAAGTTACGAAGGGCAAAGGCTCTAAAAAATCCTTTAAGAAGTTCTAATAAACTTATGTTATAAGTATTTTGGTGTTTTTATTGTTGTTTAAGCCCCAAGAAAACTGGCTAGCTGTCTTAAAATACGAAAGGCACTTATATTTACTGTACCTACACGGAATGTCCGTAGCAGGTCGCGTTGCGTAGTTTCTGCCTATCCCCGTGAGAAAAGGCGAGTTTCAAGTGTAACGGTGGCTATAGGTAATGGCCCATTACACTTATAAGGGCATAACCTAAAAGTTGGCAACATCGCAAAGAGCTGTCAAAAATATTTGACATCTATTTGCGACGTTGCCCACTTTCAGAATAAACGCTTAAAAGTTGCTTTCGTAAAATGTATGTAAGTAACTTATGACTGCGTTTACACATAAAATAAAATTACAGTAAATTCTCTCACGTATTATCAAGTTCATAATCGCGAAACTGCCATCTCTCACCGTCTAGACAAAGCTGCTGCTGCAATTAGTACACCAAAGACGCACGCAAAGAAAATGTTGGGTAAAACCCTGGATAGAAAATACAATGTCACAAGGTGCATTTGCAAACCTTTCAGACGAAAACGAATTACTTACATTACAATGATTGTCTCGGATTTCGAATTTTTGCTGGGGCGACGACACTTTGCATAACTGCGAGTGTTTGCAAACGGTCGGCGCTGTTTGTATAATGAATGAGTTACGAATCATACAATCTACCTGCGACATACGAGTATGTGTACACGACATTCACATAAAACAAAATATAATACCAGCCTGTTAGGGTCGATTTATACTAGCGCAGAGTCGAAGCGCATCGAAGCGTCAAATTTTTTACAACTAAAGCGAAGCCGCACGAATGCACTCTCACGTGTAGTAATGGGCATCAACAGCAGAGCTATTGAATCACTTGCCAGTTGACTCTCGTAGCTGAAACGTGTGTAAAATGGTTGACATTGATTTTGCTATGATATTACTTATATCTGAAGTTGAAGAAGAAGAAAACGAAGAAAGAAGAAAAAGAAAGCGGAATTATAGTGTTCACAACTTGTGGAAGAAAAGACGTATTTGTGGTGAATTTACTACTTTTTGCGTTGATTTATATCGATACCCGAGTTTTTTTTACGACTATTATAAAATGGACTACGATCAATTTACAAACTTGGTCAATATTTTGAGACCACACATTGAGAAACAAGAAACAAATTTAACGATACCCATTTCCGTTGAAGAGCGAATATCAGTCTGCTTAAGGTGAGTTTTATGCTTTCTTACGATTGTAGCACTTTATTAACTTACACGCAAGGTGTTAAACACTTCTTGTTTGTTCAACATAAATATCAATATTTTCATGCCTTAGATAGAATAGCATAAAACAAGCTTGTATTTCAAGACTCTTTATTTAAAAATTTGAAATAATTATTCACCATGTGAAATCACAGTTATTAAGGTCATTAATCATTATTATCAGTCATTATAAGTAAATTCTTCGAAATCGTCAAACTTCGATTGCCGCTGTTGCTGTGTTCTCGAAATAGGTTGTGGTATGTAAGGCGATGGTGGAGCAGATGATGTTGTGTTGGATATAGTGCCGTAATTTGTATGGTTGGGTGGCGTGGTTGAAGTAGGTGGTGGACAATAAGTAGTGGATGGGATGTAAGTTGAAGTTGATGGTGAGGAATAAATTTGCTGTTGTTGTGTTCCATAGCAGTTAGTCATAGATGATGGAGTATCGCTACTTTCCTCGGAGGCAAGTTTTACTTCTGCATCAGTAACCAGGCCAAGTATTGCCCGTTTTAATTCAGCTTGAATTCGTATAGGCATCTTTTTTACTGATTTACTCATAGATAGAAAAAACGCATCTAATGGATCTTCTTCCTTTCCTTTGGCCTCGACATATTGTCTGAATAATTTCTGCGATAGAGGTAGTGTTTTATTTCTGGTAGTATGATTTGATAATGCCGAATCAGAGCGTGAACTTTCCCCGACGTCAGATGTTTGTGACTCTATAATTGAGATGTCTTCAGTGGACACTGAAGACATCTCAATTATAGAGTACAAAAAGGCTCTTAGAGCCTTTTTGTAACAGTCACGAAGTTTCTTCCATTGTTTCTGACATTCGGCCACTAGAAAAAAAAACAGTTGAATAAAAATAGGTATCTAGTAAACTTCATTAATTTGTTACAGATTTCTAACTACTGCTATCAGTTTCAAAGCACTGGCTCATACTTTTCGAATGGGCTATGCTACAGTTTGGAAGATTGTACACGAAATTTGTGCCGCAATTTGGAAATATTTACGACCCATTGTTATGCCAAAACCAACGACAGAGTCATGGGTTAAAATCGAGGAAGATTTTAGAAGATTATGGAATTACCCTAATTGTATAGGAGCGATTGACGGCAAACATGTCAATATAAGGGCACCCTGCAACAGCGGAAGTCTCTACTACAATTATAAAAAGTTTTTCAGCACTGTCTTGTTAGCTATTACTGACGCTAAATATAAATTCATTGTAGTAGATGTTGGTGCATTTGGGCGTAACAACGATAGCGGCATATTAAGCAGTTCCAAATTTGGACAACTATTACAAAATAATATGCTTGGTATACCGCCTAATAAATGCTTGCCAGGTACGACAATACCAGTTCCTCATGTTTTTGTTGGGGACGAAGCATTCCCTCTGTGTGAACACATTATGAGACCTTATCCTGGAAGTCAGGTATTAAACGATATAGCGAGAAGAAAATCTTTAATTATCGTTTAAGTCGAGCAAGGCGTCTAGTGGAAAGTTCATTCGGAATATTACAACAGAAATTTGAAGTTTTTCAAAAACGTATAAGAATGCAACCAAAGTTTTTAGATACGCTGATTCTTGCATGCACGTGCCTGCATAATTACACTTTGGAAGATTTTGGGTCTGAAGACGTTGCCCTGTCTAATAACAACATTTTACAAAATTATTCATTTGACAGCCAAGACATGTACAGACGCCAGCACATCAAGCTACTACAATCTGTCAGATTTCTTTAATAGATTTTGAACTTTATTCCTATAGTATAAGGTTCAAGGTTGATTGGGAAAATTTTACAGTTTCGGGTAGCTTGACCTGCTGGCGTCTGTACATAACCGGTAATCAAAACGTGGACGCGATGAATATCAGAGAGAACTTCAAAACTTATTTCATTTCTGAACATGGGGCAGTACCATGGCAAAATGAAATGATAACACGATGAGATAATTGACAAAAAGTTTTTTTTGGCGCCACCCCGCGCCGCACCACAACGGCAACATCGCACGACAGCGAAAATATTGCGTAGTAATAAATACTTGCTTTACTTACCAGTTAATTTCATTTCCCCGCTAACTTTTTCCCAAGCATTATTTTTGGAATGTTTGTCACTATAATTTTTAGCTTTTGGATTAAATAGGCATTCATATTTTTGCACCAGGTAAATAAATTTTTCGTCCGAGTCCATTGTGATTAATTAACACCGACGCAGGCCAATTTCCGACTGATGACGCGTTGGTTCGCTAGTGGGCGCGTGGATACACGAGAATGCGCGCGCTCGCGCGCGCACCAATCAGCGTTGTTCGCGCACGTCTTTTTAAAATCTCCGAAGTAATGTGTGCGTTACGCTGTGGAGGTTGAATTTGTTATGTTCAGTTTTGGATAGACGCTTCGATGCGCTTCGACTCTGCGCTAGTATAAATCGACCCTTACTGTCCCACTGCAGGGCAAAGGCCTCTTCTCACACAGAGAAGGCACGAGTATTGATCACCACGCTTGCTCAAGACGGGTTGGTGATTTCAGACTTTTATTAACTACAAGTCCAGGTTTCCTCACGATGTTTTCCTTCACCGATGTCAGTAATGTCCAAGTAAACTCAGAAAGTACATATGAATTGAAAAAGTCACATTGGTACTTGCCCGGATTTGAACCCACAACCTCGTGCATGAGAGGCGAGGCCATCACGACACTAAACAAAAAACCTTTTTAAATTATATAAAATTACTAGCTTTTGCCCGCGACTTCGTCCGCGTAGAAGTCGAAAATGGTTCTAATAGGATTTTTTATTTGTTTTTTACGTTATTAATTTTGTTACTTATAAGTAACATATAAATTATTATGTGAAAATGTTTGAATAATTATACAATATAACAATCTTTATTATAGTAATAAGGATATAAAGGTTAAATAAACTTGAAAAAAATAAATAAAAATGTGAACACGAAGCTCGGCCTTTGATCTGGCGAAAGATACACGGGTGTATTATCTTTTTACAACGAAATCTAAATACTACACCTACCGCAGTATTTCTTTGTAAACAATATTTTTTGGTTTTCTTTCGGGTGCTAGAATCACCAGGCTACTCTGTGCGCTTACTCTGGAGCATGCTGCATACAACTGGCCGTGGGAAAATCAGTAATGCTCGCGAAGGAGGAGGCGGAGCGCGCGAGGGAGAGGCAAGATGAGCGCCCTCACGCCCCTAGTCGCCGCAGGAGACGCCCCGGGCGTCGGGAGTCGCGAGCCGATTTCCGGCCACCGTCGTAGGCGTGGGTCTGCGGACGGTGAGCAATGGGTAGCTCGCCGTCCGATAAGGACCAGCCCCAGGTCGACGGCGCGTTGTGTTCCCTGCGCGCCTCAAAGAGATGTCAGCACCAACTGACGGGGTCCGTAAGGGCCAATGCCGGGGTTGCGAGTTTGTCCGAAAGGGATATCGCGACCCTGGCACACAGGCAACGGAAAGAACACAGGTGGATTTTAGTCAGTAAAAGTCTGACACACCCTCCCGCTCCGCCCAGAGCGGGAGAAGTTATTTGATAATTCCCCACCCTAAAAAAAAAAAAGCGTAATTTGATGGTGTTAGGGGAATCCTAAGAATAAATACAGACCTCTGTAAAGCTTACAAACCTTCAAAAGCGGTACTAATATGTATAGTACGGTGACTTTCGAGACATTCCAATTTTAAAGAGTATTTGCATTGCAAGCACCAAGCCTTTTGTGAGTTCAACCTTTTTTGAATAAAATCGGATTGACTTTTCAAACATGTGTCAAAATAAAGCACTAAGGAGTATTGGTATCAACTTCGAACTAAATCACTCCCAAAATAACTTCCTTCCCCTATTTAACCCCATTAGGGTATGAATTTCAATAAAATACGAAACAGGTCTTCCATTAATTCTGTTAAAGAATGTTTATGCAAAATTTGAAGTAGATTGGACCAAGGAATCACGTTGTCCCATACAAACTTTGCCCACCTTTTTCACCCCCTTAGGGGTAGAATTTCGAAAAATCCTTTCTTATCGGATGCCTACGTCATACAAAGAACACACCCTCCAAGTTTCAGGTCTCTACGATCAGCGGTTTAGGCTGTGCGTTGATCCGTCAGTCAGTCATTCAGGACAAAGCATTTTATATGTATAGAAGATAGATAGATAGATAGATAGATAAAGCTAGTCCATTGTCAATTTCAATGCTAAAATCACGTGTGTGGAATACAAACAGGTTATCATTGTTATAAACTTCTGTAAAGTAGGTAATAAAGGGGTTTCAGTCTATTCTTATATGGTCTTTGAAAGCCACTGATTTGTAAGACTCCTGTAAATTTTCACTCACAAGTCTGTTGTTTTGTATTCGGAAATAACTGTTCAATAGGTATGATGCCTGGGTAAAAAAAAAAAAATCCAATTAGTCCGTCATCGCCGGCCCCAATTCAAAGCTGTGCATTTTATTCTTGTAAGCAATCCCTTCCTAAAAAATACTTTTGATTTTTGAGTCTACCCCGTGGGTCCACGGGGGCGTACCGCAAGCGAAGTGAACGGGCTATTGCTTCCCAACATCATTTCCAAATGCACCAAAATTTCCGATCACTGGAGTAAATATAACTGTCTTAGTGTCATAGTATGCCATTTTTATTGCACCCGGTCGGTATTGATTGCACCCGGGCGCTACATGGGCTAAAAATGGCGCTGGGTTAAGACCAGACACCAAAACCTATTTAAAACTGCTGTAAAACTGTTGCGTTTAAGCTTTTCTTCATAACTCGACAAAGTTAGTTCTATTTCTGTGTAATGCTCACCGAAAACAGAACCTTTTCAAGGTGGAGTGCTGAAATTTTCAGGGTCGCTCTTACCTACTACATTCTCATAATTCTTGAGCTTTTCTTCCGACAAAGCAACTAATTCCTAGTATTTTTGGAATGATCAAAAGAAAATCTAACCTACCCGAGTGTGCCATTTTCGGGCTCGCTTCGCTTGCTCTTGTATTCTGCATTCAGTTAAAAACAGTTTTTTGAATTTAAAATATCAAATAAAACCTAACCCTTCCAAGGCGGGTTGTTAAAACGAACTAGCTTCGCTGGAAATATATGCACGTCATAAATAAAACCCAATAACACTATACCCGATCTGGGAATCGAACCCTGGACCTCATGCTCGGCAGTAGCGCTTGCGACCACTAGACCAACGAGATATACCTACCTCAATAATATTTCTCGGCACCCATTGGTGACCCCCCAAAATCTTGGGCTGCGCCTGCCTTTAAGTTCGTCGATTATTACTCGTTAACCTGTAAAGCCTACTTAGCTGTGATAGTTTTCCTTGTAACTTCGATAAATATACTACTGCTGTGATTTTTTTCATAAATCCAAGTACAACCATTTAGCTGGCAGGGGGGGATACTATACTCTAACAAAAATGAGCACTTTAAGCTTAATATTACGCAAACGGATCCCTAAATTGAAAAATGACTTTCACACACCCACAATATTTTTGAACGAACTTTCCAACGACACCCCACGCCATAGGATAGACGAGAAAAAAAAACATCCCCACTTTACGTGTAGCGGAGGTACCTACCCTAAAAAATGTGCGCGGACAGACAGACGGACGGTCATGGCGAAACTATAAGGGTTCCTTGTTTACTACGGAACCCTAAAAAGTGACATCGATCACAGACACTTTTGCTTGCTAACGAGTCTTCCCACTGACTGATCGGTCTGGGAAATGAAACAGATATTTTTGCGTAATAAAATTGTATAATAAGGATTTAAAAATAGAAATTAAATGAAGACAACGTCGAAAGCTCAAATGACTTTTTTGTAAACATAAATGATAACCAGTAGATTTTTAAGAAAAAAGCTTAATAAGAAAAATAAAAAGCAATATTAGCTTAAACTTCAACAGCCACAAACATTTTTGAGGTAGGTTTTCGCCAACTCGACAATAAATCAGCTAGAGTTAGGTTTCTTTTCATCGAGTCAAACGGGGTGTTGGTGAAAGTGTCATTTATGGCCGCTTCACATCTTGTCCCCTCGTGATTGTCAACACATTGACAGAATGGCTCATCCTCCTCGTTCAGGGAACATATTCCGTTATTCAGACAATAACCATGACACGCGTACACTTCACATCTTTTCCCTGAATAACCGGCATTACAACTGAAATAATGGCAAATTCAAACATAATTATTTAAACTTAACAGGGAAACGGAAGGAGTAGTAAATGTTTTACCTGCATAAAGGTCCGTCATCAGTGAAACTACAGACACCTTGCAGACAATAGTTGAGACATTTTGACAGTAAATCAGCTAGGCTGGGTTTGCTTTTTTCTATGAACGTAGGGGTAGAAGTGAAAGTTAAAGTGTCATCTTTGACAGCTTCACATCTTGTTCCCTCGTAATTACCAACACATTGACAGACTGTGTCATCCTTCTCGTTCAGGGAACAGTCACCGTTGTTCAGACAATAACCATGACACGCGTACACTTCACATCTTTCCCCGGAATAACCGGCATTACATCTGAAATAATGATAATTTCAAACATGGTTATTTAAACATTTAACAAGAATACATAGAAAAATTGGGTACCTACAGCGGTGGTGCGGTGGTAACGGCCCCGGCTTACGTGTCCTTGGTCTTGGGTTCGAAACCAAGCAGGGACTTTACTTTGTGAAAGAAAATATCGTGAGGAAAGTGGCATGTCCTCTTTCTTACCAAACTTTCGAACACATGTGCCATGCGAGCAATTTATCATTCACTGAGGGATAAATTTAAGGCAATAAACATAATGACAGTCGCGTCTCAATATGTAGGTACCTATATGAGAACCTGATTTATGTAAAAAATAATATAGATTCTAAATACAGCGACATTCATAGCTTAAATACTAGAAACAAAGATTTATTTATTGTGCCCAGGTCTAGGCTCCAAAAAATTTGTAATTCATTTAAATGCCAAAGTATACGTTTTTACACCAAACTTTGGTCTGGTGAACTGTTGACCTAATAAGCTGCTGATATTCTGAAGTGTTGAGATTTTGAATCGTTGGTCTTACGGTGTTGATGTTTTAACTGCTGATATTATGGCTGTTGATCTTAAGTATCAAACCCACTCCCAAGCCATGTCAAAGAACTGAGCCTCAATAAATTTAAATCAATTATTAAACAGAAACTATGTCAAAAAGGTTTCTATAAAGTTAAAGATTACTTTAGACGACAAAAAGGCTTGCCAATGTAACCCCCCCCCCCCCAAGCAACAAACAAGTGTTTTAGAATCAAAGACTACATGATACTGTACGAGCTCATAAAATTGTTTGGATTCTTTTTGACTGTAAGTCAATTTATTTTAATTTTGTTTTCATTTATTGTTGACATAATCTACTCATTAATATGTTTTTATTTCCGGTATAAAGACATTTATTTCACAAAAAAAAGGAACAGAACAGTTCACTTAACATATTGAGAAAAGTAAGATAAAAATAAAAGTAAGTGCGATTCTCCGTGTTCACAATATAGGAGAATTAAGAGATAAAGGTGACAATCGGTATTGTTAGTGTTGTTTTCTAACGTGTTCTTCTAGGGCTTTTTTTAATGTATTCATAGTGTCACTATTGGTTACATCATCAGGTAGTTGATTAGGTAAACAGTTTTGCTCCCTCGTACAGTATAATTTTTCTTCCATAGTTAGTTCTGGTAGTTTGTCTCGTTGTTTAGCGTTGTATGTGTAAGTATTTTATGAGTTGTATTGCAATTTGTGGTACGTAATGTAAATTATTTTTGCATAAGCACTATTATATAGAATCAAGTTTTTCTAACTGAACAGACAGCTGCCTAGCTGTGCTGCTGGGGAGTTTGTTGCGCCACTTCTTCTTGATGTGGTGACAGGCGGGCGTTTTTGGGGGACTATCTTATGTAATTTTGACGTTCGAAAAGTGCTGATTCTCAGCCTAGTTTGAATAAATGAATTTTGAATTTTTACAGCAACCACCACAAGCTGGCACAGCGTGGTGGATTATGGCCCACTCCCTCTCATAGAGAGGAGGCCTGTGTCCCAACAATGGGAACGTTATGGGCTGATTATGCTTATGCATCCGCTGGATTTATACTAGGGGCACTCGGGGCTAGTGCCCACGGCGACAAATTTTCGGAGGGTAAGAAAATAATTATTTGCGTTATCCACTTACGCGTCCGCGCGATGTAATCACAACACAAACACTTAAAATACGAGGCTATGACACTAACTTAGCGTCCAATCGCGCGCACTCGCCAGTTAGGTATAACACAACCTGCGGACACCGGGGACATCTAGGATTTTTTGGGTGAACAATTTAGTAAGGAATAACTTGATTTTGTCGCACTTCATCGCGCCAGACAAAAGAAGGCACTTTTCACAACTACTTTTTTGGGTAGGTACTGTTGTACCCAGGACGCGCAGGCGTAATGTTTGGGTACTGTGGTTCTCACGGTGAGTGGTGTACTTTGCGAAACTGGTATTATGAGAATCCGTTATATTGAGCATCTAGTATTTTGAGAATCTGGTATTCTGAGATCGAGCCAGCATTTTATTTATTTATAAATTGTATATCGACACTTTATCCATTTTATGCAATATTTCGATACTGGGGCGGCATTTTTTATAGTCCCCAACTGCCCAGGGGCGGCGCTAAGGTGGAATCCGGAATTAATAATAATAGGTAGTAAAAATGTTTTACCTGCATTTAGGAAGTCCCTCGTCATTGCAACTGCAGTCACCTTGTAGACAATAGTTCTCACAGACTGAAAAATCGCATCTCTCACCGATATTTCGTATCAAACTCGATAGGACTTCGCAATCCTGAAGTCCCTGAATTTGATCTATTATTTTGTAGTTGGCGGCTATACCAAGTGGCCTTTCATTATAGAACTTACTAATCTCTTTAAGTTCTTCTACATTCATATATCGACCTTTCTTTGGTAATTGCCAAACGGTGCTGTAACTCTCGTTTCTACTGTTCATCCAGTAAACGTAATCTTTTGAAACTGTCAACTCTTTTGGTGCAGAATAATAAAAATGGTCAAAATGTACTCTTCCTTGTCCGTTATCAAAATCTGCTGTTTTCAGATACTCAGTTGGACAGACTTCACAAACATAAAAATAATAAATTTCCCGTGTTTGTGGGTCCAAAGCCAAGCTGGATATTGGCAACATGCTGTCTAGAACTTCTCTCTCGGAACCATTAAACCGAGCTCTCTCCATGTACTTGCCTCCAAGCTGTAGATAGGACCAGTAAATGTACCTGTAAATTGAAAAACACTATTGAATATCACGAAATGCAGCAGATTTTGAGTTTTAAACTGTCATTTGAACGTACCCTCTACAGCTATCCACGGCAATATCATGGGGGGCCTGGGCATTCATCTTGATTAAAAGGTTTCCGTTAACATTGTTATTAGATCCAGGTTTTAATGAAATCCAATTAATGCTTTTTTCATTAGTATCAGTAAAGAATAGCGTATCTGTTGCCGGGTCGAAGGCGATACTGTGAATGTTACTGCCGTTTCTTTTAATGAAACATGTGTTTGCTTTCGATCGTAAGTAATACCCACATATAGCGTCATACTCGCTCTGTTTGTCGACGTACAGCATCATGTTGTGAACTTCATCGTAAGCTAACGCTGTGGGTTTGTGGGAAAGAAGATTCACGGTGTTTGTTTTAATTCCGCCGGTATAGAATATGAGTTGATCTCGTACACTTACAGCGATGTCTGAAACAACAAAATAACAAGTTAATTTACCAAGCAGGGCCAAATAAATATAATAGCATATATAGAGTTCTGTAATAGGTATTTAACAGAAACGGGGAACATAGTTGGGAAAAAGCTACGCAAATGATATTCTATCAAACTATACTCGATAAAATGTATAGTTTGATGGATTATCAAACTGCTCCGCAATTATTAAAATATTTAAAGATTAGTATGCTTAGTATTAAAGCTTCATACTGGGTGGCCAGCTCGGAAGGAAGAATACAACTTTTATTTGGCACCATTCTGAACTGTCGCCATGAAGTTTGTTAAAGAAAACCTGTTCGATCCGAAAGGGTCACATAGGTACTGCAATAACATTTCCAAAAAGTAATAAAAAATATTATTATTATCCTTACATCAAAACAAAGTCCGCCGCGTCTGTTTGTCTGAACGCGATAAACTCAAAAACTACCAAACGGATTTTCAAACGGTTTTCACCAATGGACGAAATGGTTCACGCGCAAGGTTCAAGTCTATAATTAATTAAGGTTTTGTGTAAAATTGTGTAATATGACGATTATTGTCGAAGATGTCGGAAAAAATCTTGGCGACTGAGAGCTTTACTGGCGTGCGCCGCGTAGGTAAGCCGTAAGAGATACCTACATCAAAATGTTCTACAGAATTGTACTTAGACCTTAAAAAGTTCACCAACAAAAAAAAATTGATATGTGTGCTGGGACACATAGTAGACGTGAAACTTCAACGGACGAGTGGAAAAACGAATCGCAACGGACAAGTGGAAAAACGAATGGCAACGGACAAGTGGAAAAACGAATCGCAGTTTTCGCACTCGCGATGTAAAGAATATTTTAGGTATTTTTTTTACACCTTGGGTTACACTATTGGAGTTTTAGTAAGGATCCCATTTTTTTTTTAATATATAATATAGCCTATGTCACCCGGGGATAGTGTAGCTACCCAACAGTGAAAGAATTATTCAAATCGGTTCAATGTAAAAACTTGAGATTTCAATCTATTCTCTCCGGCGGATTATAGCGGCGGATTGAGGTGAGAAAACCCACTCTCACATAAGTATGTTGTAGCAAAGGGTAAAAGGAAATTCACCGCTTTGCATGAGATTTCGGGATATTCTTCATGTCTAGCTGCCCAAAAAAATCAAAGACATCCTTTTTTAAATCAGCTCCAAGAGTTTCATCAACGGATATTACTAATAATGACTCCTGTTGCTTGATACTCAAACTAAAATTTACTCTCTCGGTCATGACCATAAATGGGCGCGAACCCCCTAACGTCGAATGACGAACCCCTAGGGGTTCGCGTACCCCACTTTGAGAAACCCTGCTCTAAGGCAATAGCACATGTATATCTTCTAAGGATGACCTACAGTAACCATTTTTATCTTTCAGAATTTCATAAAAATATAATTGTTATTTCCGAAGCTATTTTGACCGGTATTATATTTATCCTTTTTCAATAAGATATGCCTTGACATCATATCAATAAAAACAACACTTTAAAAGATATCATTATTATTATTACGCGTAGCAAAATAATTATGGTTGACGACAACGCGGGCGCAGCGATAGGAGTCAATGACCTTTTCCTCGGCTATTAGGTATCTAGTCCCGGTAGTACGTACCCGTGGGATATATTCCGACATCTAAGCCGCAGGCATGAGCTACTTGAAAATAAAATCAAATCAAATCAAAAGTCATTTATTCAAACTAGGCTGAGAATCAGCACTTTTCGAACGTCAAAATTACATAAGACAGTCCCCCAAAACGCCCACCCTTCACCACTTCCTAGTGCGTTAGCTGGGAAGAAGAAGTGGCGCAACAAACTCCCCAGCTGCACAGCTGTCTGTTCAGTTAAAAGAACAAAAAAAAAGATTCTATATAATAGTATTCAAAATAATTTACATTAAGCAACACAAAACATAATTTAAATTATTAGCCATATATAAGCTAGCACACGCCAATATACCAAACAAAATCATCGAGAACTATACTCAGGCAGAAATAAAAAACAAAACGTAAACAGAACTTAATATCTTAATAAAAGCCACCAGGCATAAAGGGCGTGCCCGCTTACATATAGTTGTAACTGGAAGTTATAAATGATAAACTAGGACCATCGAGGTAAAATAAATAAACAAACAGTTAATTACTAATAGTAATAAATAATATGATCAATTGTCGAGGTCACTAGCTAACCACAAATTGCAATACAACTCATAAAAAAACAGTGTGATGAGTAGATTTTGTCAAAAATAAATTAAAATAACTTGACTTAAAATGTCAACAATAATTAAATTTAAATAATTTGACTTTTATAGTCAAATAAATTAAACAATTACTTATATAAACTCATATAACTTGTCAGTGGGTAAGCTGGAGAAAGAACATAAACATTGTCTTGAGTTAACTACAGCGACCAACTATTCTTATCATTTAAGTAGTCGTTGATAGAATAGTATGCCTTTGAACAAAGCTTGGATTTTACTTTCGTTTTAAACGCATTAAAAGGCAAATCTACCAAAGAATATAAAAAAAGATATTGCTATTTAAATTCACATTTCTAATACCAAAGTCCATAAGAAATTTGCAATTTTTCAACAGGGCAGGGGTCACCTGCTAAACGACGGCCGCACGCGCCCAATGTAATAAACCGGTAAAATCTCTCATAAAAAAAAAAATATGGCGAATTTTTTTCTTTTTTTTTTTGCGATTTCCACATAAATATACTCTCAGTACGATACTTAACAACACCCTTAGGGATCGGACAGTTAGCAACTAAGATGGTCCACACCATGCGTAATCTACCTTACGAACTGCGCCTCAAACATCTTGGCCTTATCACACTGGAACAGCGTAGACAAAGGGGTAGGCTCATTGAGACGTACAAAATACTAACTGAACACTACGAAGTGCCTACCCTTCAAGGCCTTTACACTCTGAATGCCAACAAACATTTGCGTGGGCATTCCCTAAAGTTATGGGAAAATTCATCTAAGAAAAAGCCTTTGAAGCAATTCTTATCTAATCGAGTTGTAACAGCATGGAATAGGCTCCCGGAGAGTGTTGTGACGGCTCCCTCACTGAACTGCTTCAAGAATCGACTGGATAGATTAAATATCTCCAAGCTATTTGATACACACGCATCAGCTAATTAGCTGTTAGTGTGTCTAACCAAATAATAATAATAATATTGTATACTTAGTTAAAATACGTTACAAATACGCGTTTTGACGATGGCAAGACCATGCCTATAATTTTATCCTGAAGTTTTAAAAAGGATTGAAAAACGATATTTTTCTAGGGTTCCGTAACCGAAGAGTGCCAAACGGAACCCTATTACCAAGCCTCCGCTGTCCGTCTATCTGTCAGCGGGCTGTATGTCATAAGAACCTTAATAGGCAGAAAGTTGAAATTTTCTTAGATTGAATATTTCTTATGCCGCTTTACGAACAAATAATAAAACGATATGGTACGGAACACTTCATGTGCGAGTCCGAGCGATGGAATTTACAGTAGCAAAAAGGTGGCAATTTACAGTAGCAAAAAGGTGGCAATTTACAGTAGCAAAACGGTGGCAAATTGACAGATGTTTTGCATCTACCACATAAAATTGCCAAGTTAAATTATTTGCTTTACCGAATGTTAAAAGTAGTGATTGTGACATAGTATTGAATAGGGAGAAATTAGAATTCGTCGATAAAACTGTTTTCTTGGGGATAACGCTCGACTCAAGGCTGCAATGGGGTCCTCATTTAACATCTCTTGCAGGACGCCTAAGTTCAGCAGCATATGCTGTGAGAAAAATCCGTCAATTTACTGACGTAGATACCGCGAGGCTAGTCTATTTCAGTTACTTTCATAGTATCATGTCTTACGGTATTCTACTATGGGGACGGGCTGCAGATATCGAGTCTATTTTTATTCTGCAGAAAAGAGCCATCAGAGCAATATATGGTCTCCGCAGACGCGATTCTCTAAGGGAACTGTTTAAAGATATTAACATCATGACGGTACCTTGTCAATATATCTATGAAAACATCATGTACGTTAGGAAACATCTAAGTCTTTTCAGTAAAAGAGGTGATAGACACAATTATAGCACTAGAAATAGGGAACAATTAGTTCAACCGGGTTTCAGACTGGCTAAAGTAGACTCAACCTTCATGGGGTACTGTTTAAAATGTTACAATAAAATACCTCCCCACATACTCCAATTGAATGAAAGGAATTTTAAATCTTGTATAAAACGCACACTATGCTGCCAAGCATATTATAAGTTGGGGGATTACATCGTTGACAAAAATGCTTGGCTCAACGCTGG
Source organism: Agrochola macilenta (assembly GCA_916701695.1). Classification (NCBI taxonomy): domain Eukaryota; kingdom Metazoa; phylum Arthropoda; class Insecta; order Lepidoptera; family Noctuidae; genus Agrochola; species Agrochola macilenta. The sequence goes on from OU753576.1 coordinate 1,519,419, forward strand.
TCCAGCTCCACAAGGCGCATAAACTAATTGATTGGCATTCGAAAATATTGTTGGAGCTGCTGAAGATTGTAGGACTATCTTTAGATTGTATAAATTCAATTTCATAGTATTATATAATTGCATAGCACATGTGTGAGCACTATGTACCTACTTTAAAGCTACCATTTACTGGGTACCTACGTCTTTCATTGACCTAAATGTGCCCTTGCGGCTGAGAGTATGTCATGCTCACTCAAATGTCTCGCTGGTGGTGGCGTGTGTGTTGGATCATAAAGTTCCCTTCAAAATGGTTGAGCTAAATGGTGCTGATCCATGCGTCATGTTCGTGAACGGGCGCCGTCAGTGGGGACTGGTCATCTCTTAGCTGCCAAGGCTTATTTTGAATTTATTTTAATTTTTGAATTGTTTTTTTCTTTATTACGGACGCTTTTAACGTGCACGTCTCTCTACATTGTTCTCACATGTATAATTACAACATGAATGATGTAACCAATATTTTGTAACAATATTCTGATTTAAAAGTGTCCGTGGAGTTTCTTGCCCGTTCTTCTCCATAGGAACCTACTACGCGTTGGAATGGGCAACTAGCTTCATATTTCTGACTGACCGACCCTTTGACAATTCAAAAGTGCCTGTAATTGGTTTATTTGAAATAAATGCTTTGAGTTTGAGTTTGAGTTTGAGTTTTGAGTTTTGAGTTTGAGTTTGACCATTACTAAATTCTAGAACAGTAGTTATTGCGGTTTAGAAACCTGTATTGGGTAGCTAAATAATATTAAAAACTGTCGGGGTAGGAATCTCCCAATATTCTGTTATCTTACTCAAGAATGTAAATATTTTGGCAGTGATTAGGACAATCATAATATTGATGACGATTCACTCATATATGAATCACTGGATCTGCTATCTACTGTATCCTGTATATTATCAGAAACCATCTTCATGTCACTTCACATCAAAACAACAACTTGTTATGAGTATGAGTAATCAATTATCAAGGTACTTTTATAATTAATTCGCATGTTCGTCGTGTACCTACGTACTTAGTTTTTCCCCTAAGTTTTTACGTCAGCGGTAAGCCTATTGCTTAGTTTATGACTTTATGCGATTATGGACCTTATCTTTATATGTCTTTGTTATACAGCACGTGATCTGATGGTGAATACTAGGGTTAGGGGTTACGGGTTAGGTACCATCAAAGAACTTCATATTTAACCAGTTTCAAAACAAAATCCCATCAACACGATGACCACATCTGTTACCGGCCCGGTTAAATAGCCGCCAAGCGCTGCAAGCAAGAATAGTCCTTACGGTGGTTAGATATGAACTTCCTCGATAGTACCTCTGAATGATCGCCAATTTAGACCAGCTTATCGAGTACCTACTTCCCTCGAGGCGATTGACACCCGTGAATGGGGGCAGGTTTACTTTGTTAGAAATTAAACAATCAATGATTTATCATTGTATGTCCTAGCATGAAAGATGTGCGTTACAGCATAAAAAAAAGTTAATAAAAAAAATCTAAAACCCGACTGCGTAAAAAGTGAACTTTAAAGAAGATGGAAACAAGATGACCTATTTATGTGTCCGATCCTGACTGCAGTAAGAGGCATCTTCTTAAATTTAAAAATATCTCACCCTACAGCCTACAGACCATGCAGTGTTGGCCCAGTGGTAACGGCCGCGGCTTACGTAGGTTCGAACCATTGATTCGAAACCCTGACAGGCGATTTACTTTGTGTAACGACTATCATCACCACTGCTCTCAAAACGATGAAGGAAAACATCGTGAGGAAACCAAGAAGCAAAAAATCTAAGACATTGAGACATCTACCAACCCACCCTAGGCCAGCGTGGTAGATTATGGCACACTCCCTGTCACAGAGAGGAGGCTTGTGTCTGTGTCCCAGCAGTGGGAACATTATAGGCGGATTATGCAGTGACACTCGTGCAATAAAGACGCATCAAAATTGGTTGGAATGGGCAACTAGCTTCATATTTCTGACTGACCGACCCCTTGACAATTCAAAAGTGCCTGTAATTGGTTTATTTGAAATAAATGCTTTGAGTTTGAGTTTTGAGTTTGTGGACAAATAACTGGTTATTTTAATTTAGGATATAACTTATCAGCACATTCGAGTTGGCCACCATGAATACCTATATAAAACACCATCTAGAATAGCCTATTATTAACTCTGTTCGTTTTCCTATTTCCTGTTTTGCATGAATATAAGCAGGTACAGTTAATTATATTTCACGGCTGCCAATACGATAGAGTCCATTATAAAAGATTACAAATGCGGAAAATAAAATTAATTAATACTTTAAAACTCGTGAATATTAACGAACATAAAACAATCTTGAATAAAAACGGACTGATAAGAAGTCTGCTGATCCCTAAAAACTGCAATACCTAGATACGCGATCATAATGTAAGGAACATCTCAGACATTCTTTTCTTTTTTATTTCAGAGTTGGTTACATACTAATTTGTTCATTGTTACGAGTACTAAACTATCAAAAAAGTATGTCCCTCATTTATTTACGAGTATTTATCAAAACTTGATGCACAAGTAAAAAATACTGCACAAAGGCAGACTAGCCGGGGTGCGTAAAGCCAATCCATGTATATGAGCCAACACTGGATGGTGCTGAATAGTACACAGACATTGTCCTGCACAATTTTGAAAAAAACCATACAAATCTGTTTCGACCCAGCACCTTAGTTGATTGGTTTTTACCGCACTGAGTTGGCCCTCATATGTTTGCAACAGATAAAAGAACAATCATGTTCGCTAAAAGAACAATCATGTTCGCTCTCAAAACTTTTCTATAGCTACGCGCGATACCGCAACATGATTGTCCCTTAAAGAAAGTATGGCGTATAGGAATAAACCTGTGCCGAATATGGAGCGAGTTAGAGCGAGACAAGTGTATTGCATCATAGTTTTCCTCCGTTTGTTATTATTCGAATTTTCGTAAAAACCATAGTGATACCCTAGGGATATTGCGAAAACACGGTCAATTAGACATGCAAATTGGAAGTAGCGCACGCCGGCCGCTGCCGCAGCACCGCTCGCTCGGCTCGCGCGCGGGTGGTCACAGTTCTAACCTAACCTATTTCACCCGGTTCAATATAACGAATCACACAATATGCCTGCGACTAGATAATTAGACAATTAGGTTAGAACTGTGACCAACTGCGCGCGAGCCGAGCGAGTGAAGCGATGTTTAACCGTGTTTTCGCAATATTCCTAGGGTTTTTGCGAAAATTCGAATTATCAAAGCATTCTACGACATATAATATCAGAAAGGAAATAATATTTTCAGTAACCATGAGTTAATTCGTAACAGCTTTGTCCAGTAGAAAATTCACAATATCCTCAAAAACGGGGACACATAATATTGCGACTCAACGCCTAGAGCGCTAGTTCATACAAAGATATTGGCTTCACGCTGCCGGGATCGCGATATCCCTTTCAGACAAACTGGCAACCCTGTCAGGCATTGGCCCTAACGGACCCCCCGTTAGTTGGTGCTGACATCTCTTTGACACAATGTCTGTGTACTATTCAGCACCATCCAGTGTTGGCTTTACGCGACCCGGGCCTGGTCCTTATCGGACGCCGAGCTACCCATTGCTCACCGTCCACAAGCTCGCGCCTACGCGTGGCCGCAAGTCGGCTTGCGACTCCCGACGCCCGGGGCGTCTCCTGCGGCGACTGGGGGCGTGAGGGCGCAAACCTTGCCTCTCCCTCACGCGTTCTGCCTCCTCCTTCGCGAGCATTACTGCTTCGCAGAAGGAAGTGACGGCCTCCCATGCACTCTCGCTCCGAACCATGGCCTGAACCAGGGCCGGACGCGAGAGATCGCCGCCGCCGATCGCCTCCGTGAGGACACAGCGGTGTCCCGCCCAAGCCGGACAGACCTCCACCGTGTCCTCCGGGCGATCCACACAATGGTGACACCCAGGCGTTTCTTCCCGCCTTATGCGGAACAGGAACCTCCCGAAACAGCCGTGTCCGGTGAGGACCTGCCTCAGGCGGAAGGTGAGTACGCCGTGGCGCCTCTCTAGCCACTCCTCAAAGAGGGGACTTATCACCATAATTGTGGCGTGCCCAGCACGGGGTTGCGACAATCGCACTCTCCATAACGCCATGAGATCCCGCCGGAGCTCTGTCCGCTGTGCCGTGATTTCTCGCGGCAGCAGAGTTACGCCCGGCCCCACCTGCACCAGCCGTCCGACAAGGTGGTGTGCAACGACTCTTTCGAAGAACTTGCCCACCTCGTCGAGCAGCACGATGGGCCGATAAGCGGACGGAAAGTCCGCAGGGCGCCCCGGCTTCTTAACGAGGGCCAGTTTCCCCGTCTTCCAACGAAGTGGGAACTGGCCTATCGTCATACATGCGCTTAGGAGCCCTCTTAGTCGAGGCCCAAGAGCCTCCAAGGCCAGGACCCAGGCTTTCCCAGGTAAGCCGTTGGGTCCTGGGGTGGTATTTTTGGCATTCAGCCTACGTACCGCAACTCTCATCTCTACCTCGGTCACCTCCGGAGCATCGTCGTCGTCGTCGTCGGCGGTGTGATCCGCATCGGGCACCGCAGTAGGCGGAGCCATGGGCGGGGAGGTATGTTCCCCTCTCGAAGGGAACAGAGCGCTCACCACGTCCCCTACAAGCTGGGGCCGGAGACTCTGCGTCAGCGGGGGAGCCCATGGGTGGAGTTTCTCCCGCACCATCTTGTATGGGCGTCCCCACGGATCCCTATCCAGAGTCCACAGCGAGTTCTCGCGGGCCAGACCCCCGGCCCGCAGGATTCCCGCTTGAAAAGCGGTTTTCGCTGCTCTATACCCCTCGTACAGCTCCGCCTGAACAATTTGCTTACCTAAGGCCCAACTATACATAAACCACTAACTTGTTTTAGTTTTGTTTTTTACTTAATAATACTTTTTTTTTTTTTATGAGTAAGTATTATTATGACCCCCCGATGCCGATGCCGATAGCATTAAGGCTTGTGCAGACCAGCGCGACTTGTCGCGCGACGCGACACCGGTTATTGTTATACTGTGAAGTTTTCTTAGAAATTGTATTGTTCGTGTCGCGTCGCGCGACAAGTCGCGCTGGTCTGCACAAGCCTTTAAAGTACGCCTGCGTACATATTTTGTGTGCTTAAAGTATTTCTTATATATATAATAATAAAAATTATGATATAATGTGTAATTGTGATATTTATTTATCATAAGTTCTGTGTCTGAGATTAATAATTTTTGTTTACGAGAGAGAAATCGGCACAACTTTCTCATAACAATTACAACCTCGCAATTATAACACATTGTTTCGACCCATTAAAAATAAAAATAAACCCAATACAAGTACTTATTGCATTTTTTTTTTAATTTTAATGGCAAACAAGCTTTTTTTTAAAAAATATCAGGCGCAATTGCTATATAAATAAAAAACTTTTTACAAAAAAAAAAAACAACCGACTTCAAAAAAAACATACCCTATAAAGTGAAAAATTATAAATTACTTACTTTAATTTCGGAAGTTTTTATTTTTCACTAAAAAAAAAATAAAAACTTTTTACAAAAAAAAAAAAACAACCGTACCTACCCCACACAAATTCGAATACCACTACCTGCTATGTAAATAACAGTCACAGGGAGTTATCATCATATCATCCACGTATACTAAGTGAGAAAAATACGTATTATTGAAGCTTACTCAAAAACTATCCAAGCAAAGTTTACCCTTTCATACAAAAAAATAATTTTCAAAATGGGTCCACAATTGACGGAGAAATCGGCGGACATACATAAAAACAAAATAAAAAAAACCACATAAGCGACGAACATATAACCTCCTCCTTTTTGGAATTCGGTTAAAAATTATGATGTAGAATCGTAGAATTAAGAAATAGGGGATTATCCGTGTAGGTCATGTAGTCACATGTATAAATTAAAAAAACCGACCAAGTGCGTGTCGGACCACGCATAATGAAGGGTTCCGTATTTGGGATGAATTTATGCCAAAAATTTACTTAACATTGTGGGTGAAAAATATGTTCTCCCATACGATAATAATATTAAACGACATTGCCATTGCCTTTGCCATTGTTGTTATTATAATTTAAACGACTACTTGAATGACACTCTGACATCCTAATTGAATTGTTAATGTTTAATACTTTGACATCCTGAATATTGTGTGTGTTTATGATATTATTATTAACTGACATACCTACCTAAAATTGTAATTTTAATTCGTGAGTATGCAATCAATCATGTTAATACTAACCTAATATTCTAATAAAAATAAATGTATGTACCTATTATTTGCACGCCACACTTGGCAGAATGTGATGATACCATTGACTAATCTTAAGACCATATAATGTACCATATTCTGACAAATAAATGATTATGATTATGATATACGGCACAGTCAATTATCCAACTGCAAATGTAAGTTTTTAATAGCAAAAAAATATGTGTGTGATAAAACTACGAATTAACAATTTTCGAACTTTTTCCTTTACACATGTAAAGGAAAAAGTTCGAAAATTGTTAATTCTGCTGTGACCGCCAAATTTCATGATTTGCGCGTGTCAAAATATGTCGCATAAATGGTCATATTTTTTTATTGCGTTGACTGATGATGATCCCTTGAATCCTTAAAAAAATCAAGCTTCTACATGATTTTTTTAGGGATTCAAGGCATCATAGACAGGTATTTGATATTTAATTTGATACCTCCAGACGTTCCTGAGGAAAGGGGTCTTGACAGACAGACGGCAAAGAAGTGATCTTATACGTGTTCCGTATTTTTTCATTTTGAAGTACGGAACCCTAAAAATCGTAGAGTGAAATACCTCTGCCATTAAGCCGTAAGTAGGTGAAAAATAAACTACATTCCTCGTACTCACCCCAGGAGTGCACCAACCCTACGTACAGCGCTGCCAACGCCAGCACACACTGCGTTCTACTCATTTTAAACTTCTGAAATACTAGATAATTTGTTTCAACAACGAAAGATGTCACATCCACCGCTGGTGATTGCTCTTTTGATTCTAATCCCAAACGCTGGGTTCTCGCAACATAAAATATAGGCATGTTGATAAGAAACTAATTGATAAGAGTTTCCGTTAAGTAAGCTAAGCTAATTAGATATTTTACTCGGTGACCCTTTCCTGTATGGTGCAATACTTTTAACCGACTTCAATAAAGAAAGAAGTTATGCATAAATTCATATACAATATTTTAAAAAAACATGCTAGATCGGCAGTCTAATTACGCAACACATTTTATTTTGTTTACAATTCTGAATCGAAAGCAAGTCCAGTTTTAAACGCCTGCCCTAATTCGAATTACGCTACACATTTTATATCAGTCGACCGAAATTGGATAGGGATGTTCTAATCAATTGGCTATAATTTATTTGAATGATGTGTTTTGTTACACCATGTAGGAATGATTAATTTCCAAATTATTGTGCTATAATTTTTTTAGTTTTTATTACAACTGATGCTCTACTAGTGCTTATAAATGAAAATGTACAATGATTGCCGAAAAATTAAAAACCAATTTTTAAAACACTTTCTACCAAAAACTACCATAATTGAAATACGTAACAAAACGTTTTTCTTTTCACGTTTTTGTTATCTGTGGCCAATGACAAAATCGTAGAAAAGCAGTGTTGTCAACTTAGTGGGATTTCCACTAAACCTGGGGATTTGGACACCCCTACTGGCGGAGAAATTTTGCTTTCAGTGGCCGGTGGTTTTGTCTAATGGTTAGTTTAATTCAATTTGTAGAAAACAATACAATCAAACTAAAACTTTGACTCGAGAAAATATTTAAATAACACGATAATGGCATATTTTATTGTTTGTTTAAAACCTGTGTCAGTGATTTTTCCATTTATTTCTTTCAAATGCCGAAACCGAAACACAGCATGACGAATATATTGAAGTCACACAGAGGCTCCGCCCGAGTAGAGATCGAAAAACAACGTCATTTCAAAAAACATATCTCACGGGAGACGGGAACGTACTTACGGGATAAAAAAATCTGCCGTTAAGCCGTTTGAAAACAAACATCTTCACTAAAATTTCAATAATTATACTGCGGTTGCCGTTTGTCATGCCACCAAAACAATAGAAGTTAAAATCGGTTGAACGGACTGTAAAAAAGGTTTATTTAAATGTCAAATCTTATTTTATTAATCGAATAAAGTTTTTAACCAAACGGTTAAATATCCTATTACAGATTTTGAAATCGCTTTCAAAATCCGTTTTTAGAAATCGGTATCAGGAGTGGCTCCAGCTCGCAGTTTCAATCGTCTTTAGTAAAATTATTCGGTTGTAAGTGCATCATTAAAAACTATTCAAACATAAACAAATACGTACCTACTTACACAAAGCTACTATTGCATGCCTATACCGGACTCAGGGAAAAAAATTGGCAGCACTGAGTAAAAGTTGAATAACCTCTTGAACGATCTGCTGACTCATTGTGAGGTGTTCAGAGTCGAATTTATTGCAAAATATTGCCTGTCTTTGCTGCTCTAACTTTATCAGTTTGTAGAGAAAAGAACAGGAAAGGCATATAACACATGTTAAACATCGGAAATAATCTGCGCTGGAAGCTGGAATGATCATTCTTTGAAGTCTGTGGAGAATACGCTATCTAACATGGCGAATTGGCGATGTCTTTGTTTACATTTTAGTTTTCGGTAATATTTTTGATAAGCATTGTTTTGCCTTTAATGTTTTATATTTTTCAACATAAAAGGTTATATTTACTATTCTCTTACAGAAACATGGGCCTATGCTAAGCAGTTTTGGAACATTTTTCTTGTGGCTTGTGGAAAAACTTTGGAAAATTCTCTCGTTCAAGACACTGCGTGCTCTGTTTTCGTTTTCTGCTGGCTGCACTAAGACTTACTTAGGCTGTTTTGCTCAATAGCGAAAAGTACCTAAGTCGATATTATCACTACAAGTAAGCCAATATAAATAGGAATAACGTGTGTAAGAGAGTACCTTTGTATCTCATTACATTATTGTAGCTGTAGGTACATTATTGGTCAATCTACCTATGGACAATCATTCCTTTGTTGCGTAGACACAAGCATCTAACTATGTATTGTGGTTAAATATAGTTACTATGTCCGTCAACCTCAAAGTCTAACTGAAATTGTTAATTGATATTTATGTAAACAATTACAACTAGCCATATAATAACTAACTACACTAGCCAAATAACAACTAACTACAAAGCATATTTATAATATTTTCACAGACCGTGCTAGAGCTGAAAATACAAGAAGGGAACGCTACCCAACATCAATCTTGTTGTTAAACTGAAGATTGTTAATGAAAGATAATCTTTTTTTTTTTTTTACTATTCAGTCTTGTACGACAGCGATATAAATATGTGTTACTGTTTTGTTAATTGATAACAGTGTAAACTTACGTGTGTTAATTACGCAACACATTTTCGATTTACAATTGAGTCAAATTTGTTTCGTTTTGAATACAATTGCATTCAATTTATAATTTTCGAATTACGTAACTCTAAAATCTGTGTTGTCAACTGCACTCTGTTTCAGACGCTAAAGAGTGAACGATAATCGTTTAAAAAGGCTATTAGTCGAATTACGTAATCATTTTGACAGTTAAAAATTTGTTTCAAATCAACGAGTAATTGCTTTGAGCTATCAATCTAAAGAGAAGGCACCCTACTGGTCGCATTCGATTTTCTTTGCAATATTTTTGGGATTTACTCGTATAATCTCCTTACTTATTACAAAATGATGTAAGTGAACGTCGTCTTCATAAATTGTGAATGTGTTTTTGTGTAAAACCTCAATGATAGATCAGTATTAGGGTCTGTAAAATACCGAAGCAGCGAGGTCGATTTTTAATAATAATTGTGAAAGTTTTCTTCTGTTACAAGTGCTTACAACCTAAACTAAAGATATATATTATGATATTTCAGAAACGAGGTATTTTGGTGGCATTTTAAAGGAAAGACAAATTCGTACCTCGTACCGTATCAAACTTATCATAAGCCACAAGCTTAGCAACCCAGTCGGGCTTGTACTTAATTGGAAAAGCAAATTTATTACAGGAAGAACAAATATTATAATATAGTTTGAAGCATTTTTTGTCAATGGATTCTGTAAGGACATCGGTCAACATACTCACCACACCATAATAGATCTATTTCCACATCATTGTCAGTATAAGGTACCTACTTAATATCAATATTATTTTCTTTCTTAGTGTTGAACATTGATTGTGTGTTTAGCATAGCAACAATTTTACACACAATCTTATTGTTTGTTGGTAAATACGAAATGCACCATCAAACGTAAACTTACCATACATTTAAATAAAGTCAATTGTAGGCACCTAATTGTTGTTTATAGCAGAATATTGCTGTTCTATAAAGTAGATAGATTGTGCATGTAAGTGTTTAAGGGAGAGGCCTATTAGACTTTGTGGATGGATGTAATGGTTCATGGAATATCAATCTAATGAGGATTTACTTAAATTCATTTTTTTTATATTTCAGGTGTCAGGCTCAACTACATTATTCAGGAAAAAAAATAACTCTCATGAGCGCTTACAGCAGGAATTAGCAAGCAGTACATACTTATTCCATGATGACTGCCACAGGACATTAGATTCCAAATTCCACTAATCCTTACAGTAGTGTCCAAATATTTCATAATAATGTGAAGATATAATAAAAGTCGTTTTTGATTACCATAATTTATTTCTCTCTATTTACTGTTACCTAATAAATGACAGTTAATTTAGGCAAATAGGTACCTACCTCTAAATAGTATCAATAAAATAATCAATTGGTTGTGTTTCTAAAAGGCATAGTAATCAATTCTTAAATATTTCATTATAAGTTATTTTTATTTGCACCTTTATAGGTACAAATAAAAATTACAAGTAGAGGTTCAAAATAAAAACACTTTATTAAAGTTTACACTGTTATCAATTAACAAAATAGTAACACATATTTATATTGCTGTCGTACAATACTGAACAGTAAAAAAAAAGAAGATTATCTTTCATTAACAATCTTCAGTTTTTACTTTAGTTCTTGAGAAGCTTGAAAACTGAAGTAGCAGAGCAACGGGGCAACGCAGCATGGGCGACATCCTTCATGCTGCCTTCATGTCTTCATAGATGAAACGCCCCAGGAATTCTATAGTTTTAAAACAATATCTTATTATTTTTTGCTCAAATAAAGTACCTACTTAGAAATTATGTGGCAAAGTAAAGTAGGCTTATCAACTAGGTTTTCATTAACCCATGGCTGGACAAAACCCATCAGCCTAGTCATTGGTGCTGGTTGTATAATTTCATCTTTATTTAGGGCTGATATTTCAGTCTCCAGATATTTTATAATTCTGAATTATAATATTAAACATTATTTAGGTACACACAAAATATATGTTGTGTCTATGTACTAAGTTCAGCCAAAGAAATATATTCAAAGTTTTATAATTATGTGACTTGCTACGCTTTATTCTTAACTATGTGTCAAAAAGCTTACCTTCAATGATTAATACAGAAGATTGGATATTCAATCCATGTTTGAACAACAAGATTGATGTTGGGTTGCGTTCCCTTCTTGTATTTTCAGCTCTAGCACGGTCTGTGAAAATATTATAAACATGTTTTGTAGTTAGTTGTTATTTGGCTAGTGTAGTTAGTTATTATTTGGCTAGTTGTAATTGTTTATTTCAGCATCTACTTATGTACATAAATATCAATTAACAATTTCAGTTAAGACTGAGGTTGACGGACATAGTAACTATATTTAACCACAATAAATAGTTAGATGCTTGCGTCTACACAACAAAGGAATGATTGTCCATAGGTAAATTGACCAATAATGTACCTACAGCTACAATAATGTAATGAGATACAAAGGTACTCTCTTACACACGTTATTCCTATTTATATTGGCTTACTTACTTGTAGTGATAATATCGACTTAGTTACTTTTCGCTATTGAGCAAAACAGCCTAAGTAAGTCTTAGTGCAGCCAGTAGAAAACGAAAACAGAGCACGCAGTGTCTTCAGTGTCTTGAACGAGAGAATTTTCCAAAGCTTTTCCGACTTCCACAAGCCACAAGAAAAATGTTCCAAAACTGCTTAGCATAGGCCCATGTTTCTGTAAGAGAATAGTAAATATAATCTTGTATGTTGAAAAATATAAAACATTAAAGGCAAAACAATGCTTATCAAAAATATTACCGAAAACTAAAATGTAAATAAAGACATCGCCAATTCGCCATGTTAGATAGCGTATTCTCCACAGACTTCAAAGAATGATCATTCCAGCTTCCAGCGCAGATTATTTCCGATGTTTAACATGTGTTATATGCCTTTCCTGTTCTTTTCTCTACAAACTGATAAAGTTAGAGCAGCAAAGACAGGCAATATTCTGCAATAAATTCGACTCTGAACATCTCACAATGAGTCGGCAGATCGTTCAAGAGGTTATTCAACTTTTACTCAGTGCTGCCAATTTTTTTCCCTGAGTCCGGTATACACATGCGTCAGATACATCAAAACGAATTTAAAATCAGATTTCAGTCAGAAATCGAATCGTATCGATTATCCGAACTAGACAAACCAATTTCACAAAACCAACCACGGCAATAGTAGCTTTGCGTAAGTACGTATTTGTTTATGTTTGAATAGTGTTTAATGATACACTTACAACCGAATAATATTACTAAAGACGATTGAAACTGTGAGCTGGAGCCACTCCTGAAACCGATTTCTAAAAACAGATTTTGAAAGCGATTTCAAAATCTGAAATAGGATAATTAAGCAAAATTTCTCCGCCAGTAGGGGTGTCCAAATCCCCAGGTTTAGTGGAAATTCCACTAAGTTGACAACACTGCTTTTCTACGATTTTGTCATTGGCCACAGATAACAAAAACGTGAAAAGAAAAACGTTTTGTTACGTATTTCAATTATGGTAGTTTTTGGTAAAAACTGTTTTAAAAATTGGTTTTTAATTTTTCGGCAATCATTGTACATTTTCATTTATAAGCACTAGTAGAGCATCAGTTGTAATAAAAAAAAAAAATATATAGCACAATAATTTGGAAATTAATCATTCTTACATGGTGTAACAAAACACATCATCCAAATAAATTATAGCCAATTGATTAGAACATCCCTATCCAATTACGGACGACTGATACAAAATGTGTAGTGTAATTCGAATTAGGGCAGGCGTTTAAAACTGGACTTGCTTTCGATTCAGAATTGTAAACAGAAATAAAATGTGTTGCGTAATTAGACTGCCGGTACTTGTTATTTTTATTTGTACCTATAAAGGTGCAAATAAAAATAACTTATAATGAAATATTTAAGAATTGATTACTATGCCTTTTAGAAACACAGCCAATTGATTATTATATTGATACTGTTTAGAGGTACCTATTTACCTAAATTAACTGTCATTTATTAGGTAACAGTAAATAGAGAGAAATAAATTATGGTAAACAAAAACGACTTTTATTATATCTTCACATTATTATGAAATATTTGGACACTACTGTAAGGATTAGATGAATTTGGGATCTAATGTCCTGTGGCAGTCATCATGGAATAAGTATGTACTGCTTGCTAATTCTTGCTGTAAGCGCTCATGAGAGTTAATTTTTTTTCCTGAATAATGTAGTTGAGCCTGACACCTGAAATATAAAAAAAAGAATTTAAGTAAATCCTCAATATATTGATATTCCATTTACCATTACATCCATCCACAAAGTCTAATAGGCCTCTCCCTTAAACACTAACATGCACAATCTATCTACTTTATAGAACAGCAATATTCTGCTATAAACAACAATTAGGTGCCTACAATTGACTTTACTTAAATGTATGGTAAGTTTACGTTTGATGGTGCATTTCGTATTTACCAACAAACAATAAGATTGTGTGTAAAATTGTTGCTATGCTAAACACATAATCAATGTTCAACACTAAGAAAGAAAACAATATTGATATTAAGTAGGTACCTTATACAGACAATGATGTGGAAATAGATCTATTATGGTGTGGTGAGTATGTTCACCGATGTCCTTACAGAATCCATTGACATAAAATGCTTCAAACTATATTATAATATTTGTTCTTCCTGTAATAAATTTGCTTTTCCAATGAAGTACAAGCCCGACTGGGTTGCTAAGCTTGTGGCCTAAGATAAGTTTGATACGGTACGAGGTACGAATTTGTCTTTCCTTTAAAATGCCACCAAAATACCTCGTTTCTGAAATATCATAATATATATCTTTAGTTTAGGTTGTAAGCACTTGTAACAGAAGAAAACTTTCACAATTATTATTAAAAATCGACCTCGCTGCTTCGGTATTTTACAGACCCTAATACTGATCTATCATTGAGGTTTTACACAAAAACACATTCACAATTTATGAAGACGACGTTCACTTACATAATTTTGTAATAAGTAACGAGATTATACGAGTAAATCCCAAAAATATTGCAAAGAAAATCGAATGCGACCAGTAGGGTGCCTTCTCTTTAGATTGATAGCTCAAAGCAATTTCTCGTTGATTTGAAACAAATTTTCAACTGTCAAAATGATTACGTAATTCGACTAATAGCCTTTTTAGACGAATATCGTTCACTCTTTAGCGTCTGAAACAGAGTGCAGTTGACAACACAGATTTTAGAGTTACGTAATTCGAAAATTATAAATTGAATGCAATTGTATTCAAAACGAAACAAATTTGACTCAATTGTAAATCGAAAATGTGTTGCGTAATAAGATAGCGGTTCAAAATAAAAACACTATTAAAGTTTACACTGTTATCAATTAACAAAACAGTAACACATATTTATATCGCTGTCGTACAAGACTGAACAGTAAAAAAAAAAAAGATTATCTTTCATTAACAATCTTCAGTTTAACAACAAGATTGATGTTGGGTAGCGTTCCCTTCTTGTATTTTCAGCTCTAGCACGGTCTGTGAAAATATTATAAATATGCTTTGTAGTTAGTTGTTATTTGGCTAGTGTAGTTAGTTATTATTTGGCTAGTTGTAATTGTTTACATAAATATCAATTAACAATTTCAGTTAGACTTTGAGGTTGACGGACATAGTAACTATATTTAACCACAATAAATAGTTAGATGCTTGTGTCTACGCACCAAAGGAATGATTGTCCATAGGTAGATTGACCAATAATGTACCTACAGCTACAATAATGTAATGAGATACAAAGGTACTCTCTTACACACGTTATTCCTATTTATATTGGCTTACTTGTAGTGATAATATCGACTTAGGTACTTTTCGCTATTGAGCAAAACAGCCTAAGTAAGTCTTAGTGCAGCCAGCAGAAAACGAAAACAGCACGCAGTGTCTTGAACGAGAAAATTTTCCAAAGTTTTTCCGGCTTCCACAAGCCACAAGAAAAATGTTCCAAAACTGCTTAGCATAGGCCCATGTTTCTTAATAGTAAATATAATCTTGTATGTTGAAAAATATTAAACATTAAAGGCAAAACAATGCTTATCAAAAATATTACCGAAAACTAAAATGTAAACAAAGACATCGCCAATTCGCCATGTTAGATAGCGTATTCTCCACAGACTTCAAAGAATGATCATTCCAGCTTCCAGCGCAGATTATTTCCGATGTTTAACATGTGTTATATCCCTTTCCTGTTCTTTTCTCTACAAACTGATAAAGTTAGAGCAGCAAAGACAGGCAATATTTTGCAATAAATTCGACTCTGAACACCTCACAATGAGTCGGCAGATCGTTCAAGAGGTTATTCAACTTTTACTCAGTGCTGCCAATTTTTTTCCCTGAGTCCGGTATAGGCATGCAATAGTAGCTTTGTGTAAGTACGTATTTGTTTATGTTTGAATAGTTTTTAATGATGCACTTACAACCGAATAATTTTACTAAAGACGATTGAAACTGCGAGCTGGAGCCACTCCTGATACCGATTTCTAAAAACGGATTTTGAAAGCGATTTCAAAATCTGTAATAGGATATTTAACCGTTTGGTTAAAAACTTTATTCGATTAATAAAATAAGATTTGACATTTAAATAAACCTTTTTTACAGTCCGTTCAACCGATTTTAACTTCTATTGTTTTGGTGGCATGACAAACGGCAACCGCAGTATAATTATTGAAATTTTAGTGAAGATGTTTGTTTTCAAACGGCTTAACGGCAGATTTTTTTATCCCGTAAGTACGTTCCCGTCTCCCGTGAGATATGTTTTTTGAAATGACGTTGTTTTTAGATCTCTACTCGGGCGGAGCCTCTGTGTGACTTCAATATATTCGTCATGCTGTGTTTCGGTTTCGGCATTTGAAAGAAATAAATCGAAAAATCACTGACACAGGTTTTAAACAAACAATAAAATATGCCATTATCGTGTTATTTAAATATTTTCTCGAGTCAAAGTTTTAGTTTGATTGTATTGTTTTCTACAAATTGAATTAAACTAACCATTAGACAAAACCACCGGCCACTGAAAGCAAAATTTCTCCGCCAGTAGGGGTGTCCAAATCCCCAGGTTTAGTGGAAATCCCACTAAGTTGACAACACTGCTTTTCTACGATTTTGTCATTGGCCACAGATAACAAAAACGTGAAAAGAAAAACGTTTTGTTACGTATTTCAATTATGGTAGTTTTTGGTAGAAAGTGTTTTAAAAATTGGTTTTTAATTTTTCGGCAATCATTGTACATTTTCATTTATAAGCACTAGTAGAGCATCAGTTGTAATAAAAACTAAAAAAATTATAGCACAATAATTTGGAAATTAATCATTCCTACATGGTGTAACAAAACACATCATTCAAATAAATTATAGCCAATTGATTAGAACATCCCTATCCAATTTCGGTCGACTGATATAAAATGTGTAGCGTAATTCAAATTAGGGCAGGCGTTTAAAACTGGACTTGCTTTCGATTCAGAATTGTAAACAGAAATAAAATGTGTTGCGTAATTAGACTGCTGTTTGCCTACAGGAATTAGAAGAAAAGAACATTAATATTGACGCGCTGTGTATTACAGAGCATTTTATGATGTCAGGATACGAGGGTCACTTGAAGGTACCATATTATAGTTTAGCATCAGTGTTTTGTAGAAAAAATAGTAAGCGTGGTGGTGCTTGTATTTTAATTAGAAACGGGCATCAATGGAGAGAGGTCCCGCAGATAGCTAATTTTTCAATCACTGGTGTAGTTGAGTGCTGCGGTGTAGAGCTCATACAGTATAATATTATTATTTTGTGTGTTTACAAAGTACCAAAAATAAATAATTTAAATACATTTTATGAGGTGTTAGAAAAAATATTACGAATCATATGTAAAAAAAAATATGCGCATATTGTAATGACGGGAGACTTTAATATTGACGTAATGAAGAAAAATAATATTATATTAGAATTTGAATGTCTGTTACTAAATTTCAATCTAATATTAGCTTTAAAGCAACCAACCAGGATACATAGCCGAACGTGCATAGACAATATCGCACATAACTTTAAAACCAAATGTAAAACTGAAGTAACTGAATTTGCACTTTCAGACCACACTGCTCAAATAATAAAGTGTCCGGTAAAAAAAACTGCTATTTTAAAATATTGGCGCATAAGAAGACGTGATTTAAATGCTGAGAATATGATTAAATTTAAAAATTGTTTAGAACAAGTGCCTTTTTCAGAAATTTATGAAACGGATAATCCTAATGACGCATTTGACATATTTTTTGACACATTTAAACTTTTCTATGACCTATGTTTCCCATATAAATGGACAACAATAAGGGTGATAAAGAAACCTAAGTGGATATCACACGGCATAAAGTATGCAGCAAAAAGAAACGGCTATTGCTATGGCGTTATAGACTAAAACCAAACATAACGAATAAGGCAAGTTTCTTAAACTACAAAAAAAGGTTTAAAAAAATTGTGAAACTTACGAGACGTGCTCAAAACAACTATTCTATTAAAACCTCTACCAATAAGTCAAAAACGACCTGGAATATAATAAACCAATCAAAACCGTGTTTCCCTAAGGAATCTATTAGACGGATCAATTTAGATAATAAAGTATTAGATGACCCTCAAGAAATAGCTAACGCATTTAACGACTTTTTCGTAGACAAAATTCAACCCATTCCATGTTCAGGAAATAATTCAGTCAATATTACAAAACGTCAAGATTCAATTTTTGTTGCCCCTAGTATACCTATAGACATTAAAAACATTATAAAGTCATTAAAATCCACAAATAGTACAGGATATGATGGAATCGCTACGAAGGTAATGAAGTGTGTATCTGACTACATTTGTAAACACTTGAGCTATCTCATAAACCTATGTATCTGTTCAGGTGTATATCCAGATGCCTTAAAAGTGTCTATAGTAAAGCCTTTATTAAAAAAAAAAAATAATGAACACATGGGCAACTATAGACCAATTGCACTCATTCCAATAATATCAAAAAATCTTTGAAAAGTATATTTATAAGGAACTGTACACATACCTTGAAAAGAAACACATTTTAATCGATGAGCAAAAGGGATTTAGAAAAAACAGGAACACCAATATGGCAATTTATGACTTCTTGCATAAGGTAATGGTAAATATGGACGTTAGAATTCCAGTATGCGCTATTTACTGTGATATGACGCAAGCTTTTGACTATGTAAACCATAACGTCCTATCTCAAAAACTAGAGGCATATGGCATAAGAGGAAACATACTTAACCTTATAGAATCTTACCTAACTAACAGAAAACAGTACACAGAAATAACAAAAATAAATATTAAGACAAAAAGAGAGGAATTTTACAGGTCTGGCGAACGAACGCCTATTTACGGTGTCCCGCAAGGGAGCGTGCTTGGATCACTTTTATTTATCCTATATATCAATGACCTGCCTGATGCTACTAACTACCCCATGACCCTATTTGCAGATGACAGCACAGTGACTATAACATGTAATAATAAGGACGTGTATGAATATGACATTAATAGAACTTTGACATCAATAATATCATGGTTAGATAGGAATAATCTTAAAATTAATTTAGATAAAACGACGATAATGCATTTTAGTCAACGGGTACATACTGATAGTAACATTGCAGCCCTCTACAATGGCACTGTATTGAATAAAGTCGACGATACAAAATTTCTTGGTGTAATGATAGACGCAAAATTGAACTGGAAAGCGCACATTGAATATATAAGCAAGAAACTGAGCACGTCCGCGTATGTCTTGTACAAATTGTCCTCAGAACTTAACACAGATGCTTTGGTGACGGCCTATCATGGATTGGTGGCATCAATTCTGCGCTATGGTATCATATTTTGGGGTAACTCTACGGACAAGGATATAGCGTTTAAAGCCCAAAAGAGGTGTATTCGGGCTATGTTCAAATTAAAATCAACAGAAAGCTGTAGACCATTGTTTAAAAAATACAAATTATTAACTTTACCGTCTCTATATATTTTTGAAGTTGCATCGTTTGTAAAGTCTAACCCCCAACTCTTTCCACGACAATCTGACACTTTTCCGCGCAACAGACGTGACAATAGCCAACTTTGCTTGCACTCGGCAAAAACTGCCCTCATGGGGAAAAGCTTTTTTTGTATGGCCCCGAAAATATACAACAAAATACCACAGGCCTTTAGAGCTATGACAGAAAATCAATTTAAAAACAAGATTCGAAATATATTAACAGACAAGTGCTATTATAATATAAATGACTTTTTGACAGATGCCTCTTAACATACTTAACTTTATAATATTATTTCTGTATTATTATTCTCATAAAATTTCATAATGAATGTTAGTAAACCAGTCTTTAGTCTTTGGTGGAATGAATTAATTATTTGTTATATTAAAAAAAAAAAAAAAATATTGTACGCCTCGCCAGGCAAAACATGTACGGACTTTTTACCTATATTTAAGATCTTGCATGCTCGATTTGTATGTTAACACATGTTTGACAAATAAATTATCTTTTATCTTTTATCTTTACAAACTTTCATCCCCTATATCCCCCCCCTTGGCGTTATTTTTGAGACAAAAAGTAGCCTATGTCCTTTCCTCGGGATTCCATCTATATCCTTGTCAAATTTTATCGAAATCCGTTCAGTGATTAAGGCGTTAAGGTACCATACAGAATTACAGACAGACAGACAGAGTTACTTTCGAATTTATAATATTAGTATTGATTTTCCATAATAACAACAGAGAGGTAAAAACATTCACGAATCTAAAACTGAAATGGTTTTACCAAACTTTTAAATTAATAAAATAGGTAAAATCATTTCGCGAAGTTTTTAATAACGCTAGTAACTAAACGGCGCGAAAAACGACGGTATGACGGTAAATCGGGCCATCACCCGATGCGCGCTTAAAAATACTAGTACCAACGGGCGCTTAAAAATCTAGTACCAACGGTAAGTATACATAGAGGGCGCCACCAGCGGAGAGGCAAAGGAAATGCTGACAACAGGCTGGCCTAGACTAAAACCCTTTGACAGTCAGCTGTCAAAACGCATTAAAAAAAATCTGATCGTGACCTTGACATGGCCCCGCCCCTTTTGGGTTTGCTTGCGATAAAACCCCGATTTCTCGCTATTTTACTGTGAAACCCATATAAAACAATAACTGTTTCGTAATCTGTACAATATTTCCAATTGGTTCTTATAAGACTTATGAGAATGTGGTTTACAATAAAACGAGCCTGTTTACACTAAAAAAAAGTTTTGTTATTTTCACCCATTTTTCTCATTCAAGAACATAAATACAAAAATTCTGCATATTTTTACATTAGAAAATCATTTTTATACGAAGATTATTAACCTTCCAATAAGAAAGAACAATATTATAACATAAAACCATTAAAATTACCACCCCCCCGGTAACTATACAAAACATTAAAAAAAAACTTGAGAGGTGTCAAGGGACACCCGAATGGAACGAAGTTCCTCTTTCTATGAGAGAGAGAGAGAGACATACAGAGAAACACGCGCACGCCGCACGGCTTACAACTATAGCAAAAACTGTCGTTACAACTTTTGGTCCTAATTTTTTCCGTCTAGCCCCTTTTCGCAACGCGCGTTAAGGAACTTCGTTCCAAAAACTTGAGAGGTGTCAAGGGACATCCGGATGGAACGAAGTTCCTCTTTCTATGAGAGAGAGAGAGAGACAGACAGAGAAACACGCGCACGCCGCACGGCTTACAACTATAGCAAAAAATGTTGTTACAACTTTTGGTCTTAATTTTTTCCGTCTAGCCCCTCTAGACTTTGACTTCCACTTCGACTTCGACTTCGACTCCGACTTTGACTTTGACTTCGACTCCGACTCCGACTTCGACTTCGACTCCAACTCCGACTTCGACTTCGACTCCGACTTCGACTCCGACTCCGACTTCGACTCCGACTTCGACTCCGACTCCGACTTCGACTTCGACTTAGACTTTGAGAGAGAGACAGACAGAGAAACACGCGAACGCCGCTCGGCTTACAACTATAGCAAAAAGTGTCGCCAAATTTTTTCCGTCTAGCCCCCTTTCGCAACGCGCGATAAGGAACTTCGTTCCAAAAAAAAAATAACCAGGTTACTGGGAGACCGATCGGTTAAATTTTTGACATTATTGAAAATGCGCTCAGGTCACATAGGACACGCAAAATTTCTGCAAACAAAGTTATTCGTATTAAAATTACGAAACCTATGTACATTTTTAATATGTAATGAAACCGTCTGCCTATTTCTTTTGATATAGCAGAAATGGGCTCCCTTACAACTGCGACGTTTCTGATCGGTACTGCCCACCGAGTCGGGTTCAGAATCATCTAAACTAACGATTACCTATATACGGTATTGGCTGTAAAACGATGAGACATGGTTTTGGTCGTGGGCTCTCGTACGTAATATGAGTAGTCTACTTGCAAACTAGGTACGATATGTTAAAAAAAAACAGTTTTTTTTCGAATGATGGCAATCGGTTGATGATTTAAAATACTAACGCCTGTGTTTAACATACTCAGTCAAAACTCGTTATGTTAGGAATAAAATGGAATAGAAAACTCAATACTCTTGCAAAAGTCGCTATGTCGATCCACAGTCCACTTTCAAAAGTCTCTAAGTTACTGTTAACTTGCATACATCGCTATGTTGCGTAGTTTGTTTACAGTTTTCTTCAAGAAGAACAAAATGAAACTACTGTAGAAGAAACTGATAGTGAAGAAACTTTAATGCATGAAGAAATAGACATACGAGTGTAATAATAGATTAAAATTGGATAGAAGTTTAAATATGAAACTATTTCAAAACTACCTATGTTGATTGAATACAACTGCAAAATTGCCTATGTTTAAAATACTTCTGCACAACTGTCTATGTTTAATTTTAAAATGCAAAATAAATGATTATTTATGAACAGTGATTTAATTTCTTAACATTATGAATTTGGTATGATCATACACTTAAGTTATACGCAAATTAATGCACCTATATATCTTAAATATGATAAACATTTTTATTAGTTTTCTCAAATAATTGCTTCATCAACATATCGTGGTTTGCAAGTGGACTACAACTGGAGTTCAACTGACAACAAGAATTGACAGCGACAGCGCGGAATTTGACGTTTGCTCACGAAAGACCAAAGACAAAATGTAATTTTTATCGAACAAACCAATGGATGATACGATAGCGAAACGAAGTGTCGTACTTTGTCTACCAATTGAACTTCGTTATTGTTGAAGCGATAGCGATTGTCGAAATAGAATCGCTCCGAAGCGAATGCCATTTGTCTAGGCCCTCTGTACTGACTACAGTACAGAGGGCCTAGACAAATGGCATTCGCTAAGCTAAGCTAAGCTAAGCTATGCTCTAAGGTACTAACCTTAGAGCATTTATCGCTGTATGTGCCCGTAAATTCCTAATTATAACTTTTATCGTGTTTGTACGAACGCGTCTGTAACTCCATAGACACACTACGGGAAAATAACAAGCTCCAACAAAACAAACATGTCCGACTTGTGACTAGAAATCAGTGAAACACAATTTATTACCACCAACGATATGATATCGTTCTTCTCAAAACTCTCTTTGAATAACTCACAAAAACCATCAGTGGAGCTCGCGAAGCCAGCTTATATGGACAAAAGTGCGACACTACAGGAGTTAGGGTATAGAGATGAGAACGACCTGAAAGAGACGATTTACGGTTTGTTTTGATCGGTTTTCGTGTTGTTTTGGACTTGTTGGGTTGGTTGTTTGTGGCTCTAACGTGTGTTGTGGTGTTCTAGACTTTTTGCGGACGATACGGGATCCGGAAAAGCCGAGTACTCTCGAGGATTTGAAGGTGATTTACGAGGAAGGAATTTTTGTGAAGGAGCCTACCGCTGATAACATTCCCGTGTTACGAGTGGAGTATAATCCTACAGTGCCTCATTGCTCGCTGGCGACGCTTATTGGATTGTGCATACGGATCAAGATACAGCGATCGATACACCATCCAGTTAAATTGGATATTTATATCAAGAAAGGCGCACATACCACCGAAGATGAAAGTTAGTAGTTCCACTTATCTTTCCACGTAAAAATCTCACAATAGGATGAATTAGAAGTGATTTGCCATGTTTTCTGAACAAATAAATGTATTGGACCCATTACATGATACATTTACCCATTATTTACATATTACTATTCAAAATTCATTCAATTCTACGTCACAAGTACGACACTTGTGTTACCCATTGTTGTCAAACCAAGATTTAAAAAAAAAAATCCTCAGGTAGTGAGAATAACAAAAGCCTACAAATGTTATCTGATTTTCTCAGTACAATAATGCACTCTTGTATATATATATAATATATATTTTATTGAAATATCTACTAAGTTACTGCATTATGTTTTCCTTTTGTATGACCTTGTTTTTATAATATTTGTTCATCAGCTGGCTACAATATTAAAATAATATGAGTGTTCTTGAGATAAACTCATTCAATAAATATATTTATGAAATGATTTTCCTACCTGCTTACCTATTAACTGTGTTGTTTTGTTATGTAATAAAAAAAAGTATATTTCTCACAGTATTGTTTATAATGCATTAAAATAAATGAATGTAGCACATAATATAATCAAAACTACTTACTGCCGGTTCCTATAAACAAAAACGAATTGTTTAGCTTACCTATGATATGGTAGGTTTTTTTATTACCAAACTGATCATCTAAATAGAGTTGTAAGCTAATTTTACCTGTGGTAGGTACTTCCATATGGGAGGGTCTACTATGCAAAACATGAGGTCTTTGCTTCATTATTGGTAAAGATACAGTCTTAATTTTAACCAATAACAGGCCATTAATGAAATGTTGTAATGTGTAGTTTTATAGCTTCAAATAGACATGCATTTGCATTCATTAGAATGTTCTACTTAACTATCAATATAATGTTCAATAGGTCACAGACGAAGCAGAATTGATTTAGAAAGAAACTCACCTTTCTAAATAATGTTTATATAAATGCTTATTCTATTATTGAATTCCATAAATTAATAGATTTACAGAAGAGCAATTGGTCAAATGGTAGCCACCTTACGAGTTGTAGGTTGTTGGTTTAAATCCAGACAGGCGCTTTACTTTTTGTAAATTATTTCATCACCACTACTCTCAAAGCGGTGAAGGAAAAATATTGTGAGGAAACCGGCATGTCCTAGAACCAAAAATTCAAAGACATGTGATATCTACCAACCTACACTGGGCCAGCGTGGTAGATTACGGCGCACTCCCACTCGATGAGAGGAGGCCTGAGACCCAGCAGTGGAAACAATATAGGCCATCATAAGAACTACCCCCAATATTTTTTCATTTCATCTATTTAGTTGGCTTATTAATTTCCAGACAAATCAATTATCTGACTCACATCAATTGTATCATAACTCGTTCAATAGTACCACTATTTATCGACATATTAAGTGCACAAAGAAAAAAATCATTGTTTCATTTAACAATTGACAACTACAACAATTGAATACCTATAATAACTATCTTACAATTGATTGCTGGCCAAACCCTGGCAGCATTAGAAATCCTCTACTGAAAAATCCGTTGTTTTTGAAAGAACAAGTAACTTTCAACTTGATATGCTAAGAGGAAGTTGTTCAATACTCAATAATTTATTGCATTCCATATGTATTACATATGTGGTATAACAAAGTAAAAGACCAATATGGACCCTGTCGGGCACGGCTAAATTAGGAGAGAGGAAGAGGGCAAAAAGTATCAATTTAAGCAATTCAATATTATTATACATTATTAGATATGTTTAATTATGTATACATATATGTTTAGGTTTGTGCATATATGTATAGTATATTAGTTATTTTAATTTTATGTAATATGGTTCAAAATTAGTTTGTCCGTACACCTGTACTGAGCATATAAAAAAGATCCCGTGATTTGCGTGGCCACCTAAACTGGGCCCAACTCATCTAACATAATATAATATTTTTACCTTTGGGGGCGTCCATAAATCACGTGAGACTCGAAAGGGGTTCGGGAGGGAAAAAAAAACGAAATATCAATGTCAAAGGGAGAGGGGGGATCACAAGGGGGAGGGGAGGTGCAGTGCTCAATATCACGTGTATTAATTTATTCGTTGAACGCGCATTTCTAAGCCGAGAAGTGGCCCCCCAAATAAAATATATTTCTTTCTTTCTATTTAAAGATAACATATTATTCTGTAATTGTTTAAGATATTTTGCACCAAAAAAATACGCGTGACTTTTGGTAGGGGGGGAGGGGTTAGTCTAAAACCTCACCACGTATACCCATGGAGGAGGGGGGGTTAAACAGTTGCTAAAAAAAATTACGTGATTTATTGACGCAAAAAAAAAAAAAACTGGACACGTATTTTTTTTTAGCAACTATATAACCCCCCTCCTCCATCTTTTCAAAAAACATGTTTTGATTACATAACTAACCAAATCTATAATATGCCACATAAGTGTAAACAGAATAATAATGGAATTTTCCCATCTGTTTGTTCATTCATGTTCCAAAACAGTCGAAACATTGAACTGCGTCATTTATCATTCAAGTTATGTTAACAACGCTTTTTGTGTCCCTAATACCAGTAGAACTTGGTATTATTTTCAGAAATACAGGGTGTTCGGCAGAAGGTAGAACATACGAAAATGGCGGATCCGTGGGGCCGTCTACTACGTGTTTAGGTTCAATAACAAGACCCAGGCCACAAGGAATTTTTTTAATGTTTTTTTTTAATTTAAAGGTAATTCGTGTTTGCTCAAATTTCAAACGTCAATAATTTCATTTAAAATAACAAAATTGGCAATTTTTTATTTCTTGAATAATAAAGTCGTAGAATATATTATTTAAAAAAAAATTGGTTCGTATATTAATTAATTTCACTTTTCGCAAATTTTCTTCGCAATCCTTTCGGTGAAAAAAGTCCCAGGCAGTTAAAATTGGCGAATTGTTCTAGTTGTTTTAATAGAAATTGTGCATATTGCATGCCGTTAGATTGGGCATGAACCAAAGATGTTTTCCTAAAATTAGAACTACTCTATCACCGTTAGTTTTTTTTTTAACGCAGTTCAAAGTCGGGCTTTCGGTATTTATTTTTATTTTTTTGTAGTTTAAGGGCTCGTATTTACGTTTCTAGCAATCATCTGGATCAAATTCTCTTCTTTTCGTGTGGTTAGTTACTAACCACACGAAACTAACTAATATAATAAATGCGAAAGTAAGTTTGTTTTTTTACGCTTTCACGCTAAAACGGCTGCACAGATTTGGATGAAATTTGGCACATGGGTAGACCATGACCTGGGTTAAGATATAGTATACTTTTTATCCCGATATTCTGATGGGATCGAGGTTTACGCGGGTGAAACCGCTGGGCAGAGCTAGTATTCGATAGTCTTAATTTATGGTACTCTTTGTAGTAAATTTTTGACACAATAATATGGTAAAGGCAGATTTTTTTTCCCTTTAATATCTCTTTTTTGCAGGGTTGATAAAAATCATGACTTTTATAAAAAAATCAAAATAATCGGATTTATTTGATTTAAATCGGATTAATTTGATTTAAATCGGATTTTTTTGATTATTTCTGTCACACATGTCTCTAAATGTTTTTTTCACTCTCGGTACTAAGCCCATTAATTCCTTCTTACAACGTTTACACACCGCTTTGTTAAACTTGCCGCAAGTGGACTTTTTTTCATCCATATAAACCCAAACAGCATCTTTTTTCATTAATCAATCACGAATGACCGCGCCAAAGACTAGACGGACGGATTCAGTCACGAGTTAAAACGGAGAATCTCCGAACGGTGTAGTTAAACAGCATTGGACACGTGTGTGCGCGCCGTAGTTTATGTCGGGGGAAGTCCCTTGACACATTTTGGCTGATTTGGTCGAAGTAAAACAATTTAGATTTAAATCATTGATTTTTATAAAAAAATCACTTGATTTTAATCGCGATTTAAATCATATCAACCCTGCTTTTTTGTGTGATCTCTGTCCGATTTATTTAAATTAAATAAAGTAGTCTCCTCACTGCTGTAGTTAGGGATGAGCTGAAAGAGAGACTTGTGCGTCTTGTACCTTGCAGTGGGTGATTTATATCACTCTGCCAAAAGACGTTTGTTGCTAGACATAGGAGTCCCTCAAGCATTGACACAACAACCAGTCTTGCATTTCTTAAGCAGAGGAATGAGGACTCTGTTTTGCTACCTTTTTGATGAAGGTCGCAGAGACCAGAAAAACAAATGTTACAAATGGATCCTGGCTCTTAAAAACTGGGTGTAAGGTGTAATAATTCATAATTAATGTAGGACAAAGTCAGTCAATGGACTTCATCTAGCATGTTATTCACTACAAAGTGAATAACAACTGAAGTGGTGATTGCTTAGCTAGGGTAAATATTATGTCTCTTGTATTTGATAATACTTACATTCACATGACTTTATTGAACTTTATTATCGGTTAGTAACTGTTTATGCAAGAAAACATAGACAACTCTCTTTTAATAGAGGTTTGTTTGGACACCAATTATTATTTTTAATAGAAGCAAATACAATATTTGGTACCAGACTGTCGTGACAATATGATTATTATGTCTGTAAGCCCACGTACGCACGGGAGGTTTTTAAACCACGCACTGAATTTTCATCTCTCGGCGTTGAGAATCCAACAGTGAGTTAATAAAACTCAATGTTGGATTTCCAAGTCTTCGTGCTGCCAAGCGTGGAAAAAACCTGGTAAAAAATTGGGAAAAGGCTAGGCAGATTGATTGACCTACTCCACACAAATTCAAATACCTGCTATGTAAATAATAGTGACAGGAACTTATCATAATAATAATTATCATCCATATATATATATATAGATTAAGTAGACTAAAAATACGTATTATTGAAGCTAACTAAAAAATATATAACCAAAGCTAATAAAATTGAGACGGGACCACCTCGAGAGTATACTCTTTCAAACAAAAAAAGAATTTTCAAAATCGGTCTACAATTAACGGAGAAATCGGTGGACATACATTAAAAAAAACTCTTCCTTTATGGAACTCGGTTAAAAAGGCGCCCGTGCCTACGTGGCGTCGTCGTGTGTACGTGGGCTTACTTTCGTGCGGTCATGCTTGCATGATATATGTTGCTAGATTACCCAAATACACATACATACATAAACTCATACCTTCTTACCAAGGAGGTAGGCAAAACAACAACAGAACGCCACCAGCTTCGATCCTTCAATACTCCGTTTACGTTTCGTGTTGGACATAGGCCTCTGATAAGTTGCGTCACAAAGTTACAATCACAACATCCGTTTTCTGCCTTCCTTAGACAGGCAGGCGACTGGGGTTACCATCTGTCCGGAATAGTCCGGATATGTCCGGCTTTTTGTCCCGCCGCGACTGTCTCCGGACTTTTCGCCTAAGATTTTTTTTTTTTTTTTTGAAAAAAGAAACATTAGAAGTAAAATGTCCTGACTACTTTGCAATGTCCGGCTTCTAGTAAAGTCTTTTCAAATTTCGAAATTGTAACCTTAGGCTCTGCCATTTTCAGGTCATCGATCCATTTAGATCCTAAGCCAATGGGCGTTTCGCACTACATTTGCCGATCGATAAACATAATGTGTTATGTTACTAGTAAACAATGCAATGTGGACTCAATACAATATTATTTCTTCATGTTATTTGTTTAGTCTGCACAGGCAGCAAAATGGAAAAGTACCTACGTGTTCTCAAAAATTATAATAAACAACTTTGTTCTAGATTTTACACTTGATGTAACAGATTGTATACTTATATACTTCTTTGGTAGCATATTATTATTAAACTAGGACCCAACATTCACTTCCATACATAAGCGTAGGTACAGTAGGCCACACATCAGTAGTAACAAAACCAGTATGAGCTAGCCTCTTACTCTATTGAAATTCAGTGCTACGCTAGGCCAGCTCAAGGTCAAATTCTTACCACTGACGTGCGACCCACTCCTGTACTAGCACACCAGCAGCTAGCCGAGCCTTGTACACGAAAAATTGTTAAGAATCATTTTCTCAATCAGAGATTGAAATTTTCAAGATTTACTGACAATCATTAGTGTAGGTACAGTTCCATTAAACCAATTGATTTATTTGCTCAGTATCTATATCAGTCTAAGACCAATTGAAATAATTGAAGAGAAGTGTCTTTTATAATGTCTCTCACATTGAAATCATTTTATTCAATCCATCGAAGTCTACTGCTGGACTTAGGCCTATCTCAATTTGCGACCCCATAATCTCCGGTTTTTCTTATCATAGTCGAACTCCAGTTATTCAGGAA
Organism: Agrochola macilenta; assembly: GCA_916701695.1. Lineage (NCBI taxonomy): Eukaryota > Metazoa > Arthropoda > Insecta > Lepidoptera > Noctuidae > Agrochola > Agrochola macilenta. The sequence goes on from OU753576.1 coordinate 1,549,349, forward strand.
CAGGATCAGAATCCAGTCACTGATCAGATCCTGAAAATAACTGGAGTTACCGACATAGCTTGCAAAGTTACCCCACTTAAATGGATATTCCAGAATACTTCGGAAAAAACATTGATAAAGACAAAAGGCTAACAGTTTGTTTTCGTAATAACTTGTTATTGAAATTATCTAAGAGCCAGATAGTAGATATCACTGCCTCTGTACAAATAATTATAGTGCGGTGCTATAATATCTTGACTATCTAGGTTAACAAGGTTCTTGTAGAAACGATGAATGCTAAGACTTAAGATATTACATATTATCTGATCGTTTGAATTTTCTTGCTTCTAAAATTGACTTAAAATATGCCGCCCAACAGGGCATCAAGGTCTAAAAGTTTATTTTCTTCTCCTAAATTCTAGATTTTATTACCATTTAGGTTAGTGAGTCCGCTGGTCGTCATAGACTTCTCCCAAGTTCCAGAACAACATTTGACCTAAAATCTGAACCTGCCCATCTAAAATAACATATACTGCCGATCTAAATTAGCATAATCAGCCTATAATGTTCCCACTGCTTGGACATAGACCTCCTCTCTGTGAGAGGGAGTGGGCCGTAATCCACCACGCGGGTCATCCTAGTGTGGGTTGGTAGATGTCACATGTCTTCGAAGTGTTTGGTATGCCGGTTTCCTCACGATGTTTTCCTTCACCGTTTTGAGAGCAGCGGTGATGAAATAATTTACACAAAGTACTAAGACCTACAACTCGTAAGCCGCGGTGGTTATCACTAGGCCACCACTGCTCCCGTTAGGACACCTGCCGACCTTTTCTGTTAAAAATCTCACCGTGATAACTTCGTTGAGGTGAGCAGCCAAAAGTGGAAATCCCTAACATCAGCACGCGTAGCATGATCATCGTAGAAACGGGTTTTGTCGACGGAAGAATAGACAAAATGACAGTTAAACAATCACAATCTGTCATTTTGTCTATTCTTCCGTCGACAAAACACGTAGAGAACCCGTTTCTAGGGTTGTCATGCTACGCGTGCAGGTGGAATTATATTCTACTTCACCTTAGTTGTAACGGTGTGATTTTTACAGAATAGGCCAGTTGGCTGCGTATTTGGTATCCAGGCTTCACCTTGTAACTTCTCCAACTGCAATCCATCTGATCGTTCCATCATATTCCAAGATATCGACACAATTTCAAGCCTTAATCATATATAAGTGAATAAGAAAATGCAGTTACTGTTGCGATAACAACTGTCATGTCCTCTCATCTCTCACTTTATCCATCCACCTTGACCTGATTGTAATGAGCTACATACCCGTAGCAACATTCTTTACCGAATTCCTCCCATACTTACAGAAAACCAAATTCGTCAGTAATGAAGGTTTTGATACACGTCACAACTTATCTTTGTTCAGTTGAGAACCAAGGCTTTATTATTTTAAGCAAAATTCTGTCCAAATAAGTGATTAAAACGATAATATTATTGTGTTTATACTGTACTTGCCTGATAAACAGGTTCTTGATAACGACTTGTTTATTTGCATATATCGAGAATTTCTAGATTTTGTTGTTGCTTAGGTCTGATAATTAAGTCTAGATACTAACAGCGTAGTTGTACTACTGTACATGTGCTTAATCTTTAGCATTTTCTATTTATATAACATCTTAAAATAATATCCGCTTAATGCCCAGATTGTATGCTTTCTTGCTAGCCTCGTCAGTATTTCTACTTACGTTGCAAGGTTACTTTCCATTCCTATTTCTGCAGCCAAGCAACGATTCTGTTCCGGTGTCAAGGTGTAAGGCTTGCCAGATACTTTATCGAATGTTCGGGTCCGCACATTCGATTCGGCTTAATTTGTTGAACAATAAAGCCAACCCAAAGCACATAAATAATAGTAATATTCGATTTTAACGGCTAGCTCGAGGTTAAATAACGACAGCCGCACGGGTCGATCGAAGGTACGCTACGCTTGCCGAGGTTGGTCCGTGGAAGGGTGACCATCCATTACATATCGAGACCTCTTTGTGCCTCGAAAAGCACGTTAAGCCGTTGGTCGCGGCTGTCATTTGTAGATATTTGACAGGTCTTGCCATGGGGTGTCGTATTACCCAGTAACTGGGTTGAGGAAGTTAGATAGGCAGTCGCTCCATGTATAATACTGGTATTCAGCTGCATCCGGTTAGGCTGGTAGCCGACCCCAACATAGTTGGGAAAAGTCTAAGCAGATGATGAGGACCGGCTGGCTATGACGAATAATGCCGGACCTGAACAAATGTGTGGCACACCTTATGGATGCAGTGTAATTAAAGGGACATGAGACATCTTAGTTTTGTCTTTGATATAGCAACGTACCTGCGATGGCTCTGGTATTGTAGATGTTCATAGGCGGCGGCAACCACTTACCATCAAGTTGACCGCCTGTTTTCGCCACTCAACCATAAACTTAAGCCGTGTTTACCACATGAGAATGAAAAACAAAACTATCAGTAGCTATTAATAACTAATCATTTTGTGACGTTCCAATATTTCGGGCCAAGGTCGGATCTCTCTGTACTTAAATTTATTTCTATAATAATTAGTTTTACACTCGTGTCAGTTTGGACAAGTCATCAGTAATTATGTAGGATGGATGACTAGCATCTTTATCTGCTACGGGAAATTATTCACAAGAATTTTGTTTACGTTTAAAGGATCAGTTTTATCTACGGCTTATATAAATAAGACCTAGGACTGGTTTGATAACCATCTGTGTTTAAACCGGTCTAGACGTCTTTCAGCCTCGTTGCATTTATAAACAGTGACGGTCAGGCTAGCATGGCTTTAGAGCTTACGACTAGCAGTTTAATGTCATAGGCATTCAAACGCTTCACCGATTTTAGTAATTTTCTTCCTGTTTGGTAGAAAGGTTCTACCAACACGCACTGGGCACGCGTGGTGGATAATGGCCCACTCCTCCTCGCAGAGAGGAGGCTGGTGTCCCAGCAGTGGTAATATTATGAAATGAAATGAAATGAAATGAAATGAAATGAAATGAAATTGTTTATTCTGTAAATAGGATATCGGAATCACTTTTACACGTCATATAAAAAAATATTAAAAATAAGCTTGGTGAGGTCGGTGTTTCCTATCTGACTACTCTGAGAAGAAAGGCCGAAACAAACTCAGAGGTCACAGTCTCTTTTAAAGTCCAGACATAATCTTGGTCAAGTCATGTGAGGACCATGTAGATTAGTGTCTGAAATGGTCTTTTGAGGAAAGAACCACACAGATTTGAGTGGACCTGTCCAGTCAGTGCAAGCATTTGTCAGTAATCGTGGAGCTCAACTCAGAACTTAAGGAGCTCAACTCGACGAACAATACCAAGGAAAGGATATTTGGGTAGGCCGCATCAACTACTCAAACTGCCAGACCATCATTAAAACTGAGAAAGAAACAAAGAAATGAAAAGGGATAATAAAAATATCCACATAGTCCTCACATTCACAATAATTAAAATAATATAATACTTTACAAAGTAATCGTGTCATTTTGAACATAATTTTCAACAATGTCAATGTGTATATAAAACTGGTTTATTGTGATGAATAATTAAAATGTCAAGTTTTATGGTTTTCACAAGGCTTAGCAGAGCGAGCAGCTCAATCCCAAGCTTTTTTATCTTCTAAATAATCTGAAATTTTATAGTACCCTTTTTTACAAAGTTTGGTTTTAATACAGCTTTTAAATCGTTTAATGGGTAAGTTTCGAATGTCAATGTTATAGGCTGATTATGGCTTTTGTTTGGAGGAAGGTTGACCTCATTGTTATATACATACTTTCTTTGTCTATAATACAAAATTACATAATTTTTGTATATTCGGGTACATACATAATCTCTAGAGGAGAACAAATAATAACCTGCTTTTTTGTTTTAAAAAACACCTAGCGGTCTGTGCTGACATCATCGATAATACCCTTTGTATTGTTTGAACACCTTATCGGTACCTGTTGTTTGCATTTTGATTAATAATTGCTCCATTTCTCTTGTTACAGTCAACAAACAAATCAACGACAAAGAGAGGATTGCAGCCGCTATGGAGAATCCGAACTTGAGGAATCTCGTCGAAAACTGCATCGCTGACGAAGAATAAACTCTTATAACAATGGCGCCGGACGCCGCTTTCTCAAATATAAGCGACAAAAACGAATTCACAAAGTTCACCAAATTCTTAGCTTATAAAGGCGTCCAAGTTATAGTAGAATCCAGGAAAGGGGTTAAAATAGAACCGTATAGTAAACCACAATCGTCTGATACTGACTGGTTTAACCTTCAAATACCTGATACTCCCGAAGTCAACCAAGCAACCAAAAATGCTCTCCCATCCGACAGAGTCCTTGAAACCATCAGATCTCAACTACACGTCGAAATCTCGGTACAAACTGAGGATGGAGACGAAATGGTACTCGAATTATGGACCTTAGAACTAGATGAGACTCAGTTCGATACTTCGTTGAAAGCAATGAACACAGTTTACTTCCGAATGGGGATCTTATTGAAGTCTCTTATCACAGTAACGAGAATAACTCCAGCATATCATCTCTCAAGGAAGCAGAGGACGGAATCTTTCACCATATTCTATCGAGTCTACAATGGAGAACCGAAAATGAAAGCCTTAGGCGAATCTGTTAAGAAAATCCAAGCTGGCATGTTAAAGACTCCTTTAGGAGCTATATGCTTCTCAGTGTCATACAGAACGAACTTTTCCATTTCCCCGAATAGAATGGAGAAAAATAAATTGCTATTACTAAAGAGTGACCATTTCGAACTGAGTCCAAAACACATCATATTTGAGTCAAAGAAAAAAAAGGACCAGAAAAAGGAACCAAAACCTTTTGGTCCTGTTGACTTGAACAGACCTTTACGATTAGCTGCCTTTGTCGACGAAAACGTCATCAAGCAAGCATTCGATGACTTCTTTACTAAAATTCCTATCCCTAAATGTAGGAAGCGGCCTAAAACTCCACTAAGAACAAGTCCTATAGAGCTCAAAAGTACTCAAGAGTTGGATATTACAACATTGTCCAAAAGTCCGACCTCTTTGGAGATGCCACCGAAAAAATTCACAGGGTTTCGAAATGAGAATGAACCGCCATTAAAACTACTTCATTTTCCTTTTGCTGACGACCATCCTATAAGAGAACTCGCAGAATTTTACAAGGACTTTTTCAACGCTCCGCATTTGAAATTGGCCGACGATCTTGTCCGATCAAAGTCGAGGAGTCCCGAATCGATGAGAGAAATGGAACTGGCCAGTGAGGATTTGTCAAAGGACCTTGTGTTGTATGAGAATTCTGTTCTGGAATTTGATGAGTTGCTCGCTGATATGTGTAGATCGGCTGAATGGAGTGGGAATTGAGGGAACAAAATATGGCCACAAAATTGATATAGAAGAACCCATTTTCTCAAGATGCGTTATGAGACGCTTATGCACAAATACAGATACAGCGGCTTCTGTTGTAGATTATTCTGTATTAGGTTGAGATTGTTCCATTTCACCTATTTCGTAAAGATTTTGGCGTTAGTTTCTCATACAGCGTTCTTAGAAGTGGGTTGATCTACCATATTTTGTGGTAAATTAAAGGTTGAAGACTGATTTATCTGGACGATTTTATAGTTTTTGCATAAAAGGTATGGGATGATTGACAAATGGACAGTGAATGATTTGAACAATGAACTATACTACAAAGTGTTAATCTATGTTGTGAATAGTTATAGCTGGACTAATTTGTGTTTTACGTAAAAACGATTCTGCAATGTTCAATGTCTGTGTAAACAGTAGTATTTTATTCAATAGACGCATGAAATAATAATTCAAATAATAATTAAGATGCCTCCAATGTCTAGTAATTTATAAATATAAATCTAGTATGTATTGCACTGCTCTCCGTTATTGTAATGTATAGACATGTTCTCATGAAATTATCGCTACTCTTTTGTCAATTTTCGTTAATTAAAATTTTGATTCGGTGTATGGTTCCAAATATGCAGAGATGCGGCTCAACACTAGTTTTTGTATATATTTATTTAATTAATTATATATTTTAGTTTGCCACGTTTTCCACTTATTTTTAATTTTACCTACGTAGTTTTACTTGCCTTACAAGGTCACTTTAATCATAAGTGCGCTTATATACAGTAGGCAACTCTCCCCCGAATTCACAAACGACATTAAACATCTATCGTCGATTTGTCTTTCTGTCGATGTCGCCACAAGGTACAAGTTACTCCTTTAAGTTATAGGGACAGCATGACACATGACAGACACTTAAAATGAATTACGTTTGAGAATTCGCCTTTATGACTGACTAAAAGAGAAGCCGTTCACAGGCGTGCAACGTTTGATGTCCGTTTTCATTAACACTAAATAACACCTAATTGAATGCCTAACTAAAAGCTCGCTGTTGGATTTCGGCTCAGCATTTAGGTGTCGCCCAGTGTTATTGAAAACGGACAAGTCCACATTAGCAGCTAAAAGCCTGACTGTAGGCGCCGTAAGGTGGTTTAGACATTGGACTTTAAAAAAATAGGGAGCGCCTCTTTCTAGCAAGTCTGTCAACATTTTTTGAAGATGAAGACTTGTTATAAACAAAACTTGTTGCCCCACGGATGCATGCGCCTTATTTATAAAAAATTGTCAAGTAACGTTTCTTCTTAACGGGGTAAAGCAGAGATACATATCAGGCTACTTGCAGTTTCTTTTACTCCCGCTTCAAGTAAGCACGCACTTACGTAAAAATATCGCGGCGGGATTTTAGCGTGCACTGGATTTTCAACTGTCTTTGTTGAGCCGAGCCGAGCGTTGCAAAACCAACGGATGGCAACGCTGTGATGGTGATGGCAATGGATTTTCAACTCTCAGCGCTAAGCAGAGCGTTGAAAATCCCGTGCACAAAAAAAAACACTGTGCCGCGGGGAAAAATCGCCCGTGCGTGTTTGGGCTAACTCGAAGCTCTCCCATCAAATTAACTAAAATAAAGGTCTATTCACCGTCATCTTCATCCACAGTCCTGGGCATAGGCCTTTCTTTGCTTGAGCCAATCCCCGCGCTCCTGTTTCATTATGTAGATGACATTGTTGCCATTGGGGTAAAACCTGGATGGAGATCTATTCAGTTGGACACAATTCGCTATTACTGCTACGGAATAAAGGTCACAAATTGTGATCATGGACGTGCGGTTGGTTGGTTCAAGAAAACATTTCTGGCTAAAAAAGAATGCCATGCTATCTGCCCATACCTTTACCCACTGACCGCTGGATCTGATTAGCATAATCATTATTATTCCGCCTAAGTCTCTGCTGACCCCTATTAGCACAAACGCAGACTTACGAGTTATAAAATAATTTGTATAATAACTAACTTGGGCATTACTCCCAAATAATATGAGTTTTAGAGTTCCTTATTTTCCATGATTACTTGTAAATAGAGAATTAAATATATACTTATTAATTATTATTTTAAAATAATCTTTATAATTTTATATTCCTATATTTGTAACTTGTGGTACAAAGTTCTGAACTACTGATTCTGTTTAGTTATTAGAAATAAATAGCATGAAAAATCTGAAATGTTTTAAAAGAAATTATTTAATATTTTAGTTTATACATCGTAGAAATAATTTGCTCACCTTTTTTTGTAGGTAGATAATAGTCTGAATAAAGATATTTACTGTTTCGTTTTCGTTTTTTTTAATAAGCATAAACATACCTATTTGGCAAAATATGTATAAGGCGAAAGCGTCAAGGTAGCCCGCGAAATTCAAATTTTGTTACGTTTTTTGCAATTTGCAGGTCAGTATCATGTTGTGAGTTGATTTAAATATGATTCACGGCCGTATCAAATGTATATTTTTAGAATTGTATTCATAAAAATGATCAATACAACTCTCTAAGTTCAAATTCCATTGAATGACTATTTCATGAAATCATGACATTTGACCATTGTGCTTACATAAGGTTTCCTGATTGTAATAATAATTATGTAAAACTTTATTTTTACGGTCGCGAATCATACTTTAAATCAACATAAAACCTGACACTGACCTGCACACGCACAATGGTCCACTGAAGGACTAAGTGCGGAAACCAAACCCCATAACATAGAACATAGAACACTGACCTGCAATATGCAAAACTCTAAAGAAAATTTTAATTTCGCGGGTTACCTTAGCGCATGCCCCATACAGTAAGTTATGATAAGATTTGAAGTTCGGGCGAGATAATTCATGCGAATCAACCTTAGAATCAACCAATACGCCAAATATTTGCGGGTCCAAGGTCAAACCTCGTGGTCTATGCTAACCAAAACGAATTCCCGGTGGTCAGGTACTCTAGCTAGAGAAACCTCGGCTCGGCCTACTATGTGCCTTATCCATTTCAATTTCTGCATCAAACTGTTGAGAAAATTATAATTATGAGTTGAAAACTGAATAGCGTTAAGCCGACAAGCAACCGATAAGCCTAGGAGGTGGAGTGGAGCCCGGCCTTAGCGCCATAATCACTATCCATCTTGCTGTTCGTCCCGCCAAGGCCACACACGATGCACGACGCAAAACGACACGGGGTAAGACCACGAAAAAAAAAAAAAAATTATGCATGGCTTAGGGATATTTTATTTTGATAGGGATTTGAGGAATTTTGTGGAAAATTTTTTCGCGATTTTAACCCAACATTCTCTCGCATGGCCTTGGCGCGCTTTTTATTTAAAAAAATAATTATTTTATCTGTGGGCTGATTTCCTAACATGCGTTCGAAACTTAGAGTATATAACAAATGGACCAACTACATTAAAACTTTGTTTTGATATAAATATCTAAAAACAATTATTGCATTTCTTATTGCTTTACACGTACGCATGCGTTGCAAGTCAACGCATGCGTGCGTGTATGACATGTATGAACGTAAACGAGACAAAAGGAGTATGTAAGGACCGTAGCAGGTGGCGTTCTGTAGTTTCTGCCTACCCCCATGGGAAGAAGGCGTGAGTATAAGTATGTGTAGGTATTAATTAAAGCAATTTAATACAAAAATATTAACAACCTATATTTATAGATTCGTGCACATAGAAAACGTTTTTTTTTTATAATTGACTTAATGCTTCGTCTTTCGTAGTTTCGTCTCACTTATGTTCAGTTCGGTTCAGATCAGATTTCGGAACGCTCACTATTTTGTTGAAGTGTCAAGCGACGCAACGGCATCACAAATAAACAATTGTAAAACACGATCAATTCTCAATAAAATGCATTAGCAACTCCATTAAATATGTGAAAACATTGACTAAAAGTGCTGAAGTATCTATAGTTTCAAGTTTAAGTGATTTTTAAAACATAACCTAGAAACCGACGCGATTGGAAAATGTTTTCGATCTGCCGGCAAACGCACCCTGCTACGGGGATTGAGCATGCCGTGAGCTGCTGTTTCTTCAACAATGATGATACGTGTCTCATTACCGCTGGAGCCAATATCCTCAAGGTATTCAGGTTGTTACCTGAAGGCCCAACCAAGGAGGTTAACGCCGGTAAGTTTTATCCATGATCTTTTCTAGAAGTTGCAATTAGTTGTTTCTTTCAATTTCGTAATGCATCACTTTTGTATACCTTGGTTATTTCTTTCAATGCTATTTACTGATCGATTTACTTCGATAATGGTCCGTGGGTCGTCTTAGGGACGGATTTAATGCCTAGATTTATGTCTGAAATGAGGCTTAAAGCCATTTACGATTCATACCTATTTTTTTCTTTCTTGAAAACACACTATCTAAGTTCTAAATGTTATTTATTAGATCCAGAATAATAATTATCAACTTCTGGAGAGTTTTGTTTATGGTCACTGTTAAATGATCACTCTGAAAATGATAACAGACTAACCTGTAATCATTGGTTTCTAAAAGCTTGGTCTGAACAGGAAATCTGTTAATTTGTTGTGATTGATTGACCAAAATAACTACTTACAGCCAATCAAAACATTTGAAATGAGTCAAGAACTTTAGACAATGGTTTAAATTTAACAGGATTTTTGGTCTTCTTTATAAACCAAGCATAGATTTTAAAGGAGTCCTTCAAAGATCTTTCATTCTGTGACAATTTTTTTTTTTTAAATTTTACTTTTAAACATTTTTAAAATCCCTGTAAGTATTTAGTTCAAACCTTTACATGCTGGTCTATGTAACTGGAGAAACCTCAACCTGTATCATATAGGATGTCTAAGTTCAAACCACATGGATGTAACATATTCTTGATGGTTTAGAAATAAAAATATTATTATTATTTTAATATACATATTATTTTCCTGTACCTTTACTGTAAATTTCTAAAAAAAATTACAAAAAGCATTCCTAAACTGTTTTAGGTGGCCAGCCAATCCCTCCAAAGATGAAGCTAGAATGTCTAGCGTCATACACATTATGGGGCAACGTAATGTCACTGGCATCTGTCCGCTGCCCCAGTACCGGTAGAGATCTGTTGCTTGTATCGTTCAGGGAAGCAAAGCTGTCTGTACTGCAGTATGATCCGCAGACTGATAACCTTATTACGTTGAGCATGCATTATTTTGAGGAGGATGATATGAAGGTTAGTGATGATTGAATGATGTTTATACAGGCTGTATCAGTAAGGTAAAGGTACAGACCATTAAATGGAACAACTTTCTCCAAGGGTCAATATGGTAATCGAGAAAAAATTATCAGCTGTTGACATTAGGTTGTGTATTCAAACCTTATAAGGGACAGCTAATAATTTTTATAAGTATTTTAAACTACAGGTCAAGCATTTTTTAATTCCTCTGCCTCTTCCAGAATGGCTGGACAACCCATCCCCACATTCCATGGATCCGAGTGGACCCTGAGGGCCGATGTGCAGTTATGTTACTGTACGGCAAGAAACTGGCTGTGCTACCATTTAGGAAGGATATAACAAATGAGGATGGAGATCCCTTGGAAGCTAAACCGCTTGATAGCAAGAAATCTGTAAGTATATCCTATTCTAATGAATGAGCAATATTTTATAATGTCATTCTGGAAAACAGCTTGAACAATTTCGATGAATGTTGCATACGGGTTAACGGGGGCAAAAAATCGATCTAGCTAGGTCTCAGATCTGGGAAGATTCTTTTCTCCTTATTTTCACCTGAGCTTGGTCGCCATGTCAAATGACATGGCAGCATAGAATTAGTAAGTACCTACTATTATGGCAGCATGGAATAAGTATGTACTATACATGGAATTACTATGAACTTTTCTATACTATTATATGAGCATTCTCTATTTTCACCAGACCAGTGCTCGGTCGCCCAGGTTCTTTCATTGATATAAGTACTGAAGAAATGTAGTTCTGGTCTATACTCTGTAGCCTGCCAATAAAATAATAACAAATCTCTTTATTCGGAAAACCAATTTATTTTTAAGGTTCTAAATATCTTACAAGACATCTGTGCATAGTATTTAGAATTAATTTCGTAAATAAATATCTTTAGATACTTGAAGCCTGGTCAAGGATTCTAATCTGTGTTTAATAAACTTATTTCAGCATACTTAAAAATGTTGTGAACAAGTGAAGAGATTTTATCCTTCGAAAAAAAATCTAGAGAACAATCCCAGAAAATAACTACAAAATAAAATGTTGTCAAAGCCTATCTTATAGTTTGACCGATGAGGCATACTCACGAATGCTTATGCATGCTCATGGGGAAGTGCAGGCCGCTCATTCATCAACGCTGCCTCCCCCCTCGCCGCATTACTAAGGCGGCGGTATCGGTCAAACTATAACAAACATTTTACTTTTTGTTACAGCAACCAACACAACCAATTAACCGAGCGCCCACTCTAGCTTCTTACGTCATAGTGCTAAAAGACCTAGATGAGAAAATAGACAATATTCTAGACATACAATTCCTTCACGGTTACTATGAACCAACGCTGTTGATACTTTATGAGCCCGTCAGGACTTTTGCTGGGTGAGTTGTGTTATTTATTATTCGTTACATCGAGACTCCTCCGTGAATCGGAAAGCACGTTAAGCCGTTGGTCCCGGTTGTCATTCGTAGATCTTTGACAGTCGTTACGGGTAGTCAGAAGTCCAAAACTGAGTTGTAGAGGACAGATAGGCAGTCGCTCCATGTAAAGTACTGGTATTCAGCTGCATCCGGTTAGACTGGAAGCCGACCCCCAACATTGTTGGAAAAAGGCAGATTGGTTGCAAAATGTCCAGCAAGTCAGTAGGTTCACACGTCAAGGCCGGCTGTAGCTGAAAACCAGCACTGGGGCTGTTTCGCATAGTGTCGCAGCATTATGCTGAGTGATAGCCGTTTTGCGTGGATGTGACGCATATTTTCCCTCAACTTGTTTTTTTTTGTGCTTTGCGTTCTTTCTTTGCGTCATGTTTACCGCAAATAAACGTGTTTTCGTAATTTCTTTCTTAGAGTGTATTAGACGAATGCTTAACACTGCCACTCATTGGAGTTCTTTTACGGCACTGAATAGGCTCTCAGAAACACGAAGTTACATGTAGGTACATTTCTATTCTAATTTAATAATGCTGAAGCGTTTGATTGTTTGAATGCGCAAATCTCTGGGACTACCAGTCAGATTTAAAAAATAATGTTTGCATTTGATAGCTCAATTCTTGAGGAAGATTATATGCTATTTAACATCACGACCTACGACTCTTAGCCCTCATACGCACTAGCGGCTACCCGCGCGGCTGCCCGCGGCGGTTGCTGGCGGTCAGGCGCGTACAACCGTGAGCGGTTGCATATTAACGACGCGGTGTGTCGGGGGCCGAGGGAGTTGTATCTTACGATTTTTAAGCGAACAAAGGTGCGAAGCTAGTAACTAATAACCATTAATTTTCAGTCGCACAGCGGTCCGTAACGACACATGCGCGATGTGCGGCGTGAGTCTCAACATGAGTGCTCGTGTGCATCCAGTTATTTGGGCCACGGCGCATCTGCCCTTTGATTGTCTTAGAGCTGTGCCCGTCCAAAAGCCACTTGGTAAGTGATAAGTAATTTAAACCATTGAAAACCTAAAAAAAAAAAACGCGTCGTTTTAAGGACATCCTCCTTTTTTTCGTCGGTTAAAAAGTACATCAAGATCTAAGTTGGTACAGTCATATTATATTGGCATAGAAACGAGACTGGATACAGACGCCTATGTAAATTAGGCACCGTTTGTTTAAGTTTAAAAAACAAATACTTTTCTAAAAAACCGGCCAAGTGGGTGTCGGACCACGCACAATGAAGGGTTCCGTAGTTGGGATGAATTTATCCTAAGAACAAACTTAACATTGTAGTTGAAAAACATGTTTTCCCGTACGGAATGTATGGCAGAACATGTTTTTTCAACTGCAAATGTAAGTTGGCTGATTATTACTCGTTAACTTGTAGAGCCTACTTAGCTGTGAATTTTTCCACATATCCGGAACCAACCATTTAGCTGGCAGGGGGAGGGGGACACTTGACTCTGATAATTTTTTTCACTTTAAAGCTTAATATTTCGCAAACGTATCCCTGAATATAAAAAAATGTAAATGAATGTAAATGGTATTCACAAACTCCCAATATTTTTGAACGACCTTTCCAATGACATCCATGGGATAGACGAGGAAAAAAAAACATCTCCACTTTACGTGTAGGGAAGGTACCTCAAAATCCATATTTTTTATGATTTTATTTTACCGCTTTGTCGGCATGATTAATATGTATACCCATGCTAAATGACAACTTTATAGTACAAACAGTCTCTGAGCTAAGCCGCGGACAGACAGACGGACATGGCGAAACTATAAGGGTTCCTTGTTTACTACGGAACTCTAAAAAGGGCCAGTTAAAGAATTAAAGTTCGAAAGAACGTTTCTGAGATGAAGAAGCCGGTTAATGGCTTCTTCAAAAAGGAAGAGGTTCTCAATCCATCTGTTTATTTTTATTTTTAATATCCCATATTATAATGGACAGCTCATAAAAAGCTTAGCTGACAGTTATTTCTGCTAGTCTGTTGCAAGTAAAAAAATACTAGTGTTGGCAATTTTATAAACTTACAAAGGAATATTTTTTTTTTTCGATATGCATTATAACATTAACTGATATTGTTTTTGTTCGCAGGTGGTTGTCTGATAATGGCTGTGAACTCTCTTATATACCTGAATCAGTCGGTACCACCGTACGGCGTATCGCTGAATAGCGTAGCCACACATACTACTAATTTTCCACTCAGTAAGTATCCTATTAATGCATTCAAGAACATTGAACGAGGCACAATTGAAGTTTTATTATTACATCGCCTATGGGTGTGTGTCCCTCAAAGTGTTAAAATAAATAGGGTGAAATAAGCTTAGGATCTTGTATTAAATATTATCGCTGATATTGCAACTTAAGCGAAAGCGCCAAGGTAGCCCGCGAAATTAAAATTTTGTTACGTTTTTTGCAAAATGGTTTTGTATCATGCAAAATACGCTAACACAGCATGCAAGCACACAGTTTATTTATTTTACTACCTATAAAGCAGGATCTCCTGCGGGTGTATTTTCTCCTACACACGACCTACGCCTACCTCAAGTTTCGTGTAGTGTGTAGGGTAAAACATGACACAACACAACAACACAAACATAAACATACAAGCTGGGTATGCCCATGCTCGTAACTTTTAAATTAATTACTATTCTGCTTATTAAAAATTCCGTCGCTTAAGGTGCGGCATTACAGGAATGGGGTCTGATATAAAAATAAAATATTTTGGACGTATCTCTTAAATTTTTCCAAATCATTAACACTACTCGTTTAGACGTGATCTTCAGTATAAAATCATTAAAAGTCGGTTATCATCGCCTTAAGTCCAACTTAATCGTGATCTATATCCGTATGAATTGAATCCCTTTTTTGTAATAATTAGCTGCAATACGTTCATTGCTGTACAAAGACCTCTCCAAAGCATCGCCTCAACGACTGGTCCTGAAAATGACAAAGAAAGATTTTCCTAATTTCAATGAATTTTTTGACACACTTGTTTATTTACATATTTCAATACTTGTTTCATTTTACAGGAATCCAGGAAGGCGTGTGTGTAACGCTAGATGGGTCATGCGTAGCTCCTTTAGGGGAGGGTCGACTGGCTCTATCCTTACGAGGAGGACAACTGTATGTGTTGACTCTACTGGCAGACTCCGTGCGCACTGTGCGGAGCTTCCACCTGGACAGGGCCGCCGCCTCCGTGCTTACTACCTGTGTAAGTTAATCGGTTTGTCTAACTAACCTGTTTTTTTTTTTGGATGTGAAATTATCAAATAAGTTGCGCGGGAGCGAGAGGGCGTGTCAGACTTTTACTGACTAAAACCTACCCGTGTTCCTTCCGTTGCCTGTGTGCCGGGGCCGCGATATCCCTTTCGGACAAACTCGCAACCCTGGCAGGCATTGGCCCTTACGGACCCCGTCAGTTGGTGCTGACATCTCTTTGAGGCGCGCGTGGAACACAACGCGCCGTCGACCCGGGCCTGGTCCTTATCGGACGGCGAGCTTCCCATCGCTCACCGTCCGCAAGCCCGTATCTGACTAACCTAATGTTATAAAGAGAAAAAGATTTGAATTGTTGTATGTTTGTTTTTTTGTTACGAATAAACTCAAAAACTACTGGACCGATTTAAAAAATTCTTTCACCAGTAGTATGCTATATTACGAGTATCAGTGAGTAACATATGCTACAATTTATAAATTCTCACGCGGGCGAAGCCGCTGCCGGAAGCTAGTTTACTTATAAAGGCCACCTAAATACATACATAACATTAACTCACAATCTCTGACATAATTATAGACCTTGCATGTATCTAAATTATAGGAAAACACGGCAGTGTTCATAAGCGTACTTGTACATTATACAAAAGAATATATTGTGTTGGGAGAGTTTGTGAGTTAATGGGTGTGTGAGTTATGAGTTTTTGAGTTAATGGGTTTATGGGTTGACTAGCTTTCGCCCGCGTGTAGTTTGGAAATTAGCCCACGGGAACGCATTACCGGGATAAAAAGTATCCTATGTTTTAATCCAGGTTGTAAACTATCTGTTTGCCAAATTTTATCCAAATCAGTTCAGCCGTTTTTGTAAGTTGATGTGTTTGTGAGTTAATAAGTTTGTCGGCTTTTGTTTAGTCCAAACTTTAATCGCGGAGCTTTAAAATAAATTAAAATTAATGTTTTATCCACAGATGTGCGTAATTGAAGAAGATTTTCTATTCCTGGGCTCTCGACTGGGCAACTCTCTCCTACTGAGAGTGACTGAGAGGGAGAACAGAATGCTGTTCTCAGTAGACAAGCCGTTAGAAGCCACTGTGGACCTCACTGTGTCTGAGAGTGGTAAGAATAAACTATTTCTAACTGAACATATAAATTTAAATTGAATTATTTATTAACTTTAATTAAAACGGTTAAAAACCAATTACAATACTTAAAAACACTAACACACAAACAAAAATATGAAGCTACAAGTACCCGGCGGGCTCCTCTTGTCGGGCCAATTCAGTGAGCGTAACGTAGTCAGAAGATATAAGAGTTACGCGATAGAAAGAGGCAACTTCTAGGTGAATATAACTGTAGGTAATTAGCGCTGTGCGACCTGAATTGCACTTTATTGTGTCGTTGCTAGAGTCGCTTTTTATTTAAATCATTTTGCGGAGTGAACAATGTCTATAAATTTGTGGTGTAACATACATTCAGGCTGCCTACACCTCTAGGGTACTAGCGAAAATGGCCCGCCGTCGAAATCGACGTCGACGTCGACGTCGAGAGAAAGATTGAATTGATTAAAACAATGAATGACTGATAATAAATTAAAGTAACAGAAATACAGGGTCATTCTTTTAACCATTTTACCATGGATCTTCTCTGAATAAAATTAATGAAGTATTAAGAGCAGTGATGACCCAGTGGTAACGGCATCGACTTACCGAGTTGTAGGTTCGAACCCAGGCGCTTTACTTTGTGTAAATAATTTCATTACCACTGCTCTCAAAACGGTGAAGGAAAACATGAGGAACAAAAAAACGTGAGGGAACCGGCATGTCCCTATAGAACCAAAAATTCGAAGACATGTGACACATACCAACCCGCACATACACACGTGACACATACCATCTCGTCCAAAAAATCGGGCCGAATTTCGTTTTCTTTTTGGCCGAATACTAAACTGAAGATGAATTGTATTAGCTTAATTTAAAAGAGTAATTGCACAGTTTCTTGCCCGTGTTCTACTTGAGAAACTACATGTTAAAATGGGCAACTAGCTTCTTTAACTTTCTGACTAACTAATTTGACTCATCATCATCTGCCTAGCGTTTTCCCAACTATGTTGGGGTCGGCTTCCGGTCTAACCGGAGCAGCTGAATACCAGTATTTTACATGGAGCGACTGCCTATCTGACCTCCACAACTTACTAGGTAACATGATACTCCTTGGTAAGACTGGTTGTCAGACTTTTGGGCTTCTAACTACCCGTAACGACTGTCAAAGATGTACAAATGACAGCCGGGACCAACGGCTTAACGTGCTTTCCGAGGCACGGTATGTTAAGATGGGCACCCATCCACGGACCAACCCCGACAAGCGTAGCTTAACCTGATCGATCGACCCGTGCGGCAGTTATTACTTAGCCACAAGCCCCTCCACTAACTAATACTAAGACTAACAAATCTGACTATCAATTAGAGAGTGCTTGCAAATGGTTTATTTTTATTTGTAGCTTTGTCGTGGAGTTGCGGATACCAGCCCGTATTACCTATTACCTATTATTTGTACCTGTATTTTCCTCTTGTATGGCAAAGAAAGGTAATACTCTCTTTCCTATTTTCACGTCTCAGGATCAATCTATATCAAATGGTTTCATTGGAATCAACGGTTTGAGTTTTAGTTATATGCTATACGAGTACTAGCTTTTGCCCGCGGCTTCGCTCGCGTGGATGTCGGAAATTATCCTATGTGTTAATCCAGGTTATAAACTATCTGTCTGCCTCATCCAAATCCTGTCAGTAGCATGACATATAATGATTGAATACTATCTTGAATTCATGCAAGCCTAGTACTTTTTGTTCGGTTACTGCTCAGAAATTGTGCACAACGTCTAATGATTGAAATACTATCTTGAATTCATGCAAGCCTAGTACTTTAACTCAAGGAATCACGTTGTCCTAACACCCGTGTCCTGTAACTTTGCCCCCCTTTTTCACCCCCTTAGGAGTAGAATTTCGGAAAATTCTTTCTTATCGGATGCTTTCGTCATACATAGAACACACCCTCCAAATTTCACGTCTCTATAATCAGCGGTTTAGGCTGTGCGTTGATCCGTCAGTCAGTCATTCATTCAGGACAAAGCATTTTATATGTATAGATTATATTCTTTGTGCCAATCAGAACAACAACTCAACAAAGAACAACAGCAGAGGGAGCAGGCCGATCCTTTAGCGAAGAAGCGACGACTGGACACTATCAGCGACTGTGTGGCCACCAACGTGATAGAGATCAGCGATAAGGACGAACTAGAAGTGTACGGGTCGGATATCAGGACCTCTACGCAGCTTACTAGCTATGTTTTTGAGGTAGGTACCACATTTTATTTATTTAAGTAGCTGCTGCCCACGGCTACGCCCGCGTGGACCCTCCCTTTAAAAACGATTCAGCCGTTTCGGAGATTAGCCGGAAAAAACCGGCCGGCGGACAATGAAGGGTTCCGTAGTTGGGATGTATTTTTCCCAAAAACAAACTTAATGTTGTAGTTCAAAAACATGTTGCCCCATACGTTCCAACTGCAAATGTAAGTTTGTACGCACAATATTGAGTGATTTCCCATGTTATTTTTAGACCATAGACTTCTTATAGGTTTTCCTGTAATCCATAAGCATATAACTATTTTCAGTATTAAAAAAAAAAATAGGTTCTGTAGTTTCGGAGATAAGTGGGGAGGGGAATGGTAAATTTTCATCAACTTTCTTAAATATAAGTATTTATTATTAAATTATAAAAAAAATGTATTTGATATCCTCGCAATAAGCCCTTCATTTGATATGTCACACGGTACAGTTCACAAAATTATTTAAAAAACAATCTTAGTTGCCACTCAAAAATTACCTCAATATTCAATATTCATTGATTTACGTTACACGTTCGTGTTTGGGTCACAGAAATACATGTGTGTACCAAATTGCAACTTATTCGGAGCAAATTGGTTGTGGCAGACGGACAGACAGACAGACAGACACACGAGTGATCTTATAAGGGTTTCGTTTTTTCCTATTGAGGTACGCAACTCTAAAAACAAACAAACAGTCAGACACAAAAAAAATAAAAATGTATGTGTGTTTAGTTTAAACTTTCATATGCGTTTAGTTAAAAGCTGTTATTTGGACATTACAAACAGACAATTTTATTTATTTGTATTGTATATTTGTACATAGATTTTAAAAAATAAAACACTACTGCGGTAAAGCCCAAGAACAGGGAATGTTTTAATATTACCAGACGTTTTAATAGTTTTTTGCCTGTGCTGTGCTAACCTAACTTATTTGTTCAGGGTGCTTGGTTACTTCAACAAAATTACCAACAGGCCTCGAGGTAAAAAAAAAAGGCTCATCATTAGAAGACCAATAAGTTATTAGAGGATCAATAAAATATTTACCCCTTCCAGGTATGTGACTCCCTTCTAAACATCTGCCCAATCGGCGACGTCTCAATGGGCGAGCCTCAACTACTATCAGAAGAGTACAGTCGGCAGCAAGACAACCCGGTCATTGAGCTCGTCACCTGCAGCGGTAGAGGGAAGAATGGGGCGCTGACTGTACTGCAGAGAACTGTGAGGCCCCAGCTTATTACGGCTTTTAATTTACCTGGTGAGTTTACACTTTATTTGATTTAGTTTTTAACAACAGTTTACTAAAACAATTAGCGCGAACGATATTTCAAACGAAAGAATCATGGAAATATACTTAGCGCTAAATATGTATATTTTATTGACAAAATTCCATATAAACTTTATATAGAATGTCGTCAATCATTAATAACGGACCTAGTAATCCATTCATGTCATTTTAACTATTAATATTATAAATGCGAAAATAACAACAGTGTATTAAAAAATGTAGCGCTAACGATATTGCAAACAGAAGAATCATGACAATATACTAAGCGCTAAATATTTATTTTATTATTGACGAAATTCTATGTAAAGTTTACATGGGATTTTGTCTTTATTGTGCTTTATATGGAATCTCGTCAATCACGAATAAGTAATCCATCCAGGTCATCCTAACTATTATTAATTAATAAAGTAAGTTTGTTTGCTTGTTACGCTTTTACGCTGAAACGCCTGAACGGTTTTGAATGAAATTTGGCACATGGGTAGACCATTACCTGGGTTAGGACATAGGATACTTTTTATCCGGATAATCCCACGGGATCGAAACTTACCGGGCCGCAGCTAGTAAGGTCTATTATTAGTCTCAAATTTTGCATATTGGTATCAACCAGTTCTTTTTCTATGTTTTATCCTATACGATTCGAAACTGACAAAGTCACATACGCTACAGCTTAAGCAATAATAGATCTAGCGTTTCATGTCATAATGTCTATTTCTATTTGGTTGGTATACTCGTGTGGGGCGGTGCGACATAAACGAAGTTTCTTGAGCTAGAGCGAGCACAGATATTTCACACTATTTTAGGATATATCTCTAAGTTTATTTTTCTTTTTTACTTTTATTTAGTTATAGTTCAAGTCTTATTAAATTTTGTTTAGTTTGAGATTTTACAGCACAGGTATATCTTTTACTTTAAAGGAGGTCCCTATGTAAGATTTACAGTAAAAGTTGTACAAGTTTCTGCAAAAAAACATTTTTTTATTTGTTTTATAGTTCCTATTTTAAATACTTAACCCTATTTATACTTACAGGTTGTATAGACATGTGGTCGGTCCTGGGCGAGGGTACCGACGGCGCTAGAGAGGCGGAGGGCTCGCACGCGTACCTCATACTCACTCAGGAAGACGGCAGCATGGTGCTACAGACTGGTAAGTTTTATAGTTATTGCATAATCAGCCTGTTGTTCCCATTGCTGGGACTCCCGCCTCTCTGTGAGAGGGAGTGGGTTTTGCAGTTATGCAATAGTAATCGTGTTTTAGGCCCATAAAAGACATGATACTTGTAATATCGGTGACCTGCGAAGTACTTGCTTACTCTTTCGTTCGATACAAAAAGCGATCGAAAGAAAATATGCAATTTTGATTACTTCCGTACTCAGGGCCAAAGATTTAAATCGTAGATTTGTCCTCACTGTACTAAGTCGCACGAAAAATCGTCCATAATGAGAGGAGCGAGCTCACACATTAACAATGGCGTTTCCGTGACAACCAAGAAGTCAAGTCTCCGCGTCACTGTCTGTCTCAGAGGTGTCAAAACGAAACAGAAACGCAACCAAAAAGATGGTTGCGTTTCTGACGCGGCAGGGCAGATCTACGATTGAAATCTTTGTTCAGGGCGTCGCCAAAACGCGATGTAGTTGCAAAATAACCGATTGCGGATGCTAAAAGCATCCCTGAAAAAGCTTGTGGCGGCATGTACAGCGCCACATGCGAACGGAGCATCATACTGATGTGACGCAAAATCTTGCATCACGCAAGCGGAGTTTACTGCGCGACTTGTACATATACAACATCCCGACATCAATCGTCGGGCAGAAGCCCACCAGACACAACGCCTGTCTGGTCGGACGATCCTCCCTTTTCTATTGAGGATGAGCGAACTTTACACCCTTTTCCTCATACCTCTATGTTGCGCTCTTATTGTGATATTAACTAACAACTGTAATTATGACATTCTCAAATAAGATAATACTATTTCCTACTCATACTTTCTCTTGTACTGAAATATTTACTTTGTATTCAACAGGTCAAGAAATCAACGAGGTCGACAACTCTGGCTTCATGACAGGTTCCCCAACCATCTTCGCAGGCAACCTGGGCAACAACAAATTTATGGTGCAAGTCACTACCACGGGCATAAGACTTATTAAGAGTAAGTAGGTTTTAAGGACTTAAGCGACAAATAATCTCCTGGTGAAACGTCATTTATTTAGCTATTTAAATTAAATCTTATGATAATAATAATGATTGAGCACCTCTGCCTAAGTCTTCTGGAATTACAGACGTGATGTTATGTTATGTGTAGAGTTGGTAATATTTAAAAAAAAATCTATATAGTTGAAGTTTAGATTTATACTTTATACATGTGACCACAAGAAGCTTACCACTCGTGCCTTGTCACATAATGTCACACTTCCCTCCTTGAAATTTATGGATGGTAAAATATTGTTGCAAAAAATAAGCTTTAGCTCCCTTCAAAATGGTTGAGCTGAATCGTGCTAATCCATGCGTCATGTTCGTGAACGGGCGCCGTCAGTTGGGACTGGTCAACTCTTAGCTGCCTTGGCTGATTTAAATTTTTGAATTGTTCTTTGTTTTATATTTTTATTACGGACGCTTCTAACGTGCACGTCTTTCTGCATTGTTCTCACATGTTTAATTTCAACATGACTGATGTAATAAATACTTTGTAACAATTTATTTAAAAGAGTGTCCGTGGAGTTTCTTGCCCGTTCTTCTCCATAGGTACCTAACTACTACGCTTTGGAATGGGCAACTAGCTTCATATTTCTGACTGACCGATTCCTTGACAATTCAAAAGTGCCTGTAAATGGTTTAATTGAAATAAATGCTTTGAGTTTGAGTTTGAGCTTAGCATCCAAACTTTCTTGCCTTTTTTGCAATTTGCAGGTCAGGTTGTATATTGATCAAAATATGATTTACGATGTATATTTGTGTTTTGTCAAATGTCATGATATCATGAAAAAGACATTCAATGATACTTTGAGAGATGTATTAATGATTCTAATGATTAGATTTGTAAATACATATTTGTTACAGTCGCGATTCATATTGTGATCACGATACAACTTGACACTGACCTGCAAACTACAAAAAACGTAAGAAAATTTGAATTTCGTGGGTTACCACTTAAAAAATCCTTACGTACCACTGTAAAAAATATTGGAAAAGAATAAATCGTAAATATCGTATCGTAGTGTTAACAATAACGAATTATTGTAAAAACCTACAATAATCGCCGATATACGATATATATTATCATATCGGTATCGTTGCATCCCTAGTTTGAAGCTGTTTCTGGAGATCATCAAAATTTCCAGCGAATAGCAGTAGGTCATCATCCACTACTGATGTTAACACCGCAATAGTCCCAAACTAAACTTATTACGATGTCTTCTAGGACTGCAGTAAAAAGCTTCGATGAAGTCGTGTCGCCCTGTCTCACTCCCCGCTTGATCGGTACGGGCTTAGGTAGGGTATGCGTGCGGACCTATAGAGTGGCCGAAGTCAATACCTACATATTATAAAGTAAAGTCACTTTACGTGTCTGCCTGGGTGACCGCGTTCTTCTTCTAAACTATACAATGCATTTTGATGCAGTTTTCACCATAATTTAGAGAATTTGTTACGGTTTATGTGTACAAATACATTAATATTAAATTAACATAAATACAATGTTCTGTTAAGTCGTACAAACCTTGCGAAGCAGGTACGAGTCGTAAGTTTAGAATAAATAAAGAATGTAACCTCATTTAATTAGCATTTCGCCTTCCACAGACGGCGTCAACCTTCAATCGATCCAGTTAGAGTGGACAGCACAATACGCGGCCACAGCCGACCCGTATCTGTGCGTGATGTCGATGTGCGGCCGGGTACTGGTGTTGGCTCTCAGAGAGTTCCGAGGGAAGGATGGCGCGGTGAGTATTGACTAGACATGAATCGACAAGTATCCGGCCTGGCTGTCTTTATTTTGCTATCCGGCTTGTACAGAAAAGTAGGTTAATATCTAGCCGGATTCAGGATATCTGGCGTCCGAATATGCGACTATCATGGTTATACAATAGGGATGATGACAAAAAATTTTTTTTAGTCCGTCTGAGATTATAATAGTTATTTATGCTATAAGTGCGGAAGGTAGGTGATTTCCGAATAGTGGCATTTTATTCACGAGCGAGCGTAGCGAGCTAGTGTATAAGTCGACACGAGTCGGAAATCATCTTACGCACGTGTATCATACGTTTTACTATGCATTGCGTGAGAAAAAAAAAAATACGAGTGAGCCTTACGATGATGTGTAACATCTAACATAATGACGACGTATATAAATGATAAAAACAACATTCATGACTTTGACTTTCGACTTGACTTCGACTTCGACTTTGACTTTGACTCAATACTCAATATATTTATTGCTTCCAAATGTGAACTTAGGTGGTAGGTTTAACAAAATAATATTTGTTTGTTTGTTTGTTTATTCATGAACAATAAATTGTATTTAAAATTACATAATATAGAAAATAAAATAAAATTACATTACAAAAAAAAAAAAACACGTTATACATTACAACAATGCATAACTACAACATAATATAGGAATTTCATTATAGATCTTCAACAGCATAAATACACTTATTCAACAGGAAACTTTTAAGGTGATTTTTAAAAAAGCTTGAGTAGATAGCGCATTTTATATCTAGTGGCAACTTATTAAATAATATAATCGATTGAAATCTGGGACTATGCTTCACAATATTCAAATTAGGCTGCACATTGTACCGCTTAATGTCTTGTCTACGTGTGCCTTCTCTAATCTGCCGTTCTTCTGCTGTCTCATATTCATGTATATATTTGGCCATGTTACTAAGAAGTACAAATACATAAATGCTCGGCACTGTAAGTATATTCAGATTTTTAAAATGTTCACGGCAACTTTCTCTTTGCGGAATTCGGACCAATGTGCGAATTGCGCGTTTTTGTAACACTCTTTTGATATTATAGTCATAACGTTTTCCCCAAAACATTATGCTATATCTAATTTTTGATTCTACCAACGCGAAATATACCATTTTCAATTGCTCAATGCTAATTTCTGTTCTAAGTGCTCTTAAAGTATAACATGCAGAACATACCGATGCATTCATAGCATTTAATTCTTTTTTCCAATTCAGCTGTTCGTCTATATGTATTCCCAAGAATTTAACTTCCTTGACGAGGACAATTTAGGCGTCATTCAAAACAGCCTCTAAATCATCCTTATTACGGGCTGTTGTTCTAAATAATAGGATATTGTTCTTTGCAGTGTTGATTAACAATTTGTTCATATTGAACCACACGTGAAATGCTTGTAATGCTGCATTTACAGTCTCTGTTAATTTATCTATGTCATTTGCTGCTACTATGGCGTTAGTGTCATCTGCGAAAATTACTATATCAATGTCAGGAAAAAGTGTGTTCATGTAATTAATTAAGTCATTAATAAATAAAATAAATAAAACAGGTCCTAATATAGAGCCTTGCGGGACGCCCGTAGTCATCATTACTGTTGCTGATTTGTAAACCGTTTTGTAGCCATTTTGTATTTTGTCAATTTCTACGAACATTTTTCTGTTTTTGAGATATGAAGAGAATAATAATAAGGCCTTACCTCTTATCCCATAATGCGTCAATTTTGTAAGAAGTAATTCGTGGTCTATAGTGTCAAACGCGGAACTTAGGTCGAGAAAAATTCCGGCTACTCTCATTTTATTATTTATTTTTCCTATGCCAACACCTTTTTGATAACCGAACTGTCTTTGGTTTAAAACTATTTACACGCAAGTGAGCTAAAAGTCGTTTTTTTATGATCTTTTCAAATATTTTGGACAGGACTGGTAGCAAGGAGATAGGCCTGTAGTTTTTAGGATCCGTTCTACTACCTTTTTTGTGGACAGGTATTACTCTGGCTACTTTAAGCTGGTCAGGGAAGATAGATTCCTCAATACACTTATTATAAAAATCACACATAGGCTCAGCTAGTATAATAACAGTATAGTATAGTTGTTTTAATGTTCCTCAGAGATCAGTTAGATTTAAAAAGAGTTCTCATTTGACCCATTTACCATCAATACCTATTCTGCACGCGCTCGGCTGAACATATATATACTTATATAAATATACTAATATATAAAGTATAAATAATATATATATACATTATATATATTTTTTTCGTGCTTGTTAGTGATCCTAAGATTTCTAATACTTATTCTGTTTTTACCCGTGAGAACCTGTAATTGGCTGTATGTTTCATATACAACTGTTATCCATTTATTATAGCTGTTGGTTCTCCTATCAATAAATAAATAAATAAATAAATAGATATATGTTCCTTAATTACGGATATTGGGATCCCATCATAACCACAAGAATACTTAATAATATGATCATTGTGGATTGTCGGGCACAGCAAAAGTAGGAGAGAGGAAGAGGGCTTTTCATTTTGTTTACTTAGTTAGTACCTAATTATTTAATTATTTTATAAAACTTGTAAATTAAAATTTGTCATTTAAATAATCATTGATATCATAATAGCATTTAGTTAATAGGAATAGTTTTAACTTGTGTATTCAATTTTTGTTCATTTTTTATTAATTCTGGTAATTGATTATATATTTTAATTGACATGACTAGTGTACTTGTTGAGTGCATTTTTAACTTAGAAACTGGTAAGTTCGCCATTGCCATCGTCATCGTCATCGTCATCGTCATCGCCATCGTCATCGTCATCGCCATCGCCATCGTCATCGATATCGTCATCGTTATCATCATCATTTGATTTGTAAAACTTTTCTCAAATAATAAAAACTCTTTGCGACGGGCTGACGACAGCCACAAAAATAAAAATAAAACAGAAAAGTAAAAAGCACTAGTGAAAAACAGTGATACTTTCCGCACTAATTTACTGCTTGGAAAAGGCTCTTTTCGAGCAAATGCATTGTAAAAATTAAAAAAAAACAGAAAAGTAAAAAGCACTAGTGAAAAAAAGTGACACTTTCCGCACAAATTTACTGCTTGGAAAAGGCTCTTTTCGAGCAAATGCATTGTAAAAAAAATATTGGACACGTATTTTTTCTTTTTTTACGTAATCTAAAGATTACGGCGATACATTGAGGTGAAATGTGCCATGACGTCACGAGTATGTAGATTTTATACATACTAGTGACGTAGCGATCTCCAACCTAAAATGTGTTTTATCTAAGTATTTTTTTATTAATATGATAAACCAAAAATACGTGTCTAGTATTTTGTTAATATCTGACTGACGGACTAATTCGTTTTTTTTTTTTTCACCCAGGCATCCCTATTGCCAAATTTCTGGTATACGGTATCCGGTTAAATCTTTACCGTTTTAAACCTGCAATCGATCTAGTGGACAGAACAATACACAGCCTCAGCCGTATTTGTTTGTGATGTCTATGTGCGGGCGAGTGTATTTGCCCTCAGAGAGTTCCGAGAGAAGGAAGGAGCGGTGTAAAAAAAAAGAAAATTGTTCCATACATTTTAACCGTTACCGACCCATTAAAAATCTGCTGTTTCATAAAAAAATGCAATACTTACAGTATTGCAATTTTGTATGAAACAGCAGATTTTATGAATAATATAATCGATGAAAGATTTCAACGATGGTGGTTCTAGAATCATGTTATCAGTTGGCACGTCGATGTCCTTTCACCATGTAGATCTCTGTCTTCTGCTTCAGAGAATATAATTAGTATGATTTTATAATACTTTTCACCCTGCATGCTTACTCAAAACCCCTCTGGGCTGTCTATACATTCCCTTATGCGCAGTCGTCCGGGCGCCTGGCCCCGACGCGCCAGGCCGTGCCGCACCGGCCCGCCCTGCTGCGCGCGGCCGTGTACCGCGACCTCAGCGGCCTGTTCGCGCCGCCCGACGCCGACAACACGCAGGTACATCGTCGAAACTCATTCATTTATTTCAGGTACTTTACACCCATTGCCAAAAATACATCAAGAAAATCTAAATAAAAAAAAATCTGGTGAAATCAAAACAAATGAAATGAAATTAAATCAACATAAAAATTTAATCAAATCTAAATAAATAAAACAACAAAATAATATAAATTAATACTTTCTCTCCGACACTGATACAGCAACATGCCGCTGGAACAATGCCGGATGAAGCTCTTACTGTTGGGTATAGACTTCGAGAAGTAATAAAGAAATAACCTTTTATTACATGGGACTTAAAATTTACTGGCAAAATGTGGATGTACTATGACAATTCCTACGACGAAAAATTTGCGGTGTGTAGCAAATTTTCGGTGGCACCATCCTGAATTTTGATTCCAATTTTGTTATCAGCGCCCTACAAAACCATGAAACGACATCCAATTAGCCAATTTTCATTGACACCATTTTGAATTTTAATTTTGACTCCATTTTTGTAATCAGCGACCTCGAAAACCATGAAAATTACACCATTGCTGAAAACAAATAAAATAAAAGTATACAATATAAAAACTATGATAGTAACTATTGACGCCTAATTGGACTATTTGCCTCCAGTCTGTCTGTAACATGAACCTAAATGGCAAATCGTGGGTGTACTAATTAGTAACCACAGTATACACCCTTGCCCAACCTTTTGAAAGAATACAGGCCTGATGTTATGAAGAAATCTCATTTCCACAACTTTTTGCACAAGTTGATTTGCGCACAAGTCCGTTCGCGTAAATGTCTTTCACGCTAGAGTACCACATCCATTTTTTTGTACTGGACCATGAGACTTGGTAACCTTATGGTTACGGAGATATTGAAGGCCAAAGTTACAACTTTTTTTTTACGAAAACAAGATTTAAATGTTATAATTATAACTTTAAACACCCCGATAACTTCTCTTCCGTTGCTTGCATCCAAAAGCACAATGTTTTGTGTGCGTTACATGCGGACCGTGATTTTTCACACCAAAAAAAGTCTTTCCAGCAGCAATTTTTGCTTAATGTTACTTAGTTTGATGCCTTGCCGGGGTTGGTCTGTGGATGGGTGACCATCTGTACATACCGAGACTCCTCCGTGCCTCGGAAAGCACGTTAAGCCGTTGGTCCCGGTTGTCATTCGTAGATCTTTGACAGTCGTTACGGGTCGTCAGAAGCCCGAAAGTCTGACAACCAGTCTTACCAAGGGGTATTACCCAGTAACTGGGTTGTGGAGGCCAGATAGGTATTCGCTCCATGTAAAATACTGGTATTCAGCTGCATCCGGTTTGACTGGAAGCCGACCCCAATATAGTTGGGAAAAGGTTAGTAGGTAGATTGATTTTTACTTAATTTGATGTACAGAATGCGTAGATAACAGTTATGTGATGGGTCTTTTTACACCTTGTATTTATGCCTCCAGGTGAAAGGCGAATTTAGCGGCAAAATGAAAGGCAAGAAGAACGTGAAAGCTGAGGGTTTCAAGCCGGGCGCTATCTACGAGCTCAACGATGAAGACGAGCTGTTGTACGGCGGTGACCAGACTCCTGCGTCCATGGCTAGCGTGAGTACTTAATTATGTTGGTCGACTATGTTTATGTTCAAAGTTTCGTCCGCGGGAATGTAGAAAAGGACAACCGATATTACACTGAAAAGTATTTTAAAGGGATAGTCGAACCCGGATAAGTGGAGAGAGGTTTCTCACTAACTCGAGTTTCTAGCTTATAGAGGCACAGCAGTGGCCTTTCTCACTTTTATACTTAGTACCTAAAAGATTACAAGTCATAGTTACGACCACAGAACAGGAATAATCGGCAGCTGCTCGTCTGCTAGAGTTTGAGGCTGGTTGGGAAAGGTTGAGAGGAATTAAAACAATGTTAGTTTCACGAAATTGAAGAATGCGAAAAATCTGCTCTGCCCTGCGCTGCGTGGACCTGCGTCAAGTGCGTCTCAGCTTACGCTTCGCCTTAGAGTTTACCGTGCGAACACTATATACCAGACACAACACCGGTTTGGTCTGGTTTTCTATAGAGGATGAGTGAACTTTACACCTTCTTTTTTAAACTGGTATGTCAAGAAACTACAGACCTACGGTCGTTGACCCCAAAAAATATCATAAAATATTTTCATAACGTATGCGGAGTTTCGCTGACTAATTTAAAATCATAGCTGGAAATAAACAGCTGTCCCATACATTTGGATCAAGTAGATATTAAAGTTCTGGTCAAATTATGTATTAATTGAAATAAACTATTTGACTAGGCACATAAAAGGCACTTTTGAACGTCAAAATTTACAAAAAATTGAATTGATTATAGTCTCCCCTTCCAAAAGGTAGTTTTCGTATGAAGATGAATGGGCATGAAAATCCACCCTCCACCCTCTATTAAAATGTTTGACAATATTTTGTTACCATTAATTATATTATATGTGAAGACGATGCACCTGGAATAAGATTATTATACCACAATAGGTAAAAAGAATAAAAAATGAAGCAATGACAAATAAATTAATTATGTGATATGTGTACCGTGTGTATGGTGCTCACATATTTACTAACATTTACAACCTAACATTTTAATAAGTAATACTAATAAGTTAGTGTGGGAGTTCAAATAATCACAGAATGTAAAATCAAATGTAAACAATTGAATTAGCAATCAGTTTGACCAGTTTGTTTTGATGGGACAGCTGATTATGTTTTTACGATTACGATGTTGGTGCCATGGACAAAGTTGTTCAGGTTGATGGTCTCTACCTCTGCCTAAGCCTTTGGGGAATACCGGAGTGATGTCATGTTGTAAAAAAAAAACCTTCCACAGATAATGTTAGCGGAACAATCCAAGAACCCGGGCGTACCTCGTCGTATCTCCCGCTGGTGGAAGAAACACCTCGTAGAAGTGAAGCCCACCTACTGGCTGTTCGTACTGCGACTGAACGGCAACCTTGAGATATACTCGCTGCCCGAGATGAGGCTGAGCTTCCTCGTCAGAGACGCCTGCGCTGGGAATAGGGTGAGTCAATGGCATTGAAATTATTTATTTATTTTATTTATTTATTTATTTTTAGCCTGTGTTGTCCCACTGCAGGGCAAAGGCCTCCCTTTCTTCTTTCCACTCTTCTCTGTCTTGAGCTAGTGTGGACCAATCCTGTTTGTAGGCGTCAAGCTCGTCTCGCCATCTTCTCTTGGGTCTACCTCGATGTCGACGGACGTTTTTTGGGACCCACATCGTGGTAGTTTTGGCCCATGACTCATTCGACATGCGGCAGACGTGTCCGGCCCAGTCCCACTTAAGCTTGGCTGCTTTATAGGTGACGTCGGCGATTTGTGTTTTGGAGCGCAGCACTGTGTTCCTAACACGGTCCGTTAGTCTGACTCCAAGAATGCTGCGCTCCATTGCTCGCTGGCAAATCTCAAGCTTGGACCTCTGCTGAACCGTCAAAGACCAGGTTTGAGCGCCGTATGTGAGGATAGGGAGTATACACATGTCCATTAATTTGCGTTTGTGGCAAATTGGTAGGTCGCCTTTCATGAGGTTTTTCATCGACCAATAGCTCTTCCAGGCGTTTTCGGTGCGTCTAGCAACTTCTTTTTCTTGTCTCGCCTGGAATGAGACTATTTGGCCGAGGTAGATGTATTCTGGAACATATGCAACCTCCACACCTTCTACATACAGTTTATGTTGGACGCTGTTTGTCATGAGTTTGGTCTTTGACATGTTCATACGAAGTCCAATCTCGAGGCTCGCCTTATTTAGGTCACTTAGCATTTCGCTTAAATCTGCTGCCGAAGATGAAAAAAGAACGATATCGTCGGCGAAACGCAGGTTTGTCAACCTTTTTTCGCCGACGCCTATGCCTTTATCTGCCCAGGTGTTAGAAAGACTTTTAAAAACCTCTTCAAGGGTGGCAGTGAATAGCTTAGGGGACAGCGGGTCTCCTTGCTTGACACCTCTTTCAATAGAGAAGGATGGTCCTGTGGTGTTAATTTTTAAAGCTGCTGTACTATTGCGGTATATGGTTTTTATAAGATTTACATATGAGGTTTGTATATTTTGATTCAGAAGTGCCTTAAATAACGAATCATGGTGAATGCTGTCAAACGCTTTGGCGTAGTCAACGAATGCTAGATACAGAGGGATTTTGAATTCTGTGCACTTCTCTATTATTTGGTTGAGGGATTGTAAGTGGTCAGTAGTCGAGAGACCTCGTCGGAATCCTGCTTGTTCAGGTGGCTGTTGGGAATCAAGTTGATTTGATATACGGTTTTCAATAACTTTAATAAACGTTTTATACAAATGTGACACCAAACTAATGGGGCGATAGTTGCCAATTTCAGATTTAGAACCTTTTTTGTGTAGCAGTATTATTGTGGAATGGCAAAATTGAGAAGGAAATGAACCAGTTTGTAGAATTGAGTTGAATAAATTTGTGATGTGCGGAAGTAATACGGGCTCTCCGATTTTAAGAGCTTCAGTGGAAATACAATCTTCTCCAGGGCTTCTACAATATTTTAGGCTGCGCAAAGCGCAATGGACTTCATAACCTGAAACGTGAGGTATAATCTGAGGTGATTCTTGTAAAAGGGTAATGTCATTGTGTGGTTGGGGAGACGGAGGAACTGCTTCTTCAGAATATAGAGTTTTATAGAAATCTGTGCAGATACTTAGAACTTTGTCTTTTTCGGTATGTATGATACCTGCATGGTCTTTGACTTTGGTGATGGTGGATCGACCTTTCTCTGTACCTCTTAGAGCCAATTTCAAAGAGCTGTTGGTTTCTAGAGCAACTTGCACCAGTTTGTTGTTGAATTTTCGCACGTCTGTTCGAATGCACCTTTTAACCTGTCTATCCATTTGTCTGAACTCTGGGGTACTAAAAACAAGATTTTGTCTGTCTTCTATTAATTTTAGTGTTTTTTCGCTTAGTTTGAGAAACTTTTTCTTTATAGGTTTAACTTTTGAACTTGCATTTTTGATACTTGTTTTGATATTTCTGTACTGCTGTTCAATGTCATCTACATTTGTTATTTTGAGTAAATTAAAGCTGTTTTTAAGTTCCAAATTGAATTTTTCACTGTTAATTATTAATGAGGTTTTATCTAGTTTTTTGATGCTATTTTTAATTGTTTGTATTCTATGAATTTTGTGATCAAAGTTTGCCACCACCCGTAGTGGACGGTGGTCAGAAGTATAACGAATTCTGTTCAAAATTTGGAATTTAGTTATAAATTGTTTATTGGAGGATAGACAAAAATCGATTTCATTCTTCGTTAACCTATCGGAAGAGAACCAGGTCCAGCGGCGCTGGGGTTTTTTGTAAAAGAAGCTATTACTAATGCTGAAATTTTGCCCGAAAGCAAATTGCAGTAGACGCTCGCCGCGTTTATTCCTTGTTCCCAAACCGTGAGGCCCTAAAATGCTTTTGTTATCGCTATAATCTCCACTACCCAGTTTGGCATTAAAGTCTCCGAGGATCATGGTCCAAGTTCCTCGATGGTCCTCACACGCTTTATTCAGGAGATCATAAAACTCTTCCACTTCCTCGTCTGGGTGGGCTGACGTAGGAGCATAAACTTGTACAATGGTCAGAGTTTTCTTGCCCACGATCCGGAACTTCAATAGGGCTATTCTATCGGAATATGCAACGAATTCTATGATATTATATTTCCAACGCTTGGCTACCAAAAATCCCACCCCCGACTGACCTCCACTACTACCGTTATAGTAAAAAATGTTATCATTACGTTCTAGGGTGTCTTCGCCTTCTCTTCTTACCTCTGATAGGCCCATGATATCCCAGTTAATATAGTTTAGGGCATTCTCGAGTTCGATTAACCGCTCCTCGGTTCTTAAAGTACGGACATTGTATGTTAATATATTTAGTTTATCGGAGTCATTTTGGCCAGCCTTGTTCGTTTGACAGTTAAAGGCACTCACCCGGAGATTATCACCCCTGACTCCAGGAGGTTCTGGCATACTGTCAATAGCTTCCCCCCGGGAGCCGCCGGGCACTTGGGGATCGTTTGTTGTGTAGTTCATGAAGAAAGGGGTTTAGACAAGAAAGCCCACCACGCTTGTCTAATGCGGGTTGGTGAGCGTGCAGTAAGCCTACTAACTTGGCTTGTGGGTGCCGCCGTTGATACATATGAATGGCATTGAAAAACATTTTTTATTTTATTTTAACTTTTAACGCACACACTCATCTCGCTGACCTCCAGACATACCGACATGATCGTCTTCCATTCATATAATATATAAAATATTCGATAAGTGCAGTAAGAATTAACAAAGAAATACAGAGAACAAGAATCATCTTGAGTCGAAAGGCTACCTGTGGCGACATCTGTGCGATAACATAAGTACTATGAAGTCAGACGACCGAACATAAACAACAGATGGCGGCACTGGAACACAGTTTGTCGAGAAAGTACCACATTAAGGCTGCGTTTCCACCAGAGATGAGCGAGAATGCGTAGCGAGGAATGTGTGTGAAAATAACTAATAACAACGCTAGCTTAGCTCAAACTATGACAGTGAAGCGATGTTATTGGTTAGTGTCACACACATTCCTCGCTACGCATCCTCGCTCATCCCTGGTGGATACGCAGCCTATACATAGGAACCGATATTTCTGAATAGAGTGAGTAATGAAAACAAAAGAAAATGGAAGAAAAGAACAAAAGTTTTTTTAACTCTGCACAAATCCAACGCTCTAATAACGCAGTCTGTTGAAACTTTTCAAACGATGCTGGATAGTAATTGCGACCATCTCGGATTTGATTTGAACATAACTTTCGGCATCAGCACTATCGGAAATAATAAACTTCCCTTAAAAATTACTTGGAAATTTACATTAAATCATCATAATTATTTTTGGAACTCCGTAAAATTGGGCATGCATGCAAGGAGAGAAAAAATATTTTGTCATAAGTAAGAAAGCAAGCTTTGAATTTCAGAATGGTGACTGGTTATTTACAATGTACGAAAGTTCTCATAGAAATGTATTATATAGGACTACCACTTTGCTGCCGACTTCGTCCGCCCTATATACCCAATCCCATGGAAATTTACATAATTCCCGCCTGGTGGTTACGTACGGGTCGTGTTGCACTTGTTGTTGCTCGGAGTAATAATCAGATAAGATTAACATTAAGAAATAAATATGATTCATCAAATTGTTATGCCTAATGTAAAATTAACACGAGAAAAAGCGTAAGATAATTAAACTGTTTCATTTAAATATTTTAAAATTATAATTTAGAGGAATTATAGGATTAGATATCTAAGGTATTAAATTCCAATTAAATATTTACTATAAATTATTGCTCTAAATTGAACGGATCAAAGTGGGTTAGTCTGACTATAAACAGAGCGAACGCGCCAACTCTACGCACACATGTACGCATGCTTCTGTGTGAGTGATTTTTGCAAAGAATTTACCTAAACTTGACTCAAGCACTGCCAAGCCCGCTAATCCGCGTTGCGGATGTACGATGTACGGGGTCTGTAACTAGCACTAGCACTAGTCAATGCCAACCTGTAGAAAGGTGTTGCTTCCGAAACTGTCGATGAACCAATAGTAATTTTATTCAAACGCTGCAAATCGGACAAAATAATTATATCTATACGTATCATAAAGTTGCGTTGTAAAACGCGTTCCGAAAGAGCAAATTAATTTAATATAATATTAATAGCGAATTTTTGATAAGTAACAATATAGGTATACTATGAGAGCATGCCAATGTTATTTTACTTTAAAGTTCAAGGCAAAAATGGAATAAAACTAGTTAATCATAAAGTTTTAATAAATAAATTAAATAAAAAACACACACTTTGTCAGTTCCTTAAAGTTCTTCTCTTCCACAGATCCTAGCTGACAGTCTTGAATCAGTCCCCATTCCCAGCAGTGGCGTCGAAGATGAAGAACTGAGCAGTGGTGGACAGAACACCGATGCCGATAAGTGCAGGGAACTGCTGGTCGTAGGAGTAGGACATAAAGGAACCAGGGTCCTGATGCTCATGAGGTGCGAAGACCAGCTCATGATATACCAGGTAAGAAGGGCTTATAACAGGTTTAAAACGACGGTTAACGAACACGAACGAAGTTTTTTTTGACATGCTGTAACCCCCTGTTCAATTCCCCCTTGGGTGCGTCTCATTCTGATGATTATTGAATAATAAAAAACTAGCTAGCAATATTTATTGGGCATTACATTTACTGCAAAAATCGAGCAGTACCTTCATTACTATTAGTACTATTAACCATTTGGTCGGGGTGTGGTAGCTCATTACTATTAGTACTATTAACCATTTGGTCGGGGTGTGGTAGCTCATTACTATTAGTACTATTAACCATTTGGTCGGGGTGTGGTAGCTCATTACTATTAGTACTATTAACCATTTGGTCGGGGTGTGGTAGCTCATTACTATTAGTACTATTAACCATTTGGTCGGGGTGTGGTAGCTTAGTTACTGTAACTAACTTAGAGAAAAAGCCAGAAAATGTAAAAAGAGGCACATTTATTTTAAAAGCCGGCCAAGTGCGTGTCGGGCCAGGCGCAATAAAGGATTCCGTAGTTGGGATGAATTTATCCCAAAAACAAACTTAACATTGTAGTTGAAATACACGTTCTCCCATACATTGATATACGCCACGGTCAATTCCCCAACTGCAAATGTAAGTTAGGAATCGCAAAAAAAAAAAATTGTGATTAAACTACAAATTAACGATTTTCGGACTTTTTCCTTTACTTGCGCTGTGAGAGTTTGCTTCCTGCCAAATTTCATGATTCTAGGTCAACGGGAAGTACCCTATACGTTTTGATTTATTTGAGAGTATAAAAAAAATATCGCATTTATGGCCGCATTTTTTTGTTGCGTTGACTTAGAATCTTGTTTTTTTTGAGCTCAAGGGGACCGTAGACCTACTTATTTGATATAAATTTCCACTTGACTTCTCACGCGTTCCTGAGAAAAAGGGTCTTGACAGACGAACATACAGACGGACAATGCGGCTTGCTGCGCGCTTTGGTGTTTACTGTAAGTGCAGCAAGCAATTGTTATATAAATAAATAAATAAGGAAAGTTATATAAATGCAGTGATCCTATAAAGGTTTCGTTTTTTCCTTTTCAGGTACGGAACCCTAAAAATCGTACATCATATGAAGGAAAACTTTTTAGATGATCAATTGAACATTTTTATTGTTATTTTATTTTCCACTGCCAACGTATAAGATTTTATTTAAACATTCCTAGGCCTACAAATATCCCCGAGGCAACTTGAAGCTCCGCTTCAGTCGCTCGCGCGCGTCGTTCCCGTTCGGGTACAGCGCGGCGCCCCTGAGCTCGCCCGACGACTCGTACGAGACCGCCCTGTTGAAGGAGAATGTGCGGCAGTGCCGATATTTCAGTAAGTCATTTATCTTTCGCTAGCTTTTCAACATTAATTAATTGTGTTATTATCTGCGCATAATGTAGTGCATGTTGTGCTTTTCTTTAAGTAATGAGGCGCTTAGACTTAAG
Organism: Agrochola macilenta; assembly: GCA_916701695.1. Classification (NCBI taxonomy): domain Eukaryota; kingdom Metazoa; phylum Arthropoda; class Insecta; order Lepidoptera; family Noctuidae; genus Agrochola; species Agrochola macilenta. The sequence continues at coordinate 1,586,778 of OU753576.1, forward strand.
TTTGTAATGTAAAGTAATAGCATTGTTGAAGAGCCTAATATATTTTTTTTTTCTTTTGTTTTTTATTAAAATTGTACAAACATTTCAAAACCAAAATCAGCTAAATCAGCCCAGCCGTTCTTGAGTTATAAAATTACAACGAGAAGTGGCATTGATTTTTATAGATAATATAATATTATTTATTTATTTATTTAAGGATTACCAACGAGGTACATTACAATTATCTTTTTACAATATAAAAACCATACAACATGATAACCCTTATCCTGTAATGCACACTCAATTACAGGTAACCACAGCTTACACATTACTTAGGCATTATAAATGCGAAAGCGAGTTTGTTTGTTACGCTCTCACGCTAAAATGGCTGAACGGATTTGCATGAAATTTGGCAAATGGGTAGAGCATGACCTGGGTTAGAGCATAGGATACTTTTTATCCCGATATTCCCACGGGATCGAGACTTATGCGGGTGAAACCGCGGGGCGCAGCTACTTATTCTATACATATTATAAATTAATGTCGCTTTTCGTGTCGTATAAACTACGTAACGGATTTTGATGTGGTTTTCACCACCATATCGAGAATTTATTTCGGAAGGTTTCTGTGTGAACACAATATTACTTAACTTACATATTATAAAGAAATCTCGATGTTTTTACAAGTTGTAAAAACTGTGCGGAGCAGAGGCAGGCTGCTGGCATAATCAATACACACAATAGATTAGAATGGATTTTTAAAGTCAAAGTAAAATAATTTATTTCAAATAAAAGGCACTTTTGAACGTCAAAATTTACAACATTTTTTTTTATTCTAGTCGCCCCTTCCAAAAGGATGTTTTCGTATGGAGAAGAAACTCCACCGTTACTCTTTTAAAATATTTTGTACACATTTATTATATATTATGTATAATCATATGTGAAGACGATGCACCTAGTATAAGATTACTATACCGCAATAGGTAAAAAGAATTAAGGCTAGCAAACAGCAACTCTAATAAAACAATTTCTAAGAAAACTTCACGGTAGAACAATTACTGGTATCGCGTCGCACTTATTAGCGAGAGCCTTTAATAATCAAGCAATGACAGATAAATTTATTATGTGATAGATACATGGTGCTCACATATGGCGTGCACCTAGGTTCTGACGTTTCATAAGTGCCCATATAGGTTTATGAGAAATAAAATATTTTGAATTTTGAATTGAATATTTACAAATATTGTAAAAGTATACGATATTCCTAAAATTTTAACAAGTAATACTAATAAGTTAGTCAGTTAGTTCAAATAATCACAGAATGTAAAATCATAAATTAATCATAAAAAATCATAAATTATACAATTAAATTAGCAAGCAACCAGTTTGATTTTGTCTAGACTCTAAATTGTTCTATGAAACAGGTTTTTATAGGTTTTTGCATTTTTCTCTCGACTAACGTCAACCCCCAGCTTCGCCCGCGTGGAGGTTGGTCAGTATTCCACGTTAACGTACCACCGGGATAAAAACCTAACTCCAGGTCATGGTTTAGATGAGTGTCAAATTACATCCAAATCCGTTCAGCCGTTTAGGCGTGAAAAGGTATAATAACAGACAGACAGTATTATTATTATTATAGTAATTAGAAAGAAAGAAAGAAAGAAAGAAAGAAAGAAAAAGTATTTATACTCGCACAGGACACACACATACTAAAAACACACTTAACATAAATAAAAATCAATAAAAAACAAAGTAACATTAAAATTTAAAGAAGGAAGTCCTGTACGAGGCCAAAAGGCTCCTATCTCAGTATGATGCCGTGACATTTAAAATGTCGCAGCGCTGGTATTCTGATAGGGCCCACAGTGATGTCACCGACAGATAGATATAGAATTAAACAAATATAGTAAAAAATAAAAATAAATTACGTAGGTGTGTGAAATACAATAAAAAGTAAAATAATATGTAATCCGCGTGTCTGCATCCGACGTAACATCAGTTACTTGTCTATGCCTTTAGTATCTGTGGTACTCTATGGCATCGTTGAATTATAGCATACCAGCTTCCACCAGCTGCCTTGCCCGCGTGATATCTAGCCCATGTTACTCAGTAATAATATAGCATACTACTGGTGGCAGAATTTTTAAAATCGGTCCAGTAGTTTCTGAGTTTATTAATTACTGACAAAAATACAAATATTTTCTCTTTATAATATAATTATAATTACAGATTAGTGTAGACTAGCTTCTTCCCGTGGCTTTGCCGACGTGGAGATTGGACATTAGTACACGGGAACGTAAAACCGGGATAAATAAAAGTATCCTATGTCCTAACTCAGGTCATGGTATACGTGTGCCAAATAACGTGCAAATCATCCGTTTAGCCGTAACGGCGTGAACTGATTGACGGACAAAAAGACAAGTTACTATCGCATTTATAGTATTTGTAAATATATCGAATTATAATATAATATATATAATATAATATAATATATATATATAATATAATATAATATATATATATAATATAATATAATATATATATATAATATAATATAATATATATATATATAATATAATATAATATATATATATAATATAATATAATATATATATATAATATAATAATAGTTGTCGCAAGTTCGCATGAACAGGTTTTTCACTAGGTGACATTTTCACTAGGTGACATTTCAAAACTAATATGCCAAGTATTCTTGATTTAAATATAAAAATATAAGAAAACAATACCTTTTTTACATCCTTAATTTCGGAGTAAAAATCTAAAAACGAGCGTTATCGTCACTGATACGGTTCTCTTTGGAGACTCTCGCATACTTTAACGTCATTACTATACATGACGTATAAAATCTATTCTATTCTATTCTATTTTTTGTTATGGCAAGCAAAGCCGATGTCGACTATTCTGCCAATGTCTAAAGTGAATTTGGAAAAGCAAGTGTGTATTGTTAAAATAATAAATTTAAAAAATAGTAAAAATCATCGATGATACAGTTGAGCAACTTGTGGGGTTAGTACTGGACTGAAACAAACAAAATAAAGAAAATTACATAAATATTATAATTATTGTTAGAACATTTAAAAACATATAATACCACATCCACACAGACAGAATATTTTTGGGAGACTGGTCATAATTTTATATTATTGTGACGGATGAAAATCATCAGCGCCACAAACAGTTCTGGAGACGGATACGTTAAAAGGGAGGGGAAATTAATGGGAAGAGGGATCTTAAATTTAAGGAGACGGCTATACAGATCTAGAGGTGGGATGTTGTTGGAACATTCAAAAAATATATGATCCAGGGTGCCCTCGTCCAACCCGCACTCGCAGAGAGAGGAGTCACGGACACGGATTTTGTGTAAAAAGACGGGAGTGCAACAAAAACCTAAGCGGATTCTACAGAGAACGGAAATAACAGTTTTCGATACTTTTTTGTGACTGAAAAACCACGGTTTTGGTTTTATTGTCGGTTCCACTGCATAAAAAAAACTGCCTTTCTTTTTGCTGGACATATTCCACTGCTCCTGCCAGGAACACTGCAGATTCAGTCTTGGAAGGGACAATAGGTCGTAACCCTGATAGGTATTGTGCGTGAGATCTGACGATAAAGATGAACAAGCATCTTTAGCCAAAGCATCAACACATTCGTTACCCTTAATGCCACAATGACTAGGTATCCAAACTAACTGAACATCTTTTTGATTACTAGCGCAGGAAAATAAAGATTTTTTTATTTTTAAAATAAGGGAACTGTGCAATTTACTTTTAAAGGGATTTTGGACAAAGGCTTGCAAACAGCTAAGGGAATCTGTAAAAATAACGACTTTCTCAATATTGTGGTGTGACTCAATAAAAGGACAGGCTTCCAATATAGCCACACACTCGCCAGTGAATACAGAAGACTCCTTAGGGCATTTAAACTGCAAGATTATTTTGGAGCTTTGGTAATAGACCGCAGCGCCAGTGTGACTAAGATCGGTTAGTTTCGAAGCATCCGTAAAAAATAATTGAAAACCAGTCCATCGCTCGCCCACCACCGCATTGAAAGCCAAATTCACTGATGGGGATTTTTTGAATATACCGATATTAAAGAAAATGTTTGGGGTATATCTTAAAACTTCATAATCAAAATTGAAAAGGGGTAATCGGGGATACTGGACGATTGGGCTTACTAAATTTAGAATTAGTCGAAAGGATTTTAGGATTAAGGGGACTTCTTTATTTTTCCAGTAATTTGATCTTCTGCATATGACATCTAACTCGTTCAGTCTGCCTATGAGAGGATGGGAAGATCTACATATTAATCTAGACACAAAACGGGAGGCCAAATATTGTCGTCTAAGGGCTAGTGGAGGTTCAGCACATTCGACTTGCAATGCGTTAACGGGAGAGGACTTCATACAACCTGAGATGATTCGAAGGCATTTGGACTGAATTCTATCCAGCCCAGCCAAAGCACCTTTGTTGCAAGGAATCAGAAGATATGTTCCATAGTCTAAAACACTACGAACTAAGGCATTGTAAACTAATTTCATGGTGTAGGGGTGAGCACCCCACCAAACACCCGCAAGAACTTTTAAAATTGAAATTATTCTTTCACATTTTTGAACAAGACAATTTATGTGATATTTGCCAAATTGCCCTAAAATGTTCACAGAAATATGTGGAATGAATCTTTTGCGAGAGAAAATAACTGCCGAACTCTTTGGTGCAGATAATGACAGCCCATGGCTTAACAGCCATTGGTTCAATGAATCCAGAGAGAGGCACAAAGATGACGCAGCGTCAACCATGGAGGAATCTGTCACATACAGAACAATGTCATCGGCATACTGTAACATCTGACAATTGTTATTTAGGCAGGACCCAATATCGGACGTGTATAACTTGTAGAGTATGGGACTGAGGACATAGCCTTGTGGGAGTCCCCTCCATGTCTGCCTTTCATCGAATTCCTCACCCTGGACTCTCAGAACCAAGGAGCGGGACAACACTAGTTCACATATGCATTGTATCATCTTAGTCGGAAGACTCAGCTGTTGCAGTTTTTGCCTGAGTACGGGAAGAAGTACATTGTCATACGCAGAGGAGATGTCAAGGAAGGTGGCAACTACGGATTCGTTTCTGGAAAAAGCTAAGCGGATATCCGCAACTAAAGTACCAACACTGTCCATTGTACTAAGTCCTTTTCTAAAACCAAATTGGTGATTCGGCAGTAAGTCTCTCGATTCGACTATCCACTCGAGACGGTTTTTAATAAGGTGCTCCAGTAATTTGGCTAGGACTGAAGATAGAGCAATTGGCCTAAGGCCATTCGGATCATCTGCATGTTTACCTGGTTTCAACAGAGGAATAATAATTTGTATTTTCCACTTGTCTGGGATCCAACCATGAATATAACAAAAATTTAAAATATTTAGAAAGTAGATTTTAGCCTTTTCGCCAGAATGGGTTATAAAAGAATATGGCACACCATCAATACCAGGAGCTGAGTCCCGGACGTGTTTGAGCACCATATTTAATTCCTCCAAAGTAAATGGCGCATCGAAAGGATCCTCTGCTACATTATGTAGGGGCGGGTTTTGACATTCAGATGAGAGTGGAACATATGAAGGTGCTATTTTGTCAAAAAAATGTTCAGCTGTTTCCCTAGTGAGTGGTGAAGAGATTGATGGGGAACATCCACGTCTAAATCTATTGATATTTTTCCAGACAACTGAAGCTGGAGTAGAGGGAGATAAGGAGGTGCAAAACTTAACCCAACCCGTGCGTTTCTTTTTACGAAGAAAACGTTTGGTTCTTGCATTAAGCTGACAGTATGACAACAGATTTTCAGTGCTCATATCTGTATTGTAGCACACCTCGGCCTCGTCCCTATCCCTGATCGCCGAAGTGCATTCTGGATCCCACCACGGAGGTGAAGGGATTTTGTTACAGGCACTGTTTTTCAATGGAAAGCAAGCATCTGCACTGGAGGTCATAGCTGTTACAAAACCCTCATAACAGCTCTTGGCATGGCAGTGACCAGAAGGATCTACAAAAATTGGAATTTAAATTTGGAAGAACATCAATTTTATCCTCCAGTAATGATACAAATTTTGTCCAATCTGGTTTGGACAGGTTATATTTCAAAAGTGGAGGGGAAGTTTTTTCTAAATAAGATTTATTGAGCAAAGATATGACTATAGGGTAGTGATCACTACCATGCGTCAAGGTTGTGCATTCCCAGTGAGTCGATGCTGCTAACTCAACCGAACAAAATGTAAGGTCTACACAACTCTTTTGCTGTCCTGGCAGACATCGTCGTGTTGAGCAACCATTGTTTAAAACGCAGAGATCCAACTCATCCAAAACATCAACTAGAGCCACACCAAAGGCATCACAGCGTTCAGACCCCCATCTATAATGATGGCAGTTAAAGTCACCCATGACCAGTATTGGACCATGAACATTAGAAAACAATTCTTTCAAAATGTTTAAAAAATCTTGGTGAGGATGTGCAATATAAATGGAAAACACTGTGATGCCCTCAACCGTTCCCGCGGCAATACTCATATCACCCGTAAGTGAAGGCAAAGGAAAGGGCAAAAGTGGGACCCTTGACTAAGAGAGCCGACCCTCCATAGCCATCAGGTCTGTCACATCTGAAAATGTTAAAATGTGGCATTCGAAAGCTAAGATTTGGAGTAAGCCAAGTCTCAGCTATGGAACAAGCCAATGGCTTGTACTTATTTAAAAGAAATATGAGGTCGTGCTTTTTATGCCACACGCTCCTCACATTCCACTGTAGGAATACTTGGCGAGACGCCATTTCTAATATCTAAGAGAAGAGTTATAAGTTGGTCGGCAACGTTGGACGGTGATTGGGAATTAGAAGTAGAAGAAGAAATAACAATAGGTAAGAGTTTTATAAGAAGTTCAATAATAGAGGAAGTACTATTATTAGAAGACACATTATTACTATTGAGAGCGCAGCCATTAGGCTGTGAAAGTTGGGGGGAACGAATTATCTGCTGATGAGCAGCATAGTCATAAGATGGGGAAAGGGGGGCATGGGTCTTGGGTTTAAGAGTTACTGTCTTTCGATAAGACTGAGAAATCGGAGTTTTAGTGATGTTTGCATAGTTGCGGGAAACTGTTGGAATGCATTTGCTAGCTTCAGCATACGGAATAGATTTCTCAGCCATATCGGTCTTAATGGCTTTCTGTCTACCATGCTCGGGGCATGACCTGCTATTAGCGAAGTGATTACCCGAACACAGAATACAGAAGGCCTCGCCCTCAGAAATGTTGCAACCATCACCTGGGTGATCGTGGCCACATTTACTGCAGCGTGGTTTTGACCTGCATACATTTGCCACATGACCAAATCTACAACATTTTCGACATTGGATGGTGGGATATATGTATTGTTCAACGGGAAGGGATGTGTAACAGCAGAAGATCCTTTTGGGTAAGACTTGTCCATCGAATGTGATCACACAAGTTTCAGTGGGTTTCCATTCATTATCCCCGTCCTTATGGACTTTTCTATTAATTTGACGCACTTTAAGAATTTGCCCACAACCTGAGGGGACTGACAAATATGACATTGCTTCATCTTCGGAAATATCTGAGGGAACACCTGTAACTACTCCCATCCTTGTAATGTTGAATGTAGGGATAGAAGCAGAATAACTGTACTTGGCTAACAAAGAATTAACCAAGAAAGAGTTGGCATCCTGAGGGGACAAGAACTCTACAGAAACGCGGTTTCTACCAACCCTATTAACCCCACCACGAACTATGTTCGCAATGTTGTGGGTCATTAAAAACTTACCAAAATTAACTGGATGTAAGGTGGTGCCTGAGTTAGGTTGGTTCTCAATACGGGAGACGTGGACGATATAAGGTGCCTTATCTACTGCGAATATTTGGCACGTCCAATTTGGCTTTTCATTTATTTGCTTGGGGGGGTAGGTGTGAAAATATCTTCGTTACCGGGACGCTTACGGGAAGATTGACTGAACTGGGATTGAGGGGTTGATATATCCATCTCTGTAACACTACATACAACGTCTGCAAATTGCGATAGTGGATTTGGGGAAAGAGGAGATGAAAAAACTGAAATGTCGGGGGTATCAGGATCGGGGGATTTATTTTCATCCATGTTGGATAAAAGAGTTTAAAATAGGACAAATTACAATACAGACCTGTTTACGAACACAAGAACAACACACTTATATTAAAACAAGTCACTAAAATATCAACAAAAAAACGGATAAAAACTCTAAACACACGTGCTAACCAAGAACACCGTGGCGAGAATCGACGTATAAAATCACCATTCGCTGTCGGACTGACTGACGTCATTTTGATGTTTTCATTTATTTGAAGTTTACGACACTTTATAATATTACTAGCTGCGCCCCGTGGTTTCACCCGCATAAGTCTCCATCCCGAGGGAATATCTGGACAAAAAGTATCCTATGTTCTAACCTAGGTCATGGTCTACCCATGTGCCAAATTTCATCCAAATCCGTTCAGTCTCAGGTCAGTTTTCATAAACCTAGATCAGGCAGGTCTACATTACAGTTAGAATTTAATTTTCCTCGATTGTAATTAATCTAAATCATAATTTTACTTTATACTTGAATAAAATTTATTTATTTTTATTTATTTTAGTCGTTTTTGCTTGAAAGCGTAACAAAGAAACATACAAAAAATTTAATCTTTTCTCTTTTTATTATTAGATAGGGTCCATAAAACCTTACCTATACCTTTTGTTTTATGGAACCCCATATCAAATGATTACAAATCAAGGACACTGTTCCGTTACCATAACGTTTCTTTCCTAATGCTAAAGATCAATTTCTAAACGTATCGATGTTTCAATTTGTTACAAAATGGCAGCACCGGAAACGGCTTAACGAGCTTTCATTGCACCCATGTACTTGTCTTTTTGGAGCGAAGGCAGAGGTCGTGTGAGTGAAAACCACGCGCTCGCACATCGTCAAAAATCGGTCGAAATCTTAACAGAGTCGAATCATTAAGTATTTCGCGTGTGATCAACCCTCTAGGCGTGAAACCCTGAAGCTAGCTTATGGACAATCGAAGGTGGAAGCTCAACGAGTGCCGGAGCAGTCCAAGGTACGTGAGTGCATTGTATTCGCTGCGGCCTATGTCGAGTTATTGAACATCGCAATTATACGAAATCGTTATTTCCCAGTGTAGTATCAAAGCCACCCCTCTTTCGGCTGGGTGCGTATGCTACAGACACTGTAGTTTAAAAACACTACATAGTGAAAAATAACTAAAATTTCGGAAGTCGGTGTCTTTGGTTTTGGTTTTTTTCGTATTTGCCACCGACTTCCGAAATTTAAGTAATTTTTCACTATGTAGTGTTTTTTTGGAAGTCAGTTTTTTTTTTTTTTTTAAAAAGTTTTTATTTTTCGCTTTTTAGTGGGTCAGTTTATAATTTATCTAAGTTACAATAGCCTTATGTTGACTACACATCACCTTTTACAAAATATTGCTTTTCCCGAAGCAGGGACATTAATCGTTGAGGAGTTCTCCTGGTACTTCACCATCAGCTCCAATTGTCCATATAAATTGTGACGAGTATAAATTGCTTGGTATTCATATTAATGTAATCGAATCGAAACCCGTGAAATACTTATTATTGAGTAGTTCTGGTGGCCATCTGTGGTCACCATCAATTCCACTTCACCAAATGGTGCTTTCCAAGAGCAACTGCACGTGTTATAATAAAAAAACCCAAATCGCTGTAGGTGTGCCTATAATATTTGAAGAGTTCCCTCGATTTCTCCAGGTTCTCATCATACGATCCTGATCTAATGACAATGGGACGATCTCGGAAGTATACCCTTTCAAAAAAAAATCTATAAATGACGGAGTTATGCTCGAACATACATAAAAAAAAATAAAAAAAAAGATATAAACAATCGAATTGATAACCTCCTCCTTTTGGAAGTCGGTTAAAAAAGAACAAAAACTTTTATTTGAAAAGTGAAACGCTTTAATTATTTTCTTTAACTTAATGTGAAGAATGAAATTGTTTCACTGTCTTATCTATAATTGCTTTATATTTCAGTATTATCTCCGACACTTGTATGTGCATATTGGGCATCCAATCTCGACCTGAATTTGTTTTTGGTATAAGCGTAAGCTGCAAACCTGTTTCACAACGATACGTTGTGACAAATGGGAGCAAAGTTAAGATAGCCTTTTTGGCTACTTCAGGGTATTCACTCCTAACACAAACCCAAAACTCATTCAGAGATACAGACTCAATAGTGTGTTTTTAATTTGAATGAACTTTGAATATCTATGAATGCTTCATAATCCAGGACGGCATCACAGGTTGACTTCTGACGAAAAATAGATGTTGTACCCATTCAATATCAGTATCACTATCCAGAAATACATATTTTGCGCTATTTCAAAATAATATTTGTACTTAACTGTGAGGAGCTCGTGGCTAAGTAACAACAGCCGCACTGATCGATCCATCAGGTTAAGCTACGCTTGCCGGGGTTGGTCAGTGGCTGGGTGACCATCTTTACATACCGAGAATTCTCCGGGCCTTGGAAAGAACGTTAAGCCGTTGGTCCCGGCTGTCATTCGTGGATCTTTGATAGTCGTTACGAGTCGTCAGAAGCCCGAAAGTCTGACACCAGTCTTACCAAGGGGTATCGTATTACCCAGTTACTGGGTTGTGGAGGTCAGATAGGCAGTCACTCCATGTAAAATACTGGTATTCAGCTGCATCCGGTTAGACTGGAAACCGACTCCAAAATAGTTGGGAAAAGGCTAGGCAGATTGATTTGTACTTAACTGTGGTATTATTTAACAGCCACAAATGCATAATTTCCCGGAACCCTGGCGACTTTCTCCGCCTCCGTAAAGCCTCCGTCAATCTCCGCGTTTAACATCGTAATTGAAATTCCTCGCGATGAACCTACGACTTTTGAGTACTGTTTAAAAGAAAACTGAACCTAATCGTGACCATTAATTATGACAAAAATAATAATTTAGCTAGTGATAGTACAAAAGGTTAATAAAAGAAACAGTGGGATGTAATGAAGCCACTTGGGAGTTGCCTGTAGGTGGTATGTAGTGGAACCGCTTTGGTGTTCCCTGCACCAGGGCACGGCGACGCGCTGCTGGCAGTCTCGGCACGCGCTAGCGGTGCTCGCTGCCTCGGGATGCCCCGCAGAACCGCCCGTGTCGGCTTCGAGGCGGCGGGGCGCGACAGTCAGATCCGCAGTAGTGCAGGGTCAGCGATGCACAGGGCCTAGTAGAGCAGCTATAGCCCAGGTTTACGGTCGAAACCGGCCTTTTCTATCTGAATCCGAGATAAACAACATTTTTGACAAAAAAAAAAGGCAAAATTATGTAGGTGGGCTGGGTGATAGACGAACAACTGGAAGACCGACTCCAGCATAGAGAGCGATCGAGAGCTTCAAACGATTGAGGACAAAATCAAGACCATGAAAGAAAATGGATTGTTATTTGAGAGTCTGTCACCCCATGACATTCATCATTATACCCGATCTACTGTATGATCGGCGTGGTAGCAGCATGTCTCGGAGTGTTCGTGTGGAGGCGCGAGCGCTCGCGCTGCGCCCTCGCGCCCGCGCAGTGCCCGCAACAGTCGGCGCGCCCGGCCACGCAACGTGCGTGTGTTGGGGATATTGTAATATATCAGTGTGACAATGAAAGGGCGAAGGTGCGCGAGTGCTAGATAAAGCCACTTCCCCTATGTTTGGTTCTTATACAAGCATATCTAATTTGTGAACAGTGTGTTAACGATAGAGACACTAAGAAATTAGATTAATATCAAATCATTTGTCATAATTAATTTGTTTCTCAATTAATCAGTTGTGTCTTTTTATCTTTTCCTCGGGGAGCATGTACGAGCAAACCCGTACAATATCAATTGTATCAATTTTATGCTGACATCGACGCACAGCGAATGAATAAAATATACATGTTTGAGTTAGCAATGAGTAGTCGCATAGCAGCGGTTGGGTAGTAAAACCAAAAGGACTCATTCGCCGCGGGTCGATCATTTATCAGTTTTGGGCGTTTGTGCTTTCCTTTGTAACTATCAATATACAAGTTGAACTTAAATCAGTTTATCATTTAAATGCACCTTACCCATACACCTATAGATGATATTTTCTTAAGTTACGTAGGTACGGTTAATAAGTCTGGAATGTTTGTGTATATTCGTTTAGTATATTTATAACAATCAACATAAAAATGATACAATTTGGTGTTAGATGCATTTAGGTACATTTAGACATTCAATAATATTGAGGTAAAAGTTTTACATAAATACGATTAGTGGTGCCGATTCTATTGTACACCAAACTAAACTAACTAAACTATAACTAAAATTCCTTACTTTCGGCTATGAGAATCTCAAAGCCAGTCTGCAAAAAAAAAAACCTCTAACAATTTTTTTTTTTTTGAGAAAACTAAAATTGAATTTGACAATCGCGACTCCACGTGGTACTTGTTTTTCCCTACCCCGTGAATTCGGAGGCGCGCACTTGGGGCAGCCTTGACTAGTGATGGTAAATTCCCGAGAATATTCTCCTTGCGAGAACTTTGCTGTTAAGTTCTCGAGAATATTCTTTTGGAAGGGAATTTACGAGAATTTAAAGCATTTAAAGAGTTACAAATAAAATGTTTTAATTTAATTTATTTTAATTTTTTATTTTATTTGATAGGTTAATAAAAAAATATTGTGAGAAAGGTTAATGGTGTTATTAATTAAAAACAAATCCAATTGCTAATCCTTTTCGTCCATTGATAACTTCAGATTCGTTGTCTTAATTGATTGTAGGCTCTTCTCCTTCTCTTGTGGCAGAGGTACTTGGATTTGGTTCTTCGGACTCTTTGTTTAATGGTTTTGGTTTGTTCAAATTAAATTCTAATGAACAAAATTGATCAAAATCAGTCGATTTCCTGCACGGCCTCTTAAACAATTTTCCCCGCGTGTGTTAGGTAACGTGGGCGGCTACAACGGAGTGTTTATCTGCGGTGTGTCGCCATACTTCCTGTTCCTGTCGGCGCGCGGCGAGCTGCGCCTGCACGCGCTGTGCACGGAGGAGGCGCCCGTCGCCACCTTCGCGCCCTTCAACAACACTAACTGTCCGCAGGGATTCTTGTACTTTAATGCTAAGGTAAGTGTGTCAGTAGTTAGTCTAAGTTAGCCCTGAGAAATAGGAAAATAAGTCCCATGTTATAGGGCGCGAGCCTATTTATCATCATCTTCCAGCCCTTCTCCGATGTTACTTGGGGTCGGTGCAACACATTTTCTTCATCCATTCTCCCCTGTCTCTTGCCATCAACCGGGCACAAATCTGGACTCCGAAATGTAAAATTGCCGGGTCACATTATGATGCCCCTATTCCTATACGAACAGGCTGTGTCCCCGCAGTAGTCCCTGCGCATCAGCGCGCTGCCCACGCACCTGTCGTACGACGCGGCGTGGCCGGTACGCAAGGTCCCTCTGTACTAACATGCTGTGTCCCCGCAGTCGTCCCTGCGCATCAGCGCGCTGCCCACGCACCTGTCGTACGACGCGGCGTGGCCGGTGCGCAAGTTCCCTCTGTACTAACATGCTGTGTCCCCGCAGTCGTCCCTGCGCATCAGCGCGCTGCCCACGCACCTGTCGTACGACGCGGCGTGGCCGGTGCGCAAGTTCCCTCTGTACTAACATGCTGTGTCCCCGCAGTCGTCCCTGCGCATCAGCGCGCTGCCCACGCACCTGTCGTACGACGCGGCGTGGCCGGTGCGCAAGGTCCCTCTGCGCGTGACGCCGCACTTCGTGACGTTCCACCTGGAGTCCAAGACCTACTGCCTCGTCGCCTCCACGCACACGCCCACCACCTCCTACTACAAGTTCAATGGAGAGGATAAGGAGAAGAGCAGCGATAATAAGGGGGACAGGTGAGGGTTTTATGTCCGTTTTTACTAACACACAGAGTGTGTCATCTAAATGTAATGCATATGGCGTTAAGGACGCTGGCAGCCGCTGCCATTCCGGTGTGACTCGGACACCGGAATGGCAGCGGCTGCCAGCGTCCGCCAATGGCCTCCGGTGTCGCCGCTGGCGGCCTCGCGCGACCTCCAGATCCCACGCGCCTAGTCTCCTCTTGACTAGTTTAGTTTCTACATTATATACGCGCGGCCGCCCGCGGTGCCGCGAGCGGCCTCGCGCGACCTCCAGATCCCACGCGCCTAGTCTCCTCTTGACTAGTTTAGTTTCTACATTATATACGCGCGGCCGCCCGCGGTGCCGCGAGCGGCCTCGCGCGACCTCCAGATCCCACGCGCCTAGTCTCCTCTTGACTAGTTTAGTTTCTACATTATATACGCGCGACCTCCAGATCCCACGCGCCTAGTCTCCTCTTGACTAGTTTAGTTTCTACATTATATACGCGCGGCCGCCCGCGGTGCCGCGAGCGGCCTCGCGCGACCTCCAGATCCCACGCGCCTAGTCTCCTCTTGACTAGTTTAGTTTCTACATTATATACGCGCGGCCGCCCGCGGTGCCGCGAGCGGCCTCGAGACCTTTCAAGCTTTTCAAGCGATACTGGTCTTTTAAGTGTGTAGATAAAGTTTAAAATTATTTCACACTGAAAGTGCTCGCCGCGTCGCTGCCGGCCGCTGCCATTCCGGTATGACCCGACGCTTAGTCCGCCTCTGTACATTTGTGTGCTTGAAATATTTAATAAATAAATAATGCATAAATAACGAGGGTAAAAATACACTTAACGGGTTGTATGCCGTAATTACAGAAACAATAATTTATTAAAAAGCCATTGTGTCTCGCATCCACGTTTCGAACGAAGGGTTAATGAAGCCGAAAGTCACTTGTACTCAGTGTCATAGTGATAACTTTTTTGTAGTGGGCCATATCTGGGAACCCTCTGGTTACGGAGCAATACATCCGTAACCAGAAGGTTCTCACCTACCTACCTCCTACTACAAGTTTAATGACGAGGACAAGGAGAAGAGCAACATAATAATGTGGACAGGCAAGCATTGGTGCCGATTCTCTTGTACACCGAACTAAACTAACTAAACTATCACTAAAATTTCTTACTTTAGGCTATGAGAATCTTAGAGCTTATTCTGAAAATAAAATTCTCTAAACTAAAAAATAGTTTTGACACAACTAAAATAGAATTTGACAATCGCGAATCCACGTGGTACCCGTGATTTTTTTAGAGCCGGAGGCGCGCAGGGCTTGCCGCCTCGACGTGTTTTATATGGAATTTTTCACTTTTTGTATGGAAAACATGATAAAATATTACCTTACATGATCAGGTTTAGGGGTTTATGGGTTTCAGAGAGGGGGGCAAAAGAAAAAATTAATACAGTACTGTTTTTGCACGTGAAGTCGAGATGTTGGTGTGAATTTTAGTTCATGACAACTTATTTTATCCCACATACCTTTTTTAATCGCGATTAAAAATTGACAGAATTAGTCTGGTTTGGTATTTTGCAATCAAAATTTTAGGTGAAAAATGTCAAATTCAGAATAGCAAAATTGCCATTTTCACTAAACTAAAAACTCAGTACTATCTTAGTGCTGTCAAACTAAAACTACAGTTAAATTGTGTCACTTTAGTCTATTTCAGAATGGGAAATCGTCGTTTGACAGGATTAAACTTAATTTTAGTGATTTTTTGTCTAGTTTAGAGGCATTTGTGACAAGAGAATCGGCACCACTGACGCTTAGTTTAAGTTTGCTAACTAGTCAAGTTTTAACATGCCACTTGCGGAGCGTGAATAACCAATCTACCCCTTTTACCCGACTGCGCGACAGAAAAGACTAAACCTTGTTTTTTCTGTCGCGCAGTCGTATTTTTATGATTGTAATATCATTAAATGTTCTTTGTTCCAGGTTCCCCTACCCACTCCAAGACAAATTCTTCGTGACCCTGTTCTCGCCTGTCTCCTGGGAGATCATCCCCAACACGCGGATAGAGCTCGACGAATGGGAACATGTCACGTGCCTGAAGAACGTCTCGCTATCTTATGAAGGAACTAGGTAAGTGTACTTAAAGGAAAGAAAGAAGAAGTGAAAGAAAATAAAAAATATATTTCTTTAAGAGTTAAGATGGATAATTTATTACCCTCACAAGTCAGTCCTAATTAAAAGTATGCGATCAAAATAATAGGACTGAAGTTATCACAGTGGCAGTGATTGAATAACTTATGAATACTAATGGTGTAGGGTGACTTTATCCATTGTGCGTGGATGGCCAAAACAGAAACGATAATAATAGGAAGAAAAAACGTGTGCGGTCGGGGGACGCCGTCACGAAGTTCCTTCTCATTTATGATTTAAAACAAAAACTAAATTTTTGCAGTCGCCATCTTTTATTTACATTTTGACCCCACTACCGGCTTTAATACCCTCGAAAACCATTAAAATGATACCCATGATGACTAATTAGAAAATTTTCTCGGCCGCCGCGCACCGTCTTGGATTTTCATTTTGGGCCAATGTGTACAATTTTATTTTCTTTTGTTTTTTTCTGCCGGTGTTCTCTCTCTCTCTTTGAATTAGAAGACGACAGACGCAAGTATTAACACTTTTATTGTTTTTGTTTTTTGTACTGGACCATACCTGGGAACTTTCTGGTGCTGGTTTTTTAATATTATATCATTAAAAATTGAATATTTTTATGAAGCTAAGTTGTCATTGTTATAACTTAACTTTAAATACCCCCACGAACCTTGTACTGTTGCATGCCCATCAGCGGCGAGGTGTCAATTTTTATGTCTATTTCTAGTCTATTTTAGTTATTTTCATAGCGTTATGTCCTACGGTCTTCTGCTGTGGGGCAAAGCTGCTGATATTCAAAATATATTTGTTCTTCAAAAACGAGCTGTTCGCGCTATTTACCAGCTTGGTGCCAGAGTTTCTCTGAGAGATTTTTTCAAAGATATTGGTATCCTCACGGTGGCATCTCAATTCATCTTCGCCAATATCTTATACATTAGGCAAAATATACACTTATACACTAAAAACAGTGATTTTCACAATGTTAACACTAGAAATAAGGACAAACTACGAGCTCCCTTTCACCGGCTTCATAAGGTTCATAACTCATTTGTTGGGCTTGGTATAACCTTTTATAACAAGCTACCCTCTTCTTTGCTAGATTTGCCTTTTAATGCGTTTAAAACGAAAGTAAAATCCAATCTTTGTTCAAAGGCATACTATTCTATCAACGACTACTTAAATGATAAGAATAGTTGGTCGCTGTGATTAACTCAAGACAATGTTTATGTTCTTTCTCCAGCTTACGTACTGACAAGTTATATGAGTTTATACGAGTATAATTGTTTATTTTATTTGACTTTTTAAGTCAAGTTATTTTAATTTAAGTTTAATTTATTTTTGACAAAATCTACTCATCACACTGTTTTTTTTATGAGTTGTATTGCAATATGTGGTTAGCTAGTGACCTCGACAATTGATCATATTATTTACTGTTATTAGTAATTAACTCTTTGTTTATTTATTTTACATCGATGGTCCTAGTTTATCATTTATAATTTCCAG
This sequence comes from Agrochola macilenta, assembly GCA_916701695.1. NCBI lineage: Eukaryota > Metazoa > Arthropoda > Insecta > Lepidoptera > Noctuidae > Agrochola > Agrochola macilenta. The sequence goes on from OU753576.1 coordinate 1,604,378, forward strand.
TTACAACTATATGTAAGCGGGCACGCCCTTTTTGCCTGGAGGCTTTTTTATTTAGATATTAAATTCTGTTTACGTTTAGTTTTTTTTATTTCGGCCTGAGTATCGATGATTGATTGGTTGAGTTCTCGATGATTTTGTTTGGTATATTGGCGTGACCTAGCTAACATATGGCTAATAATTTGAATTATGTTTTGTGTTGCGTAATGTAAATTATTTTGAATACTATTATATAGAATCTTTTTTTTTTGTTCTTCTAACTGAACAGACAGCTGTGCTGCTGCGGAGTTTGTTGCGCCACTTCTTCTTCCCAGCTAATGCACTAGGAAGTGGTGAAGGGTGGGCGTTTTGTGGGACTGTCTTATGTAATTTTGACGTTCGAAAAGTGCTGATTCTCAGCCTAGTTTGAATAAATGACTTTTGAATTTTGAATTTTATGAGGGAAGCCGAAGCGGAGCCGGTCGTAACTTACTTATGAATAAAGTAAACGTTTATTTATGTATTAACTTAAAAATAAAAGTCTTTCCTTAACTGAATTTAACGCCATCTATCGCCAAGTGGCAGAACCAAAAAAACTAAAGATACCAAACAAATTGAAAGTTATGTTTATGGAGTGATAGTACACAAACATAACTTTAAATTTTTAACAGAAATAAATTCAACTATGTATATTAAGTACTATCATTCTAAAATTCTTAAAGGAATATAAAGAATCGAATTAAATACAATTGCACAGCTGAAATGAAAACTAAATAAAATGTGCAATATTCCTGCATCTCGTTCTCGCAGACGCATTTTTTCTATATCTGTCTCTGTTTCCGTTTTACAGCGGCTTGCTGTCGTCCATATCAAGCATTTGGCAATAGTAGACACTATTGACTGCCATTTTTCAATAGCTGTAGACTTGCTGATGCGGACCTCCGAAGGGAAGCCGGTAGCAATCGTGTTCTGTAGTGCTTTCGCCACTGACGCCCATAAGCACAATGTTCTGCATGCGTTAAAAAAAAAAAATACGCTGTAATAAATAGCTGCGAAACGAAAAATAGTCGTTTCGCAGCAATTATATTTGTACAGAGTTACTTATTTTGATGTGCAGAATGCGTCGATGACGGCTTCGTGAAGGGTTTTGTTTCACCCTGTATATGGCGCCCGCACTAAACTAAAAGTCCACTTTCACAACTAAAACTAGTGTTTAGGGCCATAGTAGACTAGATACTTTTAGCATCGGCGATCGGCGATTTCGCCGCTTTTTAGAAGCTAAGTGCAGCGACCAAACATTCCACTCCGCACATTAAAAAACGCGGCGATTAAGTCGCTTTTCGGAAGCTCGACATAGCGGCTGAACGCTACACTGCGCACACATTCAGATGCCGGTCGCAACGATTTGGCATCTGCGGAACACTGCGCTAGATTTTGACGAAGCGACCCCACCCACACTCCCCTCCCTTCATCTCTGCAACATTGAAGTGGTCGCTAAAACGGGCGCTTTAGATATCGCGTCCGAACGCAGGAACTCTAAAACGTGCGATTTTAATACTGCGATGGAACGCAGAGAGTCGCGACGCAGTGTCGATACAGTCGCAAAATCGCCGATGCTAAAAGTAGCTAGTCTGCTGTGGTCCTTATTGAGGAGAATTCAATGCTCTTTCTATATTGCCAACTGTTTTTTACATGGACTCCCTGATGAACTCAAATATATGAATATGTCGGATGGTACGACGTGTCAGTGGGAAATAATGATACAAAACTACTTTCTTTCATGATGTCAGAAATCCGTGACCGTTTTTTTTTATAACAAAAACACGAATCTGATTTAAAAATAGGAGTAATTTTAAGAACTACATTTGGTTGCGATTCCGTGATCCCGTACAAGTTGACGGCCCCAAAACATTCTTAACCGTGTACACCTCCTTCCGTATCCTAAGGGTACGTCTTCCACTACCGCGCCCCCCGGTCTACTCCTTGATAGGCAATGCCCTCTGTAGCGCCATGAAGCATGAGGCTACGTGGGTTAGTGCAAATCTTGGGCTTCATTCGATTTATCGAGTCTGGTTAAACCACGCTAGGGTCGGTACATTTCATTCATACATTTGGTTGGGATTCCGTGATCCCGTACAAGTTGACGGCCCAAAAAGTTTCTCCTTTACAGTGTATTATTTACGAACGTTGTCCGTGTGCGCAAATGAAAGAGCGCGCAATTTAAATAGCACGATCTCTACAGCACCTTGTTTATAATATGCGTCTTCTCTCTATTCCAGGTCTGGACTGAGAGGTTACATAGCGATAGGAACAAACTACAATTACAGTGAAGATATCACTTCACGGGGAAGAGTAAGTTCATTATTCTTATTATGAGAAACAGACGTGCTTCTTTTCTTGGTTATTTTAAACCTATTTCCTCTTATTTCCAGATAATAATATACGACATTATAGACGTGGTTCCGGAGCCCGGCCAGCCCCTCACTAAGAACCGCTTCAAGGAGTTGTACGCGAAGGAACAGAAGGGCCCCGTCACCGCGCTCACACAAGTGCTCGGCTATCTCATATCTGCTGTCGGACAGAAGGTACTGCACGAGATATATACATACATATATGTCGGCGCGAGACGATGGTGTCAACTCACACCTCGTCCAGTTCTGATCAGCGTGAGACGAAGGTGTCAGTCACACCTCGTCTAACTCTCAAGATCATGGTGGTCTTTGTTAGCGCTTAGAGCTTATTGATATTAAGGTTTCTGATATGAAAGGCGACGACGTAAATCTAATGGCGTCGAACGTGGCCGGGGGTCGACTTGTATTTCTCGTGGGAACGCTTGAAGACGATAAGAGCTTAGCATCAGAGGTGCCTGGATCAGGCGGTCAGTTCTATTCAGATCGCGAGATCGACTGAGCGCGACCCGAGGACTCGTTACGCACTTCTAAATTCATTTAAGAAAAGCGACCTTCTGACGACGATTGTGAGCCCGGCGCTCCGACATAATAATATATACAACCTTAGTTTTTGTTTACCCTAAACCTCTTAAGGGGTCATTGTACTCATCATTATGAATAACTTTCACTATGGGCTAGCATGGTTACCAGCTGTTTTTTATCGCGATTTTAGCGTTGGTCCCATAAAACGAAAATCGAAACTAAGGTTGTATATATACAGCGTATTCCTTTTGATATCCCATAACCTCCCATAGCCTCCCGGCGAGTGTGAGCGGCTTAAGCGATCCGAGCGAGATCGCGAATATGTTTAGCACCCATTTTAGAGTTCGGTCGCCGATTCGTCCCTCTACTGCGATGATTAGCGCTGCGGCCTGCAGCCAGGGGGAGGAGCCACTGTTGCGTATCCCAGCAAGTCAAGTTAGTGCTCTTATTAAAGGAATGACCAAAGGCAAATCTCCTGGGCATGATGCGCTCAGTGTCGAACACCTGAAATATGCTGGAGTGCACCTCCCGAGGGTCCTGTCTCTGTTGTTTGCTATGTGCATCAGTCATGCTTACCTTCCTGCTGATCTAATGAAAACCACAGTGGTGCCCGAATTTGAATAACTCTAAGGTCATATGCTATAAGTAAAAATATTACAAAAAGTCCTAGAACGAGTGTTCCAAAAATGTAGTTTCGAAGATAACGTCACACTAGACTCTCGATGTGTACCTAAGTTTCATTGATACGTACGAATAAATCATTTTCATTTAAACCAATCATTCATATTTAAAGCTAAGAAGAAGCTATGTTGATGGATGGAGCGGGAGAGGAACCCGTAAGAAAAAATGGATGGATTGTGTGAGGAATGATATGAAAGAGAAGCCAGTGAATGACAGCGTGACAGTTGAAAGGGGGGAGAAAGGAAAAAAAAACGTGTTGCGCCGACCACACGTCACATAGGACAAGGGAACGAAGATGATGAAAATATGCCGTTGTCATATTTTTTTTATATTTCACGTAATCGTGACTTTATCGAAATTAAAAAAAGAAACCAAAGAAACAAATACATGAAAAATACTTCATATGCATGTATAATTGATTCTTTGACACACGGTCTCATTAATATCTTAGAGTTATGGGATATCAAAAGGAACACCTTGTATAATCGAGAAAACACAAACTATTTGCGGATAGTTCGACTAGTTTCGGATTCAAACGGAGTTAGTTACGAGTACAATTATGTGTAGTGTAAGTCCCTAAGTAAAAGATAACACAAGAAATGTTTCCGAACAGTTGGACTCGTTTCGGACTCAAATGTGACCGTATGCAAGAGCTTGCAAGATTCTGATACACATATAAATCCCGTGACTACAGCTTGTCGTAAGAATTTTTCACCAAGGCGTTTGATTGTGTAAATCACGAAAATTCACCTTTGACACTTGAACATTACGGATAAGCTAAACGCTCAGTTTAGTAAAATCTTACTTGAATGATATACAGCAGCAGGTTTTAATAAGTGGCGTCTATTTACTTTAAAAGAAAATACGCGGATACCACAAGGTTCTTTATTGGGTCCAACAATTATAAAACTAGAGAAGTTATTGTAATTGGGATCCTGCCGTTTTACCGAAAAGGTTTTGGCCAAATTTCACTACCCAAACAAATTTTAGCTACCTTTTTTTATGCCAATGCAATGTTTGGAATGATTTTAGTACATACATTTTCATTTAGTAAAATTTTTACTTGGCAGAATATTATCAAGGATAATGTCATTTAGCCATTTGGTCATTGATCAAATGATTTATTACAGCAAACAATCTTTAGACAATAAAAGTTTGGTCAGTTAGTTATGGAACTAGTTTAAAACCGTGATCTCCTACTCACGAGCCAAGCGAGCGAAGCGAGCGGTGCCGCGAGAGCGGCCGGCGAGTGCCAGAAACGACTTGATTATTTAAAAAACTAAATATGAAAAAAAACAGGCTACCCGAAACTGAACTAGTTAGACGAGATAAATTATTAAAAAAAATGCTACTACTAAAAAAAAATACTACCAGAATAGTTAATATTAATATACTCGTAAATATTATTATTACCTGTTTAGAATTTGTCCCAAGTGGAAAAAACACCCTTGTAATAAAACGTCTTTATTTTGCGTAAAATGAGTTATTCCAACTGAAATATTTGACTAAATAAAAATTGGTAAAAGTACTAGTTGGTAAACAAGTTATTGTTTAAACGTTCACTTGCAAAACATTAGGTTTGCGTTACAATTATTTGGGAAGAGTTTTTTTGCTAAGTAATAATTTGGCAAATGAAATTATGCGGAAAGAACAATGTCAGATGTCCACAGTAACTTAGGCTCAATAAAAAAAATTCATAGACAGAGAAAATTCTAACGTTTTTTTGTGTAGTTTAATGTCAGAAGCTTTTCTGTGTTTTCCACTTTTACATTGAACTTCTCAAAAAGTAATTATTCAGACATTGTAGATTGGAGGTTATTTATTTTTACAGAGTAAATTAAACAAAAAATATACAGTAATTGAATAGTTTTATTCGTTTTCACCATTATCATTCATTAATATCATTCAGTTTACATTCTATTAATAAGAATTGTACTTTACCTCAGAAAGTGAAGTCCATTGCCGTAACAATGAACGGACATCGTCAGATTCAACTAAATGCCGTTTCATCCGGAACACATTTAAACCACAATTAATACAACGTAGTTGATGGGACATTGTCACAAAATGTGTGGTATGGACGGATATAATAACACAATAAGTCTTTAAACGCAAACGTAGAGGAATTCGAGAAATAAACAACTGTACACATAGAAAAACACCAGCAACAACACAAGATGTTTGACATCGACTATCTGTCAGTTAGAGCGCGCGATCTTGACCATTGTATTTGTTGCCATTACATTACGATTAAGTTATCGAGCAAAAAATCGATTTCTTGAATTTCGTTTTATATTCTTTAGAAAATACTTAATGTATTTATAATAAACATGATGAACGTATTATTTAGGAAAAAATAATAATAAAAGACAATTGAGAAGTGGTAAATAAAAAGTAAAGAGTAAATCGCTTTAATTATTTAGAATAATCGATTACAGTGGCAGAACAGGTAACTATCTGAACCTTTTTATTTATAAAAAGAATAACCTGGAACATGATAGACAAAATGATTACATATTAGAATGATTTTCTTTTCGAAAAGTTCTAGAAAATAACTAAATGTTTTTTAAGAACTTAGTATTTTATATTTAAATTGTTGTAGGTAAAAACTTTGTGTCCGTGTGAATTTAGTTTTAAAAGTTGTGTAGGCCGAAACCTGGCATTGTTCTTTGTTTGGGAAGTGATAATTTGGCAATTTCTTTTCGATGAAACAAGGGAGCCCCATTGTAATTGCATTGAGAGTTGTTATTGGTTTTGTCTCTAGCTGCGATAACTTTTTTTTTTTTTTTTTTAGAAATTCTGCCTAGTTGGTCTTGTGGTCGCAGGTGCTACTGCTGTGCAGGAGGTCCTGGGTTCGATTCCCAGGTTGGACAAATTGTTATTGGGTTTTTTCATCTCTAGCAGCCCGGAGTCTGGTTTTGGGCCCGGTTGATAGCAATGGGCTCGCCCACATGGGACTTAAACATAACTGGCGAAATGTGGGTGTATTGTTTATACATCTCTGTCTTATCCTTCGAGGAACCAAGAGGAAAAAAATAAGGAAAAATGGAGATGTTTTACAATAAAAAACTTGTACTTACTAAAACCATTATTTTATATCTTTCACAGATCTACATCTGGCAACTCAAAGACAACGACCTCGTCGGCGTCGCGTTCATAGACACGCAGATCTACGTACACAAGATGCTGTCGGTGAAGAACTTGGTGTTAGTAGCGGACGTGTACAAATCTATCTCTTTGTTGCGCTACCAACACCAGCACAGGACACTCTCGCTCGTGTCCAGGGACCTGAGGAGCGCTCAGGTGTGTGACGATATTTACTACAACTCAATCTGCCTAGCCTTTTCCCACGGATTTCTATGTTGGAATCGGCAGCGGATACCTGTATTTTACATGGAGCGACTGCCATCTGACCTCCACAACCCAGTAACTGGGTAATACGATAACCCGTAACGACTGTCAAAGATCTACGAATGACAGCCGAAACCAACGGCTTAACGTGCTTTCCGAGGCACGGAGGATTCTCGGTATGTAAAGATGGTCACCTATCCACAGACCAACCCCGGCAAGCGTAGCTTAACCTGATGGACCGACCCGTGTGGCTGTTATTGCTTAGCCACGAGCTGCTCCTATCCTCCTCCACGATTATACACACCATACAACTATTCAGGGTCAAATAAAATTAGTTAGCGAAACTCTGAAGATGTGATGGCTATGACGTAGACGTGATATCTAAACGCGATAAACAAAATGATTAGACTACTCGTATATAATTTTTGTGGGTTAACGACCGTAGGTAGTTACTTGAAATATCTGTTTTAAAAATCAGTATTTTTTTAACTTTTCATATGTTATGGATCGATATCTTAACATGATAAAACAAAACAAGCTGCTTTGCTCAACTCTTAAATAAAGTAACTACACTAGCGGTCGTTGACCCCAAAAAGAGCATCAAATCTATTGTACTTGATTCATCACGTCTGCGGAGTTTCGCTAATTAATTTACATTGACCCGATAGTTTCACTACTTTCGGACTCAAACGGAGTTATCAATTAAACGGGCAATCACAAAACTTTTTTTTGTTTTTTCCGCGATAAATTTTATTAATTGGAATGCTGGCTAATTTTAAAAATGTTAGTAAAATTAAATAATCATAAAAACTCGAAAAAAAAAACTTTAAGAAAGTTTATCCTAAAAGTTGACAACGTCGCAACTAGTTGTCAAATATTTACGTGTTTTGATTAATTTAGTAATATTACTGTATGAAATGTGGCTAACTAACGAACTAAAATATTGATTATGAAATGCAATAATTAATATCGTTACATCGAATATTTAGTTTTAGATGTAAAAAACGCATTTGGAAACTTTCCAAATGCCTTTTTTTACACTTAAAACGGTTACAACAACGGTGCGATTGCAATACAATAACGATTGTGCGGTACGGACAATGTATGGCGCTAGAATGAAGTTACACAGTCTTTGTCTAACAGTTATTTTAAAACGTTCATGACTTGGATTTTTTTTAAGCTTTTCACTTTTTTTATATTGTTTGCAAATAGTCCAAACCAAGATTATTTTGAGTTAAAAATTGTAATTGATGGTAAAAGGCCCGTATATCAAACATAACTGGCGAAATGTGGGTATAGCTTGTCCACTCTGAAATGACGCGCCCCACTACCGCATTATCCATAGAAATCCGCATTACTGTGTGCGTAAATGAAATCTGCATAACTGTGTGCGTAAATGAAATCTGCATAACTGTGTGCGTAAATGAAATCCGCATTACTGTGTGCATAAATGATATCCGCATTACTGTGTGCGTAATTGATATCCGCATTACTGTGTGCGTAAACGAAATCCGCATTACTGTGTGCGTAAACGAAATCCGCATAACTGTGTGCGTAAATGAAATCCGCATAACTGTGCGTAAATGAAATCCGCATAACTGTGTGCGTAAATGAAATTCGCTTTACTGTGTGCATAAATGAAATTCGCTTTACTGTGTGCATAAATGAAATTCGCTTTACTGTGTGCATAAATGAAATCCGCATTACCGGTACGTAGATGCGGTGGTGGGGAGCGATATTGGACAAGCCTTCCTATAGGTACCTACCTCTGCCTAACCCTTTGGGGAATGCAGGCGCGATGATATGTGTTATGTTATGTTTAAAATTGACATCATCCCTATTCTTGCTACGTTCGAGTTCGAAACAGATGTACCATCGAGGAAGTTCATATCTAACCGCCGTAAGGACTATTCTTGCTTGCAGCGCTAGGCGGCTATAGAACCGGACCGGTAACAGATGTGGTCATCGTGATCACGGGATTTTGTTTTGAAACTGGTTAGATAAAGTAAAACATCTTTATTTGTTACAGATACTAGACATGGAATTCATGGTCGACAACACAACGCTAGGCTTCTTAGTGAGCGAGTCTGAGGGAAACCTCGCGCTGTTCATGTACCAGCCGCAGGCAAGGGAGAGCTATGGAGGTAAATATTTATACAATTTACAACAAAGATGTTATTTGCTGTCAGAGGTTACAGTGTCGGTAATTATATCGCGTACGTGTAAAGTTATTACCAGAAGAAGGAATCAATATTATGGTAAAACAATTGTATAATTAACGTTTTTAACCAAATTTAAAATAGTCTAGCTTCTGCCCGCGACTTCGTTCGCGTGGAAGTATTTCTACTTAATATACTAAAATAACATCTCTGACGATCATTGACTCTAGCGTGACTTTGCGGAAATCCATTATGAAATACAATAGACGACTATTATATTTAGTAACCTAATCCGCTTAACTGTCTTTAAAGAGTCATATAGAACCCTGTAAGAAATCGACACGTGTTTCACCTCTCAACGAGGCATCCTTAGGATGTCGATTGACTTGTTGCTAACTCGGACACGACGTGTTGCCACGTCGAGCGTCGAGAGCAGAGTGAGCCACTTCGCCCGAAAACCCCACTTATATAGGATTACTGCTCCGCCCACCTCGGCTAGGGTCGTTATCAGCGCAAAAGTGTATTATTAGTATAAGTTTAGATTTGAACGATTAAAAACAGTAATTAAATAAACCTTCGTACTATAAAACGTTGTTTAATATACCATCAAAGAAGTTCATAGTTCATTTGACCGGCTTCAAAGCATATTATAAGTTGGGAGATTATATCGCTGATAAAAATGCTTGGCTCAACACTGGTCTTGCTCCACAAGGGCGCATAAACGAATAGATTAGCATTTTAAAATACTGTTGGAGCTGCTGAAGATGTAAAAAACTATCTTTGCATTGTATAAATTCAATCCCATAACATTATATAATTGCATAGCACATGTTGAGTACTATGTACCGACTATAAAGCTACCATTTAGGTACTGGGTATGTCTTTCATTGACTTGAATGTGCCTTGGCGGCTGAGAGTATGTCATGCTCACTCTAATGTCTCGCTGACGGTGGTGCGTGTGTTGGATCATTTAGCTCCCTTCAAAATGGTTGAGCTGAATGGTGCTAATCCATGCGTCATGTTCGTGAACGGGCGCCGTCAGTAGGGACTGGTCATCTCTTAGCTACCACGGCTTATTTTAATTTAATTTAATTTTTGAATTTTTATTTTTGCTACGGACGCTTTTAACGTTTTGCATCGTTCTCACATGTATAACTTCAACATGAATGATGTAACCAATTTTTTGTAACCATATTATGATTTAAAAGAGTGTCCGTGGAGTTTCTTGCCCGTTCTTCTCCATAGGTACCTACTACGCTTTGGAATGGGCATCTAGCTTCATCTTTCTGACTGACGGACCCCTTGACAATTCAAAAGTGCCTGTAATTGGTTTATTTGAAATAAATGCTTTGAGTTTGAGTTTGAGTTTGAAATCCCGTGACACGATGACCACATCTGTTACCGGTCCGGTTCTATAGCCGCCGAGCGCTGCAAGCAAGAATAGTCCTTACGGTGGTTAGATATGAACTTCTCCGATGGTACGTCTCCCGTACGCAAAATACGCGGTTAGACGTAGAGTTGCGGACACCATCCCGGTACACAATACAATACTATGGTAATCTAGGTTCAAGGTACCAGAAATAAAAGAGATAAACCAAGCTATTGTTAATGACCTTTGATGATAAGTGGAACCTATTGTGTTTTTAGAAAAAAATCCGTTGACTTTACTACATACATATTATAAAACGTAAGACACCCACGCTGCGTCTGTTTGTCTGTTTGAACAAAAAGAACTCAAAAACTACCGAACGGGTTTACATACGGTTTTCACCAATGAACGGAGGAGTGATTCATGAGGAAGGTTAATGTGCATAACTTAATTAAGGTTTTGTATAAATTGGCTGATATATGAAGATTATAGTTGAAGATGTCGGAAAAAATCATGCCGACTGGGAGCTTCACTGGCGTGCGCGTTACGATAGTACGTTTTCGTGGGATAATTTCCGACCTCCACGCGGGCGAAGCCGCGGGCAAAACCTAGTTACTTCCAAAAAACCAGCCCTATCAGAATATCAGCGCTGCAACTTTTTTTTTAAATGTCGCAGCATCGTGTTGAGATAAGAGCCTTTTGGCCTCGTACAGGACTGCTTTTAATTTAAATTTTACTTCGTTTTTTATTGCATTTTCTTTTTTATTTATGTGTGTTTTTAGTTTAATTTGTGATTTCCTGTGCGAGTCTCAATAAATACTTTTTCTTTCTTTCTTTCAAAACGTATGCTTATATTTTAGGTCAACGCCTCATCCGCAAGAGCGACTACCACCTGGGGCAGCAGGTGAACGCGATGTTCCGCATCAACGCGCGCCCCGTGCCCACCACCTCGCACAAGCGACACGTCACTATGTTCAGTGAGTTACTGATATACTATATCACCTGGGGCAGCAGGTGAACGCGATGTTCCGCATCAACGCGCGCCCCGTGCCCACCACCTCGCACAAGCGACACGTCACTATGTTCAGTGAGTTACTGATATACTATATCACCTGGGGCAGCAGGTGAACGCGATGTTCCGCATCAACGCGCGCCCCGTGCCCACCACCTCGCACAAGCGACACGTCACTATGTTCAGTGAGTTACTGATATACTATATCACCTGGGGCAGCAGGTGAACGCGATGTTCCGCATCAACGCGCGCCCCGTGCCCACCACCTCGCACAAGCGACACGTCACTATGTTCAGTGAGTTACTGATATACTATATCACCATCATCATAGCAGATGTCCAGTGCTGGATCAAGGCATCAAAAGGACAGTTCTATAAAGATTTGGGCAGCTTGCGTGCAATGGTTACTCGCCAAAATAACGTGTCATAAAGTTGCGCTAGTGTACCCTGAAATGGTAGGCACTTTTGCAAAAAAAAACCTGTAAATTAGAACTTCGATAAAGTTGAACCTATCTAACTGTCACATTTGTCTTAAAGTAAATATAAACCTTGACGTTTTTTAACATGCTAATGACATTAGGGCGGTAAAGCAATAACGAGGTCGACTATACAAACGGTAAGCGATAAAGCCACCCATTGTATGTTTTGTAGTGTTAAATTTATTATTTACTATGTATTTTCTGGTGTACAATATAGTATATATAAATAAATAAACGGTACACCCTATTTTTGCTAAACATGTTTTAATCTCATGTAGAAGATGATGAGCCTATTACCATTAAGAGGGCACCCAACGGTTCGAGATGTCGCCACGCCTCCACAAGGGGGCGTGGCGAGCGGGGTCGGAGCTTCGCCCCTCGCCTGCGGATGCATCACGGTGACCCGCTAATACGAGCCCCTCTATGTATTCGCCTCGGGCGGCATAATAGAAATGACGCAATAAATTGCGTCTGTGTGTTTGGTTGCTATGAATTTTCTGTAGGCGCGCCACGATGCTAAGTACTAATAGCATCGCTTCTTCACGACATCTCGGCGGTCTGTTAGACCTGTTAGTCCCGCCAGGGTAGACCCCCAGTTGCCTGGGGGAGGCCCAACGAAGACGACCAGCGAGGCACCCAACGGTCCACTAGCGCCACTCCTTTATAGCAACAAAATACGATCTAATGAAAACCGGCCACATTCCTCTAGATCATATTTTGTTGCTTCGTGTCTCAATATAAAACTTTATAAAAGGTATTAGAAAATTCTAGACATACTTACCGAGAGTCCTTACTAGCCGTTATTCATAATTCTTTCTCAGTCAGGAGAAAATATTTTTTTAAAGGAGTGGCGCTTGTGGACCATTGTGCGCCCTCTTAAACGGGCACAAATACGGACTACTGCTGAAAATTTCTCAATTAATAAAGTGTTATGAGGTTTTCCCATTAGTAAATCTTCAGTCTTTTGGTCTGGGGTTTACCTTACAATCGAATCCCAGATTTATTCAATTGAGTTCCTTTATTCTACAGCGACTCTAGACGGCGGCGTCGGCTACGTCCTGCCGATAACAGAGAAGATGTACCGGCGACTGCTGATGTTGCAGAATGTCATGAACAACTACTGCTGTCATATAGCTGGACTGAACCCCAGGGCCTTCAGGTCAGTTGAACTGAACTACTTGTCAGTAAATAAGCGACCACGACGACGACTAGCCGCAACTAGTCGGGCAGCAACCCAATGTTATTTGAGAGGTATTTTATTGTAACATTTTAAACAGTACCCCATGAAGGCTGAGTCTACTTTAGCCAGTCTGAAACCCGGTTGAACTAATTGGTCCCTATTTCTAGTGCTATAATTGTGTCTATCACCTCTTTTACTGAAAAGACTTAGATTTTTCCTAACGTACATGATGTTTTCATAGATATATTGACAAGGTACCGTCATGATGTTAATATCTTTAAACAGTTCCCTTAGAGAATCGCGTCTGCGGAGACCATATATTGCTCTGATGGCTCTTTTCTGCGGAATAAAAATATACTCGATATCTGCAGCCCGTCCCCATAGTAGAATACCGTAAGACATGATACTATGAAAGTAACTGAAATAGACTAGCCTCGCGGTATCGATTTTTCTCACAGCATATGCTGCTGAACTTAGGCGTCCTGCAAGAGATGTTAAATGAGGACCCCATTGCAGCCTTGAGTCGAGCGTAATCCCCAAGAAAACAGTTTTATCGACGAATTCTAATTTCTCCCTATTCAATACTATGTCACAATCACTACTTTTAACATTCGGTAAAGCAAATCTTATGCATTTAATTTTTTTCCCATTTAATACTAAATTATTAGCAGTGAACCAATTTTGGACTTGTAGTAGGGCGTTATTTACGTCGTCAAGATTTGATGCACGTCTATTTATCTTAAAAATTAGAGAAGTATCGTGAGCAAATAACACCATTTGTGGTTGGTTGTTTAATAAATGGGGTAGATCATTAATACATACTAAAAAGAGGAAAGGACCCTGTAGGCAAAATGTGGACTGTATTTTTTAATAGTTAATAATATTACGAGTCGCTGACACCACTGACTTTTTTATTTTTGACACAATCTTAAACAAAATGTAAAAAACCATAAATATATATAAAAAGGTCGCAACAGACCCAATATCGAGCCTTGTGGAACATCCATTTTTACTTTTAAACCGAGTGAATTTATTCCATTAATTTGTACTTGCTGTTATCTATCATTTAAATAAGATTTTACCAAACTAAGCGCCAGTTTACCTAGTCCGTAATGCTCAAGTTTCAAGAGTAAGGTTTCATGATTTACGCAGTCAAATGCTTTAAAAATTCCTATGGCATCTTGGGCCTCCTCCCACGCTGTAAATATGTGTTTTAATAAGGTGACACCGGCGTCAGTCGTGCAACGTCCTTTGGTGAACCCATATTGCTGATCGTGTAAGATATGGTTGGTGTTAAAATGATTAAGCATTTGATTGAGCATTACCTTTTCGAACACCTTGCTGAATACCGGCAGCACGGATACTGGTCTATAATTGTTGGTGTCTTTACTGTCAGATTAAAAAGTGGTATAACCTTACTGTATTTCATTAAATCCGGGAAGACTCCTTAGTCCACACACAAATTAAATATTAAAGCCAAATATGGTGCTATAGTTTCGATTATGGATGTACAAACTTTGATAGATAATCCCCATAGATCTTCGGTCAATTTGATTTTAATTTGCCGAAAAGCTTTTATAACTATCATAGGGTTTATATGTTTAAATTGAAATTCAACCGGGCAGCCTGCAACGTTCACTCTTAATAAATCAAGTGAGACATCGGGTGAAGAATTTAAAGCTTCCGTCGTTTTAGATGGAATATCAGTAAAGAAACGTACAAATTCTTGAGCTACTTCTAAGTTAGAGCTTATGGCACCATGTGAAGTCTCCAAAGTGTACTCAGTGTTTCGTATTTTTTTCCTATTCGTTTTATTATTTATAACTTTCCAAACTGTTTTTATTTTATTTTCTGCTGATTTAATCTTGTTGCTAATATCTTTAGCTATCTTGCAGGTATTTCTAAAAAAATTGGAATATGTAGCAACATACTTGTTGAAAGTTTCAGTTTTAATGTAAGGCTTAAGGCCATACAGCATACCTCTAGTTGTCCAGTCACTAAATATAAAATGGGGGCAAATATTTTTTGTTTTCTTTTCAAAAGTTTTATTGAATTCAGTGTCGACTACTGAAAAGAAATCCTCATACAATTGATTTGCATTGACCATATTATGGCCCAAAATGTTTAATTTATTATTTAGGGTACTATTGAATCTATTTCACACACACACACAATTTAAGTAATAGTATATATTTTATATGTGATGTCACGTATAAAATATATACTATTACTTAAATTAGCTTTATATTCAAAGTCGCTCAGGTAGATCGCCACAGTCTACTATTATAACATCTCTTTTAAGCTGAATCACTGTCTCTCAAGATACAGGTTTCCTAGTTTGAGAGGCAGGGTTTTCCATATTGTGTACAGATTTCAGTTCTAAGTTTAGACTGCATTGTGTTACTACCAAAGCTCATCTAACTTGTGTTTACATATATAAAATATGTTAAATCTGTATTTTTGTGAAATAAAGTTATTTATTATTATTATTTAATTTGCCAGTTGTTATTAGATGTTTTGAATATTCGATACGAGGCTTTTGGCTAATTTGTAAGAGTATATTATACTCGTATGTATTTTTTTTGTTTAGTTTGTACAGAATAAATAATTTGTCTTTTTTTCTTTATTTATTTTACTCGTATTACCTAAGAGTTAATATTCTTTAATTTTACTTCTGATTTTAATTAAATATTTTGTTCAATTATTTAAGATTTTGAAAAGTGATGATCGACTTTCGTTGTTCAGCGTACTCAGCGTGATGATCAATGTTTGTTCCCGATTTCTATTATTTATTTATTTTTCACTGCAAGACACAAACATTAGTGAAGCCCTGGTTTTTGTACTAGGAGTTCTAGTATCACAAGAGCCATATACTAAGATAATGCAGACATTGAAAGGGAACGTAGGGCAATGGCGGTCCGAGGGAACATGTTGGCCCGTAGATTCTCTCGTTATACGGACTAAGTCAAAATCACTCTGTTCAAGGCGTTTTGTCAGGGACTGTATGCGGGGGTCTATGGGCCGGCTACACCAAAAGATCGCTAGATGTCTTACGTATCCAATACAACAATGTTTTTAGGATGCTGTTGAAACTGCCCCGTTTCTGTAGCGCATCGGAGATGTTTGCTCAGAACCGAACTGACGGGTTCCATGCTGTAATTCGCAAAAAAGTCGCATCACTGATGCGTAGAGCGCGGGTCAGTGACAATAGCATCCTGAAAACAGTGGTGGAGAGCCCTTACTCCCCTTTTCTGAGGCACTATGTGGGGAGAATGGTCAGGTAGCATATACGAGGGCTGCACTAAAAGTATCGGGAATGGAATATTTCCACTGTTCCTGTCATATTAAAATCTTTTTAATTGAAAACTCCTTGGTTTTAAAAATCGAATACCATTTATTTATTTTAAAAAAGATTCTCGGTCTTGTCACAAGGTTTTGTCAAACTTGTTTAGTCGTTGAGAAAATGGAATTGACTCGAGAAAATTCAAGAGCTATGATTTATTATGACTTTCGAAGTGGTTTAACACAAAAACAGTGTGTTGACCGGATGATTTCTGTATTTGGTGATGAAGCCCCATCCAAAACCATAATTGATCGCTGGTTTGCTGAATTTCAACGTGGACGTGTCAAGCTCAGTGATGATCCCCGTCAAGGTCGTCCAAAAACTGCAGTCACCCAAGAAAACGTTGATGCTGTGCGTAAGCTGATTGAGGAAGATCGACATGTGACATACCGCGAAATTCAGGCAACTTTAGACATTGGCATGAGTCAAATACAAATAATCTTGCATGAACAATTAGGTGTAAAAAAGTTGTTTTCCCGATGGATACCGCATTCGCTCTGTGAAGAGCAAAAAGCGGCACGCGTTACTTGGTGCGTCAGAACTCTCGAAAGATTCCACGCAGGATCCTCAAATGCTGTATACAACATCGTATCAGGTGACGAATCCTGGATATACGCGTACGAACCCGAAACAAAAAACCAGTCACGAGTTTGGGTGTTCGAAAATGAGTTAAAAGTCAACAAAAATTGTTCGTTCACGGAGTGTTGCAAAAAAAATGGTGGCCACGTTTGTCTCCAAAACCGGCCATGTTACGACTATTCCTCTTGAGTGGTAATGGTATGCTAGCATTTGTTTGCCACAGGTCGTTTCTGAACTCCGTAAAGAGAACTGCAACCGCCGCATCATCCTCCATCACGACAATGCGAGTTCTTACACCGCGCACAGAACAAAAGAGTTTTTAGAGCAAGAAAACATAGAATTATTAGACCATCCGCCGTACAGCCCCGACCTAAGCCCTAATGATTTCTATACTTTCCCTAAAATAAAGAATAAATTGCGTGGACAGAGATTTTCATCACCTGAAGAAGCTGTGGACGCCTACAAAACGGCCATTTTGGAGACCCCAACTTCCGAATGGAATGGTTGCTTCAATGATTGGTTCCATCGTATGGAAAAATGTGTCAAATTTCGCGGAGAATACTTCGAAAAGCAATAAATACTTTTTTAAATAGTCATGTTGTATCACTTCCTTGATTCCCGAAATTTTCAGTGCCGCCCTCGTATATATTCCTTGCTTTATCGTTCTCTGCACATCCTGCCGCAGTCACCAGCTATTGTTGTATTTTTTATATTTTATGTACTACTAACACTAACGATAAGGTATTTTACTAACAAATTGGACCATATTGTTGTCTGAAATTAATAAATAAATAAATAAAATATACGAGAATAGGTTTTTGATTCGTAGTGTTGTACTATTGTGTCTTTTGCTGTCTTTGCTGGTTGTTTTCAAGCGCAACACAACTTTTTTAAATCTATTAACTATTTTGGCCCTTAGGTAGGGCTAAAATATATGTGTTTTGGCTCTAAGTATTATACTCCTGCCGCAGGACGTACAAGGCGGCGCGGCGCTCCGTGGGCGGCGGCGCGGCGCGCGGCGTGCTGGACGGCGACCTGGTGACGCAGTACACGACCATGCCCAACGCGGAGAAGCTGGACGTGAGTGGACACAGCTGTTCATAATATTGATAACGGCATTCAATAAATCCAATCCCAAATAACCATTTTGGTGTTCTAAAATACTAAATAGCCAATTAACTGCGACCAACTTGGATATAGCGCTCGCTCGGCTCGCGCGTGATTGGTCACAGTTCTAATCTTACTTAACCCTTTTGATCGGAGAAAAGCTTTCGTTAAGTATTTACACTGACACGAAAACTCGCTTGAAATTCAAATCAAACTATGTAATCTATTTCAAAATGTATCGTATATTAATCATCGACATCGACTGAAATGGAGCGACTTGTTTTGATGCGGTATAACTACTAGTCAATATTGATCTAGAGTTCCATCTTCACACATTCGAGAATCGAACTATGGTGGCGTTTGGTTTTTATGAACTGCAACATGTTCCAACATGTTGCAGTTCATAAAAACCAAACGCCACCTTTTTAAAGTCGATTAATTAATCATACTAATATTATTTATTTATTACAGATTGCCAAGAAAATCGGCACTAAGGTGGAAGAAATAATGTCTGACTTGTACGAGATAGACAGACTGACTGCTCACTTTTAGTTTAGATATAATTACTTATAATTCTACGATTAAACGACTAGTTTACGATGTACATACTTTGTAACGAATAAAAATATATTTGAGTTTTGTAAAAACCATTATTTATTTATTTTTTCCGTGACAACTGAGATCTGGAGTATTCGGAAGATGCTGGGTTTGATTCCCAAGTCGGTAGCAGTTACTGAGTTCTGTCGTAAAAATGTCAGTAAAAAAGGTGGAAGCGAGTCAGAGATAGATAAAGAGTGAAATAGAACCGCTCTTTGTGTCAGACTTTTACTGACTAAAAACCCACCCGTGTTCCTTCCGTTGCCTGTGTGCCGGGGCCGCGATATCCCTTTCGGAAAAACCCGCAACCCCGGCAGTAGAAATATATCCTTCAAAATAAAATAATAATCTGCCGTGCTTCAGACGAGGTGACTTTTTTTTGCAAGTTTGTGACCTTCCCACTCTCTTACGTCACGCTCAAATCGTCAGATTTATTGAAATGCACACTTTTCAGTACCCACCCACCATACCTTAATCTGACGCTTCAGCGCGACAGAGTATTTCTCACTATCGTATTTTTTTTTACTTATTTTATTTACTAGACGCATGGCCCTATATGGCTTCTATATGGTGGAGATACTCCACAGGCCGCAAGGTATCCCCCTTATGGTTTGCCGCGCTTGAGTAAATCCCAAAATCCCCTGATGGCCTCCTACTATGTAAAGTCGGAAACTTGATTAAATAATATTATTGCATTTTTTCCTTGAACTTTAAAGTAAAATAACACTAGCATGCTCCATTGTATACCTGTATTATTACCTATCGAAAATTCGCTATTAATATTACATTAAATTAGTTTGCTCTTTCGGAACGAGTTTTACAACGCAACTTTATGATATATATGATTATTTTGTCCGTTTTGCAGCGTTTGAATAAAATAACTATTGGTTCATCGACAGTTTCGGAAGCAACACCTTTCTACACGTTGTTGAGTGAGATACAATTAATTAACTTCTGTTGCCAGACCTCTGTGCCACGCGGATCAGCGGATTTGGCAGTGCTTTAAGTGAAGCAGTTCACAAAAATTTTTTAGTAATCTTAACGTGAATTGATTGAAACTGTGCAAGTGACGTTCGCCTGACAACGGCATCAGAGTGGGCTTCTACAGAGAGTGAGGACAGACTGAGACACTCATGGTTACTCTCCAGTTCACTACACTCCACAAGACGTTTGCGCTGACAACGTTTACGATTACGGATAGACGCTCGAAATGCTGTCAACCAGTCTTACCGAGGGGTATCGAGTTACCCAGTAACTGGGTTGTGGAGGTCAGATAGACATTGGTATTCAGCTGCGCTGCATCCGATTACACTGCAAGCCGTCTCCAACACAGTTGGGAAAAGGCAAATGATGGTGAATAGTTATTGGTAATACTTACTTCACTACATTGTACGCTGCGCGAGACACGTATTTACCTTCTAGGAGATCATCACCCGTTACCGTGGATATCTGTTGGACTACCTAAGATAATATCTTAACAAACAGGAAACAAAAATTTATAATTAATTTTAAGTTCTAAATGTGGCGTAAGAACTAATTGTCTTTATTTTGATTAGTAGCGTTGGGTTTCTGAAGTAACACCAAAACTAAAAATCTTTAAGAATGACTGTTTTAGATAATTATATAATAAAATCGTATAGGTGTGGCATAACTGGTTATTACATATCTAACAAAGCTCTGAAATGGATTTTCCAGATGTCTGATGCTAGGGAATTGTACGAATCTCTAGAGTTTTCCACATACTACATTGTGTTCGTGCTGACCCTGGCTACGTTGTTATACGGAGTGACGTCATGGTGCGTGTTAAAGAAATTCCGTAATTACAGGAACTATGTGTGCCTCAATGCAATTTTAGTAAACTTCTTCATCTCTTCAATGATGCATATCACAAATTACGTCAAAAAAAGTTCCTCACTGAACATTGTTCAAGGATGTTGGTTTTCCATTATCACTCTATATCTATTAATGTACTTAGCAACAGTCAAGCATCACTGGCTGATAGTTATTTGCCACATGTTCTACGTAGACATTGTAAAAGTTTTCAATGCTCGTATACGATGGAAATATTTGAAAAGCGGCCTGTTTGGTTGGGTTTTTTCTTTAATGACAACGCTTATTCATATTTTGGTAACTTCTGGTTTTTTTTTAAAATCTAATGTTAATCCAAGCAATGTAGGATTTATTTTAATTTCTTTAAGTTTGACAATAAGTTGTTTACTTTACATTTTAATTGTATATTCACTTTGTGGTAGTTCGATCGCGAGCGTACCTACAGCTATTAACAAATTGCGTGGCGCGTACATCGCCACTTTAATATTTATATTAGGCAACATCATAATCGTGTCGTTTCATTGTATTTATTATGTAGGATTTATTAATTTATTTTTAACTATGACAATAAATTGTTTCCTTTACATTTTAATTGTATATTCACTTTGTCGTAGTTCGACCGCGAGCGTACGCCCAGCTATCAACAAATGGCGTCGCTTGTACAACGCCACTTTAATATTTATATTGGGCACCATCTTATTGTTCTCTTTTCATTTTATTTCGTTTATGAATCACACAAACACGTACTCATCACATTATGACGAATGTGGCGAAAGAATAATAATTTGCCCAAATGACAATTTAACTAAAATAATAAAACAAGAAAGTACCGAAATAGAACAACATGACGGAAGTGAAGAAAATACTGGAAGTGACGAAAATGAAGAAAGTGACAAAAGTTACGAAATAGGAAAATATGACAGAAGTGACGAAATAGGAAAGTACGACTTAAGTGACGAAAACAAAGAATATGAGGAAATTAACAAAAGAGAAGAATGTTTGAATTTCATTCTTGGGTTTCACAGATATAATAGATTTTCGTTTAAAACAATAAATAGCGAAAACAAAATAATATATTTTCTACAGGTATTAATGTACAACTTAAACCCATTACTATTGAACGTTTATTTGGTTGTCGTAAATATACGTAGTAATCGAGAAATGTGGTATACGTTTTATTTAAATAAATTAAATCGTCTGTCGTTATCAGCAAGGCATAGGGATCACGATATCGTGATGAATGAGAGGGATACTCGTGCCGGCTCCCTCCCGCAGACAGTAGTGACAAGACTCTAGTAGAACAATTTTTATGAAAACTTCATGAAAATTGTTCTTCCACAATCGCGTCGCACCGTCGTCGCGTCGCGCGTGTCTGCGGGAGCCTTGATGAAAGCCGACCGGCGCGGCGGTCCTTGTATGTACATGTAGGTACATGTATGCATTATTATTGTAACATGTTTTTTTGTATAAATAATTAATTCAATCAATCTGCCTAGCCTTTTCCCAACTATGTTGGGGTTGGCTTCCAGTCTAACCGGATGCAGCTATGAATACCAGTATTTTACATGGAGCGACTGCCTATCTGACTTCCACAACCCAGTAACTGGGTAATACGATACCCCTTGGTAAGACTGGTGTCAGACTTTCGGGCTTGTAACGACTCGTAACGACTGTCAAAGATCCACGAAATAATTTGTAAGTATAAATAATTAATTGCAGACCATAAAAAAAATTACGTGTTTTATTTATTTTTACAGTCCTTAACCGTAATTGACGTGGTTTAATTTAATTGAATACAAAATACTTCTTTAGTTTAACATTTTATTTAATGAACCTGTTGAACCAATTTTCTATGTTTCTTAGATTTTATTTTGCTATTGTACCTGTATGTAATAAGTTGTTTCAAACAATTGTTGCAAAACATTCAGTTGATGTTACTATTGTATCGAGTTTCACCTTACGATTGCTATTCATTCAACTGTTATTTGTTTATCTATCTTAATGTCTCACATAACTACACATGCACACTACTATACGAGTACATACTTTGATATTGTTATTCTCTACTAGTGTCTTTATTGCTATGTGCGTTTTAGTGCCTATGATTAATAATATGTGTCTCTTTGCTCATTTAGCTCGTGAATATTTTCCAATATTGCTGTTGCCAAGTGTAATCATTGAGTTTATCTGGACATGCAATACTCTTGACTCTATGTTTTTTGTGCAAACTTTCACAAATGTTCCTTATCATCAATCAGCCTTTATTGTTCCCACTGCTGGGACGTAGGCCTCCTCTCTTCGAGGGGGAGTGGGCTGTAATCTACCACGCGGGCCAAGTGCGGGTTGGTAGATGTCACATGTCTTCGAATGTTTGGTTTTAGGACATGCCGGTTTCCTCATGATGTTTTCCTTCACCCTTTTGAGAGCAGTGGTGATGAAATTATTTACTCAAAGTAAAGCGTCTGTGTTAGTTTTTAGTTAGGTGGTAATTTTAGTTAATTACAAATGTTACTTAATTTTATTATTTATTACTGTGAAAACGTTTCTATGCTCTAGAATTTATGCATAACTTGATAAAGATAAAGTTTGTAAATGATAATAATACTTATGTTGTTATAATTAAGCGTATCCTTATAGTTTGTTGCCCGTTCTTCTCCGTGAGAAATAGTTTTGGAATGGGCGACTAGCTGACAAGCCTTATTCAAATAAATGCCTTGTCTTGTCTTTCTGTCGTTTTCTTTAAAATATCACCACATATACTTAATTCCCATGGTATGTTACCAGCACATACACTCTCCACACACAGTCTAACATATCTAGACCATGTCATGCTTAAGACAAGGCTACCTGCTTATTGTTACATAGCGGAAAGTTCCATAACTGACCATGATTGTATATTCTTCGCAATCTAACTAAATTCTTGAAACTAGAGCCATGTTCCAAGGTAATTAAAAAAGTAAACTATTGCACCTTGGACAATGACATGAGCTTAATCAACCTTTCTTCAATATTTAGCGACGGTGATATCAACACAGCTACAGATTATTTTATTTCTACCCTAAATCAAGCAATGCTGATGTCAAGGCATATTTTAATCTAAATAAATGCCCAATTTAACACATTTAATTGGATAAGGATTAATATGATACCGGTCAAAATAGCTTCGGTTTTTTTTTTTTTTTAAATCAAATTCTGAAAGATAATAATGGTTACTGTGGGTTATCTTTAGAAGATAGACATATGCCATTGGGGACTTTTTTGTTGAACTTTTTAAGACATACAAAACCGTACAACATAACTTTTATGTGTCTCTAACGGTTTACGCGGCGCACGCCAGTAAAGTTCCCATGGGAACTTTGCCGGAAAAAATCATGCCGACTGCGGTCGGCATGATTTTTTCCGACATCTTCAATAATAACCGTCATATTGCAGCCCATTTAGAAAAAACTTTAATGAATTACACATTTAAACCTTCCTCATGAATTACTCCGTCCATTGGTGAAAACCGTTTGAAAATCTGTTCGGTCGTTTTTGAGTTTATTGCATTCAGAGAGACAGACAGACAGACGCGGCGGGGAACTTTGTTTTATATGTAAGATATACGATACGAGTATAAAATAAATATATAAGATGAAAAACAGGAAAGGTCAAACAAGTTTTGACTAAGGTGCAATAAAAAGACTCATTTCATTCGTTTAGGAACGTTTCTATATAAACTAAAACATATTGTTCCAGCGACAGTTTTGAAGGCAACACTGTATTAAAAGCATTGCAGTGCTTCGTGGCGGCTGTTCACAAAAACTTTTAACGTGATTTAAAGTGAAACAATCAACACTGTGCCAGTGACATTCAGCATGGAAACTCCGGTGCAGTTGACTGTATACATTATGAATACGCTGATAATAGCTACGTTGATATACGGAGTGATATCCTGGTGCATTTTAAAGAAATTTCGCAATTACAGAAACTACGTGTGCCTAAACGCAATTTTGGCAAACCTTTTATACGTTACCCTTTACCGGAACTCAGGCTATTTATGGACGCTAATCAACGAAATTATAACGAATTTAGAAACTTCTTGGGCGTGGTTTGTAGCAATTAACTTTACAACTGATTACTTTGCTGCAGTGAAGCACCACTGGTTAGTCGTGCTTTGCCATATGTTTTATTCAGACATTGTTAAAGTTTTTAATGTGCATATACAAAGAAGATATTTAAAAAGTAGTCTCTTTGGCTGGGGTGGGTCTTTACTGATAATCGTTTTACATGTTTCTGTTGCTTTTATTGCAGTTAAATTCGATGTATATCTTGATACTGATTTTCCAATAAGTTTTTTAATTTTAATGTTACCTTTGTTACTGAATATTTTACTTTACATTGTAATTGTATATTCACTTTTTCGCGGCTCCACCACGAGCGCACCTACTGCTGCTAACAGATGGCGTCGCTTATACATCGCCACGTTGATATTCATATTGGGGGACGTCGCATTGTTGTCTACATATGTTATAGTGTATATTGAACAACGAATAAAGGTTAAACCCGGCTTCAGCGATTCGCTTGAAGGGATAAAATATAAAGAAGCACTTCTATTTTTATATAACTGGTCTCCTAATTATCAATTAATACATATCCTTGTCTATAACGGTAAAATAATATACATATATCTAGAATTACTAAATCTTTTCCTAAATCCAATAGTATTGTCATTGTTTTTGGTCTTTGTTAAAAGTAATCGAGAAGTGTGGTATAAGTTTTATGTACGTAAATTAAATCAATCAGCAAGGCATCACGATAACAGTATGCACGAGAGGGCTATTCGAGAGCCTGTTGACAGCCGGCCGTAACACACATGTAATCGCAATCCGAGGGTTTTGAAGGAAATTTCTAATCGATAGGTTTGGAAAATTCGTCTGCTCAAAAATGTAAATAACGCAATAAACATGACTGAACAGTCAAAATAAGGCACTGCCATCGATTGCCATTGTATGTGTGTTACGCAATTACCCGCAAGTTTAATTTAATTTAATTATAATAATCAATTCAATCATTTATTTATTTATTTTTTATTGACATCATTACTAAAAGACAATAGGCATATGTGGTCCACTAACACTGAGACATGAGACATGTAATTGAATAGTCTAGTATAAGTAGTAATAAGTAATAAGGAGTAAAAAGAAGTAACTTTTATTCTGATATGACCACCATATCAAAAAGGATAAATTTGTGCATGAAG
Organism: Agrochola macilenta; assembly: GCA_916701695.1. Taxonomy (NCBI): domain Eukaryota; kingdom Metazoa; phylum Arthropoda; class Insecta; order Lepidoptera; family Noctuidae; genus Agrochola; species Agrochola macilenta. The sequence goes on from OU753576.1 coordinate 1,630,212, forward strand.
AATTAGCTTGTAAGACCTGTAATTGTGTGTACTTCTGTGTCTCTCTAAATATATATTATTCAATAGCATACAATTTTGTGTATACTTACATATTGTATCACAAACGTTATGTTTTCTAATAATTTAAATATGTACGCAAAATTTTTAACTTTGTTTTATGATAAGTGTTAATATAGCGTTAACAGATTTTGTTATTTAGTTTTAACTAAAATTTAATTTTAATACTTATGTGTAATTTTAGAGAGGAGCTCGTGGCTAAGTAATAACAGCCGCACGGGTCGATCTATCAGGTTAAGCTACGCTTGCCGGGGTTGGTCCGTGGATGGGTGACCATCTTTACATATATACCGAGACTCCTCCGTGCCTCGAAAAGACGTTGGTCCCGGCTGTCAGTCGTGGATCTTTGATAGTTGTTATGTGGTCGTCAAAAGCCCGAAAGTATGACAACCAATCTAACCAAGGGGTATTGTATTACCCAGTTACTGGGTTGTGGTGGTCAGATAGGCAGTCGCTCCATGTAAAATACTGGTATTCAGCTGCATCCGGATAGACTGGATGCCGACCACAACATAGTTGGGAAAAGGCTAGGCCGACTTATGTGTAATTTTAGACCTCTGTACTCTATTTATATTTGTACGTCGTCAGCGGCAAAACATATTGATCTCTATACTTACATTTTATTTACAACCCTATTTTTACACTTAGGTACGTTTTCAAATAAAACCTTTTACTTTGACGAGCCCAAACACAACGGAGCTATCTCGTTAAGTTGAAGAGTTCCTGTGGCCACCTTCCTGCTCCATCATCTGACCCTGGACTACACCTTGGGCTAACGTACTTGTCAAGAGAGATCCAAATAGTCGAAACACAACGAAGCTATCTCGTTAAGTTGAAGAGTTCCTGTGGCCACCTTCCTGCTCCATCATCTGACCCTGGACTACACCTTGGGCGAATGCACTGGTCAAGACAAATCCAAATAGTCGAAACACAGCGGAGCTATCTCGTTAAATTGAAGAGTTCCTGTGGCCAACTTCCTGCTCCATCATCAGACCCTGGGCTACACTTTGGGCGAATGCACTTGTCAAGACAAATCCAAATAGTCGAAACACAACGGAGCTAACTCGTTAAGTTGAAGAGTTACTGTCCTTCCTATCTCGCCAAAAGCTGTTGTAAAAACTAAATCTGCATTAAAATGATGTAAATTTGCAATTCTTGGGCATTTTTATTATACCAATTTTTCCCTAAAGATTACTTACACATACTACGCAATGCGATAAATTGAGTTGAGGTAATTTGGAATATACCTAACCTCAAGCAGACAAGATCACTTCAAGACAGTAAAAAGGAAAATTCCGGGGGCCAGCGTGATTTATTGAGCTGATTTGGCTCCACTATCTTTGGATTATGGAGTCCGCTGCCCAGCACTGGACCGTTTGTGGGTTGTAATGAACTAAATATCCGAGTTAAAAGCTTTGGTTTCAAACATCAGTACTCATGGTGTTTTTATTCCGAAAGAAGGACAGTTCCTGTGAAAATTACGCGCTTACGAAGCCATAAACAGACATATTATTAATGGCGACGTAGACATAATAATAGTATTGGTCAAAATAAATGGAATTGAAGTAGACACGGCAGATATGGCTAGATACTATTAACTGTTATTACTATTAAATATTATGTTGATTCCTCGAATTGTGGTCAAATGTTGGGGAATATTCATGGTAGGCTAAAATGCAAGAATCTAACAACATACGAGTAGTACATAGGTAGGTAAAGAATCTGTAGGTACCTATACTATTCAATGTCGCGTTGTAAAACTCGTTCCGAAAGAGTATGCTATAATTTATTATAATATTAGCATATTTTAGGTATACTTTGGAACGTGCCAATATTACTTCTTTACTTTAAAGTTCAAGGAAAACAAAAAAAAAACTAGTTTATCAAGTTAGTTTCCGACTTTATATATAGTAGGGGGTCATCAGGGGATTTTGGTATTTACTCAAGCGCGGTAGATTAACATAGGGGGGATACCTGGCACCCTATTGTGTAGGTATCTGCACCATAAAGCCCTCTTCTTTTTCAAAACCGCTGAATACGTAATTCTTTATTTGTTACCAAAAGCATACATTAAATTTGCAAATTCAACATTGTAGTCCAGAAGGAAATTTTCATAGATCTAACTTAAGAAATGATAGGTTTCCCATACAAACTTTCATCCCCTATATCCCCCCCTTGGGGTTATTTTTGAGACGAAAAGTAGCCTATGTCCTTCCTTGGGATGCCATCTATCTCCTTGCCAAATTTTATCGAAATCCATTCAGTGGTTTAGGCGTGAAAAGGTAACATACAGACAGACAGACAGAGTTACTTTCGAATTTATAATATCAATATTATATTTATTATATTATATATTATATTATAAATACTATAAATATTGTATTATATATTATGTTATAAATATTACATTATATTATAGTTTATAGTACCTATTAGTATAGTAGAAGGCCACGCGTTTAGGGGTTCCGATCAGATTAGTAAAAGAAAATCGATGGTATGGTGGATTAATTACATACTGAAAAGTGTGCATTACAATCATTTGAGCGTGACGTAAGATAGTGTGAGGGTCAAAAACTTCCAAAAACAAATGTTACCTCGAAATTTTCGAACGCGGTGGAATTTATTTTTATTTTGCAGGAAATATCTCTAAGATAACGTAGTTTTTACCACGTTATGAAACGAATCCAATACCTCTACATCCATTACTGCACTATCTGCCAGTAAACCAACGCACATAACATTTTTACAGAACCTAAAACAAATAAATAAAAAACTACTTGAATTACGTTACATGTAAGTATCATAAAAACTAGTGCACACGGAAATGAAGAAACTAGATACACTACTGATTGATGTCATTGTCCTCAATATAATGGAGCTAAAACAAAAGCGCTATTAACTGTACCGGGGAGGTACAGTCACTGGGAATATATTCATGTTTTTATATATTATTTTTATTTTGGTCCTTTTTCCACACTTGTTGCTTGGTCCTTTGATACATGAAATGTGGAAGATGAAATTGAACTAAATTCTAAAAATGACCAATAGGTATTACTTATTGTAGGAATCAAAGCTGTGACCCATAGGTACAGATCATGCCGGAAAAACCAAGTGTGGCAATTAATAAAAGTTTTTTTTTCATATGGGTAACTCATAGTACTCATACTTATAATTTATGTAATAAGTATTAAAATTAGCTATAGAGGAACTCGTGGCTAAGTTGCATGGGTCGATCGCAGGTTGAGCTATGCTTGCCGGGGTTGGTCCGTGGATGAGTGACCATCTTTACATACCGAGACTCCTCCGTTCCTCGGAAAGCTCGTTAAGCCGTTGGTCCCAGCTGTCATTTGTGGATCTTTGACAGCCGTAAAGAGTCGTCAGAAGCCCGAAAGTCTGACACCAGTCTTACCAAGGGGTATCGTATTACCCAGTTACTGGATTATGGAGGTCAGATAGGCAGTCGCTCCATGTAAAATACTGGTATTTAGCTGCATCCGGTTAGACTGGAAGCCGACCCCAATATGGTTGGGAAAAGGTTAGGCAGATTGATTTATTAAAATTAGCTATAGAAAAAATTTATACTGATGCTTAGGTATTAACTATGTATAGAAATACTATTAGATAATTGGTCCTAAGAGGATACTTAATATAGTAGGCAATAACAGGCCAATGATAAAATTGCTGCTAATTAAGATACAATTGTACACCATCGGCTTATGAAAAAGTGACGATGTAATCTTTGAATCACAGATTACATTACGGAGGCACGCACAGATTCCCATTCACTTTTACTCTCCGCTCAACTGAAGATAATTAGGTATAGATACAATTTGTGCACCATAAACTTTATCAATCCATACTTAATATTACAAAATATGCGAGAGTACCTAACTGTCTTTTTGTCAGAACGGATTTGGAACACGGGTAGACCATGACCTGGATTAGGACATAATTATATTACTTTTATTCCGGTAGTACGTTCCTATGGGGGTAATTCCCGTCCTCCACGCGGGAGAAACCGGGGGCAAATGCTAGTATTCTATACATGTAAAATCATTTCTTCGCCTGACTGAATTGAACTGAATTGACCCGCAAAATAAAACTGCCAATCTTTTTTTTTTTGGGTGTGAAATTATCAAATAACTTCTCCCGCTCTGCGCGGAGAGGGAGGGCGTGTCAGACTTTTACTGAATAAAACCCACCCGTGTTCCTTCCGTTGCCTGTGTGCCGGGGCCGCGATATCCCTTTCGGACAAACTCGCAACCCTGGCAGGAAAACTATCTTGAAATAGCAAGGTAAGTACCTATTACATAAATATATTTAGTGCAGTGGGATAGGTACCCTAATCGTGTTACACACAATCAATCATAATCTGAATCATTTTGAAGGATATTGCTAATCCATTGCTTCATATGTTCGAAAAAAACATCTGTTCAACTCAACAACGTAAGCAACGCACTGAATGTTGTTGAACTGTCAAAATGAAGCGGATTGTAATTGATCGTGTATTATGCAATTAAGGTGCTGGTACTGTACTTAGACAAGCATCAAGACTTCAGCAAAACTCGGTTTGAAACTGAAGTTTATAAGCGAACGAAGCCGCGTTCAACAGCTAGTCTGTCCTAATAACAGTAAGTAAATTATATCATGTTATTATTACCCGTAAGATATGCTCACACACTTCCTCGCAGACCTACATTATCTAGTATTACATGCGAGCTGCGACTGTACCCGAAGTTTCCGGTAAGAGGCGAGCATTACCTAACTTGCATACTGCACTTTTTGTTTATTTTTATTATACTCAACCTATTCTTTATTATGTATTACTCCTATGCTTTCACCTATTTGTTTTTTTCCTTTTTAACCGACTTCAATGATATTTTTTTTTCTATTTTATACCGACTTAAAAAAAGGAGTTTTTTTTTCATGAATTTAGGTAGGTACACCGATTTCTCCGTGATTACTGGGCCGATTTACGTGATTCAAAAGCCCGTGCTGTAGGTCTATATAAATATGATAAACTTTGCCTTAGTAGTCTTTAAGTAATTTTCAAGAATACCTTTTAATCAACTTTCTATGTTGATGATGATATGACTCACTGTTATTTACATAGTAAGTAGTGGACACGAAATTGTTTGGGGTATGTACCAATCACAGCTAAAAAGTGAAAAAATAAAAAACTATTTTACAAAAAAATCTGCACTACCAAAAAATAAAAAACAACAAAGTTAAAAAAACTTTAATTTGTGAAGTCGTTGGCAAAAAACGAAAATACGAAATCAAAGATACCGACTTCCGAAATTTAAGTTATTTTTCTATGTATTGTATAATAATTCAAAACGAAAAAATCAAACTATACGTGAAAGCATAGTTTCACGTATAGGTTGATTTTTTCGTTTTGCTATACGATTTGGTTTGAAGATAGTATGAAAGTCGTCGTGAGATTTTTATCAGGCAATTCTTTTGTTTGGTAGTTTTGTATTTTTTTTTGTATTTGCTGTTTTGTGCTAGTTATTGCGAATGGATTGAGTTCTCGAGCAATTCGACTGTAAGAAATATATTTTTGCTGTTGCAATGCAAGCTTAGATGCAAATATATTTTTGGCAGATTCCACCTTATTTTTACCTAACTGCGGCGAAGCAAAAAAAGGAGGCTTATGTTTTTGACCTGTGTGTATGTTCGTCTCTATGTTCCCTACTAAACCGCTGAACCGATTTTGATAAATGATATATCGTTAGATTCGTCTTAATTTCGCGCGAGTAAATTAATGTCAATGGGTATACATAAATAATTATAAAAAATAAAAATGGCAGTAACAAAAGTTCCACCATATTATTATTATTTGGTTATTGGTTTGTCCCCGCCTGCGATACCAAAATTCTCTAGATTATAATGCTTGTTTTTCTCTTTTCAGTTATGTGTTTTTGTATGTCAATGTAAATGCATTGCAGTCAGGTTTTTTAGTTTTTTGAATAGGGTTTTTTCCATATCTGAAAGTATCAAGCTTAAGGCTGCCTGTCCACTGGAGTGGAGAGGAGAGGAGCGGAGTAGCGGTGTGCCAATATTAACCAATGGAATTGCATAAAACCTCCGCTCCGCTTCAGTGGACAGGGAAGTGGGCGGGGAACCGGAGCAGGGAAGAGGAGAAGTGATGCGGAAAAATACGTGAACTCGGTCTAGCTCCGCACAGTCCGCAACACCGCTCCGCTACCTCGCTCCGCACGGTCCGTAACTCCGCTCCGCATCAATGGACAGACACTGCCCGCAACTCCGCTCCACTCCGCTGCCATTCTCCTCTCCGCTGCCTCGCTCCGCTTCAATGGACTGGCAGCCTAAATATCCTTTTCGATACTCTCCATGTATGGAAAGTCCAAGAGTCCTAAGCAATTATTAACAACGGTACTTCAGTATACAGGGTGTTTGGTGCATCGTGTGCCAAATTGAAATGGTCGACTGAAGGGGTCACCTGCTAGCCTTTCAGACCCCTTAACACCCCTCATGCCCTGTAGATTTTTTTTATCGACTTTTATTGTTTTACTAAAAAAAGACCCAAACTTTACATTCAAATACAAATTTAAAAAAGAAATATAAGGCGTAGACTCTGAATTTTAATTTTATTTCGATGTGTATTGTTTAAGAGTACTTTTAAATACAAAATTAGTGACATTAGTCACCTATTTTTTTTTTTATTCACTCACAAAGGTAAAACTTAAATTAAAGCTGTACATGTTACAGCTGTTTATATGGATACAAAAAAAAAAACAAAAGCGACCGGGATCTTCCAAATCCCTCATTAATTCTCCAGTCTATCCTCTTGCTAATGATGTGCCACATGCCATAAAAATCTTTTAACAACTTTGTGAATTTCGCTAGAATTGTGAATCGAGTCACCTAAGGCTAATATTCAAAATTATGATTTAATAAAATATTTTTGCTTAAATGATACCTGACAAACCTATAAATCTGTTATCTCATTCTTATAAGGTAAAATCTGTCTCGTATTTCTATCTTTTCGTGGGATTTACTTGAAATAAAAAAACAAAATTGCATTTTTAACATTTATTTCATATTTGTTACAAATCCTGCTCAAATTGTTGGCCTCTGGTGCGAATGCAGGCCTGACATCTGTTTCATATTTCGACAGTTGTTGTACGAAGTCGTATTTCCTCCTTGCTGGTATTGAATGCCGCTTCTATGCGTTGGACTAGTATCTCCCTAGTTGGAACCTCAGTGGCGTATACCAGCTCTTTAGCTCGTCCCCAGACATAAAAGTCTAACGGAGTTAAATCTGGGGAACGTAGCGGCCATGGAATAGAACCATCACGTCCAATCCACGCATTGGGGAACACATTGTCAAGATATTCCCTCAGAGTCAATGCAATTTTGTTTTTTTATTTCAAGTAAATCCCACGAAAAGATAGAGATACGAGACAGATTTTACCTTATAAGAATGAGATAACAGATTTATAGGTTTGTCAGGTATCATTTAAGCAAAAATATTTTATTAAATCATAATTTTGAATATTAGCCTTAGGTGACTCGATTCACAATTCTAGCGAATTCACAAAGTTGTTAAAAGATTTTTATGGCATGTGGCACATCATTAGCAAGAGGATAGACTGGAGAATTAATGAGGGATTTGGAAGATCCCGGTCGCTTTTTTTTTTTTTGTAGCCATATAAACAGCTGTAACATGTACAGCTTTAATTTAAGTTTTACCTTTGTGAGTGAATTAAAAAAAAACTAGGTGACTAATGTCACTAATTTTGTATTTAAAAGTACTCTTAAACAATACACATCTAAATAAAATTAAAATTCAGAGTCTACGCCTTATATATTTTTTTAAATTTGTATTTGAATGTAAAGTTTGGGTCTTTTTTTTGGTAAAACAATAAAAAGTCGATAAAAAAATCTACAGGGCATGAGGGGTGTTAAGGAGTCTGAAAGGCTAGCAGGTGACCCCTTCAGTCGACCATTTCAAATTGGCACACGATGCACCAAACATCCTGTATAATCAAAATATTTTTTCCTTAAAAAGCAAAAGTTGCTTTACACTGGGATTACTAATTATCGTGCATACAAACTCAAATCATATACGAAAGTTTTTGGTCTTTACGGCAATCGAACCCAACCTTACGTGTAATCGACGAAGCGCTAAACAACTGCGCCACTCGACTCTAGTCACGTCACTAACTATGAATCATAACATAACTAGGTTTAAATTGCACTGTTATTTAGCTGACCTGAAATCTAGCTCTCATTACTATCTCTTAATCATTAGACTGTGAAAGTCTAGGACATAATTAGATGGTGCTTGTTATGTGCAGACGACATGCAATGTGTTTCAACGCTATAATATCAGATATTTCATATTTTTGTTGTATATTTACGCTTTGTTTTACGTCGGGATGAGCAGAATTAATTTGTGTCATCATGTCACTTTTGGATTAAATGAACCAGAAATTAGAATTTTACGGGGTTTTCAAATACAATAAAACGTTTTCTACAGTCTCTTAAGAAAAACACTTTATTTTGGACCCTCCCTATTTCAAAGGCCTGTCTGGATACCTGTGTTTAATTATATCGTAGGTGCCTAAACCTTTTACATAGATTTTACGTAAATTTTCAAAGGTTTAATTCATTCCCGGGCAGGACAAAATACTTTATTGTTTGACGGCTTTCTTTTCGGGCGATTCCTGATTATCATCTCAAAATCCATTTTGAGCTGTGGACATATTATCATGGGTTGCCAATACGATGATGAACAGCGCCCAATTGCTAGTATTAGAATAGCAGTCTTACTTACGATCCTTTTAACACGAACTGTATGAGAATCATTCAAATCGTGTTTAACACGAACTGTATGAGAATCATTCAAATCGTGTTTAAGAGACTGCCTCTCGTTGGTTTAGTGGTTCCAAACGCTACTGCTGAGCATCAGGTCCTAGTTTTGATTCCCAGGTCGGACGAAGTGGTATTGAGTATTTCTATCAGGAATTTTTCAGTAGCAGCTCGGACCCTGGATTTGTGCCCGGTTGATGGCAATAGGCTCGCCCCCTATTACATGGGACTTAAATATAACTGGCGAAATGTATTTGTCCATAGGTACAGCTCTGCCCAACCCTTCGGGGATTAGAGGTATGATGTTATGTTATGTTAAAAAGATTAGCAGACAGCAAGCCTGGCAGCGGGACTAACTGCTTACTCACCGGACGTACGTAAGTCTCATCACTGGCCGAGGCTCTAAATGCAACAATCTTAGTATGATAGTATCTCTTCCTTATTCATTTCAATTCGCAGCTGCGATAGTAAGTTATGTCGGTTTGCATAATGTCTTACTTGCGTAACGCAGGCTGAGCCGAAAATTAAAAATAAAAGACAGTAGGTACCTTCCGGGTTCTAGTGTAATCAGCTACAGGCACATGACACATTTTAGCTATAGGCTAAGCTGGGAGGAGGAGGGGCTTGTGGCTAAGTAATAACAGGTCGATCGATCAGGTTATCAGCTCTTGCCACGGTTGGTTCGTGGATGGGTGATCAGCTTTACATACGAAGACCCCTCCGTGCCTAAGAAAGCACGTAACGTCGTTGGTCCCGGCTGTCATTTGTAGATCTCTGACAGTGGTTACGGGTCGTCAGAAGCCCGAAAGTCTGACACCAGTCTTACCATGGGGTATCGTATTACCCAGTTACCGAGTTGTGGAGGTCAGATAGGCAGTCGTTCCATGTAAAATACTGGCATTCAGCTGCACCCTGTTAGACTGGAAGCCGATCCCAACATAGTTGGGAAAAGGCTGGGCAGATTGAGGTACCATTAAGTGGGCAAGTGATAACGGCCCCAACTTACGTGTCAAAGGTCGTGGATGCAAACCCAGACAGGCACTTCCCTTCGTAATTTATTTCATCACAACTACTCGAAAAATATTATCTTTTATCTTTTATTATATATCAAAAATTCGAAGACATGTGACATCCACCGTCCCGCACTGGGCCTACACTCTAACAGAGAGAAGGCCTGTGTCCCAGTAGTCAGAACGTTATTTGATGATCATGATTATGATGGCTATCATGGGCCCGCTTGTCTGCCACCCAAAACGGATATAATTTTTTACGTCCCGCGTAGCGTAAAAATTGTGTTGACTTTACCTTCATAGTGAATGAAGCTACCAAAGTACCAATTTACTTATGTACCTTACAATAGACACGCTCTCGAAATACTCTCATTCAATTACTATACCGAATCGAACTGAAAATAGACCAAAAAATCTTATGACGGAACTGAATCCAAACATCGACTGTCACCATTCTTTTTAAATCCATTGCTGCTTAGAAACGGAGCCGTGAAAACATTGTACAAACAAAGCGAGTAATGTTGTTTGAATTTAGATAAATATTCGTCGTCTTTTCTTTTCTGTAGTACCAGCAGATTCGATGATATAACTATCCAATTTATTCAGACCTATTTGTGCCCACATTTTGTTCAAATGAAAGTATCAAATAAAGTTGGTTAAATATATAGAACAAAATAAAAGATTTTTGTTTCTTATAGACACGTCATTAGAAGGTGTGGTTCCGTACAAAAAATGTTTTAATGATGTCTGTGGTAGTAATGAGAGTTTTTCTTTGGGATATGGTATAGTTTGCCTTAAAAGGTAGGTATCTTGTTTTTACTTCTAGTCTGTCTCCATTTAAAAAAAATTGTTGTGGGCTATATTTTATCAGAACGGCAAAGGCAAAACGACTTTAAAATAAAGTTTTTGTATTCGTGATATCACTTTGATTTTTTATCTTCAAATATGTTTTAATTTATTGTTTTTTGGTAGGTTTTTGTGCCTGAAGAGGTAACAATTGCTATATATATAATAGGCATGTAGATGTTTAATAACTCAAATGACACCTTAAAATTTGCTCCTTAATTGATAATCAATTGCTTTAGGTAACATGTTTGATTTTAATCCTATAGGTACCTGGTACAGGTGTCATCTTTGACAGTCGTTACGTCAGAAGCTCGAAAGTCTAACAACTAGTCTTACCAAGAGGTATCGTATAACCCAGTAACTGGGTTGTGGAGGTCAGATAGGCAGTCGGTCTATGTAAAATACTGGTATTCAGCTGCATCTGGTAAGACTGGAAGCCTATCCCAACATAGTTGATAAAAGGCTAGGCATATTGAGGTACGTACAGGTGTCAAACAGTAAAAAAGATCCAGCAACCACCCTCTTAAAAAAAACCATCCCAGGTGGGTCCACTTATGTAACGCAATATTACACGTATCCAGCCACAATTACCGAAGATCGTAACAGAGGACCAAATTTTATTTCCTACCCACGGTACCCTAAAAACGCGGCAGGCTTCACAAAACTAATAACCGTCTGCCCGTCACCTGACTATAAAAGTGCACCTCACTCTATTGTGACATCACAAACACTTGTGCAACGGTCCGCCTTACATCAAAATGTGCACAATAATTTTATATGTGAGTTCTTTTAAATCATATTTTGTGTCATATATTTTTTTAAAGTGGAATAGTGAATAAGTTTTATAGTTTTAATGGTGGTGGCTTCCTGTTAGGAAGTTCATAACAGGACAGTTGTTTTTGGATTTGTGCACGATGCACGGTTCGACCCTATCATCGTTATCTCCAGGATTTTAGTACAGTTAGGACCAAAAGGATATCTATCCAATACATTAGGTATCCTAACTAATATTATAAATGCGAAAGTGAGTTTGTTTGTTACGCTTTCACGCTAAAACGGCTGAATGGATTTGGATTAAATTTGGCACATGGGTAGACCATGACCTAGATTAGGACATAGTATACTTTTTATCCCGCCATTCCTACGGGATCGAGATTTATGCGGGTGAAACCACAGGGCACAACTAGTGTTGTAAAAGTGAATGGTGTATTCAGTTTCAGCCAGGAAATTGTGAAAGGCTGGATATAATTCCATTGTTCCTTTCGTTTTTACACAAAATAACATCGCATTTATTATTTATTTATTCGATTTAATATTATCATGCATAAGGATGTTTTTACAGGTTAGGATATTATATTTTTAGTTTTGGAAGAAGACTTCATTGACAAAAGAAAAAGAATTAAAATAAAATGAAAATAATTTAAAGAAAAAAAAGAAAACGTTTCTACATGTGATATTTTTCTGTAAAATACTATACAGGAGAAGTCGTAGTACCTACGTGTTACGGCATAGCGCAAAAAAAGTCTAATCTAAAACCGCACTTTCAGCTAGCAAAATTTTGCAGGGTTAAAAATGGAGCAGGAATTTTTTAAAGTGAATTAATGTTGGTTATTTTTAAAACTAGACTTCGGTTAAGCCATAATAGAAACACATGGTAATAGAAACATGGGATTACATTACATATTTAAGTATGTACATACTTCAGTAGGTGCTATGCACTTAAGTATGTACTACGGCATGCCACATATGTAAATATTCATGTTCCTTTTGTAATTTTTACTCTAATTTCTTGTACCTATGAGTATAGAGTCCAGGGTTCAGAATATAATAGAATAGAATAAGACTTGTTTAAAAACATGGTATTCTTCTTTTTTTCGTATGGTTAGTGACTAACCTGGTTACAGTTTTCAACCCGCCAATTGGCCTCTGACTTAGCTTCATATGCCGTCGAGAAATATCTCTCCGGCATGCCGGTTTCCTCATGATGTTTTCCTTCACCGTTTTTGAAGCATGTGATAATTATACAATAGGGACATTACTCCGAAAAGTCAGAAGTGCGTGCCTTGGGTTTGAAGTCGAGGCTTATGACTTTGCAGTCTGACGGTTACGTCACTAGGCTACCCTACGAGGGTAAAATATTAAAAAAAAAAAAAAAAAAACAATAGCGTACATGTTTTTGCTTAACAGTCTTAAGCGTACAAACCACAAACATATTCAACATTTATTTTCAAAGAAGTCTTTAACACTATAAAAACTATGACTACATAACCATTCATGCAATTTATTTTTGAATAATCTCATACGAGTATTTAATGTCTTGTCTTGTCGATTCTTGGGTAGAGCAATAGCAGCCTGGGCTCTGGACGGCAATAGGCTCGCCTTCGATTACATGGGTCATAAACTAATGCTGGTACAGAAGGATCAACAAAGGACAGTGACCAAATCACTATATGGGACGTGGCGCATTTGGTTTTATACCGCGGCCATCTTTGCAACCTTAGTGCGGATTTCACCAATGAAATTGAACGCGTTCAACAGCTGTCAGTGTACAATATTCCATAACAATTTTGACACTGACAGCTCTTGAACACGTTTTCGAAATACTGATCGCGTTCAGTTTCATTGGTGAAATCGGCCCTTAGTCGGTATTGAAAAAACCTACCACGAAAATGTATTAGATAGATTTATTTATTTGCATAGAATGTAGTCATTAATAATTAGGTGTTACAATATTTTTGAATCCTTGTACATTCTGCCTCAAAGCATGCAATTTTTTTTCATAATTTATTCTACAAATTATTACATTTACTTATAGCTATTTAATTACTTAATATAATTATGAACATTGTAAATTAAATAGTCTTGTCATTTAAAACATCTGAGTAATAGCATTTTCAAGACATCGCAAAGCGGTTGGTCGACTCTTCATGTGACCAGAAGGCTGGCCTATTCTTCGGCCAGAGAATCAGCATTGCCATACAACGTGGCAATGCTGCCAGCCTTTTGGGCACTTTTCCTGTTGACAACGATACGGACGAATTTTTTGATGCCCTATGATTGTCCCCCCCCACCCCTTTCTTATATACTTGTACATATTATTACGTATTATTATTATTATTTTAAGTCTGTTAGTTTTTAAATTGTTTCATAGTTAAATAATAGCATTTTTGAATTAGTAATTTATTTTTTAAGGTACTTTTTAAATCTTCTTAAAGGTTGCTCTTTAATCATTTTTGGTACATGGTTATAAATAAGAAGAGCCATGCACATAACACTCTTTCTCAATAATGCAGTTTTATATCCACCTTTAACGATTGATATTGATAAACGATTTTTCTACATAATTATGCAGTCCGAGATGATTATATTTGAACTTGAATCTATATGTTACTCGGTACCTAACTATTCTATATAACTCGAGTCAGACTGATGTTAGGTTATGTTACCGCATATTAACTTTTGTTCGCCATATTCAGCATCTAATTAAGAATGCTTGACGGATGGCCGCAAAACAAATTAAAATTGCACCATGTTTTTGGTTATTGGCTTTTAAAGGCAGAATCTACAAAAAGGACTTGACTACATACGACTTGTAACAACGAATTTTTGACTGATACACAAGGTTTATAAATAGGTAAACAGTTCACGTGGCAATTTCTCTTCCCCCGCCGCAGTGACAATGCTTTCTTTGTTATTTGCTCATATCGTTAGATTAAACCTAAAAACTGGTTTTATCTGTAATAAATAACAGGCGGGGGCTTGTTGCTGGGGCCGTGTATCATCGCAAGCCATTGGACACATTTCATACTGGCTTCTCAGGGTGGAAACATAAGGGGGAGTTTTGTGTAAGGAAACGTGGCATATATCTTCTTTTTTTTTCACATCGGTAAGCTCTAATCCTTCATCATGTAACCTGATGGGACCTTTCGAGTCTAGAAATTAGTTTAGAATTTGTTAATAGTACAAACAAGTGAATTATGGTTTTAAAAGAATTTGCTACTTGCGCTCAGTTTTAACCAGTTATCTTTGCTATCGTATTTGCGTAGGCGCTTAAGCAATATGGTCGTAGGTAGTTTGTATTATTACTTTTGTTAAATTAAAGTGTTACACGACGTTAATTTGTCACTTGAAACAAATCTCATATCTTGTTTTGTTGAATTAGCGTTCGCACTGCACGCTACATGAGTAAGTTTTAAGACAGATCATAAGTTAGCGTTTTCCAAACATCGAAACATGTAGTGGACAACATGTTGCAAGATTCATACAGAAACCTTTTGGCAATTTGATTTCATTGTTAAGCATCATAGTTTACGGGTAAGTATGTTACCTAATACCTAGTTTTATTTGGCACTGATTTCATTGATATACGTCTAGAGAGGTCTGTATTATGTCAGCGAGATTGGCAACTGTGAATACACACTAATAAGCTGTGAAATTGCGAATTGCGAACACAATCAAGTTCTAACGAAAAAGAAAACTCTCCTTCTAGACTTTTCCTTATAACGATATGTAGGTAAAGCAAAGTCATGTGAATAATTGGGTGTTTTTTTGTTGGTCTGTAAGGACCACTTTACAAAATAAAAATCATCTTTCAAAGAAACTTTGAAATCTTTCCACCTTTTTATCCGACCACGTCTGTCTATTTTTATTTCATAATCTCAGAAATATTCCAACGCGGGTTTCTTTATAATATGACATAATGGGCTTGTGAAAGATCCCGCCAACTACCTAATAGGTGTCTCATTTCCGCAAAATATTTCTTCGACAAAAAATTTAAGTTAAAAGTGATACCATACACTTTAGCGGGCGAGCCCCATTTAATCTCCCGTATATGGGACCCCCAGTATATCAAGCGCATGCTTCGCACAGCGCTAGATACACCTGATCTATCGCCACACTGTTCATAACGTATATTTTACTCCCACACATAAACGTTATCCGTTTGATTTTAGAACATCGTATTCTGGGCCAATGAAACGGAGTCCCGATCGTTTCCGAAAGTCATTTTAGGATTCTGTAGATCTCGAAGTTCCCTTTTTGAAAACTGTTTGAATGCAGACTCAAATACTTTTGACTCTCATGTTTGAATCTCTGAATTTTCAGAGAATTTTCTGAAACTCTAAATTTTGAGTCTATTTTCTTTACCTATAAAATATGGTCAATTGATAACCGACGCTACAGATATGTCTGTTATGTTCAGTCGCTTTGCAGTATTTCAGGAAGTTGTGAAAAGCGGTCAATTATTGACTATCGGAAACATGAACATTTCACAATTCTTTTTTAAAATAAGATTTGAAAGCTGGTCTATCAATTTGGATATTCAGACCATGATGTTGAAAGCCTCGTCCAAAATACTCGAATGACTACAAAATATTTTCGACTTTAGGAATGGAAACAAAAATATACTGATTGGTTATAATCTGATAGAGCGGTTGTTGTGTGAATGTTTTAATTTTATTTTTTTCTAAATTGTTTTAACCTGCGCTGCGTTTTCCAGGAAACGCTTTCTTCGTTGAACAAAATGAAAGTTTTATATTAATTGAAATGTTTTTTGCAAAAATGACTGAAAAATCATTCTATTCAGGGTCAGCTTTAGTTATTTTCCATTCTGACCATTTAACACTCTAATCTACATGTTCCTCATATGATCTTACTAGGATCATGTCTGGACTTAAAAGATACTTTTAAGACTACTTCTCAGGGGGAGTCAGATGGGAAATGTCGTCTCTCCACCTAGCTGATTATTTTATTTTTATATGAACTGTTCAGTGATTCCGATATCCTATTTACAGAATAAACAATTTCCTTTCATTTAATTTCTGCGCTACTACGCTGTTTTTATTACTAAGAATGCGCTCTTGACATCTGTCAGTTTAACGAATATGTGTTTTGCGAACTTGATCCTTATTACTACTAGGAATTGTCCAACTGACAGGTGTCGGGAACGCATTCTCTCGACGACAAATGTCAAACGTAGCTAGCAAATGTCAAAGAGATTGACGGCAGCGTTTGTCTGCTAAAACTAAACTACATACAATCACCAATCCTTCTTCCAAGTGATTGACCGTTCTTTCTAACCTTTTCAAACAAAATTTTTATATCTTCAGATCATCTTTAAAACGCTACACAGTTCACAATATATGGTCTCTCTACGTCCACGGCTGCACTTTATTCCCTCTCTTATAGTATTGAATGGTCCTTCGTGACTACTTTTATAAAAGCTCAAAAAAGATTTAAAATGATTTATGATCGCATTTTTATTGTTGTTTAAAATGTTACCTACGTCTATCTCTTATGTAAGGATATTAATGGAAACCTATCTTTCATAGTACTTAGTTGCAATCGAAGTCAGATACAAACTGTTACCTATTCACTAATGATCACTCTCTCAGCTCGGTCGCCAAAAAAACTGGTCCTTGTTTCCAAGAAGCGAAATACCAATTTTTCCTGACCAAGAAATTGCAAGATTTTTTTATCTCCTAAAAATAATTTTATATCAAGTTATCTTTCGCCAACCTTTAAATTCCCGAGATGAGATTGTCACAGATATCTTTCAGTAGCTTTACTGGAATTGTAACTCGATCCTAAGTTGACTGATAACGTTAGTGTGGGTCTGTTGTCACTTCCAGAAATATAACTTTTTCATAGGTGTGACCTTTGTAAAGGTGAACGTCGACCGACCGTCGCAACGCACGCACGGCACGCTACGGATTTTGGTTTGCTTTGTATGAATTAATATACCACTGCGTCCAATATCGGTACCGCTCGAAGCGAAGCGCATATATGAACAAAAAATGCGTTGCGTGCCGGTGACGTCATATGGATCGGTTTACCGCTTACACCGCTCGCTACCGCACGTTGTTTTGTTTATAATGAAGGTGAGAACCGCCATCGGCAAATACGTTCAATACGTTGCGTGCCGTACGTACGGTGCGGCCGGTGTGGACGCTCCCCTTAACACAAAGCTCCCGGTTTCGGAAGGTCTAGCTATTTAGTTTATTCGTTTTCAAATATTTATGTTCGGGAGATTTGATAGGTTGTTGTTAACTAGTTGAACCTGTCACAACATGAGATATGACGGCAGGAAATTTGAATGGTTTTTGAAAGCTTTTCGACTTTGCTAATCTCTGGGGTAGAGTTATTCGGGATATTACTTCTCTAATATTAAAAACTAGCTTCTGCCCGCAATTTCGTCCGCTTGAAATTATCGCCAGCTCGCGCTATTACTTCGTTTTCGTTTAACTTTCTCCCTGACTTTTTTCTTTTTCCTCGGCTGCTAAGAGTCGTAGCGTGGTGTTAAATATTGTATTAACCTATAACCTCATAGCCTATAATTCTCTTCAAGAATTGGGCAATCATATGCAAATATTTTTTTTCAAACTCAACGTGGTACCGGAGATTAGCGCGTTCAAAAAAACGGAGAAACAATATATTTATTTCTCTTTAATTCATAATTCTGATAATATTTTTTTTAACGAGTGGCGCTAGTGTGCCGTTGTACGCCCTCTTAAGATTTCACTGTTAGTTTGATCCTTGAACTGATATTCAACTGTAGTAATAAGGTTTAAAACACTAAAGCACAAATAAATCGTGGGGTACAGAGTCCAGGATTTATATTCCTATGACAGGTTGGTTCAGAAAGCCGCAAGTGCCAAGACAAAGACATTAATCACGAATACATGTCTATTGTTAGACTTGCCAAAACCACGCAGGTGAGCAATGCGTATAGCTGTTGGTTCTTAGATGCAGCACATAACAATTTAAAGATGACTTTGTGGATGATATAGCTTATGATCTTACATAAATATAACTTAAATAAAGATCAATATCATCTTGTGCATTTTAAGATATTTTTTGAGTACTTAGGCAGTACTTTAATGTCAAAAAGTTGCCACCATGGCTATGCTATGCTGTGTTCCTGTGCTTTTCCACCAGAGTTGGGCTATGCTACGTTGTTATGGATGCGTTTGATATCCACCAATCACATTCATTGGTCCGCATAGCTTAGCACTGGTGGAAACGGGTTCAACTCAGCTATGTTTTAATATAGAATTATGTGTGCTATGAATGCGCGAGTGCTGTAGCTATGTGCAGAGCAGAGTGCCTTCCCTATTGTCGATGTAACGCTTAGCTCGAGCTGCGCACCTTTCGCGCACAGCTACCTCGCGGCGGCACATCTTCATAGTACATCTTACTCGCTCCGCTACACAGCTTAGCATTAGTGGAAACAGTCACATAGTTTTGTAGCTTAGATTTCACATCCTTGCAGGATAGCACATCTCTGGTGGAAAGGCAGGTTTATTAAGGACTAGGGGCGCTGCAATAATTTTATAGATCTTTCGTAGGCCACTGTAGTATAATTGTGTAAAACAGGAGCTCAATATATTTTCCGAGGATTCCCGAAGGAGCTAAGTTACAAAACGATACAAAACCGAATGTTAAACATAACAGTAGTAAATACTTAGTAGGTCAACTTGCACACTTGAGTAACGTCAAATGAGTCGCAGTCAGCAAATGGTAGTTGTTCGAAACTGATATAAGTTCATAATGTGTTTTGTAGTTGATGGTCGTAAGTTGTTGATCGTTATTTTATAGTAATTAAGTTCATAATATTTATGTGCGCGGTCTAACCACTAGACCACGGTAGTAGCGGTAGTGAATCCCACGCGGGATTAACCTCAGTGAGGCCAGAGTTTTAGCAACAAGCCATTGAAGAAGCTTGTGGGTCATAGAGATCTACATTACCTATGAGCTTGAAACCTCTGGTTGGCAAGACTATTGACTCGAAGGACCAAAGGCCTACGCTACGGCCTTTGGATCCGTGCAGTGCTTGAAAATGTGCCACCATCCATGTCAACAACCTCTTAATAACCCACCTTTTCATTCCAGTGTGTGAGCGCGCTGCTGGTCTCCAGCTTGGCCGCGGCGGAGGAGATGCAATGGACACAATATAACAACCTCCTGCAACAGTACCAACAGGCTTCATCGCCCTACCAACAGGCAGCTTCGCAACAGGATCAACAGGTAAGGAAACAAGATATTATCGTTTAGAATAATGTGAGATGAAAGATGTTTACTTTGATAATGTTTTACGTCGAACAGTCTTCTTATTTTCGTGTGGTTAATTACTAACCTGATGTCTGAGTAAAGCCGGCCATGGGCCTCTGACTTGGCTCCACATGCCGTAGACAAATATCTCTCAGACATGCCGGTTTCCTTACGATTTTTCACGTCAAACAGTAATATACAGGATGCCCGGTAAAGAATGGATAACCTTGAAATAGACCATAAGGCCGTTCTAAAATAAATTACAAAAATATACCTCAGATACTATTCTTTTTTTAATACCTTACTCTTTCTAGTCACATTATTTACTGCCTCTCTATCGGCATAGTCAACGTACAATATTACAAGAACAAATAACCAATATAATTCATTCTTAGATACTACTAGTGATATATATCTATGTTTAGAATGATTTTATTAATGTTACTATATATTTCAAATGTATAAATTAATATAAATTAAATTAAATATGTTTACAAAGAGATTATACATTAGTAGTAATAATAATGAATGTTGTGTTATTGGTATTTAGTAGTTATGCAATATAATGTTAACTTCCAAATATGTATTTAACCTAGATGTAAGTTAAATGTATATATATATATACTTGCTGCGTCCTAACAGGGTCATGCACTCACAAGTTTTAGCCTAGCCTGTAACTGAGTGCAGTACATTATGCAATAATAATAAATAATATATTTTTTTAGAACGACCTTTAACTCTATTATATGCTATTTCAGAGTTATCCATTGTTTACCGGACACCCTTTATACATACCTCTTACCGTATCCGATTACAGCGACCCAGACTAATTTTCTTTCCTTTCGTGAGCTCTCTGATGACAAATAACAATAGTGAGCGTTTTAAGGGGATCATGTTACCCAGTAACTGGGTTGTAGAGGTCAGATATGTAGTCGCTCCATGTAAAATACTGGTGATCAGCTGTATCCGGTTAGGCTGGAAGCCGACCTCAACATAGTTGGGAAAAGTATGTTGATTTTAAGGGGCAATTAGTACTTATAAATACTCGTATTATACATTTAACAAGGTACAAAAGGGAAGAAGCCCTGCAATAGCTCTATCAAATTAGTTCTCATGTAGAAATTTATAATTTTTTCATGATTCATCTTACGCGTTGTCTTGGCCTGGTCTGTACGTTTTCTGCTCAACTACTACAAGATTGTGCCATCCACTTAGACGCGCCCCACTCCACGATTATTGTGCTGTAAGCTGTAAGCTGTATTTTTGTTCGGAGCGGAGCGCACTGGGGCGCGTCTTCGTGGATGGCATTATCTATATCTAAGTAAATAATACTGATTTTCATGTTACTAATTCGGCAAAGTTATGACTGGAACTTTTTATCTATAAAATTCACCCATATTCCTTTTGCTGCTGCAGTAAAAACGGGGTAGTTTGCTAAGCAAAAACAAAATATCCTTGATTTTAACTCCTAAAAAAAATCCCACCTAATCTTGAAAATTGGGACCAAATAATATAAGTAGTAATACACAAAAACCTCAGTTTTATCATTCTCTTGGAAATGAGGGGCGATATTATTAATCCCGTACTTCGGTCTTTGATGTTACCGCATAAAAAACATCCCCTTTGTACGTACCGTACTTATATTAAAAAATTCAACGGTAATACATTTGGGGCGGCCTATTTATTTCCTAGCTACGTTGTGTGTTAAAACCAAAAGTTTGTTCGAGGTTCCGCACAGTCAATTTCGCGTTTTCCTCTCCTTTGTTCACTTTGGTCCTAAATTTTTCTCAACAATAAACACTTGGTAATATTTTGGTCATAAGGTACATTTTCGTGTTAAATATCATCTCTTCTGTTTCGTCACTTCGACAGTTAAATAACAAAATAAAAAATAAAAAAACACGAAAAAAACGAAATCGTAAAACCGAACCTGAAATCCGATTCGAATCATACTGATTCTGATAGTAACAGTCAGGAGCAGGTACATGAACAGCTCTCGTTAATGAAGGCTTCGTTTGAAGTATCGTGCTGACAGCTAATTAGTAAAGCTCCTTATAAAAGATCTCGTCCCAGAAAGTTAAACCATAATAATATCTATTTCTATAGTGTTACTAACAGACGCGCTTTGACACGTAGGTTCAAGGAAACGTGGTTACACATAGCATATCATCATGCCTTGTTTCCCTGAAAGGTTAGGCAGAGGTGTACCCATAGTTGGTACACCCTTATTTCGCCAGTTATGTTTAAGTCCCATGTAATAGGGGCGAGCCTATAGCCATCAACCGGGCACAAATGCAGAATCCAGGCAGCTACTGAGAAATTCCCAATAACACTTTGCCCGACCTGGGAATCGAACCCAGGACCTCAGCAGTCGCGCTTGCGACCACTAGACCAACGGTTAATATGTCTATAATATCTCATAAATATTGAATATAATTGAGGTACCAAGGTGGCCATCTGCCAATTCCATCACCTACTCATATACGGAAAGATAAAAGTGTGGTGGCATCTACAATCGCCACATGCGAACTACGCATCAAAGACCTGACGTCACACAACACCCTGACGTCACACAAATCCTGCATCACGCAATTAGAGTTTACCGCGCTATGGACATATATACAATCTCCCAACTTCAACCTCTGGGCAGTTGCCGGCCAGACACGACACCCATCTGGTCGGAAGATCCTCCCTTTTCTATGGTGGATGAGTAAACTTTACACCCTTTGTTCCTCATACCCCTAAAAAATAAATACTTTCTTTACCACCTTCCCATATAATATGAGGAACCCCAAATACTAAAAGTGTAATGTATATTTTCTTTAACAGAAATATATAAAATGTCATAAAAGCATATTATATGTTTTTCTTGCGTTATTTCGTTTTTTATTATGTTTTCAAGGCGCGTCGACCTTGGTCGCTGTATCTTGATAGAGCTTTATTGGAAAAAGAACCTGGTAGATTTTACTTTTTATGGTCCTTCGCTCCTAATGGAATTTTAGTCTTTGGATACGGATAGAAAGATAAGCCGGTCCTTAGCAAAAAGCATTATTATTTTCTCATAATTTCCCAAGACTTTTCCAAACTCCCTACATAATATTGAAGTAGATTTGTTGTCTATCCAGATAAACCTATAATGCATCTACAAATGCTGCTTATGGCCACACATAACGAATGCTTTAAAATCCCATTTCGTATTTTTTTTTTTTTATATCTACAACTCTTTCACTAGAAGAACATTTAGACACAGTGCCTACCTTAATAAAGCTAGGCTATTCATAAATTACGCAGTTAGACATAGTATGACAAGGCCGGAGACGAGTCATAAACTTCTTTACGTACTTTAAAATATTAACAACTTAATCAATCCTAATCCTAGTAATATTATATACATATGAACTAATATTATAATTGCGAAAGTGAGTTTGTTTGTTTGTTACACTTTCACACTAAAACGGCTGAACGGATTTGAATGAAATTTGGCACATGGGTAGACCATGACCCGGAGAAGGACATGCTACTTTTCATTCCGAATCGCAGACGAAGTCGCGGGCAACAGCTAGTTTTCTTTGGCCCTAAAAATCATGAAATGCTTGTGACGTAATTTATGTAATAAGTAGACCAACAGTTAAGCGCCTATTTAGCATCTTCACCTCTCAAAATTCCAAAATAAATTGACAATCAATTGTAACAGCGATTACCTAACATTTAACTACACTAAAGGTTCCGCTCTGATAATTTGATTTCCGGACGTAACGAACCGATTGGATAACTGTTACCGAATGAAAATAAAAACGTCAACGCAAAAAGTAATACGGACCACAGACTGTGAAAAAAAAAGAAAAAGGAACCACAGACTAAATAGCTGGCATGTCGTTGCGCCGGAAACGCTTGCTTTTTTATTCGATTCTTTTTTCAACGTTGTCCTGTTATTAAATTGTCGAGTAACCGATTCCGGGGAATTTTGCTGTAAAAAGTGAGCAGTTTTAGCTGAAGGCTCTATTTACATCTGTAGTTTGATGTTCAATAGAACATTTAGTTTTTGGATATCAGGTATGAGAGAAATCTAGGGTTTTCCGACAAAATAAAGGGGCCATCAGAATCCGCTGGATGCGAAGCAAAGAACCGGTCTTAGTAGCGATACATGGGGGAGGCCTATGTCCAACAGTGGACGTCTTTCGGCTAAAGCTATAATGATGAGAAACAATATTGCATTTTGAATAGCTTTAGCGAGTCAGCATGATAAAAGTGCGTGAAAATTTAAATGGCTGCGCCAGGGCGAGCTTCATACAGTAACAATTGGAGCCCTTAGCTTTAAAAAGCTGCCATTTAGGTACATTCCGCCCATTCATGTATTTAATTTTGACATTAATTTAATTATATTAATTTTATTTCATTAATGAATTTGAGGATTTAATTTTGACATAGCCATTGTCTGAATTTAATACTTACCACCAAGTAAAATTTAAATTAAACTGTTACAACTAAACAGTTAGGCAGGCACGGATTTAATTTAGTTTTCTGTTATTGAAAGCAGACTGTGTCGAATTTCAGTCTAACATTTTTCTTGTTGCGTTCGCGATATAAAATAGAAAAACTCGGCCTTGGAATACGGTACCTTCTTATTGTATCATATTTATATTTTATATTTAGAACTATGTGGATTTTGGTCCTTCCTTTTATTTATCCAAAAGAAACGGACGGCATTTTTTAAGTACTTATCACATTTTATGGTTCCATTGCTGATTTTTCTTCAATGATAAAGGAAGTTGAACTTATATTACTTGGCGATCTTGTTCCACCCACTGCTGAGTATAGGGCTCCCCCCTTTCTGCCATGGTTTCCTGGTCTGTGCGAAACTCATCCAGATCTTACCTCACGCATTATTCTGGTTGTTGGTCTGCCAAACATAATGTAACATTTTTTTTTTGTTCAACAGTTCCAGGCCAGTGACTTTTCCGGTGGTTCTTTCGACTTTGGCGGCCAAGGTGGAGGCTCCCACGACTTTGGCGGTCATGGTGGAGGTTCCCATGACTTCGGCGGAGGCAGCTCAGGTGGAGACTATGGAGGTGGCGACTACGGCGGCCATGACCTAAAGTCCCACGTTTATCCCGTCCACCAACACGTCGAAGAAGAGAACCCAGAACCTATCAAACACTACAAAGAAATAATCGTCCCTCTGCCTAAGAACGTAGAATTCAAAGTCAATCAACCCATTATCATCCCGGTACCACACCCGATTCCAATTCACGTACCAGTACCAAAAGCTATCGTCATACCAATCATTAAAGAAGTAACAGTTCCAGTAGAAAAGTCGGTACCTTACCCTGTAGAAAGGATTGTGCATATACCCAAAATCAAGGAAGTACCTTTTGAAGTTATTAAACATATTTTAGTACCTGTAGAAAAACCAGTACCTTTCAAGGTTCCTGTATATGAAACTATTATTCATACCAAAAAGGGGGGACAGCACAAAATTTAAATAAAAATGTAATTTGAGTTGGAATTGATATTGGCCTTAGACTTTGTCGAATGCAAGCTATTTTCTATTAGATTTATTTCGACTTTCTTTTGTGTGTCCTATAATTCTAACATTAATTTCAAACCTTGCATGATTGGTCTTTGTGTTCAGGATTGCCTAACTACTTCTTCCTACCTTTTTAAAGGACAACTTAAATTTTGTCTTATAGATAGCACTTCTGCTTACGCATTGAATAGCCAGAGCTCGTATTGTGTTATGTCAAATACATATTGTCCAAGGTTTTCCAGGCCAATGTGAGGCCAAGACTTTTACAAATGTTATAAAATTTACGACTTTTATGTTTTAACCC
The DNA here is from genome assembly GCA_916701695.1 of Agrochola macilenta. NCBI lineage: Eukaryota > Metazoa > Arthropoda > Insecta > Lepidoptera > Noctuidae > Agrochola > Agrochola macilenta. Next base: position 1,655,845 of record OU753576.1, read on the forward strand.
TACCGCCTTATTTTAATTGTTGTTGATCGTTGTTTTTGTTGTTAAACTGTTGTTATGTTGTTGTTGTTGGTTGTTTGTGTGTGCGTGTGTTGTAAATATTGTTGTTATTTAGTTCTAAGGTGCATTAAAGATTTTTTATACAGTTTTTGTGGTATTTCATTCCATGTCCAGTTTGAAACTTTTTTGAAATATTACGCCTTTTTCTCTCCAAAGGGTTAGGCAGAAGTGTGCTTTAACCTAGTTAGTTATCAACACCCACATTTCGTTAGTTATGTTAAAGTTCTATGTTATAGGGGGCGAGCCTTTTGCCATCAACCGGGCACAAACACAGGATGCTACTGAGAAATTCCTGATCGAAAATCTCAAAACCTCTTAACTTATTGAATTGTAAATTAAATTATAGAAATTCAAAATAATCAATTTTCTAGAATTCACGGCCTAAAAACAGAATTGCAACCTATATCTACCGACTTAGGTACCTATTTTTAAAGTCCGCCCGATTTTCTTTTTTGGGTTGCGGCAATTTCCGTCAGAAATAACCATTTTCTGCAATTTTCGTTTTCAGTAGAAAAACAAATATCATTTACTTAAAGAAAAAGAACAACACTATTATCGGTTGTAGGTGAACAAAATTATGTTCCGGAAAATGAATACCTACCTACTAACAATTCATTTTTCAGAGAAATTTCATCGTTACAACAATAATCACTTTTTAACGTCAAAATTTACAGAAAATATAAATTTAGTAGTCGTGTGAAGAAGAATGGGCAAGAAACTCCACCGTTAACTCTTTAAAAAATGTTTTACAATATTTTGTATACATTAATTATATAATAATGTGTATGTGAAGACTAGAATAAAATTACTACATCACAGTAGGTAAAAGAATTAAACAAAAACCGGCCAAATACGAGTCGGACTCGCGCACCGAGGGTTCCGTACGAACCTGTTGGTATATAAGTAAAAGGTTCTACGCATTCATGAGGAAAGGGGTGGTAAGTTTAAAATTATTAAAAATATTTTTATTATATGATGTAACTTAAAATTTATGCTTTCCGCAATTTTACCTTTATCTGTGCTATAAGACGTTGCTTCATACCAAATTTCAAGATTCTGAGTTCACGGGAAGTACCCTTTAGGTTTTGATTCCCTTGCGAGTGTCGAAAATTTGCAGCATAAACGGCTGTATCTTTTGATTGCATTGGCTTAGAAGTTTTGTGTGATTTTTAGTTAATTTTCGTGTGATTTAACTTCAAAAGGTTTAACTCGAAGATTAAAAGATTGACCCTGTGTATACATAAAAACCTATCGACAAACAAAGAAATATTTCGTTCGTTTACGTGTTCGGTTTTCGGCTGATAATGCAAATTAAACGAAAAAAATATCTGTCTTCGGTCTGACTATCGGGTCGGGTATTTTTTTTAAATTTGCATAAGTATTATATATTCCGAGGTAGAAAAAAATTTTCAATAACAACCGCGAATTTTAGAGAAAATCACATGAAAAAGCTTATATAGTCCACCAGACCGTATTTCGGCCATAGTGGCCAATCTCAACGTATACCAGCCTTCGGCGCGGGAGTTATTATAGTGCACAAGTGTGTGCGCAGACACAGGTGCACTTTCTCTTCTCTCACTCTCATAGTCCGATGGGGCGGCAATCCGACACGACCGGACAGAGATCAGGCGCAGGACCACGGGTTTAGCGTGCTTTCCGAGGCACGGGGGTATCATCCATATTCCAAACTCCGGGCTGTTACTAAGAAATTCCTAATGGAAAAACCCAATAACACTTTGCCCGACCCGGGAATCGAACCCAGGTCCCCACGCTCAGCAGTTGCACTTGCAACCACAAGACCAACGGGGCATGCAAAAACGTAAAGAGAGTGAGTTCAAAACATAAACCTATTTTCAAAATAGACTAATAAAATGCTTTGTTAAATTCTGATTACAAAAGACATCTCTTTACGTTGACATACCTGCGAACTGTAGTCTAACTTAAATTGTGCGCAAGCGCTACTGCTGAGTATAAGGTCCTGGGCGATTTCTAAGTCGGGCAAAGTGTTACTGGATTTTCCATCTGGAATTTCTCAGTAGCAGCCCGGAGTCTTGAGTAGTGCCCGGTTGATGGCAATAGGCTCGCTCCCTTATCATCATGAGATTTAAACATAACTGGTCCAAAGTGGGTGTACTATAAGTGTACCTCTGCCTAACCCTTCCCGTTTCTCGGGGAAAGGGAATACAAGCGCTATGTTATAACTTAATTTTAGCGCCTGTGAAAGTTTTTATGGCAATACTACATTATGTAGTACTGCTCTGTTAACTTTGACAGGCGTCAGTGAAGTATCACGAGCACGGAGCAATAACAGGCTCATATTCATTGCCATAATGTTCCACTATCAATTTGTTGTACATTATCGTCCTCCTCCTATCTTTCTTTCTATCCTTCCTATCCCTTTCACACAGTCCATCCATCGTTTCTTTGGTATTCCCCTACCTACTCTTAAAGCCATCCATATTCATACTTAAAAACTTTCCTCACGACATTTTCCTCATTTTACATATGTATTGATACAATATTATTGAACAAACATTTAGATAATCAAATGAATTCATATCGATCTATACATCTTTTTGAGATTGACTGTAGAATATAATACAATAGTCTTTATTATATACACCATATAAATGTATGTACTTACGTACTGTACCTGCCTTTGTACATAATCTTTTTATATTTTCGATATTATAGTTCTCTGATGAGATACCATTCGCGGAATGAAAATAAACAAATGACTGCTGTTGCACTTAAAATGACTCAGACGCACGGAGTAATAATATTGAAGATCTTAACAGTAAGGTCGTAGCATCATCAGTGTTTTCCCGACCTACAAGGCAACTATATGGGCTATTGTTTCATTCTACGCATAACCTGCCATATATGTGACCTATAATGATCCTATACAAATCCGATGTTGATATTATACATTGTTATGTTTAAAGTTAGTAAAGATTTGAAGTTCGGTTCAGTATCACTTGTGGTGGTCTTTGCGCGAATTATCCAGTGTTTTAAGTGGTTGCTTTTTAATCTGGCCGGTTATTCTTTGAAGTGAGTGACGGAATAGACAAAGTGATTATAAACTTAAACTGTGTGGTAATCCAATCCTATGTTGTTATTTTGAAGTAAAAGAAGACTTTACTCTTCAAGATGAAGTTACAACAGTCAACAGTAAAGTTAATCATAAAAATGCTTATTTTAATGATTTTATTCGTATTAATGTTCATGATATCATCATTGCTGTATAGTGCAAGATACTGGCCTGATGTATACAATTACATAAATGCGAATATCACTATCAAAAGGATACCTACTATATCAGAATTAGAATTAACTGTGATAGAAGTAGATTTTACTACAGAAACGTATAAAACTACTGATTTAGATTATATAGATTTATCAACAGTTGACGGTCTTGATATCGACGAATTTATGAAAGACGAGATCGATTACAAGAAGAAAGTGAAAAGAAATATTGTTATCGAACAATTGAAAGACTATATCGAATTACCTTCAAGACCTATATTTGTTGACTATATGTTTCTTGAAGAACAGATAAAAGAAGATATACCAAAACCTATAGCAGGCGATGAAACTGTACCCAAAGAAGTTGATAAAGATGATAATATATTTAAGACTTCAGTTACTGGAATTGTTATAGAACACGAACAAGCAAAGACAACGGTTAGTGAAGAACCTGCCGTAACAAAAAAATATTACACAGTGCAACCTCCAGAAAGTAAATCAAAAAGATGTGTTGACGAAGAGCTTAATAAAACTGAACAAATTGCAACAGAAACTACAGAAATGGTCACAGAAGAGTATATACCTGAACATAGTACTACAAAAGAAGGTTATTTGGTTGGTGACGATCCCAATTCAAAATTTGATGAGGTTACTGAAAAACCAGTGGTACTAACGACAAAAGCGAACGAAAACGAGCTGGTTGACGATGAAGAAGACACAATGTTGATGAGGGATTCAGTTGATGTGAGCAAGCTAAGTACTAGGGGATCTGAAGACGTTGAAATGGTGACTGGGAAACCTTGGAAATTACAGATGATGGTGAGTTTTTTATAAGCTTTTAGCTTTAGTCAACAGGTACACACAACGATCTCGCATTGTTTAGGATTTCCGTACAGTGACAGGTCAGCTTATACTGGAAAATTATAGCTTGATATGTAGCCGTGTGTGCATATTTAAGTCTACTTATACTCGTATATATATATCAAGTCGTTTTGTTATGGGCAGGCAGAAAACACACAAGTTGTTTTTTCATGTACGAGTATCATAGGAGTTTCGGACTAGAACAGGACACTCGTTTACAAACAAAATCAGCCAGAGCAAGGACAAATATCTATATTATAGACCATACATATTGGTTTCGTGCAGGAATTGAACTTGAGATACGTTGCACAGCAGCTAAACCCAATAAGGTACTATCGAAGATTTCATATTTAAGCACCGTAAAACTATTTCTTTTTGCACCGCTCGGCCGCTATAGAAATCTCATCAACCAATAGTATCGCAACATCAGATTTTTTATCTGGCCCCCTTGTTTTTGTAAATGAAAAAAAAAAGACAGTAAACATTAAACACTTAAAAACTTTCTCATCTTTGTTTCGTTTGTTCTGTTCCTAGTGGTCGAAATAGGGTTAGACATCTGTGATCATTGTAACAGAGCCTACAAAACACACGAACACGAACAACAAAAAAAACAAACAAAAACGACAAAATATTACTAGTATGTATTTTTTGTTTCATTGGTCGACACAAAAAGTGGCGTTAAACAGATGTGGTCATCGCGTTCACGGAATTATCTTTTCAAACTGCTTAGATTTGAAGTTCGTCGATAGTGCCTTATATTATGTACTGGCAGATTCTATGTTATTGATTATGGCTTGGGTGGATATAGTCTTACACCTTGCAGATACATGAATATAAACTTACGCCTTGCTCCGATGTGGGTAGGCAGAAACTACATAAGGCCACCTGGGCACTGTATAATAAACGTTACAATCCTAAAAATGTGACATATTTGCTACATGTGCTGATAAACCATACAAATATGTATGAAAGTAACAAGTAAATAACTTACAATTTGTAAATGTAGAAAACGCTTGTCAATTTCGCTGACAATATTGTATTAACAAATATGTAGATATATGTTACAAATTACATAAAATGTAAGTGTTCTGTATGTTAGTGCTTAGTCTTGCTTACCAAAAATTTTTTGTTGAACGTAAAATCTGTCACATTTAAAGTATAAAATGTATCCTTTTACGAACCCCTTCGCAGTTGCCGTTCAAAATCACATAATATATGATGATGTATATTATACATCATCGCTAACATCGTGTTCAATAAAGTAGTTTTTCCTAAAAATATGAACCCTGTGAAGTGAAAGTGTTTGTTATGAGTTAGAAGTATGTAAATTGTGTTTTTTTTTTTTTTTTAAACACCATTGCTTTTCCAATTCGCTTTAGTCGACATTGGCTTTGCTCGCCATAATACTCGTAAGAAATAGAATAGAACATTATCTCTCATTTTGTACATCCGAAAATGGCTTTTTATAAAATATTAGATTCTTATCTCAACTGTAGGAATATAAATGTATGGCTTGGTCGTTCCATTAAACTATTAACAACAATACAAGACACAACATTAAAGACCAGTGACTTAACTTCTTACCATAACCACAGATTAATACAGATGGAACACTACGCAAAATCATTTAAATAAAAAGCGACTCTTGATACGACACAATAAAGTGCAATTCAGGTCGCACAGCGATAATCACCTATCGTTATATTCACCTAGAACTACATTAGGTCTGATAACTTTTTAACAGTGAAAGCGTTATGTGAGTGTTGACAACCTACTTTACATAAAATGTTTTTTGTGGGTTATAGTTTACTTAGCATAATTAGGTTATACTTCTACTACCGGTATCATCATCATCATCATCATAATTTAAGCCGAAACACGTCCACTGCTGGACATAGGCCTCCCCCAAGAACCACCACTTCGTTCTGTACTTCTCGCATCCACCGGATTCCTGCGCCCTTCACCAGGTCATCGGTCCACCTTGTGGGAGGCCTTCCAACGTCTTCACTCCAGAACCTTTCGGTCCCATCGGCCATCTGGGGGCCGATTCTACTAACAAAATTGTTCTGAAATTGCAATTGAGCCTCAGCTTAATCAGGTCTTTAAAGCGTTTTCTTATTCTACTAATGAACAACGATCCCACTGCGGTAACGATGAAGTTGACGCCAACGATCGACCGAAACGTTCTTAAAAGTCATTCTGCTAATCCAATCGAACATGAACGATACTTTAAGAAACGTTAACTCGTATTCTACTAATATTTTGACACACGCTTGAATCGAAACGGGACTGAACTTTCTCGGTTCATGTGTCGAATGTAGCGGTTCAACATAAGTTGGTACAAAGCTACTTTTTCCGGATTGATACGAGATTACTTTCGTTTATTCTCATGAAAATTATGGTATAAGCATATGAATCTGGTTGAATTTGCCCATATAGTTTGTCTAATGCATTCGTGAATAAGTTGTAAGTAATAAAACTTTCAATGTAGGTACTCGAAATCAGCTGTGATACTCGAAATCCTCCAAGTTAGAATAGCCAGGATTACCTACTGGTAAAGAACCTTGAAACTGTACTTGAGTCGAGTTGAACCCTCACTCACATTCTTGGGCTACGACCACGGCTGTTCCCATAATAAGGAATGGTCAGTAAACATTATAAAAGTTGTAAGTATTATTTCATCTTAGTGTGACTTTTTTGTGAGCTACGTGTATCAACGTAAATATTTACTTTAATTTTTTGCTATCGTAGTCATACGTACCTACGCACCGATTCCTATTATGTTTGATGTTAGATAGAACTAATATTATAGGAAAATCAATAAATACTTATAACATCACACACCATACTTACTGATCTTAAAATTATTCATCTTTGTTTCAATAACATGCAACAGCAATTAGCTGCATTTCCGTTGTTTGTCTATACTAATATTTTACAGAGGTAAATTATATCGTTTTTTTTTTGCATTGGATAGCCCAATTCTTAAGGAAGGTTATAGGTTCGCGGACGAAGTCGTGGGCAGAAGCTATTTCATAATACAATAAATCTGTCCGAGGACTCCGACATTTAAAATACGTTTCGATTTTCGCGATTCGAACCGCCCCGACTGTTTTCTTTAATTTTAGAAACAAAATCTGCCAATTTATATTAATTAAAATGTATGGAAATAAAAATGTACTTTTCCTGTGGTAAATAGAACGGAAAATAAGTTATAATGAGCTTATTATTCGTATAAACTTAATTTCTTATTTTACCATTTTTTTGTTATGGTATCTTTATAAACTTACTAATTGAACTGTAGGCAACACTCGTTGATTACCATTCGTTCCCGTTGCGATTAGGTTACGTTTTATAAACTTACTAATTGAACTGTAGGCAACACTCGTTGATTACCATTCGTTCCCGTTGCGATTAGGTTACGTTTTATAAACTTACTAATTGAACTGTAGGCAACACTCGTTGATTACCATTCGTTCCCGTTGCGATTAGGTTACGTTTTATAAACTTACTAATTGAACTGTAGGCAACACTCGTTGATTACCATTCGTTCCCGTTGCGATTAGGTTACGTTTTATAAACTTACTAATTGAACTGTAGGCAACACTCGTTGATTACCATTCGTTCCCGTTGCGATTAGGTTACGTTTTATAAACTTACTAATTGAACTGTAGGCAACACTCGTTGATTACCATTCGTTCCCGTTGCGATTAGGTTACGTTTTATAAACTTACTAATTGAACTGTAGGCAACACTCGTTGATTACCATTCGTTCCCGTTGCGATTAGGTTACGTTTTATAAACTTACTAATTGAACTGTAGGCAACACTCGTTGATTACCATTCGTTCCCGTTGCGATTAGGTTACGTTTTATAAACTTACTAATTGAACTGTAGGCAACACTCGTTGATTACCATTCGTTCCCGTTGCGATTAGGTTACGTTTTATAAACTTACTAATTGAACTGTAGGCAACACTCGTTGATTACCATTCGTTCCCGTTGCGATTAGGTTACGTTTTATAAACTTACTAATTGAACTGTAGGCAACACTCGTTGATTACCATTCGTTCCCGTTGCGATTAGGTTACGTTTTATAAACTTACTAATTGAACTGTAGGCAACACTCGTTGATTACCATTCGTTCCCGTTGCGATTAGGTTACGTTTCGGTTTCAGTGTTGTCGTATAAATAGTAGAATAGGTTTAGGGGGGACAGACGATAGCTGAACGAAACCGAACCATTGATGAGACGGTAGAGAGCGTATAGTTGTCCCTGTTCTGCGAGCAATGTGCCCTGCTCACTGCTACTTAAGTTTGGCAATTCTTCGGGCTATGTCGGTTACCTTGGTTCTCCTACGGATCTGTTTATTTCTGATTCGATCAGGTAGGAAAACTTTAAGCATAGTCCTCTCCACTGCCCTTGGGTGACTTTCAGCGTTCTATTGTACTACTGTATGCTATAGTACTACTTATTAGGGGTATCGTATTACTGGGTTGTGAAGGTCAGATAAGCATCCAGCTAGACAAGAAGCTGACTCCAATATATTTGGGAAAAGGCTACTAGGTAGAATAAGATGAAATTAGTTATACTAGCACATCACTGACGAGCAATATAAAAAAGCCACTTGCAAAGTGACAAAAAAATCTAAATATCTCCTAAACCACACAAGTTAGCTACATGAAGTAAAAAAATCTTGAAAACAGTTTTATAGATGTTTTTTATGTGCTATTAAATACACTTGAATGTTGCTTTTTTCTTCAACAAACTGCCATCTTGCCTGGTTTCGGAAATATTTCATGATAATTTAATGGCTTTTTTATATTGCTCGTCAGTGTATTAAGTAAAATTTGATAGTTTGTAATCTGTTGATAAAAGAGAACAACTCACAACCGCCGATAAACTGTTATATGCAGTTCGGCAGATTTTTTGTATGTTAATGTTAATGCAGATATTGATTAAATAAATACATAAAATATTATTGAACTCAGTTACAATCTTTGTTCCAAATCTTGAGTAGAAAAACGGTTATTTTGCACGCGGAACTAGGTTACTCATCATGCATGAAAATACAGCGTGTATCAGAAATATGTAGTCATATTTAAAGCGACACTAAGCGACTTTTAATGATTTTATACTGAAGATCACGTCTAAACGAGTAGTGTTACTGCTTTGGGAAAAATATATGTTAAATAAGACCATTTTCTTAATAACTTAATCTGTGAATATTTTAGATAATGTTTATATTACATAGTGTAATTAATTTGTAAATTTATGTCTAACGCGGATAAGAAACTGAGAATCACGCAAAAACTATCAAGCGTATTTTTCTGAAACCAACCAACCATTTGAAAGATAATTTAATTATTTATCTTTTAGTACACGTGTTTTATTAAAAAAACCTTTTGATATGAGTATAATAAATTAATAATGCGTCTAATTTGGTACAGTCCTATTACTGGCTGGACGTATGACGCGTTGTGTGAGTTCAGCGCAGAACACGCAAGCTAACCACTCAAGGCCACTGGCATATATCGGCGTCTTAAGGGTGTGGGACAAACCATCAGTCTGAACAACTTTCTCCATGGGATCAACATTGTGATACCGAAAAAGTTATCAGTTGTCCCATATGAACCTCTCTGTTTGTACCACATTCTTAATTATTACCACACCTTCCTGACACATGCTATATATAGTTTTTGTGCACTAATAAGCAAGTTAATACTTCTAACGCCAATAAAGATTGAGACTAACAGGCCTTAATTAGTAATAACCGCATGTTTCGTCATCCATTACGTCTTATCTCTTCCATCAAATGGCTCAACTATGAACGTTGACTGCATTGTTACGAAACTGGACAATTCTCATGAATTTTTATTAAGTTTGCTTCATTAAAGATAATGTTTTGTAATTATGAATTCATATTTGAGATTTCGATTGTAATTTGGGAAGTGTTATGTAGTTTTTAGGGTGCCGTACCACAAAAGGAAAAACGGAACCCTTATAGGATCACTTCGTTGTCCGTCCGTCAGTCTGTCAAGACCCATTTTCGCAGTAACGCGTGGAGGTATCAAGTTGAAATTAATATCAAATACATAGATCTATGTTCCCGTGGAGCTCTTAAAACATCAAACTTCTAAGTCAACTTAATAACAAAATACGGCCATTTATGTGACATATTTTGATACTCGCAAATAAATCTAAACCTACAGGGTACCTCCCGTTGACCTCCTAGCTAGATCATGAAATTTGGCAGAAGCAAGGTCTCACAGCACATGTAAATGAAAAGTCCGATTATTGATAATTTGAAGTTTAATTACATAAAAAATAGGAACCCTTCATTGTGCTCGGTCCAAAACGCACTTTTTTTTTACCCTCACTGTGAAGCTCTTGGCCTTCATCTCAACTGATGGCAAGTGATGATCAGCTCGAAAGTGGAAGCGAGCTTCACCCGGAATCCTCAACCACAGAGAAACTGGCTATCTAACTTGTAACTGCCGAAACACAAGAATCCTGTTAACATTGTTGTTTTGGCGACAGATTTAGATAAGATGGTGGTAGCTAGCCAGGCGGGCTTAGAATAAGCACTACCACCAACTAAACCAAGCAGAAAATTTTGCCACCGCTGGGAATCGAACTCGGGACGGGGCCTCTGGTTCTGAGACAGGTGGTCTTCCACAGAGGCGGTTATCTAACTGAACTGGTGAAATGTGTGTGTACCTACTTTAGGTACCTACATATCTGCATAATACATCGGGGAAAACAGGCGTGATGTTATGTTAAGTAATCTACAATTTCTTTTCTTGATAGTTTGGTTTAAAATATAACGCATTCAAAGACTCTGAACGAGACACAAAATAATTTTTATTGTTATAACGCCTATTATGGGCGTTTAGTGTCCCTCAAAGACAAGTGTTGATGAGTTTTTCCGATGGATGCCTTTTCTCTAGAAATACCTAAAAAAATAACTAAGTCGGTAGTAGCCCACTGCCCAGATACATTTTTTTTTTTGCGCTAGAAGTACTTAACTCAACACAATCACCAAAGGTAAGTACTTCTTATGACAGAGCTAGCTTAACTAAGCACTTTTTCTCCATTTCGAAGCTTACCTATTAACATTACCTTTTTTTTTGGAATAATAATTTATTGATACCAAAAATATTACCTAACCGTATTGCGTAAAAACAAATTTGTAGGCTATAATGAAAATAATACAACATGAGAGCATCTGCAGCCGAAATAGGTGAAAAACCTGTATCTCAGCATACCTACAGCGCCATCTCTCTGATAATAGATTAGAAAATATTTAGCCAACATTTACAAAAAAATAAAAAACTTTCGGAATATTAATTAATAAACAGTATTTTTTTGTTATTAAAATAGAGAAATTAATTACACTTAAATGAATTGGGTGTTGAATCTATTCTAAGCGGTGCCACTATCCATTTGACAAGCCATTGGCCTGTTGACTTATCGCACAATAACAATCCACCTGGTTATGGATGATGATAACAGGATATGCAAGCCCAATTTGACTTCAAAATTTGTTTGGGTTTTTCCATCTGGAATTTCTCAGTTGCAGCCCAAAGTCTCGATTTGTGCCCGGTTGATGGCAATCGCCAGCTGTTACATGGGACTTAAACATAACTAGCGATATGTGGGTGTACTATAGGTGCACCTCTGCCTATCCCTTCGGGGAATACAGGCGTGATGTTATATGTAGGTAATTTGTCTTCAAGAACCCTCATAATCAGTACCTAGTAGCTGATACGATAATAGGGATGACAAATATCATTTAAGAATATGGAGTAACAGAGACGTTCTGTGATGAATAACAAACAGATGATACATTACATATGTTTGTCTTGTAATATTGTGTAAACATTATTAATATGAACTCGAGTACATCTACGTAGCATGGTGTACTATGCATAGCAAAGAGTTTACTAGCTTCTGCCCGCGACTTCGTCCGCGTTAAAGGACATTGTTCGATGTCCATACATCGTTTGCCTAAGAACGAACAGAGACGTGAATTTACTTTCTGTGTTTTAAATAATGCATTGAAACTAAATTATAATCACGGACACTTCTGAGAATTGTATAAAACCTAAAACTCTTTCGGATTTTGGGGTTATAATTAGGCCAATAGACATATGAAAATGAAAATGAAAAAGTGTTTATTAGTTTTAACAAGTTTCCTTAAATAACTAGGTAGTGATTGGAGCCTCCTTTTAAGCTAATAAAGCCTGTATTAGGAGACTCCGCTCTTCCATACATTGTTGGTATTAACTATAAACTTGTTTATTTAATACAATAATAAAAAAATATATAATAAAGGAATCTAATCTACGAAAACTATGGATAATTTATAAGTTAGGCTAATAAGTGCTTTCAGAATTCAAATTGTTTGTAATAGTGTAGTTGTGTGTAATAGTGTGATTGTGTGTAATTGTGACATATACTATAAACTTAGCGTTTATTTGTGAAAATACATTAGGTTTTATCTTCAAACCTTTCATTACATATGTGCTATTAGGTATCTAGTCAGAACCATTCTTTCTTTATAGGTACTTACTAATTTATTTGTAGATATGACCAATAAAAAAATATATTCTGAGTGACAGATTAACGACACTGTCATTACTATCAAATGTCAAAGTGTCATCTGTCAATTCATCGACTGTCAGTGTCGATGTTGCTCGTTTTATTTAGCGCTTCCAAACGCTATATTCTGTTTGTAACTATAAACCTTATTCATAGATCAAGCGCTGAGAGAGGCTATTCAAAACGTCAAATTGAAACAAAAAATAATGGCGCTGGGGAATAAGATCGAAGTGAATTACGTTTTTAAATATTTTCGAAATTTAGTCCATTCTATTGTAATAATTGTAATGTAAATGATTTAAAAAAACTAGTAATTATTGTAAAGGTTTCATACATGTTGATTCATAGGCCATTTTTTACAATGTTCTTTTTTATTCCCCAGACCTACCGCGTCTACTACAATTGTAGGTATTGTTGCGTTTCGCGGTAGTGTTGCCTGCAACTTCTGCAATTTAAACATGCCTTTCAGGTTAGGTATGCAAATATTGAGGATCAGACAACACGGGATGCCTATGCGAAAGGGTGACTGATCGTGAACCAAGCGACTCTATACTCCATAGGTTATTATAAGTTAGTTAAATAAATAAAGGTAAACAAAAAAAAAACACGTGACGAGACAGCTGTCAAGTAATCGACTAAACGTAAAGGCTTGTGCAGACCAGAGCGACTTGTCGCGCGACGCGACACCGGTTATTGTTATACTGTGAAGTTTTCTTAGAAATTGTATTGTTCGTGTCGCGTCGCGCGACAAGTCGCGCTGGTCTGCACAAGCCTTAATACCTGTCACTTCAGTTGTCATGTTACGTCACAGTTGTACTCTTCAATTTAGGAACGTTATAATTCGTTGACGTTTAGAGTTTGGGCTCTTTACAATAGACAGAATACAAAATAATAAATTATTATTAAAACTAACTAAAATATGTGCTCAAGCAGTTAGATCTACGAGGAGTAGTTTAAGAATAAATGATAAAGTTTTTAAAAAAATGGCGAAAAGCTCAAAAGCTGTTCCATAGATTTTGACCGCGTAGGTTTTGCAATTTTGCAGGAAAAGTCAGATAAAAAAAAAATACCGACGAAACATTTCAAGAATCATGGATTGAATCTATGAAAACAGGTTATGCGTCGATATCCCTGCCACCCTGTATCAATTAATCTGCAATCAACTATGTTGGGGTCGGCTTCCAGTCTAACCGCAGCTGAATACCGGTATTTTACATGGAGCGACTGCTTATCTGACCTCCACAACCCAGCCACCCACCCTGTACACACCTGCCAGCCTTTAAAGGAACGTAATATGTAGATTCTACCCAGCACTTAATAAAAGCCAGTTAACAACCTAAAGTTCTTCGCCCATCAATTCCCATCAATGGCCACATTGAGCCTCTAATCACAATGACCAAGTAATTGGCATGCACAATTAAAATCTTACAGTTCGTGATCGTGACTAGTCTGTCAAAGCTTTGATCTATAAGGCCACAGCCTCAGTGAAGCCTCGACTTTAAAGAAATTAATTTTGTTAATAAACTAGATAAGTATGTGTGGATGTGTTTTTTGTTAAAGTCCAATGTTTATATGGGAGTGCAGTTAGGTTTAAAGATATTTGTTTCCCGTAAGAACTATATAACAGTTCACTTACAATGAGATACAGAGTTACTTCTAAATAATAATATATAATATTTGCCTCTGGGGCGTTGGTGACGTTATAGGGTACATACATGTTTCTTGAGTTTGCTCTTAAATATATTAATACTATCACACCTCTTTATGTCTTCCGGTAAATCATTGAGCAGTTAAATATTGTTATAGGAAGCAGTGATAGCCTAGTGGTGTAACCGTCGGACTGCCAAGTCATAGGTCTCGAATTCGAAACCAAGCCACGGACTTAGACTTTTCGGATTCATGTCCGTATTGTATAATTATCACTTGGTTCAAAAACGGTGAAGGAAAACATCGTGAGGGAACCGGCCGAAATGCCTGAGAGATATTTCTCGACGGCATGTGAAGCCAAGACGGCCTATGGGCGGCTTTAAAACTCTGACACCAGGTTAGTCACTAACCACACGAAAATGAAAGAAGAATGACTATTTATTTTTAAAGTTCTGAATTATACTTTTTTAAAGTATTAAGTAGCTCAATGTACAAGCGTTACTTGTCGTGATGGTGGTTAAGACCTCGCTTGTCATGCACGAGGTTGTGGGTTCAAATCCGGGCATATACCAATGTGACTTTTTCAATTCATATGTACTCTCTGAGTTTATCTTGGACATTACTGATATCGGTGCAACATCGTGAGGAAACCTGGACTTATAGCTAAAATAAGTCTGAAATCACCAACCCGTCTTGAGCAAGCGTGGTAATCAATGCTCGTGATTTCTTTGTATGAGAAGAGGCCTTTGCCCTGCAGTGGGACAATAATAGGCTGGTATATTTCACTTATTTGTAAATATTTAAAAGGTTAATAAGTAGACTCAACGCACAAGCGTTACTTTTTAAAAGACTTGGAACTAAACTAAACGATTAAGATCGTTTATTCTGAAAGTGGGCAACGTCGCAAATAGATGTCAAATATTTCGCTGTTATGATTAATTTTGCAATATTACTGTATGGAAATATGAAATGTGGCTAACTAGGGCCTCTCTGTGAGAGGAAATGGTCCGTAATCAACCACGCGGGCCCAATGCGGGTTGGTAGATGTCACATGTCTTTGAATTTTTGGTTCTAATACATGTCGTTTACTTCACGATGTTTTCCTTCACCGTTTGTGAGAGAAGTGGTGATGAAATTATTTATTTACACAAAGTAAAGCACCTGCCTAGGTTCGAACTCACGACCTACAACTCGTAAGTCAGGGCCGTTAACACTGGACCACCACTGCTCTCTAAAAAATATAAGGTAGACCTAATTTGTGTTTCTTGAACGATAAATTATTCATACACTTTAAAATTTACATCCAGATACCAGCTGCGATGTATTTTGCATCAACCGTTCACGATGACTATGACATGATGTAACCAATATTTTGTAACAATTTTTTATTTATTTAAAAGAGTGTCCGTGAAGTTTCTTACCCGTTCTTCTCCATAGGTACCTACTACGCTTTGGAATGGGCAACTAGCTTCATATTTCTGATTGACCGATTCCTTGACAATTTAAAAGTGCCTGTAAATGGTTTAATTGAAATAAAACAATGCTTTGAGTTTGACTTCAACACTGTCTATGAACAATAACAGTAAACATGAGTCAGTGTTGTCAAACATGATTAGTTACACAAGGGAGGTTAGTGTAGCATGTCAGTACATGACCCGCTTTCCGCTCCTCTTATCAATAAGTCCTCACAATCTTCACTAATTATTGTGATCGTCCATCAAAGTCGACGAAGGCACGAAACTTCAAGGTGAAGATATCTTTCCCAGAAAAAAACAAACAATCGAATATATACCTTATAATAAAGTTGTTAAAGTTCATAAAGAATGTATAAAGAATATTGTTACGTATAGCAAAACAATTCATAGTATGCATTTGTTTAACATCTCATGTAGTGTGTTCACGTATATTTAGTAAATATGAAGAAAATAATACCAATATTTTTCTGTGCAGTGTTCTTCAGTAGTGTTAATAGTGAATGTGATAATGATAATTCAAAATGTGCATCTGAAATTGTTAGCGATATTCTTAACGACGCAACGGTTCTAGAAAATATTGATATTAAATTAGAAGTGCCTAACTTCAAACAAATTAAAAACGTAGGAATCGAAGATTTGAACAAAATTCTACTACATTTAACAAGTTGGTTTGAAAACAGATTAAATGATACCAATTTTGTTTTTAAACATGTCAGCAATAAAACTAAAATATTTGTTAAAAGCTTTGACTTCAACGTGGACTTTGAGAAAGGGAACGCTAAAATTGACGTCGATTTGACTGAAGAACCAAATGATAAAAAACAAGGAGCCACAACTAAAAATGGAGAAAATGAAACCACAACACCTACAATCCCTACAACAACAGAAAATCTTAAACAGAAAAAAATTGAAAAGAGTAAAAATAAAACGGAACAAATTAATAGACTCATAGCGAAACTTGGTAGTGAAAAAAGTAATGAACTTTTTAAACTTGATGAATTCGATACTTCGTATTACGATTCGAATGAGGACAATTCCACTGACTACCCTATAATAGATTATGTGGATATATATAAAGATACAACTAATGAAGAAAATGTTTACATTCCTACTACAATATCGCCCACAGTTGACGATACTACTGGAGTTACTGAAAGTGAACTAAACTTTAGTACTGATATTAGTGTTCCTCGGCCTACGAGTGATGTAAGTGATGGAATATTTTTTAAATCTAAATTGTAATTAAAACAGAAGCTTAACTCATCAATACATATTAAAAATAAGTTGCTGTTCGGATCGGATTTTGATGCGGATTTCACAATCATTTAGATAATTTATTCCGGACTAAGATACAATAAAGAAATCTCAATGTTTTGTTAATTCATAAACCATGCGAATCGGGGGCGGGTGGCTAGTGGTCTTTATAAAATAACCATGGAATTAGTAAGTTCTATACAGTGTGGCGATTAGGTTATCATATTAATTGAAACCACGTATTCTACGTTACGTATTATAAACATAAGCAATTAAAATACTTAATAACAATTAACATTCTAGCCGTGGGACCATGTTTTTTCGTTTAAGTAAACAACATTTTTGATTATTTGGTAACAATACCATAAAGTTTGTGTTGAATTGTTGATACCATCGCTCCGCACGTGTCTCGTGTCTTATATCAAGGGAGGTTTATTTTGTGCCAATTTTTGTGCTATGTATTTTGTTTGAAAAATTCAGTTTTCTATTTTAGTAAAGTTGTTTATCAGACTGATAATAACTTGTAATAATCGCCAGCTGTCCGGAAGACCCGTATGGGCCGCCCGTACAAGCTCCCGGAACGGAGACACACGTGAGGCGCTAGAACATTGTTTCACAGCGACGCGGATTGGTCCGTACCCGCTCCGGGTAGAGCTCGTATAACGTATTGTACTACTCCCTCGTTTCAAAGCACTCCGGGCGCTACCCGTACGGGTTTCCCGTGTATGGACAGCCCGTACGGATCTCCCGGACAGCTGTGAAACCAGTCTAAATGTAATCACCCAATCGCCACTCTGTTAAGCTCCTTAAAAATACCAGTTTACTGAGTTGTCCCACTGTTATTCTTGTTAAGGCTTTTAAAATATTTAGTTGATGGTCTGAAACCAGATGATAGCCATTCTGAGTCACTTTATAAGGAAGAGGGAATCTTGAATTCAAGAAGAACAGAAGAACATCTATAGGAATCATATTGGAACTAACTAGCGGAAGTCTACTTCATATAAACACAATGACCAATTTCATTAGGATACAATGCTCATCATACGTGCTTAAAAATGCTCATCATACGTGCTATTTATACAAACTATACTAATTATAAACATGAAAACGCAGACTAGGTACTTGCATGAATACACGCTTAGTAGGTTGAAAATAATTATTATCGCAGACGAGTTCAGCTTTTAATTTATTGTTCTACTGCATGCCTCTTCTCATGAACAGAAGGATTCAGACAACAATGGAATGGTCTTCTTCTATAGATCTTAGTCCCATGTGTGTGTTAACAGAAGTCTAGTTTAATGTCATTGATAATAATACCAGCCTGTTATTGTTGCACTGCGGAGCAAAGGCCACTGGCAGATTGTCGATTTCAGACATCCTAAAAATAGTATAAATGCGAAAGTGAGTTTGTTTGTTACACTTTCACGTGTTAACTGCTGAACAGACAGGCACACAGGTAGCCTATGACCTGGGTAAGGATCCTTTTTTTCCCAGTAGTTCGTTCCCGTGGGATGATTACGGAACTCCACGCGGGCATAAGCTATTTCATTATAAGTCCAGCCGATGTATTCTTTAAAATCTCACCGTTAACACTTTGGTAAAGTGAGCTATGCGTAATTCAACATTTAATCATCAAAATATTTTATTCCTCATAAACCTACAAGGGCACTTATGAAACGTCAGAAGCTAGGTGCTCGGTTCCATTTGGCCGTTTCCTATGGAGAAGAGCCGGCACCGATTGACACTATTGACAGTTCACTTCACCTATGTTTTCAAGTTTTATCTACGTTTCTACAGAATACATCGGTTGGTTTTCTCAGCAATTTTTCCTTCATCGATGTCAGTGATTTCCAAGATAAACTTAGAAAGTACACATACCTATAAATTCTTCTTATTTTTGTGTGGTTAGTGACTAACCTGGTGTCTCTGATATCTCTCAGGCATGTTGGTTTCCTCACGATGTTGTGACCTATTAATTGACAAGGTCACACAACCACGTGCATAAGAGACGACGAGGCATATAACCACTAAGCCGTTGCCATTAACCGTTCGTATCCATCGCATCGAACGTGACTCCACGCGAGACACAGAGTCTTTGAATTTTTCTGCAATTACGAAGGGTTAATTGAGCATAAATCGAGACTACAGCTGCTTCAAATTTTCCCGAACTAGAGAAAAATAAAGCCCTACGTATATATCTCTCCGTGAGAGGATAGATTACCGCCCACTGGCCGTAATCTACCACGCGGGTCCAGTGCGGATTGGTAGACGTCACAGGTCATCGAATTTTTGGTTCTAGGACATACCGGTTTCCTCACGATGTTTTCCGTCACCGTTTTGAGAGCAGTGGTGATGAAATGATTTACACAAAGTAAAGCCTGTCTTCGAACCTACGACCTGACCAGTTCTGCTCGTCAAGAATGACCGATAAAATTGAACTAATAATAGCTCCTGTATTGACACAGGATAACTACCTATTTCATAGTGTTGGTTTAGTTTCATAGATCGTGTGTGCTTTCATTTCTATCGGTAATGTGAAATTTTTACGAGACTATATGGAACTGAAGTCAAAGGTTTGATATTTTTGGTATATTGGCGTGTGCTAGCTAACATAATGACAAAGTACCAGAAGGCCAATTCTCGTACTTAAAAAACGTTCACATTCAAGTCGCAATCTGTCAAACTTGTCAAAAATGTTGGTAAATTGATTGTATTTTTGACAGATTGCGAATGAGATGCGAATGCGAACGTTCTTAAAAATAACGGAAATTGCCACTCTGGTCTATCAAGCTCTGCTGCGGGTGAAACAGAGAATGCTCATTTAATAGTATAGGATAGTTAGTATTAATTCCATGTATAGTACGAGTACATAATCATTTCATGCTGCCATGATAGCAGGTACTTAAGTACTAATTCCATGCTTCCATGTCATTATGTTATGGTAGCCATCTTGTTCTAAACTTTGGGCGACTAAGCTCTACTCGGGTGAAAATACGGAGAAAACGAATTTTCCCAGATATGAGACCTAGCTAGATCGATTTTTTGCCCTGTAAACATAATATATAATAATAATACAAATATTGCTCATTTAATAATATAGGATACGTTAATTTTAATGGTTTGTATTGTGTAATGTAAATTATTTTGCATACTATTATATAGAATCAAGTTTTTCAACTGAACAGACAGCTGTGCTGCTGGGGAGTTTGTTGCGCCACTTCTTCTTCCCAGCTTAAGCACTAGGAAGTGGTGAAGGGTGGGCGTTTTGGGGGACTGTCTTATGTAATTTTGACGTTCGAAAATTGGTGATTCTCTGCCTAGTTTGAATAAATGATATTTGATTTTGTTAAAATGATAAAGATTGGCCTGACGATTGAGGTTAGTCGAGTGTAGTAATGTTATTAATTACCTACGAGGAGGCGGTAAAGAATTGTAAATATCACGGAGAGAAAACTTGTCAAAAATATGGTCATTAAAATGACTGACAAAGTACGAGTCGAACTCACTTACGAACGGTTCTGTACCGTATTCAAATCGAGCAAAAAACGCCAAAAACACACTACATTTGATTGAAATAAGATTATTTCAGTCAAGCGCAGAACAGCAGTAGATTAAAGTAGAAACCATCTATATTTATTAAAAAGTACTTCCTCTCAGATATGAATGCAGCGCGTAATGTTTTATGAGGGAACGGCTAACAATAGCTTCACGGCTGGCTGACATACGGGCGATATTATTGGCGAAGTTGTTGGGTAATCTCAGGCCGCGTCGTATCAAGACCGTTATCACGCTAGCGTTTTGCCAGCGAGGCGATTTGTGAACGTGCTCTCCGCGGGTGCGAAGCGAGCTGGCCACGATCATGCGACGTGTTCTCTGCGTTTTCACAACATTTTACACTCGCTTGTCTTGCTGTCTATTGTCATACTCACGTCAATTGCTCTCGTTCCGAAAACGCGGCGAATTCGTTGCACACACGTGGCGTGCTCTCTAAGCAAACGCAGCGAGCTTGTTAAACAATCGCCTTCCTGGTAACATGCTGGTAAATCGTCAGTGTGGTTATGGCCTTTAAAAGTGATCGTAGTGCGAATACGCGGTCGGTCGCGTGCATATGTCACTTTTTATTCGGAAAACCAGAAAGCGCCCTCTGTCGGCGTGACGACGCGTTCAAGCTCATCGAATAAAAAGTTTGAACGATCGTGTATTTGCGCGATGATTGCTTTTAAACCGGACGCGGGGTCACAATCTTTGACTTAACAGTTAACGCACTAACTTTGTAGGAAAATCTTTCGGAGCTGAACCAAATTAGTGTAGCCTAAAGTTTAACGGGCTAGTTTTTTAGTTAGCACTTTGACTTAGACATTAACGCCAGAAAAAGGATCATCAAATCTTCTTTTTTCTTTTATCGTGATTAGTCTTGCTAGCTAATTTCATTTGACCCTGTATATGTATCAGTGATGGCCCAGTGGTAACGGCCCCGACTTATAGGTCGTGGGTTCGAACCCAAGCAGGTGGTTTACTTTGTGTAAATAATTCCTTCACGGCTGCTCTCAAAACGGTGAAGGAAAACATCGTGAGGAAACCGGCATGTCCTAGAACCAAAAATTCGAAGACATGTGACTTCTGTCTGCCTGTTTCCTAGCAGTGGGGAGGTGGGGACAGTATGGGCTGATTAGATATAAAGCTGTACAAACCAAACGTCCGTGTATCTCAATGGTTCAGTTCAACAACAGTTCAAATCAATCATTCTGTAGCAAAAATACGAGCTGTCTGGTGAAATAAAACGCGCTTTTTGAACGCTTGGAAAACAATTTTCCATTGGCCTTTATAGGAAGTGGTTGGTACGCTTTTTGGCGCATTTTCGTTGGTATTGTCCGTTTGTGGTCTCTTTGTGTGGTCCCAGTCATTTGATAAGGATTGATGTTCTGCGGTTGTTCTTTATGTCAAGGGATGTTATGTATTGAGGATTTGTTTATTCATATATTCTTTATTGTTAACCACAAAAATATATAACCAAAAATTAATCAAACACTTCTTCTTTTATTTTTCGTGTGTCAGAGTTTTAAAGCCGCCCGGGCCTCTGACTTGGCTTCACATACCGTCGAGAAATATCTCTCAGGCATGCTGGTTTCCTCATGATGTTTTCTTTCACCGTTTTTAACCGACTTCCAAAAAGGAGGAGGTTATATGTTCGACGCGTATGTATGTTATGTTTTATTTTTTATGTATGTCCGCCTATTTCTCTGTCAATTGTGGACCGATTTTGAAAATTATTTCTTTGTATGAAAGGGTATGCTCCCGGATTGGTCCCATATAAATTTTATTAACTTTGCTTGGATAGTTTTTGAGTAAGCTTCAATAATACGTATTTTTGCCCCTTAGTTTATGTGGATGATATGATGATAATTTCCTGCGACTGTTATTTACATAGCAGGTACTGGTATTCGAATTAGTGTGGGGTACTACCACAACTAAGAAGTGAAAAATAAAAACTTTTTACAAAAAAAAAAAACAACTGACTTTCGAAAAAAAACACTACAAAGTGAAAAATTATTTTAATTTCGGAAGTCGGTGTCTTTGGTTTTGAATTTTCGTTTTTTGTCACCGAGTTCCGAAATTAAAGTTATTTTTCACTTTGTAGTGTTTTTTTTCGGGAGTCGGTTGTTTTTTTTTGTAATAAGTTTTTGAAGCAAGTGATAATTATACAATACGCACATGAATCCGAAAAGTCAGATGTGCGTGTCTTGGTTTCGAACTCGAGACCTATGACTTGGCAGTCCGACGGTCACACCACTAGGCTATCACTGCTGATAATCAAACACTACATAAAACACAATTGGCGACCGCTCTTCTAGGCAACTTTAGAATGGATAGTGATTTTCCAGGACATAAAATGGGGCTGTCGTGTCGTGGGGATACCCCGAATGGATATCGAATTAGTTATAATATATTTTTTAAGGTTAAAAGAAAATCCCACAAAGCACGGTGCTTTGGAGACCGCCGCTATGGGCGGCATTGACAGACATACAAACCAAGCCGTCTCTGTAGTCTAGTGGGGTTCGATTCCCAGTGGGGGCAAAAAAAATTGCACGGTTTGGTGGGTTTGTTCTAAGTCCGCCTGGCTAGTTACCACCATCTTATCGAAGCCGCCATAACAACAATGTTAACACCAATGTTATGTTTCGGCAGATAGAGGTAAGATAGCCAATTCCTCTGTGGATGAGGATTCCGGGTGAAGCTTCCGCCTTCGGCCTGATCATCACTTATCATCAGGTGAGATGCAGAGCTTCGCCTTGGTTGTCACTGTTTACTCGAACTACGATACAAATGACGTATACAAACTGACGACTTTGAATAGCCTCCGTGACAGAAGTTGTGAGCTCAACGCAGTATTGATACCATAAATTTCATGCTGTCATCTTTAGAAGCTACCGGTGGCGATTCCGTGCTCTGTGGCCAAATCACAAAACGAAAAATCATATACGATACAAAAAAACCGGCCAGGTACGTGTCGGACCACGCACAATGAAGGTTTTCGTAGTTGGGATGAATTTATCCGAAAAACAAACCTAACATTGTCGTCGAAAAACATGTTCTCCCAAACATCGATATACGTCACGTTCAATTCTCCAAATGTAAATGTAAGCTTGTAATCGCGAAAAAAAAAAGTGTGATAAAACTACCAATTAACGATTTTCGGACTTTTTCCTTTACATGTGCTGTGAGACCTTGCTTCCTGACAAACATGATTCTAGGTCAACGGGAAGTACCCTGTAGGGTCTGATTTATTTGCGAGTATCAAAATATGTGGCATATATGGCTGTATTTTTTTATTGCGTTGAATCAAATCAAATCAAATCAAATCAAAAGTCATTTATTCAAACTAGGCTGAGAATCAGCACTTTTCGAACGTCAAAATTACATAAGACAGTCCCCCAAAACGCCCACCCTTCACCACTTCCTAGTGCGTTAGCTGGGAAGAAGAAGTGGCGCAACAAACTCCCCAGCTGCACAGCTGTCTGTTCAGTTAAAAGAACAAAAAGAAGATTCTATATAATAGTATTCAAAATAATTTACATTAAGCAACACAAAACATAATTTAAATTATTAGCCATATATAAGCTAGCACACGCCAATATACCAAACAAAATCATCGAGAACTATACTCAGGCAGAAATAAAAAACAAAACGTAAACAGAACTTAATATCTTAATAAAAGCCACCAGGCATAAAGGGCGTGCCCGCTTACATATAGTTGTAACTGGAAGTTATAAATGATAAACTAGGACCATCGAGGTAAAATAAATAAACAAACAGTTAATTACTAATAGTAATAAATAATATGATCAATTGTCGAGGTCACTAGCTAACCACATATTGCAATACAACTCATAAAAAAACAGTGTGATGAGTAGATTTTGTCAAAAATAAATTAAAATAACTTGACTTAAAATGTCAACAATAATTAAATTTAAATAATTTGACTTTTATAGTCAAATAAATTAAACAATTACTTATATAAACTCATATAACTTGTCAGTGGGTAAGCTGGAGAAAGAACATAAACATTGTCTTGAGTTAACTACAGCGACCAACTATTCTTATCATTTAAGTAGTCGTTGATAGAATAGTATGCCTTTGAACAAAGCTTGGATTTTACTTTCGTTTTAAACGCATTAAAAGGCAAATCTACCAAAGAAGAGGGTAGCTTGTTATAAAAAGTTATACCAAGCCCAACAAATGAGTTATGAACTTTATGAAGCCGGTGAAAGGGAGCTCGTAGTTTGTCCTTATTTCTAGTGTTAACATTGTGAAAATCACTGTTTTTAGTGTATAAGTGTATATTTTGCCTAATATATAAGATATTGGCGAAGATGAATTGAGATGCCACCGTGAGGATACCAATATCTTTGAAAAAATCTCTTAGAGAAACTCTGGCACCTAGCTGGTAAATAGCTCGAACAGCTCGTTTTTGAAGGACAAATATATTTTGAATATCAGCAGCTTTGCCCCACAGCAGAAGACCGTAGGACATAACGCTATGAAAATAACTAAAATAGACTAAACGAGCTGTATCGACGTCAGTGTATTGTCTTACTTTCCTGACGGCGTAGGCGGCGGAACTGAGCCTTCCCGCTAGGCTCGATATATGTGGGCCCCACTGAAGTTTGGCGTCTACTGTTATGCCCAGAAAAACTGCCGAATTTACGGATTCAAGCACCTCTTTATCTAAGACGATGTTGGGACCTAGATTTCTAACATTAGGTAGGGCGAACTTTACACATTTCGTTTTCTTAGCATTGAGAACTAGGTTATTTGTCGTAAACCAATCTGTAACCATTGAGAGTGCACTGTTTACATCGTCAAAATCTTGTCTATTCCTGTCTACTTTAAAAATAAGAGAGGTATCATCTGCAAACAGTACAACTTCACAGATACCCTTTAAATAGAATGGTAAGTCATTGATATACACTAAGAACAAGAATGGACCCAGTATTGAGCCTTGAGGTACACCTAACTGAACTGGTAGCCCGGAAGATTTCACACCATCAACATCTACACATTGGGACCTATTGTTGACTTCAAGGGTTCATTTTTTTAGACCTCCAAGGGACCATAGATCTACGTATTTGATATTTCAACTTGATATTCTATATTATACTCTTTCCTGAGAAAAAGGGTCTTGGCAGACTGACAGACGGACAACGAAGTGATCGTATAAGGGTTTCGTTTTTTTCTTTTGAGGTACGGAATCCTAAAAATAGGAGGAATTCCACTCAGAGCACTGATTTCAACAGCACTTGTCCGAACCGCACCTGAGCACTTCTACTGACCGCACTGAAACAACATTTTGATAAGTGCGGTTCGGTGGAACAGTTTATTAATATTATTTTCAGTCCACAAACAACACCTGCATACAGTTTGTAGTGACGGGAATGGTAACGCCATTGAATCTTATTAGCAAGAACATAATATAAATAAACAAACAAAGACGGACGGTGATCGTTAAAATTATAAAACTATTAATTACTGGGTATTCAAATTAAACGGACCGTACAATTTTATTTCAAGCTATAAAAGATAGTATTTAGCGGGCAATTACTATGACAATTATTTGCTTTTAAAGTAATTTTTATACGCTTTCTGTTTATGGCGACAGAGTTATTAAATAATACAATTTAATTGTAAACGATTAAATGATTAATTAAATTAAATTATCTGCCAATTTAATGTTTCCTCTCACCGAGAGGCTTATGTCCCAGCCAGTTCCCGAACATTATAGGTTAATTATGTAATTTTCCTACTGCTGTGACTCAGGCCTCGGAGTCTGTGTGACAGGGTCTGGGCTGTAATACACCACGTGGTCACACTGCAGATGGGTAGACCACACATATCTTAGAATTTTGTAAGTTTGGTTATTAGCAGACTGATTTGGGTTTACCATCGTGGTTGTCATGCGCCATAATGTTGAAGTGTCCAAGGTCCATACACCTGCACTTCTGAGGACCTAAAAAACGCCACTGCAGCCGCGATTGGCGTGGCCACCTACCCCAACTCACCTAACATCGCCGTTTTGAGAACAACGGTGATGAAATAATTTACACAAAGTAAAGCGCCTGTCAGGTTTTGAACCTATGACCTACAACTCATAGGCCGCTTCCGTTACCACTGGACCACCACTGCTCTATTATAAATAAACACTACTTTTTCCATATCATTGAATAATCCTTGTTGAGTATATTTAGTTCCTCGTAGTACAGTCGAACAAACTATTTAGTACACAGGCAGCTAGCTTGTAAATACTTTTAAACTCAAACTCAAAGCATTTATTTCAAATAAACCAATTACAGGCACTTTTGAATTGTCAAGGGGTCGGTCTGTCACAAAGATGAAGCTAGATGCCCATTCCAAAGCGTAGGAGGTACCTATGGAGAAGAACGGGCAAGAAACTCCACGGACAGTCTTTTAAATCATGATATGGTTACAAAATATTGGTTACATCATTCATGTTGAAGTTACACATGTCAGAATGATGCAAAACGATAAAACCCGTAACAAAAAAAAATAAAAAAAATTAACAATTCAAAAATTAAACAATGATGTTCAAAAAATGCTGAGTATTTGGTCAATTTTATGACATCACTAAGGTGCTAGGTAACCCAATATCTCTCTCTTCGATTTTCCGATTGGTTATTATCATTAAACGTTTTAGTAAAAAAAAAAAATATGCTATAAGGTTCAAACTCAAATTGTTCGAGTTTGAGTTTGAAGCATAAGCCATCAAAGCATTTATTTCAATTAAACCATTTACGAATTGTCAAAGAAGTTGGGTATTCAGAAAAATGAAGATAGTTAGCTAGCCTAGAAAACTATTACGTACAAAAAAATAAAAGGCAGTGTAGTGGAAAGATGATTTTTTTACCTGTGCACCAAATAGCTTGTTCTTCTTGTACTCGGAGCTGATAGTCGGTATCACGCGATGTACGTCATCAATCACTCGCACAAAGGTCTACGCGCGTTCATGCGTTACCCCGAGTTCGAATGTTTTGATGTGGTGTAGGTACAAGGGCGGATTCAGGATTTATTTCTGGGAGGAGCACATGGGCCAGACAGATAAGAAGTGTCTCCCATATCTTGTATTGCACGTTGCAGATTTTGGGATTAATTATTTTTCAATAAATATATAGAAGGTAACCTCTTCTTAGTGTTCATTAATGAAGCATAGCCTGTCCATTCAGACGATCCGATTTTTCTTTTAATTAAACCGTTTGGAGGGGCATGTGCCCCCCCCCCCCCCCGGGATCAGCCCTAGTGTAGGTATTCAAGATATTTCTCTCTAGGATGTTTTATATTGTGTTGTGTATTTATGAAAGGGCACAGTGCTTCGATCTGTTTGCTTGTTAGTTATATTTTGTCGTTAAAACTTGTAGAAGACAAGGTATAAATAAGTAACATGCGGATGATGAGTTTTATTTGAACCTTAACCTAACAGGCCTATAAAGTGTTTCTAATAAATTTACTAATTGAAACGCTAGGTCTTTTAGGTTGGTTTAAATCAGTTAAAACATCCCGACTAAAAATGAAAATCTACCTGCCTTCAAACTTTATTAAATTTATACTATAATATAACCTGACTTTTATGTACATATAAACATTTGAAACAGGTAATAATCTATTTTATTTAAATGGGCACAAACAATTTATAACTAAACAATTAATAAAAGTAGCAAAATTATATACTAACTTAACTAAAACTATTTACAAACTAAAATATAGCATCGAAGAATTCATCCGCATCGCTGTCGACTGGTAATGTACCCAAGAGGCTGGCCGCATTGCCACGTTGTATGGCAATGCTTAGCCTCTGCCCAAGGTAAAAACCAGCCCTTGGGTCGCGGGAAGTGTCAATTAGCCAATCAATAGGTAATAATTGAATCATAAAAAAACATAAACAAGACAATGTTTTCCTCACTCCACTCAACTTTTTCAACCGTAACCGTCCGTAAAAATAATAAAAAAAGCAATAATTAAAATACCGCATCCAACTTACATAACTCTGTGGCCTGCAAGGTTGTAATTATGTTTGAAAAAACATCAAGTTTTTCCTGCCATGGTTGATCTACCGCAATTAGATCCCGATTAACGAGAGAGTGAACGAGTGAGCGAATAAGTGAATCAAGAGGCTCTTAGATGTGTTTCCTTGTTCATTAGGAGAGGGAAAGTTCGTGGGGAAATGTTTAGATAAAGAATCGAAAGATAACAGTAGGTAATTTTTTCCTGTCGTAACGTATTTTCCTTTTAAGATTAAGGCCATCACCTGCCTGGCCTTTTCCCAACTATGTTGGGGTCGGCTTTCAGTATATCTGGATGTAGTTGAATACCAGTATTTTACATGGAGCGACTGCCTATCTGACCTCCACAAACCACTTACTGGGTAATACGATACCCCTTGGTAAGACTAGTTGTCATACTTCCGGACTTCTGATGTCCCGTAACGACTGTCAAGGATCCACGAATGACAGCCGGGACCAACGGCTTAACGTGCTTTACGAGGCACGAGGTCTGATATGTAAAGACTGATGGTCACCCATCAAAGGACCGATCACGGCCAGCGTAGCTTAACCTGATCGATCGATCCGTGCGGCCAATATTGAAAACAATCGGGATTGCAGTGGTCAAGTTTTGATGAAATTCATTATTTTCTTCAAGAAATAATTTTAGATTTGCCGGTATTTGCTTAATCGCTGTTTTTTCAAATGTTGCATAACTTGTTCTACTGGATCAAGTTTTTTTTTAGACGTAGGTGCAGTCACGAGTAAAAAGTAAAACGTCTAGTGTTGTAGTTCCATTGTATCCTGCATAGACACGTGATTAAATTAAAATTAAAATTAAAAAATCATTTATTTCAACCCATTTATTATGTTGTACAAAATTCTAAAAAAATATATAAAAATAATTAATTGAGTTAATAATATAAATAAAATTAGAAAAAATATTAATTAGATTAAGCAAATGCCGCCAAATCTAAAACTAGTTCTTGAGTAAGCTGGAGTCTGCAAAGCCTCCTTGTGGGGGCTCCGTGAAAATACTAGTCACAATGAACTTGTATTTTAGCACTGCAAAAAGAACATGTTGTATAGGTAGCGATTGGTACCTACTCCTAGTCGTCTGCATACTAATCTTCTTTGCTCACCGTACGGCTACCTACCGCCTTCCAACCTAATAAACCCCTAAGGGATAGCCTTGAGACGTAATCTCCCCGATCTCAAATCTGAGCGTCAGAATTAAATCACCATCATTAACTGAATGTTTACTCTTAAAACAGGTCGTTGTCGCGAAGTCTGTGACTTTTACATATTATGACCTGCTTCTGGGTGTAAATGTGTGACTATTAATAAAAGGGGAGATTTAAGGAGTTCTGTTTGTGTTATTACAGTCAGTCTTTGGGTAGATTTAAGAGGATTGATGAGGATGGTGAGGGATATGTTTGGTTAATTTAGTTTGACTTTATGTACGTATTGTTAGCATAGAAGATAAGTATGCACATAATACGAGTATTCTTCTTCTTCGTGTCACTGGCACGACTGTAGTGTTCACATAGGTATCTGAACTCCACAACCTAGTTACTAGGAAACACGATAACTCTTGGTAAGACTGGTTGACAGACTTTCGGGCTTATGACTACTCGTAACGACCGTCAAAGATCTACGAATGTCAGCTGGGACCAACGGCTTAAGGCCCGGACTCCACAAAAGCGGAGACGAGAAACATCTCTTCTCGTCTCCGCTTCGGACATCTCCGCACATCTCCGCTTTGGTGGAGTTCGACCCTTTTACGTGTTTTAAGAGACACGGAGGGGTCTCGATATCTGCCGGGGTCTCTGGAAAGTCCGAAAGGGATATCGCGGCCCCGGCACACAGGCAACGGAAGGAACACAGGTGGGTTTTAGTTAGTAAGAGTCTGACATGCCGTCCCGCTCCGCCCAAAGCGGGAGAAGTTATTTGTCAATTTCTCACCCACAAAAAAAAAGAAAAGAGGTATCGATATTTGTAATGGATGATCACCGGTTCACGACCTAACCGTGGCAAGCGTACCATAACCTGATCGATCGCCCTGTGCAGCTGTAATTATTTAACCACGATCCCATCTCAGGTCTTTAGCACAGTTGACAGTAATTAGGAATTCAACCAACATCTTCCTAAGTTACTTTCCTTACAAGAATATAAACTTAACGACAAGTCTTTAACAGTGGGAAGTGGAACCCTTTGGAAATGTTTGAACAAAGTTGTAAGTGGCAATCCTCGTACTTGTCATCTTTTGTGCAATCTTCACGAAAAAGTTGGCGTAATTTATGGCTTTGTGCGAAGTTAATAACATTAACTACTTAATTGGGGAAGTCAAAAGACGGTATAATTAGTAGGTATGTTTGGCTTAATTATTTTTTTGGTAATGATGTTTTAGGCAAAAAATTCGCCACGAGGAAAAGTGGTTTTTGTATGTGATAGGTTTGCAAAAATCTAGAAACCCATCTTACGAGTATAAAAACTGGTAACCTGCCTTTAGATAGCTGCAACATCATGGGGTTTGTGCTATGTTTCTAATATTAGAGACTAAGGGTGTCCACACTAATCGATCGATTGTCGATCGATGATAGAATGGATCAGTCGACGTCAATAGTCAAACGGTAGAATAGATCAGTACGTCATAAGATGATGTTTCGATGGTCAATTGATGATGATGGCTCGATGGTCAATAAGACTGGTGGGTTGCTTCGCTTCTGACTACCCGAAACGACTGTCAAAGATCTATGAATGACAGCCAGGACCAACGGCTTAACCTGCTTTGCGAGGCTCGGAGAAATTACAATTTATATGTTAATGAGTTACAATTTACAATCTACAATTCTTTCGCATTTTTAAAAGCATGAGGGCTATGTATAAATTGTAAACTTGTCACTACAATTTACAAAATTATTTGTAAGGTTTTTCCGTTACAATTGTCTGTCTGGCTTAGAGTTTTGTGGTACACGAACTTTTTAAATGATAATTGTAAAGAGCCCAGGAATATTAATAAAGCACAATCCACTTTTTCCTGTATTTAAACAATAGTTTAACCAATTAAATCGTAGTGTAAAGTCAGACATTCCCTTGTCTGTTTTTTATCGCCTGTTAGATGGTCATAATCAACCATTATACATAATTTATCGCTTAAACATCATACCAAAATGGTCACTGAGGAAATTTCAATTTTTAATTGCTCACCGCGATTTGAATTATGTAAGGGATTCGCAAAAAAAAAAATATTTTTATTTTTGTGAATCTTCTTTTCATTATATGGTCATATTTTTGTGGGTTAGGTATTTGTTTGACTAACGATTGTTTTAATTGCGGTATTCTGATGGCTGTCTACTGACTGCTGGACCAATTTATAGACTAAGAAAACGAAATGTGTAAAGTTTGCCCTACCAAATGTTAGAAATCTAGGTCCCAACATCGTCTTAGATAAAGAGGTGCTTGAATCTATAAACTCGGCGGTTTTTCTGGGCATAACAATAGGTGCCAAACTTCAGTGGGGCCCACATATATCGAGCTTAGCGGGAAGGCTCAGTTCAGCCGCCTACGCCGTCAGGAAAGTAAGACAATACACTGACGTCGATACAGCTCGGTTAGTCTATTTTAGTTATTTTCATAGCGTTATGTCCTACGGTCTTCTGCTGTGGGGCAAAGCTGCTGATATTCAAAATATATTTGTTCTTCAAAAACGAGCTGTTCGCGCTATTTACCAGCTTGGTGCCAGAGTTTCTCTGAGAGATTTTTTCAAAGATATTGGTATCCTCACGGTGGCATCTCAATTCATCTTCGCCAATATCTTATATATTAGGCAAAATATACACTTATACACTAAAAACAGTGATTTTCACAATGTTAACACTAGAAATAAGGACAAACTACGAGCTCCCTTTCACCGGCTTCATAAGGTTCATAACTCATTTGTTGGGCTTGGTATAACCTTTTATAACAAGCTACCCTCTTCTTTGCTAGATTTGCCTTTTAATGCGTTTAAAACGAAAGTAAAATCCAATCTTTGTTCAAAGGCATACTATTCTATCAACGACTACTTAAATGATAAGAATAGTTGGTCGCTGTGATTAACTCAAGACAATGTTTATGTTCTTTCTCCAGCTTACGTACTGACAAGTTATATGAGTTTATATAATTGTTTATTTTATTTGACTTTTTAAGTCAGTTATTTTAATTTATTTTTGACAAAATCTACTCATCACACTGTTTTTTTATGAGTTGTATTGCAATATGTGGTTAGCTAGTGACCTCGACAATTGATCATATTATTTACTGTTATTAGTAATTAACTCTTTGTTTATTTATTTTACATCGATGGTCCTAGTTTATCATTTATAACTTCCAGTTACAACTATATGTAAGCGGGCACGCCCTTTATGCCTGGAGGCTTTTTTATTTAGATATTAAATTCTGTTTACGTTTAGTTTTTTTATTTCGGCCTGAGTATCGATGATTGATTGGTTGAGTTCTCGATGATTTTGTTTGGTATATTGGCGTGTGCTAGCTAACATATGGCTAATAATTTGAATTATGTTTTGTGTTGCGTAATGTAAATTATTTTGAATACTATTATATAGAATCTTTTTTTTGTTCTTCTAACTGAACAGACAGCTGTGCTGCTGAGGAGTTTGTTGCGCCACTTCTTCTTCCCAGCTAATGCACTAGGAAGTGGTGAAGGGTGGGCGTTTTGGGGGACTGTCTTATGTAATTTTGACGTTCGAAAAGTGCTGATTCTCAGCCTAGTTTGAATAAATGACTTTTGAATTTTGAATTTTGAACCACTGCAACACGCGTAGCATGACCATAGAAACCGGTTTTCTTGGGGTATTGTCCCGCTAACCCGGTTCTATTGTGATCATGCTATGTGTGCTGGGCAAGGCAAAGAAGACAAAGAAGAAACGTGCATAAATCACCATGCATATGCATGTTGTAGGTTGGTAACTTTGGATCATAAGAAGCCAAGGTTCCCTCAATACGTTTTGTTTTATTGTTCAGGCAATTATTTTTAAACCTTTTACAAAACCATATTTAGAAACACAACGTAGAATGATATTTTAAATGAATATGATTTTTCTTATTAATCTTTTTTCTTTAGCAAAATATTTGAGTAAAATCAGAAATATAGGAACTTCTTAGCTTTTTATATATCAACAGATTATCGAAACACTTTGTGTAAATTTAGATGATAATTATTATTATGGTGAGCAATGGTGGCTCGGGCAACGGCCCCGACTTATGAGTTGGGTGTAGATTCGAACCCAGGCAAGCGCTTTACTTTGTGTAAATAATTTCATCACCACTGCTCTCAAAACGGTGAAGGAAAACATCGTGAGGAAACCGGCATGTCCTGGAACCAAAAATTCGAATACATGTGAAATCTACCAAACTGCACTGGGTCCACGTGGTGGATTACGGCCCACTCCCTCTAGAAGAGTCCTGCGTCCCAGCAGTAGGAACATTATAGACTGATTTTGCTTATGAAATGCTTAGTATGTGAAAGTAGCATAGTTAAACGACTTGTGAGCAGTGATAGCCTAGTGGTGTGATCGTCGGTAGGACTGCCAAGTCTAGAGATCTAACCCAAGGCACGCACCTCTGACTTCTCGGATTCATGCGCGTATTGCATAACTATCAATTGCTTCAAAAACGGTGAAGGAAAACATCGTGAGGAAACCGGCATGCCTGAGAGATATTTCTCGACGGCATGTGACAACAAGTCAGAGGCCCATGGGCGGCTTTAAAACTCTGACACCATAGTCACTAACCAGACGAAAAGAAGAAATCAACTTTTGCTGATCGCAAAATTCAACTTGAGTTCCTTCCCACCTCGACACTTTTCCCCTCGACGTCTTACCTTCTAAAAGACCTATGCTCTTCTTCCACAGCCGGACCACCTCTGCCACGGCGACGTGTCCTGCCAAGAGTTCACGAGGACAGTATTCCCGTGGATCGCGACCATTTACGTCACCGACAGAAACCAGGAGAACCACTTCAGTTACTTCTGCGATGGCGTGCTTCTCACTGAGAAGGTTATTGTCACTGGTAAGTAGAAGTAGAGGGCTCGGAAACCGGTTATTTTTCCAAACCGGTTTTGAGCTCGAACCAGAAACGATTGCGGTTTAAGCTACGGTTTCCGATATTTTAACAGGTTAATGGGAAGAAACCGTTACTTACAAATTTCGATTCTGTTGAGTGAATTAATCCATTAATTTGTGTTTCGATGGTACAAACGAGTTCTACCTACAACGCCATCTCTCTTACACCTACAATATCAAAGCTCTCGCTCTACGCCAACGAATACGCGAATTAATAAGACAAGCGGCGGCAGTGGGCGTGCGTCTGAGTAATATCGGCTTATTCAGGTTAGCGCGAGTTTTAAAATTATATTCTCTGTAATAACCAGTAATCAAAATGATTTAGGTTTAGTCACAGGTCTTATAAATAAATGAGGAAGTAGCTAAGCTAAGTACATGCTTAGCCATTGGTGTGGCGTACAATTTTTTTGGCTAAAACATAATACGTACTTAGTTAACATTATTACAATTTCAAAATATAAATCTAAACTAATATTATAAAGAGAAAAAAATTGATATTTTGTATGTTTGTTTGTAATTAATAAACTCAAAAACTACTGGACCGATTTAAAAAATTCTTACATTTGTAAACAACATGGAAGCTAGTAAATTATAAAAAGTGAGTCTAAAGAAATGTCGCTTAATTTTATTACCGATGCGTTTGATTATTTACGAGTATATATCCAGATAGAGTGTCGCGCTGCAAAAGAACTAACATAAACAAGCCAACTTTGATAAGCTGGTGTGCGTGACAGCTACATCGTACACTCATGTCACGTCATTGTGCTGTCATTGTGCTTTTCTAGTGTGCGTGAATTTAGCGGCCAACAGTTGGACGCTATTTTTTCGACGATTTCACAGCTTTGACTGTCTATCTAGCCATAATATTTAAGTATATTTTTGACTGATGCATTTATTTTTCAGAAGTAAGATTTAAAACTTAGATAAAGTGTATTAATAGTACCCGGTCGGTAATATGACACAGCGAGGAAAGAAAGAAACTGTCAGAGAGAGACTAGTGAAAAATTATAAGTATTATTTTATTAAACATTATAAATGTAATTGTTAAAAACAAAAACTATTTTTAAAAAAAACTGTAAGTAATTTGTAAAAAAATATGATCTTAGGCACATAATAAAAGACTGATTACAGTTCCGTTATTTCATTTTATCCTCGTGTGCCAACCCTACGAAAATAGGTATAAACCTCGATCTTTAGAAGCTGTCTCTGTTCCGTTTCTTTACTCTGTGTTACTAGTGTTAACCCTAGGGGGGGGGGGGGGTTCTTTGCTGTATGCCTGGTAATTAAGTGGTTTTGTAATACAACGGGAATTGAAGTCACAGCGATTGCCTAACTAATGAGTTATTGAATGGGTGTGTTCTCTTGAACTGAGTAAATGAATGTTGAAATGTTACATATTAGGTAAGGCATTTGCACCATAGAATTACTGTGTGACTTTTACGTAATTTTTTTAAGAAATCGCTTTGTTAGGAAAACGAGTTTGCTTGGTACAAAAACGAGACAAGTCTATAGCTTCATTTCGTTTCCAATTATTTATCTAAATATAACTATTGGTTTTTTGTATGTTTGTTTATTTGAAATGAATAAACTCAAAAACTACCAGACCGATTTAAAAAATTCTTTCACTAGTAGAATGCTTATAATATCACTGAGTAATATAGGCTATAATTGGTTTTAAGGATTCTTTTTTTATTCTAAAAGAACAAACGTTGTGCACTTAGCGAATAAATACCTATATAAATAATAACTAAGTTAAGTGTAGTTCAGTAGGAAAAAGCTTTTTTTTTTTTTAAAGATGTCGCTCTGGCGTAAGCTAGTATTATTATCTTTCTTAACTCTCTATCATACATACCTGATTAATAAATGCATCAAACATACTCCTCAGAAAATGACCTCATCATCAAAATTCTAAATTTCAACCCTTCTCTCCCCCTTGCCTTTTATATTTTTTCCCATTGCCTCCTGAACAAGGCGAGGCGAGGCACTAATTTCATTACAGACCTCCTTCCGCTGGCAGCGTTTGCCTTCTAATGATATTTCCGTGTTCTTTAGTATTAAAGGTCTATACTCGTATAGTAAAGGTATAGGGCTAGGGGAAAAGAAAATGTATCGTCCTTGTGAATACTTGTATGACTCGGTTTTAAATTAGAGAGATTGAAATTGGCTGCATTAGTTGAATTGAGGGTATAAGTACTGGTGATACTACAAAAACATACTGGTATTCATGGTTAGACTGGAAGCTGACTTCGACACAATTGGGAAAAGGCTAGGCAGATGATTAGAGATTTGCTTTGATAGGTACATGTTGTATTTTGATGTTTTCAAAGCCAAGAGCTCCGGAACCGAATGCGGCGAGTTACCGCTGCTAAGAGACACTCTCGACTAATAAAAATAAAAAATCGGGTCCAATAAGTTATGTGTTGGTGGCCCAGTGGGAACGGCCGCGACTTACGAGTTGTAGGTCATAGGTTCGAACCCTGACAGGCACTTTAATTTGTGTAAATTATTTCATCACCAGTGCTCTCAAAACGGTGAAGGAAAACATCGTGTGGACACCGGCATTTCCTAGAACCAAAAATTCCAAGACATGTGATATCTGCCGAATCCTAATACTTGTAGATACCGTAGGTACCAAAGTCTTGGGATCACGGGCGCTCAGAGTGGGGACTCTGTCCACCCACTGAGTTACCCCAGGGAACACGGCTCACAGTGGTCACGTGCTGCTATGCACACTTGCACCGTTAGGTTTCGGGGAGACCCCTTTACAGTCTCCCCAGAGATGTGCCCTGACAGGGGTTGCACAGAGGGGGTTTCGGATCACTCTTTTGAGAGATAACGGGGCACCCTTCCATGTGCAGATGGTGACCACCGGGGTGTTTTTAGTGAGGTGAAAATCTCACACTACCTGGTCTTATCCCCAAAGCACGGGCGTCTTTTATGGGTTTGCCCGAAAAAAAACGCAAAAAGCAAAAACCAAAGTCATCTCCCCAGTCAGTGTCTTAACTGGTTAAGGTTTTTACGGCTTTTATTTAGTTTTTAGCATTAGTTTTTCCCATTAAACTTGAATCAGCAACAAACAAAAACGAACGGCTTCCAGTCTAACCGAATGCAGCTGAATACCAGTATTTTACATGGAGCAACTGCCTATCTTACCTTCACAACCCAGTAACTGGGTAATACGATACCCCTTGGTAAGATTAGTTGTTAGACTTTTTGGCTTCTGACGACCCGTAACGACTGACAAAGATGCACGTATGACAGCAGAGACATACGGCTTAACGTGCTTTCCGAGGCACGGAGAAGTCTCTGTATGTAAAGATTGTCACCCATCAACGGGCCAACCCCGGAAAGCGTAGCTTAGCTTGATAGATCGACACGTGCGGCTGGTATTACTTAGCCACGAGCTCCTTCATGTATTAAATGCGTTTGCCCAGTAGGCTTTTGTTTGCAATGCTATATATAGATAGTGCGATCCACGAAGACGCGCCCCACTCCGCTCCGCTCCGTAGTAAAATACAGCTTACAGTACAGTAATCGCGGAGTGGGGCGCGTCTTCGTGGATCGCACTATCTATAATTGAATACGTATTATATTTTTCCAGATGCCAGGTGTTTGATCACCGGCAACAAGACCTCGGACCCTGACAACATGTTGGTCTTTCTTGGAAAAGTGAACCTTCAGTCTTTTGGAGGCAATGAGAAAGTTCATAAGGTAAGACCATAATTATATTTTAATCTACATACGAGTACATATATCATCATCTGCCTAGCCTTTTTCCAACTATCTTGGTATCGATATCTAGTCTACCTATCTGAACTCCACAACCCAGTTATTGGGAAACTCGATAACTCTTAGTAAGACTGGTTAGAAACTTTCAGGCTTCTGACTACCGGTAACGACTGCCAGAAACTTCTTAAACTGGGCCTTAAAATCATCATTCCAATCGAAAGACGTCCCCTGCTGGACATAGGCCTCCCCCAAGCACCGCCACTTTGACCGGTTCTGGGCTTCCCGCATCCAGCGGATTCCTGCGGCCTTCACAAGGTCATCGGAACACTAAACTCCGAACGCTTTGGCCATCAGCCTTTAAATATCTATCTTTTGTCTTCATGATAGCCCGAACACCCAGCGACCAAGCATGGTAGATGATAAATTCTCGTTCTTTATCGCCCATAAAAGAGGTCTTTGCAGAAGTGGGCCTCGATGAATAACCTCCAAAAGTGGCGATGCTTACAAAGCCAGGCCCTGGACCCGGCTTTAAAGGAAATATCCGATGCACCTAGCGCAGAGCAGTGTTGGCCCAGTGGTAGCAGCCGTGACTTACGGTGTTGTAGGTCGTAGGTTCGAACCAAGACAGGCGCTTTACTTTGTGTAAATTATTTCATCACCACTGCTCTCAAAACGGTGAAGGAAAATGCGAACATTATTGGCTGATTATTTATGTGTACCTAGGACAGTCCCACTATCTGTACCACGAAATGAGCTGATCAAATAGTTCGCAACGAAACGACATTAGCAGAAGCTGTGGAAAATACAACCTAGAACCTATAATAATATGGTATTGTTTTCCTTACAGGTAAATTCAATAGTGATCCACCCGAACTTCACGGTCGTAGAGGAAGGAAGAGTGACCAACGACCTGGCTCTCCTTGTATTGGAGGAGGCAGTGGAGTTCACTGAGAACATCCAGTCTGCCTGTATCCATCAGGAGAACAGCGTTGCAGAAGCTGCAGTGAGTAAACCGTAAACCTTATCATAAAAAAAATACGTAGCTAGATTGGTCCTTCGGCTTCTGCAGAACCGAAGGGCCAAACACGGTATGCTTGGCTGAACGCCAGTGGTAAAAATAAAAACCAGTATAAGCTGGAATCTTATTCTAATTAAACTCCGTACTACGCTAGGCCAGCTCAAGGTCAGTGTTACCACCGACGTTCGGTCTACTGTATGCAGACTCACATTTTCGACAGTTGTGTTAAGGTTAGAAAAAAATATCGTCTGCTAAACAACGTAAATAACGCAATGAACGTATGAACTGTGAAAATGAAAGGCAATGCGATCAATTGTCATTTTATGTGTGTTACGCAATTACCACGCGGTCACTCAGAAGTTGCAATTGCTAACACTACGCCAAATTCAGTGTTATAATTGCAATTCATTATTAATATCCTAGTTTACTAGTTAGCCATAAATATCATAATTCTATACAGTAATATTGCCAAAATAATCAAAACAGGTAAATATTTGACAGCTATTTGCCACGTTGCCAACTTTTTGGATGAACGCGCTTACATAATTACGGAATCAACAGGATTCTACAGTATTCCATAGTTCAGTAGTCCATATCATTTCACTCTACATAAGGTAAACCATTAAAATGCAATAAAACTAGCCGGCCGCCATTTTGATATACCGGTATGAATCGTATTTGATACTCATTTGAGATTCTTGCCACGTGCGATAAAATTAATTATTTTGACCAGCGCTTTCGAGTTTAAATGCCATGGCTTAAATTTCGTGGCGTCGGAAATATAATAAAGTAGTTTTTATCTTGTTTATGTGACGGTAGCTCTGAGTGTAATTAGTTTGTGAAAATGTAATTAAATTAAATCTTTGTTTTGTCGAATTTTTGGTAGATATTATTATTGTAATAGTCAACATAACATAATACGAGTATCCATCATGCGTGTATCATCAACATCATTGACATATTTATTTTACACAAAACATAATATAAATTAACATAATAATTTAACGAGTTATATTATAATGTTTCACTTTTTGAAAAAAGATGCCCATCTTTGAATGCAGTATCGTCGCAACCAATTAGGCCTAAAGTACTTGGGTTAGTCTCAGATTGTAGCAAGTTTAGCTTGCTTCCCAAAAACAAATTAAAAGATACCTAAAAATGCATCATTAAAGTACATTAAAAAAAAACTGAAATAAGTGCCAGAATTTCACAGGTTTTCGAGCACCCTGGTAGTAGCACAAGGTTTTCAGGGTTGCAAACTTGGGTATAAACTACTCTCAGGGGAACTAACAACATATTATTAAAAAAATCGTAGTTACATGTGCGTTTCCTACGTTAACCTTTTTTTTTCGCTAAAACGGCTAAAAGGATTTGGATGAAATTTGGCACATGGGTAGACTATGACCTGGATTAGGACAGGACACAGCTAGTACTCTGTGAGAAAGAAACGGTAAATTTTCAAACGTTGTCAGTCCGATATATTTTAACATTAAGTCTAACAAAATATAAATTAACATTAACTCACGCATATGCTCCGTAAAGCTAAGAGAAGCTCGTGGCTAAGTCACAACAGCCGCACTGGTCGATCCATCAGTTTAACTACGCTTGCCGGGGTTGGTCAGTGGATGGGTGACCATCTTTACATACCGAGAATCCTCCGTGCCTCGGAAAGCACGTTAAGCCGTTGGTCCCGGCTGTCATTCATGGATCTTTGACAGTCATTACGAGTCGTCAGAAGCCCGAAAGTCTGACACCAGTCTTACCAAGGGATATCGTATTACCCAGTTACTGGGTTGTGGAGGTCAGATATGCAGTCGCTCCATGTAAAATACTGGTATTCGGCTGCATCCGGTTAGACTGGAAGCCGACCCCAACATAGTTGGGAAAAGGCTAGGCAGATTGATATGCTCCGTAAAGCTGTAGACAGGGGGTGTCTCCACATTTCGCACCTTATGTTAAAGTCTCATTAAAACGGCGAACTTATTTACATTATCTGGACATAAATCCAGACTCTAAGCTACTATTATGAATTGAGAAAAATAGTAACTTAATAACCTATAACTTATTCTTGAAAAGCAAACGTGCATTCACAGACACAAATTCCAATATGGACACACTATGGCACTATTTCAAGCTATTTCGAATTATCATCATCTACCTAGCCTTTTCGGAACTATGTTGGGGTCGGCTTCCAGTCTAACCGGATGCCGCTAAATACCAGCATTTTATTTGGAGCGACTGACAATTCGACCTCGACAATCCAGTTACTGGGTAATACGATACCCCTTGGTAAGAGTGGTTGTCAGACTTTCGGGCTTCTGACGACCCGTACCGACTGTCAAAGATCTACAAATGACAGCCGGGACATACGGCTTAAGAGCGTGCATTCTGAAAGTGGGCAACGTCGCAAACAGATGTCAATTATTTACCTCTTTTGATTAATTTGGCAATATTACTGTATGGAAATTTCAAATGTGGCTAACTTGCGAACTAGAATATTAATAATGAATTGCAATTATATCACCGAATTTGATGTTGTAACCGTTTCAGGTGTAAAAAAGGCATTTGGAAAGTTTCCAAATACTTCTTTTACATCTAAAACTAAATATTCAGTGTTACGATATTAATTATGATAAGCGCTCTTAATGTGCTTTCTGGAGCTATTTTGAATACTGAATTAATTTAATCTTCACAGACCACAGCATGGGGATTGGATGGAGCCCTGGCTCCAATATTCTTCAACAGGGAAAAAGGTGAATACTGCTTTGACAAAGACGAAGACATATTCTGCGCTACATACGGAAATGGTAAGTTCTTCTTTACAACTCTCTATTCATTAATGTTGTGGCGACATCTACATCGCCACATGCGAACTACGCATCAAATACCTGACGTCACACAAATTCTGCATCGCGCAATTAAAGTTTACCGCGCAAACAACATAAATAAGGCTATCCGAAATCAACCGTTAGGCAGTTGCCCACCAGATACGACACACGTATAGTCGGAGGATCCTACTTTTTCAATAGAGGATGAGTGAACTTTACACCCCGTTCCTCATACTTCTTAAAGTTCACTAACACACTATTTACAATATCACCATCCGTCCTGGGGAGCGAATCCAGGGCCGGACGCTCAGCAGTCTTGGTTGCGACCACTAGATC
Organism: Agrochola macilenta; assembly: GCA_916701695.1. NCBI lineage: Eukaryota > Metazoa > Arthropoda > Insecta > Lepidoptera > Noctuidae > Agrochola > Agrochola macilenta. Next base: position 1,698,572 of record OU753576.1, read on the forward strand.
AATGAGGCAGTTTTTTACATTTTTATAATGTAAAAAACTGCCTTCTGTAATTGGTTCTAATAAATATAATAATATTTTCCAGAAGTAGCCTTCTGTCCCAGCTACGGCGGTATCTTCGCATCGCGCCAGGTGGACCGCTGGTGCCTCAGCGGTATATTCTACGGCGACCCAGCTGACCGAGGCATTTGTTTTACCAAGAATGTCCACTATACCTCGATGACGAAGTACCTCAAATGGATCGATGATAGTGTTGGAATGTTTAAAAATGGTATTCTGTAGATTTGTGTTTTATTTGTCGTTTATTCATTTAGACCTTAAGAAAGCAATTTTACTTGGCCTGGTGGTACTAGGATGAGCCCTAAGACCTTTTTCAAGTCAGCCCCCGCGAAGGGTTCATTTTAAAATGAGGTTTTTCTTAGAAAATAAAATCAGATGTATATTTTAACAAGATTAAAATCAAGCATATCTGTTTTTTTTTTTAATACAAATATTCAAATGGTTCTTCTTCTTTTCGTGTGGTTAGTTACTAACCTGGTGTCAGAGATTTAAAGTCTTATGGGCCTCTGACTTGGCTTCACATGCCGTCGAGAAATATCTCTCAGGCATGGCAAAAGATTTACCTACATGTTTGCCAAATAAATTGCGCACGCAGATTAGGTACCATACGAATAATTCTACCGAGAGAGGAGATCATTTCATTTTTTCCCCCCTGCATTCATGTGTTGAACTACGTCATTTATGACGCAAGGCAGCTCTGTTGTGTTCTCGGACGCATATTGTAGTAATGTTGTTAAATAGTTGCCAACTGCAGATGTGATAAGTTAGTCAGTCATTAGACTTGGCTGATGTCCAGATATGGCCAGATTTCGCTCCGAATGATACAGAATTAAAGGCAATGGGAGAAATAAACATGCTATGTGTTGTGTACGATTATCACTTTGGGGCGTCGGAGTGCATTGGTGGAGCAAATCGGTTGCGTGATTGCGCACTCGAAGATATCCAATTGACTCTTTTGATATTAAATGCAGATATGAATGAACTATTTATAACCCTGCTAAAGTAATTTTATACTGCCTTGTTTCCAAATAGTCTATAGGCTTAGGTGCATCTGAAAATCTATAGGAATTTTATATGAGTTAGGATAGAACAATTACCATACAAATTTTACCCGACTACGGCGAAGCAAAAAGGAGGGTTATGATTTTGACCGGTATGTATGTTCATCTGTTACCTCATAACTTCTAAACTACTCATCATAGTTTGACAAATGAGGTATCGTTGGAAGCGTTTCAATCGTCCGCTGGTTATAGGCGATGTGACGTCACAATAATTTGATTATGGCAGAATAATAAAAATTTAAATTAAAGTTATAAAACTTAAACCCAACTACGACAAAAAAGTCATCTATAAAGTATAGTTTTATAACTTTGTTTTTTCACAACAACAACTACACTATTGACATATTGAGTAATGCAACCATTTTGCTTTGCGTACTAATAATGAGTCTACGCAAAATGCAAACGCATTTTTCTGTCTTTCTTTCTTTATAACCCAATTAACACTAATAATATTACATAATAACAATACTATAATATAATAATAATCCCAATCCTAACTAATATTATAAATCAGAAAGTGAGTTTATTTGTTTCTTACACTTTCACGCTAAAACGGCTCAACAGATTTGGATAAAATTTGGCACATGGGTAGACTATGCTCAGGATTAGGACATAGAATACGTTTTATCCCAATATTCCCACGGGAACGAGACTTATGCGGGTGAAACCACGGGGCGCAGCTAGTAATGTCTAAAGGGTTTCAATACGCTCAAATGTGAAGATTGGCCACCCATCTGTGGACTGACCGCGGTAAACATTTCATGACCTCTCTAACAATTGACCGTTTAGAATAAACACCTAACAACGTTGTTTACATCGTAGCAATGTTGTACCTACTTGAATGTTAAGTAGGTAAGTATGTTTATGTAGGTATTTAACGAAGGGTCGATTCATACTACACTCCGGCCGAAGAGAGGATGCGTTCCTGACGTCTGTCAGGTGAGTACAAAAGTATATGTGTTTTAGGAATTATAAACTTTATTTGTTCCTAATTTTGTACAACTGACAGGAGTCGTATTCTCTCGGTGGTCGGAATATAGTACAGATTCCAGTACGCGTATCATGACCACAATAGAAACGGGTTTTGTCGACGGAAGAATAGACAAAATGACGTTTTGATTGTTTATCTGTCATTTTGTCTATTCTTCCGTCGACAAAACTCGTAGAAAACCCGTTTCAATGGTTGTCATGTTACGCGTGCAGGCGCGAAATATCAGTCTAAAAGATGACACAGCAAATTCATCCTTATCTCTACAACGTAATGAGCGCGCACGAATCAGCACTGGTCGCTCGCTGATGCGCGTATTCTGTCGAATGCGCGAGAATTCACGCGTCTTTTTAGGGTTCCGCATTTTAAAAGGAAAAAACGGAACCCTTATACCCTCACTCGTGTGTCTGTCTGTCCGTCTGTCACAGCCAATTTACTCCGAATCTAATGGACCGAAGTTGAAATTTGGTACACATATCAATTTTTGTGACCCAAACACGGACTTATAACGGAAATAATACACTTTATCTCAGAAACTACTGAGCAAAAATTTTTGAAAAAAAAAACTGAATAGAAAACTCTATACATAAGTATAGACTATTTTGAGTATTTAAAAAAAAAAACTTTAAATCTATAAAAATTGAAGGAAAACCTATAAGAAGTTTATAAAATAACATGGTAAAGCACTCAATATTGTGCGAACAAACTTACATTTGCAGTTGGTATTAATGGGAGAACAAGTTTTCAACTAAACGATAAATTCAACCCAACTACCTACAATACCCTTCATTGTGCGTGGTCCGACACGCTATTGGCTAGTTTTTTATCTGGATAGAAATGTGTGCATTACGTTGTAGAGATAAGGGTGAATTTGCTTTGTTATCTTTTAGACCGACGTTACCTGCGCTTCGGCTCTGCGCTAGTGTGAATCTACCCTAAGTTAAATCGATTATCGGTAGTATGATAATGTGGCTAGATCATCAATTGTTTTTCTTTATAATCGTTTTGTTATGTCTGACTGGTGACATTGAGCAAGCTATGAATTTTCCTGCAACGTTTTGTATCTGTAATCGGTTCCAATAATGGTTTAGTAAGTATGTGCCTCTATAAACTTAGTAGGTTTGATGATATCACCGCTCTTGGTAAACATAATGTGATCACCAATCTGTAGATCAAAGTATCTTATCCTCTATACAGGGTGTCATCGACGCAAAAACAGTTACCATGGATGCAGTATATGATTCTGAACGCCACTGAGTTGATATTATTCGTCGGTTATTAAAAGAAAAAAAACTGCTGTTTTATACCTACGTGGTCAAAATGTATTGAACAGCTGTTTTTGCCGAGCAAAAAGTAAATAGTCAGAAAGAACGCTAAGCGAAACGAAATAATAGACTACCCGGTAGAAAGAACAAGAAATTTCATACGGACGCAGATGCGAGCAGAAGTAGAGACACTAGAGAATATTACCGCGTGGATCGTGTTACCAGTAGCTGGGTTGTGGGGGTCAGATAGGCAGTCGCTCCATGTAATATATGTACTGGTGTTTAGCTGGATCTAGTTCAACCCCGACATAGTTGGGAAAAGGATGGAAAATGCTTGATAAAACTAGAAGATGTTGTTTCCTATCTTCCAGAAGAAATACCTAAGTAGCCTTTACAGAATCCAGAAGGACGTACTTTTGAAAATTCTCTAGGCATTTTCTCAAATCCTTTTGGCCTACTTAAAGTGGTACCCACGGTACAAAATAAAGTAGCCTGCTTTCTGTTGAATCGTCAGTCAAACTTAATACAAATAAAAAGATTTGAATATGCTGAAACACCGATGGTGCTGTCATTTGTAGATCTTTGACGTTGTTACGGGTAGTCAGAAGCCCGAAAATCTGACTGGTTGTTTTACCAAGGAGTATTCTTATTACCCAGTTATTGGGTTGTGGAGGTCAGATAGGCAGTCGCTCCATGTAAAATACTAGTATTCAGCTGCATCCGGTTTTAAGAACGATCATAGATATCTCGTTTATAATCATCCACAGCTTTGTCAGACTCACGAAGGTTATACAGGGTGGCAGGGACATCGACGCGAAAACTGATACCATGGATTCAGTACATGATTGTGAAACGGCGTGGCGAAGTTAGTTATATTATACAGGGTGGCAGGGACATCGACGCGAAAAGTGATACCATGGATTCTGTACATGATTCTGAACCCCCCTGCATTTAAATTTCTCGTCTGTTATTTTTTTTTTAATCAATCACTTTTCTATGAAACAGCAGATTTCTTTATTATAACCGACGAAAAATTTCAACGCAGTGGGGTCCTGCCACTCTGTATAATATAACTAGCTTCGCCACGCCGTTTCGCCCGCATAAGTTTCGATCCTATGAAAATATCGGGATTCTATGTCGTAACCCAGGTCATGGTCTATCCATGTGCCAAATTTCATCCAAATCCCTTCAGCCGTTTTAGCATGAAAGCGTAACAAACAAACTCACTTTCGCATTTTTAATATTAGTTAGGATTAAGCCTCTTCCCTTTACACCATTCTTCCATGTATTGCGTATGTTAGTCACAAAAAAATCCGGAAAACGAGGATATTAAATAAATTCTAGTAACTACATAGGTACCCTTAAAGTAGGAAGTGTTTTACGTTTGTTGTGTGTTGTGTCTATTTGCGAAACCCGCATGTCACTAACTTTAACTCCCTACATGTCAACATGTCTATTTTAACATAAGAATTTTTGAATGTCCTTGTTTTTGCTTTAGTTGTTTTTTCCGATTTTCTACAAATTATTAAAAGAAGAGATAGATAGAATATTCTTTATTATGCACACCATACAAATTACAGAAATACATTTAGAAATTTTTACATAGGGTGACACAATGGGCGGTCTTATCGCTAAAAGCGATGTTTTACAGACAACCTTTGGATGGATTAAAGGGAGAAGGAGTGACAATACTGTAGGTAGTCAGTGGTGTACCATTTACATACACAATAAATACATAAAACATAAACTTATCCATGTAAATGTATATATATATATATATAATAATAAACATGAAACAAGAATAAGGAACTACAATATAATTATATGTAATGATCACTGCAGACCCACCGTACCCCTGGCCGTACCTCTGGTGGTACGGTGGGTATTTTAAAGTTAAACGATACCACTGTATGAAGTGAGCGTAGTGCTGTGCTGATACTAGGCGTACAGGAAATTATAAAGAGTTAAGTATCTCGCATGATGATGTTGACTAATACTGATGTTAAAGTTGACTTTTTATTGAATGATTGGCTTCGACGAATTTAACCTAACTTTCTGATAAAATATTTGTCTTTTTGGTCGTTGTGTGTGATTCTTGAGGGGAGGCCTATACCAGCAGTGGACGTAATTTGGCTGATGATGAGAGTAAATTAACAGTTTTGGCTTAACACTGTCTAGATGGGCAGATTATCTGGGTAAGACTAATTCAACGTACAGAGTGATAGGAATTAGAAATTATTGATCAAGGGTTGCGGGTTTGTCTGAGAGGGATATCGCGGCCCCAGCACATAGGCAACGGAAGGAACACGGGTGGGTTTTAGTCAGTAAAAGTCTGACACTCCCTCTCGCTCTGCCCAGAGCGGGAGGAGTCATTTGATGATTTCCCACCCAAAAAAAAAAAAAAAAAAAAAAAGGGTTGTCGACATAGCTCACAGACTAAGCAAACTGAAGTGGCAATGGGCCGGCCATTTAAACTGATACTGACTGATGAACTGATGACCGTTGGGTAGACATGTTCTTGAGAGGAGACCGCGAGCGGCAAACGTAAGGTAGGACGCCCTCAGGCTCGGCGGAGTGACGATCTTCGCAGGGTGGCTGGCCCGGGTCAACGGCGCGTTGTGTTCCACGCGCGCCTCAAAGGGATGTCAGCACCAACTGACGGGTTCCATAACGACCAACGCCTGCTGGGGTTGCGGGTGTGTCCGAAAGGGATATCGCGGCCCCGGCACACAGGCAACGGAAGGAACACGGGTGGGTTTTAGTCAGTAAAAGTCTGACACACCCTCTCGCTCCACCCAGAGCGGGAGAAGTCAATTGATGATTTCCCAATCCCAAAAAAAAAAAAAAAAATTGGTGGCTGGTAGCAGCTGGATGAGAGTTGCCGAGAATCGAGCTGAATGACGTGTAGTTGGAGATCCAGCAGTAGACTGCTGTAGGTAGATGGTTATAATGACGATCAAGGGGTGCATTAAAATGGTCTCCACGAGTACGATGGTTATTAATGTAAGTCCAGTGCATCCTAGAGAATCAGCCTCCAACCTCCAACCAGCCCTATATTACATAGCCTCCGCAGTCCGTCTGTCTGTCAGTGGCCTCTATCTCATGAACCGTAATAGGTGGACAGTTGAAATTTCCACAGACTGCGTGTTTCTATTATTAGCTATTACAAAAAAAATTACAGGTGGTATACAAGAAACGTGTTTTTTTCCGGCGTTTTTTGCTAAATATCGTGCGGTGGTACGGAACCCTTCGAGTGCGACTCAGATTCGCACTTGGCCGGTTTTCTAGTATGAGCAATCCTTACCTATAGTGTATGGGGATACGAGTAAATAAGATAGCAAACTTAGAACTCCAATTACTATTGATATTAAAAGCTAATGCCTAGGCAAGTCTGGGCAGATGATCTGGGTTGGACGTCCAAGTTCAGTATAGAGGATGAGTGAACTTTACATCTACATCGCCACATGTGAACTACACAGTAAAGAGCTGACGTCACACAAAATCCTTACGTCACACAAATCCTACATCGCGCAATTAGAGTTTACCGCGCGAACGCGTGGAACGAAAACCCTATCCGATCCATGATGGTGTTGTTAAGAATCGTACTGAGAGTCATTTTATCAGGAAAAAGAAAAAAATAATCGTGACGTCAGGTCTTTAATGCGTAGTTCGCATGTGGCGATGTAGATCCACACCAGGAATTAGAAAACTATACTCAACAATGTATAATAATGAAATTATTATGCATGACTTATTATTCCATGCAGTTCACATTTATTCTTCATTAGATTGGAAACGTATATAAACTACTAATAGGTCAATAAATCGCTACAGTTCCCTATATTAATCATTCTCTATACGTTATTATTCTAAGAACTATTAAACCATTAAAATGTTAATTATGATTATTATAATGTGACCAGAGGACTACGTGTATCTACACAACAATCTAAATAATATATACGGAGTTATCATAACATTACGCCTGTATTCCTCTTAGGGTTAGGCAGAGATGTACCTTAAGTACCTACCCACATTTCGCCAGTTATTGTGATAAGGGCGAGCCTGTGGTGGCAACTACATCGCCACATGCAAACTACGCATCAATGCTTGACGTCACGCAAATCTTGCATCGCGCAAGCAGTGCTTACCAAGCGAACAACATATATATAACTTCCCCGAAGTCAATCGTTGAGCAGTTGCCCGCCAGACACAACACCCGTCTGGTCTGAGAATCCTCCCTTTTCTATAGAGGATGACTGAACTTAACACCCTGTTCCTCATACCTCAAAAGGCGGGTTCCCACGGTGCGCGATATTGCGCACGCACGCGCACCAGCCCACACGGCGCACGACCACGCACCGCGCACCGAGGTCTTCCCACGGTGCGCTATATTGCGCACGCACGCGCACCAGCCCGAATGGCGCACGACCACGCACGACATCTTTCCACGGTTTCGATATTTCGGACGCACGCGCATCAGCCCACACGGCCGACGACCACGGACAGCGTGTAGCTGTCCGTGGTCGTCGGCCATCCCACACCTAGCCTGATGAAAATTCTAAACGATGTTTTTTTTAATCTTAAGATTTAAAAAATCGCAAGCATAAATTGTTAATCATAATGATACAGTGAATTATAAAGTTTTTTTTGCAGTTGCGGAAAATCGCCCTTATTGGAATAAAATACCATAAAAAATCGGGGTTTTTTTATTTGTTGATAAAATACAGTACATATACAACCTTAGTTTTTGCTTATCTCTTTAGGGGTCATTGTACTCATCATTATGAACAACTTTCACTATGGGAGCAACGCTGAAATCTCGAAAAAAAAAACAGTTTTTCCCTACATTTCGACGAACTATGCGAACATAAATGTAGGGAACAGTTTATTATTTTTTGCGATTTCTGCGGTGGGCCCATAGTGAAAGTTGTTCATAATGATGAGTACAATGACCCCTTAAGTGGTTTAGGGTAAACAAAAACTAAGCTTGTATAAAAATAATAATATTATGTGATAATATAGTGATACATATACAGAAGTTTCAAATTCCTAACTTATTTAGTTGTTGCGATAGAACTCGTACAAAAATGGTCTAAAACTGACAACTATAGCGGCTTCTTTTTCATAATTTATGAAGAAAAAAATTACTTATATTTATATTCTTCTTCTTTTCGTGTGGTTAGTGACTAACCTGGTGTCAGAGTTTTAAAGCCGCCCATGGGCCTCTGATTTGGCTTCACATGCCGTTGAGAAATATCTCTCAGGCATGCCGGTTTCCTCACGATGTTTTCCTTCACCGTTTTTGAAGCAAGTGATAATTATACAATACGCACATGAATCCGAAAAGTCAGAGGTACGTGACTTGGGCTCGAACTCGAGACTTATGACTTCGCAGTCCGACGGTCACACCACTAGGCTATCACTGCTCTATTCTATTAAATTATATTTATATTTGTACTCTATTCGATGATTTCTAGACAATAACACCTCACATTCCAGGGCATGATTAAAAAAAAAATATCGAATGTTTGTTGAATGGCCCTTTCATTTCGGTTCCGTACCTCAACAGTAAAAAACGGAACCCATAAAGGATCACTTCGTTGTCCGTCCGTCCGTTTGTCAAGACCCTTCTTCTCACGAACGCATGGAAGTATTAATTAAGTTGAAATCTATATCAAATACGCAGATCTACCATGGAGCTCTAAAAAAAAATCAAGCTTCTTTTTTACTCTACGCAATAAAAAAATACGGCCACTTATGCGACATATTTTGATACTCCAAATAAATCAAAACCTATAGGGTACTTCCCGTTGACCTAGAATCATGAAATTTGATTTGAGCTCAACAAATAAAAAAGTCCGAAAAGTGTTAATTTGTAGTATATCACTTTTGTTTTTCGATTACAAACTTACATTTGCAGTTGGAGAATTGATCGTGGCGTAGGTATATCGATGTATGGAGAACATGTTTTTCAACTACAAGTTTGTTTATTAGATAAATTAAACCCAACTACTGAACCCTTCATTGTTAGTGGTCCGACACGCACTTGGCCGGTTTTATTATTTGCTGTTATAACGGGAATAGAAATACACAATCTGTGAGAATTTCAACTGTCTAACTATTATGGTTCATAAGATACGGCCCGCTGACAGAGAGATGGATGGACGGACAGCGGAGTCTTAGTAATAGGGTTCCGTTTGGCAACCTTCGGGTATGAAACCCTAAAAAGCATGTGACGAGAGAGCTGTCAAAGGCGTCTGGTTAACCGACTAAACGTAATACTTGTCACTTCAGTTGTCATGCCACATCACAGTTGTACTTTTCAACAACGTTAACGTTGAGGTTTTTTTATAGAATCAGTATTTTTGGGCTCTTTACAATAGACAGTATATTTTTATTATACCTAAACCTAACAAAAAAAATAATGCTCAAGCAGTTACATCTACGCTACGATGAGTAGTTTATGAATGAATGATAAAGTTTAACATACATTAAAAACCGGCCAAGTGCGTGTCGGAGCACGCACAATGAAGGGTTCCGTAGTTGGGTTGAATTTATTCCAAGAACAAACTTAACATTGTAGTTGAAAAACTATAGGTAGGTACCTGCGTTGCACGCAGCGACATGCATGTCATTTCGTCAAAACAACCGAAAAAGTAATAAGTACTAAGTACTGTTTGTTTTTATTATGACTTTACGAAACAACAATCAAAATTAAACAATGCATTTCCTTTTGATAATGTTCCAAAGTATTTTCTACTTTAACCTACTAACAATAAAGGCGTATGTCGTATGATAAGTGTACAATGACGTATTGAGCCGGAGAGCTATTCGGACAGCCGAATGATTCTCCGGCACAATACGTCATACGACTTAAAACGAAATTTTGGAACAACCTCATTGACTAAATTCTAGTAACTTTAAAGGGTCCTATGTAAATAAAATAATGATTAATTGAATACAAAAGTTTATTAATTCATAAAAACTGGCCAAGTGCGTGTCGGACCACGCACAATGAAGGGTTCCGTAGATGGAATGAATGTATCCCAAGAACAAATATATCATTGTAGTTGAAAAACATGTTCTCCAATACGGAATATATGGGAGATCATGTTTTTCAAACTGCAAATTTAAGTTGGTTGATTATTACTCGTTAACCTGTACAGCTTACGTAGCTCTAATAGTTTTCCTTTTAATTTCGTTATATAATATACTACTGCTGTGATTTTTTTCACAAATCCAAGTACAACCATTGAGCTGAGAGGGGGGAAGGACACTTGACTCTAACAAAAAAAAACAGTTAAAAGCTTAATAATTCGAAGCGGATCCCTGAATCCAAAAATGGTTTTCACAAACTCGCAATATTTTTGAACGACCTTTCTAACGATACCCCACAATATGGGGCAAATGAGAAAAAAAAATCATCCCAACTTTACGTGTAACCCCACCCCCTAAAAAAACGAAAAACGAAACGAACCCCCACGGAAAACGTCACCCTAAAAAAATGTTTTTTCTTGATTTTATTTTACCACTTTGTCGGCATAATTAATATGTATACATATGCCAAATTACAGTTTTCTAGTACTAACCGTCTCTGAGCTAAGCCGCGGACAGACAGACAGACAGACAGACAGACAGACGGACATGGCAAAACTATAAGTGTTCCTTGTTTACCACGGAACCTTAATAAAAAAGGAAATAATGGTAAAAATCAAAAAAAAAATACGTAATTTGGTTAAGTTTATTGTATTTTTAAACAAGTCATCATCATCATCAGTCGTCTATAAAAGCCCTTTTTACGATTTGTACCTTTAGTTAATTACCTAAACTAATGGAATATACTCGTAGTTTGTTTACATTATTAAATGTAAGGGGCGCACACGCTCTGGGCGACAACGCTGTGCGTCGGTCGCCGCGCCTTTGAGCTGTGTATATGCAACGTTGCCAGCCCGCTGCCGCACCAATGCCGCGCCGCTGCCGCACCGGTGCAGTGCCGCTGCCACACCGGTGCCGTGCCGCTACTGCGCCGCACCGCCGCCGCAGATTATATAGTGATATGTCAAAATCAAGCGGAGACGGCGCGGCGACGCGCGACGGTGTAAAGAAAAGAAAGAAAACGTTTATTTGGACACAGTTCGTGAAACACAAAATACAAACTAACTAAAATTGACAGTAATCTTTTGACAATAAGTGTGTGCCTCACGGCTGCGCCAAAAAGGTTCATTTCAGCATTAATACCAGACAAATGCTGTCTGACGCTGGTTTTGGTGCGGCGATGCGGTAGCAGCGCTTCACCGTTCAGTCTACATGGTTACGCGAAGCGGTATCGGCGCGGCTGCAGTGCCTTCTACATGAGCCCTTAAGCATTGATCAAGCCCCGTGCAGACTGGCGCGACGCGACGCTAACAAAACAATTTCTAAGCAAAGTTTACGGTGGAACAATAATTATCGGAGTCACGTCGCACCGTCACGTCGCACCAGTCTGCCCAAGGCTTTATGTTTTATTTTACTTAACCGCTAGAGGCCCTCCCCGCTGCGCGTGCCATACCCGTTGAGTACCGAACGACCCCCCGCGGTGACAGATTTACGACCGCACTTAAATAAACAAAACACTCGGGGTTTTTTGTTTCGCCTCCGGTGTTATCGCTAGTTGATTTGGGTTCGTGTTTAGACAAATGATTCTTTGTAATACTTAGAAATGTCGAGTGGAACCCTTTGAATTCATAAATACGCATTGTAATCGACGGCTGCGCCGTTTAGTGATAAGACGATTTGTGATAAAACTACTGTTCCAATTTACACGAAATTTTGCAGGGTACATTATGAATAGATAAGTTATATAAAGAGAGCATTTTTTACAGATAAACACAGTAAATAAAAACACGAAAAATTACTACTTTTGAATAGGTACTAACCGTCTGTTTACGTAAAACTATTTTCGTGTTTTTAAATTTACGATGTTTATATTTTAGTTCATTTATCGTTTATAACGATATTTGAACTATTTATATGAAAGAAAATAAGCACTTACCAGCGATTACAGACACAAATCACTCACAAAACACAAAACAACACCACAATCACTTTTTCCACAGACACTTTTGCTCACATGTTTTTGGTTGCCCAAAATAGGTATCAAACGATGTTATTTAGTGTTCATATTATTCACCACGATGTAAAAACTACTTAGTAATGCAATTAATATCACTTCCCGTCGATTTACACAAGAAAACCATTTAAAATAACGAAATACATGCGGACCGAGCACTCATGACCAGCGTAGTTTGACTCGCGTCTGACGTGCGTGAACTGTCAAATTCAACATTTTTTTGCAATTTTGTCCATGAATATTTTTGTCTGCCAATGATTTAGTCGACGAGAATATCCGTCAGGCCCATAGAGAAATAATCCACAGTCCAGATTAGCACTTTATAGTAATAGAAATAGAGATTAAAGCCGCGTGTATACGGCATCGCCAAATGGCGATGGCGGGGCTCTAAGGGGGTCGTGTTTGCATTACCAAATGGTAATGGCGGGGCTCGACCGTCCCCCAATCCTTATTTTGATAAATGTAAAAAAAAAAATTGTTACTGGCAAATTTGTTTTACAAACAAATTATAATGTGATAATTTATGGTTATTTTATGGCGTATGGATAATGTAATGGTTGAATTAAAATAAATATCTAAAATACCTCAGAACTCTTCGTTGTTTTTGGTTATAAACATCGTCCAAAAAAGTAGACATTAAGTTATAAAAGGACCATTCAGGTTCGTCAGCACCATAGAAATATAAATACTTCTTTATTATATAAAGCTGTAATTTGGTATGGGTATACCATAGAAATATAAATAACAGGAGAAGTGGTATGGGGGCGTGTCTGTGTCCGCGCGTCTTGATCACAATGCTCATGCCTCAGGCAAATGGCCGTCTCCGCTAACTAGTGCGCTTTCGAGCGCGATCGTGATAACATTTAAGAATACCGTGTTGTTCAGTGGTTTCTTGTAAAAATCGAAGCTAAACTATAAACTTTATAAATCGTAGAACCACTTTTCATAAATCAGCACAAGTATTTTGCTATATTTGTGTTGATAATCATGAAAAACAACAAATCGTAAAATATTTCTTGCCTTTACTACGTTAGTTTTGTTTTCATATATCACAGCGACTGTACTTTTATTGTAGTAAATACATTGCTTCTTTACCACTACCAAAGTATGTCGCTAAGTAACTGGACAAGCAATGTAAAAATTACAAAACGATATTTACTTTAAACGGTTGCATCGTTAGTACGGCCGCAGCGTCTTGTGACGGATTAGTGATGTGGTTGTGCAGATCCACTAACGTAGGCTATCGACAATAATGTCGATTGTCGTATGAATTTATATTACTATTAAAGTTTATTCTTCAATTTGTCAACAGTTATAGCCTGATTGGAAGACCGATGTGAAATCTTGTTTTATACTCATTTAGATTTTCTCATAATGTTGTTATTTTTTTGGTTTACTTAATATTTCTTTTTTTTACTTACTTATTGTTTATTTATATCATCTTATTATATGTATATCGTTTTTTATTTATAATTTTTTCAGCAACTTCCAAAAATTTTAATACAATAATAAATGGGAGAATCGATAAGTTTCCGATTTAGTCAATCACTAGCGTATATGTAAAATAAATGGCTTTTGCACAGCACAACGATAGCGAACTATGTTTTCGTGTGGGTGAGTTGTACGGTGCATGGTAAATGCACGCTGTGTTTGATGGGATAAGGTTTATAATTGATTATGTAGTACGTTCTGATTTGTAAATTGCAAGTGTGAGCGGGGCCTCGTATTTATTGGGTTTACTGATCGCATGTGTGATCGCAGGCTAGAGAGTAGGGATAGATAGAAGACATTGGGTTTCGATACATTTTCAACTACCGGGCATATCTCCTTCTTTCTTATATCTATGGGGTATACATATTAATAACGCCGACAAAGTGGTAAAATAAAATAAACAACTATATTTTTTTTTAGGGTAGGTACCTCTCCAACACATAAAGTGGGGATGTTTTTTTTTTCTCGCCTATCCTTTAGTGTGGGGTATCGTTGGAAAGGTCGTTCAAAAATATTGCGAGTGTATGAAAATAATTTTTCGATTCAGGAATCTTTTTGCGAAATATTAAGCTTTAAAGTGCCAATTTTTGTTAGAGTCAAGTATAGACCCCCGCCCCTCCCTGCCAGCTAAATGATTGTACTTAGATTTGTGAAAAAAATCACAGCAGTAGTATTTATTACGAATTTAAAAGGAAAACTATCACAGCTAAATAGGCTTTACAGGTTACCGAGTAATAATGGACCAACTTAAATTTGCAGTTTGAAAAACATGATCTCCTATACATTCCGTATGGGAGAACATGTTTTTCAACTACAATGATATATTTGTTCTTGGTATAAATTCATTCCAACTACGGAAACCTTCATTGTGCGTGGTCCGACACGCACTTGGCCAGTTTTTATGAATTAATAAACTTTTGTATTCAATTAATCATTGTTTTATTTACATACCCTTTAAAGTTACTAGAATTTTGTCAATGAGGTTGTTCCAAAATTTTGTTTTAAGTCGTATGACGTATTGTTATTCGGCTGTCCGAATAGCTCTCCGACTCAATACGTCATTGTAAACTTATCATACGACATACGCCTTTATTGTTAGTAAGTTAAAGTAGAAAATACTTTTGCACATTATCAAAAGGAAATGCATTGTTTTATTTTGATTGTTGTTTCGTAAAGTCATAATAAAAACAAACAGTACTTAGTACTTATTACTTTTTCGGTTGTTTTGACGAAATGACATGCATGTCGCTGCGTGCAACGTAGGTTCAGAATTTTCATATCTAGAGCTATTAAGCGAGCGGAGCCGTCTCCTTCGACGCACATGCGGCGTTAGTCAAATGAGTTAACAGTCGGCGTCTGATTGACTGCCGACTGAAAGCCGATTCCTGTAATTTACGGACCGTTATTTATTTAAAATTAAGACTTTTTTGTTTCTTTACCAATAATGAAGCAAAGACCATATCTTTGCATAGTAGACCCTCCCATATAGAAGTAGCTATCACAGGTAAAATTAGTAGATATGCGTCAGATATATCAAAACGTATCTAAAATCCGATTTCAGTCACAAATCGTATCGTATCGATAATCCGAACTAGACAAACCGATTTCACAAAACCACAGCAAGAGTAGATTTGCGTAAGCAAGTATTTGTTTATGTTTGGATAGTTTTGATCGATGCATTTACAATCGAATTATACTCGTAATATTACTAGAGACGATCGAAACTGCGAGCCGGAAGCGCCAGAGCCGCTCCAGAATTCGATTTCTAAAAACAGATGATAAAAACGATTTCACTATCTGAAATCGAATATTTAACCGTTTGCATAGAAATCCAAAAACGCCCATGTTTAAAAATTTGCTTACAAATCTATTTAAGTAGTTATACGCCAAGTTGAGCAATATAAAAGCTACCATTGGTAAGCTAAACGATTCATTTTCGTTTATAGGAACCGAGCATACGTCGGGCACCTTTGAAGTTACCGACTCTCCGCGGATCGGGCGCACCGCCACGCACGCGTCTGCGCTACCACGCACGCTACCATTCCCATGGTGCGTGTCTGTGCGGGCTTAT
Source organism: Agrochola macilenta (assembly GCA_916701695.1). Classification (NCBI taxonomy): domain Eukaryota; kingdom Metazoa; phylum Arthropoda; class Insecta; order Lepidoptera; family Noctuidae; genus Agrochola; species Agrochola macilenta. The sequence continues at coordinate 1,714,617 of OU753576.1, forward strand.
CCGCGGCGAGTCGGTAACTTCAAAGGGAATGTACCCAAACTCGGACGCACCGCCACGCACGCGTCTGCGCTACCACGCACGTTACCCTTCCCACGGTGCGTCGTGCGGGCTGGTGCGCGTGCGTGCGCGATATTGCGCACCGTCGGTTCCAGGCTTAATAGCCTATTGCCATTAACCGGGCACATTTTCGGGCTGCTACTGAGAAATTCCAGATGGAAAAACCGAATAATACTTTGCCCGGACCGGGAATACGGAGATACTTACGTGCAAAACGACATGTAGACATTCACTGTTAAAATTAGTCATAATCAACTTCCTGCAGCAAGTTTTCTATAAACAAACATCTCTAATTCGTCTGCTGAAAATAAACATGCTACGGTTATAAATTAAGGTGAAATGTGGTATGTCTCGTAGTGAGGTCATTATTGGGAGTGAGCACAATAAGTTTCGGAGTCCATTCCTTTATGTAACAAATAATAAAAATAATACTAGCCTATAAGCTGATGGCAGTGGCGCGGGGAGCGAGGACAGTTCCATATAAAACTATGTATTTGAACGCGCCGCCACGCTCCCGCCGAGGATACGACCTTAATGTCTCACTGCACGTCCAAGGGTTCTTCTCATACAGAGAAGGCAAGAGCATTGATCACCACACTTGCTCTAGACGGGTTGTCTGATATTAACTATAAGTCCAGGTTTCCTCGCGATGTTTTTCCTGACCGATGTCAGTAATGCCAAAGATAAACTCAGAAAATACATTATGAATTGAAAAAGTCACATTGGTACTTGCCCGGCATGAAACAACCTCGTGCATGAACCATCACTACATATTGTAACAAAATTATAATAATAGGGATGTTAACTAAACATTTTTTTTTGCCCGTCAATTAGATTATTAAAAAATATTGGACATGTATTTTTTCTTTTTTTACGTAGGTAATCAAACGATGGTATGACGTCAGTCTCCGGTAGATTTTTTACTGAGTTGTGACGAAGCGAGCTCCCACTCCCCAACTATAAGCCATTTTATCTAAATATTTTTTTATTATTATGATAAAGCAAAAAATACGTGTTTATTATTTTTTTATTACCTGACTGACGGACTAAATAGTTTTTTTTGTATCCAGTCAACATTCCTATTATGTAATCTACGTAAGGGTTATCGGCACGCAGGGGATGCCTGAAGACAGTCCTAGGAATTGCTGTTGGATTTAGATAATTATGTAGATTGTTCAGAAAAGGCATCACAGACAGAGGTGTAGAAGATTATAGGCAAAGGCCTTTGCCTCGCTGTAGCTCGGTACTCACAGGTTGAACACTCTTGTAAGGCCTGAAGATAAAATATTATTGTACAATTTTATTAGATTGTAAACGCAACCATATACAGGGTGACGTATTCCTTCCAGGACGTGATAATGTCACCCATTTGCAACAATTAAGCATCCCATAAAGCCTAGGCGAAAATTGATGGGATTCGAGAAAACCCAATTTTTATGTATATTTTTAAATTTCCCCAGAATTCGTCACAAAATATCACCTTTCTCTAAACCGCACCACACCTTGTATATTTTTGTTGAAGTATGTCATAATGTCACTCTATTTCTTTAAATTGTTTTTAACAGACTTCGAAAAAGGAGGAGGTTGTATGTTTTTTTTTTATGTCTGTCCGCTGATATCTCCGATTTTGAATTTTTTATTTTATTTTATTTATTTATCTTTATTTCAGACACACAGTCCATAAAAAAAAAAAAAAATGAAAGGGTTTGCTCCCGGATTGGTCCCATATAAATTGTATTAACTTTGCTTGGATAGTTTTTGAGTAAGAATACGTATTTTTCCCCACTAAATTAATGGATGATATGATGATAACTTCCTGTGACTGCTATTTACATAGCATGTACTGATATTCGAATTTCTGTGGGGTAGGTACCACAACTAAAAAGTGAAAAATAAAAACTTTTTCCAAAAAAAAAATAACCGGCGTCCGAAAAAAAAACACTACAAAGTGAAAAATAACTTTAATTTCGGAAGTCGGTGGCAAAAAACGAAAACCAAAGACACCGACTTCCGAAATTAAAGTTATTTTTCACTTTGTAGTGTTTTTTTTCGGAAGTTGTTTATTTTTTTTTGGCAAAAGTTTTTTCTTTTTTGTTTATTGGCATCTTGTTTTTATATATTCATGTAAATTGTTATTATTTAATTAATTTTTATTTTATCTATCTCTATGAACGTACCCTGTATCATAACGTCGATTACCTATATAAAAAATAACTTCTCAATGATTGCCCATCAATCAGGTAAGACTGCCATCATTTTCCTTCTATCTGCTGCAGAACACAAAATGTATTCATATTAAGCGGTCGCACAACAAATCGATAATCGTAGTAGGACATTAAGTATGACGCAGGAACACAAAAGAAGACTAATTCAAACACCCGGAACTGTGAAGAGTACAAAATATCTTCCTTATACCCTCTCCCCTTCCGTATAAACAACAGCTCACACTTTTATCATCAAGCCATTAATATGCATTGGGTGTAGGCAGACACGTTTGAAATATGGCGGACGGGCGCATAGTGAATACAAATGGTACAACCATGCTTCATTTATTCTGAACCCGATATTGAAGACGTCAATAGTTTGGGTAGACTAGCGATTGGTTGCGATTAAACGCTGCGATTTTTTTGGTAAGCAGTAAGGGGAGCAACGTCGGTGTTAGGCATCAATACAGAACTATTTTATAATTTACCTCCTGTAAAATATTTCCAGCATATGGAGTATGAATGTCGCAGTACGATAGTTGAAGTATGAATGTCGCAGTACGATAGTTGAAGCCGTGATATAGTTATATGAGAGCGGTTCATAACTGTCGGAATGCCGTAATTTTGTTACTGCAACCAATTTCGATGTGCTCGTCGGCTCTCGCGAACTTGGTCATAACTTCTAACCTAAGCTATAAGGTCGGAGTGTCCTAATAGTTAGATAGATCGTGTTCGTATAATAGTTATATTCTTAGCAAGACAGCAATGAACTGGTTTCATATAACTATATTACGTTAAATAGCCATATCCCTAGGGATATAACCATATCACGGCATCAACCATTTTACTGCGATATGTACAAGAGATATAGGGGGGATAAAGGCAAAAAGAGAAAGATTGAGAATATTTTAGAACATGAAACAACAGCAGAAAAAGCAAATGAAGGCATTGCTAAACCGACAAGTGCCATAAGCAATTAAGTTTTGGATTGATGGACATAAAATTATCTTCTCCAGCACTCCACTGCTGGATTTAGGTGTCTCCAATCGCATGCTTTTTAACTTAATCCTCAGCAACTCTCATCATGTGGTCATGTTTAAAGTGTAATCGCGAATAAATTATCAACTGTTACTGAGCCACAGATTAATTACAGACACTCCGCAAAATCATTTAAATAAAAACAGACTGTTGCTACGAGACAATAAAGTGCAATTCAGGTCGCACAGCGCTAATTACCTACAGTTGCATTCATCTAGAAGTTGCCTCTCTTTCTATTGCGTAGGTAATTCTTAGACCTTCTGACTACGTTACACTCACTGAATTGGCCCGACAAGTCGAGGCCACCGCGTACTTGTAGCTTCATACCTAAACTGCAGAGTGTCCCATCTGTATTCATCTGTGCCAAAACTTCAATACCTACTCGACCCAAATGAGATAGAAATAGGGCAGCGGATAATTTTTACGCAACTGCGATGTTGATGCACGGAGAAAGTAGTTCAGTTTGATGGTCTGTACCACACCCTCAAACATGACCACACATTTTTGATACACGATGTATTTCATGTGTACACACAATTGCGCATGATTTCCTAACAACGCAATCAAGAATTAAATTGGAACAATATTAGCAATTTTTATTACCAGATAATATTTTTTCTAAACTCATATAAAGAGAAAAGATTTGATTTTTTGGATGTTTGTAAGTTTGTAAGTTTGTATGTTTGTTTGTTTGTAACGCTTTCACGCTCAAACGATTGAACGGATTTAGATGAAATTTGGCACATGGATATACCATGACCTGAGTTAGGACAAAGGATACTTATATCCTGATAAACCCACGCAATCGAGATATCTAATAAAGGAATACAATATCCTGCAGCTAATTCTGGGAAAGGACCATGGCTCCAACGTTCAGGGTATTAATATCCAGCTTAACATCGCTATTAATGTCTAAAGGTCAGCCCGGTTGATGAGGAAAATAAGTGAATCATTCAATTATATCTCATTAATGTTTTTTGTTGCAGATTTTCCTGGTGGAGGATTAGTGGAGGGATTTGCAGAAAATAGATTGTTGATTTATTTTAGTATTGGTGTTAATGAGTGTTTTTATGAAACAGTTGTGGATGTAACTAGAATTTATTGATAGATACATAACAACACGCCTGAAATCCTCGAAGGGTAAGGCAGAGGTGTACCGATAGTTCACCCACATTTGTGTAACTCCCATGTAATAGGGGGCGAGCCTATCGCCATCAACCGGGCACAATCGAATCTCCGGGCTGTTACTGAGAAATTCCTAATAGAAAAACCCAATAACACTTTGCCCGACCTGGCAATCGAACCCAGGACCTCATGCTCAGCAGTAAAGCTTGCGACAACTAGACCGACGAGGCAGTTGATAGATACATATGTATATAATAATTGTTTATATGTAGATAAAAGATGTACAATTGTTCACCAAAATGATTACTTATATAATGAGTAATCGATTTCTTCGTGTTTAAGGATTTTACCAATAAAAGATAATGATGAAGATATCCCTAACATGAATAAAAGCAAGGGAATTTATAAAAATGTTAAAGTAACAAGTAAAAAGTCGCAATTTATTTTCTCGCGACAAAATTGTCGCACGTCTGCTAGACCGATACTCAATAACAGAACAATCAGCGTATTACGATTTTAAATAAGAATGACACTCAGTACACTTACGCCATTGTCACCAAACGGTACCATGTGGCTTAGATTCCTTACATTCTGCGTACTAGTGTCACTTGTCTTAGTGGCAGTATTAAGTGCCATTTATGGCAGACCAGTAATAAATGTGTTCTTCCGAAGATGCTGTGATGAAGATATAGAAAATGATCAGACGATTTTTGCCAATTTAAACGATAATTTTCTAAGAGAAAGACTCGTAAGTGACGGTTTGTTCAGTGATGATGACTATGTTGAGATTAGAGAAGTGAACTCAACGGACAGTGAAGAAAATATTGATTTCATTAGTGATAGAACTAATGTAACAGGTAATAGTGATAATGTGACTAAAAGTGAGAAAAATGTGACTATAAATGAAGGTAGATAAGACAATATGAAGTGTTAAAGTGAAAAATAAGAAACAGTGATTGTTTCACATAATTATGGAACAAAGAAAATAATGTGAGTTGATCCTGATACAGGGAAAATATTAGAACGATGTTGGCATTGAAATCATAAAGGTTTTAAAAGAGAGACTTCAAATAGGTGCCAATATTATTTATGTAAAGTTTGATAAGGAAGATGGCATAACCTGTTGACGGACCAAGCAGCGTTGGTTAGCCTCGAGATTATCTTTCGATATTGTTGTCTTGAAAATATTGAAAAGGAGAACCTTAACTAAAGAAGGATATTGGAACATGTGACTGATACAGACATTAGAAAAGTTACAGTAGAAGAAGATAAACATTCATCACTTGCCCAGGCTTTTCCTAACTATGTTGGGGTCGGCTTCCAGTCTAACCGAATGCACGTGAATGTCAGTATTTTGTGTTTGTAGAACAAGACGACCATTATGAAGTTTTGTTGCATTGAACTACTATTCCCGTGTCAACTGGTTCAAATACGAAAATATCATATACCATGTTCAGATCAAATAAAAAACCAAGATAGAGCGCATGTGTGCACTTAGTGAGGTGTAGTTTTATTGTAAATATGTGCGTGTGAGCGTGTATGTACAGAGCGTAGGTGTAGTTTTGGCATGCTTCACTGTATTGTTCGCAGCAGTCTTGGTTTTTTATTTGGTCTGAGATACCATGATGAAGCTATTACAAAGTCAGCAGGGCTGGCAGCTTAGGATACGCTGGACGTACTGGTCAGAGGACCATGCCGAGTAGTGAATTACAAAAAGTAGAATTTATTGATAGATGATTTGTGAACGTGTAGATTAATTAATCAATGAAAACCTATTGTATTCAAAGATTCCAGTACTGTTAAGGTTGTATGTGACTCATTGTGGACATGAATCAAGTGTCAATGAGTCACTGGATTATTCTTTACCTTTTTAGTGATGATCTATGATTGTATTGTATCTGTAAGTACTCGTATATGCTGACTTGCGAACTGAATTTTAGATTCAAATGATCTAATGTCTATTGTATTTCAAACAATGTTTCTGTTAAATTCTTCTGCATTTAAGGACTTTTCATGTTTGAGAAAATATTTTATAATGTTTTTTATTGTATCATTTATTTGCAGGTATGCAGGTAAGCAGGTACTGTTTATCCAAAGAAAAAAAAGTGGCCTTATTTTAAGTAAAATGTTTCATGTTACTAATTAAAATATGTATTTCAGATTTTAAGATGGAGGCTTCATTTTCTGCTGTTTTAGTTTCCAAAGTTTGTGTCATTGTGTTAGATTAAGTTATTTTAATTGTATTACAGTATGCCAAAGATAAATTAACATTTTAGAACTGTTGTATTAATTCACTGAAGTTTGGCTGATTAGAATACACAATAAACTTAGTTTGTTTAACTTTTACTATGTCAATAGGTAAGCATACTTACTTAGAGAATATTTGGCATAATATTGTATTTTTAACCGACTTCCAAAAAGGAGGATGTTTTATGTTTGACTTTATGTTTTTTTTTAAATGTATTTTCATCGTTATTTTTGTCAATTGTGGATCGATTTTGAAATTTATTTTTTCATTTGGTAGAGGAAGCTTGCGTGGCCATATAAATTTTATTATCTTTGCTTTGGTAGTTTTTAAGTTAGCTTTAATAATACGTAGTTTTCCCACTTAGTCTATGTGGATGATGTTATAATAAGTTCCTGCCACTGTTATTTACATAGCAGGTATTCGAATTTGTGTGGAGTAGTTACCACAACTAAAAAGAGTATTTTTTTGCCAGTCAGTCAAGTCAGTGGCAAAAAAAGAAAATATAAAACCAAAGACACCGACTTCCGAACTGAAAGTTATTTTTCACTTTGTAGTGTTTTTTTTGGAATACAGTTGTTTTTTTTTGTAAAAACTACGTGTATTTATGTATCTACTAGTTGCATACGTTGCAATGCTACTTTTTTATATAGATTTTTTGGACCTGAAACCCTCGCGCATCCTCAAAAAACCCAACCATTTTTTTTATCAAAATCGGTCCAGCCGTTTCGGAGTCTATAGACGGCAAACAAACATTGATTTTTATTTATATAGATAGATTATATAGCATATGTGTCTAGTATACTATATTCAGGGTGTCAGGGACATCGACGCGAAGCCGGCTAAATTTTGCGTCGGTTATAAAAAAAAAAAAGCAGCTGTTCCATACATTTTGACTGCGTAGGTATTGCACTTTTCTAAGAAACAGCTGTTTTTTTTTTAATAACCGACGAAAAATTTCAACGCAGGGGGGTTCAGAATCATGTACTGAATCCATGGTAACCGGTTTCGCGTCGATGTCCCTGACACCCCGTATATTGTATCTATATACTTATTATTTGCACTAATGACAGCCCCCATGTCCACGCAATCACTGTCCATTCCAAGGTTTCTTGGAAGAGATCGCAGAAAGCGATAAGGCCGCCCATTGTGTGTTTTGTTGTATTAATTTATTTTTTGTTATGTATTTTTCTGGTGTACATATAAATTACATATAAATAAATTCACCTGGCAATAGAGATTATGTTTACTTTCTAAGAAATTGTCAAATGATTGCGTCACAGTTTTTATAAAGTAACCATTTCAAAATCACAGATTTTTGTTTTTTTTTGTTTGGGGCGATTTTCACCAATAAAGCTGAACGTGATCAAAAATTCTAAGCCGCCTCAAGAGCTATATTAGAATAGAATATTTTACAGTAAATATGACACTGGTAACTTTTCACCGCGGTTACCATTAAAATGAAACAATTGTCAATGAATGCCTAATTCTAAATTAGCTTGGAAGACCTTAAGACAATCGTATAGTAACTAGAATTCTATAACAAAACATTTACCTTACCACAGAGCAATTCCCAGCAAAAATCCTTGAACTACAAAATAAACAATCTTCCTTAGACATTGTTTAAAGTCTTCGCATCCACATAATTGGAAACAAATTGTTAGTTAGTACAGAGATGAGGCTGGGAGGAAGAAGGCACAGCATAGATAGTTACAGAAGGTCGGCTCCATACAACGATTGAAAACGCACGCACACAGACACGCTTCACGTACAGGTAAACTAGAAAAGGTACCTATACCATAAAGCTTATTCAGCCTATAATGTTCCCACTGCTGGACACTGGCCTCCTCTCTGTGAGAGGGAGTGGGCCGTAATATACCGCACAGGCCTAGTGCATGTTGGTAGATGTCACATGACTTCGAATTTTTGGTTCTAGGACATGCCGGTTTCCTCACGATGTTTTCCGTCACAGTTTTGAAACAGTGGTGATGAAAACGACCTACGACTGACAGTTACCACTGTTGGGCCACCACTGCTCAGAAAAGGTATGTGCTTCGGTAATTTTCGTGTTTCCGAATTAGCACGAACAATGCGCCACAGAGTAGTAACCCCAACAGAGGAAATGCTTCTAAGTTAGCACTACCGCGCTTTTTAGTAGTGTACGTATCATTGCGCGTTTGTATAAGGTTTAATTTTCGTCAAAATAAAAAGATCTAAATAATTTATTTCACATAAACCTACATGGGCACTTATGAAACGTCAGAAGCTAGGTGCACGGTTCTAATTGGTCGTTTCCTATGGAGAAGAGCCGGCAAGAAACTCCACGGTTACTCTTTTAAAAATAATTGGCTATATTTTCAAAAAACAGTGTTCATAGGTATGGGAGGACAGAATACTACTCTGGTCTCGGATCTTCATTTCTCACTCAAAAGTTTTTTAGGAATTGCAAAGTTGTAGTTTAGGGTGGTAGGGACATCGACGTGTAACCTGTTATCATGGATTCAGTACATGATTCTTAACTCTCAAAAATAAGTTACCTGTTCCATACATTTTGACCGCGTAGGTATAGCACTTTTCTATGAAATAGCAGTTTATTTTTTTATAACAGTAAAAAAATTACGACGTCGGGGTCTAAAATCATGTGCTGAATTCATGATTACAGTTTGGGCGTCGGTGTCCCTGCCACTCTGTATTAGACCTCATCATTGCGCATTTGTACTTCCGAAGATAACGATGATTCCCAAAGCGCATACTATACAGCGAGTGCAAGTGCACTCGCGGCCGGCATTTGTTTGAGATCGCCGCACGTACGCGTCTATGTGTGCGTGTGTGCCTGTTTTCGCTCGTTGTATGGAGCCGGCCTTCTGTTCCTATCTGTTTTGTGAAGAGGGGGTGCGAAGGGGGGGGGGGGTGAATCACAATCAACGAAGATCTCGAGTATTGAGGATTTATCTCAAGGGCCTATCTCACGGTTTCTTATTGTGAACTGGGTTTTGCAAGCGGGTTTGTCTGTGCCATTTTGTTTCCGTATTGTTTAGTTTGTTTCTGATAATTAATGTTTGAACTATACTAAGTAGGTCAAATTAAAATTATCCACAGACGTGGTAGGTATCGAAATGATAGGTATAAACACGATAACCAAAATAAAAGAAGATTTTTGTGGTCAACGGCCGCAGTTATTGTTTTACTTGAAGTATGAGTATTTTTTTTAAATATCAATAACGAAGTTTACAAAAAAAAACAGATAAAAAATAATTTACGTACTACGCTACGGACGTTGACCCAAAAAAAAACATCAAATCGTTTGTTTTTTGTTCTAGATACCCACCACGTCTGTGAAGTTTTTCTAGCTAGTTTAAGTTGACCCTGTAATAGCTGGGACAGGAATACCGTATCTTGTATCAAAACGGCAACAGACACAATATTATGTTCAGATTTAGCTCTATCTGTTAAGGAAAACTTCATGAGGAAACGATGCCTAGAACCAAAAAAGATTATCATGCCAATAATCTCCGAAGGGATAGGCAGAGGTGTACCTATAGTACACCCACATTTCGCCAGTTATGTTTAAGTCCCATGTAGGGGGCGAGCCTTTTGCCATCAATCGGGCACGAATAGCCGAGCTGGAACTCAAAAAATCCTGATGAAAAAAAAAACCCTTCAACACTTTGCCCGACCTGAAATCGAATTCAGGACGTCATGCTCAGCAGTAGCGCTTGCGACCACTAAACCAATGAGACAGTCAACGCTGTGGCGGTGATCTTCGTTCAGCCCTGGTCCAGGCCATGGTACGGAGCGAGAGGGCGTGGGAGGCCGTCTACTCCTATAATGCTCGCAAAGGAGGAGGCGGAACGCGCCAGGAAGAGGAAATAGGAAATTTCGCACACTCCCGCCCCTAGCCGCCACAGGAGACGCCCAGGGCGTCGGGAACCGCTAGGACAGATGCCTGCCGTCGCGGGAATGTCCGAATGGGATACCGTGGCCCCTGGCTACTTACAGGCAACTGAAGGAACACGGGTGGGTTTTAGTCAGTAAGAGTCCGACGCGCCCCGCTTTCGCCCTTCTCCCGCTCCGCCCAGAGCGGGAGAAGTTAATTGATAATTTCCCACCCAAAAGTTAATTGATAATTTCCCACCCAAAAGTTAATTGATAATTACCCACCCAAAAAAAAATGCCAGTCAACGCTAATAACGCCAATTAACCTAATGAATTAAAAATAAAATCTTTAATGAAACAGACAGAAACTGTATCGCTAGATATGTAATCAAATTGGAACGTTTACAAAGTAAGGTAACGAGTGTTAGTGTTGGCAGTAAGCCAGCTCATCTGATGCATTACTTCTTTTATCTATTACTAGATGTCCCGGTGAACTTCGTAATACGTTTCAAATTTCTCGTATCAAGTTCAATTTTTTCGATTTTTCGGCTGTTCTTTTGGGTTTTTCCTAATCCACCCGAGTATTGAGGCAAAAAAGAACAAAAAAAAAACAAATCCGTCAGGCTTTTTCGAGTTTATGCGAGACTAAGGCACGGCAATTGATTTTTAGGGTTCCGTAGTAAACAAGGAATCCTTATAGTTTCACCATGTCCGTCTGTCTGTCCGCGGCTTAGCTCACAGACTTTTAGTACTAGAAAGCTGTAATTTGGCATGGCCGACAATGTGGTAAAATAAAATCAAGTTTTTTTTTTAAGTTACCTCCCCTACATGTAAAGAGGGGATGATTTTTATTTTTGTCATTTAGCCCATGGTGTGGGATATCGTTAGAAAGGTCGTTCAATATTGTGAGTTTGTGAAAACCATTTTTGAATTCAGGGATTCGTTTGCGAAATATTAAGCTTTTAAATGCAATTTTTTGTTAGTCAAGTGTACCTGCCCCCTAAATGGTTGTACTTGTATTCATGAAAAAATTCACAGCAGTAGTATATATAACGAAATTAAAAGGAAAACTATCACAGCTAAGTAGGCTGTACAGGTTAACGAGTAATAATCGACCAACTTTGTTGTTTGAAAAACTTGATACAACATATTTTTCAACTACAAAGTTAAGTTTGTTCTTGGGATAAACCCTTCATTGTGCGTGGTCCGACTCGCACATGGCCGGTTTTTTTAAATGGTATATAGATAGAGATTTATGTCTGTTGCTAAGCAGCGTTGTTAGGTTCTGGTTTGAAGGGGTGCCGGTGACATTACAGGTGAATTAGATTTTTCTACTTTATATTTTGGTTCATAATCAGCCGATCAACGTTCCCACTGCTAGGACACAGGCCTCCTCTCTGTGAGAGGGAGTGTGCCGTAATCCCTATAGTCTGTCTTTTTTTTTGGGTGGGAAATTATCAAATAACTTCTCCCGTTCTAGGCGGAGCGGCCGGGCGTGTCAGACTTTTACTGACTAAAACCCATCCGTGTTCCTACCGTTGCCTGTGTGCCGGGGCCACGATATCCCTTTCGGACAAACTCGCAACCCCGGCAGGACTCGCTAACCCGGCAGCCTGCGGAGCCTGGCTGGGTTCGAAACTATGACCTGGAAGTCGCGGCTGTTTCCACTGAGGCAACTTTGCTCTCAAAACGATAGCTTGGTGACGAGTTAGTAAATAAAAGGTGGAGTTTCATCCCAGCAATTTTAATATTTATTACCTACAATAATACACTGCATTTACATAATTACAAACAAATTCTAGGTACCTACTCTTTGGAAGAACAGAAAATATGGCTTACACGGAAAAATATTTTTACAATATTGCAAGACCGCATAGTTATGAAAAAAATACTTAAGATCATGAGAATTTGTTCCTAGCAACAAGTAATGTTTTTGCAGATACTGATCAAATTGTAAAGAGATCAATTTCATTCTACAGTCCCTGTCACGCGAAGCTATAAATTTTGTAAATAAATAACTTCTACTAAGTTACGTAGCGACAATTGAACGCGTCTGAGTTCCAGTACCACAAAACATTAGACGACAGCGCTTTATATCGCTTAAATATAACTCGACCAAGTGAAATTGCTCGTTAGTTTCGTATTACACGTATGTTACTTTGAGTTGATTGAATTTGGGATTATTTATTTACGCTACTTACGCTACGCTATGTACGCTACGTAACTTAGTAGAAGTTCTTTTTTTACTTAATGTATAGCTTCTCGTGACGGCGACTTTAGTTACACTCAATCTAGTAAACTACTCTTTTATATTACTCTTTTTTTTTCCGTGAAGCAGAGAGTAGATGCATATACATATTTTTATACTCAAGATATATTGAACTAGTTGAAATTTTCTATATTAACTAAATGCATATCACAAATACGTCTTGTTATAATTATGTATAATTATGTTTATGCGAAGTGACACACCTGTAGGCCTAGCACGAACGTGCGGAGTAAACCTTACTCGAAGAATATTTATCTATACATAGGTGAAATTAATTTAAACCAAAATGTTACAGGATAGTTGTACTTTCGATAAAAAAAATCGTTCGAATTTACGTTACGTTTACGTCGCACGTTCGTCGTAATTAGGTGTGCATACACCTACCATAGATTATAATTATTACCTACGAAAAACCTCGTTGCGTAATTTTCGGCAACTGAGTCTCAAAAAGCGATCGTAACGCGAATATAATTATGATCGTTCGAACTTTTTGTTCAATGAACCTGAACGCGTGGTCGCGCCGACAGAGGGCGCTTTCCGGATTTCCGAACAAAAAGTGACATATGCACGCCTCTGATCGCGTATTCGCTCGATGATCTTTAAATAGGACGTGGCCTTATTCTTGCGTACCGTGAAACATGCCAACTTTGCCCACTTTTTGTTCGATTTCTGTTTTGTGATGTGGACTTTTAGCCAACTTTGCCCACATTGATTTTTTGACGTAAATATGACCTTGCAGATAACATAAAAACCAGTACATTAATTTTGGTACAGATGGCGTTTACTTTAGGAATGTAAACGACACTATAACGAAAAGTTTTTTTACTAAAATTACTGGGCAATGTTACCCTGACCTTGCACTAAAAATGCCCGCAAAAACACGCACACCATTCGACGAGTTCCAACAAGCTACTAAGCGAAGTTAGCAACAAACACGATACTCAGTATTGCCATACATATAACCTATTTTCCACCTAAGTCAATCCATGTTGCCATAATATGAAGATATTTTTGCACATAGAAGATTACTTATAAATGGTTCTTCAGGCAAAGTTTCCCTTGAGTGAGTGTTGGCATATTTCACGGTAGCACACTGCTTTTGCCTCATTTGCGCAGTGAGCCTTCTGTAACATGTCATAGGCTTATGGAAGATAAATATATTAACTAACTACCTACGAGTATTTATAAGGTTACATCTACGCTGCTTTGGTTTTAACATGTCCATTCTGGTGTTCGATACCATTCTTGTTTGGTTCCTTGACTGGCTGTGTACTCTTAGACCTGAAAATAAATAAAAAGCATTATGCATTATCGTACGACGAGTATTTTATATTGTTTTTTTTAATGTGTCATATCTTTCCTCTTGCATTTCCGCAATCAAAATCTAAATCTAAATTTAAAAAATCGAAATAATCAAATCTGTGGAAGAGATTTCGTGAAAAGGGACGGAAGTGTGGCACAGGAAGTTGGGGAAGCACGCGCTATTTGATTTAATATTGACCAATGAGCGTGCGTCGTGCTAGAGTTGCCCCGCCCCTTTAATGTTGCTTATTACCAAGGTGAGATGTCAGATGTTACACAATATGCGACTACTCTAAGGTTCACTCGTTTTTTGTTACTGCCCCTTTGGTCTCGTAGTCGCAAGCGCGACTAATGAGCGTGGGGTCCTTGGTTCGATTCCCGGGTCGGGCATTGTTATTGGGTTTTGCCATTAGGAATCTCTTAGTAACAGCCTGGAGTTTGGAAGTAGGCAGTGTGATACCTCCGTGCCTCGGAAAGCACGATTTAAGCCGTTGGCCCTACGTCTGATCAACGGTGTTTGCGCATACACTGGTGCACTATAATGTCTCCCGCGCCGAAGGTTGAAGGTCTCCGCTGATTAATTTCAATATGATACCTCCACTCCACGCGTTTCTGAGAAAAAGGGTCTTGACAGGCAGACAGTCAGACGGACGGACGGACAGCGATGTGACCCTACAAGTTCCTTTTGTCCTTTTGAGGTACGGAACCCTAAAAAGGAAGAACAGAATAGGTACTTACTTCTTAAACAGGAAATGGTTGCTTATGTTGATCAACGGAGCTTCAACAAACAGCCACATCGCAAAGCTAAGGCCAATCGCTGTGGTTAAGGTCCCAATAGTGTCCAAACTCTGAAAAAAAATGTACAAGAACGTTTTAAAGTAAGTACAATAAATTATAACAGTAAAAATGTTTAAACAGCTGTTATTGGCGTAGGGAGTGTCAAACTGGACAGATAATACAGGACAACCACAATCTGGGTTCGTAAAATTCGAGGGTTTCAAGTCCGTAATTTAACAACCTTGTATTTGAGAGTCTTGGTCAGGAGAACTTCATCGTATCCCCACATACTTTATCTGCCATTAAGCAGCATTTCTGCATTACAGTTTATTATAGTATAGCCCTCCAGACCGAATTTCGGCCATGGCGACCAATCTCTGCGGAGACTAGCCTTCGGCGCGGGAGATATTATAGTGCACATGTGTGACACACACTCTCACTCTCTCTTCCCTCACTCTCACAGTCCGATGGGACGGCAACCCGATCCGAGCGGAGAGAGATCAGGCGCAGGACCAACGGCTTAGCGTGCGCGCCGAGACACGGGGGTCTCACACCGCCAACTTCCAAACTCTGTTACTATGAAATTTCTAATGCAAAACCCAATAACTCTTCGCCCGATAAATCAAATCAAGTCATTTATTCGCATAGAATGTAGGTATTGTACAATAAAGTTGTTATAAAGGTATAGTGAGCCGGATACATTCTGCCTGAGTTTTGGCATGCAAAATCTAACAAACAATGTCATCATCAATAAGCTAATGAGCAAAATTATGAAATAGATAATAAATTAATAAATCATTTAACAAGTCCAGATCATGCATAAAAAATGTTACAAATAATGTCAATAATATTAAATAGTTGAGATGTCACACATAGGGTCATTCAAAATAACATTTCTGTATCAAAAAAGTCTTGAGTTTATTTTTAAATTGTTGAAGGGTGTCACTTTTTATGCTGTCCGGTAGTTTATTAAATATTATTGGACCCATACAGAAAACACTTTTTCTAAGTAGTGCTGTTTTATAGCCACCGACAATTAAGAGGTTTTTGTATTGACTTCTCACGGGACCTTTCTTGGTGTCAGAGACCATAACAAACAAATTTTTATTACTTTTTACAAAAATTGCCATTTCCAAAATATATAACGACGGAAAAGTAAGAATTTTCAAAGATAGTGGGAATCGAACCCAGGACTCCACGCTCAGCAGTCGCACTTGCGACCACGAGACTAGCTTATGTAGTAAGAGTCTTGAGACTTATAATTTTATTTTTGGATGTTTGGTGCATTTGTTTACAAGAACTACGTTTTTGATGGACGCTTCCAATCAAGATTTTGCATTTGTATTAGGCAGAGATCCATGTCAAAAAAAAAAAACTGACTTAAACATAGAACAAACTGATACTCACAACAGAAAATGAGTCGATCTTCAATGGCGATCGCAATGCGAACTTATTCCGTTGTATGAGGAGAGGGTGGATCATGTAGATGCCGTACGAGAGGCGGCTTAGAGGCGTGAAGTAGGATAAGCTTAGGATATCGGTGACTACCGCTGAAAATAAAACAATGATTACAATGTCTACAGTCATTGATGTTGGGTCTCCCAACGGCTGTACTAAGGGCCTTCACACTGACGATTTGCGAGCTAAATCGCTCGCAAATCGTCAGTGTGATAAGGCCCGCGAGGTAATTGTGCAACGCGCTCGCTGCGTGTGCGTGGCGACCACGCCACGTGTGCGCAACGTGTTCGCCGCGCTTGCGTCGAGAGCTATTGACGTGAGTGTAGGAAAGAGAGTGAGACAAGCGAGTCAATCAATCTGCCAAACATTTTCCCAAGTATGTTGGGGACGACTTTCAGTCTAACTACTGAATACCAGTATTTTACATGGAGCGACTACTTATCTGCGTCGCGGTTAGCTCTTTTCGCACCCGCGTAGAGCACGTTCACAATTCGCCTCTCTCAATCTGTCTGTATGTCTAAGACATTCAGTGGCAGATAGCTGATGTTATAAGGAGTAACTAACGCTACTTTTATTCTAGAAAAATAATTAGGGACTACGCGGGCGAAGCCGCGGGCAGCAACTAGTAATATAATGAAATCGACGTATTACTTACGCACAGTCCCATATTCACACAACCCAATAATGACGCAGATAGCCACAGCCCAGGCGACCCTATTAGTGGACGTGACCATGGCAGCTTCAATAGGGTTGTACTCCCGGTACAAATAGTACTTTCCTAATGACAAGACGTACATCATTGTAGCTAGAGATACTGCTGTACCGACGATGGACCATGTCTGAAAGGAAAAGCCAAGCGTTCACGATGAATTGGTGAGTGTTGTTTCATTGTTATGTTAAGAAAGGAAAACCTATAGAAATCTTGTCCTAAAGTACAGACGGATTGTGGCGCCATCTACATCGGCCACATGCGAACTACGCATCACACTGAGGTCACGCATAATCCTGCATCACGAAAGCAGAGTTTACCACGCGAGTAGAATATATACAACATCCCGATAGTAATCCACCGGACACAAGACCCGTCTGGTCGGAGGCTCCTCCCTTTTCTATGGAGGATGAGTGAACTTTATTCCCTGTTTCTCATACCTCTATAGGATAATAGTGTTCCTGGTCAGATACTGACATTACTGCAAGATTATCTGCAGAAACTAAATCATTTCAGTATCTATGACTTGCAAATTGAAAACACACAAAACACAATTTATTTGTTTTACCACGAGTAAAACAAATCAATTGTATTTTGTGTCTTGATCCACATTTTTTTTTTATAGATAGAAGAAGGTTGCAGGTCTGACTGACAACTTGACCAGTGACTACGCAGGTAGCTATGGATGATCCAACTAAAACGTAATTCTGCAATAGAGAGTTTTGGACTTGTACTCACCTTTGAAACAGTCTTCCTATATTCAGAAGGTTTATACAAAGTCATGAGGTATCCCATAGCGACGCCTACGAGGTACGCGCCGGCGCGACTGTAGCTCGGCGTGTACGTGTAGCTGATCTCCCAGTAGGCGCGGATCTCACGGAGTATCTTACTGGAATTGGAAAGTTTGGGATCAAGGATATTTTTTATATTTAAAAAAGTTTTGTGACGGACTGACGAAAGGAAGCCGGAAGAAAGCCACCCTTTTCTTCTGTTATTTCCTTCAAAACAAACTAGTCCTCCATTAAAAATCGATACGATTAAAGTACTCCAAGAAAACCCTTGTTTTCTCCGAGCACAAAACTGAAAACCAAGCCTATCCTAAACCATGTCCTGCTTGCCATGACACCTGCGTCTGATAGGAACTGATGAATACTGACGAAAACAGCTCCCAAATTACGATAATTATTTTATTTTACATACTTCCTTGACATAATCTTTTTTACTTACAATATTCTAAGTATATTTTTTTATTAAATTTGATTTGTTACAGCTGTAGTGGCAATCATGTCATTTGGTTTAATTAGCTCTTTAGTATTTTATTTATCTTAAATAGATTATTTTCTTTAATATATTGTGAATGTGAGAACGTTGTAGGCTTAACAGACTGTAGATCTGTGGACCATTTTATATTTTGCTAAGTACCTGGTACTTGTTGATAGGCTTACACTGTCCTCTCATACCTTTTAACACTGTAATTTGAAAACATTGCAAAAACCATTTACTTTTAAAAGAGTAACCGTGGAGTTTCTCGCCGGCTGTTCTCCATAGGAAACGACCAATTGGAACCGTGCAACTAGCTTCTGACGTTTCATAAGTGCCCATGTAGTTTTATGTGAAATAAACAATTTTGAATTTGAATTTGAGCAACGTGGGAACATACTGGGCTGATCAAATATGATACATGACGTTGATACTATAGAAGGTGAAGGATTTCCTTACCTTAAATCCAGAAAGTGAACAGGAGGCAGCTCGTACCAATAAGTCAGAACTCCTGGTATGATCAGGGACAAGACTGCAGCGGTACCGAAGGCGGCAAACCCAACTCTTCGGTCTTTCTGATACAAGTAGAAGAGGACAGTTCCCAGGATCGCGAGCTGGTAGTCACACGGTACGTACCAGGTGACTGCGTGGCACTGTAAAACAACATTTGGTGGGTTATGAATTAATTCCAGAAACCAGTCTTACCAAGGGGTATCATGTTACCCAGTTACTGGGCTATGGAGGTCAAAAAGGCAGTAGTTTCATGTAAAATACGTAGTACCTGTACTATTACTACCGGTAACAGACGTAGTACCTGTACTGTTACTACCGGTAACACACGTAGTACCTGTACTGTTACTACCGGTAACACACGTAGTACCTGTACTGTTACTACCGGTAACACACGTAGTACCTGTACTGTTACTACCGGTAACACACGTAGTACCTGTACTGTTACTACCGGTAACACACGTAGTACCTGTACTGTTACTACCGGTAACACACGTAGTACCTGTACTGTTACTACCGGTAACAGACGTAGTACCTGTACTATTGGTATTTCTAATCAGTATCGATACTGTACCGGTACCTACTAAAACCGGGACCAGACAAATATTTCCGTAAGTTAGAGTGAGATAAAAGATATACAGTAAGAAAAAGAATAGCTAATAGGCATTAGAAAATTAACTTCAAGGTTGCCAACCTGTATTTATTAAAAACAAAAAATCTGTATTTATTTTAAAAAACACAAGTGTAAGTACATAAAATCATAGGGTATATGGAAAAAAAAAATTAAGATAGACCCCCCCTTTTTAAGTTAATTTTCGATAATTTGTCATGAATATTCAGAAAAATACGGGTGGGCACATACATGCGCATGGGCGACATTATATATATTTTAGTGTTCGATTGTACGAGCATAATATAGTTATTTAAGATTTATCATAATTAATTCAAATTTAAAAAACCTATAATAAGTGTCATATGAAATGTGGAATACATTCAATATGACACTTAAAGATATTTTTTGACCGGTTCTTACATCCTGTTTATTTACTGTTCTACTCACAATAGATTTCGGATCATTGTTGAGCATCAGAAAGCTGAGGCTCCAAGTCTTGAGGCACACTTCTGATTCCTGCTCGTTGCTGTAGATCCAGAGCGGACCAGAACCAATGTACTTTGATACTGATATCAAGTAGAAAATTGTTAACGCGAGGGGTCCTATTAACCTGAAATAAAAACGTTTAAATTGAACCTGTCTTGTCTTTTTACTCGACTGCGGCGAAGCCAGATAAGGAGGTATGTGTTTGTTAGGGTTCCGCATCCAAAGGGGGACAACGGGACCCGCGGAAGTTTCCGCTGTCCGTCCGTCCGTCTGTCACAGAGCTGTATCTTTTGAACCGTAATAGGTAGACCCTTGAAATTTTCACAGAGTGTATACTATGTACTATTCATACATAGGCCTCCTCTCTTCGAGAAGGAGTGGGCTGTAATGTACCACTCGGGCCCAGTGCGGGTTGGTAGATGTCATATGTCTTCGAAATTTTGGTTCTAGGACATGCCAGTTTCTTCACGATGCTTTCTTTCACTGTTTTGAGAGCAGTGGTGATGAAATAATTTACTCAATGTAAAGCCTGCTTTGGTTCGAACCCAACACCTTACAACTCGTAAGTCGGGGCCGTTACCACTAGGCTACCACTGCTCTCCAAATGCTCTCTGAATTTTTGTATCCAGACTGAAAACGTCATTACATATAAGAATTTTATTTTATTGTCGTGTCATCTCCAACTTGTATAAATACATCAACAAACAATATTTTTTATATTGGACCATATACACGAAATAAAAAATAAGCTCTTACCTCACATATCGTTTCCATAGAACGCTGAACAGATTCTGCTGCCTACTGACGTTGCCCAGAAGACCTTTAATGTGGAGAAGACCTGACATCGCGAAGAATGTGTCGACGATCACATCGATGTGGAGGAACATACCTCCTAGTCCTTCGATAGACTGCAACACAATAATTTAAATTTAGAAAGGAATTGCAGACGATCAGATACAATTACGCATGTACTAAAACAATTCTTATATAATCAAATAAAATCAACTTACACACTGCAGAGGCATACACACCCACACACTCTCACACACACAGACTCATTTAATACAGAACAGCAGCAAAATATATAAATTATACCAAGTTTTACCTTTTATAATTATATTTTTTCTAAAAGAATTATTTTAGTTCTGTATTTTTATATATTTTTCATATTATACTATAACATACTAACTATTTACACTAGGTACTAAACACAATTTGTTTTTGTAATTTTAGTTTTGCAGTCTCGAAGACACTAACTACTTGTAGTTTGACAGTCACCAATTTCAACGTTTATTCAAAAGTAACCAAAATATTTTATATTTTTAAGTAATAGGTAGCTAAGGCAGGTACCTAAGATACAGGCTGTGCCTGGACTAGAGAATGTTTCAGCTATGAAAATGCTACAAAATGTGGGTTTCTACTCAAATCTGCCCCATTGGAGAATACAGTAAAAGTAAAAGTAAAAAAAATGATTTTTACGATTTTGGTTTCCACCAAGCACTCCCACTTCGACCGGTTCTGTACTTCTCGCAGCCAGCGGATTCCTGCGGCCTTCACAAGTTCATCGGTCCACCTTATCAGGCAGGCAGTGACCTACCTTATCATAATCCCTGGAATTGACAACTCCAGACATAACCATATAGAACATTTCATGTATGGAGATGACAGTTGCTGCTGCGAGGAACCTCATGCCGTTCATCACTCTGATCTCTTCTTTGTTATCCTTCACCAGGTCTTGGCGGTTCTTTATGATGCAGAATGATTTTGTTATTATTGTTTCTGGAAAAGAAGGTTTTTTTTAAATTTACAGGTATCACCTATGGTTCCGTTGCGTATTTCTAATCTATACAAAGCAGACATAGAAAACTGCTCGCGTATACATTGCAATGCTATTGCAACGGCCGGCGAGCGCAACTTCCAAGTTGCTTTAGTAGAAGCGCAAGGTGCGTTATGTCGCAAACAAGTTGGATGGTACCAGTTCAAAATTTGTCACAATCTATACACGATTAGTCTGTATGCGTACTGGCTCTTTATATTATGGAATAACGTACTTTACTACGAAGTATACGCGAGTATTTGCGTACTACTCTTGTATAGATTGGAAGACCTTAGTAAAAAAGTGATTTCCAATCTATCCGTGATTAGTATCACACCTTTGCGTTCTGGCCTTGTAGGTATAGAATGGAACGACGCGTCTCCGTTTGTTTCAATTTTTATTCCGATCAAGTGGAGGCACGGTTTTTATACGAAATGAAACAATCAATCTGCCTAACCTTTTCCCAACTATATTGGGATCGGCTTCAAGTCTAACCAGATGCAGCTGAATACCAGTAATTTACATGGAGCGACTGCCTATCTGAACTCCACAACCCAGTAATTGGGTAATTAAATACGATACCCTTGGTAAGACTGGTTGTCAGACTTTCGGGCTTCTGACGACCCGTAACGACTGTCAAAGATCCCCGTATGACAGCCGGGACTAACGTCTTAACGTGCTTTCCGAGGCAGGAAGGAGTCTCGGTGTGTTAAGATGGCCACAAACCAAGCCCGGCAAGCGTAGCTTAACTTCATGGATCGACCCATGCGACTGATATTACTTAGCCACGAGCTATTATAATTATATATCCGAAATGAAACATAAAGAGATAAATTATTAGAAAGAGCTCATTATGTGGTGACATGATTAACCAGTCAGTATTAAGTTTTTAAGTACGAGTCGGACTTGCACGTGAAGGGTTTCGTACCGTATTTGAGCAAAGAACGCCGAAAAAAATTTATGTTTCATGTATGGGGAGCCCCTCCGTACGCAAAATACGCGCTTTGACGTGAAGTTACGGATACTACCCCGTATTACCTATGGGCTTTATAATGTTTTTATTATTTGTTGTTATAGCGGCAATATTAATTCACAATCTGTGAACATTTCACTGTCTTCCTATTAAGTTTCATGAGATACAGCCTGCTGACAGATAGTCGAACGGACGGACAGTGGAGGCTTAATAATAGGGTTTCGTTTAGCACCCTTCGGGTACGGTACCCTAAAAAGTAATGATATAAAAATTGTATCTTACCTAAACTATCTGGACGTTGATCATCACTGGCTATATGAAGCCGATAGTAAGTTGAAGCCGCAGCCATAACTATCAGCGATACTATCAAGGCTCTGAAAATAAACCAAACCATTCAATCATGTCGTGAGAACGTTGTACCAACACAATAGAAAATAGTCTACAAATCTTCAGTCTATGAAGATTTGTAGACCATTTTCTATTGTGTTAAATACATGGTACTTGTTGATAGACCTACACTGTCCTCCCACACCTATTAACACTGTAATTTGTATATTGTCCAAGCCAATAATTTTTTAAAGTTCTCTTTAAAAAATTATTGGCTGTGGAGTTTTAAAAGAGTGCCGTGATTTTTTTAAAGAAGCAAGAAACTCCACCGTTACCGTGGAGTTTCTTGCCGGCTCTTCTCCATAGGAAACGACCAATTGGAACCGTGCACCTAGCTTCTGACGATTGACAAGTACCCATGTGGGTTTATGTGGAATAAAATATTTCGATTTTTGAAGTTAAAACTTTTTTAGGTGCGTTGAGCGATTTTTGGTAGGTTGTAAATTTATTAGGATTCGGTTTTGCTTTACTTGAGAATATAGATGGCGTTAATAACAGTTTTTTGCTATTATTGTTTCTTTGTTTCTTTTTATGCTGATACAGAGCAACAAAATGATGATGATAATGATGATGATGAATATTGTTTATATCATATATATAAGTTTTAAGTTTTCATATCTGTGTGTTTCACACTGACTTATTAATATTTTTGTAAAATTTTAGGAAAATCGTCTACTTTTACAATATTTGTAAATATGTGAGCACTTATCACATAATTCGTTTATCTGTCGTTGCTTCATTTTTGTGGTATAGTAATTTTATTCTAGGTGCATCGTCTTCACATATAATTAATGTATACAAAATATTGTAAAACATTTTGCGTAAAACCTATACAGGGTTGTTTACACTTTCATCAAATACTTTTGGAGCAGACAATACATGCAACCATTGTCTTGTCTATGACTATAACTGCACGGCTAGATAGCGTGCCATTGTCTATTGCACAAATATTTTATCTCACAATAGTTTATTATCTTTTTAAAGATAAACAAGCTTGAATATGATTACAGTCATTGTTATTCATTATTGCGATGATAATAATCTGAGTCGAGGTCAATACTTCATGAACCTGATTTTCAGTTATGAAGCATTTGAAAATTTATGGAAATGGATAGATAGGTTTTACAGGGTTTATAGGATGCGATTCCAAAATATAGCAAGCATCTGCCAATATTACTTTTAGAATTTAATATTTTTTGCTATAAAATTGGACACCACTGACTGTGTGAGAAGTAGAACTTGACTTTGACTAAGTAGTCGGATTTAGAACAGAAAACCTGATACTTAGGAAATTGGTCCTCTGAGCCAGCTGTGTTTTCTGCGAATATTATAGACATTGAAAGCAGAGGTCCACTTTCGGTCACTTTCAAAACTGTAATTTAAATTTTGTCATTTAATTAATCATTGATATCTTATTAGCAATTAGATATTAGAAATTGTTTTATATTATTAATGAATATATTTTATTTTTGTTCATCTTTAATTATTTATTTATTTATTTATTAAAACTTTATGCCCTACCTACAAAAAAATACTATAAAAGGCGGACTTAATGCCTGAGGCATTTTCTACCAGTCAACCTTATTTATTATTTATATTTTTATAATTATTCCTGGTAAGTAGGTATTATATATTTTAATCGAATAATTTTTAACCAATCCCGGTAACAAAGAACATAATCTGCGTTCGTAATTTATTTGCCAAACATGTAAACAAACACGAGTTTTAGAAAAAAACACTGTAATGCCAACACATAAGGTTTACTTTGCGCTACAACTTCATATTTTTTATGACTTTTTCAACAAAACTAGTCGGTATAAAATCTACTTTATTTACACTAGCACAAAGTTGATGTTTGTCTGAGTGGAAAACTCGTGTTTTTTTACATGTTTGGCAATTAAATTGTGCACGCAGATTAGATGCTCATTGAAGTGATTGAAGCTAATTATATTAGGTATTGTATAAGCTTTATTCATCAAGAATTTCTCAGTAGCAGTCCGGAGTCTGGATTCGAACCCGGTTGATGACAACAGGCTCGCCCCCTATTACATGGGACTTAAACATAACTGGTGAAATGTGGGTGTCCTATGAATCCCTTTTCCTTCGGGGAATTTAATCATAATGTCATAGTATACTTAACAAAGTTAAAAAAAAAAATATAATTATGTACTTACATAAATAAATAAAACCCAACTCCATACTGCAGCTTGTCCCCAGCGACCTGACAATGGTCCACCGTGATGTTAGGAGCCTGAGTTCCGAAGGTGGTCAGGTCATATATGGATCTGGTGATCTTGACGATGGAAGGCGGTTGGCAGGCTGCGGGGACACACATCCCCCAGAGGAGGATGTTGACGGGCAGCCCGGATGTTGTTGGTGACTAAAAATAGTAAAAAAGTGTAAACGTAAGATTTATAGCGAGCTTTTGTTTCCACTGTTCTTACTCAATACTCAATATCTTTATTGCTTTACCATAATTTGTAGTTAGGTTGTAACTATATAATTTAGATCATTATGGACCCTGCAGTGCACAGCAAAAGGGTAGTAGAGAGGAAGCCCTGTTTTAGGAGATCATTAAGTTGTTATTATGGGAGCAAGTTTTAACTTTCATTTACAATCAAAGTCGCTTGTCTATTATTTTGTATGTAAAATGTACTTAACAATTTTAAATTATTTGTATATACCTGTACATATGGATTATAATTCTGTTTATTCATTTATATAAATTGTTTTTATTTGAATAATTATTATCATATACAATGTGTCCCAAAATTCAACGATAAGCTGGCACCAGACCTGGACCTGGTCATCACTACCCAAGAAAAAATAATGAAAAAAAAAACAATTAATTTTTGGAAATTATAAAACATAGGTTGAAATCCTTCGGAAATTGACACCCCTTAAGATATAGGCATTTTTTCCTAGAGTATTATACCATTTTGGAATCTTGATTAGTTGCGTCAATTTTTTTTTAAACTTGCCATGGTAGTGTTCATACTTTTTTTTTTACACCAAGACGACGTGAAAGTGGACTGAAAGTAAAAACCTTAGAAAATTTTAAGGTAAAAAATAATTTGGATTGATTTTTGTGTAAAAGCTTCAGGCGTTCTGGGATTTTTAAGGGTTGTGGTGGATAGCAGTGCTACTTAGGTTGCCGATAGGAAAAAAGAAACAGATATATTAGAAAAATTGTGGTTATGGTAGTTAAAAATATCTTAAGGGGTGTAAATTTCCGAAGGATTTCAATGTATTTCTTGTAACTTCCAAAAAAAAAATTATATTTTTTTTTTCATTATTTTTTCTAGGGTAGTGATGCGCAGGTCCACCGTCTTGTGCCCGCTTATCGTTGAATTTTGGGACACGTTGTATATATTTTTTTTAATTCATAAAAATATATTGGAACATTTTTTTACTTGCTCCTAGCGGTATTTTACGTTGGGTACATTGAGTGGCCCTTCGTAAGACGACTAAAATGTCACGGTGTATATTATTATTATTAAAAACATCGTGAAGAAACTAGTATGTGATAGAACCAAAAGGTTTGAAGACATTATAGACGATGTTGATATTTCCGAAGCTAAATAAAATATTATTGATATTCAAGTTGGTAACGTTAATCAATTACTGTAATTGGCAAATTAATATACATTCGGCCATCACCCTAATTCGTTACTGCTGTTTCGGCCCTAAATTAACATATTTTCTTCGCGCTTTCCATTTATGGAAGCATACTCCCCTTTTAGAAAAAATGGACCAAATTATCAGACACACATAAACTTCAATTTTAAATGTGGCCATGGACGACCGAGCTTGGGCGCAAGCTCCTCGGCGTCCGCAAAATTTCTAGTATTAGTTTACCTATATTCTAAAATATAAGTATAAATCTATATTCTAAACACAGCGACATTCATAGCTTAAATACTAGAAACAAAGACTTATTTATTGTGCCGAGGACTAGGCTCCAAAAAATTAGTAATTCATTTAAGTGCCAAAGTATACGTTTTTACAACAAACTCCCAAGCCATGTCAAAGAACTGAGCCTAAATAAATTTAAATCATTTATTAAACAGAAACTATGTCAAAAAGGTTTCTATAAAGTTAAAGATTACTTAGACGACAAAAAGGCTTGGGACTAATTAAGCTACTCCAATGTACCCCAAGCAACAAACAAGTATTTTAGACTATTTTGGATTATTTTATTTGACTGTAAGTCAATTTATTTTAATTTTGTTTTTATTTATTGTTGACATAATCTACTCATTAAAATGGTTTTATTTTATGAGTTGTATTGCAATTTGTGTTAAAGTAAATTATTTTAGCATAAGCACTCTTATATAGAATCAAGTTTTTCCAACTGAACAGACAGCTGTGCTGCTGGGGAGTTTGTTGCGCCACTTCTTCTTCCCAGCTTAAGCACTAGGAAGTGGTGAAGGGTGGGCGTTTTTGGGGGACTGTCTTATGTAATTTTGACGTTCGAAAAGTGCTGATTCTCAGCCTAGTTTGAATAAATGACTTGATTTGATTTGATTTACCGGCTTTCATATCCTTGGTTCACGGCACTGAGAAATTAATCAGGAAAATTCTAGCCTCCACACTGATTGATTTTGATGTGGCATGCTCACCGAGGCTATGGATGCCTGGAGACTCGCTTACCGTAAACCAATCTTGGACCTGAAGAATAGAGCTATTCACGTCGTCAAGATTTTATGACCGTCGGTTGATTTTAAAGATCAATGATGTGTCTTCTGCAAATTACACCATCTTCGGTTGATTTTGAAGTAATTGGGGTAAATAATTAATGTAAACTAAAAAGAGGAATGGACCCAGTATAGAACCTTGGAACGCCCATTGCCATTTCAGACCCTAATGAGTTTACCCCGTATACTTGAACTTTAACCTTTCTATCTTTCAGGTATGATCTTAGTAAATCAAGAGCTGTATTCCTCATCACATAGTGCTCAGTTTCAGCAGAAGTGTATCATGGTCTACGCAATCGAACGCTTTCAATAGGTCGCAAAATATTCCAGTGGCATATTGTGCTTCTTCCCAGGCATTAAAAATGTTCTTTATTAGGGTGACACCAGCGTCAGTGGTACAACGCCCTTTGGTGAAACCGTACTGTTGTTCATGAATGATGGATTTTTTATTAATAAAGTGACGTAACATTTGATTGAGGATCAACTTTTCAAACACCTTACTGAGAACTAGAATATATACATACTTGTACTAGTCTAATACGTGAGTAGTACTCAAATTAAAAAAATTAAAATATATTATTTCACATAAACCTATATGCATTTATGTAACGTCAGAAGCAAGGTGCACGGTTCCAATTGGTCGTTTCTTATGGAGAAGACTCAATAATTATTGTCAAAGAGTCAGCCATTTTATCCGTGTATAAAATATTCCATCAAAAACATAACATGTGCAAAATGCAAGTCTTGCAACGCAGTTCTCCTACCGTAAAAAGTTGTGAGATCTAATGTAAAACGAATTCGGTTAATTTATTCAGTACCTATCTATGGGATCATCTATTCAACAACTTTGTCATAAAGGACCATGGAGGATTTTGTATGGACCCCGTACCCGCTCTCCAACAGTCATAGGATACATGTCAATATGTTTATAAGGATCCAGAAAAAGATTTACTGTTTTGTTCAATTGCAAAATCGATGGGATTCTTTTTTTTATAACAATGAGCTTTTCGTTTAGGCTAACTTAACGTAACCTTAAATATCCTGACCTTTTTTGTTTTTTTTTTTCTGGGGTGGCAAATCCTCATGGGTGTCCTCCGCCCTGGGGCGGGCGGAGGGGTCTGTCAGACTCTTACTGACTAAAAACCACCCCGGTGTTCCAACTCACACCTACGCTGGGGTTCACGGGAACTTAAAAATCTTCCGCAACCCCCGGCTGGTGCCGGCCCGCGACCGCGGGCCTCCTCGGTTCAGGAAGGGGTGTGAGGAGTTTGACTCCCCCCGCGACATTTAAGAGGGGCATGCATGGAACACTACGCGCCGCCACCTCGGGTCCTGATGTGTGGGGGGCGACGGACCTCCCCGAGTCCGTCGCCCCTGGACGCATTTAGGGGGGCTGGAAGAGGGCGTTGTTCGCCCTCCGCCAACGCCCAGTGCGCCTGCTGCGGGCCGGGTGAGTGGACCAAATCTCCCTGTCCCTTTCCGCAGCCTCCTTCTGCGAGACGACTGTCTCGCAGTAGGAAACCAACGCGTCCCAGAACGCGTCGCTGCCGACCATCGCATTCACAACGGCCGGCAGCGACAAGTCACTGCCTACTTCTGAGATGAGGGCACGGCGCGACTCCTCCCAAGCGGCATACTCTGCCAGTGTATGCCACGACGTATAACCTAACCGAGATAAATTGGTCTTGGATTTTGACATCACATGGAACTCTTCGATGATGAACAGCATTTGTGTATTCTTGTGATTGGGTAATTGTACAAAAGATTAAAAGAAAACAGCAAGATAGGTTAGGGTAACCTAACCTATCTTGCTGTTTTCTTTTCATCTTCTTTTCATCAGTTGAACACTGTTATGTTCAACTGATCTTGGAAAAAGTATCTAACCTACAAGACGCTTCGAATGACACTAGTTTCAAACATGTTAGAGAGTGGGGACGTCCTCCAACAGTCATATGGAACATGTCAATAATGATGTTTATAAGTTTCAAACATGTTAGAGAGTGGGGACGTCCTCCAACAGTCATATGAAACATGTCAATAATGATGTTTATAAGAATCCAGCTGAACACATATATAAATGTAAAATAATGCTAATATTAAATATAAAAAAGTAAAATTTCAGATAAACCCCATATATACTCATAAATAAAGAATTTCGACATAGTAGAAAAGTATCAGTACCTGACGTTTCCAAAAACACTTGTTTCAAACTTGTTGGAAGGTGTGGACGTTTCTTCCCAATGTCCTTTGTTACCTAATTAGTTAACTAACAACATTCATTTTATAGTGAACGTATAAATATTAGACATCTTTATTTATTTAATCAATTGAATGACTTGGCCGTTAAACGGTAACATAATCACATAAGAATAATCTACTATTATTTGAATATAAATAAAGCGTTCAAAACGCTAATATTCGATAGATTTTGTTGTATGTAGATTCTATTGCCGTGTGCGATTGCCTTTTTCACGCAGGGGCCAGGCCTTCCACAGTTCTAGGTAACCAATCTACTTTAGCCACCCAAACCCATAGTTAAATATCTTTGTTTCCATATCCTGCAATACACCCTACACCAACCGGGGGTTGTCCTTGGGTACACCTGCATAGTGCGTACAGGGGTAATCATAGGTTGGTGCCTCATTTCATAAAACGAGTCTAACGTGCCTCTGAGAGTTGGCTTTATGGGTCCTTGGGGTCCCGACTTATCATATTATAGACATACATTTGTTCGTTTGTTTGTTTATTTATTTACTCTTCAACATTGATTGGTTGTTTAACTAGCAACTGTAGCGTATAAGCTAAAAATTCAAAATTCAAAAGTATTCAAACTAGGCTGCGAATCAGCACGTTTTAAACGTCTAAATTACATAAGACAGTCCCCCAAAACGCCGACCCTTCACCACTTCCTAGTGCAATAGCTGGGAAGAAGAAGTGGCGCAACAAACTCCCCAGCAGCACTGCTGTCTATTCAGTTAGAAAAAAAACTTGATTCTATAGTAAGCAAAATAATTTACATTACTCAACTCAAAACGGTAAATAAAATTATTTGCCATAATGAGTCAATCGCTCAGTCACTGAGGCGACGACTTTTGCCGTGTTAACATAATCTCTGTTATTATTAATAATTTCCAGGAAACGCGGGAAAATCGTACAGGCGCGACGACGCGACACCGCTACCGGTAGGGTAGGACAATTTCCGTGAAGTTTTCTTAAAATCGTTCCACGAAAGTCGCGACGCGCCTGTCTGCAGGAACCTTTACATACTGTTTTTGATTCGGTTTTAGAGTGAATCAAATGGAAAAAGGTTTTTATAATGGTTAATACAATGACTTCTTTTCAGATTAAGGGTAAACAAAAACTCATGAACTGCCTAGCCTTTTCCCAACTATGTTGGGGTCGGTTTCCAGTCTAACTGGATGCAGCTGAATACCAGTATTTTACATGGAGCGACTGCCTATATGACCTACCCAGTTACTGGGTAAAGCTTCGTGCCGACCAGCGCGACGCGACTCGAACAATGCAATTGCAAAGAAAACTTCACGGTATAACAATAACTGGTGTCGCTGTGGTGAGAGTTTGTCAGACTTTTGGATTTCTGACGACCCGGTACGACTGTCAAAGATCTAAGAATGTTAGCCGGGACCTAGGCCCTAACGTGCTTTCCGAGGCCTCTCGAGGGGTCCCCCATTCACGGATCGACCTCGGCAAGCGTAGCTTAACCTGATGGATCGACCCGTGCAGCTGTTATTACTTAACCACACAAACAACAAAAACTAAGGCTGTATATTTCACTTAATACTCACATTAAGATATTCTTCGGTAGATCCGTATGGATCAAATTCAGCTTTCTTCCTTGGATTATCTGACAGCATCAGCTGTGCCAAGCAGTACTTGGTCTTAAACTGAGGATGAGTTTCCAGCCATGGTGGTTTCATGCACTGGTCGAAATTGCCAAAGTTAGCCCAGGAGCCGTAGAGATTGCCCGTGGGAACTGTGTTGGCATTCCAAACTGGAATAAAATTAAATAAGAGATTACTGATTGCTCAACTGCTCGACTGCTGAGCCTAAGGTCCTCAAACTCAAAGTTTTTATATCAATTAAACTATTAACAGGCACTTTTAAACTATCAAGGAGTCGGTCAGTCAGAAATATGAAGCTAGTTGTCCGTTCCAAAGCGTAGTAGTTACCTATGGAGAAGAACTGGCAAGAAACTCCACGGATACTCTTTTAAATAAAAAAATTGGTTACATCATTTGTATGTTGAAATTATACATGTGCAAACAGTGTAGAAAGACGTGCACATTAGAAGCGTCCGTAAAAAGGAAAGGTTCGATTCCAAGTTTGGACAAAGTGTTATGAGGCTTTCCGTCGGGAATTTCTCAGAGCAGCCCGGAATCTGGATTCGTGACCGATTGATGGAAATAAGCTTGCCCCCTATTACATGGGACATAAACATAACTGGTGAAATGTAGGTGTACTATTACCTGCCAGGGTAGCAAGTTTGTCCGAAAGGGATATCGCGGCCCCGGCACACAGGCAACGGAAGGAACACGGGTGGGTTTTAGTCAGTAAAAGTCTGACACACCCTCCCGCTAAGCCCACAGCGGGAGTAGTTATTTGATAATTTCGCAAATTAAAAAAAAAAAAAAAAAAGCTATAATTAAAAGGTGTACTATAGATACACCTACATTTCTCTGCCTATACCTTCGGGATATCCGCGTGATGTTATGTTATGTTAGAAGAACATTTCAAGAAGTTTTTAAGATGATCCTGGCTGTTGATTTAATCCTGTTGTTTTTTCCAAAAGGAAGGGTGTAAGGTAGTTCTTTTGTTTACGTCTGGACTAAGTTACCAAAACTAATTAGACTATTTTTAATTAATTACTAAGGTATTTAAAAAATATTGCTACTTCAATCGATTTTTAAACCGACTTCAAAAAAGGACTAAGTTCTATGTTCATCTGTTTGTATTTTTTATTGTAAACCGATTTAGAAAAAGCTTTTTTTGTTTGAAAGGGTGTGGTGCTCCTGAGGTTGTCCCATAAAAATTGGTCAAGTTCTGATAAGTGATTTTGGAGTTAGATTCAATAATACGTATATAATCCACTTTGTGTAGGTATGTTGATGTTATTATAAGTTTCACTGTTGTTTACTTAAATAACAAGTTCAGCTTCGTGCAGACTAGCGCGATGCGACACCGGTAATTGTTATACCGTGAAGTTTTCTTAGAAATGGTATTGTTCGAGTGGCGTCGCGCCATCGCGTCGAGCTAGTCTGCACGAGGCTTTATAATGGCATACGAATTTGTGTGGGGTAGGTACCAAAGCTAAAAGAAAAAAAAAAGACTCTTTTTACAACAAAAAAACCGACTAACAAAAAAAACACCACAAAGTAAAAAATAACTTTAATTTTAGAAGCCGGATGTTCTTTTTCTTCTAATTATTCAGATTCGTATTGTTAACGTTTTTTTAGGAAGCACAAACAATTATTACAATCAGGCCTCGTACACATAACAAAAAAAATATTTGTTTTACAATTTATTTAAAGACCACTAAAAGGTACCTAATTAATGTAATATTGACTTATTTATGCAAATAACCCTGACCTAAACTAACCATGCCTCATAATAGTTGTTTTGCTAGACTAAACAGTTACCTAAGTACCTCGGTTCTAATAGGTATTTTTTTTTTGTATCAACGCAGGGATCAAACCCATGGCACTATCTGTTTTTTCTGTTCTGTGACTTTACTCGATCTGGAGATCGAACCCAAGATGCCTCGCTCAGCAGTCACTTGTTTGCTGTGGTGGCCAAACAAGAGCGCGGCAGCAACACGCGGCGTTTGCAGGACACATTTCTGCCGCGCTCTAGTTAGGACTAAACCGACGAATGTTTGCGCGGCCGTACTGCGCGGCACATCCGAGACACGCCGCGCACTTCAGTTGGCAATATCAATCTGCCTAGCCTTTAATATGTCCGCAGAAATACGTCCAGACACAATTAGTGACGAATGTTTCCTAAAAATGTTTTTGTGCGCGGCAGGTAGACAGAAGCGTTCGCGCGGCAGCCGCGCACGATTGCCGCTCAATGTTTGGACACGCCTTAAAACTAACGAGGCATTCAAGAGAGAAGGAATTATGTGAGAATGGTCTTTTAAAATTAGTATATTTCTGATGGCTCGTGGCTAAATGATAACAGCCGCACGGGTCGGTCGGAGGTTAAGCTACGTTTGCCGCGGTCGGTTCGTGGATGGGTGACCATGCATTAGATATCGAGACACCACCGTGCTCGGAAAACACGTTAAGCTGTTGGTCCCGGCTGTCATTCGTCCAAAAGTCTGACAAACAGTCTTATACCAAGGGGTATCGTGTTACCCAGTAACTGGGTTGTGGAGATCAGATAAGCAGTCGCTCTATGTAAAATACTGGTATGCAGCTGTCCCAGCTGTGGGGACATTATAGACTGATTTTGGTACTTCAATCGTCTTATGATTTTTAAGATTATGTGGGTATCAATATTTTTGTTTTCCATCAATTTACCAGTGTCTTGGTCAACTATAGTATCTTTACTAGTTATTAAAGTAAATAAATGATGGTTCTATTAATTAAATTATTATTATGAATCATTTAATTCAGAATAAATTTACAATCCATATTTTATTAAATAAAATAAAGAAATATTATTAAAATAAATAAATAACTGCCGAAATGTGGTTGGACTTTAAACTTCTGGCTATCACCAACACACATGACATCACGCTTGCATTCCTCGAAGAGGGAGGCAGAGGTGCACCATAGTAGAACCACATACGGCCAGTTTTTTTTTTTTTTCTTTATACTAACTTTATATATATGTTGGTACAACTCATCTATCGTAAACAAAAACACAATGTACAGAGTTTCAAGTATTTTAACGGTAAGAGTTGACGACGATGTCTGTGCTAGTATTATCTGTGTGACAGACATCGGCGCCTTCCTCCTACAACCATGATTTGCTATAGTAATAATATATTGATACAAATAGTTCTCGTACAAATTAAGTTAAGCTCATTTAAAATTTAATTTAAAAAAAAATTGAAGATTGAATTGAAAATTGAAAATTGAATTGAAACTTGAATTGAAAATTGAACTGTAAACTGAATAGAAAATTGAATTGGAAATTGAATTAAATTTAATATAATTCGATTCAAGAAAGATAAAGAAAAGAAAGAAAGAAAATAAATTTATTTGACCCAGATTCAGAAGTCAAAAGATTCAAAAGTTATGTTGCCTATCCCTTTGAGGAATACGGTCATGATCTCATGTACCTATTGTTGGTGTAAATGATAGATTGATGTGATACACTACTTACCCCAAGTAGCCCAAAGCGTGAAATTCTTTACATTCTCCAATAGTGTTAGTGTTTTCTCCAAACATGGTGTTTCTTCCTTCTCCCACTCTTCAAGCTTTAATCTTTGAACAAATGCATCTATTGCTGTGTGGTGTTGTGTGTGGGGCACATGGCTTGAGGATACTGTGGCTGCAACAAAAAAAAAAAAAATCGGCCCAAACCCACCGCGTCTTTCGTTTCACTTTTCACTTAGAGTTCTTTCTGAATTTTTTCTTTTTGCTCGACTCATAAGGATCGTGGCGTGACAAATAATAATTATAATGTTCTTTTTTTCGTGTGGTTAGTGACTAACCTGGTGTCAGAGTTTTAAAGCCGCCCATGGGCCTCTGACTTGGCTTCACATGCCGTCGAGAAATATCTCTCAGGCATGCCGGTTTCCTATGATGTTTTTCTTCACCGTTTTTGAAGCAAGTGATAATTAATACAATACGCACATGAATCCGATAAGTCAGAGGATGGACCTCTGACTTATCGGATTCATGTGCGTATTGGGTTCGAACTCGAGACCTATGACTTGGCAGTCCGACGGTCACACCATTAGGCTATCACTGCTATTAATTTGAATACATAGTATTGTTATTTTTTTTTTATAATTGTTATTTAGTAGGTACATGCATGTACAAAATTTCAACTTTTGAAAAACTTTAACAAACTTTTAACTATCCTACTTGCCTACTTTTTTTCTAAAGAATATTTAAACTAGTAAAGGCGTTTGTTAATTACTCTATTTTTATTTAATTACCCAAATATAATGAACAAATATTAATTAAACTGGCACATTTGGAAAAATAACAATAAAATACATATTAAAAGCCAAATAAACTAATGGAAATCGGGATACAAGGACCTGCCCTTGAAATTTTTAGATCTTACCTGTCAAAGCGATACCAAGTAGTTAAAATTGGTGACACTCATAGTGACCCCAAAATTATTACATACGGTGTGCCCCAAGGCTCAATTTTGGCTACCCTGTTATTCCTACTGTACTAATGTAATGTACATAAATAGTGTCCACAAAATTGGTCTGCAAGCTGACCTAACATTATACGCAGATGACACATGTTTGTTTTTTCTACTTCGGCCACTCAATCGATACTATTGTTAAGAGGGTTTATCCTAAAAGTTAGCAATGTCGCAAATAACTGTCAAATATTTACCTGTTTTGATTCTTATAGCAATATTACTGAATAGAAATAAGAAATGTGGCTAACTAGCGAACTAGAGTATTAATAATGAATTGCAATTATAACATTGAATTTGATGTTGTACCCATTTTAGGTGTAAAAAACGCATTTGGAAAGTTTCCAAATAGTTTTTTTTACATCTAAAACTAAACATTCGGTGTTACGATATTAATGATTGCATTTCATAATCAATATTCTAGTTCGCTAGTTAGCCACATTTTTTATTTCCACTCAGTAATATTGCCAAATTAATCAAAACAGTGAAATATTTGACATTTATTTGCGACGTTGCCCACCTTCAGAATAAACGCTTTTAAACAAGCACAAAAAATAAAAAAAAAACGGCAATTATACTCCATTAAAAATAAATAACAAAACCATAAACAAAGTAGATTAAGAAAAATATTTAGGACTAATTTTGGATAGCAAATTGACATGGCTTCCACATATTCAAAAAATAAAATCAAAAATGGGTACCCTACGAGGTATCGTTCGTCGCTTACCACGCCAAGTTCGCTATTTAATCTATTTCTTCCTTGTTAAGCCGTATATTGACTACCTAGTGGAAATATGGGGTACCGCTGCCAAATCACATACGAACCTACTACAAACTGCTAAATACGTTATTTAACTATGACTATCTAACTCCAACAGAAACTCTTCACAAAAAAAATTAAATATTGAATATAGCACAAACATACATACGTATATAACACATGCATAAAAAAAACAAAAAAAAAAAAAACGAAAAATACTAAACAAAAATATACACACAACTTTAACCTTCACAAAAAATATAAAAAAAAAACAAAATGAAAATGAGATGTGAACAAGACTTTTTACAACTACACCCAACCCGCACAAACAACGGAAGAAAAACTATCGTGTACGAAGGATCTAAAATATTTAATAAATTACCGAGAGACCTCAAAATATATAAATGCAAAACCACTTTTAAAAAGCTACAAACAATTTATATGAAAAAATTACGGTAACTGGATGTGGCTCGACACTATTGTAGGGAATGTGTCCCTACAATAGTGTCGAGCCACATCCAGTTACCGTTTATCTATGTTACACAGATACTTGTTTACATGTATCGAACGAACATTTGTCCATAATGATTTGTAATCTACCCTCAAAACATTTATTTATTCGACGTAAAATTTTTGTAATACGAGTACCCCAACTTTTTGTTCTTTTTAAAGTATTTAGTTTTAATATTCTCATAAATAAGTGAATAGTGTAATTCTTATGAGAATAAATAATGATCTTAAACCTCAATAAAATCTTCGGGTCACTCTTCGAAGATGTTTGCACCAATTAAATTTTTTTTTAATTTAAATTTTATATCGAAATTAATTTAATATTATTATTATTTCATAATTTTAATTTATTTTATTATAAATCCCAATTTTAACTAACAAAAATTTCACTTACCGACAAAAATAAAAACTAATAACAAAAACCACATGTTGCTACTAAAGGCCTAAGGCGCCCTGATCTCATGACGATTGTCACTACAGTAAACACTGAGAGCATGACAGAACTAATTAATATACGCTATTCATAGTAGGTACTTGTTTATTTAAATGATCAAGAGTAGAGAGACGAACGAAACGCAGCGGACTTTGTGTCACTCAAAATAAATCAAGGGACTCAAGGTATTATACTCGTAATGTATCGCTCAAAATGAGCCTAGGAATCTAAGTAACTGTTCAAATTCAAAATAAGTCTAAGATTTTTCGAATAAAAATTATGGTGGTTTTCACCTTATGGTGGCTGTACACCATCGGAGAGCTCGTGGCTAAGTAACAACAGCCGCACTGGTCGATCCATCAGGTTAAGCTACGCTTGCCGGGGTTGGTCAGTGGATGGGTGACCATCTTTACATACCGAGAATCCTCCATGCCTCGGAAAGCACGTTAAGCCGTTGGTCCCGGCTGTCATTCGTGGATCTTTGACAGTCGTTATGAGTCGTCAGAAGTCCGAAATTCTGACACCAGTCTTACCATGGGGTATCGTATTACCCAGTTACTGAGTTGTGGAGGTCAGATAGGCAGTCGCCCCATGTAAAATACTGGTATTCAGCTGCATCCGGTTAGACTGGAAGCCGACCCCAACATAGTTGGGAAAAGGCTATGCAGATTGATTTTTGGTGGCTGTACACCCTCGCCTAGGCACACCGAGACAGGACAAGTGCGAGAATGTAGATAAGAGCGCTCGGCTCGCCTCGGTGTGTCGTGTGCATGGCCGCAATCGGGATGAAGCCCCTTGCTCGAGACTTTTTCGCGACATCTAGCAAGAACACTTCGACAGAAGTGTACAGCCGCCATTGTTATAATAATATTTTATCAAGTTGTTATATAAACGTTTAAGTTTGTATTGCAAAATCAATCAAACAAAGTCACGGGAAGAGGTGGAGGTAAGCCAAGCAAAAAGAATTAGGTACGGGTTTTATTTTTAATCTATACAAAATATGTATAATAAAATATTAGTGAAGTCAAAACAGTAAATGTATTCAGTAAGTATGTTCCGGATTGACGCAAAAACTACTGAATAGATTTTGTTAAAATTTTGCACAAACATAACGCTAGTTTGGGGGATTAGCAATATTGCATTAAGTCTGTATTCCTGAACAGTTTACCGCGAAATTTAAGTTAAACGAGTTTTTTTTAAATAATATTGCAGAAGATACGGATTTAACTTTTGAAATGAAAAGAAAGAAAGAAAATACGTTTATTTGCGGTACACGTGACGCAAGGAAAGAACAAAACACGAAAATAACAATTTGGGGAAATATGCGTCACATCCACGCCAAACGGCCATCGCTCAACATAATGCTGCGACCCTATGCGAGACAGAGCCCCAGCGCTGGTTTTCAGCGACAGCCGGCGTAGACGTGATGACGTCAACCGGTGCAGCATATAGTGAAATAACAAATAATTAATATCATCATGCTACGTCTAAAAGGAGCTGAGCAGTCAATCTATGTATAAGAACTGCTATTTTAGTCGGTCTTAATAAACAGCCAAACGATTACACCGTAGAGGAAAGTATTAATATGGTTCTGCTTCTGGGTTACATGTTCGCCCTGTATGCCATGATTCGCGAGTTTAATCCCAACAGACGCTCACTTTTAGGGTTCCGTAGCTCAAAAGGATAAAACGGAACCCTTATAGTATCACTCGTGTGTCTGTTTCTCCGTCTGTCACAGCTCAATTGCTCCAAATCTACTGGACCAATTTAGTTGGGTACACACATGAAAGAAAGAAAGAAAGAAAAAGTATTTATTGAGACTCGCACAGGAAATCACAAAACTAAAAACACATTAAACATAAATAAAAAACAATCAAAAACAAAGTTACATTAAAATGAAAAAAAACATGTATTTCTGTAACCCAAACACGAACGTGTCAATCTGCCTAGCCTTTTCCCAACTTTGTTGGGGTCGGCTTCCAGTCTAAGCGGATGCAGCTGAATACTAGTATATTACATGGAGCGACTGCCTATCTGACCTCCACAACCCAGTTACTGGGTAACACCCCTTGGTAAGACTGGTTGTCAGACTTTCGGGCTTCTGACGACCCGTAACGACTGTCAAAGATCCACGAATGGCAAACACGGACGTGTTTAGGGGCATGAGGAACAGGATGTAATGTTCACTCATCCACCTTAGAGAAGGGAGCATGTACGAGTATATATGTCCATCGCGTGGTAAACTCTAATTGCGCAATGCAGGATTTGTGTGACGTCAGGATGTTGTGTGACGTCAGGTCTTTGATGCGTAGTTCGCATGTGGCGATGTAGATGCCGCCACACGTGTAACGTAAATAAATGAATTTTGGCTATGGTGGTCACTTTTAAGGGGAAAAAAATACTGTACTGTGTGACATATCAAATGAAATGGCTTGTTGGGAGAATCTCATTTTTTTTTTAAATAATTTTAAAATAAACGCTTTTAAAGATATTTAAGAAAATAAATGAAAATTGACCACCCCCGACCTTATCTCCAAAACTATTGAGCCTAGAATTTTGAAAAAAATACAGAGAATGGTTCTTTACACATGGATTACAGGAAAATCTATAGAATATAATATTGATTCTTTGTATTACAATTCATTACATTATACTAAACATTAATTATTACATTTTATTTAAAATAAATAATTATTTTTAATTTGTTCATTCATTTTAGTCGTATTATAGGTAAGTTTATTATATTAAAGTCATTTAGTCGTCTAGAATACAAACCGGTTTGAGCCAGCTCCGTACGTCGACAAAGTTTAGGGAGTGCCCACTGGCAGCGATACGACACGGATGTTTAGTTTTATTTGTTTTAAAAGCTGCCAAACTGTGGTAATGTGTACAAATAATAATAGGAATATCAAAGAGATTCCTTTTTTGTATATACA
Source organism: Agrochola macilenta (assembly GCA_916701695.1). Lineage (NCBI taxonomy): Eukaryota > Metazoa > Arthropoda > Insecta > Lepidoptera > Noctuidae > Agrochola > Agrochola macilenta. The sequence goes on from OU753576.1 coordinate 1,755,407, forward strand.
AAGTACTTGTATATACAAATCTTGTCAAGTAATTATCAATACCAGCAAAGACATAAATGTGAAAATGGGAGCGAAGTTCAAATTTAATATTAAGAATATGCGTGGTTGTCGACTTCGCCAACAATAGAAATTGAGATCTAAATGGGTGCGAAGTTCGATAGATAATCCTGTTTATTTATAAGAAAGTACATCATATAAAATAAAAAATAAACACAGTTTGATTTGATGATTTGAAGATTTGACTTGGCTAGTTTTAACATGAGTTGTGAAGAATTTTATAAATTCGTAAAATGTAACCGACAATTATTGTCCCAATCGAAATCGTCTGATGAATACAAAAATAACGATTTTAAGTTCAGTAATTAAAAATAAATATTTCCCATATAGTTTTTTAGTACATATCTACAAAATTTTCCTTTTACTAAAAATGTCCCGAAGGTGTCTCGGGAAAATATGTGAGGCAACCCTACTATGAAAACAGGTAAGAATTTTGAACTGGTAGGAAGCTTTTCTTTTGCTCGGTTTTTTATTCATGTGCCCAAGGCGCGTACCAACTAACACGATATTATAATATTAGGGGTTGTTACAGCATGTATAACTACCTACATAAATGGTTAAATAAATAAATATAGTAACATTGTAATTGGACTACAATAAAACCTCATACCTACAGTACTAGTAAAAGTCAAAGTCAAGTAATTCAGAGGGCGTTTTTGATTGTGTGTAAGTTTAATTAATTTAATTAATCAAAGCGCTCCACGGTTTTTGAAATTATCGTCGGCTAAAAAAGAAGTGACAAGCTGCATAGGTACATCGTAACTAATACAAGTCAATTTAATTATTTTATCATTTGTATAAAAAATATTTTAATTGTGCGTGCGTGATACATGCGTGTTTTTTTAAACTATACTTCATTTGAAATAAGATTATATATTTAAATAAACCTTTTTTACAGTCCGTTCAACCGATGTTAAGTCAACATTGCAATATACTATTGGGTTGGTGGCATGAGAAATGGCAGCTGCAGTAAACAGTTGGTTATTGTAAGTACTTTTTTGCTTTTAATGCCATCCTTATGCCTACGGTATAGAAGTCAAAATCGGTTGAACGAACGGTAAAAAAGGTTTATTTAAATTTCTAATCTTATTTCAAATGGGGTATACAATTATTTATATTTTTCACTTTTTAGTCTAATATACAGGGTGGCATACAAATCAGCTGTTTTATATATTTTGACCGTGTAGGTATTGCACTTTTCTATTCTATGAAACAGCAGATTTCTTTTGGAATAACTGACAATAAATTTCAACGCAGGGGGATTCAAAATCACGTACTGAATCCATGGTAGCCGGCTTCGCGTCGATGTCCCTGCCACCCTGTATAATTTTACATAATATTATTATTATATTATATTATAATATATTTAAATACGTGTCTTTAAATAAATACATAATTGTCAGTAAAATAAAAATGCAAATGAAACAATGGGTGTTATTAAAATAATTAGATATATTAATGTTGATGGATGGAGAGGGATAGGGAGGCCAAAGAGAAGATGGATGGATTGTGTGAGAATGATATGAAAGAGAAGGGAGTGAATGACAGCGTGACGGTTGACAGGGGAGAGTGGAAGAAGAAAACGTGGTGTGCTAACCCCAAGTAACATGGGGCAATATACATGATATGCATGACATGTTTAAAGTGCATGCTTCTTTCTTTCTTGTTCGTGTGGTTAGTGACTAACCTGGTGTCAGAGTTGCCGCAATGGGCCTCTGACTTGGCTTCACATGCCGTCGAGAAATATCTCTCAGGCATGCCGGTTTCCTCACGATTTGTTCTTTCACCGTTTTCAAAGCAGGTGATAATTATACAATACGCACATAAATCCGAAAAGTCACGTCAGTTTTATAGATGGGAAATCCAATTGGGCGGTACGTAAATAATTAAAACAGATAATTTCTAATTAAAAATAATCCGTTCCTATTTGTACTGCTACCATTTCTAAGAAATATTCACTAATATCATCAGTTTGCACGTTGTCTATAGTCAATTAGTCCCGGAAATGTTTTATACGAACGTCTGTACCTTCCATTTCCGCTCTAAATCTGTGTCACCCGTTACTTCCGCACGAATCAAAATGGCGGCGCAAGCGTAAAGCGTAGAATAGAATCTTTGTAATATGAACGAAATTAAAAACCGTGCCCTCTGTGTTGAGTTGTTTTAAAACGTGCAAAGTTATAATTTTAATTCTCGAAATGAAAACGCGTCTTAACACACAGTGTCTACTAGTGAAAATATTCATGATGGTTTTTTCAACATCACTGGATTTCATTATCCAAACCAGGCAGGCGGCAATGTAACTGTGTTGCCGTCTCACGTCAATCGCAGTAATTATTAGTAAGTATAAATTTTCATAAATAAATATTACATACTATGTGCGAAAGGTGTGTTTTCAATTTAAAAAAATCGTTCGAATGTACAGTATTTTTATCTCACGAAACGACTCGCGCTTTTCTCTTGGTTACCAAGTGTACAAACACGCTGTGAATGTGTGTGTAAGCGCAGGAGCTCTAGGTACCGTTTGAGACAATGGCGAAGTCGGAAGAGTGTGATATGTGCTGACGCTACTCGTCTTCACGCACACATTTACAGTGTGTGTGTGTACTGCACAGCCAGCGTGCCAAGTTGGAATGTATGTGAGAACATGTCTTTCAACTACAAAGTTAAGTTTGTTCTTGGAATAAATTCATGTCAACTACGGAAGTCTTCATTGAGCGTGTCCGACACGCATATTGCCGGTTTTATCAATACCATTTCACATACACTTCACATTTCACGATTTTTTTCCAATAACACCCTCTGTCAAAGTGATAAAAAAAACGCACGGATAGATAAATACAGACAAATAAATATAATAAAAAATAAAATGGTGTGGGAAATACAATGAAGAGTAAAATATTATGTAATCCGCGTGTCTGCATCCGACGTAACATCAGTTACTTGTCTATGCCTTTAGTATCTGTGGTACTCTATGGCATCGTGTTGACAAGTAAAGAGACGCAAACATAATATAAACATAAATATAAAAAATAAAACAAAATGCGAAAGAACTACTGTGTTTGTAGTTGGTGAACAATCGCTGCCAAACGCCAAAAAGACACAATACTATTACAAAACTGAAAACTGGTATTAGCGCCATCTATAATTATTATTCTCAAGTAAAGCAAAACCGAATCCATAAGTTTACCCCTTACCAAAAATCGCTTAACGCACCTAAAGAAGTTTTTACTTCAAAAATTTAAATATTTTGTTTCAGTTATATCTGGGCACATATGAAACGATAAACGATAGGTGCACGGTTCCAATTGGTCGTTTCCTATGGACAAGACCCTGGGCCGGCAGGAAACTCCACGGTTACTCTTTTAAAAATAATTGGCTTTTACAATATTTTCAAATAACAGTGTTAATAGGTATGAGCGGACAGTGTAGGTCTTTCAACAAGTATCAGGTACTTAACAAGATAGAAGATGGTCAACAAATGTACAGTACTCTCAGCGTTCTTACATTCACAAAATAGAAAATAATCTATAAAGAAGATAAATAAATTAATGAAAATAAAAACCAATTTTAAACGAAATGACATGATTACTATTATAACTGAAACAAATCTGAATAATTATGAAGCACTGTAGCGTGTATTACTTATCTCATGCCAAGCAATTAAGGTGGATGCAATAAGGTAGCACTTGAAATTAAAATTTTCTTACGTTTTTTGCAATTTGCAGGTCAGTGTTAGGTTGTATGTTGATTCAAATATGATTTGCGACCGTAACAAATATGGCTTTTACAGAATTATAGTCATTAGAATCAACAATACAACTCCTTAAGTTTGAATTGGCCTCAAATGTCATGATTACATGAAATGATCATTGAACAGAGTAAAATGAAGTAGGTACTTAGATAGATGTGTTGATGATTTTTATGATTCTAGTTCTATAAATTAATATATGATACGGCCGCGAATAATATTAAAGTCAACCCGATACTGACCTACAAATTGCAAAAAATTTAAGAAAATTTTAATTTCGCGGGCTACCCTAACGCTTTCGCTTTAATCAATGCAAATCTGCAATGTCTGTGTCTTATAAATAAAGATTATTATTATGTTATTATTATTATTAAATATCCAACAAAATGCAAAAGAAAATGTGTTTCCGTTCGAAGTGTTAATGCAGTTGTAATTGGCAATACATGATTAATTTTTTAATGCGATTTCCAATTAAACCTGAACCGGTTCAGGCATGAAATAGACTGTTTGAGTTTCTTTATTACATTCTTTTTAGGGTTCCGTAGCCAAATGGCAAAAATTAAACCCTTATAATTTCATCATGTCCGTTTGTCCGAATGTGCGTCGTATTGGCACTACGTATATCGATGAAAATTGGAAGTAAGGTGTATTCTGTGCACCGCGAAACAATGCAGCATAATCAACCTATAACGTTCCCACTGCTGGGACACCTCCCCTCTGTGAGAGGGCGTGGGCCGTAATCTACCACGCGGGCCAGTGCGAGTTGGTAGATGTCACATTTCTTCGAATTTTTCGTTCTAGGACATGCCGGTTTCTTCAAGATATTTTCCTTCACCGTTTTGAGAGCAGTGGTGATGAAATAATTTACAATAAGTAAAGTGCCGTGGTTTCGAACTTACGCTAAACAATGATGTGATTGCGAATAAAAAAAAATAGTGATAGCATTCCTCATACACATGTAACCGAAGGATGAACAAATTAAATTCAATGCACTTGAGGGAATCGTTGGAACCCATAATAAAAAATATGATGATGTATTATATCTCTAAATGACTTTATATGTACAGGAAAAGTTTTTATCCATTGCGCAAATTTTGACAAATTAAACTTAAACGAGTTTTATTGAACATACTTTTTTGTTTTGATACGTCATAGTACAAAAAAAAAAGTTATCGTTAACGAAAGATGTTTACTTTAAAAGTGGTTGCATGGCTACCCGGCGGCGAGCGGCGAAGCGGAACGCGCGAAATTACCTACCTATCAGCTGTGTGATCGCTCGATTCGCCGGCGTAGGTATTTACGTGGGTTACAATACTTACAATGTATTGATCGTTAATTTTATCAGATTCGAACTAGACTTTTTTATGTTTAGGCCGTGACCTGAAGTTATTTGAAGAGTAATTCTAATTTTTCCTTCATACTTTAATGGGCTTAGGACCATCAAAATACAGAAAATAAAGCATTATTATCAATTAAATTTACATTACTTAATACCTTATGCCGCTTAAATGGTCTTTTCCATTCACGGGGTTAAGGATTCCATGGGCTCGCATTCGAGGTATGCTCTGTGAGCTGCTCGCAACCTTTCACCACTCAGTACATACACTCGCACCATCTCATAAAACTCGCGGTTAGTGAAGTCTGACATCGTGACCGGTAGGTCTGTAAAAGTACGACACACGTGCAGCGCGGGAAAGCGATTAGACGCGACGTCACACGACAGCGCGTGCGATGAGCGGGTCGGGTGTCGGTCACAGCGTCCGGCGCGCGGGCGTCGCCTTGCCGCCCGGGGAGGGAGGGGAGGTTCAACACCGCCTCTTGGGCCGGCCTCCGCGCCGCGCGCGCCCATTGATATTATTACGAATAGATTGTGTCCATATTTTGCTGATTTAAAGTAGGATAAAAAAAAATAAAAAAAAATTGAATAAATTATGGAAATGTGTTCTATTACTGATTTTGAACCACCAAAAAAAATTTGCGCACTGGTTAAAAACTTTTCCTGTATTTAAGTCAATAGTTTGTAAGATCCGAAAATATCTCGTTGTTTTCGGTTCCAACCGCAGTTCAAAGTTCAGTTCAAAGTTTTTTCGAGACATACTATGGAATACAAAGTTATTTATGCGCTCTATAAAATCAGTACTGTGCATGCGTAAATAATCATCCTAACTACGGAACCCTTCACTGTGCATGGTCCGAAACGCACTTGGATGTTTTTTCCTTTTCATGTGAGATGCTGGAAAATGTAAAAGAAAAAATAAAATAAAACAATAAAACAAAAAAGTAGAGAAATGTGATAACGAAATGAGGATACTGTGATTATTATGATTTTTTTATTGGTTTTTCTATTTGTGAAAACAGATCTGTTTTCACATGATATTATTATTGATGTTTGTGTCGTAGATGAATTTGTTTATGCTGCTTTCAGGAGTGACGCTTTTAATGTAGGTAGGTACGGTGGGCCTTGCACGTAATACACGAACAATCACAATCTGAATCATTTTGAAAGGGATTGCTAATCCATTGCTTCATAAGTTGGATAAAAAAATCTGCTCAACAACGTAAATAACGCAACGAAAAGTAGGGCATCTCGTAGCTGACGTCTGTGGTCATGACTACTTAACCGGTCATTCCTGTGGCTGCCTTAAGCTTCTACACTCAAAGCCTTAAAGCCTTAAGCCAGCCAGGGGCAAAACTATGCTAATTAAAACTAGGCGATCGCTCGCTAAGGGCAACCCAACCCTGCTGGGGTTGCGGGTTTGTCTGAAAGGGATATCGCGGCCCCGGCACACAGGCAATGGAAGGAACACGGGTGGGTTTTAGTCAGTAAAAGTCTGACACTCCCTCTCGCTCCGCCCAGAGCGGGAGGAGTCATTTGATGATTGCCCACCCAAAAAAAAAAAGAAAAAAAAGGGCAACCCCTGTGGGGTCCGAACCTCGGCTTAGGGCGTCGCTGGGGGGAGGACAGCAAAATAGGACAGGCTGGATCAAAGATATATCATTATTATTAATCGGGGAATTTAAAGCTACAGGCTCAGCATCGACGCAGGCTGGCGCATCGTCGAGCAAGGGTTAGGAGGGAGTATCATTTATTCGGGATGGTCGCTATCTTGGACCTCTGGTCCAAGATGGAAAGTGTGTCGGTGTATTGTGTTTCTTCACTGTACTGGTTTCCCTATTACTCTCCTGGAGGAAGGTTATGAGGTCGTCTGGGTCGGAATGGATTTGCCTCGGGCGGCGGATCTTACTAATTTGACTTGGGACATAACTGGCGGCCTCGACAACCAGAAGGTTGCGATGGGTGGCGGCGGAATCAAAGAAACGCTTGGAATTGCGTTTGAGAAACTGGTGGATTTTGGGGAGTCTACAGTCGAGATGGAGGGTCTAGTTCCTACAGAACCAAGGGGCTCCAGTGGCCTTACGAAGGAATCTGTTCTGGATCACCTGCAATCTATGGATATGTCGGGGCTTTGCTTGTGAAAAGACAGCGTCCGCATAGGTCATGATAGGGCAAATGCACGTTGTGAAGATTCGCAATTTGCACTTGAGTGACAATTTGCTGCGTGCATTCAGTATGGAGTGGAGTCTACGAAAGCGAAAGCGGCCCGCGCGTGCGCCTTCGTTATGTGCTCAGCGAAGGTGAGATGTTGGTCGAGGACCACACCTAGATACTTGGCTCGCTTCTCCTAAGGGATCGGCTTGCCGAGCATGGTGATGGGTCGAGGCAGGGTGGGTTTATTACGTCTTCGCGGTTTTGAAAATAAAACCGCTTGACTTTTGTCGGGGTTAACTTCGATCCTCCACTTTCTTAACCAGGCGCATATTGCATCTCGCAGTTGACCTCTGAGGAGGTCTTAGCTGCTTAACCTGACTTTCCTGTGGCTGCCTTAAGCTTTTACACTTAAAGCCTCCAGCCAGGGGGGAGGGATTTACATTTTGGTTTCGCTTAAGTACTATTCTACTATGGTACGAGTATAAGTAGCGGGTGGTTCTAGAATTAGAAATAAATGTTTTATAATTTTTAACCAATGATAAGTAAGTGAGGCCTGGATATTTTGGTCAGGTATGAACTTGATTCTCGACAGGTTGTAACCTGCTCCCTGCATTTTGCCTAGTTTATTTTCGACAAGTTGCAACTTGTTCTTGGGCGATGCCATCTGACTAGTTTCTTGTCGACAAGTTGCGACTTGTTGGTGAGTGAGGCCATTATTCTGTTTATGTGTGTTTAGGTGACTGTTAGTGATTTACCTGTGTGTTCTTGTCAAGTTAGGACCTGCTTGGTGGGCATTACCATTATAGTTTATGTATGTGATTGTATATTTTATTTTTCTGCACGCTTTTGGTTGTAAGTAGGTACTCCAGTATTTGAGCGGATGGACTATAAGGAGTCTACACATCAAGCCGCCGGTGCCGACGGGTTAACAGGCAAGCCGGACAACTTTTGTTTAAAATGAGTTCAGCTTTGGTGTGGAGACACCCTTACATACATCTCAAACACAATATTTTACAATAAGTTCGTACAGGTGGTGTAGGTACAGTTAGTGTAGTTAGTTAGTGTAGTTTATTTATTTATTTTAAATATTAGTTATATATGTTTATTAACTGAAGGGTAATATTTACAAGTGGGTCCATAGCAACTTATAACTAATTAATTAATAAAAATAGCAAAATTATATACTAACTTAAGTAAAACTATTAAAAAACTAAAATATAGCATCGTAAAATTCATCCGCATCGCTGTCGACTGGTAAGGTACCCAAGAGAGAAGGCCGCATTGCCACGTTGTATGGCAATGCTTAGCCTCTGCCAAAGGTAAAAAACCAGCCCTTGGGTCACGGCAAGTGTCGAATAGCCGTTTTGAAATTTAATTAAAGAGGCCATGAGCCCACTCGGACCCCACGGCCCGAGGGTTTCGAACCTGTAAGGTTATTATACTTACGCCGCTTGAGGTTTTCTGCAGCCGCAGCAGCAGCACCAGCACAGCTCGCCGAGCCAGGAAGATGGGATTGCACAAGAGTGTCGACACAGGTTGCATCCCACACTAAAAGCCTACTCACCTTCCATGGAGATAAAGACATGCCATCCGGTCTCTTGCCATTTTCGCGTGGCAAGCCATTGGGTTCTAATATAGCTGGAACCCCGGCGGTGACAAGAGCTCGTAGGATGATGTCGTTATTATTTATTTAAAATAGATACGCCATCAGTATATTTCGTACATTAAATATTAAAAGTTAACATGTATGGGTTCTTATGCATATACCAATCACAGGTGTACACGACATTCACATAACACAAAGACATTTGCAATAAGTTGTATATTCAAATTAAATTCAAGCAAGGTTCTGCAAGTGCTTAGTCAACAGAGTTTTTACAACAGTCAACAGAAATACAGGCTGGCAGGGACATCGACGCGAAGCCGGCTACCATGGAGTACATGATTCTGAATCCCCCTGCGTTGAAATTTATCGTCGGTTATTAAAAAAATATCTCCTGTTTCATAGAAAAGTGCAATACCTACGCGGTCAAAATGAATGGAGCAGCTGTTTTTTTTTAAATAACTGACGAAAAATTAAAAACGCAGGGGGATTCAGAATCACGAACTGAATCCATAGTAACCGGCTTCGCGTCGATGTCCCTGACAGCCTGTATTTCTGTTGACTGTTGTAAAAACGCGCGCGCGTGGCACTGCTAACAACCGTGGCCGTCGGCGTCGCAATGCGTACTTATCAGGCACATTCAGACATATCTCCTTCAAAACACCAGCATTAAACACCTTACCGCGCAACAGCTTAACAATATACGTGGTAAAAGCCAGGTCCCTTCTTGTCTCCAGTTTGTTGTACCCAACCATGCCAATTACGAACAAGGTTGGGTACATCAACGGATAGAACGGGTAGACCCCGTAAAGTTTCATATACAAATACCTGATAAATTTGTTCTGTATGCGCTCCAACATAAGACTATATTTAATCTCATGTGGAGCCCATATGACAGCATTACACTCAAGTTGAGTTCTTATCAGAGCATTATACAATGCAGTTACCGCTGTAATGTTTGTAAAACCCGATATATAATTGACCACCAAGAATTCCAGGATTGTGTTGCAGGCTACTGTAAGCTGTGTCAGCATCTTCTGGTCTGATTTTCTTATCTTGGGCCTGATTATGAAAAGTACTGTTTGTAGTATCAAGCATAGCGATGATAATACTATTCCGCCGATCCAAATATAGTTCTCTAGCGGTCTCGGATAAAAGACATATGAGTGTTTGACTTCGGTTGTGTTCAACATGTTGATATGTATGTACTGCTGTGTCGCCAGTCGCTATCACACTATTAACTCCATTTTCCCCAAATTCTGACCATGGGTGCAAAGTTTATCAATTAAGGAAAAAGCAATTCATTATGGCGACGATAACCGACTTTTAATGATTTTATACTGAAGATCGCGGCTAAATGTAATACTATTATTTGGAAATAAATATATGTTAAATATGTTATTTACATAGCAGGTAGTGGTTTTCGAATTTGTGTGGGGAACACGCGTACTAAATTTGAAAAAAACTTTTTACAAAAAAAAAATACTACAAAATGAAAACGAAAATTCAAAACCAAAGACACCGGCTTCCGAAATTAAAGTAATTTTTCACTATGCAGTGTTTTTTTTGGAAGGCGGTTGTTTTTTAAAAGTAAGATCAGAAATAGCTATCCAATTTAACTTCAGTTCATACAAACACGACAGAAGAAACACAAGCATTCGACACTGACAGACAGATTTAAACTCCCAACGTAAATTAAACGTTTAAAATACACAGATTGCAACAACTTTTTGATGCGACAGTTACTATCAGAATCCGTCGCGCGTGAAATTACTACTGATTCAAAGTTAAACGGAGCTTGTAAACCACTGGAAACAGCAGATTAAAGATAAAATAAGCTGTTTTGTGGGATTTTGTTGGAGTCAGCGTAAATATAATATCACGGTTGTTTGCGCCGACGCGCGTCGCAGAGTTGTGGTGTATACTGTACGTGGTGTAAGAGATATTGACATGGAAAAGGCTTGTGCAGACCAGCGCGACTTGTCGCGCGACGCGACACGAACAATACAATTTCTAAGAAAACTTCACAGTATAACAATAACCGGTGTCGCGTCGCGCGACAAGTCGCGCTGGTCTGCACAAGCCTTTACCATGAATTCAGAATTAATCAGCTTATAATTTTTCCACTGCTGGGACTCAGGCCTCCTCTCTGCGAGAGGGAGTGGGCCGTAATCTACCACGCGGACCCAGTACGTGTTGGTAGATGTGAGAGAGAGAGTGCGTGTGTGTGTGTGTGTGTGAGTGCACGGATTAATAAATTATGAGTTTGAACGTGGAAGTCTGCCAACGTTCAAAACAGGTTTTGTTCGTTTCGAATGAGTTCTACATCTATCATGCGTCAGTCTCATTTATTTGTCAGTTTGGTTTCTGTTTTTGTTGTCTTGCAATTTAATTTAATTTATTAACTGTTGACATATTCATTATTATTATCTTACACAAATGTATTATATTTGTATGTATACATATACACATTGCAGTATAAAACTGATTTACATCCGTCACCTCACACTTTAGGTCCAGTTGAAAACCAGCGTCAGGCAAAAGTTGTCTGGCATTTTTGCTAAACTAGGCCTATTTGGCGCAGCCGCAAGGTACACTTTCCTGCTAATATCTTAGAACGCACTTTACACTTTTTATTTGTTTTCTTTCTTTTTTAATTTGGTTTTTATTTATAGTACAATAATTGTGTTGTGTTGTGTGCCTCTTAGTAGGAGGAGCTCGTGGCTAAGTAACAACAACCGCACTGGTCGATCCATCAGGTTAAGCTACGCTTGCCGGGGTTGGTCAGTGGATGGGTGACCATCTTTACATACCGAGAATCCTCCGTGCCTCGGAAAGCACGTTAAGCCGTTGGTCCCGGCTGTCATTCGTGGATCTTTGACAGTCGTTACGAGTCGTCAGAAACCCGAAAGTCTGACACCAGTCTTACCGAGGGGTATCGTATTACCCAGTTAATGGGTTGTGGAGGTCAGATAGGCAGTCACTCCATGTAAAATACTGGTATTCAGCTGCATCCGGTTAGACTGGAAGCCGACCCCAACATAGTTGGGAAAAGGCTAGCCAGATTGATTGTGTGCCTCTTAGTCTGTGCTAAATAAATGTATTTACTTTCTTCTTTCTTTGTATGTCACATGTCTTCGAATTTTTGGTTGAACCAAAAATTGCTGGTTTCCATAAGTTGTTTTCCTTTACTGTTTTGAGAACAGTGGTGATGAAATTATTTACACAAAGTAGCTACTGCGCTCCTCAGGGTTCGAACACTGGGCAGCACAAATTGTAGGAATTTTTCATCAGTTATTTAAAAAAATCTGCTGTTTCGTACAAAAGTGCATTTTCAACACTGTCAAAATGTATGAAACAGCTTTTTTTTTTATTTGCAAAAAATTCAACGCTGGTGGCTCTAGAATCTATCCACCAACCCGCATTTTGCCCACTGCCTTTCACAGAGAGGAGGCTTGTGTCCCAGCAGTTCAACATTGTGGCTGATTATGGTTCTAGAATCATATACAGAATTCATGCTAAAGTTTCCGCGTTGATATCTTTTACATTCTGTATAGTAAGTTTACATTTCATCAGGTATGTTCTGTCTCATAGCTAAGGAGCTCGTGGCTAAGTAATCCGTAAAAGTAGCCGCTCGGATCGATCCATCAGGTTAAGCTCTGGAAATAAAAAAAAAATATTAAGCTACGCTTGCCGGGTTTAGTCCGTGGATGGGTGACCATCTTTACATACCGAGACTCCTCCGTGTTTCGGAAAGCATGGTAAGCCGTTGGTCCCGGCTGTCATTCATGGATCTTTGACAGTCGTTACGGGTAGTCAGATGCCCGAAAGTCTGACAATCAGCCTTACCAAGGGGTATCGTATTACCCAGTTGCTGGGTTGTGGAGGTCAGATAGGCAGTCGCTCCATGTAAAATACTGGTATTCAGCTGCATCCGGTTAGACTGGAAGGCGACCCTAACATAGTTGGAAAAAGGCTAGGCAGATTGATTGACCTTCTCATGTATCTAAGGCCAGTTTGCCATTGAACAAATCCAGGCTTTGGGTTGCTACTGAGATACCCTCGCTTAGCATTAACATAACATCACGCTTGTGTAACAAACGGGTAGATAGAGATGTATAGTACACCCGTGCACCCACGTTCCGTCAACCTATACTAGTAGTTCTGCAAACACAAACTTTTTTGCAACAATTAATATATGACTAAAGTTATTTAAAACGGGATAACAACCATGTTTTTTTGTTTTTGTAAAACATTATTGTCAGAATTTTCTAGTGTTGTGATGAGAAAGTGGTCCTAGGTGCTCCATCAATCCCTACCTAGTAGAAAGTGGTCCTAGGTGCTCCATCAATCCCTACCTAGTAGAAAGTGGTCCTAGGTGCTCCATCAATTCCTACCTAGTAGAAAGTGGTCCTAGGTGCTCCATCAATCCCTACCTAGTAGAAAGTGGTCCTAGGTGCTCCATCAATCCCTACCTAGTAGAAAGTGGTCCTAGGTGCTCCATCAATCCCTACCTAGTAGAAAGTGGTCCTAGGTGCTCCATTAATTCCTACCTAGTAGAAAGTGGTCCTAGGTGCTCCATCAATCCCTACCTAGTAGAAACTACTGCACAGGTAGAAATCTGAAACTGAACAACATTTTGAGGAGCTATTCTGCTCGTCACGCCGAAGATCCTCATCACATCTTGACCAATTTTTTATGAAACCAGCTTTAAGTTACTATTTTTCAAATAAAAAAAGAATCATCGAAAAGACATCGGAAAATGTTTCTCATAAGGCGCAGATGTAAAAAATAAAAAATAAATCTTTTATTTACAGACTACAAAGGCCCACATTGTGTTAGTGTCTAAATTATCTTATAAACTATGTAAACCTACCCATGGTAGGCCCATCCAGCCTTTCAGCAAACACCCTCAAGATACTGTTGGTGCTTCCTCCCACTCAGCGTGTCACCGACGCCACCTTCTTACGCATTATTGCAAAATAGTCGTCAGTGTGCGCATCAGGGAACATACCTGACGCACTACAATAGGGTGGAAGCCTCAACAGCACCCTAAAGGTATTATTATATTGTATTCGCAGGGCAGATATCCAGTAGCCCTTTTTTTGCTCCCTTTTGGAGGAAGTACCAACAAAAAAATTCCCGACGGCAAAAAAAAAACTATAATGTCGTAAAACCTATTTATCAAAAGTATCGGCCAAATTGGTTTTAAAACACGATTTGTAGAGGAGTACCAACAAACTGACAGAGGAAAGCAAATTTTGCCAGACTTGAAGCAGAGACGCTTCGCTGGCTCGGTCAATTAATAGTACAATGTAATTAATGAGTATGTTGTGTAAAATCTTTAATAAAAATTAGTATCGATAAAAAAAAGAGTTTTAAATATCAATAAACATGACGCCTGTGTTCACCTAAGGGTTAGGCAGAGGTACACCCACATTTTGCCAGTTACATATATTTAAGTCTCATGCAGTAGTATACGGGGCGTGCAGTAATTTTTTTTAAACTATTATTGCTGTTAAAATTGTGTTAGGCAAAAAGGCAATGTACTCAATTATATTTTGTCTTTGATTGAGAGTGACATTTAATAAGTAAGATATTGTCTCTTGTATTCTCGTCTGTGGTAACATAAGATGTCCGTGTGTGTTCCTAAATCTCAGAGTAATAACTATTACTCTGAGTCCTAAATATTGTTTAATAAAAATGAGAAGTAACAACAAATTTGGCCATTTGTTGAAACCTTTAACAATTGTCACAAACCGGGCACAGATTCAGACACTCTGCTAGTAAACATTACTCTATGCAAAAACCGAATAAAACTTTCCCTACCCGAGCATTAACGCTGGACCGTACGCTTTGCAGTCGCGCTTGTGTCCAAGGTGTTCCTCATTAAAATATCAGAACACCTTTTATATAAAAAGCAGCTAAAGTAGACTAAAGTAATATATCACCAGCTGTTTAACGAAAACCCTTTATAACCGCTATTAAGCTGCTCTCGGCTCCATGAGGCCACGAAACACACGTTTTGACGCGACAACAGAGTGAGCCCTGTTATGTATTACATCAATATTCGGGAACCGTAATCGATTTGAGTGATAAGCTGAAGCGGTTAACGATTTGCGTTATATGTATAGCGTGACTTTGATAGCACAGCAAGTATACCTACTCTATCCTCATCATCATTTCAGCCGAAAGAGGTCCACTGCTGGATATAGGCCTCCCCGTAGCACCGCCACTTGAACCGGTTCTATGTTCTATCAACTCTATGCATTAAAAAAAACTTCAAGACTGGTTTCGGACTGCATACAAGCGTTGCAGATGCGTCACAAACTAACTCTAAAAGTGAAATAATGTGATCATGTTTTTTTTTTATTTTAACCCTTATAACAACGTTAAGGTTGCTTGTTATTGCCATATACATATAAATAAGTTTTCACAGAACTGCAATTTTAAATCGTTCAATATCCATTTAATAAAGCTGAAACTGAATGATGACTTTTATTTAATAGAAACAGTTACGGTTACATTTAACGTTAAGGGATCTCGCGCACTAGACGGCCACCACCACGACCAGTGGTAGTAGTGACCAGGTATACTATAGAAATCGTTACGAATCGCGCAATTGGTCGCAACGGTCAACCAGCCGCAGACCGGGCCACGGGCCACGGACCACGACTGGCAGGGAGTCATGGCCGTCTAGTGCGCGAGATCCCTAATTAGATCTGTGCCATTTTCATCACATATATAGTACAGCACTTCCTGCACCCTAATTGCGTGCCACACATTCTGTCACAATCCGAAGGATTTAAAAGGAAATTCTTAACACATTGCTTCGTGTGTTTGTAAAAATTCGACTGTTCGATAACGTAAATAACACAATGTATGTTGTCGAATTGTCAAAATGAATGGAATTACCATGTAGGGATCTCGCGCACTAGACGGCCATGACCACGACTTTGACCAGGTAAACTATAGAAACCGATACGAATTGCGAACTTGCTCGCAATGGCCAACAAGCCGCACACCATACAGTACTACTAGACAGCCATAACTGGCCGGAGTCGTGGCCGTTTAGTACGCGATATTATCCCTTAGGTGTTTGCGCAATAACCCCACTGCTGGCTGGGCAGTCAGCTACTATACTACCAATCTACTGGCTGGTTAATCTTTTTACATCTGCATGTGATAACGTTCTCGTATACCCATAACATAACATCACGCCTGTGTTCCTCGAAGGGTAAGGCAGAGTTGTGCCTAAAGTACACCCACAGTTCGCCATCAACTGAGGAGAAATCAAATTGAACTGCTACTGAGAAATTCCTGGAATCTCATGGTCAGCAGTAGTGCTTGCAGCAGCAGTGATAGCCTAGTGGTGTGATCGTCGGACTGCCAAGTCCGTCTCGAGTTCGAACCCAAGGCACGCACGTCTGACTTTTTGGATTCATGTGCGTATTGTATAATTATCACTTGCTTACACATTAACATACTGAAACTGTACACGAAATTACTTATTAGGTACTTACTTGTTATATGTCATTGTATTAAGGTCTTAGATTAAATATTATTATTATTTCTTAAATTTATGTTATGAACAAATACAGATATATATTTTTATTACATTTATGTATAATCACACATATTTCAGTGAAAATGATTACTAACCCAATATATATCTCACGCAGGGGGATGTCAATGCGTCATTCCATAGGGTAATTGCTGAAAATCAGCGTTGTTGACATTAGGTTCGTCCGAATTCACAGTATTTCGCTGAGCAATGACCTGTTCTTGCACAGATGCGACGCACAGCATTATTTTTCTTATTATTTGTTACAAAAGTAGTAGTAACTCTGCATCAGCATTTTGTTTTTGTGATGTTTTTGTTGACATTTTGCCAATGTCGCAAGAGTGTTACGCAATAGTGTCTTTGGTCCGTGGCCTTGACAGCAACCAATGAAAAACATTGTTTTACTTTTTATATTTTTATTTATTGGTTAGACACGAGGCTTTTGGCTACTTTTGTTAGTGTGTATTTTATGTGTTTTTGCCTTTTTATGTGCGTTTTGTTTGTGCAGAATAAACAATTTTTCTTTTTTTCTTTCTTTCTTTCTGCTTAAAAAACGGTGAAGGAAAACATCGTGAGGAAACCGGCATGCCTGAGAGATATTTCTCGACGGCATGTGAAGCCAAGTCAGAGGCCCATGGGCGGCTTGACACCAGGTTAGTCACTAACCACACGAAAAAGAAAGAAGAAGTAGCACTTCCGACCCAAAAAATAAAGTATTTTAGAATAATAAAACCGCTTGTCGCTTCTTCCTTGGAGCACACCCCACTGCTATTAATATTCATAGTGTAATTAATTCCAGTGCGCCACTGACACGATATTTATTTTAACCCCATAATGATAGCCACCGATTGGCTAGCGCTTGCTCCTGCTAATTTGTATTATTTGTTTGCGCAAAACACTGATTTTAATCAAATCTGGTTTTAATTTGGCTCTTGGATGGTCATAAGAATGTTTAGATCTAATTGTCTTCATAATAACGAAAATATAGGGTGATCAATTTGAATATATAAATGTAGCAGAATATTTGTGGCTGATACTGGAATACCGAATAAACTATGCCATTTTTTTTAACACCTTTATGGCTGTCTTTTTTTTAATCCGGCATTAAGGTGTAATTTTGGCAGATTTTATCATAGAAAGCTGCTGTTTCATAGAAAACTGCAATACCTACGTCGATGTTTGCCGTTTGTTTGTTTGTTTGTCTGTATAACTATGGGAAAAAATCTGGTAATTTTCGTGTAATCAAAATTATATTTATTAATTTCTCCGAAGTACCAATTATATTTTATGCGATTTATTAACATTAAAATGAAAATTAATACCACCCTAACAATACTCTTTTCTGAACCCACCATAAAGGTTCAACTCAGGAAACAATTTCTCTGGATTCAATCTAAAATCTTGCAAACCATTAGCCATCTTCCCACATATAATTGGGGACGTCCTATTCCTCAGTCGATTTCCTCTCCCGATGCCGGAGAAAGGCGTTCCCGCATCCTACGGATATGTGGAGGAAGTCACATCGAACTGCATGATTAAAATGTCTTCCGATCAAATGTATTTTCAATTGATGTGTTATGAAAAGAATTACTGAGGTTATGTTTCCAATTTCCTTAAAAAACCCATAACACTTGGACTTTGACTTTAAATCGTATTTTCAGTAACTTGACAGTTGGAGTTTAGTTTCTGACAATAAAAAAAGTGTGAAGACAAAACAATTACGAAGTTCAGTTAATTCAGACTAACTGATCTGTCTATTAATTATTAGTTAAAAAGATCTTGTTAGTCATCATTTATGAAATTCAAAATATCAAAATTAAATAATAAAATCACTCATGTCAAAAAATCATACTTTCATCTCGTCACGTGGAGCTGGATGAACTTAGGTAGCACTGCAGACTCTGACCTCTCAGAGATCATCCTTAGGATTCTGTTGGCGCTCCCCCGAATCCGGCGCATCAGAGAAGCTGTTTTCCTACGCATCATGACGTAAAAGTCATCGACTCGCTGCATAATAATGTTCATAAATGCATATTTAAAAAAATCATAATTTTCTGTATATTATTTCCCAGCATTTGCACTCAGTATAGGCGATTCTCACGGATATTACTGTAGAACAATGATAAAATACCCCAATGATATCATAATGCAATACTCATGAAGGTATTTGTGTTTTATTTATTAAATGTTCCAACCGTTATTCCGAACGTTTATCAGAAGACTATTATTATTTATCGACATTTTCGAACAATGGGCGAAATGGATGATAATTTTGAAAGATATTTTATTATTGTTTTTTGTTGAAATGAGAAGTAATGGGATAATGTATTTAAATGAAGGATGTTAATTGCTACTTATGGGAAGGAACAGAGATATTTCCGTAACTTTTTGTTTTGTCGAAAATAATACTACCAAGTTTTTTTTTACATTTATGGGTTGGTCGAAATCAACGTACGGAATTGGAATTCAGGGTGGATTTTTGAGATGGGGCAGTAAGGGCAGCTACCTTAACCGTTGTCGCTAGAAGAAAACGGTATTAGGAGACTGTCCTTAACTTTTTGAGACATTTTAATGTGCATTCACAGATTTTGAAAAAAATTATAGTCAGCAAGAAAATGGGCAGTTTTCACAAAAACTTTTTTTGATGCCAATCGATTCTGTTTCTTATAAGGATCCAAAAACTCTATCGGACTAGCTGAGGTTTGAGTACTAGAAAAGTCAGAAACCGCAAAAAACTTTTCCCATACATTTCGGAGGAAAGAAACTACAATATACTTTATTATGATAGACTGACTAGCCAAACAGAAACAAATCATTTGAACTTCGAACGAATACGCGTTATAATTTTATTTACTTTATGAACAAGATAGTTTGTTGCTTGTGATGTCCGACGTTCTGAGAAAAAAACCAGCCAAGTGCGTATGGGACCACGCACAATGAAGGGTTCCGTAGTTTAGATTAATTTATCGCTAAAACAAACTTGTAACATTGTAGTTGAAAAACATGTTCTCCCATAGATCGATATACGTTACAGTCAATTCTCTGCAAGTGTAAGTTTGTAAACGAATAATTTTTTGTGTGGTAAAACTACAAATTACCGATTTTACCGATTTTTTCCTTGCTTCTTGCCAAATTTCATCATTCTAGGTTAACGGGAAGTACCCAGTTTTGATTTATTTGCGAGTATCAAAATAATTATGTCGTGTAAATGGCCGTATTTTTTATTGCGTTGACTTAGAAGCTTGATTTTTTAGAGCTTCAAGGGAACAAAGACTAGAACGAGGTAGTTGATGTTATTTCAACTTGATACCTCCGCACGTTCAGCTGGACAACGAAGTGATCCTAAAAGGGTTCCGTTTTTTCCTTTAGGTACGGAACCCAGAGCGGGAGGAGTCATTTGATGATTTCCCACCCAAAAAAATAAATAAAAAAGATACGGAATTCTAAAAATTACCTAAAACTATTTAGAACTTTCAGACTTGTTTAGAAAACGTTAAAAAAAAAAACTGTCTACAAAAGACAGAAATTGCAACAAAAAAAAACTACTTACGTAAAAAGTTTTTTCAAAAGCAACAATGGTTCTGAATTTTATTCTCTATTCGTTCGAAATTTGAAGTACAATTTGTTTTAGTTGAGTTTCGGCCAGTCTATCATCGTAAAATGGTAAGTTGGAGTCACATTTCCTCCGAAATGTATGGGAAAAGTTTTTTGCGATTTCTGACTTTTCTAGTACTCAAACCTCAGTTGGTCCTGTAAAGATTTTTGATCCTTATATGAAACAGGATCGACTCGATCGGCATCAAAAAAAGTTTTTGTGAAAACTGCCCATTTTCTTGCTGACTGAAATCTTTCAAAAAGTTAAGGACAGTCTCTCAAGACCGTTTTCCTGTACCTACAATGGTTAAGGTAGCTGTCCTTACTGCCCCATCTCAAAAATCCAGCCTGTATAATGACACGAAATTGAATATAGGTAATAGAACGGAATAAAATAGGATAAATGGAATATTACAGAAGAATTTTATCGAACTGGAATAATAACCGTATTTTCTTATGTAATACGTAGAATTACACGACCGATCCGTACTATGGTTAGACCAGAATAAAAAATATAAAAAACTTTATGCGGCATATATTTAGTAACCTAATCCGCTTAAATATTCTTAAAGAGTCATAAGCGAGGCATCCTCATGATGATGATTAACTTGTTGCGAACCCGGATACGACGTGTTGCCATGTCAAACGCCGACCGCAGTGAAAACACACACACACACTGACACTGAGCTCGGCGTTTGACGTGGCAAACGGTCGGGTTCGCAACAAGTCAATTGTCATCCTGAGGATGCCTCGTTGAGTGGTAAAACACGTGTCGATTTCTTACAGTGTTCTTTATGACTCTTTAAGATAGTTAAGCGGATTAGGTTATTAAATATGCGTCGTCTTTTGTATTTTATAATGGATTTCCGCAAAGTCACGCCTGTGTCGATTAACTAACCAAAATACGGGTAAAATGGTAAGAATATCCTGGCCAGAGAATCTATGAACTGACTTTTTGACAATATCTACTCATCACACTGTTTTTTTATGAGTTGTATTGCAATATGTGGTTAGCTAGTGACCTCGACAATTGATCATATTATTTACTGTTATTAGTAATTAACTCTTTGTTTATTTATTTTACATCGATGGTCCTAGTTTATCATTTATAACTTCCAGTTACAACTATATGTAAGCGGGCACGCCCTTTATGCCTGGAGGCTTTTTTATTTAGATATTAATTCTGTTTACGTTTAGTTTTTTTTATTTCGGCCTGAGTATCGATGATTGATTGGTTGAGTTCTCGATGATTTTGTTTGGTATATTGGCGTGTGCTAGCTAACATATTGCTAATAATTTGAATTATGTTTTGTGTTGCGTAATGTAAATTATTTTGAATACTATTATATAGAATCTTTTTTTTTGTTCTTCTAACTGAACAGACAGCTGTGCTGCTGGGGAGTTTGTTGCGCCACTTCTTCTTCCCAGCGAATGCACTAGGAAGTGGTGAAGGGTGGGCGTTTTGGGGGACTGTCTTATGTAATTTTGACGTTCGAAAAGTGCTGATTCTCAGCCTAGTTTGAATAAATGACTTTTGAATTTTGAATTTTGACTAATAGGAAAATCATGTAAATCAGATGACCTATTCTCGAAGATAGAGCACATTATACCGGCTGATATTTTTTATCGTCTCGAGAATAATATGGTGTGTTGTGTAAGTGGAACAGAAGCCATACCCGGGAATATTTGCTTAGTAGCATTGAACAGCGGGCGGGCGGGGGATGCGCGAGCGGCTTGTGCGCCTGCGAAAGGATATCAAAGAGGTCGACGGCAAGTGCGGCGACTACCTATCGGCCGCTAAGGAAAGCTACGAATTCATTGATACATTCCGCGCATTTAGTAAGGTGCGTATAATTTGAAATTCAATATTTTTTACCGTTTAAAAAAAAACAAAAACAAAAAACTGTGCCATAGGCTTCTACTCCGTTCGCCTATTATACCCTATTTTTTTCGAGACGATAAAAAAAATCATACGGTATACAGACAGAATGACAGGCATTGCGTTTTATAAGAAATGCAAGGAAAATTAAACTAGGAAACAGAAAATAATCGCATTATGGTTCAAATGGAAAGCAATCACATCGTCTGTGACTCATTTTATATACAGAACCCAGACGCAAGCGACGCGACGTTACATAGGAATTTAATATACTGTTTTCCAACTGTCTTCTACGCATAGCAGAGGGAATTTCTCATTGTAAGAACATTCGAATACATTTTCTTGGAGTAATATTAGGAAATGTACTAAATGTGTGTTTAGAATGTTCTATAAGAAACTTATAAAACCGTATGTTGATGCTCATGTCGTGATTCCTTGGAGGTTGAGGGTGTGGCGGCATCTATATCGCCACAGATGAACTATGAATTAAGGACCTGACGTCACCCAAATTCTACATCGTGCAATTAGAGTTTACCGCGCGATCATCATATATACTAGTAACTTCCCCGATATCAATCGTTGACAGTTGCCCGCCAGACACGACACCCGTCTGGTCGGAGGATACTCCCTTTTCAATAGAGGATGAGTGAACTTTACACCCTGTTCCTCATAAAGAGTACCCTTTATGAGGAACAGGGTGTAAAGTTCACTACATTTATCACACATACATTATATTTATCTATAAAGTTGTATCTTTACCTTCGAATTGGCCACCCTGTCTATAGAGTAATTGATTAATTTGTGTGTAGGACTGCCTCTGTGTCTAGTGTTTGCTAGTGCTACTGTTGAGCATGACGTCCTTGATTATATTCCCAGTTCGGGCTAAGTGTTACTGCGGTTTTCCCATCAAAACCTTTTTTTATAATTCATTATGTTTTTTTTTTTCATTGTTTCTCTCAAACAGAGCACCTGCCATCTCTCTGCCACCCTTGGTTGACTGGTAGAGAATTCCTAAGGCATTAAGTCCACCTTTGTACCTTTTTGAGTTCGAAAAGTTGAAATAAATAAACATTTCAGGCAGTTCAAATCTTCAAAATTAACAAATATGAAAGATAATATTTATCTAATTTAAAAGCTAACAGTCTTAAAATAATAATATATATTTTTTTATGTTTTTATAAAAATATTTAGAAATGTAAGTTGTGTGTTTGTAAGTGAGATAAAGGAAAACAATAATATGTAAAAGTATATAAAAGGGGGGGGGGGAAGAATCATAGGGCATTAAAAAAATTCATCCGCATCGTTGTCAACTGGAAAAGTGCCTAAAAGGCTGGCAGCATTGCCACATTGTATTTCAATGGTGAGTATTTGGCCCAAAAATAGGCCAGCCCTCTCTGGTCACGTGAAGAGTCGACCAACCTACACTAATAGGCCTACACTGTCCTCTCATACCTTTTAAAACTGTAAAACCATTTACTTTTAAAAGAGTAACCGTGGAGTTTCTTGCCGGCTCTTCTCCATAGGAAACGACCAATTGGAACCGTGCACCTAGCTTCTGACGTTTCATAAGTGCCCTTGTAGGTTTATGTGAAATAAAATATTTTGATTTTGATTTTGAACCGCTTGGCGATGTCTCGAAAAACCAAGTAGGCACTCGGACCCCATGGCCCTAATGTTTCAACCCCAAATGGCTCGAACATATAAGTCCCAATATGATTGGAGTATTTGGCCCGTTTGAGGTTTTCCGCAACTGCAGCAGCGCCCCAGCACAGGGTGAGTTGGCGCAAGGGTGTCGACACACGTTGCATCCCACACCAAAGGCCTACCTAATTTCCAAGGCATTATGGTCATTCCGTCTGGTCTCTTCAATTTAAGGCTAATTTTATAGACAGCAGATCTATTACAAGATTTCGATGTTAACTAAAATTTACTATTATGAAAGTCTACAATTTCTACGTTTCTTGTTAAATACACAAGCAAGAGATAGCGATAACCACTCTCACGTACATATCTATATCCTTCAGTACACCAAATATTACTAAACCAACATTATCAATACCAACCATGATTGTTGTGACGTTACAATAATTACAACCGTCGTTAACCCATCGACGGCAGTACACATCATTATTTCAGATAACAACGTGATATTGAAAGGGTTGACTCTTAAGCGGTATGTGAATTAGAATGGAGTAGGTAATAATGCGCAGCTTGAGAATAGAGGGGCAATTCCCGTCTTTTATTTAAGATAAGAACGGTGATATTCTAATCTCAGTCTTTGTTTCTACAAATGAATAGAATTGTAGTGTTTGTCATTACAAACAGACACTACAATTATATTCATTTGTCATTAATTTTGACATTTCTAAATCATCATCTTCCTGCCTTTAGAAAACGTGTTGCGCCCCCACGTAACATGGGATGTCGGCACAACACGTTTTCTTTTTCCACTCTCCCCTGTCAACCGTCACGCTATCATTCTATTACTTCTCTTTCATATCATTCCTCACACAATTCATCCATCTTTTCTTTGGCCTTCCTCTCCCGCTCCATTCATCATTCATTCTTTTGTCACAAATATAAATATAATATTGCACTAACACTAAAATATTTATATTATGTGTATATGAAGGAAAAACATATACCACATGATTTTTTTTACCGTCTCGAAAAAAATATGGTATAATAGGTGAACGGAGTAGAAGCCTATGGCACAGTTTTTTTTTTTTTTTTAACTAGAGAAAATATCGAAATTCAAATCATACGCACCCTACTAAATGCGCGGAATTTATCAATGAATTCGTAGCTTTCCTTAGCGGCCGATAGGTAGTCGCCGCACTTGCCGTCGGCCTCTTTGATATCCTTTCGCAGGCGCACAAGCCGCTCGCGCATCCCCCGCCCGCCTGCGTGGTCAATGCTACTAAGCAAATTCCCGGGTATGGTTTCTGTTCCACTTATATAACACACCATATTATTCTCGAGACGATAAAAAATTCCAGCCGGTATACATACATAGACTGCTAAAGTCATCACCCTCCATTATGGCTTTGTCGTAGTCGGGTAAAAAAAGGGGAAGAGCTCATTCGGTGTGCTAGCTAACATATGGCTAATAATTTGAATTATGTTTTGTGTTGCGTAATGTAAATTATTTTGAATACTATTATATAGAATCTTTTTTTTTTGTTCTTCTAACTGAACAGACAGCTGTGCTGCTGGGGAGTTTGTTGCGCCACTTCTTCTTCCCAGCTAATGCACTAGGAAGTGGTGAAGGGTGGGCGTTTTGGGGGACTGTCTTATGTAATTTTGACGTTCGAAAAGTGCTGATTCTCAGCCTAGTTTGAATAAATGACTTTTGAATTTGAATTTGAATTTGAATTTTTGGCATCAAAAAATTCGGCAGCTTTTCCACGTTGGATGGCAATGCTAATTCTTTGGCCAAAAAATAGGCTAGCCCTCTGGTCAGGTGAAGAGTCTACCAACCACTTGGCGGTGTCCCGAAATACTTGATGAGCACTCGGACCCCTAGTGTTTCAAACCCAAACAGACATGAATTTGACTTATTTAATGATGTTGTATCCAGACCCAGTCGCAAAGTGCATATGCTTAATGTTCCTAGGCGTAGAATTAAATTGTTTTCTAATAATGAATACTGCATGTCCATTACCGTTTATAACAAATTACCTGATGGCTTCAAAACTCTCAGCCTCAGAACATTTAAAAGTAAATTATTTAACCTTCTTTTAAGCAAATGTTATTACTCGACTGAAGATTTTATGAATGAAAAAATCTAAATATTTGACATTATTGCCTATAAATCATATTTTATCTCTTTGACTTTATTAAATTCAGACTTATATAATTAATCTCTTCTACAACTATTGTTTAATTTATTAAAATTATTTGTAATTGTAATACTAATGATTAATAATTTAATTTTAATGTAATGATGACCCATAATTTTACAAACCATATTTGTACGCCGGAAACGGCAGAATATTATGATCGTAATACATAATGCACATAACAACTTTGTACAATATTCTGACAAATAAATGCTTTCTTTCTTTCTTTCAAACGGCTCAAACATTTAAGGTTGTAATATTATCTTATATTGATCGTCTTTTAAGTTCGAGAATTGGTATTGGTTGGTATTTGTACTTGTACTCCTTTGAGAGTCACATACTTTTTTGTCCGTAGAAATAAACACTCCTTTTAATTAGACCATTTTTATTAAGGGTTTTAATGAAGACTATGTAGAAATAAAGGAGTTAAGTAGTCCATTATTTGCTGGTTCAAATGTGTTACTTTGCCAATACTTACTCGTGGTATTTTTTTTGTTTTTACTTAAGCCTCTCGTCCATGACTGTTCCGACTGATCGGTTGCGTCGTGTATGGACAGCCATTGAAATACTTGCATAATCAGCCTCTAATGTTCCTACTGCTCCCAGCAGCTTTTCCATACAAAATTGACAGATGTCAATTTTATTTCATGGATAAACTTTGGTTATTATCTTTTATCTTATTGCGGTTTGACAACTTTTGTATACAAAATATATGTCCAGCTGTCATATAATTTATTCTTCAGATTAACGTTACAGGCTTCCTCTTCCTGTGAGAGGGAGTGGGCCGTATTCCACCACACAGGCCCAGTGCGGGTTGGTATAATGTCATATGTCTTCGATTTTTGTTTTGTGGTATTTTGTTAGAGTAAGCGTAAATATAATATCACGGTTGTTTGCCCCGAAAGGGCAGGCAGAGTTGTGGTGAATACTGTACGCGGTGTAAGAGACATCGACGCGCAAACTTGGATCATTAATTCAGCATTATCAGTTTAATGTTTCCACTGCTGAGACACAGGCCTTCTCTCTGTGAGAGGGGGGCGGTTTGGTGGATGTCACATGTCTTCGATTTTTTTTAAGTACTAGGTTATGGACATGGATTACTCACGATGTTTTCCTTCACCGTTTTGAGAGCAGTGGTGAATAAATAATTTACACGAATTAAAGCGCCTGTCTTACCTAATTCTCGTAGGTAAGTCGTGGCCGTTACCACTGGTCCACCATTGCGCCCATTATTATCGTCGTTTATTTATTTTATTTCATATCTAATTACAATATTAAATATTTCTTAAAATAGTTAATTGACTCAGGCGTGACTTCGCGGAAATCCATTATAAAATACAATAGGCGACGTATACTTAGTAACCTAATCCGCTTAACTGTTCTTAAAGAGTCATAAAGAACCCTGTAAGAAACCTGAAAGAAAAGAACAGTTAAGCGGATTAGGTTACTAAATATACGTCGTCTATTGCATTTTATTTCTTAAAACAAAAAATATATATGAGGTCCGCCGGTGTCGGGAGCAGGGTCCAAGCTACCGGTGGTTAGGGTGGCAGAGAGAGGTACCTCCTCACAATTCGAGCCGTATCCTCACAATACTGCCCTCTGCATCAGGCCCTTGATCCAACCGCCAATCCAACCGCGAGAGCTATTATTATTATTCCATATTAAAATACTAGCTCGCGGCTAAGTAATCACAGCCGCACGGGTCGATCAGATTAAGCTACGCTTGTCAGGGTCGGTCCGTGGATGGGTGATCGTCTTTACATACCAAAACTCCTCCGTGCCTCGGAAAGCACGTTAAGCCGTTGGTCCCGGCTGTCATTCGTGGATCTTTGACAGTCGTTACAGGTCGTCAGAAGCCCAAAAGTCTGACAACCAGTCTTACCAAGGGGGTCGGCACGAAGCTTTACCCAGTAACTGGGTTGTTGAGGTCAGATAGGCAGTCGCTCCATGTAAAATACTGGTATTCAGTTGCATCCGGTTACACTGGAAGCCGACCCCCACATAGTTGGGAAAAGGCTAGGCAGAGATTGAAATACGAGTAGGTACTAGTACCATGACGTTCTACTCTTCTACTCATTGGCGATTTGAGTTAGTAACTGCTTATTTTTGAGTAACGTCGGATGACGCGACTACCCATAGTTTCCAAGGGATTTATTTCCATTCATTGCCACCACACACCTCATTGGTTTTCAACCTTTCATAAAATTAATATCCATAGTAGAAGAATTTAGTTTACCAAACTATAACCAAAAAGCAAATCTCTAAAAAACAATTTAGTAAGAATAAAAAAACCGGCTAAGTGCGTGTCGGACTACGTACAATAAAGGGTTCTTTATTTGGAATGAGTTTACCCCAAGAACAAACTTAACTTTGTAGTTGAAAAATATGTGCTACGCAATGTATGGTAGAACATGTTTTTGCAGTTGCAAATGTAAGTTGGTCGTATTACTCGTTAACTTGTAGAGCCTACTTAATTGTGATAGTTTTACTTTTAATTTCGTTAAATATACTACTCTCGTGATTTTTTTCACATATTTAAAAGCAAAAATTTGCTCTAAAGCTTAACATTTCGCAAACTGATCCCTTAATCCAAAAATTATTTTACACAGTCACAATATTTTTGAAAAGTCTTTCCAACGACACCCCACACTATGGGATAGACGAGAAAAAAAAACATCCCCAATTTACGTGTAGGGGATAAACCCTAAAAAATATATTTTATTTTACCATTTTGTCGGCGTGATCAGTATGCCATAGTACATACTCATGTCCAATTACAGCTTCTAGTACTAAGACTCTCTGAGCTGAGAAGAGAAGAGAATAAGGGTTCCCGGTTGACTATGGAACCCTAAAAATGATATTAAAAATTAATATTTACAATTTAAACTTTTAAACCAGTATGATTTACTTAATTTTAGTTTAAGTAAATGAAGTTGGTGAGTTACTTGAAGACTGTTTAATAGATGCACTGGTACTTGGAACAATTAAAACTTTAGCATCAACTATTCAAACTTGGTTCTAGAAATCTAGAACTTGTCTAGAAGATTCTGTTTGTCTTTGACGTTTCATTAATCTTGAGTTGACTAGTTATGAGTTTCAATCCAAATATATCTATAACTACATGGTCAAAATAAATTAGCTAGCGAAACTCGGCAGACGTGATTGCAATGGTATCTATATCTCAACAAAATAAAAAGATTTGATGATATTTTTTGTTGGGTCAACGACCGCTGTTGGCGTTATAACATATTTGTATATATAACAATTGCTTGCTGCCTATGAATAATAAAAGTCATTCGTAGCTGCACTTACAGTAAACACCAAAGCGCGCAGCAAGCCAACAACAAGACTTACCTAAAAAACTTCATGCAAAAATTTAGCATAGATTTACTGTTATACATAAATATGTCAACATCGGGCTCCTGAGCAATCGGGCGTTCAGTAGATTGATCGCCTGGGTTGTGGGAGCATATCAAGTAGTTTGGGTACGCACTGTCGAGCCGCGAACAGGCACCGCGAGGCATAGGCACGCGCCGAACCTCAGCCGGTCCGGAACAAACAATAAACAGCGAGCTAGAGTAGTCGTGTGTAATCTACATCGCCACACGTGAACTACGCATCGAAGACCTGACGTCACACAAATCCTGCATCGCGCAATTAGAGTTTACCGCGCGATGGACATGTATACAAGCTCCCGACTTCAACCTCTGGGCAGTTGGCGCCAGATACGATACCCGTCTGGTTGGAGGATCCTCCCTTTTCTATGGTAGACGAGTGAACTTCTACCTAACTACACCCTGTTCCTCATGCCACTAAAGTCACATCATCTATCTTATTATTGAACAATTCAATGCCTTATTCACCATCCATCTTGCTGTACGTCCCGCCAAAGTCGTGCTGCTGGACCGTAGCATACACACTATACACGCGCACATCCAGCGTGCTGTTCGTCCGCTCACAGCAGCGGTTAATTTTGCCAGATTGGGGTTTTTTTCGCCATTTTCCCCCAAAATTCCCTAAATCCCTGTTAAAATAAAATAGCCGTGCATAATATTGGATTTTATGCATAATATGAATCATTTTACCCTAAAAAAGGGCGAAATCCTCAAAAATGGAAACACTGGCTGAATCTGCTGTACAGCAAGCATATACACGAACTAGTACGCATGAGGCACGACGCTCGTTGTGGTGGGGGCGCTTGGTGGATGCAAAATTGGGTCGTGCAAATCCAGCAAGCAATTAATAATAATTTGACGAACATCGAGACTATTCACCGTCGTTTTTGGTCGTGTATCGTGCATGGCCTTGGCGGGACGTAAATTAAATATTTATTATTTATTTATTTATTTATTCATTTATTTATCACAAACACAACTATCATTACAGGCAATAATCCTAATGCGGAATAAATTCCAGAATCAATGACGAACAACGAGAATTTTTCACGCGCCAATATGTTCATTTGTTTCTTCTTTACTTTAAACAGCTCTAACTGCAAACCATATCAAGATTTAAATAAAATCTTTGATAAGTTACCTTCTTGGTTGCCATGTGTTGAAGTAAAAAGTTCGTTCCAATTTTAAATAACACGGCAGACATGTTTTTATTTGGCCGCTAAACACGACAGATATGAATTTTTCGCTCATGTAATCGGCCATTTCAATTTATCTCGAAGAAGGTTGTCAAAATAATGCTCGAATTTCCAAGCATATTCGAGAAAAGGCCTTGATAAAGTAATTAAAAATACCAACCTCATTACTTGAATTCACATTCAAAATGGGAATGTGAATGATGCCAGCACCATTCCTATTCGCTCTTTTAATTAAAAGCTAACTTTGTACCTAATTATTCTACCCCGTTTTCCTCACTATTAAGTACACACACTACACAGTACACAACTACACAAATAATTCAAAAGTAGGTGCACAACTACATAAATAATACACAAGTACACATACTGCCGTACTACTGTGTTCACTCGTTCCCTCTCTTAATGACGTAAGTGTTTGCAGAAGTTTGAAGGCACAAGGAATTGTAGTGGTTAGTACAAATGCATTCAATTACTGTTCTGTACTTCGAAATAAATGTTGGATGTTTCTCTGTAATTGGGTCTAGGCAAATACATTAAGAATTGGCAGCAACGTCGTCTTGTCTGCTAAATGAACTGTGATTACCTATGCTTTTATTAATTGTGGTGATAATGGCAATACTTATTTGCTTGAAGAATTTTCAAATGTCCTCCCTTTCCTGTAAGTAGGAATAAGAAAAAAGCCATTTCTTCACAAAAATATTTTAATAAACCAACAAAGATAATTTGCTCCCAAAAACACATCAAACTAAAGTTTTCTACACTTAACTTTAGCTCCAAATCCAGACATAGGAATTCAGGAGAGCTTCACGAAAACAATTAGTACCATCAAACGGATTCCGTGGGTAGTTTCGGTCTAGTGGCGCCCTCTGAACGCGCCATTGGTTACTTAACGACCCGCTAAACTGCGCTGACGACATCTTCCCAGGAATTGATAGCAGATGAAGTTATATAATCTTTGGGGAAAGATGGTTTTAATGTGGAAAAGACGCCCTGTGAAGGAAAATATTTATGTAAGGCTTCCTAACATATTATTATAACTTCTGAGTTTGCGTAACCCTTTAATTAAATCAGACCAAGATAAGTTTTTGAACTACGATCGAACATAAACAAAGTTAAACTCTTCAGCTTTTGTTTTTCCGAAGTCAGGTAAAAATAAATTTAATTAAACTAAAAAACCGGCCAAGTGCGTGTCGGACCACGCACAATGATGGGTTCCGTAGTTGGGATGAATTAATCCCAAAAACATAATTAACATTTTAGTTGAAAAACATGTTCTCCCATACATCGATATACGTCACGGTCAATTCTCCAACTAAAAATGTAAGATTGGAATCGCAAAAAAAAAATTGTTTGATAAAACTATAAATTAAGAATTTTCGGACGTTTTCCTTTACTTGTTCTGTGAGATCTTGCTTCTAACCAAATTTCATGATTCTAGGTCAACGGGAAGTACATTGTAGGTTTTGATATAATTGCGAGTATCGAAATATGGCGGATAAATTACCATATTTTTTTATTGCGTTGACTTAGAAGCTTCATTTTTTTTTGAACTCCAAGAGACTATAAGCCTACTAGCCTTATTTGATAATAATTTCAACTTGATACCTCTACGCGTTCCTGAGAAAAAGGCTCTTGACAGACTGACAGACAGACAGACGGATGACGAAGTGATTCTATAAGGGTTCCGTGTTTTCCTTAAGAGGTACGGAACCCTAAAAACACTACAATCACCAAACATTCGAAATCTTGTAAAGATTACGAATGTTTGGTTACCTTCCAGTTTTTGGGCAATGATCGAACTTTCATACACATTGCACTCATTATCCTTCACTTTCTGAAGTCGGGTAAAATAAATGTTAATCAAACTCAAAAATAACGCAATCTCCGAACACTCAAATATCCTTCTAACTAAAAATATGAAGAGATTACTTACCTTACTTACCTTACAACTCCTAGTTGCCTCCTCAGTAAGTACAAGACGGAGTGAAACTCGACGTTCTGAATTACGAGAGCACGCCGAGGTAATTAGCCTTCTGATGGATTCTGAATTTTTAAGCTTTGAGCTGCAAACATCTTTGGGGGTATTACGTGTGATTAGAACTCTGTTGCTATAAGATCTTAACAGAAACCCATGATATTAAAAAACTTTTCATGATAACTCTTAATCTGATTGGTTTTTCTTACCGCTTTGATCAATAAATCAAGAAAGTAAACATTAAGTTTGACAGCGGATCAAAACTCAACACATTTTTTTTTTAGCCTAGCTAGACTATCATGCTATCAGAACTAAGTTCTCATATACACATTTTCTTTTTTTATATGCAGCTGCTTAAGGTTGAACGCACTTAACCGCCATCAAACGCGGCGGTTGAATGGCGGTCAACCGCTAGTGCGTAAGGCCTGTTTTTCATGCCACCTTTTTGAATTGGTCATGGTGCCGTGAACAACATCGCTTCATCTTATCTCTAAGAGGCTCTACGCACTAGCGGTTGACCGCCCATTCAACCGCCGCGTTTGATGGCAGTTAAGTGCGTACAACCCATAGATATATATGTACAACCTTATGCGCTTGCACATAAAAAAAAAACCGGCTAGCCACGCGGTTAGCCGCCCCCACGGTTAACCACTAGTGCGTATGAGGGTTACCTCAAAAACATATTGGGAAAGTAACGAAGGATTCTTAAGACCGTTAGCTGTATGAATACAGATGAAATATTACATTTTTGTATAAGTGTGTTTTGCCCAGAAATTGATAACTACAAACAAAAGATGAAGCTGACAGCAGTGGTGGCCCAGTGATAACGGCAGCAACGTACGAGGTCGTAGGTTCGAACCCAGATGGCGCTTTTCTTTGTGTAAATTGTTTCATCACCACTGCTCTCAAAACGGCGAAGGAAAACATCGTGAGGAGACCGCTATGTCCTAGAACCAAAAATTCGAAGACATGTGACATTTACCAGCACTCACAGAGAAGGCCTGTGTGCCAGCAGTGGGGAGTGGGAACATTATAGACTGATTGTAAACTCGAAATCCATATTCACAAACACCACAATATCATTGGTTAAAGAAAAAACCATTTTTATCAAATTACAGGAACACCTTACGCCATTCACAGGAGCCACAAAAATAAACCAACCAACAGAGAAATCTAACATAAAAGCTAAAATTACATAAGAATCAATATGTATACCGTTGGGGGAACACCGGAGGAACTTAACGAGGTCTGAGAAAGATTGGCAAAGTCCCCTGGGGGAAAATCGGCACGTTTCTTAGACCTCGAACATGTGGGGGCTTATGTGGCCGGTATTATAGTAGATAAAGAAAAATTCAGGAATAAGGGGGTAATTATGAATTTAGGTTAGCACAGGACAGGTCGATGAGGCGACGTTTGGGGAGGACTATGTCTTGCAGTGAATGTATTTCGATTGAAATAAAATTGTTAAGAGCATGGTGGCCTATTGGTAACCCGACTTACGAGTTGTAGGATGCTTTACTTTGAGTACATAATTTCATCACCACTGCTATTAAAACAGTGAAGGAAAACATCGTGAGGAAACCGGCATGTCCTAGAACCAAAACATTCGAAGACATGTGGCATCTATCAGCCCGCGTGATAGATTACAGCCCACTCCCTCTCGAAGGGAGAGATGAAGTTATCCGGAAAAGAACAGGAGTTACCAACGTAGAGTAAGCAAGTTGAAGTGGCAGCGGGCTGGCCATGTTTGTCGAAGGACCGATGGCTGGTGGAGCAGTCGAGTCCTGGAAAGGAGACGACGTATCGGGAAACGCAGTGTGGGACGTCCTCCAGATAGATGGACCGACGACCTTAAAATGGTGGTTGGGTCAGACTGGATTCGGAAGACGGAGGACACTGTTGTAACACAGCCTGGGAAAGACTCATGTATGTGCAGCAGTGGACTGAGGCTGAGTTGATTTCGATGTTATCCTTCCGTTTTCCAAAAGGTATCTTAAATTATACCTACATGATAGAACTGGTAAAAAACCGTGAGAACCTGTAATTGGCTCTGTTTTTACTCGACTACGGTGAAGGAAAAAGGAGGGTCATGATCTTATATGTATGTTCATCTGTTCCTTCATAACTTCTAAACTGTTCATCACAATTTGACAAATGAGGTATTTCTGGAAGCGTCTTGATCGTCTGCTTTCCTCCGACATTTAATTGAATAAGGCGCCCTCTAGAAGACAAAAAGCCACGAACTAAAAAAAATAAAACTTAGTATATTTTAGTTTTTATAACTTGTTTTTTTTTCATATCCAACTGTTTTCAATCTGTTATAGCTGTTGGTTCTCCGTTAAATAAATAAATAATATTTTATTGACACTTCCTATTGCTATGACACGTAACTGTTGACCCAGACAATTGCTTATTGCGCTTTTAGTTTCAAAGAAGCACGAGTTTTTAAATGAAAATGAAAGAAGGTACGAGAATAAGATGGATATGGCAATGTTGGCTTACTATTTTCTCCCGACAAACAACACAACCGAAAACATTTTAATCCTGATAGGATTCAATTATTTTCGGTTTCAGGATTTGTTAGTATGTATTGTTATCTATTTATAAAGAAAGAACTTAGTTAAGACGCAGATATATGCCAGTGACGACTGTCAAAAATCTAAAAAAAATATACATCTTTGATTA
This sequence comes from Agrochola macilenta, assembly GCA_916701695.1. Classification (NCBI taxonomy): domain Eukaryota; kingdom Metazoa; phylum Arthropoda; class Insecta; order Lepidoptera; family Noctuidae; genus Agrochola; species Agrochola macilenta. The sequence goes on from OU753576.1 coordinate 1,790,441, forward strand.
ATGACAGCCAGCTTTTCGAAGCCACCGAGGTCTAGATTATGAAATGGGGTCAGCCCATCCCCGGACCGACCTAGGCAAGCCTTGGTTGATCGACAGGTGCATCTATCTGGTTACTCTGAGAAGAAAGGCAGAAACAAACTCAGAGGTCGCAGTCTCTTTTAAAGTCCAGACATAATCTTGGTCAAGCCATATGAGCACCATGTAGATTAGTGTCTGAAATGGTCTTTTCAGGAAATAACTATTTAGATTTGAGTGGACTTGTCCAGTCCGTGCAATCATTTGTCAGTAATCGTGGAGCTCAACTCAGAACTTACTAAACAGATAACTGTGTCTATTGCTTGATGTGCGTGCGTACTTAGTAAACTTCAAACTAAGATGCAAGGCCCCTACCCAAGTTAATCAAATTCGCATTAACATTCATGCATGCCACAGCTTGCCTGACAATAAATACTAGATTACTAGATATAGGTCAAACTAGTGCTTAGAGGCTATCGTGGAGCAATTAGCGTGATATCTAATAGTTATAGAGCAAATGGAATTTAAATAAGATAGCATGTTTGGCCTGCCTCGTTGCTGTAGTGGTTGCAAGGGTTACTGCTTAGCATGAGGTCCTGATTTCCGAGTCGGCCAAAGTGTTATTGGGTTTTTCCATTTGAAATTTCTTAGTAGCAGCTTGGAGTCCGGATTTGTGCACGGTTGATGGCAATAGGCTCGCTCCTAATTACATGGGATTTAAACTTAACTGGCGAAATGTGAGTGTACCCGTGTACTATATCTGCACCTCTGCTCACCTAACGCTCCAGGGAATACAAGGGTTATGTTATGTTGTTAGCATGTTTGGATAACGTTTAAAATTTTGAGATGGCGTGGAGTTTTAAGACGCAGATATATGCCAGTGACCTTGAGTCACGCAACGCGTCCAGCCAGTAATAGGACTCGCCCATCAAGGAGCGCTGTCTCAAATTAGACGCATTATTAATTTATTATACATAAAACAAAAGGTATTTTAATAAAACGCTCATACTAAAAGATAAATAATTAAATTATCTTTAAAAAGGTGTTTCAGAAACATATGCTTGATAAATTTTGCGTGATTTTCAGTTTGTTCATCCGCGTTAGACATAACTTTACAAATTAATTAAGTAATATAAACATAATAACTAACATAACAACATAACTACATAACTTCGTCATAGTTGCATATTTTGTATTTATTATTTTATGCTACATTATATTTAAGTATATTTATTTTAGTGATATTTAGTTTAGAAGTATGTATGTAAGTTTATTCTCATATTGTATGTTTATGGTTAAATTAGTGAATAATTAAGTGTTTTTATTTTATGTATATTATTTTCTCTTCTAATCTTACACACGTTGTCTGCATCTCTTTAACTACTTTCCTATCGCAGGTATGCTGGAAGAGATTTCTTTAGAAATAAGCATCACCTTTGTACGTATTTTTCTGTTCCTTTCTTCTTGTCTATTTATATGTGTGTACATAAACTGTTAAATAAATAAATAAATAATCTAAAATATTCCTACATATATTAAGTAATTAAGAAAATGCTCTAATTTTACATATATTTTTTCCAAATCATTAACACTACTCGTTTAGACGTGATCTTCAGTTTAAAATCAATAAAAGTCGGGTATTGTCGCCTTAAATCTTTGCTTCTTAAAGACGTGGTTGTGAGTTCGAACTGGGCTTTTCCTCGGCTGTGAGCCTGGCAAAGGCATATCAGATTTTCTCAATATTTCGTACCTACATAGTTTCGTACGAATTTTCTATCGAAAATTCTATACGTATATAGTAAATCTTGGATACTACTGACAGATATCTGCGCTCAAAGTGAGGCGATTAGTCGTGACTTGTGTGACTTCCAAATTATTAAAACAATCGAACGGTTCCACATTACGGTTCCCGCGCAGGATATGTTGGAACAGTCATTTAACCTTGGATCTCACTACGTTGCGCATTTAGTGTTTTGATTAGATTCCAACTTCCGCCACCATTGCCATTTCTAAAAACTTCCTGATTCGCATTAATAGTAAACCGCAATGACTCATTACAGATGCACGTTTTTTAGATCGGGATATATCGTATGATCGTCGTAAAATTTTAGACTAATTTTGCAACGAAATTTGAAGCAAATCATTGCTGAGATCCTGAAAATTGTAGACAAGATCAGGAAGGTTCTAGTCAAAACGTTCCTAGAACTCGCAAAACTTGCAGCTGTAAAAAAACATCGTAAAGATCACGAACTTCTGCAAGGGCTGAAAAAAAGCGATTTGCTAGGAGCATAATTATTGTTCAATGTAGGTTTTACTAAAACAGATTATGTTATTGGATAAAAAGAAAACTCAGACGGCTAATTAAGGTCGTTTTGTGTCATAAATGAAGTTGATTAAATAAATATTGGTATTAATTTACGAATGGTTACTGATAACGTTAGTCGAAATAAAGGTTAGTGAGCTAGGGGTAAACGAAAATGTAGTACCTAAAGAAAAGTGAACATTATACCTAATGGCCTGAAATGCACTGAGCAAAATGGAGTATATATATCAATAATTGTTTCTTCATACCACGTCATTTTAGTCAAAAATAAATACAAGGCTACATACTTCTTTGAACTCCAATTTCTTATAGGTACTATACCGAACTACCTACATAAACTCATTACTGTTCTTCGTTGACCTCAAAGGCGAGCAGTCGGTTAAATAAAAACTCATTTCGTTCCCACATCTGAGCCCAAAGAGATCCATTTAGCTCTTTAAAGGTTCCTATTGCGCACTAAAGCACTGGGAAACAAGTCTTTTTTAGGGTTGCTTACTGTGAATGCTAAACCTTTTGTTTTAAATTTGTTTTCGTGGTTATTGTGTGTGAACAATTTTAGTACAATCGTTTGCACTTCTCTCGAATAGTTCAGAGTCCAGAATATTTAAATTTTGAGCAGCACTAATTGCAATGCCATACCATAAATATAAACCGCGCGAATAAAATTCGCAGTGCAGGCTAGGGCTAATCTGCCAGGGTTGCGAGTTTGTCCGAAAGGGATATCGTGGCTCCGGCACACAGGCTACGGAAAAAACACGGCCTCCCACTCCGCTCAGAGCGGGAGAAGTTATTTGATAATTTCCCACACAAAAAAAAAAGGCTAAGGCTAATAGTAGGAAGAAACATGTAATAATATAAATTGATATAACGCCACTTTATAAGTACCTTATTTAAGAATAAGTCCATTGGCCCTGAACCCATCAAAATGCGAAATTTAACTTTCTGACATTAACATTACCGACAGACAATTGACCCTTGAGAAATTTAATGCAATAGCCCCACAAATCAAAATTCAAAAAAAAAGTTCACTTCAGCTCCTAGGTTCCCCAATTTCAGAAGACAGCTTTTCTCCCTTCATCGACAAAAAAATCAAAAATTTCAACGATATTTCGGACAGACTCTCTAAAATTAACTTACATTCGGCTTTCACCCTGATCAGATACTGCTGTTTTGGTCCAAATTTCATATTTTTTCTACGCTCTTCACCTTTATGGAAGCAGCCACACCTCTTGGACAAAATTGACCAAATTATTCGCAGCACCCTAACATCCATTATAAATGTGGCCGTGGACGACCGGGCGTGGCTGCAAGCCACACTACCCATCCGTTTCAGTGGCCTCGGTGTCCGCAAAACTACAAGTATTAGCTTAGTTCCTGTCCTCTGTCAACAGCACTGAAAAATTGACCGGGAAAATTTTAGCCCCCTGCCTGCCTTAGTCTTTCAAGACATCGCAAAGCGGTTGGTCGACTCTTCATGTGACCAGAAGGCTGGCCTATTCTTCGGCCAGAGAATCAGCATTGCCATACAACGTGGCAATGCTGCCAGCCTTTTGGGCACTTTTCCTGTTGACAACGATGCGGACGAACTTTTTGATGCCCTATGATTGTCCCCCCCCACCCCTTTCTTATATACTTGTACATATTATTACGTATTATTATTATTATTTTAAGTCTGTTAGTTTTTAAATTGTTTCATAGTTAAATAATAATAAATTTAAGAAATATTTACAGAAAGTGATTTTCGGAGCATTTGACTGTCAATTCTTTTTTCGCATAAATGTTTTCTCAACGAATTTCCACACTGTGTTAATGCTTATAAAATTTTGAAAAAAATACAGACAATGGTTTTTTACTCATAGATTACAGGAAAACCTATAAGAAGTCTTTGGTCTTAAAATAACATGGTAAACCTCTCTACTATATTGTGCGAAAAAACTTACATTTGCAGTGGGAATGCAAGAGAACATGTTTTTCAACTGCTATGTTAAATTGTTCTTAGAATAAATTCATCCCAAACTACGGAACCCTCCATTATGTGTGGTCCAACACCGACACGCACTTGGCCGGTATTTTTTCATTTTCAGATTTGGTTCCATTGTAAAAGATGGTCGTTTTCATGAGTAGGACACTTCCTTAAGGTATGTTCCCTGTTTAACCTAACACCCTATAGAAAGATAATCCCGGGGAAAAATCTTCACTAGGATTTTTATATTCAGCAAAAATCTTTATTTTCCTGGGCTGTACTTATACACGTTACTACTACGAGTACTCTTACTTTCGGAGCTACATTAAAAGGTACGGAACTCGGACCGGACCAAACTCACTGACACAATTTCAAATCTGCAACCGTTGTTACTGTTTAAAATCCCCCCTATTTAGAACCAAATCATCCCCCACTACTCAAAGCTACCCTTAGAAATGCAAAGGCAGGATGGTTTTAGCATTTAGATTAAAAATAGCTTCCATCTTTATCCACCCCCCTTATAGTGCGGTGGCAGGAATTCTAATCCATTTCCATCAACCATGGTCACGAAACGTGACGAAGAAATAGATGCATATTTATTGTTAATAAACATCACGCCGGTATTCCCCGACGAGTTAGGCAGAGGTGTACCTCTAGAACCTACACCCACATTTCACCAATTATGTTTAAGTCCCATGTAATAGGGGGTAAAGCCCCCCATAGGAATACTCATTCTGATGTTCCTAAGTAAGTATTATGTCCTTAAGACGCAGATGTATGCCAGTGACCTTGAGTCGTAGATTGCGTGTTCTGTACTGATTACCTTGCGTATTACGAGGTCACGCAACGCGTCATACGTCCAGCCAGTAATAGGACTCGCCCATCAAGGAGCGCTGTCCCAAATCAGACGCATTATTAATTTATTATATAAAAAACAAAAGGTATTTAAATAAAATACGTATACGGTCAATAATTAAATTATCTTTAAAATAGTGAAGGTTTCAGAAAAATACACTTTTGCGTGATTCTGCGTTAGACATAACTTTACAAATTAATTTCACAATGTAGTATAAACATAATCTAAAACATTCATAATTATATTAAGAAAATGCTCTAATTGAACATATATATTTTTCTCAAATGATTAACACTACGAGTACTCGTTTAGACGTGATCTTCAGTATAAAATCATTAAAAATGTCGGTTATCGTCGCCTTAAAGGTTTTATTGAAACCCACTATATTTTATAGCTTACTAAAAATAGAACTGTCAATAATATGCGACTCTGAAACAGTTCAACCTCCTATAAAAATCGATCGGGAGAGTTCAAGGGTAGGCTGGCGAACAGCTGTTTATTTTTGTATAACATGCCGTACAATATAAACGACTGAGCGAGATTAGTCTGTTGACGTAATTTTAGAAACCTTAGAAGATAGAAATACGGCCATTGATTCTATTTAAAATCAAATAGTACTACTCTATGGTCTCGTGGTTGCAAGCGCAACTGCTGAGCGTAGTCCTGGGTTCGATTTCCGGGTCGGGCAAAGTTTTATTTGGTTTTTCCATTAGCAATTTCTTAGTAAAAGCTCGGAGTTTGGAAGCCGTTGGTCCTGCGCCTGATCTTTCTCCGGTCGTGCCGGATTGCCCTCCCATCGGACAATGACAGTAAGGGAAGTAGGAGTGCACCTGTGTCTGCGCCTGCGCCCATAAGTGCACTATATTATCTCACGTAGTGTAGTTTTTATAGTTTAAAGGACTTTATAGATAAAAGATGTTGATGTTTTTGTTTTTTTTAATTTAACGATTGTTGTTGCTTAACTTGTCTTTAAAATTTTGCATGCTATGTTTTATCCTAGCTAAACATGCTTGTGCCTCAATTTGTATTTAACACCCTTGTATACCATGTTTTACGCAAATAAATATTCTATTCTATTCTATTCTATTCACGCGCCGAAGGCTGGTCTCCGCTGAGATTGGTCGCCATGGTCGAAATTCGGTCTGGTGGACTATTATGTAAAAATAATAGAAATAATTTATTCATCTTACTAAAGATCTTTTATAAAATACTAAATTATCTTGTTGTGCAAATCGTTGCTAGCAAGTTTTAATTAGGCGTTTGAGTGTTCGTTTGTGTGAATTACAGTGCAGCAACATCAAGAATAGGTATAACGCTACTAGATAGTTGCCATGACAACAACTATATTATTATGTAAGTGGATATGGAATGCAATGGGCGTTTCTAGGCTAAAAACCATGTGAGGTCATATCTACCCGGTCTGTTATGGCTAGGCTGACTGATCCTTTGCACGAGAGCAAACTAAATAAAATAAAAAATGGTTCCTCTAAGAAATAATATTAATACAACCCTCAACGCAAAGGTGTTTAAGTAAAACAACACGAAAAAATAAAACTCAATAAACAGAACTAGTTATTTCCAACTAAGATTACAAACTTCTTATTAAAATATTACGGCACAGCGTTGAATTTGATACATTTTTGTTTCTCTCGGCTGACGAGTTGTCATCGTTCGGTCAAACGGTGCCAAAGGAAAAACGCACATAATACAATCAAGATACGTTTGATAGTTCGATTCTGCGACCGCGTGACTGTTAGTTGCTCAGAATTTAAAGAAACAAATTGAAAAGCGCGGCGCCAATCATCTCCTCTCACTCACTCACTATCCTGTCTTAAATGTGCGAGCGAGAAGGCATGATTAGAGTCGCCATTTTGCGAGCCGGCAACTACGCGGTGAGTGAACGAACACTTTGGCGTTTCTTTAGTCACCGTGTGTTTACAAAACCTCAAACACGGGTTACAAGTTCTTTAAATAATAATTCGATAATTAGTGTAATACATAGTGTATTGAAATAAGCAATGTCGTTAGATTCTCCCGAGGCTCAACTCGATACAATGTTATTAATAAAAGGTGTGAAGTCGCGACCATGTTTGTATGTAAGAGACCATTTGCGATACGGCGATGTGAGCTATAAAAGACTTGAATGGGAAGAAATTACGAAATCATTATTTGCAGACGTTTGGCCGAAATATAATGATGAAGAAAAGGCTGACAAAGGTTTGTTTATTATTATTATTTTTCTGGTTCTAAAGGTTATTTTTTTGATATTGTAGCAAAGTGACAGATGTCAAAGAGCTGCGACTTACACAGAGTGACATTGTTTGATTTAAAGGTTTATTCGATTTTAAGTAACTGTGTTGTAAGCTAAGTTACATATAGCTAGGGTTGCCAACTTTTTTATATCAAAATAATATTTTCGAAGTCATTACACGGTACACTTGTACTGATTGCCTCGGTGGTTAAGTGGACGCGAATAATACAGCTGTGCATAAGTTCCTGGGTTCGTTCCTAGGTTGGGCAAAATGTTATTGGGTTTTTCCATCTGAAATTTTTCAGTAGCAGCCCGGAGTCTGGATTTGTGCCCGGTTGATGGCATTAGGGTCGCCCTATACATAGAACTTAATCATAACTGATGAAACGTGGGTACGTGAACGTATTGGGTACACCTCTGCCTAACCCGTCGGGGAATAGAGGCGTGATGTTATTTTACGTTATGTGAATTTGGAGCAAATTGGTTGTGACAGACGGACAGCCACACGAACAGACAGACAGACACATGACTGATCCTTTAAGGGTTCCGTTTTATCATTCGGACTTACGGAACCCTAATAAATGGCCTTAATATTACATAACACTGATTAGCTTTCAACCAAGGCTTTAAATCATCGAGCCTATTGAGTTTAGGACTTTAATCTGGCATTGTTAAAGTTCTAATTTCATAACCTGAATTTAAATACGAGTCCAAGTTGACAATAAATATTGTATTAAAACACGAAGGCTGCGTTGACGTTCATACTCGGGGTCACCCTGTTGGGTGTAAAGTTCACTCATCATCTAATGAAAAGGGAGCTTGTATATATGTCCATCGCGCGGTAAACACTAATTGCGCGGTGCAGGATTTGTGTGACGTCAGGATATTGTGTGACGTCAGGTCTTTGATGCGTAGGTCGCATGTGGCGATGTAGATGCCGCCACAAGTTTAACTCAGTTGAAATAAGGTTCGAAATACAAATCTGGCTCGAACGAGGGTTTATGCTTGAACTTACAACTGGTTATTTAAGGTCGCTGCATACATAGCTCGGACGGCATTTTTTGGAAACATCGTTGCATAGAAAATGTATGCGAAAGAGCATACGTCACGGGAGCACGGACGGGACGGTGACGTGGCACCCGGGAAACTTATTGTTAGTGACGGTGATTACCCTGCGTGCGCCACGTCTCGTAGATCACGTGGTTCCACTGCGTATACACCGTCACTCCGGTCGCAGTTAAGTCCATCTTTTCTTGTTCACCACACTAGCACGTTAGTTCCGTATCACTATTGCAGTGCGTATGCACCCGGTGATGTTTTCATAATACCACGTCTCGTCTCCGCCCCGTCCACGTCCTAACGCCGTCCAGTTTGCAGTAGTATACCTTTAACGACACGGAAATTGTTAAACATTTAAAATGATTAAACTAAGTCTTATTTCCTTTTTCAGTGGATCTAGTACAAAAAAGATGGAAAAACCTTAGAGCTTGCTTCACCAGGGAAGTCAAACGTCAGAAGGAACCGAAATGGATCTACGGAGTCTCATACAAAAGGCGTCCATACTTATATTACAATGATCTGTTATTTCTAAAACCTGAATGTGAAAACGCGGAAGAAGATGCCACAAACGAAATTGATCTTCCGGAAAATAATGAAGCCGACAATACTACTGTAACAGTAGACACCAATATTGAGGAAATGCCTATACCAGAAGCCATTACATTACCAAAATCTAAAGCTGAGACAAACAGAACTAGACCTCCAGCAAATTCAGACAATAACAAATCGCCATCTAATACAGACAATATCAAAACATCACCAAATTCAGACAATACTGGATCCTCATCAAATCCACACACTACTACAAATGCAAATGATCCAGATAGTACACATTTCGCGTTATCATTAGTTCCAATGTTAAACATGATACCCATAGATGAACGGATTGAAGCTGAAATTAGCATACTGTCCGTTTTGCAACCGTTTTTAAAGAGATCTAGGGATAATGGTAAGAAACCTGCGCGGGATGATGGAAAGAGAAGGTTGGTTTTGTCTCGACAAACGTATGAAATTAAAAGTGAAGCGAGTAGTGACGATGATGATTTGTACGCGGAGGATTTGTACGTATAACGTTGTAAATATTATAAAGCCTTGTCTCCTGCGTGTGTTTTTTCGAAACATTACACAAAAACATCGAAGCAAAGAGGCGTGGCCATACACATTTGTGTATGCAAACATGATGTTTTTGTTTTCTGAGCTGCATGGAAAAAATTCCCCGCGCGGGTGAAGAGGGGAAGTGTTTGTTTCAATTTCAGCAGCCGCGCGCACCGCGCATTCTGTCACTGTCAGTCAACACAGGTTTTGAGGTTATATTGTCCTGTAAATAGTTGTGAACAAGTTGTGATAAATTGATTCAGATTCAGATTCAGATTTATTTATTTGCCATCAATGTAGGTACAAGTTTAAGATGATACAATAGCTGAAGGTTACCGCTACATTCTACCTTACGGCATGCAAATTCATAGAAACTAATAGATTACATACAATATTATTATAAATTAACAACTAACATGTCATTCTAATTAACACTAACAAACATAAAAAAGGAAATAATAATAAAATAATAATAATCATCAAATAGTCAATTGCACATAAATAAATCTTGTCAATAAAATGAATTTCATTACTTGGAATTATAATTAAGTGAAATATTATTTTACAAACATAATGTCATTTACAAATTTTATTGTCAAATTTCTTTATCATTTAAAAAGTCATTGATACAATAATAACATTTATCCAATAATAATGCAGTGAGCTTAGATTTAAATGTTCGAATAGGGTGTTCTTTGAAACTGTGCGGAATTTTATTGTATATGATAGGTCCCATCGACATAATATTTTTCCTTAGTAGTGCTGTTCTGTAATTGCCTGTATGTAATAGGTTTTTATATTGTAGTCTCCTTGGACCTGACCGCATTCTAATATCGGCTAGTGATGGAAATAAATCTAAATTAGTTTTAACAAAAATTGCGACCTCCAAAATGTACAGTGATGGGAAGGTCAGTACTTTCAGCGACTTAAACACAGGTACACAGCTGTCTGTAGTTTTCAGATTTAACATAGATCTTATGCAACGTTTTTGGGCCTTAAAAATCTATTCCCTCTCACTGCAATTGCCCCAGAATATTACTCCGAATCTTAAAATTGGCGCCACTAGACCGTGGTAAGCTACTACGAGTATATTATTGCTTACTTTATGCGATAGATTATGCAGCACATAGGCTGACTTGCTAAGTTTACAACAAACGTCTTCAGCATGAGGTTTCCAAGTAAGATTGCTGTCAATTAAGATACCTAGGAATTTAGCAATATTTGTTGTTTCAACATATTGTCCATTATGACCAACGTTAACATTAAGAGGGCAAGTTCTTTGGTAAAAATGCATAATTTTTGTTTTTTTAAGATTGATGACTAAGTTATTTATGTCAAGCCAGTCAATAATGTTTTCCAATGCTGTATTGATATCATCTTCATAATCTTTAATGTCATTACATTTTACTATCACAGTACTATCATCCGCAAATAGCACCATAGGATGTTGGATTTGACGTGGCAAATCATTGATATAGAGCAGAAATAGAGTTGGCCCAAGAACGCTACCCTGTGGAACACCATATTTGACTACTCTACCGTCTGATGCATATTTAAGCTCACGTTTCGTTTCAAGAGATGTTCTAGATATTTCTGTTACCTGATATCGACCACTGAGGTAAGAGGTTATAAGGTCCAGGACATTACCCCTAATGCCATAGCGGTGTAGTTTATATAAAAGGACGTCATGGCTAACGTAATCGAACGCCTTAGTCATATCAGTTAATATGGCACATACCGGTACTTTCTTGTCAACATTATTCATAACGGGAAATAGAAGATTAAAGATTGCCATATTAAATTGCCATTAATATTTTTGTTTTTTCTAAATCCCATTTGTTCTTTGCACAATATATTATATTTAGTCAAATAATTGTCAAGTGCTTCATAAATAATCTTTTCAAGTATCTTGGAGAATATAGGGATCAATGCTACTGGTCTATAGTTGGACATATCTTCTTTGCTATTTTTTTTATGTATTGGTTTAATTACAACTGTTTTCAGGCTATTAGGGAAAATACCAGAAGTAATACAAGTGTTCATTATGTGACTTAAAGGCGCAGCTACAATATCACTGACAAACTTCACAACCTTGGTAGTTATACCGTCATAACCATGACTTTGTGTATTTTTCAGGCTTTTGATCACCCTTACTAAGTCGTTTGAGACAGTTGGGGCCATAAACATTGAATTCGAGTTGTAATTCAGGTCAATAGTTCTAACGTTTGTTTTGTTACTTACACTTTGTACTTGGTCAATAAAAAAGTCGTTAAATGATGTTGCTATCTCTTTAGGATCGTCAATTGTCCTATTTTGGTTAGTAATCTTTGATACAGGTTCTTTTATATAGTTATTATTGTTAATTATTTGCCATGAAGCCTTTGATTTATTATGAGCAGTATTTATAAAGTTGTTATTTTGTGCCCTTTGAGTGAGTCTGATGACTTTTTTAAACCTTTGTGAGTATGACTTAAATTTATTTTTATTTTCGCTTGATGGATTCAACCTGCATTTCCATAATAGGCTTCTTTGCTTCTTGCTACAAAGTTTAATGCCCTTAGAAACCCATTTATTTTTGTGTTCTGCTTGAATTCTAATCCACTTAATTGGAAAACACAGATCATAAAGGAGTTTAAAGATTTCTATAAATTTGTTATATGCGTCATTAGGGTTACTCACACCGTATACATTTGAAAACGACAAACTCTGCAATTTTTTCTTAAACTTAACCAAATTGTCTTTAGAATAATCCCTTTTTTGAGTGCGCCAATACTTTAATTTGCAAATTCTATTAACTCGAATTTTGAGGATTTGAGCTGAGTGATCCGATATCGCAAAATCAATAATATCACTAGTGCATTTTAGGTTCGCATCAACAGCAAAATTATCTAGACAAGTAAGACTGCTTGGTCTTGTGGCCTGCCTTATTTTCAATTTAAGGTTGTAATTTAGGAGCAAATATTCAAAGTCCAAAGTGCATCTGTTACGTTTTAAAATGTCTATGTTGAAGTCTCCGCATAATACCACCTTTACATTAGTCTTATTGCACAACTTTTTTAATAAGGTATCTAAAGTTTCGAAAAAACGATTAATGTTAGACATGTAGGGAGGCCTATAAATACACACTACTATTAATTTATGTTTTGGCAGTTCTATCGCACAACATTCAAAAACACCGGTGATAGAAAAGCTCATTAAATCGCTTAATTCCTTGCATTCGAGATAAGTCTTTACCAAAATACATGAACCTCCTCGTCTTTGCTCCCTTCTAGAGTAGCATGACGCCAGTTTAAAGTTAGATATTTTAATCAGTGTTTCTTGGCCAGAAATGACAAAATGTTCTGTTAAGCATATTATTTCTATGTTGATTTGATTTTGCAATAATTCCTGAATATGTACTGTTAGTTGATCAGATTTATTTAGAAGGCCAGCAATGTTTTGGTGCATGATGTGCATGTAGTTATCAAAGAAAAAGCTCCAAGTTGTTTGCTAGCTTGCTTACTTGATCCTTTTCCATACGTTCATTTATGCAAGAAGTGGAATTTACTTTACACTCTTCAATATATTTTTCAGAATTTGCTGCTATGAACCTAATCATATTTTGTATGTCATTAAATATTGATTGAAGTCCAAATTTATTTATAGAGTAGATTGATAGAGTTACTGTTCGTTACTTTTAAGCACGTCTTCCTCGTCGGAACTTATTACTACATCTACACAAAATGTGTTATTAATAAAAATTTAAAAAATATGCTTGCGCAGGAGACAGCTTGTGTATGAAAACAAATGTTTATGTGTAAGGGTTTTTGTGTAATGTTTCGAAAAAACACGCGCAGGAGACACGGCTTTAGGTACACACGGCTATAAATCAAGCTATATATTCCAGTATAAGCTAATCTCGGATTTCCGTACAGTGAGAAGTCGGCTTATATTGGAAATGTATAGATTGATATGTAGCCGTATGTACAAACAAATTACCTGGACAAACTTCTACTGAACACAGTACTCAAGAATCAGAACAACTTGCACAACGGGATCAATTCTTAAATATTTTTTTTAACTGTTTTAGTTTTGAGCTTCTGTATGGATATTTTTTATTTCTTCCGGTTTTTGTCCTATATTAAAATTTGAACATATTTATAGGTACTATGTTCTGTGAAAGTTCGTTCTAAACCTATACTTTAAAATACTTAAGTTTCCAGTGTTAGTTTTTTTGGTTTATTTTGGGTTATTGGGTTATTGGTAATATGTCGGCAATCCATTAAGGGGATGTATTAGAGGTCATTTACAACCAAATTTTGACATTTTATATTTAATTAATTTTAAATCAGCATGCTTGAGAGATCTTTCTTGAAGGCATGTGAAGCCAAGTCAGAGGACCATGGGCGGCTTTAAAAAAAAAAAAAACTGACACCATGTTAGTCACAATTCACTAACCACACAAAAAGGAGAATATTCTAAAATAATTAAATGTCAAATTACGCGAGTATGGTTCTTGAGGTTTGATTGCAAATGACCTCTCCTACATCCCCTTAATTGATTGCCGACTTAATACCAATAACTATAACTGCCTATGTTGGTCTCGTGGTCGCGAGGTCTAGGAGGTATTAGGAATTTCTTAATCACAGCCCGGAGTTTGGAAGTTGGCGGTGTGATACCCCCGTGCTTCGGTGCGCACGTTAAGCCGTTGGTCCTGCACCTGATCTCTCTCCGCTCGTGTCGGATTGCCGTCCTATCAGACTATGAGAGTGAGGGAAGAGAGAGTGCACCTGTGTCTGCGCACACACTTGTGCACTGTAATATCCAAGCGCCGCAGGCTGGTCTCCGCTGAGATTGGTCGCCATGGCCGAAATTCGGTCTGGAGGACTATGACCTAGGTTGGATTTAATTGATACATATCACATCTGTGAAATTGTGCTAGGTAATTTTATTGGACCCTGTATTCAAATTCAAATTTAAAATATTCTATTTCACATAAACCTACAAGGGCACTTATGAAACGTCAGAAGCTAGGTGCACGAACAGCAAGTACAAATTAATGGAATCAATTCACTCGGTTTAAAAGTAAAAATGGGTGTTCCACAAGGCTCGATATTGGGTCCTTTCCTCTTTTTAGTATATATTAATGATCTACCCCATTTTTTAAAAAACCAACCACAAATGGTGTTATTTGCTGACGATACTTCTCTAATTTTTAAGATAAATAGACGTGCATCAAATCTTGACGACGTAAATAACGCCCTACTACAAGTCCAAAATTGGTTCACTGCTAATAATTTAGTATTAAATGGGAAAAAAACGAAATGCATAAGATTTGCTTTACCGAATGTTAAAAGTAGTGATTGTGACATAGTATTGAATAGGGAGAAATTAGAATTCGTCGATAAAACTGTTTTCTTGGGGATTACGCTCGACTCAAGGCTGCAATGGGGTCCTCATTTAACATCTCTTGCAGGACGCCTAAGTTCAGCAGCATATGCTGTGAGAAAAATCCGTCAATTTACTGACGTAGATACCGCGAGGCTAGTCTATTTCAGTTACTTTCATAGTATCATGTCTTACGGTATTCTACTATGGGGACGGGCTGCAGATATCGAGTCTATTTTTATTCTGCAGAAAAGAGCCATCAGAGCAATATATGGTCTCCGCAGACGCGATTCTCTAAGGGAACTGTTTAAAGATATTAACATCATGACGGTACCTTGTCAATATATCTATGAAAACATCATGTACGTTAGGAAAAATCTAAGTCTTTTCAGTAAAAGAGGTGATAGACACAATTATAGCACTAGAAATAGGGAACAATTAGTTCAACCGGGTTTCAGACTGGCTAAAGTTGACTCAACCTTCATGGGGTACTGTTTAAAATGTTACAATAAAATACCTCCCCACATACTCCAATTGAATGAAAGGAATTTTAAATCTTGTATAAAACGCACACTATGCTGCCAAGCATATTATAAGTTGGGGGATTACATCGTTGACAAAAATGCTTGGCTCAACGCTGGTCCAGCTCCACAAGGCGCATAAACTAATTGATTGGCATTCGAAAATATTGTTGGAGCTGCTGAAGATTGTAGGACTATCTTTAGATTGTATAAATTCAATTTCATAGTATTATATAATTGCATAGCACATGTGTGAGCACTATGTACCTACTTTAAAGCTACCATTTACTGGGTACCTACGTCTTTCATTGACCTAAATGTGCCCTTGCGGCTGAGAGTATGTCATGCTCACTCAAATGTCTCGCTGGTGGTGGCGTGTGTGTTGGATCATAAAGTTCCCTTCAAAATGGTTGAGCTAAATGGTGCTGATCCATGCGTCATGTTCGTGAACGGGCGCCGTCAGTGGGGACTGGTCATCTCTTAGCTGCCAAGGCTTATTTTGAATTTATTTTAATTTTTGAATTGTTTTTTTTCTTTATTACGGACGCTTTTAACGTGCACGTCTCTCTACATTGTTCTCACATGTATAATTACAACATGAATGATGTAACCAATATTTTGTAACAATATTCTGATTTAAAAGAGTGTCCGTGGAGTTTCTTGCCCGTTCTTCTCCATAGGAACCTACTACGCGTTGGAATGGGCAACTAGCTTCATATTTCTGACTGACCGACCCCTTGACAATTCAAAAGTGCCTGTAATTGGTTTATTTGAAATAAATGCTTTGAGTTTGAGTTTGAGTTTTGCACGGTTCCAATTGGTCGTTTCCTATGGAGAAGAGCCGGCAAGAAACTTCACGGTTACTCTTTTAAAAGTAAATGGTTTTTGCAATGTTTTCAAATTACAGTGTTAAAAGGTATGAGAGGACAGTGTAAGCCTATCAACAAGTACCAGGTACTTAGCAAAATATAAAATGGTCCACAGTTATACAGTCTGTTGAGCCAACATCCATATAGTCAACATCCATAATATTCTGTTGATATAATCCCTGGGTTCTTTAATAAACCAATGGCTTTTCGTCCACGATTCCTTTTCTATCCCCCACTAGATTCACGAATCATTTATACCAATTGTTTTATTTTGTAAGTTGCCAGTTTTAATGGCCAGTGGAGCTACAAGCCAGGGAGTAAAATAGCCTTTTAGAAATTTATGAACCTATTCATTTAGTGGGCTACTGTAAACTTTTCTATTTTTCTAGTTTATTCCTCGAATAGGTAGCCATTTATAAGTCTGGAACGTTTTAACGCTCCGAAGTATGTGTGTGTGTGTGAAGAACTAAAGGTTTTAATTTGATATTCGTTTTTTTAAAGTTAGGATTAAAAGGAGTTTCATAAAAATGTTGCTGTTTTAAAAGTATATTTTGTATCTTACGACTTCCACGCGATTTTTTTTTCGGCTTGTCTATCCATCTTAAAAAAATAGGTTGGTGTCACATTTGCAGAAAAATTTTGGTATGGGAAAAGTTTTTTGCCATTTCAAACTTTTACATAAACCTCAGTTGGTCCGATAGAGTTTTTTGACCCTCAAAAGAAACAGGATCGATAGGCATTCAAAAAAGTTTTTGTGAAAACTGCCCATTTTCTTCCTAGCTGTATTTTTTTTTCAAAATCTTTGAATGCTGATAAAAATTTCTCAAAAAGTTAAGGACACTCCTAAGACAGTTTTCCTGTAGCTACAAAGGTTAAGGTACCTGCTCGTACTGCCCCGTCTCAAAAATCCACCCTGAATAACAATATACAGGGAGGAGGGGATTTATTTCTCACCACAAGGTGAGAAATTAATCTTTTTCACTTATCTTATCCTACTAATGAATTATTTGCATCGTGGGAACACTTTATGGTGTAACTTTTATTGCTGTTTCGCACTATGGACATCAGGCTTAAGTGAGATCTTAGCTATACCAATACCAATGAACAACATTATTTTATTTTTTAAATTTTATTTAATGGTTGAATACAGGGCCTTTGGCTGCTTTTGTATGTGTGTTTTTTGGATTTTTGCTTTTTTTGTGTGCGTTTTGTTTGTGCAGAATAAACAATTTTTCTTTCTTTTCTTTCTTTCTTTCTTTCTATAGTATGTTTGTAAAATAATGCTCTATTTCTAATAAGTACAAAGTTGATTTTAGTTTCGGTTTTTATTTGGTGCAGAAAGTCCATTTTAAGCTAATGTACTCTGAATCTTTTTTCATAGTTATTTATGTACTTTTATTATTAAGAAGCGTAGGTCTTTTTTCATAATAAAATAAACATTTTTCATATTAGTTTGTTTGTTGTTATTTTGTTCAACCTCGCTCCTGCCAAATGTTATGTTAGATGTTATTAGAAAATAACTTTATTCCTGCAAGAAAACCTGCTGACTAGCTCAAACCTATACGAAGAAAATAACCTTGGCTGGTTGACAGTCAACCTCGTAATTGCTTTGTCACTTTTGACAACATTTTCCAGTAAATACAAACATCACTTAGTGCGAATTTTACGAATGACACTGAACGCGATCAGCACATCTAAACCGAGTGATCATATTTATTGTGATTTTATTAGTTTTTTTTAAATGATAACAATGTTTGAATTCCTATTTACTTCATTTATTTTTTTAATCATGCCGCTACTCATATTTTATGTATTTGTAGTGCCCGACAGGGCGGGCCCATGTAATCTTTATCATTATTATTAAGACCTTGTAAACGCATGTGCTATGAAATAAAGATTTGAATTGAATTGAGTTCAAGAGCAGCTGTCAGTGTCAATATTCCAAAGAATATAATGACACTGAAGGCTTAAACAGGCGCGACGTGACAGCGCGACACGATTCTATTATATCAATTTCTAGGAAAACTTCACGGTAGAACAATTACCGGCGTCGGGTCGCGGCAGTGCGATCCGCACATAAACGTGGTTTATGTGCTGATCGCGTTAAATTTAATGGTGAAATTCACCCCAAGTGGTCAGTGATCACGAGCGGTACTTCGCCAACGGCAGCCGCCGATGACGCATCGAAGGCTGCAGGTGCCTCTGCTGTTGGTAGGTAACATGCCGCTCGTGTATATGTATGAGCACTAAGGTTGAAACTATCTGCTCCATCACATTGACAAGCAGGGTTGATATGATTTAAATCACTTGATTTAAATCGCGATTAAAATCAAGTGATTTTTTTAATAAAAATCAATGATTTAAATCAATTTTTTTTTACTTCGACCTTATCAGCCAAAATGTGTCAAGGGACGTCCCCCGACATAAACTACGGCGCGCACACACGTGTCCAATGCTGTTTAACTACACCGTTCGGAGGTTCTCCGAAATATAAACTCGTGACTGAATCCATCCGATTAGTCTTTGGCGCGGTCATTCGTGATTGATTAATGAAAGTGAATACAACAATATGTCTGGAAGGAAAAAAGATGCTGAATGGGTTTATTTCGATGAAAAAAAGTCCACTTGCGGCAAGTTTAACAAAGCGGTGTGTAAACGTTGTAAGAAGGAATTAATGGGCTTAGTAGCGAGAATGAAAAAACATTTAGAGACGTGTGACAGAAATAATAAAAAAAAACCGATTTAAATCCAATTAATCCGATTTAAATCAAATAAATCCGATTATTTTGATATTTTTATAAAAATCATGATTTTTATCAACCCTGTTGACAAGTAAGCCTTGTCGTTTTATAAAGTGCTATTAATTGTGTTATTCAACCTTATGGCGCAGATAAATGATTTTATTGACTTTATTCTGTTATTACGCCTTCAATCAATCTGCTTAGCCTTTTCCCAACTATATTGGGGTCGGCTTCCAGTCTAACCGGATACAGCTGAATACCAGTATTTTACATGGAGCGACTGCCTATCTGTCCTTCACAACCCAGAATCTGGGTAATACGATACAGATGGTAAGACTGATTGTCAGACTTTCGGGCTTCTGACGACCCGTAACTACTGTCAAAGATCCGCAAATGACAGCCGGGACCAAAGTCTTAATGTGCTTACCGAGACACGAAGGAGTCTGGGTATGTAGAGATGGTCACCCATCCACAGACCAACCCCGGCAAGCGTAGCTTAACCTGAGAGATCGACCCGTGCGTCAGTTATTACTAGGCACGAGCTCTGTTATTACGCTTTCAAAAAATGCAAATAAGTTATGCAAAAATTGTATGTTAATTATGCTAGAACGCATACACATCAATTCTATTTGTGAAGGTTTAAGTATTGTAGTAAAATACTTTATGAAATAAACTCCGGAAGTAAGTCTACCCAAAGCATAAAAAACTATTACTTTCAAACTACTTAGGATATTATCATATTTTTTTTGTGTAAATAGGCTATTTTATTATCTATAATTTTATGTGTATTAAATATGACTATTTGAAACTAGCTTCAACTTTCTGACTAACTGACGCGACTATTTGACAATTCAAAAGTGCCTATAAATGGTTTAATTGAAATAAATGCTTTGAGTTTGAGCTTGAGTTTGAAAAAAATTCAAATAGTCATATTTTCGTTACTAAAAACCAATATTCCCTATGAAACTGAACGGCACGCGGCGGCGCGCGGCGCGGCGTGAGCGCAAAGTGAATTTGTATGGCCAAGGTCACCAGCATTTACCCGACCATGTAGGTTATAAAACAATTACGAGGTCGACTGTATCAGTGTCGTGACTTGCGGGTACCTATTTCTAATGTATGTTTCTGACAGAATTGGTAATTATGACAGAGTTTGGGCTGTTTCCCGATTATGTCGCGAGTGGAAACTACAATTTTAATAACAAACCCTGAAATAATGTTTGTGCTAAAAGAAACTGCCAGAAAAGTATTATTACGTACTAACTCTAGTCTACTTTAAATAATCCTCAAACTTACATAGTTTTTTATAGTCCAACTTTAATAAAGGTGGCCACTGCCTTCTTAACTTTACCACTTGCTGCAAGTTCTAGGGACTTGCAGGGAACATTTGCAAGTATAAGCTGACAAGTGGTCATGTATAAAGTCCTGTTAGTAATGGGACCACTCTGTCTTGTCATGTTGTTATGTTAAAAGTTGGTGTAGGAATATACATTGGTGAAAAGTAGGATACCGACTGAAGTATAGTATTTTTATCTCACGAAGCGACGCGCGCTTTACTTGTGGTCGCCAAGTGTACAAACATGCTGTGAATGACGACACGGTTGGCGCAGTGGCTGAGTGATCGACTGCTGCGCAACGTGTCGCGGGTTCGATCCCCGCACGGAACAAATATTTGTATGATCTGCAAGTAGTTGTTCCGGGTCTGGGTGTTAGTGTATGTGAGTTTCTATGTTTGTAAACGCACCCACGATACAGGAAGAAATTCTTAGTGTGGGGCAACGTTTAAAAAAATAAATAAAAAGGAATGTGAGCGTGAAGATGAGTAGCGCCAGCAGATAACACACACACATAACACATAGACAAATGGCGAGTGGCACGGACGTGGCGACAGTGTGGCGCGGGCGTTGCGCCGGGCCTTTTTTTTTTTTTTTGAGGTTGGGAAATTACCAAATAACTTCTTCCGGTCTGGGTGGAGCAGGAGGGCGTGCCAGACTTTTACTGACTAAAACCCACCCGTGTTCCTTCCGTTGCCTGTGTGCCGGGGCCGCTAATTTGTACCCCGAGCCCCAAGATACAGACTAAGAGCGCTAACACACTGGGACGCCATGGCCAGCGTCATGCCACCGGCTACGTATCCAAACAATTCGTATTGAAATGTATGACAGTTAACTCACTTGGTAACGGTCCGGCGACGTCGCCAATTTGGAAGCGTAGCCACGACCGACCGGCCCCTCCGTGGAGACTGGATACTCTGGCGACCTGGCGACGCGTAGCCAAGTCACCAGTATCTTTACATAGTACAAAATGAAGTCACTTTCGCTGTCTGTTCGCTTAGATCTTTTAAACTGCTCAACGAATTTTAATGCAGTTTTCAGCAATATATAGAGTGATTCAAGAGGAAGGTTTATCTGTATAATATAAACCCGTGCGAAGCTGGGGCGGGTCGCTTGTTTTGTATTCAAGTAAGTTACGCCTCCCTCACTCAGTGGCCAGCTGATCGCCAGGACGGACGCCCGCATCTTACTGGCAACTTATGTATTTGGCAACCTCATTTGGCTACGGTAGGTAGCCACAGGTAGCGATGGTAGTGTGTTAGCGCTGTTACTGTTACTCTTTTACATTATACAATTTTCTATTACATAATCAGGTAATTTTCTATTACATTCACAGCAAACTCGTATTCCTCCGCAAAACATTTCAAGTCAAGCCACATGCAAAATGTCCGACATCGCTCAACATCAAAATAAACTTGAATAAATGGCGTTTACCCCGGCTCGGCTCGGTACAAGCCGTTTTTATTCCCCCGGGCTGTTTCTATACGAATGCTTGTTGTTTTATTTTATTTTTTGCGGACATGATGCAAATGTTACAAAAAATATGTTATATCCTAGTTTTTGCAGCTAAGTTTCTGTTATTCAATGAAGGTCGCAGGTAAAAGTAGGATGCCTTCAGGCTAGGTGGCTCTGAGTCTGGGATGCGTCTTTCCAACTTTCACTATGGGACCAAAGCACAAATCGCGAAAAAAAAATCTGCGGTTCCCTACATTTATGTTCGCATAACTCGCCGAAATAAAAAAAAAACTAAGCCTGTGGATTGCGACAAATTGTGAACTGGTATTCAACTTGTTTGCAACATAATGCACCTTGCGCTAAATAGCCTGCCTGGCTGGGATCAACTTGGAAGTAGCGCTCGACGGCCGCTACCGCGGCACCGCTCACTACGTTCGCTCGGCTCGCGCGCGATTGGTCACAGTTCTAACCAACCTTACCCATTTCATATTCCATTATCTGTTAGCTGTTCCATTTCATCCAGTTCAATTTATTTTAATTTTTTCATCTATATTATTAAAACTCATGTCAAGCGTGTGATGTAGTATAGTTTGGAACCCAGGACGCGCGCGTCCACGTTACAAACTATACACGAGCAGTACGCAAAATGTGTATACATTGTAATCACACATTAAAAAAAAAGCATTACAATGTATACGCGAACCTTTTCCTATAGTTGCGTTCTGGCCTTGTATAGATTGGAAATACGCGTCTGGGATACTCAAATTTAATAACGATCTATCGATCGATTACACTCCATCCAGTCCACTCCATCTATAGTACAATCCGTCTATATTCGATCCGAAAGGGGCACATAGGTAGGTACTGCAATAACATTACCTAAAAATCTTTTTACAACAAAACAAACACCCGACTTCCAAAAAAAAACACTACAAAGTGAAAAGTTACTTTAATTTCGGAATATAATATGTGACTGTGTGGTCAGTTATGACTTGTAGACGGTATTTAATAATTACCTACAAATCGATCACTAAATACAGTTTGGCATTTAAAATTGTATGGTATAGTTTAAATTTTAATTATAATTGTTAATGAAGAGATAAACTACTTTTAAAGATAATAAATTGAGAGGTGTGTTTGAAGATTTTTTTGATGTATTAAAATATGTTTAATTATGTTTTGAGTTGAAATTAAATGAAATTGTTTATTCTGTAAATAGGATATAGAAATCACTTTTACACGTCATATTAAAATAATCTGTTCGGCGTTTCCTATCCGACTACTCTGAGAAGAAAGGCCGAAACAAACTCAAAGGTCACAGTCTCTTTTAAAGTCCAGACATAATCTTGGTCAAGCCATATGAGGACCATGTAGATTAGTGTCTGAAATGGTCTTTAGAGAAAACAACCACACAGATTTGAGTGGACCTGTCCAGACTGAGTTCGATCACTGTATGCAAAAAAGACTTAAGAATATCGTAATTGTTTTTTATGGCAATTTTTTTTACGGTTTGGGAGATACACTGCTTTAAAAAAAAACACCTTTTTTACCGTTTTCAAGAAATCGGTAAATATATAGTATAATCGGAAATAACCCGGTAAAATTTCTCATAGAAACATTATCTGGCGAATTTTTTTTCTTGGTTTTTCCTGAAAATTAGCACATGTACGACCCTCACGGATCGGACAGGACTTTTTTACATTGTATACCGGTTTAAAGACATTTTATTTCTCAAAGAACAAACTACAGTTCACTTAAAAAGAAACTTAACTAAATTAGCAATAGTTTGTAGTTTACATTACGACGTTCAAGCTATCCAAGAAACTGAAACACCATAGTTGCATTTACAAAATATAGCAAGTATGTAATTAAGTCTAAATAAAATACAAAACAGTTCAAGCTAAGCTTATGTGTCTAATATAAAGAAAGAAACTTATGTTTCTAATATATTATAATTAATTAGGCCTTTTTTTAACCGACAAAAAGGAGGAGGTTATTATGTTCGTCGCGTATGTATGTTTTTTTTTAAAATGTATTTCCCCCTATTTCTCCGTCAATTGTGTACCAATTTCAAAAATTATTATTTAGTATGAAAGGGTATGCTCCCAAGTTGGTCCCATATAAATGTTATTAACTTTGCTTGGATAGTTTTTGAGTAAGCTTCAATAATACGTATTTTTCCCACTTTGTCTACATGGATGTTATGATAAGTTCCTGTCACTGTTATTTATGTAGCAGGTAGTGGTATTCGAATTTGTGTGGGGTACGTACCACAAATAAAAGGGAAAAATAAACCAACCAGAAACGAAAATTCTAAACCAAAGACACCGACTTCCGAAATTAAAGTTATTTTTCACTTTGTAGTGTTTTTTTATGAAGTCCGTTTTTTTTTTTTTTTGGAAAAAGTTTTTTAATTTTGGTATGCTTGTTCACTCTCTGACTTTTTTAGGTAGTTTATTGTGTACAGTATTACTGTATAGTTTTCCTGCCGTACAGGGTTCTCACTCTTGGTACTTCTAGGTCGTCTTGATTACGGGTATTATATCTATGTCTTTTGGTCCGCGGCCTGACAGCAACCAATGAAAAACATTGTTTTACTTTTTATATTTTTATTTATTGGTTGAACACGAGGCTTTTGGCTACTTTTGTAAGTGTGTATTTTATGTGTTTTTGTCTTTATATGTGCGTTTTGTTCGAGCAGAATAAACAATTTTTCTTTCTTCTTTTCTTTTTCTTTTTTGTGTATATTTAATATTTGTGTATATACGAATTAATGTCGCTTTTCGCTAGCTGTGTGATCGCGTTGTTCTTCTAAGCTACGCCACGGATTTTGATACGGGTTTTCTCAATGATGATTTTCACCATCAGTGAGAGAATTTATTCATAAAGATTTATGTGTACAATACATTAACATTAAAGTTCTATATAATGAAGAAATCTCGATGTTTTTCAAGTCGAAAAAACCGTGCAGAAACAGGAGCAGGTCGCTAGAAGATTCCAAAAAAAGTCTCAATTTAAAAAAACAAGACACAACATCCCCTTAATTTTCCCATCCTCGTCACTAATAACTAATCCTCCCCATTTCCTCTCCCTCCCTCAAATCCGATGAACAAATAAATTAATGTTATATTACTCCTACCCAACGGAAAACAGTCAAGTGATACACCGGAAATGCGTGTTTAAATCATGGCCGCCATCGGAACCGGAAGTGGTTCTCTAATAAATATGGCGCTCGTTCGGCCGCGAATTTCTCCGTAAATATTACTTGGTTATCTGTGGATGGTGGGTTCCGCTTGCTGGCTGTATGTATGTGTATTGAGTGGCTTAAAATACATAAAGTATTGGAGATGGGGGAAAAAAATAATTGGTTTTGTCGCGAGTTCGCGTAAACCAGGTTTTTAGGCATTTTGGGCTCCGGTTATGTTCGAATGTATTCGGGATATCCCGATAATTTCTACTTGTATTATCATCGTCATCATCAATTCAGCTGAAAGACGTCCAATGCTGGACATAGGCCTCCTCCAAGCGTCTTCACACCGACCGACCGCCACAGAGGTCCGATCTTAGGCCAGTCTCACCCATCTATGTATTCCGAATCACTTTATCCCGAAGGAGCGCTATCCCGAATAACGTGAGTCCAAAATAACATTTTCTGTAAGATGGTATAAGACCTTCTTACAGAAAAGATTATTTTGGACTCACGTTATTGAACAAAATTAAATGGAGAACATGTTTTTGCTACTGCAAATGTAAGTTGGTCTATTATTATTCGTTACTTGTAGAGCCTACTTAGCTGTGATAGTTTTCCTTTTAATTTCGTTATATGTACTACTCGTGTGAATTTTTTCACAAATTCAAATACAAACATTTAGCTGGCAGGGGGGGGGGACACACTTCACTCTAACAAAAATTTGCACTTTATAGCTTAATATTTCGCAAACTGATACCTGAATCCAAAAATGATTTTCACACACTCACAATATTTTTGAACGAACTTTCTAACGACACCCACACAATGACATAGACAAAAAAAAAAACATCCCCACTTTATGTGTAGGAGTTACCTTACAAAATATATATATTTTTTATTTTATTTTACCACTTTGTCGGCGTCTTAATCGCGATTAATTAATATGTATACCCATGCCAAGTTACTGCTTTCTAGTACTAAGAGTCTCTGAGCTAAACCTCGGACAGACAGACGGACAGACAGACAGACGGACAGACAGACAGACGGACATAGCGAAAGGGGTACTTATTAATCTATTCAGTATTTTAAATGTACAGTTTTCTGTTACAAGTACCTAGTTAAAGCCTATTTGCTTCAAGTGTACGATAATAACCATAAATTATCGCAAACGGTGGCGATCTCATGTTTAAAGTTATGGCCGGGCCAATAAAAATCGTCTGCTGTTTTATATCTTCAGTATTTATTACTTTGCTTGGCTATTTTGTTGTGTTTCCACTGTTTCTAGTGTAGGAGCTATAAATGTGTAACTAAAGTAGCAGGTACTTAGAGACAAAGTAAGCTGCGTTCGCAATTTATTTTCCAAACATGTAAACAAAAACGAGTTTCAGGAAAAACAACCGCAACACCTACACATAAGGTTCAGTTTGCGCTACAACTTCATATTTATTGACTTTTTCATCAGTACTAGTCAGTCTGAAATCAACTTTATTTACGCTTACATAAAGTTAATGTTTGTTTAAGTGGAAATAACATCAGTTGGAACCAAGGTTCTATATAGATCTTACGTATACTGTACTTAAGAAAATGCGTATTTGAAAGATGATATATAATTATAGGTAGATAATTACAAATCCTAGAGTAAGCACCAGGCGACCACGGCTTTACGGCATATTTAATTTAATGTGACGTCACATGGCCTATAACCAGCGGACGATTAAGACGCTTCCAACGATAACTCATTTGTCAAATTATGATGAGTAGTTTAGAAGTTATGAGGTAACAGATGAACATACATACATTTTGATTTGCTTTTTAAATAATTCAAATATTTTTAAATAATTGCTAATGCGAATTAATACATTTATGTTCTTACATGGAGTTTCTATTTCGTTAATCTTATTCGTATTTCGGTTACAAAGTAGCGTTGCTGTTTTAACCGACTTCAAAAACAGCTTGAGGTTCTCAGTTCGTCGGAATCTTTAAAAAAAAATAAGTTACCCAATTACTGGCTATATAGATGGCTGGACCGATTTGAAGTTCCTAGGCGGTTCCGTATGACGAAGATGTTATAATACCTACGAGTATAATAACTTTCTGTCACTACAATTTACATAGCAGGTATTCCAATTTGTGCGGGGTACTAAAAAGTGAAAAATTAAAACTTTTTTTACAAAAAAAAAACCCTTTTTTATATTTAACGAAATGAAAGTAATTTTTCACTTTGTAGTGTATTTTTTTTGGAGGCGGTTTTTTTTTTAAGAGTTTTTATGGTTACAAATGTTGACACGGGTGCTGGCGAAATGACACATAAACAAATGAGCTTATCAACTTTACCAAAAAATTCAAAATTCAAAAGTCATTTATTCAAACTAGGCTGAGAATCAGCACTTTTCGAACGTCAAAATTACATAAGACAGTCCCCCAAAACGACTACCTGCGAACGACTGCAATGAAATGACACTTAATATCAGTACAATCATGCTCAAAGCACCACAACTTAAACAAATATAAAATACACCCAACTGAACCCCATTACTCTTCAAAAGTCAACCACGATTTCGTCTTAAGGAGGAGACTTAGAAAAATTATACGAGTAGAGCACTAGAATATTTGAAATCCCAAAAGATTTAAAAACAAGTCGGGACGTTTGACTTAAGGGGGATAGGTCGACCATCTGTGCTGGGAGCGGTGGAGCGAGGCGACCGAAAAAGGGGACAGGAAAAAGGGATAATAGGGTGGGGCAGTAGTTGAAGCGGGATGGTAGGTTTACTTGAAGATTTGTCTTTGTTACCGTCAGGATGTACCAAAGCCGAAGTCATCAAAAAGAATTGTCCGTCAGTCAGATAAAAAAATAAATATTAGACACGTATTTTTTGCTTTATCATATTAATAAAAAAATGGTTCAGATAAAACGCCTTAAAGTTGGGGAGTGGGGGCTCGCTAGGTCACAAGTCAGTATAAAATCTACCGGCCAGTGACGTCATGCTACATTTTAACGCATTGCCTACTCAATGTATTGCCGTAATCTTTTGAATACGTAAAAAAAGAAAAAATATTTAATTAATATTTTTTAATAATCTACATGACCGACAAAAAAAAAATTGTCAACATTCCTATAATAGTAAAAATATAACATTTAAAAAATCATCAAATGGAAGAACAACAAAGATTGTTTCACGAGTCATTTTTTGAGAATGTTTTTTTTTTCTAATGACCATGAATTGAAAAATAGTACGCATAGCACGCTGTAGAGTATTTATAATAATAAAGATGGACTGTCTATTCCATGTCAAAAATTCTGGTTAGGAGTGGACCACAAATGGTGGCGAAATCAAAAATACAATTGTTTCAATAATGAAATATTTTAATAACAAAATAACACAACATCACGCCTGTGTTCCCCGAAGGCTTGGGCAGAGGTGTACCTATAGTACACCCACATTTCGCCAGTTATGTTTGAGTCCCATATAATAGGGGACGAGCCAATCGCCACAAATTTTGCCCGACCTGGGAATCGAACCCAGGACCTCATGCGCAGCAGTAGCGCTTGTGTCCACTAGAGCAACGAGGCAGTTAATTACAAAATAAGTTTGTGTTTTATTTATTTACAAGCCCGGTGGTGTTTCCTTTCAGCAAAAATTATGAACTTACAAACTTTCATCCCCTGTTTAACACCTTTAAGGGATGAATTTTCAAAAATCCTTTCTTAGTGCTCACTTTCGTTGTTTAAGGGACTCTTGTGCAAAATTTCATCCTTCTAGACCCAGCATTTAGGCTGTCCGCTGATTTCCTCGTAAATGTGTTGGAAAAACTCGTGTGCATAATTATGTCATTGTACTCTCAGCTCCATTGCGCCATCGCAACTCACACTTGCAACAAAATATGTTTATTCAAATCTATTCCCATGGATAGAATATATGTGCAGTGTTTTATGTTCACAACGAATCGTGCGAAACTTTAAACCACTCAAAAGATGCCCTCAAAACTGTTCCCTCTATTTTTTACTCAATTCGCAGTCGAAAAATTCGAAAACTATCCCAATTCCTATCATTCATTTCTGAAATCTACGTTTCACCACAGCTTCGTTACCCTGGATGTATCAAAGGGATAACAGAGAGACAATTGAGCTGTGTTCGTTATTCGATGTTATTTGGGAAGGGACATTCGAAAGATTTTGTGTTTTGCAAATTGGAATTGGTCAAAATACGAGTACTGGCGTATCGCTATCACAGTCGGGGCTCACCATTTGCTTTCCGCGATAGACGTGGATTAATTTGATCTGCGAGGTAGCTGCCGTTGTATGTATACCATCAAAACTGAACTCTATACTCTTTTTAACCGACTTCCAAAAAGGAGGAGGGTATAATTATGTTCGACGCGTATGTAACGGGTGATTTTTTTGCTGGTATCTTTTTGGCAACACTGTTTTTGACAGATCACGCGTGAATCGTGTCTTGTGTCATTGTCAAACTTGTTCAGTTCGGTCTATAATTTAACCATGAATCGACTTACGAACGAACAACGCTTGCAAATTATTGAATTTTACTAAATGGCCGAAACGTTACTGTGAATGGCGAGCGCTACCGTGTGATGATTGGCGATTTTTTTTTGCCCAAAATGGAAGAATTGGACATGCCTGACATGTGGTTTCAACAAGACGGTGCCACATGCCACACGGCACGCGAAACAATGGCCCAATTGAGAGCCGCCTTCGGTGAACAGTTTATCTCACGTTTTGGGCCCGTCAATTGGCCGCCTAGATCGTGTGATCTAACGCCTTTGGACTATTTCTTGTGGGGCCATGTTAAGGCTCATGTCTACAGGGATAAACCAGCAACGATTGACGCACTGGGAGCCAATATTGAAGCATTTATTCGTGATATACCGGCTGATATGTTGGAGAGAGTGTGCCGAAATTGGGCCTTGCGAATGGGCCATCTAAACCGGAGCAGCGGCCAGCATTTGCATGAAATCATCTTCAAACATTAAATTATATTGATCGTTCTATCGATTCCAATAAAGATTTCATCAAATTTTTCAAATTTTTTGTGTTTTTTTTGAAAATCAAATCCTATACCGCTTAAAAAATCACCCGTTATGTTTTTTTATATGTATGTCCGTCGATTTCTCCGTCAATTGTGGACCGATTTTGAAAATTTTTTTTTTGTGATAGGCTATACTCCCGGATTGATCCCGTCCGTCCCGAATACGTATTTTTCCCACTTAGTTTATGTGGATGATAACTTCCTGTCACTGTTATTTACATAGCAGGTGGTGGTATTCGAATTTGTGTGGGGTAGGTACCACAACTAAAAAGTGAAAAATAACTTTAATTTCGGAAGTCGGTGTCTTTGGTTTTGAATTTTCGTTTTTTGCCACCGACTTCCGAAATTAAAGTTATTTTTCACTTGAAGTCGGTAGTTTTTATTTTTTAAAGTTCTTTAAACACCGCTTCTTAAAGATTTGTGCCACAAATTCGAAAACCGATCCAAATCCTGCAATCTACGTTCCCCACAGCTTTGAATGACGAAAGAAAGAAAGAAAATAAACACAAATAGGTTTATTTGTCACAGAAACACGTGCATACAAAAATATAAGAGTAATCAGAAAAATAAAACAAAACAAAATAGATCTACTTATTCTGTCAAAGACAGTAATTTTGCACTGCATTTAGCTTGGGGATAAGTTTGAAAACATTTTTAAATCCTGAATTATTATTTAAAGTCAATTTTAGGATACAAAACTTGTTGCTTAATTTTATTTTGCCCATGTTATAATTGTGATTTAAATAATCACGACCACAAAACAGAAATACTCGGCAGCTGCACGTCATCACTGTGACAAGAAGGCTTCCACTCAGCATGATGCTTTGTTAAGGGGCCTACAGCACACCGCTTACCCTTTTTTTTGTTTGGGGAATTATCAAATAACTTCCCCCGCTCTTGGCGGAGCGGGAGGGCATGTCAGACTTTTACTGACTAAAACCCACCCGTGTTCCTTTCGTTGCCTGTGTGCCGGGGCTGCGATATCCCTTTCGGACAAACTCGCAACCCTGGTAGGCATTGGTCCTTACGGACCCCGTCAGTTGGTGCTGACATCTCTTTGAGGCGCGCGTGGAACACAACGCGCCGTCGACCCGGGCCTGGTCCTTATTGGACGGCGAGCTACACAGCGCTTACCCCTGATGTATCAAAGGTACTTTGTCGCTGCGAGAGGAGCACCTTTTGTGGACAAAAGAGGAACAATCGTGAGCCGCGTTAATTATTCGGAATGGCGCAGTCGTTGTTTGTTTTTTACAAAGAGAGTAATCAATATACTGGCGTATAGCAATCACAGTCGGGGCTGACCATGATTCGTTTTTCTGTGATGTATCTATGTTTGGACGCCATCTCTCCATCTCCATCCAGCCATCTCGCATTTCGCCATCTTGTCGGAGGATCCTCTTTTTTCTATGGAGGATACCGACACACATATCGTGCTTTGGAAAGCGTATTAGGTAAACCGTTAGTCACAGCTGTTATTTCTAGATCTTTGACAGTCGTTACGGGTAGTCAGAATCCCGAAAGTCTGCCAACCAGTCTAACTAAGGGGGGTGGATTGTGGAGGTCAGATAGGCAGTTGCTCCATGTAAAATACTGCAAAAAAAATAAAAATATAAAATCCGGTTAGACTGGAAGCCGACCCCAACTGTTGGGAAAAGGCTAAGCTGATTCGATCTATGTTTGACGTGATAGAGAAAAATTTACCGCTTCGAACAGTGCGACTTGAGTTAAGTTAATTGCGCGCGCGGCGCCTGTTTCCGTCCATCATCGGTCCGCAAGTAGCGTCGCGGTGACTCGTGACCGACCAGATGGGTCAGTTTCCGCCGGTTGCAATCTACGTTCCACCACAGCTTCGTTACCCCTGATGCATCAAAGGTGATTTGTCGCCGAGAGTGGGGCTCCACTTCTGGGCAAAAGAGGAACAATTGAGCAGCGTTCGTTATTCGCGTCGGGCGGCGCAGTCACCTGATTACGCGCTCCGGTGGGTACTAGTGTTGGGCACATGTCGATGTTTTGTTTTTTAATGAGGTTTTGCAAAGAGATTGCAATGGGTATTTTTTTTTTTAAAGTAGTACTTGTTCAATCTGGCGGTTTCTAGGAGTTGTTCAAAAGTCTCGCTTTCCAATTAAATAGGTGTTTGTGAAGCTGCTACAAAGAGCATGATAAACCTATCGATTTATTTATACACTAGCTGCGCTCCGCGGTGTCACCCCCATAAGTCTCGATCCCGTGGGAAAATCGGGATAAAAAGTATCCTATGTCCTTAGCCAGGTCATGGTCTACCAATGTACCAAAGATTACTTACTTTTAAATTACCAAACATACATACATACAAAAAATCTAATCTTTTCTCTTTATAATATTAGTTCAGATAACTCAATAAAAAAGTAGGTACTTGAGTAAATTCTCAAAGTAATTCCACAGAATTATTATGAAATTTATTTATTGCTGCCCATCAAAAGTATTAAATGGAACTAAGAAATAACTTAACTAAATAATATGAAAGAACGCATTTTTTTACCTTTTTAATTTTTGTAGCTACAATTATATGAATTCATTTTTACATTGTTTTCACTCACTTCTATTTTATTTAGATTTGTCGCATATTTTTAGGTTTAAAAATAAAATGTATCGACATGCTACCCCCATCCCTACAAGCTTTCTGGCAGCTTTAAGTGAACGTTTGGTCCAGCGCCGACCTCTCTAACATCTACGATTTGGGACGCCTGAATAAATATTTTGTAAAAAAATAACTAAAGTTCTATTTATAGACGAATAGATGTATGATATCCATAATAATACCAGCCTATTATTGTCCCACTGCAGGGCAAAAGCCTCTTCTCATACAGAGAAGGCTTGAGCGTTGATCACCACGGTTGCTCAAGACGGGTTGGCGATTTAAAACTTATATTAAGTATAAGTTTTCCTTGAGCGAGGTCAGTAATGTCCAAGATAAACTCAGAAAGTACATATGAATTAAAAAAAATCACATTGGTACTTGCCCGGATTTGAACCCACACCCGCGTGCATGAGAGGCGAGGCCCTCTATTATACGAGTATACATATTTGAAATTGATAGTAAACTAACATGGAAACCACATATCGAAGAGATTTGTGTAAAATTAAATAAATCTGCTTATGCACTATTTCAGCTGTCAAAAAAAGTTAATACACAAACACTTTTAACGGCGTATCACGGATTGGTTGCATCAGTTCTGCGATTTGGTGTTATTTTTTGGGGCAATCTACTGAAAGAGAGACTGTTTTTAAAGCGCAAAAACGATGTATTCGATCCTTGTGTGGCTTAAAAACTACCGAATCTTGTGCACCCCATTTTAAATCTTTAAAATTACTTACGATGCCAACTATGTACATCTACGAGACTGTTTTGTTTGTTAAAATGAATTTACACTTACTTCCCGTTGACCTAGAATCATTAAATTTGGCAGGAAGCAAGCTCTCACAGTAAAAGTAAAGGAAAAAGTCCAAAAATCGTTCATTTGGAGTTTTATTTATCAATTATTTTTTGTGATTACTAACTTACATTTGCAGTTGGAGAATAGAAGTTAAGTTTTTTTTTGGGATAAGTCATCCTAACTACGGAACCCGTCTTTGTGCGTGGTCCGATACGTACTTGACCAGTTTTTTTTAAATGACGTGTAAACGGTATCCTAATATGGAGTTTCTTGCCGGTTCTTCTCCATAGGGAATGAGCAATTGGAATCGTGCACCTAGCTTCTGACGTTTCATAAGTGCCCATGTAGGTTTATGTGAAATAAAATATTTAGATTTTATTTACACAATTAAAAAAAATTGTTTCATTTCATATACCTATTTACCAAGTACTAAAGAGTCTTAAAACTTAAATCGTAACTTCTTTGAATCGTATGCAAACAAAGGGCATTGCAAAATTATTAAAAATAAATTATGTATGGGCAAGCATGTAAAGTAATCGTAAGAAATAACAGATTTGCTCAATAAGAATTTTTAAAGTTCACATATAAGGGTGAGAACATACGAATGTAACGTGTTAGTAATCGTTGTAGGTGGTACCTACCCCTTTATACAGGGTGGCAGGGACTACGACGCGAAAACTGTTACCATGGATTCAATACGTGATTCTGAACGCCCTGCGTCGAAATTTATGGTCAATTGCCGCCCAAGATACAGGATTTTCCTAGTTTGGGGGGCAGGGTACCTACACATATTGGACTTTTGACCTCATTACCTACCTTTTGTATAACACCATTCTGTATAACTACATATTGTCAAAGTTTGCTTTTTGTGAATAAAAAAAATATTATTATTATTAACTATAAAAAAATTAAAAATAAAAATCTGCTGTTTCATAGAAAAGTGCAATACCTACACGGTCAAAATGTATGAATCAACTGACTTTTTTTTTCATTTACTGAATCCATGGTAAAAGTTTACCGTCGATGTCCCTGCCACCCTGTATAGTGTTTTTCCGGGTAAGCACAACCACTATTGCTGTGGAGTTGAGACTGTCTAATGTAATTTTGACTTTCAAAAGTGCAGGTTCTCATAGCCTAATTTGAATTACTTACTTTTGATTTTGATTCCTTTTTCTGTCTCTAAGCAGCAATGCTGGGTTTCAGTTTTATTATTTTGAGCCTTCTGAATAATGCTAGTCTGGCCACACCCTTAGACTTTATAAATTCGTACTTACTTTAAGTTATTTTTTGTGAATAATTCACTAAAAGTTTTCAATTAGTTCTGATCCAAATGATTCATTGAACTTAGATTCTAGAGTTTTTGAAATATTTTTATCGCTCAAACTACGTCGAATGAATAGAAATTGGTATTTACGTATTCAATAAGATTGAAATAAATTGGTACCACTGATTTATTATTTCGTTCTGATTTTTTCAATGGCAAAGAAGATAATATTATTATAATAAAATTTAAAATATTACATTCGCGTTGTGGTTTCGTTCATGGTTTAGAAAAATTATAATAGTTAACGAGATGAATCTTATAAAATCTTATCTTCCATTTTGAATGAATTGGTAGGTACTACGTAGGTATAAGTATATATACATTGTATACGTTTCAATTGCATAAGATAATGATAAGTGGAAGTGCGGAGTCTCCTAACACAAGCAACCCCTTGCTTAAAAGGTGATCTCCAATAACAATGTATCGTAATGCCCTTTGAAATTTTTTTTTTTTTTTTTTTTTTTTTTTTTTTTTATATACCTTCATAACAGCACACAGTGCCTATACTCCATAGGCTTAGGTACTTCAATAAATGTAAACAAAAAAAAAACACGTAACGAGACAGCTGGCCAGTAACTGACTAAACGTAATACCTGTTAGTTCAGTTGCCATGTTACGTCACAGTTGTACTACTACTACTAATATTTCACTGACGTTTAGAGTTTAGGCTCTTTACAATAGACAGATTACGAAATAATATAGTATTATTATAAATCTAACAAAAAAATTGTGCTCAAGCAGTTACGAACAGAAGTTTAAGAATAACAATCATAAAAGAGGAAACTATAGTAAAAATAAAAAATAAATTTTATTAGGTTTTATCGTATTTTTAAACAAGAAAGTGTCTTCTATAAGAACCGATTTGTTTACCTTTATTTTTAAACTACCTAAACCTAGGGAGTATAGAAAAGTGACACTCGCTTTCAAAGCGTTTCGTATTTTTCTACAATGATTTGAAAAGCATTGACATAGGCCGCGTTCTATTTAAAGGTGATCGTCGCGCGAACGCCCTCCCGGTCTTTCCGCTGTATGTCACCTTTTGCTCGATGTACCGAACGCGTGGTTGCGCCGACAGAGGGCGCTTTAAGGTTTTCCGAACAAAAAGTGACATAATTCACGCGATGATCGCGTATTTGCACGACGATCACCCTTAAATAGGACGTGGGGTTTCGGTAGCTCATGTCAGTCCCACACATTTTTGACTTTTCCATCATCGTTATCGCTGAATGTCACTTGGGTTAAGGTCTTTAACAATAAAGTTTGTGAGATTAATACCTATAGAGCTTCTTCTGCTCATTCTTCTCCTTAAGACTATATTTTGGAATGCGCAATTATCTTTTCTTGTCAAGGCTGAGCAGACACACACGACATGCTGATACTGCTCCATAGGGCAATTTAGAGTCTAGACCATAGAAATATAAATACTTCTTTCTTATATCTATGGTCTAGACAAAATCTAACTGGTTGCTTATATAATTTTATTATTTTTATAAGATTGATTTTACATTCTGTGATTACTTGAACTCACACACTGACTTATTAGTATAACTTGTTAAAATTTTAGGAATATCGTATAGTGTAACAACGATTGTAAATTTATGTGAGCACCATGTATCTATCACATAATTAATTTATCTGTCATTGCTTAATATTTTATTATTTTTACCTATTGTGGTATAGTAATCTTATTCCAGGTGCATGGTTTTTACACATAGTTTGAAAAAAAATTGTAAAACATTTTAAAGAGGAACATTGGAGTTTCTTGCCCATTCTTCTCCAGA
This sequence comes from Agrochola macilenta, assembly GCA_916701695.1. Classification (NCBI taxonomy): domain Eukaryota; kingdom Metazoa; phylum Arthropoda; class Insecta; order Lepidoptera; family Noctuidae; genus Agrochola; species Agrochola macilenta. The sequence goes on from OU753576.1 coordinate 1,827,043, forward strand.
CGAAAACTACTTTTTGGAAGGGGCGTCTAAAATCAATTCTATTTTTTGTAAATTTTGACGTTCAAATGTACCTTTAAGAAATTCTTTGAGTTTGAGTTTGAGTTTGAGTTCTCGGTTGTAATTAAAATTTAATGAAAATTACAAATTTATTTCGTACATTAGAGGACTATATATACAAATATTATTAAATCATATTCATAACTATGTACTAAATAAAACTAACTATACAAATAGATACAAAGAACAAAAGGACACTTAGACGTCGAAGTATTCGTCCGCATCGCTGTCATCCGGAAACGTGCCCAGAAGACTGGCAGCATTGCCACGTTGAATGGCAATGCTAATTCTTTGGCCAAAAAACGAGCCAGCCCGCTGGCCGCGTGAAGTGTCGACCAGTCGGCAAGAAATGTACCTTTTACGTGCCTAATTGTAATAAATTATTTGACTTTGACTTTGACGCGACTCGCACCGTCACGTCGCGCCTGTCAACGGAAGCCTTTAAAAGTCACCAAGAGTTTTCAAAAGTAAATTTGTCTATTAAAAAATAAATGATTTGACTTTGACTATTTAATTAAGTAAAATAATTGTTGTTTTGACTATTGATATTAAAGAAAGAAAAATTGGTTTATTCGTCACAGAAACAAGTGCATACAAAAAGATAAGATCACACGAAAAGCTAGTACAGAAAAATTAAAAATAGATCTATAATTAATTATACGGGGTGTCCGGGACATCGACGCGAAGCCGGTTACCATGGATTCAGTACATGATTCTGAACCCCCCTGCGTTGAAATTCTTCGTCGGTTATAAAAAAAAAAAACAGCTGTTCCATACATTTTGACCGCGTAGGTATTGCACTTTTCTATGAAACAGCTGATTTTTTTTTTTATAACCGACGAAAAATTTCAACGCAGTGGGGTTCAGAATCATGTACTGAATCCATGGTAGCCGGCTTCGCGTCGATGTCCCTGCCACCCTGTATATGTATATCTTTTTATCTATTGACTATTGATACACAATTACCACCTACCAAGTAAAAAAGTAAAATATTTGAAAGAAAGTTGTTAATTATGTTAATATTTATAATGTTATGTAACAAGGGATTTTTCGTTGCATGACACGTGTAGAATTTCAAGACAAAATAAACAATAAAGTGTGCACGAAAAATCACCGACTAAACGTTGTGACAATTAAATGTTAATGAATAAACACAGGAGCTTTGTTCCACCAACGCCTTCATTCTCCTCCTACGCAACAAAACGGACGGCTCCTATCTCCTGAGACTACCTCCAGAGACTACAGACAACAAAATCTTGACACAACTACTAAGTCATTGCCTAAGTTACCTGTGGCATAGATTAATAAAATCGTATAGAAGCGCAACTATATTATCTGTTCCAAAAGTATCTAATTAAAGTGTAAACAAATCCTGTTCGGGTTAAATTCTTACGCAATCACTCACTAAAGGGAGTAACACATTCATCTGTATTTAGAAGAAGGTTCCAACTTTATATGTCACTACTTTTACCAACAATAATTGTTGTTTAAATAATTGTAATTGAAAATTGACGCCTACAGACAAGATTGGTCCACACTAGCTCAAGACAGAGAAGAATGGAAAGAAGAAAGTTTGCCCTGCAGTGGGACAACACAGGCTAAAATAATAATAATAATAATTGAAAATTGAGGTTACCTCAATTGGTAAATTAAAAACTATTAAAAATATCAAAGCACTTAATTTGTAAGTGACACTACAAATTGGCATTCACGTGTACGTTTTTCGATCCATTTATTTACATTTTTATCAGATTCTTTTGGAACAAGGTATACGCGGGTGTTAATAATACGTTGAGATTTTACATGCGATTAGGAGTGGAAGAGTCGCATCTATACATTTTTATCTATGGCTATGTTTGTGTTTTAGAGACAGCACACGTTTAGATTGAATGTGGGAGAGCATGAGTTTGTGTTACAGCAACTTGAGAGTGCATTAGGTCCGTATTTTAGAACTATGCTCAAGCAGCAATGTAACTAAATGCGCATATTTTTCTGGCATGAACTACTATAATACCAGCCTGTTACTGTCCCACTGCAGGGCAAAGGCCTCTTCTCACACAGAGAAGGCACGAGCATTGATCACCACGATTGCTCAAGACGGGTTGGTGATTTCAGACTTATATTAACTACAAGTCCAGGTTTCCTCACGATGTTTTCCTTCACCGATGTCAGTAATGTCCAAGATAAACTCAGAAAGTACATATGAATTGAAAAAGTCACATTGGTACTTGCCCGGATTTGAACCCACAACCTCGTGCATGAGAGGCGAGGCCTTAACCACTGGGACATCACGACGATGAACTACTATAATTTACAAAAAAAACCTAGTCAGAGTAAATTATAATTTCTTGCAATTAAAAATCACGAACTCAACACACCCAGATATAATAAGGCGGTTGCTCCATGTAAAATACCGGTATTCAGCTGCATCCGGTTAGGCTTCCAGTCTAAACGGTAAGCCGATTCCAACATAGTTGGGAATAGGCTAGGCAGATTGATTAATGTCTGGGCCTCGCCTCTCAGGTACGAGGTTGTGGGTTTAAATCTGGGCAAGTGACTTACGTTCTTTCTAAATTTATCTTGGACATTACTGACATCGGTGAAGGAAAACATCGTGAGGAAACCTGGACTTATAGTTAATATAAGTCTTAAATCACCAACCCGTCTTGAGCAAGCGTGGTGATCAATGCTCGTGCCTTCTCTGTATGAGAAGAAGCCCTTGCTTTGTAGTGGGACAAAAATAGGCTAGTATTTTTTTAAATTACTGTATAATGCTATTAGAGACGTTTCCTCCGTTTATTGCTTCCGAAAAAGGTGCTCAAATTATTTTAGTATAAATAAAATCCGTTTAGTAGGGCGATGTCATGTAATAAGATTATTGCTTATTGGGTGTTGCTATGGTGACTGTAATAGCTCTCAGATCGAGGGTGGTTCATGTCCTATGGGGGAGAGCGGAGCGATAATTTATAGCTTTACTTGTTTAAAAGTATGTATGATATGTAGTTTGTTCCGTGATAGGATTTTGTTTGTCAAAATCTAATTACGTTCCAACATTCTTACCTATCTAGCCACTACTGGTGGGATTTTAAATCTGGTCCTTCGAGCCGGATTGTCAGGATTTTTTTACCGTACTAATAATGTTTTATTTATCCAACTGCTGCTATTGAGCCTTTCTTTAGTGACAAAAAAATATTGGAAATGTGTGTTACCACGATATTTAACTGGCCATTCATTCATGGTTTCGCGGTTTCGCTTATAAAAAGTTAAAAGAGAATCTATAGTTGTTGAATTTTCTCGAACTTCAATCATTACAATTTAAACCTTATGATATTGAAATAAGTTTCAGTAGACGCACGACGAACTGTGCTGGAAAAAAATCGTCTATCGCTTATCATCTCTCACGTAGGCCACACAATGCTGCGTATATTCGTCTCATTATTGGCGTCGGTTGCCATGACAACCGAAACTGAGCAATCGCCTTCAGAGGTTCGTGTTCACACATACGGGGTGTTATTTCCTTGTAACGATGTGTAGCGGATTCAGATGGGACAAGTTGGGGTATAGTTGGGTTCAGACTACACTAGTCATTGAGACATTTTTGTGCATCTATTCCACAGGAATTTTGATATAATTTAAAAGTAAAAATAGGTACTTGTACAAGTAAGGACTAATAAAATAGAATCCTATATGTATTTCGTTTACAATGATTACAAACTACACTACTACTTGCCACTAAATTTATATTGATCTAAAGAAATTATGACATGTGTTACAAACCTATTTGTTTACAAACGATCCTTCAAATATGTCTAATATTTGAAGGATCGTTTGTAAACAAATAGGTACATATTACTATATAATTGGGTAACGTATCTAAATTATTGGTATCCAAATATCATCCTAAAAGTGGTAAAATATAAATATTTTTTGAAATACATACATTTTAATAAACAGTTTGAAAACACACTATCCAGTAATCTTCACTACACGCGTCTGAACCTCACTTTGTTTTAAATAAATAACACCGCCCAAAATCCGTACCCTTACATTTAACTTTTCAAAAACATCGATACTAAATTCAAATCCAAAATTCACTACACGCCAATCTGCACTACACCAGTCTGAACCCGCCTCTTCACTAGTTAGTAGCCCCATTTATCAAGATCATACGCTTCCAGCTCGGCTTGGTGAATGCAATTTTCGGCCAAATTGGCCCGATCGGCCTCGATACATAAGCAAGGAATTTCATAGGCATCTGATAAACTAGCTTGTATTAAATTTTCTTGTCGTATGTACTATGGAGGTTTGTCATGTAAAGTGGGTGAAATTTTGATGACAAGATTGAATAGGGAATTTTGTTGAAAGCCGTTAACGGAGTTTCAAACAGATAATTTAGGTAATTTACATTACTACAAATATATTTTGGCGCTCAAATGACATCGACAGTTCGACAGGGGGCGCTGCTGGTAAACATTTGTGAAATTGTCACAGAAATTTTAATGACACAACAAAGATGGCGGCGTCAGCTCCGACTTTGGCCACACGCCAAGTGAACCTTGTACTTACTATTGTACGGCAGTTCTCACACACTACGGTAAGCGGTGAAGCGGATCTCAGTCGGATTGGCTGGTATGTAATTCGTTGATGCCTAACACGTGTACACCGCCCGACCGTACGGACGAGCAGCGCTCGCGCCGCCTCCGCTCCTCCGCGCGAAGTACGGCGTCGCTTGAGACACCGCATTACAGCACGCGTAGCATGACTGCCATAGAAATGGGTTTTCTCGACGGAAGAATAGACAAAATGACAGATTGTGATTGTGAATCTGTCATTTTGTTTATTCTCGACGGATCGCTGTGGTGGGATAAGGGTGTGTATCACTTTTTTGAACGCGAACAAGCGGGCTCACCGTCTTTCCACGCGGCGCACCACTAGAAGTCCATCCGCTCGGACAGACGCGCTCACCGCCTCTCCACGCGGCGCACCACCACAAAATCCTCCGCGGTGGTGAGCGGCGTCGTGTGAAAACCGTCTAAATGCTGCACTGCGCGCTAGATGACTTGCTCCTAGCAAAAAAACGCATGGTGTTACTATTGCAATGGTGGTTCGTCGCTTGGTTGCCACGTTGCATGGCTTATTTGTCACTTGTTCAAGCTACTCACCATTTTTTATCTACTGCTTATAATATTATCATAATTGCCAAGGATATGCACACTTGCTCACAGCCATAACTATCAAACATATCGAGTTTAAAAAAAAAACGTGTTTGTGGACCGTAGACTCTGTCACTCATTCATACCTGTGTGAGTTTCTTGCAAAGGTAGGACATTGACGATCGACTTAAAAGTAAGCCATTGGAATGAAACTCTAAATTAAGGTATAAATTAGATTGAATGATTATGTTTATTTAATCGGTTGAAAATAGACAACTATTATGTCAAAAGTTTTTTTATGGGGTTACCGAACATTCAGAGAAACTTTCATTTGTCTGTAATTTCACTGATATTTTGAAAAAATACATAGCAATGGTGGTAGTGATTCCTCGTTTGAATTGTTTTATCTGTAGGTCCTTTAGAGGTATGAGGAACAGGGTGTTAAGTTCACTCATCCTCTTTAGAAAAGGGAGGATCCTCCGACCAGATGGGTGTCGCGTCTGGCGGGCAACTTTCCAACGGTTTAAGTCGGAAAGTTATTTATATGTCACTCGCGTGGTAAACTCTAATTGCGCAATGCAGGATTTTGTGTGACGTCAAGTCTTTGATGCGTAGTTCACATGTAGTGGTGTAGATGCTGCCACAGTCCCATGAAGGAAGTATTTCAGTTTGATGTTTGTACATCAAATATTTCTGATACATGCTGTATAAAAGTATGTAACTTATATTGAAGTTTGTTGTTATTAATTATACAACTCAGCCTGAATTTCTGAGAATTCTTAGTTACCGCTTATACGGCCTTATATTTCCAGGAACATCCGAACTTTCATAATCAATTCAAAAAGTGTATTCAGAGTCTTCTCATCCAAAAAATTATTGTTCGTAAAATCTCGCAAATGATAACAGAATAATAATAACGATAAAGTTTTAGACAATTTTGAAATAACTTGAAAGAAAGAAATATTTATTTTATTTGGGACACTTTGGGAACTGGATCCAAGTCTTTATGAATTGGTTTAACTTCGAAGAAAACGGAGAAAATTACATCGGCGCCTTTATAAGCAACGTTTCAGATTAAATTCTGATGGCGATCTTTGAAAATAAAATAATTGGAAAATATTGTATTTTCTCGTGTAAATTGACTTACTTTTTACGATATCTTAAAGATTGCGAAGTTACTTATTATGAAATGAAAAATAATAAGTAAGACAATCAGTCTGCCTAGCCTTTTCCCAACTTGTTGGGGTCGGCTTCCAGTCTAACCGGATGCAGCTGCATACCAGTATTTTACATGAAGATCTACGAATGACCGCTGGGACCTACGGCTTTTTTTTTTTTTAGAGCCTGGGCAATCATCAAATAACTTCTCCCGCTCTGGGCGGAGCTCGGGTGTGTCAGACTTTTATTGACTAAAACCCACCCGTGTTCCTTCCGTTGCCTGTGTGCCGGGGCCCCGATATCTCTTTCGGACAAACCTGCAACCCAGGGGGGACCTACAACTTAGAGTGCTTTTGGAGGCACGGAAGGTTATCGATATGTAATTGATGGTCACCTATCCTCGAACCGATCGTGACAAGCGTAGCTTAACGATTAGCTAAGATTGACGCGTGCTACTGTTATCATTTAGCCCCACTCGAAAAAATAATAAGTATCACACTAAATAGATACTAAGTATACTACATAATAGGGATATTGACTGGGGAATAAAAAAAAAATACTACTAGGTAACTATTTGGTCCGTCAGTCAGATATTATAAAGATATTAGACACGTACAAAAAAAAATAAAAAAAATATATATATTAAAAAAAAATCAAAAAAAAAAAACCCGTTAAATATTTTTCTTTCTTTCTTTCTTTTCTTTACTCGTATTTTTTGCTTTATCATTTTAATAAAAAAATAATTAGATAAAATGCATTAAAGTTGGGGAGTGGGGGCTCGCTACGTCACAAGTCAGTATAAAATCTACAGAAGAGTGACGTCATGCCACATTTTAGGTCAATGTATTAACGTAATCTGTTGATTACCGGTCAACTGCCCTAACTTTGCCTAGCGTCCTATGTTTGCTTATAATGAAAAAGCTATACCTAAGTCTTTGGTTTTTTGCCACCGTCTTTCGAAATAAAGTTATTTTTCACTTTGTAGTGTTTTTTTTTGGATCTAAAAGAAGAAAGATAAATTGTTTATTCTGCACAAACAAAACGCACATACGAGTATAAAGACAAAAAGATATCAGAGATCAAAAAGACATGAGAGAGAGATCTCAGAAGCAATTTTTGTAAAAAAAAAAATACCCGAATCGCTATAGGTGTAGTAAGTATATTTGAAGTGTTCAGAGTCGCATGCCCATGAGCGGCATTGTGTAAGACGGAGTTATAAACATAAATAAATAAAAAATTAACATCCGAACTGATAACCTCCCCCTTTTAGAAGTCGGTTAAAAATCAACCGATGTTGTGGACAACATCGGTTGGTTTTGTTAATTTAAACTAAAACTTGTTTATTGAGTACTGAACTTTAAAAACATCTCAATTACCTACTACGATCGAATATCACAACTTTTTACTCCACTAAGCCTTCGAAAACTCCAAGTTCCAAGACGTTAAATAATGGTTACCTTCTGACTTTCCATTCTGTCAAGTGAGCTCGCTCATTTATATTACCTTTCACCTCAAAAATTGAGTGTAAGCCTGTGAATAACTAGCTTTATTACTGGTTGATAAATATTAGTTGTTTAGAAGACTGGTAGGAAAAGTAGATTTTATAGATTTTTAAGTTACTGGGTCCTTGTACGTTTATTAATATAATAAGAATTTCAAGAACAAATTAGCAGAATATTAAATGTCTTTTTACATTAGTTTCGCAAATATTTTACGATTGGTAAAACGTGATAAAAAAGAGTTGGTAGCCAAGAAGTTTCTTAGCACTTAGAACTGAAAAATATAAATAAAATCTTTTTAAAAACAAGATTTTAATGAACAAAAAACTACTTAAGTGTTAAAGTTGTTTACGTAAGTTTATTTTTTATTTAGTACTTTTTACTTCATTAAAAGCTTGTTTTTAAAAAGATTTTTACTTATGTTTTATTTAGTGCCGATTGGCATTAGAATTGGTTTAAATATTTGTTCAATCACATTTACAAATCCAACGAGCCCAACACTACAGGGCTATCTTGTAAGGTTGAGGAGTTAATTCCGTTCCGCCTCTATAATTAGACCCTTGACTACACCTTAGGCCAAAAGTCTTCAACCCGCGGCCCAACCGGCCCGCGGTGGCTTCCTTGGCGGCCCGGCAATAGCTTGGATAAATAAAATGTATTTATTAAGTCTAGAAATCAAAACAAAATAGACCAGCATAAATCCATTAAAATAATACATTTCAGACCTTTTCCTAAAATCAGAAATTATGCACTGAAAATGACATCACATTTTGGCTCCACATTATTTAAGCAAGCAGTTATTTTCTCGAATGAAAAACGTTAAGTCCAGGGCAAGGACCAGAATCACAGAAATTCAACTTGAAAACAGTGAAATTTGCAACAACCACTATCGGGGTAGATATTGATAAACTAGCACCAACTACTTTGTGTTAAAACTATCTTCTAATTTTCTAGGCGCAGGTTTTCAATCCGACGACAAAGGACCAGTTGGCCATGTTGGGAGTAAATAATGTCAAACATCTCATTGATTGAATTTTATTAGTATCATTTCTAGCCTTGTAAAATGTTATAATAAATAACTGCAAGGTACCTACTTACCTATAAGTTTATTGGAATATAATAAATTTCCCTTGTGTTACGGCCCGCCGAACCGAAATTAAAGTGTTCTCGGCTCATGACTTCAAAAAGGTTTGAAACCTTAGGCTATAGTTTTTGTCACGACAAAAATTAACGAGGTGAGGAGTTCCTATGGCCACCTTCTGGCTCCATCATTAGATCTTAGGCTGCACCTTTGGCTATAGTTTTTGTCAAGACAAAACAAACGAACCCAAACACAAGGAGGCTATCTTGTGTAGTTGAGGAAATCCTATGGCGAGCTTCCAGTTCCATCATCATATCCTGGACCACACATTGGGTCAACGTATCTACTTGTAAAAAAAAATAGCCGAAACAAAACAGTTCTCAACCAAACGAAACTATCTCAGTCTTATTTAGTTGAACAGTGCCCGTGACCACGTTGCGGCTGCATCATCAGGTCCTCGACACCACCTAGTGTAATTAGTCAATACATAACCAGTGAGTCCAAACACGATGGTGCTATTTTGTTCGATTGAGGAGTTCCTATGGCCAACATCCGGCTCCACCATCAGGTCGTGGTCACCACCAAGTGTAATAGCACTGGTCAATACATAACCAATGAGTCGAAACACGATTGTGCTATATTGTTTAATTGAGGAGTTCCGATGGCCACTTGCCTGCTCCATCATCAGACCCTCGACTCCATTTTGGGCTATATTTCTTGTCAAGACAAAACAACGGGTTCAAACTCACCGACGCTATTTTTTTTTGTTGAGGAGTTCCTATGGCCATCTTCGGGCTCCATCATCAGACCACCTCCATGGTATCATATATTTAAAATATCTCTGTAGTTATACAGGGTGTCAGGGACATCGCCGCGAAAACTGTTACCATGGAATCAGTAAATTAAAATCTGCTTTTTCATAGAAAAGTGCAATACTTACGCAATCAAAATGTGTGGAACAGCTGACATTATTTTAAATAACCGAAAAAAAATCACCGCAGGGGGGTTCAGAATCATGTACTGAATCCATGGTAATAGACTTCGCGTCGATGTCCCTTCCACCCTGTATAAGTATGCCAAGTTTCAGCTCAATCAGATGCCAGGAAATACTGGAGCTTATATAAAGCTTGTAAAAAGATGTTTTAGACACAACTCAAAAGCTAAGCAAAGCTAAATTAAATTCTGCTTGAAGAATTTCTTTATTGAAGGAAGAAGAGCGGATTATTAATTGATAGCTTTTTACAAGAGCGGATTATTGATACTAGAACTAATCTCTCACTATTACAAATTTTTACTCTAATATCAATATCACATCTCCCACAAATATACTTTTACTTTTGTTTACCGAAAACTGGAGTAATACAATTAATTATGGACAATATCCTGCACGTCACAAGAAGCGCACCCCTCGATATATCACCGACGTCACAAAAGGCCTCTGATTTATTTATTTAGCGAAAAACATGCCGGAAACAACGGATACAGTAGTGTTGTTAAACAAATTAATTATGTTGATGTAGCCTGGGAATGGCTGATAAGGCTATAAATATCAAAACAGAAACTACTTATATTTGTATGAAAGAAACGTAGCCTCTGAGTTTGTTTCGGTTTTTCTTTTCAGAGTAGTCGTTTATGAAACATCGAAATCATCTAGTTTTAAAACAAACGTAAATTATCAAAAAAAAAAAAAAAAAACTCTATTTTGGGATGAAAAAGTGGTCCCAGGTGCTCCATCAATCCCTACCTAGGCCGATTTCACATGGTGGAAATCTAAAAGTGAGCTAAAAGTAAAAGTCACTTTACTTTGAGGAGCTATTCTGCTCATCACGCTGATCATCAGACTGCCGACAAATTGCTTTGCAGTTTGGCAGGTGTTATGTAAAAATAGAACTGTAACATTATGGATCAAATAAATATTTAAAAAAAAGATATCTTCTCGAATTTTTTATAATAAATAATAATAATAAATAATAAATTTTATTCAAGTATAAAGTAAAATTATGATTTAGATTAATTACAATCGAGGAAAATTTAATTCTAACTGTAATGTAGACCTGCCTGACCTAGGTTTATGAAAAACCTGTGTTTCAGGCCATCAATTTACATCAAACATTTAAAAAGAAGACAACAATAGGTTTATTAATAAGCTAAATTAATAAGAAGACATGATATTTTCAAAGACTTAAAGAGTAAATATTAATTTGGGTATATTATTTTAAAACTAGATTATTTAAGATATTAATGTTTAAATAAATTAACAAATAATATTAAAATAGATAAAGTGGACACTGTTATTAATTAGGTAAAGGAAGAGACTTAATATACAGTAGATAGATAGAGCTATTATTTTAAAATTTCTAGTAGTTTTTCCGTGTCTGCGTAATTGAGTTTTGACAAATATTCCTGTACTAATAAGTTACACCTATTATAACTTAAACTATAAATCTTTAGCACTCTGTTAAACGGGTTATACAAGTAGGGCCCTAAAAATAAATAAAAACGATTAGCAAAAGCATGTTTAGTCTGAGAGTTAGCACAAACCAAATCTTTTCTTCTCATACCTGAAGGTACTGGGTTAAAATAGAGTTCAGTGTGTTGGAATAAAACTACATTCAAAACAAATAATTGACGTACTGTTAGCACCTTACATGCCATATAAAGCTGGTGTGTAGGAAATCTAAATGGGCGAAAAGTAGCAACCTTTAAAACTGCTCTTTGGGCGAGTTCTAGGTGGAGTAAAATTGATTTAGCGGCCCCACCCCAGGAAGTTATGCAGTAGGTAATGAAACCAAGTTAAAGTTTCCTTTCACCAAAACCGTTCAAATGAAAAAAAAAACCGTCGCAATCGGATCTTATACGGCGTATCCAGTTGTAGAATTTAGTACCGGTGTGGTTTCGAACTAACTTCTCGAGTTGGTTGTTATTTGGTTGATTTGGTATTATATTAGAATGATTATGGTTTGGTTGTTGGTTTACGACCACTGGTTTAATGATACGAAACTATATGAATTAAAGGCTATATTGAATACTAGTTGATCCGGTTTGGTTTGAGTTTCGCGATTGGTATCACTGGTAATAGTTGCGATACATGAATTTATGGAAATGCACACAGGCAAGTAAGTGCTGGGCTGTTCCGTTGGAAATATTGTACCGAAACACCAAGTGCCCCCTTTTTGCCCCTTTTTAGGGTTCCGTAGCCAAATGGCAAAAAACGGAACCCTTATGGATTCGTCATGTCTGTCTGTCTGTCCGTCCGTATGTCACATCCACTTTTTTCCGAAACTATAAGAACTATACTGTTGAAACTTGGTAAGTAGATGTATTCTGTGAACCGCATTAAGATTTTCACACAAAAATAGAAAAAAAACATAATAATAATAAAATAAAATTTTGGGGGTTCCCCATAATAAAAACTGAAACTAAAAAAAAAAAATATCTTCAAACCCATCGTGTCATCTATGGATTGGTATTTAAAAATGATATTGAGGTTTCTAAAATATTTTTTTTTTTAACTGAATAGTTTGCGCGCGAGACACTTCCAAAGTGGTAAAATGTGTGTCCCCCTCCTGTAACTTCTAAAATAAGAGAATGATAAAACTAAAAAAAATATGATGTACATTACCATGTAAACTTCCACCGAAAATTGGTTTGAACGAAATCTAGTAAGTATTTTTTTTTGAATACGTCATATTTGCTAAATATTGTACGGTGGTACGGAACCCTTCGTGTGCGAGTCCAACTCGCACTTGGCCGGTTTTTGTAGAAAGTACCCCTCCAATCAAAATCCCCGAAGACTAAAAATTCCTTAGAATCGTAAAACCTGTACCTATACCAAGTTTCGTCCAAATCGTTTTAAAACACGACCTGTAGTACCAACAAACTGACACCTGAAAGCAAAATTTGCGAGTTTTGAAGCAGAGACACTTCGCTCTTTCGCTTAACTACCCAGGCACTTGCCGCTGACCTGGCAAGAAGCAAGGTCTCACAGGCTCAACTAAAAGAAAATGTCCGAAAATCGTAAATTTGTAGATTATCACATAAAAAAAGATGCTATTACAAACTTACATTTTCAGTTGGAGAGTTGACCGTGACGTTTAACGATGTACGGTAGAACATTTTTCCAACTACAAAGCTAAGTTTGTCCTTTTATTCGGAATCGAATGAAATGAAGCCGGGGGCAGTTTGATTTTGTTCACACTTTGTACAATAGGCTAGCCTCGTATTACACGGGTCTTGAAGAATATAGTTCTACTAAACACCTCTAACTATCGCTTCGGGGAACAGCCTTAACATTCTGTTGTTCAGTACACAGGTACCTCGTTAAAACTATTCCGTCTGAATTGTTGACCCAAAATTCTCCCACACTCAAACTATGCCTTTCTGAGAAAAGAGCCTTGAACCGCACCAAGTTTCCGAAGTAACACGCATATTAAGATGTAACACTCCAACTTAGTTTGTATTTGTGAGGCTGCGTCGTTAATCTTCATCTCGAGGGATGCGTGTCATGCTCTTTTCAAATGTGGGGAAGAGTTCAGGAGCCTTTGGGTTTGAACTATTATTTATGTTTTGTTGGTGTAAAGGTTTAGGTTTAACAAAAAAAGTTCATTAACATTGTCACTTTTACGTCTTGTCATCAAAATTGACATTAAATGATTCGATAAACTTATTTTTTAACACCCGACGTAAAAAGAGGGGTCTTACAAGTTTGACCGCTATGTGTGTGTGTCTGTGTGCGGATTTTTTTTGAAAGCAGTATTTCTAGTGATGGTTCTTAGACATGTTTTATCAAAATCATTTCAGCCGTTTGAAGATTATCAGCTCTTTTCTATTTGATGAATGGATGTGAGCGTCTTCCACAGCTCTGATCGATTTGTAATTTGGTATTCTGTTACTGCAATGATATTAGAAGACCATGGTCACCTTGAACTGATGCTGCAGCAACACCTGGAATTTGCCAACTCCCTTACCAACTTACAGCACAGGTATATCGTATTTGGGCTTATTGGAATGGTCTCAATGAATAGGTTATAGATAGATAATGAACAGGGTCTGGTGATGGAGTCGGAAAGAGAAATAGGGAAATGTCTGTGTCGAAGGAATTTTTCATTTATTATCTAAGTATTATATTTTACTTACCCATTTTAAATACCTAAATATTTTGCTTTACTTATAATTAAGATTTTAAAAACTGTGGTGTTAATCCTCGTGCAGACTAGCGCTACGCGATGGCGCGTCGCGACACCGATAATGGTTCCACCGTGAAGTTTTCTTCGAAATTGTTTTGTTCGAGTCGCGGCTTTAATCGAATTTTGTTGCTGACTGTACACACGGCTACATATCAAGCTGATCTGGCATTGTATAGGATTTCCGTACAATGAGAGGTCAGCTTATACTGGAAAAGTATAGCTTGATATGTAGCCGTGTGTATGTAGTTGAGGTTTCAAAACCTGAGTGCACACAGTGTCACACTTTTTATTTGTTTTTTTTTTGGTTCCGTAGTCAACAAGGAACCCTTAATAAATAGTCTCTCCCATGTCCGTCTGTCTGTTTGTCTGTCCGTCCGCGGCTTAGCTCTTAGAACTAGAAAGCTGTAATTTGCCACGGGAACACATATCAATCACGCCGACAAAGTGGTGGTTTTACTTAGGGTACCTCCCCTAGATGTAAAGTGGGAATTTTTTTCTCGTTTATCCCATGGTGTGGGGTGTCGTTGGAAAGGTCGTTTAATTTTTTTTTTGAGTGTGTGAAAACGATTTGGATTCAGGGATTCGTTTGCGAAATATTAACCTTTAAAGTGCTGGTTCTTTCACTATTGTATTGCCGAGTGTCATCCTAACTTATATCTATCCTAACTAATACAGTCAAACCTGGGTAAGTAAGAACTGGGTAAGCGAGAAAACTCTATAAATGAGAGTAATTGTCAGGTCCCGTCATTTTAACCCTCTAAAACTTCTAATAAGTGAGAAACTCAAAACCTCTATAAGATAAAGTAATTTTTCACTTGTGGACCTCTGTAACTGTGACTGGTACATGCCTGTATAAGCGACAGTCGAGCGTAATTTAACATTTGCAATTTATGACTCATTCTTAAATTTAGAGGAACTAACATTGGTGCCGATTCTCTTGTACAACGAACTAAACTAACTAAACTATCACTAAAATTTCTTACTTTAGGCTATGAGAATCTTAGAGCTATTCTGCAAATAAAATTCTCTAAACTAAAAAATAATTTTGACACAACTAAAATAGAATTTGACAATCGCGAATCCACGTGGTACCCGTTGTTTTGCCTCACCCGTGATTTTTTTTAGAGCCGGAGGCGCGCAGGGGCTGTGCCTCGACGTTTTTATATGGAATTTTTCACTTTTTGTATAGAAAACATGAAAAAATATTACCCACATGTTCAGGTTTAGGGGTTTAAGGGTTTCATAAAGGGGGTCGAAATTTTCATTATTTTTGCGATAGGACGCACCATTTTCGAGATATAAGCAAAATAAAAAATAAATGCAGTACTGTTTTTGCACGTGAAGTCGAGATGTTGGTGTGAATTTTAGTTCATGACAACTTATTTTAACCCACACCTTTTTAATCGCGATTAATCGCGATTAAAAATTGTCAGAATTAGTCTGGTTTGGTATTTTACAATCAAAATTTTAGGTTAAAAATGTCATATTCAGAATAGCAAAATTGCCATTTTCACTAAACTAAAAACTCAGTACTATCTTAGTGCTGTCAAACTAAAATATAGTTAAATTGTGTCACTTTAGTCTATTTCAGAATGGGAAATCGTCGTTTGACAGGATTAAACTTAATTTTAGTGATTTTTAGTCTAGTTTAGAGGCATTTGTGACAAGAGAATCGGCACCAATGTCTGTCTTCTCTTAAATTTCGAGGGACTAACAAACATTGCTTTTGTATCGTATTCTATTCGAATGGCTAGATGTGCGCATGTTTTGAATTTATATTCATCAACTGTAGTAAGTTCGACAAAAAGTCGAAGTTACATTTGATAAATATCAATTGCGAAGAAAGATTCGGCACGTACTCAGAATGTTAAAACGAAACATCAAAGTGTTGTCTTTAAGTGATAAACTTAAAATTGTAAATCCGTTTGAGCGCGGTAAATCGCAGAATGTCAATGTCAATCTATGTCAAATTTTAATGAATAATACCCATACAATAGATACCTGTTTTCTTTCGCTGTTATTTTATAAACCTCTATAAGAGAGAACGGCCTCACCTGGACCTCTATAAGCTAGAAACTCGAGTTCGGGAGAAATCTCTATAAGCGAGAAAGAAGAAAAAGAAAATCGCGGTCCCTTGAACACTCGCCTTATCCAGGTTCGACTGTATTATAAAGTTCGTTTGTGTTACGCTTTCACGCTAAAACTGCTGAACAGATTTGGACGCAATTTGGCACATGGGAAGACAATGACTTGGATTAGGACGTAGGATACTTTTTATCCCGATATTTCTATGGGATCCAGACGTATGCGGATGAAACCACGTGGCGCAGCTAGTAAGATACATTAGTTTTACGAAATCGCGAGCAAAAGTTATACTTTACGTCAGATAACCGTGCAATAAAAGTCGTTGACGCCTTCTACCAATGTATTCTGATATTTTAAAACAATACTAAAAAAATTATGGCTGTGTCGCTATCACGATAAAAATAAACGTATCTCGGTAAGAGGCGTCCTTTGCGCGTGCACGTGGCATGTTTTTTGTTTCGAGACTTTTTTAGTGCGAGTGGGGTTATTGTCTTTTATTGCACAGTTATCTGACAAAAGGTATAGTGTTAAATATACCAAACGTTTTCGAAGTAAGTGCTTCGTAATTCAACCCTATATGGGCTCATGAGATCGATGTTTAAAATATAGCTTGTCACGACCCTTTCCATTTAGTTGGAAGTCGGGTAAATATTAGAAAACTGTTAGAAACAGCAATATTTTACGTTGGCACCCCGCAGCGTACGGTCTCATAATAACCTGTAAACGAAAACCTATTTATTTATAGGATATTAAAGGGATAAGGGTATGTTTGTGTAAAAGTATTACGTTGGGTTCTAAACACGGGTAACAGAAAATACGCAAGTTATGAAAATGGTTTGACGTTATAAGCGTGTGATTATTTTTTCGCTTAGTTGTTGGGCTATTAAGATTATCAAACAGTGTATTGAATAAAAACAGAGCCTTAGTACTAGCAACAAAAATCGTGTAATTCATGGTAATTTCGGCATTGCCGTAAATTGCTCGATATTGAGACGTCATACATAGTTAACCGTATTCGCCCATGTATAGTACATTATTGCTGCGGCCTGCAACAGGGGCATTGATGGACGATCGTGAAAATGTGGGCCGAGGCAAAGCCGAGGCACACATACGTGAGTCCCTCAATGCCTGGTTGCGGCCAAGACTTGTATACCTAGTACGTTTCTCAAATAATTCGGGGAAATTCAAACTAAGTAAACTAATTATAAATAACAGAATCAATGACAAACAAATATATTTTTTCACGCGCCAATATGTTCATTTGTTTATTTTTTATTTTAAACGGCTCTATTTGCAAGCCAAATCAAAATTTCAATAAAATCTTTGATAAGTTATCTCCGTGGTGTCAAAGATGTGTCGAAGTAAAAAGTTCGTTCCATTTTTAAATTCCACGACAGTTATGAGTTTTCATATTAATTTATTCGGCCGCTAAACAAACTAGAATTAAGACAACCCAGAACTAACTATGGAAGAAAACATATACTGTACGAGGGAGCAAAACTGTATAATCAACTACCTGCATAGCTAACATGACAAGCGCGAGAACGCTCTTTATCTCGTTTTGTCGAAATTTGTCGACGCAAATTATATTGCAAATTATTAAAAACAAATCATTTTTATGATAGCAACATCGGCTTGAGATTCCGTTTCATTCATTCAATGGTACCGATTCTCTTGTCACAAATGCTTCTAAACTAGACAAAAAATCACCAAAATTTTATTCCTGTCAAACTACGTTTTGCCACTATTATGGCACTGAATTATTAATTTTGTGAAAACGGAAATTTTGCTATTTTGAATTTGGCGTTTTTCACCTAAAATTTTGATTGTAAATCTAAATCTGACTATTTTTAATCGCGATTAAAAAAAAGTGGATTTAAATGAGTTGTCCTGAACCAAAATGCACACCAACACTTCGACGGTGCGAAAACGCGAAAAATTCCATATAAAACATGTCGTTCCATCTAAATGGTAGTTTAAAACTAAGTGTTTCCATTATTAATATATTGTAAAAAATAAATATGACTAAAATAAGTACAATTGTGAAACTGCCATGCTATTTTGGAGTTTTTTTTTTTGTATCATTATTTTGTCTACTCTTCTCGTCGTCAAAATCGAGGAAGAGTAAATGACAGAAAAATGGCAGATATCTCGTGTTGAATTGTCAAAAATCGAGATAACTAAGGTGTCATGTTAGAGTTTGTCGAAAAAATATCAAGTTTGACAGAACGAGTCGACTATTTTGTATGGCGGCGGTGTCTGTGAAAAGTGACAGAAATAGACGACAATTAATCACGCGAGAGTGAGTAATTGTCGCGGGCGTCAAGTTAGCCCTACTGATGATGTAACCAATAGTGACACCATGTATACATTTAAAAAAGCCCTAGAAGAACACTTTAAGAAAACAACACTAACAATACCGATTGTCACCTTTATCTCTTAATGCTCATGTGAATACAGAGCATCGCACTTACTTTTACAGTTACCTTACTTTTCTTAATATGTTAAGTGCACTGTAACGTTCTTTTTTTAACCGACGAAAAAAAAAGGAGGAGGTTCTCAAGTCGACACGTATATATATTTTTTTTTATGTTTGACCACGCATAACTTTTTATTGAGTAGTCCGATTTGAACGATTCTTATTTTATTGGGGAGGGTATACCTCTAAGTTGGTCCCATGTAAAATTGAAAACTAAAATCCAACCCTAAGGGTAAAAAAATGGGGTTAATTGATTTTTCACTTGCTGAATTTTCAATAGCGATCCGATTCTGTTGTAATTTCGCGCACATGTTGTATTTCTGATGACACAACCATATCATAAAGACCTGGAGTTAATCTGATGATGGAGACGCACAGACGCACGACAGTTGCTAGAGCTCCTCAGCAGTTTGCAGCAGCTACATAGTAGGCTTATTTCATTCGCCTTGATGAGAACTTTAGACCTAGCTGGTATGACCGTCATCGAGGGACTGATGATGGAGACGAAAGGCTGTTGAGGAAATTCCTTACTTGAGGAAAACAATTAAATTAAATGGTAACTCAAAGCGAAAAACATTTTTTTTTTTTTACAAAAAATTTAACCAACGAACAAAAAACTGAAAAGCGAAAAATAAAAAATTACCTTTTAGTGTAACTAAGCTCCTAAACTAATTTAAGTAACAAATTTTGATGCGGTGCCAAACATTAAACGAAGATTCATCAAGCTACCATTTTACGCTATAAGAAATTAATTTGTTGGATGGGCGCTACCTCAAAATTTGTTACTTAAATTAGTTTAGGAGCTTAGTTACACTAAAAGGTATTTTTTTATTTTTCCCTTTTCAGTTTTTTTTTCGTTGGTTTAATTTTTTGTAAAAAAGTTTTTTTTTGGGAAATAAATGTCTTTAAGCCGAAACACGACAGACTGATATGGATTTTCATACAAAAATTGCCGGCCCGGAGCCCGCATGTATTTGACCAGTATAGCATTTGCAAAATAATACTCGATTTTTTGAGAAAATAAGTAAAAAAAAAAACGAAATTGATGTAGATAGTAATATCTAATACTATCTTAGCTGGTATATTGTATTGAAGATTTGTCAAAGCGAGATAAATAGGTCATTGACAATATTCTGGAAAATTAATTGTTGTTGCTACCAAACCCTGTTCGCAAAATATCTTACGAATGCGGTGTAGAAATACCTTTAGGACGAATCATACCAAAGTAATGAAATCTAGGCATTACTATAATCCCTTTGTCAGACCTAGATTCAATTATTTACGCCTCTTTTCTATCATAAGACGGACTTGGGATAAGATTCTTCTGACCGGCATTATTTTTGTCTAAGATTAAATTAGGATGACCTCGTTTTTCCCATTTCTGATGAATAAACGCAAAAATTACAAAGTGGGTCCCGGAGAACCTTGAGCGGCGTTCAAGGATAAAATTAATGATATTATATTTTGTAAATTGGATGTAAATTACACTTTTACAACAAAATATTTTCGACCTAGGTGAGATCGGTGTTTCCTATCCGACAAAACAAACTCGGAGGTCTGTTGGTCTCTGAGTTTGTTTGAAATTGTATGGACTTACTCTTTGAAATTGTCAAGACCTTTCATTTGATACTCAACATGGCACGAATAAAAAATAAAAAAAATTGTTCATGACTGTTATGTTATGTCCTCTAGAGGGCGCTATATTTAACGTCACATAGCGGACGATCAAGATGCTTCCAACAATACCTTTATCAAATTACGACACAGTAGTTTAGGAGTTATGAGGTAACAGATGAACATACATACATACCGGTCAAAATCATAACCCTCATTTTTGCTTCGCCGTAGTCGGGTAAAAAGAGACTGTGATCATCACATTCTATTTTAAACTTCATACAATTGCTTGCAATGGTCAGATTATATAGCCAAACCTGAAATCATGAAAAAAAGATCAGCTGTTCCCTATATTTTGAGTTATGCGAACATAAATATAGCGAACAGCAGATTTTTTATTCGTATTTTCAGGTTTGGTCCCATAGTAAAAGTGGCTCATAATGAGGAATACAATGACCCCTTAAAAGGTTATTGGTGTTTTACCAATAACCCTGTATATGACAATCACGAAGGTTGATATCTGAGGTTTTCTCTTGAGGAAAGAACTACACAGATTTTAAGATTGAGAAGTTGTCACTGTCCAGCCATTGCGGCAGAATCAGGCAAAGATGGTGGGACCACTTTGGCACCTATTCAAAAAAAAATTTTTTTTCATTACTTACTTGTACATTTTTATATATTTTAGTGTTAGAGTCTATATAATATTTAAGTAAGTACTTACCAAGTATTTTTTTTTTTTTCACATAAACCTAAGAAACATAAGTAATATAAGAAACTTCAGAAGCTAGGTGCACGATTCCAATTGGTCGTTTCGTATGGAGAAGAGCCGGAAAGTAACAACTCCTCTTTTAAAAATAATTGGCTTTTACAGTGTTTTCAAATAACACTGTTATTAGGTATTCCGACAGCAGCGTAGGCCTGTCAAAATAAATGGTCAACCAATCGAAGCATCTATGAGTCTACATGGCCTAAAAGACAATATTAGTCCGTTAGCTAGAGATCGAGAAGGGTCAAACAAAAAGAAGGCTTTAAATCTTGCAGCAGGACATTAAAGAGAATGCACTTTCGCAAAAGTGTCTAATGTTTTTCGTCCAAATGGCCTTTCGCGCAAGAGGAGTTACGCAAAATGTGTTTTTCGCCAAAGTGTTTTTTCACGCAAATTATGACCGACCATAGCATAGCGCAAGAGCCTTTGAATGCATAGCCTTACGTATGGCCTGTTCAAAAAGTATTTGTTGAAAATGTAAACGAATGGATTAGAAAACGTACCTGTTGATGCGAATCTGCAGTGCCATTCACAAAATAAAGCACTCTATTTGTGATTACATTATTTGAATACGGAAACCCGACATTCTAATTTTGAATCACTTTAAAGATAATTTTCATTTGGCAATTGAGGTAAATTTTATAACCTCATACTAAGTTGATTATTTTTGAATTAATATTGAATAATAAATTATTTAATAGAAAAAGTGGTGAGAATGAGTTCTAAATACGAATATGTTGTGAGTGATTGCGTAAGAAATAAAACTGAAAAAGGATTGTTTACATTTTCAGGCGATACTTTTAGAACAGGCAGTAGTATGGCGAGAGTCGTGACAGCAGCTGATAACAACATACCTAAGTACGGTGACCGCCAATTCGTTAACCAAGCATTATGATTCCAGCACTTCCCATTTTCTGTCTTTATCTAGTGACGTCACATACTCACATAGTAATTAGTACACCTCTATTATCGTTCTAATCTAGAACACACTATAAACAACATTATTTTGCAGTTCAAAAAACATTAAAATCACTTTATCTCTATCGCATATGGACTTTTACAACTGCAAAATTAAGTTTGTACTGACGACTCATCTCAGTTTAAGACAATTTTATCACTAAACTTTAAACAAGCGAATATAGTTCTTATAGACAGGTGTTAAGGTTTTCAAGAAGTGTATAGTAAAAAATGGTGTTACTTTACAAAAGAAAAGAGTAGGTAGTGCTGTAATGAAAGTTTTCACAAAGGAAATGCTTTTTCTCCGAAATGTAGTGTATTTAGACCATTTTTGTCTAAGCGACTGTCTTGTTATGTGATTAGGAAGCTCTAACGTAATAAGTGATGGTCGTGAGTTTGATGCTCGGGTCTGGTAAGGAGTAATTGTGTTTTTTTTTATATTAACAGAAATAGTAGTAGTAGCAACATAAACAGCCATAATCAAAGTTGAATTGTTGGTTGCGCCACTGTAGAGCGTGGGATTCTAGGTTCGATTCCCGGATTAATGAAAGTTTTATTGGGATTCTTTTTTTTTTTAACTTTTTTTCTGGATTTGTTGCTTCGGAAAGCCCGTTTTGAGCGTTTATTCAGAAAGTAGGCAACGTCGCAATAACTGCCAAATATTTCGCTGTTTTGATTAATTTGGCAATATTACTGTATGGAAATAAGAAATATGGCTAACTAGTGAACTAAAATATTGATCATGAATTCCAATAATTAATATCATAACACCGAATATTTCGTTTTAGATTTAAAAAAAGTATTTGGAAACTTACCAAATGCCTTTTTTACACCTAAAACGTTACAACATCAAATTCAATTCATTATTAATATTCTAGTTTACTGGTTAGCCATATTTCTTATTTCCATACAGTAATATTGCCAAATTAATCAAAACAGGTAATTATTTGAAAGCTATTTGCGACGTTGCCAACATTTTGGATGAACGCTCAAGCCGTTGGTCTCGGCTGTCATTTGTAGATCTTTGACAGTCTTTACGGGTAGTCAGAAGCTCATAAAAGTCTGACTAGCAGTCTTATTAACGGGTATCGTGTTACCCAGTAACTGGGTTGTGGAGACCAGATAGGCAGTCGCTCCATTTAAAATACTGGTATTCAGCTGCATCCGGTTAGAATGGAAGTCGACCCCAATCATCAACCAAAAACCAATAAACAAAAACCAATCTGCCTAGGTTTTTCCCTGTAGGCAGATTGATTTTTATTTCTGGATTTGATGTGCCCGATAAATAGCAATAGGGTAGGTACTATCAAAGCAGTTCATATCTAACCAGTTTCAAAACAAAATACCGTGAACACGATGACCACATCTGTTACCGGCCCGGTTCTATAGCCGCCGAGCGCTGCAAGCAAGAATAGTCCTTACGGAGTTAGACAATATGAACTCTTTCGATAGTACCTATTACATAGGACCAGGGTTGATATGATTAAAATCACTTGATTTAAATCAGTGATTTTAATCGCGATTAATCAAGTGATTTTTTTATAAAAATCAATGATTTTAATCAATATTTTTTTACTTCGACCAAATCAGCCAAAATGTGTCAAGTGACTTCCCCCGACATAAACTACGGCGCGCACACACGTGTCCAATGCTGTTAAACTACACCGTTCGAACGGTGTAGTTTAACAGCATTGGACAATTTCGGAGAACCTCCGAACGCATTCAGAGGTTCTCCGAAATTTAAACTCGTGACTGAATCCGTCCGTTTAGTCTTTGGCGCGGTCATTCGTGTTTGATTAATGGAAGTGAATACAACAAGATGTCTGGAAGGAAAAAAGATGCTGAATGGGTTTATTTCGATGAAAAAAAGTCCACTTACGGCAAGTTTAACAGAGCGGTGTGTAAACGTTGTAAGAAGGAATTAATGGGCTTAGTAGCGAGAATGAAAAAACATTTAGGGACATGTGTGACAGAAATAATAAAAAAAATCCGATTTAAATCCAATTAATCCGATTTAAATCAAATAAATCCGATTATTTTGTTTTTTTTATAAAAATCATGATTTTTATCAACCCTGCATAGGACATAATAATATGTAACTGGTGACATGTACGTGTACTAGTCGCTTCAACCAGCCCCTTCGGGAAAGCAAGCGTGATGTATTATGGAATAATATCATAGAAAACTGACCCCATGGTTTTATGGGTCAATGATATTCAAATAGATGCAAATATGCGTCGCGAGGCCATTTGCCTTAATATCTACTTATGTCGCAAATTAAATTCGCTTTTACACGGTTTTCCTTCCAGGAAATAAAATTTTCAAGATAAAGGATAAAATACAATAGACGACGTATATTTAGTAACACTGTTCTTAAAGTGTAATAAAGAACCCTGTAAGAAATCCGTCAAGCGTCTGGCAGACGCTTTGCAAAGAAACAAATGAACATATTGGGGCGTGAAAAATTATCGTTTT
This sequence comes from Agrochola macilenta, assembly GCA_916701695.1. Classification (NCBI taxonomy): domain Eukaryota; kingdom Metazoa; phylum Arthropoda; class Insecta; order Lepidoptera; family Noctuidae; genus Agrochola; species Agrochola macilenta. Next base: position 1,851,553 of record OU753576.1, read on the forward strand.
CGTCATAGATTCTGGAATTTATAATTAATTGACTTAGTTTGAATTTCCGCGCATTATTTGAGAAAAGTACTATAAAAGCGTTTGGCCGCAACCAGGCATTGATGGACTCACGTATGTGTGGTTTTTTTTTTTTGTTTTTGAGGGTGGGAGATCATCACATGACTTTTCCCGCTCTGGGCGGAGCGAGAGGGCGTGTCAGGCTTTTACTGACTAAAATCCACCCGTGTTCCTTCCGTTGCCTGTGTGCCGGGGCCGCGATAAAAACTCGCAACCCTGGCAGGACGTATGTGTGCCTTGACTTCGCTTCGGTTCACATTTTCACGATCGTCCATCAATGCCCCAGTTGCAGGCCGCGACAGTAATGTACTATTGTATCAAGAATAGAACCAAAGAATATTAAATTCCAACGTTTTTTCAGCAGTATCCGCGCTCCCACTAAACCTCTCAACACTACAGGAAAACGAACGCAATATAGAAAGACCAACGGGAAACAAAAGCCCTATAAATCGTCTCCCTTCTTAGGCACCTGTCCTACCGTCGGCGATTAACGAGAAACGAGTAGAGCTAGCAACTAAAAACGAGTTAGCGAGTAACGAGCAGCGAGTGTGCGACGGCGAAGAGCGATTACTCGCTAGTACCTTGCGTAGTAGACGATTTATAGGTCTCTTTAGTGGTATTCAAGTTCAAAATTCAAAAGTCATTTATTCAAACTAGGCTGAGAATCAGCACTCTTCAAACGTCAAAATTACATAAGACAGTCCCCCAAAACGCCCACCCTTCATCACTTCCTAGTGCATTAGCTGGGAAGAATAAGTGGCGCAACAAACTCCCCACAGCACAGCTGTCTGTTTAGTTAGAAGAACAAAAAAAAAAAGATCCTTTAAAATAGTATTCAAAATAATTTACATTACGCAACACAAAACATAATTTAAATTATTAGCCATATGTTAGCTAGCACACGTCAATATACCAAACAAAATCATCGAGAACTGCATCAAGTATGAGGTCTGCATCGTCATTGGAGCGGCGGAAGGAGCGTGGTAGCCGCGGACAAGTCTCATCTTTCGTGACGCGTATTCTATGCGTATGTTAATTGACTCAGGCGTGTCTTTGCGGAAATCCATTATAAAATGCAATAGCCGACGTATATTTAGTAACCTAATCCACTTAACCGTTCTTAAAGAATCGACACGTACGTACATTGGGTTCGCAACAAGTCAGTCGTCATCCTGAGGATGCCTCGTTGAGAGGTAGAACACGTGTCGATTTCTTTCAGGGTTATTTATAAATCTTTAAGAACAGTAATGCGGATTAGGTTACTAAATATACGTCGTCTATTGTATTTTGTATGCTTATGTACCAAGCGTGACTCTCTCAGCGAGTGTTCTGCCTCCCGAGCGAGTGTCGTTGAGCGAGTACTGTCTTTGCTGTAATAGCTCTTGCTGCTGCGACAATCGAGAATTCGCGAGTCTGAACAGTCACCGATCAACTATTAATATATGTAACTCTTTTACTTACACGTGACCTACAATCTTTTGTACGTTTCTTGGGAGAGAAAATCGTTGATAGCTAGTCGCTTCTTCGTGGGCGATGGGACAGATGCCTTACCCCCCTTTCCCCCCTTCCTTCCTTTTATCTCTAATATAATGACGGCACTTTAATAGTTGGGGGGCTAATTGAATAATTCGGTACATCCTTGGTTGGCTAATAAATTTGACGTCAGTGAAATACCAACCGCGGATTAGCGCGAGCTCTAAAACTTGGATTAATTGGCTGTCTGTTACACCGAAGTGAGAGTTTGTTTGCTTTTCTATACCTAAGTATATAAAGTATTATAAAGAGGAAAAGTTGTAAGTGTGAGTTTGTCTGTAGGGGGTAATATCCGGAACTACAGATCCGATTCCGATAATTCATTCACTAATGGAAGCTACAGTATTGCCGAGTCAGTTATCAGCTAATATTAAAAATGCGAAAGTGAGTTTGTTTGTTACATTTTGGGGGAAATTTGGGTAGACCGTGACTTGGAGAAGGACATAGGCTACTTGTCATCCTGGATCGCAGAAGAAGGTACGGGCAACAACTAGTAGGATATATTTTATGTCAAAACAAGAAATTTTACGTGGAGGAAGTCGCGGGCAGAAGCTAGTGGGTGATACGAGTATAGAGGAGGGCTAGGTTTCCTCAAAATATTTTCTTTACGTCTTTCAGCAAAAATTATGCCATCATAATTTTAGCTCAAAGACGTCTAATGCTGATATTCAGCGCTGCTTAATACAGGCCCTAAGTGTCGCCGGTCACAGTGAATAATACAACTTTGAAAATTTCATTAACCATAACCTTAATCAGCCTATTACGTTCCCACTGTTGGGACAGGCCTCTCTGTGACAGGGAGTGGGCCAAAATCCACCACGCGGGCCCAGTGCGGGTTGATGGATGTCTTCGATTTTTTTGGTTTTAGGACATGCCAATTTCCTTACGAAATTCAAAATCGAAATTTCATTGATATTGTTAGAATTATATTGGTATATTGAACCCGCAAAAGGGTCCCTATGTAGTCCTTTAATACTGCAAGTAATCTTGATAATGTGTGATATTGATATTCGGCCAGCTATACCCGAAAAAGCTAGGCTATTTCTGTTTTGTATCGAATTAACACTTTTTTTTTTTTGTTTTCTGTACACATATGTAATAGGCTCGTCTACTATTACATGGGACTAAACATAACTGGTGAAATGTGGGTGTGCTTACCTACTATTGGTACACATCTGCCTAACCCTATAGATTACAGGTGTGATGCTATGTTATGTTAATTACACATATCATAATAATATAGTTATCCGCATAACTGTTCTTAAAGAGTCATAAAGAACCCTGTAAGAAATCCGTCAAGCGTCTGCGTCGGGTCCGGGTTCGCAAAAAGTCAATCGTCATCCTGAGGATGCCTCGATGAGAGGTGAAACACTTGTCGATTTCTTACAGGGTTCTTTATGACTCTTTAAGAACAGTCACGCGGATTAGGTTACTAAATATACGCCGTTTATTTTTTATTTTTTTGTATTTTACACATACATTTATAGATTTTAGATGATACAAAATTAAAATTCGTTTTGTCGAAGGTTTCTAAAGACAATTTAATATCTTTGTTGTAAACTGTCTTCCTAAAATTCTGTTCATTTACATTTATTCCGTAAAAAGATACGTCTAGGTACTACTTCTGTTAGTATCTCAAGAGTGCTGTCTAGTTAGTCACACACAAGTTACGTCTTTCCCAAGTTTGTGTGCAGTTACATCACTTAAACTTGTTCCACCGAGATTTGAACATTAAGTCGACCGTCCACTTCTACGTAGGATAGACGGAACAAAATCAAACTGGTTGCTAATTTAATTGTATAATTTATTATTTTTTATAACATTGATTTTACATTCTGTGATTACTTTAACTCACACATTGACTCATAAGTATTACTTGTAAATATGTGAGCACCATGTATCTATCACATAATTAGTTTATCTGTCATTGCTTCATTTTTAATTCTTTTTACCAATTATAGTGATTTTATTCTAGGTAGATCACACACATACAATTAAGTATACAAAATATTGTAAAACATTTTAAAAGAGTAACGGTGGAGTTTCTTGCCCATTCTTCTTCATACGAAAAAATGCCTTTTGGAAGGGGCGACTAGAATATATATTTTTTTGTTTTTAAAGTTTGACGTTCAAAAGTGCCTTTCATGTGCCTAATTGAAATAAATAAATAAATTGATTTTGGATGTTTAGGGAGAGGTTTGTCACGTTAGATGCGCTGTTCATTTGTTTGGCAGCCACGCATTCGTGCGTCACAGTGGACGATCCCGCATACATTTTCATACAAACCGAAGTACTTAGCGTAGCTTAGCCGTGGCCCAGATGAATACAGATGGTAAACTCCGCATTTTAGGTATAAAGCTACAAGTAAGCGGCGGGCTTGACTTGTTGGGCCAATTCAGTGAGTGTGACGTATTCAGCAGATTAAGGAGTTACGCGATAGAAAGAGAGGTAACTTCTAGGTGAATACTACTGCCAGGCTGTAGGTACTTCACCGTTGGCGCGGGCTTGCAGACGGTGAGCAATGGGTAGCTCGCTGTCCGATAAGGACCAGGCCCCGGTCGACGGCGCGTTGTGTTCCACGCGCGCCTCGGAGATGTCAGCTCCAATTGACGGGGTCCATAAGAACCGTCCGAAAGGGATATCGTGGCCCCGGCACACAGGCAACGGAAGGAACACGGGTGGGTTTCAGTAAAAGTCTGACACACCCTCCCGCTCCACCCAGAGCGGGAGAAGTTATTTGATAATTTCCCACCCAAAAAAAAGGCTGTAGGTACTTAGTGCTATGTGACCTGAATTGCACTTTATTGTCTCATAGCAAGAGTAGCTTTTTATTTAAATGATTTTGTGGAGTGAAACATCTGTATTCATCTGTGGCCGTGGGATGGTGTGGAACGGCGACTTTGCTCTAGAAAGTTTCAAGTCTTCGTACGCTTGGAGAAAGGACTGTGCTGTTGGTTTTAAGTGGAAGTGGACTGCGTTATCATAATTGAAGAGTGTTAGGAACGGCAGAGTCTTGAAGCGTCTGTGAAGTCTCTGTGCTAGTACTCTATTACTTGTTTGTGGTGCTAAGTAGCTTTGTTGTATTCCAGTTTGAAGGGCATGGGTGAGAAGATCAGATATTAAAACTGCGTTTCTAAGTTGACAATGTATCAATAAACGTATGTGTATGTGTCTATGAAATATTTTCTATAATAACTTCTGCCTGACACTTTTATGTTTAATATTTTGTAGGTAATGACATGTTTTATACAAAATTGTTCAACTTCTTTCATGCACAAACGGATTGTTCATGATTTCATCGCGTGTTTAGGTCACTATTCGATTTAAATTCTTGTTATTAGAATCAGTACGTAAAAAAACAAACGCAGATAAATCAATTGTGAACACACTACGGTGTGACAGTCAGCCACATACCAGCTTAAACAGCGTTTTACCACTTGAGTTATTGAAGCCTTTACAGGTGACGTAATGTACCGGAAAGCTCGGGTTGTCTTCCTTCCTATTTATTAACGTAAACAGTCTAATATATTATTGTGCCGTGCTCCTGATTTTAAAGGGACTTAGCTGTATTAGAGGGATTAAATTGCCAAGTGGAATTGAGTTAAAGGATTCCATTGCACCGCAAAATGTTGTTATTTTCTTTTCTATTGAAGCAATCAGTGCCTGTTGGAATAAGCATACCTATTGAGGGACGGCCCTCCATCTCTAGATGGACCGGCCGGCGATCATAGAATGGCAGCGAACCTTTTTTTATGAATGGCATCTCGTAGTTGACTTTCGAGGTCGTAACTATACTTAACCGGTCTATCTTGTGGCTGTCTTAAGTTAACTCAAAGCTTCCAGCCAGGGTATAAAACTTACAAAGTAAGCGACTCCACACTAAGGGCACCCCTTGTGGGGTATCTCGGCTTAGGGCGACGCTGGGGGAATGATCAGATCATATCAGATTGCAGAGAACCGGGTGTTGTTTCAAACTTATAACAGGTCATTTTGCAACAGCGGAATGCGTCAGGCGTTGAAGAAGCTTATTTAATTAGACCGACAAAAAAAAAAAAGAAGACAATTGATATTTATGGGAAAAGACTTTCAATTATTTTTTATACCAATTTTTTTATAAACCCCCGACGGAAAAAGAACGTTGTTATATTTTTAACGTGTACATGTGTATCTGTGTGTCTGTCTGCGCCATCGTAGCTTCCAAACGGCTGAGCCGTTTTTTTTTTAAAGGTGACTTGATCGAGAGTGTTCCTAGCTATGATTCAAGAAAATCGGTTCAGCCGTTTGAAGATTATTAACTCCTTTCTAGTTGATAAATGGATGTGAGCATCTTCCACAGGTCTGATCGATTTGAAATTTGGTATTTTGTTACTTCAATTATATTAGAAGAACATAGTAACATCATTATCACCTGGAATTTGCAGGATACCCAAATCCCTTACCAACTTACAGCACAGGTATCGTGTTTGGGCTCATTGGAATGGTCTCAACGAATAGGTTATAGATAGTTGATGAACAGGGTCTGGTGATGGAGTAGGTTGATGATGCCTCGTCGAGAGGTGAAACACGTGTCGATTTCTTACAGGGTTCTATATGACTCTTTAAGAACAGTTAAGCGGATTAGGTTACTAAATATACGTCTTCTATTGTATTTTATAATGGATTTCCGCAAAGTCACGTCTGAATCAAGTAACTAAGTGACTCTCGGCTTCGATAAGCGTCTTTTTACACCCGTTATTCACAATGTTTATATAACTTGGTGTGAACGCAGTCTTATAGTAAGATACTACACTACCCAACCGGAGAAAGAGGACAGCTAAATTAGCAATTCAGAACCAAAATTTCCAGGATAAAATTACTAAATACCCGAGAAATATATTAGTTAAGTTTCTTTTAGAAACTTAAACATTTAAAAATTACAAAACCGTAGCGTTAAAAAGAGATCGTGAGGGTTACGAGACTTAACCGTAGCCTGACGGGGAAAACCGTCCGGAAAATATCCGGGACTTTTAAAATGTACGTATTTTATAAGTATTTTGCACCTTCTATTTTTTTAGGGATGAGAAAGTAGATATCGATAGATAGATATTATTGTTTTTTTTTCAAAATTAATATTCGTTCAGGAGCGTGACAGTAGTTAAAGCTAAGCGTGAAAGTGGCATAAAAAAAATATTTGGAAACTTTCCAAATGCCTTTTTTATACCTAAAACGGTTACATTTTTATTTTTATTTTATTTTTTTCAGAATTTGAGAAAATTGTTTTTGGAATGTATTTAATCCTATATTTTGTTGAATTGTTTTAAACAACCAATAAGCCATTGTTTTGACCTCTAGTATTTATTAATCTATTTTGAATAAATTAAAAATTTGAAATGGAATAATCTAGATTTGACTCGGCTTTATTGGAATAATCATGTTTTGTTATGTGCTCTAGTGGAATCGGCTTGATTTCTCTAGAGTTCTAGCGCATATAACAAACAACGCCTATTCACGCCATTTCAAATATCAAGCCACGTCATAAAAATAATAAACTCTGCACTCAAAAAATGTAGCAAAGAACTTTGAAACTAAATTGACTGAAAAATACATATATGGAAAAAACATGTTTTGCTGCAATTTCTATGAAACTAGCAAATTAGTTCTGAATTAATCATGTTTTGTTACAAAACAGTATTAAAAAAAAATCGAAGTGGATTAAACTAATTTAGTTTTCGCTGCATGTTAATCTCAAAGCTATCAACAAAAAAAAAAATGTTTTTATGTCGAAAATGGCGGTTTTTGGGGGAAGCTATATAGTTGTATTTGAAAATAGCTTATTCTATACCGAAAGCGAAATGTTTAGTAAAAATAATCAACTCGATAAACAGCGTTACATCTCTCAACTCTACGGAAGGATATCCCTTAAATCCCTCAGGGGTCTGATAAATTGTGTTTCGCAAGCTCACTGTGGATATTAATAATATTTTAGTATACCATTAACATTTTGAATAATTTTAATAAAGTTGTTAAAGATTTTTTTATTTTTATTTAGTACCATGTGCAACGGTAAATTATGTTGAAGGAAAATTTTCCGGACTTGCATGTTTTTAACTAAGTTTGAGTTAGGATTTCAGATTCTAGATGCGGTTTAGTGCCATGTTGCCAGGACGAGCCAGAAAAACTCGAAAGCAGACTCCGAGCTGATACTAAGAAGCAAAATAACAAAAAGTTAAAAAAAAAAAACATCCCTCTTCCAAATGGAACACTACAACGTGAAAAATAATATTCATTTCGGAAATTTGGTTTCATATTTTCGTTTTATGCCACCGACTTTTGATTCTCGCCGAATGCATAATCTTTTCCTTATTTAAGCCAGTTAAAACCCCAAAAACAAAACCTTAATAACCACGCTTGCGACCACTAGAGTATATTTTAAGCATAATTAAAAATCATTGTTAATTGTGAAAGAGATCTCTTTTACAATTCCATTAAATAATTAAGAATATTCTCCATTACGTTAATTGGCAAAAAATGGATCATATTCCCAGTTCATTCTCCCTTTGTGGATCAATGCTGTAATTAATGGGAAGATCCCATTAATTGAATTAATTGCGACTTCGCGACTTCAATTAAATTGACGCCTTATGTTCAATTCAATTAGTGAGTAATCCTATGGACAATGGGCTTCTGATATTTGTGTTTAATTACGTTTATTTGATAACTAGTAACAGATCACATAGGAGCTTTAGATAGCCCCAACAGCGTGCTGATGATGATAGCGGACAGGCTCGACTGTCCATACATTAGACGCTGTAGTGACTTGCAGTTGCCCGTCACCTACAGTCGTTTGTCACTAATGTGTAAGTATCGATAGTGCGGTGGTTTTAGTTTTTGATAAATATTAAAAATTAAATAAAGTTAATCCGGTCCAGGCAATTCGTAAAAATCTATCACCTGATTATTATTATTCATTTATTTATTCAAGTAACAAGACTCATACACAATTTTTTAATACATTATTTCAGTTTCACAAAAAGAGGCGCATTCATAACATTAAAGTGTTCAATAATATTTTTATAAATTGATTGATTTTGTTTTTTTGCATTTGATTTTTTATTAAGATCGAGCAAAAAACGCCGAATAAACACGTTTCTTGTACTATGTTTACCCCCTTTTAAATTTTTATTATTTTTTGTTATGGCGGCAACAGAAATACCTAAAAATATCTGTGAATTTTAACTGTCTACCTATTACGGTTCATGAGATACAGCCCGCTGACAGACAAACAGACGGACGGACAGCGAAACTTAGTCATAGGGTTTCGTTTGCCAACGTTCGGGTACGGAACCCTAAAAATAAGTATAAACCAGCAAGGTAGTAGGGAGACAGACCGCCCAGCGCGCTTAGCATGACCACCATAGAAACGGGTTTTGTCGACGGAAGAATAGACAAAATGACAGATAAACAATGACAATCTGTCATTTTGTCTATTCTTCCGTCGACAAAACCCGTAGAAAACCCGTTCCTATGGTTGTCATGCTACGCGTGCAGGTTGTGCCATACACACCTAATCTGCGTTCTCAATTCATTTGTCGAACATGTAAACAAACACGAGTTTTCGGAAAAACAACTGTAATGCCTAGATATAAGGTTCAGTTTGCGATAGAACTTCATATTTTTTTATGACTTTTGCAACAGTACTAGTCGGTCTAAAATCAACTTTATTAACATGTACATAAAGTTGATGCTTATCTAAGTGGAAAACTCGTGTTTGTTTACATGTTTGGCAAATAAATTGCGAACGCAGATTATACATATTTTAGTGCACCCTGTACCCTTTCTTGGTCTTTACCTACGAGTACCTACTAAATTGCGGATACATTTTGTAAGTTTGACCCGAGTACCTAAATCACGATACTTTTCAATCCGGCCGGAAAGGTCAACGATACGGATAAACCTTGGAATCTATTTGATCGGCAGAGAACGATAAAAGGAATTTATCGATACAGCTGCCTCTTACGGCCGCTATAGGGAAATAAGTAGCGCCTTGGTATCGGTTGAATTTTGCTTGGAAGGTAGGAAATGTTGTAATGGTGGCTAACTTTGAGATATATAATATGTGGAACCTGACCTACTTTTAAATAACCGAACGTTCGAAATGCGTTAAAAAACGCAACGTGGAAGCGGGACTGTACCTACTCCAGGTACAGTCCCGCTTCCACGTTGCGTTTTTAACGCATTTTTTGCGTTATGAATGCACGCGTGCAATTTTGGAAACACTTTTCAAAACATTCGCATATTCCTACATGGTCACTTATGAAACGTCAGAAGCTGGTTCACGGTTGGCAGGTGGCAGGTGCACGGTTCCAATTGGTCGTTTCCTATGGAGAAGCGCCGGCAAAAAACTCCACGGTATTAATAAAGACCTCGCTGATGCATAGTTATGCTCATTTTCTGTGACCCACTTTATAGATATAACCCGGAATTTTTACCAGGTCTTTTTACCCATGAAATTATCCACCATAAAAGTAAACTGCGTTCACACTACTTTATAAGCGCAGAGTTTACGCAAAATAAGCAATATGGTGTTGTTGCTATAAACATGGTGCTTCTATACGAAGTATACTAAGGTTACGTAGGTACATATTGTACGGAAGAATAAAAAAAAAAACTTTTTTTTGCCAAGATATCATTATATCTGCCTAGCATTTTCCCGGATCGATTCCCACTAACCGGATGCAGCTGAATACTACTATTTTACGTGGAGTGACTGCCTATCTGACCTCCACAACCCAGCCTAGGTAGGAAATGAAGGTTTTTTCGCTAGGCCAGATGAAATTAGTATTTTTGATGAAAGTTTAGAAAGAAATCGAACATAGAAATATAAATAACTAAATCTATGAAATCGAATATTTTGCGAAACAAAAATTATAGTTAAATTTTTGTTAGAAGTCGAGGTTATGGTTTTTTGGATCGGTTTTACTACATTTCAGTCTTTGCTTTAGTACAGTATTCCATTCCGGTAATATAGGTTAAGGTAGACAGGGGAAGGTATTGGTAAATCACTAACAACCTCTCAAGACAAAACAAAAAACAATAGACGACGTATATTTTGTAACCTAATCCGTACTGTTCTTAAAGTGCCATAAAGTGCCCTGTAAGCTGTAACACCTCTCAACGAGGCATCCTTAGGATTACGATTGACATATCAATACGTTGGGTCGGGGTTTGCAACAAGTCAATCGTCATCCTGATGATGCCTCGTTGAAAGGTGAAACATGTGCCGATTTCTTACAGGGTTCTTTATGACTCTTTAAGAACGGTTAAGCGGATTAGGTTACTAAATATACGTCGTCTATTGTATTTTATAATAGATTTCCGTAAAGTCACGCCTGAGTCAATTAACTTACCTCATAAGGGGTCATTGTACTCATCATCATGAACAACTTTTATTACGGTAAAAAAAAATCTGGCGTTCCCTACATTTTGGTGAGTTAAGCGAACAGCAGATTTCTTTTTCGCGATTTCAGGTTTGGTCTCATAGTAAAAGTTGTTCATAATGATGAGTAAAATGACCCCCTATGAGGTTGATATTGTTTTACCAATAACCCTGTATACAAAAGCCTTAGTTCACGGTAGACAATTTTATGTCGCCAAAACCTAAAATCCATACTAGCCCGTACTTTTTTACCTTTAGAACATTTTCCAAAGTATTTTGCGCAAAAGTACTTACCTTACTAATATCTCACAGAACTCAAACTCAAACTCAAACTCAAACTCAAAGCATTTATTTCAAATAAACCAATTACAGGCACTTTTGAATTGTCAAGGGGTCGGTCAGTCAGAAATATGAAGCTAGTTGCCCATTCCAACGCGTAGTAGGTTCCTATGGAGAAGAACGGGCAAGAAACTCCACGGACACTCTTTTAAATCAGAATATTGTTACAAAATATTGGTTACATCATTCATGTTGTAATTATACATGTGAGAACAATGTAGAGAGACGTGCACGTTAAAAGCGTCCGTAATAAAGAAAAAAAACAATTCAAAAATTAAAATAAATTCAAAATAAGCCTTGGCAGCTAAGAGATGACCAGTCCCCACTGACGGCGCCCGTTCACGAACATGACGCATGGATCAGCACCATTTAGCTCAACCATTTTGAAGGGAACTTTATGATCCAACACACACGCCACCACCAGCGAGACATTTGAGTGAGCATGACATACTCTCAGCCGCAAGGGCACATTTAGGTCAATGAAAGACGTAGGTACCCAGTAAATGGTAGCTTTAAAGTAGGTACATAGTGCTCACACATGTGCTATGCAATTATATAATACTATGAAATTGAATTTATACAATCTAAAGATAGTCCTACAATCTTCAGCAGCTCCAACAATATTTTCGAATGCCAATCAATTAGTTTATGCGCCTTGTGGAGCTGGACCAGCGTTGAGCCAAGCATTTTTGTCAACGATGTAATCCCCCAACTTATAATATGCTTGGCAGCATAGTGTGCGTTTTATACAAGATTTAAAATTCCTTTCATTCAATTGGAGTATGTGGGGAGGTATTTTATTGTAACATTTTAAACAGTACCCCATGAAGGTTGAGTCAACTTTAGCCAGTCTGAAACCCGGTTGAACTAATTGTTCCCTATTTCTAGTGCTATAATTGTGTCTATCACCTCTTTTACTGAAAAGACTTAGATTTTTCCTAACGTACATGATGTTTTCATAGATATATTGACAAGGTACCGTCATGATGTTAATATCTTTAAACAGTTCCCTTAGAGAATCGCGTCTGCGGAGACCATATATTGCTCTGATGGCTCTTTTCTGCAGAATAAAAATAGACTCGATATCTGCAGCCCGTCCCCATAGTAGAATACCGTAAGACATGATACTATGAAAGTAACTGAAATAGACTAGCCTCGCGGTATCTACGTCAGTAAATTGACGGATTTTTCTCACAGCATATGCTGCTGAACTTAGGCGTCCTGCAAGAGATGTTAAATGAGGACCCCATTGCAGCCTTGAGTCGAGCGTAATCCCCAAGAAAACAGTTTTATCGACGAATTCTAATTTCTCCCTATTCAATACTATGTCACAATCACTACTTTTAACATTCGGTAAAGCAAATCTTATGCATTTAGTTTTTTTCCCATTTAATACTAAATTATTAGCAGTGAACCAATTTTGGACTTGTAGTAGGGCGTTATTTACGTCGTCAAGATTTGATGCACGTCTATTTATCTTAAAAATTAGAGAAGTATCGTCAGCAAATAACACCATTTGTGGTTGGTTTTTTAATAAATGGGGTAGATCATTAATATATACTAAAAAGAGGAAAGGACCCAATATTGAGCCTTGTGGAACACCCATTTTTACTTTTAAACCGAGTGAATTGATTCCATTAATTTGTACTTGCTGTTGTCTATCATTTAAATAAGATTTTACCAAACTAAGCGCAAGTTTACCTAGTCCGTAATGCTCAAGTTTCAAGAGTAAGGTTTCATGATTTACGCAGTCAAATGCTTTGGACAGATCACAAAAAATTCCTATGGCATCTTGGGCCTCCTCCCACGCTGTGAATATGTGTTTTAATAAGGTGACACCGGCGTCAGTCGTACAACGTCCTTTGGTGAACCCATATTGCTGATCGTGTAAGATATGGTTGGTGTTAAAATGATTAAGCATTTGATTGAGCATTACCTTTTCGAACACCTTGCTGAATACCGGCAGCACGGATACTGGTCTATAATTGTTGGTATCTTTACTGTCCCCAGATTTAAAAAGTGGAATCACCTTACTGTATTTCATTAAATCCGGGAAGACTCCTTGGTCCACACACAAATTAAATATTAAAGCCAAATATGGTGCTATAGTTTCAATTATGGATGTACAAACTTTGATAGATAATCCCCATAGATCTTCGGTCAATTTTATTTTAATTTGCCGAAATGCTTTTATAACTATCATAGGGTTTATATGTTTAAATTCAAATTCAACCGGGCAGCCTGCAACGTTCGCTCTTAATAAATAAAGTGAGACATCGGGTGAAGAATTCAAAGCTTCCGTCGTTTTAGATGGAATATCAGTAAAGAAACGTACAAATTCTTGAGCTACTTCTAAGTTAGAGCATATGGCACCATGTGAAGTCTCCAAAGTGTACTCAGTGTTTCGTATTTTTTTCCTATTCGTTTCATTATTTATAACTTTCCAAACTGTTTTTATTTTATTTTCTGCTGATTTGATCTTGTTGCTAATATACAGGGCTTTAGCTATCTTGCAGGTATTTCTAAAAATTTTGGAATATGTAGCAACATACTTGTTGAAAGTTTCAGTTTTAATGTAAGGCTTAAGGCCATACAGTTCGAACAGTCTTTCCCTACTTATCCTAATACCTCTAGTTGCCCAGTCACTAAATATAAAATGAGGGCTAATATTTTTTGTTTTCTTTTCAAAAGTTTTATTGAATTCAGTGTCGACTACTGAAAAGAAATCCTCATACAATTGATTTGCATTGACCATATTATGGCCCAGAATGTTTAATTTATTATTTAGGGTACTATTGAATCTATTTAATTTGCCAGTTGTTATTGGTCGAAATTGTATTTGTACTTTTTGCAAAGGTGTTTTGAACTTAAAAGTTACCGTTTGTCCACTATGATCAGACGGCAAATAATTTACAATGGCTTTAGCTAAATAATCACAATCGCAGAAGACATTGTCGATACAAGTAGCAGAAGTTGGAGTTATTCTAGTCGGTTCTGTAAAAATACTAAATAAATTGAACGATTTAAAAAGGCTTAGTAATCTACTGCTATTTAAATTATCTTCCTAAATATTAATATTAAAATCACCACAAATAATTGCAGCTTTGTTACTGGATGCAAGTTTCGCTAGGACATCTTCCATTATTGACTCAAATAAAGAAAAGTTCTGATAATTAGGGGGTCTGTACACGCACACTACAACATGCTTATCCAGCTCAACACAGGACAGTTCGATGCAATGTTCAACTGATAAACCAACTATGTCATTACGTTGCTTAAATTTTAAACAATTTTTTATCATGATTAGAGATCCTCCACGCAGCATAGATTTACGGTTAAAAGAACTGCCCATACTATAGTTGACATAATTAATTAGCATTTGGTAATCCTTTAACCAATGTTCAGTAAAACAAACAATATCAAACTTTGTTTTTTCTAAAAACATTTCAATTTCTAATAATTTTGAAGAAATACCTTGAATATTTTGATGAAATAATTTCAAGGTATTCTGCTCATCTCCTTTTCGGTAAAAACTTATTTTAGAGCCAGAAGACACCTTGTTGTTGTTAGTTATAAGAATATTCTTAGTGGTACCTTCTGTTGTCTTACAAACTAGTTTAAATCCGGAGTTGACCCCAAGACTTCAATGTCATCACAAGGCAGTGAGCTCATAGTGAGTGAGGTACATGGAGCCTCCTTCGTACAATTTGTATAAATATTTATAGCATTTGAGCTACATTTATTCAGGCTCACTACCTTATTATTAGTACTATTACTAATCATGATGGTGTTAATAACACAAGACTTCGACATACTACCTATGTCTGAGTTTATATAAAAAGCTAATAGCCGTGCTATTATGTGTCTAAAACTAACAGGCAGATACACAGTACCCCTAGTCGATTTCAGCGTTTCAACAAAAATGTTGGTGTCAAGAAATACAAACTTGTCACTATAATGACTAACTAAAAAGTGCATATGCTTATTAAGCATATGAATATAATTGTTTTGTCTATTTGTCAATCTTTCAAAATATGGGAAAGCACACAATATTATTTTACTGCAATTTAACTTTAACAACTCAGTTACACAGTCAGTAATTTCTTCTTTTTTTACATTAGAGCTATTACCTACAAATACAGTAATGTTGGTTTTAGGATTATATACATTTCCTGTTACTGATGCCATTATTTGTTTATAGTTAGACCCTGGCATACAATAATTTAGAGTAGAATAATGCAGGTTGTTACTAATTAATTTACCTAATCCTCTTCCCATACTATCTGAGAACATAACTGAATGATAACAATCATGACTACTAAAAGATGGACAACTAGCAATCTCAGGCTGTATCACTTGAGATAAATCTTGTACTAAACCAGATACATCTTGGTTGAGGATACAGTCTTGAGACAAACTCTCAGTCTGGGACGGGTCCTCCGTTGCCTCAGGCTGGACAGCATCAGGGTTTGAAACCTTCTGGCAAGTACACTGACACATAACTAACTCATTAGCAGCTAGAATATGTTCTTTAATTTGGTTCTGAGAGCCCACATATTTAATGTAAAGGGAACTAAGTCTGCCCTCAAGTACTTGTATGTCACACTGTAAGCGCTGTGTATCAATTTCATAGATTTTTTTGCTGTCTTCTAATTTTATTTGATAATTGTTTAATTTATTGAGTAGATCAACACGTTCTTTTCTCCGTGGAATATTTTTGGAAAAGAGTTTTTGTTGTTTCCTAATTAGATTACATTTTTTAATTATTCTATTCAGTTTTGCAAATTTTTTCATTTTCTTATGACTAACTTTAGAACTATAATTTTGTTTCAGTAAGGAATCTTCAGTAAGGTCTATAGTTATTATGGAAAGAGGGTTACTAAGATGCTTTTCCTACTTGTTAAAACACTGCCATATAATCATGTAAATGAAACAAATAAATAAAAGTGTCACGTAACGCAAGCTAAGTGTGAACTCATCATCATTTAAACGAGCTATTCTCAGGAATGCAGTAGTTTCAGAAAGTAGGGCAAGCTAAACAAAAGAAATGGTGTTTTTCTTCTCACATATATGTATGAGTATTCAAGGAATATATTTGTTGTATATATTTTCTGAGTAGTAAGATTTTTATGGGTAAAAGAGATGGGGAATATACAAGTGATCGAAGGAGATATAAGATTTCAATGACGATTCAAACTAAAAAAAAAACAACCGACTTCCATTTTCGAAAGTCGGTGGCAAAAAACGAAAATTCAAAATCAAAGACACCAAGAATAAATTTTTCACTTCGCAGTGTTATTTTTTTTGGAAGTCGGTTTTTTTTTTTAGTTTCGTTTTTCACTTTTTAGTTGTGGTACAGTCGGCATCAAAAGTTGTTGACCACATTTAGTTTTTCAAAATCGCTGTATAGTGAAGTGCTAATATTGAATACGGTGTACATCGTTTTTGAAAATCTAAATGTGGTCATCAACTTTTGATGCTGACTGTACCTACCCCACACAAATTCAAATACCTGCTATGTAAATAACAGTGACAGGAAGTTATTATCATATCATCCACATATACTAAGTGGGAAAAATACGTATTATTGAAGCTTACTCGAAAACTATCCAAGCAAAGTTAATACAATTTATACGGGACAAAAAAAAATACAAAATAGGTTCATATTTGACGGAGAAATCGGTGGATATACAGAAAATAAAAAAAGAACACACATTTCATTTCATTTAAATGATCGTTACGTATGTAACGAAAATATAAATGAAATGAAGTGAAAGTATTTATTTCAGACCAAGCACACAGTAATTGATACAATAGTCCATATTATGTTAGAAGGTAGATACATAAAGCTACATATGTTAGTAAAATTTAAAATAATTATTATTTTGGACATGCATGAGCGACCAATGCCTCAAGATTTGGCTGTCCACTCTATCCGACACCAAAGAAAGAAAGAAAGAAAAATATTTTATTTGGGACACACAGGAAATACAAACAGTAAATAATTAAAAATTATAATAATAAAAAATTATAATAATTAAAAAACTTATAATAATTAAAAATTAAAAAGTTTAAAAACATAAAAGTAGCATTTAAAAACGAACAGAATAATGACGACCTGTGCGAAGCCAAAAAGGCCTCAGCATAATGCGGCGGTATTTAAAAAAATAAATACCGCAGCGCTGGTATTCTGATAGGACCCACAACCACGTTCAGAAGCGTGTTGGTGGTACCTTTTTATCTGTTCTGTGGTGGTACCCTTTAGCCGAGACCACAGGGAAGCCGTTCTTTTGCGAAGCACCGCCTGGAAGCCGTCCGCGCTGTGGCCGGCGATCATGCCGGAGGCGCTGCACCGCCATGGGAGCCCCAACAAACTCCTGAACGCGTTGTTATACTGGACGCGCAGAGCATTGTAGGCTTTTTTTAATGTAATTGTTCCACAGGTTGCACGTGTATGATTGGCAATAGCTTTTAAATAGTGTGACTTTAACGTTTAACGATAGACAAGCTAAATTTTTGTTTACCCTAAACCTCTTAAGGGGTCATTGTACTCATCATTATGAACCACTTTCACTATGGGACCAACGCAGAAATCGCAAAAAAAAAATCTGCTGTTCCCTACATTTATGTTCGCATAGCTTGTCGAAATGTAGGGAACAGCTGATTTTTCTGAACAAAAACTAAGGTTGTATAACCTCCTCCTTTTTGGAAGTCGGTTAAAGAGAAAGAACAGTAGTTTTAAAAGTGTAAGATTAACTAGCTTTTGCCTGCGGCTTCGCCCCCGTGGAGGTTGGAAATCATCCCGCGGGAAAGTACTGCTGGGATAAAAAGTATCCTATGTCTTTTTATCCCGGTAAATTTCATCCAGATCCGTTCAACCGTTTTACCGTGAAAGCGTAACGAATGAACAAACAAACTCACTTTCGTATTGAGGTATAATATTAGTTAGGATTAGGATAATAAAAAAATCAATCTGCCTAGCCTTTTCCCAACTATGTTGGGGTCAGCTTCCAGTCTAACCGGATGCAGCTGAAGGAAGGATGCAGGATAAGGATAATAAAAGAGAAAGAAAATACCTACATTTATTTGCATTTAACGTGACACAAAGAAAAAGTTAAAGCACACAAACACAAAAAGAAAAGGGGGGGGGCGGGGAAATATGTATTTTATCCACGCGAAACAGCCATAATTTTTTAATTAGTATAATAATACGCGAAGCAAAAACTTTGTACCCCTTTTTACGAAAATTACGAGGACGGAGTATGAAATTTGTTTGGCACGGTTAAAGTTTATATGGAGAAGGAGTGCAGAAAGCTAATATTTTTATACGGGGTGTCAGGGACATCGACGCGAAGCCGGTTACCATGGATTCAGTACATGATTCTGAACCCCCCTGCGTTGAAATTTTTCGTCGGTTATTTAAAAAAAAAAACAGCTGCTCCATACATTTTGACCGCGTAGGTATTGCACTTTTCTATGAAACAACAGATATTTTTTGTAATAACCGACGAAAAATTTCAACGCGAAAAATTTACACCTACTTGCATACATACTGCATACATAGGTAGGGTAGGGAGGGTAGGGTAGGGTAAGTAGGGTAGGACTTCTCCTACCCTAGGGGTCTAGGGGGGGGGGGGTCTGGGGGTCTAGGGTAGGTAGATAGCTAGGTGCGCCGTAGATAAGTACTTAGCTATACCCGTGCGAAGCCGGGGCGGGCAGCTAATAACAAAATAAAATGGTGAAAATAATCTTATAGCAATAATAGTGTGTGCCTCACGGCTGCGCCAAAAAGATTAATTTTAGCATTAATGTCAGATACATGCTGTCTGACACCGGTTTTTTAATGAGCCCAAGGACAAGTGATGGGGAGTACAAACAGATTCATCATTTTTATACCTCTAAATAAATAAATAAACTAGATCTAGCAACCCAGCCGCCAACCCGCACTGTGCCCGCGGGGTAGATTACAGCCCACTCCCTCTCGAAGAGAAGAGGGCTCCATCCCAACAGTGGGAAAATTATAGACTGCTTATGCTAACAAAGCCATTTGTTTAGTTTGTTCACCAGTATACTTCTGTGTTCAACATTGCTCGTTCAATGGCTATGGTTAGAACATTATATTTGATTAATTTGGAATTCATTTCAAATCTAGACAATATCCCAAATTGAAATAGCAATCTGAACGCACCCTAAACTTATATCACGAATTGCAAGACTTCTCGTGAACTAAGACATCTATTATCATTTATTCCACAAAACATGCCAAATTGAACTCTGTCACCAAAGCCTTAAGGTTTCCACAACAGCATAAAGTTAAAACTAAGACATCTATCGTTTATTAAATAAAACAAGCCAAATTGAACTCTTTAAATTAAACTATAAGGTTTTTATAACCGCATAACATTATTCAGGGTTTCCAGAAATTACTTAAAAGAAGATTGTTTTCCCGAAGTTCGTATTTCCTCTCATTTCAAACTTAAAATATACAAGTTTTAATTAATGTAGACAAATTGTGTTCCACTGTTTTCTTTATAGGGAATTGTTCGGAGTAATTTTTGTTGGGTTTCATACAATTTGATTCTAGAATTGCTGGGAAGATTCTGGCTCCAGGCATCTTGCCAGTTGCCAATATTTGAATAAAAGTTTATTGGTGGATTAAATTATAACTTTGATCTTGAGTACACTAAGGAAGTCCTGAAGGGTAAGTTTTTAGGAAAATATCAGTAGTTGGTAAGAGAAACGATCAAATTCCCAATCTAGGCTTACAATCAATCTGCCTAGCCTTTTCCCAACTATGTTGGGGTCAACTTCCAGTCTAACCGGATGCAGCTGATCACCAGTATTTTAGATGGAGCGACTTTCTATCTGATCTGCACAACCCAGATAATAATGGAATACGACACCTCTACATAGGTGAGAATGGGTGAGACTTTCGGGCTTCTGACGACCCGTAATGACTGTCAAAGATCCACGAATGACAGCCGGGACCAACGGCTTTAACGTGCTTTCCGAGACACGGAGGAGTCTCGGTATGTAAAGATGGTCAACCATCTACGGACCAACCCAGCAAGCGTAGCTTAACCTGATGGATCGACCCGTGCGGCTGTTATTATTTAGTCGCGTGCTCTATCTAGTCTAGTCTAATCTAGGATTTCAGTATCCCATTATAAGGATGAGCAATGAATAGTACAAGCATTAAACATGCCAGAATCAGATAATTATTCAACGACAAGCTACCGTGATTTTGGGAAAAAAACACACTACCTATCCTTGCCAAGTAATATGTTTTTAATTTTTAATTCTCAATATATTTTCTAAATATATTTTTCTTCATTCTCAATATTATTTTTTCTCAATATATTAGTTATACAGCGTGTTCAGCAGACGATTGACCATACGAAAATGGCGGATCCATGGGGCCGTTTGCTAGGTGTTTAGGCCCAATAACAAGACCGAAGCCACAAGGACTTTTTTAAATGATAAAAAAAAAAATGCTATTCGTCGCTGCTCAAACTTCAAACGTCAATAATTGCATTTAAAAATAACAAAACTGACATTTTATTTTTATTTTCATCTATAGTAACTGTAGAATCTTATAAAATTCGTACTTGACGCAGATGACGCTAGAAAATTAAATACGAGTCTTTAAACTAGAAACAAATTAAAAATTCATACCGAAAGCCCTAGTTTGACCTGCGTAAAAAAAAAAACTAAGAGTGATAGAGCAGTTCTTATTTTTTTTTTATATCTTTGGTTCATACCCGTTCTAACGGCATGCAATATGCACAATTTCTTTTAAAACAACTAGAATTATTGCGCAATTTTAAGTGCCAGGGCCTTTTTTCACAGAACTACTTTTGCGAAAAGTGAAATTACAAAAAAACGTACAAGCAAAAATTTTTTTTTTCTACTATTATTTCAGAAGAAAAAAAAATTACCAATTTTATTATTTTTAAATGAAATTGTTGATACACGTAACAGACAGCCCCACGGATCCGACAATTTTCGTATGTTCAACCGTCTGCCTAACACAGTGTGTATGTTTTGCATTTTTAACACTCAATTTTTTTTCTATTTTTTGCTAACCTAGCTAATTACGTTCTACTTCTCTACCTTCGTCTACTTTAGTTTTCGCGTATTCAAGTCTAAATATTTCAATACAAACCACAAAAAAACCCAAAGCTCTAAACACAAAACAATACTCCAAACACAAACCACCCTATAAAAAGACCATAATACACCCCATAGAACCTATCTAACCACTTCTAATAGCCTATAAGCCGTAATAAAGATCCTATCAGACTAGTCCGAAAGCCTCAAAAGAAACTTTGAAAGTCGGTTAGCCTGTAAGGGTCGGCCGGAAGTACACTGCGACGACGTCACTTCCTGTGATTAACGACGGTAACCCAATTTCCTTTAAACTTGGAAGAAAATACTCGTGTGGTGCAAGTTAGCAGTGACAGCGGTTAGGTTGTAAGAGGTGTTGTATTTACCCTAGTACGTTATGACTGTCACTGGCTATTCAAAAATAAGAATACAAAATATTTTATTTCACATAAACCTACAAGGGCACTTATGAAACTTCAGAAGCTAGGTGCACGGTTCCAATTGGTCGTTTCCTATGGAGAAGAACTGGCAAGAAACTCCACGGTTACTCTTTTAAATGGTATGGCAATGGTTTTTACAATGTTTTCAAATTACAGTGTAAAAAGTATGAGAGGACAGTGTAGGCCTATCAACAAGTTACAGGTACTTAGCAAAATATAAAATGGTCCACAGATCTACAGTCTGTTAAGCCCACAACGTTCTCATGTATGATCTCTATGTATGTGAGTTCCTTCGTTCAACCTAAATCCTAAAGTATAATAGTACATACTGAAAAGATAGAAAAAATAATGGTTTTCATTTATCCAGAGCAGTTATTTCCAACGTTGACTGGACAGCGGCCTATAACAAAAACTTCCAAATTTGGGACTCACCTCTTAGCTATCATGGAGAAAAAAGGGGCATAACTACGAGTATAAATAAGAAAAGAAACATTCAGTTACAATCGAAAATTTTAATAATTAAATAAATACAAGGAGTGCTATTTCAATGACAAGGATGGATTTGTTTCCTATTTTTTGTCATTATAGCCTCAACTTTTATTTTAGTTACTTTTAATCGCAAGTGAAGGGTGGGCGTTTTGGGGGACTGTCTTATGTAATTTTGACGTTCGAAAAGTGCTGATTCTCAGCCTAGTTTGAATAAATGACGTTTGAATTTTGAATTTTGAATGGATTTGAAGACACGTCCAATTTATTTTGGTATTTAGTTTTAATAATTAATCGTATCTGAAAATATTTTTTCTTTAAATATTCGCTCGCGACCCACCAGTGGGTCGCGACCCATAGTTTGGGAAACGTTGATCCTGTGTTTTCAATGGTATTTTGTGTCACAGACACTATTAAGACTAATAATATTGTGACCAATGTGGATTGTAGTGTTTGTTTTTTATTTTTGTTATTTTAATGGGTACTGGATGAATTTTGAATTTAAATACGATATTGGTGATTATTCAATTATTGGGACTACATTATTGACATTAAATTATATATAAGTGATATTGATACATTTTAAATGCGTAATGAATTTTAAATATTAATGTAATGTTCTTTTAAATTGTTAAAATTTTATTTATTTTAACTGTAATATTTTCAACACAATGTATTTTGTTATGAAATAAGTGACTTATGACTGACAAAAGCGTGCACTGACTGGTCCACTCAATCTGTGTGGTTCTTTTCTCAGTAGACCATTTCAGACACCAATCTACATGGTTTTCACATGATATGACCAAGATTATGTCTGGACTTTGGAGACTGTGAGTGACCTCTGAGTTTGTTTCGGCCTTTCTTCTTAGAGTAGTCAGATAGGAAACACCAACCTCATCAACATGTTTATCGTGTAAAAGTGTTTGTACAAAGCTACTGTCAGAAATAAAATCATTTATAATTTTTAGGGTTCCGTAGTAAACAAGGAACCCTTATAGTTTCGCCATCTCCGTCTGTCTGTCTGTCTGTCTGTCCGTCTGTCTGTCCACGGCTTAGCTCAGAGACGGTTAATACTAGAAAGCTGTAATTTGGCATAATTATGTATACATATTAATCATGCCGACAAAGTGGTAAAATGAAATCAATAAAAAAATATTTTTTTAGGGTACCTCTAACCCTACACGTAGTGGCGTTTTTTTTTTCCTCATCTAGCCCATGTTGTGGGGTATCGTTAGAAAGGTCTTTCAAAGATATTGTGAGTTTAGATTCAGGGATCCGTTTGCAAAATATTAAGCTTTTAACTGATTTTTTTTGTTAGAGTCAAGAGTCCCCCCCCTTTTCTAGCTAAATGGTTGTACTGAGACATGTGAAAAATTCACAGCAGTAGTATATATAACGAAAATAAAAGGAAATCTATGAGAGCTAAGTAGGCTGTACAGGTTAACGAGAAATAATCAACCAACTTAAATTTGCAGTTTGAAACATGTTGTTTGTTAAAAACATGATCTCCCATACATTCCGTATGGGAAAACACGTTTTTCAACTACAATGTTAAGTTTGTTCTTGGGATAAATTCATCCCAACTACGGAACCCTTCATTGTGCGTGGTCCGACACGCACTTAAAATAAATATAATATTATAATAATAAATATATATAATAAATAAATAAAGCCGTCGTTGCGTGCCACTGTAATAGTAACCTACTTTTCAGTGTCAATTTTAATTATACTTATACACCAACATATCCGCTACTCTTCCACCTTGTACCAATCGCATGAATCAGTATACCATGTCTTTTCAATAGATTATGATTTATAACTACCATCTGCCGATGATTCGCCAAAGATATTCAGCTTCTTATGCTATTTGGCACCGATATCTTTTCCTAGACGAAGTGGTATCTACTAAGCCTTTTCCTAACTATATTCGAACGAACTTTAAGATTTGCCTAGCGTATTCCCTATTATGTTGTATTGCAATCAAAACCTTATCATTATGATCTGTTCCAAAAGTATAATAAAAAAATGTAAATAAACGTATCAGAAAACGTATCTTCCAATTTGTAGCGCCACTTAGAAATTGAGTGCTTTGATTATTATTAATTTAATACTCGTTGGTTCGTTCTTTGGCCAAAGAATTAGCATTGCCATTCAACGTGGCAATGCTGCCAGTCTTCTGGGCACGTTTCCAGATGACAGCGATGCGGACGAATACTTCGACGCCTATATCCCATTGAATAATGTAACCCGACATTCTATTTTGGAATCACCTTAACCATAAAGATTTATTTCATTTGATCTTGCTGACAGGCTAATATTTTTAATATCTATTGTTATAAAGTTTAGCCCAGAGAAGCAGAAAAATTGCTTCTTGCGAAAACCAACCAGCTGTGAACACTTCATTTCGTATGAAAACAAAAGAATACCGTCAAATGATTTCGTGAAAAATTAATGAAAAGCTCCTACATTGACTCCCTCCATGCATAAGTCTTAGGGGTGCTATACACTGGTTCGGGTCGGCATGTTTTGGCACAGCCGGACGGCGAAACCGAATATAATTTGTGCCGAGCCAACCCGAACATGGTTCAACGAGGGTAGATTCCGAAGGGAGTTGACGATCGGCACGAGACGAATACAAGCCAACTATGTGTAATTCGGATTTGTCGTTCAACAAATACTTACAAATAAATATTCACCTTAATGTGCCGGGTCGAACAAGTGAGTAACACCCCTTACGAAGCTCTTGAAAACAATTTATTTTCAAGTAGAGCGCGTTTGACGGACAGCTT
Source organism: Agrochola macilenta (assembly GCA_916701695.1). NCBI lineage: Eukaryota > Metazoa > Arthropoda > Insecta > Lepidoptera > Noctuidae > Agrochola > Agrochola macilenta. The sequence continues at coordinate 1,876,719 of OU753576.1, forward strand.
TTCATTATAGAATACAATTTATTTAGAAACACTGGGAAAAACAAGGAATGTTGATTTTCAATAAGATGTGTCTCGAATGTATGGTGAGTGTTAACACTTTATATTGTTTTTAAGGTTTTTGGAGATACGATAAACGCGATCATGAAATGAAATCGTTTATTTTCTGTAAGTAGATTTTCTGCACAGTTGCTGGACTAAAGTGGAACTGGGCTGGCCAAATCTGTTGCATGTCGGAGCAGCAATAGGCAAAAGTCACCACTCAGTGGATCCCAAATAGCAGGAAACGACTACGCGGCAGGGCCAGAAAGAGATGGCGGAATGAGCTGGACTCCTTCTTAAAGGATTGGCCCGCAATCGCAGTAGACCGGGAAAAGTGGAAAGAGGGAAGGGAGGCCTTTGCCCCATAATGGGACATCACAGACTTATAATATAGATCTAATAGGAAGATAGAATATTATAAAATTGCGCCGGCATTTCTTAGCAGACTGATCCCTGAGATGAAATGTCGAAACAAACAGAGGTCATGATCTCTTTTCTTACATTATATTATTAAGATGTTTGAATCAAATAATGCAGGGCCATGTCTGGAAGGGCCTTTTGAAGAAGCCATTCCTGCTTTGAGTTGAGCTCTCCCGACAGACGGCATGCTCAGTCATCGTGTAAATTGCCGAGTCTTTGTTTACATTCTGAGTTTATGAGCCCATTTAATTAATCACCAGGAGGATATGGATATGGATATGGATATGGTTATGGATTCTTAATTTCCCAACCATCGATTCTTATTACAGGTTTAGGTTTGAAGATAATTATTATTCTCAAAAAAGACACAACGTCACTTGCATATAAAGTTCCCACTGCTGGGATATAGGCCTCCTCTCTGTGAGAGGGAGTGGGCCGTAAACCAGCAGGGCCCAGTGCGGGTTGGTAGATGTCTCATGTCTTTGATTTTTTGGTTCTAGGACATGCCGGTTTCTTCACAATGTTTTCCTTCACCATTTTGAGAGCAGTGGTGGTTAAATAATTTACACAAAGTAATGTGCCTGTCCGAGTTCGATCCTACGATCGTAAGTCGCGGCCGTTACCACTGTTTTCAAAGTGGATAAGACCCTCACAAATCCGGAAAAGTTTACATAAATCGTAATAGACCATTCAGCAATACTCGAGCAAAATATATGAAAGTCCTGTAACTGACAATGCTGAAATGAACGAGTCTATCTAACATCTAGAAAACAATTTATTTTCAAGTACTTCGTTGATGGACAGGATTTCATTACGGCCAGACAACTTATTTAGAGAACCGACGGAAAAACAATTGAATATAAGGATGTTGATTTTTCCAATTAATAATTGAGGTTTTGGTTATTTGTTATGTTATTCAAATGGAAGCTCAGAAACTGCCTACATTATTGGCATTTGATGTTTTTCAGACGAGCTACCTAAATCTAAAGCTATATTGATTCCATTTTTATTCAACAGTGCGATAGCAAAGATAGGGTTATGTTTTTCACACGTATCTACGAGTATGTATCTTTGTATGTGGGATTCTGTATACTCTCGCATGCCTGGCCAAAAAAATGTACCATTACCATGTGAGGTATCAAAATAAAGGGGTTGAGGAAAATATTCCAAAAATATAACATACTAAAAGTTTTAATAAAATACTCGGAAACTTTTTAGTTGCAGTCGGGTTTTTATACCTTTTGTTTTTTGTTTTCACCCTTTTAGTGTTATGTTTTTTCAGTTTAAATACATTTCATGTTTCTTATTAAGTAGTGGTGTATAATTGGTTTTTGGGTGAGTGTGGAAATTGTGACTCCATTGTTGTATTGGGTTCCCACGTGTAAAAACAAATGTAAGTGGTATTTAAGAGGAGGCTCCCTAAATTGTATGTTTTTTGCATTAATATTCTGAAACAGTCACGCATACAATCACAATGGAACTTTAGTATATTATTTATTGGATCTTTTTCTTTCCATGTACAAGAAAGTTGCGTAATTGTAACATATTCGTTCGATTAATTTTTTATTCGAAAATCATTTCATTTTTTGAAGTTTATATAAAATGAAGATTACTCGGCTTTTACTCGTATGTCTAAGAAGTTTTAAGTTCTGAATAAGTATTCACAGTAAGAAAATATAGTTTATTATCCAGCCACAACCTTTTTTCTCTAGATCAATTATTACTTTAGTTGAAGTAAGAATTGAGACTTACGCCATTTAGTTCCGTGCTCGAACACGATCAAAGAGCGCACGCGATATTATTCATAAATGAAAACAAAAATGGTCACAGAGCAGAAAAAAGAATGGGACACTTAATACTTAATATTATGTCCTACGTGTCCTGTCAGCTGGACGTTACAAGAACTGATGGACGCTAATGATGACGCCAAACACGTGGCCGAATTCTGGGTCGAGTTCATTTAGATTTCTATAAACAAGCTATGAAGAAGAACTATAAGTTCAGTTTTCCTTCATCTATTTCAGTAATGTCCAAAATAAAATCAGAACTCAGAAAGTACTACCTACTAGGTCATCATACAGCCGAAAGACGTCCACTACTGGTACAAAGTCCTCCCCCAAGCACCAGCACTTCGACCGGTTCTGTGCTTCTCACATCCAGCGGATTCCTATGGCCTTCACCAGATCATCGGTTCACCTCGTGGGGGGGCCTTCCAACACTACGTCTTCCAGTACGCGGTCGCCACTCCAGAACCTTTCGGCCCCATCGGACATCTGTTCTGCGAGCAATGTGCCCTGCTCACTGCCACTTAAGTTTGGCAATTCTTCGGGCTATGTCGGCTATCTTGGTACCTACTAAGTACTTTTTATTAATAGCGCTTTCCTATCTTAGACACTTATGTAAATATACCAGATACTTGTTGATACTGTTATTTCATTTGTGTCTGGAATCAGGTAACTAATTCTATCTGATGTGACATTTGATTCCTGGACACATTTGTCAAGTGTTATTGGATAGGGTTGTCCAGTTGTCCTTTTCCTTTCTTTAATGTTATAGAATTTCTTGTCCAGTATTTTTATTAGCTCCGACGTAGGACAACAAGTTTTAAACTTCGTGATTTCTTGTCAAACATAAAACTAACGGGTACTTATGAGATTTATAGTAATGTGAATTTTGTGTTAAGAGTTTACCAATTACATACTTGCTATTTTTAACTTGCAACTCGCTCGTAAGCCTTAAATAAATTACTACTATATGTATCGACATGCTTCCATTACTTGTTCCTGAATTAATTTCACATTTAGCAAACTATTCATAATTAAAGAAAGGGAAATGGGAACTGTGACCAACCGCGTGTGAGCCGAATTGGTCGCAGTAACTAAGCTAGAGCAAACCGACCAATTGGGTAAGGTTAGGTTAGAACTGTGACTCCTATCCAGGACCCGAGATGGCGGCGCGCAGTGTTCTACTCTCTATGACGTAATGGGGCGAATTTCATCATCTCACTCCCCCTACGGTACGGGGCCCGCACAGCGCGGGCCGTCAGCAGTGCGGGGCAGCGGAACTCGCATTTGCACCCGCAGACCCCCGACGCAAGTATGGGATCCCTCCCACACACCACACCGGAGTGGTTTTAGTCATTAAGAGTCTGACAGACACCCCTGCCCACCCTAAAAAAAACGTTAGAACTGTGACCAACCGCGCTCGAGTCAAGCGAGCGCTACATCCAAGTCTGTCGCAGTTCCTTTGCTATTTAGTAGGTATTTTAAGGACTCCAAAATATTAATTATTGAGGTTCACAAATAGTGCCCAATCATATTTTTAGGAAAGCAAAATGGGAATTATTTCAGGTTCTATAAAATACAAGCCAAGGAAAAATCTGAAAAGTAAAATGATCATAGTTTGGCTGACAAAGAAGACGATGGAGGTTCTCTTAACCTTCGTAAATCCCCACATTACATAACCCAGATACAAAGTTAATAACACTTCCCATTATTTTCCGACTACCCTACAATTTTACGCTGCTTTCACGAACAACCCTACAACCACAGACTGAGCAAAAGTGTATTAATCACTAACACAAAGGGAGATTAATGAGTTCGTTTCCTTTCATTAACAAGCTACCGGAATATCTTGACATTTCGGGGTGGCGCCACTGGTGAAGAGAACTGTCAGATAGAATGTCAAACACGTTACATTTGAATTTTGTTCTATTTGTTTCCTCGGTTCAAGATAAGTTGGTTAGGTTTTTTGTATGAGAATAAAATATGTGAATATTTTTTAGTGTTGTGGGCTGTTTAATTCTTCTTTTTATTTGTCTTTTGGTTGGACCACGACGACGGTAACAAATAAGGACAGGATTACCCTGAATGCCTATGCATACAGGGTAATCCAGTAGCCACCCACACACAGTCTATAATACCAACAGTCTATAGATACTCGAGTAATATAGAGTGTGTGTGTGGGTGGCTACAGGATTACGCTATGAAGATACACAGTAATGTTTCCTGTGTTTTATCTATTAATAATTTCTTTTTCGTTTACTGTATTGTTATGTATCTACTATCTTTTTACTTATTTTGTTTACTTGGGGTTGTATTATTATAATATCTTTGTCTTATTAAACGGAATGCACCTTAAGAGGGCTTATCCTAAAGTTGGCAACGTCGCAAATACCTGTCAAATATTTACCTGTTTTGATTAATTTTGCAATAATACTGTATGGAAATATGAAATATGGCTAACTAGTCAACTAAAATATTGGTTATGAAATGCAATAATTAATATCGTAACACCGAATATTTTGTTTTTTTTAGATGTAACAAAAGTATTTGGGAACTTCCAAATTCCTTTTTTACACCTAAAACGGTTACATCATCAAATTCAGTGTTACAATTGTAATTCATTATTAATATTCTAGTTCGCTAGTTAGCCACATTTCATATTTCTATGCATTAATATTGCCAAATTAATTTGTCTACTCAATAATGTAAATAACGCAGTGAATGTTCTTGAACTGTCAAAATGAAAGCCATTGCTACTGTAGGTATGTGTGTTACTCAATTACTCCGTTGATTTTTTCGTGTAAATAACGCAATTAATGTTGTTGAACTGTCAAAATGAAAGCCATTGCTACTGTAAGTATGTGTATTACACAATTACACGGCTGACGTTTTCATTTGAAATTACACGTATTCATTGATAACTACCAACCCGCACTGGGCCCGCGTGGTGTGAGTACCAGTCGCTTAGTTACTTGGATTAAACTTGGGTTTCCCAAAAATACGGTACCTTCATTATACCGGCAGCAAAATGGCGGCTGTCATTAAGACGCCGATATATGCCAGTGCTTAGCTTTAGTTTCGCTTAGCTTTAGTGCTTAGCGTTAGCTTGCGTATTCTGCGCTAAGCTCACGCAATGCGTCGTGCGTCTAGCCAGTAATAGGACTCGCCCTTCAAGGAGCGCTGTCCCAAATTAGACGCATTATTAATTTATTATACCTACATAAATCAAACGGTATTTTAATAAACTTTACAAATTAATAACACTACCTATGTAATACAAACCTAATCTAAAATATTCATAGATTGAGGTATTAAAAAAAGCTCTAATGTGACATATATTTTTTCCGAATCATTAACACTACTCGTTTAGACGCGATCTTCAGTATAAAATTATTAAAAGTTGGTTATCGTCGCCTTAAAAGCCATAATGTGGACTGGTATTAATTATGTTAAAAAGCTAAAAAGCAATTATGCTTTTTTTATAGATTGCTGTCATTATAAACGTCGGCAGCACTTAAATAGGAAACCACGTACTTTTAATTTTTTTAATTTTATTTGGTTACTTATTGACGTTCTATAATAGGTTATTATGTATTTTATAAAATGCTTTTTGTAAATACCTGCACAACACAAAGTTCATATACAAGCTTCATTACACAAAAATAGCTAATCAGTTAAATTCGCAGAGTAGCCTAATTTTTATAACAAATAGCAACTCGAGAGTTCTGCCTACCCTTTTCTAAATTAAGGCGTTATTCACAAGTTTTAATGTAGATTTAGAGCCTTATCCTGAGGGAGGGTTCCATAAATTTTAGAGATATGCTTTGGATAATATTTTGCGTAGATGTTTGTCTGTTTTAAGGGATTTTGGGTCAGATATTAAGATAAGTTGTATGATGATCTCGGTGACCTTAAGGGATTTTTACCTTGTTGTGTCAGCAGAAAAGTAGTAGCTTGGATAATAAGACGACACTAACCGACTTTTAATGATTTTATACTGAAGATCACGTCTAGTCGAGTACTCAAATTCAAAAAACTCAAACTCAAAGCATTTATTTCAAATAAACCAATTACAGGCACTTTTGAATTGTCAAGGAATCGGTCAGGTTTCTAAAACCAAAAATATATTTTTGTATACGTGTTTTAACGGTTAGACTGGAACTCGACCCCAATATATTTGGGAAAAGGCTAGGCAAATCGCAATTTCTTCTCAGGTATATCTGTCATTGGGCACGCCACAATTGCGGCGATAAGTCCCCTCTTTGAGGAGTGGCTAGAGAGGCGCTATGGCGTCCTCTCCTTCCGCCTGACGCAGGTCCTCACCGGACACGGCTGTTTCGGGAGGTTCCTGTTCCGAATAAGGCGGGAGGAAACGCCCGGGTGTCACCACTGTGTGGATCGCCCGGAGGACACGGTGGAGCATACGGTGGAGGTCTGCCCTGCTTGGGCGGAGCACCGCCGTGTCCTCATGGAGGCGATCGGCGGCGGTGATCTCTCGCGTCCGGCCCTGGTTCAGGCCATGGTCCGGAGCGAGAGTGCATGGGAAGCCGTCACTTCCTTCTGCGAAGCAGTAATGCTCGCGAAGGAGGAGGCGGAGCGCGCGAGGGAAATGCAAGATGCGCGCCCTCGCGCCCCTAGTCGCCGCAGGAGACGCCCCGGGCGTCGGGAGTCGCGAGCCGACTTCCGGCCACCGTAGGAGCGGGCTTGCGGACGGTGGGCAATGGGTAGCTCACCGTCCGATTAGGACCAGGCCCGGGTCGACAGCGCGTTGTGTTCCACGCGCGCCTCAAAGAGATGTCAGCACCAACTGACGGGGTCCGTAAGGGCCAATGCCTGTCATGGGTTGCGAGTTTGTCCGAAAGGGATATCGCGGCCCCGGCACACAAGCAACGGAAGGAACACGGGTGGGTTTAGTCAGTAAAAGTCTGACACTCCCTCTCGCTCCGCCCAGAGCGGGAGGAGTCATTTGACGACTTCCCACCCAAAAAAATATATATATATATATCTGTCATCTAGGAAATACCGGCCCCATCTAGTCTTTAAAGATCTACTAATGCAGAAATAAACATCGGTTCATTTCAGGCACTTACTGCTATCAACAATTTCATCTACCAAGAATCAAGAATCGAGAATCATTAATTTGCAGAAAATGTAGCAGATACCGGGGATAAAAGTTGATGGTTTAACAATCCATATTTTGCCTGTTTAGGCCACGAAAATTAATTTTACATTCATGATAATAACAGACTAAACACTATACTTGAAAATAAAATAAAATTTGGTTCTTTGTGTTGCATACATTCTTGAAATATTAAAAAAAAAATTTTTTTGAACAACCTGTCGTCGTGATTATGGAACTAACAGACGAAATTAAATTGGTACGCTAAACTAAACAAACTGTTGTTGTGTTAATAGGAGTAAATTTAAATACCATGTTCAATATTACAATCTGGAACTTTTGTATCTTGAAAAAATCTTCAATCAATTTATTATTAAGTACAGAATTATCCTTCAACAGCTCTGCTAATCGGATTTTGAGAAAATTGGAACAATCGAAGACCGAGACGTTATCCCGTGGCCACGAGCTTACACGCTAAAGCGACATGCGTCTTGCGACAGCGACTGCCGTAAAACAAATGAAAGATGTTTAGAGCATTCCACGAATCGCCGCGACAGACTTGCGGAGCGACGACGGACGGAGACATGTGATGCATACTCATGTCGTTTGACGCTACTCGCGTCGCTCGACGCTGTGAACGGGGCCTACTTCACCTACCCTGCTGCCGACTAGGAAGTCACTATACTCCAACCGATTTTGACTTATATTGCTGGTAGCATGAGAAATGGAAGCTGCAGTAAACAGTTGGTATTGTAACCACTTTTTTGCATTTAATGCCATCCTTATGCCTACGGTATAGAAGTCAGAATCGGTTGAACGGACGGTAAAAAAGGTTTGCTTACATGTCTAATCCTATTTAAAATGAAGTATAGCTATCAACGATTTTCTCGCTCAAGAAACGTACAAAAGATTGTAGGACCCGTGTAGGTAAAAGAGATACATAATTATAGTAATAGTTGATCGCTGACTGGTCTTTTATCGCAGCGACAATAGCTATTAAAGACAGTACTCGCTCAGCAACGCTTGCTTGGCGGACAGAACATTCGATGAGAGACTCACGCTTGGAACATACGCATACCAGCGAGTAATTAATCACTGCTTGTTGCTCGCTAACTCGTTTTTAGTTGCTAGTTCTACTCGCCTCTCGTTAATCGCCGGCGGTGGAACAGGTACCTTAGTGATAGAAAGAGCGGTCAGGACGGATGTTGTGGCGGAAGCGGCAGCGAGCGCGGAAACTTGGGACCCAAGAAACAGGAACACTAAAAAATTATGTGAGCGCGCTTTGAATGTCGTCCAAAGTAATACTAAAAAGTGTTTTAAATTACTTTTGTTTGGATTAAAGAATAAGACTGAATTAAAATTAACGTCAAACCTAATGAAAATAAATAAATATGTTATTGTATGTATGGTTGTGATTTATTCGTCACAGCCATTTTCTAAACAGAAAAAATGTTTTTATAATGTTATACTTCTTGTAATGAATGATTTTTATACTGAAGATGACGTCTAAACGAGTTGTGTTAATGATTTGGAAAAAATATATGATAAATGAGAGCATTTTCTTAATAACTTAATATATTAATATTTTAGATTATGTTTATATTACATAGTGAAATTAATTTGTAAAGTTATATCTAACGCGGATAAAAAACTGAAAATCACGCAAAATCTATCAAGCGTATTTTTCTGAAATATTCAGAATTTTAAAGATAATTTAATTATTGATCTTTTAGTAGAATACGTGTTTTATTAAAGTACCTTTTGTTTTATGTATAATTAATTAATAATGCGTCTAATTTGGGACAGCGCTCTTTGATGGGCGAGTCCTATTACTGGCTGGACGTACAACGCGTTGCGTGAGCTCAGTACAGAACACGCAATATAACCCCTCAAGGTCACTGGCATATATCTTCGACGACAAAGCCCCCTTTTGTTTTCCAGGTGTTCAATCTACAATCTAGTTTTCAAGAATCGGTTACTCAAGTCTCCAGAACTTACAACAACCCTTTAAATTCAACGCGAAAATAGCCTTCTTAACAATGGCAAATTTATGTTAAATACCCCAAGGTTATCGTATGTATGTAACACAGGGATTTCGCGAAATGGTATATTAATGAGGCAGACTAAGCCCCGCGATATATTCAGCTAACGCCACTACACTGACGTCAAGTGCGTGTAGCGCTTACCATGTTAATAACGGTTATTTAGCGGTATTAATAACGGTTATTTGGCGGTATTAAGCGGTTATGTTATTGCTGTGTTACAGTTCTTTTGTTGGTTACCTATAAAGGTGATGGATAGAAGGTCTGTTTTATGAGGTTTGGGTAAATAAAGATAGGAGAATGGTTTGGAATAAGCGGAATTATTTTGAACAAATATTTTTATTGACTAGGTACCTAGTCAACGTCAACTGCACAACAGTAGCAACACTTGCACTACAAAAATTACCGATACGACATATAGGCGCTGTCAATGTCAAAATGTTACCATTGACATGCGGTCGGCTGTGCTCTACAAGCGCAATGGCTGAGCGTTGAGTTCTCGGATTGAGCAAAGTGTAATTTATTTTATTTTTATAAGTGTTTTCTCTAGTTAGTGTAGTCTTCATTTATTTTTGAACGTGTGTTCACCATCACGTAAGGAATGGGACTTTTTAAAATTTCCTATACCGTGGCAATAACTAATTTTACGCTTAAGGTGTTATGTGATGTATAATTTTAATAGCATTAAATAAGTGTTCACGGCATAATTTACACGTCCGGTCATGAAAGAAAAATACAGTGTAAGGCTAATTTACAACCATACTTTTAAGGTTACCGATAAGGAAGCGTGCGTGCTTTAAGTAATTGTGTAGGTACGGTACTCTATTTCCCAAGCACTCAATTTTGAGTTGAATATAGGCTGGCATTTTCTTTGCGGTTCAAGTATGTGTATAATGTGTTAGTTGCCTAGAAATTTAAACACCGAGTCAAAACCTTGTACAGGGTTTTTGTTTTGTAGTCTTTCTTTAAATTTTTGGGAAATTCTAACCTGCATTCACATATTTTCAAAAAATGTACAGTCAGATCTTGAGTGGCTCAAGGGCACCGCCTAATACGGCCGCCAATCATAATTTAGATCAACATACACCTGATACTACCTGCAAATTGCAAAAAACGTAAGAAAGAATTTCGCGGCCTACTTACGCGGGATTTTTACGGTGCAATTTAATTTCCCAATGCATTCCATTTTCAAGTTGAAGCGACAATAAAAGTTGCTTTCGTTGCTTCGTCTAAGCACTATTTAGACGAAGCAAATAATTTGTTGCTTCAAATGCCTTAGGTTAAGAGCTTGCGTCGTGTATATATCGCCGTATGCCCGAGAAAATAATGCTGAAAATAAGGCTGTCATTCGTGGATCTTTGACAGTCGTTACGAGTCGTCAAAAGCCCGAAAGTCTGACACCAGTCTTACCAAGGGTTATCGTATTACCCAGTTACTGGCTTGTGGAGGTCAGATAGGCAGTCGCTCCATGTAAAATACTGGTATTCAGTTGCATCCGGTTAGAATGGAAGCCGACCCCAACATAGTTGGGAAAAGGCTAGGCAGATTGATTTTTTGCCCGAGAAAATAATGTGAGGAAACCGGGTATATGTGGCCCAAAATTACTAACACACAGTGAATAATAAGGTGATAAAAATCGTATTCGTTTTATTTCTCCGTATTTGAAGAGAAATATGATTATAGGATTTCAGCAGTAGAACTTATTTGCCAATTTTACCAAGAAAATGGCAGGTTTTAAATATATTTTTTTATCATTTTGGGAGTACCATTGTAATCACCTCTCTAGCCCCGTAGAGCATGAGGCACCGGGGGCAAATGTGCAAATGTTGGAATTCATTCGATTTATCTGGTCTGGTTAAACCACGCTGGGGTCAGTGCATTTCATTAATTCATTAATTCATCATTTTAGGGGTGTTAATTCATCATTTTTACCATTGTAGAATTATTTATACTATCGCAGAAAATATCTAAATAATAAATGACTCCTCATTACGTCATCACCGAACGTAACCTAAATCTACGTTTAAAACTAAGCTAACCCGCTGACGGTATCTTAACGAGAGCTAATTTAGACATAAACACTTGCACCGTGCTTATCTTCAAACGCTTAGCTTATGGGGTGAGCAGCTAACTTGGTGGTAGGTATGTGTGTCATCATCATTATTATCTGAAACTTGTCAATAGGGTATAGTATACTCACAGTATAATAAAGTAACAGTATTATGTCCTTGGCAGTGACCTTGAAATAAATACCTACAGCCGCTCGGTAGATAAATCTTCCGCGTCCGTGCGTAACTGCCGCGCATTCGAGACAGTTGCGGATATTTCGAAGCGCGTCGTTTTGGCCGTTTTCTATAAAGACATAATACTGTTACTTTTTTTTATTCTGTGGTATAGTCTTTAAGTGATAAGTAGGTACTGGTCGCGATAAAATGTTATGGCCTAGGTAATGAGACCTGTGTTACGTGCGATAGAGCGCAGTATTCTATGCGTCAAATTAACAGACCACATTCGCTACACCACCACGCACACACACCACAGAATAAATGGAGAGGGCTATGCTGGAGTTTCCCTACGTGATCAAATCAGAAATGAGGAGATCCGTAGGAGAACCAAGGTAACCGACATAGCCCGAAGAATTGCCAAACTTGAGTGGCACCTTGCTCGTAGAACAGACAACTCAATCATATTTCCTTATCATTATAAGGAAATAATATGATACACAAATCTACCTTTACAATACCATGAAAAACACAAAGCTAGTATTTACAACCGGCCAAGTGCAATCCGGACTCGCACACGAAGGGATCCGTACCGTATTAAGCCTCGTGCAGACTGGCGCGACGCGATGGTGCGACGTGACATCGGTAATAGGGATGATGCCTGGGTAAAAAAAAACAAATTCTAATTAGTCCGTCAGTCAGATTAAGTATAAAAAAAATATTAGACACAATATTTTTTGCTTTATAATAATAATACAAAATTACTTGAATAAAACGCATTTTAAGTTGGGGAGTGGCTACGTCACAAGTAAGTATAAAAACTACATACTCGTGACGTCATGGCACATTTTAATTCAATAAAGGTATCGCCGTAATCTTTAATTTACGTAAAAAAAGAAAAAATACATGTCCAATATTATTTAATATTCTCCAGACGGACTAAAAACAATTTTAGTCATCATCCCTATTGTTCTACCTTGAAGTTTTTCTTAGAAATTGTTTTATTTCAGTTGTGTCGCTTCTGTTTACGAGAGCCTTTAAGATCGAGCAAAAAACGTCGAAAAAAACACTTATCTTCGGGGATTTCCATACAAGAAAAGTGTATTTTCGTCGTTTGTAACTTTATATAGCGGCAATAGAAATATTGGTGCCAATTCTCTTGTACACCCAACTAAACTATCACTAAAATGTCTTACATTACATTTGCAAATAAAATTCTCTAAACTAAAAAATAATTTTGATTTTTTTAAAATATAGTTAAATTGTGTCACTTTAGTCTATTTCAGAATGGGAAATCGTCGTTTGACAGGATTAAACTTAATTTTAGTGATTTTTAGTCTAGTTTTGCGGCATTTGTGACAAGAGAATCGGCATCACTGTCTACTTATTACGGTTCATGAGATACAGACTGCTCACAAACAGACGGACGGACAGCGAAGGCTTAGTACATAATAGGGTTCCATTTGGCACCCTTCGGGTACGGAACCCTAAAAACGTTTTTATACGAAACATCTATAGAAAACGGTTGTTCATTGTTAATAGTGCTATATTATCGCATTGTATCCGGACCTATTCACTTCGGGGTGTTGAGAACCTTTCTTATCTCGTTGACTTCAATAAGGTTGACAGTTCTGTCCAGCAAAATAGGCTTTTGTTTACATTGTATGGGACATTTCAGGGATTCGAGTTACACTGTTCAGTAATTTTGAGTTTATTTTTGTTGTTGGTTCGTCAAACAAGTCATGACGATTTGATGCAGTGAGGTTAACTTATTGTAGTAGTTAAGCATTGTATATACAGGCTGTCCGGTAATTAATAAATAACCTTAAAATGGGTCATGGTAAAACTAATGGCCACTCAGAAAAAAATACAAAAAAAAAAAAAACAGTTTGTACCAAAGATATGATTTTTAAAATAATAATCGGTGTTTTTTGTTGCCTTATTTTAAATTTTTATACACCACGGCCACAAATTAAGGAACTCTTTATGTTTTTTATTGTTATAGTAATTTACGTTAACTGAGCTGATAGATAGGCAATATATAGTATGACTACTATTACACGGTTTTTTTTTAAAACAACTTGAATGTTCGTTCTGGGGAAAAATTTGTGAAAAATATTCAATTTAACAAAGTTTAAGCATCCACAACCTGTAAAAAAAAAAAAAAACTTATTTGTATTTTTTTTCTGAATGGCCATTAGTTTAACCATGACCCATTTTAAGGCTGTCCATTAATTACCGGACACCCTGTACATTTATTTATTTTAAACGAGACGGTATCACTTTAGTGCAAGCCTGCCTCACATCGCCTAGTTCAACAATGTTTTTACTGATTCTAAATTCGCTTGAGTGATCAAATCCAACCAGAATAATTTACCAGCCAGCCTGCATGACGTAAGTTTCCCTTTGTCACCTGTCTCACCAACGAGGAAGCGAATAGCTATGAACGATTATATCGCTCAAGAAATAGACAAAAGATATAACGTCCCGGGTAAGTAAAAGAGATACATATATATTATTATTTGATCGCTGACTGTTCCACCACAGATGTGCTGTTCACACCATCACCCGGTGAGTACTCGTTTGACGCAGCGACAAGCGCTATCGAAGAGAGTACTCGCTCAGAGAGAGTCGCTTGGCAGACAGAACACTCGCTAAGAGACACACTTACCCATGCCGTATAATAATATGCAATAGTATTACTCATACAAGACAAATAAACAAATAGATTACAGACAAATTACAAATAAATAACATAGGTACGAACATAATTTTCTCAAAAAACTCATGCAGATTATAAATATTAAATACATTATCAATATTAACATAATTTTTAATTTTGTTATAAACACATTTCCATTTAATTGCTTAATTACTGGTGGTAACGTGTTTTATGTAATACACCAATAGCAGTTACGTAGGTACTTATATAATAAATTATATGATTAATAAATACCTGTTATTAATCATATAATTTTTTTATTTTAATCATATTTATATTGTTTCCAATCGTTCCTCTTATCATCGTACAATCGCTGCTGGTTGCTCGCCAACTCGTTTTTAGTTGCTAGCTCTACTCGCTTCTCGATAATCGCCAGCGGTGCGACAGTTGCCTTTACCACACTACCTACTTAATTCCACACTCACAGTAACTTTGAAGTTCTATTGGAGCACCTTGCTCGAATGTTTTGCACAAAGCCAAATGCAAATATGTAGAGCGCATTTGCTAACATAAACTTTATAGTTGGATTAGTGGACCACTGTAGTAAGCTAGTAACTTAGATCGAAATCTAATGTTCTCGAAACATCACTTGGAAGTTGTAACGTCTTGGTTTGCTAAGGTGAGAATGGGGAACCCATGAGTTCTCTTGTGTGTATGCGTCAATCATTGTGAGGTCACTTGAGAGGTACAAAGTGAAGTGAAGTTCAGAATAACATTATTGTCATCTGGTGGCGTTTTATAGTTTCTGCTTAGTCCCATGGGAAGGAGGCGTGAGTTCATTATTTATATAATTATACTACTACTAGCAAAAACAAAATATGTGTGTGTATGTGTGTGTGTGTGTGTGTGTGTTGTGTGTGTATATATGTATGTATAAAAAAAAAAAATAAGTTTATTTCAAATAACCATTCGAGGAGTCTCCATTTAAGCATAGAAAATACCAGTAGTTGAAGGCTCCGCTCTTCCCTTACATTATAGACGTACGAGTATAAACAGGTACTTATACAAAATATAACAAAGAAAGGAAAAAATAAAAACAAAATTAAATTAAAATTACGATCAATTTTAAATACGAGAGCATGTCACTGGGTAACACGATACTTACCTACCCCTCGGTAAAACTGAATATCAAACTATCGAACTTCTGACTGACATAGATATGTATACGGATGATAGCCGGGACTTCGGCTTAACGTGCTTTCATCGTCATAATTATTTTATCCGAATGAGCTTCATTGCTGGTAAAGGATTTAAACAATGGCGCAAGATAAACGTCTGAATGAGAGTGGCCGGGTTAACCTCATCATCATCATCATTTCAGCCAAAAGACGTTCGACTCCAGAACCTTTCGGCCCCATCAGCCATCTGTTCTGCGAGCAATTTGCCCTGCCCACTGTCACTTACGTTTGGCAATTCTTCAGGCTATGTCGGTTACCTTGGTTCTCGGCATTGTCCTTTGGGTAACTTTCAGATTTCTAATGAGGCTCATTGTGAGCGACCACGTTTCAGTGCCCCGTCATCACTGGCAACACGCACTGGTCAAACATTTTCGTCTTGAGACACTGTGGGATATGAGACGTGAAGATCGCAGCTTCCCGAAAGCCGCGAGCTAACCTGTATAGATTGAAAGAAAAATGTTCAACAAAGTATGTTAATATACATATATCTTATCTACTCTCATACCGTATTATTCGAAACATAAATTTCAAAACGGTTTTATATTGACATACTTTATAAACACAATACCGAAAATTGAATCATATTATAACACTTTTTCTCTAACAAAATAATGTTATAAAACATTTTTTTTTCTATTACGATACAATGCAAATCCAAGAAGTTAATATCCCCAAGGAGTTTCCATAAACTTTTGCTATCGAACGTTTGGGGGGGACAGCAGCCTGCCAGGGTTGCGAGTTTGTCCGAAAGGGATATCGTGGCCCCGGCACTCAGACAACGGAAGGAACACGGGTGGGTTTTAGTCAGTAAAAGTCTGACACACCCTCTAGCTCCGCCCAGAGCGGCAGAAGCCATTTGATGATTACCCACCATCAAAAAAAAAAAAAGGGGGGACAGCAGCACCGCTCATGCGCGGTGATGTGCTGGGCGTGAAGTTGTACTAAATTTCGTGGGATTTTTACCTTGATGTTTTATTTAGTAGGTTCAATCCCAATGTATGAGAGTAGATAAAATAGTGTATGAAACTGCGCATAACTAGGTATTTAAGTACACATGTGATACTAATACGAACACACACTCGTATTTTAATACCCCTCTTTATGCAACAGTTTCATAAACTACTATTAATGAAGTTATAATTCCCTATTTCCCTCTCAAGAAATGATCCCACGACTCCACAATACAATAATATGCAAAACTGACCATTACGCAAGCGGTCCTCACTAAGGCATATTACATAACAGAGAAAATTCCCTTCACTCCACTTCATTTACATTTGAATGTAGTCCTGCCCTTTGTTTATTCACGCTATATATTTAATAGAGATGTACCGACTGGTTGGGAAATTCTACTATCTGGCTATATTTTTAGTCGGTGGCTAGTCGGCAAAAAACGCCGACTCTTTCCTTTATTTTTTGTTACGTAGGCAGAAACTACAGAATAGCACCTGCTACGATCCGTCTATTATATCTACATATCTTAACATTTCTATATAAAACATATATAAAAGTAGTAGCCCAATCGGTATCGAGCACCGTATTACCTAGAAGTCATATTTATTCAACATAATATACTCGTATATATTGCTTGTCGCACTAACGACCTGTCGATCTAATGACATGTCGACCTGTCGACCTAATGACATGTCGCACACTTGTTTGTCGAACTAATGAAATACACTCGAATAAATAACGTACGAGTACGTAACCTATTTGTATAATATATTTTAGTATCAGTTTCGGTTTTGTACACCCGAACTCCACTGAAAGATTTGATCGGCTTGGTCGACTAATAGTCGGGTTTTTTTTAAAGTCAAAGTTAAATCATAATAATTGATTCTAGTCGCCCCTGTCAAAAGGTAGTTTTCGTATGGAGAAGAATGGGCAAGAAACTCCACTCTTTTAATTTTTTTTACAATATTTTTGTTTATGTAGGTACGTTAGTTATTTAATTATATGTGAAGATTATGCACGTAAAAAAAATACTATACCACAATAGGTAAAAATAATTTAAAAAAAGCAACAACAGATTAATTAATTCACACATATTTACAAACATTTTAAAGGTAGACGATTTTCCTAAAATTTTACAATTAATAAGTCAGTGTGTGAGGAAGTAATCACTGAATGTAAAATCAATGTCATATAATAAAATATGTTTCAACCGAATAGTCGGCGAGTCGGCTTGTCGAACAAAGTCATAGTTTGCGCATCCCTAATATTTAGTTATAAAGGGTAAGCACAGTTTGATGTATGTAAGGTAAGGGTGGCTGTAGTTCATTTGCATATTTTGCGTTTCCATTCTCGTAAAGGATGGGTTCGTTCGTAAGTTTATTGTTTTAAAATCTGATAAAGAGGGAGTTTTGAACATTAATGTCTGTAATTTCTACAGACTTTTTGGAGCAACGATCTTTGGCTAGTCAGACGCCCGGAAGTCTGTCTAACCAAGGGGTATTGTATTACCTAGTAACTGGGTTTTGGAGGTCAGATTGGCAGTTACTTCATGTGAAATACTCGTATTCAGCTGCATACGGTTACACATAATACACGGTACGGTTACATATAACATATGTGGTTAGCTAGTGACCTCGACAATTGATCATATTATTTATTGTTATTAGTAATTAACTCTTTGTTTATTTATTTTACATCGATGGTCCTAGTTTATTATTTATAACTTCCAGTTACAACTATATGTAAGCGGGCACACCCTTTATGCCTGGAGGCTTTTTATTTAGATATTAAGTTCTGTTATGTTTAGTTTTTTTATTTCGGCCTGAGTATAGTTCTCGGTGATTTTGTTTGGTATATTGGCGTGTAGCTAACATATGGCTAATAATTTAAATTATGTTTTGTGTTGCGTAATGTAAATTATTTTGAATACTATTATATAGAATCATTTTTTATTTTTTGTTCTTCTCTTCTAACTGAACAGACAGCTGTGCTGCTGGGGAGTTTGTTGCGCCACTTCTTCTTCCCAGCTAATGCACTAGGAAGTGGTGAAGGGTGGGCATTTTAGGGGACTGTCTTATGTAATTTTGACGTTCGAAAAGTGCTGATTCTCAGCCTAGTTTGAATAAATGACTTTTGAATTTTGACTCTTGAACATAGTTGGGAAAAGGCTAGGCAGGTTGATTGATCTTCGCAAGGTGGCTGGTAGTAGTTGGATAAGTTGCTGAGAATCGACTTATATGGCGTGCTATTGGAGAGGCCTATGTCCAGTAGAATGGCCTGCTAAATGCTGACGATGATAATGATGATGTCGGGGTTTTTGATCACTGAACATCATGATTGCTTTTTGCGTCTTGGGGATTACAGAACATTAAGTAACGATGTTTGTGCCCTAAGGCAGTGGGGTTAATAATGCTTTGTGAAAAAGGATTTCATAAAAATACAATAGACGACGTTTTTTTTAACAACCTAACCCGCTCAACTGTTCCTAAAAAGTCATAAAGAACCATGTTAAAAATTGACACGTGTTTCACCTCTCAACGAGGCATCCTTAGGATGACGATTGACTTGTCGCGAACCCGGACACGAAATGTTGCCACGCCAAGCGACGAATGCAGAGCGAGGTA
This sequence comes from Agrochola macilenta, assembly GCA_916701695.1. NCBI lineage: Eukaryota > Metazoa > Arthropoda > Insecta > Lepidoptera > Noctuidae > Agrochola > Agrochola macilenta. The sequence goes on from OU753576.1 coordinate 1,895,823, forward strand.
GAGTACATAATTATGTTCTGTCAGAGTGAGCCATACCGCCCGACAACCCTACTTATATAGGATAACTGCTCGATCCACCTCGGCTAGGATAGTTACAAGTGCGATTAGAGGAAAAGGTGACCTTGTATTTTATAATGGATTTCCGCAAAGTTACGCCTGACTCAATTAACTGTCTTAGAAAGGATTTGCTTGTGTAAAAATAATCACCCGAATTCCCTAGGTCAGTATTTTTATACGTTCCATGTAAGCATTATTAAGTTACGAATTAATTTAAAAGAGTTTCTTGCCCGTTCGTCTCCGTAGAAAACGACTATGATTTGGAATGAGCAACTAGCTTCATCTTTCTGATTGACCGACTCATTTGACAAATGAAAAGTTTACGGTTTAATTTAAAAAGTAAATGGTTTGAGTTTCAGATAATTGCCATTTCACCGACTAAGTTCTAAACTCGTGGGCGTGAAAATTGAGTGTGAGCAAAATATACGTAAGAAGTTGGCAGAAACATCCCAGCGCTGATTTGCTGGTGACCTTGTGGTACATTTGCCTCCTCGATGGTCTTGATGGTCTTAGTTACCCTTGCGGTCCAATTGATCCCGGTGGTCGCGGTGGTGGTAATATTTAGTGACGAACAGTTGAAAAAGCAAGAAAATTCAATTAAATTCCTTCAACGTACAGACAAAATCTAACCCAATTTTATTACTACGTAATGCCAGTAATTACCTGTCAGCAACACAAAGTAACGTGTTTTGCGTCCAATTAATATCCGTTGCCTCTTCAAAATGGCTGACACTTCTGTCAACCAGCTACCGAATTGATGGGCTTGTGAAATTAAAGGGTAGACTGGGACAGAGATGAGTGAGTGAATGGAGTGATCATTCATTATTGATTTGCTAGCTGCTGCCCGCGAATTCGTCTGCGTTAAAAATGCGTAAAAAATTATGAAATAAAATTCATAATTTTTTAATACATTCCGGTTGGAAAGTACTTTCAATCACAATCCGAGAGTTTGAAGGATATTACTAATCCATTGCTTCATAGGTTTGAAAAATTCGTTTGCTCAACAACGTATGTAAATAACGCAATGAACTTGGTTGAACTGTCAAAATGAATCCCATTGCGATCAATTGTCATTTTATGTGCGTTACACAATTACCCCGCTGATCCTAGAATGCCAGTCTGTCAATATTTATAAGAATTGATTTAATGGTTTAGGCGTGAATGGTAGCAGACAGGTATAGTTAGGAACTTTCGCATTTATAAAAAAAAAATACTAAGCGCAAATATGGATTTAGTATCGGAATGGATTGATTAGTCATGTAAATATGACGTGGCAGTGGGCTTGGACCATGGATATGTACAAACTAACGACCTAATAGCTTTTATGAGTTAAGGTCGTCAGTTTAAATGAGTAAATCAGCCATTTTAAGTAGCCATTTAAGAATTAATTTAAGCCATTTAAGAATAACAAAATAAAACGTCTATTTCTTTCTTATTTTTTGCGGGTGGATAGTAATCTAAATGGAATCGGCTCAGAATTCGGCTACTTGTTTATTAACTCTATGTCTTTGATTGTCCCTCAATATTATATTATTTTTCAAGAAAATATTTTAAGCAAATAACACTCCATCTACTTTCTATTCCGTGGTTCTTATACAAGGGATTGAAGTAAAGCTCTCTGTATTTTGTGTGGTTTTGAACGAGTAACCATGTAGGTTAGTGCGTGACTGAAGGTACTTTGATCGTTACTGGCCGGATCCTTTGATTGGATAGTTCTTTATTCGGAATTTGAATAAGTTAGTTTCTTTTGTCAAAAACGAGTGTTAGTCAATGACAAAAAAAACGTAACGTATCAAGGATGCTTGTTTCGTTTCTGGATGGCTTTATTGGTGCAATGCAACTAAACGTTGAAACGTGAATCCAGGGTCAAATTAAATTAACTAGCAAAACTCCGCAGAAGTGATAGGTTTTGATATATAAACATGATTAAAAAAAACAGTAATGTATGATGTTTTTTTTTTGTGCGGTAACGAGCTTTGCTAGTGCTATTACAAGAAGTATGAGTAGATACAATTGAAATTATATTACAATTTAAAAACCCCCGACACAACCATTTCCTCATTTCTCTTTCCTACTCCATCACCAGACCCTGTTCATCATCTATCTATAACCTATTCATTGAGACCATTAAAATGAGCCCAAATACGATACACAGGTATCGTATTTGGGCTCATTTTAATGGTCTGGCTGTAAGTTCGTAAGGGAGTTGGGTAGCCTGCAAATTCCAGGTGATGCTGCAGCATTAGTTCAAGGTTACTATGTTCTTCTAATATCATTGAAGTAACAGAATACCAAATCTCAAATCGATCAGACCTGTAAAAGATGCTCACATCCATTCATCAAATAGAAAAGAGCTGATAATCTTCAAACTGCGGAACCAATTTTGATAAAACATAATTATCTAAGAACCATCACTAGAAAACTTGCTTTCAAATAAAAAGCCTGCATTCAAACCGATTCACCCGTTTAAGAGCTACGGTGCAATAGACAGACACACATAGCGGTCAAACTTACGAGTAAAACACCCCTCTTTTTGCGTTGGGAGTTAAAAATCTGTTCTGTGGAGTTTCAACTCATCACATCTATGGAGTTTTTCTAGCTAATATAATATGACCCTGTATACAGTGTATATGGTATACGTTTAGCTTTTAACGATCCGTGTGCTTGTGAGTTGGAATATTTTCTTTAACTCCCACGATAAAAGATAGATGCAAGCAATCCCTACAAGTGGCTGTAAACAGGGTACCTACGCTGTATACATTGGTGGTAAGACGGAACTAAGCAAGCAGTATGCAGGGCAATGAGATAATAAAACAAAATAATATAAATCTGATCAGTTCAGTTCAGTCCGAACAGTTTCAAACAATAAAGTCACAAGCAAAGTTATTATTATTTAAAAATATAAAAAACACTAGCCCATCGGCATCGGGAACAGTGTCCAAGCTACCGGCAGCGGTCAGGGTTCCAGAGAGAGGAACCTCCTAACAACGCGAGCCGTGTCCAGCACAACGCATTTTTCTTTCTTTCTTTTCTTTCCACTTCTCTTTTTTAAAGCTGCTATTACCAGCTTGTTCAAGAAGTCTAGCTCATCCCGCCATCTCCTTCTGGGTCTGCCACAAGCAATAATTCAAACAAAGACTTCTTGTCACATTTCCCCTAAACCTATCTACATTACAGCATACATCTACCACAACCATATACCATAAATAGCCTAAAAACATCCCATAGAAACATAACACGAGAAACATTTATAAGCAGTGACGTCACAAAAACGGCTAAACGGGCCCAAATCTGATACCCTTAAGGACTTAATGAAACTTGATGTGTGCAAAAACTGTATACAGCGACCAATTTGTGTTGATCCTTGATTGTGGCGAAGACAAGTATCATTGTTGTTTATCTCTTGTTCCTTTCATTTTTGGAGTTTCTTGCCCGTTCTTTTTCATAGCTATCTACGTTTTGGAATGGGCAACTAGCTTCAACTTTCTGACTTACTGACCGACTCTTTGACACTTCAAAAGTGCCCGTAAATGATTTAATTGTAATAAATGCTTTGAGTTTAAGTTTATTTGTTTGTTGCGCTATTTCTTTTTTTAGGAAAAAGATTAGGAACTTGTGCAGGGCGTTTGTTGACTATCTTTTGTAACTTTTTTCGTTAAAAAAAGTAAGTACAGACTGTAAATAAAAGATTTGTGATTTGGAATCTAAATTGATGAAAGGTAGGTCTTGTGGAAATTATTTCCTGGTTCAGTCAACCTTTGATTAAAAATAAATAAAGTTTTTTCTGCAGCCCGCGACTTGCCCGCGTGGACCCTTATTATTTTTCTAAAATTAATGTAGCCTAAGTTACTCCTTATACTCGTAATATCAGATATCTACAAGTGAAAGTCCCGTCAAAATCGGAACAAACAGAGACAAAAAAAAAAAAATTTTTTTGTTGTAAGTAAATATTAAAAATACTTTCATATGCATGTAGTACAAAGCTGTTATTTTGACATTACAAATAGACACTTCAATTTTATTTATTTGTATGTTCGAGTATATGTATTTTGTATGTACCTTTAGATAAAAGTTTAATCGATACATTTAATGATAAATAAGCAATTTTTGTTCGAGGGAACACAAAACAGCTATCTAATGACGCAACTCATTTTCATAAATGATTACGACTAATCTGTTTCATTTTGACAGTTCAACAACATTCATTGCGTTATTTACGTTGCTGAGCAGATTTTTTTTTTAAACTTTTGTAGCAATGGATTCGCAATCTGTTTCAAAACGATTCAGATTCCGATTGATCGTGTATTACAAAATCAGGGTACAGATCAAAATAGGCCACGCCAAGCGCATTACCTTAAGTTTTATTATCTAATAATAATTTATACAAGCGACCCGCTCTTGCTTCGACCGGCTTGCTTTTACGAGTTTGCAAAATATCGAGATTTCTTTTTTATAATATAAGTTTCATATTTATATAAAACACATAAACCTTTCGGAATGATGTCTACATTAAAATCCGTTGCGTAGTTTAGAAGGACAACAAAGTCATACAGACATACACAATATGGAACTTTAATGTATAATAATATATACCTATGTACTTATATATTTATCCATGGGATAGAAAATGAACCCACTGGTTTTCACTGCACTATAAATTTTGTCCTAGAAAAGTTAACAAAAAATATTATTATACACACTATTACTAGCCGCCATAGTTCCTTCTTCCACAGTATGCCAACTTATACTAGTCACTCAGTATTTACTATAACGGGTGTAGTGTTGTGCTTCCCGGGCTATTTAGGTATACAGCTTGCGAGTCCCGGAGTTCAAATGACAGTTTGAGGGAAACCTATGACTTTCATTTGGATATAGTGGATATAGTTATAGTTGTAGTTTTGTGTGTGTTTGTTGTTGATGATAGTATCATTACATTTGCATATTTAGATATTATTATAAAAGTTTTTGTTAATTTGGCTGGGTAATATCGTATTGCAACGAAAATCTGTCCATTTCCGGGAATAAAATTCTAACACTGTTGTCAGAGAAGCACTAGAAAGAGATAGATATCAAAATTAAGGTTTTTCAGTCTTAAAACAAACTTGTATTTTTCTTACTACCGACTAATTCCTATCAATCAAAACAATACACACCGGGATAATAAAATCTCCCGGGACTTACCCAACACTAGCCCAAATCCCTCATCACTACATAAAACTACTTATACTTATTATTAACTACTTATACTTATACTAACCACTTATACTTACTTTACTTATGTTAAGTTAAATGTTTATTAACTCAACAGCAAACCGACGCTATGCTTTGCAGTGCCCTGACGGGGTTCATGTACAAAAACCGACAGTAATAAATATTGTAAATGTGTCATGTGCATGAGAGCAAATAAAATAAATAAATAAATAAAACAAGCATTGCCAGCTGTTAGCGGGCTTTTCTGGCATTGAGCTATTTTTGGCTTTTTTGTTTCCTATAGTTAGACAACAATCCAGACAAAGTCAGACAATAATCCTTTTAGAATAAAGGTATTCTTTATTCTAAAAAGATTATTGTCTGACTTTTAATCTTGCCATATTTTTCCTTAATACGTTTCAGGAAAAATAAGTAAGAAAAAAAGAAAAATCGTTTTACAGGATACATAACGTAACAAAGCTCAAAGGGAACTAAAAAAATACCATGAACATCAACCTCTTCCGATTTTATACCGGTTTATGATGTTTATGTTTAAAATAAAAAATCCGGTAAATGACAGGACAACTTCAAACTAAAAAAATGCACACAGCAATGAAAACATATCCCATTGCAAATATTACTTAAGAGGCCGATCACAAAATTGCGTTTTGACAGTTCAAGCAGCCGACGCATCGCATTAAGTAGCAATTTGGCAGTTTGTTATTATGTTTATTTTGAGTTATACAATTAAGTTTTTATTTTATTTATGTAATTTTAATTTCATAAGAAACAACGTTGATTCTGGTATAAATTTTACGTAATAATATTAATGTAGTTTAACTTAGTTCTGAGCGTTTTTTATGTTCTTACGTTCTAATTCTAAAGCCGCTATAAACTAAACCACTTTTTAAGAGATGTTATTATATATTTTTCATTTCATTTGCAACTTTGCAATTATTTTTCATCCCAATCCACGAGCTTGAAAAAGTGCCGTCGCGCATTTTATGAAAAACTTGATTCGGAATTTTGGCTTTATATGAATAGATAAGAAAAAATTGCGAAAAGCGAGGCCGATAAAAGAGATAATTGTCGAAATCTCTCAGTTTCTCAGAATAAAAACGCTAAAGTTGCCCATTTAACGCAAAAATCACCGTCGAAATGTAATAGGCCTTTAAACAACTTTTCGTTTTTTTTCCAAAGAAAAATGTTTTATTGTCAATATACAAGAATTTTTCCTAGAAAACTTGCTCCGAACACATTATCGTTAAAGTTTGGTCGAAATATTGGTTCAGCGCTGCGCTAGCTGCTCGTAAACTTGCGTGGTTTACTGTACTTCGTGCACTTTGAAATGGGGAACACCATTCGAATAGTATTACGTAGTTCCGTATACAATAAAATGTTAGTCTCTACGGATATCATACTATGTGTTGATACAGTTTTTGGTTACTTTTTAGGGTTCCTTACCTGAAGGGTGCCAAACGGAAACTTAATACTAAGACTCCGCTGTCCGCGGTGCGTCTGTCTGTCAGCGGGCTGTATCTCATGAATAATAAGGAGACGATGACGAATAGACATACAGTTTAAATTTTCACAGGTTTTGTATTTCTGTTGTCGGTATAACAAATAATAATAATTCAATAAAGTTTATAATTAAAGAGGGTAATACAAGAAACGTGTATTTTCTGCGTTTTTTGCTACACTTCTTCTTCCCAGCTAAAGCACTAGGAAGTGGTGAAGGGCAGGCGTTTTGAGGGACTGTCTTATGTAATTATTTATTTATTTAATACTTCAAGCACACAAATGTACAGAGGCGGACTTAATGCCATAGGCATTTTCTACCAGTCAAGCTTTGGGTGATGCAGAGACAAACACTGGCAAGTGCAATAGCGAGAATTGAGGAATAAATATTTAATTAAATATAAAGATATACATATATCTATCAAAAACTATAAATATAATATATACACCTAATTATATATAAATATAAGTACAAATTAATACACATAAATATACTAAAACAACTAAGACAATCAATGAGAAAACATTACCGTTGTGATGATACTGCCAGTTTCTTGCGAATATGCTCGCGAACTTTAACTCTAAACGATAATCGGTTGGTCACCATTCTGATTTCCTGGGGGAGCGCATTCCACAGAGAGATAGACTGAATGAAGAAGGAAGAGTGAATGAAGTCTGCGCGGTGAGTGGGACATTGAAGAAGACGATTGTGAGATGAACATGATGTCTTATGTAATTTTGACGCTCGAGAAGTGCTGATTCTCAGCCTAGTTTGAATAAATGACTTTTGATTTTGATTTTGATCTAAATATTGTACGGAACCCTTGGTGTGCGAGTCTGACTCGGACTTGGCCGAGTTTTAAAACTCTATTCAGAAAAGAAAACTGTTTCTAAATCCAACAAGACTTGTTAGACCCGTTGGTCTAGTGGTCGTTGCCGCGACTGCTGAATAAGAGGTCCTCGGTTCGATTACCGGGTCCGGCAGTGTTATTGGGTTTTTCCATCAGTAGACTCCGGGTAGTTTGGAATTGAGCCCGGTTGATGGCAATAAACTCTCCCCCTATTACATGGCACTTGAACATTACTGGCGAAATGTGGGTGTACTATAGGTACACCTCTGCCTGACCCTTTGGGTGTTAGAGGTGTCATGGTTATGGTTTTTTCAGCTAAAATAGTTGATATTTTTATGTATATTATCTTTGGACTAGTTACAGAAACTTTCAAAAAATATATTTATTTATTAGTTATTAAAAACAAACATAAAAAACATCATTTATTTGTGGAAAATTTTAACGGATCCTCTAAAAACTTATTGACCTTCTAACGATGCACACTTTTTTAAATAATTGAGCCTCTTTTGAACTTTCTGGCATTTTCTCACAGTTATAGTCGCAGTTACCAAGCTATTTAGAGTAGCACAACTAAACTGGTGCTGTTGCGGCCGGCGAGCGCTACATCCAAGCTAGTCGCAGTTACGTGGCTTTTTAGCCCCGAAATAAGAATTATTTGTGGTTTACAAAAAGAGACGCAATCATTATAATGGAGCGTTCAATAATATTTTTAGGAGCTCAAAATGAGAATGATTCAAGGTTCGATTTAATACATGCTTTTATTTATTTTCATAGAAACCGAAATGTCAAACAGCTTTCATGTATGAATATAGAACCTCCTACGGTTAAAATATGAAAAGTTTAATTCGTAGTATATCCAATGAAAATGTAATACTAAATGGTATTTCTGTCCCGTCACTAGCAATACAAAAATATACCCAACGTTTTTATTTTCCCGCAAATCGTTCGAAGGCTTTATAGGGCTTTTCTTTGAATTTACTGCGTCATAAAATTTAAAATGTTCATTTTAAAATTTATATTTTCTTTTGAGGATTTTATCTTTATCCTGTTTATTAATGGTTTATATTCAGAAAATTATTAAATTCTATACAAATACCTAGGGGCTAAATTATTTCCAAGAATAAATTGGAAATGGTGTATTTAGCGTTGTCAGGCTTTGTACCTTGCTACCTGAGTAATCTTATTCACCAAGAGTCCTCCTTTTATTTAATGAAAAGCAGAACTTTAGCAATGTGATAAACAGTTTTATAAAATAAAAAAAATGGTGATCCTGATAATGATAAATCTACATATATAATATTAATGATAATGATATTCATGATAATTATAATGAATTGAATGAATTATATGTATTTGTGATTAGTATATTGGGACTTAGTGCCTAAGTAAATAAATAAAAAGGTATCTTCTACTTAGAGCGTGCATTCTTAAAGTGGGCAACGTCGCCAATAGACGTCGATATTTCGATGTTTTGATTAATTTGGCAATATTACTGTATGGAAATATGAAATAGGACATTACGCCCGAGGAAACCACCCAGGTTTCCTCACATTATTTCCTCCGGCGTTTAAATAAATGGCCCAAAATAACTCACAGGCAGTGAAGAACATGGTGATAAAAATCTTTTTCGTTTTATTTATCAAAGACAAATTGGATTATATAGGATAATGCAGCTAACGCACTAGGAAGTGGTGAAGGGTGGGCGTTTTGGGGGACTTTTTTATGTAATTTTGACGTTCGAAAGGTGCTGATTCTCAGCCTAGTTTGAATAAATGACTTTTGATTTGATTTGATTTTGATAGATTACAGAATAACTTATCTGCTATTTTTCCAAGAAAATGGAAAACTTTTTTTTTTTTTTTATACATGACTGAGGTTTTCGCAACATTTTTTTTTCCATTAATCTCTATTAGTCATCATCTCAGTATCATAGTAATTTATTCATGAACAATAATTTATATTTGAATTTACTCAAAATAAATAAGTCACCTCCTCTCTAGCCATATCATCTTCCACACAGTCCATCCATCGTTTCTTTGGTCTTCCCCTACTCTTATAGCCATCCACATTCATACTCAAAACTATCCTCACGACATCTCTTCTACTTAATACTCAATATATTTAATGCTTCCACATGTGAACTTAGGTGGTAAGTTTAACAAAATAATATGATCATTGTGGACCCTGTCGGGCACAGCAACAGTAGGAGAGAGGTGTAGGATACTCAATCTGCCTAGCGTTTTCCCAACTATATTGGGGTCGGCTTCCAGGCTAACCGGATGCAGCTAAATACCAGTATTTTACATGGAGTGACTGCCCATCTGACCACCACAACCCAGCTACTGGGTAATGCGATACCCCTTGGTAAGACTGGTTGTCAGACTTTGATCTTCTGACGACCCGTAACGACTATTAAAGATCTACGAATGACAGCCGGGACCAACAGCTTAACGTGCTTTCCGTGGCCCGGAGGAGTCAATCAATCTGCCTGGCCTTTTACCAACTATATTGGGGTCAGCTTCCAGGCTTACCAGATGCAGCTGAATACTAGTACTTTACATGGAGCGACTGCCCATCTGACCTTCACAACCCAGTTACTGGGTAATACGATACCCCTTGGTAAGACTGGTTGTCAGACTTTCGATCTTCTGACGACCCGTAACGACTGTTAAAGATCCTCGAATGACAGCCGGGACCAACAGCTTAACGAGGCACGGAGGAGTCTCGGTATGTAAAGATGGTCACCCAACTACAGACCAACCCCGGCAAGCGTAGCTTAACCTGACGATTCGACCAGTGCGGCAGTTATTACTTAGGCATGAGCTCTATTCTACTGAATAATAATCTTAAATTTATTCATTTACTGACAGATAAACCACAACCTAAACCACTGGATCTCTGGAGGCATAAAATTTTGTAAAAGAGTTCCTTTTAACTAAAGTGAGCACCTAGGATTTTATTTTGAAAACAATATCTCGTTCCCTCTGGGGGGTGAGATTTTGAATAGGGGATGGAAGTTTCTAATTTTTGCCGATGGGAAAACCCATTACAGCTCCTACACACTATGCCGGCGGCATGACTCGCACTGCCGCCGGGGAAGCCGTGGCGCAAAGCCGCACATAGGATCGCAAAGGAAATGAAGGCGCACAAGCCGGGGGTACGTGCCACGCGGCAAAAGCTGGCATAGTCTGTAGGAGCCATTAGGCACAAACGGCTTGTAAACAAATAAATTTCATGAATCAATCAATTTGGTGTGAAACTGATTTTCTTTTTTTGACACGTCCCCGTGTTCAGAGTGTTACTTTTACGTTTCAATTTAATAATTTTTATGAATATTTATTATGAAAAAAAAATACTTTTTTTATATATTTTGTTTAGAATGTAGCCTTGTAGCTTATTATTGACGTAATACTATTGCGGGTTAACGGGAACGCCCGTCATTAGTTAACATACTGTATATCGGTATAGTCCATTCATATTTCATATTCATGTTCATTTATTTGCGTTCCACAAGGTAAAACAAGATGCTAACAAAAGGGTTAGAGCTAAGAGCCGTTGTAGACCCTCTCAGCGCACAGCAAAAAAATATTTTTAAAAACATTGATTACAAGTCGTAGAAAGTTAAAAATAAACATAAAATAAAAATTGTACATGAAAACTGAATAATTACATTCTTGTATATAAGTCAACAACAATAACATAAATAATTCTATTATCAATAAGTAGGTAGCCATTTTCTTAAAATACTATTATTACATTTAGATAAATGAATTAACCTAAGTAGTAATATTACCTAAGTAAATATAGCTATTTACTTAGGCAATACTTAGATATAGCACAGATATCTCGATGTTTTTAGCTGGGCCCCGTCGCTAGTATTTAATAAATGCTAAATTAAAACTGTCAGTATTTCGCCACTGGCAACACTGTTTTGCGTAAAAACGAGTGTCGGTTGAGTGCCTTTGACGTAAACACTTCATGCAAGCTTTTATGCCCAGATTTTATCCGCTGTACTGATTTTATTGTGAGCCCCACTATTGTTTCTGAACGATAAAAGCTGTTATGTTTGACATTTAGAAAAAGAAATGAAGTCTTGCATGTGGTGGAAAGAGACAGGGTTTTTTTTTTCAATTTATGATGGGTTTTCTAATATTAGGTTTCTTTCTACCAATGACTTTCGGCAAAGGAAATCATCATGAAGAAATTTGGAATTGTTGGCTTGATAATGATTTGTTTGTCCTGTCGACGTTTTGAGGTGTTTTAAATAAATTATCGCTTCCTATTGTTTATAACAAAAGAACAATGTGATAACACTATACATGTATTTTTCTGAATATTCATGAAAAATTGTCTTAAATAAACTTTTCTAAAAGTCCATCTTAATTTTTATTTAAAAAAAATCTTATGTATTTTTTTTTTCTTCTAAATCCCCTTATGATTTATGGACCTACACTTGTGTTTTTTAAATAAATACTTACTGATTATTTTTAGAAAAAAAAGTTTTCACATTCCGGGTTTTTTTCATAATCGATAAATTTTAATATTTTTTTTTAGTTTTGAATTTTAGTTTTTTTAATTTTTATATCGGAGATGGCAAACCTACTCAAAAAAAAAAATGAAATGAAAAATATGAAAGATAACAGAAGTTAATTTTCGATAATTTTTCATTAATATTCAGAAAAATACAGGCGGTCACATGCCCAATGGGCGACATTGTATTTAGTACTCTTCTTATTATTCTTCTCTCAGCATAATTATAAGAATAGCCAATCAACAAAGATAGTAGCGACGCTGACTTTCCAAGTCACAACGGATGTACATTCGACGCCACTCGAGAACGCTATTTTTGTCTTCTCGTTAAAAAACATCGTGTAGGTTCCTACAATTTCTTTTTGTCACAAAAATAACAAAACACTACTCATACCTTTGTGAAACTAACCAGCATTATTATTTTGTTTTCCGCTGTTGTTGTAAAAATCAAACAGAGAGCTTGTGTTACCTGTAGTTTACAAAGCCAAGTGATCGTTAGCCCCGCGATTGTGTGGCGTCTCCTCAGAGCAGCGGGTTTACTATTGGTTTAAGTCACTTTTACTTGATTTATCATAGTTAATTGAGGCAGGAATTGCGGTAAACCATTATAAAATACAATAGACGTAGATATTAGTAACCTATTCCGCTTAACTATTACTAAATAGTCATAAGAATAGAATAGAATAGAATAGAATATTCTTTATTATGTACACCATAAAAAATACAGATAAAAATGTAGTCATTTTACATAGGGTGACACAATGGGCGGTCTTATCGCTAAAAGCGATCTTTAAGAAGCCCTGTAAGAAATCGACACGTGTTTCACTTCTCAACGAGGCATCCTCAGGATAACGATTGACTTGTCGTGTACCCACTGCGAGCGCCGGACGCAGCGTGCGTCGCTCGGCGTGGCAACATGCCGTGTTCGGATGGATAAGCGGAATAGGTTACTAAATATATTATTATCTACACTTATTGTATTTTTTTAAATTTATCATGGTTTTGTGATACCCAATGTGTTATCAAATTATGACAATTATTTTTAAAAGAGTAACCGTGGAGTTTTTTGCCGGCTTTTCTCCATAAATAATGACCTGCACCTAGCTTCTGACGTTTGATAAGTGCCCGTGTAGGTTTATGTGAAATAAAATATTTTGATTTTGGTCTCCAACTGCGTCGATCAAATGATTGAAAGTGTGACTGTTTAGAGACTTCTGGATGGGACAAAGTTTAAGAACCATAACGAAATTCTTAGTGGAAGCTCAGAGACAGGATTTGTATCTGGTTAATTTGGAAAGAGAGTCATGGATGCAGTAGAGTAAAGGAGAGGAAGAAACATGCCAAAAAAAAATGGATGGGTTTTGTGAGGAATGATATGAATAACAAGAGAGGGAAAGAAAATATATGGGAATCTAGGACAGGCAGAGGTAGAAATGAAGAGTTTTGCCTTCTTCTTCTATTATCTTTTCTTCTTATATTTATATAAACATTTGAGGAGCTCGTGGCTAAGTAACAACAGCCGCACTGGTCGATCCGTCAGGTTAAGCTACGCTTGCCGGGGTTGGTCAGTGGATGGGTGACCATCTTTACATACCGAGAATCCTCCGTGCCTCGGAAACCACGTTAAGCCGTTGGTCCCGGCTGTCATTCGTGGATCTTTGACAGTCGTTACGAGTCGTCAGAAGCCCGAAAGTCTGACACCAGTCTTACCAAGGGGTATCGTATTACCCAGTTACTGGATTGTGGAGGTCAGATAGGCAGTCGCTCCATGTAAAATACTGGTATTCAGCTGCATCCGGTTAGACTGGAAGTCGACCCCAACATAGTTGGGAAAAGGCTAGGCAGATTGATTTATATAAATATTTAGGAATAAGTATTGTATAAATTTTATTTTTTATATTTCATATTTTGTGTTCGTCAACGCCAGCTGTCGTTGTAAATCAGCGCTGGGGCTCTGTCTCGCAATAGGGTCGCAGCATAATGCTGAGTGATGGCCGTTTTGCCTGTAAAATACGCATGTTTTCCCCCAACTTGTTCTTTTCATATAGGTGTTCTATCTTTGCGTCATGCTTTCAGCAAATAAATGTTTACTTTTTCAGCAAATAAACGTTTACTTTTTCAGCAAATAAACGTTTACTTTTTCAGCAAATAAACGTTTACCTTTTCAGCAAATAAACGTTTACTTTTTCTTTCTCCTATTTAATAAAAAAGGCGAAATGTGGTTGAAGAGTCAGTACAAAACTATTGATACTATACAATACATTCCTGCCTGACCTGAAAAATACTATTCTACAAGTCATCATCATTCGCTTAGACTTTTCTTAAAGTTGGCTTCCAATCTAATCGATTGCAACTGAATAGCTTTACCAGCTAAACCAGTATTTCACCATGGTATAATAATATACTTCGCCAGGTATGGCATTTCGATCCACAGTGGTCACGTGGGCAACACAAGTCTACGTCATCACATCTGTGTTACCAGAATTTTGTAATAATATCTCCCCAACCACCTTTATTACCTGTGCGAATCCGATAAGACAATGAGGTTTTAATTAACAATTACGTTGGTTTATGTTTAAATTGAATTGTATCGTTTGATTATACACACGAAACGACAATTTATTTATTTTATTTATTTAAAAACACATACAACTATCATCACAGGCTTACCTAATACAATAGTGTAGTTATAGTTATAATAGCTTACAGTTACACTTAAAATTATATTATTAATAGCTTTCAGAAAAGCAAAATGTGGCCCGTGTGAATTCACTCAGAGTACAATTGAAGCAGTCAATCTGTTGTGACACCATATTGAGTGTATGCAGAGCACGCGTCAGCGGCGCGTGCTGCAGCAGGTTGGTGCGAGCAGGCGGCACCCATAGCAGCGGCGGTCGCCTCCGTCGCCCCACGTACCCATCAGGTACACACAACCCAACCGTGCGTAGAACGCCTGGGTTGTGAATTTTACCACGCATAATCTTAAATAAGTAAGTGGCGAGAGCTACTTCCCTTCTTACTTCCAGTTTCCTATAGCCTACCATGCCCAGCACAAATAGAGTAGGATACAACAGTGGATACCCTGGATACACACCGATTAAAACCGATTTAAAAGCTTTGGTTTCGGAAAATCTTTCCTTAATCGTGTTTTGTTGCAAAAGAGTGGCAACTGGATAGTGACGTAAGCATGTGTTAGTCCCGGAATATCAGACCTTGTTTTATTAGACGTTCTGACCTCCACAACCCAGTTACTGGGTAACACGTTACTTGGTAAAACGTCAGACTTTCGGGCCCAGCTGAAATTTTAGAAGTGAGTTTGTAACCACTGGTACGCCAGCCAACAAACGTATCTCGTTACGTTGAAGAAGCGGAAGACTTTGAACTATTGTACACCCTCAACAATTTAATATTACTATGACCTTTCATTCTATCATTTAATTTGTTTAAGTGGTCTCTGGTTTGCTTTGTGCTGGGATTAATATTAAAGGTTTCTGTTTATTTTCCACTGGTTATATAAATGAAAAGAATTTTATCATTGTGCTAATTAACAATTACCTACTCATTGTAAATTAGTTACTATCGGTTGCCCGAGACTTCGTCGACGTGTATTTTTAATCCCAAAAAGTGTTCCGTAGGTAACGTATTAAGATCGAGCATAAAATACTACAATACAAAAACAAAAAATAAAACATGTTTCTATTATCCCCGACCTCCTTTAATTATTAATTTTATTTCATTTTTACCCGCCTAGAGCGAAGCAAAATTAATGGTTATGATTATATTTTTCTTTATTACATTTTTAAACATACAAATTACATTTTTAAATATTTTTATGAAAAAGAAATAAAATAAAATAAAACATTTAAAAATATAAAAAGTAGTGGTCCATCGGCATCAGGAACAGGGTCCAAGGTGCCGGTGGTCAGGGATAGGGAGGGTGGAGGGGATATTTGTTGTTATAGCGACAATAAAACTACAAAATCTGTGAAAATTTCAACTGTCTACCTAATACGGTTCATGAGATACAGCCTGCTGACAGACGGACAGCGGAGGCTTAGTAATAGGGGTCTGTTTGGTACCCTTTGGGTACGGAACCCTAAAAAGTAGCTTTTCCAGGTACTACGCTACCTATTCAACATAACGATCGGTTCAGCGGTGGCGTGAAAAGGTAACAGACATACGGTTACTTTCGCATTTATAATATTAGTTTGGATTAAGGGAACTTAGTATTGGGTGAAAGAAAGAAAGAAAAAGTATTTATTGAGACTCGCACAGGAAATCACAAATTAAACTAAAAACACACTAAACATAAATAAAAAAGAAAAAAACAATAAAAAACAAAGTTTTTTTTTGTCTGTATCTGTCTATCCGTGACATCACTGCAGGCCCTGTCAGAATACCAGCGCTGCGACATGTTTATTTATTTTTAAATGTCGCGGCATCATGCTGAGATAGGAGCCTTTTGGCGTCGTTCAGGACTTCCTTCTTTAAATTTTAATGTTACTTTGTTTTTTATTTATATTTAATGTGTGATATCCGGTGCGAGTCTCAATAAATACTTTTTCTTTCTTTCGTTCTATTTAAATTTTAGCGTCAAATCTCAGCATGATGCTGCAACATTTCAAAAAAATTAAATGTCGCAGCGCTGGTATTCTGATAGGGCCCGCAGTGATGTTACGGATAAATAGGGTGGATAATGTTCCTCAGAAAGGTCAGGTGTGTAGTTCACGCAACCGGCATGCGTGTATGACCAGATGTATGGACATAAACGAAGTAAAAGCAGTATGTAATCGTAACAGTTGGCGTTTTATAGTTTCTGCCTACCGCCATGAAAAGTAGGCATGAGTTTATGTATTGTGTGGATATGGGTAGAACAAGAAAAATTTAATATTTTGTACTTTCAGGCGTAACTTAACCCTCGTCTACTTTCATCCAGCTTCTACCAGCCACCCTGGAAAGATTAAACTCCACCCAGCCTGAGGGCGTCCTACCCTACGTTTGAAGATTTGCGGTCTCCACTCCAGAACATACATACATAGTCAAATAATTTATTTCAGATAGGTACATAAAAGGCACTTTTGAAGGTCAAAATTTACAAGATAATATGTTTGTCGGCAATACGTTACTGAGTTGACTAATCGGGACGCCAGTGCTATCTAGAGGCGTTCGACAGAGTTTACAACTTAACGCTCGGACCGGCCGGAGCTGGAGCTAAGCAGACTTCATAGACCATCCATTTACCATGGTTTGATCGCCTCGGTCTTGACGTTTGGAATAATTTTTTGGGGTAACTGTAGCCGTAAAGAGATAAGGTGTTTAAAGCTCAGAAACGCTGTGTAAGAGCGATGTGCGGACTTAAACCCACATAGATAGATACCCCCCCCCCCTAGATGGACCCCCAGATAGTTGTAAGCCTTTGTTTAAGTCTAAAAAAAAACTTCCCTATCCGTCATTATTTATTATGGAAATGGCAATATTTGTTAAAACAAATGCGAACTTGTTCACTAAGGTCTCGGACACTAGAAAAGGCCCCGTGAGAAGCCAATATAAAAACCTTATAAATGTCGGTAGCTATAAAACTGCACTATTAGGAAAAAGTGTAATTTGTATGGGACCAGTCATATTTAATAAATTATCGGTATATTTAAAAAATTACACATTTCTACATTTCAAACACAAACTTAAAGCTTTTCTAGTGGAAAAATGTTATTACTCCATTAATGATTTTCTAGATGACCGATTATTAACCTTGAAATTTTGTTAATTAAATAAATTAAATTTTGTATAGGTCTAATTTATTTGTTTAATCCTATTTAATTTCGTATAATCCAATTTAAGTTTGTATAATTACATTTAATTTTGTATAATTCTATTTAATTTTGAATAATTTCGAGTAAATTTAGTTTTGTCTTATTTTAATTTCATGATTGTCTCATAATAGCCTATATTTGTATGTCTTACAGTGCAAGTTGGTGATTAATAAATAAATACATTTTGAACATTTTAATTTTATCGACTACAATTACTTTTTTTATTGTTTTGACATTTGGTTTGACATTTTGATAGTATTTTTTGAAATTTTAATAGTATTTTGACATTGGAATTGTATTTTTGACTTTTGAAATGTATTTTGACATTTTAATTGTATTTTGACTATTATGTATTTATTAATTGGATTTTGACTGAATTGATTTTATATTGAACCGTTAATTTTTATCTGATAATTGTTTAAATGTTTTTATTTTATTTTTATCATACGAGTAGCATTGTACACACGGCTACACATCAAGCTATACATTTCCAGTTTATGCTGATCTCGCATTGTATAGGATTTCGGTACAATGTGAGGTCAGCTTATACTGGAAATGTATAGCTGGATGTGTAGCCGTGCGTACTCATTCATTTAAATTTTGCATGTCGTGTCTTGGGGCAGAATGTATGGCTCAACTTGAATTCTCCACGACCTTATTTGTATACCTGCATTCTAGCAAATAAATTATTTGATTTGATGTATGGCGATCAAGCAGTGAAGACGTTTAGAAACTGTCGCGCGTTTCGAATAGTTGTATCCCGTACCTACAGTGTGTGCAATGCTAGTGTGATTGTGATTAATGTAATCGTAAATTATAATTTGATCTGAACTGCAAACTGTTTTTATATCGCGTAAAATGTTTTACAATATTATGAATAACAAAAAATAAAAAATAAAATTCTTTCATTAATCCGCCTTTTTTTTTTGCATTTACTATGTTATTATAAGTGAAGTACTTAGTAATGGGTGAATACGCGTTAAAGAAGAAGAATTTAATTTTATGAACTTTTAGACCTAATTCGATTATCGGCTACTTTCATTCAGCTGATACGTAGATAGTCGCCTGAGGGCGTCCTACTCTACGTTTGCCTAATCGCGGGCTCCATTCAAGAATATGATACATAAAGTATTACTGGCTATTTATTACTGTTTCCTTAGCTATTATTCAGTATGGTCTTTTAACGAGCTTTAGCATACATTAAAATCTAATACCCTTTCACTTAACTATTCAAAAATGAATCATACAAAAATTAACACGTAATTACGTTGGAGCAATCTAATTAATGCCAACTAATTAAGTTTGACGCTTGAAACTCATTTATATGCAAATTGCAGCGTTATTGAGTAGAGAGAGTTTCAAAATAATGTACAAACAATTTGTTATAGCTGTTTTAGGTTCAAGTTTACCCTATTTAACGCTGTTTTAGAATTTATTAAATGTTTCTATCAAAAACGTATCGTACCCTTTTTTATATAACTTCTCCCACTCTGGGCGGAGCGGGAGGATATGTTAGACTCTTACTGACTAAAACCCATCTGTGTTCTTTCAGTTGCCTGTATATTGCCAGGGGCCACAGTATCCCTTTCGGACTTTCCCGCGACCCCGGCAGGCATTGGCCCTAGCAGACCCCGTCAGTTGTGCTGACATCTCTTTGAGAGGCACGTGGGGCACAACGCGCCGTCGACTCGGGTCTGGTCCTTATCGAACGGCGAGCTACCCATTGCTCACCGTAGCAGGACCGCGCCTACAGTGGCCGGGAATTGACCTGGGATTGCCGACGCCCAGGGCGTCCCCTGCGGCGGCAAGGGGCATGAGGGCGCGAAATTTGCCTCTCCTTCTCGCGTTCCGCCTCCTCCTTCGTGAGCTTACTGCTTCGCAGAAGGAGGTGCCGGCTTCTCATGCCGTCTCGCTCCGTACCATAGCCCGGACCACGGCCAGACGCGAGAGGTCATCGCCGCCGATTGCCGCCACGAGGACATGGCGGTGCTCCGCCCAAGCCAAGCAGACCTCCACCATATCCTCCACCGCGACCTCCGGGCGATCCATACAATGGTGACACTCGGGCATTTCCTCCCGCCTTATCTGGAACAGGAACCTCCCGAAACAACCGTGTCCGGTGAGGACCTGCGTCAGGTGGAAGGTGAGGACTCCGTGGCGCCTCTCTAGCCACTCCTCAAAGAGGGAATTATTTAATTATTAATTATCGCCGCAATTGTGGCGTGCCCACCTGATTTCCTGCCGTGTGTGATTGGCGTAGCATGTCTTTTTTTTCTTCTCTTTCAATCATCCTGATAACCCGCGGCCACCTCGTGGCCACACGAGCAACACGCTCAAGCGGCGCGGATCTTGTGTCAGTGACTACGGAGAAAACAAATGAAAGAAGTTGTTTAGAGTCACCGCGTCGTGACTTGCGGAGCGATGGATGGTAACAGGTGACGCGCATGCGTGTCACTTGACGCAAGTCGCGTCGCAAGTCGTATCTCTCGAGGCCGAGAATTGGAACTTAGTAATCTTCTCAACCATTTTCTAGACACAATAAGAAAAGCTTCTGCCACTCAAGTCGGCAAACGTACCATAGGATGCCCGCAGACTAGGTGGAGTGATCCTTCGCAAGACGGTTGCTAATGCATATTGAGAGTGGCCGACGAGCTTGAGCTCAGTTGCATGCATTTAGAGAAGTCTACCTTTTTTAATAGTAGACTGCTAAAAGGCCATCGAAGAGTAAACAGAAATTTGATTGAGCAGTATCGCTTAAGATATCTAAATAAATAAATTGATTGAAAATTAAATTACTAATGTAAGAAAATGTTACCTAAGATTTTTTGTGACCTGTCTTTTACTTTAGCCAGAGGCTAAAGCATTGCTATACAATGTGGCAATGCCGCCAGTTTCTTGGCAACATTACCAGTTCAGAGCGATACGGTGGAATTTTTCAACGACATTTAGAGTATTTTCTTATTTTTACTTAATGAGTAATTTCGCATATTTTTCTCCTTTCTCCGTTTTCTTTAGTTATGTGATGTTATTATGTTTTATTCTGTTGTAGAATCGTATTCCAAAACACAAAATAAATAAGCCTAATTACGAGTATTAATATTGGAAACATAAAACCTATCAGAGCTGCACACACAGCAAAATATTTGTAATATTTAGAATAGGTAACTTTACTCGAGTGCAAGAACCGATGCACGATGCCAACATTTTTGTTTGTACGCAGATCAGCATAGGAATGACTCTTCATGTCCACAGTACCAGTTCTTATCCAATTACATAGATATTCGTCCTCAGAACAAACAATCCACCGAAGATATATTAGTTTCTGATATTCAAGATATCTTCCGTAAATCATAGAGTTACGTTAGATATTGCTTTTGTTTCAGTCATAAGAAGAAACTCCCAGGTTTTTTGGAACAGTTTTCTTTGGAACATGTTTGTGTTACGTCGGTACATATTTTGCGTGTGTGCGTTCACTTGTATATTCGTGTTGTTTGTAGGCCAAAATCAAGGCCAAATAATGTCCTTGACATTTTAAAATTGACTGATTTCTACGTCATCTTCCCTGTGTTTTCCGACTTAGGAAAAACTAGTGTCTAAAATCATCAATATTTTACAAAGAGCATCATTTGCCTAGCGTTTTCCCAATTGTGTTGGGGTCAGCTTCTAGTCTAACCGGGTCAGATGCAGCTGAATACCAGTATTTTACATGGAGTGACTGCTTATCTGACCTCCATATCTCAGTTACTGGGTAATACGAGACCCCTTTGGTAAGAATGGTTGTTAGTCCCGTAACGACTATCAAAGATCTACGAATGACAGCCGGGACCAACGGCCTAACGTGCTTTCCGAGGCACGGAGAGGTCTTGGTATGTAAAGATGGTCACCCATCCAAGGATCAACCGTGGCAAGCGTAGCTTAAGCCCCTCTAATATTATACAAAGAGAGACTGTCAATTATTTCGGAATTCAACGAGTATACAAAGTTTTAACTTAATAAGTCAAGAGAGTGTGCGCAGTGGTGTCCTAGTGGTAATGGTCCTGAATTACGAGTTGTAGTCGTAGAAGTCATGGGTAAGAATTGAGGCAGGTGCTTAACTTTGTGTAATTTATTTCATCACCAATGCTCTCAAAACGGTGAAGGAAACATCATGAGGAAACCGACATGTCCTAGAACCAAAAATTCGAAGACATGTGACATGTCCCAATCCGCACTGGGCCTGCGTGGTGGATTACAGCTCACTCACAGAGAAGAGGCCTATGTCCTACCAGTGGAACATTATAGGCTGGTTCTCCTAAGCCAAGAGAAAGTAGTATCTAAAAGCTTTTACAAATATGCTTCCATTCATTAACTAACCTCAGTTAGTGTTCCATTAACTCACCGATCGATCGATTCACCCAGTTTATATTTACCGGCAAGCCATGCTAACAACCCTATTGTCTGCTTATATCCGAAGCGGAGTAAGCTTGAGAGTTCGACATAATTGGCTGCATACTTCCTGACTATCTTGTTTGCATCCCTACTTAGAGTTTACACTTAAGTTGTGATGCAGGATTATGGTAGAAATTCTGGTTTGATTCTTCTTTGAATTTAATTATTTATTTAAAACGAAGGTAGTGAGGAGCTCGTGGCTACAGCCACATGGGTTAATCTATCAGGTTAAGCTACGCTTGCCGGGGTTTGTCCGTGGATGGCTGACCGTATTTACATACCGAGACTCCTCCGTGCCTCGAAAAGCATGTTAAGCCGTTGGTCCCGGCTGTCATTCGTGGATCTTTGACAGTCCTTAAGAGTCGTCAGAAGCCCGAAAGTCTGACACCAGTCTTACCAAGGGGTATCGTATTACCCAGTTACTGGGTTGTGGAGGTCAGATAGGCAGTCGCTCCATGTAAAATACTGGTATTCAGCTGCATCTGGTTAGACTGGAAGCCGACCCCAACATATTTGGGAAAAGGTTAGGCAGATTGATTTAAAACGAAGGTAGTATAACAAAAGTGAATTAAACAGCATTTATAGCAATAAGTTTGTTTAGGTGCTGGATTTTGCATGTCTACAGATACATACATAAACTCACGCCTCCTTCCATGGAGGTAGGCAGAAACTACAGTATGCCACCTGCTACGATCCTTACATACTGCTTTTGCACACGCACGTACACGCACGCCCGTTGCGAGTACTACTTACCTGTCCTTTATGAAGAACATTCACCTATAAGGTCAGTATATCCTCCTAGAGCGTCCCCTCCCGGCATTTCCACTCACATCTGCCTTATAAATACATTTTGTTAGTCGCCTTTTATTCATCATCAGAACATGACCAAACCATCTCAGCGTACCCTTTTCAAATTTTGTCACTACATCTTCTTTTAACTCACACCGTTGTCTAATCACTTCATTCCTCAGCCTATCATCATTCATAGTTGCTTCGCAAGGAACGCATTTCCACACCATTTATTCTACTTTCATGCTTCTTCTGTCACACCCAGCATTCACTTCCATATATTAGGCACCAGTACACCATTGTCATTTTCATGTCTACTAATAAAAAATCCACAATCTGAGAGTAAGGTCTGCCAACTTATGATTTTATTCTCATGATCGTCTATTACCACGGCCAGCCACTGTAAGATTTCGATATTTAACAGTAGGCTTTTGGAATTCATGATGATTGCTAGGTTTTAAATTCCAGTAAACTAGCGATCCGTCCCAGTTTTGCATGGGTGCAGTTTACATGTGAAAATGGTATTCTGTTCACGACACGTTGTGCACAAGTTCTGAGCAAGTGAGCGGTAACCTACCAAAAAGTACCAGGCTTGTATGAAATCAAGATAGTATTTAATCATTATCATTAAGTACTTATTTTTGTAGATATATACTTATTATAATGCCTATGTCCATCTGAAATAATGAACCTTTCAAATGGTGAAAGAATTTTTCAAATAGGAAATTATTTTATTTTCTGTAAATAGGTTTCGGAGATTATCCTTCACATACATGCAAACTCACAAAATTGTCTCTCTCTCTTTAAAATACAAGCAATACTGATTTAGTTCTTGCATGCAATTTGGCCCCTAAGTGTTACTTACATTAGCAATGTCGACCTTATAGACAAAACGTTATACAGTACGCGCAAAACTTTATGAGCTCTAGGAAGTTGCACGCGAGTGACTGCGCAGTAAGTAAAAAAATCCTTCACATCTGACAATAATGCTTATGCACTCGACTGTGTCACGCGCGGTTTCGTAATCGGGCCATTCAGAGGGCTCATAAAGTTTTGCGAAAACTGTATTTCGCATTCAAGCTTGAACAGGAATAGGTTCATTGGACTTCCAAATGGCTACATCGTTACACTTTTATCAACTTGACCTTCTGTCTATCCCCTCTCGGCTTTAGAACTCTAAAGCCTAGCTCTACCCTCCCGATATCTGTTTACTGGGCAGCTTACGAACCCCATAAGTTAAGTTTACGAGTAGTCTGTCGAGAAGAAAAATATGGTCGGGATAAACACAAGGACAACGGACCTATTTCGTGAAGTTCGATTATTAGGACTTATTCTTTAAGCCAGGTTTCAGGGATATTATTTCTTAGAAAGGACTTAGACGGCTTATTGGATATTTTAGTACCTACGTAACTTAGATATGAGTTATTTTCTGTGTAAGTCTACGTTTTCTAGCTTCTAGTTTTCTAACTCCGAGTTGGTTTGGAGTTGTGACCATTCCCTGGCGGAGAGGAATTGTATTATGTCGTTACTTGTTTCGAAAGTTCTCGATTTTGATGAGATTGACACGTTGTTCTTTTATATAATTTCGTTACTGTATGAAAGTTTGATAACGTGCCCGTTTTTTCATGTTGTGAATTTCGTAACTTCCAAAACGAACACTGTTAGGTATGATTTACTAACGAAAATGTGTTTACGTAAATATTAATTATTTTTGGGTTGAAGAAGTATCAGTTACCTTGTTGTTTTTATTTGCAGAATACAAATGGATATGCTGTCCAGCCTGCCCATCTATCTACCCGTGTCTATGATGTATTCTATAACACCTTTAAATAATTTAATCCTTGTTTAAG
This sequence comes from Agrochola macilenta, assembly GCA_916701695.1. Taxonomy (NCBI): domain Eukaryota; kingdom Metazoa; phylum Arthropoda; class Insecta; order Lepidoptera; family Noctuidae; genus Agrochola; species Agrochola macilenta. The sequence goes on from OU753576.1 coordinate 1,920,846, forward strand.
TATTCTTCCGCATCGCTGTCGTCCGGAAACGTGCCCAGAAGACTGGCAGCATTGCCACGTTGAATGGCAATGCTAATTCTTTGGCCAAAGAACGAGCCAGCCCTCTGGTCGCGTGAAGTGTCGACCAGTCGGCGAGAAATTTCCTTAAAAAGGAGACGCGCACTCGGACCCCACGACCCGAGCGTTTCGACCCCAAACGGCTCAAAGCTGTGGTTACACATAAGGTTGTAGTATTTGCGCCGCTTGAGGGTCTCAGCAGCCGCTGCAACATTAGATGGTGCAAGGGTGTCGACACAGGTCGCGTCCCACACCAGAGGCCTACCCACCTTCCAAGGGAACAACGTCATGCCGTCTGGTCTCTTCTCATCGTCACGTACCAAGTCGTTTGGTTCTAATACCGCTAATAATATAATTTGGATTCAATATCTATTTGTGTAGTTAGTTATTGTATTTAGTACCTAGTGTAAATAGTTATCCTTGTCTTAATAGCGTGAAAATCGCAATGTCAGAACAATAAATGAATATTTAAGTAGATACGAGTACTATTCTTTAACCACGAAAACATACCTAACCCTTCTTTACAGTCAGGTAAGAAAGTTGATAGCGAGGGTAACCGCTCAGTGCATTAAGCATCCCTAATTTTAAGACGTACGTTATATAGAACCACAGAACGATTCCCATTTCAAACCACACAGTTTCAAACAGAAAAAACCAATTTCGGAACACCAAAAGCAGTTTGCCGAAACCAATATGGCAAAGAGAACGACGAAAAAAGCGAAAAAAAAGCAACTCTTTTTCCAAAACAACGGTTTTATCGCTCGTTTCAGAGATTAAGCGGGCAACATTCAACTGAAACTTGCTCATTTCCGAAAGCGAAAGTTGGCTACAACAAATACTTGTGGACTTTATTAGTTAGGGAGAGGGAATTACAGAAGGTGCAATATTAATAAATTAATGATAATAAGGAATAATGTCTCAGTAACAGTAATAACTTGGAATTGAATACAAGTGTCTCAATTCACGTATAAATATTTATTAGTATGCAACAATTTTTAAGAAACTCCCGGTACCTACCCCTTTTATTCTCTGAAAAATTAAAGACTTCACTGTCAATGAAACTTTATATTTTGAAATCAGCTTGTGGCTGTGTGGTGGCATCAAAAATGCATCGCGCAAGCAGAGTTTTCCGCACGATCAGCATATATATAACTTCTCGACATCAAACGTGGGGCAGTAGCCCACCAGACACAGCAACCGTCTGGTCGGAGGATCCTTTTTCTATGGAGGATGAGTGAACTTTATACCCGGTTCCTCATTCCTATAAAAGCCGTTCTCTTCGTTAAATACCCTGCATCCACGCTGTTAGGTATAGTATTCAAACAAATGTCATGGTAAATGATTTTTGTTTCGGAAATTGGTTATAAATAACACTTTTACACGTATTTTTTCTTATTTAAACTAGATGAGGTCACAGGTTTTATTCGTTTAGAGTTTATTTGCTCTGCATGAGGACGTTCTCTCTCAGTAGAAGAATTCTTTGCTGGGTCTATTCAAAGGACATGTTATTATGTTCCACCAACAAACGAAGAAATGCCACTATAAAAGCGTTTAGGAGCGGTAATCCTGTAATATATAAAAAAAAGAAACCATTGCCTGCTTTCCATAGTGAATGATCTCACACACGCACACACTATTATTGTTAAAACATTTTTTTCACTTTTTAAGCTATTGCATAGCTTCTATCGCGGGCCTTGAGCGTGGAGACCGAATCCAGAAATTCCGTAACGATTTTTTTTTTTTTATTGTTTTGTATTTTGTGTTTCACGAACTGTGTCCAAATAATTAAAAAATAAATAAAGATAAAGATTATACTTTCTTTTTTCTTTTTCATTTCATTTTAAATTACAACCATTCCGTCATTACACATTGAGGGGCTTGTGGCTGGGTAATTACAACCGCACTGGTCGATCGATCAGGTTAAGCTACGCTTGCCGCGGTTGGTGACCATATTTACATAGCGAGACCCCGCCGTCCCTCGGAAAACACATTGGATGTCATTCGTGGATGATTCACAGTCGTTACGGGTCGTCAGAAGTCTGAAAGTTTGACAACCAGACTTACTAAAGGTATCTTATTACCCAGTAGCTGGATTGTGGAGGTCGGATGGGCAGTCGCTCCATGCGAAATACTGGTATTTAGCTAAATCCGGTTAGACTGGAAGCCGACCCCAACATAATTATTTATAGTTTGGATGAGGCTAGGCGTAGGCAGGTTATGATACACAATATGAAAATGACCAATTGGTAACATACCCAGTTTACTATAAAATATTATGTAAGCAATTGAGCGCATTTTGAGCAAAGAGCAAAAATGGATGTCAGTAGCGATTGATGTTTTATATTCATTCATTTATGAAGTTCATTTAGATTGCTATAAAACTTGAGCCTATTAAAGTGTGAACAATTTTGAAGTACCTAGAGTGGTGTTCAATATGACGCTAGTTCGATGACGTAATAGAATACTTGTCCATAGTTCACACACACGAACACAACACACAATATTCGCTTTAATCATTTTTAGTTCATAGTTGGGAAAAGGCAAGGCAGATGATGTACCATGTGAAACTTCTGTGCTTACCTACTCTGTGTCCACTAGTCACAATAAGTTTTAATTCCGTTGCAAACAATAAGTACGTATTTTATTTGTGAACAAACTTACTACTTCTTGTGAATAAAATGGCGGGTTTGGAGTAATCTTACTTAATGTTGGCAGGTGTTAATAAAACATGGGCGTTTGCATATTATGTTAATGGATAACGATTGTTTGGTTTGCAAAGAGGGTGAGATGAGAGGTCGACCAATTTTTTTTTTGTCGGTCATGTATAATATACATGACAGACAAAAAAGAAATTTTGGTCAACAAAAAAACAACAGTTGAACAAAAATTTTTTTTTTTCCAACCAACCAAACAATCGTTATCCATTAACATAATATTCAAAATTATTAAAAAATAATGGACACGTATTTTTTCCTTTTTACGTAGTCATAAGATTACGGCGATACATTGAGTAGGCAATGCGTTAAAATTTGTCATGACGTCACTGGCCGGTAGATTATATACTGACTTGTGACGTAGCGAGCCCCCACTCCCCAATTTTAATGCGTTTTATCGAAGCCATTTTTTATTGATAAGATAAAGCAAAAAATCCGTGTCTAATATTTTTTTATTATCTGACTGACGGACTAAATAGTTTTTTTTTTTCACAGTCAACATCCCTATTGCGTAATATACGATCAAACACAATCTGAATCATTTTGAAACAGCTTGCTAATCCATTGCTTCATAAGGTCGAAAAAAAAATCTGCTCGACAACGTAAATAACGCAATGAATGTTGTTGAACTGTCAAAATGAAACATTAGTCGTAATCATTTGCGACAATGTGTAACGAAATTAGATACGGGGCTACTTTTAAGAGCCCCCCCTCTCCAACGCTTTGACATTGACAGCACCTTTATATCGTAGCGGTAAAGGTGGTTTTTGTAGTGTAAGTGTTACCGATGTGCATTTGACTGTACCAGCACAATTCATTAAACAATAAATTATTTAACTCATATTTTCTGACATCAAGCAATAGACAGAATTTATCAATCTTTTAATTATTTTGAATATCGAATACGAGGCTTTAGGCTAATTTGTCAATGTGTATTATTTTTTTGAAATGTGCGTTTAGTTTATGCAGAATAAACATATATTTTTGTTTTTTGTTTTCATTTTTTTTTCTTCCACTAACTTTTGCTCGCAGCTTCGCCCACTTGGAAGTCGGAAATTATCCAACGGGAACGTACTACCGTGTGCTAAGTTCGTCCAGCCGTTAAAGTGTGAAAAGGTAACAGACAGACAGATACACTTAGTTTTGCATTTGTAATACCTATTAGTATAATGGAAGTATGGATTACTTAGTTATGCTAGAAACACACTACTGTGTCGTATTGTGTCGTATCACGTCAGAAGCATCTCGGTTTCATACATTTAGTATGGTTAAAAACACATTATTATAGTGCGTTGTTGCGACACAACGCGCTGTAATTTTGTGTGACACGACACAACACGACACAGTAGTGTAAATCTACCTTTAGTTCTTTCATGAAACTCAAATAAGTGTTGGCGATTTAAAACAACAAGTGTCATTATCGGTTCAGCTTGTGATTGTGTAAGTTATCCTGTGCCAAAACTATTTATTTAGACCAGGAGACGTCATACAAAACAAGATCGGAATCTCTTGTGGGACGCAGACGATTATTTGATTCCCTCGAGCGATGGCATTATTTAGGAGTCATTAATTTGGATTAACTTTAGTAAAGTCAAAATCAAACATTTATTATCATTGTCATTTATTTGCTTTAAATGCGGCAATACAAAGGTGTTATTAAATATGTATTCTTGTACGATGACACATTTCGCCATATTTTGGCATGCAAATATAATTCTTACTTATTTTTTAATAAGCAATTATCTATAGGTACTTAAAGTTGAAAATAATGACTAAACATGAAACTATTTAAATCAATCTTCAATTTACACAACACAAATAAAATGAAAATGTTAACATTTGGCACAACATAAAAAATAACAGAACAAAATTATATTTACAATCATAGATTTAATAGGTAAGGAAATGACTACCTGCGAGTAATTGCGTAGCACACTGACAGCAATGACATTTCAACAACATTCATTACGTTATTCCCGTTGTTGAGTAGACAAGTTTTCTAACATATTAAGCAATGGATTAGCAATATTCTTCAAAAACATTATGACATTGTGATTGAAACTGTGTTAAGCAATTAGGGTGCTGGATGTAAAAAAACAAGTTATTTTTTGTTGGATGAATGATGAAAATGTATGTTTTTTTTTTTGTTTATTATCGACCTCAATTACACCGTTAATTGACCATGTTGTTATTCTTTCGTGTTTAAATTCTCAGTAGGTACTCGTAGATATCAGATGAATAAAAATCATAGGAAAATAAAATGTGTTTTAACGGCAATCATAAGTTTTTTAATAAAATATATAAAGGGTGGCAGGCAATCGACGCGAAGCCTGTTACCATGGATTCAGTACATGATTCTGAACCCCCATGCGATGCAATTTTTCGTCAGTTATTTAAAAAAAAAAACAGCTTTATTATATTGGTATTGCACTTTTCTATGAAACAGCAGATTTTTTTTAAAATAACCGACGAAATATTTCAACGCAGGAGCGTTGCGAATCATGTCCTGAATCCATGGTAACAGTTTTTGCGTCGATGTCTCTGATACCCTGTAGGTATATTCATTATATGTATAAGCAATTTTTTTTAATTTTTGTTCTTCAATACAAAACATTGAACAAACCAACATTAGTTTCCGCTACAACTTACCAAGTTACCAACATTACAAAACCCACGAAAATCTCTCAATAATTTTAACAAAATTGACATAAATATCGCCACAAGTTGCCTGACTCCCCAACTATTATATAGAGCCGTATCACGCACTCGCATCACGTACAGCTCCTAGAGTATAGAGTATTGAATTTTGGTCACGTAATATCTTTGTATTTTCTCCTTCTTGTGTCTCTTGTTCAGGGTTCCGTGGGCTTTTGTTGGGAAAGGAATTGGGGTCATCGCATATAGGTAATATAAAATACCGGTCATCATTATTGTTTTGATACATTTTTGGCTACTTTGACGAAACGAAAAAGAGGGTCAGAAATGTGCTGGTATATTTTGTGTTCTCTTCTAAAGAATGAATGCAATCATCGACTTAAACGAAAAAAAAGTTTATTTTGTAAAATTCGGAGATAGTAACGAGCTTCTGTCGTCAACTAATTGAATTTTTTTTTAGGGAGCCGTAGTAATCAAGGAACCCTTATAGTTTTGCCATGTTCGCCTGTCTGTCTGTCCGTCTATGTCCACGGCTTAACTCAGAGACGCTTTGTATTAGAAAGCTGTAATTTAGCACATATTATACACGCCGACTAATTGGTAAAATAAAATCATCCATTTTTTTTAGGGTACCTCCCCTACACGTAAAGTGGAGATGATTTTTTTTCTCATCTTTCCCATGGTGTGGGTTTCGTTGGAAAGGTCGTTAAAATTGTTATTGTGAGTTTGTGAAAACTATTTTTGGATTCAGGGATCTGTTTGAGAAATGTTAAGCTTTAAAGTGCAAATTTTTGTTAGAGTCAAGTGTCCCCGGCAGCTAAATGGTTAGTTTTGGATATGTGAAAAAAATTCACGGCAGTATCACAAAATAAAAAGGAAAACTATCACAGCTAAGTAGGCTCAACAACTTAACGAGTAATAATCGATAAACTTACATTTGCGGTTGCAAAAGCATGTTCTCCCATACGCATGGGAGAACATGTTTTTCAACTACAAAGTTAAGTTTGTTCTTGTGATAAATTCATCCCAACTACGGAACCCTTCATTGTGCGTGGTCCGACACGCACTTGGCCGGTTTTTGAAATCCAATAAGGTGTCGGCAAATGCTACTAAAGAGCTGAGTCTAGAAATAGTTTTTGGATTAAGTAGTAAATTTTGACGTATGACGTTTTTTATAAACCTTTCAATCAAATCTAGTAAAACAGCCACGGATTAAGAATACTGAACCCATTATCACAAACACCGCTCGCTCTTTTCCCTGCGTTTACTTATCATAGTTAGCAGTTTCAAGGGACGGCGTAATAGAGATCCCAATACAAAATTAGGTACAGCAAAACCTCTAGTTTTGTATACTTATACATTATTAGGAATAAGTAGATAGGATTTTCGTTTCTCCCCGGATTAGAATAATCCTCTGCCTTTATACTCTTGTCGTAAAAGGCTACTAAGGATTATAAGATGGGCAGTTGGTAATATCTTTTATACTTCCGAAAAATCCCAATTTCCAGCGCAGAAGTAGATCACCTCTTTGCTGGCTCTTATTTTTTATTCGACAAAAATTTTGGTCTTTGTAGGTCCTGACTGCCAAATCAAATGAATCATACAAAATTATTACGCATAATCAGCTTTTACCGTTCCCACTGCTGGGAAACAGGCCTCCTTTTTGTGAGAGGGAGGGGGCAGTTTTCCACCACGCGGACACAGTGCAGATTGGTCATGCCTTCGAATTTTTGGTTCTAGGACATGCCGGTTTCCTCACGATGTTTTCGTTCACCGTTTTGAGAGCAGTGGTGATGAAAAAAATTACACAAAGTAAAGTGCCTGTTGGGGGTTCCCTATCCATTCGCATAAAAATTTTAAACATAATATAACATGGCATACTTTTGTTTATCCTAATTATATTTACGCATAACATTGTTTTCGCATAATAGTTTACGCATAATTTTTTTTAGCATAATTTCTCTAATCATAATAATGTTTAAGCATAACATTCTAAAGCATAAATTTGTTTACGCATAATGATATTTAAACATATTTTTTTAAGCATAAAAATACGCATAATAATTAACTTTTAAAATGTAACCATGCATGGAGCAAGCATGCAGCATGCAAACATGTAAACAAGCATACAACATGCATGCAAGCAAGCATGCAGCATGCAACATGCAGCAGGCATGATTTCTGTCACGGCTCCGGCGTTGCGGGGCTCTGGCGATCCCACGTGAGCTGCTCATCGCAGATGTGTTTAACGCTCACCACCGCAGCTTCGGCTTGCTGGCCGGCTTGAAGCCGGCCAGCCTCAGCCACGGCGGCGAGCGTTAAAACCACCTGCTCCTCAGCTCGCGGGCCGCCTCGCCCCTCCGCGCCTACGCGATTTTAAATAACAGTCTAGGGGTAGGGCAGACAACACTACGTGGAGTCGGTTTTGCAGCGATTCGTTTCTGTCACAAACTTTTCTAGCAATTTAATTTTTAATCAATAATATTATTTAATTGTTACAGAAACCTTAATACTATTATGCTAATAGTCATTAGGGCTAGTAACATTATGCGAATTAAAATTATGCCAAAACAAATTATCCTTAAAGATAATTATGCCAATACAAACTGTATGCCAAAAAAAATATGGCAAAGAATTATTATGGCAAAACAAATTATGCCAAAACAGTTATGCCAAAGTATATTATGAAAAAGAACATTATGCGAAAAAAAGGGATCCCCCTGTTGGGGCCGTTAACACTGCTCCACAAAATTAATATGTTTGCTTTTAATTCAATGTTCTAAAATTCTATTTTTCTAGTGTTAACACGAGCAGTACGCGAAGGAATGCCCTGGTGAAAATTTTGCTTTTCAGCAGGATTGGTTGCAAAATTGACTGCAAATTTGTATGGTGCTTCAGACATACGGATGCTTGAATTAATCGGTGAGGTATCCTATTTCCCAAGGTTAGTGTTAGTGCGTGAAGACTACTTGATTAATGCAGGCGTCTGTACTCCAGTGTTTCCGTTTCTGGAGGTCATTTTATTTGGATCTCCTGTCCCTAAATGTTGTGCCAAAGAAGGTGCACTTTTATCATTTCTACCGTGAGGATATTATCGTGGGCATCCACGATAGCACGATAACACAGGGAATTAAAATGTATGAAAATATATGAAGACTTTTTAAATTTCGGTCTACGATAACGCAAAAACGTGCACGTATTTCTATATATTTTATAGATGTGGACGAGGACGTCTACGATACTAAATCGTCACGTTTGAAATTATTAAAGCACATTATTAAAACTATGGACAAGTATTCTATTACATAGTACAAAACATCGTCATCGAACGAGCGTCATATAGAACACCACTCTAGATACTTCAAAAACGGTTCACACTTTAATAGGCTCAAGTTTAACAGCAATCTATATGATATTCACAAATGGATGAACATAAAACATCAATCGATACTGACATCCATTTTAGCTCTTTCAAGCAAAATGCGCTTAATTGTTTACCTACACATATTTTATAGTAAACTGGGTATGTTACCAGTTGGGCATTTTCATATTGTGTATCATAACCTGCCTAGCCTCATCCAAACTAAATAATAATGTTGGGGTCGGCTTCCAGTCTAACCGGATGCAGCTGAATACCAATATTTTACATGGAGCGACTGCCTATCTGAACTCAAAAACCCAGCAGCAGTCAGCAGTTTTATATTTGTGCATATGGCAGAAATTCCATTGGCCCGAAAATATCGGTTATATTTTTGGAGCGAAAAATTGGAACGCTCGCGAATTTGAGCAGGGTCCGATCGGCATTTGTTTATTTTATTTTGAAGTTAGCTTGTTGTCTCTGGCACTGTATTGTGCAAATAACTATTAAGCCGTCGACAGATATAGCTCAAAGATTTGAGCATTTTGTTTGAAAACTGCAAGATAAGTGTCGGGAGTTATGAGTTGGTCGTGGGTTCTTAACTCAGGCATACCTACTATTTATGTCATCACAGAAACGGTAAAAGTCAACCAACTAATCCGCCTTGGATTTTTACTGTGGTGGATTACGGCCGACTCCCTCTCACAGAGAACAGCACTCCCTCTCAGCACTGGCAACATTATAAGCCAATAACGTTCATGCTATATATATACTATATGGTCGCAGACTCACAGCTAGCTCAACTAATAATCTAGTTGAGTAATAAAACATTATATCCACCCTTTCTTTTACAAAAAGCTCAAATAACGTCAGACCCCTCAACCTGACTGACGCATCCAGACGTAAACTCATTACGTCCCGTTCCATCAATCGACTCAAAAGAGCTCGCACTATATTTTATCACGTGCGGTATGTTCTCAGTTCGGGAGCTTCTCGTTTGTCTATGTGCAAGCCGCCATTTTTAGCTGTTGATCTGACGCAGTGAAGCGGGTCGACGTGTGGTTTAGATAGGTTTGTTACAAGTTCGGGAGTTTTTGGAAGAATCTAAAGTTGTAGTTGGGCTTTTTGAGTTTTGAAAGGTTTTTTCGTCTGTATTTCGGTTACTTTGCATCCAACAAAAAAAAAAAAGAATAACAGCCGCCTTTTTTTTTGCGTGGGAAATTATCAAATAACTTCTCACGCTCTGGGCGGAGCGGGAGGGTGTGTCAGACTTATACTGACTCAAACCCACCCGTGTTCCCTCCGTTGCCTATGTGCCAGGGTCGCGAAATCCCTTTTGGACAAACTCGCAACCCTGGCAGGCATTGGCCTTACGGACCCCGTCAGTTGGTGCTGACATCTCTTTGAGGCAATAAGAGCCTTCTGCAGTACCTTTTATTAATTCTGTACTTCTGGCATACCCCGGAAAGTCAGTCTCGCTACGGTATTTTATTTTTCCTACAACACAGAGAAAGACTAGACAATTTCATGACAATCCACATTTCTACTGAGCAACTGACAGCTAAACTGACAGAAATAATCGTGTAGAGATTAAGTTACTAGTATACAGGATGGATTTTGAGATGGGGCAGTAAGGGCAGCTACCTATGCTATGCCTTTGCTATGGCTAGTTATGGGAAAAGTCTTTTGCGATTTCTGACTTTACTAATACTGAAACTTCAGTTTGTTCGATAGAGTTTTTTGACCCTTATTCTTATAAGGGTCAAAAAACTCTCAAGACAAGATCGATTGGCATCAAAAAAAGTTTTTGTGAAAACTGCCTATTTTATTGCTGACTGTAATTTTTTTCCAAAAACTGTGAATGCAGATCAAATTTTCTTAAAAAGTTAAGGACAGTCTCTTAAGACCGTTTTCCTGTAGCTACAACGGTTAAGGTAGCTGTCCTTACAGCCCCATCTCAAAAATCCACCCTGTATATTTAAAATTTAGTTTTAGATCTGAGCGATTGATAAAATTGTCACTCAAAATCAACAGTAATATTTTGTTTGGACTGCGAGATAGCCAAATAATGTTTTATAGCATTATTTTCTGCTATCTCCGAACCCAGTTCATACCTAGGTAAAATCTACTACCTAACTACTAAAATACGAGTAAAGGTCACGACGCAATCTATTACTAGGAATATCCCTGAAAAATAATTTTAATTAATTAAATAACTCAATCAAATAGGTCTTAAGGGAATTTGTGATTTAATGAATAACACTAATTGGTACAAACTATAAAGTCTAGTTGAAGAATACTTGTTAGAAGAAGTATCTTTGACAAACAAATTGTAAGTTTAAATAACTTTTCAACTTTAGGAGCTTACTAAAAGTTGATATTACTCGTACTTACAGTTCTAAGATTCCTCTCAATTTAACTTTATCTAAAAATGAAAGGACCTAATTATTAGTCTAACTCTTTTTCAAACATTATCCACAGTATTTATCACGTTTACAAATATGTAAACCTGAAGGGGCTCGTCCGGGGCGGTTATAAAACAATACCTATTTCTACCGGCAAGCAGCTTAGTACCAGTGTAGTTTCAAGTATGAGACATTTCAGCTTTGCATCTGGGATGGCGCGTACCAGTTATGCCTCTGGAATGGCAGATACCTATAGACGACGGTTACCACTTACGAACAGGCGGGTCGTCAAACTCAAACCAGTTATTTCAAATAAACCAATTACAGGCACTTTTGAACTGTCAAGGGGTCGCGGTCGGTCAGTCAGAAAGATTAAGATAACCCATTCCAAAGCGTAGTAGGTGCCTATGGAGAAGATCGGGCAACAAACTCTACGGACACTCTTTTACATTAAAATAGGGTCACATAATATTGTTTACATAATTCATGTTGTAATTATACATGTGAGAACGATGCAGAAAGGTTAAAAGCGTCCATGTTAAAAAAACAACTCTAAAATTAATTTAAAATAAGCCGTGGCAGCTAAAAGATGACCAGTCCCCAACTCACAAAATAAAACAATGTTGACAGAATAACAAGGCTTAATAATTCTTTTTTTCCGCAACTCGGTTCCGCTTGTCAGTAGTAATAGAGATTCGGTTTTATTTCGCTACTCGGCTCGGTTTCAAGTTTCATATTGGGTTTGTTTTGACCTTAGAGAGATAGAGGTGACGTAGGACGAACTATGTCTTCTGTTTTGAAGAATGAAGATTGTTTAATCCTGTTTAGGAACTGTTTAGTAATTAGTGAAATGAATAATGTTTTTTTAGAAAACCTTTCGATGAAGTTTGTGTGGAGTTATGTTGTTTATAAATATTTATAACAATTTTATACGACCAGATAGAAAAACGCTCAAGAAGTTTTTCCATCTGTTCGTATAAAACAGAAACAACAAAATTAAATAAAAGCATTCATTCACTTTTGTAGCTGTCTTAGGTCCCATTATCAGAAAAAAACCAGTTATCTGAATAAATAGATGTAGTTTCCATTAAATTCAAGGTCAAATTTGTCTCGAAATTATGAATGGATTTTCATAATTTCGAGACAAATTTGACCTTGAATTTAATGGAAACTACATCTAAATCAAAGACATATAAATCCACATAAATCCTGCATCGCGCAATTAGAGTTAACCGCGCGAACGACATATATAAGATTATCCGACATCAATCATTGGGCAGTTGCCCGGAAGACGACTCCCGTCTGGCCGAAGGATCCTCCCTTTTCTATAGAGGATGAGTGAAGTTTACACCCTGTTTCTCATACCTCTAAAACATCAACAGCTATAAAATAATTTTCAAAATTCTTGCAGCTTCCACGACATGAATAATTCTTAAAAACTTCTACCAATAAAAAAGTAAACAAAACATCCCAATGACATTGACAAAATATTCAAAATCAAGGTCAACCAAAAACCAAAACCACGTGAACAAACAAACCCCATTCTTTACGTAAACAATAAATATACTGACAGCGCCTGGCTTTGCCCTTGACGTATTGAAGTATCAAGGCCAGTCGATGTCACTTCTGAGGTTATGGCGATAGGCAAATGTTTTTTTCCACCCACAAACAGCTTATGAGATTGATCGTTAGGAGGTCAAGGTCACACGTGTTTCAGTGCGACAAAATCAAAATTTATAGTGGATTTCCTGTGTTTTGTGGGGCATAATGTGAGGCTTTTATTGTCCCGTTAGAGGTTACGACTTACAGGCTTATACCGAGAAGCATATCCTACTAAAACTATAAGTTCGAACACATGTGACATCTACCAACACGCCCTGGGACGCCCATAAATTACAATGTTTGCTGGCTGCATTCCACTACATGCTGGTGATGTCAGACAGTAGTTTAAAAAACAGCCAAGTGCTTGTCGGACCATGCACATTGAAGGGTTCAGTAGTTGGGATGATAAGCCCAAAAACAAACTTAACATTGTAGTTGAAAAACATGTTCTCATACACAGATATGCGCTACGGTAATTTTTTCAACTAAGTATTCAATCGCAAAATAAAAATAAAAAAACACAAATTAACGATTTTCGGACTTTTTCCTTTACTTACTTTACGTGCTGTGAGACCTTGCTTCTTGCCAAATTTCATGATTCTAGGTCAACGGGCAGTACTCTATGTCTTGATTTATTTGCGAGTATCAAATTATATCGCATAAATGGCCGTATTTTTTTCTTTGTTTTGACTTAGAAGCTAGGGTTTTTTTGCGGCTCCAAGGAACCGTAGACCTACGTATTTGATAATTATAAACTTCAACTTGATACCTCCACGCGTTCCTGAAAAAAAGGGTCTTGGCAGACGGACAGAGAGACAGACACACGGACAACGAAGTGATCTTAAATGGGTTCCGTTTTTTCCACTTGAGGTACGGAACCCTAAAAAAGCAATATAATTTAGTAGTATATTATAGTGGCATATTTTTAGCTTTAGAAACAGAAACATTAAATGGTCTTCACTATTCGTTTTTAAACCATAATATGCCTAAAAAGCGTGGTTCCTCAAACTACGAGGATACCACTTTAAAACTGATAACTCTGATAAAACTTCTTTAAAACTGATAAGTCGCCGGTACTGGCTGTTCATACCAGCTATCTTAAATAACCACTCGCGCGTGGTTTGTCATAGTTCTAACATAGGTCGGAGTGTCCAAATCTGGTTACTGCGACCACTTTCGATGACATTCCGGTCAGTTGCCATTCAACCAGTTTCCATTCCATATTTTTTTCCGCTGGTATCCAATGTCGTTTTGTGGGACCAGGACCAGCAGCAGAGGTTTTTTTTTTTGTTCTTTCTGGTTCATAGCAATCTGTCGTCAACAACAATAAGCTACTTCTTTGTCCGATATATCTCATGACAGGTATCTCTTCTGAGCGTAAAGTTTACATGCGTGTACTTGCTTTGGCTTGCTCTGATTCTCCAAACTTTATACCATTACTCGAGTTTGTTCATATGAAGCTGTGCAGATATTCAGATGCAGTAGCTGGATTTGTGTGTATTGCAAGTAAAGCTGTGTCATCTGCGTACGTTGCAGCTGTAATTTGTCCCGTAGTAGGTAAGTCAGCAGTAAAGATAATGAACAGGACTGGCCCTAGTATGCTACCTTGTGGTACCCCTGATTTTATTTCATATAGGTCCGACAGTTCGTTTTTATGTTTAACTTCAAAGCATCGTTTGTCAAGAAAATTAATATCGAAAAAAAATATCAACTGTCCTAGACAAAACTACAACACCTACTCGACCCAAATGTATGGGACGACTGAACAAATGTATTCTGAATTACGATGTTCGTCCCATGGAGAAAGTTAGTCAGTTTGATGGCCTGTACCACACCCTTGAATAATAATACCACACCTTTCTTATACATGCTGCATAAAAGCAGATTAGTTTTCCCAAGAAAATATCTCATAGAATCAAAATATTTTCGGCTCTAAAATGGAAAACAAGGCCTTCATTAATATGTGTAAGCAGCGTTTAAGCACAAACTCAAACTGATGAATTTCGAGAATTTGCATTCATAGTAGCTAGTCTATTTCTAATTAAATTATAATTTAATTTCAGAATAGGCTTTATTCAAGGAATTTGGAGCTTTTGGATATAAGTTAGGCGTTTCAAAGCTGTTGTTTTAAGCCGTTTAGGTATTTCTCAAGAGGATAATGTAGCGAATTCTACCAGTGGCTGGTTTCAAACCTTTATTATAAATGGAAGAACAGGCGTGTAAATAGCCGTGTTTCCTGTGCGGAATGAGGACTAGATAAATCGGGTCTTTTCTCGTGGACCTACTTTTTTGTCCTACCAGTAAGTCCCTCGTGGACTATTTTATTTCCGTTGGTCCTACTGAAATGAAACAAACATGAACCTCATGTATAAAGAAATTAGACTAGGTTTGAGGGTTTAAAGGAAATCACTCATTGTATCAGCACCGCTCCGACACAGCATATTAATTTGTAATTCAAGTTACGATTTTATATCAAATGCATTAAAATATATTTCGCTATGACAACTCAGAATAGTTGACATCTCGCGGGCAGCGCGCTGCTCACGAGCCGTCACACGTTGCGCTTCAAGCGAGCAGCCCGCTCCCCGGCAAAGAACCGCAAGTGGTATGCATGCCTATGCCCGTCGTCCGCGCGGGAACCCCTCGCCGCTCGTTCGCGTTCCTATGTCTAATGTCCTGAGTTCTTCGAATGTCCTTCTCAAAAAAATTTAATATATTTAACTGATTGCAAATATTAAGATTCTTCATTCACATCACATTAATGTTTCCACAACTTTAATAGGTATGTCACAGTTTACTTTACGCGAACTGGCAGTCATAGCAATTGCACTCGACGATAAAGAGAATGATTTGCAAAAGAAAAAGGAGATATTGGGTGCATATCATGTTAAAAGAAAAATTAGCACAAGAAGAATATTGGAAGAACTTAGAACATTAGACATAGGATCGCGAACGGGCGGCGAGGGGTCTGCACGCGGACGACGCGGCGGGTGCCAGCATGCATAAGCGGGCGGGCACGAAACCAGCGGGGAGGAGCGATGGCTGAGCACTACCACTTGCGTTTCTTCGCCGGAGCCGGCTGCTCGCTTGAAGCGCGTGATCGGCGTGACGTGTGACGGCTGGTGAGCAGCGCGCTGCCTGCGAGCTGTCCACTATTCTGTGTTCTCATCGTAAAATTTATTTTAATGGGTTTGATTTAAAATCCTACCATGAATGACAATAACTTGTCTGCTGTCTTGTTTGCTGTTTCGTTGCGGTGCTGTTATAATGAGTGATGACCCCCACACCTAGTCTAATTTCTTTATACAGCAGGTTCATGTTTGTTTCAACACTTCAGTAGGACCAACAGAAATAATATACCCTCGTGGACCTACTGGTAGGACAAAAAAGTAGGTCCACGAGAAAAAGTAGGTCCACGAGATAACACCCGAAAAATGGTCTACGTGTGGAATGCACGCCGATTCAAAATGTAATTTTTTTGTGTCTGACGAATTACAGGGTGAAAAGAAAGAAAGAAAGAAAGAAAGAAAAATTGTTTATTCTGCACAAACAAAACGCACATAAAAAAAGCAAAAATCTAAAATACACACATACAAAAGCAGCCAAAGGCCCTGTATGAATGGCCTGTATGTATGGGTGACTGGCGGTAAGGTGGCGTATGTAGCTAAACTCCAGCAAATAATGCAAAGCTTTGCCTGGATGAGCTTTTTGTTCAGTCTTGGAAGGTTTTCTTTGTAGATGGCCACCGCTGGTACCTCGAATCATCACTTTTTCACTGGGCAAGTCTGTGTTATTACATATTAAATGGACGTGGGGTGATATATTATTAATTTTAAACTATGCAATGGCAGATCCTCAAGGATTACGGGATAATACACATACTTTAATAGTTTTAGCGGGTGAGATGTTTTTCGGAGTAATTAAAATGCGTGCGAATGGCGCGCGTACTTTTTCTCAATTGACAGCTGTCATTGGCTGTCACTGCCAGATTCTTCCTGATACCCTGACCACATATCCGCCGGCCGCAATATTATGCTTAAGGTCGGCTACAGACACCGTTTCGCCACCCACAATCAAAACATAGTCTAAGGGACGATAACTTGCCACACCAATAAACAAAAACTATGTAAATTCCGGGGAATTAAGTTGAACAAATTGACAACTTAAATTGTCTGTATATTCGTTTCAGAACTGTAATTCTATGACAGTCGTATAAAATGGCTATATTACGGTCAATCGACGTAGGTAATTTGCTTATCAATTATGAGCCTGTTGCATAGTATCCAGATAGGCACTGATTTGAATTAAATTAATCTTCGGGATAAGATGACTAGAACGTCCACAGAATGAGTGTCTTTTGTAAATAATTATCAAACAGATACAATTTGAAACGGACATTGGTAGCTCTTGGTAACTACTCAGAGAATCGGTTTTTAATAGGTTAGCTAACTCTTATTACATAACATAACATTACGCTTTGTTCCCCGAAGGGTTGGGCAGAGATGTACATGTAGTACATTTCGCCGGTTATGATTAAGTCCCATGTAATAGGGGTGAGCCTATCGCCTCCCTCTTACCTTTAAAGGAAGCCTGTATTTCAGCAGTGGAAACATCCGTGTCCGGTGAGGACCTGCGTCAGGCGGAACGTGAGGACGCCGTGGCGCCTCTCTAGATACTCCTCAAAGAGGGGACTTATCGCGGCAATTGTGGCGTGCCCAAACTCAAACTCATTTAAGTCCTATGTAATAGGGGGTGAGCCTATTGCCATCAACCGGACATAAATTCAGAGTCCGGGCTGCTACTGAGAAATTCCAGATAGAAAAACCCAACAACACTCTGTCTGACCTGGGAATCGAACCCAAGACCTCATGGTCAGCAGCGGTTATGAGTTGCGACTACATACTAACCAACGAGATAGCTAACTGTAATGACGTCGTCATTTAACTAACCCTGAACTGAGCAGTGGTAGCCAATTGATAACTTACAATTTGTAGGTCGTGGGTTCAAACCCAGGCAGGCGCTTTACTTGAAGTAAATAATTTCTTCACCACTGCTCTCAAAATGGTGATGGAAAATATCGTGAGGAAATCGGCATGTCCTAGAACTAAAAAATTCGAAAAAATGTGCCATCTACCAACACGCACTGGGCCCACGTGCCTACCTAACCTAAACTTTTTTTTTTTTTTTGTTCCGGGGTGGAAAATCCTCATGGATGTCCCTCCGCCCTGGGGCGGGCGGAGGGGTCTGTCAGACTCTTACTGACTAAAAACCACCCCGGTGCTCCAACTCACACCTACGCCGGGGGTCGGGGGAACTTGAAATCTTCCGCAACCCCCGGCTGGTGCCGGCCCGCCACTGCGGGTCTCCTCGCGGATCAGGGGGGGAGTGAGGTGTTTGACTCCCCCCGCGACGTCTCAGAGGGGCGCGCGTGGAACACTACGCGCCGCCACCTCGGGTCCTGATGTGTGGGGGGCGACGGACGTCCCCGTGTCCGTCACCCCTGGACCCATTTAGGGGGGCTGGAAGAGGGCGTTGTCTGCCCTCCGCCGACGCCCGGTGCGCCTGCTGCGGGCCGGGTGAGTGGACGAGATCTCCCTCTCGCTTTCCGCAGCCTCCTTCTGCGAGACGACTGTCTCGCAGTAGGAAACCACCGCGTCCCAGGACTCGCCGCTGCCGACCATCGCATTCACTAGGGCCGGCAGCGACAAGTCACTGCCTTCTTCTGAGATGAGGGCACGGCGTGGCTCCTCCCAAGTCCCAAGTCCTAAGTACTAACCTAAGTACCTAACCTAACCTAACCTAACCATCGAACAGAGGAGGCCAGTATCCCAGCAGTGGGAACATTTTAGACTGATTATGGTGTAACTGACCCCAAGGAACATTATTGTTTACAATCCTATTCTAAATATCCTACTAATATTATAAATGCGAAAGTGAGTTTGTTTGTTACGTTTTCAGGCTAAAACGGCTGAACGGATTTGGATGAAATTTGGCACATAGGTAGACCATGACCAGGAGAAGGTTCTCGTGGGATATTTTGCAATATCCACGGGGGTGAAGCCGCGGGCAAAAGATAGTAATATTATTAATGCGAAAGTGAGTTTGTTGGTTTGTTTGTTTTTTACTCTTTCACGCTAAAACTGCTGAATGGATTTGGATGAAATTTGGCACATGGGTAAACCATGATTTGTAGAAGGTTAAAGAATAATTTGTATCCCGATATTCTCACGGGATCGAGACTTATGCGGATGAAACTGCTGGGCACAACTAGTTAATTATATTTACTCATAGATGCTCCAGAATTAACTCCTCATATTCCCCTGGGTATCTTGAGTTAGAGGCAGTCCATAGTCAAAGTTCTAAGCAAGGGTCACAGCAGACTTAATCTAAACACAGTTCAAACTTAACTAAAGTTAGTGAATGGTCAAATTTTGTGTTCCCAGTTTACCGTCAATATTGAAGTTTAGTTTGAATTGGACGCTTGAATGGACGCAAATAAGCAAGTATGATGAACAAGGTTGTAATAATTACGTTCATTATTTCATACTAACTTAGCATAAGCATAACCATCCATAATGTTCCCATTGCTGGCACACAGCCCTCCTCCCTTCGAGAGGGAGTGGGCTGTAATCTACTACGCGGGCCCAGTGCGGGTTTGTAGATGTCACATGTCTTCAAATTTTTGGTTTTAGGACATGCCGGTTTCTTCACGATGTTTTCCTTAACCGTTTTAAGAGCACGATGAAATTATTTACACAAAGTAAAGCGCCTATATGCGATCGAACCCACGACTTATTAACTTAGGGAGGTAATAATAAAACAACAATACAATTTTGTGTCAAATTTTGAAAGTGGATAGCATCAAAACAAACTTAAATTCTAAAAGTGTGGTCATCCCATCATTTAAAGTTATTTTATACTAACAAGCAGTTCAAAGTATTACTTTTCCGGGGACAAGTTTCACATACTCGCTCTATTGAGACAATATCTACAGGGTCAAATTACATTAGCTAGTGAAACTCCGCAGTTGTGATGGGTATCAATAATATCTAAACACAAAAAAAATAAAAAGACTTGATGATTTTTTTTGGGGTCTGCGACCTCTTGTATTGTTGTTAGATATGATAAGATAAGATAAGTTATAATTTATTTATCAGTACATGGTGCACTATGGTCATATATTAATAATATAATATATTATTATTATATTATTAATAAAAACCTTCACATTATACTACCGTTGCCGGTGTAGAAATATTAATATGTATTAAAATTGAAGTACAATTAATATCCCCATTAGTAATTATAAATTCGTTTGAAATGAAAATATGTAATTTTTAATACAATGGCAAATACATTTTTTTTCTTATTATTAGGTATTTATGAATTAAATGTCAAAACTTACTAAATATATAATGTCAAATTTTTCAGAGACAGAAATCAAATAACTTACTAAACGTAATACCTGTCACTTTAGTTGTCGTGCTACGTCACAGTTGTACTCTGCAATTTAGCAACGTTATAATTCGTTGAAGTTAAGAGTTTGGGCTCTTTACAATAGACAGATTACGAAATATTAAATATTATATTTATCTAACTCAAAAACTCAACTCAAAACTCAAAGCATTTATTTCAATTAAACCATTTACAGGCACTTTTGAATTGTCAAGGAATCGGTCAGTCAGAAATATGAAGCTAGTTGCCCATTCCAAAGCGTAGTAGGTAGGTACCTATGGAGAAGAACGGGCAAGAAACTCCACGGACACTCTTTTAAATAAATTGTTACAAAATATTTGTTACATCATTCATGTTGAAATTAAACATGTGAGAACAATGTAGAAAGACGTGCACGTTAGAAGCGTCCGTAATAAAAATATAAAACAAAGAACAATTCAAACATTTAAATCAGCCAAGGCAGCTAAGAGTTGACCTGTCCCAACTGACGGCGCCCGTTCACGAACATGACGCATGGATTAGCACCATTCAGCTCAACCATTTTGAAGGGAGCTAAATGATCCAACACACGCGCCACCATCTGCGAGACATCTGAGTAAGCATGACATACTCACAGCCGCCAGGGCACATTCAAGTCAATAAAATACGTATTACCCGGTAAATGATAGCTCTTTAGTACATAGTACTCACACCTGTGCTCTGAAATTATATAATACAAAGGAAATTGATTCTATAAAATGCAAAAATAGTCTTAAACTCTTCAGCAGCTCCAACAGTGTTTTCAAATGTTAATCAAATAGTTGTGGTTGTGGAGCAGGACCAGCATTGAGCCAAGCATTTTTATCAGCGATGTAATCCCCCAACTTATAATATGCCTGCCTGCATAGTGTGCGTTTTATACAAGATTTGAATTTCGTCTCATTCAGTTGAAGTATGTGGGGAGGAATTTTGTTATAACATTTTAACTAAAAATTTGTGCTCAAGCAGTTACATCTACGAAGAATAGAGTTTAAGAATAAATCATAAGGTTTAAATACATTAATAATAGAAGAAACTATTGTAAAAATCTAAAATAAATTTAATTTAGTTTTATCGTATTTTTAAACAAGAAAGTGTCATCTATAAAAGCCCTTTTTACGATTTGTTAACCTTTATTTACCTAAACCTATGCAGTAGGTCTACGCTTGATGGCTCGAAAAAAAAGACATCAAATTACTTGAATTTTTTGCTTTATAATGTTTGGATATCGATACTATCACGTCTGCGGAGTTTCGCTAGCTAATTTATGTATTATTATTTACATTAAAAATAATACGTCCCTCTGTAAACGTATCGAGGACAGCTTCATTTAAATGTTGGTGTTGTCAAATATATTTATTTTAAACCCAAGGTACAAGACCTACCTTGTACCTTGGGTTTAAAATAAATATATTGTATATATATTGTTAGAAAACTAATATTGTTTTTTTATATTCAAGCCACACTAGACAAGACACCAACTATAAATTATTATTCTGTCGTCGCTAACAGTGCTAACAAATTATTTCCAAAAAATATATAAAAGATGATACCTTCAATGTGATAAATTACACAATATCATATAATATGATAAATTACACAATATCATATAATAATGTTTGCATGCCTATTAAAAAGTAGATTGTACATGGATCATCTATTTTTTATGTTACATCTTATTTATTGCACCTGTGGCGGCATCAACAACGCCACATGCGAACTACGCATCAAACACAAACCCTGTATCGCGGCAAGCAGGGTTTACCACGCGACGAGTATATATACAACGTCCCGACATCAATCGTTGGGCAGCCAGAACACCCGTCTGTTCGGAGGATCCTACCTTTTCTATAGAGGACGAGTGAACTTTACACCCTGTTTCTCATCCCTCTATATACCTACAATCTATGCAAAAACATGTTACTTTACTTTAACACAATGGTACTTTGTAATATGGATGATGCCTGGGTAAAAAAAAAAATCTAATTAGTCCATCAGTCAGATAAAAAAATATTAGACACGTATTGTTTGCTTTATCATATTAATAAAAAAATACTTAGATAAAACGCATTTTAAATTCCAGTGGGGCTCGCTACGTCACAAGTAAGTATACGAGTATAATCTATGTACATACTCGTGACGTCATGGCACATTTTAACTCAATGTATCGCCGTAATCTTTAAGTTACGTAAAAAAAGAAAAAATACGTGTCCAATATTTTTAAGTAACATCAATGACGGACAAAAAAAAATTTTTGTCGTCACCCCTATTGTCTCAATTATTATTTAAATTTATTCATAGGACCAAATAACCAAACTCCCGATTCAGTAACAACCCTACGCAGACCTCTGCCGATCATATGCTCGAGCGGGCCGATGCACGGACCGTGCATATAGTGACGTGGCGCGATAATTACGTAATATATCGATTAATGGAATTAATACTGTCGATATCGTGTTAACTATGGCTAAATTGGCTGGAGTTAAGAGGGTATTGTGCTACTTGAAGTGGCGTGTTGCAGAGGAGATAGTGATTGACTGATTAATACCGAGTCATGCACAAGTCTATACTTGGAGTTATTATGATACAACAATTCGTGTGCTTGGTGGGATTTCCCATTGGCAAAATTGATGAAGTTCATCCCCTATTTAGCTCCTTTAAAGTGGCTAAATAGGGGATGAACTTTAAAAAATCTTTCCTTAATGCTCACCTTCGTTACAAAAAGAAACCTAGTGCAAAATTTCAAGATTCTAGATCCAGCCGTTTAGGCAGTGCGTTGTCTGTTAGTGAATGAATTCAAGATTCAAGTATGCAAGCAACGCGTTTATGTCGATTCATACTAATCAGTTTCAAAGTAAAGTTAACAACATGTTTTTCAAACGTTATTTTTATAAACTGTCAAATGTTTATAGTCTAATTGTTTTTGATGGTGCAATCACTGAATGAAACTAATACCCAGGCCCGTAACAAAATATCTGTAGGCTTGCATTCAAATATTTTGATGAAACCGAGCCATAAAACTAAAAATCATTATAAACCAATCGCACAACCAATGTAAAAGCCGAGCCTTCACATGCAATTTGACATCTATTCTATGTCAAAAACCTTTTTTAAATAATATTTTTGATACATCAATAACACTGAGGGCCTCGTGGATAAATAACAGCCGTACGGGTCGATCGAAGGTCAAGCTACGTTTGCCGCGATCGGTTTGTGGTTGGGTGGACCCATTACATATCGAGTCCCTTCCATGTCTGGGAAAACACGTTAAGACGTTTGGCCCCGGCTGTCATTCGTAGATCTTTGACAGACATTACGGGTAGAGAGAAGCCCAAAAGTCTGACAACCAGTCTTACCAAAGGTATTGTGTTATCCAGTAACTGGGTTGTGAAGGTCAGATAGGCATTTGCTCCATGTAAAATACTGGTACATCTGGTTAGACTGGAAGCCGACCCCAATATAGTTAGAAAAAGGGGTAGGCAGATTTATGATTGATCAATAACACTTTGCGAGACATAAATGCATATTATGTTGACAGACTTGATGATGTTTCATTTAATGTCTAAAATGATAAATATTTTAAATTATCGACAACGTCCATCACCTTACCCCATCACTAATCAACTGGAGCGCACACATAGAACACTCTTTGGTACTTTTACGATAGAGGGCACTGAGACACGAGCGATTACGAGCTGATGTCGTTAATGTGTCGTCGACCTATCGTAACGTTGTCTGTAAATAGTTTATTTGCTCGTTCTTTATGAATTTGATAGCCTTTAGCTCGTGTGGATGAGTTGACAACGGTTTTTATAATGTCAACTGAAAGATAAAAGCTTTTGCACGTACAGAAAAGAAATAAGCATTGATCGTCATATTTGCTCACTATGTGCTATTAACGTGAAAGCGTCAGCGAAATTCATATTTTCTTATTTTGCAGTTCATTACAAATATGATTCGCGGTCGTATCAAATATTTATTTATAGAATTCTAATCATAAAAATCATCAATACAACTTTCTGAATGAATCGCAGGCTACCTTAGCACATTCCCTTTAAAGGCCGGTACTACAAAACCTAACTTAAGACCAACGCATTAAGGCTTGTGCAGACCAGCGCGACTTGTCGCGCGACGCGACACCGGTTATTGTTATACTGTGAAGTTTTCTTAGAAATTGTATTGTTCGTGTCGCGTCGCGCGACATGTCGCGCTGGTCTGCACAAGCCTTTACATAAAAGTAGTAGAAAGCAATCTTTGTTTCAAAATAGTTTTAAGTAATGCTTGAGTACTGAATTAGGTTCTGAAATACTACTAATAACATCACGCCTGTATTCCCCGAAAGGCTTGGCAGAGGCGTACCTTAGTACACCCACATTTCGCCAGTTATGTTCAAGTCCCATGTAATACGTGGCGAGCCTATTGCTATCATCATATTGACAGCAGTGGTGGCCTAGTGGTAACGGCCGCGACTTACGAGTTGTAGGTTCGAACCCAGGCAGGCGCTTCAATTTGTGTAAATTATTTCAAATTCAAATTCTTTATTGCGAACTAAGTGTACAGAATTTTGAAGATGTTAACAATAGGTAGGTTCTTAGAACTTAGTTGCCCGTTAAGGCATTTTAATTTACACGGTAATAACTAAAAAATAAAAAAATACCTATACATACTCAATTTTACAGTTATACAGTTTACATTTTATTATATTAATTATCATTATTCATACATTTTATATTATATCATACAATTCTTATAATTTATATCACATTATAATTAAGTATCACAATCATTTTAATATTAGATAATTATTTTTCTTCAAGAAATTCTTTTACAGAGTAATATGCCTTTTTAAGCAGGAAGTATTTCAGCTTCCTTTTAGAAATACCAATTGGATGGAGGTTCTTAATGTCTATCGGTAACTTATTATATATTTTTATGCCCATACAAAAAATACTATTGCTATATACTGCAGTGTGAGAAGGTCTATTGCGTACCTAATGTATTTTTAAGTCTACTGCTTGTTAATGTTTCATAGCTACTGAGGTTTGATTTAACTAAAATTATTTCATCACCACTGCTCTAAAAACGCTGAAGGAAAACATCGTGAGGAAACAGGCATGTCCTAGCACCAAAAATTCGAAGACATGTGACATCTACCAACCAGCACTGGGCCCGTGTGGTGGATAACGAGGAGGTCTGTGGCCCAGCAGTGGGAACATTACCTATAGGCTGGTTATGATATTGCCATCAACATTTTACAAAGATATTGCCATTGAGGAGCTCGTGGCTAAGTAATAACTGCTGCACGGGTCGATCCGTCAGGTTAAGCTACACTTGCCGGGGTCGGTCTGTGGATGGGTGACCATCTTTACATGCCGAGATTCCTCCGTGTCTCAAAGCACGTTAAACCGTTGGTCCCGGCTGTCATTCGTTGATCTTTGACAGTCGTTGCGGGTCGTCAGAAGCCCGAATGTTTGACAACCAGTCTTACCAAGGGTGTCGCACTACTAGTTACTGGGTTGTGGAGGTCAGATAGGCAGTCGCTCCATGTAAAATACTGGTATACAGCTGAATCCGGTTAGACTGAAAGCCGACCCCAATAAAGTTGGGAAAAGGCTAGGCAGCTTGATTTTGATAATATTGCCATCAACAGGACGCAAATCCAGGTTCTGGGCTGCTACTGAGAAATTCCAGATGAAAAATTCCAATATCACTTTGCCCCACCCGGGAATTGACCCAAGGACCTCATGCTCAGCAGTTGAGCTTGCGATCAGTACACAAAAGAGGCAGTCAGCCTACTTAACATTTTTTTTATAGCGTAAAGTCAAAGATATAAATAAATTTAGATAGATAGTGAAAGCTGTGAACTCGTCGAAAGCAGTAGCGTCCAAGTGTTGGCCGCTAAGGCTGCCTGTCCATTAAAGCGGAGCGAGACAGCGGAGTGGAGCGGAGTTGCGGACAGTTTCTGTCCATTGATGCGGAGCGAGGTAGCATAGCGGAGTTACGGACTGTGCGGAGCGAGGTAGCGGAGCGGTGTTGCGGACTGTGCGGAGCTAGACTGAGTTCACGCGACGAGTAATGATTCCCCGCCCCGGTTCCCCGCTCCACTTCTCCGCTCCGTTTTCCCGATCCGCTTCCCCTCTCCGCTTCTCTGCTCCGTTTTGTTACGGTTTTGTATGAATTTTTAAACTAGTTCGCAAATCCCTGTCCACTGAAGCGGAGCGGAGGTTTAATGCAATTCCATTGGTTAATATTGGCACACCGCTACTCCGCTTCTCTCCTCTCCGCTCCAGTGGACAGGCAGCCTAAATGCACGCACACTAGAAAAGCACAATGACGTGGTGCGAGTGTAACACGTAGCTGTCACACACACCAGTTTATCAAAGTTCACTTGTTTGTTGTAGTTCTTTTGCAGCGCGACACTCTATCTCGACATATAAATAATCAGAGCCTGAAGTAGCTACTCAAGTCTTTTATTTTTCAAAGCAAAAATTTCCCTAATCTCAAATGTCAAGTTTACAGCGGAAAACGTAAACATAACTAAAGTCAAGTCGAAAATAAAATCAAGTTGAAGTTCAAAGGCGTTTTATACGCGTTAACACGTAACTGAGTTTGAGTGACGGTAACGAGACGAGCACGAAACGATATCAAAGCGATTTCACTTTAAAACGGAAGGCTGTTTAGGGGCTAGGCTGTTAGGAAGGTGGTGCAATGGGTAACTTTGTACCCAACTGCGCGACAGCAAACAGGTTGTGTTTTCCACGCGAAGCATCCTAATTGCTGGATGGATTTTTTTAATACATGAGGTGTCGACTCGTCTACGTCGCGTGTTAAAAAAATGTAGTACCATCTAGGCCGTGAATCATAATTATAATTAATTTATCTGTCATTGTTTATCTTATTCCAGGTGCATCGTATTCACATATAATTATAATTATAATTAATGTATACAAAATAATATTGTGAAAACATTTTAATAGAGTAAAGATTCGTGCAGACTAGAGCGACGCGACACCAGTTATTGTTATACCGTGCAGTTTTCTTAGAAATTGTATTGTTCGTGTCGTGTCGCGCCGTCGCGTCGCGCTGGTCTGCACGAGCCTTAACGGTGGAGTTTCTTGCCGATTCTTCTCCATACGAAAACTACCTATAGGAAAGGGCGACTAGAATAATTCTATTTTTTGTAAATTATGACGTTCAAAAGTGCATTTTATATGCCTAGTTGAAATAAATTATTTGACTTGGATAAATATAACACATTACTGAAGCTGAAATAAAAAATGTGTTGTTTGTCAGCTCCGAAGCACGGCTGGAGTTTACTCCTTAATTACAATTTTCTTTTGAATATGCAATAGGCAAAGAGGGTAGATAAACGCAAATCATAAAATAAAATAAAACTACCACAAATGGAAAAAAAATATGGTGATAATTTAGACCTGGTGCTGATCCATGCGTCATGTTCGTGAACGGGCGCCGTCAGTGGGGTCATTTCTTAGCTGCCAAGGCTTATTTTGAAATTATTTTAATTTTTGAATTGTTTTTGCTTTATTACGGACGCTTTTAACGTGCACTCTACATTGTTCTCACATGTATAATTACAACATGAATGATGTAACCAATATTTTTTAACAATATTCTGATTTAAAAGAGCGTCCGTGGAGTTTCTTGCTCGTTCTTCTTCTTCTTCGATAGGAACCTACTACGCGTTGGAATGGGCAACTAGCTTCATATTTCTGACTGACCGACCCCTTGACAATTCAAAAGTAAAATAAATGCTTTGAGTTTGAGTTTGAGTTTGACCTGTCTTTGCGATTTAATTGGATGCACTAAAGTGCAAGTAATCGTGTGTCTCACGTCACAATAAAAAACGTAACGTTTTTGAGTTAACGCTTGTATAAATTCCACTTAATCGACTTAGTATGTATTCCACTTAGCTCGCTCCGAGCCTTACTCGTATATAAAAATCAATAAGGATGTTGACAATATTTTTTGCGGGTCAGGTTCATTATTAAAAAATATTGGACACGTATTTTTTAATTTATTTCCCGAAAAAAAAATTACGGAAATATATTGATTTAAAATGTGGCATGACGTCACTCCCAGGTAGATTTTAATGCGTTTTTTTATTAATATGTTATAGCAAAAAATACGTACACACGTATTTTTTTATATACGAGTATATATGTTATGGATGTTGCTTGTTCGAAATAAAGATTATTTTATTTTTATTTATTTTATATTTTTTTATTATCTGACTGACGCACTAAATAGTATTTTTATGTTTTTCCCCAGTCAACATCCCTATTCATATGGAGTTAGATCCAAAAAAAAAATGAAAATATCAGAACACCCCAATGCATTTATATTTTTTGTCAAGGGCGACGTTACAAGGTCGAATGATTTTGATTACCATTTTATATCCGGCGTGTCATCGGCTTATTCGCGAAAACAAGCGGCAGCTCTCTTTTGCCTCATAATAACCACAACGCGATTTAGTTTTTAGGTTGATAAATGCCAAAAAATAAAAAGTTATTGATTAGTCGCGGTCAACCAAACACAACAGTTCGATAGTCTGACACTTCATTAGTTATTTATGGAGGCCATAATACGCGTTTTATATTGCGAAAGGATTTTAAATTACATTTTTAATAGAATGGCTATCAACACCACACAAGACTGCTGTTCTTTGAAATAGATCACAAAGCTAATCTTCTTTTTTTTCGTCCATTTTTAGGGTTCCGTAGCCAAATGGAAAAACGGAACCCTTATAATTTCGTGATGTCCGTCTGTCAGTCTGTGTGAAAGTGACATAGCCATTTTACTCAGGGACTACTAGAAACTTACCGAATACCTGAAAAGTCTTACCTACGAAAAGACTGAACTTCTTCTACACATAGCATCCTAATAAAAACCTACAATATAACAACATTTCTCATAACATACACACAAACGCGCTCACGCACACTCACAACACAACACACATCAGAACACAAGACGACACCACACACATCCTCTTTCACATCAGACACGTACATTCCCATCTCACACAAATTAGAGGACCTGCATGCAAACACTACACAAACTTGTTCTTTTTATATTTGTTTTTCTTTCCTACCTAAGTAAGTATATACATTATAAAATGATTATATACGGGGTGGCAGTGACATCGACGCGAAGCCGGTTACCATGGATTCAGTACATGACTCTGAACCCCCCTGCGTTGAAATTTTTCGTCGGTTATTAAAAAAAAAATCTGCTGTTTCATAGAAAAGTGCAATACCTACTCGGTCAAAATGTATGGAGCAGCTGTTTTTTTTTTTAAATAACCGACGAAAATTTTCAACGCAGGGGGATTCAGAATCATGTACTGAATCCATGGTAGCCGGCTTCGCGTCGATGTCCCTGCCACCCTGTATATAAGAACTAATGCAATGTTAATGGCTATTATATTATGTGAATTACTCGAGGGGTTTGGCGCTGATAGCCGAAATACAGGCTCTGCCTAGTTCGGCTACAGATGAGCACACCACTTAAAGTGACCTAAATTAGCCTGTTAAAATATTTTGTAATTTTTGTCAAGTTTTCTTTAAATAAATAAATAAAAAAACTATATCGATGTAGATTGTAAAGGACGTGTATTCTGTGCACCGCTAAACAATGGTTTAGTTAAATTACGAAAAAAATATTATGGGTGACTCTCTCCTTAATGGAACCGCGGACTGACTAAATAAAATGCAATGCACTTATTTGTGTTGTTGGAACCCATAATTTAAAAGATTATGATTTTTCTTAGTGACAGCTATTTAAGTCCGAGTATTTTCATATTAAATAACATTGAATTGATTAAATTTCGTATTAAAATAACATTGTTTTTCATCGTTTTTTTCCAGAAACACAAGGAAATATAGTCATGTTTTAATTTAATTTTGATTTAAATTTTGACCTAAATTTGTTTTTGTTTTAATTTTAATTTAATGTTTATTTAATTTTGTTTTGATTTTTATTTAATTTTGTTTTGATTGTAATTTATTTAAATTTTGATTTTAATATTGATCTTAATTTTTTAGTTTTTGTTTTGATTATAATATTGTTTTTGATGTTAATGTTACTAACATATTTTTCTAAGTTCTAATACTAATACAATATGGATGATTTCCGAAATGAATTATTGAAATGAATAAACTTATTTTTGCGGTCGATAAAATCAATACTGTGCATGCGTAAATATTCATCCCGACTACGGAACACTTCACCATGCGTGGGCCTTCACGCACTTGGCCGGTTTTTATATCAAAGAGCTAGGTACTCTGAAACTGATACGAAAATCTAATTGCCACTCGACAGTCAACACCTACACAGTCTGGAAAAAAAACTATTTTTATCACAGTCTACAAAAAGTACAAACAACAAAATAGATAAGTTCTCAGTGTGTCTAAACTTTGCCATCAACTGTGACCTCAGTTTGCCGACAAGTCTGTTGAGTGGTAAAAAGTCACCTTTTTCTATTTGTTGGTTCATCAGGGAGAGCTTTTTGATCGAGTTTTCTGTGAAAAATAGTGAATTTTATCTTTGTACTTGTAGAAGATATTTTTATCTAGTTTTATTTGTTGGGAAAACGTTACTGAGTTGACTAATCGGGACGGCAGCGCTGCCTAGCGGCGCTCGACAGAGTCTACAACATAACGCTCGGACCGGCCGAGGCTAAGCAGAGGTGGCGGTCAAGTAGTGAAGACGTTTAGAAACCGTCACGCGTTTTGAATAGTTATGTCGTGTACTTACAGTGTGTGTATTGCTAGTGTGATTAATTTGATAGTAAATTACAATTTGATCTGAACTGCAAACGGTTTTTATAATGCACAATAACTAACACTACCCATTAGTACGTCCACAGTAAATCAAATCAAATCAAATCAATTGTTTATTTGCTAGAAATGTGAGATCTTATAACCTAAGTGTCATTGTATTCTGCCTGCAAGCAAGCGTGCAAATTTTTTATTAAGTTATCATACATTATTATTTTATTACTATTATTATTAAATACTATTACCATGCATTTATTTATATTTTCAATATTCTTATAATTATAGGTACTAATTTTAAATTTTATGTTCCATAAATTCCTTAAAACTATAAAAACAACACTCTAAAAGCCATTCTGTTAATTTTGTCTTGAACACGTTATTATTAGTAGTTAAAATATGGCTGATAATAACGATATATTTTAGTTATATTTTTTTTGTTAGGTTCTACTTTGCTGTTTTAGTCAAGAGGTTTGTTTATTGTGTAGTTGCAATTTCAATCTAAACATATTATAAATTAAAGTCGCTTTTCGTATGTATCTGTGTGACCGCGTTGTTCTTCTAAACTGAGCAACGGATTTTGATGTGGTTTTCACCATAAATAATTTATTCCGGAAGGGTTGGTTTATGTGCATAATACATTAATAATAAACTTGCTTATATCTTAAGTCATAAAATCGTGTGAAGCTCGGGCGGGTCGCTAGTGTTACATAGCTCTAAAATTTATTCACGGCTACATTAAGTTTACTACGACATGCTAGGTCCCAAAACGTAAAAAAAAAACATGATACCCAGCTAACTACTCCACCAAACGCGCCATCTATTTGAAATTGAAGGCGCATTTATCTCGTAGCATATCAGTGGGTAAGGATTTTTTTTCCCGTCTATGGGAAACCCAAAGGAAGGTTATGATTTTAACAGGCTATGTTTGTATGTACGAGTATGTATGCTCCGATTTGTCGACTCCGGATTTTTTATTTGTCTGCTTGTGGTGTCTTGTTTTAAATACCTTTTTGGTTGGCATTTGTGTCGTAGTTAGATTTTTTGTTTTTTATTGTTCAAGGCCAGAGGTTCAGGACCAGAATAATCAAGGTTTCCAAACTCATTTCCTAAAAATCCACTCAATATACTTTTATCTGAAGAACATAAATATAAATTCGAATCTTATACATCTTTACCTAACTTAGAGTACCAACTGCGCCGAAAGAGTGACAGATTACAAACCTTTTTAAGCCTCATTAAGTGCCCGATCCCTCTCATTTGTAGGGTAACGGGGTAAATAAGGGTAAACAGGGTAAACAACAGTTTCTTTTACATACTCAATCAGTTCTGGGATGTTGGGTAGAAACTGTATTTTGGGGTTTTGAAAAAGTTCGAAGACTTGGTTTGAGGCAAAAATAAGTTTGATATATGTTTTCTGTAGTAGGTAGTACGTATGCGGATGCATTTTTCAGTTTGAAAATAATCTTTTGACTTCCCCAAAAATCTTTCCACTTTGGCAAATATCATTCAGGTTCAGAAGTTGAAGTGCACTCACGAATTGGAGAGAAAGAGAAACATACAATTTAAGCGTCTCAAGTAGCTAGCTCATTTCATAAACCAGTAAAATTATCGTCTAGAATTATCAGTAATTTGATTGACTAAAATATTGTATGTGTTGTGTAGGTTTTATTCAAACTCATAATTATTTCTATGAAAGCATTTAACCGTATTTTTTTTTAGATGGAAAATCATCAAATGACTCCTCCCGCTCTGGGTGGAGCGAGAGGGTGTGTCAGACTTTTACTGACTAAAACCCACCCGTGTTCCTTCCGTTGCCTGTGTGCCGGGGCCGAGATATCCCTTTCGGACAAACCCGCAACCCCAGGCAGGAAAGCATTTAACCTTACGTTAGAATCTGGAACAAGTTAGAAGGTCCAAATTTTTACGATTTCTTCATAGCTTCATTTCTTTTGACCGTAAAGGTTTGCAAAGTAAGACACCCAGCATTAATACATCAAAAAAGAATCCCCCACGCGAACGTAACCACATCTGGCTCCCAATTTCTTTTCCCCCATTCCTGAAGTCATAAATAAAAGCCGTTATAACACGCCAATCAAATGAGTTGCCTTCTGTATTCGAATATGAAGTATTAAGTCATAAATACACGTCGAAGTTTGAAGGAATTTCCGCCTGCGAGCGTAAAAAATGAATCGTGTCCATCAAATGCTCGGCGAGCTGGATTTGCGAGATTACCATCTCGCAATTTAGTTTGTTTGCGATAATCTTTTGTTCCTTTTTCAGGAATTAGGCCTTTTGTACACACGTTTTTCATGCCGTGGAAAACTAAGCTTTATTCACCGTGTGTAGGCACGGTCGTCAGTGTTGTATGGATCACTATGGAAGCTTGTTGACAGACACGTTTTTTCAACGGCGCGGTTTATTTGCCGTGTGTAGGCACGGTCGTCAGTGTTGTATGGATTACAATGGAAGCTTGTTGACAGACAAGTTTATTCTACGACGCGGTTTATTTGCCGTGTGTAGGCACGGTCGTCAGTGTTGTATGGATTACAATGGAAGCTTGTTGACAGACAAGTTTATTCTACGACGCGGTTTATTTGCCGTGTGTAGGCACGGTCGTCAGTGTTGTATGGATTACAATGGAAGCTTGTTGACAGACACGTTTTTTCTACGGCGCGGTTTATTTGCCGTGTGTAGGCACGGTCGTCAGTGTTGTATGGATTACAATGGAAGCTTGTTGACAGACAAGTTTTTTCTACGACGCGGTTTATTTGCCGTGTGTAGGCACGGTCGTCAGTGTTGTATGGATTACAATGGAAGCTTGTTGACAGACACGTTTTTTGTACGGCACGGTTTATTTGCCGTGTGTAGGCACGGTCGTCAGTGTTGTATGGATTACAATGGAAGCTTGTTGACAGACAAGTTTTTTCTACGACGCGGTTTATTTGCCGTGTGTAGGCACGGTCGTCAGTGTTGTATGGATTACAATGGAAGCTTGTTGACAGACAAGTTTATTCTACGACGCGGTTTATTTGCCGTGTGTAGGCACGGTCGTCAGTGTTGTATGGATTACAATGGAAGCTTGTTGACAGACAAGTTTTTTCTACGACGCGGTTTATTTGCCGTGTGTAGGCACGGTCGTCAGTGTTGTATGGATTACAATGGAAGCTTGTTGACAGACAAGTTTTTTCTACGACGCGGTTTATTTGCCGTGTGTAGGCACGGTCGTCAGTGTTGTATGGATTACAATGGAAGCTTGTTGACAGACACGTTTTTTGTACGGCACGGTTTATTTGCCGTGTGTAGGCACGGTCGTCAGTGTTGTATGGATTACAATGGAAGCTTGTTGACAGACAAGTTTTTTGTACGGCACGGTTTATTTGCCGTGTGTAGGCACGGTCGTCAGTGTTGTATGGATTACAATGGAAGCTTGTTGACAGACAAGTTTTTTGTACGGCACGGTTTATTTGCCGTGTGTAGGCACGGTCGTCAGTGTTGTATGGATCACTATGGAAGCTTGTTGACAGACACGTTTTTTCTACCGCAAGATTTATTCATCGTACTTAAAAGAAATCGTGCCGTGTACAAAGGGTCTTAAGGCTGCATATTCTGAAAGTTGGCAACGTCGCAAATAGCTGTCCAATATTTCGCAGTTTTGATATACGGTACACCTCTGCCTTACCTTTCGGGGAAGACAGGCGTTGTGTTAAGTGTGATATATATAAAAGTTATCTGAAAAATCGATCCTGAATATAAAAATACACTACTGATCACTTTAAATACATTTCAGACCCGTCTTTCATATTCTTGCTATAAATTACTGATTTTCATATAATTTTTATCCGCCGATTTATTTCAATCACCAAAATATTTAATCGACTCTGTTCACTTTGAAAACGCGATCAAATTCAATAAAAATAAAACTTATAAAAACCGTTTAGTCCGTGTACGGGAAATTTTATTCTTCAACATAGCGATGAAAAATGCTTTGCTCCACTTGGTGGCATTCCTTACATGGCTATGAAGGGGAATTCATAGTGCGGTGGATGCGGTTTTTATTTATTGCTGTTGAAATAATTACTAGGATTAGGTACTTGGTTTAATGCATGCTAATTTAGGATGATATGGGCAGGCGAATGATAATTGCAATGCTTGTAAAAGGCTGCTTAGTCATATACTAACATAACATAACACCAACATTGTACACTTAGTTCGCAATAAACGTTTTTGACTTTGACTTTAAATCCATTTTATCCGAGACGATGAGTCGGAGTATTGAGCTTTCAGGTCCTGAGTTCGATATCCGAGTCGGACAAAGTGGTATTTATTAGGTTTTTCTATTATTAGTAGCATCTCTGGGTCTGAGTTTGTGCCTGTGAATGGCAATAAAGGGCCAGGAGCTTCGCTGTATTATAATTATAAATTCCCGCCAAAAGTTCTGTCTAATGTCTATTTTAAGACAATAACGAGACGACAAATAATTGTCAACACAGGAACATGTTTCCTTGGTAACAATATATAAGTATCATAATGTAAGTACCTTTTACTTATTGAAAAGGTAAAAAAATATCCTAATAACACTAAAGATCAAAAAAAGAATGGGCTTTTTATGAATAAAACTTAACGTTTAATTAAAAGTTTGTAGTCTTCGAAGCTACAAAATTTCTTTACTAAACAACAAGTCTTGGCTATGAATACGAGTAGAAGAAAACTTAGGAGCTATCGTTTGGTATGTAATAACAGTACGAGCTCTCTTCTTTCTAAACATTGAACTACATTACCATAGATATTATACGCAACTAGTGTGATATGGGGTGGTTTACTGTCTTATGAGTAGGATTCCACAGTCGGGTAAGAAGTACTTTGGGGCGTATGGTAGTAGGTTTATTAATGGTTTATTGTAATAAAACGTAAGTCAACAGGACTTCAATCAATCTGCCCAGCCTTTTCCCAATTATGTTGGGGTCGGCTTCCAGTTTAACCGGATGCAGCTGAATACCGTAATCTACATGGAGCGACTGCCTTTTTGACCTCCACAACCCAGTAACTTGGTAATACGATACAATACGATTTAGTCGCCGCAGGAGACGCCCCGGGCGTCGGGAGTCACGAGCCGACTTCCGGCCACCGCAGGCGCGGGCTTGCGGACGGTGAGCAATAAGTAGCTCCGCTTCCGATTAGGATCAGGCCCGGGTCGACGGCGCGTTGTGTTCCACGCGCGCCTCAAAGAGATGTCAGCACCAACTGACGGGGTCCGTAAGGGCGAATGCCTGCCAGGGTTGCTTGTTTGTTCGAAAGGGATATCGCGGCCCCGGCACACAGGCAACTGAAGGAACACGGGTGGGTTTTAGTCAGTAAAAGTCTGACACACCCTCCCGCTCCGCCCAGAGCGGGAGAAGTTATTTGATAATTTCCCACCCTCAAAGGACATGCAAATACATTAAAAGACTTTTAGCACAACAGGTTTAATTGTTATCACACCACAAACACTATTCACACTCGTCTCTGTTAATTGCTGCAATAACACTACACATACATATGGTTATTTCGCGAAGTCCCCGACTTAGGCTAAACTGGGCCGTTTGCTTGAATGTCTTGCAACAGGCTTCTAAGAGGTTATAGCCGGCAGCTTAATTGCTATTGCGATTGCAATCACAACCCGAAAGCTTTTGAAGGAAATTGCTAATCCATTACTTTATACGTTTGATAAATTAAAATTTAAAAAATGCAACGAACAAGATTCAAACAAATAAAACCGGCCAAGTGTACGGACGTACGCACCTAATAAAGCACGATATTTGCACTCAATTCCTATTTTAATGCCATAATTATTTAAGAATATCAGTAAAGGGTACAGAAGATTGGGCACCCCTCTTTGAGGAGTGGACAGAGAGGCGCCACGGCGTCCTTACCTTCCGCCTGACGCAGGTCCTCACCGGACACGGTTGTTTCGGGAGGTTCCTGTTCAGGATAAAGCGGGAGGAAACGCCCGAGTGTCACCATTGTGTGGATCACCTGGAGGACACGGTGGAGCATACGGTGGAGGTCTGCCCAGCTTGGGCGGAGCACCGCCGTGTCCTCACGGAGGCGATCGGCGGCGGCGATCTCTCGCGTCCGGCCCTGGTTCAGGCCATGGTCCGGAGCGAGAGTGCATGGGAGGCAGTTATCTCCTTCTGCGAAGCAGTTATGCTCGCGAAGGAGGAGGCGGAGCGCGCGAGGGAGATTCAAGCTGCACGCCCTCGCGCCCCTAGCCGCCGCAGGAGACGCCCCGGGCGTCGGGAGTCACGAGCTGACTTCCGTCCACCGTAGGCGCGGGCTTGCGGTCGGTGAGCGATGGGCAGCTCGCCGTCCGATAACGACCAGGCCCGGTCGACGGCGCGTTGTGTTCCACGCGCGCCTCAAAGGGATGTCAGCACCAACTGACGGGGTCCGGAAGGACCAACGCCTGCTGGGGTTGCGGGTTAGTCTGAAAGGGATATCGCGGCCCCGGCACACAGGCAATGGAAGGAACACGGGTGGGTTTTAGTCAGTAAAAGTCTGACACTCCCTCTCGCTCCGGCCAGAGCGGGAGGAGTCATTTGATGATTTCCCAAACAAAAAAAAAAAAAAAAAGGGTACAGATCTTCTGTACCCTTTTTTTTTTTTTAGTTTAAACCTTGATAAAAAAAATAAAATGAAAATTACTTTAAGAAAGGGCGAACTAAGCCAGCACCTAATTTCGTAACACGAATACACAAACAATCCGAATAATTTTGAAAGAAAATTGCCTACATATCTAATATAAAAATTTATTGCCATGCATTTTAGTCATGCAAAAACTCGGGTACGTTATACTAAGGTAGTTAAGGATTTTTTTTTTTTAAACCCAAAACAAATTATAAAAATCGCAAAATTCTAAATTTTGTCTCACGTGCTATACTCGTAAAGTTCAGCGGGTCATAATTAGTGTTTGATAAATTCGTCTGTTTATCAACGTTATAAATGTCTTTGAACTGTCAAAATGATTGGCATAGCTTTTGTGTGTGTTACGCAACCCCTTGACTATGTTCACAGTTTCAGTCCCTTCTCCAATCCACTTACGGCCGAATTCTTAAGCCCGCTCGTATCACAAATAACTAAATGAGTTTAGCGCGAAAAACATTTAAAACATCATTCTGCCTGTGTCATCCTCAAACGATGGACGGAAATAGAACGATGTTTTGGTCTGTGGTGCAATCGGGCCTAAGTGTCCTTTAAATCTCCAGCATTCTTCGCCCAACTCAAGATGTATTGCAGTGACAGAAGACTTTTCGAAGGGGATTTCGCAAACAATTGTCAAATATTTCGCTGTTTTGATTAATTTATCAATATCTATACTATATCTAAACTAATAATATAAAGATAAACGATTTTTGGTATGTTTGTTTGTAATGAATAAACTCAAAAACTACTGGAACGATTTTAAAAATTATTTCTCCACTAGAATGCTATATTGCTGAGTAACATAAGCTATAATCCTTTATTCGCATAATATCAGATTCGCTAAATATTATATTCTCAAAATATTTGATTCGCTAAATATTATATTCTCAAAATAGCCGAAGTACAATCAAGCACTCAAAATAATAAAGCCAAGACTACTTTGTTTTGCCTTTTTTATTTTACAATATTTATTTCACGCAGGCGAAGCCACTGGCGGAAGCTAGTAATAAATATTTTAGTGAAAGTTCTTAAGCACCATCTTAAGAACGGCTATTTTAAATCAGGTCACCGCTAGACAGCCTAATAAGCCTAATCTGCGTTCGCAGTTTATTTGTCAAATATGTAAACAAACACGAGTTTTAGGAAAAACAACTGTAATGCTGACACATAAGGTTCAGTTTGCGCTACAAGTTCATATTTTTTATGACTTTTTCAACAGTACTAGGCAGTCTAAAATCAAGTTTATTTACACTGATACAAAGTTGATGTTTGTTTAATTAAGTGGAATAAACATCAATTGGAAACAAGGATTTAAATAGACCTAACATACATGCATAAACTCACGCCTACATCCCATGGCAGAAGGCAGAAACAAATCTGTGTGGTTCCTTCCTCAAGAGACCAGACACAATCTCAGACACACACAGACACTAATCTACATGGTCCTGACATGATCTGACCAAGATAATGGCTGGAGTTTAAAAGAGACTGTGACCTCTGAGTTTATTCCGGTGTTTCTTCTCAGAGTAGTCGGATATAACACCGACCTCTTCTAGAAAACATTATTGATGTGTAAAAGTGATGTCATAATTTTTAATTTATTGAAGAAGAGAGAAAGGCTACACGTCACACGGGATTACCTACACACCTTACGTTACACAGAAATTATTCAAATAGCAAAGTGAAGTAATCAAGAGGTTTAATCAAGCGAGCATAGCGAACTAAATCTAAGTTAGTCGACAAATATTTGGACTTACAAATTACGTACGGGACTTTGCGTTTGTAAAACGATTTACATATTTCCAAAATGGAGAGTGGTGGAGTTTCTCCGAAGAGATAGTTTAGGTAGTTGGAGTTTAAGGCTGCCTGTCCACTGG
Source organism: Agrochola macilenta (assembly GCA_916701695.1). Taxonomy (NCBI): domain Eukaryota; kingdom Metazoa; phylum Arthropoda; class Insecta; order Lepidoptera; family Noctuidae; genus Agrochola; species Agrochola macilenta. The sequence goes on from OU753576.1 coordinate 1,960,464, forward strand.
AGCGGAGAGGAGAGGAGCGGAGTAGTAGTGTGCCAATATTAACCAATGGAATTGTATAAAACCTCCGTACCGCTTCAGTGGACAGGGATTTGCGAACTAGTTTAAAAATTCATACAAAACCGGGAAGCAGAGTGGGGAAACGGAGCGAAGAAGCGGGGCGGGGAACCGGAGCGGGGGGTAATTATTACTCGTCGCGTGAACTCGGTCTAGCTCCGCGCAGTCCGCAACACCGCTCCGCTACCTCGCTCCGCATCAATGGACAGACACTGTCCGCAACTCCGCTCCACTCCACTGCCATTCTCCTCTCCGCTGCCTCGCTCCGCTTCAATGGACAGGCAGCCTAAGTTTGAGTGCATTATTATAACAAACTACAATATACATGACGGAGAGGGTACTTCTTTCTTTGTTATTATCAGCCATATTTTAACTACTGTGGGTGTATTGTGGGTAGTGTTGGTTATTGCGCAATAGAAAAACCGTTTGCAGACAAGATCAAATTATAATTTACTATCAAATTAATCACACTAGCAAATCACACCCTTTAGGTACACGACACAACTATACGGAACGCGCGACAGTATCAAAACGTGTTAACTACTTGACCGCCACCGACCAACTCTGCTTGTCTCCGGCCGGTCAGTCAAATCAGTGATGTATTTCCGACATACACACGAATATTTTTTGTATCTCGTCTTCATTCCCTGAAGTGGTAAACAGATTTAAACTTTACATACATAATCAGCTTATATTATTTAAACATTACATACATAATCAGCCTATATTATTTAAACATTACATACATAATCAGCCTATATTATTTAAACATTACATACATAATCAGCCTATATAATTTAAACATTACATACATAATCAGCCTATATTATTTAAACATTACATACATAATCAGCCTATATTATTTAAACATTACATACATAATCAGCCTATATTATTTAAACATTACATACATAATCAGCCTATTATATTATTGACACTGCTGTGACACAGGCCTCTCTGTGAGAGGACACAGATGTATTAGTGCAACCACATTTGGCCAGTTATGATTTAAGACCCACGCTTTAAGGCGACGAGCCTTTTCGGAAATATAACTTATAATTTATATTACTTAGGTTTTGCCTGCGGTTTCACTTGCGTGGAAGTCAGAAATTAACTCAAGGGAATGTCCTATCCCTGCCAGGGTTGCGAGTTTGTCCGAAAGAGATATCGCGGCCCCGGCACACAGGTAATGAAGGAACACGGGTGGGTTTTAGTCAGTAAAAGTCTGACACGCCCTCTCGCTCCGCCCAGAGCGGGAAAAGTCATTTGATGATTCCCACCTTAAAAAAAAAAAAAGGTTTACCTATCGGGATAAAAACTATTCCATGTCCTAACCTAGGTCATAGTGTATCCGTGGGCCGGAAAAGGTATCAAACAGACAGAGTTACTTTCGTATTTATAATATTGTGTAGTAAATAGTTTAAAATATAGAGTATATAGTAATATAGTATAGTATGGAAGGATAATACGCTTAAATTATCCGAAGAGTTGAGTTTATTGGAATAGAGGACGAGCCTAATATCGTTTACTGCGCACAAATATAGACTCTAGGCCGCTGCTGACTTACTAATTGAAAATCCCAACAGTTGGCCCTACCTGAAAATCGATCCCAAAACCCCTCGCTCAGCAGTTAACTTGAAAGCTATTGATTTAACTTGTAACATAATTTGCGAAATGTGGTTGTATATATAACAACTTCTGCCAATCCGTTCGAAGAATACAGATTTTACTTAATTTTACATGAATAGGTAGGCACGTGGGGGTAGGTATGTGTGGCGGCATCTATATCGCCACATGCGAACTACGCATTATACTGACGTCACACAAAATCGCGCAAACAGTGTTTACCGCGCGATTGGAATTTATATAATTTTCTGACATCAATCGTTGGGCAGTTGCCCACCAGATAAAACACTCGTCAGAGGATCCTCCCTTTTCTATAGAGGATGAGTGAACTTCACACCCTGTTCCTCATACCCTCTAAGGTGTATAGAGGAAATATTTAAATAAATATTTATTCCACAATTTTCGTTATTGCACCGACAGTCCGCGTCAAATAACTTTGCCGCTCTGAAGTAGGCTACGAATGACTGCGCAGTAGTCAATCTTCCCTAAAAAACAGTAGCGCGCATGCGCAACCTAACTTGAGAGCGGCGAAGTTATTTGACGCGAACTGTACCACTGATTATCTCTGCATCATCCAAAGGTTGAATGGTAGAAAAGGCATATATAAAAGTATTAAATAAAAAAGAAAGAAATCAAAACTGAAGGCCAATTCTCGTACTTAAAAAACGTTCACAATCAAGTCGTAATCTGTCAAACTTGTCAAAAATGTTGGTCATCATCATCATTTCAGCCGAAAGTCTATGGTGTTAAAATGCGTAGAAAGCGCTGCAGCCACAGAACAGATAAAAGAGGTTAGAAAGGAAATAGTTCCTGATTTGTAGAACGAACTTTGTAGAACGAGTGTCGCCGCATATCTCCCACTATTTAACTTACCTAAAAGCAAGAGACCAATAGTACGCGCATTACGCACACAAATAAACCACACGCACTTAGATCGCGAGTTTGCTATTGGTTGTCACACTAACGCAAACACTGCGCTTGACGTACACTCACACACGCGCAAAAGCAATTTATTTCTCATACATGTTACGGCAACCAAAAGGTCGATTATTGATATCGATAAAATTACTGTAATTTTTAAGTTTTGAAATTTTTAGCTATAATTTCGGGAAGGGGGACAATTAGTGTGGACTTCTTTTATCAGGATCTGCTGGAAACCTACAATGTTTTCATTATAAATGAGGTTGGTCACCTCAAACCAAATTTTAGACGAAAAACCCACTCAGAAACTAAATTAATAATCCACAATAAACAATAATTGGTAAACAAAGTTATTTTAATTATAATATTACTGATAATAATCATTTAATTTTGTATCAAACACACAATGACTTAATTAATATCGACATTGTTTACAACTTAGTACAACACTATCGATACGCGTGGATTTCGCGGAATTTCAACTTTGGCTCGGTGCACGCGACGTTCGTAGTGAACGCAATACATCGCGCGATCACTCATCTAACTACAAGATGGTACCCATGCATTGCAACTAGGGTTTCTCATTTCCCGACTTTTTTTTGTTCCCGGATACCGAGACTTCTCGAGCACCATTTCCCGGGAATTCCCGAGAAGTCGGGAATTTGACTAACCTCAATAAAAATGTATTTTAAAATAAAATACACATTTTCGTAATCAACAATATGTTCATTTTAATCAGTCATCGTCAATTAACAAAAAATATGCCTTCTTAATTTCCTTTATAATCACAGAGTTTTAAGCGAGATTTTAGATGGCTGAACCGGAACAAGATGGAGTTGGTTCTTCTGCTCCAGCTTGTGTCTTTACCGAAATCTTGTAGTTGTAGCTGTAGGTGTTTTATTAGTCCGCTTGTGTTTGAGCCTTTTATAGAGAGCTGTTTCGGGCATTTCAGGCATTGTGCCGTCAACGAATCTTTATTCTTCGAAAAATACTTCCACACTTTCGACTTCTCCATACTAGTACCTTTAAAATATACAACAAGCTGTTTACGATACCAGATAAAAATAGTAATGAAAATAACATGCGCGGAACGCTGATTCATTTCTAGGTAAAATACGTACCTATTGTTTGTTAAGTTGAAAGAGTCATAAAAGTGAGAGTTTGTTTAATAAAATGTTGGGCATTGCATCTAATATGAATTTGTATTAAAAGATATGATTAAAATAAACTCCGCTTTAGGTATTAGTAGGTAAAATAAAAAAAACAAATAAGATGGTTCTGCGAGTGCACAATTTCATAACAATAGGGATATTCATATTTATTTGCTGCTTATTCCATAAATAAGTTATGTAATCAAGAAATATAATATTAGGTACTTACGTTTATTGAGAAGGCTGATATTTGGAACACAAGTCTCCGACGACTCTAGATAAGCGCACCGACACAATCTACGCCGTCAAATGTTTGCGAGTGACTGACTACTCGTAAACTAAACAAACAGAGAGATCACGGGGTGGGGCGGGCGGGAGGTGGTGCCTTATTGGGTAGTAAAAGGATGTAAAAGGGGAGAGGAGATAGAGGATATAATTTTTGTTATAAGTAACACATTAACATCAAATTGCATTTCTTTTTTATTTCTTGACTTCCCGGGTACTTAACCATTTTTTTCCCGTCTCGACTAAGGCCAAATTTCCCGGGAATTCCCGCTTCGAGACTTCTCGATGAGAAACCCTAATTGCAACCAATGTATAATTTTGCATCTGTTAGCGATTGTATCGTTTTTGTCTACAAACTACATAATACTATTGTAATAATTACAAATATTACTTGTATTTTAAGGTTTTTGGACTTACCGGTGAAAAGAAATCCCTTCCCGGGCTACACTACACACCTGGCTTCTTTTCCGACACGTTATGATAGCGCAAGACGGCATAATTCTTTTTTTTCGCGGAGCTTCCCACGTTATCACAATATGAGCGCGACTGTTGGCCGGTGAACCAAAATTCGGTTAACTATGAGCGTTTACTTATACGTGCGGCGCGCCTGCCCCGCCCACAAGGCCCTTCTAACCTCTTTTATCTGTTCTGTGGCTGCAGCCCATTCTCTAGTGAGTCCCTTAATCGCCTTTTACGACACCCACGGGAAGAAATAGGATGGTACTATTCTTTGCGTCCGGCACCACACGGAACATGTTGGTAAATAGATTATATTTTTGACAGATTGCGAATGAGCTGCGAATGCGAACGTTCTTAAAAAATAGGGGAATTGTCCCTCGGTGTATGAACGTAAACGATGCAAAACGAGTATGTAAGGATGGTAGCAGGTGCCATTCTGTAGTGTCTGCTTACCCCCATGGGAAGAAGGCGAGAGTTTATGTATTTATGTGTAAATAAATAAATAGGTATTCTGTGTCCTTTAGTAAATTAGTGCCTTTGCATGATTAATTCGCCGAGTCTCTGGTGTCCATAATTAGTTCTGTCATCGTTAATCACTCCAAATCGGTGTACATGTCTTCGAAACGCAGAATCCTGAAACCTTGGATTACCGCAGGTCTGCTACGTTGTATCCGAAATAGAGATAGCATGGCTCGAACCCTGTTGGCGGATCCTGAAAATTACACTCTCATGGTCACATATAAGCGATACCGTAATTTTTGTAACAAGCTTCTCAACAATTTAAAACATGCCTATGAAAGTAAAGAGTTTCAAACGGCGAAGAACAGCCCTAAAGCAACGTGGAAGGTCATTAAAAATATCACCGGAACTAGCCTTAACGCGAAATCTCCTAACGAGCTACTAGGGATGTCTTCGGATGCAAAGTCTTCGGTCAACAGTGTTAACGAGTTTTTTGCCAATGTTGGAAAGAACTTGGCTGACAAATTCTCATCCACCTCGTATACCTCGGAGTATTCTCTCGATGCGCCGCCTTCTAACTCGCTGGTACTTCTACCCACAGATGAAGTAGAGGTCTCAAATCTCATTATTGGGTTACGAGCAGATGCTGCGGTGGGTTGGGATGGCATCTCATCGAGACTGTAAAATCCTGTCTGCCCGCGATTGTCCCAGCCATCACTCATATCTGCAATCGATCTATTTCCACAGGTTGCTTTCCCAGGGTTTTTAAGAGGGCTATCGTTCATCCAATCTTCAAGAGTGGGGACAGACACGGTGTAGATAATTATAGACCAATCTCAGTCTTGAATGCCATCTCTAAAATATTAGAAAAGATACTTAACAAACGTTAGGTAGACTATCTTGAGTCATACAAATTATTAAGCAACAACCAGTATGGTTTTAGAGGTGGCAGGTCAACTGAAAATTCGGTTGCTGCCTTGGTGGATCATGTGGTATCTAAACTAGATAGTAAATTGAAATGCTTGGCTATTTTCCTCGATCTTTCCAAGGCATTCGACACTGTGTCTGTTCCACACCTCTTATCTAAGCTGGAAGCTACGAGCATACGCGGACATACCTTAAAAATCTTCCAGGATTACCTATGTGATAGAAGCCAATGCGTCAAACGACGTTATTAGTGACACTAAATCAATGAGTTTCGGCGTTCCTCAGGGCTCAATTTTGGGCCCCACCCTGTTTCTTATTTATATAAATAACTTATGCAAAATGTCTCTAACGAACTGTTCTATTTATACTTACGCAGATGATACGGCCTTGCTTCTTCACGGTAGTGACTGGCCTGAAACAGTAAAATTCGCGGAACTTGCTCTAAACTCAGTGATGAAATGGCTTTCAAATAACATCCTAACCTTAAATCTTAAGAAAACAGTGTACTTACCTTTCTCCTTACTATCCACTAACCTCCCTCCACCGGATTCAATGGTGCTTAGAGCTCATACTTGCTCACGCGGTCTATCCTCCTCACAATGCGGCTGTCCACAACTCACAAGGTGTGAGTCTGTTAAGTATCTTGGAGTCTATGTGGATAGTTCTTTGAGCTTGAAACCTCACCTTAACAATCTCATATCGCGAGTCCGCAAGTGTATATTTATTTTTAAAAAGCTAAGGCACTCCGCGGACTTCCGTACGATAAAAACTGTTTATTATGCCATGTGTCAAAACATAATAAAATACTGCATCACAGTGTGGGGTGGGACTCCCAAGACAACCTTACTGCCTCTGGAACGAGCACAGAGAGCTGTCCTCAAGGTTATGACCTCGAAGTCGTTTAGATATCCCACCTCGGCTCTCTACACCGAATGTCAGGTCCTCACTGTAAGACAGCTTTTTGTTCTTGGCACTATTCTGCGCAAACATCCCTCCGTGGTATACAAGCCGAATGCTGCAAAAAAGCGTAGATACTTTGAAGTATGCTCAACTCGCGGATGCAGAACGGCCCTTGCTCAGCGTCATTATAATATTCTGTCCAACCATTTATATAATAAAATAAAAAAACTGTGCACCATTGCTCCCATGTGCCTAAATGAATGTAAGACCAGGGTCACAAAGTGGCTATTGACACTAAGTTACGATAAGACTGAAGATTTACTACATGTATCAATCGCATAACCTAATGTAGTTAATAATGTTATATATTTATAGTTTATAGTTATACACAGACTTACATAAACACAAGTTTTTCACCATATTTATCTCCCAATAAACTCAAACTCAAAACTCAAACTCAAAGCATTTATTTCAAATAAACCAATTACAGGTACTTTTGAATTGTCAAGGGGTCGGTCAGTCAGAAATATGAAGCTAGTTGCCCATTCCAACGCGTAGTAGGTTCCTATGGAAGAAGAAGAAGAACGAGCAAGAAACTCCACGGACACTCTTTTAAATCAGAATATTGTTACAAAATATTGGTTACATCATTCATGTTGTAATTATACATGTGAGAACAATGTAGAGAGACGTGCACGTTAAAAGCGTCCGTAATAAAGAAAAAAACAATTCAAAAATTAAAATAAATTCAAAATAAGCCTTGGCAGCTAAGAGATGACCAGTCCCCACTGACGGCGCCCGTTCACGAACATGACGCATGGATCAGCACTATTTAGCTCAACCATTTTGAAGGGAACTTTATGATCCAACACACACGCCACCACCAGCGAGACATTTGAGTGAGCATGACATACTCTCAGCCGCAAGGGCACATTTAGGTCAATGAAAGACGTAGGTACCCAGTAAATGGTAGCTTTAAAGTAGGTACATAGTGCTCACACATGTGCTATGCAATTATATAATACTATGAAATTGAATTTATACAATCTAAAGATAGTCCTACAATCTTCAGCAGCTCCAACAATATTTTCGAATGCCAATCAATTCGTTTATGCGCCTTGTGGAGCTGGACCAGCGTTGAGCCAAGCATTTTTGTCAACGATGTAATCCCCCAACTTATAATATGCTTGGCAGCATAGTGTGCGTTTTATACAAGATTTAAAATTCCTTTCATTCAATTGGAGTATGTGGGTAATATATACACATACCCCCACATTGGCACTTTAATAGGCTACATCATATCGTATGCGTTGACTAGTGAGTGGATAACTTAATAATAATAAACTGTGCTCGTCCTACAACTACTGTTAAATGTTCAAATTATAGGCGAGGACGCTGGCACCCTAAACACAAGTTAAATCTTACTTTGGGTGCCAGAGTTCATCGAAAACACTCTTTCCCTTAGTTGTAACGCTGCATAGTGTTTTAGATAAGTGTTATTTGTACAATCTGAAGTTAATAAAAATCTATTTTTTTTTTTTTTTTTTTTAATTAACGCAACAAGATTAACGCATTCAAGGACACTGAACGAGACACAATAGATGTTTTATTGTTATTACGTCTATGAGCGGTTAGTGTCCCTCAAAGTGTTAAGGATGTTGACAAAAAAATTGTTTTTTGCCCGTCAATTATTAAAAAATATTGGACAAGTTTTTTTTTTTTTTTTACTTAATTAAGAGATTACGGCAATACATTGAGTAGGCAATACGTTAAAATGTGGCATGACGTCACTCCCCGGTAGATTTTATACTGACTTGTGACGTAGCGAGCACCCACTCCCAAACTTTAATGCGTTTCATCTAAACCATTTTGTATTAATATGATGTAGCAAAAAATACGTGTCTCATTTATTTTTTTACTATCTGACTGACGGACTAAATTGTTTTTTTTCCCCAGTCAACAGATCCATAATCTGTTACCTATACCTTTACGTTTAATTTACACTGTACATAAGTACTAAGCGGGTCTGCTTCGTTGCTCTGGCGGTCGCAAGCACTACTGCTGCGAATCAGGTCCTGGATTCGACTCCTGGTCGGGCAATGTCATTGGGTTTTTCCATCAAGAAGTAGCTCGTGGTCTAAATTTGTGCCCGGTTGATGACAATAGTCTCGCCTCCTATTACATGGGACTTTATCATAACTGGCGAAACGTGGAAGTAATATAGGTACATCTCTGCCTGTCCCACGGGCGTTACAGGTGTAATGTTATGTGTTGTGTTAAAGCGAAAGCGTCAAGGTAGCCCGCGAAATTCAAATTTTGTTACGTTTTTTGCAAGTCAGTATCATGTTGTAAGTTGATTTAAATATGATTCGCGGCCGTATCAAATGTATATTTATAGAATTGTTATCATGAAAATGATCAATACAACTCTCTAAGTTCATATAATTCCATTGACGGCACGGTTGGCGCAGTGGCTGAGCGATCGACTGCTGCGTAACGTGTCGCGGGTTCGATCCCCGCACGGAACAAATATTCGTATGATCTGCAAGTAGTTGTTTCGGGTCTGGGTGTTAGGGTATGTGAGTTTCTATGTGTGTAAACGCACCCACGATACAAGAAGAAATTCTTAGTGTGGGACAAAGTTTAAAAAAAATAAAAAAAATATTGAATGTCTATTTCATGAAATCATGACATTTGACCATTGTGCTTACTTATGGCGTTGTATTCCTGATTGTAATGATTATAATTGTGTAAAACCATATTTGTTACGGACGCGAATCATATTTTAATCAACCTAAAACTGATTTGCAAAATGCAAAAAAACAAACGAAAATTTGAATTTCGCAGGTTACCTTAGCACATGTCCTTTAAGTGAGAAAAATAAGTGTCACGCGAATCTAATTTGTTTCTTCCTTCCATTCTTACGAGACGACAAAACGACTGCTCGGCTCAACTTACGTAAACTTAAGTATTCATGTAAACCGAATAAAGTATGTAAATGTAGACAAACAAAGGTGTTTACGAGAAGATTAACATTAATGATTTATTACTAAAGTGTCTGTGAGAGCGATCAAGTGAGGGTATTGTTGGTTAGAAAGTACGAGTAGGTAAATGTTAAAGTTCTTTCTGGTTGTCGATGCTTTTTACGAGTAATTGCAAGGCGATTTAAATCCCAGAGTATACATTTTTACGACCCAGTTTTCCAACATAGGATCTCTCGCTTTAGAGTGGAAACGATTGTTGAATTATTAATTATTATTATCGATCTATACATAATGTTAAAAATTCAAATCACCTTTCGTGCATGTCTGTGTACAGTATTCTTTTTTTTCATGCGGATTTCACCATTAAAAAAAAAATTCTGGAAGGTTTATGTGCATAATACACTTAATAAACTTTCGTATAATAAAAGAGTCTCGATGTTTTGTCAAGACGTTAAAATCGTGCAAAGCAGGAGCTGGGACGCTTGTACTGATATCAAGGACAGTCCAGTTGCTACGGCGTAGCAGCTTTGCTACGAATGCTACGCAGTCGTAGCGCCCGTAGCATCGAAATTATCGAGAGCTGTAAAATCTAACTGAAGGTATGATATTTGATATAGCGTACAATAAAATATGTATTATATTGTATTTTCTTTGGACACACAAAACAGTCGAAATGTCTGCACCAGACTAATTAGGATTTAGTTGATTAGTTTTGGTCATTGAATCCATGCATTCAGGTTTAGGTTAATAAGATTTGTTTTCAACAAAAGAAAAACAAAGACTGCTTTCACAAAAAAAAAAACAAAGGAGAAAAGAATAATAATTCAGACTTAACGTTAATCTCGAATTGTTCAAACGAAAGCTTAAGAAAGAAAGGAAATCTTAGACAGTTTCACGTATCAACGCCCAAGAGTTTAGTCTAAATGATAAATGATCCGACCAGGATACCAGGATGGGTAAGTGACCTTTTTTGGCACTCAGAGCTAAATCTTTGGGCTTCAGACGGTCAATTAGTGCTATTCTTTTGTGAAAGAATAGTGAGGGGAAATTAATTAATGTATTTTTTTTTTGTCGAAGTTGTGATTTTTGTTACAAAAGCTTGTATGTTTTAAGGTGGAAGTGATCTATGAAGTATTGTAGTTGTGACAGGCAGAGTTTGAACTTTGTACTTACCTAAATAATAATAGTGTTTTAATAATTTAAATAAAAAAAAAAAGGAAAAGCAGACCTCATCTAGCTTATTTTTAATAATATTTTTTATATGACGTGTAAAAGTGATTCCGATATCCTATTTACAGAATAAATAATTTCATTTCGTTAAGTTGTTATTATATACTTCAAAACCGTTAACTGCTACAAAACCCTTGTGAACACAATTATACTTATATTATATTACTAGCTTTTGCCCGCGGCTTCGCCCGCTTGGATGTCGGAAAATATCCGACGGAAACGTACTACCTGGATTAAAAAATAACCTACAGGTTAATCCAGGTTATAAACTCTGTGTGCCAAATATCATCCAAATCCGTTCATCCGTTTTTGTGCAAAACGGAACATACTCGTACATTCAAACAGACCAAAATTCTAAAAACTATGTTTTCGGCATCAGACTCGAATATTCAATGTAAGATTCGACTTCGTTACTATTTTGTTTTACTTCGTCTGCGTAGAGTATAAATTCTTTTTTCTAGATATTTATGAATGATTATAACAATTACAATATAGAGCTTTGTTCATGGCTAATTGTCCTCCACTATCTGTGATATTTGAGGAATACTGTCAAGAAATACCTACTGTAAAAAGACTGTAAAGGACCGGTATCTACCTAAATCCTTTACAGTATTTCTCTATATACAATGTTTTTCACTAATTCGGAAGCGGGCACTAAAACAACCAGGCTAGTTGGAGAGCTAATACGTGAGTGAGCCACATAAAATTGGCCGACGAAGAAACAGTCTTGCCGCAAATCAACTCCAGCAAATTTCAGAGTTTGTCCCTGTGACTTATTAATAGTCAACTACAATCTTTTAAATTCAAACGGAAGGTCATTATTTGGTATCAATGGTATACGCGGCACGAAGACTGTTTCTCCTCTGGCAGATCCAGTTAGTACTTTGGCCTCAATAACATTGCATAGGTGTTCCCTATATGTGTGGTCAGTCTGTAGGGTACAAATTATCACGCTATTTGCTATGAGGGATGAGCAGTATCGCATTCTGTTCGTATCCTTACTATCCTAATCTATATCTATATCGATTCTCCCGGAGAAGGGGAAGGGGGGGGGGTTCTCCGGGGGAGGGGCCCCGTGGCTAAATAATAACAGCCGCACAGGTCAATCGATCAGGTTAAGCTACACTTGCCGCAGTTAGTCTGTAGATGGGTGACCATACAAAGACCCGTCCGTTGCTCGAAAAGCACGTTAAGCCGTTGGTCCCGGCTGTCATTCGTGGATCTTTGACAGTCGTTGCGGGAAGTCAGAAGCCCGAAAGTCTGACAACCATTCTTACCAAGGGGTATCGTATTACCCAGTAACTGCGTTGTGGAGGTTAGATAGGCAGTCGCTCTATGTAAAATACTGTAAAGTTAGAAGCAGTACACGTGCACTTATATTATTTTTACTTGAATACAAAATTCAGCGAATGAGCAACTTCAATACAAAACTTCATGACCCTTTTCAGACCCTTTTTTTTTTTTTAGGGTGGTAAATGATCAAATAACTTCTCCAGTTCTGGGCGGAGCGGGAGGGTGTGTCAGACTCTTACTGACTAAAACCCACCCGTGTGTCTTCAATTACCTGTATATTGCCAGGGGCCACGGTATCCCTTTCGGACTTTCCCGCGACCCCGGCAGGCATGGGTCCTAGCGGACCCCTTCCGCTGTGCCGACATCTGCCTCTCCCTCACGCGCTCCTTCTTCTCCTTTGCGAGCATTACTGCTTCGCAGAAGGAGCTGACGGCTTGCCACGCCCTCTCCCTCAGTACCATGGCCTGGACCAGGGCCGACGCGAGAGATCACTGTTACCGATCGCTTCCACAAGGACAAGGCGGTGTCCCGTCCAAGCCGGGCGGACCTTCACCGTATGCTCCACCATGTCCTCCGGGTGATCCACACAGTGGTGACACCTGGGCGTTTCCTCCCGCCTTATGCGAAACAGGAACCTCCCGAAACAACCGTGTCCGGTGAGGACCTGCGTCAGGCGGAAGGTGAGGACGCCGTGGCGCCTTTCTAGTCACTCCTCAAAGAGAGGACTTATCGCCTCAAATGTGGCGAGCCCAGCAGTGGATTGCGAATATAATAGAATAATAAGCCGAAATATTAGTGATTTTAACTTAAAAAATTAAGAACTTTAATTACAAACAAAATTACATCCCCCTTTTCACCCCCTTAAGGGTTGAAATTCTAACAACACCGTTGCGTTAGCTTCCAACCATAAGCTAGCCTAGATAGTAAATTTAGTGATTTTTCTTAGAAAATTAAGAACTTTTCAACTTTATCCCCTTTTTAACCACTCGGGGGTAGAATTATCAAAAACGCTGAGACACGTATAAATAAATTTTCAATCGTCAGCCTAAACACAAAATTTTAAGATCCTAACTTCAAAACTGACGGACTTTCATATAAACTTCCATCCCCTATTTTACCCCTTTAGGGGTGGAATTCCCAAAAATCCTTTCTTAGTGGATACTTACTCTTTACAAAGAACACACCCTCCAAGTTTCATGTCTCTAGGACCAGCGGTTTGGGCTGTGCGTTGATATATCACCCAGTCAGTCAGTCAGTCAGTCAGTTTATCATTTTATATATATAGATAAAGGTTGTGAGTGTAACATACATTATTATTTATAGCTTATGTAGATAATTAGTCCTGTCTTGCGGCCCTAGAGAGTTTCTTTGTCGAGAATTTGACGTAATACGGTAAACACAAATTATAATTATTAAATCTGAAGACTAGTTTACTTGTTAGCTTTCATCTTTTTTATTTGTCGAATTTTCTCTTTTGTATTTTAATAAAAATATCTTCCTTTGTTACTGCGTAATTAACAAGATTGAGTAAACATAATTAATTAAACTGATTATTAATTTTATTTTCTTTTGGGTTTTTCCCTCTCTGTTACTCTTAACATACTGGTTAAAATAATAATAATAATATCAGCCTGTTACTGTCCCACTGCAAGGCAAAGGCCTCTTCTCATACAGAGAAGGCACGAGCATTGATCACCACGCTTGACTATACGTCACATCCACGCAAAACGGCCATCGCTCAGCATAATGCTGCGACCCTATGCGAGACAGGGCCTCAGCCACCGACGACGCCTGCCTATCTGACCTCCACAACCCAGTAACTGGGTAATTTCTTATATCTATGGTAATACGATACCCCTTGGTTAGACTGGTTGTTAGACTTTCGGGCTTCTGACGACCCGTAAAGATTGTCAAAAATTCACGAATGACTGCCGGGACCAACCAACGGCTTAACGTGCTTTCTGAGGCACGGAGGAGTCTCGGTATGTAAAGATGGTCACCCATCCACGGACCAACCCCGGCAAGCGTAGCTTAACCTAATGGATCGACTCGTACGGGTGTTATAACTTGGGCACGAGCTCCTTTCCTTATTTATTTATTTATTTATATTATACTTTATTGCACACCAGAAAATACATAGCAAAAATAAACTTAACACTACAAAACATATGATGGGCGGCCTTATCGCTTTCTGCGATCTCTTCCGGGCAACCTTGGAATGGACAGTGATTATTTATCTTGTCTTATCTTTTATCCTTATAATTTATGTAACATAACATCATGTTTGTATTCCCCTAAGGTTCCCATGTTTCAGAGGGCAAGCCTATTGCTATCGACCGGGCATAAATCCCGACTGGTCTGCTACTTTTTTGTTCATTAAGTTTTTGTCTATTTTTAATTTTTTTTCCATTACTTTGATAGTCGCTTAGTTATATTTAGTCTAAGCCTTCTTATGTTGGTCCATGTAACTGGAGGAACCTCGACCCCTGTCAAACAAGATGTACTAGTTCAGATTCAAATTCAAATTCAAAAGTCATTTTCTTCAAACTAGGCTGAGAAATCAGCACTTTTCGAACGTCAAAATTACATAAGACAGTCCCCCAAAAATGCCCACCCTTCACCACTTCCTAGTGCATAAGCTGGGAAGAAGAAGTGGCGCAATCAGGGTTCGAGAACTCATTGATGTAGTGTATATTGTCTGGCATTTATGCGGCGCAGTCGTAAGGGACACTCCCCTGCTTATTCTTTCTTCTTATATTGCATTTTACACTTTTTATTTCATTTTTATAAAAAAAAATATCTGCTGTATATATTGTGTGCTTTTTAGTCTGTGTTAATTAGATGTATTTTGTTTCTTTCTTCTTTTTTCTTTCGTATTGAAATTTTGGAAATAAATTATTATTACTATTACTGAGAAATTCTTGGTGGAAAAACCCCATAACACTTTGCCGGACCAGGACACCAGTAGCGCGTGCGATCACTACACAATTTACGAGTGTTTTTTTTTGCATTATAAGCGTATCAAATCTATGCATTCACTTCTAGTAGATCCACACTATTCGATATTCGCGCGTAATTACTGTCGTGAAATTTTGTAATCAGAACAGCATTCCATCCCGCAGGAATAATTGTTAATGAATCCAATTTTGAACTTTTAATAACGCATTTAAATCCAAATCCACACCACAAAGCAGTGCCCATTTACACTAATCACCTCTCACACAATCCAAATATTATTTTAGAACTTCAAAAAGAACAAATTAATGAGCTTAGAGAGGCTTCAGGATTCAATTCTGAAGGCGAAAATGAAAACGTCAGGCTTTTCATTCGTAATAAAGGAAATAAGGCATTATTTTGTGAAAAGGGACGCCATGGATGTATTATTACATTTAGTGTTTCCGCTTCCTGTGGTTGAGATTTTTTAAAATTTTATTCGGAATTTGAATAGATGTGTGTTTTGTTTTTTGTTTTCAGTGTTTCTTTTGTTTGTTGTTGTATTGTGTGTTTGGTGATGTTATTTTGTTTTAAAGTGCAGTTTTGGTAATGCAAGTCATTGAAATTAATTTGGAATACCAGCGTGTTAGTGTCTCATTCATATGTATTATGGATATCTTATTCACATTGCTGCGTTGGCATTGTGGCATAACTTCATATTTCTCACTGATTGATCCGTCACAATTCAAAACTGCTTAAATAAATGCTTTCATTGAAATAAATACAATAAACGACGCATATTAAATAACGTATCCGCTTAATTGTTCCTAAAGAGTCATAAAGAACTCTGTAAGAAATCGAAACGTGTTTAACCCCTCAAAGAGGCATCCTCAGGGTGACGATTGACGTGTTGCCACGCCAAGCGCCGAACGCAGTGTGAGCCACACCGCTTGACAGCCCCACTTATTTAGGGCTGCTCGGTCCACCTCGGCTAAGATCGTTATCAGCGCGCACGTCGTCTATTGTATTTTATAATAGAATTCCTCAAAGTTACGCCTGAGTCAATTAATTTGATTTTGAGTGTTGGCAAAGATCTTTGTAATACAGAGAAGGAATAAAGTGTTGTTCGTGATTGTTGCTCACTATATATTAACGACTTTAGAGTTTTATGTCCAGTGGGAAATATTGAACCGAATAGTTATCCCCCACTGGTCAGTTTGAAATCGTAAAGTTAGTAATTTTAATCAGTGGATTACATACACTAAGAATGTAGGTCATCATTATTCTCTTGCCTTATTTATTTGTGGTCGGCGCAAGTCAGTGTTTTTTTTCCACACTTCTCTATTAGTCGACATTTTGGTAGTCACCCCCTTTCTAGCTATATCATCTTTCTCATGGTATAATAATATACTTTGCCAGGTATGGCATTCCGAAACACAGTGGTCACGTGGGCAACACAAGTCTACGTCATCACATCTGTGTTACCAGAAGTTTGTAATAATAACTCCCCAACCACCTTTATTACCTGTGCGAATCCGATAAAACAATGAGGTTTTAATTAACAATTACGTTGGTTTATGTTTAAATTGAATTGTTTCGTTTGATTAGACACACGAAACGACAATTTAAAAGCTTTGGTTTCTGAAAATCTTTCCTTAATCGTGTTTTGTTGCAATAGAGTGGCAACTGGAGAGTGACGTAAGCATGTGTTAGTCTCGGAATGCCATTGTTTTATTAGACCATGATCTTTCTCACAGTCTAGCAGTAATAGCCTAGTGTTGTGACCGTCAGACTCCCAATTCATAGGTCTCGAGTTCAAACCCAAGGCACGCACCTCTGACTTTTCGGATTCATGTGCTTATTGTAAAATTATCCCTTGCTTAAAAAACGGTGAAAAGAATACATCGGGAGGAATGCATGCCTGAGAGATATTTCTCGACGGCATGTGAAGCCAAGTCAGAGGCCCATGGGTGGCTTTAAAACTCTGACACCAGGTTAGTCACTAACCACATGAAAAGAAGAAGATCTTTCTCACAGTCCATCCATAGTTTCTTTGGTCTATCCCTACTCGTATAGACATCCTCAAAACTTTCCTCACGACATTTCCCTCATTCCTCCGAATCATATGCCATGACAACCTATTTCCACACAACTTTTCAACTAAGAAAGTAGGTAGGATAATAATATTGAAAAATCACAAGATTTGTAACATGCAATTCAAAGCAGTACTGGTAAAATACCCCTCTATGAATAAATTCAGAAATGAAATTCGCGCTCCATGCTCCTAAGTGGGATAAAAACTGTTACTTTGCTCACTTCACTACTGTTGAGTGTTCATGAATTTAACAGCTACCTGTCACTGTCCAAGTACATTTTTTTGTAAATTCTTTTACGAATAAATAATTAATAATGTGACTCTTTGCGCACCGGTTGATTGCATGAATATGTAAATTACTTTTTTTTCCCAAAGATGTAAATAGATGGGTCGTAGCATCTGGGTTCTGTAATTTCTGACTCTGGACTACCCCATGGTAAAGAGTCGTGAGTTTCTGCATTAAAAAATATAGGAGAAAGTTCTGGATAAAAAAAAATGGTAAGCCATTGATTTTCCACAAAATCTGCGCTTTTACAAATCGTAGAAACTTTTCTTTTCCTTAACCCATCTTTTAATGCGTTAGTCTCCAATTCACATATTTTTCTCTCGTTTAATTTACACATAACATCATGCTTGTATTTCCCGATGGGTTAAGCAGATGTGTACTTATATTAAATCCACATTTCACCAGTTATGTGTTAGTGCCATGTAATAGAGGCCAAGCCTGTGTCATCGACCGGGCACAAATCCAGACTCTTGGCTGCTACTGAGAAATTCCAGATGGTCAAATCCAATAACATTTTTCCCGACCCGGGAATCAAACCCAGGACCTCATGCTCTGCAGTAGCACCTGCGACTAATATACCAACAGTCAGGCAGTCACCAATCAAGTTCAGTCCAATTTAATTTGTGATTAAAACAAAATAATGGCAATGACAGGCAACAGTGCTGCCATCGCACGAGATAGTTTTAGTTTTATAACCCACTAGCTGCACCCCGCGGTTTCACCCACATAAGTCTCGATCACGTGGGAATATTGGGAGAAATCCTATCCTATGTTCTTTTCCAGGTCATGGTCTACCGATGTGCCAAATTTCATCCAAATCCATTCAGTCGTTTTAGCATGAAAGTGTAACAAACAAACATACTCACTTTCGCATTTATAATATTAAAGTTAGGATTAGAAAGTAACCTTCAACTAGATTTTACCAATTTTGGTTAAAATTTTATGAGGAAAAATTGTACTGTCTGCTCTCTCTTCATAGATCCATGTAACTGAAAGCCCGTTTCATCTGCATTAGAGTCTCTCGGACGCCTGGAGGCCCCACTTAATAGATTTCCGGAGTCCGTGTCTGTTATAGTGAGGGTAAGGAAACCTTTCTGAAATGAACATGTCTATTTGTAATGTTTGTTTAGTTGCGAGGCGCTGTATTTGGGTGTGTGATAAGGTTATTAGTGGTTTGATAGTGTGTGTGAGAAAGGTAATTTGGTGTAGTAATAATTATGATGATCATTTAAAAATTGGTGTTTATTTTGAGGCAGTCCTATAAGGCGCAGGCACTACTTAGTAACTACATAGTTTCATACGTAAAGAGGTAGCAACTTTAGTATTTAAGCTAGTATGCAGTATCTCTAATCTCTGTTGGTCTAGTTGGCCAACTTGATTAGACCCAAGATCTTCTGTTTACTGACGAAACCCTGTGCGATCTACATACTTACTTACTTACTTACTATCTGATCGACATACTTCTTGAAATTTTAAATTAAACAGTATTAAATTAGTAGTTAGTATCTAAACTAACTTGAAAAACTTGGAAAATCTGGGATGGCCCATAACCTAAAGTAAACGCGTCGGTTATTCAGTGCAGACTAATTTTATTATAAGTCAACCTTCACATGTAGTACATTCCATGACACGAAAAAGGTTCACATTTACATACACACATTCTATAACATAGATGTCGGTAGTAGTTACACTTTGATATAAATTACAACAGAAATGAACCTTTTTGGCGCAGCCGTGAGGCACACACTATGATTGTTAAAACATTATTTTCAATTTTTATATTGTAATTTGTATTCTGTGTTTCACGAACTGTGTCCAAATAAACTTTATTCTTTCTTTATTTCTTTCTTTCTTACAGCTAGCCAGCTCATTCACACATGAAATAATTGTAATTTTTTCAAGTTCGTAACTTATCTCAAGTCACACGCTCACAAATAGTGAAAAACACAATATCGAATAAGTAATAAAATTATGTGGGACGGTATTTCAGATTAATAAAGCAGAATGCAATTTTACTCCAGAATCTTTTAGCGAATTTTATTGTACGGCCCATTATCGCAGGTAAACTGAAGTTATTGTAATAATAACTTATTTTACTACAGTTAAAATTGCACTTTTAATTATACAATATTGGTAGTAAGGCTGACGTACATTGAAAGTAATTACCACAACAATTAAATATTAAAAATATTAAATTGCAATACCAATTTATTGGGATTAACCGATACAGTGAGCAGGTGGTGGCCCAGTGGTAACGGCTTCGACTTACGAGGTATCGTAAGGGAACAGGCATGTCCTAGAATCGAAAATTCGAAGACATGTCACATCTACCAAATTCAAATTCAAAAGTCATTTATTCAAACTAGGCTGAGAATCAGCACTTTTCGAACGTCAAAATTACATAAGACAGTCCCCCAAAACGCCCACCCTTCACCACTTCCTAGTGCATTAGCTGGGAAGAAGAAGTCGCGCAACAAACTCCCCAGCAGCACAGCTGTCTGAACCAACACTGGGCTCGCGTGGTAGATTACAGCCCACTTGGGCCTATTCCAGCAGTGGGCACAATATTGGCTAATTATGCTATGCTTATGCGTATGCTAACTATACTTTACCGTGAAAGACAAAGTTGAAATATTTCATAATTATGCCTATTATTTTCCCTGCACCTGCTCGTGGCTAAATGATAACAGCCGGACGGGTCGGGTGGTAGTTAAACTACGCTTGCCACAGTCGTTTCGTGGATCATCCATTACGTATCAAGACCCTTCCGTGCCTCGGAAAGCCGATGATTCCGGCGTTCATCCGTAGATCTTTGACAGTCGTTACGGGTAGTCCAGAAAAAGCCCAGAAAAAGTCTGATAACCAGTCTTACCAAGGGGTATTATATTAACAAGTAACTAGGTTGTGGAAGTCCAATAGACAGTCGTTCCATGGATGTAAAATACTGTTATTCAGCTGCATTAATTCCCAGTTGCAAAATTGTCTGCTCTGTTTGGTTGGTGACAGGGCTTGTTCTAAGTCCGCCTGGCTAGCTACCACCATCTTATCTAAATCTGTCGCCATAACAACAATATTCACACCACTGTTGTGTTTCGGCAGTTAGAGTTGTTATAGCCAGTTCCTCTGTTGTTGAGGATTCCGGGTGAAGTTCGCTTCCACCTTCGGCCTGATCATCACTTACCATCAGGTGATATGTAGGCCAAGAGATTCCCAGTAGTGGTTAAAAAAACGGTTAGGCTGGTGTCACCTACACCCGTCTATACCTACTAATATTATAAATGCGAAAGTAACTCTGTCCTTCAGTCTTATACCTTTTCACGCTTAATCAACTCAACCGATCATTATGAAATTGTTCGATAGGTAGCCGGGGACCTGGAGAACAGCTACATCCTGGATATTGGTATAAAAAAAATATAAATGTCAAAATACACACAATGTCGTGTGCTAGTTTTGATATATTTATTCTTAATTTCATATAAAATAGCAATAGTTTTGTATTTAATTGTATAGTTAAAAACCGAAACGAAAGAGACAGCAATAGTTAGTTTCAGATGATATTTTTTATCCATTATTTATATTTTTACGATATTTTTTCTATCTGTTCTATTGGCATTTCCTTGTAACCCAAAGATCAGCTTTTAGATGAGGCTACGTCCTATTTACACATCATTATTTTCCTACCTACCAGCAAAGTTGCTTAGCGGCAACATAGGCATAGTAAACTCATCCGGATGAAATTTTTATTTAAAGTACTTTCACTTGGCTTTAAAATACGTCTCTATACAGCCAAGCTACTTAACATAGGAACTCCTTGCCAATCTGCATCAAAAAAAATAATAAGCCAAGGCATTTCTATACAGCCAAATAGGCATTCCCTAGCACCGTTTTTACCAGCGCAATTTGGCACACGCGAGTAAACCGGGGAAACAGGAGTAAAAAGGGGGGAAGGGGAAGTAAGGGTAACAAAGATAGTGTTGGATAATATTGACACGAATTCACTTGGTGAAGCGAGCTTATCTTAATATTGTAACCTTGGATTAGGGAGTTTTTCATGGGGAAAATATGCCCCCATCTACGCTGACAAGGCAAAATCATACTCGTGAATGATACGTCAACATACTAACGCGTAATTTGCTAGGAGAGCAATTATTCAGCCTTGACAAACTATCTCTCGATAGGCAGTATGCCTACAAAATAATACTTTCATCATATTAATGAGAATACATAGATGAAGCGATTGCATTATACCTTATTCGTGACTCGGAAACACATTTTTATTTTGTTTTTGATTAGAAAGTCAGTCAAAATGTTTCCTTGGATTCAGTGGATCTAGTTTGAATGCGCAACGTAAACTTAACGTAACTTCAAACGATTTCGGAATCAAAAATGCTATCTTATAGCATTTGGGTAAAAAAATTGCAAAAAGTACAATCGTTTTTTCAATTCATGAAAGACACTAATACTCGTTTATACCCAAGAACAGTGTTAAAATTTAAATTCATCTACTGCTTGTTGCTCAAACAAAATAATGGAACTATAACAATTTTCTACTGTTCAAACGTCCATTTCTGTCGCGGTCATTTGGCATGCTACTGCTTTGTTTACATCCGTTTTTAAGGTTATTAGCCCCAAATCATATAAAATGCTTTATTCAAGCAGGAATCTCACTTACAAACTTACCTTAGTGAAAAATCAAGCAGTTTGCTAAGAAAATATATTTATTTACCCGCCTTTTGAGGTCACTTCCGAAGATAGGATTTTCGAAGAAGACGCGTTTCGTTCTACCAAAAAAATACGAGTATAACATAAAATAATGAATTGTAAAATAAGTAAAACATAAAAAAATTAAAAAAAAAATGTATTTGTGTCTTGACTCCTGTATAATAATAACATTTTATAATTTTGAATTACGTGCATATTCCATTATAGTATCACCCATAGATAATGAATAAAGTCTTAAGTGTGTTGCCTGCACGATGCAGGCACTGATGGACGCTGCTGAAAGCGTCAAACTCGAAGCCAAATTCTGGACTGACTCTATATACATTGCCATAGACACGCAACCAAGACAACACAACTAAATAGATGTTCTACGCGAACGAGTCTTTCCAATTTTGAAATCGTTTGAATTTACGTTAACATTTCCTCCGCGATTTCATGATAGGTCCACAGAACGTGACTATTATGGTAAATTTCACGGTTCCCCTGTCGCTTTAAGCAGTATTGTGATGGCAGAGTAAACGCACCGCTCTTAGCAGCCCATGCTACGCACGAATGAACTGCGCAACCAATACGGCAAACCTCTCCGTGAACATCCTATGTAGCATTGGACCGTCGACTTTACATTTTCTAAATAACACACTCTCCGCGATCAACGCTCTCTTGGACGGTAATAAACCTGCATGTGATGTGTAATTCGTGGCTGAATGGAAGACGATTATGTCAGTATGTCTGGAGTTCTGTGAGATTAATGTAAGAATTTTTTGTAAACTCAAACTCAAAGCATTTATTTCAACTAAACCAATTACAGGCACTTTTTAATTGTCAAGGGGTCGGTCAATCAGAAATATGAAGCTAGTTGCCCGTTCCAAAGCGTAGTAGATTCCTATGGAGAAGAACGGGCAAGGAACTCCACGGACACTCTTTTAAATCAAAAAATTGTTACATAATATTGGTTACAAATCTACTGTCTCTTTTTCGATCTATTTTTATCTTTAGCTAATGTAATGTACAGGTTGCATGTATTTATGTAAAAATAAATAAGCTTTTTGGTAAAGAGTTAAATTCTTGATGGCTTTAAACAAAATGTATTTCTTGTAACATTTGGTCTTGTAGTAGGGTAACAAATTATTGTACCGAACCCAATCGAAAGACGTTTTTGTAATTGGCAAAATAGCGTAAAATGACAATTCACATTTTTCTTTTAACGAAACAGTCAGCAAAAAGCCTTTTTTACGCACGAACCAATGTCAAAAGAAACAATCTACAAGTTAAAAAACTTCGTTATGTAACATTATACAGCGTTCAAAATATACTTTCCAAACATGTAATCAAATATGTGTTTTGGGAAAAGCAACTTTACGTTTAAAGTTTAGTTTGCGCTCCAACATCAAACATTTTTATGACTTTTCAAATAGTAGGAACTAGTTATTCTGAAATATACTTAATTTACAGTTGTATTAAGTTGATATTAATTTGTTTAAGTGGAAATAACATGAATATAAGTTTGTATATTTTATAAATATCAACAGATGTATAGATGTATGTAGACGAAGCGAAAGGAGTAAGTAAAGATCACAGCTGGTGGCATTCTGTAGTAACATCAATTGGAACCAAAGGTTTGAATATACTTTAGTTATTCAGTTATTTGTTTTTTGCTGATTCTTGTATCGAAAGTGAAATATTGTATCAATTAAATGTGAACGTTTTTCGTCGAATCGACAGTTTGTTTTGTTTTCGAATCATATAAACTATTTAAGCGTTTTAGTTATTCAATTATATTAAAGGTTTACGTGTGCTGAAACGTGAACAGAGACGTCTATCGGTTTTTTTTTTCATTAGCTATTTTATACCTACTCTTACTGCTCCAGAATCAGAATCAGAATCAGAATCAGAATTATTTATTTGTGAAACATAGGTGAAGAACATATATACATTAATCATACATGTCAAGGTCTTAAATAGATAAGTGTTGCACTATGCTTTGTCATTGTTGACATACAAATATTAAAGTCAGGTTCGTCAAAGTTAACAAAATTTTACGTTAACAAAATACATTAAAATAATCAATTTAATAATGTCCACTACAAGAAAGAAAAACAAAAACAAAAAAAACACACGAGAAGATCACGACAAAAGAATATGCGAGAAATTATTCGTTCGTTACATTAATAATATGAATTAATAAAATTACAGAATTTAATGAAATAGTCATCCAAAATTAAAATAGTCATCCAAGTCAACATTAATAATATAAATTTATAAAATTACAGAATTTAATCAAATAGTATTATCATTAAAATAGTCATCCAGGGTATAATAACATTTCTCAACTAATAACTTGTGAAGACACTTTTTGAATTTCTTTAATGGCATACATTTTATAGCATCAGGTATTTTATTAAAAAATTTTGGTGCAACACCAAAGAAGCTCTTTTTCATTAACGCAGTATTGCATTTCAACGTACATAGTTGATTTTCATATTGACTCCGAATGGGGGTCTTCTTAACTGTTGAAAATTTTGTAAATAAATGTGGATTTGATTTTATAAATAATGCAGTTTCTAATATATATATAGCTGGTAATGTTAATATTTTTAATTTCTTAAAGTAGGGAACGCAACTATCTGTTGACTTTAAATTACACATGGATCTTAGACACCTTCTTTGCATCCTGAATACCAGTTCCCTATTAGTTGATTGCCCCCAGAAAACAACACCATAACGGAGATTAGAGGCTACAAGTCCATGATAGGCTGTTAACAGTGTTTCAGAATTAACTCTCTTAGATAATTGAAACAATAGATACGCAGATTTACTCAGTCGTTTACAAACCACTTCCAGGTGAGGTTTCCAAGTCAACTTATGGTCTACAGTTATGCCTAAGAATTTTGCACTCGTAACTTCTTCTATTTTACACTCATCGTAGGGGTGGATTCTCACGTCGTTGATGAAACTGTACAATTTTAGTCTTACTCAAATTGATCACAAGATTATTATTATTTAGCCAATTAATGATGTTATTTAGCAAGTTATTGATCTCATTTCGATATTCGTTTGGATCAGTGCATTCTATGATAGCTGTACTGTCATCTGCAAAAAGTACAATTTTGTTTCTCAAATTTCTTGTGGAGATCATTGATATATATCAAGAAAAGTAGGGGCCCGAGTACAGTGCCCTGAGGCACACCATACCTCACGGATCTCGCTTCAGAGACATATGTAGTTTCTAATTTGCTTATAGGACAAATTCTGGAAATCTCAGTACACTGTGTCCTATCACTTAGGTATGATTCTAGGAGTTTATGAATGTTTCCCCGAATGCCGTACCCGTGTAACTTTTGTAGCAAGATCTGGTGATCTACGAAGTCAAAAGCTTTTGACATATCCGTGAAGATCGAGCACACAGGATTTTTTTTATCCACAGATGTCATTATACTTGACAGCAGGTCAAATAGTGCCATATTAATATTAGTATTTTTCCTAAATCCTTTTTGTTCATTGCAAAATAACTGAAACTTCTCGAAATACGTGTAAATGGAATTATATATCATAATCATTCTGCAGTCAGCCCTCAGGACACATAGATCCATGCCTAAATCAAACCCTAACAAGCGCACAAATGTCCCGTCAGGCGTTAAACATAAAACCTCTTTTGCCCAACACCAATTTTACGTCTTAAGTAAACATTTATACAAAAATCTGCATAAAAAGCTAAACATACTGGATTTAAATAGATATATGTTAAGGAAAGAAATAAGCCAATGGCTATTACAACAAGACTATGTGGCTACAGAGGATCTGCTTACTTACGTAACCTAATAAAAATCACATACATACTCATAGATCACATCTCACACTTTATATCCAGTTATTACATATTTACTAAATTTACGAATCACTTCCCCCACACACACTCATACACACACCCACACCCCACACACACACACACATATCACTCACACTCCGCACACCCACACACCCCTACACATACATACACATGCATGTCTCCATCATTCACATCCCTTGTGTAACGTAGAATTAGTTTTTGTTGTTTTTTTTTTATTTCTATTTCTGTACAGCTGTTAGTACAAAACATTGACACTGTCTTCACTTGTTTCTGGTTGTGAATAATAACGGAATCCACTTGGCTGAACCCTATCTTTTAAGATACAGGCTAGTCCTAGTTTAAAAGATAGAGTCTACTATTGCATCATATTGTAAATATTATTTAAAACAATGTATACAGTGCAAAGTGCTATGTTTTTGTGAAATAAATACTTTTTATTATTATTATTTTATTATTATATTATTTTTTCAATAACTTTTGCAAAGACTGGTATTTTTGCAATAGGCCTGTAATTTTTTATATCAGTCTTGTCATTATTTTTGTAAATGGGTTTAATAATTGCCTTCTTGAGACTAGTAGGGAATATACCATCAGAAATGCAAAGATTAATTATGTGCGATAACGGTGTCGCTATGACCTCCTTAACATCTTTTATTACTCTAGTTGAAATACCGTCGTATCCTACTGTACTAGTATTTTTTAAGCTACTTATCACTTTTATAATTTCAGTGTCTGAAACTGGTAGCATAAATAGAGGCTCCGTCTCACACATTCACCCTGTATACATTTTGTCAAGAAACTTTTCGTGCTTATGGAATTATTTAAATACATACATAAAAGATCGATGAAGATCGGAGGCGCTACCCTCGAAGTTGTGGACGAGTATGTTTACCTAGGACAAACTGTCCAGCTAGGTAGGTCCAACTTCGAGAAAGAGGTAAATTGTCGAATCCGACTCTGCTAGGCAGCGTTCGGGAAGCTTCGCAATATCTTCTCGTCCCACATACCGCAGTGTCTCAATACGAAAGTCTTTGACCAGTGCGCGTTGCCAGTGATGACCTATGGCACTAAAACGTGGTCGCTCACAATGGGCCTTAGCAGAAGGCTAAACGTCACCCAAAGGACAATGGAGAGGGCTATGCTTAGAGTTTCTCTACGTGATTCAGTCAGAAATTAAGAGATCCGCAGGAGACCCAAGGTAACCGACATAGCTCAAAGAATTGCCAAACTTAAGTGGCAGTGGGCAGGGCACATTGCTCGCAGAACAGATGGGGCCGAAAGGTTCTGGAGTGCCAACCGCGAACCAGAAGACGTAGCGTTGGAAGGCCTCCCACAAGATGGACCGATGACGTTGTGAAGGCGGCAGAAGTCCGTTGGATGCGGGAAGCACAGAACCGGTTGAAGTGGTGGTGCTTGGGGGAGGCCTATGTCCAGCAGTGGACGTCTTTCAGCTGGAGTGATGATGATGATGACATAAAGTCACGCCCAAGGGGTTGTGCAGAAACTACTTATTAAATTTTTTAAACAAAATTTCTGTAGATATCTTGTTTCAGGTTATCTGGTGATATTTTTGTCAGCACAGACAGATATTGGCGGTTTTTTTTTTTTTTTTAAAGAGTAATTGTTACTCTTTCTCAAACTGACCGTGATACAGCTTTACCGTGCATTACATCAAAGGCATGGTTTCCAAGGTCATCAATTTTAAATCCGGGATTATGGCTGACGACATTTATTTCTTGAGAAATTACAAGGATTTCACTAACTTGTGAAAATTTTTAGAAAAACTTAGTTAATATACAAACTAAGTAGGTAATATTGTTTTTCTTTTTAACAAATCATTTACCTAATTCAATCACATTTCATTTCGTACACAAATAGCATTAAGAGCGTTTATTCTGAAAGTGGGCAACGTCGCAAATAGATCTAAAATATTTCGCTGTTTTGATTAATTTTGCAATATTACTGAATAGAAATAAGACTTTGCAATATTACTGAATAGGAATAAGGCTAACTAGCGAAATATTAAAATAATAAATTGCAATTAACACTGAATTTGATTTTATACCCGTTTTAGGTGTAAAAAAATATATTTGGAAAGTTTCCAAATACTTTTTTACATCTAAAACTAAATATTCGGTGTTACGATATTAATTATTGCATTTCATAATCAATATTTTATAGTTCGTAAGTTAGCCACATTTCATATTTCCATACAGTAATATTGCCAAATTAATCAAAACAGGTAAATATTTGATAGCTATTTGTGACGTTGCCAACTTTTAGGATAAACACAAAACAAAACTTTTTAGTCCAACCGCAAAAGAAATAATAATAGTGGGTTAGGAATGCGAATCCGTGGGGTATTTGTGTAACATACGGGTAATTGCGTAACATACATGAAACTAGAATCGATTATAATCCAGATTAATATAAACATATATCCTATAAATTCTGTGTTATAACGCATTCTGAACATAACTAAGTAATAATACATGACGGGGCAAAAACTTTTCTTATAATACCCACGTATCTCAAGATTTTATTTGATTTGATTTATGATGTTCCAACTTCGACATGTTGTTAGGAACGGGATCAACTTTTTGTTACGAGCCGTCAAAAAAATGTCTGGAACATTTATATTGGTTCGGCTGGAAGTTATGATGTTGAAGAAGTAGGCTAGCCTGTCTGTGAGAGGCTTAGTCAATCTGCCTAGCCTTTTCCCAACTTCATTGGGGTCGGCTTCCAGTCTAACCGGATGCAGCTGAATACCAGTATTTTACTTGGAACCTCCACGACCCAGATACTAATCACCAATTTGTCTGCAAAGTTTGGTCTAATTATTCTATGAACCTTTAATAATGACGGGGCCGCCGGGTAAGTCCAAAAGGGATACCGTGGCCCCTGGCAACGTATAGGCAACTGAAGGAACACGGGTGGGTTTTAGTCAGTAAGAGTCTGATACGCCCTTCCGCTCCACCCAGAGCGGCAGAAGTTATTTGATAAATTCCCAAAAAAAAAAATAACCTTCAATAAATATTTCATAAATAATGTCATCTTGTTCTGGCTGGTCGTTATTATCCTGCATGGTCCTTGGTCTGACCAAGATTATGTCTGGACATGGTTTGTTTCGGTCTTTTTTTTTCATAGTAGTCAGATAGGAAACCCTTGATGAGTTCAGTGTGTCCCAACTGACTGTTTTAAAACATAATTTATTTTTGACGTTTTTTTTTTTTTATCCTATTTACAGAAATATTTCTTATCATTTATGATTCATCATAATATGTTCAACCAATCACAGCACAGTGGCAAGCATTAAATTTTAAAGCAGATTACTATTAATCGATTTACATAATATAACATAGCGTTATCTTTCAAAGTGAAGGCACGCGAACATATTCGTAAAAAGTTGGCAGAATCATTGCAGCGCTGATTTGCTGGATTTGTTTTCTCCTCTACCTATCGTTATTTCTCCTGACAAAGTTTATTCGGTTTATACGAGTATGTATGTATCTATGTATTAGTATGTTTTAATTTTCAAGTTATCTATCCGTTATGTTGCACCTGCCATGTTTTGTCTCTGCATCACCCTAAGGTTGACTGGTAGATAATGCCTCAGGCATTAAGTCCGCCTTTGTACAGTATTTTTTACTTGTGCATAAAGTTTTTCCCCGAAGAGTTAGTCAGAGGTGTATCTATAGTACACCCACATTTCACCAGTCATGGTAAGTCCCACATGATTCAGTGCCTATTGCCATCAACCGGGCACAAATCCAGACTCCGGACTGCTACCGGGAAATTCCATCAAAAATACTTTGCCCAACCTGGGAATCGAACCCAGGACCTCATGCTCAGCAGTAGCCCCTGCGACTTTAGAGGCATGAGGAACAGGGTGTAAAGTTCACTCATTCTCTATAGAAAAGAGAGGATCCTCCGACCAAACGGATGTTGTGTCTGGCAGGCAACTGCCCAACGATTGATGTCGGATAGTGTTAAATATGTCGTTCGCGCGGTAAACTCTAATTGCGCGATGCAGGATTTGTGTGACGTCAGGATTTTGTGTGTCGTCAGCTCTTTGATGCGCAGTTCGCATGTGGCGATGTAGATGCCGCCACACGACCACTAGAA
Organism: Agrochola macilenta; assembly: GCA_916701695.1. NCBI lineage: Eukaryota > Metazoa > Arthropoda > Insecta > Lepidoptera > Noctuidae > Agrochola > Agrochola macilenta. The sequence continues at coordinate 1,990,762 of OU753576.1, forward strand.
CAACGAGGCAGTTAGCATAATACAGATATGTCATGTGTAGTTTATGCTGTCATTAAATTGTAATAGAAAGAGACATGACAATACTCTGTCTTTATCTTCATCTCCCACTGCCATCTTAAAACCGACAAACCCAACTTCAAGTATGCAAATTGCCATGAATAAAAATTCCTGATAATTATTAACGAGGTCATTTTGTTTCGCAATTATGAGGAGTCATAAATAAAAAGTGTCGTTACATTTTACGGTAATTTTTACGAGGTTGTTAAACGTAAGTACGGGTAAAGTGACTTTGTTAGTCAAAAGATAGCGGGATGTAATATTAGCTTGTTGAGTTCGGTTACAATGTAGCTTAATTATACATGATTCGTTTTTGAATGACATAACATAACTTTATGCCTCTATTTCTCACAGATTTAGGCAGAGAGTTGTGGACGTGGAGTAGGTATACTATTTAGACTATCTTATTTAACTAAAGACTTATCGGTACCTGACTGAAAATAGAGAAACCAAATTTACCCAGATATGAGACCTAATCTTCGTTCGCAATTCATTTGCCAAACATGTAAACAAACACGAGTTTTAGGAAAAACAAATGTAACGCCTACACATAAGGTTCAGTTTCATATTTTTTATGACTTTTTCAATAAATCTAATCGGTCTAAAATCAAGTTTAATCAACTTTATTTACACTAGCATTAAGTTGATATTTGTCTAAGTAGAAAATTCGTGTTTGTTTACATGTTTGGCAAATAAATTGCGCACGCAGGTTAGGTAGATCGATTTTTTGCCCCCATAAACCTCTATATTGCAACTTTCATCAAAATCATTAGAGCCGTTTTCAAGGACGTCGTTACAATTATACTTACATTTTCAAAACCTCGCTTTTCGTAGAAGATTTTTTAATAACAATTTAATCGTGTTGGAAAATGTGGTCAGATATCAAGTTTCAACCTTTGATTTACAGATAAATGTGATAATCCCTTTATAGAGTTACTGTGTAACATAAAAAAAACCAATTTGTTGAAATTTTTATCAATATCGGATTGAACAGACTATACAAAAACATTCAATCAAAAATCATGTAACGAAAACACAAGTACCATCGAAGAAGTTCATTATTTAACCACCGTAAGAACTATTCTTGCTTGCAGCGGTCGGCGGCTATAGAACCGGACCGGTAACAGATGTGGTCTTCGTGTTCACGGGATTTTGTTTTGAAACTGGTTAATTATGAAATTCTTTGATAGTATCTATGTATTTGTAACCAAAAACCCATCCTTAATTTACTGTAAATTGGACGAAATAGAACGGTACAACTATAAATCATGCTGTATAAAAGAGGGTCGGAGGCGTTGTAGGGAAGTGAAAGTAACTCGGTTGCCATGGATATATAGGAGGGCTGCCAACTATGGTTAGCTATAAGACGGGGGCTACAGCCCATTCTTGGTCAGCAATTTGTTCAGTTTGAGACAAATTAATACTATGGCAACCTGTTATAAGTGCTGTGAAAGACCTTCTGCACGATTGAGATTTGAGACATACTTAATTCATGCAGCAGTCGTAGCTCAGGGGTAACGGCGGTGACTTACAAGTTTTAGGTCAAAGTTTCGAACCCTGACAGGCGCGCTTTACTTTATGGAATTTATTTCATCACCACTGCTCTCAAAACGGTGAAGGAAAGCATCGTGAGGTTACCGGAATATCCTAGAAACAAAAATTTCGAAGACATGTGCGTCTACCAACCCGCACAAACAATACAAACTCGCACACGAAGGGTTCAGTACCTTATTAAGATCGAGCAAAAAACGCCGAAAAATACTTTCTACGTTTCTTGTATTGGACCCTCTTTAATTTTTAACTTTATTAAATTTTTATTATTTGCTCTTATAACAGCAATAGCAATACACAATCCGCACCGAAGTCCGCTAAAACAGCACTAATGCGCAAAAGTGTTTAAAAGTTGGAAAGAATTGCCGCTATCATTATTTAAAAAGGCTTCGAAGCATCTTGACAGTCAAAGCTTACTATAGCGTAACAGAATTCTTAAGAGAAAAAAAAATGTAACTTAGTTTGTAATGTATAAAAATAAGGATTATGTTTAGTTTTTGTTAGTTAATTGATTCAGGCGTGACTTTGCGGAGAAATCGACACGTGTTTCACCTCTCAACGAGGCCTGGCCTGTGACTGCTCTCGACGCTTGACGTGTTCACACGTCGGGTCCGGGTTCGCAACAAGTCAATAGCCATCCTGAGGATGCCTCGTTGAGAGGTGAAACACGTGTCGATTTCTTACAGGGTTCTTTATATTTATATTTATTTGTTTTTTTAATAAAACGGCCTAGGCCAATTACATTAGTTAAAGACATAGGCAAAGCCTCAAACACATGATTAAAGTACAGTAAACAAAAGTATACAACTATACGACAGTCATACGCTCATCTCACAATACTCCAGACATACAGACAAGATCTTCTTCCATTCATCCGCGAACACATCACAGTCAGGCTTAGCGTCCAAGAGAGCGTTGAGCGCAGAGAGTGTGCGAGGGACAGGAGACTGGGCTCGAGCGACGGTTCGACTCCTAGGCACGGCAAACAATCTATGCCTCCTGCCACGGTTATAGTTTATCGGAGCAAAAAGATGTGACAGTTCATCATGCAGCTCAGGCGCATCTGTTTTTCCATGAAGAATCTTACACATATTAATAATTTGGTCATTTTTTCTTCTAACCTCGAGAGAATTGTACCCTAAGCAGCCTAAAAGAAAATTCGAAGGGTACATAAACGGATAATAACCATTTAAACGTTTATAAAGGTACCTTAGATAAGCTTTTTGTACTTTTTTTAAGAGTAAAGTGTACTTCTTTTCATGCGGATTCCAGACGCATGCACTGGACTCTAGTTTACTACGAACAAGTACATTAAAAATAGATTTAATAGCGCTCATGTTGTTAAAATCTTTAGCATTACGCAGTATGAAACCTAATCGTCTAAATGAATCTTTTGCTACCAATGCCATGTGATCATGAAACGTAAGCTTGTTGTCAAATGTGACACCCAGATCCTTCATTCCAGTTGTTCTAGTAATAACGCTGCCATTAATTTTATAAGAAAAGGTGATAGGGTTTCGTGCTCGAGTAAAACTCACAACGAAGCATTTGGAACAATTAAATTCCATTTTGTTCTTAATACTCCACTCCAATATTGCCTCAATATCACGCTGGAGCGCCAGACAATCGGCTTCAGAGTGAATTTCGGAAAAGAGTTTCAAATCATCTGCATACAATAGACTTCTGACGTGAAGAATAAATGAAGGAAGGTCGTTAATCATTATCAAGAAAAGAAGCGGTCCCAGAATTGATCCTTGACTGACTCCGGAACGCGTATGATAGGGCTGGGATTCATAAAGGCCCAGTCTGACAAACTGCTGACGATCACGGAGGTAGTCTGCAAGGAGCCTTAACAGACCTGGCGGAAATCCGATAGCACATAGTTTTGCCAGCAGAATATCATTATTGACCCTATCAAATGCTTTACGGAAGTCAAAGTACAAGACATCGACCTGGCCTCCACGATCCAATCGTTTAGATATATAGTCTACTAGGGTAAGAAGGTTAGTATTTACTGATCTTTTTGCTCTGAAACCATGTTGTTCGTTACATATATACTTTTCAACTTGGGAATAAATATAATTATGTAGTATGTTTTCAAAAACTTTAGCTGGTGATGACAAAATGGCAATGGGACGGAATTCTTCTACAAAAGTTGTATTCAAAGTCTTGGGAATAGGAGTGACCCTTGAAAGCTTCCATTGTGGTGGGTATATACCAGTTTTTAACGATAGATTAAATATATGAAATAAAGGTAAGCAAAAGTGTTTTTTACAACTTTTCAAAATTTCTGGAGGAATGTTGTCAGGCCCTACCGAACTACTAAGTTTGAGTTTACCTATTCCTGACATGACATCCTGAGGAGTGAATTTAAATATATTTACATAATTACTGCTAACATTAGTATCACAAAGGGAGACCTTTTCAACATCAAGTCGCGGAACATCGGGAAGATAAACGCTAACAAAGAAATCAGCGAAGGCGTCAGCCGCACGAACACCTGAAAATGTTTCACCGTTGTAGGTAACACTCAGCTCAAAACCACCTTTTGAGCGTAAACTGGCAATATGCTGCCAGAACTTACGCGGATTGGCTGTTAAATTATTTTCAATCATTTTGGTATACGATGCATAAGCAATTGCCACGCGTGTTTTAAGGTTAGCTCTCAAATCTGAAAAGTTTTTATGGGCTACTGGACATTTAGTGCGCTTCCAAGCAGTATGCCACTTGAGCTTAAGTCTAGTGCCCTGAATTATGTCTTTGGTGAACCACACTGGGTAACGCCTACTTGTAGTTTTACATCGACGTTTCTTTGGTACGCAAGCATCAAAGATGGAATAAATTGACTCATAAAAGTATTCTGCAGCTAAACATACATCGTCAGTCTGTACAACCTTCTCCCATGAGTGTTTCGAAAGCAAATCAAAAAGCTTATCTCGGTTACATTTTTTAAAATTCCAGTCTTTACTGGTATCAATGTTACTTGGTTCAATGACATTAGAAATATGTGTAGATTTAATTTTAATATCAATATCTAATGGCGGGTGGTAATTGTCAGGTTTAACTATACCAACCGCGACAGCGACCGAAGTATCACTCGTATTAGCGCTCTCTTGGACCAACACCACATCTAGCATACCTCCATTCGAATTTCTCACCACATTCTTCTCATTCAGGCAACAAAAAGATAAAAAGTAAGAATAATAGTTAACAATAGATAAAGAAGCACTGTTCAAATTTAAATCTCCTAACATTAAAACAATTCCTTTTAAGTTAGATATAAAACTTTCGACTTTACAAAACCAACGCATATAATCCGCGTCTTTAGCACTTGGTTTAATGTATACCGCACACACGTAAATAGTACGACCACACCACGAAAAACTTGTCCATAGATCTTCACCAAAGTCCGTTTCAAATTCGCGGCGCCATCGCAACACAACAGGCGACCGCGCGGCGAGTAGAACACCCCCACACGGCGTGCCTCGGTCACGACGTAGAATATTCCAGTCTCCTGGTGATAGTTCCGCGTCTTCAACCGACTCATCAAGAAATGTTTCTGATATCGCAACGAGATTATGTTCCATTAATAGTAAATTGTTTCGCCACATACATAGTTTGGTTTTTATACCTCTCACGTTCTGGTAAAAACAATGTAAGTTCGAAAGTTTATGAGCTACGAAAGGGCTGATTGTTGGCTGGTGGGCTGGGCTGGGGTTGTTGTCCGTTCAGCCTATGTAAACTGGCTGATCTTTTGTGATACACCCAGGGCCTAATCTTTGCGTGGACTGGCCAGACATCAGCTGAGTGAAACAATTCATAGCTAGCCATTGGTACTCCTACCTTATAGGATTTGTAGTCACCCTTTGATGTAAACATTTCAACCGAACATACACCTGTACTTGCTGGACACAGCTGCTGCAGGTAGTTACGTATCTCATCAGCACCCGATTCCATGTTCCACAGATGTAAATATTTACGTGGTTCAACTGCCTTTAGTGAAGTTACGGTAGGTCCAGCAATACCACTAATTGAAGTCATTTGTCGATGCTTCCGAGTTACAGTCGCCCATTGGGAAACAGTCACCTTGAGGGATTCATCGATAGCACCCACGTTGGTCGCTATAGCCGAGGTTGATTGGTCAAGCTTGTTAGACTGGCTAAGGTCAATGACCTCAGGTTCAGGTTTAGAACACGGGGATAGCTGGGTAGTCGGCTGCGGTTTTTGCTGTTTACTTCTCCTCTGTTTCCGTTGCTTAGACTTAACTTTGCTCTTTGTAACTTGGATTGGAACAAGAGTGCTATCAGTCGGTGTGGACAGCTTCGTAGCGAGTGTAGACACGCTGAGAGAGTTCGATGTATCGTTGGTGAGTAACTCGAGTTTTTCTTTCATGAAATCGAGAAGGGACGCGTGACTCTCCAATTTTACCTCATACCTCGCAAGCAAAGATATTGCACTTGTAAACTGTTCCTTTAAATAATTCATTTCCTGTTTCAAACTGTTAATTTCAAGTGATCGCTCATTCGGAACTTTATCTTCCACGGGTTGATTCATTGATAGATGTTTTATTGGTTTTAATTTCGTAGGTTGTTCAGATGTCTCATCGAAGGTAGAATGCAAAAGCGATGTATAAGATCAATGTGCGGTCTTAAAACAACAGATAGCTGTCTTTCCTATTTTCAGTCTTTAAACATTTTAACGTTTCCTTCTTTATACATTTTAGAAACAGCTCTATTTGTAAAAAACAATCCACAATTATTTGAAAAACTGTCAGCAGTTCGAAAAAATCCGATACGGACTCAATATGTAAACAAACTATGCCAAGTGAAATGTAAAACCGCACTTATGCAGAAAAGTTTTTTTGGTAGTGCCCCACGTATTTATAATAATGTACCCAATGTGATAAAACATATGACTGTAATAAAATTTAAAAGGGCATTAATCCAAATATTAATTGAGAAAAGCTATTACACAATTGACGACTTCCTTACTGATAAATCTCTGCACTGATTGTTACTTAATATTATGATTGACATACATGTTCCTATTCTGACACTTTTTATTCTGATAGACACTTTGACATACTTATTATTTTTTATTTTTTTTTGACATTACTGTAAAAATGTCACTACTTACTGTTATTAGTCTGTTTTTTGTTTTTGGTAATTCTAATGATTTGACATTTATATTTATCCGGTATCAATAGAATTTCTGTTTGTTTTTGGAATTAAATATTATATGCATGCCCATGAGACGGTAGAATATGGAGGACTACTTTTTTAAGAAAACATCTATGTACCAATTTACCCATGTTTGCAATAATAAATGATTTGATTTGATTTGATTTGATTTGATTTGAAGGTCCCATCCTTAGATATATTGGCAATGCTTCCAGTTCCTTCGCCTCGTTGAGGGCTCATAGTTGCAACGAAAAAACCATCACTATGAGTGTTTTTGCTCAGTGTGGTAGTACAGGCTTCGGGTGATATTATAACATCCTTACTGGACTTCTCATCAGATTTTCCTTGTACCGTGAGTAATAAATTGGAATCGTTGAATGGTCGTCCGAGAGGAGAAGAATCTTTTGATCTTGTTGGCGTGAAGAAACTGTTATTTTGCAAATTATTGCGGAAACGTCTCGGTGTCGTGCACTTTCTGTCCGATAAGGTTACTTTTTTAAATGCATCAATAGTTGTTTGGCAGTTCCCCAGATCCATCTTCAATCTAAAATTTTCGCTATTCAAGTTCTCAATCTCTAAGTGCGCACTATGTAATTCTGCTGTTAGCTTTTTGATGGTATTATTGAGGTTCATCATCGTATCACTATCATTTAATGACGTATTTGGCACGCTCATCATTGTGCTATCAAGTAATGCTGAATTATTATAGTAGAGATTGTCTAGTGAACTAGACTTATGTGGTTTTCTAAAAGTTACATTCTCAGACTCCATAATTGTTATCGGGTGTCGTTATACCAACACCTAGAAAAGCAGCGAAAAAGATTATGACTCCTTAAGAACGATATTTATATTACGATACTAGAACGATATTAGATATTTATGACTCCTTAAGAACGGTTAAGTGGATTAGGTTACTAAATATACGTCGTCTATTGTATTTTTTAGTTTTTGTGTAGTTTTTTGCTCTGTTTGTTAAAATTTTGTAGATTAGTTTGATGGATTTAGTTTATAATTTTTGTAACTTTTGCATGCCTACTGGGGTAAAATATGGATGAATCTATTCCTTATAAACCCATGTGTTGTACCCATATTTGCAAAATAAAATATCTTTATCTTTATAATGTGTGAAAATTTCAACTGTCTACCTAGTACGGTTCATGAGATACAGCCCGCTGACAGACAGATGGACGGACAGAGGAGGCTTAGTAATGGGGTTCCGTTTGGTTCCCACGGGGTACGGAACCCTAAAAAGCAAGCGTGATGATGATAAATGCTTATTTCGAATTTGTGTGAGAAACAAGCAGCCTTAGCCCCACAGTGGGAAATTAAAGGCTTGTGCAGACCAGCGCAGACTTGTCGCGCGACGCGACACGAACAATACAATTTCTAAGAAAACTTCACAGTGTAACAATAACCGGTGTCGCGTCGCGCGACAAGTCGCGCTGGTCTGCACAAGCCTTAACAGGCTCAAGTAAAATATGAAGCAAAAGTAAAAATTTCTCGTTTATCAAAATCACAATTTAGAGGTATCGTTGGTCCCAAACTAGACACAGCTTGTATCTTGGGCACCATTAAATAGGTGTAACATTTTGGTACATCCTTAACTTTACATATTATAAAACAAAGACCCCGGCCGCGTATCTCTATCTGTCTGAACGCGATAAACTCAAAAACAAACAAACGAATTTTCAACCGGTTTTCACCAATGGGCGGAGTGGTTCATGCGGAAGGTTTTAGTATATAATTCATTAAGGTTGTGTGTAAATTGGCTGAAATATGACGGTTATTGTTGAAGATGTCGGAATAAATCATGTCGACTGGGAGCTTTACTGGCGTGCGCGGCGTAAACCGTAAAAGATATTTATAAATTATGTTTTACAGAATGGTTCATCTTAAAAAGTTCAATAAAAAAGTCCACGATGGTATATGTCTATCTTCTAAAAATGATCCACAGTAACCATCTTTCAGAATTTGATAAAAATTTAATTGTTATTCCCGAAGCTATTTTGACCGGTATTATATTAATCCTTATCGTATAAAATATGGCCATAGGTAGGTAATACGGGCTGGTATCCGCAACTCCACTTCTAAGCGCGTAGTTTGCGTACGGGTGGGAAAATTGATCCACCCCAGCTCCACAAAGAAGGCCAGCAACGCCTTAGTGTCACTGACAATCCCACGTAGGGGATCTAAAAAAAATATGGCCATTTAATTTAGATTAAAATATGCCTTGACATCATATCATTTAAATGAATAGTTTAAAAGATATCACAGATTCAAAATTACGCGTAACAAAATAATTATGGTTGACGGCACCGACGCGGGGGCAGCGGTAGGATTCAATGACATTTTCCTCGGCTATTAGGTATGTAATCCCGGTAGCACGTTCCCGTGGATATTTTGCGACATTCACGCGGGCGAAGCCGCGGGCAAAAGCTAGTTTTGAATAAAATAAAAGTTGTTGGCTACAGTTAAGCTAGTTAGCCTTATCGAGATTCTAAAACTACTCGTATATATACAAACGAATTAACGGAAAACTAAAATGAATTATTATAAGAAAATTTTAATAAAAACGGAAAATTCAATCAGATAAATTACAATTTATTGATTGACTTACACTTATCTCAGATCTACCCAAGGCCTAATAAAGTATCGACCCTATCTTTAGACAAAATTATCTTTTATTTGCTAAAATCAAATGCAATTGTTCAACTGTCAAATTCGAATTGAGATACACATGCGACCCCATACGGTAAATGCAAATAAAGCTAAAAGGTGTGAACCTTTTAGCTTTATTTGCATTTACCATTTACCTACATGGGTATGTAGCCCTTAAAATCTATGGCATCGGCCACTTATCATGCCCTTGTGTTAAGGGTGGAAGGAAAATGGAATTCTTAATGGTGTACATATGTAGGGGAATCGTATTTTGCTGACATACTTGCATCTCTTGGGTGAGAAATAAAGCTTTAAAACTTATTGGGTGTCGAGAAACATAAAGTGGGGAAAATATTGACATTACTTAGACTGCGACGTTGGTTTGTGATGGTGATGTTGGATCATTTAGCTTCTTTCAAAATGGTTGAGCTAAATGGTGCTGTTCATGAACGGGCGCCGTCAGTTGGTACTGGTCAACTCTTAGTTGCCATGGCTGATTCACGCCCTTTATACCTGGAGGCTTTTATTTAGTTATTAAGTTCTGTTTACGTTTAGTTTTTATTTCTGCCTGAGAATAGTTCTCGATGATTTTGTTTGGTATATTGGCGTGTGCTAGATGACATATGGCTAATAATTTAAATTATGGTTTGTGTTGCGTAATGTGATATATTTTGCATACATATAGAATCTTTTTTTTTTCTAACTGAACAGACAGCTGCAGTTCTTCTTCCCAGGTAACAAAGTCAAAGTCAAACAATTTATTTCAATTAGGCACATAAAAGGCACTTATGAACGTCAAATTTACAAAAAATAGAATTGATTCTAGTCGCCCCTTCCAAAAGGTAGTTTTCGTACGGAGAAGTATGGGCAAGAAACTCCACCGTTACTCTTTTAAAATGTTTTTACAATATTTTGTATACATTAATTATATAATTATATGTGAAGACGATGCATCTAGAATAAGATTACTATACCGCGAAAGGTAAAAAAGAATGAAAAAAATAAATAAAGCAATTACAGATAAATTAATTATGTGATAGATACATGGTGCTCACATATTTACAAACATTGCAAAATTATACGATATTCCTAACATTTTAACAAGTAATACTAATAAGTCAGTGTGTGAGTTCAAGAAATCACAGAATGTAAAATAAGAGTTATAAAAAATAACAAATTATATAATTAAATAAGCAACCAGTTTGATTTTGTCTAGACTCTAAATTGTCCGACGGAGCAGGACCAGCATGTTTCCAAGCATTCTTATCTTGGATATAATCCTCTAATTTGTAATATGCTTGTTTACAGAGTGTACTTTTAATATGAGTTTTAAATTTTCTTTCATTTAATTGTAATATATCACAAGGTATTTTATTGTAACATTTAACACAGTACCCCATAAAAGAAGTAGTTTCTAGTATTAAAATTATGTCTATCACTTATTTTATGAAAAATATGAAGATTTTTTCTTACATACATAATATTTTCATATATGAATTGGCAAGGTACCGTCAAAATATTAATCTTTTTAAATAGTTCCCTGAGAGATTCGCGACGATGTAGATTATAAATGGCTCTGACATCATCATCATCTGACATCTGTCTGTTCAGAATATCTGTGAAAGACCTGGGTGACCCGAGGGTTTCTGTCCTAATTAGGGTGACGCCTGTGCACTCAAAGAGCACATGCGCAATGGTTTCCTCAGCCTCCATGCGTGCCCTGCACAAGAGACTGTCAGTTTTGCCTATTGTGTGGAAATTTTTGTTTAGCGAGCAGTGTCTCCTGATGGTCCCCGTCATAAGGCGCAGGCTGTTCCTGTCCAAGCGTAATAAACACCTGGTTAGCGTGCTATCCAAGGATGGCACGACTTCCCAGGACCACAACGCGTTTGTAAGTTACGTTGCTTACGGACCACCACTGAAATACTAGTGCTTGTGACATTCTGGTGACTTATTGGTGATTTGAGTTGGGAATACTTTACATTACATTTGATAGAAATGAGTTTACGTCAATTTATAGTGGCGATAAAATTCAAAACCTTTAACCCAGCGTTCTATAACCAAAAGCGATCGTAGCGCAAATACGGGATCGTCGCCGACAAAGGGGTTCCGGTTTTCCGAACAAAAAGTGGTTGCTTTTTACCCGACTACGGCAAAGCAAAACGGGGGGTATGATTTTGACCAGTATGTATGTATGTCCATCTGTTCCCTCGTAATTCCTAAACTACTTATAATAATTTGATAAATAAGGTTTCGTTGGAAGCGTTTTGGCCGTCCGCTCGTTATAGCTTATGTGACTAATAAAAATCCGGAGTGACTCGTTATCTGTTCGATTTATGCTAACACGATGTGTGACTCCTGTTTTTTTAATTTGTCTATCAGTGATGAGCGTTTTTGTCGAAGTTTGGTTTTAGTTTTTATAACTTTTGATTAGGACACGACCTCAATCGACAAAACAAAACACGCTTCAACCTTTTCCCTACCACCACGTTTTAAACCAAGCTGTGATAATTACACTAAACCAATAGAGATAAACCCTCGAATGTAAACCATGTTTGAATTAGAGCGGTCTTTATTCTTTAATGAGTTCGGGATCATTCGTGTTTCAGAGTTCAAGGGCCTGACGTAATCTGTTCAACTGTGTGGTGTCATGGGCTGAAATTAATGGGTTTTAGTTCCCAGTTACATTGTTGGATGGAACCAGCAATTTTACATAGATTAGGGATTTGAACAAAAGATTAAGTGTTCTATCTCTTTTTGACTCGTTGCTGTTGTAACTTCTTCATTTCATCTTCTCGTTTTGTCACGAGATGTATCTTCATGCTGTACTAAAAAAGGTTCCTGATGTACCAATCAGTAAGTTGTTTGGAAGCTGACTGTCTAAAATGACTCGAAAACACTTTAAGCCATTTATATGATGCAAGTTCCATGCGTGTGACATACAATAAAATAGAAGCATCCAACTAAAATGACTAATTATATAACTCAAACTCAAAACTCAAACTCAAAGCATTTATTTCAAATAAACCAATTACAGGCACTTTTGAATTGTCAAGGGGTCGGTCAGTCAGAAATATGAAGCTAGTTGTCCATTCCAACGCGTAGTAGGTTCCTATGGAGAAGAACGGGCAAGAAACTCCACGGACACTCTTTTAAATCAGAATATTGTTACAAAATATTGGTTACATCATTCATGTTGTAATTATACATGTGAGAACAATGTAGAGAGACGTGCACGTTAAAAGCGTCCGTAATAAAGAAAAAAACAATTCAAAAATTAAAATAAATTCAAAATAAGCCTTGGCAGCTAAGAGATGACCAGTCCCCACTGACGGCGCCCGTTCACGAACATGACGCATGGATCAGCACCATTTAGCTCAACCATTTTGAAGGGAACTTTATGATCCAACACACACGCCACCACCAGCGAGACATTTGAGTGAGCATGACATACTCTCAGCCGCAAGGGCACATTTAGGTCAATGAAAGACGTAGGTACCCAGTAAATGGTAGCTTTAAAGTAGGTACATAGTGCTCACACATGTGCTATGCAATTATATAATACTATGAAATTGAATTTATACAATCTAAAGATAGTCCTACAATCTTCAGCAGCTCCAACAATATTTTCGAATGCCAATCAATTAGTTTATGCGCCTTGTGGAGCTGGACCAGCGTTGAGCCAAGCATTTTTGTCAACGATGTAATCCCCCAACTTATAATATGCTTGGCAGCATAGTGTGCGTTTTATACAAGATTTAAAATTCCTTTCATTCAATTGGAGTATGTGGGGAGGTATTTTATTGTAACATTTTAAACAGTACCCCATGAAGGTTGAGTCAACTTTAGCCAGTCTGAAACCCGGTTGAACTAATTGTTCCCTATTTCTAGTGCTATAATTGTGTCTATCACCTCTTTTACTGAAAAGACTTAGATTTTTCCTAACGTACATGATGTTTTCATAGATATATTGACAAGGTACCGTCATGATGTTAATATCTTTAAACAGTTCCCTTAGAGAATCGCGTCTGCGGAGACCATATATTGCTCTGATGGCTCTTTTCTGCAGAATAAAAATAGACTCGATATCTGCAGCCCGTCCCCATAGTAGAATACCGTAAGACATGATACTATGAAAGTAACTGAAATAGACTAGCCTCGCGGTATCTACGTCAGTAAATTGACGGATTTTTCTCACAGCATATGCTGCTGAACTTAGGCGTCCTGCAAGAGATGTTAAATGAGGACCCCATTGCAGCCTTGAGTCGAGCGTAATCCCCAAGAAAACAGTTTTATCGACGAATTTTAATTTCTCCCTATTTGAATAGGGATAGTATTGATACTATGTCACAATCACTACTTTTAACATTCGGTAAAGCAAATCTTAAGCATTTAGTTTTTTTCCCATTTAATACTAAATTATTAGCAGTGAACCAATTTTGGACTTGTAGTAGGGCGTTATTTACGTCGTCAAGATTTGATGCACGTCTATTTATCTTAAAAATTAGAGAAGTATCGTCAGCAAATAACACCATTTGTGGTTGGTTTTTTAATAAATGGGGTAGATCATTAATATATACTAAAAAGAGGAAAGGACCCAATATCGAGCCTTGTGATAACAACAAATATTATTCCATAAAAAACATACTCGTACAAGTAAAAAAATGCAAGTGTCGCAACGCAGTTCTTCTACCGCAAAAAGATGTGAGATTTAATGTAAAACCAAGTCTGTTAATTGATTCATTACCTATCTATGGGAGCATCTATAAAACCACTTTGTCATAAATTGTTACCTAATTAGTATTAACTAATTAGGTAACAATTTATGACAAAGTGGTTTTACTTTTTATTTCTTTCTTTCTTTGTTAATTATAACAATGAAAGAAAGAAATAAAAAGTATTTATTGGGACTCGCACAGGAAATCACATTAAACTAAAAACACATTAAACATAAATAAAAAACAAAGTAACATTAAAGTTAAGGAAGTCCTGTACGAGGCCAAAAGGCTCCTATCTCAGCATGATGCCGCGACATTTAAAAATAAATAAAAATGTCGCAGCGCTGGTATTCTGATAGGGCCCGCAGTGACAACATTTCAAAGAGACCATATCAATATTAGATATCTTTAGTTCTTTAATAAATATAACGACTTGGCCATTGCACGGCAACATAATCACTTAAGAATAATCTACAGCTTTAAATAATCCTGATTAAATAAAGCGTTCACAGCGCTACAGGTGATTTTGTTGTATGTAGATTCTATTCCCGTGTGCGATTGCAAAATCATTATAGGGGGTCGAATTTCCTGAATGGTTTCAAGAAAAGATGATACGGCTGACCGTCCCAACCCAGGTCATAGTCTACGCATGTGCTAAATTTCATCCAAAACAGTTCAGCCGTTTTACCGTGGAAGCGTATCAAACAAACAAACACACTTTCGAATTTATAATATTAGTTAAGATAGTTAGTACAGGGAATACTATTATTAGCTATTTAATACTGTAATACATATACTCTGTTACATACTACGTATATATGTAGCGCTGTTGGTTGCCTAAATAATGAAAATAAAATAAATACCACTAGAGGAAACTTTGTTAATTGACTCTGAAAACAAACGATGGACATCAATTTGACTGCCAAGCATTTTTACTGTAATGGTTATCTTAAAAAGAGCATGAGACAGTGTAACATGAAGTACACTATTTCATCATCTGCGGAGCATTTTCTCAACAATGTTGGTGATGGCTTCTAGTTGAACACTGCTGCTGAGTACCAGCGTTTTGCATGGAACGACTGAATAAGAAAATAAAAATCCAGCCAGCGACAAGTTTTTTTTTAATCTAAAAAGCGTATGTTGTTCTTGAGTTCTGAGCATAATAACAGAAAAAGACAAGGGATATTGCGTTTTACATTAAGGCCCTTCGTACACGGCACGGTTTCTTTCTATTTTGTGAATATGAGAACGCTGTAGGCTTAGTGGACTGTAGATTTGTTTACCATGTTCTATTTTGTACCTATTACTTGTTGAAAGACCTACACTGTCCTCCCATACCTGTTATTTGAAAATATTGTAAAAGCCAATTATTTTTAAAAGAGTAACCGTGGAGTTTCTTGCCGGCTCTTCTCCATAGGAAACGACCAATTGGAACCGTGTCCTAGCTTCTGACGTTTCGTAAGTACCCATGTAGGTTTATGTGAAATAAAATATTTTGAATTCTTCCATAGTGATCTATACAACACTGACGACCGTGCCTCCACACGGCATATAAACCGTTGGCTAGATAAAACGTGTCTGTCAACAAACTTCCAAACTTCCATAGTGACGCAACACTGACGACCGTGCCTCACGGCGAATAAACCGTAGTTTTTCACGCCATGATAAACGTGTGTATACAAAGGGCTTTAAGTTGACCATTTATAAACTCTCACACTTTAAATAATTGAAAGCAAAGTCACAAAATCCCCTATAAACACACATACTTTTAACATTCCTGAAAAGCTGTTACAAACTCGACTGTTAATAACAATCCTGAAACAACGTAGTCACTGAAACTCTTCAGTTTTTCACTTTACGTTGCAATATATTTTTCGGCGTTAAAAACCGTCCGATGGCAGCTAAAAGTTTTAATTGCTGCTCAAATTAATGCCCAACGGTGGAGTTAGTTGGGGATATACAGGGGGTTAGTTTGTAAGGAACTGCTGTTGTTGTTTGTCAATTAAAAAGTATCGACACTCTCGGGCTATCCTATCTTCCTAGCATGGCGGGCTGTGCTGGGGCGGCTGCCGCAGCTGCAGAGAGCCTCAAACAGCACAAATACAATAACAAACAACCTTATTAGTAGCTATATTTTTGGCAAAGTCAAAGTCAAAGTCAAATCATTTATTTCAAATAGGCCCTTACAAGGCACTTTTGAACGTCAAAAATTACAAAAAAAATTAATTGATTCTAGTCGCCCCTTCCGAAAGGTAGTTTTCGTATGGAGAAGAATGGGCAAGAAACTCCACCGTTACTCTTTTAAAATGTTTTACAATATTTTGTATATATGTAGGTACATTAGTTATGTGAAGACGATGCATCTAAAAATAAAAATAAAAAATTGACTTTACCACAATATGTAAAAAGAAATTTAAAAAGAGAGCAACAACATATAAATTAATTACCTATATGATAGATACATGGTTCTCACATATTTACAAACATTGTAAAAGTAGACGATTTTCCAAAAAAAAAAAAAAAAGTTACAATTGGCAAACACTAGGGCCGTGGGGTCCGAGTGCTCATCGAGTATTTCGGGACATCGCCAAGCGGTTGGTCGACTCTTCACGTGACCGGAGAGCTGGCCAATTTTTAGGTCAAAGAATCAGTATTTCCATCCAACGTGGCAATGCTGTCAGCCCTTTGGGCACATTTCCCACTGACAGCGATGCGGACGAATTTTTTGATGCCCAATGAGCTCTTCCTTTATTTTATTGTTTTTCCTCTGTGTACTTGTACATAATTTATATATTTTAGTAAATCTACCTAGCCTTTTCCCAACTATGTTGGGGTCGGCTTCCAGTCTAACCGGATGCAGCTGAATACCAGTATTTTACATGGAGCGACTGCCTATCTGACCTCCACAACCCAGTAACTGGGTAATACGATATCCCTTGGTAAGACTGGTGACTGTGAATTTATATATTTTTGTGTTAAATGTATATTATATTTAAGATTGTATATTATATTTTGAATGAACTAAAAAGAGTCTTAAATAGTTTTTAGGGATCCATACCCGAAGGGTGACAAACGGAACCTTCTAACGGAACTAAGCCTTCGCTGTCCGTCCGTACATCTGCCAGCGGGCTGTAGGTATGTCAAGAGCCGTAATAGACAGTTGAAATTTCCACAGATTTTGTATTTCTATTGCCGCTTTATCAACAAATAATAAAAATAAAATAATTATTAACTTTATTTTATTTTACAAGAAACGTTTTTTTTCCAGCGTTTATGCTAAATAATGGACGGTGGTATAATATTTAGCAAAAAGAGTCTCTAAAATCCGACTGTTAAAAAAACTGTTTTCTACATAGGAAGTCGAATGTGTATTCCTCAATTCTGACTTTCCTTATTTGCATGGTCAATGCGAGTATAGTTTTTTTTTATGAACGTCCAAATTTGAACTTTAATGCACTTTGCCTTTTGTAAAATGAGTTTGCGTTCGCTTGCCATTTCAAGAAACTGTTCCCGGTTACGGAACTGTAAAACTAGTATTGGTATCGTCCTGTAGTCAAAGTGACTTTTATTGCTGTTCACCCCAAGGGAGTTTTTAGTTGAACTTCCGACAACCATTTGATTCGAACCGCGGCGTTTCCACCACAATTATTTCCCCGTATGTTTTGAAAACAGTTTTTTATCTGGTAAGCTGCATTATAGGCGTCTCGTCAACTGCCATTATTTAGTCTTAAACGGTTTTTACCAAGCGATCAGTAATTTCCCGGAAAAAATGCATGATTTTTGCTTTAACTTCATTCTTTAAAAGTTTTTATCACTAGCTTCTAGCGTTTTGTAAAATTCATTATCATAATATTTTACATAAAACCTCTGTAATTATTTTACTATGGTTTGACTTTAAATGATTTTACTATAATGACTGGAAAATCTAAAAGTTTTAGTATGGTTCAAGAAAATGCTATCCAAATTATTGCAAATGGACAATATTTTTTCGAACGAAAGAAAAAAGTTAAACTGGGGAGAACTAGGGGGTGGGAACTGTCAAAAAAAAAAAACCGCCCCAGTACGAGTCAGACTCGAACACAGGTAAGAATTTATTTCATCACCACTACTCTTGAAACGGAGAATAAAAATATCGTGCGAAAATCGGTATCTCCTAGAACCAGAAAAATTTAATACATATTGTGGCATCTTTCAACCCGGATCCCGCGTGGTCGATTATGACTGCATGTCGCATGATTATGCAAATAAGCAAAGTATACTAACCTAGCTGTATGTCAGTCAACTGCCTTAGTTTTCTTACTACATATGCATATTACTATATATGCAGCTGAACTTAATCTACCTGAAAGAGTTCTAATGTGTGATGAATCTAAAGTAATCTATACATAGGTACTTGACGCGACGTTAATGCCCAAAACACCTTTCCCTATATTTCCATTTAACAGATTTGCTACCATCAACTGTTCTGTTGACATTTATTTATAGGGATGCTGGTAAAGCCGACTTTTTAAATATTACCGCAATAATTTAGGATAGCGGTGGGCATAAATTTATATTTTTTGGTCCCGTCCTAAGTTTAGTTTAAGGACCATATCACACTGGCGATTTGCGAGCGTGTTTCCAGCGATGCGATTGTTTAACGAGCTCGCTGAGTGTGCGTAGCGAGCGCGCCACGTGTGCGCAACGAGTTCGCCGTGTTTGGGAAACGAGAACGATTGACCGGAGTGCACAAAAGAGAGCGAGACAACCGAGTGTAAAATATTGAGAATTCGCGGCCAACACGTCGCGTGGTCGCGGCTGGCCCGCTTCGCACCCACGGAGAGCACGTTCACAAATTGCGTCACTGGAAACACGCTGGCAAATCGTCAGTGTGATAACGCTCTAAGGCCATTGACCACGCCACAATTGCGGCGGTAAGGCCCCTCTTTGAGGAGTGGCTAGAGAGGCGCCACGGCGTCCTCACCTTCCGCCTGACGCAGGTCCTCACCGGACACGGTTGTTTCGGGAGGTTCCTGTTCAGGATAAAGCGGGAGGAAACGCCCGGGTGTTACCATTGTGTGGATCGCCCGGAGGACACGGTGGAGCATACGGTGGAGGTCTGCCCGGCTTGGGCGGGGCACCGCCGTGTCCTCACGGAGGCGATCGGCAGCGGCGATCTCTCGCGTCCGGCCCTGGTTCAGGCCATGGTCCGGAGCGAGAGTGCATGGGAAGCCGTCACTTCCTTCTGCGAAGCAGTAATGCTCGCGAAGGAGGAGGCGGAGCGCGCGAGGGAAATGCAAGATGCGCGCCCTCGCGCCCCTAGTCGCCGCAGGAGACGCCCCGGGCGTCGGGAGTCGCGAGCCGACTTCCGGCCACCGTAGGCGCGGGCTTGCGGACGGTGGGCAATGGGTAGCTCGCCGTCCGATTAGGACCAGGCCCGGGTCGACGGCGCGTTGTGTTCCACGCGCGCCTCAAAGAGATGTCAGCACCAACTGACGGGGTCCGTAAGGGCCAATGCCTGCCAGGGTTGCGAGTTGGTCCGAAAGGGATATCGCGGCCCCGGCACACAGGCAACGGAAGGAACACGGGTGGGTTTTAGTCAGTAAAAGTCTGACACTCCCTCTCGCTCCGCCCAGAGCGGGAGGAGTCATTTGATGATTTCCCACCCAAAAAAAAAAAAAAAAAAAAAGGCCATTGACCACGACGCTACTCAAAATTAACGTGTTACAAACTCCAATCACCAATGAGTAGCCAAAACGTTACTTCGTTGCAAATGACTGCGTCGTGTCTCGTTGCAAGCGCTACTGAGCACGAGGTCCTGGTTTCGATACAAAGTATTATTGGGTTTTTCCATCTGGAATCTCAGTAGCGGCCCGGAGTCTGCATTTGTGCCCGGTTAATGGCAATAGGCTCGCTCCCTATTACACGGGACATGGAACTTAAACATAACTTAATGTGGTTGTACTATAGGTACACTTCTGCCCAGCCCTTTAGGGAATAAAGGCGTGATGTTATGTTGTGTTAGCCAAAATATCACATCACTAGTATTTGAATGGCAGTCCGTACACGACGCGATTGAGTTTGTAAGACTGCATCCTATTTAAGAGCGATCATCGCGAGAATACTTGATCGGTCGCGTGTTTAAGGCAGTTTTTGTTCGGAAAACCGGAAAGCGCCCTCTGTCGGCGCGACCAGCGTTCAAGTTCACCGAAAAAATGTTCGAGCTAGGGTTAACTCTAGTTTAGTGTTTTAAAGTGTACAATATATATTCATGCTGGTTTGAGGACTTTTGTATGAGTACCTACGATGGTTGGTGGAAATTCGTGGTGCTTGTCACTTTAACTAAAATGATATACGTACACACACACATACACATAGACAACAAATTTTGACCAGCATACCTTTTTAGGTATGCTGGTCAAAATCAAACCTGTCATGTCTGTGACTAGCGTTCAATGTAACTTAATTAGGTTCACGTCAGTTTTTCCTAACTTTCTATTAGAA
The DNA here is from genome assembly GCA_916701695.1 of Agrochola macilenta. NCBI lineage: Eukaryota > Metazoa > Arthropoda > Insecta > Lepidoptera > Noctuidae > Agrochola > Agrochola macilenta. The sequence goes on from OU753576.1 coordinate 2,011,409, forward strand.
CATTTGGAGTTATTACGGTTTAAAATTACGTAGTCACAAGGAAAAATTTAGTTCTTGGCAAATAAAACACAACCCCTTTCCCACCAGTAGGTATTAAAACCAAAATGTGGGCAGCAACCATCTCCTAAGCTACCAATCGATCTGTCATTACCATATTATAATATGAGCAATTTCCCCTGTGACCCTTATTTGTAGCGTTCATCGCGGCATCGCAACGTTCTTATTTAGTAGTCAACGTTTACGATATTACGTGATAATTAATAGCAACAAATTATCCAACCCACACTTTAGCCACATTATACCAAAACCACAATCCAACTAACTCTTTAACCAACACCACAAAATAAAAAACAAAAAGAACGACAGTAAACAAAAAATAAAAGCAAAAGTTAACCCGTAAAACTTAGATGCGGGTACAAAAAACCCTAACGCTTTGTACACAGTTAATTTAAGCAAAAAGTTAATTCAAAAAGTTAATAACATAATGTCCGTTGTTTTGAACGCGAACGGATACGGGTAATGAAGCGTGTACGTGAGCTGTTAAGGGTTAGACTTTAGGAGTTTGAAAAGATACAAATATTAAAATTGAGGGATGCTGATGTACGAAAATTTGAAAATCACCATCAGACTATTATAGCTAGATAAAGACCTGTCAATTGTATTCCATTTACGTCAATTCTCTGCTACTCTCATCCAGCTACTACCAGCCGCTCTGCGAAGAACGATGTCCACAGTCTCCACAATTCCACTCAAGAACACCTAGAACTCATAACTGGTGAGGTAGCCCAACGATCAATTGTTTCATGGCTAATACATTACCTGGCCTGTCCATTACCGCTGTAGGTTGTATATTCTGTGGCCTGTATTGACAATTCTTTCCGTAAGAGAAGAGGCCATTCATCTGCGGTAAAATAAATTATAATCCAATTTTCCAAAACACTCAAGATCTTTAAACGACAGAAGCTTTTAATTTTAACTTCAAAGATTTAAATTAAACACGCCATCAGCACAATTTAGTTCATTCAAGTCTACAAAAAGTCTAAACGGTTCATTTTGAACCGTTACGGTTTTTTCTTTGGGATTACGTTCGTTCTATTTAGAAATCCTTGAGAATGCACCTCGTCGAGTGAAAAGGATTTAATTCTGCTCGTTTTCTTCTGAGGTTAGTTCGTTTAGTTATTTTCTTGGAGTTTTTTTTAAGTATTTCTCACGTTAGTTTCCGAGTCGTTTGAGCGTTTAGCTTGGCATCTCTGCTTAGAAAGAACTTACGTACGTAGTGAGTTTTATACAATTAAGGGCATAATGAGATCTTGAGTATTTACTTGTGGAATTTTAATGGTTGAAGTACATATTTTACGTTCCTTAGGTATTGTCGTTTCTTATATTTTTATAGGCTAGTCATAGTTTTGTCACGCATGCTAGATCAATATTATAGTCAAGAAGCACAGGGTCCAAACAAAAAAAAATGAACTGCAGCTAAGAAGGAAGGAGCATTGATTACCACACTTGTTTAATTGCTTTCAGCGTGTTGACGATTACATCAACCAAATCCTTGTTTTCCTTTTCACAAGGTTTTAAGTATACAACCTTAGAGAAGAGAGAGACAGATTAAGAGAGAGAGACTCGTAAACTTCAACAAAACAAAGGCAAAATATCGCTACTTCACAATAAATAATAGCTGCACACCTAATTAACCTGATAACATTTTCGTATTCAATACCGAAATCTATTCTCTGAAAATTCCATCACGTAAAACTAATTTATTTGGACAATTTATGAGTGTCTGATAAAAAGTAAAGTAATTAACCATTTAGCTATAACTCGGTTGTAGCAGAGAATAGTAGATACAGAAGATCGGCTCCATACAACGAGCGAAAATGCACGCACACATAGACACGCTTCACGTACAGCGAGTGCAAGCGCACTCGCGACCGGCATTCGTTTGAGATCGCCGCAGGCACGTGTCTATGTGTGCGTGCGCCTGATTTCATTCGTTGTATGAAGCCAGGCTTCTGTACCTATCTTTTTGATGGTTTGAGAGTACACCCATCGGAGTTATCTATCTGTGATACTGTGTTGATTTATTTCAATACGGTGGATTGGTCTTATGGACCTGGTAGCGCGAAATTGGGTTAAGCTTCATGCAGACTAACGCGACGCGACAGTGCGACACGACACCGGTTATTGTTATACCGTGAAGTTTTCTTAGAAATCGTATTGTTCGAGTCGCGTCGCGCTGTCGCATCGTGCTGGTCTGTACGAGCCTTTAGGTTTTAGGACTTATTTTGTGTATCACCATTTTTACCTGTGAATGGCCGTTTTCACACTGCGATGATAACGACACCTACATACCGTCAGCTCGGATGACAATATCGGGACGATATCGGTATGTGGCAAGATGTAACCAACAGCTTATTGTCATGTGGTATGCCACAGCAACCTCAAATAGTCTCTTTGCGTCAGTAAAAGCTTACGAGTACATCGCCGCACGATTTCAAAAGTGTAATAAGTATTCGAGGTTAAAATGACAGCAGTGAACAAGTGCACTCTGTCGTCCGCCGATATCGGCACGACAATCAATGTCGGCGACGATACCGTTGACTACACAGACACAGTGTGAAAGCGTTTAGTAGTACTTGTATGTAACTACCAATCTAACGATATCGTGTCGTCCAATGTGAAAATGGCCATTGCTTGGGTTTTTGTTCAGGCACTTGGAATAAGCAGTAATATCACCAAGCTTGCCATAAGGATTGGTGATTCAATATTTTGTTTTATAGTTAGTAGCATCTATTCACTTGATTTGAAGGACTTCAATTCTGTACACATTTATTAAGCCAGAATATTGAATGTGCCCAATAGGAATAAAAATATACACTGTATCTTCCTACTTGTCCTAAATTAACTAACAGATTATTAAAATGAAAATACAATATCATAGCCTAACTAAAATTAAAAACCTGGGGGTGACCATGGACTCTTACCTATCGTGGCCTGCTCATGTTGCCCAAGCCAGCCGTAAAGTGCACTACACGTTCCATTCGCTGAACTGCCTCCAGAGCTTCTTGCCCTTGAGTATCAAAATATCCCTTGCTCATACTCTCATACAGCCCATCATTGACTACGCTGATGCCTGTTATTTGGATGCCACAGAGGAGCTTTTAAATAAACTTGAACGTTTGCAAAACATCTGTATTCGTTATGTGTTTAACCTTAAAAAGTATGACCATGTTTGTAACTTTCGCAAGATACTCAAGTGGCTCCCCATTCAATTTCGCAGGAACTCTCGGATATTGTGTCTGCTATTTAACATACGAAAAAACGGTCCAAATTTTATGTATTTTCTCCGCTCTTCCTCTCTATGGAAAAAGCCACACCTTTTAGACAAAATTGATCAAATTATTCGAAGTACTCTGACATCAATTATAAATGTGGCATTGGACGACCGCGCGTGGCTGCAAGCTACACTACCCATTCGCTATGGTGGGCTCGGCGTCCGCAAAATTTCTAGTGTAAGCTTACCGGCGTTCCTGTCCTCGGTCCACAGCACCGAAAAGTTAACCAGAAAGATCTTAGCCGCTTCTCAGGTTGACTCTGAAGTGCCGTGTTTGACTGATGCGATGAACGCCTGGAAAGTGGCTTGTCCGGATACGGAGAAGCCCGAAAACCCGTCTTCCCAGAGACAGTGGGATGAGCCGCTCTGCAGGTTGGTACGGAATAACCTCTTTAATACGTCCACCAATACTGCTGAGCGTGCCCGCCTGCTGGCTGTGGGAGAATGGGAGTCGGGCCTCTGGCTTCAGGCGCTACCGTCACCCAACATATATCTAACATAGGCACTATGCTGGGTGACACCACTTTTCGGCTCGCTACAAGTCTGCGTCTGGGCGCTCCTTGCGGGGCTCCGCATCGCTGTCAATGCGGTGAAGCAGTCGACCGCCTCGCACACCATGGCCTTTCCTGCAGCAAGAGCGCTGGTCGGTTGGCACGGCACGCAAGCATTAATGACATCATCCGTCGGGCTCTTGTCACCGCCGGGGTGCCAGCTGTTTTAGAACCCAATGGCTTGGCACGCGACGATGGGAAGAGGCCAGATGGAATGACCATTATGCCTTGGAAGTTGGGTAGGCCTTTGGTGTGGGATGCAACCTGTGTCGACACCCTTGCGCCATCCCATCTTCCTAGCACGGCGGGCTGTGCCGGGGCGGCTGCTGCAGGTGCAGAAAACCTCAAACGGCGCAAATATAACAACCTTATTGGTAGCTATATTTTTGAGCCGTTTGGGGTTGAAACACTAGGGCCGTGGGGTCCGAGTGCTCATCGAATATTTCGGGACATCGCTAAGCGGTTGGTCGACTCTTCACGTGACCAGAGGGCTGGCCAATTCTTAGGCCAAAGAATCAGCATTGCCATCCAACGTGGCAATGCTGCCAGCCTTTTGGGCACTTTTCCCGCTGACAGCGATGCGGACGAATTTTTTGATGCCCAATGAGCTCTTCCCTTTATTTTATTTAATTTTTTTCTTTACATTCTTGTACATAATATATATAATAGTTAGTTGTAAAATAAATTGTATACATACGAAAATAAATAATCAAAATAAATATATTTTAGATAAACAATCTAAAATATACCGTCAAACATTTCTTCCGCATCGCTGTTTTGTGGTAATATACACAAGAGACTGGCGGCATTGCCACGTTGTAAGGCAATGCTTAGCCTCCGGCCAAGGTAAAAGCCAGTCCTTTGGTCACGGGAAGTGTCAACCAGCCTTATGGAGATTTCATTGAACAAACCGTTAGCACTCAGACCCCACGGCCCGAGGGTAACGTTACATTGAAATGTGAGATTTATGTAAGTTTATAAACATATTATAACTGTACTTTTTTGCTTCCAGGAATTCTTCAACACTTTGGTGATTAAAACCTTCACAAATAAGGCTAGCATGATTCCTATTAATACGTAGCACTTTATCAAGGTCACACACATCACAATGTACTCAACATTCTACCCCAAACATCAAAACTTTATAAAGCGCTCCCCCTTAACCATTATGTGAGCAAAACTCTAATTTTGCAGTCGACGCCTAACAAATATGATGGATTGGTTGTTACGTAACTCATTAGGCATATATGTAGGTCTTAAGGATTATTGATCACTGCCTTTTAATCCTCGAAAAACCCTGAAAGGATATTTCTTGAAAAGATTACTTTACCTGACTACCTCTTTAATTTTGCCTCCTGCTGAGTATATTATAGGTGATCTTTTTTTTCCAACGATCGTGAATTTATTGGGTGTACGATTAATTGAGCATTCGATTTATAAACTAGCGATCTGCACCTAGTTCGCACGGATTTTACGATTTGACAATACATCATCTATCTAACTGCGTAACACATTGTCGTAAATGATTAATGTTTCATTTTGACGGTTCAACAGCATTCATTGCGATATTTACGTTGTTGAGCAGATTTTTCTTTCGAACTTATGTAGCAATGTATTCACAATCTCTTTCAAAGTGATTCAGATTGTGATTGATCGTGTATTATCATATTTTCCCATATTCAGCCTATAATGTTTCCACTGCTTGGACACAGGCCTCCTCATTGAGAGAGTGAGTGGGCCATAATATACCACGTGGGCACAGTGCGGGTTGGCGGCTGTCACATGTCTTTTATTTTTTTTTTAGTTCTAGGACATGCCGGTTTCCTCACGGTTTTGAAATGGTGCAGTGCTGATGTTTTTTTTTTTTACACAAAGTAAAGTGCCTGCTTGGGATCGAAACCACGACCTACAACTCGTAAGTCGCGGCCATTACCACTGGGTTACTACTGCAAGGCCAAAGCCTCCTTGCTCTGCTTCCCTCTGTTTAGAGCTGCTGAGGACCAGTGTTTATTAATGGAGTCCTGCAGGGTAATTGCGTAACAGACTTACGATGGCAATGCCATTCATTTTTACAATTCAACAACTTATTGCGTTATTTATGTTGTCTAGCAGACGATTTTTTCAAACATGCAGCAATGAATTAGGAATTCCATTCAAAATTCTTCGGATTGTGATTGCAACTGTGTTACGCAACTATTTGCGCAGTGTTGGCCCAGTTATATCAGCCCCGACTTTCAAATAGTGGTCGAAGGTTCGAACCCAGACAGGCGCTTTACTTTGTGTAAGGTATTTCATCACCACTACTCTCAAAACGGTGAAGTAATCCAGCTTGTCATAGAACCCAAAATTCGAAGACATGGGACTTCCACCAACCTGTACTGGGCCTCCGTGGTGGATTATGGCCGGGAGTAGGCCACAAATAGGAGGCCTATGTCAGCAGTGGGAATATTAAGGGCTGATTATACTATCCTGCTCTCTCCGTTTGGGTCAGCCGCGGATTCGCTTGCCATGCAGTCAACTCAGCCCATCGCAGTGTAACGCTGGACATAGGCCTCTCCAAGTTTTATTTTTTTTTGGTTTGGCAGCTGTGGAAATACTCATGGACGCCTAGCCTGCCTCATCTGTGAGCCAGTCTGGGCAGTGCCGGACTTTTACCGGCTAAAACCCACTACTGCCTTTCTAAGTGTCCCCCTGACGTAGTCAGAGACCTTTTTTAAAATGATATTATATTAATGAGCGATTTTTCTTTTTGATTTACTGAAATTTAAATAAAGTTTTGCTTGTTTTAATGTCTATCTATATTTTTAAATTATTATCTTGAAATTTTCATTTTGAATTCATCTTGAGTACCCTCTCCCAGGTTACGCCACAGCACTCTGTCTTCCACCTTCCACATTCAGTCTATCCTAGCTACCTTCTAAAGGTCGTCAGTCCAGGCAGTGGTACAAAAACTTTTACTTTACATTTATTTTATACGTTACATAATTAATTACTCGATTATGTTACATAACGTTACACAAACAATAATCTAGGAAACTGCTACCTTTATAGGAAATTATCAATTTTAAAAACCGTCAGTAATTTAGACGATTTTTTATTCTATGCAAATAACAATAAAAGCTAAATTTCCCTTTCCAACCCTTGTTTATTATCAGTATCTTGAAAGATTAATCCCCATTTTGCGGGAAACAAAGTCGCCGTAATGTAAACGATACGGGCGTGACAGGTGGGGTACCGGCTTTAGAGATGGGAAAGTGTCGATATTAAATATATCCGTAAATTATTATGACACTACTAGTTTTGATCATCTCGATTTGTGCCCGGATTTGTGCCCAGTTGATGGCAATAGGCTCGCCTCCTATTACATGGGACTTAAACATAACTGGTGAAATGTGGGTGTACACCACCTAATCTGCGTTTGCAATTCATTTGCCAAACATGTATACAAACACCAGTTGGTTTCGGTCGGCCCGGGTACGTTAACAGTACGAGAGCGGTTAAGAAAAAATTACTGTAATCCCTACACATAAAGTTGAGTTTGCGATACAACTTCATATTTTTTATGACTTTTTCAACAAAACTAGTCGGTCTAGAATCAACTTTATTTACACAATCATGAAGTTGGTGTTTGTTTAAGTGGAAAACTCGTGTATGTTTACATGTTTGGCAAATAAATTGCGCACGCAGATTAGGTACACCTCTGCCTAACCTTTCGGGGAATTCAGGGCATACATCTAGTTTAAAAAAAAGTGCATCTTTGTAGAGTATCGGGTCTGTCACTTATATCAGTGCGACAGCCACCTTTTGAAACTCGTTGTGGCATATATTAACGCCCCAGTACTGTTCTTTTTACCGGCTATAGTTTTGTGTGTGCTTAAACTTCTGAAGCTGAAAATCTAGCAGGTAATGGTAACTTAAACACTAGGGAACGGTGTTCAAACTTCGGAACTGCCAATGTTACTTTTTACTGTGTATATTTTGAGTTACAAACCTCTTCACTTTGGTGGAGAAAACTTTATAGAACTCAGAGTGCTCTGAAATTGCCAACGTGGACTGAGTAAAGGTGGTGATCAATGCTTGTTTATTTCTGTCTGAAAGAGATATAAGCCAGTGAGATTGCTTGTTTATGCTTGACACTTAATAAAAACTAAACGATTAACAACTGGTTTCCACAGTGTTGTCTATGGAAATCCACAGGCAGAATCTATTTTAGAAGACTGTGAGAAGGCATTAGTTTATCAAAAGAGCCGCCGTTTGACTCTACATCTATTCAGATAATCTCGCAACATACAAGTGAATCTACTTACAATAATACCTAAACCTATTATCACTTACCTCAGACACAAAAAACTAAACCCCAAAAATAAAACACCAATCTGAAAATCTAGAGCTCGTGTAACCTAAATTTTTTATCGACAACGTATCTTCCCCACCCATTATTCTGGCACTTAAGTATACGGGCACATCTGTAACACGTCAGGAACAAAGTATGCTGATAAGAATTTTTTCGGCATTTCACACGGCTGTATTTTCACGAATTTCTACCTTTTTGCTTGTGGAGAAATCTTTTTACCTTTAAGTATAGGTTGGTGAACAAAAGTTGCCCGTTTATTGAAAAGTGGTTAGTGTTGCGTGGGGCCATTGTTTTGTTGTCGACTTCAGAAGACAGATAATATAAGAACACGCCTGTAATCCTGTAATACCGAATGAATAGAAAGGGGTGTTAATAGTACACCCACATTTCATAAGTACCTACTACACATCACATACATGGGATCCTGCCGTTTTAACGAAAAGATTTTGCCCAAATATCACTGCCCAAACAAATTTTAGCAACCGTTTTTTTATACCAATGCAGTTTGGAATGATTTTAGTACGCACATTTTTATTTGGTCAAATTTTTACTTGGCAGAATATTATCAAGGATAATGTCATTTAACCATTTGGTCTTGAAACAAACGATTTATTACAGCAAACAATCTTTAGACAATAAACGTTTGGTCAGTTAGTTATGGAACTAGTTAGAGTAGGTTAATTATTTTAATAAAGTGGTTAGGTTAGGTTAAAACTGTGACCTACTCCTACTTCTAAATTAATATTATTATTACCTGTTTAGAATTTTTCTCAAGTGGAAAAAACACCCTTGTAATAAAACATCTTTATTTTGCGTAAAATTAGTTATTCCAATTGAAACATTTGACTAAATAAAAATTGGTAAAAGTACTAGTTGGTAAACAAGATATTGTTTAAACGTTCACTTGCAAAACATTAGGTTTGCGTTAAAATTATTTGGGAAGAGATTTTTTGCTAAGTAATAATTTGGCAAATGAAATTATGCGAAGAATTGTTTGGGAAGTGATAATTTGGCAATTTCTTTTCGATGAAACAAGGGAGACCCGACATACATACATGTACCATATTTCAATGGGGGTGAACCTATCGGTCTTAACATAACATAACTTAACGCCCGTTTTCCCCGAAGGGCTATGCAGAGGTATACCTATAGTCAGTGGCGGGGCAAGATCTAAATTTGGTGTGGACAAGGTACATTTTGCGAGGACCTCTGGTGGCGCAAGAAGACGAATGAAAAACATTTGAGACTGTAAAATTTTTAGGTACCTATAATAGGTCGAGAATAGTACACCCACATTTCGCCAGTTATGTTTAAGTCCCATGTAATAGGGGGCGAGCCTATTGTCATCAACCGGACACAAATCCAGACTCCGGGCTGCTACTGAGCAATGCCAGATGGAATGTGGTAACAAGCGTTGCTGTGTGTGCGTATGGTCATTGAAAAGGCAAGCATGTTTGAGCGGCCGTCAACCGAGTGTCAACAGTTTTCTTGTCAAATGGCCGCTCAAACATGCTTGCCTTTTCAATGACCATACGCCCAGCAACCCTTGCCTTTCTTCTTTACCTTGTCTTAGAAGTGCCTCTCAATATTGACGTATAAGCTTTGATATGACTTGGAAGTGTGCCAATTTCTGTAGTGTAGAATCAAAGCTAACGCAATATAGGCTTAGGTTACCTTTGAAATTGGTATACGTACAGCTTGCTAGTAATCTTGGCTGGAAGATTACGGATGGTCAAAGCCAAGCCCAGCAGAGGAACACAAACTACACCACCATTACGCAATTGTCAGAAGAAACTAGGGTCGTAATCTTATACGTTCCTCTGACAAAACTCAAACTAAAAGCATTTTATTCAATTAAACCAGTAGTTGATATACGTACTTTTACTTTAGGTTTTATTATTAGAATATTTTTCATTGCTATTGTATTATAAATGTTGGAACGCAACATAGTGTTCTAAACTAATGTATCTGTTAACGAACACTAACATTTCTGTGAACCTGTTTTTTGTTCCAATATGTTTATGTATATGTTTTGATTTGACCAATAAATTACAGGCACTGACTTACCAAGGAGTCGTGTAGTCACAAAGATGAAGCTAGTTGACCATTCCAAAGCGTAGTGTCGGTTCCTATGGAGAAAAACGGGCCAGAAACTCCATGCTTGTTCCTCAGCAAAAGCCACACACATTAAAAATAAAATAAAATCTTCTGGAAATAAAATTAAAACAACTTGGAATATTATTAATTCAGAAACGGGAAGAACGACAGTACGGAATCGTGACTTCCATCTAAAAATCAATAATGTAGATATTAAGGCAGACGTGGAGGTGGCAACTGAGTTTGAAAATTTCTTCACTAATATTCCCATTATAACAACCAAAACTCTGTCATTGTCGTCCTCCACTTCTGCTTACTCAATACTTAAAGAATGTGTACCAGAATGTGACAAACTTTTTTAATTTACAATTATTACTGCTAAAGACATTATAGAATCTTTTAATAAACTTGATGTAAAAAAAACTGCTGACCTTTGGGGATTATCAGTACATACCATGTCTTCAATAATTGATCTTATTTCACCCTTTTTAGCAATCGTTTTTAACTCTTGTATTGCATCTGGTGTATTTCCTGATTTGATGAAACTTAGCAAAGTGATTCCACTGTTCAAATCTGGCAGCACAACTGATCCCACAAATTTTCGGCCTATTTCGATATTACCTACATTGAGTAAAATCTTTGAAAAATTAATTTTAAAACAAATGTTAGGACATTTCAATGCACATAATTTACTTCATTTGAAACAGTTTGGTTTTACAAAGCGTTCAACTACAGACGCGGGCGTGGAATTACTGAAGAGTATATTCGAGGCCTGGGAGAATTCGCAAGATGCTCTTGGCATTTTCTGTGACTTGTCCAAGGCCTTCGATTGCGTACATCATGATACTCTTATCAGGAAACTGTACCATTATGGCATGAGGGACAAGACTCTTGACCTTCTGACTTCTTATCTGAATAACAGAATTCAGAGGGTCGATGTTAATGGCAAGAGATCTGCAGGATCTGCGGTCACCATAGGCGTTCCGCAGGGTTCAATTCTAGGTCCTTTCTTATTTCTAATTTACATAAATGACTTACCTTACTACATAAGGGATAATCACAAGATCGTATTATTCGCAGATGACACTTCCCTCATTTTTTTCATTTTAAAATCAAACGTCAGTTAGTCAACTTTGAACAAGTCAACGATGCACTCTCTAAAGTTGTGCATTGGTTTAATGTAAATAATCTTCTCCTGAACGAAAAAAAGACTAAACTCATTAAATTTTCAACGCCAAATGTCAGGCAGCTAACTACCAATGTTCAAGTTAATGGAATAGAGTTGGACCCTGTTGAGTCAACAGTTTTTCTTGGAATAACTATTGACGGTAAATTACAATGGGGCCCACACATACAAAAATTGTCAGGAAGGCTTAGTTCGGCCGCCTATGCTGTTAAAAAAATTAGACAGATAACTGACGTAGATACAGCCAGAATTGTTTATTTTAGTTACTTTCATAGTCTTATGTCATATGGAATTCTTCTTTGGGGAACCGGTGCGGACATTAATACTATATTTGTTCTACAGAAAAGGGCTGTTCGAGCCATTTACAACCTAGGTCCAAGAGATTCCCTTCGAGAGAAATTCAGAGAAATAAATATTCTGACTGTAGCCTCACAATATATTTTTGAAAACCTATTGTATGTACACAAAAATATATCAAATTTTAAGAAAATGTCCGATATTCATAGTTTAAATACCAGGAATAAACACAACCTTGCTGTACATCACACACGTCTCCACAGAGTAAGCAACTCGTTCATGGGTCAATGTATACGCTTTTACAACAAACTTCCCATTGACATTCGAAACTTACCCATTAAACGATTTAAAAGCTGTATTAAAACCAAACTTTGTAAAAAAGGGTACTATAAAATTTCAGATTATTTAGAAGATAAAAAAGCTTGGGATTGAGCTGCTCGCTCTGCTAAGCCTTGTGAAAACCATAAAACTTGACATTTTAATTATTCATCACAATAAACCAGTTTTATATACACATTGACATTGTTGAAAATTATATTCAAAATGACACGATTACTTTGTAAAGTATTATATTATTTTAATTATTGTGAATGTGAGGACTATGTGGATATTTTTTTTTCCCTTTTCATTTCTTTTTTCTTTCTCAGTTTTAATGATGGTCTGGCAGTTTGAGTAGTTGATGCGGCCTACCCAAATATCCTTTCCTTGGTATTGTTCGTCGAGTTGAGCTCCTTAAGTTCTGAGTTGAGCTCCACGATTACTGACAAATGCTTGCACTGACTGGACAGGGCCACTCAAATCTGTGTGGTTCTTTCCTCAAAAGACCATTTCAGACACTAATCTACATGGTCCTCATATGACTTGACCAAGATTATGTCTGGACTTTAAAAGAGACTGTGACCTCTGAGTTTGTTTCGGCCTTTCTTCTCAGAGTAGTCAGATAGGAAACACCGACCTCATCTAGCTTATTTTTAATATTTTTTTATATGACGTGTAGAAGTGATTCCGATATCCTATTTACAGAATAAACAATTTCATTTCATTTCATTTCATTTCATTTCATTTCATTTCATTTCATGATCAGTCTTTTAAAAATAATTTTACTTGGACAAATACTGGTTACATCACCCGTGTAAAAGTTATGGGTTTCGTTCATAATTATACTAACGGTATCCTACTATATCCTAATATACTAATAATACAATATAATATAATTTATATAAATTATATTATAAATGTGATAGTTTGTATATAAATTCTAACAAGAATAAGCTAAAAAAAAAACCATACGTTACACACACACACACACACCACCACACACTCATGTACATACACTTACCTCCACACACTCTTATATACACACACACAAACACCGAGAGCTGCTAAATAATTGTTTAATTTAATTTATTTTTAATTTTTCTATAAACTTTAACCTCATCATTATAATAATCTACCACTTATGGGAAGAGCGAGACAGCTCCGACACAAGTACTATTGTAACTTACTGGGGCTGCCTCAATTTATGTATGAAACAATGTTTTAGTTGAAATAAATGATTTTTGTATTTTAATCACGCACAAACGGCTGAACGGACTTGAATGAAATTTGACACACAGATAGTTTGTATCCTGGATTAACACACAGGATACTTATTATCCCGGTAGTAAGTCCTGTGGGATAATTACCGACCTCCACGGGGCGAAACCGCGGGCAGAAGCTAGTAATAATTAATATAAAAATGAAAAACGAAAAAGCCGGATACAGTTAACAACCCTGCAGCATTCAGATTTCAAACGCCTCTTGAAATTGGTTAATTACGAGTTTTAATAACAAAACAAATGAAAGCCTTCTCGATTCCCTTTTAAAATAGCCGTTAAAATTGTACACTGCAAGTAAAGAAAACACCGTTTCATTCGTTTATTATTCGTCCGGGCGGCCTCTAAATTTGGCAGCAATGTAATTAAGCTCATCGGGTGTCGGAATAAATCTGTCAAGAGCGTTCGACGCGACACTTTTCGATGGAAATAAAATTGCTAATGATCGGATACGGCCGCATCCATTGGGAGAGAATAATTGCTTCAATGGGCGTGTAATGATTGCGTAATTAAAGTTTTTGGATACCATGTTTTTTGTCAAAATTTATAAGTGAACTGCAATAACCGTCGCAGAAAAGACTGTTATGAAGGTGTTTTTTGGCGCTGATAGCCGAAATACAGGCTTTAGCCTAATTCGGCTACAGAAGTCCAATTAATTTGCAACTAGAAAATATAGCCTTTAAACATATGTGTATTATTGTAAACATTTATTGAAATAAACTTATTAATATTATATATTATTATTTTAAAAGTAGCTGTCAAAATATGCCACGGGAACGTTTGTGTTTTCTTTATTTATTTAAGTACAATATACTTTGTTTTTTGTGCGGAACCCTACTCCTTTTTCTAAAATAAAAGTAACCTTAATTATTCCTTATAACATTAGCTATCTGTCAAAGAAAGTCCCGTCAAAATCGTTCCAGCCGTTTCGGAGATTAGCCGGAACAAACAGACAGAAAAAAAATATAAAAAATGTTTTTTTTATTTGTAGGTACCGTATATATTAAGTAAAAAGCTGTTATTTTGACACACACATTCAAAAATAAACAGGTTCCATGTTTCTATTTAAGATCAAACCCTAAAAAAAAAGTAAGTAAGTAAACATCATTCATGTGTAAAATGTTTTACACAATACGATTATAAGTAGTACATAGGTACCTAAGTAGCATCCAAATCTTTGAAAAAGTACACGAAAACAGAACAAACGACTATCATAAACTATCCAAGCTCAAATACTTCACCTACTCAACTATCACAATGACACAGAGCAACCTTGAACTTCATATAGAGTTTCAACAACTTAGACAGTTTTGAAAGGAAAATCGCGACAGTGTAGGGTCACATCACTACCCGGTCGTTGGTATACTGCTTAGAATTGTTACGCTGTGGTTACAATATCGAAACCATACCAAAATTTATGGCGGCTATGAATCTACATAATTGATGTTGTACGTCTGTACCAATTTAGGACTAATATTTACTTTGGTAGACTCGATTTGTTAATAGTAGCTTATCAGACGCTCGTGTTTGGGGAAAAATTTCGACGCTGCTGATTGGACGGGGCTTTGAAAATGGCGGAGGGAAAACGAAAATAAAATTTTGCTTTTGGATTACATTATACATTGTAGTCTTTTATTTGTTATGTTTTGACGGCAGCTTACCTTTTTTTTTAATAATAAAATAAAAATATTTAAGGTAACTAACTATATTTTTCATTGAGCAAGCGAGATTCAAAAAATCCCCGAAAATGTTTAATTGTAATTGGACGCTGCGGGCCGATTTTATAGTCCTATAGTATGTCACAGTATTGTTTTAAAAGTTTTAATTTTGCATATTGTCATTTTACTCGAAATTATTACTGCATTAATTATTTGAGATTAATTGACGATAATTAAACACAACATCTAATTTGGGAGGACAATCGATATGTTGACCTGTACTGACCTCCTTCATTGTAATAGTGAATGGTGGCCGAATAGCCCATTTAGATATCAATTAATTTTGCAGGAACAGCCCACGTGTTGCTGCATAGTCATAGAATTTAGTAAAGCTAGTAATTATGATACGAAGATAGTATGAGGAAAGAATTAAGAGGGTTTATCCTAAAAGTTGGCAACGTCGCAAATAACTGTCAAATATTTACCTGTTTTGATTCTTATAGCAATATTACTGAATAGAAATAAGAAATGTGGCTAACTAGCGAACTAGAACATTAATAATGAATTGCAATTATAACATTGAATTTGATGTTGTACCCATTTTAGGTGTAAAAAACGCATTTGGAAAGTTTCCAAATAGTTTTTTTACATCTAAAACTAAACATTCGGTGTTACGATATTAATTATTGCATTTCATAATCAATATTCTAGTTCGCTAGTTAGCCACATTTTTTATTTCCACACAGTAATATTCCAAAATTAATCAAAACAGTGAAATATTTGACATCTATTTGCGACGTTGCCCACCTTCAGAATAAACGCTCTTAATTCAAAAGGTCGATTTAAAACGTCAATTAACAACCCCAAAACATAACACCACGCCTGTATTTCCCGAAAGGTTAAGCAGAGTTGTACCTATCCAGAAGAAGAAAAAAGAAGAAGAAAGAAAAATTGTTTATTCTGCACAAACAAAACGCACATATAAAGACAAAAACACATAAAATACACACATACAAAAGTAGCCAAAAGCCTCGTGTTCAACCAATAAATAAAAACAATGTTGTTCATTGGTTGCTGTCAAGGCCACGGACCAAAGACAATATTGCGTAATTACTCTCGCGACATTGGCAAATGTAAAAAAAAACATCACAAAAACAAAATGCTGATCGCAGAGTTACTACTCTTGTAACAAATAATAAGAAAAATTATGCTGTGCGTCGCATCTGTGCAAGAACAGGTCATTGCTCAGCGAAATGCTGTGAATTCGGACGAACCTAACGTCAACAGCGCTGGTTTTCAGCAATTACCTATACACCCACATTTCGCCAGTTATGTTTAAGTCCCATGTATTAGGTGGCGAGCCTATTGCCATCCAACGGGCACAAATTCAGTATGAGGGTTCTACTCAAAAGTGATGGAATCACCCACTTGTTTAGCAGTTGTAATGACAATCAATGATGACCAATTATTCGATGGCATTGAAAGAACTAACAAATTGATAGCGCTACTCTGTATATATCAAATTGACAGCTTGATCTACGACTGTAAGAAAATCTTCGCTCGTTTGATGCCCACACGAATCAAACAAACCTTAAACATAACTATGTAACTGGCGAAATTACCAGTGGTCCCCTTTGCCCTTTGTAAGAGGGGTTATGGAAGTACTATTCACCTCTGCCGACAACTTCGAGGACAACAGGGTTGAATGATAAATCACACTGATCAACAGTAAGCGTCGGGTCACACCGGAATGGCAGCGGCCGGCAGCGACGCGGCGAGCACTTTTAGTGTGAAATAATGTTAAACTTTATCTACATACTTAAAAGACCAGTATCGCTTGAAAAGCTTGAAAGGTCTCGAGGCCGCCCGTGGTGACGCGAGCGGCCGCGCACCACGCGCATCTTGTCAGTGGTTCTGCCTGCGGCTGCCAGCGGAGACGCGAAGCCGCTCGCGGCCGCGCGTATGTAGTGTAGAAACTAAATTAGTCAAAAGGAGACTAGGCGCGTGGGATCCGGAGGTCACGCGAGTCCACCAGCGGCCGCTAGCGGACGCTGGCAGCCGCTGGTGGCCGCTGCCATTCCGGTGTGACTCGGCCCTAAGTATATCGATTTAAAAAGTTGTTATGTCCAACGAAAAAAGCTATTGTTACCCCTCTAATTTCATAGCCCCAAAAAATGGGGGTCAATTTAATTAAATGGTCCAAACGAACCGCTTTCGACGGGCCTAAATAAATCATGGTAGGCTTTATCGGTGGTCCAGTTGAGGTTCTATTAATGAGACCCCCTGCTGCGGAGGATTTTAACGCCTTTAGACATCTTAAGTTTAATCCCTCTTAATGAATGCTGGTTTACGTTTTGTTTGGGTAAAAACGGCTGACTGTCTTTTGGGGGTTCGGAAGTAACGTCGATTTTATTGAGAAAATTCGGAGTATTTTTTTCTGTTTCGGTCATTGTGATATTGATTTGATACGGGCCGCGTCCTAACCGAAAGCGACGACTGTCGATCGTCGCACTCTTTTCTATGATACTAGCTTACTCGCACTCTTTTTTATGATATTAGCTATACTAGCTTCTGCCCGTGACTTCTTCCGCGTGGAATTTCTTGTTCCCTCAACCCACCGCGTCACATCGCATCGCCCGCCCATGCTTTTACTTCATTTTCGCAAACTAAACTAAACTAGTAAACTATCGTGTAATCGCGTATTCGCGCGATAGTCGCTTTTCGGTCAGGTTACGGGCTAAATCATAACACTAAAACAATTTATGTAAATCGAATATTGCTTCAACTTTGACTGTCGCAAGGTTGGGTTATCGATTCCCGTAACAAATTGTTATTTTTACAGCCTGTGCCACTGGTTTCTAATTCTTCAAGAATAAATTTGTGGGTAAGTACCTATTAGTTCAAAATAATGAAGAATTTGTAGTGTGTGACAAAATAAAATTTTAGTATTCCTACATATTTTTATTTTGCCATTAAATAATTTATGAGCTTCAATTTCAATAACCATTTTGAGATTATTTTCGTACTTATTCTTTTTCCCCTCACTGATTTGAATGAAACTACTTTCCAAGTAACAAGAGGAAAGTTGCATTGTTATATAACTCTGGACTCCTCGGCTATCAAACAAAACCAATAGATAGGTACAAAAGGTCGGCTCCATACAACGAGCAAAAACGCACGCACACATAGACACGCTTCACGTACAGTGAGTGCAAGCGCACTCGCGACTGACATTTGTTTGTGATCACCGCCGTACGTACGTGAGTACGTGTCAATGTATGCGTGCACCCGTTGTGGCTCATTGTATGGCCCGACCTTCTGTACGTATCTATTCTGTGCTTTAACTAACAACAAAAAAGTAAGTGGTTTTCATGAACTGCAATTAGTTGTTTTAAGACAAGTTGCTAACAAGGATGGTTATAGTCCTTAGATGTTTATTCTCCGTGAACGTTGCTAGTAATTTTATTTTATTTATATAGTTGCAGTGCCCGCTCTGTCTACATCAAAAGTCGTGTTTATTTTTCGCATCAAAAGTGTTTGTTTTCACAGTCAAAGACTTTGGTTTAATTAGAAAAAGTATCATATTGTTTAAATATTTGGATTATCAGGGAGTCGGTCAGTTAGAAAATTTGTTGCAGCTACAAAGTTAGTCTGAGTTATATTTTCATTCACACTTTATTTGGTAGGAAATATTTATTTGAATTTTTTTCTTGTAAATTGTTTATATTTAATCTTTATTAGAGAGTTGGTAGGTAAATCTATGTAAGGTTAAACATAAATGCAATGACTGCCAAATATTTGTTCAGTATAAGTAGGCACTTGCTCAAAAATTGGCTCTTATTGCACAGCTTTTAGGTTCACAATGAAAAACATCGAACACGCGTGCTTTTTGGCTTTGCATTCCCGCACTAGCGTGGGAAAGTACGCCATACCGACCAGTTAGTGCAATGACAAACTTTGCAAACATTTTGTATCAAAGCATATATATATCCAATAGGTAGGTATTTTTTGCCGATACAAGAAAATATTCTTGTCAAACGTAGAAACACAACTTCCTTATCACTTATCACCATCAAATAAAGTGAAACTCCACCCCATGCCATTGTTACTCTTCCCAAAAATCCTCATTTAAGCAAAAAAATTGACCCAAATTCCTAAAAGGCATTAATTTGCGAAATACGAATCTCGTAAAATAAACCGTTGCCAGTCAAGGAAGTGATTAAATATACGACGTAAATCACCCGACAGAAATAGACTTACATCCATTTAGATTTGTTACTGTCATCCAATTTGTGGGCCTGTGGGGTCGATCAATTGATCAGGGTAAAATTGCATGGGTGGTTTGTAAAAATAGACTTTGTGAAATTTATTTTTAAGTAATAATACTTTACGTTCCTTAAGTTTACTCCAACCAAGCGTTTTTTTTTAAAGTGGACACTTTTTTATGAACTTATAGTGACCTTATTGATGATGCTGTACGGAAAGGTCAGGTAAGTAGTACTCGCAACCGCACTGTGGAACGAAAAAAGGCTCTCGAAGACATTTAATCTTAAATTTTAAAGTGTTGGTTTTTTGCTAGAAATGGCTTCTAATAGCCAATATTATGCATACATATAAAAAACACATTAAAAAACAAAAACCGCGCTATTTTTTTTTGTTCGGGAAAATCTTATGGGTTCGCTTCACCGACATGCAAATGTACAACAGTATGTCTGTAGCTATTGGGGGTGACGACTGTTATTTCATAGTTTTAAGTTTTCACCTGTATAAGCATTCCGCCTTCGGCCTGATCATCACTTACCCTCTGGTGAGATGTAGGCCAAGATACTCCCCGAAGTGGTTAGGTTAGAACTCTTGTCGTAATAAATCTGAGCATAGGTTTATTTTTACCAACCTACGCTATCAATACTTAGTAAGATAATCCTGGAAGTGTGCCTACAATTTTCAGTCTCCTTTTTTTCTTTATTCAAGATAATTTCCTCAATAACGGCGAAGGGTTTGATACTTAAGGACTGTTTCAGACTTCTGTTTCAAACCATCGTTCAATTACTCTTATTGTTTAGAGATTATTAGGTAATAAAAATATTGTTTCATATTCAGCCTATAATTTTACCACACACACAGGACACAGGCCCCCTCTCTATGAGAGGGAGTGAGCTGTGAATTACCACACGGGCCTAGTAAGGATGAAAAAAAAAAAAAAGTTTTAGCCACTCAAATATTCTTTTACAACACATACACATATTACCTCAACAACACATACACATACACATATTACCTCAACAACACATACACATATTACCTCTGCCAAACTGGCAAAGCAGTTTGTTGGCAGACGTAGCTCCTTTTTTTTTTTGTTTTAATTTTTTTATTTATACATATTTATTGACACTTTTTCACATAAAGGTAAACTACTATTCCTTCATTTCTAGTAGTAGTAGTAGTGGTAGTAGTAGTAGTTTTGATTGGTAGTTTATATCACAAGACTTCGAAATTTTGGTTTCCTCACGATGTTTTCTTCACCATATTGAGAGCAGTGGTGTTGAAATAATTTACACAAATTAAAGCGACTGTCAGAGACCTACAACTCGTAATTCGCGTCCGTTACCACTCCGGGCCACCACTGCTCAATATTGTTTATTTAGGATTTGATAGATAATCTTTCTGAAAGTTTTTGATTAATTTTGTCATATCTTATTGGTATTTGTTGTTGTTGTTTGATTGGTAAGCAATCAAAGATGACAGATGAGATTTGATTGCTTTTGACTATTTGATCAGGCTTCCAGGAAAGTCCTTTGACTCAACCGCTGTAATTAATGGTCCCGACGATTATCCTTCATGGCTCATCGCGTACAAACTGAGAGCATAAAATGTTGTTTACCAGCGAGAAAGCACCTGTTACTGTCGCTATGACGTGACATGATATGACGTCATGTTTTAACATAGGCTAAATCAGTTAAATCCAGAAGAATATTATCATATTCTTCAGAGTTTAACCACTCGTCATATTTATGTTTCTAGTGCGATGTCACATATTTTTTACCCGACTACGGCGAACCAAAAAGGAGGGTTATGATTTTGACCAGTATGTATGTATGTTCATAATGTTCCCTTACAATTACTAAACCGATCATCTTAATTTGACAAATGAGATATCGTTAGAGTGTCTTGATCGTCCGCTGGGTATGTGACGTCACATTAAATGAATATGGCGCCCTCTAGACGACATAAAGTAAGGAACTAAAACATTTTTTAAGGATGTCATGATAGGTATCAAATAAAAGGGCTTAATTAGCATATTTCAAAAATGTATAATATGTTTTAACGCCATAATAATATAAATTAAAATAAAAGTTATAAAACTCAAACCCAACTATGACAAAAAAGTCAACTAAAGAGGTATAAATAAGACTAATACATGTTAGGGCATAAATCGAACATATTATGTGGGACACGGGATTTTTAATTTCTCTGTCTGTGATGTCTTTTTTATACCTTTTTGTTGTCTTTTTTGTCGTAGTTTGGATGATCAATATAAGCAGCTCTGATTGCGATATTGAAGAAAACTCGAAACATTATACCGTCAGGTTTTTATGCTGCAAAAGTGATGACAGATATTTTTGATCACATTCTTCTGAATGTAACTGAGTAGGCAGATATTTACATTAATAATTATGGAACAATATCTGACAATTAAAAGAAAAACTTATTTTAAAGTGGTGGACCTTCGAATTACACACCACAGGGTGTGCAAATAGTGAGGATGGGTCTGTACCCATCCTCACTATAAATCGAATACAGGTTACCACCATTTATCACGAGACTAATAACGCGATTAGTGGCTCGGACGCTTAATCTTTTGTCTTTCGTAATTGCCATCTCAGAATTAGGACTAAGCAGTCGGACTTCAGACTAATGCTAGCGTTGATTTGAATAATTACTACCTACTAGACTAGGTGAAGTTCGTGGGTCCACTTGCTTATGTATATTGTTTAAGATTCAAGATTCTTGACTCAAGAATATGTTTGAAGAAATGGATATTTTTGTTTGTTACATACCTACATCGTACCTCAAATTTAAACGTTGTATCTGCACAACAGGATTATCCTAGATGCATGTTTCTTTTGTGTTTAGGGAGCAGAGCAGAGCAATACTGCTTGGCGGCAGAAATATCGGGAAATAAAATGGATATGTTTCTTAATTATCATTATAGTTATCTCTGTATTTTTAAATTTTGCACGTAGGTATAGTTCCAAAGCACCCACCACCACCCGAGCACCCAACCCCAGAAACATGTCCCAGCTGAACAGCAGTGCCCCACATGAACAGCATCCACGTATGTCACTGCAAGCACAAGATGGCTAAATGGAGTATTAGGAATAGACCCGTCTGGTACCCCATGTGAGTGTGATGTGACAGCACCAGCAGTTTTGTATAGCAAGGTGTGCTAGTGCCCTAAATTTCCCTGCACTTTTGAAGATCGAATGAACACCCCGGACGCTGCTATTTCCGTTGCTACCTACTGGGCCCATCTAATTTAAAAAGTACCATCAAATCGAAAGAAGTTCAAAATAATGTCATTAGCATTAATTGTTAGATGAGATGACATATGATGTGGAAATAGATGATGTCGTGCAATAAAAATGTATAGGCACGTACTCTTTTCTGTTATTTCAGAATTAAGTAATGATAAATAAGCGAATGTTTGTTTTATAGAACAAAAGGTGTTTTCTTGATTTTGTGCGCAAACAAACAGATTATTTTGTCTTAATAGTGTTAGCTCAATAAAGTTATTTCTCAACTTTGGTTACAGTTTGAAAGCGACACTTTCAATTGGTTGGTTTCTCAGAGGATCTAAACTTGCTTTAAATTCTTGATTCAATTCGAAGTGCCTTAGATTTTGGCTCTAAATAGTAATTGTGGACAAAAGTTAATATTGAAGTGACTGCTTAGTTAGGTATTGCGGTGGAGTTAATTACTTTGAACTAAATTATGGTTTGTAGGTATTGTTTTTGAAATAAGGTTAGGTTCTATCTTATATATATATAACTATATCTGTACTAAAAATAAAGCTGAAGAGAAAGTTTTTTGTTTTTTTAAGCGCGCTTATCTTTGAAACTACCAGTTGGCTTTGAATTATTATTTTTGAATCTGATAGCCCAAGGCTTCAGGAAGGTTGGGCACGCCACAATTGTGGCGAAAAGTCCCCTCTTTGAGGAGTGGCTAGAGAGGCGCCACGGCGTCCTCACCTTCCGCCTGACGCAGATCCTCACCGGACACGGTTGTACCGGGAGGTTCCTGTTCCGAATAAGGCGGGAAGAAACATCATTAGAGGTTAAGTTGCGCTAGCCGAGTCAGGTATTGGATGGGTGACCTTCGTTTACACACCAAACCTGCGGGTAACACACATAAATTGACAATTGAGCGCAATGGGTTTCATATTGAAAGGTCACCCACGTTCATTGCGTTATTTACGTTGTTCAGCAGACGAATTTGTCAAACCAATAAAGCAATGGATTAGCAATATCCTTCAAAACTCTCGGATTGTGATTGGAAGTGTGTTTCGCAAATAGGGTGCTGAGCCTAGAAGATTAAGCCGTCCTATCCAGCTATTATAGGTAGAATATATATGAAAGTAGATACGGCTAGTCAGAAACTGGGCTGTAAGCCCGACACTGATATATCCTTGAGATGTCGATACCCTGTAATGGGTTCTCAAATGGCTGTCTCTACGTGGAAGATATTGATGTTCATGCAGATGTGGTAACAATGTCACAGTATAATAAAGTAACAGTATTATATCTCGACAGTGACCTTGAAATAATTACCTACGGCCGCTCGGTAGATAAACCTTCCGCGTCCGTGCGTAATTGCCATGCACTTGATACTGTTGCGTACAACACGGGCTGCACTTTGCATGACTACAATAGAAACGGGTTTTGTCGACGGAAGAATAGACAAAACCTGTAAAAAAACCGTTTTTATGGTTGTCAAGCTACGCGTGCTGATATTTCGATTCGTGTCGTTTTGGCCGTTTTCTACAAAGACATAATACTGTTATTTATTTAAACTGTGGCAATATTGTAGGAAAAAGGTAATGATGAAGGATTAGAAGCTTTAATATACTAGCAATAAGACCGACAGTTGGCCAATTCAGATACTTATACTTCTGAGTTGTAATCCGTTTAAGAACTTCAGAATACCTACTTGTAGAATATTACAAAAAAAGACATTATAACGCATTATCGCTTGTAGAGGTTAACCCACATTTCGCCAATTAATAGTTGATAATTCTTCTTTAATAGTTGCCTATACTGCTGCTTAACCTTAATTAGTTAATCAATATAATCTTGTAAGAAATCGAGGCGGGCAAAGTCCTACTCAAGACATAAGAGGCTTATCTTTCAGCTCGACTTATTAGAATTAATTGCGTTGAATGAGGTTATTACTACTGAAGGGCTATTATAATTCTTATCATTATCTTTGATTGTTACATTTTGGTAGGAACGGTCAGCAAAAAAATCGATTATCCAAACTCGCTAAACTACTACGAGCTCTACTCTGGTGAAATAGAGATTGCTCATTCAATAGTACAGGACAGTTCATAACAATTGCATGCTGCCATGATAGTAGGTAATTACTAATTCCATGCTGCCATGTCATTATTCTAAGGTAGCCATCTTGTTTTAAACTTTTCCGACCGAGCTCTGCTCGGGTGAAAATACGGAGAAAACGAATTTTCCCAGATATGAGACCTGGCTAGATCGATTTTTAACCCCCGTGAACCAGATTGGTTGATGGCAATAGGCTGCTACTAAAAAAATCCTGATGGAAAAAACCCAATAACACTTTGCCCAACCTGGGAATCGAACCTAGGTCCTTATGTTCAGCAGTAGTGCTTGCGACCAAAGTTTAAAGCTTTTCATTAGATTTATATTATTAGATTGTGCACATTATAAATGATAAAGAGGCTAAAAGAAAAAGTTTGAAGTTACTGTTACCACGTGGACATAGATTATGCTACTGCCAACAATAGTAAAACTATTTAAAAAAAAATTACAACGCTCCTGCAATTTTAAAACTAATATCACACATACGAGGACATGACATTTTATTATCTGTTTATTTAAAGAATTAATAAACATTTATAAATATAAAAAATAGAGGTTTGCCGGTGTCGGGAGCAGGGTGGCAGTGTGGCAGGGGGTGGTTAGGGCTGCAGAGACAGGAATCTCCTCACAATGCGAGCCGTACCGAGGAGTACTGTCCTCTGAATCAGGCCCTTGATCCAACCGCCTAACGAGAGCCTCGACAGATGTTGGTCGAGCCTCTCGGCCATGAGGCCATTGGCCGTTACGACAACTGGCACATTGATATCCGAGCTTACATTCCACATGTCAACAACCTCGTGTGCTAAGTCGAGATATTTTATTTGTTTTTCTTTCTCAGCTTTCAAAAGGTTTTCGTCATGTGGAATGGTAGCATCGACTATCATTGCGCGACGCGCTATTCGATCTCGACAACTAGAGATAACATTTTATTATTATTAATTTATTGTTTTTTTTAATCACTTATAAATAGGGAAACTATGTAAGTGCTATGCACACCTTTAAGTGACAAGTTCGCTAGTTTATAAGTTATAATATAATATGTTCTCTGTAAATGTTTTTGTGATCTAGTCGTTGGAGTGCCATAATAAATAAATAAATGACGTCTCTAATCCTCGAAAGGTTGGTGGGTCTATTATAGGTACAAAGGTGTACTATAATACTCGTACACCCACATTTCGCCAGTTATGTTAAAAAAAAAAAACAATAATAAAAATCCCTCAAAAACAATAAAAAACTAATATCAGAGAACTGAAATTGGGTTTCCATGTAATTAATGACTTCGATTCATTAGTTGAGACAGACAGTGGCCGTAATTTATTAGCTTCGATTGATTTACCTCGTTCCTTAGTCCAATAGTCTTTGTTTCTAAATCTTAAGAGAAATTCTGGTTTTGTATTGAAGATTTAATTGAGAATAGTTTTAAAGAGCTGAATTTCCGGTAAACTAATTTATACTGCGTTAGCAATTTAGTTTAAAAAAATGTAAACAAATAAATGTGTTTTGGAAAGATAACTTTAACACCCACATAATATAAAGTTCAGTTTGCGCTACCATTTCAGAAATATTGACGATTTTTTCAATAGTACTAGTAATTTTAAAATCAACTTAAATTATATTAATGTAGTTGTTATTTGTTAATTTGGAAACAACATCAATTGAGAACACGGATTTGATTAAGCATGCGAGCAATAAACAAACTGGCAGTTCAACATAATTTTTAATAATTATCGTTTCGTAAATATCTTTGAATTTGTCGTCAACTGTACCTACACTATTAAAATTGAAATGCCTAACAACTAAACTCCTGCCTTTAAATCCAAAACGATTTTGTTTGCTAAACCTCCACCTAGGTGTTAAGGAAATGTATTAAAACTCGCTTTTTTTTTATCCATAAAATCTTTAGCACTAATTCGACTCCACCCCTCTCTTGCCTTGTCTGTCGTTTCAATAATTACAGCACCGGCTCTACGCGCTGTTAAGACCTAGAAACTAGGCATAGTGGGCATAGCTGCGGGATGACGCTTAAACACTGAACATTATGGCTGGTCGGTATTGAGGTCATCGACATGGCTGTAAGTCTTTGTTGGGCTAGCAGAACTCTATTGTTATATTTTTTAGAGCTATTGGTCTCTAGGTCGCAGCTTCCCAAGCGTGTCTGCTATGTACTATCAAAGAAGTTCATATATCTAACCAGTTTCAAAAACCAAAATCCCGTGAACACGATGATCACATCTGTTACCGGACCGGTTCTGGTTCTATAGCCGCCGAGCCCTGCAAGCAAGAATAGTTCTTATGGTGGTTAGATATGAACTTCTCCGATGGTACCTAGGACTTTTGGGTACGATAGCTATAATTATCAGGCCAAGTTTTGTTGTTTTTTTTTTAATAAGCAGTCCAGAGCTTAGAATTGCGGTCGGTTGATGGCGATTGACTCGCCCCCTATTACACAAGACATAGAAATAATATAGCTGGCTAATTAAGGAGAGCAGTGTTAGCCTGGTTGTAACGGCCGCACGAGTTGTAGGTAGTAGTTTCGATACCAGGCCGGCGCTTTACTTTGTGTAAATTATTTCATCACCACTGCTCTCAAAACGGTGAAGGAAAACATTGTGAGGAAACCGGCGACCTTTTTTTTTTTGGGATAAATCATCAAATGACTCCTCCCGCTCTGGGCGGAGCGAGAGGGTGTGTCAGACTTTTACTGACTAAAACCCACCCGTGTTCCTTCCGTTGCCTGTGTGCCGGGGCCGCGATATCCCTTTCAGACAAACCCGCAACCCCAGCAGGAACGCCATGTCTTAGAACCAAAAATTCGAAGTCATGTGACATCTACGAACCCGTACTGTACCCACTCGACCCTCTCATCGAGAAGAGGCCTGTGTCCCAGCAGTGGGAACATTTTGGGCTGATTATGCTATTTTATTGGTAAATAAAAGTGCTGTGGCGGCATCTACATGGCCACATGCGAACTACGCGTCTAAATCCTGACGTCACTCAAATCCTGCATCGCGCAATTAGAGTTTATCGCGCGAACAGACAGACAGACAGCTGTGCTGCTGGGGAGTTTGTTGCGCCACTTCTTCTTCCCAGCTAATAATGCACTAGGAAGTGGTGAAGGGTGGGCGTTTTGGGGAACTGTCTTATGTAATTTTGACGTTCGAAAAGTGCTGATTCTCAGCCTAGTTTGAATAAATGACTTTTGAATTTTGAATTTTGAACGACATAGATAAGACTATCCGACTACAACCGTTGGGCAGTTGCCCGCCAGACACGACACCTATCTGGTCGGAGGATCCTTCCTTTTCTATAGAGGATGAGTGAACTTTACACCCTGTTCCTCATACCTCTAAAGTGCTCTATTACACCTCCATCATGGCTTTTAGTTAGATTTTTTCATAATGTTCCTTGTACCAGTTTTACTTAAAAATAAAGTGGCATTGATTCATCGATTTAAGGTTAACCCCATGGTTACTAATTGGTCAAAGTCCGTGGTCTAACTACCGATTTAATTATTAACTCCATGTCGTTGTGACTCCGGGGAGTTGCTCCAACGGAAAACCTATCTGAGTTATCACCATTAAAGCTCATCCCACTATGAAGGACAGATGACAGTCACTCCATGTATAATACTAATATTCACCTGCATGATGCATCCTCAGGGTACCGTTAGCTAAGCGTGATTGGTTGATCGGCGTCAAGATTGTTAATAGTTCTCGTCCGCAGGGACGTATCATGTGTAACAGTTGATGTTTGCGGCTTGTGTGGTTCATCTTAGTTTACTTGGTGTTATATTGTAAAATGGATTAAGTACAATAGACAAGAGGGCTTCGATAAGTCGTTGTGCATGGAATATTTATCTTGATAAATGGTTTAGGCTATTGAAATAGTCACACGTACAAACAAACTCGGAGACAAAGACGTTAGAATGCGGTACAAGGCTTAGGGTAACTATAATATAATGATTTAGCAAAGGCTTTGAACGTAGCGACTCTGAGTGTTAGAGGGTGACTTATGAACCATCAAAACAGCGTCATAAAGAAAAGATCTCAATGAAGTAAAAATTGAGGCCGTATTCAAACGTCAACACGTAGTATTGTCAATCCCTAGCATCAAGTGGAATGACAACTCACATCAGTTAAGTATACTGTGCCTAAGTTTCGGTGAGATTTTTACAGAAAGGACCGGTTGATTTCAAAATTATCTATATCATGAACAATTGAACATGTTTTGAAACTTTACGAGGTAGGTACTCCTTTAAAATCATACCAATGATCAATATTTTTTTCGTGTGTTTAGTGACGAGCCTGGTGTCAAAGTCTTTATGCCGCCGACCGCCGCCATCGAGGGATATCTCTCAGGCATTTTCTCAGTTTCCTCACGATGTTTTTGTTCACCGTTTTTGAAGCAACTGATGATAATACAATACGCACATGAATCCGAAAAGTTTGAAGTGCGTGCCTTGGGTTCGAACTCGAGACCTATGACTTGGCAGTCCACTGCTCAGCTGCACAAATGAGCTGAAAAGATATAAAATAAAATCTAGATTCTATATTTTATTGTCTCTCTTAAAGCTGCAACACTACATTGTATTGTCTTTACCTCAAGTTTCACAACAATGTATCGTCTTTTGTCTTTCTTTGATAGCGAGAGTCTGCTAAATTGGATTGGTTTTAAACCGCAAACTATAGTGCGCTCCTTGTTCTCACCTTGTGGCGAATTTCTACAATGTCACCAATATTTACCGTAAACTTGAAAGATCCTTGTTTTGTTAAGTAACTACCTTTTCTATAATGTTAACAATTTTCAACAGCAAGTCTTATTATATTTCAAATGAAAGTAAGGCAAAGAAAAGAAAATAAAAATAAAACAAAATTCAATAGTCATTTATTCAAACTAGGCTTAGAATCAGCACTTTTCGAACATCAAAATTACATAAGACAGTCCCCCAAAAATGTCCGCCCTTCAGCACTTCCTAGTGCTTTAGCTGGGAAGAAGAAGTGGCGCAACAAACTCTCCAGCAGCACAGCTGCCTGTTCAGTTGGAAAAACTTGATTCTATTTAGTACTTATGCAAAAATAATGTACATTAAGTACCACAAATTGCAATACAACTCATAAAATTAAAACATTGTAATGAGTAGAATATGTCGATAATAAATGAAACTTAAATTAAAATAAATTGACTTATTGTCAAATAAAATAAACTAAACTATTATAAGAGTTCATAATAATATAGTGTCATGTAGTCTTTGATTCTAAAATACTTGTTTGTTCCTTGGGGAGGGGGGGTACATTGGAGTTGCTTATAAATAATTATAAACAATATAATTAAAATGATTAGTAGGTTCTTGTAGAAATGTTTCGTAGGTTAATGATCGTAAATGCAACTAGTGATTATGGGATCCTGGGCTCGATCTCAGGGTCATGATTGAGAATTTAGCAGCCCCATGTCTGATTTTGGCCCTTCAGTCAAGGAACTAGGCTGAAACTGAACATAGGCACATGGACACATTATGGAACTTATACCGTAAGTGGTGTTTGTTTTGTACACCTCTGTTAACCCATTTGTTTGGATATGATAGGCGTGAATGATAGGATTAGGCCAACATAGCATAATTTGTATAAATAAAAAATATATATCTGTATTAAAAACATTTTTGTACGTAAATAAGGTACAGAAAGTTCTTAAAGATGATTGCTTAGCTTAGATAATTCTGCCCTTAATTTTGCCATGCTGGCATATTTAAATATTAGGTATGTTAAGAAATTTATTAATTCATTAGTATAACGATGTAGTTGCAATAAAAATATAATACATATATTTTTCAGAATCAAATCTGGCGAAAAATACAATATTGTTTGAAACCAAATGCAACGTAATATCGGGGACACCCTAAAGCGTTCTAAAGTACATCGGGTAACGTTTGTCGAGCTCACGCCCCCCCCCCCCCCCCCTCCCTTAAATGCAGATCTTTATTTCTGTATATCTCTATATCTAGATATTTATCCGTATATTGTGTGGCACCAATAACACTCGAAATATTCTCGTCTAGACTGGGATTTGAAAGTTGTTTTGTTTTTCTCGAACGATATTACGGTTCTGAAATACAGAACAATTTTGAATGCAGTTGGAGGAATTTGTTATTTTTATAACAATTTTCTCAACTTTATTGTTGAGGAGTTAAATTCACTGTAATTGCTACATTATGGAAAACAGGCGTGATATTATGGGGCGTCCATTAATTACGTGATGTTTTTAGCAAATTCTTTTTAGTTGGGGGGCCGCTTTTCAGTTTAGAAATACGCGTTAAACGAAAAATAAATACACGTGATATCTCACTCACTACAACCCCCCTTGTGATATTTCGTGATTTTTTCCGAACCCCCTTTCAAGCTTCACGTGATTTATGACGCCAATGTGCTTATGTTAACTATGCTTGGCAGGTACAGAATTCGAGACTTCTAGTTTTGCCGGTAGTCTCTTGAATTTCAATCATTTTTAGTTGATTGTTTTATTTCTTCAATCGTTCTCTACAACTATTATTTATATTAACAGCAAATTATTTAATGAAAACCGGGAGTAAACATATTTTACCCAATGTTTTTATTTACCACCCCACCCCGACTACTCTCTTTCCTAAAAATATTCAACTTTAACAAAAAAAAAAACTAAATAAGCTTTTTCATTCTACTCCAAAGTTTTCCATATTCATGTTTGTGCACTGACGAAGTTGTTAGCGGGCGACGCAGTGATCATTTCGTCTCCGGCTTTATCCCTATCTCTTTCTTTCCCATTGTCTTTGTTGTCTTTTGTCTCTTTCTTCCATTTCCGTTCTTTCTCTTTTGTACAGTTGAACGAAGAGTTTTGTATGCAGTCAAAAAATATGAAAAATTCCAATAAACTGGCAATCATTTAAATTGTGTGCTTTATAACTGTTTATAGCAAGTGAGTAGTAAAGTAACCAAGTTTTTGTAATAAGTTGATTTAAAAGAGTGTCCTTGGAGTTTCTTGCCCGGTCTTCTCCATAGAGATCTACGAACTAGATTAAATTTTCTGTTCAACAAACCGACTGTCTCTTTGAAAATTCAAAAGGGCCGAGAAATGGTTTATTAGAAATATAGTACACTAGCTTTCACCCGCGGCTTCGCCCGCGTATTTTTGAAAATTATCCCACGGGAACGTTCTACCTAGATAAAAAGTATCCTATAAGTTAATCCAGGTTATAAACATGCATTAATGACATCATCCGTCGTGCTCTTGTCACCGCCGGGGTGCCAGCTGTTCTAGAACCCAACGGCTTGGCACGCGACGATGGGAAGAGACCAGACGGAATGACCATAATGCCTTGGAAGGTAGGTAGGCCATTGGTGTGGGATGCAACGTGTGTCGACACCCTTGCGCCATCCCATCCTAGCACGGTGGGCTGTGCAGGGGCTGCTCCTGCAGGTGCGGAAAACCTCAAACGGCGCCAATACTCCAATTTTATTGGGACTTATATGTTTGAGCCGTTTGGGGTTGAAACACTAGGGCCATGGGGTCCGAGTGCCCACTTAGTCTTTCAAGACATCGCAAAGCGGTTGGTCGACTCTTCATGTGACCAGAAGGCTGGCCTATTCTTCGGCCAGAGAATCAGTATTGCCATACAACGTGGCAATGCTGCCAGCCTTTTGGGCACTTTTCCTGTTGACAACGATGCGGACGAATTTTTTGATGCCCTATGATTGTTCCCCCCCACCCCTTTCTTATAAACTTATACACACATATTATTATTTTTATTATTATTTTAAGTCTGTTAGTTTTTAAATTGTTTCATGGTTATTAACTATCTGTGTGCCAAATTTCATTCAAATCAGTTCAGCCGTTTTTGCGTGATTGAGTAACAACATACACATATACAAACTTTCACATTTATAATATTAGTAGGATTATTGCCGCGGTCTGCAAAAGGGGCATTGATGGACGAACGTGAAAACATCGATGCGTGTGTCAATCAATGCCAGACTTTCACTTCGCTGTTTGCAAACCAATATCTTTGTTCGACTGTACTTGTCTGTCCTAAACAATATTATAATTTCGCTGTGTAAGCGAAAATGGATGAGGATAATTTCTTATGTATGGATGTTATAACGTTAAGTGGTTGTGTTTTGTAGGGTTTTGGTTAAAGGAAAAGTCGAGAGGCATATGATGGTTTTAAGGTGTTGTGTACAGGGTGGGGCAAAAGTAATGTCATATTATGAATTGGCTGCCATTTTGTTGAAAATAAAAAAAAACTGGGAAGATTATTTAAAGGTGTAAAATTGATGACATTCATAACCTTCTCAGTTGATGCACATTTCGGTCTCTAAGTAGGTACTAACTCTTTGAAACAGAGCTGTCAGTTGACTAGGTTCAAAACGAACTTAGCAAAATAGCACTGCAAAACTATGTAGGCAAATATTCAATCTTTTCCAAGACTCCTGCCTCGGAAAACAAGTTAAGCCGTTAAGGTCCCAGCTGTCATTCGTGGATCTTTGACAGTCAGTAAATCTGACAACCAGTCTTACCAAGGGGTATCGTATTTCCCGTTTACTGGGATGTGGAGGTCAGATAGGCAGTCGCTCCATGTAAAATACTGGTATTCAGCTGCATCCAGTTAGACTGGAAGCCGACCCCAATATAGTTGGGAAAAGGATTGATATTTTTGTTATACAGGGTGGCAGGGGATATCGACGCGAAAACTGATACCATGGATTCAGTGCATGATTCTGAAACCCCATACGCTGTAATTTTTCGTCGGTTATTAAAAAAATATCTGTTGTTACATAGAAAAGTGCAATACCTACGCGAATTAAATGCATGGAACAGCAGATTTTTTTTTAAATAACCGACGAAGGATTTCAACACAGCGGTGTTCAGAACCATGTATTGAATCCATGGTAACAGTATTCGCGTCGATGTCCCTGCCACCCTGTATATTTGTAATTACGTTCTAGAATACGGCTCTAACGATTTCGATGAAAATTGCAATAAAGGGGTTTACGGGGGCGAACAATCAATCTAGCTAGGTCTTTGGTAAAATTCGTTTTCTCCGTGTTTTCACCCGAGCACAGCTCGGTCGCCCATAGTTTCGAACAAGATGGCTACCTTAGAATAATGACATGGGAGCATGGAATTAGTAAGTACCTACTAACATGGCAGCATGCAATTAGTATGTATATGGAATTAGTATGAAAGTGCAGAGCTCGGTCGCCCAGGTATTTTCTGTTATATTTGTAACAATCAATGCAAAAGTTTACCCATCACCATTTTAGTCGCTGTACCTAGTAAGGACATCAGAAATATCGTAGCCAGAACTATATTTTGTCCTTATCTGCATTGAATAAAAGCCTATCTATAACTCTATGACAGCCCATAAATAACCTTTGCTGGCCATAAATTCAATCAGAGACTGCTCAAACTACATCAATCTTGGACAGACTTGGCTTTAATCACATTTTGTGATCAAATTGATCGATTTTAGCTGTGATATACATAACATCACGCCTGTTAACCGTAGGTATGAGAAAGTTGTACCTATAGTACACCCATAACACGCTAGTTTACCTGTTTGATGTTTTAGAAAATTTGGTTACATCAAAAGGTTTATTAAAGTATTAGGTAACCCATGCAAAGGCAACGAAGACCATTCAATTTGAGAGTTTAGAGAAAAGTGATATTTAGGTTTTGTTTCGAATAATTATGTTAGCAAACTGTAGTAAATATCTTCGTCAATGATGATGACTACTATTAAATCGATATTTATCATCATCATAACTTCAACAAACAGCTAGAGACCAGCCTTCTCGGATCGCCACTATTGATTTGATCTCAATAAAATCAATAGATTTTGAATTTTCACCCCGTTTTGTTAAAGTTACTGTAATCACCAAAAAGGTCGGATAAAAGTGACATTGGCTGGTGACAGCAGAGCGTCGCCTCAATGGAGCCATGGCGGTTGTCTTCTGATGATTGAAGATGATGTCAGGGGAGCCGCAGTCGTACCATCAAAGAGTATAGTAACTATATGTAGAGGCGTACCACGTCCACGACGAACTGCTATATTCCGGCACAATCCTAATTATATTGAAGCCACTAATACGATTATCAATTCTGGGAAACGCTATCCTGCGCCGTTACATTCATAATGCATTATTGAATACCGACTATACAATCAAAGCCTCCGAAGCGGACAGTACAACATCGATTACACCCCTATATGTGACACTCCCCCCTTTTCTTGCAATCCAGAACTGCAATACCAAATTCCTCTAGTCCACTCGCGTTACCAATTTCACGAAAATTTAATCAAAATTCATAGGATGCTATAAATCCAACAGATGAGGCGTTACCATAATGAAATTCCATAAAGTTGACCTTTTTGGCCCTTCTAGACGTATTATGTAGGCGATCAGGGATATCAGTCTATTAAGGCGTGTGTAGTTCCTTGTTATGTGTGTCAAGGGCGAAGGTTTTTTGTTAGGGGGGGGAGGGGGGACACAGCTGTCTTGATTGGTGAATTGAGGTGGTGTGAGGTGATCTTGTTGGTGAGTGTTAAAAGTGGAGGCCTTCAGCGCAAAAGTGGCTTAACCATGAGACAATCACTATGGAGATATTAAACATTCCTTAGGCCAGTTTTGCATTTTGGAGGGATGAAAAATTACAATGCAAAAACAAATTTAGTAACGCCAATTATTATGAAAAAAAAAACATGGTTGGGCCATTTTTGTTTTAAAGTTTCATCTTTGTGACGGTCAGGGAATGTGGGTTAGGCCGCTTTTGCGCTGACTGCCTCTAACTAAACTTGGTGGAAGATATGATTTTGATGAACTATTAGTGTATGTATCTTTTTCAGAAATACGTATTACATACACAAGAAAGAAATGGAAGAAAATACGAGCTGTCACTTCAGGCCCCGTGGCTAATTAATAACAGTCGCACGGGTCGATCGATTAGTTTAAGTAACGTTTGGCGCGGTTGGTCTGTGGATTAGTGACCATCTCTACATACTACATACTAGACCCCTTCGTGCCTCGTAACGCAGGTTGTGATTCTTGGATCTTTGACAGTCGTACCGGGTCGTCAGAAACTCAAAAGTCTGACAACCTGTCTCATCAATGAGTATCGTATTACCCAGTAACTGGGTTGTGGAGGTCAGATAGGCAGTCGATCCATGTAAAATACTGGTATTCAGGTGCATCCGGTTAGACTGAAAGCCGACCCCAAGACCCCAACATAGTTGGGAAAAGGTCAGACAGATGATGATGACTTCAGATGAAAATATTTTTTCTGTTTAGTTGGTCCCAAACAGAATAGAAAAATAGTTAGTAGTCATTTTACAAAACTGTTGACAAGTAGTATCTTCAGCATAAGGCTGCCTGTCCATTGAAGCGGAGCGAGGCAGTGGAGAGGAGAATGGCAGCGGAGTGGAGCGGAGTTGCGGACAGTGTCTGTCCATTGATGCGGAGCGAGGTAGCGGAGCGGAGTTACGGACTGTGCGGAGCTGGACCGAGTTCACGCGACGAGTAATAATTCCCCGCTCCGTTTCCCCGCTCTACTTCTCCGCATTTGGTTAATATTGGCACACCGCTACTCCGCTCCTCTCCTCTCCGCTCCAGTGGACAGGCAGCCTAACTCTCTAGTATCAAAACAACATTATATAGAAAATGTAATCATGTAATTGAATAGGTTTAAAAAAAAACTTGTTTTGTAACATTATAAATTGAAATCACTTTTCGTGTCTGTCTGTGTGACCCCGTTGTTCTTCTAAACTATATACACAACGGATAGTGAGGCGGTTTTCACACCATCATTTAGAGAATTTATTCCGGAAGGTTTATGTTTGTGAACCACAAAAATTTTACTCTCATGATCATAATTAAATGTGCGAAGCCGGAGCGAGTCGCTACTTACGTATAAACCGATTAAAGTAAAACCTTCTTCCAACTGGAAAATAACAGACTACATACTTTTACAAAATAAAACGGAAACGTTTTCCAAAACGTTATTGCTTCAAAGCAACCAATTTAAACCTAGTTTCGCAATAAAACGATTAGTTCATTTTGAAAGTAGCAACATCTCATGCCAGCTACTAAATCCAGCATTTTCCTCTCCCCAGCTAAAACCAAGACATCAAAAGCTAATTCATCATAATGGCTTCTTATAAAACCCTAAAGACGATGCATTTAGTTTTCAGCCAAGACTTTGAAGACGCTTTAATGATAAAAGCACGATGGTGTACAATGGTACTGGCACAGGATAGAGTAGTAGGAACAGAAGGCCGGCTCCTTACAATGAGCAAAACAGGCGCACGTTACGCACACATTGACTTGAATATGGCGATCTCGAACTACGAGTATCTTTGCATTCTGATTAAACTCGTATAATTATTATAAATTAAATTTGCTTTTCGTGTCTGTCTGTGTCGCGTTTTTCTTCTAAACTACGCAACGAATTTTGACGCGGTTTTCACCATCATTTAGAGAATTTATTCATATTTATTTATGTTTTATATTAAACTTACATATAATAAATAAATCTTCATGTTTTGTTAAGCTGTAGTTCGTCAAGTCGTCTGTTTGTCCAATTATGAAATTTACCAAATACGCTATTGGTTAAGGAATTTAAGTACAATCACCTGTAAAAATGAAAGTAGGTACCTCATGATATTTTTTAATAATGAATTATTAAAAACGAATAAATGAGTTCATAACTCATTTATTCAATTCATATTTATTAACATAGAATTCATACCCAACACAATTACTTTAAACACTTTAACGCATCTAATTTTACACTCAATAATTTTTCTTTATTTTTTTATATTTTAGCATCTTTTATGATGTTGAATGTTTTTCTCTGTTTCTCATCTTGTGTTTTAACTTTATTTAAATAATATTTCAATGTAATATGTACATGTGGCGATCTCAAACTATATTTGAATTCGAAATTCTAGATCAATCACATTGCATTCCCACTTAGTCAACTAAGTATTTAGTTTAGTGTTATTATTATTATTATTTGTAACTTTTAGGGTCCTAATTGTATTTTTTGCTGCAGTACGAGTATGACTGAGTTTTTGGTTCCAAAACTTGATAATTACAGTGCTTCAAAGATTTTTTGGTGTTTGAAAGACATTGACGAGGAAGCATAGTTGGAAAACAATTGTGAAATTGTATTGAAAATCAAGATGGCGGTGGCAGATTTCAAAATATTCTTAGACAGTTGTATGTAAGATTCTGTTATCAAGTTTATGTCAAACACATTCCAGTCGCGAGTGCGCTTGCACTGACTGTATGTGAAGCATGTCTATGTGTGCGTGCGATTTCGGTCGTTGTTGGAGCCGAGCTTCTGTATCTATCTATTTTGTGGTACTGAGAACTGTTCCAACTACTCTTAATGTACCATTGTTCGGTTATTGATGAACACCATTGTGTTTCGGCGACTAATTATGGGGAATGGGGGACTATTTATTGCTTTGTATTTTCGGGTGTTTAGGTAGATGGTTTTGGGGCGATATTAACAAGTCGTAACATAACATAACATCACGCCTGTGTACCCCGAAGTGGTAGGCAGAGGTGCACCTATAGTACACCCACATTTCGCCAGTTATGTTTGAGTCCCATGTAATAAGGGGGCGAGCCTATTGTCATCAACTGGGCACAAATCCAGACTCCAGGCTGCTACTGGGAAATTCCATATGGAAAAACCCAATAACAATCTGTCCGACCCAGGAATCGAACTCAGGACGTTATGCTCAGCAGTAGCGTTTTGCGACCACTCGACCAACGATGCTGGCCGTGGTTGTGTGTTTCTAATATTAATTCTGTCCATTTGATAGATATTTTTATGGTTCCTTACCAAAATGGTAAGAAACTGGCTAAATTGACAGTCGCATGGCGTCAAAAGTTATGTAACACCAAAACCAATAAAGTTTACCTTCGTTTTATTATTTGCTATGATAGAAGCCAGAGTAAGACGTATTCTGTGACTTGTGTTTATAATGGACATTACTGACAACGACGAAGGAAAACATCGTTAGGAAACCTGGACTTATAGTTAATATAAGTCATAAATTGCCAAACCGTCTTGAGCAAGCGTGATATTCAATCCTTGACTACGAGGCTAAGAACTAAGAGGCTTTTGCCCTGCAGTGGAACTGGTATTACTTATTACTATGTCGTGTCTTTGCCCTGTAGTACGACATTTTCAAGCTGATTCAATTTAGTCAGTAACCAACAGAATCAAAGCCTTTGTGTAACTGAAACTGCTTCTGTTAAAATTATAATATCGTTACAGCTTCCAATCAAAGCATGGGTTCACATGTTAGATAGTCCTCTATAACCAAACGACGCTTCATGTATGCAAATAACTGCATTGAAACCACTCGGAGTTTAGCCATAGAGTAATAAAACCGTATAGAAGCGAAAGACGCTGAAGAGGTCTACTACATATTAGCCGTAGAATTTACTAGACGTTCGAAACGACATACTCACATAGACGCGCTCATTGACGAGACCCCAAGTGATTGTCGCGGTGTTGTCAGTTGTGGTTGCCGTGACAAGTCGAATGGTTGCCGCGATCTTTTTAAAAATGGAGAAAATACAGTAGACGACGTATATTTAGTAACCTTATCCGCTTAACTGTTCTTAAAGAGTCATAAAGAACCCTGTAAGAAATCGACATGGATCAGAGCATCAGCTCTCGACGCTTGACGTGTCCACACGTCGGGTCTGGGTTCGCAACAAGTCAATCGTCATCCTGAGGATGCCTCGTTGAGAGGTGAAACACGTGTCGATTTCTTACAGGGTTCTTAAAGAGTCATACTCTTTAAGAACAGTTAAGCGGATTAGGTTACTAAATATACGTCGTTTATTGTATTTTATATTGGATTTCCGCAAAGTCACGCCTGAGACAAAAAACTATCTTAAAAATGGAGGGTAGGTTATTATTTCAACGAACAGGCGTAGTTTTCATACTGTGCCAATAATTACCGGTCCTAGAGATAATATGGGCGGAGCAGAGATCGCAAATCGATAACTATAGCGACGATCTTTGCAGGGTGCCTGGTAGCTGGATCAGAGTAGCTGAGTTATATGGCGTGCGTTTGAAGAGGCTTATTTATCTAGCAGTAGTCAACGTGGCAGTTCATTGATCATTACTGTCGGTGACGTCTGTTGTCAGCTAAAGGGTACCAAATAGTATCTTAGCCTGTGCTGCAAGCGACGACTCAACCCTGACTTTGTAGAACGTTTCTTAAGCCACGATACTATAAAACAACAAATAAAACCGGCCAAGTGTACGGACGTACGCACCTAATAAAGCACGATATTTGTACTCAATTCCTATTTTAATGCCATAATTATTTAAGAATATCAGTAAAGGGTACAGAAGATTGGGCACCCCTCTTTGAGGAGTGGACAGAGAGGCGCCACGGCGTCCTCACCTTCCGCCTGACGCAGGTCCTCACCGGACACGGTTGTTTCGGGAGGTTCCTGTTCAGGATAAAGCGGGAGGAAACGCCCGGGTGTTACCATTGTGTGGATCGCCCGGAGGACACGGTGGAGCATACGGTGGAGGTCTGCCCGGCTTGGGCGGGGCACCGTCGTGTCCTCACGGAGGCGATCGGCAGCGGTGATCTCTCGCGTCCGGCCCTGGTTCAGGCCATGGTCCGGAGCGAGAGTGCATGGGAAGCCGTCACCTCCTTCTGCGAAGCAGTAATGCTCGCGAAGGAGGAGGCGGAGCGCGCGAGGGAAATGCAAGATGCGCGCCCTCGCGCCCCTAGTCGCCGCAGGAGACGCCCCGGGCGTCGGGAGTCGCGAGCCGACTTCCGGCCACCGTAGGCGCGGGCTTGCGGACGGTGGGCAATGGGTAGCTCGCCGTCCGATTAGGACCAGGCCCGGGTCGACGGCGCGTTGTGTTCCACGCGCGCCTCAAAGAGATGTCAGCACCAACTGACGGGGTCCGTAAGGGCCAATGCCTGCCAGGGTTGCGAGTTTGTCCGAAAGGGATATCGCGGCCCCGGCACACAGGCAACGGAAGGAACACGGGTGGGTTTTAGTCAGTAAAAGTCTGACACTCCCTCTCGCTCCGCCCAGAGCGGGAGGAGTCATTTGATGATTTCCCACCCAAAAAAAAAAAAAAAAAAAAAAGCCACGATACTATAGGGTGGCGAAATAGTGACCTGCATCCGTCAAGAGGGCGATTGTACTTGTTATACTATACAACTTTCGCTATGAAACACATAATATTAGATTAATTTAAAAAAAAAACTTTTCGTATATTAATCCAAATATTCTATCTACTGAGTTGTATAGGTCGTTTTTTTTTCACGAATCGGGTAGGTATAGGTTTAATGGTCAAAGTTGTTTAATAAGACGGTTTAAGAATCACCCCCTTAACGGATGCCTGCCTGCCTAGCCTTTTCCCAACTATGTTGGGGTTGGCTTCCAGTCTTACCGGATTTTACTGAATACCAGCCGTATTTTACATGGACCGACTGCCTATCCGACCTCCACAACGCAGTAACTGGGTATCACTGGATACCCCTTGGTAAGACTGGTTGTCAGACTTTCGGGCTTCTGACTACCCGTAACGACTATCAAAGAACCTTGGTTTCTTGAATGACACTGCCGGGTGGCGGATGTAGTCTAAATCGCCACCCCGTAGGTATAGCCATTGAACATGTCTCTTCTGAACATTCTGATTCTATGGCTACGTCCGGAGTGCGTTCGTTACCGAACCGAATCATAACTTTAGGTTCGGCTTCAGACTGCAGCTAGATTAGACCCACAGTTTACTGTGTGCACTTTGTATGGATTATTCTCCTTTTGTAGATTTCGTAAAGGCATATGCAGTAGGCCAAGTCGTGTTACATGTTTGTGATTGGTGGAAGTTATTACACGTTAGAGCGAAAGCATCAGGGTAGCCCACGCATATTTTAATCAACATACAACCTGACACTGACCTGCAAATTGCAAGAAACGTAAGAAAATTTGAATTTCTTGGGCTATCTTAAAGCACCCACCTATATTTATATCGTCGGGTATACCCAAATCGAAGATATCTTACAGAAAAAAGCAAAAATAGCAATATCACACATTTAGCCATCGAATCTTGTAGTGAAATATATATAGAATGATTTAATTAAATATCACTAAAATTCCGAGTTGCATCCTGTATATGTTCGCTCTAGGTTTTTTTTTCATACTTCATGAGCATTCTCTTTTGACATACCTATCTTTAGTATCTATTATTTAATTTAAACGTTTTAGGTGCGTCGAGAGAATTTTGGTAGGGGAAAATCTTATGAATTCGCGTCACCGACATGCTATGTTAACAGTAGGTATATCTGTAGCTATAAGTGTGACGTGTTGCGCTTGACCAGTAGTTATTTCATAGTTTTAAGTTTTCACTTCTCACAGTCCGTATGACCGTCTATGTTTTTGTCACCTGAGCACTATCGACAGTCAGCCTCCCTTCGAACCCTAATTCGGTCTGTCCCTGATTTGACTCTAGTGTCACTGACGGGACTCCATTGAACCCTCTCTTATTAATGTACAATTCATTAAACCTGACTTGGTTTTCGTACTTCTTTTTCGGGTGATCATTGAAAGTCAGCGCGGTGTTGTGGGTCCCCATAGCACAGCATCATGCTGAGTGGAAGCCTTCTTGTCAAAGTCATGACGTGCCAGCAGCTGCCGAATATTTCTGTTTTGCGCTCGTGATTATATTGAGATCGATTGTGTTTTATTGTTCTGTTATTCGAGTTAATTATCTTTTTGTGTGCTCGTGTTTCTGTGACAAATAAACTTATTTTTCTCTTTCTTTGTTCTTCTTACCCAGCATGGGGTCCTTGGGATTGATTCCCAGGTAAAGCAAACTCATTGAGATTTGCGCTTAAAGATTTCTCTTTAAAGATGTGTCAGTAGCAAGTCGGATTCCGAATTTCTGCCTGGTTAGTGGCAATAATTGGAATCTAAGCCCATTGTCTCCCAACACATTTTCACTTCATAATCATAACAAAACATCACGCCTTGTTTCCCCAAAGGGTAAGGCAGAGGTGTACTTACATTAGTACACCCACATAACTCACTTCCCCATACACATATATTCATACACTCAC
The DNA here is from genome assembly GCA_916701695.1 of Agrochola macilenta. Taxonomy (NCBI): domain Eukaryota; kingdom Metazoa; phylum Arthropoda; class Insecta; order Lepidoptera; family Noctuidae; genus Agrochola; species Agrochola macilenta. The sequence goes on from OU753576.1 coordinate 2,054,231, forward strand.
ATTTACTTCATAAATCTACCCACAAATCCCATTTTCGAAACTCCACACTTAATAAACCACTCGCAAGCCAACAAAGCAGTTGAGTCTAAACTAACATAAAATATAACAAGTTTATTAACACGATCATGTTGGCATATTAAATCAGACCGTAACTGAACCGTCCCTAGAGCGCAATTGAACCACTCCGGTTTCGTCGCGGGGTTGGGTTAGTGATGTAGTTATGAGACCCGTTGTGGAAAAACGGCATTTGAGATTCTTCTTCTTTTCGACTAGATGGTAAATAAATAATAAAATATATAAATTATATATTTGTGATCACGTTCTCGAAAACGCCTTTAACGATTTCAATGAAAGTTGTAATACAGAGGTTTACAAGAGCGAAAAATCGATCTAGCTATGTCTCATATCTTGGAAAATTCGTTTTCTCTATTGTACCCGAGCAGAGCTCGGTCGCCTAGCTATTATTATGTTAAATGAGTTAGGCCCAGTAGATGGCCACGCCAATCGCGGCAGCAGTGGCCTCTTTTAGGTCCTCAGAAGTGCAAGTGTGTGGAAATTTTCGACGTTCCAGCTTATGGGACATTCTTTGGTCAGGACGAACGCATTCGCACTGGGTATCTGTAAGATATATTATCCCCCATTTTGCTAGATAGTGCTTCAACGGCCTACTTGTGCCCGCAGTCGATTGACTGCTTTCCATAAAGGCCACTGCAGGTCACGTCTGGGTGGCAGATCCTCCTGGGGCTGAACGAAGTCAGGTGGAGGCGGGTGCTGTTTGCCTATAATGTTGTCACTGTTGGTACACAGACCTCCTCTCAGTGAGAGGGAGTGGGCTGTAATCTACCACGCGGGCCCAGTGCGGCTTGGTAGATGTCACATGTCTTCGAATTTATTAATTTTTGGTTTTAGGACATGCCGGTTTCCTCACGATGTTTTCCGTCACCGTTTCGAGAGTGGTGGTAATTAAATTATTTACACAAAGTAAAGCGCCTGCCTGGGCCCACGACCTACAACACGCAAGTCGGGGCCGTTACCACTGGTCGACCACAGCTCGGAAACTTAACATTTGATCCGAACGTTTTGACTGCATGTGTTTAGTGAACATTTATAAAATGATTAGACCGTTTACGCACACGGCGCACACAGAGTACAGTTCGGATTGTGGTGAGGTTAAGTACCGCCTACGACCTGTAAGCATTTGAACACAGATCTGACCATAACCGCTAACTCTATTTAGGGTCAAATTAAATTAGCTAGCGAAACTCCGCAGCTGATGTGTATCACAATTTTTTTTATTTTTTTTTATTTTGTGGTCAACGACTTTTGTGGGGTTGTTACTTGAAGTATGAATTGGGAAAATCGTTTTTTGTTGTTTAAATATCGATACGCATCAGGTCTGTGAAGCAAAAACAAAGAAAACTGTTTTTTTTTCGTTTTAACGTTTTCGGAGTTTGACTAGCTAATTCAATTTGACCTTGTATAAACTAACGCTAAAGCTAGTTTTCAACATTTTTGAGGTAGGTACTTACATCTGAAAACAAACTCAACTTGAGAATGTTTATGAAAACACTTCACAACATATAGTCATAAAATCACACCTTTCTCCATTTTAACCTATCTCATGGGGTAGGCACTAGGCACGTATCACTTGCAATATGTATGGCAGTATTTAGTAACCTAATCCGCTTAACTTTAATTAAAGAGTCATAAAGAACCCTGTAAGAAATCGACACGTGTTTCACCTCTCAACGAGGCATCCTCAGGATGACGATTGACTTGTTGCGAACCCGGACCCGACGTATTGACACGCAAAGTATGCGTTTATTTCCGCAAGGTCACGCCTGAGTCAATTAAATATCTGGAGTCGAAAGTGTTAAAAATCCAGTAAGTAATTTCGAATTCCAAATTAAGGCAAAGTAAATCCGAGAATTAAATAATCTTTCACATCCCTACACCAAGGCGGCCGGTTGGAACTTTGTACCTAATGGGGCGACCACACTGCGTTTGACGGCGCTCAATACGCTGATTAACGCTAAATAACAACTCCACCTTCAGTTTGAAGCCCAAGGGACTTGAGAGACTTAGTCTTGAATCCTTCTAGTGCTTGAACTAAAGTACTTAGGTTCAGAACTTGCTTTAGGTTACCCGTGTAGGTATGTAACGCAATTATCAGTCAGTAGTTTATTATTCTCTTAATTTTTTTTTTAAATCAAGATATATATTATTAAGAGCCTTGTAGGTACGTAGTGATATTTTTAAATTATCATCATCAATTCTTATTTGTGATAATAAGGAACAATCCCAAATTTGTAATTTTATCCTAAAATTAATGTACATTTACATTTTTTTATTTATTATCAGTTACATAATTAATAATCAATATATTTTTTTTGTTTATCTGAGTAATGATAATCTAGTGACACTTTTTACTTTAACTTAATTTTGTTAACATGTGGATAATGTAATGGGCTGCAATTGTTAATACTACTTATGAGCCTATATTATTGTTAATTGTAAAGATTTTATATTGTAGGTGTTTATTATCCCATACTAAAGAAAATAAAAGAAAAATGGTGTCAAAATTGTTCACAAATACCTCTTCTATGACTAACAATATTACCTAGGAAAACCTACATTGTCACATCAAAATGTCACTGAAGTAACCTAAACCACTGCAGTAATTCTGTTCGCGAATACTTCGTACAAGTATTGCAGTTTGCACCACAGTTAATTTACAGATTTTGTCATCCTGAAATCAAATCATTTTTATTTCAGGAATATACCCATATACAATTTACACCAGATTTCAAAATTCATTAACTTTATATTATTAAATTATTACAAAACAATAAATATTACATTACGAGATATAACATTACTTGAACAAAGCACTACTAGCAACGCCTCGCGGTTTCACCCGCATAAGTCTCGATCCCGTGGGAATATCGGGTTAAATAGGTCCTATGTGCTAACGCAGGTTATAAACTATCTGTGTACCAAATTTCATCCAAATCCGTTAAGCCGTTTTTGCGTGATTAAGTAACAAACATCCAAACATACAAACTTTCACATTTATAATATTAGTAGGATATATACGGTAGGATTAGTAGGAAATAGGATTGTTTTAGTTGGAATAATAATGCGAGAGCGTATAAAAAGAAATATTGTTAATCTCGTATATGGCCTTCAATATTCCATTGACAAATTTATGTATTCGGCTTAAGCCTTCCTCAACAAACTCTGAAAGCTTTGACTAACGAAAGCCTACCCAAAAGCACTGCACTTTGTACCCAAGTAAAACATATTCAACCTTAACACTACTACTTGACCCCCTACACTATTCCACCCCTTACACAACTCGACCCCTTTTTGCATAAAACCATAAGATAACAAACCTGAAACGCCGAGCAGCGTTTCTTATTCAAACTATTAAGTATCCTTCATACCTACGCGTTATATTTAAGGCAAAACCCTTAGTATATTAAATGGGATTATACTGTCAAGGGATTCTGTAACCCTCTACTCACCTTGAGACATTCTTATTGGGTTCAGAGGGGGTTAGTTTGACGAGCATTAGAATTTGTAATTTTAGTGTGATTTCCATAATGGAACTTAGCTAATTCTGGAATAAAATTGTATTTTGGATTATTGTAAGTGTTTTCGGTAATTTGTATATTTTTTAGCCCTTTATTTTTTGTCCCACTCTTCCATACTCATAAAATACAAACATTTAGGCGAATAGGTATCTACTGATAGGTAATCCATCATCGAATGTCTGTGTTATCTTTACTAAAACATATGCGTCATTGGTAAATTCATATATCATTTCAAAATCTTTTTATGTTTTGTTAAAAAGAAGAATTTATTTTATTGTCTTGTTTATGAAGAATTTGTTAAGTTATATTTAAGAAGAGTATGTTTTTTATTTTTGTTTTGTATGTTTCTTTTCTTTCTGTTTTGTTTTATTTTAGGTACATAAATAGTTTTTAATTTGTGGAAGCCTTTATATGGCAATCGTAATCGCTATTGTATTTACATACTAAATAGATATTAGACTGCAAGCTTTCCTAAGAATAAATAAATAAATAAATGCTTTCATAACTTTGTGCTAAAAGTGCTTGAACTGGTGGCTTAAAAGCCTCATTTCCACTGATAAATGTTATAAAACTAAGCAGAAAGTCGTTAGCCAATCTCATTACCCGTGTGTCTCAAGACGAAAGGTCTCTGCATTACTCTGTTCTGCAGGTATAATTTCAGTGTATATTAATTAACAGAAACCTCCAAAGTCCATTAAAACAATACGACCTCCTTTATACCTTCATTCATAATAATTTGGTTTGTATACTTCTTTTTTTTTGTATGGTTTCAGGTCACAATAGGTCATTAATTTACTTAAGGTAGTTTCGTAGCCGACCGCAGCAGGCGACGTGTCGTCGCGATACTACTGGTTTCTATATATTTCTATGAAACGTGTCGCTAGCTCCGGAAGGTATTTCATAGAAACCAGTCGTGTCGCAATGACACGTCGCGTGCTGCTGCCGCCTGCGGTCGGCTACGGAATTCTATCTTTATTATTTTGTTTTTTTTTGCTAAATTATAGGTACAGTACGACACAACTTAGATGAATTTGCATTCATTCATTTCAATTTTACGAATGTATTTGGTTACATGACTTTACAAGTAATTGCGTTTGCGTAAAGATCATTTTCACCTAAAGTAGTAATAAAGATCGGTAATTTTGAAGGCGCTCGCAGTTCGGATGGTGATCGGTTTTACGAATTTTGCCGATGCTACATCTAAGTTGTGTCGTACGTCACGATATCCCAAAAATATTATCTAGCCAGTCAGGAAGGTTGGCTGTTGTGATTTGCTGACTAAAATAATAGAAGCCAATCAAATTATTTGATGACATTTGATCACAGGTTAATAATTTAGATAGGGATAGTGGTCCAAAGCTCAGAGTATTACTCTGAGGTCCAAAGTGACCAGAAGGCAGATCATTATCTACTGAGCGCGACAGCGACATCGCATAACGATTGAAATGAAATGAAATGAAATGAAATGAAATGAAATTGTTTATTCTGTAAATAGGATATCGGAATCACTTTTACACGTCATATAAAAAAATATTAAAAATAAGCTAGGTGAGGTCGGTGTTTCCTATCTGACTACTCTGAGAAGAAAGGCCGAAACAAACTCAGAGGTCACAGTCTCTTTTAAAGTCCAGACATAATCTTGGTCAAGTCATGTGAGGACCATGTAGATTAGTGTCTGAAATGGTCTTTTGAGGAAAGAACCACACAGATTTGAGTGGACCTGTCCAGTCAGCGCAAGCATTTGTCAGTAATCGTGGAGCTCAACTCAGAACTTAAGGAGCTCAACTCGACGAACAATACCAAGGAAAGGATATTTGGATAGGCCGCATCAACTACTCAAACTGCCAGACCATCATTAAAACTGAGAAAGAAAAAAAGAAATGAAAAGGGAAAATAAAAATATCCACATGGTCCTCACATTCACAATAATTAAAATAATATAATACTTTACAAAGTAATCGTGTCATTTTGAATATGTCAAAATGACACGAATATTGTCATTTTGATTCGGTATTGCTACCGAGCGCGACATTGATATCGCTTTTTATTGAATATGCTTTTACACCTACACATTTTTATCAGCATAAAAACACCGATGACATTCCAAATATATTCCAAACTGTTATTCTAATGCCCACATGTTACAAACATAAAAAATGTAATACACAAATACACGTCATCTTATTGTAAATCCTAAACGCTTTGATATTCGGCCGCCATTTTGGCTAAACGTCTTCAATAGGACGAGTCGAACGTGATTCGGTTTGAAAATAGAAGATGCATGATTTTGGGAAATGTAGATCAGATACCAACATTATAATAATATTATTTTGTTGTATTTGAGATACTCGTATTATGTGAAGAGGGAGAAAAAGTCAAAAAAAATCTGCATCGAATATATCAAGAGTAATAAGTGCAAAGTGATTTTGATGATCCAGACTCCAGATTATCGAAAAGCAGGTACCTATTGTTTGTTTTGGTGGCTCAGTGGTAACGGTCGGTTCGAACCTAGACTTTACTTTGTGTAAATTATTACATTACCACTGCTCTCAAAACGGTGCAGCAAAACATCGTGAGGAAACTGAAAAAAAAATCGAAGTCATGTGACATCAACCGTCCCACACTGTGCCCGCGTCGTGGATTACGGCCCACACGCTCTCAACAAGAGCTCTCTCTTTGTAAAGTATTATATTATTTTAATTATTGTGAATGTGAGGACTATGTGGTTTTTTTAATTTTTTTTTCATTTATATTTTCTTTCTCAGTTAGTTTTAACGATGGTCTGGCAGTTTGAGTAGTTGATGCGGCCTACCCAAATATCCTTTCTTTGGTATTCTTCGTCGAGTTGAGCTCCTTAAGTTCTGAGTTGAGCTCCACGATTACTGACAAATGCTTGCACTGACTGGACAGGTCCACTCAAATCTGTGTGGTTCTTTCCTCTAAAGACCATTTCAGACACTAATCTACATGGTCCTCACATGGCTTGACCAAGATTATGTCTGGACTTTAAAAGAGACTGCGACCTCTGAGTTTGTTTTGGCCTTTCTTCTCAGAGTAGTCAGATAGGAAACACCGACCTCACTTAGCTTATTAAAAAAAAAAAAATATGACGTAAAAGTGATTCCGATATCCTATTTACAGAATAAACTATTTCATTTCATTTCAAGAGGAGTTCTGCGTCCCAGCAATGGGAACATTACATGCTGAGTATGATTTTGAATAGTTTTATATCCATAAAATATTATTTTCTCCTTCTCAAACGCTATAATAAAATACCAAATTCAAAATCTTCTTTTCCAGTAAAACATGTTCTACCTCACTCTGAAAAACAATCAATCTGCCTAGCCTTTTCCCAACTATGTTGGGGTCGGCTTCCAGTCTAACCGCATGCAGCTGAATACCAGTATTTTACATGGAGCGACTGCCTATCTGACCTCCACGACCCAGTAACTGGGTAATACGATACCCCTTGGTAAGACTGGTGTCAGACTTTCGGGCTTCTGACGATTCGTAACGACTGTCAAATATCCACGAATGACAGCCGGGACCAACGGCTTAACGTGCTTTCCGAGGCACGGAGTATTCTCGGTATGTAAAGATGGTCACCCATCCACTGACCAACTCCGGCAAGCGTAGCTTAACCTGATGGATCGACTAGTGCGGCTGTTGTTACTTAGCCACGAGCTACTATCTCATTCTGAAAAATTTTGACAAATTAATAAAAATATATCAAAATCCTGAAACGTTAAGTACTCGGATCAATTATACAAATACCCGGATTTACCCGTTCACGCATCGCCGATACATAATACACGGAAATACCTGTCCGGAAAGGATTTCCAATTACTTACACCCAAAACCGGTTCACATACGTTTGTACCGGAATATAATATTCGATATTACCCGCAAGCCGGATGTGTTTAACCGGGAGGCGTAGTGAGTGGATACCTTTATGAGATTTTAATAAATAAGGTAATATTTCATTTCTTTTGTAAGAGTTATTTTGCTTCTTGCATTTGGTGAAGAGATGAGAATCAAAGATTAGCCACGTTTTCAAGCAAAAAAAGTACACAATATTAGATACCCTTATCTACTCGTATTAAATAGTATCTATATTATGCAATTAGTGAATAAAGGACAAATTTAAAGCGAGGGCCATAGATGAACCACGAGCAAGTGAAGGATTCTGACGACTGAATCACGACTGTGTGACTCATGATGATTGAATCACGAGCGTAGCGAGTGATTCAAGTGTTAGAATCCTGAGCAACGCGAGAGATTCGTGGCCCTCGATTTAAATCCGTTTTATTCAAGAGTTGCATACTATACTTTATACCATGACCACGAGAAAAAGAAAGATTTAAGCGAAAATAGACATTTAATGAAGACAAAAGGAAGGTCAAATTAATTAAAGTGCACATTAAAATTAGAACAATTACTAAATTTAAGAGTAATTTTCTTGCTATTTCCTTTATTTAATTTTTATACATATAATTTACATTTTTAAATATTTTTATAAAAAACAAAAGAGAAAAGAATGGTCAACTTGTGAAGCGATATTCATGTCCTGTGTATCTAGTATTTTTTCACAAGGAGGTTGTATAGCATTGTGATGGAGGTCCAATATGTTGGTGTGTTCTAAATTCAAACACCAAAGCAGTGATAATAAGACCTTTTTAATCACTGTTTTCAGTGAAATAAGCTTTTTAGAGGGGGAATGGTATAAAATTAATAGTATCTAGGTAGGTACTAAAGAGACTGCCTTGTTTGTTCAAATGGTGTCAAGAGCGGTTTCTGAACGTGGGTATCAGGGTAGGATCCTCGGGTCAGGTAAGGTGTCATTGGGTTTTTCCATTACTACATTCTTACATGACGCTTAAAAATGAAGAATTAAAATGTAAAATCTACGCGGCGGCGGTGTGTCGGGGCGGTGCGGCGGAGTGGCGTGTGCTCGATATTTATTCGCATACACAAGAGGTCCGGCGCCGGCGCCGGCGCCGGGTACGGCTCTGGCGTCTTGTACAGGAAGCCTTACTAGATATCCGGGTCTATAGTAATAGTCTAGCCTCGTCCTATGAATCTTAAAAAAATGCAAAAAATGTGAGTTCATGATACGGCTCTGCTAATCTTGCTTGTCATAAATACTTGCATTTTTCGAATAATATTAGGTATGTGGTATTTAAGCGAGCAGTGGTGGCCCAGAGGTAACGGTCGTGACTTAGGAGTTTTAGGTCGTGGTTTCGAACTCTGACAGGCGCTTTACTTTGTTTAAATGATTTCATCACCACTGCTCTCAAAACGGTGAAGTACATCGTGAGGAAACCGGCATGTCCTAGAACCAAAAATTCAAAGACATGTGACATCTACCAACCCGCACTGGGCCCGCGTGGTGGATTACGGCCCACTCCCTCTCACAGAGAGGAGGCCTGAGTCCCAGCAGTGGGACCGAACGTTATCGGCAGATTATGGTTTACGGTAATGATATTTTAGCTTTAGTTTTAGAGGAGCTCGTGGCTTAGTAACAACAGCTGCACTGGTCAATCCATCAGGTTAAGCTACGCTTGCCGGGATTGGTCAGTGGATGGGTGACCATCTTTACATGCCGAGAATCCTACGTGCCTCGGAGAGCATGTTAAGCCGTTGGTCCCAGCTGTCATTCGTGGATCTTTGATAGTCGTTACGAGTCGTCAGAAGCCCGAAAGTCTGACACCAGTCTTACCAAGGGGTATCGTATTACCCAGTTACTGGGTTGTGGAGGTCAGATAGGCAGTTGCTCCATGTAAAATACTGGTATTCAGCTGCATCCGGTTAGACTGGAAGCTGACCCCAACGTAGTTGGGAAAAGGCTGGGCATATTGATTTGTAGTTTAGCTTTGTTCAGCAGTTAATGTTTGAACTTCGATGACAGAAACTTAAAATCAACAACAACCGGACTTTAATTAAATCGAGATGATTACATCAGTATGGTGGTTTCATTTGTAAGCGCAGCACCTCATCAGTATTCAGGTAACAATTAGTATGCGTTTTCAACTGAAATCAACGGATTTGGGTTGAGTTGGGCTCTGCAGTGGCTTCGTTATTGAATGATGACAAATATTAAGTAGACTAGGCTCTTGTACAATGCGTAGCTGGTAATATTAGTGCAGGTAAAGTAAACCTGGGGAAGTGAGTATTCATTTTATAAGCTTTTTAAATTGTTCGTTCGAGTATTTACCACGTGCATAGTCGCATAAGGGATGCACTTTAAATGTAGGTTTTTCTTTGCGTATTTGGCATTATAAACTGTGAAAATAAATTAATTTGTATATTTTAACAAGAATTCAAACCGGTGACACTCCTCGAGGGTTAACTTTAGCGCAAACGTAATGCCCGTGACCCTCCTGGAGTCAACTTGCAATATGTATGGCGGCATGGCGTATGAGCTCTATGAAAAATAGGTGGATCCGAAAGTGTTAAAACTAAATTCGGTCTGACGACTCCTAATACACGCTAGGAAATAATAATTTCAAAGGTTCGTTATTGAAATCGATAAGGAGGGCTACGAGTATCATTTGTTCGTAATATTGAATAACGAAAATACTTTCGCACCTTATTCACTACGTTTCGAGTATTACTACAGCTAAAGTACCTATGTTATAGGGATTGGCTGACAAGCTGACCGCCTGATGGCGTGATGGAGTTATAGCCGCAGACTAGACACTTGATACAAGATGGCTGTGATCCATTTCTACAACACACACAACATTAAAATGTCTTTTAATACCTGCATGCTGTGGAAATGTGTTCCTTGCAAAGCATGTGTGTTGGAACATGTTTAATTTTAAAGTTTTATTTTTAGTTTTTATTTAAGGTGTCGTGATGGCCCAGTGGTTAAGGCCTCGCCTCTCATGCACGAGGTTGTGGGTTCAAATCCGGGCAAGTACCAATGTGACTTTTTCAATTCATATGTACTTTCTGAGTTTATCTTGGACATTACTGACATCGGTGAAGGAAAACATCGTGAGGAAACCTGGACATATAGTTAATATATGTCTGAAATCACCAACCCGTCTTGAGCAAGCGTGGTGATCAATGCTCGTGCCTTCTCTGTATGAGAAGAGGCCTTAGCCCTGACGTGGGACAGTAACAGGCTGGTATTATTATTATTTAAAACATAATAATTTATATTTATTAAAAATTGAATAAATTAATAAAAATAAAAAGTCAATTAATTGATGGCTGAGGAATAATTTATGATAACGCAACGGTGCGGTTTAAAAGAAGATGTAGTGACTAAAATTGAAAAGGGTATGCTGAGATGGTTTAGACATGTTGATAGGATGAATGACTAACCAAATATTTTCAAGGCAGATATGAGTAGAAATGCCGAGAGGAGGCCCTAGAAGGATATAATCGTGACCTTATTGGTGATATTCTTCAGAAAGGACAGATGAGTAGTACTCGCAACTGGCGTGATGATGAAGATGTATGAACTAGTGTTGCCAGATGTCGCGCTTTTGGCGGGACATCCCGTTTGATCATAAATGGAGCCCGTTGGCTTGATGTTTTATAGATTTGCCCGAAAAGAAAAGCAACTGTTAAAAGTTGCAAAATCAAGCTCAAAATATCTGTTTCTATAAAAAAAAATCTTAGATTATGTAATTTTAATATCGTTAATTTCTTATCAAATAATAATACTTCTATTTTTGTTAAATTTAATAATTGTTTGTTTATAAATTATGAGTGTAGTAGCTAGTAAAACCTTAAGGTTGATTGATCTCATTGAAGTCTGATTTGAATTAAAGAATTGTTACCATATTTATGATTTGTTCTACGTCCGGATGTTTTCGTCTCAGGCCCGCTATTTTTTCATATAAAGTCCCGATATTTGGAAAAACGAATCTGGCGTCTGGTGGTGTTTTGTAGTTCCAGCCTACCCCCATGTGAAGCAGGCGTGAGGTTATTTGTGTATGTTTGTAATTATACCTACCTACCTTTAACTTCATCAGCACCCACAAAACCACACTTTCAAACTGAAAGACCTCTTTCAAACTGAAAGAAAAATGTATTGTGCTAGTATTTTCACGAACAAACTTCTCCACAAGTAATTCTACTCCTTATAAAGCCCTAAAAACGATCTTGAAAAAGAATTCCTTAACGTATTATGTGTAGCGAAAACTACGAGAAAAACTTATGATACACGCGTTAAACTTACAAAAAATATCCGTATATTTTTTCGCGAACTAGAATGAAATTCATCATTATTCCGGCCCTCAGGCTCAGAAAGTGAGCGAAAAATACAGAAAAAAAAACGCGAACACAGTCATGTTTTGTATTGTCAGTGTAAATCAAAATAACGAGGAGGCCTAGCAAACAAACATATGTAGAGGTCGTTGAACACTAGAGGGGCCGGATAAAAATGTGGTTTATCCGGATTTTGAAAAAGTTCGTTAGTTGGAAGGATTGTTGTGGAAATGAAATAAATTGCTGTGTGTAAGCCGATAAATAGGTCATCTCGTTCTGAATTCAATTTAATAGGAATGGTTTTCATTCCTCTCTCGGTATTATTCCGCGAACTTTGCTTTGTTAGGTATCTATTCAGGGATAACTAAAGTGACCTCTGTGATCACTGTGATCAGTTATAGTGAAATTATCGATAGTATCTTAGTTGTATTGGTACTTAGCTTGATTATTGCAGTTCTAACTAAGCATTTTTTTAAAGCACATTCCTTTTATTCAGACAAAAAAGGCAAACATGTCTAGACATATTTAGTCACCCGTCATATAATGTGGTCTACGCATTAGTGATTATGATTCAATTTTTAAAAGGCATACGTGTGATAACGCCTCTAACACTATGATGTTTTGTATGATTATTAAAAATAATTTATTAAAATCTAGAAATGCCACAGCTGCTGTATTATAATCAACTGGTTTTGTCAGCCACTGTTGGGCAAAGGTCTCCCCATGGATTCCAGCTGTTACGATTCAGGGTCATATTCAATTATATAGATTCGAAGACATTTGGCACACAGGTACACCATTACCTGGGTTAGGACATGGATACTTTTTATCCCAATGGTACGTTCCCGTGGAATAACTTCCGAGATCCACGCGGGAGAAGTCACGGTCAAAAGCTAGTCAAGTATTTAGATCTATATTCAAGTCTCATTGAATTCTTAACGTAACACAGGTCTAGTGGTTGAGTGGCATAAAGGTAAGTATTACCCGGATTTTCGGCCTAGCCCAAGATTAAGGTTCAAGTGTTTGTGTGCCCCTAGATTTGTAATGGCGGAGAAGAAATAGTAACGTGTAGGTATTTCAGCAGGCTTGTTGTTACGAGTAGTGTTTGCTGACTATTTCGTATGTTTTTTTCCATTATATTTTCTTTTCTATCAGGTGTTATTCGCCAACAACATTATAATTGTATGCCATTTCTGGCTGAAAACTTGTCTAGATAGATAATATACCTATATTTTACTTCAAAAGTTAACCTTTAAGACCTATGTTCACCTTTGTCATGGACCATTTTTCTTTGAACAAATTTTTATATAAAGAGATTTGTTTATTCAAAAATTATATTATAAAAATTGTAAAACAGGCAACAAATTATCCTAACTGATAATATAAATGCGAAAGTAAGTTTGTTTGTTACGCTTTCACGTTAAAACGGCTGAACTGATTTGGATGAAAGTTTTCACATGGGTAGGCCATGACTTAGGTACATAGAATACTTTTTATCTCGATATTCCTACGGGATCGAGATTTATGCGGGTGAAACCGTGGAGCGCAGCTAGTTAAAAATATTCTTTTAAATGTTTTAGTAGGTTCAGAGATAGCGGATAGAGGAGCTCGTGGCTAAGTAATAACAGCGGCACGGTTCGATCCATCAGGTTAAGCTACGCTTGCCGGGGTTGGTCTGTGGATGGGTGACCATCTTAACATACCAAGACTCCTCCGTGCCTCGGAAAGCACGTTAAGCCGTTGGTCCCGGCTTTCATTCGTGGATCTTTGACGGTCGTTACGGGTCGTCAGAAGCACGAAATTCTGACAACCAGTCTTACCAAGGGGTATCGTATTACCCAGTTACTGGGTTGTGGAGGTCAGATAGGCAGTCGTTCCATGTAAAATACTGGTATTCAGCTGCATCCGGTTAGACTGGAAGCTGACCCCAACATAGTTGGGAAAAGGCTAGGCAGATTGATTAGTAGGTTCAGAGATAAAAAAATAATGACATTACAATAATTATAATACCAATTTCATATTATAAGTATTATAGATACAGCGTATGCTGTATCTCGCACTTCGCACATCTTCAGCGATGCGTAACATGTTCAAAACTTTATCTACCACACAACATCTTATGTAGTATCATCCCTAGAGTAAAAGTAAAACTCATTCTCACTAGAATGATATGGCGCTGCGGCATTTTATCGTAGAGAGAGCATTTATCGTACATCGCTATTAGGAGCCAGGCCGTGGCCTCGAAACTCGCGGTGAGGCCACAAATTGTAACTAACGGTTAGTGTAATTTGTTCTATTAAATACGTTCAGGTGACCGGGCCACATAATATAAAAATATTTTGGGGCCTAGCTATTTTTAGTGAGACAGTTTTGTTAAACAAAAATTCATGTTAACCACTGGTACCTACGACGCGCTACGTGGGGTAGTGTAAGTAAAGACCAAAAAAAACTTGGGACTTATGAGTAACTTTCGAAAACATTATTTAATGGTTGAACTATGGCTTGTTCATAGTTGTCAGTTACTATGGTGGTTCATAAAAGACTTTTGAAGTTTCATAAACACTGTAGCTGTACTAGGGTGTGACCGATAGATCGACGGTCTGACAGACCGACAAATGAATAAAATTAATGACGAGTTACCACCCCCATTTTTTACCAATTCACCAAAAGAACCCTAAAAATTCAAAAAAAAATCGAGTAAATATCTAAGCCCTCCGTTTCAGCTAACCACAGATTCACATACAAACATCTCTAAGGCCAAACTTAAATTGCTATTTCTTGGCCTCGCCACTTTCGAGGCCACGGCTTGAAGCATTCTATTGCCACCCGCGGAACGCTTTATGTAAACACTATTAAGACTTATTTAGGCCACAAATAAGATGCAAGACGTAGTGGAATTTTACGACTGTGTTTCGCAGATCTATTATGTGTTAATTTGTAAGGGATTTTATTGCTGTATTCAGTAAGTAGAAACTGAATGGCTACCTACTGCATGGACCAGTTCAGTTTATAGTAGCGGTAAAATGGTAATTTTTAACCATTATCCCGGCTCGTAACAGTTACAAGTAACTGTACGATCAAGGCCATAATTATTAAACTGGCTTGTACAAGTTACTTACCCTATTGTGAAATATTAACCAACATTTTTCGACTGAATCATATTATGAAATCAAATCAATATAAATATCGTTTTAGTAGGTACTTTTTCAGGTAAAATAGTATATTCTTAAAATTTGTAATAAATTAAATTACACTCAAGACTAATAGCGTAAATAAAACACAGTATGCAGAGGGTATGGAGATTGCATAATTATGTCCCGGTATAAATCTACTTCGGCCAAATAGTCTCCTTCCAGGCGAGACAAGAAAAGGAAGTTGCCGCACCGAAACGCCTGGAAGAGCTATTGGTCGATGAAAACCCTTATGAAAGGAGATCTTCCAATTTGCCATAAATAAAGGCAAATTAATGGACATGTGCATTCTCCATATCCTTACATACGGCGCACAAACCTGATCTTTGACAGTTCAGCAGAGGGCCAGGCTGCCAGGCTCGAGGTTTGCCAGCGAGCGATAAGTCCAAGTCAAAGTCATATATTTGCTTTAAATGCGGTTACAATTAAATGTATTCTTGTACGATGACACATTTCACCATATTTTGGCATGCAAATATATAACCAATTATCTTTAACTAAAGTTGAAAATATTTACTAAACCTGAAATTATTTAAAGTAAATCTATCTTCAATGTATACAACAGAACTAAAGTAACAATAAAAAAGTATATGTAATACATTTGGCACAACATAAAAAATAACAGGTCAAAATTATATCTATAATCGCAGATTGAATAATAATAAATTCTAATAGTCTACAATGCATTCCTGAAATAATAGAACCGACAAGAAGTTTGTTTTAGAAATTCACCTATTGAATAATAACTAGATATCGTCGCTGATACTGCAATACCGCGTAACTAACAACAGACAATACCGCGTAACTTAGATGTGGCAAATTTTACAGGAGAAAGAAAAAACTCAATAACTTCTGCTGTACTTATCAAATACTTGTCTGAACTTAAAGCTATTTAGAAATGTGTATTAGTTAACTTATATCTTATTATTTAATTCAATCCAATCAATATTCAGCTAGAAAATACACTTACGCTGTTTTTAATTTTATGTGCCATTTGTTATTTGAGCTTTTTTGGCATTTACGCGGCATTGGAGGGAGAATAAAACAGAATTATTTTAGTTTATAGAGGTTATATTTACTCAAGTAATCACAGTCTCATCATTTCAACTTTGGTAGTAACTAGCATAAACAGTCTTGTCATTAAAACTTGGTACTTAGTTACTTATTAGCATAATTATGATCTTAATACAAACATAACGCGCGTGCACGCGGTTCGGTTGTGGAATTCACTTCCGCCTGACATTAGGGACTGCCTAACTGTTGCAATTTTTAAAAGAAGAGTGAAAGAACACTATCTGTCCACACTTCGTCATAGTTGCATATTTTGTATTTATTATTTTATGCTACATTATATTTAAGTATATTTATTTTAGTGATATTTAGTTTAGAAGTATTTATGTAAGTTTATTCTCATATTGTATGTTTATGGTTAAATTAGTGAATAATTAAGTGTTTTTATTTTATGTATATTATTTTCTCTTCTAATCTTACACACGTTGTCTACATCTCTTTAACTACTTTCCTATCGCAGGTATGCTGGAAGAGATTTCTTTAGAAATAAGCATCACCTTTGTACGTATTTTTCTGTTCCTTTCTTCTTGTCTATTTATATGTGTGTACATAAACTGTTAAATAAAATAAATAAATAAATAAATAATAACAAAACTAAGAGCTTACAAATCAATTAATTAAAGGAAATATTAAGTCACAAAATAAATGAAAAATTATCTATATCAAAACAAAATAATGAAATAACAGGAAACTCAAAAAGTGGTTCTTCCACAACAGGTACTACAGTCTTAATAAATTATACGATTTAAAAAAAGTACTTATTTTTTCTTATAGGGTAAGTTATCATAAAACTGATGACAATCACTAGGAATGACGTTTTTTAGTTGATGTAAGTGCAAATATTTGCTTTCTAATATTGGGACTCTAGAT
This sequence comes from Agrochola macilenta, assembly GCA_916701695.1. NCBI lineage: Eukaryota > Metazoa > Arthropoda > Insecta > Lepidoptera > Noctuidae > Agrochola > Agrochola macilenta. The sequence goes on from OU753576.1 coordinate 2,071,182, forward strand.
GAAAACAGCAATGGAACACTATTTGTAAGTGTTAAGATATTTCGTGGTCTTCAAGGCAATGGGGTTAACTCATCTTTGAAATGTGTTTTATACTGAATAGTGCCATCAGGATTATATTTTAATACTCGCAGGTCCACCACGCAATCATCGCCAGCAGTACGGCCAGGTCGTATGGAGTCATATACTTGATATTCGTTAATCCCGTAGTCCTTGAAAAAAGTATGATCCTGTTGAATGACTCTGTATGGAGAGGGTTTCTTTCTTGCTTGTTTGGTTAATGTTGCGTACTGCGATGGCAAAAATATTTCAACGTTTTTGTACTTTCTCTCAACGACAGAATGGACAGAGTCCGCCTCCATCTGTGTGTGTCCCCTTTCGAGGTATTTTTGTGTTATTGTAATATTTTTCGTCTCTGAGTCCATATCTTGCGTTAGATGTGAGCAAAACAATACTTTGCTACGAGCACAAAACTGTCAATTGCAGAGAGGATCCATGGTTCTCTCAGGTTTAGATTCTGTTTGACGGTATTTATTACCTATCTTTTTGTATCCAAGATATTCCTTCCCTAGCATTCTATTTTTCGTACTATGTTCTCTTTTCCATGTTAACCTGTCAGCTTTTCTTTTTCTCGATCTTGATCGTCTCCCAACCTCTGTCTCATTATCTCTCTCAGGAAACCATTCAATATGATCTGATGACTCGATCGGTTGCACATTTGTAATTTGAGATAGTGGAACATAATCAGGGTCAACAACAGAGTCATCTGACGAAAAATCCAACAGTGACTCCGTAACAACTTCCAGAAGACCTGATGAGCTAGGACCAGCTTCTAAAACTGTGGTCAAGTATCACAGTCAGCAATAGAGTTTTCGATATTCGTAGATGTACTATCGAAGAACTTCATATCTAAGCAGTTTGAAAACAAAATCCTGTGAACGCGATGACCACATCTGTTACCGGCCCGGTTCTAGGGCGGCCGAGCGCTGCAAGCAGAAATAGTCCTTACGGTGTATAGATATGAACTTCTTCGATGGTACATGGAATTTGTTCGACAGGTTTTGGTAATATAAGTGGATTCACTACCCGCTTTTGATCCAAAATTAGTTCCTTTTATGTAGAAGTGTCTGGCGTCGATTTTGAAGCTCTTGTAATGTGACAACATTGCTACTGACGTCGGCATTTCTCCATACTACAGCCTCGTCAACACCTGACTCTTCTTCCATGATCGTCTAAAAAAAAAGTAATAGATATTGCGAAAAACTAGAAAGCTACCCACAAATTGTAATTATATTTAAATACCAGTCGCTACTGGTCTGCTCTAGATTTAAAAAAATACTTGGAGTTAAAGTATTATTTTTCTAAACACATTATTTTTCTACATTGATACGATCAAATTTTCAAAACAAAATCAACAAATACGCGTAACTAGCTAACATGTAAACTAAAACATAAAAATTCAAAACCGCGGAACTACCAGCACAACAATTAGTGCAAATTTTACTTGTAAAGTAAGTGAATTTATAGGTTCTAATATGTAACCAAATTGATTAAGAAACAAGCATTAAAACAATATTAAAAACTTACCGATCAGCTTCGTATTACTGTGAAAATACTTTTATTTTCCGGAGCTCAAAAACAACACAAATCTCCTTGTTATGATCTCGAGAATGCGCGGTATTGGTCAAATTATTTTGACAGGTTTGCTCACGCGGTTTTAACTAGTTGTGATTGGTGGCGCATTGAATGAGCGAAAAGCCGAACTGTGAATGAGGTCCGTAGCCAATCGGCATCGATGGTTCATTGCCGCCAAATCTAAAATTTGATACTTTTGTACTTCCACGGTATTATCCACTGTTAGTTACGCGGTATTGCAGTATCAACGACGATATGTGAAATGTGCGATTGAGTGCAGTATCCTTGAAGTTCAACTTACCGACCGGATACGGAACACGATACTACGCTTTATGACACAAAAAGCAGACAAGCTCAAATGGGACTGAGCCGGACACGTTTGCCGTATGTCGGATGCATTGTGGGCTAAGGCCACTACAACATAAGTTCCTGAAAACGTCTAGCGGCATCGTGGAAGAACAGGCGTAGATGGCGGGATGAACTTGACGCAAAGGAAGGATTGGTCCATATTGGCTCAGAATCAAGTTGAGAGGAAAAAGGATATCCCTATCCTTTTTCCTCTCAACTCCTCCCGGCCTCCCGGCCTTTGCCCTACAGTGGGACAATACGGGCTAATTATTTACTATTTATTTGTAATAATTATGAATTAATTTATAAATAAACCATTCATTAAGAATACTCTTTGGTACTTTTACTATTGTTATTTAAATTACTTTGTTTTTGTAATTATTTTTATTTTATAACCATTCAACCAACCATTCCATAAGAATACTGTTTCGTCCGGTAAAAATTATGTGAAACGAAACGCAAACATCAACTTTGACACCTAGCTCTGAACTTGTCAAGTCAAAAGTGTCTGTGTCAAAACAAAACAAAATTCGAAAACGAGTAATTTATCGTGAAAATTTCCTCGTTAAATAATGGATGGTTACGAAAATATGTACAAAAGTATATGCCGGGTGTGCTTATCTCGGAACAATGGCGTTAGAATGTTTAGTTTAATTGATAATACAAGTGACGACGGCCTCAGTTGTTACGGCAAAGCAATAACAATTGTTACCGATGTTTTGTTGGAAAAAGACGACAAACTCCCCACTATGGTTTGCCAAAGATGTGTTCAGTTATTAAAAGAAACTATTTACTTCAAATTAAAGTGTGAATCGACCGATGAAGAGTTGAAACAACTCGTAAATAAAACTGTTAACAGTGAAACTTCAGATCGAAATTTACAAGAAATTGTGTGTGAATATGTGATGTTTAACCAGTATTTCCCACCAAAAAGTAATTCAAAACGTTCCAGACTAAACAGTAAGTACAAAAAGTCTGTGAAGAAGACTCATTTCATACATGAACGTGACCAAAAACCAACCGTGGAAATAGTCGACACAGACATAGATTTGGGTGATAGAATGTACGATTTTGACGATTTCATAGAGGCTAAAGATTTTAAAAGTAACCTAGACAAACAAAAAAATGAATATTCAAAAAAAGTCGATTATATTTTGGAAACTATGCAAAGTTTAATTCACACAAATACAAAATTTACTAAAATGCACTGCACGAAAAGCAAATTAAAAATGGAACACAGATATAGACCTGTACCAGTCAAGGAACGCAACCTCAAATGCCAGATATGCCTCAAAACCCTTGCTAACCGTTTAACATACGATCATCACATGCAACGGCACAACAACTGCAAATATATATGTGACCAGTGTGGAAAAGGCTTTCCCGTACTTGCAGAAATGCATATGCATCAAATAGCTCGTCATGGAGTTGGTCCATACCTACAATGTGATCATTGCCCTTATAAAGCTCCCAGGAAACTAGATTTAATAGAACATTTAAGGATTCACACTGGTGAAAGACCATTCACATGTGAAAAATGCGGTTTAACTTTCCGCCGAAGAGCTATATGGAGAAACCATTTAGTCTGTCACATGGAAAAACAGTATCAATGTACGCACTGCCCAAGAAAGTTCTATCGACATGGTGACATGCTTGCACACTGTAATAATGTTCATGAGAGGATGTATATGTTTGCGTGCAGTATTTGCAGCGTGACTTATACTAAGACGGAGACCGTGAGACGACATATGCTTGTTAAACATGGCATACCGCGAGACAAACAAGGCAAAATTGGAAGGATTCTTAACGGGAGTTCTGAGTTTTCTGGTAAAGTTATTTAAATTTACTAATGTTTTATATTTGAGTTTTCAGTATTTTATTTTAATGCAAAATCTAAAAGACTTAATTTTAGTTCTTTTTTTAAACAAAAAAGTACAAATCATCTTTTTCTTTGTTTACAAATTTGAGTGATGATTATAAATGCTTTGCTCTTATAAAAGAAGCAAGTGAGTACATAAATAAGTAAGTATGTAAAAAAAAATACAAAATATTATAAATTTGTGAGTAGGCATGTTTCAAATTTTTGCTAAAATGTATTTTGTACAGTCAGCATTAAAAGTAAAACTTATGAAATCCTGCTAATTTTTATTGAATGTTTTTTTTAATTTCCCTACAAAGCCAAAACAAGATTTGTTTTGACCATTGATTACCACCAAGATATTATGGTACAAGTTATCAGCACAGAATTTTCAAATAAATTAAATTAAATCACTGAAACTACTTACAAAACAAATGATTCACCAGGTATTATAATTGTTTTTCTAACATTACTCCAATGCTTAGAATTTTTATCTTTAAGTTGACTACCAAAAGATAAATAAACAACGATTAATTTATTTATTAGGTAATTAAAATAATAAAATAAAACTTTATTTCGAGTGGCATAGACCCATATAAACCTTAACCTAGTACCTACATGACACTGCATAAAGTTGATATTTGATAAGCGGAAATAACGTCAATTGGAAACCAGGATTTGAATGGACTTCATTTCACTTAACTTCTCAGTCCCTGAGATACGCTTACACGGGCAATGTATTGCTCAATTCCTAGCGATTGCGGTTAAATACGATATCTCGGTAATAGTGAGTTATTAACGGCATTACCAAGATTGTATACAGAGTCAAATAAAATTTATTATAGTTTAACCGACACCGCTGCGTCATTCCATTCTATACAAGGCCAGAACGCAAGGGTGTGAAACTAATCGCGTATGCAGGCTGCTCATTCGTGAAGGCTCAAAGCGTCCCGCTGCTCATTCGTGAAGGCTCAAAGCGTCCCGCCGCTCATTCGTCAACGCTGCCCCCGCCTCGCCGCGCATTCATTAGTATCTAAAAATTATCATCATCCAGAGCCCAACTTCACCCACTGTTGACCATAGGCCTCTCTTTTCATGTGCCAATCTACACGCTCCTGTGCCATCCTTAGGCTGCTTGTCCATTGAAGCGGAGCGAGGCAGCGGAGAGGAGAATGGCAGCGGAGTGGACCGGAGTTGCGGACAGTGTCTGTCCATTGATGCGGAGCGAGGTAGCGGAGCGGAGTTACGTACTGTGAGGAGCGAGGTGGCGGAGCGGTGTGGCGGACCTAGTCCGACTTCACGTATTTTTCCGCAACGCCTCTCCGCTTCCGCGCTCCAGTTCCCCGCTCCACTTCTCCGCTTCGTTTCCCCGCTCCGCTTCCCCTCTCCGCTTCTCCGCACCGTTTCCCCGCTCCGCTTCCCGGTTTTGTATGAATTTTTAAACTAGTTCGCAAATCCCTGTCCACTGAAGCGGAGCGGTGGTTTTATGCAATTCCATTGGTTAATATTGGCACACCGCTACTCCGCTCCTCTCCTCTCCGCTCCAGTGGACAGGCAGCCTTATCCAGGTTCAACCTGTGATGGCACAGAATAACACAGAAGGCGCACTCCGCTTTTCAAGTATGAACCTACAGGTTTCCGGCGGGGTCGTCTAGGCGGGTCAATTCAGTGAGCGTAACGTAGTCAGAAGAGTTATACGGGATAGAGGCAACTTCTAGGTGAATATAACTGTAGGTAATTAACGCTGTGCGACCTGTATTGCACTTTATTGTGTCGTAGCACGAGTCGCTTTTTATTCAAATGATTTTGTGGAGTGAATCTTCTGTACCTACTATTCTGTGGCGATGGTAACAATGTCTTCTGCCCAACTCGCCGCCAGATGATCGACCGACGCTTCGTCTTCTAGTCTAAACATGATAATTATGTTAAAAAATATGTTTTAGTGTGCTTTTTTGGGGTCAACGACCGTAGTTCAGTACCTATACTGAATATTAAAATTAAAAAAGTTCTTCGACTACCATCGGTCAGTGACCACCAAAAAACTTTACATATTTTGTTTTATCATGTTTACATATCGATCGATACCCATCCTGTCTGCACAGTTTCGCTAGACTTGTAGAATTTGCCCATGTCAGCGCACCATCAGCAAAAGCTAGAAAACGCTTGAGCTAAGTACCTAAGTACGTTAAAGTGGAACACATTGCATAGTTTCAGACTAAATTGAAGTTTAGTCAGTACACATTCGTACAAAGTGGCTCGGACCCAAATTTACGGGCGGAACTAACGCCGAGTCTTCATCGTTGCAAATGAGCAAACATAGGGCATACGTATTCCTTGCTTGAACCCAATTGTGTTCCGTTTGATGCTGGCATAGATTGTGTACACTCAGGATGCGAAGAACATTGAGCATTTTAGACGTGATTATTTTGTTCAAGAGTCGACTATATTTTAGGCCTTTATAACGCGGTCGCATCGCAAGAATTCATTTGGAAGGGGGTCAACTTATTCCATTCTGAGGTTTGGATGATTTTGAAGGTACAGCACTCGGTTATACCTGCTCCGAAAGTTACTATTTAGCTGAGCCTTTCAAGAGATGTACTTACTACTGGTAGTTGGCCATTTTCGACCTTATTGTCTATAAGGTCGAAAAGTGGTCAACCACCAGTTTTCGCAATGGTACCTACGAAGCTAAACGATCATCTATTTTCGGTGCTAATTATTGGTTGTATTTTCTCTTAGTAATGTGAAAGTAATACTGGTAAACAGAATAACACAACTGCTAGCATATTCTTACGTTACCCAATCTATTTGTACTGACCTACCTAGTTTCAAATCAATCCATGCACCAACCAAGTTGCGGTTTTGCAGCAATATAGTCACTTAGTCAATTACTATGGACGCCCGATTCGATTTCTTGGAAGCGAGTTCAGTTAGAAGTTAGAACGGTGTCTTCATGCATATGCTAAAGCATAAAGTTCTGTGTAGAACGTTATCGTTAATTAAGTAGGTCTTTATAGGTAAATCTTCGCTTCGTTTATTGACATCGGTTTTGTAGAACTTCCCTCACCTGCGTATAGTATTTTTATCTCACGAAGCGACGCGCGCTTTACTTGTGGTAACCAAGTGTACAAACACGCTGTGAATGTGTGCGTGAAGACGAGTAGCATCAGTGCATAACACACACACATATGACATACAATTCCGATTTCGCCATTGTATCGGACGGTACCGAGAGCTCCTGCGCTTAAACACACACTTGGTAACCACAAATAAAACGCGCGTCGCTTCGTGAGATAAAAATACTGTAACACACTTTCTATCACAATTTGAAGGAAATTCATAATCTATAATGATAATAGTTACTTTTTGAACACACTAGATAGTTAGACCCCTTTTTCGGTAAATAATGGATAACCTTGAAATAGCATATACTCGTAATAGACATTATGGTAGATTAAAAAAAAAAAACTAGTAGGTAAGTATACAGAGTTGATATGACAGAGGGGCATTAAATAACACTACGTATACTATACGTGTTTAGTATTAATTCGATACGGTATAAAAATAAAAAGCACCTAAAATGAGTTTTTTTTTTTTTCAAACAAACTAAATAGCTTACAAATCAGAGTAAAACGCAACCACCGTTTGAAAATAAATTTAACTGACCTACAGATACCTAGGTAACAGCGGCAACGTCGCGCGCGTCGGCGTGTGTTATCTCGTCAAAGCGGGCGGCCGCCCGCCGCGCGCCGGCCCGCGCCGGCGCGGCGGCGGTGGCGCGGGCGGCGCCTCCGCTCGCGGCGGCTCCTCGGCTCGCAGCTTTTGTATTAGGTATGGTTTTGAAGTACAACAATCACAAAAAATTAAATTCTCGATGTGTCATTCACATGAATGCACAAATTATACCGACGGAGAATATTGTTACTTATTTTTCTAATTAAAAATCATGTCAGTGTATTCTAACGCCGTGTAAGTTACACGAGGCATTGTTGAACACTTTAATTACACACACACACACACAAAACCAAAGTTTAATTACGTGTCGTATCACAATAAAAGCAGTCGATCACAAAAAAAAACACTAACACTAAATAATAATAATCCCAAGTTACGTGTCCTGTCACAATAAAAAAAGAAATACTGTCTTAAACTTGTTTAGTGTCCTATCACAATAATAAAACTAAATCCCAATTGTCAGCGCGCGAGTTCGACAATACGGAGGCCGCGCAGGTACTTCCGTGTTACGTAACATAAGTACGTTCCGAAAGAATGGCATCGGCGCACTGAAAAAAACAGTTTTTAGAAGCCCCACTCACTTACCGATCGCAACCCCTGCCCCTCGTCGCTAGGATGCAATAGCAACACACTGACCTATTTCTATTTCTTTTACCCACGGTGAGTTTGCTATGATTTTCACACTCGTAATGAAAATGCAAGTGTGTGTGTATTTATTGCTTCCTTGTTTGCATTGTCATCTTTTTAGCGAGAATATTTGGTTGTACTTGTGACTTGCGTCACAGCGGCAACAACGCATAGGTTATACTCAGATTTATCGTTTTAAGGTGCATGACCTATGCGTATAGACATAATCAGCTGTTAGGAAAGATACATCGTGTTCAAACGGGGCAAAAACTTAAAAAATCATTTGCGACTAAACTACTGCTCCTATTTAATTGATTTTTGGTACAGAGCTTGAAAATGGTACCTAGTATACTCAGTTTAAAGAAAAGCCCCTCCGTCGTATCAACTTTGTATAAGATATTTTAACTTACTTTTAAACCTTATTTTACATTCTTCTTCACCACGACCACAAATGAATGAATTCCATCGGTTATTTACTGTTGTAATATTGTACGTTGACTATGCCGACAGAGAGGCAGTAAATAACGTGACTAGAAATTACACAGTATTTAAAAAAACAAAAACGTGTGTTAGGTCCTGTACTACTTGGACATATATTTATTCGAGAACCAAAATATGGTTCTAGAACGGCCATAAGTTCTATTACATACCATTTCAAGAAAAAAAAAATACAATAGACGATGTATATTTAGTAACCTAATCCGCTTAACCGTTCTTAAGGAGTCATAAAGAACCCTGTAAGAAATCGACACGTGTTTCACCTCTCAACGAGGCAGCTTCAGGATGGCTATTGACTTGTTGCGAACCCAGACCCGAAGTGTGAACACGTCAAGCGTCGAGAGCAGTGTGACCTCACCAGTGTTGTAGCCATCCTGAGGATGCCTCGTTGAGAGGTGAAACACGTGTCGATTTCTTACAGGGTTCTTTATGACTCCTTAAGAACGGTTAAGCGGATTAGGTTACTAAATATACATCGTCTATTGTATTTTATAATGGATTTCCGCAAAGTCACGCCTGAATCAATTAACTACCATTTCAAGGTTATCCATTCTTTACCGGACACGCTGTATGTGTAACGATGACGAGGAGGGGGTTTGGAAAAAAAATAAAAAGTGAGCTGTCAAGTGTATATATTTATTCGTTGACTCGCCGTTGCCAGGCAACGTTTTATACCTGTATTTAAAAATAAAATATTCTGAATTTGTGGATACTTTGTACTTACCAAAAATATACACGTAATTTTGGCTAGTCTAAAACCTGACCACGTATAATCTGGAGGGAGTGGGGGGTTTTAAAAAGTTGCTAAGAAACATAAATGGACGACCCCATAGTGTGAACCACAAGTTGTTAACATTTATACTACACAGAATGTTAAAATGGATTTGCGTAGAAGCTCTAATCCCTCGACAAGCACTAATCCGACCTTCTGTTTGAAGCGTAACCCAACTCCCGATCCTAGTGAAACCTAGTGAAAGTGTCGAGGTGCAATTTCTACAGCTTACCTACGTGACGAGTTTCCTTCAGGCCGAAAGCGTCTGCGAATCCTCGTAGTACAATGCCTATTGTCTGACTATAATAGTGGGTATTTAGACGTTGTGAGGCTTGCCTGTGGCATACAATACAAATTGAAGCTATAAATGACTTGCATCGTCTAAACCATAGATATAAGAAAGAAGGAGATATGCCCGGTAGTTGAAAATGTATCGAAACCCAATGTCTTCTATCTATCCCTACTCTCTAGCCTGCGATCACACATGCGATCAGTAAACCCAATAAATACGAGGCCCGCTCACACTTGCAATTTACAAATCAGAACGTACTACATAATCAATTATAAACCTTATCCCATCAAACACAGCGTGCATTTACCATGCACCGTACAACTCACCCACACGAAAACATCGTTCGCTATCGTTGTGCTGTGCAAAAGCCATTTATTTTACATATACGCTAGTGATTGACTAAATCGGAAACTTATCGATTCTCCCATTTATTATTGTATTAAAATTTTTGGAAGTTGCTGAAAAAATTATAAATAAAAAACGATATACATATAATAAGATGATATAAATAAACAATAAGTAAGTAAAAAAAAGAAATATTAAGTAAACCAAAAAAATAACAACATTATGAGAAAATCTAAATGAGTATAAAACAAGATTTCACATCGGTCTTCCAATCAGGCTATAACTGTTGACAAATTGAAGAATAAACTTTAATAGTAATATAAATTCATACGACAATCGACATTATTGTCGATAGCCTACGTTAGTGGATCTGCACAACCACATCACTAATCCGTCACAAGACGCTGCGGCCGTACTAACGATGCAACCGCTTAAAGTAAATATCGTTTTGTAATTTTTACATTGCTTGTCCAGTTACTTAGCGACATACTTTGGTAGTGGTAAAGAAGCAATGTATTACTACAATAAAAGTACAGTCGCTGTGATATATGAAAACAAAAATAACGTAGTAAAGGCAAGAAATATTTTACGATTTGTTGTTTTTCATGATTTTCAACACAAATATAGCAAAATACTTGTGCTGATTTATGAAAAGTGGTTCTACGATTTATAAAGTTTATAGTTTAGCTTCGATTTTTACAAGAAACCACTGAACAACACGGTATTCTTAAATGTTATCACGATCGCGCTCGAAAGCGCACTAGTTAGCGGAGGCGGCCATTTGCCTGAGGCATGAGCATTGTAATCAAGACGCGCGGACACAGACACGCCCCCATACCACTTCTCCTGTTATTTATATTTCTATGGTCTAAACACTGTTACGATGTGCATTCGTAAAACTGGATAGGTAATATTCTACTCTTCAAAAGGTGCCATCTATTGCTATTTAATGATAAAAATGATAAGAATAGTTGGTCGCTGTAGTTAACTCAAGACAATGTTTATGTTCTTCCTCCCTTACCTACTGACAAGTTATATGAGTTTATATAAGTAATTGTTTTACCTAATTGTAGTTTCGATTGTAGGATATGAGGAAGATCTTTATGATCTTCCTACCATAGACACATGTTTAAAATGAAATGTAATTGTTTATTTATTTATTTAACAGTTTATGTACACACATATAAATAGACAAGAAGAAAGGAACAGAAAAATACGTACAAAGGTGATGCTTATTTCTAAAGAAATCTCTTCCAGCATACCTGCGATAGGAAAGTAGTTAAAGAGATGTAGACAACGTGTGTAAGATTAGAAGAGAAAATAATATACATAAAATAAAAACACTTAATTATTCACTAATTTAACCATAAACATACAATAAGAGAATAAACTTACATACATACTTCTAAACTAAATATCACTAAAATAAATATACTTAAATATAATGTAGCATAAAATAATAAATACAAAATATGCAACTATGACGAAGTGGACAGATAGTGTTCTTTCACTCTTCTTTTAAAAACTGCAACAGTTAGGCAGTCCCTAATGTCAGGCGGCAGTGAATTCCACAACCGAACCGCGTGCACGCTGAAGGAGTAGGAGTAGAAGTAGAAGTCGGTTGAGTGGGGAGGGGATTTAAGGAGATTTCTAAGATGCGACCTGCAAGGAGCATCAGAAGGACGGGCGTAGGAAAAGCGTTCCCGCAGATAGGATGGTGTTTTAGGGTTGTGAAGGATATTAAATAGCAGACACAATATCCGAGAGTTCCTGCGAAGTCGAATAGGGAGCCACTTGAGTATTTTGCGAAAGTTAGAAACGTGGTCATACTTTTTAAGGTTAAAAACAAAACGAATACAGATGTTTTGCAAACGTTCAAGTTTATTTAAAAGCTCCTCGGTGGCATCCAAATAACAGGCATCAGCGTAGTCAATGATGGGCTGTATGAGAGTTTGAGCAAGGGAGATTTTGGTACTAAAGGGCAAGAAGCACTGGATGCATTTCAGCGAATGGAATGTGTAGTGCACTTATTCTTTAAATACGATATCGGAATCACTTTCACAAGTCACACAAAAAAATATAAGCTAGATGGAGTCGACATTTCCTACCATAAAAGTCCAGACATAATCTTCGTCAGACCATATGTATGAGGTCCATCTAGAGTAGTGTCTGAAATGGTCTTTTGAGAAAAGAACCACACAGATTTGAGTGGACCTGTCCAGTCAGTGCAAGCATTTGTCAGTAATCGTATAGCTCAACACCCTGAAGCTCAACGACTCGACGAACAATGCCAAAGAAATGATATTTGGGTAGGCTGCATAATGTACTCAAACTAACCATCATTAAAACTAACTGAGAGGAAAAAAAAGATCCAGTTTCATAATGGGTCGGCGCACTACATTTTTTTCTAACATTCTACTCTGTCGACGCTATCATACCTACCTACCTACGATTATTGCTTTCTTTAATTAGATCATCAGAGGAGCTCGGGGCTAAGTAGCAACAGCCGCACTGGTCGATCCATCAGGTTAAGCTACGCTTGCCGGGGTTGGTCAGTGGATGGGTGACCATCTTTACATACCGAGAATCCTCCGTGCCTCGGAAAGCACGTTAAGCTGTTGGTCCCGGCTGTCATTCTGGGATCTTTGACAGTCGTTACGAGTCATCAGAAGCCCGAAAGTCTGACACCAGTCTTACCAAAGGGTATCGTATTACCCAGTTACTAGGTTGTGGAGGTCAGATAAGCAGTCGCTCCATGTAAAAAACTGGTATTCAGCTGCATCCGGTTAGACTGGAAGCCAACCCCAACATACTTGGGAAAAGGCTAGGCAGGCAGACTTAGATCATCCTCTGCCTTGCCTTTTTTCAACTGTCGACCTCATCGTGAACTTGCTTAGATATTAGTGCTTTACTGTCGAGAGTAGAAATTTAGGTGCCATCGCGTCAAAAAAAAAGATTTACTTCGCCAATAATGATACTATTTATTAAAAAAAAAACAAAGAAATATTTCAACCCCCGTACCTATCCCCGGTTTCAACTCCCAGGAATGATATAAATTTATACTCTTGACCCCAATTTCTATATTTACTTAGGCTCAGCACACTGGTAATATTGACCGATAAATAAGGTAAATTACATTATTTTGTTGTGAAAGGACCGGAGGCTATAAGGTCAAAATGTCTCCGGTCAAAGGTGTATACAATTTACCCATGTAAACAACTGTAAAGGCAATTTCTTGGAATTGTTATTTATAAGCTTTTGAACGCGGTTTTTCGCGTATGATTTGGGGAATAGGTAAGTGGTCTATGATCTGGGCAAGGCGAGACAAATTTTAATGAAGGACTACAACTTATTGAGGTCATTTTCATAGATAGGTATGTGCGATAAGTAAAGAGGACTACTAATGACGCAAAAGCTTCCAAAACTTCATCTTTTCTGTGTTTATCCACTTTATATTGAGATCCCTGCCTCAAAAACCAAGTTAAGCCACGATGGAGGTCTGCCCGGCTTGGGCGAAGCAGCGCTGTGTCCTCACGGAGGCGATCGGCGGCGGCGAGTTCTCGCGTCCGGCCCTGGTTCAGGCCATGGTTCGGAGCGAAAGTGCATGGGAGGCCGTCACTTCCTTCTGCGAAGCAATAATGCTGGCGAAGGAAGAGGCGGAACGCGTGAGGGAGAGGCAAGATTCGCGCCCTCGCGCCCCTAGTCAGCGCAGGAGACGCGTCGGGATTCGCAAGCCGATTTCCGGCCACCGTAGGCGCGGGCTTGCGGACGGTGAGCGATGGGTAGCTCGTCGTCCGATAAGGACCAGGCCCAGGTCGACGGCATATTGTGTTCCACAGGCAACGGAAGGATCACGGGTGGGTTTTAGTCAGTTAAAGCCTGACACGCCCTTCTGCTCCAATCAGATCGGGAGAAGTTATTTGATAATTTACCGCCCAAAAAAAAAAAAGAGCCTTTGGTCCCGCCTGCTTTAGTATTATCTTTGATAGTAGGTAATCAGAAGCCTGAAAGTCTGACTACCAGTCTTCGTTGTAAAACTTATGAAACAAATGATAGTAGTTAAAAAAGTGTGTAATAAAAAACCTTATTTCCTAATGTGGGTATTAAACCCAGTGCAGGACGTACCGCGTATCCAGCCAATCCGCAATAACAGTCAGGATGCTTTGTTGGTGCTGGCGCGCAATCTACCGAGCGCCCGCGCATCGCTTACGTAGCGCGGTGTTGAAGCCGCCAACGTGTACGTCCGTTCGCGTCCGAAGCGCTGCACCAGTACGACAGCCTGAACGAAATAGTTTAAATCTCAAATTAATTCGTCATAATTTATGAACGGTTCAGAGAGGAGGTAGCAATAATCACTACTTTTGATAGACAAACAACGAATTGGCGACCGCAAGTTTGTTTTTAAAGTTAAAACAGAAAGAGCTCGCTGCCCATCCGCTTTAGGTACGTAATCCCTTGGTAGCATTTTGTCTTTAATTTCCGGGCACAATTCAAACCCGGACTTATCTTTTTTAAATCCCCGAATTTAAATTTTCCGCCTCGCTACTTTGAATTTTACGCCAAACTTCCCTTTTGCGCCACTCTTGTCTTGGTCTTTCCGCCCTTGAAGGACTAATGACCCTATATAACTGAACTATCCGTAATCTTAATTATAATTATTGTTTATAAGCATTAACCCGTGTTGATTGGCGATCGTTGGGTCGCGTGGTTGGAATTCAACTTATCTGACCTCATTGAACTACTGTGGTAAACCTACCCCTATTCAGTTTAATTGTAGGGGTCAAGTGTTATTATATTAGGGGTATTCATGTATAGGCAATATAAGTTGACTATGTACATATTTCCGGCTATTCGCATGAAAATTTCAACGATTCTCCCCAGTGAGGTATATTTTGGAACCAAATGGTCAAATTAAAAGTTTTAGACATTGTGTGCATTGCATTCACATTTTGTGATGTATGTGTTATTTCGCTATTGTACGGGTATTTAACATTTATTTCATGACGGACTAACCGATTGATTGAAAAACAACGTCTAAGCCGCTTTTTGTTTACCTATATACATATATTTTTTTCATTTTTCGTTCGAAATAATTCGACGAAGTCCCGATTATTTATGTAAAAAACATTTACGTGAAATATAAAAAAAAAAAATCGTTTCATTCAGACTATTTTTGTTCATAAAAAGAAAATATGTATTAGTCGCATTTTCCTAGCTTTAATTAAGAATGAAAATGATTAACTCGTACTTATCAATGAAACTTAGATACGAGTACACACATCGAGAGTCGAGTGGTAAGTTATCTTAAAAAAAAAAAAAAATTATAAGCTAGTTGATTGTTTTATATCAGGACAGGGATCAGGTTAACCGTGTTTGCCCCTCTATGGCACAAATAAAGGCTTTCTAGAGTCAAAACAAAGGGTTTAAGTTTGCAAAAGAAGTCATGGTCATCTGCTTGTATACCCTTCCTTTCGTGTTTTTGTCATTCGATCCCCTAATAAGATTAAGATGCTCGATCACTGCGGAGGCTGTCCCAAGAGAGGAAGGCGCCTATCCCATAGCTTTTGGCACAAGATCTTTGACAAAAAGTGACTGTTTACCTACGCAAAACAGGAACGTGTTCTCACATCAGTTAGGTACCTTTAAGCAAAACACGTTTTCGGGAGCATTGATGCCAATAGGTCATCTGTCGGTCCCTTTTCCTGACTAACAAGGGATCGGCGTCCAGGCTAACCGATTTTACCGACCATTTTTATTGTCAACGGGGATCAGAATCAGGGAAACAGAACGCCCCAAGCAACCCGATCAATATACTCTCAGGACTATAAAAATCAAAGTAAGCTCATTTCATGATTAAATTCCTAGATAGACATTTGATACATAATTTTCCAATAAACCGAGGTCTTCAAAGACCTCGGTTTATTGGAAAATTATGTATATATACAATTTTGGTCTTAATAAACCCTTGTCAACGTAAACATTATTATTTAAATAACCGGCGGAAAAAATGGCGCGTGGTAAATTGTAAGTAGTCTCGTATTTTTTTCAAAGAACGTTTTTAATTGAACATAATTTTATGACAAACATCTCGTATTATGCGGGTCAATTAACCTTTTGATTGTCGACGTAAGTTAAGGTTGTTTTTCAACTGAAACGTTGAAAAGAAACGTACAGAATTGTAGTGGTTGGCATTAAATATTCAACAGTCGCCGTTTCACCGCTGGTTTGAATGAAAAGTACCAGTATTTTTGGTGGGTATCCTAAATGTAATTAGGACTGTTTTGAATTTCAAGTAGACCTATATAAGACCTGACTGTGATCGAGAAAAGATAGTGCCTATTCCCTTCACGAAGAAGACGTCCCCTACTTCACGTGAATGTAATGAATTTCGATGTGGGATTAGAATGTTCAGAGGAGCTCGTGGCTAAGTAATAACAGCCGCTCGAGGCGATCCATCAGGTTAAGGTACGGTTGCCGGGGTTGGGTCTATGGACCATCTTTACATACCGAGACTCCTTCGTGCCTCGGAAAGCACGTTAAACCATTGGTCCCGGCTCTCATTCGTGGAACTTTGACAGTCGTTACGGGTCGTCAGAAGCCGGAAAGTCTGATAACCAGTCTTACTAAGGGGTATCGTATTACCCAGTTACTGGGTTATGCAGGTCAGATAGGTAGTCGCTCCATGTAAAATACTGGCATTCAGTGCATCCGGTTAGGATGGAAGCCAACCCCATTATAGTTGGGAAAAGGCTTGGCAGATTGATTAGGATATTCAGAGGATGACTAGAGAGTTTTATTGATTGTACTTAACACGGGGTAACCAACACCATTTTTCATTAAGAATGCTGATTGATGGGGCAATATTAATTGTCCATACGATGATTTATTTTCTATATTGATCTTATGACAGACAGCTGTGCTGCAAGGGAGTTTGTTGCACCACTTCTTCTTCTCAGCTAAAGCACTAGGAATTTTGACGTTCGAAAAGTGTTGAATCTCAGCCTAGTTTGAATAAATAAATTACTTTAAATTTTGATTTTGATTTTATGAGCATTGATTAGACAGAAGTAATTTTCAGAAGTAAATAAAATAATAAAAAAAAAAATCTTGGACCAAACATTTGTATACATTTTATAAAGCGCACTCACATAATCTTCAAAAGCCTTGTACGGTGCAACCGCACATTGAAAAAAGAACCAAAAAGATGTATGATCTCTTGCTAGACTATACATTACTTTTAGATGAGGGATAAATGTGAATAAAAGAAGGTAAAGTATCAAAACACTATTGTATTGTTCCAAAGATACTTATTGGTTAAATGAGCTTAATAATAATAATAATAAACATTTATTTCAGACCAGGTCCATATTCTTGTTAGTAACAATATACTTAAAAACTAATGTTAGTACTCATCACAACACAAATTAAAATGAGACATGAAGCCGCATCCATCTCTGCAGCATGGGGGACTCCCCCCGATCTGCAAATACACACAGTATAGAGTTGGAACTACCACGAACGCGAGTGAGTAGGGAGGCACATCTTTTCCTTATGACGGCGGCAAATCCATCAACCCGCGCCTCAGCAAACATCCCTGACGCACTACAACGCCATGGCAGCCCCAACAGTACCCTGAGTGCATTGTTGTATTGGACACGCAGATCGCTGTATGCCCGCTGCGAATACCTGACCCACAGGCTGCAGGTGTAAAAAGATTGGCAATATGCTTTAAAAAGCGTGATCTTAACCGCATTCGTACACCGTGCAAACCTGCGGGCCAGCATGTTACAACGGACAGCCAGCGACCTGCGTTCCCTTTCTATGTCTACATTATCACTTAAATCATCGGTGACCCAGTGACCCAAATATTTAAATTTAGACACCCTGCACAGTGGAGTGCCATAAAGTGACACATCCGGAAATGCTGGGTAAGAAAAACCACTTGCTTTGAAGAGCATTAGTTCACTCTTCCCAACATTATACTTAAGCCCATGAGTCACCGCATATGATTCACAAATAGACACTAGCCGCCTCATGGCACTAATTGATGGACTCAACAACACCATGTCGTCTGCGTATTAATGGACTGATGGTGTGGAAATGAAGTGAGTGACGCAGCCCTTGTTGGCTGTAACGAGAACGCCTGGCTGCCTTGATAGCCCAACGCGAAATAACTAAGTATATGAGTTGAAATCAATGTGTTGCGTAAACTGCTGAATTGCAGAATGTGCGGTTGCACCAAAATTCCGTTTTCAAACCTCACGAAAAAAACCTAAATCTTATAATTGACTTTTCCTTTCAAACATTCTAATACCCCTAATTACGAGAAAAGCGAGTAAACAGGGTGAAAAACATTCGTACCGTCCCGCGTCCCGATGTCAAAGGTGATACGGTTAATCGTATTTTACCCCGGCAAAAGTAACATGGGGTCTAAATGACCAGGGAGCTGCAGGTAAACGACACACAGCCCGTGGGACCTAGTAACCCGCTATCGTTCAAAGTTGATTGGTGGGTTAAGTTGGGAGCGGAAGCGGGTTAGAAGATTAGTTGAAAAAGCTGTTAAAGTATTTGTTTGGGGAGTTTATTAGTTGTCCTGATGGCCAAAATGGTATACGGGTTAACCAGAAATGATTAGTGTGGGCTAGGAGTCAATAATTCCAGCAACAATTGGTGGTATTTACTTATTTTTACCAGACTGCTGTGGAGCCCCAAAAAGAGAGTAATATTTCTTAGTTAACGTTCAACTGCAAAGCCCCGCACTTACAGTTACAATCTTGGGATTGTTTTTGACAATACCATAATATTCACTCTGTTATTTATGTTGTCGAACAGATGAACTTTTCAAACACATGAAGCAATGTATTATAAATTTCCTTCAAAAATCCTTCGAATTGTGATGAAAAGTGTGTTACGTAATTCGGGTATAATGATCGAGTCCCAGTGTCGTACCAGTCTTTGGACCTTTTATGGTTAAACAGTGACAGATGAGTCAATATTATTATGTGAATGACAGTCTAGTGCTGTTTCATAGAAAAGTGCAATATCTAAGCGGTCAAAATGTATGGGGGCTGAATCCATGGTATCAGTTTTCGCGTCGATGTCCCTGCCACCCTGGATATAGATCTCTTCCAGGTTAATAAGTACCTTTCAACTACAACTATGTCGCCAAGCAGCTTACGAGTTAAATTATAATAACGCTTTATTTTATACTAGTTGCGCCCCGCGGTTTCACCCGCATTCTCGATTCCGTAAGAATAGCGGGATAAAAAGTACCCTATATTCTAATCCAGGTCATGGTCTACCCATGTGCCAAATTTCATCCAAATCTGTTCAGCCGTTTTAGCGTGAGAGCATAACAAACAAACAAACTCACTTTCACATTTATTACGAGTATATTAGTTAGGATACGCTTCAGCTTATTACTTTTATCAATCGTAAATAACAGATGGTCGAAGTCAAGGCAAAATTATTTAGAAGTTTTTGCAGCTAGACAGATTTTTTGTACCGCTATAAAAAGTGATAGCACGGAACGGAACGTTTAACTCCTAAAGGGGACTAGAATAAATTCTCTACTCAGTAATTAGACAGTTGTCTTTTTATTTTGGACTTTATCGGTGGAACAGAATGGAATAAAATGACGATTTTTCCAGTGAAGTATTGAATACGGAGGTATTTCTGATCATACCCACAACATATACGATAGAATGTATGGAGCAATTGATATTTTTTTCGCGATTTTCTCTCTTTTTAAAGTTGTTCAGTACAGTGACCCCTTTTCAGGCTTAGGGTAAATATAAACCGAGCTTGTATTCTTGATGTGGTAAATCAAGTGCTGGATGGAGTTCTTAGAAGAGTCTGCTGCGAAGCTATAAGACAGTTCGGAGGACATAGAATGCTATTCCATAAAGGAAAAGGTACCTACTAAAACGCTGTAACTAAGAGTATGCCTTGCAGTGTTATTATTAGCCTTTTTTTTTTGGTGGGAATTTATCAAATAACTTCTCCCGCCCTGGCTGGAGCGGGAGGGCGTGTCAGACTCTTACCGACTAAAACCCACCCGTGTTCCTTCAGTTGCCTTTTCGTTGCCAAGGGCCACGGTATCCCTTTCGGACTCTCCGACGGGGTCCCCTAGGACCGATGCCTGCCGGGCGACTCCGGCAACCAGTTGTGCTGACATCTCATTGAGGCGCGCGTGGAACACAACGCGCCATGTTATTATTAGCCTCACATTCGAACGCACAAAACGTATGCATTTGTATATTTGACCCTAAAAGCTGCAACAGAGCAGGAAGGTATCTATCTACGTATATTTTAAGCTCTACGACCTTGATTGCCCACGTATCCCCCGAAAAATTCGCGTACTCATTGGCGCATAACTCCGTCGAGCCATAAGTACGTGTCCTTGCTTGGCTAACGTCCACTTTCCTATTCACCGTGTAGCGACGGCAAAAGCCGCGGCAACGCGACGGCGACCTTAAGTACTTGGCAGATTAATATGAATGAGTTCTTAGCGGAATACCACTTCTTGTGCGACGTGACATGAAATTATTGCCTTTGAAGTGCAGCGTCGGAAGGCGGTCTGCGGTTCCATTTACCTACCGCTGGAGTTGGTATCGTTCTTTGATAAATAGTTAGAGGGATTTTGATTACCTTTGTTCTGATTATCGATAGGTAACTCCAGAATTCTCTTACTTTTTTATTAAACCTTTGTTCGGTCCTTTACCGTGTCTTTCTGTTCAAACTGTAGTAGATTAAGGGGGATACGCTATGGACTTTTTTGCAAAATGTAGCTTAGTATAAAAAAAATATATGCCCCCGTAACAAGTATTAATTTAACGATTTCTTTTTTCATATTTATCTTATAAACAATATACAATCAACACAATACAACACACATTACAATCTAACACTAAATGAGATGACTAAATCTATATACAGGGTGTCCGGTAATTAATGGATAACCTTAAAATGGGTCATGGTAAAACTAATGGCCATTCAGAAAAAAAATACAAAAAAAAATTACGGTAGAAGAAAGATATGATTTTTTAAATAATAATCGGTGTTTTTTGTTACCTTATTTTACATTTTTATACACCACGGCCACAGATTAAGGGATTCTTAATGTTTTTTATTGTTATAGTAATTTACGTTAACTGAGCTGATAGATAGGCAATAAATAGTATGACTACTATTACACGGTGTTTAAGCATCCGTAACTTTAAAAAAATCTTTTATTTCTTTTATTTGTATTTTTTTTCTGAATGGCCATTAGTTTTACCATGACCCATTTTAAGGTTATCCATTAATTACCGGACACCCTGTATATAAAAATCAATTGCTGTTTGTTTGTCTCGCTAAAACTCGAGAACGGCTGGGCCGATTTAGCTGATTTTGGTTTTGAAATGTTTGTCGTAGTCCAGGGAAGGTTTAAACGGTAGGTAGGGTAGGTAGGGTAGGTAGGGTAGGTAGGGTAGGTAGGGTAGGTAGGGTAGGTAGGGTAGGTAGGGTAGGTAGGGTAGGTAGGTAGGTAGGGTAGGTAGGGTAGGTAGGGTAGGCAGGGTAGGTAGGCAGGTAGGGTTTAGTCCTACCCGTGCAAAGTCGGGCCGGGTAAAGCTAGCATACAAATAAATACAAAGACAAAAGAACACTTAGGGCTCGAAGTACTCTTCCGCATCGTTGTCATCCGGAAACGTGCCCGGAAGACTGGCAGCATTGTCACGTTGAATGGCAATGTTAATATTTTGGCCAAAGAACAAGCCAGCCCTCTGGTCACGTGAAGTGTCGACCACTCGTGGAGAAATTTCCTTAAAAAGGAGACGCGCACTCGGACCCCATGACCCGAGAGTTTCGACCCCCAACGGCTCAAAACTGTAGTTACCCATACGATATTTGCGCCGCTTGAGGGTCAGCAGCCGCAGCAGCGAGTTTATTAATTAATAACACCAACACAACTCTCTACTCTGGTACTTTCGCTTTAACCAGATATAAACATTTTGTCATCATTATAATATAACTGCCTAGCTTTTTCGCAACTATGTAGGTTTCGGTAACCAGTTTAACGGGATGGAGCTGAATACCCGAATTTGACATGGAGCGACTGAATATTCTGACAAAAAAATTATAAATAAACATTTTTATGAACCTGAAATCCAAACCAAAGCAAAATTCTTCCCGTAGGCATCCATAACACACTGCCCCAGTTGGGAGACCTTAGCTTCCCAACTCAGATTTCATATCCAACGTCATGTTCTCCAAAACCAAGCCACCTATTCCTCTAGCGTCATCGAGGTGACTAAATGGATTACTGGCATCAATGGGACAAGCAGGCGCAACTAATGCGAATTAGTTCACGGTATTAATAATTATTGAGAGAGCCAGAGGACGATCCAGAGAACGTTGGGCGGATGATATAAAATAAATTGCCGGAAAGGAATAGACAAAGCAAGCGAAGGAGAGAAACAGTTGGAAAAAGGACATCATCCAAGCTTCGAACATTTTGTACCCAAAAACTAAAGCCGGCCAGAAAAAAAAACACGGTTTGTTATGGAAAATAACACCCTCAACATTTTTTACTACCAAAGACAGTATACAATTAACCCTTCCGCTGCTATTTAAGTTAGAAAATCCTAAAAATTGTGCGGCGCGTCTAGTGTTTTACCCTCGAGTATAACGGAATCAAACAGCTTCTGGGGGGCTTAAGAACGGATTTTCCACCGGCCTAGCTGCCTGCTATTTTATAATAAAAAATATTTCCCTCAATCCTTTTCTCGTTATTTTTTTAATACTTAACATACCTTATTATATACCTAACGATCAATGCTCATGTCCATTTCTACAATGGACAATAAATGTTTGCGTCTTTTAACGAATGTCCAAAATATTGTTGGAAAAATATGATTTTTGGTACTTACCTACTTTCAAACTCAAATAGCAGCCAGGGGGTTAATTGTAGACTTTCGTTGTAATAATAAAAAATGTTCAAGATGTTATTTTCCATAAAAAAATGTATTTTCTTTTTCTGGCCGGCACTTTAATTTTTGGGTACGAAATGAATGATGTCCTGGAGGAGGCCTATACTCAAACGGGGCCTTATCTAAATGTATCTATACATATTACAAAACAAAACGCTTTTCGCGTTTGTCTGTATGTCCGCGTTGTTCTTCTAAACCACGCAACAGATTTTGATGAGGTCTTCACCATCGTTTAGAAAATTTATTCCGACAGGTATAAGTGTATGATACGTTATTAAAGTTACGTTTACGTTACGTTACGTAAGTCGTAAAAACTGTGCTAAGCAGGAGCGGGTAGCTAGTATACTATAAAATAAAGTACTACCTATAAAAATGATTAATGTAAAACCGGCCAGGTGCATGTTGGACCACGCATAATGAAGGATCCATAGTTGGGATGAATTAATCCCAAGAACTAACTTAACATTGTAGTTGAAAAAATGTTCTCCCATACCGAATGTAGGTACTTCAAAAGTTGGTTGATTATTACTCGTTAACCTGTAAATGATAGTTTTCCTTTTAACTTCATTATATATACTACTGTTGTGATTTTTTTCACAAATCCAAGTACAAACATTTAGCCGGCAGGGAGGGGGGGGCACTTGACTTTACCAAAAATTTGCACTTTAAAGCTTAATATTTCGCAAACGGATTCCTGAAATGAAAAATTATTTTAACATACCCACCATATTTTTGAAAGACCTTTCTAACGACACCCCATGTTTTTTTTTCTCGTCTATTCCATGGTATGCATACCATGGAATAGACGAGAAAAAAAAACATCCCCACTTTACGTGTAGGCGAGGTACCCTAAAAAATATATTTTTCTTGATTTAATTTTACCACTTTATCGGCTGTATTCCCATGCCAAATTAAAGCTTTCTAGTACTAACCGTTTCTGAGCTAAGCCGCGGACAGTCAGACAGACGGATATGGCGAAACTATTGGGGAAAATAAAGGCTATTTAGTATTATTATTATATTAATAATTATCATATCATATTATTCCATGTAAAATACTGATATTCAGCTGCATTAGCTGCATTGATATTTGCTGTATTAGGTTAGACTGGAAGCCAGCAGTAAACCAAAACGTATCAATTTGTAACAGGAAACAACTCCCTACTTCCTACCTCCAACACTTATTTTCCGTACACCTCAATGTAACCACAAACAAGGTAAATATTCAGGAAGATATTGTTTAAGATAATAAGGCGCTGTCTCCGACAAACTTTTGAACTATTCGTACAAGAGCCCGCGGGCAGATGCCTGCCATAACTTGGACTCAGGAAACAAGCGTGAAAATATTAAGTATCGCTCACACGGGCAATTTTTCTTCGGCAGTTATTGGCCGGCAACAGTTACGGGAGATATAAAAAATTAATAAATAAAATCGTTCATTGACCAAATAAAGAATCTTTACATTTCCTTAAAAGTAATACAAATAAACTATTCCTAAAATTATTGTCATAACGGAAACATAATTTTTATATTTTAACTTATGGATTCTATACTAGGTCGAGCTTGTCTCATGGAGTCCTTGAGAGTATTTACCAATTTAAAATTTCACGATACTGTATTGTATTTATTACATATTGTTTAAAAAAAAAAAAAAAAAACAAAATCAATAAGAAAAGACTTTAAAAATAAAACAACTATGTTTGTATAGTGAGCGTAGATAAGATGCAAATAGATATTGGAGTTATAATTTTTATTTATTCATTTATAGCTAGTCTTAGCCAATCTAGTAACTGGGTTGTGAAGGTCAAACAGGCAGTCGCTTCATGTAAAATACTGGTATTCAGCTGAATCCGGTTAGACTGGAAGCCGACCCCAATATAGGCTTGGCAGATGATGTTTTATTCATTATGTACACACAAAACAATTATTTGAGAAAAATACAAAGACTGAAGAGCATAAAGGTAGTTACTGCATATTTCATTAGAAATTTCTTCCAGCAGACCTGCGGCAGGAGAGTTGGATGGGAGACTTAGACACAGTGTGAAAGTGTCTACGTCGTAGACACAGTGTTTTAGGAAAACTTAAATTAGACTAAGTGCTCGGGCACGAGCGGCGAGGAGCGATGGCCGAGCCCCCCGGCGGCGACCTTACAAAACTGTTACAATTTCGGGAAAAGGCTTGGCAGATTGATAGTACGAGTATTAACCTATTATTTCAGTATTAATTTTATTCCTTGTTTTTTTTATTGTGGCAACACCGAAGCTGGATTTCTGCCTGGTTGATGGCTCGCCTAATTACATGGGACTTAAACATAACTGGCGAAATGTGGGTGTGGGTGTACCTCTGTCTTATCATTTGGGGAACACAGGCGTGATATTATCTATGTGATTTGATTTATTTAATAGGAATTTTTCCCCTACTAATATATAATTTATTTAAAATATAATATAATAATAGCCTTTATTATCTATCTTACAATCTATTTAATTCGCAGTCACTCCATGTAAAATACTGGTATTCAGCTGCATCCGGTTAGACTGGAAGCCGACCCCAACATAGTTGGGAAAAGGCTAGGCAGATTGATTACAATCTATTTTATTCTTCAGACATCGGTTTTAGAATATAGTTTTGCTTTAGAAATGACAATGTTAGGTACTTCTTATTGCTATAGAAATCATGTACCTATTGCTAATCTAAGTTTTGCACAGTTTGTTGCGCCTTAAAGCTCAATAATTTATGGTGTGGCAATATATCTCTAGCAGCAATATTGTAGCTTGGCAGCGCAGTAAATTGCGTCATATTTGACCAATATTGCCCGGAATTGTGCGAATAAAGTTGCCCGTGTGAGTACACCTTTAGGAGAGAAAGTTGGTATTTCCGCTCCTTACTTAACTACTTATCTTTTAGAAGTTTTAGGAAGTAATTAGCTTGGTCAATGGAGTGACCATGGAGAACTTTGTGAACCAATTACGAAATAGGTAGCATAATCAATCTACTAACAATATTATTTTGGTGTTTGTTGAGGCAATGAGAGACGGGTTTTTGATGAGTGACTATGAGATATAAAAGATTATATTATATCTATAATACAAGGTGTAAAGCGTCGCTTTTCGTGCTTGGTTGTGTGACCGCGTTGTTCTTTTAAACCACGCAACGGATTTTTATGCGATTTTCACAAATCAAAATCAAATCAAATCAAATCTTTTTATTGTGGGCATAGGTAATACAGACAGATGTTAGATAAATTACAGTTCCATTATGTCCTGCCTAATAGGCATACAATAATTAATTATGTCAACATGCAGTATAAAACAATTCTTAGGTATGACATATAAAACATTTCATATACATAGAATAACAATTAGGTGTATGGTGACAGATTGTAGTAGATACTAATTATTAAGAAAATCTTGGATCGTGTAGTAAGCTTTGTCAATTAAAAAGTTACGCAATTTATATTTGAATAGTGGGAGATCCTTGGTGTTTAAAATGTCCACAGGTATCCTATTGTAAATTTTAGATGCCATTCCAAAAAAACTTTTACCCAGAAGAGCAGTTTTATGTGGTATACTAGATATTTTGAGTATATATCTTTTTGATTTTAGTTCACCAAATAGATTTTTATTTATTTTAACAAATACTGTAACTTCATAGATATATACTGATGGAAAGGTCAAAATTTTAAACTTTTTAAAATATGGTTCGCATGATTCAGGAACAAAGATACCAGCCATTGCGCGAACGCATCTTTTTTGCGCTTTAAACACTGATTCTTTATTGGTGGCGTTACCCCAGAATATAATAGCGTATTTTAGGGTTGATGATACGTAGGCATGATAGGCAGTTAATAGAGCTGATAGATCGACAATTTTAGATAATTTATGTAGAGCATAAGAGTACTGGTTCAGTTTACTGCATACTGTGTCAATGTGTGTTTGCCACGACATATTATTATCTATCCATAGTCCTAAAAATTTCACAATCAATTTATACCGGTTTTTTTTTTTGTTTATGATAAAATATTAAACTTAAATATAATAAAGATATCTCGATGTTTTGTGAAGCCGTCAAAAGCGTGCGAAGCACTAGGATGCTAGTTTTTTTTATAAATTAGCGTTTGCCCGCGATTTCGTTCGCGTGGATTTAGTACTATATCCAAACATGTTTAAACCCAATTTATGTTTAAGGTAGTTTTTGAAAATTAATCGCATCGAGCGCCCGCTTTTAGTGCGTTTTCGCTTAGCGTTCTTTCTTTTATTCTCTCTTGAGGGTCGTAGCGAGATGTTAAAAATAACCTTCCTCAAGAATTGGGTAATCAAATGTAAAAAGGATATTTCAAATATTAGCGTGTTCAAACAAACAAACAAACAAACAAACAAACAAACAACCTCTATAGCTTTATTATATTGTGGCGGCATCTTCATCGCCACATGCGAACTACGCATCAAAGACCTGACGTCACACAAATCCTGCATCACGCAATTAGAATTTACCGAGCAAGCTCCCGACTTCAACCTCTGGGAAGTTGCCCGCCAGACACGACACCAGTCTGGTGGGAGGATCCTCCCTTTTCGATAGAGGACGAGTGAACGTTACACCCTGTTCCTCATACCTCTAAAATATTATTTACATAGATTGTTTTTTTTTTGCCAACTTGCATGTTGTTATTCAAATATTATATGAGGGTGTAGACAAATTGTGACCTTCTATTAGCGATGACGATGATATAAAGTCAAAAATCTACCTACAGTGGACCGTCACTTGTCTCGGTCCTAAGGTGATCAGTGCGAATATTACAGGCTGGTACAGCCAACCGTACGTCGATGGCTATACATTGGCCTTGAGCTGGCCTAGCGTAGTACGGACTTTCAAAAGAATAAGATGCCAGCTTATACTGTTTTCGTTACCACTGACGTGTTAAAAGATTCTCGAGTTAACACGGGCAAGTAGTTATAAGTTGTTGGAACTGCGAAAGCTTCTTTGAAATAACACTGAAACGGGTCACTAGTATTGATTCAGCTAATTACCTACTAAGAAGTCGTTAATAAAAGGCAAGTACGGGGTACTTAGAGAACTTTCTTTTGCTATTTACTTTTAAACTGCAGCGTGACCTAGCTGTTTGTAGGTAGAAATTGAAGCATAAAATACTACCGTAACCAGCACTTCACCGCTAAATAAACCAGTATAAGCTGGCCTCTTATTCTATTGAAACTCCGTACTACGCTACGCCAGCTCTAGGTCAAAGTGTCACCACTGACGTGACTATACCTACATTGATACGGTAGTGTTTAGGGTTCCGTACCCGAAGGGTGCCAAACGGAACCCTATTACTAAGCCTCCGCTGTCCGTCCGTCCATCCGTCTGTCTGTCAACGGGCTGTATCTCCAGACGTAATAACAATTGTTTTTTTTCACAGATTATGTATTTCTATTGCCCCTATAACAACAAGTAATAAAAATTCAATAAAATTAATAAGTCCCCGTAAAAGAACTATTTTGCTCGATATTAATAAGGTACGGAAACTGTTGTGTGCGAATCCGACTCGCACTTCGCCTGTTATTTTCTTCAAATCAAATCTATTTTATTAGTTTATTTATTCGTTTATTTACTTGGTTAATTTTCGTTGATACTGTATTTTGTTTTAAATTCTGAGTACCTAGCTAATATTAACTAATGCCTCAGTTTCTGAAGCCTCATTTCCTCCATGACCAATAAACTTTTCCCCTCTTTCCGGGTATCAAAGGAAAAATCTGAGATGTCTTCACAAATTCTGTCGGAAGCTTGAATCTTTGGATAAGTGCCAGGAGTTCGCACTAATGACGGATATTCCATTAAGTATCTCGACGTATCCTGTAACTAAATATTTACTTTTTCTTCCACGTAATTTCATAAGCAGTAATTGGAATGTTTGAAAAAAAAACTGCTCCCCACATTTGCCATGTCACAAAAATTTTTGATGCTCATTATGCTCTTTCCTTTTTTTAAGTACTTGTACATAACGTTTCATTTAAATTTAATATTTATATTTCTTTTTGCGTTTTTTTTATATTTTACCTTGATTTTTTTGAGCTTTACGTTAATCAATAATGTTTTACGAGTAAATTAGTTAAATATTTCTCATGTAAGTGAAATTTCTTATGGGAAATAAAGATATCTCAAACTTTACATAATTATGTATCTTATTCATCTTAAGTAAATGTATGAAGCCATTTATCCGTAATCCCTCGAAATTCTCGTAAGGTCAGTGGATATATATTGAGCTGTTTATTTACTCGATTACATTATATATCATATTTACCCCTATTTGAACTTAAAAATAACCGGCGAAATGTGCGTGTGAATCCTTCAGGGAAACAAGGCGTGATGTTATGTATGTTGTGTTAAATTCCACGCGGATGAAGTCGCGGTTAACGGCTAGTGTTTTAAAAATGTAGCAATTAAAAAACAGAAACCCACAACAAAATTGTAACCTACTACTTTTCCGTACCAACAGAAATATACTAACAAGATCCAGTTAGAGTACCTAAGTAAGTATACTGCTGCGTAGCCAATCAGAAACTTTTGCTCATTAGCCATTTATCTTTTATCTTTTTAGCGTTAATTAGTTGAGTCCACAACTGCGAGGTTCGCTTCCTGTATACTTTAACTTGTATCAAACGAACCTTATTGCGTTTATCATGATTCTAGAGATTGTTGGTGAAAAAATATATCTTTTAGCGAAATAAAACCACCAAACTATAATTAATATGTATAAAAAATATTTTTACTCGTTTTTATCTTGTCTTCTGTTTTTATTTGGCTTATGAGCGTTTATTCTGAAATTGGGCAACGTCGCAATTAGATATTCGCTGTTTTGTTTAATTTGGCAATATTACTGTATGGAAATAAGAAATGTGGCTAACTAGCGAACTAGAATATTAATAATGAATTGCAATTATAACACTTAGAGCATATGGGGACCAACCACTGAATTTGATGTTCTAACCGTTTTAGGTGTAAAAAAGGCATTTGGAAAGTTGCCTAATACTTTTTTACATCTTAAACTAAATATTCGATATTAATTATTGCATTTCAAAACCAATATTTTAGTTAATTAGTTAGCCACATTTCAAATGTCCATACAGTAGGTAATATTGCCAAATAAATCAAAACAGATAAATATTTGACAGCTATTTGCGCCGACTTAAGGCTTGTACAGACCAGCGCGACTTGTCGCGCGACGCGACACCGGTTATTGTTATACTGTGAAGTTTTCTTAGAAATTGTATTGTTCGTGTCGCGTCGCGCGACAAGTCGCGCTGGGCTGCACAAGCCTTTAATACTCAAACATCATTCTTATTTGTAGTTATAAAAATACTTATGCATTGATCAACGTGGATCGTTTCCCCCCACAGGCAAGACCTGTTGAAGGTCTAAGCAATAAGCTGGATACAAAAATCCAGGATCACGTGTCAATATAGCGACCCATGTGGGAGGCCTATTCCAGATGATGATATATGATGATCAATTATAATGGCTTGAAAAGTTGCAATCGATTTACTTGCCTAATCAGTCTATAATGTTCCCACTGTTGGGACACAGGCCTCCTCTGTGAGAGGGAGAGGGCCGTAATCTGCTACGTTCCTTCCTCGTGGTTTAACTTAGTAGTCAAAACTGATTCGACCACGAGGAATTTTAACATTCTTCGTGGTCAAACTATCAAATTTATTAAAAAATTACACCCTGTGTGATAGTCTTGAAATAAAAATGTACAGTTATAGCCAAAAGTTTTGTTTAACGTAATTTATTTAAAAAGTAACCTACACCTATATCGCCATGTATAAATTCCATTTGACACTTTATTATAAATTCGTCTCGGAATATTTGTTCTTGGCGTCGAGGATATGGTTTTGGATCAGTATTTTCTTTTTTCAATAAAGTTGCCAGTAAACGAGCAACCGTGATTGGATGATATCGTTTCATCGATTTGTTCAGTCGTCCATTCCATGATTCAACTATATTATTTGTACGATGTCGCTGACCATATACGGACCATTGTGTTTTAAATGTTTTATTCTTCATCCATGTAGTCTCGAAATATTTTAAATATTTATCACATTTCGCGGTGTTGGGACTATCAGATTTAATATACTCCCATCCTTCCTCTATTTTGTCTTCAGATAAGCCAACAACTCTCTTTCCATTTTTACTTTTCAATTTCTTTGCTCTTCCATTCCATTGGCTGTTTGAGAAATGATAAAAACAGTTTACAATTTGGACTTTAGGAAAAATGTCTAATAGTGCATTGCTTGAAGCTGTTTCGAAGACCACGTGAAAAATTTTTGGTGACCAATTATTCAATCGTGATTTTATCATCGAAAATAATATATAGTAAGACTCTTCTTTTTTGTCAGTCATTAATGCATAAGCCAAAGAAGCCGTGTGTGTTGTACTTATCGATTTTGAAAAATCGGCATGAATGCAGTACAATTGGGTGAATGGACTCGGGCAACTAAAAAATGTGCCATCGCTAAAAAATTCATCTGATTCTAGAATTTTTTCCATGTCACGACATTTCTCTGTATTATAATCAGCCAAAAGAAATGACTGAAATGTATGTGGAACAGTAACTTTAGTAAAAATCTGTAAAGCAAGTTTGTTTCCTGTTCGTATACAAAGCAGTTTTAACGCTACCAAAAGATGGAACTTTGCTTTCAAAATTTGCATCCCGGTTTATTAGGGACGTTTTCTTTTCAGCATACAACTCTGAAATTGTGATCTCAGTGTCTTTTACTTCATGCCTTAATTCATCAACGGCAATATCAATCTCATTCTTATAGTTATCAGCGGCACATAAGTGATTAGTACATTTCTCTATATTGCCATCCTAAAAAGAGAAAGAAAATAGTGTTAAATAAATTCAGGGGAGCATTATTGAGGTAGTTTAGTTACTACTTTTTTTGTAGGTAAAATCTGTTAATTATAATTACAAGTAAAAGAAGACTTCTCCCCTAATTCGTCATCAGCTCTCCAGCTACACTTCGCATAAGGCAAATGCAACTCGTGAAACAACATTTAAAGATTGTGTAATTTTTTTACCTTCAGAGTAATAGACCCCCGACACTTTTCTTTTTTAAGACGACTGCAAGTCCAGAAAATGGATCCATTTTTGTACGTCCGCAATTTATAGTACTGCCGTCCACTGAATAACAATACCGTTCCTCTTTTGCGCCTTATGTATTTTATGTCCATATTTAATAATATCACTAAGCGCAGAAAAGTCCCAAATAATTTGAACATGAAAATGCAAATGCAAACAAGACAGGAAAATAATACAAGTGACACAGAAATACAATTGTCATTTTATTTTAATTTTTCCCTGTACATTGTGACTACATCGTATACAGTATGTTCAAAGAGGTTATATAGTTACAGTTTGACCACGAAGAATGTTAAAATTCCTCGTGGTCAAATCAGTTTGACTACTAAGTTAGACCACGAAGAAAGAGCGATCTACTACGCGGGCCCAGTACGGGTTGGTAAATGTCGTATGTTTTCCAATTTTCAGTTAAATTTATTCATTTTTAATTTTTTTACTTACCAGTAATTAAATTACAACTTCTTCCACCAAAATAATATAATGAAACATAAAGATAGTTTAATAAAGCTGACCCTCTACCTTTCTGTATTTATTCAGTACACCCGTCTTGAAAACGGACGTAATAAAAAATTTTCACCGCACCCCCTCAACTACAAAATAGATAGGTACAGAAGTTCGGCTTCATACAACGTGTGAGAAAGCACGCACACATAGACACACTTCACGTACAGTGAGTGCAAGCGATCTCGCGACAGGCATTTGATTGAGATCGCCTTAAGTACTCGTCTACCAGGTCTACCAGGTTTAAACCGGTTTTGAAATACCGGTTAATATTGTTCATAAAATCGTCATAATACCGTTCATCGATTAACCGGTCAATTATAAAAACGGTTTCGACAAAACCTAAATAATTTTGGTTACCGGATATTACAGAGAATAGAATTTTGAAACTCGCCTGTACCTGAATAAACTAGTTTTACTCAGACGCATGCCCGCCACAGCCGTTTTTCACATTAATTTGCGTATTCGTTGGCGTAGAGCGAGAGCTTTGTTATTTTGGGTGTAAGAGAGATGACATAGTAGGTAGAACTCGTTTATACCGTCGAAACCCATATTAACCGGTTAATTACGCTCAACAGAATCGGAATTTGAAAATGACAGTTTCTCTTATTAACCGGTTAAAGTACCGGTAAGCAAACCTAAACCGCAATTGTTTCTGGTTCGACGTCAATGACCAAAACCGGTTTGGAAAATTAACCGGTTTCAGAGCCCTGATGTGTGCGTGCGGCTGTACTCACTGGTTTTATGGACCTCACCTTCTGTACATATTATTCCTCTAGTATAATAGCGCCTCTTTGAAGCGAAGATTTTATTTCCGTGTAGGTCACAGGTGTAATAATAATTAATGTGTATATACGTAGACCTGTGTTTTATAACGTTTAATTAAATGTTATTTTAAGTTTTAATTAGAGGTAACGTTGCAGTATTTTTCCGAGCTTTGTAGAGTCCGTGGAGAGCAGATAAACACAACTTCATGCTAGTATTTCTCGAAGGGTAGGGCAGAAGTTTATAGAACACCCACATTCGACCAATTACGTTGTAAGTCCCATGTAATAGCTTTTTTTTTTTTTTTGGTTCGGAAATCATGGAGTGTCAGACTTTTACTGACTAAAACCCACCCGTGTTCCTTCCGTTGCCTGTGTGCCGGGGCCGCGATATCCCTTTCGGACAAACCCGCAACCCCAGCAGGCATTGGTCCTTACGGACCCCGTCAGTTGGTGCTGACATCTCTTTGAGGCGGGCGTGGAACACAACGCGCCGTCGACCCGGGCCTGGTCCCTATCGGACGGCGAGCTGCCCATCGCTCACCGTCCGCAGGCCCGCGCCTACGGTGGCCGGAAGTCGGCTCGTGACTCCTGACGCCCGGGGCGTCTCCTGCGGCGACTAGGGGCGCGAGGGCGTGCAGCTTGCATCTCCCTCGCGCGCTCCACCTCCTCCTTCACGAGCATAACTGCTTCGCAGAAGGAGATGACGGCCTCCCATGCACTCTCGCTCCGGACCATGGCCTGAACCAGGGCCGGACGCGAGAGATCGCCGCCGCCGATCGCCTCCGTGAGGACACGGCGGTGCCCCGCCCAAGCCGGGCAGACCTCCACTGTATGCTCCACCGTGTCCTCCGGGCGATCCACACAATGGTGACACCCGGGCGTTTCCTCCCGCTTTATCCTGAACAGGAACCTCCCGAAACAACCGTGTCCGATGAGGACCTGCGTCAGGCGGAAGCCTCTCTCTCTGTCCCATGTAATAGCTGTATTTAATTGTTTAGCATTATTTAATGAAACAATTAATATTTTTACTTTATATTCTTTTGATTTATTGCTTCCAAGTTTTCATATACGCCTAATCCTATATTATCTCTAATCTGACGCGTTTCAATGACAGCTGTCCGACGTCTGGTAACGGTCAGTTACTAGAATTATGATCTTTTTCAGACTTCGAGTTGCTACTGAAAAATTCCTAATGGAAAAAACCACTAACATATTTTTTATCGGGGTCCCAGGACCTCATGCACAGCAAGCTAATGGGAAAAGTTTTTTGCTATTTCTGACTTTTCTAGTACTCGAGCCTCAGTCAGTCCAAATAGAGGTTTTTGATCATTTTAAGAAACAGGGTCGATTGGGATCAAAAAAAGTTTTGTGAAAACTGTCCATTTTCTTAGTGACTGTATTTTTTTTTTAAACTATGAATGCAGATCAAAATATCGCAATAAGTTAAGGACAGTTTCCTAAGACCGTTTTCTTGTAGATATAACGGTTAAGGTAGCTGCCTTACTGCCCCATCTCAAAAATCCACCCTGTGTATATAACATTTATATATGTCAGAAATACGTTACTGAGTTGTCAGCACCGCCTAGTGGCGCCCGACAGAGTCTACAACATGACGCTCGGACTGGCTGGAGATAAGCAGACTTCGTCGGTGGGTGTCAAGCAGTGAAGACAATTAGAAACTGTCCCGCGTTCTGAATAGTTACGTCGGGTACCTACAGTGTGTGATTAATGTGATCGTAAATTATAATTTGATCTGAACTGCAAACGGTTTTTCTATTGCGCAATAACCAACACTACCCACAGTACGCCCACAGCAGTTAAAATATGGCTGATAATAACGAAAGAGACACCTACCCTCCTCTGTCATATTATAGTAGGATTGATCAGAAAGTAA
This sequence comes from Agrochola macilenta, assembly GCA_916701695.1. Lineage (NCBI taxonomy): Eukaryota > Metazoa > Arthropoda > Insecta > Lepidoptera > Noctuidae > Agrochola > Agrochola macilenta. The sequence continues at coordinate 2,106,560 of OU753576.1, forward strand.
TAATTTAGATTCAAGAAACAATGTCGTAGGCGGCGTATAAAATTGACAGACAGGGTGGAAAGGTTACCTACCTCTTTACTCATTAAAACTAGACAGTGGGTACCTACACATTTTATATTACGTATATTATTATTCTGTCGTATTACATACCTGTGATTAGTTACCCATATTAGTGTTTGTCTATGTTGTAAGAGGGTCAAATTAAATCATGTTTAGATATGTTATATATATCCCATCACGTCTGCGGAGTTTCTCTAGCGAATTTTATTTGACCCTGTATTTTAACATTACACCCACATTTCGCCAGTTTCAAATAAGTCCCATGTAAGTGCAAGCCACTACCAGAAACAGAACCATGAAACTAGTAATTCCGACTAGAAAAACCCAATAACACTTTCCCGACACAGAGATCGAATCCAAAAACCACGCATGGCGCTGTCAAGCGCGGGTTTCTGGGTAAAAAGCCGTCTCACTCGGCTTTTTAGAAAAAAATAATGAACTATCAGCAAGAATAATAATTAAAGAATGTGACGATAATGACACATTTCCTCGAAAATTTAATAAAATAAGATACGATTTTGGGTCATAATTAATTGCAGAAGTATAACCCATTCCTAAAATATTATACTTTGTTATTAATCTCTTAGTAATCACTAAGATACCGTTTGAGACTGATGAAGATCGTAATCTAAACCTTGGCATAGATTAAAATAAATTTATAATATTTTCATGGTTACTCGATCGAACATGGTGAGGAAACCGGCATTAACTAGAACCAAATAATTTTTAAACCCAAGCCTACGAATAACCAGATTGTTCTCCTCAAAGAAACAGTTCAGTTTCTCGATTGAACATGGTGAGGGAACCGGCATTTCATAAAACCAAAGATACCTAAGCCTACAAAACTAAAACGAAAAACCAAATAAATTGAGTATAACTCTTCATTAACGTTGTTTGCGTACCATATTTAGATATAGCGCTGGCGATAACTGAACTAACTCAATCACAGTAGCCTTGTTGTTAGCCCTTAAGACAAACAAGTACCTATTCAATGTAGGTTAGGATACTAAGCGGATAGATACAGTAGGATCAACTCGTAAAGTATCTACACGGTATAGGAGATCTTGCTTAACGATATGGGGGAGGGATCTTTGCAGGACACACGATGCGTCGTGCGTCACGCTAGGCGACGCGGCCCGCACTAAATTCAAACATTATGGCGTTGTATGAGAGCGTTTATGGAGACGTGATTTTCAATGCCATTGCTTGGAATGTAGCCGGAGCCCGCGGAGCACGCGACATTTATCGCGGCGGCGCACGCAGCGTTGCGGCCAGCTATTCCTGCAATTCTCCATTCACGGTAAAATGTAGCGACACCCGCGGACTGGTCCGCGGCGTCGCACGTGCCAATACGCTTGGAGACGCGGATCGTTGCACGCGCCGACTGTCTGTAAACTGAAAAAAACGTCTGAAGCACCGCGAGATGCCTCCGAAAATGAAGCCTAATGATACCACACATGTAACGATTTACTTGAACAAGTCTTCATTTGCGCAAGTAAATCGTTACGTGTGTCACTACCATAAAAATGCCCCGACGGCTTTTGCAATCGGGAAAACAACCATGTTCCTTACAAAAATATAGATTTTAACAGAACTGCTAATAAGTTTTTACACCAGAAAATTCTTTCTCTTCGTTGGATGAGAGGAATATTATTTCATATTATTTAATATTATTCGCTGAAAATATCAGTGCCTCCAGTTAAAAACGGCATGCCCTTTTATTTTTATAAAACCATTATAATCTATGTACGTGTTCTGTTACACAATATTTCAAAGGACCTAATAGCTCTAGCTGAATCCTAACATAGTTTTTTCAATAACATATCGTCATGCTGAATAATAATAATAATAATATCAGCCTGTTACTGTCCCACTGCAAGGCAAAGGCCTCTTCTCATACAGAGAAGGCACGAGCATTGATCACCACGCTTGCTCAAGACGGGTTGGTGATTTCAGACTTATATTAACTATAAGTCCAGGTTTCCTCACGATGTTTTTCCTTCACCGATGTCAATAATGTCCAAGATAAACTCAGAAAGTACATATGAATTGAAAAAGTCACATTGGTACTTGCCCGGATTTGAACCTACAACCTCGTGCATGAGAGGCGAGGCCTTAACCACTGGGCCATCACGACGCTGAATATGAAAACAAAAATATAAGCAAAATGTGACAAAATTTCTGGCTAACAAAAGACCAACACTGCTCACTTTTCACCATTTCCCAGAGTTAAAACCAGACTTTGCTAGATTATAGTCGAGGTCACAAAATACTCCTTTATATGAGTTAAAAGTGGTACTTCTGTAATTTATTTTGTGGTCACTGTAATACACTTTGATAACAAAAGCCGTACCTAAGGACTAAATATTGCTTCTATGTAGTAGGTACTAAGGGTTGTGTACTGTCTCAAAGGCTGTTTGTTCGAGAAAAACATGCTTTAAAAACTTGTTCAATATCGAGCCGAGTTTTATATTTTTTGGGTATAATGGTTAGGTGCGTGTTCGTTGGTCTTTTCAGTCTATTTTTAGAAGGCTAATTTTGTAATTTGCAGAAAGCGGAGATACGTGTGTTGTGGTGAAACTTGAGAGAGGCTTATTTCCAGAAATATACTGTGAATATTGATGGTAAATAGGGATGATGACCGGGTAATAAAAAAAAAGTCTAAGTATTTTGTCACTCTATCGGTTAATAAAAAAATATTAGACAAGTATTTTTTGGTTTATCATATTAATAAAAAAAATACTTAGAGTCGGGGTCGCTACGTCACAAAGAAGTATAAAATCTACATACTCGATTTTAACTCAATGTATCGCCGTAATCTTTTTATTACGTAAAAAAAGAAAAAATACGTGTCCATTATTTTTAGTAATCTTCCTGTCGGACAAAAAAAAATTTTTTTTGTCATTATCCTTATTCCCGATAATATTCTCCTTCCGAGAACTTTTCTGATATGATCTTGAGAAAATAATTTATGACAATAAAAAAATTGGATGTTTCTATTGTCAACTTCGTAACTTGTTTAGAAGCAGTCAAACCTATGTATTACTATAAAAACAGATCGATATCTATTTTTATAGTAATACATAGTTTTGACTGCTTCTAAACGTTTTACGAAGTTGATATCAAAACAATCTACTCCAGAACTTAAATTCTGAGTAAATTCTTCTGAGCGAGAACATTCTCGAGAATATTTAGAAGAAAATTCTCATAAATTCTGTTGTACTTTGGTTAGGTATTAAAATGTCAAATTAGAATTTCTGTATCAAAACAAACATTATGATTTACGAATATTTGTAAATCATAAAGTTAGCTTTAATAAAATGTATCAGAAAACCAAATAGAACAGGTACATATTTAAAAACAAAATAATAATCTCGATTTCTTTGGAACAGACTTTGATTTTATAATTTAACTTTTTGGTCGTTATTTAGTGTTGGCAGTTACATCTATTGCCTCCTGCCAATCTTGATTACTACCTTTAATTAAATTATGTAGGGTTATCCTATTGGTAAGTGTAGGGTTAGGTTATTATAACCTCTGTGGATAGAGGCGGCTGCGTCCGTTATATTATTCTCTATGGAGTCAAGAAATTAAATGTTTTTTTCAGCAACACGTTATTTTATTGTTCCCCATATTCAATAATTGGATTATCCCTAAACTGGTGACCCGACGTGATCAACTCAGAGACATTCAGGTAGAGAAATCAGTCTGTGTAACGATTTTTGGGGAACCATGACTCTTCAAGGCGTAGGTTCATCTACAATGCGTGCTACGGATTCGAAACTCGAAGCGCGAGTAGAAGACGACTGTGCGTTAGCCAGCATAACCGTATCATCGAGAATACCAGAGTTTTGGGTAGACCAACCGCGATTGTGGTTTGTCCAATTTGAGGCGGTGGTAGACATTCAAAAACTCAGTGATACCGCGAAGTCAAACTTGGTTGTTACGAAGCTTAATAAAAGTGCTATACAACAAATCAGTGATTTACTATTAGCCCCACAAGAAACACGGAAATATCAGACCATGAAAGATAGATTGTTCCAAGTTTTTGAAGAATCGGAGACTAGACAGTTTCAGAAATTGTTGGGGGAGATGGAACTTGGTACTCAGAAGCCTTCGCAACTTCTGAGGCGGATGAGGGACCTGGCGCGAGGAAAGATACCCGACGCGACCTAGCAAATTATGTGGAGTGGACATCTTCCAACTGCGTTGCAGGCTTATTTGACGGAAGATTTTAGGGTGACAGCTTTCCATTCAGTTCATGACCTTAGTCACCCGGGCATTAAATGTAGTAAGCAAATGATTAAACAGAAGTTTTTTTGGCCAAATATGGATAAGGACATTACTAAGTGGGCTAGAGCATGCCCACACTGTCAAAAAGTCAAAATTACAAGGCACACTATCTCAGGCGTAGGAAAATTTGAACGGGTTGATCGTTTTCAACATTTGCACATCGATATAGTCGGACCTTTAACGACTACAGCTGATGGGTATAGATATTGTGTAACTATGATAGACCGTTCCACAGGATGGCCGGAGGCCGTGCCTGTCCAAAATATCACGGCGGAGACCGTAGCGAGAGTAGTTTTTGAGTATTGGATATCTCGTTTTGGATGCCCTTCGAAGCTTACTAGCGACCAAAGCAGACAATTTGAGAGCAATTTATTTATTAATTTCTTGAAGTATTTGGGCATACACAAATTGCGCACGACACCTTACTATCCTCAAAGTAATGGCATGGTCGAACGTTGGCATAGAGCACTGAAAGTGGCTCTCATGGCACGTTTACATTGCAACACTTCCTGGGTTGAGGAACTTCCAGTCGCGCTATTAGATCTGCGTGCAGCTATTAGGAGTGACAGCGGAATAAGTGCAGCAGAATTAACCTACGGTAAAACGATTCGGTTACCAGGTGATTTTTATGACGAAACAAAAATAGATACTTCGGACTCGGATTATTTACAATCGCTTAGGGATGCCATTAATAAATTAAGGCCACAAACACCGAGTCATGAGAATTCACGAGCATTGTTCATATCGAATGATCTTAGTAAGTGTCAAAGTGTATTCGTTAGGAATGATTTAATGCGAAAATCACTTCAACCACCCTATGATGGCCCGTATAATGTCATTAAAAGAATAGGAAAGACTTTTGTTATAAGAAAAGGTGACAAAGAAAATACTATTTCTATAGACAGGCTCAAACGCGCCTATGTAATCGAGGATGATAACAGTAGTAATGACAGTTCTAAATTAGATTCTACAGATCGAAACGACTTCAGTTTAAATAAAAACAAGGACACTTCTAGCAAAGTTTTACCTTCGAAAACAACGCGAAGCGGCCGAGTAATTAAAACACCGCTACGTTTCACATAAAACGAAATATGACTCGTTAATTAACATCACATCATCCATTGCATCATCATTAAGATCACTTATTAGACACCTTTTAACCTTAGAATAAGATTCTTGGTTGTGTCATAAGATGTTTAAAAAATGTATTATAAAAATTGTGTTAGCATTAATGTAGTGAGTAAGTAATTAGATTAAGTATTAGTTTAGTAGTGGGCAAAATTTTTATTAAAGGGGGAATGGTGTAGGGTTATCCTATTGGTAAGTGTAGGGTTAGGTTATTATAACCTCTTTGGATAGAGGCGGCTGCGTCCGTTATATTATTCTCTATGGAGTCAAGAAAATAAATGATTTTTTCAGCAACATGTTATTTTATTGTTCCCCATATTCAATCATTGGATTATCCCTAAAAATTATTTAACCATTCTCCATGTTCCAAGAATATTCTTCGATCGAGAATGTTCGACCCATCCCTAATTGTGATAGACTGAGTTTATTTTATCTCTGATATATTCCCAACTAGTGGAAGGGGTAAAAGGGGCCTAGACAAATGACAATCGCTTTCAAAGCGTTTCGTACTTCTACAATGACTTTCAATAAAATTGTGGCGGCATCTAAAACACCACATGCGAACTACGCAACACACTGATGTCACGTAAAATCATCCTCACACCTCTTATTTTTACCCGACTGCCCTAGTGGGAGGATAAGTGTTTTTTTATGATGTGCTGTTACAGCAGCTGCTGCCATAGTTACACGTATACGATATGAAAATTTTATCTCAGCAGTCATTATAGTTACAAAAATACAGATTTCTGGCAGAAAACGGATTAACAAACGAAGTCGCACCATAAGGGTTCCCTTTTAACCATTTTTGTACGGAACCCAAAAAATTCATTCCCATTATACCGTTTTACCTAGCAACAAGGATCAAAGTATGGAAGCAGAAACAAAACAAAAGACAAAATAGTATAAAATATAAGTAGCGTAGATTCCCTTTTATACTTCGAGTGCATTGTGGAACGCGGCATGTTATGGGTCAAGGTACTTTTTATTTGAAAAGGAATTTACTATAGTTACTACCACGGTGTTTTTACCCGAATAAAGTAAGGAGGAAGGGTTATGAATCTCACTAGTTATGTGTGTACCTAAATGAGTTTGATCTCTCAAGCAGCATTTTGTAACTACGTTTTTTTTTTTGCGTTTATTGTAAATAAATGTATTTTCTTTTTTTATTTGCCGACGTCGCCATGCAGTGGACGCCTGAAGACGGGCGCCGTCTAATGAATACTGTTTTTTTTTGCCGAAATTGCTAGGCCAGCTATTCTATCTACATTGACGTTTCTATCCAGTTGTGGTTGAATATTCATAACAATATAAATATAGTTTCGCCACTCATTCGGGTATACAGTCGAAAAAATATCTGGATATACCTAAGTAGTCTGTATTCTAAATATTATGTCTTGAATCAGAACTACTAGTACTGTCCCAGCAATATCGACATAACTTTAAGACATTTCACTCTCGCTCTATACTGGTCGCGGCGGCGAACGCTACTGCCCTTGGCGTACAAACTTTGCCGCATTGATTGCCGCTCCGCAAGACGCACCGCCGTTCGCGACGCCCGTCCCCGACCAAGCGGTTAGGCTCTTAGTGGCTAAGAAAGCTCTGGCATGTAGACTTCAATTAATTTCTGACGGATTGGCCAGAAAAGGAGAGATGTGGAATACTTTAGAGAGATCCAGAAAAAAGAAAGCCCAGCAGTGAGCAGACTTGAAGACAGATGATGATGAATGCTGCAAAAAAATGTTATACAAAGAGACACAGTAACGCGACAGTTTCCTAAAAACCTACATAAAATAATACATTTAAATTTCATAGGCGGATTGAGTTACCGCATTCACAAAACTTCACTCGGTTTAATCCGAGTGAAGTTTTGTGAATGCGGTAACTCACAATTTACACCACAAAATGAATAATTTATTCACTCAACCGTAGCGATAATTACATCAAAATATAAATATAATATAATCAAATGGCCCCCATCATTATACAATAATAGCTATCAACAAAACACGTCGTCGTACTGTGGGACTAGCACGAACACGCGTTTATATGTTAAAAGCAAAGAAAAATTCAATCTTAAATGCTTTTGCTGCCCGTTTTGACTGTCCTCCAAAATCTGTGGATGAGGACAGCCATAGGCATCAGTTAGGTATAGATACTAACAATACTTACATATTTTTAGGTACAATTCTGTTACTAGCACACTAACATAATTATTATGATTTTAAGTACCAATTCTGGAGTTTTTCTCTGAAATAAATAAATAATCAACCCCTGCCATTTTTTCCGTGTAATATAAAACATTGATCAGGCAGGGGCCATAGTCCTTCCATAGTTCCAGGTCACCAGTCAACTTAAGCCACCCAAAACCATAGTCCAATATCTTTGTTTCCATATCCTGCAATAGTCCTACACCAACCGGGGGTTGTCCTTGCGTGCACTTGCATCGTACATACAGGGATAATCGTCGGTTGGTGCCTCATTTCAATGAAAACGTCTAACGGGCCTCTGCGAGTTGGCTTTGGCCCCTCGTACGCCTTCTAAACGTCCGGGAGCCCAGGGTCCCGAGAAATGTCAAGAGAGGTAAAAATAATAATAATAAACGACAAAAGGTATTTTTTTTTAAGTCTTAAAGGTTGCTGTTTAATACTGTTGGGTATCATATGATACAATGTGTTACAAAAAACCGGTCCGATCCGAAAAAAAGCACATAGGTACTGCAATAACATTACCAAAAAATAATTTAAAAAACTTACTATTATTGAAAACAAAAAAGTTATTGCTATTTAAAATTCACGTTTTATGTACCAAAAATATCCCAATTCCATAAAAAAGTGTGAAAATTTGCAACATGGGTCATCTCATAAGTTATGACTTATAGACACCCGCTAAACGAAAGCGCTGATGTAATAATCCGACCAAAAGCGGCCATTTATTGTTTCTTTTTTCCAGAACATTACCAATAAATAGACTCGCAGTATGATTCTTAACAACACCCTCACGGAGCGGACAGGGTATTTGTTACACGCTGTATAATAAGGTGCCACGCACTTTTTTTTTTTTTGTTTGTATTTTTATATGCACCGCATAGTAATATTTATACATATCTACATTACAATTCATTCATTACATTATCTAAATGTTTAAATATTTCCAGTTAAAAATTCTTTTGAATTTACGTAACGTTTACCTCACGCGTTGGTTCTTGGCATCACCCCTTGGTATCAAGCTACATGCTCAAGTGGCACGCTTGTGCGTGCACGTCTTGAGCGACTGGGGAGAAAACAAATGATAGAAGTTATTTAGAGCATGCCACGATTTAATGCGACGCGACTTGCGAAGCGAGGGAGCCGCGGCATCAACAGACGCGCGCGCGTGTCGCTTGACGCAAGTAGCGTCGCAAGTCGTATCGCCCGAGGTCCTGAATGGGGCCGAACGGGAATTAAACCGCAACAGCAATGAGTTGACAGCTATTACATACACATGACATTTGTTGCAATAATAACTAACCTAACTATATAATTAAATGGTTCTGATGGTCGACACTGTAATTGTTGAATGGATATTCACGCAGTTGTGGTAGCAATAAATTTATCGGTGTCAGTAAGTTTCTATTTAAAACTAAGTTCTAGACCAAAATCTATAAACGTCACTTAGCTTGTACGCATGTGCTTGGCCTTGGATATGTTCTCTTCTCTATCTTGCACTTATGGTTTGTCTGTTGTGCGACAGTGACATGAATAACTTACGAATGCTAATTAACGTTTATAGAGCTCGGTCTAAAATGCATTATTGACTTGCGGACTGGGTCAACATTCAACATTCGTCAAACATGTATTTCATCTTACGCTAATTTTATAATGTCTTTATTTCCAACCCTACTTTTTTTTACCTCGAATCAATGAAAGCAGTGTTGACCTAGATTAAGCGTATCAACATCTTCATCATAATTCCATATCCCATGTCCTGCCCATATCCAATTTATTTGGAGTTGGCGACATATTATGTTTTATTCTTCCTATCATTATCAGCCGTCGTCCCCAGGATCCTTATCTGGTTTCTAACCACAGCATGAAAAATATATCCCTCTATTAATAATTAATACCTTTCACCTTACTAAATAAACACTTCCCGAATCAAGAACCGACCATCGCATCCACCGACAAATAAACCTAACACACGCGTACTCTTTTATTATACCGTAACTATTAATCAAACTCCATCCTGCCACAAAATAGATAGGTACAGAAGGCCTGGCCATACAACGCACGCACACATGGAAACGCTTTACGTACAGCGAGCGTAAGCACACTCGCAACTGGCATTTGTTTGAGATCGTCATACGAACGCTAGATGCGTACGTATGACGATCTGTGTTCGTGCGTTTTCATTCGTTGTATGAAGCTAGCCTTCTGTGTCTATTTATTTCGTTATTCTGCGCTCTTCTTACTATTTTATTAGCAAGCTCCGCTTCTCGTCTGTGAAGCATTTGACATTATTAAGATAAGTGGAAACTTGAAACTGGTACTGAAATTTAATGGGGGACTATTTTGTAGTCTTCGTAGTTGTAGATAAAGAGAGTTCGTAAGGACACGGTTATAGCTTTGCCGATTCCTGCCGCTAAGTGGCGTTATTGTGTTTCGATTTGGAGGGTTTGAGTGCCAGTGGCATTACAGAAGTATGAGACATTTGAACCTTGCCTTTTGGCTATGAAGGTTTATTAGTAAAAATAAAAGGTACTTACATGGGTATTTCGACTTCATCTTTAAGTTTTGAAACGCAGTGACAAACTTCTTCTGTATGGCAGTAACCACTTTTCATTCGTTGAGCAGAATATATTTTATGGTTTTCTTCTGTAACGAATTATTTTTATTTCATTCATGGGTTTTGCGAAACAATGCTTCATCTTCATCTCATTTGCATCGTTAAAATGGATGTAAATTCAAACCACCAGAACAGTAAATATTTAAGATCAAAACCATATCACCAAATTCAATTCTATATTAAAATCAGTACGCATCTGTTTGACTTCTCGTTCAATTAACTCCTATTTGATTATGACAGATCAATATTCTTTTCCCTTTGATTCTAAACCTAGAATAAAATTAAATAAAAAACGCTTAGCTAGATTTAATTTTGTTTTACATCCAGCGTTATATGATTAATAATGAGTTCTAGGATTTATCCCTGTCAATATTATATTTTTGAAGTGATCCTTTGGAGTGTTAAAAGTAAACGTTAATTGCATTCGTTGTATAATTGTCATTGAAACGATATACCAAATGTACTTATAATATTATTAACATTTTATTTTTCAACGTGGTCTACAAGAATCAAACTCTCAACGATCTAAGGAGTTTTTCTGCAGTCTTCAGCTGCATAAATCATTCTTTTTATGAAACAAATAAGAACTTTTGTCGTTGTAAATGTTCAATTATTTTTAATTGATTTTTGTCTGATTTTTATATTGTTTTCAGACAGTGAATAATATATAGTAATCTATCAATTAGCATCAAAAACAAAAATCTTGGACTTTTCTCCGGCTTTTTACCAAATACTTGTATAAGAACAAAGTCAGCAGCACTTGAATTAATGGAGACAAAACTTCATCAAAGGCTTTTCAGGATAATAAAAACTGAATTGAATTGGTACATTTCATCGTTTTTTAGTTTAAGTGAAATTAGAATTTATGTCTAAAATAGCGGACGAGAGGTTATTTAAATAGATTTTGTGAGGATAAATGTGTTCTTATATACAGAGTTTTATTTGGCGTGGAATTTATAACATTGGTTTTAATGTCATGTTGTTTTAGATGGGTTGTTTGAACTTTAATAATAATTTAAGAGTTTAGTTTATGTACCTAAACAATATTACTGGATATTCAATCGATTTTATTTTATAAGAAATAAGAAGTAGTTAGGTTGGCATGAAAGAAAATTAATGCTTACTGGTTAATACTCAAAATATTTAAAAAAAATCTTTTTAAACAGCCTTTTGCCAATAAAGAGAAAACAATGTAATAAAAGTTCTTACTATTTTGAATAATAGTCAATAAACTAAACGAATAGTTGTATAAATTTACTGAAACATCTTATTTACTTCAAACAAACTCATTTGTTAACAAATCAAAAATAATTAATCTTTGTTTGGCAGTTTTCCAATCTCAGACGTGCGTGCGTGTATGCGTTATTATCTTATCAGTGTCAGTTGCAAGATATTCATTGTTAACGTGCACCTGCTCAGAGTTCTATCATTTGAACTTGGCCACAGAATAGTAGGTGCAGAAGGTCGGCTTCATACATCGAGCGAAAATGCACGCACATAGACACGCTTCGCGTACCGCGAGTGCAACCGAACTCGCGACTGGTATTCATTTGAGACAGACTGAGATCGCCGTACATACACATGTCTGTGTGCCTTTTTTTTTTTTTTTTGAGGTTTGCATATCATCAAATGACTTCTCCCGCTCTGGGCAGAGCGAGAGGGCGTGTCAGACTTTTACTGACTAAAACCCACCCGTGTTCCTTCCGTTGCCTGAGTGCCGGGGCCGCGATATCCCTTTCGGACAAACCCGCAACCCCAGCAGGCATTGGTCCTTACGGACCCCGTCAGTTGGTGCTGACATCTCTTTGAGGCGCGCGTGGTACACAACGCGCCGTCGACCCGGGCCTGGTCCTTATCGGACAACGAGCTGCCCATTGCTCACCGTCCGCAAGCCCGCGCCTACGGTGGCCGGACGTCGGCTCGTGACTCCCGACGCCCGGGGCGTCTCCTGCGGCGACTAGGGGCGCGAGGGCGTGCAGCTTGCATCTCCCTCGCGCGCTCCGCCTCCTCCTTCGCGAGCATAACTGCTTCGCAGAAGGAGGTGACGGCCTCCCATGCACTCTCGCTCCGTCTATGTGTGCCTGCCTCTGTTTTTGCTCGTTGTATGGAACCAGCACTATACTGTTGTTGTTCCGTTTGAATTCTATATTGACTAGTCTAGAGAGAGACTAGAGACTAATCTAGAGTGAACTAATTAATAAAAGTAAAGAGATTTCTATAGAAATCTCTTTACTTTTATTAATTAGTTCACTAGCTATAGCTAGTGAAGTAATTAATGCAGTTAATAATTGTGCCGGATTGAAGTTTGCTTTGTGAATAACAGCTTCTGCTTGGGACTTCAATTAACTAATGGCATTTATCGTCATTACTACCAAGTTAACAACATACCAGGCTTTTATAATCATTTTCGTTGCTTCCGAAAAAAGTTTAATTTTCCTTACTCACTTCTCTTCCCAAATAAACTGATGAATGTTTTTTAACTAACTGTAAAATAAATGCTTGGTTTTTCATTCAGTAATTAAATCACTTTATAATAAATCCTTCTCAAAGTATTAAAATTCCTTTTTGATAAATTTCATCGACATTAAAATTGTTTGGTCAGCCTTAAAAACCAGAAAGACAAATTCACTTTTTTATTGAAAACTATTAAGAGGGCGCCCAATGGTCCACTAGCGCCACTCCTTTAAAAGAATATTATCTCGTGACTGAGAAGGAATTATGAATAACGGCTAGTCAGGACCCTCGGTAAGTGTGTCTAGAATTTTCTAATACCTTTTATAAAGTTTCATATTGAGACACGAAGCAACAAAATACGATCTAGAGGAATGTGGCCGCTTTTCTTTAGATCGAATTTTGTTACTTCGTGTCTCAATATGAAACTTTATAAAAGGTATTAGAAAATTCTAGACACACTTACCGAGGGTCCTGACTAGCAGTTATTCATAATTCCTTCTCAGTCACGAGATAATATTTTTTTAAAGGAGTGGCGCTAGTGGACCATTGGGCGCCCCCTTAATAGCCGTTTATAGTCTGTAGTGAAAATCAAAATTTATTTATTTCTCTTGGTTTGCTCTGACAAGCCGTTATTACTTTTCTCTTTGGCTACGATTGAAATAATGGTTTTTATTTATTTTCTCAATCAGATTTTGCGATTAAACAACATCTTTTTTGGTGAGGAATGTAAAATTTATACCTCTCAACACCGTCGGGATTATTAATACTTACTTCAAATGAAAAATAAAAATCTCCTTGACAACGATTTAAGAATCCATCTGGGCGTTTAATTCATTTCACAAACGCCTTTGTTTACTCGAAACAGAAATAAAGGGTAATGAAACACACATAAAAAGGAACAGTTATTTTATATTATACGCGGCTCGACTTAACACTAATACATAATAATATTTACAATTATTAACAGACATTTTATGAGCTTGTTTATCACTTATACACTAAGTTTATTTACAATTTTTATAGAGAGTATTAGAACAAAAAATATAAATATGAAAACAAAACCTCATTACGCATTTATATAACCATGATTTACATAAAAAGCACTATTTATAACAGTAATTTTACTCATTCTATGAATAACAGCGTGAAATCATGAAAATAATACACATGGTTGAATTTGAATGCATTTCAATGATCGTTTAGATTCTTTGTCGAAATAAACAAACAGTTTCCATCAAAACAAATTGTACCGTGATTGCCGAATAACATTACAGTGACATGAATATGTGAGCAGACAAAATAAATTACTGTGTCTAGAGCAATGTTCCCATAAATAAAACACTACTTTAATTCCAGCGTTCATTTTAAAGCGCCACGAAAAATGACTTCTCGACAAAAAGACAAAATGTGATTAAAATGAAATAAGACACCCGCTTTATCGAGTAATTACTTTAGCAAAAATGTCACTGCTATTTTTCAAAGTCACAAGTTTCATTTACCGGCTGTTTTTGCAAAACAACGGGAAAAAAACAAAAAATAAAAGCTTTTTACAACAAAACGGTGACTGGTATCCGAGTCTACTGCATAACAAAAAAAAAGTTTTTCTTTAACGATAATTTTGCTCTCTGGGCGTAAATTCTGTGCCAATGGTTCAGCAAGTTTTAGTTTACTAGTGCAATTAAACTGGCTAGAAAATAATATTTTTCATTTGTGTATGAAAACAATGGAATGGAGGAAATTTTAGTATTTCATTTGAACGTGAACTGTGCGGTGTTTCGTTGAAACCGTTTTGAATATTTGGTCGTTTTATATTATTGTCGAGGTGAGATAGTAATCACGTGCAATTAACTTTAGAACGTTTAGCAAGTGGTGGCTGCCACATTTTCATTTAAATTTTATGGCTGGAGCGAACAAATGAAAAAAAGAATGAGACTTGTTGTTTTAAATTGGATTCATTAAATCTTTTTCTTGCAGAATTTTTACTTTGTTAAAGGATACTATCAAGTTCTGATGAACTCGACGATAAGCGAAAAAACTGCTTTTGATTATTTTAGCATAAAACATTTCTCAGTTTCAGAATGAATTCAGCAAAACAAAGCACAATTCACAAACGAATTCACATTACAAAACCTTCATTCATCAACCTCATACATTTAAGTACAATATTAAAATCAGTTTTTACATAGATGATTTGCGTGGAGCGAAATTCTTGAGAAGATTAAACAAAGCATTTGTCTTATCGTTACGTAAGTTTATCGTATCGGGGTTTTGGTTAGAGCAAACCTCCCCTATCCTTTCACAAGTGTGTCATAAGTTGCCACTAAGGGATTATACGCAGGGGATGGGCGTCACCTGTGTGCTAATAACAAACTGCGACAAGCGTTTCGCCGCAGTGTGGTGATAATGGCATGAATCTTTCCAAAGGGGAAGTTTTTGAGCTGAATTTCCGCAGCAGGCGTGTTTTGATAAAAACTTTGGCTATGTGGATGATTGTTTTAGAATTGGTGGCGATGTTTTGGGTTTGAATTTTATTGTGGAAACGAATTATTTTCGTGTGGAAGGAATTCCACAAAAGTACTTATTATTACTTATTATTAGTAAGATATGGCAACGATTCTACTCATTGATCATTTTTCAAAAAAAGAAATGATTTAATCAAGAATCTTCTTCTAGATTAGACTACTTGTCTTAACTTGTATTCAATAAAAAGTGTATATAAATACTACTTTAGCGTCGGTTAAAATCGTTATTATTATTATAATTTAATTTCCGAATAATTTACATTCCATTCCATTATGTTATGCTATACTCAATTCATAAAACAAATAATTTAATAGATTGTTGTACTGTTTGTATTCCTGGAATGTGATCAGGTTATTGAATTATTTCAGTCTGGTGTGTTCCAATATTCATTATGAATTTTATTAATGAAAATGTTCATACATAAAGAATATTCTTCTACTATCGCCTTTCGAACATTGATAAGGATTTAAATTAAAATCTGTACAGTTTTCAGTATGAATATTTCAAAGTATTTTAATAAAAGAGTTGTTTCCATAGCTTAGTTACATATGTTAAATGTTCATAGCTAAATTCCAAATGGTACATAATCCTTTAGACAAACTAACTATGAAAGCCGAAATTCGTGGAAATCCGCTGGCTGGTCACAGCGTTGCTAAGTCATGAAATTTAGCATTTGTAATAAGAGTCAGGATATTAGCAATTTGCATGACTTTCTCCAACTGTAATATACCTCTATGATGGAAAATTATATTGTAGTCTAATGGAAAACACATTAGTAAAATCGGATTCACATCTGTTTTACATACAAAATTGATAAATAAAATACCCACAAATAAAATATGGCGTTAGAATTTTATGTACTGTATATTCAGGTTAGGCTTGCGTTCGACACAACCTGATAGTAAATAAAATAGAACACGCTTCCCACGATACGTTCAGACGGCGATGGCGACA
The DNA here is from genome assembly GCA_916701695.1 of Agrochola macilenta. Lineage (NCBI taxonomy): Eukaryota > Metazoa > Arthropoda > Insecta > Lepidoptera > Noctuidae > Agrochola > Agrochola macilenta. The sequence goes on from OU753576.1 coordinate 2,122,793, forward strand.
AATTCAATTGGGTTCGTCAATTTTGAAACCTTTCACGTCTCTAAAGTAGTCTCCTTTTCAAACCTAACGAAACTTTCCATTCATAAAACTTTATAGCTAAAATAGCAAGTAAAGAACATTAAAATGGGACAGATCTTAGTACTAAAGTCTCATTGGTGTGCAAAAGGTTGCCTATTTCAAATAATTGGGACCGTAATTGTAACAATTTTGGAAGGGAATTACAGTCTGGGTCAATTAAAATTACTTACGGAGCTTATAATAGGCACACTACAGTAAACGATTATGAACGGGATGTACTTGAATTAATTTTCTATTAACACTTGTGGGAACAGGCCGGTTTTATTAAAGCTGCTTAGTTTATTCCTTTTAATATTATCTGGTTCTTTTCGGCTATCTGCGATGTCACCTAACTTTTGATATTGGTCAAAGATTTTATGCTTTCATGATGGAAAGTTCCCAATAATATTATGTGAACGTCAGAATGTCCTGTCACCCACCTTACTCAGAATTGAAATACATAGTTTCTATAGAGTCTATTTGCTACGTGTGACTAAATAACTAGTTAGCTATCTAGATAGCTAAAACTATGCGTGTGACTAAAGGGTATAGACGAGGGGCAATCGCTTTCAAAGTGCTTCATATTTTTTTACAACGACTTTCAACATAAGTTTTTTGGTAGCCTATATAAATTGCATTGTATTTTTGACTTTTGCGTCATCATTATAGCTGGTAAAATGTGAATTTTTCTAGCCCTATGCCATTCTAACATCAGGATGGCTAGTTTATGCCGTAATTTTACGTTTAAACATTTTAACAAGTTTTTTTTTTTTTGTTGTTTTTTGTAGAAATAAAACTATAGACTGGTATTGATATAATCAATAAGAAACAAAAAAACAGAATCCTTGAAAACAGTAGGTATTGTGTTATGCTTTCTATTCTTTGACATAATATATTCCTGATGTTAATATTATGAGACTCTTGATATCTTATATTTTCATAATAGTTGACATAGCCTATTGTATTAAAAATGTGTGGTTATATTTAAGGGTGTGGTACATCAAACTGAACAACTTTCTACATTGGACTAACACACGCACCCTTAAATATGACCACACTTTTCTTATACATGCTGTATAGTGATCCATGTTCTAAAACTCACCCTGTTTTATAAGTAAGTATAAAGTCCGTCCTGTAGTACCCTAGTCAGTAAAATGAACTGGGTCGCTTGTACATGTTTACCGTTCGAGAGGTCTCTTTGAAAATCTGTACATTGGCTATTGTTATGCTATTTGTGCACCTAATGTACCTATTGGTTGTAAATCTGGCATAGATACTGAATTTGGGCAAATTAAAATGATCTCTATTAATCATCAAAGTTATGATAAGATTGTTTTCTGTATCTTACTGAAAGTTGGATAGTTAAAGTTTTTGTTGAATTGCCTAAATGGCAATTATTTGCAGAGTGGCCTTGTTTATTCTACATAATTTGTTTGAAAAGTTAAGAGATCCATTTCGCTCAGTTGATGCTAACAAAACAATCAACGATAATTCACGATAAAAGTTGTAAAAGTATTTCTTATCTCCCAATGACTTGCTTTAATCAAAACACTAGTTAACCAAAGCAAACCCGTCAACCGAATAACGCACCAACAGATATCGACCCTTCTAAAAATGAATGAAGAATTGCGTTTGCTGAATTAAATGTAAATATTTGTAAGTGCGACGCTTAGCTTTTGACCTACATTGATGGAGCTCATTGATTGCATTCACAATTTCTTCAGTAATGAGGAAAAGGAGGATAAAATTTCCATTTCCAAATGACTAATAATTTACCATCCTGCTGTTGAGAAAGCCAAGGAATTGGTGAATTACAGAGAAGACGAAATTGTCGAAATCTAATGATCGCTTGGAGCTCAACCCAAATTGCAAAGCAGTGTATTAAGATGTACTTGGAAAAGGAAAAGTCAAGGCCGTTGAAGATTGGTTTTCAGTTGGAGCTACTCGTAAAAATAACGATGATTAATTGGTTGTTTTAGAACTTGATATTTTATTTACTCCGAGCGCTAGTATTATAGCAACGAACATATTATTATTTAGAAATGAGGTCTTTAATAAAAAAACAGACTAGGCGAAGTAAAAACACGTGTACACTCAACGCCTCGCGTTACCCGTCCTTTCGAATTTATTTGACACACGACCCGCCATCAAATTTCACTCCACGCAAAAATAAACCATTTGCTATTACATTTAGGGTATATTTTCAGTTGATGAGCTAGTGAAATTGTCACCGTATCAGGTTGAGACTGATGAGCGTCGGTAATAAGAAGCTGGGGAGACGGCTGATGAAAGTTGGTGAGGAGGACTGCATGGCTGCGGGGTTTTCACCTGTGAAAGAAAAAGGTATATATCAAAATTTGATTCACGTCTGTTATGATTTATTCTTAAGGGGTTTGAAGCTTATCAACTACAGCCATCGATCAATCAAGGTTAAACTACACTGGCCGCTACATTTCGTACCGAGACCGTTCGGAAAGCCGGAGTCATTCGTAAATGTTTGATAGTCAAAAAATATTATAGATGCAGATATATTTAGTAACCTAATATGCGAAATAGGTTACTAAATATATCTACGTCTATAGTATTTTATAATGGATTTCCGCAAGGTCACGCCTGAATCAATTAATTATCTCTGACAGTCGTCACGGGTAATCAGTAGCCCGAAAGTCTGACAGCCCAGTAACCTTGGGTCGTCGAAACGAACATTCTGGTATTCAGTTCCATGCGGTTAGACTGGAAGCCGATCCCAAAATAGTTGAGAAAAGGCTAGGCAGATGATTTCGAAACCAAGACAGGTATTAATGATACCTAGTCTACGGTTTTAATTTAAAGCCAGACAAGATTTGATTCACGCTTTTACCGCGTAATCAACTCGTAGCGGTGCACCGTTTGAATCCGAAATCAGTCGAGAAATTCTGGGACATGAACGTGAGTAACCCAACTCTAATCTTAATGTGACTGGCTCCCGCTAAGTTATAGGTATTAGGTAAGGAGGACAGAATTCTATTGGTACAAGTTTTGGGTGTTGTTTATGTGTTGGGTCCAAAATCTGTCAAAGGACGAGGATTTTGGCAAATATTTTTCAAATAACGCATTATTCCCCAAACACAAAAGATGAATAAAATTACACTTTGAGGAATTTTATCATGGTGGTCGTCGTACAATGGGCGGCCTTATCGCTAAAAGAGATCTTTCACACACAACATTTGGATATACACTCACACTTGGGGACATGATATTGCACATAATAATGAACTTTAATCAAGCTCACTTCAAAAAGCTCATAATATCTCTCCGCTTAGATAAACTTATTAAACTTTTACAGCCGTCGCAATTTTCACAAATATACAAAAGATATAAAATTCTCGAAGTAATAAGTAGTCTAGCAGAGAGTAAAATATTAAAGAGTTAATAACTGATATCTGTATCGCCATTCTTGATAGGTTCCGCTCCAATTGTTTGGAAAGTAAATTTTAATTTCATTGCTACTGAAGCGGTTCCCACTGTGAATGTTTTCATCGATACGGGTACTCTAATGTGCTTTGGAGCTGTGGTTATTCCGTTCTCGCTCAAAGAGCATTTATAGAATGAAGAGAGTTTTGTTTCGTATTTTTTATTGGCAGGTAATATAAGCGTTCTTTTTGGACGTTTTATTTTTGCTGCTCATACTTCCTAGATCATGTTTTACTGTAAAAATTTTAGGTTCGCAATAAAATTTAGGTCGAGATTGGGTGGGCAAGGAGCGTAGGAAAACCGATTTTAAGATAGGTCGATGCCATAATTATTTTCTCTGAAAAACCTGAACTAAAATGGGTTTTAACTGGAGAAAATGACGTTGAAACTAGTTTTCTCTTAGTAGTAGGTTAAAAAAGTCTGCAGGTAGATGAGAGTGTGTATGTTTGGGTGAAATTCAGAACCAAATTGATACAGATTCATGTTTCTCAAAAAATTATGCACGGCTTTAAATGAATTTCTGTCATAAAATTCATTCGTGACGAAAAATATCTCGATGGCATATCGGAATACTAAGTTATTGATATGGGGTACGCACTGGGTTCGATCAACGCAACGTTCAATATTTTGGGAGAGAGTTTTCTATAAGTTTTGGCTCTTCGGTTTTCTGATTGACACTTAATCTGTATTACATACAAGGCGAAAGGAATCAAATGCGCTGCTGGAGGCTGGTCTTCATTATTGAACGGTCGTAATTATTTTGTACTAGTTGCGCCCGTATTCCGTGGGAATATTGGGATAGAAATCGTATGTCCTAACCTAGGTTATGGTCTACCCACGTGCTAAATTTCATCCAAATCCGTTCAGCCGTTTTAGCGTGGACGCGTAACAAACAAATAAACAAACACTCACTTTTGCATTTATAATATTATTTTTACATTTATAGTTAGGATTGTCCATAATTTTGCTCAAGACGCGAGTGTCTTCTACTGTGCCCTATTAATTAGCTGGTGAAATCGTCGAGTTTGTTGTGCATGTTTAAAACTTATTCACTAGGCAATTTAATTATACTTCCTTTGAAAATTATTTATTTATATATACTTTATTGTACACCAGATTATACATTACATAAAGAAAAAGTAATACACTACAAAATATACAACGGGCACAATAAATTATAACAGTTATTAATGAAAAAAATAACATCAAAACAAAAAATTTGAACCAAAACCGTATAAAAAACAGTAAATTTCCCATCCGCTACAATTCCGAAGCGCAGTGCGTAAACCCACTGAGATGTTCAAAATATTCACGCACCAATGAGCGCCTGATTGACTCTCCTCCGCCCGAGCACAATAAAATAGATAGGTTCAGAAGGTCAGCTCCATACAACAAACGAAAACGTACGCACACATAGATACGCTTCACGTACAGCGAGTGCAAGCGCACTCGTGATTGACATTTGTTTGAGTTCACCGTACGTACGCTTCTATGTATGCGTGCGCATGTTTTCGCTCGATTTATAGAGCTAGCCTTCTGTATATAAGTACATTGTGGCTCGAGTTTCAGGAAGCCTCTTTTTGACTCACTCAACCATTTCCCGCGATTCAAATTGAATAGTTAGGGGCAGACCTTTGATAGGGATATGCTTGGAGTTTGCGAGAAGAATTTTTGTTATTAGTATGGTAAATAAGACTATTTGATTGATGGAGTATTAAATCCTCTTCCAATATTTATATTTCTAATTACCTACGGCTAATAACAGGTTATTAAAAATTTTGTTTTTATGACGGACGTTTTCAACTACATCTTGTCTATGTCTTTCTACATTTGTTTCACATGTATAATTTCATCATGCATGATATACTCGTAACCAATATTTTAAAACAATATTCTGATTTAAAAGATTGTCCGTGGAGTTTCTTGTCCGTTCTTCTCTTAACCTACTACGCTTTGGAATGAGCTTCATCTTTCTGACTGGCCGACCCCTTTACAATTCAAAAGTGCCTGTAATTGGTTTATTTGAAATCAATGCTTTGAGTTTGAGTTTTTTGAGCTTTTATAAATTTATTCTTAGGAATGTTACAGGCTGAAATACCTTATTAGATGAGTGGGCAGTAGATTGCAAGACTACCCTTGCCTTTTAGGAATAATCTATACTTAATAATACCGAGCGGATACTTATCGAGCGGTAAAATTTGTGAGTATATACACATGTTGGGAGTAATCTTCGGAGCTTCTGATCCTATTCCGAAAATTCTTTTACTAATGGAAAGGTACAGGTATTGCCGAGTGTCGTAGGATTTATTATGTTAAAACTAAAAAAACATGGTGGAAGTCGCGGGCAGATGGTTGTCATGGATAAAGAAGTTTTGCAATTATTTAAATAAGGCGAAATGTGGGTGTACAATAGGTTGTACGTACGTTCACCTCTACCTAAACCTTCGGAGAAATATGTGATGTTTTTGTATATTTGCAAAATCTAAAAATGTATTTCAAGGAATGAAGTTAAATTTAATAACATAAGAATTTATAATGTCACGAACATATACATTATTATCCTCTATTTCAAGATACTCTCTTCTTCTTCAATGTGGCATAATATATTAGCAACTTTACAAGGGAAAATTATAGAGTATAATGTTTCACGTTAAACTGGCTCAAATGCGAAAGCATTTATAATATATTCGTTTTGTCATTTTTCTAAACTTTCAGAGGATATTTGACCTTTCTAATATTATATTATACCGACCCTTCTCAAATTAGCCGTGGTCAAAGTATTACAATTTAGTCGTGGGAGCTTATTTTTGTCGACGGCGAAACGGGGGCGAGAATTTAACCTTGTTTTTTGTTCTTTGTAGTTTCATTTACGCTTTCTGGGGCATCGTTTTAATTGTTTGAAATTAGAAATATAACTTCTACCCTAGCTTGTTGTTCTCCTATAGTATCTACGAAGTGAGTGGTTTATTTCACAAAATAATTCGTTGTTTCCGATTCTGAAAAAAAAAAACCGTGAAAATTCTCGGAAACGTCGTGAAGTGCATAATAAAGTTATGAAATATACATGTTGCCTTTATATTCGATACCTAGTTTTTATTAACGTTAAACTCTACTCGACGATCATTATCATCGTCCGCCTAAAGCAGTCCACTGCTGGAGATAGGTATCTCCAATTGCACGCCATTCAACTCGGTTCTCGGCAACTCTCATCCAGCTACTACCAGCAACCCTGCGAAGATCGTCGCTCCACCTAGCCCGAGGGCCCTACCTTACCTTTGCCGATTCACGGTCTGCACTCAAGAATACCATCTACCCCAACGGTCATCGGTTCTACGGATAATATGGCCGGCCAATTGCCACTTCAGCTTGCTTACAGGTTATAGGTAGTGTATTTACTTACAGCAGTATTCTACCGGAAAGCATATCATATTCATACGAGGAAAGAAGATATCATCAAGTATATTTACGAAATTAAGATTATGGTAATTCGATGGGATCTTTTTTGATTCTTCATTCTATATGTATTTCCTAAAGTTCTACTTTTTCATCAGTAGTAAAGATTTAAAATTCGATAGCTTGATTGAAAATAGCAGGCTATATTTTTAGGAAATATCTAGATTGATCGACTTGGCGGGGGCACCGCCCCTTGCCCCCCGATTCTTGATCACCTAGAGGCGGACTGTTAAATTCTTTTTGTCCTCTTTTCTTGGCCTAGTGCCAAGTTTGCTTCAGGCTAACGTTTTATCAATGTTGCTCTTTTTCTGTTCTCATCAAATATTACTTTATTGGCTCTCAAGGTACTTTGAATACTTTTTCAATGCAATTCCTATTCGTCTTTTATTTGACCTTCAACATTTAAGATGTGATCTTCATTACTTAGTTTGGATGGCTGTCAAATATAATGATTGTTATTGTAATTTATTTGATTGCTTTTTATGTAAGCGATCTTGAATACTTTTTCAATGGAATCTTAATTCTTGTTTCCAACCTTTCAACACCTTTAGTTGTCTTCAAAACTTCGTTGAGATGGTGGTCTTATATACAAAGATCAGCTTTTTATATAATAACATGGTTATTTTTTTTGTTATTCTTCATATTTTCCTTTACTCTTATAAACTATTGCTTTCCATGTAAGAACAACAGTGGATTTTGCAACTTCGTTGAAATATTTATGATTGTATATTAATGTTTACAGTTCACTCTCCTGTTTGTTTCGATAGTTCCGCCTAGTTTCGAACTTAAACGGAACTTTTCATTATGCCACCAGGCGGCGAGGTCGCAAGTCGAATAAAATTGAGAATAATGTTATTGAATAAGCAACTATTCATTCTCCTCCTCAGGGGAGGCCCAGTGGTTATGGCCGCGACTTACGTTCGAACTCGGACAGGCACTTTATTTTGTGTAAAATATTTCATCACCACTACCTACTCTCAAAACGGTGAAGGAAAACATCGTGAGAAAACCGGCATGTCCTAGAACCAAAAATTCCAGACATGTGACATCTACCAACACGCACTGGGTCCGCGTAGTGGATTACGGCCCACTCCCTCTCACTGAGAGGAGGCCTGCGTTCTAGCAGTGGGAACCATTATAGGCTAATTATGTTATGCATCGTCTTGCCCTCAGGTATTCCAATTAATTTGTGGTCGGTACAGTTTTGTCTTCTTCAATATATACAAAGTTGATACGACAGAGGGGCTTTTCTTTAAACTGAGTATACTAGGTACCATTTTCAAGCTCTGTACCAAAAATCAATTAAATAGGAGCAGTAGTTTAGTCGCAAATTATTTTTTAAGTTTTTACCCTGTTTGAACACGATGTATCTTTCCTAACAGCTGATTATGTCTATACGCATAGGTCATGCACCTTAAAACGATAAATCTGAGTATAACCTATGCGTTGTTGCCGCTGTGACGCAAGTCACAAGTACAACCAAATATTTTCGCTAAAAAGATGACAATGCAAACAAGGAAGCAATAAATACACACACACTTGCATTTCCATTACGAGAGTGACAATAATCTGCAAAACTTCCCGCGCGTAAAAGAAATAGAAATAGGTCAGTGTGTTGCTATTGCATCCTAGCGATCGAGGGGCAGGGGTTGCGATCGGTAAGTGGGGCAGTGGGGCTTCTAAAAACTGGTTTTTTCAGTGCGCCGACGCTACTCTTTCGGAACGTACAAGATGTTACGTAACACGGTAGCACCTGCTCCGCTTCCGTTTTGTCGAACTCGCGCGCTGACAATTGGGATTTTGTTTTGTTATTGTGATAGGACACTAAATAAGTTTAAGACAGTATTTCTTTTTTTATTGTGACAGGACACGTAACTTGGGATTATTAATATTTAGTGTTAGTGTTTTTTTTTCTGATCGACTGCTTTTATTGTGATACGACACGTAATTAAACGTTGGTTTTGTGTGTGTGTGTGTAATTAAAGTGTTCAACAATGCCTCGTGTAACTTACACGGCGTTAGAATACACTGACATGATTTTTAATTAGAAAAATAAATAACAATATTCTCCGTCGGTATAATTTGTGTATTCATGTGAATGGAGGACACATCGAGAATTATTTTTTTTTGTGTTTTTGTTGTGATTGTTGTACTTCAAAACCATACAACACAAAAGTCGCGAGCGGAGTCGTAAGCCGCCGCCCGCGCCACCGCCGCCGCCGGCGCACCACCGCCGCCGCCGGCGCGGGCCGGCGGCCGCCCTCTTTGACGAGATAACACACGCCGACGCGCGCGACGTTGCCGCTGTTACCTAGGTATCTGTAGGTCAGTTAAATTTATTTTCAAAGGGTGGTTGCGTTTTACTCTGATTTGTAAGCTATTTAGTTTGTTTGAAAAAAAAAAAAACTCATTCTTGGTGCTTTTTATTTTTATACCGTATCGAATTAATACTAAACACGTATAGTATACGTAGTGTTATTTAATGCCCCTCTGTCATATCAACTCTGTATAAGCCGACATCTTCGCAGTCACCCTCTTTATAGACATAATTATCATCTTTCGCACAATCCATACATCTTTTCTTTGGTCTTCCCGCTCATCAATTCATCCATATTCTTATTTTAAAAAAGGGGATATAGGAGATGAAAGTTTGTAATTTTTTAAGTTTGAAACTTGATACTTAGACTTCTGTTTATAAGTAAAAGTTTATTGTATCATCGTTTTTTTGGAAACTCATTCCGTAAAGGTGTGTACGCTTAAACCAACAAAAAAATGGTGAACACGAACACTTTGTTCGCATGTACCACTAACGAACATCAAACACTGTGCGTCAAAAATGTTCGTGGCGATCCAATTTCGAATCCATGGCTACTAAAGAGAGCGGGGGGGGATCGGTTGAGCGCGAACTGTGTTCATATGATGTTTGTGTATGCTTTGCTTATTTATGTCCATGCGTACGAACCAAATGTTCCGTGTTCGATGTTCGTGTTCACTACGTTTTGTTCGTTCGTGCGAGCGTTTATTCTGAAAGTGGGCAACGTCACAAATAGATGGCAAATATTTCACTGTTTTGATTAATTTGGCAATAAACTGTGTGTAAATAAAAAATGTGGCTAATTAGCGAACTAGAATATTGATTATGAAATGCAATAATTTATATCGTAACACCGAATGTTTAGCTTTAGATGTAAACAATCTATTTGGAAAGTTTCCAAATACGTTTATTACACCTAAAATGGGTACAACATCAAATTCAATGTTATAATTGCAATTCATTATTAATATTCTAGTTCGCTAGTTAGCCACATTTCTTATTTCTATTCAGTAATATTTCTAAGAATCAAAACAGGTCAATTATTTACTTATTTTTTATTTGTGTTTTGTGAATTTTTTTGGACAGTTATTTGCGACGTTGCCAACTTTTAGGATAAACCCTCTTAAGGCTCCTGAGAAGTTGCCGATCAAAAATCCCATACGCCGCATCCCGTTACTTGAGCACTGGATGACTGGGTCGGTGAGTGGAGTTCGTGTCACTGAATTGTGGGCCAAACATAAATTTGAACCTTTTGCCATCCATGTGCTAAGAAGATTAAAAAATAATTGGTTACCATTAAAAATATGGACGTATATACTAGCAGGAACCGCGTTGTTCGGCACACAAGTGTAGTTGCCAGCATGGGCCACGCTGGCCGCTGGTATGAGCAGGTCTGACAGACGCTGCACCGGGTCGGTTGTGACGTTGATGCCTCGTTCCGCGTCGTAGTTTATCATTCTGCTGTTGTGGTACCTGCGAACAAAATTGAGGTTTGAGTTTTGTTTTTGGCACTTAAACGCAGGCTCAATAGACATGTGTATTCTTCCAATCTTAAAATATGGTGCACAGACTCGGTCTTTGACTAACATCCAGAAGACCAAACTCAAGGTCTGCCAATGAGCAATGGCCCAGTGTACTAGGCGTTAAATTAACGGATCGTGTTAGAAACACAATACTGCGCTCCAAAACAAAAATAGCTAATGAAAAAACAAATGGCTCAAAAGGCTGCCCAACTTAAATGGGACTGGGCAGGACATGTCTGCCGCATGCCGGACAAACTGTGGGCCCAAATAGCACAGTACTGGTGCCCTGAGACAGTGAGGTGACGGGACGAGCTGGATAGATTCCGTCAAAACTGGAAGGAGGACGCGTGGGCTTGCGAAAGATGGAAGAAGTGGAGGGAAGGATTTGTGGAGGGGAGGCATTTGTCCAGGAGTGGGTCAGCGAAGGCTAGTAAAAAAAAAAGTTTTTGTAGGATTATAGTGATATCATCTACCTAGCGTTTTCCCAACTATGTTAGGGTCGGGTTCTAGTCTAACCGGAAGCAGCTGAATACAAGTATTTTACATGGAGCCATCGGACCTCCACAACCCAATCACTGGATACTTAACACAATTTTCCTTGGTAAGACTGGTTGTCATTTTCGGGTTTCTGACTACTCGTAACGACATTCAAAGCTGTATAAATGACGGCCGGGACTAACAGTACGGGCACGGAGGGGTCTTGGTATGTAATGGATGGTCACCCAGCCACGGACAAACCTCGGTAAACATTGTTTAACCTTGAAAGTTACCCGTGCGGCTGTTATTATTTATCCACGAGCCCCAGGATTAAGAGGAGGTTTTATCAAAATTTCAAAATTGTAAATTCAAATTAAATTCTAAATAAATAACTAAATTCAAAAGTCATTTATTCAAACTAGGCTGAGAATCAGCACTTTTCGAACGTCAAAATTACATAAAACAGTCCCCCAAAACGCCCGCCCTTCACCACTTCCTAGTGCATTAGCTGGGAAGAAGAAGTGGCGCAACAAACTCCCCAGCAGCACAGCTGTCTGTTCAGTTAGAAGAACAAAAAAAAAGATTCTATATAATAGTATTCAAAATAATTTACATTACGCAACACAAAACATAATTCAAATTATTAGCCATATGTTAGCTAGCACACGCCAATATACCAAACAAAATCATCGAGAACTATACTCAGGCCGAAATAAAAAATCTAAACGTAAACAGAATTTAATATCTAAATAAAAAAGGCTCCAGGCATAAAGGGCGTGCCCGCTTACATATAGTTGTAACTGGAAGTTATAAATGATAAACTAGGACCATCGATGTAAGATAAATAAACAAAGAGTTAATTACTAATAACAGTAAATAATATGATCAATTGTCGAGGTCACTAGCTAACCACATATTGCAATACAACTCATTAAAAAAAACAGTGTGATGAGTAGATTTTGTCAACATATCTGTCTGTATGTCTGTCCGCGGCTTAGCTCAGAGAGTCTTTGTACTAGTAAGCTGTAATTTGGCATAGGAATACCAACACGTTAATCACCAGACAAAGTGGTAAAATAAAATTTTTTTTTTTTTGTTAGGGCCCATACACGTAAAGTGCTAGAGTAATGGTTTAGCATGCAAAATAAAGGTCATAACTTGTACAATATTTTTTTTAAATCTACGTTAGTATGATGCCAAATATTATAGATAAATGTTCATCTGCTCATTTTATTTCATTTTTAGGGTTCCGTACCCGAAGGGGTTCCGAATGAGGTTCCGTTTGGCAAACGGATTACTAAGTTTAGTTTAGTAGTAGTTAATTTTTCTAACTGAACAGACAGCTGTGCTGCTGCGGAGTTTGTTGCGCCACTTCTTCCCAGCTAAAGCACTAGGAAGTGGTGAAGGGTGGGCGTTTGTGGGGGACTGTCTTATGTAGCTTTGATGTTCGAAAAGTGCTGATTCGCCTATTTTGAATAAACGACTTTTGAATTTAAGCTTCCGCAGTCCGTCTGTCTGTCAGTAAGCGGGCTGTATCTCATGAACCATAATAGGGTGTTAGTTGAGTTTTTTACAGATTGTGTATTTCTATTGCCGGAGGAGCTCGTGGCTAAGTAACAACAGCCGCACTGGTCGATCCATCAGGTTAAGCTACGCTTGCCGGGGTTGGTCAGTGGATGGGTGACCATCTTTACATACCGAGAATCCTCCGTGCCTCGGAAAGCACGTTAAGCCGTTGGTCCCGGCTGTCATTCGTGGATCTTTGACAGTCGTTACGAGTCGTTAGAAGCCCGAAAGTCTGACACCAGTCTTACCAAGGGGTATCGTATTACCCAGTTACTGGGTTGTGGAGGTCAGATAGGCAGTCGCTCCATGTAAAATACTGGTATTCAGCTGCATCCGGTTTGATTGGAAGCCGACCCCAACATAGTTGGGAAAAGACTAGGCAGATTGATTGTGTATTTCTATTGCCGCTATAACAACAAATAAAATCAAATAAATTTAATTAAAAAATTAAAGGGCTCATCACATAAGAAACGTGTTTTTTTTGCGCGATTTTTGCTAAATATTGTACGTACGAGTACAATGGTACAGACGGCATTTGGCCAGCTTTTCGATTATTTGGTAGGCGAGTGAAAGATGGCCGTGTGACGAAATCCAACATTGCGGGATCGATTCGCTATTGAATTCATCGTTCGCTGTTGATTCATTTTGTTCAGACGTTTCACTTCGAGTGAAAGATGAAATACAAAAAGTAAAGCTGATATCTGCTTTAGCATGTGCTTTGGCTTAAGATGCAGATATAATAATACTTATGCCAGTGACTTTGAGTGGTTAGCTTGCGTGTTCTGTGCTGAGCTCACGAGATAATTTCTGACATGGATGCGGGCGAAGCCGCTGGTAAAAGCTAGTTATTGTATAAATTGTAATTAGTCGATGAGTATAGATTCTTCAAGTTAGGTAATTATAATAAGTAAACTCAATTACGCCTCAGATTCATTGTTGCCGGTACAAATATTAAATGTTTGTTTGAAGCCTTTTCCTTTGTTTTGTTTGTAAGTAATACTATCTAAACCATTACGGCAATATTGAGTTATCCATTTTATATAGGTACCTTTTCATACATGAGAGTCTTTTGAATATCGGTGTCGATCTCTTAGAAAATATTAGCTGATAAAGCAACAAGGAAATACATAACGTAACCAGCACCTTTATTTCGTACTTTAAAAGGAAATTGCCAATCCATTGCTTCTTAAGTTTCTAACATACGTCTGCTCAGCTACGTTAATAACGCAATTAATGTTGTTGAACTGTCAGAATGATAGGTCATTGCCATTTTGAGTGTGCTTTTACCCCACAGTTTTGAAAACAGAAAATCTGCTTAAAGCCATTTTGCTGCCTAAATCAAATTGAACTCACAAAATATAATGAGCTGACGACAGCAAAACAAAACCAGACAAATAGACCAAAACAAAAGAACAACTCGAAACAAATGCCAATCCATCTTAGTTTGTTGACTTAAATGGAAAGAAACGAATCAGCATTCACAATATCGAAGTAAAGAAAAGGCTGTCAAGACAAAACGTTGCAAATGTGGCAATTTGCGTAGCCGATGTGTAAAGCTGAAGTCACACTGCTAGGAGCTTGGTGCCACATTTGGTGAGTAGCGTATCACAAACCGTGCCGACTGACTTGCTAGGACAATTTTCGTACTAAAAAAATAAAATAAACTTTCAAATTCAAGTCGCAATCTCATCTCAGCGACGGCAATGTTAGGATAACTTATAAAAAAAATAGTTTTTTGACAGACTCGAGAATGGAAACCTTCTTAAAAATACGAGAAAAGGAAGAATAGACATAAAAACAGATTGATTTTGTGAATCTGTCATTTTGTCTATTCTTCCGTCGACAAAACCCGTTTCTATGGTGGTGATGCTACGCGTGCTGTGGGTCAATTCTCGTATTTTTTTGAACGTTTGCATTCTCGAGTCTGTCAAAAACCTAAATACGCGTGCTGGTGTCAAGCGTAAGGTGATCTACTTAAGTTTAAAGGCGTGCGTTTTCCATCTTATTGACACGTTATGCTCCATAGCTTTTCCACCTAGATGTCGGTGGATGGTCTACCCATGTGCAAAATTTCATCCAAATCCGTTCAGCCGTTAGCATGAAAGAATAACAAACAAACTCGCTTTCGCATTTATAATTAGTCATAAAGTGTCAGTGTGGCAATTGTAATAGTAAAATGATGTTTTAGCGTAAGGTGATCTACTTAAGTTTAAAGGCGTGCGTTTTCCATCTTATTGACACGTTATGCTCCATAGCTTTTCCACCTAGATGTCGGTGGATGGTCTACCCTTGTGCAAAATTTCATCCAAATCCGTTCAGCCGTTAGCATGAAAGAATAACAAACAAACTCGCTTTCGCATTTATAATTAGTCATAAAGTGTCAGTGTGGCAATTGTAATACCTAGTAAAATTATGTTTTAGTTTACTAGAGCAAAGTAAAATCGTTGATTTCAATAAGACTATTAATAGGCACTTCTGCAAATAAACAAGAAAAAAAAAAAGCCCTTTCCAAAATGGAAAAGAACGGGTAAGAAACTAAGCTGCGTACTGTGAAAGCACCAAGCGAAACTGCTACCTGTATGGCTTGAGCCTAAAGAATTGCTGGCGACATCCGTCTATTGGCGCTGCCAAGTCTTGCTGCCAAATCCAATTTACCAAACAAATTAAATTGTCACAGGCTTCTTTTGAGCTTTCGATCACGTTAAGGCTAATAAAAATGACCTTTTTAAATATTTTTCTCTTATGAAGACGGTCATTTTGAAATTGCTTTCGAGACGTGGGAAACGAATTTGAGAATATGTCGGGAATGTCGGTTGCAGCATCTTTTCTATATTACGTTGCGATCCTATTATCTCTCTGTCCTCTTATCTCTTTTGTTTTGTTAAAATAATAATAATAATAAGTGTGAGGAGGTTCCTGTCTCTGCAGCCCTAACCACCGGTAGCTTGGACCCTGCTCCCGACACCGGCGGACATCTATTTTTTTATATTTTTAAATGTTTTTTTTTTGTATAGTTTTTTAAGAAATATTTAAAAATGTAAATGAATAACAATCAAAGCAAATAAACGAAATAATAATAATAAAACGTTTATTTCAGGTTATACTGTGTCATTCGAGTTAGCTTCACGTGTTTCTGTGACAAAAAAATAATGTTTCTTTTATTTACTTTGTGTAATAATGGCGGATTATGGTGGAACAATTTCTATGAAAACTTCACGGAAATTAGGGAGCCTTAATAGATTGTTCTTAAGCAGTGTACTTTATTTGATAAAAGTGTCTGTAAGTTAGGGAGGCTGAAGATTTTAATACCTAAGCTTTTTAAGTCTTAAAGATAAATAATGTTAAAACTTGGAGGCCAAATCATATTTTCCTGTAGGCCTAAAAGGCAGACTAAAATCTATGATCAGTACCTAATAATTTAACAATAGGGACAATGAAAACGAAAATCTTAATCAAGCCTGGAGTTTCTCGTCTGTGGCGTTCAATCAAATTGAAGCAATAAATGGCTTGCGTCATGTAAATCCTACAAATACGAGTATTCCTTGTATAAACGCGAAAGTTGGTGAGGATGGATGTATGTATGGATGTTTGTTACTCTTTCACGCAAAATTTACTGAACGGATTTGGACGAAATTTGGCACACAGATAGTTTATAACCTGAATTAACACATATGATACTTTTTATCCCGATATTCGCACGGGATCGAGACTTATGCGGGTGAAACCGCAGGAAGCAGCTAGTAATTTATATGGTGCAAGTTTTATAGTTGTTCAACTTATGGTATGGTAATTAATTGCACAGTGTAAATCACGATTACAACTACATTACTACATACACAAGCCAACCAACCATCCAAACTCAAACCAACCAACCAACCACAAACAACAACCAATCAACCTCAACCTCCAATAAATTCATCAACCACAACCTCTAATTTTTCCCACAAACTGACTCTCGAAACAATGACGAAAAAACACGTTCAAAAATACACCTAGTCATCCACACGAATCCTAAATCACACAAACAATACAAAAGCAGAGATAAAACCAATCACATTCAGACAATTAGGCTTTAAATTGATGTCCTCGTCATTCGTCAACACGTAGTATTAAGCATTCAGTTTCAAATCAACAATGCAAAATCAAATAGAGACTGAATTCTGGCCAATCGCCAACGAGCTAGCGGGTACTTTGTTCAATTGCTTTTCCAACTTGCTCTTTTAAAACTGGTCCAGTTTCAGAAATGTGTCAAGCTTTGAACCTTAGTGACACACATCTTTGGAGGTGGCTTTCAGGTCTTCATTTTTTATTTATATGAAGAGGTTTTGAGTTTGAAGTTTTAGTTACACATATCAGGGTCAAGATATACTAAAATCTAAACTGTGAGGAATCAATGACCTTTAAAAATTTGTACCGTTTGTTGTAAACACAGACTGCTAATGCAACTAAACAATAGGTACTGTATTGGCAATAATAAAGACAGAACGAAATAGATTCGATGCTTTCGCAATGGTTCAATAATTGACGCCCCCTCATTTATGCATTTATTATTTTATCATTATATTCATACAATGCATTATGCACAATTTTGAACAGACGGTGTTAAACACAGAAGAAGATAAAAAGACAACCGGACTAGAGTGCGAGTTACGATGAATATTGTTATCCACCATGTTTTTTATCCCAAGATAATTTATCCCAATAACAAAGTTAATATTGTAGTTGAAAAACTTATTCTCCCATACATACAAATGTAAGTTTGTGCGCACAATATTGAGAGATTTACCATATTATTTTAAGGCCATAGACTTCTTATAGGTTTTCCTGTAATCCATAAGGAAAGAACCGTTTTCTGTATTTTTTTCAAAATTCTTGGCTCAGTAGTTTCGGAAATAAGAGTCAATTTTCATAATAACTTTAAAAGTATGTATTTTAAAATTATAATTGGTTCAGTAGATTCGGAGTAAATCGGCTGTGACAGACGGACAGATAGACAGACATACGAGTGATCCTATAAGGTTCCGATTATTCATTCGGACGTACGGTACCCTAAGAAGAAGCCAGAGCCATCTCTTCTATGCTGACTGACAGTTGCCTTACGATTTAAGTCATTCTATACCTGGCTGGCAGGCGATGACATTATATACATAAAATGTGCTGTATTAATATTTGTTCTTTTTTTAAATCCTTTTTACCAGTTTGTAACTAAAATTCTGAGATGACTTACTGGACACTCACGCGTAATCTTAATGGTGGCACTTCACATCGCTATTCGGTATTCGCGATTTTTACTATGTTTTATTCGGCTATAGTGTAGAAGACCGAATAACTTGAACAAACCATCCACAAATCGTCATGAACAGCAAATAAGCCGAACATTCAAGAATATTTTTGCTAATGGACGATGGACATGTTGACGGCAGCAGCGACTTATTATTTCCTCTGTGTTAATTACCAATACATGTCATGCGTACATATACACCGCACTCTTGAGCAAGCCATGTGCGGTAAATGAATTTATTCGGTATATTCGCAATCCTTTGATATGTGACCAAATACGGACCCGGTGGAAACGAGTGTTCGTGTATTTGCGTATTCGTCTTATTTGTGGAAAATAGGCAAATATAGGCGCATATATTAACTTCACATGGTCATATTTGGGCAAAAAGGATGATGACAAAAAACTGTTTTAGTCCGTCTTGGAGATTATAAAAAAATATTGGACACGTATTTTTTCTTTTTTTACGTAATCTAAAGATTACGGCGATACATTGAGGTAAAATGTGCCATGACGTCAAAAGTATATACATTTTATACATACTAGTGACGTAGCAACCCCCACTCCACAACCTAAAATGCGTTTTATCTAAGTAATTTTTTATTAATATGATAAAGCAAAAAATACGTGTCTAATATTTTTTTATTATCTGACTGACGGACTAATTAGAATTTCATTTTATTTACCCAGGCATTATCCCTATTATGACGAATACGCGAACACGAATAGGGACGGGAAGTGCCACCATAATATAATGGCTTATGATCCCAAACACACGAATAAAATAGTATTATCAAGAAAAGGTATGAATATCTGCAACTAAAACAAAAACCTCTCCTACCCTCTTTCTGCAAATGTAGCCCGGGTGGTGTGTAAATAAAATGCACATCTGGGAAAGCACTTAACTCATCCAGATGAACCGTAATAAATCTCTACCAAGAAAGAGGTAAGTATTAAGTATTGTTCTTACGAATGTACGTTTATACCGAGTCGTGGTGAGTAAAGTTATAATAGTATGTGAGTGTGACTGTATGTTTGGTGCGTTTTTGCTGGTAAGCTAACGCAACGAAATATTTGACAGCTATTTACGACGTTGCCAACTTTCAGAAAACCCCATCTTAAGACGCAGATGCGACAGACAGAGACAGACAGACGCGTGCGTGTTCTGTACTGAGCTCACGCAACGCGTCGTACGTCCAGCCAGTAACAGGAGTCGCCCATCAAAGAGCACTGTCCCAAATTAGACGCATTGTTAATTTATTATTAATAAAACACTTAAAAAAGATCAATAATTAAATTATGTTTAAAATGGTGAAGGTTTCAAAAAAATACGCTTGATAGATTTTGCGTGATTCTCAGTTTTTTATCCGCGTTAGACATAACTTTACAAATTAATTTCACTATGTAATATAAACATAATCTAAAATATTGATATATTAAGTTATTAAAAAAATGCTCTAATTTAACGTATATTTTTTCCAATTCATTAACACTACTCTTTTAGACGTGATCTTCAGTATAAAATCATTAAAAGTCAAGACAATAGTTTTATGAAGCTTTGTAGAACAACCATAGTGACTTGAGACATCGGGGTCGCGCACTTTTACATAAGTTTCCTTGTGTTTTTTTTTATCCTCCACCTACGTTACTTTGTTTCCACTTTATTTGACACCCACCCCGGTCGACACAAAAAAATATATTTCATTTCCTATTTCACAAACTGCCATAGGTAACATATTTTGATCGACTTATTTATAAGGCCATTTTACCAAAGAATATAAACAGAAAAATAAATATTATCAACATAAAAGAGAGAAAAAAGCAACAATTTTCCTGTATTGTCGATCCAAACGGGCGTAACACGCGTCAGCACTGACATTCCTTGATGAGACTCCAAATTGAATTTGCACCCAATTCTCGACAAATCAATAAATTTTATTTGATATAGTTTTGCCGAGTTCTTTGATTACGGTTTTTATTAAATGTATTATGTTATTGTAATGGTATTGAAAATAGCAATGTAATTATGTAGACTGATTTCAGAAAGAAGTCTTATTGTTTTTATTAAGACCGATTTTTCAATAAGTAGTCAGATATCTTCTATGGGAGGAATGGAAATTGTGGTTTGGCAGCCTGGTGTAACGTTGTGGCCTCACTTAGTCGACTAACTACATGTTACTAAGTGGTTAAGCGCATCTCTAAACTGCAAGCCCAAAACTAGTTGACTGACATTACTCTGTCATTTCATCTGCGACCAGCTAAACAAGAGTGCGTTTCAACAAATAGTTCCTACGCCGTAATGTTGGCACCACACTTAAATTTAAAAAAACAGACCTATTAGGTAGCGCCGTAGTGGCGTAGCGTATTCGTATTGGTCCTACAACAGTGGAGCCAACATTAAGACATAGGAACTATTTGTTGAAACGCATTCTAGTGCTCCGAATCTAGGGTGAGTTCAGCATTATACTCGTATTAACTATTATACTATGTACAGTGTGCTCTAAGCTATTTAGTGAGCCATCTGCTATGATCATTGTTTACTTTGAGTTTTATATGCCTCATGTCACAGTCACATATTCGTAGGTACTTAACCTCTTATTTCACCTGTCATTCTGCTATGCTGTCTTTGCAACCTTTCTGCCTGTAGGCCGCTGCGATGTGTTAAGTTACCGCCTACTCTGCTTTCTCCATACCGTACCTCAGTTGCTGAAAAGGGGAAGAAGCTGGCACATCGCATGCGGCTTGCTGCTACTCGCACCGTATTTAACATGCGCTCTCACTCATTTCAGGGCTCTTCATACTGGCTGAGGGCAGGAACTCTTGCCTAGATTTGCACGCTACCTACGCACGCTACCGAGGGCGAGGTCTCACGAAGGCCTGCCTGCCGCAAGCTACCTGCGGAGTCTGTGCTGACAGGACTCCACGTGCTACCGACGCTCACTACCAGCGGTCTTACGAAGGCCGTCCTGCCTAGTGCTGAACAGGCCCCCACGTCTGCCACGTGCTACCAAGGACGGTACCCTTCCTAAATTATATGTGCGAGTGCTCAGGACTCAGTGTGCAGTGAATTCGCCCGTGACCTAGCTGTGTTCTACTACCTACTTAAAATATATGTATTAACTTGTCCAGCTGTTTCAATTATCACCTACCCATCAGTTAACGGCCTGCGCACCTGCAAATCCCTAGCCGTTACACTGGGTATAAAAAATATATGAAACCGTAATATTTATTCTTTTAAAGATGTCATATTATCTGTGCTCTTGATGATGTTATGAGTGCATCAGTGAGTGCTATTCGCTTAACTGAAGTTTGGGCCAAACATAATATATACAACATGTCCCGGAATTAACGCAAATGTTATCCTAGAATAAACAATTTTTTTTTTTTTTTTTATTTGTGTCGATTTAGCTCGATTTGGATTCTGTTTAATATTTCTAAAAGCTTATGAGTTATTTTATCGGATTAACTAATATTTTTAAATAAAATTTGTCGACTATGAAAAAAAAAACGGAGATGAAGACATAAAAAAAAAAAAAACAGTATTTATTTAAAAAAAAAAACAATAGTACTCGTATAAGTCCCTAAATCATAGCGAGATATTGAAAACAAATAAGAAAAAAAAAAACGAAAGTTAATTTTCGATAATTTGTCATGAATATTCAGAAAAATACGGGCATGCTCGTGGGCGACTTTTTGTATTGTATATATAAAATGACTATATATGTTTTTTTATGACTTTCTCGAAAACGGCTTTGTCCCCCCGTATTTTCACCCGAGCAGAGCTCGGTCGCCCAAAGTTTTGAACAAGATGGCTACCTTAGAATGTCATTACCATGTCATGGCATGGAAGAAGTAAGTACCTACTATCATGGCAGCATGGAATTAGTAAGTAACTACTATCATGGCAGCATGGTAGTTGAACTATGCTGTACTATTAAATGAGCATTCTTTATTTTCACCAGAGCAGAGCTCGGTCACCCAGGTACTAGTCATAATATACATACACTGAATTTTACTATTATGTATAAAACATTGATATGTATTAAATAAATTATACTGATTGTGGGAGAAAATTGTGGTCACATTACAAAACTACGCACGCACATAGTCGCGCACGTATACGGGTCTTGCGTAGTAGGTACTTCATTTTGGTTTGTGGACTGTACAGCGGAAGTGTAACTGTAATTTACGTAGTTTCGTTAATTTATTTATTTAAACTTTTCCCACTGAAAAAGGTACAAAGGCGGACTTAATGCCTTAGGCATTCTCTACCAGTCAACCAAGGGTGGTGAAAAGATTAGATGTTAGGGGCTCTGTTTGAGAGGAACAAAGAAAACAATTCAAAATATATCATAACTAAAATAGTTACAACAGTACATTACTAGGTAGTTTTTAATTATAATTATAATCAATCTACCTATATTAATCAATCTGCCTAGTTTTTCCCAACTATGTTGGGGTTGGCTTCCAGTCTAACCGGATGCAGCTGAATATTACATCAGATATTATTATTACTACAGTATTTTACATGGAGCGACTGCCTATCTGACCTCCACAACCCAGTAACTGGGTAATACGATACCCCTTGGTAAGACTGGTGTCAGACTTTCGGGCTTCTGACGACTCGTAACGACTGTCAAAGATCCACGAATGACAGCCGAGACCAACTGCTTAACGTGCTTTCCGAGGTACGGAGGAGTCTCGGTATGTAAAGGTCACCCGTCCATAGACCAACCCCGGCAAGCGTAACTTAACCTGATGGATCGACCCGTGCGGCAGTTATTACTTAGCCACGAGCTCTTCCAAAAAATGGCCTGTATAAAAAATTACAGAAATCGATTCAGTAAACGATTCTTCTTCTTTTCGTGTGGTTAGTGACTAACCTGGTATCAGAGTTTTAAAGCCGCCCATTGGCCTCTGACTTGGCTTCACATGCCGTTGAGAAATATCTCTCAGACATGGATTCCTCACGATGTTTTCCTTTACCGTTTTTGAAGCAAGTGATAATTATACAATACGCACATGAATCCGAAAAGTCAGAGGTGTGTGCCTTGGGTTCGAACTCGAGACCTATGACTTAGCAGTCCGACGGTCACACCACTAGGCTATCACTGCTAATGATTCTGAACAGACTACTTTCATAATGTGCATTCAGTTACTCATTGTATGAACTTTTGCCAATAAAACGCTAAAAAGAACATAAAATTTATCTGACGATTGAAAAATAGGCCCATAAAGAGCCGAAAATATAATAATAGTAAAGAGCTGACTTCTGTTGTAAAATTTTAGTCCTTTACATTGTTCATTCTTGGTAGCGTGATCGTGACCTGATTCCATACTATGTACCTATGTCCTTTATGGAATTAGGTTCATTTGGGTACACGTTTTCAATGTGCCCCGGTGTGTCAAACTCCTTCAAATTAATCCCTTGCCAAAACGCATGTGACTTTGATTGCTTGTTGTAATTTTGATCAATCAATCATAACTGCATTTGACAGCCGATTGACCGATCAAGGACTGTGGGCACCCAGCTCCTGCGGGCCGTCAGGTCAGCTCCACACCCGGGGTCGTGGGAAAGTCCGAAAGGGATACCGTGGCTCCTGGCAACGTACAGGCAACTGAAGGAACACGGGTGGGTTTTAGTCAGTAAGAGTCTGACACGCCCTCCCGCTCCGCCCAGAGCGGGAGAAGTTATTTGTTTATTCCCCACCCAAAAAAAAAGGTCAGCTCCACACCGGGGCTCCACACAGGGCCCATGGATCGCACGATCACGATCTCCACGTACAACCGCCTGCAGCCGGTGCTCGGGCCCCCCAAATTGGGAAGCAGCGTTGACAGCGCACCCGCCGCGTCCATTAACTTGGGCGCTACCCTCCGAAAGTGGGGGTCGAAGTCCCAATGGCTGTCGAACACCAATCCCAGGTACTTTATGATTGACTGGACAGCGATACAGTCCCCCCGACCACGATGTGTGATAACAGCTGCTGGAGCCAATGGCCTTCGACTTGTTTAGAGCTACCCCCAGGCCCAGGCACCGAACGCGGCTCACCACCTGCGAGACCACAGCCGTAGCCAGCAATGCTGCTGGTTAAAGTATAGTAACTAAAAAGTAGAATTTAAAAAGTATTTTTTTTTTAAACTTATGTAAAAAAAAAAAAAATTTTTTTTAAAAATCGTGTATTGCAAAAAAAAATTGTGGAGGGTTTAGAATAACCTCCCATATTACCCCAAATAACCTCAAATTCTTTCTAGCGAGGCGGCAGTTTCTAAACCCAAACCACGCTGATTCCCAGTGCGAGCTCCCCCGAGCCGTGACCAGTGTGTCGTCCGTGTAACACATCAGGTTCACATCCGGCTGGAGCTCACTCCTCGATACCCAGTCATACCCGATGTCACACAGGAGCGATCCTAGAACCGAACCCTGTGGAACACCGCACGACATCTCGCGCTGGCCTCTGCCATCGCGTCCTCTGTAGGTGACACACCTTTCTGCCAAATAAGCCCCGACAATACCTAACATAACCTAACCTAACATTTTCGGAAATGAATAACCCTGAGATAGATTTTGATGCGCCTTGGCCTGAGTAAAGGGAATAGTATAGTCTTCAACAGCAAAATGTTTGCCCGATTGCCCGTATTGGTAAGATTTAGAAAACCCGAAGTGACAAAATTTCTATTATACCTCCCTAAAACAGACATCGATGCTTCACTTTTCGTTCATTTTCATCTTTCACTTGAAGTAAAATGTAGGAACACAGAATTAATGAAAGATAGCCCTGTGACAGACGAGCGGATGAACGGACAGCGGAGCCTTAGTAATAGCACAGTATAATAAAGTAACAATATTATGTCTCCGCAGTGACCTTGAAATAAATACCTACGGCCGCTCGGTAGATAAACCTTCTGCGTCCGTGCTAACTGCCGCGCACTTGAGACTGTTGCGTAAATATTTCGAAGCGCGTCGTTTTGGCCGATTTCTTTGAAGACAATACTGTTAGGTACTTATTTATACCGTGGTAATAGGGTCCCGTTGGCGCCCTCTGGGTACAAAACCCAAAAAAGTACATACACCCTAGTGCAACGTCTGATATTTAACACCATTTTTGCGACTCAAATTGCGTTAGAAATTGCTGTCAACTCAAGAAGCTATTTACACGCGTCAAGTTACAAAGTATCTAAAATTTCTATCATGAGTTTCATTATACCAACGATGGAATTCTGAGTGATGTAGTATATAGAACTTACACGATTAAGGCATCGATCAGACTGTGGTTTGACCTCAATTCTCGTAGGCGAGAAACCCCAAGTGTCCGGGTACATCTAAGGATGAACGTAATGCTAAACCGACGCCGGTTTAGTATTACGTTCATGCATTGCAAACACACGAGTGTTTGAAGGTATTTGTGCTAAAAGTTAAAATTAATTAATTTAGCTTATACATAATTCTTAACATACAAGGAACATGATATATGAAATACTAGTTACAAAACTATACAATAGCTATATATAAACTATATAAAAGCTACAATACTATAAAACTTTTGACCGATTTAACAGTGGGTGGTAAAAACGTTTTTTTTTTAATATACTTTAATCTTACCCCACTAGAGGTTCTCAAACTTTCCCCTTTAATTGCTTAAGTTTGTGCGAGTACTGCAAATAAAAAACACTATCAATCATATTTACATATATTCTAATAATGAGATATTACAAAACAAAATTTTGCATCTTTCTTCCATCTTAGTTTTCTATGTGTTCATATTAACTCGTCAAATATTGATGGGTGGAGGAGCTCGTGGCTAAGTAACAACAGCCGCACTGGTCGATCCATCAGGTTAAGCTACGCTTGCCGGGGTTGGTCAGTGGATGGGTGACCATCTTTACATACCGAGAATCCTCCGTGACTCGGAAAGCACGTTAAGCCGTTGGTCCCGGCTGTCATTCGTAGATCTTTGACAGTCGTTACGAGTCGTCAGAAGCCCGAAAGTCTGACACCAGTCTTACCAAGGGGTATCGTATTACCCAGTTACTGGGTTGTGGAGGTCAGATAGACAGTCGCTCCATGTAAAATACTGGTATTCAGCTGCATCCGGTTAGACTGGAAGCCGACCCCAACATAGTTGGGAAAAGGCTAGGTAGATTGATTGAAATATTGATGGGTAAAGACGGAAAATTGTAATAAATTATAAAATATTAAAAATAGCCATATTTAAGTGTAATAACACAACTAAGAATTAAAAATAATGAGTAGATATTCCGTTAACACACTTGTCACCTACCCCGTAAGTAAAGTTCAGAGTATCAGGACAGGGGGTAAGATTAAAATACTCGATTAATTTGAGTAAAAGTCGCTGCGCAGACATTTGTATTTTTCACAAACCACTCACAGCAGGTGACGATCTTAATAATGCAAAAAGTGCACTGAATCTGACGTTATAGATGACTTTTTGTGTTACCCCGTTTTTGTCTTCCCCCACGCACCACTGGATTTGGCTTGCAAAAAGATTATAAAACCTACATTGTAGTATGGTGGTTTTTATTTTTATACTTATTAATACATTTTTATATTTAAAAAAAAAGTTATTGTAAAAAACATTTACAAATAAAAATAAATTGTGGTCCGCTGGTTTCGGGAACAGGGTCCAAGCTACCGGTGGTTAGGGCTGCAGAGATCGGAACCTCCTCACAATGCGAGCCGTATCGAGGAGTACACTGCCTTGTGAATCAGGCCCTTGAACCAACCGCCTAACAAGAGCCTCGAGACATGTTGGTCGAGGGTTTCGGCCACCAGGCCAGTCGCCGTTACGACAACCAAAATACCGTTGGCACCCTTTTGGGTACGGAACCCTATTACTAAGCCTCCGCTATATCTCTGTCCGTCTGTCACAAGGCTGTATGTATTGAAACGTAATATGTAGACACTTAAAATTTCAACAATTTTTTTTTTCTAATGTAGCCGATAAAATAACAAATAATAAAAATAAAATAAATTTAAAATTGATAGAAACAACATACAAGAACCGTGTTTATTATTATTATTAGCTAGTTTTTGGAAGAAGAGTTGAATGGACGGTGAAAGTATAGAATAGAATAGAATAGAATATTCTTTATTATGTACACCATAAAAAATACAGATAAAAATGTAGTCATTTTACATAGGGTGACACAATGGGCGGTCTTATCGCTAAAAGCGATCTTTTACAGACAACCTTTGGATGGATTAAAGGGAGAAGGAGAGACAAATACTGCAGGTAGTCAGTGGTGTACCATTTACATACACAATAAATACATACATTCATAAAGCATACACTTATATATATATATATATATATATATATACAATAATAAACATGTAACAAGTATATCATAAAATCAAATTGATTTGCTCTCTATAAGTTCAGAAGAAATGTTAAGATCCATTTAACCAAACGAGCGAATGCATGTTCTATCCCCCCACTCTACCAAATTATTTTTGTGTAAACAGGGACAGAACATTCCTTCGTTGGTCCCTACAAAAATGTCAAGAATATCAACAAAGGATGCTCTGAGAATGATGCCAAAAATTTAGTTTTTAGAATTTTTGTCTGTTTGTCTGAATGTATGTTCCATTCTGTTCTTGCATAGATGTTTCATATAAGTCTGGTCAGACTGGAGGCTATAAATTATCAGGGTATATGTTATGGAGGATGTACAATATTGCATTATTTTCGTATTCTTCTATAGTTTATCGCAAATTGTAAAAAGACGAGCCAAAAAGTCAAAATCTGTAACCTAGATTTAACTTTGTAAATTATTATCATCACGCTATACCTTTATCGGGTTAAGCAGTCAAACATGACATATTATCTACGACATATTATTTTAGTCAACTTCGAACAAAGCGATTCAACGACTGCTTCGACTGGTTCTATTTTCGTTTGGTCAACCCACCTTTAGATTTTTCAATAGTATTGTTCTACATTATTAGAAAAAAAAACAACGTAAATGTAGAACTAGTTAACTAAGAAACTAAATAAAAGAGACACATTCGAGACACATAATGCAATAACTTTCAGACAACTTTAGCAAGTCTCTTCAAAATTCATTTATAACTAAAAGATGAATATATTATTAAAGGAATCGTTATAACTCTCAAAGTCTTGCTAAAGATAGAAATTTCAAATCTTGAAAGATCATCAATTAGTACTTTCATAATTAGAAAAAGTTTATTTCAACACTAGCACATCTTTTAATTAGGCCTACGTATTAAAATAAGTGCAAAGATAGCACAACAGCTACAACATTACACACACACACACACAGACATAACATAACATCTCGCTTGTATTCTCCGATGTGTTAAGCAGAGGTGTACCTATTATATAGCACACCCACATTTGGGCTATTATGTTTAAGTTCCATGTAATAGGCGGCGAGCCTATTGCCATCAACCGGGCATGAATCAGGACTCCAGGCTGCTAGGTACTAAGATAATTAGGAAAGTGATTTTTTATGATGTGATTCTAATGCCATCCCGACTGATTGATTAGAACAAATATTTTAACATCACAAACAGCTTGCTGTTTCTACAAAGATTTAATATTAGCGATTAAATCTTTGTAGAAACAGCAAGCTGTTTAAGGCTGTTTAAGGTTTTAGGCTTTATAGGGTTTTTAGTGCCAAGGCATTGCAAACGTTATCATCATCGATTTTTATACGGCTCATAGAGAATTTATTCAGGTAGGTTTATTTGTACACTTAATACTAACATTTAAAGAAGATATAGCACATATATATCGATATTTTGTTACGTCACCATTGCACCCGCGCAAAGCTGGGGCGAGTCGCTAGTTCCTACATATACCTAAGCATATTTATTTATTTATTTATTTTATTTTTTCATCTTTAACTCAGGTACATTACCCATAATTTGTTAATATTACGTACCTACTTAAACTATGTTAGTATAATATAAAAATAAAAAACATAAACAATTAAAACCAATGACAATATTACAAGACAACTTAAAGAACCCTATATCTATTAAGCCATCTTCTGGGGACACCTGGCAACAATACATGCACTGCACACAGGTGCCCCATCAGGCGGCCTTCAGTCTTGCTAGCAACAACGCTCAGGAGACTGCTGTCACTGTCTCACATCCGTCGCAATAGTGACGCGGTTCGTTTACGCATGATCGCAAAGAAGTCATCGGTACGCGCTGCTGCGAACATCCCTGACGCGCTACAATAACGTGGCAGCGACAGCAGTATCCTAAAAGCGTTGTTGTATTGCACACGCAGGGCATTAAACGTTTTTTGCGTGTATCTGGTCCACAGACTGCAAGTATAGAAAGCCTGGCAATATGCCCTAAACAATGTGATCTTGACATAAACATGTGTGTATATATAAACATGTTCAATGAATATTTCAAAATGGTCGTTCCAGCTTTTAAAAGGTGCTGGTTTTTTTTAAAACCCGAAATAACAATTCTAATGTTACATTAATTATTAATCAATTTTTATAAAATTAAAGAAACTCACCAGAACACAAAAGCAGGCGCCTCCGTAGTCTGTACCACGGAGCACTGCAGTCGTAACGTCGACCCTGGCTTCAGATATTTCTCTGTAGGCCCCGAGATCTGTGCTCTCGCCTCTGTGGATAAAAAGGAAGACATTATTATTAGAACTGTTTGTAGGTGGCAGATCATCAGAAACATTACCCGTCAGAGTTTTCTACTTAACATTGGAACCAATAACTTATGAAGATTGATGAAAATGTTGGTACTGTTTTGTTATTTTTAACAGAAAGAAAGCAAAGAATAGGGAGCATCAGTATCAGGGCAAAAAACATCGTTTCCCTATATTGATATTCATATTAAGTGCGTAAAAAGTGTTTAAAATTATGGTATACTCAAGAGAGATGTTAAATAATTGACCACTTAGCACACTGATGACATTGTGAACATTGTAGTTGTGAGTTATATGCCTGTATATCAAATAGCTGGTTGCAATATACTTTCAGCGTACCCTGGGCAGTCAAAAACATCTCGCTAATTGGCTCTTATTCTTATCAAGACATGAACAGCTATTGTTTTTAAAGTCTTTCTGAATATAGTGAAGAAGGCGAGCGGAAAGTTAAAGACGCTGGTGGTCATCAAGACGAGCAGAAAGGTAAAAACGCCGATGATCATCAAGATAAACAGAAAGTTAAAGACGCTGATGGTGATCAAGACCAGCAGAAAGTTAAAGACGCTGGTGGTCATCCTCATACTAGGTACATTTTAAGGCTAGTGTAAATTAAGGCGGGCCGCGCCGTCACGGAACGCATTGCAAATATCCTTCTGTCTCATTTTAGTACATATTATATTATGAACCAACGCACACTACAGGCGGGCCGCACCGCACTTTATCGTATGAAAATGCGTTGTGCTGCGGCTCGTTGCGGATGTAATGTGCGCTTGGCTTTAGTGTCACATGAAAATTCAGAGTAAGTAGACAACTATTTGCTGTAAGATGACCGCGAGATTGATCTGTTCACTTAAAACGAAACATACCATATTATAAAGAAACTCAAGATAAATGCCTAAATAACAAGCCGGGTCAACACAAGGACACCTCATAAAAAAAGTCATAAAAACCATCTTTACATACTGAAATGAGGGAGAAAGAAACATGATATCTTCTAGCCATTTATGATATTACCCTTATTTTTCATAAAAACCCAGACAAAGTAATCACTGTAGTTCAAACGGAGGATCAATCCTAAAACAACACGGTGTTCCCTGTGATAGGCGCTGAAGCAGATATGATAGTGTTTTTATTATGGCTAGAGACTTGGTGTAGGTACACATTGGGAAATAGCATTTTCTTGTAGTAAATCAGCAAAAGTCAGCATAGTATTGACTTAAGCTACCTCCATTTAGGTCATTGGAATTCACTAACAGAATCTCTACGATTGGTGATACTCAAGTTAGAGCACCCTGAGTAGTCAGCCACGGTACCACATTTGTGCTTCCTTCGTATAATTATTTATATGATAGCAATTTGAAACAAGATTGAGCTGTGGCCCACAATAACATGTGGAGCCTTGACTCGGCCAAAAGGTATCGCGGCAGAACCCGTAGAAGATGGCGGGACGAGCAGAACAAAACGAACGACCAGTAGTCCACATAAGCCCTGGATCGAAAAGCCTGGAAATCATGGGAGATGCCTTTGCCCAGCAGTGGGATGATGTAGGCTAATAGTACCCGTAACAAAATTGAGAGCATATTCGTTGCTGGAATGCCAGAATTCACAGTATTATCCAACCTGTAAACTCCACAACCGCAATATTCACGTCTAAGTTCCAAGTTTTCATTATCTTTATGTTCAAGCATTGCCAAAGTTTTTATATCCTCGTCGCAAGTACACATTCCGTTGACAATCCCGAAGAGTGTTGCCTAGAACTAGGTCAATAAGGAGATTTATACAAAATATGTTTCACAAAATGGTCCACGAAACTCTAGCGTAATTCGTTTGCGTTGGTACCGACATTACTCTCGCATGACGTCACTTGGAGGGACAGGGACAGAATTCATTCCTTTACGCGAATGTGGATGGTAATATTAGCCGGCCGGTTTCATGTTCTACTGACATTTTTGCTCCTATGAGTGAAAATGTGAACAAATTTTTTTGATGGTGAAATATTTTAAAAATATTTTACATATTCCAAATTAACAGGCAGGTTTCCTGCTGGGAAATATTATTTAAATTGAGATGAGAACTGTTGCGGTTTCCGGGTAACAGCATGAATAAATCATAGTAGGCAGATGAAGTAACTTACCGTGTCGAAAGCTTGTAACAAATCTAGAGTAATTAGTTCGTTTCCGGGCTTGTTTTAGGGTTGAAACGTGCCTCCGGTATAGAATATCATCAGGGTAATTACAACGGCCAGCAAAATACTAACTTCATTATTCTGTGAACCTCAATCGGCATGCAATGTATAATGTTATCACAATGGTCCTAAGATTGTACCTTGTGGAATTCCATGAAGTTTTTCTCACGATTCATGAAGATAAAGAATTAATTGATGAAGTAGTTTTTGTATTGGATAACTATAATATAGTTACTCGCCCCAGCTTCGCATGGGTTAAATTTTCATGTGAAGACGGTATTCTTTTCAAGACACGTACCTTACAAGTTCTGAGCAGTAACCTAATAAAAAGTACTAGGCTTGCATGAATTCAAAATGTATTTCATTCGTTTTATTAAGTACTTCTTTTGTATATATTTACATAATAATAGTCAATTTCCATCGAAAATAACGTACCTTTCATATGGCGAATGAATTTTTCAAATACATAGGTACGTTGGTTACGGAGATTATCTTCCACATATACACAAACTCACCAAATTCGTTCTCTCTTTATAATATTAAATATAGATTTGACTGGCTACATTGGGTAATCAAGCAATAATCAGAACAGGTTATCAATAAATTGTCGTGTTAAATAATCATTTTGAGTGGTGAAATAAGTGATTGGATTGTTCAATAAATATGTAGTTCTCGGCGCTCAGTAAATGCCAATGTTGAGAGGATTATATATTTTACACAAAATGATCATGTAAATATTTCTATTAGCGTCCTCTTTTTTATAACCGCTTACTCATAATAGCCAAATAATTAATTTGACTGGCCAATTGGATTATATTACTAACGCGGTTGAAATGATAGCCAAATATTATATTGACACTAATCCTATTATAAAAGGTTATGCTGATATTGTTCTATCCTATTTATTAGTAGATAATAGAAATTATTTTATTTTCCAAAATCAATCTACCTAGCCTTTTTCCCAACTATATTGGGGTTGGCTTCCAGTCTAACCGGATGCAGCTGAATACTCAGTATTTTACATGGAGCGACTGCCTATCTGACCTCCACGACTCATTAACTGGGTAATACGATACCCCTTGGTTGTCGGACTTTCGGGCTTCTGACGACCCGTAACCTTTTTTGTGCGTTTTTACCTATCCACGCATAAACTACTAAACAGATTTGGATAAAATGCACTCAGGTAGACTATGTCCTGAATTAAGACAGTACTTAGAGAGAAAAAAAAAATCTGGCGGTGTCGTGTTAGGTGGTTATATTATGTATTAATACAGCCATCCTAACTAATTTTATAAATGCGAAAGTGAGTTTGTTTGTTAGTTTTTTTCTTTGTTATGCTTTCACGCTAAAACGGCTGAACAGATTTGGATGAAATTTGGCGCAAGGGTGGACCATGACCTGGATTAGGACATAGACTACGTTTTATCCCGATATTCCCACGGGATTTAGACTTATGCGGGTGAAACCGCGGGGTGCAGCTAGTCTAGTATAAGTTTTTACTTTTGCTTTTAATAACTTATACAAGATGGCTCTGTATGCAATAACTGGTACTCCACCTAAGAAGGACCGTTACCAAATTCAGGTACCCGCCGCGTACCACAAATCTCGTATTAATTTATTTATTAAAAATGAAGTTTTTAGTGGTGTTTTTTAGCACAAGTAAAAAAAAACTGTAGAAATTATACCTATACTAAATTATTAGCATAGGGTATTTGGGGTATTTGTACCTTGAAGTTATCTAACTACCCTTTATACTTACTTTATCTGTTTTCTCACTCTAACTTACGGAAATATTTGTTTGGTACCGGTTTTGGTACCGGTACAGTACCGATACTGATTAGAGTAACCAATAGAACAGCTACTACGTCTGGTACCGGTACCCATAGTACATGTACTACTCTGGTACAGGTATCAAACCAGGGTTAGTTATACCGGTTTCCAAAAAAGCCCTGCAAAGAACTTAGTTGATATCGTTGCCCAGTAACTGGGTTATGGAGGTCAGACAGGCAGTCGCTCCATGTAAAATAATTGTATCCAGCTGCATCCGGTTAGACTAGAAGCTGACCCCAACATAGTTGGGAAAAGGCAGATGACTATAGTTTGCCTTTTTTTTTTTTTTTGGTGGGAAATCATCAAATGACTCCTCCCGCTCTGGGCGGAGCGAGAGGGAGTGTCAGACTTAGACTAAAACCCACCCGTGTTCCATCCGTTGCCTATGTGCTGGGGCCGCGATATCCCTTTTAGACAAACCCGCAACCCCAGCAGACTATAGTTTGCCTGGGATGTAAATAAAAACGTAGCTTCTTTTTCATACATAATACTTTATTATGATGTTTCATGAATAAGTAATATCTAGGGATCTTCGTGCCGAGAATATCACAAAAAAAATTTTTTTGAGAGAGTAACTGAGCTCATCTAGGTTCATTTTAATCCTATTCGAAACTAGTTGCAGGAGTATCTGAGTAGTTTATTAAAATTTCAGTACTGAGACACTTTTTTTAAAGGCGATAGATTTGGCGTCTTCATTTACATTTCATCTTTGACTAACATCCGGTTTCTGAATTGATAATTTGAAGTTGAGACCTTGACAAATTCTACTTTAGCATTTATTTAAAGTGATACCTCTGAAATTTAAAATTGCTTACGCAAAAAAACTAAAAAGAAAGAAATTCAAACGTATATAAAATAACTATACATATATTAATGACACTTTTAGGAGTGACTTAGTAAAGACTTCGTGGCTAAGTAATAACAGCCGCATGGGCTGGTCCGTGGGTGACCATCTTTACATCTCCGTGCATCGAAAAACACGTCACGCCGTTGGTCCCGGCTGTCATTCGTGGATCTTTGACTGTCGTTACTGGTCGTCAGAAGCCCGTAGATGTAACAACCAGTCTTACCAAGGGTTTTCGTATTACCCAGTTTCTGGGTTGTGGAGATCAGATAGCAGTCGCTCGATATAAAATACTGTTATTCAGCTGCTTCTGGTTAGACTAGAAGACGACCTCAACATAGTTGGGAAAAGGCTGGGCAGATTGAATTACACTTTTTGTTGCGACTAAAATAATTGCTAATTTTAGCTGGTTATTTATTTATAGCTACAACGATAGGGATTAGAACATTAAATAAAATATGGATTGTGAATGATTATGTAGCTAGTTATGAAGTGAACTCTGAGATGACAGTTAATAGAGTTGTTTAAAAAACGAACTAAACAGTTCAGCAGAATGATGAAAAGAGCATGCCCAGAAGATTCCTGTTCATTCTTGCTTTAAAGGCTGACAGGTTAAATGTTGAAAGAGACACGTGGATTGGGCACTACCTATAAATTTTAATTGAAAAATTAAACCATTTATGCAAAATAATTAGACCGATAAAACAAAAAATAATTATGAATACAAAAACGCCTACCTACGTTATTCAATAAACAATATGATTTTCTAAATTTTACATAGATTGGTATAAAGACTTCAATCACAGTATGATAAAGTAAGCAGTATTACGTCTTCATACAAAACGGCCGAAACAAAGCGCTTTTTAATCTCGGTGTATACCAGTACTCAACAGTGTCGAGTTTAACGCAGACGTACGGACGCGGAAGGTTCGAGACGCTCACCCACATTTTTATTTACGTCAGCTATGGCAAGAAGTTATCGACTGTTTTTTTCAATGCTTGGATGTTTTAAATCATCAATATCAAAAAGGAAACGAACTCAGTAGGCAAGGTAAGCCTATAAAAAGATAAAAAAAGATATGCAGGTATTTTTATAGATTATTGAAGCGTAGCGACCATAACTTCCTTGACAGGTAGTTAGTAGGTAGTCTATCTTTTTCCATGCAATTGATGTCCGAGTGAAGGAGCAAAATACACCAGTACTAGCTTCTGCTCGAGGCTTCGCCCATGTGAATTTCGGTCAATCACAGAAAGCCATTGTCGTGCGTACCGCAACGAAAAACACGTTTGTGAAATCTAAAGTATTTACCTTAATCATCCAAATGATTTTGTGAAAAATGCAATTATTATCTCGAATAAATCGATAATATTTATTTTTATTTGAGGCTCTCCGAATGGTTTCGGCTGATGTGCTGACATTATATTAAAAGTTATCGGATCTGTGAAAAACATTTTAATGTACATGACATTACTACCTACAATAAATCGCAAGGTTTTAAAAAATAATGTTCTCCCATGATTAAATTTGCCGGACGTACAAAGTACAGTTCAGTACAATTTAAGAGTGGGCTGGGCAACCCTAGTGCGTGTTTATCTACCGAGCAGCCGTAGGTAATTATTTCAAGAACACTGCTGAGACGTTATACTCTTTACTTTATTATACTGTGTCTCAGTGCTACTTACAACATGCCTTTCAAGCTCATTGTTTGACGAAAACAAAAGAATTGAATATTGTGCGGAAAATATGGGTTACAAAAGAAACTTGTCGTCTTCATTCGATTTATTTACACAGCTTTTTAATAATAAGCTGTTGTTTGTGATCTCGCGTCATAGAGGAATTTATTTATATACCCGGATAAAAATTCTATGTACGTGTACCAGAGCATGATTTATTCATTGTGTAGGTCAGTGTTTTTCAACCTTTTAAATGGCGTGGCCCCCTTAGTATGAAAATATTTCGCAACCCCCGCTTTTTTAACTTGTTATTCAAGTCTGCCACTTTGAGTACCGTTTGGTTAAACAGAAAAACAGAATACCCCTAATTAACCACAGAAACTTTGAAGTGTTTGATTCCATTTGGAACGGGAACTTGTGCGAGTAAACGTTTTCGTCGATGGCTCAAAT
Source organism: Agrochola macilenta (assembly GCA_916701695.1). Lineage (NCBI taxonomy): Eukaryota > Metazoa > Arthropoda > Insecta > Lepidoptera > Noctuidae > Agrochola > Agrochola macilenta. The sequence continues at coordinate 2,159,566 of OU753576.1, forward strand.
AAAAGGCAAATAGAGAAATGGCCTACATTTAGAAAACGAGTTATTCCTACATATATGTAGCAAAAACGGTTCCGTGATGGGAGGCGCAACCATCACATTAATGTGAATGGGTGCGCCTGTTCCTCGTAACATTAATAATCATGTGACTTGTAGGTATTTGTTGCTTTGTGTTAACATAGCCTTTAATTAACTTTTTCTTAATAAATATAACATCTTGAACTAGTATGGTTTTATATTTATGAGCTTTAAATTTTAAAGTAACGGCGACTCTCTTAAAGAGATTTGGCGACCCTCCAGGGGGTCGCGACACACACTTTGAAAATCACTGGTGTGCGTCATACAATAGACTGCCTCGTTGGTCCAGTGGTCACAAGCGTTACTGCTGAGCATGAAGTCCTGGGTTCAATTCCGGTCAGGCAATGTGTTTTTGGATTTAACATCTGGAATTTATTAGTAGCAGCCCGGACTTTGGATTTATCCCAGGTGATGGCAGTTGGCTCACCCCCTATTACATGGGACTTAAACATAACTAACGAAATGTGGATGTATTATGGTGCACCTCTGCCTAACTCATAGGAGAATACAGGTGTGATGTTGTTATGTTACGTCATACAAATCCATAAAAAAAATGCTATTTTTAAATAAAATACCTTCATGCATTCGATTTTTTTTAATGTTACAATTTAAAAAGTAGTTGCTACTGCAATCGAGCAAAAAACATGTTCCTTGTATGTTCTCATATTTTTATTTTTTTTATTTGCTGTATTAATTGTGTTCTTTTTAGTCCGTGTTAAATAAATGTATTTTCTTTCTTTAATTCATTATTAACTTTAATAAAGAAAATATTAGATCGACAATAGAAAATACACAATCTGTGAAAATTTCAACTGTCTACCTATTACGGTTCATGAGATACAGCCCGCAAACAGACAGACAACTGAGGCTTAGTAATAGGGTTCCGCTTGACACCTTTCGGGTACGGAAAAAAATCGCCCATTAAATTATAAAATAAAACCTTTTTCCGTAACATGAAAAAAAACCAACACATATTTTAAAAAACAGAAGACAGGTTTGATGCGAAAATAAAGCCGTTATGGGGTTAACGCATTAAAATTTAAAAGATTTTAATTATTTTTACGGCTATCCCGGGATAGTCATTGAGGATAGGGTCGGGCTATTTACATATTAATATGGGATTTTTGTTGGGTAAATAAGTATTAAGTGTGGGATGAAGTCGTAACAAACAAAGATAATGAGGTATCTTTTAATATTAGGAGGTTAAAAAAGGTAAATTATTTTATGACAAGAGGTGTGTGTACCTTAAGGGATTTCCCTTCGGCAAAAATTACCAACTCCCATCCCCTATTTAACCCCTTTAGGGGATTAATTATCCAAAATCCTTCCGTCGCGCTCACTTTCGTTTTATATGGAACTCTGTGTGCAAACTTTCATGCCTCTAGACCCACCGGTATAGGCTGTGCGTTGTCTGTCAGTGAATTTAATAAGTAAATTTATTTTAGGTACCATTCCGTAGCTGACCGCAGGCGGCAACTGCACGCAACGTGTTTCTATGAAATACTTTCCGTAACTAGCGACACGTCGTTTCCAGCTACCAGCGAGCGACAGATGATACGTGTAGCGGGACCAGTAGTGCCGCTAACGCTCGAGCGATAACACGTTTTTCTAATTTCTATCTACCGACTGGAATACGGGCTGCTACCGACTGCGGTGGGGTTTGGAATCATGACAACAGCGACACGTCGCCTGCAGTTTCCCCTTGCAGTCGGGTCCGGAACGGTACCTTTTTAAGGAATTTTGATAATTTTACATTCTGGACAAGTCTTTTTGTATGTTCGATAATCTTGCTTCCACCGTAGATTAATCATTTTATATTTATCTTTGACACATCGACTGACATACTTAATAGTTTTTTTTTTATAAGACTGACTTTTGCAGCTTAATTATTTATACAAAAATATTACCAAAATAAAACCGGACAAATGCGAATTTATCCCAAGAACAAACTTAACATTGTAGTTGAAAAACATGTTCTCCCATACGGAATGTATGGGAGATCACGTTTTTCAAACCGCAAATTTAAGTTAGTCGCTTATTACTCGTTAACCTGTACAGCCTACTTAGCTCTGATAGTTTTCCTTTTAATTTCGTTATATATACTACTGCTGTGAATTTTTTCACAAGTCCAAGTACAACCATTTAGCTAGAAAGGGGGGGGACACTTGACTCTAACAAAAAAATTCAGTTTAAAGCTTAATATTTCGCAAACAGATCCCTGAATCCAAAAACGGTCTTGACAAACTCACAATATTTTACGATACGCCACAACATGAGGTAGATGAGGAAAAAAAACATCCCCACTTTACGTGTAGGGGAGGTACCCTAAAAAAAATGTGTTTCTTGATTTTATTTTACCACTTTGTCGGCATGATAATATGTATACATATGCCAAATTACAGCTTTCTAATACTAACTGTCTCTGAGCAAAGCCGCGGACAGACAGATGGACAGACAGACAGACAGACAGACGGACATGGCGAAACTATAAGGGTTCCTTGTTTACTACGGAACCCTAAAAACGAGCGAGCCTTACAGTAGTCACATATAATGTGTAACATCTGACATCTCACCTTAGTAATAAGCAGCATTAAGGTAATAAACAACATTACAGGGGCCGCCTCGTCAAGGTCGTTTCTGACGGCCAACTCTAGCACCGCGCGCGCTCATTGGTCAAATCAAATAGCGCGCGCTTCCCCGGCTTCTTAATATGCACTTCCTTCTCTTTTCACGAAATCGCCCCACAGGTTTCAGGAAAACGAGAAGAAAATATTTTTTTATAACTTTTTGTATTACGAGAGTACGCCCAGCAGTGGGCGAAGTCGAGCTGTGAATGGTTATGATGTATCTATCTGTTTGTCTGTATGTATATTCTAGTGACCACCAGTGTCCAAGTAATACCCGTAATCGAAAAATTAAACGGCTTGGACTCCGTTCTCTCGTCTGGTAATAAGCTGTGATAACACTAATTCTAAGGTAGTCATAGGTCTTGACTTCGCACCTCTGCCGGGGTTGCGGGAAAGTCCGAAAGGGATACCATGGTCCCTGGCAACGAAAAGGTAACTGAAGGAACACGGGTGGGTTTTAGTCAAAGACCGGGAGAAGATATTTGATAGTTTCACACAAAAAATAAAAAAGGCACGCACCTCTGACTTTTCTGATTCATGTGCGTATTGTTTTATTATCACTTGTTTAAAAAATGGTGAAGGAAAAACATCGTGAGGTAATCGGCATGCCTGAGAGATATTTCTCGACGGCATGTGAAGTCAGTGGCCCAAAAACTCTGACACCAGGTTAGTCACTAATCACACGAAATAGAAAGTCGAATCCATCTGCCAAGAGTAGAAAATAACCAGTTTTGAGGGTTCTTAATGAGACTGTACCCAAATAACGCTAAGCGTAGGTACTAAGTATCATCGCTCGACAGTTTAATATGAACACAAGCAACTTTATCACAGTTATCACAAAGTGGGGCTATTATATTAATGTACAGAACACTATGTTGCCAAAAGACCCATACGTATAATGTGTCTCTTAGGTAAAATTTTTTGCTGTATCAGGTGTTTTAAGTAGGTACTTGAAGTAATAAAGATGAAAGCCTATTAAGGTCGTAAAAACCTAGAACGAGATAGTCTCAAATTATAAAGATGAGATAAAAACTCTAAGACAATCGCGACGAGACTTCGGTAGAACAATTTCCGTGAAGTTTTCATAAATAAATTGTTTCACCAGAGTCGCATCGCGCCGGTCTGCGGGTGCCAGAAGTCGAGGCTACAATTTCTGCTCTTATCATTTTACTTAAAGTTATTGTCAAAGTCAAAGTCAAAGTATTTTATTAGTTGAACATAGGTAATATGGTACATGGTATAAAAAAAAAATTGCGTTGTATCACTATGTTTTGCCTTGCAAGGCGTACAAATTAGGCGTAAAAAAAACTACAAACTAAATAAAACTATTCAAAACAAGTAACGTCGTAAACAAGACAGAATAATAAGTGGATCGGACATTTTTTATTTTATGCTTCTATCATCTAAAAACTCATTGATAGAGTAGTAAGCCTTTTCAAATAAGATTTTTTTAAGTTGTACGTCACGGACTCGAACTATCAACCTTTAGTGAACAGTGCTATTTCTCTGACAACTAAACTACGCCGTCATATGTAGAGTCAGTGTTATTAATTATTTATTAAATTGGACACATTTCGTTAAAATAATAACCATTTCATACAAGTACAACGACAGTTGTGATTTGAACATATGGACAATTAAAGTTGGTAGTCAATTGGGTCACGAATTTATTTCCCGGACGGTACATCAGTTGAGTTAAAAAATACTTTTTGTTTTTACATTTATAAATATAAAAATAGTGTCGTGATGGCCCAGTGGTTAAGGCCTTGCCTCTCATGCACGAGGTTGTGGGTTCAAATCCGGGCAAGTACCAATGTGACTTTTTCAATTCATAAGTACTTTCGGAGTTTATCTTGGACATTACTGACATCGGTGAAGGAAAACATCGTGAGGAAACCTGGACTTTAAGTCTGAAATCATCAACCCGTCTTGAGCAAGCGTGGTGATCAATGCTCGTGCCTTCTCTGTGTGAGAAGAGGCCTTTGCCCTGCAGTGGAACAGTAACAGGCTGATATTATTATAAATATAAAAATAAAACTTATGTAGTTTTTGAAATACGAGTTTAATAAAACAAAGATTTCTTGTACGAAAAGTTCCAAGTGCGGAATAAAAACTGTCTATAAAATCCGACTTGCTGCTACCGTTAAGCGGATTTCTGATGTTTTAAAATTCTAATAATTCTGGGAGAGAGACGGTATATTATTTTGACAAGTAGCTATGAATCATTCTTTAGAAACTGGGTAATTAAAACTAAAGTAGTTGAAGTTGAAGGAAAACATCGTGAGGAAACCGGCATGCCTGAGAGATATTTCTCGATGGCATGTGAAGCCAAGTCACAGGCCCATGGGCGGCTTTAAAACTCTGACACCAGGTTAGTCATAGTTGTGATCTCGGCAGTCCCCCCTTTCTAGCCATAATCATCTTTCACACAGTCCATACATAAGTTGTATGGTCTTCCCCTACTCTTATAGCCATACACATTCAAACAAAACTTTCCTCACGATATTTTCATGGACATCAAACTGTACCTAATCATAAATCTCTATGGCAAGCTTAAGAGCGTTTATTCTGAAAGTGGGCAACGTCGCAAAAAAATGTCAAATATTTCACTGTTTTGATTAATTTAGCAATATGTGGCTAACTAGCGAACTAGAATATTGATTATGAAATGCAATAATTAATATCGTAACACCGAATGTTTAGTTTTAGATGTCAAAAATCTATTTGGAAAGTTTCCAAATGCGTTTTTTACACCTAAAATGGGTACAAACATCAAATTCAATGTTATAATTGCAATTCATTATTAATATTCTAGTTCGCTAGTTAGCCACATTTCTTATTTCTATTCTGTAATATTGCTTTATGAATCAAAACAGGTCAATATTTGACAGGTATTTGCGACGTTGCCAACTTTTAGGATAAACCCTCTTAATGACTAAGAAAATATTCTACTAAATAAGTCTATGTCCACTTTTACAAACCACCTACTACACAAAATCATTTTCAGTTTCTCCCAACAACATTTCAAAACTGAAAAGCTAAACCAACATTTTCCATTTGAAATAAAATAAAATATATTGCGAAACCACTCACCTACGACGTCGAGTCTTAAAAAGATGCTCGTTGGAGGATGGGAAGACACTTGACACTCATAGACGCCTGCGTCCCGTTTCTGAACGAATCTTACTTTTAACGTCCAGTCCTGAAATTGAAGGAAACATATTATATGTTTTTGTGAAAGTTGTAAATGGTTATTTTGGGTATTAATATCTGGGACAGTATGTTTGTTATTTTTAAATTAGATTAGAATTGTTGATTAGTCTTATAGGTTACATTGTAATTAATTAAGAACCTAGTTCTTCTTCATAAATGATTTCAAAATATGGATGTTGTTGTTCTTAAATTCTATATAAAAAATCAGGTTTTTTAATGCCATAATTTTATTTGATGATATTGACTACGGGCATTACTAGACATTTTTATGCATCTTTAAGATTCAATGATCAGCGATTTAGTCGGTTTTCGGTAGCTCAATACAGCGACTGACACATGATTTTTAAGCTTACACCTACACATTCAGAAACGTAATAAAGATATATTTACTATTGGATTTATTCGCAAAGAACCAGACGAATTCGATAAAGAACGAAATTAGGTTTTACCTTGTACAAGCCAAAAATACACGAGTGTATAGGTACTATTTTTATTTTACCCATTTACCATTAAAATACACAAAAGAAAATAACTCAAAAACCTCATTCACAGACACATATTTTGTCAAAACAAAACAAAAACTGCAAAATCCCGGTCTCCGGTTATAACATTACATTTATTCCGTATGTGTATAATTTCGGTAAAAAAACAATCTGCCTAGCCTTTTCCCAACTATGTTCAGGTCGGCTTACAGTCTAACCGGATGCAGCTGAATACCAGAATTTTACATGGAGCGACTGCATATCTGACCTGCACAACCCAGAAACTTGGAGATACGAAACCCCTTGTAACACAGTCTCTAGTGTTTCTGACGACCCTTAACGGCTGTCAAAGATCCACGAATGACAGCCGGGCACAACGGCTTAACGTGCTTTCCGAGGCACGGAGGAGTCTCGGTATCTTAAGATGGTCACCCATCCACGGACTAACCCCGGCAAACGAAAGTCCCAAAATATTTTACGGTGGTACGGAACGCTTCGTGTGCTAGTCCGACTCACACCTAGCCGGTTTTTTTTTTCAAGATATTACTTATTGACATCTTAAATCCGCAATTTTTATTAATATAATCATCGCGCGACCTTGTCGAGTCGATTAGACACCTCATGTATTAAAATGCATCTAGCTGAGTGTTTAAAAATATAATGCCACATTTATATATAAAAAAAAAAACATAAATACTTAGACACGATACGTGAGAAAAATAACCCTTTTGCTGTCGCATAGCTGTGAAAGTAAAACGATATATTAGTTTTTGTATATTGGAAGCCAATCCCAACAAATTGTGGGAATGGCTATGCACTTATGCAACCTAATATAACACTAATGAAATAATGCCACTATTCCCAGTAACTGGCTCTAAACACAATCTGTTTGTTCAAACACCTTTGAGCTGTTCAACGTTTGATTGATGTTTTGTTAACAATCGAACTGTTGAAAATGGACAATGGACATTGCTGTTTGAATAGCTGAGTACAAATTTAGATTCGATTCTGACCATACAGTTGCTGCTATAATATCACAAATTTTGGAGACAAAGACAGGCAGGGAAGATTGAGCGTGTGATCTACAGTCCCTCGGGGATTCTGTGAATCACAGCCAAAACTGTGTGGATGTACGGTAGGCGTGTGTAACTCTTTACGGAACCGACTCACTGATCCGGATCATTGAAGTGTTCCAAAAGATTGGTTCAGTAACAACGTTTCAAACGTATCATTTGAATCTGAATCATTACTTTGTCTCTGTGTCTTTCCGCGCGACCGTCGCTTGCGAGGCGAGAGAAAGACTGACACGATGTCTTACGTTATTTTAGTGTCAGTACTAGCGAACTGAATCACTAGTCGCGAGTGAGCGACTACCACTTTGCCCACCTCTAATGTACGGTCAAATTGATACACTACGGCCACAAATTAGTACAGACGATTCACTTCGCAAAATTATTTAAATAAAAAGCGACTCTTGTTACGACACAATAAAGTTCAATTCAGGTCGCACAGCGCTAATTACCTACAGTTATATTCACCTTTAAGTTGCCTCTCTTTCTATCGCGTGACTTTTATATCTTCTGACTATCTTACGCCCACTGAATTCGCCGCGTACGGATACGTAGCTTCTTATGAGGGTTTATCCTAAAAGTTGGCAACGTCGCAAATAACCGTCAAATATTTACTTATTTTGATTCTTATAGCAATATTACTGAATAGAAATAAGAAATGTGGCTAACTAGCGAACTAGAATATTAATAATGAATTGCAATTATAACATTGAATTTGATGTTGTACCCATTTTAGGTGTAAAAAACGCATTTGGAAAGTTTCCAAATAGTTTTTATACATCTAAAACTAAACATTCGGTGTTACGATATTAATTATTGCATTTCATAATCAATATTCTAGTTCGCTAGTTAGCCATATTTTTTATTTCCACACAGTAATATTGCCAAATTAATCAAAACAGTGAAATATTTGACATCTATTTGCGGAGTATCTGTATTCATCCGTGCTACGTCTACTAAGGGGCTCGTTGCTAAATAATAAGAGTCGATCGCAAGATAAGCTGCGCTTGCCGCGGTCGGTTCGTGGACGGATGACCATTCATTACATATCGAGACCCCTCCGTGCGTAAAGCACGTTAAGCCGTTGGTCCCGGCTGTCATTCGTGGGTCTTTGCCAGTCGTTCCGGGTAGTCAGAAGCCCAACCAGTCTTATAGTTGTAGGGGTATCATGTTGCCCAGTAACTGGGTTGTAGAGGTCGGATAGGCAGTCGCTCCATGTAAAATACTGGTATTTAGCTACATTCAGTTAGACTGGAAACATAGTTTGGAAGAGGCTAGGCAGAATGAAATTGACACACTACGCAGATTTATCACGTTTAGCAATTTCATACTTGCAACTGTCAAAGAACAATTGTGGGTTGAATTAACGAACGATTTAAATTTATGGTCAATTTAGTAAAAAAAAAATTGCCTTGGCTTTCCCAAAAGCCATTTTTAAACGACGAGTGATTGATGTTTCGAAAATAACAATAAAAAAAAATTACGAACCGTTTTTAAAAAGATAGGTTTATTACCACTTCCCTCACTTTACATATTTTAAATCCGTAAAGTGTACAGTAATAAGGGATTGTTTAAAAAAGCGTATGAATTCATCTCTCGACCAACAAGGGATCCACACAGACTTGTATTAAAGAATAATCCTAAATCAGCCAAGTATGCAAAAAGCTACTTGTACGTATATAGTTACAATAAAATACCAAAAGTAATAAAATTTAACTTTTACTTGAAAATATAAAATGTGTATCTACAGTTAATGAAAATGTTTATGATGTTATGATCTGAATGACTATTATTGTATTTCCAATTAATTTGCGACATTCTATAGCTCACCTTTAACTCGTTATTAATTATTTTGCATGAAATTGATACAATATTTTGTATAGCTACACATGTGGACATTATGTATATCAAAACCAGACTGTAACAACTTTATACTATGTTTAAGGCAAATAAAGGCTTATCTTACAGAAAAAAAACACCAATAAGTGAAAAATTACTTTAATTTCGGAAGTTCGTGTCTTGTGTGTTCGTATTTTCGTTTTTGCCAGAGACTTCCGAAATCCAAATTATTTTTCACTTTTTAGTCCTTTTTTTTAAGATTTTGCTATTTTCTAAACATCAATCACTTCGAAATTAGAACGGTGATGGAGTCTGATTTCGATTAAAAACAAATGAATTCGCTTTCGCTTTGTTATGCTGTCACTTGACTGAGAATCTAAGTGGACTTCACTGAATTTACCATCGTATTTTTTGGAATTTCTACAGAACTCTGAGGCTGTGTTCAGAAAGAGGCAAGTTTTTTTAGTTCTCTTATAAAAACTTATTATTTACAATTCCTTTAGACTGAAAATTGGTTCTTTATAGTGGAATTGGGACTAATAGGTAATTATCATGTCAAAGATAAAAAGCGTAATCAATAAAGTCGAAAAACGGTGAAGGTAACCGGCATGTCCTAGAACTAAAACTCAAAGACATGTGACATCTACTAACCCGCACTGGGCCCGCGTGGTGGATTACGGCCCTCTCCCTCTCACAGAGTCACAGAGAGGAGACCTGTCTCCCAGCAGTGATGGGACCATTATAGGTTGATTATGCTCATGTTATACATATTAATATCTGACATATTAGTAAAAAAATATCTAAGGAGTAATATTTCACAACATAAATCAAATTATGATTGATGCCTATATAGACAGACGCCAAAATCCATGACGGATTTTCATTTTTATATAAGTAGGTACTCCAAAAGCACTAAAATATTTTAGTGCTAAAAATAAAATCTAACACTTTGGAATTTATTGGATACTAAAATCACCCAAGCAAAGAAAATCGAGATACTTGAAGTGAAGAGGAAGAAAAGCCAAGTAGGTAACCTGTAGTTACCGCTACTATGGTGACTTGAGAAGTCATATCTAATCCTACAATGGATGATGATGATGACCATTTCTCAACAGATTTTGAACTCAAATTATATTCGAAGAAATGTAGGTTTTTTTGGTACAACATTACGTAGCCAGATGTACGGGTTCGTGGCTAAGTAATCGATCGATTAGGTTTTAACCTTCGCTTGCCGAGGTTGGTCTGTGGATGGGTAACCATATTTACATACCGTTATCCGTCTATCTACCCGTCTATCATTCGTAAATATTTGACAGTCGTTACGGGTAGTCAGAAGCCTGAAAGTGTGACAACCTGTCTTACCAAGGAGTATCGTGTTACCCAGTAACTGGATTACCAACATAGTTGACTTGGGCTGACTTTGAGATAGAGGTTATGAAGGGTTTTAAAGAGTCGATATTTTGTCCTAGCTCGAGACGCTAGCTTAAAAAGTAAAGGTTTCACAAATTAACCAAACACCCATTGGCAACGTCTTCAAAACTACATAATTCTTGCTTTAGATGTATGTACATAATATAAATGATATCTAAAGGTATGTTGAATGTCGTGGCCACAGAATAGATAGTTACAGAAGGTCGGCTCTGAAAACGCACGCACTCATAGACACGCTTCACGTACAGCGAGTGCAAGCACACTCGCGACTGGCATTCGTTTGAAGGACGATTTAGAATAAACGAACATAATTAATCTGAACAAGAGTATGGGCATTCTTTTTTCGAATTTTTTGATATCTTAGTTTCTAATTACGAAGGAATGCTCTTTCCTTGTTTACACAAAGAGGATTTGACTTAGTGAGGATAGTATGTGCATTTTGCATTCGCTCGCGTTTAGTCTAGCTAGGGTACAGTCCGATGTAAACTTTATGGCGGCTCGGAACGTGAGGCAAGTCGCTGCGCAGTACCAAATTCACATGTCAGCGGGGGTGAGGGGTGTGGTACTGCGCAGCGAGTAACACACTTCAGAGCCGCTATAAATTTCGACGCTTACTATACCTTGAGACAGTTTAAGATACGCCACACGAACGCGTCTATTTGTGCATGCTCCTGTTTTCGCTCATTGTATGGAGCCCACCTTCTGTACATATATATTCTGTGTCGTGGCTTTAATATCTTAGTCTGGCGGTGACCACATGTGTTGTTAAGAGACCCAAAACGACGCCAAATTAATTAGTGCGCTTATTCACTTATCTTAGCGCCTGTTCTCTCTTACTACAGAGGTTAAAGGAAGGTTGATTTATAGTTCAATGCCCGGTAGCTATGTGTATTCTAAGAGTTATACCAGTTAGTCTGTTTAATAAATCCATTTGAAAATATTTAACGGTCCTTGAATCAAAGGTCTCCTAAAATTAAATGAATAAAAAATAAAATAAAACCGGCTAAGTGCGTGTTGGACTAGGCACAATGAAGGGTTCCGTGGTTGGGATGAATTTATCCCAAAAAAAAACTTAACATTGTAGTTGAAAAACATGTTTTCCCATGCATCGATATACGTCACGGTGAATTCTCCAACTGCAAATGAACGTTTGTAATCACAAAAAAAAAAACCTATTATAATTTAACTATTTTCGGACTTTTTCCTTTACCTGTGCTGTGAGACCTTGTTTCCTGCCAAATTTCATGATTCTAAGTCAACGGGAGGTACCCTGTAGGTTTTCATTTATTTGCCAGTATCAAAATATGTCTCATAAATGGACGTATTTTTTTAGAGCTCGTACTACGTATTTGATATTAATTTCAACTTGATTCCTCCACGTGTTCCTGAGAAAAAGGGTCTTGACAGACTGACGGCCGCACAACGAAGTGATCTTAAAAGGGTTCCGTTTTTTTCCTTTTGAGGTACGGAACGAACTTAGTTTTAGATGTTAGAGACGCTACATACAAGACTGTTAATTTCAATGAATTGGACGACAAGAGAATCAATTGTAAGAGATTTTTAATGTCCAAATTATGTAAACTTGCTGAGCTGAATTGAATCTTCGATTAAGGCCTGGCAAGTAGCAATGCGCGTTTTACATTACCTCATTTGCTACCTGAGTTAATCTGAATCGAACGCTACGGGATAGCAATTTCGAAAGTATGTATGTGTTCAGAGTTAACATACATTTTCAATTTAAATGCGCGTCGGGCATGTTTGCTAATGCAAGAGTCGATGACTTTTACCCCATTATGCGTACGAAAACAGCTTCTCGGATTCGCTGGATTCGGGGGAGCGCCAACAGAATCCTAAGGATGATCTCTGAGAGGTCTGCAGTGCTGGGTAGGTTCATCCAGCTTCACGTGACGAGATGATACTATGATTTTTTTGACATGAGGGATTTTATTATTAGTATTTTGAATTTTATGAATGATGACTAACATAGTTTAAAGAGCTTTGTAACTAACAATTTATGGACAAATCAAAAGGTTTAAGACAACAGAAAACTTTGATAGGAAACCAGCACGCGTACCATGACCACTTCTGTCTGTTCTCTACGAAGACAAACTGACATTTCTTGTCTTAAGTTTTGACATCTGCGCCGTAGAAATATTTCTACAATCTGTAATTTTGTTTTGTCTTTTATTGCATGCCCTGCATGGTACAGTTTTGTCCCTGTTATTTTATTTTACCTATGATTTTGCAGGACTGCTGAAATCATCACCATTATCATCATTTCAGCCGAAAGACGTCCACTGTTGGACATAGGCCTCCCCAAATGGGGGGGTTTGCCATAATCACCACGCTTGGCAGGCGGGTTGGCAATCGCAATATGGTGTTAAAATGCATAGAGACCGCTGCTACCCATTCTCTAGTAAGTCCCTTATTGACTTTTTCGACACCCACGGGAAGAAATTTGACGTTCGAAAAGTGCTGATTCTCAGCCTAGTTTAAATAAATGACTTTTGAATTTTGAAATGGGTTGGTACTACTCTTTACGTCCGGCACCACACGGACTTCGAAATCATATTGATCTTTATTTCCGTTAAAAGTTGGAGTCCAGTAATGTGACAGTACGTCAGTCAGTCCAGCGCTGACTTGCAACTTGGCTCGTGTAGATAATAGTTTCAACCCACTTCAGTGCCGACTTCGCCCCCTCAAGTTAGTCCAGTTGACTAACCTACCCGTCTATTTTCAGGTCCAGTAGTTTCCCCCGCCTGACTTACTGACTTACTGCCGATCACGTCTACATTAACCCACTGAGTGGGTCCGAAATTCCGAGCCACTGGGTCCAGTCACTGCCATCGTATTAACCAGGCATTAAATAAGGTTGTCAGTGGTAGCAACCCAACAGGTTGCGGCCACTGACTAGGCTGTCAAAATCACAATGACCTGTGTTCTTGTTACGATAAGGTTGCTATTGAGTTGCTGCTGCCAGGGGTAAAATAACTGTGGAAGGACTGTATGAATGCTGGCCTTCAATGTTTAGAAATTGCCAACATTATATTATAGACGGGTATAGTTTTAAATTCAGCACAGATTTCAATAACAAACACTGAAATACAATAGTATGTACTTCAGTAATCCTCTCTAACCGAATTCTATTTTAGTTTCTCGGTGTGGCCTTAAAGTGTGTGGAATTAATACGGGTCACGCCAGATTATTGGATTTCCTAAAGGGAGACGAGGATCAAACTTCGGGAACCCAAGATTTGCTAACCGTATATCTCAAATGGAGAAACGATTACTTTGTTTGTAATGCTGCGCAAATTAATTATTTTATTCAAAAGTCATGCAGCATCTACGTCGCATAAAATCGGGACATATTTTTTCATTCTTGCGTTAATTATATCTATTATCATGCTTAGATATTACGTCTGCGAAGTTTCTCTAGCTAGCTGATTTAATTTGACACTGCACACATAACTTGGAACTGGAACGATTCTATTAAAACTATCTAATTTATTCAGATTATTAATAGGCATTTCTTTTGTCTGATCATGCTTTTTGGGCCAATTTTTTTATAAAAGGTTTAAGATAACATTGTTTGGAACCGACATATCTAACCAGAATTTCAAAGAGTTGAAAATCACATTGTGATGTTCAACGACCCGGCCAGCTCCCTTTCACAGAGGGCAGGATTCAGTCTCAGGATTTGGAACATTAGGTATACGCTGATTATGTCATGTTTAATGTATATTAATTTGATGACCCTTACCTCTGAATGCTGTAAGTGAATGGCCTGAAATCTCTGGTCAGAGCTGTATGTAGTGAGGCCGACTGTGAGGAGATGATAGTCTTTTCTTCTTATCCACGATACCTGGAACAAAAAAAAAACAACAAGTGACAATCGTTTTCAAAGCGTTTCGTATTTCTACGACGATTTTCAACGAGATCGACGTAAGTTTTTCAGTATAGTTTGACTGAGTTATGAATGTGTGGCGAGGCGGGGGGCAGCGTTGACGAATGAGCGGCGGGCGGGACGCCGCGCGTCGTAAACTTTGACGAATAAGCGGCCTGCACTGCTCCCATCACACCGCGCCTAAGGCGCCTAACAGCGATCTCGGTCAAACTATAACTTATGTCAGACCTATACTTTTTGTCGTCTCTATCCTCATTATCGCTGATAGAGTGGCACTTTATCAAGACCCTCTTGATTTGTATTGCTGCTTAATTTTTCAATTCCTTTAAACCATTTTGATGGCATATAAAACGCCACATGCGAATCACGTATCATACTGACGTCACGCAAAATCCTGCATCGCGCAAGCAGAGTTTACCGCGTGACGAGTATATTATATACAACGCCCCGACATCACTCGTCGGGCAGTAGCTAACCAGACACAACACCCGTCTGTTCGGAGGATCCTCCCTTTTCTATGGAGGTTGAGGGAACTTTACATCCTGTACCTCTATACTATCTTAGAGTTTACACGTTCTAGATTATACCGATTTCTGGGGATTCTGAAAAGAGTTGTGAAAACAGCTGTGTATATTACTTAAGAAGAATTTAAAGCTACGGTATGGAAGTGATCACGAGAGCTATTTCATATAAGAGATTTTGGGAGTGTGTATTTATAATTAGTTTACTCGCAGAAAGTTTTACAATAATATTATGAAGACGAATAATATATTATAACTTACTCCTAAGACGTCAGATTTCAGACTAAACTTTACTCAAATATTGTTTAAAATTATAATTAATATCTCTTTAAGAATAGATAGAAATATTTCTAATTGAGAATTAATAATTAATTAGAATTAATATTAATAAATTTCAAAACAATTCTGCTGAATTCTGTATCTACCGTGCTTTATTATTGTACTCAGCAGAATTGTTTTTGCAATTTATTGTTACTCCTCAGATTTTATAATAATCTTATTAATTTCATTCACAACTGAGCATCGTCCTATTTATTTCAAGCCTATTCATTAATAATAGCTACTTGATCCTTAATTGTATAATTTTATTTTTTATTTTTATTAAATGACATTGATTTTACATTCTGTGATTACTTCGTCACACACTGACTTATACGTATTAACTGTAAACTTTTAGGAAAATCGTCTACTTTTACAATGTTTGTAAATATGTGAGCACCATGTACCTGTACAAAATATTGTATAACATTTTAAAAGAGTAACGGTGGAATTGCCTATTCTTCTCCATACGAAAACTACTTTTTGGAAGGGGCGACTAGAATCAATTAATTTCTTTAAAAAAAAAAAAAAAACAAAATATTTTAAATTTTGACTTTTGTAAATTTTGACGTTCAAAAGTGCCTATTTGAAATAAATGATTTGACTTTGACCATAAATGCGAACAAACATTTTCTCCGTATTATTTTGGAAATCATTCTGAAATACAAGTAAATGTTTTTCATTTAAGTACTTTTTTCTGTGAACTCGTAAACGAGAACACGTTCCCATCGTTACTCTGAGCCTGGGTGTCTGCCAATGCATTTAAGTAACACTAAGAGAATTTATTGGTAACTTCGAACGGTGTAAAATAGCGTCTTAAAGGTCTATATGTTTAGTGAATTCCGCTATATGTTTAGTAAAGTCGTGTGTTAAATATTCAGACAAAGCACATAGCTTCAAAATTGCTAAGGATCAGGATTATAATTAAATTAAGTCTTGCAACGTTTATGTACCGTACGCGCCAAACTTTATGAGCTCTCGGAAGTTGCACGCGAAAGGCCTAATAATATATGGGTCGGTCGAAGGTTAAGCTACGTTTGCTGGGGTCAGTTCTTGGATGGGTGACCATCCATTACATATCGAGACCCCTCCATGCCTCGGAGAGCTTAGCTAATTATTTTTTGTAATGAACAAATCAATGCTGTAGGTAGGCTTCTAGGTAAAAAAAAAGATCTCTTCTCATACAGAGAAGGCACGAGCATTGATCACCACGCTTGCTCAAGACGGGTTGGCGATTTCAGACTTATATTATTAACTACACAAGTCCAGGTTTCCTCACGATGTTTTCCTTCACTGATGTCAGTAATGTCCAAGATAAACTCAAGAAAGCACATACATGAATTGAAAAAGTCACATTGGTACTTGCCCGGATTTGAACCCACAACCTTGTGCATGAGAGGCGAGGCTTCAACCACTGGGCCATCACGACATATAGGTACATACTATATTATACATATATGGTACATACTATAAAAATGTAATTTAATGCTAAGTTATGTAATTAGCTATTAATATACTTTTTAAGTAACTCGCGTACAACTTCCGAGAGCTCATAAAGTTTTTAGCGAACTGTAACAAGCCGGATGGTATTAATCATCGGCAAAAACAACGAACTTCCTTACAAAATTACATCCTCTATTTAACCCCTATAGGGGGTGAATTTTAATGAAATCCTTTTCTTAGTGTTCACCGTCGTTATATAAGGAACTCTTGTGCAAAATTTCATGCTTCTAGATCCAGCCAGTCTAGGCTGTGCATTGGCTATCTCCGATTGTTAAGTGAGTGTCAAATTATTTGGTTATTGTCATATTTTTTATTTTTTGTTCCGTCAGCCTCGATAGATGGTGTTGTATTTAAAAGTTTTATTTGCTGAATCGCGGTGTTAAGTTTCTCCGTGATTTCATGACCCCCGTTGTATATCGTAAATGAAAATTATCTCGTTCTGGGCTCGGTGTTTTCTTTGGTCAAACCATAAACACCTTGCAGGCTCCTTGGAGCTTTTAAAAAATTTAATGTAGGTAATCATTATCACAGAGAAGTGTCCTGCTGACTACCTTGTAGTCTAGTGGTTGCAATCACGATTGCTGAGCGTGAGGTCCTGAGTTCGATGGATCGTTTTGGAAAACTTTCATGATTTTTCCATGAGCAATTTCTCAGTAGCAAACCGGGTTACAGATTATGTCTGTTACTTGCAAAAATAAAAATATATTTTGCATTGATTTCAATATTATATTGACGACTCTGGTGAGTTGAGGACACCGACAACTTGGCCTGTTTGTCCGACTTTGACAAAGGCCTCCTCCATTTTTTTTTCCACTCTGTTCTGTTCATTGCTTTTCTAGTCTATTTTTTCCCTGCCATGGCCTTTATTTCTTCATCCAACCTTCAAAACTGTCTACCTCGTTTCCTGTTTCAATTTCTTGGGTACCGATATACAATGTTATTGTTGCACTTCTGAATGCCTTTTATTATATGGCCAGTCTATTTCCAGTTAAGTTTTCTTATTCTCATTGTTCCAAACTGGCAATAAGGGCCGAAACACATAACCGCGTTGCGACGCCGCAACGCTAAAATCGGCAGTTTGCGTTTCGGCGTCGCGAAAAAGAACATTATATGGTATGGTACGGTAACCAGTTCCTCGTGATTTTTGATTGTGGATAGACGTGTCTCTTCCATGGATCGTCGTAAGAAACTTATTATTTGTTATTAAGAAGACATTACTCTGTTTTAAATATACGACAAGGGAGATACTGGATACTATGGCTACGAATCCCGATGGCGAGTACTTTTCTCGAAAATACCTGAACCAAAGATGTAAATAAATCGATGCCAACGTCAGACATTTTGATTTTAAAACTGCTTCAGGGTTGACGCGTGTTGTTTGCAAGAGTGATAGAAACAAACTGAATCATTGTCAACAAGTATGACGTCATAACGGTAGAATTTGCACCGCGGTGCGGCGCCGCGCCGCTTAAATCGGCGCTGACGCCACTGCCAATTTTAGCGGCGCGGCGCGGCGCTGCAACGCAGTTATGTTTTTCGGCCCTAAGCTCGTCCCCTATTACATAGGGCTTACAAAACTGCCTAAATGTGAGTGTTCTATATGCCCCTGCCTACTCTTTAGGAGAATACAGGGGTGATGTTATATTATTCTACTACACAACTCAAACCTACCACAATCATCAAACAAATCCTTGACGCAATTCCTTTTAAATTGTTTAACTAAACAGTACTACAGACTTAAGTAGATCCAACTTGGAATATATTTTCTAGCCCACTGAATATTGAAGCGCACCTATTTAGGAATAAGCCTAGATCAGAACCTCAAGGGTCCACATTAAATTAATTGGTAAAATGAACTCCGGTCCTACAATTTATTTTCTGAGAGTAAGCTTGAAACTCACCCGAGCTTGGGTATATTTTCAAGACCGCTGAAGCGTGTGAGGTTGAAAAATAGTTGAAGTACCAGAGCGTATGAAAGGATTGGTTTTTTTCTTATTAAATATCATATTACGCTTAAGGGAATATTTGAAAATATGCTCTGATTTATCGAAACATGTTACGTCAGCTGAGTTGAGCTACACGATTAGTAACAAAATGTTTACACTGGCTGAACAAGCCCACCCAAATCTGTGTGAATTTTTTCTCAAAAGACCATTTCAGACGCTAATCTACACACACATCTTCACATGATCACGTCACACATCTTCACGTCTTCACATGATCTGACCAAGATTATTTGTGAACTGTAAAAGACAAAGACTGTAAACGACCTCTGATTTTGTTTCGGCCTTTCTTCGCGGAGTAGTCAGATAGAAAACGCCGACCTCATCTAGTTTTCTAAATATGATTGACGTGTAAAACTGTTTGTTCAAACCTACTTAGGGCACGTTCACACGTTCCACAAGTGGTTGTGGAACGTGTCGAGTTTTCGTTGTGGTGTGATTGCGGTTGAGGTCAACCACACCACAACGAAAACTCGTGGTCGGGCACAAATTTGTATAAAAATAAATACATAGTTTATTCAGACCAC
This sequence comes from Agrochola macilenta, assembly GCA_916701695.1. NCBI lineage: Eukaryota > Metazoa > Arthropoda > Insecta > Lepidoptera > Noctuidae > Agrochola > Agrochola macilenta. The sequence continues at coordinate 2,179,078 of OU753576.1, forward strand.
ATTGCAAACACAACGAGCTGTCTGTCTTCAATCATTAGTTACAACGTACCACATCGCAACTACTAGCGACAACGCAACCACAACGCAACTGCAACGAGTTGTATCATTTATTGAATAAATTGTAACTACAAAAATAAACTGTAACTAAATTGGCCAGGGAGGTGTAACTTGAAAGCGCTTTTGATATTGAAATATTTTTCTAATTCCTTTAGAATTGGTTTTACTACATTCAATAGAGCAACAGGTAGTGGTTTAAATGGCTTCTAGTTACTCGGGCGTTTGATCCTTAGGGATATTATTAATATCAGTAAGCTGTGGTCCCAGTTCAGGGCAAAGGTCACTTCTGACAATACTGAGCATTTATCACCACGCTTGTTTGCTTGTTCCTTTTTTGTAGATTTTAACAACATAACGCTTGTGTTCGAAGCGGTTGGCAGAGGTGTACCTATATTATGCCAGTTATTCAGACTCCGAGCTGCTACTGAGAAAGTCCTGATGGAAAAACCCAATATAATTTACTCGACCTGAGGATTGAACCGAGGAGCCCATGCTCAGTTGCGCTTGCGACCCCTAGACCGACGAGGTCCCATGTAATGGAGCCCCCATTACATGGGACCTCGTCGGTCTAGCCTGTTGATATGCAATTTTAAGTGTGTACGAAATTAACTGGTCCAAGTTTACACCCAAAGCCAGCAATATCGTCGTCCTTATGAACCAAGCGTTTAGATGTTAAATGCGCAATCCACACAAGCTCTTCTCATTTTTTTTTTTTTTTTGCAATATGGGCCTGCTCTTGACTTCGATCTAGCCTGATAAAAAACGGTGGGTGACGTTTACGATGGAATGAGCGTGCCCAAAAGATGCCTGATCCCTCTTGCATTAAAGGCTGATGACATAGACGCTGGCAGAGAGTTCCACACTTTGACCGTGCGCATAATAAATGTGGAGGAGAAGCGCTTAGTGCGACTAGTCAGCATATCGACCAAGTGCGGATGGTAATCCGGTAGTGAAAGAGAGAGGGTGGGATGTCGTCGAAGAGCTCCTAGTATAGTCTGTAGAAGATCGACAGGCAAACAACATTACGCTGATAAGCCTCCTTTAGCCTGCTTTAAGCCGTCCTATTGATTGATTTTTAAAGGTCTTTATTAACAGAAAGGTAAACGAAAGTAATCAAAAAGATCATATTGTAAATGTAAACTAGTGTGGCGGCATCTACATCGCCACTTGCGAACTACGCATCAAAGACCTGACCTCACACAAAATCCTGACGTCACACAAATCCTGCATCGCACAAATTGAGTTTACCGCGCGAACGATTTAATAAGACTATCCGACATCATTCCTTGGGCAGTTGCCGCCAGACACAACGCCCGTCTGGTCGGAGGATCCTCCTTTTTAATGGGGATGAGTGAAATTTACACCCGTTCCTCATGCCTCTAAGCTAGCATAATCCGAGCAATGTTAAATAGGCTAAATTACCTCTTTCTAACTTGCAATATGTATGACTGTTAATGTGACTACTAAATATTTGATTGATACATATAACATTGTTTTTTGTTATGTAGGGTTTGAAGACCCAAAATTTTAATATAAGTAACAGATTTATGAGATGACTGATGATTGAGAGAATTACTAATGTTATAAATAAGAAAGAAAACTGGAGCTATTGCCGCGATGTTTTTTTTACCCAGTACTACTAAAGAGGGAACGGTACGTAATATGCTTTTTTTTAAAGGCTGTCTTTCGGACGTAAATTTCGGTCAATCTGCACAAACGATTTCCAGTGCTTCACAATACAAACTCTGAAAATAAGAATATTTCCAGAAAAACCTTCCTTTCAAAACTTAAGTTATGTTCATAGATAGTTTCTACGAACATAATTAATCTTCATTAACTCCTCAGTAACCAAGAAACCGGTTAAAGCCGGATATAGCCGGATTACGTTATGTGAGTGTTAATTACGGTTTGCGATTACTGATTCAGCGTAATGGCGTTTAATTATGTAGCTATTAGGTATAGCTACATAATTAACCTTGTTTTCAAGCTAAAGCAGGTGTCCTCTCTCTCCTTTACCAAGGGTTTCGAGAAAATGTAAAGCTACGGATTCCTAGAAGCGCGGTAGCCGCCAACGGCCGCAGCGATGCCTGTCATGAAAATGATGACAGCGGCAAAGTTATAAATCGTTCAATTCGCTCTACCGCGTCAAAACATAGACGAGTTTCTGTTTCATTTTGTCAAAGCTGCCTCGTAATGACGCAGTGACTTTCCTTGATGGTCATGGAAACGCTTTTTAATAAATTAGGCTCACTCTTCTCAATAAGGACACTTTTTCGTATGACTAAGTACGGTGAGGACAAATCTAGCGATTTAAATCTTTAGGGGTTTGACTTTATGGTGTCAAAAACACTTCTGGAAAATCTCGGTATTTAATAAATAATAATAAAATTTATTTTTACACTTGGAAAACATACATAAGTACACAGGATTAAAAATATATTGTACAATAGAGTCACATTATAGGGCGAACTGATGCCTCCTAAACTAGGCCAAAGCCTGTGTTTTAGGAGCCAAGGTTCCTCCAGGTATGACAAACAACTGGTATTAAGTGTCGTGCAAGTACTTATAGTAACATAACATAAATTAAACAAACAATGCCTTAATTTAAATACAGTATTAGTTCATTTAAGAGGGCCCTTCCCGGTCCGTCTATCGTCAACGCGAGCATGGTCGAAAAGCTTGTTGTTGCAAGTGAGAACTGCTAAGCGAGAACGCGATAACATTGTACGAAAAATTGTTTGTAAAAAGTTGTATCAGGAAATACGTGTTTTTAAGTAAACCTTACAAGTTTGTGAAAAAAATGTTTAATATTTAGAATTTCCATTACATGTGCGAGGTTTCTATGCGGATGATTTCTTTACTTTTACCAATTATGAGTATATTATGACCGGCCAAAGTTTGGGTAAAATTTGTGCAAAAAAGTAGATTTTTGGAGGCTTATACTTGGAATTTGTTTCTAAATTTTTTTAATTTTTACTTTCATAGAAACCTAGATATAGTGCACAAGATACATATTAGTTTAAAGGTTTCAATGAAAGATGTGTTACTACGCCATAATCACGTACGAGCGTTTGTATGAAAAGTATACGGGTTGGCCGCTCTAAGAGACAATTGTGACATTTGTGTTTGATTCCCATTTGTTTGATTACTCGTACAAGCCCTCTCCTAGACGTTTCCAGAAATACAAATTTTCCAGGGAAGGAAGTATAATATTGTAGCCACACTATCGTAACAGACTGTCTCGATGCTCTAGTGGTCGCAAGCGCTACCGTTCGGTCCTGGGTTCGGTTCCCAGGTCAAGCAAAGTATTATTGGGTTTTCTACCAGGTATTTCTTAATAGCAGCCCGGAGTCTGGATTTTTGCCCGGTTGACGGCAATAGCCTCGACCCCTCTTACATGGAACTTAAACATAACTAGTGAAATACGGGTGTACTATATAGGTATACCTTTGCTTACGCCTTCGGGGTTTAAAGCCGTGATGTTATGTGATGTTTAATATATCCATTTGTTTAATTGCAAGCAATCTCCTAAACACTTCCAAGAATACTAGATTACCTGGAACGCAGTATAATAATGCAGCCACCAGTAGTACTATCGTAATATATAAATACTTATAGTCATCCAGACCCTATTTCGGCCATGGCAGCCAATCTCAACGGAGACTTGCCTTCGGCGCGGGAGATATTATAGTGCACAAGTATGTGCGCAGACACAGGTGTCTCTCTTCTCTCATTCTCATCCGGAACGGCAATCCGACACGGCCGGAGAGAGATCAGGCGCAGGACCAACGGCTTAACGTGCTTTCCGAGGCACGGGGGTATCCCACTGCCAACTTCCAAACTCCGGGCTGTTACTAAGAAATTCCTAATGGAAAAACCCATTAATATTTTGCCCCACTCGGGAATCGAACCCAGGACCCTACGCTCAGCAGTCGCGCTTACGACCACAAGCTACTATCATAATACAAACTAATCAGAACGCTATAATTTTGATAGCCTAAAACAATGCAACCGAGCTCAATCAGCGTTGCATGCAATTTAGCTAAATTAATCCTTAGCTTAATTATAGCTGTTTATGGTATACTAGGCAGTAAGCAGGAATGTTTAGTTAATGACAATTTACTGATAAAATGTTTCGTAAGTTTATTAGAGGAATATTTTGTAGACCGGTCAATAATAATTCGAAAAGATACTGTGTTTATGATACTCAAACCCAAACTCAAAACATTTATTTCAATTAAACCATTTACAGGCACTTTTGAATTTTCAAGGAGTCGGTCAGTTAGAAAGTTGAAGCTAGTTATCAATTCCAAAACGTTTCTTTATATCTCTATGGAGAAGAACGGGCAATACACTCCAAGGACACTGTTTTAAATATATATATTAAAAAATCCTGGGTACATTATTCTTGTTGCTTCTATATGTAAGAATAATGCAAAAAAAAAACAAAAACGATTAAAAATAAGCCCTGGCAGATAAGAGATGACCAGTCTCAACTGACGGCGCCCGTTCACGAACATGACGCGTGGATCAGCACCATCCAGCTCAACCATTTTGTAGGGAACCGAATGATCCAACATACTCTGTGGTTACCAATACAGAAGTAAATTTCTAAGATTTCAGCTTTATTAAGTGTGTTTTATTGAATCGCATCAATAAGTTCGCAGATACAGATTTTTTTTTCGATTTAATTTCAAGTTTTTTGTCGTTTATTTTAGTATTTTTTTTATGTTTTTTAATGATTTACAGTTTTTGTCTATTTTCGATTCAGTGTTATGTAATTGAAAACTTTAATCTAACATGTATTTTTTGTTGCGACTTGTCTTCCCCAGAAATGTTAAAAATTTACAAAATAAAAATACTAAACCACCATTATACCATTTTTTTATACTTCCCTAACTTTTTTAACGGCATTACAATTGTGTCCATAAAAACGGGCCACCAGCTGCTTCCATTTTTATAACTGCATCCCATGGGATAGGTTCTTAAACTCTCTTTAAATTATTTCATCACCGCTGCTCTCAAAACGGTGAAAGAAAACATCGTGAGGAAACCGGCATGTCCTAGAACCAAAAATTCGAAAACATGTGACTTCTACCAACCCGCACTTTGCCCGCGTGGTGGAGGCCTTCCACAGAGAGGAGGCCTGTGGCCCAGTGGTGGGAACATTATCGGCTGATTATGTTAAATTAATAATTAGTTAGTTTAGTGTCCCACAAATTATAAATGTATTGCAGGGCTAAGCAGCCAGCCAGCAGTGTGTTGGATCATTAAGCTCCCTTCAAAATGGTTGAGCTGAATGGTGCTAATCGATGCGTCATGTTCGTGAACGGGCGCCGTCAGTTGGGACTGGTCAACTCTTAGCTGCCTAGGCTGATTAAAATTTTTGAATTGTTCTTTGTTTTATCTTTTTATTACGGACGCGGACATGTTTAATTTCAACATGAATGATGTATGTAACCAATATTTTGTAACAATTTATATAAGAGTGTTCGTGGAGTGTCTTGCCCGTTCTTCTCCATAGGTACCTACTACGCTTTGAAATGGGCAACTAGCTTCATATTTTTGACTGACCGATTCCTCGACAATTCAAAAGTGCCTGTAAATGGTTTAATTGAAATAAATGCTTTGAGTTTGAGTTTGAGCATGCTTCATGAAATGCGTTATGCGAAATGAATGCGTTTATGTCTACTGATGAATTTGGGACCCTAAAGCCGTTTGTCCACCGCGACGTCAACGGGACGTCATCGAGAACAAGCAGACGGTGCCGAAGTAACGATACATACATTTACTATGGCCTCGTGTCCACCGTGCAACTACACCGGGACGTCACGCTCGGTTCGAATAATCTCGTTTTTCGTTGACGTCCCGTTGACGGTGGCGGGTGAACAAACGGTTTAACCGAATAAATTATAATTTAAATCTTGCTAAGATATGCAGCAATGAGTAAGGAGTAAGATTATCTATATCTTCCATCTATCTAAAATAAAATACTGTGGTAAACGCTTCACTTGAGAACGGCTGGACCGATTAGGTTATTTTTTCATTTAAAATATCCGATATAGTCCAAATGAGGTTTTTATGGCAAGAAAAATTGGAAAAATTTCAAATTCGGGTAAAACAGAACGTCTTTTTTTGTATGAAATTAAGACTCACTCACGATCCAAGGACAGGCAAACGTCTGTCAGGTCAGCTAGTTTAAAAAGTGAGTATAGACTAGAGCATTTACTTATAACAGAACATCGAGCATTCGCCGTTTTTACATTTTATCGATCCGCACTTTGTACACGATGTCGATGTTTTGTTACAATCTGTTGGTGTAACATTTTATCGAGCAAAGGAACGAGCGCGAACAACGCGGAGTGAAGTGCGCGGGCCGAGGGCAGCTCTTTACATCGAACGCAAGGTAGAAAGTAAATGTTACAGGCTCACTCGTCGTGAGCATTACGTCGCACGCAACATCGAGCAATTGCAGGAACGTTAAAATAGATGGAAATGCTTTTTTAAATTGAGCTTTTGTTTGTATTGTACCATTCGTGAGAACGTAATGGCTCTTACATACTATGCCGGCGGCATGGCCGCGCGACGCGTACCCCCCGGCTTTTGTGCCTTCATTTCGGCTTTGTGCGGCAAGGCCCGGCGCGCCGGCATAATGTGGAAGAGCTATTATATTACATGGAAATCCTCGACAAAATGCTCTAGTGTATGCTCACCTCAAAATACAATATAAAAGACAAATATTGTTACACAGTATTGTTTTGTTTCAACAAACATAATCGTGCTATTAAAACATTTCTTGCTCACAAACTACATATTTAGCAGCTAAGCATATTCTTGACAACTATAAATTGTAAGGCGCTTGCAAGATGCTGCTGCAGTTAAGCTTACAATTTATGATCTGCAAGTCTAGGTACTAATCCAGTTGTATAATCTATTGTGATATTAACACAGTTGCCTTCATATTCATGAATGTCTGGTCTAAAATGGTGGTGTATAATGTATTGTTGTCTCTGTCCATTGTCGTTAAAGTGACAAGGACACCTGATGTTTAGCGTTAACCTCATTCTGCCTGTTGAAAGCTTGAATCGAGTGGCACGTTTACTTTGTATGGCACTTTGTTCTGTAATAAATAGGGTATTTGATCACTTAGTCTGTTACAAAAGTGTCGGATAAAAGTGTAAACAAATCCTGTGTGGTTTAATGCTTACGCAATCACTAAAGGAAATTAGTAACACATTCATCTGTATTTATGAAGGTTAAAACTTTTTATCTTATCTTTTTAATAATAATTATTCTTTGAAAAACAGTATTAAATTGTAATTGAAAAATCATCGACGAAAATTGAGGTTATTAAATTAACATAAAACTGATGTGATGCTATGTTCTATGTAGGTGTCAAATATGCTACCAACTGTTATAATTTATGCTCACAGTAACTACCCGTTTAGCCTGTTGAAAGAACAATGCTGGCATTTAGTCTATTGTATTACCAAAGACCAAACTGCAATGGGCATGTGACCGCCCGTATTTTTCTGAATATTATAAAAAAAAAAAATATATAAGTAAAAAAAATATATAAAAAATATAATAAAAATAAAATAAATAAATAAAATATAATAATATAATATAATTATTTCATTATTTGATATATATAATATTCTAAATATTATTAAAAATTATCGAAAATTAATTTTAAACGGGTTTTTTATTTTAATATTTATCTTCTTTTTTTTCACCAATTTTTCTTATATTTTTTTTACAAAATAATTATGGATATAGGATTTATGGACTACTTGTGTTTTTTTTAATAAATACAGTTTTTTTTTTTTAGATCTGCCCTTCCGTTTCTTTTCCATATTCAACAGACTATGGAATTAAAATGGAGAGGAAGAAAATTTAAAAAAAAACGGCTATTGATTTTCTAAAAAAAAAACGGTTGTTATTTGTTAATTTTAGTAAAAAATTTTAGTTAATCCAATAAAATAATAACTCATAAGCTTTTAGGGATAATAAACAGAATCCAAATCGAGCCAATATCATCACAGAATATTGCAATTGCTACAATTTTTTTATTTTTTATTAACATGAACAATATTGAAGATTAGAATTAAAAATATAATTTTTCATTAATATTCAGAAATATATGGGCGGTTACATGCCCATGGCCGACATTGTATATTAATTCAGAACATTAGAATGTCCATGTTATGGTCTTCACAGAACACGCCAGTTTCAGTTAATTTATTATTTTACACCTCTGCCTAACCGTTGTAAACAACAAGATGTTATGTTATGTTAGGTAAATTCAGATTTGTTTTGTTAAAATAGAAAATGTTGGTTATCACAGTTTCACCACAACTACCTTATAAAACACTACGGAAGTTACGGCTTTCCTGAACTAAAAGCATAACAATAAGAATAATTAACTGCACCACATACATTTAACAGCAGCTCAAGCTAAGCTTACAAATTAGCTCACTTGTAAGCTGCCAACTACTAAATGCATTACATTTTATACCGCATTTTGTAGCTTGGTTTGCATTTATTGTTCTGGGTAGTTTGGTTGGGTTCATTTCATTTAGTTAGCCTGCATTTTGGTTGGTTATTTGTCGTGAAACATTTCATCATCAGCATGATTATCCATATTAAGTCCACTACTGTACACAGAGATGTACAAGATACCTAAAAAAAAGTATCTGGAATACAAGATTCAAGATACCTTTATATAATGTATTTTAAATAACACATACAAGATATTTTTGGAAACAGTATTTGAAATACAGGATACAAAATACGTGTTTGCTAAGTACATTTTCAAGATATAAAATACTTTTTGAAAGAAAACATACATTTATTAATTGATCAAGTGATTAATCGCGTAAATGTCACGAAATGATAAGACCAGTTTTTCAAACATTTATCACTCGTTTTTCTTCTATGAGGTCTTATTATCATCCCCATAAAGAGAAAAGTCGCTCCACAGGGGCGGAACTCGGCAAACAGGTTTTATATAAATATATTTTTTATTGTAGGATAAGACTGGTGTCTTCATTATTTAAATATTGTAGCGGTTCTAAGTCAGTGTGCTATGCTGCCAGGTAGACCCTGTGTCGTTGTCGCTACCATCACGAGCATAAAACAGATATAGTTGTAGGCACAGATGAATACAGATGGGACACTCCGCGATAAATAAATAAAATAAATTAAAATTTTTAGTGTGCGTTCAGTTCTATGTTTTATGATAGATGTAAAAAAAATGCATACATAATGAATACAAGTACTTTACCTAACTTAGTATTTAGAAAATACTAAAATACGAAAAGAATGTATCTAAATAAAATATACAAAATTAAAAATTATATAAGTATTTCAGATATAAGATAAAAATACGTATTTTTTATCTTGTATCTGTATTTTAAATACTTGTATCTAAGATATGTCACATCTCTGGCTATACATAGACCACTTCGAATCGTGATATCGACCGATTCTGTGCTTTTCTCATCCAGCAGGTTCCCACGAACCGTAGTACCGAGTGGTCGCTCTACCTTGTGGGACGCCTACACATGCTACGTCTTCCGATACACGCTCGCCATTCCATAAGCTTTCGGTCCCGTAAACCCACCGTTCTGCAAGTAATGTTTCCCGTAATAGAATAAGAGGCCAGCTTATACTGGTTGTGTTATCACTGACGTGCGGCCTATTGTACCTATTACTTACAGTTCGAATATTTTTTTATGTATTTACACATATTTATTGAATAAATTGTATATGAAAGGCGTCTCTTCAGTAATTTGGTGGATGAGCCCAAATAAATGTGTAAAAAATATAAAAACGGCCAAGTTCCCGTTGGACCGCATACGAAGGGTTCCGTACCACCGTGCAATGTTTAACTCATTTTTTTTATTGGTTCACGTTTCGTGTATGGGGACCCCCTTTAATTTATTCCTTTATTTTATTTGTATTATTTGTTGATAAAGCGATACTAGAAATACACAATCTGTGACAATTTAAACTGTCTACTTAGTACGGTTCATGAGATACAGATCGCTGACAAACAGACGAACAGCGAAGGCCTAATAGGGTTCCGTTTGGCACCCTTCGGGTACGGAACCCTAAAAAGGTCTACATAGAACCAAAAAAGAGACTATAATTTACTATTTTTTTGTCCCTAATAAATAAATAAATAATAACTCGGGTTTAAGATTCGTTTTTAAATCTACTTTATATCTATGTCACAAAAAAAAAGTCTGCAATTAATTACATAGGACCAAAAAAACATAAACGCTTTTTCTATTTTAAAACTAGAAACGTAGTATTGACTATTACTAATTACTTTTCTTAAGGTTAATTGAGTCCAATTAAGTACTATTTGACCTTTTCATTATTAAGTTAAAGGTACCTTTTCTTAAGAAGCTTTTTTGCTCAATTATTTCAAGTCAATGAATTGCTTTTCTTTATTTATTTTTGACATTTATCGTCTAAAATAAAAAAAAGCAGTGTAATTTATTTTTCTCTCGACTTGTTTACATGCTTTTGATGAAGTTAAGTTTATATATTGACGTTAAGTTTATATATTGATTATATATAAGTTGTGTATTGACTTAATTCAAAAGTTATTAAGTTATTTTAAATTTTCAGGTGAGTCGTACGTTGATTCAAATGTGATTCGCGACCGTAACAAATATGTTAATACATAATATAATATACAGTAGGCGCTCGGTAATCGGGCGCTCACTAATTCGACACGTCCAATAGTCCGGCGGTTTTTAAGTTAGCTCTCTTACCATAGATATCCGTCTCCTCTGTAATCCAGCAGGTTTAATAAAAAAGTGTAGGATTATAGAGCGTGCGCATTAATTTAAGTTAGCTCTCTTACCATAGATATCCGTCTCCTCTATAATCCAACAGGTTTAATAAAAAAGTGTAGGATTATAGAGCGTGCGCATTATTTTAAGTTAGCTCTCTTACCATAGATATCCGTCTTCTCTGTAATCCAGCAGGTTTAATAAAAAAGTGTAGGATTATAGAGCGTGCGCATTAATCGTTGTCGTTCTGCAGTTCGGTCTGATTCTACTAGGTATTATTACGTAAACTAATAAAGATTTTTACTTTGCAAATCTGTGTTAAAATTATTTCTTAATGGCTAGCTGACATTTCCTATAGAAATCCAATATTCCGATAATTGGTAAAAAAAATGGGTGCCGGATTACCGAGCGCCTACTGATTATTATATGTTTAACAGAATTATAATCATTAAAATCATCAATACTGCTCTCTTAGTTAGAATTGGCGTTAAATGTCATGATTTGATGAAATAGTCATTCAATGGGGCCAATTTGAACTTTATTGATGCTTTACAAATTATAATCATAATTATGTGGAGAAGCAGTACAGATGCACCTACACTGTTTTCAGTTCAAAAGAAATTTGTCCGTATCTTAGTAAATATACAACAGATAGATAGCTGCAAACCCCATTTTATAAACCTGAACATTTTAACTCTGCATTGTATATATATACTTGAAATATGCAAATTCGCTCATAAACACCAACACTTTTACACTAAACGAGAAGACATACAAACAAGTTACACACTCCGATACAAAACGCGACTAAACTTACCAAAATCCCGCCTAAAAATACATTCAACAAGCCCTCTGGTTATGTCAATAAAATATATAATAAATTACCCGAATCAATCAGATTGTAAAAAAGCTCCATTCAAGAAATAAATTAAAAAAAAATTTATTAAGATAATGATAGTACAGTGTAAACGAATATTTAAATGATCAATCTCTGAAACTCATATAAAATAGGTACACAAAAAAAAGTTTTTGTTTTTATAATAAGTTAGATTAAAAGTTAAACGATAAGTCCTCATCTCGACCTTTCTACTATATTTCTTTAGCTATGCCCGACAGGGTCCACGATTGTTCCTCAAGAAAATGTTTACCACCTAAGCAGATACATTGTGGAATGCAATAAAGAATTGAGTATTGAGTAATTTTGTACAATACTCGTATATTATTTTGGTTGACATTTAAGTTGATACTGAACAGCAAATTGCTTAAAACGTAAGTAAGTTGTTAGTACTACGAGTATCAAACAAGATTTTCATATTTGAAATGTACCGTTTGAAAACAAAATCCTGAGAACACGATGACCACATCTGCTTCACACCATGATCATAGATGTCTGACCCTTTTTTGACCACTTGGAATAGAACAAAAGAAACAAACATGAAAAAGTTTTTAGTTAAATTTTTTTTATACTTTCGGACTCATTAAAAATCTGATGCTGCGATGCTATTGGTTGCGAGCGCTTTAAGCAGAAATAGTACTTACGGTGTATAGAAATGAAATTCTATATTAGTACAGTCACGAGCACCAATATACATATAGACACTTAGCAACTTTAAAAAGTGATTTTGTCCTACTGTGGTGATTGTAACTTTGTGTTGTTACGAACATAGTATTTCGGAACCTACACTAATATGAAATAGGTCTTATCTCAAAGTTGCAGTCGTTATTCCATGCGAAAATCGCTTTTGAATTTTGCTAAGTGGATACATATTGGTGCCCGTGACTGTAAGTACATGTTGATACTGACCAACAAATTGCAAAAAAAAACGTTAGTAAGTAGTTAGTTGTTAATGAATGTCGACTGTGTCTGTCTGTGGCACCGTAGCTCTTAAACAGGTAAACCGATTTGAATGCGGTTTTTTCATTTGAAAGCAGGTTTTCTAGCGATGGTTCTTAGACGTGTTTTATCAAAATCGGTTCTGCCGTTTGTATATTATCAGCTGTTTTCTAGTTGAGGAATGGATGTGAGCGCCTTCCGCAGGTCTGATCGATTTGAAATTTGATATTCTGTCACTTCAATGATATTAAAAGAACATAGTAACCTTGAACTGATACTGCAGCATCACCTGGAATTAGCAGGATACCCAACTCCCTTACCAACTTACAGGACAGGTATCGTGTTTGGGCTCATTGGAATGGTCTCAATGAATAGGTTATATATAGATGAACAGGGTCTGGTGATGGAGTAAGAAAGAGAAATGAGGAAATGTTTGTGAGAGGAATTTTTTAAATTTTAATATAATTTAACTTGTTGTTTTATTAAGTCACAACACTTTAAAAATTGGCCTTTCTCATGTTAATCTTCATAAAATTAACATAGCTGTTGTGGTACTGACAACTCGGTCGCGATTGTGGTTTCAAACCTATGGCTTGTGGCTAGTGGCCGGTATTAACAAGCATAGTTGTATATATGTACTCGTTAGCACCTCTGAGGCGTTTCCTAGTGTGTTTGCGGCGATTCTCAGGTAACCACGAGCTGTAAACTGCTTCACTATGGGTAACTGCGGTTTATATATAACGCCCGTATTGCATGGAGAGGGAAGCAGAGATGTAGATATTGTCAAACTTTTATTGCTTGAATACGAGGGTTTTGGCTACTTTGTATGTGAGTATTTTTTTGTTGTATTTTGCGTTTTGGTGTGTTTTTCTATAACATACCGGTTATTTCATATGGTTGTCGCTAGTAGATTTGCACGTTATTCTAACCTTATTTCGTCCGTATTGCACCTCATTTTACACGTGCAGCCTGAGGGTAGATTACGCTCAAAAATCGTACAGCGCTCTTTGCGTTCAATAAAACAATGCGTTCCGGGTATTGATGGGGCTGTTCCACTTCTGTAGCACATAAGGGATGTTTGCTGATGCTCGTGTTGATTGCTTCCACGCTACGATGTGAAAAAGATGCGCTTCCGTGGAGCGCCGGGTGCGGGCCAGCCCCAACATTATACTGCAGTGTGTCGCGAGTAGACTGAACTTTTTCTATGTGAATCGCTACTGCAAGGTTTCCACATCGGTGCTAAGCTTGAAGCAGGGATTATCTTATCTTTAGGGCAGTGTTAGGCTAAGTGTGTAGGTAAAATTTACTAACATAGTTGTTAAGAAATATTGTTACTAACTAATTGAGTCCATTGTTACTTGTTAATTAAATATCAATAAATAAATACGTTTTTTATTGCTTTGGAATAACATTCAATTATTTTGTTGCCTCAGAAATCTTACCGACCGATGCTACATAATATATATTGTATGTGCCTACCTACACTATCTTATGACGATGGAGATTTGTCTCAGCGATACTAGGAAACCTTGAGTGGTATTAAAAATGTTATGCTCTCTTGAACAGTAAAGTTTTTATTTATTTACCCACACTTCGCTAGTTATGTTTAAGTCCCATGTAATTAGGGACGAGCCTATTATCATTGGAGCCCAATGGTAAGTAGCGGCCCCATTTTACGAGGTCATGCGGTCGAACCCAGACGCCTGTCTAGGATCGAACTAGGCTACTTCCAACTATATTGGGGTCGGCTTCCAGTCTAACCGGAAGCACTGAATAAAAGTATTTTACGTAGATCGACTGCCCATCTGACATTTTCAACCCAGTTACTGGGTAATACTCCTAATACCCCTTATTAAGACTGGTTGTCAGACTTCCGGACTGCTGAGTACCCCTAACAACGGTCTCGTAGTAAATGTAATTACTAAATTACTCGTATATACTTTGAGGTAATAATAAACACTTGTTACTTCCATTTATTTTTTCAACGATATTTAATATAACCTAGAAATATCAGGAACAGGACAGCACTAATGGAACTTTCTGGAATCTATTTCCAGACGTTTGACAAGCAAAATATATTACTGTAAGAAACTCATTTAATGAAGATCATTTATCATCGAATTTTAGGACAAAACGTCGAGACGATCTTATAATAAACTTGGATCAAAGTGCTATTAAATTCTTCTCTTCATTATAATCGGTCTCTGCGTGCTAAATATCGAGACCAACTGGTATTTTTTTTCTTGTTACGAGTCAAGAATGCTGTTACCACATTAGGTGTACACCACGGAGGTTCTTTTCATACTTTATCCATCCATTACTGGACGTGAAACTTGGAAAATGCCTAAGGCATTACGTCCGACCCTATACATTTATACTAAGGATATCTACACAAATTAATAACTTCATCATCTGTCTAGCGTTTTCCCAACACTGTTGGGTCGGCTTCCAGTCTAACGGGATGCAGCTGGATACAAGTATTTTACATGGAGTGACAGCCTATCTGACCTCCACAACCCAGTTACTGGGTAATACGATACCCCTTTGGTAAGACTGGTTGTCAGGGGTTCGGGCTTTTGATGACCCATAATAACTGTCAAAGATCCATGAATGACAGCCGAGACTAACGGCTTAGTGCCGAGATGGTATGGTATGTAAAGATGGTCACCCATTCACGGAATAACTGCAGCAAGCGTAGCTTAACCTGATCGATCGACCCGTGCGGCTGTTATTACTTAGTCACAAGCCCCTTAGCAACACACACAAACACAAAACAACAAATTAATGACTTGGCAGACAGATTGGTAATCCCTATTTCCTATTAGTTATTACCAGAAAAAAAAACCCCAAGAATCTTATTCAAAAACATAATTACCACGTAGGTGACCTTTATCTTACTCTCAGGAGGCCTAAATCCGATAGAACTCATTTCGTTTACGTAACAAATGACGTAAGATGTTTACTGAAGCCTATTGACCCGAAACGTTACTGAACGAAAGTTCGGATTGTAAATTCTTATTATTTTGACATTTTCATTAGGTACGTGTTACTTTACGATATTTTATTGGATTACATGAAAAGAGGTCAGATATTTGTAGGTTAAGTTTTGTAAAATTGGGGCAAAGAGTTTTTGCGATGATAGTAGCTTTGTAAATGTATTTAGCACTAACTGCGCCCGCGTCTTCACCCGCATAAGTCTGGATCCCATGGGAATATCGGGAGAAAAGAAAAAACCTTTTAAGTTTTGGGTGAAATGGTGGCCCAGTGGTAAAGGTTACTTTCCTTTGTGTACATTTTTATCGACACCACTGCTTTCAAAATGGTGAAGGAAAACATCGTGAGGAAATCTTAGAACCAAAAATTCGAAGACATGTGACATCTAGCAACCCGCACTGGGCCCGCGTGGTGAAATGAAATAAAATTGTTTATTCTGTAAATAGGATATCGGAATCGGTTTTACACGTCATATAAAAAATATTAAAAATAAGCTAGGTGAAGTCGGTGTATCCTATCTGACTACTCTGAGAATAAAGGCCGAAACAAACTCAGAGGTCGCAGTCTCTTTTAAAGTCCAGACATAATCTTGGTCAAGCCATATGCGGACCATGTAGATTCGTGTCTGAAATGGTCTTTTGAGGAAAAAACCACACAGATTCGAGTGGACCTGTTCAGTCAGTGGAAGCATTTGTCAGTAATCGTGGAGCTCAACTCAGAACTTAAGGTGGAATATTCTGGTGGATTATGGCCCACTCCCTGTCACAGTGAGGAGGTCTATGTCCCAGCAGAGGGCAAATTATAAGCTAATTTATTATGCTAATACCTATCAACCAATAATTTGTAATTAATGAAGTCGGTTAAAAAGTAAAATGTTTAGGAAAATTTCCCGTCATGCCTGTAATGTTTCGAATACTTGCAAATTACAATACCTACGTACAACAAAAGGTAATCAAAATCAGATCAATCATTCACTCAGGTTTAAAAACCTCTTTGTCCTAAATAAAATACCACTTACTGGGCAATTTTATAAATGACCAAAAATTTTTATTTATTTATAACTCATCGATATTACACAGATTTAGTTCTCAATTTGAATAGATTGTATAAAACTCATAAGTTGATAATGTCAAGCTGACACCTGAATCACTGAAAATCCAAATGTTATTAAAATGTCTAAATCCAAGTAAAGGTTGGACAGTTAAATTCCGGCTTTTGACAATATTTCAATTTCTTCCAAATGTTGCCACCTGAGGCATCGTACATCTTTCGCCAATCCGTAAGGGAATGGTATCTGTGATGGGCGGTAGCGAGGCGGGAGCATAAGTGTGGCGATTTTAAGTGTCGTGCAGCGAAACTTAAAAAAAACACGAGTAGAATAGAATCATATTTGCTTAAAAACATGATACAAAAATAAAAAATAATTAGAGTACCTACACATGGTCTGTTTTTTTTTTTTTTAGTATGGTCTGTTCTAAAAGTATCTGACGAAAATGTAAACAAATGGATCAGAAAACGTACCTGTGGATCAAATTGTAGTGCCACTTACAAATTGAGTGCTTTGGTTTGATTAATCCGTAATTCTGATACGTCAATTTTCGTCGATGACTTTTCAATTACAATAATTAATAAATTGTATCTAAAAGTTATGAAGTTGACACCTTTTCAATACAGAATATATTACTAATTCTCTTTAGTGACTGATTACGTAAGAATCCAACCCACACAGGGTTTGTTTACACTTTTATCAGATGATTTTGGAATAAATCATACCTACATAACAATTGCGTTCCAAATGGTACACTATTAAATGGCACGATGCAACATAATGACATATTATGTGCGTGACGTTAATGGGATTATCCACTCGCTGAACCGATTTGACAACTCTTGGCGCGTACGTGAACAAGTCGGTACGTTTGGTCGGAAACATGGGCGGGCTATGTAGTCGATTTGTACCATTTGAAGGTAATTAAAACGATTTAGCCTTTGAAAGGCAATTGAAACTGAATGTATTATAATCAAATGCCATTGAAGAATCATCCTCAATTTGAAATGATTGAGGATATAAGTTACTTATGTCTATGTAACATAAATTAAATGGGCATAAATGAAATGAAACGCTATTTGAGTATCAAGCACCGCACTTCTTTGAAGTGTTTTGTCTTTGAATGATGAAACCAGAAGAAACAATATTTCTTATCTTAGGAGATAAGGTTAAAAAATAAGAGTTTATGATAATGCTTTCTTCTTCATTGTCTTTCATTGACTTTATGTCAATGAAAGCCGTTGGAAATAAGAGACGTGCCTGTGTTTGGCACTCCTATACCGCAACCCATACACTGATGCTTGAAAACGTCAGGAAAACCTTCCTAAGATGCCTCTTCCAAAGATTATATGTACCCAACCAACTATCTTTTAGGGATGTTGGATTGTTGTTTAACTCGTTGGATGTGAGAAGAGGCCTTGATCAGTTCTCGGTAGCGTAAAACCGGTACTTACGTTACGGTGACGTTTAGACTGTCCGTAGCATGGAGCTCTGGGCAGTATATACGTTACGGCCGTTTCTGCCGACTATTTATGTCCGACGAATACATCGGACACCGTCCAAGCCGCCGCTCGCCGACACGATCTGTTAGGGAAATTTTCACCCAAAACTGTCGCCAAAGCTGAATCCAGTGTGTCGTACTTTGAAAATGCTCAACTCCCTTCTGATTGCCAACCCTGAATGTGATGTGTGTGCGGATGAATCGAGTAAAATTATACGTATTATCTTGTGTTCTGTGAGAGAAAGTATGCCAGGGAGTCCAATGTTCCAATGTTTTTAAGTAAATTATATACCTACAAAAAAATAATTGCAATGTTAATATTTTATATGTTTCTATGTTAATAAATATAATTTTTGTTTTCTCGTTATGATTATATATTAATTTCTCTTCCGCTTATCGCTTCAGCCTCTGCTCTCAAAGTAACCCACACCAAAATTACCAACCAACCTAAATACAGTTTTACAAAATCTACTCTATTTTGGAATGCAAAAGGCAGCAAATTTATGAGGTTTAAACTAAGCTCGGTTCGGGGTGGTTAAATATAGCTACCTCATTAGTTTAGCCGGTAATAAGCCGGCTGTGGTCCAGATAAAATATGTGATTAAGTTTTCTGTGATAAAAATTCGCTGGTTTTAAGTTCGGATTGGAGTTTGTTCGTGATTGATGGTGATACTAAATTGGAGTTAAGAATTGCTTCTTTACGCTCCTAATTAGGTAAAATAATGCTTTTATTTTAACTAAAATGTGAATTTTGTTTTTCATGTAATTTATTCATCACAGTTGTTTTTTTTTAATAATGCTACCTGCTGTTGGTATACTGACGCAACGTAGTTAGTTGCAAAAATATTGCAAAACCTGAGGAAAATGTGGAAAAACATCTGTATTTTGCAGTGCAATAGGGATGATGCCTATTTATTTATGCCTATGATGATGTCTTTTCTGTATTTTAACAATCTATCTGATTGTCAAGTCGTTTTTTTTTTCGTTTACTACTATCACCTTGCTACGTCGACATTTAAATCGTATCTATAAATCAAACAGAATCGCTTACCGTCTGTTTGCGTTTACGATTACTTATTCCAAACTACTAACAGATTGATGAGATGAATCACTTTTGACAATAATTTAGAAAATTTATTTCAGAAGATTTCTGTGTGTAATTATTCAACATAGAGTAAAGAAATTTTAATGTTTTGACATGACGCCACATCAGTTGATTCCACACGTGCGAATCAGTGGCGGATCGCTAGTAAATTAATAGAACAAGCTACTTACAATTCCATCGCCAATATTCCTGATGACACACGGCAGGAGGGCAGTAGACCCTGTCTGTGACGTCACCACAGTATTATTCTCTGTTCCGAAGTGCTTCTCTGGAGTATTGTTGTATATATCCTCGAGGGGGGGAAAGGTGACTGTCAGCTCGTTCTGATCTGGCTTTATTGAGGAAGACGATGTTGATGGGATCGGTGATGAAGGACCTGTGGAAGAAAATTTAGATTTTAGAAAGTTCCAAACGCTATGGCAGTTTTTCCGTATTTGTAATATGGCTGGGCAAAACACGTATAAGGACCTTATCACACTGGTGATTTGCGAGCGAGTTATCAGCGAGGCGATTGTTCATTTTGCTCGCTGCATGTGCACGTGTGCGCAATGTGTTCACCACGTTTGCAATTGTTAGGCCAATTCTTGAGGAATGTTATTTAACATCACGCTTCGATCCCTAGGAACCGAGTAAAAAGAAAAAAGTCTGAACGAACGCTAAACGAAAACAAAGTACTAGCGCGGCCGGCGGATTCAAAGCGTCGTGGTGGGTCGGGGGAAGAAGATAGTAATAAATATATAGTCCTTTTTTTATTTTTTTGGTTGGGAAATTATCAAATAACTTCTCCCGCTCTGGGCAGAGCGGCGGGTGTGTCAGACTTTTACTGACTAAAATCCAGCCGGTGCCGGGGCCACGATATCCCTTTCGGACAAACTCGCAATCCTGGCAGGCATTGGCCTTTACGGACCCCGTCAGTTGGTGCTGACATCTCTTTGAGGTGCGTGTAGAACACAACGCGCCTTCGACCCGGGCCTGGTCCTTATCGGACGGTGAGCTACCCATTGCTCACCGTCCGCAAGCCCGCGCCTACGGTGGCCGGAAGTTGGCTCGTGACTCCCGACGCCCGGGGCGTCTCCTGCGGTGACTAGCGCGTTATTAGAGCATTACTACTTCGCAGAAGGAAGTGACGGCTTCCCATTTTCTCTCGCTCAGAACCACGGCCTGAACCAGGGCCAAACGCGAGAGATAGCTGCCGCCGATCGCCTCCGTGAGGATACGGCGGTGCTCCGCCCAAGCCGGGCAGACCTACACTGTATGCTCCACCGTGTCCTCCGGGCGATCCACACAGTGGTGACACCCGGGCGTTTCCTCCCTCCTTATGCGGAACAAAAACCTCCCGAAACAACCGCGTCCGGTGAGGACCTGCGTCAGGCGGAAGGTGAGGACGCCGTGGCCCCATGACAAAAAGTCGATAGCAATTCCAAAACAACCATCTCTTGCTCTTATTCAAATTTATTTGTGGTCGGCGCGAGAGCATGGAAGAAGAAGACATGATTGTGTTCTTCTTCCATACTTCTCTATTAGTCGCTCCCTTTCTATCCATATCATCTTTCACACAGTCCATCCATCGATTCTTTGGTCTTCCCCTACCCGTACAGCCATCGACATTCAAACTCAAAATTTCCAGACATGGTTGTCAAACATCCATAATTAAATAATACTTCTTTGAATTTATATTCTCGACCAACTACTTATGCTTCAAAGAAACAATTGTTTGTCAAAAGCCAAAAGATAGAGAATATCTCACGTCGGAATTCAGCAATATCCCGGCAATATTAAATTCGGCTATATTTATAATACTCGTATTAATTTCGAGTAGACATCTAAAGATGAAGTAAAATTTAATATCAAAATCCTAATTTCGGAGCTAAAAGGTAGGTGTGCAGGTGGTTTTAATTAGATCCTTCGTTAACTGTACCTATTTATTTCTGTTTTTGCTCTAAATCGGCAAGGAAGTCTCCTTGAACCGGTGTTCATGACGTAAGGGCGGAACTATTTTAACTTTTATTTCCTTTTGGGTTTTCACTTAAACTTAGCTATTCTGTAAAATTTATTTCATGTGGCCTCACATTTTCGAAATCGAACTCTTATATGTATATTAAAAATTCTTAAATCATATTATATCGTTTATCATCCATACTATCTCATTGTATGCAGCACCGGTTGATGTCATCACGTCAACGCCGGCTGTCGCTGAAGACCAGCGCTGGGGCTCTGTCTCGCATAGGGTCGCAGCTTTATGCTGAGTGATGGCCGTTTTGCGTAGATGTGACGGATATGTTCCCCCAATTTATTCATTTTTGTGTTTGTGTTCTTTCTTTGCATCACGTTTCTTCATTCTTGCCTTTGAAGCCTCGTGCAGACTGGCGCAACTCGACACCGGTAATTGTTCTACCGTGACGTTTTTTTCGCAATAGTTTTTTTAGATTTGCGTTTCGTTATCTGCACGAGTCTTCATTCGGCATCTTTCACTCGAAGTGAAACGTCTGAACGCAAAATGAATAGAAAAGCAATTAATTTGTGAACCGATCCAACAATGTTGGATTTCGGCACTCGGCAACTTCCACTCACCTACCGAATGATCGAAAAATTAATAAGCAGCAGATGAACTTTCATTCCTATGTAATTTTGTCCGTGTCGTGTGGTCGTGGAATGAAACAAAAATTAACCTTCACTCGGGAGAACCATTAACTCGAGTTCACTCGAGTGAATCATCTGATAGCGGCTTTAGTAAATCATCGTTGATTTCCATTTTATCGATGTGATGTTTAAAAGAATATCAGTACCTACTGATATATTGTTTATTACATTTTTCTAGGATCATCATCAGCCTAGCATTATCCCAACTATGTTGGGGTCAGCTTCCAGTCTAACCGTATGCAGCTGAATACTAGAATTTTATATGGAGCGACTGCTTATCTGACATCCACATTCCAGATATTGGGTAATAGGTACGATACCCCTTAGTAAGACTATATTTCAGACTTTCGGGCTTCTGACGACCCATAACGACTGTCAAAGATCCACGAATGACAGCCGGGTCCAACGGCTTAACATGCTTTCCGAAGCACGGACGGGTCTCGGTATGTAAAGATGGTCACCCATTCAAGGACCAACCATGGCAACCGTAGCTTAACCTGATCAATCAACCCGTGCGGCTGTTATTACTTAACGACAAGCCCCATGTTTTTCTAGGATAAACAAGTAAAAAAAAATTAATACGTTAGTAAAATTGTTTTTATCAGCTCAATATATTCCTTTTGGTCGCAACAAACACAAAAGAACAATGATTTTGTTACTTTATTGCACACTAAAAGTCTAGTTGAGTTACTAAAGCCCTGTGTTTCGCTAGACTCATATAATATATCACCTAATTAATTTTATTAGGCCCAACTCCAAGACATTCTAGTGTTTCTCTGGGGAGGCCCGGACTTAATTACTTAAGACCATCAATAACCAACTAGAGAGGGTCTAGTTATTCTGGAGATGTAGAACCGTTTCTAGGTATGAACGGATCTTTAGTAGAAAAGATTATAGGATAAGCATAATCATCCTAATGATGTTCACTGCCGGAACACCGGCCTCTTCTCTTCGAGACGGAGTGGGCTGACCACCACGCGGGTTCAGTGCGTAGATGTCACATGGCTTTGAATTTTTATTTCTAGGACATGCCGGTTTGCTCACGATGTTTTGCTTCACCGTTTTAAGAGCAGTGGTGATGAATAATTGACTCTAAGTAAAGCGCCTGCCTGGGTTCAAACCCACGACCATAAGTTGGGGCCGTTACCACATCCCACCATTCCTCAATATTAGGAATAAGCGGTTGACCACGATTTCGTCTGCGTATATTTCATCATTTTATAATATCCAAAATCTTTCTTTATTTTTCTTATGGTTAGTGACTAACCTGGTGTCACAGTTTTTATGCCACCCATGGGCTCAACGACGCTATCTTATTTAGTTGAGGAGTTTCTATAGCCATTTTCGGGCGTCATCATCAGACCAGTCCCATAATCGTAGTATCATATTTTTACATTGTTACCGTCGTTATATAAGTATTGCAAGCTTCAGCTCAATCGGATGCCAGGAAATGCTTGAAAAATGGATGACAATTGGAGTAACTGGAAACGTACGAACGGAGCAAACCAATACAAAACTTTAATTATTTTTTTTGAAAGGAAGGTTTTTATTACAAAATCATAACTAGATTGAATTAGAAAAATCCCATTGTGAGTGACCACGTTTCAGTGCCATAGTTCATCAATGGCAACACAGCACAACAACAGATTGATTACAAAGTTAGAAGTACAATTTAGCCACCATTTTGTGAACCAATAATACTACATTAACTTCGTCTCGTCCCAAGTTTAACAACACTCATTTTATTCTTCATAGTTTTTATTATGGGGAACAATTACTCGGGGCTGCTCGAAAATACAATTTAGAGTTTGAAACGAAACGATCTACTGTTTTCATTTTCCAGGATATTTTTTTGTGGCGGTATTTGGAGTTTGGCCCGAGTACGCCCTAAGTTAATTCAGTTGGTACCTAACTTTTTCGTTGGCATTCTGGTACCATATTCGTTGTGCCTTCGAACATAGAATTTACTAACAAACATTAGACAGATTAAAAACAAAAAATAAATTAAATGTTTTTGTGCATCAAAAATACTACATTAATTTAATCTCGTCCAAGTTTAACAACACTCATTTTATTCTTCATAGTTTTTATTATGGAGAGAAATTACACGGGGCTGCCTGAAAATACAATTTAGAGCTTGAAACGAAACGTTCTAGTATTTTCATTTTACCGGGTATTTCTTTTTGGTTATTATTGGAGTTTGGCTGAAATGTAAACTGCATGTGAACAGTATAATTATATGCGACGAAAAAAGCATTGCGGAATTATAGAAAATGAGCGTATCTTACCCCTGAAACTGTAGGGCAGACCGGGTTGGTTTCCGGTAGGTGAACTGGTAGGCGGGGGGGGGGGGGGGGGGGTAGGTAGACTAAGCAATATGAGTTTTGGGTCACTACACTTGTGCGAATATCTTCGCAGTGCCGTTTAGTAGTGGATAAATGTTTTATCATACTCGAAAGTGAAATTCTGCTATATTGTTATTGCTATATATTAAATACTTTTTATTTGAAGCTTTAGTAATTTTGAGAATCGCTGTAATATTTGGAGTTTTGATGTACCTATTTGATGTACTTCTTTTTCGACAGCAGTGGGGATCTACCAGAGGGTCGGAACCCTCTGAATCTGAATTCTAATGGTAATTACCTAAAATTGGCAATTAACAAATTCTGGTCAAAAGAAATTCACACTATAAAACGCTGAGATAAACTCCATTAATTTGATAAGATTGGAAAATGGTTTGACTAAAATCTCACAAGAATATAAATTGTAGGTATAATATTCTCTTCGTTATTTCATAAAAAAAAAATATTACAATAAATACTAAATTATATGACTAACTATCCAACTATACAAATAAATACTAAAACCAAAGGACACATAGGCGTCGAAGTATTCGTCCGCATCGCTGTCAGAGCCAACCCTCTCATTACGTGAAGTGTCAACCAGTCGGCGAGTAATTAATCATAATGTTACAGATTATAGAACCATATACGTATGAAATAACTGAATTCAAAACTAATCGACTTTATTTTACCAACTGAAAGAATTGAATTTACTATGTGTTCGTACGTTTTATGTCAGACTGTATTGTACATAATTACGTCAGATTTGTGTCAGAAAACGCATCTATCTATCTATATATATAAAATGCTTTGTCCTGAATGACTGACTGACGGATCAACGCAGAGCCTAAACCGCTGATCGTAGAGACCTGAAACTTGGAGGGTGTGTTCTTTGTATGATGTAGGCATCCGATAAGAAAGGATTTTTCGATATTCTACCCCAGAAGGGGTGAAAAAGGTGGGCAAAGTTTGTATGGGACAACGTGATTCCTTGGTCCAATCTACTTCAAATTTTGCATAAACATTCTTTAATAGAATTAATGGAAGACCTGTTTCGTATTTTATTGAAATTCATCCCCTAACGGGGTTAAATAGGGGTAGAAAATTATTTTGGGAGTGATTTGCTTCAGTTAAGTTGATATCAATACTCCTTAGTGCTTTTGATTTAAATTACTTTTTATTTTGACACATGTTTGAAAAGTCAATCCGATTTTATTCAAAAAAGGTTGAACTCACATACAGGCTTGGTGCTTGCAATGCAAATACTCTTTAAAATTGGAATGTCTCGAAAGTCACCGTACTATACATATTATTACCACATTTGAAGGTCTGTAAGCTTTACAGGTATTTATTCCTAGGATTC
This sequence comes from Agrochola macilenta, assembly GCA_916701695.1. Classification (NCBI taxonomy): domain Eukaryota; kingdom Metazoa; phylum Arthropoda; class Insecta; order Lepidoptera; family Noctuidae; genus Agrochola; species Agrochola macilenta. The sequence goes on from OU753576.1 coordinate 2,204,770, forward strand.
CCATAACACCATCAAATTACCCCTTCGAATTCAAGAGAGTGCAGTTTCCCATCAAAGTCTGCTTCGCAATGAACATAAAAAAATGTCAAGATCAAACTTTTAAGGTAGCGGGAGTAGACTTAAGGGAAGGCTGCTTCTCCCACGGCCAGTTCTATGTAGCATGCTCCAGAGTAAGCGCACAGAGTAGCCTGGTGATTCTAGCACCCGAAAGAAAAATAAAAAAAAAGGTTTACAAAGAAATACTGCGATAGGTGTAGTATTTCGATTTCGTTGTAAAAAGATAATACATCCGTGTAACTTTCGCCAGATCAAAGGCTTTTTTTTCAAGTTTTTTAACCTTTGTAACCCTACACTAAAGATTGTTATATTTTATAATTATTCAAACATTTTAACATAATAATTTATATGTTGTATCAAAATTAATAACGTAAAAAATCCTATTAGAACCATTTTCGACTTCTACGCGGACGAAGTCGCGGGCAAAAGCTAGTCTAATATAAAACTTGGTACAAAATAAATCCTTGCATAGGATATGTATGAAAAAAAGGATACTGTTTGCCATCCGCTAGCGTGATGAAAAACCTTTGTGCCTCAATCTGTTTCATGCAGGCCACAAAAGGGCGAGCCCTAATTCCAAATTCACACGAGACCTTTTAACTTTTAATATTAAAACGTTTCATTTTTACTTGTGTCATGTGACCCTCTCAATTTTTTAATAACGTCAAAATGTTCGTGAATTTCAAAGGTTTAAAACCTCTGTCGTTATCCAACTATGTTTTTTCAGTCTCCAACTCAAAATTAAAGCATTAATTTCACTTGCCTGTAATTGGTTTACAAATTGTCAAGGAGTCGGTCAGTCAGAAAGATGAAGCTAGTTGCTAATTCCAAAGCGTAGGTAGGTACATAAGTAGCGAGCGGGATCGTGAGAGGGCTGATCCCGCTCGTAGGAGAAGGCGTCGGGGAGGCAACCACTTTGACACCTAACACGCCGAAACCCCGCCTGCAACCTTTAAGGCAGGCTGGAATTAGGGATCCCGGATGCTCAGAGTGGGGACTCTGTCCGCCCACTAAGTGACCTCAGGGAAGACGGCGCACAGTGGTCACGTGCTGCCTTGTACACTTGCAACAGTTAGGTTTCGGGGAGACCCCTTTACAGTCTCCCCAGAGATGTGCCCTAACAGGCGCTGCACAGAGGGGGTTCTGGATTGGTCTTTTGAGAGGTAATGGTGCCCCTTGTGTCATGTGTAGATGGTGACCACCGGGGTGGTTTTATTAAGGTAGGAATCCCACACTCCCCGGTCTTTTCCCCAGAGCCCAGGCGCCTTTTGAAGGTTTCCCCCCGAAAAAAAATAAAGGTACATTGTAGAAGAACGGGCAAGAAACTCCATGGACACTCTAACCCTATTCGACAGAATACCAATATTTTACATGAATTAACTGCCATCAACGTGTCGAGTTTGAACGCGCATACTAAATGTAAATTCTAATTCGATTTTTAATTCATTTTAAGAATTCTTCTTCTTTTCGTGTGGTTAGTGACTAAACTGGTGTCAGAGTTTTAAAGCTGCCCATGGGCGTCTGACTTGGCTTTACATGCCGTTGAGAAATATCTATCAGGCATGCCGGTTTCCTCACGATGTTTTCCTTCACCGTTTTTGAAGCAAGTGATAATTATACAATATGCACATGAATCCGAAAAGTCAGAGGTCCGTGCCTTGGGCTCGAACTCGAGACTTATGACTTCGCAGTCCGACGGTCACACCACTAGGCTATCACTGCTCTAAGAAGACTGTGTGTTCTGTTTATTTTAAGAATTTACATAATGTGCTTGTCGCAAAAATTAAAACCAAAATACTATAGGATAGCTGTATTTTCGATTCAAACATCGTTCGAATGTTCGTTAAGTTTACTCCGCGCCTTCGTGTTCACTGATCAGGCTCTGGTGACTGTATGAAGTGTATCTACACTAATTAAATTAAATTATAAAGAAACCAGTATTTTTTTAAGAATAATCAATAAAATCTTTTTCCAAAAAAAAAAAAACCTGATTTCGAAGAAAAAAAAACACTAAAAAGTGTATTATTATTTTTCACTTTTTGTTGTGGTACCTACCTACCCCACTCAAATTCGAATACCACCTTCACCTTAACCTTCTATTGTAAATAACAGTGACAGGAAGTTATCATTATATCATCCACATATACCAAGCGGGAAAAATACGTATTATTGCAGCTTACTCAAAAACTATAGATCGCTTTACGAGACGTGAGAATAAGCGGACGTGTTTTTTGTATTTATTAAGTATAATGAAGTAAATAATTACGACAAATAAATATAATTATTTGCGCCGTCAGTATAAAAGTAAAGTGTGTTGCGTGTGACTTGTAGGTTTTTACCGACTTGTAAGAGTGTTTTTACCGAAGTTGCAAAATGAACTAAATAATTTTTATAAACAATAAATATAGTGTTTAGTACTATGTCTCAACTAGGATCGAGCCCATTTGGTCGTAGCCAATTACTACGGCGAAGTCCTTCACCGACGCCTACTGAACCATTACCCCCGAGTGACCCAAACCCACCAGTACCCGAAGAGAATGAATTGCCCTGTGAAGTCATCAGTACGCCTGAGATCCAGAAATGGTTAGGATCTATTGATACAATATTAAACGAAGTCTGCACTATTGTCGGTGATGGGAAAATGAACTCAGAACAGAAGCTTCGTGTCTCCAATCTTTGCCGGAAGGTCTCAAGTGGGACATCTCAGATGGCCGTCTTATACCAATCGTTGAAGCAGAAAACAATGCAGGCCCATACCACAATCCAGCACCTACAGGTTCACCAGAACGTTGTGAACTCTCTCCAGCAGTTCAAAGTGGTCGTAGAAGCAAAGCTGAATCCCTCAGAAAATACTTCATTTGCTAGCATGGTGAAGAAAGGTTCTGATAACTTCGTCCGACCTGCAAATTTGAGATCAGTCGCCATCTATCCTAGCGATAAGACCCAAACGAGTGACCAAGTCGCTTGTCCAAAAGTTAATCTCCCCCGAACAACTTAAGCTTCATGTCCGTGGCCTGAGAAAAGTAAAAAATGGGGGCGTTTTGATTAGCACTGAAAACAAAGGCGATATTGACAAGCTAAGGAATTCGGAAAAAATGGTATCATCGGGCCTTACAATAGAAGAACCTTCTAAACGCCGCCCTAGGGTCGCTGTCATTGGTGTTCCCGTATCCCTTACAGAGAAGGAGGTATTTGAATGTATTTACGAGCAGAACCTTTCAGATAAGTTGCCGAATATAACTCGTGAATACTTCCTTGAGAGTATCAAATTGAGCCATAAATCGGGTAAGAAAGACCTTCCTACCTGTAACTACATCCTGGAACTACCTGCTAGCATACGAAAAAATATTATAAACCAAAGCCGAATTTTTATCAATTGGACATCGTGCCCTGTGAGAGATTTCACGATAGTCACCAGGTGCTTCAATTGCCAGCAGTTCGGACATGCAGCCAAGTTTTGCCGGGAAACTAGTCCTACTTGCAACCACTGTGGAGAGACTGGACACTCCTTCAAGGAATGTAGCAGCAAATCTTCTCCCGCTCAATGTGCGACGTGCAAGCGCTTCAGGAGGAAATGTGACCATCCAACTGGTGATGTAAGTTGCCCGGCGCGCAAATATGCAGAGATCAACTACATCAACTCAATAGACTATGACGGCGCCTAAGAGCGCCACCGAATACTTTATTTAGTTAGCACATAAACAGGTAGCTTATTCTCTATTTATATTTCAACTTAGTTTGTAACTATCATGACAAATCAGCTTAATTGTGATCTAGATAATTTTTCTGTGTCGGAATCTAAAATGTGTAATGTTGAGGACTGTAAGCACCTTCTTCCTTCTGGTGGAAAAACGTTAACCCTGCTCACACAGAATATTCGCAGCATAAATCGAAACATGAACGGATTTGAAGTGTTATTACAGAATCTTGATATAAGCTGTGATATTATCGTCCTAACAGAATGTTGGTTGTCAAAACAGACAGTCAATTTACCATCTCTTGACGGTTATTATTCTTATAAAACTGACAGAAACATAAACAAAAACGATGGGTTAGTAGTTTATATCAAAAATAATTTACGAACAATCAAAGAAGAACCTGTATCCGAAGATAGTAATTGCTTATTTATCAAAATTATTCCTGATACTATAGTCATGGCTATTTATAGGCCTCCTTCTCAAAATATGGATAGATTTTTAGACTCCCTTGACACAAACTTAAAAAACATATCATCGTTTAAAAACATAATAATTTTGGGCGATATTAACATTAACATTGCTTCCGGGAAAACCGAAACCCATGTGCATAATTATCTGAATATTTGATCATTTCATGGACTTTTACCAGCTCACTATCACCCCACGCATCAGAGTGGCTCATGCTTAGACCACATCATCCTAAAATCAAAACATCCATCCAAAACATTGGTTACTAATTCTTCGCTTACCGATCATCAAGCCGTTTTACTAACTTTACAAATATCTTCACCTAGAAAAAACTGCATGCGTAGTTACACAAAAGTCAATATGACAAACCTGGAAAATGACTTACGCGGTATTAATTTTGACCCAGTTTATAATTCAAACGACGCAAATATTACCTTAAAGTATTTCATAGATTCGCTACAATATGCAATAAGGAAAAACACATTCACTAAAACAATGCCGCGAAAGTATAGTTGTATAAAACCCTGGATTACACCCGGTCTCGTTCGTTGTATAAGACATAGAGACAAGCTTCACCTAAAGTTGAAGCTCGCACCTGATAACGCAATACTCTCTGTTACATATAAAAGGTATCGAAACTTCTGTAATAATCTTTTGAAAAAACTAAAAAATCTGTATGATAAAAATGAATTACAGAAGGCAGGGACAAATAGTAAACTTCTGTGGAAATTTATAAAAACCAATACATTTAGATCGAAAACTCACGAACCTCCGTTTGATTTACTATCAACAGAGACAAACCCATCTGAAGCAATGAATAAAGTAAACAACTTTTTTGCTAACATTGGTAAAAACTTGACTGAAAAATCTTTAAATTCTAGTAATTTTTCCCGTCAAACTCCGACTACGACTTCCTCTACACAAAATTCATTTGTTTTATTAGATACCGACGTTTACGAAGTAGGAAGAATAATAAACGGGTTAAAGGATGTTTGTGCTACTGGATGGGATCACATACCTAATAATATACTTAAAAGATTTAAATACCTACTCGCCCCTCCGCTAACACATATTTTTCAGCTATGTTTGTCTAAAGGTATATTCCCTAAATTGCTCAAAAAAGCTGTGGTCACACCTATATTCAAGTCTGGAGACAAAAACTGTGTGAATAACTACAGACCCATTTCAGTATTAACAAGTCTTTCAAAAATTTTAGAAAAAATCATTAACAGTAGATTGATAAAATATCTGGAAGATAACAAACTACTTTCAGATAATCAATTTGGTTTTAGGCCCAAAAGATCAACTAGCCAAGCAGTACACAAATTGATTAATCATGTAACTACCGATCTAGATAATGGTATGCACACAATTGGGATCTTTATAGACCTTGCCAAGGCCTTCGACACTATTTCATGTACTTTACTTTTGCACAAGCTTGAAACACTTGGGATAAGAGGAGCACAACTTCAACTATTTTCTGATTATCTTAGCGATCGTCAGCAATGTGTAAAAATTGATCAGTATACAAGTTCTGAACTTAAAAATAGTTGTTTTGGTATTCCTCAAGGCAGCATTTTGGGCCCTACGTTATTTTTAGTCTATATTAATGAACTGTGCCGCCTGTCACTCCAAAATGGTGTTATAATGTCTTATGCAGATGACACCGCTCTATTGTTCTCAGCTAAATCAAGAGTTGAGGTCTACGAACATGCTCAGAATGGTTTTTACATTGTGTCTAATTGGCTTCATAATAATCTACTAACGTTAAATACAGATAAAACAAAATACATTTTATTTACAATGAGAAGTACTAACTTACCGCTTACTAATCTAAACATTTTCGCAAATAATTGTAGCACGTATGCTGACACTGCATGTTCCTGCCCCACTTTAGCAAAAGCTGACCATTTAAAATATCTGGGTGTCACTATTGACTCCAATCTAAATTTCCGTAAACATATCGATTTACTTTGTACTAGAGTGCGCAAATTAATATAATTATGTCTTTAAGAATTTACGGAACATAGCAGACTATAAATTAATTAAACAGGTTTATTTAGCTTTGTGTCAATCCGTTCTTACCTATTGCATTACTTCTTGGGGTGGTGCTGCAAAAACGATTTTACTCCCTCTAGAGCGTGCTCAAAGAGCAATTCTAAAGGTTGCTACCTTTCGCCCTTTTAGATTTCCTACGCACCAGCTCTACATAGCATGTAATGTACTAACAGTACGGCAATTATTTATACTAAGCATAGTACTACTCCAGCACACTGCACTTCCTTTTGACCCAGTACCTTCCGACAAGAGAAGGAAAGACATGGTTTGCATAAAGCCTCAAACTAGACATGCGTATGCTAATCGATTTTATGTGTTTTTAGGACCTTTTTTGTACAATAGGCTCAACAAGTTACTAAACTTCTATAGTGAAATATATAAAAAATGTAGTAAAATGTTATCAGAACATTTAGCGATACTCAATTACACAGACACAGAAAAACTTCTAGAAATTTTGTCATGATGATAATTTATTCACTCGTAAGTATTTACTTTTGTATTTTTACATAGGTTTAGTTTTTAGATATTAAATTACCATTAAGCTTTTTCTCATATTCGTTATTAGATTATCTTATATCAGTTTATCTTTAAATTTTAGTGTTCCAAATTAATTTAAATGTTTAGTGATGGCCTGAAACACAGGTTTGAATTAACCTAGATCGGGCGGGTCGCTTCCTTACATCGTAATTCCGAACCATTATTACTTGCACCTGTTCTAAACATATTTTAGATTTAGTTTATTCTTTAGGCACTATCATTATTGTTTATGAAATCTTACTGTGGACTAATTGTATACTTTTTGTAAATGTTTTTATTCAATAAATATTATTATTATTATATTTATTATCTAAGCAAAGTTAATAAAAAATTTATGGGACCAACTTGGGAGCATACCATTTCATACAAAAAAAAAAATCTAAATCGGTCCACAATTGACGGAGAAATCAGCGGACATACAAAAAAAAACCACATGACCTCTTCCTCTTTGGAAGTCGGTTAAAAACTTCTGGACCGATTTAAAACTTATTTCAGTAGAATGATATAATTAATATCACTAAGTAACAAAACAATCTGCCTAGCCTTTTCCAAGTTTGTTGGGGTCGGCTTCCAGTTTACCCAGATGCAGCTGACTGCCAGTACTTTACATGGAGCGACTGCCTCCACCTCCCAGTTACTGGGTAACACAATACCCCTTGGTAAGACACTTTTGAGCTTCTGAATACCCATAATGACTGTCAAAGATCTACAAATGACAGCTGGGACCAACTGTCATTGTCACTGCTTTCCGAGGCATGGAAGGGTCGCGATATGAAATGGATATAGTCACCCATCCACGAACCGACCGCGGCAAGTGTAGCATAACTTTCAATCGACCCGAACGGCTGTTATAATTTAGCCATACGCCCTTGTCTATTATCACAGAATAACATAGACTAGATTTATAAAGATATCACGCGGGCAAAGCCGCTGGCGGAAGGTAGTATGTAATAAAGCGAGGCGTGACCTCATCTGCCAAGCGCTTGGAATGACTGACACTCAGTTAATTGTCTTTTGCTTTGTAAAGGAAGTTGGAATTAATGCTTAGAATGTTGCCTATTATGTATTAAACGATTGGAAAACGGTGGAAGGTCACATTGAGGTCCGATGACCTTGTGAAGGCCGCAAGAAACCGCTGGCACATCATTATCATCATCATCATTTCTGCAAAAAGACCAGACCGTTAGGAAAATGAAGAAGAGGTCTACATACCGGAGATAAACATCAATGACCTATTAACAAGTAACAGTCAAATTACGAACATAACAAACATGGAAATAGAAACACATGAAGAACAACTAAAAGGTCTTAAGAGAAAAATAGAGCTGGTTAAAGAACAACAGGACATCCAAATGGTTAAAACAGTGGATGCGGAACAACATCACTATATCCTGTACGGGTTCATGATAACCTGTGCTACAATATTCGGTATATGGGTCTACTTTAAGATAAAAAGTACACTGCCTCCGCCTATCTCAAGTAAGCAGAGTATCAACGCAAGGTCACAAGGAAGAAACTGCAAGCAGCTGCGGCGGGCAGTATCATCACAACGTTAATGTTTTCCCATTGTTTGTCTTATTTGTTTTAGTATATTCGTGTATTTATGTATATTTATTTGTGCTTATATTTATATATAATTAGACATATATTTTATATTTATAGTTTTAAACTTTGAAAGAAAGAAAAATAAGTTAATTTTCCCCAGAAACACGTGCATAAAAAATATGTATAAAACTCGAGTAGATAACAAAACAATAACAATACAATAACGAGCACAAAACAGAAATAGTCGGCAGCTGCTGGCACGTCATGACTGTGACAAGAAGGCTTCCACTCAGCATGATGCCGTGCTATGGAGACCCACAGCACAGCGCTGATTTTCAGTGGTCACCCGAAAAAAAAACGTACGGAAACCAAGTCAGGTTTAAAGAATAGTAATAGGTAATATGTGTATCTTTATAACTTAAATAAGTATTAAATAAATAAATAAATTAGAAACTGAAATGGTACCAGTTCATACTCCACAGCATCTCCCTAAGGATAGACAAATAAAAGCAGACCTACAGACAATAGAAGATGTCGTCGGAAATCTTCCTAACAGCAACAAGGTGGACAGCGAAACATCGCCATGGTCATTCAGCGAACGCAGAATATTCTAATAACTTACTTTACAGACGCTTTGCGTTATCACTAGGTAATTCTAGTTATTTTTATAGTTGGCAGGATGTACGAGCATCGCCACATGAAATGTATTGTTTTCGTTTTTACCTTAACAAGCATTTACTTATTCGCCGATTACTCGTCCACATTCGCTGAATAAGCTATGGCGCCCACCACAAGTCACCTAGTCCACTGCTGGATAAGAACCTCCCACAAGCACCGCCACTTCAACCGGTTCTGTGCCTCTCGCATCCAATGGATTCCTGCGGCCTTCTTTTTTTAGTTATGGGTTTTTGTTTTTTATGTGTTATCGTTACCCATTACGTCTGCGGAGTTTGGTAAGCTAATTTAATTTAACCCTGTATAAGACAGTCAAGAATCTTACTACTAATACTTACTTGAGTCTCTAGTTAAATTATCTGGCGGCGTTATGCTAACGTGCACGTTTAACGTTAAAACTAAAGTCCAAGTCAAATCATTTATTTAAAGTAGGCCATTATAAGGCACTTTTGAACGTCAAAGTTTATAAGAATTTATTCTGGGTCTTCCAAAAGGTAGTTTCGTATGGAGGCAAGAAACTCTATAGCACAGATCAAATAAAAACCGGCCATGTGCGTGTCGGACTACGCATACCGAAGGGTTCCGTAGTTAGGATGAATTTATCCCAAAAACAAAGTTCTGTGCCCAGAAAACTACAACTGTGCTTCACCGAAAGCAACGTGCGTGTAGGTAGCAAGGAGGACATTTTGGTTGTGAACCGTGAAATGTTTTTAAATTTTCATCGGCGAGGCCTATATTCGTCAGAGAATTTTAACAATGCGGTGTATAGAATATTGCAGTTTTTGGTCAGCGCCATCTCTTGACCGATAGTAGAACTATTGTAATTTTTGTTGATGATTACTGAAAAAGTGTGCTATTTAAAGACATCATGTTATTTTTCCTGTAATCTTTTCAGTACTTTTCAGAAAATATTGGTTACATCATTCATGTTGAAATTATACATGTGAGAACAATGTAGAAAGACGTGCAGGTTAAAAACGTCCGTAATAAAAAGATAAAACAGTTCAAAAGTTTAAATATGCCATGGCAGGTAAAAGATGACCAGTCCCTACTGCCGGCGCGCCCGTTCACGAACATGTCGATTACACTAAGCCCTGGTTTTTTAACTTATCTGTATAGTTAAGTATTGTGATATAGATAAAATTTAATTTGTACTTAAGGACCAAAAGTACAGTGCTAAGCGTGCATTGTTCGAAAATAGTTTATTTCAGAAGTGAAGTGAAAGAATCTATTCTGATTAATGTACGTACTGAAGAGAGAAAATAATAATTATTATTAGAAACCATTATAATACTAAAATATGAATACATAAATGGCTACCTTATACTTATTAAAAAAGCAATTATGCACCAAAAACAATTTCGCTGAAATTCGTTACCTCGGAAAATACACAAAGTATTTTTTTTTTCTCATAAATGGGCAAAAAAATGATTCAGCTCAAATAAATTACTCTGTAGGAAACTCTATTACAGAACTTTGTTGCCAACCAAGCGCCACTAAACTAGTTTATACCAGTTTTTAGCATCCACAATTTTGCTAAATTTTTGAGGCAGACAGCCTTTTTTGCTGCTGGCAATGTTCATGTATTAACTAATTTCGCCGAGCCAAGGTACCCTGAATTACTTTTTCAGCTTGAATTCCGGGGTAAATTACTGGAACTATTCCTAAATGGAAAACGAGTAGAATACTAATCCATTATTTATGGACAAAGGTGGAACTAAGTTCCAGCTTTGTCCATGAACTTAGTCGTGTCCAGATTTGATCAATGGATTTAGGTAAGTTGTAATTGAATTTGTTTCTCTGTACTTTGAATGGGAACGACTTTGCTAATTTGAAAATTTAAAGTTAAATTAAGGTTCTCTTTGAATGATTTTTGGGGTAACGTTTTGTCGAAAGTTAATTACGGGATTTAGTTCAGAGCGGGTAATTTTGTGTTATGTTGTAGTTTAGAAAAAAAACTATTTTGGTGTAATTTTTTATGGTTGTTTACTCAAAATTTATTATTCCTTATTAATTCCTTATTTTCTTTACTCAAAAGAAAACATGGAGTAGTGCTGTAAAAATATTCTTTAAAAAATCCTATTTCTCTCCCTAACCAAAAGAATTTGCGACAATATTCTTCATTTTATAACAAACCTATTAAAAATTAATTTGAAAGAAAACCCAAAATACAACTCAATGGACTCAACTTCCGCAAAAAGGGAGAAATACTTTCCTTCGTTCTCATTTTGTCCATTTCTTTTTATAGTACACAAGAATCCTTTCCGTGTCCCCGTTTCATTGTGGAAAGTAACCTAAGTTTATGTTGTTTAGGTCAAATGTCTTTTCATTGTGTGAGGGCAACAATGGATCGTCACTTGTTCCTTTAGGATCGAACAGAAGTTTTTCTAGTTTCTAGTTTTCGAGACTTATTGGTTGGTCCTTAAGAGGAGAAAGGGATTAGTTTTGTGGTCTTTAGTGTCTAGTTTATTTCAGAAAACTTTTATACTATTGTTTTTTTAGCGGTTCGTTTGTTTTATGGAAGAGGTAGTAGTAACACTAGAAAGCGAGTGGCTTATTTCTAGATTGGTCCTTTGAGACAAATACTATTTCAATGATTGCTTTTGTTTTGTTTTAAGCTCTACTACTATTTCGTCTTACTTTATTTAAAATAATACTGGGCCCTTTCTCAGTTACTGGAATGAGACAATTTTGAACACTAAATCAGAAAATACTAATGTTTACCCCATTGGTTTTGTCTATCATTAATATCTCTCATGTTATATATTTTAAATACACTCTAAGGCATCGCTACACAATTAAAAGTCACCAAAACAACAAGACATGACCGCTTTAACAACACAAATTACTCGATTTACGTGAAACCCAGGGAGCCACAAGCCCCCTAAGCTAGCCCCTCAAGGGACTCTTAACGTAAGGCTAAGCTTTAAGATCATTTCAGTGAACTCATTTCTACAAATGGCCATGCCATCTGGCTTCTCTAAGGTCACTAATGAAATCGGTGGGTATAGACCACAGAGTAGTTAAAAAGATAGAGATGCCAGTTTTCTTGGCGCGGGAGGTTTTATTACGCTGTAAATTGTCGCAATGCAAGGGAACGTCGTTTTATACAAGGAAGTAAAGAGCATTTGTTACTACACTTCATCAAGGCATTTACTCGGGTTTTAGAACGTTACTTGTTTATGTATGTACACATAAAACACTTCATACATTAAGATAGAAGATGTTTTTAACTTTATGTCTAGGTTTGCTAAAACTTCGTTCCTTGATTTTAAGTCAGTAATGTCTAAGATTAACTTGGACACACAATGATGATATTTAAAAGTTCATGTTATACGATCACATCTTGTTTAAATAAAATAAAAAATACAATTTATAAATGACTAACTATACCAATAAATACAAAAACGAAAGGTCACTTAGGCTTCGAAGTACTCGTTCGCAACGCTGTCATCCGGAAACGTGCCAATAAAAATTGACGTGTAAAAGTGTTATTTTTATCCAATTTACAAAATAAATATCATTTATCAGTTTAAAAGCCTTGTTGACACCAAAATGACCGTCCGTTTAAATTGAACTAGTAATTTTTTTGTCAAAATGCTGTGAAACAGTAGCTAAAGTTGTGACATCGAACGATATCAGTTAGTTACAAAACAAAATGAGGGAGTTATTTAACTGATCCTCTAAACTAACAAAATTAAGAGAGTTACTAACTGATTGACCTTACAATGTACGCTTTTTAAATTAAAGAGCCTTTAAAAACTTTAAGGGCTCCTAATGATGCATACTTTTTTTTTAATAAACGACCCTCTTTTTAACTTTCTACCGTTTTCTCGCAGTTAGTCGCAGTTACTTGGTTATTTAGTATTTTCGGACCACAAAGTAGGTATTAATTGGGGTTTACAAAAAGAGGCGCAATCACTACATTAGAGTGTTCAATAATATTTTTAGGAAAGCTAGTTGGGAATAATTTGATTAAATGACCAAAATAAAAAGGTGTTGGCACCTCTACCTTTTTTGAACGCTCTGTGAAACAAACGAAGTTCCTTTAAATTACTAGACATTTCATAGATGACCTTTCTTAGATTAAGGAAGATTATCTCGATTTAAAAAACGAGTTCCCTGAGTTTTGAGCGCCTTTGAATTATTTAGAAAGTTTTAAAGTAATCGGGGAATTAAGAAAAGATTAATCGGTATTATTTATTACACTACTTTGGTTTAAGAAACGTTAATTATTAGGTAAACAAAGTGAACTAAACAAAATAATAACTTTTTGTGCTTCTTAAGTAGTTTATAACTTATTATTGTTAAAATATGTAGGTATTTATTTAATAAAACAATAACAAATGTGTAGGTATATCGAAAGCTTCGCATCACACATTTCTGTACGTCATTTTGCAGGTCCCCCCCATAAGGCTGCATAAGCAAGCTATCCTACGGTGTCTTAATAGGTTAAGCCAAGCCAAGGTATAAACTCATTAACTTAGCGACTACACGCTAAAGGGCACCCCCTGTGGGGTACGGCCCTTGGCTTAGGGCGTCGCTGGTGGGAGGGCAGCAAGGGACAGGCTGGATTGGATTTAATGGAGGCTATTCAAATCTACCTCTTCGTTAATACTTTCTAACCACATACCACAAAAGTAGGTATCCAAAAAGACCAAGGTTTATACGATTGCTGAAATAAACACAAAAATTAAAGGCCCAGCTATAAAATATGCGTAAAGTTCACGAGATAGTCCGCTCACTGCGGTTACCGGAAGGCGTCGGTACACGCTTCACGATTGGTCCTTGTTGACTCTAATCCTGCACCCCAATTATTGTTTAACACACTTTTTATTACAATCTGGAGGATTTTGAAGAATTAATCTGCTTGACAACGTAAATAACGGAAAAAAAGACCTGTGTTACTCTTTTGGTGTAAAAAAATTATACTTTACATAATATCACGCCTGAAATCCCCAAAGGTTTAGGCAGGGGTGAACCTTTAGTAAACCCTAATTTCGCCAGTTATGTTTAAGTCCCGTGTAATAGGGGCGAGCCTATTGCCATCAACCGGGCACAAATCCGCAATCCGAGTGGCTACTGAGAAATTTCTCATGAAAAACCCAATAACCCTTTGCCTGACTTGGCAATCCTCAGGACCTCATGTTCAGCAGTAACGCTAATAAGACCAACCACACAGTCAGTCGGTTTGTTGAATAATAAAGTATTTATTATACTGTCGTCATCTGCCTAGTTAGGGTCGGCTTCCAGTTTAACCGGATGCAGCTGCATAATATCAGTATTTTACATGGAGTGACTGCCTATCTGACCTCCTTAACCCGATTACTGGGTAACACGATACACCTTGGTAAGACTAGTTGTCAGACTTTCGGGCTTCTGACGACCCGTAACAACTGTCAAAAATCTACAAATGACAGCTGGGAATAACGGCTTGGCGGGCTTTCTAAAGCATGGAGGGGTTGGTGTAAAGATGGTCACCCATCCAAGAACCAACCGCGGCAAGCATTGCTTAACCTGATCGAGCGACCCGTGTTATTATTCTGAAATGAAAATTCTTATATTATTAGTATATTGTTCTGACTATCTATTTATCTATATGTATATAGAATATTGTTGAGTTAGCAAAATGAAAGTCATTGCAATATTGTAATTGTGTCACACAAACAGGCTGCTGTTCTAACACTGCGGTCTCATCATCGGTCTGAACAAAGCTCACAACAATACTATGACAATCTAAGCACACTCTAACTCAGTTCAAAAACCACATTAATTGTGATCTCGTAACTCCACCCTTTGAGAGTACGGCTCCAGTTTAATCACGATAGGTTAGACTTGGTTTCTGGTCCTTTGTTTAATTCCGCATTGTAATATATCTTAAAATGTTTTGTTTCAAGCCAACGATACATTTCTAGGGGCTCTGGTTGGTCTGTTTCTATACAGCGCGTATCAGAAATGTGTGGTCATATCTAAGGGTGTGGTACAGATTATCAAACTGAGAACTTTCTTCATGGGGCTAACATAATCAGCCAACCCATACATTTGGGTCGAGTACTTAAAGTTTTGCATGGGATATTTGTCTTTTTTTTTTGGGATTATGATTCTGTTCCCGTAGACCAAGCTGTTAAGATTAATGTTTTGTACCACACCCTTAAGTTTGATAACACATTTGTGATACACGCTGTATTATATTTTGGTCCTTCGGTACATGTTTTCGATATTCTGGAAGTGGAAAAAGGAAATGCTAGTGTCAATTCATGGTTGAGTGATGATATTGGTTCTGATGCGGTTGTACTGTATATTTTTGTTTGGAGAGATACTGGAATTGTATTGGCACTCCTGAGTTGTAAAACACTAGGGACTATGCAATAATAAATAAACATGAATATTTGATAGAACTTTTTGACAACTAATACGTATTATGTTTGGTATAGGATGTCGAAGTCATATTAATAATGATGTTTTCTAGTAATCAGTCGTGTCGCTTGTCTCGTTGTTGTAAATTATAATATATATCAATATATATATCAAAATGATAGTGAGTCAAGAATGGCCTCTAGTAAAATAGCGTAAGGCTTAGTACACAATTACATAGTATAAGCAGAAAACTAAGCACAGAATACAACGCTTAAGTGCTTATCAAATTTAAATACTACACGTTTATGTGTGTATTTACTCAACCCAACTTCGCCGACACCAACGATTAGGTAAGTAGATTAAAAATGCAAGAACAACTCAAAAACACTCCAACTTTCACCAAAGGGGTACAGGCAATTACCCACGTACACACACACACACACACACACACACAGACATGTAAAAATAGGAACCGTAGCGAATCAAAATATCATCCAACACACAGTCAGCAAAAACATTTAACTCGGCGCTTAAACCTCGGAGGCGTTATTTATTCAGTCTCCTTTTTTGTTGTCTCTACACTAACAACTAACTTTCGCGTTACAGACTTTTATGTGGCTTGTACATATTTTTTGCTTTCTGCTTTTCAGCATGAAACAGGGGAGTTCGGGTTTTTTAAAACTTGATAGCCTAGGCTTTTAAACAGAGTTGCCAGAGTATATTATTCGCATGGTTTGCTGCAGTTAGGTTATCGTTTTTTGTTTGGATTTTGTTTTTGTAATTTTCTATTTGCATCTACGTTGGATGGAGGCGAAAGTACCGTTTTTATAAGCACACGGGCTGAAATGTATGATAGTCGCACGTCTGTGATAACCAGACTAGTATAAGCTGGCCTCTTGTTCTATTGAAACTCCTTACTACGCTAAGACTTCCTGTACCGCCGGAGCCTCACCGGCGGCGGTGGCGGTGGCGCCGAACCGCAAGATGAAAAAAAATTAGAACATCAGCTACCTATATTAATTTGTATACACAAATATGCGGTCCGGCGCCGGTGTGGCTCCAGCGGGCATCATGTACAGTGTTGAAGCCTTAGCTAGCTCTAGGAGAAAGCGTGGAGACTGACGCGCGGTCTACAGTACCAATGTGAATATGTAATTCTAATTTGTACTTTTAAAGTATTTAATGGGCGCCATCTAAAATTGCCAGTGTGTCAGTAAGCATCATATTCTTCCTTCCTTTGTCTCATATAACGTGGCGTTGGCGCAACATGTTTTTATCTTCCATTCTCCCTGTCAACGTCACGCTATCATTCATCCTCTTTGCTTTCATAATTATCATTCGTCACACAACCCAGCCATCTTTTCTCTACATTCATATTCATCACTCTTTTAGTCATATGCGTTTCATCCCTCATCATCACATACGAAGATAAACGATTCCCTTCCAACTTTTCTATCATAGTGTCAGTAAGCGAGGTGATTTTTTTTTTTTTTTTTTTTCTCTTTTAGAGAAGATGTATTTGTACTGCAGTCCAGCAATTACAGTCTGGTTGTATACTCGTACAACAGTTGTAATGCTTGTTAGAGAATATTGGCTTTGTCGATTCTCTATTAGTCTCGGTGGTCCTTTGGGGAGTATCCATAGAATTGATAGACGGACTGATTGCTTTGCTACGTTTGTATAGGTGGTTTTGTTACCTATTCTTGTGATAATCTGTCTATTTTATCCTCGGGAGAGTGATAATTGGTTAGTCAGATATAACATGAAATTTCGATTCCACGAAAAAACCTGGTATATTTGCCACTTAATTCCATATCTACGGGCTGCAGTTTCATTCATCCTTTTCACGCTGCGTGTGTCATAATTCAAAAATGTGGGCAGGACATATTGTTTGTTAAGCAAAATAAAAACAAATACCCGAACCCGCAGCCTCTGACGCACCCCTGTACCATCGCACTGACCACGGAGCTACCGTGATTATGTCGGTACACAAACACTTTAACTTGTTGTCAAAATGCCGTTAACTTGTAATATAGCACAAGGACCAAAATGCTAAGGTCAAAAGGAACAGAAATCTGCTTACCTTCTCCAGCGCCTGTGACAGTGTGTATGAGCAGCACCACAACACACAGGCACCGTTGGCCCTCCACCGACATTGCTGTCGTGGGTTCCGCACCTGAAGCAAACAAAAAGATTTTTATTAGTAAAATTATAACAATACGCCTGCGTATCCTGAGTACATGTGTAAAGATACAGTCGAACATTTAGTATACAGCCAGTAACAAAAAACTTGCGTTTTTTTTTACTGTGTGCAGAGTAGTCAATTCTTTTACATCACTCTCTTAAGTATGACATAAGTTTGAAAAATTATAACGCACATAGCAAAAATGAATATTGGCAGTGTAGTGGAAAGAAGTTTTTGGGGTTCCGTACCCGAAGGGTGCCAAACGGACCCCTATTACTAACGCCTCCGCTGTCTGTCCGTCCATCCGTCCGTCCGGCTGTCGGTCAGCGGGCTGTATCTCATGAACCGTAATAGGTAGACAGTTGATCAGTTCAGACAGTTCACAGAGAGTGTATTTCTATTGCCACTACAAATAATAAAAATAAAAAATATTTCTAAATTGGATTGGGTCCCCATAAAATAAACTTTTGATTTTGAAAAATAAAAAATCGTACCCATATCGGGTGTTATTGTCTAGAGCTCATCGAGTAGAGTATAAATATAATTTTTATTTTTTGTATCTTCAGAAATGAAGTAATAGGGGACTGTAAAAATTGACAGTTTTAAACCATTTTTGTACGAGCTCTATCACAACTAAACAAGTTAGGAATTTGAAACCTCTGTATATCATGTACCGTACTGTGTTTAATCAACAAATATTAAAAACGCCGATTCATTAAGTATTTTATTTAAATATGGGTGATTTTCTGCAACTGCAAAAATAACTTTGTAATTCACAGTATCATTATGAAATAATATACCTATTTCTTTCTTATCTTTGCGATTTAAAAAAATTAAGATGAAAAACATTCTTCGTTTTGTATTTTCATTTATTTGCTAAATATTATACGGTGGTACGGAACCTTTCGTGTGCCAGTCCGACTCGCACTTGGCCCGTTTTTTTACGTGTACCCAATAACCGGTTCAATAACACACACATACACTATATAGACAGATACTAAAGGCAAAGACAAGTAACTGATGTTACGTCGGGTGCAGACACGCGGACTACATATTTTTAATTTTTTTATGTATTTTATACATCTATTTTATTTAGTATTTATTTCTGTTACTATATCCGTGACATCACGCGGGCCCTATCAGAATACCAGTGACATTTAATAATAAATGTCGCAGCATCATGCTGAGATAGGAGCCTTTTGGCCTCGCTCAGGACTTTCTGCTTTTCTTTTAATTTTACGAGTACAATTTTTTTATTTTTTTTCTATTTATGTTTCAATGAGTGTTTTTAGTTTAATTTGAGATCTCCTGTGCTTGGCTCAATAAATACTTTATCTTTCTTTCTTTCGATACATCACATTTCATCAGTAATGTTTAAGTCCCATGTAGATTAGAGACGAGCCTCTAGGTTATATTAGTGTTTCTATTCAAAGTCTAGTTAAGTTAATAAATACACTTTCAGTTTAAAATGAGACTAACTTAAGGCTTCTTAGGGTAGTTTTATGCGTAATAAAGAGCCTAACCTTTTATACTAAGTTAGGGTCGGTTTTCACTATAATGAGAGGTTGCGGGATATAAGTATGGTATACGACCGGAATTTATTTTGGACATAAAACCTGTATGTTCCAGTTATTGGGAACATACAGGTTTTGTGTTTAAAATAAATAGAAGATTTAGGAACCTACTGCCATGGTCTACTTTTGGAAAAATGGGCCGTTTCACATAGTTAAAATTAACATTGTTCAGCTGCACAGAGACCATATTTTGATTAAACCGCGATCATAATGTCCAATGTTCGTAATTTTGTTTACTTACTCGTCACTAGATGGCGTTGTACGATTTCGATCGATTTGTGAATCGCGGTGTCAAGATTTTCCGCCGATAATATAGAGTCTTAGAATTTAAGGAATATTGTTAACCACTAAACCACTAGTCTTGTTTTTACGGTGTAATCACAATATCTACGAACATCCAAGAATTGAGTGAAAATTGAAACCTTTTTTCATTCTCAACCCCCGGTATCTAACCCCCACTATAGCGAGGGTTTTTTTCAAACATAGATATAGGAGATCTGACTGCCTATATCTGACCACCACAATCTAGTTCTTGGGTAGCGCGATACCCCTTAATAAGACTGTTTGTCAGATTAACAGGGTTCTGACTACCCGTAAGACTGTCCAATCTACGAATGATAGCCGGGACTAACGGCCTAATGTGCTTTAACAGCGGGGCTTAATCTCCCAAATAGACATTTAGCCACGACATCTTTTTAATTCATCACAACGACACAAAACAAAAACCCGATGTGACCCATTCTGAATCCGACTCCATACTAAAAGCGCTTTCATGTTGGGTACGCATCCGAAATAAATGGAGTCGCGGCAAAGCGTGAAAGATTAATTATATTAAATGAAACAATCGCTGTAAAATGGAGCGTTATCTTTTCATTCCAGTGTGCTGTTTTGGTAAAATGTTTTAATTTTATTTGGTTAAGTTATAATTTTTTGGGAGTGGGATAAATATTGATAGATTATGTCACGGTATTATTACATTATTGGTTTTCGGATGTAAATAAGCCATTCTGTAATATACTTTGAGATGAAAAAGTCTATAGTCCAATGAACAACATTGTTTATTTTTATTTTTATTGGTTGATTGAGAGGGCTTTGGCTACTTTTGTATGTGTGTGTTTTATGTCTTTTTGTCTTTATATGTGCGGTTTGTTTGTGCAGAATAAACAATTTTCTTTCTTTCTTTTCTTTTTTTTTCTTTATAGTACTGCCAAAGGATCGTGGTAGGTGGCGGTCTGTTGTCAGGCGAGAGTTTATGTATGCGTACTGTAAATTAGTAACAAAAATTTAAGCGCACTCGCAGAAAAATTAACCTACTTTGAAGATTTTAAGAATGTTGACAACACACTCGTTGTCCCGTTGTGATAAACCAGTCTGTATTACGCAAGTTTCAGTGTGGCATTCGGTCTTTCTTTATAAAAGTGATCTTTCTTATGACCGGTAATTGTAACCGGTTTTTAGAAAAGCAGTGAAGCAGTGGTGGTCCCGTGGTAATGGCCGCGACGTTCGAGTTGTAGGTCGTGGGTTCAAACCCAAGCAGGCACTTTCAATCAATCTGCCTAGCCTTTTCCCAACTATGTTGGGGTCGGCTTCCAGTCTAACCGGATGCAGCTGAATACCAGTATTTTACATGGAGCGACTGCCTATCTGACCTCCACAACCCAGTAACTGGGTATTACGATACCCCTTGGTAAGACTGGTGTCAGCCTTTCGTGCTTCTGACTACTCGTAACGACTGTCAAAGATCCACGAATGACAGCCGGGACCAACGGCTTAACGTGCTTTCCGAGGCACGGAGGAGTTTCGGTATGTAAAGATGGTCACCCATCCACTGACCAACCCCGGCAAGCGTAGCTTAACCTGATGGATCGACCAGTGCGGCTGTTGTTACTTAGCCACGAGCTCCTCCCAAGCAGGCACTTTACTTTTTGTAAATGATTTAATCAACACTGCTCTCACAACGGTGAAGGACGGTCAGGAAGTCCGACGGTCACACCACTAGGCTTTCACTGCTGAAACTCTTATAAAAGCCTATACATAAAATTACAATAACACTTAAATAGGTATAACTATAACCAATATTAATACACCTGTTCACTTACAAAAGGACCAAAAACCTAAAGGTTATATCCCCAGCGGGACTATTACCCAGCGTGACGAGTAGATCGGTATCACTCTCAGAAACACGCGTTAAATTTTATTACCAACGTGTTTTTGTCACGTCGGGAGGTCGCACGGAAAATATGTGTTTTGCTGTAGCGAAATAATATAGTTTGCTTATTTCTGTGGCGTTGAAACTACTGCCAATTGAAATAGGGTACATTATTAATTGTTATTTTAGTTAGGTGGGCTTAGTTTTGACTATTGTTTTACCTGGTTATAAGCGATGCGATGATTCGAGTTTGACCACTATATCATTAGATTATAATTGGTTCAATTTAGTTGTAGGAATAATGTCATTGACAATAGTGCATGATGAGTGCACTCTTATGTTCTAATTCAAAATCAAAGTATTTTATTTTATATCATAAACCTACATGAGCTGTTATGTAATAAAAAAAAAAAAAAATCTAAAGTCATTCATTCAAACTAGGCTGAGAAATCAGCACTTTTCGAACGTCAAAATTACATAAGACAGTCCCCCAAAAACGCCCACCCTTCACCACTTCCTAGTGCATAAGCTGGGAAGAAGAAGTGGCGCAACAAACTCCCCAGCAGCACAGCTGTCTGTTCAGTTGAAAAAACTTGATTCTATATAATAGTGCATATTATTATGCTAAAATAATTTACATCACTACAAATTGCAATACAACTCATAAAATAAAAACATTTTAAAGAGTAGATTATGTCAACAATAAATGAAAACAAAATTAAAATAAATTGACTTACAGTCAAATAAAATAATCCAACAATTATATGCTCATATAGTATCGTGTAGTCTAAAATAGTCTAAAATAATTGTTTGTTCCTTGGGGTACATTGGAGTAGCTTAATTAGTCCCAAGCCTTTTTGTCGTCTAAGTAATCTTTAACTTTATAGAAACCTTTTTGACATAGTTTCTGTTTAATAAATGATTTAAATTTATTGAGGCTCAGTTCTTTGACATGGCTTGGGAGTTTGTTGTAAAAACGTATACTTTGGCACTTAAATGAATTACTAATTTTTTGGAGCCTAGTCCTCGGCACAATAAATAAATCTTTGTTTCTAGTATTTAAGCGTACCGTCAGAAGCAAGGTGCACCGTACCAATTGATCGTTTCCTATGGAATAGAACTGGCAAGGAACTCCACGGTTACTCTTTTATAAATAATTGTCTTTTTTACAATGTTGTCATATTACAGTGTTAATACTTACAAGTACATGGTACAAGGTTAATTAACAAAAATGTAAAACAAGACAGAAAAATGTCAACAAATCTCCGCATCCAGATTTTTTTCTCGCATTTTTAAAGTTGGTCCCGATGTTCGATCGTCTAAAGCACCACTCAGCCAACTTTAAAACCTTATATAAGAGAGGAAATAAAAATTGAATCATATTCATAATCCATTCATTAAAAACATGAAAACTTAACACAAGCACAGACTCCGACAGAGATCTACTCCTTAGCTGAACGCTCAATGTATGGGCTTCCAAAACCTTTTGTGCATTTAAACTACGACACCATGAGGAAACTTGCATTATTGTGTTTGTAAACGTAACCACAATACAAAACAGATTCCTAGAGGGAGGCAATGTTTTTTGTCAGAGAACTTGCTTAGCGATCAATGATCTTTCCTTCTTTGTATAAGAAGAAAATTATTTTCCTCCAAAGAAATAGCAGAGCAATTCTCGTATTTTTAAGGACGTTGGCATTCGAAGCTGTCTCAATCTGCCAAAAACCTCTAATTACCTACATTTTTTAGGGTTCCGTAGTAAACAAGGAACCCTTATAGTTTCACCATGTCCGTCTGTCCGCGGCTTAGCTCAGAGATGGTTAGTACTAGAAAGCTGTAATTTGGCTTATATGTACTCGTATATATATTAATCATGTTGTTGACAAAGTGGTAAAACAAAAACAAGAAAAAAAATTTTTTTTGGGGTTCCTCCCCGACACGTAAAGTGGGGGGGATGTTTTTTTTTTCTCGTCTACCCCATATTGTGAAGTATCGTTAGAAAGGTCGTTCAAAAATATTGTGAGTTTGTGACAACCATTTTTGGGATCCGTTTGCGAAATATTAAGCTTTTAACATTCCGTATGGGAGAACATGTTTTTCAACTACAATGTTAACTTTGTTCTTGGGATAAATTCATCCCAACTACGGAACCCTTCTTTGTGCGTGCTTTGTTACAAGTTATTAACATTAATTGTCGCTGAGATTGACGACTTGAATTTTACGATTTTAACCGATTTCTGTCGCTGTTCACTGAGCGCCAGTGGTGAAGACCACGCAGCACGAGGTTGCGGGTTCAAATCCGGGCAAGAACCAATATGACCTTTTCAATTCATTTATGTACTTTTTTATGAGTTTTCATGGACGTTACTGACATCGGTGAAGGAAAACATCGTGAGGAAACCTGGACTTATAGTTAATATAGGTCTTAAATTGCCAACCCGTCTTGAGCAAGCGTGGTGATCAATGCTCGTGCCTTCTCTGCACGAAAAGAGGCCTTAGCCCTGTAGTGGACGGTAAGGCCCCTCTTTGAGGAGTGGCTAGAGAGGCGCCACGGCATCCTCACCTTCCGCCTGACGCAGGTCCTCACCGGACACGGTTGTTTCGGGAGGTTCCTGTTCAGGATAAAGCGGGAGGAAACGCCCGGGTGTTACCATTGTGTGGATCGCCCGGAGGACACGGTGGAGCATACGGTGGAGGTCTGCCCGGCTTGGGCGGGGCACCGCCGTGTCCTCACGGAGGCGATCGGCAGCGGCGATCTCTCGCGTCCGGCCCTGGTTCAGGCTATGGTCCGGAGCGAGAGTGCATGGGAAGCCGTCACTTCCTTCTGCGAAGCAGTAATGCTCGCGAAGGAGGAGGCGGAGCGTGCGAGGGAAATGCAAGATGCGCGCCCTCGCGCCCCTAGTCGCCGCAGGAGACGCTCCGGGCGTCGGGAGTCGCGAGCCGACTTCCGGCCACCGTAGGCGCGGGCTTGCGGACGGTGGGCAATGGGTAGCTCGCCGTCCGATTAGGACCAGGCCCGGGTCGACGGCGCGTTGTGTTCCACGCGCGCCTCAAAGAGATGTCAGCACCAACTGACGGGGTCCGTAAGGGCCAATGCCTGCCAGGGTTGCGAGTTGGTCCGAAAGGGATATCGCGGCCCCGGCACACAGGCAACGGAAGGAACACGGGTGGGTTTTAGTCAGTAAAAGTCTGACACTCCCTCTCGCTCCGCCCAGAGCGGGAGGAGTCATTTGACGATTTCCCACCCAAAAAAAAAAAAAAAAAAAAGCCCTGTAGTGGACAATAATAATATATTGGTATTATTATTTACAACCGTCTTCAAAAAAAGAAGGAAGTTATGCATTCGGCGAGAATTTCTGAATTTATCACACCATACTAATTTCCTCACAAAACTCACCTCCCTTTTTTTTTTTTTTTTTTTTTTTTTTTTTTTTTTTTTTTTTTTTTTTTTTTTTTTTTTTGGGTGGGAAATCATCAAATGACTCCTCCCGCTCTGGGCGGAGCGAGAGGGAGTGTCAGACTTTTACTGACTAAAACCCACCCATGTTCCTTCCGTTGCCTGTGTGCCGGGGCCGCGATATCCCTTTCGGACAAACTCGCAACCCTGGCAGGCATTGGCCCTTACGGACCCCGTCAGTTGGTGCTGACATCTCTTTGAGGCGCGCGTGGAACACAACGCGCCGTCGACCCGGGCCTGGTCCTAATCGGACGGCGAGCTACCCATTGCCCACCGTCCGCAAGCCCGCGCCTACGGTGGCCGGAAGTCGGCTCGCGACTCCCGACGCCCAGGGCGTCTCCTGCGGCGACTAGGGGCGCGAGGGCGCGCATCTTGCATTTCCCTCGCGCGCTCCGCCTCCTCCTTCGCGAGCATTACTGCTTCGCAGAAGGAAGTGACGGCTTCCCATGCACTCTCGCTCCGGACCATGGCCTGAACCAGGGCCGGACGCGAGAGATCGCCGCCGCCGATCGCCTCCGTGAGGACACGGCGGTGCTCCGCCCAAGCCGGGCAGACCTCCACCGTATGCTCCACCGTGTCCTCCGGGCGTTCCACACAATGGTGACACCCGGGCGTTTCCTCCCGCTTGATCCTGAACAGGAACCTCCCGAAGCAACCGTGTCCGGTGAGGACCTGCGTCAGGCGGAAGGTGAGGACGCCGTGGCGCCTCTCCAGCCACTCCTCAAAGAGGGGACTTACCGCCGCAATTGTGGCGTGCCCAGCGCTGGGTTGCGACAATCGCACACTCCATGCCGCCATGAGATCCCGCCGGAGCTCTGTCCGCTGTGCCGCGATTTGTTGCGGCAGCGGAGTTATACCCCGGCGTTTCGCCTCCTCGCGCAACTCCCACATGTGCGCGAGGACCTTCGCCTCCAGATCCCATGGCGGTAGTCCGGCAAGGAGGCTCGCCGCCTCGCGGGAGACCGTGCGGTATCCCCGGACCAGCCTGATGGCCATGACCCTTTGGGACGCGTTCAACCGCTGGGCCGGTCGCAGCCTCAGTGAACGCGCCCACACCGGTGCCCCGTAAAGGGCCATGGACCGCACGATCCCCGCGTAGAGCCTCCGGCAGGAGGCGTTTGGACCCCCTAGGTTGGGCAGAAGCCGCTTCAAAGCAGCCCCAGCCCTATCCAGTTTGGGAGCCAAACGTCGGAAGTGCTCCACGAAGTTCCACCGGGTGTCGAGGACGAGTCCCAGGTACTTCATCGTCGACTCGACACCAATGTGAACCCCTCCTGCCGTTATCTGGGAACCCGACAGTGGCGCGTTCCGAGGACCATAGAAACACATGGCCTCGGACTTGTGCAAGGCCACCTCGAGTCCCAGTTGCCGGATCCTATCGACGATTGTCGCAACCCAACGTGTCGCCAGTTCGGCCGCCGCCTCATGCGACCTCCCCTGCACCAGGACCAGCGTGTCGTCAGCGTAGCAGACTACGCTGACGCCGCTAGGGAGGTCGGCGCGCAGCACCCAGTCGTAGCCGATGTCCCACAGATGCGGCCCCAGAACCGATCCCTGTGGGACACCGCACGACATCTCTCGCCGGTTCCACTCTCCGTGGTGACCAGGGTAGATGACGGCCCTGTCCGTCAGATAGGCCTCGACCACTCGACAGAGGTAGGTCGGCATCCGGTGATACCGGAGTGCCTCCCTAATGCAACTCCAGGGCAGGGTGTTGAACGCGTTGGCGATGTCAAGAGACACCGCCAAGACTACCCCACCCCGGGCAACAGCATCCCCCGTCGTGAGGGCTCGAACGCGCATGATGGCATCCACCGTGGAGCGCCCCTTGCGGAAACCAAACTGGCTGTCCGCCAAATCCGGCCCCACTCGCACCAGCCGCCCGACAAGGCGGTCCGCAATAACTCTTTCGAAGAGCTTGCCCACCTCGTCGAGCAGCACGATGGGCCGGTAAGCGGACGGAGAGTCCGCTGGGCGCCCCGGCTTCTTAATGAGGACCAGTTTCCCCGTCTTCCAGCGAAGTGGGAACTGGCCCCTCTCCAAACATGCGCTTAGGAGCCCCCTAAGTCGAGGCCCGAGAGCCTCTAAGGCCAGGACCCAGGCTTTTCCAGGTAAGCCGTCGGGTCCTGGGGCGGTATTTTTGGCACTCAGCCTACCTACCGCCACTCTCAAATCTACCTCGGTCACCTCCGTAGATTCGTCGTCGTCGTCACTGGTGTGGTCCGCATCGGGCACCGCAGGAGGCGGAGCCATGGGCGGGGGAGTATGTTCCCCTCGCGAAGGGAACAGAGCGCTCACCACGTCCTCCACGAGCTGGGGCCGGAGACTCTGCGTCAGCGGGGGAGCCCATGGGCGGAGTTGATCTCTCACCCATTTGTATGGGCGCCCCCACGGGTCTCTGTTCAGAGTCTCCAGCGACTCCTTACGGCCCTCTCCTCTGGCCCGCTCGATCTCCGCTCGGAGGGCGGTCTTCGCCGCTCTGTACCCTTCGTACAGCTCCGCCTCAATGGCTTCCGTATCCGGAGGGCGGATACGAAGCCTGCGGTGCCTGGAGTACCGGTGGCGCGCATCGACGCACGCCGCGCGTAAAGCGCTAAACTCACCTCCCTTGTCTAACAAAAGACGCAATTACGCATTCATAAGTACAAGTGTTCCAAACTCACCCCCCGAGTTTTACCCCCAAACACGATCTATAATGAAGAAGCTCAACTAACAGATTACTAATTAACGTACAACCACAAGGTACGTAATTGACAGGTGAAGCCTGTTATGAACGCGCTGGAAGTTGTCTGTCTAAACGTAATGTTTTAGTAATGGGGGGGGGGGGTGAATTAGAGGGTTGTAAGGGAGTGAAAGGGGGTGTGTTGTAGTTTTGTTATTGACGTAATTATAGACCTATGTGAGGTTGTCTAGTGTGTTACTTGGAATGACATATGGCAGGTAACGTGGGGGTAATGACGGTGATATTATCGCAGTGGGTGAGTGATAAGTGATTGCCTTCTATATTTTAAACTCAGTGCTGCCAATTTAGATTTTTATTCTCGCAGAGCTGCAGAGTTGTTGCGGGTTGGATATAGTTGAAATGTTTGCATGCTTTCAAGCATTGCCACAAGCAAAAACATCAAGTACCACTAATTATTATGAAACTGTAGCGACCGTTCAAAACGTTTTTCTGTTTCTATTAACTACATACAATCGGGTCGTCGTCGATAAAATGCGTTCCTGACACTTGTCATTTGAACAATTTTTTGTACTAATAAGGATCAAGTTCGAAAAAAATATATTTGTTAGTATGAAACGACAGGTGTCAAGAACGCATTCTTTCAACGACCGGACTATAGTAGTCCTTTTTGGTCTTTGTGGTAATGTTACTTGGAAAACATACCTTCTATGGTTAAAATAGAGACTTAATTATAATGTGTGGCTAAAGATAAGATAAGATAAGATAAGTCTTTATTTGCCTTAAACATGGTATAAAGTTGTTACAGTCAGATATTAATCTAAAGTCCGCATGTTCAGCTATACAGGATATGTATCAATTGCATGCAAAATAATAATTATGAGTAAATTTAAAAGTTCAATGTCACAGATACAAAGTCAATACAATAATAATAGTTTTCTCTCAGCATTATCTGCAATTACAGAAGTCCAGAAATTTATAATTTATTGTTGAGAAAATCTTTAATGTCATAAAACATGTGTTCTTTCAACCATTTCAGTAATCTGATATTAAATGAGTTAATATTAAATAACAATTTTATTTCTTTAGGAATTGTGTTATAAATGCGTATACACATGACTAGGAAACTTTTCGCATACTTGGCTGATTTAGGAGTATCCTGCAATGCAAGTCTGCATGGATCTCTATTTCGAGAGTTCAATTGATAAGCTTTTTTGAACAATCCCTTATTATTATAAACATAACTACAAGGACTAATTATTAAGTTTATATGGAACTAAGCTGGCATTCGAGGATCTTTGACAGTCGTTACGGGTCGTCAGAAGCCCGAAAGTCTGACAACGAGTCTTACCAAGAGGTATCGTATTACCCAGTTACTGGGTAATACGATACCCCTTGGTAATTGGGTGAAGGTCAGATAGGCAGTCGCTCCATGTAAAATACTGGTATGGTTACTGACTGAAGCCTAGACTGGAAGCCGACCCCAATAAAGCTAGGAAAAGGCTAGGCAGATTGATACGGAACCAAGCTTTCAATAATAAAACCACAAAAATTACAAGGATAACCTTGATTTTAATTAATTCATCGAAGCAAAACCTTGACTCAAGATTCCTCTTCGTAAGATCAACTACAAGCCGTCACTATTAATTAAAATTAATTTATTCAATGCTTTATAACAGGCTGAGAGCACAATAACCAGACGTAGTACCCCACTACTGAGTCTTGACAGCCATTGTGGGAGAATCAAGTTGTAGACGCAAGAAACTATTTGTCTTAGACAATTAATTATCGAGGATACTATTGTTCTTAGATTAATACGGATTGAAGGAATAGAAGGTTTATTTTGAGAGTAATCTTAAAATAGATGAGTAAATTAAAAATAGGCAGAGAGAAAATATTTCATCATTTCTCATTATTCTCTCCATTTCAATGTCAGCATGTCTTCTACCATACATTTCAATAAGCCATCACGTCAGTAGTCACCCCCTTTATATACAATACCGACCATGGGCACGGGACTGACCGTATTATTCTAAATCAATCTGCCTAGCCTTTTCCCAACTATGTTGGGGTCAGCTTCCAGTCTAACCGGATGCAGCTGAATACCAGTATTTTACATGGAGCGACTGCCTATCTGACCTCCACAACCCAGTAACTGGGTAATAAGATACCCCTTGGTAAGACTGGTGTCAGACTTTCGGGCTTCTGACGACCCGTAACGACTGTCAAAGAACCACGAATGACAGCCGGGAAAAACGGCTTAACGTGCTCTCCGAGGCACGGAGGATTCTCGGTATGTAAAGATGGTCACCCATCCACTTACCAACCCCGGCAAGCGTAGCTTAACCTGATGGATCGACCAGTGCGGCTGTTGTTACTTAGCTACGAGCTCCTACGTATTATTCTAAATATTCATAAAAAAATATCGATAATTAACTTTAAAAGGGGGTCTATCTTGAATATCTTTCATGTCATTCAATTTTAATATTACATTGAGTAGCGTTTGTAACGTTGTTGTTTTAAACTTTTTGCCATATCTCCGATGTTATTGGCTCGATTTACATTCTGTTTATTATTTCTACAAGCTTATGAGTTAAGCTACATCCCTCTTTTAAAGTAAATTCGAAAATTTTCGATAATTTGTCATGAATACTCAGAAAAATACGGGCGGTCACATTCCCGTGGTCGGCATTGTATTTCATCTTACATGGAATATGGCTACATATCATTTAACACACAATCTATCCATCGCTTCTTTGGTCTTCCCCTACTCTTACAGCCATCTAAATTCAACCTCGAACTTTCCACAAGACATAAATTCAACACTAGTGACCGTCCCAGCTTCACAATATTTTCACGACGTGACAAAACATCGAAATGTCTCTAATATCATATTGTTTTATACACTAAAGCCTTCCGGAATAAATTCTCCAAATGTGAAAACCGTATCAAAGCTTACGTAGTTTAGTAGAAAAATATAGATATTTATTTTTTACTTATAGATATTTTTACCAATTCTGAAAAAAAATATGCAGGAACTGACTTCACTGCTATCGACTTCGCAGTCTGCGTAGCTACGAGTTCGTAGCAAGCAGCTACGCCCGCTACGAGTGCGTAGCAAATAGGAAATTGGTTACGTCGATCGACTGTCCGTCTACACTTTTGTTTGACGTTAAACCTTTTTTGTATCTCGAAAACGTTGGACTAACTGCAATTCCAGTATTGATATTTGTTATACGTACACTATTTGATTGGGAAAACATTTGCAATTGAGTAAAACTTATGTTTTGTTAAAGAAAAGAGGCATTTTCTGCAGTATGACAACATAAGACTATTATTATTTTTAGTAGGTACCGCATTAACTCTTAAATAGACCTCTCTCAGGTAGACCTGTGCAGATGTGCTTGCGCAGGTAAACCGGAGTGTGTATTGGAATAAACCTGTGCAGTTCTTGAAACATACGATTATATGATCGACCTGCGCACCTACAGAGGTAGATCTGTCGTTTGGCCACCATTACCTACTGAAATGACCTAAGGGCTGGCACATATCTGGTGAGGCGCAGCGCAGCGCGGATGCTGTCACTGCTAAACAAATATCAACATTACAACTCTTAAAATAAAGTCGAAAATAAATAACCTGAACCCCGCTCCTTTTTCCGATTAGATACGCTCTCGAGCTTATTTATTCTCAACATTATTTCTACTGTAGCAAGGTCGCAAGTGTGTCATAGCAAGTGAGCCGGGCCCTTAGAGTAATGTACAATGCTACAAAGTTCTATTGGCGCGTGGGCAAAATTGGAACTTACGCCGCCATCTTGATTTTTCATTACAATTTTTGTGACAACAAGCCGTGTGCCTAATAGGGTTACGGCAACATCTTAGGCGGCTTAGAAATATATTAAGTTTTGTTTAAAAATAAGTCTAAATACTAACTTTTACGTTTCTAACTTAAAAAATTATGAACTTCCATATTATTGTTCATCCCCTATTTAACCCCTTTAGAAGGCTAAAATTCAAAAATCCTACCTTAATGTTCTCTTTCGCTATATAAAGAACTCTTGTGCATAGATAGACTCAGCGGTATAGCTTGTGCGTTGTCTGTCAGTGAATGAATGAATTTAAGATTTTGATTAAGTAGAAAATTACAAATGTTTACCAACAACGCCCCCTTGTCAATGCTATTTAGGAGCCTTAAGATCTTTGTCTCTAGTCACGTTACGGAGGAATTACACTAACTTAATTTTCACCCACAAATTGAAGTTATGTCACTGCCTCAAGACGCTAATCCCTTAAGTATATTCCAAACACGTAATGTACTTACAACTAATGTTTGTACCTCAATATTGTGTATGATGATATACTCGTAAACCTATTATCAGGCTTCTATCTATAATTATACCTTCCAGGAATGGAGAATAATAATTGGTAATTAATGTTCATAGTGTTGTCTCTAAGTGGGTATTATTGTAACTGATGTTAATATTAATAGGTTGATAATGATGCTTTACCATCCGATATTAAGAATTCAGCTGGGCGTGGCAGCGTTGGAGAAGTTTCGTGGAGTCTTCGCGTCACATATTCCACAGAGCCTAAAGAATAAGGTCTTCAATCAGTGCGTCCTGGCTGACAAGACTTACGGAGCTGAAACGATGACACTCACGGTATGGCTGGTCCAGAAATTCAAGGCTATGGAACGGGCTATGCTTGTAGTCTCTCTGAGGAATCGAATCAGGAATGAAGTGACCCGGCAGAGAACCAAAGTTGTCGACATAGTTCACAGAATAAGCAAACTGAAGTGGCAATGGGCCGGCTATATTAGCCATAGAACTGATGACGTTTGGGGTAGACGTGTTTTTGAGAGAAGACCAGGAATCGGTAAACGAAAGGTAGGATGCCCTCAGGCCAGATGGAGCGACGATCGTCGCGGGGTGGCTGGTAGCAATTGTATCAGAGTTGACGAGAATCGAGCTGAATGGCGTGCAATTGGAGAGGCCTATTTCCAGCAGTGAAAAGAGTTTTCAATTAGAGTAATAATTTTTAATTTGGTATTGGTTAGTATTTTGAAAGATTACCTTTAACGACCATACAAACAACTTTAGATATTCATAAAACTAGATTAAACCACACGTAATTTTAATTTAATTAACAGTATCCAAGAAAACACACAAATATCTTCAAAATTATAAATAATTATACACCAAAATCATGACACAGGATCGACTTCAGCAAGGTTTAGTAAAACCTTTCGAGGGTTGAATTAAACTTCCGTGGGTTTAAACGCTTTGTTACAAAAAGGGGCGATGAGCGAGCGGTAAACGTACCTACGAAGGCTTTAGAGATAATAATCAGTTGTTATCTTATTAAGAAATTGTAAAGGAGGTAATACCGTAAAGTATTTGTAGGGATGCCCGGATGGTCGTTTTAAACTGACTTAAAAAAGGCGGAGGTTTTCAATTAGACAGCAATTGCTACCTTATAAAGGCACTGGCGACGAAGAAGCTAGCTATCAACGATTTTCCTACGTAAAAAAAGGACAAAAGATTGCCAGTACCTTGTAAGTAAAAGAGATGCATAAACCTAAGTACTTATAATTGATCGCTGACTGTTCACAACGCCGCCAGCGTGATATCGCTCAGCTTGCGGTTAGCACACTCGCTGAGAGACTCACACTTGATAAATACGCAAATGGTAATTAGCCTATATAATGTTCCCATTTATGGGACTCAGGCCTCCTCTCGATTGTGGTGATAAGTCCCCTCTTTAGGGTGTGGCTAGAGAGGCGCCACGGCGTCCTCACCTTCCACCTGACGCTGGTACTCACCGGACACGGCTGTTTCGGGAGGTTCCTGTTCCGTATAAGGCGGGAGGAAACGCCCGGGTATCACCACTGTGTGGATCGCCCGGAAGACACGGTGGAGCATACGGTGGAGGCCTGCCCTGCTTGAGCGGAGCACCACCGTGTCTTCACGGAGGCGATCGGCGGCGACGATCTCTCCAATCCGGCCCTGGTTCAGGCCATGGTTCGGAGCGAGAGTGCATGGGAGGCCGTCACTTCCTTCTGCGAAGCAGTAATGCTCGCGAAGGAGGAGGCGGAGCGTGGAGAAGTTATTTGATATTATCCCAAACTCAAAAAAAAAAAAAAAAAGGCCTCTCGATGATATCCCGAACGTTGGAATTTTTTTCGTTCTAGGATAAATGTCGGTTTCCTCACGATATTTTCTCTCACCGTTTTGAGAGCAGTGGTGATGAAAATATCTACGCATGATGGTTGAATACGCATCGCTCATCGCATGCTTCTCGTTAATCGCCAGCGCTGGGACCGGAGCCTTACATGTTGTAAGATAATACAGTAAAATGTTTCTGCTTTGAAATTTGGTTTAATCAAAACGCGTTGCTATGGTTACTGGAAATTTCCCGTTCATTGGGGAGCTATGTGGAAAATCAAAGGCTCATAACTAAATATAGTAGTATTTTTCTTTCCAGAAACATGAGATGAGACAAATAGTCAGCCTAATTAACTAGGCAAAAGTCAAAGGTTGTCAATTTCATACAGGTTCATTAAAGTAACTATCTTGTTTTATTTTATGTGGTATCTTTATCTTTAATATTTCCATTTTTAAATTACAAAAAGATATCTAATTTTCCAACCTTTTGAGCTTGTAGTAGACTCCAACACATAATTAGGATCTCTTGTGTAACTTTCTGAGCCCATCATGTCATATACGTGCAGATCAACAGCATTTGACCAATGGTAGACCAGCCGCTATGCCGTGACAAAATAACTATCAACTCTTTTCGACATTTTGAAAGTCGAACCTGACTATCCGTCAGAGTGAAAAGTCAGTTAGTAGCAAGGTACATACGTCACATGTTCATGTGTTTGACGTATCAGGGAAATTGGATCAGAAAATAGATAGGATCGGAAGGCTGGATCAAAGTCGGCGAGCGAAAACGCACGCACACAGAGACACGCTTTACGTATAGCGAGTGCAAGCGCACTCGCGACCGGCATTCGTTTGAGATTGCCGCACGTACACGTCTATGTGTGCGTGCGCCCGTTTACTCTCGTTGTGTGGAGCCGACTTTCTGTACCTATATTGTGGTAGGATGCTGTTCGCTTCAACCCGTTTTAGAAAGGGGGTTGACGAATATGGCACTAACGAATGTCAGTATGGCGTTTGACATTCAAATGGGATTTATGACGAACAGACGTGACGTAAACTGATTTTTTAAAGGGACGCGAATGGTAGCTCGCAACTTTTTTTTGTCTGAATGTTGTAATCGAAGTTAATACATCTTCAGGATCGCTTAAGTATTTTTGAAGCAATGCAATGTAGAGCTTTCACCTGCACGGCTTTCTCATCCAACCTCCAATAAAAACATTATTTCATATTCTAGATAAAAACAAGTTTAATAATTTCTAGGAATGTTTATTTATTACATTATCAACAAATACGTGTTTACGAGACTCCTCTGGTCTCGTAATCTTGTAAATTATTTCGGCTCAGTGATAAGTGGCAGTAATAATCACACAACAAGTTGCTGCAACTACAAAATTGACGATTGCTAAATTGATTGGTTTACACTTGCTTCTGATGCTGAAGAAATACTATAAAATCTGTTTGAAAACAGCATTCTATTATTACAAACTAACGACCTACCCCCGTTTCGTTGTACTCCTTGAAAAACTATCAAAATTTCTTTATTATATTTATGTTTAAATGATAAATGATAAATGATTTTATTTCTGTAAGTGGGTTTGGACAAAACACTTTTACACGTCAATCATATTTTTTAAACTAGATGAGGTCGGCGTTTCCTATCTGACTACTCCGAGAAGAAAGGCCGAAACAAACTCAGAGGTCACAGTCTCTTTTAAAGTCCAGACATAATCTTGGTCAGATCATGTGAAGATCATGTAGATTGGTGTCTGAGATGGTCTTTTGAGGAAAGAACCACACAGATTGAGAGGACCTGTCCAGTCAGTGCACGCATTTGTCAGTGACCGTGCAGCTCAACTCAGGGTTTAAGGAGCTCAACGATTCGACGAACAATACCAAAGAAAGGACGTTTGGGTAGGCCGCATAAATTACTCAAGCTGCCAGACCGTGATAAAAACTAAATAATAAAATAAAAGGAATGACCCACATAGTCTTCACATTCACAATTATTAAAACAATATAATACTTTAAAAAGTAAATACTCATGTCATTGTATATATAAAATTCATTAATGTCAATGTGTATATAAAACCCAGAAATAGTCTTGGTCAGATCATTGAAGGACCATGTAGATTTGTGTCTCGAATGGTCTTTTGAGGAAAGTATTATACAGATTTGAGTGGACCTGTCCAGTCAGTGCACGCATTTGTCAGTAATCGTGTAGCTCAACTCAGAACTTAAGGAGTTCAACGACTCGACGAACAATACCAAAGAAAGGACATTTGGGTAGGCCACATAAAGTACTCAAATTGCCAGATTATCATTAATAATTACTGAGAAAAAAAAATAAAAAATATATGATCCACATAGTCCTCACGTTCACAATAATATATTTAAAAAAATATGTATATATTATACTTCACAAAGTAAATATTCATATAGTGGTACAAATGAATGAGAAAAAAAAAAAAAATTATTAAAAACCAAATTTCTGACTGTAAAAAAAATAAAAAATAAAAATTGGAGCAGCTTAATCCCAGGCCTTTTTGTCCTCAACGTAATCTTTAATGGTATAAAACGCTTTCTGGCACAACTTACGTTTAATGAATGATTTGAATTTATTAAGGCTTAGATCTTGTACGTGGCTTGGGAGTTTATTGTAAAAGCGTATACATTGACATCTGAACGAGCTACCTATTTTCTTGAGCCTTGTTGTAGGTACTACAAATTTGTGTTTGTTCCTAGTGTTTATCTTATGGATATCACTGTATTTTTTATACAATCTTATATTTTTATGGGTATATAAAAGATTTTCAAAAATATACTGAGAAGGCACAGTCATTACATTAATTTCCTTAAATTTCTCTCTGAGAGAGTGTCTCGGGCTTAATTTATAAATTGATCGAACGGCTCTTTTCTGCAAAACAAAGATAGTTTGAATGTCGGCGGCATTTCCCCACAACAAAATACCGTACGACATTACACTATGAAAATAGCTAAAGTACACTAAACGGGCTGTCTCTATGTCAGTTAAATTACGAATTTTTCTAACAGCATAAGCTGCGGAGCTTAGCTTTTTTGACAATTTATCTATATGTGGGCCCCACTGAAGCTTAGCATCCAAAGTTAAGCCTAAGAATACTGTGCTATCTTCAGGATTCAATTCTTCGCCCCTTATCAACACCTTAGTTTTCACCTGCCTAACGTGTGGTAGGGTAAACTTAATACATTTGGTTTTTTTTTCATTAAGAAGTAAATTGTTAACATTGAACCAGTGAACTACTTTTGAGATCGCGCTATTTACGTCGTCAGTAACCAACTGCTGACGTTTAAGTTTAAACAAAAGTGAAGTATCATCCGCAAACAACACTATATCATGGTTATCCTTTATGAGGTAAGGCAAGTCATTAATATAAATAAGAAAATTAATGTATTAAATATTAATGTATTAAATCTTCCCGAATATATTCTCTAAATGATGGCGGAAACTACAACAAAATCCGTTGCGTATTTTAGAAGACCAACGCGGTCATACGTACATACATGACAAGCGACAATTTTTTTTATAATTACATAGAAATCACAAAACAGTGAGTGTCAAAATTACGACAATTAATACAAAGAAAAAAACGAGTGAGCTTTACAGTTGTCGCTTATGATCATTATCTGACATCGCTCCTTGGTAATAAGCAACATTAAAGGGGCGGGGCGTCATCAAGGTCATTTCTGACAGCCAACTCCAGCACCGCGCGCGCTCATAGGTCAAATCAAATAGCTCGCGCTTACCCGGCGTCCTGTGACGCACTTCCTTCCCTTTTCACTAAATCACTCCCAGAGATTTTGATTATTTAAATTGTTTTAGATTTTGATTACAGAAAAGCGAGGGAAAAGATGTTACACATCGAAAAACATGCTAAGTACACAAATTTCGCTATTGTGTCGGTTTGCTTTCGCGAAACGTGATTATGTCGTCAAAGATTTATTATATTTGCACCCTTTCATACTACGACCTCTAATTATCAAATTATAACATTCAACAAACAAAGGACACGTAGCGACAGCAATTAGAACTTATATGCACCTGTTACATGCAACTGTTGCTGAAACATTTGAGTAGGGATGATCTTTTGTGGATATAGATAATTTTTTATAGGGAGTAAAAACGCATAATGAAGCCAAGAACCACTTATTTTCCCCACCATTTTTATTTCTTTTTTACTGTATTTCGAACCTTCTGGTTACGGAGATATTATAGGGCAAATATAGAACTATTTGGATGTTGTTTTTTTGAAAACCACATTTAAGTGTCATAACTTAACTTCAAATACCCCCACGATCACTGTATTGTTGCATGCACACGTAACCATAATGTTTTGCGTACGTTACATTGCACCCTTCCGTAAACAGCGATTTTTCATACCGTAAGTGAAAGTTGTTTCTCAGCAATTATTTTTGGTAAAATGTTACTTAGTTTTAAGTACAGAATGCGTAAGCGACGGCTATACGATGGGTCTTTTTACACCCTGTTTATTTATGGTAGTTATTTAATCATAATCCCAGTCCCCAATCAGAGCTAGTAATAGATCCTAATATGATTGTATTTCTAACAAAAAAGAATTACATCTAGCGATATCCCGCACTTAATACAAAATGTATTTTTTTCTTTACTTGGCTTTGAGCTCTCTAGAATTAAACGTGTAAAAATAAAATATTAATAATATATGGAATAATGTTCTTTGAGTTTACTAAACCAAAATATAATTCTAGTATTTTTCAGAGAATTGATTGTTTTAAAAATATTAATGAAATAATTTCTAGAAGAACATCATAAATTGCTACAAAAAGAAGGAAAGACAATTTTAAACCTTATAACACTGATTCTTAAGTTGTTATTTATGTTACATACAGAGTGTCACTTAAACCATTCTTCCCCCACACCAAATCTCACAGTAAAGTTTTACAACTCAAGAATAACCGTTTAAGTACTCATATTTAATTTAATAGGTTTCACCGTTTGGTTATCTTAATTACGCAAGAGAACACTTAGGTATTAACTTCTAGTACCTAAATGCCTAATTTTAGTGGTTAATAAAGATTCTGAACGAACATAACATGTTTTAATAACTCAAGAATTGCTTTGTCTTAATTACCTTCTTAGAAGTTGAAATAACTAAGCTTTGTTAATAAAATTCGGTGTACAAATATAATAGGAGTTTGGAGAGATTGTCTTAAGGCTAAAAGTAATTGTGGTTTTAGACTTGTTTATGCCAATCTTACTAGATCTAAGTGTTTATGAGGATTGTTCTTCAGTACTTTCATAGTGAAATGCATCACTGTCAAAAACAAATAAATATTAATAATAATTTATTGACATCAAAAATATTAACGTTACCACAACAATGCTGCGTTTTAATAAAGTTGGCCATGTTGTATTATTTCCCTTGATTACAAGGAAAATAATACAACATGGCCTCTGAAGCAGGACGAGGTGAAAAACCTGTGCTCGGCATATCTCTCTAATAATAGACTGTTTTTGGCAACATTTACAATTTTGATTAATCTTACAGAAAATCTATTAACATGCAGTATTGTTATTAATTTATTTAATAGAGAAATTGATTACACATAAATGAGTTGTAGAGTGTGGACTAGTGAGTAAGTTGGTGTGAGTGTGGGTCAGTGTGTATGGGGGTGTGTGGGGGTGAGTGTATATGTATATGTGTGTGTGTGTGTGTGATAATATATCTATGTTGAGATGGTAATATCAAAGTAATCTTTATTCACGTTGTAATAAAGTTGCTGGTGGATTGCTGGTTGGGTTGCTGTTGGAGGTAAGATAATTATGAAAGGACTGTGAACATGATGGAAAGGTGTCTCTGGGATAACCCCAGAGACACCTATTGTCACTCAAGAATAATATTACTTTTGACTGCTAGTTAGTTTTCTGGTTATATGCTCTAATCCTGAGCGTGAAACCCTAGGTTCGATCTTCTTTCTTTTTCGTGTGGTTAGTGTTTTAAATGGTGTCAGAGTTTTTTTAAGACGCCCATATATCGTCGAGAAATATCTCTCCTGCCAGTTTCGTGACAATGTTTTCCTTCACCATTTTTGAAGCAAGTGACAATTATACAATACGCACATGAATCCTAAAAGTCAGAGGTGCGTGGCT
The DNA here is from genome assembly GCA_916701695.1 of Agrochola macilenta. Lineage (NCBI taxonomy): Eukaryota > Metazoa > Arthropoda > Insecta > Lepidoptera > Noctuidae > Agrochola > Agrochola macilenta. Next base: position 2,244,542 of record OU753576.1, read on the forward strand.
TAAGTTCGAACTCGAGACCTATGACTTGGCAGTCTAACGGTCACACCACTAGGCTATCACTGCTACTGATTCGATTAACGGCCGTGTGGAGCAAAGTGTGTTTCTCTATCAAAATATTCCTGGAATTGAAAATTAAATTTGCACCCGGTTACTGACACCAAATTATCCGTTTATTTTATACATTTAATAACTAGTGAAATGTTGGCTACTGTCGACTGGAAATATAGGTGTGATATCATAAACTTGTTAAATAAACAGAGACCCTGCCCTTTTTTGATTAAATCCTCTCATCGAAAGCTGGAGTCTTAAGGGATCCAGATATTTCAAGAAATAATATTTCTTATTTCCAGGCTAAGTGATTTGGGATACGTCTTGATAGATTCGCGGGAAAACTTCTTTTACATAATTTATTACAAAAACTGAGAAATGGGTTGAGCTGAAATTGATTACTTATTTATGAGTTACTGAGTAATTCACCTTTTTTATTTCTTTGAAAGTCTTTAATGAAAAACTCTATTAATAATATATTTCATATATTAAGATAAATAATTAAAAAAATACATTCTGTAAAATTACCTAATAAATTTAAATCAGTTTTCGGTATAATTTCCCTGCAGGGAAAAACCACTTAATATACAACGTACATAAAAACTTTAATAAAGAAAAACACAAACATATTTTTATCGACATTATCTCATTGTCATTGCCCACCACTATGCCAGAGACTCTCAAACTTTCAAACAAATGAAATTCGCATTCTCCGTGTAATTTGATTGTTAACGACGCCACGTTTCTATCAAAGGGAATCGTTGGAAAGCGTTTCTCAAACTTTTGTTGCGTCCTTTTCAATTGTTTTGCACAGGAAATGGCTTTAAAAGACGATCGAGTTAATATATTTTTGTCGTTTGATGTTATAAGTTGGTACGAGTTTCTTTAACCTCGGAATGTCGGTACTGTATTTGTTTTTCTTTAAGACTTTGTCTTAATGGCCTCGAAGTACAAAACAAACTTTTTATAGCATGAAGATGTGAGTTCGGAACCCAACAGATAGCAATATTTTCTAATTTAATCTTGGGACACCACTGATTTTGAAGAAGGAAAAAGCCATGAAGAAACCTGTGTATAAAGTTGTAAATGCGGCATGGTGGATGTCACATGTCTTTGAATGTTTATTTTTAGGACATGCTGGTTTCCTCACGGTGCAATGGTGATGAAATAATTTTCACAGTAAAGTGGCTGCGTGGATTCGAACTCGATCTACTACTACTAAACAGACGAACAATTATGGGCTGATATTATAATGTAATAACAATTTAAGCCAAACTGCGTTGTGGTCTTGCGGCCCTGGATTCGATTCTCGCTCTCGATTCTCTCGGTAGAAGTCTCACAACCAGTCTTACCAAGGGGGTATCGTATTATCCAGTAACTGTGTTGTGGAGGTCAGATAGTCAGTCGCTCCATGTAATATATGTACTGGTATTCAGCTGCATCAGCTTAGACTTAGGTTAGACTGAAAGCCGACCCCAACATAGTTGAGAAAAGGCTAGGCAGATTGATCGAGCCTCCGGGACTGAGAAATACATTTTTTCCCTCATTTTTACATTGGAAATACGTTTGAAGGTCTAAGGTAGGCTTTATTTGGACGTAAAAGGTTTCTAAGTAGCAGAATGGATTCCTTGAAGGATCAGTACCTAGAGTCAGTGACAAAGGGCTTTTACTGTTATCCTTCATAGAAAAGTCGGTTGTATTAGTTATACTGTTTAGTAGGTATTTCTTTTAGTGTCTTTGTTGTTGCTGAGGTTCAATAATTCAGAAAATTTTATTATTATGCGACTGGCTTCTACCAGCGACTTCGTCCGCGAGCCTATAAACTTCCTCAAGAATTGGGCTACCCAATGCAAACATAATTTTTCAAGGCCGATTGGTAGTTCCGGAGATTACACCCTACATACATACTTAGAAAAAAACATTACGTCTTTATTGCATTTCACATTCAATTTTAATTTTATTTCTGTGGCTTATATAATTCGTACCTATTTTAATTGCATTGACTTATTCTATTGGGATTTATTCTGTTGTACGAGTAGTATTGTGAAATTTTATTGTGGTTTTTTTTTAATGGATTTTGCCTGTTTTTACTGATTTTATTTTATTTTTATAATATGTATAGATTAACCTCTTGTCATGTTCGATATGACATGATTTTAATTTTATCATTTAACTTCATGCAATGATTTTTGTTAGAAAATCTTTTAAGACACTTTTAAAAGTAACTGTTTTATGATTACAAAGTGATAAAGCCTATTTCAATACAAAAAAAAACTCTGTTAGCAATGGAAAACTAATTCGGATATTTACAAACAGTTCTACGGTGATTATCACTTTAAAAGATAACATTAGGTTTTTAATTATATGAAATATTTTAATTATAATGAGTTAATGTGGCTTAGGGTAAGTACATTTTGTTCATTGTATGTTAAATAAGGATATTTGAAAATTAAATGAATGACTTAAAAAGATTTCACTAGGTAAATTCGACCTCGTAATGGCTTTATCACCCTAGGGTTGAATGTCACTTGCACGTCATAAAACGACGTTCTATGTGTCTATGTGACAGCTATATAGTTTAACCTTAGTGACATATAAATTTTCTGGGAATTGTTGTCAAAAATGGCAAAGCAGCGGGGCAATAGCGTAATGCACATAAAATTACAATTAATCGCAATGGGTTTCATTTTGACAGTTTTTTTTTTTTTTTTAATTACCTGTGTTCATTGCGTTATTTATGTTGTTGAGCAGACGAACATAATTATGTAGCAATGGATATTCATCAAAACTTTCGGATTTTAATTAAAAGTGAGTTACGCAGTCAGGGTCCAGGCGACAACATTTCCACTCAACTAGAAAGAACAGGACAAAAAAAAAAGCCCATTTTCGCTAACATTAGGCGACGCCTAAAAGTATCACCGAAAGTTGAAAATACAACAGCGGGCTTTTATTTTGGCATTCATTTAATTGTCACCTAGTGTTCGTGAAAACGTGCAAAAATATTCTATACATTCTTTCCCAACACATGCCTAACTAACATTACCACTCAGACAAACAATTTTAATACTAGAACAATAAAGTTTTACGAGCGTCGAGCGATATCTGACGTCTGACCGACGACAGAATGACCGGGTCGATATCCTGCCTTTGTCAAGATATGCCAATTATGCCATAGGGACGTAGTTATGTGCGTGGGTTAGACGCACAGAATGGTGTGCGGTTTTTAAATTAAAATGCTGGCCTTTTGCAATTGCAGACGAAAAAAGAATTATTCTCTAGGACGTGGTCGATATCATGCCTTTGTCAAGATATCCCAATTATGCCATAGGGACGTAGTGATGCGTGTGTGAGATGCACAGAATGGTGTGCGGTTTTTAAATTAAAATGCTGGCCTTTCGAAGTAGCAGACGAAAAAAGGATTATTCTCTATGGTCATGGTCGTTATACGATGACATATAAATATACTGCTACCAAATCCATATAATATACGTAGAACTTAATTCAGTCGAGATATGGTTACGTATCAACAATTATTAACGTCTGTAACTTGCACGAGGGATATAACTATAGTCTTATTACAATGAATGAACAATAACCTTTTGTTTTTTTTTTGTTTGGGAAGTTTTCAAATGAGTTCTCCCGCTCTGGGTGGAGCGAAAGGGCGTGTCACTCTTACTGACTAAAACCCACCCGTGTTCCTTCAGTTGCCTGTACATTGCCAGGAGCCACGGTATCCCTTTCAGACTTTCCCGCAAACCCGGCAGGCATCGGTTCTAGCAGACCCCGTCAGTTGTGCTGACATTTCTTTGAGACGCGCGTGGAACATAACGCGCCGTCGACCCGGGCCTGGTCCTTATCGGGTGGCGAGCTACCCATTGCTCACCGTCCGCAAGCCCGCGCCTACGGTGGCCGGGAACGAACAATAACCTTAGGGACAATTTGTACAAAACTTATATAAATACTAGCACAAATTTATTCAGTTTTGAAAATGGCTAGCCTTTTCGTCTCACCCACGCACATCTCTACGTCACTATCAAGTAATTGGCAGATCTTGACAAAGGCAGGATAATTATGAACTTCGTTAGTTTATCATCTATCGGTAGATTATAAACCGTTTAAATATTGTGAACTGCAAAAAACCATGTATACTTTATCGTATTATTTTTCGATCGTATATAATCTATCCATGGGAAACCGAATAATTGTGAACCGGTATCAAACTTGCTTGCAACGTAACGCACCTTGCGCTAATACTAAATAGCCTGCCTAGCTGTGAGCAACTTGGAAGTAGCGCTCGCTCGGCTCGCGCGCTGTTGGTCACAGTTCCAAACTAACCTAACCCATTTCACCCAGTTCACAATTTTTCGACAGTTTTTAAACTAACAGAAATAATACTGATTATAAACGAACGGTTCTCACAATCTTACAGTGACATATACAAAACTTGCACTACAGTCCTTTCACAGTTATTTTACCTCTGATTTTTCCTCACATTTTAAAATATTTTTCGCAATAAAAAGATATAAAAAAAAACATTTAAAAATATATAAAAGTAGCGGTGTTGGGAGCAGGGTCCAAGCTACCGGTGGTTAGGGCTGCAGAGACAGGACCTCCTCACAATGCGAGCCGTATCGAGGAGTACTGCCTTATGAATCAGGCCCTTGATCCAACCGCTTAACGAGAACCTCGAGAGATGTTGGTCGAGGCCATCGGCTGTTAAGACAATCAGCACAATGATAGCCGAGCTCACATTCCACATGTCAACAACCTCGTGTGCTAAGTCGAGATATTTTATTTGTTTCTCTTTCTCAGCTTTTACGAGGTTCTCGTCATGTGGAATGGTAACGTCATTGCGCGGCGCGTTGATCGATCTATCACCACTATATCAGGCTTATTGGCTACAATAGTCCTGTCAGTAATGATAGACCGATCCCAGTACAACGTGACATGGTCATTTTCGAGAACTGGGTCGGGCACATACTTATAATACGGTACCTCAGAGTCAACAAGTTTATATTTTAAAGGAAGTTGCTGGTGAATAATCCTGGCCACTTGTTTAAGCCTGTGCAAGTACTCGCCGTTAGCCAGACGCGAACAAGCAGAAATAATATGTCTGATGGACTCACCCGGACGATGGCATGCCCGACACACGTCAACCGTACCGTCCTTCATAATATGTCTCCGGCAGTTATTCGTCAACATAACTTCGTCCATAATTGCACAGATGAAACCTTCAGTTTCCCCGAAAAAGTCACCGAAACGTAGCCAGGATACGGACGCTAAGAAGTCTACACCGGGTTCATGAAGAACCCGATAGAAGCGCCCGTGTAGCTCCTTGCTTTGCCATACCTTCTTGCGGTCGGAGTAGTAAGTACTATTATTTTTATCTTTATTATTATTGCTATAAAGTTGGTAAATATATTTCTATGGGTAGCTGTAAAAGATTTGAAATAACTGTCTAAGATGATGATACCGAGGTGTCTCCAAGTTCTTAAACCAAAAAACAAATGAATGCATTTAATTTCAACCGCGCTATTCTAATTTTAAGCAATCCATCTCTTCGATTAGTCTCTCAGAGAAAAAAAAAAGCGTTCTTACTCAATAGAAAAACCAGCCAGTGTTGAGTAAAATCCGTTCAAATCCGTCCCAAAATAACTAAAGGAAAAAGGTACACAGTCGAAATCTTTTAGCAAATTGGAAATCTGTAGCACGGAACAGGACATTTGTCTAAACGAGTAAAGGATCAATTGGAGAATGAAAGTCTTTGGATGGATGATTGTGCTCTGGTTTAGAGATCAATGAAGGTAAGTAGGCATTGTATATGTAGTTGTGGGTTTTGGGCTAAATTGGTTTGCCAGGGAGTATTTTTAGATCCGTAAATATCAGCCAAATTTGAAATGCTCAAAACAAATACATAATAATGGCATGGTGAAATACAAATAGTTTACCGTGATAATTATTATTTGTAGGTAAAGCTTACTGACTCTGAACGCCAGGACGACGTCCTAGAAGGACATAATAGTGACCTAATTGGTGATGATCTTTAGAAAGGTCAGGTACGCACCTGACCTTTCTAAAGATCATCACCAATTAGGTAGTATTTGCAAATGGCGTGCGTGTTTGACCAATGTACGTAAACCAAAATAATAATAACAGGTGGCATTCTGTAAATTCTGCCTTCCTCCTTAGAAAGAAAGCGTGAGTTTATGTATGTATGATAGATAAATTCCATAAGTCCTAATATATAAATATTAAAGAAAGTGCATTATAAATCGTTATTATTGAATCGACAATAAGTACAACTAAGTTGCCTGTATTATCAGTGTGATTCAAACACCTGTTTTCCAACATTGGAAATTCTAAAAGCTGATTTCGGTATGATTAGGAATCTTAGTCAGTCTTGTGACTTAAGGCACTTCCCCTAGCGAGCTACCTTGAGCATTCGGTTCTTCTCCGACCCGTCGCTCTGTTCCGCTCCCTGCGCACGCCAAATGCACACAATTTTTGAATTATTTGAATAAAAAAAGAAAAGCTAACTTTTTAAATAAAATAAAATGTGTATTATTTCGATTTTTAAATTACATATTAATTTGAGTAATTCTCAAATTAATAGAATGTCACCTTTAGCAAAAAAGATGCATGCAATCAATAATTTTATTTTTTATTTAGACAAGGAGATTTTAAATGTATTTAAAACACATAAAAACAAATAAGAACGTGAATGATTCTTGACGAATGATGTAATAGCCTCTGAATAACGAAGAAAAACGCAATATCGTAAGGTTTTGCTCGGGGTCGGCCTTTAAAGAAAAGCTTAAATATAAATTACAGAAATAACTTCTCAAACGTTCAAGAACTATTCTTTAAGACTACCTAATCTTCAATAGCCTTAACAGTGTCAAGAAAAAACGACTTACTTTAAGAACTAAAGGTGCGGTTTCGTTCTGTAATTTCTTAAACAATGAAATAAAGTTTATAAAATGATCTCAAGCAAAACTAACAGAGTCCAATTTCACTTCATTTTAGTGGTATAGGATTTCAGTTTTTACTTAAAAACTTTGACTGCCGTGAAATATCTGTCTGCTCTGGAATTACGACTTTAAACTAGGGTTGTCTACGATTTAGTACATTTTAATTCTTGCGGGAATTTATAGTTTAGGGAATGACTGCTGAGATGACAGCTAATATGCATGCTTTATGGAAAACGAACACATTTTTATGCTGAGACGACACACAGAAAGAATTGAATTAGGGCAGGAGCATAATTGAAGACTGCATGAAATTGCATTTAATAACACTGGTAATAAAAAATAATCGTCAGATGACCTTGACTTACTTATAAAGTTAAAATTGTCAACACGTGGTGAGCAAGCGCAGAATCCGTGTTTATTCTGACTCTGTATAAAAATACTCGTAAATACATAGTTACAGGCATATTTAATTATTAACATTCTTTGTAAGTGTTTTCATATTACTGAAAAATGCTCAATCTTTGCGGTTCTTTCCTCAACAGATCATTTCAGACACCAATCTACACGGTCTTCACTTGATCTGACCAAGATTATGTCTGGACTTTAAAAGAGACTGTAACCTCTGAGTTTGTTTCGGCCTTTCTTCTCGGAGTAGTCAGATAAGAAACGCCGACCTCATTTAGTTTATAAATATGATTGACGTGTAAAAGTGTTTCTACAAACATACTTAAAAAAACACGCCCACTCACACGCACCACGCACACCACATACACTCACACACATACTAACCCTAGAATAAGTAATAATCATCAGTGTAATCTCTTTTTATTTTTGGTTTTATATAATTTACCGCATTTGTGTACGAATGCATAATCCTTAAGAAATGTAACTGCTTCCAAAGGGGTGGAGACCTGGTGTCCTGAAATACAGGCATTACGCCTAGCTTAGGCACCAGTCTCCCACAGTATAAATAAAACTATTATGTATTGTCTAATGATCATTTGAAAATGTCCTTTATATTGTGGTGAGAAATAAATCTTACCTTATCTTATCTTACTTACAAAAACAATAACTACAGTTTTGAGCCGTTTGAGGTCGAAATGCTCAGGTCATGGGGCCCGAGAGCGCGTCACCTTTTCAAGGAAATTTCTCTCCGACCTGTCGACACTTCACGTGACCAGAAAGCTGGCTTGTTCTTTGGCCAAAGAATTAACATTGCCATTCAACGTGGCAATGCTGCCAGTCTTCTGGGGCACGTTTCCGGATGACAGCGACGCGGACGAGTACTTTGACGCATAATTTATTGTCCTTTTGTTTTTGTATTTATTTGTATGGTCAGTTAGTTATTCATTTAATTTAGTGTTAGATTGTTTATTGTATATAAGATCTATATGTAAAGATAAAAACTGAAACTCAATAAAGAGAACTTACAGCAATAAAATCATGTATCATAAAATGTATTAATTGCCTAGCAAAGACACTTTTTTTTTATATTTGCCGTGGGCTCTGAATCAAGATGACTGCTTCAGGAGTTTTTAACAAGCTAAGAAAAGCTAGAACAAGTGATTTCCAATCTTTCGGCTATACTTTAAAGAAAAAAAACAATATATCTACGATAGTTCCTTTAAATAAACTATTACTTAGGCCCAACTTCTTCAGCAAGCTACATAATCCAGCTATGTAGAAAAGCATGCTCTTTCCTCGAAATCCCTTTCGATCCATCTTCGAAAACCCGGGGACTTGACAACCTTGGCTCCCAGCCAAGATTGAGCAAATCGAGATAGTTAATTGTTAAATCCACTCTGAATTAATTACTGTACTTCAGTTTTAACATAAACAGTGCCCTCGTTTTCTGATGTTGAATTTTAAGATTAGTGTAAAAAGTTTGTTTAAAAGTTGAACAGTTTATCTGGCCATGGCAGGACTTGGAGTTTTAAGTTCGTGTTGAATTATGTTATAAAAGATCTGTACTAACGAACTTGGACAAAAGTGTTTAAGACGGCGTGGGTTTGGGGGATATAAATTTGCAGGGACTGAGTAGGTATTTAAAGCAAAACCAGCCTGTAATATTTTACTACTGGGTCTCCTCTCGGTGGCCGTAATCCACTACGTGGGCCCAGTGCAGATTAGTAGATGTCACATGTCTTCGAATTTTTGGTTCTAGGACATGCCGGTTTCCTCACGATGTTTTTCTTCACCGTTTTGAGAGTAGTGTTGATGAAATAAATTACATAAAGTAAAGCGCCTGTCTGGGTTCAAACCTATGACCTACAACTCGTAAGTCCATTACCCAGGGGTAAAGGATTTACGAAAAAAAGAAATACGAATTTTTTTTGTATAAATACATACAGTGGTAGGCGAGGGGCTACCACTGTAGGTATTTATACTAAATTTAAAACAGGCCAAGTAGGATTTCTAAGAGGTGAGTAGTTTACTTATTGATACAAACAAACCAGGAATGGGAATAAGGCAGGATAAAAAGGTATAGTAGTCTTTCAGTTTCTTTTACTATTAGTATGGGTAAATCGTGCCTTATTAGGCAAGTAAGTAAAATAAATTACTTCTGTTGTGTATTTACAACGGACGTAAAATATGCTGTTTAAAAAAACAAGTAGGACGCTTCTACCTTGCGTTATCCTGGGTTACGTTTAACACAAGATATCCTGATAGACTAATTATTCCTCCGGTGAAAAGCCACTTATATCACAGAAGTTGCTTTCCAATGGTTATAAGGATATACGTATAATAAATTACATATACTACTAACACTAGCTTTAAGGTATTACTAACATTATGGATTTGTGTTTTCCGAATAAATAAATAAATAATAATAATATAGGGAACTGCCAATCAACCGTTTTAAATCAATATTATATAAATGGCCTAAAGAAAAATCATTCTATTCTGTGAATGAGTACCTAAACTTTAAGGACTCACACTGACATTTTACTATGATAATTTGACAAATGATTGACATTCATAATCTTAAATATAACGTATGTTCCAATTTTATTTATTTAATTCATGTAATTTTGCATGCTAGTTTTAGCGAATTGTTTTAGAAACTGTTAAATAACACCCCACCAACTGTCTTGCAAAAAAAAAAAACATTTCATTACCTACCCACTTTAAATAATACCTTCATCACTTCTGAAATTCACAGAAAATCCAGCCATCACCATGAAGAGAAACATTGTTACAAACGTGAAAAGTAAATAAAAAGTCCATTAAAAACACAAAGTTATTTCTCCCGGAATTGAGTTCGCGTGAAAACACGAGAGCCAATGATTTAAAAAATAAATCGACGGCCACTGTCTGTTTGTCGACGCTTGTACCGACAAAGTACCATAATTCAGATGGTACAGGCCACCATTTTACAGTAGAACAAGTTAAATTGGTTCTAGACTACTACTAAGTAAAAGTAACAGTTAAAAAGTAGTAGTTAAATTGGTACTATTGAGTTTATTGAAGTAATATACACCAGCCGGTCTCAGCATCATCATCTGTCTAATCTTTTCTGAACTATGTTGGGGTCGGCTTCCAGTCTAACCGGATGCAGTTGAATACCAGTATTTTACATGGAGCGACTATCTGACCTCCACAACCTAGTTTCTGACTACAACTGCTAGACTATTCTGTAAAAATCTCGCCGTCAAAACTTAAGTGTAGTGAGCTTCATGTGACCTGTTTATCTACCTGTGATGCTAGAGATTGCCATTGAGATGATGTTTTTATGAAATAGATCAGCAGGAATTGCCAATTAAATTTTTAACTTGAAAACTTTTCAAACTCTATTTTAACAATCAATTAAGGTGATTCCTTCAATTCTTCCTCAAAAATCCTCAAAACGGTGAAGAAAAACATCGTGAGGAAACCGACATGTCCGAGAACTAAAAATTTAAAGACATGTCACATCCACCAACCCGCACTGAGCCCGCGTGGTGGATTGTGGCCCACTTCCTCTCACTGAAAGAGGAGGCCTGTGTTCCAGCAGTGGGAACATTATAGGCTGATTAAACTACGTATTGAAAACAAGTTTAACAACTTTTATATGGGTGTAAACGCAGTCTATGAAAAAGTTAAAAAAAAAAAAAAACTTTTGTTGTCTTTGGTTTTCAATTTTCGTTTTTTGCCACCGACTTCCGAAATTAAAGTTATTTTTCGCTTTGTAATGTTTTTTTTCGGAAGTCGGTTGTTTTTTTTTTTGTAAAAAGTTTTTATTTTTCACTTTTTCGTTGTGGTACCTACCCCACACAAATACGTAATATTGAAGCTTAGGTACTCAAAAACTATCCAAGCAAAGTTAATAAAATTTATATGGCTTAATAAAATTTATATTTAATTTTTGACGTTCGAAAAGTGCTGATTCTCAACCTAGTTTGAATAAATGACTTTTGAATTTTGAAAAAAAAATTGGGACCAATCCGGGAGCATACCCTTTCATACAAAAAAGAATTTTCAAAATCGGTCCACAATTGACGGAGAAATCGGCGGACATAAATATAAAAAAAAAACATACATACGCGTCGAACATATAACCTCCTCCTTTTTGGAAGTCGGTTAAAAACCAGCGGGGTAGTTGTGTAACACACTAAAAAATGCAACGTTTTTCATTTTGACAATTCTACAACATTCATTGCATTATTTACGTTGTCGAATTTTTCATGAAGCTATGGATTATGAATTTTCTTCAAAATCCTTCAAATTGTGAAAGAGGTTGTCTTATGCAATTGGGGTTTAGGCATTCGCAACGAAACATCCTCATAGGTAAACATGCTTCAATTCAGCCCGCCAATTTCATTTTATTTACGGTTTTTGTTATACCTTACCTAAGAGTTTGACAAGTCCTCAACTTCAAATTTTCAATTCAGAAACCGTGTGGATTCACAAAAAAATATTGATAATTTAAAAAGCCACCAGTCTAAGTAACTTTTCTAGAATTAATCAGCTTTTATTTAGTACGTTATTTTTAACTGACACTACCAGATGAAAACTGGATGACCTGTTACACCTTAATGAATACCTTAATTAAAAAAGTTTCAGGTGCCAGTCGTTTTACTGGCAATATCACTTTCAGATGGGAACGTGGATGAGCCCTTTTAATCGCGTGTTTAGACATAAATTCTGATAAATCATATTTCGTACACAATAAGAAAACCAGTAAAAACAAAAATATTTTTCAGTTAGTAACATTTATCAGTTTCCGAATGGACGCCTCCCGAGACAGTTATACCGAAAGATCTTTCATTGATAACGTCAAAAATGACAGACGACGACACAGACAGATGTGATTTGATCTTTACGATTGCTCCTGATCCAACTGATATTGTTACACTGTGACACATTACAAAGGGTGAAATTTACCGCTGACTTACAAAAGCTTTCCTTTATGAATTGATAAAATTATTTTGGTAAATCGCGTTGGCGTGTCAATGAGCAAACTATATAATATTAAAAAATAAATGGACAGCTCTTCCAACAGCTAGCTGGATAATAATTTAAAAGGACACAGTCTGACACTTTGCAGTGAGAATATTAATAAAATGAAAAAGCATTTTTCGAACGGCATCGAGTCTCTGGGTTATGTCCGAAATTGTGACCAGTAAACGGTAATAGGCTGTCCCTTTTACATAAGGCTTAATGTCTATCCATTTAGGGATTATAGGCGAGACCCGTTTTTGTCCTGTCAAAATCAATATTAGTGCCACAAAAAACATGCTGTTTTTTTCTGTGGCCGTAAAACTAGAGTAAAAGAACGTAATTCAGTCTTAATCGTCGGTATTTAACGGTAAATAAAAAAATACATTCAAGACCATATTTTGCAACTACATGGAACTCAGGGACTCATATAATCTAACCAAGATTATGTCTGGACTTTAAAAAAGAATGTGACGTCTGAGTTTGTTTTGGTGTTTCTTCTTAGAGTAGACAGATATGAAACGCCAACCCCATCTAGTTTTTAAAATGTTATTGACGTGTAAAATTGTTTGTATAAACCTGTAATGAAATCATTTATAAAAAACAAGAATGAACTTGTGGCACTGTCTTTTTTTTACACTGTGCTTCGTAAAGATCTGCAAGGTTGTCAAAAGTCACTTGCAACTTGTTCAAAAATTCTTTCATAAATAATTGTATTTCAGGAATGCTAAAGTTTGGAAGTGCCCACTTTTGAATGGCTACTTCGTCGCGAAGTATAGAGGCACAATCCACTCAATTTTAACTTTTAAAGTACTGCATTTTATGTTTAAAAGCACTTTATTTTAGTTCTAAAAGTATTTTCAGCAGTTTGGAACAATATTTCTGTTTGAATGGGATTTAATATTTATTTTAAATCGTGTTCAATTGTTTTCGTATGCCGATGGTGGATGGTGACAGATGTTGGTTTCAGGTTCTTTTTGTTAATAATAATTACTTTAAAGTTGGTGGGACTTACGAGAGGGGTTTTTATAATATAATACTCGTAATAATATATCTTCCTAATTTGATGTCAGACCGAGCATAGTGGTATTGGGTTGTTCCTTGTAGAATTATTTAGTATCAGCTCAGAGTTTGGATTGGTGTCCATTTAATTTCAATAGGCTCGTCCCTATTACAGGGGAATTAACATGTTCAGTGCCGGGAGCCCTAGCGGAGGGCTTATTTTAAATTCAATGCAAATTCGTCACTATAAACTGTGAATAAAAAATCTGTTGTATATTTTAACAAGATTTCAAACTGTTAATTGATTCAGGCGTGACTTTGCGGAAATCCATTATAAAATACAATAGACGACGTATAATTACACGTTTTTTTTAGTTACGCGGATTATGTTACTAAATTATACGTCGTCTATAGTATTTTATTTTTTATGATTTCAAACCTAATGCCGGTGACACTCCTCGAGGGTTAAATTTAGCGCAAACGTAATGCCGGTGACCCTCCTGGAGTCAACTTGCAATTTGTATGGCGGCATGACGTATAAGCTCTATGAAAAATGGGTGAAGTCGAAAGTGTTAAACATAATTGGAGATAAGAGGCTCTGCCTACTTACCTCCTTGGGAGACACAGGCGTGTTACACTGTCCTCCCATACATATTAATACTGTTATATTGAAATATTGTAAACGCAAATTATTTTTAAAAGATTTACCGTGGAGTTTCTTGCTCTCTGTTTCTTTTTCTCCATAGGAAGCGGCCAATTTCAAATCAAATCAAATCAAATCAAATATGTTTATTTGCAAGAATATGGTACCTACAATAGGCGTTACAATATGGGTTCCAGCATATCCTGCCATTATATGGCGTACAAATTTTTCCATAATATTAAAAAAATCGAGACTTATAAATACATTATACCTATTAGTAATTATGAATGAATTAATTAATTTTATTGGAATAAATATTGCAATTTTTATGTTAATGTTATTTTTTTTGTTAATTTGAACCGTGCACCTAACTTCTGACGTTTGATAAGTGCCCTAGTAGGTTTATGTAAAACTAGTTGCAGCACGCGGCTTCGTCCGTGTGGATTCTAACACAGACAGACAGACTGACAGACCGACAATTTTTTTTAATTTTTTTTTATATAAGTACCGTACATATTTTCATATTATGCATTAAGTAAAAAGCTTTTATTTTGAAATTACGAACATACGCTTAAATTTTTATTGTTTGTATGTAGTATGTATAGATAAAATATTTTAATTTTGATTTTTGTTGGTAGGTTGATAGACTCGCGTTTGACTACTATCTCATACGAAGGTAAGCGATGGTGCAAACTTGCCTAGAAGCCTTATCACTCGTGACTTGAAGCCTCAATGATTCTATCCATATTCATACTTAATATTCGTATTGTAAATGCTAAAGTAACTCTGTCTGTTACCTTTTTGCATCTTAACAGCTGAACGGATTTCGATAAAATTTGGCACACAGGTAGACCTGGGTTAGGACTTGAATATACTTCTTATCCCGGTAGTATCTGAACTCCAAGCGGGCGGAGCCACGGGCAAAATCTAGTCTATTTGAATCCTTCAAGACTTTCCCATACGTTCGGGTCTTCTATAAACGGATTTTTCCCCGTGACAGTGACTCCACTGAGCCACTGTCACTTGTTGTTTTGTTACAATTAATTTAACCATCAAAACTACTAAGTGGAAAAATAATCAGGCCTGTATTTCCCGAAGGGTTAGGCAGCGGTGTACCTTTTTTTTTTTTTTTTGTGGGTGGGTAATCATCAAATGACTTTGCTCTGGGCAGAGCGAGAGGGCGTGTCAGACTTTTACTGACTAAAACCCACCCGTGTTCCTTCCGTTGCCTGTATGCCGCGATATCCCTTTCGGACAAACCCGCAACCCCAGCAGGCATTGGTCCTTACGGACCCCGTCAGTTGGTGCTGACATCTCTTTGAGGCGCGCGTGGAACACAACGCGCCGTTGACCCGGGCCTGGTCCTTATCGCACGGTGAGCTGCCCATTGCTCACCGTCTGCAAGCCCGCGCCTACGGTGGCTGGAAGTCGGCTCGTGACTCCCGACGCCCGGGGCGTCTCCTGCGGCGACTAGGGGCGCGAGGGCGTGCAGCTTGCATCTCCCTCGTGCGCTCCGCCTCCTCCTTCGCGAGTATAACTGCTTCGCAGAAGGAGATGACGGCCTCACATGCACTCTCGCTCCGGACCATGGCCTGAACCAGGGCCGGACGCGAGAGATCGCCACCACCGATCGCCTCCGTGAGGACACGGCGGTGCCCCGCCCTTGCCGGGCAGACCTCCACCGTATGCTCCACCGTGTCCTCCGGGCGATCCACACAATGGTGACACCCGGGCGTTTCCTCCCGCTTTATCCTGAACAGGAACCTCCCAAAACAACCGTGTCCGGTGAGGACCTGCGTCAGGCGGAAGGTGAGGACGCCGTGACGCCTCTCATCCACTCCTCAAAGAGGGGACTTATCGCCCCAAGGTAGCGGTGTACCTTACACCCACATTTCACCTGTTATGTTGAAGTCCCATGTAATATAAAATGACTAAATAATCTTGAGAAAGGTACAGGTTATCAAACTTTTAGCTTGTGGCCCCCACAGTCAACTGTCTTATAGATTGACATGTTATTGTGACGAAGGTGGCAAAAATCACTTTCAGATTTTTCTAATAAAATTACAATATTTGTGTTCGTAAAAGATACATTGACAGGGCTTTAGGCTTGTTTTCCATTAGTAATGTGAAGCGAAGCTAAGCTGTAAAACGATGTGTATTCATTTCACCATAGTTGAGGAGGTTCTTTTAAAAACTTGACTATTCCACTTTCGATAGAACATATTTTTTATTTTTTTGGTTGGTAACATTGAAATTTACATGCAGCGAAAACAAAAGTTTCAAAACGTGATTGATCCAGCAGAAAAAAAAAACGCATGGTTTCTTCAAAAGTAGTTCAATCCACTTCGAAATTCATTCCTAAAAACCTATTTCCTAAAATTCCCAAAAAAAAAATATTGTGGAAAAATCAAGTTTAGAAAATAAACTCCTCAGTTTAGCATTGTAGCGAAGTGAGTGTCTTAAGTAAAGTTCAGTCAGTGGGACGTCTTAAAGTTCACTTCAAACCTCATTTAAGTGACCACACCATACACAATTTGAAAGCGAACTCATTTGTTTTAAAAGTAAATGATCTTGCATTCGCACCTCAACACCGCTAGAATTTCGAAATCATATAATAATTATGTATTAAAAGGATAACACTATTTGTCACCGCTTGCATCTCTTGGTACAAAGGTACGCTGAGCTCAGGTTTGAAATGAAGCAAACTCATTGGTCGATATAATAGCTTCCTCGCACGTCATTTGTGGAAAACTAGCCTAACTGTCTTTTGAAGCGTTCATTACAATGTTTGACACTTGAACAAGCAATCTTCCCTGTTGGAAAAAGATGAATGTACCTACGGAAAATGACTCCTACTTACAATGTGTTTGTATCTACAGAAATTATTTCTTATTCTGAACATTTTATGTCGTTCTGGAGATTTTCCTGTCTTTTATATTGCTTTTGGCTATTGGTTGATGGAGGTAGACTTAATTGATTCTTTAGGGTGTTTTACCCTGCTTTCTAATAAATACTGATTAAGGATATGTCACGAATAATTCGTATTTTTGAAGCAGAAGCTTGTTATTACTTTCAACAGCGTACATCGGGTCCGCAGATCAAATAAAAAACCAAGACAGAGCATT
Organism: Agrochola macilenta; assembly: GCA_916701695.1. Lineage (NCBI taxonomy): Eukaryota > Metazoa > Arthropoda > Insecta > Lepidoptera > Noctuidae > Agrochola > Agrochola macilenta. Next base: position 2,261,749 of record OU753576.1, read on the forward strand.
GGCAACAGTGAATTGAAGCAGGTTTCGTGTAGTTTGATTGTAGTGTCATTGTAAATAAGTGCGTGTGAGCGTGTATGCACAGAGCGGCGGTATAGTGTTGGCATGCTTCACTGTATTGTTAAGCGCTCTGTCTTGGTTTTTTGTTTGGTCTGAGTTCGGAACTATGAATACCCTTTCATACAGCAAAAGAATTTTCAAAATCGGTCCACAATTGACGGAGAAATCGGTGGACACTCATGAAAAAAAATTTAAAAAAAAATACATACATACGCGTCCAACATATAACCTCCTCCTTTTTGGATGTCGGTTAAAAATATAAATGAAATATGTTTGTTATGGAAGGTAGGCGACTGTGTTTTTTTTATTGTGGCCCATTGTACACGGCTTGGTTTTTTTACGGTACAGAATAATCGTGTGAGCTTGTATATGACACGGTTCTATGGCAAACGGCGACGGCGCCATGCTGTAGTGCGGCCGTGTAGTCAACAAACTTCCATAGTGATCCATACAACACTGACTATACAACCGACGCGTGACGCGGACAGGTCTTAAACGTCAACTACTGGTCCGTATGGCAAAAAAGTTCAATATTTTGGTCCATTCTGTTGGTTCCGTTCTCGTATGGAAGAAGTATTGGTATGGTAAATAGATGGTTGGGTGTTAGTGTGATCTTATTTTTTAACCAACTTCCAAAAAGGAGGAGGTTATATGTTCGACGCGTGTGTATGTTTTTTTTATTATTTTTATGTATGTCCGTCGATTTCTCCGTCAATTGTCGACCGATTTTGAAAATATTTTTTTTGTATGAAAGGGTATGCTCCCGGATTGGTCCCATATAAATTGTATTAACTTTGCTTGGATAGTTTTTGTGTAAGCTTCAATAATACGTATTTTTCCCACTTAGTACCTATATGTGGATGATATGATTATAACTTCCTGTGACTGTTATTTACAGAGCAGGTAGGGATATTCCAATTTGTGTGGGGTAGGTACCACAACTAAAAAGTGAAAAAAAAAGAAAACACTACAAAGCGAAAAATGTCAAAGTCGGTGTCTTTGGTTTTGAATTTTCGGTTTTTGCCACCGACTTTGTAGTGTTTTTTTCGGAAGACGGTTGTTTTTTTTTTTTGTAAAAAGTTTTTTTATAAACGCGCTCACTATAGCATATCATAATCAACCTATAATATTCCCACTGCTGGGACCCAGGCCTCCCCTCTGTGACAGAGAGTGGGCCGTAATCCACCACGCGGGCCCAGTCGGGTTGGTAGATGTCACATGTCTTCGAATTCTTGGTTCTAGGAGATTTTTTTTTCTAGGAGATTTTCGCACGATGTTTTCCTTCACCGTTTTGAGAGCAGTCGTGATGAAATAATTTACACAAAGTAAGGTAAAATAATTTACGCCTGTCAGAGTCGAAACTACGACCTACATACAACTCGTAAGTCGCGGCAGTTTCCACTGGGCCACCGCTGCTCACTATAGTAATAAGAGAAACCCTTGTGTCAGTTACAAAAAAATCTCAAATAATGTTTGTTTTTTACCAGGAAGCAATGGGAATATTGCACCTTTCTTTTCAGCTTCAGTTTTCTAAGCATTGCAATAAAATTACAATAGTATTTTCAAAACCACCCTAGGCAGCTATGTTATGAAAACTTTGCCTTTGCGGCTGATATTTAATCTCTTTTTCCCATCAAGTAATATAACCAACTATTCAATATTACAACTTCCCGATATATTAGTGAAACCTACCCTCTTATTGGATAACAAACATAGTGGGCCCACAAAAAGGCACAGCTATATAAATCTAAGTCGAAATGGGCTCTTCTTTATTATTACCGAGAAATGGATGGCGTTATGCGAGAGGTGACTTCGGGTGATTGTGTTTTGTTTTTTTTATGTCTGATCGTTAGGGTAGTGAAATATTTGTCTGGGAGCATCGATTTCTATTGTTGTTATAAATAAATGTTATGATAGCTAGAAACTGAGGTAGCATTTATTCAGCGGGAGACGGTCCTCCATAGATAGTGTCCTCAGTAACAATCTATAACTGTTCTATAAATATTATAAAAGCGAAGTCACTTTTTGTGTCTATTTGTGTGACCGTAAATACTTCTAAAATACGCAACGGATTTTGATGCGAGTGTCACCATCATTTAGACAATTTATATACTTACTACTATACTTACTACTTATTTTGTCAAGTTGTAAACATCGTGCGAAGTAGAGGCTGGTCGCTAGTTCCTTAATAAATAAATCATTAAAAGCGAGGGCGCTCATTTTACAATTTCTAATTAGATATCATTTGCTTCAATGCCAATCACAAAAGATTGCTTAAAAAATCCTGTAATCTGAACATCTGTTTAAAAAAGTAAAAAATGTATACTTATATAATTATATTCAATTTGATCTGTTGTTAAATATTGTATCAAATGATTTGATTGGCTGCAATCAATCACACCTTACTATTATAAAATTTCAAAGCAGAATTCATTATTTAAAACTTTATTAATCTTTAAAAAAACGGAGTGTTAATTCCGAATCGATGCCATCATCTTGCATGACTCAATCTAAGTAAAAGCCAGGAATCCAAATAAAACGAAATATCCTGACCAAGCAGAGGTTGCCGACACACAGGCTATAAACTCGGCTATAGCCGATTGTCGTAACGGCTAACGACCTAATTCCTTGAGCTTATACAAAAACCCTAAAAACTTACCTATCAGATAGTCAAAGCTGCGTAAGTGTGTATAAGTTAGATATTAGATGTTAGATATTATTGTTATTTTGTCTGATTTGTGTTGTGTTGAAAATACTTTCCATTCTAATCGAGTTTCAACCTTTCGCGTCACCCAGAAAATGGGTTGACCACGGTCGACCATGATTTGGGTAAGGACATAGGATAGTTTAGGTGAAGCGTAGGCATTTTGGGGGGACTGTCTTATGTAATTTTGACATTCGAAAAGTGCTGATTGTCAGCCTAGTTTGAAATGACTTTTGAATTTTGAATTCTATACCGGTAATACTTTTCCGTGGGATAATATTCAACGTCCACGCGAGCAAAGCAGCGGGCAACAGCTACATTATCATAAAGAATTGGAGGCAATTAGGCCCGTTGCCTATTACCTAGGGCTGTCAAATCTGGTAAAATGTGGGTGTTGTAGTTATTAAAGATGTAGTAGGCAAAGATTTCATCTCATTCGGGGAATAGAAGTATGGTTTTGTGTGGCTAGTGACTGTGTCTATTAAATTCTACTAGCTGCGCCCCGCGGTTTCACCCGCATAAGTCTCGATTCCATTAGTTTTTCTGGATCAAAAGTATCCTATGTCCTAACCCAGGTCATTGTTTACCCATAAGCCAAATTGCATCCAAATCCGTTCAGCTGGTTTAGCGTGAAAGTGCTCGTGGCTAAGTAACAACAGCCGCACTGGTTGATCCATCAGGTTAAGCTACGCTTGCCGGGGTTGGTCAGTGGATGGGTGACCATCTTTACATACTGAGAATCCTCCGTGCCTCGGAGAGCACGTTAAGCCGTTGGTCCCGGCTGCCATTCGTGGATCTTTAACAGTCGTTACGGGTCGTCAGAAGCCCGAAAGTCTGACACCAGTCTTACCAAGGGGTATCGTATTACCCAGTTACTGGGTTGTGGAGGTCAGATAGGCAGTCGCTCCATGTAAAATACTGGTATTCAGCTGCATCCGGTTAGACTGGAAGCCGACCCCAACATAGTTGGGAAAAGGCTGGGCAGAATGATTTGGTTTAGCGAAAGCGTAACAATCTCACTTTCGCAATTTTTATTATTAGTTAGGATTGCAAAGAACAGAAGTCACCCTGCTGGTTTTGTTCACTTTACCTAGTCATCGCTCCGTTTTTGCATGGTCATGGCGGAGTCAATTGAAAGGGTTTTGAATTTCACAGGTTAGATATGTGCCTGTGAGAGAGATGCTATACTTTCTCATACAACTGATGTATTATAAATCATCAGTGGTGTTTTATTGTGTTTGCTGTGATTGCTGGTAATGTGTGCGAAATGACAACTGTTTTGAAAAATGTAAGTTTTGTTAAAATTAGTCTATGTTACAATCGAAAACGTAAAAACGTACAAACGTTTGGCACATAATTTACTAAACTGTTATAATAATAATAATATAGCAATCCAGTAAATTAATGGTAGATTCGTTTGTAATCATAATGCGAAAAGAATTTCAGTTTCTGAAAAACCAACTTAGTATCCTAATAATTAAAGAACAGTAATTCTGGTAAGTATTGTTTTCTTAAAGTAACAACCAACAATCAAATAAATCAACATATTATTCACCAAAAAAATATATTCTAAGGCTTTCACTATCAAACCTCAAGCTAAAGTTTTATAAATTAATTACTAAAATAATAACAACCAATCACACAAATTAACACAAAACAGTCACTCAAAAATGTCCAGAAATAATTTGTTTCTTGCGTCCCTTCCACAGAGTACCAGCCCTGTAACTAATAAACCGAACTTCGGCGCATCTTCACGTTCTGCCGCCAGTAATCGATCGCGAGCACACCCTTGCAATATATCCTGTGGTAATGTACGGATTACTGAGATACTTTTAAAGGCTTCTGTAAGAATAGGTACTACTGAAGTTTGGGTGGTACAATGTACTACAGTGTACTACTAGAGTACGTATTAGTCTTTGGTCCGTGGCCTTGACATCAACCAATTAACAACATTATTTTTATTTCTTAAATTTTATTTAATGGTTGAATACAGGGCCTTTGGCTGCTTTTGTATGTGTGTATTTTGTCTTTTTGCTTTTTTATGTGTGTTTTGTTTGTGCAGAATAAACAATTTTTCTTTCTTTATCTTTTCTTTTTACTAGGGATGTAACAGAGGCCATTTATCAGTGCTAACTTAGTGGTGTGACCGTCGGACTGCCAAGTCATAGGAATGTGAAGTCAAGTCAGAGGCCCATGGGCGGCCTTAAAACTCTGACACCAGGTTAGTCTCTAAACACACGAAAAGAAGAGAGGCCATCTTAGCGGAGGTGCAAAAATAGAAGAAAAATCTTTTTGTAATCAAAATACAGTTTTACCTGTAAAGTGTTTAACAAGAGAGTTGATGTTGATCCCCTTACCATATTACAGAGGGTCTGCGAGACAAAAAAACAATCAGATGAACAATTGAAGCAGCATTTTTCGTATGAGCTAGCACCGTATCCCTTGTCTTTGTTCACTGAAGAAGGACTGCGCAAGGGCACGAAATCTTCCTTCTACTCAACTACAGCATTACAAGAACTACATCGTTCTTCACACACATAACATACATGCACACACATACATAGACACACACAAACATACACTTACATACACTTGTACATTCTTTATCTAGGATCATTAGTTAAGCCGGTACGAGATATCCCATCTGTAGACTAGCTGTATCTGCGCAGCTAATAGACCTACCAGTGCTTCGGTTGAGCTCAGATTGCATCAAGCGTGCTTCACAAAAATATGAAACAAATATACTATTAAACGCGTTCTTAAGGTATATTTTTTTCGCTAGAATTTCGCAGGTTTTCGAGCACCATGGGAGTACAAGGTTTTGAGTGTTGCAAACTTGGGTATAAACTACTCCCAGGGGTTGATGTTTTTATTGACTGGGCTAAAAGGTCTAACAAAGTTCTAAATTAAAACTTTAAAAAATATCCGTCTTGTTAATTTGTGTCTGCTTTTAGAATCGGGTTTTCATTAGCAACTCTATTATTATTTATTTTTTCTCACACTACTGAATATTTTTTTAAAGCTTGAAACTGAACACAATTAATTTGTTTTATTTTATTACTAGCCTCTGCCGGCGACTTCGTCCGTGTGTTTTATATAATAAATAAATCATTTATTTGCTTGAAATATGGTTACACGAGATGTTAAATTAAATTATAGCACAGGACATATTTCACCCTCATTACGGGCATGCAAAATTATAGTTAATTTTCAACAATTATTTGAATAAAATTACAATTATTAGAACTATTTCAATTATTACAGTATATAAGAAAATGTGAATTACAATTAATTATTAGAATCATTTAAATTACAATTATTAGAACTATTTCAATTATTACAGTATATAAGAAAATGTGAATTACAATTAATTATTAGAATCATTTAAATTACAATTATTAGAATCATTTAAATTACAATTATTAAAATCATTTAAATTACAATTATTAAAATCATTTAAATTACAATTATTAGAAATATAGTGATTTCAATTACTTAAACTATTGAAATTATTATTAAACACAAAGTCACAAGAAATAAGACGAAGAACCAGTATCTTAGTAGACACCAAGTCGGCATGTGCTTTTATTCAAAAAGACTTTGACAGTGTAGAAACTCTTTTAACATAAAACATACTATGGCACTCGGCAATAGCATAGTTTTCTATCTGTAAAACAATTTTTGAAATTGGACGAGTAGTTTTGGAGAATACCTACGACTTTTTCTAATACTCCCGCAATTTTATTTTATCTTATGTTTTTCATTCCAAAAACATCTGACCCAGCAGTCCAAAAAATACATTCGCATAAGTAAAATTCGCACCAAATGTGCCACCCTCCATAGTTTCCCTAACCACATACAAAAATACAGTCAATCTAATACATAATGCATAAACTCAAGCTTATCACATACGGCTCCGACAGCGCTGTTCGGATACGCTTTCACACACAAATAGGTTTCATACATAATTGTGTGGGTTTACATGGCTTACTGGTGTTCGCCAAATTGTGAAATTGGTGGAAATAAAGGTGGTAATTTCTTCGAATACTGCCAGCATTTGGAGAAAATTAAATGAAATGCTGAAAATTTAACTACAACAGGCTGTGAGGCTGTAATTGACACACTGCAGGGTAAATTTACTCTACACAATTTATTTTAAGAAATCCTTTGAGTTTACTCGTATGTTTGAATTGTCAAGGAGTCGGAAATATGAAGCTTATTGCCCATTCCAGAACGTAGTAAATACCTATCAAGGGTCAAGAAACTCCATGGACCCTCTTTTAAATTATATTGTAACAAAAATATTAGTTACATCATTAATGTTGAATTTATAATTATAATTATGTGAGAACAATGTCAAAAAGACGTACACCTAAAATGCGTCCAGAGTACATAGAAACCAAAAAAACCGGTCAAGTGTGTGTCCGTCCACGCACAATGAAGGGCTCCGTAGTTAGGATGAATTTATCCCACAAATAAACCTAACATTGTAGTTGTTGTGTGTTCCCTCACCATGTTCTCTCATACATTCCAATTGCAAATGTAAGTTTGTACGCACAATATTGAGAGCTTTACAATGTTATTTTAAAACCGTAGACTTCGTAACGGTTTCCCTGTAATCTATGAGTAAAGAATCATTTTCTGCTTTTTATAAATAATTTTAGCCTCAATCGTTTCGGAGAATAGGGGGGGGGGGAATGGTAACATAAATATCTTTAAAATATTGATTTTGTACTTTATTTTTACATATACTATTTACACTAGGTACTAAATATAATAAGTAACTATACAAATAGATACAAAAAACAAAAGGACACTTAGGCGTCGAAGTATTCGTCCGCATCGCTGTCATTCGGAAATTTATTTTATATTTATAAAAAAAAATATTATTACTATACACAACGAGACGATTTGATATGTTACACAGTTCAGTGTACAAAACTGTTTTTTATTTTTTTTGCAATTTTCCCCCGAAAAGTAACCCCCGTATTCAAAATTAATTTATTAACGTTACACGTCCGTGTTTAGGTCACAAAAATTCATATGTAGTCACAAAATTAGTCCAGTAGATTCATAGCAAATTGGCTGTGACAGACGGACAGCCAGCCAGCCAGACAGACACACGAGTGATCCTATATGGGTTCGCTTTTTTCTTTTTGAGGTACGGAACCCTAAAAAGCTCAGGCCGAGATTTTTATTTTAATTTTGAGTATTTTGCAATGTAAGTTTGGCTGGTACAAAATGCCTCAGGCATTTAGTCCGCCTCTGTACAGTATTTTTTTGACTTTTGTATTAAGTTTTAGTCAATAAATAAATATTCCAGAAATAATACTCAATCCACGCGAATACTGCCAATATACTGCACTGCAGTTTGGGTCGAGGTTAGTGTTTTAATATTACCTAAAAATAAATTTTATTTTACCAAAAGCTCTTAACAATATCGATATGACTAAAACATAAAAAGGCATTACAATATTATAACTTTAATGAACATTATATAAATACATGTCATATTATAAGACTCTCTAAGGCTGCCTGTCCATTGAAGCGGAGCGAGGCAGCGGAGAGGAGAATGGTAGCGGAGTGGAGCGGAGTTGCGGGCAGTGTCTGTCCATTGATGTGGAGCAAGGTAGCGGAGCGGAGTTACGGACTATGCGGAGCGAGGTAGCGGAGCGGTGTTGCGGACTGTGCGGAGCTAGACCGAGTTCACGCGATGAGTAATAATTTCCCGCTCCGCTTCCCCTCTCCGCTTCTCCGCTCAGTTTCTCCGCTCCGCTTCCCGGTTTCAAATCCCTGTCCACTGAAGCGGAGCGGAGGTTTTATGCAATTCCATTGGTTAATATTGGTACACCGCTACTCCGCTCCTCTCCTCTCCGCTCCAGTGGACAGGCAGCCTAAGGGTGCGCTAGACCAATATTTTAAGTATAGTGGCTTATATAACCTTCAACTCTCTCTTCTTTTCTTTCAGTTTTTACAATATCATAATATTAATCCGTTTTTGATAAACGGAATCCACGAATGCGTGGCCTACATTCGTCTCCTCACATCCACAAAGCAATTTCGTACGCGTAGGGGCGACAGTAGCGCGTCCACCCACGTAGGTCCGTAGGCGTAGCTCTACGTGCGTAGCACTTTGCTACGAGGAATTTGTTCGTAGTAGCTGCGTAGCGGTCTGATGCGATACCGCGTAAATATATCGGAAATTCGGAATATATGCTTGAGTTAATACGAAAAGTGAGAAGTTTTATCATTAAATCATTTAAAAACCGATACAACTTAAGCGGGGCTATACGGGGTCTATGTACCATCGAAGAAACTCATATCTAACCTCCGTAAGGACTATTCTTGCTTGCAGCTCTCGGCGACCATAGAACCGTGCCGGTAACAGATGTGGTCATCGTGTTCACGGGATTTTGTTTTGAAACTGGTTAGCTAAGGACCTCTTTAATGGTACAGATGAGATAGCTAACTGTAAAATTAATAAAATAATTTGCTCTACGTAGGCATTTATATCATTTCACTTCTCAAGCATTTTAGTAATAGACTAATAATGAATAATACTTCATGACCTCTAATTAACCAGCTTGTTAGACATTTAATTTATTATTGTTATGCAAAATACACATTTCTTTTTATCCTCTTTCGTATCGCAGGTACGCTGGAAGAGATTTCTTTAAAAATAAACTAAATAAAAACTGGTAGTATGAAATCAAAGTGTCTCCCAAAGGTAACTCCTACAACTACAAAACACGTTTTCCCGACCGCGCCAATAAAAAGCGTAATGTTTTCATCCTCATTCGATTCGAACATGTCGTAAAGATAATCAGATAAAAATCTGTTTTTCTTACATTACTTCCAACAATAAAATTGTAGGTAGAAGCTTTTATGTAATAAAGAAATCGTAATGGTACTTAGTATTTGTGTTTGTGTGTTAACGTCTTATTTCAAGAGACGTTTGAACGAACTGTGTGAGATCGGTAATAATAATTAAAGATTTGTATTTTTAGTGAACGTTCTCAAAAGAAACGCCGAGCCGGGAAGGGGACGCCCCACATATTTATTTATCTGTATTTATTCAGACTACAACGGTCTATAGTGTTAGTAACAAAATGGCTTAGCCTATGTTAGTGCCTAATAACTAAAACAGAACGGGTCCGTTTTGCAAGCGCCCACACTAGCGGGCTGTCTGCCCGGGAGGCTATTGATTGCAGGATAGTGTTAGGCCACGCAGCCTGTGGAGTAGCGAGGCAGATTTCTCACGCCACAGTGCATCAAAGCCGTCAGTGCGTGCGTCTGTAAACATTGCCGAGGCACCACAAAAGCGCGGCAATCGCAACAATACCCTGAATGCGTTATTATATTGGATACGCAGAGCATTGTTAGGCTGCCTGTCCATTAAAGCGGAGCGAGGCAGCGGAGAGAAGAATGGCAGCGGAGTGGAGCGGAGTTACGGACAGTGTCTGTCCATTGATGCGGAGCAAGATAGCGGAGCGGAGTTACGGACTGTGCGGAGCGAGGTAGCGGAGCGGTGTTGCGGACTGTGCGGAGCTAGACCGAGTTCTCGCGACGAGTAATAATTCCCCGCTCCGCTTCTCCGCTCAGTTTCCCCGCTCTGCTTCCCCTCTCCGCTTCTCCGCTGCGTTTCCCCGCTCCGCTTCCTGGTTTTGTATGAATTTTTAAACTAGTTCGCAAATCCCTGTCCTATGAAGGGGAGCGGAGGTTTTATGCAATTCCATTGGTTAATATTGGAACACAGCTACTCCGCTCCCCTTAGGCTTATGATGCCTGTCCACTGGAGCGGAGAGGAGACTCTCCGCTCCAGTGGACAGGCAGCATAAGCCTTGTGGGTATATGTATGTGAACCACAGGGCTCCCGAGTACAGTGCTGTGAAGTATGCCTTAAAAAGGGTTATTATACTCGCCTTATTGGAGACTAGCTTTTGCCCGCGGCTTCGCCCACGTAGATGTCGAAAAATATTCCCACGGCAACCTACTACCGGAATTAAAAGTGCCATATGTGTTAATCTAGGTTATTAACTATCTGTGTGGCAAATTTCATCCAAATCCGTTCCGCCGTTTTTGCGCCAATCCGGAACATAAATCCAAAGAGAAACGGACAAACATTCTTAAAACTATATTTTCGACAGCAGACTCGTTCCCACACCTCGCAGCAATTACTTTTATTCAAAAATATTCAATGTACAGTTTTAACTGCGTTTTGACGCCATAGACCTTCACTGTCATAACATCTTTTGTTCATAGAGGACTCCTCTACTCAAATATTAATAACGGTCACACCACCTATTGCCCTTTCTAATCTCTGTGGGTGCGTCTGAGTGACGGGTGTAATGCAATGACGGAAAGGCACGTTCCATAATGTGGACGTGACTTACAGTTACAGGCAGAAGTCACCAAGTGATCTGTAATTTAACTTGATTTTCGTGACCTTGTTGTTCCATAAACATAACTCATGTGAACATAATCTTTGTATATATCTAGCCTGTAGTACGAGTATCCTACTGCAGAGCAAAGACCTCCTTCTCTCTTTCCCAAACATTTCCTTTTTGTGCTAATGCAGGCCAGTCTTTTCGGAATCATAATCAGTATATACGTATATATGTTCCCACTGCTGGGAAGCAGGCCTCCTTTCTTCAAGAGGGAGAGTACTGTAATCCACCACGCGGGCCCAGTGCAGGTTGGTAGATGTCACATGTCTTTGAATTTTTTGTTCTAGGTCAGATTTGTGCAGAGGTGCGCAGCATACTTGGAGTCAGATTAACGGACCGTGTTAGGAACACAGTGCTGCGCTCCAAAACACAAATCGCCGACGTCACCCAAAAAGCAGCTAAGCTTAAGTGGGACTGGGCTGGACACGTCTGCCGCATGTCGAATGAGTCATGGGCCAAATCTACCATGATGTGGGTCCCAAAAAACGTCGGTCGACATCGAAGCAGACCCATGAGAAGATGGCCAGACGAGCTTGACGCCTACAGACAAGATTGGTCCACACTAGCTCAAGACAGAGGGGAGTGGAAGGAAGAAAGGGAGGCCTTTGCCCTGCAGTGGGACAACATAGGGTAAAATAATAATAATAAGGAAGTGCCGGTTTCCTTACGATGTTTTCGTTCACCGTTTTGAGAGTAATATTGATGAAATTATTTACAGAAAGTAAAGGGCTTGCCTGGGTTTGAAACCACGACGGACCACGATATTATTCATTCAACAAATCTTATCAACACCGCACTTACTAAGAATAGTATATGTGTTTTGTTGGGTCTTGAAAATATGGCTTTATATATGGCGTGTCCTACCACCTATTGTGTTTGCGGGTGAGAGATGGGTGTAATGCAATGACCGTAAGGCACGTTCTATGTGGACGTGCCCTACAAGGTATTGCAGATGTGAATGGCAGAGGGCTATTTACCATAATTTGTAATTTTAACTTGATTATTGAGAGCCTTTTATTCTGTAGCTCATTTATTTATGGTTTATTTACTTATTTTCATAGAACAAATACTCCATAATGTATTAAGGCAAAATTACATAAATTATGCTATTAAAAATTATGCTTGTTGGTTACTAGGTAAGTAGTATGTCTATTTACCTATAGCATAGCCCTCCTTGTGTGTAAAATAATAATATTCTTTTCGTATACACATGTTAATTGTGTGTTAATATGTTGTGAAAGGAAGTTTTACATACGAGTAATATTGAAAAAAGTGGTACTTGGCAAAAGGGGTGGATAAAAAAAAAAAAGTTCTTTTTTTTTATCCTCTGCTAACCACACGCACTTACTTTAAATAAGATTTTGTGAGTTTACGAGGAGATAGGCCTTCAAAAGCCCCTTTTAAGACCCAGAGTCAACTTTTCTATCTCCTTCCAACAATCACCCATTCCAGGGGAGATATTCTCCTCATGTAAATGAGCCTTTAAATCCTCTCACGACAATTCCGTTCGTATGCAAAACCGACATCCTGGTCTTACCACGTTCCGCCATAACCGACAAGTTATGACGTACGTGAGTCACACAGGTGCTGTGTGCCTATAAGCATTGGGTTAGCAGATGTTAATGATAATGTTTAAATTCGAAGAGCCTTTGTTTTGGAGTGTAAATATTTGTTTTGTAACATTCATAATTATTGTATTCAAACTTACTTAATGTTTAAAGAGTATTGAGAAAAAGTATACGTCATTATGTCTATTCATGGACCTATTCGAAATTGTGCACCTAGATTTGATCGCTTCAGAAATACGAGTACTTGCAGATAAGATAAGATAAGTTAATATTTATTTTGTAAAACATGAGTATGGTATGAAGGTCGTCTTATAATTAATATGTGGTGGCTACATGTTTTGCCATTTATGGCGTACAAAATTAGTTGCACTAGACAAAAATACAAAAAAATATATTATATGTCAAAATTTACATTAAATTGAAATTACAATGCCAAAATTTTTATTTCATTCAAAATTACAATGTTAAAATATTAATTGAATTCAAAATCACAATGTTAACATTTTAATTGTTTTTGAGTAAGACAGAAAAAAACAAATTAATACGCACAATCAGAATTCTATACAAGCAAAATATCAAATATCATATTCTAAATGAAACGAAAATAATAATTTTGGTCAATTGTAAAATAAGGCTAGGACATTACAACCACTTAACTCGTTCCTAGCCACTTCAAATCCTCTATTTCCAAGCCCCAACGTAGAAAATATTCATTCCTTCTACACCAGATTAGTGACAAAGGGAAACAAGACTACTACAGCTCTTTAAGCGCTTTCTCGGAATCTTTTCCGTCAGCAGTTGTCAGCTTAGTGCACAACAGAAACATCGGACGACATTATGGTATATAGTATATATAGTGGGGGAAACAGACACTGGATAATTTAATAGAATATTATAGCAATGTTTTAGACGGCTGACCCGTTGACTTGTTTATGTATAAAAACCAGGAAAGATGCATAAATTCCCTAGACTCTCCCATGCATAAGAAAAAGATAATTATGAGAAAAAACTAAAACTTATTTATCAGATACTATGATGATTGATGATTTATTGGAAAACAGGTTAAGATTATACCGTGTAAAGTGGTTATTAGGGCCTACAGATTGTATCTGCATCACCCAGGTAACGATCGATGTTTCATCAACCTATAACATAAATGTACAATATTGAAACTCCATTGTACCTGAAACTACACCCATATCTCGTTGAGGAGCTCGTGGTTACAAAATAAAAGCTGCACGGGTCGATCCATCAGTTTAAGTTATGCTTGCCGAGGTTGTTACGTGGATGGGTGACTATTATTACATACCAAGACTCGTCCGTGCCTTGGAAATCACGTTTATCCGTTGGTCCCGGCTGTCATTCGTGGATCTTTAACAGTCGTTACGGGTCGAAGGCGAAGAAGTTTGAAAGTCTGACAATGAGTCTTTCCAAGGGGTATCGGGGTATTACCCAGTTACTGGGTTATGGACGTCAGATAGGCAGTCGCTCTATGTAATAGGTAATAGGTAATACGGGCTGGTATCCGCAACTCCACGTCTAAGCGCGTATTTTGCGTACGGGTGGGAAAATCGGTTATTCGATCCACCCCAGCTCCTCAAAGAAGGCCAGCAACGCCTTGGTCTCACTGACAATCTCACGTAGGGTACCTGGGTTACCGAAGTACTTTGCCCTGTATGCGTCGACCGCCGGGCAGTATAACAGCACATGAGCAGCTGTCTCGTCGTCCTCCATGCAGGCTCTGCACAGCGGACTGTCTGTGACTCCTATTACAAAGAGGTGTTTATTAAATGACCCATGGCCAGTTACAGCTGCTGTGACTGTACGCAGCTGTTGTTTCGTTAGTCGGAGAACCTTTTTCGTGAGCCGGCCATCAATTGTAGGGAGTGCCTCCTTAGCCTGCCTGCACTCTCCGTGATCCAACCATAGTTTGTGATGTTGGTCCCTGGTTCGTTTCCTTACCAGAGTGCGTAAGTACCCGACGCTCTATGTCGCTCTATGTAATTTGACTGGGAGCCGACCACAACACAGTTGGGAAAAGGCTAGCCAGATTGATTGAAACCCATATCTATGTACCCATTTACGATATCATATCATTTCATTGCGAAACAATTGCCTATGCTGCTTAGTGGCAGATATAGAAACCTATATATTAGACAGTGGTAGTACCTAGTAACTTTGTTAGCTTAGTTGTTAACTTTATTGAGAATGCAGTGATCTCCTAAAAGTGAAGCAGTACACCTGCTTAATACCTGATGATGCCCTTTATTTACGTTTCATGTATAACATTGTGTATATCTTTTATTAGAGATCCTAAATAAATAAACTCAAACTTATTTTCTTACAGAAATACTCTTTAATAGTAATACCAGCCTGTTACTGTCCCACTGCAGGGCAAAGGCCTCTTCTCATACAAAGAAGGCACGAGCATTGATCACCACGCTTGCTCAAGACGGGTTGGCGATTTCAGACTTATATTAACTATAAGTCCAGGTTTCCTCACGATTTTTCCCTTCACCAATGTCAGTAATGTCCAAGATAAACTCAGAAAGTACATATGAATTGAAAAAGTCAAAAACGTTTATTGCGAACTAATTGTACAATGTTGGTGTCACATTGGTACTTGCCCGGATTTGAACCCACAACCTCTAAGAACTCTTTGTTCCTCCGATAATAATGTTAACAGGGAAGTACATTCATTCAATTATTGAAATGGTCGCTTTCCCCCACTCTCCTTTACTCGATGTTTTCCTGCACTGCCCGATAAGGAAATAAAAGTAATTCATTAACGAGAGCATTCGTTCTAATACAGTAACATTATTATAAGAAGTTTGTCCTAGTAGGAATCTTTGGATGGCCAAAGAAATTGAGAGCTTTGTTATGTTGGGGGTTGTTTGAAGGTGATGCAATAACATAACATCACGCCTGTATTTCTCGAAGTGTTAGGCAGAAGTGTACCTACAGTACACCCACATTTCGCCAGTAATTTTTAAGTCCCATGTAACGAGGCGAGCCTATAGCCATCAACCGGGCACAAATCCAGACTGCGGGCTGCTACTGAGAAATTCCAGATGGAAAACCCCAATACTACTTTGCTTAACCCGCGAAGATCTAATGCTCAACAGTTACTGTAGCGCTTGCGCATTCTAGATCAAACCCATACGATAATACAGTTAAGAAAAAGTAAAAGTTAAAAGCAGTGGTAACGGTTTCGACTTATTTGTGTAATTTATTTCATCACCACCGCTCTCAAAACTGTGAAGCATGGTAAGCAGAACATTGTGAGGGAACAAGCATGTCCTAGAATCAAAAATTTCTAAGACATATCACATATGGATTACAGCCCACTCCCTCAGAGGGAGGACGCCTGCATGCCAACAGTGGAAACGTTGTTGGCTGAATAAATGTATGCTCGGTAGAAGTTATCACTCAACATCGGGTGTGCCTCACATACAGAAGCTGCCAATTTTATCATCCGCAATCGTCAAGGGAGTGATTCTATCTATCATACTGAATTACTTTCCATATGAAACTTATATATATAACGTGAATAAAAGAATCTACTTCCGATAATATTGAAAAGGTGTTGGGCATGCATGTATGAAAGGTTACGTCAAAAAATTTACCCAGTATCGTAGGTACGGTTTGAAATAGTTTTCGTAAAAGTGTTTCAAAATGTTAGTTAATTTTTGAAGTGAAAAATTATTTAGGCGTGTTGAGCGATTTTTGGTAGGGGTAAACTTATGGATTCGCGTCATCGACGAGCCGTAGTGCTTTACTATAGAAAATAGATGGCGCTAATACCAATTTAACATTTTCAGTTCTGTCGGTAGTTCCCAGGACTGCCTTTTTTTATTAAAATTAATTTATAACGTTGACCTCGTAATTGCTTTACCATTTTTGACAACTCCCAGTAAATTAGAACTTCACTTAGGTTGAAATTATCTTACCTTTTTATAGCGTGCCTTACCTTGCGTCCTATTTAAACGCGATCGAAGCGGGAATACACGATCGTTCGAACTTGGAACGTGGTTGCGTCGACAGAGGGCGCTTTCCGGTGTTCCGAAAAAAAAGTGACAACTGACCGCTTCGACGAGATGGCGACGATCGCTTTTAAATAATACGCGACCCGTATCACCCTTAGGGTGATAATGCAAATACGAGGTCGACTAGTCAAGTCGACCTCGTACAGGACCATACAGAAGTTTATGAAACAATGTAGACAGATCTGCAATTCTAAATAGACTGTCAACTAAGGCTGCATGCAAACCAGTGTGAAGACTGTATTTAGACAGACTGTTGTTCTATCCCCGCGTAACACCAAGGCATAAAACATGTATTCTGTACCGAAAACAGTAGACACCAGTATGTCTACTGTTTTCATTTATCGTATACATCTAAAACTAGTAGTTCTTTAAGACTTATAAACGTATACAAAACTTGTAGAAAACCGGTCAAAAAGATGAACAAAACATCACTGAAACCAAGTCAATACATGTGTTCGTTTTTGACAAATGTTTTACAAGACTTAATTATTTAAAACAAGTTTAACAAATTGTTTATAACCAGGGGGTAATTGCTTAACTTGTCTGTCATTTTAACAGTTCAACTACATCCATTGCGCTATTTAAGTTGTCAAGCAAACGAATTTTTCAAACATATGAAGCAATGGATAATAAATATTCTTAAAAATTCTTCGGATTGTGAAAGAAAGTGTGGTAGTGCTGATACGTACACACGAGCAGCACGCGTCAACGGCAGAAGTAACTGCAGCCATCGACGGCAGCCGTACACGTGGCTGCAGTTGCCTCTGCCGATGACGCGAACCGCTCGTGTGTATAAGCACTTTCGCAATTAAGGTTCAGGCCTGCACACTCGCAACACATCTCATAGGCAATCCACAAAAAAAACTGTTTACACACAAAACAAATCTACTCTGTCAACAGCAAACAAAACTGTTTTAACTCCAGTCTAATAAAGACATCTTGAAACTGTTACATTGAACCTACTTCTTTTTCAAACCCGAATAGCGACAAAATAAAGTAAGAACGGTATACTTTCTCAGAACTTTCTCAAAAAGAGCTCGGCTACTACTCTAATTAGTATTGACAAAGAATTCTTTTCTGTGCAGAACGCAAGAGGTTTTTTTCTTTTGTAATTAAAGTGAAGGAACCTTGATGTAGTTGTGGTATGAAAGACCCTTCAACAATAAGTGAATCTTGGACATCACCGGTTGATGGTTTTGGAAAATATTGTGAGGAAAACTACACTTTTTAACCGACTTCAAAAAGGTTATATGTTCGACCGATTTTGAAATTCTTTTTTGTGTTCCGAAGGGTGCCAAACGGAACTCTATTACTATGCTTCTGCTGTCCATCCATCCGTCCGTCTGTCAGCGGCCTGTATCATATTCATATTCATTTATTTGCATTCCACGAGGTAAAGCCAGATGTTAACAAAAGGCTTAGAGCTAAGAGCCGTTGTAGACCCTGTCAGGGCACAGCAAATAATTATCTCATGAACCGTAATAGCTAGACAGTTGAAATTTTCACGGATTGTGTATTTCTATTTTTTTTATTTGGTAGAGGAAACTTGCGCGGTGGTCCCATACAAAATTAACTTTGCTTGGGTACCTAGTTTTTGAGTTAACTTAAAGAAAAATAGTAAAAGTGAAAAATAACTTTAATTTCGGAAGTCGGTGATAAAAAACTAAAATACAGATCCAAAGACAACAACTACCTCAATTTACACTTTGTAGTGTTTTTTTGGAAGTTGGTTGTTTTTTATTGATTTAAAATTGCCAATATGCAAAGATCAAGCGTGGTAATCAATGTTCTTTCGATTGATTTTCAGGTTGTCCACTTCAGCATAATTAGCATATAATGTTCCCATTGCTGAGACACAGACCTCCTCTTTCTGTGAGAGGGAATGGGCCATATTCCACCACGTGGCCCCAGTGCGGATTGGCGGATGTTACATGTTTTCGAATTTTTGGTTCTAGGACATGCCGGTTTTCCCACGATGTTTTCCTTCACCGTTTAAAGTGCTGCTTGAGATTGAACCCACGACCTACAACTCGTAAGTCACGGCCTTAACCACTGGGTCAGCACTATTCTCACCCCACTGCCACTGCTTCACCACTTGTCATTATACTTACTACAGTGTTAATTTACGAGCATTAAGTTGCTAAAATTAAATTTCCAGTTACAAAAGGACATCATTCAAGTTTCGAACATTTTATACCCAAAAACTAAAGTACCACAAAAAACCCAGTTTTTTGTACCCAGAAAATAAAAATACGGTTTTCTTATGGGTACGCTCAATGCTCATTCTTGTCCATTTCTACCATGGTCAATAAATGTTTGTCTTTAAACGAATGTCCAAAATATTGTTGGCAAAAATATGATTTTTGGTACAATAATATAGCTCATAATAACTCAAATAGCAGCCAGGGCTTGTAGAATTTCGTTGTAATACTCGTTGTTATTTCCCATAAGAAAACAGCATTATTTTTTTCTGGCCGGCACTTTAGTTTTTGGGTACAAAATGAATGATGTCCTTTACTAAAATAAAGCAAAATAATGAGATTCGTAAAATTTCTGACAAAACTGTCACAAGGCTGACGAAATAATCGATGAAGTACCTGGGACTCGTCCTCGACACCCGGTGGAACTTCGTGGAGCACTTCCGACGTTTGGCTCCCAAACTGGATAGGGCTGGGGCTGCTTTGAAGCGGCTTCTGCCCAACCTAGGGGGTCCAAACGCCTCCTGCCGGAGGCTCTACGCGGGGATCGTGCGGTCCATGGCCCTTTACGGGGCACCGGTGTGGGCGCGTTCACTGAGGCTGCGACCGGCCCAGCGGTTGAACGCGTCCCAAAGGGTCATGGCCATCAGGCTGGTCCGGGGATACCGCACGGTCTCCCGCGAGGCGGCGAGCCTCCTTGCCGGACTACCGCCATAGGATCTGGAGGCGAAGGTCCTCGCGCACATGTGGGAGTTGCGCGAGGAGGCGAAACGCCGGGGTATAACTCCGCTGCCGCAACAAATCGCGGCACAGCGGACAGAGCTCCGGCGGGATCTCATGGCGGCATGGAGTGTGCGATTGTCGCAACCCAGCGCTGGGTACGCCACAATTGCGGCGGTAAGTCCCCTCTTTGAGGAGTGGCTGGAGAGGCGCCACGGCGTCCTCACCTTCCGCCTGACGCAGGTCCTCACCGGACACGGTTGCTTCGGGAGGTTCCTGTTCAGGATCAAGCGGGAGGAAACGCTCGGGTGTCACCATTGTGTGGATCGCCCGGAGGACACGGTGGAGCATACGGTGGAGGTCTGCCCGGCTTGGGCGGAGCACCGCCGTGTCCTCACGGAGGCGATCGGCGGCGGCGATCTCTCGCGTCCGGCCCTGGTTCAGGCCATGGTCCGGAGCGAGAGTGCATGGGAGGCCGTCACCTCCTTCTGCGAAGCAGTTATGCTCGCGAAGGAGGAGGCGGAGCGCGCGAGGGAGATTGAAGCTGCACGCCCTCGCGCCCCTAGTCGCCGCAGGAGACGCCCCGGGCGTCGGGAGCTGACTTCCGGCCACCGTAGGCGCGGGCCTGCGGACGGTGAGCGATGTGCAGCTCGCCGTCCGATAAGGACCAGGCCCGGGTCGACGGCGCGTTGTGTTCCACGCGCGCCTCAAAGGGATGTCAGCACCAACTGACGGGGTCCGGAAGGACCAATGCCTGCTGGGGTTGCGGGTCTGTCCGAAAGGGATATCGCGGCCCCAGCACATAGGCAACGGAAGGAACACGGGTGGGTTTTAGTCAGTAAAAGTCTGACACTCCCTCTCGCTCTGCCCAGAGCGGGAGGAGTCATTTGATGATTTCCCACCCAAAAAAAAAAAAAAGGCTGACGAAATAATAAAATACATGAAGCTAAAGTAACTTTTTGTATAAACATTACGTACATCAAAACAATTTAAATATGTAAATGTGAGGCACTCTATTTACCATGTACTAGTCTATTCTTAACCGAAAAAAGTGGAGTTTCTATGTTCATCTGTATGATTTTTATAAATGTATTTCTTCGTGATTACGGGGCCAGTTTATGTAGTTCTTTTTTTATTTAATAGAGGAAGCTCACGCGGTGGACCCATTCAGTTTTTATTAACGTTTTTTTGTGCTTTAAATAAGCAATTAAAGAGGATAAGTCACTGTCAACTGGTAATGTACCCAAGAAACTGGCGGCATTGCCACGTTGTGTGGCAATACTTCTAGCCAAGGAAAAAGCCGGCTTTTGGTTCTCACAATTTTACGGTAACAACATAGTAATTAGTGGCATACGAATTGGTGTGGGGTAGGTACAACAACAAAAAAGTGAAAAAATACAAAACTTGTTTCCAAAAAAGCGAACGATTTCCAAAAAAAGACAATACAATGTGAAAAAAATCTGTTTAATTTCGGAAGTCGGTGGCAAAAAACGAAAATACAAAACCAAAGACACCATGTAGGTACTAGTCTTTTTCGTTTCATATCTTTTAAAAACAGCTCACATTACTTCAAGTATACAAAAGATTATGAACTACAAAAGAAAAAAGATAAACTGTACGGAAGTCATGATTAAAGGGTGTATCTTAAAAAGATAGCTTTCATGTAGAATCGTGTAATCGGATGGAAAAGCAAGCATGATCTTTTTCTTTGTAACTTTTATATGGGTAACTGGACTTCACTTAGCTTCAATTAAATGTTTCTTTTTTCCTTTCACAAACGGATTAGTGAGGAAAATGTCGTGAGGAAAGTTTTGAGTATAAATGTGAGTGGCTATAAGAATAGGGAAAGACTAAAGAAACTATGGATGCAGTGGCGTAGCGTAATGGGGGTGGCAGGGGCGGCCAAAATTTCACAATAAATAATAAAAATATTTGAACCATTTCATATTTTTATTGCAACTACAAATTCGGAACGATTGAAAAGAGCATGGAACTTTTCATAACTTATTCAGTGACGAATTCGGGGAATCCCCTTTCTTTTAATTTGATATTTTGTTGCGCCTGCTGGCACCGCCGCAACACCGTCTATACTGACTTGCTGGGATTCCCCGTATTTTATTTTGTACTTGGCTTGTTTATGACTAATAATAATCAGTGAGAATGACTTCTATTACATATATAGGTATTAAGTTCATTATATATTAAATTCAACAATAAAGAAAGATGAAACAATATATATATACTATGCAAATTTTTTTTTTTTTAGCACAGGTTCTTTTTATAATGTAGTGGGTACTAAGAAGGGGTTTTTGAATAAACTTGAAATTTGGCACAAAAAGTACTAGGCTTGCATGAATTCACGTTATAGTATTTCAATCATTAGATGTTGTGCACAATTTGTCAGCAGTAACCCAACCAAAAGTACCAGGCTTGCATGAATTCACGATAGTATTCAAGTAGGTATGCAATCATTATGTTATCGTACTCATAAGATTTGGATGAGGCAGACAGATAGTTTTTATCCTGAATGAACACCTAAGATACTTTTACTCCCATGCGAGCGAAGCCGCGGGAAAAAGCTAGTTAGAAATAAGAATTAAGAAGATTAAAAAAATCAACTTTTTCTTGGAAGCAACAAGTTTGCTCTAGCTGGGGTACCTAAGTCAATTATTATCGAAGCCCGGAGATTATGATTAATCTCTTAGTAAGGCAGAAATATTTTTGCCTTGGTAGCTAACCTTTAGGTTAGTGTATCTTGTATATAAATTTATTTACTATACTTTTCACATTTACAGCAACCAATTGCAGTTGTCTGTAAGAATTTTATAACGTGAGATGTTAAATTTTTAATAATTTTTAGTATCGGCGAAAAGAGAAAAATAAGGGCTTTGGAATGTATGTTACTGTTATTCACATCACACGCCCGAAAATCTTACAACCAGTCTTATCAAAGGGTATCGTGGTACTTAGTAACAAGGTGGTGGAGATAAGCAGTCGCTCCGTGTATCTGGTTTGACGAGAATTCGAGCCTATCAAAGTAGGGAAATGGCTAGGCAGATTGATGAGCATTTATGGCCGGGTACTTTACTCAAATCGAGGCCATCAAATTACATCCTACCGACTACTCAAAATTACGCGTCATCCTTCCAAAAAGGCTAGCTTTTGACCTAATATTTTAGGCCCTACCCTCCTTTATTAAGATATTATAAGGGTAACATCGTAAAGGCTATAATAAAAGGGAGCGATGGCCGTCGATTAAAGAATGTAGTCCATTTTTACAGCCTCCCGAGTAAGAGAATTACTTTAGTGATAAAATGTAAGTGAACATCTTCATCCTGATGTTTTAATGGTGGGGTGCGTGTAGGGAGAAATGTTATTGTTAGTTGAATGAAATCAATTAAAAATCAAGCTGAAGAGTTTGTTTTTTGTTTGAACGCGGTAATCTCTGGAAATGGTTTTTGCAATTGATAGCCCAATTTTTGAGGAATATTATTTATTATTATTACTACTCACATTTAACGTCACGCTTCCACCTAAAGGAGCCGATTAAAAAGAAAAGAACGCTAAGAAAACGAAGTAATAGTACCGGCGGGCGATGCGATACGACGCGGTGGGTCGTGGGAGCAAGAAATTACACTCAGGCAAAGTCGCGGCTAGTAAAAGTAATATGATTCAATTGCCAGATTTTTGTTTTTCACCGCAGGGCTAGGCAGAGGTGTGCTTATAGTTCGCCAGTAATGTGTAAAACATACATATATATGTAAACTAACGCCTTTTTCCCATCGGGATAAAACGCAGCTCTTCTTTCTACGATCGTTACATACTATTTTTTTTTTTTTTTTAAACGTTGCCCCACACTAAGAATTTCTTCTTGTATCGTGGGTGCGTTTACAAACATAGAAACTCAATACACTAACACCCAGACCCGGAATGCAGATCATACAAATATTTGTTCCGTGCGGGGATCGAACCCGCGCCACGTTGCGCAGCAGTCGTTCACTCAGCCACTGCGCCAACCGTGTCGTCAAATACTCCGTTTGTTTCGTTTACGTCCATAGATAAAGTCATACACGCCAGTCATGTTTAAGTTTTATGTAATAGGGGGCGAGCTTATTCCATATAAATCCAGACTCCGCGCTACTAAGCACTGAAAAAAAAATCCAGATGGAAAAACGTTATAACTCAAACTCAGACTCAAACTCAAAGCATTTATTTCAAATGAACCAATTACAGGTACTTTTGAATAGTCAAGAGGTCGGTCAGTCAGAAATGTGAAGCTAGTTGCCCATTCCAACGCGTAGTAGGTTCCTATGGAGAAGAACGGGCAAGAAACTCCACGGACACCCTTTTAAATCAGACAACTTGGTTTACATGAAACTATTTTATTCCCAGTGGAGTGCTAGATATTCGAGTAATAATTTGAGTTTTCAAAATAATTTTTAAATGATGAAGGTAGTTTGTTTACTGAAATACAAGTTCACATTCAGCACTTTAATTTGCCGTAGAATTAAATAAATTGGAGCGTCATTATTTCAGCCGATAGACGTTCACTGCTGGAAATAGGCTTCCACAAGCACTGCCACTTTGACCGGCTCGGTGTGCTTCTCGCGTCCAGCGGATTCCTGCGGCCTTTTCCAGGTCATCGATCGAATTGGAGCGTAACTTCGTAAAATCAAAACATTGATATTGCTTTTTATTTCTTACAAAATAGACGCAATACCTACCTTCCCTTATAGGATTCTGCATGTCCAAAAAATATGGCAACTAAAAAACTTTGACAAATCAAATTAAAGTTATCTGCAACAATTCGACCCTTCCTTTAAATCCAAAACTACCTGTTTCCAATAACCCTTCACGAAGAAGCTTATACTCACATGTGGAATCAAAATTAAGTGATGGTCAGAGGAACATCAGAGGAGCGGCCAGGCAGTTCAAAATACTATTACAGCCCTGGAGAGTAAAAATCCAGCGCCTGCCGATGGTCTCACCTTCGTCTCCGTTCTCCGTGAGCTCCTTCCGAAGTTGCTCCGCCGGTGGCCTCGACGGCCTGACTCCTCAGCATTTAAAAGACTTATTGAGTTCAGGAGCCGGGAAAGCTGGTGAATCACTTTGAAGGAGCTTGCGGCTCTAATTAACCTGATGCTCAACGGTGGTGCGAACAATGCCGTCATCGATGTCTTGTACGGGACCAGTTTAGATAGTATTAGATTGTATATTGTTTAAAAGATTTATTCGTAAATAAACATTGATTGAATGAATTGTAGTCTCATTTAATTCAAATCAGTGTTATTCAACTGTAAAATACAATAGACGACGTATATTTACTTATCTAATCCGCTCAACTGTTCTTAAAGAGTCGTAAAGAACCCTGTAAGAAATGAACACGTGTTTCACCTCTCAACAAGGCATCCTCAGGATGACGATTGACTTGTTGCGAACCCGGACCCGACGTGTGACACGTCAAGCGTCAAGAGAGAGTCTCTGCTCTCGACGCTTGACATGTCAACACGTCGGGTTACGGGGTTCTTTATGACTCTTTAAGAACAGTTAAGCGGATTAGGTTAATATATGTCATCTATTGTATTTTATAATGGATTTCCGCAAAGTCAATTAACTTATTCAACCGTAGTTTGAGCAGTACGTAGATTAATTCACACTTTCTTCCATTGGGGATAGGTAGCTTTAAAAGAGTGTCCGTGGAAATCTTGCTCGTTTTCCTCCATAGGTACCTACTACGCTTTGGAATGGGCAACTAGCTTCATATTTCTGACTCACCGATTCCTTGATAATTCAAAAGTGCCTGTAAATGGTTTAATTGAAATAAATGCTTTGAGTTGAGTTTTGAGTTTGCAGAAACTACAGAAAGCCACCTGATTGTCCTTAGACAATCATTTTGCTTCTTTTACGTTAATACATCTGGTCATACGCACGCACGTCATTGGCGAGTACTACGCACGTGACCTTTCTGAAGAACGTCACCAATAAGGTCGTTATATATCCTCCTAGAGCGTCCCCTCCCGGCGTTTCCACTCACATCTGCCTTGTCTGATTGACCTTTTGTTAGTCACCTTTCATTCATCCTCTCAAACATCACTAACTTCCAAGAAAATTATACAATTCAACCAAGCAATATTCAACCCTAACATTTTCACACATACCTCCACACATTTCAGCCCTCTTCCGTAAACACAGCTTACCCTTTAACTGAAAAAAAGGACGCAAATGGAATCCGAGATAGCGTCGGAAATACTTTGCTTGCAAACCTTTTTAGTGGAAACATCGGGTAACACCTGTTCTCACGTTTATCTATGAATTTATTTAGAACACCGAACACGGAATAGTACGTACGGAAGGTCGACTCCATACAATGAGCGCAAACGCACGCACACATAGACAACGCTTCACGTACAGCGAGTGCAAGAGCACTCACGATCGACATTTGTTTGAGATCGCCGCACGTACGTGACTATGTGTGCATGCGCCTGTTTTGGCTCGTTGTATGGCGCCTGCCTTCTGGACTATTCTTTGCCCTGTGTTTTCGTACGCGTCGATAATTTTATTTAGCTACTTTTGCTGCTTGTTTGAAAGTGTAAACGTGTTTAGGTGTTTCGCTTCTTTCGAGAAACTTTGTTGTAGGTTTTCTAGACCGGTACTAGAAGTTCAGTGATCCTATTTATAGTGTGTTTTCAGTTTCACGAGTAGTAGAACGAGACAACAATACTTTCTTTTGTGACGATTTTTTTTTCTTCAGATTGGCATTATACAGGTTGGCCCGTTTACTGTAGTCCAAAATGATTTTATAGAAGCCTCTTGCCAAGGGCTTTCCGAAATATCCCCATCTATGTTATTAAGCGATTATTTATAGTTAAGGAGAAAACTAACCTCAAAGGGAACCTTACCTATTCTGTTAAACAAAATTCAATCCAGATTTTTAATGACCTAAAATGTGTTAAAGGGACTATAGCAAAGACTTCCCAGTAGTTCTCAAAACTCTTATAGACCCTGTTAACGAGCCATCCTGTCTATGAGCAGTTACATGAAACACCATGCTGTGCATAACGGCAGGGGCATCGACCCGCAACCTATTATCATTTACTGAGTCTATCCCATGTTGAAGTTTTTCGTCGGTTATTAAAAAGAAAATTATCTGTTCCACACTTTTTGATCGAGTAGGTGTTGCACTTTTCTATGAAACAGCTGTTGTTTTTTTTGATAACCGACGAATATTCTACGCTTCCCGGTATAGAATCATCTGCTGAATTCATGGTTACAGTTTGCGCGTCGATTTGCCTGCCATCCTATTTATTGCCACCGCCAACGTTTCGAAATTACGGCCTAAGATTATCTCGAACCAGAATGTTGCAAACTAAATTGGTAACCGCAGTTTTTTGTAATACTCAAGAGCAGGGTTGATATGATTTAAATCACTTGATGTAAATCAGTGATTTAAATCGCGATTAAAATCAAGTGATTTTTTTATAAAAATCAATGATTTAAATAAAAAAAAATTTACTTCGACCAAATCAGCCAAAATGTGTCAAGGGACTTCCCCCGACATAAACTACGGCGCGCACACACGTGTCCAATGCTGTTTAACTACACCGTTCGGAGATTCTCCGAAATTTAAACTCGTGACTGAATCCGTCCGTTTAGTCTTTGGCACGGTAATTCGTGATTGATTAATGAAAGTGAAGACAACAAGATGTCTGGAAGGAAAAAAGATGCTGTATGGGTTTATTTCGATGAAAAAGTCCACTTGCGGCAAGTTTAACAAAGCGGAGTGTAAACGTTATAATAAGGAATTAATGGGCTTAGTAGCGAGAATGAAAAAACATTTAGAGACATGTGTGACAGAAATAATCAAAAAAATCCGATTTAAATCAAATAAATCCGATTTAAATCAAATAAATCCGATTATTTTGTTTTTTTTATAAAAATCATGATTTTTATCAACCCTGCTCAAGAGTGAGTTTCTTCCTCATCCGACTTATAAATTAATATTCTCCTGGTTATGTAGGTACTATTTTTACTCGGATAGAAGTTATATGGTGAGTCAATTCAACGCGTTCTATACCCCATTTATTAGTGGTGTGACCGTCGGCCTGCCAAATCATAGGTCTCGAGTTCAGACCCAAGGACCGGACGGCTCTCCTCTGACTTTTCGTGTTCATGTGCGTATTGTATAATTATCACTTGCTTCAAACACGGTGAAGGAAAACATCTTTAGGAAACCGGCATGCCTGAGAGATATTTCTCGACGGCGCACACTGTAAGAAAATCGCAATCTGACGGGATTTTATTCTTATGATACGGAACTAATTAATTTGATTGATATAAGTTATAATTAAATGTTTTTTTAGTTTTATAAAATAATTTTGTATTGTTTCCTGTATTTTTGCAATTTAAAAAACTGAAAAATACAGCAAATAAACATATTACTCATTCGTTGTGGGCAGGGAAAGCAATGACAAAACTTCTGGCTCCAATATACTTCTATTTTTTCGTGGTATGCTCCTTAATCCTGCTAAATAGGGGTCAGATGAGATTAAAAGTCTATTTAGGAGATCTGTATTTGTATCTACACGCGAAGTTTTTCGTGTAAAGAATTCTCTATAGTAACGATTGTCTTTGTTTCGTGCCTCTTGGGCTTCTTCCGATAACTGGCCAATTGGTAGTATACATGATGATATCACGTCTTTACCATGAAAAAGAACTTTGTGAACACTGACAGGCATATTGTACCAAAAATATTCCATAAGATACAGTTCCCTGGTATCTTTAACAAACAAATCAAAGGCATTTACGTCAATCGAAAACCCGCATCCGAGAGATTCTAAAATTATATGAAATCGATGAACCAGTTCTGAATTCACGCCAGTTATCTGAGCTGTTCTTGAGGAATCTCGAAAAAAGCGTCTGGCAGTGTTGCCGTCATTGGTATTTCCCGACTGTTGATTAGGCATGTCCACCAATAAACCCATTTCATTTCTGAATCTTCTTTGAATCTGCTCCTTCTTGTTTTTGACTAGATTTTTATTTTGATCACCTCTAACTTGCCAGACTTTTATATCGAGTCTATATGCAATGTGCAGTATACATTCCATGAATCTTATCCACGAATGTAATGGAGAAAGTCCAAAAGTCATTGCAGCTGTATCGAGTGGTTTCTTTGAAATAACATCAGGTTTATTCATTTCGGATGGCTTTGCTCCACATATATAGCAAGTTTGAGAGGAACCGGACACTGTCGACAAGGCAGTGCAAATTTTGCCATCAATCATAGTAAGCATGAATACCGGTTTTACAAAAATAAGAACGTCATCCATATGAACTTCTACAGGTGATAATGTATCTATTTGATGTTGCATCGCGCTGACCTCTTGTTTTGTCAATTCTGTAGTTTCCCTAGCGAAATGAAGTTTAATAGGTCTACAGAAACGTGTAGACGAGGGAGCAGGGTTTTGCCATACGACCATATTCTCCTTTTCAGTATTCAAAGCCATTTGAATGGGCACCATCGAAATGCTGAAGAGATTTTCGTCAAACTGACTTTCTGATGTGAACTTCTGTTTATACCTTTGTTGTTGAGCTCCATCACAACCCCACTTAATCAGGCAGGTTAGTTCCTTTGATCCAACTTTTAAAATTTCAATAGAATCTAACACATTTCTTTGGGTTAAACATATACGATTGATAGTATGATTCACCAAAGATTGAAGATTGCATTCTGCAGTTGTTTCCGTGACAGTCTTCTCTAACGGATAACACTGTTTTTTTACTTCCAGTATTTGGTCATAAGAAGGTAACAAGTTTTTAGCCAGGTTATTAACCTTTTCTCGAATTATATTGTACTGGTGAGTAGATAATTTAGCATCTATCATCATGCCAAGAGCTTCATCTGCAGATAGAGATACAGGATCATTAATTAGACGTTTACGGGCCTGTTTGATTACTGTCCCACTATTACCGGACTCAGACGATAATTCTCTTACTATGGCTGCAGAATCTCGTTTGCCAGCATTGCGTAAATTGCATTCATTAGCCACAGCAATTTCTTCTGGACTGGTCGTCTCTATAAGTGTTTGGATTTTTCGTTTTTGTGTTCTATCACAACAGTCTTGAAAACGTTTTGCTGGTCTTCCTGGAGTAATTGAGGAGGAGGATGATGGAATTTCTTGTAAAACACTTTCAGGCAAAGTAATAGTTGTTTTTAACCAATTCATATTATTTTCTAAAAAACGATCCCGATGACGATGGCATTTAGTCCATTTTATTTCAATTTGTTGGCATAATGCTCTCAGCAAACCCTTGATTTTATTTTTAGAATATTCAGAATAAGTTACACGAGGATATCTATTCATAAAAAATGAAAAAACTTCGTCAAAACGATCACTCCCTCTGTTAGAAGTCCAAATTTCGAAAATTTGCAATTTCGTTATTTCGGTAGCCATGCTGAAAAAAAAAAATGTATGGGTGCCGCAAAAAAGCGCAAAATTTATGAGTTGCATCTGTTAGTTAAAACTATCAGCTGTACTGTGATGGTATATACTTTACTATATAATGCTATATAATATGTTTTCAGGACTAATGAATTTAAAATGTAAAAAAATCGAAGTATATTTCGTGTCCTAACAGAAATGGTTGATTTTAGTATATAATTACTATTATAAATCGAACAAAATATGTATGTACTTACATATGAAATACCAACACTACGACAAATAAAGTAAATAACACTATTGACCCAATAATCACTTCGTAATCGTAAGCGTAATTGGCACAAATTAACACTGCAAAACACGTAGTGAGTGTGACTCAGTTTTGTTTCTGATATGAACATTTCTAATATTTATGTTGACATACCCACATTAAAAAAAATATGGTGTCGTTTTTATTAGAGGGTAAGGAATAAAAAGACACCAATAATTGGTAGATAAAACATTGTTCGGATTTTGAATTAAATACCGCTAGATTGCGATTTTCTTACAGTGTGCGGCGTGTGAAGCCAAGTCAAAGGACCATGGGTGGCATAAAAAGTCTGACACTAGGTTAGTCACTCACCACACGAAAAAAAAAACCAGCCATGTGCGAGTCGGACTCGCACACGTAGGGTTCGGGGTACATTATTTAGCAAATAAAAGAAAGTGCTAAACGAAAAATATTATTATTTTTCATCTTAATTTTTTTAAATTGCATTGACAAATTTGTATTTCATAATGATACTAGTATTAGTATTGCAGTTGTAGAAAATCACATATTTGAATAAAATACCTTATGAATCGGCGTTTTCGTTGATTATATACGTATATGGTACATGATATACAGAAGTTTCAAATTCCTAACTAATAAGTTAGGAATTTGAAACTTCTGTATATCTCAACAACTAAATATAGTTGTTGAGATAGAGCTCGTACAAAAATGGTCTTAAACTGAAAACTGTCATGGCCCCCCCCTATTTCATCATTTCTGAAGATAAAAAAACAAAAAAAAAATAATTTGTTCTCTACTCGATGAGCATAGAAAATGATACCCCACATGCCAGGGTAAGATTTTTTTTATAATATTATTTAATATTTGATTTAATAATTTTTATTATTTGTTGTTATAGCGGCAATAGAAATGTATAATCTGTGAACTTTTCAACTGTCTACCTATTACGATTCATGAGATACAGCCTGATGATAGACAGGCAGATAGACCGACAGTGGAGGCTTAGTAATAGGGTTTCGTTTGGCATCCTTCGGGCAACCCTAAAAAAAAACCCATTTAAAGAAGAAATTGTTTGAGGAAACTTTTGAGTATGAATGTAGATAGCTAAAAGTAGGGGAAGACCAAAGAACCTATGGATGGGATGTGTGAAAAATGATATGGCTGGAAAGGGGGGTAACTACCGAGATGATAACTAATAGAGAAGTTTGGAACAAAAAGAAATGTGGCGCCAACCTCAAATAAATTTAGATCAATGTCAGAGAATCATCATCTTTATCACGTTAATGATAAATGATAAATGATTTTATTTCTATACGTGGGTTTGGACAAAACACTTTTACACGTCAATCATATTTTTTTAAACTAGATGAGGTCGGTTTCCTTTCTGACTACTCTGAGAAGAAAGGCCGAAACAAACTCAGAGGTTACAGTCTCTTTTAAAATCCAGACATAATCTTGGTTAGATCATGTGAAGATCATGTAGATTGGTGTCTGAGATGGTCTTTTTAGGAAAGAACCACACAGATTGCGAGGACCTGTCCAGTCAGTGCACGCATTTGTCAGTGACCGTGCAGCTCAACTCAAGTTAATTTGACAGTTCGTTAGGCCCTAACACGAAGCAATTAAATTGCCCCGGAATTGTAATTACGAGTATCAACAATAACAAAAGCTGTCCTATCTAAACAATACACACTATAGCCCAATAATTAATGCGTCAAATCAAGCGAGGCAATTAAATTGCTCCACTTAAACGGGCCTGTGTTCATCCGTTTACCCATGATTTAATGCTAACAAAAGAGCAATCAATTAACGAACGCGTTTAGCTATCAAGTACGCAGCCATCCAAAACGTAGGTAATCATCTAATGATCAAACTAAACAAACCTAATATAACATAAAAAAAACATCATGCTTGCATATACTCATTGGCGTAGGAACATTGGGAGGTGTGTGGGTCCCCCTTAAGATAGCACAGCATCATGCTGAGTGGAAGCCATCTTGTCACAGTCATTACGTGCAGCTGACAACGATTTCTGTTGTGTGCTCGTGATTATATGTAGATAGGTTTTGTTTTTTATTCGATTTAGATATGTTTTGTCTTTTTTATTAAATATACACGTGTTCCTGTGACAAAATAACCCCTTTCTCTTTACATTACATTCATTATATTGATCCATTTAGTTACCTTGTTATTTATAGCGGGCAAGCCTATTGCCGCTAACAGAGGGTACAAATCCAGACTCTGGGCATCTAATGAGAAATTCCTAATTAAAAATCCAATTATATTTTTCCCGACCTTGGGATATAAACCAGGATCCTACACTCAGCAGTCGCATTTGTGACTAGACCAACACAGTCACACACGCATTTTCTATTAAATGCCGAAGGATTCTGAAGGAAATTCATAATCCATTGCTTCATCTGTTTGAAATATACGTCTACTCGACCACGTAAATAACGGAATGAATAATTTGTTGAATTGTCAAAATGGCAAGGGCATTGGGATTGTCTAAGTATGTGTTACGCAATATGCACGTAATTCAAAACTTTTTCATAATTTATATTTATAAAATATTAAAGGAGTCAAGAAACAAATTCAATATTTTTTGTAATTTTTCAACGAATTAATTATTTTGCAATTCATTATTTTATGTTATGTTTTTTTGGTGGATCGGAACGCAAATTCGAAAATCCCGGAAGTGACCTCAAAAGACATGTGAATAAAAATATATTTTCTTAGCAAACTGCTTGAATTCTCACAAGGGTTGTAAGTGCGATTACTGCTTGAATAAAGCACAAAAACATTTTACTCGTAATTTATATGACTTGGGGTTAAAAAAAAAAAAAGCAGTAACGTGCCAAATGACGTCACATCATTACCGCGGTAGAAACGAACGTTAGAATTGTAGTAGAAAATTGTTGGAGTTTCATTATTTTTTTGAGCAAACAAGCAGTAGTTGAAATCAACTTTTAATACTTTTCTTAGGTTTATATACCTGTATTTTATTGATTTTGTGAAAAAAAAAAAACTTGCATTTTCCCTGTTACAACACGACAAGGTTCTTTTGGCACGTGGATAAAATCAGAACTAACGTCAAAACACTTTCAGTAACAATTTCACAAATGTTTACCAACAACGCCCCCCTTTCAACGTCATTCAGGCGCCAAGCAAGATTGCTACAAGGATATTGATTGTTGATATAAACTTCTTATGTAAAGAGAGATACGAAGTTTATATCCAAACTGCTATCAAAAACCTCATCATAATATGTACTATCACAAAACTAAGCCATATTATTTTATTTTCCTTAGCCAGCCTTAATACAGTTAAAGAAATCTATCTAACACGTTTGCAAAAGCACGATTCAATACATAGCAATCGAGATAAACCTACCGCCTGTTTTTTACGTTGAAACCTTTTTATTCAGCTATCGCTGAGTGTCGTAATACTATTTTTCTATACAGGATCAACTGTGAGGTAAAGCTCTCGATTCTGAGTAAATCGGGTACACTGAGATCGATATCTTTGCGATACGGGACATGTTTGAATAGAATAGGGACTCAGAAACTGGAATTAGGTAGTTATAGAAGATGCTAAACTTGGTGGTATTTGAAATAGTGTCATTAACAGGACCTTATTAATAACAGGGGCTAAAAGTACCTATGCGTTTGAAAATGGGCTTCTCAATTATTCCTGTAATAATTAATGGCCAGAAATTATATTGCTTTAATAATCACACAGCGTCGTTGAATTGGTAATATTTGGAATTATATTTTGAATATTATGTCGTAATTATTCTTTCGATACGACAAGTCATTTCTTGAATGAGGTTCAATCTTCAATGCAGTAGACTTAAAATCTGCTTTTATCAGCTAGTTTGTGTGGTAAGCTAACTTATAAACAAGGTTTGTTCAATTATTTTATATCCATCAAAATATACTGATTGATCAAGCTATTATGGCTTAAAAAGATGCGGGGAGAAAAATACTGAACACTTTCACACCAACTCATAAAGAAGCCTGAGACATTACACTCACCAGAAAAAGCAGTCACACTGTCTTCGAACCCTCCTTAACCTGGCGATGATAAAGATGACGAAGCACAAGATACACGTTGACAAGCATTATTGAAGAGCGTTAACCAAAGCGATTAGAGTTCGAATTTAGTGGGTTTTGAGAATTTTTGGCAAGCATGTGTTACCCATTACACATGCGATAGCGCGAGCGAGCGGAGCGGGCAGAAGTCGTGAGTCTTAAAGAAAAGAAAGCAAGAAAGAAAATACATTTATTTAGCACAGACTAAAAGGCACACAACATAACATAATTATTGTACTACAAGTAAAAAAGAAATACAAAAATGAAAGAGAAAAGATAAAAAGAGTAATAAGTGCGTTGTAAGATATTAGCAGGAATATATGATATGCCTCGCGGCTGCGCCAAATAGGCCTAGTTCAGCAAAAATGCCAGACAACTAGTGCCTGACGCTGGTTTTCAACTGGACCTGAAGTGTGAGGTGACAATGTGACAGTGTGGTGTGAAATCAGTTTTAATGCAATGTGTGTATGTATACTATAAAATAAATTTGTAAAATTTGTAATTTGTAAAAGATTATCAGGTACTCGGTAGACAAAGTCATCCAAAATTCAAAAATTCAAAAGTCATTTATTCAAACTAGGCATAGAATCAGCACTTTTCGAAAGTCAAAATTACATAAGACAGTCCCCCAAAAACGCCCACCCTTCCGATCAGTTCATCCGCTGAACTAACTTAAACTAGAAGAGCCAATGAACCCAAAGCTTAGGTGAAAAATTGGTGCGAACACTGATCTTACCCTCGAATTTTCAGTGTATAAGTAAGTAGCTTTTCTACCTACAATTCTCGCATGGTTTAAAGGTAAATATCGGTGTTTATATTAATAAATAATACCTCATTCACCTTTCATGATACCCACGACGTCTAAGGTGGCATATATAGAGCTGAGAGTAGCTCTAAACAAAAAACATGATCATACAATGTTCCTGTTAACATAAAGAAAATTAAGCAAATACTATTATTCTGTTTCAAAAAGTTTGAAGATCTTCCCCTGATTAAATAATACAGTGAAGTGCTGAAAACGCTTGCAAGTCTGAGTTTTGTTTACGATGCAGTTTGTCACACCGTTCATTATGAGGATTTCCACGGAAAGGAGATTTCATTGTGTCTGCGTTTTCAGAATGTTGGTGAATATTTTGTGCTGCGATAAGTGTTGATTTTGGTGGTTTGTTTAGGGCTTTATATTCATTCGGAGAACTACGTTTAGTTATGATTAATTGTTCATTAAGATGGTCAGTTAGGATGTTTATATTCATATATTTGGTCTATTCGGAGAACTATTTTTGGTTATTATTGAGTGTGGTGTATCATCGTGGTGGTCTGTTAGGTTTATATTCACATTTTGGTCTATTTAGAGAACTTTGTTTGATTATGACGATAATGCTATATTTGGCTAAAGACCTCTTATCGTACAGAGGAGGACTGAACATTGATCATAAAGTTTTATTCCCTTGTAGCACAAATAACTAAACGAATTTAGCGCTAAACATATTTACAACATCACAATATTGACAGAAACAGAGCGATGTTTTAAATACGTTTTTCTATATTTTTAATGAATAAGTTACAATTTATTTTACAACTAACTATTATATATATTATGTACAAGAATGTATGAATACGTTTAAGCGGTTAAGATATGTACTAATTTGTGGCGCAAGTAGGCAGTACACAATATAAATACATAATTTAAATTACGTTTTTGTTTTGATGGTTTTTCTTGCTGTTTTATCTTTACCGTATGTCAGTGAAGATTTAGATTTTTCTTTTTATAACAGGTTTTTCTATGTCATTGTGTACTTTCTAAAGTACACAATGACATAGAAAAACCTACATAAATACATAACAGAGTCTTTACTTGTAAACTGAAAAATATCGCCTGAAAATTGTGACGCTGCACTGTAACGCTGCTTGGTTGAATAAAAAGGGTGACTTCGCAAGAAGGTCTGGTACTAGTGAATCTAATATTAAACTACGGAATGAAATAACAACGGAAGATTCCATTCCATTTCAAAATAAACAAACTTCAAAAATTACATCAAAATATTTTCGAATCGCAAAACACTGAAACATAAATTGATAGTAGATTCAATCAGAACTTTAGTTCGAAGTTCCAGTCTTTTAGTTAACATACAAACATTGTAGGAAAACTCATGTTTATGCAATAGTTTGCTCAGCAAACAGACTCTATAAGTTTGGGTACTTTAGGTGCCCAGTAGTGGCTTGTTAATGCTGGTTTGATGGAGTGACGGGTCCTGGGTTTGGAGTGGTTTCTAAAAAAAAAGGTGCTGTTTTAATTTTATTGGGATGATTTAGTAAAATTATTTTTCTCAAAAACATGCTTGGATATTCGGTCATTATTTTGAAAACTTACTTCGGAAATGATGTACTGGCCAAGCACATGGATTTTCATAACTAACAGATATGGATTTTCATACTAACATTGCTGGCCGCCAAAATCTATATCTGTCGTGTTTAGCGGCCGAATAAATTACTATGAAAACTTATATCTGTCGTGTTATTTAAAAACGGAACGAACTTTTTATTTCAACACATGGAAACTAAGTGGGTACAGTACGACAAAACTAAGATGTAGCATAAATTAGAAAATTTGCATATATTCATTTCAATTTTACGAATGTATTTTGGTTACGACTTAACAAGTTATTGCGTTTGCGTAAAGATCATTTTCACCTAAAGCAGTAATAAATATTGGTGATTTTGAAGACGTACTCAGTTCGGATGATAAAGATAAAGATAAAGATATATTTATTTATAAGCATGTGTAACATTATACATATAAATGCAAATGTGGATGTAAAGTGGAAATCTGTGAGTTGCAACATGTTTTGCCACCATTGGCGTACAAAACAAATTATTGCCACTTGAAATACACAATCCTGAAAGAAAGCAAAAAAAAAAACCATAACAAAATCAAATTATATCACAAACAGATTAGAAACTATCATTTAAAAAATCTTTAACACAATAGTAACATTTTTCAGTAAGTAGCTTCTTAAGTTCTCTCTTGAATAAGTTTGGCTGGTTTATATTTTTAATAACCTCTGGAATCTGATTATAATATTAATGGTGCCATACAAAACACGCTTTTATGAAGGAGTGCTGTTTTCGCAGAGTGAGGCTGTAAGAAGTTCTTATATTAACTACGTTTATTTCTAGTGACATTGTCCGACAAAACAGGAAACCAGTGAGGATTGCTTCTAACAAATAAAACTATTTCCAAGATGTATTGTGACGGAAGTGTCACTTTATGGTATTTTATAAAAATTGGTTGACAGGTGTCGGTATTTTTGATCTTAAACATATCCCGAATACAACGCTTCCGCATTTTATTTTATTTTTAACACCATGTCGGTGTTTGTCGAATTACCCCAAAATATTAGACCGTATCTAAGTACCGATTCAACAAGTCCATAATATGCCATAAATAATGCGTTTCTACTCACTGTTGGTGCCAGTTTGTACATCGCAAAAGATAAACTACTTATTTTTGTACAAACGTCTTCTGTATGAAAGAAAGAAAGAAAGAAAGAAGAAAGAAAAATTGTTTATTCTGCACAAACAAAACGCACATAATAAGGCAAAAACACATAAAATACACACTTAACAAATGACAAAAACATGACATTTCCAATTGATGGTGATCGGTTTTACGAATTTAGCCGATGCTACATCTAAGTTGTGTCGTACTGTAACAAAGATTTTATTCGATTTGGCTTGCAAATAGTGCTTAAAGTAAAAAAGAAACATATGAACATATCGATGACGAACAATGATAATAATTTTTCACGCGCTAGTGAAAAATGATTATCGTTGTTCGTCATTGATTCTGGAACGAATAATATTATTTTACTTAGTTTCTGCGCATTATTTTTAGAAAAATACTTTACAAGCCTTGGCCGAGGTATACATTTTCACGTTTTTTGCAGGCCGCGGCAGTAATGTACTATAAATACTTCTTCTCTGAAAATTATAAGCAGAACTTCCCAATTATTGGAAAGTTCTTGCAAAATTTTGAAAGAAAATTATAGCCACAAGACCAATTTCTGCCGTCAAGCAGAAATTGCTGTGTTTCAGTTTGAAGGAAATGAAATTCGGTGAAATTATACACATGAGAAACTCTTTCTTTATTTAACCAACTTTGGGAAAATCCAAAATTTTTACCAAATGTCAACTTTTTCCATGTGTCCAACCTAAGTCTGTCAAAAACCGCGACCATCACTTTCGGTTAGGATGCGACCTTTGACTGTATTTTTGGCTTTTTTTTTTTGGTTCATAATTATTTTGGTTTTCATAGCAAAAAAGCTCAAAACCAAAAGGAAATTACAATACCTATACTAGTTTTACAAGACCTGAAACCTGTCTCTCTTTATAAACCAGATTATTCTCGTAAGATAATACGTCCCTACTATAATTCCTTTTATTCGATTTGTCAAGCTGAATGTAAGAAAACATTATTCATTACATCATCACCTTCATCAGTCGCTTTCCCTCTCAAGGTAACTCGATTTCCCTTTAATAATCAACCTCAATCAATTAAAACAAGATAAAAAACGTCCGTCCATCGATTTTTCTACGCTGGCAATTCTTTCCCTGTTATGCAAATGGTGCGCTCGGGGTTCTCATCATTTCAAATGATAATTACGTTGGAAGTCTGATTAAACATAAGATTTGAAAAAGGAAACTCTGGTTCTTCTTTCTTTTCTTCCATTTTTCTTAAATTTTTTAAAACTTTTGGTAAAGAATAAGTAATTATTTTTCGGGTGTGAGATGTTTGAATAACATTGTGAAGAATGTTTTTGGAATAATTTTCCGTGTAAAAACCTTCCAATTTCTTTTATTCGTTTTTAGAATGTATTTTTTGAGGTCGTTGTGTTTCATTGGTAACATGGTACTGTAAAAGCACCAAAATGCTTTTGTTGAAAAGTAGATATTATTTTTTACAAAATGAAAAAACTATAAATGTGTTTTTCAGAAAAGAACATGCAGCTTATAAAAAAAAAAACATCAAAGTCATTCATATAAACTATTAAGCTAAAAGCACAAAGTTATAAAAAAACCGCAAAATAAATAATAATATTTTGTAGGTACTTAATTCATTTTTGTTAGTGACTTGAATTCCACCAGTATAAATTCAAAATCGCAATATAATTTTAAATTCAGTTTCTAAATGCCAGTCATTCATTCGAATACTTAGCTGAAAAACTAAACTCTTCAACGTCAAAGCATAAAATATTATTTTTTCATTCATCGCGCTACACGATTATTTAAACCTGCATTTTATTTTTAAATCCTATTTCAAAACAACTATTCCATTCAAAAATATTTAAAAAGAAAAACTGGCTGAATTTTTGGCAAAGAGTATGCCAGATATCAAAACATTATACATTCATTTGCACAAAAAAAGAAACAAATTTTCAAAAAAAGAAATGTAATTTATCGCAAAGGTATTTAGGGGATGCCAGTTTTTTTTTGTTTGTAACACATAAGGGCATTTTTGAGGTTCCTATTTGTCAAACAAACTTTTCTGCGGTTCTCTCTTTTTTCATCTTTTCAACATCAAAGAGACTTGTTCATCAAAAACCAAGTGTTTGTGTTGGGCTTAAATGTTGCAATTTGCCATACTTTGTGGTTCCCTTGGGCGTTATTTCGCCCTCTAAACCAAGTATGTGTTTTGGAGGTACAGTTAGCAACGAAAGTTGTTTAGTTTTCTGGTTTATTTTTTTAAACAATATAACATAACATAACATCACGCCTGTA
The DNA here is from genome assembly GCA_916701695.1 of Agrochola macilenta. Classification (NCBI taxonomy): domain Eukaryota; kingdom Metazoa; phylum Arthropoda; class Insecta; order Lepidoptera; family Noctuidae; genus Agrochola; species Agrochola macilenta. The sequence continues at coordinate 2,302,071 of OU753576.1, forward strand.
ATCCTCCCATGGTCATCAGAGGTGTACCTATAGTTCACCCACATTTCGTAAGTTATGTTTAAATTCCATGTAACAGGGGCGAGCCTATTGCCATCAACCGGGCACAAATCCAGACTCCGGGTTGCTATTGAGAAATTCCTGATGGAATAACCAAATAACACTATGCCTTTTTTTTTTTGTGTGGGGAATTACTATATAATATAACCCGCTCTGGGCGGAACGGGAGGGTCAGGTGTCAGACTTTTACTGACTAAAACCCACCCGTGTTCCTTCTGTTGCCTGTGTGCCAGGGCCACGATATCCCTTTCAGAAAAACTCGCAACCCTGGCAGGCATTAGCCCTAACGGACCCCGTCAATAACACTATGCCTGATCTGGGAATCGACCCTCATTCTCAGCAGTAGCGCTTGTCACTAGCCTATGCTGCCCAGGCCTCTGACTTGGCTTCACATGCCGTCGAGAAATATCTCTCAGAAGAATCTCTCTCATGTTTCCGGCCGGTTCCCTCATAATGTTTTCCTTCACAGGAATACTGACACAGACAGCTCTTGAACGCGGTTTAGATGTGCTGGTCGCGTTCAGTTTCATTGGTGAAATTCAACCTTAGATGTTATACAAAAGTTAGTGCTACAGTCAAGTCTTCAAGAAAGTTAACGATTTTGCAGTCTCTTTCTAAAATAATTCGACAGTCACTCGATGTGTCAAATTATCGCCCGGGCACAGTAACAGTGTTAACCCACTTTTGTTGCCAACCGTACCTACTTAATTTCATCACGGAAATATAAAGGTGAAAACAGGCTGTGCGAAGAAAATGATTGATGACGGCATAATTGAAACGTAAATACTCGTATTATATGTTTCGATAAGGAAACATACTCAGAGCTTTTCACATTTTATTTATTGATGTGAGCAACTGACATTCGTTGCCTAATATTTAACTAAAAACAAAGTTCAGTAGTTACTCCAAGTAAAATACTTCTTCTTCTTTTCGTGTGGTTAGTGACTAACCTGGTGTCAGAGTTTTAAAGCCGCCCATGGGCCTCTGACATGGCTTCACATGCCGTCAAGAAATATCTCTTAGGCATCCTCACGATGTTTTCCTTCACCGTTTTTGAAGCAAGTGATAATATACAATACGCACATGAATCCGAAAAGTCAGAGGTGCGTGCCTTGGGTTCGAACTCGAGACCTATGACTTGGCAGTCCGACAGTCACACCACTAGGCTATCACTGCGCCTTAGTAAAATACTGGTAATCAACTACATCCGGGTAGACTGGAAGCTGACCCCAATATAGTTGGGAAAAGGGTAGGCAGATTGATTGATAGATATGTATTAAAGGAGTTGAACTCAGTAGGTGGCCAGATTAATTGCGGCATCAATGGCATTTTTAACCGACTTCAAAAAGGTTCTCAATTCGACTGTATGGTTTTTTTTGTGTGTTTGTTACGCGATTACTCCACCAATTATGAATTGTTTTTTTATGATTCTATTTTTGTTAGGTCATACTTCAGGGGTAGTCGCATATAAATTGTATTCACAGGATAGTTTTTGAGTAAGATTCAATAATACGTATTTTTCCCACTTAGCCTATGTGGATCCAGCCAGGGTTGCGAGTCTGTCCTAAATGAATATCGCGGTCCCGGCACACAGGCAACGGAAGGAACACGGGTGGGTTTCAGTCAGTAAAAGGCTGACACGCCCTCCCGCTCCGCGCAGAGCGGGAGAAGTTATTTGATAATTTCTTATCAAAAAAAAAAAGCCTATGTGTATGATAAATCATAAGTTCCTGTCACTGTTGTCGCATAGCAGGTAGTGATATTCAAATTTGCGTGGGGTAGGTACCATCGAAGAATTTCATATAAAGACCGTAAGGACTATTTCCGCTTGCAACGCTCGGCGGCAATAGAACCAGTGCGGTAACAGATGTGGTCATCGTGTTCACGGGATTTTGTTTTCAAACTGCTTAGATATGAAGTTCTTCGACAGTACCTACCACAACTAAAAGTGAAAAATAAAAACTGTCCAACTTTGACACCGGTCTTTGGTTTTGAATTTTCGTTTTTTGCCACCGACTTCCGAAATTAAAGTTATTTTTCACTTTGCAGTGTTTTTTTTTTCGAAGTCGTTTCTTTTTTCTTCATGGGGCATGGTTTGGTCAGAAGCAGTGGTGGCCTAGTGGTAACAGCCGCGACTTACAAATTGTAGATCGTACTTTCGAACTCTGACAGGTGCTATACTTTGTGTAATTTATTTAATCACCACTGCCTTCAAAACGGTGAAGGAAAACATCGTGAGGTAACCGGCATGTCCTAGTACCAAAAATTGGAAGACACACACAACAAACACCAGCCCGAACTGGGCACGAGTGATGAATTACGGCCCACTCCTTCTCACGGAGAGGAGGCCTATGTGTATATGTGGGAACATTATAGACTGATTGTGCTAATACTTAGTCAGGACACGATCAGGAGGTATTTTATTAAGAGGGAAAACAATCAATCTGCCTAGCCTTTTCCCAAATATGTTGGGGTCGGCTTCCAGTCTAACCGGATGCAGCTGAATACCAGTATTTTACATTTAGCGACTGCCTATCTGACTTCCACAACCTAGTAACTGGGTAATACGATACCCCTTGATAAGACTGGTGTCAGACTTTCGGGCTTCTGACGACTCATAACGACTGTCAAAGATCCACGAATGACAGCCGGGACCAACGGTTTAACGTGCTTTCCGAGGCACGGGGGAGTCTCGGTATGTAAAGATGTTCACCCATCCACTGAGCAACCCCGGCAAGCGTAGCTTAACCTGATGGATCGACCAGTGCGGCTGTTGTTACTTAGCCACGAGCTCCTCCCATTTATTAAGAGGGAAAACATAATTTTTTTAATTATCCTTAGTAACTTCTTATTTATATTAGTGTGACCATTACGTCTGAGCATCTTTCGCTGGATTAGCAAAGTCAAGTTTCTAGTTGGGAATTGCCAACATCACCCTTGGGTGTGTACTGCCCTCCCTGAAGCAGATGAGTTTCCCTGGCCTCAATAATACGACGCTCAATCCTGCACTGCCAAGCTGGTGCGGCGGGTTTCGGCCGTGCAGCTTGGTCAGTGTTTGAAAATTTGACACGAGCTATACGACATGCCGCAACAGCCGTGCAATATAAGGTTGAATGTGTATCGCAAAAATGTAAAACTATTATTTTGACTTGCCGCGATCTACTGGACTAATAACCGCAATCGACCGCTTGGCCACCCCTGCTCTACTACTACTACTACCATACGATTGCAATATTACATTCCCATTTCTCCGTAAGATATTTTCATTGACATGTTATCTAACTCCCAGATGGTAATACTTGTGCACTAGTTACATAATGTATATACGTAGACTGCATACGCCGGATACGGAGCAAATGCAAATTATGTTTCGACGCTACTGTTGTGATAGCATTGTGGTTACGGAAACATTGTATCGTGAAGAAGAATGATCTTGGATGTAGGTTTTTATTTATTTTATTTGTAAGACAATATTGTTCAGGTGAATAATAGCTAAAAACTTTTTACAAAAAAAAACAACCGACTTCCGAGAAAAAACACTACAAAGTGAAAAATAACTTTAATTTCGGAACTCCGTGTCTTTGGTTTTGAATTTTCGTTTTTTGCCACCGACTTCCGGAATTAAAGTTTTTTTTTTTTTATTAAAGTTTTTCAAAATCGGTCGACAATTGACGGAGAAATCGGCAGAAATACATAAAAAAAATAAAAAAATCATACATAAGCGTCGAACATATACCCTCCTCCTTTTTGATAGTCGGTTAAAAAGCACATATTTTTGGAAATCTACCCTATATAAGTCAATTCACTGACAGATAACGTCTAAACCGCTGTGCCTAGAGCTTGAAATTTTGCTCATGAGTTCCTGAAACAGAATGGCTATTTAGACACCTGCATCCGTCAAGGGGGTGATTCCACCCATCATACTAAAAAACCCTTCCTTAGTGCTCACTTTAGTTATCAGGTGGCGATTTAGTCATCTACATCCGTCAAGGGGGTGATTCTACCCACCATATTAAACAACTTTTGCTATGAAACTCATATCCGACTCAGGGAAAAAATAACAAATTCCCATACAACAGCAGACAGACTTTTTCGATGTATTTAGATTTATTTATTTCAGTTTTCAGAATAGAATCCAAAGGCGTTGTACGGAACCATTTACAAACTAAAAAGTGACACACATACCTACGTAAATAGGTTAGGTAAAATACATTTAAAATCATCATCAATTTTCATAAATCTTTTTTTTTTACGACTTGTATTGGTATGAGTTTCATGGCAAAAGACCCCATACCCAGACCCCCACGGATGCAGATGACTAAATCGGGCACTAAGGAAGGGTTTTTGAAAATTCATATTTTAAAGGGGATGAAATTTTGTGACGTGAGAAATGACAACCTTCCATAGCTTTTTCCGTAATTTTTACCGATGAGAAATAAGCCATCGGGTACATGGCTTGTTTATTAAAAAGGGAATTAATGGTTTCGTAAGGACTTTGCAAATACATCCTTTTGACCGTTAAGAACCTAAAAGGCAAGTATTTATTTAAATTGGATTCACAGACAAACTATTAAGAACTCTGTCAGAAAGTAAGTGTTACGTTCCAAAATGTTGATTCAATTATTCTTTACATAAGACTTAACGTTGCACTTAACATTACACTGCCTTTGCCATGTTTTGGTGATTATTGCTATGATTACCTATCCTACTATATTAGAGACGTAATTACTATAATTTAAAAAAAATTGTAGGTGTAACTACTATATTTTTATTTCAAGATAAAAAGGCGAGATAATTGCAATAAATAGGGTCAGTATTAATCTCATAAAAGCAGAATCAATGGGATTTTGTAACATTAATTTAGAGTGTAAAAATAGATACGAGACAAAAAAATCAAAATAAATGTTTTTGAAATATGCCTACTATATTTACTTTTTTGTCATCTTCTATATTTTTACAGGCAATGGCTTCGATAATACTATATTTGATTTAAAAAAGTTGGCAACCCTACCTATGACTGACTTAAAGTTTTAATTTAAAAGATACATAATCTGCTTTCTATCTACCCTTCCAAATATTTTAAAAATGTGTGTACTGGTATAAGATTCACGACAGTTATAGAGTAGCCTGTTACCAGTATTTTGTATTTCATCATTTTTTATAAAAATATCCAGGATGAAAAGTAGCTTATGTCCTTCTTCAAGTCCAAGACTATCTATTTGTAAAATTTCATAACGAACGGTTCAGTGGTTTAGGGGTAAAAGGTAATTGATGGACAGAGTTACTTTCTCATTTATAATATTAGTAGGCATAGATAGTGAGCGCAATCGAGCGAGTCACAATCTCTCATTCAACAGTAGGGACTGTTGAATGAGAGATTGTGACTCGCTCCGCTATCAGAATCAAAATCAAAATATTTTATTTCATATAAATCTACATTGACACTTATGAAACGTCAGAAGCTAGGTGCACGGTTCTAATTGGTCGTTTCCAATGGAGAAGAGCCGGCAAGAAACTACATGGTTACTCTTTTAAAAATGAATGGCTTTTACAAAGTTTCCAAATCATAGTGTAAAATATCTAATGGAGGACAGTGTAGGCCTAACAAGTACCAGATTCTTAACAAAATAGAAAATGGTCTACAAATCTGCAGTTTATTAAGCCTACAACGTTCTCACATTCACATAAAATATATTATTATTTTGAATACTATTATGTAGACTCTTTTTTTTTGTTCTTCTAACTGAACAGACAGCTGTGCTGCTGGGGAGTTTGTTGCGCCACTTCTTCTTCCCAGCTAACGTACTAGAAAATGGTGAAGGGTGGGCGTTTTGGGGACTGTCTTATGTAATTTTGACGTTCGAAAAGTGCTGATTCTCAGCCTAGTTTGAATAAATGACTTTTGATTTTGATTGATTGATTGATATAAATAATCTATATAAAAGAGAAATAATAAAAATAAAAACCTATTTTACCAAATGACATGATTGCCATTACAACTGTAACAAATTCGAATTAATATCCTGTCCAAAAAGCCACTAATAAATAGTTGAAATTAGAATTGTACGTATATATTATCAAAACTCCAACTAAAATCCAATGCATTTTTCAATATCACTCCTAATGCAGAACACGTTTTTCCCATTCAAAATATTATCAATAATTTTATACGAAATCTCCATAGCACTCCTCTGAGTATGGTTATAGCATTCAATGTTAAGAGTAGCGTGACTCGTATTAGATATAACGTAAACGTAGGTAGGTAATCCGGACTTCGCCATGGGATCGGGCGGCAAAAGTCCTCGCGCACATGTGGGAGTTGCGCGAGGAGGCGAAACGCCGGGGTGTAACTCCGCTGCCGCGAGAAATCACGGCACAGCGGACAGAGCTCCGGTGGGATCTCATGGCGGCATGGAGAGTGAGATTGTCGCAACCCAGCGCTGGGCACGCCACAATTGCGGCGGTAAGGCTCCCTTTGAGGAGTGGCTAGAGAGGCGCCACGGCGTCCTCACCTTCCGCCTGACGCAGGTCCTCACCGGACACGGTTGTTTCGGGAGGTTCCTGTTCAGGATAAAGCGGGAGGAAACGCCCGGGTGTTACCATTGTGTGGATCGCCCGGAGGACACGGTGCAGCATACGGTGGAGGTCTGCCCGGCTTGGGCGGGGCACCGCTGTGTCCTCACGGAGGCGATCGGCAGCGGCGATCTCTCGCGTCCGGCCCTGGTTCATGCCATGGTCCGGAGCGAGAGTGCATAGGAAGCCGTCACTTCCTTCTGCGAAGCAGTAATGCTCGCGAAGGAGGAGGCGGAGCGCGCGAGGGAAATGCAAGATGCGCGCCCTCGCGCCCCTAGTCGCCGCAGGAGACGCCCCGAGCGTCGGGAGTCGCGAGCCGACTTCCGGCCACCGTAGGCGCGGGCTTGCGGACGGTGGGCAATGGGTAGCTCGCCGTCCGATTAGGACCAGGCCCGGGTCGACGGTGCGTTGTGTTCCACGCGCGTCTCAAAGAGATGTCAGCACCAACTGACGGGGTCCGTAAGGGCCAATGCCTGCCAGGGTTGCGAGTTTGTCCGAAAGGGATATCGCGGCCCCGGCACACAGGCAACGGAAGGAACACGGGTGGGTTTTAGTCAGTAAAAGTCTGACACTCCCTCTCGCTCCGCCCAGAGCGGGAGGAGTCATTTGATGATTTCCCACAAAAAAAAAAAAAAAAAAAAAAGGTAGGTAATGCAAATTACGTTAGGAATCTATCTACATAAATGTATACATACATTATTTCATCTAGAAGCTAATATGTCAAAGTGTGAGGATCTGTCCTCAAGAAGCGTATAATATATCTATAGCTCAGCAATTTGTAATACATATACATTTATAATATGTATTACAAATTGCCGAGTTAGACGACTAGGTAAGTCCTTCCTAATATTATATTATCATATAAGGAAATATGTGAAGAAAAAATAGGAGATAACATAACGTTTCCATTTAGTTTTGCGTTTATAATGTGTCCCACTTTACAATAAATCGCAAAGACACAGAACATGTGGAAAACTCAATACTCAATATATTTATTTGCGTTCTACAATGTTAACATAGGTGGTAGGTACATTTTAAAATATACATAATTTTAGATCATTGAGATAGGATAGAGAAAGAGGGCTAATATTATATTATTATTTGAAAAAAGTAAAGTATTAAGGCTTGTGCAGACCAGCGTGACTTGTCGCGCGACGCGACACGAACAATACAATTTCTAAGAAAACTTCACAGTATAACAATAACCGGTGTCGCGTCGCACGACAAGTCGCGCTGGTCTGCACAAGCCTTTAATGTTTTTCCACTACTCACTTCCACTTTAATTTATTATTTTTGGTATTTATTTTTATATTTATTTAATTATTGATTTAATTTTTCATTACAATATTCATTAATATTATAATAGCATTTATGGATTATTTATTGTTTTAGTTTATTTATAAATATATTACATTTTTGTTCATTTTTAATTACTTCTGGTAATTTATTTATATATTATTAACTGACATTACTAAAGTGCTTGGTGAGTGCATTTTCAGCACTCTACATATGAAAGAATTTGACGCAGTTCAATGCCCGAGCAATGAGTATTAAAGTATGTATTATGTCACCGTAAGATTGTGAGAACCGTTAGTTTATAATGTATCGGTATTATTTCCGCTAGATTATAAACTGTCGAAAAAATGTGAAGAGAGTGAAATGGGTTAGGTTAGGTTAAAACTGTGAACAATGGCGCGAGCCGAGCGAGCTTCCAAGTTGCTCGCAGCTAGGTAGGCCCTTTAATATTAGCGCAAGGTGCGTTACGCCGCAAACAAGTTTGATTTTTGAGACCAATTCACAACTTATCCGTTTCCCATGGATAGAGTGTAAACTATCGAAAAATAATGCTTTGTTGCAGATAAAAATTTTCACAGACAGTTTATAATGTAACGGAAATAATACCGATAGATTATAAACTAAAAAAGTTCATAATTATACGGTGATATGTAAAAACGAACTCTCGGGCAACAGCTATTGTTTATATTTATAAATTACTATTAGTTTATTTATGTTGCTATTTATGTCTCTGTATGGCCGCGTCGTTTTTGGTTTATACGACGCAACGGATTTTGATGCGGTTTTTATCATAACACAACAAAACATTACGCCTGTATTCCACGAAGGGTCAGGCCGAGGTGTACCTTTAGTACACCCACAGTTCGCCAGTGACGCTTAAGTGCCTTGTGATAGCGGGTGAGTCCATTGCCATCAACCGGGTACAAATTCAGACAAAATACTATAGACTTAGATATACGAGTATTTAGTAACCTAATCCGTTTAACTATTCCTAAAGAGTCATACAAAACCCTGTAAAAAATCGACACATTTTTCGCCTCTCAACGGTATCCTCAGGATGACGATGGACTTGTCACGAACTCGAACACGGTGTGTTGTCACGCCGAGCGCTGGCCGAGGAGTTCAGACTCCAGGCTGCTGCTGCGGTATTTATCATAATTTAGGAAATTGATTCCAGAAGGTATATTATGTGTATCTATAACACATTAAAATTTAACTTAACTGCACAGAAATCTCAATGTATTGTCAAGTCGTAAACACCGTGCGAGCCAGGAGTGGGTCGCTAGTTCTACAGTAAAATTATCTTACAGTTTGAGACCATCAATTTATATTCCTTTAACAATGGGGTCAGTAGACTGTTAATAAGATTATAAGATGTCTGTTGAAAGGACAAAAGCCAAAACGCATTATACTCAAATCACCCTCAAACTGAACCCCTTCATAATGACACTCAATTATTACTAAACCCACACCGAAATTCTTCAAATAAACCTCTTAACAGAACCGTTATTGAGAAAAGGTATTAGTATTCAATGGATGTATATTTGCGTAAAACTACTTAAAGCTATGTCTGAGCCATTCTCAGACGAGTTCAAACATGTTCTCTGGCCACAGAATAGAAAATACAGAAGGTCATCTCCATCGTTTTAAAACTTATGCGCAACTTTGCCAATAAGTTTTAAAACACATCGGTGTAGTGTCCATAAGTATATTTTTTTCACTTACATCCCTTCATTGGCCTTCATAATCAAAAGACAAAGTTCAAGTGTCTCATATTCCTGTAATTTCATTAGCACTTAAACCCGAACGAAACAACAACGCTACTTAGCGGCAGAATCGGTAAAGCAATAACAATTTCCTTAGAAATCATCTCTACTGATACTCGTAGTATCCCATTAAACAGTACCAGTGTCAAGATACCTCTTATCTTAATAATGTCAAATGCTTCACAGACGAGAAGCGAAGCCTGCTAATAAAATAGTTAGAAGAGGACAGAATCACAAATAATATAGGTACGGAAAGCTGGCTTCGAAAACGCACGCACACATAGACGGGTACGTGCGGCAATCTCAAACAAATGCCGGCCGCGAGTGCGCATGCACTCGCTGTACGTGAAGCGTGTCTATGTGTGCGTGCGCTTTCAGTCATTATCTGGAGTCGATCTTCTGTACTTATCTAGTTTGTGATCTAACTATCCTTCCAAACCATTCTCGTATAGAGTAATCTTCAGATTAATTATTGTGCTCTGTTTGTGCAGTCTGTAGTACAGGGATTTGTTTGATTGATTTTGTTGTGTAGTGGCCTTACAGCCATAGACAGATGGAATAATTGATTGAGAGTCTTCAGTAGTAAAGTACTTGTTTCAGAGGCTGTCTAAGAAAGCAGTATATGGTGATACCTTTTCATATCATCAATCAAAATTGGTGAGAAATGTTTTGAAAAAAAAAAAATAACACATTAAATCGTTATCTTTAGGTTCAGCGACACATCAGCAATACTCTTGAGACTATTGGCCGTAATTACCATTTTCTAACTGGAGTTGGTCGAATATCCAAATAAAAAAAAAAAAAGTAATTAAAAAGACTAAAAAACCCGACTGCAAGAATACAGAATTGGAAAGAGAAAAACAAGCATTATAATCAATATAATTTTGGTATCGCCGGCAGGGACAAACAAAATGTTACACCATATTTAGGGTTATTGGTTGGTATGCTGTAAGTAAGAAGGTTATTTTGATCCAAGACTTAATATCGGTCTTAATAACCCGTCTAACACTCACATTGCAAAAAAAAAACAGAAAATAGTCTCGCATTCAAAAACATTATTCGTAAACTCGCATCAAAACAAACTAGTATCGATCAATAAAAACACAAAATAAAAACAAATTGTAACATCAAGCCGCCTCCCAAACTCCTAACAAACATTCGATACCTATTATTTATCCAAAGAACTTAGTATTCATCGGTTGTAAGACTACTTAGGCCCGTCTGAGCCTATCTCAGACATGTTCAACTAAGTTCAGCGCTATTTTCATCTAGATAAGGTGATCGATCTTCGTTCGCTGCTAATATTATGGAAAAGAAGCTTATTGATGTAAACTTAGGACGAGGACATGATTTCTGATATGCGATGAAAATAAGAATATGTATCACGATTTATTATTTTATTTTCGTTGTTGTAGTGGTCGCAAGCGCTACTGCTGAGCATTGAGGCCACGGGTTTGACTCCTAGGTTGGGCAAAATGTTATTGGGTTTTTCTATCTGGAATTTCTCAATAGCAACCCCGGAGTCTGCATTTGTGGCCGGTTGAGGGCAATAGGCTCCCTTCCTATTTATTTATTTAACACTTTAAGCACACAAATGTACAGAGGCGGCCTTAATGTCTATTACATGGGACTAAACATAACTAACGAAATTCATCGGGAATTACTGACCTACATTTATTGTAGTATAGTGAGACTTCCAAGAATAATTTTACAGTTGAATTGGTAATTGTGTCGTTGAAGACATAACAGATTTGTAGGAACCATCATCATCTCAGCCTAGCCTCATTCCAACAGGTTTGAGGTCGGCTTCCTCGGCTCGTTCAGCTAAATATCAGTAGTTAAATGGAACTGTGGCGACATCTATAACGCCACATGCAAACTACGCATCAAAGTCGCGTGACCGATATACTCGTATATCTCGACATCAATCGTTAGACAGTAGCCCACCAGACACGACATCCGTCTAGTCGGAGGATCCTCCCTTTTCTGAGCTGAGAGTGAGCTTAACACCCTATTCCTCATGCCTCTATAGAGCGACTGTTATGACCTCCATAACCCAGTTACTGGGTAACACAATACCCATTAGTAAAACTGGTTTTCAGACATTCGGGCTTTTTACTACCCGTAACGACTGTCAATGATGTAGGAATAACAGTCGCGACCAAGGCAAGGTGGTCACCCATCCATGGACTGACTACCTCGGCAAGCGTAGCTTCGATCGATAGGGCGTCTGCATTCCCAGAAAATGCAGACAAAGGTGTTTAGTACGGTACATTTCTCCAGTTATCTTGTAAATTCCACGTAATAAGGAGTAAGACTATACAAATCTAGGAGCAAATAAGACTTCGCAGGCCCGGAGAAGGAGCTAAGTACCGATTGCTTAGTCAGCAACCAATATACCAAAAATTGCTAACAATGAGGATATGTTTTTCCATCGCCCACCCACACCTTCCTGGATATAAAAGGTCATAATAAATTAAAATAATATAACACTATTATTGGAACCCAATTAGACAAAAGCCTTAGTAACAACGAAGTTTAATTTACCATTCACTACAGCCCTAAAGGGATGAAACTCCCCCAATATCGTGTTATTGTTTTAGTTTCAAAAGATATCGAGTACTTGGTTCACTTTCAATTGCTTGAACGAAAACTCTTTGTGATTAACTGTCTAAGAGTTATTCAAGTAATTTACTGATAACCGTTGAAGAGTAAATAAGTAGAAAGGGTGTAGGAACAAAAAAAAAGTTAAAATTGTTTGATTAATAAGTAGGTACCCCACTAACTTTTCAATGAACTAAAAGGGTGTTTGGACTCAGAGGAAAATATAACACATCTTATTTTTATTGCCATGTAAATATATGTATTGTTCATTTCCGAGAAAACATTGTTTTACTTTTTCCAACATGTGACAGAATAAAATATTTCATTTGCTAGACGTTATTATTATTGAAAGATACAGTAGGTGCTCGGTAATCGATGATAATGCGACTTGAATGTGAACAAACTCAAGTTTAGGGTTAGCAGAATACCATTTTTTGGTCTATTCACAATGTCTTCGCATTCCGGTCTCATGTTTTTCACTTTGCACGTTATTTAGTAGAATTGACCTATTTTTTTTCACCCTTGGCGCATTATTAGAAACGATTATTGGATTTCTATAGAAAATGTCAGCTAGCTAGTAAGATATAATTCTAACACAGATTTACAAAGTAAAAAATCTCAAGTTGGTCCCATTTAAATTTTATAAAATTTGCGTGGATAGGTTTGCTTCAATGAAACGTATTTTAAACTAAGTGAGAAATCACTTAGTTTAAATTGATGATATGATGATAACTTCCTGTCACTGTTATTTACTCAGCAGGTAGTGTATTCAAATTTGTGTGGCGTAGGTACCACAACTAAAAAATAAAAATAAAAACTTATTACAAAAAAATAACAACCGATTTCGAAAAAAAAACACTACAAAGTGAAAAATAACTTTAATTTCGGAAGTCGATGGCAAAAAACGGAAATTCTAAACTAAAAATACGGACTGCCGAAATTAAAGTAATTTTTCATTATAGTGTTTTTTTTTTGGAAGTCGGTTGTTTTTTTTTTTGTTAGTTTACATTAATGATTTACCCCAATTACTTCAAAATCAACCGAAGATAGCCCGAAGATAACCGAGTTATTTGCAGATGACACATCATTTATCTTTAAAATCAACCGACGACGGTCGTAAAATCTTGACGACGTGAATAGCTCTATTCTTCAGGTCCAAGATTACGGTTACGGTAAACAAATTGGTACTAAATATAATAAAAAAAAATTAACTCTTCCTTAATTTTTTTTTCTCTGTATGCTTGTACATAATTCATAATTTATATATTTTAGTGTTAGATGTACGAGTATATTATATTTAAGATTGTATAAATTATTAATTCATACAAATGCATTAGATTTAAATTACCTAATGTTAGAACTAGCGAATGTGATATCATATTACCTAAATGGAGAAACACTGGAATTAATTAATTAAACGGTTATTCTAGGAATCATGCTAGACGAGAAATTACAATGGGGACCTCACATAACATCTCTTGCGGGGCGGCCAAGCTCGGCCGCTTAAAATGTTAGAAAGATAAGACAGTTAATAGATGTAGATAAGATTTAAAATGAGAATTTTGGGTTCAAGTATTAAAATAATCAAGTCAAAGCTCTCAATTTGTGGTGCTACAAATAGGGATGATGCCTGGGTAAAAAAAGTAATTAGTCCGTCAGTCAGATAATAAAGAAATATTAGACGGGTATTTTTTGCTTTATCATATTAATAAAAAAATACTTAGATAAAACGCATTTTAGGTTGGACAGTGGGGGTCGCTACGTCACTAGTAGTAGTAATCTACATACTCGTGACGTCATGGCATATTTTACCTCAATTTATCGTCGTAATCTTTAGGTTGCGTAAAATAAGAAAAGATACATGTCCAATTTTTTTTTATAATATCAAAGACGGACAAAAAAAAAATTGACATAATTCCTATTGGCACCCACAAGTACATTTTCTGATTCATTTGTTTACATTATCAACAGATACTTTTCAAACAGACCATAGGCATCCACATTCGTAGTCTCATCACTTTCCGCAAAACACTTACCTTATACCATATTGATTAAATGACCATTTCCATACTACCCGACGTTTTCAATAAAGCATTAAAAAAATTTGACTGTATGGCAGCATTTCATCAACGAAATTAAATATTCAAATTATATTTTAAAACAAGTTTCGTACGTATAAATAGTGCTCTTTCATTCGCAGAACTGAGTAAAATAATGAAATTATTAAAATGGTTTTTTTTTATTTGCATTTAAATCATAATTTATAATATTAATGGAATTAATTAATTAGTTAATGAAATTATATTTATTTACACAAAAATAACTACTATTTTAAAGTAAGTTAAATTTTAAACGATTTGAACCAACTTCAAAAAAAGCAGTAGGCTATGCATTCGGCGAGTTTTTCATGTATGTATGTAGTACACTGCTTTCTCCGTTACGCTTTTTTCGCGCGGTAGTTCCACATACATTTTATTAACTTAGCTTGAGTAGTTTATGAGTTAGCTTCAATAATATGTTTTGAATCTACGCCATCTATATCTTACGTAGTCATGTGTCGACCCTCTAAAACCAAACTCTCAGACCAAATAAAAAACCAAGACAGAACGCTGTCAACAGTGAAGTGAAGCCGGTTTCGTAAACATGTGTGCACTTTAAGTGGTGTAGATTGATTGTAGTGTCATTGTAAAATATTGTAAATGTGTGCGTGCGAGCGTGTGTACACAGAGCTGCGACGGTGTAGTTTTGGCATGTTTCATGTTGTTCGCAGCGCTAACTTGGTTTTTTATTTGGTCTGAGGCCGAGACAAGTGACAATCGCTTTCAAAGCGTATCGTATTTTACCTAAAGACTTTCAACAGTATTGACATAATATGCTTTTCGCTAGCTCATTTCAGCCGAGTGAACTGGAAAGTTACATTATGCTACTTTTCATCGTGGATTTTATTTAAAAAAACTAGCTTTTGCTCGCAGTTTCACCCGCGTGGATTTCGGAAAATATACCACGGGAGGAATAATTCCGTAATACATTGTTTTCATATAACTCTATTGGTTTACGCGGCGCACGCCAGTAAAGCTCCCAGTTAGCATGTTTTTTTCCGACATTTTCAAGAATCATCGTCACTTTTCAGCCAATTTACACAAAACCTTTATGAATGGTAGGTACACTTAAACCTTTTTCATGAATTACTCCGTCCATTGGTGAAAACCATGTGAAAATCAGTTCGGTAGTTTTTTGAGCTTATCGCGTTCAAGCAGACAGTGTAGATGCGGCGGGGGACTATGTGTTATTATAAGTACCTGATAGACCGAGCTCTGCTCGGGTGAAAATAGACAATGCTCATAGCTCATACTAATTCTATGTATAGTACATACTAATTCAATGCTGCCATGATAGTAGGTACTTACTAATTCCATGCTCCCATGATATTATTCTAAGGTAGCCATCTTGTTCTAACCTTTGGGCGACCGCTGTCTGCTCGGGTGAAAATATGGAGAAAATGAATTCTCCCAGTTAAGAGACCTAGCTAGCTTGATTTTTCACCCCCGTTAACCCCTTTATTGCAACTGTTCAAGAAGAAACCATAGTCATTATTGTTAAAATTTTAAAGTTGATGTCAAGCTCGATAGATGGCGTTGGCGTCGAAATAGATCTCGCTATGGTTTCGTTACGACGATTTAGTTAGGGTCTTGCAATTTAAATTAAATATACCAGCTTAGATCAGAACACATTTGTGGTTTTGTTTTCAACCCCAATAGTTCAATAGATCAATTTATTACCAGTTTGGTAATAAACAGCAACTTTAATCGAAATCGTTAGAGCCGTTATCGAGAACGTGATTACAAATATATATGTATATACAAATATTGCCCGTTTAATAGTATAGGATATGTAGTGATAATTAAAAACACGCAGACGACGTCACAGCAACTGCTAATGATATCATAATTACATTATTCATGAAATTAGGTACTGTATAACTGTTCATATGTATCTATTGGTATTTAGAACAGCCTGTCGCTGGAATTAGAGATAGATAACCTACCAGGCCGTTGCTGAGCTTGGCTTATACATACGTTACCTATTCGTAATTGGTTAAGACACTAATATAATTTGCTTCGTGTAATGGTTGGTTGAAATGGAATTTAACATCTCAGTGATTGGACGGTGACGGGAACATAATAACAGCAAGCCTGTAATACCCTAAGGCTTAAGCAGAGATGTACCTATAGTACGCCCACATTTCGCCAGTAATGTTTAAGTCCCATTAATAGGGGATTTATATGAGCAGTGATAGCCATGTGGTGTAACCCAAGGCACGCACCTCTGACTTTTCGGATTCATGTGCGTATTGTATAATTATCACTTGCTTCAAAAACGGTGAAGGAAAACATCGTGAGGAAACCGGCATGCCTACGAGATATTTCTCGACGGCATGTGAAGCCAAGTCAGAGGCCCATGGGCGGCTTTAAAACTCTGACACCATGTTAGTTACTAACCACACGAAAAGAAGAAAATTCATAAACAAGTAACTTGATTCTGAATTTACACACAAAATTACACAATTACAGTTTACACTAAAATAAATTACATTTAAATTAACATTTCTTCAATAATATTTCGACATGTCAATTAAACAATATGGCCAACACCTTAAAATTAAAATAATAACAACAAAATAATTAATCAACAGCCATGCCTCACGATGCGACGCCATCCTTCTCTGTCGGCTGTAACATGTGTGCATTCGTGTTTAATGCGCTGCCCACTGTGGATTTAATCTGGTCGGTCCATCGCATGGGCGATCTGCCGTGTGCTCTTGTTCCTTCGACCTATTCTACCCTTCATCTCCAATACTGTTGAAAAAATACTTAGGAAACGAAAGGATTCTATATATATAAATCGAAAATCGAACATCAAATAAGTTATCGTGAGGCTCTTAATTGGTAGGCTGACCTTTCAAAAGTTTCTAAAGGCAATTTTACCTATAAAGGGTTCTTAAGAATGAAAGGGTCTCGGAAACTTTCTATAATATCGAAGATTTTTTTTTAATAAAAACAAGTTCCACTAAAAAATCTCCGGTCATCGAATAATCGCGTTCTTCACTGTCCCACTCACCGCACGGACTTCATTCACTCCTCCTTTTTCATTCAGTCTATCTCTCTGTGGAATGCACTCCCCCAGGAAATCAGGATGGCAACCAACCGATTATCCTTTAAAGTTAAAGTTCGCGAGCACATTCGTAAGAAGCTGGCAGTATCATCACAACGTTAATGTTTTCCCATTGTTTGTCTTATTTGTTTGAGTATATTAGTGTATTTATGTATATTTATCTGTGCTTATATTTATATATAATTAGACATATATATTATATTTATAGTTTGTAATAGGTATATGTGTATCTTTATATTTACCTAAATATATATTTTTTATTCCTCAATTTTTTGTAATTGTACCTGCCACTGTTTGTCTCTGCATCACCCAAAGGTTGACTGGTAGAAAATGCCTACCACATTAAGTCCGCCTCTGTACATTTGTGTGCTTGAAATATTAAATAAATAAATAATAAAAATAAATTATCAATATTGATGAAAATCATTGTCATCTGCCAAGACTTTTCCCTACTATGTTGGGGTCGGCTTCCAGTCTAATCGGATGCAGTTGAATAACAGTATTTTAGGAGCAACACGATACCCCATCGTAAGACTGGTTGTGATACTATCGGGCTTCGGACTACCCGTGTCGATTTTCAAAGATCTACAAATGACAGCCGAGGTCGACGTGTTTTCCGAGGCACGGAAGGGTTTCGGTAGGAAATGGATGATCAACGATCGACGGACCGATTGCTGCAAGCATAGTTTACCCTTGATCGATCGATAACTTTAACTTTGAGCCCATTCAGAAGATGTTTCTTACAATTTAATCATGCAGAAACATCGAAAAAGTAAAATATTTCTCAAGGTAATAAAGTCTCGAATTTCTAAATCACCTTTTCCTGGAAGTCGGGCCAGCGGAGTGTTTGCTAATGTTATTTAATTTCAAATCTTGGTTCACTTTGAAGATGGAAATGAAGAGCGAAAACTAATGAAAATCTTTAGAATTTACGTGTGAAAAACATTTTAGAATACGTAGAGAAATTACGGATTTTTGTTGTAAAAGTTCAACGAATAAAAACTGAAAATTATAAATAATAACATAACATAACATCACGCCTGTATTCCCCTAAGAGTAAGGCAGAGGTGTACCTATAGTACACCCACATTTCCCCAGTTATGTTTAAGTCCCATGTAATAGGGAGCGAGCCTGTTGCCATCAACCGGGCACAAATCCAGGCTACGGGCTACTACTGAGAAATTCCAGATGAGAATACCCAAAAACACTTTGCCCGACCCGGGAATCGAACCCACGACCTCATGCTTAACAGTAGCGCTTGCGACCACAAAACCAACGAGGCAGTCATTTTTTTTTTTTTTTTTTTTTATAGCTAATATGAATAATGATAAATTATATTTATTTCTGTAAATTGGTACAAAAACACATTCTAACGTCTAAAATAAATTTTAGTTTATGAGGTTATTGTTTCCTATCCGATTACTTTGAGAAGAAAGACCTACCGAAACAAAGTTTAAAAAAATAAATTAAAAAAAACTCTATTTTGAAGACATAATCTTGGTCAGGCAGATTAGTGTCTGCGATGGTCTATTGAGCAATGAAACACACAGATTTGAGTTGACCTGTCGTGTTAGTGCACGCATTTATCAGTTATCTTGTAGCTCAACTCAGAACTTAACGGGCTCAAACAAATTGTCAGTCGTTGTTACTATGTATGTCAATGTCAAAAGTTCGAATAGTGTAAACCCAGTATACGCTGGACGAGCGCGCTCGGCCAACGCAAAATACACGCAAATCAAACGGCAAATCACGCATAAGGTGGCCGAGCGACGGGCTCGCACACACGTTGGGTGAGCCCGCCGTCGCTCGGCCAACGTATACTGGAGGCTTTATAGTCACGGCAGAAACAAAAGTGACTTTGAAGACGAGTTCTTACGCAAACAGATGCATTGCAATTTATAGGGCTCCCGTTTGAGATTGAAATTAGTTGACGATTCCGTCAATCAATCAATTCCTACCCTGTCATAAGGATTTAATAACAGATTGACTGTTTTAGAGAGGCAATTCCCGTATTTTTTAAAACAGTCGCGTTCTTATCTCCGTCTCAATCTGTTAAAAAATACCTGACGCTGGAATAGGCCCATGAGCGTAGTGATGGGTTAGCTAAGATCGAGAATCATCATTTCAATCTTCCGTGCCACTAGAATGTGCATGCGCGGCACAAGGCATAAATTTAAACCAATAGCCAAGTTATTCGGCTTCGACGATGAAGCAGCTCTACCTAGACAAGACTGATGTACATGTAGCCGATGAACTGAGAAGACGTCGATTGGAATAAATCGTTATAGATAAATGAGCTTGTGTTATGTTATGTTATGTTACCGTATGTTCCGATGGTGTAAATAAATTTGATTTAGAAATTAAAAATTCACCTACATTATTGAAAAGTTTTTGTCATTGATGGGTGCTGAGATGTGACTGAGAATAGATTTAGAAAGTTTTTAATTACGGAAATTGGCCATCAGTTTTTTTTTAACCACAGCGTAGTAGCTCTTGGCTTTCATGTCATCTGATGGTAAGTCAGGCTGAAGGTGGAAGCGAACTTCACCCGGAATTCTTAATCACAGAAGAGCTGGCTATTTTACCGCTAAGTAAAATGTCCAACAGTGAACGTCTTTCGGCTGAGATGATGATAATACCCCGGGTATAATAGAGTACGTGACTATCGCGGCCAGCAATTAGGGCATTGATGCACGATCGTGAAAATGTGGACCGAGGCGAAGCCGAGGAACACATACGTGCGTCCATCAATGCCTGGTTGCGGCCAAGGCTTGTATAGTACTTTTACTCAACAATGCGCGGAAATTCTAACTAAGTAAATTAAATAAAATTTCCAGAATCAATAACGAACTATGCTAATCTAGTGGCACTTTTAAATTGATCTTAATTTTGTTACATGCGGATAATGTAGTGGGCTGCAATATTATTAATACTACTTATGAACCTATATTATTGTTATTTGTAAACATTTTATATTGTAGCTGTTTATTGTCCCATAATAAATAAAATAAAACTAAGAAAAATTTTCACGCGCCTATGTGTTCATTTGTTTCTTCTTTACTTTAAACAGCTCTATTTGCTAAGCCAGTTCGAAATTTAAATAAAATCTTACCTTAAACTTGTTACCTCCTTGGTTGCCATAAGTTGAAGTAAGAAGTTAGTTCCATTTTTAAATAACACGACAGATATGGGTTTTCATAGTAGGTACCTAATTTACTTGGCCGCTAAACACGACAGATATGGATTTTCATAGTAGTGTTTGTCCAGTACAGCAATTTCGATTTATCTCGAAGAAGGTGGTCAAAATAATGTTCGAATTTCCAAGCATGTTTGAGAAAATTTATATTTCTAATTATGCGCTTAGTCGTCTTGCATTTCGTAATGTAATTACATCTATAATGCAACTACCATTTGCTAAGTGGGTGTGATTTGAGTGGCGCGTTTCAATCCAATTATTATAAACTTGTCAGTCCCGTTCCATATTACATTTGCTCTCCGTACATCGTTGCATGATATTATGTTGCATTTCAGTATTAGTAGTGTAGCATTGCACAAGTTTGAATTTATTATTACCCGGGTCCTAAATAATTAAGATGAGACGGTTCATTAGTTTTAACAGTCGTTAAAGTATTAATGCTTTGTAATATTGAAAGTAATATGTTTGCATCATCTGCCTAATCTTTTCACAGATACGGTCAGCTTCCAGTACTACCGGATGACTTTTGATATGGAACGTCTGCCTATATGAGCTCCAGAACTCTGTTACTGGATGACAGGATACACCGCGTCAATACTGATTATGGTTGTTACTTTTCTAAACTAATATTATAAAGAGGTAAAATTTGTTCGTTCGTATGTAAGGAGTAATCTCCGGAACTACCAGTCGGATTAGAAAAATTCTAGGCTAAGATTAAAGGACGAAGTCGCGGGCAGAAGTACTTAATAAATTAAAATTATCAGCTGTAAAAACTTCTACACTTAAGTAAGTTCTTCGTTCGTTCGTTCCTTTCAAATTTATTTTAATTTAATTTATAATACATTAAACAATTTTTTTTAAATTATTTTGAACCCATTTAATTCTATTTCTTTTTTATATATATCAATCAAACATAATGTTGATAATGCTTGGTTTTACTGTATTGTATTAGTGTAAACTTTTTTAATAGCATGTATATTGTTTCTATTTTATGTATTTTTTTAAATATATATTCTTAATTTAATTTAATTAATTATGTATTCAGAGCATGTGTACTCAATAATGTGTAAGCTGTGGTTACCTGTAATTAAGTGTGCATTACAGGATAAGGGTTATTATGTATGGTTTTATATTGTAAAAGATAATTGTAATGTACCTCGTTGGTAATCCTTAAATAAATAAATAAGTTGTAAAGACTATAATTAGACATGAGTTACGCCACTAAGTTATTCTTATTAATATTGCCCAAAACGAACGGATAGTGAAGTATTTTTTCGAAATAATGGACAAAACAGGCAACAATTATTTTATAACTGGATCAAATGTGTCTACTGGTTATCCGTAACCTTTATAAACAACCAAACCTGTGTCAAATAAAATAATTAAGATGAAAACCTTCACCTAGAATGTGTATTTTTTTTTTAATAGCCGTATTATTTATGTGTATAATGTACTTATAAATCTAAAATAATTGTTTTATCTCTAAAATAACTGAATAATTATGTTTTTCAGCGTTGAATTATTTGAAAAGGATTGCCTTGTCGAAAGGTCGTAAGTCAACACCTATTTTTTTTAACCCTCTATATCAAAAGTCTTTGGTTTTCCCATATAATATATGGCTCAAAAACCCACTATCTCTAATATAATCAATATAATTTATATGTTAATATTATGTATTTTTCTTATACATATAAATAACAATAGAAGTCATTATTAAAAAGCAAGGATCACTAATCATTCATGAGTACTTGAATTATTATAATTTGACTGGGTTTAAATACTGTATTAAGAAATACTCGTAGTTGTATAGTTTTCAGTCATTATTTTGTTTTAAGCTTTTGTTTATTTAAAAATAATCACTGTATTTTTTTTTTATCTTACGTCGCTAAATCACAATTATTTATATTTAGGCTGAAATTACGCAACGGCCACGCGTTTTCAGGGTATTTAAGAAAATTTTGTTTAATGCATGTACGTTAAATGATTATTTTGTACTTGTAGCATATCAAGCTATTTACGATCAAAACATTATTGTTCATCAACCTGTTAATAGTTCATTAGAAATCTCGCTACACACTGCAAATAGTTTCAAAACTTTGCTCGCTCTTGATGATTATGTAACTTTAAAACTTCGACTTTAGTGACGAAAGTTTTCGACAAAAATCACACAATATTTTATTATTTTAATGACAGATAAATACCGGTATTAGAAATATAAAAATAAAACAGTAAAAACTTACCTAAAAACACTTTAAGCACATCACTAAACTTCACAACAATTTGTTTCTCAAAATTCTCCAACACTCACTTTACCGAAAACACATTCTTTTTTTGAATACTTTTATTCAAATGTCACTTCACTGCATTTTTTACACTGCGCGCGAAATGTATTAACGTTGAAAAGGCGTGCAGCCCCTTACGAAACGCGGACCGGTCTACCCCCCACCCAGTAAGGCTATGCGTTGAGCAGAACGCATGCGTCGTGTAAATATATTTCAGTTCAGTTAGAAGCTCGGCTTTTCCATTTTTGTTGATAAAATATAGTGGTGGTAGAGAAACACTCGTATAAACTATCTACATCTTATTGGTAAAAAAAGATCTTGAGGCAATTTTATTTTTAGTAGAAATATATGTGTCAGCTCTTCCCGTTTTAGTGAACATTCTCAGTACATTTTTTACGTGCCAATACTTATAAACTTTTTGATTGATAAAACCTACATCACTCTGAAAAGGTTTGCAGTTTTTAAAAGCCTTTTGAACTACGTTTTTCGTTTACCAAACCTTAGTTAAAAATATGTTTTCTGGTATTTATTGATATATGACCTTGAATCCCTCACCACGGTTAGCGCTAAGTGGTTCAATAGAGTATTTATGTTTGAAGCACTGAAAGCGCTTAGCGGTTTATTTGGACGAGAATTTAATAGGAATCTAGATTAGGCATAGCTTTGAGAATATTTGAATCTGAAGATTTTAGAACTCGGTAAGATTGGGGCCTGTCGGGCAGTGTTGGTAGTCTTTAAATCGTAATTTCATATTGAGCTTCTCTTTACAACCTTCATTAACTTTATTGATAGAACTTAATTATGTTACTCTCTGCCGACGTGAAAAAAAAAACCGGCCAAGTGCGTGTCGGACCACGCACAATGAAGGGTTCTATAGTTGGGATGTATTTATCCCAAAAACAAACTTTACTTTGTAGTTGAAAAACATGTTCTCCCATACATCGAACGTCATGGTCAATTCTCCAACTGCAAATGAAAGTAGGTACGTAATCGCAAAAAAAAAAAAAATGTGATAAAACTACAAATTTACGATTTTCGGAATTTTTCCTTTACTTGTGCCGTGAGACCTTGCTTCGTGCCAAATTTCATGATTCTAGGTCAACGGGAAATACCCTGTAGGTTTTGATTTATTTGCGAGTACTTATCAAAATATGTCGTTTAAATGGCCTTTTTTATTTATTGCGCTGACTTAGAAACTTGATTTTTTAGAGCTCCGAGGGACCACAGACTTACGTATTTGATATTAATTTTAACTTGATACCTCCACGCTTTCCTGAGAGAAAGGGTCTTGACAGACTGATGGACGGACAACGAAGTGATCCTATAAGGGTTCCGTTTTTCTTTTTAAGCTACGGAATCTTAAAAAACTATACGGACAAGGTATACTGAAATGTTTCAGGTTATAATGTTAACATGTTTGTTTTTTGTACTTTTGTAGAGAATCTTCGCTTACGAGTTCAACTGAAAACTGCTACTAAATCAATAAAATATAAAACCGGCCAAGTGCGTGTCAGACCACGCACAATGAAGGGTTCCGTAGTTGGGATGAATGTACCCTAAGAACAAACTTAACATTGTAGTTGAAAAACATTTTATCTCATACGGAATGTATGGAAGATCATGTTTTTCAAACTGCAAATTTAAGTTGGTCGATTATTACTCGTTAACCTGTAAAGCCTACTTAGCTGTGATAGTTTTCCTTTTAACTTCGTTATATATACTACTACTTTGAAGCTGTGATTTTTTTCACAAATCCAAGTACAACCATTTAGCTGGCAAGGGGAGGGGGGGGGACATTTGACTCTAACAAAAATGTGTACTTTAAAGCTTAATATTTCGCAAACGGATCCCTGAATTGAAAAATGGCTTTCACACACCCGCAATATTTTTGAATGACCTTTCCAACGATACCCCACACCATGGGGTAGACAAGAAAAAAAAACATCCCACAATTTTTCTTGATTTTATTTTAACACTTTGTGTCGGCGTGATTAATATGTATACCCATGCCAAATTACAGCTTTACTAACACTAGTACTAACAGTATCTGAGCTAAGCCGCGGACAGACAGACAGACGGACATGGCAAAACTATAAGGGTTCCTTGTTTACTAAGGAAACCCCTAACAATAGGCAGTCATAGAGACCGTCGACAGAAGCGAAAACTTAAAATTATGCATAGCAATAGATATACGGTTAATATTAGCGTGTTACTGATGCGAAATCATAAGATTTTTCCCTACCAAAAATCGCTCAACGGGACTAAAGATATTTTCACTTCAAACGTAGTTTCATATCGGGTTTCTGTTTTAAACCCTCATTAACTTTGTTGCTTCATTAATGAAACTATATTACACTCCGCCGCCGCGCCGACGTGAAACTATTAGAACAAGGTATACTGAAACATTTTAGGTTAAAACTATTATATGTTTAAAAGAGTGTCTGTGGAGTTTCTTGCTCGTTTTTCTCCATAAGTACCTACCTACTGTAACAGGGGCGCGCAGGCTAGGCTGCGCAGGCCGTTAACGGATAGGTAGGTAGTTTAGTTTGAGATATAAACAGCTAGATCACTTAATACATATATTTTAGGTAAGTACGTAGCGACACGGCTAGGTCATGGGTAAAATGCAATTCAAAAGTCATTTATTCAAACTAGGCTGATAATCAGCACTTTTCGAACGTCAAAATTACATAAGACAGTCCCCCAAAACGCCCACCCTTCACCACTTCCTAGTGCATTAGCTGGGAAGAAGAAGTGGCGCAACAAACTCCCCAGCAGCACCGCTGTCTGTTCAGTTAGAAAAAAAAAATGATTCTATACGAGTATAATAGTATGCAATAGTTATTTATGCTGTAAGTGCGGAAATCATCTTACGCACGTGTATCATACAACGTTTTACTATGCATTGCGAGAGAAAAAAAATAAAATCTAGTGAGCCTTACGATGATGTGTAACATCTAACATAATGACGACGTATATAAATGATAAAAACAACATTCATGACTTTGACTTTCGACTTCGACTTCGACTTCGACTTCGAGAGCATGTGGATAACGCTGCAAAGAGAATGAATAAATTTGTATATGCTGTTAAACAAATAAAAAATATTACAAACTTAAAAACAGCTCTCATGACCTATCATGCATATGTAGAATCGGTACTACGTTACGGGCTTATATTATGGGGAAATAGTACAGATATAAACCGAGCATTTGTTGCTCAAAAAAAGTGCATTAGGGCAATTTACGGGATGCACTCGGAGGAATCTTGTCAACCCATATTTAAGAAACTAGGCTTGTTACCGCTGCCCTCCCTTTATATATTTGAAATATGTATATTCGTTAATAAACATAAAGACCTGTTTATATCAGCCAATGATATTAATCCACGGAGCCGGCGTGATCCACAGAGACTTGTTCTGCATGATCTTCCCAGGCTTGCTAAATATAATAAAAGCTGCTTATATAAATGTGTTGGTATATATAATAACATACCGAGTAGCATAATCTGGAGTTTAACTTAAACTCCAGATTATATAAGAAAAAATTGTTTGACTGGTTAAACTCGGAAAATTTCTATAGTATTAAAGAATTTATGGATAAAAAATTCTCATGTTAGTATTAAGTGAACATATGCATGCTAAGTACAATTCTGGCAAAACATGTAAGATCTTTATTGTAACACCATGTATACCATGTTTTATGCAAATAAATACTTACTTACTTACTTACTTCGACTTCGACTTCGACTTTGAATTTGAATTTGACTTTGAATCCGCCATTGCCATCGCCATCGTCATCGATGTCTTCATCGCCATCGCCATCGCCTTAGCCATCGTCATCGTTATCATCATCATCTGATTTGTAAAACTTTTCTCAAATAATAAAAACTCTTTGCAACAGGCCGGACGGCCTTCGTAAGACCAACAGGCAGCGGGCGTCGGTAGCACGTGGAGGGCCTGTCAGGCTCCGCAGGTAGCTTGCGGCGTTAGGCGGAGGTAGGCCTTCGTTAGACCTCGGTAGCGTGCAGATCTAGGCAAGTCCTCAGCCCGGTCCTGCCCTCAGCCCGTACGCAGAGCCCCTAGATTCGGGGCACATAGTATAAATTAGATGATTGTCGTATCTAGTAGTATCTATAGAAAAGCAGTATTGTACCACGTTTATAATGATGTAGTTAAAAACTTACTAATTGTGATAATATATTTTAGCATTACTCGACTATTTACCGTTGAGACCGCTCAAAACGCTACACTACTACGCTTTAAAATTGCCTGGCTGTTAATTGAAGCAAATGCTTTGCGTTTGAAATTGAGAATCGATGACTTGTGCATACTTCACATCGCTTTGACTTTGTGTACAGCAAGCGAATAAGTATAAACTAAAAATGCATAACTTATTCATTTGAACAAACATAACTTCACGGTTGTGTTTCCCGAAGGGCTAGGCAGAGCTTTACCTATAGTACACCTACATTTCTCCAGTTATGTTTAAGTCCCATGTAATAGGGGGCGAGCCTATTGCCATCAACCAGGCAAAAATCTCTGGGCTTTCTCTCCAGGCTGCTGCTGAGAAATTCCAGAAGGAAAAATCCAAAAACAATTTTGCCCGACCTGGGAATCGAACCCGGGGCCTCGTGCTCAACAGTATCGTTAGCAACCAGTCGACCAACAAGGCAGTTTGAAACACCAAGTAAATATCTCAAATTTTATTTTAATATAACCATCCACATTCAGACGTCGTTTAAAGAAAACACATGACCCTCTTTGGTTAGCCTGCTGTAGGGTAAAGGAGCTCCACATGATATATAGAGCAGTTTGTCACTCGGACCATGTTGGTAGGAAATGCTGCGAGCTTAAATCATGGACATAAGTCTGCTTTTACATATTATAAGTAGTTTTTTGTGGGATATTTCTGGTTTATCTTTCTGACATTTCGGTAAATTACCACAAATTATTTGAGCTTTTGGCTAAGTAATAACAACCGCACGGGTCGATCCATTAGGTTAAGCTACGCTTGCCGGGGTTGGTCCGTGGATGGGTGACCATCTTTACACACCGAGACTCATGTGTGCCTCGGAAAACACGTTAAGCCGTTGGTCCCGGCTGTCATTCGTGGATCGTTGACAGTCGTTACGGGTCGTCACAAGCCCGAAAGTCTGACAACCAGTCATATCAAAGGGTATTGTGTTACCCAGTAACTTGGTTATGGAGATCAGATAGGCAGTCGCTCCATGTAAAATACTGGTACTCAGCTGTATCCGGTTAGACTGGAAGCCGACCCCAACATAGTTGGGAAAAGGCTATGCAGATTGACCACAAATTATCTAAACGATAACGGATTTTTTTGACATGGTAATGTCACTGACATAACGGTTGTGCTTTAGGTTATGATTTTGACAGGTTAAAAAGTACATTGTTTCTGCTTCTTCTTCCGTATCAACAAGGAATAATTGAAGTGAGAAATTACCTTGTCTAAAGTAATACTTTAAGGAGGTTAAATTGTTTGTTTGGTTGTAAGAGGAAGTAAAAATCCGATTGCTTTTACTCATAGAAAGCTTCACTAAGTGCCGACTGTCATAGGCCATATTTTATTGTATAACTAGCTGCACCCCGCGGTTTCACTCGCATAAATCCACCAGGATAACAAGTGCCCTATGTCTTACCCCAAGTCATGGTCCTACGTGCCAAATTGCATCCAAATCTGTTCAGTGGTTTAAGCGTGAAAGCGTAACTGTAGCGTAGTGTGGGTTCTAAAAAAATAAACAAAATTCAAAAGTAATTTATTCAAACTAGGCTGAGAATCAGCACTTTTCAAACGTCAAAATTACATAAGACAGTCCCCCAAAAACGCCCACCCTTCACCACTTCCTAGTGCTTAAGCTGGGAAGAAGAAGTGGCGCAACAAACTCCCCAGCAGCACAGCTGTCTGTTCAGTTAAAAAAACTTGATTCTATATTATTAAATTAAATTAAAATTCATTTATTTTCAGGTAAATAACACCCATAGCCAAACATAAATTAATAAAATAAATTAAAATACAATAAAATCAAACATCAAATAAAATTAAATTAAATTACGTTAAATCGACAGCAAAATATAAATCATTATTAATAAATAATAATATAATTATAATAGTTAAATTATTTCACTTTGACTTTGACATTGTATAGTGCATGCGCATCAACAACATAATAGAAAGTATGTGTTCTAATTTTACTTGAATCCTTACTTTAAAAATCTTCTCGTTTTAAAACATCTGCGACATTTGTAACTATCATCTATTAATTACTACAACTATTTTATGGTGATTGTGATCCATTTTTTTTTTTTTTTTTTTTTTTTTTTTTTTTTTTTTTTTTTTTTTGGGTGGGAAATCATCAAATGACTCCTCCCGCTCTGGGCGGAGCGAGAGGGAGTGTCAGACTTTTACTGACTAAAACCCACCCGTGTTCCTTCCGTTGCCTGTGTGCCGGGGCCGCGATATCCCTTTCGGACCAACTCGCAACCCTGGCAGGGTGATTGTGATCCATTGCATCCGGTTAGACTGAAAGCTGACCACAACACAGTTAAGAAAAGACTAGGCAGAAGATGATGCTGATGATTTTATAGTGATTCATAATATGATAAAAATATATACACAAAAAAAATCTCCCTACAAAATAATTAAACCCTAGTCCACATCATGGTATCCTATCACTGTCCGCACTAAGCCGGGTATTCATCAGTGTAGCCGAGACTTATATTTTATGATCGCGTGAAATGCCTTGTCATTTTCACGGTGACGGGACAGGCGAGCACAAAAGTGATTGTGTTTTGTTTTTTGCTGTAGTTTCTCTTTCGTTCACTGTCGGTTTCGTTTTAGTAAGTAATTTGAATTGTGATGCTAAGTATTATTGTTCGAACAGAGTGGATTTTTTAGATGGGACAGTAAGGACAGCTTACCTTAACCGTTGTAGCTACAGGAAAACGGTCTTAGGAAACTGTCCTTAACTATTTGGAAGATTTCGATCTGCATTCACAGATTTTGAAAAAAAAATACAGTCAGCAAAAAAATGGTCAGTTTTCACAAAAACCTTTTTTTGATGCCAATTGATCCTATTTCTTATAAGGATCAAAAAAACTCTTCCGGGACCAACTGAGGTTTGAGTACTAGAAAAGTCAGAAATCGCAAAAAACTTTTCCCATATTTTCGTACGAAATGTAACTCCAACTTACTATTTTACGATGATAGAGTGGCCGAAACTAAACTAAAACAAATTGAACTTCAAATTTCGAACGAATAGAGAACAAAATTTAGAACCTTTGTTGTTTTTGAAAAACTTTTTACGTAGGTACATAGTTCTTTTTCTTGCAATTTCTGTCTTTTGTAGAGGATAGTTTTTTTAATGTTTTCCAAACAAGTCTGAAAGTTCTTAATAATTTGAGGTCATTTTTAGAGTTCCGTACCTCAAATGGAAAAAACGGAACCCTTTTAGGATCACTTCGTTGTCCGTTTGTCAGTCTGTCATGACCCTTTTTCACAGGAACGCGTGGAGGTATCAAGTTGAAATAAAATCAAATACGTAGGTTTGTGGTCCCTTGAAGCTCTAAAAAATCCAGCTTCAAAATTAACGCAATAAAAAATTCGGCTATTTATACGACATAATTATTTTGATACTCGCAAATAAATCAAAACCTACAGGGTAGTTTCCGTTAACCTAGAATTATGAAATTAGGCAAGAAGCAAGGTCTCATAACACAAGTAAAGGGAACGGTCCGAAAATCGGTAATTTATAGTTTTACCACACAAAAAAAATCGTTTACAAACTTACACTTGCAGAGAACTGACCGTGACGTATATCGGTGTATGGGAGAACATGTTTTTCAACTACAATGTTTGTTTTTGCGATAAATTTATCCCAACTACGGAACCAACATAATTTTTAGAGATTTTTTACCCAGAACGTTGGACATCACAAGCAACATACTATCTTATTCTTATAGTAAATAAAATTATAACGCGTATTCGTTCGAAGTTTAATTTTTTTGTTTCTGATTGGCTATTCTGTCTATCATCTAGATATCCTCAAAAGCCTGAAAAACTCGTTAATAAACATTAAACACACAAATATTGTTATATGCGCACCGACTTATATAAGAGGAGCTCTGATTCATAATTATAAAGTCGAGATATTTAACAACCTACTCAGTTTAGACATAATAAATCAAGAATATGCATACTTTTTTGACAGTAATCACACTCTGACGCTTGACATGTTTTCGTACAATACAGGAAAAATTAACAAATACGGATGGAGAGACATCTTTGACAGGATCAAATCCAACATATTAATTGACTACAATCATGATTATAATAAGGTTAGCGACGATACCCATCTCCTTGAAGAAAACCACAGTGAAACATCCCGCCTCCAACATAAATCCAATAGTGATCAAGTTACTGAACTGTTTTTTCTCTAGTAAATATCTTAAAATCTTGCATCAAAATATTGCAGGCATAATAACAAAATCTAACTCTCTCACTGTATGTTTAGATGAACTTGCTGGAAAAAATGTAAATGTGGATGTTCTGTGCATTACAGAGCACTTTATTATGGAAGGATATCAAAATCAGTTATACATCCCAAATTATTGTTTAGCTGCTAGTTTCTGTAGAGAGGGAAAAAAAAGGGGAGGAGCTTGTATCCTAGCTAAAAATAATATACAATGGAAAGAATTACCAAAAATTTCGAATCTCTCATTATCAGGTATATTTGAATGCTGTGCTATTGAGCTTACGCAGTTTAGGATTGCTGTAATCTGCATTTATAGAGTACCAAATGTCAATAATTTAAGCTGCTGCCTAGATAAACTTGAAATTGTACTGCAAGAAATATCACGGGCACATTATAAAAACATTGTTATTGCTGGAGATTTTAACATAGATATGCTTAAAGAAAATAATCACACAAGGGCATTTGAATATTTGTTGATGAGGTTTAATTTGAAATTGGCATTGAGACAGCCTACTCGCATGGCAAGCATGACATGCATAGATAATTTTGCGCATAACTTTAGTAAATCTTGCAAAACTGACGTCATGGAATTTGCGTTGTCCGATCACACAGCACAGCTCCTACACTGTCCTGTTCAAACACAGTGTGTCATAAATAGTTGGTATGCGACTAAAAGGGATGATAGTGTGGAAAATATAACTAAGTTCAAAGGCTACATCAAGAGTCTTTCCTTTTCTGACATTTACGACACGGATGATCCGAATGTAGCATACAGTAGTTTTATCGACACTTTCAAGCTTTTGTATGATCTGTGCTTTCCGATTAAATTAATCAAAATTGATGTTATTAAAAAACTTAAGTGGCTGTCAAAAGGAATTAAACTGTGCAGCCAAAGAAAAAGAAAACTTCTGTGGCAGATGAGACTAAACCGAAATACAGAAAATAAAACTAAATTCACAGAATATTCGAAAATGCACAAAAAAATTATACACTTGACACAAAAAGCACAAAACAATCAAAGAATCTATTTATCTAAAAATAAATCTAAAACTACGTGGCAAATTATTAATCGCGCAAAGCATAATTTACCCAAACGAAACATTTATAAAATTAAGGTCAGAAACCGTATTCTATCTAATCCCAATAGTATTGCTGAAGCGTTTAATAACTACTTTATCGATAAAATACAGCCGAAACAGAATGATACCGGGGAACCCAAACGCTTTAAAATAAACACGAGCACTCAATCAATGTTCATGTCGCCTGGTGTACCTTTAGAAATACATAAAATAATAATGACATTGAATAATACAAGTAGCGTAGGGTATGATGGTATCAGTACAAAAATATTGAAACACGTATCTATGGAAATAAGTGGTCACCTTAGTCATATAATTAATCTCTCTATCAGCGCAGGCATCTTCCCAGATGCCTTAAAAACTTCGATTATAAAGCCAATGTTCAAGAAAGAAAATAGAGAATTAATGGAATATTACCAGCCAATCGCACTCATACCTGTGATTTCCAAAATATTTGAGAAATACATTTATAACGAACTATACAAATTTATTGACAAAAATAACGTTCTTTGTGACGAACAAAAAGGGTTTAGACAACATAGGACTATTAATATGGCTATATTTGACTTTATATATAATGTGATACACAATGTCGATAAACGAATACCAGTATGTAGCATTTTTTGTGACATGACTCAGGCCTTTGACTACGTTGATTATGCTATTCTATTAAGAAAACTTGAAGCTTATGGCATTAGAGGCAATTTACTTAGTCTTCTTGAGTCTTACTTAAAAGGCCGAAAACAAATAACTGAAATTTGTCAAATTAATCCAATTACCAAGCGTGAAGAGATATATAGATCCTCAGA
Source organism: Agrochola macilenta (assembly GCA_916701695.1). Lineage (NCBI taxonomy): Eukaryota > Metazoa > Arthropoda > Insecta > Lepidoptera > Noctuidae > Agrochola > Agrochola macilenta. The sequence goes on from OU753576.1 coordinate 2,335,398, forward strand.
GCGTGAAGTTATCTTTGGCGTACCCCAGGGGAGCGTATTGGGTCCTTTCATATTCATACTGTACATAAACGATCTACCTAAATGCATTGAACAAGCAATGACACTGTTTGCGGACGATAGTACCGTGACAATACCATGTAAAAATGTGGAGACATATGAATGGGACATTAACAATTGTTTACAAAATGTTGTAAATTGGTTAGAAGAAAATAATTTAAAAATTAACTTAAAAAAAACAAAAGTTGTGAATTTCAATCAGCGGATTACCAGCATTAGCCCTAATATACACAACAACAATGAACTTGTAGAAGAAGTAGAAAATACTAAATTTCTGGGACTTTTAATAGATAAAAATCTAAATTGGAAAGCACACACTGATAGTTTATGTAAGAGAATTAGTAGGTCCGCATACGCTCTGCATTCACTATCTCCAGTAATTAACATGGATGCACTATTAATTGCTTATTATGGCATAGTAGAATCGCACTTACGTTACGGTGTAATATTCTGGGGAAATTCAACCGAAAGAGAAACAGTTTTTAAAGCCCAGAAAAGATGCTTACGGGCTATGTTTAAGCTTAAATCCACTGATAGTTGCATGCCATACTTTAAACAACACAAAATATTAACACTTCCTAGCTTGTACATAATGGAGGTAGCTGTGTTTGTGAAGTCAAACCCAAATCGTTTTAAACGTCTAGCCGACGTAGTCCCACGTAATAGACGCGACAATAACCAAGTATGCTCCCATCCCGCCAAAACGGCACTACTGCGCAAGAGTGTCTATTGCATGGGTCCGGTTATTTATAATAAATTACCTAAGCAATGGAAAGAACTACCATTAACAATATTCAAAACTAGGCTTAAACGCTTTTTAACGCATAAAGCATATTATAATATCAGCGAATTCCTTACGGAGAAAGAATTTGTTTGTTCTCCAAATTGATTTGCTTTATTTTATTTTTATATTTGTTTACTCTACTTTTAAATATTGACATTTGTTTTGAATTGTGCCTTGACTAAAATTAATTTAAATTTTTGACATTGTGATTTCTTTCTTTTATTATTTGTTTGTCTACTGAGACTAATTTTGTACGCCATAATGGCAAAACATGTAAGTACTCAATGTCAAGACTTGTAAGGCTGTAATCATCATATTCACTAAAACTGTAATTTTGTATCACGTATCTTAAAAGTCATATGCTTTTTATCAAAAAAAAAAAAAAAAAAACATTTTTGTAGTAGTGCTCTTCAATGTATCATAATATAATTGCCTTTGTTGTTGTTTTAGCGTGAAACTCTTATTTAAGTTTTGCATGCCTGTCGGTAAGATATGGCTGAACCTATCTGTTTAAAAATTATCACCTTTTACTGTACCCATATTTGCAAAATAAACGACTTACTTACTTACTTACATAATAAAGTTTGTTGGAGTTTCTTTCTTACCAAAATGTATGGGAAAAGTTTTTTGCGATTTCTGACTTTTCTAGTACTCAAACCTCAGTTGGTCTAGTAGAGTTTTTTGATCCATAAAAGAAACAGCATCGATTGGCATCAACATCAAAAAAAGTTTTTGTGAAAACTGCCAATTTTCTTGCTGACTGTAATTTTTTTTCAAAATCTGTGAATGCAAATCAAAATGTCTCAAAAAGTTAAAGACAGTCTCCTAAGACCGTTTTCTTCTAGCGACGACGGTTAAGGTTAAAGTCCTTGCTGCCCCATCTCATAAATCCACCCTGTATAGTAATTGATTACGAATGGATGGTTTATCAGAGAAGACGGTTTTATGATAAATATAGTATGACTTATTATAATTATTTAGTTAAAGTGGTAAAAACGTCTAAAAAAACTTATAGTAAAATAGTAAAGAAGTCAAAACTGTAGATTAAATATCTGTGGCAGAAAATATTGATTTTAGAATTTTTGTCTGTTTGTCTGCACGTATGATTCGGACAGATTTCGATGAAATTTGGCACATAGTTTATAACCTAGATTAACACGAAGGGTACTTTAATCTCGGTAGTACGTTCCCGTGGAATATTTTCCGACATCCACGCGGGTGAAGCCACGGACAAAAGCTAGTTACTAAATATATTTGACGGTCAATTATAATTTCACTTTTTTAACCATTAGGTATTATAAAAAAAATAACAGCCTGTTATTGTCCCACTGCAAGGCTAAAAATCTCTTCTCGTATAGAGAAGTCATGAACAGTTTAACCTGCAAACTTGTTCGAGGCGCATTGGCAAATTCATTTTGATATAAGTACAGGTTTCCTCACGATGGTTTGATTATAAATAAACAGCTTCCGCCAGCGGCTTCGCTCACGTGATATCTTTAGAAATTATAGAGTATGTTTTGTTATTCAGTGATAACATTAACAACAGTAGTTTTTGAGTTTATTCATTACACATACAACAAATCTAATCTTTTCTCTTTATAATATTAGTTTACATAATAATTATTCTCTTGCATGTTACTACACTTGCAATTTTCACCCCACAAAAATGCAACACAAAAAGCTACAAATACTACTGAAAAAGATTAAAACACTTTTGTTACCAACTATACTTCTCCTTGACGCGTCCGTGATGGTCTCTAACGAGATTTACGCTTTAAAAGGATAATAACCAAAGTGAAAGCGTTAAGTAATAGGTTTTATACCTACTGATAATTATTTTAAATTAAAGTAAAAAGTCTAGTGGTAGTAGTTTACGTTCTTGAAACGGATCGGAATAAGATAATTTTGTAATTTATTTAAAGATTTATACATATACTAGCTGCCCACTCCGGCTTCGCACGTATAGCACTAAGTACTTATCTACGGCGCACCTACCTACCTACCCTACCTACATACCTACCTACCTAAAGTACTAAAATCGCTATAAAAATTGGGGTTGGTGGTAAAAGGGTGAAATGTTAGTTTCTATGTATTTTTAAATCCAAATTTATTTATTTTTAATTAAAAAAAAAAAATTGGTGTGGACCACCCTCATCACTTAGGGTTAAGAAAAATAGTTTACGTCCTATTCTCAGACCTACTGAATATACACACATTTCATAAGAATCGGTCAAGCCATCTCGGAGGAGTTTTGTTACAAACACTGTGACACGGGAATTTTATACAGGGCGTCCCACGGATATGCCACATGGAGGGGAAGTACCTTGAATATTGTAGATGGAACATTTTACTGAAAGAAGATATTATTTGAATTAAAAAAACTATTTAAACTGCATTCATAGATATTTAAATAATTACATGGTTGAACCGGGAATCGAACCCGTTACACGAGAAAAACAATCACCTGTAGCTTTATCATACCGATCGAAAGGCTTCATCATAAGGATAATTTTTTGCTAAATAACATAGTGTCACAAATAAAAGGAAGACCATGAATTTGACCGTGTCAGACTCTCACTGACTAAACCCACCCGTTTTCCTTCAGTTACCTGTACGTTGCCAGGGGCCACGGTATCCCTAGAACTAGATCCCTACAACTGCAATTTGCAGACAACTTCGCAAGCCGTACACTTATCATTTACATCTCAAATCTACATGTTTAACTCAGGGAACCGCTTGCTATCAAAACTTGAGTCAGTTTAGATTTATTTATAAAACTTCTTGCTAATTGGAAACATATCTCAGATTAATTATCTAGTTAATGGTAGAACTTGGGTGAGCCTAAATCATGCTGAGTTTTATGGTTTCAGAGTTATTTCTTAGGAGGTTTTATTCTCGGAAAATAAGTCCTCTCTTCAAGGAGTGTGTTTATTCTGAAAGTGGGCAACGTCGCTAATAGATGTCAAATTTTTCATTGTTTAGATTAATTTGGCAATATTACTGTATGGAAATAAGAAATGTGGCTAACTATCGAACTAGAATATTAATAATGAATTGCAACGATAACATTGAATTTGATGTTGTACCGTTTTAGGTGTATAAAAAGCATTTGAAAATTTTCCAAATACTTTTTTTACATCTAAAACTATTCGGTGTTACGATATTAATGATTGCACTTCATAATCAATATTTTAGTTTTAGTTATTAACCTACATTTCATATTTTCATACAGTAATATTGCCAAATTAATCAAAACAGGTAAATATTTGACAGCTATTTGAAACGTTCCCAACTTTTCGGATAAGGCTAAGCGTATGCTGAGACGCAGGTGACGCAGGTCCACGCCGCTCAGGGCAGAGCAGTTTTTGTAATGTATGAACGTACTGACAGCTGCGTACGCTGCGGCGTAGGCACGTGCGACGCAGATATGTGTGTTCTGCTCTGCGTCTTGTTGTAGAGCCGGCATAGATTTCTGCGCGACAAGTGCAGGTCTTCACTTGTTTTTTTGCTGAGACGCAGGTAACAGCCGTCGTTTATTTTTTATTTGCTAGGACGCGAATGTGTCTGTTAATCTCTCAAATACATTGCAAATTTGTTTTGTATAATTTAGAAGCATTTTTTCAATTTTTGTAAATGTGAGTACCATGGAGCCGTTTTAATGTTATTAAGATGTATGTTGACTTGAAAGAGCATGGCAGTTGAGAGTATGTTATGCTCACTTAAATGTCTCGCTGATGGTGGCGAGTGTGTTAGATCATTCGGTTCCCTACAAAATGGTTGAGCTGGATGGTGCTGATCCATGCGTCATGTTCGTGAACGGGCGCCGTCAGTTGTGACTAGTCATCTCTTATCTGCCATGGCTTATTTTTAATCTTATATTTTGAATTGTTTTGATTATTTTTTGTACATTGTTCTCACATATAGAAGCAACAAGAATAATGTACCCAGGATTTTGTAATTTTCTATATTTAAAAGAGTGTCCTTGGAGTTTCTTGCCCGTTCTTCTCCATAAAGATCTACGTTTTGGAATGGGCAACTAGCTTCAACTATCTGACTAACTAACGCGACTATTTGACAATTCAAAAGTGCCTGTAAATGGTTTAATTGAAATAAATGCTTTGAGTTTGAGTTTGAGTTTGAGTAGCTGCGTCGCAGCATACGCTCGCGGCCTATGTCTGCCTCGCCTGCATTACCCTGCAAAATCTGTACTGTGCTGTGCTGCGTCACCTGCGTCTCAGCATACGCTTAGCTTAAATGCTCTTAACGTCCAGACAGTATTATGGATGGTCCGGCTTCGATTGAAAAGCCATCATAGTGATTCATTGCGAAATACTGAACGACATATTCGACACGGTAGACAAGAAACCGTCAGGGTCTCCGGGTTAAGACTTCTAGTCTTCCGTGTTCGAACCCAGCTTTTCTTTTTGCGTTGATCAAGACATTTTTGTTTATTGTCTGCATGTTGTTTACATTTATTCTACTTTTGTTTCCGTTATTAAAATTAATTGTCCGATGCGGTTGTCATTAATCGATGAAGATTTGTTAATATTAAGGCGTGTTTCTAAATTGCAAATTGGAAACTTTAGTCATTAAAACTGTATGTATAAGCTTCCTATGTTTTTAAACAATCAGTTACTTGAAACCCCGGTCATCACATTCATTCACGGTGTCTTTTTTAGTCTTTCCCAGTTTGCAGAGAATAAATGTGCTAGCAAAACTGGCCCATGAGTCAACATAATTTTATTCTTGTTTAATACCACGGTTCGTTGGTAAACCGCTACAATTCAGTGTTTAAGTAAAGCTGAAGGATTAAAAGACTTACGTATGATGAAACATATCGCAAGGAAACCTGAACTATGGATTGTGGTATTCAATTGTCGTTCTCAGTGCGCCTCGTTAGGGTACAATATACTGAAGATACTGTGGTGGCATCGACATGGCCACATGCGAACTACGCATCAAAATCCTGACGTCACCCAAAATGCTGACGTCACACAAATCCTGCATCGTGCAATTAGAGGTTACCGCGCAAACACCATATATATAACTTCACCGACATCAATCGTGGGGCAGTTGCCCGCCAGACATCCGTCTGGTCAGAGAATCCTACCTTTCTATAGAGGGTGAGTGAACTTTACACCCTGTTCCTCATGCCTCTAAATTCGTGACCCCGACGTGATAACGATGTAGATGCCACCACAATACTGTCATGTCCTCCTTATTATTATCAAAAGCACATTCTCATACATTTCCGCTATTTGGCCGATTCTCGCAAACTACACCCGTCTGTTCATATGATAAAAGAATGCAGTTTTGCCAAAACGGAAAAATATCTCAGTAGGTCATCAGCTACTAATTAACTCAGTTATTACCTAACTGAACTTCAGAACCCACATGCATTTATTTATCTGTAAATCTAGAATCTAAAGTATCAAGAAATTCTCCGAAGCTCCGGTCATTTTGATATTAAAATTATTATCGCGTTCCTAAGTGCAGTTTTCGGTGACTTGAAAATACGCTAACGTAGTTTTGCGAGCATTGGGCAGGATTCCAAAGTGGGTTAATTAGGATTTTTATAATTTTCTTACTGGAAGATACGTAGAGATTTGAGATATTGCAAGGATTTCTCGATAGTACAATGAAGTTGCACACAGACTAAGGTTGACTTACGAGTTGGGTTGTAGGTTCAAGCCCAAGCAGGCACTTTACTTTGTGTTAATTATTTCATCACCTGCACTGCTCTCAAAACGGTGAAGGAAAACATCGTGAGGAAACCGGCATGTCCTAGAACCAAAAATTCCATGACATGTGTCATCGTGGTGGATTATGGCCCACTCCCTGTCACAGAGAGGAGGCCTTTGTCCCAGCAGTGCGATCATAATAGATTGATTATGCTAAGGGCCACACACTGTTTCATATGCTGAATAAAAAAATAAAAAATAAATTGTTGTGAGGTCTACAAAAATGTGCTGAATTCATGGCAACAGTGTGCGCGTCGATTTCCCTTACAGCCTGTATACTTCTAGATAACATTTGGTGATCAATTGAACAGTTAATAATGACTGCAATCACCACAAAAAGTTTTAGCCCTAGTGAAATCACTAGTTTGTATTGCTATCACCACAAAAGCTTCTACATTTGTTGAAAGCCAGTACCGCCAGTTAAAAAAAAACTTGGTTTTACACATCGCCATTGTTACTACATATTTACTTCACATATGCTGCGGGCGCATCTGCATCTATCGTGCCGAAACTTCGCACAGTGATACGATACACACAGATGTGACCAACCATTATCGGTTATCGTCGCGATAGTTCGGGCTGCGTAGAACTAATCGCCCGGGTGGCGGTACATAATAAACGTGGTGAAGTCGCGAATGTCACCACTACATTAGCGCGATAACTTTTTAGCGAGCAAAAGATACGAAGCTTCGGCACGCATTATTTTGTCACGATAGACGGAGATGCGGCCGCAGCATTTCATGTCATCACAATCCAAAACGTTTTAATCCAGCTAAATATTTCAGATCCTTCCTTCTCGTTCCATCATAGCCCCGTCTCTTTCTAACCAGTTACCTAATGAGCCCCATTCATATCGTGAGTGAAATGTATCGTCAGCACTACCCAATGAAATTCGGTCAAGCGTGATGCAAATATTTGATTTAGATGTATACTTACGGGTTTCAAAGAATGAATATTTTAAAGGGTAATTATATTTTTACCTAATTTATTTTACTATTTTGATTTCATAATGATTTAGAGGAGCTCGTGGCTAAGTAACAACAGCTGCACTGGTCGATCCATCAGGTTAAGCTATGCTTGCCGGGGTTGGTCAGTGGTTGGGTGACCATCTTTACATACCGAGATTCCTCCGTGCCTCGGAAAGCACGTTAAACCGTTGGTCCCGGCTGTCATTCGTGGATCTTTGACAGTCGTTACGAGTCGTCAGAAGCCCGAAAGTTTAGTAGTGTACGTATAGTGTAGTTTAGTTTACCAAGGGGTATCGTATTACCCAGTTACTGGGTTGTGGAGGTTAGATGGGCAGTCGCTCCATGTAAAATACTGGTATTCAGCTGCATCCGGTTAGACTGGAAGCTGACCCCAACATACTTGGGAAAAGGCTAGGCATAATGCAAAATGATTTTCAACAAGTCACAGGGGCAGACGCTGAAGGCTGTGGGTGTCGACCTCAGGACAAGCTGCTGCTCACACGGACAACTGCATGTCGCTTGCTCCCGAGTCACCAGTACTGACTCTCTGCATATTTTGGCTGCAGAGAACAAAACTACAAACGTAAGTAGTATACAGGGAAGTTTTATAAAAATTTAGCTGTTATGTCTGAAGTATATTGTAGTATCTTATGACTTCCACGTGAACGAAGTCGCGGGCAGAAATTTGTGATAAAAAAAATAATGTCCATTAATATTTTTATTGTAAAAAATGTTCCTCATTTTGTTTCAAATAATTCGAATTTCGGTTACCTAAAATACTAAATAGCCAAGCAACTGCGACCAACTAGGATGTAGTCGTGGTTGGTCACAGTTCTAACCAAACCTAACCCATTTAGTCGGGTGTGTATAGTTACTGCGAGTCTGCAAACACCTTTAAAAAATAGGCCAGATAGTTAAAATAGCCTATGTTATAAAAAAAAAAACAGTATTCATTAGGTCAATAAGTCTTTAGAGGGTAAATCAAATATTTCCCTTTTTCAATATACGTTTTTCGTTACGGGTCAGAAGCACGAAATTCTGACAACCAGTCATACTAAGGGGTATCGTGTTACCCAGTAACTGGGTTGTGGAGATCAGATAGGCAGTCGCTTCATGTAAAATACTGGTATTCAGCTGCATCCGGTTAGACTGGAACCCGACCCCAACATAGTTGGGAAAAGGCTGGGCAGATTGATTGATTTTTTTAATATAAATAAAAATGACGCAGCGTTTTCACTCAACAACTCCACACACCGCGCGGAAAGTCTCATACTAAGCCTAAGCTGTAACACTCAACGTTTCCCGATGATGGATCTGTATATAGATAAGGCATTTCCATTTACCGTACAAAATTCGGAATTATAGGCTTCTACTTAAACTTCGCTGTGCTTTTGGGAATAGAAATCGTTTCAGGTCATTGTACTATTGATCTGGCAAACCAATACTTGTTATACTGATAAAATAGGGTGTGTTTCATCCTTTAATGAAACTGCTTTTACATCCGCCACAGAATAGCATCTGTATTAGGTGTGCTCAGAGGAACCTGTGGCTAAGTAAGAACAGCCGCACGGCTCGATCCATCAGGTCAAGCTACTCTTGCCGGGATTGGTCCGTTAATGAGTGACCATCTTTACATATCGAGACTCCTGGGTGCCTCGGAAAGCACGTTAAGCCGTTGATTCCGGCTGTCATTCGTGGATCTTTGACAGCCGTTACGGGTCGTCAGAAGCCCGAAATTCTTACAAAGTAGTCTTACCAAGGGGTATCGTATTACCCAGTTACTGTGCTGTGAAGGTCAAATAGGCAGTCGCTCCGTGTAAAATACTGGTATTCAGCTATATCCGGCTAGACTGGAAGCCATCCCCAACATAGTTGGGAAAAGGCTGGGTAGATGATGAAGTCATTAATTTGTGTAGATATTCTCAGCATAAATGCATAGGGGCTGTCGTAATGCCTTAGGCATTTTCCAAGTTTCACGTCCAGTAATCTTAGAGTATATATACTCTAAGCCAGTAATGGATGGATAAAGTATGAAAACAACCTCCGTGGTGGACACCTAATGTGGTAACAGCATTCTTGACACGTAACAAGAAAAAAAATACCAGTTGGTCTCGATATTTAGCACACAGAGACCGATTTTAACGAAGAGAAGAATCTAAGAGTACTTTGATCCAAGTTTATTATAAGAACGTCGCGACATTTTGTCCTAAAATTCGATGATTAATGATCTTCATTAAATGAGTTTCTTACAGTAATATCTTTCAAATTTCAAAAGTCATTTATTCAAACTAGGCTGAGAATCAGCACTTTTCGAACGTCAAAACTACATAAGACAGTCCCCCAAAACGCCCACCCTTCACCACTTCCTAGTGCATTAGCTGGGAAGAAGAAGTGTGCAACAAACTCCCCAGCAGCACAGCTGTCTGTTCAGTAAGAAGAACAAAAAAAAAAAAACTATATAATAGTAATCAAAATAATTTACATTACGCGACACAAAACATAATTTAAATTACTAGCCATATGTTAGCTAGGACACGCCAATATACCAGACAAAATAATCGAGAACAGCTATGCTCAGTAAAAAATTAAACGTAAACAGAACTTAATATCTAAATAAAAGCCTCCAGGCATTTAAAAGGGCGTGCTCGCTTAAATTATTATAGTTGTAACTTAAAGTTATAAATGATAAACTAGGACCATCGAGGTAAAATAAATGAACACACAGTTAATTACTTATAACAATAAATAATATGATCAATTGTCGAGGTCACTAGCTAACCACATATTGCAATAAAACTCATAAAAAAAACATTGTGATGAGTAAATTATGTCAACAATAAAAAAAAAAAACATTTTTGCAAACAAGAACCAACAACCACAGCAATTTAAATAACTTGATTTATAAAGTCAAATAAAATAAACAATTATAAAAACTCATAGAATAGAATAGAATAGAATAATTTTATTTTTGCAAATATGCATATAACTTATCAGTACGTAAGCTGGAGAAAGAACATAAACATTGTCTTGAGTTAATCACAGCGACCAATTATTCTTATCTTATTATAACTTATCATTTAAGTAAAACTTTTGCTTGTCAAACGTCTGGCAATAGATTCTAGAAAGTTCTATTAGTGCTGTCCTGTCCTAGTCATTCTCATCGTCATTCTCTTGCCGTTAACCCAATTATTTCTGGTCAGCGCAACAGATCTTCTTCCATACTTCTAGTTTTCTCGGTAGTCACCCCCTTTTTTTGCCATATCATCTTTCACACAGTCCATCCATCGTTTCTTTGGTCTTCCCCTAATCTTAACCATCCTCATTCATACTCAAAACTTACCTCACGACGTTTTCCACTCATTTTTATTCCTTCGCATTACATGACTATGCATGCAATGAGGCATGTACTATAAAAACCGATTTCCACACGGAACGGAACGGGAACCATCATCATTCAGGCAAAAGAAGAAATGAAATGAAATGAAATGAAATTGTTTATTCTGTAAATAGGATATCGGAATCACTTTTACAAGTCATATAAAAAAATAAAAAAATAAATTTGCTAGATGAGTTCGGCGTTTCCTATCCGAAGTCCACTGCTGAACATAGGCTTTCCCCAAGCATCGCCACAAGGACCGGTCTTGTGCTTACCGCCTCTAGCAGATTCCAGTGTCCTCCACGAGGTCGTCGGTTTTTCCCTTGGCACACCTAATCTTGCTGCGCCAGATACCTGCGAATGCCACTTCAAAATTATTCAATGTTTCAAGATTTATAAAAAAGACAGAAAAAGATAAGTTAATTTGTTACAGAAACACGTGCATATAAAAAAGATAATAAACTCGAGTAGAACAAGAAAATAAAACACAATAGATTTTAATACAATAACGAGCACAAAACAGAAATAGAGTAGCTTTAGAAATCAAACAAAATTATTACATACTAGCTTTCGCCAGCAGCTTTGCCCGCATGATATCATTATAATTTAGAGTGATATTATAGCATACTCGTAATACTGGTGAAAGAATGTTTAAAATCGGTCCAGTCGTTTTTGAGTTATTACAAAAAAGATACAAATCTGTTCTCTTTACAATTATTAGTGTAGATAATAGAGACAAATCGCAACACAATGTATCAACATTTGTACCAATTCCGAACAAAGCAAACCATGACGTAACTAGAACAAGTAATTGATTCCATAAAGATGTCCCCGTTGTCGTTCATTAGGAGATAATTTCTTCTGTTACGTAGTCCGAAGCGTTAAGTGTCCGCTAATAGGTGTAGGGTGACTGTGAGAAGTGCGGATATTGGGATTTTTCCTGATATCCCGGACATGCCTAGAAAGACAGATTTTTTTCACAGGAACATCGACGCGAAAACTGTTACCATCGATTCAGTACATGATTCTAAACCCCCCTGCGTTGAAATTTTTTGCCGGTTAAAAAAAATGTCTTTGCCACCCTGTATATAGGCTTAAGAGACTGTAGATTTGTAGACCATTTTCTATTTTGTTAAGTACCTGGTACTTTTTGACAGGGCTACACTGTCCTCCCATACCTATTAACACTGTAATTTTCAAATATTGTAAAAGCCATTTATTTTTAAAAGAGTAACTGTGGAGTTTCTTGCCGTCTCTTCTCCAAAGGAAATTACGAATTGGAACCGTGCACCTAGCTTCTGACATTTCATAAGTGGCCATATAGGTTTATGTGAAAAAAAATTGTTTAGGTTTAGTTTAGCTAACAGACAGACAGGGCTTTTTTTATTTTCGCGTTTGAAATATTGAGTTTGGATTTAGCACCCTGGGCTTGCTAAAATCAATTCCTTAATTAATACCTTTAAAATAAGAACGAATCGTCTGAATACCCTCCTTTCAAAGTAAATCACTTCCATCGCTTTTCATCAGGCAAGCGAGGTCGACCACCCAATTATAAATATGTCGGAAATACGTTACTGTTCGACTAATCGGGGTGCCAGCGGCGTTCGACAGAGTAACAACATAACGTTTAACCCCCCCTAAGCAGAATTTGTCGGTGGAGGTCAAGCAGTGACTACATTTAGAAACTGTCGCGCGTTCCGTACAGTTGTGTTGTGTAACTACGTATACAGTGTGTGAATTGTTAGTGTGATTAATTTGATCGTAAATTATTATTTGATCTGAACTGCAAACGGTTTTTTCTATTGCGCAGTAATCAACACTAGCCATAGTACGCTTATGGCTGATATTAACGAGAGAAACGTACCCTCTCCGTCAAATAAAATAAAATAAAATACATAGACAGATCTCCTTTGAATATTCTGTTCGAAAGTTTCTCTGTTTGAAACACCAAATGTAGTTATTTACAAAATTATTCTAATATCAGCATAAGTGTAAAAATAAAATCATCAAAATACGATTTTAATAATAGATTGAGCTCTGAAACAGATTTCGAATATATGAAAACTTTGTAACATTTATGAAAATTGTAAAGAGCTGACGCTATCTTTGTCCTTATGGAATGCAATATATTATTTAATCGGAAATCGGCGATGTAGCGTTATTAATTCGAGTTTTCGTTTTTTTAACAATATTACCAATATACAATACCTACACAGTAACATACATTATTATACTAGCTTCTGCCCGCCACTTTATCCGCGTGAAATTTCGACCACGTCCCGCCCGTGCTATTAATTCGTTTTCGCTTAGCGTTTTTTCTTTTTGCTCGGCTCTTAGGGGTCGGGGACGCTACAACCCCTAAGAGCCAAGCAAAAAGAAAAAAAGTGTCACCACTGTGTGGATCGCCCGGAAGACACGGTGGAGCATACAGTGGAGGTCTGTCCGGCTTGGGCGGAGCACCGCCGTGTCCTCACGGAGGCGATCGGCGGCGGCGATCTCTCGCGTCCGGCCCTGGTTCAGGCCATGGTCCGGAGCGAGAGTGCATGTGAGGCCATCACTTCCTTCTGCGAAGCAGTAATGCTCGCGAAGGAGGAGGCGGAGCGCGCGATGTAGAGGCAAGATGCGCGCCCTCGCGCCCCTAGTCGCTGTAGGAGACGCTCCGGGCGTCGGGAGTCGCGAGCCGACTTCCGGCCACCGTAGGCGTGGGCTTGCGTACGGTGAGCAATGGGTAGCTCGCCGTCTGATAAGGACCAGGCCCGGGTCGACGGCGCGTTGTGTTCCACACGTGCCTCAAACAGATGTCAGCACCAACTGACGGGGTCCGTAAGGGCCAATGCCTGCCAGGGTTGCGAGTTTGTTCGAAAGGGATATCGCGGCCCCAGCACACAGGCAACGGCAAAAAAGGCAAAAAAGAGCGGGAGAAGTTATGTGATAATTTCCAACGATCAAAAAAAAAAAAAAAAGGGGTTGTAGCGTGATGTTGAATAATTATAATCTTCATCAAGAATTAGGCTAGCCAATGCAAAAATATTTTTTCATATTCAACTGGTAGTTCTAGAGATTAGCGCGTTCAAACAAACAAACTCTTTTGCTTTAATATAGGGTATCGAGTAGAAGATACGGTTGACGAAGTAATGATAAATATGGAAAAATGTGTTGTAACATGTAATATTGCTATGAAAAATTATTTAAGCATATCAAAAATGTAAATAGGCTCTAATTGTTTGGAAATGTCTACCTTATGAGCGCTTGTATCTGTTCGCGATGTCTGAGGCCCGATTTTTTTTGTATCCCTGTCTCATGTATTCAATTCAAAGAACAGTGGAATATACATGTTGTGTGATTCTGACAATGCGGCTATAACTATTTATTTAATATTCGATTATTTACAGTAAAATTAAAGGGTTACTTTAATTTACTGTAGATCTCCAACAAATCTATGCCAATCTATCTTTTAACCGACACAGCCACTCGAAATATCGTACCGCCGCGCACACCCGAACCAGAACGCCGTTGGTGCGCCATTTTCACATATCGAATCTTTCGGTGTCCCAACACCTATGTATTGTCTCATGTATTTCAATTCAAAGAGCTAGACAGTGGAATATACATGTTATGTGATACGGTTAACCAATCCCAAGCGTCATAATAAAATTCATTCACATAAGTAGGATAGTGTCCCAAATATCCGCAGAATGAGAGACACAATGCTACAGCAGTTACTGTTAATTAGCCACAAGACCGTCCTAAAAAGTATCGCGTTACAATACACGCTCGAAGAATACGAGACAGAACAGAGTAAGGTACGGTGCACGTTTACGATTTAGTTTGTGATTATTGGCATAATAATGTGGTTTGTTGTTTTTTGCTGAGAAAAATGACAATAGTTATTCATTGAAGTGTGTTTCCTGTTATGCGTTACATATTCATATATAACCTTAGCATGCTTTGCATTAAACTGAAGCGAATCCCTGAAGATTTTTTATTAAGGAAAATGAATCGCTCAGCAAATTATATTTAATTTATATTTCATACAACTGTCAAAGAATGATAGTTGTGATTTGAATATAATTATGGATAATTTTAGTTGGTAGTCAATTTTCTTTAAGAATAAATTTCACTTACTTTACTTTGCAGTGCATTGTTGATTTGTAATTTTATGCACAATCACACTATTTATGCACCTACATATTCTTAATAATTTTGTTGTTTTTTTTTATCTGCCATAAATTTATTTTATTTAAGTATGCCATTTCAAACTCAAACTCAAAGCATTTATTTCAAATAAACCAATTACAGGCACTTTTGAATTGTAAAGGGGTCGGTCAGTCAGAATTAATATGAAGCTAGTTGCTGCATACACGTTACATTATAAAACTGATTAACATCCGTCACATCACACTCTCAGGTCCAGTTGAAAATCAGCGTCAGGCACTTATAGTTCCTGATGGGGTTGCAGATTTGTCCAAAATATCGCGGCCCCGGCACACAGGCATTTTTTTTTACTGACTAAAACCCACCCGTGTTCCTTACACGGGTGGGTTATAGTCAGTAAAAAAAAAATGCACTTATAGTTGTCTGGCATTTTTGCTGAACTGGGCCTTTTTGGCGCAGCCCGGAGGCACACTCCCCGTTAAATTTCTGCTTACATCGCACTTTACATCTAAATTTTTAAATCTAAATTTTTAAGCGATACAATTAAAAAATCTAATAATAAAGTAAAAACCACTTGGAAAATTATTAACAATGAAACGGGTAAGTCGGTTAGACATGAAAAACAACTTGAGATTATGGTAGACGATAAATTAGTTAATACAGCAGCCGACGTAGCCGAGGCATTTAATGAGTTTTTTGCCAACATACCTATAACTACGACTCGCTCCTTGAATTCGTCCCCGTCTAAAGCTGAAAACATTTTGCATAGTAGTGTGCCTAAATGTAGTACCTTATTTAGCTTCGAACATGTAACGCCTCGTGATGTAGTTAATGTTTTTAACACACTCAAGTCAAAAAACACGGGTGATTACTGGGGCATCTCCATTAAACTTTTAAGTAATATAATAGACATCGTAGCCCCCTATCTAGCTGTTACTTTTAATAAATGTGTTGATTTAGGAACTTTTCCTGACCTCATGAAAAATAGTAAAATCATACCATTATTTAAATCAGGTAATAAAAATGACGTTGGCAATTTCAGGCCTATTTCTATTTTACCAGCATTTAGCAAAATATTTGAAAAGTTAATACTCAAGCAGTTGCTAAAACATTTTATATTAAATAGCCTCCTTCATAATGAACAATATGGCTTTACAAAAGGTCGTTCGACTACAGATGCGGGTGTTGCTCTGCTGAAACACATATTTAACGCATGGGAGAACTCGCAAAATGCTATTGGGGTTTTCTGTGATCTCTCCAAAGCCTTTGATTGCGTGCACCATGACACGCTTTTGCGTAAACTGCGTCATTATGGTGTGCTAAACGAAGCTCTCAACGTTATAAATTCGTATTTACATAATAGGTCCCAATGTGTAGATGTTGATGGTGTGAAATCTTCCGGGCTACCAGTTCAGTTAGGTGTACCTCAAGGCTCAATACTGGGTCCATTCTTGTTCTTAGTGTATATCAATGACTTACCATTCTATTTAAAGGGTATCTGTGAAGTTGTACTGTTTGCAGATGATACCTCTCTTATTTTTAAAGTAGACAGGAATAGACAAGATTTTGACGATGTAAACAGTGCACTCTCAATGGTTACAGATTGGTTTACGACAAATAACCTAGTTCTCAATGCTAAGAAAACGAAATGTGTAAAGTTCGCCCTACCTAATGTTAGAAATCTAGGTCCCAACATCGTCTTAGATAAAGAGGTGCTTGAATCCGTAAATTCGGCAGTTTTTCTGGGCATAACAGTAGACGCCAAACTTCAGTGGGGCCCACATATATCGAGCCTAGCGGGAAGGCTCAGTTCCGCCGCCTACGCCGTCAGGAAAGTAAAACAATACACTGACGTCGATACAGCTCGTTTAGTCTATTTTAGTTATTTTCATAGCGTTATGTCCTACGGTCTTCTGCTGTGGGGCAAAGCTGCTGATATTCAAAATATATTTGTCCTTCAAAAACGAGCTGTTCGAGCTATTTACCAGCTAAGTGCCAGAGTTT
Source organism: Agrochola macilenta (assembly GCA_916701695.1). NCBI lineage: Eukaryota > Metazoa > Arthropoda > Insecta > Lepidoptera > Noctuidae > Agrochola > Agrochola macilenta. Next base: position 2,352,483 of record OU753576.1, read on the forward strand.
CTCTAAGAGATTTTTTCAAAGATATTGGTATCCTCACGGTGGCATCTCAATTCATCTTCGCCAATATCTTATATATTAGGCAAAATATACACTTATACACTAAAAACAGTGATTTTCACAATGTTAACACTAGAAATAAGGACAAACTACGAGCTCCCTTTCACCGGCTTCATAAAGTTCATAACTCATTTGTTGGGCTTGGTATAACTTTTTATAACAAGCTACCCTCTTCTTTGGTAGATTTGCCTTTTAATGCGTTTAAAACGAAAGTAAAATCCAAGCTTTGTTCAAAGGCATACTATTCTATCAACGACTACTTAAATGATAAGAATAGTTGGTCGCTGTAGTTAACTCGAGACAATGTTTATGTTCTTTCTCCAGCTTACCCACTGACAAGTTATATGAGTTTATATAAGTAATTGTTTAATTTATTTGACTATAAAAGTCAAATTATTTAAATTTAATTATTGTTGACATTTTAAGTCAAGTTATTTTAATTTATTTTTGACAAAATCTACTCATCACACTGTTTTTTTATGAGTTGTATTGCAATATGTGGTTAGCTAGTGACCTCGACAATTGATCATATTATTTATTACTATTAGTAATTAACTGTTTGTTTATTTATTTTACCTCGATGGTCCTAGTTTATCATTTATAACTTCCAGTTACAACTATTTGTAAGCGGGCACGCCCTTTATGCCTGGTGGCTTTTATTAAGATATTAAGTTCTGTTTACGTTTTGTTTTTTATTTCTGCCTGAGTATAGTTCTCGATGATTTTGTTTGGTATATTGGCGTGTGCTAGCTTATATATGGCTAATAATTTAAATTATGTTTTGTGTTGCTTAATGTAAATTATTTTGAATACTATTATATAGAATCTTCTTTTTGTTCTTTTAACTGAACAGACAGCTGTGCAGCTGGGGAGTTTGTTGCGCCACTTCTTCTTCCCAGCTAACGCACTAGGAAGTGGTGAAGGGTGGGCGTTTTGGGGGACTGTCTTATGTAATTTTGACGTTCGAAAAGTGCTGATTCTCAGCCTAGTTTGAATAAATGACTTTTGATTTTGATTTTGATTTTGATTTTGATTTTACAATTTTTTATTTGTTTTTTTTTTATCGGGTGTGTAATTATATTAAATATTAATAAACAAATGTATTTTCTTTCTTTACATACAAATGAATACGGTGAACATAAGTACTTATTTGATTAACGTTTAGTCGTTTGCAACCAGGGTTTAGAAATACCGGTATTTTTTCCCCAAAAATACCGGTATTTCAAGAACTGGTTTCCCATCGGTGCCATTGGCCTTGGTGTGATACCGATACCAGACGTAGTACTTCTACTATTACTATCGGTACCATGTTTAGTACATGTACTTTTAGTATTTTAAACACCATCGGTACAGTACCGGTAAGAGAGGAGCTCATGGCTAAGTAACAACAGCCGCATTGGTCGATCCATCAGGTTAAGCTACGCTTGCCGGGGTTGGTCAGTGGGTGGGTGACCATCTTTACATACCGAGAGTCCTCCGTGCCTCGGAAAGCACGTTAAGCCGTTGGTCCCGGCTGTCATTCGTGGATCTTTGACAGTCGTTACGAGTCGTCAGAAGCCCGAAAATCTGACACCAGTCTTACCAAGGGGTATCGTATTACCCAGTTACTGGGTTGTGGACGTCAGATAGGCAGTCACTCCATGTAAAATACTGGTATTCATCTGCATCCGGTTAGACTGGAAGCCGACCCCAACATAGTTGGGAAAAGGCTAGGCAGATTGGTACAGTACCGGTAAAAAACTGGTGCCAAAAAAGAGATTTCTGTAAGTTACAGTGAGAAAACAGTACGTATTAACTAAAAAGTATTCCAACGGTACGAGGTTCCTCGTACAAATATGAGATTTATGATACTCGGCAGGTACCTAAATTTGGTCTTGTTTGGTGGAGTGCCGGTACCCGTCTGTAACCAATATCCGTTTGGAACCGGTACCCGACTGCAACCGGTACCCAGGTACCAAAATGTGAAGTGCCGATACAGAAGCTGTACTTTAGGTACCGGTTTCAAGCCCTGTTTGAAACTCAGCACTCGACATGACTATAATTCACAGGTTTGTCTTTTGTCGTAACTGCAAACCTACTCTTATGACATTCAGGGACATGTTAAACCAAGAATAATTGTGTAATTTAACAGAGCCGAGCATTAACGTTTTAATTAGGACATTAACGTGTTATTACACACTAATGGTAATTATAACCTGCAAAATATCATGTGAAATATTTAATTGTAGGTATTGTGGTATTAATTTAATAATTATATTTAAAGCGCCTGATTCACCATCGATCTTGCTGTACCACCCGCCAACGCCACGGTGCTGGACCGTAGCATACACACTATCGTGCGTACATCCATCGTGCTGTACGTCCGTTCAAGGCCGCGGTTAATGTTATCAGATTAGGCGCTTTTTTTGCCATTTTCCACACAATTCCCTAAATTCCTGTCAAATAAAATAGCCCTAAGTCATGCATAATATTAATCATTTTACCCTAAAAAAGGGAGAAATCCCTAAATGTGAAAACATTCGCTGAATCTGCTGTACAGCATATACACTAACCAGCAAGTATGATGCACGACGCTCGCGGTCGTTGGGGCGCTTGCTGGATGCAAAATTGCGTCGTGCAAATCCAGCAAGCAATTAAAATTTATAATTTATATAATTGACGTACGTCAAGGCTACACTGTCGTTTTGCATTGTACATCGTGGGTGGCCTTGGCGGGACATACAGCAAGATGGATGGTGAATAAGGCGTTTAAGGGAAAAGTCCGTAGCCGACTGCAGGCAGCAGCAGCAGCAGGAGACGTGTCGCCGCAACACTCTGGTTTCTATGGTATTTCTATGAAATCATATCGAATTTCTATGAAGTCGCCTGCTTCAACTGCCTACAGTCGGCTACGGAATTGTACATTTATGATATGATGTTATAATAATAACATAGGAAGTAAAAAATTAAAAACATACAATTAAACAACATCAAACAACAACAACATTCGAGATGATATTATTTGTTTGTAAATTGATTTAAAAAAACTCATAAGGTATTTAATCCTTTTGCCGAAAAACAAAGGATAAAGATGGTGTATTAAACCTTAACCCTCAACTGCAAAAGAATTTAAATACAAGCTTTACATCAAGTTACCAATTCAAGCCCAATTTCAAACCGGTTTTCTCAGAATTGATTATTTTGATTAAACTACCCGTTTTCTGAGAACTGAGACACAAACGGCCGGTTTGTGAATATGATCTTAATTGAATGTTGTCCATCAGAATACCCGCGAAACTTCGCGGTTCCATAACTTTTTAATTAGTCGCGATTTTTAACTCATATTATTCTTTATGTGCTATCTGAATATCAAAATATATTTGGCCTAGGTCTTAAAGGGTAGGCGTATTTTCCCAGCCACCGTAGGCGCGGGCTTGCGGATGGTGAGCAATGGGTAGCTCGCCGTCCGTTGTGGACTAGGCCCGGGTCACCGGCGCGTTGTGTTCCACACGCGCCTCAAAGAGATGTCAGCACAACTGACGGGGTCCGCTAGGGCCGATGCCTGCCGGGGTCGCGGGAAAGTTCGAACGGGTCACCGTGGACCCTGGCAACACACAGGCAACTGAAGGAACATAGGTGGGTTTTAGTCGGTAAGAGTCTGACACGCCCTCCCGCTCCGCCCAGAGGGAGAGGTTATTTGATAATTTACGAAACAAAAAAAAACAAAAAAGGGGTTTGGGTGGCTATAGTGGATGGGTTACCTAAAACTATGAAATACCTATGGTATACACGGATAAAATGGCAGGGGGTGACTTGCACACTCAATAATGGGCCCCCGAAAACTGTCGCTAGCACATAGTGACGTAGCGACAAGGGGGCAACATGTCCAGAGGTATTCCACGGCCAATTAAGGCAAGAATGAGGTGGGAGCTCTGTTCCTCGTCAGTGTCCACTCCAGCCGGCAAATAAAGGCAAGCCAGAGATAAGGAACAAGATTTCTCCCGGGAGATGGGTCCGTGGGGTCGCTACTGCCCAACAGCTCGCCACATGCTGCCCTGCGGGCTTCTGTATCTCTTTTGCTCTGGCTCCTCATCGTAGACCTGTTCCGGTAAAGTCAACTCTACCGGCATAGACTTAGAGTTTGGAGCGCGCAAGCCCCACCACGACGTCAACGTAGAGATATGGCGGTGGGGATTATAATATATTATTAGTATAATAATTTGTATGGAAAAAGAATTATTAGTACATTTTACAGTTTTTATTTGTTTCCTTTTTTATTTTATTTTTTTACTTGTGTTATACTCGTAAATGTTGTGTTGTGTGCCTTTTTTTTATGCTAAATAAATGTATTTTCTTTCTTTCTTTCTTAATTTTTTTTCTTTCCTTTCTTTCTTCATAGTCAACGCGGGCGAATCCGCGGGCAGCAGGTCATTGGTAATATAATCAGCAGGTAAACATCAATTCACAGTAACATCTATTCATTAAGGTCCCACCGCCGGCGATTAACGAGCAGTGAGCAAATATAAACGAGCGAGTGCGTGACGGCGAAGAGCGATTACTGGTTGGTATGCGTATGTACTATTAGGTCATGAGTGCGAACCCAGACAGGCGCTTTACTTTGTGTAAATTATTACATCACCACTGCTCTCAAAACGGTGAAAGAAAACATCGTGAGAAAACCAACTACAAAAACAGTCCTAGAACCAAACCTGCCTGACTAGCGAGTGTCGCCGAGTGGGTACTCTGATAAGCTCTTGTCGCTGCGACAAACTACTACTAGCTGGCGGTGTAAACAGTCAGCGATCAACTATTAATAATGTATTTAATTTACTTACACGGGACATAAAATCTTTTGAACGTTTATTGAGCGAAAAAATCGTGCTTAGTCGCTTACTCGTCGGGTGGCACAGGTGCCTTACCTCATACATCGATTACAACTGCGCAAACAAAAGAGGAGCGCCTATTAACAGCCTCATTCAATGATCCAGCTCGTTTGATTACTATCATTTGTGGGGAAAAGCAGGTGACAGGGTTTATAACACTCTTTTGTAGGTACATAATAATAGGTAATACCTATGAAATCAGCGTTTTGTATGGAGAATTTTAAAGAAGTTGCATTTTTCATACTAATATTTTCTTAATTTATTTAAAAACATTAAAAAAAAAATATGCACTAATTTTTAAAAACTAAGTTAGCGTAATATGCCACTTAGATTAAGCGACAAAAATAAGTTTTGACTAAGTTAAAACAAATAGTGGTCATTTCTGCGAATAAAATGAGGAGTAATTTTTAAGGTATTTTTTATGTTTATAAAACTATAAGTAATAAGGTTTTTTTACTATTGGTAGTTGTCTATTATGGTCATTATTCGATATAATACCAAGCAATAGATGAATATTTTAAATCATAGAAGTGACGAGGTTCTCTATTTGTGAGAAAAAAAAACGCCAATTTTTTGATTTTCATTTATTTTTTTGTTTTCCTCATTGGTTTTAAATGCAAATTTTGTTAGTAGCAATGATAAGCTTTGATTAGTTAAGATGTCATAATCAGCCTTTAATATTCCCACTGCTGGGGCACGTGGGCTGTTATCTACCACGTTGGGCCAGTGCGGGTTGGTAGATGTCACATGTTTTCGAATGTTTGGTTCTAGGACATGCCGGTTTTCTCACGATGTTTTCCTTCCCCGTTAAGATGTAACCTCGGTAAAACCCGAAACTATGATTTAAAAAAGAAACTACATGAAAATTATAAATCTATGAATCCGATTAAGCATGGAAGTATATTTCTGAGAAGTCTTCCTCGAGTCAAAGAAGACCTCAATGTCAAGAAACACCTCTGAAAGCAGATCCATACCAGATATTTAATTATCTACGTTTCGTGTCATGATTCGAGATGAAGAAAGTGTAAGCACTTACCTTCTTCGTCCGACGATGACGTCCGACAACTAAGTAGGTGTACGCACTCACTTTACGGCGTAGTTCGGCCGATGACGGATTAGGTGGACGCCTTGCATTAGTTTAGCGTGAATCTACCTTATTTTGAAACCATTTCAAAGAAAATATAAACAATATTTACTGACGTCCATTTCATTAACTTGTGGCGGCATCTATATCGCCACATGCGAACTACACATAACACTGACGTCACTCAAAATCCTGCATCACGCAAGCAGTGTTTACCGCGCGACTGTCATCGTATATACTCGTATTATATTTTTTGGGAAATAAAGATATTTATTATTATTATTATATCCAACATACCGACATTAATCATCGCGCAGTAGCCCACTAGACACAACACCTGTCTGACCAGAGGATCCTCCCATTTTATGGAGGATGAGTGATCTTTACACCCTTTTCCTCATACCACTATAAACTATTTGAAGTAACTGTCGAAACAAAAGTTATGAGTCGCACCTTAGAAAAACTTGAAGTGATCCAAATTCTTACTTTTAAATTAAATCCTTCAGATCCTGCCAAGAAGTGCTGAACAAAATTGTCGTATAAATTTCATAATTGCGGAAGAATTTTCAGCAAATTTTCAGATAAAAATGCAATTGGATGGTTATCAGCTGCTTTTAATTCCTATCTTGTCCAGTTGCTGGAACTAATTGGGGAAAAATATGGGAATGTATTTGCTAGATAAGATTTAAGCGATGCATTATCAAGGGGCAATTGTATCCTGCCAGGGTTGCGAGTTTGTCCGAAAGAGATATGGCGGCCCCGGCACACAGGCAACGTAAGGAACACGGGTGGGTTTTAGTCAGTAAAAGTCTGACACACCCTCCCGCTCCGGCCAGAGCGGGAGCAGTTTTTTTTTTCACAAAAAAAATAAAAAAAGGAGCAAATGTATTACCTAATTACTGGATTGTGGAGGTCAGATAGGCAGTCGTTCCATCTATACTAATATTATTAGGAGAATAGATTTGTATATTTGTTTGTTACGAATAAACTCAAAAACTACTGGACCGATTTTAACAATTCTATCACCAGTGGAATGCTATATAATTACTGAGTAATAAAGGCTATAATTTATAAAGATATCAAACGGGCGAAGCCGCTGGCGGATGCTCGTGTGAAATACTGGTATTGGCTGCATTCTGTTAGACTAGAAGCCAACCCCGATATAGTTGGTAAAAGTCTAAGCATATGATTAATTCTAAAGATCATGTTTTATTATTCCTTAGAAATGAGCAAGTTTTCGTTTTAAGTAAGTAGTAACACTATATGGCGGTAACTATGTGAACGTTCTCACCAACTAACAGAATATTTTCAACAAAATGTACTAGATAAGCCATGAATATTCGGCTACTGTTCGATTTTCGGCCTATTCAGCAATTTTTTTTGCGTACTATTCGGCCAAATACCGAACAAATAATGCAAAAAAAAACTATCATTCGGCCGCTCAATAGTCAGCCCTTCGGTCGAGAGCGTGACCGAGTATTCGGTAAACGGTATTCGGCAAAATCACTTTTCATGGCATCTCTAAAATACACCATAATAATTTGCCTCAATTTTATCTTACAAAGGATAACAAACTGCTCCCTATAAATTCCTATAATTCCCACTTTATCATGAAAAGCAATTATACTTAGGTTGTTGAAAAACCATGGAAACTTGGTCAAGGATTTACAATTTTATGGGTTAATTAATAATATTATGCTACTGTTGATTCTTATCTTTAGAGTTTAATTCATTTTAATTGAGGACCGGGAGTCCAAAGAGTATTTTGTTTGGTTAAAAATATATTATATTAGGAGATAACATTAAGTAAATATTTTTTTAAATATATGGTGGATGAAATAGTTTTGGATACCTAGACCGGATACGGATTTTGTTTTAATTGCGAACTGGAAGATCATATTATAATAAAAACTACCCTAGATCTAAAACAACTAATACCTCAAAATAGATACTAGTTCTAATATTTTTATATTTACGATATTTCAGGGATAAGGAAAATAATATGAAACACCAAAGATATTTTGTCATTAATTTATATTTCTTTGCCAACATCAAATACAATATTCTACACCATACCATCACATCTCCTGTTCTCCACATAATATCACAATTTTTTTAATATTCGATTATTTACAATAAAACTACCTAGTTACCTTAAAGTAGATCTCCAACAAATCTATGCCCAATCTATCTTTTAACCGACACAGCTACTACAAACATCGTACCACCGCCGCGCACGCCCGAACAAGAAGGCATTGATGCGCCATTTTGACATATCGAATCTTTCGGTGTTGCCAGTACAATACCAAAAAATTATGTATTAATAAATTGAAATCTAACAATATGTTATACTGCTTCATGAAAAATATCATAATAGAGAATAAATTACCACTTTGTGGTAGAAATATGGTTAAAGACGATTAACAAGGATTTTGACGATAGAAAACAAAATCTACTTAGTTAATGGCTCATTTTCATTAGTGTATTACTTGGTCGATATACATCATGCGAGGACTCCCCGTAGGCGTCGTAATGACTCTAGAGATCGGATATTCGGATGCATATTTACCTTAAGTTAATTTTTGGTTACTAATAAATTATGAAGTGGCTTCTTAATATTTATCATGGATATAAACGAAAACGAAAGAAAGATATGTATGGAAACGACTTATGACGGTTACTTTTGCGGCGTTAACATAAAAAAAACTACTTTAATTATTTTTTTACTACTCCTGGCATCGAGTTATTTGTCGCTATGTGCTATGCCAATAATATCGCAACCTACTTTACATCATTAACTAGCATTTCTATAGTCAAAATATCGAGATTTTTGCGATCGATACAAAAGTGCATTCCACATTAGATTCTATAATCAGAACTCTTTTGTCGATCCCGGAATCCCGGGATGTTTTTCGATACAAAAGTCCATTCCATAATACCCAGCCCCTCAACTTTAGGTAAATATGCATCCGAATATCCGATCTCTAGTAATAAGTAAAAAGAAAGTCATAAGTCGATAACACGGTCGGTACACCGTCTGCGGGGAACCTCGTAGCGGGCGTAGCGACTAATGAAATTCATCGGTCGGTAAAAAGCGTGCGACACATTCAATGAAAATGAGCCTTTAAAGCAACTGCTAAACGTGCGGTGCAGGTTCTACTAATGAAAACGGTTCCTCGAATATGAGCCCTATATGGCATGCGTTACAGAAATCTCCAGCATACGATGGATATCGAGCATACCGATCAATGAAAATGAGCCTTTATGAATCTTTTCCCCGTTTTTATAAAATAATGCCAAAATAAAAGCGCGCTGTTAGATTTTCAACGCTCGGCTTAGCACCGAAAGTTGAAAATCCAACTATGCGTTCTGTCTGTCAAGTATCAGACTTTGTTGCAGTATTTCTTGAAAAGAGTCTCAAAGTTCTGAACTACTTCCTACAACCTTTTTCATGTTGAAACTACGGAAAATATTTTACCATCAACCGTTTATTTTTAGTACTCAAATATACTTTTGTTGAAACACACAGTTTTATCTTCTTGAATTTTTAGACGTACCAGTACTAATATTTTTATTCTATTGTTTAAAACCAGCCATATGCATAATCTTCATACTATTATAACATTTCACCGTCATCTAAAATCTGGTAAACAACATAAAAATAATGTTCATGTTATGTATGTGGGTGGATTTACAAAAATGCTTTCAGTATTCAATTTTAAATACGGTACACACTAGGATAATAATTCAGGCTATACATTAACAGTATAAGCTGACCTTTATTTGTTTGGAAAACCTATACAATGCGAGGTCAGCTTATACTGTAAATGATAAATTATATATTAAGCTGCCCGCCCCGGCTTCGCACGTATAGCACTAAGTACTTATCTACGGCGCACCTACCTATCTACCTACCCTTCCCTACCTACCTACCGGCCTACCTACATACCTACCTACCTAGCCTACCTAACCTACCTAACCTACCTACCTACATACATACCTACCTACCTACCTACTTACCTACCTTCATACCTACCTATCTACCTACCAATCTACCTACCTATCTACCTGCCTATCTACCTACCTATCCTATCTACATACCTACCTACCTACGTACACGCCTACCTACTTGCACACTTACCTACCTACCTACCCTACCTTCACTTACCGATCTATCCTAAGAACCTTGTCCTGAGAAAAAAAGAATTATCCAATTTGGTTCAGCCGTTCTCAAGTTATGGCGTGACCAGAAAAATAGGGATTAATTTTTTAGATTATCATTTTACATACTACTCGTATGTTGGTATTAAAATAATCGAAGTACTCAATCTTCTTCTTCTTTTCGTGTGGTTAGCGACTAACCTGGTGTCAGAGTTTTAAAGCCGCCCATGGGCCTCTGACTTTCCCCACGATATTTTCCTTCACTGTTTTTGAAGCAAGTGATAATTATACAATACGCACATGAATCCGTAAAGTCAGAAGCGTGTGTCTTGGGTTCGAATTCGAGACTTATGCGTTGGCACTCCGACGGTCATACCACTAGGCTAGTACTCAATAAAAATACACGTTTACTTCGACCAAAAAAGCTCATTTCATCATCATCATTTCAGCCAAAATACGTCCACTGCTGAGCATAAGCTTCCCCCAAGCACCGCAGTTATCCCCCAAGCAACGCTGAATTCCTGCGGCCTTCACAAGGTCATCGGTCCATCTTGTGGGAGGCCTTCCAACGCTTCGTCTTTCGGTTAGGGTCGCCACTCCAGAACCTTTCGGCCCCATCGGCCATCTGTTCTACGAGCAATGTGCCCTGCCCATTGCCACTTAAGTTTGGCAATTTTTCGGGCTATGTCGGTTACCTTGGTTCTCCTACGGATCTCTTCATTTCTGATTCGATCACGTAGGGAAACTCCAAGCATAGCCCTCTCCATTGCCCTTAGGGTTACTTTTAGCCTTCTGATAAGGCCCATTGTGAGCGACCACGTTTCTGTGCCATAAGTCATCACTGGCAACACGCACTGGTCAAAGACTTTCGCCTTGAGACACTGCGGTATGTGGGACGAGAAGATATTGCGTGGCTTCCCCAACGCTCATTTAAACATACAATTAAAAACTACAACACAACAACACGCCAGTATTCTCTGAAGAGGAGGTGATATACACCTACATTTCGCCAGTTATGTTTAAATCCCATGTAACAAGGGATGAATTAAAAAGACTCACATCAACATATTACAAACTTCGATTGCTCAGTACATGCAATGCACCATACAGCTATGGTTCAGATACTGACAATTGAACCTCTACGCGAATGCATTCAGGATGCCACAGGAGCTAGCCCGAACCCTGCGCACCAGGGATATGCATCGTTTTCGCATAGTAGAATAAAAAAGTCTACTTGCGACTCGGTGAACATCCCTGATGCGCTACAGAATCGGGGCAGTCTCACCAGCACATTATTAAATTTCACTCGCAAGGTGATGTACTGTCTGCGCGTGTATGAAACCCATATTATGCAGTTAGTCTTTTTGCAGAAAAAAATACCATCCCATCTTCCTAGAGAAAAGTGTATAATTATAATAGTTATTTGATTCAGGCGTGACCTTGCGGAAATCCATTATAAAATACAATAGACGTAGATTTATGTTTAGTAACCTATAACTACGTCGTGTTGGCCCACCGTGTTCGAAATCGCGACAAGTCAATCGTCATCCTGAGGATGCCTCGTTGAGAGGTGAAACACGTGGCGATTTCTTACAGGGTTTTTTATGACTCTTTTGGAGTAGTTAAATGGAATAGGTTACTAAATATATCTACGTCTATTGTATTTTAGAGTAAACAGGGTGGCAGGGGAGTCCGTGGCTAAGTAATAACGGCCGCACGGGTCGATCCATCAGGTAAAGCTACGTTTCTCGGGGTTGGTCTGTGGATGGGTGACCATCTTTACATACCGAGACCCGTCCTCACCTCGTAAAGCACGTTAAGCCGTTGGTCCCGGCTGTCATTCGTGGATCTTTTGTAAAATACTGGTATTCAGCTGCATTCAGGTAGACTGAAAACTGACCCCAATATAGTTGGGAAAAGGCTAGGCAAATTGGATTTACAGGGAGGCAGGGGCATTACCGAGCAAACTGATACCATGGATTCAATACATGATTCTTGAACACAAAAAAAAATCAATTCGTGTCGATGTCGATAACAGCCTGTATAATATTCATTTGATTTATCCAAGAAAGGCCTAACGAAGACAAATAACTAATCCAAAGCAACGATGGATGAATTGTGTGTAAGATGATATGGCTAGACTAGAAAGGGAGTGATGAGATGACTGTTAGTAGAGATCAATGAAAAATTGGAACATGTTGCACTGAGCCCAAATAAAAAGATGAGGGAACAGGATATGTTTATGATTTTTTAAGTGTGTTTTATCCATTGAAACAGAAAACAGTAAAACTCATATAGACAATCTAATAACACATAGTAGCTAGCTACATTTAGTGAAGCAAACGTACGTAAATCCTTTTAGGAATCTGTTGCGTAGGCAGTATACCTTTCTGTAGGGGACTGGACATACCCCTGAAATCGCCTTAGGAGGACTGAGCAGTATGTCCGACCGTAATGTGTATTGGTCAAACATTAAGGACTTAGTGGAATTATGCAGATGGGATAGTCTAAGTGGACTCGATTTCTGCCTATACATATCAAGATACCAAAGGCAGGTTAAATGGTGACTGCGGGTTTGTCCGAAAGAGATATCGCGGCCCCAGCACACAGGCAACGGAAGGAACACGGGTGGGTTTTAGTCAGTAAAAGTCTGACACACCCTACCACTCCGCCCAGAGCGAGAGAAGTTATTTGATAACTTCCCACTCTCAAAAAAAAAAAGATAATTCAATCTGCCGATAGAGCATTTTCCCAACTATGTTGGAGCCGGGTTCTAGACTAACTGGATGCAGCTGAATACCAGTATTTTACATGGAGCGACTGCCTATCTGACCTCCACAATACAGTTAATGGGTAACACGATATCCCTTCGTTAGACTGGTTGTCAGACTTCTGACTACCCGTAACGACTGTCAAATATCCACGAATTTCAGCCGGGACCAACCGCTTAACGTGCCTTCAGAGGCACGGAAGGGTGTTGATATACAGGGTGGCAGGGACATTGCCGCGAAAACTGTTACCATGGATTCAGTACATGATTCTGAACCTCCCTGCGTTGAAATTTTATGAAAGTTATTAAAATAAAAAAAAACAGCTGTTTCAGAGAAAAGTGCAATACCTACGCGGTCAAAATGTATAGAACACCAACTTTTTTTCTAAATATCCGTACGACCGACATAACTTTGCATTAGTACCCAAGCAAAACAAAGAGCATACCTAGCAAAAAAGAAATCGGCCTCCAACTTCTAAATTACATTAAAAAATATGGTGGCCTATCTTAAATCTTAATCTATGAAAATCCATTATAACTGAAACAAATATTTATTTATTCCTAATAACATGTTTTATGAAAGTAACAAGATATTCTTGTATTTACTTGCGTTTATTTCAGTTTTAAGCAAAACAAAATTTTCCTTGATAGATCTTGAACCCCGACTTAGGCACTCATCGTTTGGGCACGCCACAATTGCGGCGATAAGTCACCTCTTTGAGGAGTGGCTAGAGAGGCGCCACGGCGTCCTCACCTTCCGCCTGACGCAGGTCCTCACCGGACACGGTTGTTTCGGGAGGTTCCTGTTCAGGATAAAGCGGGAGGAAACGCCCGGGTGTTACCATTGTGTGGATCGCCCGGAGGACACGGTGGAGCATACGGTGGAGGTCTGCCCAGCTTGGGCGGGGCACCGCCGTGTCCTCACAGAGGCGATCGGCAGCGGAGATCTCTCGTGTCCGGCCCTGGTTCAGGCCATGGTCCGGAGCGAGAGTGCATGGGAAGCCGTCACTTCCTTCTGCGACGCAGTAATGCTCGCGAAGGAGGAGGCGGAGCGCGCGAGGGAAATGCAAGATGCGCGCCCTCGCGCCCCTAGTTGCCGCAGGAGACGCCCCGGGCGTCGGAAGTCGCGAGCCGACTTCCGGCCACCGTAGGCGCGGGCTAGCGGACGGTGGAAAATGGGTAGCTCGCCGTCCGATTAGGACCAGGCCCGGGTCGACGGCGCGTTGTGTTCCACGCGCGCCTCAAAGAGATGTCAGCACCAACTGACGGGGTCCGTAAGGGCCAATGCCTGCCAGGGTTGCGAGTTTGTCCGAAAGGGATATCGCAGCCCCGGCACACAGGCAACGGAAGGAACACGGGTGGGTTTTAGTCAGTAAAAGTCTGACACTCCCTCTCGCTCCGCCCAGAGCGGGAGGAGTCATTTGATGATTTCCCAACCAAAAAAAAAAAAAAAGGCACTGGTTTCTAAAGATTTGTTCACAACTAATTACAAAGTATTAATTGCTTTAACATCCTTCCATTGAAGGACAATACAGAAAGCAGAACAAATAAAATTTCCACTCAACAAGAGTAATCCAAATCACTACTCAAACACCAATACAAAATCAATCAACACCAGTATTTCATCACGAAAAAGAAAAAACAACAGTCTCACGTCAAATGAGTTCTTTATCTAAATCTCACGATCATTTTCTCGTCTACAGCTTACGATGTACCAAACGTCACTTCGATGTCCCTCAATGTCCCTCAATGTCCCGCTTTGTCCCGCTATGTCCCGATATCATGTCATTTTCCACCCCGACGACTATCCGACGACCCAACTGCGTGACGACGCGACGTGAAAAATAACCTACCTTATCTCTTGGATAAGTATTTCTTTACAATCGACTTGTTTTTTCGCAAATGATTAATAGATTGCTTTCTTTTTTTGGTACGATACTAGCTGTTTTCGTGACTTTGTCTGTCTATTTATTCGTAAAATATTCTCCCTCACCGACAGCAGTCGCCTGTAATGTAACTATCGAGGATTTGATTTTGTGCATTACCTTGGTTTTCCTCACTCTCTGATGTAAAAGCTCGAATCTGAACTGTAAAGGTGTGTCCATACATTGAGCGGCAATCGTGTACGGCTGCCGCGCGAACATTCGTTGGTTTATTCCTGACTAGAGCGCGGCAGAAATGTGTCCTGCAAACGCCGCGTGTTGCTGCCCTGCTCTTGTCGCTCAATGTTTGGACACACCTTTACATTACAAGCAAATGCTCCCTGACAGGGTTAAACATGCATTCAAAGAGAGCACGAGTAGAGTCCTAGACTAGTGAAATCGCTTTCAAAGCGCTTCGTAGCCTACTACTCGTTGGAATGGGCAACTAGCTTCATATTTCTGACTGACCGACCCCTTGACAATTCAAAAGTGCCTGTAATTGGTTTATTTGAAATAAATGCTTTGAGTTTGAGTTTGAGTTCGTATTTATACGACTTTTTTTTACAGGATTGACTTTTAAGCTTTTCGGTAGCATATGTCAGTCCCACAAAATTTTCACTTTTCCGTCATCGTTATCGCTGATAGAATATCACTTTGTTTCAGCCCTCTGTATACCTGTATAATTCAACTAAATGAGACGAAATTCAAATCTTGTATAAAAACGCACACTATGCAGGCAGGCATATTATAAGTTGGGGGACTACATCGCTGATATAAATGCTTGGCTCAATGCTGGTCCTGCTCCACAACCACAACTATTTGTTTACATTTGAAAATACTGTTGGAGCTGCTGAAGATTTTAAGACCATCTTTGCATTGTATAAAATCAATTTCCTTTGTATTGTTGGGAATCCAACACAACACCTTTCACGCGGTCTGCACGCGCAGGCATCGTGATCAGCGCGTCATCGGTACAGGTGAGGTGCGGCGCGACGGCGACACGGCTCGGCCCCATGACCACTCGCTTCCACGGACTCCACCGCGCCGGACGATATTCCTCACTTATTTTATTGTTTGTCCGGGACAGTTTATTTTGTTATAAGCACGGCATTAAACCATTGCCTAAAATACAGTCCACTTTCATTGCTCAACGCGCTAACAATGGTCCATAGTTCAAGGATCTAGCCGTCTTATTTTTAAAAGTTAACGGTCTCGGAATAAAAACCTTCAAACTCGAAGCTCTTCATTTGCGGTCTTCAGCGGCGACAGTTCCTGCAGGAGTCATCAATGTCCTGTTCAAGAAACTTCGCATAGCACCCGCACACGCCTAGAGGAAGAAGACATCCAGAGGTCGACCGGCGTCGGACTTCGGACCTGTCGAATGTTCGAGTCATCGTCACGGACAAAGAAGAATGAAAACTTGCAGATCATCGTTTATCCAGTGGTTGGTTTAGATATTTTGTGAGTTCGTTCTAATTTAGTCCTATTCTTTGTCTTATTTCTTATGTTTAAATAGCCATATTTAAGTGAGTGCTTTCATTTAGCTTCAATTTACTGTAGCTTGGCACTGTGACTATAGCTTGTAATGACAAAAGTACGTATGAACATGACATTAATAATTCGCTTATATCTATCATAAATTGGCTTAATAATAATAATTTAATCATTAATTTAAAAAAGACTAATGTAATTCATTTCGGACAACGTACACATACAGCTAACAATAATAATGTCCAGTATAATAATATTAATATAAATGCAACTGACACAACAAAATTTCTGGGACTTATAATTGATGATAAGTTGTGTTGGAAGCCCCAAATAGAAGCTCTGAGTAAGAAAATAAGTAGTGCAGCCTACGCTTTGAAACAACTAGCAGCGGTTCTCAATAAAGATGCATTAATTACTGCGTACTATGGATTGGCTGAATCCATTCTTAGATATGGAGTTATTTTCTGGGGAAATAGTACGGACAATGAAGTAGCGTTTCGGGCCCAGAAAAGATGCATCAGATCGATGTTTCGACTTCAAACAACAGACAGCTGCAAACCCTATTTTAAAGAGCATAGAATATTGACATTACCCTCATTATACATTTTGGAAACGGTAATGTTCACTGTAAGTCATCCTAACTTATTCCAACGTTTGTCTGATGCTGTGCCAAGGAATAGACGTGACAATACTCTACTCTGTGTTCGCGGCGGTAAAACTGCTCTTTTGCATAAGAGCATTTATTACATGGCTCCGACCATATTTAATAAATTGCCCAAGTCATGGAGATTATTGGATGTATCTGGCCTTAAATTGAAATTGAGAAAATTATTAATAGAGAGATCTTATTATAGTATTTCGGAATTTATGAAAGAGGATAATTTTTCTTGATGATTATGTATTTTAATTTATTTTATTGTATAATGTATTGATAATTAAATTGAATTGACATTGAATTGAATTAATAATTAACTTGACATAATTGAATTAATAATTAACTTGACATTGAATTGAATTGATAATTGAACTGACATTGAATAGAATTGATAATTGAATTGTATTGATAATGTAGTACGATTGTTATAGTAATTTTATCATTTTGAATTTAATAAGTGTAGTCCCGGTTTAAAACCCAGCAACTGTACGCCACTCAACAATTTGTACGCCACGTCACGCGGCTGAACATGTTTGAACTTTCTTTTCTACTGTAATATCTTGCATGCAATGTATGTATACCATGTTTAAACAAATAAATATACTTACTTACTTACTTACTTACTTACTTTAAGTCGTTTAATGACAATCATTCTTATTCATAGCCTTACATTTCTCCAAATTCACTTTTCTGCGTACAAAGCTACATTATAACTTTTTTATTACCCATCTGTGTACGCAAATCCTTCGCTTCTTATCTAAAACGGTTGATCGCTCGGCGACGTACTCGTTACCTTTGCATCAGCTGTTCTTTTGTTCGCACCGTCAAGTCATTCATAACTCATTAGCTAGTTACATATTTTTATTGCTTTATATAAACTGGTTTGTAATCTCTCATTAGTTCATTTGCGAGTTTGGTACTGATGTTTTGATCGCTATGGCTGACTTATAGGTTGAAAAACTCGTTAAGAAACGTAGCTTTATGGAATTTAATTTTATTGTTTTTATCAACTACCTCTACATGCTCGAAAGTTGCAACGAACTTAGCAGCTTACTACTTCCTGATTTAGAAACTGGATATAATAAATGTGACAGCTTATATGTGAATTTCGCCAAATTACAGTGTGACATCGAGGTGTTGTTGGACACCCTCGATGACGAAAGCGAGGAGCGTGAGCAGTTCGAGAACCAGTATAAGCTGGTGGCGGCAGCGCGGAGTATGCTCGGTGCTCGTCCTCCCCAGTCATGCAGTCTTCGAGATGGTTCCGTAACGGGTGTCGAGGATGTACAGGCAGGTGTTTTTAAATAGAATTGCGTAAGGTTGGCAAAAATTTATTTAGCTATTTTCCACGGTCATTATCAACACTGGCTTGAATTTAGAGATACTTATTCAGGGTCGGACATTGACAATATTAATAAGTTGCACTACCTGCGAGCTTCTCTTAAAGATAGTGCGATAGTGCTAGTTATAGATAATTTTGATTTTAGAGCTCAGAATTATGAGTCTGCTTGGAATTTATTGTGTAGTAGGTACGACAACAAAAGATTGCTCGTAAATAATCATGTACATGCGTTATTTAATGTTAAACATATGGACAGTGAGTCATGTTCTCCGCTTAGCGATCCACCTTCTTTAGACATTTTAATTAATTTTCTAGCAACAGAGCTGACTTATTGGAAACTTTGCAAGACCATAATACACAAAGCCATAATAGACAAAAATCAGACACTATCAAATATAATTCTAATCTTCTTATAGCAGTGGACAAGGGCCTCACCCCACTCTCCTTGGCGAAAGAGAACTGGCGCAAACCTGCAGTACTTGATACTAACGATCGTAAGGAAGTCTGGCAAGGCAAAGAGCTTCACGGACGGTTTTTCCGGGCCCTCCATGGGCCTGATGTAGACTTTTTGGCATCTGAATCCTGGCTGCGTTTCGGCGATCTCTTCGGGGAACCCGAAGGTTTTGTCTGTGCGATTATGGATGAAGTTATCATGACGAATAATTACCGGAAATACATTGTCAAGGACGGTATGGTTGACATCTGTCGGGCATGCCACCGTCCCGGTGAATCAATCAGACATATTGTTTCCGGTTGTTCTCGTCTTGCTAACGGCGAGTACTTGCATAGACACAATCTAGTGGCTAGGATTATCCACCAGCAACTTGCCTTGCAATACAACCTTGTTGTGTCAGAAGTACCATACTACAGGTATGTGCCCGACCCAGTTCTCGAGAATGGTCGCGCCACATTGTATTGGGATCGATCTATCATCACTGACAGGACTATTGTAGCCAATAAGCCTGATATTGTGGTGATAGATCGACGAGAGCGCCGTGCAATGATTGTTGATATCGCTGTCCCTCATGACGAGAATCTCGTGAAAGCTGAGAAAGATAAAAAAATCAAGTATCTCGACTTAGCTCACGAGGTTGTCGACATGTGGGACGTGGACTCTGCAATCATTGTACCGATAATCGTAACAGTCAATGGCCTAATAGCGGAGAGCCTCGACCAACACCTCAGGAGGCTCTCATTGCGCGGCTGGGTCAAGGGATTGATTCAGAAAGCAGTACTCCTAGACACGGCACGCGTCGTGAGGAGGTTCCTTTCTCTAGAGAGAGGAACCTCCTCACGACCAGGGCTCTAGAGCCCTGACTACCGGCAGCTTGGACCCTGTTCCTGATGCCGATGGGCCACTATTTTTATATTTTTAAATGATTTTGTATGGTTTTTATAAAAATATTTAAAAATGTAAATAATAAATAATCAAAATGAAATAAAGGAAAATAATAATAAAAAGCTATTTATATGTCTTATGTGCAATCAGACTCATTTCTTATTAAGCTGTTGCATAGCTTCTATCGCGGGCTTTGAGACCGCGATAGATTTGGACCGCGAGCGTGGAGACCGAATCCAGAAATTCCGTAACGAAAAAACCTAACACTCTTGTCAGCGCACTCTGTTTTTATTTTTTGAAATTTTTTGAACGGAGCTTTATTTTTCGTTCTTTTACTGACAGAAAGCCACATAAATTCCTGACATTTTCGTTAGATGGCGTTACGTTGTTAGAAGCATAATAAATATTGTAGCGGTAGGTGAAATCACTTGTTTATCTGTGCCGTGAACAGTGCGTGTTTTGTGTTAGCGGACGTTTTGATAAATACTTGGTACGTAAGTTTGTTATTTGTTTTATACGTAAGATTATATACCATTTTGTTCGTGATTTTACGGTCTTTCTATAGTTTCAATGATAAATATTCCTGAAGAACCTACATGTATTGTAAGATAATAAAAATATTTTGAACAATATTAACTTCTCATTTATTTAATAAAAGAAAAAAAATTGTTTTCTTGTCGGTCACCATGCTCAAAAAGTGTAACTTGAATTAATATCAAAGACAAAAAAACAAAGGAAAAAAAAAAACTGCATAAATAAAATAAATAAATCATTATAATTGCATAAGTTGATAAAAAATGCTATGCAATAGCTTTACCGCGGCAGTCTCCGAGTGCCACACGTCTTTTTAATTGTAAAGCATTTAGAGCCCTGACTGTTAAAGATCGTCTTTAAAAGGCCAAAGTAGCAAAGGTCTGTTTTAATTGTCTTCGACCAGGGCACGTACAATCTAGGTGCAATCTTGTTCCTAACCGACATTGCAAGAAAAAGCACAGTACTCTGCTTCATTCACATGAGCATACAACCCCTAATATTGATGTTCTTACGAGTATACCCGTCAATAACTTTGCAGGTGCAACTAGTCCTCCGAATGTTTTGCTTTCCACAGCGCACGTGAGAGTAGTTGACACCAAGGGCTTAACACTGCCCGAGTATTGCTCGACAACGGTGGCACGCACCACGGGTAACTTCTTTGCTGAATCATTTGGCGGTAAGCTGGGTTTGTCGCGACGTAGTGCGAGCGCCACCGTGACAGGTATAAATATAATACTTCTCATATTGATTTGGGTAAAAAGATTCAAGTTATATGAAACCAAACTGGGTTGGCTAGTGTCAGGGCACGTCGCCCGTCATAAGTCACATTCTTTTTCTCCCGTTTGTAATTTTTTAAACGTGGGCCGGACCCAGATTTAAATTGTTTCCCGGTATCAAATACCATCTCAGCCAAGCACTCCCTATATCCTGAGAAGCGTTCCTGTAAGCAGAGCTTTAAAAAATACACCACTCGTAATGACGAAAGATGCTTTGTGGTAACCAATCCGCTGAAGGAAAAACCTTCAGTCTTGGGCGGTTCGCTTCGCGTCAGTTCATGTCACTTGAGTAGTTTCATAAAGCTTCTGTCCTCAAACACAGGTACAAAAACAAGGAGTCTTCGCCTAGCTGTCTAAATAAAATTAGTATTTTTGAACTAAATAATATTCATACCTGTCACGCGTGTAGCTACCTACCGTCGACAAACAAACCGGCGGATCTTGTTTCCCGCGGGCTGAAGGCTGATTCCATCAGTGTTCATCCTTGTTGTGGGCTGGTTCCACTTCGCCCAATATGCCTAATCATAACGAGAGACACGATCTACCAGTACTGGTTTCTTATTCTGTTGTTCCTACATACTAATAATATTTCTTAAGTAGATTCTATGGGTAGTGTAGTTAACCATGTCTTAGTTAAATGTTCATAACATTTTATAGTTTATCATATTATAATATCTTATTTCCTTATACCCATTTTTATTGTCCAATAAACTTTTTGTTGGTGATTAGATAATTCCTCATTGATGTGTAATTGTGATACAAAGTATCCATTTTTGTATTGTGGCGTTGTTTACGCTGAGCCTGAGATGCTAGCAGACAGGAGAAACAGAGTGTGCAACCTTACCATGTCATATTTGGCAACCTTATTTGCAATTCGACACAAGCCTGTCATTTCGAACTCGCTGCTGTGCTATCTAGTGAAGTTTACTTAACCGTTCTTCCATAGTTTTTCGGAATTCACAATACGCTTTGTCATATATCATCATTATTCTCTTATCCATACTCTTCAATTGCTTGCTAGTTATGAGGAAACGGCTACGTGCCTTACTCAAATAAAAGCTAGTTTAAACTCCCATCCTCTTATACCTCTTCCCTCAGAACCCCTCAACTCTTCCACTGTCACTCCTTCTATTTCCATTGGACGGCCACTTAATTCTACTATCATCCACAGGTCTCTGATGGCAATGTGACACAACTGCAGTGCCTTAGCAGCACACCATATTTGAAGGTCTTCAAGTGTTTGCCTTGGCAATGACGCGAGTCACTGAGGTAAACTACAAGGGGCGTCATTTAGAGGGAATAGATTCATATTTGCCCCCTTCCAGATTTTTGAAGTCTATGCTTCAACCCGGGCAGCATGTTGGGAATCCAACACAACACCTTTCACGCGGTCTACACGCGCAGGCATCGTGATCAGCGCGTCATCGGTACAGCTGAGGTGCGGCGCGACGGCGACACGGCTCGGCCCGATGACCACTCGCTTCCACAGACTCCACCGCGCCGGACGATATTCCTCACTTATTTTATTGTTTGTCCGGGACAGTTTATTTTGTTATAAGCACGGCGTTAAACCATTGCCTAAAATACAGTCCACTTCTTTCATTGCTCAACGCGCTAACAGTATTATATAATTTCAGAGCACAGGTTTGAGTACTATGTACTAAAGAGCTAACATTTACCGGGTAATACGTCTTTTATTGACTTGAATGTGCCCTGGCGGCTGTGAGTATGACATGCTCACTCAGATGTCTCGCTGATGGTGGCGCGTGTGTTGGATCATTTAGCTCCCTTCAAAATGGTTGAGCTGAATGGTGCTAATCCATGCGTCATGTTCGTGAACGGGCGCCGTCAGTTGGGACTGGTCAACTCTTAGCTGCCTTGGCTGATTCAAATTTTTTAATTGTTATTTGTTTTATCTTTTTATTACGGACGCTTCTAACGTGCACGTCTTTCTAAATTGTTCTCATATGTTTAATTTCAACATGGAAAGATGTAACCGATATTTTGTAACAATTTATTTAAAAGAGTGTCCGTGGAGTTTCTTGCCCGTTCTTCTCCATAGGTACCTATCTACTACGCTTTGGAATGGGCAACTAGCTTCATATTTCTGATTTACCAATTTCTTGACAATTCAAAAGTGCCTGTAAATGGTTTAATTGAAATAAATGCTTTGAGTTTGACCTTCGGCAGTCAGTTCCGCTACCCATGTATCTGAGTGCCATCTCATATTACGACATGAGTTTGTTGAAGTAAAGCTCATGTCATCGACACGAGAGCAGACTGCTTATACACATACCTACTAAATTAGAGCTTTTTACAGCCCAAGAAAGAGCGCCAAAACTCACAAGCTTGTCAATAATAAATAAATACTGTATTGTACCCGCTGTTTATGTTTATTTATTGCGTTATCTATGTGTTATTATTTGTATTTTATGTAAGTTAAATGTGTATATTAAAACGATTTCATTGCTTTTCATGTCAAATTGTAAATATTTATATTTATCTAAACAATACAGGCTTGTATTGTCTTACTGCAGGGCAAATATTGCTCTGAAATATGGGTTTCACTTTGTCAGATTGCACTAGAATCTATTCAGTACTTTTTGCCATGCGTACAACATAGAGACAGTCTTTTGTGTCTGTATAAAAAAACTCTCTGTGTTCTGTAGATATTCTGTTATGACGTAAGTACGATGGCAAGTTCTCCCTAGGTTAGTTTTACCTACAATATATAGGCGGATTTTGGCAGATGTTCAGCAAAAGGTCGAACTGTTATTAATCTGAAATATGTGTTGTTGACAAAGATTATTATTGCGTAAATAATTTTCTATTCCACATTTATCAAAAGCTTATTTTAAAATTAAACAACAAAATAACATAGGTACTTTTTAAGGGTACCCGTAGGGTGCCAAACTGAACCCTATTACTAAGTCTCCACTGTCCATCTGTCTGTCAGGGAGTTTTCTGTCTCATTAATTGTAATAGGTAGACAGTTGAAATGTTCACAGATTGTGTATTTCTATTGCCGCCATATGCGATATTTTAAAACTGAAGTTGAACATAGGTGATGGTTGGTTGGTCCATAAATGGTTGAACATCTTTACAAACCGAGACTCCTCCGTGTCTCGGAAAGCACGTTGGGCCGTTGGTCCCGGCTGTCATTCGTGGATCTTTGACAGTCGTTACGGGTCGTCAGGAGCCCGAAAGTCTGACAACCAGTCTTACCAAGGGGTATCGTATACCGTTTACCGAGTTACTGGGTTGTGGACGACAGATAGGCAGTCGCTCCATGTAAAATACTGGCATTCAGGTGCATCCGGTTAGACTGGAAGCCGACACCAAAATAGTTGGGTAAAGAATAGGCAGATTGATTGATTATTGGTGTATACGTGCACCCCAGTCATCAAGATGGTAGCAGGGATAAGTAGATAAATCTAAATCTCACAATAAATTTATTGTCTGAACAATTTTATTAACCCCCGGCGGTATGCCTCGTGGCAAAAACTTACATGGTATGCCATGCCATGGTGGTGGTCTATCAGACCCGGATTTTTAACTTGTTATTTCTCGAATATTTTTTGATAAGTAAGTTATTTATTATATTGTACCAATGTTTTTACTACTAAAAAATTACAAATCAACAACATTTATTAATTTTTCTAATTAAACCCAAGTAGCGTTTTGTAATTAAAAAAATAGTCTTCGTTACTCTTGTAACATACATTACTTACTTTTTATAAACCCGCGCGAACTATATGCCTGTCCTACTAGTACAAGACTATGCTCCGGACTAAGGTAGCGGGCAGAAGGCGTCTAGCATTTCATAACGGCCAGCTACTGAAAATTAAAATTTGAATGAAAATTAAAATTTACGGTTTATGGTGAGGTGGGTCTGACAGACCCAACCGCATACCGAGGGTTAAGACATTGGAAAGTAATCCATTCGTAAACATAAAACAATACCGATTCCTGAATTGCGCTAGATATTGCTAATGGTTGACGTAAATTTTTACTTCCTTCCTCCATTCCATATCCGAAGGACGAGGCTCATTAAAATTTTACGCACCTTTTTGATAACAGAACGGTAAGAACAAAAGATCCACTTGGTACTAAACGACAGAATCAACATGGAACTAAGCACACAACACATTAATACAAAGAAAAAAGTTACAATTTTAAAAGAAACACGATATTTTGCAGTCCGTAGGCACAGATCACACATGGAGTAATACGATTGCACACTGTAGTACTATAAATCAAAATTCAAAAGTCATTTATTCAAACTAGGCTGAGAATCAGCACTTTTCGAACGTCAAAATTACATAAGACAGTCCCCCGAAACGCCCACCCTTCACCACTTCCTAGTGCATTAGCTGGGAAGAAGAAGTGGCGCAACAAACTCCCCAGCAGCACAGCTGTCTGTTCAGTTAGAAGAACAAAAAAAAAAAAAAACTATATAATAGTATTCAAAACAATTTACATTACGCAACACAAAACATAATTCAAATTATTAGCCATATGTTAGCTAGCACACGCCAATATACCAAACAAAATCATCGAGAACTACACTCAGGCTGAAATAAAAACTAAACGTAAACAGAACTTAATATCTAAATAAAAAGCCTCCAGGCATAAAGGGCGTGCCCGTTTACATATAGTTGTAACTGGAAGTTATAAATGATAAACTAGGACCATCGATGTAAGATAAATAAACAAAGAGTTAATTACTAATAACAATAAATAATATGATCAATTGTCGAAGTCACTAGCTAACCACATATTGCAATACAACTCATTAAAAAAAACAGTGTGATGAGTAGATTTTGTCAATAATATGTTGGAATAGATAATGTTGTTTCGTCGTGGAGGTGCCATATCAATAAATAAATAAACACTATCTCATGCACATCAGTAGTGAGGTAGCTGTCACTAACGTCAACTGTCAGTTCACCACAAATGACGGGAAACAGTTGAAATTGGAGCGGTACGTGCACGAGAGGCTTGGTGTGGTGATAAGTCAGTGCAGTAGTTTATTCAGCTTAAATACGGGATCAACAGGATTCTACACACACCTTAAAAATGTTAATTGTATTCGTTCTTTACTCAAAGCTCCCGTAATGCCTATAATAGCTCAGTTGCTCATTCGAACTCTCATAATGTAAGGGCACCTTTCTTCCTAGATTACCGGGCATGCTTAGTTCCAAACCATAAACCTAGAAATCGTCATCCCGTCAACGCCGGCTGTCACTGAAAACCAGTGCTGTGTCTATCTCGCATAGAAAGAAAAATGCGTTTATTGGCATTACAAAAAATACACCTTAAAACCATAAAAACAGAAAAAAAAAAAATATGCCAAAAGGGCCTCAGCTCAGCATAATGTCAGATGACAACACAAAATGAACCACCTGACGCTGATTTTCAGCTGCAACCCACCAGTGCCATACGGTAGAATAATAAACATAGGTAAGTGTCTGTCCGATTATAATAAATAATTAAAAGATAGTACACATAGCATAGCATAAGGTCAAAGCATTATGCTGAGCGATGGCCGTTTTGCGTGGATGTGACGCATATTTTCCCCAACTAATTATTTTATCATAAGCGTCATGTTTTACCGCAATTAAACGCATTATCTTTCTTTTTAGGCAGACAGTCGTACCACGCTATCTTGCTGGCAGTTAAAAGACTTCTCAACTCGTAGTACAAACACGAGAGCTCCAGTACCCTGGCAGGAGTGAAACTTCTGTTCCTTTCTTAAGTACAACCATTTTCACAGAAATTAACATTTTTGCAATCGAAGTCACGTCTGGTTTGTGACGCCAGGTGGTATGCCCACATAATTACATGGCTTTTTATATCTCTCCATGTATTTCTGGACAAGGTTTTTTGAAGTTTAATAATGGAGTAGGTATTGGGTTATTTGGAAGAATTTTGGCTGTTCAAAGTTTTTAGAAAGCTAATTTAATATGCCTGCTTTAATAGTAGGTATTCAGTAAAAAAAAATATTTGGCGTTAGTAACATGTTCTGAATCCATGGTAAAAGTTGTGTCACGATGGCCCTTTCCATCGTAACTAAAATTTTATTGTTTTAATTTGGGCATATTATAACATCACACATTGGCAGTATTTCCCTTGACATCTCCATCTTAGATAATATTATTATGCATATACTTTATTAGAAATGAGTTCATGAAAACAACAAATCATTTCTTATAGAAAAGACTCGTAGGTGGTACAACTACGAGTCTTTTCTCGGAATTGTTTTCTCACTTTGATCAAAACAAGATCCACGTATATCTTATCTAATCTCTTCTCGAAATTGTCACAGAAAGCGATTAACTGTAAATGGATTTAAGCTCTACACACACACAAGGCGGGTGCGTGTCACGCACGAAACACGTGTGCGGCTCCCGCTACCGACCCGCTCCGCGCACGCGTTTCGTTTGAAAGAAAGAAAGAAAGAAAGAAAAATGTTTATTTGGACACAGTTCGTGAAACACAAAATACAAAATAAAAAAGTGACAATAATATTTAACAATAATACGAGTAGTGTGTGCTTCACGGCTGCGCCAAAAAGGTTCATTTCAGCATTAATGCCAGACAGATGCTGTCTGACGCTGGTTTTCTAATGAACCTTTTTGTTTTTTTTTTTTTGCTGACATCCTTAATATACAAGGAATGACAATATATACAAGCCCGCCGTACTCCCGTCCCGACCCGCGCCCGACGCGCACCCGCCTTATAAGTGTGTGTTGAGCTTTAGGGTGAATTTCACCGATGAAACTAAACGCGATCAGCACAAGGCAGCCAGTGTCAACATTGTTGTGACAGCTCTTAAACGTGGTTTAGATTTAATCATCGCGTTCAGTTTCATTGGTGCATTGGTTCTGAGAAGCATATTAGTTTATCTATAGTCGTTAATAATTATACCGCAGCATCAGAGGTAGTACACAACAGTGATAGCCTAGTGGTGTGACCGTCGGACTGCCAAGTCATAGGTCTCGAGTTCGAACCCAAGGCACACACCTCTAACTTTTCGGATTTATGTGCGTAATGTATAATTATCACTTGCTTTAAAAACGATCAAGGAAAACATCGTGAGGAAACCAGCATGCCTAAGAGATATTTCTTGACGGCATGTGAAGCCAAGTCAGAGGCCCATGGGCGGCTTTAAAACTCTGACACCAGGTTGGTGCCGTGTCTTGTCGATGACGACCCTGTAATAGTTGGCGATGTAGTTTCAGAAGAAGATGAAGCTATCGATGTATGTGTGTGTGTCGATAAAAGTAACTGCTTTGTTGTGTCGTTATTGCAAGTAACTGTAGTGACATTCCACCTCATCCGTATTTCGATTCAGCTTCAATCTAAACCAATAAAATATCGTTTTCGATATTAAACTTTTTGCATCAGATTTTATTTTTTATATTTATCAGCTCTCCAAGACCTTCATCATCCTTTAGAGCAGTGGTGGTCCAGAGATTACGGCCGTGACTTACGAGTTGTAGGTCATAGGTTCAAACCCAGATAGGCACTTTACTTTGCGTTAATTATTTCATCACCACTGCTCTCAAAACGGTGAAGGAAAACATCGTGAGGAAACGTCTTAGAACCGAAAATTCAGTAAAAAGTACACCAATACTCTAAACAAAGATACTTTAAAAATACCTGAATAACAAAATCTTGAATAGGTAGACTCTTCCAAACATTTTGAATAGGTGCCCAAAGTCCATATTTCCTCGTTTCGCCTCGTAACTCCGTGTACGATGATAAATATACCGCGAACCGGTTCAAACTCGATTGGGCCAGTTACCACTGTCTCGTTTGTCATTGGATTTGATTGTGTGTTGTGACAGTTTTTGTGAACTTTTGTAGAGGTATGAACTGTGTGAGAATAGATCATGACGTGGTTAAAATATTAGATGGTCAGCAAGGTGGTTGTGAGACCGACTGTCTAGGTTGTGCTGTTGTACAATATTGTCCTCGTTAAAGCCATAGAATACTTTATTTATTTCAGATAGAGTCCATAGTGTTAGTAACTATTTTACTTACGCCACGATACCCCACACACACATACATACATCAACAACTACCAAAATACACATCTGTACTTTCACTTACACTACACACGTTTTCTTTTTATTTTCACTAGTACATAACCTTATATTTGACAATATCTCATTCTAAATTTACTTGTATGCTCACAATAATCGCTCGACCTTTTAATGTAATGCGAAGACTCTGCCGCTCAAGACACAGGATTTTCCTAGTTTGGGGGGCAGGGTACATACTCTTATTGGACTTTTGGCCTCATTACCTACCTTTTGTATAACACCATCCTGTATAACTACTTATTGTCAAAGTTTGCTTTTTGTGAATAAAAATTAATTAATTAATTTATTTATTACTTAAGAGGCTTACAACAGCTAAAGCGCGGTCACTGTCGAACTGCATAGAAAAGAAGGAGAAGCGCGATGTCACAACGCAAGTAATTTATTGCAAAATATGAATAATTATCTATTTACAAAAAATCTATAGATTGAACTAAAAAATTAAAACACTATTACGGTAATATGTTGCTTGTAGAATAATCTGACAAAAATCAGAACGATTGCATGTCTAATAATATGATTTTAAAACGTTAAAAGAATTTTTTTGAGGTTTATTCGTGTTTTTTTTCTGTCATATCAAATTAGTTGTATTATATTTTCAACACACTATCTTACTAGCATATATCCTGAAGAATATCATAGTATATGTTTCTGATTTTGTTTACTGCAGTGAATAGTGAATAGTGTAGTAGTAGTGGTAGTGGATAAATACTTTTAGGCACTTTAAAACTTACGTTTAGGCACGTTTAGGTCCTGTAGTCCCCTTAACATCTTGTGTTAGTAGGTACATACAATTAAAATTAAAATTCAGCGTTAAGCTGCATCCACCTCCGCAACATCAGGAATCTCATCGATCTGCGAACACACTTGGAATACTGTTGGTGCTGCCGCGAACACGTGACATCAGGTATGCACATCTTTTTCTAATAGTGTCAGCAAAACCATCAATGTTATTATCCGCAAACATCCCTGATACCTGTCGATATATTCTGCAAAAAACTCACCGAGAAAACTAACTTGAAGTGAATGAGCATAAAGTTTTTTATTTGATGACTTTTATAAAACTACCCATGATCTTGCTATTTTAAAACATACCAAATACCATACCCAAAAGGTACCAAAAATTGTTACGATGTCCGTTTGTCTGACAAAAGGCTTTATCAAAGTAATGAGAAACTTACCTATCCGGTCTTATTACACAACAAGATAAGTTTTTCCTTAAACCTGGTTTAAAGTTAAACCATCAAGCCAGTTTTTGAAATAAGAATCTAGCAGTCTTCTTCTTCTTCTCAGCGTGTCCATGGTAATCTAAATCAAGACTAACCAAAATTGAAATATACCTAGTTATTTTTACAAAATTGACAATAATAATTTTGTCCGGCACTGAGGTTGCCAGTTTTGTATTAAGAACTTTATCTAAATCGGAATAAAGATCGAAATTCAAAAACTGGCTCGGGCTTTAGTTAGGTCTTGTTTTGTATACGAATCAAGTTTTTCAACACTGTCCATATAACTACCTAAAATAAAGCCTCTTACATTCTCCTGTAATGAATATTCCATTTAGTTTAGCATAAACTTTTAATTCTTAACAGCTTTTTACATTTAATTCTCGAATCCAATAACGATTCTTACAAAAACGAAAAAGACCTTTTAAAGCGCTCACCAATAGTAAGCACATTTTCCCATCCGGGAGTGCATTTGGTATCCTAGATGTCAACACTTGCTTCTCTTACCAAATATCTCGTAAGTAATAGATAGGTACTTCCTCCCCTGATCCAAACATAATGATATCCTATTTCGTTTGCTTCAGAACGCGTAGCCGTACTAGTGCCTTGTTAGACGGGCTCAGGATGTTCAGTTACGAACATTGCAGATTTCGCACCTTCAAACTCGAGACGGGAGGTTTGTACACCTACCAACTATTTTTTAGAGCTGTCAACAACTATTGGGGTCGATCGATCAGGTTAAGATACACTTACCGCGATTGGTCCGTGGATGGTTTACCATCTTTACATAACAAGACTGTTCCGTGCCTCGGAAAGCACGTTAAGCCGTTGGTCCCGGCTGTCATTTGTAGATCTTTGACAGTTGTTACAGGTAGTTAGAAGCCCAAAAGTCTGACAGCAGTCTTACCAAGGGATATCGTGTTACCTAGTAACTAGGTTGTTGGAGGTCAGATAGGCAGTCGCTCCATGTAAAATACTGTCATTTAGCTGCATCCGGTTAGACTAGAAGCCGACCTTAACATAGTTGGGAAAAGGCTAGGCAAATGATGAGCAAATATTGTGGTGGTCAAACATGGATCTTGAAACCCAAAAGGTGCCAAGCGTTGCCTATTTTCAAGTTTAAAGTGTACATTTCTCTTTCGACCCTCTAACTTCGTAATGTAGAAGATAGATTGTTAAAATTACTTTAGATTATCCTCTAAGAATGCTGGCTTTCTTGCACAAATAAATATAACTACCTGGTCGACCAAGCTCTGCTCGGATGAAAATAAAGAATGCTCATTTAATCGTATAGAATAGTACTTACTAATTCCATGCTGCCACGATAGTAGGGTACTTACTAATTCTATGCTGTCATGTCATTATTGACATGTTGTTATTGTCTTGTTCTAAACTTTGGGCGAAAATACGGAGATTTTCCCAGATATGAGACCTAAGACGGTTTTTCGCCCCCATAAACCCCTATATTGCAACTTTCATCGAAATCGTTAGAGCCGTTTTCGTGAACGTGATTACAAATGTCTATATCTATAAAAATCAATGCCACTTTTCGTTGTAATTTTATAACTCAAGAACGGCGATTTAGCTGATTTTGGTTTTGAAACATTTGTCATAGTCCAGGGAAGGTTTAAACGGTGGGAAAATTAGGGTAGAGTAGGTAGGGTAGGTAGGGTAGGTAGGGTAGGTAGGGTGGGTAGGGTAGGTAGGGTAGGTAGGGTGTAGGTAGGGTGTAGGTAGGGTAGGTAGGGTAGGTAGGGTAGGTAGGGTAGGTAGGGTAGGTAGGGTAGGTAGGGTAGGTAGGGTAGGTAGGGTAGGTAGGGTAGGTAGGGTAGGTAGGGTAGGTAGGGTAGGTAGGGTAGGTAGGGTAGGTAGGGTAGGTAGGGTAGGTAGGGTAGGTAGGGTAGGTAGGGTAGGTAGGGTAGGTAGGGTTTAAAGCTACCCGTGCGAAGTCGGGGCGGGTTAAGCTAGCTACTAATATTTATACATATATTGCTCGTTTAATAGTATAGGAGGATGTCATAACTTTTTTAAATACCGTATAAAATGAAACTGCTCCATCCTCTTGTAATGAATATTTCATTTCAGTTTAGCATAGAGTTTTCAATTTTAACAGCGTTTCACAAAATTGAATTCTCTAATTCAATAACCAACCTTTTAAAAACTAAAAATATGTTTTAAACCGTTCACCAATAGTTGCTCACATTTTCCATCCGAGAGTGCATTTCGCATACCCTGGATATGGACACGTGCTTCCTTTACCAAATATCTCGTAAGAATACACATCGATGCATTACTCTATACGGAACGACGGAGATTTTGACATGTGTCACTAGCAGATATCGAAAGTACTTGAGATACTGGATTTGAAAAAGTATGTAATATTGTGGTGTTTTATTTCTGGTATTCTTCATAATAATAGGTTCAAGTATCGAAATTATATATTTTTTACCCGACTGCGTGACAGTGGGAGTGTTTTATACTGTACTGAATCGACGCAAAGACAGGGTTATGTTTCTCATGCGTATCTATGTACCCTTGTATCTTTGTGTGGTATTCTTCATACCTTCGAAGCATCCTAACGGCTCTATCTATCGACTATCGATTCGTCTAGGATGCGCGATGGATATAGGTTTTGTTTTTATACCTATTTTTTTTTTTCTTTTTTATTAAATTTGGTTTATTACAGCTGTATCTATATGCTGTATGTATGAGGAGCTCATGGCTAAGTAACAACAGCCGCACTGGTCGATCCATCAGGTTAAGCTACGCTTGCCGGGGTTGGTCAGTGGATGGGTGACCATCTTTACATACCGAGAATCCTCCGTGCCTCGGAAAGCACGTTAAGCCGTTGGTCCCGGCTGTCATTCGTGGATCTTTGACAGTCGTTACGAGTCGTCAGAAGCCCGAAAGTCTGACAACAGTCTTACCAAGGGGTATCGTATTACCCAGTTACTGGGTTGTGGAGGTCAGATAGGCAGTCGCTCCATGTGAAATACTGGTATTCAGCTGCATCCGGTTAGATTGGAAGCTGACCCCAACATAGTTGGGAAAAGGCTAGGCAGATTGATTGGTTTGTTACAGCTGTAGTGGCAATCATGTAATTTGGTTTAAATAGGTCTTTATTTTTATTTATCTTTTATATAATTTATTTTCTTCAAAATTTTGTGAACGTGAGAACGATGTAGGCTTAACAGACTGTAGATCTGTGGACCATTTTATATTTTGCTAAGTACCTGGTACTTCTTGATAGGCCTACACTGTCTTCTCATACCTTTTAACACTGTTGAACCATTTACTTTAAAAGAGTAACCGTGGAGTTTCTTGCCGGCTCTTCTCCATAGGAAAGGACCAATTGGAACCGAGCACCTAGCTTCTGACGTTTCATAAGTGCCCTTGTAGGTTTATGTGAAATAAAATATTTTGATTTTGATTTTATAAAATCAATATGGTGAATGTTGGACGTCAATAAGTAATGTATTGAAAAATTGTAAATTGTTTGCCTAGGGAGCAAACTAATATTTTAAAAGCGAGAGTGTTTCTTTGAATGCAGAGCGGATGCAATGCGAAGGATTGTAAAGTAGAATCCTGAGCGCTGCGAGAATTTAAAGAGCGTCACTCGACCTTAAAATAGTAGTTTGCTCCCTAGGCAAAAAATCTACTATTTTTCAATACTGTACTTATTAACTTTTTATCACCCTTATAAATAAGAATAGTACCTATTTTTATTTATTTCATTTTCACTACTTTAGGAAGACACACTTATT
Source organism: Agrochola macilenta (assembly GCA_916701695.1). NCBI lineage: Eukaryota > Metazoa > Arthropoda > Insecta > Lepidoptera > Noctuidae > Agrochola > Agrochola macilenta. The sequence continues at coordinate 2,386,574 of OU753576.1, forward strand.
TTTTATAAAACCTCAAATTCTAATTTGAGAATTAGGGCGGAATGCATTTCACGCGTTTTTATTTGGCTCTCGCGCAGTTTACTTTATCATAATTATTATATCAGCCTGTTACTTGTTCATGCAATGTTCGTGATTCCAAATTCAAATCACTTTTGGTCCCTAGGGATTAAATAATCATCGGGCCTGTTCCACAGAAAGAATCTCTTTTCTCTGTTTTCTGTGCCTGTGGCCGGTGGATAGTACACTCAAACCTGGGTAAGTGAGAACTGGGTTAGCGAGAAAACTCTATAAATGAGAGTAATTGCCAGGTCCCGTCATGTTAACCCTTTAAAACCTCTATAAGCGAGAAACAGAAACCTTTTTAAGATAAAGTCGTTTTTCATTCGTGGACCTCTATGAGAAAGAATGCTACTTGCCTGTACCTCTATAAGTGACAGTCAAGCGTCATTTAACAACTACTATTAAATAGTAGATGTTGATGTCAAATTTTGACCATTCTTAAAGTTCGTGGAACATTGTCTTTGTTTGTATTGTTTTTATTCTTTCGGCTTTTTATTATTACACTTTGTTTTTTATTTTTATTTATGTTTCTATGTGTTAAGTTTTATTTGCGATCACCTGTGCGAGTCCCAATACTTTACTTTATTAAATTTCGAGGAACTAACTAACATTGCTTTTGCATCGTATTCTATTTTAATGGCCAGATGTGCGTCTGTATCGACTTATTTGTCAAACTTACTTCTGTTGATAAATATCAATTGCGAAGAAAGGTTCGGCACGTACTCATAATGTTAAAACGAAAAATCCAAGTGTTGATAAACTTAAAATTATGAATGCGTTTGAGTGCGGGAAATCGCGCAATGAAATAATCCTCTATAAGTGAGAAAGCTATAATCTGTAACTCTATAAGCTAGAAACTCGAGTTAGTGAGAAACCTCCATAAGCGAGAAAGAGATACCGGTCCCTTGAACTCTCGTTTATCCAGGTTCGGCTGTAATAGTCTCGCTCTCTATTACATGGGACTAAAAAATTACTGAAAAAATGTGGGTGTTACTATAGGTGTGGTATGCTCTTCGGGGATTATGTTAATGTATGAAGTCACGCAACTATATTCTCTCCAGTTTGAACAACTCCATACAAGTTAGCCGATCGAGTGTCGGCGGCCATTTTTGCGAAAAATTATTACATGTGGGTGGTCCCGTAACCCGATACCATGCGGGACCACTTGAAATTAAAATGACGATATCTCTAAAGTTCATTATAAAAAAAATATGTTATTGGAAACGTTATGAAATAAGCTAACACATAAAAAAGGGATATGTACAGTGCTTTTTCGAAATATATTGTTAATTTTTATCTGAAATCACGGGTTCTTTTACAATTTACAAAAATAAAAAATAGTCAAAAATAAAAAAAGAATTAATAAAAATCTAAATATTTTTATTATTTTACATAAAGATAATATTTTTGTTGCCACTATTTCGTCTCTCTTCCCGCACTGGATTCGTCTCAGTTTGACCACAGCTTTACACGGAATACAAATTCAGTTCTAGGCAACTTTAAATAACAATAATTTAATATTATTGTTTTCGCTACCGCTAACTGTTTTACCTTGGGATTTCCACCTCATGATTTCAAACTACTTGTTTATTTAATGTAACACAGTTCTTTTTACTAGAATTCAAGTTTATTCCATGTTTTCGTTATATTAGATCCTGAAGGTATCTTAAAATTTTGCAATTTACTTGATAAAACTGTTTACACATTTTTGAATAATTCTTTATTTTCAAATTAATTGTATTATTATTATTATTTTAAGGTAATGTTTAAATTATTTAAAAAGCAATCAGTTTTAAAATAATAATAATAATATGTACAAGTATATAAAAAAGGAAGGGATACTGCATCAAAAAATTCGTCCGCATTGCTGTCAACAGGAAAAGTGCTCAAAAGACTGTCAGCATTGCCACGTTGTATGACAATGCTGACTTTTTTGCTAAAAACTTTTTTCCAAAAATTAAAGAGATGAAAAAAAAAAACTTAAAAGCGAAAAATAAAAAATTACCTTTTAGTATAACTAAGCTCCTAAACTAATTTAAGTAACTTTTGAGGCGGCGCCAAACAAACAAATTAATTATTTACTTATAGCGTAAAATGGTAGCTTGATGGATCTTCGTTGACTATGTTTTAGGTTGGATTTTAGTTCTCAATTTTACATGGGACCAACTCCGAGGTATACCCTCCCCAATAAAATAAGAATCGTTCAAATCGGACTACTCGATAAAAAGTTATGCGTCATAAAAAAAAAATATATACATATAAATATATAAAATATGACTTGAGAACCTCCTCCATTTTTTTCGTCAAATAGGCACAGCTCTCTAGTCACGTGAATAGTTGACCAACCGCTTAGCGATGTCTCGATGAACCAATTGGGCACTTTGCCCTAGTGTTTCAACCCCAAACGGCTCGAACATATAACTCCCAATAAGATTGAAATATGTATTTATTTCTATACGAGTATATATTGTAAACCATAAAATAAAAAAAAAAAACAAAATATACAATGGGTGGCTTTATCGCTTTCCGCGATCTCTTCCAGGCAACCTTAGAATGGACAGTGATTTGCAAATATTTCCGCCGTTTGAGGTTTTCCGCACCTGCAGCAGCCGCCCCAGCAGCCCGCCGTGCTAGAAAACCATAAGAATTCATCTTATTCTTCCTTTAAATAATTACACGATTCGAACTTTTGGGGCGTACGATAAGCTCAGATTAAAATTTTGATTGATTGATTGAAAAGCATCTTGCCTGGACCTCGAACGATATGACTTGCGTCAAGCGGCAAGCGCGCGCGTCTTTGTGACTCATAGCATGCTGTAAACAACTTCTTTTTTTTTGGAACGAAGTTCCTTATCGCGCGTTGTGAAAGGGTGCTAGACGGAAAAAATTAAGACCAAAAGTTGTAACGACACTTTTTGCTATAGTTGTAAGCCGTGCGGCGTGCGCGTGTTTCTCTGTCTGTCTCTCTCTCTCTCTGAACTTCGTTCCATCCGGGTGTCGTGTCCCTTGACACCTCTCAAGTTTTTTGTTTCCTCCGCCAAAGTTTAGCCTCGGTTACACACAGCGATTTCTACACGTGAATTCCGCCAGAGCGGCGCGCTGAGCAGAATGGCATTGAGTACCCTGTCACACAAAGCGAATGCTCAGAAATTCTAAATTCAAATAAAATTGAACATGCTCAATTCTAATCGCGGCGAATTCAACTCGCGGCGAATGAACTTAGTCGCAGCGAATAGCCTATCACACACTGCTCGACGAGATCTCGCTGCTAATGCCTAATGGCAGCGACTGTTCGATGCGTGTGACGGAGGTTTTAATCGCAAGACTCGTGTCGCTTGAGCGTGTAGCTCGTGGCCAGCGGGGTAAGCATTTTAACGCAACATGCTACTAAGTAAACTTAAAAAAAAATACACCCACATCATGATTTCTCGTGTTTCCACATTATAAAGGTCAAACCCCAAATCCCAGACCCAAGGTCTGTTTCAAAAAGGGATTTAGGGTATCTATGTCAAAGTGACCTCGTGGAAACAATTAACTTGATATCAAAATTAAAAGGTTTTTAATTGAGTCTACTGTTTTATGGTTGAACAATTTATGAATTTCCAAGAGTTTTTGTTTTATTTAATGGCTGCTCTGACTTACTTTAGTCTTTTGTAAAGGCTTTTTTTTTGTCTTCATGAATAAAAATAAAAAAAAGAAGGTAAAAGATTTATACTTTTTTTTAGAAATAAATAAACTCAAAAACGACGAAACGAATTTAAAAACTCTATCACCAGTGGAATGCTATAATCATCACTGAGTAACATAGGCTATAATTTAAATCTATATTTTAGACTCGTGTTTGACAATTTTCTCAACTGATCGCCAATAGGGATGTTAACTAAGTAAAAAAAAACAATAACAAAATATTTCGATAAAACGCAAGTTGGGGAGTGCTGGCTCGCTACGCCACGATCCCTAAATTCAAAAATGGTTTTCACAAACTCACAATATTTTTGAACGACCTTTCCAACGGTCAACGATCAAACATACTTTACGTGTAGGGTAACCAAAAAAAAAATGTTTTCCTTATTTTATTTTACCACTTTATCGGCGTGATTAATATGTATACCGATACTAAATTATAGCTTTCTAGTAGTCACTGTCTCCGAGGTAAGCCGCGGACAGACAGACAGACATACAGACTGACATGGCGAAATTATAAGGGTAAAAATATGTAGGTATCCAATATTTTTTATTAATCTTTTTGTCGACATCCCTGTTCCCGAATTACATAAAATAACGTGGCTGTATTCTGCGCAGGGATAGGCAGAGTTGTAACTATAGTACACCCACATTTCGTCAGTTATGTTTAAGTCCCGTGTAATAGGGGGCGAGTCTTTTGCCATCAACCAGACACAAATCCAGCCTCCGGGCTGCTACTGAGAAATTCCAGATGGAAAAACCCAATAACACTTTACCCGACCCGGGAATCGAACCCAGGACTTCACGCTCAGCAGTAGCACTTGCGACCACTATACCAATGAGGCGTAAAGACGTAGGCCAATAGAACGCGTACTCAGCACGCGTTACAGCGCTAGCCTGACGCCGGCTATAGCACCGTATTGTGTTGCATTATGGCGCCAGCAGTACGCAACGCTCTATCGCGACATTGCTATCAACAGATTGAGACTGAGATTAGAATGCAAACGGGCTTAAACATATGGGATTTGCCCCTCTGATATTTGACTGATATGATCACTATCTCACTCGATGTTCATTACCTAACGCTAACCTACAAGAAAACAATTCACTCATCGGTAACTCTCACTCCTCGTTCAAAATTATTGAGAAATATGCGATTACAGCAACAAAATCAATTCAAAACAATCGAATTGAGAACTCTTTTTGAAGACGGTCAGAAGAGGTTTATCCGCTGCCAGTTACTGGCTTATAGTTTGATATCAGAAGATCAATACTTTTGACCAGTAGGGCTTCTAAAGGATTCTGTTGAAAACCAATAAGTTTTCAACAGAATCCTTTAAAAGTAACTCATAACTCTTTTATATAAATCAGTTCGATTTTCCGATCACTCTGGCATTAGAATTCCAGCTCAGAATCAATCCAATGAATTCGACAGAAAATTTCAGTCGCCTGAATCGAACTGGCTAATTAGACAAATTCTACGTATAAGCTAAATCGGCTTTCTAGAGACGCTTCTAAACGGGCCACATTGATGCAGCAATGCGTGGCTGCAATACGTTGCCAGCAATATTCTTAGTATGATATACTGAAAATATTGCTCTCTACATGTCTATGTAGTTGTGGGATCTCCAGGAAAACGCAGAAAATCGTTCAAACAACGTTCATTTTAAATAACCTTTAACACGTCTCTCAAGAATCCTCTCTCTCGCCATGTTCCTTTCATCCCCACTGGTGGCATTTGTCGGTAGGGATTTCTGGAATAAATCTTCCTTTGCTACCTCACCTTTCACTCGTTCCGTTCACTCGTTCAGAAACATATTATAGTTCAGAAATGGTAAGCTATACAGCCTATAAAGCTTAAAAAGCTAAAATTAATCCTACATCTATTTGCAATGTTTAGCAATAATATCGGTGTGGCCCGGCCGCAATAATATTTACAGTGCGTCGAGAGAATACTTTCTTGACACCTGTCAGTTTCATACTAACATATGTATTTTGCGAATTTGATCCATATTATATCCAGAAATTATGCAACTGACAGGTGTCAGAAACGCATTCTCTCGTCGGCCAGGCTGTAGTTTTGATGCAACATTTCGGCCTCATCTATACTCTGGCTGGTTTACTATAAAGCAGCATTATCATTGCCATTCAACATGGCAATTCTGCCAGTCTTCTGGGCATATTTCCGGACGACAGCGATGTACTCGTAGAGGAGAATTTCCACGCCATATCCTATTTGTTTTTGTTATAATGTGTGTAGTTAGTTATTTGCAAATACTTAGTTGTATACTAATGAATTTTTCAACCCGTGCGGTCGATCTTCTAGATTATGCAACGCTTGCCAGGTCCATCCGTGGATGGGTGACCATCCATTTCATACTCCGTGCCTCGGAAAGTACGTTAAGCTGTTGATTCCGGGTTTCATTCGTAGACCTTTGAAAGTCGTTACGGGTACTCAGAAGCCTGAAAGTCTGACAACCAGTCTTACCAAAAAATTCAAAGTCAAAGCATTTATTTCAAATAGGCCCTTATATGGCACTTTTGATCGTCAAAATTTACAAACAAATTGAATTGATTCTAGTCGCCCCTTCCAAAGGGAAGTTTTCGTATGGAGAACAATGGACAAGAAACTCCACCAAAGGCTGCCTGTCCAAGTCCATTGATGCGGAGCGAGGGACTAATGCGGGGCGGAGTTGCGGACTGTGTCTGTCCATTGATGCGGAGCGAGGTAGTGCGGAGCGGAGTTGCGGATTGTGCGGATCTAAGACGAGTTCACGCAATGAGTAATTTGAGCGGGCTGCAATACCCCGCGGCTGGGTCTTCCCGCTTCCCCGCGCCACTTCCCCGCTCCGGTTCCTCGCTCCGCTTCCCGGTTTTGTATGAATTTTTAAACTAGTTCGCAAATCCCTGTCCACTGAAGCGCTCCTCTCCTCTCCGCTCCAGTGGCCAGTCATCTTTTAAAATGTTTTATAATATTTTGTATAGGTACATTAGTTATATAATTTTATGTGAAGACGAACCGTCAAGAGGTACCGTGTTGTCTAGTAACTGGTTATGGAGGTCAGATAGGCAGTAGCTCCGGTTGGACTGGAAGCAGATCCCAACATAGTTGGGAAAAGGCTATGCCCTAGGCAGATGATGAACCACTATTGGGATGATCAATGATTTGACTTATTTTAGTACAAACATGGCACGTCTAGGAGCACCTAACTACCCTTTACCTGAGTTTCTACATCTGCACGGATTGGTTGCAGTAATTGGCGGTTCGTTTAGTTTGTAAGCAGAAGTTTAAACAGTTAGTGAGTGCGAAATTTTGCGAGAATTAGGAATGATGCTCCTGGAAAGTTTGTTTTTGTAGCCTAATCGATTTTGAATTTGATGTTAGTGTTGCATGGATAGTTCTGAGGTGGTCAGAATAATAAAGCTGAAGCGTAATTTTTTTTGTTTTAACGCGGTTATCTTGGGAACTATCAGTCGGATTTGAATTAATTTATTGCAATTGATAGCCTAATTCTTGAAGAAGGTTATAGGCTATTTAAAATCACGCTATGGCACTTAGGAGCCGGGCAAAACGCGAAAACGAAGTAATGGCGTAGGCGGGCGATGCGATGCTACTGGGTGGGACGGAGGAAAAATAAATTTCACGCAGATGTAGTCACGGGCATAAGCTAGTAAGTATTATAAAGGCGAAAGTAACTTTGTCTGTCTATCTATCTATTACATTTTCAAGCCATAACGGATTAATGATTTGCGTGAATTTTGACACAATTCGTCCAAATATGTTTAGCCTAACCCAAGCCGTCCAGCGTACCCTGGGTACTTTTTATCACACAGGAACGTACTACCTACGTTCCTGTTGGATAATTTCTAATATGTACACGAGAGCAAAGCCACGTGCAAAAACTATATACTATCACTATAATTTTGATGTAACGAAGCTCGTAGAGTGGTCGCCTTTGCTGTTTTGGACACTACACACACGCTGATTTGTAAATAAATAAAATAAAATACTTTATTTTAGATCATGGTGTCCATTTTGTTAGAAACAATGTTCTTATAGACTAAAAGAAAGAAAGAAAGAAAAAGTATTTATTAAGACTCGCACAGGAAATCACACTTTAAACTAAAAACACACTTAACATAAATAAAAAACGAAGTAACATTAATTAATTTTAAAGAAGGAAGTCCTGTACATGGCCAAAAGGCTCCTATCTCAGCATGATGCCGCGACATTTAAAATGTCGCAGTGTTAGTAATAAAAAAATAAAAGTAAACTCAACAATCACTACTGCGCCATTCAATGACAAATGATGCAACAATGATTATGATAATGAATTCTGATTATTAATGATGAAGGTCTTTTTGAAGAATGGTCTTCTCAAACTCGATCACTTGATTAGTGGCGTAATGAAAAGAAAAAAAAAGGAAGAAAATACGTAAAATAAAATATTTATTTATTTTTATTTACTTCATTGTACACCACAAAAATACATAACAAAAAAAAATCTAACACTACAAAATATACAATGGGCGGCCTTATCGCTTTCCGCGATCTCTTCCAGGCAATCTTGGAATAGACAGTGATTTGCGTGGACATAAAATGGGGCTGTGATTGGTGGAAATAATAAGTATACAATGTACTAGAATAGATACACAGATATATACATATCCTAAATATATAAGTAACGAAAATAAATAAAGACTATAGAAAGAAATAAAAATCGTTTATTCTACACAAACAAAACGGACATAAAAAGACAAAAAAAAAAAATACACATACAAAAGTAGACGATTACAAAAAAAAAAAAAAAAAAGTACTTAGATAATTACAGTAACAAGAACAAGATCACAACGACAAGTAATGTTCCTTTACGAGTCTCTTAAATACAAGTAATGATTGCGCGCGTTTGTTGTTGTTTGTTTAAATAAAATATTTCGCTATCCTATCTTGCTGTGCCCGACAGGGTCCACAATGATCTAAAATTATGTATATTTTATAATGTCCCTACCACCTATGTTAACATTGTGGAACGCAAATAAATGTATTGAGTATTGAGAAATCCTGAATGGTGCTTGTACTGCCCGCAGTCATAAAACTCCATTAACCACTTGTAGCGGCATCTACATCGCTACATGCGAACTACTCATCAAAGACCTGACGTCACACAACATGCTGACGTCACACTAATCCTGCATCGCGCAATTAGAGTTTACCGCGCGATAAACATATATAGAATCTCCCAACTTCAAACCTCTGGGCAGTTGCCCGCCAGAAATCACACCCGTCTGGTCGGAGGATCCTCCCTTTTCTATGGGGGATGAGTGAACTTTACACCCTGTTCCTCATACCCCTAAACACTTAACACTGCTCTAATTGCTGAGAGTTAATATTCTTTTCATTTTACTGCTGTTCTGATTTTAATTAAATATTTAACTTAAGCTGCTGCCTGTTCGAACAATAAATAATATGGTAATGTGAATATTTCTTAGACAATCAATCAATATGATACATTCGGAAACAATATGATGAAATGCACACTGCAACTAATGTATTATCAATCTGCCGTGCCTTTTCCGAACTATGTTGGGGTCAGCTTCCAGCCTAACTGGATGCAGCTGAACTCAAGTACCTATTTTACATGGAATGATTGCCTATCTGACTTCCTTTTTTTTTTTGAGTGCGAAATTATCAAATAACTTTTCCCACTCTGGGTGGAGCGGGAGGGCATTTCAGACTCTTACTGACTAAAATTCACCCGTGTTCCTTCAGTTGCCTGCACGTTGCCAGGGGCCACGGTATTATTTTCGGACTTTCCCGCGACCTCGGTAGGCATCGGTCCTAGCGGACCCCGTCAGTTGTGCTGACATCTCTTTGAGGCGCGCGTGGAACACAACGCGCCGTTGACCCAGGCCTGGTCCTTATCGGACGGCGAGCTACCCATTGCTGGCCGTTCGCAAGCCCGCGCCTACGGTGGCCGGGAATTGGCCTGCAATTTCGGACGCCCAGGTCGTCTCCTGCGGTGCCTAGGGGCGTGAGGATGCGAGATTTGCCTCTCCCTCACGCGTTTCGCCTGCTCCTTCGCGAGCATTACTGCTTCGCAGAAGGAGGTGACGGCCTCCCATGCCCTCTCGCTCCGTACCATGGCCTGGACCAGGGCCGGACGCGATCGGTCACCGCTGCCAATCGCCTCCACGAGGACACAGCGGTGCTCCACCCATGCCGGGGTCGATCTGACCTCTGCAATACCAATGAATTCCAGTGTGCATTTCATCATTGATCATCGATCGCATCATTGCCTCATCGCATCATAGGCCGTCATAAATACATTTCCCAATATTAATTCAACAGTTTTCAATTCAAAACAATACCAAACTTCATCACCAAACACATAATCCAAATATGGAACACTCCATACCCAAAATTTCGTATCACCAATGTGGTAGCAGAATATCAGCCTAATTAGCCGACCAAAGTTCCAATAATGATGTATGCTGGGTAGCAAGTCTGATGAATGCGAACCGTAGTAATACCACAGAATAATAATTGCACAGAAGGTTGGTGGCTCGGTCGGTGGGTGATAATCCGAGACCCCTCCGTACCTCGAAAAACCCATTAAGCCGTTGGTCCCGGCTGTCATTCATAGATCTTTGACAGTCGCTACATGTCAGAAGCCGGAAAATCTGACAACTAGTCTTACCAAGAGGTATCATGATAACCAATAGGTGTATTGAGGAGGTCACCAAAAGGCAGCCGCTCCATGTAAAATACTGGTATTCAGCTGGATCCGGTTAGACTGGAAGCCGACCAACAAAATTCGGAAAAAGCAAGGTAGATGATGTCTGCAGGTCGGTTCCATACAACGAAAAAAAACAGGTGCACGTACACATAGAAGCTTACGTACGTGATCTCCAACAAATGACAGTCGTCACGGAAAGCGTGTCTATATACGTACATAAGTGTGTGGGGTTGCGCTCGTTGGTTGAGGTGACCTTCTGCATTATTATTCCGTGGTTTTACCTTCCTATGCATTTAATGTGCATTCAGGCTCACTGAGGTAATGAAAAACAAACATTCTGTGGGAACTGAGCCGTATGATTTTCGGGAATGGGAGATTGGAGAAAGGGGATATTATTTATACAAGGTATATTTTCCCTATGAACACAATCGCTGCGAAAGTTTGTGAAGATGTTTGTTTCTCTATCACTCATAAACGGCTGAACGCATTCGGTTGAAAATTGGCACACAGATAAAACGTACCCTGTTTTAAAACATAGGATACTTTTTATCCGGTTACATAAAGTAATTCCAAAAAGAATAAAACCGCGGCGATCCGTTAGTTAAAATAAATACTAGGAAACACATTTTGTTATTAAAATATCAAAAGTTTTTCCTTGCGAGCTGATGAGTTTAGAATAATTCAAAACCAATCCAGAATAGTTCACGATTTTTTTGTTTCATCTAAGATAAACTTAGAAAACTAGGAAAAAACAATGTTAGGCGCAGTTCGCGCCCGCGCCGCAGAGTTTCGTGAAAACGTTTGGTGAAATAGTATCAAAATCTTTAACGATGTTATTTATTATAATACAACTAATTATTTTATAAAAATATATGTTAATTGCATTTGTAATGATGCAAGCTTTCTTTGATTGTGATATTTTTCAGATTTGAGCAGATTTACGACTGATATGAGACGACATCATCATCATTCACAATATCATCGGGCCGATAATAATAGAAAGAAAGAAAGAAAGAAAAGAAAGAACAAGTATTTATTGAGACTCGCACAGAAAATCACAAATTAAACTAAAAACACACTAAACATAAATAAAAAAGAAACAAGAGTAAAAAAAAAAAAGCAGTCCTGTACGAGGCCAAAAGGCATATAATCATTAAAGGCATATCTCAGCATAATGCTGCGACATTTAAAAAAGGAATGTCGCAGCGCTGGTATTCTGATAGGGCCCGCAGTGATGTCACGGAAAGATATATACAGAATGATGTAATAAATATAATAAAAAATAAAGAATTTGGTGTTTGAAATACAATAAAAAGTAAAATATATGTAGTCCGCGTGTCTAATAATAATATCGGTATCGAATCGATTTCAGTATAGCTTGGCAGCTATCACATATCGGTATCGGGTTGGTGTCGTTATCTGTCACAAAGTCAACAGCCATAAAAGACCTGGGAGTCACATTCGATCGAAAGCTCACCTTCCACGACCACATTTCCATGTTAGCTAAACAATCGTACCATAGGTTAGGTTTTGTTCTTCGTAATTGCCGCGATTTTCGCACCGCTCATGCCATTAAAATCATATTTAATGCGCTCGTACGAAGCAAGCTGGAAACCAGTTCTTGCGTGTGGAATCCCCATGAGAGTACCTATGCACTCTTATTAGAAAAAAATCAGAAAGCTTTCCTTAGGTACCTATACAAGCAGAAACATGGTTACTATCCTTACCTCTATCCGACAAAATTCTTATTGGGTTGCCTCGGATACAACTCGCTAGAGGTAAGGCGAGCTCGAGATCAGCCCACAATAGCCTGTAAGACGCTCCGTGGCGCTATTGACGCTCCTGATCTGCTTGATGTGCTGGCGCGCTTTTTTGTCCCAGACAATTACTGCCGGGGCAGAAGGCACAGGCTGTTTGCCGTGCCTCCATGTCGTACTGTTGCACGTCCTAAGTCGCCAATTCCTCGCACCCTGGCCGCGCTTAATGATCTCTTGGATTCCAACCCCACAGGTGACCTGTTTGCGGATGGATGGACGAAGATTTTATTGGTATGTCAGAAGTACTGTGAGAGGAATTTATGAAAGTGTGGTCATCCTTCTTTTCTTTTTTATTTTTTTTAAATGTATGTTTTCATGTTTTTATTTTGTATATTTTAATGAGTTATAATTGTCTCCATAATTTTTTTAATTTTAGTTATTGTAATTGGCTGTAGCACAGCTGTTGTAGCTAAATAAATAAATAAATAATAAATAAATCTGTTGTTAATGTGAAAACGCCCATCAGGTGCACAGGACATTTTAAGTAATCGTTTTAATTCACTACACCGTAGGTCCCATAAAATGAAAACTTATGGAAAAAAATCGAACCTAAGAAAAACTAGTTCAGTTGATTAACATACAAATATTTTATGCTGTGGCATAGATTTTCCGTGAAATGATCGGCAGAGCATCGTAAATAAATACGTCGCTCTGCAATTTTTGTTGTTGCCCGGAAAACCTAGATTTAAATTTACAACAGATTTTCTTACGGTTTCTGATACTGCCGTTGCTATTGTATTTGCTCGGCACTAGATTTTTTAGGCTCATTGCATTCCATAACATGCAAGCTTTCTTTGATCATATTTACGGCCGGACATGAGATAATATATGAAATTATTTTACTATTGTCAACTTCATTATGCATTTTTAACCCTATTTTGCAAAATATCTTTGTTGTAGGTATCTCTTTAGGTCCTGGTATTCCTTTGTATATTCTTGGCAAAAACATCAGAATCGCCGTTCTAGCTGAACACGTTTTTGCACCTTACGATTTCGAAACATATAGTGAAAAATAGAGGGCATGCACCTGCCTTCGCGATGTGACACCATAGCCAAATTATATCCTGCCTTAAAATTGTTATAAATATGAGCTATATTTTGCGTGCTCAACCATTACTCTAGCATTAAAATTCTCGTAGTTATTAGCGATTGAAATCTTACTTGTTTTTGCCGGTCAGAAATATTGAGCTTATTACCAGTACCTACTCCGACCGAAAAGACGTTTTCACGTCGAAACATCTAGTAACAATAAAAAAATAGGTGTTTGGTATTGAGAACGGTCTAAACTTATAAAAGCACTCATACAATTAGATATGATGACTAAACATTGTTTTTTGTCCGTCTTTGAGATTATAAAAAAATATTGGACACGTATTTTTTGTTTTGTAACGTAATCTAAAGATTACGGCGATACATTGAGGTAAAATGTGCCATGACGTCACGAGTATGTAGATTTTATACATACTAGTGACGTAGCGAACCCCACTCCCCAACCTAAAATGCGTTTTATCTAAGTGTTTTTTTATTAATATGATAAAGCAAAAAATACGTGTCGAATATTTTTTTATTATCTGACTGACGGTCTTAGTTTTTTTTTTTACCCAGGCATAATCCCTATTAAATGAAAACGCCCAAAAACTAGAAAAATCTACGGGCCGTTCAAAAAATACACACTAAAAGAAAAGCGTGAAGCAGAACGTCGACGTCGTTTAAAGAATGTAAAAGCGTCTTGGTCGAGTAGGTTTATTACTAAAACCAAGACCGAAATAAAACGTGCGCCAAGTAGGCTCAAATCATGCACAACCACGCATTTCATTAAACATTGAAAAGATACTCGTATTCTAGAAGAGGCCCTAAAAATAACATAAAAAAAACCTTTTCATCCCCTACATTTTTATTAAAACACATGGCAATATAAAATACGACTTCTTTACTTTACCATCACATATTAAATATGTAATGAAGAAGCGTGCGGAACCACAATAACCTTATGGAATAATTGCGTGGGAATAAAAAGTCCCTGTACAAACAATATTTTAGGAGTTCATACCTCAAAAGAAAGCAATATTTTGACCTTCACCTTTGAAAATGTGAAGACGTCGATTCAAATTGTAATGTCTGTTTTGTTTACTCAAAAGAAGAATGGCAGGACTTCATGTAATCTGGGTGTCGCATGTAGACTTTGCGTACATTCGTTTTTTTTTTTTTTTTAATAATTTTACGCAATAAATGTCCATTTGTTATTTTGTGTTGTTAAAATAATAGTTTTTCTACATATCAGTGTACTCATATCAAAGTATAAGTGCAATACGCATATTTATGAGGCTATCAAAGTTCAAGACTTGACTTGACTCGACGTGTTTTTGGCAAGTTGAGAGTAATGCACTACCGTTATGAGGCGTGCAATAGATTGTAAACAGTTCGACTATTAAAAGGGGCAGAAATGAATAGTTTCAATAATTACTATTGAAGGGAAAAGTGGCACTAGTAGCGGGCTTGTGGTTGCTTACCTTCGCTTATTTTAGGCTAATCAGAAGATTTTATTCTGTCTCACCACCTCATGTTCCAGTCATCTTATCTCATACAAATTATGTTCAATTTTTACCAATTGAGAGGATAAATTAACTTTTAAATTATCGCTATCTGTTCTTCTACATCTCTGTATGTCACTGAACTCGTTTTAAAAGGCTGTACCGATTTTGATGATTTTTTAAATATGTGTATATGTCCCTGGGTGGCTTAGATTCATAAATCGACCCAGTAAGTGGCGCTGTTCGGGCAGGACAACGTTTGATAGGTTCGTTAGTTAAGAAATATATTAGAATTTTGAATTAGAATTTGAATCCGATAGATACTACATTTATGAACGTTTACTGTTTTTCTGGGAAAAGTAACCCATAGTTAAGTTATTTAAAAAAATAATTTATGGTCAGAAAATATTTGCAAATTGCTTATTATAATCTGTTCTAAAACTATTTGACGAAAGTGTCAACAAGTCTGTTCAGGTTTAATTATTACACAATCACTCATATTAGGGGAATTTGTGATATATTCATGTGTATTTTAGAAGGTTTCGACTTTATATCCACAACTTTTTCCAACGAAAGTGAGGTTATAAATATAACCTCAATTGTCAAATGAAAAACGTAATTTCAAATAA
Source organism: Agrochola macilenta (assembly GCA_916701695.1). NCBI lineage: Eukaryota > Metazoa > Arthropoda > Insecta > Lepidoptera > Noctuidae > Agrochola > Agrochola macilenta. Next base: position 2,402,032 of record OU753576.1, read on the forward strand.
GAATTTAGAGTTAAAGCATTCAAATGATCAAATCAATTTGTTAGTGGCATTACAATTTGCCTTCCACATGTAAGTTTTCTGTAATGAACCATTTTTTTTTCGAACAGATACAGGCTTCTTCATGAAAAACCTTGACACTCATATGACTATTTCAACCTATTTTTGACGGCGTTTGTCTCAACAATATCAGTTATGCCGATGACATGGTGCTGCTGAGTCCATCGGTCGGCGGTCTGCGTAACCTGTTGCGGATTTGTGAGTCCTATGCGGAGGCCCAAGGGCTCAGATACAACTCGAAGAAAAGTGAATTCCTAGTATTTAAGGGGCGGGGCAAAAATTACGTGACTGTACCTACAGTCACCTTAGCTGGTACCCCCTTAAACAGAGTCGCTCAGTTCAAGTATCTGGGCCACTGGGTTACCGAGGACCAACAGGATAACGTGGATGTGGAAAGGGCACGTAGGGCGTTGGCTGTCCGGTGTAATATGTTGGCCCGCAGGTTCGCGCGTAGCAGTAATCAAGTAAAAGTGACTCTTTTTAAGTCTTACTGCCAAACACTATACACGTGCAGCCTGTGGGTTAACTACACACTTGGGTCATACAACGCACTGCGTGTTCAATACAACAACGCGTTTAGGGTGCTGCTGGGGCTACCACGTTTCTGCAGTGCTTCAACTATGTTCGCAGAGGCGCACACTGATGGGTTTCATGCTATTATAAGGAAGCAGTGTGCGTCGCTGCTGAGTCGTGTTAGGTCCAGTTATAGTAACAATTTGTTAAGCGTGTTCGCCGACAGGTGGGACTCACCACTGCTGCGCCGCTGGATACTTTTGCATACAGCACTGTGAGCAGTGGTCAGTTCTTCCCTGTCCTAATCTGTGTAACTGTGTCCTTAACTGTATTTTATTTTATGTGATGTTTTATTTAATTTTTATCAGAATTTGTTTTTTAAATGTGTGTAGTAAGTATGTAATTATGGATTTTTAATCTGAAATAAATTTTATTATTATTATTAATATCCACCTGAGTTTTTCTTTGACATTACTGACAATCGGGCAAGAAAAACATCGTGAGAAAACCTGGACAGTCTGAAACGCTAACCCGTCTTGAGTAAGCGTGGTGATCAGTGCTCGTGACTTCTGTGTATGAGAAGAGGCCTTTGCTCTGCTATGGGATAATAATGAGGTTTAAGATAATTTATTCTCATAAGAATTACACTATTCACTTACATGAGAATATTAAAACTAAATACTTTAAAAAGAACAAAAACTTGGGGCTAAATAATAGGCTGGTACAGTCGAGTTCACTAATATATTGGCAGTGACAATGTTTCAAAATATTGTAAACGTTGTTAAAATAATCATATATTTATCCTAACACAAGTAATTCTTTGTTTAAAAGGCGATCTCCAATAACATCGATATGCCCTTTAAAATTGTTTTCTTTTTGTTTTTAAACAAACTTGGACATGAATAAAATCTTATCATATAAACTCATAAGTATGTTACGGTAGTACAGTCAAAAATATCTGACTACTCTTCGGAACATAAATATCTAAATCCTCTAATTTCAATATATTTGGTGCAACCTAGGATTCATAAATATCTATACAGCTTTGAATATTCAACTAAATGGCCTTTACCATTAAATTTATTTTTGCTTGCCGGAGCAGAAGTACGAGTAATACTCGTAATGCAATGTTGCCGTTTGTAATAGGACTGTATCATTCTGACAACGTTGAGAGAGCTGTATTATTTGATTAATTAAGTTTTAGGAAATCTTAAGGTCAACGCATAGCATAATGATGATGTCACAGATTGTTTACAATTTATTGTAAGTCAAAGCTGTTTAGAGTTTTATGAAACTTACCATTGCTGCCTATTTCATAGAAAAATTGCATAAATATTAACTTGTGAACCTTACTTTGCTGTAAATAATATGAACAAGGGATTGCGCAGAATTTTTAGAGTCTTTGTCTGTAGCAATATTATTGATATAATCGTCCCCGTAGTTGGAAAACTAAATAACTCCGATTTTCTAGTTTTGAGATAAACGCGATTTAGTGTTTTTTTTTCAATTAATGTTCATTTGTTAAAAAAATTGAGACAATTTTACTGTCGGTAATTTTATATTTTGTGGACCTGATTATCTTTAATATTATGCTTAAACAAACTGGACTCTATCTTCAACAATAAAAAATAAAATATATAAAACCAAGTTGTTTAATTTTGCCACAACTACTTTTTGTAACGTAACTGCAATTAGTTATTTATTTCGGCTATTTATTTAGTTTTCCTACAACCTAGATCCATCTGGTAGAGTAAAAGAAGGTGAAATAAATGCAGTTATTGAATTTATCAAACTTGAAATATGTTTAAATGTAAAAGTTGAACATTATTACTTTGATATTGTTTAACTGTTATTGGTGCCATTAAAAATAATAAGCTGTATTTTGACATAAAATAGACTTTATTAAAAAATGAACAACTCAAAGGTATAGCAATCATTATAAAACTTTAAAACAACTCAATTCAAATAAAAATAATTCTTCATTGGTAATTTAGGAAACACAACTAAAATAAAACTCAAAAAATAATATGACTCATCAGGTACATTGAGTACAAAAATCAACAAACTTCTAATATCAATTACTTAAGACTATTGATCCTACAATTAAGTAAAATAAAACATTTAAAATTCAAAACAATGAAATGTCTGTACTTAATCAATACTGAAAGGTAAATGTAAGAGACATAAACAAAAGTACAGCAACTTAAAATAAAAACTATCTTCATACACATTAAATAAAACACGGCGTATGTATGTAATTTAAAATCACGTAAATTTAACAATGTAAATCCCTAAAAACTCAAATAATTTTGTTTGTGTTGTTAGGTTTCAAAAGATCACCAGAATGTAGAGCAGGGGTCAAAATAAGTTTAATCATCGACTTCAGACGAATCAGTGCAGGGTGGAGTACCCTGGTCTTCGTTTAAACATGGTAAACCTTCGTACCAGCCATGAAGCTCTTTAGGAATTATATTTTTCTTACAAAGCTGTAAAAGATCTTTCTTTTTTTGTTTTGTTATAGGAAGACATTGTTTATATGCCCGGGGAAGATCTTCAGTGTTTATAGTTGGCATTTCAGAGTTTTGAGCTCTTCTAGTCGGTCTCCCTGGTTTACAAAGAGCATTTAATAAATTATATGGCCCATCGTAATCGTATCTGTATTTAATAAAACCAGGTAAATCCTTTTGAAATCTTAGACATTTTATTTTCAACCAACACACCTTCTCCCCATTCTCCGCTATAGTTTTGTTTTTAATTATTTTTGAAGAAAGTGATTTTACATCAATCATGTCTTGATACGACAACTCATTTACTTTATACGGATTTACATTTTTATTTTGTCTTTTGGATCTTGCCCGTTGCATAATTCCCTTCCAATCTATTATAGAAAACGTGTCTGTGTACTTTTTTTCTTTTTCTATTGCGCTGTGCATCGAATCTACCTCCATATAACTATGACCACTTTCGAGATACTTTTGTTCTAACACTTTTATTGTCCCATGTGTATGTACTAAGTACAATAAAAATGCTGCTATGTACTGGTTCCGGTTTTGTCCCGAGCATGTGTCTGAATAAAGGGTGACGTGCGTGACAGCCTCGGGTAGATTCTTAATCCATAAATAAATAGCAGATGCTATTTCCACACTGCCTCTTTTGCCGTTTATTTCCGTCCAGATAATACAGTGAGCGTCGTTTTGTGGAGGTTTAAACTCATAAATAGATAAATTATATAAATTTAATTTTCTGGAATAATACATTAGACTATCTGCAGTCGATGGAATCTGCAGTAGACTTTGCAAGTCCATGGTGACACACAAATATGAATCATCTTCTTCCGACCTCTTCTTATCCAGCTCTTTAGATCTATAAGACGCCTCTTTTCGCTCTATATGCTGAGTATAATCATTTAGGATATTTATATTACTTTTATCTTTATTGTAATTATTACACGTGCTACATTGGTCCTTCTTGGGATGATAGAACGCTAAATTATATTGTGTGCCAAATACTTTCTTATAAATGTTAAATTTAACTGGCACTTTATTGTTTTTTTTCATTCTCTGTACATACAAATCATACATTTTTGATATTGACAAGGTAGGCTCTAAGTATTTCCTGTTTGATTTTTTTCTACAGTAATGGGAATCCATTACAGGAAAACTTTCAATGTGATTTTTTACGTCTTGTATCTGTTCTTCAGGAGTTTTGTTTGCAGGCGCTTGTCTACCACGATTATCTATTTTTGTAAATGCACCATGATCATCCACGTGTTTTACTGCTGTTTCAATAGGACCAGTAGAAATGCAAAGAGTGGACATAAAATAATTCTTGCATACTTGTTCAAATACAGTCTTATTTTTATAAAAACCATATTGTCTGCTAGTACTTCTTTGTTTGTCGATCGGTACAGATTTTCTTGTAGTCTGCACCGGTTTAATGATGATGCGCTTAAGCAGAAACTCTTTTTGTAGCTTATAATCTTGTATAGACCAATAGTGTTTGCAAATTATTTCACGCTCGTTTTGTGTAAACTTTTCTGTGCATTTTTGACGGCAACTATTGCTGCATTTAGGACTTTTAGGTAGTTTAGCTGCACAAAGCTTTCCAGTTTTACTCTTATATGGCAAACATTTTCGTTTCTTCTCTAACTCTTTGTTTCTTTTCCAATTTGTTTGATTACTTTTTTTCCATCTGTAGATTTCTTTTTCCTTATTGCCTGTTTCTGTTTCTGAATCTGTTGTTTCTGCAATTGTGACATCGTGTTTCATGGTTCTTCTATCGGGGTTAACTAATGAGACTTGGTCAAAAGGAGTTTCAATAATAGCGCGAGTTGTTATAACTTTACTTGTTTCATCTTCAGAATCACTCGACGGAATTGAGTTTATACCTTCAAATCTCATGTTCATTAAAGATGTACGTTTTCTTTTTATTTTAATTTCTTCTTCTGAGTCCGGAATCCATGACGATCCAGAATCAGAAAAAGGTTCTTCATCTGTCGAAGGTGGCATTGGTTCGACACCCGAAATGGGACTTGACCCTCTGACTGGTGAACTGACATCTTTATAGTTGTATAATGGTATGTTGTCATCTTCATTTAAATTAATTTTACTGCTACACAAAGACATGGGACTGACATTTACGGGCATAGGTGCTGATTGGGGTGGTTTAATGTTATTAGAAATCATTTCGCTAGCCATTATTGAAGCAGGAGCCGATTCGCATGTAATAATCTTAAATTCGTCATGCTCAGGAAGGTTAAGAACATCAGGCGTAATATCAACAGCGAAATTTACGTCATTGGAAACATGTTTGTTAATTTCGGATGATGATTTCTGGCATGTTATAATATTATGTTTTTGTGGGCTGACGGTACTTTGCTCCTGTTGTTTTATTGTCTTATTTTCACCCTAAAACAATAAGAAGCCATATTGTAGGTATTAAATTACGAAAAAAGAAAAACAATAACAACTTGACAAGAGTTTATGCAGTCAAGTGACAGCATACTCAAATCCATACCTACTCTACATTGTTTTATTAAGTATTAAAAAACAGAGGATTAACCCTAAAAATTTTCAACAAAAATACCTTACAAAAAAAAAATACGATACGTAACAAGCTAAAAGTAACCTTAAACCTTCAGCTTAAGAGTCAAAATTTAAATGACAGCAGAAGAGTTATTAACTTCTCCCACAACTTAAAGTGATTCATATTATTCAAATTCGCTTAACTTAGGAAATAGTAAAAAATAATTATTTCAGTATTATGATGACATAAATCAGTCTTGGTTTCGTGGGAGATGCACTGAAGAGTTTTTCTACTTACAAAAAATTGGTTCTAAATCATCGTAGCTACATACCTCAGATGAATTATCTTCTTCTTGGCACATTTTCACCATAAATCTACCCCGCGAATTCATTATAGTGTAAAACTCTCACTCTGGTCACTGACGTCAACGCAATTGAAGGTTACGCATAACACTAAAATGCTTGTGACGCGAGCGATGCATCAGTCACACGCGCTGACACCCGCGCTTCCCCCCGCGCACTTCCTTGTTCCGATTCATTGAATAGACACTACAATATTTCGCGTGGCAATTATAAATAACTTAATCTATTTGATTTTATTTGCCTATCGGTAATTAATAATTACCTATCTAGTTGTAGAAGAAATAGATAACATCAAGTGTTTATAAAGTAATGTACGTTTTGACAGAATTCTGAGTAGCAAAATTAAATAAGTAGAGTTATTTAGTTTTCCTAGAACTTTGTTAGTTTTATGATAGAACTTGTAAATTGAAGAAAAAATCAACAACTTATTTTATTAAAAATTTAACTAATCATTGACCACAGTTATTGATTTATTTATTGAGTTGTTTATTTTTCCTTCAAAAAATTAGAATTAGTTTGAAGATATGCATTATTCCATCTGAACGACAAAAATGGCTATATTTTTGGAACGGAATAAGATAAGTAAATTCCTGTAAGACTCAAACATGCGTCATGTTTTGGATTATTTAAAAATAGGGAAAAGACAAAATCGCCAAAAACGAAGTTATTTAGTTTTCCAACTACGGGGACGTAATGTAGTCACATATTTACGATATCACAGATTGTTTACAATTTAGTGTAAAGCTGTTTAGAGTTTAAGGCGAAAGCGTCAAGGTAGCCCGCGAAATTCAAATTTTCTTAGGTTTGTTTGCACTTTGCAGGTCAGTATCATGTTGTATGTTGATTTAAATATGATTTGCGGCCGTATCAAATGTTTATTTATAGAATTATAATCATAAAAATGATCAATACAACTCTCTAAGTTCATATAATCGCATTAAATGACTATTTCATGAAATCATGACATTTGACGATTGTGGTTACATAAGGAGTTGTATTGTTGATTGTAATGATTATAATTATGTAAAGCCATATTTGTTACGGTCGCGAATCATATTTAAATCAACATAAAACCTCACACTTACCTGCAAAAAGTAAAAAACTAAAGAAAATTTGAATTTCGCGGGCTACCTTAGCGCATCCCCTTAATGAAATTTACCATTACCTATATATTTTTGATTCATGAACATGCTCGGATATTAACCGATTGTAGCCCCAAAAAAAGAAAGTTTTGATTATTCAAGCCCCGTGGTTTGACATTGACGTGCGCTTTACGTCACTTTCAACATTTTTCTGAATTTTTTGGTGTTACCTGTAATTTTTTGATTATTATTTTAGGTCTAGTTGACGAGAATATCCGTCAGGCCATAGAGTGAAACTTCCCACAGACCATATTAGCCCTTATTTTTAAATATAGTAAAAATAGCAATAGTGTACCGCCGTTTACCTTAAGGAATCAGTGGGGTTTGAAGGAGATTACTTTTTGGTTTACCTCAAGAAATCGCTGGGTGCCGTTGGTCCGGGCTGTCATTTGTAGATCTTTGACAGTCGTTAAGGGTCATCAGAAGCTCGAAAGTCTGACAACCAGTCTTACCAAGGTGTATCGTATTACCCAGTTCCTGGGTTGTGGAGGTCAGATCGGCTCTCGCTCCATGTAAAATACTGGTATTCAGCTGCATCCGATTAGACTGGAAGCCGACCCCAACATAGTTGGAAAAAGGCTAGGCAGATTAATTGAACTGTGAAGTTCTTGGCCTACATTTCACCTGATGGTAAGTGACGATCAGACCGAAGGTAGAAGCGAGCTTCACCCGGAACCCTCAACTATCGCGGAACTGGCTATCTTACACTTAAAAAAAAAAAAAAAAAATATTTCACATATACCTTCATGGTAACTTACGAAACATCAGAAACTAGGTGCACGGTTCTAATTGGTAATTTCCTATGGAGAAGAGCCTACAAGAAACTCTACGGTTACTCTTTTAAAAATAATTGGCTATTACAATATTTTCAAATAACAGTGTTAATAGGTATGGGAGGACAGTGTAGGCCTTTCGCGTAAATGCATGATTTCCTCGTTGAAATTGAATACTATTCGTTGGTTAGTATAAATAACAATTACTTGGTAAAAATAGTTCGTTTTCTCTTCTACAATAATAATAAAGCGATTTTTTCATTATTTATTTATTTATCTAGCAATAATCTTTCTCCTGATGCATGTTTTGGTAAAAACTCATGTAGAGGTCATTTGAGAGCTCTAATTTGCGGATTCTGTTGAATATAATTCATCAAAACAATTTTTTCATATTAAACATATCCGATACTTTTATAATAATAGAATTTATTTTTGTTATATGACTTTTATTTAAAGAAAAAATTACTGGACCTAATTCAATTTTCTACTAAAAACGTTTGGAAACAAGTCTGAATATCCGAAGTTCTACATCATTTTCGTACGTAGTATTTATACAAAAATAATCTCCAACATTTGCTCAATAAAAAACAACTTTTTTAATTTTTTTTATTGCTATTTCTATTTTTTTATGAATAAAATAAAAGTACCATATATTTCACTGCGCCGGAAATGTGCGCTCAGTATCGCAAGAATGCTTTAGCGCAGCGCCGAAATGTAAGAGGGCTCTTAACAAAATAGAAAAAGATCAACATAATAACAATACTGTTAAAATTGGTGTTATGGCGACAGACGTAGATAAGACGGTGGTAGCCAGCCAGGCGGACTTGGACAAGCCCTACCACCAACCAAACCGAGCAGAAAATATTGCCCCCAATGGGAATCGAACCCCCGACCTTTCGGTCTAAAACAGGTGTTCTAACCACTAGACCACGGAGGCGGTATTATTACTATCCAATCATTTTGTTCATCACCTGTTCATTCAAACGCGAAAACCTTTGAAAATTCAGAACAATGCTTGAGCCCCAAAACTTTTACATTAAGTTACTCAATATTTGAGTTTATCTGTAAATTTTACGAATTAATCTGTTTTCAGAGAAAGTTCTGTCTTCTCCGTTTTAATAAATTCAAGGCTATTGTCTTGTTTCCTTCGTAAACGCTTTTATGATGGCCGTTTGGGTTTTAAGCCGTATTTTGGGAGTTTTGTTTGAGCAGTACTTTTGTATGGAATTCCTTATATATCAGAATTAAATTATTAACTGAGCAATATTTGTATATTTACATATATAGGTATAATATGTAAATATACAAATATTGCTCAATATATATCTATATTATAAAAGAAAGTCGTCTTAGTTACACCATTTATAACTCAAGAACGGTTGGACCAATTTTATGATTTTTATTTGTTGGATTTGTCTCCGCCCCGAATAGCAGAATAACTAATAAAACATTATAAAAAAAGATAATTATGTACAAAAATCATGTTTTTTATAAATTTTGCACGTATGATATCCCGGTATAAATGCCATAAATCCTAACAAAAAGTACTAGACTTGCATGAATTCACAACAGTATTAAAATTTTTGGATAATCCACTGGCAAAGTAGATATTTATCAAGACCGTTCTAAACAGTGACCTAACAAAAAGTACTAGGCTTGCATGAATTCACGATAAGTAGTATTGAATCATTACGTTATGCTACTAATAAGATTTGGATGAGGCAGACAGATGGCTTATAACCTGGATTAACACAAGATACTTTTTATCGCGGTAGCCTATGTTTCCATGGGATAATTTCCGAGTTCCACGCGAGCAAAACCACGGGAAAAAGGAATTATATATTTGTAATCACGTTCTCGAAAACGGCTCTAATGATTTCGATGAATGTTGCAATAAAGGGATTTAAAGTTGCGAAAAATCGACCTAGCTGAACTCATATTTGAGAAAATGCATTTCTCTATTTGCACGCTTTTTAAGCTGTGCAGACACCAATAGCTGGACGATATGTTTATCTATTTTCACCCGAGCTGAGCTCGGTCCACCAGGTAGGTACTTACTTTTTATGTAGGTAAAGAAAAGAGTACTGTGATTTACTGACTGAAAAAGGGGTGACTACTGAGATGCTGAGTAATAGAGAAGTATCGCAGAAGAAGAAACTTTACGCCGACCCCAACTAAATTAGAATAATGGGCAAAAGAATGATGATGGATCCCCAGGTCTAGAGTCTAGACCTGGGGATCCATCATCATTCTTTTACTTAGACTAAGTTCTGTTTACTTTTTATTTTCGCTTGAGTAAAGATTCCGATGATTATTTTGTTGGTATATTGGCGTGTGCTAGCTGGCATATAGCAAATAATTTAATGTTTTACGTTGCATAATGTACATTATTTTGCATAACTACTATTGTATAGAATCAAGTTTTCTAACTGAACAGACAGCCTGCTGTGCTGCTGGGGAGTTTGTTGCGCCACTTCTTCTTCCCAGCTAAGCACTAGGAAGTGGTGAAGGGTGGGCGTTTTTGGGGGACTGTCTTATGTAATTTTTACGTTTGAAAAGTGCTGATTCTCAGCCTATTTTGAATAAATGACTTTTGAATTTGAATTTGACTCTAAAAGCAATGAAATCAGACTGTACTGACTTGGTCTATAAACTTATTTTTTTTTTTGAACTTTGCCCCACACTAAGAATTTCTTCTTGTATCGTGGGTGCGTTTACAAACATAGAAACTCACATACACTAACACCCAGACCCGAAACAACTACTTGCAGATCATACAAATATTATCAAATATTGCCGGTTTCCTCACGATGTTTTCCTTCACCGTTTTGAGAGCAGTGGTGATGAAACAATTTACACAAAGTAAAGCGCCTGTCTGGGTTCGAACTTACGACCCTCGTAAGTCACGCTGGGCCACCACTGCTCTCTTTCCCGGTTCGAGCAGTATTATTGGGGATTTCCATCTGGAAATTCTCAGTAGCAGCCTGGAGTATGGATGTGTGCCCGATTGCTGGCAATAGGCTCGCCCCCTTCCTATCACATGAGACTTAAAAACATAACTGGTGAAATGTCGGTGTTTTATAGGTACACCTCTGCCCACCCTTCGGGGAATAACAGGCGTGATGTTATGTTTTTTTACAAGCCAGACTAGAAGCCGGGATTTCCTATCGGCCAAAATGGCGAACTTGCATACAAATTTTCATCCCGTATTTACCCCCTAGAGTGGGCCGGCGAATAAAAAAAAAAAAAAAATAAGAAGTTTTGTGCAAGATTTCATGATTCTAGGCCCAATGGTTTAGGCTCTGCGTTGTATATTAGTTCGTGTAAGTAAGATTTGTATTCAGTAGGTAGATATCATTATAATGTCATCAAAATCTGACTAGTTAGTTTAGTTTTTGTAGTTCACTAGTGCACTTCCTTGTAAAATCTCCCGCGCCGAAGGCTGGTCTCCGTTGAGGTTGGTCGCCACTACCGAAATTCAGTCTGAAGGACTATTTTTTTATAATTATTAGTAATTTTACAAAAAAAACATTTTAACACACTTTTCTAGTTTATAGAATTTCTTAAAATTCGAAGCCCTGCACTCCCAAGGAAAGATTTTTCAGCGCTACATCCCATAATGGGTCAAACAAATAATTGAAGTTTGTACGATCTGAAGAGCCAAAGCAACTGTTAGTTTTATAGAAAGAAAATACTTTTATTTGCGGTAAACATGACGCAAAACAAAGAACACAAAATAAAAAAGAAACAAGTTGAGGGAAAATATGCGTCACATCCACGCAAAACGGCCGTCGCTCAGCATAATGCTGCGACCCTATACGAGACAGAGCCCCAGCGCTGGTTTTCAGCGACAGCCGGCGTTGACGTTATATCGTCAAAGCCAGTAATACAATGATATATAATTATGTTATAATAATAAAATAAATATACAGTTAAATATTCTACACGTATAAATAAAATTTTATATTCAAAATGGCAACATTCCGTTCAGTCAGCATCGACATCTGAGGGGCAATTCCCGTAATTTTATAGAACGTTCGCATTCGCATCTCATTCGCAATCTGTCAAAAATACAATCAATTTACCAACATTTTTGACAAGTTTGACAGATTGCGTCTTGAATGTGAACGTTTTATATGTACGAGAATTGGCATTCTGGTTACATAACAATTAGCATGGCGCATATTTATTTAACAAATTAAAATAAACTGGCGTCCACCAGCGGCTTCGCGTGATATCTTTATAAATTATAGTCTATGTTACCCAGTGATATTATATCATTTTTAAAATCGGTCCAGTAGTTTCTGAGTTTATTTATTACAAACAATAATAAAAAATCTATTCTCTTAGTGTTTATAGTGTTATTATCTGACTGTAATTATCCTTTGTCGGGAAAATTATGTCCATTATTAATCCAAACAACGGAAACCACAAGTTTGGAAAACAGTGGCTGTATACTGGCGAGCAAACAAAGGTATTAGCCGAGCTACACTGAAACTCAAATGTTCGTTGTAATTAGTTTGTCCGACAGTGTAGTGGCAGGTATTTAAGCCAATGAGGGAACTTGTGTTGAAAATTTTAGGTTAGTTCGGTGAAAATGCAATAAAAATGTGATGTTAGTTTGAAGGTAATGTAAATAAATAACAACTTTTTCTTATTTACAGACGAAAAGACTCACTGCGTGTTTTCAATTTCAGGATAATAAGTTGGAATGAGTTTAGCAAGTTCGATATAAATTGTTTAAAAAGTACATTTAAAATTGAAAATCCACACAAAGAAGCTTTTATTTACTACAAACGCTAGGCTGAACAAATAATACTTACCAATTATTTTGTACGTGTTATATTATTTATGTCAATGAAGTGATCAGCCATCAAGAACGATCACATCCTTTGAAATTCAAATTCAAAAGTCATTTATTCAAACTAAACTGAGAATCACCACTTTTCGAACGACAAACTTACATGAGACGGTTCCCTAAAACACCCACCCTTCACCACTTCCTAGTGCTTTAGCTGGGAAGAAAAAGTAATAATAATAATAATAGTCTATCATTGTCCCAGTGTAGGGCAAAAACCTCTTATCATACAGAAAAGGCACGAGCATTGATCACCACGCTTGCTCGAGCCGGGTTGGTGATTACAGACTTATATGAACTATAAGCCCAGGTTTCCTCACAATGTTTTTCCTTCACCGATGTCAGTAATGTCCAAGATAAAATCCTATATACCTAAGGTGTTTATAAAAAGTAGGCTTCCTTGGTAACAAAAAAACCGCGCTGTTTTACAGCTAGACCACTAATGATTGCTGCATAAATAGCGTCGATTTCTGTTCAACAACAAAAGGCAGCAAAGAAACTATTTGGGTGATAAAACAACTGTCAGAACACTGTCGGGCAAACAAAAGGCTACAGCGCGCATCACAGCTCATTGTTCGACGTAGAAGTTGTCTGTATTGTGTTACATGAAAAGTTTAGCCGACTAATTAATTTGTCGTAAAGTGTAATGAAATGGTTGACATTTAGAAATATTTAGTGGGTGTCTTGAGTTTATAGCTTTGGTGATAGCAACTTGTTTAATACTGGGTATAATATCAACATACTGTTTAAATTAATTTGCCGTAAAGTATAATGAAATGGTTGACATTTCGAAATAAATTGTGGGTGCCTGAGTTTATAACTTTGGTGATAGCAGCTTATTTAATTCTGGGTATATGTAATTTGAACAAATTGTTCAACTTTTGTTTTTTTGACTGAACAGGTCCACTCAAATCTGTAATAGTTTTTTCTTCAAAAGCCGATCTCGGAAATTAATCTGCATGGTCCTCAAATGGCTATTGCTGACCAATAATATGTCTGTATATCTTAATCACTGTCTCTGAAAAGAAATAGCATTACTGGATCATGCAAACCATTGGCAATAACATAATTAAACGTTACAGGGATCTTCAAATGCTATTTAAAATGATGCTTACGTTTTTTTTTTTTTAACTTAGCCAAGTTCGTGCTTGAAATTGTGTTTATCCCTTAAACTGTAATTTGCGATTGTGAATATAATTAATTAGTATTATGATACTCAGGGTGTTTTTAATTTATGTTGATTTGCTCACAAAAGTAAACCAAAAAAAAAGCAAATTAAACAAAACAAGCAATTAATTAACATCAAACACTAATTTAAAACAGCCACAAAATACAACAACAATAAAACATTACAAGACAATTATTTGAATAATAAATTATTATTCGAATCAACCAACCACTTGAACCACAATATTAAGAAGATTAGTAGACGAGCCGTAAAATAATAATGACGAAGAAATTAATTATTATATAATTTATCAAAGGCTCAAATGGTCAAGGAAAATCTTGGAGAAATCTTCACCTCATTTACAATGGCAGGAGTCGTGATAATTAATGACCGCAATAATCTGGGACTTATGGAAAACAAAGAGTTGATTAAATGGTGTTAGCCTGTTTTTGTTGCACTGCAGTGTAACCGTCATTTTGAATTTGATTTGATGACACGTGCTTTTTGGGCTATTAAGTTCAGATGAGGTCACAAATATGTTTTTACTTTCACTAGAATCTAAAAATAATAATTTTTGTTTGAGAAAAGAATAATCCTGTTAAGCCTGTTTTTGTTGCACTTCAGTGTAAAGGCCATTTGAATTTATGACGATTGTTATTTTGGACAGGTTTTAATCACGAAGATTTTCTTAGTGGGTCATGGTTGGTTGGTTAGATGCTTTTTCGAAAAGGGATTTTATGTTCCCGACAGAAGGGGTTAACAATTAATTTCTTAAGTAACTTAGATCCTTATAGTAATTAGACTAAGTACTGCTCGAATTTGTGAAATTCCTGACACCCAAACTAGGACGTGTCCTGTATCTCAGGTGTCAGCCTTCCTTCCTCCCAGGCACATTCTGGAGCGTAACTTATTGTATACATCTTGGTGAGTTTTTTTTTTTTTTTTTTTACTATAAGGAATGGATACTTAACTATTATGTATTACCTATTATTTAGCTCTGCTTTAATATGTGTGTGGAGAAATGAATGTAGTGTAAGAGTGTGGATGTGTGTGAGTTGATTGATTGCCGATACATATGTTTTCAGGTACCTGCGATATAATATAGATTAATTAGGCAGTGATGCTAGCCAGCAAATTCTCAGTTTCCTGATAGTTTATAGAAGTGAGGGAGTCAGTTTATGTGTATTTTCTTTTAATAAATGTTTTGGTTAAAAAATACAATGTGACTACGGTTATTTAACTATGTACCTACCTCTTTTAACCGTGCTCTATAAGATACCGAATAAAGTTCTAGTACGTGGAAAGATGAACGAAGGCTAAAGTAATAGGTCATTCAGTAAAAAGCACAAAAAATCAAAACAAAAAGGCATACAAAAATGTTGAGATCCTAGAAATTAAAAAAAAATATTATTGTAATTTAAACTTTTAAAAATGCGAGACGCCTGCCCCGGATGACGTAATCAGAAATATGAAGGTAGTCCTACGGGACGTCAATATTTTTCACTCAGCGAGCCTTTAACTTTGTAAGTATTAATAAGACGAGTAGATACTTTCTTCCGACGCCTGCTTCCAACATAAAACGCTGCCTGTCCATTGAAGCGGAGCGAGGCAGCGGAGAAGAGAATGGCAGCGGAGTGGAGCGGAGTTGCGGACAGTGTCTGTCCATTGATGCGGAGCGAGGTAGCGGAGCGGAGTTACGGACTGTACGGAGCGAGGTAGCGGAGCGGTGTTGTGTCGGACTGTGCGGAGCTAGACCGAGTAGTCACGTATTTTTCCGCATCACCTCTCCGCTTCCCCGCTCCGGTTCCCCGCTCCACTTCTCCTCTTCGTTTCCCCGCGCCGCTTCACCTCTCCGCTTCTCCGCTCCATTTCCCCGCTTCGCTTCCCCGCTCCGCTTCCCCGCTCCGCTTCCCCTCTCCCCTTCTCGGCTCCGCTTCCCGGTTTTGTATGAATTTCTAAACTAAACTAGTTCGCAAACCCCTGTCCACTGAAGCGGAGCGGAGGTTTTATGCAATTCCATTGGTTAATATTGGCACACCGCTACTCCGCTCCCGCTTCACAGGACAGGCAGCCTTTAACGGGAGCGTTGCCAGACGCGAACGACCCAACAATTCATCCATTATCACAAACGTTGATTATGTATATCACATACTGAAAATCCATTGCGTAATTTGCGCTACACTGACAAGTTACGTAGTCAAGTTATTATTGGCAAAATGCGGGTGGTTATCTGAAGGCCAATAATTTTCGTATTTAAAATGACATTTAAGTCACAATCTGTCAAACTTGTCAAAATTTTGGTAAATTAATCATATTTTTGACAGATTACGAATGAGATTAGACTGCGAACGTTCTTAAAAATTACGGGATTTGCCCCTCTTTATTCAATTGGCCCAAATGTCAAACAAAACGGTAGACGTTTTGTTTGACATTTGGGCCAATTGAATATTTCAATAAAATTACGTGTAGGCCGAAATCTTCATGGAAATCTCTACATATTAAATTGTACCGAAGTCAAAACAGTACATTGAATATTCTGGGTATACGAGGTCTGGGAACGAGTCTGATGCCGAAAATATCGTTTTTAGATTTTTTTACGTTTGTCTATTTGTGTATGTTCCGGATTGGTGCAAAAATGGCTGAACGGATTTGGCACACAGATAGTTTGTTACCTCGATTAACACATAGGGTAGTTTTAATCCCGATAGTACGTTCCCGGGGGATATTTTGTGACATCCACGCGGGCAAAGCCGCGGGCAAAAGCTAGCTGGTAATACATAATTTGATAAAACTGAGCAGATAAATATTTTCAGTTTTGTTTTTCCTGTCTTCGGCAATAGTCGGCAGATTGCCGAAGGCATATTATAAAAATGACGAGGCATTTTACTATTTACCTTTAGCATTTTGCAAGGGTGATTGTGTTTTGTTAGTAACGAATCGTACAATCTACCGACCACATAAAAACTCAAAACTCAAAGCATTTATTTCAATTAAACTGTATACAGGCACTTTTGAATAGTCAAGGAATCGGTCAGAGAAATATGAAGCTAGTTGCCCATTCCAAAGCGTAGTAGGTACCTATGGAGAAGAACGGGCAAGAAATAATTTAAATAATGTTCATGTAATATATAATATGCGTTCCCTTTTCCCTTTGACTGAGAAACACGACACCCCTTGGTCAGACTGGTTGTCAGACTTTTAAGCGTCTGACTACCCGTACCGACTGTCAAAGGTCTACAAATTACAGCCGTGACCATCGGTTCAACGTGCTTTCCGAGACACGGAGGGGTCTTGATACGTAATAGATGGTCACCCATCCACAAACTGACCGCGGCTAGCACAGCTTAACCTTCCGTCGACCCTACATAATACATACCCACGATGAACACCAAATAGATTAGCTTGTCACATTCATACTCATAATGCCTTCGAAGTTTTTAGCTGAATACTTTTCCTTACATATCGTATTTACGGAACCCGACAGCGGCTAAATTTTTCATTTGTACACGTCAATCGTGTGATAGACAGACGGACAGATAGACGAGTATTCCGAGTAATCCTATCAGTATTTTTTGTAGTATTTCTTTTGTTAGTTAGATGTTAGATTTATAAAGGGTTTGCGTAGTTCTTTACAGACTTCTATTAAGTACTAGCTTCTGCTCGCGACTTCGTTCAAGTGGAAGTCGTAAGACACCACAATATACACATTTTTATAAAACTTCCCTGTATACTACGTACGTTTGTAGTTTTGTTCTCAACGGCCAAAATATACAGGACTGGTGACGCGGGAGCAAGCGACGTAAAGTTGTCCGTGGGAGAAGCAGTTTGTCTATTAAGCCTAGAAGACTTGAGGAGGTCGTGGCTAAGTAATAACAGCCGCACAGGTTGATCCATCAGGTTAAGGTACGCTTGCTGGGGTTGGTCTGTGAATGGGTAAGTCCGAGACTCCTCCGTACCTCAGAAAGCACGTTAAGCCGTTGGTCCCGACTGTCATTCGTGGTTCTTTTACAGTCTTTACGGGTCGTCAGAAGCCCGAAGCTCTGACAACCAGTCTTACCAAGGGATATCGTTTTACCCAGTTACTGGGTTGTTGAGGTCGAATAGGCAGTTGCTCCATGTAAAATACTGGTATTCAGCTGCTTACGGTTAGACTGGAAGCCAACCCCAACATAGTTGGGAAAAGGCTATGCTGATGGATTAAGACTGTTTAGGTACGAGTTTAGATTGATGCCTATAATGGTGTTTTGATATTTTCATAAAAAAACATTATAAGTATAGACTGCCTCATTGTTTTAGTGCTCACAAGCGCTACTGCTGAGCATGAGGTCCTGGGTTCGATTCCCAGGTCGGGCAAAGTGTTATTAGGTTAATTCATCAGGAATTTGTCAGTAGCAGCCCGGAGTCTGGATTTGTACCCGGTTGATTGCAATAGGCTTACCCCCTGTTACATGGGAATTAAGCATAGCTGGCGTAATGTGGGTGTACTGTATGTACCAATCTGCCTAAAAAGGCGTGATGTTATGTTACTTCTAGATTGTGATTGTTTCCCTGTTCAAGCACCGATACCCACGCATAGTAACAGCGTAAGGTAAAGTAAGACGTATATTAGTTACCTCCTCCTGTAAAAGTATTCTGATAACATTATGCAAATAATTTTTTCAGTTATGAAAATTCAATAGACGTAGATATATTAAGTAACCTACTCCGCTTAACTATTCCTAAAGAGTCATAAAATAGTAGTTTATGAAACAGTTGCATAAAGAGGGGTATTAAAATACGAGTTTGTGTTTAAAAACCGAGCGTAGGCGAGGTTTTTAATAGTATCACACGAGTATTTTAATACCTAGTTATGTGCAGTTTCATACATTACTTTATCTACTCTCATACATTGGGATTGAACCTACTAAATAAAAGATCAAAGTTAAAGATCAAGATTTACAAAAACCAACGAAATTTCGTACAACTTCACGTATGAATGGCGCCTGCACCCAGCACATCACCGCGCATGCGCTAGAGCGGTGCTGCTGTACCCCGCTAACGTGCCATTGCAAAAGTTTATGGAAACTCCTTGGTGATAATGTCACCAAGGAGTTTCCATAAACTTTTGGGTTTGCATTGTATCATAATAGAAAAAAAATTGTTTTATAACATTATTTTGTTAGAGAAAAAGTGTTATAATAAGATTCTATTTTTAAATTTCGGTATAGTGTTTTTATAGTATGTCAATAAAAACTCGTTTTGAAGTATAATTCGAATATTACGATAAGAGAGTAGATAAAACCCTACATGAAATGGACACGTGTTTCACCGCTCTACAAAGCATCCGCAGGATGATGATTGACTTGTCGCGAACCCGAACAAGGCGTGTTGGCACGCCGAGCGCCAAACGCAGAGTGAGCCATACCGCCCGCCGAAAATTGGTCAATACAGTAAATTCCGTAGTAAATAATATTGACAGTAAAATAAATAATACAGACTACTCCGACATGAAATATAAAAATACGTCGTAAAAAGTATATAAATAGTCGTTGAAATCGTTTTTTATGGGCAAGCGATAAAATATACTTTTATATTTTATTCGCTGATCTTTAAATAAAATGTATCAGTCATCATTTTATTGTTAGTCTGTTGAAAAGCCCTCCAGGAAAAAGGACACCCGAGTTTTTACAAAAGCGCTGCTGTGAAAAGGTGCACTGACAGCCGCTTTCAGATTTAAACGTTGAAAAATTTAATGATGTATGAATTTAAAAGAAATTTGTTATTGAATTATTTCCTATTACTTTAGTTAATTGATTCAGGCATGACTTTGCAGAAATCCATGATAAAATACAATAGACCACGTATATTTAGTAACCTAATCCGCTTGACGTGTCGGGTCCGGGTTCGCAACAAATCAATCTTCATCCTGAGGATGCCTCGTTGATAGGTGAAACAAGTGTCGATTTCTTACAGGGTTTCTTATAACTCTTTAAGAACAGTTAATCGGATTAGGTTACTAAATATACGTCGTCTATTCTATTTCTCCTATTACTTTATTTACACTGGTTTCCATTATTGGAACGAAGTTCATTAACGCGGCTTGCTGTAGGAGTTGACTGGTAGAAATCGTCACGTAACGAAATAGCGTTATGGTTCAAGTGGGTAGGAGTTGACTGGTAGAAATCGTCACGTAACGAAATAGCGTTATGGTTCAAGTGGGTAGGAGTTGACTGGTAGAAATCGTCACGTAACGAAATAGCGTTATGGTTCAAGTGGGTAGGAGTTGACTGGTAGAAATCGTCACGTAACGAAATAGCGTTATGGTTCAAGTGGCAAAAGTTTTTTTTTTTTAAATCTTACGTGAGAAGGAACTCCATTGCTGACGGTAGACCGCACAGGTTTTTTTATTTACATTCACAGGGTGAATTAATAATCGCGACGTTGGTACTAAAATGTATGTCTTGCGCACCCTGGACAGTCAGCCCCAGTCAGTCTGTTACCAGGCCAGGCGCACTCCGCATTTTAGTTGTATACGTGGTGGGCTCGACTTGTTGGGTCAATTCAGTGGGCGTAGCGTAGTCAAAAGATAAGAGTTACGCGATAGAAAAAGAGGCAACTTCTAGGTGAATAATAATGTAATTTGGGCTATGCGACGTGAATTGCACTTTGTTGTGTCATAGCAAGAATCGCTATTTATTTATATGATTTTGTGGAGTGAATCTTGTATAATTATTATATAATATGTGCCGCTACTAACTAGCTGACAGTTTATATTTTTACGAGACGAGAGAAGAAGTATGAATGGTTCTTAACCGATCACCAAGTTTTGGATATTAGATAGGTAGTACTCAATTAATTCCTTAATGGAGTTAAATAAGGGATACAATTTTGTATGGCACTTTGTCATTTTTGCATACATACATACACCGATTTTCCATACCAATGCTAAATCCGTTTGGGCACACGACTCGTCTACTTTATAAAAAATTTAAATGCATTCACTGACAGACAACACAGCCTACGCCGTTGTGCCTAGAAGCATGAAATTTTGCACAAGCGTTCCTTATCAGTGAACAATAAGGAATATTTATGAAAATTACTTCCCTAAATGGGTATAAATAGAGTATGAAAGTTTGTATGGCAAACGGTTTGTGTGAAATATGAATCGAAACCGAACAGCTCCCTTTCTCAAATTCTTTCAAAAACTTTTTCAACAAGACAAAACACAAACGCTTCAGTTTCCAGAAACAGCCGTAACAACAGTACACCCTCACATTGATATGTAGCAGCATTTTGTCACTTGAAGCCCACCTCTTTATACCTATTTACCTTGGTGAATGATTTAAGGGATCCCATTTTTACTGGCGACTTCCCGGGGTTTGTGGTTGAATGGATGTGACTTTTGTAGCAATAATGTTAAAGTGACAGAAATACATTTTTATATTTTTATAAGAGAGGTTTTTAAATAAGTTAAAGCCTTCTAAGAAAGTTCTTTATTTTGGTTGTGAATTTTGTGCCCACGTTCACACTGCGTTGGAGGATACAATTTATACTGTAAAAGTTTAAAGCAGCAATGTTTACGAACTGAGTGAGAGCGAGACTGAGTGACGGGGAGAAGGCTCCAAGGCCCCGATAGTTTAGGTCATTTCTTTTTACGATGAAAATAAAGGTTGTATAAAAAATAAGTCTTTTTTTAATACTAGCGTTTTATTGCTTGGTTTGGAGGGTAATCACTTTTTTCTTTCGAGAAATTTTTATGTAATCGTGCTTTCATCAAACATTAATCCTCAACTTTACCATTATATTTATATCAAAATGAAAGCTCCAGTATGACGTAGGATCATGCTAAGCCTTTTGAGGTATTATAGACTTTCAAAACCAGAGGATTTATTTTTAACCATATGAACAGTGAGATGTTCACGTGTAATCCCAAAATTTGACTGTAAAATATCTTACAGTATAGGGTATATGAACAGTCGTTTACCTTCACTTAGATGATTTCGGTCGTTCGAGATATCGTCATCAGCCTATTGCAGTTCACTGCTGGATAAAGGCTTCTCCCAAGTTACAGCAACCCATCCAAATCTCTGCCATACACATCCACTATTTTCCAAAGGTCGTCGGTCTATTCTGCATAGAGTATCTAGCATCTGCCTGCGACTTCATTCGCGTGAAATTTCCGCGGTATTACCTCAATATTTACAAAAAACTGGTTTCTTGGATAGTCGAGTATGACGTAACGCAATGAAAATATACGACACAAAAAATACAGCGGACAGAGATGGGCTTAAAGAAAAGATTTAACCGAACAAAATAATAGAAAATAGTTTGAAATTCCCAATAAAAAATACTTCACAAAAATAAACTTTGGCGTCGAACAGCTCTGTATTTTCAGCGATGACAATTTTTTTTTAAGAGTTCAATAGAATAAACATTATTTTATAACTTAAACCAGACAATTATTTAATTTAATGTGTTATTCCGAATAATCTAAATAAAACCCGTAAAATAAATGCCCATTCGCAGCTTACTTACATCGTCAACCCAAATATTTATTCAGTTTTCAGCCTTATTTAATGCTCTGTAATTGTGAAAATAGATATTGCGGTCATACTTTAGTCGACGGGCTACCGTATAGCGCGCAGACGCGGTTGTGTGAGTGCAGCTGTAGCGTTTAAAATCGTAGTCAGTCCGCGCCTTAAGAGCGTTTATTCTGATGGTGGGCAACGTCGCAAATAGATGTCAAATATTTCACTGTTTTAATAAATTTGACAATATTACTGTGTGGAAATAAAAATGTGGCTAACTAGCGAACTAGAATATTGATGATGAAATGCAATAATTAATATCGTAACACCGAATGTTTAGTTTTAGACGTAAAAAAAATATTTGCAAACTTTCCAAATGCCTTTTTTACACCTAAAACGATTACAACATCCAATTCAGTGTTATAATTGCAATTCATTATTAATATTCTACTTCGCTAGTTAGCCACATTTCATATTTCCATACAGTAATATTGCCAAATGAATCAAAACTGGTAAAATTTGACAGCTATTTGCGACGTTGCCAACTTTTAGGATAAACGCTCTTAAGACAAGAAATTTCACGCGCGCTTTGCAATATTGCCAAATTACGCAAAACAGCAAAATATTTGACATCTATTTGCGACGTTGCCAACTTTCAGAATAAATGCTCTTAACATAAAATATATGCTATGACACTCGGCAATGCTTCCCATTAGTAGACGAATTTTCGGAATCAGATCAGTAGTTTTAAAGATTACCTCCTACATACAAACTCACAAGTTGTAACTCTTTTTACAATATTAGTAGTCGTTTATGTAACAAAAGACAAAAACAATGTTCTAAAAACGGCCAACATAAATAGAGACTGATACCGCTCAATCCGAATTTATTAAAATTCATATTCCCTCCAAAACATATCCCCGAGCGCCGGATATATAATTTAATAGATACTTACACATATCCTACAGTCGAATACTCATAAAAATTTATTTCTATAGGTTACCCTTTTATGGGGAAAATAAGGGTAAAAGTGCTTTACAATAATATTCGTAAATAAATATAAGATTTTAGTAGATATATAGATTTGATGATATTGCCGGAATGGGCGAAAAACAGGATAAAGACGGTTTACTTTTGTTTCCAAATTGTCCTTTTGTTCTTTTTCGGTGTTGTTTAAAAAGGAAAGTGGACATTATGGAGACCTTTCCAGTGTTCCGTACCAAAACAGGCAAAAAAGAGAATTTTTTAAATCAATTTGCTTTTTGTTCGTCGATCTACCCGTCACAGACAGTTTTCTCCATAACTGTTTAACACGTTCAAACCAGTACCTTCTTATAGATTTGAAAATTGAAGATAAGGTGTTGAATGAGCAAAACCATTCAACATTCCATTTATGATGCTATTCGATAGCGCGCACCCTTAACGATATAGTTATTTTGTCGTAAGCGACTCTGAAGTTTTGAAAATGATTACTACTTTATACTTGTTTCACTGTTTTATTTATTTATAAATACTTTATTATACACCTGAATAAAACAATAAGAAAAAATAAAGTTTTAATATATTAATTAATTTTAATTCGTAGTTATCTATTGAAATCTTACAACAATTTTCGCATCAGAAATATTGAACTTATCACCAATACATTAAGGGAACGGCGTTTTCACGACAAAAATCCTCCAATGAAAGAAATAACTCCACTTTTACACCCTACATAAAAGCAAGAAAAAGATATAAAATAGCCACATATGGTACCCATCTGTTCCCCTTTCTTTAGAGCTCATTCCCTAATGAAACTGTTCAAAGAGGTGCAGATTTAAAAGATACCTCTTTCTTTTAGTGTTTTTTAAATTGCTGCAGTAAATACTAGGTAGATGTTTATGCCTAGATTAGGGGATGAAGTTTTTTGTTTATGTTTAACATGAATGAAAAGCTTCACACGGGTTGCAAGGAGGTATAAAAATCTCCGTTTTACTCTTTATCTTTAGAAAAGGTGGGTTCTTCTATTATATATACTTACTAGCTGCCCGCCCCGGCTTCGCACGGGTAGCAAAGTATTTATCTACGGCGTACCTACCTACCTACCCTACCTACCTACTACTTACCTACCTAAATACCTACCTACCTTATACCTACCAACCCTACCTACATACTCGTACCTACCTATCTACCTACCACATACATACCTACAAACCCTACCTTCACCTACCTACCTACATACCTACCTACCTACCTACATACCTACCTACCCTGCCTAAAGGTTGTATGTATTTAATAAAAAAAAAAAAAAAATAGTCCACGTAATTAAAAAAAAAAAATGGGGTGGACCACCCTTATCACTTAGGGGTATGAAAAATAGTTAACGTCCTATTCTCAGACCTACTGAATATACACACCTATTTCATAAGAATCGATCAAGCCGTTTCGGAGGAGTTTTGTTACAAACACTGTGACACGAGAATTGTTTATGTTGGAAGTCACTTTTTGTGTCAGACGGATACAAAAAGTGACCACATTGGTCGATCGGGTCAAGCTAAGCTTACCAGGGTTGGTCCTTGGATGGGTGACAATCATTTATTTATTTAAAAAGCACCGCCACATCACATACATTAAACTTAAGGTACAGGTGCAAACTTAAGGCATTCTAAGATGTATAAAAAATCGTAATAAGCTCCAAAAACAATCCCGAGCCGACCCTCATAATGAAATAATAAAAATTACATATGCTCGTTACAGAAATCATTGCAACAACCTTATAAAAAAACTAAAAAGAAAATATGAAAGAAACCTTATTAATAAATCGTTAAACAACAACAAACTTCTCTGGAAAAACCTAAAAACTATCACATATACAAATAAATCAACTAGAACTAATTCTGAATTAACCAATCTAAAAGCATCACCTATGGAATCAGCAAACTTCATTAATAATTTTTTCGCAAATATTGGTAACCAACTGGCAAATGACATCCAACAAACAGTAACCCAGAATGACTTAAATCTATACCTACGGTCATTACCTAGTCTCTCTAAATCTTTTGTTCTGATGGACACAGATATCAATGAAGTAAATAGTATAATAAACTCTCTAAAATGAGATAGTGCCCCAGGATGGGATAACATCTCTACTAGGTATCTTAAACATGTAAAACATGAAATAACTCCAATTATAACGCATTTAGCTAATCTTTGTTTTAAACAAGGCACCTTCCCTAAATATTTAAAGAAATCAATAATAACCCCCATATACAAGGGTGGGCAAGAGGGCGATGTTAATAACTATAGACCAATTTCTGTTATTCCTGTTATAGCAAAAATATTAGAAAAACTTTTAAATTCCAGATTATTAAGCTATCTTCAAACCAACAACATTTTATCCCCATCTCAGTTTGGTTTTAGACGCGGTACTTCTACGGAAGATGCTATCACGTCTTTAACTACAGTACTAACAAAAGAACTCGACAAAGGAACTAGGTGTTTATCGGTCTTTATAGACCTAAAAAAGGCCTTCGACACGGTCTCTATCCCCATCCTTGTACAAAAATTAGGAAAAATTGGTATTAGAGGAACACAACTATCTTTATTTACAGATTACTTGACAGATAGAAAACAGAAGGTTAAGCTAGATAATATTGTCAGTGAGGACGCTGATGTATCATGCGGCGTACCTCAGGGAAGCGTTCTGGGTCCTACTCTATTTTTAATATATATAAACGACTTGTGCAATATGACAATTAATACAGCAAAAATATTTTCGTATGCCGACGACACCGCAATCGTCTTCACTGGCTCAACCTGGGCTGAAACCAAAACCAACACAGAAAAAGGTATGTTACAAGTGGCTTCATGGCTAAAAACAAATCTTCTTACGTTAAACACGAGCAAAACTAATTATATCTGCTTCTCAATATATAAAAATGTCCAACCAGAACGTAATTTCAACATTAAATTACATGAGTGTAGGAGGACGGTTGATTACGACTGCAACTGTCCAACCATCAGTAAAGTTAACCACGTCAAATACCTAGGTATAATGTTGGACCAAAGCCTGTCTTGGTATCCTCAAATTGAACAAATTTCTGCGAGAATACGAAAATTTATTTGGATTTTTAAAACTTTACGACACATAGTTCCAAGGAGTGGCTTAGCAAAAAATCTTTTAAATGAAGTGTATATTTCGCTAGTTCAATCTGTAATTATATACTGTGTTTCCATTTGGGGGGGGCGCGCGTAAAACACGTTTCCTTGATGTAGAAAGAGCGCAACGGACGTTAATAAAAGTAATGTACTTCAAAAAAAGAACCTTTCCCACATATGAGCTATACCAAATAAGTAATTTATTATCAGTCCGAAAATTATATATTATACACATAGTATTAAAAAAATATAAAACCCTACCCTTAGATCCTAATGTATTAGCTAGAAGAAGGAAACACAATATTGCTTCCACCCCGTTTGTAAAAACAGAATTTGCAAATAATCAGTACGACAAACGCTCATCTATCTTATATAATAAAATAAATAAACAAATAGATATACATACTAAATCATTTAAAGAATGCAAATCGTTGCTGATTAAGTGGATACACAAGTTGTGCTATGATGAAGTAGAGAATCTTCTATTAAATATAAGGTGAAACCGCTTCCGTATAAAACAAAAACACACACACACACACATACGCACGCACACATACACACACAACAACAGACTACAGATAATATAAAACTATTAACTATTAATTTAAAAACTTATGTTTAGTAACATGTTGCACTAATAGTAAGATATAAAGGAGCGGCGCCTCCTGGCACAGGCATCTATATGCTTAAAAGGAGACGCCACCAACTGTATAATGTACAACGTGTTATAATGAAATAAAACATTTTTGATTTTTTTGATTTGAGGTGCGTTGTGACACCGGTAATTGTTCTACCGTAAATTTTCTTACAAATTGTTTTATTAGAGTCGCGTCGTGATGCAGTTTGCGTGAGCCTTTATGCTAGAAGACCCTTCTTAGCCTCGAAAAGCACGTTAAGCGGTCGGTCCCGGCTGCCATTCATAGATCTTTGAGAGTCGTTACGGGTATTCAGAAGCCCAAAAGTCAGACAGGATATCCTGTTACCCAGTAACTGCATGGATTGTGAAGGTCAGATAGGCAGTTGCTCCATGTAAAATACTGGTAGTCAGGTGCATCCGGTTAGACTGAAAGCTGACCCTAAGGTAATTGGGAAAAGGCTAGGTAGTTTGACTCATGTAGGCTATTTATAAACACCCAACTATACTAGTTAAAACTCTCAAACAAATGGTGCTGTAAATCATGTGCGACTCTCGTACGGGACATTATTGTTCTGTCAAACAATTTGGCATGAGCGCATTGCAGTTTGTATGGAGTGCTTGTTTAGCTATTTGCCGCTAATTAGTTTCCCGAAGTAAATGGTGCCTATTTGTAGTGCACTTTGATTATCTGTTGGAACCACAGAATAGTATCTGTTCTGTGGTTGGAACAGCATATTAGTATAACAAAATAATGTTTATTATGAGCGTTTATTCTGAAAGTGGGCAACGTGGCAAATAGCTGTCAAATATTTACCTGTTTTGATTAATTTGGCAATATTACTGTACGGAAATATGAAATGTGGCTAACTAAAATATTGATTATGAAATGCAATAATTAATGTCGTAATACCGAATATTTAGTTTAAGTTGTAAAAAAGTAATTTGGAAAGTTTCCAAATATATATATATATATAGCCACATTTTATATTTCCATACAGTAATATTGCCAAATTAATCAAAACAGGTAAATATTTGACAGCTATTTGCGACGTTGCCAACTTTTACGATAAACTCTCTTAAAACAAGTTACACAATGTCTCTATTTACAATCATTATTACACAACTAAGTATTCAAACTAGATAGTTAATTTAATAACTTGCTATTATAATAAATACAAAACAAAAGGACCATTAGGCTGCCTGTCCACTGGAGCGGAGAGGAGAGGAGCGGAGTAGCGGTGTGCCAATTTATAGTATAATTTATATATATATTAACCAATGGAATTGCATAAAACCTCCGCTTCGCTTCAGTGGACAGGGATTTGCGAACTAGTTTAAAACTTCATACAAAACTGGGAAGCGGAGCGGGGAAACGGAGTGGGGAAACGGAGGGGAGAAGTGGAGCGGGGAACCGGAGCGAGGCTACGGCAAACGGCTCAAAACTGTAGTTACCCATAAGGTGACCCATAAAGTGAAGGGTTTTAGATTATTCGTTTGTATTTAGTGATAATGTAGCTTTTGAGATTCTGCGGGTGCTTGCGGTGTTCACGTTGATCGATGAACAGGTAAGGTAATTTTACTGGCTTGCTAGCAGTCATACCCCATATTTTAGCATCTATAATAGAAAAAAAATAAAAAAATCGTGCGATTCGTGGCATCGCGACTGAATGTCGTCGCGAGGCGCAAGAGTGGGGCAGATGGACAGCTTCAGCGGCGAGCTTATTTCCTCGGTGATTTCATTTTGAGCGCTCGGAGTGTTAGGACGGGTTTTAAGTATTTGGTTTCTTGTGCTTAATTAAGATCTATTTTTTTTGTTTATTATTAGCTTAAAGAATAGGTAAATATAACTTTTATTTTGTGTTCGTTATCTTTTTTAAACTCCAACTTCTTCAACTCTGCTTACACTATTGTAAACCAATCTTAAGTTCATAACAGACACTTATTTTTTTTTATTTTTATTCGTCTTTTTTCATTCAAACGTCGGAAAAAAAAAAGAATGAAACGTGAACAATTTATTTATTAGTGAACCGATCCAACGATCCACTCGCCTACCTAATAATCGAAAAAAGGAATGAAAGAAGCTGATGAACATCATACATTCACGTTCATTCTTAAGAGGGCGCATAAAGCCAGCAAAGAATCAAATTTCACCCGCGCAACCCTTACCTACCCCTCTCATCAAACACGACGAAAACAAAACACAATCCATTCCCGCCGGCAGAAACTTTTCACCCGGCGTTTATCTAGCTAGGTATAGAATTCGAATTTGAATTTTCTGTAGTAAGTATACCTACGCAAAATAATCAGATGAAACGGCTCTATATAATTTACCTAAGTATGATCGTCGTATACAAGTAGGTATATTATTCCATTTATATTACATTATTGTATGTCCGTTAATCTGTTACCGATGCTGGTGGGCTACTATTTTATTTGCCTCTGAACATCAACATCCGATGTTTATTAGTAAGTTATAGGCATTGATTAGAAAAAATGCGAATGGAAATGCGAGCGGATCATCATCAAAGTAACATACTACATTATCAGTCATGATGAAAATAAACTCAATAAACTTGCTTTTTTGACGATATGGAAGCAAATACTATTAAACTAATCGTATCACTTACCTTCCCTTTTTTACTTTGAGGAAAACAAGCCTTTTTAGAATGATAACATCATTAAGGTCATTATTATTAAGGACGAACATGATTGAACAATTAACACATCAATAAACTTAGAATATTTGTTGGACCGCAGTGATCAGCAACCCTATTCGTCGAAATGGTTTTTCAATTACAATATTTAAACAAAATATGATTCCCTTTATTTTCAACGCAATTCTTCAATAGGTAAAAACTAAAAACATCTGTTTATTTTGCGTATACTATACGCTAAGCTTGAATTCAGAATTCAATAGCAAGTTTTGGAACTAGAAACTCTATGTTGACGTGACAAGGTTCAAATTCAAATGTAACCAAATTTTATTTAGGATCTTGTACAATTTGTACCTCACGACGTCTTCGTGGAAAACTGTGATACCCAAGTAAAAAAATATAATGCAAAGTCACTTAGCAACAGTGTTACCCAAGTAAAAAATAATATTGGTATAGTAGATTTAGCACTGTCTCAGAGTAATAAGAGCACTGTACTGTGCAACGACCCATAGCATGTGTCACGAAAATCTTTCCTGCGCGAAGCGCGAGTAGAAACAATCCCCACCGAAAACCTTTGTGAACAAAAAAAGTAAATAAAAAAAACAAAAACCCGACTTTTTTGTTTGTGTTTTTGAAAAATAATCCGATAGTCGTGACGGCCAATGGCATAATTGCTAAGAGCCTCGACCAACACCTGAGGAGGCTCTCGTTAGGCTGTTAGATCAAGGGCTTGATCCAGAAAGGGCTTCAAGTGCTTCTGGACAAGACGCGTATCGTTAGGAGGTTCCTTTCTCAGGAGCATAGATAATACGACACGAGCCCTGACTACCGGTTGCTTGGACCCTGCTCCCGTAAAGGATATAATAATATACCAATAACCATGCTTTTCGGGTTTCAACCTGATTTAGGGGATGGTCAAAAGTCGTTCGAAATGGTTCGTCTAAGCTTTACCTTATAAGACGTTTGTCAACAAAAGTGGGGTAAACGAATTTCGATCTTGAGTTAATCGCAATAAGATTTAAAATTTCCAGCGCAAACTTTCAAATAAACGTGGAATTGCCTAGTTGGCTATGTTGTAAATTTTCTCCGCAAGAAAATTGACCAAAATACAGGACAATGGCGCTAGTGGTACTTTAACAGTCATAAATCTGTCAAATAAAATGTATGTCATCTTGAGTTTTCAAATATCAACATTGAATTTTATATTTTCATTTAGCCTCGGTATTTATTTAGTATATCAATTCTTAAAGCTTTTAGTAATCGTTTTGGAAGTGGTTTTAGTATTTTTTCCATGTTTTCTATTTCACAGTTTCTTTTCTAGAATGTGATAAATTACGAAAATATTATTTACGCAAATAAATTATATCACAGCGCTGCCAAAAATGTGAGCGCAGTCCTCTCGTCTCAACAGAGCGACGGCGACTGATTTGTGAAACAAAAATATGCTTAAAGTTCCCGCAACGTGCGACGGAAGATGACTTCTTCCACGAACTAAGAACGTCGTAAGTGCAAAAAGCTTGTAGTCGTAATAAAACCAAAACTAAAAGGAATAAAAAAAAAAAAGCCTACACAATTATTTTCGCCTTTTATTAATACAAATAATCATCAAATTTTTATCCAATTAATCATTACCATATTAAGTACAAATCGAAAATACGGGAAAATTAGAAGCAACTTCGTGATGTCTTTTTATCGAGAAAATTTTAATAGTTTGTGTTTCTGTTACACAAAAAGTTTTGAAATATCATGTAGTTACTCGTATTATTTTTATTTTATACCTAAGTCTTATCAACTTCCAGAAAAATCAAATTGAAGATAGGCAATTTTGCTTACTACCCCCTCTTAAGTAATTTTGTTGCTGGAGTGGAATCTGACATCAGCTTTACCCATTTTTCTAACCGCTCCATCCATTGCTTTCATATAACCTCCAGTGAAAGCCACCAAAAATCCACATTTTAATTAATTCAATTCAGAACACCCTGCATTCAAAAAACAAAACACTCGCGGTCCAAATTAGAATCCAACGAAATACCCTCTCAGTTTCATACAAAGCCAGGGTAATCTTTAAAAAGAAAAATTTCACGTCTGAAAATGCAAAACGACCAGCAATTTTGCCACATTCTTGCTGTGTTGTCCAAAATTGTATTTGGCAGCAAAAATGCAACGCCCGCTTGGACGAATAGTAATGCGATGCAGTACCGGGATTCCGGGATATAAATCCCGGGATCCGTCGACGGGGTTGACGTGACTTGAATGAGAGTGGGACTTGGGAGTCGTGATTAAGTTAAAGTGATCCTTATGGTGTAATGACTTAGTTTTTGCGGGGAAAATGAAACCTTTTTAGTTAAAAGATGTTAAGTGGTGATTGCAGGGACGTGTTACTTTACGTTGAGGAGCTCTGAGAATTTAAGTTAGCTTCAGAGACTGCAAACATTTTCTATAGACTAGATTGAAATGTAAATTGATACAGTAAGGAACGGGGAATGACTGAATGCTGGATTTTTATTTTCACTTAGGAAATTGTTTTTGAGCTTTATGTACAAGGCAGACTGATTGGATGAGATTTATTGGTTTATACAAGTTCAGGAACTTAATGAATACACACAAACACATGCCAGGATCACGGAGGACTGGCTTGCCAACAAATTAATACGCAGTTTTTACACGATATTTTAATCATAATAATAATGTATGCTTTTCAAAAGTGTGGTACAGTCTTTTACAATTATATAATTTTACAAATTAGGGATCATTCGTAAAGAGAGTAACAAATTAAAGAATTGAATTGGGCGTCCTAGCTAGGTTACATGGTACACACGGCTACACATCAAGCTATAATTTAACAGTTTATGCTGAACTCGCATTGTATAGGATTGCCGTACAATGCGAGGTCAGCTTATACTGGAAATATGTAGCTTGATGTGTAGCCGTGTGTACCTAACCATTTATTGTAACTTCTCTTTTTTTTGTATCTGTCTGTTTCTGGGTCTGTCTGTAAGTTAATTATACCAATAACTTATTTAGTAAGTTCCATAAATAACAGAAACAACGCCATTTTTATTTCAGACATAATTATTCCGTCTGTTCCAATATTTCTTGCAAATTCACGGAAAAACTTCTGCCATAAACTCAAAACTGCATAAAAATGGAGACAATATCGCAAAACTCATGTTTTGTTATACTTTTAATAAGACGTCAAGATATTTAACAAAAGGCCACAGACAGAAGTTAACCCGTAAATCTCTGCAGAACTGAAAGATAACGCCAACTTTCAAACTATGGACATTTGCATTGGTAGGGTTTGGTCTTTCTGAAAGCGGTAAAAAAAAATTAAAATAAAAGATTTTTAAATGTAGTTTTTATTATTATTAAAATATGTACGCCAACAGCATAAACATTGTACATGTAATATTAAAAGTTAACAGGTATTGACTCTTATGTATAAACCAATTACAAGTGTACACGACATTCTCATAAAACAAAGCAACCTTTGTAAATTATAATATTAAGTACATAGTTAAAATGAAAAAGTTTTTTTTTCACTTTTTGGCTATGGTACCTACCCCACACAAATTCAAATATCACTGCCTGCTATCTAAATAACAGTGACAGGAAGTTATCACATTATCATCGACATAATACTAATAGGGAATATGGATGTATTTATTTATTTATTTATACATCGCCAAATAATAGTAAAAAAAACATCAACGCCAAAAAAGCAATTCAAAGTACTTTAAAAAAAAGTTAAAAATAACCATCCGACCCGGGCTATTTAAACGCCATTTTGGCGCGCTTGGTGTGGTGACGTCACAGTCTATGACAACAAACAAACAAATGTTAAATGTTGAGGTTATGTTGAAGAAGTATTGTGCTCTGCTGCAAATATACAGTGTTTTCTATTTTCGACTAATACATCATCATGGAACCAACTTCTCCCTCTATAGAACAATGCAAAAAACCGACATACAAATACTGCATTGTGCCTAAGTGCAGAAATACATTATGAAATGCACCCGACCAAGTATTTTTTTTTGTCCTGAGAGATTTTGACTTACGGAGAAAGTGGTGTAAAATTATGAAAAGAAACATGCTATCTCCCAACTTGTTTTCAATATCCTAGTATTATGACAACATTCTATACTTAACATAATCTAGATTTCGATATTTTGCGAAGCTATGTTATTTTAGGTTATGATGCTTTTTAAAACTAAATTATTCCGGAAAAGGTGTGCAAGATAAAATAAACATTATATGTTATACTTAATTACCTTAAAGCTTTCACTCCTTTGATTTCAACAGACGTGAAATCGGTATTTGATGTAAAAATGTGGTCATCATGAACACATCAGCTTTCGGCAAACTATCCGATTGGGCTTTCACAAAACCGCTTTCAGTCATTTTCGAAAGAGTCTTCCGTGTATTAACAAATGTATTACTTCTAAATGTGTACTAAAATCACAATAAAACTGACTGAATCGCAAAAACTCCTACAAAACACATTGACATTACATTGTTGTCATATATTGTTACGTCACATTCGCTCTGACCAATAGCGTCGCTTTTCAAGTATTTGAATTTTCCACAGATTTTTTGCACTTAAAAAAAAAAAATTTCTTGCTCATTATTAAATTATAATAAAAAATATTGATGGAGGCATAATTCTGAAGTAATATAGTTTATAAAAAAAAATATTTGACCCTTATTTGAATCTCATGCATATTCCCTATTGGGGAAATACGTATTATTGAAGCTAACTCAATAACTATCCAAGCAAAGTTAATAAAATTTCTACGGGATCAACTTGAGATCATACCTTTCAAACAAGATTTTTTTTTCAAATCGGTCCACAATTGACGAAAAAATTTGTAGACATACATAAAAAAACATAAACATACATTTTGGAAGTCGGTTAAAAATAAAAATAAAACAAAACAGCTTGCTTTGACCTAAGTCTAAAAAGAAACAGAAAACTGACTTACACAAATATTAATAAAGACATAAAATAATTAACTAAAATGAGCTTAAATAAGTATGACATTGGCCATTTAAGTGACTGCGCAATCAAACATTTTGAGACCTATATCCGAAATAACGAAGATAAGCATCCACGCACGCCGGTTGCTACGCACCTGACCTTTCTGAAGAACATCACCAATAATAAGGTCACTAACAGGTCCTCCTAGGGCGTCCCCTCCCGGCGTTTCCACTCACATCTACCTTGTAAATACCTATTGGTGTTCGCCTTTCATTTATCCTCTCAAAATAAAAATAAAGAAATCACAAAAAAAAAAAATCCGCGTTCACTTCCACCGTACCTCACTATTTGATACCATCACGTGTCCGGGATAAAGTGTCCGCTTTACATCACAACACTAGCGTATAACTTGTGTGGTGGACGACACGCTTTATATTTACTGGCGTTTTAACATCGATTGTGAGCTGAATTGTAAGCGTGTGGATATTGGTATTTGTTCATGATTTGTAACTTTACAGTCATGTTTTAGTACTGTAGTGTTTAATTAAAGTAATATCATCAACATTTTTTCCACATAATAATATTTAATTTTTTACATTTAAAAAAAAAAATCCACATATTTAATTTGTTCCACATATTTCATTTTTTCCACACATTTATTCTATGAGATTTGAGCAACACAGTTAGCCAAAATCTGACCACAGCAACATTGTATCCCAACATAGTTCGATCGACCTACACGATATCCATTTAGCTTCAAGACCCAATATGTTTTAATCGTGGGTAAGCTTTGCGATAGTGTTAGCTTTGCGGGACAGCACTAGGGCACTACAGCTAACGGTTGTGGTTTAGTGATAGGATGATATTTTATGAATACAAGCGTAGTGATGGGAACCGGAGTTTCAAAATGTTCAGCATATTTTTTTTTTATTTTCTGTATCGACATATGTTTTAGGGTTCAACAAAGTACCCTTATAGTTTCGCCATGTCCGTCTATCCTCGGCTTTCCTCAGAGACTGTTAGTACTAGAAAGCTGTAATTTGGCATGAGTATATATATATACGTATATTAAGCACGCCGACAAAGTGGTAAAATAAAATCATAAAAAATAAAAATAAATTGTTTACCTCCCCTACACGTACAGTGGGGATGTTTTTTTTTTCTCGTCTATCCCATGGGTGTCGTTGAAAAGGTCTTTTACAAATATTGGGAGTTTGTCAAAACCATTTTTGGATTCAGGTCCCTGCCAGCTAAATGGTTGGTTCTGGCTATGTGAAAAAATCATAGCAATAGTACATAATATAACAAAATTAAAAGGAAAACTATCATAGCTAAGTAGGCTTACAAGTTAACGAGTTATAATTGCAAAAACATGTTCTCTCATTTATTTCGAATGGGAGAACATGTTTTTTAACTACAATGTTAAGTTTGTGCTTGGGATAAATTCATCCCAACTACGGAACCCTTCATTGTGCATGGTCCGACATGCAATTTGCCGACTTTTTCCTTTTTTTCTATTTTATTTGGATATTTTGTTTTAAATTAAAACGCAGAAGGCTTTTTTCTTTTAGTATATTTTATGATGCGTGTTGTATATACATATTTTTAAGAAGTATTTTCTAAATCAAATACAGCTCACATACCTTGTTACGTAAATATGTAGTTCATCAGTGGGGTTTAAATTAAATTTAAGTTTTAAAAAGGTTCAAAATAATTTTAGTTTTTCACATAATTATTTTTACTTACACACTAGATATTTTCGAATCCTTTTCAAAGAGATTGCACAATGTTCCAAACCTACATACATATTACTTACAATCCTGAAATCTAACACGTTTCCCTACCTTTAAAACTACGTACGCCGAATAACAAATTACTGCTCTATTTTCTGTCCCAATTTTTTTTGTCGTACACGCACAGATTACCAAAAATATTTTTCAAACATTATTAGAAAAGTATTATCTATATCGAATAGATGACATCGTGCAAGGAAACGCTCGAGAGATATCTTAAACGATCATAAACTGTCTGAAAAAATCCCCTTTGGATAGGGAAAATGCTGTTACATCCTTATTTACCACCGCTGAACTGAAAGCCACACGAATGTGGTCCTTATTTTGTTGAGTGTAAGAGTGGGGTAAAATTTGGTGGGGTGTAAGTTCTAAGTGGGGTCTGCAGGATATAATCTTAAATCGATAGTAGTTTGTTGTGTATCTTAATATAAGAGATATCTTTTGTCAAGCGCCGACAATGGATGTTCTCATTTAGTTAAGTTAGGAATGACGTTTGCTTAACAGTTTTTTGGATAGGCTTTTTGGTTACGCAACAATAGGAGCAAGGGTCATTGATTTTATTTATTAAAACTTCATGCACAAGTAAAAATATACCGTACAAAGGCGGACTTAATGCCTGAGGCATTTTCTACCAGTCAACCTTAGGGTGGTGCAGAGACAAAACATGGCAGGTGCAACAAAAGGGATTGATAACACGAAATTAACTATAAAATACAAGAATAAATACATACATAAATACATACATATACATAGTATAAACAGAAAAATCTTTGTCAGGAGAAATAACGATCGGTAGAGGAGAAATAACGATCAGTAGAGGAGAAAACGAATCCAGCAAATCACCGCTGGGATGTTTCAGCCAACTTCTTGCGTATATGCTCACGTACCTTCACTTTAAATGACAACCGACTGGTTGCCGTCCTGATATTCAGAGGTAGCAAATTCCAAAGAAAGACCGCCTGGACAAAGAAAGAAGAGTGAATGAAACCAGAGCGGTGAGAAGGACATCGTAGAAGACGATTGTTGGTTGAACGAAGATTTTTGCTATGGGCAGAGCATAAGTATTGAATATGGGAAGTCAGGTAAGAAGGAGAGGTGGGTTTGTCGAGAATAGAGAACAACATAGACAGAGCCCTCACCTCTCTGCGCTGTCGAATGGGTAACCACTTGCAATCGGTACGCGGATACATGGTCATACTTACGAAGATTGAAAACGAATCGAATGCAATTATTGAGAAGGCGGTCAAGTTTATTGAGGAGATCTGCATTCAGGTCATAGTAACACACATCACCATAGTCAATTATGGGAAATATTAGGGACTGTACAAGCATTGCCTTTATGTGTGATGGGAGAAGATTTTTTAACCGATAGAGCGACCGCAAAGTTCCGGTAACTTTTTTACTGACGGTTGTTACCTGCCTTCGCCAGTCAAGACAAGTGTCGACATGCAGGCCAAGATCCTTAACATCGGAGCCAAACGGAATGACTGAGTTGTCAAAGATTACAGATGGCACAGTTAAGCCATTCAGCTTCCTTATGCTGTGTGGGCTCCCTATTATGATAGCCTGACACTTGGTAGGGTTAACCACCACCCCAAATCGATCAGACCAGTTTTTGACTACACCTAAATCCCGATTTAGCTCCGTAATCGCATCAGAAATGTTATCAACACTTGCCTGACAGTAAAGCTGTAAATCGTCAGCATAGAGATGATACTCAGTCCGAAGCACGGTGGTAATGAGATTAATAAAAATGGAGAACAAAAGAGGAGATAATATACCGCCTTGAGGGACGCCAGCTGCAAGATCACACCAACTCGACGAAGAGTCTCCAGCATGAACAGACTGCTGACGCTCCCGAAGATAAGAAGAAAACCATTCCAGTACCTCCGGGGAGACCATAAGATAGGAAAGGATGGATAAAAGGATTTCGTGACTGACGGCATTAAAAGCATTAGAGAAGTCAATTAACACTAAGACAGTAACTTTAGTGTCTTCCATTCCCCGCCTTATATCGTCAGTCACTTTAAGAAGAGCTGAAACGGTGCTGTGCCCAGGCCTGAAACCGGATTGAAAGGGACTGATGAGGGAGTTGTGGTGAATAAAGTGGGAGAATTGTTTATGAACACTGGCCTCGAGCACTTTAGACAGAAAGGGAAGGAAGGAAATTGGGCGAAAGTGACTAGGAAGAGAGGGGTTGGGTACCTTAGGCAGGGGCCGAACAAGTGCTTTAAGCCACAGGGAGGGGAAAACACCGGTGTACAAGGAGAAATTTATAATGTGGGCGATAGCAGGAAGGAGTTGATCAAGAGCCGTTACGATCATATGGCGGCTGATTTTATCGCAGCCCACGGCTTTTGACTTAATAGAGAGGATAATCTTTCTGATCTCTCCCGGGTCGACTGGGGTGAAGACAAAGGGGTTAATATTGGGACGTGTCAGACCAGCAAGGTAGTCGAGGGTTTGACATTTGGTTAGACTTTCTAGAGTGGGAACAGTGGAAAAATGGCGATTTAGATCGTCTAAGCCAATTGTGTTAGGAAGGTCTGAATGTCGCGATTTGCCGATGCCTAAAGTTCCAAGGAACTTCCAAATATCGGCAGGAGAAGAAGTAGTGATGTTACTTAGGATGTGGCGGCGTTTAGCGTTGCGTATCATCTGATTACACCGATTTCTAGCAGCCTTAAAGAAGGTCCAATTGTCGTCCGAGCGATCCTTTTTAAATTTCCGGAACGCGCAGTCCCTCCGTCGCATTGCCATCCGAATTCCCCTGTTCATCCAAGGCGCGGGCGGACGCTTCAACTTAATTTTCCTAAAAGGAGCATGGGTGTCATAAAGCTTCACCACAACATTGTTAAAGATAGTAACTTTTTCGTCAACTGAAGCAGCTGCTTTCAGGGGCGACCAGTCAATGCTGGATGCATCTTGTTGAAGCCTCTCACTATTCATGCGTGCAAAGGCACGCCTGTACTGGAACTTAGGTTTAGGTTTAAGGACATAGGTTAGGTAAATAAGGTCGTGATGGGAAAAGCCAGGAGCAGCATGTTGACCATGTGAGGAAACTAGGGAAGGATTAGAAGTGAGGATCAGGTCAAGCCAAGTATCATCACCAGCTACATTTAGGTGAGTGGGTTGGAGAGGCAATACGTGCAGACTGGCTGACTCGATTATATGCAGGAGTTTACGGGACCGAGGGGAGTTGTGGGCAAGGAGGTTGGTGTTAAAATCCCCCATAACTATCTGATGTGTATACTCTGAACCTAAAGATTCAAGTACCGATTCGAATTCAGTGAAGTAATCAATAGAAGGGGGGCAATAGACGACACCAAGAACGGTTTTAACTCCCTTGACACAAACCTCGAGGAAAATAAACTCTGCGGATTCATTGGAAGAAGAAGAAGCTAGGATTTTAAAAGGGAAATCACCACGAAGGTAGATGGCTACACCACCACCCCTCTTACCAATCCGATCATTCCGAAGAAGAACGAAACCGGGAAGCGGGTAAGTGGTTGAAAGCAGGTTAGGTTTGAGCCAAGTCTCGGAAATCAGGACGGCGTGAACGTTGTTGTCAGCAAACGTGTCGTGCAGTTCATTGTAGTGACTGGGAATGCTTTGAGCATTGAGGTGGGTGATTTTAGGGAATATATGTTGGGAAATACAGCAAGGAAAATTAATTGTTAATCAAATAGACAACACTTTTTCAATTTTCCGTGTTATAGCCATCTGTCAAAGAAAATGCCTCGGAAAGCACGTTAAGCCGTTGGTCCCGGCTGTCATTTGTGGATCTTTTACGGATATTTTGCGGGTTGCCAGAAGCCCGAAAGTCTTACAACCAGTCTTACCAAGGGGTATTGTATAACCTAGTGACCGGTTTCGTGGAGGTTAGATAGGCAGTAAATCCATGTAAAATACTGGTACAGTACGACACAACTTAGATGTAGCATCGGCAAAATTCGTAAAACCGATCACCATCTGAACTGAGTGCGCCTTCAAAAGCACCAATATTAATTACTGCTTTAGGCGACAGTGAACTTTACGCAAACGCAATAACTTGTTAAGTCATATAACCAAATACATTCGTAAAATTAAGGCATTAAGTCCGCCTCTGTACATTTGTGTGGTTGTAGTATTAAATAATTAATAAAATTGATATGAATGCATGCAAATTTTCAAATTTATGTTACGAGTACATCTAAATTGTGTCGTATTATATTCAGCTGCATCCGGTTATACTGAAAGCCGACCCCAACATAGTTGGGAAAAAGTTAGGCAGATTGATTGATATAACTGTCGAAGAATGACATTTATGATTTGAACAGTTGGTAACAATTTTGAGTAATTTTCCTGACTGCAATGGTATTTTGTTATAACCTATGTTTTTCTTAGAGTTTAAGTAACGCTATCGTATTTTACAAAAAACATACTATAAAATAAAATACAAACCACTAAGTTGGTAATTGAAACATTCCCGGTTAAAATTCCCGAAAATGGAAGAGATCAATTTATTCATCCATCATTACATTTCATTCATTCAAAATATTTTATTTCACATAAACCTACATGGGCAGTTGGAGTTTGGATGGAACGTCAAAAGCTAGAAGCAATGCATTCATATTCATACTAGTATTATAAATGCGAAAGTAATTCTGTTTGTCTGTCTGTTACCTTGTCTGCTGCCTAAACCACAGAACCGATTGTCAAGGAATTTGACAGATAGGTAGCCTGGGACCTGGATAAGGAATCTTTTTATCTTTGCATCCTGGATATTTTGTACGAAAAAATGCTGCAATACAAAAAAAACAGACTTTTAGTTAAGGTATCTAACCCCTCACCAATTCGTATACCACAACTCCACTATTTGCTATGTTAACAACAGAAACAGGAACTATTTATCATCATCAAGATACACAAAGTGGATTAAATAAGTATTATCGAAGTTAACTCAAAAACTACCCAAGCAAAGTTAATACAAAAATATCGATTAAAATACATTTTTTTTAAACATGCACACGAATATGACCTGCTTCTTTTTTGAAGCCGGTTAAAAAATACTCGTTGACGAAGACGCGGGCAACAGCGAGTGTACTTTAAATAATGTGTTCATGTAAACTCCTAATAGCAGAAGATAGCAGTGATTTAGTTCAATCATTCAATTGAGTTCCAATAATGTCTGCTTTCAAAGAAAATCCATTATCTATAACTATTTCGTTAGAAAAGCTTGAGCCATTAATATAACTTACTGATTGATTCCTCATCCTTATGGACTAAGCAAAAATTGTGTTCTATTTACCTTATTATTTTATTTATTTATATAGTACTAGCTGCTGCTCGCGGCATCACTCGCGTAGATCCTAATTCTTTTTATAAACTAAACGCTGTTTTGGAGATTAGCCGGAACAAACAGACAGGCAATTTTTTTTTTGTTTTAGTTATATTTAAGTTGGTACCGTATACAACATGTAAATAACCCCTGTCCGATCTGTGAGGGTGTTTTTAGTACTGAGAGTATTTATGTGACACTTTCCAGAAAATTGAAAAATTGGCACAGTTTTTTTGATGGGGAATTTCACCGTGTGATTACATGTTATGTGTTAAACAAGTCATAACTTATAGCCCCCGTTGAAAATTGGCCAATTTTTCATGAATTTTGGTACAAAAAATGTGATTTTCTTAATTTTTTTCTTTTTTCAATAATAATAAGATTTTTTATTACTTTTAGGTAATGTTTTTGCAGTACCTATGTGCTTTCGGATCGGACAGGTTTTTTTTAACTTATTGTATAAGTACTTTCATATGCATTTAGTATAAAACTGTTATTTGACATTACAAACAGACACTTCAATTGTATTTCTTTGTATTGAAGATTTATGTGATGATGAAATATAGACACTGGTTACTTGT
Source organism: Agrochola macilenta (assembly GCA_916701695.1). NCBI lineage: Eukaryota > Metazoa > Arthropoda > Insecta > Lepidoptera > Noctuidae > Agrochola > Agrochola macilenta. The sequence continues at coordinate 2,444,537 of OU753576.1, forward strand.
ACAGGTGTTTTTACCTAGCGCAGGAGTCAATTCAGGGCTTCACTTTGTTTGTACACATTTTTTTATGCCAATAAAAACAATTTAATTTAATTACTTGATAAAAGTTCGTAGAACATAGTAACTTTTGGAAACCAAAAGTATGATTCACTTGCTAATAAAAAAAAAACATTTATTTTAGGCATATAACCCATAGTAGAAATAACACACAAATAACTTCCTCAACACAAATTACTTAATTCAAATTCATAATCAATTCATTACAATAGCCTCTTACGTGTTGTGACTGTGAGCCATTTACTCTAATTTAATAACAATATATTATTATATTTATTTTAAAACCGTCACTTAAGGGCCGATTCGAGGTTCTTAAGAACACATTAAATCTCAATTTTATGGGTTGACAGGTCGACACGTTACCCTAATTAATAACAAAATATCCTATTTCTTTAAAATGTTAAAACAATATTGAACCTCTTACAAACCCATTCCATTTATATTTTATGAGCGGCAATCCGTGCCGACTTTGTACAAATATTCTGAGAAAGCAGGGGTGTCAACATGCGGTTCTTTCAATGTAAACTCACAGCTCTCGATTTTCATGCTTGAAACTTTAAACAACAAGTTATGAAGATGGATCTAACCAAACTTTCAAAAGTCATACAAAGCCGATGCTTCCATCGATGTAGCTATCAATTATCCAATAACTGCAGTTATATTATTGGATTAATTATTTTATTATTCTAGCTAACACCTAGCTAGAATGCTTTAACCGCTCTCGTACTGTTAACGTGCCCGGGCCGACAGAAACTTAATATATGTTCTGTGCTAAAATATTTGTATGGTTTATAATAAAATGTATATAAATAATAACTCGTCGTCGGTCTCAAAAGATGGACCATCCCTGAGACTGTACGAACATCTGCTAAGGATTAAGTCGAACTATTCAAAAGACCCTTTTAAAACAATTAAGAAGTTGTGCACAAAAAGAGTAATAAACCTATTCTGAGAAACTTGGCCCAACGGTCAACGTGGTATTTTTTAGGAATTTAGGGGACTGAGGAATGAAGTCCGGGGGTTGGTTCGAGATCACGAAAGACTACGGACGCGGGAGTCGAAGCGGGGGGAAGTGAGGGAAGTTGGTTTGAGACCACGGTAGGGTGTGGACGTAATATTAGGCGAGTTAGATTAGCAGACTTGTTGAATACCAGAGGCGATGATTGTCCAAGTGGGCTGTCGCAAGATAGCGAGTATTATTTATTAAGTTAAATATAGTTGGGTTGAAGCCCAGATTAGACTAATGTAGTATTTAACGAAGTACGAGTATACGTGTGTGTGTGTTCGTGCGATTGGGTGAGTGTGTGCTTGTTGGTGTGACTGAGTGAGTATTTCATTATAATAATTACCCTAGGCTGGTAATATAATTCAGGTTAAGTTAAGTTCTTGTAACTCCACACTTATTTGGTATCGTGTTTTATAACTAATGTTACATTCTCGTGTATTACGTGTCCTTGTCCTAATCCGTACCTTGGCAGATTATTGTCACTAGCAGTTGGCTATAGGGAAATGGCGAAGGCCTTCCACCATACTTGACTGGGCAGTAATGCTCCGACTGTTGACTTTGAGATGACGCATCACATTTGGAAGGCAGAGCCATAAATATTCTCAGGTCATTTGGAATTGATCTAGGCTACAAAGCCAATCTGTAATTGCATTACAAAAACAACCAAACGTTAGTGACGATTTCTGTTTCCGAAAAGGTTTTGCCACAGAATACCTTGCGTGAGGCGTGTTGACACATATTTCCAGGGAGTTTGGGGTAGGCTTCACTAAGTACCCTAAACTGAATTGGTAGACGTTCTAAGAACGCTAGGGACCGTGTCTCATTAAAACCCCCACCCGGCTGTTTGTAGGCCTATTACTGAATCGACACAATTTATTGAGACACGCTATTGGGACGCAATGCCGCTAATAGCCGCACCGCATCCTCTTAATGGGGCAGATTAAGGAAATATGAAGTGACGAGCTACCACTTCGGTGTTCACCAGGTACGATCGTAGTGTATTCTGCTAGAGACTGAGTCTACGGTGCGCTTGTGCTAGTTTTGTGTTAACTTTGTAAAAATGGGCTAGGCTGTCGTAAGGGTCTTTCATATTAGTGCGCGATTAGAACTATTCAATATTAAACTTGTTTTCCTCAATGACAGATGGACTTCGCAGTACTCTGTCTTAGGATTGAGTAAAACATTTATTTAGTGCTTAGGGAGCGTGTTCCGTTAGAATCGTATTAGTTCCTCAGAGGTTCTATGCGTTAGGTCTAGCGGAACACGTACAATGAGGCAAACGTTATTATACGGTTCCCGGCCTCAGTGAAGTGGGTATATTGTAAACAGACAAATTAACGTAGTAGTACGTAATCGTATTTAAAGTACAAGCGTAACGATCCCTTTACCCCTTCTACCTTACCAAGTCTGTATTGCAGATATTGGTGCTCAACTGCGAGAGGAGGAGACGTTGGCGTTCCAACATTTATAATACTAAAACATAATATTATATTATATACTTTTGCATACCCTCTTGTCTTCTTAGCTTCATATTATAATACTTGTGTTTACTAACTGTGCATTCCCAATATTAACTTCCTGGTCCAATCATGTTCCCTAACCTTCCGAGGCGGAACATGGTAGTTTAGTTTCTGGGAATGCTTCTCTTTCTTATATCGGTGGGAGGGTGACCAGTCCGGGACGAGCCCTACAGAACTGTGCGGAAAGGAGGGGCACAGTTCTTCCCCCTACGGGGAACCGATCCAAACACTAATATTAACACAATTAGGAAAAACGAAAATTTTATCAGCCTAGGGTATTTCAGGTACTGTCACAGTGTGACACTATATGTAACTTGTCTGTCACAGCAGTATCGCACATAAGGACAGTCCAACCTATTTGCTATTATATTCAGAACGATATTGGAGCTGGCCCGCACTCTGCGCACAAGAGACGCGCAGCGCTTCCGCATGGTCGCATGAAAACAGTCCGTGCGCGCCCGTGCGAACATACCCGAAGCCTATACCTGCTTATGCCTGCGGCTTAACCCCCGCGTGGATGTGGAAAATTATTCCACGGGAATGTACTACAGGGATACAAACTTAACCAATGTCTTAACCCTGCACGCTTAATGCGAAACACACTATCAATCATAATCCGAGAGTCTTGAAGGATAATGCCAATCCATTGGCTTCATAGGTTTGACAAATTTGTCTGCTCAATAACGTAAATAGCGCTATGAACGTGAGTGAACTGTCAAAATGAAACCCATTGTGATTGAATTTTATGATTGTGTGTTTCGCAATTCAGGGTAATTGCGTATATTGCAGGATTTGCAGGTCATGGTCCGCCTGTGTGACAAATTTTATCATTCAGCCATTATGGCGTGAAAAGGTTGGTAAGGGACAGGCTGACAGAATTAATATCGCATTTATAATATTAGTATAATTGTCTTCAAGAGTAAAATCCTAATACCTTAAGATAGCATTGATTTAGTTCAATCATTGAATTGAGTTCCAATTATGTCTGCTTTCAGGAAAATCTATTATCTTGCATCACTTTGCAAGAAGACCTTGAGGACTTAGTAATGATGTAGTATACATAAGTAACAGTATTAATATCTCAGTAGTGACCTTGAAATAAATTTCTACGGCCACTCGGTAAATAAACCTTGTGCGTACTGTTGCTACTACTGATATAGGTACCCTGAGATTTCGACGTTTCGGCAGTTTTCTTGAAGATATAATACTGTTACTGATTTAATTGTATACTGTGCTAATGATTTACAAATTGATTGATAAGCAAATTTCTTCGTTCTATTTATCTCTTGCAAGTCGCCTATAGGACGGATGCTCTTGTCATTTATTTATATTATTTAGGCTTTTTTTTTTCGTTTAGCATGCGTTCGTTTTCATACTCTGATGTCACTTCGTTGACAATAGTGTAGGTTATACGTTTTTTCGACTGTATTATAACTACTTTTTGTAAATGTTGCAATGTATAACTGTTTTTTGCCCAAATAAAAATAAATAAATAATAAATAAATAAATATTTGTTTAATTATTTTTTAAATATTTACAAAGTATTAAAATTATTGGAAAATAGGAAGTTTTAGAGACCTTTAATTATTAGAGTAGCTTCAAGAGAAACCTGTTAGTTTTCAAAATTAAGATTTCAAGATGGGTGGAACTCAAAAAGGACTGCGAAGGTTTGAGTGGGTAAACCTTGGAGTACTTAAATTAAATTTTCCAAGAATTTTGGTCCGATTTCATGCCCATTTAACGTATTGAAAGGCTTTTGTCTATATTAGCACTGTATTCACTGAAAATACAACAAGCAGCGGTGTGATAAAGTAAACTCAAATTATGCCGTAACTTGAAAGAGACAGGAGGCGGAAAATGCAGAGTATTCACTAATTTTTAGCCTTATTTACATAACATAACATAACATCACGCCTGTATTCCCCGAGGGGTTAAGTAGAGCGGTACCTATAGTACACCAACATTTCGCCAGTTATGTTTAAGTCCCATGTAACAGTGGGCGAGCCTATTGCCATTAACCGGGCACAAATCCAGACTCCGGGCTGATATTAAGAAATCCCAGATAGAAAATCTCAATAACATTTTGCCCGACATGGGAATCGAACCCAGGAACTCATGCTCATTAGTATCGCTTGCAACCACTAGACCAACGAGGCAACGAGGCGGCAGTGGTGTGATAAGATAAGTTAAAAATGCAGAGTATTCATAATTTTTTTTCCTTATTTGTAAACTGGGACAAAAATACACACATGTTTAATTTTATTTTTATTTTATGAAAAAGTTGTTTGGGGTATGGCTCGTGGTTTGATCGAGGGTTAAGCTACACTTACCGCGGTCGTCGAGACCCCTCCGTGTCTCGGAAAGCATGTTAAGCCGATAATTCCGGCTGTCATTCGTAGATCTTTGAAAGTTCTTACGGGTTGTCAGAAGCCCAAAAGTCTGACAACCAGTCTTACCAAAGGTTTTCGTGTTACCCAGTAGTAGTGGGTTGTGAAGGTCAGATAGGCAGTCGCTACATGTAAAATACTTGTATTCAGCTGCATCCGGTTAGACTGGTAGCCGATCCCAACATAGTTGGGAAAAGGCTTGGCAGATTGATTTTGATAACATTGAAAAACTGGTTTTAATGACATCGTTTACTCAAACCTATTTGGTACAATCACCTCAACTAAGACACTTATGCCCGTTTTCACCGACAACTAAGTGGCACTTAAATGAATCCCTAAATAAAAGTGCATTGTTGGATTTTCAACTCTCATTGCCGAGCCTAGCGTTGAAAATCCAACAGTGCACTTTTATTTAGCGATTCATTTAAGTGTCACTTAGTGAAGGTAAAAACGGGCATAAGGGTTTTTTTTTTATAACTTTAAGCAACGTTTATGACTAAAGGGGTAACTATCCTATCAACTTCTTATCATCAATATTATAACATTATCATTATTATTATATTATTTATACAATCTAATTATTATAAAACATCTGCATATTTTTTGTACCTACGCAAATAAATAATTATTCTATTCTATTCTATTCTATCAAAACTAGAGACAACAACCTTCCAAACCCACTTTGCAACCAAACCTAACCATTCACTTATGAAATCAAATCCTCATATTTATTTCGATTCTTCGAAGGCGATCGATTGAGTATAAGTACTCTTAATAATGGGAAATAGTGCAGCGTGTTTCAGGTCAACGGTTTCTAGGAACTTTAGCCGTATAAATGTGTCAGTGAGGTTAAAAGATAAGTGGGGAATTGAAGCAGGTTAATTGTTAATTAATACATACATACATAAAATCCTTCCTCCTTCCCATGGGGGCCGCCTGCTGCGATCCTTACATACAAAATTTTATAAGTTACTGATCCTCCTTACAAAAAATTCTGCGTAGTACTAAAAAACTCATTTCACATATTCAATAGGTGAATTTCTAAAAAAAACTTGTTGTCGGTCCTATCATTTCCGGAATGCATTGTAGACTATACTTAGAATATATTATTAAATCTGCGATTGTAGATATAATTTTGATCTGTTATTTTTTATGTTGTGCCAAATGTATTACATAGACCTACTTTTTTAATATTACTTTATTTCTGTTGTGTAAATTGAAGATTGATTTACTTTAAATAATTTCAGGTTTAGTAAATATTTTCAACTTTAGAAACTAATTGCTTATTTAAATAATCCTTACTATTAATATTTGCATGCCAAAATATGGCGAAATGTGTCATCGCACAAGAATAGGTACTTATTTATTAACAAAAAAGGAGTACTCGTATCAAAGTCAAAGTCATTTATTTGCTTTAAATGCGGTTACGAAGCCGCATTTAAAGCAAATAAATGACTTTGACATTGACTTAGACTTTGATGCTCCTTTTGCCTCGTTTACGTCAATACATCAGTACCCTAATTGCTTAATACACGATCAATCAAGATCTGAATCGTTTGAAACAGATTGCTAATCCAGTGCTCCAAAAGTTCGAAAAAAAATCTGCTCAACAACGTAAATAACGCAATGAATGTTGTTGAACTGTGAACTGTCAGATATTTACCTGTTTTGATTAATTTGGGAATATTACTGTATGGAAATATGAAATATAAAAATAAAAATAGCTAACTAGCGAACTAAAATATTGATTAGGAAATGCAACTAAAATATCGTAACACCGAATATTTAGTTTTAAATGGAAAAAAAGTATATTTAGAAACTTTCCAAATGCCTTTTTTACACCTAAAATGGTTACAACACCAAATTCACTGTTATAATTGCAATTCATTATTAATATTCTAGTTCGCTAGTTAACCACATTTCATATACCATACCATACTACAGTAATATTGGCAAATTAATCAAAACAGCGAAATTATTTGACATCTATTTGCGACGTTGCCAACTTTCAGAATAAACGCTCTTAAGAAAATAGGTTACGTAATTAGATAGTCGTTGTTGCTCATACACCCATGCCGGTTGCGACCACTACGGACCTGATCTTTCTGAAGAACATCATCAATAATGTCACTATACATGCATATGTCCTCTAACGCCCGCTTTTCATCCATATCTGCCTTGTCGCCTTTCATTCATCCTCTCAACTTGACCTAACCATCTAAGTAAACTCTTTGAAATTTTTGTCACTTAATAATATTATTTTCAGTTTTTGTCTGTCAATTAATACGAGGGGCAATTACTGTTATTTTAAGAACGTTCACAGTCTGATCTCAGTGTCAATCTGTCAAAAATACCTCTAGTTTCGTAAAATTTTCGACAAGTTTTTGACATTGATTGTCACTAAGATGTGATTGCGATTTTGAACGTTTTAAATTACGGGAATTGGTTTAGATCATTTATAACTTAGTACCTGTTGGGCAGTTTTCCTTTTGGCAGTTAACCGGACGAATTTTTTAAAACCCCATAATTAATTTCCCTCCTTTTATACAAATTATTATTTATTATTCTATATTATGCATTTATTATTATCTTGTTTGAAAATTAAATAGGACATCTGTAAATAACCTCTTTTTTTTAAGAAGTCGGTTTCTGTATTGATAATTTGAAGTTGAAAACTTATCAAACCGTACTTTAGCATTACATTTTGTTTTATATTTTATTATAAAGTTAATGTATTGCTCGATATATTATATGTGTGATGTATTTTTCAGATTGTTTATTACGAGTCATTGTTACTCGAATGAATAAATGAATAATAATATTAACATAAGGTGATTCCTTCAATGTTGCCCGCAAATTCAAAATTCTTACGTTTTTTTAATTGAAACTTTGAAATTCGCGGGTTTTCACCTTAAGTATTGCTAAAGTAGAATCTGACAAGTTCTTAATAAAAAAATCGGATGATTGTTGGTGTGACTTGAGGAAAAAGATGTAGCTGCCCTCTCTCTTCCTTTGGGTGGGGATTAAGTCGTGAGTATAAAGATAAGTATCAATGGCTCTTATAAATAATAACTTAATCAGCGACGCCCTAAGCCTAGGTCCGTACCCCACAAGGGGTGCCCTTAGTGCGAAGTCGCTTAGTTTGTAAGATTTATGCCCTGGCTGGAGGTCTTAATTTATTGAGGCACCCACAGGAAAGCCCGGTTAAGCAGCCGACAACATCCTTATATGTTGGCCAAAAAACAATAATAACGGTGATTATCAATCAATTGGTTTATTGGACTGCTTGTGGAATCAGAGGTTCTATTCAAAGGCTAAACACGTACCAAGGTGTGTTTATCCCTTGAAGGTGAGTCGAACATGCGTTTGTTTTACAAATGATCGAAGGTGCAAAGCATTTTATACACAATATTTTTTTTTGAAGTGTAAATTCTTCAGGCGCGTTGAGCGATTTTTGGTAGGGGTAAACTAATTCTTTTTTAGGGTACCTCCCCTACATGTAAAGTGGGTGTGGTTTTTTTTTCTCGTCTGTCTTGTGGTGTGGGGTGTCGTTGGAAAGGTCGTTCAAATATATTGAGGGTGTGTGTAAATAATTTTTCAATTCAGGGATCCGTTTGCGAAATATTAAGCTTTAAAGTGATAATTTTTGTTAATTTCAAGTGTCCCCCACCAGATTTGTGAAAAAATTCACAAATCTGGTGGGGAGTTTAGAAGTTTGTCCCATGGAGAAAGATGTTCAATGGTGTGTACTACAACCTTAAATTTGACTACACGTCTCTGGTACATATCCTGTAGAAGCGACAAGAATATTATACCCAGGAATATGTAACATCTTAATTTAAAATAAAAGTTACAAAAATAAATACCCAGCTACAACAAAAACAATCAATCTGCCTAGCCTTTTACCAACTTTATTGGGATCGGCTTCCAGTCTTACCGGATTCAGCTGAATACCAGTATTTTACATGGAGCGACTGCCTATCTGAATTCCACAACCCAGTAACTGGGTAATACGATACCCCTTGGTAAGACTGGTTGTCAGACTTTCGGGCTACTGACGACCCTTAATGACTGCCAAAGATCAACGAATGACAGCTGGGACCAACAGTTTAACGTGGCACTTTTCGAGGCACGGCGGAATTTCTGTATGTAAAGATGGTCGCCCATCCACAGACCAACCCCGGCAAACGTAGCTTAACCTGACGGATCGATCCGTGTAGCAGTTATTACTTAACCCGAGCCCCCTCAGATACGACAAAAACGCCAACTAAAAAGGTATAAACAAGTCATCACATAGAGACAAATAAAAAATCTGGAATTACACGTAATCTGTTCGATTTATGCCTATTTAACACGACGTGTGAGTCCGGATTTTAATGTATTTATTTGTTTATTTAACAGTTTATGTACACACATATAAATAGACAAGAAGAAAGGAACAGAAAGATACGTACAAAGGTGATGCTTATTTCTAAAGAAATCTCTTCCAGCATACCTGCGATAGGAAAGTAGTTAAAGAGATGTAGACAACGTGTGTAAGATTAGAAGAGAAAATAATATACATAAAATTAAAACACTTAATTATTCACAAATTTACTATAAACATACAATATGAGAATAAACTTACATACATACTTCTAAAATATATATCACTAAAATAAATATACTTAATTATAATGTAGTATAAAATAATAAATACAAAATATGCAACTATGACGAAGTGGAAAAATAGTGTTCTTTCACTCTTCTTTTAAAAACTGCAACAGTTGTTAGGAAAGCTGTGTTGTTGTTTGTTGTTAAGTAGTGAGTTGTAGTGTTGGATTTAGTTTAAATTATTTTGGGGTTATAATATAAATATGTTTTAAGTGTGCTAATTAAGCCCGTTCATTTGATACAACAAACCGTAAATAAAATAACATAACATAGTAATACAAATTTGTTGCTGTACTGCAGTTTTAATTTTGTTAGCAAATCCAATGCACTGTTTATTTAAACTGGTACAGAGCCACCGAATAAACTTTGACAAAGCTTTCATTGATTTATCGTATGTAGGTACGGATTTTCGTCAATATTTACATAACGGTCGGAGCTTTGTTACTACTAGAGAGTGTTAAAATATTGGGTTGTTGATTAGTAATTTTGATTGGATTACAATAATAAACTACAATAAAAATCTATTTTTTCTCTTTATATTATTATTATTATAGTTTAGAAGAGTAACATGGTGTTTTTCCCCGATCTTCTCCGTAGGAAACGACCAAATGGAGCAATGCACCTAGCTTCTGACGTTTGATAAGTGCTCATGTTTAGAAGAAATGAAATATTTTAATTTTAACTGAAAAAGTTTATCTTTCAAATTTATTAAGAGGCCGTGCACGAAATCGACTGATTTTGATCAATTTTGTTAATTCGTTGTTAGAAAGGGCAACATACCAAACAATTTGTGATTTGAAAAGTCGAGTTCTTTGTTTTGCATGTGAAAGGGATTTTTCAAATAAGTTAGTATTCATAGAAAATCACACATATTTGCAATAAAATTTTCCGAAAAATTACGTGAGACTGACGTTTGATCACTTTTTTATAATAAATTGATATTGAACATTTTAAAATATCATCAACGTCGTTATGGTCTACTCGCATGCGAGAGAACCACTTTTTTTCAACTTCGATACAAAATATAGCAGAAAAAGAATGTTGAAAAAACCATTTTTTTTATCCGTAATCTCTCTCTTGTTTAAGTAATGTATTTTTTCCTATTATTTAGCAAACCATATCAAGAAATTTAAAAATCACACACCAGTCTTCAGCTATCCTTAAAATAAAAAAAAAAAAATAATTTTATGATTATACAATATCTTCATTATGTAAATCAAAGGCGAAATAAACCATATTTTCGAGAGCGCAAAAGTGATGCAACTACGAGTATTAAGAGGTGCTGTGACAGACACGAATGGTTTAGCACCACGAAAACTGTACTTTTATAGTTTCAGAGACTTAATGCCTCAATTATTTCAAGCTTTCTTACAATTAGATGGGTAGTCTGTTATTGATGAAAAAGGGTTTTTTTCGTGCACAGAGCCTTAAGTCCCTGAAGACAGAATCAAGTTTGGAAGATATGTTTTTAAGAGGTTGTAAAGTTGCACCAAGAAAGTATTTTTCGAAACTCCACCTCAGTACAAACTCTTTAACGACGGGTTGGAGTTTGTTTGCGAACAGCTTGTAAATAAATAAACTTAGTTCAGATCTCGGTTTTCAAACTTTCGGTGTCGTTACTGTGAGGGGCTCGTGGCTAAGTAATAACAGCCGCACGGGTCCATCGATCAGGTTAGTCGCGGTCAATCCGTGGATGGGTGACCATCTTAACATACCGAGATCCCTACGTGCCTCGAAAAACACGTTATGCAGGTCCTGGTATTATAGGTAGATCTTTGACATTCGTTACGGGTCGTCAGAGGTCCGAAAGTTTGACAACCAGTCTTACCATGGAGTATCGTTTTACCCAGTAACTAGGTTATGGAGATCAGATAGACAGTCGCTCCATTTAAAATGCTGGTCCGATGCATCCCTTTAGACTGGAAGCCGACCCCAACATAGTTGGGAAAAGGTTAGGCAGATTGATTGGTATCGTTACTGTGGCGGTCACAGGTAGTTGCACTATAACCGGTATGCTCATAATCAGTAGTCTGAAAAATAATTGCACGACTGACCAAAAAGGGAGTGTTATGTTTTCAGGATTCGAGGGACCCATAAATATCATGTTTCCAATCAAAACTGTCCTCCGACTGCAAACACAAGAAGATCTCCAACACAAATTATTTTTGACCTTTTACTTAAATATTTTTGGGCAGTCTAGAAATGTATCATCTTACGGATTGACCATTTCATTGATCTCGTAGTATTACAAACGGGGCTACAGAGTCTTGAATTCGATCTTCGAACCCGACAAAATTTCATTTAGTTTTTCCAGAGTAAATAATTCTCAGTAGCAGCCCGGAGCACTCGTAATTGGGTCGACCTAAACATTAAACATGCATCGTACACTTCTGCACTTCTGTCTACTCTTTCTTGGACAGACGTGGTTTTTTACTTTTACGTTTATGGACGAGTGACGGAACAACATTTTTATTATTGTCCGTTATTAACCAAGTATGATCTTTTTTTTCGGTTCTCTAAATTGAAATAATCAGACCGCTTCAAAAAACGGCAGATACTACTGAAAAAATATATCTACAGATCGATTGATCGATCAAAATCTTACCAATACATGATTATCGCTATCATTACCAGGTATGGTCATCGTTGAAACAAAAACCATTGAATCCTTAGGAACTGACACGCCCGTGATCGCTTCAAATGTCGATAAATCCAAGGTATATACAAATCAAATAGATTTTTCTCGATTGTTTCGATTAATCTTTGCACAATACTATCTTTGTGAATGGACCAAAGGTTCTGTCTAAAGATCTGTCACAATGAAAACTGACAATTCATAACAAATGTCAAGAACGCCAATGTTTTGGTGTCCAGACTGACTTGATCTAAACCCAATCAATACAAAACGGCTTGAATGAAAACCGTAATCTCCAAATTTCTTTGCCTCTTAACTCGTTAATAAAAATAGCTATTTTAAACATTTCACCACCTTATTTAAAAATAATTTTACTACATATTTGTCAAAATTTTAAAATATTGTTTCTAAAAATTGAAATACCTACGTCAGGTAATGTGAATTTCCTGAAAAAAAGCAGTTAACGATTTTTGATTAATAACTCCTCGGTATTCATCTTCACAATATTGAAACGCAACCCCATATTCTTCAACAATCAAAAGATCAAGCCAAGCTTCAAAACTTTATAACCAAACTCATCGGTACGTCACTCTACATCACCAGGAGTTCTTAAAATACCAACTGACGTTTATAAGGTCCGAAATATGGGTCAGGTAAAGTCCTTTATAAGTCGCGGGCACCCTTAGTGGTACTTATTAACTGTTACCGAAGTTATAGGTAAAAGTTATGTGAGAGAGAACTATGTAGGTAATGGGTTTTCTCTGGATGATTTTATATGAGTTGAGCATAAAAATAATAATGTTGGTTTTTTGTGTTATAAATGTGATTACTATTTATATTTTAATATTATATACCTATATGTTTTAATATTATGCAGTGATAGCCTAGTGGTGTGACCGTCGGACTGCCAAGTCCTCAGACTTTTCGGATTCATGCGCGTATTGAATAATTATCACTTGCTTCAAAAACGGCGAAGGAAAACATCGTAAGGAACGCCTGAGAGATATTTCTCGACGGCATGTGAAGCCAAGTCAGAGGCCCATGGGCGGCTTTAAAACTCTGACATCAGGTTAGTCGTTAGAAGAAGAATATTATGTTTGTATTCTTTAAAGAGGTAGGGAGTGGACTGTACGTTTCGTCTGTTATATTGTAAGTCTCATGGAATGTATGTAAATCATGTTAGAAGTCGAAAAGGGGGTGAACGTATTAACTGGACTCAAAAACATACATCGAACTGATACTAAGAAAGTCCATCCGTCATTCTTCTGCCCTTATATCAGTTTATTTGTGGTCGGCCCCACAAATATCGGTATCGGTAGTCACCCCTTTTCTAGCCATACCATCTACCACACAGTCCATCCATCATTTTTCTTTAGTCTTCCCCTACTCTTATAGCCATCCCGTGACAACCGATTTCCGCACAACTTTTCAGTCACCGGTTTCACTTTCAGACTTCCTCTTATATACTAATTCCTTATTCTATCCATTCGTGTAACACCACACATTACTCTTAGCATTCTCATCTCAGCTGCATGCAATTGCCTTTCATTCATCCCTTTTGTGGCCCAACAATCAGATCCATACAAGACAGCAGGAATAAAGTCCATTTTAAATGCAAAAACCTAACATCACTTTGCCAGACCCTAGCATTAAATCTAGCTTCCAGTCAGTTGCCGCAATTGCAAGCTCAAGACTGACGATGCAATCCTAGAGGTAATCGATGCTGTTATTTCGAAAGGAGAACATTATCTTACGTCATCATGAGCCAATCGCACTCCACTGCTGGGACCCAGGCCTTCTCTCTATGAGAGGGAGTGAACTGTAATCCACCACGTGGGCCCAGTGCGGGTTGGTAGATGTCACATATCTTTGAATTTTTGGTTCTAGGACATGCCGGTTTGCTCACGATGTTTTCCTTTACCATTTTGAGAGCAGTGGTGATGAAATTATTAACACAAAGTGAAGCGTCTTACTGCGTTCGAATAAATCGGGGCCGTTACGACAGGGCGACCACTGCTCTCGCTGAACATAGGCCTCTCCAATTGCCCAATTTACTTAGCCTTACCAAATTACGTTCAAATTCTGTTTGATTTGATTGAAAGCAATTAAGTTCTACTAACAGATTAGGAAGCCAGATTGGAGATTGCTCTGATTGTAGTCAGTACATCTTGACTATAATCAGAGCAATCTCCAATCTGGCTTCCTAGACTTTCCTGATTGGTCAATATTAGGTTACTAACTGGAATGGTAAAGGCTAAATAGATCATAGGAAATGCATTTTCTCTGTATCACCACAATTATCATATTATATCAATTATATAATTATCTTGGTACAGTATTTGCATGTCGCGAGCGCGCGTAAATAAAATATAATAATTATGAACCTTAAGACAATGTCGGTACGCAAAAATCACATGAAGCAAGCTTGTGCTTTCTTTTTCGTCAGAGGTGCGTGCCTTGGGTTTGAACTCGAGAGAGAGATGATATTATTTTGTTCCTTATTTCCACTCGGCCATTCTTCTCCACTTTGGTTAGAACAAGATCAACTTATACGATGCGATTCATTGTTCGGGGAAACCTTGCTGCCCTTGCATGGGTTGCATTGCAGCATCTTCTACTTTATACACCTTAATTTTTGCATTATAACAGAATTTTGATAAATTCCTAATTATATTCCCACAAGAGCTCGCTAAAATTGATCGACTTTAATATTAACTTTTTTTTTTCATAAAAACATATTTTATTTGCTTACTTACTGCCACAATATAATATGGAAACTAGGCCGATTTGTTTAAATAATTACCTACGATCCATTTTTTTTGAGATCGCGGCGACCACCCGTCTTGACACGCCACCCGCAACTGACAGCACCGCGACAATGGCTTAGGGTCTCGTCAATGAGCGCGTCTGTGTGAGTGTTCCGTTTCGAACGTTTACTTCGTAGTTTCTGTACTGACTATATTTAGGCTGCCTGTCCATTGGTGCGGAGCGAGGTAGCGGAGCGGAGTTACGAGCTGTGCGGTGCGAGGTAGCGGAGCGGTGTTGCGGACTTTGTGGAGCTAAACCGATTTCACGCGACGAGTAATAATTCCCCGCTCCGGTTCTTCGCTCCACTTCTCCGCTCCGTTTCCCCACTCCGCGTCCCCTCTCCGCTCCTCCGCTCCGTTACCCCGCTCCGCTTCCCAGTTTTGTATGAATTTTTAAACTAGTTTGCAAATCCCTGTCCACTGATACGGAGCGCAGATTTTATGCAATTCCATTGGTTAATATTGGCACACCGCTTCTCCGCTCCTCTCTTCTCCGCTCCAGTGGACAGGCAGCCTTATACTGTAGGTACCTTAGAATTTCAGACCCATCTGGTTAAACCGAAGGTCAACTACGCCATAGCCGAGAAAAGGCACGGTAGATAAAGAGGATTACTACCTCCAATTTCCTTTCACAAAAACACTCATACAATAAAACTATCACATAAAAGCGAATGGCGCCCTTTAACATGAGGCCTTCCCCGATGCATAGAATAATAAAACGGGTAGAAGCGAAAATGTTTGCTTTGAAAACTGACCATCAATAATTAAAATTGTCCGTAAATTCAAACCACAAATGTCCGTAATATCGTATGAAACGGCTATTATTATTATTATTATTTATTTATTTAAAGACAACAATGATCCATTTATGTTAGTTAGTTAGTTAGTTACAAAATTAAAAGCTATGTTAGTGTGTTATTATATGTAGGTACTACGCTCACATAAGAAACAAATATTTACACATACATAGAATGTGAATGTATCACATTTCACCGGTGGTAATGAATCACTTCTGCCTAACCAACACCTGCATGAAGTGATTCATTATCGGTGAGTCAAATTTGTCCACTAACATCTTCAGAATGCTATTGGGGCTTGACCACGTTCTCTCCAATAGCGACGCCGTCTTTCTCCTCACCATTGCATGGAAGCCATGAACATGTGCCTGCGCGAACATGCCAGATGCACTACAAAAGTGCGGGAGCCCCAAAAGCATTCTGAAGCTGTTATTGTATTGGACCCTCAGGGCGTCCATTGTTTTCCGCGTGTAGCTGGTCCACAGGCTGCTTGTGTAGAAGGTCTGGCAGTAAGCCTTAAACAACGTAATTTTAACCTCCTTACTACAACACGCAAACCTGCGAACCAGCATATTGCTTCTCACAGCAAAAGCCCTGCGCTCGCGTTCGATATCTTCATGATCTTTAAGGTCCTCCGTTACGTAATGCCCTAGGTATTTAGTTTGTTTCACCCTTTGCAAGGGTTGGCCATTGAGATTGATTACTGGCTCGTATGACTGCTTTCTACTGGAGGCCTATATATGGGCTATATTACGGCAAATTGACTTTGTGTGCCAATCTGTCAAAGAATTAATTTCTCTGTCTGTACTTTTCTTCGCATATATTTTTGCTTTGGAATAATGATCTACCGTTTTAGCCCTTACGGGGTTATTAAGTTTTGAAACTCGAAAGTTCATTTATGTCATCACCACTGCTCTCAAAACATTGAAAGAAATTATTGTGAGGAAACCGGCCTATATTGTCCTACAACAAATTATTCGAAAACAAATTATTTATGTTTGTGACATCTACCAACCCGGAATGCGACCCAGACAGGCGTGGTGGACGGTCCATTGCAGGGAAGACGCCTGTACCCCAGTAGTGGGAACGTTAGACTGAGTTTATGCTAATATAATCGAAAAATGCCGATGATTGAGCATAACGTGGCCCGCCAATGACACTCCTTAGTGATTATATACACGACCGGCATGTTGCCAATGGCAGAGCCAACTGCAGCCGTCGACACTAGTCGGCGTCAGACGTAGACGCGTCGACGGCTGCCGTCGACAACTTGCCGCTCGTGTATTTAAGTACGTGCTCAAATACACCACGCTGCCAACAGCAGAGACAACTGTAGCCGTACATGCGAGCACTTACATCGTTGAACATTCCCACCCCAAAACTGTAGGCATGAGCGGCTGAAATCGAATGTCGCTTCTATATATTTTATTCTTTGTCCAATGCCTTCCGAAGAAATTAACTTCACTAGTCAGTATTAAGATATCTCGTTTACCGAGGGAAAATTTGTTTCCATATATCTTATAATAGTTAGTAGAGCATTAGTTATGTAATTACTTAATATGAAGGCAGTTATTACGTATGAGGGGAGATTGCTTTCAGTTTTTGCTTTTGTTATGTGTAATAGAGGATGGTTTTGTGCATTTTTATGGAGAAAGAAATACTAGTTGCACTATAGTTGCACTAGAGGATTTTGTATCTAAACATTATTACTAGGGTCCTTGATTGAGACGTTAAGCTGCATTTTTAGCGGCTAGTTTTCGGATGGGTGCCTATAGTTTGTATAAAGAGGTATGAGGAACAGGGTGTAAAGTTCATTCATCCTCTTTAGAAAAGGTAGGATCATCCGACCACACGGGTGTCGTGTCCGGTGATACCAATAACCAATATGCTAGTCGCACGGTAAACTTTGCTTGCGCGATGCAGGATTTTGCATGACGTCAGTGTGATGCATAGTTCGCATGTGGTGATGTTGATGCCGGCCACATGTGTAACACACAACGTCCCTACATATAAATGATTATGTTGGGCATTCAGTCTCGCTACCAGCTCTGTTGATTATCATTACAGCAAAACAACAAAACACCAAAAAAGAAAACAATAATGCCAAAAGGGCCACTAACACAGAGTCTCCAAGCTATGCGGTCTTCTGCAGTGTAAACTGCTCGGTAAATTGCTGCCTCCAACAGCCTTCTTGATCGCTTCTGACCGGTGCTCTGCCTTGAGCGCGTTTCCATTCCACCTGGCCCAAACTCAAACTCAAACTCAAAGCATTTATTTCAAATAAACCAATTACAGGCACTTTTGAATTGTCAAGGGGTCCGTCAGTCAGAAAGATGAAGCTAGATGCCCATTCCAAAGCGTAGTAGGTACATATGGAGAAGAATGGGCAAGAAACTCCACGGACACTCTTTTAAATCATAATATGGTTACAAAAATTCAGCCCAGTATCATAAGCCTTTCCAGACCATCCGAAAAGCTGAGGGCACGCTCCTGGTATACTGTAGACAGCCGCTTACTAACAACATAATTACTAGGTCAAGATTTTTAATTATAGTATTCATTTATATTTAATTTACAAGTAACAATGCACTCAATATGTAGACCGACACGCACTTGAGCGACTTTTTTTTGGGCTTCTGACTACCCGGACAACACATGTAGGCAATAAATCCAAAGCAACGGAAAAAAAAAACAATTGACAACAATAAACCATATAATAGTAAAACACTAGAACGCGAACAAAATTTATCACCAGGTAACAAACAGAACAAACTAAAAATAAATCAATGTATCGGGCTCGTTACTATTTAAAAACGACATGGTCCAAATAAAACACTAGCTTTTTATTTACTCGCAATGAACCGGACGGTTGTGTACAGTTTACAGTGCAATGAATGGATAGTATGTGGGATATTCATAGAAAATCGATCCGAATCGAAAAGCCGTGCACCTTCGTTATCGGTCGAGCTTTCTGGTACGACGTCGTCGGTGGATCTTGGCCTTAGAGAATATTCTTGGCCGATCGAACCAAAGTTTATGTTAAAGAAAATGTGTACATACACTACTTCAACTGAGATTGTCCGACGATATCCGATAACTGCGTCTATGTTGCGTGTACACAATCACTTTCTTTTATGGTTCGATCGACCGATGACGTACGAACATACATCGGGTGATAACGGTTTAAGTGTACGCGAAACGTAAATCTTACACGTCATTACATCTCAGAACTATTCATAAGTCACTTGTTCGAATTACATTGTTTCAAAATAGTTCTGGGTTCATGTTATGGCCGTTTTCACTAGGATAAGTCAATATTTAAATATAAGGCACATGTATTATGCAGTCATTTAGCGCAAAAAAACAAAAAAACTAGCGAGCCTTACAGTCGTCGTATATAATGTGTAACATCTTAGCTGACAGTACCAACCTCTCGGAAAAGGGGTTGGTACCATCTGACGCACGCTCATTGATCAAATCAAATAGCGCGCGCTTCTCCGACTTCCGCTGTTACACACTTCCGTCCCTTTTCACGAAATCACTCCCACCGATTAAAGGAAAGCGAGAAAAAATCTACAGATACTAGACGATCACTAAACTTGCGACACTGATTCGCCGATGCGTAATGCTAAGACAACTCAAACTCAAAGCATTTATTTCAATTAAACCATTTACAGGCACTTTTGAATTGTCAAGGAATCGGTCAGTCAGAAATATGAAGCTAGTTGCCCATTCCAAAGCGTAGTAGGTAGGTACCTATGGAGAAGAACGGGCAAGAAACTCCACGGACACTCTTTTAAATAAATTGTTACAAAGTATTTGTTACATCATTCATGTTGAAATTAAACATGTGAGAACAATGTAGAAAGACGTGCACGTTAGAAGCGTCCGTAATAAAATTATAAAATAAAGAACAATTCAAAAATTTTAATCAGCCAAGGCAGCTAAGAGTTGACCAGTCCCAACTGACGGCGCCCGTTCACGAACATGACGCATGGATTAGCACCATTCAGCTCAACCATTTTGAAGGGAGCTAAATGATCCAACACACGCACCACCATCAGCGAGACATCTGAGTGAGCATGACATACTCACAGCCGCCAGGGCACATTCAAGTCAATAAAAGACGTATTACCCAGTAACTGTTAGCTCTTTAGTACATAGTACTCACACACCTGTGCTCTGAAATTATATAATACAAAGGAAATTGATTCTATACAATGCAAAAATAGTCTTAAACTCTTCAGCAGCTCCAACAGTGTTTTCAAATGTTAATCAAATAGTTGTGGTTGTGGAGCAGGACCAGCATTGAGCCAAGCATTTTTATCAGCGATGTAATCCCCCAACTTATAATATGCCTGACTGCCAACTCTTGCAGTTTACCTAGTAACAGGTTTCCAACAAAATTAACTGGCTGAACTTGGCTTAAAAAAAACCGTAGGCAAGCGTCAAAATTGTAGATTTCGAAGCTTACGAGTGACCTACTGAGAATGGAATGGTAAAAAACGAGGGTTACATGTTGCCACGAAGATTTTCTCGGTGTACAGACCAAATAAAGATGACGCTTCTTAAAGCTTACTGTCAGAGTTTTTACACTGGTAATCTTTGGCTTAACTACTCGAAAAGGTCTCTGGATATTCTACGCGTCCAATACTTTGTATGTCTTTAGGATGCTGTTGCGACTACGTTTTTGTAGTACCTCAGAAATGTTCACGGTAACCCATACGGATGAATTTCATGCCATCATCCGCAAAAAAATGGGCTCACTCCTGAGTAGATTATGAGGCACTCACACTAGCATCCTAAAGGCTGTGGCGGCAGATAATTCCTACGCCATAATAAGGCAATTTGTGCGAAGGCTATAATATATAATACCATAGTTTCCATTTCTCGTTGTGTCTAGTTGTTGGATGGTCTTCTCATGAATTCTTCTTTAGTTTAAGTTACTAACAATATTATTTTGAGTGCAAACCTATTACTCATTTATAGATCTTTTAGTTGTCCAAAATAAAATTATTTTATTATTTATTTATTCAAAAGAGTGGCTGCTAAAGGATGTTCTTACGTTAGATAGTTATTACCTAACTAGATGTTGCTAAACTTGACCTTAGTGATACCGGGCATTAGTTTCAAGTATAAGTTTGTAATGTAATTCCGTAAGACAATGATCTCCCGCAGAGCCCGGTCAAGGGTAGGTCACTTGGGAATGATCCGTATAGTTTTCACCTAATAATGGACCCTCCGTGGTAAAAGTTGGAAAGTTGAGAGAGAAAATAATGTTATAAGTACGATCGTTCATCTTAGTGGCCAGTGATGGCCGCACCTACTTTTAGGATAAATAAAATAAGAAAAGATGGTGGTTATAAATACATATACATCTTGTAGACCAATTTTATTGATATGCGAGGTTAACCGGTATTTAAAGTAGCCAGTATAATTAGGTACCAACAGTCTAATTTTCCATTCTTAGGCCGTGGATAAGTTCATTCAGAATTGAAATAACTGAAGCGTCTGTGTGACTTTTAGTGCTGTGCTAAATAAATTTATTGGAATGAAGTTCTTTAACGCGGCTTGCGGTAGGAGTGAACTGGCAGAAATCGTCACGTAACGAAAAAGCGTTATGCCCGACAAAGTCAGTTTCAAGTGTCTAAAGCGCGGGCTATACACAAGTGACGACAATTATTTCTTTATATTTAGTACACAATTTCTCTATTATGCTAAAAAGAACCATGTAGTTATTCTCAGAACTACAAGGCGGAATATAAATCACTGAGCACAAAAATAAAAATCTTTTATTTAAGGATAACTAACTTGGACATAGTTAATTGACAAACCGGACTTAGCAATACCAGAAACGAAAAGAAGATCGCATTTTGTGTGTTCACTATATTTTGACCCATCTGTGATTAAATATAAACCACAATTACACTATCAATTAAAAATGCTAAAACATTAAAAAGCATTTTATTTTATTTCACAATGTGAACTATAAATACCTACTGACATCTTTATCGAAAGAGGCAGCCCTGGCAATTCACAATAACCACGCGCCGGCGCACAGCCACGCGCAGCTACAAAGCAAAACTCACTTTACGCTTGTAAGGTTAGGTACATTTTCGTTTGCAGCGTCTAACGACTCGAAAGTATAGGCTATTATAGGTATCGACAATTTTGTATGGAGTGCATCATCTGGTAATCTGTGGCGGAACATACACAAGAGGCGTGGCGCGGGCGAGGTGACGGAGCGGCGCGGCGCGCGGACGTTGTGTGGATCATCCGCACCACGTCATTCATTCCATTTTTTTGTGTATGTCCCGCGCCTAATATAACTATAGTGTGTGTAATATGGCTCTGTATTAATACATAATATACATTGAAAGAAACTTCGTTCTAACCGGGTGTCCCACGACACCTCCCGTTTTTTTTCTTTCTATTTTGTTTCTAACTTACTGTAGTATCATCTATGCTATGCTTCAAAGAACATACTTATACTATATACGCCTGGTGTTCCTTGACTTCATAATCAATAAAATCTAGCAATTGATCTAACCTTAAATAATTGTCCAGGATCTAAGTTTTGTTTTGGCACATTGTCAAAACGAGTGCATTTCAAGAGTTTAACTGTCACTAACGAGACACAATAGAATTTTTATTGTTATCAATTTTTAAAGCAAATCGACAGTTGAGTGGATATCCTTTATTTTCAATTCATTTAAAAAGCAAACAAAAAACAATCCAGTAATTCAGACCAGTGTTCTACAAAATACCATCACAAAATAAAAAGTCCCTTTTCAATAGCAAAACTAAATAAAAATTCATCAAAATACGCGGGCGAATCCACAGCACAAAACATAGTTATTCCCGTCAATGGCCCAGTTTTTATCTCCTGGGCGCAGCGCCCATTCATTGCATTGCGACCAGTCGGACTACTATCATAATAACCCATTGGCCGTAATTGACTTTCACGATTCAGGGTGTATTGAGGTTTATCTTTTGAGTTCGGATTAATATGATGGTACGTGATTATTTATGATTTTCTGTATTGTTAATTGATTCAGGCGTGACGTTGCGGAAATCCATGATAAAATACAATAGACAACGTATATTTAATTTTAATAACCTAATCCGCATAGCTGTTCTTAAAGAGTCATTAGGTTGTCGGGCGGTGTGGCTCACACTGCGTTCGGCGCTTGGCGTGGCAACACATCGTGTCCGGATTTGCAACAAGTCAATCGTCATCCTGAGGTTGCCTCGTTGAGAGGTGAAACACGTGTCGATTTCTTACAGGGTTCTTTATGACACAGGTTACTAAATATACGTCGTCTATTGTATTTTATTTTCTATGTATCCGTTTCCTAGTAGACCATCGACGTTAAAAGAAAGGTAAGGCACAGTATAAATATGTATGTATATTAAATACGTGGGGTACTTACGCGTTGTAGGTCGTGAGTTCGAACCCAGGCAGGCGCTTTACTTTGTGTAAATAATTTCATCACCACTGCTCTCAAAATGGTGACGGAAAACATCGTGAGGAAATCAGCATGTCCTAGAACCAAAAATTCGAAGACATGTGACATCTACCAACCCGCACTGGGCCCGCGTGGTGGATTACAACAGCCCACTCCCTCTCACAGAGAGGAGGCCGCAGTCCCAGCAGTGAGAATATTATAGACTGATTATTATGATGATGAAACGGATGGATTTTTTATTTTTTATACTTGGAATAATTGCCACCAGGAGTCTATTTAACAAAACCGATAGACGACAGGATAGGTTCACAAAATTAAAAAAACAACAAAATTCAAAAAGTCATTAATTCAACCTAGGCTAAGAATCAGCACTTTTAGAACGTCAAAATTACATAAGACAGTCCCCCAAAAACTCCCACTCTTCACCACTTCCTAGTGCTTCAGCTGGGAAGAAGTGGCGCAAGAAACTCCCCAAAGTTTTCGTAGCATAATAAAATGTGCAATAAATTCGTAACTCCTATCCACTATCCTATCCTCCCTTTTACAAGCAAATTGGTCTGCCAATAAGACCAGAAATTAAATAAAGACAAACTGGGTTGTTCGAAACGGGAACTGTAAATTGACCACTGTCTCGTTCAATTATAGTATTCTGCTGGTTCAAGTTCTAACGCTTTAACTGTAATAAATGAAATTGGGTTATTTCGTAGGTACAAAATAGATAGCTACAGGATACCTTTTTTTTTGTGGAACACAACGCGCCGTCGACCCGGGCCTGGTCCTAATCGGACGGCGAGCTACCCATTGCCCACCGTCCGCAAGCCCGCACCTGCGGTGGCCGGAAGTCGGCTCGCGACTCCCGACGCCCGGGGCGTCTCCTGCGGCTACTAGGGGCGCGAGGGCGCGCATCTTGCATTTCCCTCGCGCGCTCCGCCTCCTCCTTCGCGAGCATTACTGCTTCGCAGAAGGAACTGACGGCTTCCCATGCACTCTCGCTCCGGACCATGGCCTGAACCAGGGCCGGACGCGAGAGATCGCCGCTGCCGATCGCCTCCGTGAGGATACAGGATACCTACAAGCCGATATTATAATTATTTCGTTTATTATAATGTCGAACGTATAAAATACTCGTACATTTTTAAATATTTCTTAAAAAACGATATAAAAAACATTTAAAAATATAAAAATAGTGTTCCACTGGTGTCGGGAGCAGGGTCCAAGCTACCAGTGGTTAGGGCTGCAGAGACAGGAACCTCCTCATAGGCCGTTACGACAATCGGCACAATGATAGTCGAGCTCACATTCCACATGTCGACAACCTCGTGTGCTAAGTCGAGATATTTTATTTGTTTCTCTTTCTCAGCTTTCACGAGGTTCCCGTCATGTGGGATGGTAACATCGACTAACATTGCGCGGCGCACTAATCGGTCTATCACCACTATATCAGGCTTATTGGCAACAATAGTTGTCAGTAATGATAGACCGATCCCAGTAGAATGTGACATGGTCATTTTTGAGAACTGGGTCGGGCACATACTTGTAGTACGGTACCTCAGAATCCACAAGTTTGTATTTCAAAGCAAGTTGCTGGTCAATAACCCTGGCCACTTGGTTATGCCTGTGCAAGTACTCGCCGTTAGCCAGACGAGAACAGCCAGAGATAATATGTCTGATGGACTCACACGGACGGTGGCATGCCCGACACACGTCAACCGTCCCGTCCTTCATAATATGTCTTCGGTAGTTATTCGTCAAGATTTATAATAATAATAATAATTATTAAGCAACACAACAAAACTGGTGGTCCTTAGGGGACAATTGCAATTGATAATTTCCATCAATTTATGTTGTAGTAATATTGTCAATCACTTCAATTGCATTCGGTAGATCAATTTGCGCATAATTCTGTAACAATCACGTAACAATTGACAATTGCAATTGATCGTTTCGGGGACCCTATACATTCATATGACGTCAGTACTCCAAACAACTTACAGTGCAACTATTGCTTGTTATTGCGCATTTAACCGAACGAAACCTCAACTAGGACCGTCTGACCGACAAATCAGTTTAACGACCAAGTCGAGAGTTTGAACGAAAGTTATAATTGGATGAAAGAGGATTTTAGAATAAATTGCTATCGCGGTTGTTATATTTTGTTGTTCAGCTGTTATTGTTGTATCTGGGCGTTTTTGGAACTATAGTGATTAATTTTGGAAATTAAAATAAGATAAGAGCTTGTTAGTTCCCGTAATAAAAGAAGAATATCTCAACAGTTTGGGGATCTCAGTTGAGAAGAAAGTCGATAAGTTAATTTTAGACATGACAATAGGGGATAGGGATGTTGATAAAAAAAAATTGTCCGTCAGGTAGATTATTAAAAAATATTGGACACGTATTTTTATTTTTTTTACGTAATCAAAATATGGCAATACATTGAGTAGGCAATGCGTTAAAATGTGGCATGACGTCACTGGCCGGTAGATTTTATACTGACTTGTGACGTAGCGAGCCCCCACTCCCCAACTTTAATGCGTTATATCTAAACCATTTTTTATTAATTTGATAAAGCAAAACATACGTGGCAATTTTTTTTTAATTATCTGAATGATTGTTGATTGATGAATGTTTTTTTTTTATTTCCCTAGTCAACATCCCTATTTACAAAGAATATTGAAAATATTAGATTGAAACCAGTGTTATCAAGGGGTATCGTATTGCCCTGTCACTAGGTTGCAGAGGTCAGATAGCAGATAGCTCCATGTAAAATACTGGTATTAAATTGCGTCCGGTTAGACCAAAAGCCGACCCAACCTGGTTGGAAAAGGCAAATCAGATTAATTGACAATATTGTATTGACTTGACTCAACAAACTGTTATCGCGAACAAACAAATAGTGGGCTGGCAATGTGCCTTCTCTTTGTAAGAACTAGGTTTGCCTTGCAGTGGGACTATTTAAGGCTGCAGGACACTAATTAGTGTATTATTATGTCCAGTTTAATTAAAAGTTTAGTTGATTCGAAAGAAGAAACAATAATATATTCAAAACAGTTTAATAAAATCACCAAGTCAACAACGATCACTTAACAAAGCTACACAAAGAAAATAATATCACAAATTTGAGCAAAAACCCTCACTTCTGACACGATAAAATCTCGAACAACTAAATCCGCTTGGCCATTTAAGTCGTCGACGTAGCTCGAAGAATTAGTAAGTTGAGGCGAGGCATTAGCAAATTAAGACGTGGAAACGTTTGTAGTAAGCTTTGGAAGGACTAATGATTGCTTGTGCGAATGTTGGTTCGTTTTTGGAGTGGAAATTTTATTGCATTGTTGTTGTTATTGTTGTAAGTTTAGAATAAAAGTTAGATTCAATATTATGATTCGTATTCTGTGTATGGAAATTGGCTACTGGCGATTTCGTCACTCACTGAAAATTTTTATGAGTTATATTTACACATCCACATAACACAAAAGTAAAAAAAAATGGTCTAGTTGTGTAGTTGTTGATTAATAACTTTACTACATATTAATATTAAATGAAGAAATTATATGTGACGGAAATAAATAAATAGAAAACCCAAAAATGGGTAAATAACAAAGTAGAACCATTGACCAAAATATTTCAGGCGTGTATGTACTCAACTTGCCCGGAAGCATGGTATACAGTCGAATATTTATGGATTATTACCTACATGGATTTGCCTGTCCAACAAATTAAATATTAACAAACTCTCGAATATTTTTTTCTAGATAAAATTCATCAAATTTTTTTTCGTTACTCTCAAAAATGCCACTCATTTTATCTCAACAACTTCAACCGAAAAAAAAGAAAAAAAATTTGTATTCTTCATTTAAGTTGGAGTTATAGATGTTAAACTAGCGATTGGCGATTTTGCATGAAATGCCTTTGATAATTATTTTAATGCATTATTTTTAATCATCTGCAGGACATGAACGGTTATTCGACAATACGAGTATGTTAATTTTCTTAAGCTATATAGCAATTTTTAAACAGGATTTCAAAGAGTGTCCACGGAGTTTCTTGTCCTTTCTGACTAACTAAACAATTTTTACTATTCAAACAAAAGTATACCTAAATTGTTCAATTGAAATTAATGCTCTGACTTTGACATTACACGTAAATAAATGACGAATGAAGGACCAAAACACAGTGAGTTGTATTTTTACCCAACTGCCCTAAGGGTAGAAACTCTTTAGCTTATACATACATGCGGAACACATTTAAATTCCAATACATTTTATACGCTCGATAAACTTCTTCAAAAACTTCCGAATTCCACAAAAATGCCACTCATTTAGCTAAACCCCTTAAATATTTTTTCAGTAGGTACCACACAACGGCTCCCCACTTCATTCGCAACGAATTACGAACGCTCCTCCAATTAAAGTTTTCGCTCATAGCTCATCGCAAGCCTAGTGTGGAATTAATTAAAACCCTGGAACGAATCCAATTCCGGAGATTTTGTCTGCACCTACAGTTTAGATGCATGTGTTTGGCAGAGTGTGACAAGCTGGAGAGGGTAGTGGACTGTTTTTTACGGTTCCGTAATCTGAGGGTATGCGAGACCCTATTATTATTAAAGACTCGGCCCCATTAACGGCCTCGAGCCATGCGACTTGCATCAAGCAACACGTGCGCGCGTCACTTGATAGAGGCTATCTCTATCAAGCCAAATAAGAAGTAGGAAAAGTTTATGAAATGTTGGTGCTACGGAACCCATCATTCATAAGTCCGACTCGCACTTAACCGGTTTTTTCCAGAATCCAATAATGGACATTCAACAAAAATTGAATTCTCAATTAATAAGAAATTGAGAGAATACTCAATTAAATAAAAGAGGTGCAACTGTTTGTTAATGAATAATTTTTCTATATCACAATATATGTTTTATCTTGGACATTACTGACATCGGTGAAGGAAAACATCGTGAGGAAACCTGGGCTTATAGTTAATATAAGTCTGAAATCACCAACCCGTCTTGAGCAAGCGTGGTGATCAATGCTCGTGCCTTCTCTGTGTGAGTAGAGGCCTTTGCCCAGCAGTGGGACAGTAACAGGCTGATATTATTATTATTTTACAATATATGGTGGCACAAATAAAAAACCCAAACCAATGAGCCTGATTGCGTTTCATAGCGCTTAACTTCACAGATTTATATAGGAATAAAGAGCTATAAATGTGGGAAAAGTAGCATTACAATGGTAATGGCCTGATTATCGTGTACTAAAGGTATAAATAGGTTTATAAATAAAAAAAAAATACAAATCATTTATTTCAGACAAAAAAGTCCATAGGCAAGGCAAAGTTGTTAGTAACAAGAATTTTGCTTAAAACTAATGTTAGTAAGTAAAAAGAAGAAACTAGCCACACCGTCTACCCCTGCACAGTAGGCTCATCGGTCTCGCAACACATGGAGTTCAGTGAACCTACTGAGCAGAACAGTATCGGTTCTCACGCCAATCATCCTTAGGACGCTATTCGGGCTCCCCCGTACTCGTCGCACCACCGACGCAACTTTTTTACGCATAATTGCGTAGAAGTCATCTACGCTGGCTTTATAGGAGTCTGTTTCGTTTAATCTGTTGTGAATTCTTTATTCAGTTTTGTATCTGTACCTATTGACATGTAATATCAATCAATCTGCCTAGCCTTTTTCCAACTATTTTGGGGTCAGCTTCCAATCTAACTGGATGCAGCTGAATACCAGTACTTTACATGGAGCGACTGTATACCTGACCTCCACAACCCAGTTACTGGGTAACCCGATACCGCTTGGTAAGACTGATTGTCAGACTTTTGGAAGCGTGCTTTCCGAGGCATTAAGGGAAGTCTCAATATGTAATGAAAGGTCACCCATCCACGAACCGACCGCAGCAAGCGTAGCTTTATCTCCCATCGACCTGTGTGGCTATCATTATTTAACCACGAGCCCCTCTAACAACTGCACCAACTGTGCCTTACGTTTACACCGTAAATCTAACTTAACACACACACACACATTGAAAATCTACTTAAAATTCACTTTGTATCTAGTTTTTGCGCCGTTTCTGAAACAGCTGCGACTACAGACATAAATTATATTTTTTTATCGAATTGAGAAACGGTACAACACTTGATTATAAACTTTTCGTATTTATCTTGAATGTGGAGGGAGTTTGAAATCGGGTAAAGTTAAATTTAGTTTGGTCGGTTCCATAATTTACCGATCGGTAAAAGTAAAATTAAAGAGTGGTGTATTTTAAAAGGTCTAGGCAAGAGGCAAACGCTTTCAAAGCGATTCGTATTTCTACAAAAACTTTCAAAAGGATTGACATGAGTAGCTTATGTTTTTTTCCATCATTAGTAGGATGTTACTTTATCTAAGCCCTATGTAATAATGTTTGCAATGTGCGACCTCTAATATTCAAGTATCATGTGGATCCAAAGGTGTGGTTATGACATCTTCAATTTAAGTAATCAAGAAACATATTCACGTTGCGATCGCACTTCATTCTTTATGTAGTATGTTATTATAGGTAAATAATTCGAAGTCAGTTTTTTTTTTCTAAAATCTGGTATACGAGTATCTGAAGGACAAGGTTATAATCTGGTATGTAGGAGTTCAAAAAATACGGTGTGTCAAGGAGTGTTACTATGTGATAAAACAACGAATCTTGTCTATTTAACTATACTAATATTATAAACAGGTAAAATTCGTTTGTTTCTTTGTACGTTTGTTTGTAAGTTTGTATGTTGGGGGTAATCTCCGGAACTACCAGTCGCGTTTGAAAATTTATTTTTGCATATCCAATGCAAAAATAATTTTTCAAACGCGACAAGCCCAATTTTCAAGGAAGATATGAGGCTATGGAATATCACGCTACGACCCTTAAGAGCCGAGCAAAAAGAAAAAAGTCAGAAAGAACGCTAAGCGAAAACGTAGTAAAAGCGTGGGCGGGCGATGGGATGCGACGCGGTGGGTCGAGGGCCGAAATTTCACGCGAACGAAATCGTGAGCAAAAGCTGGGGGCAAAAGCTGGGGGCAAAAGCTGGGGGCAAAAGCTGGGGGCAAAAGCTGGTGAATCCTACTATCCTACTATACATAATTATTATAAACGCGAAAGTTTGTGAGTATGGATTGATGTTTGTTACTCTTTCACGCAAAAACTGCAGAACGGGTTTGGATGAAATTTGGCAAACAGATAGTTTATAACCTAGATTAACACATAGAATATTTTTTATCCCGATATTCCCACGGGATCGAGACTTATGCGGGTGAAACCGCGGAGCACTGCTAGTTATGTAATAAAGTAATGTTATCAGCAAAATAGTCAAGTCATAATGGACCCCATACCTTTCGCAGTCAATCATTTTACTTAGGAGCCTATGTATGTAGTTTAGCAATGAATTTTATGCTTCCCCGCTTCCCATCCTTTTTTAATCGGTACATAACAATGTTGTTGCAAATGCCTCACCAAGACAACGTCGCAAATAAATGTCAAATATTTCCCTCTTTTGATTAATTTGGCAATATTACTGTATGGAAATAAGAAATGTGGCTAACTAGCGAACTAGAATATTAATAATGAATAGCAATTATAACACTGAATTTCATGCTGTATTATTAGGTGTAAAAAAGGAATTTAGAAAGTTTCCAAATACTTTTTTTACATCTAAAACTAAATATTCGGTAATAAGATATTAATTATTGCATCTCATAATCAATATTCTAGTTCGCTAGTTAGCCACATTTCTTATTTCCGAACAGTAATATTGCCAAATTAATCAGAACAGGGAAATATTTGACATTTATTTGCGACGTTGCCCACTTTCAGAATAAACGCTCTTAAGCTCTTTACATTTTCATGTATCTCGTATTTACAAGATTGAAAAATATAAGTTGTTTTGTGTTTTTTATGCCAGTCCTCTTCCGGAGGAAATGTTTTATAAGTAGGGCTTTATTTACAACTAGCTTTTGCCAGCGACTTCACCCGCGTGATTGGCGAAATTATTCTACGGGAACGTACTACATGAATAAAAAGTATTAAATGTATAAATCCAGGCTATAAACTATCTGTGTGCCAAATTTCATACAAATCCGTTCAGCCGCTTTTGTATGATTGAGTAACAAACATCCAAATATACAAACTTTCACATTTATAATATTAGTAAGATATTTATATAAAAACTAGCTTTTGCCCACGACTTCGTCCGCGTAGAAGTCGAAAATGGTTCTAATAGGATTTTTTATTGGTTTTTTACGTTATTAATTATGTTATAACTTATAAAAAACAATATTTTTTGTTTTTCCTTCGGGTGCTAGAATCACCAGGCTACTCTGTGCTCTTACTCTGGAGCATGCCACATACAACTGGCCGTGGGAGAAGCAGCTTTCCCTCAAGTCTACTCCCGCTACCTTAAGAGTTTGACCTTGAGCTTTGTTTATAGTCATTGCGAAGCATACTATGGGAAACTGCACTCTCTTGAATTCGAAGGGGTAATTTGATGGTGTTAGGAATACTAGGAATAAAAACAGACCTCTGTAAAGCTTAGAAACCTTCAAATGTGGTACTAATATGTATAGTACGGTGACTTTCGAGACATTCCAATTTTAAAGAGTATTTGCATTGCAAGCACCAAGCCTTTAAGTGAGTTCAACCTTTTTTGAATAAAATTGGATTGACTTTTCAAACATGTGTCAAAATAAAATGTAATTTAAATCAAAAGCACTAAGTAAGCCTATGGCATTAAGTCCGCCTCTGTACATTTATGTGCTTAAAGTATTAAATAAATAAATAAATAAATAAGTAGTATTGATATCAACTTCGAAACAAATCACTCCCTAAATAACTTTCTACCCCTATTTAACCCCGTTAGCGGATGAATTTCAATAAAATACGAAACAGGTCTTCCATTAATTCTGTTAAAGAATGTTTATGCAAAATTTGAAGTAGATTGGACCAAGGCATCACGTTGTCCCATACAAACTTTGCCCGCCTTTTTCACCCCCTTAGGGGTAGAATTTTGAAAAATCCTTTCTTATCGGATGCCTACGTCATACAAAAAACACACCCTCCAAGTTTCAGGTCTCTACGATCAGCGGTTTAGGCTGTGCGTTGATCCGTCAGTCAGTCATTCAGGACAAAGCATTTTATATGTATAGATTATGGGCGTCCCACGGATATGCCACATGGAGGGAAATTACCTTACAGAATATTGTAGATGGAACATTTTACTGAAAGAAGACATAGATAGACAATATTTAAATAAATACATGGTTGAACCGGAAATCAAACCCGTTACATGAGAAAAATAATCCGCCTGTAGCTTTATCATACCGATCGAAAGGCTTTATCATAAGGATAATTTTTTTGCTAAATAACATAGTGTCACAAATAAAAGGAAGACCATGAATTATAACATTTGATGTGAAATTTTGTTCAAAAAAATGAAAAGATGACAAATGCTGCTGACATTTTATCAAATCCCTCGGGTATAGTACTTTTATTCTGGATGAATAATAATAGAGTACCTACCCTATGTCCTTTTCTGTACCCCTTTCTTTTTGGTTGGGTAATTATCAAATGACTTCTCCCGCTCTGGGCGGAGCGCGAGGGCGTGTCAGACTCTTACTGACTAAAACCCACCCGTGTTCCTTCAGTTGCCTGTACGTTGCCAGGGCACGCCGCCAAGGTATCCCTTTTGGACTTTCCCGCGACCCGGTTTTCTGTACCCCTGACAACGTGCATGCAAAATGTCAAGATGATCAGTTTAGTAGTTAAGATGTGAAAGCGTAACAAATAAAAAAACTTACTTTCGCATTTATAATATTAGTTATTTTCACCGGTAAGAAAAATGTCCCAAATCGTCTGGAAGTCTAGAAATTATTCCCTTGTTGACAACAAGAGGCCTTGTAACTATTGCCAAAGACACACACAGCCAAAGAGTTTGTTACCCAGGTTACAATAACGTGATTGATCCAAACAGCGGGGTAAAAATGTAACACACATAAAATGACTATTGATCTAATTGGGTTGCATTTTGACAGTTTACCCACGTTCAGTGCGGTATTTACGTTGTTGAGCAGATGATTTTCTCAAACCTATGAAGCAATAGATTAGCAATATCCTTAAAAACGGATTGAGGTTGTAAGTGCATGCAATTAGGCTGCATGTGCAAATGCATTCTTAATAACTTTTCAAACAAAAATATTATCGCTAAGAAGAACGATGTCAAAGACTGGACTAAAAAGCTTTCGGCATTGCAATCTTTTGATGGGATATGGTATTAAATTAAACGGTTGTATGTTGTTTTATAAATAGAGTAGAGGAGCTCGTGGCTAAGTAACAACAGCCGCACTAGTCGAGGTTACAGGTTCCATCAGGTTAGGTTAGGTTTGACGCCACGGTTGGCGCAGTGGCTGAGCGATCGACTGCTGCGCAACGTGTCGCGGGTTCGATCCCCGCACGGAACAAATATTTGTATGATCTGCAAGTAGTTGTTCCGGGTCTGGGTGTTAGTGTATGTGAGTTTCTATGTTTGTAAACGCACCTACGATACAAGAACAAATTCTTAGTGTGGGGTAGTCTTTAAAAAAAAAGCTTAAGCTACGCTTGCCGGGGTTGGTCAGTGGATGGGTGACCATCTTTACATACCGAGAATCCTCCGTTCCTCGGAAAGCACGTTAAGCCGTTGGTCCCGGCTGTCATTCGTGGATCTTTGACAGTCGTTATGAGTCGTCAGAAGCCCGAAAGTCTGACACCAGTCTTACCAAGGGGTATCGTATTACCCAGTTACTGGGTTGTGGAGGTCAGATAGGCAGTCGTTCCATGTAAAATACTGGTATTCAGCTGCATCTGGTTAGACTGGAAGCCGACCCCAACATAGTTGGGGAAAGGCTAGGCAGATTGATTGTTGTTTTATAAATAACAGTTCTAAATAATTTCGTTTCACATAAAAATTTTAATTATAAAATCAGATATAAATATTTGGAATAAAAATACAAGGACCAAATACTATATGAAACATTTGCTGCGAAACGAAATTTTATGAAATTTCTGTCTGCAAAACTAGGGAACATCAAATTAAACGTTATTTGATATTCTACTAATTAATAGAATGATAAACAAATTATCGAGACGTAACGACTGGCATTGGATGTAAAACAAATCTTCTATTGGATCCGTAGGAATCGAAAGTTCGTATATTTTTTATAAATCAGGCATAGTATTTTTTGTAGCTAGCTTTGTAGTATGTAAGTACTTTTTACCTGCAAACAAATCTATTTCGTCGACAGTAAAAAACTTCATCACATACATACGTTTTCGTATCTGAGAGGAAAACAACAATTATTTTGAAAGCCTTCTTTGCGCACCGTTCGGGAAACAAACAAAGAAATGAAAAGTAAACTGTTGCTTAAATATAAGTATCTGTCATGTAAAGGTATTTCTTTTAAGGGAAACCGGTTTTTTCCTCTCTCAATTTCCCATGTGTTTATCTTTGTATGGTATTGGATTTTTATGAGACTGAGGATTTTCAGTGTTTTTGAAGAATGTGAAAAAAGTTAAATTGATTTTTTGGGATGATGAAATTAACGTCTCGAGCGCGCTCTTTTCCTCTCCTATTATTTATCATTTTGCTGTGACAAAAAAAAATGAGACAAATATGGACCCCCCATAATTGTTTATATTTATTCATACTTACTAGCTGTTTACGTGTACATTAAGGATTGCAATAAAGATCAGGATTGAATTGAATTGAACGTAGGTACCTACTTTTGTTTACACTGTAATGCCTGAGATGCTTATCTTTTTATAATGTTTGGACAAAATATGTACCAGGAGTAAACCTACAAACTTTCTTTCTCTCCTTCTTGGTTGTATCGATTTCTGCCAAAAAACCTGGAACCAATTCACAAGTTTTTGGGTCTACCAAAGGTTTTCTACCAGGTTGGGTAATACATTATTGTTTATGTTAAATGAACAATTACTCATCATCTGGCTAGCCATTTCCCAACTATGTTGGGGTCAGCTTCCAGTCTAACCGGATGCAGCTTAATGCCAGTATTTTACATGGGGCAACTGCCTATCTGACCCAGTGACTGGATAATACGATACCCCTTAGTAAGATTCGGTGTCAGACTTTCAGGCTTCTGACTACCCTGGCTATTCTAGTTGTTGAATGAACAACTACTTTCATAAATTATTAGAATCATTAAAACCTTCACATTTACATTAATTAATCTATCAACCAGCTTTGACAGTACTTACTTAAAGTGGACCTTCTATATTTATTTCTATAATTCAAATTCAAATTAAGCAGTGGTCTGGATAATATTATTAATCAAAGCAAATAGATTAATTCTTATAATTTATTAGTCTAGCCATTCATGAGACAATTGGTTCGCCTTCATTAGCAAAAAGACTAATTAGGATACTAAATTTTAAAATATTGTATTAATAATTTTAAGTGCCATTTTCATGTGCTACTCTGAATTTAGTAGTTTAAAAGTCTCCTGAGTTTCGTTTGCAGTTTATTTAAAACTAGCGTCTGCTCGCGACTTTGTTCACGTGGAAGTCGTAAGACACCACAATATACTACAATAACAGCCATTTTTATAAAATTTCCAGGAATACTACGTTTGTAGTTTCGTTCTCAGCAGCCAAAATATACAGAGAGTCAGGACTGGTGACTCGAGAGCAAGCGACCTACAGTTTTCCGTGTGAGAAGCAGCTTGTCCTGAGGTCGACACCCGCAGCCTTCAGTGTCAGCCCCAGTGACTTGTTGATAATCATCGCAAAGCATACGCTCACAGAGAACTGCACGCGCTTAAACTGGTAATTGTGTGGAATTTGTGGTATACGCTGTATAAACACTGTCTCGCCAATGCCAAAACCTGTTAGAATTTTCCGCCTCAATGACGTTTCTCTGCAAAGACACGACTTTGAGCCGGGTTCCGTTACACAGCTTCGGCGGAGTTGAGTTCCGAAGGAGCATAATCGGGATCGCTGCAGCTTGATCATTTTCTGCGTTAAAATGGAAATACGCCCAAGAATTCTCTTGGTACGGTATTTGACTGATGTCCTCGTACACCCAACGAATCAGATCTTCTTAAGTGGGAACTACTCTACCAAGAGTCTCTGGTAGGGCCACCTGGCCGCTCTCCTCTGTTAGAGTGCATTCACCAACTTTTTGAAGAACATCGGAGAATTCTTGAGCATATGAATTCCCGCCAAGCCGAGCACGTTGATGGTCAAGCACAGTCTATGAACTCTCGAACATTGTGTTGATCTTTTCAACAAAGCATTCACTTCGTCAGACAGAACTGTGGCACCGCCCATCATGTCTTGGTTTCTGCGGATTTCCTGCAGAGTTATGTTTACAGCTTCCACTGCTTTCCTAGTTGCCATAATGCATTCATTCCATACGATAAAGTGCAAACCCTAGGCACGCATTCCTTGTTACTATTGCGTGACATCCCACAAACAGCGTTTCGTTACTCTCTAAATCGATGGGAATTTTAAACATGGATGGCGTGCCCTGTTTTATCACCAGTACGCGCAGCATGACCACCATGAAACGTGTTTTGTCGAATAGACAACATTAGTTATTGTGATTGTTTATCTGTCATTTTCGTCGACAAAACACGTTTATATTGTGGTTATACTACGCGTGCAGGAAGAAGCGTGGCTGTGATTCAAGAAGATCCACACACAGATTATAAAATCGCTGGGAAAAATCTACTGTCAAAATCTGTGTGTAAAGTCTAAAATTAAGCTAGTTTTTTTGTGCTGGTCTAGGCCTCCCCCAAAGTCTTTCCGGGTAGGTACTGTTTTTAAGTGGGCTGTCTCAATAGAGAATCTTACTCAACGCTGAGACAAGACCAAGTAAGGAATTAATACCTATGTACTATTTATACACCAGGTATAGCTAATTTATTTCGCGAAATCGTGTCTTGTCGCCGTTATGACGTTAATCATAAGGTTTAAATTGCAATAACTAACAGGACTTGACGTGAAATAGTTTATGCAAACTGTAAAAGGCGAGCGGCAATGATTTTCGTCTTTTTTCAATATTTTTCGGCTTAATATCTTCCTTGATACCAAAAGATTGAAAACATGCAAGTATCAATGGGGATTTGTGAACTTTCTTGTCCAAATACCCCATTAATGGGGATTTCTGGACAAGAGTTCACAAAAATTCCCATCGGTTTAAAAATAAAACACAAAGAATCACATCTTTATTTCTTACTATTATTTTTGACTATTATTTTTTAAGTAATGGCTTAATTAATAGCCTAAATATTTCTGCCATGTTGTATTAATATGTACAGTCTAAACTTTTCTACAAAATATAATCTTTTAGAGATAAACTTTTAAATAACTTTATGGCAATTTATTTTTATTTAACAGTTTATGTACATACATATAAATAGACAAGAAGAAATGAACAGAAAAATACGTACAAAGGTGATGTTTATTTCTAAAGAAATCTCTTCCAGCATACTCGTACCTGCGATAGGAAAGTAGTTAAAGAGATGTAAACAACGAGTGTAATTAATTAGAAGAGAAAATAATATACATATAATAAAAACACTCAAGTGTTTAATAACACTTAAGTGTTTTTATTCACAAATTTAACTATAAACATACAATATGAGAATAAACTTACATACATACTTCTAAAATAAATATGACTTATATATACTTAATTACAATGTAGTATAAAAAATAATAAATGCAAAATATGCAACTATGACGAAGTGGAAAGATAGTGTTCTTTCGCTCTTCTTTTAAAAAATGCAACAGTTTGGCAGTCCCTAATGTCAGGCGGAAGTGAATTCCACAACCAAACCGCGTGCATGCTGGAGGAGTAGCAGTTGGTTTAAGAACTTTCTTTACCTTTTTTTTTGTTGAGTCTTTACCTAAGTCTAGTGGAGCACATTTTATTAAAAAAAAAAAATATCTTTGTGACTATAGAACCTTATTAAATTAAAATCTATTACATTCACTCAGTGAGACATGTTTACAAGTCATAACTTAAGACCTGTTATTTTTTTTTTACATATTGTAGATGAATTGACAGAAAGTTATTACCATGACTTGCCACATAGACAGCTGCCTGCAAAGAGATTAAAAATAGAATCTTAGCAATGTTTCACATGCCTATTATTTTACCTTATTTCGTGGAGAAATGAGAACCCTACCAACCCCTTGACAATTCAAAAGTGCCTGTAATTGGCTTAATTGAAATAAATGCTTTGAGTTTGAATGTATTTCCTGCTACTGTGTAAACTATGGGTTTGCAGTAGCAGAAAATAAACTGTATAAGTACTTGAATAAAGATCCAGTAAATACAGGCTGGTGTGGGTAAAATAGCCCCGTACTTAACATATGCGCTCACACATATAGAAACAGGTAAAACATTGCAACTGTTTCTTGCCTTAAAATCAACATGCAGTGATCTGTACCGGAAACCCGCTGCTTTATGCAAGTACCCTATGGCTGTACTGATACAGCAGCTCAGGCACCCACTGCTGGCGATTAATGAGAAGCGAGTCGAGCTAGGAACTAGTCAAAGATTTATTTTCAAACTAAGTGTATATTTTGGTGTTATTTTATAATGTAGGTATTAACAACTTAGCGGCCTTTTCCAGGCATCGCAAATTTGAGGGTTATTTAACATTAAAAACAGACGTGTGGCACTCGGAGACTGCCGCGGTAAAGCTATTGCATAGCATTTTTTATCAACTTATGCAATTTGTGTCACAGTGACAATTTGTGTCACAGTGACAATTTGTGTCACAGTGACAATTTGTGTCACAGTGACAATTTGTGTGACAGTGATGCGCGCGCATCTTAAAATTTCACTCTTTGGGGGTGTTAGGTTATTTTCGTTACGGAATTTCTGGATTCGGTCTCCACGCTCAAGGCCCGCGATAGAAGCTATGCAATAGCTTAAAAAGTATTACTCATTCAAATAATAATAGGTAATATACACATTTTTATAATTCAATAATACTATAAATACATTTTTTATTATTATTTTTTATTTTAATTCGATCGCTAATTTTTTATTAATTGAAGTCATCTAGGTAGTGGTATAAGTGTGTGTAATGTCTGTGTATGGTAGTTATTGATTTTATTTTGGTTTAAAAATTCTTCAATTGAATAGTAACAATTTTTTTAAACGTAGGTTTTTAATTTATTTTTAAATGGAGCAAGGCTGGTTTAATTTTTAATCTCTTGAGGCAGCTTATTGTATATTCTTATTGCCATGTATTGTGGGCTTACTAAAATCGAGTAGGCGAGCAGTGAGCAGCGAGGGCGCGAAGGCGACAAACGATTTCTCGCGGGTGTGCATGAATCTCTCAGCGAGTATGCGAGCGTCGCTGAGCGAGAACTCTCTTCGATAGCTCTTTTCGCTACGACAAACGAGTATGCCAGCGTTGTGAACAGTCAGCGATGAACTTTTAATATAGCTATCTCTTTTACTGACACGGGACCTACAATCTTTTGTACGTTTCTTTAGCGAGAAAATTGATGATGTGTAGTCGCTTCCTCGTCTGCGGTAGAACAGGTGTCTTACCCATGTAAGACACCTGCAGTTAACCCATGTTAACTGCTGGATAAGTTGAAAAAAAAAAACCAATGCCATAACCAACCCATGACAATTATTAACCAACGTCAGATTTGATAACAACAAACAACAAGAGCTGCATTGCTTGTGTTAAATTTGTTATATATATCATCTAAACCAGGGTTAAGCTATGATTTTGCTGTTTAAACTTTTTTTTATCTTGCTGACGTTAGTTGGAAGCCGGACTTTGGCATCCGGCCGAGTTAACGTCAGAAAAAAAGAAAAAAAAAGTTGTTGGCGACGCCTGTTAGTCAAGTTGACTTCTCTCTCACCTAGTTTTATAAAGTTTGTTTTTATTCTGTACTAACTTTTACCTACGGTTTTTCTCACGTGGAGACTGGAAATTAACCCACGGAAACGTACTCATTTCAGCCGAAAGACGTCCACTGCTGAACATAGGCTTCCCCCAAGCACCACCACGTCGACCGGTTCTGTGCTTCCCGCATCCACCGGATTCCGGCGGCCTTCACAAGATCATCGGTCCTCCTTGTGGGAGGCCTTCCAACGCTACGTATTCCGGTACGCGGTCGCCACTCCAACGCACGAAAACGTAGGTACTGCCGTGATAAAAAAGTATCCTGATTCATATCAGTCCTAATCCAGGTCATCGCCAAATTTTATCGATATCCTTTCAACTGATAAAGCGTGAAAAAGTAACAGACAGATAAAGTTACTCTCGTTTTATACGTGTAATATTAACAAAATTCAAGGAGTTCTATAGACAAACACCTGTCGAACCTTTTCCCAACTATGTTGGGGTCAGATTACTGTCTAAACAAATGCAGCGGAATGCCAGTATTACATGGAGCGACTGTCAATCCGGACTCCACAACCCAGTTATTTGGTACCACGACACCTCTTGGCAAGAATGGTTGTCAGACTTTCGGGCTTCTGACTACCCGTAACGTCTGTCAAAGATCTGCGAATCCCAACCGTTGTCGACGGTTTAGCGTGCTGTCCGAAACACAGAGAGGTCTCAGTCTGTAATAGATAGCCACCCATTTTTTTCTACTTTTAAACGCGCAAACTTTATACTTACTTCTAAGCAGGAATCACACAACATACAACACGTAACAAGGTATCCTACGCTTTTGATTAGCAGCGATTTCTTTGATTAGTATCTGAGCGCTCCCTTCATCCGAATGCACGCAGAAATTACAACAGTTTTTGTAAATCGTCAGAAATCGACTTACACGGTGTATCACTCAACAAATTTAGGAGATCAATGTCTGTGGTACGGGAATGCTTGCTTAAATAAACTAAGCAATTTATAAATATTTTTTGTAGATTCATGTTAGCTATCACTTATACTCATTTTCCACCTTCCACGTTTCGTGGTAAGATTTTTATTTAATTTCTTTGTGTAATACTAATACTCATTTATTTAGAATTTTGCTTACTAATTGTATTTTATGTTTGGTTTTCATAAGTTACGATGTTAGTTGATTACGATGCTGTTTTGTGGTGAATGCTGTTTAAACCTATATTAGGCATAACCCAAACCCAAACCCAAAGCATTTATTTCAATTAAACCATTTACAGGCACTTTTGAATTGTCAAGGAATCGGTCAGTCAGAAATATGAAGCTAGTTGCCCATTCCAAAGCGTAGAAGGTAGGTACCGTTGGAGAAGAACGGGCAAGAAACTCCACGGACACTCTTTTAAATAAATTGTTACAAAGTATTTGTTACATCATTCATGTTGAAATTAAACATGTGAGAACAATGTAGAAAGACGTACACGTTAGAAGCTTCCGTAATAAAAATATAAAACAAAGAACAGTTCAAAAATTTAAATCAGCCAAGGCAGCTAAGAGTTGACCTGTCCCAACTGACGGCGCCCGTTCACGAACATGACGCATGGATTAGCACCATTCAGTTCAACCATTTTGAAGGGAGCTAAATGATCCAACACACGCGCCACCATCAGCGAGACATCTGAGTGAGCATGACATACTCACAGCCGCCAGGGCACATTCAAGTCAAGAAAATACGTATTACCCGGTAAATGTTAGCTCTTTAGTACATAGTACTCACACAGAGCACTCGCATAGCATACCAGTACTTGTATTATGGTATTATTCTGTTTAAAATTTTGTGTATGTACTGCTGTTGGTGTACCAAATAAATAAATAATTGGAAATCAACATCAGTAAAAAAAAAAGGATAAGATTATAACAGTTACTGGCATTCACGATAATCAACAAAACTTAAATTCATAACCAAAGTCTGTCTTATAGTGAAGGGTGGGCGTTTTTGGGGGACTGTCTTATGTAATTTTGACGTTCGAAAAGTGCTGATTCTCAGCCTAGTTTGAATAAATGACTTTTGAATTTGAATTTAATAAATCAAGGTCGAATGAATTTCGTAGAATTTTGGATACGTGTTTAAATTAGTTCAGTACCTACAATTTCTACTAAATCTACCGGAGTTATCTTTTAAGTTTTGTTCGCCTAACCATTTAAAACGGACCTTTGAATTACTTACATTGCCTATTTAGTATAATCAGCCTATAATGTTCCCACTGCTGGCCCACACGCCTCCTCTCTCCGAGAGGGAGTGAGCTGTAATCCACCACGCGGGTCCAGTGCGGGTTGGTAGATGTCACATGTCTTCGAATTTTCAGTTCTAGGACATGCCGGTTTCCACACGATGTTTTCCTTCCCCATTTTGAGAGCAGTGGTGATTAAATTCGTTTATTTTATTAGTATAATTAGTCTGGGTTCGAACCCATTGCTTATTTAGTTAGTATTATTTAGGTAGTAGAATCTACATCAATACAGTAAACACACCACCATAAAACCCACATAATATCAAACTCTCAACAAAATGTTTATTCATCAAAATCCTAAGCAGTTACAATGTTATTAACATAATGCTGTTCTACATAATTTATGTTAAATTTTGTCATAAA
Source organism: Agrochola macilenta (assembly GCA_916701695.1). Lineage (NCBI taxonomy): Eukaryota > Metazoa > Arthropoda > Insecta > Lepidoptera > Noctuidae > Agrochola > Agrochola macilenta. Next base: position 2,487,416 of record OU753576.1, read on the forward strand.
CTCATTATCTTTTGTTAAGAGATTCAACGATGTCGGTGTTTAACTGAAGAAGTATGAATCGAAGTCAAGTTAAAATGCTTGACTGGAAGTGAAATTATAATATTTAATATATAATATTTTTATTTAATATTAAGCGAAATATTAATTGAAATGATATCCATGAGTGCCGCTTTCCTAAGCAAATATCCTTGAGAATTGGTTCCCTCTTTGCCGCCCCACACCATTACCACGCGCATGAGTAGTATTGAACACGCACAGATTTAAGAAAACCTAATCTTAAATGCGAAAGTGAGTTTTTTTGTTTGTTATGCATTCACGCTAAAACGGCTGAACCGATTTGGATGAAATATGGCACATGGGTAGACCATGACCTGAGTTAGGACATAAAGTAGTTTTATCTCAATATTCACATAAAATGGAGACTTATGCGTTTGAAACCGCGGGGCGTAGCTAGTTTCTTTATGAAATAAAATCTTGGACTTTTGAAATAATAATTTTGTTAACATTGATAATTATTAAATTGTCTTTCTATGTAGTGTTAGTTGCTAAATTAAAATAGTGCTTACTTAAAGAAAGAAAGAAAAAGTATTTATTGAGACTTGCACAGGAAATCACGCATTAAACTAAAAACACACTAAACATAAATAAAAATCAAAACAATAAAAAACAAAGTAACATTAAAATTTAAAGAAGGAAGTCCTGTACGAGGCCTATCTCAGCAAGATGCTGCAACATTTAAAAAAAAAATGTCGCAGCGCTGGTATTTTGATAGAGCCCGCAATGATGTCCACGGATAATTATATAGATACAGAATTAAATAATAATAATAATAATACCAGCCTGTTACTGTCCCACTGCAGGGCAAAGAATTAAATAAAAATTATAAAAAATAAATAGGTGGTACTCAGTTAAGCGGTCGGCCTTTAACAATAACGTCGTTGTTTTATTAACTTTTTATAATTTTTTATTAATAAAAATCATTTATTTTTTCTTGTTTTTTCAATTTACTTTTTGCACTTTTGAATTTTTCAATATTTCAAGTTTTGTAGTTTCGACAATAAGTGTTGGTTGGTAAATTTTTGTTTGTTTATTTTCTTAAATAACATTAAAATCATTTATTTTAAAATAATTAAAATAAACAATTTGAGACCCTCACAGTAAGCTCTTTCTTTTGATATGTCACACGGTACAGTTTGCAAAACTTTTTATTTTTATTTTGTTATTTGCCTCTCAAAAGTGATATTCAAAATTCATTTATTTACGTTACACGTCTGTGTTTAGTTCACAGAAATTAATATGTGAACCACATGCAATTTGCTCAAACTCACAGACACTCGAGTGATCCTTTAAGATGTTTTCCGTTTGAGGTACAGAACCCTTCGGGAAACGCGAGCCGACTTCCGGCCACCGTAGGCGCGGGCTTGCGGACGGTGAGCAATGGGTAGCTCGCCGTCCGATTAGGACCAGGCCCGGGTCGACGGCGCGTTGTGTTCCACGCGCGCCTCAAAGAGATGTCAGCACCAACTGATGGGGTCCGTAAGGGCCAATGCCTGACAGGGTTGCGAGTTTGTCCGAAAGGGATATCGCGGCCCCGGCACACAGGCAACGGAAGGAACACGGGTGGATTTTAGTCAGTAAAAGTCTGACACGCCCTCTCGCTCTGCCCAGAGCGGGAGAAGTCATTGATGATTTCCAATCCTCAAAAAAAAAAAAAGTTACGGAACCCTAAAAACCTTTCATAACAACAGACCGAAAGGTTAAAAAAGCTCAAAAGTCTGCTCAATTTCAATAAATGTATTATTTCTTTATAACAATACCTACCGACGGAAAGGGCTCAAAAGTGATTTAACCTTTTGCAAAAATAAGCCTCATAAACTTACATTTCAATAAAGTTACTATGGAAACGGCAATCTTTGAACCGAAAAATAAAACAAAATTGCGGTGTTGTCTTATTTGCTGATTGAATATAAACAATTGAATTTCGGTGGATCAAAATACTCGTAGATATTTAATTTTGGAAAATATTGCTATGAGTGTTTTTGAAGTGAAACGTCTTAGGCAGCGATTCGATAATTGAAAGTGTTTCAAGGACGCGAAAGATATAACTCTCCGTCTCTCACACTAAATCTCTCTAATTCAATATTTTTCAAGAAGTTTCACTTCTATCACATGTACGGTGCTGTATGCGCATTTTTTAAATTTGAAAATGTGTAGACTGTTCAAAATGTAGTCTTTTGAAAAGGAAGAGCTTATGGTTTTTGATTATAAGACTTATATATCGACCGTTCAGTGATACCTAGGATGTGTACGGAGAGGTTTGCCACGTTAGATGCGCGGTCGATTTGTTTGCCAGCCACATGTTGTTGTGTAGCGTAGTCGTTGGTCGCAGTGGACGATCCCGGCTACAAGTTCATACTAAATGAAGCTAAGTATACGTGCATAGCTTAGCCGTGAGCTGCTGAGCGTCTTTTTTTAGTAAATTTACAAAAATAAATCTATGCATTCGCCAAGCTTGGCGCATAATAAAATATGGCAGTTTTATTTTACCTTCTATGTAAACTACTGCATCGTTTATAAAATCTTAAATGTTTATCATTGATTGAAGTTTTACCACTTACTAGCTGTTACCCGCGACTTCCTCCGGGTGGAATTTGATAATTTAATTAAATTAATTTGTATAGAGAAGATATTTGAATAAATGTACAAACACACAGGAACACACACACGAACAAACACACAACACACACACATACACACACACACACACACACAGGAACCCTTATTATTTTTCTAAAACAAAAATAGCGTAAGTTCAGTTAATTTTAGTTCCAGTGAAAGTGCCGTCAAAATCGATCCAGCCGTTTTGCAGATTAACCGGAACAAATAGACAGACATACAAAATAAAAATAAAATGTGTTTTTGTAGTATGTACCGTATATACTCGTACTTTCATATGCCTTTGGTAAAAAGTATATTTATTTGTACAGATACTTGTTAATCTTAAATTCTAGATTGCCCGACAATTATCTGTCTTACAAAGACCACGATAATCAAATTATTCAGCGAAATCTCAAATGAATTTCATCTGAAACATATGCAGTCCCAAATCATACCTACACCTCCGTTACCCGACAGTAAATAAAAATTAAAAAGTATATCATTACAGCACTCTTATTCAATTTTCCCTTTCACAGAATAAAATATATGCAAACCCAGGAAAACACCGTTCAAATTAAAACATCCGAATCACAAGTCATAATATTCTGGGCGTATGAAAAAATAAAGCATAAAACTTTATGGGATCGTAAATATTCTTATGGGAACGTGTGGGTGTGTCCATGGTCGAGGGTTTAAAGAAGTGGAAACATTGATTTAGTGTCAATATTCAATTGTTTTTAAAGGTGTTCTTGCTGTAGTTATTTCGTGGATGGGTGACTATCTTTACATACCGTGACCCCTCTGTGCCTCGGAAAGCACGTTAAGCCGTTGATCCCGGCTGTCATTCGTGGATCTTTGACTGTCGTTACGAATCATCAGAAGCCCGAAATTCTGACTGCCAGTCTTAACAAAGGGTATGGAGTTACCCAGTAGCTGGTTTGTGGAGGTCAGATAGGCAGTCGCCTCATGTAAAATACTGGTCTGTACTGTGGTCTGGTACTGGGTACTGGTAGCTGCATCCGGTAAGACTCGAAAACGACCCGAAAATAGTTAGGAAAAGGCATATTGATTGCTTGATTGATTTAGTATTTTATGTTATTTTTTATGAATCATCATCGTCTGCTCAGCCTACTATGTTGGGGTCGGCTTCCAGTTTAACCAAATGCAGTTGAATACCAGTAATTTACACAAAGGGTCTGCCTATCTGACCATTTTCATCAATATAATAATAAATTATGTAGCCGTTTGATAAAAGTATGGTTCAAGAAACTTGCCTGGGGAAGTTTTACAACCACCAATCAACGTTGCTGATATGTTTGAAAGAAATGAGTGCCTATGTAAATTAGGTTTTCATGAAAATTCACTTCACTTTGATAAGAGGTCTTCCATTTCAACAATGAATATTAAATATAATATGATGACGTTCATCATTTGTTTCATGCATTCAGTCTCGACCTCAGAGTAACTAAAGAAATAAGGTGCCATAACACTTTTGACAGGTCCCCCGGGCTTGATGTTTCAGTGCTGCCAAATTCAGCTTTGTTTCTGAGATGGCAACTTAACAGTGATGCTTTTAGTATTGCAGATGTCCATAGACAGACCTTTAGGTCGGGTCATCTACCAATAACATAATTAAATCGTAACTTCAAGTAACTAAAATCGTATAGTTTTCTGAGAGCATACAGATGACTTTAAGCCGGCGGAGGCGGCGCTTGAGTCGTTGCTTATTGAACGGAATGATGCCATTTTTAATATTATATTTATATATGTTGCAACCATCTGGTTAAATTAGCAAACCTAGGCTGTTCATTAAACGCCGGCATCCAATTATATAGCTGAAGGACAACTACCCAAGTCTTTGAGCGCAACGTTCAACCAAATGACTGAATATCGTGTAGTCATTTAGTTAAACTGGGTAAAACACATTAGGTTAGGTTAGAACAGTGACCAACCGCGCGCAAACCGAACGAGCGCTATTTCCAAGTTGCTCGCAGATTTTTTTTCACCATTTGAATAACTTGGCTGAGTCTGGGTCAGTGATCTTCAAAGGGCTAACTTTCAATACGCCAAGTTGTTAAACGTCGAATGATTCTAGTTCAATTAACTATCCACCTAGGCATCAAATCGGATGCGTTTAATGAAAGGCCTAGGCGTCCAATTAGCTAGCAAATTTAACCAGATGGCTGCAACGTATACACATTCAGAATTAAGTGTTGTGTATTTATTTTATTTTTTATCCTCTCAATTGTCGCGCCGTTGTATTTGCATTGTATGAATATCTAATTGATTGATTGATTTTTTATATCTCATTGTATGCTGCACTTATCGACGTCATCATGTCAACTTCGGCTGCCGCTGAAAAGCGCTGCGGCTCTGCCTCGCATAGGGTCGCAGCATTATGCTAAGTGATGACCGTTTTGCGTGTATGTGACGCATAATCCCACCTTGATCTTTTTCGTGTTTGTGTTCTTTCTTTGGGTCGTGTTTACCGCAAATAAAATCAAATAAAAAAATAAGTGGTCAATAAAAATTGTACTTCCTATATATATTCATTAGTTTTACATTGTTTTTTTTAATATGAATACTATTTTTGTTATTTTTTCATTTCTTTATCAAAACCACCCAAAATATACTTTGTTGATCAGTGTAATAAAAACCGAATTTAGCTTAAAAAGAATACCATAATATACATATAATCGTACATTGTCCCTGATGTGAATACTCAAAACGGATTAATCTCTCTCCCTCCGCCAATATGAATTTTTATGACCAACAAACAGTAATTATAATAAAAATGAAGGATTTCTGAGTCATTAATATTTTTTTATATTCGGTGCTCGTACATGACAACGTAAATAAGCGATTATGGTCCTTAATGGCGAAGATAAAATAGTAATTGAAATTAATTTTGGCGTGGAGGGCAAACATATTATTTATTATTTATTAAATACTTCAAGCACACAAATGTACAGAGGCGGACTTAATGCCATAGGCATTTTCTACCAGTCAACCATTCGTTAGTCTAGTGATATAATAATAAAAATTATTCTCATGTTATTTTATTAGAAAAAGCAGAGTAAATAAAAATATCTGCTGTTTATATTGGGCTACGAGATTGCTACGGCGTAGCTGACGCGTAGACGTCAACGCTACGCCAGTTACAGCGTTGTAGCGAGTAACCGCTACGCTTTGGGTAAACTTCTTTATAATAGTGGCAACAGTAATTATTACATTGTGTAAAAATTTAATTTGAATCAGTAAATAGTATTTCTTCTTGATCGTTAAGCTTATTTTATATCTTTATTGATATTTATGTGTGTCAATTTTATCCTTTTTTAGACTTAAGTCAGAGCAGTTTTCTTTATAATTTAGTTGTTCATTATAATTATTTTAATTTTTATATTATTTACGAAGATTGCTTTGTTTTGTGTGAATGTCGTGTACAGTGTACACCTGTAATTGGTTTGTACCAAGAGCCCATACTAGTTAACTTTTATATTTTATGTACAATGTATATTTATGCTGGTGGCGTACCTATTTTAAATAAATAAATCGTCATCCACAGGATGTCTTCTTTTGGATGTGTGCCCAGTTTATTGTAAAAGACAAGCCCCCTTACATAGGCCTTAAAACGATACTAGCAAAATGCCGGTGGACCTAACACGTCTGCCAACCTCACTTAAAAAGCATGTCTTTTGAGTTTATTTTGCAAAACCTTCAGCAATCCCTAAAATATTATTATTCAACCAAAAATACAAACACAACCTCTTATTTCCGTTTTCACAATCCTGAAAATACTTTCACACCTGAAAAATGACAATACAAAAACAATATCGAAGAACTTTACGACTGAACCTTGTATTTACATAATTTGACGGTCGGAATCGAACCCACTACCCGCCAGAGGTTAATATGTATTCGTGTTGCTGTAAAATATTTCAGATTGGTAAAACAAGAATTGATTTGTTTTTTTGTCTGTTAACGTGATGGCCCAGTGGTTAAAGGTTCGCCTCTCATACACGAGGTTGTGGGTTCAAATCCGTGCAAGTACCATGTGCAAGTCTTTCTTCATTGTTCTCACATGTATAATTTCAACATGAACCAACCGTAACCAATATTTTTTAACAATATTTTGATTTAAAAGAGTGTCCGTGAAGTTTCTTGCCCATTCTTCTCCATAGGTATCTACTACGCTTTGGAATGGGCAACTAGTTTCATCTTTCTAACTGACCGACCCTTTGAAAATTCAAAAGTGCCTGTAATTGGTTTATTTGAAATAAATGCTTTGAGTTTGAGTTTGTGTCTTTCCAATTCAAATGTCATTTCTGAGTTTATCTTGGACATTACTGACGTTGGTGCAGGAAAAACATCGTGAGGAAACCTGGACTTTAACTTCACCAACCTATCTTGAGCAAGTGTGGTGATCAATGCTCGTGCCTTCTCTTTATGAGAAGACGCCTTTGCCCTGCAGATAGACAATAAAAGGCTGGTATTATAATCAATCAATTGAATTCTCATATTCCACTACTGCAGAGAGGTCTGGTCAAAACAGCATTGTCCATATTAGACAGAAAAATATAATAAGTGCTTAGTGATTACGCTTAGCAATACGACGCTGTCACCGCGCCGCCACCGCGCCTCTAAGCTGTGTACATGCAACGTTGTCAGCCCGCTCGTATTGTTTAAACTGCTTTTTTATTCCATCGCCGCTTCTAAAAATTGCAAGCGCTTTGTAAGTGATATGGCAAAATCAAGCGGAGACGGCGCAGTGACGGAGCGGTGGCTGCGGCGGCGGCGCGTTGGCGGCGTGGCGACAGCGTCGTGTCCTTGAACACTAAAGGTACCATTCCGTAGCTGACCGAAGGCGGCAGCAGCAAGCGATGCGGGCGTGTCGCTAGCTACAGAAGGTATTTCATAGAAATTCAAAGAAACCAGTCGTATCGCGGTGACACGTCGCCTGCTGTTGCCGCCAGCGGTCGGCTACGGAATGGTACCATTCCTTTAATCATAATAGATTTATCTATTATGATTAATTAGTTTGAAGGAACATAAGTTATTAAAGAAAACAACTGACACATATTTTTTTTTCTACTTTTATTTTACGGCTGTTATAAGTTCAATTAATGATTACTTTATTGGAAAAAGCAAAAATAAACCGAGACCTGAAACAGGTACGTACTACTGCTACACGCGTACGTAATTGTTTCAGAAATCGTGCAGTACCTCCATCTAACTCCATCTGATCTACAGCTAATACAGGTAAATCCTGCACTTTCAGAACAGTAGAATAAATAAGAGTAGTAAAAGTAGTTATAATAGCAACAGCTTCAACGATTTTGAATCTGTTATTTATTACATTTTTATTTAAAAAAAATATGTGTAAATATAATTACGGCAAAAAATGTGTATTTTGTTAAAGTTCAACAAACGTAAACGTATACCAAACGTAAGTAAACGCTAAACGAATGAGAAATCTTAAACAATACAGAACTAATCTACTATTATAACAGAAACCGTATCATAAAGAAGTGACACGAAAATCGAAACTCCCTATAAAAAGGTTCTATAATAATACTATTATATAGAAATTGCTAAAATTATTATATTCCTTATTTCATCTGAGATTGGCCGAGGAGTGTATAATAACTGTAGGCACCTTTCAGGATCTGGAAACATAAATATTATGAGAAAGAAAATAAAAATGAGATCATAATAACCAAGGACTTACTCGTATTACATGTGTAACAAAAGTTATTTGGTACATGTTATTTTTAGAAATTCTGGCAATTTCTTATATAGTTGCTAGGGTTTATTTAGATTATATCATTATTAGCCTTTGCGCACGGCTTCGCCCACGTGAAGGTCGGAAATTATCCCACGGGGACGTGTTACTAAGATCATTCTCTCTTTTTCGTGTGGTTAGTGACTAACCTGATGTCAGAGTTATAAAGTGAGCTCCTTAAATTCTGAGTTGAGCTCCACGATTACTGACAAATGCTTGCACTGACTGGACAGGTCCACTCAAATCTGTGTGGTTCTTTCCTCAAAAGACCATTTCAGACACTAAACTACATGGTCCTCATATGGCTTGACCAAGATTATGTCTGGACTTTAAAAGAGACTGTGACCTCTGAGTTTGTGTCGGTCTTTCTTCTTAGAGTAGTCAGATAGGAAACGCCGACCTCATCTAGCTTATTTTTAAATTGATTTCGATATCCTATTTACAGAATAAACAATTTCATTTCATTTCATAAAGCCGCTTATGGGCCTCTGACTTGGCTTCACATGCCGTGGAGGAATATCTTTCAGGACTGGGTACAATGTATCCTATGTTTTATCCCAGGTCATGGTCTACCCATGCGGGAAATTTCATCCAAATCCGTTCTGCCGTGTTAGCGTGGAAGCTTAACGAACAAACTCACTTTCGTATCTATAATATTTGTAAGGACTAAGTTTATTTCTGTATTCGAAGAGTATCTGTAACTATACTTTTTGCTGTCATAAAACTCGTTATTTTCTGGATAATTCTTCGTCATGAAGATTTAGAAATCTAACATTTTTGTCTCTTATTTTTGACTTTGTAGTATAGATACTTCTAATATAATATGTAGGTAAAACTGGCAATATCCTAACTAACATTATAAATCCAAGCTCAAGTGAGCTTGGATTTATAATGTTAGTTAGGATATTGCCAGTTGAATGGCATAGACTTAGATTTAGGAACTGTTTGAGTGAGAAATTGGAGAGAAAAGCCGGCAACAGGTCACAATGGTAAAAAATATATACTCGACCAGGCTATTCACGGTTGTACAGCCTTAAATGATGATGACAGGGCGGTATTATCCAAAAAAAGAACCAGGTTTAAAATATTGAAAGATAAAAACTTACACTTATAAAAGTAGCCACAGTGAGCTTAGTAAAAGGCCCGGCTGAGAACACGACGATCTTGTTGAACTGTGCTGCTAATAAGTACAGGTCTTTGCGATACTTTACACTCTTCATCCACCAAATGCTTTCATATGGTCCTCGCATTAAATCTGCACTCTGGAAAAATATAACAATTTTTATCCTCTAGAGGTATGATTCCTTGGTCAAGTAGTCGTAAACGCTACTGCTGCATGAGGCACCCGATTCTCAGGTCGGGCAAAAGTGTTATTAAGTTTTGCTGGAATTCTTGAGTAGCAGCCCGGAATCTGGATTTATGCCCGGTCGTTGGGAATAGGCTCGCCCCCTATTACATGGAGCTTAGACATAACTGGCGAAATATGAGTGGTATACTATAGTGTGTATGGTGTACTATAGGTACTATAGGTACTGCTTAAGCCTTCGGGGAATACAGACGTGATATGTTATGGTATAATTTAAATACTACAGAACATTCTTTACAAAAAAATATTAGAACTTTTAACTACTTTATATAATTACTACTTTATTTATGTATATTAAATTTTCCAACGAAGCCCAGAACTTCTTAACTACATTATGTTTTTTTCTTTATTTATACTTTTGTTATGTGGTTAGATTTTGGTAAATTTTGTTACAATAAGCAAAGGTTAGGTTAGTAAATCAAGACGGATTCTAGATCACGATAAATCGACACTGTTAAGCTGTATAAAGTGATATAACTATGTATTTGAAATCCTTTATTAAATAAATATATCTTAAGAAGTTCGGAACTTTCTGTCGTAGTCGAATAACTTGAACCAAAATGGCGATTATTTAACTTTAACTTTAAAGAGAAAAATATTTCGAATACAAATTAAAATACTGTGAACTGTTTTACAGAACGTTGTTAAACACTTTGAAAACATATCCCGTTTGTATGTAAAAGAGAATTGAGGCTCGTTATTTTCTGAAATATTTTCACTTGTTATTTGAAACACCGTGCAAAGAGATAAAGTATTTGGTTCTTTAAGTATAGTATTAACAACTCGTAATCTTTTCTCGGCACCAGTACAACACGAGAACAACTGTTGTTGTGAATAAGATAACCCAGATTTTTGGAAGCGGGAATTTACACTTTTAGCCAGCAGGTAGGATCAACTTACGAAAACAGTTATCTCTTTCGGCCTTGTCACATTAAACTGTTTCGTTGAGCGTCACATTTTGTATTTTTATTGTATAAAGGCGGGTTTAAACCAATCGAAAAAGAACCAGAGCTTTCGTTTCTTGATATTCTTGAGATTTTTGTATGAATAGACCAACGAGAGAATGCTCTGTCCCTGTTTACATAAAATTAATTTGGTAGAGTGGGAATAGAATGAGCTATCGCTCGTTTGGTCTAAACCGACCTTTATAATGACAAAGTTCTAAGTATCGTTAAGGTTTTCATATGACCGTACTAAGTGATCGTCCGGCTTCCAATCAGTTATGCTATCAACCTGCTGAGTGTAAATGTATTTCCACGTCATGACCTACTATTGCTATCCAAAACTCTAATTACTGATGTAGGTCACATGGCTGCCTAGCATAAGGGGATAAGGTAAGCCGCGAAATTTAAATTTTCTTAAGTTTTTTGCAATTTTCAGTTCAGTGTCAGGTTGTATGTTGATTAAAATATGGTCACGACCGTTACAAATATGGCTTTACAGAATTATAATCATTAGAATCAGAAATAAAACTCCATATTAAGTTGGAATAATCCTATTTCATGAAATACTAATTCAATAGGTTTATATGAACTTAGAAAGTTGTATTGCTGATTTTTATGATTATAATTCTATAAATAAATATTTGATACGGCCGCGAATCATATTTAGATCATCATACAACCTGATCCTGACCTGAAAATTGCAAAAACGTAAGAAAATTAAAATTTTGCGAACTGAACTGAAGAACTGGTCTGGCCACATCTGTCGCATTGCGGAGGACCTATGGCCTAAAATAACTACACAGTGGGTCCCAAACAACAGTATACGGCAACGCGGCTGGCCCAGGAGGAGATGGCGGGAGGAACTCGACTCTTTTCTAAAAGATTGGCCACATACAGCAATAAATTGAAATAAGTGGAAGGAGGGAACGAAGGCCTTTGCCTTGCGGACACAAACGGCTGATATAAAAAAGAACCTATTATTTTTCTCGTACATAAAATAAAAGAAGATTACACAAAAGAGAAGATTTGTACCAACCGCAAATAAAACGTCATTGCTATGCCAGCAATAAATAAACAGCTGTGCAACTCCAAATACCAAATATTCCGTAGTCAAGAATTGTTGCATTGGGTTGGTTTCAATCTGAAACAGAATGTAAAATTAATATCACTGTTTCATATGGGTGAAAATATTCATAATGACTGTTGAACATACGTCTGCATTGTTCGAATACGCGCCAAACACTGACCAAGTCCTTTGCAACTGGCGCCACTTTCAAACTTCCATTTATATACTCATACAACGCCATTAATATTATGGCGTTGTATGAGTTTATAAGAGGAAGTTATAGCCAGTGATAGAAAAGTTGAAAGGAAATCTTTTGGCTTGGTATGGGCATGTGGTCTTCGACGAACGACCAAAAGAGAGACTTAAGTTGTGGCTAGACAGTGCTCCCTTACCCAAACCATTCGTTCCACCTGCTGAAGATCTCCCACCTGAATCCCACCTGATGAGTTGCCTTGGGTAACCTGGAAGTCTCTAAACAGACTCCGAACCCAGGTTGGCCGATGGAAGGAAAATCTGTTCAGGTGGAGATTCATAGACGAGTCCGCCTTGGAGTGTAAATGTGGTGCTGTTCCACAAACGATGGGACACTTAATGTCATGTCCTGCGTGTTCTGTCAGCTGCACGTTACAGGAACTGATGGACGCTAGTGATGGCGCCAAAAACGTAGCCGAATTTTGGGCCGAGTCGATTTAGATTGCTATCGACACGCTAAGAAGAAGAAGGCATGTGATGTGGAGGAAGGAAACACATGTGAGAAGGAGAGGAATGCCACAGAAAATTAAATGAAAGAGAACGGAGTGAATGATAGCGTGATGGTTGAAACAGAATGGAAGAAAAAAACGTAGAGTAACATGAGCAGGAAAAATATTATGATGGTGATGCTTATTATGACGTTCTACTTAATATGGATATAATTAATTATCATTCTGTAATTTTGTCATTGCAGAGTTAATGCTTCCTCTCACTTATAAAACAAAATATATTAAATCACTACGCTTACTCATTTCGTGGTAAGCAATTTCACAACTACAGAGTTCTTTACAATTTTTTACTGAACCGTATCTTATATTCCTAGAACGTACCTACATAATAATATTATTATGTCATTAAGTGACATGGCAAAATTCTGTACCAGGACTTGGAAACGACTTATTTTACTTAACTTCCGAATGCCAGAGTAAATCCCAAATTCATCACAAGTTTCTATGTTTAACATAAACTGACCGCTGATAAAATACTCACAGTGATTTGATAAGCAGTGACACATAGCATTACTGAGCAGACGAACATGTATAGTAACATTATTGGTGAAAGGCATGAGTCGAAGAGACGGGCGAACCTGGAAAGAATAATGTTATTTTAGAAGGATTCGTGGTTAATAACAAACGCATGAATTAATTTAGATTTTAAGAAACCATTACATGGTAAATGGATCGCAATCATTGATTTAGATCACGAAATACAGTCGTGATTAGCCGTGATTTAAGGTGCTGCTGTCTTAAGATGACTGACTGAAATTAATCTTCTTTGCACAAAATGTACCGATGTATGATTTCTTCGACACAGTCATAAGTCATAAATATTCATTTATTCATTTCTTTAACATAGATGTACAACAATAATGGTATAAAGAAAATAAAGAGTTCGCTATGTTATGCCAGAGAGAGAGGGCGTACAAATATTTTTAATTTAGTAATCAAGCCAGCCAAGTCTCAATAATTGAATTAAATAAGCCTGAACAAAAAAAAAAAAATTATAAAAAATCACCCATTTCATAGTACAATTTAATTAAAAAGAAATAGCAATAGAAATCAATGTCAATAAAAAAGAGAATAAAATGAAAATATTAATGTCACACAGTACATGTCAACACACAGACTGAAAACAAATATACAATACTAAAGTCAATATACAAAAATGTATGTGTGTACAATACTAATGTCAATATACGAAATTGGTTGTCTTGAAATACCAATAAAATGGTTAAAAACCTGATTGGCTGCCAATCAGTCTATCCTATAATGGTTAACTGGGTTGTGGTCAAATTGCATTCGCTTCACAATTGTGTATGTAAAATTGTGATTTGAAATAAAACCCACGGGTTGGGCAAAGTTTTATTAATACTTTTTAATCAACATTTGTTTTTTTCTGTATTTCTGCAATGCTCTAGAGTATAACTGTATAGAAAACTTAATAGTCATGCATGGCTGATCACTGGTTAAGGCATGATTCCGCATAACGCCGCGGCATTGCTTCCGCGTTATTGCTGCTCGTTATTATTGCTTGCTGTCAGTGCGGCCTGCGGCGTGATTCCGAGCACCGCGGCGCGGCACTGCTGTTAGTGGTTACTTCTCAACAGGTGTCAACATTCACGTGTTATCGCTGTGATGAACGCCGCACTACTAGTTTGCCGCGGCGGCAGTCTGACACTGCCGCTCTGCAATGCCGTCGCAACAATGACGCGCAGCATTGCTTTCGTGCTCGGAATGTAATCTCATATAAAACTATAGAAAATGTATGGGGACCAGTAGTGACGCGGCAGCAATGCCGCGAGCCTTTAAACAAAAAAAACTGTCGTCAAACTGTAGCTATTCAAATTACAACTTCTACTCGTAGGTACTTACCTACAAAACACAAACGTATTGTAGGTACATTTTATCAATCCGAAATCACAAACAAAATTATTAATCTCCTTGAGACTTCGAGTACCCACATATTCGAAGTAATCTTAACTCCCCATGTTAATGCGTAAACCGGTAAACAAAGTTACCAGAATTTATCGTTCACATTTAACTGTACAAGTTAGATTGACTTCGCTAAGGTTAATTTGGATTTTGAACTTGCTTTTAACAATGCGGAGGCGAAATTTTGTCTTAGGGGAGTTTAGGTACCCTGTATACAGGTAACATAACAGCTTTTTATTATTATCTACAATCCTATAAACAATGATATTAAAAGTAAAAATACGTCAATAGGTTACACGCATTATGAAAGTAGCACGTCAAAACTTGGCTAGTTAGCCAAGTTACATTTCGTCTTGTCTTTTTTTCGCTGTCGGTAATACAAGGGGTCGCTGGACTTCCGACGCTGGTGTTGGGCTTCTTTAACATATTTTTGAGGCCTGTGAGAGCCCATGACACCCGACATGATGCCCTAGGCATTGTTTGTGACTTATCTAAGGCTTTCGATTGTGTTTCTCATGATACATTGGTCAGGATATTGCATCACTGTGTTAGAAACACTGCCTTGGATCTTCTTATTTCTTATTTAGATAATACAATCCAAAGAGTGGACGTTGATGGCAAGCGATCCCAGGGTTCTATTGTCACTATGGGAATTCCGCAGGGCTCAATTCTTGGCCTTTTTTTATTTCGAGTATATATTAACGACCTATCTTGCCTTATAAAGAAAAGTCATGAAATAGTGTTATTTGCAGATGACACGTCACTTATATTTAATCTTAAGCGACAACAGACAGTTATTGACGATGTGAATAATGCTCTCACTAAAATAGTGCATTGGTTTAGTGTTAATAATTTACTTTTAAACAAGAAAAAGACTAAATGTATTAGATTTCTGGCACCTAACGGTAAGCAGGTGAAAATCAATGTACTAGTAAATGGGACAGAATTGGATCTTGTGGACACCACTGTGTTCTGAGGTATTACTTTGGAATTGAAGCTTCAGTGAGGCCCACATATAAGCAAATTGTCGAAGCGGCTAAGCTCTTCAGCTTACGCGGTGTATAAAATCCGTAAATTCGTAAATTCGGTTTCAATATGCGTAAATATGATCATGTCTCTGGGAATCGGTCGCTTCTAAAGTGGTTGCCCATACGCCAGCGCAGAGAGAAAAGGGCGCTGACCATTTTGTTTTCATTTCTTGACTCTCGCTCTTCCCCTAGTTATCTAGCTCCCCACTTTCAGTACATTTGCGCCAACCACAATAGAAATCTTCGTTCATCTCACAATCGTCTTCTTCAATATCCCACTCACCGCACAGACTTCATTCACTCTTCCTTCTTCATTCAGTCTATCTCTCTGTGGAATGCGCTCCTCCAGGAAATGAGAATGGCGACCAACCGAATATCGTTTAAAGTTAAAGTTCGCGAGCACATTCGCAAGAAACTGGAAGTATCATCACAACGGTAATGTTTTCTCATTGATTGTCTTAGTTGTTTTAGTATATTTATTTGTACTTATATTTATATATAATTAGGCGTATATATTATATTTAAAGTTTTTTATAGTTAAATGTATATCTTTATATTTAAATAAATATTTATTCCTCAATTCTCGCTATTGCACCTGCCACTGTTTGTCTCTGCATCACCCAAAGGTTGAATGGTAGAAAATGCCCATGGCATTAAGTCCACCTCTGTACATTTGTGTGCTTGAAGTATTAAATAAATAAATAAATATAATCCGTCATTTGACTTATGTAGAAACAGCTCGATTAGTATACTTTATTTTTTTCCTTAGCGTAATGTCGTAGGGCATTTTGTTGTGGGGAAATGCAGGTGACTTTTAGGCTATATTTGTGCTGCAGAAACTGGCCATTCCAGCAATTTATAACCTAAGTTGTAGGCATTAACTGAGGGATAAATTTAAGGAAATAAACATAATGACAGTCGGTCGCGTCTCAATATGTATAAGAGAACCTGATTTATGTGAAAAAATATATAAATCTATATTCTAAACACAGCGAAATTCATAGCTTAAATACTAGAAACAAAGATTTATTTATTGTGCCGAGGACTAGGCTCCCAAAAAATAGTAATTCATTTATGTGCCAAAGTATACGTTTTTACAACAAACTCCCAGGCCATGTCAAAGAACTGAGCCTCAATAAATTTAAATAATATATTAAACAGAAACTATGTCAAAAGGTTTCTATAAAGTTCTTAATTTTTTTTTTCTTATTATTTTTCTTTTAATTGTGCTTTTGTGTGTCTTTTGTATTCACTGAATATTTTTTGTATCTATCTATCTATCTACTTATATCATTGCTATAAATCAATTCTGTAACGTAAATATTAGATTTAAGCGCTCGTCGCTTCCTGATGGCCCAATGAGCGTTGAAATCCTTAGCGAATTTAACAACACAAAAAATAAAAATGCAAAATTATCAAATGCACTGCATTTATTTTTGCACAATGCGATTTTTTTTTTTAAGTCTGACAAATATCTTGAATAGTGATATTTTCAAAATCGTTTTATTGAAATATATGTCGACGGGGAATTGCGAAATAGTTTTACAGATTTAATTGAATATTTAAATTAATTTTACATACAAAATAATCTTTGAAAAACCATAAAGTAATAATTACTTACTTGACCAACTCAACATGTCTCCTGTGACAATTTTTCAATCTCTTTATAGCTACATCAGGCTCTACTTGTAGCGATTCCGATCCAAAAATATTCATAGAGTCAATTCTCAACAACTCCAATTCAGCTCTAAAGAAAACCATGATTACCATGGAATTAGTATCAAAAGAAGTGATCCAACCTCCACCGTATATAGCCGCATAACTTTGATATACATAAGCTGCTAAATATCCGACTATAGTGTTCTTATCCCAAGGTACCCAAGAACTGACAACTTGCAAGTAAGTATCCGTCCCATTTTTTATGTTCTCTCTATAAGTCTCCGAGGATATATATTTGAAGATCGGCTGGAGCATGACTATGATAACCGTAGTATACATTAACGACCAGTATAGATAAGTTATCTTTCTACAATATTTCGTAAATGAGGACAGTAGCTCCAGCTTTTTCTGGTCCGTAGTTATTCGCTGGTTTAAGTCCGCCTGTGTGACGTATTCGATGATACTGATCCAGTACTTTTGCCAGCTTAAAAAGGTTGTCACTTTTATCACACTCATTGTGGCTAACATTGTAATCTTCAAATTGTTCAGGAGCAAATTCAAGTCGGATTTCACGAACCAGACATCGATATACTCGGTGGCTGTGAAAATCGTCACTAGAATATGCATGATTAGGTAGAAATATTTCATGAAAATATTTTTGGGGAGCAATAATCCCCAAAATTGTAATGCCTTTACATTTGGCCCTAGTAATGGCCTTTTTGGGTTTTCCAATTTCTGGAAAATATTTTTTAACATCTTATCAGATCGACTTGATGAAGCAGATTGGAATAATGATACAATTCCTTATTACACGATTCCAAAGACGAAGATAATTACATGATTTCAAGAAATAGGGGTGGGACATAAGGTGCGGCTATGAATATCGAGATTTTTTGCTGAACTAGTTTTTTAGAACTCATGTAAAACTTTAATCTGATTATGGTAAAAGCTTATATAATATTCACGAATTTGAATTATAAAGTAGACGACAAGCCTTTACATAAAAACGAGTTTTAAACGAGTCTATTTAATAATAAAAGTGCGTTCAATACTACGAGCCACATTTGCACAATAATGGCTTAAACCATAAAAAATGGAAGATAAAAATAACGAAAATATTAATTTGAGCCATTAATAAATCAACTCAGTGTATCGCAGTTGCATTTTTGATACGTATTTTAATTAAGTAACACGATGAATTTTCGACTTTCCCTCAATCTGTAAATTTTGTAAATAAGCGATATTTCCTTGTGAAATAAAAAATATTTTGTTGGCACATAGCATCAGCTGGAAAATTGTGTCAAAAGTTTTTGACATGACAGTTTTATAATACTAATTCACCGAAATCTTGATAAAACAGTATTCCTGAGATGAATATTTTACCGAGATCTTAGGAAAGTTTCGAACTTAGGAGAAACTTTCAAGTTTTTATAATCCATTCGCGTTGGCGTAAAATGGAAGATGTTTTTGTAGATCTGCTTGAAATATTCACGTGAAAATATTATCTAAATTAGAACATTTCTGTGAAAAACCAAAAAATTGTTGGTATATTTTTTTGGTTTAAAAAAGTTTTATGAGCGCAAGACATGCCTATCACAACTGGACAAAATGATAAAATGTTTGAACAATTAGATTTTTCTAAGCTGACTTGTTTTTAGCGTAAAATTGGGTTAAGTAGTTGTAGGTTTCAGTTTTAAACTTTGTAAAACCATCGCTTTTGGCTTTCCTGATTAATAAACGTTACTATAAGCATCTTTTGACTCGGCATTATTTCTGTCACGGTTGCTCACCAGCCAAACGAAATAGAGAGGGGAATTAATCTAAGCCAAATGACGTGCTAAGTAACGTTTATCAATCTCGGCTTTAGATCTACTGCTTACAACAATAATCCAGAAGAACCCAGATGATGATACAGTATTCACCAAAGTTATTTTTCATACTACACCTAAAAATACTTAAATTCGAAAGTTTCCTTTATCGCCAGTTACGAGTATATCTGAGTATAATTTATTACTTGAGCAATAAATCCTTACTTTTTCGCCCCTAATTAAAATATTTCAGGGTTTTTTTGAGAAAAAATATTTTATTTTGTGCAAGCTTTTAATCACGTTAATCTTATCAAAGAGAACAAGGGCTTTTGTTGCGTGAAAAGTATTTAACTGGTACTGACTGTTAGATCGTTACTTTAAAATTTACGAACAATTGTGAAATCCTGATCATATTTTTTTACACTACGCTTTGCATAAATACTATTAATCAGTATGCACAAGTACTTTTGATAATTACTCACCGTAGGTAAATGTTTTTTTTTTTTAAGTTTGAGTTTTACAAAACTGAAATTCTTTTCTTCTTTTTTTCTCTCCATTTTTATCGATAACGCAATCAATAGTGTCACATCCCTATTCGTTACAATTAAATAATACCATCGTATTATCACTTTCTACCTTAGTGATAATTGTGACACCTTCCCTAGATTTTTCAGTCCTTAATTATATATTAGCCGTTGCCATTATACGGAAAATTTTATGGAATTATTTCTCTTGTAGATAATAACTTAATTTTATAGCGTGTGATATAATTAAAATAGTTTTCATTTTGATTTATTTCTGCACATGGCTTTTTGCGCAGCTTTGTCTGTAGATGTATTTTATTTAAAAAATAATTGTATGTTATTTAAATCATGTTTTTTTGTGATGTAGTTCACTGCGGGACATACTCCGTGCATGACCAGCCTATTAAAGTTCACTGTTGGATATGGCCTTATTTCCACGCGCGCCTCTCAAGAAGAGCTAGGTGACGGGGTCCGCGTGGAAATCAGGCGGACCAATACCTGGCCGGGGGAGCGTGACGAAATGCGTTAGTCAACTAGCACCCCAGCTAAGTAGTTCAAGAAAACCGTTTGGTATTAGTCAGTAATAATCCCCCTGTAGCTTTATCATACCGATCGAAAGGCTTTATCATAAGGATTATTTTTTGCTAAATAACATAGTGTCACAAATAAAAGGAAGACACGGAATTTTAACATTTGATGTGAAATTTTTTTGTTCAGAAAAATGAAAAGCTGACAAATGCTGCTGACATTTTATCAAATCCCTCGGGTACAGTACTTTTTTTCTGGACAAATAATAATAGAGTATCTACCCTATGTCCTTTTTTGTACCCCTTTCTTTTTGGTTGGGTAATTATCAAATAACTTCTCCCGCTCTGGGCAGACGGAGAGGTCTGTTAGACTCTTACTGACTATAACCCACCCTGGGCAAAGGACCACATACAAAAAAAAGCCCAGTTCAAACGTACACCTTTGGAGATCCTCTCTGTAGAACCCTGTTGGTTCCTCAATTAAGTTGAATACACCATTACACTGGCTCGTCATCACACCAAGCCTCTCGTGCAGGCACGCTTCACTTTCAACAGTTTCCCGCCATTCGTGGTGAACTGACAGTTGACATTAGTGACAGCGACCTCACTGCTGACGTGCATGAGATAGTGTTTACATATCTATTAAATAGATATCTATCTAACGCTATCTATCATCTATCTATCTCTCTAACACAATTCTCGGTAACTCTCATCCAGAACACCAAATGAAAAAGGAAAAAATATTGATATAGTTTTTCTAGTGGGTAAAAGAGACACGTTTTGGGAGTTTTAGAAGTTTTCTAGTGTGTTGCACTATATCAGCCGGCCTGTGAAAATCTCACAATTAAAACATAGTTGAAGTGAGTTGCCATTCCAACTTCTTCTTTTCGTGAGGTTAGTGACCAACTTGGTGTCAGAGTTTTTATGCTGCCCATGGGGTTCTAACTTGGCTTCACATGCCTTCGAGAAATATCTCTCAGGCCAGCCGGTTTCCTCACGATGTTTAACTTCTTTTACGATAATTATACAATACGCACATGAATCCGAAAAATCAGAGTTGTGTGCCTTGGATTCGAACTCGAGACCTATGACTTGGCAGTCCGATGGTCACACCACTAGGCTTTCACTGTTCGCAATCATTGCAGTCATTCCATCTGAGGGATTGACACTATTGGCAGCTCATTTTATTTTACCACTTTGTCGGCATGATTAATATGTATACCCATACCAAATTACAGCTTTCTAGTACTTACCGTCTCTGAGCTAAGCCCTGGACAGACAGACGGACATGGCGAAACTATAAGGGTTCCTTGTTTACTACGGAACCCTAAAAAGGGGAAAAGCTGCTTAAACCACTTTATTAAATCGCGGTATTTATCAAAAAATCGTTGTGCTAAACAGGAGTGGTGTCCAGAGAGGCGCGCCGTCCCTTCGGGGAACAATTACTATATATTAACGGCAGGTACGGACAAATGATTGCGTCCTTAAGACCCTTTAATGAGAAAGTCATTACGGTAGCGCGTGACCCGTTTTCTATTCCGACTGGGTGGTAGTAAGCAGGTAGGGCAGAAGTCTTACTCAAGGATTTTGCCGTGTTATCCTGTTCTGGCATTAGTCTAATTCATTTTGCTGTAGAAAAGCAGACGAAAAATCCGACTACAAAATTAAAAAGAAAGGTCCTATCAAGAAGATTTCTTTTCAAGCAATTTAATGGCAGCAGACAGGCGCGACGCGACTATTGTGGAACAATTTCTATGAAAACTTCACGGGAATTGCTCTACCGGTGTCACGTCGCGCCTGTCTGCAGGACTCTTAATGAAATCAGTGGCAGTTATTTTTAACTCATAGATTTGACGCGAACTACATCATAAATTTTACAACATGGTTAAATATGGATAAGCGTTTGTATGGAACTTTGTTTTTTCACCGAAGGAATGAAAAAAAAATGCACCTGCTTTATGTTATTCTGAAACCTTCAAATGGAGATGTCTCTGTGGTCGTGAAGCCGACTGCGTTTATAGAAAAACAAACAATATTTCGGAGTCCCTGCGTTACTCGTGTTATTTTTACCTAGCGTGGACTAGAAAAAGCCGATGGTTTTTGGAATCAAAATGAGGTAGAGCTTACAATGAGTATTATTTCTAATGCAAATTCAAGATGAAACTGTACTGAACATATTACGTAATAAAAATCTTTAAATCATTCATTCATTCATTCATTGAAAGACAACGCACAGCCTAAACTGCTGAGCCTAGAAGCATGAAATTTTGCACAAGAGTACCTTAAATAACGAAATTGAGCACTAAGGAAGTATTTTTGAAACTAAGATGTATTTTCAAAAATCTTTCTTTACGTGCTCTAAGATGAAAATTTGTATGGAAATTCGTAATTTTTGACGATGAGAAATCCCATCGGGGCATACGACTTGAAATAATATAAACGGAAAACGCTGTGCGTTATTTTAAACCAAACACTACTCGTAATCCACTATAATGTACGCTTGTTGTAATACACTTCCACATACACGATAAGCCAAAAGGCACTTGAACCCGAATAACAGCAGGCATTGCCTCAATTTCGACTTTACACTTAAGCGTGGTGCACACGAAGAATTCACGCCGCAAACCGCACGTTATCGGGATTCCGAATTGCGGTTTTCGGAACGGTGCGAAACGGGTAGACCTCTAGTGACTGATGTATTTGTAGGAGAATTTTTATTGCGGTAAAGCGTTACCGGACCAATATTTTCAGAAAATATTTATGGTGATACAAAGAAAAATAAATGTTTTTTTTTTGGTAGTTAATTGACTCAGGCGTGACTTTGCGGAAATCCATTAAAAATACAATACAGACAATGTATATTTAGTAAACTAATTCGCTTAACTGTTCTTAAAAGTCATAACGAGCCCTGTAAGAAATCATGACACTCACGTTCACTCACGTGGCGTCGAGTCACTCTGCTCTCGACGTTTGACATATCAACACGTCGGGTCCGGGTTCGCAACAAGTCAATCGTCATCCTGAGGATGCCTCGTTGAGAGGTGAAACACGTGTCGATTTTTTATAGGAATATATTCACTTTCACACAACAGATACACATTTTTTATTCACTGACCCACGCATACACACACTTTCACCCTCTTACATACTCACACACACCCACCTATACACACACGCACACACACGCATTCATAAGCATGGCAGCACCTTTGTAAACTAATTTATATTGTAACCTTTTATTTTTCTTTTATAAAATTCGATAGGACATAAGAATATTGTCACCATAGGGGAAGACACTAACACCTGCAACACAGTCTTGACTAGCGCAGGTGTTAGAGAATCTTATTATATTGTAAATGTACTTATGTCAATAAAGTTTATTATTATTATTTTAAAATGTCTTTGACATATCTCGGGACCCTAGGGTCCCGGACCTTTGGAAGGCGTACGAGGGGCCGAAGCCAACTCGCAGAGGCCCCTTAGACATTTTTGTGTATTGAGGCACCAACCGACGGTTATCCCTGTATGCACTACGCAAGTGCACCCAAGGACAACCCCCGGTTGGTGCAGAACTATTGCAGAACATGGAAACAAAATAAATTGGGCTATGGGTTTGGGTGGCTAAAGTTGACTGGTGACCTGGAACTATGGAAGGACTATGGCCCCTGCCTGATCAATGTTTTATATGTACACGGAAAAATGGCAGGGGGTGACTTGCACACTCAATAATGGGCCCCCGAAAACTGTCGCTAGCACATAGTGACGTAGCGACAAGGGGGCAACATGTCCTGAGGTGCTTGAGGAGTGGAGAGGTATTCCACGGCTTTCAGAACAATCCCAGAGCCCGGAAGATGGTCAAGATCCCTACGAGCACTTACTGGAATACTTCCTTCCTCCGAGCACGTTTGCTCTTACAAATCTCCACTCAAGACGGCCAATTAAGGCAAGAATGGGGTGGGAGCTCTGTTCCTCGTCAGTGTTCACTCCAGCCGGCCAATAAAGGTAAGCCAGAGATGAGGAACAAGATTTCTCCCGGGAGATAGGGTCCGTGGGGTCTCTACTGCCCAACAGCTCGCCACATGCTGCCCTGCGGGTTTCTGTATCTCTCTTGGTCTGGCCCCTCATCCTAGACCTGTTCCGGCAAAGTAAACTCTACCGGCATAGATCCAGAGGTTGGAGCGCGCAAGCCCCACCACGACTTCAACGTAGAGATACGTTATTATTATAGGGTTCATTATGAAAAGTTAAGCGGATTAGGTTAGTACATATACGTCGTCTATTGTATTTTTTATTTTTTTTGGTCATAAACTAAAAGTAGGTAGATTTTTTATACCTATTTTAAAATGCACATCCATACTAATATTATATATCTGTCTTTTACTTCTTCACGCTAAAACGGCTGAATGGATTAGGATGTTCGGCACACAAATTGAACATGCATGACCTGTGACATGGACTTAAGATACTTTTTTATCCCAGCAGCATGTGCCCGTGGGATAATTTCCATGGGCCCGTCGCCCATGGGCATATGCCCACGCATATGTCCATGGGCATATGACAAATTATCGTAAATAAACTTTGAAAGGGGGGGGGTCCATATTTATTTTTTTAAATTTATTTTTAAGTTTAAGTTTTTCAGTTTTAATTTTTTAAGTTTATTTTCGATAATTTGTCACGAATATTCAGAAAAATACGGGTGCCCACCCGTATTTTTATCATATGCCCATATGCGACATTGTATAAACACTCCTTGCGCAATGCATGATTTGTGTGACGTCAGGTCTTTGATGCGTAGTTCGCATGCGGCATTGTAGATCAATATAAATAAATTACCAGAATTAATAAAAAATGAACAAAAATTGAATACATTTATAAACAAATTAAAACTATTCCTATTAACTAAATGCTATTATGATATCAATGATTATTTAAATGACAAATTTTAATTTACAAGTTTTATAAAATAATTACAAAACTCAAACTCAAACTCAAACTCAAAGCATTTATTTCAAATAAACCAATTACAGGCACTTTTGAATTGGCAAAGGGTCGGTCAGTCAGAAATATGAAGCTAGTTGCCCATTCCAACGCGTAGTAGGTTCCTATGGAGAAGAACGGGCAAGAAACTCCACGGACACTCTTTTAAATCAGAATATTGTTTGTAACAATATTCTGATTTAAAAGAGTGTCCGTGGAAGCTCACATGTGGAAGCAATAAATATATTGAGTATTGAGTATTGAGTAGATGCCGCCACAATTTGTTTACGACTAGCCTTTGCCCTCTAACGATAGTTATATACAATATCGCCCATATTGTATATAACTATCCGACATCAATTGTCAGGCAGTTCCCTACCATATACGACACCCGTCTGGTCGGAATATCCTCCCATTTCTATGGAGGACGACTGAACTTTATACCCTGTTCCTCATACCTCTAAAAATAATGGTAAAAGAACACTTCATTATCTTTTCATCAGCCTTGATAGGCTGATCCACTTGTGGACATAGGCCTCTCCAATTACATACCACAGCTTCATTTAACAAAACAAGGCCTAAACAAGTGCCAATCGCTTTCAAATCGTTTCATATTTCTATAACGACTTTAAACAGGATTGACATAAGCTTTTCGATAGCTTATAATATGTCAATCCAATACAGTTTTGATATTTCCGTCATCGCTGATAGAATGTAATTTTAGGCCCTAAGCTGCTGCCAGCCACCCTGCAAAAGTCAAAAGTAAAATGGAAATATTTTATTTCACATAAACCTACATGGACTGTTATGAAATGTCAGAAGCTAGGTGCAAGGTTCCAATTTGTCGTTTCCTATGGAGAAGAACCGGCAAGAAACTGCTCGGTACACTTTTAAAAATAAATGGCTTTTACAATGTTTTTAAATTACAGTGTTACTACGCATGAGAGGACAGTGTAGGCCTGTCAATAAGTACCAGGTACTTAACAAAATAGAAAACGTTCTACAATTCTACTGTCTATTAAGCCTATAACATTCACAAAATATAAAAGAATCTATATAAAATATAAATCGTCGCTCCATCTAGCTTCAGAGAGCATAATATGTATATTAAGTCGGTAAGTGCATGAACTCTGTTTATTTCCCTAAGCTTTAAAAGAAACATAATTATATACACACACACACAGACGCACAATATAATTTAATAGTGTAATTTTGTTTGTCCTTATTTTTAATTTTTTTGGCTACTTTGCATTAGTGTGTGTATTTTATAATGTGCATCATATTGTGCAGAATTAATTAATAACTTTCCTTTCTTTTCATTATTTCTTTGAAAATATCAATTTGTTTGAAGTATAAGTTATCTAATTATTTTTCTGCTATCTTTCTGCCTCGTGAAATTCGGTAAGAGATACAAGAAACGACATTTATAGCTGTTTCATGGCTATTTTATTTATGTTATTAGGGTGCCTGACTTTTTTAAACTTAACTTGTGTTACATCAGACGTCTAAATGGCATACTTGAGTCACTTTTTCGTCTGATTGTAATTGACTTTTCTTTTAACGAGTAATGTTGATGGATCTATTACTGAAGGCGAAAGTAGTACTAAAGAAAGTAATTAGGTTACGATAATTAGTACCTACTTGCTTTAGTTAAGGCTTAGTTGGTTTTTGTTTTAGTCAAGTCGCCGTCTTTTGATTTTTAACCGACTTCCAAAAAGGAGGAGGTTATATAATAATAATAATAATAAAAATAATAAAAAGTATTTATTTCACAAAAACATAGCACTTTGCACTGTATACATTGTTTTAAATAATATTTACAATATGATGCAATAGTAGACTCTATCTTTTAAACTAGGACTAGCCTGTATCTCAAAAGATAGGGTTCAGCCAAGTGGATTCCGTTATTATTCACAACCAGAAACAAGTGAAGACAGTGTCAATGTTTTGTACTAACAGCTGTACAGAAATAGAAATAAAAAAAAAACAACAAAAACTAATTCTACGTTACACAAGGGATGTGAATGATGGAGACATGCATGTGTATGTATGTGTAGGGGTGTGTGGGAGTGCGGAGTGTGAGTGATATGTGTGTGTGTGTGTGTGGGGTGTGGGTGTGTGTATGAGTGTGTGTGGGGGAAGTGATTCGTAAATTTAGTAAATATGTAATAACTGGATATAAAGTGTGAGATGTGATCTATGAGTATGTATGTGATTTTTATTAGGTTACGTAAGTAAGCAGATTCTCTGTAGCCACATAGTCTTGTTGTAATAGCCATTGGCTTATTTCTTTCCTTAACATATATCTATTTAAATCCAGTATGTTTAGCTTTTTATGCAGATTTTTGTATAAATGTTTACTTAAGACGTAAAATTGGTGTTGGGCAAAAGAGGTTTTATGTTTAACGCCTGACGGGACATTTGTGCGCTTTTTAGGGTTTGATTTAGGCATGGATCTATGTGTCCTGAGGGCTGACTGCAGAATGAATAGTTGTCGTACAGTCAGGACCTTACAGTCGTCGTAGAGTTGTCTAGTTGGATATCGATATGGTTTTTTACACATAACCTTTAGTACAGCTCTTTGAGCTCTCTCAGCTCTCAGTAAGTTGGTCTTTGATGCACCGCCCCACGCAGTAATGCAATATCCAATTATAGACTGACACAGTGCAAAATAAACCATTCTCAGTGTGCCCATGTCGGCGGGATCTCTTAGCGATTTGAAAACGTAAATGAGCCGCAAAATTCTCGAAGTTATCATATCGATCTGTTTGTCCCATCTCAGGCATTCATCAATTTGCAAGCCTAAATACTTGACACTATCGCATCTGTCCAGTGTAGGGCAAGCACAAGTATTGGATGAACTCTGGCATGAGTGAGCAATTATTGTAAAGTCCTTAGGGGGCATAGTATTACGTCGGATCGCGAAAGGAATGTAACAGGTCTTATCTAAATTGAGAGTTAGTAGGCTATCGTGAAACCAATTCATGATCTGTCTAAGAGCGTGTTCTGCCATTGCTCTAACTGCATCCCAAGTAGGACCATAAATGACGATTGCAGTGTCATCCGCATACGCGTATATCTTGCAGTTAGGGAGAATCATTCTGCAGAGGTCATTCATGTAAATTAGGAACATAGTGGGCCCCAATATGCTTCCCTGGGGCACGCCATAGGTCACAGTTTCCTCATCACTGACATAATCACCTATTTTAACGAACTGTGAGCGATTTTTAAGATAGTCCTTAAACATTTCTAGTGCTGTGCCTCGTACACCCAGATGCTCCATCCTTGCTATGAGTTTGGGAACAGAAACTGTGTCGAAGGCCTTTGAGAGGTCTAGAAATATGCCCAAGCATTTAGACCCACCATCAAGTTCTTTTGCCACAAATTGTGTAAGGTCCAAAACAGCATCCTCTGTCGATACCCCAGCCTTGAAACCATACTGGTTTTCCGCGATGATGCGGTGTTTGTTCAAGAATCCTTTGAGTTGCTTATTGAGGATCTTCTCGATTATTTTAGAAATCGATGGCAGGATTGAGATTGGCCGGTAGTTATTTACACAGTTTCTGTTCCCGGATTTGTATATTGGAAGAATGATGGCCTTTTTTAGTGCGTCAGGAAAAGTTCCTGTTTGAATACAGCGATTACAGATATAAGTCAAAGGAGGCACTAACAACTGGCGACATTTTCTTAACAGAGATGATGATATTCCGTCCCAACCCACTGCACAGTCATTACGTAATTGTGAAATGATTGAATCAACTTCAGTTTCATTGACTTCTAGTAAGGCAAGAGAGTCAATTGGGGTTAAACTTTCGCCTGGATCTCTGTTCGGAGGTGTCGTGGCTTGCCTATTTGTTTTAATTATATCATCCGCTAAATTTTTACCAATGTTACTAAAAAATGAACATACCTGATTCACCGAGGATTGGGGATCATCGTTAATTTTTAACAGCTTGTCAGGACTGGTGCGTACCTTACGTGTATTTGTTATTTCTTGAATGGTTTTCCATAGTTCTTTTGGATTGCATTGGGCTTTTTGAAGTTCACATTTTTCATAGGTTACTCTGAGCTTTCGAAGCAAGTCATTGCAGAAATTTCTATAACGTGTATAAGTTATCTTTAGCGTAGTATTGTTAGGTGATTTTTTTAAACTCATATGCATTCGGTCCCTATTCTGAATACATTTCAACAAGCCAGGGGTAATCCACGGTTTCAAGATTCTTTGTCTCCTTGGAATTGTAATTTTAGTTGTATTATTTATTATTACGGTATTAATTAGTGATATAAAAGTGTTTACCAATTCATTTGTGTCTTGAATGTAATAAATATCCGCGAAGTTAATATCTTCTAGATCTGACTTGATCGCGTCTAAGTTGGGACGAGATTTAGAGAATTTTGGATTTTGGTTTCTTTTGGCATTTGTTAGCATCAATATAATAGGTTTATGGTCTGTAATGTAAGATTCGAGTACTAATGTGGTAGATGGTAATTTTGACTTTAATAAAACGTGATCTAAACAATTTTCTAGTCTGGTGGGCAATAAATGAGTAGGTATTAAGCCATGAGAAGCGCTTAAAATCAGATATTCCAAGCTATGTGGGTTACTACTTCCAGGTTTTATATCAATATTTAGATCACCAATTAGTGCAATGTTTGGGTATGAAGAGAGACCCTCTAGTAAGTTATTTAGGCTTGAAAGGAAGTTTTCTATATGCGCAGCAGTATTATAGGATGGAGAGCGGTAAATAGCAACAAATGCAAGCTTGGAATCTATTTGACACACCAGAGAGTTAGAGTTAGTCAATGAAGGTTCCCAAATTGTGGCGTTAAGGGTTGATTTAGAGTAAATAATTACACCTTCATTTTGATTCGAAGTTAGTTTCGTCGAGTGTGATAAGTAACCATCCAGTGCTGGAGGGTTGTTTATTTTACTAAGCCAACACTCGGTTAAAACAATAACATCAATATTGATTTTCGTTAAGTATATTAGAGCCTGTAATTGATCAAAATTTTTCTTAACACTGCGGATATTCATATGTAGTATTTTAATATTACTCTCAAAAGTAACAAAATAACGTGCACAATCCTGTGGGCCACATGAAAAGGAATTGCCTAGCCCAAGATTGTCCAAGTCATCATTAATGTTTTTTAATGAGTCCATTTGTATTCCAAATGATAACTAAAAAATAGCGCATGATAATTAGATATTACATAGATCAGAATAAGAGCGAAACATCTCATTATTATATATGTCAGTAAGTGTTGTTGGGTGTATATCATAGTATTGGTGTATAGTATAGTGTAATAATTTTGGTTTTTATATGTTGTGTTTTGAGTGTAATGTATGTGTTGCGAATTTTTTACATAACCAAGCAAGGTAAAAATAATTAAGGAAGTTGACAGTTTAGTACATTGAACTAGTCAGATTGTAATTTGGTTATCAAGATCAAGAAGACACTTTTCTGAATGAATTAAGACTTGCTTGTCACCTTCTATTTTACGTAAGAAAATGTTACTATTTGAGATCCAGCAGAATTTATATTTATTATTCTTGGCATATTCTCGAGCCTGATAGAATAACTTTTTAGCAGTGGTAGACAATTGCTCCGCGATGTAAACCGGTTTTGGGTCACCGGGTAAACCAATGCTGGCGGTATTTAATTTCTCCTCCCTTCCTTTTCCCTTGTTATGGTCCCTTACTGCCGCCATTAAAGACTGTTTAGTTTGTACTGATGAGAACTCTGCAATTATCGGCCGTGAGGTAGTTGAACTGGATGCCTTTCCTGGTAGCCGGTATACATCTCGTATGCTCGATTCCTGAATCGGGACTCCCACGGTACCGCAGATTCTAGAAACTGTTTTAATAAGGCTAGAACTAGTTTCAGTGTGTTCCTGCGGGATGTTACGAATCTCAATCCCGGACGATCGTGACTTGTACTGTAAGTCAAGTATCTTCCTATCCAAATTTTCTATATACTGCTTTTGCTGCAGGCGTTCTTTTCTCAAGTCTTCCACTTCTTTTTTCATGTCTTCAAACTGTTTGTTTATAAACGACATAGATTCTACCATCTTTTCATTAGACTTGCGAATTTCAACGTTAGATGCCTTTATTTCAGAGTTTTGGGACTTAATTTCCCTTAATTCAGCCAAAAGTTTGTTCATTAATGCGGTCTGTTCTGCTAGAAATTTTGAAACGTTTGGGTCCGGCTCATACTCCAAGTCATGTGAAGCCAAAGCTGGTCCACTTCCCGGCGAATCACCTTTGCGAAAGCGTTTCGTTTTTCTATTAGTGTTGACGTAGTCGCTCAACGTTACTGCATTTTTAATATCGGGTTCGGATTGAGTCTGGCTTATACTTGATGAATGGGAAGTAGTTGTCTTAGGAGGTGTGCGGCGTACGCCTGCCATTTTTGATGGTAATAGTAGTAGAAAGTAATAGTAGGTACTTATCTGGCACTGATACACTGTATGTTATATCGTATATTACCAACGCAGATCAATGTCTCAACGTTTAAACATCCCGTTTAATTCAACACTCATAGGTATATCCGTCGAACGTGAGCGTAGCCGATACAGTGTTCGTAGGCGATTCGTAATCTCGTAGCGCAAGCAGACTCGTAGTCTCGTAGCACTGACGTCAGCCGCGCATACCCCACCGCTATTTCGAGGGCCGCTGCTACGAGCTCGGTGGCGAGTCGGGCGAGCAAGCGAGGTTCCAATCAGGGTGTCGCTGGTTCGATTCCACCGAATCACAATCACTTTTAAAATGTTAGTTAAAGTAGCACTTGCACAAATGATTGTGTCCTCTTCTAGGACCGCCCAGTGGGAGTCACCGACACGTAAGAACACTTAAAGAGTGACAAGGATTTGGTTATTAGTAATTACAACCAATCACAAAATTTATATTGAGAAATCACTTGAGACAACTGACACACGTCCACTCTAGACCATATCCACCGGCCGAATCCTAATAAATGAATAAATCCGAATATATGTTCGTCGCGTATGTGTTTTCTCCGTCAATTGTGGACTGATTTTGAAAATATTTTTTTTGTATGAAAGGATATGCTCCCGAATCGGTCCTATATAAATTTTATTAACTTTCCTTGGATAGTTTTTGAGTAAGCTTCAATAATGCACATTTTTCCAACTTGGTATTATGTGGATGATAACTTCATGTGACTGCTATTTACATAGCAGGTAGTGGTATTCGAATTTGTGTGGGGTAGGTACCACAAATAAAAAGTGAAAAATAAAAACTTTTTACAAAAAAAAAAACAGACTTCTTCTTTTTGGCAAAAAACGAAAATTCAGAACCAAAGACACCGAATTGCGAAATTAAAGTTATTTTTCACTTAGTAGTGTTTTTTTTTTGGAAGTCGGTTGTTTTTTTTTGTAAAAAGTTTTTTTTAATTATCAGAAGCCGATGATTAGCGAGAAGTGAGTAAAGCTAGCAACTAAATACGAGCTGTTTGTTTGACAGCGAGTTCTTGCCGGTTGTGAGAACAGTCAGATATCAACTGAGGAGGTTAGGATCAAAACCATACATATACAGTTTTTTCAATAAGGCAGAAATCGAAAAAAACTATAACTTGTGAACATATTTTTTTTTTAGAAACACCTTTACGTGAGTGAAAATACTTAGTTTTATATTATTTTATTTATAGAAATCGAAAAAAACTGAATAACTTGTGAACACGTCATTATTTTTTGTGATGAATGACTAAAAAACTGTTTTAAGGACCTATTTATCACTTACGTAAAGGAAGTGATAAATAGGTCCTTAAAACAGTTTTTTTATTATTTCATTACTTGCGACGTTATCAGTCAGTCTGGAGAAGTTATTATGGATAAGTGTGATTTTGTGAAAACAAATCAGGTTATGTTCCGTTATGTGTTGTTTTGTACCAACTTCACGTGATAAGTGTGGTTTTTAACTGTTTGTCTATCATCATTTTCCATATCAGATTTTACTGTTTTATTTAAATAAAAGCAGATGAAAACACAGAAAACCTCTGTGGTCTAGTGTTTGAGTGGTTTAGAACCAATTACAAAATTAATATTTTTTAACCAGGCTATGTTGAGGTATTGAACTAAACGTTAATATTAGACTTCATTTTACAAGGGAAAATATATTGTTTTGATTTTTATCTTATTGTGCAGAAATCGCAAAAAAAAACTATATTTTCAAAAGTGGATGTCAAAAGTGGTGTGTTTTTGATCGTAACCTCCTCAATTATTAATATGTATCTCTTTTACTGACACGGGACCTACAATCTTTTGTACTATTCTTGAGTCGAGTAAATCGTACTTTTCCTAAAACCTATCTTCATAACCATCGTGCATTAAACTCACCATCTTCTTTCATCACCGTCTGGTTAGCCTTAGAATCAGCTTCTAGGCAGCTTAGTACCAATATCTTACGTGGAGTGACTGCCTACGTAACCTCCACAACTCAGTTACTGGGTAACACGATACACCTTGGTTCTTACCAAGGTGTATCGTGTTACCGAGTAACTGAGTCTAGTTGTCGGACTTTTGAATTTCTGACAGACCTGATTTCAAAACCACATAGGGGTCTGGATATGTAATGGATGGACCCATGCACAGACCGACCTCGGCAAGTGTAACTTATGAGAGCCTCCAGTTAAGTGAGTATACTGCGTATATTCTACTTAAGTAATCATCAGTATTCCCATAGCAACACGCAAGATGAGTGCTGTAATCAAGTCGTTTATGTAATGGAGTGCGATCCTCCTGTAAAATGGATGCCGTTAGTCTGTATGAGTCTGTTATTAAGAACCGGTGAGAGGGATAAGCGTGGAGTGCGGTGATGTCGCTATTTTTGTAAGGAATAAAATATATGGTTATGAGGGCTATGAGGCAACTAATCTTTATTACCAATATTATGAATATTATTGATAATTGAATCAGACGTGATTTTTTTGGAAATCCATTATAAAATACAATAGACGACGTATATTTAGTAACACAAAAGCACGCAACGCGTAGTGTAGTTCACTGCGTTTGGCTTTTGGCGTGGCAACATTTCGTGTCCAGATTCACAACAAGTCAATCGTCATCCTAAAAATACTTGCGGATGCGCAAACCGATTAAAATTAAAAACAGAAAAAGCGTTTGGGAAAAGAAGGATTTGTAGAAAAATCAACTCTATAAAATAAAAAATAATAATGCAATCGCAGAAACATGTAAGTAAATAATGTTAATTAAAGTATTGTGCATACCAGTGTGCTAACCTCCAGATGGAATTATTTTCTATTCGTGTCAATATCCTAATAAGTTATAAAAATGGATTCAATACAAGAAGACTGCCAAAAAATATCTTAATAGGAGGTTTTTTATGAGAGCTTTATATTTAAATATAACACAAAAAATGTTTTCATATCCAAGAAATTGGCTTTATTTGACAGATCATTGTATGTATTTTTATGGCATAATCTGGGGGTCTAATTTTCACACAGTCTTCGCAGTTAATCAAGCTGTATTTCGGCAATAAGACGTCAAATGTTGGCATCCAAGTGCTCAACTGTTTCTGGTTGCATATATATATATACATGCGACTTTACATATGCTCAGAGAAAGTGTAATTTAGTGTAATGGCGTCGAATCTCACGAAAGAGATAGCCAGATTTCGTGAAATTAGTCGTTCGTCTTATGCTTCTTTCAGTAAATTAAGCCAATTTTTTTTTTTTTTGCTTTCAGTAAATTAGGCCGCGGGGGCCACATGCCCGAAATCATAATGTAATAAAATTATCAGTCAAATAAAGCCAATTTAATTCATATTAAAATAGTTTTAGGACTCCGTATCCGAAGAGTGCCAAACGGAAACCTATTACTAAGCCTCCAGTGTCTGCCCGTCTGTCTGTCAGCGGTTGTCTGTCTCATGAACCGTAATAAGTAGATAGTTGAAATTTTCACAGATGATGTATTTCTATTGCCGCTATATCACCGAATAATTAAAAGAAAGTTAAAAATTAAAGTAGGTTCCCTAGACGAAACGTGTTTATTTTCAGCGTTGTTTGCTAAATATTGAACGGTGATACGGAGCCCTTCGCGTGCGAGTCCGACTCGCGCTTGGCCGGTTTTTGTGTAACATAACCTCTCGCTTGTATAACACAAAAAGGTAGACAGAGGTGCATGTTATGATGGGTATTTTGACATAAAGTAACCCAAAACAGGTAATAATTATTTATCGTGCATGGCACCTACATGTAAACAAATATTTCAAAATCGAAAATGCCAGAGCTAAACTCAATTCCACTTACCCAAATCTAATGCAAGATGACCTTATAGAACCCATCCGTAACTCATGGAGGATAACATATTTGGGTAGAGCCATAGAATAGGAATGTATACAAGCGACACACTCGCTTTAAACGCATTTTCAAGTCGTTTTGAAAATCAATTAAAGACTCAGAGATTAAAAACAATATACAAACAAAAAGAGATGAAATGAAAACAAAAAT
The DNA here is from genome assembly GCA_916701695.1 of Agrochola macilenta. Lineage (NCBI taxonomy): Eukaryota > Metazoa > Arthropoda > Insecta > Lepidoptera > Noctuidae > Agrochola > Agrochola macilenta. Next base: position 2,522,926 of record OU753576.1, read on the forward strand.
GTGTCGGGAATAGAAAACTAAATAATGTCAAATGAAAAACATCTATATAGTGATCTAACTCTTTGAACAACTCAAACAGCACAGGACTGTCGCGCCTCGCGGCGTACTTTAAGCAGTTATGAAGCTTATAAGGAATTTATCTCTAAAATTAAATAGGTAGGTAACTTATAAATCAACATCAGCGGAATCAGAGCTTATCACAATCTATAAATACATGACAGAGAGGGTGTGTGTTTCTTTCGTTATTATCAGCCATATTTTAACTACTGTGGGTGTAGTGTTGGTTATTGCGCAACAGCTAAACCGTTTGCAGTTCAGATCAAATTATAATTTACGATCACATTAATCACAATAGCAATACACACACTGTAGGTACACGACACAACTATTCGAAACGCTTGACAGCCTAAACGTCTTCACTGCTTGACCGCCATCCATGAACTCTGCTTAGCTCAAGCCGGTCCGAGCGTTATGTTGTAAACTCTGTCGAGCACTGCTAGGCAGCGCTGTCATCCCAATTAGTCATATCAGTAACGTATTTCCGACATAAAAAAAATAATAAAATTGATGTCTCTATGTTATGTCAAAATAATAGCTTTTTACTAAATGATGAAAGTATAAATGGTAACTTTTGTCCGTCTGTCTGTTTGTTCCGGCTAATCTCCGAAACGGCTGGACCGATTTGGACGGGACTTTCAGTGGCAGATAGCTGATGTTATAGAGTAAGGCTACATTCATTTTAGAAAAAAAAATGGGTTCACGCGAAGCCGCAGGCAGTAGCTAGTCTTTACTAAGTGAAAAGCCGACAAAAGTGACATTTGTTGGAATATAATTTGTTTGCCATCGGCGCAAGAAAAAAGAAAGAGGCATTTCTATAACTTTCACTTCTGTGTATCTACAGATTTCTTGTTCTTTGGCAGGACCCGCTATCCGTTCTGTAACTTGTATGGTACGATGATACAGCAGAAATGTGATGAGCGACTAGCAAATGGGGTCTCAGCTGCCGTTTATATTATACTCGTTTGGGAAAACGGGTTTGCTTGCTGGCATATCGAGATTTTCAGTATAATATTATGCTGTGTGCACTCAGCGAAAGTTCATTGATAACCCTTTACACTTAAGTTTCAGTATACACATCGCTTAACATCCAAGATAAGAGATAAGTCTCCAAGATTATAATGTCATAGGACGCCAAAAAAACAAGTAATAAAAAATGCTAAAATCATGTTACAATTTTATTACGTACCTACTAGCTTTTTCTTCACGTTGAAGAAATAGTTCATTCGGTATACTTATAACTTAACTTACTTAACTTTTTTTAGCCGATTTCTTAAAAAAGGAGGAGGTTCTCAATTTGTCTGTAACTATATATTTTTTTATGTATGTTCATCGATATTTTCGTCAATATTGTAGACTTATTTTTTTAATTACTTTTTCAAGTGGTAGAGAAAGCTTGCGCAGTGGTCCTATATACATTTATTAACTTTACTTGGGTAGTTTTTAAGGTAGCTTCAATAACGCGATTTTTTCCACATAATGTATGTTGATGATGTCATAAAAATTTCTTGTCACGGCTATTTACATATCAAGTAGTCAAACACGAATATGTGTAGGGTGGGAAGATAACAAAAAAAAAAAAAAAACTACTTCCAAAAAAAAATAATTTCAAAGTGAAAAATAACTTAAATTTCGGTAGTCAATGTCTTTGGGTTTTTTATTTTCGTTTTTTGCGATCGACTTCCGAAATTTTTCACTTTGTAGTGTTTTTCTAATTAGGGTTTTTCCCTGTTAATTATTTATTTAATTCACAACTATGATTGTTAAATAATGTCAATTTACCAGACTACAGAATTTAATTTTGCACCACTGGTTGACTTACAGACAAACACTCTCCAATCCATTATATTCCGAGCTACCAGATATTGTCAGCTTCGATCAATATATGGGACAAACTGTCCTCCTAATTCTTCCAGCTAACTAGATAAGAATAGATAACAATTACTATTATTTTTCCGGATCCTAGTTATTCTGGAGGCCTGCCAGAGTTGGAAGGTCAAGGGCGGGATGATTCACGTGTCGGACCATTGATTTTCTGTTATGTAATGTTGTAATGGGCAGATAGCAAAGTCTATGGTCAGCAGTTTTGTTCTTCTAACTGAACAGACAGCTTTGCTGCTGGGGAGTTTGTTGCGCCACTTCTTCTTCCCAGCTAATGCACTGGAAGTGGTGAAGGGTGGGCGTTTTGGGGGACTGTCTTATGTAATTTTGACGTTCGAAAAGTGCTGATTCTCAGCCTAGTTTGAATAAATGTCTTTTGAATTTTGAATTTTGAAGTAGATGGAGACAGGCACTATTGATTGTTGCCCCGTTGGTCCCGTGGTCGCAAGCACGACTGCCGAGCGTGGGGTCCTGGGTTCGATTCCCGGGTCGGGTAAAGTGTTATTGGGTTTTTCCATTAGGTATTTCTCAGTAACAGCCCGGAGTTTGGAATTTGGCGGTGTGATGCCCCGTGACTCGGAAAGCACGTTAAGCCATTGCGTTGGTTCTACGCCTAATTCCTCTCCGGTCGTGTCGGATTGCCGTCCTATCGGATTATGAGAGTGAGGGAAGAGAGAGTGCACCTGTGTCTGCGCACACACTTGTGCACTATAATATCTCCCGCGCCGAAGGCTAGTCTCCGTTGAGATAGGCCAGCGTGGCCGAAATACGGTCTAGAGGACTATATACATGTATTGATTGTACCTATCCAAGGCGTTTTTACCCGACTGCAAAGATATTTCTTGAGAAAAAGTTTGACAAACTTTTGGAATTTCTACTGCATCATAGTAGGTCGTGCAAATATTTGTTTTGGTCAGACATGGTGCCTTGGACTCAACGTAGTCCCCAATAGGTGCCGATGGAAATGCGAGTATAGTCCCTTGATGAGACTGACTTTAGGGTGATACATAAGGATGACACTGTGTTAGCAAACTTGGTGTCGTATAAAAGCACCAGTAATTTTTTATCATTTTAATTAACATCTGATGGTAAGTGATGATCAGGCCGAAGGTGGAAGCAAGCTTGACCCACAATCCTCGACTACAGAGGAACTGGCTATCTTACCTCTAACTGCCGAAACACAACAATACTGTTAGCATTGTTGTTATGGCGACAAACTTAGATAAGATGGTGGTTGCCACCACCATCTTATCTAAGTCTACCACCAACCAAACCGAGCACAAAACTTTGCTCCCACTGGGAATCGAACCCGGGACGCCTGGGTCTGAGACAAGTGGTCTAACCACTAGACCACAGAAGTGGTTAACTTTTCATCACCTAAGATGAGAGAGTGTTAAGCCGATATAACTTCAAAAATATGAGCTCTATTAGAAACCAAATTGCTGAGCATAAAAATCTAAGAACCCCATAATATTTAAATCAGTAACAATTTGCCAACAATTTTTACGCTAAACCATTAAAATGAAAATCAGCATTTCTGCTGAAGTATTAAAATTTACATCGGAGTTATTTTATAAGCCCCGTCAGCTTTCATCTTTAATTCTAATAATTAAATTAAACAAAAAATCACCAATCACTTTGAAGGATTGGGCCGCTTAAATTAATATTAAAAGATGGTGAAACATCGTCGGAATTTACAACTTGAACAAATTGCCAACACCCAATGGGCAAGCTTTGTTATCAATTCTCATTAATTTACAGATAAAATGAGTCTTGAGACGCCGCAGATAGCCTCGAAGGAACAGACAAGCGTAATTTACATTGCTTTAAGTGAGTCAGTGGATATACAATGGATTTAATTTAATTTTAACTAGCATGGGCCCGTGAACCCTGGAACGTACAGGCAACTGAAGGAACACGGGTAGGTTTTAGTTACTAAGAGTCTGTCACGCCCTACCGCTCCGCCCAGAGCGGGAGCAGTTATTTTATAATATCCCACCCAAAAAAAAAAGGTCCGCGACTTCATCTACGTGAATTCAAAAAAAACCAGTCAAGTGCGTGGATAAATTTATCCCAAGAACAAACTTAACTTAGTAGTTGAGAAACATGTTCTCCCGTACATTGACATACATCACGGGTAATTCTCTAACTGTAAATGTAGCATAGTAATCGCAAAAAAAAACTGTGATATAACTACAAATTATAAATTTTCGGACTTTATCCTTTACTTGTGCTGTAAGACCTTGGTTCTTGCCAAATTTCATGATTCTAGGTCAACGGGAAGTACCTTGTAGGTTTTGATTTATTTGCGAGTATCAAAATATGTCACTTAAATTTTTTGTTGCGTTAACTTAGAAGCTTGATTTTTTTAGAGCTCCAAGGGAACATACTCGTAGATCTACCGATTTGATACTTATTTCAACTTGATAGCTCCACGCGTTCCTCAGAAAATGGGCCTTGACAGACTGACGGACGGTCAACGAAGTGATCTTACAAGGGATCCGGTTTTTCCTTTTGAGGTACGGAACCCAAAAAAAGAAGTATTTTATGTGTTTTTAACTATTTGTGTTCCAAATTCGTTCAGCCGTTTTTGCGTGATTGAGTATCAAACACACAAACTTTCTCACTTATAATATTACTCGTAATTAATTTTAATTAATTATTTAATAAAAAAAAATAAAAAGAATGTCAGTGTGAAACATTTAATTTAAGTAATTGCATTTCAGTAAAGCTTATACTCAAAATTTTCTATGGTGAATAATTTTATGCTCAAATAATTATTTTATTGCTTCATTCTATTTCTAAATGAATTACAGCTTCCAAAGTTTTACTTTAATTGAATTATAGAGGCCGTTAAGAGACTGTTACATGAAGTTGAACAACAAAATAGATAAGTAACAGAAGGTTAGCTCCATGTAACGAGCAAAAACGCAGTCAGTCGCAAAGTGCAAGCGTACTCGCGACCGGCTTTTGTTTGAGGTACGTAATGTGTATTCCAAAAGTATCTCGTATATCTGATGAAACTGTAAATAAAAACCGGCCAAGTGCGTGTCGGACCACGCACAATGAAGGGTTCCGTAGTTGAGATGAGTTAATCCCAAAAACAAACTTAATATTGTAGTTGAAAAACATGTTCACGGAATGTATGGGAGATCATGTTTTTCAAACCGCAAATTAAGGTTGGTTGATTATTACTCGTTAACCTGTACAGCCACTTAGCTCTGATAGTTTTCCTTTTAATTTCGTTATATATACTACTACTGTGAATTTTTTCACAAGTCCAAGTACAACCATTTCCCGTGAGGCGGCAAGCCTCCTTGCCGGACTACCGCCATGGGATCTGGAGGCAAAAGTCCTCGCGCACATGTGGGAGTTGCGCGAGGAGGCGAAACGCCGGGGTGTGACTCCGCTGCCGCGAGAAATCACGGCACAGCGGACAGAGCTCCGGCGGGATCTCATGGCGGCATGGAGAGTGCGATTGTCCCAGCTCTGGGCACGCCACAATTGCGGCGATAAGTCCCCTCGAGGAGTGGCTAGAGAGGCGTCACGGCGTCCTCACCTTCCGCCTGACGCAGGTACTCACCGGACACGGTTGTTTCGGGAGGTTCCTGTTCAGGATAAAGCGGGAGGAAACGCCCGGGTGTTACCATTGTGTGGATCGCCCGGAGGACACGGTGGAGCATACGGTGGAGGTCTGCCCGGCTTAGGCGGGGCACCGCCGTGTCCTCACGGAGGCGATCGGCAGCGGCGATCTGTCGCGTCCGGCCCTGGTTCAGGCCATGGTGCGGAGCGAGAGTACATTGGAGGCCGTCACCTCCATCTGCGAAGCAGTTATGCTCGCGAAGGAGGAGGCGGAGCGCGCGAGGGACGACGCGACTTCCGGCCACCGTAGGCGCGGGCCTGCAGACGGTTAGCGATGGGCAGCTCGCCGTCCGATAGGGACCAGGCCCGGGTCGACGGCGCGTTGTGTTCCACGCGCGCCTCAAAGAGATGTCAGCACCAACTGACGGGGTCCGTAAGGACCAATGCCTGCTGGGGTTGCGGGTTTGTCCGAAAGAATATCGCGGCCCCGGCACACAGGCAACGGAAGGAACATGGGTGGGTTTTAGTCAGTAAAAGTCTGACACTCCCTCTCGCTCCGCCCAGAGCGGGAGGAGTCATTTGATAAATTCCCACACAAAAAAAAAAAAAAGTTGAACATTTAGCTAGAAGGGGGGGGGGGGCGGCGGCACTTGACTCTAACAAAAAAAATCTGGTAAAGCTTAATATTTTGCAAACGGATGTTTGCAAAATATTATTATTATATTATATTATATTATTTTATATTATTATTATTATTTCCTTTATTTCATTTTAATACTTACAAATTATATTTTTAAATATTACAATATAAAAAATATTAAAACATTTAAAAATATAAAAAATAGTAGCACACCGGTATCGGGAACAGGGTCCAAGCTACCGGCGGTCAGGGCTCCAGAGAGAGGAACCTCCTGACAATGCGAGCCGTATCCAGAAGTACCACTTTCTGAATCAAGCCCTTGATCCAGCTGCCCAACGAGAGCCTCCTTAGGTGTTGGTCGAGGCTCTTGGCAACTAAGCCATTGGCTGATACGACTATCGGCACAATGATCGCTGAGTCCACATCCCACATGTCGACAACCTCGTGAGCCAAATCGAGATACTTGATTTGTTTATCTTTCTCAGCTTTCACGAAGTTCCCGTCATGCGGGACCGTTATGTCAATTATCATTGTGCACCGCTCTACTCGATCCACCACCACTATATCAGGTTTATTGGCAACAATAGTCCTGTCAGTGATGATGGATCGATCCCAGTACAATGTGATATTTCCATTTTCGAGAACTGGGTCGGGCACATACCTGTAGTACGGCACTTCCGATTCCACAAGATTGTATTTCAGAGCAAGTTGCTGATGGATAATCCTGGCTACAAGGTTGTGTCTAAGCAAGTACTCTTCGTTAGCTAGACGAGAACAGCCGGAGATAATGTGTCGAATTGATTCTCCCGGATGGTGGCATGCCCGACAGATGTCAACCGTGCCGTCTTTCACAATAAATCTACGGTAGTTGTTCGTCATGATAACTTCATCCATAATTGCACAGACAAAACCTTCGGTTTCCCCAAAGAGGTCACCAAAACGCAGCCAGGCTACGGACGCTAGAAAATCTACATCGGGTCCATGTAGGGCCCGGAAAAAGCGTCCGTGAAGCTCCTTACTTTGCCATACCTCCTTGCGATCGTTAGTGTCAAGCACTACAGGCTTGCGCCAGTTCTCTTTAGCCATGGAGAGCGGGGTGAGGTTCTTGTCCACTGCGACCACATCTCGATGCATCCCCACGTCGGCTTTCAGGAAATATTCCCTGAGACTGCATATCTCGCGATTGTGGAGGGTCTTAGCGTTTAAAAAACCTCGACCTCCACACTTTCGCGGGATATACAGTCTCATTACCGATGACCGTGGGTGGTGCATTCGATATACAGTCAGCAGCCTACGGACCCTCCTATCCAAGGCGTCGAGTTCGGTCTGAGTCCATTTGAGTATGCCGAAAGAGTACATCAAAACCGGCATGACCCAACCATTGAAGGCGCGCACCTTATTTCCGCCTGATAGAAAACTATTGATTACTTTCTTCAGGCGGCCAAAGAAGCGCTCCTTCAATGATTGCTTCATGTCAGTAACATTGATGCCCAACGCTTCCGACATACCCAAATACTTATAGGTTTCGGATGCGGAGAGGGCTCTAAGATTTATGGAATCCGAGAGTTCCGTTCCCACGGATTCCACAATCTCCCCTCGCTTTACATGCATGACCGCACATTTGTCCACACCAAATTCCATCCTGATGGCGCTACTGAAAGTTTCAGTTACTTTCAGTTGCTCCATCAGTTGCAAATTGTTGGGGGCAAAGAGTTTAAGGTCATCCATGTAGAGGAGGTGAGATATAACCTGACCACCTCTCCTCAGCCGATAGCCTAGACCTGAATCCTCCAGCAGTGTGCTTAGAGGATTCAGGGCTAAACAGAACCAGAGCGGACTCAAACTATCGCCCTGAAATATGCCTCGCTCGATCCTTATCGGCTCACTATTCCTCTGGATATTTCGACATCCTGGATAGCGAAAGACCGTCCTCCATTGCCCCATACATGACATCAGGAAGGTGCGCAGAGTTGCATCTACTTTATACAACTCCAGCACCCTCATGAGCCATGTATGTGGCACCGAGTCATAGGCCTTCTTATAATCTATCCAGCATGTCGACAGATTCTTTCGGGAACGGCGAACCTGCTGGCTAATGGCCATATCAATGAGGAGTAGCTCCTTAGTACCGCGGGACCCGTTCCTACATCCATTTTGAGAGGCAGACATGATGACGTTGGTGTCTATATGTTTGTTAATTTTAGCTCTCAAAATGGATGTAAGAACTTTATAGACCGTCGGTAAACACGTGATCGGCCTATAATTTTTGGGTTCCGCGGTGCTACCTGATTTATGGAGCAGGTGGGTAACTCCTGTCGTTAAAAACTGGGGTAGCGAACCAGACTCCAAAGCAGTCTGGTACTGAGCCGCCAAGCGAGCGTGCGATCTTGTGAACCATTTAATCCAGAAGTTGTGCAGCCTGTCCGGCCCTGGGGATTTCCAGTTCGGCAACGGACGGACTGCACGTGTTACATCTTGGGGGCAGATGGTTATAGCCCCCATTTCTGGTATTAGATCGCAGGCTCGCTCGACTTCCCGAGTCCAATCACCTTCGGTGTGACTGACAGGCACCGACCAGATGCTGCGCCAGAAAGAGCACATGGCAACATCATCCGGCAGACGCGTGTCAGCCACACCTTGGTAAGGTCGCTCCCAAGCCCTATAAACCCACCTTTCATCGCTCTGGAAGGTGCGATTCTGAGTGTATCGTTCCACTCGCCGCTTATACCTACGAATACGGTTCGCCCATGCATACACTTTCTGCTTCAGGAAGTCGATGCGCTCTGTGACACGGGCCATATAGTCCTGGGGGCTGATATCAGTCCCTAAAAACGCCCGCCTCACAAAGCGCATCACTCTAGGGCGAGTATTGCCTTCCCTGAAGCAGATTAGTTTGCCGATGAGGGCTCTGGCCCCACCAATACGGCGCTCAATCCTGCACTGCCAAGCTGGTACGGCTGGTTTCGGTCGTGTAGCTCTGGAGTCATTTGCAAATTTGACGTGAGCTACACGACATGCCGCTACAGCCGCGCAGTACAGAATCGAATGTGTATCGGTGAGGTCTTCGCAGTTATCAATATAGTTTGATAGCTGCGAATCCAGAACCGCCACCAGCGCCCTGTTTTTGTTATGCATGGGCAAACGAGGTAAGCGTGGTCTAAGTTCGGGCGACATGGTTCGATATTCCCGAATCGCACCCTCCAAAGCACTCCTCAATTCCTCATTGCATTGGGTACTTACGTTTGTAGCCCTGTCATCATTCCTCTCGTCAGCTTGATATGTTGTGTCTTGTGGTGGCACTATATCACTCTGCGGCGGGGGAGCGATGACATGGCTACTCTGCATTCCATTTCGCAGGCGATCAAGTACAGTGTCATCCAACATATGATTACGCTGGATGACCCGCACCTGATCCGACAGTCGTTGTGCCGAAACGTTGACAGTTGGCTCAAGCACCTGAAAAAGAGAGAGCATCCGAACACGGTACGCGGTCAGATTGTTTCCCCCCTCTGTAGCCCCGTAGTGTGAGCGCATGACGTTTTCATTGATGGAGCGTGTCCATCTCATGCGCTGCACACTTCCGTCGGGAGCTGGGACCCTATCAGAGGCCGGTGGGCCTCGAGGTCCTAAACCGTCCGGCGGCCGGCGTCCTCCCCGACGACGAGCAGGTGGTGGCGTCGTGGGCGGAGAGAAATACTCGTCGCTCGAGCTCGACGCAACTACCGCGGCCGGTGTCGTCACAGCGCTCACAGTGGGGCTGGGTACCGGTAGCGGCGAGGCGGAGCTGAGCGACGAGTCCGGAGGTGGTGGGCGTGCTCTACGTGCGGCTGATCGTGTCAACATCTCATTATTTCATTATTTTCTTTGGTGTTTTTTTTCCTCAGGTGTTTTCCGAGGTGACATGACAGCTGATGTCACCTCCTGTTCGGCAGTTTTTGATTTATGTCTATTGGTGTATTTTGCTCTTTTTTGGAATAAATGGGGTTTCAGGTTTGTTTTCGGATTGTTTTTAATATATAAAAACAATAAAACTGCGTCAAAAATGAATACTATTAAATATGATGAAAAATCAAAAAAATAAAGTTTCAAGACGTTTTGACACGTTGGTGTTGCCATTTATATTTTAACGTTCTCCATCATCCTGGGTTCGATTCCCAGTGATTTTTTATATGTAATATAGCGGAAAATCATATATATCGCTATAGAAATGGATATTATTATTTAGGTATAGAAATTTTGTTTCTTAGCTCTTTGGCTAGTTTAAGCTACATTAACGGGCCAAGCCAAGTCAATGTAGCGTATGTGTGTGTGGTGATGATGAAGTTTTATGTGGAATTAATGTTATGAGGAGTGATTTCATTTTCCTCAATTTGCATGAACTTTCTGACTATTCTGCAGGTGTTTAAAATTGCGGCTTTTTGGAGTGTTATGTAAATTGAGTCTTTCAGGTCTATTAATTTAAGGCTGTGGTGGAGATGATTGGGTATAACACCCGTTGTTGAGACAACAATGGGTATTACGTAGACTTTTTCTTGTCTCCAAATTCTGGTCACTTCCTCTTTCAGTTCAGCATATTTACTAATTTTCTCACCTATTGTTTTTTGTAAATTATGTGTATTAGGGACTGCAATATCGATAAGGTATGTGACTTTATTAATTTTATCTTGAAGGGTTATATCTGGTCTATTATAGTGAACGGTCCGGTCGGTTAGAATGGCGCGATCGTAATAAAGTTTGTGTGTGGTATTTTCTAGGATTATTTGTGGTATGTACTTGTAATAAGGAGTGTTTGTATCCTGTATGAGTTTATATTTAAGTGCTAGTTTCTGATGGATGACGTTTGCTACCTGATTGTGTCTGTGTGTATAGTCTGTTTGTGTGAGTGTTGTGCATGCCCCTGTTATGTGTTGTATGGTCTCTGGTTGGCTGTGACATTTGCGGCATTTATCGTTTGTTATTGTGGGGTCTTTAATAATGAATTTTCTGTAGTTTTTAGTATTTATGATCTGATCCTGTATTGCAATAATAAATCCCTCGGTTTCCGGAAATAAGTTACCGATTTTAAGCCATTTATTTGACGCTACTGTATCTATATGAGATATATATATTATTATTATTATTATTATTATATTAAATTTTTTGAATCCAAAAATGGTTTTCACAAACGACCGTTTTTGACCGATTTTTGAACGACCTTTCTAACAATACCCCACAACATGGGATAGATGAGGAAAAAAAAACATCCCCACTTTACGTGTATGTACCCAAAAAAAAAATTTTTTTCTTAATTTTTTTTTTTTTTTTTACGACCTGATTAGTATGTATATATATTCCAAGTTACAGCTTTCTAGTACTAACCGTCTCTGAGCTAAGCCGCGGACAGACAGACGGACATGGCGAAACTACGTATATAAGGGTTCCTTGTTTACTACGGAACCCTAAAAAGCCTGTTCAGCTTATGTTCTTACATTCTTACGCAATTACTTACTAAAATAAATTAGTAACATATTCATCTATATTTTGAATAAAATTATTAAATTGTTACTGAAAAATTATCAACGAAAATTGAGGTTATATAAAATTAATCTCAATAACTCTGCAATGAAAAAAAAAATTTGGTGACTTCATTACATCCACGGCAAAATTACAAAGCTGTAGTTTAAGTGAAATCGACATTTTGAAAAACTGTACCTAATGACACACACCGTGGAAAATTTACGATTTTTTATCAGGACTTCCTTCTTTGAATTTTTATGTAATTTTTTATTTTTTGTTTTTTATTTATGTTAAGTGTGTTTTTAGTATGTGTGATTTCCTGTGCGAGTAGAGTAGAGTACTTTTTCTTTCTTTCTGTCATTCGCATCTCGAGGAGCTCGTGGCTAAATAATAACTGCCGCACGGGTCGATCCATCAGGTTAAGCTACGCTTGCCAAGATTGGTCCGTGGATGTGTGACCATCTTTACATACCGAGACTCCTACGTGCCTCGGAAAGCACGTTAAGCCGTTGGTCTCGGCTGTCATTCGTAGATCTTTGATAGTTCTTACGGGTCGTCAGAAGCCCGAAATTCTGACAACCAGTCTTATCAAGGGGTATCGTATTACAGTTACTGAGTTGTAGGGGTCAGATAGGCAGTCATTTCATGTAAAATACTGGTATTCAGCTGCATCTGGTTAGACTGGAAGCCGACCCCAACATAGTTGGGAAAAGGCTAGGCAGATTGATTTGTTTACATTTTCATCAAACACTTTTTGAACAGATCATACGCGTCTTTGTTGCGTGCGCCTGTTTTAACTCGTTGTATGGAGTCGGCCTTCTGAACCTATCTATTTCATGGCTGAACTGACATTGCCTGCACGATTTATGCTTGACTTAAATGAAGTTTGTTGAGAATTAAACTTTGGTTTGTGTACATTAGAAATAACTATAGTTAAGTGAGCTATTGCAGAATGTAGGAAGGTTTGAAGATCAAAGGAATGTAATCTTAAAATAAACATTGTTCAGCGTGTAGACATAAACAGTAAGTTCATCCTTGACTGTTACGTCGATTTAGTGGTCGCAAGCGCTTGTGCGTGCGCATGAGGTCCTGGGTTCGATTCCCAGGTCGGGCAAAGTGTTATTCGTGTATTTCTATTAGGAATTGCAGTAGCAGCCCGGATTCTGGATTAGTGCCCGGTTGATGGAAATAACCTCGCCCTTTAATACATGGAACACTCAAAATATAACTGACGAAACGTGTGTGTACTATACGTACCTACACCTCTGCCTTACCCTAAGGAGATAATCAGGCGTGATGTTATGTTATGTTAGTTCTTGAAAAGGGAACAAAGAAATGCTATTTGGCACTAGAAATAAGTATAGCTTTAAGTATTACGGTAGTAATGACACAGTACAATAAAGTAACAGTATTATGTGTCAGCAGTGCCCTTGAAATAGTTACCTACGGCCGTACGGTAGATAAACCTTCCGCGTCCGTGCGTAAATGCCGCGCACTCGATACTGTTGCGTACTGATATACACTGAGATTTCGAAGCGCGTCGTTTCGATCGTTTTCTATGAAGGCATAATACTATTACTTGTGATCATGGCGATACTATTCACAAGGAATTTCTTCTTAAAGATAGGAGGATCATGGTTAAAACTTTGACAAAATTCAAAAAATCAAAATTCAAAAGTCATTTATTCAAACTAGGCTGAGAATCAGCACTTTACGAACGTCAAAATTACATACATAAGACAGTCCCCCAAAAACGCCCACCCTTCACCACTTCCTAATGCAGTAACTGGGAAGTAGAAGTGGCGCAACAAACTCCCCAGAAGCACAGCTGTCTGTTCAGTTAGAAGAACAAAAAAAAAAAAAAAGATTCTATATAATAGTATTCAAAATAATTTACATTACGCAACACAAAACAAAATTTACCTTGACCTTGAGCTGGCCGAACGAAGGTACGGAGTTTAAATGGAATGTAAGCCCAGCTTTTACAGTTCTGTTATACCACTGACGTACAACATACTGTACATTGAACTCTGTCAACATAACCGCATGAAAAGTTACGACTACACGAGAAATAAACGTTTTTCCGCGACGTAAGAGTAACTCTCGTTCCAACTCTGATTAGGCTTAGTCCCGTTAATACGCTCGAACAACAAACTTGTAAAGGGACTTAGAAATATTATTGTTATTAGTTCGAAATTATTATTGTTACGCACGACACAATGTTTGTATACTGTGTGTACCATGGCCTCATAGCAGTATTCATATTTTGTGCTGTGGTGTTTCAAATCATATATATGATGAAAAATCAATATTTGTTGATGCTGGCTGAAACTGAGCCTTGTTATCGGGATAAAAAGTAGCCTATGATACTTTCTGGTCCATAAATCTCTTTGCAAAACATCTCGTTGATCCGTTTCTTCGTTTTACTTTCGAATTTGTGACAGTCGGAATCGCGGCCTTGAGAAGTGGGAATCACCTTTAAAGCTTTTATATGCCTACTAGCTGCTGCCCGCGTTGACCCTAATTATTTTTCTAAAATAATAGTAGCCTAGTTACTCCTTATAATATTAGCTATCCGCCAGTGAAAGTCCCGTCAAAAACGGTTCAGCCGTTTCGGAGATTAGCTGGAACAAACAGTTTTTTTTTTTTTTTTTTGTTATAGTACCGTTTAAACTTTCATATTATTTCACATTTTTTCACATTTAGTAAAAAGCTGTTATTTTGACATTTCAAACAGATATGTACTTTTTTTTTTTCTTTTTAAAACGTTGCCCCACACTAAGAATATCTTCCTGTATCGTGGGTGCGTTTACAAACATAGAAACTCACATACACTTACACCCAGACCCGGAACAACTACTTGCAGATCATACAAATATTTGTTCCGTGCGGGGATCGAACCCGCGACACGTTGCGCAGCAGTCGATCGCTCAGCCACTGCGCCAACAGTGTCGTCAAAAAAATATATATTTGTGGTACGTATGTATATATAAGATAACGAGATTAACAAAGTTTTTCGGTAGGTACCTGGTTTATGTCAATAGAATACATTTTTGACTTTTCCATCATTGTTATCGCTGAGAGAATGTCACTTTGTCTAGGCTCTAAGGACAAATAAGAAGTAGGAAACGGTTGAAAAAATAAAAGTAAAAAGCCAACCCAACCAACCAACCCAACAACCAACAACCCAACTACGACAAAAAACTCAACTAAAAAGATATAAACAAGACATCACAGACAAACAAATTAAAGACACACGTAATCTGTTCGATTTACGCATAACACGTGACTCCGGATTTATATTTATAACTTATACCTTTATAGTTGAGTTTTTGTCGTAGTTGGGTTTTAGTTTTTATAACTTTAATTTTATTTTAATTATTTTATTTTATTCTTAGTTATATGAAATGTGCTAATCAAGCCCTTTTATTCGATACCCAACATGGCACCATTATTACTTAGGTTCGTTATTTTTTAGTTCATGAGTATATGTCCTCTAGAGGGCGCCATATTCAATTTAATATGACGTCACATAGCCTAAAACCAGCGGTAGAGATGTAAATTAAAAAAAAAACTAAATGTTTTTTTTTCACAATCTTGAAAAAATCATGAAAAAAATCTTGGCACCGTCGTTTTTTTTCTACATTTGGTTTTTTTTTCAGAAAAAGAATTATGCTTAAACCAATGGGTACTATTATTATGAACATAGAAAATACTTAATGTGTTACAATCAGAATCATCTGAATCAGTGTTAGTAGCTATAGCTACGCATACTGTTTTTTTCGGCATCGGAATCATTGACATGTTCTGTGTCTGTAATTGTTTCATCTGATTCTGAATCAACGACTATACTATCAGGGACTCTACTAACTTCGGCTTGTGTTAATATTGTTGATGATTGTACTGATTGCAATCTTAAATTGTGCGCAATGTACACTATTTTCCTAGCCCTGTCATTTGTCAGTTTATTACGTTTTTTGGTATGAAGGTCGCTGTATGTACTACTTAAATGTTTTCTCGCACGCTGCTGATGTAGTAGGAAGCGAGAGAAACTTGACGGCTACTTTAGACAAAGAAGTTGATTTGCAAAGTCCTGCCCACCAAGCAGTGGAATTAAATTTTTTCACCGATGACCACAAAAAGTCTTAGAAAAAAACTCTTGTGTTAAGCTTGTGAGAGTTCTTTATAGCCTTGACATAAGGCTATAAAGAACTCATTCTTATTACTCTCTATTTTCTTATTAAACAAAAAAAAATTTAATGTCAACTCATACACGATAACCGCATTACAATTTTTTTATTTTTGTACTCTTGAAAAAAAACATACTCCAGAAAACTGCTTTTTTTTCATGTTTTTTTAAACGTTTTTTTTCATCTCAGAAAAAAAACCGCTTTTTTACAACTCTAACCAGCGGACAATCAAGACGCTTCCAACAATACTTTATTGGTTAAATTATCATGAATAGTGTTTTCTTAAATAAATACCTGTCAAAATCATAACCCTCATTTTTGCCTCGCCATAGTCTGGTAAAAATAAAATGTCAGAATATTAATTTTTACTCAGATATGATAATTATGATTAAAATTATTATGTCAGATTTTTAATACCCAAACAGATTTTTTTTTAAAAGAGTTCCTCCAACTCAAATCGCAATTCAACAATTCCGATTCTTACGCAAAAAAAAAACCTTTTGTAATAAAATCCTTACGCTACTCATCGTTCAATCGTTCATTGAGTTTTCCAATACCGCAGGATTATCTCCGATAAACTAAGTTTTGAATGCAGTATCGTGGCTTACGAAGTCTTAAGTCAATGTATTTGTTGAGGAGGAAGACTTGAAAACAGTAATGAGGTACTTACAATACTTGGAGTTTGCAGTTTGATATTGTGAGTGTACCGAGGAAATTTTTGGTTTCCGTTATGTTTAAAAAACTGGCATGTTCTATTGTGATTTTTTGTATTTCTCGGCTACAAGATAGTACCGTGGTGCAAAAGATAAGCCAATTTTATCAATTTTTTTCTAGTACACAACATAACTACAGCACAACATAAAAAAACCAGCCAAGAGCGTGTTGGACCACGCACAATGAAGGGTTCCGTATGTGGGGATTAATTTATCCCAAAAACAAACTTAACATTGTAGTTGAAAAACATGTTCTCCTATACATAGATATACGCCACGTCTATTCTTCCAACTGCAAATGTAAGTTTATAAATAATAACGTTTTTTATGTGATAAAACTATAAATTAACGACTTTCGGACTTTTTCCTTTATTTACACTGTGAGGCTTCTTGCCAAATGATTTTATGTCAACAGAAAGTACCCCATAGGTTTGGATTTATTTGCGAGTATCAAAATATGTCGCATTAATGGCCGTATTTTTTTATTGTGTTGCTTTTTTTAGAGCTCCAAGGGTTGCCACGCGTTCTTGAGAAAAAGAGTCTTGACACACTAACAGACAGACAGGACCAGATGGACAACGAAGCGATCCTATAAGGGTTCCGTTTTTTCCTTTTGAGGTACGGAACCCTAAAAACATGACGCTTGCATACAAAAATAGGCAAATGTTCAAGTCCCATGTAAGTAATCCCTACGCGGTATTACTCGTAATCTAGCGACAATCTAAGAAGCCCGATTTGAAACCTATCCAAATACTTTGGGTAGTGTTGGGTAAAAAAAATCGGTTGCTTAAGAACCGATTCTCAATATATATCGATTTATTACACGTCATCATCATCAACTTGCTGTACAGTCCACTGCTGGGCAAAGGCCTCTCCAATTGCACGCCTTTCAGCTCGATTGTTGGCAACTCTCATCCAGCTGCTATAATTTGTCCACTCCTAAATGATGCGCCCCACTACCGCAATTACGCACACGGTAAAGCGGTAGTAGGGCACCTCATTTCAGAGTGGAGAAGCAATTAATTACCCATTAAATATCAAAATAAAGCTAAAACTATACAGGGTGGCATCATCGACGCGAAAACTGGTACCATGGATTCAGTACATGATTCTGAAACCGCAGGGGGTTTTAGAATCATGTACTGAATCCATGGTAATAAAAATCAAAATTTTTCGTCGGTAATTTTTTTTTAAATCTGCTGTTTAATAGAAAAGTGCAAAGCCTACGCGGTCAAAATGTATGTAACAGCTGTTTTTTTTACCGACGAAAAATTTCAACGCTGCGGGGTTCAGATTCATGTATTATGTTCTAACATTTAATAATACAGTAATTATACGTTTCTTTCTTTGCTAAATGTAATTTTTGTGAAAGTATCGATTTTTAAAACATCGATTTTATTCGGTCAGAAAACGGCTTAAAACGCTCACAGCAGGGTAACGAAACCAAAGACATGACATTGTAATGATGTCCTGTCGGAATATTCAACGGTTAATTCGTGTTTTTCAGTGGTTTTATTTTTTTTAATCTAATTAAAGAGAAACTTGGTGCTTACGAATAATACCCATTGTAATAGTTTATGGATAACATAGTAATTAATTAGGATAGTGAATTTTATTTTTAGATTTCTTATGTAGACGTTGATACAAAGTTATTGCGGCATATATAATGAGAAACGTCAAATCGGGCTTTTTAGATTGTGGCGAGATTAGTGGGTGGGCGATACCAAGGGGTATCGATAGCCAGTAACTGAGTTGAGAAGCACATGTAGGCAGTCGTTCCATGTAAAATACTGGTATTCAGCTGCATCCGATTAGACAAGAAGCCGATCCCAACATAGTTGGTACAAGGCTTGGTAGATTGAGTTCAAAATTATGTGCATAGATTAAAGACACAATATACATTTTATCATGTATATAATTATTTTGTGTATAATTATCACTTGATTAAAAAAACGGTGAAGGAAAACATCGTGAGGAAATGCCTGATAGATAGTTTTTATGTAGCTCATGCCTCTGACTTGGCTTCATATGCCAATATGAAGCCAAGTCAGAGGCATGAGCTACATAAAAACTCTAACACCAGATTAGTCACAAACCACACGGAAAAGAAAATGGTATAATAACATCATCACTAGATTCTTGAGATACTTATTGATGAATAGCAATACATCAAGTAACAGACGCAAAACCAGTATTAACCAACTTTATACTAATCTCCATCAGAAAATTCAAAGCACAACATATCTCTCTGCCTACCCCAACCAATTTATAAGCGTAAAGCATACACGGTTTTATCAGAAGGCGCCGATCGTTACCCAAGACTGCTCCGAAGTTTAAATTGCTTTCCTGATAAGAAATGATTAAACTTAAAGTGGATTTAAATTTAAATATTTCAAGCCTAAAATTAATGTTTCGAATCGATTGCTCTGTTGCTACTTGGGTTAATGGTGGAGGAGAATAATACCATTCTGAAATTGTTTTCGAGATGGTTAATTTCATTCGTTGGCAATCTATTTGAAATTTTGCCATATAATTGGACTATTGGATAGCCGACAGTGACAGACTGTTGAACCTTAATTTTTTTTACGTTTGAAATAAGAACTAATTAATGTACACTGTTATGCAATAAATATATCTTTATGTTTAGAGGTATTGGAAATTGAGAAATAAAATCTATATCTTATTGTTTTTTGTTGTTATTCCATAATAACCGTTTTTCTTGGTTGTTATGATATGTGTGATGCGGAGGAAATATGGAAAATGTCGTGTGGATAGTTTTGGGTATGAAAATGGATGTCTTTATGAGTAGGGGAAGACCAAAGAAAAATGGATGGCCTGCGTAAATGATGTTATGGCCAGAAAGGGGGTGACCACCGAGATGTCGACTAATAGATAACTATGTTAATTATCCAAAAGTCGTTAAAAATCACAACTAGTAACCACTGCAGTCAGTAATTTTTTTTGTGAAAAAAAAATCATCGCTCTTGGGTTATTATTGGATCCTTAAACTAAAAAGACGTTTTCAGAAACTTCTTTTTATTTATTAATTTTACTTTGTTTTTTACGTCAATAGTTTTTGAGATATGATATATTTTCGGTTAGAACCGCAGAAATAACTTTTTGTAACGTGTACAGAATGAGTTTATGACAACTTAGTGATGTCTCTTTTTACACCCTGTATGTGCGTATTCTATTCAATATTGCTACAGCTCATTTAGTTAAATAGACCCTCAGAAACCAAGAATAATTAAAACGAATTATCGCTTAAAGAATATTCCCGTTTGATACAAAATTCATGAGAACAGAGAACCCCTCATCGGTTGGCGACTGTTATAATCCTTATTGTCAACACTGATTCTGTAAACGCAATTAAAAGTTTCATCGGGGTGGGTTAAAGGAGAGGAAAGAGCGTTTCAAATGACAATATGAAACTTGAAAGGGTTATGTTTGTGAGAAAGAAAAAAAAAAAGAAAATGCGTTTTTTTTGCGGTACACGTGACGCAAAGAAGGAACACTAATATGGAAAATACGTGTCACATCCACGCGAAATGGCCATTGCTCAGCATAATACTATGCTGCAAACCACCCACCGTTAAATCGCTTAAGATGCAGATATACTCGTATACCAGTGACCATGAGTGTTCGAATGCGTGTTCTGCGCTGAGCTCACGCAACGCGTCCTACGTCCAGCCAGTAATTGGACTCACCCATCAAGGAGCGCTGTCCCAAATTAAACGCATTATTAATTTACATATACACAAAACAAAAGGTATTTTAATAAAACACGTAGTTATACTAAAAGATCAATAATTAAATTATCTTTAAATGGTGAAGGTTTTAAAAAATACGCTTGATTTATTTTGGGTGATTCTGACCTTTTTATCCGCGTTAGACATAACTTTACAAATTAATTTCAATACTTACATCATTTTTTGATGCTATATTTTAGTTTGTGAATAGTTTTAGATGTTCGAATATAATTTTGATATTTTTATTAATTAATTAGTTATAAATGCAAAAAAAAAAAAAACGTAATATAAACATAATCTAAAATAATAATAAAAAAATAAGTTATTAAATAAAATGCTCTAATTTAACATACATGACGTATATTTTTTCCAAATCAATAACACTACTTGTTTAGACGTGATCTTCAGTATAAAATCATTAAAAGTCGACTTTTGTCGCCTTAAGCTGATCACTTGAACCAAAACCACAACCGCCTATTTGTCTATCAAGCCTGTTTACTGAACTATTTAAGTTATTTCAATTAATTAACATTTTATTGTCTTGTTAATAATATTTAATACACAATTTTAACAAGCTTTGTGGTAATTAACATAAACTTATTGACTTTTATCGGTAACCACATGTAAAGAAATATTTTGTTATCATGAAATATATTTATAATAGTTCATGCCGAGGTAAAAAGATACATACGAGTACATTCATGGGTTATCAAAAACTATTGCGGCTACTGTTGAGCATGAGGTCCTGGGTTCGATTCTCGGGTCGGGCAATGTGTTATTGGGTTTTCCATCAGGAATTTCTCAGTAGCAGCCTGGAGTCTGGATTTGTGCCCGGTTGATGGCATGATCCGGCTCGAAGGACCATAGAAAGAAATGGGTATATCCTCCAGGTGGTACGAGGACTAAAACACCGGTAACTTGACAATAGTGGACTGTATAATGTGAAGATTTAAAAGGGAAAACAAATGGTTAACCATTTAAAGTGTAGGTATTAGTGAGAATGATTATGCGAATACGTTCTGTGGCGGTCGAAGACGCAGTGGTGGGCCGGCCGGTGCACGCGCGCTGCTCGAGCGCCCCCTCCGCGGCCGCAGCTCTCGCCCTCGTCGGTCGCCCGGTGTGGCGTGATATTCTCGACATTAAGCTCGCCTATTACATGGGACTTACGCATAACTGGCGAAATGTAGGTGTTCTATAGATACACCTGTGCCTAACTCTTTGGGGAAATACAGGCATGATGTTGTGATTAGGTACGTTATAAAAAAAAATGTATTTGTATGGACCTGAATAGGTTTGTAAAGGTAGACCCACATTTTGCCAGTTATGTTTATGTCCCATCTAAAAAAGAACGTGCTTATTACTATCAGCATGTCACAAATCCTAATTGAATTATCATTATTTATTTAAGAAAATTATTGCTAAATAATTATCACATAATGTGAATGTTCTAATTTCTAAATTGTATGAGTATTTAGAGAATAACACTAAAGGCTTGTGCAGACCAACGCGACTTGTCGCGCGACGCGACACGAACAATACAATTTCTAAGAAAACTTCACAGTATAACAATAACCGGTGTCGCGTCGCGCGACAAGTCGCGCTGGTCTGCACAAGCCTTAAAGAGGAACAAGTGGCATTCGCCTTCAAAGCGTTTCGTATTTCTACAACGTCTTTTAATAGCATTGACCTAAGTTTTTCGGTCAAGAAAAGACAGAAAAAATAAATTATATATAAATTTATTTAGCACAGACTAAGTAAAAGGCACATAATATAATATATAGCAGATAAAAAAAACAAATATTTTTGTTTAGGTAAATCCAATACATATATGACACGATGGGGTATCTACTCTGTGCCGTGTCTGACTAGTCTCCGGTGTAATTCTTCGTTGATGGTAGATATAGGTAGTTGGTTTTCAATCACACACAATTCTTAACTCAAACTCAAAGCATTTATTTCAATAATAACGTTTACACTTTTGAGTTATCACTTTGTCACTTAATAGTTAGTTGAGTCATTGAGTTTAAGTTAGTTGGTGAAGCTAGTCGCCCATTCCAAAACGAAACTGTAGGTACTGAAGGAGAAGAACGGGCGCAAGAAACTCCTTAGACACTCTTTTATAACAAAACATAATTACAGAGGTTCATCACGCGCCATTGTTGTGTCTCTCACCATTTTTTCAGTCAGCGGATATATCGCGTATTCCAATACAAAATCTTATTACTTAGTTAGTTCAATAAAACTTATAAATAATGCTAAAATGCTTATCAGTTAATTATGTTATAATTAAACAATGCTAATATTCACAAATACAAAGGTCATTCAGAATTAAAGTTAAATTAGAACCTTTATTACTTTTTACACCTTCATTCTTACTACTTTTGACAACACTTCCTGTGATACCAGGAGTTTAATCAAACAACAGGTATTCATTAGTAAATTGCAGTGTAAAATAATCTTATTACTTTATAGTTGGTTCTCTATTATTGAAACTTATTTAGTTCTCGTATTAAATTATTACATTCAGTTATTGATCATAATATTCGCAAATCGCGCCATCTTCGTGACATTAGGTAGCGCTTTGCCATAAACAAATTTACTATCAAATGACCACTTGTCAATATGACTAAAAACCCAAAAAACATTAATTAAATGTTCCCTTTTAATTCCAACTATTGTTTTGGCTCTAACATCGAAATTAGTTTAATAATTTCACTATCAGTGATATCGTGTCACAGGACTGAGTTCACAAGTTTGGCAATAGATGGCGTCTGATCTCAAAGGAACTGATACCTTGATTGAATTCGCTAATTATTTAGCACGTAATGCGTTAATGCTTGTGACAACAATAGGATTATGTTATAATCTTTACAGGTCGCCTTCGCGGCGACATATATCATCGTTATCACTGATGGCCCTCAGGGAAACATAATTATAGACAAAATATGTAGAACACTACTCATTAGCTACTGATTAATGGTGGACTAAATACCAACAACTTCAATATTTAATAAGGTCAGTCAGTATCATTAAAAATTTTGTATTATTATCACTATCGTTATAATATTGGCTTGTGGAGGTCAGATGGCAGTCGCTCCATGAACATTATTGACATTCCCTCGCTTCCTCTAGACTGGAAGCCGACCCCAAAATAGTTGGGAAAATTATTTGTCAGACACATACGCTAAATATAGTTAGATACTTGTTAAGATCGTATCACATTATAATGTTACACCGCAGACAACTAAACCCTTTTCACATTTACACATTTCGGTCCTAAAGTTGTCTGGCTGTGATATACACATGTTTCGATCGACACATTTGATTTGTCGAATTGTTGAACGAAAAAGCTGACCCGAAGTAATCACAAACCTCATACAAGCCTCAAGCCGATCGTTAAACTCGTTAAAACGTATAAACTTCGTTTGGCATCTACACTGAATCATGCTCGGCATAAATCGAGCTAAGCCGAGCTGCTTTTTCTTGAACATGAATATGTATATATTTATATTATATAAAATTTTGCCGCCCGGTTGTGCCGAACCATGCCGACCCGATGTGTATAGCAAACTTATTTTTTTTTTGTGAAGTAAATTATCAAATAACTTCTCCCGCTCTGGGCGGAGTGGGAGGGCGTGTCAGACTCTTACTGACTAGAACCCACCCGTGTTCCGTCAGTGTTGCCTATACGTTGCCAGGGGCAACGATATATTTCGGACTTTCCCGCGACCCTGGCAGGCATCGGTCGGTCGGCATCGATATAGTACCTTTTTGATGAGATAGGCAATTGTTTTCTTCTCCTCAATGTGAGGTTACACCATTATTATTCCTTTTACCTCATTTAAAAGCTAATTTATTAAGCTTCTTTAGGTAGTGAGTTTAAAACAGCACCCGCCACCACCCGACTTCGTTCAGCCCTAGGAGCATCAGCCACCAAGCCTATATAATCGACTGTAGACCCAAGTAGGGCCCTGCACGATCTAGCAAAATGGTTGATTATAGATCCCACCTATATCCAGTGAATGCGGTGCTCCTCCTGATCAAAGCATGTATCATTATATTGGAGCGTCCAAAGTGTCTATACACCTACACTCCTGAGGACCTAAATTAGGCCACTGATGCCGCGATTGGCGTGGCCACCTACAGGGCCCAATTTATTTAACCGCTCTCGTACTGTTAACGTACCCGTGGCGACCGAAACCTTAACAAAATACCATCAACTCGAAAAGACGAAGAATTGAGTGGGTTTATGTCAATGCAGTGGGTGGGAATCGAACTCTCGTCCTATCGCTCCCGCTTACGCCGTTACCGTTGGACTACATTCGGGTCACAATATTGGGGTCGGCTTCTAACTGGAACCAGCAGAATATATTATTTAACATAGAGCGACTGCCTGTCTGAACTCCACAATCCAGTTAGTAATATGAAACCCCCTGGTTGTCAAAACGCTTTAACATGCTTTACGGCGCGGAGAGGTGTCCATATGTACCATGGATGACATGGATGGTCACTCATCTACGGACCGACCTCGGCAAGGGTAGCTTAACCTTCGATCGATTAGTAGTAATTATTTAGCCACGAGCCATGACCCACTGAGACATTCCAGTGACATCATTGAGGTTTAATGTAAACTAGAGCAGACATCATGAACAAACTTTTTGCGCAACAAGTTGTTGTCTGGGACAGCAAACGTCTCAGTTTATACGCTTACACAGCGGTTGTCACTTTTGACATCCTCGGGGACACATTTTTAAAATACAATAGACGTAGATAATATTTAATAAGCTATTCCGTTTAACTATTCCTAAAGAGTCATAAAAAACCTTGTAAGAAATTGACACGTGTTTTACCTCTCAACGATGCATCCTCAGGATGACGATTGACTTGTTGCGAACCGGAATATGGCGTGTTGCCACGCCGAGCGCCGGACGCAGAGTGAGCCATGGTTACTTATCATAAGTTCGAAAAATATTTGACCGAATTTCATTTCACCTAAAACTTTTCAACTATTATCGTTTCGTTTTTTTTTACTTCATCGAAGTCACGTCTGCCACTGTTTCAGTTGACCTATTGTCAATTCTATTTTTTTCGTTACACCGACGTGTCATTTGGTCGAAAAACTTTTTACCGAAGTTACACTTAGCCGAAATAACATGTGTTCGAAGTATTATGTTTCCGAACATTTATTATACCACGAGGTATGGATGGGTGAAGGAAGGATGCTTGCTTCAAGCATGCAGCATGCATGCAGGCATACAGCATGCAAGCAGGCATGCAGCGTGCAAGCAGGCATGCAGCATGTAAGCAGGCATCCAGCATGCAAGCAAGTATGCAGCGTGCAAACAAGCATGCAACATGTACGCAGGCGTTTATTCCCGTTGTCCCCGTACGCCGTGTACGTCCTACGGGGACAGCGGTACTTCAATTAAATATTTAAAAATACTTCCTGTTGTCCCCGTGATTTGGTTGTACATTCAAAAATATGTTTCTGGCACTCGCCGGCCGCTGCCGCGGCACCGCTCGCTTCGCTTGCTCGGCTCGTGCGTTGTGTGGTCACAGTTCTAACCTAACCTAACCTAGCTGTTTAAATTTTAAAAAGGTTTACTTCCCGTGGTCCCCGTTAGCCGAATGTACGTTATGGGGACAACGAGAAATAAATTTAATCATGTCCCGCTGTCCCCGTGACGGGGATATTGCATACGGGGACAACGGGAATAAACTTACGCAGGCGTGCAACATGCAGCAAGCATTGCTTCTGTCATGGCTCCGGCGCTTCGGGGTTTGCGGCTCCACGCGAGTGGCGGTGGTTTTAACGCTCACCATCTTCAAACCACCTGCTCCTCAGCTCGCGGGCCGCCCCACCCCTCCGCGTCTACGCGGGCTTAAATTACACTCTAGGGGTAGGGCATACAAGACTACGTGGAGTCGGTTTTGCAGCGATTCGTTTCTGTCACTAAATTTTGTAGCACAACATATTGGCCTTTTATGACACTGTTTTAATTTAATATAGAAAACTATTATTTCGGTGTGGTGAAAATATGGTAAATAAATCATTGGCCAAATGAAAAAAGTTCAAAAGAGGCGGCCAATAGCAAAAAGTTATTTTGTAAATCGGCGAAATATAGTTCGGTAAAATAATACCTATGACACATGATACTTCGCTGATCTAAAAATATGTCAAATAATGCATATAGCAAAAAAGACGTCGGTCAATAGTTTTCGGTAAAATGAAATTCGAACAAAAACAATTCGGAAAAGTGATCGTTTCCCGTGAGCCATATCGCCCTAGGCAATACTAGGTTCGGGTTCACGACGAGTCAAATTTATAATGGATGGTGCCGCCTGAATCAAATAAAAAAAAAAGAAACTGACACAACATCTTTAGTTTGTCATAGCTGCTCTAGTCTTGCATTGAACCTCAATGAGTAACATTAAAGGTTTACACGAGTCAACTACGAGTATCCTACTTCCTACTAATATTATAAATGTGAAAGTATGTTTGGATGTTTGTTACTCAATCACGCAAAAACGGCTGAACGAACTTGGATGAAATTTGGCACACAAATAGTTTATATAAGATACTTTTTATCCCGGTAATACGTTCCCGTGGGATAATAAATTTTCGAGTCTCAGCTCAAGGTCACGTACTTTCAGCATTAGAAGTTAAGACCTCCTCCGGAAATTTGCTGTCCGCAAATATCAGTCACAATAAAGGCGCGTACGGTAGGCCTGGGCTGCACGTCAGTGGCAACAGAACCAGTATAAGCTGGCCTGTCTATTGAAACTCCGTACTACGCTAAGGCAGCTCAAGGTCAAAGTGTTCCAATAGACATGCGGTCAACTTTACGATCACGAAGCGTGCGTTCAATGGAGTACGGGGTAATTGTGTAACGCACTAACAGTAGCAATGGGTTTCATTTTGACA
This sequence comes from Agrochola macilenta, assembly GCA_916701695.1. Lineage (NCBI taxonomy): Eukaryota > Metazoa > Arthropoda > Insecta > Lepidoptera > Noctuidae > Agrochola > Agrochola macilenta. Next base: position 2,550,159 of record OU753576.1, read on the forward strand.
CTTCAACTACATTCATTGCGTTATGTATATTGTTAAGCAGACAAATTATTCGACCATATGAAGCAATGGATTGGCAAAATCATTGTGATTGTGATTGATAGTGTATTACGCAATCAGGGTGCTGGTTTTAAGTCTATCCACATATCAGGGCCGTGCCCGGGAAGTGGAAGGATCGAGCTCCGTCAAGAGATCAAAAAAATCTGTGTGTACCTTTTATATGAACTCGTCGTCCTGTCCAGCCTGGCAACGGAGCTTCAGTGCCTCCCCTGTATGTGCCACGGCACTGTCACTTCCCGGGCACGGTCTGATAAATATATTACATTTAGGCTCGAATCATCGCTTTGAAATTCGAACGAGTTTTGAGTTGCGAATCCACCGTACCTAATTAACTTTTAAAACATGAATTCTATTTCTCTTTACCTACTGGCTTCTGCCCACGACTTCGTCGTCGTGAAATTTCTTGTTCCCCGACCCACCGCGTCGCGTCGCATCGCCCGCTCGCGCTGTTACTTCGTTTTCGCTTAGTGTTATTTCTGCCTTTTTTTTCTTTATGTTCGGCTCTTTAGCGTGATGTTAAATAGCTTCCTCAATAATAGGCTATAAAATGAAAAAATAAATTTTCAAATCCGACTAGTTTTAGAGATTAGCGCGGTCAAACAAACAAACTCTTCAGCTTTATTATTAGTTTCCTAACTTATCTATACATATTATAAATTAAATTCACTTTTCGTGTTTGTCTGTATGTCCGCGTTGTTCTTCTAAACCACGTAACAGATTTTGATGAAGTTTTCACCACCGTTTAGAGAATTCTTCCGGAAGGCTTAATATCAAATTTATATAATAATAAAGAAATGTCGATGTTTTTTCAAAACATAAAGTCCGTGCGTGCTTCGCACGGATTTTACGTTTTGCATGGGCGGATAATATAGTTCATCCTATTACTAGTAGTAAATATTATGTAATGTACTGGGCATGTGCCCGCCCGTATTTTTCCGAATATTCATGACAAGTTATCGAAAATTAACTAAAAAAGGGGGTCTATCATTTTTTTTTTCAATATCCCACTATGATTTGACATAACACATATGACACACAAAAAAACTGCGTGTACATGCAAAAATTGTTATTTATGCTATAAGTGCGGAAGGTAGGTGATCTCCGATGAGTGGCATTTCGACACGTGGCAAGTCGACACGAGTCGGAAATCATCTTACGCACGTGTATCATACAACGTTTTACTATGCAGTGAGAAAAAAAAAATAAACGAGTGAGCCTTACGATGATGTGTGACATCTAACATAATGACGACTTATATACTCGTAAATGACGAAAACAACATTCATGACTTTGACTTTCGACTTCGACTTCGACTGCGACTTCGATTTCGACTTCGACTTCGAGTTCCACTTCGACTTCGACTTCCACTTCGACTTCAACTTCGACTTCGACTTCGACTTCGACTTCAACTTCGACTTCCACTTCGACTTCGACTTCGACTTCGACTTCGACTTCGACTTCGACTTCGACTTCGACTTCGACTTTGAATTTGACTTTGACTTTGACTCCGCCATCGCCATCGTCATCAATGTCGTCATCGCCATCGCCATCGCCTTAGCCATCGTCATCGTTAATAACGATGAATCAGATGATGATGATAACGATTCGTTATCATCATCATCTTATTTGTAAAACTTTTCTCAAATAATAAAAACTCTGCGTCGGCCACAAAAATTTAAAAAAAAACAGAAAAGTAAAAAGCACTAGTGAAAAAAAATTACACTTTCCGCACTAATTTACTGCTTGGAAAAGTCTCTTTTCGAGCAAAGGCATTGTAAAAATATTTTAAATTTTTATGTTAAAATATTTATAAAATATACGTAAAAGAAACTCTGTACACGCGCACTTGTCTTTCAACGAGGATTGACAAGTGCGACAAGTGCGCGTGTACAGAATGTTTTTGTTCCGTATCTATTTAATCTTTTTATTTATTTATTTATAGTCGTTATGATATTGCGGGTTAACGGGAACGCCCTTTATTAGTTAACGTACTAAACAATGTCGCCCATGGGCATGTGCCCGCCCATATTTTTCTGAATATTCATGAAAAATTATCGAAAATTAACTTAAAATTATTGGCTCGATTTGGATTCTGTTTATTATTTCTAATAGCTTATGAGTTGTTTTATCGGATTAACTAATTTGTTTTAACAAAAATGGTCGACAATGAAAAAAAAAAGAGGAAGGAAGGAGGAAGGTTTTTTGTGTGTCGCTATACTATCGCGGGTTAGCGGGAACGCTCTTCGTTAGTTAACATTCTGCATACTATTTATTTATTTATATTTTTTTTACCAGAAAATACAAAGTAAATAATAAATTTAACACTACAAAACAAACAATGGCCGGCCTTATCGCTTTCTGCGATGTCTTCCAGGCAAGTTATTTTTCACTTTGTAGTGTTTTTTTTTGGCAGTCGGTTGTTTTTTTTTTTAAATGAAATGAAATGAAATTTATTCGCAAGAATTGTAGTACATTACAGTTGGTGGGGTTGTTTAACAGTTTCTAAAACAATTCGCTAAAACTAGCATGCAAATTACATGAATTAAATAAATGTAATTATGTTAATAAAATTGGAACATACATTAAAGTTATTATATTTAAGACTATTAATGTCAATCATTTGTCAAATTATCATAGTAGAAAGTCAGTGTGAGTCCTTAAAATTTAGGTACTCATTCACAGAATAGAATGATTTTTCTATAAGCCATTTGAATAATATTGTTTTGAAACGATTGATTGGCAGTTCCCTATATAATTTTGGTAATTTATTATATATCCTTATAACCATTGGAAAGCAACTTCTGTGATATAAGTGGCTTTTCATTGGAGGAATAATCAGTCTATCAGGATATCTTGTGTTAAACGTAACAGTGTCTCCAAGACGTTGAAATAATTCGGAGTGCATTTTTACAAATTTACAGCATTCAAATATGTACATACCGGGAACAGTTAATATTTTTAAATCTTTAAAAAGAGGTTTACATGAAGTCAATGGTGGCACATCACAAAGAGCACGGATACATTGTTTTTGGGCTATAAATACCCTATTTATAAGAACAGAGTTCCCCCATAGCACAATGCCGTATCTTATATTAGAAGCTACATAACCATGATACGCTAAGAGGGCTGATTTTTGGTTAGCTATTTTACAAAGTCTCCACAAGGCAAAAGCGAAACGAATAATCTTTTTTGTAACATTTAAGCAGTGAGGTTTCCATGTTCAGCCACTGTCCACTGTTATACCAAGAAAAACAGCTTCTTGTGCTTCGTTAATTCTCTGATCGGAATAAGTAATTGTAAGGTCAGATTTAAATTTTCTATTGTAGAACCGAACGAAGGAGGTTTTATCGATGTTCACTTTTAAATTATTATTATTAAGCCATGTTATGATAACATTAACCGCTTCATTAATTTCTGTATTATAATTAAGCATTTTATTCTCTGTGATAACCACCGCAATATCATCAGCAAAAAGTGAGTAGAAATGCTTCGTGACATTTGGTAGATCGTTAATATATAACAGAAAGAATAACGACCCTGTAACACTACCTTGGGGCACTCCTGTATTGTTGCTCCTAATGTTAGACTTGCATAATATCTCTTCCTTATTTGAATTTGTTTCGGAAATCGCTGTATATTGAGTCCTATTTGAAAGATAGCTTTCCAGCCACTTCACCGCTAGGCCGCGAAAACCGTACAGTTCACATTTAGCTATTAGAATATTGTGGTCAACAAAATCGAAAGCCTTGCTAATGTCGAAAAACACAGTGCAGGTATGTGTATGTTTATCTACATTTTCAGTGATTTTTAACAGTAATTTAAAAGCTGCCAAAGTTGTCGATTTGCCTTTTTGGAATCCATTTTGTTCGGTTTTTAGTATTTTATGTTTAGTCAAGAATTGGGTCATACGAGAATGCATTATCTTCTCAAATACCTTAGATAAAACTGGTATCAAGGCGATTGGCTTATAATTGTTTATACCCGTTACGTCACCTTTTATAAAAATAGGTTTAATTACGGAGGTTTTCAGTTTATCCGGGAAAGTGCCCTGGGAGAATGACATATTAATAAGGTACGTTAATATTGGTGTAATCAAACCTGCAGTGTGTTTTAAGATATGTGTCGGGATCTCATCATATCCCACAGAAAAAGTATTGTTTAATGATTGTATCGTTTTAAAAGTTTCATCATCACTAGCTGGATAAATGAAAAAACTGGCGTTGAGTGGTGAAATTAAATGGCGACCTCCCATCGTAGATACTATTCCATTTTTACCGGCGGTCATATCGATGAAATAATTATTAAACGCGTTGGAAATGTCACTAGGCTTCGTCAAAATCGTATTATTACATTTTATTTTTGTGATCAATTCTTTATCATTATTTGTATATGTCATTGTATTTTAATGTCCAAGATGCTTTACAAATGTTCTTTGAGTTTTTAATATATTTTACATTGAACAGTTTTTGTGCTGCAAAGATATTTTTTTTAAATTGTTTATTGTATTTTCTGTAATTAGTTTTATAACCTGATGTTTTGAATTTATAATACATAAACCGCAATGTTCGCTTTGTTGCGCATGATTTCCTTATACCTTTAGTAATCCAACCAGAGATTTTATTTTGTTTGTAATTTTCCTTTTACATACCGGAAAACATAAATTGAAGAAGAGTATAAATGCATCATAAAAGGTGTTAAATGCCGTGTTAAAGTCCTCTTCCGAATATACATCCGACCATGACATATTAGAGAGACAATCACAAAACTTTTGTAAATTTATGGAACAGTAGTCGCGTTTAAATACAAACCATTCCATGAGAGGTTTTGTATTTTTGGAAGAAGGGATGTATAATATTTGTGCAGTTTCATGGTCAGATAATGATTTTGTTTTACACTTTTAAGTTTAGTTGTGGTACCTACCCCACACAACGAATACCACTACATGCTATGTAAATAACACTGACAGGAAGTTATCATATCATCCACATATACTAAGTGGGAAAAATACCTATTATTAAAGCTTACTCAAAAACTATCCAAGCAAAGTTAATACAATTTATAGGGATCAACTTGGGAGCATATCCTTTCATACAAAAAAACTATTTTCGATATCGGTGCACAATTGACGGAGAAATTGAAAAAAAAAAAAAAAAAAAAAAAAAAAAAAAAAAAAAAAAAAAAACCCATACGCGACGAACATATAACCTCCTCCTTTTTGGAAGTCGGATAAAAAGTTAGAAGGAGGAGGTAGGGTATATCTCCGCTAGATGGCAACAAGATAGCGATGACTATACTATTTCACTTGATGTCGGGTTACGGATCAATACAGCGGTTCGGAGATAATGTAATAGTCACTACAGTTGACACCTCGATTGATGATCGCACGCTGATTGGCAGTTTCACGTCATTAGGACTCGGTTAGGCGTTGTTGTCCGTACTACGATTTAATCCCAATGTCGTGGCTTGACAAGACGTTAAGGGGATCAAGTACTGGCATGATTCTAGGAGTATTTGGTTTAATATAGAGTCATGTTTCGATTTAATGCAGTGAGTATATTCAAGCGCCCTAAGTATTCAGAAAGAAAGAGATTTAATGTAACATAAGGATAATCAGCCTATAATGTTCCCACAGGCCTCCTCACTGTGAGAGGGAGTGGGCCATAATCCACCACGCGAGCCCAGTGCAGGTTGGTGGATGTCACATTTCACAATTTTTGGTTCTAGGACATGCTGGTTTTCCTGCTCCGTTTTGAGAGGAGTGGTGATGAAATAATTTACACAAAGTAAAAGCCTGTCAGGGTCACGCGTTCCACCTCCTCCTTCGCGAACATTACTGCTTGCAAAGGAGGAGGCGGAACAGGTGATGAAGAGGCAAAATTCACGCCCTCACGTCCCTACCCATCGCAGGAGACGCCCTGGGCGTCGGGAATCGCAGACCGATTCCCGGCCACCGTTGGCGCGGGTTTGTGCACGGTGAGCAATGGGTAGCTCGCCGTCCGATAAGGACCAGGCCCGGATCGACGGCGCGTTTTGTTCCACACGCGCCTCAAAGAGATGTCAGCACAACTGATTGGGTCTGCTAAGACCGATGCCTGCCGAGGTCGCGGGAAAGTCCGAAAGGGATACCGTGGTCCCCGGCAACGTACAGGGAACTCTGAAGGAACACGGATGGGTTTTAGACAGGAAGAGTTTGACACGCCCTCCCGCTCCAGAGCGGGAGAAGTTATATGAAAATTTCCCACACAAAAAAAAAAAGTCTTGTCGCGGCCGTTACCACTGAGCCACCACTGCTCTCGGACTTAACTCAATGTAACATAATCAGTGTATACATCTCCACTGCTGGAACAAGCCTCCATAGAGATGTCGGAGGGAGTGAGCTGTATATCCTTCAGGCGTGCCCAGTGTGATGTAAATTGCACAGGTGTAGGTTATTCATAAGTCGGGGCCTTTACCACTACGCCATCATTGCTCTCAATTCAATGTGACAGCATTATTTTTCCATTGAGGCACAAAAACTTTAGATCGTTTGTATATTTGGCGGTCTCTAGAGACACCTGTCGCGGGGCATCTGTTTCCCAGAGAAAATTTGTATATCAGATTATTCAATTCAATTCAGAGTTTTATTCAATGTAAATCATTTAGGTTACAAATGGGACTGACCACGAAGAATGGCAGGACTTCATGTGATCTGGGTGTCGCACGTAGAACTTTGCGTACATACGTAGAAATAATTTCAAAAGATACATCTCGGTTAAATTAAGAAAAAAATTAATCACATAATATTTTGTTGATATTGGGTTTTGCCAGAAAATGGTTGTTTAAAGAGCAAGTGGCTCCTTTGTATTAATTTACAAATCCCTGAAGCATTACACATTATTTATACTTCAATATCAAATAACTTTATTAAGTTACTCAATTAATAAAACAATGTGAAATTAATCAATCATCATAATTTTATGATTGATACACATTAATTTACTACGAGTAATCGTAGTAAATTAATGTGTATTAATTTACAACTACCTTTAATGAAAGAATAATTCTATTTTCAACCATAATATTCAGAATAAATCCTGGCCACACTGGCACAACACATTCAGCGTTAATGAAATTTATTTATTTAATAGCTCTCATGCACATCACACATTTTTCAATTGATTTATTATTGGTTTTTGTACATGAACTCTGTCAGGGCATTGCAAAACACTTTGCTGTTGAGTTAGTGAACATTTAAGATTGAAACAAAACTCACTTCAAAAGGCTACAAAAACCTACTCAATAGAATTCATTTGCCTATCACTCTACCCTCACCCTTCAATAAATCATTGATATATCAAAATTAGATTATATCTTTCCGAGAAGGATTGTTATCAAATCACAATAATATCACAACATAGCTCTAAGCCAAAAAATAACAATTGCGCATCATACGACAAATCTACTGGGTCGAATATCAAACAGTAAAACGACCTTTATTCAATACCAATAACCCGGTAACCGGGTAACCGGGTAACCGGAAAAGTTTTCACTAACCCCGTTACGAATATTACGCAAACATACCAGTTGGAACTAGTTTGCGTCAGATAAAAGCGGTTATATCGGGTTCAGTAAAATTTTGTCGCAACAACTTTTATTTGTTTTGAATTTGTTTGGATGGTTGTGTTTTGTTTCTTGTTTTGAATGTGTGTAGGTTATGAAAATGAATAGCTAATAAAGTGGTGGAAAGATAAGTCGGGAGTTTTCAAACCAATACGTTTCAAGTCCAAATTAAATAATTAGTACAGCAAAATCACTTTCAGATTTTCGGTATTTCTTTGGAACAATGTTGCCACATAGTTACTTAGATTCTGGTTTATTGTTGATACGTTCTAGATACATAAATTACTTGCACAAAAAACTATCTGCTAGGTCAGACCAAATTATATTTGTTGCATTGGTACAGGAACAGTGATTCCTACGCAACAAATATAACTTTGTTGCACATTGATCACTGAGACTGTTTCCTTTTTTGTAGTTGCGCCCTGTATCGTACTTTCAAGTAAAGAGCTTATTCGAAAACAACTCTGCGTATCGCAGTCCACTGCTGGTCTCTCCCAGGCTGCTCCACAACATCTTGTCCACCACCTTGGGCACCCAGTCCATCCCAACCACCTTCGTAAGGTCGTCGGTCCACCAGCTGTGGGCGTCACACACTACGCTTGCCGATATGTGCTCTCCACTCGAGGGTTCGTTTGCTCCACGGTCCATCGGTCCTTCGACAAATATAGCCAGCCTACTGCCACTTTACCTTGCTTACTCTGCAAGCTATGTCGGTAACTCCGGTTTTATCCGGATAATTTCATTTCTGATTTTATTTTTCAAAGAATCTGCTAACATAACTCGCTCCATAGCGCGCTGAAAAAACTTAAGTTTGTAGACAAGCCCGACTGTCAGAGTCCACATTTCAGCACCGTATGTCATAACGGACAGGACGCACTGGTTGAAGACCTTAGTTGTCAGACATTGCGGGACAGGTGATGAGAAGACTTGACGAAGTTTTCCAAACGCTGCTTAACCTAACTGGATCCTACTGAACATATCGAGAACATGTTCCATGAATTAAAAAATAAACCCACGTAAGAGCTCGGTGACACGACGCCGCCGCCGTTGCCGCGTTGCCACCGCGCCGCGCCGTCGTCGCTTGATTTTGCCATATTACTTTACAAGCCGCGACAGTAGCGTGGCGGTGGTTGGCAGAGGGATGTTGACATTGCATATACACAGCTTAAGAGGCGTGGCAGCGGCGCGGTGGCGGCGTGGTGGCGGTGCGTGGCAGTGTGGCGACGGCGTCGTGTCGCCGAGCACTAATCGTGTCCCAAAATAGAAGCACACATAAAAATAAGTCTACGTCTATCACTATTTCGAGTCACAGGATTCAGAAAGCAGAAGTACTTTATCAGCTACTACAGTATTCCGGTCTCGTCCACTAAGCTGCCAATATTACATTAGTAATGACACGTTCTCAGTCCTTCCACGAAACACTACAATAGTAATTTAGGCAAATGACGCGGTCTCAAAATAGAACAAATCCTCCACCTTTTTTAGGTTTAATGTAAATAGAGCTCTTGAAGAGGTATATTATTTAACAGCTGTGGGCCTAATACGAACGCGGGGTAACCTTAACAGCCTTTATTCTGAAAGTTCAAATAGATGTCAAATATTTCGCTGTTTAGATTAATTTGGCAATATTTGCATTTACGGTTTGAATTAATTTATTTCTAAAGATTATAAATCAAGTAATTTTTAGTAAGTATTTATTTCTATATAAGTGATTTGTAATCTTTAGAAATAAATTAATTCAAACCGTAAATGCAATAATTAATATCGTATTATTCATGTGCGTATTATACTCGTATAAGTATCACTTGCTTCAAAAACGGTGAGGGAAACATCGTGAGGAAACCGGCATACCTGAGAACATGTCAACCTAAAACAGAGGCCCATGGGCGGCTTTAAAACTCTGACACCAGGTTAGTCGCTAACCACAGGAAATGAAGAAGACTTGGGTTATTACTTTATTCATATTGGCGGTATCTACAAATGGCGTTGTATGTGGAGTACGCATCACACTGCCGTCACGCCAAATACGCTCAAAATCCAAATGCTCTATGATAGTTGTATTAGTTTCAAAATGAACCTTTTCGGAAGTCGGTGGCAGAAAATGAAAATATAAAGCTAAGACTTTATAGTTTTTTTTGGAAGTTGGTTTATTTGCTCGTTTATTAAGGGATATGGCACGGCAGCATTGTTTTATTCCACTTTGAAAGGCATGGATGGCCGGATTTTGATGGATGCTGGTAAACATTAATTATGCAATGTGATTTTATATTTGAGTTTGGATATCAGGCGTTACATTAATTTACAATCTACTTACTTTTTCGTCATCAAAAAAGATGTCTCTCTGCAAATCTGGAAATATAACCCAAAGTCAGCAGCCTTCATTAGACGGTACTTTACTCCTTATTAATAGTGCTCTTTACCCGCCAAATTCTTTCCCCAAAATCAGCCTTAACACGGTCCAAAAATCCGGATATATCGTCCGGTTATCGAGACCTGAAACTCCATTAACCGTCCAGTGCTACGTCTGGAATATTGAGTGAATGTGTCCAATTAACCCTTAGCCATTTCCACCCTTGACGGCGTAGAAAATCTAACCCTTGTTAGTGTCAACCCTTAAATTCGGATAATCCGGATATCGACAAGCGTTGAACCGGTTAAGATACCTTTTGGACCTGGAAAACGTCCGTTGTTGGTTGTATTTTGTGTAGGCTGGTTTTTTCGCGGTTATTTTTTACCCGGCTGCTGTCCAGGTTTTATTAGAGTTACGGTTTTATTGTTTCCATTTATTTTGTTCGACGTTGAGGAAAAGTTTGGAAGTGTTATATCGGTTTACGGATAGGCGTATTTTGAAATAAATGTTCGTACTGCTGTTTTTCTAATGAAATGTGCCTAGCCTTTTCCCAACTATGTTGGGGTCGGCTTCCAGTCTAACCGGATGCAGCTGAATACCAGTATTTTACATGGAGCGACTGTTTTTCTAATGAAAATACCACTAAAATGATAATAATTATAAGAATACCAGATACTGTCCATCATCACAATCATCTAGCAGTCGTAAATTATAATTATACAAGGTAGTGTTGTGACCGTCGGACTGCCAAGTCATAGATCTCGAGTTCGAACCCAAGCCACGCATCTCAGAATTTTTGGGATTTATTTGCGTATTGTATAATTATCACTTGCTTCAAAAACGGTGAAGGATAACATCGAGTGGAAACGATGCCTGAGAGATATTTCTAGACGGTATGTGAAGCCAAGTCAGACGCCCATGGGCGGCATAAAAACTCTGAAACCAGGTTAGTCACACTAACCACAAGAAAAATAATACAAGGTATATTGAAATAACTGAAGGCTGAATAGGGGTCATTATACGAGCATACACTTTACAATTACCTACGCAAAGTTCATAAGCTCGTGAAACAAAAATAGCGACTTTGAGTAAAGACCTATTTTATAATAGTTGGTTTCGATAAACTATTATCGTAAAACCATAAAATGAATATCAATACTCAGGAGAAAATCACTTTTGAATCTTGCGTGAGTGTAAGATATTTATGCTCGTGACTACTCGTCATTATGGACCACGTTTTCTATGGTACCAACCCAGACATAGCGAAAAAAAAAGCATATCATATCAAAATTAACATATTTAATAATAAACTATGACAATCAAAAATCGAATAAGTACTTTTTGAACCTACAAAATTGTGCGTAAGAAGTATATATATACCTTCAATCCTTCAAAAGGTAACTCTTTGTCTAATCGGAAAAGACTGAAACGCACTTCTACAAATGACTGAACTTCAAAACTTCTTCGAAATTGTTTCAGGCCCTTTCAAAATTTGTCGAGACTTAGTGTTTCATTATTCAAGAACGTTTTAAATGAAAATGAACTGTTTCATGAATAATTTGTTAATTCTAAAACTGCCTCATTACGTAGTTTATTTTGTGATAAGCCTTTAAGAATCTTAGGGCACTATTTTATAATCGTAACTAGCGACCCGCCCTTACATCTCACGGGTAAAACGGTGGCATGTTGCAACATAGAGAAATCTGTGCAATATCTATGAAATAGCTTTAAATAATGGGGAAAACCGCATCAAAATCCGTTGCGTACGTAAAGAAGAACAACGCAGTCACAAAGATAGACACAAAAAGGGATGTGTGTATAGATTTTCATGTATCATATTCTGAAATGAAATTAAATGAAATGGTTTATTCTGTAAATTGGACATCGGAATATAAAAAAAAAAAAGATATATGGAGTCGACATTTCCTATCTGTACCCCTGAGAAGAAATGACGAAATCTCTTTTAAAGTCCAGACATAATCTCAGTCAGGTCATATGAGGACCATGCAGATTAGTGTCTGAATTGGTCTTTTGTGGAAAGAACCACACAGATTTCAGTAGACCTGTCCAGTTAGTGCAAGCATTTGTCAGTAATAGTGTAGCTCAACTCAGAACTTAAGGAGCTCAACGACTCGCCGAACAATACCAAAGAAAGGACATTTGCGTAGGCCGCATAGAGTACTCGAACTGCCAGACCATCATTAAAACTAACTGAGAAAGAAAAACTGGCCGCTTCCGTAGTTGGGGTGAATTTAATCCAAGAACAAACTTAACTAAGTAGTTGAAAAACATGTTCTCTCATACATCGATATACATCACGGTCAATTCTCCAAATGCAAATGTAAGTATGTAAAAGCAAAAAAAAAAAAATGTGATTAAACTACAAAATATCAATTTTTGGAATTTTTCCTTTACTCGTGTTAAGAGACCTTGCTTTCTGCCAAATTTCGTGATTCTAGGTCAACGGGAAGCACCCTGTAGGTTTAGATTTCTATGCGAGTATAAAAAAATGACACATAAATGGCCCTATTTTTTATTGTGCTGACTTAGAAGTTGGTTTTTTTTAGAGCACCAAGAAAACATAGATCTACGTATTTGAAATTAATTTCAACTTGATCCACGCGTTCCTGAGAAAATGGGTCTTGAAAGAGTGACGGATGGACATCGAAGTGATCCTATAAGGGTTAAATTTTTTTCAGTTTGAGGTACGGAACCCTAAAAAATATAAGAAATTGAAAGAAATGATCCATTCATGTTGATAAGGCTTTACTCTCGTATTTATTTCGGTATTATTCGACTAGATTTTACATGAAATGGATTCTAGAGTCATGATGGTTTGTTCTAGCTTTTCTTTTTTTTCTTGTAATAATATTTGAGCGCGTGGCTAAGTAATAACAGCCGCACGGGTTCATCCATCAGGTTAAGCTACACTTGCCGGGGTTGGGTCATGGATGGGTGACTATCTTTACATATCGACATCCCTCCATGCCTAGGAAAGCACGTTAAGACGTTGGTCCTGGCTGCTATTCGTGGATCTTTGACAGTCGTTACAGGTCGTCAGAAACCCGAAAATCTGGCAACCAGTCTTACCAAGGGTATCATATTATCTAGTTACTAGGTCGTGGAGGTCAGATAGGCAGTCGTTCCATGTAAAATACTGGTATTCAGCTGCATCCGGTTAGACTGAAAGCCGACCCCAGCATAGTTGGGAAAAGGCTGGGCAGATTGATTGAATGTTTGATTCTCGAAGTTTACGATCACGCTTTGTAAGCAACAGGTTGCTTACTAACTCAATAACATATGTGTACTGCTAGTAGTGTTTCGTTAAGAATATCTTTTGATTTTGTATATCGGACTGATGGTGACGGAACACTTTGCATGGAAACCTTTAGACAACTTAAACATTTACTTCTTAAAAATGTTAAATTAATTCATTCACTGACCGATAACAGACTGCCTAAACCGCTGAGTCTAGAAGCATATTTAATAATTAGCAGGAGAGTTTCTTATGCAGGGTCAAACTAAATTAGCTAGGGAAACTCCGCAGACTTGATATCTAAAAACGAAAAAAAAAGAAAGATTGGTTATTTTTTTAGTGTCATTGAACGCTAGTAGTGTTACTTGAAGTATGAGTTGATAAAATTTGTTTTCATTTGTATATTTAGAATATCGATACAATTTTTTTTTTAAACCTGGTATGTCAAGTGATTATTAATTATATGTGAAGACGATTCACCTGGAATAAGATTACTATACCACGATAGGTAAAAATAATGAAAAATTAAGCAATGACAAACTCAAACTCAAAGGATTTATTTCAAATAAACCAATTACAGGCACTTTTGAATTGTCAGTCAGAAAGATGAAGCTAGATGCCCATTCCAAAGCGTAGTAGGTACCTATGGAGAAGAACGGGCAAAAGAATCCACGGACACTCTTTTAAATCATGATATGGTTTCAAAATATTGGTTACATCATTCATGTTGAAGTTATACATGTGAGAACGATGCAAAACGTTAAAAGCATTCGAAATAGAAAAAAAAATACGAACGATCCGGCCTTCAAAATACTAAGGGAGCACGCAAACTGAGTGCGAATTAGTCGTACGTATAGTTCCGACGTCCACGTCATTATTTACTCACTTTTAAATAAAGTAAACATTATTAACCAAAAGTAAAAAAAGCCTTTCCTTAAAAGATTACACAAACAAAACTTTCAATTATTTACAGAAATAAACTCGATTATTAGCTAGTATTATTCTAAAATTATTATAGGAATATAAATAATCTAATAAAATACCTTCCGTGTGGTGCCGGACGTAAAGAATAGTACCATCCCATTTCTTCCCGTGGGTGTCGTAAAAGGTGACTAAGGGACTCACTAGAGAATGGGCAGCAGCGTTCTCTACGCATTTTAACGCCATACTGCGATCCCGCCTGCCAAGCGTGGCGATTATGGCAAACCCCCCCATTTGGGGGAGGCCTATGCCCAGCAGTGGATGTCTTTCGGCTGAAATGATGAATAAAATATACTGGAACAAGTGAAAACAATCCCAACTTGTTGGGATTTTTCGTGCGTTCAATGCGATATCACCGTAACACTACCTATTTGATGGAGAAAAACGTGCTCAGTGTGCGCACTCGATTCGTAGGACCACGATCATACGTACGATAAAAATTCCTGTCCAAAATGCGCGCGGCCTTATTCAATTGAATATCCGTAGTTCGCTAGTCCAGCTCAAGGTCAAAGTGTTACTACCGACGAACGTTCGACTGTACGATACACCTATGCCTGACGCTTCCAGGAATGTACTGACATGATGTTAAGTTTATGTATATTTGATTATAAGGGAACAAATATCCTTTCCACACGTAACTATCAAAACTATATGCCATCCATATTTGAAAATGAATATACATCCTATTCGTAGCCTCTCAAATATGTTGAGATCGCCATAAATATTTGACATCAAAGATCCTTACTCCCAAAGTTTCAAATCAATTAGTCTTAAATATAAGTTTGTGACGTAAACCGATAGATTGCGGGCTGCCAGATGTCACACCTTGCTATTTGGGCAGATATTTGTAGGGTAAGTGGTTCCGGGAGATAGGGCATAGTATATTCTTGTTAGTAGTGGTAATTGTTTCTGTAAATGGGAAGTTTGACAGACTCAATAATTTTTGTAAAGTCTAAGATATTAATAGATAAGCAAATTTACTATCAACATAATTTGTCCGTTTATTCTAAACACAACGGTAATTCTTAGACAATTGTATAAAATGGCTATATCACGGCGGTCAGATGCAGGGAGTGAATTTGCCCTGACTGTACGACTAGAAATAGTTATAAACAAGGTCATGTCGAAATATCGTGAATAGTTCGTCACAGGTGAAGTAAGGAAAAGTAATCGATTTATTTATTTGTGTAAATATAGTTTATTGAACACCAGAAAATTAATTACAAAATCTTTTACACTTTTGCCGAAATAAGAGGAGGCGGAAGGAAGGAAGGTATTTTATTAGATTCTTTGGGTTAGAGGTATAATTTGTCTGTTGCTTTGGTTAGGTCGACGAACTCTTCTTTTCGTGTGGTTAGTGACAAACATGGTGTCAGAGTTTTAAAGCCGCTCATGGGCCTCTGACTTGGCTCCACATGCCATCGAGAAATATCTCTCAGGCATGCCGGTTTCCTCACAATGTTTTCCTTCACCGTTTTTTAAGCAAGTGATAATTATACAATACGCACATGAATCCGAAAAGTCAGAGGTGTATGCCTTGGGTTCGAACTCGAGACCTATGACTTGGCAGTCTGACGGTCACACAACTAGGTTATCACTGAGCTGGCACTAAACAAGATAATCAGCTGATCACTTATATGTGTCTCCTGCATCACCGTGTTTATATCTTGTCCCTATAAATCGTTCCCACCAAACGTGTCGGCATAAAACAACGAGTTATCGGAGTAATCATGAGATTGGAAGACGGATTGCGACCAGTTTTAGTTGATCTGTGTAGACTTTTAAAGTCTGGGGTAGAAAGGGTCTTAGGGCCTTCTTTTAACCCGCCGGGTAATTGCATAACACACATAAAATGAAAATTAATCGTAATGGGTTTCATTTTGGCAGTTTTTTAGTTTTTCGACAACAACAACTCTCTGCTCAACTGCTGTCGTCGAACTGTTTGCTTATTTGTCTCAATAATAACAAATATAGGTATACAAGACAAAAAAAAAGTGTGTAGTAGACGCTCACATGTTATTGGTGATGTTCTTTAGAAAGGTCAGGTGCATAGTACTCGTAACTAACGTGCGTGTATTATCAAATGTTTGACCGTAAAGGAAGCAAATAAAGTATGTTAGGAACGGTCCTTATTCTTTTTGCTACGAAGCAGGTTATCTTCTGTAGTTTTTATTTCCCATGGGAATAAGGCAAGAGTTCATGTGTGCAAGTATATGTCTTATAAATCTACGCATACAACTAACAAATATGTAAATAGACTCAACATTAAATATCTATATTTTCTCGCTCTCTATCTACTTTAGTTAATTTCATTGTGGTCGATCTACAACGCCACATGCGAACTACGCATCGAAAGCCTGACGTCACACAAGTCCATTATTTTTTTTTTGGTTGTGAAATTGTCAATTAATAACTTATGCCGCTCTGGGCGGAGGGCGTGTTAGACTTTTACTGACTAAAACCCACCCGTGTTCCTTCCGTTGTGGCGGTGTGCCGGGGCCGCGATATCCCGTTCGGACAAACTCGCAACCCTTGCAGGCATTGGTCCTTACGGACCCTGTCAGTTGGTGCTGAAATCTCTTTGAGGCGCGCGTGGAACACAACGCGCCGTCGACACGGGCCTGGTCCTTATCGGACGGCGAGCTACCCATTGCTCACCGTCCGCAAGCCCGCGCCTATGGTGGCCGGAAGTCGGCTCGCGACTCTCGACGCCCGGGGCGTCTCCTGCGGCGACTAGGGGTCACAAAATTCCTGCATCGCACAATTAGAGTTTGCAGCGTGGTCGACATATATACAAGATCCCGACTTCAACCGTTGGGCAGTTGCCCGTCGGACACGACACCCATCTTGTCGGAGGATCCTCCCTTTTCTATGGTGGATGAGTGAACTTTACACCCTGTTCCTCATGCCTCTAAAATACCAACATGATGCACAATATTTTGAAGGTATTTATAAATAAATCAACCATATTTCAATTGCAATAAACGCTAAACAGAACCTACTTATTACTAAAAACATCTCAACAATAACTTTCATTCGACATCATTTCAAAATCTGAATTTATTTTCCCTAAACATCTGGGCTTCACTGAAGGGACTCAGATGAAAGTCAAACTTAATCCATAACAATCCCAAGAAAAAGGCAGGATTTGTCACGACAGGAGAAAGTGTAAGAAAAAGATTTTATCACGTAAATCTTTCAAATTATTTCTTTAAAAATTTTCAAGTGGAATTAGGCCTGTCTGATTTATCAATTTAACCTTATTTTTATCGCCCTCTGAGGGGTTTAAGGGATAAGCTGTTTCGTGTTGTCATCTGTTTGCAACAAACGTTTATCTTTTTAAGTCTTTTGTAAATAAAAATTATGTTTTTCATGCATGCAACGTTTGCTTGGATTATGACGATTATAATTCGTAGCAGATTAAAACAAAAGCCTTCAAGCATAAGTAGCATTGCATTGTTGATCTGTATAGCGTAGTCGTGAACATATTTCATCGTTTTTGTAGCGTATAAAGTACATGCCACACTGGGAATGAAGCTAAGTTCGTTTAGCTTTCTTCCCCGTCTTTTCATACTTCGGTACTTCGGTTCACATAACGTAGTATTAACGAAAGTATAAAAAGACGCGGAGGAAAGTTACAACGAACTCAGCTTCGTTTCGCTTCATTCCCAGTGTGGCCTGCGCTTTAAAACGAAAATGCTAACCGTAGCACTGCATAGCAAATCTTTGCAGATAGGCGACGAAATCCTAAACTGCTACGCCGTAGCAGATTTGCTACGACATGCTACGGCGTAGCTGTGAGCACATCACGTTTGTAATAATTAGTAGTGGCGATAGAAGGTACAGCAAATCTTTGCAGATGGGCTATGCAATCCTAGACTGCTACGCCGTATCAAATTCAGTACGACGTGCTACGGTGTAGCTGTTAGCATATAATTTTTTTTTTTTTTTTTTTTTTTTTTTTTTTTTTTTTTTTTTTTTTTCCTCCTGTGGCAACACTACAGCTAACAGCTGATTTCAAATTGTCCTATTAATTTTAATTTTAAATAATAGATTTCCTTCGTATTAAGGCCTATTTCCAATTAATAACTAGTTTAAAGCGTAATTAAGTGTTTTCTGTGTTAAATTTAGGCACTAATAGTGCAAAATATGTGTGAAAAATTCATTGTGATTCGTTGACAGTTACCGGCTCAAGTGAATGTTGCATTTTCATCTCGTTTTATCAGGTACAATACTATATAGTTTACTTGGTAGTAGATTGTTTGCGTTCTAATTTTTTGCCTACAACTCTTTAAATCATTTTTATTACGGCTACAAGTTGATGCCAATGACCTTAAAAACGTAAACATAACCTTGATTAGTTTGGTGACAGAACTTCTTTCTTTCTTTACGATCTAAGTTTCCTTTTCCGTTCAACTAATCATCTGTTACTCAATCCAGTACTCTTTTCCAACCTCTTCTCTTTTCTTTTTAATCATGATTATGACTCGCAGCGCGCGGGCTCGCCTAGAAGAGAACAAACTCACTCAGGCTTTGAGCGAATTAAAAGCGTCTCAAGAGCTCTGTGACCAACTGATTAAGGAAAAAGATGAAAATGAAATGGAGTTCCTTGGTGTCCTTGAAAGGAATAGCAAGTTGAAAACAGAAATGGCTCAGTTATATATTCAACACACTGATGCCATAGCAGCCCGGGACAGGCTCCAAGTTGTTGTGGACGGGTTCAGCCAGTGTAGCAATGAGTATGAACAAGCTCTTAGTCACAAATATTTACTACAACAGCAGCTACATGAGGCCCAAAGTCAGATTGAACAACTAGAGACTACAAACCTTAATATCACTACCTCGTTGAATCAAAGTCTATTCAATGAATTGGTGCCTATAGCCCCTTCAATGGTTACTGCAATAAACCCCTCTTACACAATAGATAAAACAGGTCATGATGATTCAAAATCAATTAAATCAGTGAGGGTAGTTACTAGCAAAAATAAAATTAAAAAATACATCAAAATTAACAAATACATAGTTAAAACTAAGAAAATGGTCAAAAAACAAAAGTTCTTCATTAAAAATGTAAAACTTAATAGAGAAAGGTTGCATCTACTGAAACAATTAGACATGTATTCATTTAACTTAGAAAAAAGTACTAGGAAATACCAAATTGACACAGAAGACTTGCAGTATGACTTGCACCAACTACAGGAAAAACTAACTTCTATGACCATCAAATATACAGCCTCTGAAAACCAAATGAGGGAATATGTATTGGCAATGAATGAGCTGGTGAGCTCACAAACTAACAAATGTGAACATTGTCAACCACCATCTATTGAACCCTCACCGGCCCATTCGTTGACAATATGTGATACCACCATACCGCAGTCTAGTGCTAGGTTGCCATTAAGAATTACTAACTGTTTGCCTAAACAGAGTGTAAATAAAGAAATTGTTTTATTTTGTGATGAAATTGGAAAGGATCTAGGCCACTTGTTGACAAATAAATATCCAGGACACTCAATAATGAACTACTGTATGCCTGGTTGTTCTTTATTTGACATAATGAAACAAGTTATAAAATGTAACTTTAACCAGGATACTATATTATTAATATTTGTTGGTAATAGGGGTAATGTGAATAAAGGGGAATTACTCCAATATTATAGATCATTGTGCAACCTTAGTTTAAGAAAAATTGTAATGTTCACATTCCCATACAGCCAAAGTTTGCCACAGGAAGAAAATAATTTTAGATCAGAAATGAATAAGACATTACATAATTTGACATACAATAATAATTTATTTCATTTAATTGACACTAACAATTATGTTGGTAATCACTTTTATTTGACAAAAGATAGATTTTTCGTGGATAAGTACTATCTTTCAAAGTATTTTAAAAGACAGATAGCTGTGTCGCTATCATATTACTTTTCTATTACAGCCAAGAATTTGGCTAAACAAATTGCTTCTATTGAGCAATGCTGTGACATGTTAAATAATTCAGACAATAATTTGGTATCAAAAATTGACATTGATAAAAATTTAAATTAGAAATTAAGACAATAGAGGCCACCTCTTGCAATAGTGTACAGAATGAGAATTGTAAAATAAAATCAAATAAAAGTTTAAAATCAGTAAATAGTATTAACCTGGTGCATCAAAATATTCAAGGATTTATGAATAAAGATTTAGAAGTAGAATTATTTATGAATTTTAACAGTATTGATATTCTTTGTATAACTGAGCATTGGCTTAAAAACAACCAGTTATTGTTCAATTTTAATAATCACCAGGTTGGTAGTTCGTTCAGCAGAGTTAATGCTATACATGGTGGCTCATTAATTTTAGTTAGTAGACAGCTTAAATTTAAAGACCGTAAAGATATAGTGAGCCTATCTGTTGAGCGGACAGTTGAAATAGCCTGTATAGAATTGGAGCAGTTTATTGTATTAAGTATATACAGACCACCTTCAGGATTGTATGACTGCTTTGAAAAGGTAATGGATGAGGTGTTACACAAGATTTGTAACTCGAACAAGTCCATTATCACTTGTGGTGATTTTAATGTTAATTTATTGGAAAACTCAGGTTCTTGTACTAAAATAATAAGTCTGTTTCAGTCCTACAATCTTGTAAACCTATTTTTGGAGCCTACAAGAATAACCCCTACTAGTGC
This sequence comes from Agrochola macilenta, assembly GCA_916701695.1. Lineage (NCBI taxonomy): Eukaryota > Metazoa > Arthropoda > Insecta > Lepidoptera > Noctuidae > Agrochola > Agrochola macilenta. The sequence continues at coordinate 2,571,075 of OU753576.1, forward strand.
CACATGCCTAGATAATATTTATACAGATGTTATACCAAGCCACAAAGAAATTATAAATTTACTAGATTCTGATCATTGCGGGCAGAAGATTACTATCCCAAACCAAAACAATAAAGTGGCTAAAAAGGATATCACTGTTAACCCCAAAACTGCAAGCCGCTTGGAAGCTTTTAAAGATAAACTAGTTAATAAATTACCACTTTTGTCAATTCATGCTGATCCTAATCATCTATATGATGATTTTTTTAATATTTACTGTAAACAATTTAATTCCACCTTTATTCCCAAGATTATCTCGGTTAATAGTAATGCATCTTTCAGTGATTGGGCTACCATAGGTATTCATAAAAGTAGAACACGGCTTTATGAGCTGTACAATGAAAGGACTTATGTAAACACGGCTGAATTTAATTTATATGTTAGAAATTATTCAAAATTATTTAAAAAAGTTTGTTGTATAGCCAAGTCGCGTTATTTGAGTTCGAAGATTAAAAACAGTAGTAATGTAATTAAAACGACTTGGAATATTATAAATAGTGAAACGGGAAGGTCTGGTAACCGAAATATTGATTACAGCCTATCTATTAATGATAACATCATAAAATCAGATTCACAAGTCGCAGTGGCCTTTGAAAATTTCTTTTCGGATATTCCCATTTCAACTACAAAATCTCTAAACTCATCACCTTCTGTTGCTGAGTCTTTGCTAAAGGAAAATGTTAATGTTTGCGATTCGGAATTTCTTTTTGAACATATTACCTGTAGAGACATCATTAAAACCTTTCACACTTTAAATGTAAAAAAGACTGCAGATCTGTGGGGTAATTCTGTAGAAGTTGCGAAGTCTATTATTGACATTGTAGCACCTAGCTTAGCTCTTATCTTTAATAATTGTATCGACTGTGGGGAGTTTCCTGACCTTATGAAAAATAGTAAAATAATACCTTTGTTCAAATCAGGTAGTACATCAGACCCCACAAATTATAGACCCATTTCAGTACTACCTACCTTTAGTAAAATATTTGAGAAATTAATTTTAGAGCAATTGCAAAGATTTTTTAATAAACATAAATTATTACATAGCAAACAGTTCGGTTTTACAAGGGGTCGTTCTACTACTGATGCCGGTGTTGAACTTTTAGGACATATTTATAATGCATGGGAAGATAAATGCGATGCCTTGGGCATCTTTTGTGATTTGTCCAAGGCATTTGATTGCGTTCTTCATGAAACGTTAATCAGGAAACTCCGCCACTACGGGGTCCGGAACACCGCTCTGGATCTTCTTTCTTCATACTTGAGTAATAGGATTCAGAGCGTTGACGTAAATGGACAAAGATCTCCTGGATCTATAGTAATAATGGGAGTCCCACAGGGCTCGATTATTGGTCCTTTTTTGTTTCTTATTTATATTAATGACTTGCCTTACCTCATAAAGGATAACCATGATATAGTGTTGTTTGCGGATGATACTTCACTTTTGTTTAAACTTAAACGTCAGCAGTTGGTTACTGACGACGTAAATAGCGCGATCTCAAAAGTAGTTCACTGGTTCAATGTTAACAATTTACTTCTTAATGAAAAAAAAACCAAATGTATTAAGTTTACCCTACCACACGTTAGGCAGGTGAAAACTAAGGTGTTGATAAGGGGCGAAGAATTGAATCCTGAAGATAGCACAGTATTCTTAGGCTTAACTTTGGATGCTAAGCTTCAGTGGGGCCCACATATAGATAAATTGTCAAAAAAGCTAAGCTTATGCTGTTAGAAAAATTCGTAATTTAACTGACATAGAGACAGCCCGTTTAGTGTACTTTAGCTATTTTCATAGTGTAATGTCGTACGGTATTTTGTTGTGGGGAAATGCCGCCGACATTCAAACTATCTTTGTTTTGCAGAAAAGAGCCGTTCGATCAATTTATAAATTAAGCCCGAGACACTCTCTCAGAGAGAAATTTAAGGAAATTAATGTAATGACTGTGCCTTCTCAGTATATTTTTGAAAATCTTTTATATACCCATAAAAATATAAGATTGTATAAAAAATACAGTGATATCCATAAGATAAACACTAGGAACAAACACAAATTTGTAGTACCTACAACAAGGCTCAAGAAAATAGGTAGCTCGTTCAGATGTCAATGTATACGCTTTTACAATAAACTCCCAAGCCACGTACAAGATCTAAGCCTTAATAAATTCAAATCATTCATTAAACGTAAGTTGTGCCAGAAAGCGTTTTATACCATTAAAGATTACGTTGAGGACAAAAAGGCCTGGGATTAAGCTGCTCCAATTTTTATTTTTTATTTTTTTTACAGTCAGAAATTTGGTTTTTAATATTTTTTTTTTTTTTTTTCTCATTCATTTGTACCACTATATGAATATTTACTTTGTGAAGTATAATATATACATATTTTTTTAAATATATTATTGTGAACGTGAGGACTATGTGGATCATATATTTTTTATTTTTTTTTCTCAGTAATTATTAATGATAATCTGGCAATTTGAGTACTTTATGTGGCCTACCCAAATGTCCTTTCTTTGGTATTGTTCGTCGAGTCGTTGAACTCCTTAAGTTCTGAGTTGAGCTACACGATTACTGACAAATGCGTGCACTGACTGGACAGGTCCACTCAAATCTGTATAATACTTTCGTCAAAAGACCATTCGAGACACAAATCTACATGGTCCTTCAATGATCTGACCAAGACTATTTCTGGGTTTTATATACACATTGACATTAATGAATTTTATATATACAATGACATGAGTATTTACTTTTTAAAGTATTATATTGTTTTAATAATTGTGAATGTGAAGACTATGTGGGTCATTCCTTTTATTTTATTATTTAGTTTTTATCACGGTCTGGCAGCTTGAGTAATTTATGCGGCCTACCCAAACGTCCTTTCTTTGGTATTGTTCGTCGAATCGTTGAGCTCCTTAAACCCTGAGTTGAGCTGCACGGTCACTGACAAATGCGTGCACTGACTGGACAGGTCCTCTCAATCTGTGTGGTTCTTTCCTCAAAAGACCATCTCAGACACCAATCTACATGATCTTCACATGATCTGACCAAGATTATGTCTGGACTTTAAAAGAGACTGTGACCTCTGAGTTTGTTTCGGCCTTTCTTCTCGGAGTAGTCAGATAGGAAACGCCGACCTCATCTAGTTTAAAAAATATGATTGACGTGTAAAAGTGTTTTGTCCAAACCCACTTACAGAAATAAAATCATTTATCATTTATCATTTATCATTTATCATTTATCATGTTTGTAATAGTAGTGGCGATAGTAAGCACTTCCCATAGGAAACAAATTTACAAGAAACTATATTGGAACAGTCGACTGGTCACCAGTGGTAACTTTTTGACATTGACAGTCCCTTTATTTATTTATTTATTGTATACTTTAGTGTAGACCACAAAAATACATAACAAAAAATAAATCGCTACAAAATATACCAGGGGCCTTATCCGTTTCTGCGATCTCCTCCAGACAACCTTGGAATGGACAGTGATTTGTCTGGGCTATCGGTGGTACAAATAATAAGTATACAATATACTAAAATAGATACACATATAAATACTCGTACGTATCCTTAATAATATATGTATACATAAATACATTCATACAAGCAATGAAACATAATGAAGACTACAGATAATTACAATTACTAATATATAATATATAATTAATAAAGTAATGTTCCTTTCTCGTAAAGGAACACTCTTTGTAACACAAGTAACGATGCACAGTCGTTACTTGTGTTACAAAGAGTATTCCTTGCGTTTTATTTGAAATGGCAATGCATTTCACAAAGGAGCGGCCTGGATAGTTTAAGGATTTGCCTAGGAAAGTTGTGGAATGCATAGGCATTTTAAGCTTCGAGTTATCAGATGACCTTTAAAATTTCGTATGAAGCAGTAATTGCGATTTTCTCATGGCGAGTGTTACCACTAAAACACAACAAAATCTTCATTTATCATTCATTGCTTATCTAATCCAGACACTAACTTCCTCTCAAGATCTCCTAAATACAATAAAACTCTTCAGTTCCTAAAAGCAATTTCAGGCGTAAATTGCTGAATATTTGTTTAAGAAAATTGCCTTTTCAGCTTCTTGAAAACTGTCATCAGTTATTATTTTATCGATAAGAGAGAGAAATTGTTTCTTTGGAAATTGATAATTAGAACTTTATTCGAGTTTTTGATGCTTCCCTGTTTATAACATTATTAAGATCCCTCCAGGAACTAATAATTGATGTTTTTAATAACTATCAAGACCTTTTCTGCTTAAACTTTTGTTTTTGCGTCACGGCAAAGGCGTTTTGCTATTGTGTTTATAGCGTTTTACACCATTGCATTATATTAAGCGACATTGCATTGCGTTTTACAATGTTGCATTATATTTTACAACGTTGCATTGCTTTTTACGGCGTTGCCTTTCATTTTACAGCGTTGCATTGCGTTTTACAGCGTTGCATTGAGTTTCACAGCGTTATATTGCATTTTTCGGCGTTGCATTGCGTTTTACGGCGTTGCATTGCGTTTTAATTTTGCTATATCGCATTGCGTTCAATGGAGTAAAACTGCTTTGTACTGCTGGCAGTGTTTTATAGTATTTCAATAAATTGCAGTGGGACGTAAAATGCATAATAGTATATTTGGAAAGTAAATGAAGCAAAAAAAAATCTTTTTACGCGGTATTGATCAACGGAATCCTATAGATTCAATATGTAACAAAAAAGGGAACGAAATCAGTTTAACTTTGACACAAATAAGACACTTGACGAAGCCTCGATGTTTCCCTTTCACCTATTTCGTGTCGATGTGGATACATTTATTACTGAACGAAGAATTTTATTTGCACTGGAAATGTGTTTAAGGAACTCGTAAATAGGTGCGTGTTTGATGCGGAGTTTCTAGGATTCTTCTTTTTCTCGTGTTGGTTAGAGACGATACTATTCATTACGTGGGTGTTAAGTATCTAGTACTTGTTGACAGGCCTAAACTGTCCTCCCATATCTATTAATAAATTGTAAAAGCCAATTATTTTTAACCTGTTGAAGGTCCCAAGTACTGGAGCGACAAATGTTGTCATGAGGGGATTAATACGACAAATGATTTCGTGCCGCCTCAGTCGTATTTATACGACTGAGAACCTATGTTCGTATTTTGCTTTTTATTTCATTGCATGACCCTATTCGTCGGAGGTATTTATTTGTTGATTTATGAGCTGGGCGCTGGGGGCACGGCTATTGAAATAAAACCAAACGGTCAATAGATTAAATGAGTAACCGTGGAATTTCTGGTCGGCTCTTCTCCATGAGAAACGAACAATTGGAACCATGCACCTTTTCGTAGCTTTAACGTTTTTTAAGTGCATGTAGGTTTATGCGAAATAAAATATTTTGAATTTAAAAATTTAAATTGAAAGGATTGGCAGTCAGGAAGGTTGGCAGTTCGGCGGACTGCCCCCGTATGCTACAAACCTTCGTTAATGTATCATATAAATAGTGGCATTTTAATGCACTTATACCAAAAGCTGTGCATATAAAGTCCAATCACCGCTAATAAATTGTCACAATGGATATTGTCAAAGTCTGTTTGCTTCACAGAGAGATTGAGGCACACAAGTTGCGGCTGTATTTCCCTAAAGAGGAAACATTTCACCAGTAGGCAATGAGTATTCCCACGGTCCCATGTGTATACAACCTTCGTTGGGTGGCCATTAGCAGCTGAATGAGGGTTGTCGAGAATCGATGGCGTGCGATTGGAGAAGCTGATGTCCAGCAGTGGATTGCTGATGGCTGAAGATGGTGATGATGTATAATCCCATGTAATATGGGGAAAGCTTATTGCCATTTATCGGGCACTTTGGACTCTGATTTCTACTGATTATTTTGTAATAGTAAAACCCAGTAACATTGGCCGACCTACAAGGTAATCTGGCAAACTTCGCAGAAAAACGCCATAAGAAGACATTAAGACTGCAGCAACCTCCTGACTTAAAAAGGTAGGGTTTTTAAAGACCACAGTGGACGCCACATAGCGACCACAATTTACCTTCGTAAATCGTCAATGAAAGGTTATTTATAAAAGTAAGTAGGTGTGTTTCCCTAGAGCCTAGGTGGGAAACTCATTAGTCAATAGAGCTAAATATCAATACTATAACGACTAAGATTTCTTATGAGAGCCAATTCATTCTGTGTGTCCAAATTGTCTTAATATACTTTTCTTAATCCTTAAAACTCCCATCCTCTTTCACTCCACAACCCTTCATAAAATTAACTTGCTAAGAAGTAGGATGCCTTCATCATCATCATCATATCGGCTGATAATAATATGATGAAAGTATCTTACTATTAACAAGTAAACCTTGGAAAACTTTGAAAGGTCAGTACAGGCTAGTGCAGTAAATGATTAATTTTCGATGTCCTGTTAATTTTTGGTGCAAACACTTCGATAATAAATCTTTGAAATATAGTTTGAATTTCGAGTAAAACTTGATAAGTATCTTGCCTTACGACCGAAAACCCGACCCCCGCGCGTATCTACGCTCGCACTCATCGACATTTGTACAGAGCCGCACTCTATAGGACAAAGATCCGCATGCGGATCGCGAAACGCGGTTTGCCGACCACTGCCCTAGAGAGCGTTTTTGACACCGTAAATGGTGGAAACTCTCTAGAGAAACTGCTGTCATAGAAAAGCCAATCTTGCGGCGTCCCCGAAACGATCAATTGCAATTGATCGATTGTCATCAATTTTCATTGTAGTAATATTGTCAATCGCTTCATTTGCATTTGGTAAACAATCAATTTGCGCATCAATGTGTATCAATCACATACAAATTGACAATTGCAAATTTATCGCTTCGGAAACCCTTCCGTCACAGTTTCCAACCCGCGCGAAAGTAGGAACATGAATATTCTACACCAAATCACGCGAAACGCCAACAGAACTTTCTAAAACAAATAAAATCAATGCGAAGACTTCAATGTTTTCTTTTACCTGCTCCAGTGCTGTACGTACGGCTATTAAATAGCTGTAAAAGAGTTGAGCAGTATTCGGACTAGCGATATTTTGATGCTTGCTAGGATTTTAAAAACAAAAATAATCTGTTTTGACTTTTTAAGAACAGTTAAGCGGATTAGATTACTAAATATACGTCGTCTATTGTATTTTATCACTTGCTTAAAAAACGGGGAAGGAAATCATCGCGAGGAGACCAGCATGCCTGAGAAATATTTTTTGACGGCATGTGAAGCCAAGTCAGAGGCCCGTGGGCGGCTTTAAAACTCTGACACCAGGCTAACTACACGAAAAGAAGAAGATCGACTCATCAACCATCCAACGTTATTAAACTTTGATCTACATTTTCTTTCTTCGGCTTCCCTCTCTTTTTCTTCAAGATAAAACCTCCATGATTAAGACTAAAGTAACTCAAAAGAAAATTATCGTTTCCATAACGTTTCAATACCGTCTCCAGTTCACCGGTACCAATATTCTCTCCTGTTTACTGCTTACAACGGGCATGAATTTTTACGATATCTGACAGGCCGACATAAAATACGACTAGATCGTACAACTACATGCTATAGTAGCGTGACAAGCACATGTTTAGTTAAATTTTTTAAATGTATTTTTAATGTTATTTTTAAATAAGCTGGTGAAGACGTATGTAAGAATATGCTTTGCTTATTTTTGAGTAATAATAATACCACTGTCCCATTGCAGGGCCTTTGCCGTGCATGCTTAGGCCTTCTCTGTATCAGAAGAGGCAAAGGCCTCAACAGGCTAGACGGGTTTATGATTTCAGACTTATATTAATTATAAGTCCAGCTTTCCTCACAATATTTTTCCTTCACCGATGTCAGTTTTCTTCTTTCCGTGTGGTTAGTGACTAATCTGGTGTCAGAGTTTTAAAGCCGCCCATGGGCCTCTGACTTGGCTTCACATGCCGTCGAGAAATATCTTTCAGACATGCCGGTTTCCTCACGATGTTTTCCTTCACCGTTGTTGAAGCAAGTGATAATTATAAAATACGCTCATGAATCCGAAAAGGCAGAGGTGCGTGTCTTGGGTTCGAACTCGAGACCGATGTCAGTAATAAGCTATAATATAAAATATAATCAGCCAACAATGTTCTCACTGCTAGGATAGAGGCCTCCTCTCTGCAGGAGATGGGAGAGGGCCGTAATACACCACGCGGGCCCAGTGCAAGTTGGTAGAAGTCACATGTCTTCGAGTTTTTGGTTCTAGGACATGCCGCTTTCCCCACGATGGTTTTCTTCACCGTTTTGAGAGCACTGGTGATGAAATAATGAACACGAAGTAAACTGCCTGTCGGAGTTCGAAGCTACGACCTACAACTCGTAATTCGCGGCCGATAGCACTGGGCCACCACTGATCTGATGACAGAAATGTCTGAGATAAACTCAGAAAGTATAACGCCAAGCAAGTGCTGTCTTTTGACAGATCTTGACACCGCGGCAATCGAAGACTCGCCGGGCAGTGTGAACAGTCAGTGATCAACTATGTATATATTATGTATCACTTTTAACTGCACGGGCCCTACAATCTTTTGTACGTTTCTCCAGCTAGAAAATTGTTGATAGCTGGTCGCTCCTCGTCAGTGGTGGGACAGGAGTCTTATGCTAATAACAATTGTTTTTGTTCTGTACTGGTTTTTAACGTCGAGAAATACCCTACTTATAAACTTACAAACTAACAAACAATTTTTACTTGACTTTATGATATTATTAGAGAGCGTTCAGGTTATTTTCATACAACATTATAATTTATTCAGCACTGCAATGTGGATAACCCATTACCTTACTAATTGGGTTTGTTACATACAACTATGTTCTGGGCTTTTGCTTGAGTAAGGTCTGATTTTTCAATAGTATCTATTATCTGAGGAATGAAAATACTTATTGCAGTTTTACATCTTTTTTATAGAAAATAATCTGTCAAACTTTCATATTTATTCTTCAGATAAAACTGATTGGACTATTGAAAAATCAGCCCTGAAAATACTACTTTATAAAAATCGCTAATAATTTATGCAATACGACATGAACAGATATTTATGTTTATTCTAAAGGCAAACACACATTATTAACTGTCAGATATACTTTACTGAATGCAAATGATCAAAGGACCAAAGAGATAAAAACCAAGAGAGTACATCGCTTTGATACATACAGGGATATTGCTATCAAAGAGGTCTCAGTGCTATAGAAGTGTGTGGGGTTTTCAATTTACATCTACAAACATTATATTATAAAACAATGCCGTATGGATTGATTGGCAAACCACCACACAGCCTTAAAAATACAGCGTATAAAAATATTATACAACATGTTCATTTTGATATCCCATAACTCTAGGATATTAACAAGACCAAAAAATAAACATATGCTTGTTGATTCTTTGTTATGGTCTCATTCATACCCTAGAGTTATAGGATATAAAAAAAAAAGTTTGGACAAGTGGCTAAACGAATCGCAACAAAATTTTAACTTGAAGTTTTATGGGCAGGTTTTCAAATTGGACAAGTACATTAACAATCTGCCCGTAAAACTTCAAGTTAAAATTTTGTTGCGATTCGTTTTGCCACTTGTCCGTTGCGATTCGTTTTTCCACTTGTCCGTTGCCATTCGTTTTTCCACTTGTCCGTTGCGATTCATTTTTCCACTTGTCCGTTGCGATTCGTTTTTCCACTTGTCCGTTGAAGTTTCACTTCTACTATGTGTCCCAGCACACATTTTCTTTTTCGCAGGTTTACTGCAAGTTATGATTTGGCCTAACCAAATCATAATTTGCAGTAAACCTGCGAAACATTTAGGTACATTGTAATAAATGCATTTTTATTTAAACATATTTTATTTTATCAAAAAAAAACTGAATTCGTTCCAGAACCAAAAAAACATCCATAGTCTACTCTAAACTTATACACACACAAAGGAACATTAACAAATGCACATCTTTCGTCATCAATCTTCATTCGGCTCACCTGCGTTATAATCAATGAAAGATACAATCGGCTTATGGTAACTACAATGTGATATCTGCTCATTGTATCCATCTAATACAGCCGTTGCCCTCAAACAAAAGTACTTATCTCCAGCGCACTTACCTACCTAGCTATCTACCCTACCTATCTGTACTACCTACCCACCTACACTACCCTACCCTACATTACCAATCAATCTGCCTAGCCTTTTCCCAACTATGTTGGGGTCGGCTTCCAGTCTAACGGGATGCAGCTGAATACCAGTATTTTACATGGAGTGACTGCCTATCTGACCTCCATAACCCAGTAACTGGTTAATATACGATACCCCATGGTAAGACTGGTGTCAGACTTTCGGGCTTCTGACGACTCGTAACGACTGTCAAAGATCCATGAATGACAGCCGGGACCAACGGCTTAACGTGCTTTCTGAGGCACGGAGGATTCTCGGTATGTAAAGATGGTCACCCATCCACTGACCAACCCCGGCAAGCGTAGCTTACCCTGATGGATCGACCAGTGCGGTTGTTAATCCCGATATTCCTACGGGATCGAGACTTATACGGGTGAATCCGCGGGGTGCAACTAGTAATAAAATAAACGATAAAACAGGTGAATATTGATGAATCACTAATATTTAGTACGATAAATAAATCATTCAATCCAATCAAGCGGCCGGATTTTAAAAGTGAGTAATATTGCACAAAAGTATAATTAACACAGTTCTGTGTAAATGCAACTTCGTTTGTTTCAAATAACACTGTGGATGTTAGTTTTGCTATTGTTATTATTTTTACGGAACAAATAAACAGAAATGTTTTTAAATTACATATAGGTAGGGACTGTTAGGTCTCGGCGAGCTATAACGGTATCGAAGTAAATAAAATGCCAGTTTATATTAAAACACGTAATTTTTTGGATATTTAATATTCATTTATACATTCTATCTACACTAATATTATAAAGATTTGTATTTTTGTATGTTTTTATTTATTTATTATTATTTATTTATTTAAGAACTCTTTCAACAGTAGAACGCTGTATTATATCACTAAGCAGCGGAAGAATTTTATAATTTGACATATAATCTTTTCTAAATCACAATCCCAATCAATGTCTGCTTCGTATTTATGCCATCAACTTATAATAAACTCGCGGAGGGTGCATTCTAAAATCATGTCAGGTTAAAGCCTCTACAGTAAAAATCGAGTGATTTTTCACAAAAAGGTTCACGTGAATTTTTTGTGATTGTCCAAGTGGTTTCAAACTGAACTGAAGTTTGTTTTTTGTTATGTACTGGTTACAAAGTAAGGTTGGAAACAGAACTTTTTCTCAAGTTCTCAATTCACTCTCTGCCTGGCCTTTTCCCAAATATGAGTATTAGTATCGGCTTCCAGTCCGACCGCCTAACGGAACTCCATAAAAAAAGAGAAAACAACACCCCTTTGCTTAAGTACTTAACTGTGCAAAAAAAAATCGTTATACTGTCTTAAGTCTGGAGATACTTGTAAAAATGACTTATCTAAAGATTACTGAGATCGAGACATAATTAGCTTGGATTCAATTAATAGACTTTATTTTAGATTTAATCAGCAATCCCAAAATGTTGTCTAAATAATACTTCTATGAAAAGGGAATTTATTACGGTTCAAAAGACCAAAGCTTTCATTAGTACAAAGTCTGACACCTAATTATCACAATCTAAACAAAGTACCTAACAACGTTATCATGGTCCATTCGCAGAATTTTCAGTAAAATTTTCTAGATCTGAATTAGGTTACAAAAGCACTCATAAAGAGCTGCAACCGTACTTAGCAGAACTAGCATTTATACAGGGTTATTGGTTATATGTCGGCAATCCATTAAGGGGGTAGGAGAGGTCATTTACAACCAAATAATCCCTTTTGACAAATGTCAATAATTTTCGAGTCATTTGACATTTTATTTCATTCATTTTAAAATATAACATGTCAAATTACTCCAAAATGGTTGACATTGGCATAGGGGTCATCAGGGGACATTGACCCACAAATGACCTCTCCAATATACCCATAACGGATTGCCGACGTATAACCCTGTATACAGGGCAGCCCGACAATCGATGCCTGAAGAAAAATTTCAACAGCCTCTCTCCAAGGGCAAAGTCAAAGTCAAACAATTTATTTCAATTAGGCACATAAAAGGCACTTTTGAAGGCCAATTTTACAAAAAAAAAAAAATGATTCCAGTCACCCCTTCCAAAAGGTAGTTTTCGTATGGAGAAGAATGGGCAAGAAACTCTACCGTTACTCTTTTAAATTGTTTTACAATATTCTTTATACATTAATTATATAATTATATGTGAAGACGATGCATCTAGAATAAGATTACTATACCACGATAGGTAAAAATAATGAAAAATGAAGCAATGCTAGATAAAATATTTATGTGATAGATACATTATGGTGCTCACATATTTACAAACATTGTAAAATTATACGCTATTTGGCAAGGTTGGCGTTGAGTCGAAGGGATGCTGATCAGCATTGCTTTCCAAGGCATATTATAATGGATGATCAAGAGTCAGTAGAAATCATTTATCGAAATAAAGGAAATATAGCTTTTGCACGCGGTTTTGGCCGCGTGGAGGTCGGCAATCATCTCACGGAAACGTACTACTGGTATAAAAAGTCCTAGCCAAGGTCATAGTCTACCTCTCTGCAAAATTTCATCGAAATCCGTTCAACTGTTAAGGCTTGCAAATGGTAACTACAGACAGAATTACTTTCGCATTTATCGTATATGCATAGACTGGCAAAGTATCGAAGAAAGAAAGAAATAAAATATTTTATTTGAGACTCGCATAGGAAATAAAAACAGTAAAAAAGTAGCATTAAAAACTAACAAAATTAACATTTAAAACAAAAATAAAAATACATATATTAGCATAATGCTGCGTTAGTTAAAAAAAATACCACAGTGATGTTATACTGATAGGCCCCGTTATCACGGACACGTCAACTATCAATTCCACTATAAAAAATTCCACTAGGGCAATAAAAAAAAACAACAATAGGAAAGTGTTAGAACGACCGAAGTAATTAAAAGTAACTAACTAAGCAATTTATCGTAGCGTATGAATCTCTTAAATTATTTGCGACTAAAGTACCAGCGTAATCGTGCCCATTAAATTATTAAAACGTACATAAATGAAAAATAAACACTAAGCAACGTGCAAATCATTTATACCGAGAACGCTTAAACCAGTCATTTTGCGAGCAACACTTGAAAATTCCTACATTTTTAATACACGCACCTTGAAAATATATGAATGGGTCAGAGCCTACCGACTTTTAATTGCTGAATCACAAACTGGCACTCGACACCCCTGAAAACTGCACCCTAAAATTTTACACTATAAGGTTGAAAAAAGCCTGTCAAAATGTGATTTTTGGTCCTTCTGTCCGCAATGGTCCTTTGGAACTTTGCCAGCGACTAAAATCTGTGACCGAGCAACGTTTTAATCTAAATTATTCTAGCCCAAAATAATTCTGGCCATAAACTTTATGACGTGGAAACTCTTGGTGAATTTTAAGTGTTTGATGTCCGAGAACTGTTGCTGTACAATCTATGCGTAGTTCCGTACTTTCTGAGATAGTTTGACAACGAATATACACAATTTTGATGGGTTTTGTCCTCATTTTAGGTGGTGTTAATGGTTTTATTGTTCTGTAGTGTTTGTTAAATGTGTCTCAGATTTTGGTGAAACTTAAATGGTTTTTGGGAACTATTTAAATTCCTTAGCTAGGTACGTTTTGTCACAAACAATAACAATATGAGTGGAAAATAATGCCATTACAAGTATTAAAGGTCGCTCAGCCCGCTATGGAGCCGGCTATGCTCGAAGTTTCTTTGAAGGATAAAATAAAAAATGAAATTATCCTGAAATGAACCGGAGATACCGACGATGTAGCTTGCAGGGTAAGCAAACTAAAGTGGCAGTGGGCTGACCCTGTTTGTCGAAGGACCGATGGTCGGTGGAGCAGACAAGTCCTTGAGTCTGCATATCAGCAAGTGCAGCGTGGGACACACCCAGCTAGATAGACTGGCGACCTTAAGAAAATGGCTGGGACTGGGTGCTGTGCAGCAGGTTGAGAGGCCTATATCCAGCAATGGACTGCAATAGGTTGAATTCAAAAATATTTATATTATACCATTTGCCGTAATAAAGTATGATGTTATTTTTTTCCACAAAGGTTAATTAGAACCGAATATGTTACGTATTTTTGTATTAAGTTCGTATCTTTAATAATGTATACGTTAAGATTGCGTAGCTTACTCATACATATATTTATTATAAGTCAACTAACAAAAACATATTTGGTCTCAATTAACCGTGTTGAGACAAAATAAAGTGAGAGTTTTGCCAATATTTCTAGAAGATCAAAGAAATAAAAAGAAGATGATACTAAACAAATAAAACTTGGAAAATACGAAGAGATAACTTAATTTAAATTGGTTATACAAGGATAGGATCCGGTAGCAACAAGTTCTTGTAACTACTTGGTAGATCATTATTTTGACGTCAACTTTTCATGAAAGGTCTATTCCCACTTAAACAAATATCAACTTTATAATGGTATAAATTAATTTCAGAATGAGTTATACTATTGAAAAAGTAAAATAATGAATTTGTAGCGGAAACTGAGCTATATTTGTAGGTCTTAAAGTTACTTTTACAAAAACACAGACTTGTTTACATATTATTTTGAAACTTAATTGCGAACGCAGGTTAGGTAAGTTGGTTCACTATTTTCATTATTATACCAAACATGGCTTCAATAAGTTTCATTAGTACATAATAAGTGTTCGTGCCAATTTTTTACTCAATTTTAGAGTGAGTTTTGAGATCATTTAAATGCCGTTAAGTCAGTTCACCTGTGAATGAACGAACGGATGAACACAGAAGCGCAACCATTCCATTCATTTTCGTCTCACATGCGTCCCGAAACCAATTTCTATTTTCCTGCAAATTCTTTTAAAAAAACGGTCGAATTATTTCCGTCACATGCGCGTCGCGTGATATCTGCTGTAGCCTTCATTTATAAAAACCGTTTAAAAATAACTCTAATCGCTTTGGATAACGCTTGTGTGAATGAATCGCCGGGGCCTGCTGAAGAAGACTTGGAATACAGTTTGGCTGTTAAACAAGTAAGTTGAATTGGGTGTGAATGATTCAACATGTTTTCTCCCGCATTTATATTATTTTCCCGGATAATTATATACCATAAACGCGTCACCAATAAGTAAACACAGTTATTACATTTTTTTAAGAGCACTTATTCAATCTTTGAAAGGTATGACAGCGTTTTAAAAGGTGATCTAAAATTTTACTGTGGGCCTACTTGAAATTCCAAAAAAAGAAACTGCTGTACCACACTACTCGTATAGAATATAATGAATTACCTATATTGAATGAGCTGCTGTTCTAAAATTTATTGGATAATTGTTTTGTTTTTAAGTAACAACAATAAGATTGGTCGCTGATGCTAAAAAAAGGCAAATCTTTTCTATTTTTAGGGTTCCGTACCAAAATGGTAAAAAGAAACCCTTAGAGTGCGACTCAGTCTGTCTGGCCGTCTGTCTGTCACAGGTGAATATCTCAAGAACTACTAATGCTTTTTGCAACGGACTATAGCATGTGGGGTATCAAACATTTTTCTTTATTTTTTTAGTCCGTATAGTTTTCGCCTTTTAACAAAAATATAATACCATCTCCCCCTCCTTAAAATCTGAAATTATTCTATGTTATAGAAGTTTATATAAACATTACAGGAAAATAAAACGATGTCTCTAAATAGCACACTTTTTCAGAAATCATCAACAAAAATTACATTAGTTTCACTATCAGTCAAGAGATGGCGCTGACCTAAAACTGCAATATTCTACACCACAGTGTTAAAATTCTCTGACGAATATAGGCCTCGCCGATGAAAATTTAAAAACATTACACGGTTCACAACCAAAATGTCCTCCTTCCTACCTATTTATATATGATGGTACGGAACCCTCAGTGCGTGAATCCGACTCGCTCTTATTTTATCGTGTTTAAATATCGACACATCACGTCTGCAGAGTTTGGTAGCAAATTTTATATGACCGTGTAGTTAAAAAAGTACCAGCTGTGAATAGAATTACATTAGACTATAAACACCCTATGACTCAAAGGACCAAAAACTTAACCCACGTAAAATTGATAGGTACTTTTATTTACCAACTCCCAGAAGGCTTCGAATACCTATATACAGGACCTCATGAAAAGAGTTACAGACTACATAGGCTGGTCCTTTTACGTCATCTATACGTCATCATCCATCATGTAGTGGACAAATGGCCCAAGTGTCGGATTCCGGAGCTTAGATACTTATTTTCTTAAATTGTGGGGACAAGAAAGGATTATTGTTGAAAAGATATACATTTTCGGATGTTTTGAAGCGAGCTGTTGAGGCTGTCGTTTGTTGAGTTGAGAGTAAAAAAAACATTTTTTTTATACCTTTTATACTCGCGACCCGCCACTGCTTCGACACAGTTTTTACGGCTTGACAAAACATCGACATTTCTTTATTAAATTACACGTCACAGTTAAATGTAATTTTTACCCGTTTTCATTAGACGCGCGTGTATCTCGCTGTGTAAGCTCCGTAGCACTTAGCACACCCTCGGTCTGAGTAGAGGGAGGCCGTATCTCCAGCTACACAAACGCTAAAACTGCACGTTCGGCGTAAAAAATAATAACTACAAATTGAAGTCATCCCGCCAATGACGTTAGGTCAGTATACTTCGGTTCACACCTTTACACCGCGAACTATGAACGGAAGTATGAAAAGTCGCGGGGTAAAGCAAAACGAACTTGCTTTGTTTTTGAAAAACAAAAGACAGTAAGTACTCAGAATTTCCTGGCTTCTGACTTGCGCAGATATTCACTTGAATACCTAATGTGCCCTCCGAGACACGTAAGTTTCTGCATATAATAGTAAGAAAGCCGGCAACGAGGGAAAACAGTCGCGCGCACGAATGGACGCGAACGTGCGGCGATCTCAAACGAATGCCAGTCGCGAGTGCGCTTGCAGTCGCTGTACGTGAAGCGTGTCTTTGTGTGCGTGAATTTTCGCTCGATATATGGAACCGACCTTCCGTATTATTCTGTGTTTTCTGAATGCGCGAAATATGCAAATAATATGTAGGTATAGTATGCGTTCGTCAAATGCATGCATTTTTCCGTAAATTTTAGTTTTATGCAAATTAAATAGACATGTATATGCAATAGAATTACGTATTCGTCATAGTTTTGCATAGAAATGACCGATTTGAACTGAGTACCATTGTGGTTTTGTCTGTTACAGTTTTATGATATAAGCATTGGTTTTCTATGCTGATGTGAAGGTGAATGTTTTCAAAGTATTTTGTTTACTATTTAAATCCTTGGATGGCATTTTAAAAGATGCCTACTAGCACCAAAATCTTCAGCATCATCGTTAAATATTCTAGAAAATGCAGAAAGTTAAAAAAAGGAGCGAGCTTTACAGTAGTCTCATAATGATGTGTAACATCTGTTATTTTACCTCGGGAGTATGCATCATAATGATGTGTAACATCTGTTATTTTACCTCGGGAGAATGCATCATAATGATGTGTAACATCTGTTATTTTACCTCGGGAGTATGCATTATAATGATGTGTAACATCTGTTATTTTACCTCGGGAGTATGCATCATTAAAGGGGCGGGGCTTCATCAAGGTTATTTCTGAAGGTCAACTCTAACACCACTCGCGCTCATTGCTCAAATCAAATTGCGCGACCTTCCTGTTACACAATTCCGTCGCTTTTGATGAAATCACTCCCACATTTATTTGTTTATTTTTATTTTTTTTATTTAATTTTGATCGCAGCAAACTGAGAGGAAAGATTTTACACACCAAAAAACTATTGCTGAGGCCAAAACGTGCTGGGCACGCCACAATTGTGGCGATAAGTCCCCTCTTTGAGGAGTGGCTAGAGAGGTGCCACGGCGTCCTCACCTTCCGCCTAACGCAGGTCCTCACCGGACACGGCTGTTTCGGGAGGTTCCTGTTCCGTATAAGGCGGGAGGAAATGCCCAGGTGTCACCACTGTGTGGATCGCCCGGAGGACACGGTGGAGCATATGGTGGAGGTCTGCCCGGCTTGGGCGGAGCACCGCCGGGTCCTCACGGAGGCGATCGGCGGCGGCGATCTCTCGCGTTCGGCCCTGGTTCAGCCCATGGTCCGGAGCGAGAGTGTATGGGAGGCCGTCACTTCCTTCTGCGAAGCAGTAATGCTCGCGAAGGCGGAGGCGAAGCGTGCGAGGGAGAGGCAAGATTCGCGCCCTCACGCCCCTAGTCGCCGCAGGAGACGCCCCGGGCGTCGGGAGTCGCGAGCCGACTTCCGGCCACCGTAGGCGCGGACGGTGAGCAATGGGTAGCTCGCCGTCCGATAAAGACCAGGCCCGGGTCGACGGCGCGTTGTGTTCCACGCGCGCCTCAAAGGGATGTCAGCACCAACTGACGGGGTCCGTAAGGGCCAATGCCTGCCAGGGTTGCGAGTTTGTCCGAAAGGGATATCGCGGCCTCGGCACTCAGGCAACGGAAGGAACACGGGTGGGTTTTAGTCAGTAAAAGTCTGACATGCCCTCCCGCTCCACCTAGAGCGGGAAAAGTTATTTGATAAATTCCCACCCTCAAAAAAAATAAAAAGGCACGCACCTCTGAGGGTTCAATTCCTATAATTTTTAAGAATGTTCGCATTTGCATCTCATTCGCAATCTAACAAAAACACAATCTATTTACCAAAATTTTTAACAATTTTGACAGATTGCGATTTAAATGTGAACGTTTTTTAAGTACCAGAATTGGCCTTCTGACGTTTCGGATTCATATATACATGCGTAATGTACAATTATCACTTGCTTCAAAAATAGTGAAGGAAAACATCGTGAGGAACTTTCGGGCTTCCCGTAACGAATCGAAATAAACTCGATTCAAACATCTCAGAAAACATGGCAAAAAATAGCCCAGTTTGGTATTTTTATTATCACCACTCTTTGTGGTTAATTCCTAAAAAGCCTCGTTGAACACGGCTTAACAACGGATCTGTGGAAAATCTGATGTAGGGTAACTTACAGAGTTGCGATCTCTTGCGATTTTGACGCGTTGTAAAAGAACCCCGATTAGATTGACAAACTGTCAAACCAGTGAATAGTAATTGATGTTATTTAATATATTATCGTTTACCAGGTTTTTATGTAATGCCGTATAAAGTTTGATTAAATGCAAAGCCACTCGCGATTTTATCAGGTACCTGATAAAATCTAAAAAACATTGGACGTATAAAGAAAGTACCTAGTTTTAGGGTTTGGTTTAGAAAACTACTTGTAATAAGGAGTTTTCTAAAACAAACCCTAAAACTAGGTACTTTCTTTATGAAAATGAATGACTATTTTTTGTTGTCATTTTATGATATAGAAACAGGATGATCCTCCGACCAGACGGGTGTCGTGTCTGGCGGGCAACTGCCCAACGATTGATGTCGGAAAGTTATTTAAGTTGATCGTGGGGTAAAATGCTTGCTTGCCCTGCTTGTGCGATGCAGGATTTGTGTGACGTCAGGTCTTTGATGCGTAGTTTGCATGGGGGATGTAGACACCACACATAAACATTAAGGTTATTTTTAAAGTACTTCGTAAAAAAAATCGCAGTTTTAAACCCAGCTTTATACCAAGCTTTTTCGCTAACGATAAGTAGGAAGCTTTGAAGAGAAAATAATTAATTGTTAAAAGGTTACAAAGTCAGGGTTGAATATTTTACAGAGGAATTCATATTTTAACACGGCCTTCTGGGGTTTAGAGAACACCTTTGGTAATAAAGGTTATTACGAACTTTGTAGGGAGATAATCATGTTTCTGGGTGAGTATTATTTTCGTGAGACAGAAGAAGATGGCGTGGCGAGTGAGAAGCTATACAAATAAATAAAATAGGAGTATCTGTTTGTAATATCAAAATTGATAATAAGGAAGAAGGAATAAGGTACTTGTGACAAAAAAACCATAAAATTTAATTTTTGTCGTTCTATCTGTTTGTTCAAGCTAATCTCTAAAAAGGCTCGACCAATTTCCACGACTTTCACTGTCAGATAGACGAGTAACTTAGGCTACTTTTTTTTGAAAAATTATTAGGGTCCACGCGAGTGAAGCCGGGGGCAGCAGCTACTCCTACACAAAGGAGTGGGCTCTAATTGCAAAAGAGAAAAATGGAAAGATAAGATGGAAGGGAGGCCTTTGCCCTGCGGTGAGACATGACAGGCTCATAATAATATAATATTTTTTATTATATGCTTGTATTGTCCCACTGTTCCTCTTCGTTCCTCTTTCTACTGGTCTACTGCGATTGCGGGCCAATCCTATAACACGTTTAGTGCTAGAAGCCCCCCTGGAAGGTTCATCTAGTCGCATGTGGGAAGCCAGGAGCCCTCGCGGAGGGCTTATTTTAAATGTAGGTTTTTTTTAGCGAATACAGTATTACAAACCGTCAAAAATTAAATCCAAGGCATATTTGAACAAGATTTTTTAGTATAATATGCAATAATTTTAAAATCCAAATTTCATTTTAATTTTTTGTTCACGGTTACAATAATTCGCAAAAAAATTAAAGGTTGGAAATTACGTATAGCGATAAGACCCCCTGAAAACACTATTTTACTTCGTTTTACAGTGTTTTATATCACGGTTCTAAACCTAATGCCGTTGGCATTACGTTTGCGCTAAAGTTAAACATCGCGGACATGTTTAACTTTAGCGCAAACGTAATGCCGGCAACCCTCCCGGAGGGTTCACTTCCAATATGTATGGCGGCATGGCGTATGAGTTCTATGAATAGTGGGTGGAGTCGAAAGTGTTAAGGAGTCATCCCGCCATCTCTTTCTGGGCAAATTCAAAATTCATTTATTAAAACTAGGCTGAGAATCAGCACTTTTCGAACGTCAAAATTACATAAGGCAGTCCCCCAAAACGCCCACCCTTCACCACTTCCTAGTGCTTAGCTGGGAAGAAGAAGTGGCGCAACAAACTCCCCAGCTGCTGTCTGTTCAGTTAGAAGATCAAAAAATAAGATTCTATATAAATAGTATTCAAAATAATTTACATTACGCAACACAAAACATAATTTAATTTATTAGCCATATATAAGCTAGCACACGCCAATATACCAAACAGAATCATCGAGAATTATACTCAGGCCGAAATAAAAACAAAACGTAAACAGAACTTAATATCTAAATAAAAGCCTCCAGGCATAAAAGGCGTGCCCGCTTACATATAGTTGTAACTGGAAGTTATAAATGATAAACTAGGACCATCGAGGTAAAATAAATAAAACAAATAGTTAATTAGTAATAACAATAAATAATATGATTCATTGTCGAGGTCACTAGCTAACCACATATTGCAATACAACTCATTAAAAAAACATTGTAATGAGAAGGTTATATGTCAACAATAAATTAAAATAAAAAGGGCCTGCCGCGTAGTTCTGTAGTGGCGATCGCGTAGTAGAAGACAAAGCTTTGGAAGGCCTCTCACAAGGTGGACCGGTGACCTTGTGAATGCCACTGTAATCTGCTGGATGCGGGAAGCACAGAACCAGTCGAAGTGGTGGTGCTTGGAGGCCTATGTCCAGTAGTGGACGTATTGTGCGATGAAGTGCACGGTTGAATAAATTAGGTGTTAGAACGTGGAAGTCTGGCAACGTTCAAAATAGGTTTTGTTCGTTTCGATTTCTAGATCTATCATGCGTCCGTCTCGTTTATTTGTCAGTTTATTTTTTGTTTTGTTGTCTTCTAATTTTATTTTATTTATATAACTATTGAAATATTCATTATTATTATTATCTTACACACATTTATTATATTTAATTATACATAAACACATTGCAGTATAAAACTGATATACATCCGTCACCTCACACTTTCAGGTGGTGGTTGGTTGAAAACCAGCGTCAGGCACTAGTTGTCTGGCATTTTTGCTGAACTAGGCCTATTTGGCGCAGCCGCAAGGCACACTTTCCTGCTAATCAAACATCGTGCGGAAACCGGCATGTCCTAGAACCAAAAATTCGAAGACATGTGACATCTACCAACCCGCACTGGGGGCGCGTGGTGGATTACGGCCCACTCCCTCTCACAGAGAGGAGGCCTGCGTCCCAGCAGTGGGAACAATACACGCTGATTATGCTAGTAGTTAACTCTGCAATCAGCATTTTGTTTTTGTTGTCATTTGCATTATGTCACAAGAGTAAATTACGCAATATTGTCTTTGGTCCGTGGCCTTGACACCAACCAATGAACAACATTTTTTTATTTTTTTTAGTTATTATTGGTTGAATGCGAGGCCTTTGGCTACTTTTGTATATGTGTATTTTATGTCTTTTTGTCTTTAAATGTGCGTTTTGTTTGTGCAGTATAAACAATTTTTCTTTCCTTCTTTTCTTATTTTTTTTCTATATCAACAAATAATAAAACGATAATATGGTACGGAACATCGTGTGCGAGTTTGTAGTTGAGAGAGATAGTTTTTATTAATTACCATTATGTTGCTCATAAAAGTAGGTGCATTACTAGTTTAATAAAACTTTATAAGCGTCCCATACTTTTATCCTTATAATATAGGTATGGCGACTAACTCTATTAGATTAAAAGTTAATCCTTTATCATGAAGGAACTCGCAGAGCTACCGTCGTTTTTTTCCTCCGGACTTTTATTAAAGTTTGTGGAGTTTGTTTAAAAATTACGTCACCTTTCTCGTTTGCTCTTTTTGTTTAAAAGTAGATTTTTTGAATGGAATTATGTTTGTGACTGTCAGTATATTAAAATCATAGAGTAGGTTTGAAAAGTAATGCCCGTTTTACGCGTAAAGCACGCTGTTGTATTTTCAACGATCGAGTCGCGCTGAAAGTTGAAAATCCAACGTATCGCTTAGTGCTAGTTGAAACGAGCATTAAAGCATTACCGGACACAGTGGTTGGCCAAATATTTAAGCAATTTCAAAACATTTTCCAGATCTACATTCTTGATACAATAGAGATCCTAATATTCGTCAGCGCCTTATTTCAACATTTCGGAAAAAAAGGACCAAAACAAACCCACTGTAAAACGATGCCAAAATTCTCCACCACAATGTTAACCTACATGGCACAGCCCCCATACAGTACAGCAACACATACAAAACAAAATGGTTGATAGCTGAAACGATGCGTAAGTTCGCGACTCGCGGCATGTTGCGAACTCGGGAAATTTGACGGGAACGCTTGTGGAATACTAAGTTATGATGGAAAATCTCGCTGCCTTTTTGGGTAGTCTACACTATGAAGGCTTTGTGGTTTTGCTTGTGGTGTTTTGAGTTACTGTTTTAACCCGTTGCATGGGCTAGAATCTCTCTATACTTTCAGTTATTGCGTTCAAACGCTGGTACTATTTACTGTTTTTTGGTTACCTCGACTTGCAATCTTCTTATTTTCTTGCAGTTTATGTAAATCTTAATTGGGTAGTTTAGAACTCCTGCAGTATATTACTTTCTAAAGTTATCGACAAGTAACCCACAGTGAGACATATTTATCGAAACAGTAACAAAAAAACAGGTTTTTAAAACATGGAACAGGGAACAGATATCTCGAAACCGAGAAAACAGTTCCTGCTTGTTTCGCCTGTTACACACGTTCCACAACCTACTACAACAGGCCAAATTAAAACATTGCCGATATTGCCATAGCAGTTTAACATAACAAGCTCTGCTCTATCTCGCATACGGATGTTTACTTTGTTAGAAAGAGATTCAAACGAAATTCAATGACCTGGAACAGTTTGGAACAAGCTGTTTACTCTTCTGACCTAATGTAATAGAAAGAGATAGCATCTGCTCTCTGCCTGTCACTGTTGTTAGCCTATTCGGATCTGTTGTAATCAAACAGTCTTTGGTTCCAATGTAACAGGCTGTTATTTTGGAACAGGATTTTGGAACTGTTTTTTCCCTGGAACAGGTGAAACAGGTTTCTAATTCTACCTGTTACAGACACCCACAGGGTTGCCTAGGTGTTAACTGTTACTTCTTTAAAACTCCTCCGTACGAAACTATATGGGTTAAAGGTTTATTAATGTTCTAATTGTGATTGATTGCCCTTTCTGCATGCAAAGAGGCTTTTGCCCTGCAGAGGGACAAGAATAGTACTCATATTTTATTTATTTATTAGTGCCTACTAAAGCTATTTGCAGATTCAACCAATTTAAAAATTGTGTACATACAGACACCACTTCCAATACTGTAGAGATAGTAATATTCTGTATGTTCTACAATATATAGAATATGTGCTTAACTCCGACATGTTATTGCTCCTCGTGTTCTATTGACACAAGTTACTTCTAGTACAACGACTTATACACGTTAGACACCGAGACATAAAATGTGTGAGTAACTGGTATTGAATTTGGTGACCAACAACTGAAACTGAAATTATAGCTGTCTTTTATTCACAGTCATAGGGTTATCTAAATAAAACCGGCCAAGTGCGAGACAGACTTGCACACGTAGGGTTCTGTACCACCGTACAATATTTACATCTTAAATTTAATCAATGACAAAGATAATTTTGTATTTCATAATGGTACTAGGAATTATTTTAGTTATTTTTTGTAGTTGTTGAACTCGCCCTTAATTAAATAAAATGTCTTATGAATCGGCGTTTTTAGTTTTTGTAGATATTTTATACAGTATATGGTACATCGTATACAGAAGTTTGAAATTCCTAACTTGTTTAGTTGTTGCGATAGAGCTCATACAAAAATGGTCTAAAACTGTAAATATTTATGTTTATTTTTTTTCTTCAATTTTAAAGATAAAAATAAATAAAAATGATATTTGTACTCTACTCGATGAGTTTAAAAAATTACACACCACAGGCCAGGGTAAGAATTTTCTTTTTCCAAAATCAAAATTGTATTGTGGGGACCCCTTTAATTTTTTACTATTTAATTTTTATTATTTGTTATTATAACGGCAATAGAAATACACAATCGGTGAACATTTCAACTGTCTACCAACCAACCAACTCCAACTGACAACCTAAGCTTGATGAGATACAGTCCGCACAGACGACAGACGACAGCGGAGGCTTAGTAATAGGGTTCTGTTTGGCTCCCTTCGGGTACGGAACCCTAAAAAGAGGGACTAAAGGATTTTGTCATTTATTTAAAAGGTAATACGCACTTGGAGACTCATGCATTCGTTTATGGGGTGTGTCTACAAACATATATTACTATGGCAGCTCATCATGTATTATCTATCTTCTACTTGTTTTTTTATTCTATATTATAAATTTGAGACATATAACAATGAGTTTAATTCAATCGACATTCTTTTTCTTAGTAAAAATGCATTTAGGAAGCAAATCCAAGCAACCCTTAAGGATCAGCAAAGTATTATATAATGACGTAATGTTTAATAATGTACGCACACAAATTTACTTTTTCTTATAAAAAATATAAAAAACAGATATGAGTTCTAGGACAATATCGGTTGTATAGGTAATGTATCTGTGTTACTAGATAGTTTTTAAATACTTTTAATTGTAATCTGTGGAGAACGTAGTGGGTAGCATAATTGTTTTAAAATGTAATATTTAAGATATTATGACTATTTCTTTATTGTGCTACTGTTTGTTTGTCCTTAAATAAATAAATTGAAGTGGCTTTTCGAGTCTGTCTGTGTGACCACGTTGTTCTTCTAAATTAAGCAACAGATTTTGATGCGGTTTTTATCATCATTTTTAGAAATGATTCCGAAAGCTGTATGTGTATAATACATTAACATTTAGCTTAGATATAATAAAGAAATTGACATGTTTTTTCAAGTCGGAAAACAGAGCGAATCAGGGGCAGTTCGCTAGTCATAACATAATTATATTGTATGTATGGTTTCTATATGGTTCTCACAACCGAGAGCTCGATGTATTCACCAAGCTTATTGAAGAAAAAAAACCGGCCAAGTGCGTGTCGGACCACGCACAAAGAAGGGTTCCGTAGTTGGGATGATTAAAATTTATCCCAAGAAAAAGCTTAACATTGTAGTTGAAAACCATGTTCCCCCATACAGTCCAACTGCAAATGTAAGTTTGTACGCACAATATTGAGTGATTTACCATGTTATTTTAAGACCATATACTTCTTATAGGTTTTCCTGTAATCTATAAACATAGAACTATTCTCTGGATTTTTTTCAAAATTTTAGGATCAGTAGTTTCGGAGATAAAGGGGGAATGGTCAATTTTCATCTATTTTCTTAAATATCTTTAAAAGTAATTATTTTATAATGATAAAAAAATGTATTTGAGATCCTCGCAATAAACCTTTTCATTTAATACTACATGCTACAGTAAGCAAAACTTTTTTTTTTAATTTTCTTATTTGCCCCCCAAAAGTGACTCTCATATTCAAAATTTATTTATTTATGTTACACGCCCGTGTTTGGGTCACAGAAATACATAAATGTACCAAATTTTAACTTAATCGTTCAATTAGATTCGGAGCAAATTGGCTGTGACAGACGGACAGACAGACAGACAGTTATTCCCAGTAGTCCTCTCTAATCGCACGCCATTTTACTCGACCGTCATGTTATCTAATCAAGCCCGCCATCCTTCGAAGAGTTTTGCTCCACCTAGCCTTACATTTGCCGAAAAAGCCGAGCGACTGACCATTGCAAACAGATCTTAACGTACAAAGCAGATCGATTCAGCCAGGTGTTTTATATCAGCAAGGACCACCTTCTTGTTTACGCCTAAAACATTATTACGTCACTAATCCAACAACCTCGAGGTCAACAGAGAAGTATAAGCTTTTATTACATTAATGCAATCTCACATTACTTCCAGAACTTTCTATCTGCGATCTTAGATAAACACCGTTCGTGTGGAGTTCTCCAACTCGTATTAAGATAAAATTGTCTCCCGCTCACACAATAGGGACACAAAATATATTAACACAGAAGGCTTCATGCCACGAGCGAAAGCTGACGCACGCACACATAGATGTCCAGTCGCAAGTGCGCTTGCACTCGCTGTACGTGAAGCGTGTCTATGTGTATCTATGTGTGCGTGCGTTTTCACTCGTTGTATGGAGCCAACCTTCTGTATCTATCTATTTTGTGCAGTAGGGATGTAAGGAAATTTGTTTATATACCGTACTTTATGGAAGAACGTTGTATCTGCATGTTATTGTTGCACGTTGAACTCGTTTGCTGAAAAGGAAATGTATTTAGATGCAGAAATATTTTCGTTGGTGCTTTTGTCAGGAATTTTTGTCAAGGCTTTGGACAGTATCCTGCTGTGCAATAAAAGTGCAATCGCTTCTACATTTGGTGATATCAAAATTGTGCTATTTGTTTCTCAGTTTATGGTTTTGTGGTTGCTAGTGTTATCTATTCTCACCTAAGCTTTGTGGTAAACCGTGGTCACGGGAAAGGTAAATGCTTTCTACCAAAAGGTTTGCGTTATCGTAAACCCTCCAAGGTACGGTAATACATTTCATTTCCAAACAAGATTAAAACTCATTAATAGTTCACCCTCTCATAACTACCTCCACAGAAAGGGTTAACTCAGTCTATAAGTACCAACTCCAGACAAATGGATTAATATTCCCCTTCCACGCCATGCATAGCAATAATCTACCCGTTTATTATTCACGTCTTTGGTTGTTCTGACTCACACAGTACAGGATATTCATACAAATTGGAGTTTTGAATATATTCCGTCTTTTTTTCGAGAGGTGAATTTTTTGGTCCTTGGAGTCTTAAGTTTATTTTCGGGTATGAATTGTTGGTCCTTCGAGGTTTTGCTTCTTTTGGTTCTTTTGGTTTTGGTAATGTATGTTGTCAATTTTAAAAAGTATAAGCTGGGTTGTGGAGGGCGGATAGATTGTCAGTCCACGTAAAATATTGGGATTCAGCTGTATTCGGTTACATTGGAAGCTGACCCCAACATAGTTGGGAAAAGGTTAGGAAATGATGATACGAGTAAATACTCGGAATAAAATAATGACTAAAGATTTGAAAAAAAAAATTGTTTTTTTATGTTTTATTTCACCGCAATTAAGTAACTGCCAAGCTTCGTGTATGGGACTAAAATAATAATAATATAAATTATTTAAAAAAATACAAGCATTTCACCATTTTGTATCCATTTATAATAACTTTAAGGTTGCAAACATTAGATCCACGCATTTGTGAGTCAGCCTTCAACGAAACTGTTTCTCGTCTCCACAAACTTTTCAATTAATCTTAATTATCTTTGAAAGTGAAACGTGGCTTAAATAAATTTTATAGATGGAACAGCCTGGAACAGCCTGGTGCACGTGAGTTGACACGGGGTGTCCATTTGTTGTAATTTTATGAATTGTTTCTGTGTTCTGGGTATTTTTTCAAGGTTGAGGTTAAATGTGGCTTGGAGTCAGAATGATTTTAAACATTCAGGGGTTTATTTATTAACGTTACTTATAGTTAAGTGACGTTCAAACGTCAAAACGTATAGGTAAACAGTCACTAATCATTACTTAACTTTAAGCAACGTTTATAAATAAACCCCCTTTTTTTTGGGTGGGAAATCATCAAATGACTCCTCCCGCTCTGGGCGGAGCGAGAGGGAGTGTCAGACTTTTACTGACTAAAACCCACCCGTGTTCCTTCCGTTGCCTGTGTGCCGGGGCCGCGATATCCCTTTCGGACAAACTCGCAACCCTGGCAGGCATTGGCCCTTACGGAACCCCGTCAGTTGGTGCTGACATCTCTTTGAGGCGCGCGTGGAACACAACGCGCCGTCGATCCGGGCCTGGTCCTAATCGGACGGCGAGCTACCCATTGCCCACCGTCCGCAAGCCCACGCCTACGGTGGCCGGAAGTCGGCTCGCGACTCCCGACGCCCGGGGCGTCTCCTGCTGTGACTAGGGGTGCGAGGGCGTGCATCTTGCATTTCCCTCGCGCGCTTCGCTTCCTCTTTCGCGAGCATTACTGCTTCGCAGAAGGAAGTGACGGCTTCCCATGCACTCTCGCTCAGGACCATGGCCTGAACCAGGGCCGGAAGCGAGAGATCGCCGCTGCCGATCGCCTCCGTGAGGACACGGCGGTGCCCCGCCCAAGCCGGGCAGACCTCCACCGTATGCTCCACCGTGTCCTCCGGGCGATCCACACAATGGTAACACCCGGGCGTTTCCTCCCGCTTTATCCTGAACAGGAACCTCCCGAAACAACCGTGTCCGGTGAGGACCTGTGTCAGGCGGAAGGTGAGGACGCCGTGGCGCCTCTCTAGCCACTCCTCAAAGAGGGGACTTATCGCCGCAATTGTGGCGTGCCCAGCGCTGGGTTGCGACAATCGCACTCTCCATGCCGCCATGAGATCCCGCCGGAGCTCTGTCCGCTGTGCCGTGATTTCTCGCGGCAGCGGAGTTACACCCCGGCGTTTCGCCTCCTCGCGCAACTCCCACATGTGCGCGAGGTCATAAATAAACCCCCTAAGGCTCTCAAAACGGTAAAGGTAACCGCATGACTTAGAACCAAAACTTCGAAGACAGGTGACACCCGCCAACCACCCTCACTGGGCACGCGTGGTGGAATACAGCCCACTCCCTTTCACAGAGCAGAGCCCTGTGTCCCAGTATTGGGAACGTTACAGGTTGGAAAATAATTTTCGATAAAAAAAACCGCTTCGATTGTTTCTTGAGCCTGTTATTTCAAAGTAGTCCACAGGAATGCTGTTTGGTGAAAAAAATACAGTGCATGGAAAATTAAATTAGTGCACAGTGCTTGGTAGAAACAGTAACATGTCATATTTTTTAATAATATCAAATAATCTAAGATCTAAAAACAAAAATTGCCAACGTCACCCAAAAAGCAGCCAAGCTTAAGTGGGCCTGGGCCAGAAACGTTTACCGTATGTCGTACGAGTCATGGGCCAAGTCTACCACCATGTGAGTCCCAGAAAACGTCCGTCGACATCGAGGCAGACCCAAGAGAAGATGGCGAGACGAGTTGATGCCTACAGTCAGGATTGGTCCACACAAGGTCAAGACACAGAGGAGTGCAAAGGAGCAGTGGGACAACAAATACTAAAAATAAAAATAAACAAATAGTGACCTAAGATCAAGGATCTAAACAGCAGCGTTTTTTGTTCTACTTTGATTAGCATTTCATAAACGCTAGGCCCACTAAAATGATTTTTGGTCTCTTTACCTAGCAAGTTCCTGCCTCCAAGTAAGTTGAAAACACCTACACTCCTTTCTACTCTGTAAGAGGTAGTTCTCACCCCTAACTAATAATTAAAAGTCGGCACGTCTATGGCGCCTGCTTGTGCATAAGTAATGTATTGTTTATAGTGCTATACGGTAGGCAGAGAGGGAGGTGATCTTAGTAATTTTATAAATGTCAAAGTTAAGATCCGCGTAATGTGTTTGTAACTCAGTTACGGTGTAAGATGTGATTGGATTTGGTTGACATTTGAAGTTAAGGTAAAATATCTTCCGGTATAGACGCATTTTACATGTATTTAACCGACTACAGACAAAACGACAGAGTAATGTTTTTTCAATTGTAAATACGTTTAGAGATGAGAAAAAGTAAGATGATGGTATGGGTGATTAAATTCCGTATATAAAATGGTCCTCAATTAATCTGCCAAGCCTTTTCCCAACTATGTTGTGGTCGGCTTACAGTCTAACCGGATGCAGCTGAATAACAGTATTTTACATGGAGCGACTGCCTATCTGACCTCCATAACCCAGTAAATGGGTACTGATACCCCTTGATAAGATTGGTTCTCAGACTTTCAGACTTCTGACGACTCGTAATGACTGTCAAAGATCCCCGAATGACCAACCAGGACCAACGGTTTAACGTGCTTTCCGTGACACGCAGGAGTCTCGGTATGTAAAGATGGTCACCCATTCACGGATCAACCCCGGCAAGTGTAGGTTAACCTGTTGGATCGACCCGCGCGGTTGTTATTACTTGGCCATGAGCTCCTCCGTAAATAAAATGGTCCTAAGCTTCACCACGTACATCATCACAAAATTTAGCCCAAAAGCACCAATAGCTGGGGCATACAGGTAGGTCTCCTCCTTATCTGTCGATATAAAGCTGAGCACACTTCTTATGAAAAATATGAACCAAGCAGTTTATGTTTTCAAGCGTCCTACTTTACGATTCTAAGAATATATTCCTAGAGCGATCCTCGAGGAACTTAACACCCATTTTCAAGCCTTTACGTAAACTTGAAGCAGGTATAAACTTAAGCGATTCTCATACTGCTGAAGTCCACACGCGTCGGGTTTCAGTTGTAAACAGTTTACGAGTAAACTTGTTAGTTCGGATAGAGTTGAGACTGAACAGAATTAAGCTTTGTGCTTTCTCTTAAATATAGTTCTCGTCTTGCTTACGGATTCATTATTCGTGTTTTGGTCCTTCAATACATAGTTTTAAACAAAGTTGCTTTTCGTATCTATGTAGAAACAAGCACAGATTAGTATAATATTAATTTAATAGTACTCGTAGAATTAATTAATAATAATATTAATTAATAATTTGTAATCTGGTTGAAATTTTATAGTATTCCTGAAATTAAAAAAACGTTATACAAAAAAAAACAACAGACTTCCAAAAAAATTCAATAAAAATTGTTTTAAAAGAAATTGTGCATATTGCATACCGTTAGATTGAACATGAACCAAAGATGTTTTCATAAAATTAGAACTGCTCTATCACTGTTAGTTTTTTTTTAACGCAGTTCAAAGTCGGGCTTTTGGTATTTATTCTTTATTTGTTTGTAGTTTATGGGCTCGTATTTACTTTTCTAGCAATCATCTGCATCAAATACGAATTTTATAAGATTCTACAGTTACTTTATATGAAGATAAAAATAAAATGTTGCCAGTTTTGTTGTTTTTATGTGAAATTATTGACGTTTGAAGTTCTGGCAACGACAAATTTCGAAAAAATAATAAAAAATAATCATTAAAAAAAATCCTTGTGGCCTGGGTCTTGTTATTGGGCCTAAAAACGTGGTAGACGACCTCACGGATCCGCCATTTTCGTATGTTGAACCTTCTGCCGAACAACCTGTATAACCTCCTCCTTTTTGGAAGTCAGTTAAACATGATTTGATTTAATATGGACATAAATGTTAACAAAAATACATAAAGAATCACATCTCAATTCAGCACACATAATAATTTTATTTTAATACGTTACCCAAGCTGATTCAGATAATGGTAATGGAATATTGACTCTATGATGATGTGATGACCGAGAAACCCGCTTAGAAAGAGGTCTTAGAAATCTGCTGGATACGGGAAGCACAGAATCGGTCAAAATAGAGAAATCGAGTAATATCTCTCAGTCATGCCGGTTTCCTCACGATGTTTTCCTTCATCGTTTTTGAAGCAAGTGATAATTATACAATACACACATGAATTCGAAAAGTCAGAGGTGCGTGCGTTGGGTTCCGAGCTCGAGACTTGGCAGTCCGACGGTCACACCACAAGGCTATCACTGCTCTTTTTAATCATTTCTTTTTAAATTACACACACACACACTAGCCTGCCGTGCAAATTGCAAAAATCGTAAGAAAATTTGAATATCGCGGAACACCTTAGTGTATCTCTCCCCTAAATAAAATGCTGTGAAAACATCTGTCTGAGAGATCGCTTAAAGTCAAAGTCAAATCATTTATTTCAAATAGGCCCTTGCAAGGCACTTTTGAACGTCAAAAATTACAAAAAAATTGAATTGATTCTAGTCGCCCCTTCCAAAAGGTAGTTTTCGTATGGAGAAGAATGGGCAAGAAACTCCACCGTTACTCTTTCAAAATGTTTTACAATATTTTGTATATATGTAGGTACATTAGTTATATAATTATATGTGAAGACGATGCATCTAAAAATAAAATAATAAAATGTACTATACCACAATAGGTAAAAAGAAATTTAAAAAGAGAGCAACAACAGAAACAAGCTTAAAAACTGAAATTAGACACTGTTATGATATACATTATCATCTGCTTTAACATTATCATAACATAATCAGGCTATAATATTATCATAACATAATCAGGCTATAATTTTCCCACTGCTGGGAAACAGGCGTCGTCTCTGTGAGAGGTTGTGGCCACATCCATCACGCGGGCCCAGTGCAGGTTGGCAGATGAAACATGTCTTCCAATTTTTGGTTCTAGGACATGCCAGTTTCCTCACATCATCTCGCTTTGCGTTCTCCTAATTATTTCGGGGTCGGCTTCCAGTGTAAAATGATGCTGCTAAATAACAGTATTTTTCATGGAGCGACTGCCTATCTCTCCTCCTCAACCCAGTTACTGGGTAACATGATACCCCTTGGTAAGACGGGTTGTCAGACTTTCAGGCTTTCGACTGCGGTAACGACGTTATATTTTTATTACAGAGAATGTATCTGTTGCAGTAAGATGGTTGAAGCCGAGATTTAGTTACGAGTGTATCCTTGTGTTTAATTCATAACAAAGATCGTAAAACTTTAGATTTAGTAGGTAAGTCTCATGTTGTTTCAAGATTCATCAAGTTTATCTAATTAAAATGATACCCAGCTGTTTTAAGATAACTTAATTTTAATATGTCTAAAAGCTTTGCCAGCAGCTGATAAAACAATAACATTTACCAAAACTTCTCATACATTAAAACTAAGGCGAATTTCATAACGGTGGTCTCAATATTTTGTATAAAAACTTTATACAAAAAAACAACCCACTGCCGAAAAAAAAGACACTCAAAGTGAAAA
Source organism: Agrochola macilenta (assembly GCA_916701695.1). Lineage (NCBI taxonomy): Eukaryota > Metazoa > Arthropoda > Insecta > Lepidoptera > Noctuidae > Agrochola > Agrochola macilenta. Next base: position 2,604,988 of record OU753576.1, read on the forward strand.
ATAACTTTAATTTCGGAAGTCGGTGTCTTTGGTTTTGAATTTTCGTTTTTGCCACCGACTTCCGAAATTAAAGTTATTTTTCACTTTGTAGTGTTTTTTTTCGGTAGTCGGTTGTTTTTTTTTTGTAAAAAGTTTTTATTTTTTCACTTTTTAGTTGTGGTACCTACCCCACACAAATTCGAATACCAGTACCTGCGATGTAAATACTAGGCACAGGATGTTATCATCATATCATCCACATACAGGAAAAAATTTTATCCACTGCGCAAATTTTGACAAATTAAACTTAAACGAGTTTTATTGAACATACTTTTTTTATTTTGATACGTCATAGTACAAAAAAAAAAAGTTATCGTTAACGAAAGATGTTTACTTTAAAAGTGGTTGCATGGCTACCCGGCGGCGAGCGGCGAAGCGGAACGCGCGAAAGTACCTACCTATCAGCTATGTGATAGCTCGATTCGCCGGCGTAGGTATTTACGTGGTTACAATACTTACAATGTATTGATCGCTAATTTTACCAGATTCGATCTAGACTTTTTTATGTTTAGGCCGTAACCTGAAGTTATTTGAAGAGTAATTCCAATTTTTCCTTCATACTTTAATGGGCTTAGGACCATCAAATTACAGAAAATAAAGCATTATTTTCAATTAAATTTACATTACTTAATACCTTATGCCGCTAAAATGGTCTTTTCCTTTCACGGGGTTAAGGATTCCATGGGCTCGCATTCGAGGTATGCTCTGTGAGCTGCTCGCAACCTTTCACCACTCAGTACATACACTCGCACCATCTCATAAAACTCGCGGTTAGTTAAGCCTGACATCGTGACCGGTAGGTCTGTACAAGTACGACACACATGCAGCGCGGGAAAGCGATTAGACGCGACGTCACACGACAGCGCGTGCGATGAGCGAACTGTCGGTCACAGCGCCCGGCGCGCGGGCGTCGCCTTGCCGCCCGGGGAGGGAGGGGAGGTTCAACACCGCCGCTTGGGCCGGCCGCCGAGCCTCGCGTGCCCATTGATATTATTACGAATAGATTGTGTCCATATTTTGCTGATTTAAAGTAGATAAAAAAAATAAAAAATAAAATTGAATGAATAATGGAAATGTGTACTATTACTGATTTTGAACCACCAAAAAGAATTTGCGCACTGGTTAAAAACTTTTCCCGTATAATAAGTGGGAAAAATACGTATTATTGAAGGTTACTCAAAAACTATCCAAGCAAAGTTAATAAAATTTATATCGGACCAATTCGGGAGCATACCCTTTCATACAAAAAAAGAATTTTCAAAATCGGTCCACAATTGACGGAGAAATCGACGGATATACATAAAAAAAATACATACGCGTCGAACATATAACCTCCTCCTTTTTGGAAGTCGGTTAAAAATATTAGCTTTAACTTTTTTCTCGCTTTCCTGCAATATGTGGGATTGATTTCGTGAGAAGGGACGGAAGTGTGTAACAGAAAGCCGGGGAAACGCGCGTTATTTGATTTGACCAATCAGCGTGCGCGGTTCTAGAGTTGGCCATCAGATGGTACCTACCCATTTTCCGAAAGGTTGGAACTGTGAGCTAAGATATCAGATGTTACACATCATATGCGACTAGTGTTAGGCACTTTTTTTTTTTTTTTAATTCTTTCTGGCACCTCTAGTCATGAGCGATCTGAATATTAAAAAAATATTTGACCTAGGTCTTAAATATATTTTTTGAAATATTCATTGCAGTGTGACTTTTTCGATTCATATGTACTTTCTGAGTTTGTCTTGGACATTACTGACATCGGTGAAGGAAAACATCGCGAGGAAACCTGGACTTATAGTTAATATAAGTCTGAAATCGCCAACCCGTCTTGAGCAAGCGTGGTGATCGATGCTCGTGCCTTCCCTGTATGAGAAGAGGCCTTTGCCCTGCAGTGGGACAGTAACAGGCTGATATTATTATTATTTATTCATTGCAACACAGGTATAACCCATTGTACGAGTATGTACTTTCACGCCTCCTCCGTGAATAGACCTGTGTTGCAATTACTATTTCAAAAATGTATTTTGGACACAATGCATACCCATGAATGCAAGCCTTAGATTCTCATTCAATTAATTATAGCCGATGACCATTCATCTTCAAAACCTCAATTAAACTATTTAAACGTAGTCTAGATCAAGTCCTCTCAGGTCCTCCAGACAGAAACAAGGACCACCCAAAGCCTTTACTGGCTGCATTGCGTCCCAACCCTTACTCCATGGCCACGAGCTACGCGTCTTGTGACAGGACTGCGGAGAAAACAAATGAAAAAAGAAGTTGTTTAGAGCATGCCACGAATCACCGCGACGTGAATTGCGAAGCGTCAGTCGGAAACAAGTGACGCGTGCGCATGTCGCTTGATGCAAGTCGCGTCGTAAGCCGCATCGCTCGATACCGTGAACGTGGCCTTAAGCAGACTGTCGCAGACAATTGCAGTGAAAAGTATAATTTTGCGAGACATGTCGAGTCATGTCGCAATAAGTTTCAATAGCCGACAACTTGGAAATGTTCAATATTGCATTCTGTGACACGCTGTGAGAAATGAAAATATTTTGAGATTTGTGAACTTCACTTTCTATTGTTTTTGAATGTTTGCGTAGCATGCTTTATTTACTTTCAGTCTGTAGTTACCTCTGAAATTTAGGTGGTTGATAGTTTTTTTTTATTAATTTTTTATTTTATTTTAATACAGAGGTGTTACTTAATACTAAACTCGCCAAACTTTTACGTTTGATGGCGAGAGGCGCTCTTTTACATAACAATAAACCTTACGCACATACCAACCTATCATATTAACAAGGTTTTAAATTTTATTTGCTATCCTGTATAATGTTTTTTAATTTTGTCTTAAGTGATCCTTTACAAATTTTTACTTTTTCTCTTAATAAATCTACTTTGTTAAACACTTTAGGTACCAAATACTTAGATGCTCTCTTACCATAATAATTTGTTATCTGTGGTTGAACCAGATTGTTATCTCTAACCCTACGTGTTGTACTTGTTTGTAACATTAACTTTATATTCTTCATTATTATAATATTCCAGACCTACCAAATAATCTACTTTAATACCTCTTTTTTTTTAGTAATGTGTCCCTTACTCCTTCACCTCGCGTCCTATTCGTCATTGCTGGGGGTCGTGAAGTCATCTTTTGTTTGATGATGTTTCGCTATCAGTGCCTGCCCTTGGCATTGTGAAGCGCATCATGGAGTTACTATAGGATGTGTCCCTTACTATCGGTAGAGAAATCGGTTGACAATCAGTAGGTCCTGTATGTGCCCCTGTGTATATGTAGTTAAGCTATGCATGATGCAATAAACTAGATTATTCTGTCATGAAGATTTATGTCTATCCTCAAATGTTGTGAAAAATCTAAGCTTTGCTTCGATCACTTATTGGTAGATTAATCTATCTAGCACTAGGAATTTCTTGGCCTCCGCCATTATATCGCATAAATTACCGTATTTTTTTAATGCGTTGCTCTAGAAACATGTTTTTTTTTTAGCTCCAAGAGACCATAGACCTACGTATATGAATTTCAACTGATACCTTCACGCGTTCCTGAGAAAAAGTGTCTTGACAGACTGACCGACAGATATACGGACAACGAAGTGATCCAATAAGGATTCCGTTTTTTCCTTTTGAGTTACAGAACCCTAAAAATCAATTATCAAATGGCTCAAAACTAATTTTAAGTTAAGTAATGCTTGAGTGTGAAGTGTGATATCTGTAATAAGGTCCTTATAGTGTTCATTCTTTACTTGATTAGTAATGTACGTAAGTGAATCCATTCGTAATTCATATGAGAAACAAAGAATCTCATACCGTATTATTTTCACACAGATTACACCTGACAAGTCTTCCCAACATAATAATATTTGCTCCTGTACCTACATGTCACTTATTATTATTTGCTCCCTACTTATTTCGCAGAACAGACAGCTAAGCAGTAATAAATATTCTGAATACTTTATAATACGACCACAGAACGTGATCTGGACCGTGTCCAAGTTCCAAAACAGTTTACTCTTGTTTTGCGAAGCGGTGCAAGTCAAGAGTGGGCTCTAAATAATTATACAAAATTCATTAGTTGGGAGTTCAGAAAAAATGCTAATGTTGCAATTGCAAATGGCTGATTCCTCTTACTGTCATACTACTATTATTCATTAAAATGAACACTATTACTGTTTCAAATTTTAACTATTTTATTTAATGTACAACACAAATACAGCTTCTTTGATTACACAGGTTTTTATTTTTATTATTTTGTATATGTTCAAGCCTATGCCTATGCCTATGAGCCCTATCAACCAATGAAAATGAGCCTTTAATCCACAGTATTTAGGTATCTATTTCTATCCACAGTATAAAACAAAGTCGCTTTTTGTGTCTGTATGTCATCGTCATCAGCATCATCACCGTCACCACTTCAGCCAAAAGACGTCCACTGCTGGACATCATGCAAGCATCGCAACTTCGACCGGTTCCTGCGGCTTTCACAAGGTCATCAGCCCGCTTTGTCTGGCCTTCCAATGCTACGTCTTCCGGTACGCGGTCACCACTCCAGAACGTTTCGGCTCCATCGGCTACCTGTTCTGCGAGCAATGTGCCATGCCCTCTGCCACTTAAGTTTGGCAATTCTTCAAGCTATGTCGGTTAATTTAAATTGTACCCAGCATGGTAAGTGGAGGTGGGTTGCTAGTAGTTACATAAAATTATTTAGATAAAAAGTGACTCTTGCTACGACACGATAAAGTACAATTCAGGTCGCACAGCGCTAATTACCTACAGTTATAATCACTTAGAAGTTGCCTCTCTGTCTATCGCGTAACTCTAAGATCTTCTGACTACGTTGCACTTACTGAATTGGTCCGATATGCGGAGTAAACATCTGTATTCATATGTGACTCTATGCGAGGTCAAGGAAATTGTGTATCAAATTAACTACCAACTGAAACTGTCCGTATATTCAAATCACAACTGTCATTCTTTGACAGTTGTGTGATACGTCTTTAACACGGCAAACTGACGGAGGATATCAACAAATTTTACTGACTATACACACACACGCACACACTTACACACTTTACTTAATTCAACACTAGCTGCACCCCGCGGTTTCACCCACATAAGTCTCGATCCCGTGGGATAATCGGAATAAAAAGTACCCAATGTCCTAATCAAAGTAATGGACTACCTATGTGCCAAATTTCATCCAAATCCGTTCAGCGGTTTTAGCGTGAAAGCATAACAAACAAATATACAAACAAACTCACTTTCGCAGTTAGGGTTCATACAAACTCTTTGATAAACTCCGGAATATATACCAACGAAAAAAAAAAACCACAAAATCTTTTCAAGCGGAAATCTAAAGTTCGTTCTTTAGACCACTTATTCAAAATTCATCGAATACGACTAAAAACTGAAAACTTGATCGTTCGAAGTCAAACATGGACTTAACACAAAGCCAGCTTTTTGACTAGTACACGATGCAGAGATACTCACACAGAGTATTAATAGTGACAAGGGTTTTTTGTACAGCTTTAGATAGCAAATAATTTAATTTAATGTTTTATGTTGCATAATGTACATTATTTTGCATAACTACTATTGTATATAATCAAGTTTTTCAAACTGAACAGACAGCTGTGCTGCTGGGGAGTTTATTGCGCCACTTCTTCTTCCCAGCTAAGCACTAGGAAGTGGTGAAGGGCGGGCGTTTTGGGGGACTGTCTTATGTAATTTTGACGATTGAAAAGTGCTGATTCTCAGCCTATTTTGAATAAATGACTTTTGAATTTGAATTTGATACAAAGTGCCTACAGTTTTAAAAATTGGCCGAGTGCGAGCCGGACTCGCACACGAAGGACTCCGTACCGTATTAAGATCGAGCAAAAACCGCAGAAAAAAAACACGTTTCCTTTAATTATTAACTTATTTAATTTTTATTATTTGTTGTTAACAGCGCTAATAGAAATCCACAATCTGTGAATTTCAACTTGAGATACAGCCCGCTGACAGACGGACGTACGGACAGCGGGGGCTTAGTAATAGGGTTCCGTTTGGCACCTTTCGGGTACAGAACCCTAAAAAGACAAAGGTTGCCAAGGTTGCCTGGAAGAGATCGCAGTAAGCGATAAGGCCGCCCATTGTATATTTTGTAGTGTATTACTTTTTCTTTATGTAATGTATAATCTGGTGTACAATAAAGTATATATAAATAAATAAATAAAGATATCCTGTACCTTAATTACGTACTTGTACCTTAGTTTTAATCACAATCTAAGGGTTTTAAAGATTTAGAATGTTCATTGCTTAATAGTTTTGAATAATATTCTCTCAACAACGTAAATAACGCAATGAACATTGTATAACTGTCAAAATGCACTTTGTATGTTTCGCTATTTTAAAGTGTATTATTAATTATTGTCTTGCCAATAGTCATAAATGTCTTTATTTTCTAAATTTTATTTTTTGTATATTGGCACCTTATATTCTATATTCATGTATTTAGTTATTATTTTAACGTGTTTTTGTATTTTGTGCTATGCTTTTGTGTGCATCAAGTATACGATTTATCTATATATCTATCTAAAATGAAAGACATTGCTATTAATTGTCATTTTATGTGTGTTACGCAATTACCCCGCTGGTCTACAAAATACATCATGATTAATGCTGGTCAAGTCTACTTGACTACAAACCATTTTTTTTTACCTGTACTGTCCCTCTGCTGGGCAAAGTCTCCACCATACTTTGCCACTCATCTTTGTGTGCTGCCTTTTCTAGCCAATCAGTCAAGAAAGAGTCTAATTTCGGAAGTCTTTGGTTTTGAATTTTTGTTTTTTGCCACCGACTTCCGAAATTAAAGTTATTTTTCACTTTGTAGTGTTTTTTTTTCGAAGTCAGTTGTTTATTTTTTTTTGTAAAAAGTTTTTATTTTTCTCTTTTTAGTTGTGGTACCCCACACAAATTAGCATACCACTACCTGCTATGTAAATAACAGTGACAGGAAGTTATCATCATATCATCCACGTAATTATAATAAGTGGGAAAAATACGTATTATTGAAGCTTACTCAAAACCTACCCAAACAAAGTTGATAAAATTTATATGGGACCAACCCAAATACAAAAAAAATAATTTTCAAAATCGGTCCACAATTGATGGAGAAATCGGCGGACATACATAAAAAAAAAACACATACGCGACAAACAAATAACCTCCTGCTTTTTGAAATTCGGTTAGTAAAAATCTGGGAGTTTTAAAGAGTGTAAGTAAACAGTTATCTTCTTGACAAGTATGCTTCATTATTGACTGCGGAAAAACCTTTCTCAAGCTTGTCTCATTCATACGTTAAGTGTACTACTAATAGCTGTGCAGTAATTAAATTTGTTCAGGAAAGATTATAAGAAAGTTGGCGTACGGGGGTAATTTCATCGGCTTTTTCCCGGGATCACAGTATGTGAGAAACTTTTCAGAGATTAAGGCTAAGTAGGTTTACTCTTTGGAAGACTGCATGCCTTTATTCATGACCCCCTTACTTTGTGCAATAAAGAACTACCGTAGAGTACTGAGTTGGGAATTTTTCTAGTTTCTCGCTGTTAGAGTCTGTTTTTCCTTATTAAGTAAAATTAATTGGCCAGTGAGTTTAAGAGCGTGTATTCTGAAAGTGGGCAACGTCACAAATTGCCTCCAAATATTTCGCTGTTTTAATTAATTTGAAAATATTACTGTATGGAAATATGAAATAAGGCTAACTAGTGAACTAAAATATTAATTGATTATTTATTTCCATATGGGAGAACATGTTTTTCAACTACAATGATAAGTTTGGTTTTGGAATAAATTCATCCCAACTGCGGAAGTCTTCATTGTGCGTGGTCCGACAGCCACTTCGCCTGTTTTATCATTAAACGATGGGTATTTCTTTACTGGTTTAGTTTTTGAGTGGGTACATACTTGTGTTTTTTTTTACTTAACTATCAGTTTTAGTGGCTTATACATCTACCGTGCCAGGCATATGTTATAACCGGATGTGGCCCGTGACTTAGTCTGCTTTTATTTTGTATAACATGTCTTTTTATCCGTTGGTCCCGGTTATCATTCTTGGACCTTTGACAATCTTTACAGGTCGTCAGAAGCCCGAAAGTCTGACAAACAGTCTTACCAAGGGGTATCGTGTTTCCCAGTAACTGGGTTGTAGAGGTCAGATAGGCAGTCGCTCCATGTAAAATACTGGTATTCAGCTGCATTCGGTTAGACTGGAAGCCGAACCCAATATAGTTGGGGAAGGGCTAGGCAGATTGATGATCACTTTTTATGCAAGAATTCAGGATGGCCTATAACGTTCTCCGGGCTCCGGGCTACTTGTCTGCCATATTTTATTACGATCGATTTACTGGTTTAGGGTGAAACATAAAATGCAGTCAGAGTTATAACTGACTTCCAAAAAGGAGGAGGTAATATGTTCGTCGCGTATGTATGTTTTTTTTTTTAATATGTTTGTCCACCGATTTCTCCGTCAATTGTGGACCGATTTTGAAAATTATTTTTTTGTATAAACGGGTATGCTCCTAAATTTATCCCATCATTTTTTTATTAACTTTACTTTGATAGTTTTTGAGTAAGCTTCAATAATACATATTTTTTTCCCTCTTAGTATATGTGGATGATATGATGATAACTTCCTGTCAGTGTTATTTACATAGCAGGTAGTGGTATTCGAATTTGTGTGGGGTAGGTACCATACATAAAAAGTGAAAAATGAAAACTATTTACAAAAAAAAAACAACCGACTACCGAAAAAAAACACTACAAAGTGAAAAATAACTTTAATTTCGGAAGTCGGTGGCAAAAAACGAAAATTCAAAACCAAAGACACCGACTTCCGAAATTAAAGTTATTTTTCACTTTGTAGTGTTTTTTTTCGGTAGTCGGTTGTTTTTTTTTTATAAATAGTTTTAATTTTTCACATGTGAAAAATAACTTTAATTTCGGAAGTAGGTGGCAAAATTTGGATTTTTGTAATTTTTTTTTTAAATATTATTCGTATGGATTATTTTGAACATTTATGTCTAATTCGGTTCCCTACAAAATGGTTGAGCTGGATGGTGCTGATCCACGCGTCATGTTCGTGAACTGCCGCCGTCAGGTTAGACTGGTCATCTCTTAACTGCCAGGGCTTATTTTTATTTTTATTCATTGTTTTTGATTATTTTTTACTTTATTCTCACATATAGATGCAACAAGAATAATGTACCCAGGATTTTGTAATATCTATACTTAAAAGAATGTCATTGGATTTTCTTACCCGTTCTTCTCCATAGAGTTCTACGTTTTGGAATGGGCAACTAGCTTCAACTTTCTGACTAACTGACCGACTCTTTGACAATTTAAAAGTGTCTGTAAATGGTTTTATTGAAATAAATGCTTTGAGTTTAATTTATTTTTATGGTCCTTGCGTCGTAAACTCGCAAGCTAATTTTACTTCATTCTTGACGTCTTAATGAAAATAAATTCCTGGAAATTCTGTACGTATTATCTTATTACAACATCAAAACAAAACCAGGATTACTTGGGACAAAGTGAATTACGAAAATTTCACCTGAACCCGCTAGCAATAAAGACGTAGATACTGTGTGTAATTAATAATTAATCTTCGTCAAATTATATCTTCACATAATGTTATAACTTAATTACGTGATCATTATTCGAGTTCGTGGAATGGTTCTAATAATATTGTTAATACGTGTTTATTTACGTGAAACTAAAGTAACAGTACAGAACGCCACCTGCCATACTCATTTTGCCTCGTTTACGTTCATACATCTGGTAACACACGCACGCTAGTTGCGAGTACTACGCACTTGACCTTTCTGAAATACATCACCAATAAGGTCACTTTATGTCCTTCTAGGTCCCCTCCTACTATTCCCGGCGTATCCACTCACATCTGCCTTGTAATAGTAGTTTATGAAACTATTGCATAAAGAGGGGTATTAAAATACGAGTGTGTGTTTTTATTAGTATTACACGAGTGTTTTAATACCTAGTTATGTGCAGTTTCATACAATACTATATCTACTCATAAATTGGGATTGAACCTACCAAATAAAAGATCAAGAATAAAGAAAACCCACGAAATTCAGTTCAACAAAACGTATGAATGGCGCTTGCTGCCTGATGTGCTGGGTGCACATCGCCGCGCATGCGCTAGAGCGGTGCTGCTGTCCCCCGGTAACGTTCCATTGCAAAAGATGATGGAATAGTTATTTATGCTACAAGTGCTAAGGTAAGGTAGTCGAAGGTAGGTGATTTCCGACGAGTGGCATTTTTATTCACGAGCGAGCGGAGCGAGCCGGAAATCATCTTACGCACGTATATCATACAACGTTATACTATGCATTGTGCGAGGTAAAAAATAAAACGAGCGAGCCTTATGGCAGTCGCCTATGATGTGTAACATCTAACATAATTATGACGACGTATATAAATGATAAAAACAACAGTCATGACTTTGACTTTTGACTTTGACTTCGACTTCGACTTCGACTTTGACTTTGACTTCGACTTTGACTTTGACTTCGACTATATCGTCATCGTCACCGCCATCGTCATCCCCATCGTCATCGCCATCGTCATCTCCATCGCCATCGCCATCGTCATCGTTAACATCATCATCTGATTTGTAAAACTTTTATCAAATAATAAAATCTCTGAGACGAGATGGGCTGACGACGGCCTCAAAAATTAAAAAAAAACAGAAACGTAAAAAGCACGAATGAAAAAAAGTGACATTTTCCGCACAAATTTACTGCTTGGAAAAAGCTCTTTTCGAGCAAATGCATTGTAAACTCCTTGGTGATATTAACTTTTTGGATTTGCATTGTATCGTAATAGAAAAAAAAATGTTTTATATCATTATTTTGTTAGAGAAAAACTGTTATACCTAATAAGATTCTATTTTTAAATTTCGGTATTGTGTTTATAAAGTATGTCAATACAAACTCGTTTTGAAGTATTTAATTCGAATTTTACGTAATGAGAGTAGATAGGTAATAGTATATTATGCAATTAGTGAATAAAGCACGGATTTAAAGCGAGGGCCATAGATGAATCACGAGCAAGAGAAGGATTCTAACGACTGAATCACGACCGTAGGGAGTGATTCATGATGATTGAATCACGAATGTAGCGAGTGATTCAAGTGTTAGAATCCTGAGCGACGCAAGTGATTCATGGCCCTCAATATAAATGCGTTTTATTCAAGAGTTGCATACTATACTTTATACCATGACTACGAGAAAAAGAAAGATTTAAGCGAAAATAGACATTTAATGAAGAAAAAAGGAAGGTCAAATTAATTAAAATGCACATTAAAATTAGAACAATTACTAAAATTAAGAGAAACGTTTCTTATTATTATTATTCAGACAGTCAACTTGTGAAGCGATATTCATGTCCTGTGTATCGTGTATTTTTTCACAAGGAGGTTGTATAGCATTGAGATGGAGGTCCAATATATTGGTGTATTCTAAATTCAAACACCAAAATAGTGATTAAAAGACCTTTTTATTCACTGTTTTCAGTGAATAAAATAAGCTTTTTAGAGGGGGAATGGTATAATAGTAGATTATACAACAATTGAAAAAAAAGGGAATTTAATTCGAGGGACTAAGTTGGATCCCGAGAGCAGCGAAGGATTCTAGATTTGAATCCTGAGCGGAGCGAGGGATACAAGGACCGAGATAAATTATTTTTTCACGAGTTGTGTACTTTTTACCATTGACTGCGAGAAAATAATTAGTAGTAAAGTATTTATATTTATCTGTCGTAGTTGTAGTATTTATATGACTGCCTCGTTGGTCTAGTGGTCGCAAGCGCTACTGCTGAGCATGAGGTCCTGGGTTAGATTCCCAAGTCGGGCAAAGTATTATTGGGTTTTTCCATCAGAAATGTCTCAATAACAGCCCGGAGTCTGGAATTGTGCCCGGTTGATGGCAATAGGCTCACCCCCTATTACATGGGACTTAAAAACACTGGCAAAATGTGGGTGAACTAAAGGTACGCCTCTGCCCAACCCTTCGGGGAAACAAGGCGTGATGTTATGTTATTTATATGTATCACATTTTTGGCGGTATCAAATTTTCTACCATAATTGCTGCTTTAGAACGAAATGATTTCGAAGTCAGTGGTATTCAGTGTCTCATTTTCAAATGACATTAAATTATAAATAAATAAAAATCTTTATTGCAGCCCACATAATCCATAAAAAAACACGATTTTTTTATATAAATTAAAATTTAAAATTAATACAACCACGATAACAGATTGAAAAGAACCTAACTAAAGTTGGCGGCATATGTTTTTTTTAAATTTAGTTGTAAAGCTTCTAGGAACGAATAGCTCCATCTATCCAGCCAATAGGTACTTTCAGTACGGTTCATTTATTTTTGTACATAGTTTGTATAGTTCGTGCTTGTTCCAAATTCAAAATGTTTTTATTCTCTTGTGAGTAAAAGACAGTTTTATTCACTGTTATCGATGAATAAAATGCCCTTTTTCGAGTGACAATGGTAAAAATGCCTTTTTTTAGTCGCCTCTCATTTATCCTCTCAACATGACCAAACCATCTAACCATATTCTTTTTGTACTGTAGTTTCTGCCTACCCCCATTGGAAGAACGCGTGAGCTTATGTATGTATGTAGAAAGTTACAATAGGTTAGTCACATGCTACGTTACTGTGCTAGTTACTGTTATTTATTTGGATGATAGTTTTCATCTATATCTATGAATATCTATATAAAAGTCGCGTATCGTGTCAGTCTGTGTGACCATCCTAATTAATAACATTATAAATTTAAAAAAGTGTTGTTTTGTTTATTGGATTGTTTGTTTATTACGCTTTCACGCAAAAACGGCTAAACGGATTTGTATGAAATTGAGTACATGGGTAGACCATAAGTAGGATATTATTGGGCATTCTACCCCACCTTCCGTTCCATCGGCTCACTCCGTTCGCCTCGTCACTCTCGGTGGAGTAGAGTGCCCAATAATATAAATGAAATTTTACATAGTAATGTAAAATACTGGTTCGGCGCCTATTCCACCCGATGGAACGGAAGGTGGAGTAGAAATCTTACATAGTGTAGTAAAATACTGGTTCGGCGCCTATTCCACTATTTTAGTTCTAAACCGCAATATTACCTTACCGTTACCGTATAAAATTATTACCGATGGCTTACCTCGATCAACTGCTGCAGATTCTCGGATTGAACACTAAACCACGACTTTAGTTAACAAGTTTTATAACAACAAGTTTCACACATATCCACTACTTTACTTGACTAGTTTTATAACAACAAGTTTCACACATAACTCGTTTACTAATTGAACTATATGAACATAGTAAGCTAAAATTCAGGACAGATTGTCTCATGTCTCTTCACAAAGCAAGAAATAGGCTGCACCTACAGGAACATGCCCATTCTATTTCTGTGACCCCAGATTGGGCACCAAGGACATCCAAATGTTAATTTAATTTATTCGTACAGCTAATGAGCTAACACTACCTTACACGTTAACAATCAACTACTGGTTGCTCTGCTGTTACTCCGCGTTGCGCTTGATTAATTAAGATGCTTTCACACTCATACATTCGCCTTCGAAACGGTTCATGCGCCGTCCCGTGGTTATTTATTGTGCTATACTCTTTGTAAACCGCCTGACGACGGCGTCGGAAACGATCGTATTAATTTTTCACAGTATAGGTGTAAGTGAGTCTTTACAATCTCAAAGACTGCAAAATTGCATTATGTAAATTTGCTGAATTCGAACTTTATCGTTGTTACGTGAGGTGTTATGTGTGAATATTTTTTATGTATTCAACAATTATATTGTAAGATGATCGCCGCACATGTTGCAGTCTTTGATTAAAATTTGATTTTTATAGGATTTCCTATTTCTCTCTCTTTTGTTTATTATTTTCATGTATTATATTATGATGTTAGTTTTATCAATCTAGGATTCTTTGAAAGATGATTCTTAATTCGGTACTGAACTTTTGTATGAAATGATTATAAAAAGTTCGTTTTAGCCGTTGGATGATTTTATAACAATTTAAAGTTTACTGCAACATACCTGTGAACTTACTTTTTGATACGGGTTCGTTTACATATATTGTTCTACACATAAAAAAACAAAGTTTTCAGGATATCTTACTTTCGGCTCATCTTAACTTGCAGATTTATTTTTTTAATTTCAGATAGATTTATGTTGTCATGCAGAGTTTTATAATACGGTTTATTAAACAAACATACATACCTTATTATAATACCTATTGTATTTATTATAAGTAACAGCCTGGTATCGGCTTCGTCTTTGTCGGCGAGCGTTAAAGCTGGTTTTATATTTCGTTTCTCATGATAAAATTGCAATTTGACAGAAGGGGTTTTCAATCAATACGGTTTAATTTGTCGTAAGTAACATAAATTAGTCATACACCTGTGAGTACATGTAGTTAAGGTTTAATTTTGTTATGAGGTAAATATTGCTGAAATGGTATTTTTTTATGTATATAACCAATCAATTTCGATCATATAATTACATTCGCTCCAGTATCTTCCAGTGATCTACTTACCGTTTTCGTTACATAGTACGTCATCCTACAACTATAAAATGTGAGTAAGTACTACTAAGTTTACTGAATATTTTAATGTTTAATCGGTACTCAGCTACGGACCTGGTTTCTGCCTGCCGGCTGGTGTACCTATCACCTTCATACCATCTATGTCATCTTCTAGCGAGCTATATTCCATTGAAACTTTCCTCTCCATAATTATTGAGGTTGCTTATAGTTATAAAATTAATCTTAGTGTGTTCTATTTCAGGTCTGACTTGGAATCGGAATACCAATCACCACGGTCCACAGCTGCAGTAGCCGAGGTGACAAAAAAGCAGCCTAAGAAAAATACGGTGAAGCGCCAAACATCTGAAAGCATCGCCCACCCGTCAAACTCTAAGTCAAGGTAATTTATATTACTGCTTGTATGTTTAGTGTTTGTTGCGTATGATAACTCAATTAAAATGTTATGTGCACTGGTACATGATGGTTAGGGAACTTGGAACTGAAACGCAGACAACGGTAAAATCAATTTCCGATTATATTCAATGCAGGAATGTTGACAGTTACTTCATTAGATATTATTATTGAAATTATTATAACCAAATATATACCACGTTTATTGCGTTTATCACGCTTTGTATTCCCCATAGGATTCAACAGAGGTATATAATACACCTTAATTTCGGTAGTTATGAAATAAATGTAAATTGTTATAAATGAAAATATGTGTAATTGTTTACAGTAAAAGACGTAGCTTGAGCTCGGACCTCTTTGGTCTGGAGGACGTACAAAAGACGACGACCTCAAGCGGGGACTTCGGTTCATCGCTCATCACCCGTGTCGCCAACGGTAAAGTACGGCGAGCGGCAGACCTTAGGGGAGACTTCTACGTGGAAGTCAAGGTTTATTTGATAGACGAAGTTGCCTCCACCCCCAAGGAAGAACGGTGGAAAAAAGCCCAAGTCGCTTTAAAAGCACAGTTAGATCGTAACACTCCCCAGTGGGACGGGCTGCAAATGTTTATGAGATCAACTCACGAATTGTTTGACAATTCCGAGGCTGTCTTTTACAGCGATAGTATAAAATAATGTAGTTTTAAATTGATGGGGACACCAAATTAATTGTATCGATTATTGCAGAATCTAATGTATGTACTCATGTAAATCTAAACCTATTTTAGCATAAAAAAATTACTGACGTAATAATTATCTAAAATGCCTTTCTGTACCGTTTGTAACACCTCTGTTGAGCGCAGTCACTGGACAGGTCATCTACGTAGTACTAATCATAAAAACAAAAATATTTCGCATTTTTGCGAAGGTGTTGAAATAATCCATTCTGCATTTCGTAATCGTATAGCTTCTTATAGAATTGTCGATCCGTCTGAGAATTGTTCAATAGAATCGTTTTTTAATAATACTGAGAACAAAATTAAAACGTTAATTGATATGTCTCTTAAAGAACACACTTGTCTAAAAGTTAACTTCGAATATTTCGCTTTGTTTTTAATGGTTAAAAATGATTCTCAGGAGATGAAATCATTTGCTACAAAAAACTTTACTTTGCATCAGAATTATGAGTTGGATTCATTAATGGTTCAAGTCAAAAACACTGTAACAAAAAAGATAGAAGAATTTCAGGACCGGGATAGTGGATGGACGTTCCTAAACAATTCCCATTTGGAAATCAATGTTAACAAATATCAACCTTTGCGCGGTTCAAGTTTTGTCGAATTGCCTGCATCATTAAAATCTAAAAAAGCATGTATTAATATCCGTAATAATGATGAGTATTGTTTTTTATGGTCCGTTGTTGCTGCTTTATATCCAGCTAAAAGTCATCCTGAAAGAGTATCGTCTTACCCTGATTTTCGTAATGTATTAAATGTAAAGGATATGTCATTCCCAATTAATTTCTCAGATGTTACGCGATTTGAAGAGAATAACCCTGAAATTTGTATTTATATTTATGGTTTAAAAAATTATACCATCGTAGGACCTCTTTACAAACCAAAATCCTTAAACGGCAAGGTGATTCATTTACTTTATTTCGAAAGTGATGATTTATTACATTACTGTCTTATTACAGACTTGCCACGACTTGTTAAGAATCAAATAACAAAACACCACAGTAAACAGTACTTTTGTGATGTTTGTTTAATGTTTTTTAATTCATGCGACGATCTTAGTTCACATAATTGTGGAGGTGTCGCCACGGAACTGCCTCCAAAAGGTTCTTTCATACAGTTTGAAAATTATAACAGAAAGCAGACTGTACCATTTGTTATATACGCAGATTTTGAAACAATGCTAGAATGGTATGAGTCCTGTGACCTTGATCCCACTAAGGCGAGCACTGTAACGCGACAGCGACACGTGCCTATAGCTTACGCTTACCATATTACGTGTGCGCTAGACGAAAGCCACAATCGCTACGTTTCTTATCGCGGTTCGGATTGTGTATCTAATTTTGTGAAGTCTATTTATAAAGATGCACAAAAAGTTTATACTATTTTAAAAAATAATGTGCTTATGATATACTCAGATGAAAATGCTCGCAACTTTGAAAACGCGATGACTTGTCATATTTGTGATCACTTCTTGTTCGGCGACAGGGTTCGCGATCACTGTCACTTGACTGGAAAGTATCGCGGTGCAGCTCATAGTTACTGTAACCTACAATGCAGATTACCAAAAATTTTACCAGTATTCTTTCATAATTTGTCCGGATACGATTGTCACCTTTTTATAAAAGAATTAGGTGAAGCTCCTGGATCTATTAAAGTGATACCGAAAACAAAAGAAAACTATATTTCATTCACAAAGTTTATTCCGATTTCATCTGAGGAAAGCATTCAGGTTCGGTTTGTAGATTCTTTCAAGTTTTTAGGCACTAGTTTAGAAAAGTTAGTTAGTACCATGAAAAAACAAGACTTCAAGCAATTAAAATCTTATTTTCCTAATAAAACACAATTTAACCTACTCACCCGTAAAGGAGTGTATCCCTATGACTATATGTCTCAATGGGATCGATATGAAGAAAAATGTTTGCCTTCAAAAAAATTTTTTTTTAACTCATTGATTAATGAGTCAATTACTGACGAAGACTATGAACACGCTCGTTCCGTTTGGTCAGTATTTAATATTCGAAACATGGGTATGTACACCGATTTATATCTTAAAACAGACGTTCTGTTGCTAACAGATGTATTTGAAAATTTTCGAAAAACTTGTAAACGACATTACAATCTCGATCCTGCGTTCTATCTTACAGCACCAAGTCTATCTTTTGATGCAATGCTTTTAAAAACAGGAGTTCAATTAGAATTAATTAGCGATGTAGAAATTTTTAGAATGATACAACAAGGTATTCGTGGAGGTGTTTGTATGTGTTCCAAAAGACATGCCAAAGCCAACCATAAATATTTAGATACCTACGATCCAACCCGCCCAAATTCATTTATCATTTATTTAGACTGCAACAATTTATACGGTTACAGCATGTGTCAATCCCTGCCCTATTCCGGTTTTAGATTTATGAATAGACAAGAAATAGATTTTTTACAAGCGAATTTGGCAGACATCGGTGATACTGCGGAAAACGGTTACATTCTTGAAGTTGATTTAATATATCCGGAAAATTTGCACATTGAACACAATGACTTTCCATTTTGTCCAGAAAAATGCATACCACCTGGTGGTAAAAATAAAAAACTAATACCGAATTTGTTTGATAAATATCACTATGTAATTCATTACGTTCATTTAAAAAAATGCTTACAATTCGGTTTAATATTGAGAAGGATCCATCGCGTTATTATGTTTAAGCAAAGTTGTTTTTTAAAGCGATATATTGATATTAACACTCAGTTACGTCAAAAAGCAGAGTCAACGTTTGAACAAGATTTTTTCAAATTATTAAACAATAGTATTTTTGGAAAAACCTTAGAAAATAATGAAAATCGAATAGACGTTAAGTTAGTAAACAAGTGGTGTGACTCAAACAATAAAACAAAAAAGAGTAATTGTGCTGAGAAATTGATAGCCAGTCCATATTTTCACAGCGTCTCTGTATTTTCTGATGATCTAGTAGCAATACAAATGAAGCCTATGCGTGTTATACTTAATAAACCAATATACATAGGGTTCACAGTATTAGAATTATCTAAAACGCATATGTATGATTTTCACTACTCTATCATGAAACCTTTTTATGGTAATGGAATTGAATTGTGCTATACTGACACAGATAGTCTAATCTATGATGTACAGAGTAACAACGTTTATAAAGATTTTAAGCTCAACTTTTTAAAATATTTCGATACCTCTAATTATGACTTAAACAATGAATTTGATTTGCCTATTATTAATAAGAAGATTCCCGGACTGTTTAAGGACGAAATGGGTGGCAAAGTTATCAAAGAATTCGTAGGACTGCGCTCAAAGCTTTATTGTATTAAAACCTTCAACAAAACAATTAAAAAAGCCAAAGGTACAAAAAAATGTGTAACGAAAAATTTTAGTATGTTTGATTATAAAAATGTTTTATACAATTGCAATATCATTCGCAAAAAAAATGTATTGTTTAGGTCAATAAAACATGAAATATTCACTCAGAAAGTAAATAAAATAGCCCTTTCAAGCAATGATGATAAACGGTTGTTATCATCAGATAAAGTAACTACTTTAGCTTGGGGTAATGCAAATATATTTATGTGATGCATTACCATAATTTTAGATGTAATTAGGAACCTATAGTAGTTACATGTTACATTTCTATCATGTATTTATTGATTGTAAAACCTATGTCATTCTAATTGGAAAGTTAGATAATCTTGCAACCTGTCTACTATTATATAAAGTTTGTAAGGATGGATGGTTGGATGTTTATTACTCTTATAGTGTGAAATGTAATATTGTTGTGTATGTAATTCTAAAATTTGTGTATTCTTGGTGTCCCTTGTACAAGTTAGTTCAAAATAAATTTTAGTAAAATATCTGTATTATATATTATTTTACTTAAATAAACAATATGTATATATGTTCATAATAATAATCTGTTTCATTTCCATTCCTGATGACAAAGCGCATTGCGCTGACTGCTTTGTGCAATATAACACCGATCAGGTGCGCGCGCATGTCTCTTCATGTCGCGCCCATCAGGTTGGACTTGTTGAAACATGAAATTGATTCATATCGCAAAGTTTTATGTAGTTTGCATTTCATAATAATATGATATGTACATACATCACTAGGCAGTCAGCCGGACCGGTCACATCAAATAAAATAAAAAAAACGAAACGAATTGTAAGTATTGTACAAGTACCCATCTACTTATTACATTATTTCATCATGTTGTTTATGTAATTATAATTAATTATTATTTCGTTTGTTTCAGATCATTGATAATGTGTGATTCTCCAGATATTATCGACTTCTCACAATACGCTCAAGGTTTTCCGACTCCGAGTTTAAGCTGGCATATCCCAGATTTCACAGAACAACAAAGACCTGTCAACAAGGAGCCTAGTAGAGCAAGACAAGATTGCGGACCTGCCAACAAGAAGCCTAGAACAAAACGGGAGTGTCTGAAACAAAAGTCATCTCTGCCTACATGCCAATCATTCGTTATAAACAATGAGAAGAAAAAAGGTTTACGACTAATCCAGGTACAAGTGTTGGATATCAGTGATCAACAAGAACCTGCAAGTGATAATCAGGATGTGGTGATGTTAAGTGCGCAGTATATTGTGACTGAATCGGTGGACCATATTATGGAGGAGACGCAATCGTTAATTCATAAAATATCAAAAAAACTTTGTGGGGACAGTTGTTATTATTAACTGGTATCATTATTTTGTAAGTACCTACTTTATAAGTTAATGTGTAAGATTTTTCGTAATTAACAATATTAAATTATTTATTTATTAAGTAATATTATAGTTATTAGGGTATTATTATTAGGTATGTATAACATTTATTTGTTTTCTTATTCTTTAGTGTTTAAACATCTTAGGTAGTATAAGTTTTGAAAGTATAAATTCAAATATGTAAGTTTTATTGTAATTAATTTTTTGTATTTAATAAAAAATAAATTAAAAAAATAGAATGTAAGTACCTATATAATATTAATTTCTTTGTTTAATCTATCTAAGATAATTTTCATACATCACAAGTTTGTAAAGTTAAGTAAGTAAGTATGTAGGTACGTATAGAAAACATTAAATAAACTATTTGGGGACAGTTATTATTATTATTGGGTAGGTAGTTATAATTAGTATGTAATAATTGTAAATAATGTAAAAAGCAAATAAAAATATATTCTTTTATAATTTAAATTATGTTTTATTTTGTATTACTTATTTCGACTTTTGTTTTTACTCGAACTCTTAATTAGCTCTAGTGAAATGATATAATTATAGGTTATTTTCTTTCATTATTTTTTTATTAGAAGAATAATTCGTTTAAAATCATGGTAAATTTTAATGGTAAATATCATTTTGCTACAGGTAATTTAAAGCTCGTTATGTAGATTACCCTGGTTATATTAAATAAAACACTCAGTAGATAGACATTTTTTATTAACTTTTCAACACAATTATAATTAAAATAAATTAAAAATAGATATATTATTGTCCACATACCATTTTCTAATACACACCGCATTATTTAATACACAATGCATTTTATGGTTCACACAATTAAAATCAGTTTTATTGTTACAGTACTTTTTTTTTAATGTCAGTAAATTAGGGCATCCCTTCTCACCTATGTCGATCACTTCACAACTTGCACATAACTCTTTAATCCATTTAATCTTTTCCAAACCCTTTGTGATAATTTTTTTATTTTCTAAATATGGTACGATAACGTGTTGAAACTCTCTGTAGTCTACGAAGCCATTTCTGGATCGAGGAATTTTCTGGAGTGAACTCCAGAAAATTCCTCGATTTCTTTCTAACCATCGCACTTGCTTCTTTTCTTCTTTTGTTAAGTAATAAAACGAATACGGCGGCTTAACCAAGAACGTTTGTGTATGATTCTGACTGACGATGGCTACTTCTTTCACAATAAAATTATTAAATAAATCTTTAAATCCTTGGAGTTCTACAATGATGATGTCCGCGTTCATGATATCTTCTTCACAATGTTGCTTAATGGTTTGTATTCAACAATACAATCGTTGAGAATGAGACAGTATGCTGAAGTTTGATCTGATATTTCCGAATCACTCTCAAATTCTACCCTCACATCCACAACAGGTCCAGTCTTTAGATTATCAGCTTGTCTAGAGCAATCGACTACAAACAGCGGTGCTAAATCTCTAAATTGTTTCTCGCTTAGTATGGGCTCCGAGCGACGTCCGTAATACGAGTGTTGAAATCTGGTGTATTGCTCATATAATAAAGCAATTCTGTTATTAGCAAAACTCACATTTAAGTTTTCATATGGAAAATATGTTGAATTGAGATACACTCTGACGTCTCGAATATGACAGTGATCGAAGTGAGACATGTCAGAACTTGCATTGTTTTTTCTATTCGTCTGTAGACCAATAATAATGTATCTTGGTTTTTCTATTTGAGATGAGGTTTTGATAGACCAGGTATGTTTTGTAGTTTTAGGCAAAGCTGGATATTCGTACAGATCCCAATTTCTGTATACCATTTGAAGTGGGCGATCTTTTTCTAATACTTTTAACAAACCAATTTTTTCTTTGTCTGATACTTTAACATGCGGTACGCGCCATACGATTTTGTTGATTTGAACATCATCCACAACTTCACCAGTATTAAGTTTTACTGCGTTCAAATTAGTGTTACTTCGTAACAATATCAGTTCATGTCTACTATTTATCACAACTTTTTTAAAATCCTCAGCAAAACCGAGGAGGTTACGAAGTGGTATAGAAACAGAAAATCTTCCTCCATTGATATTTTTTATGCCATCAATATTCCAGCCCCAGGCATTAGACATTTTTGATTCACTTTCGTTCATTGAAATGAGTGATTTCATGGTTGTTGTTATACCTGCATTTTTTATCTTATCAATCTCCACTCCATTTAGCTCATACCTAATGTCTTGGAACAAGTAGAGTAGACCATTGTTCGTGAAATTGACACTATTAGCTTTGTCCTTCGTATCTTTTTTGCTAACGATAACAGTTCCTTCTAAATATAGGGTGCTAGCTGACGGTAATATATACAAGTCCTGTTGGTTGATAGGTATGCGGATTTCATCGTTCCTGTTGAAACTCGTTACATAGGGCTTGTAGGAATGAAATTCGATTCCTTCTATAGTATTATCGTAAGTCGGAGCGGATAAAACGTCTAAGATATTCATTTTAACAATCCGATCGCTCTAAGGAATATTTTATTGTCTTTAGTTAATTTTATTTTCTTCTTAAAGAGAGGTCTTATTTGATTGGTAGCTCGAACAGAACTGATATTCTTTACTTGTTGAGACACATTTTTATTGTAGTCAATAATTTTTTTCTTCTAAGATGCAGATATACCTGCACTTCTTCACCACGTAAATTGATTAATCGTTTGTTTATATCTAACAATCTGATATGAATGCAGCTTATGTTATTTTGATTGATTGGAAAGTATATTGCGTTCTTTGGGATTTCTATGATCCTGTATCCAGGTGGCACATTAAGTGCAAATTCGTGAATAATATGACTTGGTTCACCGTTTACATATGAACCGCTTACAATATCACATTCAATCCTGACTACGGTCGTAGGTAGAATGTTGACTGGAGACTGTGACACATGCCATTTATTTGCTTTCAAGATTTGTTTGTTAAATCCTAATAGTCTTCTAAAAGAGTCGTCTTTGATAAAATTAATATCTTTTGTACAGAATATTGTAGTTTTTAAAGTATTATTATTGCAATGTAGTTTAATCGCTGCATCTTTTATTTCGGATTTTAAATAATCGCTGATATCTTGCAATTCATAAGTACCTTCCGGTATTTCAATAACTTCATTAGAGCCATAATAGAACTTACTATTACTTTTATCAATGTTTGGAATAGAATTAAATGTTGAAAAGTGTAATAAAGCACACTCATACTCTCCATCTAGTTGCAACGTATTAGGATAGTATGTAGTTAACACTGACGAGTCTCCAGTTATCGACAAAGTGAGCGACATCTTGCAAATGATTGAAATGAAAGAAAAGCATATATTTTATAATACATTTTTATTCCAAAAAGTCCACAAATAATTTAAACATAAATGACCACAATTGACTGCGTTAAATTTTTGATATCTTGTGTAGTTATAAAACACATTACAATTTTTAAAATATTGCATTAATTCCATTGGAGGTTTTAAATTTCCATAACTATCAAAGTATTCACAGTGATTGTATACTTTAGCATAAGCTACCCAATGCGTTCCTTCGTTCTTAGAATCGTCTAAGTTAACGATACCACATTCAATGCGTTTCGACTTCCGAGGTAGTTGATCCTTCATGTAGACCCCACGAAAATAAGGGATGTCTCTTGAATACTTGCGGATGTCTACGTTAGTTAGAGGGCGATTGGGTAGCATATTTTTCAGTTTTTTGAAGATGTTATAAACAATCCTTTACCACTTTTATACGGCTTAATATATAAACCCTTGCCCAACACTAAAGCCTCCATTGCTTTATTATGTCGTTCTGTTTCATGCAAATTTTGTTTGCTTGCTTTGTAATCATTGACGGTTTTTGCAATTCCAGCTGCACCACCAGCTAAAGTTCCTAAAGCTGATAAACCAGCGAAAATTGGAATTAAAGGTAGAATTCCTCCAGTCTTTGGTATGGGTATTACTCGAGGTACTCGAATTCGATGATGAATGTTTGGAAATAACTTTTTTGCGGTTAAGTAAGCTGCTTTTATTAAAGTCTTATTATCTTTGCATTTGAGTTTCTTAATTTTTGATTTTATATTCGAAACTAAGCTTTTAAATGTTTTAATGCCGGATCCCGAATTTAGCTTCGCTTTCATAACTTTGTTCACCAGCCAAGAGCTTAGTTTTTCACCTTTCCTTGCATCTTTTGATTTAAGTCTTTGTTTAGCCATGTTAAGTAGTTGTAAATCGGCTTTGTGACGATTTGGTAAGTCTGTATGGTTTGTATATGCAATGTCGTGCTGCATGCAAGCTTCGTCTAGCTTATTTATACCTCGGTCACCTCGCGCTAAGCGTTTGTGAAGTTTGGTTCCTGGTCCACAATAATTGTATCCTGGCAAATGAACTTCGAATGGTAGATTATTAATTATGCTGTTAACTAGTCCGCCCCCTTGCATTACTCCAATTACAATGATATGATTTTAAATGAAAAATGTTTATATAATATCTTAGTCCATTATTGCAGCTTTTTCAATCCAACTGTTTTCTGCACTGTTTAGACCTAACCATTTGACATACAATTTATTTCCTTTCTTTTTCAAAACCTTTTCTATCAAATAAACATCAGGATAATTAGATCTTTGCAGTTCTTGTTCGTAAAAAGCTCCTAATATGTTTTGCTTTCGTTGATCTTCTAGGTGATAAGTAACTGGAAAGGTTTTATTTACCTTTTTTATAATAAATAATTCAGTTGACCAATTAGGAGTGTAGCCTTTCTCGAAATTATGTTTGTATTTACTTATACGAACACAATCACCAACTTTGAATTTAGGCTTCCACTGA
Organism: Agrochola macilenta; assembly: GCA_916701695.1. Lineage (NCBI taxonomy): Eukaryota > Metazoa > Arthropoda > Insecta > Lepidoptera > Noctuidae > Agrochola > Agrochola macilenta. The sequence goes on from OU753576.1 coordinate 2,630,334, forward strand.
AGTAAATCATGTTTGTTTATTTTTTTTATATTTTCTTTGATAATTTGTTCATTAAATTTATTCACATCAACCGGTTTAAATTGAATAGTGCGATGTTTTGTGTTGTTATATCTATTCAATGTATCTTCCAATGGTAGACCTAACCACTTATAGTTTCCATTGAGACTAAAATATTTATATAATTTATTTTTTACAGTTCTAATCAGTCTCTCTACAATTGATGCTTTTTTAGTAGAAAACGATGAGTAATGGTTAATGTTGTGCTTTTTCATAAGCGTTTGAAAAGTGATGTTATAAAATTCTTTCCCCATATCAGTTTGTAAGTTAACAGGATTATTACGACTACTAAGCAGTATATGTTCAAATGCACGAGTAACATCAAATTTATTTTTCGATTTTAACGGTTCAGCCCAGGCATACTTTGAGAAGCAGTCAATCACTACTAAGATGAAATTATAACCTTTGTTATACTTTTTCAGGTTTTGCATGTCCATCAAGTCTGCTTGCCATAAGTCGTGGATTCCTTTCAGAATAACAGAACGTCGAAGGAAATTTCTTCGTGCCGCTTTGTGTATTTCATTTACAATTTGTTGTTTTACCATTATGGAGTTTTTTGAAGTAATTTATCTACCTCTGCTTTAGTATAAAACTTATCTTGCAAATGAGTTGAAACCTCAGGTATCCGTGCTTTTAAAGCAGCTTGAACTGTACCCTTTGCATCTTTTATGATTTGAGAACGCAAGGTACCAATCAGATTATTTAATTCTTTTAACGTGTCAGCATTCAATCGATCTACATAATCCTTGTTCACAACATCGTCTGCTTCTACTGGAGATCTAATTCCTCTCAGTCTTGATGTTTTTAAATAAAAATCTCCGTTTTCTGATTTTAACAATGCATTCTCATTAAACTCAAATAACTCTGATAAACGCATTCTTTTGTGAATGTAGTGTCCGAATTTGTCTACGTTCATGTTTAAGGTGTATTGTATCGAGAGGTTGATAGTAAAATAGACACATTTTTAAATATTTATTTATTTATAACTTTACTTTCACGCAATTCTTCAATGATAGATATAATTTCATTATCTAATCCTGTGTTGCCAGCATCTCTAGACGCAATTAATAATTTCAATCTTTCCACTAATTCATTCGGATTATCCCAGTACACTAAATCTATGTTTTTTCTCCACTTTTTCATTAACGGTAGACACTTTCCCTGAACTGCATTCTTCAGTTGAAAAAGAGGTTTAATAACTTGCAAATATTTTTGCCCTTTATTACTTTTAATTGGCTTACTTGATTCATAGTCTCGGCGATGCGCATTTGTATCAAGTAGCATCGACTTATAATTTTCCATATCACTATCTGTAACCAAGCTTAAGTCTACATCTTTCTTAAGCAACAACTGTTTTAAACCAGGTGTATTTCGATATTTATGTCCAACCAATGTAATGTATTGATCGTTGATCGTTATGCAAGCAGAACCTAACATCAGTTTCCCGCGGTCTGTTCTAACCCCAAATGGAATATCTACCAACGCTTCTGAAGATACTGACCAGGACGACGTATCACAATCTTGATTCCTTTCAACTACTGATTCATAAGAAGAGTTACTGTTGATATCGGATTCATATTTGTCTTCATCGCTATTATCATTACTTCTGGTGCTATCAGTTCCTTCTTTTTGCAAAGTTGCGTTAGTAAACGGAATATCAGCAAAATCATCACTAGCACGCAGAAGAGGAGTTTGCTTACTAGCATTAGCAATTAGGTTGAGAGGTTCTGTTACAGGTTTGAAAACAGATTCCAGTGCTTGTTTATTGTTAATCTCAGCATCTCTCATTTTTCGTAGTTTTATCTTTATAGATTCTGCCGCATCAACAATTTGTCGTTTCAATGATTTGTTCATATTGGTAAAATAGGTCGTAGTTGATTTAGCGTCGTAAGGTGAATAATAATGTCAGGCATGTAATCGCCTTATATATGTATTCATGTTCTTAGTCAAAGACTACAAACGTGTCAAATTTACTTCTATAACATCCTTTGTTTTTGGAACAATCTTTATTAATTACAACATAATTGAAAGGTATACTCCATATTTTTGAACACATTTCACGAAATTCAATCCATGTCATGTCAGTATTGACATGTTCTTCATAAACATGTCTCATATTTCTTTCATCTTGTTTAAAAAGTACGATTAGGTTTGCGTTGTCTCTTACTAACTGCTTAGGGATTTTACTATACATCTGATTTAGATAAAAACAATCGATGGACTTGTGCCTCCCCATAGCAAAATAATCACGCATATTACTTTGATTTTCACAAGCAACATCATCAAATGCAATTACAGAATTCGGTTTTGCGGTCTGAACACTCAGTACTTGCTCATTTTCATGATATTTCTGAAATGAAATGCCTGGTACTCGTTGCAAGACTTTTTCTAAAAAAACGTACTTGGGTTGTTGCAAGGTTTTCGAATAAACATAAATATTTTGAAATCTTAAACCATTCTCGTGTATAAGAAGACCAATTAATAAATTAGTTTTTCCGCAATTTGACGGCCCGCAAATGATGCATCGTACCGATTTAGGTAATAATTCTCCATGACGAAAACCAGTCTCTTGAGAATGAACACAAAGTTTGTTTACATGTAACGATTGTGGTTGTTTTACAAATTTCATGACGACTGCTTGAAACGGTTATATTAATAATGAGTGAATTACTGTGTTACATTGACATTTATAACTTGTTCCATCGGGTGGAATAACGTCGAACTGGAATAGGCGCCGAACCAGTATTTTCCTGTACTATGTAGGAATTCATACTCCACCTTCCGTTCATCGAGTGGAATAGGCGCCGAACCGGTATTTTACTGCACTTTATAGGATTTCATTTATATTATTGGGCATTCTACTCCACCGAGAGTGACGAGGCGAACGGAGTGAGCCGATGGAACGGAAGGTGGGGTAGAATGCCCAATAATATCCTACTACCATAATCTATGTAAGGACATAAGATACTTTTTATCCCGATGTTCCCATGGAATCGAGAGAGATGTAGATGAAACCGCAAGGCACAGCTAATGCTTAAATAAAAGCACTGTTGTATTTTTAACTTTTGACTCTGAGCGGAGTGTTGAAAATCCAACAATGCAATAATATACCAGCCTTCCAATACGATGTCACAGAGCCTAATCTACAACATTTGTCTTCCACCAGTGTAATTCTTTAAACATCAAATTGTATTCCGATTGCTGTCTTGTTGAGGTTAAGAAAATTCGAATTCCACGGGTTATCTGTTCGCATTCCTTTTAACACAGTGGCGGTACATTAGCGGTAAGAATCATAGTTTCATCTTTGTTTTGGGCGTGACTTAATCATTCTCTTGCCTTTATCCCAATTTATTTGCAATCGGCGCAACATTTCTTCTTCTTCCTCACTTCTCTCTATTGTCGTACACAAATCTTCCCCTTCAGTTTAAGGGGAAAACTTACGATACTCACGGACCTTACTCAAAACGAAACAAATAGGCTGAAATGAAATTGTTTATTTTGTAAACAGGATATCGGAATCACTTTTACACGTCTTATTAAAAAGATCGAGTCGACATTTCCTATCTGACTACAAACTCACGGGTCAAAGTTTATTTTAAAGTCCATACATAATCTTGGTCATCCCAATAATTATGAGGACCATATATTATTAATTAATTTATATTCAATTAGCAAGTAACAAGACTCAATATGTTAGTAACAAATACTTCTTAACAACTACTTATGTTAATAAACTTAACCTACACACTTAACGAATCCCTGCTACACGCTCAACACAGATGTGGAAAGCTTGCAGCAGCGATTCATAGACAAACAGTCTACTCGCGATACACTGCAGTATTATTGTTGGGGCTGGCCCGCACCCGGCGCACCAGGGAAGCGCATCTTTTTCGCATCGTAGCGTAAAAACAATCGACACGAGCATCAGAAAACATTCCTGATGCGCTACAGAAACGGAACAGCCCCATCAATACCCGGAACGCATTATTATATTGAACGCGAAGGGCGCTGTACGATTTTTGAGTGTAATCTACCCACAGGCTGCACGTGTAAAATCAGGTGCAATACGCACGAAATAAAGTTAAGTTATATAGATTAGTGTCTAAAATGGTCTTTTGAGGAAAGAACCACACAGATTTGAGTGGACTTGTCCAGTCAGTGCAAGCATTTGTCAGTAATCGTGGAGCTTAACTCAGAACTTAAGGAGCTCAAGGACTCGATGAACAATACCAAAAAAAGGACATTTGGGTCGGCCGTATAAATTACTCAAAAAACTGCCAGACCATCATTAAAAAAAAATGAGAAAGAAAAAAAAAAACACATGTCCTCACATTCAAAATAATTAAAGTAATAGGTAAGTAATCATTAATTTTGCATATAATATTCATCAACTTCAATGTGTATGTGTATATAAAACTGATATATCCTTTATTTCATTTTGATTACTTATTATTTACAAACCATAACCAAAACCATACAAAATCATTTAAAAATATAAAAAATAGTGGCCCATCGGCATCAGGAACAGGGTCCAGGCTGCCGGTGGTCAGGGCTCTAGAGAGAGGAACCTCCTCACGATGCGTGCCGTGTCTAGGAGTACTGCTTTCTGAATCAAGCCCTTGACCCAGCCGCGCAATGAGAGCCTCCTGAGGTGTTGGTCGAGGCTCTCCGCTATTAGACCATTGACTGTTACGATTATCGGTACAATGATTGCAGAGTCCACGTCCCACATGTCGACAACCTCGTGTGCTAAGTCGAGATACTTGATTTTTTTATCTTTCTCAGCATTCACGAGATTCTCGTCATGAGGGACAGCGATATCAACAATCATTGCACGGCGCTCTCGTCGATCTATCACCACAATATCAGGCTTATTGGCTACAATAGTCCTGTCAGTGATGATTGATCGATCCCAATACAATGTGGAATGACCATTCTCGAGAACTGGGTCGGGCACATACCTGTAGTATGGTACTTCTGAATCAACAAGGTTGTATTGCAAGGCAAGTTGCTGGTGGATAATACTAGCCATTATATTGTGTCTATGCAAGTACTCGCCGTTAGCAAGACGAGAACAACCGGAAACAATATGTCTGATTGATTCACCGGGACGGTGGCATGCCCGACAGATGTCAACCGTACCGTCCTTGACAATGTATTTCCGGTAGTTATTCGTCATGATAACTTCATCCATAATCGCACAGACAAAACCTTCGGTTTCCCCGAAGAGATCGCCGAAACGCAGCCAGGATACAGTTGCCAAAAAGTCTACATCAGATAGATAGATAGATAGATAGATAAAACATTTATTCAGTGCATACAAAAGACACACAAAAGCACAATTAAAAGATAACAAATTACATGAATATACATAAAATACAATACCCGACGTGTGAACACGTCAAGCGTCGAGAGCAGTGTGACGCTTGACGTGTTCACACGTCAGTTCCGGTTTCGCAACAAGTCAATAGCCATCCAGAGGATGCCTCGTTGAGAGGTGAAACACGTGTCGATTTCTAACAGGGTTCTTTATGACTCCTTAAGAACGGTTAAGCGGATTAGGTTACTAAATATACGTCGTCTATTGTATTTTATAATGGATTTCCGCAAAGTCACGCCTGAATCAATTAACTATCATGAATATACATAAAAACATGATGCCAATATACAAAAAATAAAAACATAAGTACTTAAAAAAGAAATAGAGTGACATTATGACATACTTTGTTTAAATGAAAAAAGGAAAATCAAGGTGCGGTGTGCGTCAAGGTGAGGTTGCACCAAATGGGAGTCCAGCTCAGCATGTGTCAGGCAAATATACCTAACGCTGATATTCTGCTAGATCCCTGCAGTGACATACGGACGTCTAGCAGACGAGATAAATTGGTGTTGTGACAAAGTGTTATGCGCGTGAAAAAAGTAAGTATACCCGCAACTTAAATTATGGAGTATTCTACAGTAAAGTTTTGCCTTGGGAAACGTTCTTGTTCATTAATGTGTTGATTGTACGAGTATTGTTGATTAATTTATATACAGGGTGTCCAGTAAATAGCACGATATACTGCAGGGGGTGATAGCTAGGGTCACTACCTATCAATACAACACAATATATGTTCAGCAAAATCTTACGGATTTACAGTTTTACAAAATTTTCCGAAATATACCAAATACCGAAAAATCTCTACCTTGAAACAGATTTTTAAGCACCTCGTAATGAAAAAAACCTTTTCTAGTACTTTTTTTTACATCAAATTATTGGTGAATAGTTACTTTACTCATTGATAAGTCTTTTTTCTATCAAAGACAAGAATGTTTTCAAGAAATACTATTTTTTGTTTAAATTTGCACAGAACTATTTTCTTTTCGATATTTCGGAAAATTTTGTAAAACTGTAAATCCGTAAGATTTTGCTGAACATTTGTGTTGTATTGATAGGTAGTGACCCAAGCTATCACCCCCTGCAGTATGTCGTGCTATTTACTGGACACCCTGTATAGTCATATGTTTAATATTGAAATAAATAATCTTAATATAATTATAGTAGCGTGGGTGCAAATAAATAAACGATTCAATGGCTAATTTAAAATAATAATGTTTATAGTAAATAAATATAGGTAAATAACATGTGTATTATAACTTTTATCGAACAAAAGATCCCCAGCTATTCAATTACTAAATATCTCCTCGTTCACAGGTTTGTGATCACCGGGCCCATGGAGGCCCCGGAAAAACCGTCCGTGAAGCTCTTTGCCTTGCCAGACTTCCTTACGATCGTTAGTATCAAGTACTGCAGGTTTGCGCCAGTTCTCTTTCGCCAAGGAGAGTGGGGTGAGGCCCTTGTCCACTGCGACCACATCTCGGTGCATCCCCACGTCAGTTTGAAGGAAATATTCCCTGAGACTGCAAATGTCGCGGTTGTGGAGGGTTTTAGCATTTAAGAAACCTCGACCCCCACACTTCCGCGGGATGTACAGTCTCATCACTGATGATCGTGGGTGATGCATCCGATAAGCTGTCAACAATGTACGGACCTTCCTATCCAGAGCGTCAAGTTCCGTCTGAGTCCATTTGAGTATGCCGAAAGAATACATCAAAACCGGCATGACCCAACCGTTGAAGGCGCGCACCTTGTTTCCGCCTGATAAAAGATTATTTAACACTTTATTCAGGCGGCCAATGAAATGCTCCCTGAACGATTGTTTCATGTCGGTAACCTTGATGCCTAATGCTTCCGACATACCCAAATACTTGTAGGTTTCGGTTGAGGAGAGAGATCTAAGGTGTATGGAATCCGAGAGTTGGGTTCCCACGGATTCCATAATCCCCCCTCGCTTTACATGCATAACTGCACATTTGTCCACACCAAATTCCATCCTGATGGCGCTACTGAACGTTTCTGTTACCTTCAGTAGCTCCATCAGCCGCAAATTGTTGGGGGCAAAGAGTTTCAGGTCATCCATGTAAAGGAGGTGAGATATAACCTGACCACCTCTTGTCAACCGATAGCCTGGACCTGAATTCTCTAGCAGTGTGCTTAGAGGATTCAAGGCTAAGCAGAACCAAAGCGGACTCAAACTATCGCCCTGGAATATTCTCCGCTCAATCCTGATCGGTTCACCAATCCCCCGGATCTGTCGACATCCTGGATAGAGAAGGACCGTCCTCCATTGCCCCATACATGACATCAAGAAGGTGCGTAGAGTTGCGTCTATTGTGTACAACTCCAGCACTCTAGTGAGCCATGTATGTGGCACCGAATCATAGGCCTTCTTATAATCTATCCAACATGTCGACAAATCCTTCCGGGATCTACGGACCTGTTGGCTTATGGCCATGTCTATAAGGAGCAGCTCCTTAGTACCGCGGGACCCATTCTTACATCCATTCTGAGACACAGACATAATTGAGTTGTTAAAGATATGTTGTGCAATTTTTGCTCTCAGAATGGATGTAAGAACTTTATAGACCGTCGGCAAACATGTAATTGGTCTATAGTAAAACTGATATATTATTATTATGACTGCTTTCACTCCTCAAGAGTATCTAAGTAATGTAAGAGAATGCCATAGAACATTAAAACAACTATTATTTACATTACAAAACCACACCTCCATTCATTCATCCCTTCACCATAGTACTGAGTAACAAAGCCGTCGTTCCACCGCTTACATTTGAACCTACTCTAAACGATGGCTTACAACCATCTCCATTATAATAACTATCAAAGTAATGTGCAGTTACACCGCAATTGTTTCCTAAGTATCGTCTACTCTTGGGTTACCAGGCTTAGGCTTAACACTTACGAGAATTTCATTCGAATTTAGACGTTTTTAGGAACCCTATATTATGTCAGAACTCTAGTAAGTTGTGGATTCTTTACATTTGTGTTGGTATTGATGATTCTTGCTTGGTCTGGTACCAATCAAGAATCATGGATTAACTTTTACCAAATACCATAGGCTCTCAAACAATAACTATTATGATAATGCAGAGGCGCCCCAATGTTTTCCCATAATTACAGTATGGGCTTGGCGTGAGCTAAATTCTTCCGCGATCGTTCTCTCCGGAAGTTTTCCGTAGACATGTTGCGCAGGGGTGGGGTGGATATGCTTTGGAGGAAGGACCAAAAATTATAGGGAATAATTTTTAGTCCTTTTTTATTATTATTTTGCACGAAATTAACTAAGAAATTAAAAATCAACCCATCTACGAGTAACAAACTGGCCAATGAAAGTTTTTTCTTGTTTGTGATGTTACGATCCTTCCATATAGGTAACTAGCTACTGCCCGCGGGTTTGCCCGCGTGGACCCTATTTTTTTTTTTAATATTCTAAGTTACTCCTTATAATATCAGGCTATCTGCCAGTGAAAGTTCCGTTAAAATCGGTCCAGCCGTTTCGGAGATTAGCCGGAACAAACACACAGAAAGGCAAAAAAATGAAAATTTTCTTTTTTGTTATTAATACCGTATAAACTTTCAATAGCATTTAGTAAAAAGCTGTTATTTTGACATTACAAATAGACACTTAAATTTTAATAATAATAAGTAAATATGCTGAACTTAAAGAAGAAGTCACAAGAATCTGGAGACAAGACAAAGTGTATGTTATCCCTATAGTTCTCTCCACGATAGGTGTTATCCCCAACCATCTACTCCGTAGCCTGAAACTAACAGATTTGGAAGACTCCATTTATATCAACCTACAGAAAGCTGCCATCTTAAACCCTGCAGAATAGTTAGGAACTTCATGCAGTTAGAGGAAGAAAACACACCCTCATCTTAAATACACACCTCACGCTGCATTTACTTGGCTTTGGCCCGTAAATGTAGCTAAAACCAGCCCAAGAGCTAAAAGAACACTCCCGATAATAATAATAAAATCATTTATTGACCAAATAATATTTTATTTATTTGTATTTATAGAATAACGATAGCCACAAAAGTCAGTGAACTTTGTGAGTTCGTTTGGTGAATGTGACCTAGATTTGACATTGTTAACAGAATTATTTAGGAGTGCAAAGCGCATTAAACTATCCTAACGTTTCAAAATGATTAACTATCAAAGCTTTATTTTATCAATAGAGCCAGACAGTTGGATGCATAAACTGGGGAGATTATCTCCCAAAATCCATATTTACATTTTATGAATAGAAAAAAATATAATATTTTAATTTAAAATTAGACAAACTAATGCGATATTTAGTATATTTGTTTGATAAAATTATTTATGAATCTGATTTTTCGTAGGCCTTGACCAGCTTCGTACATTTGCATTCAGATTAGTTTTATGTTTAAGACACGCGTCAATATTGACCTACTTTCATTTTGGTTTCATAACATTCTATTTTTATATCCAGTGAAATATATTTTTTATTTATATGCTAACAGTCTATGTTATAATATTAATAACAACTGCGCCCCGCGGTTTCACCCACATAAGTCTCGATCCCGTAAGAATATTGGGATAAATAATAACCTATGTCCTAACCCAGGTCATGGTTTAGTCATGTGCCAAATTTCATCCAAATAAAATATTAGAATATTTTTTATCCCGATATTTCCATGGGATCGAGACTTTTGTGGAAAACATAGGTAGACCATGATCTGGAAAACGATATAGATATTTCGTGGACCAGATCATGGTCTACCTATGTGCCAAATTTCATCCAAATCCGTTCAGCAGTTTTAGCGTGAAAGCATAATAAACAAACAACAATTTATAATATTACTAAGATTAGGATAGTTGGGACAATAATGTACGAGTACATGTACAAAAACACAACCCTTTCTTGGCAGTCGGGTAAAAAGGGGCAAGAAATCCTACATCCTACAATTATCCTACATCTTCACATTTCATACTTACCTTAGGGACACCGCCATTTCCTACTTGTGAACTTGCACAAGCACCAACTTTGCCTCGTAACTTCTTTTTTAACAGAAAAAATAATAATGGAGGCTATTTCATCCGTATTCCGTTAATTTAGAATAGCAACCTCTTTAAGACATCATTATTTTTTTATTACGTTCTTGAATGTCCGGATTTCTTTCTGAATTGGGTCACGTTAAGATGGTTTTAGGATTGGAATAGTTTTTTTATGATGATGCTTGGAATTGTGAGGTTTTATTATTTGACCTTTAGTTTTTGTGTTTTTTGTGACATTACGTCACAAAAAACACAAAAGCTAAAGGGCTTCAGGAACACTGAACAGTTTTTTAAACTCCATAATTAGTAGCTCGTATGCTATGCATTAAAAAATGAAAATCAAATCATCTGCCCAGCCCTTTCCCAACTCTGTTGGAGTCGAGTTCCAGTCTACGCGGATGCAGTTGAATACCAGTATTTTACTTGGAGCAAATACCTATCTGACCTCCACAACTCAGTTACTGGGTAACACGAGTCCCTTTGGCAAGTCTGCAGGTTGCCAGATTTTCGGAATTCTGACTACCCGTAAGGACGGTTAAATATCTACAAATGTCACGAAGGGGTCTCGGTATGTAAGGGGTTGCGGCCACTCAGGCCACGGATTGACCTCGGCAAGCGTTACTTAGTTCAACATACAATAATACATCTACATAACTTACAACTAATCTATTAGGCCCAAACGAGGTGTAATTAATCAAAGATCACAAAAAAATCGTGTCCCCAGCATCATTAAACTTCACACCCGTTCTATCAGCTTAATCATCATCATCATCAGCATAAAGCAATCCACTGCCGGACATAGGCATCTCCACTTGCACGCCAGTCAGCTCGATTCTCGGCAACTCTCATCCAGCCGCTACCAGTCACCCTGCGAAGATCGTCGTTCCACCTATCCCGAGGGCGTCGTACCTTACGTTTGCCGATTTGCTGTCTCCACTCAAGAACACGTCTACCCCAACGGTCATCAGTTCTACGGTTAATATAGCCGGCTCATCACCACTACAGCCTGCTTATTCTGTGAGCTATGTTGACAATTTTAGTTCCCTGCCGGATCATCTCGTTCCGGATTCGTTCCCGCAGAGAGACTCCAAGCATATCCCGTTCCATAGCTTGCTCATCAGCTTAATTCCAGGTTTTAATCCACTGTCTCCACGGATTTCGCGCCCTGTTGTATATATTTCAAATATTTTTATGAAATAGTTCAACAAAGTTCCAGTTATCCACCCTGTAACTTTTGTCTATTTTAATAAAAATCTGCAGTTCGTTTAAATTCCCTGAATATTTTCATATCCACGCACACGCGGTGGTGACACAAACATTGGTACGGATTAATAAAATAAAAAAACAAAACGAAAATATTCGGAAAGCCACGAAAACAGCTGACAGAACCAGCTAACTAGTTTTCATATAACATCGAATAAAGCAAAAAGTATTCTTGAACATATTTTCAACGTAAACGAATAAATGTATCACATTTTTGAAGGCACAGCTTTTCTAAAACAAACTATTTGAGGGATAGGAGACACGTAATAGATAGACCTAGAAGGCCGACTCCATAAAACGAAAACAGGCGCACGCATACAGACACGTACGTACGGCGATCTCAAACGAATGCCGGTCGCGTGTGCGCTTGCACTCGCTGCACGTGAAGCGTGTCTATGTGTGCGTGCGTCTTCACTCGTTGTATGGAGCCGGCCTTCTGCTCCTATCTATTTCGTGTAGAAGATAGTGGAAAACAAATACATGAATAATGTATAGGAGGTGTGGGCTGTTATAAGAGTTGGAAAGTTTAAGTTGTATCAAGTTATGAGTAGCGAGGTGAATGGTTCTACCAAGGAAGCCGTTTCGTGTCATGATATTGTTGGAGAGAAAAAGTAAACATAATATTACCTATCTAAACTAAAGATGCCAATAACGTCGAAACTGTCATGAATTTTGCACAGCAATAAAATGAGAACGGTAGAGTTGTACTGTAATTGGATTATAGAGGTCATATGGCAGGTGGCCTATGTATTATTGTTTTTCAGTAACTGTTTAGACTTGAACCCTACTAAAGTAGTAAGAAAAACCCAACAAAGATAAATTGGTCGATACAAGATTTTCAAATAATTCAAAAGATTGTGTTCTATTTTTTTCACCGTAACTATTAGATACTCTGTCGTTAATCGATTCATATCAATTGGAAATAGTAAATATCGTTATTAAAAATAAAAAAGCTTGTTAAAAGTAATATAGTATGTACCTTTAATATAGCTACTAAGTCACAACACATTTTTATTTTTATTTTTTATTATATTTATTTGTCTGTATCTATCTATCCGTGACATCACTGCGGGCCCTATCAGAATACCAGCGCTGCGACATTTTTATTTATTTTTAAATGTCGCGGCATTGTGCTGAGATAGGAGCCTTTTGGCCTCGTACAGGACTTTCTTCTTTAAATTTTAATGTAACTTTGTTTTTTATTGTTTTTTATTTATGTTTAATGTGTTTTAGTTTAATGTGATTTCCTGTGCGAGTCTCAATAAATACTTTTTCTTTCTTTCTTTACAACAACGATAATCCTATGTAACTAAATTCACAATGTAAAACAGTTTTTGCCATCCCTGATTCTACGTTGGCAAGCACTTTGAATATTTTTATAATTACCTGGAAGCTTTCTACGCTATAAGTATCTAGTTTTTGCATTTAATGATACAGAGAGAGAATTGTCGGGTCCTATCTAAATGTAAATTCTATTCTATTCTAATGGTGAGACTAAAGAGGTCGACACGACGATGCATGCAATTGTGTCGTTTGTACCTCACTCTGTATGTACTGTAACAATATTAGCTTTCTGTTCTCTTCGTGAGCATAGTGATCAGTATCGCTGACCACTGTATTCACAATTTGAAAAGTTTTTTAAAGAAGTGAGGTGACTACTTCGTTTGCTTTATATTACAATTAAATTATATCTATAGCTGCAAATATTAATGACAAAAGCTTTATTATCAGACCACCATGAATCCATACAGTGTACTTAGTTATCATCTTTCTGCCCTTGTTTTAATTCTTCTTTCATTTTCCCCTGTCAACCGTCACGCTATTGTTCACTCCCTTCTCTTTAAAATACTAAGTGTTAGTAAAGAAAACTTAAAACTAATGTTTGTATCCAAATAATAATCATATTATTATGTTAGGTAAAACCGAACCTCTGGAGCCAAACTTCACACTATCCACGTAGTATGATGTCACTGTTTGCGGTAGCGACGGGCGTCGGGTTGTCTCCTTCCCTCAATTATGGCGAGGGGGGTACTGGCTGGTCTTTGAGTTATGCCAGTGAACGGGTGCTGATTGTGGTGACTGTTCGTCTTGCTGACCATGGTTTTGTTATTGTTATTAATAATTAACTGTTTACTAATTATATTATTTATTACTTCGATGGTCCTAGTTTATCATTTATGAGTTCGAGTTACAGCTTTAATAGCTATATATAAACGGGCACGCCCTATATGCCTGGACGCTTTCATTCGGGAATTCAGTTCTGTATACTTTTTATTTTCGCTTGAGTATAGATTTCGATGATTTTAGTTGGTTTATAGCAAATAATTTAATTTAATGTTTTGTGTTGCGTAATGTACATTATTTCGCATAAGTACATTGTATAGAATCAAGTTTTTATAACTGAACAGACAGCTGTGCTGCTGTGAAGTTTGTTGCGCCACTTCTTCTTCCCAGCTAAAGCGCTAGAAAGTGAGGTGAAGGGCGGGCATTTATGGGGGACTGTCTTATGTAATGACGTTCGAAAAATGCTGATTCTCAGCCTAGTTGGAATAAATGACTTTTGAATTTGAATGATAGACGTACGAAGTGAATATCTAACTCTTTACATTTTGGAATATAAATATCGGAACAGTGCTAACAAGTATAATAAACTTTCCTATAATCTTGTTATTGCAACCCTAACATCGAGATACTAACAACCTGTATTGTTATTTTTATTAGCAACAAGAAATGCCAGTTTATTTACAAACTAATTAAAAGGAAGCCGGTAAATAACAACAACTTTTCCAAGGAACGTTGCATGTTGGGAACTTATTTTTTTATGGCATAACCAGACTTGCTTAGGCAAAGTTTACAACTTGTAGAGTTATCGTGAGTAAAGGCGCTGCTCCGCAGCAGCCCGCTTACTCTACCAAAGCGATGATGTCCGGAGATGTCCGAAGCGGAGATGAGAAGAGATGTTTTTCATTAGAGTGTATCCGCCGAAGCTGTGCAGAAATGCATACTGTCTGGACTGGAGCGGAGATGTGTGCTGGCTAGAACGGAGATGGGTGCTGGCTACTTCGGAACTAAACTGCGTGCGGCGAGCGTTGGATGTTGAGATGAACGCACATCTCTTCACGTCTCCGCTGCGCGTCGTCTCCGTTGTACGCCCGCCCAGCTTAATCTCGGCGAGGCATAAGGTCACATCCCTGCTCAGTGGTATCCACTAAAGCTGAGTGGAAACGGGATGTGTGAATAACGAGATTCTATTAGTTGTTTAAAACACATCTCCTCTCCTCACGTCTCCGCTTTAGTGAAGTCCGGGCCTAAGCTACGCATGTATACTTTGCTTAGTATGAAAATGTAGGTGGGATCGTCTACTGCAACCCACGGACATGCTACACACGAATTCATGGCTGGCTAATAAATGATCCGCGCAGCTGACGTGGCAAACCTTTCGCGCACATAATATTCTACGTAGCAGTGGACAGTCGACTTTTTATGATAGGATAATAAACTATAACTTTATCGATATGATGCTATAAAATATGAATCAAAAGCCAATGATCTAGACGGAGAAGAATTTAAAGGGGAAAACGATGGAAAGTTAGCACTTATAAATGCTGTGAAAGGGCAAAAAGATACGGAAAATGACAAAACTTTGTCGGTCTATTTCGTTACAATAGAGAAGACTTATGGTTGTAGACGTGAATGTAGTCTAGACAACGTTTAAGGCCACTTAGGTTTTATTAGTTTTTCCGAGAATTTGAACGACGAAATATTTCACGACAAAATTGAAGCGCAGACTAAACATAAAGACAAAAGGGCTAGCCGAGGATTTAGAAATTCAAATTTTGGCCAAAATAATTTGTTAGTAATACCAAAGGTAATCAAAAATGGTATGGAGAGGTACAACATGATTAAAATTTCTTTTTCTTTAATCCGTAACCAACACCAGAACAGACTCATTGTTTTTCTTTTACCAATGTATATAGATATGCCAGGAATACATACCAGTAAAGGGAGATTAACACAACTCTGATGACGGCGCATCACATCAGAATAGTGCATAAAAATATATGACTCCTATTTATGGCTGTGATGTGCCATGCATCACAATTACACTATCCACGACACGACATGTAATTCTAGTGTAAATCCGACATAACTTGCGCAAAAGTATACAAGTAGCCTGCTTGCACGGCATAGTGACATACCCGTTTTACCCAACTCTTTTTATCACCAATTTATTAAAAGTGTTGTACACTTTTGAGCAAATTGTAGGCATGTGTATACCTGGCTTTTAACCTACCCGCCGAAATCCAGTTGTAAATGAAACCTTCCTAGTAAAACAAACAGGATCGTAATCTGAAGCCGGCTCACAAAAACAAAAGGGGTAGATAGTGGGTAGATAATACAATAAAGAATAGGAACATGTGTCATGGGCTGCAGATAACTTTGTATCGGCGATACGTTAAAATAAACAGATGAGGCTCACATGTTATCGGATTTATGGGGTTGGGTTTGGAACTTTGGTTTTTGGTGAGTTATCAATAGTTTTCAGGGGTCCGGAGTAAATAAGGGACCCTTATAGTTTCGCCATGTCCGTGTGTCTGTCTGTCTGTCTGTCTATCTATCTGTCCGCGGCTTAGCTCAGAGACTCTTTGTACTAGAAAGCAGTAATTTGGCATGGGGATACATATTAATCACGCTGACAAAGTGGTAAAATAATATTTCGCAAAGGAACGGCAAACGCAAACGAATATTTTTGAACGACCTTTTCAATGACACCCCACACCATGGGTAAAATGAAAAAATAAAACATCCCCTCTTTACACGAGGGGGAGGCACCCTAAAAGAAAAAAACGTGAGAACATGTTTTACGACTACAAAGTTAAGTTTGTTATTGCGATAAATTTATCCTTACTACGGAACCTTTCATTGTGCGTTTTCCGACACGCACTTGGCGATTTGTTTTTTAGAATTTTCGGTCAGTTTTCATGAAAAGTGATAGTGTTACTAGGAGCATAGTTTTTAGTATAATTTTTCAGCTTGAATTTATTACAGTTCATAAAATAGAGCAGGCTATAAACAGTGTAGTAAAATTTAAAGCAACGAGCATTAAATCAAGTCAATAAGAAGTACAATTAAAACTAAAAAAAAATATACGCGTATAATAATTTATACGCGAATCAGCGTCACCATCCGACTGTAGACGATTATACCCGATTCGGACTAACCGAACCAACCGTGACGGTTTAATTTCGTTCACTGTTCAGAAAGACCATAAAGACCAGTAAAAGAAGTGTTCACTTATTTAAAAAAATGTCTTGGAAACTTTTAAGCATTACACAGGACAATCAACTAATATCCATGTAAATTATTTCTCCCCTCAACACTCGTTATTCAACCTGAAGCCATTAACATAATTTCTTCGCCCAACTTTACTAAACAACCAACAAATTGCAATACTTCACTCTCACCGCTAAGAATAATAATACTTTCTTGAACATCAGTATAAAATCTTTCTACCTTACCGCAAGCAGGAAACAAATACAGCAGGATACAGAAGGTCAGCTCCATACAGCGAGCAAAAACACACGCACACATAGACACGCTTCACGTACAGCGACTTCAACGGCTTTCGTCCGAGATCGTCCTAAGTACGCATCTATGTTTGCATGCACCTGTTTTCACACGTTGTATGAAGCTGACCTTCTGCGCCTACTATACTGTGCTGCGATCCTCCAACTCAGCCTGTCATAACTTTCGACCCTCATATTTTAAGTTTTCTCTGGCAGCTATAACTTTTTCATTTGTTTTGTCTACTACAACAGAAATAGAAAATTCCGGTGGAATTGTAAGTTTAAATCTAGAAGGTTTTAGTGTGATTACTGCTGAAGATGAGAAGGATGAAATTAGAATTTAAGATTTTTGAGTGGAAGTCTTTTGGCAGTTCGCGTTTTGTGTTGATTACAAAAGTCGAAAACTTATTTAAACGAAAAATACAGTCCTGGATAAAATTAAACTATAATTTTATCCAGGACTGTATTTTTCGTTTTTAAATTGTCTATCTTCATATGCATTTTTAATCATAACTTCTAATGGATGTTGCCTGCATCATTACGCTTGCTAAAAAAAGTGCTGACTTTCATTGAATGCAAAAAAAAGTCCATGAACTTGTACAAAAGTTCTTTGTTACTAACTAGCTGCGCCCCACGGTTTCACCCGAATTAGTCTCGATCCTGTGAGAATACCGAGATAAAAAGTATCCTACGTCCTAATCCAGATCATGGTCCATCCAAATGCCAAATTTCATCCAAATCCGTTCAGCCGTTTCAGCGTGAAAGCGTAACAAACCAACAAACTATTAGTTAGGATGGACAGTCATCTTGCCGGTTTAACAGTTTCATTTATGTAGTTTCCTAGAAATAGCCAGAAAACGAATTTACATCAAACAACATTACTGCGTTTTTATGCTCATACTGATTTAGAAACAAAGTACATTCCTAACTTCATGTTAATGATTGCTAACGAGGAACTGAGTTACAATTAGTGCGTACCACTTGAAACCCTGTTTGCATGAATGTTGGTTGAAAGTTGGATAAATTGAACTACGTAGTGTCTATGTGCTCCTAGTACCTATTACAGGGAATCGTTGAAATTATTTCGTTGATTGAAGATTTATTCTGTTTAGCGTTGTAAGCTGAGGTACAAGATTTTAGGGTTCTCCAAAGAAAATCGGTAGGTACCTTTATAATATGGTATTGTCTTATTTTCCATAAAATTATTTGTACTATTATTGTTTTCCATAATCGTCCCCCCTCATAATATTTACTAATAACGCTTGTCATAACAACATAATAGTCATAACTTTTTTTTTTGCCATAAAATAAGTTTTCATAATAACATGTGTTATAATCATTTGTTTCTATATGTAACACATTACATAATCGATACTTGACATAAACAACATTTAATATAATTTAGAAACGTTTATTGTGTTGTACAAAAAATTATGTCATTAAGGCATTTGTTCTGTAATCAAATGATTTATTACAGCAAATAATCTTTAGAAAATAAACAGTTTGTCAAATTCGAAACGGTTAGGTTAGGTTAGGTTAGAACTGTGACCACACAACGCGCGAAGGCGAGCAAGCGCAGCGAGCGTGCCGCGGCTGCGGCCGCCGAGTGCTAGATTTCTTCTTTTGCAAAGCGAGCATGCAAGGTAGATTAGGTTTACTTTTAGGTTTCCTTGTGAATAAAAAAAAAACTGTATCGTATAATCATATATTAATCAACTGAACTAGCTTTATTGTGCTAGTATGGGCAAATGAATATTATGGTGAATAAATATAATGGAAAACGACATTATTGAAAATGAAAAATATAGCAAATAAAGGAGATTGACCGATCTGGACCAAATGCTGCCCAGGCATGGGAATACTTTCATTTGTTTCCTTACATGAATAGACATTTAAAAAAAAAAAACACCCACGGGGTTATATGGTATCTAAAAACTTATCTTATGACTTTTTGGTGCTTTAACTCTTGATTTTTTTTTTATCTTTTTTGTGAAATAATATTATTATCTTACTTATTCTACCTCCCAAGTCCAGTCCTGACCTCGCTAGTCTCGCTCGAAGCAAGTTTTTTTGTAAGCTCTATACGAAAATGACAGCTTTGTGCTGCGGCTGAATGTTGCCAATCACTTAGCTGAGTATGTTGATGAAAGAAGGCTAAACCGGAACAGAGTCAACTTCGAAAATATTTCAGTGGGTAGGGATAATGTTGCTTCATTTCCCATGTTAACACCGGAGGAATTAACTCTCTTTACAGTAGGAACGTACCAAATCAAACTTGCGCCTAGCTATTACATCGAGCATATACGCACCACGGACACATTTATTATTCAAAACTATAACGGTCGCCTTAACGACCTCTCTGATTTTTCGATGCCCACCAGCAATGTGCAACTAATTCGAGCGCACATAAAGAGCAGACATACATCTTCGAAAGTGTATCATTGCTTTATTTTAATTGACGAGAACAATTATGGGCTAGATTCCGTTCAAAATTATTGCTGCTCAAGTTTTACTGGGCGAAGGACGATCGGCAGTTGTGCCCACGTTGTTTGCTTAGTTTAGTTTTTGGGGTGGGCTAGGCACCAAGACGTTTTGAGGCACCCTGCTTTATTTTTAGATTCAATAATTATAGACGATGATGAAGATGACGATTGATTAGGTATTTTAATGTTTACATGAGGCCGTATAGAGGATAATTTATTATGTTGTAAACCTATGTAACGAATAACAATTGATTGATTCAATGACTATCCTTAACTAAGTGTTGTTATAATAATATAATCCATTGTTTATAATATACCGTCTTTTATTTAAAAAATAAGCTGTTGATTATGATTTTTCGTCAATGTAAAACCAACAATAGATATTTGTATGTATACAATAGATATTTTTTTCTCAATACTCCTCGGATAGATTCTGAAGCGCTTTGGGTTACAGACTAGTATTAGTCTAAGGAACATTATGCACTATGATTCAATGTTGGGCAGCACTTGGTCCAACGTCCATACAAAAATGGTCAATCTCCTTTATAGATAAAAATTATTATGACACTTGATCGATTATGACCAATGAAATTAGTGAAAATGATTTTATGTCATTTCACGATTATGGCAACTGAAGCCTTATTTCTAATCCTCTGTCGAGTGGTCGAGGCCTATTTGACGGACAGGGCCGTCATCTACCCCGGTCACCACGGAGAGTGGAACCGGCGAGAGATGTCGTGCGGTGTCCCGCAGGGATCGGTCCTGGGGCCGCATCTGTGGGACATCGGCTACGACTGGGTGCTGCGCGCCGACCTCCCTAGCGGCGTCAGCGTAGTCTGCTACGCTGACGACACGCTGGTCCTGGTGCAGGGGAGGTCGCATGAGGCGGCGGCCGAACTAGCGACACGTTGGGTTGCGACAATCGTCGATAGGATCCGGCAACTGGGACTCGAGGTGGCCTTGCACAAGTCCGAGGCCATGTGTTTCTATGGTCCTCGGAACGCGCCGCTGTCGGGTTCCCAGATAACGGCGGGAGGGGTTCACATCGGTGTCGAGTCGACGATGAAGTACCTGGGACTCGTCCTCGACAGCCGGTGGAACTTCGTGGAGCACTTCCGACGTTTGGCTCCCAAACTGCAGAGGGCTGGGGCTGCTTTGAAGCGGCTTCTGCCCAATCTAGGGGGTCCAAACGCCTCCTGCCGGAGGCTCTACGCGGGGATCGTGCGGTCCATGGCCCTTTACGGGGCACCGGTGTGGGCGCGTTCATTAAGGCTGCGACCAGCCCAGCGATTGAACGCGTCCCAAAGGGTCATGGCCATTAGGCTGGTCAGAGGATACCGCACGGTCTCCCGTGAGGCGGCGAGCCTCCTTGCCGGACTACCGCCATGGGATCTGGAGGCAAAAGTCCTCGCGCACATGTGGGAGTTGCGCGAGGAGGCGAAACGCCGGGGTGTAACTCCGCTGCCGCGAGAAATCACGGCACAGCGGACAGAGCTCCGGCGGGATCTCATGGCGGCATGGAGAGTGCGATTGTCGCAACCCAGCGCTGGGCACGCCACAATTGCGGCGGTAAGGCCCCTCTTTGAGGAGTGGCTAGAGAGGCGCCACGGCGTCCTCACCTTCCGCCTGACGCAGGTCCTCACCGGACACGGTTGTTTCGGGAGGTTCCTGTTCAGGATAAAGCGGGAGGAAACGCCCGGGTGTTACCATTGTGTGGATCGCCCGGAGGACACGGTGGAGCATACGGTGGAGGTCTGCCCGGCTTGGGCGGAGCACCGCCGTGTCCTCACGGAGGCGATCGGCAGCGGCGATCTCTCGCGTCCGGCCCTGGTTCAGGCCATGGTCCGGAGCGAGAGTGCATGGGAAGCCGTCACTTCCTTCTGCGAAGCAGTAATGCTCGCGAAGGAGGAGGCGGAGCGCGCGAGGGAAATGCAAGATGCGCGCCCTCGCGCTCCTAGTCGCCGCAGGAGACGCCCCGGGCGTCGGGAGTCGCGAGCCGACTTCCGGCCACCGTAGGCGCGGGCTTGCGGACGGTGGGCAATGGGTAGCTCGCCGTCCGATTAGGACCAGGCCCGGGTCGACGGCGCGTTGTGTTCCACGCGCGCCTCAAAGAGATGTCACAGCACCAACTGACGGGGTCCGTAAGGGCCAATGCCTGCCAGGGTTGCGAGTTGGTCCGAAAGGGATATCGCGGCCCCGGCACACAGGCAACGGAAGGAACACGGGTGGGTTTTAGTCAGTAAAAGTCTGACACTCCCTCTCGCTCCGCCCAGAGCGGGAGGAGTCATTTGATGATTTCCCACCCAAAAAAAAAAAAAAAAAAAAAAAAAAAAAAAAAAAAAAAAAAAAAAAAAAAAAAAAAAAAAAAGCCTTATTTCTAATGAAATTATGGCAAATACAAGTATGGTATATAAAATTATTGCATTTTAAATTGTGTTGAATTAAATTGACTTGTATTTGCCATAATTTAATTAGAAATAACGCTTCAGTTGCCATAATCGTGAAATTACATTAAATCATTTTCACTAATTTCATTGGTCATAATTGATCAAGTTTCATAATAATTTTAATCCATAAATTTATTTGCTATATTTTTTATTTTCAATAATTTCGTTTTCCATTACATTTATTCACCATAATATTAATTTGCTCATACTAGCACAACAATGCTAGTTCAGTTGATTATTATATGATTATACGATACAGATTTTTTTATTAACAAGGAAACCTAAAAACCAGATTAGGTTTATTTTTAGGTTTCCTTGTTAATAAAAAAATCTCAGCAAAATCAAGCATGTTTGCTTTGCAAAAGAGGAAATCTAGCACTCGACGGCCGCTGCCGCGGCACGCTCGCTGCGCTCGCTCGCCTTCGCGCGTTGTTTGGTCACAGTTCTAACCTAACCTAACCTGACCGTTCCGAATTTGATAAACTGTTTATTATCTAAAGATTGTTTGCTGTAAAAAGTAATTTGATTACAGACAGTAAATGTTTCTAAATTATATTAAATGTTGCTTAAGTCAAGTATCAATGATGTAATGTGTTACTTATAGAAACTAATGATTATAACACATGTTATTATGGAAACTTATTTTATGGCAAATAAAAGTTTTGATTAATAAATTGATATGACAAGCATTATTAGCATAAATGATAATAGTGCAAGTAAATATTATGAGGGGGGGACGATTATGGAAAACAATAATAGTACAAATAATTTTATGGAAAACAAGACAATACCTAACCTTATAATATCACTGTTTTATCTGTTTATCACAAAGGTTTTTCTCGAGATGTATGCAACGTAAGAATGTGAACTTTGGCATAATGATTCTTTTTGATGTTGCGCACAGAGATCGCTAGTCATAGACCGTAAAATTTAATTTTTAATGTTCTTTTGGTCAGAACGATCCAAAAAAATAATAATTACAGAACGTCCTTTTAGGAATACATATTTTTTTATATTTTTTGGTACTACTACAGAATCCAGATACCATTTTCGGATATATGGTACATTTGGAATAATAAATAAAATGTTAACAAAATTCTGTGAATCCGGCTTTTGAAATATATTTTATAATAAGAAGCCCGGATTTCCATCATTTACAAACTCGTTTTTTTTTTATTATTAAATATAGACGTAAAAGAAAAATTTGTTGCCAGTTTAATATAGGAACCTACGTGTCGGGTATAAAAAAATGGAAGCGTATAATAATATAATACCTACTGCACGTTCGATGCAAATAAACTGATCTACAGTAATCTATAGGTATCAAGAACTCATTCTCTCGACGGCCGCACTTCACAGTTTTGAATATCTAATTTACCATATTTAGTTTATATGTAATTATTTATATCTATAAATAATGAGTTCAAACAACAACACTGTTGTGAAAATCAAAAGTTCAATAAACGTTTAAAGAAAGAAAAGGTAAAAATGACGCAGAGAAACGAACACATACACGAAAACAACAAATTGAGGGAAAATACGCGTCACATCCACACAACACAGCCATCACTCAGCATAATGCTGTGACCCTATGCGAGACAGAGCCACAGCGCTAGTTTACAGCGACCTTTTCATAATAAGTAATAGTGCAACCATTCCAAATACACATCAAATAATTTCCCTGCCTACACCAGTCTAGATAACAGATCACTCCTCTAATTGGCAAATTAGAATACTTAGTCACCAACTATCATGTCATCAAGGTATACCTACTTTCATACTACCCGCCGTACAACTTCAGTGATTGATGTGTTTGCCAAAGTTTGTCGCGTACAGGTAAACCTGGTCGTAGATGCTCCAATTAAAGTTTCAATTGCTTTTAAACTGCTGGATATCTGTGACGCAGGATAATTGGGAAATTAGTTATTTTGCGAAAATCCTAGAATAGTTGCCAGACCGGATTACGAGCTTATATCGCCATAATTGCGTAACAGACTTTCAATCACAATCTGAATAATTTTGACGGATATTGTTAATATTTTTTTTTTTTTTTTTAAACATTGCCCCACACTAAGAATTTCTTCTTGTATCGTGGGTGCGTTTACAAACATAGAAACTCACATACACTAACACCCAGACCCGGAACAACTACTTGCAGATCATACAAATATTTGTTCCGTGCGGGGATCGAACCCGCGACACGTTGCGCAACAGTCGATCACTCAGCCACTGCGCCAACCGTGTCGCCATTGATTTATACATAACGCAATAAATGTTGTTGAACTGTCAAAATTAAAGCCTTTGCTACTGTTAGTATGTTACGCAAATACTTCGCAGGATTATCGGAAACAACAAGCTTATCTTTGTTAAATCGCTAACAACGACGATAAGACGTATGAACGCTGAATGTGCACTTTTACAATTTAAAATGTGACGATATTATCGTGGATGTCCACGGCATCATGATAACACAGGGAACTAAAATGTATAGAAAAATCTGAAGACATTTTCCGTCCACGATTACGCTCTTTAACGTACACGATGTTTCTATACATTTTATTGACGTGGAAGTCCACGCCGATAATAATATCGTCACATTAGAACTTATAAACGCTTTTATTGGCTGACACATTGGCTGATACGAACGTTACGCACTGACGGATACGCTAATTGGCTAACAGCTACATTCGAGCCATGTTTTGACCAACCAGATGTCATAAATTGACTCTTAAATTAGCCAGCCTGTAACCAACTTTCCAATAGTCCTAAAGTGACAGAGTTTCTGGCAAAAATCATAATATTAGCAAGTATCAAGGCTCCGAAAGCAAACAGGCTCGACGCGACTCTAATAAAACAATTTCTAAAGCCCCCAGTATACGTTGGCCAAGCGCGCTCGCCCAACGTGTACTGAAGGCTTAAGAAAACTTCACGGTAGAACAATTACCGGTGTCGCGTCGCACCTGTATGCGGGAGACTTTAATCCGAAAATCTTTGTAAGTTTCAAATATTCCGGTCGTTTGCAAAAGTCCTAGGATTTTAGAAAATAAACGGTTTTCCAATTATCCTGCGACATCTACATTAAGTTTGAGCAGTGAGATCTGATAGCAGTTCAAGTCCGTGTCTAGATGGATTATGGAATTGATAACTGTTCTAGATTTAGAAAGATAGATGTTACAGCTTCGTAGTTTTGAGTGGATTATGCTTCCATTTAGTTTTAAAATCGGTTTTTCATGGCCCGTATTGAAATCTATCTAAAAACTAATCACAATTCAGGGTGGATTTTTGAATTGGTTCAGTAAGGGCAGGTCCCTTAAGCGTTGTCGCTACAAGAAAATGGTCTTAGGAGATTTTCCTTAACGTTTTGAGATATTTTGATCTGCAATCATAGATTTTGAAAAAAAATGTGCAGCCAGCAAGAAAATGGGCAGCTTTCACAAAAAATATTTTTGATGCCAATCGACCCTGTTTCTTATAAGGATCAAAAAAACTATGGGACGAACTGAGGTTTGAGTACTAGAAAAGTCAGAAACCACAAAAACCTACTTTTCCCATACATTTCGTAAGAACTGAGACTCGAACCTAGTTTTTTACGATTGGATGGACTGGCCAAAAATCCACCCTGTATAAATAAATCGGTTGCGAGCACTATGCACTTGACCTTTCTGAAGAACATCACCAAAAGGTCACTATCCATGGTATCCGTGGTAATCCATGGTATCGGTTTTCGCGTCGATGTCCCTGCCAACCTGTATCTTGAAACTGTAGTTGAGGTTAGGAACATTGAATTGTATTAAAAACAAACTTAATAGTAAATTACCCTACTTGCCCTATTGTGATGATCCTAATGAACTGTACAATTCTTTTTTTGCTATGTATTGTACAGAATTTAACTCAACTTTTACACCAAAGCATATCTCAGTTGATGGTTCTGCAACTTTCAGTGAATGGGCAAAAAAATCAATCTGCCTAGCCTTTTCCCAACTATGTTGGGGTCGGCTTCCAGTCTAACCGGATGCAGCTGAATACCAGTATTTTACATGGAGCGACTGCCTATCTGACCTCCACAACCCAGTAACTGGGTAATACGATACCCCTTGGTAAGACTGGTGTCAGACTTTCGGGCTTCTGACGACTCGTAACGACTGTCAAAGATCCACGAATGACAGCCGGGACCAACGGCTTAACGTGCTTTCCGAGGCACGGAGGATTCTCGGTATGCAAAGATGGTCACCCATCCACTGACCAACCCCGGCAAGCGTAGCTTAACCTGATGGATCGACCAGTGCGGCTGTTGTTACTTAGCCACGAGCTCCTCGACGAGTGAATGGGCAACTAAAGGGATATTTAAGAGCAGAATCAAACTCTTTGAACTGTATGAAGAAATAAATTATAATAAAAGTAAAGAATTCTATCAATATGTTAAGAAATATTCCAAATTATTTAAACAAGTTTGTAGCGAAGCTAAGTGTAGATATTTAAGCTCAAAAATTAAAAATTGTCAAAATAAAATTAAAGCTACTTGGGAAATTATAAACAATGAGATTGGAAGAGACAAAAAGCGTAGTAGTGACTACAGCCTTAATATTAATAATACTGTTATTAAAAATGATTTAGAAGTTGCCACAGTTTTTCAAAATTTATTTGCAGATATTCCAGTCTCAACCACTAAATCTTTAAATTCTTCACCCACTGTTGCCGAGTCCCTATTGAAAGAAAATGTTGATATTTGTAACCATGAGTTTAATTTCGACTATGTTAGTGCTCGAGATATTATTAAAACTTTCAATACACTCAATGTTAAAAAAAACTGCTGATCTATGGGGAAATTCCGTAAAGGTTGCAAAATGCATTATCAACACTGTAGCGCCTGAATTAGCAATTATTTTTAATAAATGTATTGACTGTGGTGTAATTCCTGACTTAATGAAGAGTAGTAAAATAATACCTTTGTTTAAATCGGGTTTCTGTGCTTCCTACTTTTAGTAAAATATTTGAAAAATTGATGCTAGATCAATTGCAAAGACATTTTAATAAACATAAGTTATTAAACAGTAAGCAATTCGGTTTCACAAGGGGTCGCTTGACTTCCGACGCTGGTGTTGAGCTTCTTTCACATATTTTTAAGGCCTTGGAGAAGTCACATGATGCCCTAGGCATTTTTTGTGACTTATCTAAGGCTTTCGATTGTGTTTCTCATGATACATTGGTCAGGAAATTACATCACTATGGTGTTAGAAACACTGCCTTGGATCTTCTTATTTCGTATTTGGATAATAGGATCCAAAGAGTGGACGTTAATGGCAAGCGATCTCCGGGTTCTATTGTCACTATGGGAGTTCCGCAGGGCTCAATTCTTGGCCCTTTTTTATTTCTCGTATATTGTAATGACCTACCTTGCCTTATAAAGAACAGTCATGAAATAGTGTTATTTGCAGATGACACGTCACTTATATTTAAGCTTAAGCGACAACAGACAGTTATTGACGATGTGAATCATGCTCTGTCTAAAATAGTGCATTGGTTTAGTGTGTAATAATTTACTTTTAAACGAGAAAAAGACTAAATGTATTAGATTTCTGACACCTAACGTTAAGCAGGTGAAAACCAATGTACTATTAAATGGGACAGAATTGGATCTTGTGGACACCACTGTGTTCTTAGGTATTACTTTGGATTCGAAGCTTCAGTGGGGCCCACATATAACCAAATTGTCGAGGCGGCTAAGCTCTGCAGCCTACGCGGTGTATAAAATCCGTCATTTGACTGATGTAGAAACAGCTCGATTAGTATCTTTAGTTATTTCCATAGTGTAATGTCGTATGGCATTTTGTTGTGGGGAAATGCAGCCGACTTTCAGGCTATATTTGTGCTGCAGAAACGTGCCATTCGAGCAATTTATAACCTAAGTTGTAGGCATTCACTGAGGGATAAATTTAAGGAAATAAACATAATGACAGTCGCGTCTCAATATGTTTATGAGAACCTGATTTATGTAAAAAAGAATATAAATCTATATTCTAAACACAGCGACATTCATAGCTTAAATACTAGAAACAAAGATTTATATATTGTGCCGAGGACTAGGTTCCAAAAAATTTGTAATTCATCTATGTGCTAAAGTATACGTTTTTACAACAAATTCCCAAGCCATGTCAAAGATCCTGAGCCTCAATAAATTTAAATCATTTATTAAACAGAAACTATGTCAAAAAGGTTTCTATAAAGTTAAAGATTACTTAGACGACAAAAAGGCTTGGGACTAATTAAGCTACTCCAATGTACCCGAAGGAACAAACTATTATTTTAGACTATTTTAGACTACATGATACTTATGAGCATATAATTGTTTGGATTATTTTATTTGACTGTAAGTCAATTTATTTTAATTTTGTTTTCGTTTTTTGTTGCCATAATCTACTCTTTAAAATGTTTTTATTTTATCAGTTGTACGAGTATTGCAATTTGTGGTGATGTAAATTATTTTAGCATAATAATATGCACTATTATATAGAATCAAGTTTTTTCAACTGAACAGACAGCTGTGCTGCTGGGGAGTTTGTTGCGCAACTTCTTCTTCCCAGCTCACCACTTCCTAGTGCTTACACTAGGAAGTGGTGAAGAGTGGGCGTTTTTGGGGGACTGTCTTATGTAATTTTGACGTTCGAAAAGTGCTGATTTCTCAGCCTAGTTTGAATAAATGACTTTTGAATTTGAATTTTCTCTTTGGTGAAACCAATTAATTTAATAAAGTAAAATATTAGTATTGCAGTAAACAATATTTTAACAACCGAAAATATTTTGTTATTGAATTTAATGAAACAATTTAGTTGTTCACCTTACCAAAATGCTTAGACCATGATTGTTAGGTAGGTTAGGATATTTGAAATAAATCAAATATACAAAACCAACAAACAAATCCTCTACCAAAGTTTCCACAAATAGTTTATATACTAACCAAATATTTAGCAAAAGTCATCAAATATCTACAAAATTTAGCACAAGTATAAGCTTTAGTTTTCCTAGCGGATTAACATATAGGATTTATTACAGAAGTTTTGTTTGTATTGTATCCAACTGAATCCTACACAAACAAATTCATGTTAGTTGTTATATTATATATTTAGTAGGAAATATATAGTGAAAGTTATTCCT
This sequence comes from Agrochola macilenta, assembly GCA_916701695.1. NCBI lineage: Eukaryota > Metazoa > Arthropoda > Insecta > Lepidoptera > Noctuidae > Agrochola > Agrochola macilenta. The sequence continues at coordinate 2,659,727 of OU753576.1, forward strand.
GAGAACATTAACCTTATGAGTGAGTCAACTATCGCAGTCCTAATTTGTATCAGAACTACGCTTTTTTCTTAAAATAAATCTACGTGAGTTGGAGATGTATGCATGTTTTATTGCCCCCTCCTTTCCGCTGTCGCGGCCATTTTTGGGAAACGTGAACTTGTCACGCCACTTCTGGGTGGTCTCGCATTGAATCCGCGTGTGTGATTAAAACGACAATATCTCTAAAATAATGTATGAGAGCTATTTAAAAAACGTATGTTGTTTGAATCGTTATGAAATGAGCTTACATATAAAACATAGAAAAATGGATATGTACAGTTTTGCCTTGTTAATTTTAATGTGAAATCAGGGCGAGGGTTTTTTTTTTCAATTTACCGTTAAAAAGAATAAGTAATCAATTTAAAAAAACACACGTCCCCATAATTTTTTTTCATGTCACAAGCTTAACAATAATAAACACTCAAGTGTTTATATGTCAAGTGTTTATATCGGTTATCTCATTTATTCTATAAATCTATAAATAGTATTTAACAAAGTCACGTTTCATGGCTGTATGTGTGACCGCTTGCGTCTTTTCAACTACACAATCGATTTTGATCGGATTTCATTAGTTGATTTTTATTGCATTGACATTTAATTCTGATATAATCTGTGCGAGTATTGTGAAATTTAATTAAATTTTGTATTATGGGTTTCTTCTGTTTTATTTTATTTTTATTGTCATTTATAGAGAATTTATTTGGGAAGGTTTATTTATGTATAAACCCCAACTGTGTATAACTCGAATAGGACAGAAGCCATTTATTGTTTTCCAAGAATTCATACCAAACAAACAACAGTTTTAACAAAATGCAATTTCATAAAGACCCGAGATAGAATAATATTACTCGAAAATCTCCCAACTTATTTTCACGCATTTTGTTTTTCCGAGAATAACTCATTTCGGAAATATAACATTGCGATCTCTACTTACCCAGTAATGGTAAAACGTAATTGATTCAGCCTACCAGAGCCTACCCAGAATTCACCCAGAATCCAATTTGGAGAGTGGCCCGGACAACCTACGGTCACTATTACCGAATGAAATTTTGATTGGGAAAAAACATCAGTATTGATTGCTATATGTAGCTCCCGGGTTTGTTTGGTAATGGCCAGTTTTTGTGATTTGTTTTTAGAGGTTATATTCGAATAGCATAAATTCAAATAGGTAGTCTTAAATAATGGATCAAATATTGACATAAGGTTAAAAATGAAAAATAAAGAAACTTTGAATTTTTTAATTTATTTATTAATTCAGTTGTACACATACATTTTAATACATATAAGTTGGTTCATCGTCTTCACATATAATTATATTATAATTAATGTTAGGTACATTAATTATAAACTAAACGAAGCGCATGAGAGAATTGACATATTTTCGTGCAATCTGAGTGAATTCGCAAGAGTTTTGTTGAATTTTGTTAGTAATACATATTTAAATATTAATATTCTGTGTTAAGTCTGATTTATATTTTATGTTAAGATTTTATAGCATGTTTGTTATTTATTATATAGGTAGGTACATCTAATTCTGTAGTCTGACTTTAGATTGTGTTTTTAATAAAGTTCAGTGATGCTTTGTATTTTTAGGTTTAGATTTTTAAGTATTAGCCGTAAGCCACCACTATTGTATTGGGGTCATTCTGTAAAGATAGTGTCAGTAAGTTTAATAATAAATAAATAAATAAATAATAATACAAAATATTGTATAGCATTTTAAAACAGTAATGGTGGAATTTTTTGCCGATTCTTCTCCATACGCAAACTACCTTTTGGAAGGGGCGACTAGAATCGATTCTATTTTTTGTAAATAAATGATTTGACTTTGACTTTGGTGTTTTACCTTGCACCAAAAACATCACATAGTTTAGAGAATTAAAAGAAACCTAAGTTCTTAATAAAAATGAAACAAGAACAAAAATAAGAGCGAGGGAAAATGAGAAGAAATTAATTAAGAATTTGTTTAAAATAATTACAAGATCATTCGCCACACGAATAAACAGGAATACATGGTTTCATTGTGGAAACAATCAAAGTTGAGAACAATAATGATGTTTAATAACAACGAAATGAAATGAAACAACAAACATATAAAATTATTATCTCCAACAAACAAACAGAAGTCTAAAAGACAGATCGAAACAGATGGAATGAATGTTTTTAGTAGATTGATTCTTAGAAATGATAAAATTCAATTTGACCTCACATCTTATTTGGGTCAGCTAACCATTGCTTCAGATGTTTCATTTCAATTTGTAGTTATGAAAATATTAAAGGACTTGCTTTTGGCTGCGGCTTCGCCCACGTGGACGTCGGATATAATTCCCCGGGAACGTACTTCTGGGATGAGAAAGTATCCTATGTCTTAACTCGATTTTGTTTAGAAAAGTTTAAATTATGACGAGGCTGGTATGCCAATGTGGATAAAAAGCTCTAATAAAACGTAAGAAAAAAAAAACTGTAGTTGCATATAATATGAAACATCTAACATCTCGGAAAATGGGTTGGTACCATCTGACGGCCAACTCTAGCACCGTGCGCGTTCATTGGTCAAATCAAATCGCGCGCGCGCTTCCCCAAGTTCCTGTTACACACTTCCGTCCCTTTTCACGAAATTACTCCAACACTGGCTACTTACATCGGCTCAGCTTAGCCGATCAAGCCTCGTATTCATAGTAAATAAAGTTTAGAAATAGTTGCTAATCATTAACACCCAACAAAAAAATATGCTGCTGCAAGCAGTCTTGTTGTGCAGGGTGTTAGTTGTGTGGTATGGAAATTACCATAGAGAGCGAAACGAAAGATGTTACATTTAAAAAAACCCAGGTCATGGTCTATCCACGCGCCAAATTTCATCCAAAGCCAGTTCAGCCGATAAGGCGTGAAAATTAACATGACAGACAGAGTTACTTTCGTATTTATAATTTTAGTATGGATGCTGTGCGAACATCTGTGAATGAAAGATTGTAGCTGTCTATCAAAGACGTAAAAGGAAAATTGATAAGAGAGATGACTGACGTTGTAGGCATTTGAGAGCGAAAAGATAATTAATTAAAGAGAATGATTTTGTTATTCAAGTTGTCGTTTTCATGTTTGACTGGTTATTTAGGTTATCGCTGTTTGCTGGATCAATGGCTGAACTAATTAGTGGAAATATCTATAATAGTAACGTTACATTGGGTTGGTTGGTTATTATAATTGAAAAGTGAATAATAGATTGAACCTCAGTCTACCGTACTAATGACGGCATTTCCTAGAAACGAAATATCGAGGACATATGATATCTACCAACCCGCACTGGGCCCGCGTAGTTTATTACGGTCCATTCCCTCTCACCGAGAGGCCTCCCCTCGGTGAGAGCGAATCTCTGTTCCAGCGGTGGGAACGGCTTATTATGCACTAGTGACGTGAACTCAACCAAAACATAGCTTTGTTACTAAGACAACTCCACACACCAGGTCCAGTTGAAAACCAGCGTCAGGCACTTATAGTTGTCTGGCATTTTTGCTGAACTGGGCCTTTTTGGCGCAGCCCTGAGGCACACTCCCCATCAAATTTCTGCTTATATCGCACTTTACAATTTTTATTTGGTTTTAATTATTTTTTTATATTTTTATCTGCTTTGTATTATATTGTGTGCTTTAGTCTGTGCTAAATAAATTTATTTTCTTTCTTTCTTTCTTTCTTTCAACTCATAGCTTAGTTGGAATACAAGAAATGAAGGGCATTGGTGCCAGTGTAATTTCAAACACAACTCATTTCAACGCCTTGATCCAACTATACGATTTAGATACAGGCCTTTTCGAATCGTCAAAGAGTCGGTCAGTCAGAAAGATGAAGCTAATTGCCCATTCGAAAGCGTCGCAGATGCCTGCGGATAAGAACAGGCAATAAAAAAATCTGACATGGCAACTGCAATTGTCTCTGAGATGGCACTTTAGGTATTGCAGATTACCATGACTAATGCTTCCCAATAAGATACAAAATATAAATTACAACTTTACTAGACAAACTAAAACCCCACCAAACCCTAGTTTTTTAAACGACTTCCAAAAAGGAAGAGGTTATATGTTCGACGCGTACGTATGTTTTTTTTTTTTTTATGTTTGTACGCCGATTTCTCCGTCAATTGTGGACCGATTATGACAATTATTTTTTTGTATGAAAGGATATGCTTCCGTATTGGTCCCATATAAATTTTATTAAATTTGCTTGGATGGTTTTTGAGTAAGCTTCAATAATACTTAGTTTTCCCACGTATGTCCGAAAAAAACACTACTTACAAAGTGAAAAATAACTTAAATTTCGGAAGTCTGTGTCTTTGGTTGTGAATTTTCGTTTTTTGCCACCGACTTCCGAAAAAAAAGTAATTTTTCACTTTGCAGTGTTTTTTTCGGAAGTCGGTTGTTTTTTTTTTTTGTAAAAAGTTTTTTAGATAATGAAATGGTGCTTGAGATAGCTGACATAAAATTGGAAACTTGTGTTTTTTATGTCTTACATTTTCTAATGCACGCACGACTGCTTCTAAGTACAAGACAATACTTAAAATAATCTTTGGTGACTAGCCAAAAACTAGAAAAATCAACAGACTTGAACAGAATTTTGATTCTAGATTTGGGTGGAATACATTTAGGTGGGACAGACTCATCTACCATCGTAATCCGTGTCCCTTCTAAATGGGAGTCCTAGTTTCTGTAATGTACGTTTTCCGGCTCATGGAAATCGGGTTGTCCGCTCTCCTGGATTTGATGGCTCATTTTATTTAAACCGACTGACTTTACAGGATTTTAGATGTTCAATATATAAAAAAAAATGTCAACTAATACTACAGGCAGGTAGCCAGGCCTCTCTGAGAGAGGAAGTGGGCCATAATGCACGACGCGGGCCCAGTGCGGGTTGGCGGATGTCACATGTCTTCGAATTTTTTAATCTAGGTCATCACGATATTTTGAGAGGAGCGAGACAGACAGAGGGGCAATTATTATCGTTCTTACATATTATAGAACAAAGTCCCCCGCCGCGTCTGTCTGTCTGTCTGTTTGAACGCGATGAACTCAAAAACAACCGAACGGATTTTCAAACGGGTTCCACCAATGGACGGAGTGATTCTTGCGGAAGGTTTTTGTGTATAAAAACCAATCAATGTGTGTGTGTGATGTATATGTGTGAGTGTGTGTTTTGTGCATCAAAGACGATTATTGTCGAAGATGTCGGAAAGAATCATGGCCTACTAGGAGTTTTACCGGCGTGTGCCGCGTAAGCCGTAAGAGATACATCAAATGTATGTTCTACAGTATTGTAGACCTTGAAAACTTCACCAAAAAAGTCCGCAATAGCATAATTATGTCTATCTTCTAGGGATGACATTCTTATCTTTCAGAATTTGATAAAAATTTCATTGTTACTGAAGCTATTTTAACTGTATTATATTTATCCTAATCCAATAAAATATATAATTTAAATTGGGCATTTAATTTAGATTAAAATATGCTTACATCATATCATTCAAATGACTACTTTAAAGATATCACAGATTCAACATGATGCGTAACAAAATAATTATGTTTGACGACAACGCGGGCGCAACGGTCGGAGTCAATGACCTTTCCCTCGGCTATTAGGTATGTAATCCTGGTATTACGTTCTCGTGGGATATTTTCCGCGGGCAAAAGATAGTATTATATATTTTAAAACGTTCGCATTCTAATCTCAGTGTCAATCTGTCAAAAATACCTCTAATTTTCACGAATTCCATTTATTTTTGACAAGTTTTTGACATTGATTGTCGCTGAGATGAGAATGATGAGATTGCGACTAGATGTTTGAAAGTTTTAATTACGGGAATTGGCCCTCTGGTATAATTGAGCCGACGCTCAACAATACCGTTCTTCTTCTAAAACCTGAAGTGCCGAAATAAATGGCCGTAAATTTGTGTACATTTCGATTTATTTATAAAAACAACCTTCATTTTGTGTTCCGAAAACAAAATTTTCAACTACATTAGCGATACTTGTATTGGAAACCGAGTATAACAAACGCACATCCCACACGATATTCCTAGATTATGAGTTTTACGATATATGTTTCACCGTCTAATTATGAACTTCGTTAGTTTATAATCTATCGGTATGACGTCCTTATATACTCGTTTTATAAAACAAAGTCCCCGCCGCGTCTGTCTGTCTGAACGCGATAAACTCAAAAACTACCGAATGGATTTTCAAACGGTTTTCACCAATGGACGAAGTGATTCATGCGGAAGGTTTTTTGTGTATAATTCATTAGGTATTGTGTTAATTGGCTGAAATATGACGATTATTGTTGAAGATGTCGGAAAAAATCATGCCGACTGGGAGCTTTACTGATAGACCAAATGTATGTTCTACAGGATTGAAGATCTTAAAAAGTTCAACAAAAATGTCCGCGATAGCATATCATGTCTATCTTCTAAGGATAAAATAATATCAGCCTGTTACTGTCCCACTGCAGGGCAAAGGCCTCTTCTCATACAGAGAAGGCACGAGCATTGATCACCACGCTTGCTCAAGACGGGTTGGTGATTTCAGACTTATATTAACTATAAGTCCAGGTTTCCTCACGATGTTTTTCCTTCACCGATGTCAATAATGTCCAAGATAAACTCAGAAAGTACATATGAATTGAAAAAATCACATTGGTACTTGCCCGGATTTGAACCCACAACCTCGTGCATGAGAGGCGAGGCCTTCTAAGGATGACCCACAGTAATTATTATTATCTTTCAGAATTTAATAAAAAATCTATTTTGACCGGTGTCATATTTAGCCTTATCCAATAAGATATTTTATTTAAATAGGTCATTTAATTTAGATCTAAATATGCCTAATATATAGATGTTTTTTTTATTATGTTATATAAAAATAAAATCTGCTGTTTCATAGAAAAGTGCAATACCTACGCGGCCAAAATGAATGGAACAGCTGTTATTTTTTTTTTATAACCCACGAAAAATTTCAACCCAGGGGTGTTCAGAATCATGTACTGAATCCATGGTAACCAGTTTCGATGTCCCTGACGCCCTGTATACTCATTACGACTGTGGAGTTTTGCTAGGTAATTTAATTTGACCCTGTTTAATAGGCGTGGTAAAAATTCTACTGCATACCAATTCATAAAGTCGCAAAGACTCTCACAACGTCTAGACTCAATTTAGACCATCGTCAAGGATGGATGGAGCATCTGCAAACTGTATAACTTCGTAATCAAATTGAAGTGACGGTGCAAATAAATTGATTTATAAGTGAGAAACCTCAAGGATACAAAGTCGTGGTGTTATTTAGCAAGGCATTAAAATGCAGCCGGCGAAGTTGTGGCAACTGAGGATGCGGTACCAGGAATTAAAGACGCTGGAAGTTTAGTGAGGAGTGTAGAAGATAGTTTTAAGAATCATCTGGTTTTTCAAGACATTTTGCTTTTTAGTAGATAAATAAACTATATTATTATGCATACAATCTCATAGTTCAGCAAGACATATATAAAGTAAAACAATGCCGTAAGCACCAAGATTGGTCAATGGATCCCCTTTTAAACCGACTTCCAAAAAGGAGGTTCTATGTTCACCTCTATGTTTTTTTTGTATGTCCATCGAAATTTTCGCCAATTGTGATTACGAAAATTCTTCTAACAAAAAAAAAAAGAATTTTCGTAATACACACTTTATTAACTTTGCTTGAGTAGTTTTTGAGTTAGCTTCAATAGTACATATTTTTCGTCTATGTGAATAATGACAGTGATAGGAAGTTATTATAACTTCCTGTCACTGTTACACAGCAGGTATTAAATAGCAGGTAGAGTAATCGGTAGGTACCACAACTAAAAAAATAAAAATAAAAACTTTTAACAAAAAAATACCACTGACATCCATAAAAAACTCTACAAAGTGAAAATTACTTTAATATCTGAAGTCGGTGGTAAAAAACGAAAATTCACTACCAAAGTAACCGATTTCCGAAATTAAAGTTATTTTTCACTTTGTAGTGTTTAAAAAAAAATTAAGAGTTTGTCGAAAGAAATATAATGTAAGGTAATTTCTCTGATCAATTTATTACTAATTGTTTGATGGCAATGGTTCGTATTGTCCGTCTGATATCAGGAGTCTATTTAACAAAACCCATTGGCTACTTAGAACAGACGACAATCCGATAAAATTATAGGATTGTCACCAAAATCCTTGTAAAATTAGAAAGAATTTTTCATCGTTTTAGAGGTCTATTAAACAGTACTCGTCGTAAAATGTGACGATTTTGTTTTTTTTTGACAAATACATCACATTGTCAATATATTATATAGGCCTTGTAAACTGCAAGGCATTTCTATTACCTTGCAACAGGTTAGCCGTAACTATCCATCATTAAAACCAAATGTATGTAAATGGCTTAAAACTCTCGATTATCAGGCAACTGAGAGTCTTCTGATCCCCATTCGTTAAATATACATTTCCTTCACAAACGTCAACTATCACACACGCACACACACACACACACACTTAATACACTCACGTACACACACACACACACACGCACACACACACACGCACGCACACACACACACGCGCGCACACACACACGCACATACACTTATACCACGTATGTATGTCCAGCGTAGATTAATTTTTTCTTTATATTTTAATTGTACTTACGAACTTTTGTTAATAAATCTAAATTAATATGTACAGTCACGAGCACCAATATGTATACACTTAGCAACTTTAAAAATTGATTTTCTCCTACTGTGGTGATTGTAATTTTATGTTGTTACGAACATAGTATTTTGGAACCCACACTATTAAGAAATAGGTCTTATCTGAAAGTTGCAGTCGAAATTCCATGCGAAAATCGATTTCGAATTTTGTTAAGTGGATACATATTGGTGCTCGTGACTCTACATATTTAAGTATTGGGGGGCCTAGTGACCTGTAACACAGCTATTATATGCCTTTTTCGGACACCAGTCTCTCACAAATGTTAACCCAGGTTTTTAGATTAAGCATTTCCTGTCCAAATCAACATTTAATTTTTTGATGAGAGACCAATAAATTATAATTATAATTCACCCAGATAAAAACTCCATGGACTTTGTTAAAAAAAAAATCTTCTCCCTTTTCACGACGAATTTTCATAACCATAACTTCCAGCCTAACTTTATCTCCTCAACCACGTACTTCGAAGACCTAGGTTCAAGTTCGTGAATTTGAAACTATACGGAACTGTGGTTTGCACTCTGGCGTTCATCGAGATACATTGCTAGCTATTCACGCCGACATATTTGATTAGCGATGTTATTATGGGGAATATTGTTATGGCTAATCTTGTTGGTTTTTTTTCTGGTTTGGATGTTGGCATATTTTGTTAATATATTTCTAGCGGTATTACAGACTACCTCGTTGGTCTAGACTAGAGGTTTCAAGAATGCTGAGCATGATTCTCAGGTCAGACAAAGTGTTATTTGGGTTTTCTATCTGGAATTTCTCAGTAGCAGTCCGGAGTCTGTATGTCTGCCCGGTTGATGGCAATAGGCTCGCCCCCTATTGGATGGGAAGAGCGTTCATTCTAAAAGTAAGTAACATCGCAAATAGCTGTCAATAGCTGTTTTGATTAATTTGGCAATATCACTGTATGGAAATATGTAATATCTGCCTGGCATTAATGCTGAAATGAATCTTTTTGGCGCAGCCGTGAGGCACACACTATTATTGTTAAAATGTAATTTTCACTTTATTTTATTTTGTATTTTGTGTTTCACGAACTGTTTCCAAATAAACATTATTCTTTCTTTCTTTCTTTCTAATATCGCTAACTAGTGAACTAGAATTAATAATGAATAGCAATTATACGTCTAAATTTGATGTTGTTGGAAAGTTTCCAAATAATTTACATCTAAAACTAAATATTCGGTGTTACGATATTCATTATTGTATTTCTTAATCAATATTTCACTTGACTAGTCAGCCTCATTTCATATTTCCATATTATAATATTGCCAAATTAATCAAAACAGCGAAATATTTGACAGCTATTTGCGAATAAATCAGCTATAGCTTAGCATCCATTTCTACTGTTTTATTTAAACACTATATTATTGTTGCTGATGTATTGTAATAGCGGTTGCGCATGCATCTTTGCCTATCCAGGTACTTACTTAATTTAATAGTTAATTTTATAATATACTTAGTGTTATATACATAGTGGTATAGTTTATGAATTGTTATTCAATTTGAAAATTTGTACAACAACAGTCTATTGCTAACTGTGGAGGCTTGTAAATGGCTTGTCGTCAATTACCTCACTGTTACTTCTGTATTGATATCTATCTGTATAAGCCACCCAAATACAATAAAATAAAATAAAGAAATAAACGCTTTTAAACAGAACTAGCGAAATGTGGGTGTACTATAGGTACAACTCTGTCCATACCCTTCGAGGAAACATGGCCTGATGTTATGTAATGTAAGTACATATACAAAACGTTACCCCAATCACACTTTGAATCCACAGCTATCCGCTGTCACAACATTCTCCTACATAACAAATACCACGTTCAAACAAAATAAATTACAAGTAATTAGTCTTCATTTATTCTCTCACAAATTAACATCACATTGGAGTAACTCCATTAAGATTCCGTGAAGCTACAATAATCTCTTATTACATTAAGAACATTCATCTTAAGTCTGTCTGAAAATTCTGCAGACTCGTTGAGTGTCATCAAAGTTTTCAACAAAAAATCTGGGTGGAGTGTTTTTTAATTTAAAATGTACGGGTTCCGTAATATCCTTGCTGTCCGTTTGTAGTTATATTAAAATATTCTATCTGAGATTGTTGGTGCAAAAGTTGGTATTTTGAAAAGGGATCTGTACCATCACCATCGCTATTTCTGCAACAGCATTGCTGTGTCCAATTTGAAGGTTTAATAGGTCCTATACTTAAAGATACAACATTTTTTTTCTTTTCAATGAAAATTCACCTATGATGCCCATAAGTAGCAGTAATCCTGACCATAGGCAGGCAAGATGTTTTTTGTTACACAAAACAAAATAACCGAAGCAGCTTCTTCACTAACTATCTTCATCTTTTTGAATGACCGACTCCTTGACAATTCAAAAGTGCCTGTAAATGGTAATCCTAACTTATATTTTAATGCGAAAGTCAGTTTGTTTGTTTGTTTGTTACGAACGGATTTGGATGAATTTGGCACATGCGTAGAAGATATATTTTATCCCGCTGTTCCCACGGGATCAAGACTATCGCGGGGCGCAGCTACTAATTGTAATAAATGCTTTAAGTTTCAGTTTTTCAAAGAAAAGAACAGCGTGGTATCAATGGTCAAAAATTTAATTACGGACCAGACTCTTTATTAAATAAAGCCAACGACGGAAGAAGCGAGAAAGGAGAATGGGCATCGAACTATGGGTTTCTGCCCTGAAGCTCAATAGCCATATGATATATATCAATGGAAAGAGCTTTTCAAGGGTCACCTTTCCTAGAAACACGACTTTTGCCAATTGTTAGTGAGTTCGGAGTTAATGACCTAAATAGGTGTGACTGACGGCACCGAAGTTAAGGAATTGTCTTGGCTATAAGATTAAAAACTCAAAAGTCATTTATTCAAACTAGACTGAGAAGTAGCACTTTTCGAACGTCAAAATTAAATAAGACAGTCCCCCAAAACCTTCACCACTTCCTAGTGCTTTAGCTGGGAGGAAGAAATTGCGCAACAAACTCCCCAGCAGAAGATATGCAGGAACTAATAATGTGTTACAGATCAGAGTGGTGAATCACGACCTTCAATGAATTAAATCTAATACAAGACAGAAACAGAGAAGCTTCTATCTCACAAGTAAACAGAACCCTAAAATTTTTATATTGTAACGAGCTGTCAGCGGGAGTCCCCCACTTCCCGCCACCGACTACTCCGTACATCCGGGAGGCATTGTAGTCCTCACAAACTTGGGTGTCTTTAGCCTTGTTAGAGCCTTAAGTACAAACAGGCAATTTTTTTATATTTGCTAGTAATAAAAAGTATCGTCATGTCGGGATGTCTATGAGGAATATAAATGCAGGCGGTGTTTTTAATACCCGCCATCGACGTGCTTATAATGCGTTATAAACGCAACTAGTGCTGTTTTTCAACTTTAATAAGTTAAAAAACCGTAAACCTCTTTTTCGGAACGCGAGCTTACGGCGCTGTGACGATAACCGACTTTTAATGATTTTATATTGAAGATCACGCCTAAACGAGTAATGTTAATGATTTGGAAAAAATATATGTTATAAGAGCATTTTGTTAATCATTTACTATATGAATGTTTTTGATTATTTTTATATTACATAGTGAAATTAATTTGTAAAGTTATGTCTAACGTGGATAAAAAACTGAGAATCACGCAAAATTTATCAAGCGTAGTTTTCTGAAACCTTCACAATTTTAAATATATTTTTACTATTGATCTTTTAGTTTAAGTGTTTTATTAAAATACCTTTTGTTTTATGTATGATAAATTAATGGATGGGCGAGTCCTATTACTGGCTGGACGTACGACGCGTTGCGAGAGGTCAGTACAGAACACGCACTCTAAACACTCAAGGTCACTGGCATATAATGCGTCTTAAGACGTGTACCTACATTTTGATAATGTCCTTCAAGAAGGTCAGATGATGAATTAATTATGTAAGAACTGTAGTTTTTACCATGGGGGAAGGCTATACGGGTATTATCATTATAATGACTAAGTGCAATACCATTCCGGCATTGTGGCAAAGCGTCTTGATCGTCTTTCAGCTGAGTTGATGATGAAGTCTTATAATTAATAAGCATATCAATCAATTCATAGAAATAGCATCAGAAGAAACTTTCATCTCTAAAATAATTTCCAACACAGAATTTCTTCACTCGATCCCACGCACCCATTCTCATATACCACAAGACCATGCCTCCACACATTTCGTGCACATCGCCACACAGTGGGTTACAGACACAAGCACTTCACAAACTGTTGGTAGGTACATCTTGAACTGTTAATTTGTCTTTGTCATCGCTTTAATTTCTACGTAGATTCGGGTGGGGAGTGACTGTTAGCAGAGCGGTTTTGTGACCATAACCTAAGTTTTGTTGAAATTTTGACAGGTGCTGAATATACCCTTGATTATCTGCTTCAAAAAATCTGAACAAGGATGTAATTGAATAAAAGAGATTGTGAGCATGTCCATATTTTAATTACCAAAAGTAATAACATGAGAATACATTTTAAAGGCCTATTAAGATACTCGTAATAAGCGATATCGCTGCCGCGCTTGGTAACGATATCGAATCGGGACGCGATATCGCTGTCGCGCTCGGTAGCGATACTATGGTGACGCGACGATAGTCTTAATCAATTGGTTTTTAAGTGCAGATCACCTTGCTATGAAATTCCTACCCTTGCCATTATGACAAAGCTAATGGTTTAATTATAGCGATCGATAAAACAAAGGTTACTTGTTATAACGAAAAGAAAGTCAACTGAAATAAAAATAATAAGATTATAGATAAGTATTCTATGAAAGATAAATACTTTATAAGTAACATTAATCTTGTCTAACTACTTTTAAATTTTCTACTCGAGAAAGTGCAGATAATCAGGTCAGAAATTGTCCCTGGTCAGCGAAAATCCAAGAGCATATTATAAAAATTTATAAAAAAAATACACACTGACGAACATAGAACCTCCTCCTTTTAGGAAGTCGGTTAAAAATTAAATTGCCACACAGTTCACTATATTACGCAACTTGTTAGTTTTCGTAAACTACTTTAGGTATCACTCGAACTGTTAATTTGTCATTGTCATCACTTTAATTTCAACGTGGATCGGGGAGTGGTTCTTTTGACAGCGTTAGATTCTGTTCTAAAATACTTCCAAAATTAACTATTTTCAATAAATAACAGGTAATTCTAGCTGGTGTCCTCAACTCCACGTCAAAGCGCGTATTTTGTGTACGGTAACTATTTCTATAACGATGTAAAGCTAATAAATAGGGTTTGGTGTATTTTCTCTGTGATGTTAACTATTAGGGCTGGGATTGCAAACTTTTCAGTGATGTTGCATGGTAATCGTAGATAGGAAAGGGAAAACTTAAACTTAAATTCCAAGGCATATTTGCTGAAATGTATTCAGTAAAATATTCACTTTCAAATGCGTCAAAGCTCCATTATTCATAATTTTTTTATGTTCTCTTTATAATCTTAGATGACTGGGTTTTGATGATGACTAAGACTGGGACCATGAGACAACCAATGAGGTTACTACTCAAAATATGTATAATGTATCTTCGTTACTCAAACTCAAAACATTTATTTCAATTAAACCTATTACAGGCACTTTTGCACTGTCAAGGAGTTGGTTAGTCAGAAATATAAAGGTAGTTGCCCATTTCAAAGCGTAGAAGGGTCCTATGGAGAAGAACGGGAAAGTAACTCGACGAATACTCTTTTAAATCAAAATATTGGCTGCATCACTCTTAACATTGTTTCATTGCCAAAATCGCGCTCACTAAAACCATCCCCCATGGCGGCGACTTTAATAGCTTCTGCGGTAACTTGTGAGTCACGCTCCATTTAAATATGTACGCGAATAAAAGTTTCGTGGAACGTCTTCTATAGGAGCCCACCTCGGCTTAGATTTAGAATATTACGTCTTTTACATTTGATTTATTCCGAGGATGAGATGTTGGATTTGTGTATTATTTTTGTACCTATTGAATGACTTTGAGAAGTCTTGTCTGGGATTTTTGACTTGCTGTACCTCCTATATTTTTATTAGGTAGGTATCAAACTCAAATGATTTATTTAAATTAAACCATTTACAGGCACTTTTTAAATTGTTAAGGAATCGGTCAGTCAGAAAGATGAAGCACGAGTGAAGTGAAGTGTGAATATGAGTAGTGTGTTCATTTGATGATTTATTTATTTAACCATTTATATACAAATATATAAACAGACAAGAGAAAAGAACAAGGAACAGAAAAATACGTACAAAGGTGATGCTTATTTCTGAAGAAATCTCTTTCAGCATTCCTGCGGTAGGACAGACGATGAAAAGAGATATCAAGAGGTGATCAAGTCTTATCTCTCTTCCTCCTTTTATTTTTAATGATACCGTTATGGCGGCATCTACAATCGCCACATGCCAACTACGCATCAAAGACCTGACGTCACACAACATCCTGACGTCACACAAATCCTGCATCGCGCAATTAGAGTTTACCGCGCGATGAACATATATAGAATCTCCCAACTTCAACCTCTGGGCAGTTGCCTGCCAGACACGACACCCGTCTGGTCGGAGGATCCTCCCTTTTCTATGGGGGATGAGTGAACTTTACACCCTGTTCCTCATACCCCTAAATCGTCATACCTATTACCCCTACGGTGAAAGATCTCAATTTGCATCTTGACTCGACACTTAGCTGGCAACGCCAGGTATCTAGTGTTAGTCAAAGGGTCAATGGTACACTGCGATTCCTGTATCGTCTGAGAAACGTTTTGCCTGCTAAGACGAAAACTATGCTTGTGCAGACTTTGATTTTCCCTATCATTGACTATGGTGACGTGTGCTACTTTGACTTGAATGCGGTTTTGCTGGATAAGCTCGACAGACTGCTCAACAATTGTATCCGGTTCATTTCAACCTCAGAAAATATGATCATGTGTCTAGCTATAGGTCTGAGCTCAAATGCATGTCCATTCGCCAAAGGAGAAGTTTGCGCGCTTTGACCACGCTTTTTTCCCTTCTCAACTCTCCCACTCCTCCTTCTTATCTTGTGTATCACTTCCAATATATATGTTCTTCACACACTAAGAATCTGCGTTCTTCTAACAATCTTCTCCTACTCTGTCCTTCTCATACTTCTGACTTTGTTCATTCTTCCTTTCATATTCAGACAATAAAATTCTTCTTTAGAATGCGCTTCCTCTTGATATCAGGACGGCCATCAGTCGGTATACATTTAAACCGAAATTGCGGAGTTATTTTCAAAATAAATAGAGTAGAGTCATCTCAACACCTCTCTCCCTTGAATTCATATGCAAGAGTCAACATTGATAATTTTGCTTGCTAAAAATACCTATAAGATTAACCTCTAAACACATGCCTATAATGCCTATAATGCTCCCATTGCTGAGACACAGGCCTCCTCTTTCTGTGAGGGGGAGTGGGCCGTAATCCACCACGCGGGCCCTGTACCAGTTGGTAGATGTCACATGTTTTCGATTATTTAGTTCTAGGTCATGCTTGTTTTCGTCAAGACGTTTTCCTTCACCGTTTTGAGTACACAAAGTTGTAGTGTAGTATAGTGCCTGCTTGGGTTCAAACTCACGAACATGACGAATCTACTCGGAATTCAAGGCCGTTACCACTGGACCACCACTGCTCTCCAAATTGTCATAACAAATCATAATTTGTTATTTGATTCCATTTGCTACTTTACATATACGTACATTCTCTGACTGAATTACTGACTATAATGAATTGTATTCTGATTTTGACCACAGTCCGTGAGTCTGCCTAAAGAAATAGGTTCAAGTTTCTATTCTATACAGATTATATTTACATATATTTGATTCTTCTTTTACAATATCTTCTCTTTTCGTGTGGTTAGTGTCTAACCTGGTGTCAGAGTTTTAAAGCTGCCTCTGACTTGGCTTCACATGCCGTCGAGACTCTCAGCCATGCCGGTTTCCTCACGATGTTTTCCTTCATCGTTTTTAAAGCAAGTGATAATTTTATACAATACGCACATGAATCCGAAAAGTCAGAGGAGAGGAGAACCTTGGGTTTGAACTCGAGACCTAAGGCTTGGAAGTCTGACGGTCACACCACTAGGCTACCACTGCGATTTACAATATAATTGAAGTCTCATATAAGTGAAGGATTACATCTGAATACCTAATGTTGGTCATTATTTATGTGTCATGTCTTGTCTATATAATTAAGGTTCCTATATTAATAGGAGGAGCTCGTGGCTAAGTCATCGCATGAATCGATCCATAAGGATAAGCTAGGGTTGCCGGGGTTAGTCCGTGGATGGGTGAGTCTTTATATACCGAGACTCCTCCGTACCTCGGAAAGCGCGTTAAGACGTTCTGGGTTTCATTCGTGGATCTTAGACAGTCGTTACGGGTAGTCAGAAGCCCGAAATTCTGACAGCCAGTCTTACCAAGGGGTATCGTATTACCCAGTTACTAGGTTGTGGAGGTCAGATAGGCAGTCGCTCCATGTAAAATACTGATATTCAGCTGCATCAGGTTAGACTGGAAGCTGACCAACACAGTTGGGAAAAGGCTAGGCAGATAGATTTTTTGTCTTGTCTTTAATATAATGATTTTGTTGGAGGTCCTAAATAAATAAAAGTTGTTTTCGCAAGCTTTTATTTAACTTAAAATTTTCGTATGTATGTAAGTAATCCTTTCCTCCACCATTTCCTACGAGTTCTTTCTCCAAAACTCTATAAATCTGTAGTTCAAAAGCGCATTCCATTCAGAATAGCTTTCAATAAATCTTTTAAAAAGGTGAAGTGGTGATTTCAGTAAAAGATGTAGCTGTTCTCGACAGGGCCATTGATGGCTTCTAGTGACAAATTACGCTTTCCTACTGAACACAGGTGAATGGATCATTAGATGGAGATTTTGTCGAATAACTTATTATTTTTTTTAGGTTTTTTTGATGGGATATTATGATAATTTCTACTTATAATGTGATAATCAGAATCTGTTTTACAGTGCCTGTTAGATGGGCACTGTTTACCAGAGAAGAACAGATTTTTTATGTAAAAGATTTGCTGGATAAATTATCCAAAAGTGGATGGAAGTGGTGAAACAGGTCCTAGGTTCCATTGTTTGATTTATATGGCTGAACTGCTAAATCGATTTACTATTCGGCACGTACACAGTGGTAGTTTAGTTTAACTTAGTTAAACTTAACAAGCGAGTGAGTTTGCAGACACAGTTGGAAGTTTATGAAACTATCATTAATTAGGTTAATATTAATATACAAGTACTTTCTGATCGATCGAAATATTTCGCTGTTTTGATTAGTTTGATTCTATTACTCTGTGGGATGAAGAAACATGGCTAGCTAGTGAACTAAAATATTGATTATGAAATGCAATAATTAATATCATGGCACCGAATATTTAGTTTTAGATGTAAAAAAAGTATTTGGAAACTCTCCAAATACTTTTTTTTACACCTAAAACGGTTACAACATCAAATTCAGTGTTATAATTGCAATTCATTATTAATATTCTAGTTCTCTAGTTAGCCATATTTTTTATTTCCATAAAGTATTATTCAATTAATCAAAACAGGTAAATATTTGATAGCTATTTGCAACGTTGCCAACTTTTTGGATGAACGCTCATAAGACGTGGCCAAATATAGCAGGTTAATTAAGCAAATATTATGTGAAAAATAAAGTATAATGCAATTTTTTACCATAGTGCTTCACCAGCCTTGTAAATAAGTCCTTCCAAGAAATCGTTAAAACTGCAAATACCTTTTCATCTTTAAAAGAAAGAAAAAGTATTTATTGAGACTCGCACAGGAAATCACACATTAATCATAAATAAAAAACATTAAAAAACAAAGTAACATTAAAATTCCAGATTTCTCAAACACATGTCACACGTGTCTCATTTCTCATTTTTTTTCTTTCTCTTTTTTTTTTCATATCCTTTCTTTAATACCACAGTATCTACCTATAACTAATAATAACCGCCATAAACTACTTCACACCACCACACTCTGACCTCATAAACTAGAATCATGAACCATCAAAGAATTATAAAGCTGAGCAGTTTCAGTTACGACCTAGACATATTGCTTGTTCCTTGTTCGACATACCGTAGATTTGATCCTGGAGACTGCTGTTGATTTATGTAAGATTTTGGAGGAAAAATTGTACATTTCCTATTTAGATTGTATTTGGCAGTGTTTTACTGTAGCTATGTAAAAAAACAATAGACGTCGTATATTTAGTAACCTAATTTGCTTAGCTGTTCTTATAGAATCATAAAGAACCCTCTAAGAAATTGACACATGTTTCACCTCTTTACGAGGCATCCTCAGGATGACGATTGACTTGTTGCGAACCCGGACAAGACGTTGCTACGTCAAGCGTCGAGCGCAGTGTTAGGTACATCTATCTTCATATCTTTACACTCGGAGGCACTAGCACGAACCTACGCTTTAAACGTAACGTAAATTCGAACGAATTTTGAATCGAAAATACAATTAATAGTACTTCATCATCTACCAAGCCTTTTCCCAACTATATTGGGGTCAACTCCCAGCCTAACTGGATGCAGCTAAATACCAGTATTTTACATGGAGCCTATGTCCAGCAGTGGACGTGTTTAGGCTGAAATGATGATGATGATGACTGCCTATCTGACCGCCACAGCCCAGTAACTGTGTAATACGATACTCCTAGGTAAGACTGGATGTCAGATTTTCGGGCTTCTGACGACCCGTAACGACTGTCAAAGATCCACAAATGACAGCCGGGATGAACGGTGTGCTTTTCGAGACACGGAGGGATCTTGGTATGTAAAGATGGTTACACATCCACGGACCAACCGCGGCAAGCGTAGCTTAACCTGATCGATCGACCCGTGCTGCTGTTATTACTTAACCACCTAGACCTATAGATATGAATAAGGTCTTAAAATGAAGTAAGTAACAAATATGTTCCAAACGGGTATTTAAATTTTGAAGTCGGTCGAATTTACGTTACGATTACTCCGCGCGTTCGTGTTAGGCCCGCAAACCTCATAAAGCAGAATCATGAACTATCAAAGAATTATAAAAGTGAACTCTTTGAGTTAAGACCGGGAGACATATTGCTTGTTCCTTAAACTTGGATTCGATCCTGATTTATGTTGGATTATGTAGAAGAAATTGTGGAGGAGCTCGTGGCTAAGCAACAACAGCCGCACTGGTCGATCCATCAGGTTAAGCTACGCTTGCCGGGGTTGGTCAGTGGATGGGTGACCATCTTTACATACCGAGACTCCTCCGTGCCTCGGAAAGCACGTTAAGCCGTTGGTCCCGGCTGTCATTCGTGGATCTTTGACAGTCGTTACGAGTAGTCAGAAGCCCGAAAGTCTGACACCAGTCTTACCAAGGGGTATCGTATTACCCAGTTACTGGGTTGTGGAGGTCAGATAGGCAGTCGCTCCATGTAAAATACTGGTATTCAGCTGCATCCAGTTAGACTGGAAGCCGACCCCAACATAGTTGGGAAAAGGCTAGGCAGATTGATTGATGTAGAAGAAATTGTGTTTTGTGTGTGATTGTATTTACTGTGTTTTATAGCTGTAAAACTAGAAACTCCTTGGAACTTTGCTGCTAAGTTTTATTGGTTTTTGGAGAAATATGATACTTACATTTCTTGTTTAAATTGGATTTGGCAGTGTTTTTTACAGTACAACAAAGCACGGCAAGGCACTTACCTCTGACTTTTCGGATTCATGTGCGTATTGCATAATTATCACTTGTTTAAAAAACGGTGAAGGAAAACATCGTGATCAAACCGGCATGCCTGAGAGATATTTATCGACGGCATATGAAACCAAGTCAGAGGCCCATAGGTGGCTTTAAAACTCTGACACCAGGTTAGTCACTAACCCCACAAAGAACTATTTGGATGGCCTGTTTCACTATTTTCGAATAAGTATAAATGAAACAGAGTTCGATTGAAATTATCTGGCAGACAGTTTAAACGATACTAATCCAGAGGTTTGGTGTGACTTGATTTCTTGTGCTGTACTTTTCAACCGGTCAAACTCAAACTCAAACTCAAACTCAAAGCATTTATTTCAATTAAACCATTTACAGGCACTTTTGAATTGTCAAGGAATCGGTCAGTCAGAAATATGAAGCTAGTTGCCCATTCCAAAGCGTAGTAGGTAGGTACCTATGGAGAAGAACGGGCAAGAAACTCCACGGACACTCTTTTAAATAAATTGTTACAAAGTATTTGTTACATCATTCATGTTGAAATTAAACATGTGAGAACAATGTAGAAAGACGTGCACGTTAGAAGCGTTCGTAATAAAAATATAAAACAAAGAACAATTCAAAAATTTAAATCAGCCAAGGCAGCTAAGAGTTGACCTGTCCCAACTGACGGCGCCCGTTCACGAACATGGTCATCAGGCGTAGATACAAGACTATACCGTAAAGGAATATTTGCCAAAATAACCACACTTAGCATGAACTATCAAAGAATTATAAAACTAAAAACACTATGAGTTACGACCGGGAGACATATTGCTTGTTCCCTGTTCGACATACCTTAGATTTGATCCTGAAGACTTATTGCTGTTGATTTATGTGGGAGTTTGGAGAAGAAATAGTGTTTTCTCATAGATTTGAGATGGTGTCACAACCTGAAAATGTTTAGGATTTTGATAACAGAGAATTAAGACGACTATTTCAAGATACGCAGCATTATAAAAAATGGTACAGAATTAACTTAACATAACATAACGTCCGTAATCCCCGAAGGAATAGGCAGAGGTAGATAACTATTATTACCTATTAGTACACCAACATTTCGCCAGTTATGTTTAAGTCAGTTATAGGGTGCGAGCCTATTGCCATCACCCGGCGCAAATCCAGACTTTAGGCTGCTACTGAGAAATTCCAGATGGAAATATCCAAAAAACACTTTGCCCGACCCGGGAATCAAACCCAGGACCTCATGCTCAGCAGTAGCGCTTGCAACCACTAGACCAACGAGGGAATCGGTACAGAATTGGTTAGAAATAATCTAACAGTGAGCAGTGGTGGGCTATTTGTAACGGCCCTCCAACTTACTTACTTACTTCTATGATGAGAAGCTAATCATCGTGTCATCAAATTCAGTTCACCCTTAAGAGCGTTTATTCTGAAGGTGGGTAACGTCGCAAATAGATGTCAAATATTTCACTGTTTTGATTAATTTAGCAATAATACTGTGTGGAAATAAAAAATGTGACTAACTAGCGAACTAGAATATTGATTATGAAATGCAATAATTAATATCGTAACACTGAATGTTTAGTTTTCGATGTAAAAAAACTATTTGGAAACTTTCCAAATGCGTTTTTTACACCTAAAATGGGTACAACATCAAATGTGTAATTGTAATTCATTATTAATATTCTAGTTCTCTAGTTAGCCACATTTCTTATTTCTATTCAGTAATATTGATATAAGAATCAAAAAAGGTAAATATTTGACAGCTATTTCCGACGTTGCCAACTTTTAGGATAAACCCTCTTAATAATAATATTATTGTCTTCATTGAGGTACTAAATCTTTCAAAATAACATAAGTCCTCGTTTAACCAAGTTCAAAACATCTTGGCATTGCTCGTTTGAACGTTTCGCACCTTCGCTCGCTCTGATCCCCTGACTTACGAGTTTCACAAAGATATATTGGCGTTTGAACACATGGAAATGGAACATTTCCAGTTCAATATTCTTCGAGTTTTTACAATTTTATTTCCGAGTCTGACTATTGATCCTGTTTAATGACAATAAGGCGGTTAGGGACCGCCTTATTGTCATTAACCACAATTACATGAGATAAAAAAAAAAACTAGCTGAGGAAATATGGGTGTAATTTAATACGACTCGTCCTTCCTTTTCAAGGAATATACATATTTAAGATAGTAAGATATGAAAAATTATAATGAACTAAAACCAGACTAAACATCTATGTTTGATGACAACTCATGACGTCTAGCGACCGCCATTTTGAATTGCTTGTGACTTGTGACATCAAGACAAATCGTCAAATCACACGGCAAAGACCAACGACCTTTGATTTAATAACACCTCATTTATCGAAATCTCTTTAGTGCCTATTTCGCCAATCAAACTGAACGCGATCAGCAATTCTAATTAAGCCACGTCCCCACTAGGGCCGCGCGGCTTGGCCTCACGGGCCACGCGGCCCTAGTGGGGACGCGGCTTTAAAGTACGTTCAAGAGCTGTCAGTGTCAATATTCAACAACAATGATGACACTGACAGCTTTTGTACGCGCATGCTGATCGCGTTCAGTTTCATTGATGAAATTCCTTTCTTATCCATCGTATATTCGATGTGATTGCTTACTGGGTTGTGGAGGTCAGATAGGCAGTCACTCCATGTAAAATACTGGTATTCAGCTGCATCCGGTTAGACTAGAAGCTGACCCCAATATAGTTGGGAAAAGGCTCGGTAGATTAATTGTATTCTATGGGACTGCCTCGTTGATGTAGTGGTCGCAAGGGCTACTGCTGAGCATGAGGTCCTGGGTTTGAATTCCGGTTCGGGTGTAATTGGGTTTTTCCATCTGGATCAAAAATAGGTTACAACAGTGTGCAAGATGTTACAATTGTATTATAGTTTCTCTATGTTTTGTTGTGGAATTTCTCAGTAGCAATCCGGAGTCTGGATTTGTGCCCGGTTGATGGCAATAGGGTCGCCGTATTACAAAACATAACTGCCTGTCCCTTCGGGATTTATAGGCGTGATGGTATTTGTTGTAATGTATACTATGCAAGCTAACAAACTACCACACACATACCTACCTAGCCTCTAAGATCCAAAACCCTTACTTTTTCCTCTGAAAAGTCAAGAAAGTAAAAACACCTTTTTGAAAGTAGATAATTCGATTGCCATACATCAGGTTAAGGAAGTAACACCATATGTCTCGACAGAGAGGGAAATAAACTAAGGGGTTGAAGATTTATGACTTTGAAAGTAATAATATTGTAGACTAGCTACTGCTCGCGTGTTTGTAATCCACTGTGTGGCGATGTGGACGAAATGTGTGGGTGGTGGATGCAGTCTTGTGGTTTGTATGGGGATGGGTGCGTGGGATTGAGCGATTGAGAGAGAAAAAATTCTGTGTTAAAATTTTAGAGAACAATGTTTTTTCTGATGCCATTTCTTGGCATGCTTATTAATAACACAAACATCTGATTGATATACTTATTAATAACAAGCCACTAACAAACCCTCATTAGTTTTCTAAAATAAGTCAGCTATCTGCCAGTAAAAGTCCCGTCAAAATCGGTCCAGCCGTTTCAGAGATTATCCCGGGACAAACAGACAGTCAGACAGACAAAAAATTTCAAAATTGTTTTTCGTTACAAATATATTTTCATAAAATATGCATTTTGTAAAATGCTGTTATTTTGACATTACAAACAGATACAAAAACATTATTTTTTTGTATAAATATGTGTCGGATCTACGTTACTGAGTAGAATCAGGATGCCAGCGCCGTCTAGCGGCGCTCGACAGAGTCTTCAACATAACGCTCGGACCGGCTAGAGCTAAGCAGAGTTCATCGGTGGCGGTCAAGCAGTGAAGACGTTTCGAAACGGACGTGCATTCCGAATAGTTGTGTCGTATACCAACAGTGTGTGTATTGCTAGTGTGATTTTGATCGTGAATTATAAATTGATCTGAACAGCAAATAGTTTTTCTATTACGCAATAACCAACACTACCCACAGTAGTTAGAATATGCCTAATAATAACAGAGACACATTCCCTTCTCCGTTATATGTATATATATTTGTATATAGAAGAGATTGGCTTTGATTGGTTTTCGTGTTATTTTGTAGTCTTTGCCGCGCGAAATTGCTGTGTCACATTGCTACTGTGCTTTTTTTTTTTTTTTTTTTGGGTGGGAAATCATCAAATGACTCCTCCCGCTCTGGGCGGAGCGAGAGGGAGTGTCAGACTTTTACTGACTAAAACCCACCCGTGTTCCTTCCGTTGCCTGTGTGCCGGGGCCGCGATATCCCTTTCGGACCAACTCGCAACCCTGGCAGGCATTGGCCCTTACGGACCCCGTCAGTTGGTGCTGACATCTCTTTGAGGCGCGCGTGGAACACAACGCGCCGTCGACCCGGGCCTGGTCCTAATCGGACGGCGAGCTACCCATTGCCCACCGTCCGCAAGCCCGCGCCTACGGTGGCCGGAAGTCGGCTCGCGACTCCCGACGCCCGGGGCGTCTCCTGCGGCGACTAGGGGCGCGAGGGCGCGCATCTTGCATTTCCCTCGCGCGCTCCGCCTCCTCCTTCGCGAGCATTACTGCTTCGCAGAAGGAAGTGACGGCTTCCCATGCACTCTCGCTCCGGACCATGGCCTGAACCAGGGCCGGACGCGAGAGATCGCCGCTGCCGATCGCCTCCGTGAGGACACGGCGGTGCCCCGCCCAAGCCGGGCAGACCTCCACCGTATGCTCCACCGTGTCCTCCGGGCGATCCACACAATGGTAACACCCGGGCGTTTCCTCCCGCTTTATCCTGAACAGGAACCTCCCGAAACAACCGTGTCCGGTGAGGACCTGCGTCAGGCGGAAGGTGAGGACGCCGTGGCGCCTCTCTAGCCACTCCTCAAAGAGGGGCCTTACCGCCGCAATTGTGGCGTGCCCAACATTGCTACTGTGCTTAGAATGTAATCTCATAAGAAGCTTTAGAAAATGTATGGGAACCAGTAGTGACGCAGCAGCACTGTCGCGTGCAGCGTTGTTCCGCATCATATATCATACCGTAAGGGAGCAAAATTAAAATACGTACTATTTTGTTACTTCACCCCTGTTCTAATCGACAGTCTTGAACAGCGCTCCAAAACGAATTCTGTAGAAACACCTACGTTAAAGACAGAGTACACAGACAAAAACACGTACATCGTATATTCTACAACCAATATTCTCAACAGCCATACAAACACGTTACCGAGACGAAACAGGAACAAAACAAACACTGGGATACCAACTCGTGACGAAGGGGAAAATACATAAAAAGTTACACTCGGTTTGGAATTTAGAGGTAGAGTTCAGTTAGGAATCGACACGTATCGTAGCATCGAATGAAATGTATATAAATCGAGTATATGTATGAATTAAATTGTACGGTAAACGCTAACTTAAAACAGGAGCTACCGAGTATTCTTCTTTTTTCGTGACAGTTTTAAAGCCGGCCATGGGTCTCTGACTTGGCTTTACATTCCGTCGAGAAATATCTCTCAGGCATGCCGGTTACCTCACGATGTTTTCCTTCACGATTTTTTTTAAGCAAGTGATAACAACTTATACAAAATGCACATGAATTAATAATAAATAAATAATACATAAATAAATTCGAAAAGTCAGAGGTGCGTGCTTTGGGTTCGAACTCGAGACCTATGAGTTGGCAGTCCGACAGTCACACCACTAGGCTATCACTGAAGCGATATATATGTAATCAAGTATTAAAAAGTATTAATACTTACTCATGTATACTATACTAAAAATTCGAGGACATGTGACATCCACCAACCCGCACTAGACCCGCGTGATGGATTATGGCCCACTCCCTCTCATAGAGAGGAGGCCTGCGTCCCAGCAGTGGGAACATTAAAGAAAGAAAGAAAGAAAAATTGTTTATTCTGCACAAACAAAACTCACATATAAAAGCAAAAAGACATAAAATATACACATACAAAAGTAGCCAAAGGCCCTGTATTCAACCAATTTTAATAAAATTAAAATAATGTTGTTCATTGGTTGTAGTATGATTATGCTTATGCTACTTAGTCTTGTATCAGTAAAAATAAAAATATAAAAATATTCTTATGGCCTTTTTCACCACACTCGACACTCAAGTACTAAGTACTGACCTTGATTCACAGTAACTGGAAGAGCAATACCAGATAAATTCCAAAAAAAATCTGTGAATAGTGTAGCTTTTTAACTTTTTATCGGAGATATTATAAAGACCCGAACCTGTAAATTACCTAGCTGATCATTTTATTTCTGTGAAACAGAACCTACTTACCTATGTATGAGTTTAGTCTTAAACGATTCTTACAAAATTAAGTACCACTTAAGATAGATCTCATTCAATAACCTTAAGCATCCTCATAAAAAGTAATTAATCTTCCGTAATATCTTTCAAGTTTATCTTTAGGAAAGTAATTAAGCATTTCAAAGTCATGTGTAGCAAAAAACTTTGAAATTACATCGTTGAAAACTCATTTGTGAGTCAAGAGTGAGTTGGGTAATATGAGATAATGAGTGTACTTCTTTTTTAAATAAGCGATTTTTTGTTGAAACTTATCTTTGGTACATATTTTTTTTAAAGTAACATTCGCAATTATGTAAGGCTGTTTTTGTGAGAAGAATTTGCTATCAGAAACGCACAAAAAAAAACATTGAATTTTAAAAGTAGATTGCGAAAAGATTTTTATTTTTAACTTGCAATAACCTGATTGTTCATAGTTAGTATTTTTTATTTGAGGCTCATATATTTTTCTAACCAATAAATTATTGTTTTTCTTCTTTTTTTTTTTCCATTTTTCGTGTGAATAAATTAAAAACCTCTGCCTATTTATATACTAGTTGTTGCCCGCGATTAAAAAATTTGGTATTCTGTTACTTCAATGATAGTGAAAGAACATAGTAACCATCTATATACTGATGCTGCAGCATAACCTGGAATTTGCAGGATACCCAAGTCCCTTACCACTTACAATTCCAGATGGAAAAACCCAATAACACTTTGCCCGACCCGGGAATCGAACCCAGGACCTCATGCTCAGCAGTAGCGTTTGCAACCACTAGACCAACGAGACACACAGCGCTGCATACAACCAATGATAATGGTGACAGTATTATTTTGCCTGAATGTCGCGTTAGCAAAATAACTTTTTATCTTTTACAAAGTTGAACCAAGTCATGTTTGCAATTACAGTAAGCACATTACTTTGTAAAGTAGAATACGTTAAAGCTCTTTTCCAAAGTCATTGAGAGTCAATAAAACACTTGTCAAGAGTCAAACTCAACTTGTACGTTATAAGGTTATTCATAATTTGTTTGGGGTATGGCAACCCAAAAACAATTTTGTTTATGTACTTACGCATATTTCGTGGCTACTTAATAACTGATGTTGCCCTTTATTACCCGACTAGGCAAAAAGGAGGGTTATGATTTTAACCGTTATGTATGTAAGTTGATCTGTTCCTTCGTAACTTCTAAACTACTTATCATTATTTGACAAATGATATCCAGTGGTGTCCAATGGTATCGATGGAAGCGTATTGGTCGTCCGCTGCTTATAGGTTATGTGACGTCACACTAAATTGAATAATGGCCTCTAGAGGACATAAACTAAAGGGGGAAAAAAATGCTATCTTGGGTATCAAATGAAGTGGCTTAATTAGCACATTTCAAATATGTATATATACTCGTATTATAACCCCGAAATAATTTAAATAAAAAAAATTTATAAAAACTAAAACCCAATTATGACAAAAAGTCAACTAAAAAGGTATAAAGAAGACATCACAAACAGACAAATTAAAAATCCGGAGTCACATGTAATCTGTTTTATTTATTAACACGTGTGACTCCGGATTATTAATTTGTTTGAGATTTTTGTCGTAGTTTTAGTTTTTATTTATGTCATGTATTGTGTATTAGTTTTGCTAATAAAATAAAGTAAATAGTAAAGGGTCACTGGCCAATGTCAGTCCTTGGATCCATTAATAGATGGTCACCCATGCACGAACCAACCGCGGCAAGCGTAACTTGACCTTCGATTATTCGCCTGTTATTTTTTTACTAATATAAACTAGGTACTTATTCATCAAATTAAGGGTCAGTGCACAACGAGACGTGACCCAACGCGATACTTGAAGAGGCCAGTGGTTTTGCGCTGCGCAGCGCGTTGTCGCGAGATGCAGCACGAAGTCGCGAGGCGCATCGTGAAGTCGCTTGCAGCGCCACGCGCCACGCCTCGCTGCTTTGTGATACGTCGTGCTACGCCGCGCCGCCCACGAGGTATCTCCAGGCGCAGCGCGGCACAGCGCGACGCCGCGAGGCATTTTCCAATTATTTCAATTAAATGTGTATCTTTTTGAGTAGGAAATAAAGTTATATTTTGTATTACTACCTTAAAAAGTGCACGAAGCGTCGCTTCTTGTTACTTTTCGGTGTGAACTGACCCTATTCTAACCTTTGTAACCTTAAAAAATACACCACTTTGAAACTTCTTCGAAACTCGTTCAGTATAATAACGACTCACTATTTCTTTTTACCCAAATTAAAAGAACGACATAGTTACCCGGAGCAGCTTGAATTTGTAAAGAAAACAGAGCTTCAGCGACCTTAAAAATGTACAAAGGGAAAGTTTAATTAGCTCAACTTTTTTTTTCTGAAAAAGTTTTGTCGAGTGCGAGCTGAACTTGTTTTTAAATGTGGAACTAGGATTGTAAAGGAGGTTGGTAATGTTTTCTGTTTTTAACCGACTTCCAATAAGGAGGAGGTTATATGTTCGACGCGTATGTATGTTTTTTTTTTTTATGTCTGTCCGCCGATTTCTCCGTCAATTGTGGACCGATTTTGAAAATATTTTTTTTGTATGAAAGGCATGCTCCCGGATTGGTCCCATATAAATTTTATTAACTTTGCTTCGATAGTTTTTGGGTAAGCTTCAATAATACGTATTTTTCCCACTTAGTATATTATGTGGATGATATGATGATAACTTCCTGTCACTGTTATTTACATAGCAGGTAGTGGTATTCGAATTTGGAAAAAAGTGAAAAAAAAATATTTTTACAAAAATAAAACAACCGTCTTCCGAAAAAAAACACTACAAAGTGAAAATTAACTTTAATTTTGGAAGTCGGTGGCAAAAAACGAAAACTCCAACACCAACACCGACTTCCGAAATTAAAGTTATTTTTGACTTTGTAGTGTTTTTTTTTGGAAGTCGGTTGTTTTTTTCATTTTTTAATTCATATGTCTGTCTGTCCGTCTATCACAGCCAATGTGCTCCGAATCTACTGGACCGACGGTCGAGGTACATTGGGGTGTGTCTCACTTTAGGTCACAATTTCTGTAACCCAAACAGGGACATGTAAATTTTTTTTTTTTTTAAAACGTTTCCCCACACTAAGAATTTCTTCTTGTATTGTGGGTGCGTTAACAAACATAGAAACTGACATACACTAACACCCAGACCCGAAACGACTACTTGCAGATCATACAAATATTTGTTCCGTGCGGGGATTGAACCCGCGACACGTTGCGCAGCAGTCGATCGCTCAACCAC
The DNA here is from genome assembly GCA_916701695.1 of Agrochola macilenta. NCBI lineage: Eukaryota > Metazoa > Arthropoda > Insecta > Lepidoptera > Noctuidae > Agrochola > Agrochola macilenta. The sequence goes on from OU753576.1 coordinate 2,689,923, forward strand.
TGGGCCAACCGTGCCGTCGATTTTGATTGATTGACCTCAGAAGTGGGGGGTCACTTCTGAGGTGCGGAGTGCAAAAAGTTTTGCAAACTGTACCGTATGACTTATCAAATAAAATGGCTTGTTGTCACAATGTTTTTTAAACATATTTTTAATTACTTAGTTTTGAAGTCATTTAAGAAAATATATGAAATATTACCATTATTTCTCTAACTACAACGAGCCTAAAATTATTAAAAAAAAAAACAAAAATAGTTCTTTACTTATAGATTACAGGAAAACCTATAAGAAGTCTATGGGTCTTAAAATAACATGGTAAATCTCTGTTTGTATTGTTCGTACTAACTTACATTTGCAGTTGAAATGTATATAATTATGTATATAATATGGCGAACCTACTCCCATCAACCGGGCACACCAACGAGGAATTTTGTGAAATAACCAACACAGTTAATAAACAGGAAGTGTTAAAATGGCAAAATTATGCAATGCTATAAGCGTTTCTTTGCTCACCATTTTATTGCCATGCGAGTTATACGTGGTTTTATTTGCAGAAAACTACAAGCAAAATACAATTTTATATAAATTTTAAACAATTTCTACAAAAAAAAAAAAAAAAACCATTTTACACAATTTATACAATTTTATAATAATTTTATAATTATCAAAATACAATAATGTCATTACTAGCTTCTGACCGAGGCTTGAATTGCGTTAAGGTCGGAGAAATTATCCCACGGGAACATGCTACCGGTAGAAAAAGTATAATTATGTCTGAACCAGGTCAATGGACTGATGGTATACCTGTATTCCATTTTTCATCGAAATCTGTTCAGCCGTAAGCGTGAAAAAGTAACAGACAGACAGACGGACAGAGTTACTTTCGTATTTATAATATAATAATATTACTAGCGAGCAGCAGGCATATTATAAGTTGGGGGATTACATCGCTGATAAAAATGCTTGGCTTAATGCTGGTCCTGCTCCACAACCACAACTATTTGATTAACATTTGAAAACACTGTTGGAGCTGCTGAAGAATTTAAGACTATTTTTGCATTGTATAAAATCAATTTCCTTTGTATTATATAATTTCAGAGCACAGGTGTGAGTACTATGTACTAAAGAGCTAACATTTACCGGGTAATACGTATTTTATTGACTTGAATGTGCCCTGGCGGCTGCGAGTATGTCATGCTCACTCAGATGTCTCGCTGATGGTGGCGCGTGTGTTGGATCATTTAGCTCCCTTCAAAATGGTTGAACTGAATGGTGCTAATCCATGCGTCATGTTCGTGAACGGGCGCCGTCAGTTGGGACAGGTTAACTCTTAGCTGCGCCGTGCCCTCATCTCAGAAGTAGGCAGTGACTTGTCGCTGCCGGCCGTAGTGAATGCGATGGTCGGCGGCGGCGAGTCCTGGGACGCGGTGGTTTCCTACTGTGAGACAGTCGTCTCGCAGAAGGAGGCTGCGGAAAGGGAGAGGGAGATCTCGTCCACTCACCCGGCCCGCAGCAGGCGCACCGGGCGTCGGCGGAGGGCGGATAACGCCCTCTTCCAGCCCCCCTAAATGGGTCCAGGGGTGACGGACTCGGGGACGTCCGTCGCCCCCCACACATCAGGACCCGAGGTGGCGGCGCGTAGTGTTCCACGCGCGCCCCTCTGAGACGTCGCGGGGGGAGTCAAACACCTCACTCCCCCCCCTGACCCGCGAGGAGGCCCGCAGTGGCGGGCCGGCACCAGCCGGGGGTTGCGGAAGATTTCAAGTTCCCGCGACCCCCGGCGTAGGTGTGAGTTGGAACACCGGGGTGGTTTTTAGTCAGTAAGCGTCTGACAGACCCCTCCGCCCGCCCCAGGGCGGAGGACATCCATGAGGATTTTCCACCCCGGAAAAAAAAAAAAAAAAAAAAAAAAAGAAAGGTTAACTCTTAGCTGCCTTGACTGATTTAAATTTTTGAATTGTTCTTTGTTTTATATTTTTATTACGGACGCTTCTAACGTGCACGTCTTTCTACATTGTTCTCACATGTTTAATTTCAACATGAATGATGTAACAAATACTTTGTAACAATTTATTTAAAAGAGTGTCCGTGGAGTTTCTTGCCCGTTCTTCTCCATTGGTACCTACCTACTACGCTTTGGAATGGGCAACTAGCTTCATATTTCTGACTGACCGATTCCTTGACAATTCAAAAGTGCCTGTAAATGGTTTAATTGAAATAAATGCTTTGAGTTTGAGTTTGAGTTTGAGCCGTCCCTGCCACGCACGGTTTTAATAACTTGATAAAAGTCAAGATTTCTCTATTACTCGTATTATGTAAGTTTAATATTAATGTACTAAACAAATAAACCTTCCAGAATAAATTATCTAAATTATAGTGAAACTGCATCAAAATCCGTTGTGAAGTTTAGAAGAGTAACGCGGTGTTGTAGACAGACAAGAAAATTATTTTATATGTATGGATAAGTTATATTAGTTATAAGTTATAAGTAAAATACAATAGACGACGTATTTTCATGCAGTCAGATTGTCATTTATTTAAGCGGATTAGGTTACTAAATATACGTCGTCTATTGTATTTTACTTATTACTTAGTTAATTGACTTGGGCGTGACTTTGCGGAAATCCATTATAAATATACGAAATACAATAGACGACGTATATTTAGTAACCTAATCCGCCTAACTGTTCTTAAAGAGTCATAAAAAAAGCCTGTAAGAAATCGACACGTGTTTCACCTCTCAACGAGTCATCTTCAGGATGACAATTGACTTATTGCGAACCCGGGCACGCCGATTTGCCACGTCAAGCGTCGAGCGTAGTGTGAGCCACATCGCTCGACAACCCCACTTACGAGTATATAGAATTACTACTAGGTGTACCTCGGCTAGGATCTGCATGATAAGGGGCTGCGAACAATCGCAACAAAGGTTACCTTGGAATACTCGTATTTAATTCGTTCAACAGTGTAACGTTCACTGTATAATTTTTTGCAATTTCTAAACTCTCTAGACATTCTGAAACCTTTATCACATGAGTGTAAAATTTTGAAAGTGTTATTATTATTTAACATATGACCTGAATCTATTAAGTGTTGAGCAAAATGGGATTTTTCTGGATAGCTGAACCTGTACGCTGCAATATGTTCTTTAATATCTTGTTTGAAAAGTACGACCAGCTTGACCTATGCATTACAATAATCGCAATGAAACTTGTAAGTAATAAGTATACAAGTACAAGTATATATGTATGGATGCAAAACCATAGCAATTATATTCTATTAGACATAAAAGTCACTAAAAGCGGACTCGTTACTTGCACAAAGAATTCAATGCATTTTCTTTTCCTATCAGCGTCATCATCGCCTTTCTAGCCTTTTTTCCAACTCTGTTGGAGTCGAGTTCCAGTCTACGCGGATGCAGCTGAATACCAGTATTTTACTTGGAGCAAATACCTATCTGACCTCCACAACCCAGTTACTGGGTAACACGATAAACCCCTTGAAGAAGACTGGTTGTCAGTCTTACCAAGGGGTATCCCCTCAGCGTGATAAGATTGAAATATAACAGATGACGGACGTATCGACGGATGGGTTCGACTCGTATTATCGGACCGATTTTCCAATTTTGGGACCGTAGTCCGGACGGAGGTGCAAAAAGATCAGTTGTCAGGTGCCAGATCGAAGGGTAGCGCGTTGGAGTATGAATGTGACAAAGTAACGAAATAGTTAGCATTGCCACTTGCGGAAAAGTTAAAATGTATGAATGATTTGAATGTGCCTTGGCGGCTGAGAGTATGTCATGCTCACTCTTATGTCTCGCTGACGGTGGCGCGTGTGTTGGATCATTTAGCTCCCTTCAAAATGGTTGATCTGAATGCGTCCAATCCATGCGTCATGTTCGTGAACGGGTGCCGTCAGTAGGGACTGGTCATCACTTAGCTACCACGGCTTATTTTAATTTAATTTATTTTTTATTTTTGTTACGTTCGCTTTTAACGTTTTGCATCGTTCTCACATGTATAACTCAACATGAATGATGTTACCAATATTTTGTAACCATATTATGATTTAAAAGAGTGTCCGTGGAGTTTCTTGCCCGTTCTTCCCCATAGGTCAATAGGTCATAGGGCTTTACATCATTGATTCTGTAAAGCGTACAAAGGAGATGGAGTCGAAGATCGTTACCTCCGCGTCCGAGCCCATATTTGCACTGATTAATAAAATTGATCGCCTGGAACAACAGGCTAGGCAGTGTAACATTGAAATTGGTAACTTGCCGGAAAAACGTGGTGAAAATCTAGTGGTCATTTGGGAGTCACTTGCGGCAGCTATTAACATACCTATAGCACAGAAAGAAATAGTGGCTATTCACCGTGTTCCGCACGCGCACACGCTTAATTTACGTCCGAAAAATATTATTGTGAAGTTCACCTCCCGACTACTGCGTGATAACGTGCTGAGCGCTTATCGACTGTCTAAAGGTATTACATCGGATCGTATAGGACTCGCTGGGACTCAATGTCGTATCTATATGAACGAACACCTGAAGCTTCGTAATAAGGAGTTATTTCGCAAATGCCGTGACGCTGCCAAAACTAGCAAGTTTAAGTATGTGTGGGTGCGGAATGCTACTGTGCTGGTCAAGGAGAATGATGACTCACCTACGATTGCGATCCATTCAGAAGACGACATTTGTAATAAGTTTAGGTCAAAAATTTCGTCCTAATACGCTGTTGGAATTGATTACAGAACGATCACTCTATTATTTAATATGTATATATATATATATATGTATGTATGAAAATAATATGTGTTTAAATATTTCTTGTCTATCATATTTTTTGGCAGACAGCCTTGTGGTTATTTTGCGTATTGTTACACTGTACGATTTACAATATTTCCTTATCTTAGTAGTATTTGTCCCGTATAACAATATCTGGCTAAATGTTTACTGGTCATATTTTTTTGCGAATGGTTGTGTGCTTAATTTGCTAAAGATTACGATTAAATCTTTACAATATCTAATTACCTCTTTAGTTTTAATGTACGATGTTAAAGTTAGTGCGTCTTGCAATCAACTCGTGAAAACAATTCTTATATTGTTGCTTGAGTTTTTTATAATTCATTTTGTTGATTATATCTACTTTTTGTTGTTGTCTACCGAGAACGTATCGTGTGAGCTTTCAGCGTTGGTTTATTCTAGGTATGCTAAGACTTATAGGTTTAAAAGTGTAGGTTGTTTTGTTTTTGATTACTTTTGTTATACCCTCACATTTCTGTATGTCGTCACAGTTGTGTATGACTCGCATGTTTTAAGTACGAGTATACTTATGAGTTTCATAGTTAATATTTTTTTGCCGTTGGTTTATTTTCTAGTACCCTCAGATTTAAAAAATGGCTAATGATAGTAAAATATCCATTTATTACCAAAACTGTCGAGGAATCAGGACTAAACTGAATACCCTATGTTTAAATATTATGTCGCATGCATATGACGTCATTATCTTGACCGAGACCTGGTTGACGCTAGACATATCTGATAATGAATTTATTGATCAACGCTATTTGGTGTTTAGATGCGATCGTAACCGTTTTCTGTCAAACAAAAAGGATGGCGGTGGTGTCCTTATAGCCGTATCTAAAGAACTAAATCCCTCCTGTACTTCGTTGTTGCCCCCATTAACCTTGCCCGAGCATGTAATAGTTAGAGTTCCCGCGAAATGCAATAAATATCATATAATCTGTGCTACCTACATACCCCCTAACACTGTTGATGATACATACCTGACGTTTCTTAATTCTCTGTCAGTGTTGTGTGATGACTCTTCCGTGGAAAATATTATTTTAGCAGGTGACTTTAATTTACCCTCACTTGCTTGGGTAAAAAAGTTATCGTACATGGAATTCGCTACGAATAACAAACTGACAAACATACCTCGTTTTTTATCAAATTTCTGTTCACAACATGCTATGAAACAATATAACCACTTTTTCAATTCAAGCGAACGCATCTTAGACCTATTTTTTTGTAATACTCATGCAGTCACATTCTCTCCTGATGTCCCCCTTTTACCTATTGACACCTATCACCCAGCCTTCTATGTACACATTTCTCTCTCTCACCTCGCATTTATTCCTAAATGTACTGCCGATAACAAACTAAATTATCACAAAGCCAACTATAATAAAATAAATACTGATATAAGTATCGTGGATTGGGATGAATTATTGGATGACTTAACACCTAATGAATCTGTTTCTACATTTTATGAAAAACTTTATGTTATTATAAAATCACACACACCCACTTCTCGACTAAAAAACATTAATTTCCCGAATTGGTTTTCCAAATCTCTCATACATACCCACAAAAAGAAAACTCAAGCCTGGGTTAGGTGGAAGAAGTATGCGAATCTATGTGACTATGAGGTATTCTCGAGTATCAGAAAAAAATTAAAAAAATTGTTGACATTTGCTATAGTAAATATATTAATGCAATTGAAGACAGTGTAGCTACCAATACTAAGACATTTTGGACGTACGTTGCTAGCCGTAAAACGACCAGTAAAATCCCATCCACGGTTCATTACAATCAAACTTCATCCAATGATCCTATTACTACTTGCAACTTGTTTGCTACATTTTTCCAGTCTGTTTATGAGCCTTCAACATTTGACCACAAATCTTGGGACCCACCTCCTAGAAATGCCGACCACGATGTCTCCCTATGCAAACTGCAACTGTCCCTTGATGAAATACATAAAGAATTAAAATCAATTGATTCAACCAAGGGTCCTGGTCTTGATGGGATTCCGTCGGTTTTTCTGAAAAACACGTGCGATACATTATGCTATCCTTTGCTTATATTATTTAATAAATGTTTATCATGTGGTATTTTCCCTGAGGTTTGGAAACATGCAAATATTGTACCCGTTCATAAGAGTGGTTCCAAGCATGACGTAGCGACATATCGACCTATCTCTATACTATCTGCTTTTTCCAAGCTGTTTGAGAGACTGGTAAATGGTAGATTATATCCTGCTATTCGTAGTGTTTTAATAAAAGAACAGCATGGCTTTGTTAAGGACAGATCTTGCATTAGCAATCTCCTCATTTTCACGTCCCAACTGTTTGATAGCCTCGATAGTAGACAGCAGGTTGATGCAGTGTACACAGATTTTCAGAAGGCTTTCGATAAACTCGACCACACACTCCTGCTTAATAAAATTGCTTACAATGGAATCAGAGGGGACCTTTTACGGTGGTTTATATCTTACATAACTAATAGAACACAAAAGGTGGTTCTAAATGGCTTTGAATCTGGCTCCTTTCGGGTCACCTCCGGTGTACCTCAGGGTTCCATTTTGGCCCATTATTATTTATTTTGTACATTAATGACATAAAAGACTGTTTTCAAAATTCAAAATTTCTTCTCTACGCTGACGATTTAAAGGTCTATAAAATTATTTCTGATAGAGACGATTGTTTCAACTTCCAGCAGGATTTAGACCGTTTCTCTAGCTACTGCTCTTCCAATAAACTTTACCTCAGTCTTCCAAAGTGTCATGTTATAACATTTACCAAAAAGATAAATATTACTGAGTTCGACTATCGTCTTGCTTATACGCCAATTAGTAAAGTGGGTTTTCTCCGCGATCTTGGCGTTCTGCTAGACTCGAGGCTCCATCTGGATGCTCATATAGAAAAAATTGTTAACAAAGCCTACCAAATGTTTGGTTTTGTCATGAGATCCTCCAGGGATTTTCGTCGACCGTCCACTTTTTTGCACTTATACAAGTCAATAATTAGGCCACAGTTAGAGTTTGCAGTACCTATTTGGAACCCTTTTTACGTCAAATATAGTGAACAATTAGAACTAGTACAACGTAAATATCTTCGTGCAATGAACTTTAGATGTTTTCGGAATAATATGTCATATCACTTACTTCTTAAAAAATATGATCTTCTGACCTTAAAATCAAGACGGAAACTTCTGGAAGTTATGACTCTGTTCAATGTGTGCCGCAATAATTTTGACTGTCCGGACTTAGTTGGGAGTCTGTGTTACCTGGTTCCTCGAACAGTTCATGTACGTGAGGTACGCACCCGACGTCTATTTGCTACTCGCCCCTGTAAATCCAACGCTGGCTCGCGTTCGCCACTTCGTCGTTTAGTTGAGACATACAACAATGAGTTTAATTCAATCGACATTCTTTTTCTAACTAAAAGTGTATTTAAGAAACAAATCCAAGCAACCCTAAAGGATCTGTAAAGTATTATGTATTATATAATTAACGTACTTACTAATGTTTAATAATGTACGCACACAAATTTACTTAAATTCTAAAAATCCAGATATGAATTCTGGGATAACGCCTAGTTATGCGTTGCTAGATATTGTCTGTGTTACTAGCTAGTTTTTAAGTACTTTAAATGGTAATCTGTGGAGAACGTAGTGGGTAGCATAATTGTTATAATGTACCTAATGTTTAAGATAATAAGTGTAACCTTATTGTGCTACTGTTTGTTTTTCCGTAAATATAAAAAAATAAAAAATAAAAAATAAAATAGGTACCTACTACGCTTTGGAATGAGCATCTAGCTTCATCTTTCTGACTGACGGACCCCTTGATAATTCAAAAGTGCCTATATTTTGTTTATTTGATTTTTATATTTGGTTTATTTGAAATAAATGCTTTGAGTTTGAGTTTGTAATATTTTTCTATGATATTTTGCGTTTAAGAAAAAAAGTTACGAAATATTTGCATTGTTGTTGGTTGGTTTATATTTAGCAATCATTAATAATTGATACTTTAAAGAATTTATCATCAAAGACTTTAAGGCCAATAATGTTAAAAAAACCGCATTAAAAAAAACACAATCAATTTTACAACTTTAGAAACAACAGTCGCGGGTTTACACAAAGAAAATAATGTGTACTGATATCCCTTAGACTGATATTATCCGTTACTGACATTCATGCGTGTAAGGTTTGTGAGTCTGTGAAGATAATTATACAGAGATAGAAATAAAGAACAAGAAAAAGAACATTTCTAGTGTCCAGCCCCACAGACATTATGGCAGAAAAATTATGCAACTACTACCTCGCAAAGTGAGGCTATCTCGATGGTACGGCAGCAGGGAGTTGTGGCGCAGACTATATCCCATATCCTGTCCTGCCCTCTGCGCCCCAAAAAAATGAGCCATAGCGACCTTTGTGCTGTCACTGAGGATGTCGTGGGGGTGGCGAAGTTTTGGGGTCATCAACACGACGAAGAAGAAGGAATATTAAAAAACTGTAAAACATCTCTTCTTGAAAAAATGCACATTCTATAGCTCTTCAATACCCAAAAGTCACAAAAACCGTTATTTGATTTTCAGATTTTATACTTCACATCGTTTTTTTGGGAAGAAACGCAGCATTTGGCACCGAAATGTGACGAACGTACTGGGATCGTTACCAAACTTTTACGGTTTGAAATCTGCTGAAAAATCTTCTATTTTACTTCGGTCTTTTATTCGGAGAACTCACTGAATTTTATCAACGATATTCGACCAGCATTTTTGGAGATGGACGAAGTCAAGCCTATTGGATTTCGACATATCTAGTGACAATATAATGCAGGCCACACACGTTACGATATACTTGCGTACACGATGCAACAAATCACAAACTATTTTAATAACGCATTTTTTGTAAGTCGCATTGTGTACGATGGGTAAGAGAACTGCATAATTATAATTATGCTATACGGGCTAAAAAACAAAAAAAAAAAACGTTAAATCGGACAAGTCTGTGATAAGTGATACATACAAAAAAACAAGATTAATAGACGCGTCGACTTGAGAACCTTCTTTTAATAAATTCTATGGACCTTTTTTCGTCAGTTAAAAAGTATAAGTAAATGCTGCCAAAACCGATCGAATATTTTAGGTTCGTTGTACGTCTTTGAAAACAATATAGTAAGAAATACCAAATCAAATCAAATCAAACTATTTATTTGCTTAATACAGGTGATTTACGAGTATGTTCTATGAACATAGAAAATACAGGTAGGGTATGAACAGATGTTACAAATAAATATAAAAAAAAGAAACAAAAATATAAAATCAAATAAATTCAGAATACTACAAATGTCAAAAGCTTAAAAATAAAAATAAAAATGGTCAGATGCTTTTTATAAAATTATACAGATGTCAAATTAAATTTGTATGTCAAACTATTTGTATTGTCATATTATTCAATGTCAATAAATTACTATTACTACTACCAAAAATACATTACTATAGTTTGACCCAAACCGCTGTACCGCAGTACCTTAGGTATGTGCGCGGCAAGATATTAAATGAGATTTTACCTCTCGGTATGGATATTGCGATAAGGGGCATGCGCTAAGGTAGCCCGCGAAATTTAAATTTTCTTTAGTTTTTTACATTTTGCAGGTCAGTGTGAGATTTTATGTTGATTAAAATATGATTTGCGACTATAACAAATATGGCTTTACATAATTATAATCATTAAAATAAGCAATACAACTCCATAAGTAAGCACAATGGTCAAATGTCATGATTTCATGAAATAGTCATTCAATGCGATTATATGAACTTAGAGAGTTGTATTGATAATTTTTATGATTTGTAATTCTATAAATAAACATTTGATATGGCCGCAAATCATATTTAAATCAACATACAACATGATAATGACCTGCAAATTGCAAATAACGTAAGAAAATTTGATTTTCGCGAGCTACCTTGACGCTTTCGTCTTAATGGACATTTGATTACCAAGTTAACAAAAAAAACAAAAGAATAAAATGTGCAAAAGCCATCATTCAGGGCACTTCTTTTATTTGTCAAGAGAATCACAAGCGGCGCATTACCGAATTATACAATTTAAACAGCCGCTCGGAAATAGAGCTGTAAATCCAACCCACAATCAAATTCCGCGTCATATTTCGACATTAGCCTCACAATAAAAGCTGAAAAGTTGTTTGTTTAAAACGCCGTTAATATTTACGGTATTATGTAAATTCGCACCCATGATTTGAATATGGAATTGTTTTGTTTTTCTCTTTTTAGGGTTCTGTACCTACCTAAAGGGTGCTCACGGGACCCTTATTATTAAGCTATTGCCATCAGAGCTGTATCTCTAGAGCCGTAACAGCGAGACAGTTATAACAGAATATCTATAAAATAAAAAATAATAATCGCCGACATAAATATGTACGCGCATAACTTCCGAACGGCTGCACAAAATTGCATAATACTTTTTTTGTTGTGTTCGTTATCCTCAGGACAAGGTATGTAGGTAGGTAATTAGGTAGGTAGGTTGGTATGAATGTAGGTAGGTAGGTAGATATCTTGGTAGGTAGGTAGGTGAGGTATGTAGTTAGATAGGTATGGTAGGTACGTAGCTAGGTATGTAGGGGAGGTAGGTGCGCCGAAGATAAGTACTTAGTGCTATCCGTGCGAAGCCGGGCCGGGTAAAACAAGAAATGTCATGAAAATGAAATACTGTTCGTTGGTAAACGCATCACTTCAGAACGGCTTGACCGATTAGACTAATATTTATTTCAAAATGTTTATAATAGACCGAATCTGGTTTTATAGAAATACTTTTTAAGTTGCCGGGAAAATTGGAAAATTCGAGGAAACTCAAAGTGCATTTTCGATGGGAATTATGTATGAATTATTGCAATTTGATCAGAAAAACGTCAGTCGGGTCAGCTAGTTTCCAATAAAAATAATAATGAAAAAAACAATAACAAGGAGATACCCATACAATCCTAAGCTCGAAATAATAAAATTTTGTTAACGTTATCTGTTTAAATTTCGTTCGTCTCGTTATCGGTAAGGGTCTTATAAACATTAAACTTGGTTGGATTGTAGGTACAATACTTTATATTTAAATCGCAAAATAATAAAAAAGAAACAACAAAATATTAAACTATAATAGTTTGTGGAACGGAACCCAGTCTGCGAGTCTAACTTGCACTTAGCCAGTTTATTTTTTATTTTCGACATATCTGTTGCCTACAAATAGGTTTTTTTTTGTAATTTGAATTTAGAATAAAGCTGTCGTGTTTGTTGTTTAAGCTGAATATTTCAAACGGTTAGACCTTAGAGTAATAACTAACATAGAGTGAGCGTGAAATTTCAGTATAGTTATACTGTTTATACTTATGACAAATTCCGTGTGAAAAACAAGGACAGATATATAGTTATAAGGGTTGCTTATGGCAAGGCTGTCCACTTTTTTTGTCTCGGTAGTGATGTGCCGTATTTTGCAGAGGTATCGATATTAATTTATTTTAGACAGGAAAGGCAGACGTGTTTAGAAGCCCACATAGAGTAATATGAATATTGTGCAATTCCAACAATATTAGATACATACATATCGAATTGATAACCTTTTTTTAGAAATCGGTAAAAAGAAAAGTAAGATAGTTTCATGCTTCGGAAGGAACGATAAGCTGCGAACTAATGGTCGTTACTAACATTGGAGCTTGGAAAGCGGTACAAAAACTGACATCAGTGTCTGGTTGATAGATCTTGCAGTTCACACGTATTGGTATTTTGTCAATCCTTTAGATACCTTATAGAGAACTTACAAATTTTTTAGTGATGGTGTACCAAAACTAAAAAGAGAAATATAATAAATTTTGCACAAATAATAAACCGACTTCCATACTAAAAAGCAAAAATAACTTTCGTTTCGGAATTCCGTGTCACAAAACGACAAAAAAATAAGGTGTAACCATAACGACTTTCGAAACGAAAGCTATTTATGCTTTTAGTGTTTTGCTTTGGAAGTCGGTTAATTTTTTGTGGAAAAGTTTTTTACCTGAAATTTATGTAATGGAATAGAAACAATCGGATCAAAACGGATTTTTATTTAATATTTCGGGATAAACAATAAAATAAAGAGAGGAGAAGAAAGCAGTTTAAATTATTCGATTTTCAATCGAATAATAAAACTGAACTAATACTAAACTAAACTGCTTTCTTCTCAACTCAAACTCAAAGCATTTATTTCAATTAAACCATTTACGGGCACTTTTGAATTGTCAGGGAATCGGTCAGTCAGAAATATGAAGCTAATTGTCCATTCCAAAGCGTAATAGGTATCTATGGAGAAGAACGGGCAACGGCCACGGACACTCTTTTATATAAAATAAATTGTTACAAAATATTCATTACATCATTCATGTTGAAATTATACATATGTGAGAACAATGTAGAAAGACGTGCACGTTAAAAGCGTCCGTAATAAAAAGATAAATCAATCTGCCTAGCCTTTTCCCAACTATGTTGGGGTCGGCTTCCAGTCTAACCGGATGCAGCTGAATACCGTAATAAAAAGATAAATAAAGGAGATAAATAAAAAAAAGAACAATTCAAAAATTTAAATCAGTCATGGCAGCTAAGAGTTGGCCAGTCCCAACTGACGGCGCCCGTTCACGAACATGACGCATGTATCAGCACCATTCAGCTCAACCATACAATTATAATATGCAAAATTTCTAAAAACAACAAAGAAATCTAACTTGGTGTGTTGTGTTACTTGTGTTTTATCTACTATTCGAGTACTTTATTTATTTATTTATTTAAGGACAACCAACAAAGCATACACCAAAAATACATGTTAAAATACCCATATTACATATTTTACATTTTGTAGTGTAGCCTTAATTAAAGGCTGCCACGGCATGCATTGAACATCCTGTAGGAAATTCAGTTATAAAACAGATACAAAAAAACAAGAAAAAAAAAAAATATAGCCTAAAATACATGTCCATATACATTAGGTAAAGTATATAGTAAAGTAAAACAATTGGTAAAGGTTAACACGTTCACAGTCCCCATACAAACCATTTAGTAGACACCTTTTTTTTTGGTGGGAAATTGGCAAATAACTTATCCTGCTCTAGGGGGAGCGGAAGGGAGTATCAGACTCTTACTGACTAAAACCCACCCGTGTTCCTTCAGTTGCCTGTACGTTGCCAGGGGCCACGGTATCCCTTTCGGACTTTCCCGCGATTTTAGTCGACCCCTCAAACCGGCAACAAAAACAACTGAAGATACAAGAAAAACATTTTTTTTTCACGGAGCTTTGGGGCACAGAACTGTGAACGTTTTGTGATAGGTAAAACATAACGCGAATTGATCACTAAGTGAGCGCACGTGAAGATGGCTTTACTTACCAATAATAGGGATGGTATGGCGCCAGGTTTAAACCTTCTCTATTTATCGCTACTTACAAAGCAGTCGTTCGTAAAATGTTTAGAACATACTCGGCTATGCTTAGTCCAATAATTTCTGGCTCTTGGAATTACTTTACACCAATTTTCTTTCTCATTTGAAGGTATACTGAAAAAGAAAACGATAACTTTTCCAATTTATCGGCATAAAATTATTATATCGATAAAAAGTATCTCCATCACTAGCATAACATAACCTCACAATTTAACGATTTATTTTTTTGAAAATTAATTCGCGATCACACCATAATTTGTAATAAAGATAGTTTGAAGAGATCATAATCAATCTAATATGTATGTTATTAGTGATGACATCCAAATATTTTGCATGATTTTATAGGAAAACTGTAAAAAAATCACTTACCGATGAAAGCTTACAAATTTATTGTTTTCTTTCCGTGACGAATGTGATTTACAGGATACCACAAAACAAGCCATGTTAACAGCTTATTAATCTGTACTTAGAACCAAGTTTTTCTTGAAATTTTTGCGTAAATCTATTATTTTGAACAAAACAATGACCAGCACCTAAACCAGCACACGTACTGAAATTCACGACGTAATATACGACTAAATCAAATACTTTGTACGGTTAACCGTGTACTAAGTAAGTATTGTGCTTTTTTAATTGGTCGTGTAAAACGAGACCAAATATGACCGTTTGACAATTGCGGAACGTCCATTTAGTTTTAAGCATAGATGAATCCATGCATTTGTCTCTTTTAAGTGTACAATCTGCGCCATAAGAGAGAAGAGCTTAGATATATCGTAATTTGTTGTTAATTTGTAGGCTCCCTCTATGCTTTAGTTATTACTCTGAGGGTTAGACTGGGAGAAAGGGATGGCATTACTGTTCTTGTCTAGCTCCATTTCTGTTAAAGACAGAAATGGAGCTTTTTACGAGGGTAAAAAGAGCTAATTGTGTAATATGTACGGGTTTTTGTCACATTTTGTTCGAAATTAGGGTTGTTTTCACCCAAATTTATAAATACAAATAGCCTCCAACAGAGTGGAGGCTATTTGTATTTATAAATATTGTTTTAATTAAAATAACGTTTACTTTAGGCGAGGGTTATGCAGGATACAAAATACTATCCTCTTTTTGTACTTACTTAGACTTGTTTGTTTTTTGCGACGCATTGTGATTGCTATGGTTAAATAAAATACCTTAATCTGGGTGATGTAATTATTGATATTGAATTTCAAAATTATTCTGTACTTTCTCTAGCCAAAGGTGTAGGAAACATAGCGAGGAAACCTAAACTTAGACTGAGATCTATAAACGTTACTTAGCAAGTACTTTGACTAAGCGTTATTCCTGTCACTGTCGCACAACTGTCAAACTACAAGTGCAGGATGGAGACGGGAATGTCTAAGTCAGAGTATGAACTAAGTAACGTTTTTATGTAGATCTCACCATTCGGTAGTAATTAAAAATCTCTAAGAGCGTTATCACACTGACGATTGGCCAGTGTGCTTCGGGCGTAGCGATTTTTGAACGTGCTCGCTGCGCGTGCGAAGTGTGTGTGTGTGGCGAATACGTTTCGCACACGTAGCGTGCTTGCTACGCACACGCAGCGTGCTCGTTAAGCAATCGGAAACACGCTTGCAAATCGCCAGTGTGATTTATGGCCCTACCACACAATTTGCATACTTTATGAAACACCAAGTTAAAACATTATTTATTCCCAGAAATGTATCTAAAATAATAATAAAACTGAGCTCCCATTACCGAATACAATATCATAATGAAACCCAATAAAATCGAAACAGGAATTCGATATACAAAAACTATTAAACAATATAACTTGGTTGTAATCTGTTTGCGAAGCTAAAAGCCCACGTTACCATTAAACAAATGAAGAAAAGAAGTACCACCCACACCACTGTGGTGCGGATACCGCAACGACCGCAACAATTAGAATATTGCGATTATTTTGGAACGCAAAACATTGCAGTATATGTATTGCATTGCTATGCTGTAGTAAAGGTCCACCCGCACCTGCAGTTTGATGCGGAACCCGCAACTATCTAGCCATAATTATCACTCGGCTATTTTACTTTTGTGGCCCAAATGAAATGAAATTGTTTATTCTGTAAATTTATCGGAATCACTTTTACACGACATAATAAAAAGATATTAAAAATAAGCTAGATGAGGTCGGCGTTTTCTATCTGACTACTCTGAGAAGAAAGACCGAAACAAAGTCAGAGGTCGCAGTCTCTTTTAAAGTCCAGACATAACCTTGGTCAAGCCCTATGAGAAACCATGTAGATTCTGTGTTGTCCATGTAATGTCTGAAATGGTATTTTGAGGAAAGAACCACATAGATTTGAGTGGACCTGTCCAGTCAGTGCAAGCATTTGTCAGCTAATCAACTCGACGAACAATACCAAAAATAGGACATTTGGGTAGGCCGCATCAACTACTAAAACTGACTGAGAAATTTTGACGTTGAAAAGTGCCTTAATGTTTACTTTGAACTCGTTTTGTAATGAGACGGTGGGGTTTGTTCACGTAAAACGTTTTCAAAGTGACACTTCTGCCCCCATTTTGTACAATGACCCTGAAGTTACCCTGACCGTGCTACGCAACAATCTTGAAGAGTAGACCTTCATTCAAACTTTGGCAATTTTGCTCGCGATGATTTGGACCGACTCAGATGAGACGGTATTATATTTTATACTAAGGTACTATATTTTTTGGCAAGATAACACAAAGAGAGTACAATATTTCAAGTTCCTTTTTATTTTTGACTTAAGCTGCCACATTTCGCTGGTCCGCATTTTTTATAAATATTCTTGCTCAGTTCCTAGAAAATTAAAAATGGATCCTTAATAAAATAAATATAAACAAATCCAGAGCCTTTCTTAGAAAAGGGAACCTTTCTTAAATTGGAATAAATAAACAGCTTTCATGGATTAAGAGGGTCTTTAATGCTATGTAAGCTGAATAAAGCACGTAATACAATTGCCTGTAACTTGCACAGAAAAATGCAACCTCAAAGTTTTTTTTTTTTTGATGGTGGGAAATTATCAAATAACTTCTCCCGCTCTGGGCGGAGCGGGAGGGTGTGTCAGAGTTTTACTGACTAAAACCCACCCGTGTTCCTTCCGTTGTCTTTGTGCCGGGGCCGCGATATCGGATAAACCCGCAACCCCGGCAGGCATTGGTCCTTACGGACCCCGTCAGTTGGTGCTGACATCTCTTTGAGGCGCGCGTGGAACACAACGCGCCTTCGACCCGGGCCTTGTCCTTATCGGACGGCGAGCTACCCATTGCTCACCGTCCACAAGCTCCCATAGCTTGCATATCATAATAGGACATTCACCAATTAGAAGTTGTTATGGAGTTTCTTTGAGGATAAAATCAGAAATGAAAAAAATCTAAAAAAGAACCGACATAGCTTGCAGACTAAGCAAGCTGAAGTGGCGGTGGACTTAGGACGGATGGCCGGTGGAGCAGACGAGTCCTGGAGGGGAGACTAGATGAACCGTTGACCTTAAAAGGGTGCCTGTGACAGACTAGATGCGGAAGGTGCCGACATGGTGTTGTGGCGTAGTCTGGGAGAGGGCTATGAGCAGTGAACTGCGATAGGCTGAGTTGATTGATTGATGACACATTGGCATGCAAACTACTTCCACTTTTGTGCAAGTTACAGGCATGTGTACTTTCTGCTTAATGATGCAAGTCAATGCTATGAAAGTCTGTACCTAAGTCTTAAGCAAAGCAAACCATTTTTTCTGATTTTAATTTGAAACTGTTAAAAATCTCAGACAGCACTGTGTGAGTCGCCCTCAATTCTAAAAACTCCAGAATTATGGATCATTTTAACAGAGCAGGGGGAAAATATGACCAGATTTAACAGCCACTGTCGAACTTTTGGATTACTTCTACTTAGTTTACTCCAGATTTTTTACATCTTTCGCGGATACGGTTACTTTTTATCAAGTGAAAGAATTAGAGCCTTGGATCTCTACCTTTAAAATAGTATTTTCTATATTTTGTGTCACGGTGTTACAAACCCGAGGGCAATTCCCGTATATAAAAGAACGTTTGCAATCTAATCCTTTACAAAGTCTATAATTTACCTTTGACATAGTAATTGGCATTGAATATCGCTGAGATGAAATTGCGACTACATTTGAACGTTTTTAAATACTAGAATTATTTGCTTTCAGAGTGAAGTTAATAAAATTGAGAGTAAAAAAAAAAAATCGAATGCCCCTCTATTAGTTTTTATCAGTCTGTATTTGAAATATTTCGGCACAACTCAAGTGAAAAAAAAGCTGGCTTCGAGAACATACAAGTTGATAAAAAATAAATAAATGGATAAATACCGTACAACTTAAAGACACGTTTCTCTGAATTTCTTTTAACATACACATATTTTTTTCCGTTTCAACTAGTTTTCTAGTGATTGTAGAACATTTTACTGAAGTTGCTTTGTACAATTGGAAATTGATTACATAAAGTAAACATTTTATTTGAGGCGTGCTCGATTTAAGATGATATAGACTTATTGAAATGGAAAAAGGCAAAGAGTCTCAGATGTGCCTGCTACCAATTTTTGTCGTTCCAAAATTGTGTAGTCGACTAAAATGCCAGATGCCTGAGCGTATCTCACGTTGATTTGATTAAACTTTTTTTGGTGTATGCTCTCCATACCGTGAAATATGCCAACATTGCTCCTAAGGGAAACCCGGGTGTGTAATGTTTGGTATAATAACAAATGCTCTAATTTCACTTGAAATAGCGTTCATATAATACCATTTTCATATGCTATAATATCAAATAACCCAAATTCATATGACCTAATGTTTTATATCATACTCGTATAATATACCTTTAATATAATAACTTATAGTATAACGTTAATTTTATATAATTTTCAATATGTATAATATTCTTTTTATAAAACGTTCATTTGACCTAATGTTCTTTTGACCAAATTTTCATGTTTAATGGTCACAATTCTAACCTAACTCAAATGGCACCTAACCACACCTTAAAATATTCTATGCATGGCCGAGGGTGGGTTTGGTTGACGGAGCCCCGCTTTGCGGGGCTCCTACTTCTGGGTGGTTTGTAAAAAAATACTGACCGATTCCTTGACAATTCAAAAGTGCCTGTAAATGGTTTAATTGAAATAAATGCTTTGAGTTTGAGTTTGAACCACAAAGGGGATGGCCCCTCTAACCTAACCTGTCCGAGTCAGGGTGCCCTAAAGTCCAGATTGCATCCAGTTTCTCCTGGTAACAATAGTTGAGGGTGGCAGGTGTATAAAATCGGGTCAGATTTTCTAAATTAGATTAAAAGTTACTTAGAGATTATGAATATTATAGTAAATGAATAATATATTAAATGAATATTATGAGAAATGTGCATTATAGAAAATGTTCATTATACCATAAGAAATGAAAAAAAAAAAAAAACAATTAATTATCTCAACTGATCGTTATATTAAACAAAAGTATATTAACTGACGAGTGAACGTTAGATTTTTTGTTATTATATCAACCGTTACACACCCGGGAAACCCTGCCCAAAGAACCATTTATAACCCCGATTTTAAAAATGTTTCCATACTATACTTGAGCTCTTTAAACTCTTTATAAACCACATAATATACACAATTTTTTTACTGATAGCACAAGTAATTTGCCGCAATAATACGCTCTAGATACTAGTAAAACTTTTTTCCTTTACGAAGCCTCACTTTCGCAAGTAATACACAAAATACTTTGGTTTAATGACTTAGTAGTTTGTGACATTGACATACATAAAATACAATAGACGACGTATATTTAGTAACCTAATCCGCTTAACTGTTCTTAAAGAGTCATAAATAACCCTGTAAGAAATCGACACGTGTTTAACGAGGCATCCTCAGGATGACAATGACTTGTTGTGAAGCCGGACCCGTCGTGTTGACACGTCAAGCGTCGAGAGCAGAGTGAGCCACTTTGCTTTTCTTTTGTTTTTTGTACGGCATCTCGTAGCTGACCTCTGAGGTCATGACTACTTAACCGGATGAGCCACTTCGCCCAACAACCCCACGTATAAAGGATTTCTGCTCGGCCCACTTCGGCTAGGATCGTTATCAGCGCGATAAAGGGCTGCGAACAATCGCAACAAAGGTGACCTTGGAATACTCGTATTTAATTCGCTCAACAGTGTAACGTTCCCTGTATTATTTTTTTGCAATTTCTAAACTCTCTAGTACTGACATTTTGAAACCTAACATAAATAACCTAATTGACATACATAAATTGGCCGGGTCGAATAAAATATTTCTTCGAATGCGGATCCCGCATGTGTAGTCCCGCAAAATTGGTGCAGGATCCACATATGCGGGATTGGATTCCCTAGTCAGCGCGGCGGACGCGTTGAAGGAACAAAATTAATGCGACTATCGCTTATCGAACACGGCCTGAGTCTCAAGCAATAGTTAAATTGTCTAGAAAGTCGCATCGGACTTAATGTAAATATACTCACCTTATTCCAATGGGGTAGGCAAAAACTATAGAATGCCATCTGCAATCCTTACAAAAATTCCTTGTGCTTCATTTACGGTCATACATTGCACGCCAGTATCTAGTGATTATTACGAACCTGGGGGCTTACCACCACCTCTAAAGCAGTATTAATATTAGTCTGGGTGTTAGTGTATGTGATTTTCTATGTTTGTAAACGCACCCACGATACAGGAAGAAATTATTAGAGTGGGGCGACGTTAAAAAAAAAAAATTAAATTACTTTAGTGTGGGAAAGAGATGAAGCTCTACAGGACGAATAGCTCCATCTCTTATTCCCACTGAAGGGGGCCTACCACCACCTCTAAAGTAAAGTATTATTTTAATATTACTTTAGTGTGGGAAAGAGATGAAGCTCTACAGGACGTATAGCTCCATCTCTTATCCCCACTGAAGGGGGCCTACCACCACCTCTAAAGTAAAGTATTATTTTAATATTACTTTAGTGTGGGAAAGAGATGAAGCTCTACAGGACGTCTAGCTCCATCTCTTATCCCCACTGAAGGGGGCCTACCACCACCTCTAAAGCAGTATTATTATAATATTACTTTAGTGTGGGAAAGAGATGAAGCTCTACAGGACGAATAGCTCCATCTCTTATTCTTCTTAAGGTCACCAATTATCCATCTAGGGGTCCGTTCCCGGTGTTTACGCTCACATCTGCCTTTTTTGTTTTACCTAGTTTTGTCTACTTTAGTTTGTTTTTTTCATAATTTGTATGTTTTGTTTTAATTTACTTTCATTAATTTATTAAATTATTTCCAATGCAACTTTATAATACAGGATTTTATTTCTATTTTTTTTCTGTAAGTTACAACAATGTTTTGTGTGAAAATCAAAAAATCAAATCAAAAGTCATTTATTCAAACTAGGCTGAGAATCAGCACTTTTCGAACGTCAAAATTACATAAGACAGTCCCCCAAAACGCCCACCCTTCACCACTTCCTAGTGCGTTAGCTGGGAAGAAGAAGTGGCGCAACAAACTCCCCAGCAGAGTTTACCTATATGTGATTGCTACACTTTATTCTGATTTGTTGCTTCTGTTTCATTTTCTTATACCAGTGTATACAATTGTTGGTGAACCAAATAAATAAATACCTTTTGTTAGTCGCTTTTCATTCATCTTCTCGACATGACCAAATGTTAATAAAAATATAAAACTTCCCCAGCACTTATAACTGCTGCATTGAACTATAGCAGTTCAAACAGTGCAGGTTACTAGCCTAAGGCTAGCAAGCAATGTTCCAGCAATTCCGAACCCATTTATATTGTGAAAGCAAGCCGTGCCCCGCAACTTCATGAAGTTTTGATAAACCTCCACCATTTTTAAATGTTTCAAACATTTTCTTTAATATAAAATTAAATGCGAAAGTTACTCTGTCTGTTTGTAACTTTTTCACACCTAAACGACTGAACGAATTTCGATGAAATAGAGACACACAGCACGCGTAGCATGACGCTTTCTATTTCTACGAAGAATAAACACAGCTCTTTCTATACAAAGTGACATTTCGTTTCTCCATTTTTGACATCGCACCGTAGAAATCTTTCTACAATCTGTCATTTTGTCTTTCGTTTTTATAGATCTTTGTTTAGGTCCTTTTCTATGTAGACTATTGCTGAAGAAATTTTTCTATCCCAAACTGTCAAAATCACACTGACAACTGACAGTTGTCTAAGGTAGTGAAGACAATTTGATTTTGTAATCGCCATGCTAAAGACTGTAGAAAACTTTCTACTCAACGGCCACAAAGTATAAACGGTTATCTTCAAAATCATGATTTTATAGGAGAGCATTTTGAACGCAGAACTGTGATAATTCATAGAATAACAAAGCTATCATCTTCTATTTTACATCATTTAGTTAATAGGGCATTACCAAGGAAATGGTTAAGGCCATTTTACTGTAATACTTTTTTGTTCCAAAATATGGTACTTCGATACGTTGAGAAGAATTTTTGTAGATGTCTCTAATTATGTGACTTAATATCAGTAAAAATTGACAATCAAACAGAAAAAAAAATCTAAAGAATTCTGAGTCGATTTATGTAAAAGAGTGAATTTGAACGTCACTTTTGTCTACTCTTCCGTCGACAAAACGGTGCTCATACTACGCGTGCAGGTAGACCATGGCCTAGACTATATGCTAACATAGGAACCATTTCATCTCGGTAGAAAGATCCCATGGGATAATTTCCAACATAAACGTAGGTGAAGCCGCGGGCTAAACCTAGTATTTTATAAATATAGGCAATACCTAAATATAACAGGGAGATTTTTTTAAAGTACCAGAATGAAACTCATGTTCGATGAATGTTGCAATAAAGGGGTTTGCGAGGATGAAAAATGTATCTAGCTAGGGTTCTTAGATGTCAACAATAATCTGGCAGTACTTTCTAAATGGTTCGCAGCTAATAATCTTTTACTTAATACGAACAAAACTAAATGTATTAAGTTCTCTTTACCAAATGTACCTAAAGTAGGTCTAAATTTAAAACTAGATGGCAATAAACTAGACGCTATTACGGAAACTGTATTTCTAGGAATAACCTTAGATTCGAGATTGCAATGGGGCGCCTACATTAGATCTCTTTCAGGTAAATTAAGTTCAGCTGCATATGCAGTAAGCAAAATAAGGCAATTGACTGATGTAGCTACAGCTAGGTTAGTATACTTCGCTTATTTCCACAGTATTATGTCTTATGGCGTTCTGCTGTGGGGATCGGCAGCTGATGTAGATTCAATTGTCATTTTGCAAAAGAGGGCAATTCGCGCGATCTATAAAATGGGTCCTCGTGAGTCCCTTAGAGAAAAATTCAAAGAAATTTATATACTTACTCAGCCTTCTCTTCATATATTGGAAAGTATTTTGTATGTTTGCAAAAACTTAGGATTTTTCAAAATAAGAAGCGATTACCATAATATAAATACACGTAGTAAACATGAAATAAATTGTGATACCCAAATTTAGATTAACAAAAACTAGTAAGTCATTTGTTAAAAACAGTATTCGCTTTTACAACAAGTTGCCAAAGTCAGTTACAGAACTTAGCGATGGAAAGTTCAAAACCCACATCAAACGTGTCCTTATCAAAAAAGCATATTATAAGATTAAAGACTACGTTGAAGACAAGGAAGTTTGGCAATAATTCCTTCTGCACATGTGGCTTCCCTGGTATAGATAGTGCGATCCACGAAGACGCGCCCCACTCCGCTCCGCTCCGTAGTAAAATACAGCTTACAGTACAGTAATCGCGGAGTGGGGCGCGTCTTCGTGGATCGCACTATCTGTACCTCATTAACGGCATAACTATGTAAAGGTCTATTAACTGCTCCCAAATTACGATAATTATTTCATTTTACCCTTATTTTTTTTTACATCCTTGACATAATCTTTTTATTATTTGACATTATATATATATATTTTTTTTTATTTTTATTAAATTAGGTTTGTTAAAGCTGTAGTGGCAATCATGTCATTTGGTTTAAATAGGTCTTTATTTTTATTTATCTTTTGTATACCTAGTTTCTTTTCTTCAAAATTTTGTGAATGTAAGAACGTTGTAGGCTTAACAGACTGTAGATCTGTGGACCATTTTATATTTTGCTAAGTACCTGGTACTTGTTGATAGGCCTACACTGTCTTCTCATACCTTTTAACACTGTAAAACCATTTACTTTTAAAAGAGTAACCGTGGAGTTTCTTGCCGGCTCTTCTCCATAGGAAACGACCAATTGGAACCGTGCACCTAGCTTCTGACGTTTCATAAGTGCTCTTGTAGGTTTATGTGAAATAAAATATTTTGATTTTGATTTTGATTTTTGTCATATCTGGGAAAATTCGTTTTCTCTATTTTCATCCGAGCAGAGCTCGGTCAACCAAGTACTTATTTTTAAAAGAGTAACCGTGGAGTTTCTTTCCTACTCTTCTCCATAGGAAACGACCAATTGCTTCTGACGTTTCAGAAGTGCCTGTTTATGTGAAATGAAATATTTTTATTTTTTATTTGTATTAAAATATCGCCAATTAATTGTAGAAACTATTATAAAGCACATAACCATACTCATATTGGAGTTGATATGAGACCAACAGTTAAACAAACACGACAACTGAATTACTAAAGGTCATAACTCACACAGAAGACGAAACAATAATTTCAAGACGCATTAACACAGCCAAGTTTATAATGAAGACATTATTAATGCGAGTACCTACTTAACCTTGTAGAGCCGATACAGATAACTATTTCCAAAACTACTACTAAGAGTTTTAATCTCACAAATTCGTTGGTTTGTGTTTGTTGTGTGTGTGGTCTAAGGTGGAAAAACAAGCGATTTAATTAAAGCTAGTATTTATATGTTTGACATAATTTCCATTCATTCGGGGTCTAAGATTAGCATTGCTTTTATCAGGTCATAGTTTTTGTATCTTCAATCATTCATTCACACCCTAGTTCTGCCCGCTGTTAGTCTCCCTCCCTATTGCGTGTTCTCTTGAGTCATGAGCTGGTATATTAACTTCGTCTTTAAGAGTGTATAATCTAAAGTTATAATAATAATAAGCCCTTTATTCTGAATATCGAAGTTATAACAGTGTTGAGGTTTTCCTAAAGAATGTCACGTAATTCAGAGTGCCTCTTAGCATAGGCCTCCTTTAGCTTTTTCCATTGCGTTCTGTCTCGCGCTACCCTTCGCCTGTGAAGTCCAGCCATGAGCTTCAAGTCATCCGCCCATCTCGCTTGTTGACGTCCTCTATTGCGTTTACCGTCAGTTGCACTCCATTTTCCTTGCTTGTCTCATGTGGCCGGTCCATCTCCTCTTCAGTTGGTCTATTCGAGTGAGAAGAGTAAAGAAGTAATCTAAAGTACTTACTTTAGATTACTTCTTTACTCTTCTCACTCTTTTCCCTGGCCGAGGAAGAATCAATAATTAATACTTATTAATTATTGATTCTTCCTCGGCCAGGGAAGAGTGAGCAAAAAGATACTCGTGGTCTTATCATTATTTTCCCGCTGCTCAACGTTACACCAGGGCTTTATACCACAAAAGTTTACAAGTCTTGAATTCTACAAAATTGTTAAACTGTAGAATAAATTGCGTACCACAGAAATGACAAATGATATATGAGTTACAACAGAGCAGTGCTGGCCTAGTGGTAAAGGCACCGACTTACCAGTCCTGGGTTTGAATCCGGACAGGCGCTTTGCTTTGTGTAAATAATTTCATCACCACTGCTCTCAAAGCGGTGAAGGAAAACATCGTGAGGAAACCGGCATGTCCTAGAACCAAAAATGCGAAGACATTTGAAATCTAACAACCCACACTGGGCCCGCGTGGCACATTACAGCCCACTCCCTCTCGAAGAGAGAAGGCCTGTGTTCCGGCCACAGAACAGATATTTATCTGTTCTGTGGTTCCAGCAGTGGTAATATTATAGGTTGATTATGATATGAGTTACAATCTACAATTCTTTCGCATTATTAAGCGTAATATTTGTATTACGCTTAAAATTGCGTGCTTTGGCATGAGGGCTATGTATAAATTGAATACTTTTCACTACACTTTACATAATTATTTGTAAGGTTTTTCTGTTACAATTGTGTGGCTTAGAGTTTTGTAGTACACGGACTTGTCAAATCAACAAATTTTGTGGTATAGCGCCCCCCCCACTCTTTTATGAATTTCCACGTTACACGGTTTTTATTTATTTATTTATTTGCTAACATGTAAGACACTGGTAAGTAGGCATGCATTCAAATTTCATGACACAGTATTAAGACATGCACCAGTAAGGGCACTGCAAATGTTTCATATCAAATGATTAAATTATATAATATAATATTGATTCTAATATTATTACAATACATTACATTTTAATAAACATAAGTTATTTAAATAATATATTTTATTTCAAATAAATCATTATTATTAATTCTTTCATGCATTTTAGTCATTATATGTAAGCATAATATATTAAAGTCATTTATTATTTCACATATAAGTGCGTCAAGCATATTGTTACAAGGTCAATCAATTCACAATTTGTCAGTTTTAAATTCCTCAACGGTATAGTAGCCTTTTTACTTGCTTTACTCGTTATGACCGCCGTATTTTATCGTTTAATTAATAAAGAGATCCCTATTAGCATTACCTAAAGCCTTACTCACCCCACCGCTGGGACTTACTTGAATTTAGACAGTGGGCCCTCAAAAACCAGAACTCAATATTTCAGCCAACGCTTCTCCCATACATTTACCCCATCACCCAAGGTGGGGGCCGCTAGGGTGGAGTCCCCACATAACAATCGTAGCTATTTGACATTAACGAGCGAAGTTCTACCATTAAATGAGATTACTCTGCCAGTTAAAATACTTACAGAGCAAGTAAAGGATTTTAGAGGTCTGAAAAATGCGAGAGCATAAATTTTGGGGTGCAATTCTGCCAGTGGATCATTGTATTTGAAATTGTTTTTTGGGAGGTCTAGCAGATACCTAGATTATGGGATTGTAACTGACTTTTAATGAACACAATTTGTTTCATTTGCTTTTCTAACCTTCTCAAGGTTAGAAAAGCAAATGAAACAACCTTGAAAATTAAGACAGATACGGTTCAGTTATTTGAATATACTGTGGTTTATATTTCATTTGAGGAAATAAGTGCTTATAGAGTAGAAGAAACTATTGGCGATACCTACTTCATTGGGAGGAAATGTTAATAAATAGAAGCTGGCCTGTCGAAGGTAATTGCTTCAATTAACTAGTTATAATAGTTATGTAATGTTATAGTATACTTCCATTTAACATTTCCATATAACGTTTTGACGTCCTCAGATTTGTAATTATGCTTAATTCTTCATTTTATGTTACTTCACACAATAAAGAGAGATCTTGACAAAAAAAGAAAATCTCCCTCAGGTAGATAATAAAAAAATGTTCAGATAATATCAAAAGATTGCGGCACATTGAGTTAAAATGTAGCATGACGTCACTCTCTGCTAGACTTTATACGGACTTGTGACGTAGCGAGCCCCACTCCCTTACTTAAATGCGTTTTATCTAAGTCATTTTTTATAAATATGATAAAGGAAAAAATACGTGTCAAATATTTTTTTATTATCTGACTAACGGAATAAATACTTTTTTTTCCTCAGTCAAAATCCCTATTAACGCTGCCTATGGCAGTCCACTGTTGGATGTAGACCCCTTTCCAAATTGCGTGACAGCGCCCATTTCTCCGCCTTTTGCATCCACACTGACCCAAGCTGATTGACTATCAACACTAACATTAAAATTATAATCATGCTCATTCTCATAGCAATAAATCCCACAGCAAAAACAAAAGACTATCCTAATTATTTTAATCCTCACATTACGCCCTTACTAATGTCATTGGACCGGCGATTAGCAAGATGGCTACCTACCTACAAAAGAGATAAATAAAATCAGAAGGTCGGCTCCATACAACGAGCGAAAACGCACGCACACATAGACATGCTTCACGTACAGCGAGTGCAAGCGCGCTGGCGAGTGCTATTCGTTCGACTTAGTTTCAGAGGCTGCATTATGACTTTTTTTTATCTATGAGTGTTCCAGTTTGAGAGAGAGATGGAGCTGTACAGCGTGGCAGGGGCATCGACGCGCTACCTTAAGGGTGCCTTTCCACCAGAGATGTGCTATGCTACGTTGCTATGGATGCGTTTGATATCCACCAATCATATTCGTTGGTCCCCTATAATATTGGCACACATAGCGAATGACTATGATTGGTAGATGTCACACGCATCCATAGCAACGTAGCATAGCACATCTCTGGTGGAAAAGCAGCCTTACAGGTACCTTCAGAATCATGTACGGAATCCATGGCTGAACTCTTTTTTTTTTTTTTGATAACTGACGAAAAAATTTAACGCGTTGCGTTGAATTTTATAAAACGTATAAAAATAAAATCTACTGTATCCTATAAAAGTGCAACACCTACTGGGTCAAAATGTATGGAATAGCAATTTTTTTACAGGTTGTACTTCGATGTACCTGCCACCCTGGGTTAGGGTGTTAGCACCATCTCTTTTTTCGCAACGGAACTACCAGAAATACGTATCGTTATATATGCACATATAACGATACGTATTTCTGGTAGTTCCGCCTGATTTCGCTCGTTATATGGTGCCGGCCTTCTGCACCAATCTATGTTGTGACTAAACAATCCGAAATGCTTGTCACAAAGACATTATGAGCAATTATTTGGATCTTAGGCATTAATCTTAGATTTGTCTTATACTACAAAAGATTAAGGGTTTGTTTAGTTGTTTGAGGGATCAAGTGGATTTAGGATAATTGTTTATTGCATGAGATGAAGTGGGGGTCCCAGAATAATCTTGGTTTAGTTTGTGTTTGAGACTCTCTGGTTATTGAACAACGCTTTAAGCATTTATGATAAGACTAGCAGCTGTTGCCCGCGACTTCTTCTGCGATCCAGGATCAAAAGTAGCCTATTTCCTTCTCCGGGTCATGGTCTACCTATGTAGCAAATTTAATTTAAATCCGTTCAGCCGTTTAAACCCACTTTCGCATTTATAATACATATTAGTCAGGATAGGTGGTTATAATGATGGTGATGATTATGGCGATGATGATGTAAAGATAAGTCTTTATTTTTTTTAAACATAGTATAAAGTTTTGACAGTCTGGTTTTAACATAATATCTACATATTTAGTTATACAGAATATTATAATAATATCAATAATTAATTTATAAACGAGTTAAAGGTAAACTATAGAATTTCGCCGATTAATTGGTAATACAATAATAGTCATTCAGATCATAGGAGTACATCACAAACATATTCATGAATACCTGTACAATTGAACTTATGTACATATTTTATATTTTCAAGTTAAATAAATATATAATGTCATAAAAGTTATGTCCATTCAGTCTTTTAATAGTTCGTTAATAAATTTGTAACGATGTAGATGCCGCTACATCACTCCCCTCCGGAGACCGGAGGTCGATAGTGGGCTGAGTCTTGAATCTTGCGATGCTTCACAGTGCCAGCTGTGGTTCCAGTGAGTCGGAACCGGGTGCCGCATAGTTCGCAGTGGGTCGGAACTGTCTGCGGTGATTCCCCAGTGAGTCGGGGTGGCGCTGCGTCTTGATCCAGTGGGTCGGATGTGGTACAGCGATGGGTTGTGGCTGAGGATGATGACCAGGAATGCGCGTTCGCTGCATGCTGGTGGTCAGGATATCCGTTGAAGCCGTGGGTGCTGGCTGGCTGTGTGACTCGCCTCACGAAAGCTTGCGGGAGTGATGATGATGATAACGTCACGCTGAAGTATCTGCACGAAGGCTGCGTTGACGTTCATCACGTCGGGGTCACCAGTTTAGGGGTATGAGGAATAGGGTGTAAAGTTCACTCATCCCCCATAGAAAAGGGAGGATCCTCCGACCAGACGGGTGTGATGTCTGGCGGGCAACTGCCCAGAGGTTTGAAGTTGGGAGATTCTATATATGTTTAGGATTTTTATGTTAGGATTTGTGTGACGTCAGGATGTTATGTGACGTCAGGTCTTTGATGCGTAGTTCGCATGTAACGATGTAGATGCCGCTACAAATTCGAATTTAAATTTTTATTTCAGACCAAAGGATCCATAATTAGTGTTAGTATGAACTTACCCTATGTTAAACACAAAAACTTAAAAATACAATAATTAGTTATATACGTATGTACATTAATTGGCTACATGAACATGTGTAGGCACATGTCTGCCAGCCCAGAGCCTGATAAATGATCCATCAACCTTGTCCGCCAGTGTAGCTAAAATACTGATAGGGCAACTCCTGAACCGCCACAACATCGATGCACACCGGCACCGTTTGCACATGATGGCATGAAAGTCGTCTATTCGCGCTTCTGCAAGCATGCCCTTGAGCCATCAATGGGTATTGATTTATACTTTGCCTCATATATGTTAATATTATTTCATTGCCACGCAGTACGTAATTTGTCTGTTTTGTCTTTAAGCTTCCTCGCCATATCGTCTTCCATATAATCTATTCATGTTTTTGTTACTCTTCGGTTTATTACGGGGTCTTTATTTATTTTTGTTTTTCTGTGTCTTTTGTTACTGATCTTGCTTATTTTTACGACTAAAGCATTGTTGCATGCATTTTCCTGTTTAACTCTTCAGTAATAATATAACAAGACAATGTTTATGTCAAGACAATGTTTATGATCTTTCTCCAGAATTAGCGTACCTACTGACAGGTTATATGAATTATAGATAGAGTGAGATATAGATAGATATAATTGGTTAATTTAGCTCTTTATTTACATTTAACAACTAACAATTTAAAAACTAACAGACTTAAAATAATAATATGTACAAGTATACAGGAAAAGTTTTTATCCACTGCGCAAATTTTGACAAATTAAACTTAAACGAGTTTTATTGAACATACTTTTTTTTATTTTGATACGTCATAGTACAAAAAAAAAAAGTTATTGTTAACGAAAGATGTTTACTTTAAAAGTGGTTGCATGGCTACCCGGCGGCGAGCGGCGAAGCGGAACGCGCGAAAGTACCTACCTATCAGCTGTGTTTCAACACACACCTAGTACACACATAGGTAATACACATTAATGTGTGATCGCTCGATTCGCCGGCGTAGGTATTTACGTGGGTTACAATACTTACAATGTATTGATCGCTAATTTTACCAGATTCGAACTAGACTTTTTTATGTTTAGGCCGTGACCTGAAGTTATTTGAAGAGTAATTCCAATTTTTCCTTCATACTTTAATGGGCTTAGGACCATCATAATACAGAAAATAAAGCATTATTATCAATTAAATTTACATTACTTAATACCTTATGCCGCTAAAATGGTTTTTTCCTTTAAAATCCTTTTATTCAAAAAAGCCAAATACAATAATTATCCATCTCAAACAAAACATACAAACATTACACTATAAAAATACATCGCCAAGCATTATTTGAGACAGAGTGACCGTCTGTGTCTGTGCTAGTATAAACTGTGTTACAGACACAGGCGCCTTCCTCTTACAATTTTATTCATTGACAATTTGCTGCACTATTGTAAGCATTCTTGGTTTATCTTAAGTACTAATCACTTATAAAATAAAAATAAATTATGTTAGCAAGGAATGGCTGTGTGTGGTGTGAGTGTATTTGTGGGTGTGTGTGGTGGGGGTGTATGTGTGGGTGTGTGCGGTGCGGGTGTGTGTGTGTGGTGTGGGTGTATGTGTGGATTTGTGCGTGGGTTTAGTTGTGTGTCGTAAGTATGCGTCACAGTATAGAAACAGATAATAAAGGAGCAATTTTTTTATTCTTATTATATTATATGAGTGTATATATATATTTTTTTTTTTTTTTTTTTTTTTAATTCTTGATCGGTTTAGTAAGATTTTTTTGCAAAGAGTTGTTCAGTCTCATCGTACGTTAACTTTTGAAGAAAGCCAGTAACAACAGTTTTACATTTAAATTTAGGTAAAGGGTATACGGTGCAGGTTTCGTTTATAGTGTTATAAAGTTGGCTGCTAAGATACGGGTAGCTTCGCCTCGCCAGCGCAGTTTTGGTGGTGACAGGTGGGCATACGGGATCTTTACGACGTTTGTTTTGCTCTAGTCGCCTTGGGTCATAGGTCAATGATGAGTGTACACATAAGGTGATAATAAGCGCACAGAGCTGCCGGACAGTGAGAACAGATATGTCCTTATAAAGCTGGGTAGTCGGGTATCGGTAAGGTTTGTGAAGCATGACTTTCAACACTGCTCTTTGTGCCCTCTCAAGGCGAACTAAATACGTTTTAAATGTACCACCCCAGATAGATATGCAGTAGGTAAGAAGTGACTGAGCTAAGGCAAAATAAATAGTTTTTAACAATCGGTCGTTAACTACTCTTCTTAGTTTTTTCATAGGAAACATTAGTTTACGAACACGTGAGACTGTCACACTGATATGCTTTTGCCAACATAGTGTGTTATCAATGTGCACGCCACAGTATTTAACACAAGAGCTTCTTTGTACAGTAGGGCAGCTGCAAGGGGTCAGTGTAGGTTGACAACTATGGGCTTTAACGTCTGGCATACTAGGCTGTGTAGCAGTGTTCGCTGAGAAAGGGACATAGTGAGTTTTAGAGACATTTAGCGTCAGAAGATTCAATGAAAGCCAATCCATGACTATGCCAAGAGCATTTTCAGCTGCGTGGTGAGCAGATTCCCATGTTTCTCCACTTATGATAAGCGCAGTGTCGTCTGCATATACAAGTATCTTGCAGTGTGGGATTGACAGCTGACGCAATCTGTTTACAAATAGAAGAAAAAGAGTGGGCCCTAGCACGCTGCCCTGTGGCACGCCAAAGGTTAGATTCACATCGTCACTGACGTAGTTGCCTACCTTGACTCGTTGATTACGGTTTGTAAGATAGTCACGGAAGAGATTTAGAGCGATATCTCTTATTCCTAAGCTTTCTAAACCACGAAGAAGGATGGGAGTAGAGACCGTGTCGAAAGCTTTGGCTAAATCAAGAAATATACCTAGAGTTTTAGTCCTAGAATCAAGATTTTTAACAATTTGACTTGTAAGTTCAAGAACAGCATCCTCCGTTGATACGCCTCTCCGAAAACCGTATTGGTTTGGCGCTTTCACGGGGTTAAGGATTCCATGGGCACGCATTCGAGGTATGCTCTGTGAGCTGCTCGCAAACTTACACCACTCAGTACATACACTCGCACCATCTCATAAAACTCGCGGTTAGTGAAGTCTGACATCGTGACCGGTAGGTCTGTACAAGTACGACACACGTGCAGCGCGGGAAAGCGATTAGACGCAACGTCACACGACAGCGCGTGCGATGAGCGAACTGTCGGTCACAGCACCCGGCGCGCGGGCGTCGCCTTGCCGCCCGGGGAGGGAGGGGAGGTTCAACACCGCCGCTTGAGCCGGCCGCTGCACCGCGCGCGCCCATTGATATTATTACGAATAGATTGTGTCCATATTTTGCTGATTTAAAGTAGGATAAGAATAAAAAATAAAATTGAATAAATAATGGAAATGTGTTCTATTACTGATTTTGAACCACCAAAAAAAATTTGCGCACTGGTTAAAAACTTTTCCTGTATAATAAAGGGGTGGGGGGGGAACAATCATAGGGCATCAAAAAAATTCGTCCGCATCGATGTCAACAGGAAAAGTGCCCAAAAGGCTGGCAGCATTGCCACGTTGTATGGCAATGCTGATCCTCTGGCCGAAGAATAGGCCAGCCTTCTGGTCACATGAAGAGTCGACCAACCGCTTTGCGATGTCTTGAAATTGGTTATTTTATTTGACTGTACATGTAAGTCAATTTATGTTAACATTATTTTCATTTATTATTATCATTTATTATTTGAAAATAGATGTCGTGATGGCCCAGTGGTTAAGGACTCGCGTCTCACGCACGAGGTTGTGGGTTCTAATCCGGGCAAGTACCAATGTGGCTCTTTCAATTCATATGTACTTTCTGAGTTTATGTTGGACATTAGAGGAAGACATTGGAGGAAACCTGGACTTATATAGTTAATAGAAGTCTGAAATCACCAACCCATCTTGAGCAAGCAAGGTGATTAATGCTCGTGCCTTCTCTGTATGAGAAGAGGCATTTGCCCTGCAGTGGGACAGTAACAGGCTGGTATTATTATTGACTTATTATACTCATTATGAGTACAATGATTTTTTATGAGTTGTATTGCACTATGTGGTTAGCTAGTGACCTCGACAATTAATCTTATATTATTCTTGCCTAGTTACCGGCAAGAAGTTTGTCATGATCCCTTAGATGTCACTGCTTGCGGTAGCTTCGGGGGTCGGATTGCCTCCTTCCTGCTCAATGGTCTTTGCTTCATGCTCGTAAACGGGTGCTGCTTGTGGTGACTGGTCGTCTTGCTGATCATGGTTTTGTTAGTTTTATTAGTAACTAGCTTCTGCCCGTGATTTCGTTCACGTGTAAGTCGTAACACACAACAATATACTACAATAACAGCCACATTTTATGAAACTTCCCTGTATACTATGTAAGTTTGTAGTTTTGTATTCAACAGCCAAAATATACAGAGAGGCAGACTGGAGAGGCGGGAGCAAGCGACGACGTGCACTGGTCCGTGGGAGAAACAGCTTGTCCTGAGGTCAACACCCGCAGCCTTCAGTGTCTGCCTCTGTGACTTGTTGATGATCATCGCAAAGCAATACTAACAGGGAACTGCACAAACTGGAAGACGTAACTGTGGCGAATTAGCGGTAAACGCGGTATAAACACTGTCTCGTCAACGCTACAACCTGTTAGAATTTTCGCCGATGACGTTTCTTTGCAAAGACACAACTTTGAGCCGGGTTCCATTACACAGCTTCAGTGGAGTTAAGATCCGAAAAATCATAATCGGGCACCGACCTTCAGCTGAATGATATACGCTGGAAGTCCACTTGCCGTTAGCGAATTCAGAAATTCTACGGGGTAATGTGTGGCATCATCTTGCTCCACAACAGTGTTAACCAATGGAGGTGTATATCACTGTGGTTGATCGCTGCAGCTTCATCATTATTGGGCGTTAAAATGGCCCATTCACGCACCCATGAATTCTCTCGGTACCTACAGTATGCGACTAATATCCCCGTACACCAGACGAATCAGATTTTCTAAAGTGGGAACTACTCTACCAAGAGTCTCTGGTAGAGCCACCTGGCCACTCTCCTCTGGTAGAGTGCTTTCACCAACTTTTAGAAGAACATCGACCAACACACTATTACGGGGACTATGTACGCAGGACAAGTAACAAAGTTGCGTGAGGAAATACGCAAGAAATGGCGTGGCAAACTCGCTAAAGTTGTTTTGTTTCACCAAGATAACGCCCCTGCGCACAAGTCCAGAGTTGCGATGGCTGCCATTCAAGAAGCTGGCTTCGAATTGATGGAACATCCTCCATATTCACCGGACCTTGCTCCTAGTGATTTCTACCTATTTCCGCGCTTAAAGGAACATCTCAGGGGCCAGAAATTCGAAGATGATGACGGAGTAGTCGCCGCCGTAAATGATTTTTTAAGGGATCAGGAAGAAGATTTTTTTAGAAAGGGAATTTTAGGATTAGAGAAAAGATATACAATGTGTATAAACCTAAAAGGTGACTACGTCGAAAAATAAAATAACATATAATAAAAGATAATTGCGTCTTACTCATTCTCACTATTTATTGAACACCGCTCGTACAAAAAATACCAATAGTTGTGAATCGATCTTACAACCAATGCTTTGGAATGAGTTGTGAAACTGCGGCGCAAGTGAGTAATTTTGCATACAAAAATTTGGCAGGCGCAACACTTAAAAATAGACTATCCATTATCAGCAGCAAGTGCACGAGAGGGACTTTACCTTTAATCGAAGAAGTATTCTCTCGTCACTTTCAGTATTGTCATTATTTAGTACCTAACGTCACCTCAACAGATTTCTTAGAGACCATTCAACACAAATTAAAAGACTACTCAATGAATGACTACTGCCTACTCTTCATCGGAGAAAATGATCTTCAAAATGGTGATTATGTAAATATACTTCACAACTTAAACTGCTCGCTGAAAAATGTAACCCACACTAATATTGTTATCTGCACTCCGATTTACGTAAAAGGTGCATTAATACATAATTTTAAAGTGGAGTTGTTCAATAACCTCCTTTTGTCAGACATAAAAAATAATGAATATGCATATTTTTTCGATAGCAATGCTACCCTATCGCACGAAATGTTTTCTTACAATACTGGGAAAATAAATAAATACGGATGGAGAAACATATTTAACCAGATTATGAACAGGATAAGGTTTGACTACAGATTATTCGGTCTTCAAGAAGTTTCGCCAATGACAAAAATCGTGACTCATAATAAAAATTACCCTGCCAAGACTAGCACTACTGAGATTCCGATTGAGCAGGAGATTATTAAGTCAACGAGTGATCAGTTTTTTCTATTATAAACATTTGAATATAATGCACCAAAACATCGCAGGACTCCTGAATAAATCTGATATGTTGACACTGCATATCCAAGAGTTAAGCACTGAAAAACACATTGACATCGATGTATTGTGCATTACTGAACACTTTATAACGTCCGGACAAGAATCGTTAATTAAAGTTCCTAATTTCAAGCTTGCAGCGTGTTTTTCAAGATCCCATCAGAAGCGTGGGGGAGCGTGTATCCTTATCAGAAATAGATACGAATATAAGGAACTCCCTAACAAGTCTATCATAGGTGTATTTGAATATTGTGCAATAGAACTATCTCAACAGGGATTAATTGTTGTATGCATATATAGACCTCCGAATATGACATGTATAAATTCTTTTATGGATAATTTAAATATCTTACTAAGGCAATTGTGTACTAAGTCCAGTAAAAAAATTGTTCTGTGCGGAGAAATAACATAGTATTGGACTTTGAAAATTTATTACTTACCTATAATCTTAAATTAGAATTCAGGGAACCGACTAGACCTAAAAGTGGCACTTGTCTAGATAATTTTGCTCATAATTCGAGACAAAAATGTGTGAGTGAAGTAATAGATTTGGCATTATCAGACCACTCCGCTCAGATTTTAAAAATACAAGTGAACAAAACATGCATACTAAAGTCTTGGCATATTCATAAACGTAACCTAAGTAAAGAAAATTTAGATTTATTTAAAAAACACCTTCAATGTCTGTCTTTTTCAGAAGTATTCGAAACAGAAAACCCTAATGAGGCATACGATAAGTTTATTGATATATTTCGTTTGTTTTATGATTTGTGCTTTCCAAAACAATTAATTAATATAAAATCTGAAAAAAAAGTAAAATGGATTTCGCGGGGAATAAAGATTTCTAGCAGGAAACAAAGAAACTTACTTTGGAAATATAGAAAAGCACCTTCCAGTGAAAATAAAAATATATTTAAAAATTATTCACGGAAACTTAAACGTATAATAAATCTCACTCAAAAAGCTCAGAATAATTACCTTATTAATTGTTCTCAAAATAAATCAAAGGTGTCTTGGCAGATAATTAATGATCACAATCGATTAAATGAACCTATTTTACAAATAAATAAAGATAATAAGCCAGTGAAAAACCCTAAGCAAATTGCGGAGTCATTTAACAATTTCTTCGTTGATCAGGTGCAGACTAGGAAGCGTTTGGGTAAAACAAGTAGCAATACTAATATTAGGAATTCGCTTTTCATGCCCCCAGTAGTTCCTCAAGATATTATACGCGTAATAAAACATTTAAAAAATAAAAAAAGTTTTGGTTACGACGAAGTTTCTACCGCGGCAGTAAAATATGTTTCTGATATTATAACTAAACCGTTGAGCCATATAATAAATGAATGCATAAGCTCAGGCATATTTTCAGATCAGTTGAAAACTGTGGTCATAAAACCATTACATAAAAGAAACAATAAGGAAGATATGTCAAACTACAGACCAATTGCTTTGATTTCAGTATTTTCAAAGATTTTCGAGAAAATTCTATATGAATCTATTTACACATTCGTAATCAAGAATAATATTCTATGCGAAGAGCAAAAGGGCTTTCAAAAAAATAAAAATATTAACATGGCGATATTTGATCTGTTAAAAGTAATCATGAATAATGTGGATAAAAAAAACCCTGTATGTGCAATTTTCACTGACATGACAAAGGCGTTCGATTTTGTAGAACATGACACCTTGTTGAATAAGCTCGAAGATTATGGCATAAGAGGCAACGTTCTAAACCTGATAAAGTCTTACCTCACTGATCGAAAACAGTACACAGAAATATCAAGAATATGCACTAAAACTAAGCGTGAACTCAAATATTTATCCTCTGGTAGGATAACTAAGTTTGGGGTTCCGCAAGGTAGTGTACTGGGGCCATTGTTATTCCTGCTCTACATTAACGATCTACCGACTCAAATCCATCATCCAATGACATTATTTGCAGATGACAGCACAGCTTTAATTGCATGCACAGATAAAACGACGTACGAAAAAGATATAAATAACACCCTTAAAACTATAATTGATTGGCTTAACAGGAATAATTTAGTAATAAATCTCAAAAAAACACAAGTCATGCACTTCTATCAACGGCTAGAGCCTGATAATATGATTATTCAATATAATGACCACAACGTTGATACTACTACAGTAACAAAATTCTTAGGAGTTCACATAGATAATAAACTGACATGGAAGCATCATGCTGAATACGTATGCAATAAATTAAGTACAACGGCATATGTACTCTATATCCTATCAAAAAAAGTTAATTTGAATACATTAGTGACAGCATATCACGGTCTAGTGGCTTCCACACTAAGATTCGGTGTCATATTTTGGGGAAACTGCAGTGAAAGGGAAAGGATATTTAGAGCCCAAAAACGCTGTATGCGATCAATGACAGGTCTCAAAACGACAGAAAGCTGTCAACCAGTTTTTAAATCGCTAAATATTCTGACATTGCCTTCGTTGTATGTTCTGGAAGTTGCCATGTTTGTCAAAACGAACAAGCACCTGTTTACGTCAGTAGCGGATAAACGCCAACGCTCAGGACCACTAAGGTCACAATACAAAAACCAACTTTACACAGGTGGTTACCAAACTTCCTTACTAAAAAACAATATTTTAATCATGGGTCCCATAATATATAATAAACTACCACTACATTTAAAAGATTTACCCACCAACGTTTTTAAAAAAAAGTTGACAAGACTGCTACTAGACAAGTGTTACTACACAATTAAAGACTTCATTAATGACACTTTCGGTTAACGACGCTTATGCTGCTTTATTAAACCCAATTTGTTAACATTTAAAATTGAATTTTCTGTAAGTGTTAAATCTAATTTGTTGACATTGTTAGCTTGTTTTATTGAGATCTTTGTGTTTAATTATACTTAAAATTATTTTATTTTATTTTATTTTATTGACACTTTGCTTTATTTCTTAATTTGTTAACATTTGTAATTTAATTTCTTTTTGACATTTTAAAACTTAATTTTTTGACATTGTTAGTGTGGGTATTTAATTGAGGATGAGAATTTTTTTCTAATGAATGTTACTAACCGAATGGAACGCTTTTTATGTTTGTTTAAATTTCTTGTATGTTTAATTAATGTTTTTTATGTTAAATAATTTTTGCATGCCGTAAGGCAAAATGTATCGGGACACTTAACAAAATACCATCATATCTGTATACCTACATTATTGGCAAATAAATGATTCTATTCTATTCTATTCTATTCTAACCCCCTTAGATATTTCATGTTGTCGAAAGTAAGCTGAAATAGCCATTCTTATATTTCATGATTGACTGCTTAGCTCCATAAAGGTATAGCGTGATGATAATCATTTAAAATGTTAAATCGGTAACTATCTGCAATATTCTAAAATTTTGGCGCGTCCTTTTAAGATTTTCGGAAATGAATACGAACATAATCTAATATTACTCATCCCCCATAGCAAATAGCGTGATAGTTTATACTCTACAGCTCGACCAGACTTATAGGGAATATCTATGCCAAGTTTTAGCAGAATCTGTCCAGTAGAATTTGCGTGATGCTGGAACATACATACGGACAAACAGACAAACAGAGAAATATTCTAAAAACTATATTTTCGGCATTAGAATCGATCCAGGACCTCGTAGCAATTACTTTTTTTCAAAAATATTAAATGTACAGTTTTGACTTCGCTACGATTTTATTATATGTATATATATTAAAATCGTAGCGTATTATTTATCATTTATAACTTCCAGTTACAGCTATATATAGCCATATGTAAACGGGCACGCCCTTTATGCCTGGAAGCTTTTATTCGGGTATTAAGTTCTGTTTATGTTTTTACTTTTCATTTTCGCTTGATTATAGATTTCGATGTTTTTGTTGGCGTTTTTCGGAGACTATGTTATGTAATTTTGACGTTCGAAAAGTTCTGATTCTCAGCCTACTTTGAATAAATGACTTTTGAGTAACATTTAGCGCTTCATCAGGATCATTATCGTCAGTGGTAACGGCCGCGAATTACCAGTTCACGGTTCGCTTTACTTTAATAATTATTGTTTTTAAATTGTGATTTTGGATGGATCATGTATTGTGAATGTATTTTGTTTTTTTTTATTTATACAGGGTTACTGGTAACTCGACGTATTCCTTGCAGGACGTCATAGTAGGGTTAAAATGCAACAAATTAAGCCACCAAATGTTCTACCGAAATTCAGTAGTTTTTGAGTTAGTTAGATTTTTAGTTTTTATAAGAAAAATCCCAGATTAAATCATTTGAAACCAATTTAATAATGATCTTTGTTAATAATTAAAAGTTCAAAAATGCCTAAAACGTTGGCAAATATCACTAACCAAACATTAAATGTTTTGTAATTTTTGCTATAACTTCATAAAAAAAATTGTCTAGTGCAAAAAATAAATACTACGCCTGATGTACAAATTACCAGGAAAATATCCTTGTCTTATCAGCTATTCAGAAAGGTACGATTGTCAATACTTTTGCATGTGTGACAGGGAAGAGAATAGTTTTATGGGGAGCAGGTAAAATTGCGAGACGATCAACCTATTGTTTCGTATTCGTATTACTCGTAGTTTTTACCTGCGCTTGAACTCCAAACACTCGGCAAGCTTTGTGATTGGTCACTATTGTTCTCTTGGCATGACAGGGGATGCGACTTTGCAAAATCTGGTGGTCAGCGTTAGTTAGTCTCAACTCTACGTCACGCAAGCTCGTGTTTTGTTATCTGGCTATTTCCCTAACTGTTGCCGCCTATCTTGCTCTTGTGCTGTGCCTTCATAAGTGTTGACTATGGCTGCATATTTTAATCCTGAATACGCTGACATAATGTACTGTTACGGACTTTGTGACGGTAACGCTGCTGAGACGCGGAGAGAATATCAAATTCGCTTTCCCAACCGCCGACTCGCACACGTTAGTGTCTTCTGATCTTATCGGGGAATATCTGAAACTGGCAGTGTCCAAAGAAGCAGGCAAATAGACACTGGTCGTGCCCGGAGATACACGGCTGAGATCGAGGAGCTTATTCTTCAACGTTTTATTGACGACCCCAACATATCGACAAACATCGTAGCGCGTGAGCTTGGTATGTCACAGTGGAAAGTCTGGTCTGTAGTTCACTTGTCAGGCCGACATCCATGGGGCGCTCTACGGTGGATGCCATCATGCGCGTTCGAGCCCTCACGACGGAGGATGCTGTTGCCCGGGGTGGGGTGGTCTTGGCGGTGTCTCTTGACATCGCAAATGCGTTCAATACCCTGCCCTGGAGTTGCATTAGGGAGGCACTCCGGTATCACCGGATGCCGACCTACCTCTGTCGAGTGGTCGAGGCCTATTTGACGGACAGGGCTGTCATCTACCCCGGTCACCACGGAGAGTGGAACCGGCGAGAGATGTCGTGCGGTGTCCCGCAGGGATCGGTCCTGGGGCCGCATCTGTGGGACATCGGCTACGACTGGGTGCTGCGCGCCGACCTCCCTAGCGGCATCAGCGTAGTCTGCTACGCTGACGACACGCTGGTCCTGGTGCAGGGGAGGTCGCATGAGGCGGCGGCCGAACTAGCGACACGTTGGGTTGCGACAATCGTCGATAGGATCCGGCAACTGGGACTCGAGGTGGCCTTGCACAAGTCCGAGGCCATGTGTTTCTATGGTCCTCGGAACGCGCCACTGTCGGGTTCCCAGATAACGGCGGGAGGGGTTCACATCGGTGTCGAGTCGACGATGAAGTACCTGGGACTCGTCCTCGACAGCCGGTGGAACTTCGTGGAGCACTTCCGACGTTTGGCTCCCAAACTGCAGAGGGCTGGGGCTGCTTTGAAGCGGCTTTTGCCCAATCTAGGGGGTCCAAACGCCTCCTGCCGGAGGCTCTACGCGGGGATCGTGCGGTCCATGGCCCTTTACGGGGCACCGGTGTGGGCGCGTTCATTAAGGCTGCGACCAGCCCAGCGATTGAACGCGTCCCAAAGGGTCATGGCCATTAGGCTGGTCAGAGGATACCGCACGGTCTCCCGTGAGGCGGCGAGCCTCCTTGCCGCACTACCGCCATGGGATCTGGAGGCAAAAGTCCTCGCGCACATGTGGGAGTTGCGCGAGGAGGCGAAACGCCGGGGTGTAACTCCGCTGCCGTGAGAAATCACGGCACAGCGGACAGAGCTCCGGCGGGATCTCATGGCGGCATGGAGAGTGCGATTGTCGCAACCCAGCGCTGGGCACGCCACAATTGCGGCGGTAAGGCCCCTCTTTGAGGAGTGGCTAGAGAGGCGCCACGGCGTCCTCACCTTCCGCCTGACGCAGGTCCTCACCGGACACGGTTGTTTCGGGAGGTTCCTGTTCAGGATAAAGCGGGAGGAAACGCCCGGGTGTTACCATTGTGTAGATCGCCCGGAGGACACGGTGGAGCATACGGTGGAGGTCTGCCTGGCTTGGGCGGGGCACCGCCGTGTCCTCACGTAGGCGATCGGCAGCGGCGATCTCTCGCGTCCGGCCCTGGTTCAGGCCATGGTCCGGAGCGAGAATGCATGGGAAGCCGTCACTTCCTTCTGCGAAGCAGTAATGCTCGCGAAGGAGGAGGCGGAGCGCGCGAGGGAAATGCAAGATGCGCGCCCTCGCGCCCCTAGTCGCCGCAGGAGACGCCCCGGGCGTCGGGAGTCGCGAGCCGACTTCCGGCCACCGTAGGCGCGGGCTTGCGGACGGTGGGCAATGGGTAGCTCGCCGTCCGATTAGGACCAGGCCCGGGTCGACGGCGCGTTGTGTTCCACGCGCGCCTCAAACAGATGTCAGCACCAACTGACGGGGTCCGTAAGGGCCAATGCCTGCCAGGGTTGCGAGTTTGTCCGAAAGGGATATCGCGGCCCCGGCACACAGGCAACGGAAGGAACACGGGTGGCTTTTAGTCAGTAAAAGTCTGACACTCCCTCTCGCTCCGCCCAGAGCGGGAGGAGTCATTTGATGATTTCCCACCCAAAAAAAAAAAAAAAAAAGGCCGACATCCATACCACTACCAACCAGTCCAGTCATTAGAAGAGGGAGATCTACCGAGACAGCTTG
The DNA here is from genome assembly GCA_916701695.1 of Agrochola macilenta. NCBI lineage: Eukaryota > Metazoa > Arthropoda > Insecta > Lepidoptera > Noctuidae > Agrochola > Agrochola macilenta. Next base: position 2,733,861 of record OU753576.1, read on the forward strand.
AATTTTGTCGTTTTATGCTAAGTGCCGACGCCGAAAGCGAAAACTTTTTAAAAAACATTCTGTGGACCGATGAGTCATGTTTTGACCGTGATGGTATCACAAATTACCACAACTTACATTACTGGGCACCTAAAGCAGAAGCAAACCCTAAAAAACTGAAACCAACCGCATCCCAGCGTAGGTTCTCGCTTAATGTTTGGATGGGTATTATCGACGACAAATTAATTGGCCAACATTTTTTACCCCGAACACTAAATGGGGAACTTTATGAAGATTTCCTAAGAAATCATTTAACAGCACTGCTCACGGATGTACCGGAAGAAAGAAGAACAAACATGATTTATCAACATGACGGATGTCCAGCCCACTTCCGAATCACAATTCGACAATTGGTGGATGAAAACTATCCAAACCGATGAATAGGGCGCGGTGGGCCGATTCCGTGGCCTGCACGAAGCCCTGATCTGACGCCGCTAGACTTTTACTTCTGGGGTCATATGAAAAACCTAGTTTACATATGTGACCCCAGTAAATTCAATTGAAGAACTAAGGGAGAGAATAACAGATAGGGCGGACCAAATCAGAGCAACAATCACATCAAGAATCACAAAAACCGAAGGGAGGAAGCGAATAAGAACATGTATTCGAAACCGAGGGCAGCACATAGAACAAGACGTGTGAAATGTGTGTAAATAAAGTTTTAAAATTGATATTCATAAAAAATAAATAATAATGTTCACGAAATTGTTTAATTTGATTTTCCGAATAATCACCTTTTTGTGAGAATCACGCTTTCCTGTACTAAATCAAAATCGATTTTCATAATGTAGTCCATGACTTTGTATTAACTTTCATACCTTTTTGAATAGCTGATAATACAAGGATATTTTACTATTAATTTGTACATCAAGCGTAGTTATTTTTTTTTGCACTATACAACATTTTGTATGAAGTAACAGCAAAAATTAAAAAAAAAAAAATGTTTGATTAGTGATATTTGCCAAGGTTTTAGGCATTTTTGAACTTTTAATTATTAACAAAGATCATTATTAAATTGGTTTCAAATGCTAAAAATTTAAGTAACTCAAAAACTACTGAATTTCGGTAGAACATTTGGTGGCTTAATTTGTTGCATTTTAACCCTACTATGACGTCCTGAAAGGAATACGTCGAGTTACCAGTAACCCTGTATAGAATTTCACTTGCCCGAGTTGCACGTCGCAAGTGAAATTCGACCTTGGGGTCATAAAGCAATTACGTGGTCCACTATACGGTCCACCACGCTATACCATCGGAAGGCACGGAATGGGTAGGGCCAAAGGTAGATAGAAGATCTGGTGAAGGTCGCAAGAAGACGCATTTTTTTATTTTTTTATTTATCCTTCGTGTAATACAGGCTTGATGTTATGAAGAATGAATTTAAAAAAAAAACGGTTCAAATTAAAAAAACAAATCGGTTAAAAAGAGTAATTGATTAATGATTATGCACTCTTCTCTACCATGTTCCGCCAAAAAGAGGCGGAAGATACCACCTGTCTTTCCCCCAATTCCGAACCTGCACAATATTATTGTTTTGAATTCATCAATTTGAGTGTTGGGGTAACTTAATTGAGTGTTAATTGGTTGCTGCGCTGAATCTCTCTTGTTTTACGTACGTAATATTCTACTGGGGCGTACCCTCCGTTCCGTGTAATAATTTTATTACGTGAAATGGTGAATAACCGTGGTAGGTACGTATTGTAAGTATGAATGAAAAAAAAAATAGCTATTTTTAGACTGACTTGTATGTCAAATATTTCGCTATTTTGATAAATTTGGCAATATTACTGTATGGAAATATGAAATGTGGCTTACTAGCGAACCAGAATATTAATAATTATTTGAAATTATAGAACTGAATTTGATGTTGTAACCGTCTTAAGTGTAAAAAAGGCATTTGGAAAGATTTCAAATACTTTTTTACGTCAAAATAGTCATCTCATTTTATTTTTTTTATCTCTCTTTCATCTAACGGGATTGTGGAGGTTACATAGGCAGTCGCTGCAAGTATAATACTGGTATTCAGCTGCATTCATCACCATCATCATCATAATTTCAGCCAAAAGATAGATAAATATATAGAATAGATAGAATATTCTTTATTATGCACACCATACAAATTACAGAAATAAATTTAGAAATGTTACATATGGTGACACAATGGGCGGTCTTATCGCTAAAAGCGTTCTTTTACAGACAACCTTTGGATGGATTAAAGGGAGAAGGAGAGACAATACTGCAGGTAGTCAGTGGTGTACCATTTACATACACAATAAATACATAACGCATAAACTTAACCACATAAATATATAGTTACTATAGATACTAGTTCACTAGTTAGCCACATTGCATATTACCATACAGTATTATTGCAAAATTAATCAAAACAGGTAAATATTTGACAGCTATTTGCGACGTTGCTAACTTTTAGGATAATCCCTCTTATTCTTAACATGTGTTAGACTCAATCTACCTATAAACTAAAACTTGACTTAAATTTTTGACATTGTAAAAAAGAAACCTTTTAAACGCATCGCAGTTTTGTCTGTTTAGTTGTGAATGTGCGCACCATCATTGTTCGAAAGATAATCTTGATTCGGTCTGTGCACAGCCTTGGGTTAGGTTTTTTGCCCTAATTTACGGTACTCACCGCGAGCATTTGTTTCGCGAATTTATATTGCAAACATTCGTTGCATGAGCTATTGAAACAATCATTCGCGAAACGAACATTCGTTCGCGAGCTTCGAAACAAAAGCTCGCACAACGAATGTTTCAAAAGTAAAGTCGTGTTGTGAATGTTCGCGTTGAATCCCGTCTGTAAAGTCGTCTCCGTGTGTAATGTAATGTATCGTGTATCGTAATGCAAATGGTGTGGACGGCATAGAAACTCAACGCGAATCTTGTGTTCGACTGCGAGAGCCATTGTATTCGCGCTAAATACCGATAGCCTATGGATTAGCGCGAGCGTTACATGTAATGCTCGTAGTCCCGTCCACACGCAGAATTCGCGTTACATAACACGATACATTAATTACAACACATTACACGCGTCTGTACACGGCTTTAAAGATGATGACGGCAGATTTTCCCCAACAACTTGACATAATAACTAAATACCTAACAATTGTATCGTTTACAAAGTCGTTTCAGACAGATAGGCTATTCGAATAAACATTGGGCTCGAAATAAAAATGGAAGCTTTCAGCGCTCAGTAAATAAAATTGATTGATTATTTCTCGTTCAAACACACAGACGATTTAAAAAAATATCGGCCCGAACACCAATATTTGGTTTTTATTTTGATTTGGATTTGTATTTACATTGCCATGACGTGTGAAGTTTTTGTAATCATCGATTTACTTGCAAATAGTTATGATTTCTTGCCGGTTTTTTATAAGGATGACTCTCGTCTACCTAGCCTCTTTCCAACTATGTCGGTGTTGGCTTTCAGTCTAACCGAATGCAGCTGGCCAATGGGGCTGAAAGATTCTGGAGTGGCGACCGGGTACCGGAAGACGTAGCGTTAGAAGGCTCCCACAAGGTGGACCGATGACCTGGTGAAGGCCGCAGGAATCCGCTGGATGCGGGAAGCACAGAACTGGTTGAAGTGGCGGTACTTAGGGGACCAACAGTGGATGTCTTTCGGCTGAAATTATGATGATGATAATGATGAATGCAGCTGAATACCAATATTTTACATGCAGCGAGCCTATGTAACCTCCAAAACCCCTTTACTGAGTGATACGATGCCTCTTGGTGGGACTGGTTGTCAGACTTTCGGGCATCTGAAAATCCGACTATCCTTAACCACAGTCAAAGGATGACTCTGCAATCACCAATTTGTTTGCTCGGTGTGACATCTTGGGCGATTTTCGAAGAATTTTTGGAACAAAAGTAGAAATTGTGCAAGGTTGACAAAATTTAAGTGCCGATAACTATAACCTACTTCAAGACTAGAGTGAATAGGTTACTTCTAGGTAAAAGTGCACGACGAGCTACACGCTCAAACAACACGCATCTTGCGACAGTGACTGCGGAGAAAACAAATGAAAGAAATTGTTTAAAGAGCATGTCATAAGTCACCGCGACTTGCAAAGTGACGAACAGAAACAAGTGAAGCGCGCGCGTGTTGCTCGCATATCGCAACACTCGAGACTGTAACCCCGTTCGCAGTGAACGGGGACCTCGAGTCACCGCTAACTATCAGGGTCCTATACCACAACACAGCAACAACAACTACAAGTATCTGTACCACAAAACTCTAAGCCACAATGTGCACAAGTAATGGAAAACCTTACAAATATGTATATGGTAAATTGTAGTGACAAGTCTACAATTTACATAATAAACGCAATTTCTATGTTTCGCAATATTTTCTACAATTTAACAATTTTGTAGAATTGTAGTACAGTTTTGTGTTATAGGGCCCAAAGTCAAAGTCAAATAATTTACTTATTTATTTTCACGGTAAATCAAAATTTACTAATTTAGTTTTTTTTTTTTTAATAGAATTGATTCTAGTCGGGCCTTCCAAAAGGTAGTTTTCGTATGGAGAAGAATGGGCAAGAAACTCCACCGTTACTCTTGTAAAATGATTTACAATATTTTCGTTTATGTAGGTACATTAGTAATATAATTATATTAGCAAAATAATTATATTATAATTATATTATTTTAGTAGCTGCCGACTATTTCTGTGTTGTACTCGTTATTGTATTTAAATCTAATGTGTTTTATTTTCTTGTTCAAATGAGTTTATCTTCTTTTTTTTTATGCACGTGTTTCTGTGACAAATAAACTTATTTTTCTTTCTTTCTGTCTATATGTAAAGGCGATGCACCTAGAATAAAATTACTATACCACAATAGGTAAAAATAATTAAAAATGAAGCAACAACAGATACATTAATTATGTGATAGATACATGGTGCCCACATATTTACAAACATTGTAAAAGTAGACGATTTTCCTAAAATTTTACAATTAATAAGTCAGTGTGTGAGAGAGTAATAACAGAATGTAAAATGAATGTCATATAATAAAAATATATATAAATTAAACAATTAACAACCAGTTTGATTTTGTCTAGATTCTAGATTATCCTATGGACCAGCATGTTTCCAAGCATTCTTATCTTGGATATAATCCTCTTTTGTAATGCTTGTTTACAAAGAGTACATTTAATATGAGCTTTAAATTTTCTTTCATTTAATTGCAATAAATATCACAAGCTACTTTGTTGTAGCATTTAACCCAGTACATTACAAGATGTATGTACTTAATATAATCAGAAAAATGTTTGATCTATTTTATCTTTATTTCTGGTATTTAAATTATGTCTATCAACCCTACATAGTGAGATAGCGGTCAACTGGAACCTAATTTCGGAAGGCGGTGTTTGTTTTGATTTTCAATTAGCTTTGATTCTGAATTTGGAACGTCTTCAAAAACAGGCTATTAATTACGAATATTGTTTCGGTATAGTTGTTTTTGAAATCTTTTGAATGAATACCTCCTTATTTTTGAGTATTACTTACAAAATCACAACAAAATTAAACTGGCAACATCACGGCCCAATTAAATTCTATTACATAAGAATCGAAATGAAGTTACAAAAGCCTTAGTATCCTTTAAGTAAATATAACGTAATTAGGTTAATAGGGCGTCGGATAAGGGTAGCTTTCATTAACGTAATAAAGGATTCAGAAACGGTTTTTAAGACATCGCTAAAGGCGTTTAGGGGCTCAAAGATCTTGGCTTTTGAAGTTATGAGAGCAATTATAATACCCCGGAGAATAAAATGATAACTACAAAAATGCAACTTTTCAGGAACAATAAAAAACCATGTTTTCGTCGATTGCTCCATAAATAATGGACGAAGAAAGATGATTGTCAGCTTTGAAAAAAAGTTATTTTTTGTATGTTCGCAATGTTGTAGTGAAACACGCCTAAGTATTAATGGCAGTTATCATTTTATTCTCCGGGGACGGCGAATATTGAAATTAGCGAAATGGAATGTTTTTGGATAGATTCTGTGGTTTTAATAACAAACCTTAAATTTCGAAACATTCAGTTTTAACAAACAAACTTAGTAGTAGCAGAGATAGTTTATTGACTCAGGCGTGACTTTGCGGCAATCCATTATAAAAACACCACAACATACTCAGTAAGAGAGTTTAGAAATTGCAAAAAATTATACAGGAAACGTTACACTGTTAAACGAATTAAATATGAGTATTCCAAGGTCACTTTTGCTGCGATTGTTCGCCCCTTATCGAGCTTATAACAATCCTAGCCGAGGTGGATCGAGCAGTAATCCTATATAAGTGGGGTCGTCGGGCGGAGTGGCACACACTGCGTACGGCGCTTGACGTGGCAATACGTGTCCGAATTCGCAACAAGTCAATCGTATCCTGAGGATGCCTCGTTGAGAAGTGAAACACATGTCGATTTCTTACAAGGTTCTTTATGAATCTTTAAGAACAGTTAAGCGGATTAGGTTACTTCAAAATGACACGATTACTTTGTAAAGTATTATATTATTTTAATTATTGTGAATGTGAGGACTATGTGGATATTTTTATTTTCCCTTTTCATTTCTTTGTTTCTTTCTCAGTTTTAATGATGGTCTGGCAGTTTGAGTAGTTGATGCGGCCTACCCAAATATCCTTTCCTTGGTATTGTTCGTCGAGTTGAGCTCCTTAAGTTCTGAGTTGAGCTCCACGATTACTGACAAATGCTTGCACTGACTGGACAGGTCCACTCAAATCTGTGTGGTTCTTTCCTCAAAAGACCATTTCAGACACTAATCTACATGGTCCTCACATGACTTGACCAAGATTATGTCTGGACTTTAAAAGAGACTGTGACCTCTGAGTTTGTTTCGGCCTTTCTTCTCAGAGTAGTCAGATAGGAAACACCGACCTCACCAAGCTTATTTTTAATATTTTTTTATATGACGTGTAAAAGTGATTCCGATATCCTATTTACAGAATAAACAATTTCATTTCATTTCATTTCATTTCACTAAATATACGTCCTCCATTGTATTTTATTAGCAGAGCACACGATTGCGGGATTTACACCTGGTTGGTGCCAATAGGCTCGATCTCTTTAACATAACTTCTTATTACAAAACAAAGTCCCCCCGCCGCGTCTGTCTGTCTGAACGCGATGAACTCAAAAACTACCGAACGGATTTTCATACGGTTTTCACCAATGAACGGAGTGATTTATGAGGAAGTTTGAGGTGTATAATTAATTAAAGTTTTGTATAAATTAGCTGAAATATGACGATGATTGTTGAAGAACTCGGAAAAAATCATGCCGACTAGCTTTGACAATGTACTACGGAATTAATACATTGTCTTTTAATCCCGGTAGTAAGTTCCCATGGGATAGTAGTATTGATATGGGTAAATAAACCTCTGCCTACCTCGTAAACTTAATATAATGTTTAAAAAAATTACGTTGAGAACATTTAATGTTCTGGAATTGTCCTGAAAAATCCAACTCCCACATAAGACACAAGCTTAGCCTTTTCCCAATTATGTTGGGGTCGGTTTCCAGGTTAGCCAGATGCAGTGGAATACCAGTATTTTACAAGAGCTAGAGACAGGTAGTCTCTGAACTCCACAATCCAGTTATGGGGTAATACGCCCTGATGGATTGCCCAAAGATTGAATGATGATTCCAAACGATCTCTTCTTCTTTTCGTGTGGGTAGTAACTAGCCTGGTATCAGAGTTTTAAAGCCACCCATGTGCCTCCGACTTGGCTTCACATGCCGTCGAGAAATATCGCTTTGGTATGTTTCCTCACGATGTTTCCCTTCACCGTTTTTTATGCAAGTGATAATTATATAATACAAGTACGCACATGAATCCGAAAAGTCAGAGGTGCGTGCCTTGGGTTCAAACTCAGGACCTATGACTTGGCAGTCCGACGGTCACACCACTAGGCTATCACTACTGCTAAAAATATATATATAGTGTTTCAGTACTTTCAGTTAAATTCTTAGCGTGCGGCCTGAGTGAAAAAGCGACCAAAATTCAAAAATTCCAAATTCAAAAGTCATTTATTCAAACTAGGCTGAGAATCAGCACTTTTCGAACGTCAAAATTACATAAGACAGTCCCCCAAAACCCCCACCCTTCACCACTTCCTAGTGCGTTAGCTGAGAAGAAGAAGTGGCGCAACAAACTCCCCAGCAGCACAGCTGTCTGTTCATTGTAACGGCTAGGGCTGCGCAGGGTAGGCTGCGCAGGCCGTTAACTGATAGGTAGGTAGTAGATAAAGTAAACAGCAAGATAGTTTAATACGAGTACATGTAATTGGATAGATAGGTAGAAACACGGCCAGGTCGTGGGTAAGGTCCTACACACTGAGTCTTGAGCACTCGCACACTTAGAAAAGGAAGGGTACCGTCCTTGGTAGCACGTGGCAGACGTGGAGGCCTGTCAGCACAGGCTTAGTGGTAGGCCGGACGGCCTTCGACGTGCGTCGGTAGCACGCGGTGGCCTGTCAGCACAGGCTCGCGCAGGTAGCTGGCGATGGTAGGCCGCAGGTAGTTTGCGGCGGTAGGCCGCAGGTAGGTTGCGGCGGCAGGCCGCAGGTAGGGCAGGCCATTGTTAGCGTGCGTAGGTAGGGTGCAGGATCAAGTAAGGGGTCCTGCCCTCAGCCCGTACGGAGAACCCTGGAAGGCGCGTTAAAGAGCGCATGTTAGATGCGGTGCGCATAGCGGTAGGCCGCATGCGATGTGCCAGCTTCTTCCCCCATTTAGCGACCAAGGAACCGGTATGAGGACTAGGGTAGGTGAAAGCTCAGCACATCGCAGCGGTTTACAGGCAGAGAGAGTATGGGCATAGCGTGGCACATAAGCAGATGCTAACTTAGGTTAAGTATGTGAACACGCGTGCATAAACACAAAGTATGATGGTTCACTAATCACTAAGAATAACACAGTGAGGGACTACACCATCTTGATGCAGTAGCAATACATACATATTACAATCTCCTGTGCGCTGGATGAATCGTAGCCGCGTGTCCGACATTGACACACGGAATTAGATACTTTATAGGTTATAAAATCAATATAGATTATCCAGCGCAGAGGATCAGGTATAATTACCAAGCTAATGTGGAACTCATCCTAGGTCGGGGATCATAGAATTCTGGGGGTCAGGGAACAACTGTTCACAGCCTTGCAAGCGGGAACGAAAGGACAGAGCGTCTCCGGAAGGCTAGTGTTGTTCCCCGTTTTTAGTGATGTGACTAGGAACTTACTATTTGTGATATTTTATCACTCGACTACTTGCACCTGAGATCCCTCACAACGCTACATCAGTTAGAAGAAGAAGACCAGCGGAGCGTTCAGCGTTGTGTAGAAGCGGCGAAAGAGCGATCGCCGAGTCGCCTTACGCCAAGCACGCTTAGCGTTCGTGTGACCCGGTCACATTTTTCATGGCGTCGGGTCGTACGATATTAGTAATATGCATTTAGAAGAAAATGTGTGGTTAACATATTTTTATAACTCGAGATAAGGTCCAAGTGAGATAGTTAAACAAAGAAGGCAGTGTGGGGAGTTTTCTACGTTGTGTGAAACTTTGAGATTAAATGAAGATAAATTTATCTTATATACCATAATTCTGGTTTCATTTGAATTTCTACAACAATATCTTCGAATGAAAAGGCGCGCACGCTTCCGTCACCGCTGCAAAACACAAACTGGTTTAAACTTGCACACGACGCCACGCTCGACGGGGCTCACCGCAAAAAAGCACGCTCCCTCCGCCACGCTTGCTGAGTCCGCGAAGCTTGAGTCGAGCGTGCACTCAGGCCGTACACTTAGTAACAAACCCCCAAGCGGTCTTGATTAATAAATTCATGACCAATTGATTCCCATTGTCATAATCCAATAATTTAATATTTATTTAGGCCGTCCATAATTTATTATACAAACCCTAAGTAAATATCGCTTAATTGGGTCAATAGGACGAGCTTAATAAAGGGTTCAGTCTGTTACCGAAATGTGTATGATTTTTGCACTGATTTTCCGAGATAATATTTACACAGAATTATTGTTGAGCAAAATATTTTCTATTTATGCCGTTGGCTGTTGGTAAACCTGTGGCCAGCATTATTTTTTTCATAAATGCTTGATTTCTTTTTTTAATAAAAAAATGGACACTCCTCTTAAAGGGCGCGTTTGCAAATCGGACAAAATTATGCTATTTTTCGGTAGATTTTGTGACAAAACTAAACCGAATCAAATATAACTAATAACTACCACATATAGGTTGGTTCTTCATCTTCAAATGATAGGAACTTTTTTGTTAAAAATTATAGTTTTTTATATTGTAAAAACGATCTTCCGTTGCCATTTTCCACAAAATTAACGTTATCGGGTTGAGTTTAGGTACATTTTTTGTTCTATTATCAATATATTTTAAGATTTCTAAAAATACTATTAGTAGGCAGACATGTTCAATTTTAAACCTTATGAAAAAAATGTTTCAAAATGTCACAAATAGCAGCAAAAAAAAAAAAAAACGAAACTAACTTTTTCACATATTTTGCTATTACGGATGAATCGTAATCGTATTAAGGGTTATTTTATTTTTGGTCTGTTTTGATTTATTTCACAAATATTTCAAAAGAAACCTCAGTCCGCGCTTGGCCGCTGTCGGTGGTGGACCCTGTGTTGCCTTTTTGCAGCGGCTCGTGTGGAAAAAGATCGTTGTACAAATACAAAATATTCGATAAACCAAATTTGATATTTGCTATGGTAAGATAATTTTGCATTCACAGATTTTTATAATCATAATTATTTTATTTCGGTAAAAGTAAGTACGGTTTATAAATGCCTATTCGACTGGGACTTGATGGAGTGACCTGTGTACTTCGGTGACTGCTACTGGAACTCCTCGACGAGTAGAACTAGGTGTACCGAGTCCGGGCTCGTTTTGTTAGTTATGATGAGACCTTACCTCCAGACTTGATGGAGTGACCTGAAGGTGTACTTCGGTGACTACTACTGGAACTCCTCGACAAGTAGAACTAGGTCTGCCGAGTCTGGGCTCGTTTTGTTAGTTATAATGAGATCTTACCTACAGGTTGTACACCTTCAGGTCACTCCATCTAGTCCGGAGGTAAGGTCTCATCATAACTAACAAAACGAGCCCAAACTCGGCACACCTAGTTTTACTCGTCGAGGAGTTCCAGTAGCAGTCACCGAAGTACACCTTCAGGTCATTCCATCTAGTCCGGAGGTAAGGTCTCATCATAACTAACAAAGCAAGCCCAAACTCGGCGCACCTAGTTCTACTCGTCAAGGAGTTCCAGTAGCAGTCACCGAAGTACACCTTCAAGTCATTCCATCTAGTCCGGAGGTAAGGTCTCATCATAACTAACAAAGCAAGCCCAAACTCTCCACACCTAGTTCTACTCGTCAAGGAGTTCCAGTAGCAGTCACCGAAGTACACCTTTAGGTCACTCCATCAAAACCGGAGGTAACATCTCATTATAACTAACAAAACGAGCTCAAACTCGGCACACCTAGTTCTAATCGTCGAGGAGTTCTAGTAGCAGTCACCGAAGTACACCTTCAGGTCACTCCATCAAGTCCGGAGGTAAGATCTCATCATAACTAACAAAACGAGCTCAAACTCGGCACACCTAGTTCTACTCGTCGAGGAGTTCCAGTAGCAGTCACCGCAGTACACCTTCAGGTCATTCCATCTAGTCCGGAGGTAAGGTCTCATCATAACTAACAAAACGAGCCCAAACTCGGCACACCTAGTTCTACTCGTCGAGGAGTTCCAGTAGCAGTCACCGCAGTACACCTTCAGGTCACTTCATCTAGTCCGGAGGTAAGATCTCATCATAACTAACAAAACGAGCCCAAACTCGGCACACCTAGTTCTACTCATCGAGGAGCTCCAGTAGCAGTCACCGAAGTACACCTTCAGGTCACTAAAATACTAAAATGTTTTTTGTAGGTACCAAGTAATATAAAGACATTAGATAAAAAAACAATTTTCCAAAGTATCAAAATTAGTTCACTTCGCTACTATCCCCGCAGCTAACCGAGCGTACACTTGTGTGTGTGACCCGTGTCAACGTAGTAGTTCGATTCTATACCTATCAATTTTGCAAACGCGTCCTTAATATTTGAAAAAAATACACGAATGAAATTGTCAGATTTTTCAACGCAGGTGTATGCAGTAAATTATCATGAGGATTTTGTATCTGAAGTAAAATCATGTTTTGTTGCATATACGTATAGATCGAAAATAAAACGAGTTATGGAACTTTACACATTAAAGTCCCAAAATGTGTCGCTTGCAACTTTTCGATAAATCTTGGGTGCCGTATATTATTATTTGGTTTTAATTTTGTTATCCTCTCGAATACCATAATCAGCCTATATGAGTAAGTTCTCACAGCTGGGACACAAGCCTCCCCTCTGATAGCTGGAGTGGGCTGTAATGCTGTAAATCTACCACGCGGGCCCAGTGTGGCTTGGTAGATGTCGCATGTCTTCCAATTTTTGGTTCTAGGACATGCCACGATGCTTTCCTTCACCGTTTTGAGAGCAGTGGTGATGAAATTATTTACACAAAGTAAAGCGCCTGGTTGGGTTCGAACCCACGACCGACAACTCGCAAGTCGCAGCCGTTACCACTGGGCCACCGCAGCTCATTTCCTCGTTTAGGCATGATTTTTCGAGAAAGACACGTCATGCTATGCCGAAAAAGATTTTGTTGAATAATAATTTTTCCTGATACTAATATTAAATTTATAAGAATACAGTTGTAATTTTGATATAAATCGTGGAATTTTTGACATAAATCGTGTAATTTTTTACATTAATCTTGTAATTTTGACATCAATCTTGTAAATTTGACATACATCTTTTAATATTGACTAACATTGAATAACTTTGACATTATTCTTGTATTTATTTGACAGTATAGTTTTTGACGTATCTTGAATTTTGACATTATAACAAAAAAAAACAATTTATAAAGTTTCTAAATTAATTATTTTTTTAATTATTTTGAATGTTATGGAAATATTTGTACGCCGATACTTACGGCTAAACATGAACGCACGCTGTGTTTGATAGGATAAGGTTTATAATTGATTGTGTATTACGTTCTGATTTATAAATTGCAAGTGTGAGCGTGACCTCGTATTTATTGGGTTTATTGATCTGCATGTGTAGTGGCTAGGTAGAGGAGATCTAGTGGAGACATTGGGTTTCAATACATTTACAACTACAGGCCACATCTCCTTCTTTCTTATATATATAAAGCCAGTCCAATGTACCTAGCCCTCACCCATATTAACAACATTTTGCTGTATGATGAATCCTCAGATGTCTTCGCGAGTTCTGAACTGAGATTCCTGTACACTGCTACTCGATCGACTCGGAGTCCATTGCCACTCCCAGTACAATCTACTTGGAGTAAGTAAATTAAATTGTAAGTAGGTGTTAATAATTTTATTCCATAATTTTATCTCAATTATATCTAGTTTTATCTAATTTCATAAAGTTCGGTCTAGTTTTATGTGATTTAACCAATTTTTTTCAATATTTGTAGTTACTAATAGATATTGACCGATAACTTGTGTGTGATGCAAACTGTAAATAAATGTTGGTTTTTAATAAATAAATAAAATAAATAACGTAATTCAATTCAACGACCTATATTTCTTATTTCTACTAATTAAATGCATTGTGCTGGACTCTTTATTTGATTCAAATCAATACTACCAATATGTGATAACAAGAATGCAATATAATGTTATTGAAAAATTCTCGAAAGAAATTGATTCTCGCTTCAGATTTCAATGCTCGCCTGTCGGCTTTATTGGACAGTCAGTTGTGACACGCCACTTAACTTGGAGTTTTTTAACAAAAAAACAACTGAATTTAAAAAAATCACTACAAAGTGAAAAGTAGTTTTTGACAGATTGAGACTGACATTAAAATGCGAATACGCGAATTCCCCTGAGTTTTTGTCATTTATTCAAATACATTACCATCATTAATTTAAATACTTACGAGAATCGTATCGTATACTATTATGCCATTAGCGGCATAATAGTATACGATACGATTCTCGTAGCGCTAGTTAGCCACATTTCATATTTGCATACAGTATATTGACAAATTAATCAAAACAGGTAATTATTTGTCAGCTATTGGCGACGTTGCCAACATTTAGGTTATGCGCTCTTAAAAATAGCTGATGAAATGTGGGTGTACTATAGTTGCACCTCTTGATGTTACATTATTGTTATGTTGTTAATAATTACTATCCACAAACAAAACTAATACGTATGATAAGCTGCTACACCTAACACCACAAAACTTTTTATTTACCTTTGAATTGGATTAAAAATTCATTTTACCAAAGGGTCCTTTGAAATACTTAATGCAATTAAAACATTTTAAATTAGTAAGCCCAAATGTTTTAATTAAAAATAAAGTTCAATTTCATTGACCCGAATCCCATTGATTAAGTCTTGCTTGTTTCAATTCGATTACTTGATCAATTATTTATTTAATCTTTGGTTGTAATTGATATCTACGAAACGTTTTCCTGTTAATTAACATAAATTACTTTGGAGTTTGTATTACAATTATTTTGCTATTGGTTTTTGGAAGGAAGTTCTTTATCGCACGTTGTACTTATAAAGAGGTATGAGGAACAGGGTGTAAAGTTCACTCATCCTCTGTTGAAAAAGGAGGATCTTCCAACCAGACGGTGTCTGGTGGGCAGTTCCCCGACGATTGATGTCGGAAAGTTATAGGAGTATAATACATGTACAAGTACAAGTACAAGTAAGTAGTACAAGTAAACTCTGTTTGTGCGATGCGGGATTTCGTGAGACGTCAGGTCTTTGATGCGTAGTTCTCATGTGGCGATGATTGGAAGCGGATGCCTAGTGAGTCGGGGTGGCGCCACCCCGACTCACTAGGCATCCGGTTCCGATTCACTGGAACCTCAACTGGCACTGTGAAGCATCGCAAGATACATGACCCATCGACGTCGGGCAAACTCTATTTGTGCGATGCAGGATTTTGTGTGATGGCAGGTCGTAGTCGATGCGTAGTTCGCATGTGGCGATGTAGATGCCGCCACAATCCGCACACTTAGCGACTGAGAGCTTTTGACCGTTACGACCTTTTTTTTTCATTTAGTCCAGTCTCAAACGTTGTTAATTTATTTCATTGTGCGTGTTACTTAATACATAATAAACAGTGAAAGGAGCTTCTTTCCAACCTGGTGGTTTTATACTTGATGTATAACAAATTTATTACGTCTCTAGTTAACTCATCGTAACAACCGTTTACGCTGAGTCGCAACCGCCAACCTACGTATTAAAGTGCAACCTAGCAATAAGATCAATTACATGTTATTCCATATCATTGTTTGTGAATTTAGTTATTAGATCAGCCTTCAGCTTAATACACTGTTTTCCTGTAATTAAAATAATTATAATAAATAAAGTTTTTTTTAACTAAATTCCCGATCGCCGAAACATAACTGGCGCAGTCGGTAGGATCGCGACGCTCTAAATTCGAATACAACTCTTCGGCATAAGAGTGACGGTTCTCAAATCGTTCCTTCGCGATCCGCAAAGAACCTTACTTGCGGTCGGGCACCTGTATAGAAGCAGGAAGGTGTTTCTCCGGAGAATTGGAGGAAGCTGTTGGCAGAGACAAGACTCGACAGGAGATGCAGTGGCTGCTTTGGTAAGTGCTCTCGTATAACCAAGTGTCCTTGCTCTATTTCCTGCCTTACTATAATTTTTGTATTTTATTTTAAGTTTATGTGTGTCTGTCTATAAGCTACAATCGCGTTAGGCACCCACCTATTATAGCGTTAAGATATTCCGTGAAATACTAAACTTCTATTGTTCTGTTTGAGTGCCACTAGACAGGTAACTTACAGTAGAACAATGTCGCTCAGAGATTATGATGCCAACTAAAACCATACAAACTTATTGCAGATTTGATGCCAAGATATGATGGCAATCCTAAATTGCTTAGATATTATATTAGGGAGGTAGAAAGTTTATTAACTTTAACTAGTGAAGCAGATCGTTCGCATCCGGCATTTATATGCCTGATTAAGAGTAGGCTAAGTGGTCCAGCTATTGATGCCATAGCATACGAAGAATATCTTAGTTCCTGGGAGTCAGTTAAAATAGCTTTGATTAGGCGTCTTGGAGAACCACGCAATGAGATACAAGTTATGCAGGAGGTCACACGGGTACGAAAGTCAAAGAACGAGGATGCGGAAACCTTTGGCAAACCACTCCGTGAATTATTAGACACATTATACTCTGTAGGCGAACATGGTAACAAATCTTATTATGAAAAGATAGTCATTGAACAGTACGTGAACCAGTAAGATTTTCACGTGTCATTAGGTGTTAGAATTGTGAAACCAGAAACATTTGAAGAAGCTATTATTGCGGCTAGGCAAGAAGAGGCTAGGCTTGCATATAATAGGTCTAATAATTTTAACATCCCAAGCGAAACCAAAGGAGTTGCCTAGGCAGCAACCTAACAATAGTCCTTTTCATCCTAACCTAGTAAATCCAACAATGTCGCCATATAGGCCCCAACAGAATAACATGAATCCAGAACAGCGTCAACAATGAATACAGTCTATGTTGCCCTGGAAAAACCGACCAGCATCAGGTAACTTCAGACCAGGTGGCTCAGGTAATTTTAGAAGTGGAAACTTTAAGAACCAACCTAACGTTCCAAAACAGCAGGTTAATTCTCCTGAGTTATCATCGGACGTCACTATGCGTACGGCAGGTAAGCCAGAAAAACCACAGTTCGCATCGGGGCAGTTATTCTATATCTCGAGCCAAATGGAAGGTCAGGTGCAACCAATACCCATTGGTAGTGAGTATTGCGGCCAATTCATAGATATTCGTAACGACGGTTCCGAGCCTAACGTAGATATAGAGGAACAAGAGGTAAGTCAAGAACAGGATATTATATTAAACCCCGATCAAGACAACCGGACATAGTATCCATCAACCTACAAACTAAACAATTTTTACCATATATTGAGTTGCCAGAATTCAACGGTAAGTTTTTAATAGATACAGGAGCCAGTCATTCTGTTATTGCATCAGATGAAATTATTGGTACTATTTTTGAATACTGTGTAGAAACAGAGCCATATCAAATAGTTACAGCATATAGTTCATCAGTTCATGATAAAGTAGTATACCTGCCCTTACCCCCTGCGTTTAATAGCGATATAACCCACAAATTTTTAATATTCGATTTTGATACGAAGTACAAGGGTCTAAAATAGGATTCGATCTTTTAAAGAAACTGAAAAGCAACATTGATTTGAACAATAACGTGTTACGAACATCAACAGCACAAATACCTATTCACTTTAGCTCTCCACCCCAAAAGATAAAAATCGATCCTAAGTGTGAAAAGATAGTTACTGGTAAAACTAACTACGTGGATGGACAGTACTTACACGATGATTTTTATTGGTCAGATAACTTGAAATCACCGGCAGCTATAATTAACGTTACTAATTGTAGTTTTAAAACTTCAGTAATTAATTTTAGTGATGATAATAAATATATTCCAGATAAGAGTTCAATGGAATTAGAACTGTATAATGAGGATAATAATATTCCCAGTCATAGCATTAATACCGTACAAGTGCAATCAGACATTGATGGCATATTAAATGAAAACTTAAAGAAAATTAGTACAGGTCATATGAATGAGGAAGAAAAGCGCGAAATTACTAGGCTATGTTATCAGTATAGGGAACTATTCTATTCAGAAGATATTCCACTGACCTTTACACACGCAGTCAAACATGAACTTAGACTAAGCGATGATATACCGGTTTTTGTACGTAGCTACAGACAAGCCCCCCAACAACGCGATGAGATTCGTAAGCAAGTAGATAAACTTTTGCAGCAGGGCATCGTTAGAGAGAGTATATCTCCTTGGTCATGTCCCGTGCATATTGTCCCTAAAAAACCTGATGCATCAGGGATAGTAAAATGGAGACTTGTAATCGACTAATAGACGACTGAATGATCGTATAATCGAAGACAAGTATCCTTTACCCAACATTCATGACATCTTAGATAGATTGGGGCGTGCCCAGTATTTTACGACCCTGGATCTCGCCAGCGGTTACCACCAAGTTGAGATGCATCCCAACGATATTGAAAAAACAGCCTTTACAACAGAACGAGGACATTACGAGTTCTTACGAATGCCCTTTGGCCTAAAAAATGCGCCAAGTACATTTCAACGTTTAATGGATCACATTTTAAGAGGCATAGATAACGTTTATACGTATTTAGATGACGTAATTATTGTATCAACATCTTTACAGCAACACATGGAAAAAGTAAAGCAAGTATTTGATCGGTTTAAAACTCACAATTTAAAAATTCAATTAGATAAATCGGAATTTTTGCAAAAGCAGGTTAATTTCTTAGGACACGAACTTACAAATGAGGGCTTGAAACCTAATAAGGACAAAATTAAGGCAGTATTGAAATTCCCTTTGCCTAAGACTCAGAAGGAGATAAAGGCTTTCTTAGGCCTAGTAGGGTACTACAGGAAATTTATTAAAGACTTCTCAAAGTTAACTAAACCTATGACCTTATGTCTAAAGAAAAATAGTAAAGTTGTCCATTCCCCAGACTTTTTGGAAGCTTTTAGTATTGGGGCATTTGTTATAATTTGCTTGCACTTAGCAAGCAAATTATAACAAATGCCCCAATACTACAATATCCTAATTTTGATGAACCTTTCGTGCTCACCATCGATGCATCAGCTGTTGCATTAGGTGCGGTATTATCACAAGGTATTGTAGGTTCCGATAAACCGATAGCTTACGCATCCCGAACACTATCAGACACCGAATCTCGGTATTCTACAATAGAAAAAGAGTTACTAGCAATAGTATGGGCTATCAAGTATTTTCGTCCTTACCTTTATGGTAGAAAATTCGTTATTTACACAGACCACAGGCCCCTTACTTGGTTAATGTCACTGAAAGATCCTAACTCTAAATTAACTAGATGGCGTTTGAAGCTTGCAGAATACGACTATAAAGTAGTTTACAAAAAGGGTCGTCAGAATACTAACGCAGATGCCTTATCTCGTGTTAAAATATTTCACGGTAGTATGGATTCATTAGCAGTAAATTTAGAGGATAATGAGGATGATGAAATAATTAATGGAATATTTGAAAACGCACGTAGAGTTGTTGAAAATGAAATGGAGGCAGCCGTGCCCCAAGATAATGACAATATTCAATCAATAAACCCTAGCCTTCCCCAATCTCATATAGGAACAGAATCAAATAGTATAAGCATTGTGTCAGCCGAGCCTGAATTAGTCTCCACACGGCACACACAACCAGACAATGAAAATAAGGGCATACCTATAATATCAGATGCAATAGATAGGCAGCTGAAACAATTTCACATTAGATCAACACCCGGCTCAACTTATAGAGTAGATAACAGATCCACTAACTCAAAAGTTGTCATTAAAGATGTTTTTATTCCAATTAATAACACAGAATCAGAGATAGTTAGATTTTTAAAGGAACACACAATTGCCGACCGAGTGTTTCATTGTTATTTCCATAGTGAAGAACTGTATCATGCCTTTTCCAGAGTCTATACTACTATATTTAATGAACGTGGCCCAAAGTTACTTAAATGCACTACACGTGTGACCCTAGTAGAGAATAAAATTGAACAACAAGAGTTAATTAAGAAATATCACGAAGGAAAGACAGTACATCGCGGTATTCAAGAGACATATAAACAATTGCATAGAAATTATCACTGGCCTAACATGTTACTTACCATTCAGAGATTTGTTAATCAGTGCGAGATTTGTTAACAGTCTAAATATGAGCGCAATCCTCTAAGACCACCTCTAGCTATTACTAATACACCGCGCAAGCCAATGGAACACATATTTATGGACCTTTATTCAACAGGCGGTGCAACATTCCTCACAATCATTGATAATTTCTCCAAATACGCTCAGGCAGTACCTTTAAACGCATATAGTAGTGTGCATGTAGCGGAAGCATTGCTAAACGTTTTTTCGGTGTTAGGTTTACCGAATAAAATAACCACGGACTCAGATACAAAGTTTGATAATGACGTCATAAAAGATATCTGTGCCTTACATAATATTCATATACATTTCACGACACCATATAACTCTAACTCTAACTCACCCATCGAACGTTTACATTCTACATTAGCTGAAATAATTAGAATACAACGAATGACTAATAAAGACGATCCCATGCAGCTTATCATGAAGTATTCCATTATTGCATATAATAATTCTATTCATTCGGCAACAGATTATACACCTCATGAGCTATTATTCGGACACACAGCATCTAGAAATCCGCTAGAACTATACTATCCAAAAGAATTCTATCAGGATTACGTTATTAAGCACCGTGCTAACGCCGAAGCAGTTCAAGAATGTAGCGCAGCACTTATGTCCAAAAATAAGGAGCAGGTGATTTCTAAACGAAATCAAGAAGCAGAAGAAATCAAGTTCAAGGTAGGTGAGACCGTTTATAAACAGGTAGCAAAGTCAGCACGCAGTGATAAAACTAAGCCAGTGCTCAAAGGACCCTACAAGATCATCCACCTTCATCCAAATAATGTGGCTGAAATTATAGGTAACCACCCAAACTCTAAGTCTATTAGAGTACACTTTAAACTACTACGGAGGCCTCATCTTGTTACAGGACCCTCATCTCAGGAGCCATCGTGCTCTACGCAGCAGGAACCGTAACTATTGACCCCGTTAATAATGAAAATGGCATCCTTCTTCTAAAACAAGGACAGCTCCTTAAACAGGATAATTACTTTAGTCTCGCTTGCGTGTACAATATAACAAACCTTCATTTTACGTCAATCCAACTTATGTCATTATATGCAAGTACTAAAGCGGCTGAGAGTGTAATGTCAGGAGAATTTCATAAAACGTATAGAAATCAAATAGAGTACAACTTAGATCAAATTAGTAAAAAGATAAAGTTTTTAAGCCCGCAAGTTATAAAAAGACGCGGTTTGATTAATGGGTTAGGTACTGTCGTTAAATCCATAACTGGAAATCTTGATCATGATGATGCAGCAAAATTCGAAGAAGAAATATTAAACATGAGGAATAGTATTAATAATGTTCAGAATATGCAAAGAAAGTCCTTAGTTCTAGCACAAAATACAATAAATGAGTTTGGCAATCAATTAAGTAAATTGAATAGTAATCAGAAAAATTTAGCTAGCTTATTGAAAAAATTACACGTAACAGTAACGACGTAAATAATCATATAAATTTTCTAGATATATACGTATAGATAGATTTTAGTTTACAGATTATCTTAGATAAGTTAATGTTGTTAGAAGATGCCGTGACGTTCGCGCAACTGGGCACCATGCATCCTAGTATTATAAGTCCTCAAAATCTAATAGAGGAATTAATCAACTTAGGTAACACCTATTCGTTTAGACCAGTAGCTATTATTAATCTTAGTAATATTCATAGGATAGAAAAATCAATTAGAGTTAAGGCCTATAGTAAAGTACACTCAATAAACTTTATCCTAGAAATCCCATCAGTAGTCCCACAAACCTATGACCTAATTCTTCTCTACTCCATCCCCAATAAAAATAACCTTACTATTATCCCTAAATCCAAATACCTTGCACTTGGGAACGATGAGTACGCCTACCTAGAAGAAGACTGTCAACCTCTGACCGATGACATCCAGCTTTGCAAGACCCTGGACACTAGAAGAATTGAAGACACAGAAGACTGCATCCCATCCCTCATTCAGCATCGTCAAGCAAACTGTACACATGCTACGATGAGCCTAAGAAGAGGAAAAAAAATTCAAAAGATCGGAGATAACAATTGGCTACTTGTCCTGAACGAAGATGAAATTGTCAAAACACAGTGCAAAACTAAGACAGACTACAAAAAGTTAACCGGGATTTATCTCGTCACACTAACAGAAGATTGTCAAATTAACGTCATGAACAGAACACTACGAGCACATACAGACACAATCGTCATCAAGGAAGTCATACCTTTACCAGAACAACATCAAGTTTTAGAAGAAACTGTTAAATATGAATTACAACTAGAAGACATCTCACTAGACAGCATCCATGAACTTACCAACAAAGCAAGCGACCTCTCCTTACCAGATGACAACAATTGGCCAATGATGATGGCCACACCAAGTTGGACTACGGTACTCCTCTACATCATATTAATAGCAGCAGCATCCTGGAAGTTGTACCAATGGAAGACCACTAAGATATCAGAGGACATCAAAGGCAGCGAGGCAACCAAAGGCAGCGTGGACGCCGCCAGAAGCAAGAGTTGCTTCTATCTTATGGAGGGAGGAGTTAACTCATCGTAACAACCGTTTACGCTGAGTCGCAACCGTAAACCTACGTATTAAAGTGCAACCTAGCAATAAGATCAATTAAATGTTATTCCATATCATTGTTTGTGAATTTAGTTATTAGATCAGCCTTCAGCTTAATACACTGTTTTCCTGTAATTAAAATAATTATAATAAATAAAGTTTTTTTTAAGTAAATTCCCGATCGCCGAAACATAACTCTCTTTATAAATTTATTTTATCTTTATTGAATGAGAAGTAAATGATCAAATATTATACAAAATACTGGCTTTTGACTGCGGCTACACCCGTGGATATCGAAAAATATCCCACGGGGACGTATGTAAAGAAAACACTATTTTCTTGGTAATACTTTTAATCAGCACAACTGTACTATTTCACAATCCAAAGACGACTATCTCTGCATTACATTTTACAATTTAGCATGACTTTTGCCCCACCCAGAAATAACGATATTATCATAACCGTTATTTCTGAGTGTTGCCAAAGTAAAATAATACATTGAGTTGCAATAATGAAAATACATTTAAAACATTGTTATAATAATAATAATTTGTAATTTGACAGTGTTGCCACAGTGGATATTATAATTCAATATTTAAGTAATACATTTTTTTTAAATTTAATCAAAGAAATCATGACACGTATTACCGGGATTACATTCAGAAATGGTTGACTCCTAGCGCCCGCCGCCATCAACGATAATTATTTTGTTACACGTAATTTTGAATCAGTGATATCTTTTAAAGTAGGTATTCATTTAAATGATATGATGTAAATGGCATACTTTAATTTAAAATTAAATACCCAATTTTGATAATATATTTTATTGGTTAAGGATTAATATAATACCGGTCAAAATAGCTTCGGAAATAACAATATTTTTTTTATCAAATTCTGAAGGATAAAAATGGTTACTGTGGGTCATCCTACGAAGATAGATATAAATGCTATCGTGGATATTTTTGTTGAACTTTTTAAGATGTAGGTATGTACAAACCTGTAGAACATGAATTTTATGTATCTCTTATGGTTTACGCGGCGCACGCCAGTAAAGCTCCCAGTTGGCAAGATTTTTTCCGACATCTTCAACAATAATCGTCAAATTTCAGCCAATTTACACAAAACCCTAATTAATTATAAACCTAAACCTTTTTCATGAATTACTCGGTCCATTGGTAAAAACCGTTTGAAAATCCGTTCGCTACTTTTTCCGTCAATGTACCGTCTTGTGTCGTACTTGTTCCGTCCGAATTATAAAACAATGTCCCCCACATTGTTTTATAATATTCAAGAGATTTATTACTCGTATGTAAGTATATGACATCACGCTTTGTTGCCCCGAAGGGTTAGCCGGAGATGAACCTAATGATACATCCACATTTCGCCAGTTATGTTAATTCCCATGTAAGCCTATTTTACTATTCAACCGGGAACAAAATATATATTTATTTATTTAACTGTTTATGTCCAATCAATCTGCCTAGCCTTTTTCCCAATATATTGGGGTTGCCTTTCAGTCTAACCGGATGCAGCTAAATACCAGTATTTTACATGGAGTGACTGCCTATCTGACCTCCATAACCCAGTTACTGAGTAATACGATACCACTTGGTAAGACTGGTTGTAAAATGTTCGGGCTTCTGACGACTCATAACGACTGTCAAAGATCCACGAATGACAGCCGGGACCAACGGCTTAACGTGCTTTCCGAGGCACGGAGGAGTCTCGGTATGTAAAGATGGTCACCCATCTACAGACCTACCCTGGCAAGCGTAGCTTAACCTGATGGATCGACCCATGCGGCAGTTATTACTTAGCCACGAGCTCCTCGATGAGGATGAGGTGTTTATGTACACATAAATATAAACAGACAAGAAGAAACGAAAAAATATAATATCTTGTCATTCCCCTTAACTTAGGATTAACCAAACCTTTACATAGCAATAAAACAAGGAAAAAAAAACTGCATATTAACGAAAATAACTTTTCTTGAAAATTCTTTCCTACAATCTCTACTGACAACCGGTGCCCCCACCCCGTCGTACCGGAAATTCTACGTAACGTGCAGACACCATCTTGATTCCAACCGGAATTAAGAGTCGTATCTAGATGTGTGTTCCACAGCGTTATTCTTGGATCGTTTTAGTTTTAGTTTTAGTCTTTAGGAGCGTAGTAGGAGTCTGAAGGAGTGTGAATGTTTGGGTTATATTGGATTCCTATATTTTACTGGCTGTTGTTAGTTAATGTTACTACCAGGATATTTGTAATAATGATGCGTAGTCTAGCTTCCTAAAAATATACAACGTTGGTAATAGAACCTTTTATTTCATCAAATCAAATCAAATCAGTTTATTGCAAGCATGTTGTACATAGGTTGGAATAAGAGTGAAAGTTTCAAACATACACCCTGTAAGAGCATAACTATGATTCATTTGTACAAGGTGTTCGGCAGGCGGTTGAATATACGAAAATGGCGGATCCATGGAGCCGTTTGGTACGTGTTTAGGCCCAATAACAACACCAGAACACACGGATTAAAAAAATATATCGGAATTTCTCGTTGCTCAAACTTCAAACGTCAATAATTTCATTTAAAAATAACATAACCGGCAATTTTTTTTTTTTTTTAAGAACTATTTGTAGGACATGTAAAAAATGTTTTGCTTGTATTTAATGTCACTTTTCGCAAATGTAGCGTTTCGTGAAAAAAGACCCAGGCAGTTAAAAATGGCTAACTAGTTGTTTAAAAAGAAATTGTGCATATTGCATACCTTTAGAACGGGCATGAACCAAAGATGTTTTCCTAAAATCATAACTGCTCTATCATTGTCTGTTTTTTTTAACACGGTTCAAATTCGGGCTTTCGGTATTTATTTTTAATTTGTTTGTAGTATTTAATTTTCTAGCAAACATCTGAGTCAAACACGAATTTTATAAGATTCTACAGTTACTACGAATAAAATAATAAAAATCCTTGTAGCCTGGGTCTTGTTTGGGCTTAATCACGTAGCAGACGGCCCCACGGATCCCCTATGTTCGTATGTTCAACCGTCTGCCGAACATCCTGTATAATCATAATAAAAAATAAAATGTATTTTATTTCAGACACATTTGGCCCATAATATTGTTAGTAGAAAATTATTATTATTATTAGTAGAAACACTTATGAACTATTTTTCTAGATTAATTAATTAATTTAAGTATTTGCCGCCCACTGGGGCCCCGGGCACTCGCACTTGTGCTTGAACCCAGTGTCCCAGAAGGGGGCTGTCCAGCTTTTGGCTGAGCACGCTCAGGGTGTTGGCGCTCCCACGAGTACGGAACATCAGTGAGGCGATGCGGCGCCGCAGCACAGTGTGAAAACCGTCTGTGTGCGCATGCGCAAACATCGCAGACGCACTACAGTAGCGCGGCATAATAGGTATAATTTTTATTTCGGCACAAAGAATCCAGAGAGAGTGTTGGTAACATAATATTGAAACAACTTTTAGTGTTAGTAACGATCACCCTCCCCACAAACTGCTTTACAATTTGAGAGCTGCAGTTCTCCGTTACAGTTCTCAGGATGCTGTTGCGACTGTCTCCAACACTCCTGAGTAGTGAAGCTGCAGCTTGAAAATATTTATCGAAGGATAATTTAATTAATAAGATATAATTAGGGTACCTTATTATTCTTTCTTTTTCGTGTGGGTAGTGACTTACCTGGTGTCAAAGTTTTTATGCCGGTCATGGGCCTCTGACTTGGCTTCGCGAGAAATATCTCTCAGGCATGCCGATTTGCCGATTTTTGAAGCAGTAATGCTGGGAGGAGGCGGAGCGCGCGAGGGAGATGCAAGATTCGCGCCCTCGCGCCCCTAGTCGCCACAGGAGACGCCCCGGGCGTCGGGAGTCGCGAGCCGACTTCCGGCCACCGTAGGCGCTGGCTTGCGGACGGTGAGCAATGGGCAGCTCGCCGTCCGATAAGGACCAGGCCCGGATCGACGGCGCGTTGTGTTCCACGCGTGCCTCAAAGGGATGTCAGCACCAACTGACGGGGTCCGTAAGGACCAACGCCTGCTGGGGTTGCGGGTTTGTCCGAAAGGGATATCGCGGCCCCGGCACACAGGCAACGGAAGGAACACGGGTGGGTTTTAGTCAGTAAAAGTCTGACACGCAATCTCGCTCTGCCCAGAGCGGGGGAAGTCATTTGATGATTTACCAACCACAAAAAAAAAGGCATGCCGATTTCCTCACAATGTTTTCCTTCACCATTTTTGAAGCAAGTGATAATTATACAATACGCACATGAATTTGAAAAGTCAGAGGTGCGTGTCTTGGGTTGGAACTTGAGACCTACGACTTCGCAGTCCGACGGTCACAACACTATGCTATGTATACCTTAATATTATTAGGTAGGTTTTCCATTTTCGGTTTTCGTGTCTTCGTCTAACCAAAGGGAAGACGACAAAAAATTTAATTCAATTTTAAATACGGCGATACATTGAGGTAAAATGTGCCATGACGTCACGAGTATGTAGATTTTATACGTACTAGTGACGTAGCGACCCCCACTCCCCAACTTAAAATGCGTATTAACTAAGTATTTTTTTATTAATATGATAAAGCAGAAAATACGTGTCTAATACTTTTTTATTATCTGACGGACGGATTAATTAGAATTTCATTTTTTTACCCAGGCATCATCCCTATTCGAATTAAAAAAAAAATACATTGAAAGGTTTATTCTAAGACATTAGTGTCGTTGCTTTTATTTTTCTTCAGTTAGTTGATTATAATGATCTTTCATCCATCACGACTGCAGCATATCAGCCACAAAATAATCATCCCTCAAATTTACTTTAGCAACAGTAATAACTTACCAAAGTTTGGTTTCAAGAACTTTATTCTCATTAAGACTAAAGTTTCATTTATTTATCCTTGTTGGTATTTGAAGGTTCTGGAAAACCGATGCTGCTTAGAAAAATTGCACTTGGCTCAATACTCAATATCTTTATTGCTTTACCATAATGTGTACTTAGGTGGTAACTATTTAATTTAGATCATTATGGACCCATATGCAGGGCAGGGCACAGCAAAAGGGTATTTTATATATAAAAGGCTTTGTTATCATCGTTCCAGTCATGTAGTTCATGGTAGTTTCTAACTTAATTACGATTGGAAAACATTTCTTCAGTAACTCATTATAAAAATATACAAGAGCAATTTAACATAAAATTACATCACGACTGTAATTCCCCGAAAGGTTAAGCAGAGGTGTGTGTACCTATAGTCAAAGTCAAAGTCAAAGTCAAAGATTTATTTGCAGATAAATATGGTTACAAAAGTTCTTAAAATGGTATTATAATAGTAGCTTAACATATTCAATCATAACATAATGACATGCAAATTTTTGGTACATATACAATTAGTATTATATAGTATATAGTAGTATATAGTATTAATTAAATAGTACACCCACATTTCGCCAATTGTGTTTAAGTCCATGTAATAGGGGGCGAGCCTATTGCCATCAACCGGACATAATCATACTCGGGCTGGTACTAAGAAATTCCAGATGGAAAGCCCAATAACAAATTGCCCGACCCGGGAATCGAACCCGGGACCTCATGCTCAGCAGTACCACTTGCCACCATCTGACCAACGAGGGAGGCAAGAGCAATTTATTCTGTTTAAAATAAAAACTCACCGAATACGTCTTACTTGTAGGACCAACTAAGCCATGGACAAGTAATTGAGGTTCTTTTAATGTTCCACTTTGTGAAATTCATGCATAATATTATTCTTGGTTCAAAGTTGACACCAATGTGCGATTTTTTATACAAATTGTTTTAAAACTCGATTGGCGGGTGTGATAGATGATCAAACAGACTAAAATAATGAAACTATGTTCAGTATCCGATTACATTTACGTCTACATTTTTTGGCGAAAGAGTAACACAATGTAATAAAAAGGTGCGGCTGTTCATGTAGCAAAAATTACAAAAGCTGGATTTACGAGGATGTAACAGAAGACCTGCCTGTCATGACATACGGTGCCGAAACGTGGACACTGACAGTCGGACTGGTCCTCAAATTCAAGGTCGCTCAGCGCGCTATGGATCAAGCAATGCTCGGAATTTCTTTGAAGGATAAAATCAGGAATGAAGTTATCCAGAAAAGAACCGGAGTTACGGACATGCTTGCAGAGTAAGCAAACTGAAGTGGCAGTGAGCTGGCCCTGTTTGTCGAAGGACCGATGGCTGGTGAAGCAGACGAGTCCTGGAATGGAGATCGCGTAGCAGGCAAGCGTAGTGAGGGAAGCCCCTAGCTAGATGGACCGATGACCTTAAGAAGGAGCCTGGGACAGACTGGATGTCGAAGGCCGAGGACAAGGTATTGTAGCGCAGCCAGGGAGAGGCCTATGTTCAGCAGTGGACTACGATAGGCTGAGTTGATTGTAATAGAAGAACAGACAGACACAAAATGTTTATACTATCCGCTATTATGCAAATTAATATTATGACATAAAAAGTCCGCTATAAAGAGTAGACCCATTGGCGTGTGCTAGCTGTCATTATGGCAAATAATTTTATTTACTGTTTTGTGTAATAATAATAATATAGTCAAGTTTTTTTCTAACTGAACATATAGCAGTGCTGCTGGGGAGTTTGTTGCGCCACTACTTCTTCCCAGCTAAAGCACTAGGAAGTGGTGATTTAAAAGTGATTTAAGTAAAATCACATAAGACAGTCCCCCAAAACGCTGGGCGTTTTGGGGGACTGTCTTATGTGATTTTGACGTTCGAAAAGTGCTGATTCTCAAACTAGTTAGATTATAATGACTTTTTAATTTGAATTTGAATGCTACAAGGATCTTTTAGCGCTTGTATGTTATCGAAAGGCCCGTTTTTGGTAAACATTTGTGAACTTGCATTGAAAAAGAAGTTAGCTGCATTAGTTTCGATTTTGGCCACGCGCCAAATCGATCGTTGTATAGTTATAAACGTTTTTTGTTTGACAACAGGGTACTTTAACAATACAGTCTAATTACAAATTACGAACCGTCTCTTCATAAACTCGGCATGAAAAAACCGCACATCATCATTGTCGAACAAGATAAACAGACTACAAGACTGGTGTCATTTTCAACAAGCAACATATCAACGCGTAGGGCTCCAGAGAGGGAAACGGGAAACGGAAGCTGGCTTATCTCTTGTCTCGCTCTGGGGATGGTGTAAAGTGTAGGCGGGAGCGAAGATTGTGATAATTAGTGGACTTGTAGTAAGTGACATTGCTTTCTAGAGTAGTGGCCTGAAGGTCCGACTTATATCCTGTCTTGCTCTGACTGACGTGATAGTGTGAGTGAGAGAGGGAAGAAAGGCAGCAGGTATTAACAGGTCTTTAAGGGAGTGAATAGATTTCTAGAAAAGTCATGGTGGCTCGCAGATTAAGGATACAGTTTCTAATGTTAAAGATGTTTCCTGAATGACAAGTAACCATGTATTGTTTAATGAACTTAGGTATCTTGGATGCTACTGACTTATGTTAACGAAAATAAAGTGAGAAAACACGGAAAATGGGCAATATTTGTGTAAATATATATCTTTATAATCACAAAATTCAAAATTCAAAAGTCATTTATTCAAACTAGGCTGAGAATCAGCACTTTTCGAACGTCAAAAATTACATAAGACAGTCCCCCAAAACGCCCACCCTTCACCACTTCCTAGTGCATTAGCTGGGAAGAAGAAGTGGCGCAACAAACTACCCAGCAGCACAGCTGTCTGTTCAGTTAGAAGAACAAAAAAAAAGATTCTAGATAAAAGATTCGATTCACGTTCTCGCAAACGGCTCAAACGATTTCGATGAAACTTGCAATACTCGTATGTTAATGGAGGTGAAAAATCGATCTCGCTAGGTCTCATATCTGGGAAAATTAGTTTTCCCTATTTTCATAGTCTCGGGAATGTGATACAACGTTGGTGTATACCTGGACGACATGTTTATGTATTTTCACCCGAGCAGAGCTCGGTCGACCAGGTACTTATAATAAAGAAGTCTACATTTAACATACAACGCCAATCAGAAGCTACATTTTTGAAATGAGAGATTTATTTCAATTCTTTTTTTTTCTTGTGATTCTATTTAAAAAAAGTAAGTGAAAGAAATCGCCAGTCCGCGTTGAGCAAGCAAGGTGATCAATGCTCGTGCCTTCTCTATACGAAAAGCGGCCTTTGCGCTGCAGTGAGGCAATTATTAAGCTGGTAATATATTAAGGGGCAAGCCGTTATAATTCTATAGAAACCATAAAAGAGTCTTTGACTTAGACCATCCTCATATCACACACAAGACATGTTCGTTTCAACTGTACTAACGACTTTATGACATAATTATTAACTTGCAAGTGACATCGGGTGAAGCGCTTAAAAGTTTGTTTTTTGAAGCTCTTATTATTTTGCGGACGTTTTATGATGATAGATTTTAATACTCACCTGAGAATAAGCTACTACTTTCACAATAGTATGTATTTTTTATGTATAAGATTATATTTACATAATAATCTACACTAATATCTACACATATATTTTTGTTTATAATGATTAAACTCAAAAACTACTGGACCGATTTAAAAAAATATTTCTCCAGTAGATTGCTATATTATCACTGAGTAACATAGGCTATAATATAAAAAGCCTAGCAGTTGCCCGCGACTTTGTCTACAATCCAGGATGAAAAGTCGCCTATGTCCTCCTCCAGGTCATGGTCTACCAATGTGCCAAATTTCTTCCAAATCCGTTTAGCCGTTTTAGCACGAAAGCGTACTCAACAAACTTTCGCATTTATAATATTAGTTAGGATATCACACGGGCGAAGCCGCTAGCAGTCTTAAAATAATAATCATAATATGTACAAGTTTATAAAAAATTGGGTCGCGAGCTCCTCCGATGGTAAATAAAAAATCACGGGATTGAGATAAATATACTATCTTTCCAATAAGCCCCTACCTACCTTCCTAAGCAGCTCTAGTATTTAAAGCTTAATTCTTCATAGAAAAACACGTAGGAATCCTTACAAAACAAATTCTTGACTCGAGGGAAATCAATCAAAATTCCCTTTCGGAATTAATTATTTACAGGAAACGATTCCCTAATGTATTCGCAATAAGGGCGAGAATCTCTTACGGAAAAGATGAGTAAAACGAGTTCAAAGTTAGAGAAAATGTCTCTATTGTATACAAAGTTATTCGTTTGTCAATATCGGCAATTGGTTAATTTGCCCGTTCAAACGTATAATAGGTTGGAAAAGGAAAAACGTCAATTATTGGAACTCTTTTGATAAATTCTCTTATTTATTTTATTTTTTTCTATGAACTGGGATCATTTGGTAATGTCCTGTTCTTGTTTTTGTCTTTTTTTATGCCAGTATTGATGGGAACGAGTGAGGCAAAAGTAATATTATAAAGGATATGTCTGACATGTTGTTTTATACTTTACAAAAATAGTTTTTGTTGTTGCCAACCAGCGCTGGGGCTCTATCTAATATAGGGTCGCAGCATTATGCTGAGCGATGGCCGTTTTGCGTGGATGTTACGCATATTTTCCCCCATTTTTTTCTTTTTGTGTTTTTAATCTTTCTTTGAAAGAAAGAAAAGTATTTATTGAGTCTCGCACAGGAAATCACAAATTAAACTGAAAACACACTAAACATAAATAAGAAATAAAAAAACAAAATAAAATAAAAAACAAAGTAAAATAAAAAAATATGCAGTCCTGTACGAGGCCAAAAGGCTCCTATCTCAGCATAATGCTAAGACATAAAAAATAAAAAAAATGTCATGTCTTTGCGTCATGTTTACCGTAAATAAACGTATTTTCTTTCCAATAATACTCGTAATAAGCTTGAACTAGCGAAAAATTTAAATCGGAACAATTCGTAAACGTTACATTCGAAGAGATACTCGTACTGAATTATCTCTAGGGATTGACTGAATCCTAACAATTGTGTGGTCTTATTATTTTCCATTGATGTCAATTGACCGATTTCTGCAAATGATAAATTCAGTGACAAAACTCCACTCAATAGACTTCAAGACCTTTCTTAAAAGCTTAAGGCTGCCTGTCCATTGGAGCGAGGCAGCGCAGAGGAGCGTGGCAGCGGAGTGGAGCGGAGTTGCGGACAGTGTCTGTCCGTTCATGCGGAGCGAGTCAGTGGAGCGGAGTTACGCACTGTGCGGAGCGAGGTAGTGGAGCGGTGTTGCGGACTGTGTGGAGCTAGACCGAGTTCAACCGACGAGTAATAATTCCCCGCTCCGGTTCCCCACTCCACTTCTCCGCTCCGATTCCCCGCTCCGCTTCCCCTCTCTACCTCTCCACTCCGTTTCCCCGCTCCGCTTCCCCTATCTGCTTCTCCGCTCCGTTTCCCCGCTCCGCTTTCCAGTTTTGTATGAATTTTTAAACTAGTTCGCAAATCCCTGTCCACTGAAGCGGAGCGGAGGTTTTATGCAATTTCATTGGTTAATATTGGCACACCGCTACTCTGCTCCTCTCCTCTCCACTCCAGTGGACAGGCAGCCTAAGAGTGTAATACTACAGCAGATGTGGATCGAAGATATCTTGAACTATTTTTGGGTGGCGGTCATCGTAGTGCGACTGCAATCAGTGGCACCCGCGGCGTTCCAAACGAAACGCCTGTTGCTATTTTCATTCTCCTATTCTCAGATCAACATAGTATTTGTCTTTTTATAACAATGGATGGACTGTGTGAAAGATATGGCTATAAAGGAAGGTGACTACCGAGATGTCGACTAATAGAGAAGTATGGCAGAAAAACTTTATACAAAAAAAAAAAAAAACAAAACAAAGTAAAAAAAAACATTATTACTAATCTAGTTCGCTAGTTAGCCACATTTCTTGTTTTCATACAGTAATATTGCCAAATTAATCAAAACAGCGAAATATTTGACATCTATTTGCAACGTTGCCCACTTTCAGAATAAACGCTCTTAATAAAATTTATATTGGACCAATTTGAGAGCATACCCTTTCATACAAAAAAATAATTTTCAAAATTGGTCCACAATTGAAGGAGAAATCGGTGCACATACAAAAAAAAAAATACGTACGCGACGAACATTTAATAATCTCCTCCTTTTTGAAAGTCAATTAAAAAGACATGTTGCCCCGACCACACATAAATTTGGATAAGAACAGGAGAATAATGATGATACGCACTAATAACACATTTTAAAACAGTTTCATAGCCTTTCAAATTATTCAAATCAACCTCTCACATTTACCTGTCTTTCCAAAAACACACTGTAACCCTCTAAAAGTAGCTGGCACGAATAAATTAGCATATAAATCGAAAGACCCTGGTCTGTCGAAAGTTTTATTAGCGAGTCGATAAAAAAAAAAACTTATTCAAACTCTGGATGAAATGAGAATGAGTTGAAAATCCTTTGAAGGTGGTGCTAGGAAAGTTTTCAATACTCCGAGAGCTTGATTAGGATCTAGACGGCTTTTGGCTTGGTGACTTTTATATTTTTGCTGCGAAGACTCGAGTTAGCGATGCGATCGAAGATGGTAGGGTAATCTTGGAGATATGGATTTGTGATAGCTGTTTCAGAATAGGTGAACTCTCAGTGTTGAGAAATACTGCGACCTTGCTTTTGAATTTAGAATGAAAAATTTGTAGGTAGGTACGTATTGTATTGTGGAGCTTTGGCCGACTTACGAGTTGTAGATCGTGAGTTCGAACCCAGGTAGGTGCTTTACTTTGTGTACCTATTTAATTTCATCACCACTGCTCTCTAAACGGTGAACGAATACATTGTAAGGAACCGGCACGTCCTAGAACCAGAAATTCGAAGACATGTGACTTCCACCAACCTGCACTGGGCCCGAGTGGTGGATTACGGCCCTCTCCCTCTCACAGAGAGGAGGCCTGTATCCTGTATGATTGTGGGAACTTTATAGACTGATTATGCTATTGTAATATTTTTTATAACATCCAAAAGAAAAAATATGAGGCTATAAAAAAAAATGTGGCTTTATAAAGATACAAGTTATGTAAGTAACTTTCATCCCCTTAAGCCCCGATAAAATGATAATGGTTCTTAACACACAATTAATGCACACCACCAAACACACCAATAAGAATATTATGTTATATTCATCTTTAAAAGTAAATTGAGAAAAGATTTGATTTTCTAAACTAAATTATAAAGAGAAAAAGATTAGATTTTTTGTATGTTTGGTTTTTTGGAATGAATAAACTCAAAAACGACTGGACCGATTTTAAAAATTCTTTCACGAGTAGAATGTTATTTTAGTACTAAAGTAGAGTGCTATTGGAAAACCTGCATACTAAGTAACATAGGCATACTTAGAAAGATATCACGCGGGCGAAGCCACTGACGGAATCTAGTAATAAATAAGCAGAATTTTTACTGTTACGAGTATGTGTAAAACATTGTTTATTTATTAATAAATTAGTTATATGTACTGATTGTAGAAGAAAATTACAGTTACATTACGAACCTACACACGCACACAGTCAAAATCGTGAAAAGGGTTTAGCGTAGTGGGTACCTCGGCCAATTTGATATGTTTTGACTGTACAGCAGAAGTGTGACTGTAATTTACGTAGTTTTAATTATTTTTGTGATCAAAAATTACTTCTATTAAAAATGACAGAAATCGATTCAGTAAAGAAAGAAAGAAAGAAAGAAAAAGTATGTATTGTGACACGCACAGGAAATCACATTAAACATAAATAAATAAAAAAGTAACAATAAAATGAAGGAAGTCCTGTACGAGAAAGAAAGAAAGAAAGAAAGCATTTATTTGTCAGAATATTGTACAAAGTTGTTATGTGCATTATGTATTACGATCATAATATTCTGCCGTTTCCGGCGTACAAATATGGTTTGTAAAATTATGGGTCATCATTACATTAAAATTAAATTATTAATCATTAGTATTACAAATAATTTTAATAAATTAAACAATAGTTGTAGAAGAGATTAATTATATAAGTCGGAAATGATGCCGCGACATTTAAAAATAAATAAAAATGTCGCAGCGCTGGTATTCTGATAGGGCCCGCAGTGATGTCATGGATGGATAGATACAATACAGACAAATAAATATAATAAAAATAAAAAGGTGTGTGAAATACAATGAAGAGTTTAATATTATGAAATCCGCGTGTCTGCATCCGACGTAACATCAGTTACTTGTCTATGCCTTTAGTATCTGTGGTACTCTATGGCATTGTGTTGACAAGTAAAGAGACGCAGACAGACGCAGACGCCGACACCGGCAAAAAAAAATTATTTACTTTACGGCTGTATAATGCTGCAATATTATAGTGAATAGTGGAATGAAAAGTGTTTTGTGGTAGTCAGCTAACGGCGTTTGGAGAAATACAGAATAATTTAATGTGGGTCAAGAGTTCTGACAAACAATGCGAAAGAACTACTGTGTTTGTACTTATTGAACAAACGCTGCCAAACGCTCGCCACCATCGCCAGACGCGTGCAGATCAGGGAGTAAACGATTCTGTACGAACTACTTCCATAGTGTGCATTAATTCAGTTAGACATTGTATAAGGAATTCTTGTGCGAGATGTCATGCTTCTAGCCCCAGTGGTTTAGGCTGTGAGTTTTCCATTATTGAGTTATATGAATAAAAAATAAAAAAATGAAGTAGATTAAGTGGCAAATCATGAGACGCACTACCCCGTGATATAGTTGCTTGTTTCATTCCATTTAATCTTCATCACCTTAAAGAGATGGTCTGCAGCCATGAATTTCACAGCAAACCTTTTCGAGATATTCAGATTACCAAAAAACCAGATCCTGGAGGTGCAATTAGAAATTTAACACAAAACGTTTGACCCCACTTTCAGTTCGGCCAATATAATAGGGCCTGAGGGAAATCAATCTTCACTTTATTGGCTTCAGTCCACAATTCGAGTTTTTTAGGAGCAGGAAACAGATAAAGATTTCAATACAGAATGGAGATTAAAATGTAGTGGTTTTATGTAAAATAAATACAGAAAAGAATTTATTTTATTTTATTTGCAATAGGGAATATGAATGTCAATTCCGGCATTGTCGAAGACGACGCGTTTTGAGTCGTAAACTAAAAACGCGTCTGTTGCACCAAAAAAACGCAACTTAAAATAATTAATTGTAAAATAAGTAATGCCTTCGTCCCATAGTAAAATTTGTTTATATTTGATGGGTAGAACACCCCCTTAAATGTCGATTGTTTTCAAAGTCGTTATATCCATAAAACCAGTTTGTTTCTTGTTTTATGTTAGGAAACAAGAGGAATAACGAACATAATATTATGGGGAAAGTTGAGTTGGTATGGATGTGTATAGTATAACTGTAAATTATATTATAATAATACTTGCAAAAAGATTTTTCCAATGCTTTACCATCATTAGCGACATAGATCAAAATTTTAATATTTGATGTAGGTAAGCATCTGGAATTTCATTGGATACCATAGTTTTCAAACTTGAACACTGTGCTGTTATTGGAGAAATATTTAGGAAAAGTAGTAAAACTTATTTCCATTGTAGGCTGTCATCGCATAGGCAAATCTATTTGTGTTAAAGGGCCTATAAAGGCTAAAGCAGATTGACGCTACCCGCACCGCAACGTAACGCATTGCAAAAAACCTCCACCAAATCAACTCAAAATATTTTATTTAACATAAACCTACAAGGGGAGTTATAAAAACGTCAGAAGCTAGGTGCACGGTTCCAATTGTTCGTTTCCTATGGAGAAGAGCCGGCAAGAAACTCCACAGTTACTCTTTTAAATAATTGGCTTTCACAATGTTTTCAAACTGCAGTGTTAATAGGTACGGAAGGACAGTGTAGGCTTGCCAACAAGTACCAGGTACTTAACAAAATAGAAAATGGTCACAAATCTTTATGCCTACATCACAACGTTCTCAAATTCACAAAATATAAAATAATCTATGTAAAAGGTGAATACTATAATAAAATTCTGCTCGGAGCTCGTGGCTAAGTAATAACAGCCGCATGTCGATCCATTAGGTTAAGCTACGTTTACCGGGGTTGGTCCGTGGATGGGTGACCATCTTTACATATCGAAACTCCTACATGCTTCGGAAAGCACGTCTCGGCTGTCATTCGTGGATCTTTGACAGTCTCTACGGGTCGTCAGAAGTCTCAAAGTCTGACAACCAGTGTTACCAAGGGGTATCGTATTACCAGTTACTGGGTTGTGGAGGTCAGATAGGCAGTTGCTCCATGTAAAATACTGGTATTCAGCTGCATCCGGTTAGACTGGAAGCCGACCCCAACATAGTTGGGAAACAGCTAGGCAGATTGTTTTGAATATAATCAAAACATATAACATGATTGCCATTACAACTGTTACAAATCTGAAATAATATCCTGTCCACTAGTAGTAAATAGTGGAATCATCACTTTTGTACATTTTCTATGAACCAACGTACACAACACGTGCGGGCCGCACCGCACTTTTTGGTATGAAAATGCGTTGCGCAGTGGCCCATTACGGCTGTGGCGTCGGTTACCACTTTTCAGTAAGCGGGCCATCAACGGGTCGTTTACGTAAAAAAACAGTTTTCTCTTCAATTTTCCTTTTTTTTTGTGGCGCCTTTTTCCGGCATTTCCTATTACACATTTGCTATAAATCCCTTTGGTTAATCGCCCTTCATTCTCCCCTCCTCCCTGCCTTCTCTCTCCTGTTAGTTTCGTTAAAATCTAAGTGCTTTTTCACACATTACTTTCCGTGTAAACGGTTCTGGACTGTTAAATGTGTGGACCGGTAGGAACCATGTAGGTACTTTTAAAAATGGCAAATCAAGAGTAGTTTTCTGATAATAGGGCAGCATGGTTGAAGCTGAAATTAAACAAGTGTTCCCACTGCATCTTAATTACGTAACTTATACGGAATGATAGCCCATTTTAACAATTCAACAATATCCATTACGTTATTTTTGTTCTCGAACAGACAATTTTTTCAAACTAATGTAGCAATGGATTTAATTGTGTAGTCAAAATGAAATGCATAGGTAGTAATTCTGAGTACGTCACACATTTTTAGGGTGCGTGTCTAGGCTAGTCGTGGTTTCCATGAAACAGTTGACTGTCATCCGCGATAATTTAAAAGTGCGATTGTCTTTTATTTTATTATTTTCTTTTTGATTCTTTGTAATGGTTGTCTCGAAGAAATTGCTTTTTCTCAAACATTCTTGAAAATTCAAGCATTATTTTGACAACCTTCTTCAAAAATGCTGGTCAAATACAAATACATTACCGGCTGGGCGCTCGCAACCCAGCCGGTAATGTATGTATGAAAATTCATACATATCCGTCGGGTAATTTAGAAATGGAACGAACTTTTTATTTCAACACATGGCAACTAAGGAGGTAAGTTATCAAAGATTTTATTTAAATTTAGATTGAGCTTGCAAACAGATAAGTAAGTTGCAAGTAAAACAGAAATAAATGAACATATTGGCGCGTGAAAAATTATCGTTGTTCGTCATTGGTTCTGGAATTCATAATAAATTTACTAGTTTAAATTTTCGCGTATTATTTGCAAAAAGTACTACCTATACAAGACTTGGCCGCAACCAAGCATTGCCGCAACCACATTTTCACGATCGTCCATCAATGCCCCTTTTGAGGGCCGCGGCAGTAATGTACTATTTATAATGTATTTTTAAGACCGCCATTTATACCGTCTTAATGTGTATCGTGTTCTAATTTTCTTCCTTGTAGTTTACAATAATAAATATTTATTTTCATTTGTCACGATCCAGTGGGAACAACAAAAAATTACTGTAGCTAACTTTAAAAAGCTTTTAGCCTTTAAACAATTTCATAATGACCGGATAGGGATACATTTTTATCGTCCCTTGAACTTTTTATTTTATTAACCCAATTTTCTTTCATCCCAAGAGGAAGAATGGTTTAATATAATTTTTTATGTAATTCAAATTCAACACCGTTTTTTAGTATCCTGGTAGCCGCGATAACTGTTGCAGATAAAGGAGTACAGTACAACTATTTTCTAAATGTCCCTCGGCAAACTTCGTGTTTCGTCAGTCGTCGGATTTCTATCAGTTCCCGTTTTGCAAGTACCAAGATATTAACAAAATAATTGTACTGTACAATGTATTACTTGCTTGAGTTGTACAGTATATTAGTAGATTTTGATGTTGAAAATGCTTTGTTGTTTATGTGGTTGTTAAGAATAAAGACTGACAGAAGGTCAAGAAAGTCAGATAAGCCAGAATGAGAATTAATCAGTTGCCCTTGGACGCTCTCAATCGACTTGGAAGTATATAGAGTTCCAGACTCTATATACTTCCAAGTCTCTTGGAGAGCGTCCAAGGGCAACTGATAGAAATCCGACAACTGACGAAACACGAAGTCTGCCGAGGGACATTAAAAAAATAGTTGTACTGTACTGGGTTCGGTCGTGAAAACTGACATTGTATGATAAGGATTGTCCTTATATCAATTATAAAAAAAAACAGTTGACACGTCTTTGTCTGTCCGTAATTTTTTTTTGAACTCAAGAACCATACGATTTACATGATTTTTGTTAAATTAAGTTAAATTTTCTGTCGTGGATTTGGCATAACTTTTCTTACAACATTATGGTGCATTGGTAAGTATTGAAGGGATGAGTGAAAGCATAAGTATAATGTAGTTATAATGTTCCTATTGCTGGGACATAGGCCCCCTTTCGGTGATAGGGCTTTGGGGATTTAGGGAGGTGAGGGATTTAGGAGTGGGCCGTAATCCACTACGCTACTATCTTCAACTTTTTTGGTTCTGGGACATGCCGGTTTCGAGAGCAGTGGTGATGAAATAATTTACACTTAAAAAAACGCACCTGTCTGGGTTCGAACCTACGACCTACAATTCATCGGTCGTGGCCACTGCTCTCTGGGCCACCACTAAAAAAAGTTGAGAGAAAAAAGTTACTAACGCCCAGTTTCTGGATTATCTCATTTATCTGACAAATAGTTAATCTCTCATTAAACGTACTTTAGGTTTCTCGAAATGATATTTGAAAATACTATGTTGTAAAAAACACAACAGTTGGTCAACCATTCGTAAAATTTCGAATTAACAACGTGTCAGAGCACTTTTGGGTATCTCGCAAGCCTTCACAATATCAACAAATTGACAAAATAAAAGTAAGTTCAAAAACTGAAACTCGATTACTGAAAAATTACGCTCTAAAAAGTATGAAACAAGAAAATAT
Organism: Agrochola macilenta; assembly: GCA_916701695.1. NCBI lineage: Eukaryota > Metazoa > Arthropoda > Insecta > Lepidoptera > Noctuidae > Agrochola > Agrochola macilenta. The sequence continues at coordinate 2,774,689 of OU753576.1, forward strand.
TTCGGACAGAAATGAAGACATAGGTACAAAAATGGTCTAGGTAAAGCCGTGGTCGCATTCCATTATAATTTTGTAGGTGTACAGGCATTTGTGATGTGACGTCACATAGCATAACCAGCGGAAGATCAAGACGCTTCCAACGATACCTCATTTGTTAAATTATGAGCAGTAGTTTAAAAGTTATGAGGTTACAGATGAACATACATATACCGGTCAAAATCATTTTGTTTCGCCGTAGTCAGGTAAAAAATATTAGGCATTTGACATGTTTTCGAAAACTGGACGTAGTAATCTCATAATAATATAAATGTAGATACACCAACCTATTCAAAAAGTCAAGAACATTATTTAAGTATACCCTGAAAAAGATTTATGTAATACGGATTTTAATACTTACCAAGCTAAGCTTCTCCTAGTGACAAATATCTCCTTAAAAGCCTACATATCTAAGTAATTGTATTTTGTCTCCCGATTCGTAAAAGAAAAACTAATTTGTTTCCTTTTCCCTTATTTTAGCTTTCTGTTTTGCGAGTTCCAATAAAGATTAATAAGATTTCTGAGGCAAGAAACAATGTGACTTTTTCAATTTATATATGCTTTCTGAGTTTATCTTGGACATTACTGACATCGGCAAAGGAAAGTCCTGAAGAGAACACTAATATTATAAAGAGAAAATATTTGATTCTGGTATGTTTGTTAGTTACGCTTTCACACAAAAACGACTAAACGGATTTAGATGAAATTTTGCGCATGGGTAGACCATGACTTAGGTTACAATATGAAATACTTTTTATTTCAATATTCCGACAGGATCAAGACTTACGCGGGTGAAACCACGGGACGGAGCTGGTAATTAATATAATTCTAAAATCACCAACCCGTCTTGAGCGAGCGTGGTGATCAATGCTCGTGCCTTCTCTGTATAATAAGTAGTCTAAATATAAAGAGGTACGTACACCTCTGTCTAACCCATGATGTAAAAAACATCAGTAAATAATTCTAAAATCATATCAGTGGATTCACTGATAACTTGCCAGCTAGAAACTAAACGTGTCCTTTACAATGAAATTAATGGAACATGACAATTACTGCAATGAGTATTTGTACCCGACGGCAAGGAACGGTTTTATCGGGACAATGCCACTACACTCTTTCCAACCACTGCCACTCCTGAAAGCCAGAATCAACAGTGGTGCGCACCAGAAAAGCGCCGAGACAATGAAGCTCGACGAGTCGAGAGACAACGGAGGAAATAGTAATTGTCTTGACGCGCACCGAAATTAATCAGAAAATAACAGCAAAGGATAAAGTAAGAAAAACCGAAGAAGATTTATGTCTGACTTCAAGCAGTAGTAGACCATAATGTAAAGACTATATTTTTTTTAAGAAGCCTTTGGCCTGCATCTCACCTAATGGTAAGTGATGATCAGGCCGAAGGCGGGATGGAGGTACTGGCTATCTTTCCTCTAACTGCCGAAACACAACAATGTTGTTAAGATGGATAATTGTCAAAGACGAGGGTCATCTTTCTTTCTATGATTTTATAGCGAGCTCTGTGATGTATTTACCTTTTGTTAAGTATTTAGTTTCATTATACTAATATCTCTACTTCCATTAATTTCCCCACAGTATCAACAGCTCCAACAAGTGAACAATGTCATCAAATCAAGCCGATTGGATGACTCCACTGTTTGTCAGTTTGTAAACAGCGCAGGACAATCGATTTCACTAATTGAAGCGTTTCGATTATCGCGATCGACTAATTTGGTTTACATAATCGATTCAGTAGTGTTTTGATTCGATAGTGCTAATTAATTTGGTGCAGTTTTGTTCAATAATGGGGCTCGTCGCTAAATAATCACAGCCACGTTTACCGCGGTTGGTTCGTGGATGGGTGACCATACATTCCATATCCGAGACCCCTCCGTGCCTCGGAAAGTAAGTTAAGCCGTTGGTTCCAGCTATCATTCATAGACCTTTGACAATCGTTACGGAAAGTCAGAAACCCGAAAAACTGACAACCAATCTCACTAAAGAGTACCGTGTTACCTACTAATCCAAAACCCAGTTTCCCAATAACTGGACTTGAAAGATCTACGAATCATAGCCCGGATGGCTGTGATTCGTAGATCTTTCAAGTCGTAACGGGTAGTCAGAAGCCCAATAGTCTGACAAATAGGAATAAGAAAAAAAAAAAAAGAAAAGAAATACAATGTATAATAATGATAATTTTTAATGATATTTTAATTTTGTTTATTTTTTTTTTTTTTTAATGATTTTTTTATTGATAATTTTTTATGTTTTTACTACCTACTTATTTATTAGATTTTTTTGTATATGGGAAATGGGATTTGGGTTTTTTTTTTATATTTTCCCTGAAATAAAACACTATTTTTTTATTTTCGTGTTAGCCAGTAACTGGGTTGTAGAGGTCAGATAAACGGTCAGCATAATCAGCCTATAATGTTCTCCCACTGCTGGGACGCAGACCTCTTCTCTCTGGTATTCAACTGCATTAATTTAGACTGAAAGCTGACCCCAACATAGTTGGCAAAAGGCTAGGCAGATTGATTTTGGTTCAACAATGAAAGAAACACGGAGTGAAATAAAAAATTGTACGACTTACTACATCATTTGTGATTGATTGCGTCGTGTATGTGTACGGTACAAGAAAATACCTTGTAACAAATTACAATTAAAAGAAAGAAAATTTAAAACTCATATTAAAAGTACACTTTGTAAACAAGCATAATACAAATTAGAGGATTATATCCAAGATAAGAATGCTTTGAAACATGCTGGTCCTGCTCCATAGGATAATAATTTAGAGTCTCGACAAAATCAAAGTGGTTGCTAATATAATTGTACAATGTTTTATTTTTTGTAACATTCATTTTACATTCTGTGATTACTTGAACTCACACACTGACTTATTAGTATTACATGTTAAAATGTTAGGAATATCGTACAAATGTTTGTAAATATGTAAGCACCGTGTATGTATCACCATATCTAATTAATTTATCTGTCATTGCTTAATTTTCCATTATTTTTACCTATCGTGGTATACTCGTAGTTATCTTATTCCAGGTGCATCGTCTTCACATATAATTAATGTATACAAAATATTGTGAAAACGTTTTAAAAGAGTAACGGTGGAGTTTTTTTGCCCATTCTTCTCCATACGAAAACTACCTTTTGGAAGGGGCGACTAGAATCAATTCTATTTTCTTATAAATTTTGACGTTCAAAAGTGCCTTTTATGTTCTTAATTGAAATTAATTAATTGACTTTCACTTTGACTTTACGGACCGTTATTGAAATACTAGTGTTGTGACGTTCTTGCTACTCATTGGCCCTATCAGTTTTTAACTTTAGCAACTACCTACGAATTACTCAAAGAAACCAATCTCTTCATTGATACTACGAGTTTCCTAAAAAAAAAACAAAGTAATTAGGATTTAATACATTTACAAGAACCATAACATAACGTCACTCCCCCCGAAAACCCCGCGTAAATCTCGGAACGGTTAAGCTGATAATGGCGGGGGATTTAAAATATTGTGGATCCAAAAACCACATTCACCACAACAGTGCAATTATTGTACTGTGTTGTGGTGAGTGAGGTATTGTAATATTTCTGAATGAAAATATCCATTAATATACTTCAAAAACAAATTATTCATACAATTATGAAACGTCATTTCAAACAAAAAGACTGTCATAACATTTCTCCTTCACTTAGAAACTTGTTTGCGTTGGGAATTAAACTTTTCTGCTGTGTCGTGCATCTGATTCTATAGTCTGTTCCATAAGTATTTGAATAAAGCGTAAACAAGTGGATCAGAAAATGTACCTGTGAATGCCAATATGTAGTGCCACTTACTAATTGAGTGCTTTGTGCTAAATTCTAATTTTAAATGACCTTAACGATGTTTTTCATTTGACAATTTTTAGGTTAATTTTATAGCTTCAATTTTCGTCGATGATTTTTTAATTACAATGTATTAATGTGTTGTTATTGTGTTAATGTGTTGTTACCCAAAAAATATTTATTGGAAAACATGGTGAGTTATAAAGTTGAAACCTTCTTAATAGGTACAGAAGAATGTGTTACTAATTAGTAACACATTCTTTTGTATTTTGTAAGTGGGTGTTTTTTAATAAGTGATTGCGTAAGAATTTTAATGGAACAGGGTTTATTTACACTTTTATCAAATACTTTTGCTCAGACTATTATAGCTATTCTTTTATTCTTGCTAGTTTTACGTAATTATTTAACAGTCAACGTCTCTTATTCTCGAAGGAGGAGGGTTGGATTGCTAATCACAGTGAGGTATGGAGGGGCGTTATTTTACAGTTTTTTTTATTTATGTTTTCAGACATTAGAGACCAACCCTTGTTATTTTATTTTTATATGAGCTATACCCACGGCTTCATTCACGTGCGACGAAAGTCAAAAGTCAAATGATTTATTTCAATAAGGCACATAAAAGGCACTTTTGAACGTCAAAATTATATTTACACAGGTCAGCGACAGCTCGCATTTGTAAAATAAAGATGGATTTAATGTTAGCAGACCCCACGGTAAAATTCCATATGACATATTATGTCATATGCCGCGCGTTTGGTCTATTTTAGCTACTTCCACCGTCCGCCTTTGTACTTTTTTGAGTGTGAAAAGTTTAATTAAATAAATAAATATTACTTTGGAAGTAGCTAAAATAGACCAAACGCGCGGTTTCTACATCTTATAACTGTCTTATCTTTCTAACAACATAAGCGGCCGAGCTTAGCCGCCCCGCAAGAGATGTTATATGAGGTCCCCATTGTAATTTCTCGTCTAGCGTTATTCCTAGGAAAACCGTTTGATTCATAAATTCAATTCAGGATTCAGTTTTCTCCATTCAATATGATGTCACATTCGCTACTTCTAACATTAGGTAATTTAATTCTTTAAATAAAATGTTTTATTTATTTATATTTAGTACCAAATTATTTACTGTAAACCAATCTTGGGCCTGAACAATAGAGCTATTCACGTCGTCAAGATTTTGTGACCGTTGGTTTATTTTAAAGATCAATTATGTGTCATGTGCAAATAACTCCATCTTCGGTTGATTTTGGAGTAATTGGGGTAAATCATGAATGTAAACTAAAAAGAGGTATGGACATAATATCGAACCTTGAGAAACGCCCATTGCCATTTGAAACCCTAATGAGTTTATGACGTTTACTTGAACTTTAACCTTTCTATTTTTCAGGTATGATCTTAACATGACTATGTATTCTATTGGCATTATACGGTAGTGGGAACCAGTCTTACCAAGGGGTTTCATGTTACCCATTAAATGGCTTGTGGAGGCCAGATAGGCAGTCACTCCGTGTAAAATACTGGTATTCAGCTGCATCCAGTTAGACTGGAAGCTGACCCCAAAAACCTTGGAAAAAAGCTAGACAGATTGATTTTGAGAACGTGAACTCATAGTACAAGTATATGTGGATTTTTTGAAGGATATTATATACTGCAAGACATCAGTTGATTTTGATAATTCAAACAAGGTTCTTGTTGGTAACATCATGGTTTATATACTCGTACATATCTACAAAAATTAAATGAACAAAAGAAAATAGTTGTTTTATTTTTATATTCTGGATGACAAACCGTTAAGGCACTGGGTGATCCTAATTGCGATTTTATGATTCGTTTGAAAAACAAAATTGACAAAAAAAAAAGAATTTTTTACGAGTCACAAGCTCCAAAGTTCCGATGAACTTAATAAGTACATTAATTACTTATGATAACAATTGTGGTTGAGTGATTTACAAAAAAGTTTGTATTTAGCAACTGTATTTTTACTATTAGGTCTAGGTCCTCGATTCGATCCCCAAGTAATTGAAAAAAGTATTGCTGGGTTTTTCTATTAATGTTTTAGTTTAGGAGTAAGTTATTATTTTTAAAAGTACAATGGAACTTACTATGTGTACAGATCAGTGGTGGTGCAGTGGTAAGAGCCCCGACTTACGAGTTGTAGATCGTGAGTTTGAACCGAAGCAGACGCTTTACTTTGTGTCAATAGTTTCATCTCATTGCTCTCAAAATGGTGAAAGAAATCATCGTGAGGAAACCGACAAATGTCCTAGAACCCAAAATTCGTAGACATCCAACGGCCCGCGTGGTAGATGGCTAATAAAATTATGCTATAATTATGTGAACAAAAGTCCCTTAAATAAATAAAGAAGAACGAAGAAGATTCTTGTATTCCCCTTTAATTTTTTACTTTATTTTATTTAACTGATTTCCATTAACGAGGAGTTTATGTGGTATGTTTTTTTTAATGAATGTCCACCGCTTTCTCCGTCAATTGTGGACCGATTATTTTTTTTTGTATGAAAGGGTATTCTCGCAAGTTGGTCCCATATAAATTTTATTAACTTTGCTTGGACAGTTTTTGAATAAGCTTCAATAATACGTATTTTTCCCACTTAGTATATGTGGATGATATGATGATAACTTCCTGTTACTGTTATTTACATAGCAGGTACTGGTATTCGAATTTGTGTGGGGTAGGTACCACAAGTAATAATTTAAAAAAAAAAACAACGGCCTTCCAAAAAAAAAACTAACTACTTTTTTTAGGTTTTTCATTTTAATTATCATGCATTGTCACGAGAACCAAACACGTATGCCAAATTTCAGCCCGATAGCTTCAGTGGAAGTGGGTTGATTGCAATATTCCAGGACATACATACATAAAATAACTTTGATTTCGGAAGTCGGCGGCAGAAAACGAAAAAAATAACAAAACCACACAGCACACAAACACTTGTTAGTCATTTTTCACTTTTTTGTTTTTTTTTTTGAAGTAAGTACCTAGTTTGTTTTTTTTTTTGTAAAAAGTTTATTATTATTTAATGTTATAGCGGCCATAGTAATACACACTCTGGGGACCTATTACCTTTGGGTACGGAACCCTAAAAACTAGCAATGCGTGCACTATTGCACCTCTGCCCACCCTTTCTGTCAATACAAGCGTGATGTTCTATTATGTTAACCCAAAAATACATCACTGTTTACCCAATCACCACTTACATAAACTGATTGCATTGTAATGACATTATCAACTAGAACACAAACAATGTCAACAAAGCAAGTTGATTGAATCCGTTTGTTAACACGCGGTCTAATTTATTGGTTTAATTTATTATCCGATTACGGATATATGGGAGATATTATATTAATGGTTATAGTGATAGTATCGACGGAGTTTCTGTTTTCATCGTATCTGTACCTTATACTGAGGATTACACGAATCTTTGATAAATAATCCTATATTACTCGTATTATACGAGCAATATTTGTATATATATGTATATATGTCGGAAATACGATAATGAGGTGACTATTCGGGACGTCAGCGCCACCTAAAGGCGCTCGACAGAGTCTACAGCATGAAGCTCGGACCGGCCGCCGGCCGGGGCTCAGCAGTGCAGACTTCATGGGTGGTGGTCAAGCGGTGCAGACGTTTAGAATAGTTGTGTCGTGTACCTACAGTGTGTGAAATGCTATTGTGATTAATGTTATCGTAAATTATAATTTGATCTGAACTGCAACGGTTTTTCTATTGCGCAATAACCAACACTACCCATTACAGTAGTTAAAATATGCCTGATAACGAGAGAGACACATATCATCCTCCGACATATATATATATATTTGTAATTATGTTCTCGAAAACGGCTCTAACGATTTCGATGAAAGTTGCAATATAGGTGTTAACGGGGGGACCAGCATGGAAACAGTCAGACCTTCGAGTACTATCATGGCAGCACGGAATTAGTATGAACTATCCTATACTATTAAATGGGAATTCTCTATTTTCACCCGAGCAGATTTCGGTCGACCTTCACACGAAGCATGACAACCATAGAAACGGGTTTTCTACGGGTTTTGTCGACGGAAGAATAGACAAAATGACAGATTGTGATTGTTTATCTGTCATTTTGTCTATTCTTCCGTCGAGAAAACCCGTTTTTATTGCTAACCTATTATTGTCTCACTGCAGGGCAAAGGCCTCTTCTCATATAGAGAAGGCAGAAGAATTGATCACCACGCTTGCTCAAGACGGTTTGGCGATTTCAGACTTAATTTAACCAGGTTTCTTCACGATGTTTTGATTCACCGATATCAGTTATGTGTAAGATAAACTCAGAACGTAAATGTTCATTTAGAAAGTCACATTGGTACTTGCCCGAACTTGAACCCTTGTATATGAGAGGCGAGGCCTTAACCACTGGACCACCACGAGAAGCTTTGAATATTTTTTTAAATATCCATGCACTGTTTTTCCATGCCATAAAGCTCCGTAAAGAATAAATCAACGCGGGGTATCATAAAAGGCGACTGAGGAATCACATTGTGCTCCCTAAACTGTTTAGAATGGTTCCCATAGCCCATATCCAGTCATGAACGGATGAAAGTAAAGAATGGAAATGATTAAATTCTTTACCAGGTATGTCAAATGGATTGAAAGAAATAAAGAAAGAAATATAAGTTTCTTTGTGACAAAAATGTGCATACAAAAAGCTCGATCAACGGAAGAACGAAAACTGACCGTCGATGTCTCTCGACTATGATTATTTTATGATCAGTTATGATCAGAGATCATAAAATTCAAAATTCAAAAGTCATTTATTCAAACTAGGCTGAGAATCAGCACTTTTCGAACGTCAAAATTACAAAAGATAGTCCCCCAAAACGCCAGCCCTTTACCACTTCCTAGCGCTTAAACTGGCAAGAAAAGAAGTGGCGCAACAAACTCTCCAGCAGCACAGCTGCACAGTCTGCTCAGTTGTAAAATATTGATTCTATATACTATTATTTAGAATCAAATTTTTCAACTAAAATATACTTATATAATAAATAAATATACTTATATACTTATGCTAAAATAATTTACATTACCACAAATTGCAATACAACTCATAAAATAAAAACATTTTAATGAGACTAGATTGGACTTTTATTATTCGTTAATGTGTTCAAAACTCATGGTCGCTACTGATAATGATATAATTATTGTATAAAAATATTCTATAAGAGTAACGATTGAGTATCTTGCCCATTCTTCTCCATACGAAACTACCTTTTGGAAGGGGCAACTAGAAGCTATTCTATTTTTTTGATAATTTTTGACGTCAAAAGTGCCGTCTATGCGTCTGTTTGAAATAAACGATTTGACTTTGACTTTGCTCACTCATATTTGCTCAATTCTAGGCATAAAATATACTATCACCGACACGCTTTGCAGGAACTGTACTTACAAGACCAAGCTTCCCGTGTTATTAAATGGTCAATACATTTGCAGTTTTCTCAAACTGGGTGTAAATCGGAGAATTTAAATACAGCAGCTACAATCACAGCAGAAATACATATCCCAACAAACATAAAATCTTAACATTTCATTCCAACCCAAGGAGGAACAAGACCCAAGACCAAAAATATACCGATTTCCCCGACCATCTTCCCCTAATCTTAATTCAAGGCACGTATCAACCCACATATACTAAAAATACTTGAAAAATTCTGAACCCTGGCCTAATTTACATTGTACAGTTAATACCTTTGCAAGTGGCGCGATAGCGTTAAACTAACGGCTTATGTTCGTGGACTTTTGGTTTTAGAAAGAGGTGGCAGTGGTGGCGGGTTAGCTTCCATGGTATTTGTTAGCGTGATTATTCTTTTAACGGAAAGATTCTTCGATAGAAGGTTACTAAAATAATTCTGGGTTTTCAGAATTGCAGCAACACATTCAGTGTTTTTTTTTAATACTGGTTAAAAAAAAATTGGTTTCCAAACTTGTTGTGTTGGGCATAATGTAGGCTGTATGTCAATAATACCTTGACCAAGTAACGCGCCTGTTGAGTCACCCGCCATATTGAATAAACAGTGTGTCTCTAACCAGCGTTTTAATTAGACGTGTCCCTTCCCGTAATAAGTAGCTCTATCACGTGTGCAAACCTAACAATACTCAAAGGGTGCTAACGAGACTGCTAAGCTTACGCCGTCTGTCTGTCGGTCTGCCGATAATAGATAGACTGTTGAAAATTTCACCAAATCCTTGGGACTGAAGTAGCCAGCATGTTAAGCAAAAATAAAATATCCGAACCCGTCATACAAAACCTCGAAAAAAAACATAAGCAGACAAACAGAGAGAGAGAGAGAGTTGAGTACCATTGTAAGTTAACAGTGGAATTTGAGTATCTTCATTAGAAGAGGTTTTAGAATTTTGCACTAATTCATCGAAAACTATCGCCCATTGCGTAAAATAATATTCAACTTCAAACTTTTTCGCCTTTACTGTAACCGTACCCATACCCAAGGATTAAGACAGGACCAAACTTAACGGTGTTACGCAGTCGCCTGATAAGAGCTTTAGCAGGAAAAACTCTGAATTAAAAACTTTGTGCAGATCACTGCGGTGATCATAGCGAACCGGACGAGATAGTCGGAGAAAATTGTTGTGAAAACTTTAAGAAAAGATGACCAATGAAATTTTTTGAAGATAGCTGAAAAACTATGGAGGATGGAAGATAATAACGGAAAGTTTTGAGATACGTACCGATGAGGAAAACTAGGAAAATGATAGTGGAAAAATGAAAAAATGTCAACAAAAAATCTGGTCAAATAAGAATTCGCTTTTTAAGACAGCAATATGATTTTGATTATTATCTATAAGAAGACGATAGTCTATATTCTAGTTTCATAAAGGGGAGAAGAAAGTGACACAAGACTTGTTCTAAAAGAGGCTTCATCATCATCTCAGCTAAAAGTCGGTCCAATGCTGGACGTAAGATTTCCATGAACATCGAGGCTTTTAAATGATTAACGCAGGACTGTCAGAACATGACCCACTTGCTTGTGGCCCGAGTGTCCATACACTTGCACCTTTTAGAATCTAATGAACGCCACTGAAACTGCTATTAGTGTGACCGCTTATTGGGTCCAACTAATCTAAAAAGTACGATCCACACGAACATAAATAAAAAGAAAATTAAACTAAAGATTGACATTAGTCGATGATGGCCCAATGAAAAGATAAGTGAAGTACTTAGCAACAAGTGCTTAACATCTCTTGCATGCTGACAATTTTTGTTGTATGTATTGTACTCATGTTTCAGCAAATATCTATCTTAGCTTTTCAGTAATTGGACCATCGGTATTCACTCCAGCTGACCAATAAAAGCAAGCCAAAAGTGAGGAACAAGACTTCTCCCGGGAGATAGGGTCCTTGGGGTCACTACTACCAAACAGCCCACCACATGCTGCCCTGCGGATTTATGTATCTCTCTTGCTCTGGCTTCTCACCCTAGACCTGTTTCGGCAAAGTAAACTCTACCGGTACATAACAGACGTAGAGTTGAGGGGTGCGATGCCCCACCACGATGTCCACGTAGAGATACGCGGTGGGATTAATATAAACTATCGCCTATTTGTCAATCTAAAGAATATTTTTATTTGCTAATGCGTTACAAACCGCAGAGATAAAGTAAAAAATTCTCAGGTAGAAACTGCTATTACTTGAATGGATGTACAATCTTTCGTGCAAGCGTGCCACAAATGCTTAGAGTATATAACACTGGAGAAGCCATAGGCACAATATTCCGAACAAAACTGTCCGTCACTTTTTGCGGGGGACGCGGTAGCGGAAAGAGAAGTCCGTACCATTAATTTTTATTTTATCGATATCAATATTCATTCGGAATTTTGCTTGAATCCATGAAATAAAACATCTGTTGCATAAAATAGTTACATTTTAATAAAAAGATAAAATAACTTCAATTAAATAAAAGTAACTAAATTTGTAATAAGTAAGTAATCTCAATAAAAAATTAGTTCAAGCTCAATTTTTTTTTTTTTTTAATGTACAACCACTACAATGGACATAAATAAATTTTAAAACATTGAAAAATAAAAACAAATAAACAAAAATAATCACTAAGTAATTTTTACTAGGAAATTATCGACATGTCAATTTTGGTTTCAAACATGACCTCAACACTACGGTAGTCTCGTTAACATTTTTACTAGAGGACATAATCGCATGTCAAGTGCGTGTAAGTTTTGCTGATTTGACGTATATTTTCGTAATGCAAAAGAAAAGTATTTTGATCTTTACGAACATAAAAACGAGATGTAGCGAGACTCGGTGACTTCACAGGAGCAACGTGAGGACTACTCGACGTTTTATATTGAATCATGGTTGAATCGAATTGTATTATGAGGTTAGGATTTTAAATTTCAATAAAAACATGACCAAACCTTAGAAAAAAAAAATTGCCTGTGGAAAGTTATTCAGTTCTTTATGTAAATTTGACGTATTTGAACGCTTTTTACACCATTTAACAGCACAAATAGGCATTTTTACGGAGAAAACGATTTACGAAGTGCGTTAGAATCGATTTGAAAGTAGTTTTTATGAACGTACTAGAACATTTGTTCTTGTACTTTTACAGAGGGGAAGTGTTCGTAAGGCTTCTCCAGTGTTATATACTCTAAGCACAAATGATAAGAACTTTACCGGAAAAACTTTGACTGAAAACTTTTTGGAAGAAAAACTCTTTCGCTGCGGGGATTTTAGGAGACACAAACTTACCTGATGAGACGTTAAGATTATAATAAAACTTATTTTTAAAATGACTTGGATGATGATATAAGACCAAGATACCTGGAAAAAATGTTAAAATGGTTAAAATGTTGGGAATATCGTATAATTTTACAATGTTTGTAAATATGTGAGCACCATGTATCTATCTATCATAATTAATTTATCTGCAAACGCTTTATTTTTTTTCATTTTTTTTTTACCTATCGTGGTATAGTAATCTTATTCTAGATGCATCGTCTTCACATATAATTATATAATTAATGTATACAAAATATTGTAAAAACATTTTAAAAGAGTAACGGTGGAGTTTCTTGCCCATTCTTCTCCATACGAAAACTACCTTTTGGAAGGGGCGACTAGAATCAATTCTATTTTTTTTGTAAATTTGACGTTTATAAGTGCCTTTTATGTGCCTAATTGAAATAAATTGTTTGACTTTGACTTTGACTTTGACTTTGATAGCAAAAAAATAACGACTATCAAAAAAACACTACAAAGTAAAAATTACTTTTTGCTTTCTGCTTGCTTTTTTTATTCTTTTTCGTTATGGTACCTACCCCACACCAATTCGTATACCACTACTATGAAAACATAAACTAAAATCAAAGGAAGTATTATACGAGTAACATCATCAAGTCAACTTTCTGCTTTTATTTTAAATTATACAATGTTTTTATTTTTATTGATTTTTTCTTATGAATGAGTGTGTTTTATTTTATTTTGAGGTCTTCTATGCTTGTCTCAATAAATACTTTTTCTTTCTTACAGGAAGTAAAAGTTAGAAGAAGAAGAAGAGAGAAGAGAAGAAGAAGAGGAAGAAGAAGTTAGAAGTTCTTTAAAAAATAATAATAAGAAAACAAGACATTGTGATGAAAATAATATACAGGTTGTCAGGGACACCGAAGCAAAAACTGTGACCATGAATTCAGTATATGATTCTGAACGTCGAAATTTATAGTCGGAAAAAAAAAAAATCTGCTGTTTCATAGAAAAGTGCGAGTCAAACGTCGGAAAGTCGAATTATGTCCATAGTGATCTAGAGTTTTTGAAAACCTGAACAAAACTCAAACAAACACAAATTAAATAAGCCTTCTATCAAAACTCATGTAGCTGTTAGGAAATTGAACGAAACGACAACGGCCGATCAAAATTTCATCAACAACAAATTAAATTGAAAAAGCGGCAAATAGGAGGAAAATCTCGTAAGTAATAATAAATCAATCACAATCTGACGCCTGAAAGCGAAATCCTCTGAGGAGCCGTCAAAGACTGAACGTTATTTTCGATTTCATATTTGGATTGTAATAACAGCCGCACGTGTCGATCAACGTAAAGCAACGCTTGCCGACGTCGATCCGTGGATGGGTGTCCATCCATTACACCACGAGACGCCTCCACGCCACGGAAAGGGCACAAGTCAGTATAAAATCTACCGGAGAGTGACGTCAGGGCACATGTTAACTCAATGTATTGCAGTAAGTCTTTTAACGTTAATAAAGAAAACATACGTGTCCAATATTTTTTAATAAACTATTAGACGGACAATTTATTTTTTTGTCAACATCCCTATTACTGAGCTATAATGATATCGAAATTAATGTTAGAACTAGATCAGTTTTTCAGTATGTTTAATTGCTTTGTTGGTATAATGTGATAACAAGTGCATTTGCCGTAGTGATGAAGCCCCAAGTTCGATTCTTAGATCTGGCATTTGTGCCATCGGTTTTTTTGTGCCAGGAAATTCAAAGGAACTCAATTATTTTTTTAATGTTCCAGCATCATGCTGAGATAGGAGCCTTTTGGCTTCGTACAGGACTGCTTTAAATTTAAATTCTACTTTGTTTTTTTTATTGTTTGTTGTTTTTTATTTATGTTTAGTGTGTTTTTAGTTTAATTTATGATTTCCTGTGTGAGTCTCAATAAATACTTTTTCTTTCTTTCTTTTCTAATTCTCTGATTGTAGGTACTATAAGCATAATCAGCCTAAAACGTTCCCATTGCTGGGACACTCACAGGCCTCCTCTCAGTGAGAGGGAGTGGGACGTAATCTACCACGCGGGCCCAGTGCGGGTTGGAGATGTCCATGTGAACCAAAAATTCGAAGAGACATGTCTTCGAATTTTTGGTTCTAGGACATGCCGGTTTCCTCACGATGTTTTCCTTTACCGTTTTGAGAGCAGTGGTGATGAAATAATTTACACAAAGTAAGCGCTGTAAAATTGTGGACCGGGTTAAGAATATAACAATCCGTTCCATAACTAAAATAACTGATATCAGTCGGAAAGCTGCCACGCTTAAATGGAATTGGGTTGGACACATCTGCCGCATGTCAGACGACATCGCGACAGGCCCAGACGGAGATGGCGGGTTGAACTGGACTCCTTTAATAAAAATTGGTCCTTGGCAGCTCTGTACAGAGAGAGATGGAAAGAGAGTAGCAAAGGGCTGGTCAAAGGCCTCCCTTTGCCCAGCAGGAGGACAACAATAGTAAACAAAAAGAAAGCGCCTGTCTGAGTTCGAACCTATGACCTAAAATTCGTAAGTCAGGCCGTTACCACTCGTAGGCGCGGGCTTGCGGACGGTAAGCAATGGGTAGCTCACCGTCCGATAAGGACCACGCCTGGGTCGACGGCGCGTTGTGTTCCACGCGCGCGCGCGCGGACCGATGCCTGCCAGGGTCGCGGGAAATTCTGAAAGGGATACCGTGGCCTATGGCAACGTACAGGCAACTGAAGGAACACGGGTGGGTTTTAGTCAGTAAGAGTCTGACAGACACGCCCTCCCGCTCCACCCAGAGTAGGAGAAGTTATTTGATAACTTCCCACGCAAAAAAAAAGCCCGTTTCCTCTGGGCTACCACTGTGCTAGGTAATATACAATTATAATTTTTCAAGTGGTTTGTGTTACAACCATTTTAATGCAGGTATTCATCTCAGGAGCCATAAAATACGCAATACTACGTTAAACACGACTATGAAATAGTTCAAACTGTTTACATTACTCGTAAGTACACCATCATTGTCACACGTGTCATTGTCATGTTAATGTTTGTTTTTACCATTTAGCGCAAGGACGATAAACAATTCTCATGAGGTGGTTATTCATTATACCTACTTATACTTACCCTTAGCGTCGGGTCACACCGGTATGGCAGCGGCCGGCAGTGACGCGGCGAGCACTTTCAGTGTGAAACAATTTTAAACTTTATCTACATACTTAAAATACCAGTATCGCTTGAAAAGCTTGAAACATCGCGAGGCCGCCCGCAGTGACGCGGGCGGCCGCGCGCCATGCGCATCTTGTCGATGGTACTGCCCGCCGCGGCTGTCAGCGGCAACACGAGGCCGCTCGCGGCACCGCGGGCGGTCGCGCGTATGTAATGTAAAAACTAAAGTAGTCAAGAAGAGACTAGGCGCGTGGGCTCTGGAGGTCGCACGAGGCCGCCAGCGGCGACGCCGGGGGCCGCTGGCGGCCGCTGCCAGCCGCTGCCGGCCGCTGCCACTGCCAGCCTCTGCCATTCCGGTGTGACTCGGCCCTTAGCCTTGTGCGATTACGATAGCAACAACCGCAAATATGTTAATCTAGTAGAATATGAGAATAACCTTAATCCAGCAATAGTGTAGGGAAAAAAGTTTTTTTTCAATCAAGCGCCAGTAATTTAAAAGGGTTCCGTAGTAAACAAGGAACCCTTATAGTTTCGCCATGTCCGTCTGTCTGTCTGTCTGTCCGAAGCTTAGCTCAGAGACGGTTAGTACTAGAAAGTTGTAATTTGGCATGGGTATACATACCTATTAATCACGCAGACAAAGTGGTAAAACAAAAATCAAGAGAAAAAAGTTTTTTTAGGGACCTCCCCTACACGTAAAATGGGAATGATTTTGTTTTTCTCGTCTATCCCATGGTGTGGGATGTCGTTGGTTCAAAAATATTGTGAGTTTGTGGAAACCATTTTTGGATTCAGGGATCCACTTGCGAAATATTAAGCTTTATAGTCAAAAATTTTGTTGGGGTCAAGTGTCCAGTGTCAAGGAAGGGGGGGGCTACCAGCTAAATAGTTGTACTAAGATTTGTAAAAAAAACCACAGCAGTAGTATATACATATATCGATAAAAGGAAAACTATCACAGCTAAGTAGGCAGTACAGGTTAACGAGTAATAATCGACCAACTTAAATTTGCAGTTTGAAAAACATGATCTCCCATACATTTCGTATGGTAGATCATGTTTTTCAACTACAAAGTTAAGTTTGTTCTTGGGATAAATTCATTCCAACTACGGAACCCTTCATTGTGCGTGGTCTGACTCGCACGGTTTTTGAGTTTAAATTCTGCAAAATGTTGATTTATTAACAGGTAATACTTACATATATACAATAGTAAATTATTATACAATATGTAAAAAAAAACCTGTCCGATACGAAAGGAGCACACTAGAATAACATTACCAAAAAGTTAAAAAAAAATCTTATTAATATTGAAAATAAAAAAGTTATTGCTATTTAAAATTCACAATTTTTGTACCAAGAATTACCCCAAATTTGCATATTGTTAACAGGGGTAATAAGTTATGACTTTTGGACACCCGCTAAACGACCGACGGCCAACCGCACCCCATGCAATAAGCCCGTAAAGTTGAAAAAAAAGATGGCGATTTTTTTTTCTTTTTCCCTGATAATTATCACATATACTCACAGTAATACCTAACAACACCCTCACGGATCGGACATGTTTTTTTTTACATGTTGTACATTCGAATTAATTACTAGGTATTACCTAAAAAATATTTTTTTGGAATATTGTTTACTTTTAGGTACAATGTTTGTAAATATGTGAGAACCATGTATCTATCACACAAGTAATTAATTTATCTGTTGTTGCTTTCTTTTTAAAATTCTTTTTACCTATTGTGGTATAGTAATCTATTTTTTTAATTTTTAGATGCATCTTCTTTATAATTATATAACTAATGTACCTACATATAACAAATATTGTAAAACATTTTAAAAGAGGTGGAGTTTCTTGCCCATTCTTATCCATACGAAAACTACCTTATGGAACGGGGTGACTAGAATCAATCAAATTTTTTGGAATTTTTGACGTTCAAAAGTGCCTTGCAAGGGCTTATTTGAAATAAATGATTTGACTTTAACTTAGGTACTTAAATTAACTATACAAATACATAAAAAAACAAAAGGACACTTAGGCGTCTATGATAATAATAATAAAATCAGGTAATTGTAATGGTAATTCTTTAGTCAAAGAACGAACCAAACCCGCTGGTCACGCGTGTCAACCGTCGGCGAGAAATTTCCTGTAATAATTTGAATACAGCGTTTAAAGTCAAATAGATGAAGATGGAGGAGCTTGTGGCTAAATAATAACAGCTGCATGGATCGATCCCCAGGTTAAGCTACGCTTGCCGAGGTCGGTCCGTCGATGTGTGACCATCTTTACATACTGAAACTCCTCCGTGCCTCGGAAAGCACGTTATGCCGTTGGTCCCGGCTGTCGTTCGTGGATCTTTGCCAATCGTTACTGGTCGTCAGAAGCCCGAAAGTCTGACAACCAGTCTTACCAAGAGCTATCGTATAACCCAGTTACTGGGTTGTGGAGGTCTGACAGGCAGTAGCTCCATATAAAATATTTGTATTCAGCTGCATCCGGTTAGACTGGAAGCCGACCCCAACAAAGTTGGGAAAAGGCTAGGCAGATTGATTAAAGCCGATTATATAGACTGAGGGAAAACAGCTTATTGTACCAACATTTATTTTAACGACGCGACGGTAATATCAAAACCCAGGTTGAGTACAAATTAAAAAAATAGGGGATAAATATTGAATTGAAAAATTCTGTAACTAAGGTTTTGAATAAAAGGACCAAAACGTATTAAATAACGTATCGTATTCTAACAGCAATCAGAACCGATCGATAAACGCAATAGCCACATCGCCAAGATACCCTCTAAAACCACCATAGACTATCTACGAGTAGATCTCCCACCAATTATCAATAAAGAAAGCGACTTAATTAATAAACATACAATAATTCAATTACTCCAACCGCAAAGTGTCTTGTGGTTTCCGTCTCGCTCTAATAACACTTTCTAATTTTCCGTCTCTTTCACGTACGACCTTCGCGGAAATGGGAGCCGTTTTGCGTGTGGCGCAAGTAAAAGGCGTGTGGCAAGATACTGATTATATTTTGTTGTTTATGTAATTCTTGGTTGTAAACTAAAAATTTGACAATGGAGTTTTGGTGAAACATTAGTGAACCAAATATTTCAGACAGAAATCAAGACATACTCAAAGGTACAAAAATGGTAAAGGTAAAGCCATGGTCTAATGCCTGTACACCTACAAAATTATAATGGCATGCGACGACGAGACAAAGTTCTTCAGTAGTTTAGAAGTTATGAGGTAACAGATGAACATACCGGTCAAAATCATAACCCTTTTGTTTCGCCGCAGTCGGGTAAAAATACTTATTTTGTTGTCGTATTTTGAAATTAGTATCTTTTACATAAAAGCTTAACATTAAAATCGCTTATCGCTTAGACCGTATCACAAAGACAATAAGCGCAGATCGCGTCGCGATTACATACCAGCTCGTGTAAGATATTCGGTCAAGTTTAATATAGGCGAACGAGCGCACTGTATTTTAAATGTTTTGTTTATTTTCTCGCTTTTTGTTGAGAAATTGTCACGTAGTCTGTGATGAAAGATTTGTGACGTCATGTAATGAAAATAGCTGAGAACGTTTTGGTTGGACCAAAGGACCAGACAGTGATGAATGAAGATGGATACAATTTATTTAATTTAATATTCTTAAATACAATATTTTAACTTAATTTCGTCAAAAATAAAATACAATAGACGACGTATATTTAGTAACCTAATCCGCATCTGTTTTTAAAGAGTCATAAAGAACCCTGTAAAAATCGACAAATGTTTCACCTCTCAACGAGGCATCCTGAGGATGACGATTGACTTGTTGATAACCCGGAAATGACGTGTTGCCACGTCAAGCGTCGAGCACAGTGTGAACCACACTGTAAACATAGTCACGCCTGAGTCAATTAACTAACTTAATTTGGTCAGAAAATACTGCGTTTTTAAAGAAAAGACAGAAGACTTGGAAGACCTTAAAAAGATTTATTTTTTATTTACAGGTTCCGCAGACAAAAGCGATGCGACGCGGCGACGTGACTCTAACGAAACTATTTCGCGTCGCGTCTAGGCGCTGTCTGGTCAATTAAATTAGTTAAAGATACTATAATATGAAGTATATAGTATACATCCAACATGAATACGAGTACATTGATCTCACAATAGTCCAGATATTCTGACAAAATCTTCTTCCATTCGACCGCGAACACATCACAGTCAGGCTTAGTGTTTAAGAGAGCGTTGAGCGCAGAGTGTGCGAGGGACAGGAGACAGCTCGAGCGGCGGTTCAACTCCCAGGCACAGCGTATAATCTGTGCCTCCTCCTCTCATTACGGATACAGTTTATCAGAGTAAAAAGGTGGAACAGTTCGCCGTGTAGTTGAAGAGATAGGAGATATTGCAAATGATAGGTCAAAATCCTAAGTTATAAATATGAAAGTGAGTTTGTTACGTTTTCACGCTAAAACGGCTTAACGGATATGAATGAAATTTGGCACATGGGTAGACCATGACATGTGTTAGGAGATAAAATACTTTTTATCCCAATATTCCCACGGGATCGAGACTTATACGGGTGAAACCGCGGGGCGTAGTTAGTTACAAAATAAATTGAAATGTCTAAAGTGAAATAAAATTTTATTTCACCAGCATAGCGTCTAAAGTCTTAGTCTTAAATCTACCTAAATCTTTTAGCCATCACATGAGCACAGACTTCTTCTGAAAAATAACAGAATACCAGCCAGACTAACCATGTACAAACCTTAGCCCTGTAAGGAAACGAGCATCAAGATACCAGATGCAAGTTTGTTACGTAAACATCGCAAATTGTAGCAACGTTCCGGTCTACGAGTAGTCTATAGGCTAGGTTTGTTTACGAAAGATATTTCTACAGAAGAATAGGGTGTCTGATTGAGTTTTATTGTTCAGTTTACCTATTGATGACGATATTGGTTTATTCTTTGTCACTAAATTTTGTAAGTTTATTATTACGTATGATCTGTTTTATTTTTTACAGATGATGTTATGATGACGGTGAAGGAAAACATCGTGGTAAACCGGCACGTCAGTATGTGGCTCAGAGTAATAACTCTGAGGTATGTGGGTGAACCAAAAATTCGAAGAGATTTGACATTAGACGAAATAAAAACTTTTTACAAAAAAAAGCCACTGACTTCCGAAAAAAAACACTACAAAGTGAAAAATTACTTTAATTTCGGAAGTCGGTGTCTTGGGTTTTGAATTTTAGTTTTTTGCCACCGACTTCCGAAATTAAAGTTATTTTTCACTTTGTAGTGTTTTTTTTTCGGAAGCCGGTTGTTTTTTCTTTGTTAAAGTTTTTATTTTTCACTTTTTAGTTGTGGTACCTACCCCACACAAATTCCAATACCAGTACCTGCTATGTAAATAATAGTCGCAGGAAGTTATCATCATATCATCCACATATAAGTGGGAAAAATACGTATTATTGAAGCTTAGTCAAAAACTATCCCAGCTAAGTTAATAAAATTTGTATGGGACCAATCCCGGAGCATACCCTTTAAAACAAAAAAAGAATTTTCAAAATCGGTCTACAATTGACGGAGAAATCGACGGACATACATAAAAAAAAAAAAACGTACATACGCGTCGAACTTAAAACCTCCTCCTTTTTGGAAGTAGGTCAAAAATTCGAAGTGGGCCCGCGTGGCGGATACAACCCACTGCCTCTCACAGTTGTGGGATCATTATGATTTATGTTTTTATGCGTGTATGTTGTTAAAAAGTCTTTGGTTCATTACAGATTTGGAGCCTCCAAATTGTTCATGTTGCAGATTCAAACAGTGATCCTAATCATGATGACTGCAGCTGATGACGCAAGCATCGAAGTTAGAGTTTGTGATGAAAAATTAAAAACCAGCGTCTTCTTTAAGACATGTGGAGAAACTTTGGGTAAGAAAGTAGGTCCAACAATTGGAAAAAAAATAAATTGCAGTTGCATGCTGCAGAGATGTGTGCTAAGAGGGTTGTGTGGACACAAATTGATAGATTATGACTAAGTTCAGAAGAGGAAACCTGAAAGTGGCACCGGTAACTAAAAAGTTGTGCGCAAATCGGTTATCATGGTATAGTAATCTTATTTTCGTGTGGTTGGTGACTAACCTGATGTCAGTTTGAGTGTGAGTTTTAAAGTCGCCCATTGGCCTCTGACTTGGCTTCACATGACGTCGAGAAATATCTCTCAGGCATCTCAGGTTTCCTCACTTTTTTGACGCAAGTGATAATTATGCAAGACGCACATGAATCCAAAAAGTCAGAAGGCATGTGATGTGGAGGAATGAGGAAAATGTCGTGAGGACAGTTTTGAGTATGAATGTGGATGGCTATAAGAGTAGGGGAAGACCAAAGAAACGATGGATGGACTGTGTGGAAGATGATATGGATAGAAAGGGGGGGACTGCCGAGATGACGACTGATAGAGAAGTGAGGAAGAAAATGAACATGTTGCACCGACCTGATAAATTGGAATATGGGCCGGAGAATGATGACATACTTAACGCCACCATTATAGTGTAGGTAAATATAAATCACGGATATTATTTTCCTTAATGCATATATTTATCCTATTATATGCAATAATTATATAAATCGTGGTCGAAGTAATTGAATGCTCATAGGTTCTATTCTTGGGTTGTTATTAGGTTCTATTGAGCATAATAATGAATAGCACTTATCATTTATTTAATGATGTGCAGTATCGTTTTGTGTGTAACATCATAGGTACCTATTTATTTAATAACACACTGCTTATTAGACTTAAACCTTTTATTAGGTAAGTAGGTGGTATGTACACTAGATCAAATAAAATGAGCTAATGAAATACCCTTTTTCTTTTTCGTGTGGTTAGTGACTAACCTGGTGTCAGAGTTTTAAAGCCACCCATGGGCCTCTGACTTGGCTTCACATGCCGTCGAGAAATATCTCTGAGGCAAGCCGGTTTCCTCACGCTGTTTTTGTTCGCCGTTTTTGAAGCATGTGATTTATACAATAAGCACATGAATCCGAAAAGTCAGAGGTGCGTGCCTTGGGTTCGAACTAAGACCTATGACTTGGCAGTCCGACGGTCACACTACTAGGCTATCACTGCGAATGAAATACCCCAGACATGATGGATTATGGTTACAATACCTGCGATGGTTGACTCAACATATTTTTTTATTTTTTTTCGTGTTCATATGTTTATATATCAGCGGAGTTTCGCTAGCTAACACTTTGCATCACATAGGGATTGAACCCAGGAACGATCAGCAGTCACACTTCCAACCCCTCGACCAACATACCAGTCTCTACATTATTCTTTACCAACAAAAAGTCCGAACACGTATAATCGTATATCTCTATTTTTCTAACTGTGCGCTTAGTGCTGTCAAAGTCATAGGTTGTCAGTATTGAATTCACCCACCCGCTTACCTCCTCAGAGCCCCTTCAACTCCTATTGGTACGGTCAACACAACTCGTGTCGTCTGTACAGTTTTGTCATATTATATGTAAAATTGTCAATATTGGGTCCCCACCTATGAAATTGGCGTTTTTTTCTCAATACTAAAGAAACTCGTCACTTCTATGATTTAAAATATTCGACTTGGTATTATATCGAATAATGACCATCATAGACCAATAGTAAAAAACCTTACTACTTATAGTTTTATAAACATAAAAAAATACCTTAAAAATTACATTTTGTTAGCAGATGACCATTTTTGAAATGACCATTATTTGTTTTAACTTAGCCAAAACTTATTTCTGTCGCTTAATCTAAGTGGTATATTACGTTAACTTAGTTTTTAAACATTAGTGTATAAAAGTTTTAAAACATTCGTGGTCATGGTTGTTATACATATAAATTAAGAAAATGTGAGTATGAAAAATGCAACTTCTTTAAAATTCTCCATACAAAACGCTGATTTCATAGGTGGGGTAACCTAATAATCCATACACAGTAATATTTTGACGTTCACACTTAAAACAATCAGATTATAACACAAATACGTTTAATTCCACTTAACATAGAAAAGTAAATACCACTACAGTCGACAAACCGGAACGTTGCAAGACGTTTTGCAATGAGCCAGTAATCCTGGCAGCCCTGTAATAGAAACCTGCTGTTCGCTTACTTAATGTACATAGGTGTAACGCGTGTAAAAAGACTCTTAACGAAGCTGAGAGTTGTTCTACCCGTTAATGTGTTTTTTTTACTGGATGACCTGGGAACCTTCTGGTTATGGAGATATTGAAAGACCTAACTTTTTTTCAAGGAAACAAGGTTTAAATGATGAAATTTAACTCCAGATATCCCGATAATTTATGTACTATTTATGCATCATAACACATTGTCTTTTACCCGCTGCCGAGATTTTTCAAAATTAGAAGTCTTTTTTCAAAACTAATTTTTGCTCAATATTACTGAGATTGAACCATTACAGATGAGTCGGAGGTTCAGACTGCAGGTAGTGGGACAGTTAGCAGAAGCAGTATCGGTTACGACGTCGTCTATCATCATCATCATCATATTTTCAGCCGAAAGACGTCCACTGCTGGACATGGGCCTCCCATCACTTCGACCGGTTCTCCAACAACCAACCGGCTTTCCGCATCCAGCGGATTCCTGTGGCTTTCACCAGGTCATCGGTGCACCTTGTGAGAGACCTTCAAACGCAACGTATAGGTGCTGGTATAACTATAAACACATGAAACTTTCCAGTTTTGTCTCTGGGATAGCAAAGCCAAGTGAGTGAGTGCAGAGTATAACGTAGGATATGGAACTTCGTTCCAAAATATAAATATTCCTTCGCCCTACAGCAAATGCTCAATAATGACTAGGATTTTTTCAACCTTGATTAAGAAACGTGAATGATTAGTCAGTAAAAATCATTGCATTTCCGGTTTCCCAGTAAGTGCTTATTAAAAAACATGAAGAGACTATTTTCAGCATGATAAATCGGAATATCCACGGTTTTATTTACGAAAGATGTCGAGCCATGGAAATAATATAATCTTTTCCGAGTGTTTTATTTTTATTTTTTTATCTGTGGTTCGTTTGATACATATTATGTATTTGTTTGCCACCTCATTTGCTTTACTGCGTCGAAGGGCCTCATATGCGTAATATAATAGTCTAGCAGCACAGTTTGACAGTAAAAAAACACTACAAGTAATTGGTTTCCAAAATATTCGTTATTAAACTAACCATAATTACGAGTATAATACGGCAATAGATTATTTTTTTTATAGAAACGAACTGAATACTTTTTTATTATGTAGGTACACTATAATCTGGATTCAAGATGTTAATGAAGAAATTTCACATACACAATGGTGGGTTATTGCTAAAAGCAATCTTTTACAATAATCCCCCAATAACCCTCCGTTCCTGTTAATTTTGTTGGTTATAACGAATTAACGCTTTTTCATGTCAAATACTTAATTAAAGTTAGATGGGATCAGTGAGAGGCTCAATTCCCGTATTTTTAAAACGTTCGCCTTCTAATTTCAGTCTCAATCTGTCCAAAAATTTGTGTTACTTACATTTTTGACAAGTTTTTGCCATTGATTGTCGCTGAGTTAAGACTGGGACTAGATTTTGAACGTTTTTAAATACGGGAATTGACTTTCTGGTTGTGGATTTATTTATGGTTCCTATCGTAATTTTCAGTGAGAGTTTAACAATTTTTTTTTTGATAATAGTTAAGTAGTTATAACTAAAAAAACATTTCACATGGTAGCTTGTGAGCTTGTTTTACCCTTTAAAGCTTGCGTATTGAAACATTCTGAATTCAGTACATAACCCAAGTCATCCTCATGAAAATAATGA
Organism: Agrochola macilenta; assembly: GCA_916701695.1. Lineage (NCBI taxonomy): Eukaryota > Metazoa > Arthropoda > Insecta > Lepidoptera > Noctuidae > Agrochola > Agrochola macilenta. Next base: position 2,800,369 of record OU753576.1, read on the forward strand.
TCATCATCTAATTTATTAACAACTTCACTTACTTACTTTTACTTTTTTTTTATTGACAACTTTAGTTGACAGTCGAATGCATCGCAGATTCGCATCGCGCCCGCTCCCCTTCGCTTGTCACCATAGATAATAAATAGTCTTTATGGACAAGTGATGTTGGGACGTCGGGCGAGAATAGATTCATTTATTTATTACTTAGTTTCAGTTTTATTTGTGCTATTTTTTATTATTATTTTTATTGCTTTTTATTTTGGTCTATCCCATAAAGGGATTTATCTAAGTCCGTAGGTGTGTCCCTGACATCACAGTGAGCCCTATCAGAATACCAGCAGCGGCGGTATTTATTTATTTTTAAATATCGCCACATTATGCTAAGATATGCCTTTTTGGCCTCGCACAGGTCGTTATTATTCTGTTAGTTTTTAAATGCTCCTTTTTTATTTTTATTTTTTTATTTTTTATTATTACTTACTGTTTGTATTTCCTGTGCGTGTCCCAATTGTAATATGTTTCTTTAATGATGATGATCATTAATGATAATTCTAATAAATATAATTATAATAATTAATTATCACGCCTGTATTCCCTGAAAGGTTAGGCAGAGGTGTACCTTTAGTACACCCACATTTCGCCAGATATGGTTAAGTCCCATGTAACCGGGGGCGATCAACCATCAACCGGACACAAATCAAGAGTCCGAGCAGCTACTGAGAAATTCCAGATGGAAAAACCTATTAAGGCGAAAGCGTCAGGGCGGCCCGCGAAATTCAACTTTTATTTTTTTGCAATTAAAGGTCAGTATCAGGTTGTATGTTGATTTAAATAAGATTCGCGGCCGTATCAAATATTTATTTATACAATTATAATCACAAAAATCATCAATAAAGTTAGTTAAGTTAAAAGTAGTTCAAGTTCATATAATCCTATTGAATGACTATTTCATGAAATCATGACATTTTAGGATCATTCTCACATAAAAAGTTGTGTTGCAGATTCTAATGATTATTATTTTGTAAAGCCGTAAATGTTACGGTCGCGAATTACACCCAATGAAAACAATGATGTTATTGGAAACTCAAGTTCATGAGTAAAGAATACAATTGGCACATACTAGGTTATACGCATGGCTAGCTATTGCAAAGGAAGGGTATTATTACGAAAACAAGTAGGTATACAATGTAACATGGAATGATATTTTACAAAAATAACTGAAATATAGTTACTGCAGTATTGTTTTAATTTGTCGTCATAACAATACTGCAGTCTGTGTCGTCAAAAACGTATGCAGTTAATTTTAAGTCAGTATTTTTTTTACCCCGACGCACATCATTACAATTTTCTTGAAGAAATTATCTTGAATAAATTGTAATGAAGTGCGTAAGTACCTACTAAATATTAACTGCATCCGTTTTTGGTTGCAAATGATCAATTAAAAAATACTGCTAAATACATAATATGCAGTTATTTTACAATGTTTTCAAATAACAGTGTTAATAGGTATGGGAGGACAGTGTAGGCCTGTCAACAAGTACCACATTCTTAAGAAAATAGGAAATGGCCAACAAATCGAAACATCTATGAGTCTACAAGACTATGAGCCCACCTTGACACCCTTAACCACATTTACAACACCCTCAAGAATAGGTCACATAACTATTTACTCAAATCTCACCAGTATACCTACCGAAACATGAATAATTAAATGATTTCATATTATTTACTGGACTCTACGCGTTAGCCCCCTTCTTACAAGTCGTTGCGAAAATATTAGGAGCGCGGGCGCCTGCGAATGTGCGCGACAGTTGAGCTGAGTGCCTAGGAGCGATGTGGTGGTTCATAGTGTTCTGTGTAGTTGGTGCTTTAGGGCAAAATGTTACCAAAAGAGGTAAGGTGTAAGATTTTTTTTAATAATAGAATGCATGTCTAGGAAAAGAAGAGATGTATGTTTTTTTTTTTTAATGTAAATTTTTGGTATTGTCAATTTTAGGCCATTTTTATTATCAGACAGTACGGTTAAATAATTCATTATATTACAATTACCTATGCAATTGATATGAATTTTTTATCGGGAAGCAGTCCAAAGATTTTTTTTTTTACAATTTCTGTTTTAGTAATGTCTCTCAAAACCATTAATTCTGACGACATAATAGTCATGTCTATCTTTCAAGAGTAACGTACAAACTTTTATTTAGGTTACTACCCTCCTACCCAAACTCAGGTTTGTTGCGAAAATATTAGAACCGCGGCGCAGCGCTTGCGCTGTCCGCGCGACAGTTTAATTAAGTTCATAGGAACGATGTGGTGGTTCATAGTGTTCTGTGTAGTTAGTGCATTAGGACAAAATGTTACCAAAAGAGGTATGAAAAAAGTTTTTTAACAAAATTCAGGATATCTTTAAAGAACTAGGTAAAACAATATCAATGTTTTTGTATTTTTTTGTGAGTTTTTTCAATGTTGTGGCTAATTTTTTTGGGCAGGCAAGGCATTTGTAGATTTTATTAAATGTAGCTATTTAGTTATATTTTTTTTCGAAACGCGATAGTTTTCTTTTTATAAAAGACACTGCTTAGTGTCTTTCGAAACCTACGATTTTCAAGAAATCATCCAAAGCTCGCATTAAATGATAAAACAATAATAATGTAACCAGGATTTTGTATCAACTGAATTTAAGAGAGCTGACCTACTCCTTGATATTTCAAAAGTGCCTGTAAAGGGTTTAAATAAAATAAATGCTTTAACTTTGAAGATTGGGACATCAGATAATTAAATAAGGAATATAGTAGGTACTTAGTTTGCGTGAAATAAATGTTATGAAAATAAGGTAATATTTCCTTGCGGTTCCACCCGTATAAGTCACAAGCCCGTGGGAATATCGGGATAAAATGTATCCTATGCCCTAATTCAGGTCATGGTTTACCCATATGCCTAATTACATCCAAATCCATTCAGCCGTTTCAGCGTGAAAGCATTACAAACAAACAAATAAACTCACTTTCGAATTTACAATATTAGTTAGGATTTAAAAGCCGAATTTCAGTAACTACTGCATTGTTTTTTACAGTTTCGGTAGTAATATCAAAACCTATGAATTTCTACATGTAGGGTTGTTGAAAAACATTTGAAACTGGAATTCGAGAACGTTGGTTATTACTTTTTATGACTGGACTTGTTCACCATTTACTTTTTGGTTATCAGGAGTGAGGCCCTGTGTAGACACACGTTTATCTTGCCGTGAAAAATTACGGTTTATTCACCGTGCGTAGGCACGGTCGTCAGTGTTGTATGGATCACTATGGAAGCTTGTTGACCGACACGTTTTTCTACGGCACGGTTTATACGCCGTACAACTGTAAAGAAACCGTGCCGTATACAAAGGGCCTGACCCATTTTTTTTTTGACAACACTATTTATGTGGTGGCTATTTCTGTGACTTATCGACAATTTCAATCAATGTGTGTCTAGTTCCATTGTTATTTTTTTCGTTTCAATAATAGCAATACGACCCATTGTGACCAATTTAATTGTGACCATTCCGTGTGACCTGCAACTGTAAGTGATTTTTTATCGACACGCAAGTCTTGCCTGCGCCTAACATTAAATGCTATGTCAGGATAATGTGTTAAAAAGATTATATTATTAGATGAATCTTAACATGATATAACATCACGCGTGTATTACTCAAATGGATAGGCAGAAGTGCACCTATAGTACACTCATATTCTCAGTAGCATTCCATTCTCTGGATTAGTGAGGGTTGATGCCAATAGGCTCGCCCCCTATCATGGGACTTAAACATAACTGGCGAAATGTGGGTGTACTGTAGGTACACCACTGCCTAACCCTTCGGGGGCAAGCGTGAATCAGCCAACAATGTTCCCACTGCTGGGACACAGAAAGAAAAATAAGTTTATTTGCCATAGAAACACGGCACACAGGCCTCCTCTCTTCGCAGCCCCAGTGTGGGTTAGTAGATATATCACATGTCTTCGATTTTTTGGTTTTAGGACATGCCGATTTTCTCACGATGTTTTCCTTCTCCGTTTTGAGAGCAGTGGTGATGAAATGATTTACTCAAAGTAAAGCGCCTGGTTAGGTTCGAACCCACGATCCATAACTCTTAGATCGGGAACGTTACCACTGGACCACCACTATTTTAATTAAGTGCCCAACGTTTAATAATTATAAGATTGTAGACAATTGAATGACGATTCTTGACGATGTATCTTGACATCTTTTTGAGACCGACAGTAACTACTACCTATTGCATATTTCGTGCAATAGACCAAAATAATATTGATCAATGTACTGTGCAATGAGCTGGCGCGTTGGATATTTCTTTTTCGGTAATTTCATTGTCATTGGCTATTTACTTATTATTTTCTTCTTTTTTAAGATTTACTAAGTGACCCAATTTTGTCATAGTTTTTGTTATATCAGCTGTTGTAATTTTTTTTTGTTATATTCTGTAAATTGCTCTAACAAAGGTGCACAGAGGTAAAATGATTTCTAGGCTCCAAAGTAAAAATGGTCCCAAACAAATAATAAGTAACATTAATCATAATATCACGCCTGTTCTCCCAGAGGGTAAGGCAGAGATGACCTACATTTCGCCAGTTATGTTTAAGTACCACGGGACCCAAGCGAGCCTATTGCCATCAACCGGGTAAAAATCCGGACCTTAGGCTGCTATTGAGAAATTCCTGATGGAAAACCGAATAACACTTTGCCAGAATCGAACCCAGGACCTCTTTCTCAGCATGCAGTACACTTGCGACCCTACACCAACGCGGCAGTCGATAATATGTAGCGTCTGTCTGTTTTCATGTATGTTTCACTTTACATAATCTTAACTGTTTTGAAAACTATCATCACAGCATTTGATCCAACTGTATAACATTCTGCAAATATAAATTATCAAAACAATAAACCTATTTTTTTAGCGTTCTGTACCCGATAGGTGCCAAACGGAACCCTATTACTAAGCCTCGGCTGTCCGTCTGTCTGTCTGTCTGTCAGCGAGCTGTATCTCATGAACCGTAATAGGTAGACAGTTGAAAACTTCACAGATATGCATTTCTATTGCCGCTATAACAACAAAAAATAAAAAAATAAAATGAAAGGGAGTACCTACAATGTCGTTCATTTTGAAAAAAAAAAAAAAAACTAACCGTGGCATGTGGAGTGTCATTGTCTAGAATTCATCGAGTAGGGAACAATTTCTTTTTATCTTTCAAAATTATGACATAGGCGGCCGTAAAAGTTGGCAGTTGTAGACCATTTTTGTACGAGCTTTACCGCAACAACTAAACAAGTCAGGAATTTGAAACTTCTATTTATTATGAACTATATTTACTGTATAATATCAGGAAATACAAAAAACGCCGATTCATAAGGAATTTTATTTAAATATGGGTGAGTTTCTGCAACTGAAAAATAACTTTGTAATTCATAGTACCATTATGAAATACAAATTAATCCTTGCGATTTTGTTAATTTAAGATAACAAATAATAATATACGAAATAAAATATATATAATACTAAATGAAGCTTTAAAAAAAAACAAGTAAAAATATATTAAACCGAATTTATTAATAAACTCCAGCTGTAACTAAAGTAGAAGAATGAACTAAAGCAGAGACAGGTGTAGGAGCAGCTATAGCTGCTAGTAACCAAGATCTAAAGGGAATCTAAACGAAGACGCATAGTACGAGTATGAATGTATGTTTTATTTCGTTTAGTACTAAGAAAATAAATATTTTTTGTTAGAAAGAGTTAACATTCAGAACTGGCATTCGTAGATCTTTGACAGTCGCAAAAGGTAGTCAGAAGGCCGAAAGTCTGACAACCAGTCAACGCTAGCTGCGCTTGCTGCGGTTGGTTTGTGGCTGGATCACCATCCATTACGTATCGAGATCCCTTCGTGCCTCGGAAAACACATTAAGCCATTTTAGTCCCGGCTGTCATTCGTAGATCGTTGACAGTCATAATGAGTAGTCAGAAGCCCGAAAGTCTGACAACCAATTTTGCCAAGGGGTCACTTGGTGGTGGGGGTCAGATAGGCAGTGGCTCCTTGTCAAATACTGGTATTCAGATGCATCCGGTTAGACTGGAAACCAACCCCAACGTCGATGGTGGAAAAAGGCAGACAGATTATGTTTATACGTTAGAAAAAACTTATCAAAATAACAAAACAAAGCAAAATTAGGTACCCACTAAATATTATATTGTACACCTTAAAAATAACCGACTTCCTTGAAAATAACTGTTTATTTTCAACAAAGTCGATAGATACTAATTAACGGATACTCTAGCACTTAGGTTTCATCTATTATAATTAAAGCACTAAACTAATAATTAAAGAAAATTGCGAGTTAATTAAACGTGCGTGGCGTTTCCTTGCGTGTATGAGCCATTCAAGTCAATCAGCCTGCCTTTCCGCCAGCTATGTTGGGGTCGGCTTCCAATCTAACGGGATGCAGCTGAATAAAAGTATTTTACATAGAGCGACTGCCTATCTGACCTCTACAACCCAGTTACGTTACACGATACCCCTTCGTAAGACTGGTTGTCAGACTTTCGGGTTTCTGACTACCCGTAATGACTATAAAAGATCTACGATGAAAGCCAAGACTCACGGCTCAGAAAACCCGTTGGGTTTTCAGAGGCACGGTATGTAATGGTGAACCACCCACGTACTGACCGCGACAAGCGTACAACTCAACGTTTGATCGTCCCTTGCGGCTGTTATAATTTAACAATGAGCCCACGCTATAAGCCATTCATTTATATAAATAAATGCAGATCCGAAAATGGAATTGCTATTTACATAATCGTGTAATGAGATTCTCATGTTGTGCTTAAAATGCATGGAATCTCTGTATATTATGTTCAAGTATAATATAGTCTGAATTCTGTCGTAAATGATGTTCAGATTTTAAAGGGATTGTTGCTTTAACAGACGTTATTTGGTTTGTGATACTAAGCTCCGCCTGAGCGTTGCATATTATATATTTAAATCCTTGTTTCAAATTGATGATATTCCCACGTAAACAAAAATCAACTTTATTTATGCGAGCGTTAAAGCTCCGTGCACGAATAAAACCCTTTTTCGTCAATAGATTTCTTACCTGTGTAAGTATAAAAGTACAGTTTTCATGATGCTAACCCATTCGTTTCCGTCACAGCACCTGTTAATACTCGTAGTAGCATCATTTCGCCTTTGATTTCCTTAATGAAGATATTGTATAATCATAAAATAAAATTTCGATTTTATTTCAAGGAAAAAAATAAGGAAATTTTTTGATATGGTTTGCTACTTAGGAAAAATACATTACTGACAGGGTTTAAAACAAAAAAGTTTTTTTCAACATTATTTTTCTGCTATATTTTGTAGAAGTTGAAAAAAGTGGTTCAACCAAATGCAATTAGACCATATAACGATGTTGATGATATTTTTAAATGTTCAAAATCAAAAGCAGTTTCTTGTTAAAAAATGATCAAACGTCTCGCGTAATTTTTCGGAAATCTTGTTGCGAATATTAGTGATTTTCCATGAATACTTAACTTTTTTTTAAACCCCTTTCACATGCAAAACAAAGAACTCGGCTTTTCAAATCACAATTGGTTTAAATTCTTTTGCCCTTTCTCACAGCTAATGGAAAAAATTTATCAAAATCAGTTGAATTCATGCACGGCCTCTTAAAATGATATCAGAATGACTAATACTATTAAAACAGTCCATAAAATGTTTGAAGTTGTTGCGTAAACTGAACTCTATAGTGTTAAAGTTATTTTTACAAAAACAAATATTTGTTTACAGTTTTGAAAACTAGATTTCTATATAAATATATAGTTATATAATAATAATCTTTATTACATAAGAAGTGGTTACAAATTGTGTGAAGTCCTTGACACTTGTGTTAGGTGGTTAGCCTGTGTTACAAGAGCCAGTGCCCTCTCCCGGGAGTAAATACTATTGAAAACTTATGCAAAGGAGAAATAAAAAAAAGACAAAACAATAAAAAATGGTTAGAAATAGCCTGTAATGGTGATTGAGTGTTTGCGTTTAGTGTGAGTGTTTGCGTTTAGTGTGAGTGTGTGTGTGTCTGTAAATGGAATTGAATGTTGATTAGGATCTCGAGTAATGGTAATTTGAATGCCTCTCGTAGTATACATAGAATTGAAATCTCGTAGTGTAACGAAAGAGTTATTAGAATATGCTCTGTTTCTTCGTAACTTAGGGACAGTAGCCATGGCTTAAGATTCTGCTTGACCTTATGACCTAATGACAATCATATTAATATAAATCTACAAAAACAACTCTGTAATGGACATTAACTAGAGGAAAAAATAAACATCAGCGTTTGCCGACCTTGCTATCTAGCCGGATGCAGCTGAATACCCGTATTTTATATGCAACGACTGCCTATCTGACCACCACAGCCTAGTTACTGGATAACACGGCCCCCTTGTGTTTGTAAATGTTAACATTTCTGCTTCAATCTGCCTAGCCTTTTCCCAACTATGTTGGGGTCGGCTTCCAGTCTAACCGGATGCAGCTGAATACCAGTATTTTACATGGAGCGACTGCCTATCTGACCTCCACAATCCTGTAACTAGGTAATACGATACCCCTTGGTAAGACTGGTGTCAGACTTTCGGGCTTCTGACGACTCGTAACGACTGTCAAAGATCCACGAATGACAGCCGGGACCATCGACTTAACGTGCTTTCCGAGGCACGGAGGATTCTCGGTATGTAAAGATGGTCACCCATCCACTGACCAACCCCGGCAAGCGTAGCTTAACCTGATGGATCGACCAGTGCGGCTGTTGTTACTTAGCCACGAGCTCCTGCGTTAACATTTCTGCTTGATGGCTATTTTAAATTGTTTATTTATTGAGTATTATACCAGTAGGCTGTATGATTTCGTATACCGTATACAACTATAAAATTTCTAGAAATGGACCAACTAACGTAATTTCTAGTTATTTGAGATTTAATTAGGTGTTTCATACGGAAAGTACCTAGTACTGGTCGCCGGTCTATTACGTACACTATTGCTAAATAAGATCACCGGTTTATTCAAACTACTACTTCATTGAGCTCCTTAAGTTCTGAGTTGAGCTACACGATTACTGACAAATGCTTGCACTGACTGGACAGTTCCACTCAAATCTGTGTGGTTCTTTCCTCAAAAGACCATTTCAGACGCTAATCTTTATGGTCGTCACATGATCTCCCCAAATTATGTCTGCACTTTAAAACAGACTTTGACCCCTGAGTTTGATTCGCTATTTCTTTTCCGCTTGAACTAGAATGTAAGAATTGGTGATCAAATAGATCACCAATTCTTACATTCTAGTTCTGCCTATTAAATAATAATAATACCAGCCTTTTAATGTCCCACTGAGGCCTCTTCTCATACAGAGAAGGTACGAGCTTTAATCACCACGCTTGCTCAAGACGGGTTGGTGATTTCAGACTTATTTAACAATAAGTCCAGGTTTCCTCACGATGCATTTCCTTCACCCTCGTCAGTAATGTCCAAGATAAACTCAGTAAGTACATAAGAAAGAAGTTCTGTCGGCTTAAAAATATTACGATAACTTATCACCTTTTTACAAGGTTATTGACCTTGTATCTGTACCTAATCCTGCACGAAAACATGGGTTGTTACCAAACTAATTTCGGCCTTGTACTATATTTTACAATATTTACTTACATACTTAAATTATTTCGTCAATATTTACTATAATAATTTCATAACAATACTAGCCTCGGGGTAAACGACATTACATAAAGAATCATGTCGTCATGATTCAATTCTTTACCTTTTTTTTAAATATTTTATAATGTCAACAGTTTAATGTTTAGTCATAATCGGCTTAATGTTGTCGTAAATAAGTAATGATTAATTATTGTGTTGGTAACACTTCTATGTTGACTATGCTCGGAAGGGTTTTGTCTTCGTAATAAATACTATAGTTTGGCAAAAGTGTTACAAATATTTAACGAGAAATATTCGCATAGGATTCGTTTGGTTTACACATTCACACGTTCGGAACATTCAATTCGGCAGCATTTGTTGATTAACAAAGCCGACCCGAAGCAATTGCTACCCATATTCGGCTAACATTCGGTAAACATTCGACTAGTACCGAGTCGTTAAACTTCGTTAAGCTTATACCCTCGCTGAATCATGTTCGGATCGGCTCGGCACAATTCAAGCTATGTATTTCGAACGGCTTTTATTTATTTTATTTTATTGTATTTTGGTGGCTCACAGCTATCAATACAGAAGTAACAGTGAGGTAATAGGAACGACGCCTTGGTAAAAAAAAAAAAACTAATTAGTCTGTCAGTCAGATAATAAAAAAATGGGTCTCGCTTGTTTCATCGAAAAGAAATTGCCAAATTATCACTTCCCAAACAATTTTCCGCATAATTTCATTTGCCAAATTATTACTTAGCCAAAAAATCTCTTCCCAAATAATTGTAACGCAAACCTAATGTTTTGCAAGTGAACGTTTAAACAATAACTTGTTTACCAACTAGTACTTTTACCAATTTTTATTTAGTCAAATATTTCAGTTGGAATAACTTATTTTACGCAAAATAAAGACGTTTTATTACAAGGATGTTTTTTCCACTTGGGACAAATTCTAAACAGGTAATAATAATATTAATTTATATTAGACAAAAAGTTTTTTTTTTTAGTTAGTAGCATTTTTTTAAATAATTAATCTCGGGTAGCCTGTTTTTGTCCATATTTTTTTTCTATATAATCTAGTAATTTCTGGCACTCGCCGGCCGCTCCCGCGGCACCGCTCGCTACGCTCGCTCGGCTCGTGCGTAGGAGGTCAAAGTTTTAACCTAACCTAACCATTTTTTTTAAATTATTAACCTACTCTAACTAGTTCCATAACTAACTGACCAAACGTTTATTGTCTAAAGATTGTTTGCTGTAATAAATTATTTGATTAAAGACCAAATGGCTAAATGGCATTATCCTTGATAATATTCTGCCAAGTAAAAATTTGACCAAATGAAAATGTTCGTACTAAAATCATTCTAAACATTGCATTGGTATAAAAAAAGGTTACTAAAATTTGTTTGGGTAGTGAAATTTGGGCAAAATCTTTTCGGTAAAACGGCAGGCTCCCTAAAAAAATATTATACACGTATTTTTTGCTTTAACATGTTAATAAAAACATACTTAGATAAAACGCATTTTAGGTTGGGGTGTGGGGGTCGCTACGTCACTAGTATAAAATCTACATACTCGTGACGTCATGGCACATTTTACTTCAATGTATCGCCGTAATCTTTAGATTACGTAAAAAAAGAAAAAATACGTGTCCAATTTTTTTTTATAATCTCAAAGATGGACAAAAAAAATTTTGTCTTCATCCTTATTGACGACAAGTCATTTACAAGCCTCCACAGTTAGCAATATACTATTGTTGTACAAATGTTCAAATTGATTAACTATTCGTAAACTATAACACTAAGTATAACTTTAAATCTTTTTATAGGCAAAGTTGCATGCGCAACCGCTATTACAATACATCAGAAACAATAATAAAGTGTTTGGATAAAACAGTAGAAATGGACGCTAAACTGCTTGCAAACAAATCGATTGAGGGGTGTTTATTCTTAACAATTTGATTAAATACTTTGACTGAGCGAATTATATAAGAATTAGTACGGTAAACTGTGCGAGCGTAAAGAGCATGAAGAAGATTTCTCAAACGAGAATGTCGAGGTGGAACATTCAGAGACAGCTTAGATAGAAATCTAGTACATATATATCCTTGATTGTGCTATTTTTACTAGGAACCGTAAGTCAGATATATTTCTCCGAGTTACAAGTGGAATCCCAAACATAATAATACAAATACACGGATGCTGTTTCATACAAAAATGCAATAATTACCCGATGAAAATAAATTAAACATAAGTTTTTTTTTTTTCTATTTCTTAGTTGGTCCCATAGTGAAAGTTGTTTATAATCATGAGTATTTTCACCTACTGAAAGGCAGTGATTTAAAAATCATCGTGTATAAATTATTTTCGATTTTGACATTCGGCTCTGCCGAATTACGCCGAACAAGTGTGTAGCACGCCTTACTTCCTCACTAAATATGGCTTACTACTGCTTCGTTTTGATTAATGGCCAATTCCTATAATTTACGGACCGTTATTGGTTAAAATTAAGACTCCAATAATAAAGCAAAGACCTCATAGCTATACATAAAAGACTCTCCCATATAGAAGTAGCTATCACAGGTAAAATTTGTTTTCGAATCTATTTATGTGCCCAGTTTGACATTAAAAATGCTAATTAATTTTATTAATGTATTTATATTTTATATAGAATCTTTTCTATTATGTAAATGTGAGAACGCTGTAGGCTTAGTGGACTGTAGATTTATTGACCATCTTCTATTTTGTTAAGTACCTGGTACTTGTTGAAATACCTACCCTGTCCTCCCATACCGTACCTATTAATACTGTTATCTGAAAATATTATAAAGGCCAATTATTTTTAAAAGAGTAACCGTGGAGTTTCTTGCCAGCTCTTCTCCATAGGAAACGACCAGTTGGAACCGTGCACCTAGCTTCTGACGTTTCATAAGTGCCCAAGGAGGATTATGTGAAATAAAATATTTTGAATAGAATTGAATTGTAAAAGGATTCGTTTTTCGTTTATAGGAACCGAGCATATGGCGTCAACTTGTGTTCTTTTTTATTTTGTGTTATTTCTTTGCGTCATGTTTACCGCAAATAAATGTATTTTCATTCTTTCTTTCTTTCTTAAAAATGGATAGAATTGACGTTCTATCAAAAAGTTCATGTGAATCCTATTGAAAATTAATGTAGAAAACGAAACGTTTTTTAAGCGATTACCATTTTTTTGGGCCCTTCTTTTCCGGATCAGGCAGATAGATAAAATATCCGGATTTCAATAGAAACACATATTCAATAAAAACAAGTTCAAAACATATTTTTTATTTGATATACTGATGAGTTTTGGCAACGAAATAAAACGAAATAAATAATATACAAGGAAAATTAAAATTATTAGCATTTTGAATGTCACAAATGTTTGCGTCATAATGCATTTCCAGTTAATAATGTTTCCATTTGTATTTAATTAAGAGCCCTCTTACATTTCGGCGCTGCGCTAAAGCATTCTTGCGATACTGAGCGCACATTGCCGGCGCAGTGAAATATATGGTACTTTTATTTTATTCATAAAAAAATAGAAATAGCAATAAAAAAAAATAAAAAAATTGTTTGTTATTAAGCAAATGTTGGAGATTATTTTAGTATAAATACTACGTACGAAAATGATGTAGACCTTCGGTTATTCAGACTTGTTTCCAAACCTTTTTAGTAGAAAATTCAATTTGGTCCAGTATTTTTTTCTTTAAATAAAAGTCATATAACAAAAATGTATTCTATTATTATAAAAGTATGGGATATGTTTAATATGAGAAAAATTGTTTTGATAACTTATATTCAACAGAATCCACAAATTAGAGCTCTCAAATGAGCTCTACATGAGTTTTTGCCAAAACATGCATCAGGAGAACGATTATTGCTAGATAGATAAATAAATAAATAATGAAAAAATCGCTTTATTATTATTGTAGAAGAGAAAACGAACTATTTTTACCAAGTAATTGTTATTTATACTAACCAACGAATAGTATTCAATTTCAACGAGGAAATCATGCATCTACGCGCATTTTTGTAATAGGCCCCTTAACATTTTAAGGCGAATCACTAACCTTATAAAAATCAAACTGATACCCGAGTTGGTCTCTCCGGAAAATATGAATTTATTTATTGTTATTAATACATTCAAACATTATTTTATATATAAAATTACTAAGTTAATAATAATTTTAACATTTAGCAAATAGTTCAACCAAAAATTTCTTACGACAAGGTCTCATCACAACCTTTTCAAACCACAGTCTCAAACACATCACTTAATAACTATAAGTCCTAGGGTTATAACCTCTACCAGCAACCTTGTTATCGATCCAATCTCTTAAAATGGATACATCAACGTACACACCAGGAGTACCATCGTCCCCACAGCCGATACCCCAAGCTACGATGCCGCTTTGGACATAACGGTCCTGTTCGTAATCAATAGGACAAGATAAAGGTGCACCACCATCTCCTCTACAAGTATCCTTGCCGAGTTCTCCTCCAGCACACATGAAAGAAGAATGTAGTTGAAAATGCTTGCCAAGACGGGTTCTCCGAAGAGCTGCTTGACAGTCATCGCGACTTACCACAGGCAAGTCAACCTTCTTCAGAATAACTTGGTACCGTCCATCTCCGTTGAATTTGTCCTTACCCCAGCCTGTAGCTATACACCGCGTGTTCTCTCTTTGAAGACTACGAGCGGGTGGTAAACAGGCCACTCCTACATTAGGAGCTAATTCCATTGGTTTATCTAGGAAGACGACCGCGATATCGTAGAAGGCGGTTTTTTCAATAAAATCCTTATGTATCTCAACTGAAGTTACGTCCCTTTCTTGGTACGGATAGATCTCTGTGGTTCTCTGTGTGTCCCATTCTCCTGCCCTGACCTTCAAATTTTTGCCGCTGGTGACATAGTGAGCTACAGTTAAAACCACGCTTGGATGGATAAGGGAACCTCCTCCAACGTATATCATGAGGCTGCTGCAGCTTGGACCATCATCTAATGGCTCAATTTTGAGTATAGCTACCATCCAAGGAATCTCACCGAATTTTGCAAATTTTTTGTTAGTACTTGGGTTTTGTAAATCGACACCGTTTGGGTTGGCCCAGCCGCATCCCTCACGCTGACCAGGTTTAGACAGACGTTGAAGAGCACGATTAGAAGGAATTTCATCCCAATTTGATCCAGTTTGGATTGGCAGCATGGTTGGGTTCTGTCCCTGATTTTTTAACAGACGTTGAAGAGGACGATTAGAAGGAATTTCATACCAATTTGATCCAGTTTTGATTGGAGACACGATTGGGTTCCGTCCCTGAGTTTTAGACAAACGTTGAAGAGGACGTTTAGGAGGAATTTCGTCCCAAGTTGATCCAGGTTGGATTGGAGGCACAATCGGGTTCCTTCCCTGAATTTTGATTTGATTGGTAGTAACCTGTTGTTTAGGGCCATACATCTGGGTCAGCATTGTAATAAGGTCTTCGTTACTCTGGCAATGAACTAAACCCACCAACAGGAGTATGGGTAGTGTTTTCAACATATTAACGTCCAGGAAGAATCTTCAATTAAAAGTTTGCACTGTTATATCACAATATTTCACTAAAACTATCACAAAATGTTCTCTAGTAGCCGGTTTGTTTGTATTTTTGGAACGTATTATCCTCACTAGACTAGTTCGTTCGACGACCTGCATAGGTCAAGTTTCAACTCAAACTGGATGCGACTCAGCTGCTGATGCTGGTAAACGTCATATTATTATTAAAAATCTTTATTATTAAATACTTAATTTATACATGACTTGAATGACTTGTTTGGTAGGAAGGTCGCTATTGCTGGGATTTTCCATCAGAAATTTCTCAGTAGCAGCCCGAAGTTTTCTGCTTGTGCCATGAGTATAGAGGTATGATGAACAGGGTGTAAAGTTCATTCATCCTCCATGGAAAAGGGAGGATCTTCCAACCAGACGGGAGTTGTGTCTGAAGGGCTACTGCCCGGCGATTGATGTCGGGACGTTGTTTATGTGCTAGTCGCACGGTAAACTTTGCTTGCACGATGCAGGAGTTTGAGTGAAGTCAGTCAGTCAGTCAGTCAGTGTGATGCGTAGTTCGCATGTGACAATGTAGATGCTGCACAATGGCAATTGGCTCGCCCATAATATTTGTGAGTTAAACATAACTGGCGAGATGTATGCATGACACTGTTAAAAAACTGTAACTTTTTGAGCTTCCCGACACTTTTGATACGTAACGAAAGTGTTGTGACCGTGGATCGTGAACTTCGTTCCTTCGTCCTTCTTCGTCCCACAATTCCTCTGGTTTTAATTAATTGTAAACATACACGGCCAACCCGCTCCTTGCACGGGTACAATGGTGACATGACATTTCAAAACATCGAGATTTCTATGACGAATGTATCAACGATTCGAGAACAAGAAAAAAACATATTTATGTAAATATATGATGAAGAAATTTGCATCAAAATCTGTTGTTTTTGTTTTATACTCGTAGTATTTGTGTTTAGATATAGATGTATAACTAACTGACTCGTTGTGCTAGTGGTCGTTAGAGCCACAGCTGAATTAGGATATCAAGATTCGATTGTGGTTTGGGCAGTGTTTGGGTTTTTCTAATCCATTTAAATATACTTACGATAGACGGGACAAAGTAAACAACATCAAAATCGACTTGTAATTACCTACAAGTAGAACCTCGGTCAGTTTTATACAATATGTAAAAAAAAACCCTGGCCGATCTGACAGGGATTTAAAGGTACTGCAATGACGTTACCTAAAAGTAATAAAAAATCTTATTATTATTGAAAAAAAAAAAGTTAAATCGCATTTTTTGTACCAAAATTACCCCAAATACATTAAAAATTTGCAAATTTTCAACATGGGTAATAACTTCATAAGTTATGACTTGTTGACGCTAAGCGACGCCCCCCCGCGCTGGTAAAAACCCGGTAAAATTCCCCATTGAAAAAAAAAATTGTCGTATTATTTTTTTCTTTTTTTCCATAAAGTTTTCACATAAATAGAATCTCAACCAACAACACCGTCACGGATCGGACAGGGGTTTTTTACATGTTGTATGTCTACTATGTCTCGTGACATACGCCCCACATGACATCACACCTGTATTCCCCGAAGGGCTAGGCAGAGGTGAGCTTATAGTACATGTATGGTATATATAGTACATATATGGTCTCCGCAGACGCGATTCTCTAAGGGAACTGTTTAAAGATATTAACATCATGACGGTACCTTGTCAATATATCTATGAAAACATCATGTACGTTAGTAAAAATCTAAGTCTTTTCAGTAAAAGAGGTGATAGACACAATTATAGCACTAGAAATAGGGACCAATTAGTTCAACCGGGTAAAGTAGACTCAACCTTCATGGGGTACTGTTTAAAATGTTACAATAAAATACCTCCCCACATACTCCAATTGAATGAAAGGAATTTTAAATCTTGTATAAAACGCACACTATGCTGACAAGCATATTATAAGTTGGGGGATTACATCGTTGACAAAAATGCTTGACTCAACGCTGGTCCAGCTCCACAAGGCGCATAAACTAATTGATTGGCATTCGAAAATATTGTTGGAGCTGCTGAAGATTGTAGGACTATCTTTAGATTGTATAAATTCAATTTCATAGTATTATATAATTGCATAGCACATGTGTGAGCACTATGTACCTACTTTAAAGCTACCATTTACTGGGTACGTCTTTCATTGACCTAAATGTGCCCTTGCGGCTGAGAGTATGTCATGCTCACTCAAATGTCTCGCTGGTGGTGGCGTGTGTGTTGGATCATAAAGTTCCCTTCAAAATGGTTGAGCTAAATGGTGCTGATCCATGCGTCATGTTCGTGAACGGGCGCCGTCAGTGGGGACTGGTCATCTCTTAGCTGCCAAGGCTTATTTTGAATTTATTTTAATTTTTGAATTGTTTTTTTTCTTTATTACGGATGCTTTTAACGTGCACGTCTCTCTACATTATTCTCACATGTATAATTACAACATGAATGATGTAACCAATATTTTGTAACAATATTCTGATTTAAAAGAGTGTCCGTGGAGTTTCTTGCCCGTTCTTCTCCATAGGAACCTACTACGCGTTGGAATGGGCAACTAGCTTCATATTTCTGACTGACCGACCCCTTGACAATTCAAAAGTGCCTGTAATTGGTTTATTTGAAATAAATGCTTTGAGTTTGAGTTTGAGTTTGAGTACACCCACGACAAAAAATTACTTTCGAAGAAAGAAAATATCCCGAGTAGCAGTATGGTATTGCAAGTCTGCTAGTGCTGAAAACAATGGACGTAAAACTACGGTTTATTGTCGTTACTATTATGCAATTTACCCAGTACCTATTGAGATAAAAAAAAAACTTCGATGTGTCAAATAGTTTATTCTGTAATTTTGCTTTATTACGCTAGATGGCGTTACTGAGACATAGGATCACAATTTTTCTATGAAATTCTTCTGATAGCCTCACTATAATATCTTAAATCTGTTTGAGTTTTTATCTGGTATTTCTCAGTAGCAGTCTAGATTTGCACAGATAATAGTAGAAATGACAAGTAAACTTTCACAAATCATCGCCACAAAGGCCTTATTTAGAGGAATCATAACAAGCTCATTAATCAAACCTACAACCTGTTTCAAGGCCAATCGGTTTCCAGAATAGTTTATGTAATGTTAAATCTTATTTTAGCTATTGTAGGTAATTGATTTAGCGTGCTCGGTTCGTGCGCGTGCGCTGGTGTGGCGCCTTTAGGGCGGTAATCATAAACTATGACGTTTTCACTTGTACCTGTAAAAACATTTCCTTTGCAGATGCTACATTATTTTCCTTTCCGGCCATCTGGTAGGGTACATAATTATCTTGTTAGCCCTGGAAAATTATCTATTAGTCCTGATTGATGGCCCAATAGAAGAGAATTATCCTCATCTTGCAGAAATAACTTTGTTATTTATAGTTTTTTTGTTTTCTTTTGTGATATACATACAAACTTATTAATCAAAATCAATATTTATCCCGACTACGGAACCCTTCACATTACGTGTTCTATGCACTTGGCCGGGTTATTAGAGTTCCGTACCTCAAAAGGAAAAAACGGAACTCTTATAGGGTCACTTCGTTGTCCGTCCGTCAGTCTGTCAAGACCCTTTTTCTCAGGAACGTGTGGAGGTATCAAGTTGAAATTTATATCAAATACGTATGTCTATAGTCCCTTGGAGCTCGCAAAAAATCTAGCTTCTAAGTCAACGCAATAAAAAATATGGCCATATAAGCGACATATTTTGATACTAGTAAATCAAAACCTACAAGGTACTTGTTACCCGTTGACCTAGAATCATGAAATTCGACAAAAAGCAAGGTCTTACAACACAAGTAAAGGAAAAAGTTCGAAAATCGTTAATTTGTAGATTTATCACATATTTTTTTTTTCCAATTACAAACTTACATTTGCAGTTGGATAATTGACCGTGACATATATCGATGTATGGGAGAACATGTTTTTCAAATACAAAGTTAAGTTTTTTTTGGGATAAATTCAACCCAACTACGGAACCCTTCATTGAGCGTGATCCGAGGAGGTTCTCAACTCGGTTGTATTTTTTATTTTACTTGTGGTGTTGCTAGCTACGGAAGGTATTTCATAGAAATACATAGAAACCAGAAGTGTCGCGGCGACACGTCGCCTGCTGCTGCTGCCTGCAGTCGGCTACGGACTTGTACTTTAAGATGTTAGTCCCGGCTGTCATTCGTAGACCTTGACAGTCGTTACGGGTAGTCAGAAGCCCAAAAGTCTGACAACCAGTCTTACCAAATAGTATCGTGTTACTCAGTAACTGGGTTATGGAGGTCAGATCGGCAGTCGCTCCATGTAAATTACTTGTCTTCAGCTGCATTTGGTTGGACTGGTAGCCAACCCCAACGTAGTTGGGAAAAGGCTAGGCAGATAGATTATTTACTAAATAAGTTTATTATCGTGTAAAAAAGTGATTTGTTATGTATATACTCGTACTGAGCACAGCATGTTGTGTACCTAATTATAATTATATTTTTCAAAGCCTTTTGGTAAAATATGCTAACACCAAATTGTATACCGTTGTACTGGCCCATTGCCACATCAGCTTGCCAATTCTGTGGGCTATGCCGTTTTTCTAAAAGGTAATAAAACATTAAATAAACAAACAATAATTGTATATTATTGAAACCTCTGTTTTATTAGATGGTGCATTAATTTTAATTTAAGACAACTATTACAACTGTTAGAAGAAAAAAATCAACAAGTGTTCTTGTTCATTTTTATAGGGATTCCTTTAGAAATTGCGACGGGACAAGTTAGGGTAAGTTAGATCAGGTTCATTAAGCTAGTCAAGAGGAATCTTCCAAGATGGCGGACAGCAGACGTCGATGAAATTAGGGCAAGAATTAATACTAGTGTTATCTATTAATCGATCATTTTTGAATTCACAGAGGTAGTAACTAACGCATTCTCCTTTCTGGCCATCAGGTAGGGTGCATGACTTGTTATCTTTGGAAGTTTCTCTATTAGTCCTGATTAATGGCCCAGTAGAAGCTTGAGTCTTGTCCTTGTCTTGAATGGCCGTTGGTCCAAAAATTTGGGACAGCACTGCATCTATGTATTTAGCTTGGGTTCCGATTGATGGCACGGCAGTTGAACCCTCTATACTGGTTGACGATGCAATTGAAGTTGGAGTTTTGTCCTGGTCTTGATTGACCGTTGCTCCGAAGACCTGGAACAGCGCTGCATCCAGATTATCATCGCAATAAGCTCCTGCCACTAGCAGTAGGATTGGTAGTGTTTTGAACATCTCAACGTCCAGGAACTGTCTCCAAATTCAAAAGTTGCACTAATATCACAAAACTATCACAAGTTTTTTGTTTAACTTATTTTCCTGGTACAAGTCCGTCTGACGCGGCGGGCGGTCGGCTCTCAATACAAACTGGATTTAGCTTAGCTATTTTGTTGTTATGGTCGTTACTTGTTGACCTTATATTATAATTTCTTGTTTATATGTACGAGTATAAACAAAAAATGATAATATAAGCTCAATTATAATATAATTTATAGTATTTTACAGACAAAGATTGAAAAAAATACAGTAAAAATGTATTTCTATAAAGATTCCTTTAGAATTTTCGACAGTGGTTCTGGTTAGGATCGAGCAGGTTTAGCCAACATTTTGTCAAGTTCTTCCCGAGAAATCGTATCGGATACCCGACAACAGATGTCCAGGTATGCATAGCAAACATCGGCTGGATTTTTATTTGTATTTCCATCGGATTTGCAGAGGTAGTAGGGTACACATTTTCTCTCCTGATCATCAAATTGCGCGCATTCCCCGATAGATTCTACCGTGGAAGTCTGAATTTTGTCCTGAGCTTGAATGGCCGAAGATGGCCCGAAGACCTTATCCAGCACTTCATCTAATTTATCATCGCGATATATATTTATCTTACTGCGATAAAGACACTTTAAAAATAAGATACTTTATGTTAGTGGCAGGCCACCAGCAGAAGAATTCATAATATTTTAAACATTTTAAAGACCAGGATTTGTCGACGTTGCACTGTTATTACACGAAATTATCACAAGATGTTCCTACGTAAATTGTTTTATTATATTTAGTTTGAATTTTATTTTCCTTGTATAAACTAGTTTGTTTACTCTTGCGGCTCTCGATTTTATACTGCACACAACTCAGCGCTACCTTTTATAAGGTAGCCGCCATCTTCATATTTTTTACTCTAAAGTTTAAGTGCATGTCGTCCGACACGCACTTCTTTGAAAGGAATTATTATTAGAGCTATTTATAGTGCGGCTATGGCGCAACATAAGCAAAAAACCGGCGAATGGCGTGTCAGACCACGCACAATGAAGGGTTCCGTAGTTGGGATGAATTTATCCCAATAACAAACATAACATTGTAGTTGAAAAACATGTTCTACCATGTGGAATTTATGGGAGAACATGTTTTTGTAACTGCAAATTTGTCGATTATTACTCGTTAACTTGTAGAGCGTAATTAGCTGTAATAGTTTTCTTTTTAATTTCGTTAAATGTATACAGGGTGGATTTTTGAGATGGGGCAGTAAGGGCAGCTGCCTTAATCGTTGTAGCTACAGGAAAACTGTTTTAGGAGACTTTTCTTAACTTTTTGAAACATTTTGATTTGCATTCACAGATT
Source organism: Agrochola macilenta (assembly GCA_916701695.1). Lineage (NCBI taxonomy): Eukaryota > Metazoa > Arthropoda > Insecta > Lepidoptera > Noctuidae > Agrochola > Agrochola macilenta. Next base: position 2,822,332 of record OU753576.1, read on the forward strand.
AAAAAAAAAAATGTAAAAAGGTTTTATTTTTCACTTTTTAGTTGTGGTACCTACCCCACACAAAGTCGAATACCACTACCTGCTATGTAAATAACAGTCACAGGAAGTTATCATCATATCATCCACATATACTAAGTGGGAAGAATAGGTATTATTGAAGCTTACTCAAAAACTATCCCAACAAAGTTAATAAAATTTATATGGGACCAATCCGGGGAAATACCCTTTTAAACAAAAAAAGAGAAATCGAAGGACATATATATAAAAAAAAAAAAAAAACATACATACGCGTCGAACATATAACCTCCTCCTTTTTGGAAGTCGGTTAAAAATGTTCATGATTTTATTTTACATCTTTGTTGGCATGATTAATATGTATACCCATGTCAAATTACAGCTTTCTAGTACTAAGAGTCTCTGAGCTAAGCCGCGGACAGACAGACAGACGGACATGGTGAAACTATACAACTAAAACTAAATATATAACTAATTTTTGACTATGGAACTTTAAAAACGAGTATATTAGAGGTAAAAAAACCTGGAAAGTCGAATGTCAAAAAGAAAACATGTGGCAACCTTCAACTTACATAGGGCCCACGTCGTAGATAGATTTTGGCCCACTCCCACTAATTGGGGAGGAGCCTTAATATTGGGGACATTAAAAGCTGCTTATACATATTTGAGAGAAGCCCGAAAGTGGTTCCGATGACTGAGATGTTATGTGGATTTCCCTATCAAAGTAAAGGTGCATGTTGTGAGGAAAATTTCTTATGAATATAGTGTAGATGGTTGCTGTACATAAATTGGTATAATAAATATAATATGTGATTGTAAACAGTGAGACGTAAAGGGTCCCAGAAATGATCAATTACATTTGTAATTTTTTATTGTAATTGATCGTCGATTGTCAAAAACCAATAAACCAGTCTGAATCTGAACATCTTGTTTGATCGTCAAATCCTATACATACCCACTCAAGATGGCGCAGCCGGTTTTAAAATAAGAACAAATAATTTAGTATTGCAATGTCAGTGTGCCGAGTGCAAGTAACATAAACAGTCAGATTCCACGCGCCAGAACAGTCACAATCAGTGAATTTGCAAGCGCGTCGACATCATGCATTCTGTGTTGCCACCGCCACCGCCATTTAATTTAAATATTAAATAACTCAGCCATCATCAAATCTATTTGCTCCAGTCGCAATTTTAAATAACGTAAAGTTGGGCAGAAAGGATTTGTTACCATCTATATAGTTTAAAATGACGTGATTATTCAGGTGGGGTTATCAAAATAATCGGCAATTGTAACTTAAAATTACATCGTTCATCATAATCATAAAGGACAGCCCAATATAACAGAATTCATAATTGCGGATGTACCTTCTACACCAATAAATTGTTGGCAATTAGTATTCGTGTGAACAATTCAATCTCGTAAAGTTGATATTAAATGTGAGTACAGGTTACGAGGAGATTAAAAACGCAATTATGTGAGAATATTCTGATGTATCCACCGTATCCGTGTATAAACTCCCGGGGCATCATACATACCTTCAAATGTATGATGCCCCGGGAGTTTAAGATAAATTTTGAGAGTACAGCTGCAGCTAACCCTGTACGTAGTCCCGAGTCCGATTGTTAAAGATCTCATTGAGAAGTGAATACTCACTCTCGGAAATGCAGTCCACTACTGCCACCAGCAGGAAGATGGGTAGTGTTTTGAACATCTTACCGTCTAAGAATTGTCTTCCAAGTCAAACATTGCACTTTTATTTCACAAAACTATCACAGGAGTCTAGGACTCTAGGAGTCTTTTTTATGGTTCCGTACCTCATAAGGAAATAACGGAACCCTTATAGGATCACTTTGTTGTCCGTCTGTATGTCTGTCTGTCAGTCTGTCAAGACTCTTTTTCTCAGGAACGCGTGGAGGTAGAGGCCATATTTTATGCAACATATTGACACTCGCAAATAATTAAAAAACTATAGGGTACTTCCCGTTGACCTAGAATCATGAAATTTGGCAAGACGCAAGGTCTCACAGCACAAGTAAAGGAAAAAGTCCGAAAATCGTTAATTTGTTGCTCTATCACCTTTTTTTTTGCGATTACAAACTCATATTTGCAGTTTGAGAATTAACCGTGACTTATACCAATGTTTGGTAAGTTTGGTTTTGGGATAAATTCATTCCAACTACGGAACCCTGCGATCGATGCACTGCGTGGTTCGACATGCTCTTGGCCGGTTTTTTTTTTAATGTCTGAAACTATTTCCTTGTAAAACTAGTTCTCAGGGTAAACAGGATGCGACTCAGCGATGCTACTATTTATGTAGCATTATTTTACATAATTATTTAATTTTGATACATGTATAGACATATATATGATATACCTGTATACCTGCACTTGCTTCCCGTTGTTTTAACGACTTGAAAACAAAAAAAAAAAAAAAACAACAAAAAAAAAAACAAAACATTGAGATTTATTTATTACTTGCATAAAAAACACAACAGATGACGTATATTTAGTAACCTAATCGGCTTAACTGTTCTTAAAGAGTTATAAAGAACCCTGTAAGAAATCGCCACGTGTTTCACCTCTCAACGAGGCATCCTCAGGATGACGATTGACTTGTTGCGAACCCAGACCCGACGTGTTGACACGTCAAGCGTCAAGAGTAGTGTGTGTAAGAACAGTTAATCGGATTAGGTTACTAAATATACGTCGTCTATTGTATTTTAAAATGGATTTCTGCAAAGTCACGCCTGAGTCTATTAACTATTACTTGCAGGTTAGTTTAATATTAATAGGCACAAACCTTCCGGAATAAATTATTTGGAAAGTTTAGAAAAACATCGCGGTCACACAAACAGACACGAAAAGCGAAATAGTTTTATACTATTAAAGATAGATAAATAGAAAGAATATTCTTTATTATGTACACTATAAAATTTACAGATATAAATGTAGTCATTTTACATAGGGTGACACAATGGGCGGTCTTATCGCTAAAAGCGACCTTTTACAGACAACCTTTGGATGGAATAGAATAGAATATTCTTTATTATGTACACCATAAAAATTACAGACATTTTACATAGGGTGACACAATGGGCGGTGGTGGGATGGAATTGGGGTTAAAGTAAGAAGGAGATTCAATACTGCAGGTAGTCAGTGGTGTACCATTTACATATACAATAAATTCATACATACGCAAAGCATATGCTTAGCTATATAAATATATATATATACAATACTAAACATGAAACATGAGCAAGGAACTATAATGTAATGATGATGTTTAAGGAGAGAGGAAGTGTTTTTTACCACACGGGCAAGGCATTCCATAACTGTACTGCTTGAACTGTAAAAGTCTTGTCATAAATGCTGATGGAATGCATTGGTATCTCATCTCAAGTTTTCCGATGACCTCAGATATCTATTATGTGTCATGAAGGAATTGACTTCGTGTCTATCAGCCTGATGGCCCTAAGACATGTCCTCTTTACAGTCTTCTTTTACAGTTGCAGTAGTTTGGTATAGTGAAAGGTGGAAAAAGGAGGGAAAGGGTAGGTAGGTGATGATATCACAAGATATCCTAATGAGTTTTAAGAAAAGCATATTTATTTATATAGCATTTAACATAACATGACAAGTATCACGCCTGTTATTCCCAATTTAAAAAAAATACAAAATAAAACAAACTAAGTATAAAAGAACATTCAGTTTAATTCGAGCATACATTTATTTTAATTTTGGACAAATATAACAATTCTAGAAGAAAAAAATGAATAAAACCATATTTTTATAGGGTTTCCTTTAGAAGTTGCGACGGTTCAAGTTAGGATAGGTCAGGTAAAAAAATTTAATCACCTGCACCTTTAGTATGACAACAATAGAAATGGGTTTTGTCGACGAAAGAATAGACAAAATGACACATAAACAATAACAATCTGTCATTTTGTCTATTCTTCTGTCGACAAAACCCGTTTCTATAGTTGTCATAATAATAAGCGTGCAGGAATCTTGCTAGGTAATGGAAAACAGACGTCAATGTAAGAAGGGCCAGAATTACTTCTAGTGATATCTATTACTCCATCATTTTTGGCCTCACAGAAGTGGTAGGGCACATGACTTGTTACCTTTGAAAGTTTCTCTATTAGCCCTGATTGCTGGATCAATAGAAGCTTGAATCTTGTCCTTGTCTTGAGAGGCCGTTTTCCAAAGATCTGGTAAGGCACTGAATTTATATCATCAGCTGTTATTCCAATGGATGGCACGCATGTTGATTTTTTAAAGTTTCTTCATCAAATGCAATCGTGTCGGATACCAGACAACACTCGTCTAGAAGCTCATCGCATAAACCGACTGTGTTTTCCAAGTTCTTGCAGCGGTAGTAGCGTACACATTTTCTCGGCGGACCATCAACTAGCGCACATTCCTTGTCCCAATTTTCAGATACCGTGACATCTTCAAATTCCGTGTAATCATCAGATTCCGTGTCATCTTTAGAGGTTTCTCTGTAAGACCTGATTAATGGTGCTTTAGAGGTCTGAATTTTGTCCTGGGCTCGAGTAACCGGAGTATACCCGAAGAACTTTTCTAGCGCTTCCTCTAATTCATCATCGCAGTAAGCTCCTGCCACCAGCAGAAGGATGCATAGTATTTTAAACATTTTAAGGTCCCGGATTTGTCTACGTTGCACTGTTTTTACACAATATTTCACAAAATTGACACAAGATGTTCACACGAAAATGGTTATAGTTTAATTCGGAGTTGATCTTTCCTTGTTTTAACTAGTTTGTTTGCTTAGTGGCTTTTGGCTCTCTTAGAATAAAATTATTATTAAAAGTTTATTCAAAATGTGCACACGTTGCCCGACACTAAGCGCTCCCAAACGTACTAACAATATAGCTTCTAATGAGTCTCGTTCAGTGTCCTTCAACTGATTAAACGGTCGAGGAAAACAGCCAACATATTCTAATACTATAATATTTATAGTTAAATTACTGATGTGACAATCGTTACTTTTCTTGACATAATATTATTAACTCGAAATACATACCTTATTTACGGTAGTGGTGGAAGCTGAATTCTGTGCAACTGCCAAACAATTGTGAAGTGAAATTTCGAATAAAATAATTAGAGGTTTTACTCCTTTTAAATGTAACCAATCAATCTGCCCTTTTCCCAACTATAGTCTTACTGGATGCAACTGCCTATCTGATCTCGACAACCCAGTAACTGGGTGATATGATACCCCTTGGTGAGACTGAATGTCAGACTTTCGGGTTTCTGACTACCCGTAACGACTGTCAAAGATCCAAGAATAACAGGCGGGACCAACGGTTTAGCCTGCTATCCGAAGCACGGAGAAATCTCGATATGTAAAGATGGTCACCCATCCACAGACCAACCCCGGCAAGCGTAGCTTAACCTGATGGATCGATCTATACAGCTGTTATTACAATATAACCGAAGCATGAAAAAAACATAAAATGCACATAATTTATTAAGCGTGTGGGATGATAGTGTTGGATTTTTCTATACTCCATTTGAAATAAGATTAGACTTTTAAATAAACCTTTTTTACAGTCCGTTAAACCGATTTTGACTTTTGCGTTGGTGGCATGACAAAATGGCAGCTGCAGTAAATAGTTGGTATTGTAACCACTATTTTGCTTTAATCAATTGCAAAATCCGCTCAACTCTGTGACCACTTTTGTAATTCTTTGTACACTTCCCCGCTCCGTTTGCTCATTCACAAAGAGAGAGAGAGAAGTACTTCTATAAAGATTGCCGTTGCGAGTTAAACGGAGTCCCTACAAAGCCCACTCCGCTCGCAATGGAAGGGGAGCATTATGCCTACGGAATAGAAGTCAAAATCGGTTGAACGGACTGTAAAAAAGGTGTATTCATATGTCTAATATTATTTCAAATGGGGACTTTGCTATTTAAAATAATAGTTTTTACATAGGTAATTAATGTTTTAAGTGACAACCGCCGAACAACATTAATTTTCAATAAAAAAAAATTGCCGATAAAACTTTTTTTTTGCTGATAAAACCAATATTGTGCATTCTATTTACGCATGGACAACATTAATTTATATCGGCCGCAACAATACGTACGTTTGTATTTGATCCCGCTTACCTTTCGCTGTGGGTACCGACATGAACTTGGCCGGTTTTTTTTACTTAATTATTTTATGGTGTGCATCGTTTTGATTTAATGGTTGCAAGAGCGACTGATGATCGTGGGATTTTCTTCAATCACTGACTCGGGTAGTGTCATTAGGTTTTTCTATTCACAAATATCTGGAATTGTGCCCAGCGAGTTGTGAGTTTTGTCGACGGAAGATCAGACAAAATGACAGTTAAATAATAACAATTTATCATTTTGTCTATTCTTCCGTCGACAAAACCCATTTCTACGGTGTTCATGCTACGCGTGTGTGGAACTTATAATATAACTGGCGAAAATCAAGTTTTGCTTTCAAGTTAGGGTGATGATTTGTATGTATTTAAAGTAAATAATAACAGCCGCACGGGTCAATCGAAACTTATGCTTGCCGCTGTCGGTTCATGGATAGATGACCATCCATTACATATTTATCGAGATTCCTCCGCGCCTCGGCTATCATTCGTAAACCTTGACAGTCGTTACGGGTAGTTAGAAGCCCATAAGTCTGACAACCAGTCTTACCAAGTGGTATCGTGTTACCCAGCAACTGGAGTGTGGAGGTCAGATTGGCAGTAACTTCATGTAAATAACTGGCATTCAGCTGCATCCTGTTAGACTGGAAGCCAACCCCAATGAAGTTGGGAAAAGCCAAGGCAGATTGATTGAGTTATTTACTAAATACTTAAGTTTATTATCCTGTAAAAAAAATGATTTCTTATGTATATGCTGAGCAAGGCGTGTTGTGTACCTTCTAATATTAATATTTTTGTATGCGTAGTGGTAAAATATGGTGATACCAAATTGTATACCGTTATATAATAATAATTTGACTTTAATGTTACAGTCCTCGCTTTTACGAAGGTATGATTCCGAACAACGCCGCGACATTGCTGCTCCGTCACTACTGGTTCCCTTACATTTTCTATAGATTTATAATAATATGAGATTATATTCCGAGCACGGCAGAAATGCTGCGCGTCATTGCACATGCGACGGCATTGTCACCCTGCCGCCGCGGCAGACCAGTAGTGCTGGCATTAATCACAGCGATAACCCGTGAAAGTTGACAACTATTGAGAAGTGATCCATGAACAGCACTGCCACGTGCGGCTTTGTTCGTAATCATAATTTAATATGACTGACCCAATTGCCACCACAGCTTGCCAATTCTCTGCTGGGGTCGCGGGTTTGTCTGAAAGGGATATCGTGGCCCCAGCACATAGGCAACGGAAGGAACACGGGTGGGTTTTAGTCAGTAAAAGTCTGACACTCCCTCTCGCTCTGCCCAGAGCGGGAGGAGTCATTTGATGATTTCCCACCCAAAAAAAAACAAAAAAAAAAACAAAAAAAAAAAAATGGTATTTCTAAATGGTTTTGCTATAATAAATTAAACAAGATACAAAAAAAAAAAAAGTATATTTTTGAAACATCCGTTTTATTAGTTTATACAGGTGACAGACCATCAGGTGAGATGCAAGCATGCCCGTTGTGGTTTAAAAAAAATACATTTGTTTATGTTAGACAACAGACTATTACAATGCTAGAAAAAAGAAAAATGAGCAAGAACATTTCTATATGGGTTCCTTTAGAAGTTGCGACAGTACATGTTAGATTAGGTTTACTAAGCTAGTCACGAGGAATCTTCCTAGATGCTGCACAGCAGACTTGGATGTACAAAGGGCAGGAATCGTTACTATTTATTTTGATATCTATTAATCCATCATTTTGGATAGAGGTGTTATCATCACAGAGGTAGTAACTAACGCATTCTCCTTTCTGGCCATCAGGTAGGGTGCATGCCGTAGCTTCAGAGGTTTCTTTATTAGTCCCGATTGATTGTGCCGTGGAAGCCTGAATTTTGTCCTGGCCTGGACTGGCCGAAGAAGGCCCAAACACCTCATGCACCAGTTCATCTAATTTATCATCGCAGTAAACTCCTGCCACCAGCAGAAGAATGCATAGTGTTTTAAACATTTTGAAGTCCAGGATTGGCCGACGTTGCACTGTTTTTACACAATATTTCACAAGATGGTCACACAAAAATCGTATAACTTAATTCGGAGTTGATCTCTCCTTGTTTGCTTGCTAGCGACTGTCGGCTCTTGATTTTATACTGGTTACGACTCAGCGATGCCTCTTATTAAGTAGTCTTCGTCGTCTTAATATTATTATTTCAAAGTTTATTCATAAATGATAATGGCAAAAACTAGTTTTAACCCTCGAATACTAATCATCGCCTAAGGGACCGCCAGCAATCTGTTTATTGTTTTTAATTCGAAATTGCGGGGACACATCGACTTGTACGTTTGTTCCAACACAGGGTAACCTGCAACGTGGCACGGCACGGCACGGCATCCTTCGGCATCAATACATGCAAGCGCATACTGACGGCAACCGCGTTGCCGCGGTATCTTTAGGCATGCCGAAGCGTACCGACACGCGACATCACGCTAGCGAGTTCTTTTCATAACAGTCGTAACATGAGGCTGCCGAAGTATCCCGAGGGATGCCGATACATTCCAACCGAGATATTGACTATGCAATCAGTTGGGAGGCGATCATTAGTAAAGTAAATTTGTAACTGAACATTTGTAAATAAAATATTTTTTTAAATCAATTATTGCTATGTACTACTCATTCGAAAGTTAAAACTTATATATTACAGAATCTATACAAGTCAGCACTCTCAGACTGATCGTTATTTTTTTATTAAAAAAAATTGTAAGTCTTCTCTGAAAAAACGTTTTAAATTGATGAAAGGTAGATTTATTGTTGTTATGTTTCCTGTAATTTCGGTTAAACATAGTTTGAAAGTTTTAAAACAAAATTTCGATTTATTTGTAAAATAGCCACCCAGGCGAAAAATAAGCGGTGATAAAATAAGATTGGTAGTTTAGCGTTAAAGGTTACTTACTGGTGGAGGAAAACATCGTCAAAAAACTCGGCAAGCCTTAAAGCCACGAACAAGACATGTGCTAACCTTGCAACCGCAACCGCAAAAAAGTTTTTTTGCAAAAAGTTTTTATTTTTCACTTTTTAGTTGTGGTACCTATCCCACACAAATTCGAATACCACTAGCTGCTATGTAAATAACAGTGACAGGAACTTATCATATCATCCATGTAGACTAAGTGGAAAAAAAACGTATTATTGAAGCTAACTCAAAAACTATCCAAGCAAAGTTAATAAATAAAAAAATCGGTGAGTCAGTAATAATAATTTCTAAGCACCGTAGTTTCAAATACACACATCGAAAAATATATTTAAGATATTTTTCCTAAAATACGAGTATCAGAAATGGTTCCTATAGGTAAAGATTTCTAATGGCGAGTACATTTTTAGGTTTATGAAACTGAAAATACTTTTAAAAAGATTGCTTCCATTGCGATATAGTTACTCCATTGAAATGCGATATAGCTTCGATGTGGGGAGAATTTTTGTTTAAGAGCGTTCATTCTTAAACTTGGCAACGTCTCAAATAGCTGTCAAATATTTACCTGTTTTTATTAATTTGGCAATATTACTGTATGGAAATATCGCTAACTAAAATAAAAAAAACTATACTTAAATATAGTGAACTAGAATATTAATAATGAATTGGAATATTATAAACACTGAATTTGATGTTGTAATCGTTTTAGGTGTAAAAAAGGCATTTGGAAATTTTCGAAATGCCTTTTTTTCACCTAAAACCAAACATTTGGTGTAATAATATTAATTATATTTATTATATTTCATAATCAATATTTTAGTTCACTAAATAGCCATATTTCATATCGCCAAATTAATCAAAACAGCGAATTATTGACAGCTATTTGCGACGTTGCCAAGTTTTAGAATGAACGCTCTTAAACAACCCTCTGGACGAATCGTATTTTTTTCCCAATCACGATTTATCACAAATCGTTTTAATAAATCTTAGTGGCTCTATCCCCTTATGTCGGTTCCAAAAGTATCTGATGAAAGTGTAAACAAACCCTGTTCAGATTAAATTCTTACGCAAGTGAATTTGTAACACATTCATCTGTTTATAGAAGGTTTTGTTTGAATTAACCAATGAAAAACATCTGTAACGGGTTCAACTATTCAAATAAACAAATCAAAGCACTCTATTCATAAGTGTCACTACAAACTGGCATCCAAAGTGACGTTTTCTGATTAATTTGTTCACATTTTGATTAGAAATTTTTGGAACAGATCATACAATCGTTTATTTTTGATTTAAAAAAAAAATTACCTATTTATAATTTTTCTTTACCAGATGAGCCACCGGAGTCCATATTGGACTACCACTCAATGCCCGCGCTGTCAGATCTGGATGACTTCGACCTGTGTCTGAAGAAACCTGACGCCGTTTACTGCATTGTAGACCTGGTGCTTCTGGAAGATGATACGCCGCTATATCAGTTTATTAAGGTATGTTTAAAAAATAATCCCCATAGGCGAATTTCGCCAATGCAACTAGACGCGATCATCACTTCTAAACCGCGTTCAAGAGCTGTCAGTTTCATAACAATGATGACACTGACAGCTTTGAACGCTGTTATCTAAACCGCGTTCAATACCTGCTGGTGCTGAACGCGTTCAGTTTCTTTCGTGAAATTCGCGCTAAGACCCAACGTTGGTCCAAAAGGCTTTGTGCCATTTTCGACTGTTCTTAAAAAGTTAGTGCAGTTTATCCAACAGTAAATTTTTGTCTTATTTCAAAGCACCCAATCAAAAGACAAGCTACTCGGCCGAGTGTAACGACGCAGCTGCCGAAATAACGCGACGGAAAGTTTAGCGTGTGTTTACGCTTGCAATTACACTATGACACTTCGGGACGAATAATTTTCATTGAAAACATGAGCAAGCAGAATTTCTGTCGCGTAATACTGGGCATGTATGTGGCTACGCTTACATACTAGGCGTACATACGAGTATGTGTAGGTATTTGGTTTTTATTGCTTCTCAAAACCAGGCTATATTATCTACTTTATCACTGCTTTGATTTTTATTGCCCCTCAAAATCGGGCTATATTGTCTACTTTATCACAGGTAGGACGAACATAGACCACTGAACATAGAGTGATCTTAAAAACTCAAGTATTTCTTTGTCCAGACAATGCATTTTATGTTAACTCACAATTCAAGTTATCAACAAACAAATCGAGCATACGATAAAATATGAACACACAAATACTGTGTCAAGGCAATGTTTGCAAGCCCACTGAGCAATGGAAGCGACCCGAACAAACAAATTAAGTGCCTACGTGTTGTGGTATTTGTATAAAGCCTTAAAGTTTCACAGTCACTTTAAGCGCTGATGTTGATCTCTCTAAAGCACAGAATACTACAGAAGGTCGACTCCATACTACGAGCGAACACGCACGCACACATAAGGACATCGCTCAATATAGCAGCACGGCTCCGACACGGCAAATAACTTGTCATTCAAGTTAAGATTTTAAGTCAAACGCATTAAAGTCTATTTTACGATGGCTATACAGAATAGCGGACGGCTCGCAGGCAGCCAGCGGCCCGCGAGCCGTCAAGGCTCGTGCAGACCAGCGCGACGCGACTCAATCGATGCAATATCTAAGAAAACTGTACGGTATAAAAATAACCGGCGTCGCGTCGCGCTGGTCTGCACAAGCCTTCACACGTCGCGCCGACAGCACGATTCAAGCGGTGAGCCCGCTCCCCGGTGAAGAAACGCCTGCAGGCGGTATGCCTCGCCGTCCGCGCGGTGACGGCTCGCTTGTGAATGAACAACAAGCTGTCACGTCACCGGTAGCGTGCCGGCACCAAGTGGTCGCCTTGCTGACGGCGCGTTGGCGACTAGCGGTCGCCTTGCTTACGGCGCGTTCGTGATTAAATCTTTCGAGGCGGTACCGGGGCGTTTCTGCGCTGGAGCGGTGCTGTTATATTGGGCGATGTTCTTTTGACACACTTTACGTACAGCGAATGCAAGCGCACTGCTCCGACGCGGGCGCCGGTTTTCGTTCGTGGTTTATGAAACCGACCTTCTGGACGTACTATTTTATCTAAAGCTCGGTCGCAATTTACTACAAAGAGGAAGTAATTTTTGCGGTAAGGCATTTCAGAAATATGTGTAAGTAAACGTTCCTGATCATATTGCGTTGAATAGCTTATTGTTACCTAGCATAAACAATTTTGAGAAAAATATATTTTATACAACCTTACGTAGTTTTTGCTATCTATCGGCAAAATGTATCAGCTGTTTGATACATTTTGTCGATTTATGGGAACGATGGGCACACAAACGTATGGAACAGGTGATATTTTTTTCACTTTTCCTGGTTGGTCTCATATTTTCACAAGTTTATTGTTGGTCAACAATGGTTGATCTCACAGTAATTGTTAATCATAATGATGACTATCATGACTCCTTTTGAGGATTAGGGTAAACAAAAACTATGCTACCGGAAGTAGCCGAACAAAAAAGAAAGTTTTTACTCAAGCCCCGCGGTTTGACATTGACGTGCGCTTTACATCACTTTCGACATTTTTCATAATTTTTATTGTGTGTATTTGACGAGAATATCCGTCAAGCCATAGAGTGAAACTTCCCACAGACCATATTAGCCCTTATTTTTATAGTAAAAATAGAGATTTAATCCGCGTGTACCGCCGTTTACCTATAGGACTCACTAGGGGTTGAGGGAAATTACCTATAGGTAAACCGGGGCGCCTACCGGTTCGGTCTTGTTTGTAATTCTATCAGAACCTGTTTATCTGTACAAGACAAGTTTAAAACAGGTACGAAAATCATTGAAAAAAATGTGTTTTCCTAGAGTGCGCTGTCTAATTTTCCATTTTTTTTTTTCTAGAATTTCTCCTCGATTTCCTACACGAATTACGAGCATTCGAAGCTGCATCGAGGAGTATGTGGCTCCCAGCACTGTGGCATGAACACCAGTCATGCAGACGGTGGGGAGTCAACTGCCGAAGCTTTGAAGAACTGCCTGAATGCCACCATACATCAAGGGTATGGATTGCAGGTAAGGTCTTACATATTATACTATAAATTGTATGGAATACAATAAGCTTCTAAAGTTCCCACTGTTGGGATAGAGGCCTCCTCTCTGTGAGAAGTGTGGGTTGGGGGATGACACACTTTTGGTTCTAGAACATGCCAGTTTCCACACGATGTTTTCCTTCACCGTTTTGAGAGCAGTGGTGATGAAATTAATTACATAAAGTACAGTACCTGCTTGGATACGAACCCACGACACGTAAGTCGGGGCTGTTACCACTGGGTCATCACTCTCCATTATAATATATCCTATAAGTACTCGTACATCGTGTATATTGAATATTAAAAACCGGCCAAGTGCGAGTCGGACCAGCACACGATGGGTTCCGTACCACCATACAATATTTCTTGTATGGGGAGGGGACCTCCTTGAATTTTCACTTTATTTTATTTTTATTTTTTGTTGTTACAGCAGCAATAGAAATACATAGTCTGTGAAAATTTCAACTGTCTACCTATTACGGTTCATGAGATACAGCCCGTTGACAGACAGACGGACAGCACAGGCTTAGTAAAACGAAATAAAAAAAAGAAAACGAAATAAATATCTATATGGAAATTCTTCTTTTTCTTTTGTATCGGCTAGAAATGTAAAATGCGAGTAGATAGAAAATTACTAACCAATTCAACCAAACTACCAAGCGGTTTCCAAAAATACAAAATTCTTCAACTGGTTTAAACGCTATTAGTAACAGATGCAAGTCGTAATTTAAACCAATAATTGCCGAAACTAGAAACATAAAACGTTTTCACAATTTTTCTAATTTATTGCATTCCTTCCAATATGTTTTTTCATTGGAATTTACTCATAGACTCTGGGCAGTCAATCTTGCCTGAATGACTATTTTTTTACCACCAATAAATAGTAGTAAATCTCCATTTGAAATATTAGACTAGTTACATATGTGTAGGTATTCGTTTCTCAGAGAAGATTTTCATTATTTTAAGGGATCTCGCGTACTATGTATACGGCCACGACTCCAGCCAGTCGTGGCCAGCTAGTGGTATTGTATGGTGTGCGGCTATAGTTGGCCGTTGCGACCAAATGCACGATTCGTATGAGTTTCTATAATTTACCTGCTATCTAATTACGCAACAAATTTTCGTAGACGGTTACGACTAATCTGTTTCATTTTGACAGTTCAACAACATTCATTGCGTTATGTACGTTGTTGAGCAGTTTTTTTTTTGGAACTTATGTAATGCATTAGCAATCTGTTTCAAAATGATTCAGACTCTGATTGATCACGCAATTAGGGTACTGGTTCCTGTCGTGGTTGTGGCCGTCTAGACCGTGAGATCCCTAAATGTTGCCAAGTTTGTTACCGTTCACAAACACTGGTGGCTGTCGCCTCTTTCTGCGGTCTTGAGTACTGTTGTAGCGGGTGGCCGCCACCGGCCACACGTGTGCGACGAATCCATGCAAAATTTATGAAAAAGCATGTAAACTGCTTGTCGCTAGGCTACCGGGGTCTATGGCCGTTGGCTCGTTTACGCCTAGCTCAGGATAGGTTAGGATATTTTTCTGTCTTTTTTACCGTGTTGTAACGGCTAGGGATGCGCAGGGTAGGCTGCGCAGACAAATATGTATAGAGAAGTGAGTTTCGTTTCATGATTTATTATACTTTATTCGAAAAAGCGTAACTTTTTAAAAGAGTTAATAAAAATGTTGTCGACAGCGAATTGCACTCACAATTGCCCGAATCAATGGAATAATTGATTATATTGAGAGAGGACAATACAAGTTTCATTCACGGTGCTAAAGTGTTAAAATTGCAACAGATATTTATGACAAAAAAAGCTCTTTTTTTGCTGCCACTCCGTTATAAAATATTCATCAATAGCAAGGCAGATATTTTTTATGAAATAAAAAAAAATGCGTAATGCCTATTTTTAGGGTTTCGTATCCGAAGGGTGCCAAGCGGAACCCTATTACAAAGTCTCCATTGTCCGTCTGTATATCAACGGGCTGTTTCTCATGAACCACAATAGGTAGCCAGTTGAAATTTTCACAGATTTTTTTTTCATATTTTTTTTTAATGCCGTTATGACAACAATAATAAACAATTATAATAATATAATTATAATAATAAACGGCAATCAAAATAAAATAAAGTTAAAAATTTAAGGGGCTACAAGAAACGTGTTTTTCTGCGTTTTTTCCTTCTACTGTACGGTGGTACGGAACCCTTCGTGTGCGAGTTCGACTCGCACTTGGCCGATTTTTTAATAAAAGGATAGCATTTAAATATTTGGAGAAACTAATAGCAGTTTAATAGCATTTCAAATATATTTTGCAGCGCAACTGTGACGCAACAGTTTCGCTATTGAATGCATCTGTCATCTTAAACAAGATGTTATTGAAATAGCTGATTACCTGAAAAGTGGTAGGTACATAATTGAATTCATCATTATGAACAATCTTTACTACGGGAACAACCCTGAAAGCGCTCATCATCAGCTGCTCCATACATTGCTAATTTATATTGAAAAGCCGGCCAAGTGCGTGTCGGACCACGCACAATGTAGGGTTGCGTAGTTGGGATGAATTTATCCCAAGAACAAACTTAACATTGTAGTTGAAAAACATTTTCTCCCATTCGGAATATATGGGAGATCATGTTTTTCAAACAGCAAATATGTTGGTCCATTATTACTCGTTAACCTGTAAAGCCTATTTAGCTGTGATAGTTTTCCTTTTAATTTCGTTATACAACGTGTCCAAAATTCAACGATAAGCGGGCACCAGACGGTGGACCTGCTAATCACTACCCTAGAAAAAATTTTTTTTTTTTTTGGAACTTACAAGAAGTACATTGAAATCCTTCGGAAATTTACACCCCTTAAGATATTTTTAACCACCATGCCACAATTTTTCTAATATTTTTGTTTTTTTTTTCCTATCGGCAACCTAAGCACTGCTATCAACCACAACACTTAAAAATCCCAGAATGCCTGAAGCTTTTACACAAAAATCAATCCAAATTATTTTTTTCCTTAAAATTTTCTAAAGTTTTTTACTTTCAGTCCACTTTCGTCGTCGTGGTGTAAAAAAAAAGTATGAACACTACAATGGCAAGTTTAAAAAAAAAAATTACGCAACTAATCAAGATTCCAAAATGGTATAATACTTTAGGAAACAATGCCTATATAAAAAAACAGAAATATTAGAAAAATTGTGGTAGTTCAAAATATCTTAAGGGGTGTCAATTTCCGAAGGCTTTCAACCTATGTTTTGTAATTTCCAAAAAATAATTGTTTTTTTTTTCATTATTTTTTCTCGGGTAGTGATGACCAGGTCCACCGTCTGGTGCCAGCTTATCGTTGAATTTTGGGATACGTTGTATATACTATTGCTGTGAATTTTTTCACAAATCCAAGTACAACCATTTAGCTGGCAGCGGGGGGCGACACTTAACTCTAACAAAAATTTGCACTTTAAAGCTTAATATTTTGCAAACGGATCCTTGAATTGAAAAATGTTTTTTACTCCCTCAATATTTTTAAAAGACATTTCCAACGACATCCCACACCCTGGGATAGACGAGAAAAAAAAATCCTCACTTTACGTACAGGGGTGGCTAAAAATAATTTTACATAACATCACGCTTGTATTCCCGAAAGGTTCGGCAAAGGTGTGGGTGTGTGTGGTACCTACACCCACATTTCGCAAGATTTTTTTTTTTTACATTTACCGCTTTGGACCTGTAAACGTTGTTCAATAACTCTTTTCCGGTTTTCTTTCAGTTATTTCAATGACCCCTTGTATACCATGATGCCGCCGATCAAGCGCAGTCTAATTGCAAATTAAATGAAATGAAATTGAAAAAATTCCATTATATTGACGACTGACGTCACACTATTTGTCATAAAAATTTTAGGGTTTCGAAAACGGACCATTTATATGATCAATTAATGTCTTGTTTGTCTGTCACATGGGTTTTTCTCAAGATAGTGTAAGCAATGTTGGAATTCAAATTTTAGCATAATGCTATGCCTTGATGACGCGCACACAGTCCACTTGTTAGATTAAAATAGTTATTTTTTTAGCTTATGTTGCGCCGCGATATAAAAACCTCTAATAATACTTTTTTTTATATTATCAGGTGGATTCCTTATCAGTTCGGTATTGCAAGACTCAAGATGACTACATACCGCCTGATGTCTTGGACTACGTCATCGGGGTCCTGCTGCTGGGACTACTGCTGGTCAACTTGGGTTGTTCTGCGTACTACTTCTTGTGGCCTGTGGAAAAAGGAGAAGGTAAATGTTGTGATTTGAGTTAGTAATAAAAGAAAACTTACATTCATACATTCAATCACTGACAGATAACGCACAGCCTAAACAATTTTTTTTGCACATTCCATAGATACTGAAAATAAGCACACGGAAAGAAATAAAAAAAAACAATCCCCAAGTGCTGATACACACGAGCGGCTCGCACCAACGTCATCGACAGTCGTCGACGGCTGCAGTTGCATCTGTCTCTGTGTAGTACTAAAAGAGTTAAATAGGGGATGAAAATTTGTATGGCACATTGTCATTTTTGCGGAGAAAAAATATGTTCAATATTTTAAAACGTCGATACTTTTCATGCCAACAGCAGGTACACACCACTTTTTTAGGCATTTTGATGTTATAGTATCTGGTATTATTATTCGGGTTGAGATGACTCGGGCTGAGCTGTCGCTGACCTGTAATCTCACCGAGCGCACAGTTACAAATACAACAAAATATATTTTTTTTACTTACCAGTATGTACCTTGAGGGACCCTTATTTTTAATTTACTTCGCAAACAAGAAATAAGACTAAAGTCAGTATGTCTGTGACATGGTAAATTAAAAATATAATAAAAATTTATTTAAGTGTGTTTTTTTTCCAAAACTGGCAGATTCGGCGCAGTGTTATACCAAAGATATTTTTTTAAACAATATCCTCAAAACTTAAAGAAGGAAAAAAAACCAGTCATATTTACTATCTATTTATTTGAAACTAGCTGCGCCCCGCGATTTCACCCGCATAAGTCTCGATCCCGTGGGAATATCGGGATAAAAAGCATCCTATATCCTAACCTAAGTCATTGTCTGCCCATGTGCCAAATTTCATTCAAATCCGTTCACCCGTTTTAGCGTAAAAGCGGCACAAACAAATAAACATGCTCACTTGCGCATTTATTATACGTAATAGTAGTTATGATGTCATTGTTAAAACAGGAATCACAGACTAGATGGTCACTTTTTTTTGTTGCAGCTAACAAATTCATGCTGGCTTTCTGCGTGCAAAAGAACTGGAAAGCTTTGAAGCATGGAGGCAGCGCTGAGGGTGGACTCTTCAAGTGTTTCCAGGCGTTGAGGTACCTAAAGATTATAAGAATGACGTAAAGCAAAAAAAAAGAATTGTGCTCGGCTCGTTGGTTTAGTGCCCACAAGCGCTGCTACTAAACAAAAGGTTTTGGGTCCCATTCCCAGGTCAAGTAAAAAGTTATTGGATTTTTCGATCAGAAATTGCTCAGTAGCAGCCTGAAGTCGAGATTTTTGCGCGGTTGATGGCAATAGGCTCGCCCCCTATAACATGGAACTTAAATATAACTGGGGTAATGTGGGTGGACTATAAATATACCTCTGCCTAACCCTTCATGAAAATAGGCGTGATGTTTTGTTACGTTCTGGGTCCCTAAAACGGCCACTTTAGCAATTCTGCTAAAAGCGATTAATTTCCTCCAATATGGCAATATTTACACCAAATATGATTCAATTAAGAACACATATTAGGTGAACAATACGAGTATCTCAATTAAATTCATATTTGGTGTAAGTATTGCCATATTGGAGGAAATGAATCGCTTTTAGCAGAATGGCTAAAGTGGCAGTTTTAGGCCCCGTTTTATATGCTTGATTCATCCCATCACAGCCCACTGCTGGACTTAGTCGCCTCACGAGTTGCGACAAAACATCTGGTTTTCCACACTTCGTATTAAGACTGTTCAGGTCACCTTTTTAAGTTCTTCGATACATCTAGCAAACATACGCACTTAAAACATAAAATCATGCCTGATCTGTACCTTTTTAGTACACCCACATTTCACCAGTTATGTTTAAGTCCCAGGTAATAGGTGGCGAGTCTATTGCCATCAACCAGGCATAAATCCAGTCTCCAGATTGGTACTAAGAAATTCCTAAATAATCGAAAACCCACTTGGGAATCGAATTCCTCATGCTCTGCATTAACGCTACTAAGCAACTTTTTTCAAAAGCAATATGAAAGTGCGATAAATCATTTCCTATATTTGCCGAGGACTTACATAATATTCTATCTCAGTAACTTACATACTTTAGCCTACATTTAGCTAGGCATGTATCTCGCACCTCAATCAGACGCCAGCCTCATCCTTGATTAAAGTCGTGCAAGATATATTGACGAGTATTCCCCGGCGATTAAAATCGACATAAATTGCGGTGCAGCCATTATGATTGCGGTTAGTGGTTTTCGATGCATCTGAGATATAGTGGGGTTTTAATGTACAATAAAACATTAGGTACTATAGATATAATACCTAATGCTCCGACTCGGCTGGGCAGTGTTCGGGAAGCTACGCAATATTGTCTCGTCCCACATACCGCAGTGTCTCAAGACTAAAGTCTTTGACTAGTGCGTGTTGCCAGTGATCACCTGTGGCTAAAAGTCATGCACCAAGCGAGAGTCTCTCAGCGAATGTTCTGCCTGCCAAGCGAGCGTCGCTGAGCGAGTACTCTCTTTGATAGCTCTTGTGGCTGCGACAAAACGGTTACTCGTTGGGCGACGGTGTGAACAGTCAGCGATCAACTATTAATATATTGTATCTGCTTTACTGACACGGGACCTACAATCTTTTGTACGTTTCTTGAGCGAAAAAATCGTTGATATCTAGTCGTCGGCGAAGTGGGACAGGGGTCTTATGTCCTGAGAGGCAATTACTGTATTTTGAAGAACTTTGTCTCAATCTGTCAAAAATACCTCTTATTTTCATAAATTTTAAACTAAAGCTGAATTGAGATTTCGACGAGATTTTAAACGTTTTGTATAATGGAAAATGGCCTTCTGATGTAGTCCAAAAGCTGGTAAGTAATATTCTCAGTTCATCTAAGAAATTGAATAAAACCGTGTATGAAAAACATCGTGAAGACATCTTCAAAATGTAGTCTGAAATCATCAACAAGAGACAAGACACGAGCATTGATCACCTAACTCGCAACAAGCAAGTGAGGTGATCAATCAGCTCTAGCATAATCTACAGTGGGACTGCTGGGACAGTTACAAAACTATTGTTTACACAATCATTTCAACCTAGGACAAGTTGAAATGATCAACAATGAATATGCTTAAACTTTCCCGAGTGTTTTATGAGAATGAAATAGATACCTAACCAACTTTAGCCAAACCTGATGTTAAATCGTAGTTCCGCTGCAGTGATTGTGGTTAGCCGGTATTTGATGCATCCTCGATACGGTGGTTCATAGTGCGGTAAATAAGTATAGAAGGTCGGACCAACAAACGAAAACGCACGCACACATAGACACGCTTCACGTACAGCGAGTGCAAGCGCACTCGCGACCGGCATTTGTTTGAGATCGCCGTACGTACGCGTCTATGTGCGCATGCGCCTCTTTTCGCTCGTTGTATAGAGTCGACCTTCTGTAGCTATCTATTTTGTGATAGTACGGTAGGTAGGAAAGTACTGCACGTTATACGTGGCCTACCAAGCGCGAAATCCTACTGGAAAAATGGTTAAGTAATTGCAAATTGGTTACGCAGTTCCTGGCGATTTGTGTCTTGTGTCTTTGACTGATTAAGGGCAATTAAAAATATTATACATTATTTTGTAACTTAAAATTGAGCGCAGATAAAAAAAAATAGAATTTTGCAGTAACCTTTTAATCATTTGATTAGGCTTTATACAGCGAGTTTATCAAGCACTTATTTTTACTTTTTGCTATTTAAAGTGATATTTTCTTCTGGGTAACGTATCACCACGCCATTATTTTCTACATGTTTTCAGTTTCCCATAATTCACAAGTAATTTTTTTAGCCCCATGTTCTCAATCAATCTGCCTAGCCTTTTCCCAACTATATTGGGGTTGGCTTCCAGTCTAACCGAATGCAGCTGAATACCAGTATTTTACATGGAGCAACTGCCTATCTGACCGTCACTACCCAGTAATCAAAATCAAATCAAAATCAAAAGTCATTTATTCAAACTAGGCTGAGAATCAGCACTTTTCGAACGTCAAAATTACATAAGATAGTCCCCCAAAACGCCCATTTATAGAACTTAAATTAGCAACCAGTTTGATTTTGTCTAGATTCTAGATTATCCTATGGAGCTGACCAGCATGTTTCCAGGCATTCTTATCTTGTATATAATCCTCTAATTTGTAATAATATGCTTGTTTACAAAGTGTACTTTTAATATGAGTTTTAAATTTTCTTTCATTTAATTGTAAAATATCACAAGGTATTTTGTTGTAACAATTAACACAGTACCCCATAAAAAATGTATGTACTTTATATAATCTGAAAAATGGTTGATCCATTTTATCTTTATTTTTAGTATTAAAATATGTCTATCACTTATTTTATTAAAAATATGTACCTAGATTTTTTTAAAGGTGTGAAAGTTTTTCTTTTCACATTTAGCCCCATGGTACATAATGGATAATACATGGTTCATAATGATGAGTACAATGACCCATTAAGAAGTTTTTAGTTATTTCAATTAAACTGTACTTCGAAAGATTTTGAAGATTGTGTTTTGTTTCAGATTCTACACAATGGTGATGATTCTCGGTCTGCATTCAATGATCTTCATTGGCTATGGATACACGGCTAACCCCGAGTTTATAGAACATGTAAGTTATTTTTATAAAATTCCTAGTTTACTTACTTATTTTAAACAGTCTACAATGTTCCCACTGCTGGAATAAAGGCCTCCCTCTGTGAGAGGAAGCGGGCCATAATCCACCACGCGGGCCTAGGGAGTGTTGGGTTCCCTTTTTTTTTATGTATGTCCGTCTATTTCTCCGTCAATTGTGGATCGAGTTTGAAAATTATTTTTTTGTTTAAAAGGGTATGCTCCCGGATTGGTCCCATATCAATTTTATTAACTTTGCTTGGATAGTTTTTGAGTAAACTTCAATAATACGTATTTTTTTCCCACAAGTATATGTGGATGATATGATAACTTCCTGGGACTATTATTTACATAGCAGGTACTGGTATTCGAATTTGTGTGGGGTAGGTACCACAACTAAAAAGTGAAAAATAAAAACTTTTTCCAAAAAAAGAACAACCGACTTCCGAAAAAAAACACTACAAAGTGAAAAATAACTTTAATTTCGGAAGTCGGTGGCAATAAACGAAAATTCAAAACCCAAGACACCGACTTCTTATTATAAACAAAGTTACTTTAAAATGGTGACTTGGTTACTTGATGTGGAAGGTAGAAAACTGTGTGTGTGACTTGGGTGACGCCTAGTTCCATCAGAGGACTGCGAAAAGATGAAATGAATGATTGAAGCGAACTTCTTGGACATGATCAAATTTATTTTTGTCTTCCATTGAAGTTTGAGATTGTCTATCATCGAAAGTATTCATCTGATATTCGCCTACTAGATGGTTTGCCCTTCAAAATAAAGGCCTCTGCGGACAAGCGCTACGTGACAGCGCAATTGTAGGAGAACAATTTTCTATAAACTTAATGCAAATTGATCTACCAGAATCGCGTCACATCGTCGCGTGGCACCTGTCTGTAGAAGCCTTAAAACATAATAGTTTATATCGTTTCAGAGCTGACAATAATAAAGACTTAGTACCTAACAAAACCAAAAAACAAAATCTACCTAAGTTTAAATTGGTTAAAAACGTAGCGATACTTTTGCGCAAATCTAACGTTCCTATTAAAAGCCTGTAAAACTAACCGATTTTTTTTAAATAGTGAATTAAATACATATCACAGACCTCTGTCACCGAAAACCACGGAATGTCACCAATTTAACAAAACATTAATTGCATGAATCTGTATCGGAATCATTAACTGATGATGTGATTAATTGAAATGCAATTTGGTTTGCAATTCATGGAGGATTGCGATAATTAATAATATTATTGGGCTGGTGGCCATTGAATCAAACGGCATTAAAGCGTACAGTAGTGACAAAACAGTTTTGTGTAGAATACTGTTCATTATATATACCATTCAAAATATGGATTTGAATGCCAGCCTGTTACTGTTCTACTGCAGGGCAAAGGCTTTGTCTCATACACAGAAGGCACGAGCATTAATCACCACGCTTGCTCAAGACGCGTTGGCGATTTCTGACTTATATTAACTATGAGTACTGGTTTCCTTCACCGACGTCAGTAATGTCCAAGACAAATAGCTAATTGATTCAGGCGTGACCTTGCGGAAATCCATGATAAAATACAATAGACGTAGATATATTTAGTAACCTATTCCGCTTAATTATTCCTAAAGAATCATAAAAAAACCCTGTAAGAAATCGACACGTGTTTCACCTCTCAATAAGGCATCCTCAGGATGACGATTGACTTGACGCGAGCCCGAACACGGTGTGTTGCCACGCCCAGCGTCCAGCGCTCGGCGTGGCGTGGCTCTTAAGGAATAGTTTAGCGGAATAGGCTACTAAATTCTACTTCTATTGTATTTTTTTGTCCAAGACAAACTCGGACAGAAGAACACAGCTAGTCTTACCGCGGGATATTAATAATAATAATTATTATGATAGCCCAGTAACTGGGCTATGGAGATCGGATAAGAAGTCGATTCTTGTAAAATACTGGTATTCAGCTGCATCCGGTTAGACTGGAACCCGACCCCAACATATTTTGGAAAAGGCTGGGCAGATTACGAGACAGAACAGTTTTGTCTTCTATCAAATAAGGTTAGTTGGATTCTAAAGACTGCGCAATAATACAAGATTATAAGTTTAACACAAACTAAACCAAAGTTAAAGCACTTAACTAAATATTTCACAACTTTAGTACATTAATGTGCTATAATAAAGCTGCATTTGGTTATATTCCTCGCAGTTAATTTACTTGTGCAACTTCAAGCCTTGTATAACATAGATAGAGTAAATGCCAAAGAGTGATTGTTGCAGGTACTGTACCTATCTACATCGTTGACTGCTAAATAATATTTACTAAACTATGAAACTATAAATAACTGTAGGTACATAGTGTGGTTTTTCTTACGAGCCGTGTTCAAAATTCGTCATTTCAAAAGTTATTTATTCAAACTAAGCTGACAATCAGCACTTTCAAACTTAAAAATTACATAAGACAGTCCCTAAAAACGCCCGCCCTTCACCACTTCCTAATGCTTTAGCTGGCAAGAAGAAATGGCGCAACAAACTCCCTAGCAGTTCATTTGATAAATAAAACTTAGCAAAACCTGGTGGCGACCGCGTACCGGAAAACGTAGCGTTGGAAGGCCTCCCACAAGGTGGACCCATGACCTTGTGAATGCCACAGGAATCCGCTGGATACGGGAAGCACAGAACAGGTCGAAGTGGCAGTGCTTGGGGGAGGCCTTTATCCAGCAGTGGACGTCTGCGGCTTAAATGATGATAATGATGATGAAAACCTGGTGAAGATCGCAAGCAAGTCGAAGGACGTGAGCTGTCAAAAGTGTTAATCCTTAGCTTGACAAGTCACTTCACCTGAGTTTTCAAGGTCAGATTTTTACGGAATACACAGTCATTGTGGCAACTTTAGGGTTCCGTACCTCAAAAGAAAAAAAACGGAACCCTTATAGGATCACTTTCATTGTCCATCCGTCCGTTCAAGACGGACGGTCTGTTTGTCAAGACCCTTTGTCTTAGGAACGCGTGGAGGTATCAAGTTGAAATTAATATTATCAAATATATAAGTCTACGGTCCCTAGAAGCTCTAAAAAAATCAATCTACCAAGTCAACGCAATAAAAAAATACGGCCATAATTTTATGCGCCATATTTTGGTACTCGTAAATAAATCAAAACCTAATAGGGTACTTCCTGTTGACCTAGAATCATGAAATTTACCAAGAAGCAAATTCAAAGCGCAAGTAAATGAAAAAGTCCGAAAATAATTAATTTGTAGTTTATCACAAAAAATTAAAAAAAAATCTCTTTAGAACTTACATTTGCAGTTGGAGAATTGACCGTGACGTAAATCGATGAGAACATGTTTTTCAACTACAATGTTAAGTTTTTTTTTGGGATAAATTTATCCCAACTATGGAACCCTTCATTGTGCGTGGTCCGACACGCAATTGGCCGGTTTTTTTTGTGTGTGTCCCTCCGTTTTTCCTCTATCACAACCAATGGTAAGCGATATTGCGGTTGACAATGGGGCACGCTTGCCTTAAAAGTAAAATACTCAGGTAACAGCCATCGTGAAACACAGACTGCAGCAATGAGAGTGTCATTTTGTGTATAGGTATTGGAAAAGGCCTCACATTTGTGGTGCAAACCAAGTTAATATTTTTAGACGAGACAGAAGAGACCAAATCATTGGTCATTTAAAAGTACATGATTTAATTAAAATAAGATAATGCATTATCAAGCGCTGGCTTTTACTTGGGTATACAGCAGACAGCGATGCGGAGGAATTTCTCGACACCATATTTAATAGTTTTAGTTAGGTTAGGTTAGCTAAATAACTAAAAACATTATCTAACTAAAAAACTAATAAAATTAAAATATAATAACCTAATTATTATATTTTAATTTGATTAGTTTTTTAGTTAAATTAGTTTAAGAAGTTTAGCATAGAATAAATAATCCTAAATTCCGTATTAAAGATTTTTCTTAACTCCGTGACAAAAAAATAGGAGTTATTACATTTAGTTTGAGTTTGTGCCTATGACGTTCGTACTGCTGGGACTCAAGCCTCATCTCGAAGTGAGGGAGTGGGCTGTAACTCACCACGCGGGCACAGTGCGTGTTGGTATTCTGCACATTCGCTTATTTGAAACTCCTTTCATCAAACCTAAGTAAACATAGAATCGTGTAAACTAGTCCTAACGGTCGGCTAAGTAAAACAGGTTATGCCGCTCATAAGCAATAGTCCAACGTAGCATTTATACAGTATTGCGTTAACTATAGGTTACTGGCCGACTAGCTGTTACTTTAAAGAGTGTGTTCTTTCTTATACTTACTTGTATTACTTACTTACTTACTTGATTTTTAATTTGATAAAAATCGCACTTTTACTTTAAAATTGTTACTTGCCTTTTGGTTTTCCCGTTTGAAATTGTCAAAAAAACTTCAACAAAAGTGTCCAATCGAAACAATTTAATTAAAGTGGTACTTAACGTTCTATCTACGTATTATAAAGAGAAAGATTTGTATATTTGTTTTTAATTAATAAACTCAAAAACTAATGGACCGAATAAAAAAAAAAAATCACCTTTAGAATGCTATTATTATCAAAGAGAGTAACAGTAAGAGCACTTTACTTTGTGTAATTTATTTCATCACCACTGCTCTCAAAACGGTGAAGCAAAACATTGTTAGGAAACCCACATGTCCTGGAACCAAAAATTCAAAGACATGTGACTGCGTACTGGATTACGGCCCACCTCCTCTCACAGCGAGGAGGCCTGCGTCCCAGCAGTGGGAAAGGTATAGGCTCCTTATGCTATAATTAATATAATTAATAAAGATATCACGCGGGCGAAGCCCCTGGCGAATATCTGAAATAATGTTAAAAATCGAATCAATATTTCCTTTCACAACTTGAAATACTCACAAACAATACTTCTTCAAAATATAAGCTAAAGAATAATAAGAATTATTATGTAGATAAGTTTCATTTTTGGATTTACATTTGAGTTCAAAACGAATCAAGCAAACCCCAAAATAAATACGAGACATTAATCAAAAATTATATAAATAGTCCGTAAAGGTAGGTAGAGAGATATCAAAATCGGAACTTACTTCGCCATCTTGTTTTTCGAATGCAATTCAAGTGACAGCGCCCCCTGTCAACGTCATTCGAACGCCAAATTATCTTTGTAGCAGTATACTTTATGTGCCCCCATGACCTACTTTTGAAAAGTTCTCAAATAAAAACTAAAATAAACAAACACTTACCACGCAACTTAACCGCGAAAACTGTTGACCTAGGCAAGGCAAGTCAACGACCTCTTGCGTAACAGAACCGGTTAGAACTACATTCGAGTTGAATGTGTATTTTTCGTTGGCAACAATATATTATTATGAGCAGTTCCTTTATTCGGAAACGAATAGTTTTATTATATACCGAAAACGTATTTACATTTTTTTTGTGTATTTTATTGTTTTTCGCTCCGTATCTATTTTCAAAGAAGATAAAATTTACATAACATACTGTTTTAACAGTACATGTATTTTTAAGACCATAGACTTCTTATAGGTTTTCCTTTAGTCTATGAGTAAAGAACCATTCTCTGTATTTTTTCAAAATTTTAGGTTCAGTAGTATCGGACTTAAGGGCCGTTACAGCGGCGACGCCGCCGCCGCCACGCCGCCGCGCGCCGCGCCGCCGCCGTTGCGGTGCCGCTGTACGATTAGTCACCCTTGGATTTGTATGAACCCTTACAAATGGCGCCGCCGCGGTGCCGGCGAGTCTTGAATAGTCTTAATACCTTTCATTTGATATGTCACACGGTACATTTTGCAGAACTTTTTTTTATCATTTTCCAATTTGCCCCCGAAAAGTGACCCCCGAATTCAAAATTCATTTATTTACGTTGCACATCCGTGTTTCGGTAAACATATCGAGAACTTTCCGTGCCTCGGAAACATGTTAAGCCATTGATCTCAGCTATCATTCGTAGATCTGTGACAGTTTTTACGGGAAGTCAGAAGCACAAAATTCTGACAACCAGTAACGTATTACCCAGTAATTGGGTTGTGGAGAATATACCAGTATTTTACATGGAGCGACCGCATATCTGACCTCAACCCAGTCTATCTGCAGATCTGCCTTCAGCTGCATCCCGTTAGACTGGAAGCAGACCCCGGCATGGCTGGGAAATGACTAGGCAACTTAACTACTATCAATTAAATTAACCACACTCTATCGCAATTTATCGCAAGTTACAAGTAACCACTAAGTGATGGAGCAACCGCAATCATTTAATAAAGTGGATTGCTTCCGTTCTGCGCCCGCGCAGGTTAGGTAGCACGTTCGGGAAAGTGATTGTGGTTTTATTTAAAGTATAAAGTACTGTGTGCTGCACGTCCGTGTTAACAGTTTAACCTTGAGCTGCGCAAGCGTAGTACGGAGTAAAATACAATAGACATAAATATATTTAGTAACCTATTCCGCTTAACTATTCCTAAAGAGTCGTAAAAAACTCTGTAAGAAATCGACACGTGTTTCACCTCTCAACGAGGCATCTTCAGGATGACGATTGACTTGTCGCGAACACGAATGGCGTGTTGCCACGCCGAACTCTATACGTTGATTTCCACAAGGTCACGCCTGAATCAATTAACTATTTGTAGTACGGAGTCTCAATAGAGAGGCCCGGTTGATGGCAGCCCACCCCCTATTAAATGGCACTTAAACATAACTGGCGAAATGTAGGTGAAGTACAATAGGCACACCTCAGCTGACTAACCCTTCGGGAATTACAGGCGTGATGTTATGTGTGACGAGGCCAGCTTATACTGGTTTTGCTACAATTGACGTGCAGGCTACCGTACCAGTGAGCTGTGGTGGCACAATAGTTACGGCCCCGACTTACGATTTGTATCTGAAGGGTTCGAACCCAGACATCCATCCACTCAACTTTATGCAAGTTAATATTCATCATCACAGCAGCTCTCAACACTATGAAGGAACAGATCTTCAGTCTTCTTGAAATTCCACTCTCAATTTTCGTCCAACTATCGAAAAAAATCACAGACATGTGATATTCATTAGCCCACACGGGCCCGCGTGGTGAACACAGCCAACTTCTCCTCTTATAGAGAAATTAAATGAAATTGTTTATTCTGTAAATAGGATATTGGAATCACTTTTACACGTAATATTAAAAAAAAAAAAAAATTAGTTAGATGAGTTCGGCGTTTCCTATCTGACTACTCTGAGAAGAAAGGCCGAAACAAACTCAGAGGTCGCAGTTTCTTTTAAAAGTCCAAACATAATCTTGGTCACGACATATGAGAACCATGTAGATTAGTGTCTGAAATGGTCTTTTGAGAAAAGAACCACACAAATTTGAGCGGCCCTGTCCAGTCAGTGAAAGAAGAAAGAAAGAAAGAAAAAGTATTTTTTGAGACTCGCACAGGAAATCACAAAACTAAAAACACATTAAACATAAATAAAAAACAATCAAAAACAAAGTTACATTAAAATAGTAGTATTAGTGCAAGCATTTGTCAGTAATCGTGGTCAATCATGGAACTCAACTCAGAACATAAGGAGCTCAACTCGACGCACAAAGAAAGACATTTGGATAGGCCGCATAAACTACTACAACTGCCAGACCATCATTAAATTTACTGAAAAAGAAAAAATTAATAAAAATATTTTTTTTTTAAATATCCACATAGTCCTCACATTCACAATAATTAAAATAATACTTTACAAAGTAATCATGTCATTTTGAGGAGACCTCCAGTGTTAAAGCAGTGGGAACATTACTGAAAGAAACAAAGTCGCAAAGTTAAAATGTAGGGAAAAACCTCTTACAGTATGTAGATATTACAGTAGTTACTATGTACGTATATTGATCCTTACGTATTGATGATTTTAAGCTATTCACAACTTAACAGCTGCCAAAGGACGAACGGTGAACCGAACTTAACCTAACCAAAAAGGGTACCTAGTTATCCTACCTACCTAAATACCTACATACATACATACCTACCTACCTACCCTATCTACCTAGTTACCCTTACCTAACCTTTTTGGATGTTCCAAAACACCATGTTTGCGCTCGATTTCGACTTAGCTGCCATAGTATAAATTTCACATGGCATAAGTTTCATCACTGTTGAGAGTTGAGACCAGACTCCATACAAATTTGCCCGTCTTTTGCTGACTAGTGTCTCTCGAATCTTATCATATAAACTTGTGAAGAAAAAGCGACAAATAGTCATTTATTTGTTCCACTAAAAATATAACAAAGCAGCTAAAACAAGCTATCTAATGCATTGTGACGTCACTCATTGCATTATCGCAATGTTCTTAGTAAAACCATTAACCGTAAAGAAAACAGGTTAAAATACTAGTTTTTTTTTTCCTTTTCTATTGACGTTAAGCGCTTGATCGATTTGCTCGAATATTTATTTTCATGTTATATAATAATAGAGAGTAAATGTATTTATTTTCTTGAGAAATTTACTCATCGTACAATTACTAAATCTTCATTGGAGGTTCATCCTTCGCTAAAGGAAAAGTCAGCTGGGTCAATGGATGTGTCAACCAACCACTTTTTTACTTATACAGTTTATAGTTAAAATAAGTTGAGCCTGATGAGCACTCGGACCAGCATCGACAGCTATACTGAGCAATACTTTGATGCCTTATTGATTTGGGAAAAACATGCACAACATTGCAGACCTAAATCCAGGTTATTGTACAGTTACATAACAATACACAAAAAATAACAAACAAAACAAGTACTTATAAAACTGAAAAATCAATCAATCTGCTTTTCCCAATTATGTTGGGGTCGACTTCCAGTGTAACCGGATGCAGCTGAATATTTAATATTTTCTATTTTACGTGGAGCGACGGCCTATCTAACCATTGGTAAAACTGGTTGTCAGACGGGATTCTGACGACCCGTAACAGTCTAACAAATAATAATGCGACAAAAAAAACTCATCTTCCAACATATCACAGAATCTCAAACATGCACGACATACATCTAGCCTTCATGTAGTTCTTATCGTCTTGATTATCATTGTATCCTCGTTGCTAGACACGATTTTCTTACTTTACGAGGACTTGTATTTAGCATCGAGTCTATTAGACCCAATGCAACGTGATTTCAGCGACTGAATTTAAGTGGTGTAGCAGTAAACTGCATAGTATACTGGTCTATCCATAATGAGACAGCCAGCAAGCTTCTAATATCATCATCTGTCTAGCCTTTTTCCAACTATTTTGGGTCGGCTTCCAATCTAACCAGATGCAGCTGGATACCAGTATTTAACATGGCAACTTCCTATCTAACCTCTATAATCCAATTACTGAGTTCACAGTACGCTTTGGAACAGTTTCCAATAAAAAAATTACTAATAAAATGTCTCGTTTTCAGTCTTACGATGACTTCTTCAAGTCCCTTCTCTTCAACGCTCGCGTGATAGTGCAGATCTTCTTCGTGATGGGAGGGTTCCTCATGGCTTACAAGATGCTGGTCTATGCTGAGACTCATCAGTTTACGTTGAAGACTGTTCCCATGGCGCTGGTGAATAGGTGGCTCAGGTAAGAGTTTTGAACGAATTATTGCTTTCTATGCACATTAAGGGTATGATTCCGAACCTCGCTGCATGCAGCAGTACTGCCTGCCGCTGGCTGCAGATTCCAAGCACCTATTATTCGTGGTGTCTCACTGTTTTGTTGCCAATTTACTTATTAACGTTCACGTGTTATCGCTGTGAGGGACGCCGCACTACTGGTAACTGGTCTGACGTGGTGGTAGGGTCACACTGCCGTGCAGTAGTGCTATCGCAGCTGTGCTGCCGTGCTTGGAATGTAATCTCATTTAAACCTATAGAAAATATATAGGGACCAGTAGTGACGCGACAGAACTGCTGCGGCAGCATTGCCGCATGCAGCGTGGTTCGCGAAGTCATGCCTTTAGAATAGTAAGGTGGTTAATCCGATTCACACCACGTGAGATATTGCAGAATATTATGACTATCATTAGTGTCTTTAAAAAAAAGATAATCAAAATGTCAGTTAAGATATATTCCTTCAGATTAAGTTCCAAGTGGTGGGTCAGGTGACGAATCTAACCGATTTATAGCTGCGTCTACCTTTTTACATATAAAATAACAGAGCAGTTTTGATAATCTGTTTGCTATTAATTCTTTTTTTTTTTTTACTCTGGCCTGATTTTGTAGCTTCCTGCATTACAATATTAATATTGATCTGGTGATCCTTCATGTCCGTATCTCTGAAAAAATTAGTAACCAACTCTTTTAAATTATTGCAGGCCTTACAGGTGACACTTTTTCCTCTGTAAATATCACCATCTTTCTTTTGCAGATTAATGCCAGCAGTCCTAGTGGTAATGGGTCTGGCCATGACCTGGGTGCCTCATCTGGGGTCAGGACCCATGTGGGATGCAGTGGTGAGGAGAGAACGAGATATGTGTCGTATGAACTGGTGGCAGCTGGTCATCCTAAGTCCTAATCTGTTCCCGTTTGAGAACCTGTGCTTGCCTCAGGCTTGGTGAGTTTTTGCTATAATATTAACTATTCTTATTTGGAACAGAGGCAAATTGGGACAGAGGCAAGAGAATTATGGCTATTCTTAATTTAATGACAGAATAATTACAGAATATTCTTCTTTTTGATTTTTATTTTATTTTATTTGATATATATTATATTTTTAAGTAGCTAAGTAATAATAGCCGCACTGGTTGATCTAACAGGTTAAGCTATGCTTGCCGGGGTTGGTCCGTGGATGGGTGACTATCTTTATATACAGAGACTCCTCCGTGCCTAGGAAAGCACGTTAAGCTGTTGGTCCCGGCTGTCATTCGTGGATCTTTGACAGTCGTTACGGGTCGTCAGAAGCCCGAAAATCTAACAGCCAGTCTTACCAAGGGGTATCGTATTACCCAGTTACTGGGCTGTGGAGGTCAGATTGGCAGTCGCTCCATGTAAAATACTGGTATTTAGACTGGAAGCCGACCCCAACATAGTTGGGAAAAGGCTAGGCAGATTGAGGTGATAAAGCTTTGCTGTGAGTGTGTTGGAAATTATTGTTTTTATTCTGTAATATAATTATAATGTAATAAGTTGTCAAAATCACTTTTATACGTCATATTATAAAAAAATATTAAAAATAAGCCAGATGGAGTCGAGATTTCCTATCTTAGCGACTACAGACTGTCAGTTCTAGATTTTTATAATGTTTTCTTTCACTCTTGGTATAAGAAAGTCAGATGTGTCCAATGTATATCGTCATCTTAAAAAGTACGGAAACAAATGTAAGCTTGCAGGGGATGCTGTTTTAGAATTCTTTGAACCTCTCAGGGACAACGACTTAGACACTTTTGCGTCACAGTTTGAAACAGTTGAGACCAGACCGTCGATTACAGTTTGATCAACAAAGCGTATCGCGATAAGGTCAGAGATTCTACAAATTCCGAACCGACGACGTTTTGTTACCAAAATTCTCAGTAGCAGCTGATCAGCTACTTATGAATGACTTCATCTGGGGATGTAATATACCCGATCAGGTTGGAAGGGTCATCATCATGATCTGCCGAGCCTTTTTCCAACTATGTTGGGGTAAATTTCCAGTGTAACCGGATGCAGCTGATTATCAGTATTTTACATGGAGCAACTCTTGACGGGTAATACGCAATAGGTGTTACAAAGTCTCGCAGTTATAAAAACATAGTTTGCTGCTTCAAGTAATAAAATCATCATCAGTGATGTAACGCGGTCATTAAACTCAAGAATAATAAAACAATTTAAAACTTCAAACAAACAAACAATTAATGCCAAAGGAAAAGGAAACCGCTTATGATAATCAGAGACGCGTAAACTTCAAATGTGGCAATTTGTTCGTTGTGTCCATGAAATAGTTGGTCTTGATGCAATCGCAATGAGGCGGAACGGAGGGACCGTTCTTTTTAGCCCAATTAGTTGTAGTAACTGGCAGAATATAATTTAATTTAATCAGTTTTATTTCTCTACCATATGAGGAAACCTAAATACCCGTTATTAACTAGCTGCAGTTTCACCCGCATAAATATTGTGGAAATATCGGGATAAAAAGTATCCTATGTCGTAATCCATGTCATGGTTTACCCGTGTGTTAAATTGTAATAAACAAACAAACTCACTTTCGCTAGAATATTAGTTAGGATATGATAATATTAGTAACTAGCTTTTACCCGCGGCTTCGCCCGCGTGGATGTCGAAAAATAACCCACGGGAACATACTATCGGGATTAAAAAATAACCTATAGGTTAATCCAGGTTCACTTCCACTGCCACTAATCACAACCCTTCGGAGGTGGAATTATCAAAAACGCTGAGACACGTATATCCTAAACACAAAATTTGAAGATCCTAACTAAACTGACGGACTTTCATATAAACTTCCCTACTTAACACTTTTAGGGGTGGAATTCCCAAAAATCCTTTCTTAGTGAATACTTACTCTTCACAAAAAACACACCCTCCAAGTTTCAATTCTCTAGAACCAGCGGTTTGGGCTGTGTGTTGATTTAATACCCAGTCAGTCAGTCAGTTTACCATTTTATTTATAAAAAATAATTTTATACACGGAGTGTTCGGCAGAAGGTTGAACATACGAAAATGTGTAAAAAAAAACAAAAAAATCCGTGGGGCCGTCTACTACGTGTTTAGGTCCAATAACAAGACCCAGACCACAAGGATTTTTTTAATGATTTTTTTAAATTTAAAGGAAATTCGTGGTTTCTTAAATTTCAAACGTCAATAATTTCATTAAAAATAACAAAACCGCATTTTCTTTTATATTATTTTATTTTTGGCATTTTTTTCTAGAATTATTGTGGAATCAGATATGTAAAAAAAAATTGGTTTGTATATTAATTAATTTCACTTTTCGCAAATTTCCTTCGTAATTCTTTCGGCGAAAAAGTACCAGGCAGTTAAAATTGGCGAATTGTTCTAGTTGTTTTAAAAGAAATTATGCATATCTTTAGATTGGGCATGAACCAAAGATGTTTTTCTAAAATTAGAACTGCTCTATCACTGTAACTTTTTTTTTTAACATAGTTCAAAGTCGGGCTTTCAGTATTTATTTTTGATTTGTTTGTAGTTTAAGGGCTCGTATTTACTTTTCTAACAATCATCTGCGTTAAATACAAATTTTATAAGATTCTACAGTTACTTTAGATGAAAATTAAAATAAAATGTTGCCAGTTTTGTTGTTTTTAAATGAAATTATTGACGTTTGAAGTTTTGGCAACGACAAATTTCGAAAAAAAATAAAAAAAATCCTTGTGGCCTGGGTTTTATTTGGTATGTATTGGGCCTAAAAACGTAGTAGACGGCCCCACGGATCCGCCATTTTCGTATGTTCAACCTTCTGCCGAACACCCTGTTTAAACGAGTAGATAAAAAGATAATATGAAATGTAATTTAGATGTTTAAATGTTGAGATACGACAGTAAAATACTTGTTTTATTGAATTGCTGGCACAGTTTTGTAGACGTAGGCACCGAAATATGTAATTTCGTATGCATTTTAGGGATGCCTCAGCTACCTGCAACAAAATTACGTAACACATCTTCCGAAATTTAAGTAATTTTTCACTTTGTAGTGTTTTTTTTTAAAGTCAGTGTTACTGTTATTTGAAAATATTGTTAATGCCCAATTATTTTTAAAAGAGTTGCTTGCCGGCTCTTCTCCATAGGAAACGACCAATTGGAACCGTGCACTCGCTTCTGACGGTTCATGAGTGCCCGGTTCGGTTCGGTTTATGTGAAATAAAATATGTTCGAATTTGAATTTCATCGTCGCTGCTCTCAAAACAGTGAAGGAAATCATCGTGAAAAAACCGGCATGTCCTAGAACCAAAAAATCGATGACAAGAGACATCCACCAACCTGTACTGAGCCCACTCCCTCTCACAGAGAAGAGGCCTGTGTCCCAGCCCAGCAGTGGGAACAATTATTGGTTGATTATGCTAATTAAATGATTATTACCTAACATCTTGTGCACCCTGCTATTCTTTGCATTGATGGATGTGTTCCTTCCTGCGTAGCCGACGCTTCAACGTGAGTTATGCGGTCAGTTACGTAGGAGCACAGATTACTATGTACTTGTATTAGTAGGACAATTTCAATTTGCTTAGTTATTAGTTATACAGGGTCAAAGTAAATTAGCTAGCGAAACTCCAAAGACGTGATGGGTATCAATATCATAACAATACTAATTTAAGTTCAATACTCAATACTTAATATATTTATTTGCGTTCCACAATGTTAACATATGTGGTAGGTACATTATAAAATATACATAATTTTAGATCATTGTGGACCCTATCGGGCACAGCAAGATATACGAGTATTATTTAAAAAAAGTAAAATATTAATGTTTTTCCACTACTCAGTTCCACTTTAATTTATATAGTATTTTTGGTATTTATTTTTAATTATTGATTTAATTTTTCATTAAAATATTATAATACCATTTATGGATTAGGTATGGTTTTAGATTATTTATAAATGTATTTAATTTTTGTTCATTTTTAATTACTTCTGGTAATTTATTATATATTTTAACTGAGTATGTATTACTTTCAATGGAATTACTAATCTGCGACTCTATAGAACTTTAATTCATACTATATCCAGGTGAGGGGCTCGTGGCTAAGTAATAACAGCCGCACAGGTCGATCGATCAGGTTAAGCTACGCTTGCCGTGGTTTGTCCGTGGATGGATGACCATCTTTACATACAAAGACTCCTCCGTGCCTCGGAAAGCACGTTAAGCCGTTGGTCTCGGCTGTCATTTGTAGATCTTTGACAGTCGTTACGGGTAGTTAAAAGCCCAAAAGTCTAACAAGCAGTCTTACCAAGGGGTATCGTGTTACCTAGTAACTAGGTTGTGGAGGTCAGATAGGCAGTCGCTCCATGTAAAATACTGGTATTCAGCTGCATCCGGTTAGACTGGAAGCTGACCCCAACATAGTGGGGAAAAGGCTAGGCAGATGATGTTCCGAGAGTACGTTCCCGTGGAATAATTTCCGATCTCGGGCGAAGCCGCGGGCACAAGCTAGTTCCTAAATCCACAATTAATGATTAATCAACAGATTTAAGACGTAATTTTAAGTAGTTGTTCATAGTTTGTTCAAAAAGTATCTGATAAAAATATAAACAAATAGGTCAGAAAACGTAACTATAGATGCCAATTTGTAGTGCCATTAAATTTTTTAACAATTTGAGGTTCATTTTTAGGGTTCCGTATTTAACCTTAATTTTCGTCGATGATTTTTCAATTTATTACAATTTAATAATGTTATTTAAATAACAATGTTGTTGGAAAAAAGTGGTTAGATTTAAAGTTGTAACCTTCTAATTACAGATGAATGCGTTACTAATTCCCTTTCGTGAGTGATAGCGTAAGAATTTAACCTGAACAGGTTTTGTTTATACTTTCATAAGTTAATTTAGGAACAGACTATAGTGCCAATTACTTTACGAATATAGATACGTACTGTAGCGCTTGAATAGCACTAGCTGTCGAGTAAGTATTAATAAACGATATTATAATTTATATTAAATTTATTTTATATTTGTAATTTTTTATATTTATTTATTTTATTATTTATGTACACACAGTAAAATTGATACAGAATGTAATCTTATCTCAGAGAAAAATGCATTCTTATACACGTCTAATAATACTGTCTTTTTTCATATACAAAAAACCTACTTATTATTTTTTATTTTCAAACTTAATTCTAAATTCGTTTGAATGTTCGAATGCAACCAGACTTATTTTTCTATCAGCCTATATGACATAAGGTCGCCTTTTGCATGTAATTTTTCAAGTACTTAATTCCTTTCTCTTTGAACATTCACTCCATCAACTTACTACCTAATTCCTCTCCGTCTAGACAATTTGACCCTAAAAACGTTTTGGGAAATCCTATTAAGTAGCCTCCTGGACGTCGCTTATCCATCGTAATACTATTTCTTTTTCTTTTCCTACGATATTTCTATTACATAATAATATTCTCGCTAAATAAAAATACTCTCGGAAAACTAGAGGATTATTTTATTATTATTTATCTAGAATACTTGTTTGAGGACAACTAAAGGGTTGTTTTACGTTGTGCGGATAAGCACCTACCTATCGGATAAAATTAATGTGGCACTGAGTTGGTATTAAATTATCTACCAAAATAGATAATCGGAACATAACTGAAACTTACTCTAAAGGATCTCGCGCACTGATCGGCCACGATTCCGGGCAGTCATAGCCGTCTAGTGGTATTGTATGCTGTGCAGCAAGTTACCCGTTGCGACCAAGTGCGCGATTCGTATTTGTTTCTATAGTTTACCTGATCGCTGCGACCACTGGTCGTGGTCGTGGCCGTCCAGTGCGCGAGATACCTTTCACATAGAAAAAGTAAAAAGTCTTGAAGTAATTATTTTAGAACTCAAGATTTAGGTAATATTTTTTTCTTCAAATTTTTCTGTTTCGTTTATAATGAAGGTCTAATATTAAAAAAAAACTTGGAGATCTGATATATTATTATTATTATCAATTTATTTCGGACAGAATCCATAAAAGAGTTAGTAACAATGTTCTTAAGATCTATGTTAGTAGGTACACAATAGAATAACGTATTTATAACAAACTTACGATCTTCCCGTAACTATTCCCACCCAGTGTGCCTGTATGGGACAGTCATGGCGGGATGCAATCATTTGCAAAATGCTGTTGGTGCTACCGCGCAGTCTTTGAAATAATGACGACACCATCTTACGCATTATTGCGTGAAACCCGTCAACGCGAGCATTTGCGAACATTTGTGACGCACTACAATGGCGCGGCAACCCCAACAGCATTCTGAAAGCATTATTATACTGTATTCGCAGGACGTTGTAGGCTCGTTGCGTATACCGAACCCACAGGCCGCTCGAGTAAAAAGATTGGCAATATGCCCGAAAAAGTGTTACCTTAACTTCCTTAGTGCATCGAGCGAACCTACGGGCTAGCATATTGCTCCTTACTGCCAACGCCCTGCGTTCTCTTTCTATATCTGGGTCGTCTTTTAAGTCTATAGTGATATAAAGCCATTTGTAAAGCTTAGCTTACACAAGTTTTGCCTATTTTACTTAGGTTGCTAATTACTGCCTAAGGTAGGTAAGGTACCTTTTTAATTTACATATCATAACATCACACCTGTATTTCGCCGAAGGGTTAGGCAGGAGTGTACTTATAGTACACCCAAATTTCTCCAATTATATTTAAGTCCCATGTAATAGGGGGCGAAGCTATTGCCATCAATCGGGCACAAATCCAGGCTCCGGGCTGCACTGAGAAATTCCAGATGGAAAAACCAATAACAATTTTACCCGACCCGGGAATCAAACACAGAATCTCATGCTCAGCCGTAGGAGTTGTAACCACTAGACCAACGAGGAATTCAATTCACCTTCATAAAATTATTAACAAAACAAAAACAACCGTTTTTCTGCACAGAATTCTGCGTAACTTATTACGCAAAACAAAGACAAATAATGACCTAAAATTACCAGGTTATGTTTTATTTTTCTTAACTTTTTTCTATGACTAACACTTCGAAGGCTAATCCGCTTTCCACCAATCTTATTTGACCTCCAAACATTGCATCAAGCATTCATTTTTCATACAGAATCAACATATTTAACATCAAACATCTAAAGTAAACAGTTAAAATCACTCGTATTACGAAAGCAGCAAGGTTTATTTTACCATTGCGTAATTCAGGGTAAATATTGTCGTGGTACAAACCTTGGTTTTAGTTGCACTCGTAATTACAATTGAGAAATTTTAAGAAAGAGGGTATCTCCATCTTAATCGTGCTGAGTAGTCGGGTAGGTAAGGTAATAAAAATAATAGCGTTTCCTTGACATAGTTGATGGTAAGCGGTGACAATAGTTTTATTACCTTAGGAAAAATAAGTTCAGAGTGTGCACTCTAGAAATATACCACTGTCGTCTTCACTTAATGAACATCAAATCACTGAACAGTCTGTAGATATTGTCACAGGGTAACCATACGTGCAGCTATAACCTAGTTTTCTCGTGTGCACTCTAGAAATATACCACTGTCGTCTTCAGTTGATGAACATTAAGTCACTGAACAGTCTGTAGATATTGTCACAGGGCAACCATACGTGCAGCTATAACCTAGTTTTCTTGTGTGTACTCTAGAAATATACCACTGTCGTCTTCACTTGATGAAAATTAAGTCACTTAACAGAACAGTCTATAGATATTGTCACAGGGCAACATAGTTACCTGCAGCTATAACCTGTTATTCTTACAAATGAAATGCTAAAATGTAAAAAGGTATGTAGACTGGGGAAAAAAAACAATTTAGTCCGTCAGTCACGTATTTTTTGTTTTATCATATTAATAAAAAAATATTTAGATAAAACGGATTAAAGTTGGGGAGCCTCGCTACGTCACAAATCAGTATAGAATCTACCGGGGAGTAACGTCATGCCACATTTAACTCAATGTATTGCCATAATCTTTTGATTACAGTAACAAAAGAAAAAATACGTGTACAATATTTATTAATAATCTACAAGACGGAAAATTTTGTGAACATCCCTATCGCCTGAAATTCAGCACTCCATAGGTTTTAATGCAACAATAATTGTCGCAATCAAAGATAAATTATTTATCTTTGATTGATAACTTTGGGGAATCCAAAGATATCAATCAAACATTAGTTTCATAATTAAGTTAGTCAGTTTAGATGGTGATTATATTTTATTATACTATCAAAATGCCAAAAGACTACAAGAACGACTTCGTATAAGATAGTATAGT
Organism: Agrochola macilenta; assembly: GCA_916701695.1. Classification (NCBI taxonomy): domain Eukaryota; kingdom Metazoa; phylum Arthropoda; class Insecta; order Lepidoptera; family Noctuidae; genus Agrochola; species Agrochola macilenta. Next base: position 2,863,323 of record OU753576.1, read on the forward strand.
ATTTTTATCTTACGAAACGACGCGCGCTTTACTTGTGTTTACCAAGCTACGCTATTTGTCTTCATGCACACAGTCACAACTTGGCTACCACAAGTAAAGCATGCGTCGCTTTGTGAGATTAAAATCCTGTACCGAATGGTTTAAAAACTAAACTTCTCCACTTCAAAATTCTCTACTGTTGACTTTTTATTTTCAGACAAACTTTTTAGGAAATATTTTAATGATCACCAAAATCACGCAGGTTTTAATTACTTACTAAAACTGTTAATCTGTATTATCCTCATTCTACTTCAGGTACCTCGGCACAGACACCCAGCTCTTCCTGATAACTCTGGTAGTCCTGCTCATCATCTGGAGATGGCCCAAGAGTGGGGTCCCAGTGCTGACAGCCGTCATGATCATCAGTCTTCTCATACCGTTCCTTCAGAGTTACTTCATGAATCTACTGCCGATAAGAGTTAGCATATTCCCTGAGTAAGTATTTTTAATTATTTTATTTGTTTTATCCATCTCATACCTTTTTTTTTTTTTGTTTTCCTGGTGTAACCTTCAAAAGGCGCCCGGGCTCTGGGGAAAAGACCGGGGAGTGTGGGATTCCTACCCCACTAAAACCACCCCGGTGGTCACCATCTACACATGGAAGGGGCACCGTTACTTCTCAAAAGACCAATCCGGAACCCCCACTGTGCAGCGCCTGTTAGGGCACATCTCTGGGGAGACTGACTGAGACATCCAGCTCATACCTACATTAATGTTATAGTCAATCTCGTGATTGCTTCAAGGCCGTTTGTCCAACGCCTCCATCAAAGGAACGTCAATGAGCACGAGATGACGGTGTCGAAGTAGCGATACATACATTTACTATAGCCGCGTGTCCACCGCACATCACCGGACGTCACGTTTGGTTCGAATAATCTCGTTTCTCGTTGACATCCCATTGACGATGGCGGTGGACAAACGTCTACTGTTGAATATCACTTGTACGTCTTAAGAGGGTTTATCCTAAAAGTTGGCAACGACGACGCAAATAACTGTCAAATATTTACCTGTTTTGATTCCTATAGCAATATAACTGAATAGAAATAAGAAATGTGGCTGACTAGCGAACTAGAATAATAATAATGAATTGCAATTAAAACATTGAATTTGATGTTGTACCCATTTTAGGTGTAAAAAACGCATTTGGAAAGTTTACAAATAGTTTTTTTACATCTAAAACTAAACATTCGGTGTTACGATATTAGTTAATGCATTTCATAATCAATATTCTAGTTCGCTAGTTAACCACATTTTTTATTTCCACACAGTAATATTGCTAAATTGAATCTAAACAGTGAAATATTTGACATCTATTTGCGACGTTGCCCACCTTCAGAATAAACGCTCTTAAAACGTCAAGGCCTATTTTTTTTATGTGATAGTCAGATAGTTTCAACTTTAGTGAAGTTTAAATTTTCTGGAAATTGTTACGTGTGTTTGAGTGTTAAGAGAGAGACTGAGAGACTGATTTTGATCAACTTTGTTCATTAGTTGTGAGAAAGGGAAAAATAATTTATACAAAACTATTTGTGATTTCAAAAATCGAGTTCGTAGTTATGCATGTGGCTGAAAGGGATTTTTCAAATATGTTAAGTATTCATGAAAAATCATAAATATTCGCAATGAGTTTACCGAAAAATTACGCGAGACTGACGTTCGATCACTTTTTTTCCAAAAAAATAGTTTTGATTTTGAACATTTAAAAATATCATCAAAATCGTTACATGGTCTACTTGCATGTGGCCGAACCACTTTTTTCAACTTCGATACAAAATATAGCAGAAAAATTATGTTGAAAAACATATTCTTACACGGCGGGTCCGGGATCGCAACAATGTTTGTGTTCTCGCGTTCCGGGTCCGTAAAAACAGTCGTTTTATCTTTAGTGAGAAAATGGTAGGAATAATGGAAGAATTACGATTGTCTATCTATCATTTGGTTAAGGAGATAAGTATTGAGTAATGGTAGATAAACCTGTCAGTAATGTATTTTTTCTTATTATTTAGCAAACCATATCAAGAAATTTAAAGATAACACATTAGTCTTCATCTATCCTTGAATTATATGAATTACCTATTGCATTTCATAATCAACAGTCTAGTTCACTAGATCCATATTTCATATTTACATACAGTAATATGGCCAAATTAATCAAAACAGCGAAATATTTGACATCTATTTGCGACGTTGCCCACTTTCAGAATGCACGCTCTTAAGAACTTCGAACACCGAAGTTTGAAGTTATACTTGTAGAACAATATTTCCATTTTAATTTCACTGTCAGAAAAAATCAGGTGAGGCATCATAAAATAAACATACATCAACCGAATCTTTATTACCGACACGCACAGTAAAAAAATGGATTGCCCTCACACTTCAAATACTTCGCAGTTCGCGCCAATATACTTACAGTACTTGAATCTCTGCTTATCCCATAATAGAAATCGTGACACACATTACTCCTGTACGTGACTTCGAACGATATCCAAAAATGTTCTCATATCTTCACTTGAGACCCAAATCAAAACATCTCATCTGCCATTCTATCCCTCATGCAATTTTTGACTGTATTTCCAGGTCTATAAGAGATATATTCGGGTACAATGACACGTTCTACCATGCGTATGTATCCGCCCAGGGCAACTGGGCTGGATATCATCTGGGAGTGCTAACTGCCTACTTCTATCATAAGGCACAACAAAAGAAATGGGACCTGAGAGAATCTATCGTAAGTATGATCAGTTTTTGAAAACATTTTTGAGCCCTCTGGAATTTTAACTTAGTCGAATGAATGTTGAATGAATTGTTTACTTTTATAAGAAAGCTAGGCGGTCCTGCAATACCACAATTCGACCGCCTAAACTTAAATATTGAGATACAAAATATAAGGACACTTAGGCGTCGAAGTACTCGTCCTCCGTTATGTCATCCGGAAACGTGCCCAGAAGACTGGCAAGACTGTAGAAGCTAAGTTAGTGACGGCAATCGACCAAGGTCGTGTGTCATGACATCAATATTTAAGTAATTGTTACTGTGACTTGAACCCAGGTATAATAGCACAGAAATATAATTATTTAGCAAAGAAGCAGAAATTATAGTGAAGAAAAATTTGACCACGTCAAGTGGCTGTTAAAATCTCCTTACTATGTATATTATTTTGTTAGTTATAACAATATGTGAACACTAAGTAGTGTGCCAAGCGACTACGCTTAGCTACCAAGTATAATAGCATTATATAGACATGGAGAGGGAGCGCAGGGCATTGTCAGTCCGGGCGAACATGCTGACCCGCAGGTTCGCTCGATGTGCAGACGCGGTGAAAGTAACTTTATTTAAAGCGTATTGCACATCTTTGTACTCAGCGAGCCTGTGGTTCAGATATACCCAAAGGGCTTACAATTCTCTGTGCATACAGTTTAACAATGCCTACAGGGCGCTGTTACGGCTGCCACGCTTCTGCAGTGCGTCAACAATGTTTGCTGAGTCGCGTACAGACGGCTTTGATGCCACCTGGCGCAAAAAGACAGCCTCACTGCTAAGTAGATTGCGTGGGAGCAGTAACAGCATCCTGAATGTAATAGCTAATAAGTTGGACAGCCCACTGGTGTGGAGTCTCACCCAGAGGACTAAGTCTCTCTTAGTTATTAGGTACTAACATAGTTTTTAAGTTCATACTAACAATATAAATGTAATTATTTAATGGATCATTGGTTGTCTGAATAAATAAAATATATTATTATAATGTCAATCCTCCTGCACGCGTAGAGTGACAACCATAGAAACGGGTTTTCCACCGGTTTTGTCGACGGAAGAATAGACAAAATGACAGATTATGATTATTTATCTGTCATTTTGTCTATTCTTCCGTCGACTAAACCCGTTTTTCTTGTGTTCACGCTAAGCATGCTAAATGTCTTTGTAAGGCTTTTATAACCATGTCTTATTTTATTTTCCAGGTGATGAAGCTCCTCTTCCTGTCCTCAATTCCTATCGCAGCTGGGACAGTCCTCATGGGCTGGGACCTTCACCACCGTGAGGCTTCTGCCTTCGAGTCAGCAGTCTTCAATGCTTTGAACCAGAACTTCTTCGCTCTGGCCATCTGTGTTTTCATTATTGGATACTTCTACAAGTGTAACAGTAAGTTGATATCTCATTACTAATAAGCCAGAAATTGTCGTTTTGTAATCATGGTGATAGACAAAAATTGTCACTTTGTAACTTAGGTGATTGACAGAAATTATCTCTCTCTGTCGTTGAAAACCAACGCTGGGGCTTTGTCTCGCATAGGGTCGCTGCATTATGCTGGGCAATGGCCGTTTTGCATGGATGTGACGCATATTTTCCCCCAAATTGTTATTTTCATGTTTTGTTCTTTCTTTGCGTCATGTTTACCGCAAATAAACGTTTTTTCTTTCAAATTGTCACTTAGTAACCAAGGTGAAAGTGAGGGTGAGGGTGCCTTAAATTAACACCCTCTAACCTTGGCCATAGCCATACCAAGGCAATAATATACGTAACCTCGTTGAAAGTTAGAATTTGGCAATTTCTATCCTTGGCTACCTAGCCAGAATTTGCCACATAATAACGTTAGCGAGAGCCAAAATTGGCGACTGTAACTATAGTAATAAACAAAAATTGTGGCTATTCAGATCATCATGATTTCAGCCTGGAATAGCACACAGTTGAGTATTGGCCTCCTTTCCTTTCTGCCCTACTACCCAGTTCCATGTGTCACTCATCCAGGGTTTGCCTGAGTTTTTTATGACACCATCGGCCCAACGCGCTTCTGAACATTCTTGCGTTTTTCTGAAATGACAAATTCTTGCGTTTTCCTTCAGGAATCTACGTAGGCTCTGTAGAATGGGGTCCTCTGCAACCTCTGGGAAGGATGTCTTATTGCGCCATGTTGCTGCATGCGACCGTCTTGAGGACCTACGGAGGTCAGATGAGGAGGTCTTTCTACGCTACTGATTATACTGCTGTGAGTATGAAACTTAAGCTTACCTTGATCACGCTTTAGTTTTTATTCGGAATGATTATGGACCTATCCTTGTCCACAGTTTAGTATCCAAACGTGTAAAAAAAATTGTGATGTTAGAAAAATTACTTTAATATTCACACATAAAGTTCATATTGTGCTACCACTTCAAACATTATGGCTTTTTTAATAGTACGAGTAGTTGTTATTTTTAAATCAACAGTTTTTTTTTTATAACTTCATTTGGAAACATTTTGTCTTGTTTATTTATTTATTTTTCATACAATGGTTAAAATACAGGCCTTAATGCAAGGTGGCAAGGTGTAATTAAAATAACTCATAATCATAAACCAATGAACACCCAGAAATCACGAAAAAAAATCAGCTGCTGCATACAACATGTATGTTCAAATAATTCAACATAGTAAATAATAGCTGTAAGGTTATTTTTGCGATAAATGAATCTTATTGTTCTACAAGCCCGATGGAATTTCACATTGTCAAAAATGACAAACTTCCAAAAAAACTTTCATCCCCTATTTAACCCCTTTAGATGATAAATTTTCAAAAATCCTTCCAAATTGCTCTCCTTCGTTTTATGAAACTCGTCCACAAAATTTAATGCTTCTAGATCCAGTGGTTTAGGCTGTGCGTTGTCTGTCAATAAATGAACGAATTTCAGATTGCATATAAATAATCAAGTAACCATAAAATCTTTTTCCAGATAATGTTATACGCCGGCATCGTAAGCACGACGTATCTCTTCGCGCTTCCACTGTACCTCTTCGTGGAAGCCCCGGCCTGTCAACTGCAGAAGCTTCTCCTAGGACCGAAAAGGAGGCCCGAAGGAAGGAAAGAGAAGGAAGATGCTAACGCCAATCAAGTCAAGCCTGGGATTTCTAATGTATCTGTGAATACTGTTTCTACACATATTTAGACGAGGACATTGTAGAATCTCCTTACGAAAACGTTGATCACTTTGAACCTATAGGCACAGATAAATACAGAAGGTTCACTCTGCATTTTAGATATGAAGCTACAAGTATACGGCAGGCTCGTCTTGTCAGCCAATTCAGTGAGTGTAACGTAGTCAGAAGACATAAGAGTTACGCGATAGAAAGAGAGGTAACTTCTAGGTGAATATAACTGTAGGTAATTAGCACTGTGCGACCTGAATTGCACTTTATTGTGTCGTAGCAAGAGTCGCTTTTTATTTAAATGGTTTTGCGGAGTGAACCATCTGTGCTTTGGACCTATCACGAACGCGCGAAATTCGAACAATTTCAAAAATTTTAGTTATTCGTTCCGCAAATAGTGTGATATCATACCGGCAGACGGCGGGGGATGACATTGAGGAGGAATAGCCGAGGAGCATAGGGAAATGCGGAGTGCAGCCGCACTTGCACTGCCTTTCCCCCGCGATCGTATACTAGCTATCTCTAGTGCATACAGTGACATGCCTTTGCATCCCGCCGCGGGTTCCTCCAGCGCGCTGTTCAATACTGCAGAGAGAAATTCCCTTTGATGGTCCGTGGTTGGTCTCAGAGCTTTACAATCTACTTATATCTTGTTAGAATTTACGTTGATAAATTTGAAATACTGCCCCGCCGTCCGCTGATGTGCCCAGCGCACACAATTTATTGTTATCGTCGCAAAAAAAATAATCAAAATGCTAGAGGATAGTTGTATTTTTTATTAAAAAATCTTTCGAATTTACGTTGGGTACGTCGCGCGTTCATGCTAGGGCCTCTAGTCGCATTAAACTAGTTAGGTACTTGTCAATTGAAATAACTATCTTATGGCCGTTTCCTATAATTTACGGACCGTTATTGGTAAAAGTTAAGACTTGTATCTTTACCAATAATGAAGCAAATACCTCATAACTTTGCATAGTAGACCCTCCCTTAAGGAAGTAGCTATCACAGGTAAGATTGGCTTATGAATCTATGCACAGTTTGGCAATAAAAAAGGCTACCGTTGGTAAGCATAACGAGGAACCGAACATTTATCACTTCATTCTTATCGTTATTTTTGATTTGACTATTTTGTACTTTATAATATGACTAGGAAGTTTCTTATTAGTACGGTCAATGTTTTCATAGGAGGTACTTACTGCACGTTTGAGGCTCAAGAGTATTTTTCAAGTCTTTCTTTTGTAATAAAATAATATTTTTTAACGCTAAAGCATTGAGATTGTAGCGAGTAAGACAAGGAAGTATAGATAATAAGATTTTGAACTGGTATTATTAACTAAAAGGTAACAAATAACTCAGTAACTGTACTGTAAGTAACAGCAGGCCAGGCGCACTCTGCATTTTAGGTATGAAGCTACAAGTAGGTACGCCGCGGTCTCGACTTGTTGGGCCAATTCAGTGAGCGTAACGTAGTCAGAAAATATGAGTTAGGTATGCGATAGAAATAGAGGCAACTTGTAGGTGAATATAACTGTAGGTAATTAGCGTTGTGCGACCTGAATTGCACTTTATTATGTTGTAGCAAGAGTTACGTACGCTCACTGAATTGGCCCGACAAGACGAGCCCGCCGCGTACTTGTATCTTCGTGCCCAAAATGTGCGCCTTCTGTACCATTCTGTGGTAATAGTTTGAGTATTAGGGCCCAACACACTGAACGTGCCTACCGTGGCACATTTTTCACATTATAAACCGAATGTTCATCTTTGTTTCATTGGACGCTCACACGACAACGCGACGTCAAAATTATATAGGAATAATAATGCTCCTCTGCTCCTTCATTTCATTTTCCGAGTGAAAGATGTGCTGTCTGAACATCGCTGTTCAAGTAAAAGATGCCTAATTTAAGGCAAAAATTAACAAAAAAATTATCTCGGCTTTACGCTGTGCCCAGGAGCCCTCGGTAGCGAGCAGTACGCGGCATGAAGCACTAGTACGCTTTGTGTTTGGGCCCTAATGATGGCGACAGATGTGTGACATCCTGTACATATGAATATTAGTGTATCCAACCTTAGCTGTTAAGAAAATGTATTACAATGTTATAATATAAGACAAGACTTTGTACATAGTGTTAAAGTTTAGTACCTACATGATATATTTTTTAATAAATGTTTTTAATAAAAATGTGTGTTCAATAACTAAAGATTCAAGATCGTTAGATTCGCCCGATCGTGTTAATAAATTGTCACCTTTCTGTTTAGTTGACAATGACATTATTTTGACGTTTATTATTGTCTCCCATAATCAAAAAACAAATTGTATCGTTCCTTGCGTGGTCCAGAGCAGCGGTGGTTCTGTGGTAACGGCCGCGACTTACGAGTAGTAGGTCGTAGGTTCTAACCCAGACAGGAGCTTTACTTATTGTAAATTATTTCATCACCACTGCTCTCAAAATGGTGAAGGAAATCATCGTGAGGAAACCGGCATGTCCTGGAACCAAAAATTCAAAGACATGTGACATCTATCAACCTGCACTGGGCCCGCGTGGTGGATTAAGGCCCACGCCCTCTCACCTAGAGGAGGCCTGTGTCTTAGCAGTTGGAACATTATATGCTGATTATGCTATGCTGCGTGGTTTGTGAGATCACTATTAAAATGGACACTTTTTCGCGCAACAAAAGTACGGTATCGTTAAATCTAACGATTTAAATCTTTGCTAGAGATAAGATTAGATTGATATTAAACATCAATCCATATTATTTTCTATAATTTATCACCTATTATATTCTATAACACAATTTTCCGATAGATCGAATCCTATATCTGCATATATCGAATGAGGGTAAATTAATTAATCACACAATAGAAGCGAACAGGTTGGTATGAGCGAAGTGTCGGTCATATCGACTACCGATGATATGTCCCGATCTGTGTCAGAGATATTTATAATTCAATCTGCCTAGCCTTTTCCCAACTATGTTGGGGTCGGCTTCCAGTCAAACCGGATGCAGTTGAATACCAGTATTTTACATGGAGCGACTGCCTATCTGACCTCCACAACCCAGTAACTGGGTAATACGATACCCCTTGGTAAGATTGGTGTCAGACTTTCGGGCTTCTGACGACTCGGAACGACTGTCAAAGATCCACGAATGACAGCCGGGCCCAACGGCTTAACGTGCATTCCGAGGCACGGAGGAGTCTCGGTATGTAAAGATGGTCACCCATCCACTGACCAACCCCGGCAAGCGTACCTTAACCTGATTAATCGACCAGTGCGGCTGTTGTTACTTATCCACGAGCTCCTTGGAGATATTTATAATTATTATGTGAAAATTCTGGGAAAAGATATTGGTCTTAGCTCAGTATATATATGGGAAGATTAATTAAATACTAGGTATTTAATATTGGTCTTGGTTACTGGATTGATTTGATTGATTTTTATACGTCTTTTTAACAGAAACGCTTTTTAACAACAATCCGCTGGACAGGTGGTAAGTGAGCTAACCTTAATCCACCAGGAAATGATGCAGTTTGTACTTGTTATAAGTCCTGGCATAAGGTAATCGGGTTAATCTACTGTTACCAATGTGTGAGACCAGAGTATTGCGATGACGCGGATTATTAAAGAGGTAGAATTTTCGGGATACTTTCAGAATGAAATCCTTTAGAGGTGGAAACATGATATCAATATGTAGTTGTTTAAGGTTTGTGTATAGAGGAGTGTTGAATGCTTTGTTCTGAACGATCTGGAGTTTTTATAGTTTCTGTCACTAATACTACTCCACGGCACGCACCTCTTGAGTTTTCGGATTCATGTGCGTATTGTATAATTATCACTTGCTTCAAAAACGGTGAAGGAAAACATCGTGAGGAAACCGCCATGCCTGAGAGATATTTCTCGACGGCATGTGAAGCCAAGTCAGAGGCCCATGGGCGGCTTTAAAAACTCTGGCACCAGGTTAGTCAGTAACCACACGAAAAGAAGAAGATACGGATTAAGGGAAGATAGAAATGATGGATGGCTTGAGAGAAAGATTATCAAGAAAAGGGAGTGAATACTGAGATAACCTTTTCCCAACTAAGTTAGGATCGGCTTCCAGTTGAACTGGAGACAGCTGAATATTATAATTATATGGAGGGAATGACTACGTACTGAAGTATGGCCGAAAAAGAGATGTTGCACCGATCCGAAATAAATTGTGATAAGGGCGAGAGAATGAGGATAAAGATGACTTGGAGCAACTGCATATCTGACCCCCCACAACTCACTTACTAGGTGAGCTGATACCTTTTGGTAAAAGTGGTGGTCAGGCTCTCGGGAATGCAAGCTTTCTGACCAGAAGTAATTACTGCCAAAGATCGACCCAAAATAAAATAAAGAGTTTAGTTGAAGAGGATGATAACAGCCCTGATAGTTATACCCTTCTTATTGCCAATACCGAAGTTTGGTCACCAACTCACCAACGTCACTAAAAGGTGATTATGACCAACCTTGTTACAATATTCCCCGTCATTTGTAAATCGTGGTGGTCATTTTACTTGATTAAACATTAATTCCTTTGTAATTATGGCCAGATTACCTTTGTGTAATATTATGAGGGGTTTCTGAAATAGAAAGTGTTTAACAATGGGATTGTGGATTATAATGATAACAATCCTAAAGATTCAAAGTCAAAGTCAAAGTCAAATCATTTATTTCAAATAGGCCCTTGCAAGGCACTTTTGAACGTCAAAAATTACAAAAAAATTGTATTGATTATTGATCTAACATCTAATGAGGGATAAGTTCCTAACCTTATCTCCTTCAGATATTTTGATCCGTAAGTCCTTATGTACTCGTATGTTTTCATGTTTTGCATTGTTTCCTGTTTTCTTGGAAACTAATGCTCAAAAAAATATGGTATTGTCACTAATAAGATTTAAAAATAACTAGTTTCAATAATGACGACAAATGACGAGTGGTTAAAATAAACCAATAACGGATGGTTAGTTATAGGAATCCAGCTCTATAATCCTAATTGCAGGACTGTCACACACTTATCACAATAACTCTTCAAAGCTTGTAGAATATTGAAGCATGAACTAATCTCACTAGCAACCATGTTTCCATTCCTGGACAATATTTAACTAATTTCTACTTCATTGTAATATCAACCTTCAAAATATAGTGATTAAGTAGAAATTGCAACAGCGAGGTAGCAGGGCTACCGAACACTACATATCGATTATTGGCACTCCGATTAAGGATGTCACTTGCATAGGATTTGCCTAATTCATAGTTCATGTGTCGTCGCGTCAGTCTGTGACGTAGTGTGTGATATGGGCTGCTTTTACACCGAAGCGTGATGGTAAAAACTTTTGACAAGATTGAAAAATTTCCAATAGCCACCAAAAAGAAGAAAACCGAAGATCGTCAAAAGTGAAGCCCCCCCTTGTATGGCCTAGTTAAAGTCTGGTGTAAATACGGTGGGACCGCCGGAACGCACAGGGTCGCTTATAGTTTGTCGCCGCAGCGGCACCGCTCAGGCGCCACTCCGTAGCCTCACCGCATCGTATGAACCGGCCCTAAGATGTCACTTGTTATATTTTTACACTCCGGTGTGACAGTCAGCCTCTACAACCCCACTACATTGTACCAGCGACAATCAATCGATCACAGCTGTTGCTACTATATTATCGTGAAGATCCGTCGCATGGCTGGCTTAGAGGGTTAGATTTCAGGCATGTAAATTGAGATATCAATTCTCAGCTGGATACAAGCTTAGATTGTCAGGGAATCGAAATTCAGTGCCGTAGTGCTGTTCCGCATAGTTAATTTTGAACCACACGCAACCTAAACCAAAAAGCAATGGTGGCCCGCGACTTACGGCTGATATTAAAATTTGAGGGAATTCTGAGAGAGTTCCATTGATGATTCTAATGATTATAATTCTGTAAATACCATCGATTTATATAGATCAATGGTAAATACCACGTTGTTGTCGCCAATCATACTTTGATCAATATAAAACCTAAAACTGACCTGCAAATTGCAAAAATAAAGGAAATTTGAATTTCGCGGGCTAATTTGAAGCGTTCGCCCTTATTAATTTTTTTTTTTTTTTACATATTTTTGTACTTTTTTTTTTTACTAGGGCTAAAATTTTGGAAAATCCTGTCCAGATCCTGCTACCCTATTACTAACATTTTACTTATTAAGTTGTAACAAGATATGATTTTTGCCCAAATTAGAGCTAATTATACACACAAGGTGAACCGACAATAACGTGAGTCTGATATAATTTTTTTCTACATCTGGGTAACCTTTTTCAGACAGAATGCTATGCTACCGATCGGTAAAATTTTTCAACACGTTTAAAATGGTTTCAACACATAAGATCACACTTTCATCTCAAATTCAGATCAAAATGATTTATTCGCATCAACTGGCCAATGTTCACCTGAAAACAAGATTTTCAGACGGAACTCTGTTTTATTTATTGCTTAATATTTAATTTTCTCAATTGGTTTCCCGGGTACGTGTGACGCTCCTTGTTTCTGAAAATTGTGTTTTGGGTATGTAAAATGTATCGTTCAACTTCATTCCGAAAATCAGACAGATTGCTCTGAAAAAGTACTGTTTTTGTTGTTTTTTTTACATATTTGAAGATGCGGTCAAATCAGCCGTGACGCGGAAAATTTATGAAATTGGATTCAGCATAACCTAATCTATCGGTTTTATATGGCTTTGTTCGTAAAACGATAAGGCAAACATTTTGGTCATGGGCTCTCGTACCATAGATAGATTATGCTTTATTGTACACCAAAATATTAACATAGCTCATTAATATCATGTTTTGCAGTAATTTGTGCTAACAAAAGACTACTACAGCTGTGGTGACGTCGAAAATCTTGCTATAAGAAATGTGGTCAGACATCCAAGAGTGCTGTTGTCATCTCTTTCTGTAAAAGAAGGACGAAAAGAGACAAACAAATGATTAAAAAAATTAGTCATTGAGGAAAATACTGAGATTAACACTTAACCAGTTATTGTTTGACTTAGAAGCGTGTTGTTGTTTTTAATGAATAATTTAATAATGTTATTTTTGTCTTGAATTTGAATTTTAGTAAAAATAGCAATAGCATAAAAGCTCAATAAATATTGAAAAAAACATGTGTTTATTATAATATTAGTTTATTAATTCAGTGTATTAATTAAGTAATAAAGTCTGATAACTAATTTCTAATAACTTCGGATTTACCGCGGTGAGTAATGTTATATATTTTGTATGTGTTTCCTTTCAATTACTGTATTAAGCTTTTAATGACGATATTTCTTTGTTTTTCCTCTTCTAACTTAATTATTTGTGTAGTTAATTATATAGCTATAAATGTACAATCAGCAACAAAAGTCGATGAACACTTTGAACAGTTTTATACTTAAATCTTAATTATTGAGCAAAGTATGTACATTTAATTTTACGAGCCTAAAGAACTCTCTATTCTCTTTCCAGAATAGCACAATTGTTGAAGACAATAATTGTCAAACAGAAACAATGATTTGGCTACTACTAATCCTGATAACACCTAATGAATCAAAACAAGTCGGCATATTAGGAAACCCTCTAGCTCACTACCATTCTTGTGGTGGCAACACCAATATTTTTGTTACTTTTGTATCTGGCTTGCCAACGGAAGATATTCAGTATAATTTGAATAAAGAAGAACAAAACCAGACACATTCCCAGATCAATCATTTAAGATTTGTTTCTAATACTACTGACATTTTGGTGAGTTACTTTCAAAGCTTAGTTTATATTGGTGAGAAGAGCAAGGGACCACTCTAAAAGTACGTACAGTATTTATTATCTCACAAAGGTTGCTTTGTGAGAAAAAAATACTGTAGGTACTTTTTTGCGCGTTTTACTCGTGGTTACCAAGTGTACAAACACGCTGTGAATGAGTGTATAAGCGCAGGAGATCTCGGCACCGTCCGAGACGATGGCGAAGTCGGAAGTGTGAGTGTGTGTGCGGATGTTATGGATGTGCTGACGCTACTCGTGTTTACGCACACATTCACAGCGTGTTTGTACACCTGGATACCACAAGTAAGGCGCGCGTCGCTTCGACTATATTAATGTGAATGAGGAATCTAAGTTCAGGGTGTAATTAAACTGGTGTTGCACCTGGAAAAAAACAGCTGTTCCCTACATTTTAGCAACTTATTAACGCGGACATTAAAATATACGGACCAATTGATTGTTTTTTGCGGTTTTAGGGTTGGTCCCTTAATAAAAGTTGTTCATAATGATGAAAAGAGTTCACTGTAATCCTTTTTTAAGTCCAACACCATAATTGTTATACCTTTTGTAAGAAAAGGGGTAGACCAGAGATAACATACTGGGATTCTATGCCAGATGATATGGCTGGGAACGGATGACTGCTAATAGAGAAAAGTCTGGAAGAAATTGTCATGCTGCGTCAACTAGAAATTTGGAAAAGAGCAGAGGTCTTAGACAAAGTAACATTTTATTAGCGTTATCGATGATGGAACAGTCAAAAATGTATATCGCTGTACAAATTCGAAACGAACCTTCGAATTTTGCTCGGTTTGGTTAGTGGTAGGGCTTTTTCTAAGTCCACCTATTGAGCTACCACCTTATCTTAGTCTGTCTCCATAACAACAATATGAACGACATTGTTGTGTTTTGGCAGTTAGAGGTAAGATAGCCAGTTCCTCTGCGGTCGAGGATTCCGGGTGAAGCTCGCTTCCTTCGGCCTGATTATCACTTACCATCAAGTGATATGCAGGCCTAAAACTTCCCCGTTGTGGATTAAAAACAAGTAACAATTTAAAAGTGATGTCACTTGTCTGGGCACTCAAGAGTACATAATGATGATGAACGATTACTGCATTTCTGACGTAACAAATCGGGCATTAGAAGATAATTTCTCACCGATAAACTCGCTTTGACAGGCAATTATTCATATTTAGTTCAAAATGTTATTGAAACAACCAATTAGGTGGCGTTATCGGCACTAAATTATGAATTTGACATTTAATTAGTGATACAATTTATTTTCTAGGTGCTCGAAACCATTGACCGTTCTGCATTCAACGTGAATACATTGACTAATGACATAGCTTTACTGAAATTGAAGTCTGAAGCTGTTTTTGATGGTTATGTACAACCAGAGTGTTTGTGGCAGACGAATAATTATAAGAAAATGCCTCGTAGTGATGGTTTTGGAAAGGTTAGAGGTGGTCAGCGCATTTCTTAAAATTTCTTATTTTGTGATTGTACTATATTATTTGTTTAATATAATAAAGATCTTCTTCTTTTCGTGTGGTTAGTGACTAACCTGGTGTCAGAGTGTTAAAGCCGCCCATGGGCCTCTGACTTGGCTTCACATGCCGTCGACAAATATATCTCATCGTTTTATAAGCAAGTGATAATTATACAATACGCTCATGAATCAGAAAAATCAAGGTGCGTGCCTTGAGTTCGAATTCGAGACCTGTGGTGTTGGTAGCCTGACGGTCACACCATTTTAGGCTATCACTGCTATCAAATAATCAAAATTAAATAAAAATTACTTAAATTATATAATTTTTACAGGAGGTAGGATGGGGATTCGACCTCCAAGACGTTATATCATCAACACTACAACAAATAACCATTCCTATGGTATCAGAGTTGACCTTTTTGAACAGTAACCCGTTATTCTTCCATACGAAACCGAACACTGACAATGTTTGTAGAGACACTGGTTAGTATGTTTTATAACTATTTTATAATTGACTGTAGACACATAACTACCCCGCGTTTACAACCATTTTTTTTTTAGTTTTTTGATTTTGGGAAATTATCATATAACTTCTCCCGGTCTAGGCGGAGCGGGAGGGCATGTCAGACTCTTACTGACTAAAACCCACCCGTGTTCTTCAGTTGCCTGTACGTTGCAAGGGGCCCCGGTATCCCTTTCGGACTTTCCCGCGACCCCGACAGTACACCCATAGTCAGTGCTTCAAGGATCTTTTGGCGCTTGCACGACATTGAGAGGGGGCGTTGTTGGTAAACATTTGGGAAATAGTTTCGTGTAATTGTAATGAAAAAGCAAGATGGTGGCGTTAGTTCTGATTTTTGCCACGCGCCAAAAGATTCTTGTACAGTTGTTAACAAGTTGAGATACTTTAATGAATTCTTGTCGCTATTTATGTTCTATTTTCTTCCACAGACATTTCAGTCTGCCGTGGTGACAGTGGCAGTGGGATGTTAATGGTATCTGGCTGGGGCGTCGCGACTACCACAAAAGTGCTGCCTACCAGGAGGTGCCACTGGCCAGCATTCTGGCTTGTGGTATGTCCGTGGTATGGTATGCAACATTGCCAGTCGAAAATATTATGATCCTGCCTGTTTGCAGGAAATTGTGCAGGGAATTATTTAATTGATCTGAGGCGGCATCTACATCGGCACATGTGAACTACGCATCAAGGACCAGACGTCACACAAAATCCTGACGTCACACAAAAATCCCGCATCGCGCAGAGTTTACCGCGCGATCAGCATATATATAATTTCCCTGTTATCAATCGTTGGGCAGTTGCCCACCAGACCCGACACCCGTCTGGTTGTAGGATCCTTCCTTTTCTATAGAGGATGAGTGAACTTTACACTCTGTTTCTCCTCTAAGTATCTCTATAGATCCTTTAAATAGGTACTTACTGACTTTCACGGTGTATGCTTCTTTTAATAAATGATCCTCTAAACACGTTTTGGTCTTCTTATATCCCCTTTTTTTGCTCGTTTAAAATAAAAATGAATATGTGGCTCTTTTTAACTTTCTGGCCTTTTTTAAAAGTTAGTCATAGTAACTAAGCTTCACCCCGAATAAATGGGTTAGGTTAGGTTAAAACTGTGACCGACCTAAATCCACCTTGGTCGCACTTACTTCGCTATTTTATTTTAAGATACCAAAATGGAAACTATTTGTGGCTTACAATAGCGGCTGTTTAAAAAAAAAAAAAACTTTTTTATTAAAAGGGGTTTTGTCCATACGGATATGCCAACCCCATCGTACCTTATCAAGTATTTAACTTTAATTAAAGTGACTATAACTATAAACTGTAACAGAAATTGAATAATTCAGTGTCGTGGCATAATTTTCACCAGGCCACACAACCTCTTTGCAATCGCTGATCTAGGGTTTGCTAAAACGTTTTGAATTAGCCGAACGTCCAAAGAGGCACATTCATCTAATAATTATTAGATTGTCCATTAATATTTTTAGGAAATTATAATGGGAATTATTTGGGGTTCGATTAAATACAGGCTTATTGTGAAAAAACATTTGTCGGGCTGAACAATTCTCGAATGTTCAGTCAGGGTACTGAACTGTGGGCACGCCACAATTGTGGCGATAAGTCCCCTCTTTGAGGAGTGGCTAGAGAGGCACCACGGCGTCCTTACCTTCCGCCTGACGCAGGTCCTCACCGGACATGGTTGTTTCGGGAGGTTTCTGTTCCGCATAAAAAACCGCGGGAAAAAACGCCCGGGAGTCACTGTGTGGATCACCCGGAGGACACGGTGGAGCATACAGTGGAGGTCTGCCCGGCTTGGGTGGGGCACCACCGTGTCCTCACGGAGGCGATCGGTGGCGGCGATCTCTCGCGTCCGGCCCTGGTTCAGGCCATGGTCCGGAGCGAGAGTGCATGGGAGGCCGTCACTTCCTTCTGCGAAGCAGTAATGCTCGCGAAGGAGGACGCGGAGCACGCGAGAGAGAGGCAAGATTTGCGCTCTCGCACCCCTAGTCGCCACAGGAGACGCCCCGGGCGTCGGGAGTCGCGAGCCGACTTCCGGCCACCGTAGGCGCGGGCTTGCGGACGGTGAGCAATGGGTAGCTCGCCGTCCGATAAGGACCAGGCCCGGGTCGACGGCGCGTTGTATTCCACGCGCACCTCAAAGAGATGTCAGCATAACTGACGGGGTCCGCTAGGACCGATGCCTGCCAGGGTTGCGGGAAAAACCGAAAGGGATACCGTGGCCCCCGGCAACGTACAGGCAACTGAAGGATCACGGGTGGGTTTTAGTCAGTAAGAGTCTGACACGCCCTCCCGCTCCACCCAGAGCGGGAGAAGTTATTTGATAAATTCCCACCCAAAAAAAAAACGGTTACTGAACTGTATAGCAGCAGATTGCCAGAGTCCGTCGTCAGTTTTCCATCAATAACTATTTGATAGGACTAAAAAAGAATGATAGTTTGTCATTTGAATTTACTTACAATTTGAGTTGAACAATCATTGTCTTTGACTTCTCGCATTTTAGCTGCCCATTGCGCTTCTTTATGGGGTAATGCAATTGTACCGGACGCTTTGAGCGTTCATCTGGGCAAGCACAATGTTATTGGGCGAGACATAAGAACACAGGAAAGAGAGGCAAGTATCCATTACCATGAATTGAGATAAGAGATATTATAGCAAGTAGCTTTTTTTATTATGAACTAGCTGCAGCCCGCGGGTTCATCCGAATAAGTCTCGTGGGAATATCCGGATAAAAAGTATCTTATGTGACACAACCCTGTTGCGCCGGCAAGCAAACGACAATGATACAGAATCATTGCTATCTTTAAAAGAGACTAACGGTTATCATGTATTACTTTTCGAACGCCAATATTACACGAGACAGTCCAAGATTGCTTACCTTGCAACGCAGCGATAAGCGCAAACTTTACGTAAACTGAGACGGTGCCTGAGGTAGCTGCGATGTGTGGGGACGTGTCGCGAGAGCTCAGTCATTTACCTGCTGTCGGGCGTCAACACTCCTCTGGCAGTGTGCACCTACCTCCAGCACCGTCTCAGTTAAACGGTAGCTGACTCTTATCACGATTTTGACACGTAATCAGTGTTACATTTGTTTTTCTAGGTTTTCGAAGTAATCAGCCATCCTAAATTTAACGGCAATACACTGAATAATGACATAGCTTTATTGAAACTGAATTATGAAGCGGTTTTTACTGATTATGTTCAACCAGCCTGCTTGTGGCACGAGCAGGCTAATGTCAAGCGTCCTTTTAATTTTGGAGCGTTATATAATTTATTGTCTCACCCATACTACTTTCTTTTTTCTCGGGGTAGCTCGTGGCTAAAAAATAATAGCCGCTCGAGTCGGTTGAAGATTAAGTTACGCTTGCCGAGATCGTCTAACGAATTAAAACCTAGTTTTACGTACGAGGCAGCTATAATGGTAATTGTAATCTACACTTATACTGTAAAGAGAAAACATTTATATTTTGGTTTGTAATGAATAGACGCAATAACTACTGTGCGAAGAGTCTGTTCAGGTTTATGGCCCAAATGTAATCTATAGCAGTGTGTATTTTATTTTATTTCTTATTATTATTTGTTTAAGGTGTGATGGGACTGTCGAAGCATGGCGGTTATAAAAGTTCCTAATTAAAACTAAAAATAGAATAAAAAATAAAAACTACTAGACCGATCTAAAAAAATATTTCACGCAATAGCATGCTATATTATCATTGAGTTATAAAAATATCCCGCTGGGGAAGCCGCTGGCGGAAGCTAGTCCTAACTTATATTATAAATGCGAAAGTGAGTTTGTTTGTTACGCTTTCACGCTAAAACGGCTGAACAGATTTGGAAGAAATTTCGCACATGGGTAGAGAGGAGAAATAATACTTTTTATTCCAATATTCCTACGGAATCGCGTTTTACGCGGTTGAACCGCAGCTAGTAACGCATAAATCATTAATTTTACAGGTGGTACGTTAGGGATTCGACCACCAAGACTTACTGTCCTCCACTCTGCAACAAATAACCATTTCTACGAGATATCCAATATTCTTTCATAAGAAACTGAACACCAACAAGTGTTGTGCTGGATTTGCTAACGGTAAGCATGCATATTATAAAAGATTTAAAAAATATACTTAGACTAATTTTTACAGAACTAACTTTTAAATAGCAGATTAAATAAATTCATTATTACATTTTATCATGATAGTGTAGGCCCCCCACAATGAGGATCGATCGCGGGAACTTGTTTGAGCCCAAAAGCTTCGTACGAGTCGATGTTGTGACGTTTGGGACAGGTTATATCAAGAAACTCAGTCTGCAACGGTGACAGCGGTGGTGGTCTCATGATATTAATACCAGACACGGCAGGCGACACTGGCAAGGCATCAGGCGCATGGTACGTCAGCGGCAAAGTTTCTCTGGCGCTCATTAGAACTGATGCAAATATCTGAGATCCTCATCAGTATAAAATCTTCACAGATGTAGAGAAGTATCGGGATTGGTTGTTGGAGTATTTGAATTGAACCTACTTTGGATATAGTAAAATATAAAATAGTTTAAAGTCTTTTCTTGGTTTTCTTTTAATCTATAAAAGAAAGTCGTGTTAGTTACACTATTTATAACTCAAGAACGGTTGAACCGATTTAGCTGAAAATTGGTGGAGAGGTAGCTTACAACCAGGAGTCTAACATAGGATATTTTTATTAGGGTAGGTAGGGTAGGTAGGGTAGGTAGGGTAGGTAGGGTAGGGTGCTTTTTAAATATTTGATTGATTGCGGAACAAAGTTCGCCGGGTCAGCTAGTTGCTTATATTTGGAACCGCATTATGTAG
Organism: Agrochola macilenta; assembly: GCA_916701695.1. Taxonomy (NCBI): domain Eukaryota; kingdom Metazoa; phylum Arthropoda; class Insecta; order Lepidoptera; family Noctuidae; genus Agrochola; species Agrochola macilenta. Next base: position 2,883,879 of record OU753576.1, read on the forward strand.
TGCAAAGTCGATCATCAACAACAATTTGCGGTTGCCGAAAATGTATTTTCTTTTTATTTTATGATTGGCAGATACGCTTTCTCAGAAAATAAATTGGCAGTCAGAAATGGTGTGGCATGGTAAAGTGTGATGCGGTATGGTAAGGTATTGTAAGGTATGGTAAGATTTGATAAGATATGGTAAGATATGGTAAGGTATGGTAAGGCATGGTAAGTAAGGTATGGGAAATGGTAAGTATGGTGAGGTCTTCTTCTTTTCGTGCGGTTAGTAACTAACCTGGTGTCAGAGTTTTAAAGCCGCCCATGGGCCTCTGGATTGGCTTCATATGCCGTCAAGAAATATCTCTCAGGCATGCCGGTTTCCTCACGATGTTTTCCTTCACCGTTTTTGAAGTAAGTGGTAATTATACAATACGCACATAAATCCGAAAAGTCAGAGGTGCGTGCCTTGGGTTCGAACTCGAGACCTATGACTTGGCAGTTCGACGGTCACACCACTAGGCTATCACTGCTATATATGGTGAGGTAAGGTATGGTAAAGTATGGTAAGGTATGGTAAGGTATAGTCAGGTATGGTAAGGTACGGTAAGGTAAAATCAGGTATGGTAAGGTTTGGTAACGGCAGATTGCCGTAAGTAAAATAAATAAATGTTAAGGTATCAACAACATTTCACGACTGTAGGTCGCCGGACTCGCACTGACCGAATACGTTGAGTCACCAAAATACGATGCAGAATGCAGTAGCCAAATCTTCGATCGCAATGATAAGGGTATCGTGTTTGCTATGGCCCTGATTTAAACATGTTCCATGTTGAGTACCTCCGTCACAATGACGCGGCCGTCGTATCTAGCACCCCGCAATATTGTTACTTGACCACTTTGGCCAGTCTTGCATTGACTTAGAAGACAGTGTGATGTTGTATGGAATATAGTTTAATAAAAATGTTAGTATTAATTTGTAACTTGAAAGCATTGCATAAAATAATATGTGTGAATAACATAGTGTTGCGATTGATTGACGTTTTGGGACTTACTTTACAAAGGTGAGCTTTGTATTTTTTTTTAATATTTATATTATTACAATTTTGTCCTAACGTTTAAAATGTTTTTTCTCTTTATCTATACTGCTTTGTTCCTCCTCGGGGTGGCTAGTAGCTAAATAATAACTGCCGCACAGGAACAGTAGGCCTGTAAACCCTTTTTACCTTTTAACACATTATAACAAGTAATAGGTCAGTGTGTGAGCAATCAAACACAGAATATAAAATCAATGTGATAAAAATAATAAATCATACAATTAATAGCAACCAGTTTGATTTTTTCTAGACATAAGGTCTAGAAAAAATGGAAACAAACTGGTTGCAATTCCAGTGACCAGTCTTGAAGCGTGATGTTGTAAAGAGCATCGTTTAATAACTTATTATTTTGAACTTGAATGCAATGCAAAATAACTTTAAAAAGTGTAAGTCAAATTTAGTATATAACATATTTGAATAAATATTGGTTTCTAATAACTTTCGATTCTAAAATGGTGATGCATTTTGTTAATTTTGATTACATGTTTTTTCTCAAGAATTTTTATGACGAATCATAATGTTTTTCCGCTTAGAACTTGTTATTCTTGTTCTATTGAATAATAACAATAATATGATTTAATGGTTATCATTCATTCGTTTTAAATTCCAAAGTGCTAGTGTAGCCCGCTGAATAATAAGTTATTTTTTTTGGAATTTGCAGATCAGGGTTTAGGGTCCCTGAAACGATCAATTGCAATTGTTAATTTTGACGTGATTGATACACATTGATGCGTAAATTGATTGTTTATTTGCAATTGAAGCGAGTGATAATATTACTACAATACAAATTGATGGCAATTGATCAATTGCAAATTATTGCGCCTTAGTTTGTATTTTGATCAGAATAATGATTCGGGACCGTAACTAATATATATTTACAGAATTACAATAATTTAAATTATCAAAACATTTTGCATTTTAGATTTCTATAACAACTTGAAATGATTTATTACGTGAACAGAAATATACCTACATAATGTTATTGAGTTGTAAGATTAAATAAATCATAAATATTCTACATCTTTGTAGCCTAGGCATGTCATTTATTCAAATAGTTGTTTGGGGTTTATTTATTTATTATTTATATTTTGTTTTATGCTGTGTGCGTTGTTAATTAGTTATTTACTATTTTTACCTTACGGAATAAGGTAAAAATAGTAAATAACTAATTACAAGCTTATGGTACCGTCTGTCTGTCCCAGTGAGAACTGTATTCAGTTATTTTAGCTATCCGTGGTACATATTATACTCGTACTACTATATTATGCCCATGACTTCGTGCGTGTGCAAGTCAAAGAAAAAGAAAACTCCCTCGGCCTCCACCCCACCGCATCGCATTGTATCGCCCGCCCGCGCTATTACTATTACGTTATTTCTGACTTTTTTTAATTATGCTCGGCTTTTTTCAAATCTACCTGGTAAAGGCCGGTCGCGAAGCATAAAGAATTTCGTACAATGACCGCTCATCTCTATCGCTCGCGCTGATTTGAAGGTCCTTTCTAATGCGCGAGCGCGATGGCAATACATTTGTGCGCGAGCGATAGAGATGAGTAATGAGAATAGAATAGAATAGAATATTCTATATTATGTACACCATAAAAAATACAGATAAAAATGTAGTCATTTTACATAGGGTGACACAATGGGCGGTGGGCGGTGAGAGGTCATTGTACGAAATTCTTTATGCTTCGCGACTGGACTTTAGTTACAGACATTAGCAAACAAACAAACAAACTCTTTAGCTTTATTATAATTAGAATAGATAATATTATTCACTTAATTAAAATCTTAAATTCATTCATTGACAGACAACTCACAGCCTAAATAAACCACTGGGTCTAGAGGCATGGATGATATAGCGAAAGTGAGCACAAAAGAAGCACTTTTTGAAAATTCACGCCCTAAAGGAGGTAAGGGTAAGGGGTAAGAGGTGAAAAGTGGATATAAGTTCACCCCCTTAAGGGTTGAAATTCTAACAACACCGTTGCGTTAGCTTCCAACCATAAGCCTAGATAGTGAATTTAGTGATTTTTCTTCGAAAATTAAGTAGTTTTCAACTTCATCCCCCTTTTTAACCCTTCAGGCGTTGAATTATCAAAAACGCTGAGACACGTATAAATTAATTTTCAATCGTCAGCCTAAACACAAAATTTGAAGATCCTAACTTCACTGATGGACTTTCATATAAACTTGCATCTCTCTCATTCCCAAAAATCCTTTCTTAGTGGATACTTACTCATCACAAAGAACACACCCTCCAAGTTTCATGTTGGCTGAGTGTTGCTATTGATATAGTAACACACAGCCGACTGACTGACTGACTGGGTGATCCCAGTCAGTCAGTCAGTCAATTTACCATTTCGTATGGAAAAAGTACATTATTTTTAGCGATAATAAATCTAGGCAGAGGTTACTGCTCAACATCAAATGCGTCATTTTTAAGTTCCATTACATAGAATCCTCTACTAACCGATCTGCAATTTATTTCCAGTGTAACACCACCACATAAACAATGATTTGGCTGCTTCTAGTTCTTTTAACACCAACTGATGGACACGCGCAGACTATTCTTGGAACCCTCACTGTTTGTGCTGATACTTTAGATTTATCAGCTTTGTTTGATAGAACATTACACCCTCAAAACCAGTACACATTAACATATCTCGGAGATAGAGAAATCCTGGCTAATTCCCAGATGATTTTGAGCTTCGATTCGGAAGTTTCACTCAAGTTGGTAAGTTACTTTTAAATAAGAGCTTGTAATATATCAGCTCAAATTCAAACGCTGAACTTCCCCACGCGTTGTATCATTCTATCCTGCTCGCACTGTCAAACTGATTCGGTTAGAGTGATCTCGACTATTCATGGACGTATGCGTCGTAATAAATTATTTAACCTAATATTTGATTAAATTGGAAAGATAAAAGAAAATATTTTAAAAGATTTAAAATAATATTTAGCACATTAACGAGGCAGGCTTCGGCAATCATCGTCTATCTTTGGAAATACAAACTTGCGATGATAAGATCTAATATAGATTTGGTTAAAAGTTAAAGATTTAGAATTATATGTATTTCCAAAAAGCTTATGAGTGACATATGACGAATGTAATCGGAGTAGGTAACCGAAATCATTAGAGTCGTTTTCGAGAACGTGATTACAAATATGTATATACTCGTATAAATAATATATATATATAATATATAAATATAATCTATATATATATATATATATATATATATATATATATAATATATAAATATATATAGATTATATAATATATATATATATATATATAATATATAAATATATATAGATTATATAGATAGAATATAAAATGCACCAATTTTTCAATCGTTTATTTATTTATTTAATACTTCAAGCACACAAATGTACAGAGGCGGACTTAATGCCATAGGCATTTTCTACCAGTCAACCTTTGGGTGATGCAGAGACAAACAGTGGCAGGTGCAATAGCGAGAATTCAGGAATAAATATTTATTTAAATATAAATATATTCATATATCTATCAAAAACTATAAATATAATATATACACCTAATTATATATAAATATAAGTACAAATAAATACACATAAATATACTAAAACAACTAAGACAATCAATGAGAAAACATTACCGTTGTGATGATACTGCCAGTTTCTTGCGAATGTGCTCGCGAACTTTAACTTTAAACGATAATCGGTTGGTCGCCATTCTGATTTCCTGGGGGAGCGCATTCCACAGAGAGATAGACTGAATGAAGAAGGAAGAGTGAATGAAGTCTGTGCGGTGAGTGGGATTTTTTGGCATTGACAAGTTTGTTCTTGGCATCAATTAATCGGGCCATGTAACCCTTCATTGTGCGTGGTTCGACACGCACTTGGCCGGTTTTTTTCGTAAGGCACCACAATACACAGCCACATTTTTCTAAAACTTGCCTGTATACTTATACGTTTGTAGTTTTGGTCTCAGCAGCCAAAATATGAGAACAGTCGGGACTGGTGTTGTCCGTGTGAGAAGCATCTCCACCCGCAGCCTTCAGTAGTATCTTCCCATTGCTTGCGAAGTTTTTAGTTTTTTTCGTTCCTGAATATACTACCTAATGGCACAACACTGGAAGACTGACTGGTGGATTTTTACAGATAATTCCTGACGCATAGCTATCACTAAAATAATTTAACTGTAGATTATAAGCACACAGGATTTCGCATATTTATTTTTATTATATCCAAAGATACAGAAGAGGCCTAAACTTTATGATCTTCTGTGTATGTTCTACAAACTATCACATAATAGTTTAACAAAATGTTAAAAAGGAAGCACAAATATAAATTTTCGGGAATCGGACATAAGTTTTCAAAATAGTCGTCGACAACCAACTTAAAAAAAAACGCTAGTAAAAAAAGTAAATAACTTTAATTTCGGAAATCGGTGGCAAAAAACGAAAATAAAGAACGAAAGACACTGACTTCCGAAATTAAAGTTATGGCCAATTTTTTTGTTTTTTTTTTTTGGAAACTAGTTTTTTTTTTTTTGTAAAAAAGTTTTTAATTTTTTAACTTTTTTGTTGTTGTTGACCAAGGTTTTGACATGTTTTAATAAGCAAGGGCGTCACACTTACACATATATTTTATCCATATTATTATTATCTTGAAAACTACTAAACCGATTTAGGTGAAACTTGCACTATTCTCTAAATTGAAGTAAAGGTAAGCCAATTAAAAAATGGTCACAATCCGATTAATAGTTTCAGTGAAATGTGTTTAGTTTCAGTGGACAAACTTATAAACATACACAAAATTTTATAGGTATGGTACGTATGTAACGTACCATACCTATAAAATTTTGTGTATTTGGAAGGTGAATATATTGCAGTTCCAATAATATTACATACGTGTCGAATTGATAACCTCCTTTTTTGTAAGTCAGTTTAAAAGGACGCGATTCTTAATACGTCTGAATAAAAATTAAAAATAAATTCATCGATATGTTCCTCAATTGTGGACCAATTTTTTTTTTTTAGTCTTTTAGAAATTTACGGTAAACTATTTGTCAAGAAGTATACGAACCGATTGCAATATTGCTCACCCTCGTAGCAAATAGCGTGATAATTTGAAGAACGTCCCGTGCAGCTGTTATTATTAAACCCACGATCATGCTTTTCAACAAAACAAAATCCCAATAGTTCAATAATTAATGTTTTTATTTTTATTTTGTTTAATGAGTGTGTACTTATCTACCATCGGGCCACCTCTGCCCAACCCTTCGAGGAAATAAGGTGTGATGTTATGTGTGTGTTATGTTATTATTGTTTTTGTTCCAGATAGCACCAAGAACCGCTCGAATCTCGAAATCAGCCGTCAATCGTAATCAGTTCGTTGTAACGTTTTCTGACAAAACTTCATTTCTTCGCGTTCAAGTCCTTGGTCCTGCTTCTGGATTAAGTATCCCTTACGTTCTAAGCGTTACCTTGAACGATGTGGAGCTTTGTACAGAACCGAAAACTGTAAGTATACTTTTGAATCGTCAAAACAACGTTTCCATCAGGTCTCTCTTTTTAAGAGGCTCCCTAAATTGTATGTTAATTTGCATTAATATTCTGAAACAGTCACGCATACAATCAAAATGGAACTTTATAATAAGATTTATTGGATCTTTTTCTTTCCATATACCAGACAGTTACGTAATTGTAACATTTTCGCGCGATTAATTTTTTATTCGAAAATCATGTCTTTTTCCAAGATTATTTAAATAAAATGAAGATTACTCGGCTTTTATGTCTAAAATAACTATTTATGCACAGTAAGAAAATACAGTTTATTATCCAGCCACAAGATAGTTTTTTTTTTAAATTAATTAATACATTAGATAAACATGAAATAAGAATTGAGACTTACGCCATTTAGTTCCGTGCACGAACGAGATCAAAGAGCGCACGCGATATTTATTTATTTATTAAAACTTTATGCTCAAGTAAAAGTAAAATACCGTATAAAGGCGGACTTAATGCCTGAGGCATTATCTACCAGTCAACCTTAGGGTGATGCAGAGACAAAACATGGCAGGTGCAACATAACGGATAGATAACACGAAATTAACTATAAAATACAAGAATAAATACATACATGCGAGTCTATACATACATAGTATAAACAGAATAATTTTGTCAGGAGAAATAACGAGCGGTAGAGGAGAAATAGCGATCAGTAGAGGAGAAAAGCCAACTTCTTGCGATATTCAACTTTATAATAATAATATTAATAATGCATTTACTTCAGACAATTAAAATTGTCCATATAATGTTAGTAACAAAGGTCTTAAAAATAATGTTAGTATGCACGCTCGAGTAAATTCACAAAATAAAATACAATAAAAATATCCAATAATGTCAAAAATCAAACAGACAAAAACAAAAATAACACATTACATCATCTCGTCACGTGAAGCCGAATAAGCCTCCCCAGCACTGCAGACTCTGGCCTATCTGATATCATCTTCAGAATTCCGTTGGGGCTCCCCCGGATCCTACACATCAAAGATGCTGCTTTTTTACGCATTATGGCATAAAAATCGTCGACCCTTGCGTCAGCAAAGATGCCTGAAGCGCTACAGAAACGTGGGAGCCCCACCAGAATTCTGAAGGCATTGTTATATTGTACGCGAAGAGCGTTGTTGGCCCGTTGCTGGTCCATAGAGCGCTGGTGGAACAGTGAACCCGGAACAGTGTCACTTTTACGTATACTGTACACCTTGCAAATCTATGCACCAACATATTAGCACGCACCTATACCTATACCTATTGCGTTTATGACTGACGTGTTAGCGTTTAGCCCATAGTGGAGTCACAGGGGGCATGAGGGGGGATTTGCGTGGAAATTATCTTTAAAGTGCCTGGACTTAACACCAAATATTCTTTTTATTTTCTGAGTAGCCAATAATGGTTGTCACAGTCACACAAAGAGCACTAGAGAGGGCAATATAACAGTTTTCCTATCTTTCATTTCAGGGGTACCTCGTCTATGCAACTGAAAAACCCAAGGCACAAGCTGCAGAAACCATCCTTATTAACAAAGTTAGAGTTGAAGTAGTAGAAGATACAGCGAAAATCAATCTTAGTGTAGACGAATCTTGCGGTAGACGCAAAGTGGTACATACTGCGCTGATAGTCCATGGACAACCAACCCAGCCAGGAGAATGGCCCTGGCATGCAGCCGTTTTAAAGTTTGATGGATCGTCCCTCAGGTTTAGCTGTGGAGGGACCTTGCTGTCCAAGACTTTGGTTTTAACAGGTACAAACCGCGTATTGGTTTTTAAATGTCCAGTTTGTTATCAGGTCGTGATGGCAATAATTATATAGTTAAACCAAATTCATGAACCTTGATTAAAACGAAAGGTATAGCCATCATTGAATTAATTAACTTGTTGTAATGATACCTACGTCGATTCTCATTCAAATATGAATTTTTTTTGCTTTATTTTTGTATTGAATTTTGTTCCACAAACCGGGTCTTATGCTCCACAAATCACTAAATGGGTTTAGCACTAAACGAATTTAAAACATCATTCTGTCTCTGTCATCTGCAAACGATTAATAGAAATAGAGCGTTGTTTTAAATACGTTAAGCGGTAAACGTATTCATTGATTTCTGTCGCAAGTGAGCCTACGTTTCTGAACTATTTTCGTTTTCACCTTTCAGCTGCTCATTGTGCTACTATAGGAAATAATCCTGTTGTACCATACTCTTTAAGCGTTGCTCTAGGCAAGTACAATCTTATCGGTGGAGACATAGCAGCACAGGAAAGAGGGGTTAGTATTCCAATGTTTATTTATTACCCGCCTTCTGGTTAACTGAGTGGAGACGCTCGTAGCCAAAAAAATAACAGCTGTACGGGTCGATGTGAAGGTAAATCTACGCTTGCCGTGGTCGGTTCATGGATGGGTGATCCATTAGCTATATCGATACTCCTCCGTACCTCGGAAAGCACGTTAAGCCGTTGGTCCCTGCATTCATTCGTAAGTCTTTGACAGTCGTTACGAGTAGAAGCCCAAAAGTCTGACAACCAGTCTTACCAAGGGGTATCGTGTTAAACAGTAACTACTACAGTAATCAGATAAACAGTATCCATGTAAAATACTGGCACTGGTATTCAGCTGCATCTGGTTAGATTGGAAGCCGAGCCCAACATAGATTTTGCCAGGGTTGCGAGTTTGTCCGAAAGGGATATCCCGGCCCCGGCACTCAGGCAACGGAAGGAACACGGGTGGGTTTTAGTCTGACGCGCCCTCCCGTTCCACCCAGAGCGGGAGAAGTTATTTGATAATATCCCACCCTCAAAAAAAAAAAGTCCTACATAGATGGAAATAGGCTAGGCAGATAGACACTCAGTTAAGCGGTCAACAAGACCGTTTAACTAAGTATCTGAGACGGTGCCAGTGCGGTGCGGGAAGGGTGTGTTCACGTGTCACGAGAGGTCAGACATTCAACTGTCAACAGGCGCCAACACCCCTCCCACCCTCACCGTGCAGCTACCTCAGGCACGGATCGTCTCAGTTATGCGGTAGGCCTGTAGGCACAACTGCCTTCCACGCAAGGCTATAAATAGAGCTGGATATTGGTACGCCAGAGCTATTTATGCAAAATAGAATGTTGGTGCATTTTGAACGCCACCTCTCAGCGTTTCTTAGCACTTGCATCACAAATCACTTGATTCATTTAATGTCATTTTCAATTGATGGAAAGAACGGGCTTTAAGGTTTCATTAGAAGAAATGTGCGGCCTATAATTTTTTTTCCGTGGTTATCCTCATGAATACCCTCCATTTTGGGATAACGGAGGATTATATACTACTACCATGAGTCGGGGGCTCGTGAGATACTTGTACATTCGCCGCGCTCCCGACTGGGATCAGCCCACCATGCCTAGCGGGCCCCATCATCAAGTGCGGTCGTTGTCACGACAGCACATCGTCCCATAAAGGCACCATGAAACATTGCGTGCCACCTCTTTGGCATAGAAATTCCTAGAAACTCGTTTCACGCTATATAAATCGTGATTAAACCACAGAAATATCTTTGTTTTTCACAGATTTTTTATTATTATATACATATTTATTTTTGCTGCCGATAAAACCAATATTTTGCATACCTACGTCAAGATTTGCTTACGTTAGGCATTAGGAGTCGTTTAGCTTGATGTTAGTGAAACCGAGCATTAACCCCTTTACATATAAGATAACGTCAGTGCTGTACGTCAGTCTAACATTTTTTTTTACTTGTCTTAACTTTAAGCAATTGTTCATGTAAATGATAGAGAAATTTATGTAAGTGTTACGATTGGTCTCTAGGTGTTCGAGGTAATTGTCCATCCTGCATTCGATGTAAAAACATTGAACAATGACATAGCTTTACTAAGATTGAAGTCTGAAGCTGTTTTTGATGACTATGTACAACCAGCCTGCTTGTGGCACTCTGCACTGCGTACTGATAAGGTTTTTGGGACGGTATGTATGTAGTTTGTTTTCTCACGTATATTTCTTCTTTACTGCAGCGTTGATGCCCTTTTAATCTTTTTAAGGGTTCCGTTTTTGCCATTTGGCTACGGAACCCGTAAAATTTCGGAACAGATGACGTATGTTTACCGGAACACGAAAATCATGGAGATGTAGGGATGTTTAAAGTATGGTCATTCTTCCACTGAGATTCTACTTTTTAGTATAGGCGCAGATGAATACAGATGAAACACTTCGCGGCGGGCTCAACTGGTCGAATCCGCAGTAGTCAGAAGATATAAGAGTGACGCGATAGAAAGAGAGGCAACTTCTAGGTGAATATAACTGTAGGTAATTAGCGCCGTGCGACCTGAATTGCACTTTAATGTGTGGTTGCAAGAGTCGCTTGTTATTTATATCATTTTGCGGAGTGTGAATTTGTACTTATCGGTGGTATAGGTCCGTGGGGGAGTAATCAAATCCGTGTCCACTCAAAATGTGTAAATAAGTTGGTTTCAGAATGAAAAAGTCATAAAAATGGTTGAAGTTGTAGCGCAAACTGAACTTTATCTGTGGGTGTGTTTAAAGTTGTTTTTCCAAAAAAAACACATATTTGTTTACATGTATGGAAACTAAATCGCGAACACAGGTTACGTGCTTCACTGTGGTATATTATTATTTTTATAAATTTTACAGGTTGTAGGTTGGGGATTCAACCATCTAGACAAACTGTCCCTCACTCTGCAACAAATAACCATTCCTATAGTATCAGAGTTGACCTGTTTGAAGAGTGACCCAATATTCTTTCATAGAAAACTTAACACTAACAAGTTTTGTGCTGGATTTGCTAACGGTAAGCATGCATTATATATATCGCAGTCATCTGGTTAAATAAGCCAGTTAATTAGACGCCTAGGTCATTCATTAAACGCCGGCATCCAATTAAATAGCTGAAGGACAACTAGCCAAGTCATTGAGCGCAACGTTTAACCAGATGGCTGAATGTCGTGTAGTCATTTAGTTAAACTAGGTGAAATAGGTTAGGTTAGGTTAGAACTGTGCGTGCCCGAGCCGAGTAAGCGAAGCGCGCGGTGCCGCGGCAGCGGCCGGCGAGTACAATTTCCAAGTTGCTCGCTGAATTTTTTCACCATTTGAATCACTTGGCTGAGTCTTGGTCAGTCATCTTTAAAGGGCTGACTTTCAATACACCATATTGTTAAACGTTGAATGATTCAAAATCATTCACAAACAAGTTAAAATTGAATGCCTAGTCCAATAGATTCTTGAACTACAATTAACTTTAATGAACGGCTTACGCGACCAATTAGCTGGCTAATTTACCCAGATGGCTGCGACCTTAGAGTATATAACACATATAACACTGGAGAAGCCTTACGAACACTTTACCTCTGTAAAAGTACAAGAACAAATGTTCTAGTACGTTCATAAAAACTACTTTCAAATCGATTCTAACGCACTTCGTAAATTGTTTTAAAGGCGCTCCGTGAAAATGCCTATTTGTGCTGTTAAATGGTGTAAAAAGCGTTCAAACACGTCAAATTTACGTATAGAACTGAATAATTCGATTTTTCTTTCGATTCAACCATGATTCCATATAAAACGTAGCATGAATCGAGTATTTTACTCACGTTGCTTCTGTGACGTCACCGAGTCTCGCTACATCTAGTTTTTATGTTCGTAAAGATCAAAATACTTTTCTTTTGCATTACGAAAATATACGTCAAATCAGCAATACTTACACGCACTTGACATGCGATTATGTCCTCTAGTAAAAATGTTAACGATACTACCGTAGTGTTGAGGTCATGTTTCAAACCGAAATTGACATGTCGATAATTTCCTAGTAAAAATTACTTAGTAATATTTTTTTTTAATATTCAATGTTTTATAATTTGTTTATGTCCATTGAAGTGGTGGTCCAGTGAAGTTGTATATAACTAAAAAAATTGAACTTGACCTAATTTTTTTATTGAGATTTTACTTATTACAAATTTAGTTACTTTTATTTAATTGAAGTTATTTTATCTTCATATTAAAATGTAACAATTTTATGCAACAGCTGTTTTATTTCATGGATTCAAGCAAAATTCCGAATGAATATCGATATCGATAAAATAAAAATTAATGATACGGCCTTCTCTTTCCGCTACCGCGTCCCCCGCAAAAAGTGACAGACTGTTTTGTTCAGAATATTGTCCTTATGGCTTCTCCAGTGTTAGCTGCGACATATATACTAGGTGTAAATAAAATTATGTTGAACCGTTTCATGTTATTGAAGGACCACTGTAGCTACCTTATTTTCAGGAAAAATGGTTCATAATGATGACTAAAAAAATACTAAATAAAAAAACATGTTCGATACAATATTTGCAACCGAACAGCTCAGCATTTTTGCCTGAGTACATTTCCATAAAATGCAAGTACTTCGTGTTCGGATATCAATCGCGTATCTCAAATCAAACTAGATCAAACCATCTTAGTGCAAATTTTGCTTAGATTTACCATTTGATAATATTATAACTTGTATTCAATAAAACCTTTAAACTATATTATTTCGTATCATTAAACCAGTGGTCGTAAACCAACCAAATATCTACAAGCTCAGAAGTTAGTGCTAAACGACGCAGACACTAAATTCTACAAATCACCTGCTCCACACATTTATGTTCGCATAACTCGACAAAATGTAGGAAACAGCAGATTTTCCCATACCTAGTAAAACTTGTTTATTGTGATGTTGTAGAATATAACCCTTGCAGTTTTTAGTTATTTTACGCCAAAGAGGTCGCAACTCGCGGTGGTCGATCCCGCATATTTTTTCTTACAAAGCGAAACTATGTAAGTACCTACAGATTTCCGAAGAAAACTATTCGCTTCGGGAATCATCGTCTATCTTCGCAAATACGAACGTGCGATGATGAGATGTTATAACCACGAAGTATTTGCCTACTTTGTGGTAGGTACCATGATTAAAAAGTTATAGATTAACAACTTTATGCGATTTCAAAACTACTGAGTAACAGATGACGATCTGCGATCGGAGTAGGTAATCCGACAGAGAAAAAACTTCATACAAACGCGGTACGGTTGTGGCTTCATAGGTTCACATAGGCGACCTCTGTAGGGTTCCTCTGTATCGCGACGTTCGTGCTAATTCGGAATCTCGAAGATTACCGAAACACATACCTTTTTAGGGTCGTGGGCTGTAGAGCGGCGGCTTTTATTAAACCGTAGGGCTCAACAAGTAAATAACTAACTATCATTTTCTTTTTTCAGGCACCTCAGTCTGCAACGGTGATAGCGGTGGTGGTCTCATGGTCTTTGTACCAGACACGGCAGGCGACACTGGCACAGCGTCAGGCGCGTGGTACGTCCGCGGCATAGTTTCTCTTGCTGCCCGAAGATCTGATGCAGCCATCTGTGATCCTTATCTATACACAATCTTCACAGATGTAGCGAAGTATCGAGATTGGGTGATGAAGTATTGGAACTAAAACTGCTTTATTAAAATAGTTATTATAAAAAGTGATTTCATTAATAATTGACTAAATATATTTTTTAATAATCTTCTATAACTAAAATAAAATCATAATAAAATCATCTGCGAACCCAGGTTGGCCGAAGCAAGGAAAATCTGTTCAGGTGGAGATTCATAGACGAGTCCGCCTTGGAGTGTAAATGTGGTGCTGAAGGATGTGTCATGTCCTGCGTGTCCTGTCAGCTGCACGTTACAGGAACTGATGGACGCTAGTGATGGCGACAAAAACGTAGCCGAATTTTGGGCCGAGTCGATTTAGATTGCTATCGACACGCTAAGAAGAAGAATAAAATCATGGCGAAGTCAAAACTGTACATTGTTTTTTTTTTTTTTTTAAGTTTTTGCTGCGGGCCCGGGAACTATTTTAACGCTGAAAATATAGTTCTCATAGGTTTTGTTTTTGTATTTGGTCTGTTATGTATGTTTCAACATTTATTTATTTATTATGTTTTGCATAATGAACACTCAGTTTTAGGCTAGGCTTATGAGTACACGACCCTGTTAGGGCGCAGCGAGTATTATTACATTTAACTTATCTAGGTTAAATATTTGGAAGTTAGCATTATATTGCATACAATTACTATATTACATCACGAAATACTAATGGAGTACCTACTATTATGGCAGCATGGAATTAGTAAGTACCTACTATCATGGCAGCATGGAATTAGTAAGTACCTACTGTCATGGCAGCATAGAATTAGTAAGTACCTAATATCATGGCAGCATGGAATTAGTATGAACTATCCTGTACTATTAAATGAGCATTTTTTATTTTCACCAGAGCAGAGCTCGGTCAACTACGATCAGATTTAAGCCACATGGACTGTGTTAGCGTTGGCCTAATACAGGTCTTTCATAGTGCAGGTGTTATTGCACAGACACCTGAGGGGCAATTCCCGTAATTTTTAAGAACGTTCGCATTATAATCTCATTCGTAAACTGTCAAAAATACAATCAATTTACCAACATTTTCGACAAGTTTGACAGATTGCGAATCAAACTCAAACTCAAAGCATTTATTTCAAATAAACCAATTACAGGCACTTTTGAATTGTCAAGGGGTCGGTCAGTCAGAAATATGAAGCTAGTTGCCCATTCCAACGCGTAGTAGGTTCCTATGGAGAAGAACGGGCAAGAAACTCCACGGACACTCTTTTAAATCAGAATATTGTTACAAAATATTGGTTACATCATTCATGTTGTAATTATACATGTGAGAACAATGTAGAGAGACGTGCACGTTAAAAGCGTCCGTAATAAAGCAAAAACAATTCAAAAATTAAAATAATTTCAAAATAAGCCTTGGCAGCTAAGAGATGACCAGTCCCCACTGACGGCGCCCGTTCACGAACATGACGCATGGATCAGTACCATTTAGCTCAACCATTTTGAAAGGAACTTTATGATCCAACACACACGCCACCACCAGCGAGACATTTGAGTGAGCATGACATACTCTCAGTCGCAAGGGCACATTCAAGTCAATGAAAGACGTACCCAGTAAATGGTAGCTTTAAAGTACATAGTGCTCACACATGTGCTATGCAATTATATAATACTATGAAATTGAATTTATACAATCTAAAGATAGTCCTACAATCTTCAGTAGCTCCAACAATATTTTCGAATGCCAATCAATTAGTTTATGCGCCTTGTGGAGCTGGACCAGTGTTGAGTCAAGCATTTTTGTCAACGAGGTAATCCCCCAACTTATAATATGGTTGGCAGCATAGTGTGCGTTTTATACAAGATTTAAAATTCCTTTCATTCAATTGGAGTATGTGGGGAGGTATTTTATTGTAACATTTTAAACAGTACCCCATGAAGGTTGAGTCTACTTTGGCCAGTCTGAAACCCCGTTGAACTAATTGGTCACTATTTCTAGTACTATAATTGTGTCTATCACCTCTTTTACTGAAAAGACTTAGATTTTTTCTAACGTACATGATGTTTTCATAGATATATTGACAAGGTACCGTCATGATGTTAATATATTGAAACAGTTCCCTTAGAGAATCGCGTCTGCGGAGACCATATATTGCTCTGATGGCTCTTTTCTGCAAATTAAAAATAGACTCTATATCAGCAGCCCGTCCCCATAGTAGAATACCGTAAGACATGATACTATGAAAGTAACTGAAATAGACTAGCCTTGCGGTATCTACGTCAGTAAATTGACGGATTTTTCTCACAGCATATGCTGCTGAACTTAGGCATCCTGCAAGAGATGTTAAATGAGGACCCCATTGCAGCCTTGAGTCGAGCGTAATCCCCAAGAAAACAGTTTTATCGACGAATTCTAATTTCTCCCTATTCAATACTATGTCACAATCACTAATTTTAACATTCGGTAAAGCAAATCTTATGCATTTAGTTTTTTTCCCATTTAATACTAAATTATTAGCAGTGAACCAATTTTGGACTTGTAGGGCGTTATTTACGTCGTCAAGATTTGATGCACATCTATTTATCTTAAAAATTAGAGAAGTATCGTCAGCAAATAACACCATTTGTGGTTGGTTTTTTAATAATTGGGGTAGATCATTAATATATACTAAAAAGAGGAAAGGACCCAATATCGTACCTTGTGGAACACCCATTTTTACTTTTAAACCGAGTGAATTGATTCCATTAATTTGACTTGAATATTAACGTTTTTTAACTACGACAATTGTCTTTCTGAGGTGAGGTATCATTTGTGATGAGGCTCTATAGTTGCATTGGCATATTTACAATAGCGTATTTTCATATTTATATTTATCTGTAGGAGAACAAGTCTTGAATTGGAACAGAGATATAACCTAATATGATAGTCTATCTTAAAGAAATTCATGTAGGTACATATACATTAGCCATTTCTGTAAGCTTTTTTTAGCAAAAGAACCTCTAGCAACAGGCTGAAATAATGCAAATATTTGTAAAGAAGTCGCTTTTGTACATTATTCAGTAAATTCATTACAATCGACCAGTTTGCTATAACAATTTGAACAGGCGTCTACCAATGTTTAATGTTTACGTATAAATACCGCTGTATGGCTCACTCTGTATTCAAGTAATAAGTAAACCAAATATTGTTTTCTAACGATATAATCCTTTTGTTGTTGAAATTATTAAAATATGTGTCATTTGTAAAACTTCAAATGTCGTCATTGGTTGTCAGAAGCCTGAAAGCCCCAATCCGCAACCTCTTACAAGGGGTTCCGTGGTACCCAGTAACTGGGTTTTTGGGTCGGATAGGTAGTCGCTCCATGTAAAATACTGGTATTCAGTTGCATCAGGTTAAAGTGGAAACCAATAATGATGCAAATTTCTGTAAAGTCATGAAAATACAATAAATAAAACACTTTTTACAATAGGCAATTATTTAATTATACCTGTAGCTGATTTATTTGTGTTCTAACACCCAATCTCGATACTTCGCTACATCTGTGAAGATTGTGTACTGATAAGGATCACAGATAGCTGCATCAGATCTTCGGGCAGCAAAAGAGACTATGCCGCGGACGTACCACGAACCTGACAGCTTGTCAGTGTCGCTTGCCGTGCCTGGTACAAAAATCATGAGACCACCACCGCTGTCACCGTTGCAGACTGAGGTGCCTGAAAATAGAGGATGATATTTCATATTTTACTAGTTACGCACTGCGGTTTAGTAAAAAATATAAATAATAGTAGTTTATGAAACTGTTGCATAAAGAGGGGTATTAAAATACGAGTGTGTGAATGAGAAAAAGTGTTATAATGATTCTATTTTTAAATTTCGGTATTGAGTTTATAATGTACATCAATATAAACTAAACATAAGTACTTTAACACAATACCGAAATTTGAAAATAGAATCATAATTATAACACTATTTTTCTCTAACAAAATAATGCTATATACATTTTCTTTTTCTATTACGATACAGGTCAAATCCAAGAAGTTAATATCACCAAGGAGTTTCCATCAACTTTTGTAATGGAACGTTACGGGGGACAGCAGCACCACTCTAGCGCATGCGCAGTGATGTGCTGGATGCAGGCGCCATTCATACGTGAAGTTGTACTGAATTTCGTAGGATTTTTTTATTCTTGATCTTTAACTATGATATTTTATATATATAGTAGGTTCAATCCCAATGTATGAGAGTAGATAAAGTAGTGTATGAAACTGCACATAACTAGGTACAACAACCATTGATGTAAATCAAGGATACGCCCTAACCATACTTACGTCGCGCGAAAAGTCATTTATTTTCGTTGCTTATATAGTTAGTATGTATGTATCCATGTATCTATTATATAGCATTTATCTGTGTATCTATTATAGTATATTGTACTTATATACCATTTATTTGCACCTAAGACAACCCCATTTTATGTCCAGAAAATCACTGTCCATTCCAAGGTTGCCTGGAAGAGATCGCAGTAAGCGATAAGGCCGCCCATTGTATATTTTGTATTGTATTACTTTTTTTTTATGTAATGTATAATCTGGTGTACAATAAAGTATATATATATATATAAAGTGTCACTCACTGAAATGAGTGAATTCGCTCATTTGAACATCATTTCTTCATTCGTCATAGTTCGCGACACATCGGAGTAACTTTCTCGTTTTTAATACACAGAGCTGTACAAAGATGCCTTGTTGTGCCTTCAGGAAATGTACCAACAACTCCAAAAATACAAACAAAGCTAAGGTAAAGGTATTACTTTTCATGCCTAAGTATTTTTTTTCAAATTTATTACGATTTCTAAAATAAATATTCTGACGGATGATGACATATAACAAAAATTTCGTTCCCATGACAACGAACGATAGGGTAGTGTCGCGTTGACAAAACAAGTTTAAAAGAATATAGGAAGTACGGAGGTTACATTATAATTTTAAAATTGTTTTATAGCCGGATTTTATTAATGTATTATTTTTAGATTAACTTTTCTTTGCAACTATGTTTTCGATTACAAAATTATAGGTACATAAACAATTTAATAAAACGCGACGTGCTTCGAAAGCACATAAAGCGTGGGGTCTTTTGCCTGATCTCTCTCCGCTCGTGGTGGGTTGCCATATTGTTGTTCGTGCAGAATATTCCCTGATCACAATTTTTTTTTTTTCTAAAACCTCTAGTGCTTGCTCATTAAAGCCAGGATCACCCGAACTGTTATCGTACCATTTTCCTACGTCGCGAGGGTGTGGCAAAGATCCATTAAATATTTTTCTTGATTTTTTTAATCAGCCTGTTAATAAACTCTACCGCTTCTGCTTTCAAATTCAATTCAATTATAATATAATTGATAAAGACTATAAAAACAAACATTTTATTATTTCTAAACAACCTCGTTTTTAAATTAAGTACACTTTTTAAAACGAGTATGCTGACGGTACAGCGACAATTATCTACGTCATTGTGTGACAGATGACAACTTAAGCACAAATGCGGTCATCTTTTGATGCAGTAAGGCGTATCCTTCGATAAAAATCGATGACAACAACATTTTTATCCTAATTTTAGGCTCAATACTTTTGGAGATGAGGTTGTGGTCAATTTTCATCAATTTTCTTAGATAATAACTTCAAAATTATATAATTACAATTAAAAAAAAAATCTTTTGAGTTTGACACCCTCACAGTAAGCCCTTTCATTTGATATGGTCACACGGTGTGCATAAGATTTCTTTAAATTTTCTTATTTGTCTCCCAAAAGTGACCCCTATTATATATATATTCAAAATTCATTTTTTTACGTAACATATCCGTGTTTGCGTCACAGAAATTGATAATAAGTACCACATTTCAAATACTGACCGGGCGCCACTGGGACTTTACGTGTTAATTGGTCGATTAGATTCGGAGCAAATTGGTTGTGACAGACGGACAGACAGACAGACAAACGAGTGTTCCTCTAAAGGTTCCATTTTTTCATTCTGGCATACGGAACCCTGAAAATTGTCAAGTACCTACAATGAACCCTTTTCAGATTCAACATCATTTTATTTACACCTTGAATGAATAATGCATGCTTACCGTTAGCAAATCCAGCACAAAACTTGTTGATGTTTAGATTTCTATGAAAGAATATTGGGTCACTCAACAAACAGGTCAACTCTGATACTATAGGAACGGTTATTTGTTGCAGAGTGAGGGACAGTTTGTCTAGATGGTTGAATCCCCAACCTACCACCTGTAAAATTTACAAACAAATCAATGTATCGCAGTGAAACATGAAAACTGCATTCACGACTTAGTTCCCAAACATGTAAACAAATAATTATGTGTGTTTGGAAACACAACTTTATTACGCACGGATAAAGTTCAGTTTTCACCACAACTTTAACCATTTTTATGACTTTTATCTCCTGTTTCAGTAAATATACGTCACCTGTTTCGAAATTATAAGGGTTCCGTTTTTGCCATTTGGCTATGGAACCCTAAAAAGATAAAGAGGGTATCAACGCTGCAGTAAAACAGGAATATTGGTGAGAAAAAAAACTACATACCGTCCCAATAAGGTCATCAGTAGGCAGCGCCGTGTGCCACAAGCAGGCTGGTTGTACATAATCAGTAAAAACAGCTTCAGACTTCAATTTCAGTAATGCTATGTCATTCTTCAATGTTTCCGCGTCGAATTCTGGATGGACAATTACCTCGAACACCTAGAAATCAATTGTAATACTTACTTCTAATTGCTTAAAGTTAAGACAAAAGACGTCAAAAAAATATGGGACTGACTTATAGCACTGACGTTAATCTTTTGAGTAATGGGTAATGCCCGGTTCGCTAACATCAAGCTAAACAACCCCTAGTAGTTTCATACCTAAAATATAGAAAGGTTAATGTAATGAGTTTTTGTCGTTTACTTGAAGTAAACGGCATAAACTCATTAGGGTCTGAAATGGCAATGGGTGTTCCTCAAGGTTCGATATTGGGTCCATTCCTCTTCTCAGTTTACATAAATGATTTACCCCAATTACTTCAAATCAACCGAAGATGATATTTGCAGATGACACATCATTGATCTTTAAAATAGACCGCCGGCCACAAAATCTTAACGACGTGAATAACTCTATTCTTCAGGTCCAAGATTGGTTTATGGTAAATAATTTGTTCCTAAATGAAAAAAAAACCAAATGTGTTAGATTTAAATTACCGAATGTTGGAAGTAGCGAATGTGATATACTATTGAATGGAGAAAAACTGGAATTTATTAATCAAACGGTTTTCCTAGGAATCACGCTAGACGAGAAATTACAATGGGGACCTCATATAACATCTCTTGCGGGGCGATTTACCTCCGCCTAGGTTGTTATGGTGGCTTGATCATGCCGATTGAACCGTGTAAGGCGGTCGTCCTCAGTTCAATTGAGTGAAGATTTTTGGTTTCCTTATCACGATTAAAATTCCCAAGACGGCTAAAACATCGTCGTACGTCACTGGTGATGCCATCCATGACTTCAACTGAACGTCGCTGCCGATTGGACAGTTAAAATTGATCGTGTGTGGTGTATATACACCACGAAGAAATCTTTTTAGGGTAATTTATGAAAATGTAATGTATGTAAGAATAATCTACTTCTGTTTAATAAAATAAGTGATAGAGACAATTTTAACTCTAATAAAAATAGAGATAAAATAGATCCGATTAGCTAAAGTACATACATATTTTATAGGGTACTGTGTTAAAATTTTACTACAAAATATATTTGCGTTAATTGCATTAAGAATTAAAGTAAAATTAAAACTCATATTCAAAGTACACTTTGTAAACAAGCATATTATATCCAAGATAAGAATGCTTGGAAACATGCTGGTCCTGCTCCATAGGACATCTGTAGTTTAGACAAATTCAAACTGGTTGCTAATTTAATTGCATGTGTATTTGCTTATACTCGTATAATTATTAATTTTTTTTATAACAAAACATATAATTTATTATTTTTATGACATTGGTTTTACATTCTGTGATTACTTTAACTCACACACTGACTTATTAGTAATACTTGTTAACATTTTAGGAATATCAGGCAGGGGTCAAAGTCTTTCCATAGTTCTAGATAACCATTCCACTATAGCCACCTAAACCCATAGCCCAATGTGTTTTGTATCGATGTTCTGCAATAGTACTGCACCAACCGAGGGTTCTCCTTGAATGCACTTTTAAATATAGTGCATGGTCGGTTGGTGCCCCAACACTTAAAAATGTCTAAGGGGCCTCGGCTAGTTGGTTTCGGCCCCTCGTACGCCTTCTAAAGGTCCGGGACCCCAGGGTCTCGAGAAATGTCAAAGAGGTAAAATATTAATACCCGTCGTGGGGATGCATCGAGATGTGGTAGCGGTGGACAAAGGCCTGATCCCGCTCTCCTTGGCTAAAGAAACCTGGCGCAAGCCTGTGCTTGAAGAACTTTATGGACGCTATTTCCTGGCCCGAAATAGAGCCGATGTAGATTTGCTAGCGTCCGTAGCTTGGCTGCGTTTTGGTGACATCTTTGGGGAAACCGAAGGTTTGGTCTGTGCTATTATGGACGAAGTTATCATGACGAACAATTACCGGAGATTTTTATGTAAAAATGGCACGGTTGAAATGTGTGGGGCATGCCACCGTCCGGGAGAATCAATCCGACACATTATCTCTGGGTGTTCTCGCCTAGCTAACGAAGAATACTTGCATAGACACAACCTTGTAGCCAGGATTATCCATCAGCGACTTGCTCTGAAAAACAGTGTGTGGAATCGGAAGTGCCGTACTACAGGTAAGTGCCCGACCCAGTTCTCGAAAATGGAAATATCACATTGTACTGGGATCGATGCATCATCCTTGACAGGACTATTGTTGCCAATAAGCTTGATATAGTGGTGGATCGAATAGAGCGGCGCGCAATGATTATTGACAAAACGGTCCCTCAAGACGGGAACCTCGTGAAATCCGAGAAGGATAAAAAAAATTAAGTATCTTGACTTGGCTCGTCAGGTTGTCAACATGTGGGATGTAGACTCAGAGATCATTGTGCCGTTAGTCGTATCAGCCAATGGCATAATTGCCAAAAACTCGTTGGGCAGTTGGATTAAGGGCTTGATTCAGAAAGCGGTACTCCTGGACACGGCTCGCATTGTTAGGAAGTTCCTCTCTCTGGAGTCCTGACCACCGGTAGCTTGGACCGCAAATAAATTAAAACCCATAGGATACATCCCCATAGGATTTTTCAAGAATATCGGTATCGAAAATTTATAGGCCGTATCTTGAAATAACAGTCTTTATTTCATTCAAATCAGTCTACTCTCCAATCTAAATGTTTGTTTGCAATAAATTACCTAATGAAATATTTTAATATGGTATCCAACAAAATTAAACATATATTGTACTAGCGCAAGATATTATTACAAAAATAATTATAAAAATCGTTTGTTAGAGTAATCACAGTATAAATACATATTTGTTATTTAATATTGTGGGAGACTGGTGCCTAAACTAGGCTCGAGGTCTGTATTAAAAGTTTTTTGCAATAGCGGTTCAGGCAAAAATGTAAGAGAAATCGATTTAGTTTAACTTTTATTTACAGGCTCTATCTAACCTAAGTACAAGAAAATTAAACACATTAAAGCAATAAAAATAATAGTAAATATCGTATTAAAATATTTTATTAAGTAATTAAAAGCATAAAAAAACTGCTGTTAAAATTTTTGCTTGAAGTATAATTAAAATTTCGTACTTTTTATTTTATCTAAATTTTCGTGGACGAAAATGTTTAATTCTTTGACCTACTTATAATACCTAATATCTTCGACAAACACTCTATACAAACATGTAGGTGTTCATATTTTTTCCTACCACGTAAAATTGAAATAAGATGATTTCTTTAAAAAAAAAAAACACAGGTTGACCTTTTCACAGTATACATTTTAACATGCTCCCTTGTCCATACCCTACACGAAAAATGAAAAAAAAAAGTTTTTTAAAATTTATGCAAAATTAGCCTAAAATTCGGCGTAATTTACCAGCCAGCAGAAACTTTCAAAAGTTGGTAGGCAGGAAGGGATTGTGTTTTGTTTTCGTCGTGTTTAATTACAAGGCAGGGGTAGGTAATGGTTGCACGGATAAAATTTTATATTAATCTTGGTGGGTCTGTAATAAATAAACATTAGAATACTAACGCTTCTTTCCTGTCGTGCTATGTCGTCACCGATAAGATGGTACTTGCCAAGAACAATGCTCAAAGAGTTGGCTACCGCTGGATTACCATGTATAGAAGCACAATGGGCAGCTGAAAGATGAAAACGAAAATAGTTCAGAAACTAACGGCCATTTGCTAACCAATTTGATTTATATATTTACCACTAAACGTTTTTTAACAACGCTCTGTTTCTGTCAATCGTTTCAAGATGACAGAGACAGAATGATGGTTAAATACGTTTAGCGCTAAATGCAATTAGTGATATCCGGTGGAAGCGGGCCTTAGACCGGGTTTGTAGAACAAAATTCAACTCAAAAATAAAAGCAAATAGTTCAAATTAATTCAATAATTTGTCCTTCTAATAAAAATCGATTAATATATTTATTTAATAAAATTCTTGATACTAAATAAGCAACTAAAATGAGATCATGTTGCTGCGCGTCGCCGATTAATAACTTGCCTGATATCACCAGAAAACTACTAAAAGGTGTTTCAAAATTTACCCGACAAACTTTATGTAGTGTTTTTAAACGATCGAACCGAATAACTTTTCTAGGGGACCAACTACAAAATCGCGAAAAAAAACTGCTATTTCATACTAAAGTTTAATATATACTGTTCTAAAGGCCGTATTTTTTTCGCGATTTCAAAGTTGCTAGCACCATCGTGTTGTCCAAATGCGCTCTTTAGGAAAACCGAAGGTTTTGTCCTTGCGATTATGAATGAAGTTATGATGACTGAAAACTACCGGAAATACAATTGTGAAGGACGGCACGGTTGACATATTCTGTCGGGCATGCCACCGTCCAGGGGAATCAATCCAACACATTATTTCTGGCTAACGGAGACTACTTGCATAGGCCCAAACTTGTAGCCAGGATTATCCACCAGCAACTTGCTCTGAAATACAGTCTTGTGGAATCGGAAGTACGTACCGGTATATGCCAGACCCAGTTCTCAAAAATGGCAATATCACGTTGTATTGGGGATCGATCTATCATCACTGACCTAGCTATTTTCATTTTCCGTTCAAGACTTGTTTGTGATATTTAAAAAAATGTAGTGAGTCTTAATTGGATTCCCCAGCCAGTGCTGTCCGTGGACATCAGCGGGATTTTTGAGCGAATGGTGGAGTTATTCGAATTCGTCACGAGTACAATCAGTACAATAAAATAATTCCTCATCATGTTGCTGATTAAGATCCACTGTGTGGCTTCTGGGTAGTTTAATAAATTCCAATATTTCGAATACTTGTTGGCGATTAAAAGCAAAACAACGGTTTGGTGCAGTGAAATGATCATCCCAGGTTTTGTGTCGTCTCCGTCATCTACCCCGATCACCACGGAGAGTGGAATCGGCGAGAGATGTCGTGCGGTGTCCCGCAGGGATCGGTCCTGGGGCCGCATCTGTGGGACATCGGCTACGACTGGGTGCTGCGCGCCGACCTTCCTAGCGGCGTCAGCGTAGTTTGCTACGCTGACGACACGCTGGTCCTGGTGCAGGGGAGGTCGCATGAGGCGGCGGCCGAACTAGCGACACGTTGGGTTGCGACAATCATCGATAGGATCCGGCAACTGGGACTCGAGGTGGCCTTGCACAAGTCCGAGGTCATGTGTTTCTATGGTCCTCGGAACGCGCCACTGTCGGGTTCCCAGATAACGGCGGGAGGGGTTCACATCGGTGTCGAGTCGACGATGAACTACCTGGGACTCGTCTTCGACAGCCGGTGGAAATTCGTGGAGCACTTCCGACGTTTGGCTCCCAAACTGCAGAGGGCTGGGGCTGCTTTGAAGCGGCTTCTGCCCAATCTAGGGGGTCAAAACGCCTCCTGCCGGAGGCTCTACGCGGGGATCGTGCGGTCCATGGCCCTTTACGGGGCACCGGTGTGGGCGCGTTCATTAAGGCTGCGACCAGCCCAGCGATTGAATGCGTCCCAAAGGGTCATGACCATTAGGCTGGTCAGAGGATACCGCACGGTCTCCCGTAAGGCGGTGAGCCTCCTTGCCGGACTACCGCCATGGGATCTGGAGGCAAAAGTCCTCGCGCACATGTGGGAGTTGCGCGAGGAGGCGAAACGCCGGGGTGTAACTCCGCTGCCGCGAGAAATCACGGCACAGCGGACAGAGCTTCGGCGGGATCTCATGGCGGCATGGAGAGTGCGATTGTCGCAACCCAGCGCTGGGCACGCCACAATTGCGGCGGTAAGGCCCTTCTTTGAGGACTGGCTAGAGAGGCGCCACGGCGTCCTCACCTTCCGCCTGACGCAGGTCCTCACCGGACACGGTTGTTTCGGGAGGTTCCTGTTCAGGATAAAGCGGGAGGAAACGCCCGGGTGTTACCATTGTGTGGATCGCCCGGAGGACACGGTGGAGCATACAGTGGAGGTCTGCCCGGCTTGGGCGGGGCACCGCCGTGTCCTCACGGAGGCGATCGGCAACGGCGATCTCTCGCGTCCGGCCCTGGTTCAGGCCATGATCCGGAGCGAGAGTGCATGGGAAGCCGTCACTTCCTTCTGCTAAGCAGTAATGCTCGCGAAGGAGGAGGCGGAGCGCGCGAGGGAAATGCAAGATGCGCGCCCTCGCACCCCTAGTCGCCGCAGGAGACGCCCCGGGCGTCGGGAGTCGCGAGCCGACTTCCGGCCACCGTAGGCGCGGGCTTGCGGACTGTGGGCAATGGGTAGCTCGCCGTCCGATTAGGACCAGGCCCGGGTCGACGGCGCGTTGTGTTCCACGCGCGCCTCAAAGAGATGTCAGCACCAACTGACGGGGTCCGTAAGGGCCAATGCCTGCCAGGGTTGCGAGTTTGTCCGAAAGGGATATCGCGGCCCCGGCACACAGGCAACGGAAGGAACACGGGTGGGTTTTAGTCAGTAAAATTCTGACACTCCCTCTCGCTCCGCCCAGAGCGGGAGGAGTCATTTGATGATTTCCCACACATAAAAAAAAAAAAAAAAAGGTGTTGTGTCGTCTAAATTTTACTGACACATTCAGTGGTGATAGATCGATTAGAGCATTGCACGATGATTATTGATATAGCGGTCCCGCATGACGCGAACCTTGTGAAAGCCAAAAAAGATGAGCCAATTTAGTATCTTGACCTGGCTCGCGACATTGTCGACATGTAGGATGTGGATGCAGCAGTCATTGTGCCGATAGTCGTTACGGCCAATGACATAATAGCCTTGACCAACACCTGAGGAGGCTATCGTTATGCAGCATGATCAGGGCTTGATCCAGAAAGCGGTATTTTTGGACACGGCGCGTTTCGTTAGGAGGTTCATTTCTCTGGAGCCCTGACCACCGGTAGCTTGGACCCTGTTCCCGATACCGGTGGCTTACTATTTTCTATATTCTTAAATGATTTTATAAAAATATTTAAAATGTAAATTATATGTATATAAAGAAAATAATACTATTTTGTTTAAAATAATTACTGTAATTAATTAATAAAATGCGCCATTTGTCACCATTATTCATCATTAACAAAGCTCAACAAAAAATATTTTTTCTCGAAACTCCTCGGATAGATTTTGAAGTGCTTTAGTTAGACTAGTATAAGCCCTAGGAACACATTGCACTATGTGTCCATTCTGGGCAGCACTTGGTTCAACTCCAATAAGGATGGTCAATGTCCAGAAACGTTAGTGAATAGGTACATATTTACATAAAAACTATATTCATTCAATGACCTTTCTTTTGAATCAAGGTTAATCAATTTGGTTGAACCATATTATATAATTATTGCCGTCACGACGTAGAAAGCCTGTTGCAAAAAACATGTCTTTTACCTGTTAAAACCAAAGTCTTGGACAGCAAGGTTCCTCCACAAATATAACTGAGGGACAGCCCATCAATCCTTATTATGGCTACATGCCAGGGCCAGTCTCCAGGCTGGGTCGGTTGTCCACGCACTATTAACTCAGTACGCACCACTTTGCGTCTACCACAAGATTCGTTTATAGAGCTTTCTGCAGCTATTTTTCCGGTTAGTTCATCAATATCATCGTCGAAATACCCATCAAATTCAACATCATCGTCGAAATACCCCTGAAAGTAAAAAAAAATGTTTATTCTGTAAAAATAAGTCTCATTATAGAAATGGAGAGTTCTGCGGTCGATCCACGTCGACCAATCAATATTGATTGTCGCAAAACATATTCGATAGCTCGTCGAGCTTTGATCGATCGAGCCTCGATGGACGACCAATATTCGATTGTTGAACGAACGGCTAACAATCGTTGCTAGTGAATTACTTCCAATGCTGCACCTTCCGATACGTAGTCACCACTACATAACTTTTTGGCCACGTCGGTAATCCATACTGTCACTAACTCTTGGCAATTCGTCGGTTACCTACCTTGGTTCTCTACGGAAATCTTCATTTCTGATTCGATCACGTAGAACACATCCAAGCATAGCCCTCTCCATTGTTCTGTGGGTTGTTAGACTGGTTGTCAGAGTTTCGGACTTCTGACTACCTGTAACGACTGTCAAAGATCTACAAATGGCAGCCGGGACCAACGGTTTAACGTGATTTCCGAAGCACGGACGGATCTTGATCATTATGTAATGGATGGTCACCGATCCACGGACCGACCTCGGCACGCGTACCTTCTATCGACACATGCTGTTTTTATTGTTTAGCCACGAGCCCCTAATTATCGAATATTTGGTGTTAAAAAGAGAGACCAGTGCCTAATTGCGTAAAACACGATCAATCGGTATCTGAATAATTTTGAGGGATATTGCTAAATCCATTGCTTAATAGGTTCGAAAAATTTGTCCGCTCAACAACGTAAATAACGCAATGAATGTTGTTAAACTGTCAAAATGAAACAGATTGTGACTGATCATGTGTTACGCAATTGGGGTGCTGTTGGAAAAAATGTTATTTTAACAATTCAATAGTATACTTACAATTTTCGCTTTTGTACAAAGCTCAACGTCGTTCAGGATAATGCTTAGGACATAAGGTTTATTGTTTCCAGGAGCAGGACCAAAGACTTGAATGCGAAGAAAAGAAGTTTTGCCAGTAAACGTTACAACGAACTGATTACTGCTTTCACTAGGGCCAGGGAACTTCGAGATTCGAGCGTTCGTTGGTTCTATCTAAATCAAAAATAATAATCTCATTAATAACTCTAGTATTGGATAGTTAATTGACTCAGGCGTGACTTTGCGGAAATCCATCATAAAATACAATAGACGATGTATATTTAGTAACCTAATCCGCGTAACTGTTCTTAAATATTCATAAAGAACCCTGTAATAATGTGTAATTTTCAAACAAGATATAAAGAACATATTGCAGCGTACAGGAATAGTTACCCAGAAAGGTCCCATTTTGCTCAACACTTAATAGATTCAAGTCATTCGTTAAATAATAATAACACTTTCAAAATTTTACACACATGTGATAAAGGTTTCGCCAGAATTTCAGTACTAGAGAGTTTAGAAATTGCAAAAAATAATACAGGGAACGTTACACTGTTGAAAAAATTAAATAAAGTATTCCAAGGTCACCTTTGTTGCGATTGTTTGCAGCCCCTTATCACGCTGATAAAGATCCTAGCCGAGTTAGGCGGGGCAGTTATCCTCGTATGTCAGTAAGTCAATCGTCATCCTGAGGATGCTTCGTTGAGAGGTTAAACACGTGTCGATTTCTCACAGGGTTCTTTATAACTCTTTATGAACAGTTAAGTGGATTCGGTTACTAAATATACGTCGTCTATTGTATTTTGAAGTATTGGAGTAAATAACGATTTATGATAGGATAGTAGCTTACCAAGTCGAGTGAAGTTTCCGAATCGAATCTCAAAATCATCCGTGAATTAGGTTGTATTTCTCTTGTAAAATTTAATGTATACTGGTTTTGAGGCTCCAGTGGGAATTCAAATACAACTTTAATATCTCTATTATCAGGACAAATACGGATCGTGTGGCGGCCCTTCAAGCGTAAATTTTTCAGCAGTTCAGCTGTTGTGGAAAGGATTAGCAGCAGCCAAATCATTGTATATGCGGTGGTGTTACACTGGAAATAAATTGAAGACTGGTAGTACAGGATTACATTCAACGGAACTTGAAAATGACGCGTCCGATGTTGAGATAACAGGGTAAAGTATTACGTATCCTGATAATTGGGATCGACAGTGTGGTGATTTTTGCGTATTGCTGCTCTGACATGCGACAGATGTGGCCAGCCCAGTTCCACTTTAGTCCAGCAACTGTGCGGCCAGCGTCCGATATTTGTGTTTTGAAACCAAGTATAGAGTTCCTAATGCGGTCTGTGAGTTTGACACCTAGTATTCTTCGTTCCATAGCCCGTTGGCAGACTCCAAGTGCGCTTTGTAAGAGTTGTCATATTTGCGCTCCTTAGGGTGGGAAGAATTATCGCGGCCCCGGCACACAGGCAACGGAAGGAACACGGGTGGGTTTTAGTCAGTAAAAGTGACACTCCCTCCCGCTCCGCCCAGAGCGGGAGGAGCCATTTGATGATTTCCCACCCAAAAAAAAAAAAAGGGTGGGAAGAATGCACATGTCCATGAGCTATCGTTTTAGTGAAAGCGGGAGTGGTCCTTTCATGAGATGTTTCACCGACCAGTGGTTCTTCCAGGCGTTTTTTGTGCGTCGAGCGACTTCAATGTCCTGAATAATTTCCCTACTTCAGTTTTTCTAACTCAACCATAAATAAAAGCGTGGGAGCGATTTTTTTTTGATAAAACTACAAATTAACGATTTTCGGATTGCAAAATTTCATGTTTCTAGGTCAACAGGAAGTAATGTAGGTTTTGATTTATTTGCGAGTGTCAAAATATATCACATTATGGTCGTATTTTTTATTGCGTTAACTTCTTGCTGACTTAGCTTATTTTTTTGGAACTCCAAAGGACCATAGATCTCCTTATTGATATTAATTTCAACTTAATACCTCTTCGCGTTCCTGAGAAAATGGGTCTTGACAGACTGACAGACAGACAGACGGACGGACAACAAAATGATCATAAAAGGGTTCCGTTTTTTCCTTTTGAGGTACGGAGCCCTGAAATAATCAGGGAACGGAGCGGTGAGCGGAGGCGAGTATGATCTTTCCAATTTTCAATTGATATTCTATAAACTGTGAACTATTCTTATGAATGTGTTTTTGATTTTTGCCATTCTATAGCGATATGTATGATATAACGCTATATTAAATTTAAAAAAAAATCACTGGGGATCGAACCCAGGATAGTGAAGAACGAATAATGAAACACAGAAAGATTTGAAGTCACACAGTATAATTAAATAGGTTTGATAATAAAAAAAAACAAAATTAAAACTCAGATGTAAAAAAAAATATTATTTTGTTGGTTGAATTTTTACTACTTTATATCTAATCTGTCTTCTTAAATTTTGTTGAATAAATAACTTCATTTTAACCAACCCGTTAGATAAATTGTCTTGAGAGACTTTAACTTTGGAAATGTCGTAGAATGGAGTCATACGAACGACAGCTCTGAATTACTATCACAAAACTATTCAAACCGCTATCTTATTGACTTCTTCGACAATATCAAATTCTGTAACTTGTCCCAGTTTAATAATGCACGGAATGCGAATATCAGACTGTTAGATCTCACATTTTCGAATGGATTCCTGGGCAAACACGAATATTTTGACCTATTAACATGCATCTCAAACCCTTTTCAGGCTGATTTTGTCCAAATACACTCATTATTAGAAAATACTAACACTAAATATCAGTTCTATAAGAGGGCTAAAGGGGATTATCCTAAAGGTTGGCAAAGTCGCAAATAGCTGTCAAATATTTACCTGTTTTGATTTATTATTTAACTATGAAACAAATTAAAAACTAACAGACTTGAAAAAAAAAAAATAATACGTAATAATATGTAAAAGTATATAAGAAAGGGGTGGGGGGGGGGAACAATCATAGGGCATCAAAAAATTCGTCCGCATCGCTGTCAACAGGAAAAGTGCCCAAAAGGCTGGCAGCATTGCCACGTTGTATGGCAATGCTGATTCTCTGGCCGAAGAATAGGCCAGCCTTCTGATCACATGAAGAGTCAACCAACCGCTTTGCGATGTCTTGAAAGACTAAGTGGGCACTCGGACCCCATGGCCCTAGTGTTTCAACCCCAAACGGCTCAAACATATAAGTCCCAATAAGATTGGAGTATTTGCGCCGTTTGAGGTTTTCCGCACCTGCAGCAGCAGCCCCAGCACAGCCCACCGTGCTAGGAAGATGGGATGGCGCAATGGTGTCGACACACGTTGCATCCCACACCAATGGCCTACCTACCTTCTAAGGCATTATGGTCATTCCGTCTGGTCTCTTCCCATCGTCGCGTGCCAAGCCGTTGGGTTCTAGAACAGCTGGCACCCCGGCGGTGACAAGAGCACGACGGATGATGTCATTAATGCTGGCGTGCCGTACTCTCCGGCCTGCGCTTTTACTGCAGGATAGACCATGGTGTCCGAGACAGTCGACTGCTTCACCGCATTGACAGCGATGCGGGGCCACACAAGGAGCGCCCAGACGCAGACAGGTAGCGAGCCGGAAAGTGGTTTCACCCAGCATAGTGCCTATGTTGGGTGACGGTAGCGCCTGAAGCCAAAGGCCCGACTCCCACTCACCCACAGCCAGCAGGCGGGCACGCTCAGCAGTATTGGTGGACGTATTAATAAGATTGTTCCGTACCAACCTGCAGAGCGGCTCATCCCACTGCCTCTGGGAGGACAGGTTCACGGGCTGATCTGTATTCGGGCAAGCCGTTTTCCAGGCGTTCTCCGCATCGGTCAAGCACGGCACTTCAGAGTCGACCAGGCAGGGGGCTAACATTTTCCCGGTCAACTTTTCAGTGCTGTGGACAGAGGACAGGAACGCGGGTAAGCTAATACTTGTAATTTTGCGGACACCGAGGCCACCGAAACGGATGGGTAGTGTGGCTTGCAGCCACGCCCGGTCGTCCAAGGCCACATTTAAAATGGATGTTAGGGTGCTGCGAATAATTTGGTCAATTTTGTCCAAGAGGTGTGGCTGCTTCCATAAAGGTGAAGAGCGTAGAAAATATATGAAATTTGGACCAAAACAGCAGTATCTGATCAGGGTGAAAGCCGAATGTAAGTTAATTTTAGAGAGTCTGTAATTTTTGATTTTTTCGTCGATGAAGGGAGAAAAGCTGTCTTCTAAAATTGGGGAACCTAGGAGATGAAGTGAACTTTTTTTTTGAATTTTGATTTGTGGGGCTATTGCATTAAATTTCTCAAGGGTCAATTGTCTGTCGGTAATGTCAGAAAGGTAAATTTCGCATTTTGATGGGTTAAGGTCCAAGCCAATGGATTTAAATTGTTGTTTGAGGAGTTGTAAGTCTTTCAAAACGGTGTCTACATCCCCTCCTAGTGTTCCATCATCTAAATATCATACGTTAAATTTTGAATTTAGTTTCTGGATAATTGGATGAATAGCCAAGCTGAAAATGACTGGCCCGAGCGGATCACCTGGTTGGCATCCTACTGCAGATTCCAAAACATTGTCCTTGTATAATAATTTAGAGGGGTACCTGTAACACTGCCACATAAAACCATAAATTTCGGGTAGTTCTTTTTTTATTTCAGCCAACAGTGTCCCTGTTGACAGAGTGGACAGACAATTAAGAAATGTGGCTAACAAGAGAACTAAAATATTGAATAGGAAATGCAATAATTAATATCGTAACACTGAATGTTTAGTTTTAGATGAAAAAAATGTATTTGGAAACTTTCCGAATGCCTTTTTTACACCTAAAACGGTGACAACATCAAATTCAGTGTTATAATTGCAATTCATTGTAAATATTCTAGTTCGCTAGTTAGCCGCATTTCTTATTTTTATACAGTATTATTGCCAAATTAATCAAAACAGGTAAATATTTGACAGCTATTTGCGACGTTGCCAACTTTTAGGACAGACGCTTTTAACTGAAATGAGTTGCTGAGCGCTGAGCCACTAGACAATGCTGTTAGTATTTTTTACAACAGTATTTTTTTTTTTTAACTGGTTATAAGAGGAAAAATTAATTAACGTTAAAAACCGGTCCAGCTGGTATTTGTGCCAGCTGGACCTGAGTGGTTAGATAAAAAGTCAATGTTACACGTATTCTGTAAAAATTAAGGCCTAAGCTATATAGACGGCTTATTAATAGGGCCCCCACTCTTATGAACCCTTAAAAACAACTTGACTGTGTCATGACTACATAACATAGTTGTAGGATGACATATCACTAGCAACCCGCCCCCGCTTCACTCGGTTTCTACGACTTATCAATAGAGATGCCGCAAATAGTTGTAATAGCGAATAGTCGAATACGCATTAATCGCCATTCCCTATGGCGAATAGTCGAATACTCGCCATTATTACTCGACATAAAAAAGGTATATAAAAAATAGTTTATGTATTCCCAAATAATAAAATAGTTTATTTATTTTCTGAGTCAGGTTTGATTTATGAAAAAAAGCGCAACCGTCTTGATCCCTCCCAATCGCACAGAAAAATTAGTTTTTCTGCACCACAATCTACCCCTTTTGGGCTTATCATATTAGCTTATAAATTATTTACTAAAAAGCTGTTTAAGTTTACCATGACTGATTTTTGGCTAACTTTTTAAATTAATGATAATAACACTAAGTGTGTCTTGATTTTAAAGATTAATCAAAGTATAATTATTTTTAAGTCTATAGTTTTTCTGTTTATTAAAGTTTATTTTTATTTAGATAACTATTCGCCGAATGTCAAATAATAGACACTATTATTCGATATTCGCGAATAATAAAATAAAAAAAAGAATAATGCCGAATATCGAATAATAGTTTCTATATCTATTTCAAATTCTTTTATTAACGTAAAAAAAGGAAAAATATGTGTCTAATATTTTTAATAATCTACCTGACGGACAAAACAAATATTTTTAGTCGTCATCCCGATTATTTGATGGTTGGTTTGTAAGAGGTAATCTTGGAAACACTGGTCCAATTTTGAAAATTGTTTCTCAGTTAGAAAGCTGCACTATTGCTTTGGGCTATAGAATATGTTTTATGGTATAGTTGACATTCACGCGTACGAAGTCGGGGGCAGAAGTTAGTAATTAATCAAGTTTTTTTTTTTTTTTTTTGTGAAAGTCGCTAATTACGAGCACGGTCCAGCACAACACACGAACACAACGAGTGAATAATAAAAACGATTATGATGTTCATAACAAACATACTATTTTAAGAGGAAATACATTCTAAACGTTCAGACACAATTTAGGGGTTTATTTATAAACGCTGCAGAAACTTAAGTGACGTTCAAACGTCAAAAATGTATGGTTAAACAGTCGCTAATTATGAATTAACTTTAAGCAACGTTTATAATAGCATTATAATAACAAAACATGATCAAATCACTCACCATTGTAAAATCTATTCTAACTAGCTACTCAACTTATTTAAAAAAAAACTGTTTCATTGATATTAAAGATTTAAAATATTTTATTTAGCATTATACATATAGACAGCATCATGACATCACACTTCTAAGTCAATTCAACACTGATTAAACTAGTCAAGTAGCATTTTTGCTATCTGAATGTAAGCGGGGTGCAGAGCTGCGGGTGAGGTAAATCTACGAGTGACGTACTAACATGAAACATGTTTCTGCATCCACGCCATCATAGCGCACATAATACTTTTATCATCAGCGATCGAAAATTTGGTTACTGCATGCTGTGTAGCGTTCTGGAGACCTGCGCGGTAATTGCGTAGCATAATAACAGTCTGTTGATGAAGAGAGTGAAACATTATGTACGTAAGGAAAAATCTACATCTTTATAGTAAATTAAAACTTTTTACAAAAAAACAACCGACTTCCAAAAAAAACACTATAATATTTTTTTTACAAAACACAAACCACCGAATTCCACAAAAATACACTTAAAAGTGAAAAATAACTTAAATTTCGGAAGTCGGTGGCAAAAACGAAAATTTTGTATACTAAGTATACAGGGTGGATTATTGAGATGGGGCAGTAAGGACAGCTACCTTAAACGTTGTAGTTACAGGAAAACGGTCTTAGGAGACTGTCCTTAACTTTTTTAAAGATTCCGGTCTGCATTCACAGATTTTGAAAAAAATGTACAGTCAGCAAGAAAATTGGCAGTTTTCACAAAAACTTTTTTTGATGCCAATCGATCCTGTTTCATTTATGGATCAAAAAACTCTACCGGACCAACTGAGGTTTGAGTACTAGAAAAGTCAAAAATCGCAAAAAACTTTTCCCATATATTTCGTATGAAAGAAACTCCAACATACTTTATTATGATAGACAGACAGACTATCCAAACAGAAATAAAAAAATTGAACTTCGAACGAATACGCGTTATAATTCGTACAAGTTACCATTCGAATATGATACCCCTTGGTTGTCAGACTTTCAGGCTTCTGACGACCCGTAACGACTGTCAAAGATCCACGAATGACAGCCGGGACCAACGGCTTAACGTGATTTTCGAGGCACGGAGGGGTTTTTTCACAGACCAACCGCGGCACTTGTAGCTGAACCTGATCGATCGACCCGTGTGGCTGTTATTACAAAGCCACAACCCCCTCCAACATATCAGGTAAAATAAGGCCCATCGTCGACAACGCTAC
This sequence comes from Agrochola macilenta, assembly GCA_916701695.1. NCBI lineage: Eukaryota > Metazoa > Arthropoda > Insecta > Lepidoptera > Noctuidae > Agrochola > Agrochola macilenta. Next base: position 2,920,822 of record OU753576.1, read on the forward strand.
TCAAAAGTAACATGTTATATAAACTCAATTCACCTGTGGTCCGCACACGATACTATAGTTTGTGATTGGTCGCGTCGCTCGTGTCGAACGGGCTTATTGTTTTGTAACTTGGCTCATCATACAGCCGAAAGACGTCCACTGCTGGACATAGGCCTCCCCCAGCACCGCCACTTCGACCGGTTCTGTGCTTCCCGCATCCAGCGAATTCCTGCGGCGAACACTACATCATCCAGTACGCGGTCGCCACTCCAGAACCTTTCGGCCCCATCGACCATCTGTTTTGCGAGCAATGTGCCCTGCCCATTGCCACTTAAGTTTGGCAATTCTTCTTGTAACTTGGCTATCAACTTAAATTGTCCGTAAATTCAAATCAGAAACTATAATTCTTCTTCAGTTCAGTCAGCAATGTCAAAAGCTCTGCTCCGCAGCTAAAGGCCCCGTCACGAGAAGCTATAAATTTTGTAAATAAAGAACTTCTACTAAGTTACGCAGCGACAATTCAATCAAATCAAATCAAAATCAAAAATATTTATTTGCTAGAAAATGGTACAATAGATATTACAGTCATTTTAGTTTCAGCATATCCTGCCATGATATGGCGTGCAAATACATTTTCATGTCAATTAAAATTATTACAATTACAGTCATTATGATTATTATTATTATATGATTATTACAAATTTACATCAGGTATAGGTTCCATCGACTTATACTCCAAATATTCCTTAATGGAATAGTATTTTTTATATAGTAAAAGTTTAAGGAGACTTCTTTTGAACAATGTCAATGGCAAATCCTGAAGGGAATTCGGCAAATGGTTTATTTATTTTTTATTTTTCATTTCACTTAAACAATTTCAATTTTATTGGTGGCAACCGTAGTCTATCTTTATGGCGTGTCCGGCTATTTAGTTTGTCACCAATAATTTTTTTCAAATTCATTATATTTCTTTTTACAAATATACATATTTCCAAAACATACAGACATGGTAATGGTAATACTTTAAGTTTTTGAAACAGTGGCTTACAGCTATCTAAAAAGTGAGCCCCACATGTTGCTCGGACACTTTTTTTTTGTGCTTTGAAAACAATTAACAACTAATAATCCCAAATTCAATCAACTCAAAGTAACATACGTGTAATACGAATTTAAAGAGCAATTTCACTTGGTCGGGTTATATTTAAGCGATATAAAGCGCTGTCGCCTAATGTTTTGTGGTACTAGAACGCGTCTGACTCATGGAACGTAAACATTTGGGCCGCCATTTCTAATTTATGCCATATTTATTTATTTATATATACTTTATTGTACACCAGATTATACATTACATTAAAAAAAGTAATATACTACAAAATATACAATGGGCAGCCTTATCGCTTACTGCGATCTCTTCCAGGCAACCTTGGCCGTACTTTACCTAGATAAAAGTTATATCGCAATGACTTACTATTGCGAACGCCTGAATGTGTGCTTAATTTATAGCTTCTCGTGACGGGAACTTTACAAACATGTACTTAGCTTCTGAAAATGTAGGCCAGATCGTCCACTGCGACCCACGTAATGCACGGATACGTGGCTGGCAAACAAATGAACCCCTCTATCCAATCAGGTAACGTGGCAAACGGTCGACTTAACACTTCGTAATGAGGTCCCAGAGAAGGCGAGTGAAACAAATGTATTACTTAAACAATTACAAATTTTACTAAAGAAGGTTCAGTTCAAATACTCCAGCACCCAATCCCGATACTGCTCTACATCTGTGAAGATTGTGTACTGAAGAGGATCACATATGGCTGCATCAGTTCTCCTCGGAGCAAGGGAAACTATGCCGCGGACGTACCACGCTCCTGACGGCTTGTCAGTGTCGCCTGCCGTATCTGGTACAAAGACCATGAGACCACCACCGCTGTCACCGTTGCAGACTGAGGTGCCTGAAAAAAGAAGTTGATAGGAAATAATGGGTGTATTTATTTTTTAATAAAAAAACGCGACTGCATGTAAAATGTTCAAAACAAGCTCACTTTTCAATAAGTTGCAGTTTCAGTTGTTGCGAATAAGCCTGATATAGTGGTGATAGAACGATTAGCGCGCCGCGCAATGTTAGTCGATGTTACCATCCCACATGACGGGAACCTCGTGAAAGATGAGAAAGAGAAACAAATAAGATATCTCGACTTATCACACGAGGTTGTCGACATGTGGAATGTGAGCTCGGCTATCATTGTGCCGATTGTCGTAACGGCCAATGGCCTGATCCAGAAGGCAGTACTCCTCGATACAGCTCACATTGTGAGGAGGTTCCTGTCTCTGCAACCCTAACCTCTGGTAGCTTGGACCCTGCTCCAGTGGAACATTTTCTTTGAAAAAATGTTTTTTATATCGTAAATATTTAAAAATGTATTGTATATGTTGGAAAGTTTATTAAACGAAATAATAATAAAATGTTGGTATTTTGTTTGGACCTTTTATAATGCATGCTTACCGTTAGCAAATCCAGCACAAAACTTGTTGGTGTTCAGTTTTTTATGAAAGAATATTGGGTTACTTTTCAAACAGGTCAACTCTGATACTATAGGAATAGTTATTTGTTGCAGAGTGAGGGACAGTTCATCTTGGTGGTTGAATCCCCAACCTACCACCTGTAAAATTTACAAACATATCAAAGTATCGCAGTGAAGCACCCAAACTGCGTTCGCCACTTAGTTTCTAAACACGTAAACAAATTATGTGTGCTTGGCAAACAATTTTATTACGCACGGATAAAGTTCAGTTTGCAACACAACTTTAACAATTATTATGACTTTTTTCTCCTGTTCCAGTAAACATACATATTTATGTCTTCTGTTCCGATAAGAAAGAATAAAAGTGAGAAAACGAACTACATACCGTCCCAAAAACCTCATCAGTAGGCAGTGCCGTGTGCCACAAGCAGGCTGGTTGTACATAGTCATCAAAAACAGCTTCAGACTTCAATCTTAGTAAAGCTATGTCATTATGCAATGTTTTCACGTCGAATGCAGAATGGACAATTACCTCGAACACCTAGAAAACAATTATAATACCTACTTATAACTGCTTAAATGTCAAAAAATATATGGATACACTGATGCACAGCATTGACGTTAATCTGTTAAGTAAGAAGGTAATGCCCGGTTTCACTAACATCAAGTTAGACAACGCCTAGACATGAAATGCCTAACGTAAGCAGTGCGTATGCGCAATATTGGTTTTGTCAAAATAAAACAAATAGGCACAGAAAAGGCGTTTCTGAACGTCAAAATTTACAAAACAATTCAATTGATTCTAGTCGCTTTCCAAAAGGTATTTTCGTATGGAAAAGAATGGTCAAGAAACTCCAACGTTACTCTTTTAAAATGTTTTACAATATTTTGTGTACATTAATTATATAAATTTTATTAATATGTGAAAACGATGGACCTAGAATATAATGATGTACAGACGCCAGCACATCAAGCTACTACAATCTGTCAAATTTATTTAATGGATTTTCAACTTTAGCACTACAGCATAAGGTTCAAGGTTGATTGCGAAAATTTGACAGTCTCTGTACAGTAAAAATAAATTTGTATTTCGTAGTACCGCAGATAAAACTTTGTTTTTCAGAGTTTCTTTGAGAAATCAAAGAAACTCAAGTAGTCAAGAAAATCAAGTTATATCTGTGGTTGTACGTATTTTATGCAGCATGAAAACTATATCGAGGGATTCCAATCACCACTTTTATTCAAACATTAAGACCAGCTTACATCACAAACCACGACATAATTTAAGCGCTAAACGAATTTAAAATATTTGTTTTGTTTCTGTCCTTCATTTGAAAATGATAGAGACATAATGATGTTATAGTTTGGCGCTAAACGTATGTTATTTGTGATGCAAGTGGGCCTAATAAACGCTTTAGGGTGAGCGATTTTTGGGGATGTTCAAAAAGCATACACAAAGTCTGGCGCACCTACATCGCAATCATTTGATCTCCTTGGTCATATCCAGCTCTATTTAGAGCCACACGTAGAAAGCAGTTTTGTCTAGGCATAGCGCATCGGCCATAACTGAGACGGTGCTTGCGGTAGCCGCACAGTGTGACCAGAAGGAGAGTTGCCGTCAGCAGGCAAATGACTGACCTCTCGCGACACGTCACCACACTCTTTCCGCAATGCACAGCTCCGTCAGGCATCATCTGTGGCCCTGTAATAAATAAAATATTGGAATACTAACGCCTGTTTCCTGTGCTGCTATGTCTCCACCGATAAGATTGTATTTGCCAAGAACAATGCTTAAGGAGTTTGGAACCACTGGACGACCTCTTGTAGTAGCACAATGCGCAGCTGAAACGTTAACACGACAATAGTTCAGATACTGAGGCCCACGTGCAACACAAATCGATGAATACGTTTAGCGATAAACGCATGTAGTGAATAGGGATGATGCCTGTGTAAAAAAAAAAAAACTAATTAGTCCGTCAGTCAGATAATAAAAAAATATTAGACACGTATTTTTTGCTTTATCATAATTATTAATAAAAAATTACTTAGATACAACGCATTTTAAGTTGGGGAGTGGGGGTCACTACGTCACTAGTACGTATAAAATCTACATACTCGTGACGTCATGGCACATTTTATCTCAATGTATCGCCGTAATCTTTAGATTACGTAAAAAAAGAAAAAATACGTGTCTAATATTTTTTTATTATCTGACTGACGGACTAATTAGTTTTTTTGTTTTTACACAGGCATCATCCCTATTCACTACATGCGTTTAGCGCTAAACGTATTCATCGATTTTAACGTATTTTTATAATCTCAAAGAAGGACAATTTTTGTTTTTTTGTCATCATCCCTATTGTGGTCGCCCGCTTTTATATGCCCATCAGCTGCAAGGTTACAACGGACCAGGTGAGTTCGAACTAGAGATTAGTTGAACGAAGACCCGTTTTGTGGAACAAAATTCATCACAAAAATAAAAGCAAAAAAGTTGCAGAGCTGTGGATGCAAGCTTTTAGCGAGAATCGACGTAGGTATCGTTAAAATGTATACTAGTAATTCAATCATCGCTTAACCTTGCCTTTTAAAGAAAAAAAAAAAAAAAAAAAGATCGCCGTGTTACCTGTTAAAACCAAAGTTTTGGACAGCAGGGTTCCTCCACAGATATAGCTGAAGAACGACCCATCAACCCTTAATATGGCTGCATGCCAGGGCCAGTCTCCAGACTGGGTAAGTTGTCCACGGACTATAAGCTCAGTATGCACCACTTTGCGCCTACCGCAAGATTCGTCTATGACGCTGGTTTTTCCAGCTCTGTCTTCGGGTTTTTCAATTCCATAGTCGAAATACCCCTGAAATTAAAGAAAAAACAAAAAATTGTTAGTTCTGTACAAATAACACACAATATAGACATGGAGAATTTATCTGTTGATGCTGCTAGACAGATGTCGATCAACGTCGACCAGTCGAAATCGATCGATGCAAAACATATTCGATGTCACGCCTTGATCGTACGACCGGCTAACAACCATTGCTAAGAAATGCCTTCCACTCCACTCCAGAACCTTGTGTATTCATTGGCAATCCATTCTGCGACCGATCTACCCTGCCCACTGCCACATAATGTTGACTAGTCTTCGGGCTATGTCGGTTACCTTGGTTCTCCTACGGAGCTCTTCATTTTTTATTCGATCACGTAGGGCATATCCTCGCATAGCCCTTTCCATTGCTCTTTGGGTGACTGTGACAATCATTTGCTACTTCTAAAATATCTCTAATAGAGAAAGAAAGAGAACATTTAGTGTTAAAAAGAAAGAGAATATTTGGTGCTAAAAAGAAAGAGAAGATTTGGTGTTAAAAAGAAAGAAAATATAAGGTCTTAAAAAGAAAGAGAATAGTAGGTGTTAAAAAGAAAGAAAATATTTGGTGTTAAAAAGAAAGAGAATATTTTGTGTTAAAAAGAAAGAGAACATTTGGTGTTAAAAATAAAGAGAACATTTGGTGTTAAAAAAAAAGAGAATATTTAGTGTTCAAAAGAAAGAGAATATTTGGTGCTAAAAAGAAAGACAACATTTGGTGTTAAAAAGAAAGAGAATATTTGGTGCTAAAAAGAAAGAGAACATTTGGTGTTAAAAAGAAAGAGAACATTTGGTATTAAAAAGAAAGAGAATATTTAGTGTTAAAAAGAAAGAGAATATTTGGTGCTAAAAAGAAAGAAAATATAAGGTCTTAAAAAGAAAGAGAATAGTAGGTGTTAAAAAGAAAGAAAATATTTGGTGTTAAAAAGAAAGAGAATATTTAGTGTTAAAAAGAAAGAGAATATTTGGTGTTAAAAAGAAAGAGAATATTTGGTGCTAAAAAGAAAGAGAACATTTGGTTTTAAAAAGGAAGATCTGATGGAAACAATGTGTAACCTATTCAAAATTATACTTACAATTTTTGGTTCTAAACAAAGCTCCACACCATTCAGGATAACGCTTAACACGTAAGGTATACTGTTTCCAGAAGCAGGACCGAATACTTGAATGCCAAGATAAGACGTATTTTCAGTAAACGTTACAACGAACTGATTACTGCGGAGGCTAGGGCCAGGGAACTTCGAGATTCGAGCGTTCTTTGGTTCCTTCTGAATCAAAAATAATAATTTCATTGGGTAAAATATTGCTGTTATTGTAAATCACGAGCGTATGACTAAGGAGTGAATGCAAAATGCAAAAAGAATAGTTCTTTGAAACGAACAATATTTTTCCATTTTCATAGTTTTATTAACTCTGCATTTATCGGTAAATTACTTACTCCCATAGTCAATACTAAAGAGCTAAAGCTCGATTCAGGAAACCTACTTCAGTAAACTGCGACCACTTCTTCCGAGCTGAGTGAAAAGACCAATCTTGGCCATGAGCCGTGTTCTAGTCTACCGCGCACTCCTTTTAAATGATAAAATAATAACTTACCAACTTGAGTGAAACTTCCGAATCGAATCTCAAAATTATCCGTGCATAAGCCTCAATTTCTCTTAAAACATTTAACGTATACTGGTTTCGAGGCTCTAGTGGTACTTCAAAAAAAGCTTTAATATCTAAATTATCAGCACAAATTGGCAGCGTAAAGGCAGCTGTTCCAACAAAATTCTGCGCGGTTTCCCGGCGCGTTTCGTTTAGCTGTCCCTCAGCTGGTGTTAAAATTATTAGAAGCAGCCAAATCATTGTTTAGGTGGTGGTGATACACTGGAAATAAATTGAAGGTCAGTTAAGACAGGGTTCTGTGCCAGATAAAGTAATGGAACCTTGAAGATGACGCGTAAAATATTGAGCAGTAACGTTTTTTTTTTTTCGTATAGAAATCCTCATGGATGTCCTCCGCCCTAAGGTGGGCGGAGCAGTCTGCCAGTTTTACTGACAAAAACCACACAGTGTTCTAACTTTGGCCGGGGTGCCGAATGACTTGCTCTATTCGTCACGCTCCCCCGACCAGGTATTGTCCAGCATGACTTCCACGAGGATCCCGTCACCCTCTGCGGTCGTGTGCAGCCGTATGCGGCCGCAGAGGAATTATCTCTTGAGAGGAGCGCGGTACACGATGCACTACACAATGATAAATTGGCGTCTATGCATTTACGAGCGTGCATTCTGAAAATGGGCGACCTCGCAAATAGATGTCAACGGTATGGAATGTAATATGGCTACCGAGTGAACTAAAATATTGATTATGAAATACAATAATTAATAAAGAAACATCGAATATTTAGTTTTAGATGTAATAAAAGTATTTGGAAACTTTCAAAATGCCTTTTTTTACACCCAAAACGATTACAACATCAAATTCAGTGTTATAATTGCAATTCATTATTAATATTCTAGTTCACTAGTTAGCGATATTTCGTATTTCCATACTGTAATATGACCAAATTAATCAAAACAGGTAAATTTTTATCTTCTATTTGCGGCGTTGCCAACTTTTAGAATAAAAGCTCTTAAAAACGAAAAATTAAAAAAAATTTTTTTTTTTTTTTTTTAAACGTTGCCCCACACTAAGAATTACTTCCTGCATCGTGGGTGCGTTTACAAACATAGAAACTCACATACACATTTAGCTATTCAGTTGTACAAGAATAGCAAGCTATAAGAGGAAAACCAAATCAAAACATTTGAGACGACACAAAAACTAACACATTACGTTATAGGTAATCACATCACTCACCGTTTTAAAATCCAAATGTATTAGAAACCAAGTTTTATTCAAATAAAATACTATTTAACCGACATGAGATTTTATCTATTTGGCATTGCATTAAAGTTCAAAAGTATAAACAACATCACTTTTCTAAGTCAATTCAAGACTGGTCACAGGGTCAAGACCATGATGGCTTCGAACTACGAACTAGTCAGAGGGGAACGAAGCAGCGGGCGGTGGATGTGATAATAATTATATGCACTAGATGATACCACAGTATAATAATAAAAAATTTGCAAAAAAAACAAGTGCAAAATTGACAGTCCATTTACTGTGTACTGGGCAGCGTACACCTGTACAGGAATAGGAAATAGACATAAGTAATTATTGTGAGATTTGTTTACTAACAAATTACTAATACCATTTTATTTAATTAAATTTTTTGTGTGTACTACTAACAACCATAATAACGACTTCTTTCTTTGTTTTGTTTGATTTTTTATGGACTGTGTGTCTGAAACAAAGATAAATAAATAAATAATAAAGTAACAGTATTATATCTCGGCAGTGACCTTAAAATAATTACCAACGGCGGCTCGGTAGATAAACCTTCCGTGTCCGAACTTACCTGCCGCGCATTTGAGACTGTTGCGTACTGACATACACTGAGATTTCGAAGCGCGTCGTTTCGGCCGTTTTCTATGAAGACATAGTACTGCTATTTATTAATACTGTGATGCTACGGCCGCGTCATAGTGACGTACTCAAACATTAAACATGTTTCTATCAGGGCCATATATTTTTATACAAAGACTTAAATCGATAGATTCGCCGAATCCCGTCAAAACATGGTCACGATTTTGTTTCGCTGACTTTTGAATATACGGTCGGTATTAACACGGTCACTCTACTAAAAAAATACGATTTTCAGTAAAGTGAGCGTAACAATCGTTCCATGCAGGATATGTGCGCCCTCTTTTCTCGTTGTGGATACTTTTTCGTGCGACGCACGGTGAGGGCTCATCTAAGCGTTTTAATCTTTGCTAACATGATTTTCAAACTGCACAGCACTCCGTCAAGTAGCGCGGGGTGGCCATAGCAAATAATCTGCGTGCAGATTGTGTTTTCTATACAAACTGACACAATATTAAATCGCGCCCCGCGCTATGCGACGGAGCTCAGTGCAGTGTGATAGTCGCCTTATATAGACATATTATTTCATTAAGAATCAAGAAAATCGGGACCATAGCAAACATGAGACTTTAATCATCGACTATTCGATCGATTTGTTTTTTTTTTTTAAACGTCTTCGTTTTTTACTAAGCCTCCGCTGTCCGCATATCTGTCTGTCAGCGGGACAGACAGTTAACATTTTCACAGATTGTGTATTTCTGTTGGTTATAACAACAAACAAAACAAAATGAGAAAAAAAATGGGGTGTGTGGGTCCGACTCGCAGTTGACCAGTTTTTTTGGCTTTATTCGCTTGCTTTGCCCTCGTCGTCTCCTTATAATATGGTGTCCCGATTCCCAAACTCGCTTCGTTCGCTCATGCAAGTTAGGATATTTTAAGTTAACATAACACGTTTGTATTTAAATAACCTTGTTAAATTATTATACTCGTAATAAACAAAAATCATAATCATATAAGGAGAAATATTCAAGATCCGTGATTGTTTTTTCTCTCGATTGAGGAAGTCTGCGCAGTTTGCCCAATAATATAATTATTATACAATTTATAAGCTTAGTCAACGTGTTACCTATGTTTTTTGTGTTATTCACATAGCAGTAGGGCGTCCTCACCTTCCGCCGGACGCAGGTCCTCACTGGACACTGTTGTTTCGGGAGGTTTCTGTTCCGTATAAGGCGAGAGGAAACGCCTGGGTCTCACCACTGTGTGGATCGCCCGGAGGACACGGTGGAGCATGAAGTCAGCCCGGTTTGGGCGCGGCACCGCCGTTTCCTTGTGGAAGCGATCGGTGGCAGTGATCTCTCGCGTCCGGCCCTGGTCCAGGCCATGGTACGGAGCGAGAGGGAGTGGGAAGCCGTTACCTCCTTCTGCGAAGCAGTAATGCTCGCGAAGGAGGAAGCGGAATGCGTGAGGGAAAGGCAAATTTCGCGCCCTCACTCCCCTAGCCGCCGCAGGAGACGCCTTGGGCGTCGGGAATCGCAGGCCGATTCCTGGCCACCGTAGGCGCGGCCTTGCGGATGGTAAACAATGGGTAGCTCGCCGTCCGATAAGGACCAGGCCCGGGTCGACGGTGCGGTGTGTTCCGCGCGCCTCAAAGAGATGTCAGCACAACAGAAGGGGTCTGCTATGACCGATGCCTGCCGGGGTCGCGGGAAAGTCCGAAAGGGATACCGTGGCCCTTGGCAACGTACAGGCAACTATGAAGGAACACGGGTGGGAAATAGTCAGTAAGAGTCTGTCACGCCCTCCCGCTCCGCCCAGAGCGGGAGAAGTTATTTGATAATTTCCCACCCTAAAAAAAAAAGTAGGTAAGTAAGTATTACACAAATTCATTTGTTGCAACTACTACAAAAAAAACGAAAAACCTATCATTGATTTTAATATTTGTGAGATATTTATTAAACTATGTATGTGAATTTACTCGCGGACATTGGCATTTTTTTGAAAATCTGTGAATAACATTTTTTATAACTGCGCGCCAAGATTACAGTGTATGTGGTTTAAGTAATAACAATAACAACTTAACGAATATTAAGACAGAACTGTGGAGACGACACGAGTTGTGTAGAGAGGCGTCGGGGCACTGAGGAGGTAAACCGGCTGACGACCCGTTACAACTATCAAAGATCTACAAATGACAGCCGTGATCAACGGCTTAACGTGCTTTCCGAGGCCTTGGTATGTAAAGATGGTCACTCATCCACGGACCAACCGCGGCAAGCGCAGCTTATCCTGGTCGATCGACCCGTGCGGCTATTATTACTTAGCCACAAGCCCGTCACTGCTTTGTCTCCATCTACATAACAATAAAGTAAAGTAAAGTAAAGTAAAGTAAAGTAAAGTAAAGTAAAGTAAAGTAAAGTAAAGTAAAGTAAAGTAAATATTTATTTGCATAGATTGCAGGTACAGTAAATAAGATGTGACAGTTTGGTGGTTGATCCTTGCATACATTCCTTGTCTTCCCATTAATACTCTTCCGTATTCACCCCAAATTTTCTCAAACCTAACTTTTTTTAAAACCCCTAGTACACCCCGCTCATCCCTTGATAAAGTGCGGGACATAAAACTGGGGCATAACGACTGTACTGTCAAGAGCAAGGGGGCAATTTATATTTTTTTTTACCCCTCGCGGGCTGTCCTGAGAAAAATTACGGCCTCTCTTTATTAGAAGTGAGTAATTTTTGACGTTGAAATGTCACCAAGTGAGTTATTTGTTGGAGAATTAATTTGCTGCGTGTCTGTTTTTTTTTTTGTTGTGGTTGAATGAAGTGAAGTTTTTTTCTTTTCTAGGGGTGAGAAGGGGTGTAATTTTACTGGTAGATATAAGACTAGTTGTCAGACTCAATAGTCTGACAACTGACAGTCGTTACAGGTAATCAGAAGCCATTGGGCTAATGATTGGTATCTGTAACTACTATCAACGACATACATCCGCCGACTGTCTTAGGTTCACTTTATACGGGGTTAAAAACCACATTATAAAGTTAATTTGTGCGTTAAAACCTATTCACTTAAAAACAGCAACAAGATGATAATTTAAAGCAATATTTGGTTTAGTTATTACATGAATAGGGAGTGAGCCATACAGCGTTGTTTACGCACGTAAATATAAACAGAATATTGATAAACGCCTGCTCAAATTGTTATAGCAAACTGTTGTAAACGACCGTAATGAATTTATTGAATAATGTATGTATGAAGGCGTCTTCTTTACGAATATTAGCATTTTTCCAGCCCGTTGCTAGGGGTTCGCTTGCTAAAAATACCGTGTCCACAGAAATGTCTCTATTATTTTCATGGATTTATTTAAGATAGACTCAGTCTCATTACATAGTCAGTAAAAATAATGGAGCTTTTTTGTGTCCACTTTTATTCTGCGACGTGAGAACAACCGGTCAAATTCGCATCGGACCACGCACAAAGAAGGGTTCCGTAGTTGTGATGAATTTATCCCAAGAATAAACTTAACATTATAGTTGAATGTAATACACATGTTCTCCCATACCGACAAGTGTAAAAGTAATTTTGTACGCTAAATATTGAGAGATTTACCATGTTGTTATTTTAAGACCATAGATTTTTTGTAGGGTTTCCTGTAATCTATACGTAACTACCTATAGAATTATTTTTGTATTTTTTTCAAAATTGTAGGATTAGTAGTTTCGGAAACATGGTGGGTCAATTTTCATATTTTTTCTTAAATAGCGTCAAAACTATTGATTTAGAAATATAAAGAAAAATTTAGACCCTCACAGTTAACCCTTTCATTTGATATGTCACACGGTACTGTACAGTTTCAAAACATTTTTTTTCTTCTTACCGGCCTTCGAAAGTTAACCCCCATGATCAAAATTAATTAATTTACGTTACACGTCCGTGCTTGGGTCACTGGAATTCATATTGAAGCTTTGTAGTCGGTCCATTCATTTCGGAACAAATTGGCTGTGACAGACAGGCAGAACGATAGACAGACACACGAGTGATCATTTATAAAGGCTCCCTTTTTTCATTCGAACGTACAGAACCCTAAATACCACAGGCAAATATTGTGATTATAATAATTCCAGTACATACATTATAAGCTAACAGAACTCTCATGTACTCGTATCATGTTTTCTTTTAATTCAAAACCCATTAAAATGATAATTATAAAGTTAAAAATAAACAGACAACGTAAAGGAAAAACCCTTTCTTTATTTTGGGGCTTTAATGAAAAATAAACAAAATGGCTGCACTGAAAAACAGTAGGTATATTATGCGTCAAAGTTTCGTTTATTTTTAATTAAACGTTTTATTAAACGAAAAAGTTTATCTCGTGCCATATTTTTATTTTTAGCTTATATGTAGCTTTAAATAACATGTACATAACCTACCCTTTAGGAATTAACTAAAAGGGTTTTTAATGTTATTCTGTGTTTAAAAAATTAATTAAGTGAACCAAAATAACTATGGTTGGTAGGTCTCTGTCAGAATTTTGTTTTCGTTTTTTGTCGAATTTAGGCTGAAATATCTCCTCTTTCGGTAACTTTGTTTTCGGCCAAATTTTTTATTAGTTCTTTTATCGGAAAATCAATACTTACAATATTAATGTATGCAGAAAACATGCTTTGTTATGTACAACAACTAAAAGGACAATAACAGAAAATGCAGAAAAATATTTTTTCTCTTTTTTTTAATTAATAATAAGTATTTCTACTGGAAAAGTATAAAGTTTTGTGTGATTTAAGTTTAAACCATAAATGTAATCCTAACTAATAAAAATGCGAAAGTGAGTTTTTTTTTTGTTTGTTTGTTACGCTCTCACGCTGCTAAAACGGCTAAACGGATTTGGATGAAATTTGGCACATGGGTAGACCATGACTTGGATTGGGACCTATGACACTTTTTATCCCGATATTCCCAAGGGATCGATACTTATGCCGGTGAAACCGCGGAGCGCAACTTGTAACTAATATAAATACGAGAGTTTGTTTGTTTGTTCGTTATGCTGCCACGCAAAAAACGGCCGAATGGATTTGGATGAAATTTGGCACATGGATAGACAACAATGACTATAGGAGAAGGACATAGGACAATCCTGAATCGAAGACGAAGTCGCGGGGCAATAGGTAGTCATTAATAAAAAAACAACACTACATTTATTTCCCTTTTATCAAAGTAAAACAAATAAAAAACAAAAAAAAAAATATTTTCGATGTCACCTTTAGGCCGAAAACGCAATTAAGGCCGATTTTCGTTTTCGTTTTCGTAACGACTAATCAAAATGTATGCTGAAATATTAGGAAACGTATTATTATGAACAGAAAAGTTGTAAAAAAGAAAACCAATAAATGATTACTCGACCGTCTAGATAGGTATTGCTTCGCTAGCCTCCGATCTGCAGTGTGTGCTTCAAAATATGGAGAGTATTTATGAGGAATTTTGTTACAGTTAGCTTAACCGGATATAAAACAGACTCCGGACTTCGGAATAGTACCAGGCTATTAGTGTACCACTGCACGGCACAGGCCCCTTCTCATACAGAGAAGACACGAGCATTGATCACCACGCTTGCTCAAGACGGGTTGACGATTTCAGACTTAAATTAACTACAGGTTTCCTCACAACGTTTTCCTTCACCGATGTCAGTAATGTCCTTGACAAACTCAGGAAGTACGATGAATTGAAAAAGTCACATTGGTACTTACTAGGATATGAATCCTCAAGTTGACGATTTCAGACTTAAAGTAACTATAAAATTCAGATTTCCTCACGATTTTTCCATTCACCGATGTCAGTTATGTCCTAGATAAACTCAGAAAGTACGATGAATTGAAAAAGTCACATTGGTACTTGCCCGAATCTGAACCATCCTCGTGCATGAGAGGTGAGGCCACTGGGCCATCAAGACCACGGACTGCTACTGAGAAATTTCAGATGAAAAAACCCAATAGCCACCAATAGACCAAGCCAATGGGCCCAATAGGCTCGCCCCCTAATACATGGGACTTAAACATAACTGGCGAAATGTGGGTTTACCACAGATGCACCTCTGCCCAACCCATAATTTCTGTTATTGAATTGGTATCGTTATGTTGTTATCTACTCCAGTTTATTATCTTTTGTTTTATGCACGTATTTCTGTGACAAGTAAACTTATTTTTCTTTCTTTCTTTGGGAATTACAGGCGTGATGTTATGTGTTGTGTTACTGTTATCTTGTTGCCTCCAACTGAGTATATAGGTCTACTCCCTTCTACGAAGTCAAAGTTAAAGTCAAATCATTTTCATAGAAAAATATATGTGAAAATGTCAACTGTCTATCTATTATGGTTCATGAGGTACTGCCCACAGACAGACAGATGGACGGACGAACGGAAAGGAGGCTTAGTGATAGAGTACCGTAGGGCACCCTTTTTTTTTTTTTTTGTGGATGTGAAATCTTCAAATGACTTCTCCCGCTCTGGGCGGAGCAAGAGGGCGTGTCAGACTTTTACTGACTAAAACCCACCCGTGTTCCTTCCGTTGCCTCCGGAAGTCGGCTCGCGACTCCCGACACCCGGGGCGTCTCCTGCGGCGACTAGCGGTCTTGAATCTTGCCTCTCCCTCGCGCGCTCCGCCTCCTCCTTCGCGAGCATTACTGCTTCGACGAAGGAAGTCACGGCTTCCCTTGCACTCTCGCTCCGGACCATGGCCTGAACCAGGACCGGACGCAAGAGATCGCCGCCGCCGATCGCCTCCGTGAGGACACTGATAAAGCAAACAAAGATAAATTAATTTTGTGATATGTAGATGCTCACATATTTACAAACATTGCAAAAGTATTATGTTTTCATAAATAACAAGAACTAAGTCAGTGTGTAAAAGTAATCACAGAATGTAAAATCAATGTCATAAAAATAATAAATTACAATTATTAGCAACCGGTTTGATTTTTTTTTATATACTCATATTATCTTATTTTTGGAGTGCTAAGGAATGTTAGTAATATTCGACTTCATGAAGCGGTAAAGGGTAAGCCTTCTGGGGGCTTTGAAACAGTGTTATTCAAAATGCTCTATGTCCCGAGTGCTCATCGAGTATTTCGGGACATTGCCAAGCGGTTGGTCGACTCTTCACGTGATCAGAGGGCTGGCCTATTTTGAGCTAATCAGCATTACCATGCAACGTGTCAATATAAATCCATGTAAATCATAAAAAATCTTAAAGCAGTCTCCGTACTGTGTTACCCATCACATCGACAGGGAGTTGCCAATAAGGAAATATTCAAATTAGACGCCCCAGCCACTGGCAACTCTCACAACAAGTATTTATTACTTTTTGTATCTGTAAACGTTGACGGGGGTTATACTTAATTATTTTTCTAACGGATTGAATATACTTTACGCTCTTACCATAAGAGACTCAGTTTGGCCTCAGCAGAAATAATCTCGACATATCCAGTACTATTGATACGTCACATACGAGTGAAGATGCAGATTCTTTTGCAGCCCTTTAGGATTTAAATGAGGAAATAGACTGCACTGTTGTATTGAGATCAAAAGAAGAATGGATCATAAGGGAGTCGGATAATATGTATTAAGTGTGAACAAGTTTTTTGAAGTGAAGACTTCTTTAGGCTCGTTGAGCACTTTTTGAGTGAACAAAAATCATGGAACTCGCGTCATCGTCACCGAACGCTTTCCATGAGCTATATGTATACTGTGTATATATGTGTACTTTTTGGGTGAACAAAAAGCGTGAAACTCGCGTCATTGCCACCTCATGCTTATATGTTACAAGTTACTTAGTTTTTACTTCTATCGGCAGTCCCCAAAGACTGCCCCGTTTTTTTTTTTTTTTACAAGATCAGTCAATCTGCCTGTCCTTTTACAGTACTGTCTAACCCATAGATATAAGAAAGAAGGAGATATGCCCGGTAGTTGAAAATGTATCGAAACCCAATGTCTTCTATCTATCCCTACTCTCTAGCCTGCGATCACATATGCGATCAGTAAACCCAATAAATACGAGGCCCCGCTCACACTTGCAATTTACAAATCAGAACGTACTACATAATCAATTATAAACCTTATCCCATCAAACACAGCGTGCATTTACCATGCACCGTACAACTCACCCACACGAAAACATCGTTCGCTATCGTTGTGCTGTGCAAAAGCCATTTATTTTACATATACGCTAGTGATTGACTAAATCGGAAACTTATCGATTCTCCCATTTATTATTGTATTAAAATTTTTGGAAGTTGCTAAAAAAATTATAAATAAAAAACGATATACATATAATAAGATGATATAAATAAACAATAAGTAAGTAAAAAAAAGGAATATTAAGTAAACCAAAAAAATAACAACATTATGAGAAAATCTAAATGAGTATAAAACAAGATTTCACATCGGTCTTCCAATCAGGCTATAACTGTTGACAAATTGAAGAATAAACTTTAATAGTAATATAAATTCATACGACAATCGACATTATTGTCGATAGCCTACGTTAGTGGATCTGCACAACCACATCACTAATCCGTCACAAGACGCTGCGGCCGTACTAACGATGCAACCGCTTAAAGTAAATATCGTTTTGTAATTTTTACATTGCTTGTCCAGTTACTTAGCGACATACTTTGGTAGTGGTAAAGAAGCAATGTATTTACTACAATAAAAGTACAGTCGCTGTGATATATGAAAACAAAAATAACGTAGTAAAGGCAAGAAATATTTTACGATTTGTTGTTTTTCATGATTTTCAACACAAATATAGCAAAATACTTGTGCTGATTTATGAAAAGTGGTTCTACGATTTATAAAGTTTATAGTTTAGCTTCGATTTTTACAAGAAACCACTGAACAACACGGTATTCTTAAATGTTATCACGATCGCGCTCGAAAGCGCACTAGTTAGCGGAGACGGCCATTTGCCTGAGGCATGAGCATTGTGATCAAGACGCGCGGACACAGACACGCCCCCATACCACTTCTCCTGTTATTTATATTTCTATGGTCTAACCTGATACAGTTGAATACCAGTATTTACATGGAGCGACTGCCTAACCTCACAACCCAGGTACTGGGTAATACAACACCCCTTGGTAGGACTGGTTGTCAGACTTTCGGGCTTCTGACGACTGTAAAAGATACAAGAATGACAACCGGAGATTTTTCAATAGATAGAACCTTTTAAAGAATGGCAGTTCACATTCTAAAAGAGCGCTCAAATGCGGGTCGGACACAAAGGGTTCCACACCACTGTTTTTTTTTTAAATTATGTTATTTTAATCAATATACAACCAGATAAAGACCCTCATGTTTGCAAAAAAACGTAAGAATATTTGAATTTCACGAGTTACCGTGGCGCTTTCGTTTTAATAATGACAACAAGATCGGTGTATCACACATGTGTGCTCCTTAAGATACAGAAAATTTCCAATTATTCTATTCCAATTTCCTCATAAATCACTTTTATTAGAAACAAGTACTATCAAAGAAATTCATATCGAACCAGTTTGCAAGAATAGTCCTTACGGTGGTTAGTTATGGCTTTCCGCGATGGTACATGTTTCCTATACATATATATATAAAAACGTGAGAGTCTACCACGTGCAGTGCAGCCACTTACTCTAATGCTCCTGTTCGAGCCATTAACTCTTTACCTGTTACATGGATGTTAGATACTGGATCTGCCATCATTTTGTGGCCAGCTGTTGATATTTTTGAAAGATATAGGATAGAGTTGGTATATTTTTTTTTTAAATATCGGTGGCGTTTTGATGAGAATTCTAATATTTCAATGTCATTTATTTTGGCTCAATAATATAGACTCCTAAATATTTATAAAGTGTAGCCAAAAATGGAACGATTTTCACAAACAGTACTGTTTGTGAAAATCGTTACGTTTTTGCCGACGGTAGCGATTTTTCTAAATATTGTTTTAGGACATGCTTCAACATAGCTTTTTACCGATACGCTTCCGTACCGAATTGAACACCAATCAATTTTATAGAAGGAGTCCTCTAAAGGCTGTTTGGAATTCCGAATCCCCATAATTTTGATCATTAATCAAATAAATGACCGCTATTATTTCAACAGCTGTTTGCAGGGCAAGTCAAATCAGGTAGCCGAAAATACGTCATTTTCGATACGATACCCTGTCAAATTTTGAATAGTTGTCTGTCTCATTTTGCGATATTCTATCACCCTTTTGTCGTAAAATGCTCTTATGTCCCGAGTGCTCATCGAGTATTTCGGGACATTGCCATGCGGTTGGAAGACAGACAACTATTAAAAATTTGACAGGGTATCGCCTATCAAATTTTGAATAGTTGTTTGTCTTATTTTGCGATATCCTATCACCCTGTTGTCGATGTCCATTTAACAAAATACAGTTAATTAAAGTAAAGTTTAATTAAAGTTATAATTTATTTTAATTTTTTAATTGTTTTTATCTATTATTACGGATGCTTTTAACGTGCACGACTTTCTACATTGATCTCACATGTACAATTTTAACATGAATGATGTTACCAATAATATTTTGATTCAAAAGAGTGTCCGTGGAGTTTCTTGCCCGTTCTTCTCCATAGGAACCTACTACGCTTTGGAATGCGCTACTAGCTTCATCTTCCTGACTGTCTGACCCCTTGACAATTCTAGGCACTTTATACAAATAATTGTCAAATAAATGTCATATATACAAATAAATAAAATTGAAGTGTCTGTTTTTAATATCAAATTATCAGCTTTTTTACTAAATGCATAGGAAAGTATATACTTACAAAACTTATACCAAAAAAAAACAATTCTTAAAAAACTGTCTGTCTATCTGTCTGTTTGTTCCGGCTAATCTCCGAAATGACTGGACCGCTTTTGACGGGAATTTCACTGGCGGATAGCTGATGTTATAAGGACTAACTTAGGCTTAGTAACTTACTTTTGTTTTAGAAAAAGAATTAAGAACACGCGGGTGAAGCCGCGGGCAACAGATAGTTTGAAATAAATACTTTAATAAGTTTTAGTTGTGATGTCCGATGAAAATCACACACTTTTACGAGTAGTAACGAGAGTAGTAGTAACCTTTGACTCGTGAGCTTGTCCACGTGGCTTATTGCCATCGGATTATTTTAAAACCCCTTGTGTAAATGCTTCTTGTTTCCGTATTGAAATACATCAGCAAAATGTAAGTTCCGAGTTCGAAAATACTTCGAATTTCAAACAATTTACTGTCAACAAGATCTTTGAAAAAAGTATCTTTCAGCCCCAGTGAATTCTCATGAGCATTACACCTTACGATACCTTGAAAATGAGGATATCTCACGGCTCAATTCACAAATGAAACCGGTGACAAATTCAATCTCTGTCAATAACTGTACTTTGAAGGAAATTATGTCAAGCATCCCCATTTATTATTTTATAGGACAGTTCCGGAAGGATGCTGCTTTCTTCCGGAAAACTCGCAGAAAATTTTGGTAACAATCTCCCGAATTTTATTCTTATAAAGTTTTTTTTCCGCTTGGGAAAAATTTAACGATGTGTTTGATGTTTTGCCTCCACATTAGAATCTTCTTCGAAGCTGTTAATAAACACAGTAACTCAGTGACTATACATTTTTTTTTTAACAATAACATAGATTATCAGTCGCTTATTTACTACCTACATTAAATGTCCTAAAAATAGTGATACAGTTTAGTGGAACTAATAGTGAACACATACAGACACGAAGAGTGACTTTGATTTATACTATTTACAGACACAGGCAGATAACTTTATACCCTGTTTCAAAACTTTTTGATGAAAATGTAAACAAAAGTGTTCAGACAATTTTTTCCAGCAATTATTGTTCACTCGTATTATTAAATTGTAATTGAAAAATCCTCAACATAAATTGAGGTTAAAAAGATAAGTACCTCAATTGTCAAATGAAAACACTTATAAGGTGATTTAAATTGGAATTTAGGGTGAAAGTATTCAATTATTCAAATCAAATTGTTCCATTTGTAAGTGACACTACAATTTGACATCCACAGGTAGGTAAATTTTTTGACCCATTTGTTACATTTTCATTAAACTGTTCTGGTGCAGAGTTTAATAAGATTATCTTAGCAGTTGTAATATCAAGTTTCAACTAACCAACCTTATCCAGTACATTAACATCTACGTCAGTCTCGTTGCTATCTTTCTCATTAGGTACTACAGTCTGTAATCAGACTGCTACAAAACGGGGCACTTTCGAATCTCTTAATTCCTATTTCTTAGTACTCCTTGCTGCTGTTAAAGAGTTTTATACTAGCTTTAATTCCTTTATTAGTTTAAAGATTCCTGGATTTTCTTGAGAAAAACTGTTGTTTTGTTTTTGGTGCGACATTATAGGGTGTATTTTCTTTAGTAGCATAATGAATTTATTTCTACGAACGATTTCAAAAATACGTTTTTGCATCCATCACAAAAATCTTCGTTTTCCTTTTTCATCATTTTCGTATTTTTTATATTCTGTTTTTGTATTACTGCTGAATAAACGTGTATTTTTTGAGGGCGTGTCAGTAAAAATCTGACACGCCCTCTCGCTCCGCCCAGAGCTGGAGAAGTCATTTGATGATTTCCCACCGCCAAAAAAAAAAAAATCGTTACTAATTTTCTTTCGTGAGTGATAGCGTTAGAATTTAAGTGAACAGGTTTTGTTTATACTTTCATAAGATACTTTTGGAACAGACTATGGTGCCAATCCTCAATGAAGCCTCATCGGACTATGAGGGTGAGGGAAGACAGAGTGCACCCGTGTCTGCGCACAAACTTGGGCGCTATATTACCTACTGTCAACCTGGCTGATCTCCATTCAGATTGGCCACCGTAACCGAAATCGGTATGGGGTATTATTTTATTTTTGTCGAGAACTTCACATTAAAAGCAGAATTATAATGACTAAATTAACCACAGCTGTTCGACTGATACTCTATTTTTCATTTACCTGCGACTAATGATACGACTATCCCTTAAAGTATCTAGCACTGTATGGAAGCAGAATTGGAAAAAAAAAAAGGTTTGTGAAATTATGAACGTCGAAACTTCCATAATTTCAACACTAATTTGAACTCATCTTTGGGCGTAAATAAATAACATATGCAGTAAAAAAATGGCAAAACCGTACAGGGATAGATAATTTATTAAATAGTTCAAATAATTTTATTTCGAGTAAATACATCCAGTAGTTTTTTCATAATATCTATACGCCTAAAGGTCTATTCATGAAATTTTACGCGCTCGTTTTCGTTATAAATTATCGTCTATTTCATTAAATAAATAAATTGATAAATAAATACAACCAAATAAATAAATAATTGGGCTAATTAGCATGCATATTAGTCGCGCCCACTAACGAGTTCGCGCCGTTGAAGTGTACCCTTAAGAGGGGGTAGTAAGCAAAATTGCCTATCTTCAATTTGATTTTTCTGGAAGTTGATAAGACTTAGGTATAAAATAAAAATAATACGAGTAACTACATGATATTTCAAAACTTTTTGTGTAACAGAAACACAAACTATTAAAATTTTCTCGATAAAAAGACATCACGAAGTTACTTCTAATTTTCCCGTATTTTCGATTTGTACGTAATATGGTAATGATTAATTGGATAAAAATTAGATGATTATTTGTATTAATAAAAGGCGAAAATAATTGTGTATGCTTTTTTTTTTATTCCTTTTAGTTTTGGTTTTATTACGACTACAAGCTTTTAGCACTTACGACGTTCTTAGTTCGTGGAAAAAGTCATCTTCCGTCGCACGTTGCGGGAACTTTAAGCATATTTTTGTTTCACAAATCAGTCGGCGTCGCTCTGTTGAGACGAGAGGACTGCGCTCACATTTTTGGCCGCACTGTGATATAATTTATTTGCGTAAATAATATTTTCGTAATTTATCACATTCTAGAAAAGAAACTGTGAAATAGAAAACATGGAAAAAACACTAAAACCACTTATTATTAAAAGCTTTAAGAATTGATATACTAAATAAATACCGAGGCTAAATAAAAATATAAAATTCAATGTTGATATTTGAAAACTCAAGATGACATACATTTTATTTGACAGATTTATGACTGTTAAAGTACAACTAGCGCCATCGTCCTGTATTTTGGTCAATTTTCTTGCGGAGAAAATTTACAACATAGCCAACTAGGCAATTCCACGTTTATTTGAAAGTTTGCTCTGGAAATTTTAAATCTTATTGCGATTAACTCAAGATCGAAATTCGTTTACCCCACTTTTGTTGACAAACGTCTTATAAGGTAACGCTTAGACGAACCATTTCGAGCGACTTTTGACCATCCCCTAAATCAGGTTGAAACCCGAAAAGCATGGTTATTGGTATATTATTATATCCTTTACGGGAGCAGGGTCCAAGCAATCGGTAGTCAGGGCTCGTGTATTATCTATGCTCCTGAGAGAGGAACCTCCTAACGATACGTGTCGTGTCCAGAAGCACTTGAAGCACTTTCTGGATCAAGCCCTTGATCTAACAGCCTAACGAGAGCCTCCTCAGGTGTTGGTTGGTTGAGGCTCTTAGCAATTATGCCATTGGCCGTCTCGACTATCGGATTATTTTTCAAAAACACAAACAAAAATGTCGGGTTTTTGTTTTTTTTATTAATTTTTTTTGTTCACAAAGTTTTTCGGGGGGATTGTTTCTACTCGCGCTTCGCGCAGGAAAGATTTTCGTGATGATCAGTACAGTGCTAAATCCACTATACCAATATTATTTTTTACTTGGGTAACACTGTTGCTAAGTGACTTTGCATTATATTTTTTTACTTGGGTATCACAGTTTTCCACGAAGATGTCGTGAGGTACAAATTGTACAAGATCCTAAATAAAATTTGGTTACATTTGAATTTGAACCTTGTCACGTCAACATAGAGTTTCTAGTTCCAAAACTTGCATTTGATCTAAGATTCTGAATTCAAGCTTAGCGTATAGTATATGCAAAATAAACAGATGTTTTTAGTTTTTACCTATTGAAGAATTACGTTGAAAATAAAGGGAGATAATGATCATATTTCGTTTAAATATTGTAATTGAAAAACCATTTCGACGAATAGGGTTGCTGATCACTGCGGTCCAACAAATATTCTAAGTTTATTGATGTATTTGTTCAATCATGTTCGTCCTTAATAATTATGACCTTTATGATGTTATCATTCTAAAAAGGCTGGTTTTCCTCAAAGTAAAAAAGGGAAGGTAAGTGATACGATTAGTTAGATAGTATTTGCTTCCATATCGTCTAAAAAGCAAGTTTATTGAGTTTATTTTCATCATGACTGATAATGTAGTATGTAGTATAATACTTTGATGATGATCCGCTCGCATTTGTGCAGTTTTCTAATCAATGCCTATAACTGACTAATAAACATCGAATAAATACTCGTATAAGATAACAATTATGTTCAGAGGCAAATAAAAACGTTTAAAATAGTAGCCCACCAGCATCGGTAACAGATTCACGGACATACAATAATGTAATATAAATGGGATAATATACCTACTTGTATACGTCGATCATACTTAGGTAAATTATATAGAGCCGTTTCATCTGATTATTTTGCGTATACTTACTACAAAAAATTCAAATTCGAATTCTATACCTAGCTAGATAAACGCCGGGTGAAAAGTTTCTGCCGGCGGGAATGGATTGTGTTTTGTTTTCGTCGTGTTTGATGAGAGGGGTAGGTAAGGGTTGCGCGGGTGAAATTTGATTTTTTGCTGGCTTTATGCGCCCTCTTAACAAAAATCTCTGAACTCATCAAACCGGATCTATCACCTTTCTCGATTCACCAAACTATTTAATTTAATTCTCATTGAATACCGGAATTCCGTTCAGATAATAAACCCTTTTCCCAAACTATTATTGTCAATGGGATCCTTGGAAGCATGGCGCTATAGATTGGTTGTCCTATTGTATGAACCAATTGTGGTTTGGGATATCGGAAGGCTTGAAGGGGTGAATCCGGGTTAGAAGATTTTAATATGGTTGGTTAGGCGTTTTGGAGGGGTGTCTAAACAACTCGTATTATTGTTGCACGATACAGGCAAGTAGCCGTTCAAAACTGGTGTAATAATCGCATGTGCAATAAAATCGCATTCAATACTTGAATCAATTGTACAGGAACGTGCAACTCTGTGTTCGGATGGGGCAAAACATGCATGCAATAATCGCCTAACAATAATTGCCTTGGGCTAAACAGAAGTGACACGCAATTATTGAATGGAAAAACTTGCATTCAATTATTGTTTGCCAATAAAAGGAATACGCACGCGTGTAAACATTTGCATGCAATTCTTGAATGGCAATAATTGAACGTGCTTTATGGCATGCGATTATAGCTCTTGAACATTCCAGAGTTGCACCGTGTAAAGGGGGTTTTACTGTCCACAAGTGCGTAATGCACACGATATGGACAAATTTTTGTAAATAAACCTTTTAAATAAAGTTCAATTTCAAATTAAGCGATTGTAATTTTATTGGCGGAATCAATTTTTTTTTACCAACACAATAATTAAGGTTGTTCAAAAAAGTGCTAAATATAATTATTATAAAATCTATTAAAATAGTTATCCATTCATATTTCTAAAGAAAATCTACAACGACGACAAACTGCTAAGAAAACTTGGTTGGACCTTTCATAGATCTGTGAAGCGAAAATCAAACGGTTGGTTACACCTGAACTTGTAAGAGAATCTGTTCAAAATCTAACTAAGCAAGTGAGTGGAAATGGTCGAGCGAACTGTGAAATTTTCTTTAAAGATTTCCGAGTTATTGGAGCGCGAGAATCTTTCGGATGGCTGTACAATAGTTTGCATTATGTTTCACTGTGATTTGAATGGTGGGAGGGATGTAGTTACTTTATAAGTTTTGTAAAGAATTATGGGAAGAATTGGGATTTGCGTAAGCAATAAAAGGGATGTATATCTCGCAATAAGATGGTTGAAGCCGTGATATAGTGATATCCCTAGGGATATAGCTATATACCGTTATATGAAAGCGGTACATAACTGTTGGAGTACCCTAATTTTGTTACTGCGTCCAATTTCAACGTAGCGCTAGGCGGCCGCTGCCATGGCACCGCTCGCTTCGCTCACTCTTCTCGCGCGCACAGTTCTAACCTAACCTAGCTTACTTGGTCGGAGTACCCTAATAGTTATATTACTAGATAGTGCTCACATCATAGTTATATTCCTAGTAAGACAGTTATGAACTGCTTTCATTATAACTATATTACGGTATATAGCTATGTCCCTAGACATCCCTAGGGATATAACTATATCACGACTATAACCATCTTAATGCGACATATATATCGATTTCGATAACGGTGGCCCTTAGAAATCAATTCCTAACGTATGTCCTTAGATGGCTCGCTAGACCGAATTTAGTTTTGAACACACAGGCAGTTGCTGCCTGCATTGTTGTATGTATACTTGTAGGAGAGATTAGATCTCTCTTTGCGTATTGGCGCTTCTTGATAATTATCTTCTTGTCGCTAGGTAAACGGGAGCATAGCGGTCATTACATACACTAGTACAAGAGTATGATTAGATGGTTTGCTCATGTTGAGAGGATGAAAGCGACTAACAAAAGGTATTACGAGGCAGATGTGAAGGGAAACGCCGGGAGGGGACGCCCTAGGACATAATAGTGACCATATTTGAAGCCAAGTACAAACTGATGCTAGAACGGATCCAGAACAAATTTGTGAGATTCCTGTACTTAAAGCAGTATGGTTTGTACCCAGGGTATCCACTGTTGTATTCTACTCTATTTCTGCAGGGCATAGTAGGCTATAATAAACTGGAAGTAAGAAGGGAAGTAGCTCTCGCCACTTACTTATTTAAGATTATGCGTGGTAAAATTCACAACCCCAGGCGTTCTACGCACGGTTGGGTTGTGTGTACCTGATGGGTACGTGGGGCGACGGAGGCGACCGCCGCTGCTATGGGTGCCGCCTGCTCGCACCAACCTGCTGCAGCACGCGCCGCTGACGCGTGCCTTGCAAACACTCAATATGGTGTCACAACAGATTGACTGCTTCAATTGTACTCTGAGTGAATTCACACGGGCCACATTTTGCTTTACTGAAAGCTAGTAATAATATAATTTTTAAGTTTAATCTCTGTAAGCTATTAGAACTACACTATTGTATTAGGTAAGCCTGTGATGATAGTTATATGTGTTTTTTAAATAAATATTGGTGATGGTCTTCAGGAAGGTCAAGTTCGTATGAGCGCAACCAGCGTGCGTGTCTGACCAGCAGAATGAAAGTGAACGAAGCAAAAGTTTTAGTTTTTTTTTGTACTTTTTTAGTTATAAGGTGTATTTTTCTGCTGTTTGCCAATAAACGCATTTTTCTTTCTTTCTTTCTTTCAAAAGGAGTATGTAAGAATCCTAGCAGCTGGCGTTCTGAAGTTTCTGACTACTCCAGTGGAAAGCAGGTGTGAGTTTATGTATATTGTATGTATGTCAAAGTCAAATATTTATTTCAATTAGGCACATAAAAGGCACTTTAGAACGTCACTTTTACAAAAAATAGAATTGATTCTAGTCGCCCCTTCCAAAAGGTAGTTTTCGTATGGAGAAGAATGGGCAAGAAACTCCACTCCGTTACTCTTTTAAAATATTTTTACAATATTTTGTATACATTAATTATATGTGAAGACGATGCATCTAGAATAAGATTACTATACCACGATAGGTAAAAAATAATGAAAAATGAAGCAATGACAGATAAATTAATTATGTGATAGATACATGGTGCTCACATATTTACTAAAATTGCAAAATTATACGATATTCCTAACATTTTAACAAGTAATACTAATAAGTCAGTGTATGAGCTCAAGTTCTCCCTTTTCTGTAGAGGATGAGTGAACTTTACACCCTGTTACTCATGCCTCTAAACTGATATTACGTATGTCAGTTTTAGAGCAACCCATTAGAGCTGTTTTTTTTAAATATAATTCTTAAGTAAAACTTACCTTTCAATTAAAACTAAAGAATTTAATAATATAAATCAAATGAACTGCTCCTGAATGTTTTAGTAATGAATTATTTAATGGAGGGCTTTCTAATTAGCAAGAAAGGTTTAAAATTAATTAATTAGCAACACGATATTCCTTTTGCGGTTCATAAAATATTAAGATCTGAAAATAATAGGCACTTGGATTTTATAAAACGACAAGGGCTATTTGTCTATGTGACAGTTAGATAATTTCAACCTTATTGAAGTTTCAGCTTGCTGGGAATTGTTGTCAAAAGTGACAAAGTAAATAAAGACCGACTATACCTATAGTGTAAACTTTTTATCATTCTTTAGCTAACAAGGGCTAT
Source organism: Agrochola macilenta (assembly GCA_916701695.1). Lineage (NCBI taxonomy): Eukaryota > Metazoa > Arthropoda > Insecta > Lepidoptera > Noctuidae > Agrochola > Agrochola macilenta. The sequence goes on from OU753576.1 coordinate 2,949,039, forward strand.
TTGTCTATGAGACAGTTAGATAATTTCAACCTTATTGAAGTTTCAACTTGCTGGGAGCTGTTCTCAAAAGTGACAAAGTAAATAAAGATCGAGTATACCTATAGAAAATTAATGATAAAAAGTTTTAGTGTAAACTTTTTATCATTAATTTTCTATCTCACCCGGAAACAATCATCATCTGATTAGCTTTTTCCCAAGTATTTCTGGGTTGGCTTCAAGTCTAAACGGATGCTCCTGAAAACCAGTATTTCACTTGGAGCGACTGCCTCTCTGACCTCCACAACCCAGTGACTTTGGTAATACGAATACCCCTTGGTAAGATTGGTTGCCAGACTTTCGGGCTTCTGACTACCCGTAACGACTGTCAATGATTTACGAATGACAGCCAGAACTAACTACTTAACCTGCACGGAGAGTATGTAATCGATGGTTAAGGGGCTGACCCGTGCCCCTGAAAACAGAAATACTGAAACCATTGAATTAAAAGGTTTGTCTGACTCGTTGGTTGGTTGGTGGCAAGCGCGGCTGCTGTGCGTGTTGTCTTTCTTCGATTCTCGGGTCGGATAAAGTTGTAGATAAATATTCAGTGCACACAAAAGACACACAAAAGCACAATATGTATAATTCTCTCAAGAGATTCTATACACACTGACATGAATATTTACTTTGTGAAGTTATAATATTATGATAATTTGAATTTATGTGAATGTGAGGAATATGTGAGTCATTCTTTTTTCTCAATTAGTTTTAATGATAATCTGGTAGTTTCAGTACTGCATATATGCGGCATGCCCACATGTCTTTTCTTTCGTACTCGTATTGTTCGTCAAGTCGTTGAGCTCCTTAAGGCGACGATAACCTTTAATGATTTTATAATGAAGATCACGTCTAAACGAGTAGTGTTAATAATTTTGAAAAAATATATTTTAAATTAGAGCATTTTTTTAATAACTCAATCTGTGAATTTATTAAATCATGTTTATTGTAATTATTTTAGTTATGTCTAACGAGGATAAAAAACTGAGAATCACGCAAAAACTTTCAAGCATATTTTTGTGAAACCTTCGCCATTTTAAAGATAATTAAATGTATTTTTTTTAGTTTAAGGGTTTTATTAAAATACCTTTTGATTTAAGTATAATAAATTCATTACGTCTTTCATTGACTTGAATGTGCCCTGGTGGCTGAGAGTAATGTCATGCTCACTCTAATGTCTCGGCGGTGGCGCGTGTGTTGGATCATTAAGCTCCCTTCAAAATGGTTTCATGAGCTGAATGGTGCTAATCCATGCGTCATGTTCGTGAACGGGTGCCGTCAGTACGGACTGGTCATCTCTTGGCTGCCACGGCTTATTTTAATTAAATTAAAGACTAAATTGTTTTTTTTTTTTTTTTCTATTACGGACGCTTTTAACGTTTTGCATCGTTCTCACATGTATAACTTCAACAAGAATGATGAAACCAATATTTTGTAACCATATATCTTGATTTAAAAGAGTGTCCGTGGAGTTTCTTGCCCGTTCTTCTCCATAGGTACCTACTACGCTTTGGAATAGGCATTTAGGTTCATCTTTCTGACTGACCGATCCCTTGACAATTTAAAAGTGCCTGTAATTGGTTTATTTGAAATAAATGGTTTGAGTTAGAATTTACAGAAATAAAATTATTTATCATTACCAGTAGCAGTACGTCACTACTATGATTTATTTTGAAAATTGAAAATTTTATTTATTTACAAACTGAGATAATTCAAAGAGATTTCCTTGCCCTATTTATAAAAGGCTTGGTTTTCGCTCCCTGAAAACCTGATCTCAAAAAATCATTCTGCCCTTAAGGAGAATAATGTTTTTTTCTTCTAAAAATCAAGCAAGCGATTCAAAGCGCCACCGCTAGTATAAACCCATAAAATAATCCATACGAGACCTGTGTAACACCCACGTCTAAGTTAAACGAGTTGGAAAATTACCTTACCCCTCAGTTATCGTCAATCAAAACTATATTTTATGGCTCCAACGTCCCACCTGAGTGTTTCTGTTAATTAATTTATTATACGAGTATACTACTGAGATTCTTTGGAGGAGGCTTTGACCCGAGGCCCTAGGGGTTCTGGCAAACCAAAATAACTAGTATTAAAATATGATTTAAGTTACATAATATATAACTATGTATTATACAAAAATATAATTATAAAAATAATAAGATTCTCTAGAGCACCAATCAATCTGCCTAGCCTTTTCCCAACTACGTTGGGGTCGGCTTCCAGTCTAACCGGATGCAGCTGAATACCAGTATTTTACATGGAGCGACTGCCTATCTGACCTCCACAACCCAGTAACTGGGTAATACGATACCCCTTGGTAAGACTGGTGTCAGACTTTCGGGCTTCTGACGACTCGTAACGACTGTCAAAGATCCACGAATGACAGCCGGGACCAACGGCTTAACGTGTTCTCCGAGGCACGGAGGATTCTCGGTATGTAAAGATGGTCACCCATCCACTGACCAACACCGGCAAGCGTAGCTTAACCTGATGGATCGACCAGTGCAGCTGTTATAGCTTAGCCACGAGCTCCTCCCAAGATTCACTAGAGCACCGAGGCTTATAAATAATTAACGCAGTGCTGCCAGCGGCCGCCAGCGGCCGCCAGCGGCCTCGCGCGATCTCCAGATCCCACGCGCCTAGTCTCCTATTGACTAGTTTAGTTTCTATATTACATACACGCGGCTACCCGCGGTGCTGCGAGCGGCCTCGCGATTTTTTCAAACCTTTCAACCGATACTGGTATTTTAAGTATGTAACTTTAAAATTATTTCACACGACAGCGGCAGCGACGCGGCGAGCACTGAAAGTGCTCGCCGCGTCGGTGCCGGCCGCTGCCATTTCAGTGTGACCCGACGAAGCAACGAAAATAAATGAAGACTATAAATAATTACAGTTATGAGAACAAGATCACATCGACAAGTAATAACGGCTTTATACTCGGAATAAGAACGAAGTAAGTGCTGAGAGGGTTTTATCGTAAGAAATCCAAAAATATAAGGAATTTGATATCCGCAATTTTTTTGTGTTTTGTATTAATAGAATTAATTATCACCAACTAGATTCAGACATGCTGTCTTAGGATAAATTAAACTAAATACTCCATGAAGACATTAAAGGCAGACATAGGTAGTTCATACTCCACAGACAAATATTTTTTTGGGTACAGGGCCTATTCAAGATTACCCATTGTCCTTTGTATCTTAAAAGTCATTAGCATATTAACACTTTGAGGGCCACAAAACGGCCATAGGCGTAGTAACAAACTTCTCTTGTGTCTCGTTCAGTGTCCCTCAACTGTATAAGTACTAAGTACAGAAATTAGAGGTAGCTTCGTAATTTATTTCTCAAGTTATTTTTTTTTTTTATTACTAGCTACGCACCGCGGTTTCACCCGCATAAGTCTCGATCCCGTGGGAATATCGGGATAAAAAGTAGCCTTTGTCCTAACCCATAGTCATGGTCTACCTATGTGCCAAATTTCATACAAATCCGTTCAGCCGTTTTAGCGTGAAAGCGTAACAAACAAACTCATTAACTCATCATCATCACCATTCACTCATTTGCTTATTGCCTAAGGCATTGACCGCCTTTGTACCTTTTTTTGTGTGTAATAAGTTTAAATAAATAAACTCACTTTCGCATTTATAATATTAGTAAGTTTTTATATATAAATTTACTATTACTAACACTAAATATATACCTATATTCTGTACAAGTATGTCAAGAAAAAAATAAAAAAGTAATGAAGGAAGAGCTTATTGGGCACCAAAGAATTCGTCCGCATCGCTGTCAGTATGAAAGGTGCCCAAAAGGCGGCAACCGTTGCCACGTTGATTCTTTTCGAAAAATTTACCAGCCCTCTGGTCACTTGCAGAGTCGACCAACTGCTTGGCAATGCTCCGAAATACTGATGAGCACTCGGACCCCACGGCCCAAGTGTTTCAACCCCAAACGGCTTTAAAAATATAGCTATCAATAAGGTAAGGATATTTGCGTCGTTTCAGGTTTTCTGCATTGAGTTTAATTAAAATATTTTAAGTTTCTGTTCTACAAAAAGTATGTTGGCGTGTGCTAGCTGATAAATGGAAAAAAATTTAATTTAATGTTTTGTGTTGCGAAATGTAAATTATTTTGCATACTAGTGTATAGAATCAAGTTTATCTATCTGAACAGACAGTTGTGCTGCTGGGGGGTTTGTTGCACCACACGGCGGACGTTTTGGGGGACTGTCTTATGTATTTTTGATGTTCGAAAAGTGCTGGTTCTCAGCCTAGTCTGAATAAATGATTTAGATTTTTTTGATTTGCGGTCTCCACTCAAGAACACGTCTACCCCAACGGCTAACACTCATCGGTTCTACGGCTAATAACTTCTCCCGCTCTGGGCGGCGCGGGAGGGTGTGTCAGACTTTCCCTGACTAAAACCCACCCGTGTTCCTTCCGTCGCCTGTGTGCCGGGGCCGCGATATCCCTTTCGGACAAACCCGCAACCCCGGCAGTAGTCTATGGTACCTAAACCAATATTTCCTGTAACTTATTTCATTAATGTGCTCTCAAAACTATAAAGTAAAACATCGTGAGGTAACTGGCATGTCCTAGAATCAAAAATTCTAAAACATGTGATATGCACTAACCCGCACTGCGTTGTGGATTCACTCCTCCCCCAGGCCTCCTCTCTCCTCACAGAGAGGAGGCTTGTGCCCCAACTGTAGGAACGTTATAGGCTGATTATTTTATGCTTATGAAATCTAGATCGTTCTTCTCATTCTGTATGTCCTACAAAAAAAAATCAGCCAGACTTTGAAAAAATAAAACAGCCAGTAAATAAACCTTCACTAAACTGTAAACAAGCATTTTATTCTCTGAATTCCTAACGTTAATTATTTTGTTATACATGAGTTAGTTGACATAGGTACGTCTGTGTCCCGGAGGATCTCATTATTTTCTAAATTATATCCTCCACGTGCCTAAATTTATGTATATCTCTGTAGATATTTCATTATATCTGTGTAGAATTAACTAAAGTAGGTACATTATATAATATCACGGCGGCATTCCCTGAAGGGTTAGGCAGAGTACCTATTGTACCTACTCCAACATTTCGCTTTCAGTTATGTTTAAATCCCATGCAATAGGTGGCGAGCCTATTGCCATCAACCGGGTACAAATCCAGACTAGGGTCTGGATTTGTACCCGGTTGTACCCGGAGGCTGAGAAATTCCTAATGGATTCTACACTAATAATAAAGCTGAAGTGTTTGCTTTTTGTTTGTTTGTTTGTTTGTTTGAACGCGTAAATCTCTGGAACTACTAGTCGGATTTAATAAATTATTTTTTATTTGATAGCCGAATTCTTGAGGAAGGCTATAGGATATTTATCATCACCCTAGGACCCTTAGGAGCTGAGCAAAACGAAATAATAGCACGGGCAGGCGGAAGCGCACCAATAGTAGACCCACATTTCGTCATCTATGTTTAAGTCCCATGTAATAGGGGGCGAGCCTAATGCCATCAACAGGGCACAAATCCAGACCCCGGTGCTGCTACTGAGAAATTCCAGATAGAAAAATCCAATAACACTTTGCCCGACCTGGGAATCGAACCCAGAACCTCATTTTCAGCAGTAACGCTTGCGACCACTCGACCGACAAGACAGTGAAAATATTATATTTCTCCAAATCCTACACGAAACGATACTAGCATCTGATATGATATAATGTTATTTTTTCTTTTATTACTAAATCAACGTGGATAGAAATATCTTGTAAATAAATTGGAACAATAAAATTTTACGATACATACTACTCATAATAAACGGGCAGTAGGGATGGGAAATCGAAAATTATTATATTGGGATGATATTTTCTTATGTCCACCGTCCACTACTACGTACGGTCTCCTAGAAGACCGGTGGCCGCCGCATAGCGGGCCAAGTGACGGCTTTCATGAAAATTATGGTAGCAGGGTTTGACTTTAGGGTGTCAATAAACGCTCTCTAGGTAAACACAGCAACATTAGAATAGAATAGAATAGAATATTTATTTGCGTAAATCATGGTATACAAGGGTGTTAAATACAAATTGAGGCACAAGCATGTTTAGCTAGGATAAAACATAGCATGCAAAATTTTAAAGACAAGTTAAGCAACAACAATCGTTAAAATAAAAAAAAAAAAACATCAACATCTTTTATCTATAAAGTCCTTTAAACTATAAAAACTACACTCGAGTAACCACTTATAAAATTTAATTTTAAATAATTGTGTATTTAAAGCTTTGAAATGCCTTGGTATTTTATTATAAATGCTCACACACATTGCCAAGCAGTTACTATTGTATTTAGACAGTCTAGGCAAATCATTTAACACTAGTTTATATGGATCTCGTCGGTTCCGAGGATTGACATCATTTGCAGTCTTTAACAGTTGCTTATTTTTCATGACAAACACGCATAATTCGTAAATGTAAAGCGACGGTAACGGTAACAAACCAAGTTTTTTAAATATTGGTCGACATGAGTCGTCAGGCTTAAGTCCACAAATTGCTCTCATGCACTTTTTTTGAGCGATGAATGCTCTTTGGAACTCAGTGCTGTTACCCCACATTATTAGTCCATAACGTAACAACGATTCGACGTACGCGTGATACGACATTACAGTAGTTTTTATTATACTTTCTTAAATAACGTTTCAGTAACGCCATTCGCCGGTAAATTGCGGACACTATGTGGAGGCCATCGCTTTTCTTGGAAAGTAGCTTAAGATGTACACGGAGCCCACGTCAGCTGCGCGGTTCATTCATTTACCAGCCACGTATTCGTGCGTAGCGTGGCCGTAGATCGCAGTGGACGATCCCGCTTACATTTTCATACAATGTTCAGCTTGTTCAATTACACGTGCGTAGCTTAGCCGTGGGCTGAGCTTAGTTTTGGAGCAGCACCATACATAATCCATCGGCCGAAATGAAAGTTAGTAATGTTGAAGTTAAATCGGTGGTTCGTCTGATGGAAAGTGATCAAGTCGAATCACGGAGACCTGCAACAGAAAAAGATTTGCCGACCATGAAAACAAAGTTAAATGCTTATAATTTGAACGGGAACCAATATTTTTCAAACTTTTTTAATAAAGCTGCTTGATGGAAGAGGAACCTAGCTAGAAAGGAATATTTCACAAAAGCTGTACCTATTGCTTATAAAAATACAACATCTCTCATATAAAAAATACGTTATTCCATTTTTCTGATGGCTTATTGGAAGGGAACTCGCTCGCTCGTTAGCAAATACACAGCCAGTCCTCCAAGAAAGAAACTATTACAGCCACTTTAAAAAGGAATAAAAACCCGGGAACTGTATCATCCCGTGCCACCCGGAACATTCAAATCCCGCACCGGGATTACGTGCAGCCCAACTCTAGTTTCATTGCTATAATAAATAAGAATCGGCCTGGTGAATTTCAGTGTGCTTTTTATATGTATTTACAGCTTTACAACCCTGGATCTTGTGAATGAGATTTTATGCTGTAAATATGAAAGAAATATAAGGGATAGCTCACTGTTTTGGTGCGAAATGTGTAAGTAGAAGAAAACAAGTGTGTGTGTGTTAGCTCCGACGCACGATCGGAGTTTACTCCTAAAGAGCGTTTATCCAAAAAGTTGGCAACGTCGCAAATAGCTGTCAAAAATTTACCTGTTTTGATTAATTTGGCAATATTACTGTATAGAAATGGCAATATTACTAATAAAAAGTATGTTAAAAAGGCGTATACTTTTGCTGGTATATACTTTTTTATATCTAAAACGAAATATTCGGTGTTACGATATTAATTATTGCATTTCATAATAAATATTCTAGTTCGCTAGTTAGCCACATTTCTTATTTCCAAATTAATCAAAATAGCGAAATATGTATTTGACATCTATTTGCGACGTAGGCAACGTCTTTCGGACTTCCAGACTAACTTTCAGAATAAACGCTCGTATTACGGTTTAATACGATTATCTTTGAATATGCAATTAGCAAATAAGAGCATTTCTTATAAAAATAAAAAACAAAATGAATACCGAAACAATAATTAGATCATAATTTTGACTTGTCTTGCGATTTAATTGGATGCAGTAAAGTGCAAGTAATCGTGTAGGATCGCACGGCCGAAGTAACTAGATCTAAGTGTGAAATATGTAATACTTAGCTGATCCTCTAAAAAAAGAAAGAAAAAGTATTTATTGAGACTCGCACAGGAAATCACAAATTAAAATTAAAATACACTTAACATAAATAAAAAATAAAAGACGTGTGGCAGTCGGAGACTGCCGCGGTAAAGCTATTGCATAGCATTTTTTATCAACTTATGCAATTATAATTATTTATTTATTTTATTTATGCAGTATTTTTTTTCCTTTGTTTTTTTGTCTTTGATATTAATTCAAGTTACACTTTTTGAGCATGGTGACCGATAAGAAAACATTTATTTTTTATTTTATTAAATAAATGAGAAGTTAATATTGTTCAAAATATTTTTATTATCTTACAATACATGTAGGTTCTTCAGGAATATTTATCATTGAAACTATAGAAAGACCGTAAAATCACGAACAAAATGGTATATAATCTTACGTATAAAACAAATAACAAACTTACGTACCAAGTATTTATCAAAACGTCCGCTAACACAAAGCACGCACTGTTCACGGCACAGATAAACAAGTGATTTCACCCACTGCTACAATATTTATTATGCTTCTAACAACGTAACGCTATCTAACGAAAATGTCAGGAATTTATGTGGCTTTTTGTCAGTACAAGAACGGAAACTGAAGCTCCGTTCAAAAAATTTCAAAAAATAAAAACAGAGTGCGCTGACAAGGGTGTTAGGTTTTTTCGGTACGGAATTTCTGGATTCGGTCTCCACGCTCAAGGCCCGCGATAGAAGCTATGCAATAGCTTAAAAAACAATGAAAAAACAAAGTAACATTAAAAATTAATGCAGTCCTGTACGAGGCCAAAAGGCTCCTATCTCAGCATAATAAAACTTATTGACCTTCAAAATATTATTATTCATTTAAACAAGTTACTCGTACAATGACTCATAGATGACATTCAATACATTACACATACAACAAACAATACTTACATTAACATTACAATACAATACACAAAGCCCGATAGGGCTGATTTTAATTATATTAACTTACAACTATGCTAGTGATACAATTACACAAACACACACAACAAAATAATCACTGCTACAGCATTCCAGCAGAGATACTGGAGGAACGACCCACAATACAGCAGTCCAGCCTGTCTGCAATAACTCCCAGGATGGTGTTGGAACTGGCTTGCACCCTGCGCACCAAGGACGCACATCTTTTACTCATTTATGCATAAAAGCAATCAACACGCAATTCCGCAAACATCCCTGATGCGCTACAGAAGCGAGGCAGGCCCAACAACACCCTGAAAGCATTATTGTACTGCACGCCAAGGGCACTGTACGATCTTTGCGTAAATTGTACCCACAGGCCACAGGTGTAAAACAATAATAGTCTAATGTAAGACACTTTAAAAAATTAATGAACGCCTAAAAACTTTTTGCGCTTCTAATCACACTTTAAAAAATAATTATGTCCCTTTTTAACTTTCTGGCTTTTTCAGTAACTAAACTAGGACATCTCGACCAAATGGGTAATTTAGGTTAGAACTGTGAACAACCGGACGCGAGCCGAGCGACCGAAGCGAGCGGTGCCATGTCATTGGCCGGCGAGCGCTACATCCCAGTTGGTCGTAGTTACTGTTTAGTAGCAGTGCTTTTTAGTATTCTGGGACCCCGAAATAGGAATCAATGGAGGTTCACGAAAACAGGCGCAATTGGAAATGTGTAAAATAATATATTTTAGGAAAGCAAAATGGGAATTATTGAAGGTTCGATTAAGTCTTTTCTTTTTACAGCACCATTGTTTCGTTGTCATTACTCGTTGATAATATCTTTTTCATAGTGGAAGTGGTATTACCTTGGACGTCCACGTCCAGGTCATGGTATCACGATAACACAAGGAAGAAGTAAAATGTATGGAAATATATGAAGACGGTTTTCCACCCACGAAAACGTTATCACGTGCACGTATTTCTATACATTTTATGAACATGCGTCACGTAAAAAATTATAAAAGCGCACTATATTATTGATTGTACTCAAAACGTTTGGCATGTTATTTCAAGAGAAATCAGTCTTATTTTGAACATAAGTTTGATTACTAAAATAATTGTTACATTGGAGCACAGACAATATAACTTTGCTGACTAGTTATCGACCTCATGTTCGCTCACTTTAACTTTCGATTTTATGGGTCCCATGAGTATTTTGTTCTTATAACTATGTGTATGTTTTAGAAACTTTTTTTATAAACTGAAGTGAATTACTTTATCAATATTATAGTCCGATGAAATAAAAAAACAACGCTAGTGTTGCCAGCTATGCGCAAATGCTGACTCCACGCTATTACTATAAATCGTTAAATTATTCTTATTCATTATGCTTTATTGTTGTTACCAAAAATTTCCTAAATCCAAATGAACATAAAAACTGGGAGCCTAAAACGGCTACTTTAGCAATTCTGCTAAAAGCGATTCATTTCCTTGAATTCCCAGCAATTCATTAGCAATTCCTCTAATTTACGTGAAATGGTGGTACACAGCTAAATTCAATTCAATTCATATCTGAATCATATTTGGTGTAAATATTGCCATATTGGAGGAAATGAATCGCTTTTAGCAGAATTGCTAAAGTGGTTGTTTTAGGCCCACAGAACAAGAGCAATAGCATTATTTTCTTGGTTTGCTTGACATTTAAATTCAAACTCAAAGCATTTATTTCAAAGAAACCAATCACAGGTACTTTTGAATTTAGAAAGATGAAGCTAGCCCATTCCAAAGCGTAGTAGGTACCAATGGAGAAGAACGGGCAAGAAACTCCACGGACACTGAAAAAAAAAAAATATTTCAAAACATTGGTTAAACACTTATATTTTATGCTCTAAAATTCCCAATTTGGGTATCATACCCAAGGACCAAAAAATCGGTCGACTAATTAGTCCAATTCCCAAAGTTGCCAGTACAAATAAATGAACCCTTCTATTTCACACACCAAAGTATCTATAGAGGTGGTTGCTTATCAACCAACTCCTCTATAGATACGACTATAATTTCGAATTTGAATAACGTTTCGTAGTAAATTTGAATTCGCCAGTCAGACGTGCCTCAAATAACTCGTTAGTACGTATTGTTGGCCGTCGACCACGTGGGTGAGGCAAAAGCCGCCATTTTGTGATGCCAGGCCACGGCTGATTCAAATCGTAGGATATTTAGATTGCGTTACTGCAATCAATTTGCAGCTCAATCATCTACATTTTTTAGCTTTGAATTTGGGAATCATTTTTATCATAAAGAAATGTGTGGCCAGGCCACGTTTGATTTATAGCGTAGTATTTTTTTTAAAGCCCGATTTTGGAGTGCAATCAAAATTACTGGATGGTATTTTTTTTGGCGTATAAGTAAAAACGGATGCAAGTCGATTTTCATGCTTCTAAGAAAAGAAGTCTGCAAAACAAAGAAAAACCTTTTATAAAGCTGTCAAAAATAAGATAGCGCTTAAAACTGTTCTAAAGAAATTTTGTAGCGTTTCCTCTTAGTATCAGCGCAAACTGTGCGTCTTGTCGCTGCGTCTAGTCAACAAGAAGCAGAGTTGTCGTTTACATTATATCTTGTGTTTGCGAAGTACGGGAGGCGGTTATTTGCTTTGAGTATTCAAGAGATACGGTCATTGTTCATCTTGTGAGTGAATATGGAGCTTGTAATTGCACTTGCCTTGGAAACGAAGGCGTCCTCAGCGCTCACAGGAAGACTGACGCTGACCTGTCGCATGCGACTGTCGTCGGGTACGTATGCACCATGCGTCTACTCGCTGCGACAAGTAACGAGAGCTTGCGACTAGCCCCCCAGCATGTCGTTACGCTTCAGCAACGCGACGCCAAGTGTGCGTAGCTTTGAAAAAAATATATAGTGGAAATTGTCGGCCACAGTGTGACGTTGCGTCTGGTCGCCGAGCTGTCGCAGTCTCATGTCGCATAGTGTTCGCCATGTCTAAACGCTGGGGACTGAATTTTCGACCGCGTCGGTTTTTTACGACGGATAAACAATGGAATCAAAGTCCAAAGACCTAGGCCGCGTTTGACTAAATGTGTTTGTTGCACACATTGAGCTAAACTGTAGAAACAATCGAATAGATTTTGTAAGGCTTCGGACTGTCCCCTCGGCTTCTTTTTTAGGGTTCCGTAAGTCCGAATGAAAAAACGGAATCCTTATAGAATCACTCGTGTGAGTGTCTGGCTAGCGGGCTGACTGCCTGTATGTCCGTCTGTCACAGCCAATTTGCTCCGAATCTACTGGACCAATTTAGTTGAAATTTGATACACATATGAATTTCTGTGACCCAAACACGGACGTGTAAAGTAAATAAATGAATTTGGAATACCTATGAGGATCATTTTTCGGGGTAAATAGGAAAATTTAAAAAAGTTTTGGAAACCGTAGTGTGACATACCAAATGGAAAACATTGTTGTGACGATCTCAAAATTTATTTATTTTACAATTTTATAATAAATACTATTAAAGATATTTAAGAAAATAGATGAAAATTTACCATTCCCCCCCCTTATCTCCGAAACTAGAGTGAGACTAACATTTTGAAAAAATATCTGATGGCGGGAACGTGGGCGTAGCGATAACGGGGTCATCTTCTTCGTTTCTTGGTACGGGTTCCAGGTTGTAGGTGGGTACTCGGGCAAACCAATAAAACGTAGGTAGTAGCACAATCAGAGTCACGTTTATTCGGCAATTTACAATAGTTACTGTTGTCGTTATTAGTAGCTAGGAACAAAGGCTTGTACGGTGAACGTGACAGTTTCAATCGTATGATCTGCACAATAAGGCGTCAGCTACAGCAATCTGAATCTCGCATTCTCGATCGTCTCTGTCCACGCTTGTGGCGGGAAAATTAAAGCGCCACCTCACGGCGTTCACAGTACTAACCGATCAACCAATAAGAATTAAGTTACAGTTTGACCAATATTAAGAAATCAACGGGTAGTAATTTTGATAAAGTTGTCGTCTTGAAATCGCTTGCGACGACATATCTATATCTATGTTCTTAAAATAACATGGTAAATCTCTCAATATTGTGCGTACAAACTTACATTTGCAGTTGGGATGTATGGGAGAACATGTTTTTCAACTACAATGTTTAGTTTGTTCTTGGGGTAAATTCATCCCAACTACGAAACCCTTCATTGTGCGTGGTCCGACACGCACTTGGCCGGTTTTTGGTTCAAATATATAAGCAAACAAAATATTTTAAATATTTTCTGAAATAAAATCTTATGATTTTTTTATATTCGTTTGTTACGCTTTAACGCTAAAACGGTTAAACGGATTTCGATGAAAGGACAATGGCAGACTCCCCAACAAATTTTTGTTGACATTTTTTTTTGCGGCTTCCGATTAAAAATATGTAAAAGTAAGTACAGAGTTTGAATTCCTGAACAGTTTTGTCTTCAGTAATACATTTACAGGAAGTCAGGAATTAAAGATATTCCAGTTTGAAGTTCACTCGTTCTAGAGGTTATGTCTTGTCAACAGACCCAAATTGAAAAATAAATGGGTATAGAAATACCTACTTACCACTTAGAATCAACTTGCAATATCATTGATAGACATGCATTTTTACAGCAAAATAAACTACAGACTATGGAATCATAAGTCTAGCCGACAGCGACATGCGTGGCACTGCCACCTGGCCCACATGCGACGTAACTAAGCAAATAAATTAAATCTGCATAGCCTTTTCCCAACTATGTCGAGGTCGGCTTCCAAGGGATATCGTATTACCCAGTTACTGGGTTTTTGAGGTCTGATAGGCAGTCGCTTTATGTAAAATCCTGGTATTCGGCAGTATAGATAGCCGGTTAGACTGGAAGCCGACCAGTAGATTAATTGATAGGAGTGATTTGATAAAAATTTGTAAATTATTTCGCCTATCTATCTCGGTGACATAAGTAGACGCTCAATATTTCTATCAACAATTCTGCTGCCATTCTCCTTTGGCACATGGATAGACCATGACTGGGTTAGGACATAGAATACTTTTATCCCGATATTCCCACGGGATCGAGACTTCCGCGGGTGAAACTGCGGGGCAGAGCTAGTTTTTCAATATAATTTAGTCTTTCTCTATGCTAGGCCAAACTTTATCCATGAAGATTATAGATGAAAATTGACCATTGTCATTATCTCCGAACCTACTGTGCCTAAAATATTGAAACATAACAAAAAAAATATATATATAGGTAGATAAATTCATCCCAACTACGGAACCCTTTATTGTGCGTGGTCCGACACGCACTTGGCCGGTTGTTTTCCTTCGACTCATACTCGTACGAATGACCAGAATCTGGTTAATGTCACCATTTTATAAGCGACACAGGAAGACGAGCGGCAATGACGAATTTGAAAAGTACGAGTGTAAACGCGAGAGTTGGCCTCCATATCTTTTGTTACTCGATAATTATTATTAGTTATGTTGTTCAGTCATTGCTTGATAATTATTGTGTCATATATGTATTAACAAATTTAAATTAATATCTATTTTAATCTAATTGGTTCTTTGATTTGACAAATTTTCCTATGATCAACTGATAAAATTTTATTACAGGTTACTTTATCATATAATCTATGACGAAATTCGACTGTAAAGGTGTGTCAAAACAAAAGCGCGGCAGCAACACGCGGCGTTTGCAGGACACATTTCTGCCGCGCTCTAGTTAGGACCAAACCGACGAATGTTTGCGCGGCCGTACTGCGCGGCACATCTGAGACACGCCGCGCACTTCAGTTGGCAATATCAATCTGCCTAGCCTTTAATACGACCTCAGAAATCGTCCAGACACAACAAAATGATAGTGACGAATGTTTCCTAAAAATGTTTGTGCGCGGCAGGTAGACAGAAGCGTTCGCGCACGGCAGTCATCCAAACACAGCGCGGCAGGCCGCGTGCGGCAGCCGGTAGGCGAAAGTGTCATGGTAGCCCGCGAAATTCAAATTTTCTTACGTTTTTTGCAATTTGCAGGTCAGTATCATGTTGTATGTTGATCTAAATATGATTTGCGGCCGTATCAAATGTTTATTTATAGAATTATAATCATAAAAATTATCAATACAACTATCTAAGTTCATATAATCGCATTGATAACTATTTCATGAAATCATGACATTTGACTATTGTGCTTACATAATAATATGGAGTTGTATTGCTGATTGTAATGATTATAATTATGTAAAGTCATATTTTTTACGGTCGCAAATCATATTTTAATCAACATAAAACCTCACACTGACCTGCAAAATGTAAAAAACTAAAGAAAATTTGAATTTCGCGGGCTACCTTAGCGCATGCCCCTTAAGGGTTGGTCCCCTATTGGTCCACATAGCGAATGAATATGATTGGTGGATGTCACACGCATCCATCGCAACGTAGCATAACACATCTCTGGTGGAAAGGCAGCCTTAAGCAGATATTATTGTGTCATGTCCACAGAGCACGGAATCGCCGCGCCGCCGGCAGTGTCTAGAAACGGCTGTTCAGTCACGAGCACCAATATGTATCCACTTAGCAAAATTCAAAAGCGATTTTCGCATGGAATAACGACTGCAACTTTGAGATAAGACCTATTTCATATTAGTGTGGGTTCCAAAATACTATGTTCGTAACAACATAAAATTACGATCACCACAGTAGGAGAAAATCAGTTTTAAAAGTTGCTAAGTGTATACATATTGGTGCTCGTGACAGCACAATAAAGTCTTGGTAGATGATGTCTTACTTACAGTCAGTTACAGAAACGAACTTAACTTTTAAAGCTGTCATTAAATATTAATCTTCCATTGTCTTGTTTGTACTTGTTGCAGAAAGCAACATTAGACTCGATTTTAATGGTTCTTTGACGAAATTAATGAAATCATTAGCAGTATGGATCCATTGCGTAATGGGGCACTAATGTTTTTTTTTTTTGCAACTGGGTGTTTGAGAGGTATATTCTTGTGGTTTAGGATGACAGTACTTTGAAGGCCAATTCTCATACTTAAAAAACGTTCACATTCAAGTCGCAATCTGACAAACTTGTCAAAAATTTTGGTAAATTGATTGTATTTTTGACAGATTGCGAATGAGATGCGAACGGAACGTTCTTAAAAATTACGGGAATGGCCCCTCTGATCTCATTTAGTATGTTGTTGAAGAGGATGCTAATGTATGTATGTATGTTGTTATAGTTTAGGGCTGTATGTAATCAAGGATTATCTAGGGGTCAAGTTTTAAATATACCTTGGAAAAATAATAACACTTTGGTATATTTTGAGAATCAGCTTCGTTTTATTTTGCTATCAATGTCTCCATTTCCTAAAATAATCTTATAAATAAAACGAAGAGTAAACGCAAGTACTGTTGTAGCTATCAGAAGTCCTAGAAGTAAGGTAAGTACTAGTTCTAGTTCTAGGTACTGCGCCCACGACATGTTGGCGGCGGGTGCGCGCAGATGTCTCGCGCCGCCGTGACGCAGCACGTGCTCCGTCCACCACACGGCGCGCTCCAGTGGAGGCTGTGGTTGATCACGCATCACGGTACGAAGTTTGACTAAATTCTGACGATAATATCTGAAATAAGGACAAAGTTTTAACTTAATCAATCGTGAGAGAGTTATCCTAAATTAACTTGCAAGATTCTACATGAAAAGTTACTAACAATTGAATCAAGAGAAGGTTTTATTGAACTTTTAAAACTCAAAGTTATCATTTATATCTGATATCAGACGCTTCACTAGAGTGCATGGCTCGGGTGGATATATTTTTATTTTTGTTTAATTTATTCCACGTTCTCACGACACCGGTAAAAGTACATAGGAATGAACGTTCGTCTGCTCCTTTCATTTATTTTATCGATCATTCAGTAGGCGAGTGAAAGATGCTGAATGAAAGGTAAAAATGAACAAAAAGTAAAATGTCAGATATCAGCTTCATGTTGACTGGGGAAAAAATAAAACTATTAAGAGGGTTTATCCTAAAAGTTGGCAACGTCGCAAATTACTGTCAAATATGTCTGGTTTGATTCTTATAGCAATATTTCTGAATAGAAATAAGAAATGTGGTTAACTAGCGAACTAGAATAATAATAATGAATTTCAATTATAACATTGAATTTGATGTTGTACTCATTTTAGGTGTTAAAACGCATTTGGAAAGTTTCCAAATAGTTTTTTTACATCTAAAACTAAACATTCAGTGTAACGATATTCATTATTGCATTTCATAATCAATATTCTAGTTCGCTAGTAAGCCACATTTTTTATTTCCACACAGTAATATTGAAAACAGTGAAATATTTGACATTTGCGACGTTGCCCACCTTCAGAATAACGCTCATAAGTTGTATTTTTATAAGCAATAGCCTTTTGTCAAATATTCTTTTATAGCTAGGTTCCTCTTCCATCAAGCAGCATTATTGTGTTCTTGTTTGAAAAATATTGGTTCAGTTCAAATAGGGATATTATCTGGGTAAACAAAAAATATTAGACACGTATTTTTTGCTTTATCATATTAATAAAAAAATATTTAGATAAAATACATTAAAGTTGGGGAGTGGGGCTCACTACATAACAAGTCGGGATAAAATCTACCGAAGAGTAACGTCATGATACATTTTAAGTCAATGTATTGCCGTAATGTTTTGATTAAGAAAAAAATAAAAAATACGTGTCCAATATTTTTTAATAATATATCTGACGGACAAAAAAAATTATTCAACATCCCTATTAAAACAAGAGAAGGTTTTATTGAACTTGGAACAATAAACAATATAGATTTACCACATAAGATATGAAAATACAAAAAAGAAAATACTTACGTGTTGTCCCTGACAATTTTGTCAATTGTATTAATTAAATCTTCCTCGGTCAGGGTTTCCATATCCAGTCTAAGTCCGATTTTGTGGTACTCATATCTCTCCACATTATACCACTGGTCACCCAGCATAGGAATACCAATCAGAGATACTCCTGCTGAGATAGCCTCGTCCGTTGATTGAAGACCTCCTTGTGTTATAAACAGCTTTATTTTAGGATGTTCTGCAAATTAAAATTCACTCACTAGAAATTAATTGGCTGTTGTCATATAAAATATAATGAATCGTGACAGAAATTCAGCATTTGAAACTGGAAGGTAAATAGTTAATGGTATGGTGGTATGGTATGGTAAGTATTTTCTGTTGTAAAATAAAGTATATGAAGGCGTCAGCGATGATTGAGCGACAGCGCCATCATCATCTCGATTCAGTGGTTCGGAATCCATAGTGCAGGGTTACAATAAAACACGGTGATACAGCAAATCAGTTTAGTATTTCACTTTTAGAATAATTAATACAGTAGGTACTACACTTAATAACGTTCACGCACTATTTTCTAAGTTCGGGCAAACCGACAGTTTCGCGTAGAAGAAGTGTAGATCTGTCAAGACTGACTCGTCTTGGCATCACTTCCTTCACCACGACTCTGACCACGTGCCACCCCCACTAGCGAGCTCGTCACTGCAATAGTTTACCCTCACCTTAGTACCACAATAATCAATTGAGAGAATATTATCGCTCAAATTTTATTATCTATGACATAATTATATAAATGAATAAATAAGTGAATATTGTTGATAGTACTAAATGTGAAATACAGGTATTATGACTGAAGACCGCGTGTCTGTACGCAAAGCGTTGGACGCCCCCAGATAGAAGGACTAACGACGCCTATTAAAGACGGCTGTGATAGACTGCAAAACGTCACCAAGTATTATGGCGTAACGGATAAACTAGTCTTGCGTAGTTTAAAAAGTAAAGTATCTTAACCGATTTAATTACAGAAATGAGCATCATTTCATTTCATATATGTCTAGAAATGGACTGCGCTAGCCCTTTTATTTATTTTTTGGGTTGGTAATTTATAATCAAATTTATATCATAATTATATCAAATAACTTCTCTCACTCTGGGTGGAGCGGGAGGGCGTGTCAGACTCTTACTGACTAAAACCCACCCATGTTTCTTCAGTTGCTTGTTAGTACGTTACCAGGGGCCACGGTATCCCTTTCGGACTTTCCTGCGACCCCGGCAGGCATCGGTCCTAGCGGTCCCCATCAGTTGTGCTGACATATCTTTGAGGCGCGCGTGGAACACAACGTGCCGTCGAGCCGGGCCTGCAATGCTATTCTCTAAGGATACATCGTTGTTGTCCAGCGCTGCCGCAGCGGTGAATCTCAGTTTAGTATTCACTAAGCTTCGTAAAGCTACACTAGCGCTCAAGGCTGTGACGGCCGTGAGTTGAAACTACCCAACGGAGGTTACGGAGGGCAATATTGACAGTTCTTCATACATTTTGGTATTCTTTAAGAAAAAACAGCCACGAAGTCGCTCACAGCCTCGCCCGCAGCCTCGCTTCTAACTGTCAAATCCAAAAGCTACAATAAACACCGCAGAGTCTTGACAAAAATAATAATACTTTACAATACTACACTACATAATACACTAAGTATATACTATATAATACTTTTAGAATCTTATTTGAATAGAATGGCAGCTCGGTTAATTATAGAGCTACATGTATTAGAAGAAGCTAAAAAAAGTGATGATTTGAACAAAGCTCGACAGGCGAAACAAATAAGAAAATTTTAAGCAATATCCCGTGATACAGAGTTTACCCATATTTACAGACTTTCTGAGGATTTAATTAATATATTGGAAAATTATATAACTCCTTATACTCGTATGCGTCCGCGAGTTCGTTCCAGTGGTTTATTTAACCAAGAGGTTAAAGGTTTGTTTACAGTTAGGTTTCTTGAGATATGATGGGTAAGTACCTAACCACACACCATTATTGAATTCCTGATGTTTCAGATATTATGCACTATATCATTTTTGGCTAATGGAAGTTACCAAAAAATCATTGGCAAGAATGTAGACACTTATATATCTCAGCCTTCTGCGTCTAGGGCAATCCACGAAGTTGTTGATGCTCTGAATAATAAGAACATCTGTAAATATATTCGATTTCCGCTACCTATGTTGCAAACACTCGCTGTTACGAATAATGAATATACAAATACACCTAAAAGTTTTCAAACTAAAAACAAATTCAACTTCAAGTGGTTTTGATAGCGTCGCGTCGTTTGTGATTGTTGTGAGTGATGTTTTTTTTATTCATCGTCGCGCGTCGCGCGTTGCTTGAAATAGGCAAAGGAATCGTCATTCAGCCTCAAAATGTAATAATAAATATGCAAACTCAATTACATTATGATATTTGTTTAATAGTTTTACTATATTCCTTAAAATACTTAAAGATAGACCTCTAATATATATTTTAAACCCCTAAAACTCTCAGTCGAGATTTATCGATTATAATATAAAGAATTTGTTTCAAGCTCTTAGTTCGTCTACGAAACAGCGTCGGGAGGAAACAGCCTAGGGTTCGTCGACGACCACAAATACGTTAGTGAATACAGTTTGAATCAACGCTACACGCTCGGTCGATCTCAAGGCTGTCTCGACGACGAGTTCGTCGCAGCTTACAGCTATGAAATTGTCTTTTAGAGAATAGCACTGCTGGTCCTTATCGGACGGCGATCTACCCATTGCTCACCGCCCGCAAGCCCTCGCCTGCGGTGGGACTGCGGTAGCCTGAGTTAATAAATCGGTTGAATCAGCAAAAGAAAATTACTTACTCAATAAGTCTGCCTGTGGAAGCCACTTGGATATCCTAATGTTCTCAGTTCGTCCTGGCAGTTCATTTTCGTTCCACTTCCACAGTACATCGTATGGGACTTTGGAGAGCGCGGTTACTAATGTTTGTATTGTTTGCGGAGGCAGTAACGAGGGATCCACATTTGTACCGAAGCTTAAGTAAATAACGCCATTCTTAGAATTATCTAAATACGATTTGAGTTCCTGTAAGATAAAAAGTATTGATATTTTATTAGCTTTCGCAAATCACATACATTATTTTATTATTTTTGGTAAGTCAAAGTCAAATCATTTATTTTAATAAGACCCATGGTCTAATAAAACAAGGTCTGGCATTCCGGGACGAACACATGCTCACGTCACTATCCAGTTGCCACTCTATTGCAATAAAACCCGATTTAGGAAAGATTTTCAGAAACCAAAGCTTTTAAATTGTCGTTTCGTGTGTCTAATCAAACGAAACAATTCAATTTATACATAAACCAACGTAATTGTTAATTAAAACCTCATTGTTTTAACGAATTCGCACAGGTAATAAAGGTGGTTAGGGAGTTATTATTACAAACTTCTGGTAACACAGATGTGATGACGTAGACTTGTGTTACCCACGTGACCACTGTGTTTCGGAATGCCATACCTGGCGAAGTATATTATTATACCATGATAAGACCATGGCACTTTTGAATGACAAAATGAATAAAAGTATTTGAATACGGTACTCACTTTTGGTAATTCTTTTTCAGGATTCTGGTGTAGACCACCCATAAACAACACACTAGGAGGTACAGGTCGGATACCGTCATACACTTGATTTATATTCAAGAACATCATGTCCACATTATTGTTCAGTTCTTGAATCGGCGGGACGTCAGGACCAAAATGTTTTCTTATCAAAGCATTTTCTAATGTATAGCTATGTTGATGAATCATTTCTAGATTGAAGTGCAGATACATTTCTTTAATTTTATCCTACAAAGAGAGGTTATTCAGTTTTTGACGAAGTCCCATTGGATATATCAGTGGATGGACTGGGGCACCAATTAAATCGTAATTATCGTGAGTAGCTCCGTAAGAACTCACCAAGATCAATGGTGCCTTGTAAATATGAGATAACACTAATCCAGGTCTGACAGCAGCTTCCATCAATATTAAATCAAATTTTTTAGTCTTATCATTAAGGAGATTTTTAACTGTCTCATCTTTTATCTGCGCTTCAAACATCAGCCGTATTGATTCTAGATAGGCTTGATTATGTAGATAGAGATCACTCTTATGACCTTTTGGAAGCAACATAAATTTTTCTTGCCATACAGCGTATGATACATCGTGGACATCAATTTCTGTCAGATTGGCGGGAGTTCCTTCTTTTGGGAAGGCAGGATCTGGTGTAATGATTGTCACATCGTGGCCACGTTTTGCTAGTTCATGAATTAAAGGCCGAAACACTACTTGATGACTTATTGAAGCAATTGGAAACATTGCTAAGATTCTGGCCGCTTCACTTTGATTTAAAACTGTAATAAAACTAAAACAAGCAACTAAATAATGGAATACCGACATTTTAACACAAGTACACACTTCGAATTCGCTTTCGGAAATGATCTGCTTATTGCAATGTCTCCTATTTAAATCGCGAGTATATTAAGAATCAGGGTGATTTTCAAATTATAGTGCAAATTATTTATCTGAGTATTACATATTATGAACGTTATCGTATGAGACTTATAAATAACTGATAATAGGTATAGGAATTTTTGCGCCGTCATCTTATCTAAACTGTTACAAAGACAAAGATCGTCCGTCAGATGACAAGTAAACATTGCTCATAGTAGTGCTCGCGATAAGATAATTATTAAAACTATCAAATCTCACTATCAAGACTGTGAATTGTACATAAAAGTGTAACTACGTATAGACATACAAACTAATTGTGACAGTGTTATTTTCGATGAATAGTGTCGTCGGGTTACTAAATAAATACTGAATATCAAAATACGTAAATAGTGACTTTAAACTATTTGTGACCTCTTTGCATAAGTCTACAATCTAAACGCAACAGTGCTCAAAACGATAATAATCATTCTAATCAATACTGACTAATTCAAAATTCGACTACAAAAAAAAAAAATTTTATTCAAATGTCATCCCGCACTACAACACCATCTAGCACAAATCACATGAACTAATTCTAATTCGTGCTACCACCGCCTCAATAGTGTTACCAGAGTAAAATACTACTAGTCTGCAATAAATATTGAAATAGGTGACATCTATTGTTGTGACAAAGACACACATCTATCAAGAGCTATTAGATCGACAATTTCACCTTCATCGTGGTGTATATGTGACGACTTAACAACTCGGTAAACGACGTGATCCTACGATCGAATCCAACGAAGTGAAAATCTTTTTGAATAACTTTAAAATTTAAACTCGTAAAATTATCTACCAAAATGAATTTCTTAGATAATGTAGTGGATAATTGCGACATTTTTATTTATTTTTAAATGTCGCGGCATCATGCTGAGATAGGAGCCCCTTGGCCTCGTACAGGACTTCCTTCTTTAAATTTTAATAATGTTACTTTGTTTTTTATTGTTATTTATTTATGTTTTAATGTGTTTTTAGTTTAATGTGTGATTTCCTGAGCGAATCACAATAAATACTTTTACTTTTTTATTTTTCTTTAAATAACACGCGCAGGAGACACGGCTTTACTTAGCAGTCGATGGGCGACTTACCACCCCGCTCAAAATAAGTAGTAATTTGTTAGATAGAGAGTGATTTGCTTAGTTACACGACGTGCACATATTCGTAGTTTCACGAAGTGTTTTCGAATGCGTCCATACTAAATTAGTCAATGAAGCACAAACAATTCATACAAATCAATGCTCGTGAACTCGCGTAAGCTGTTTGCGACGTGAGCGTACGCGCGCATATTGTGACGCGTCAATACCGATGATAGGCACGTGTGCTGCGCGTGCACAGGTGTAGATAAGATTTTACTAATAATTTTTATTACATTACAAATATTGCTGTACATATGTTATTATCGTTGAAACTCACGAGTCAATCGATCAATCAATCAAAATATTTTATCTCACATAAAGCTACATGGGCACATAGGAAACGTCAGAAGCTAGATGCACGGTTCCAATTGGTCGTTTTCTATGTTTTTTTTTTTTATTAAAAAACATATACACATACAACCTTAGTTTTTGTTTACACTAAACCTGTTAAGGGGTCATTGTACTCATCATTACGAACAACTTTCATTATGGGACCAACGCTGAAATCGCGAAAAAAGTATCAGCGTTGGTCCCATAGTAAAAGTTGTTCGTAATGATGAGTACAATGACCCCTTAAGAGGTTTAGTGTGAACAAAAACTAAGGTTGTATGTATATGTGTTTTAATAATTTTTTAATGTATTTCCAACGATTTCTCCGTCAATTGTGAACCGATTTTGAAAATTATTTTTATGAAAGGGTACTCTCAAGTTGGTCCCATATAAATTGTATTAACTTTGCTTGGATAGTTTTTGAGTTAGTTCAATAATACGTATTTTTCCCACGTAGTAGTGACAGGAAGTTATCATCATATCATCCACATGGATGATATGATGATAACTTCCTGTCACTGTTTCACTGGTTCAACGCATACAGACGTGCTCATCAATGCATAATAAATATCAATAAAATAAATTAACGCTTGCATAAACAGTGACCTAGTTTCAGTGTATTAGCGTGTTATACAAATAAACATTATAGTGATAAGTTAAAATTATGAACTGAATAATATATTATTTTTAAACTGAAACATGGATGGCAGCCCCTTTAATCGGAGCTCGATAATGCGACGCAGCCCTCCACCGACACCAACCCCGGTACCGACACCAGCACTGACATCGCCCAGACAACCAAGACAGGACCAAGATGAGAAAGTTGAAGTTGTGTCCACTCCGGAGATTCAGAACTGGATGGGGTCTATTGAGCAGTGCCTGAATGAGGTTTGTGCTATTACTTCTGAGGGAAAGCTAAACGCTGATCAGAAGCTAAAAATAAATAATCTTTGCCGGAAAGTTGGACATGGAGTTTCGCAAATGGCTGTTCAATACCAGTCACTAAAACAAAAAGCCATCCAAACCCATACCTCCCTTAAAACCATGACCGAAGCTCGAGACCTATCAGACTGTCTAATGGAGATGAACCGTACGATTCAGGAGTCCTGCACGAAGCAAGAAGCAGCTTCTACATCTTTTGCAGCTATGGTGAAGAATGGGTCCAAAACAGTTGTTCGTCCTAATACTCTTAGCTCCGTGGCCATTTATCCCAGTGACATCTCAAAGACCAGTGACGAAACCAAGAACATGGTCCAAAAAATCATATGCCCTGGAGAAATGAAGCTGAAAGTACGAGGCGTACGCAAAATTGGAAAAGGAGGTCTCATAATCAGCACTGAGACCAAAGATGACCTAGACAGGCTCAAGCAAACAGTCCAACTCGCTTCGTCAGGGCTTACTGTCGACGAACCTAAAAAGCGCAAACCTCGCATCATAGTAATAGGAGTACCTACATCAATGGCTGAAAATGAGGTTTATAAATGTATTTATGAACAAAACTTGGCCGACAAACTGCCCCCTATATCTCTAGATACATTTTTGACCTCTATAAAACTAAGCCACAAATCTGGCAGGAAAGATGCTGAGAATTGCAACTTTATTATAGAAGTTCCAGCCGTCATACGTAAGGCCCTCATCACACAAGACAGATTATTCATTAATTGGTCATCCTGCCCGGTGCGAGACTTCACACTAGTAACAAGATGTTACAAATGCCAGCAGTACGGACATGCAGCCAAAACATGCAAAATTGCTGCCCCTACATGTGGACATTGCGGTGAAGAAGGTCACACACTTCAAGACTGCGTAAAGAAAGCCGGAGCGCCGAAATGTGCTACATGTTTGCGCTTTAAAAAACAAGCAAACCACAAGACGGGAGACGCAGATTGCCCGGCTAAAAAAGCTGCCGAATACAGGTACATAAACTCGATCGACTATGAAGGCGCCTAAGAGCGCCACTTACTTGTGTATATTTTAGACTTAACTTGTTATTGTTATTTTTCTAGTTTAGTATGGATAATAACTTATTAACCGACATAGACAACACATTTTTAACTGTATCAAAGACATGTGACGTTGAGGAATGCAGACAATATTTTTCCGACTATAAAAAGTCACTAACCGTACTGACCCAAAACATTCGTAGTATTTATAAGAACATAGATAGCTTTAAAATTTTCCTTCATAGACTTAACTTTGATTGTGATATAATGGTACTAACCGAGTGCTGGCTAGCTAACCGCATCGATAACCTCCCAGTTATACCTGGTTACAACATATTGCATACCACAAGAAACCACAACCAAAATGATGGTGTAGTAGTCTTTGCTAAGGAATCACTAAAGGTCACAGTCGAGGAACATTCTCTAGAAGACTGTATGAGTAACTGTTTAGTCATCAAAATTGGTACAACAACAGCGATAATCGCTATTTATAGATCCCCTTCCGCTAGACACTTAGAACCTTTTAACAATTCCTTAAACAAGATTTTTCAAATACTAAGTCCATTTAAGAATGTTATACTAACAGGTGATTTAAATATAAATATTGGCTCCGAAAACTGCGATGCAGGGACACAAGATTACCTTAACATCTGCTCATACCATGGTTTTCTCCCCGCTCACACATTGCCTACTCATCAGAGCGGTTCCTGCCTCGATCATATGATGATCAAAACCAGCCTATCATATATTACGGTTGTTACTAACTCAACAATTACTGACCATCACGCTGTCCTACTTAACATAAATTTAATGCTGTCTAAGCAAAATCGTCCCCAGACTTTGAGCAAATTAAACACAAACAAACTCGAATATGATTTATGCAACATTGATTTTAGCCTAGTTTACAATACTGCTGACGCTAATTTGGCTTTATCGTACTTAATAAAACATGTGCAACAAGCAATATTACGTAACACGACAGTTTCTGCAGTAAAGAAGAAACTTTATAATATTAAACCTTGGATTACTCCTGGACTAATTCGGTGTATAAGGCACAGAGATAAACTTCATCAGAGAGCAAAGAGATACCCTAATAATTTAATAATCCAAACCACCTATAAAAGATACAGGAATTTCTGCAACAATCTCCTAAAGAATTTAAAGAATAGTTACGATAAAAACGAATTAAATAGAGCAGGTAACAATAGCAAGCAACTTTGGAAACATATTAAAAATGTCACCAATATGTATAAACAGCGTGAATCAAATTCGAGTTTACTGCTTACTAATCCTTCACCACTCTTGTCAGCTAACAATGTAAATACCTTCTTTGTAAATGTTGGAAAAACTCTTGCCGAACAGATTCCGAAACATTGTTACCAACCACCTTTCCAAAAATCGAGAAATAGCTGTAACTCGAAATCTTTTGCTATGCTGGACACTGATGAAGATGAAGTAACTCGAATAATTTCTGGGCTAAAAGATGACTGTGCAGTTGGATGGGATAATATTAGCAATAAGATCCTTAAACTCCTTAAGCGTTTTTTGGTACCTCCCTTAACGCATATTTTTCGAATATGTCTTTCCGATGGAATTTTTCCAAGTTGTCTCAAAAAGGCAGTTGTAATCCCTATCTTTAAATCTGGAAGCCAAGACTTAGTTAATAACTATAGGCCAATATCCTTACTCCCCTCAATATCAAAAATACTAGAGAAAATTATAAACAGTAGACTAGTTAACTACTTAGAAAAAAATAACTTGTTATCCCCTGCGCAATTTGGTTTTAGAGCTAAACTATCGACAGCCGATGCGGTACATAGCCTGACTGATTATATTTCAGAAGAACTTGGCAAAGGAAACCAGACCCTGGGAGTCTTCCTTGATTTAGCCAAGGCTTTCGACACGGTGTCTGTTTCTGTTCTGATAAACAAATTAGAGACCATAGGAATAAGGGGAACGCCGCTGAAACTCTTTGCTGACTATTTAGACGGCCGGTTCCAATGTGTTAGAATTGACAATATTACGAGCAATGAGCAGAAAAATACTGGTTTTGGTGTTCCTCAGGGGAGTATTCTGGGCCCTACGCTATTCCTGATTTATATTAACGACTTGTGTGGTCTTAATATAAAAGACGGCAAAATTATATCTTACGCCGACGACACGGCGTTAATATTTAGTGCTAAAACCAGTAGCGAACTGTTCGAAATCGCTCAACTAGGTTTCAATACTGTGACTAATTGGCTTCATAGCAATTTACTAACATTAAATGCTGACAAGACAAAATATATTCACTTCTCCATGCGCAAACCTCCACTTAACATTACTAACCCTCATTTATATGCCCATCAATGTGGAAACCGTACAGTCAACAAGTGTAATTGTCCTTTTATCCTCAAAACGAGCAACTTAAAATACCTCGGGGTAATAATAGATGACACACTCTCTTTTAGAAAACATATTGAAAGTCTAGTTAAAAGAGTGCGCAGACTAATATATGTTTTTAAAAAATTGCGATCATTTGCAGATTCAAAATTAATCACACAAGTTTATTTGGCCCTATGTCAATCTATAATTCAGTACTGTATCACTTCTTGGGGTGGTGCACCAAAAACTAATTTACTTCCTCTTGAAAGAGCTCAAAGAGCCATTTTAAAGGTAGCAAACTTCCATCCCTTCTTCTTTCCCACAGTTCTGCTATATAAATCCTGCAACTTACTGACGGTTCGCCAGCTTTTCATTATGCACCTAGTATTAAAACAGCACACCATGCTTACCTACAATGCTGACAAAACTAACAAGAGACGGAATGATATAGTTTGCATATCTAATGCAACCTCAAAACATGTTTTTGTAGAAAGATTTTTTACATTCTTAGGACCATTTCTGTATAATAGATTAAATAGAAAACTTTGTATTTATAATTTAAATTATTTTAGTTGTAAAAAAAATATTCTTAATTATTTACTAACCATAGATTATGCACAGACAGAAGATCTACTTGTTGTTTGCAAATAGAACCGCTAACATACTATTTTTGCTTTTATTTACTTAAATTTTAATTTAGTTTTTACTTTAAACCCATTGTTAATTTATTGAAATAAGTATTTATGCACTTTCTAGCCTGAAACACAGGTTCAACCTAGTTCAGGCAAATAAGCAACTGTGCTATATTTTAAATTGTTAAGGTTATTGTAAGCGTGTCCTTTTTTTTTTTTTTTTTTTTTTTTTTTTTTTTTTTTTTTTTTTTTTTTTTTATAAATAAACGATTATTTTTATAAATAAACGATTATTATTACTGTTATTTACATAGCCGGTAGTGGTATTCGAATTTGTGTGGGGTAGGTACCACAACTAAAAAGTGAAAAATAAGTTGTTTTTTTTTGTAAAAAGTTTTTTTAATGAAATCTGAAATGCTTCTTCCACATAAATGGTTGCAGGTGTAAGTCGAAATTATTTTCATAAAATAATCTGAGATCCGCTCTGTGCCTCGGAAAGCACGTTGAGCTGGCTATCATTCGCAGATCTTTGACAATCGTTACGCGTAGTCAGAACTCAGAGGCTCAAAAGTCTGATAACCAGTCTTACCAGCAACGGATATCATGTTACCCAGGAACTGGGTTCGGGAGGTCAGACAGGCAGTCGCTCAAAAAATTCTGGTATCCAGCTGCATCCAATTAGACTGGAAGGCGATGGTATGTAAGAGTCTAATAACTGCTCCCAAATTCCCACTTTTTTTATACGTCCTTCTTAGACCTAATCATCCTATTATTTGACATTACATATATACCTACAATTTAACTTAACTCTTTATTTTTGACTTTTGTGGACAAGTTAATTATTCAGATTTGTTACAGTTTAATTGCAATCATGTCATTTCGTTTAAAATAGGTTTTTATTTTAATTAATTAATGTTTTAATAGATTATTTTCTATTTGGTGAATGTGAGAACGAAGTAGGCTGAGTGGACTGTAGATTTGCTAACCATCTTCTGTTTTGTTAAGTACCTAGTACTTGTTGAAAGACCTACACTGTCCTCCCATACCTGTTATTTGAAAATATTGTAAAAGCCAATTATTTTTAAAAGAGTAACCGTGGAGTTTCTTGCCGGCTCTTCTCCATAGGAAACGACCAATTGGAACCGTGCACCTAGCTTCTGACGTTTCATAAGTACCCATGTAGGTTTATGTGAAATAAAATATTCTGTTTGTTTTTTACTTATAAATATCCCAAAGGTTTAAAATATCAGCACGCAGGCATTACTTCCAATATATATTTTCAACTGAGGTCCGATTTTCTAAGGCCATATTGTGCTCTATTTCAAAAGTGTTCGCCGAAGCATGCCATTATTGTCGAGGGCTTTTGTGGCTAAATAGTGGCCTGCACTCACGTTCGAGGCCAAGTACTTTATAATATTAGGACTAGACTTTGAAATTCAGGCCTACCTATTACCTATAAATTTTATTGTAGAACTAGATTTTGTCCGCGGCTTTGCTCGCGTTGAGGGAGGAAATTATCTCACGGGAACGTACCATAGATGAATACAGATTCCGTAGGCGTAACGTAGTCAGAAGATCTAGGAGTCACGCGATAGAAAGAGAGGCAACTTCTAGGTGAATATACCTGTAGGTGATTAGCGCTGTGCGACCTGAATTGGACTTTATTGTGTCGTAGCAAGAGTCGCTTTTTATGTAAACGATTTTGCAGAGTGAACCATCTGGATTAATCTGTGGTACACAGGGCTAACACATCAAGCTATACATTTCCAGTTTATGCTGATCTCGCATTGTATAGGATTTCCGTAAAATGCGAGGTCAATGTATAGCTTGATGTGTAGCCGTGTGTACTACCGAGATTAAAAGTAACCTGGGTCATGGTCTACCTGTGTAACTTTCGTCGGAATTCGTTCAGCCGTTAAGACGTGAAAAGATAACAAACAAACAAACAGATTTTAGTAATTTTTACATTTATAGATATTTATGGATGGATGTAGAAATATATTATAGAGGCTGTCTACAATTTTGAGAGCCTGTGATGCATGAAAATTAAATTATAAACTCGATATTTTGGAGTTCTTGAGATTGAGAGCTCTAGAAAATAAATATTGTACCTTTGATACGCTTCAAAGTATTGGACGTCGATGGTATACGTAGTTTACTCATAACTACATATTTGAAAAGTTGAGAGAAAATAAAATGTCTGTAAATCAAATATTAAAGAGTTGCTTTTACAACATAAAAATTTTGTAATTTTTTTTTCAATAGATTAAATATTATCCAAAATACACCTATTTATTTATAGGATTGGAGTTTCTTGCCCATTCTTCTCCATACGAAAACTACCTATTAGAAGGGGCGATTAGAATCAATTAAATTTTTGACGTTCAAAAGTGCCTTGCAAGGGCCTATTTGAAATAAATGATTTGTCTTTGACTTTATACTTCCATACAAATAAATGTTATTTACCTCAATAGTCAACTGAAATGCTGTCAACAAAACTGTAATTTAATTATAGGTATTAAGCCACAAGGCGAGCTACATATCAGGACAATAATATCACTACACCACAGACCGGATCAGTACAGATGGGTCACTCTGCAAAATCATTTAAATAAAAAACAACTCTTGTTACGACACAATAAAGCGCAATTCAGGTCGCACAGCGTTAATTCCCTACAGTTATATTCACCTAGAAGTTGCCTCTCTTTATATCGCGTAACTCTTTTATCTTCTGACTACGTTACGCTCACTGAATTCGACAAGTCAAGCCCGCCGCGTACCTACTTGTAGCTTTATGCATACCTACAATGCGATGTGACCCATCTGTATTCATCTGTGACTACACTGTAAATGCAAATCGTGACAGACAACCAACCCATCATGCATTTCAAGTGAAACTACGTGTAGGTCCATATGATTTATAGTATACCTAATTAATTCATTGTGGGAGAAAGGCACAGATTACTAATTTAGTATCGTAATGCAATGACATGTTGTAAATCCTCTGAAACGAGATACCTATATCATGAAAATTTACACCATGCTGAAAAAAAGTATCAGCACACAATAGGGATTTTGACTGGGGAAAATAAAAAAAATCTATTTAGTCCGTCATTCAGAAAAAATAATAATATTAGACACGTATTTTTTACTTTATTATTATCATTATCATATTAATAAAAAATAATTTATAATATAAAACGCGGGGGCTCGCTACGTGACAATTCAATATAAAATCTACCGGAGCCACGCCACATTTTAACTCAATGTATTGCCATAATCTTTTGATTATGTAAAAAAAGAAAAAATACGTGTCCAATGTTTTTTAATACTCTATGAGACGGACAACATGCCTATTTATTTTTTGGAAGATTTAGTTTTTAGTTGGTTCAGTTTACAAGACCATGCTACATAAGAAAACCACTTTTTAATAACAGCCCATTTCTGGGCAAAAGGTATACCTACATAACATACTCGGGCGAAAAAAAATAACGGGCAAATACTGTTTTACATCTAAATATTCGAGTCCGCGTATCACTGGTCAGTTTCCCTCAGTCGTCAGTTTATTTAATTCGCCAGTTTCGTTGATTAGTCAGTTTCACTGATTCGTCAGTTTTATCGATTAGACAGTTTCGTTAACTCGACAGCTTCCACTGTTTGCCAGTTTTCGTCGATTCGTCAGTTTTATTCAATTTGTCAGACAAAGTACAGTCGGTAGAAAACTGCACACATTACGATATTAATTATTGCATTTCATAATCAATATTTTAGTTCCCTAGTTAGCCTTTTATCTTATTACTATACAGTAATATCGCCAAATTAATCAAAACAGCGAAATATTTGATAGCTATTTGCTACGGGCACCGTAACAAATAGCTGTCAAGTATTTCGCGATAGATAAACGCTCTTAAAACAGCGAAATCTTTGACAGCTTTTTACGACATTGCCCACTTTTTGTAGATAAACGCTCTTAATAATGGTCTTGAAGACACTGCCTACCCCTTTTTAAATCCACCCGCGATATATTACTTTATTCTACTCACATTTTTTCCCAATATTACCCAGCTACCCTCGACATATAAAAATTAATTTCTACGTACCCTCATATTAACATTCCGACCTTCGCTGAAGGTTGGAATTTTTCAAATAAATTCTCGTACTAAATTTTGACAGTCCCCATCCCCGTCAAGGGTACAGATCATCTTTCATAAGTTTTGGTCGCTAGATGTCCGGGGCGGACGTGACGTCATTAAGGGGGACGTGCACACTAACTAAGTTAGGCTTGGCTTAGACTGGTTGAAATATGATTTAGGCGCTGAGGAAATTGGTATTTCCTTTTTGACAATTCATTTTTCTGATAACAATATGGGCTCTTCGAAAGTTGATTCATGTCCATCAGATTTTCCTAGTTTTGTTG
The DNA here is from genome assembly GCA_916701695.1 of Agrochola macilenta. Lineage (NCBI taxonomy): Eukaryota > Metazoa > Arthropoda > Insecta > Lepidoptera > Noctuidae > Agrochola > Agrochola macilenta. Next base: position 2,982,430 of record OU753576.1, read on the forward strand.
TATCCGCGATTATCTGGTTGGTTAGACCTATTGAATTTTGCGTACAGGAGTTGCAATGACTAGAAACGTAAGTGTAATGTGGCGAATGAGAAAAACGAAAAGCCTCTGAGTTGTAGGTTGACGGGGAGCTAAGCCACTACATGATTGAATACAAAATCTATTTAATCTTCAGTAAGCAAACACATACTGAAATTAAATCGTTATACCTCTTTTTCGTGCATGCAGCTGATCAGGCTGAACTAACAAAGATTCGTATATTCGTTTGGGCCTCTTGTAGCTAATTAATAACAGCCGCACGGGTCGATCGATCAGGTTAAGCTACGCTTGCAGCGATTGATTCGTGGATGGGTCACCCTCTTTAAATACCAAAACCCCTCCGTGCCTCGGAAACCGCGATAAGTCGCTGGACCCGGCTGCCATCAGTAGATCTTTGACAGTCGTTACGGGCAATCCGAACTTTGACAGCCAGTCTTAGCAAAAGGTATCTTGTTACCCAGTAACTTGGTTATGAAGGTCAAATAGGCAGTCGCTTCATGTAAATGACCATGAATATATTTTTATTTATTTTTTACATTCTTCCTTGACATAATCATACTAATATTTGATCATGTCATTTCGTTTAAAATAGGTTTATACTTTTGTTTATTTATTTATATTTTATAGAGATTATTTGCTATTTTGTGAATGTGAGAAAGCTGTAGGCTTAGTAGACTGTAGAGACTGTAGATTTATTGACCATCTTATATTTTGTTAAGTACCTGGAACTTGTTTAAAGACCTACACTGTCCTCCCATACCTATTAATACTGTTATTTAAAAATATTGTAAAGGCCAATTATTTTTAAAAGAGTAACCGCGGTGGAGTTTGTTGCCGGCTCTTCTCCATAGGAAACGACCAATTGGAACCGTGCACCTAGCTTCTGACGTTACATAAGTGTCCATGTAGGTTTATGTGAAATAAAATATTTTGAATTGAATTGAATTGACTGGTATTCAGGTGCATCCGGTTAGCGTGGAAGTCCAACCCAATTGATCAGGCTAAACTGACAAAGAGCCGAAACGTATATATTAATTTCGGCCTCTCCATGACCTTCAAGAAGAACGCTTACGAAAGCTAGTGCGATATTAATTCAATCAATCTGCCTAACCTTTTCCCAACTACGTTGGGGTCGGCTTCCAGTCTAACCGGATGCAGCTGAATACCAGTATTTTACACTTAACTGTACCTGGATAATACGATACCCCTTGGTAAGCCTGGTGTCGGACTTTCGGGCTTCTGACGACTCGTAACGACTGTCAAAGATCCACGAATGACAGCCGGGACCAACGGCTTAACGTGCTCTCCGAGACACGGAGAATTCTCGTTATGTAAAGATGGTCACCCATCCACTGACCAATCCCGGCAAGCGTAGCTTAACCTGATGGATCGACCCGTGCGGCTGTTGTTACTTAGCCACGAGCTCCTCTAGTGCGATATTAATTATCTTTCTTTATTTCAACCGCGTTGTAAACTAGCCCTAACTTAGGTAGACGGTCGCTATGCTCTATGATAATGTAATTTAGTACAAATATCAGATGATATTGTCCAACTAGTTTAATGCCTATTACATAGTGTAATGAGTATTCTGTGTGTGTGACTGTAATGTCTCGACTGTAATATCGTGCTAATGTCTGTTGGGTATGTGTGTGTGAGTTATAAGACCTAAGCTTTATCTGTAATAGCTTGCTAAATCACTAGTCTACTAGGTACCAGTTCCAAACACTTGGTGAATATTTTAGTTTCTTATATACTCTCTATTCTTGGAATTTCGTAGACTATTACGAATTAGTCAGTATTATCTAGTAAAGCCGACATTAGCATAATATCACGCCTGTATTTCTCGAATAGGTAAGCAAAGGAGAAGCTATGGTACACCCACATTGCATCACTAATTATGTTTAAGGTGACGATAACCGACTTTTAATGATTTTATACAGAAGATCACGCGATTGATTGATTGGGATCAATGGTTTGGAAAAAATATATGTTAAATTAGAGCATTTTCTTAATAACTTAATGAATGAATATTTTAGATTATATTTATATTACATAGTGAAATTAATTTGTAAAGTTAAGTCTAACGCGGATAAAAAACTGAGAATCACGCAAAATCTATCAAGCGTATTTTTCTGAAACCTTCGCCATTTTAAAGATAATTTAATTATTCGATATAAGTGTTTTAGTTAGTTAATTGACTCAGGGTTCTTTATGACTCTTTAAGAACAGTTTAGCGGATTAGGTTACTAAATATAAGTCGTTTATTGTATTTTATAAGTATTTTCATATAATACCTTTTGTTTTATGTATAATAAATCTATATTGTGTCTAATTTGGGACAGCGCTCCTTGGTGGGCGAGTCCTATTACTGGCTGGACATACGACGCGTTGCGTGAGCTCAGTATAGAATATGCAAGCTAACCACTCAAGGTCACTGGCATATATCTGGGTCTTATAGGGAGGAGACGAGCCAGTAACCATGATCGGGCGCAAATTCAGGGTTGCTACTGAGAAATTCTTGTAAGTAACGATATGTTATGTGATTAAAATAAAAGATTAGTTGCTTACCTATTTACTGTTCAATTGGGAGTACCTACTTTTAGTGACTGATTGGCAATTAATTTAAAATCATCCCTTGAACAGGCATCTTTTGAAAGAAAGAAAGACGGAAAAAGTATTTATTGAGAATCGCACATTAATTAAACTAAACACACACTAACCAAAAATAAAAATTCAAGTAAAATTTTAATTTAAAGCAATTCTGTATGAGGCCAAAAGGCTCCTATCGCAGCATGATGCTGAGATATTAAAAAAAAAAATGTCGCAGCGCTGGTATTCTGCTAGGGGCTGGTATTATTTGGGCATGCTCATTCCACCATAGAGCTCAACCACCGCTTTTCACCTGGCGAGATCGAGGTCAAGAGTGAGGCCCGTTAAATAATTTAAAACAAACTTACAACAAGACTTGACACAAAAATGGAGGCGTAATAATCGAAACCAACGTTATTAATCAAACTTCCAACCAACACTTTCACAGACACCATAAAGACCAAAAAACCATGAAAAACACCATTAACACAAATTAATAGCCTATCAGTCGTTCCGGTAGCCTCGATACCCCCGATACCCCATTATTTACCTCAGACCTGTACTATCGAGCAGTCTTTACACCCCTTTCCCCATTTTATGAGTTTACCTGGCCGTAAAATCTATCTAACCAGTGTTGTTTGGATCCAACTATTTACAACGCAGAAGGGGTGTTTAGGGGTGAAAAAAATAAATGTTTTGAAAGGTTTATGTCAGTTAATTTTTGTTTTTGTCTAATTTTGATTTCTCTTGGGACTTGTCTGTGCATGAAGTTAAAATTTTTGAGATAGTTAATGGATTTTTTCCTAAAGCATCCGTCCCACCTCCGACGAGGAAACGACTACGATCAACGATATCACGCTCAAGAAAAAGAAAAGATTGTATGTCCCGTGTGAGTAAAAGAGATAATTTATACAGGGTTATAGGTTATATGTCGGCAATAGATTTAGACATTTTATTTCATATATTTTAAAATATAAAATGTCAAATTACTCGAAAATGGTTGACATTGGCATAGGGGTCATCAGGAGTCATTTGGTTGCAAATGACCTCTTCCAAATCCCCTTATTGGATTGCCGACGTATAACCAATCATCATCTGCTAAGCCTTTTCCCAACTATGGTGGGGTCGGCTTCCAGTCTAACCGGATGCAGCTGAATACCAGTATTTTACATGGAGCGACTGCCTATCTGACCTCCACCATCCAGTTACTGGGTAACACTGCCGACATTATAACAATAACCCTGTATTAATAGTCGAACGCTGACTGTTCACACTACCGCAAGAGCTTTCAAAGACAGTATTCGCTCAGCGACGCTCGCTTGGTGGGCAGAACACTCGCTGAGAAACTCACGCTTGTTACATACGCATTTCAACGAGTAATCAATCGTCACCGTCGCGCATTCTGGTGGCCTGGTGGTAACGGCTGCAACTTACGAGTAGTAGCTCGTAGATTCGAATCCAGTCAAGAGCTTACTTTATGTAAATTATTTCATCACCACTCACACATCAACGAAAACATCGTGAGGAAACCAGTATGTCTTAGAACCAAAAACAATCGAAGACATGAGACATCTACAAGACAACCCGCACTGGGCCCAGCCCACTTTCACTCACAAAGAGGAGGCCTGTGTCCCAACTGCAGTGGGAACATTATAGACTAATTATGCGTTAACGTCGTGCACTCACCAGTGATAGCCTAGTCAAACTCAAACTCAAACTCAAACTCAAACTCAAAGCTTTTGTTTTTGTATTTGGTCTGTTATGTATGTTTCAACATTTATTTATTTATTATGTTTTGCATAATGAACACTCAGTTTTAGGCTAGGCTTATGAGTACACGACCCTGTCAGGGCGCAGCGAGTATTATTACATTTAACTTATCTAGGTTAAATATTTGGAAGTTAGCATTATATTGCATACAATTACAATATTACATCACGAAATACTAATGGAGTACCTACTATTATGGCAGCATGGAATTAGTAAGTACCTACTATCATGGCAGCATGGAATTAGTAAGTACCTACTGTCATGGCAGCATAGAATTAGTAAGTACCTAATATCATGGCAGCATGGAATTAGTATGAACTATCCTGTACTATTAAATGAGCATTTTTTATTTTCACCAGAGCATAGCTCGGTCAACTACGATCAGATTTAAGCCACATGGACTGTGTTAGCGTTGGCCTAATACAGGTCTTTCATAGTGCAGGTGTTATTGCACAGACACCTGAGGGGCAATTCCCGTAATTTTTAAGAACGTTCGCATTATAATCTCATTCGTAAACTGTCAAAAATACAATCAATTTACCAACATTTTCGACAAGTTTGACAGATTGCGACTCAAACTCAAACTCAAAGCATTTATTTCAAATAAACCAATTACAGGCACTTTTGAATTGTCAAGGGGTCGGTCAGTCAGAAATATGATGCTAGTTGCCCATTCCAACGCGTAGTAGGTTCCTATGGAGAAGAACGGGCAAGAAACTCCACGGACACTCTTTTAAATCAGAATATTGTTACAAAATATTGGTTACATCATTCATGTTGTAATTATACATGTGAGAACAATGTGGAGAGACGTGCACGTTAAAAGCGTCCGTAATAAAGCAAAAACAATTCAAAAATTCAAATAAATTTAAAATAAGCCTTGGCAGCTAAGAGATGACCAGTCCCCACTGACGGCGCCCGTTCACGAACATGACGCATGGATCAGCACCATTTAGCTCAACCATTTTGAAGGGAACTTAATGATCCACACACACGCCATCACCAGCGAGACATTTGAGTGAGCATGACATACTCTCAGCCGCCAGGGCACATTCAATTCAATGAAAGACGTACCCAGTAAATGATAGCTTTAAAGTACATAGTGCTCACACATGTGCTATGCAATTATATAATACTATGAAATTGAATTGATACAATTTAAAGATAGTCCTACAATCTTCAGTAGCTCCAACAATATTTTCGAATGCCAATCAATTAGTTTATGCGCCTTGTGGAGCTGGACCAGCGTTGAGCCAAGCATTTTTGTCAACGATGTAATCCCCCAACTTATAATATGCTTGGCAGCATAGTGTGCGTTTTATACAAGATTTAAAATTCCTTTCATTCAATTGGAGTATGTGGGGAGGTATTTTATTGTAACATTTTAAACAGTACCCCATGAAGGTTGAGTCTACTTTGGCCAGTCTGAAACCCGGTTGAACTAATTGGTCCCTATTTCTAGTGCTATAATTGGGTCTATCACCTCTTTTACTGAAAATACTTAGATTTTTTCTAACGTACATGATGTTTTCATAGATATATTGACAAGGTACCGTCATGATGTTAATATCTTTAAACAGTTCCCTTAGAGAATCGCGTCTGCGGAGACCATATATTGCTCTGATGGCTCTTTTCTGCAGAATAAAAATAGACTCGATATCTGCAGCCCGTCCCCATAGTAGAATACCGTAAGACATGATACTATGAAAGTAACTGAAATAGACTAGCCTTGCGGTATCTACGTCAGTAAATTTACGGATTTTTCTCACAACATATGCTGCTGAACTTAGGCGTCCTGCAAGAGATGTTAAATGAGGACCCCATTGCAGCCTTGAGTCGAGCGTCATCCCCAAGAAAACAGTTTTATCGACGAATTCTAATTTCTCCCTATTCAATACTATGTCACAATCACTACTTTTAACATTCGGTAAAGCAAATCTTATGCATTTAGTTTTTTTCCCATTTAATACTAAATTATTAGCAGTGAACCAATTTTGGACTTGTAGTAGGGTGCTATTTACGTCGTCAAGATTTGATGCACGTCATTTATCTTAAAAATTAGAGAAGTATCGTCAGCAAATAACACCATTTGTGGTTGGTTTTTTAATAATTGGGGTAGATCATTAATGTATACTAAAAAGAGGAAAGGACCCAATATCGAGACTTGTGAAACACCCATTTTTACTTTTAAACCGAGTGAATTGATTCCATTAATTTGTACTTGCTGTTGTCTATCATATAAATACGATTTAACCAAACTAAGCGCAAGTTTACCTAGTCCGTAATGCTTAAGTTTCAAGAGTAAGGTTTCATGATTTACGCAGTCAAATGCTTTGGACAGATCACAAAAAATTCCTATGGCATCTTGGGCTTCCTCCCATGCTGTAAATATGTGTTTTAATAAGGTGACACCGGCGTCAGTCGTACAACGTCCCTTGGTGAACCCATATTGCTGATCGTGTAAGATATGGTTGGTGTTAAAATGATTAAGCATTTGATTGAGCATTACCTTTTCGAACACCTTGCTGAATACCGGGAGCACGGATACTGGTCTATAATTGTTGGTGTCTTTACTGTCCCCAGATTTAAAAAGTGGTATTACCTTACTGTATTTCATTAAATCCGGGAAGACTCCTTGGTCCACACACAAATTAAATATTAAAGCCAAATATGGTGCTATAGTTTCGATTATGGATGTACAAACTTTGATAGATAATCCCCATAGATCTTCGGTAAATTTGATTTTAATTTGCCGAAAAGCTTTTATAACTATCATAGGGTTTATATGTTTAAATTGAAATTCAACCGGGCAGCCTGCAACGTTCGCTCTTAATAAATCAAGTGAGACATCGGGTGAAGAATTTAAAGCTTCCGTCGTTTTAGATGGAATATCAGTAAAGAAACGTACAAATTCTTGAGTTACTTCTAAGTTAGAGCTTATGGCACCATGTGAAGTCTCCAAAGTGTACTCAGTGTTTCGTATTTTTTTTCTATTCGTTTCATTATTTATAACTTTCCAAACTGTTTTTATTTTATTTTCTGCTGATTTGATCTTGTTGCTAATATACAGGGCTTTAGCTATCTTGCAGGTATTTCTAAAAAATTTGGAATATGTAGCAACATACTTGCTAAAAGTTTCAGTTTTAATGTAAGGCTTAAGGCCATATAGCTCGAATAGTCTTTCCCTAGTTATCCTAATACCTCTAGTTGCCCAGTCACTAAATATAAAATGATGGCAAATACTTTTTGTTTTCTTTTCAAAAGTTTTATTGAATTCAGTGTCGACTACTGAAAAGAAATCCTCATATAATTGATTTGCATTGACCATATTAAGGCCCAGAATATTTAATTTATTATTTAGGGTACTATTGAATCTATTTAATTTGCCAGTTGTTATTGGTCGAAATTGTATTTGTACTTTTTGCAAAGGTGTTTTGAACTTAAAAGTTACCGTTTGTCCACTATGATCAGACGGCAAATAATTTACAATGGCTTTAGCTAAATAATCACAATCGCAGAAGACATTATCGATACAAGTAGCAGAAGTTGGAGTTATTCTAGTCGGTTCTCTAAAAATATTAAATAAATTGAACGATTTAAAAAGGCTTAGTAATCTACTGCTAAATAAATTATTTTCCAAAATATTAATATTAAAATCACCACAAATAATTGCAGCTTTGTTACTGAATGCAAGTTTCGCTAGGACATCTTCCATTATTGACTCAAATAAAGAAAAGTTCTGATAATTAGGGGGTCTGTAAACGCGCACTACAACATGCTTATCCAGCTCAACACAGGACAGTTCGATGCAATGTTCAACTGATAAACCAACTATGTCATTACGTTGCTTAAATTTTAAACAGTTTTTATCAAGATTAGAGATCCTCCACGCAGCATAGATTTACGGAAAGAACTGCCCATACTATAGTTGACATAATTAATTAGCATTTGGTCATCCTTTAACCAATGCTCAGTAAAACAAACAATATCAAACTTTGTTTTTTCTAAAAACATTTCAATTTCTAATAATTTTGAAGAAATACCTTGAATATTTTGATGAAATAATTTCAAGGCATTCTGCTCATCTCCTTTTTGGTAAAAACTTATTTTAGAGCCAGAAGACACCTTGTTGTTGTTAGTTATAAGAATATTCTTACTGGTACCTTCTGTTGTCTTACAAACTAGTTTAAATCCGGAGTTGACCCCAAGACTTCAATGTCATCACAAGGCAGTGAGCTCATAGTGAGTGAGGTACATGGAGCCTCCTTCGTACAATTTGTATAAATATTTATAGCATTTGAGCTATTAGTACTATTACTAATCATGATGGTGTTAATAACACAAGACTTCGACATACTACCTATGTCTGAGTTTATATAAAAAGCTAATAGCCGTGCTATTATGTGTCTAAAACTAACAGGCAGATACACAGTACCCCTAGTCGATTTCAGCGTTTCAACAAAAATGTTGGTGTCAAGAAATACAAACTTGTCACTATAATGACTAACTAAAAAGTGCATATGCTTATTAAGCATATGAATATAATTGTTTTGTCTATTTGGCAATCTTTCAAAATATGGGAAAGCACACAATATTATTTTACTGCAATTTAACTTTAACAACTCAGTTACACAGTCAGTAATTTCTTCTTTTTTTACATTAGAGCTATTACCTAAAAATACAGTAATGTTGGTTTTAGGATTATAAACATTTCCTGTTACTGATGCCATTATTTGTTTATAGTTAAACCCTGGCATACAATAATTTTGTGTAGAATAATGCAGGTTGTTACTAATTAATTTACCTAATCCTCTTCCTATACTATCTGAGAACATAACTGAATGATAACAATCATGACTACTAAAAGATGGACAACTAGCAATCTCAGGCTTTATCACTTGAGATAAATCTTGTACTAAACCAGATACATCTTGGTTGAGGATACAGTCTTGAGACAAACTCTCAGTCTGGGACGGGTCCTCCGTTGCCTCAGGCTGGACAGCATCAGGGTTTGAAACCTTCTGGCAAGTACACTGACACATAACTAACTCATTAGCAGCCTAGTGGTGTGACCATCGGACTGCCAAGTCATAGGTCTCGAGTTCGAACCCAAGGCACGCACCTCTGAGTTTTCGCATTCATTTGCGTATTATATAATTATCACTTGCTTCAAAAACGGTGAAGGAAAACATCGTGAGGAAACCGGCATGCCTGAGAGATATTTCTCGACGGCATGTGAAGGCAAGTCAGAGGCCCATGGGCGGCTCTGACATTAGGTTAGTCACTAACCACACAAAAAGAAGAAGAAGACTCGCCAACTCGTTTTTAGGTAGTTGCTACTTGCTAACCCTACTCGCTTCTCGCTAGTCGCGCGGTGGGACAGGTATCCTAAGCACACAAACCCCCTTTTTTTCTAATTATGTCTTCTAATTGAAAAAAGAATTTTAAGTTATAAATAATGCATCTCCTGTGATACCCCATAGGACACACAATATTATCTTGTTTCTTGATTTTCAGTTCCTTTTTTTCCGTATTTTTTTTACTTTAATTTTAATTTTAGATTTTTTTAGTTTTAGCCTTTAAAGTAAGTTTGGAACAAGACCAAACCAGTGTCATTGGTTGAAATTAGTTCAGTAGTAGGGCGGAAGCGTGAACAAACTTACTCACATAGGTACATACACATACTCAGTGAGATTCTTTACCCTTCCTCTCTGCCGTAGTTGGCACTCTGTAACACAATTCGAATCACAATCCAAGAGTTTTGAAGGATATTGCTAATCCATTGCTTCTTAAGTTTGAAAAATTCGTCTGCTCAACAACATAAATAGCGCAATGAACGTGGTTGAACTGCCAAAATGAAACCCATTACGATTCATTTTCATTTTAGGTGTGTTATGCAATTACCCGGCGGGTTAAAAGAAGGCCCTCAGACCCTTCTACCCCAGACTTTAAAAGTCAACACAGATCAACTAAAAGTGGTCGCAATCCGTCTTCCAATCTCATGATTACTCCGGTAACTCGTTGTTTTATGCCGACACGTTTGGTGGGAACGATTTATAGGGACAAGATATAAACACGGTAATGCAGGAGACACATATAAGAGATCAGCTGATTATCTTGTTTAGTGCCAGCTCAGTGATAACCTAGTTGTGTGACCGTCAGACTACCAAGTCATAGGTCTCGAGTTCGAACCCAAGGCACGCACCTCTGACTTTTCGGATTCATGTGCGTATTGTATAATTATCACTTGCTTCAAAAACGGTGAAGGAAAACATCGTGAGGAAATCGGCATGCCTGAGAGATATTTCTCGACGACATGTGGAGCCAATTCAGAAGCCCAGACACGGCGTTAGTCACTAACCGCACAAAGTGAAGAAGAAGAAGTGCCAGCGCAAACTGTGCGTCTTGTCGCTGCGTCTAGTCGTTGCAACAAGACTCAAGCGAATATCCGAGATACGAGTATGTTAGTGTTTTCATCTTGTGAGGGAATAAGAAGCCACTAGTTGCACTTGCCTTGATGCTTATCATGCGAAAGCGAAGGTGCAGAGTACGTGTTCACAGCAAGAGTGACGCTGATTTGTCGCATGCGACTGTCGTCGGGTGTGTGCGAGCACCATGCGTCTAGTATCTGCGACAAATAGTGAGAGCGTGCGACTAGACCGTCGCGACGGTCTAGTCGCACGCTCTCGCTATTTGTCGATTGCTTTTTGGCGTCGATTTGCAGAGTCGCAACGACGCGTCGTTGCGACTCTGCAAATCGACGCCAAGTAAGTGGAACATTGTACAAAATATAAGAAAATTGTCGGGCGCATGTCTGTCGTTGCGTCTAGTCGCCGATCTGTCACAGTCGCAAGTCGCATAGTTTGCGCCATGTTTAAAGTTAGGGGATGAAGTGATGAGATAAAAAAGTGAGGTTTGACAAGACATTTCAATGGGTTGAAGGTGTTTTAGTTTGTCTATGTGTCTGTGTCCCGCTTCAGAATTAAGACTTATATACCTACAGAGGAGAAAAGTATTACTCATTTAGTTTGCTCACTGCGTGTTGTTACAAGTATGGACTATTAAAATTGTTCGCCGTTCGTAAATAACTCACCAACATGAATGATGTAACCAATATTTTTGTAACAATATTTTGATTTAAAAGAGTTTCCGTGGAGTTTCTTGCCCGTTCTCCTCCATAGGAACCTACTCTCTATACTCACTTTAGCATGGGCAACTAACTTCATCTTTCTGACTGACCGACCCCTTCAAAAGTGTCTGTAATTGGTTTATTTAAGATAGGAGTACAGTATGAAGGTCTTATAATTAATATGTGGTGGCAATAGCAGTCAGTGTATCTGTCCGCCGCGGTTGGCGGCCTGTTGCACTTTGTGAGTGCACGAATCAATCTAGCCTAGCTAATTGCTAAGAACAGGTTTTGCGTGGACAGTTCCTGTTGTTTTCATATATATTTTATTTTTGTTTTTGTAATTTATATTTGATTTCTAGTTTTTTTTTTTTTTTTTTAGTTATACAAATTATGTAATAGGTATGTTGAGACTGTTTTGTACTCGCCGTCCCTTGTCCCTATATAAAGGTTCATTAGAAAACCAGCGTCAGACAGCATCTGTCTGGCATTAATGCTGAAATGAACCTTTTTGGCGCAGCCGTGAGGCACACACTACTCGTATTATTGTTAAATGTTATTGTCACTTTTTTATTTTGTATTTTGTGTTTCACGAACTGTGTCCAAATAAACATTTTTCTTTCTTTTACATGTTTTGCCATTTATGGCGTACAAAATTAGTAGCATTAGACAAACAATACAAAATTAAAAAATTCAAATAAAATAAAATACAATGTCAAAATTAAAATTAAATTAATATTACAATATCAAAAAAAAAAAAAACAATTTGAGTAAGACATACAAAAAACAAATGAATACGCACAATCAGAATTCTATACAAGCAAAATATCGTTTGAAAATTCGTCTACGCTATTTGAAAGAAATGCTTTGAGTTTGAGTTTAATTAATGACTTAGTCTAGTTAACGACTGTTACTGGTTTTCAAAACGACTATTTCCGCAGACCCTAGTTAACGACTGTTACTGGTTTTCAAAACGACTATTTCCGCAGACCCTGAATAAAATTCTAACCTATCTATCCTTCTGATAGAACTTATGCATCAAGCTTGTTCCTTCGTAGTAAAAAACCAGCGATGTGCAAGTTAGACTCGTACACGAAGGGCTCCGTACCATTTAAGATCGAGCAAACAACGGCGAAAAAAAAAAGACGTTTCTTATATTCCCTTTAATTCAATCTGCCTAGCCTTTTCCCAACTATGTTGTGGTCGGCTTCCAGTCTAACCGGATGCAGGCTGAATACCAGTATTTTACATGGAGCGACTGCCTATCTGACCTCCACAACCCAGTAACTGGGTAATACGATACCCTTGGTAAGACTGGTGTCAGACTTTCGGGCTTCTGACGACTCGTAACGACTGTCAAAGATCCACGAATGACAGCCGGGACCAACGGCTTAAGGTGCTTTCCGAGGCACGGAGGATTCTCGGTATGTAAAGATGGTCACCCATCCACTGACCAACCTTGGCAAGCGTAGCTTAACCTGATGGATCAACCAGTGCGGCTGTTGTTACTTAGCCACGAGCTCCTCCTTATATTCCCTTTAATTATTACCATTTTATTATTTGCTGTTATAGCGGCAATTAAAAAAAACAATCTGTGAACATTTCAACCGACCTACATATTATGGTTCATGAGATACAGCCCGCTGACAGACAACCGGAGGCTTAGTTATAGGATTCCGTTTGGCACCCTTTGGGTACGGAACCCTATAGACCATAACATTAGTCTTTTGAAGTGTTCTTTCACATTAGTAGACAAGCTTCAACTCAACTTTAAACTAGTTGATTTGAAGCTTCTTTACTGCTGAAAAAGAACAAAAACGCAGACCCATGTAAACCCTCTCTACATATCATACGCTGTGGTTTCAGCTTAAAACCTTTGCTGAATTCCGATTCATTCTAGGATTAATGCGGGGAACACACTGAGTTCGGATTTATCCGCGGTTGCGGATATCCCGGTGATTTGGGGCGGATATTGATGTGATATATTGATATTTAGCCGCATCTGTATTAGAGTGGAATGTGCCTGGATTATAACTGAAATTATTGTTTGAGTTATTATGGTTTTGGCGTGTCGTGGTTTGTCGGACATGTTATTAATAGGGTACTTAGCTATGGTATGCTTTGTAATAAGAAAAGGTTGGGAATGTTCCTGAATCAGTGGATCACGGGTTTAAGACCTGATTTAAAACCTAGAAAGCACCTAGTCTTAATCAATGTGAAAATATAGGAACACTATTTCTCAGAATCTTGGAGTAGAAACAAAAGTAAAGAAACACAAAAGAAAAAAATAATATTAGACACGTATTTTTTGGTTTCTCTTATTAATAAAAAAATACTTCGATAAAACGCATTAAAGTTGGGGAGTGAGGGATCACTACGTCACAACTCAGTATAAAATCTACATAGGCGTGACATCATGCCACATTTTAACTCAATGTATCGCCGTAATCTTTTATTTAATAATAGCAATGTAATAGTAGTAATAGTAAAATTATAATATATAACCATTTGCCGAATTCCCTTCGGGATTTGCCATTGACATTGTTCAAAAGAACTCTCCTTAAACTTTTACTATATAAAAAATACTATAGGTACCTACCATTAAGGAATATTTGGAGGATAAGTCGATGGAACCTATACCTGATGTAAATTTGTAATAATCATTTAGTATTAATAATCATAATGACTGTAATTGTAATAATTTTAATTGACATGAAAATGTATTTGCACGCCATATCATGGCAGGATACGCTGAAACTAAAATTACTGTAGTATCGATTGTACCATTTTCTAGCAAATAAATATTTTTGATTTGATTGATTTGATTTGAATCTTTAAAAACGTAAAAAAGAAAAAATACGTCTCAATTTTTTTTTTTTATAATCTAACTGACGGACAATAAAAATTATTTGTCACTATTACAGTCCAATTAATATAAGATCTCCTTTGTGTTATCAACTTTACAGTGCAACACTACACAGTACATCAAGCAATGTAGCTATCGCTACTAACCCTAGATACAATACTATATGAAAAACCTGTCCGAAAGATGACTGGAAGAGACCCGTTATTTCTATAATTACGAGAAATATTTAATTGATCCTTTAAAACTTATTGACCTTCTAATATGTACGCTTTTTTTCTTATAAATGTGCCTCTGTTTAACTTTCTGGCCTTTTCTTAAATTTGTTCGCAGTAACTCAGCTAGGGAACCCCGACCAAATGGCGCGTAAGCCGAGCGAGCGAAGCGGGCGGCGTCTTGGCATTGGCCGACGAGCTGTACATCTATTATTATTTTTAGTATTTTACAGTTTTAGTTGTGTTTTTTTTATAGTTTTTTTTTAATGCCTGAGAGATGTTTCTCAACGGCATATGAAGCCAAGTCAGAGGCCCAAGGGCAGCTTTAGAACTCTGATACCAGGTTAGTCACTAACCACACGAAAAGAAGAGAAGTATTTTATATTTTAGGACAACAAAATGGGAATTATTTGAGGCTCACAAAAAGAAGTACATTTATTTTATTAGAGTGTTAATTCATATTTTAGGATATGTCAGATAGTTAATTGACTCAAGCGTGACACAGAAAGATTTCACCATAGTACCTAAAAACTTGCAAACTGTGAATGGTAAGTTTCCAAGCTATCTCATGTGGCCCATCAGCATTTACCATGTCTTTCAGTCAAACGAAATACAAACCGTACTAAACCACCATTTTTACTTCACAGCCTCTTCCAGTAATTCATCTAATTCTCTGTTATCTCTAAAGACGGTCCATTGAATCCGACACAGAATATCGATCCCGCAAATCCACGTTTAAACTTGCTCATGCAGGTTCTGCCCTTTCAGAGGAACCGGACCTTCAGGAGGAATATATTAATTGCCATATATTTTAAAGCCGGCAGGCCCCGTGAAAACGGCCCTGATTTGTAGGTCGTAGGTTCGAACCCAGCCAGGTACTTTACTTTGTGTAAATTATTTCATCCTGCTCTCAAAACGGAGAAGGAAAACATCGTGAGGAAACCGCCATGTACTAAAACCAATATTCGAAGACATGTGACATCTACCAACCCGTACTGGGCCCGCGTGGTGGATTCCACTCACAGAGAGGAAGTCTCGTGTCCCAGCAGTGGGAACATTATAGGCTGATTATGCTATACAATGCTATGCTATGAAAGAAAAGAAAGAAAGAAAGAAAAGAAAGAAAGAAAAGAAAGAAAGAAAAGAAAGAAAGAAAAGAAAGAAAGAAAAGAAAGAAAATACGTTTTTTTGCGGAACATATGACGCAAGGAAAGAACAAAACACGAAAATAAACAATTTGGGGGAAAATATTCACACAAAACGGCCATCGCTCAGCATAATGCTGCGACCCTATGCGAGACAGAGCCCCAGCGCTGGTTTTCAGTGACAGCCGGAACAGCAATGCGGCTATGCGAATATTTTAAATGCCAAAGTATGTCTGTTGGTTTTTCCTTCATTTACGCATCAAAGAAGTACCGGATCGATGTTATTTTTTACACAGAGATAATGAGAATGACATAGACTTTTCTATATCCCGGAAAATTTTGATATACGGAAACCAAACCGTGGGAAATAACTAGTAGTTCCCATTGTCCCATTGAAATTTATGGATTTTTATGAAAAATCAAAGCATTGGAGCTATCTCAAATACAGCCCTGCAAAACCCATTTTTTTGTACAGGCTACGCATAAGTATTACTAAATCCTAAAAAAAAAAATATCCGTTGGCTAGTTTTTGAGTTCTAAGGTGGCTCCTCAATTCAGACGTCTGGATTGAGGAGCCACCTTTAATGTCGTATAACTTGTTAAGGGTTTTACTACAAATTCCAGGATCCGGCCTACAAAATCGGCTAATTTACTGCTAAATATTGGTAGTACCCTCGTTCAAATAAGAGACATGGCTCCTCAATCCAGACGGACACCCCGTAATCTGTGTCGCGTCCCGTATTTGTAAAAAAGAATATATAACAATAAATTAACGGGGACAACGTACGGGGACAACAGGAAGTAATTTTAATTATTTTATTAAGTTCCCTTGGACATGGCCTACGGGGAAAACGGGAATACACGATAATATTCGGTCGGTCCAGCATGAAATAAAAAGAAAGAAAAATTAGTTTATTTGTCACAGACATACGTGCATAAAAAAATAAAAACAAACTCGAGTAGATGACGACAACATAACGATACCAATACAATAACAATACAATAACAAGCACAAAACAGAAGTATTCGGCAGCTGCTGGCACGTCATGATTGTAACAAGAAGGCTTCCACTCAGCATGATGCTGTGCTATGGAGACTCACAGTACGACGTACGGAAAACAAATCAGGTTTAAAGAATTATACATAAATATAAAATAAAATAAACATCATTCTTCTATTTATCTCGAAATAACCGCATTTAAATATCCTATTAATTTATTATCATGTTTTAGATACATGTTAACCATCTTTCAAAAATAAGCTTGATATTTATATTCCTTTCATACCACTCCGAATGCCATAGAAAAATAATGAATGGTTTAGTCTCACGAGTTTAAATATAATAAACCTTATTTATAGTAATGTGAAAACATTTGAATATATAAAAATCGTTCGGTATTCGTTGCGGTGCTCAAAATTTAAATATTAACATAAGCCGCCGCTGCTGAAGAAATGTAGTGGGCTTATTCTGTTGCTATATTATTAGGTGTATTAATTTCCAAGTGAACTTTTCCTTTCTCCTTTCTTTTTCGTGTGGTTAGTGACTAACCTGGTGTCAAAGTTTTTATGCCGCCCATGGGCCTCTGACTTGGCTTCACATGCCGTCGAGAAATATCTCTAAGGCATTCGATTTCCCTGCCGGGGTCGCGGAAAAGTCCGAAAGAGATATCGTGGCCCTGGCAAAGTACAGGCAACTGAAGGAACACGGGTGGGTTTTAGTCAGTAAGAGTCTGACACGCCCTCCCGCACCGCCCAGAGCGGGAGAAGTTATTTGATAATTTCCAACCCAAACAAAAAGGCATTCGATTTCCTTCACCGTTTTTTAAGCAAGTGATAATTATACAAGAAATAGAAATAGAAATATCATTTATTTGCTAAAAACATGGTATAAAAGATGGTAATGTTAATAAAGTGAACAAACATGTTTTGCTTAATAGATATAAGCGTGCAAATTTTGCATGCATAACGAAACAATCAGTCATCATGCGATTTTATGTTCCAGGAACTCCCTAACACTGTAATAAAAACTATTGGCAGATAGCCATTTGTCTAATTTAATTTTGAACAATCTTATATTTAATGTTTTCAACTCATTTGGTATTCTATTGTATACCTGGACAAACATAAACATGCAGCTTTTATTATATTTCGCAAGCCTTGGGAGGACATCTAACACAAGCCTGTAGGGGTCGCGCTTATGAATCTGAAAAGTCACGAGGTCTTAGGTTCGAACTCGAGACCTATGACTTGGCAGTCCGACGATCACACCACCACTAGGCTATCACTGCTGATTATCTTTCCTTTTAACGCGATTTAACCCAGGACCTCATTCTCCAAAAGCACTACTGCTGAGCCTGAGGTTCTGGGTTCGATTCCCAGGTCGGGCAAAGTGTTATTGGGTTTTTCATCAGGAATTTCTCAGTGGCAGTCCAGTCTGGATTTGTGCCTGGTTGATAGCTATAGGCTCGCCTCCTATTATGTGAGACATATTTCTTCTTCTTCTTTTTCGTGTGGTTTGTGACTAACTTCGTGTCAGAATTTTAAAGCCGCCCATGGTCATCTGACTTGGCCTCACATGCCGTTGAGAAATATCTCTCCGGCATGCCTCACGATGTTTTCCTTCGCAGTTTTTGAAGCAAGTGATAATAAAATTATGCAAGTGATATTATGCGTGAGGTTTTTTACTAGCCTACCCTGTCCCACTCCTGGGCAAAGGCCTCCCTCCACTCCTTCCATCGTTCGCGAGCTCGCGCGTCCGTCTTCCAGTTTTGACGGAACCTATCCAGTTCATCCCGCCATCTCCTACGTCACCTCGCCTCACTGTCTCAGGGCACTCAAACATAACTGGACCTCATGCTCTCCAGTAGCGCTTGCGACCATTAGACCAACCAACGAGGTAATCACTAAAAAGTTCTTACGAAGAAAACACTTGAACCCCTATCCCTCTCAAGAAACCTCAGCGAAATAAAATGGATGTTTATTCAGTCCGCTCTAGAATACGTCTGCACTGAACACGCTCTACATTTCACATGTACACATACATTATGCAATACATACAGATTCCGTCGTATACCAGGTTAGATAGCAGATGAATTGGGGGTTATTTTTACCTATTAGGGAGCGTTCTTTTATCCATTTTAAGATACAATTCTTAAATAGACCGCCGACGGCAGCATAGACAAAGAAGACGCTATGGTTTTGATTCCGAACGAAACGTCACATCTACGACGATAGCGGCACTTCTCTTTATTTTGGAGTTTCGTAAAACTGACACTAAGGCCTGTATTACAGAATCTCACTCAAAACTCAAGCATTACTTGAAACTCGTTTAAAGCCTTTTGTTTGGTTGAAACTATTTTAAGTAATGCTTGAGTATTGAGTGAGATTCTGTAATACGGGTCTAAGTGACAGGCACTGACAGTAGTCTGTAGTGCTGTTCTGTAAAAATCTCTGCATGAAAATTTTGGTGAAGTGGGTTTCAATAGAGATGTTAATCCCTAAATTCCCTTGCGTCAGGTAGGATGACAGTTTACTTCAAGCTCACTTCGCCAAAATTTTCTCGTTGAGATTTATACAGAACAGACCTGCTGGTATAGCCGTCTGCAGTTTTCAAACAGATTCCTTTCACACATGCGGGTGCATGTCACCTTTTCGAACTGTAGTTTTCATTTAAAAATAATAAGATGCGAGTAAAAATTCAACCAATATTAAAATGTATTCCTTGACTTTATGGTCTCTTCCAAAAGTATTTGATGAAAATGTAAGCAAATAAATCGGAAAACGTACCTGTGTGTGCCGATTTGAAGGGTAACAAAAATGCTTGGTGCTTTGATTAGATTATTTGTATACCTAAACCCGAAATTCTAATTTTAAATCACCTCAAAGATATCATTTGAGAAGTTGAGGTTAGTTTTATAACTTCAATTATTTTCGTCGATAATTTTTCAATGACAATTTAATGATATTATTTATACAATAATTGTTGGAAAAAGTGGTGAGTTATAAAGTTGAAACCTTCTTAATTCAGATGAAGGTGCAACCAATTCCCTTTAGTAAGTGATTGCATAGGAATTTAACCTAAACAAGTTTTGTTTACACTTTCGTCAGATAGTTTTGGAACAGACACTATATACTGCTTCCATGTTAGTGCAGTATGTCGCAGCACTATACACTATTCAGCACTATAGTCGGGTCCGTAGTCCGTAGACACTAGGGATTTCCTCAAATCCTGGTCTAAGCTTTGTTAAACTGTCTCCTCGCCTTGCTGTATCCAGTGTTTGCAAATATAATAGTACTATATAATGACTTTGTGTACAACAAAGTCATGATATAGTACAACTGCGTTTACTTTTTAACCGACTTCCAAAAAAGGAGGAGGTTATGCATTCAGCGATTAATCTTCTTTTTTTTTCATCTTCCTACCGATTTCTCCTTGATTACTGATCTCATTTACGTGATTATTTTTCATTTAGTAGAGAAAACGCTCAAGGTGGTCCCATATTAATAAAATTTTGGGCATTTTTGACCCGGTACCTCAAAGTACGCGTCCATTATTGAAATGTGGTTTGTTTTGAAGGTTTAGGGTTAACATTTCACGGAATGTGTTTATTTTAATCCAAAAGCTTGGGGAAAAAAGTTACGTGGTTCAACGCAAAAACTTGTATTTTTCCCACTTATTGATTTTCAATCATTAACTACTAACTGCGATACGGTCGCTGGTGCTCGTAAAGCGCAATCCTCATTGCAGTACAGTTTAGAGGCCCTTTCTTTCATACAATAAGCCCAATACCGGTTTTATGGACTTGGGTTTAACCTTACGATTGGTGTTAAATCACTATTTTTACCCAACTACGGCAAAGCCAAAAGGAAAGGTCAAATCAAAAGTCATTTATTCAAACTAGGCTGAGAATCAGCACTTTTCGAACGTCAAAATTACATAAGACAGTCCCCCAAAACGCCCACCCTTCACCACTTCCTAGTGCATTAGCTGGGAAGAAGAAGTGGCGCAACAAACTCCCCAGCAGCACAGCTGTCTGTTCAGTTAGAAGAACAAAAAAAAAAAGATTCTATATAATAGTATTCAAAATAATTTACATTACGCAACACAAAACATAATTCAAATCATTAGCCATATGTTAGCTAGCACACGCCAATATACCAAACAAAATCATCGAGAACTATACTCAGGCCGAAATAAAAAAACTAAACGTAAACAGAATTTAATATCTAAATAAAAAAGCATCCAGGCATAAAGGGCGTGCCCGCTTACATATAGTTGTAACTGGAAGTTATAAATGATAAACTAGGACCATCGATGTAAGATAAATAAACAAAGAGTTAATTACTAATAACATCAAATAATATGATCAATTGTCGAGGTCACTAGCTAACCACATATTGCAATACAACTCATTAAAAAAAAACAGTGTGATGAGTAGATTTTGTCAACAATAAATTAAAGTTAAAATAACTTGACTTTGGGCAAAATCTTTTCGGTAAAACGGTAGGATCCCTAACATAACACTAACACTCTCGATGTGTGTATCAAAGTCAAATAAAATAAACAATTATAAAAACTCATATAACTTGTCAGTACGTAAGCTGGAGAAAGAACACAAATGGGTTATGATTGAATCCTGGAGGACAAGACGTGGGAGGCTGAACCAGAATGGACCCCAACGGATCAAGACTGGTCAAGAGCCCGCAATCAAGATATCCAGCCAGCGGGCAAGACTCACTCCGCCTGATAGACGGCCGTCTATCAGGTGGAGTGTGTGGGCATCATACAAGCGGTCCACGCCCTAAAAGCCAGGAGAGTTACGGACACACACATACGATTACTCTCCGACAGCGCCTCAGTTCTTCAATCCTTACGGAAAAAACATACCTCAAAGCTGACACTAGAATTTCACAATGCACTAGAACCAATAACGGTATCTAGCCACAACACGATGACACTGCAATGGATAAAAGGACACAGCGGTTCGCTAGGTAACGACGCTGCTGACGAACTTGCTAGAGGAGGATCCAGCACGGCAGTCTGTGGACCCGAGCCTATCGTAACTATCCTAACTCCCTAAAAATAATGTAGGTACGTAATCATTTTCAGGTTTATTCGGGGATTACTCATAAACTAGTATTTTTATAAATGGGTGCTTGGAATAACGCGGGAGAGACTGCGGGGAACAAGATATAAAAGCTCCTAAACATTCTTATACCTTTTTAGGAAGATCTTTGTGCATTTTTGTAAGCATTTTATATATTTAGAAGGATATGGATATACGAAAATTCGATTTTTTTATATTAATTTTTATTTTGCTAACAATAACACTTTCCCATACTTTTGAGGAATGCGACTCATCTCATTGAGTAGTATACATAGTCTTTAACATACTCCGATTAGTTTTGTTAGTGGTTGCTGGTGGGTCACCGGTTCGAATAAAATGCCCACCTTTGCGTGTGAAGTTTTTGAGATATCTTCAAATATTGATGATGTTGTCATCACAATGTAAGGAGTGTTAGGTACATGAATTTATTAGTGTGAGGCAACTAAAATCGAATAAAAAATAACGGACTTAAAAAGCGGTCTTTGATTTTGATTATTAAGAGGCCACCGACTTCCGAAACTAACATTATTTTTCACTTTTTAGTTGATTTTTATTTGGGGTTCCGTACCTCAAAAGGAAAAAAACGCAGCCCGTGTAGCATCACTCATGTGTCTGGCTGGGTGTCTGTCTGTCAATTGCTTAATAATTAATTTTCCTGACTCACTGGCGTATCTAGGAATAAATAGATTCTAGGAATTTTCATCTTTTTAGACGTAAAAAAAAAGTTGTCGTCGGACTTTTTTCAATTTGGCTGGCAGCCAAGTTAAACGTACAAATTAGATCCTTTGTAGCCTGTTAGAGTAGTCTATTTCTTTTTTTTGTCCAAAGTCAGCGCTAAAAGTTTCAATAAATTGTTTTGCACAACATTTTTTTTTGCTGTTTGCTTCGTTCAGTAGTTTCTTTCGAAAATATTACCTTGCATTCTGTAGATTCTAATTTGTTATTAAAATTATGAACTAGCGACCCACCCCGCAAAGATGCAATTGTGACATGTCGAAACATCAAGATTTCAGAGCGAAATCCTAAATATTAATTTATTTGGGGCTGACATGGCCTGTTATTGATACAACTCCCTAATAAATAAAGACAAAAAAAAAATAAAAAAAATACACAAACATTCCGGGATAAATTCTCTAAATTATGGCGAAAACTGCATCAAAATCCGTTCGTAGTTTAAAAGAATAACGTGCTCACACATACGCACACAAAAAGCGACTTTAATTTATAACATGATTTACGTTGTAAGAGGTGCACCGTATTGTAGTTGGAGCTGTATTAACTACGGCAAATGGTAAATAAACATCATGATTTTATTAAAACACTAGCTTGTAATCATGGCGTTGTATAATACATTAATATATTAAAATTAATAAAGTAATATCATTGTTTTGTCAAGTCGTAAGAACCAGAAAAAAAAATGTAAGTATATTTATAAATATATTTTATGTCCAGAAAATCACTGTCCATTCCAAGGTTGCCTGGAAGTGATCGCAGTAAGCGATAAGGCCGCCCATTGTATATTTTGTAGTGTATTACTTTTTCTTTATGTAATGTTTAATCTGGTGTACAATAAAGTATATATAAATAAATAAATAAATAAATAAGAACCGTGCGAAGCAGGGGCGGGTCACTAGTCTACACTAATATTATAAAGAGAAGAAAAAAAGATTTGTATATTTTTGTTTATAATGTATAAACTCAAAAACTACTAGACCAATTTTAAAAAATCTATCACCAGTCGCATGCTATATTATCACTAAGTAAAATGGCTATAATTTATAAATATATCACGCGGGCGAAAGTGCTGGCGGAAGCTAGTTGGGAATAAAACTCAAACTTCTATACGGTTCACCAATTTCAATGTAAATATTACAAAATGCAATCTCCCTAAAGTTCTAATCTCGTAAACGTATGACATTCAGGTTTGAATTTACATTCCTCTGCAATAAGATAATACAAGGACGAAACGTTGCATTGTAGAGGTACTCTCTGTGTAATCTAATACATAGAGAGGACAGTCACGAGCACAAATCCTAACTTTAATATTATAAATGCGAAAGTGAGTTTGTTTGTTACGCTTTCAAGCTAAAACGTCTGAGCGGATTTGGATGAAATTTGGCACTTTGGCTATGACTTGGAATTGGGTTAGGACATAGGATACATTTTCATAGGATATTGTCACGGAATTGAGATTTATGCGGGTGAAACCACAGGGCGCAACATGTATGTATGTAATGTCACCCTTAAGCATGTGCCCGCCCGTATTTTTCTGAATATTCATGACAAATTATCGAAAATAAACTTAAAAGGGGGTCTATCTTTATTTATTTTTTATTTATTTTTTCTGTATCCCGCTATGATTTTATGGACTGACTTGTGTTTTTAAAAATAAATTCTATTTTTTTTTTTTTTTAATGTTTTCACCACCGTTTTTTTTTTCATAGTCGACTATTATTATAGAAAAATATTAGTTAATCCTATAAAATAACTCATAAGCTTTTAGGAATAATAAACAGAATCCAAATCGAGCCAATAACATAGGAGATAAATGGCAAACTCTACAATTTTTTTTTTAATATGAATAACATGAAAAATATTAAAGATAGACCCCCCTTTTAAAGTTAATACTCGATAATTTTTTAAGACTATTCAGAAAAATACTGGCGGGCACATGTCTATGGGCGACATTGTATACTTAGCAAAATTCAAAAGCGATTTTTCTTACAATAATGTTGCAACTTACAACGATAAGACCTATTCCATAGTATGGGGTTAACATGTTCATAACAACACAAAATTACAATCAATGCAGTAGGAGAAAATAACTTTTAAAGTGGTTAAATGTATACTTTGTGCCCGTCTTCTTCTTCTTTTCGTGTGGTTAGTGACTAACCTGGTGCCAGAGTTTTAAAACCGCCAAAGGGCCTCTAAAAAAAAAAAAAACCACCTAATGGCCTCTGACTTGGGCACGCCACAATTGCGGCGATTAGTCCACTCTTTGAGGAGTGGCTAGAGAGGCGCCACGGCGTCCTCACCTTCCGCCTGACGCAGGTCCTCACCGGACACGGCTGTTTCGGGAGGTTCCTGTTCCGAATAAGGCGGGAGGAAACGACCGGGTGTCACCACTGTGCGGATTGCCCGGAGGACACGGTGGAGCATACGGTGGAGGTCTGCCCTGCTTGGGCGGAGCACCGCCGTGTCCTCACGGAGGCGATCGGCGGTGGCGATCTCTCGCGTTCGGCCCTTGTTTAGGCCATGCTCCGGAGCGAGAGTGCATGGGAAGCCGTCACTTCCTTCTGCGAAGCAGTAATGCTCGCGAAGGAGGAGGCGGAGCGCGCGAGGGAAATGCAAGATGCGCGCCCTCGCGCCCCTAGTCGCCGCAGGAGACGCCCCGGGCGTCGGGAGTCGCGAGCCGACTTCCGCCACCGTAGGCGCGTCGCCGTCCGATTAGGACCAGGCCCGGGTCGACGGCGCGTTGTGTTTCACGCGCGCCTCAAAGAGATGTCAGCACCAACTGACGGGGTCCTTAAGGGCCAATGTCTGCCAGGGTTGCGAGTCCGGCAACGGAAGGAACACGGGTGGGTTTTAGTCAGTAAAAGTCTGACACTCCCTCTCGCTTCGCCCAGAGCGGGAGAAGTCATTTGATGATTTCCCATCCACAAAAAAAAAAAAGAAAGGGCCCCTCACTTGGCTTCACATGCTGTCGAGCAATCAAAATCAAAATATTTTATTTCACATAAACCTACAAGGGCACTTATGAAATGTCAGAAGCTAGGTGCACGGTTCCAATTGGTCGTTTCCTATGGAGAAGAGCCGGCAAGAAACTCCACGGTTACTCTTTTAAAAGTATATGGTTTTACAGTGTTATAAGGTATGAGAGGACAGTGTAGGCCTATCCACAAATACCAGGTACTTAGCAAAATATAAAATAATCAATATCTCTCATAGATGGCGGTATCGTCACGATGTTTTCCTTCACCATTTTTGAAGCAAGTGATAATTATACAATACGCACATGAATCTGAAAAGTCAGAGGTGTGTGGCTTGGGTTCGAAATCGAGACCAATGACATGGCAGTCTGACGCACAGTCACACCACTAGGCTGCTAGAGTGCCCGTGACTGTACCTTTATACTCTCTACTCCATAGAGTAGTTGTACTCTAACATTGTACTACTTATCTTAATAGAATGTTTCTCTGAGGACTGACCTAGAAGTCGGAATGTAGTCTTCATATTTTAACCGACTTCCGAGAAAACAATGGAGGTTTTAGGTTTTTTTTAAATAAGTTTATTTATTTTTACTCACAATGGCTTTGGACTAACAATTAATTAACAGTTTAGATCTATAAAAATTCACATAGAAAAACCTGTATTACAGGTCACCAGGCCCCACTTAGTGGCATCATAGAAATAAACAGGCAGGTAACATGTATTTCTACAAACAATTAAATAAAAAAATTAAAAGAATTAAAAAGAAAACAATAAAAGAAAATAACATAACAATTGCTTAATACTAACTTAATACTATGATCATCTCATTTATTAATAGACTTGCTTCCGCTCGCGACTGTGTTCACGTGGAAGTCGTAAGACATCACAATATACTACAATAACAGCCACATTTTTATAAAACTTCCCTGTATACTATGTACGTTTGTAGTTTTATTCTCAACAGCCAAAATATACAGAGAGTCAGGACTGGTGAGGCGGAAGCAAGCGACGTACAGTTGTCGGTGTGAGAAGCAGCTTGTCCTGAGGTCGACACCCGCAGCCTTCAGTGTCTACCCCTGTGACTTGTTGATATTATAATAAACTGGTTCAAAGATTATTTTATTTAACTCTAAAATATTTTATAGGAATACTTTCAGGAGTTAAAACTATTTACATGGGCGCCATTTAATTGCCTGCAATTTAAATTCAATAACTCGAAGAATAACGTTAATATTATTTACTTTTATATATTTTGCCAATTTTAATGTTAAATTTTGTAGTTAAATGTTTTGTAATGTTATTTGTTATATTATATTCGTATATTTATGTATATTTATTTGAGCTTATATTTATATATAATTAGGTATTTAAATTATATTTATAGTTTGCAATACATGTAATGTGTATGTTTATATTTAAATAAATTTTTATCCAAAAAATTTCGTAATTGCAACTACCACTATTTGTTTCTACATCACTGTTAGAAAATGCCCATGGCTTTAAGTCCGCCTCTGTAAATTTCCGAGCTTGAAGTATTAAATCAATATATCGTATAACTTTCAACATAGCTTCTCATTATTGTGTTGAACGCGGGCAACTAAATACCTTCGTTAAAATTGGATTTTACCTGTTGCTTTTTAGTTAAGCAATGAACGGTACAGCATTATTGTATTGACGATGACACTCCTAAACTCTGTTTATTAAAACAAGTCAATTCATTGGACCATTTGTGAACGATGAAATACTCAACTTCCAACTTTTTGTTGGACGGAAACCCGACACTGGAATGTATGAAACATGGATAAGCTTATCTTTTTCAACTCAATTATTTTCCCTTTATTCTGGGGTCGGCTTTCAGTCCTGCGAAAAACCAACTGCAGTAGTATTTAACCATCTTGAACAAACAACTAGCTTTCAAGATACGTGAGTCGTTATTATGTGATCATCCGACCTGCTGCAGCTCTACATACCTATCTTTGGTTCCAATGATCGATCATTAAGATATTTCTGTTTTCAATCAGACTGTGTCCTTAAGAAGTCAAAGGGTTCTTATGTGCAAAAACTTTTTACAGAAACAAAAATATGCGACTTCCAAAAAAAACACTACGAAGTGAAAAATAACTTTAATTTCGGAAGTCGGTGTCTTTGGTTTTGAATTTTCGTTCTTTGCCACCGATTTCCGAAATTACAGTAATTTTTCAATTTGCAGTGTTTTTTTTTTGGAGGTCGGTTGTTTTTAATTTTGTAAAAAGTTTTTATTTTTCACTTTTTAGCTGTGATACCTACCCCACACAAATTCGAATACCCCTACCTGGTATGTAAATAACAGTGACACAAATACATATTATAGAAACTAACTCAAAAACTATCCAAGCAAAGTTAATAAAATTTATACGGGACCACCTCGAGAGCATACCCTTTCAAACAAGAATTTTAAAATTTGGTCCACAATTGACGGAGAAATCGGTGGACATAAATAAAAACAATAAAAAAAAAATACATACACTATGAACATAGAACATCCACCTTTTCGAAAGTCGGTTAAAAAGTCACCAGTCGTCGCATCAGTCACCGTGCTTATTTTCTGATGATGATATAGCCTCGATACTCCACAGTCTACGTGGCAGTCCCAACACTATCCTGAAATGAATAGCCGCCCGGGCAGACAGCCCGCTAGTGTTGGCGATTAAAAACCGTACCCGTTTTGTTTTATACTCCATAGGTTTACGTAGTTATATAAAGCTATACCGCTATACGCCGTATATATATGCAATAACTATATAAAGCTAAACAAAAAAAAACACGTGACGGTCTATTCTAATTCTATTTTTCCATATGGCAATGGTGCCGATGTCGACAATTCTGCCAATGTCAATGTGTGGAGAAAACGTGCGGAGGGAAACAAAAAAAAACAATTTTGTGATGGAAGTAAAATTAAAAACACGTGACGGTCAAGTAACCGACTAAACGTATTATCTGTCACTTCAGTTGTCATGCTACGTCACAGTTGTACTCTTCAATTTAGCAACGTTATAATTCGTTGACGTTTAGAGTTTGGGCTGTTTACAAAAATGTGCTCAAGTATTTAAATCTACGACGAGTAGGTTAAGAATAAATGATACAGTTTAGTATAAGTTTAAAAGGGGGAACTTGTAAAATCTAAAATAAATTTAATTTGGTTTTATAGTATTTTTTAAACAAGCCGCTCGTGGCTAAGTAATAACTGCCGCACGGGTCGATCCATTAGGTTAAGCTACGCTTGCCATGGTTGCTCTGTGAATGGGTGACCATCTTTACATACCGAAATTTCTTCGTGCCTCGGAAATCACGTTAAGCCGTTGGTCCCGGCTGTCATTCGTGGATCTTTGACAGTCGTTACAGGTCGTCAGAAGCCCAAAAGTCTGACTGGTTGTCTTACCAAGGGGTATCGTATTACCCAGTTACTGAGTTGTGGAAGTCAGATAGGCAGTCGCTAAATGTAAAATACTGGTATTCAGCTGCATCCGGTTAGACTGGAAGCCGATCCCAATATAGTTGAGAAAAGGCTAAGCAGATTGAGTATTTTTAAACAAGAATTATCATCTATAAAAACCCTTTCTACGATTTTTTTATTATTATTTAACTACCTGGAGTATAGTTATTTTAAGTACTGACATAGTCTAAGCTATTTTGTTACTAACGCTATAGATAGACCATTGTAGTCTGAATAAATAAAGATTGATTGATAATTATAAGGACTAGAAACTCTTTTAGATAGCACCTCAAATTCAAAGTTTTCTAAAGATTATCTCTTATTTGAAATCAACCTCCACTAAAAGTAGTGTACAGTACAACTATTTTATTAATTTCCCTCGGGAATCATCGCATTTCTGAATATAAACAGCTTTGCTCCCATTTTTTTATAAATTAAGTTAAAAGAGTATTAACAACTCTATATAATTCCAAGTCGATTGAGAGCGTCCGGTTTGCAACAAGTGCAAAGGGCAAATGATAACTGACGAAACACGAAGTTCGCCGAGGGAGATTATTAAAATAGTTGTACTGTATATTGCTTTTATAGTTTTTCAAACTCAAACTCAAAGCATTTATTTCAAATAAACCAATTACAGGCACTTTTGAATTGTCAAGGGGTCGGTCAGTCAGAAATATGAAGCTAGTTGCCCATTCCAACGCGTAGTAGGTTCCTATGGAGAAGAACGGGCAAGAAACTCCACGGAAACTCTTTTAAATCAGAATATTGTTACAAAATATTGGTGACATCATTCATGTTGTAATTATACATGTGAGAACAATGTAGAGAGACGTGCACGTTAAAAGCGTCCGTAATAAAGAAAAAAAACAATTAAAAAATTAAAATAAATTCAAAATAAGCCTTGGCAGCTAAGAGATGACCAGTCCCCACTGACGGCACCCGTTCACGAACATGACGCATGGATCAGCACCATTTAGCTCAACCATTTTGATGGGAACTTTATGATCCAACACACACGCCACCACCAGCGAGACATTTGAGTGAGCATGACATACTCTCAGCCGCAAGGGCACATTTAGGTCAATGAAAGACGTAGGTACCCAGTAAATGGTAGCTTTAAAGTAGGTACATAGTGCTCACACATGTGCTATGCAATTATATAATACTATGAAATTGAATTTATACAATCTAAAGATAGTCCTACAATCTTCAGCAGCTCCAAAAATATTTTCGAATGCCAATCAATTAGTTTATGCGCCTTGTGGAGCTGGACCAGCGTTGAGCCAAGCATTTTTGTCAACGATGTAATCCCCCAACTTATAATATGCTTGGCAGCATAGTGTGCGTTTTATACAAGATTTAAAATTCCTTTCATTCAATTGGAGTATGTGGGGAGGTATTTTATTGTAACATTTTAAACAGTACCCCATGAAGGTTGAGTCCGAACCCGGTTGAACTAATTGTTCCCTATTTCTAGTGCTATAATTGTGTCTATCACCTATTTTACTGAAAAGACTTATATTTTTCCTAACGTACATGATGTTTTCATAGATATATTGACGAGGTACCGTCATGATGTTAATATCTTTAAACAGTTCCCTTAGAGAATCGCGTCTGCGGAGACCATATATTGCTCTGATGGCTTTTTTCTGCAGAATAAAAATAGACTCGATATCTGCAGCCCGTCCCCATAGTAGAATACCGTAAGACATGATACTATGAAAGTAACTGAAATAGACTAGCCTCGCGGTATCTACGTCAGTAAATTGACGGATTTTTCTTACAGCATATGCTGCTGAACTTAGGCGTCCTGCAAGAGATGTTAAATGAGGACCCCATTGCAGCCTTGAGTCGAGCGTTATCCCCAAGAAAACAGTTTTATCGACGAATTCTAATTTCTCCCTATTCAATACTATGTCACAATCACTACTTTTAACATTCGGTAAAGCAAATCTTATGCATTTAGTTTTTTTCCCATTTAATACTAAATTATTAGCAGTGAACCAATTTTGGACTTGTAGTAGGGCGTTATTTACGTCGTCAAGATTTGATGCACGTCTATTTATCTTAAAAATTAGAGAAGTATCGTCAGCAAATAACACCATTTGTGGTTGGTTTTTTAATAAATGGGGTAGATCATTAATATATACTAAAAAGAGGAAAGGACCCAATATCGAGCCTTGTGGAACACCCATTTTTACTTTTAAACCGAGTGAATTGATTCCATTAATTTGTACTTGCTGTTGTCTATCATTTAAATAAGATTTTACCAAACTAAGCGCAAGTTTACCTAGTCCGTAATGCTTAAGTTTCAAGAGTAAGGTTTCATGATTTACGCAGTCAAATGCTTTGGACAGATCACAAAAAAATCCTATGGCATCTTGTGCCTCCTCCCACGCTGTGAATCAGTGTTTTAATAAGGTGACACCGGCGTCAGTCGTACAACGTCCTTTGGTGAACCCATATTGCTGATCGTGTAAGATATGGTTGGTGTTAAAATGATTAAGCATTTGATTGAGCATTACCTTTTCGAACACCTTGCTGAATACCGGCAGCACGGATACTGGTCTATAATTGTTGGTATCTTTACTGTCCCCAGATTTAAAAAGTGGAATCACCTTACTGTATTTCATTAAATCCGGGAAGACTCCTTGGTCCACACACAAATTAAATATTAAAGCCAAATATGGTGCTATAGTTTCAATTATGGATGTACAAACTTTGATAGATAATCCCCATAGATCTTCGGTCAATTTTATTTTAATTTGCCGAAATGCTTTTATAACTATCATAGGGTTTATATGTTTAAATTCAAATTCAACCGGGCAGCCTGCAACGTTCGCTCTTAATAAATAAAGTGAGACATCGGGTGAAGAATTTAAAGCTTCCGTCGTTTTAGATGGAATATCAGTAAAGAAACGTA
The DNA here is from genome assembly GCA_916701695.1 of Agrochola macilenta. Lineage (NCBI taxonomy): Eukaryota > Metazoa > Arthropoda > Insecta > Lepidoptera > Noctuidae > Agrochola > Agrochola macilenta. The sequence goes on from OU753576.1 coordinate 3,014,387, forward strand.
CAAATTCTTGAGCTACTTCTAAGTTAGAGCATATGGCACCATGTGAAGTCTCCAAAGTGTACTCAGTGTTTCGTATTTTTTTCCTATTCGTTTCATTATTTATAACTTTCCAAACTGTTTTTATTTTATTTTCTGCTGATTTGATCTTGTTGCTAATATACAGGGCTTTAGCTATCTTGCAGGTATTTCTAAAAATTTTGGAATATGTAGCAACATACTTGTTGAAAGTTTCAGTTTTAATGTAAGGCTTAAGGCCATACAGTTCGAACAGTCTTTCCCTACTTATCCTAATACCTCTAGTTGCCCAGTCACTAAATATAAAATGAGGGCTAATATTTTTTGTTTTCTTTTCAAAAGTTTTATTGAATTCAGTGTCGACTAAAGGGTTTTAGGGTTCCGTACCTCAAAAGGAAAAAAACGGAACCCTTAGGATCACTAGTGTCTTGTGTCTGTCCGTCTGTCACAGCCAATTTGCTCCGAATGTAATGAACCGATTTAGTTAAAATTTGGTACACATTTATATATTTATGTGACCCAACACGGACGTGTAAGGTAAATAAATGAATTTTGAATTTTGGGGTTACGTTTGGGGGCAAATATGAAAATAAAAATAAAAAGTTTTGCAAACTGAACCATCCATATCAAATAAAAGGACTTGTTGCGAGGATCTCAAATATTTTTTTTATAATTTTAAAGTAAATTCTTTTAAAGATATTTAAGAACATTGATGAAAATTGACCATTCCCCCCCTCATCTCCGAAACTATTGATCCAAAAATTTTGAAAAAATGCAGAGAATGGTTCTTTACTCATAGATTACAGGAAAACCTATAAGAAGTCTATATACTTAAAATAACTTAGTAAATCTGTCAATGTTGTTTGTTCTTGGGATTAAATCATCTCAACTACGGAACCCTTCATTGTACGTGGCCCGATACGCACTTGGCCAGTTTTTTCAAGTGATCCTACAACGTCGTATTTTATATGGTGGCCCAGAAAAAAATCACAGACCTTCTTGGCTCCCACACACACACACACACATATATACTCACCCCTTCTTGCGATGGGGGTTGGCAGAAACTACAGTACGCCACCAGCTACGATTCTTACATACTCCTTTTACCTCGTTTACGTTCATACATTTTGCTACTACTTCGCACCTGACCTTTCTGGAGACCATCACCAATAAGGTCAGTATATCCTTCTAGGGCGTCCTCCCGGCGTTTCCACTCACATCTGCCTTGTAAATACTTTTTGTTAGTCGCCTTTCATTCATCCTCTTTAGATGACCAAACCATCTATAGCATTTCAATTTTCAAGCACTCTTTTAAATTTTTGTCACTATAGTTGAGGATCTGCAGAGCAGCGACCTTCAGCCATCTGTTAAACGGATGCAAAGTATTTTAAATATACTTTAGTGTGTTAGAAAATATATCGCGAGTGAAATAATAGAATAGTACCATCCCATTTCTTCCCGTGGGTGTCGTAACAGGCGACTAAGGGACTCATTAGAGAATGGACAGCAGTGTTCTCTGCGCTGCGATCGCCAACCCGCGTGCCAAGCGTGGCGATTATGGAAAACCCCCCCATTTGGGGGAAGCCTATGTCCAGCAGTGGACGTCTTTCGGCTGAAATTATGGTGATGAATGATGAGTTTGCTAAAAAATTCTTCGCCAGTGATTAATAAAAAATTCAAAAATACCTTTTTTAACATTGCAAGATATATACCTACCTACCAATTGAAATGATTTTTCAAGGAGAACCTTTGCTACTAACTCGACTTTTGTTAATTGTTAGTCAATACGGACTTAATGACCTAGGTAACTATTTGGCTACATGCAATTAGGAATTTTCTTGGCTCCCAATAGCCATAAGTGATATATCAGTGGATAGTGCTTTTTAAAAGAAACATTTGTTACTAAATTAATAGAAAATGTTTTTGCTAACCCACTCCCGCAATTTTTTTTTAATACAAAATTTGATAGAAAATGCTTTCATTCATTGAACAGATGAGTGAAGGTCGTCCTTAATCGGATCTTAGACCACTACATCTTCTTTTAAACCACACCGTTGGCTCCCATGATTAATTATTAAAAACACCACCTCCGAAACTCCCAACTCCTAGCCATCAATTGAGCCGCGTTATCTTTGTACCGCCAGCCTCCTAATTCCAAGGCGAAAGTTATTCGTTCAGCAATGACGTTACAATACGACGCCATTTTGTCCTTTCCCCCAAAACTTTTATATCCGGTTTGGAAAGTACAGTATGGATTGTATTGAATCGAGATACCCTAGTGTCAATCAATCGCTAGAATCCATAAGTTTTGGTGAGTTGGGTAGTTGTTCGTCTTCTCAGTTATACTACGTTCATTTTGTTGTGATTGATACGATAAATATAAAAACGGCCAATTTTTGAGCTTTATCTTTAAGAGCGTTTGTTCTGAAAGTGGGCAACGTCACAAATAGATGTCAAATATTTCACTGTTTTGATTAATTTGGCAATATTTACTGTGTGGAAATAAAAAATGTGGCGAACTAGAATATTGATTACGAAATGCAATAATTAATATCGTAACACCGAATATTTAGTTTTAGATGTAAAAAAACTATTTGGAAACTTTCCAAATGCGTTTTTTACACCTAAAATGGATACTTACAACATCAAATTTCATGTTATAATTGCAATTCATTATTAATATTCTAGGTCCCTAGTTATCCACATTTCTTATTTCCATTCAGTAATATTGCTGTAAGAATCAAAACAGGTTAATATTTGACAGTTATTTGCGACGTTGCCAACTTTTAGGATAAACCCTCTTAAGACCACTGTTGCGACCTTTTTATATATATTTATGGTTTTTTACTCTTACATTTTGTTTTAGATTGTGTCAAAAATTAAAGTCAGTTGTGTCAGCGACTCGTAATTTTATTAGCTATAAAAAATACAGTCCACATTTTGCCTACATTTTATGGTCCTATCTCGCCGTAACATGAACACGAGATCTAAAACGAAGCAGCTGGCACAGCTCCGGGCTACTGGCGAAATGCATTCGGAGTCGGATGCGCCCGTCGCGGGTGGGCTCGGTCGGTCCCCTGAATTGGACCCCTTTTCGACCGAAGCCACGAATACACCCGCGGCCGTCGAACCGGTCTCCGTAACATCTCGCCAGAATCCCACTATTAGCACTGAACCTGCTAAATCAAGTTCTAGATCTGTTGTATCAGGTTCCTCACGGTCTACAGCTACTATCAAGGCACGTAAGTTAACCGCTGAGGCACTTTTGGCTAGAAGATCGCTGGAAAGGGAACAACAACTGTTGCTACGTGAACAGCAGCTCGCCGAACAGCGGCTAGCGAGTCACCAGCAGCTCGCCGAACAGCGGCTAGCGCGCGACCTCGCCGAACAGCGGCTTGCTCGCGACCGCAAGCTCCTCACGCAGGTAACACGAGTGGAAGAACTCGAGTTGTTAGCGAACCTGGCATCGCAGGAGGCTGATGAAAAGTCAATTCGTTCGGTGAGTCAATCCCGTACTCAATCTTGGGTTCACGACAGTCGTCAATTCCCACAGAAAAACCCACCGAGAAAAGACATGTTGACATCCCACGATCACCCTAATTTGACTGAAGAAACTTATTTCATGGAACCGAATCATGATCTTCATGCAACAACTAGGGCCGTTGAAACGTCATACCAAAAATTGACGAGACCTGAAGTTGTTATGAATCCTACAAACATTAATTCACACAGATTTTCTCATAAATATATAGAATTAATGCCGTTTAGCGGTAAGGCTACTGAGTGGTTAATGTTTAAACGCACTTATCACGACACTCAACATTTATTTACGCCTACAGAGAATCTCGCTCGCTTACGCTGCGCGCTACGTGGGCGCGCCCTCGAGAGCGTGTCTGCCTTGCTGTACACTGCCGAACGCCCTGAAGCAGTGGTGGACATGCTGGAGCAGACGTTCGCGCTTCCCGAGACTATTGTGTTACATGAGATTTCTCTCGTCCGGAATTTACCTAAGATAAGCCACGACCAAAAAGAGCTGAATTCTTTTGCATGTAGGTTGCGCAACTGCATAGCCGTCATTAATAGTTTGAACCAAAAAGAATATCTGTATTCTATTGAAATATTCCATACTGTACTTAGCAAATTAACTCCAATATTGTACAGTCAGTGGAAAGATTTTGCTTACCGCAGTGACCGATCTGTACCAAAACTACAAGTGTTGTCTACATTTCTTGATATTGAGGCCGATAAACAGAATAGGTTCGGTTTAGTTCTGGATTACGCTAAACGTACTAATGGTCACCATGGCGGCAGTGATTTAGTTCGACGTGAAAGCATGCACGTCACGTCAACTCGTAGCACTAGTACAGGGATTTGCCGATACTGTAAGAATAAGCACGAATTAAGTGAATGTAGGGATTTCAAGGCTCTCCCTATAGATGATAAATGGCGTTGGCTGAGAGATGTTAGGATTTGTTATAAGTGTCTTAAATCCAAGGCTCATCGGTGGAAGACGTGTAGGATTACTCGATGTGGCGTTGACGGTTGCGAACGCTTTCATAATCCGCTTCTGCATTCAACGTCGCCTATACATGCGACCCACACTGTCAATGAGGCCCCTACTAGTTCAAATTGCATTTCACTGGATGCTGATGATACGTCTCGAATCGTAACCGTTTCCAACACTACTGATTCTGTTGTATTGGGTAAAAATATATCTCAATGCCGTATCTTTCTCAAAATCGTGCCCGTAGAAGTAACCGGCCCTTGTGGAACATATGACACGTACGCATTACTTGATGACGGATCCACGGCAACCTTGATCGACTCAGAGGTGGCACGTCGTATTGGTGCGACAGGACCCGTGGAATCAATCAAGGTTGACGGTGTTGCTGGAATGTCAATGCACAAACCTATCCAACATGTTAGCTTTTCTATCAAAGGTAAAAATTGTACTGATGTATTTTCCATCACTAACGCTAAAGCTATGGACACACTATCCTTGTTCACGCAAACTATTACCCGACACGATTTACATGAATGTCCTCATTTAACAGCCTTAATCGATCAGCTCACACTCGTTGATGCGACGCCCAAAATTCTTCTTGGTGCTGAACATTGGTATTTGACAGTTAGTCGTGATGTGAGAGAGGGTTCTAAAAATCAACCTGTAGCAACCCGCACAGCTTTGGGATGGGTATTGCATGGGAAATGTAGTAGTTGGACCAAGCCTGTCCATTTCGTGAACCACGTTTCTCTCGATGACAACTACAGTTCCAAATTAGATAATCTTATCAAAGACTACTTTCGTCTTGATGCCATAGGAATCTCAAACTTAGAAACTTCGTGTTCTAAGAAGGATAAATATGCTCTAGAAATATTAGAATCTACAGCCAAGCGTTTGCCATCTGATAGATTCGAGGTTGGTCTATTGTGGCGTAACGATATTCCAGATGTACCTGACAGTTACCCTCACGCGCTATCAAGATTTTTAGGCTTAGAAAAACGTATGGCGCGTGACGCCGATTTAAAAAAGGGTTACTGCGCTTTCATTAATAATATGTTTGAAAAAGGATATGCTGAAGAGTGCCCCAAGGACACGTACCACAACGCGATTAATTCGTCAAATAATATCGACAAAGTTCTTTGGTATCTACCACATTTTCCGGTCGTACATCCTCAGAAAAAGAAATTACGAGTTGTCCATGATGCAGCTGCAAGGACCTCCGGGGTTAGTCTCAATTCCCTTCTTTTTCCGGGACCTGACTTGCTACAATCCCTTCTTCATATTTTGTTTCGATTTCGCAAAGGTCGCGTTGCCTTGACTGCTGACATAAAGGAGATGTTTCCTCAGATCAAAATGAGAGAACATGACCGAGATGCCTTACGTTTTCTTTGGAGAGAGGATCGTAGTAGCGAATTGAAAGAGTTTAGAATGACCTCTGTAATTTTTGGTGCTGTATGTAGCCCGTGCACGGCTCTTTATATTAAAAATCGAAACGCACAAGAACTACAGACGTTGTACCCTGCAGCAGCAAAAGCTATCATTAATGATCATTACATGGACGATTTTTTAGGCAGTATGGATGACGCACAGGAGGCTTCGCAGCTTGCAGCTGACATTATCACAGTTCACAAGTCAGCAGGAATGGAGATGCGTGGTTGGGTTTCAAACGAGCCCGCCGCACTCACTGGGGTTCCTGAAGACCTGCGTGCTGTAACTCCCAAAAATATTCACGTAGGGCCCGAGGACGTCGTTCGAACGTTAGGTCTTATTTGGCATCCTCAGAGCGACACCTTCAGTTTTCGGAACGGGTCCCAAATCGATAGCAATGATAAATTAACTAAGCGTAAAGTTCTATCTTATTTAATGTGTCTTTATGACCCCCTTGGTCTCTTAACTCCTTTTGTAATACAAGGACGTATATTATTTCAACAAACATGGAGAACAGGGATTGACTGGGATACCGAGTTGCAATCAGACATTATCCAGAAATGGCTATTTTGGTCACGGCAGCTAGCCAATATTTCAAAAATCAAAATTCCTAGATGGTATAGATGTGGTTTTATAGATAAAACAATTGGTGACAGACAGCTCCATGTACTTGCTGATGCAAGTGAGCAAGCGTATTCCTGTGTCGCATACTGGCGATTCACCTTTTTAGACGGTTCAGTGAAGCTGTCACTCATTGGTGGAAAGGCACGCTTAGCCCCTCTAAAGCCCACATCTATACCACGTTTAGAGCTGCAAGCAGCTCTGATTGCTGCTCGTTTTGCTAATACAGTCATTACCGGTCACGACGTTCAAGTTGACCATACGTACTTTTGGTCGGATTCAACCACTGTTTTGAGTTGGATCCGAAGCGATGCTCGAAATTTTAAGCCATTTGTAGCCAACCGTGTAGGTGAGATTACTGAGTCAACTAATGTAAATAGTTGGAAATATGTGCCCGGTAGTTTGAACGTAGCTGATGATGCGACAAGGTTAAAAGACTGTGACACTGACTTAAACCGTTGGCTATCTGGACCTGAGTATCTCTTATACCCACAGTCCGAATGGCCTAAACCACCACCAAGTTTTGAAACCTCAATCGGTTCAGAGGAACTGAAACCCTCTAAAGCGATTGTGGGTCTCACGAGTTGCGATCAGGTTTTTTCGCCGATAATTCCAAATCCCTTACGATTCAGTGAGTGGAATCGGTTGGTGCGTGCAACCGCGCGCGTCTACCAATGCGCGTATAAATTTCGATCTCTTTTAGCACGTTTTAAAGGTCAAAATTCTAAAATGAACACTAATAATACCTTTTCTTCCAAGCTTTCACCATTGACTGGTTCAGATATGCAGAAAGCAGAAAACGCCATTTTAAAGAAGACGCAGATCGACAGTTTCAGCCTAGAATTGACCGTGTTGCACGACCCCAAACAATCCAAGATACCTAAAACGAGCAAACTGCACTCCTTGGCTTTGGTACTAGACGAAGAAGGCTTACTTAGGCTGGACAGCCGGGTAAAATATATGAAGAATATGGACTACAACACCACGTCTCCGATTATACTTGACGGTCGTCATCCAGCTGTTCGCCTGCTAATACAGTTCTACCACCTTAAAGCTGCTCACGCCTTTAACGAGCTAGTCTGCAATGAGCTAAAACAACGTTACTGGATCTTGAGATGTCGTAGTGAGGTCCGGAAGATATCAAGAAATTGCGCATTTTGCTTGAAACGAAAAGCAACACCTCAAACGCCAGCTATAGGCGATTTGCCCGATGTTAGACTTGATTGTTACAGTCGACCATTTACTAACGTTGGTTTAGACTACTTTGGCCCTGTGGATATATCTATTGGTCGTCGTAGAGAGAAGCGATGGGTGGCACTTTTTACATGTTTGACAACGCGAGCTGTGCACCTAGAGATTGTAGCAAACCTTTCTGCTGACTCCGCCATCTCGTGCTTACGTCGATTTATAGCCCGTCGAGGTGTTCCACGAAAAATCCTGTCAGATAACGGCACCGCTTTTATTGGGGCAAACCGTCAGCTAACTGATTTTTTTTGCGACGCTGTGCAAGATTTTGTTGCTAATAATCAAATTGAATGGAGCTTCATTCCACCTGCGTCGCCTTTTATGGGTGGCTGTTGGGAGAGGCTCATACGGTCCGTGAAAACAGCTCTTCAGGTGACTTTAAGAGAAAAAGCCCCACGAGAAGAACTGCTACACACGCTTCTATTAGAAGCCGAAGCAATTGTTAATTCGAGGCCTTTGACATATGTTGCAGCTAATAATGAATATCAAAGCCTCACACCTTTTCATTTTTTAATAGGCAGCTCATCAAATCAGCAATTACCTACACCACTGGACGACGGAGTTTTTTCATTAAGAAAAGAGTGGAAAAAGGCTCTTCGCCTTTCTGAGATTTTTTGGTGTAGGTGGCTCAAGGAATATTTACCCCTTCTCAAGACAAAGAAGCAGCAAGGAAACAAATATCGTAATTTAGCTGTTGATGACGTTGTCCTGGTCGTGGATCCCGACCTTCCCCGAGGAGTGTGGCCTATGGGGCGCGTGACCAAAGTGTACCCGGGAAAAGATGGGGTCGTACGCGTAGCTGACGTTGTCACTAAAGGCGGAACGCTGAAGAGGCCCGCTAGAAAGTTAGCTGTACTGGAAGGGTCCCAGTAGCTGTGCAGCATCGCTACACGGGGGGGATGATGTTGCGACCTTTTTATATATATTTATGGTTTTTTACTCTTACATTTTGTTTTAGATTGTGTCAAAAATTAAAGTCAGTTGTGTCAGCGACTCGTAATTTTATTAGCTATAAAAAATACAGTCCACATTTTGCCTACAACCACTAGCCTAAACCTTGTTAAAAAGGTAGGAAAAACTTAGTTTTTTTTTAAATCATTCTTTGATAAGCGATCTGTGTGAGCGTCATCGAGACCTAACATTATGCCAAAATTAAAATTCCTACGCTGCCCTACAAAGCGCAAATGCGGTATTTCAAAAAAATACGTAAATTTGATTTTTATGCCATCGGATAGCTTAAAAAATACGCATCTAATGAACTAAACCTTTTAGCGTTATCTTGTTCAAAACATATAAAAATACCCTTATGAAAGATTTCCCTATCTCAGTTTTACCATAAATCACTAAAGGTATTAGAGGTATATCAATATTACGTAGGCAAACAGCCGTATATTTAAATACCGCCAAATAAACAAATAAAATAAAAAAAATATTATATATATATTTTTTTTTTTTATAATATTATTATATACTTATAATAATTAATGTTTTAATATTATATTATTATTTATATTAAAATATTATACCTCAAAACAGAATGTCCTTTTGGAGAGAACTCCCTACTTTTGATTAGATTAATTTCATAGAATCCATTTTTTTTTTCAAATATTTTTTTATGCCATAATAAATCTGATTAATAAAAGACTTAATAAATATACTTTGATCGTTTTTTTTCCTTTAAATAATACATATTTTATTCGATAGAAAATTCATATTTTTTTTATGCATAAATGTAGGAGAAAAGCTAACGAAAAAGCGGTAACTCAAATTTAAATTGAATAATTACTAAGCAGTGTAGCAGTATCTCATGAAAAAGGTATATCCACATACATTTTTGATATTTTAACTATTGTAGTAATAAATAGATCCAATATAATATATAAATTCTATATAATAAGCAAAAAATTCATTATACAAAATAAAAGAAAGATAATTTTACAAAACTCCAATTATATCGAAACTAGCTTTCCTTGAGATACCGCTTTTGCGCTTAGTAGGGCAGTACGATGCATAGATCTCGAAAAAGGTTATCAAGTGCGTTTTTTACACGTAAAACTAAATATTCGATGTCTCATTATGAGTTATTACAATTCATAATAAATATTTTAGTACAACACCATAGAAATCTTATATCTATGTACAACACCGAGAGTTATATAATAATTACCTACATTTAGTAATATTGATTAATTAATCAAAACAGAGAAATATTTGACAGGTGTCGGCGATGTTGCCAACTTCTAGAATGGAATCCGTTAACGAACTCATCCACAGACCTGGGGGTCTAAAACGGCCACTTTAGCAATTCTGCTAAAAGCGATTCATTTCCTCCAATATGGCAATATTTGCACCAAATATGATGCAGATAATGAATTGAATTGAAATATTATTCAGCTAATATGTGTCACCATTTCACAAAATTAGAGGAATTGCTAATGATTTGCTGGGAATTCAGGAAATGAATCGCTTTTGGCAGAATTGGTAAAGTGGCCGTTTTAGGCACCCAGGACTTTTATTTTTTTTTGGGTGTTAAATTATCAAATAACTTCTCCCGCTCTGGGCGGAGTGGGAGGGTGTGTCAAACTTTTACTGACTAAAACCCACCCGTGTTCCTTCCGTTGCCTGTGTGCCGGGGCCGCGATATCCCTTTCGGACAAAGCTTTGCAGAAGGAGGTGACGGCCTCCCATGCACTCTCGCTCCGGACCATGGCCTGAACCAGAGCCGGACGCGAGAGATCGCCGCAGCAGGCCCCAGGGTCCTACCACTACTGTGATGATATTCATAAGTGGGTACATTGATTATGTTGGCGGTGGTATAAAAATGAACTAATATGGCAGTCGTTACTGGAGCTTGTCGTTTGATTCGGGAGTGATATGAAGAATGCGTGAATAGCGTGTGTCGAATGACGTTGTTTCGACGCACGCTATTTAAAAAAAAATTGCGAGTGGTACGCCAGTTCGAAAATACATTGAATAGCTATATCGAATGACGTTATCGCGAACTCGCTGATGCGAAAAACTTTTTGAATGGATCCGAAACCTACTGTTGCGTTAATTTGAACTCAAGCAGCGATCAGAGCGAGAAGGAATCCTGCAGTGGGCTCATCAAAATACGCTGACTAGGGCGCGCGTCTGACTCCGCGCGGTCGGCAGTTTGAGCCCAATGAGCACTGTGGATTTTATAAGAACTGTAGCATTAAATACTCAAATAAATTGTCTTTTTTTAATGTTTCTAACCCTAGTAATAGTAACTCACATAATTAATGCATCTATCATTTTTTATATTAACAATAATTATGACATTGTTTTTTTTTTGTGGTGGTAGACACAAACTTTTTTTTTTTTTTGAGGGCGTGAATTGATCAAATAACTTCTCCCGTTCTGGGCGGAGCGGGAGGGTGTGTCAGACTTTCACTGACTAAAACCCACCCGTGTTCCTTCCGTTGCCTGTGTCCGGGGCCGCGATATCCCTTTCGGACAAACCCGCAACCCTGGCAGGCATTAGTCCTTACGGACCCCGTCAGTTGGTGCTGACATCTCTTTGAGGCGCGCGTGGAACACAACGCGCCGTCGACCCGGGCCTGGTCCTAATCGGACGGCGAGCTACCCATTGCTCACCGTCCGCAAGCCCGCGCCTACGGTGGCCGGACTACAGTTTAGATTTGTTGATGTTTTTGTTTCCCAAGCCCAATCCGTCTCATCAGGGTCGTTAGTTCGATTCCTAGACAAATTAACGCAACAGCGGATTTCGAATCTATTCAAAAAAGTTTTTCGCATCAGCGAGTTCACGATAAGGTCATTCGATATAGCGGTTTTCGATGCAATGTTTTCGAACTGGCGTAACATTCGCAAATTTTTCTAAATAGCGTGCTTCGAGACTCATTTTAATTAATGAACTCATTTTGTTGTCTTGAGAAGACGATACAAAATATTATTCCTTTAAAAATCTCATATTTATGTGTGGTATGACTGTACCATTTCCTTTCTTTTGTTTTTAGGACCATTTGCTCATAGGACGATTTGCTAATAGGACATTTAGCTAAAGAGTCGTTTTGATTATGGGTCGTTTTACTAGTAGGACCATTTGCTTTTAGGACGTTTTGATACGGAGGGGTCGAAACAACTTCATTCGAATCTTCTATCACTCCCACTTGATTCACGTTCTGCAGAACCACCATTAAAAACAACTACTATTATTTTAATCTTACTTCAGTGTGAACCGATAAATTTGTGAAAGCCGCAGGAACTCCTAAATGCGAGAAACACAGAACTGGTCGAAGTGGCGATACTTGGGGAGTCTTTCGGCTGAAATGGTGATGATGATGTCTTCATTGTGGGAAAGAGATGTAGCTATACGTCCTCTATTGTTCCCTATTATGTTGAAAGAAGTACCGCTTTTACCAAGAAAAGCCCCTGGTCAAAAGTTTCATTACTTTTTCAATTACCTACTTATGCCTAATTTCACAGTAAGGAAATCAATATGGCAGCCAAGAAAACATAAAACTGCATTGCTTTTTAAACCGTCGCCTGCGAAGCTATCCTTTTTTGAACACAGGGACGAATGTAGGGTGGGTGCGAAAAATCATCGGTTTCGGTTTAAAGAATGTATTCTCATAAATAACACAAAACAGTTCACTTAATATATGAGATATACAAATAAATCATGCAGTTATAAGGTAACAAAGACTCCGTGAGTCGATAAAAGGAAAACAAAAAATATTTAAAACTAGGCTTCTGAAAATTCAACCCAAAAGTTTATTTTAGTAATTTCTCAAATTGGCATTTTCTAAATATGTGTTACAGTGTTTCTGAAACATAAACTAGTAAGGCAGAGCTGTACCTATAGTACACCCACATTTCGCCAGTTATGTTTAAGTCCCATGTAATAGGAGGCGAGCCTATTGCTATCAACCGGGCACAAATCCAGACTCCGGGCTGCTACTGTTAAATTCCAGATACAAAAACCCAATAACACTTTACTCGACCCGGGAATAGAACCCAGAACCTCATGCTCAGCATTAGCGCTTGTGACCACTAGACCTGGCAGGCAGGCAAGGGTGCAGAATAAGTTTGTTTTAAATGGAGTTACTCCATTTAGATATTACTTATTCTATGGTACGTAGAAATTAATTGAATCGTCAGTCCGGTCTTAGAGCATAACAACGATAAGTAGGTACTTTTTAAAACTGTATTGCTTATTGGGGCTAATGTCAAAACCACAGGACGAAACCAGTCATAAGTAATTGTGACGAAATCATGACCTACAAATTTTAGTTTAGTCTAACGTAATCATGTATGACGAATTGACGACCGCTTTATGCTTGTAAGGAACATTGGTAGTGCTTTACTTTCCTGACCTATACAAAGTTCAGCCTTGTGTAAGTCGAGAAAATATTTTTTCTGATTATTATTATTATAACCCATAAAAGCCTACGTACAAATTACTTTCCCTAAATACTTATTCAGCTTCTTCTACATTCGTATATTATAGTAGTAGCTGGGCCGACCGAGCCTTGAAAGAGCCTCAGAAGGCCCTTTTAATAGTATAGGATAGTTCATAGTAATTCCATGCTACCATGTCATTATTCTAGGGTACCCCTCTTGTTCTAAACTTTGGGTGACCGAGTTCTGCTCGGGTGAAAATACCCAGACCTAGCTAAATCGATTTTTCTCCCCCGTAATCCTCTATATTGCAACTTTCATCGAGTCCATTAAAGCAGTTTTCCAGAACGTGATTACAAATATATATAATATATACAAATATTTCTCATTTAATATTATAGGATTCTATTTTTATAAAATTCCCGCACCTCTAATTTGCTCCCAGTCCGGCCCTGTAACCCGTCCAATTTAAATATTTCACAGCTCAAGATCGAACGATCCCGTTCCGCTATTGATAAGAAAAGAAACAAGAAAAGATACTGATTTTCCAATCTAGGGGTAAAAGAAAACATAGCCTTTGTGACAATATGTACGAGTATTTCAAAGGAATAGGTTACTTTCTGGCGAACAATAATGTCGATGAAATATTATTTTTGTTTTCTACAGAATTTTAATGTAAAAAGGTAGTGAAGGAAATTGGTTTAATTAGGTTTTTTGTTTTTTGCTTGCAAGAAGGGTTGGTGATAATTAGACATCAGATTATAATGCACTAACAAAGGCCGAAATATGCAAAATGCAAAATAAAATAAAAACTCTTCTCTTAAAGAAAAGAAATATTACATATTTTTTGTGACAATATACCTACAATTAAGTATTTTTCCAAATTTTCGAGAGCAAAGTGACGTTTGTCATCCAGTATTAATTTTTACGCCGAAAATGACCTCTCTACATCAACTGACGTCATTGGACTAAATTTAAAATTTGGCGCCATTTCTGGACATACCTGTTGGCATGGTGCCGTTGATGTAGGCTCTCTAAACATACCTCCCGAAGCCCGGTACTAAACAAAATATGCACGAATGGGATAAAAGACCAAAATAATTATATTTTATTATATATTATATTTTATATTATAGTAATTTTAAAGTTATATGCATTTGCTTGAGCAAATATCAAACAAACTCATTGTTCCCCATAGTCTGGACTGTTACCACTCTTACGAGATTGTCCTTTCCAGGATGTATTTGTTTCACCCTTCCTAGTAACTATTTCGTAGGGGGCAGATTATCTTCCTTAATAATAACAACATCTACAATAGCAGGCTCTGAAACCTTCACTTGAAATTTGTATCTTTGCTGGAGATACTCTGTACGCCATCTATGCCAGAAGATGCATAAAATCCGATGTCTAGTGATCACAGTCATGGTCTAATAAAACAAGGTCTGGCATTCCGGGACGAACACATGCTTACGTCACTATCCAGTTGCCACTTTATTGCAACAAAACACGATTAAGGAAAGAATTTCAGAAACCAAAGCTTTTAAATTGTCGTTTCGTGTGTCTAATCAAACGAAACAATTCAATTTAAACATAAACCAACGTAATTGTTAATTAAAACCTCATTGTTTTATCGAATTCGCACAGGTAATAAAGGTGGTTGGGGAGTTATTATTACAAACTTCTGGTAACACAGATGTGATTACGTCATCATTCATCACTTGTGTTGCCCACGTGACCACTGTGTTTCGGAATGCCATACCTGGCGAAGTATATTATTATACCATGATCACAGTTACTTGTTGTCAACAGAGAGAGAGACACTGTCCGTTGCTTATACTTAGCCAAAGCGCGACTGACGGCGACGTGACTGGCTTTAAAGTCAAAGTTAAGTCAAAGTCAAACAATTTATTTCAATTAGGCACATAAAAGGCACTCACGAACGTAAATTTTACAAAAAATAGAATTGATTCTAGTCGCCTCTTCCAAAAGGTAGTTTTCGTATGGAGAAGAATGGGGAAGAAACTCCACCGTTACTCTTTTAAAATGTTTTTACAATATTTTGTATACATTAATTATATAATTATATGTGAAGACGATGCATCTAGAATAAGATTACTATCCCTCGATGGGTAAAAAAGAATGAAAAAAATAAAGCAATTACAGATAAATTAATTATGTGATAGATACATGGTGCTCACATATTTACAAACATTGCAAAATTATACGATATTCCTAACATTTTAACAAGTAATACTAATAAGTCAGGGTGTGAGTTCAAGAAATCACAGAATGTAAAATCAGAGTTATAAAAAATAACAAATTATATAATTAAATAAGCAACCAGTTTGATTTTGTCTAGACTCTAAATTGTCCATATTTAGGAGCGAGACTGACTGCCCACGGTGCACCGCAGGCGCAGGTAAGGTGTAAGTATCACTACTCTAGGAGGCTATTAGCATGCGAAGAAATGAGGTCAACCTAACTACGAGTATATGACACAGTTATGCAAGATGGTTAACCACGCCTCTTCATCATACCTGCATTAGAAAATACTACGAATTTTCTAAAACCATGTTACTTGTTTCAGAAAACCACTTCGCTTAGGTAAAAAAATACTTTTCCTAATGGATCTTATGGACAAATACGAGTATATGCCTTTTTCTCACGTAAGCCGGCAGTTGAAGCACAGGTAACTAAATATTTAAGTCATCACGACTTTGACTTTTTTGCCAGTTGAATTTGCTTTTATTTTACCCAAATTATCATCAGCTAGCGATGCTGATGATAATTTGGGTAAAAGAAAAGTAATTCAACTGCGCTGTTTCCTGAACCAAAGTAATCTGATACCTTAAGAAAAACGCTAACACTTCCATATCTTGACAAATTCAACAACAGACAGCACATATAAACCTACATCAATTAATTAAAATCCATCCGAAGCTCCATTTAGTGCCCTCGTTCCTGGAACACTAAACTAACTAATACTAGAAAGGTTTAGTGAGCAATGAAGAACCAGAACGTTTATGACGTCATGAATCTTACGTATTACCTGCACACTTTACTTTGTAGACGGTTTATGGGAGAAACAAGGGTAAAATGGGTGATTTATGTGGGAATAACTGTGTATTTCTTTTTAATTTTTCTTGGGTGAAATGTTAGGTTGTTCAGAAGCTATCTTTGAGCTGAAATACAGGGTCAAATTAAATACCCTAGCAGACGAGTTTTTTTTTTACCACGCTACCCAAAAAAATACATCAAATTATTAATTTTTTTAACCCCCGACGCAAAAAGAGGGGTGTTATACGGTTGACCGCTATGTGTGTGTGTCTGTCTGTGGCACCGTAGCTCTTAAACGGGCGAACCGATTTGAATGCGGTTTTTTTTATTTAAAAGCAGATTTTCTAGCAAAATGGTTCCTAGACATGTTTTATCAAAATCGGTTCAGCCGTTCCTAGGTAATCAGCTCTTTTGTGTTAGCTGCGGTAGGGATCTTAGACGCATAATGGATATTTACTTTACTTTTAAACATGTGTGCGACCTAAAATTTGAAACACCTATGTATGCTATAACTATGCAAGATTATGGAATTCTTCATCAGATGCTGCAGCCGGGATGGAAGAATCTTCATAAAGTCACAAAGTGTACTAGGACCACAAGAATATGTAGAGAGCTTTTAGTATCAAAGAAAACGTACTAAGGTAAAACAATTTATATGAATGTTGTCACGTGCGTGTCATGTATGTTGTAAGGTTTACACAGACTTAAAATAAACTTTTTCTCTTGAAATTGTGCGTCGGAATTATCAGACATTTCGGACGAACGGCAGTTGTCGTCGTATTTTTTTTTTTTTTTTGCCAAAATACAGGCCTCGAAATAACAAAACAGCTGACTCCAGAATCTAAGCCCACAAAAAGTACTAGGACCGCAGAAACATCAAGAGATCTTAGGCCCGGTCGTACGCAACAAAATAAACCACCACGACGGAGTTTCATTGCTTCAATAAATTTCTCTGAAAACTAAATAGACTCCATTATTTAACGCATTCCTATGGCTTGGACACTTTTATATTGGCTTTAGAAACGGCTAAGTTAGTCTTTTATCGTTTCTTGGGTGACTTGATGTGTAAACGACCCGTATTTTTCATATTACATTCTGGCCGTCTCGAGAATGCGTTCTTGATACCTGTCTGGTGGATTAGTGCACTTAAGGTTTTTATCTGTTTTTAAGTTTTTAAGGATGTAGGAGGGCTCTATGGAAACTTGATGTTGTTAATAAGCAAAGACCAGCGTGTGATGAACACGCGTGAGGGAGAGGCAAATTTCGCACCCTCACGCCCCTAGCTGCCGCAGGAGAAGCCCTGGGTGTCGGGAATCGCAGGCCGATTCCCGCCACCGTAGGCGCGGGCTTGCGGACGCTGAGCAATGGGTAGCTTGCCGTCCTTTATGAACCAGGCCCGGGTCGACAGCGCGTTATGTTCCATGCACACCTCAAAGAGTTGTCAGCACGACAGAAGGGATCTGCTAGGACCGCGGGAAAGTCCGAAAGGGATACTGTGGCCCCTGGCAACTGAAGGAACATGGGTGGGTTTTAGTCAGTAGGAGTCTGATACGCCCTCCCGTTCCGCCCAGAGCGGGAGAAGTTATTTCATAATTTAACACCGTAAAAATAAAAATAAAAATTGCTTGTGATGAACACTTATTTAATACTTAGATTGTCTTATATTGTAAAAATGTGTGTATGTGTGTGTGTTGTTTGTAATGTATGTGTATGTTCATAATAAATCAAAAATGCATAAACGACATTGACTAAAAATAAAAAGTAATCCAGACTTCTGTCAGAAATAAATTTGGTTCTGGTCTTTTTATCCTTGTTTTGATCCATTCCTTTAGCACACACGCTAAAAGCTTGACCAAAGATGTTGGTCCTTATTGCCAATTGATTGCTAGGTTCTGCAGTCGTTAACCAAATTATATTATGACATACTTAGTCAAACAAGAAGCTCCTGGCGTTTTGAAGTTCCTGCCACTGTAACTATAAAATGTGTACGCCGCGCGCCGTAGAGAGTCAACTGAAATGTTACTGAATGTCAAAGTCAAATCATTTATTTCAAATAGGCTCCTGTAAGGCACTTTTGAACGTCAAAATTTACAAAAAAATAGAATTGATTGTAGTCGCCCCTAGTTTTCGAATGGAGAAGAATGGGCAAAAAACTCCAGCGTTACTCTTTTAAAATGTTTTACAATATTTTGTATAGGTACATTAGTTATATAATTATATGTGATGACGATGCACCTAGAGCAACAACAGATAAATTAATTATGCGGTAGATACATGGTGCCCACATATTTACAAACATTGTAAAAGTAGACGATTTTCCTAAAATTTTACAATTAATAAGTCACGCCGTAGAAAGTCAACTGAATTCTTTCTGAAGACTGAGTTTTTCACAAATAAATATTCATTCGTTTATTTCAACTCTTAAGGGCGCGAAAAAGGCGCGAGTTTATTTTTTGTACATTGTTTAAACAACGAAAGCCTATCCAACTACGGACGCGTAAACTCTTCCTCAAAAGCCCACCATTAAATGCCCACAGCTGGCGTTAAATCATTGTGTATAAACTAGACTAAGATAAGTCCCTGTACGCGGAATTTATATCCTACAGTAAAAAATGTGATCCCCTTGCGTCGGTAAAACTGAGATACATTGTGTGAGGATTTTATATTGTCCTACGTTTCTTATCTTTAAGGCTGTAAAACTTGGAGTGTGAGTAGGTTTGTTGGGTGGTGGTAATCTTTTGAAAGATTCGAGATTTATTTCCGATAAAACAATAAACAAAAGTTTTAAAACTGCCTTCAAAACAGTTTACGTAGTCAATACCGATGTTTAGGGACTGGGAAATAACTATCAGTGATATTGGTTAACTAACTTATATTACGTAACTAGCAGCGCCCTGCAGTTTCACCCCCATAAGTCTCGATCCCGTGGGATCATCGGGATCAAAAGTATCCTATTTGTTAATCCAGATTATAAACTATCTGTGTTACCAAATTTCATTAAAATCCGTTTAGTAGTTTTTGCGTGAAAGAGTAACAAACATCCATCCATATATCCATCCATCTTCACAAACTTTAACGTTAGTAATATAGTAGGATTAAAATGCCTTCTTAGGTACATTTGAGAAAGTTTTCGTCATTTTTAAACTGCCAATTAAGGATGTATAAATCATATTGTAATTTTAAGTAAGATTTTATTTTTATTATTTTATAAAGTCCCGGAGAGATAAAACAACACCTTTTTTGCCAGGATTCATCTAGCACAATAGATTCTGCTTCTTTTTTCAAAGCTAATAAAATATCTACCCAACTCGCCCTCGTTTCCGAGAGAGGTGTTCCGACTGCCAGTATTATATCCACCAATTTATTGGGAGGCGTGGATCAAAACAACATTAGACCAACACTGTCCTTTGGTCCGATGAAGCGGTAAATTGAACTCCGTAACTTGGTGTTAGATTGTGTCTGTCCATGAAAGCAGAGGCTGTTAGGACGCCTTTGTTCTTGAGCCTAGACTAAAATGGTTGAGGATTACTTCCAGTCTTATCGAACGCTGATAAATAACATTATTTAACACAACATTTCTGAAACACTAACGTCAAATTGACGAAAATTGTCATGTCGGCCGAAAATTCAGGCCGAAAGACCGAGAACCACGTTGAATGGCGTGCAATTGGAGAGGCCTATGTCCAGCAGTGCTGCAGGCTGATGATGATAAGAATGAAATTCGGTCGGATTCTAACCAATACAGACCCAAAATAACTCGAGAGCACATAAAAATATTTTTTAAGATCATAAAAACGTACGTGTGAAAGCCAATCCTTCAAAGAACCTAATCAAAGAAAACTGAATGGAAATCAAAGATCAATATAAATGTAAGACGTAAATAAGTAACTACCTATCACATGTTTCACAATACGACAAACAAGATGATCTTTCAAGCTCACAAGGGACAATAAATCTATGGAGTGAATTATTTCGTATCTCAGTACCTTTTTTTTCCACAAAATATCGTAAGCTTGTTCCATCTCAATTTCAATAAGAATCTTCCTACAAATACTAGAAAATAAGGAATCAAATATTGTCTCCTTATAATCGTTTCTATCGCCATTTTCGAGGCCATGTCTTCCCGAGGGATCAGTGCCACAAAATACACGGGAACAGAAGGTCGGCTCCAAAACAGCCGCACGCACATAGACACGTACGTACAGCGATACTCAAACGATTGCCAGATGCCAGTGCAGCTGCTCTCACGGTACACTATGGCCGAAGAATCATGACCAGTTCAAATATTGCGAACAAAGCTGCGCAATTGCATTTTTAGGGTTCCGTACCTCAAAAGGAAAAAACGGAACCCTTATAGGATCACTCGTGTGTCTGTCTGTCTGTCGTCTGTCACAGCCAATTTGCTCCGAATCTAATGGACCGATTTAGTTGAAATTTGGTACACATATGTATTTATGTGACCCAAACACGGAAATGTAACGTAAATAAATGAATTTTGAATTTTGGGGTTACTTTTGGGGGGCAAATTAGAAAATAAAAATAAAAAGTTTTGCAAACAGAACCGTGTGACATATTAAATGAAAGGACTTGTTGCGAGGATCTCAATTTTTTTTTTTTTTTTATGATTTTAAACTAAATACTTTTAAAGATATTTAATCAAATTGATAAAACTGACCATTCCCCCACCTTATCTCCGAAACTATTGAGCCAAAAATTTTGAAAAAAATGCATGGAATGGTTCTTTACTCAGAGATTACAGGAAAACCTATAAGAAGTCTATGGTCTTAAAATAACATAGTAAATCTCTCAATATTGTTGTTGTAATGTTAAGTTTGTTCTTGGGATTAAGGACGCGTTTCCAAAATTGATAGGTATAGAATCGAACTACTACATTGACACGGGTCACACACACAAGTGTACGCACGGTTAGAGCTGCGGGAATAGTAGTCAAGTGAACAAAATTTGATACTTTGGAAAATTGTTTTTCTTTTCTTATTTCTTTATAATACATTTGTACCTCCAAAAAATATTTCGTACTGTTCTTTAAATTTTACTAACCTCCCCGGACTTGATGGAGTGACCTGAAGGTGTACTTCGGTGACTGCTACTGGAACTTCTCGACGAGTACAATTAGGTGTGCCGAGTTTGGGCTCGTTTTGTTAGTTATGATGCGATCTTACCTCCGGACTATATGGAGTGACCTGAAGGTTTGCTTCGGTGACTGCTACTGGAACTTCTCGACGAGTACAATTAGGTGTGCCGAGTTTGGGCTCGTTTTGTTAGTTATGATGAGACCTTACCTCCGGACTTGATGGAGTGACCTGAAGGTTTGCTTCGGTGACTGCTACTGGAACTTCTCGACGAGTACAATTAGGTGTGCCGAGTTTGGGCTCGTTTTATTAGTTATGATGAGACCTTATCTTCTTTCGAAATATTTGTGCAATAAATTAAAACAGACCAAAAATAAAATAACCCTTAATGCAATCGATTAAGATTCATCTGTAATAGCAAAATATGTGAAAAAGTTATTTTCGGTTTTTATATTGTTTTGCGGCTATTTGTGACATTTTGAAACATTTTTTTTCCAAAGTTTTAGAATTGGATATGTCTGCCTACTAATAGTAATTTTAGAAATCTTAAAACATATTGATAATAGAACAAAAATGTACCTAAACTCAACCCGGCATTGTTAATTTTGTGGAAAATGGCAACGGAAGATCGTTTTTACAATATAAAAAACTATAATTTTGAACTACAAGTTGCAATCATTTGAAGATGAAGAACCAACCTATACGTTGTAGTTATTAGTTATATTTGATTCGGTTCAGTTTTGTCACAAAATGTACTGAAAAACAGCATAATTATGTCCGATTTGCAAATCGCCCTAACTACGGAACCCTTCATTGTGCGTGGTCCGACACGCACCTGGCCAGTTTTTTAGGAATCAAATGGTGACATGAGGTGAGTGTGAGTGAGAGAACATGCGCGAAAGTTCGACGAGCCCATGTTCAGACCTGCCATGATTCATCGACGGTATTGTACGTACGGCGATTCTCAAAGAATGCCAGTCGCGAGGACGCTTGCACTCGCTGTATGTGAAGTGTGTCTATGTGTGCGTGCGATTTCACTCATTGTATGGAGCCGACCTTCTGTTACTATCTATTTTGTGTCATTGCTTTGTTTGTCCAAATTCTACGAATTCCTTAAGATATTTTCTCGCTACGCTTAATCTCGCATTGTGTGCTCTAAGGACCACTGAAAGCTCTTTGATCGAGATCTCTGGTCGAGAAATGGAACGACCAACAGGCGCTGACGATATTTATTAAATTATATTATTGCCACCATTTTGTTATTTATTTAGTTTGCTTTGAGTATGACAAATAGCATTAAGTTTTCAATTTGGAGCTTAAAATTTGGGAATTTATTGGATAGACATTTTTATTTAATAGATTTCTCGTCGTTAATACGTGTCATTTAAATATGAAATAGAATTTTAGTTATTTTATTTAAGTATTAAGAAAGTTATGGAAATTTAAAATTGTTGTAACTATCCACTCGTCCTTTTGCAGCTTACAGCTCGACATTCGCCGGTCTAGCAATATCCGTTTTCGATCTAACAAGTCTGCTTCTGTTTCAGTGGGGTACTTACGAAACACACTAACAGTAGCAATGCATTTCATTTTGACAGTTCAACAACATTCATTGCGTTATTTACGTTGTTGAGTAGACAATTTTTTCGAACATATGAAGCAATAGATTAGCAATAGATTAGCAATAGCCTACAAAATTATTCAGATTGTGATTGAAAGCGTGTTACGCATTTAGGGTGCTGGTTCCATTTTTATCTTCTCTTTCTGCTTTAGCGCCTGATATTTTTCATCTCTAAGATATGTTTATGATTTTACACAAAAACAATCGTATCGAATCAAATTGAAAATACACATTGATAAATGATATTTATTTATGTAAATTGATTTAAAAAAAACACTTTTACACGTCAAAATTAAATCTTGTTTTTAATATATATGAGTTCGGTGTTTCCTAACTGACTACTTCGAGAAGAAAGACCGAAACAAACTCGCACTCATTACTAGTTAACCTTCTGAAGCCAACCAAATATTCAATTATGCTCACTTTCCATCTACAATTACCCAATAACAATAAACACCTCAACCAATTCCTTTATTTACATTATTTATTTTTAAAGGTACACCAACAGCTTCTGTATATAATATATCCATATTCCATTGCAACATTCCCGAATATTATTTCATACAACTTTACAACACCGGATGAAACCGCATCGGACCAGTGAACTAGTCCAATCTAGATTTGGATAACGCGTTATAATTACGCATGTTTTGGTAAAGCTATGTGTGGCTACAGAATATATTAAGGTAATTTTAATAGGGAGACAGAAGTTGCAAAGCTGGTATGAGATATTCAGGCACATAATATAGATGAAACTGATGAGTATAAATATACATTTGGCAAATAAAATCAAAGTATTGAAATCAATGGTTGACCGAATGGATGGTGTTACCAAGTGGTATAGTATTACCTAGTGACTGGGTTGTGGAGGTCAGATATGCAGTCACTTTATTTATAATTCTGGTAATCAGCTGTTACCGGTTAGTCTGGAAGCCAACCCAATATATTTGAGAAAAGGTTAGGCAGATAATGATGGTGGTTGATATTATAGTAGCAAGCGTAACAGAAAGAAAGAAATAAAATTTGTTTATTCTGCACAAACTAAAACCACAAACATACAAATGACATGTGACCGTGGGGGTCCTGGAAATCGGGAAAAATGTGTAATTGAGTATTTTCCATTAGAACATTCTTAGTAAGCAGAATCTAAAGTGTTCGATTAATAACAATAAAATTATAAGCTCATCATAAAATTTCCTTTTACATAGAATTTCAAATACAACGGTGAAATGAGGGTGTACCAATCGTGCAATAGTGTGATTGCCATCACCTTTAAACCTGTTTTAAAATCTGCAGGATAAAATTTATATATAAATTCTAATTTATTGATAAATTTATTCAGAAATTAAATTAAATTAGAACCTCTATTACTTTTTACACCTTCATTTTTACTATTTTGACAACACTTCCTGTGATTCAAGGAATTTAATCAAACAACAGGGTATTCATTAGTATATTGCAGTGTAAAATAATCTTATTACTATTATTACTAATAATCATTGGTTTTCTATTATTGTAACTTATTTAGTTCTCGTATTAAATCATCACATTCAGTTATTGATCGCAAATCGCGCCATCTTCGTGACATTAGGTAGCGCTTTGTCATAAACAAATTTACTGACAAATTACCACATAATATTATGACAAAATATCCAAAAATCATTAATTAATTGTTCCGTTTTAATTTTAAGTTTAGTTTTGGCTCCAATAGTTTCTCTTCCAGTCGAACTCACAATAAATTGACTGAGTTCACAAGCTGGGCAATAGATGGCGTTTGATCTCAAAGGAATCACCTGTGAATGTGACGGCATTCACAGGTGCACACGAGTGGATGTAACAGTTATTGCATAGGGCATGATCAACGACTTTATGGTGAATAACAATTATAATAAATAGTTACGCATGAGATTATGTTATAATCTTTACAGGTAGACGCTTTCGCGGCGACATATATAATAGTGTTTTTTTTTTTTTTTACTAATACTCAATTTGACTTTGAAACTAAAATAATTATGCATTCCAAATAATTCGTATCTATTCAATTAAATAAAGGAAGCAATACTCGTAGTATAATATAAAACATCTCAATAATCAGATTACCAAGTAAGAATATCTTCAATAATTTTTTTCCGTGTTTTCGACTTCAAAGCGGGACGGAGGGAGGTGATTTGGGTTTTGTAACCCAAATCTCCAGCTAACTCTTATAATTACAGTCTAACAATACATTTCAGACAGACCGGATGGCACTAACCCAGCTTCAATGAGCTGAAACAATCTAGATTCAGATACCATTTCATGTTATTGTACGCGTTTTGGGTAAAGACGGGATTACACTGCATATGAATTTAATGTCTGATTGCACGGGTTGTTCGAGGATGCACTAAATAAAGTTAGTGTTAAACATAATTTTGTTTCAGATAGTCTTATAACTAGTGCTTCACCGAAACTAAAAAAAAAATGTGTAAGAATCATGATGATGATTTCGTAATTCAAAAACTATTAAAATTTTATCTGAAAATCGAAACGACAAGACATTTAATGCATCTTCAAATAAGCTGGCGTATGAGTTATACCGATTTAAGAATTTTATTTTAAATTATAAATATTTAATAATTGGTTATCTATCAATGTTGCTCAAGTCACTAGATCTTATTTAAGAGTTCGGTGGGATTACCCGATGTTGCGGAGGTGGATGCAGCTCCACGTTGAATTTTAATTATAATATAGTAACCCTATGGACTCTGTCTGGAATAAAAGTTTTATTATTACAATAATTCTACATAAGAAGTATTTTGATGTTGATCTTACAAATTAATCAAATATTAGTACTGATTGCTCGTAGGAAGAAATTTACAATTGAAATTCACCGTTACATTCTGCAACAGTCCTAACCTCTATGAATCCCAATCCGATAGTAAACCACAGTGTTAGCTATAATATCTATTCTGATCGGCCATACTGAATTGTATTCCTTGCATTTGATAATAATCAATGTTAATGGGACAAGCAGTTCTGGGTTATTTGTTTTAATAAAAAAATTCATGCCGAAAAAAGACTCACCATCGTTTTTGGTAAAATTGTAGTATTATGCTGTAGTAAAAAGATCAAGGTGAAATGGATGCCGGGAAGGATTTGGGATAGGCCTTTGCTCAGCACTAGGCAGCACCAGTGTATAATTTTTGCACACACTTGTTAATACGTTTAAGGCGTTGTGTATCACTAATACACACGTTTTTCATACATTTTTTTAACGAAAAATCAAACGCTGGCCTGGACGAATCTTTTGGTGTATTTGGGTTTGGGGTACGACTTATGCTTTAGAAAATATAAGCCTTTGAGTCTTAAAAAGTGTGATTTTGGAAATCATGCTAGGCGCCGAAGGTGTTAAAAAAAATGTTCCACTAAGCTAATAGCGGGAACGCCGGATGTACTTTAGCATTGTTTTCACGTAGGCTTTTTTAAATTACCTTAAGAAAAAACGGTCATAATAATTTTCTGTTAGGCCCATCGTCCATGACGATACTCAAAGGAGTAGGCAGACGTCACAGCACTAAAAAGAAACTGAGTGAGCTTTACAGAAGTCGCGTATGATGAAACATTTGACATCTTGGCTGACGTATATAATTATGATATAAACAATATTTATCATCATCACCATCACCATCACCGTCACCGTCATCGCCATCATCATCATGATAGCCACAGTGATCTGGCATAAACACAATAGGGATATTGACTGGGAAAAAAAAAAACTATTTAGTCCGTCAGTCAGATAATAAAAAAATATTAGACACGTATATTTTGCTTTATCAAATTAATAAAAAATGGTTTAGATAAAACGCATTAAAGTTGGGGAGTGGGGGCTCGCTACGTCACAAGTCAGTATAAAATCTACCGGCCAGTGACGTCATGCCACATTTTAACGTATTGCCTACTCAATGTATCGCCGTAATCTTTTGCTTACGTAAAAAAAGAAAATATACGTGTGTCCAATATTTTTTAATAATCTACCTGAAGGACATTTTTTTTGTCAACATCCCTATTTAGTTTGTACATCATAATGTTTTGGTTTGACAGTTAACCCCCAAACTAAGCAGGGCTTGTATATTGGGGGGTCGAAGTGCAATTAAGCCCAAAAAAATATGTCAGTTTACTAGTATTTCAATGGCATTCCGATACCGCAACTACGACCCGAGCTGTGAACTGCACTCTTTACAGTCAGTCCTTGGATGAACGGGTAACCATTCTTTTGCACATCATCTTTTATAGCAAGTTAAACCGTTCTTCTCGGTTGTCATAAAAAAACTGGCCAAGTGCGTGTCAGACTACGCACAATGAAAGGTTCCGTAGTTGCGATGAATTAATCCCAAGAACAAACTTAACATTACAACAACAATAATGAGAGATTTACTATGTTATTTTAAGACCATAGACTTCTTATAGGTTTTCCTGTAATCTATGAGTAAAGAACCATTCTCTGCATTTTTTTCAATATTTTTGGCTTAGGGTAAAAGTGGGATAGTTTCCCTAGGAGGATAGACGCCCCAAAATTCAAATTGTGACTTGTAAACGTATTATCATCGCAGTTAATACTTAAAAACGGAGAACACCCCGCACCACGCTAGTGTGCGAGCGACAACCGCTCTGATCCGAAGTGTCGTGTGTTCATGCAGAAAGTTCGACGGGCTCGCTCACAAAGATCGCGGATTACGGATTCAATCGTTTTACCAACGCGTGTAACTTTTGATTTCCAAAGGTAAGTGATATTATTTTATTGCAAGTATATAGCTTGAATATAACCGTCAGTAAAAAAAAAAAACATTTTTTTACGAGATTTTGTTTAAAAAGTTAGTGTATCTATCCCTATTGAAAAGGATAGACGCCTCATTTTTTGTGAGTATAGATGCCTTTAGGCGCATCTATCCTCTATGTCTTCAGTTGATGTTTGCATTATCATGTTCCCATTTCTTCTTTTCAGAAATACCTCGCATATATATACCTATTACCAAGAAGCATTAATAGCTACAATGGATGAAATTTCGAAAAGCATTCTTGGTATCAACGAAACATCGTAGATATGGGATTCCATCGAGAATATTAAGGAGAAGATTCGCAAACAAAAATATTGAAAACCAGACATAAGGTAATAAAGTTCTATGACCAAAATTAAAAAAGGATATAATGAGAAAAAAAATACTGTAAGAAGAAAACAGCAGCAGCCAGGTCAATGTGGCCTTTAGAACGGACTATCATAATTAAATGTTGACCGTTGAGGAGTTCCCCCGTCTGGAGCCATCCTGGGAGTAGAATCAGGCCATGCATCATAAAAATGCATTGTCTTAGAAACTGAACCAACATGTAAAATTTCAACTCCGAAAGATAAAAGACAGTGGTTTTAATTCAGCTTACAAGATTTGACCCATAAAACTAACAACAGATTGATGTAAGAACTAAGAATATGAAAATGAAAACCAAAGTGCTAAATATTAAAATAAAACTTGATAATTATAAATATGCTTTGATTTATACCTAAGGGCAACTATCCTCATAGTGATAACAGCATCGGGGCATCTAGCCCATATAAGAGGCATGTATACTCAGACCTAGTGCTGTACCTTTTCTTATTTTTTTTTAATGTAAGCTTAAGCTGCATTGAATTTCTTTTTAAAATATAGTAAATAATAGACCAATATACCATTAAATCGAAAAACCTGTTTAAATATCATTTATTTTCTGATAAAAAAAACAATTTCAAATTGTGGGGCAACTCTCCCACTTTTACCCTACTAGTTTCGGAGTTATGGGGTCCCAATGAGCAATTTTCATCAATTTTATTAAATATTTTTAAAAGTATTTAGTTTAAAATTATTTAAAAAAAAATATTGAGTTCCTCGCAACAAGTCCTTTCATTTGATATGTCACACGGTTCAGTTTGCAAAACTTTTTATTTTTATTTTCTTATTTGCCCCCCAAAAGTAACCCTAAAATTCAAAATTCATGTATTTACGTCACACGTCCGTGTTTGGGTCACATACATAATTATCTGTACCAAATTTCAACTAAATCGGTCCATTAGATTCTGAGCAAATTGGCTGTGACAGACGGACAGACAAACAGACACACAAGTGATCCTATAAGGGTTCCGTTTTTTTCCTGTTGAGGTACGGAACCCTAAAAAACAGTGACAGTTAATTTATTTTGCAATATCTACCGCTGCAGAGGTTCTACAGGAAATAAAAGTGTTGTAAAAGTTCGATAGCTACAAAATTAGACAATAAGTTTACACTAAAAGGCTTATCAAAAACTCCGAGTAGAACCTTTAAAAAAAAAGTGCCATAGTGGATTTATCGATATAATTGATCATATACCGGTGACCAGACACACTGTATAAGTAACAGTATTATGTCACGGCATTAACCTTGATATATTTACCTACGGCCGCTCGGTAGATAAACATTCCGCGACCGTGCTTATCTGCCGCGCTCTCGATATTGTTTCGTACAGATATACCCAAACTGGGATGTAGCGCGTCGTTTCGGCTGTTTTCTATGAAGATATAATAGTGTTACTTATTTATACTGTGGCATATGCCGCATTCCAACCAACTCCAAAAATTCAATCTGCCTAGCCTTTTCGCATCTATGTTGGGGTTGGCTTCCAGTATTACCGGATGCAGCTGAATACCAGGGTTTTACATGGAGCGACTGCCTATCTGACCTCCACAACCCAGTTACTGGGTAACACAATACCCCTTGGTAAGACTGGTTGGCAGACTTTCAGGCTTCTGACTACTCGTAACGACTGTCAAAGATCCAAGAATGACAGCCGGAACCAACGGCTTAACGTGCTTTCCGAGACACGGAGGGGTCTCAGTATGTTAAGATGCTAACCCATACACGGACTGACCGCGGCAAGGGTAGCTAAACCTGATTGATCGCCCCTGCGGCTGTTATTACTTAGCCACGACCCCAATCACAAACCAACTCCAAAACTTAATAATAATTCATCTAATATTTAATTAATAACTGTTTGTTAAATTCACATCCAAATAATATTATGTATCCAAATTAATTAATATGAGAGTAATAGTTGGAAACCACACTAATGGATGTATTTATAATTATCATCATTATCGACACATAATAATAATTATCTAAACTAATATATAGTTTTTGTTTGTAAGAGGTAATCTCTGGAGTCCTAATAGCGTAAGCATAAAGCTGAATGTCCATTGACGCGGAGCGAGGCAGCGGAGCGGAGCGAGGGAGTAATGCGGAGCAGAGTTGCGGACTGTGTCTGTCCATTGATGCGGAGCGCGGTAGTACGGAGCGGAGTTGCGGACTGTGCGGAGTTAGGCCGAGTTCACGCGACGAGTAATTTGAGCGGGCTGCAATATCCCGCGGCCGGTTTTTTCCACTTCCCCGCTTCATCGCTCCGCTTCCCCGCTCCACTTCCTCGCTCCGCTTCTCGGTTTTGTATGTTTTTTTAAAATAGTTCGCAAATCCCTGTCCACTGAAGCGGAGCGGAGATTTTATGCAATTCCATTGGTTAATATTGGCACAGCTCCGCTCCTTTCCTCTCCGCTCCAGTGGACAGTCAGCCTAATCCCACTACTGGGTCACATCCACCACGCGGGCCCAGTGCGGGGTGGTAGATGTCACATGTCTTCGAATTTTTGGTTCTAGGACATGCCGGTTTCCTCACGATGTTTTCCTTCACCGTTTTGAGAACAGTGGTGATGAAATGAAATACACAAAGTAAAGTGCCTGACTGTTGGGCCACCACAGCTGCCCCATAAAAAATACCAACTGGACCCAAATGTATTGTTGGTCCCATAGAGAAAGTTGTTCAGTTTAATGGTTTGTACCACACACTGAACTATGATCACACATTTCGCATAAAGGCTATATAGATTTCCTAATTTACATTTTCCAACTAATAGTATTCACAGTTGGATAAACAAATAATTGATGCAATTGCAGTGATATTAAATTAGATTTCGTGTTAGTTTTCATAGGCGATTAATTAATTTGTTTCTATTGAGTTGGCACTAATAACCTGATTTATAGCTAAGTTCCGCACAATTTAAGCACTAATTCCAATTTCAGCCGATTTAATTAAAAATACTGCGATATTTTTCCTGCAGTACAAAAGATAGAATAAAACTGGAAACCACTTGGATTTTCGATTCACTTTGAAATATGTTGCAAAACTACAAAAAAGAAACATGATTAACATATTTTATTTCACATAAACCTACATTTGCACTTATGAAACGTCAGAAGCTAGGTGCACGGTTCCAATGAGGAAGAAAACTGACAACTTTTGCCGAGGGTGTCGCTGGTAACGCTTGGCTGACATTAGCTGTCAAACCTATGAAGAAGAGCCAACAAGAAACTCCACCCACTCTTTTAAAAATAATTGGCTTTTACAATATTTTCAAATAACAGTGTTAATAAGTATGGGAGGACAGTGTAGGCCTTTAAACAAGTACCAGGTACTTAAAAACTTCATCAACATGTCAACTGACGTGTTGACATGTTCATGTTATTTGCACGCACGCATGCATAATAAAGACATGATCATTGTGCATGCTGTGGTCTCCTATAAGTGAAGAAGTACACCTACGTCACCTACTTAATACCTGATCAATTAATTTGACAAGCTTTTTCCCAACTATGTTGGGCTCCCTGTAATTTGACAAGCCTTTTCCCAACTATGTTGGTCTCCCTGTAATTTAAATCTGTTTCAAAACCTTTATTTCTTCTTACCAAAATAAATATTTCTCAAAAGGCAATTCCTTTCGTTCTAATACCCGCCAATAGGCGAACATTCAATGGAACTGATGGCTCGCTAGGAATTTAATTTAGTGTGGATGTACTGAGGGTGTGGTTAGCCTAGTTTAGGTAGTTCTCCAGATTACCTACTGACAAGTTATATGAGTTTATATAATTGCTTTTTTATTTGACTTTATAAGTCAAGCTATTTTAATATAATTTTAATTTATTGTTGACATCATCTACTCATTACAATGTTTTCTTTAATGAGTTGTATTGCAATATGTGGTTATAAGCTAGTGACCTCGACAATTGATCATATTATTTATTGTTATTAGTAATTAACTGTTTTATTTATTTTACCTCAATGGTCCTAGTTTATCATTTATAACTTCCAGTTACAACTATACGTAAGCGGGCACGCCCTTTATGCCTGGTGGCTTTTATTAAGATATTAAGTTCTGTTTACGTTTTGTTTTTTATTTCTGCCTGAGTATAGTTCTCGATGATTTTGTTTGGTATATTGGCGTGTGCTAGCTTATATATGGCTAATAATTTAAATTATGTTTTGTGTTGCTTAATGTAAATTATTTTGAATACTATTATATAGAATCTTCTTTTTGTTCTTTTAACTGAACAGACAGCTGTGCTGCAGTGGTGAAGGGTGAGCGTTTTGGGGGACTGTCTTATGTAATTTTGACGTTCGAAAAGTGCTGATTCACAGCCTAGTTTGAATAAATGACTTTTGTAATATATATATATACAGAGTTGATATGACAGAGGGGCATTAAATTACACTACGTATACTATACGTGTTTAGTATTAATTCGATACGGTATAAAAATAAAAAGCATCAAAAATGAGTTTTTTTTTTTTTCAAACAAACTAAATAGCTTATGAATCAGAGTAAAACGCAACCACCCTTTGTAAATAAATTTAACTGACCTTAGAAGATACCTAGGTAACAGTGGCAACGCCGCGCCCGCGCCGCGCGGCGTGTTTTATCTCATTTCAAAGCGGGCGGCCGGCGGCGGTGGCGCGGGCGGCGGCTTAGGCCTTCACTCGCGGCTTTTAGGTATGGTTTTGAAGTACGCGCGCAACAACAAAAACACTAAAATTTTAAATTCTCGATGTGTCCTTCATTCACATGAATGCACAAATTATACCGACGGAGAATATTGTTACTTATTTTTCTAATTAAAAATCATGTCAGTGTATTCTAACGCCGTGTAAGTTACACGAGGCATTGTTGAACACTTTAATTACACACACACACACACACACACAAAACCAAAGTTTAATTACGTGTCGTATCACAATAAAAGCAGTCGATCACAAAAAAAAACACTAACACTAAATAATAATAATCCCAAGTTACGTGTCCTGTCACAATAAAAAAAGAAATACTGTCTTAAACTTGTTTAGTGTCCTATCACAATAATAAAACTAAATCCCAATTGTCAGCGCGCGAGTTCGACAATACGGAGGCGGCGCAGGTACTTCCGTGTTACGTTACATAAGTACGTTCCGAAAGAATAGCGTCGGCGCACTGAAAAAAACAGTTTTTAGAAGCCCCACTCACTTACCGATCGCAACCCCTGCCCCTCGTCGCTAGGATGCAATAGCAACACACTGACCTATTTCTATTTCTTTTACTCACGGGGTGTTTGCTATGATTTTCACACTCGTAATGAAAATGCAAGTGTGTGTGTATTTATTGTCACTTTTTTATTTTGTATTTTGTGTTTCACGAACTGTGTCCAAATAATCATTTTTCTTTCTTTTCTTTTCTTTTATTGCTTCCTTGTTTGCATTGTCATCTTTTTAGCGAGAATATTTGGTTGTACTTGTGATTTGCGTCACAGCGGCAACCACGCATAGGTTATACTCAGATTTATCGTTTTAAGGTGCATGACCTATGCGTATAGACATAATCAGCTGTTAGGAAAGATACATCGTGTTCAAACGGGGCAAAAACTTAAAAAATCATTTGCGACTAAACTACTGCTCCTATTTAATTGATTTTTGGTACAGAGCTTGAAAATGGTACCTAGTATAGGCAGTTTAAAGGAAAGCCCCTCTGTCGTATCAACTTTGTATATAGGTACTTTAATGTTGGTTGCTAGTAGCTGAGAAGTTATTTATAGGATTCTGTGGGAGTTGGTTTGGCGAATTCTGATGCAATGTGCGTTTGATTACAGTTTTCGTTTTTCCAACAGAAGCTCTATTGGCCTCGGAAGCACGATAATAAAAGAAGCCGTTGGACCCGTCTGTCATTTGTAGATCTTTGACATTCGTTACGGATAGTCAGAAGTCCGAAAGTCGGACAACCAGCATTAAACAAAGTATGGTATCGTATTACCCAGTAACTTGGATATGGAGATCATATAGGCAGTCGTTCCAGATGATGAAGATGAGCACTTTTCGTCTGTGCTTATAACTTTCTAGTTTCAAAACGTTATTCTTCTGTTTTTCTGTCAAAAAAGCCTGAGTATAACGGCAGTTCTCCTGGTTTATTCACTCGAGAATAGCTCTTGACGTGGTTAAAATAATAACCAGTGTCCGCTGGAAGTCTAGGAGTTACCTAAATTTAAAGGTTTGAGGAACAGGGTGTAAAGTTCACTGATCCTCTATAAAAAAGGGAGGTGCATCCGACCAGGCGGGTGTCGTGTCTGGCGGGCAACTGCACAACAATTGATGTCGGATAGTCTTATATTTATGTCGTTCACGCGGTAAACTCTAATTGCGCGATGCAGGATTTGTGTGATGTCAGGTCTTTGATGCGTAGTTTGCACGTGGCGATGTAGATGCCGCCACAGTACCGTCTGTATAATTGACCTCGTAATTAATTTATCACTTTGAGGTTGAATGTCACTTGCACGTTATGAAACAATAAGGTCTGTCTGTCTATGAGAGAGCATCCGCAGACAGAGAGCTGTGCGTGGAGTTTCTCTACGTAATCGAAATGATCGAATCTGAAATGAAGAGATCCGCAGGAGAATCAAGGTAACCAACATAGCCCGAAGAATTGAAAAACTTAAGTGGAAGTGAGCAGAGCACATTGCTCGCAGAACAGATGGCACGCGTACCGGAAAACGCGTGGGAACACATATCGGAAGACGTAGCATTGGAAGGCCTACCACAAGGTGGACCTATGACCTTGTGAAGGCCGCAGGAATCCGCTGGATGCGGGAATCACAGAACCGGTCGAAGTGGCGGTGCTTGGGGGAGGTCTATGTCCAACAGTGGACGTCTATCGTCTGTAATGATGATGTTGTTTTAATTTAGTTGAAAATGTTGTCAAAAGTGATAGAGCAATTATGAGCTCGCTTTTACTAAAAATACAGTACTTAGAAATGACCCTCAATCCATGCCTGCTGTTATGCCTCTGCGCCCTAAAAGTTAGTAGATATTACCATCGTTTATGCGCCCTTACGAAAGCTGTATTTAAATTATTGGGCTTAAAAATAAAATTGTCATTTAAAATAAGAACGTTATCCTCGACGAAAAAGGTTCAAGTATCTCTTTAAAAATAAAAATTCTAATCTAATACTTCCTTAAATCAAGAGCTGCCAACCAAAATTCATAACTACCGTCCTTCCTCATGGAATAATTTCATTCAAAGGTAAACACGGGTTCCGCAAACACGAACTACCCCCTGTTTAGCATTCAACCGTCGAAATTGAATATAAATTTGTGAATTTGATTAGAAACTTGTCAACGCCGGTAGGAAATTAAATAAAAACCAGCCAAGTGCGAGCCGTACGCACACGAAGGGAGCTACCGTACTACCGTAAAATATTTAACAAAAAACGCCGAATCGAGACAGTATCTGTCTGTTTATACTTTGAATCAGGACCCCTTTTAATTTTTAACATTATTGTATTTATATTGTTGTTATAGCGGCCATAAAAGTACACCATTCGTGCAAATTTTAACTGTTTACCTATTAAGGTTCATGAGATACAACCCGCTGACAAACAGACGGACAGCGGAGGCTTAGTAATAGGGTTTTTTTTGGCACCCTTCGGGTACGGACCCCTAAAAATTAATTGTAGGCGGGTGGGTACTGCGTTTTATTATTGTGGTTATAGAACCACAATAATAAAACACAGTACCCAGTCTAAACTTCCAACCTACAGAGGTTGGAAGTTTAGACTTGTTTCGGCATCTTGGCGTTTTAAGAGCGTCAATCTTGATTGACTCAGTACCTACAATTAAATTGTGGCATACCATAACATGAACTAACAATAAAAGTTGCAATTGAACTAAGCACTGTTTAAAGAAAGAAAAGAAACAAAAATGCGTTTATTGGCATTACAACAGAACAATACACCTTATAACTAAAAAAATCCAAAAAACAATGATTATAATGCCAATAGGGCCTCAGCTCAGGATAAATGTCAGATGGCAACACAAAGTGTACCACCTGACGCTGATTTTCAGCTGCAACCCACGAGTGCCATACGCTAGGATAATAAAGACAGGGAAGTGTGTGTCCGTTTTAATAAACGTCCGTTACATCCGTCTGTCCGTCCGTTTAGACGGTGCAAATTATTTTGAGCTTCTATTTTATTGTATGCCACAGGCTCAGACCAAATAAAAAACCAAGACAGAGCGATGCGAACGATACAGTGAAGCATGCCAACACTACACCGACGCTCTGTGCATACA
The DNA here is from genome assembly GCA_916701695.1 of Agrochola macilenta. NCBI lineage: Eukaryota > Metazoa > Arthropoda > Insecta > Lepidoptera > Noctuidae > Agrochola > Agrochola macilenta. The sequence continues at coordinate 3,050,801 of OU753576.1, forward strand.
CGCTTGCATGCACACATTTGCAACCTTTTACAATGACACTTAATCAAACTACACCACACAAAACGCCCACATGTTTACGAAAACTGGCTTCACTTCACTGTTGACAGCGCTTTGTCTTGGTTTTTTACTTAGTCTGAGGCCACATGCAAGAAACTTGCATTGTGTTTAATAATCAGCCTGCATTGTCCCACTGCTGGGCAAAGGCCTCCTTTTCCTTTTTCCACTCAACTCGTTCCTGGAGGTCTACACCGTAATCAAGTTTTTGTAACTGAACAGACATCTGTGCTGCTGGGGAGTTAGTTACGCCACTTCTTCTTCCCAGCGAAAGCACTAGAAAATGGTGAAGAGCGGGCGTTTTTGGGGGACTGTCTTATGTAATTTGTCCTTCTCACCGTTCTGGTTTTATTCACTCTTCTTTCTTTGTCCAGGCGGTTTTTCTTTGGAATGCGCTCCCTCTGAACATCAGGATGGCAACCAGTCGGTTATCTTTCAAAGTGAAGGCACGTGAACATATTCGTAAAAAGTTGGCAGAATCATTGCAGCGCTGATTTGTTGGATTTGTTTTCTCCTCCTATCCTATACCTATCGTTATTTCTCCTGACAAAGTTTATTCGGTTTATATGTATGTATGTATTTATTAGTGTGTATTAATTTTCAAGATATCTATCCCATATATCTTGCACCTGCCATGTTTTGTCTCTGCATCACCCTAAGGTTGACTGGTAGAAAAAAAAGTCCGCCTTTGTAATGCTTATGCCCGTAATGGAGTGTGTTTATGCCCGTCCATAAAAGTTAATTATTCGGGTGTAGGGTTCAATCCGAAGTTTCGAATTACTTTCGAACGGACCCGTATCTTCGTTCATGGTCTTAGAGAGTAGGCCCCTGAGCCAATATGGACCAATCCCTCCTATAAGAGTCGAGTTAATCCCGCCTTCTACGCCTGGGTCTTCTGCGATGTGTTTGGACGTCTTCAGGAACCCATGTTGTGGTGGGTTTAGCCCACAATTCATTCGACATGCGACAAACTGGTCCGGCCCAGTGCAATTTTATCTTGGCTGGTTTTTGGGTGACGTCCGCGATTTGTGTCTTAGAGCGCATTGTGTAAATGGGCTTTTAGCAGTAGTGCTTCTGAGGAAGCGTATCGTCTGAGGAAGCCCTACTGCCATACCTGTTTCTGCAGCATTGCTGTTTCGTTTTGATAGGTAAAGGCACAGTTTTACATCATTAAAATTGTGAAACTGGCTAATGAGATATTTCAGTTTTTTTATGGAATGGCAATGCAATTGCGATGTTATGTTATTTTCTTTCTTTTCTTTATTTTCTTTATTACTTTTCTTTCTTTTCTTTATTTTCTTTCTTTTCTTTCATAGCATTGTATAGCATAATCAGCCCATTACGTTCCCACTGCTGCGACTCAGGCCTCCTCTCTGTGGGAGGGAGTGGGCCATAATCCACCACGCGGGCCCAGTGCGGGTTGGTAGATGTCACAATGTCTTTGAATTTTTGGATCTAGGACATGCCGGTTTCCTCACGATGTTTTCCTTCACAGTTTTGAGAGCAGTGATACTCGTAATGAAATAATTTACACAAAGTGTTAAAGCATCAGTTCCACCGTTGGTTCTAGTTAACTCGGGGCAATTTGTAGACAGTAAGATTTTAGCTATAAGTATTTTATCAGGCGTTGAGCTTGATGTCCTTGGTTCTTTTTTCAATGTCATACGAGTTATATATTAAAGGGTTCTCTGCGTGCTATATCATAAGTTTATTTTTAATTCCCAATTTCCTAAGAGGTTCCTTCAGTTTTTATACACAAAGTAAAGTGCCTGTCTGGGTATGAACCGAAGATCTACTTACTACTCGTAAGTCGCGGCCGTTACCGCTGGGCCACCACTGCTCAACTGCTGTAGTAGCAGCAATCACTGTATAATCACCAGGTTGGCACTCAATAACATATTATTGAGTATTAGACCAGTAATTGAGATCGCACGATTAAAGTAGCATATTCACGAACAATTTTCTGCTTGAGCTAGGAGCTCGTGGCTAAGTAATAACAGCCGCATGGGTCGATCCATCAGGTTAAGTTACGCTTGCCGGGGTTGGTCCGTGGATCTGTGACCATCTTTACATACCGAGACTCCTCCGTGCCTCGGAAAGCACGTTAAGCCGTTGGTCCCGGCTCTCGTCAGAAGTCCGAAAGTCTGACACCAGTCTTATAAGGGGTATCGTATTACCAGTTAGGCAGGAGTGTGGAGGTCAGATAGGCACTCGCTCCATGTAAAATACTGGTATTCAGCTGCATTTGGTTAGACTGGAAGCCGACTCCAACATAGTTGGGAAAAGGCTAGGCAGATTGATTGATTTACGAACAATTTTGACGTAAAACCAACGAACGATGTAACTCTTATCTTATTGTAGTAAGGTGTAAATTAGAAGCAATGCCGAGTTTGATCTCAAACTCTTTAAATTAATTCTGATTTATACTTTGAAGTTACACTGTTGGTTGGTTTTACCAAAGATGTGAGTGAGCAGATGGTTCACTCCGGAAAATAATTTAAATAAAAAGCGAATCTTGCCACGACACAATAAAGTGCAATTCAGGTCGCACAGCGCTAATTATCTACAGTTATATTCACCTATAAGTTGTCTTGCTTTCCATCGTGTAACCCTTATATCTTCTGACTACGTAACGCTCACTGAATTGGCCCGACAAGACGGGCCCACCGCGTACTTGTAGCTTCATACCTTTAATGCGGAGTGAAACAGCTGTATTCGTCTGTGGTTTTACGTCAAAATGGATAATTCAATTGTGAATGTGACACTAAATATGTCAGGGACTATTAATACGGAACCTTAAAGAAGTTAACTTGTTTTCACGCGTCACAAGCTAATTTGCAAACAAACAAAAAAGTTTGCCGTAAATACAGCCGGGTTCCTAAAAATAATGTCTACTTCTCATTAATCACTTTGTTGCCTGGTTTTCCTTTGAAATGAGGATTTTATTATTAGAAAGTTTAAACAGAAGTGATTGGATTTACTGACTGGTATTGACTTTAACAGCTGTGATGTCAGGTCCGCTCACGTAGAATGTTTTTATGCAAAAATACGTAGCGTTGACGTAGCGTCTACACTGGATATACGTTTTACGTAAGTCAAAGAATGGTTTCGCATCTGCCGGTCTATTATGTAGATTTCCACCGTGAAAACTAAGGTGAAATGAGCTGTCAAAAATGACAACTCACTTCACCTTATTCCGTGAGATTTTTACAGAATGGACCTTCTCTTTTTAGTTGACGTCGCCGCGTTGAAGCCTCATAGGAGCTGCTCTAGCATCGCATAGATGTTATTTTATTCAGTAAAATAACTGACGTCGCTTAAGCGCAGTGTAAACAAAAGTTACACCATATTTCAGGTTATTGGTTTTTCCCGGCCTGCAATACCTTACAAAAAACAAAGTTCAATTCTTGTTTTTCTCTTTTCAGATGTGTTGTTGCAGTAGGGTTTTTATATAAATTGTTAATATATAAATTAAACTTTTTATTTTTATTAATATATGTCGCAAATTCGTTGCTGAGTTGGCTAATCGGGACGCCAGCGCCGCCTCGCGGCGGCGCTTGACATAGTCTTCAACGTGACGCTCGGATCGGCCGCCGGCCCGGGGCTCAGCAGAACAGCAGAGCAGAGGCAGACTTGATGGGTGGCGGTCAACCGATGAAGACGTTTAGAAACTGTCCCGCGTTTCGAATAGTTGTGTCGTGTACCTAGAGTGTGTGAAATGCTAGTGTGAGTAATGTTATTGTAAATTATAATTTGATCTGAACTGTAACGGTTTTTCTATTGCGCAATAACCAACACTACCCAAAGTACGCCCACAGTAGTTAAAATATGCCTGATAACGAGAGACACATACCATCCTCCGACAATATATTTGGAATTGCCTCATTAGTTTTTATTTTGATACCAATATTGTTGTAATTTATTTTTTAAAAGCCTTCCCCTCCCTTGTGTGTTTTCAGATGCAATATATTATAAATATTATATAACCTATGTTACTCCCACAAATAAGACGAATCTGACGACACCTTAAGTTAAAATCCATCAAAAACTTTATTCCTTTGACACGCTCTGTAGCCTAAAGCTACAGAGCGTGTCAAAGGAATAAAGTCAAACTCAAACAATTTATTTCAATTAGGCACATGGGCTGCAGGTTAATCCATCTAAGACTCAGGTCATTGTTGTTGGCAGCTCAAGGATGACCCCCAAGATAAACTGGTCGCAGCTTCCCCAAGTTCAATTTAACGGAACTGCTATTCCAGTAAGCGAAAAGGTTAAGAACCTTGTAGTCTGGATCGACAAACATCTTTCTTGGGGTCCCCAGCTACAGACCGTAAGTCGCAAAATTTTTGCATCTGGTATGTCCCTGAGACGTTTGCGGAACTTTCTTCCAACTGCCACTAAAACTGCGCTTGCACAATCCCTTTTACTTCCCATCCTTGATTACGCTGATGTCAGTTATCTCGATCTCACTGAAGCACAACTAGATAAACTTGAGCGACTTCAAAACTTTTGCATAAGATTTATATTTGGCCTGCGCAAATATGATCACATTTCTGAATTTCGTACAAAGCTCAAGTGGCTTCCCATACGTCTTCGCCGGAATTCACATATCTTATTTCAGCTCTACAGTATTCTGTTTAATCCTGCAACCCCCTCTTATCTTAAAGAACGTTTCCAGTTCCTTCATGACACACATAATAGATATCTGAGGTCATCAGAAAACTTGAGACTAGAGATGCCGATGCATTCCACCAGCTTTTATGACAAATCTTTTACAGTTCAAGCAGTACGGTTATGGAATGCCTTGCCCGTGTCGATAAGGCGTGCTCAATCTTTGTCCATTTTTAAAATTCTGGTGAAAAAACACTTCCTCTTTCCTTAAACGTCATCATTACATATAGTTCCTTATTCTTGTTTCATGTTTATATTTTATATATATCTATGTATATATATATGTATATATTTATGTGGTTAAGTTTATGCGTTACGTATTTATTGTGTATGTAAATGGTACACCACTGACTACCTGCAGTATTGTCTCTCCTTCTCCCTTTAATCCATCCAAAGGTTGTCTGTAAAAGATCGCTTTTAGCGATAAGACCGCCCATTGTGTCACCCTATGTAACATTTCTAAATTTATTTCTGTAATTTGTATGGTGTGCATAATAAAGAATATTCTATCTATCTATCTATCTATCTATCTATCTATCCACATAAAAGGCACTTTTGAACGTCAATTTTCCAGAAAATCGAACTGATCTAGTCGCCCCTTCCAAAAGGTAGGCTTAATATGGAGAAGAATGTGCAAGAAAGTCCACCGTTACTCTTTTAAAATGTTTTTACAATGTTTTTTATACATTAATTATATAATTATATGTGAAGACGATGCATCTAGAATAAGATTACTATACCACAATAGGTAAAAAGAATGAAAAAATGAAGCAATGACAGTTAAATTAATTATGTGATAGATACATGGTGCTCACTTATTTACAAACATTGTAAAATTATACGATATTCCTAACATTTTAACAAGTAATACTAATAAGTCAGTGTGTGAGTTCAAGTAATCGTAGAATGTAAAATCAGTGTTATAAAAAATTAAAATAGACATACATAGATACTCTTGGAAAACATTACTCTCCTTATGGTGCAGTCAGGTAAAAAGTATAATTCTCTTGTTCAAATCCCAATTTTTTTAGGGTCTGCGTAGCATTACTTCTTCCATACTTATAAAATACTTGGATCCTATAATGGTACCTACCTTTAATAAAATAAATCCAATATTTAATTACATGCAAGCGCCCTTCATTTCACGCTATGACTTAGCATTTTATATATAGGATGTGATTCCAACCCACATCAAGATCACATTTCCGTATCCTCAGACCCCGGAGCGCAGTTATATCAATCATATTATTTAATAAGGTAAGCTCTGACGTCATGACAAAAATATAATGTGACAAGAGATGAAAGTGATAAATTATGAATTGTGTTCTTTATTTAGATAATGTACGCAGAATTTGTCTTGATCCAAGGTTAGAAATAATTAGCCGTCTAGCCGTCTCTCTAGTAGATGGCTCGATAAATTGTCACCGACTTTTGAAGGTTGCCTTCTCCTGATTATATTTAGGCATTCCAGGTATATAGCATTTCGTCGTCGTCGGGTACCATCCCCTCCCCGTGATCGTCCTCGGGGACTTCAATGCCAAGAACGTGGCTTGGGGTTCCCGGTTAACGGACACACGGGGCAGGATGGTGGAGGACTGGGCTCTGGAGTCGGGCCTGGTCGTCCTAAACCGGGGTTCTGTCCCCACGTGCGTGCGGATGCGGGGCGAGTCAAGGAGGAAGCCATTGAGGCGGAGCTGTACGTCGGGTACAGAGCGGCGAAGACCGCCCTCCGAGCGGAGATCGAGCGGGCCAGAGGACTGGCCCGCGAGGAGTCGCTGGAGACTCTGAACAGAGACTCGTGGGGACGCCCATATAAATGGGTGCGAGACAAGCTCCGCCCATGGGCTCCCCCGCTGACGCAGAGTCTCCGGCCCCAGCTCGTGGAGGATGTGGTGAGCGCTCTGTTCCCTTCGCGAGGGGAGCATACTCCCCCGCCCATGGCTCCGCCTCCTGCGGTGCCCGATGCAGACCGACGACGACGACGAATCTCCGGAGGTGACCGGGGTAGATTTGAGAGTGGCGGTACGTAGGCTGAATGCCAAAAATACCGCCCCAGGACCCGACGGCTTACCTGGAAAAGCCTGGGTTCTGGCCTTAGAGGCTCTCGGGCCTCGACTTCGAGGGCTCTTTAGCGCATGCTTGGAGAGGGGCCAGTTCCCACTTCGTTGGAAGACGGGGAAACCTCCTGGTCCTCATCAAGAAGCCGGGGCGCCCGGCGGACTCTCCGTCCGCTTACCGGCCCATCGTGCTGCTCGACGAGGTGGGCAAGCTCTTTGAAAGAGTAATTGCAGACCGCCTTGTCGGGCAGCTGGTGCGAGTGGGGCCGGATTTGGCGGACAGCCAGTTTGGTTTCCGCAAGGGGCGCTCTACGGTGGATGCCATCATGCGCGTTCGAGCCCTCACGACGGGGGATGCTGTTGCCCGGGGTGGGATGGTCTTGGCGGTGTCTCTTGACATCGCCAATGCGGTCAATACCCTGCCCTGGAGTTGCATTAGGGAAGCACTCCGGTATCACCGTATGCCGACCTACCTCTGTCGAGTGGTCGAGGCCTATTTGACGGACAGGGCCGTCATCTACCCCGGTCACCACGGAGAGTGGAACCGGCGAGAGATGTCGTGCGGTGTCCCGCAGGGATCGATCCTGGGGCCGTATCTGTGGGACATCGGCTACGACTGGGTGCTGCGCGCCGACCTCCCTAGCGGCGTCAGCGTAGTCTGCTACGCTGACGACACGCTGGTGCTGGTGCAGGGGAGGTCGCATGAGGTGGCGGCTGAACTAGCGACACGTTGGGTTGCGACAATCGTCGATAGGATCCGGCAACTGGGACTCAGGGTGGCCTTGCACAAGTCCGAGGCCATGTGTTTCTATGGTCCTCGGAACGCGCCACTGTCGGGTTCCCAGATAACGGCGGGAGGTGTTCACATCGGTGTCGAGTCGACGATGAACTACCTGGGACTCGTCCTCGACAGCCGGTGGAACTTCGTGGAGCACTTCCGACGTTTGGCTCCCAAACTGCAGAGGGCTGGGGCTGCTTTGAAGCGGCTTCTGCCCAATCTAGGGGGTCCAAACGCCTCCTGCCGGAGGCTCTACGCGGGGATCGTGCGGTCCATGGCCCTTTACGGGGCACCGGTGTGGGCGCTTTCATTAAGGCTGCGACCAGCCCAGCGATTGAATGCGTCCCAAAGCCACTAGGCTGGTCAGAGGATACCGCACGGTCTCCCGTGAGGCGGCGAGCCTCCTTGCCGGACTTCCGCCATGGGATCTGGAGGCAATAGTCCTCGCGCACATGTGCGAGTTGCGCGAGGAGGCAAAATGCCGGGGTGTAACTCCGCTGCCGCGAGAAATCACGGCACAGCGGACAGAGCTCCGGCGGGATCTCATGGTGGCATGGAGAGTGCGATTGTCGCAACCCAGCTCTGGGCACGCCACAATTGCGGCGGTAAGGCCCCTCTTTGAGGAGTGGCTAGAGAGGCGCCACGGCGTCCTCACCTTCCGCCTGACGCAGGTCCTCACCGGACACGGTTGTTTCGGGAGGTTCCTGTTCAGGATAAAGCGGGAGGAAACGCCCGGGTGTTATCATTGTGTGGATCGCCCGGAGGACACGGTGGAGCATACGGTGGAGGTCTGCCCGGCTTGGGCGGGGCACCGCCATGTCCTCACGGAGGCGATTGGTAGCGGCGATCTCTCGCGTCCGACCCTGGTTCAGGCGATGTTCCGGAGCGAGAGTGCATGGGAAGCCGTCACTTCCTTCTGCGAAGCAGTAATGCTCGCGAAGGAGGAGGCAGAGCGCGCGAGGGAAATGCAAGATGTGCGCCCTCGCGCCCCTAGTCGCCGCAGGAGACGCCCCGGGCGTCGGGAGTCGCGAGTCGACTTTCGGCCACCGTAGGCGCGGGCTTGCGGACGGTGGGCAATGGGTAGCTCGCCGTCCGATTAGGACCAGGCCCGGGTCAACGGCGCGTTGTATTCCACGCGCGCCTCAAAGAGATGTCAGCACCAACTGACGGGGTCCGTAAGGGCCAATGCCTGCCAGGGTTGCGAGTGTGTCCGAAAGGGATATCGCGGCCCCGGCACACAGGCAACGGAAGGAACACGGGTTGGGATGGGTTTTAGTCAGTAAAAGTCTGACACTCCCTCTCGCTCCGCCCAGAGCGGGAGGAGTCATTTGATGATTTCCCACCCAAAAAAAAAAAAAAAAAAAGTATATAGCATCACTAGTTTTCGTAAATACAAGAGTTTTGATGTTTTGAACAGAAAACTTTCAATAATAAATATTTTTTTGTCCGTCTTTGAGATTATAAAAAAATATTGGACACGTATTTTTTCTTTTTTTACGTAATCTACAGATTACGACGATACATTGAGGTAAAATGTGCCATGACGTCACAAGTATTTAGATTTTATACATACGACCCCCACTCCCCAACTTGAAATGCGTTTTATCTAAGTAATTTCTTATTAATATGATAAAGCGAAAAATACGTGTCTAATATTTTTTTATTAACTGACTGACGGACTAATTAGAATTTAATTTTTTTTACCCAGGCATCATCCCTATTGTTTTTCAGCTTCTGTACCAAAACCCAGTCCAGGCCTGACAGAATTTCTAATGAGGAAATTAGGAGAAAAACGAAAATACCTGACGTAGTAGAGAGAATAAGAGGTCTGAACTGGAAATGGACAGGGCACATCTTTAGAATGGGAAACGAAAGATGGAGAAAGAAAATCATAGAGTGAGAACCTAGATATTGAGAAAGAAAACGAGAAAGGCCGCGGAAGCGCTAGGCTGTTTAAAGAAATATGTGGACCAGACTGGAGGAGACAAGCTAGAGATATGTAAATATGGAAAAGTTGGGGGGAGGCCTACGCCGCAGAGGCGACTTCCATAAATAAATAAATTGACGTCCATGCCAACATTAATATTAATATTTTAATACATAAATACATTTTATAAACTTTATTTGCCTATGATTAATAAATACAATTATAAACATGAATTTAACTCAAATTAATCTGCCCAGCCTTTTCCCAACTATGTTGGGGTCGGCTTCCAGTCTAACCGGATGCAGCGTGGAGCGACTGCTTATCTGACCTCCTCAACCCAATAACTGGGTAATACGATACCCCTTGGTAAGACTGATTGCCAGACTTTCGGGCTTCTGACTACCCGCAACGACTGTCAAAGATCCACGAATGACAGCCGGGACCAACGGCTTAACGTGCTTTCTTACGGAGGAGTCTCGGTATGTAAAGATGGTCACCCATTCACGGACCACCCTCGGCAAGCATAGCTTTACCTGTTGGGTCAACCCGTGCGGCTGTTATCACTTAGCCACGAGCTCCTCCAGAATGAATTTAACTCAAATAATAAACAATAATATGAATGATAATGAAATGTCGAAATGTGTAATAAACCAATGTGTGATATAATAAAATAAGCTTAAATTGTTCTATGTATTTTTGGTAGAATAAAAATAAAAATAAATAGTTTTTATTTATTTATCAAAACCCAGTTCTCAGTCTCCTACATAATTGTACCCACAAGGTCTCAAAATCCGCCTTGATGATGTTTTTCACTATAATACAAGAGTTTTGATGTTTTGAACTGAAAACTTTCTAAATTGTTTCAGCTTATTCAGTCCTCGGTCTCCGGCATGATGGTTGACCGATGACCCAATGAAATCCGCAAATGTTTAGGGGACGCCAATGCCTAACCGCGAAAATCTTTTAACTGATATATTTGATGGTGGTGAAAAAGTAGATACATGCCAATTTACTTAAAAATTGTTAAAAACGACACGGTGACAAAAACACGGCATATCCTAGAACCAAATAATCCAAGAAACAACCTGCATTGGGTGTGGTGGATTACAGACCACTCCCTTTCACAGAGAGGAAGCCTGTGTCTCACAGCAACTAATGTGGGAACATCACACGCTGATTATGCTTCTGTTTATACAATCCATTCCAATTCTCTTCTTCTTTTCGTGTGGTTAGTGACTAACCTGGTGTCAGAGTTTAAAGCTGCCCATGGACCTCTGATTTGGTTTCAGATTCTGTCGAGAAATATCTCTCAGGCAAGCCGGTTTCCTTCACCGTTTTTGAAGCAAGTGATCATTATAATTTTAAAAAGGATTATGGATCCATCTTCTTTTCTTGTGGTTAGTGACTCGAGTTTTAAAGCCGCCCATGGGCCTCTGACATGACTTCACATGCCGTCGATGTTTTTTTTACCATTTTTTAAGCAAGTGATAATTATTCAATACGCACATGAATCCGAAAAGTCAGAGATGCGTGGCTTGGGTTCGAACTCGAGACCTTTATACTTGGCAGTCCGATGGTCACACCACTAGGCTATCACTGCTATGGATCCATGTGCAGACATCATCCCATTAAATATTATGTGTATTTCCGCATACAGAAATAGATAAATCCTCCCAAGACAAACACTGACCAACCCTGATCCCTTCAATAATATTCCTATACATTTGATCCTCTCATATCAAGCGCTCTCCACTCGACAGTCAGTCCACTCCATCTTAAGGACCCTTCAAGTGTCCGGCAACGTGGAGTGGGTACAAGTGTCTCTTGTAAGCAAATAAAGGACAAACAGAACAATATGTGGTTCCTTAGGAATCTGCGGTTTATTATCGTAGTGTGGCAGTTGTGTTTTATTGCCAGGCTGGAAGACATGGGGTGGGGAATAAGTTAAGAGGTGGAGCGTGTAATACTGTTTTTGTTGGAACTCTAAGTTCGTTGTTAGTTTAGAGCCTAAATCAATATATGCAATTTGATAGTGTGAGGGACATCGACGCGAAAACTGTTACCATGGATTCACTACATGATTCTAGACGAAGCTCAGACCAAATAAAAAACCAAGACAGAGCGCTACGAACAATACAGTGAAGCATGCCAAAACTTCACCGCCGCTCTGTGCATACACGCTCACACGCACGCATTTACAACCTTTTACAATGACACTACAATCAAACTACACCACAGAAAGTGCACACATGATTACGAAACCGGCTTCACTTCACTGTTGACAGCGCTCTGTCTTGGTTTTTAGGGTTTCGTAGTAAACAAGGAACCCTTATAGTTTCGCCATGTCCGTCTGTCTGTCTGTCCATCTGTCCGTCTGTCTGTCCACGAATTAGCTCAGAGAACCTTTGCACTAGAAAGTTGTAATTTGGCATGGGTATACATATGAATCACGCCGACAAAGTGGTAAAATAAAATATTTTTTTAGGGTACCTCCCCTACACGTAAAGTAGCCGTTTCTATTTTTTTTTATCTATCCCATGGTGTGGCGTGTCGTTAGAAAGGTCGTTCAAAAATATTGTGAGGTTGTCAAATCGTTTTTGGATTCAGGGATCCGATTGCGAAATATTAAATTTTAAAGTGCTACTTTTTGTTATAGTCAAGTGTCCCCCTGCCAGCTAAAAGGTTGATTTTGAATATGTGAAAAAATTCACGGCAGTAGTATATATAACGAAATTGAAAGGGAAACTATCACAGTTAAGTAGGCTTTACAAGTCAACGAGTAATAATCGACCAACGTACATTTGCAGTTGCAGAAACATGTTCTCCCCCATACATTTTGTATGGGAGAACATATTTTTCGACTATAAAGTTAAGTTTGTTCTTGCGATAAATTAATCCCAACTACGGAACCCTTCATTGTGCGTGGTTCGACACGCACTTGGCCGGTTTTTTCATTTGGTCTGAGGCACTGAGTTCCTGTTTTTCAGCAATAACAATTTTTGACCGACCAGAGAAAACCTTGAAAAGCTAAACTAAAGAATACCTGCGTAACTCCAATTTCTTAAAAATTGGACCACCAACATTTCTAGGACGCGCAATTGACCTTCGCTAGTCAGACCAATAAAAAGGGGTTTTACGCCAGAACTTGGTGGCACAGAGTTTTTCTTCTTCATCTATTTGTTGGGAATACGACTGAAATCGTGTCCAGACGTTTTTTTTATCATTTGAATATAAAATCCGATGTCACATCAAGGACATTGTGGAACTAGGTTAGAAGTTTATTTAATCAAGTTTGGCCTTATTTTAGAAATGGTAATAAAGTGTGAATTGAATTTTTTTACATGTCTGAAGGGAGAAGTCTCAGATACTAAGTGAAACTAAAAGAAAGAAAATTATACAAACAAGACGCACGTTAAAAATATAATGTTTTTTATCCCAAGAACAAACTTAACATTGTAGTGTGCGAAAAAAAATGAGCTGTTCCCTACATTTCGACGAGGGATGCGAACCTAAATATAGGGAAAAGCAGATTTTTTTTTCGCGATTTCAGCGTTGGTCCCGTAGTGAAAGTAGTTCATAATGATGAGTACAATGACCCCTTATGAGGTTTAGGGTAAACAAAAACTAAGGTTGTATATCTTTAAAAGTATTTATTCTAAAATTATACAGGGTGGCAGGGTCATCGATGCGAAGCCGGCTACCATGGATTCAGTACATGATTCTGAACCCCCCTACGTTGAAATTTTTCGTCGGTTATTTAAAAAAAAAACTGCTGTTTATAGGAAAGTGCAACGACCTACGCGGTCTTAATATAAGGAGCAGCTGTTTTTTTTTAAATAACCGGCTATCAATTTCAACGCAGGGGGTTCAGAATCATGTACTGAATCCATGGTAACCGGCTTCGCGTCGATGTCCCAGACACCCCATATTTAAAAAAAAAAAAATGACTCACCAGTTCTTTCATTTGATATGTCGCACGGTACTTAAGTCAGTTAACAAAACATTTTTTTTCATTTTGCCCTCGAAATGTGACCCCCAAATTCAATTTTTTTTTTTACTTTACTCTTCCGTGTTTCACAGAAATTAATATGTGTACAAAATTTCAACTATATTGGTCCAGTAGATTCGGAGCAAATTGACTGTGACAGACATATCCACGAGTGATCCAATATAAGGGTTTTGTTTTTTGACCCGACATCGACGTCGCGTGTTTGACGTCAGATTATTACAGGTACGACAACAAGATCACAACATCGAGTAATGTTCCTTCACGAGTCTCTCTTCACGAGTCTCTTAAATACAAGTAACGATTGCGCGCGTTTTATTTGAACTGGCAATGCATTCCACAAACGAGCAGCCTGGACAAAAAAGGATTTGTCGAAGAATGTCATCTCCTCTTCTTCGATTAACTAATGTCCACAGATACCAGGCAGTTGATGATTGTCTTGTTCTTACAAAGTTTCGTTTTCAGTTCCCCAGATCAATACTAAACAGCCGCTTCAATATAAGGCACAGTAACAGTTATTAAATATTTTTAACAGTCTAATTTTACGGTATAACACATAAAATGTTCGTCTGTCCGTCACTAAATTGCGTTTTGGCATAAATTCAGTTGTTTATTATCAACATAAAGTGGGATCGTTTCAATTGGAGCAAGTTTTATTGATAAACCTGTTGTTTGCGGTGACTTTGCTTATGTTAAAAGGCAAATTTGAGAGGTTCTTGGTTAAGTAATAACAGCCGCATGGGTCGATCGAATTTGCTGAGGTTGGTGTGGATGTGACTATCCATCACATATTGAGACCTCCGCTCCGTCCTCCATGCCTTGAAAAGTACTTTAAGCTGTTGGTCCAGGCTCTCATTTATAGATAGATAGATAGATAGAATATTATTTATTATGCACACCATACAAATGACAGAAATAAATCAAATAAAATAATTAATAATTTAATAAATTTTTTTTTTTTTTTTTTTTATAATAATAATTTATAGATCTTTGACAATCGTTACGGGTTGTCAGAAAACCGAAAATCTGACAACCAGTCTTACCAAAGGGTATCGTATTACCTAGTAACTTGGTTGTAGAGATCAGATAGGCAGTCACTCTATGTAAAATACTGATATTCAGCTGTATTCGGTTAGACTGGAAGTCGACCCTAACATAGTTGGGAAAAGACTTAGACAGATGATGGTAGGTAAACAATTTGGCGGCCAACCTTATGGTACATAGTCACTGATCCCTATGGGTATCTGCAATACCAGTAGCATAGCAAATGCGTAGCCATCCGAGGCAAAATCGGTATATAATGTTCTTCTCTCGGCATGGCATGAGAGGGAGTGGGCCGGAATCCACCACGCGGGCCCAGTGCGGGTTGGTAGATCTCACATGTCTTCGATTTTTTTGGTTCCAGGACATGTTGGTTTCCTCACGATGTTTTCTGTCACCGTTTTGAGAGCAGTGGCAATGAAATAATTTATTGAAAATAAAGTGCCTGTCTGGGTTCAAATTTACGACCTACAACTCGTAAGTTATAGCCGTTAGTACTGGGGCCACCAATGGTTGTCCACCATCCGAGGAATAAACCTGAAATGTCTCATCTTACTGTAATTATGCCGGCACCCATATCCTTCAACACACAACCCAGCAACGATGGTAGTAGGTACATAAGGTTGACTGCTGACCTTGTGAAGGCCGCAGGAATCCGCTGGATGTGAGAAGCACAAGACCGGTCGATATGAGGACGCCTATGGTCAGCTGTAGACGTCCTGTGGCTGAGATTATTAGGTATTTCTCCAGACGAAAATATACAAGATATTTCGACTGGTTGGCAGGCACGTAACAGACAGACAAATGAATTATATTTAAGAAAATAACAAGCAATAAAATATAAATGTATTTAGGCTATATTTTAGCAGTTAAACACGGCAACTTGTACGATTGCCTATCAAGTGTCTTTACGAGTATTTTACAATCATTTCTAATTGTTCCTATACCTAACTGTTTCTAGCTGATCTGAGAATAAATGGCGATTTTAAGGAAATTAATTAAAGTTTAAATAAATTACTACTAAGCTGTTTTTGAAAGCCTCATTAAAACTTTAAAAAAAGAAGAGGCTCTGTAGATGGCGAGTTTTTTTTACGTTAAACACTCGTCGAATGTTATGGTAATCGGTTATAGTAAACCAAAGAACATCATCATCAATAGAGACATCGCAAGCGCGTTGTCGAAATTACATAATGTGCCTAACAATACCGGTTCTGTGTTTCTCGCATCCAGCGGATTCCTGCGGCCTTCACAAGGTCCTCGGTCCACCTTAAGGGAAGTACCTACTACCATCGTTCGTGTGTTGGTGTGTTGGTGGGTTGTGTGTTGAAGGTGCCGGAATAATTACAATCACATGAGACATTTCAAGTTTGTTCCTTGGATTCATTGGTCCACCTTGTGGGAGGCCTTCCCACGCTACGTCTTCCGGTACGCAGTCGCTACTCCAGAACCCATACCCTACCCTATTCCCCTACCCTACATTACCATATTTTAACCTATACCCTTCAAATGTGAACACACCAAAGATAAAGACTGATGACATACGCTGATAGAAGGACACTTAGTGTCCTTCTATCATATCATATATGTTGAAAGTCGTTGCAGAAATACAAAATCCTTTGAACGAGATTGCAACTTGTCTAGACCCGACGGTAAGGCACGGTAGTGCATCCTTCACCGGACGAGCTCCTCCTTATATAATTCTTCTATTATGGATCATCAAACTGCCAATTTTCATTTGAACATAACATTTAGCATGCCCGAATATTTGAATAGTTTATTTTTATTTTTATCTTTGGGATCTCGCAGTTGACCTGTGAGGAGGTCGTAGGTGCTTAACCGGACTTTCCTGTGGCTGCCTTAAACTACTAACTTAAAGCCTCCAGGCAGGGCGTAAATAGTACTTATAAACTAGGCGAACGCTCGCTAAGGGCACAAGGACAATATAGGACAGGCTGGATCAAACATTTATTATTATTATTAATCGGGGATTTTAAATCTACAGGCTCAGCTTCGACGCGGGCTGGCGCATCGTCGAGCAAGGGTCGGGGGGGAGTATCATTTACTCGGGATGTTTAAATAAGCTTCCAGGAACTTTCTTATACAGGCACTCTTTCTTAGGCCGTAAACGTTCAATGCGCCTTCACAAACAAAAATAGTAATAATCATTTGAATAATTGCAAGTAATTACACTACCAGTGGCCGTTGTTAGCTGTGAGTGCCTACTTAAAATTGAGATTTTTGTTTTTTTTTGTTTTATCACTATCGAAAATGTTTGATACCAATCACGTCTGCGGAGTCACGTTTGCTAGCTAATTTATTTTGACCCCGTATACAGCGTGTAACAAAAACCGTGTCCGATCCGTTGTTGTTGTTGTTAAGAATTATACTGAGAGTAGCTGAGAGTCTATTTATGTGGTAATTTTCAGGAAAAAGGAAAAAAAAAAATCACCGCATTTTTTTTAAATGGGGAGTTTTACCGGGTTTATTACGTGGGGCGCGGGCGACCGTTTATAAGCGGGCGCCTTCAAGTCATAACTTACCCCTGTTGAAAATTTTCCAATTTTTTATGGAATTTGGATAATTTTGTTACAAAAAACGTAAATTTTAAATAGCAATAAGTTCTTTATTTTCAATAATACTTAGATTTTTATTACTTTTTGGTAATGTTATTGCAGTATCTATGTGCCCTTTTTGGATCAGACAGGGTTTTTGTACTTAACACATTGCATATTGGTCAAATAACAGACAAAGCTGCTGGTCACCCTCTTCAAATTCTCAAGTTGCATTCACAAAACCCGCGAAAGGAGAAAATGTGGCAATCATTATTGCAAATGGAATGCAAGCAATTATTTTACATAAGTCATTGTAATAAATTAGTTAGAAAGGAGTAATAGCCCTAGACGTTTGATATAGGAATTCATAAAAATATTACCTAATACTAAGTTTTTTATACAATGACTAACCCAAACTTTAAGTTATAGGTAAGTAAGTAAATGCAGGACTGGTATAAAGCCAAAGATAAAGTAGATTTGTAAAATGAAAACAGTGCCATCTGTCGACTTTCCTTTGTACTGTTGACTTAGGTACAAACTAAAGAACTAAGCAAAGCATGCTGCTAGTACCGTTTCATGTTACTAGATGGCGCTAAGCGTAGATAACTTTCAAGAATAAAAATTCATTTGATTTGCTATTAATCAGAAAATTCTTGAAGTTAAACTATCGTATAATGTGACTAAATTTTATTTAAAGTATTTGCACGGCAAATTTACTGTTACTCTACGTTCACCTGACACTAGATAAATATGTCTTCAATACTAAAAGTATCTGTCGTTAATCATGTCTTTAGCCAAAGTTAAGCTGAGCCCACATTGGTAATTGCCAGTATTTTCTTTGAAAATGGATACGAAAAATACCTTGAACCTCTTGAACCTTAACAGGTTCAAGGTATTTTTCGTATCCATTTGTGAATGTGACTAAGGCATTTTTAACAGGAGTTTATCCAACTAAAATCATCGAATTTGAACGATAAATTTTTCCACATTCTTATCACAATTTAAAAAAGAAACAGCATCCACTTAACCACAAGAACCTTACCAATTCCCGTTACCGTCATCGCATTGCACACCACAACACGAGCCCACAATACCTCTTTATTTCCAGTATCTCACAGAAAAGTCGTGCATACGGCCTGGCAGATAACGAGCTACCAATATGGATGCCATAATGAGCAGGAGCCCTTATGTGGATGTATTGTGAGAATATCAGATGGGATAGAGAGGAGGATGTAATGGTAAATTGTTTCGGGGAACCTGAATAACGTTAAGGATAAGTTAAGCTTTTTTTCTTTTTAATTGTTTATTTTTTATTTTTTTTTATCTGCTATATTTTATATTGTGTGTGTTTTAGTCTGTGCTAAATAAATGTATTTTCTTTTTTTTTTTTTTAATAAAAAAATGAACTTAACTAAATATAATTATAATTATTAAGTAATAAAAAAAATATTAATACGAAAATAATTACATATAAAAATAATTGTCATGGTGTGGTGTCACGTGATGCGGAGAAATGAGGAAAATGTCGTCAAGAAAGTTTTAAGTATGAATGTCCATGGCTATAAGAGTAGGGGAAAACCAGAGAAATGATGGATGTACTGTGTGGAAGATGATTTGGCTAGAAAGGGGGGGACTACCGAGATGTCGACTAATAGAGAAGTGTGGAAGAAAGGGAAATGTTACGCCGACCACAAATAAATTGAAATAAGGCAGAAAAAGATGATGAGTTACAAAAAAAAATAGTTAAAGATTATGGCTAATAGTGACATTTTAGGAAATTATTGTGATAAAACCTAATAACATTTAAAGAAGTGCCATCCACGAAGACACGCCCACTCCGCGATTACTGCACTGTAAGCTGTATTTTAGTACGGAGCGGATCGGAGTGCGGCGCCATCGTGGATGGTACAATCTATACCCAGAAATCGCCTACACTCAGTGAGCAAGTGGAAGCGTGGTGCGTAGGCTTCACAGAACTCAAGAATTGACCTATTTTTAGTCAATTGCCCAGGCCTTCTTTTCTGCAATCATTATAAGACCTACCTGTTCTCACTGCTAGGATTCAAGCCTCGGCACTAATCCATAATGAGGGGCCAGTGCGGGTTGGTGGATGTTACAGTCATGTCTTCAATTGGTTCTAGTTTAAACCAGTTTCCTCACAATGTTTTCCTTCACCGTTTTGAACTAAAGTGCATGCCTGCCTGGATTCAAGCCCTCCACCTTCAACTTGTGAGTCGAGGCCGTTACAACTTAGCTCTTCGTCCGATAAGGACCAGGCCGGGTCGACGGCGCGTTGTGTTCCACGAACGCCTCAAAGAGATGTCAGCACAACAGAAACCGATGATGCCTGCCGGGGTCGCGGGAAAGTCCGAAAGGGATACCGTGGCCCCTGGCAACGTACAGGCAACTGAAGGAACACGGGTGGTATTTAGTCAGTAAGAGTCTGACGTCTGACACGCCCCGCCAAGAGTGGGAGAAGTTATTTGATAAATTCCCACACAAAAAAAATAAAAATAGGGCGGTTACCACTGAGCCAACATGTTTTCTTTATTTATTTTCTTTCTTTCACTGTTCTCCTACTTTCCCATAAATAGTTGAAAATATTATCCTATGCCTTTATCCAGGACCTTTACACGTACAAGTACCCTATTCTATCGTTATGTGCGATAGTTGACATATTATGGAGAGGTTGTTGACCGCTTATATCATGGAGTTCACTTCTTTAGGTACTTTTAAATAGCATATTACATGTTATTTACGTGCAAGTGCATCTATTAAGATGCACTTGCACATACCTATGTTATTTAAATGTGAACGCTTTGGTTGATTAAAAAAATTAAAAAACTTTATTTAAATCGATTATCTACTTAACTTCATATTAAAAGATAGAAACTCGAGGCTCAAACACTACCATTCAACAAGAATTTAAATGGCATAAAAGACACAATGAACAACTTCAGCACTCGCCTTTTAACGAATTGTTATTGCAAACCTATTATTTGATTGAACCAATAGCCTAACTTAAGGCGACGATAACCAAGTTTTAATGATTTTATACTGAAGATGATGTCTAAACGAGTAGTGTTAATGATTTGGAAAAAAAAATATGTTAAATAAAAGCATGTTTTTAATAACTTATTATGTGAATATTTTGGATTATGTGTAAAGTTTCATAGTGAAATTAATTTGTAAAGTTATGTCTAACGCGGATAAAAATCTGTGAATAACGCAAAATCTATCAAGCGTTCTGAAACCTTCACCAATTTAAAGATAATTTAATTATTGATCTTTTAGTATACGTGTTTTTATTAAAATCCACTTTGTTTTATTTATAATATATAAAAAATGCGTCTAATTTGGGACAGCGCTCTTTGACGGGCGAGTCCTATTACTGGCTGGACGTACGACGCGTTGCGTGAGCTCAGTACAGAACACGCAAGCTAACCACTCAAAGTCACTGGCATATATCGGGTGACCACTGAAAATCAGCGCTGTGCTGTGGGTCTCCTTCTTGTCACAGTCATGTCGTGCCAGCAGCTGCCGACTATTTCTGTGTTGTGCTCGTTATTGTTTTGTTATCGTTTTGGTATCGTTATGTTGTCGATATCTACTCGAGTTTACACGTATTTCTGTGACAAATAAACTTATTTTTCTTTCTTTCTTTCTTTCTATATCTGCGTCTTAAGACTCAACCTTTTAAGGTTAACTTGTAGAACACTTATAAGAAAGATGCTTTAGGACAAACACCAATGATCGGTTTTTTATCCGATGAATTTGTATTGCACATTTAAGATATCTGAGCTAATGAAAAATTTGGTCTAGGATAGCAGCCGCCTTAATAGACAATTTGTGATACCCACCAATGAATGTTCAACTAGATAGACAAAGTTGTATCGACCTCATGTGCTTAAGGTTTCATCAGCAGTGGCACCCAAGTTAGTCAAAATGGAAAACTGTAATGCTGTTTAGAGACATGAGCAATGAGCAGTTGAGCAGTGGTGGCAAAGTGGTGACGGTCGCGACTTTACGAGTTCATGTCGTGGCAGGCACTTTACATTGTGTGAATTATTTCATCACCACTGCTCCCAAGGAAGACATCGCGTGGAAACCGGCATGTCCTAGAACAAAAAATTCGCCGATATGTGACATCCACCAACCCGCACTGTTATAGACTGATTATGCTTAGTCACATCAATAGATATGATAGAAGTATGAAAAACATTTCTCACCTTTTGGGCTTTGCAGTAGTCGGACAAAAAAAGTTAAACATTGTTACCCATTTCTAAAAACAACCAACACTGTAACAAGATAAAATACTTCCAGCAATTCAACTTTTAATGTCCACATTAATGTTCAAATAAGGGTTGTTTTTGCGTTTGTTTCCACAAAGTTCTGCGTTGCATTCTCACAGTGAGCACGATAGACTCGCGAACTACTTGGGAAGTGTTTTAAGTTCCAGCGCGCAGTTCGGTGGGTGGGTACACTATGGTGTAATCAGAAAAAAATATGGAATAGAAAACGATGAATAAAGTGTAAGATCTTTTGGCGTATGAATGACATTGACAGGGGTGCGCTGTTGGTAAACAATATTGTTCAATTGTTTTGTGAAATCTATTGAAAAAACAAGATGGCGGCGGCGGCGTTACTTCCAATTTTGGCCACACTCCAAAGATCTGGGTACTTACAGCTATAGCTTTAAAAGTCTTTTGATTGATTCATGTCAGTCTTGGTTCTAATTCCGCAGTTTCTCGCCACTTACCTTTAAACCTGTGGCACTGAATACATTTTTAAGGGTTCCGTACCCGAAGGATCCAAACGGAACCCTATTACTAAGCCTCCGCTGTGCGTCCGTCCGTCTGTCTTTCAGCGGGCTGTATCTCATGAACCTTAATAGGAAGACAGTTGAATTTTTCACAGATTGTGTAATGCTATAGTCGCTATAATAAAAAAGTTAAATAATTCCTTTAACTATTTATATTTTTTATATAATTGTCCCCCATACAAGAAACATGTTTGCTAGAGTCCGACTCGTACACACGGCTACACATCAAGCTATACATTTCCAGTATAAGCTGACCTCATATTGTACGGAAATCCTATACGATGCGTTCAGCATAAACTGGAAATGTATAGCTTGATGTGTAGCCGTGTGTACATGACCGGTTTCCTTCTGTCTTGTAGTTAAAATGTAATTTCTTTAATTACTCAAAAGAAGTCCACAGTCTCTGTGCTCGCTCGAGCTAGTTAATCACGAACTCAGTCCACGCGAAGTGCTGAACAAAAATATTTGTCGATAAAACTTGATAATGACTACAACTTGTGTCCTATATTTTACTAAGAACTACAATTTACTACCGTACTACTATAATAAAACAAGTAGAAAAGTACTAAGTTGAAGTTAGTTAATAGCATTCATAATTAGCTGTGCGAGAATCACAGGCCATCCACAATAATACAGGCTGTAATTGATTTATTGTATAGATTCGTGCTTTTGTGATTTTCGCATAGCTTATTTAATTTTAATATCAGGTTAATCAAGGTTCCATATTATTATCCTAAGGGCACGTCTTCCATACCATTACCGCGCCCCCCGGTCTACTCCTTGATATGCAATGGCCTTTGTAGCGCCATGAAGTATGAGGCTCCAGAGGCTAGAGCAAATCTTGGGCTTCATTCGATTTATCGAGTCTGGTTAAACCACGCTGGGGTCGGTGCATTTAATTAATTCAATTGGTCAATCAAGGTTGATCAAGATTATCAAATCCAAGCGTCATGTTCGTGAACGGGCGCCGTCAGTGGGGACTGGTCATCTCTTAGCTGCTACGGCTTATTTAAATTTTTGAATTGTTTTTTATTACGGACGCTTTTAATGTGCACGTCTTTCTACATTGTTCTCACATGTATAATTACAACATGACCAATTTTTTGTAAAAATATTCTGATTTAAAAGAGTGTCCGTGGAGTTTCTTGCCCGTTCTTCTCCATAGGAACCTACTACGCGTTGGAATGGGCAACTAGCTTCATATTTCTGACTGACCGACCTCTTGACAATTCAAAAGTACCTGTAATTGGTTTATTTGAAATAAATGCTTTGAGTTTGAGTTTGAGTTTGAAATCAATACCACAGTTTCAATATATCCTTGACATAGCAAACATAATGGTGGAAGATGGGTCTGAAAAGAAAAGGTGGAGGCTTCCTGACCCAGTTATTATTTACACCTTATACGACGTGACTCTGCTGACTGTCTTGTTGTATTGATATAGCTTCCATCTCATAAATACAGTTAACAGTTACTTAACATTAAAATTCTATTTACAGACTGCAAATACGTGTCTGTTCTCACAAGAGTGTTTCGGTTTTTACGTCTCCAGAGAACTCGCAAAAAAGTCCCATAAAAGAGCATATGGGTCGCGCAGATTATTTGAGAAGGTTTGTTTACATGTAGTTGAATTAAGAGAAAGTTGTGTTGGATCATTTAGCTCCTTTCAAAATGGTTGAGCTGAATGGTGCTAATCCATGCGTCATGTTCGTGAACGGGCGCCGTCAGTTGGGACTTGTCAACTCTTAGCTGCCTTGGCTGATTTAAATTTTTGAATTGTTATTTGTTTTATCTTTTTATTACGGACGCTTCTAACGTGCACGTCTTTCTACATTGTTCTCACATGTTTAATTTCAACATGGAAAGATGTAACCGATATTTTTGTAACATTTTTTTTTTTTTTTTTTTTTTTAATTTGTAATTACTACGCTTTGGAATGGGCAACTAGCTTCATATTTCTGACTGACCGATTCCTTGACAATTCAAAAGTGCCTGTAAATGGTTTAATTGAAATAAATGCTTTGAGTTTGAGTTTGAGTTTGACGAAAACCATTTTTTTTATTTTGACCTTTATTGTATATACTCTTATTTATTTATTTATTATTGCATAATGTACACTCAGTTACAGGCTAGGCTAAAACTTATGAGTACATGACCCTAGCTGTTAGGGTGCAGCAAGTATTATTACATTTAACTTAAATCTAGGTTAAATACATATTTGGAAGTTAACATTATATTGCATACCTACTAAATATCAATATCAATAATATGAATAATATCAATACATGATCAATACTCTAGTTCGCTAGTTAGCCACATTTCTTATTTCTATACAGTAATATTGACAAATTAATCAAAACAGCGAAATATTTGACATCTATTTGCGACGTTGCCTACTTTTAGAACCAAAACCAAAACCATCTAGACACTACAAACAACTCTCATCGATCTTCAACTGGCCGACCCAAATTCCATATAAGCTGATGTTTAAATTCTTTTATTTTCCTGTTCGTCCCGGATGGCGAAACACCTTGGTATAAGACTCAAAAGGTAATATTTTTTTGTTCGTTAAGAATTATGGGTTTGAGATTTTTTGGGTGGCTGTATCTTCAGACATGGTTAGGTTTTAAATTTAAAGTAGATATACCTCCAAAGACAAATGTAAAGGTTATTTTCATGACCTAAATGTTTAGATTGGAAGAAAGGAAGGCTAAATAATATCAGCCACACGGGCCGATCGACGGTAAGCTACGCTTGCCGCGGTCGGTTCATGGACGGGTGACCATCCAATATTTATCGAGATCTCTCCATGCTTTGGAAAGCACGTTAAGCCGTTGGTCCCGACTGTCATTAGTAGACCTTACGGGTAGTCAATAGCCCAAAAGTCTGACAACCAGTTTTACCGGGCATCAGGGTTGTGGAGGTTAGATAGGCAGTGGCTCCATGTAAAATGTATTCAGCTGCATCCGGTTAGACTGGAAGCCGACCCCAAAACTACAAACTACTAAAGGCTAGGCACATCGATTGTATTTTGGAATCACTCTTATGTATATTTCTATCCTACACGTGCAAATGGAACAGGTACCGATTAGAATTCCATTTCGTTAGTTAACAGTTTAAAAAAACGTAAAATTTATTATCGGTCTGTTATCCCACTGCAGAAGACATTCCTTTTCTTTACAGAGAAAGAACGAGTATTGGCCACTGGGAATGCTTTCTTCGTTTCAAAGATTTCGGATCATGAAGATCAAATCAAATCATTTTATTTATTTATTTGCTTAATACTGGTAGGTATGAACAGATGTTACAAATAAATATAAAGTGCTCTGTATCATTACCTAATAAGGTGTGCAACTATTTATAATATTGTTAATCTAATTAAATAATTATTAAAATATCATTACAAAATTATAATGACACAAAAATATAAAATAAAATCAAATAAATTCAGAATACTGAATACTAATACAAATGTCAAAAACTTGAAAAAAACAAAAAAATGTTAGATGCTTTTTACATGTCATAAACTTATCAATCAATTAAATTAAATTAAACTATTGGTCCAAATTAAAATAAAATTATACAGATGTCAAATTAAGTTATTATGTCACACTATTTGTATTGTCATATTATTCAATGTCAATAAATTACTGTTACTATACGTATTTATCTATATTTTTATCCTGTAAGTACTTCTTGACATTATAATAACATTTAACATCCTGATTTCCTATCAATGCTCCTTTCGTAAGTCTTGACTAACTTCAGCACCACTAATGTTTCATAAACAACCGCTTTGTACAACCGTTATCTTGTTGGTTCTCCTGTAGGTACTTAAATAAATAAATAATTATGTATTAGGATTTCAAACACCTAGAAAGGCATGAGGAACAGGGTGTAAAGTTCACTCATCCTCTATAGAAAAGGGAGGATCCTCCGACCAGACGGGTGTTGTGTCTGGCAGACAACTGCCCGAAGAACTTCCCGAGCAGGGAAATTATATATATTGTGTTGATCGCGCGGTAAACGGCGCGATGCAGGATTTGTGTGACGACAGGTCTTTTTTTGATTTTCTCATGTGGCGTTATAGATGCCGGCCACACACCGTACAAACGATAGTCCCCAGGAACCGTTCACATCAAACTTATGAGGACTGTTTTTGTACAGCTGCGCAAGTGATTTCCCACAAAAAGTCGCCCTAAATTCAATTGATCTACGACATTGACCCAGGGCCCTGGTATGGAAGGTATTTTCTTGAAGATTGGTTATAAATTAACATATAGTTATTCCATTGTGTTCCATTGTGTGTAAGCTTCTAAAGAAAGACATTCCTTAGCCTAGATTCTTGTTTTTAACGTTGATAGGAGTTCCGCGAAAAATGGTTTCTAAGAAACATTTGGTACCTACCTATACAGAGTCAATTTAAATTAGCTAGCAAAACTCCGCAGACATGATGAGTAGCGATATGTAATAAACACGATTAAACAAAAAAGTGGTAACTGTACTACCTACGGTCTTTCAATCAATCTGGCTAACCTTTTCCCTACTATGTTGGGGTCGGCTTCCAGTCTAACCGGATGCAGCTGGGTACCAGTATTTTACATGGAGCGACAGCTTATCTGAGCTCCACCACCCAGTAACTAGGTAATACGATACCCCTTGGTAAGATTGGTTGCCAGACATTAGGACATCTGACGACCCGTAAAAACTGTCAAAGATCCACGAATGACAGCCGGGACCAACGGCTTAACATGCTTTCAGAGGCGCGGAGGAGTCTTGGTCTTGGTATGTAAAGATGGTCAACCATCCACGGACCAACCCCGGCAAGCATAGCTTAACCTGATGTATCGACCGTGCGGCTGTTATTACTTAGCCACGAGCTATGGTCTTTGACCCAAAAAAAAACTACGAGCCATTTTTTTATCCTGTTTGTTTATCGATGCCCTATCAAGTCTGCAAAGTTTCGCTCACTAAGTTAATTTGACCCTGTTGTATGTGATATTGAATTCCTCGTTGGTATAGTGGTCGTAAGTGTGACTTTTGAGCATAGGCTCCTGGGTTCGATTCTCAGGTATTGGGTTTAACATTAGGAAATTCTTATTTGGAGATATTTATCAACCCCTATTTGGCAATAGGCAATCCCCTTTTATATGATAAGTACTTATAACAGGCGAGGTTATCTATGTTATAACATAATGCTAGCATTTGAATGTAACACTTTACACCTCCACCGACCAGCTTGGGGAGTAAATGCATAATGATAACGAACGAAGGCATAGTATTAACACTTTGACTCCTGAGCAGAATAAGAGGCAGTCACAATAGCATCCTGAAGGTTGTGGCGGCAGATACTTCCTCCCCCATAATAAGGCAATTTGTGAGAAGACTTATAACAAAGTTTCCATTTCTCCTTGTCTAGGTGGTGGGTGGTCTTCTCATACATTCGTCTTTAGTTTGAGTTACTAACAATAGTGTTTTAAGTGCAAACCTGTTACTAATAATTATGGATCTCATAGTTGTCCGAATTAAATGATATTATTTATTAACGAAAGATGAATGAGACAAATAAACAATTCACCACCACCATCATCATCATTCATCTGAAATTCTGAGGTCTACCGCAAAACTCACTGCGACATTCTTTGCGTCCGATCCATCGAGATGAAACCCAAAGCCGGTCACACATCCCTGGACTTACGCTTATCGTCGAGATCTGTTTTATTTAATTTTATGTATGGCATCTCGTAGCTGACCTCTGTGGTCATGACAACTTAACCGGGCTCTCCTGTGACTGCCATAATTAAGCACAGGCCTAGCTGTAGCCTCCAGCAAGGGGCGTTAAATAACTTATTCACTAGGTGAGCGCTCGCTAAGGGCACCCCCTGTGGGGTACGAACCTCGGCTATGGGCGTCGCTGGGGGGGGGGACAGCAAGATGGAACAGGCTGGATCAAATCTGGATAATTATTATTATCAGGGGAATTTAAAGCTACAGGCTCAGCTTCGACGCGGGCTGGCGCATCGTCGATCACGGGTCGGGAGGGCCGAGAGCTGTTGTGCCGACATCGACGCGAAAACTGTTACCATGGATTCAGTACATGATTCTGAAGCCCCCTGCGTATAGAAATTTTTCGTCGGTTATTAAAAAAAAATACAGATGTTCCATATATTTAGACCACGTAGATATTGCACTTTTCTATGAAACAACAGTTTTTTTTAAAGAGTTTTCGCGTCGATGTCTCTGCCATCCTGTATAGTGTCATCCACGACACGCACCCCATTCTTCTTCTTAAACGCGATTATACATAGTGCCATCCACGTTACGATGTCGCGCCCAACTCCGCTCCGCTCCGAACTATAAAGTACAGCGTACAGTACAGTAATCGCAGAGTGGGGCGCGTATTCGTGGATGGCACTATCTATACTGTACTGTAAGCGTTAAGGCGAAAGCGTCAAGGTAGCCCGCGAAATTCAAATTTTGTTACGTTTTTTGCAATTTGCAGGTCAGTATCATGTTGTAAGTTGATTTAAATATATCGGCTGTATCAAATGTATATATTTATAGAATTGTAATCATAAAAATGATCAATACAACTCTCTAAGTTCAAATAATTCCATTGAATGACTATTTCATGAAACCATGACATTTGACCATTGTGCTTACTTAAAGAGTTGTATTCCTGATTGTAATGATTAAAACCACTTGTAACGGTTGCGAATCATATTTTAATCAACATAAAACCTGACACTGACCTGCATAATGCAAAAAACTAAAGAAAAATTGAATTTCGCGGGTTACCTTAGCGCATGCCCCTTATGAAGAAGAGTGGGGTACGTCTTAGTGGATGGCACTATCTATAACGTAGTACTGCTCTCGGATCCATCAAGTGCTCAATTTTCCACTCAAAAATGTAAGAAAGTACGTACCGAATAATCCACAATTCAGACAGATAGCGTGCCGCAAACACTTCACATAGATCTAGATTAACTGAACGGTTTATTATCGGCTCTTCATTCATGAGTTTACAGTTAAAATGGCGACTTATTTTCAGTTTAGGTTACTACGATATTGGTAGTTTAGTTTTATGGACGAGAGGAGATTGTAGGCAGCGTTTTAGTTGATGATTTGTATGATTGATTTTATGCGAAAATGTCGTGATGGCCCAGCGGTTACGCGCTCGCCTCGCACGAGGTTGTGGTTTCAAATCCGGGCAAGTACCAATGTGACATTTTCAATTCATATGTACTTTCTGAGCTTATCTTGGACATTACTGACATCGGTGAACGAAAACATCGTGAGGAAACCTGGACTTATAATTAATATAAGGCTGAAATCACCAACCCGTTTGAGCAAGCGTGGTGATCAATGCTCGTGCCTTCTCTGTATGAGAAGAGGCCTTTGCCTTGCAGTGGGACAGTAACAGGCTGGTATTATTATATTATTATTATTTATATGAAAGGGGCAGCAACATATGGCTACATATTCTCCTAGGGGCTAGACAGCCCATGTACTAAAGAAAGAAAGAATGAAAAAGTATTTATTGAGACTCGCACAGGAAATCACAAAACTAAAAACACATTAAACATAAATAAAAAATAATCAAAAACAAATTTACATTCAAATTTAAAGGAGGAAGTCCTGTACGAGGCCAAAAGGCTCCTATCTCAGCATAATGCCGCGACATTTAAAAATAAATAAAAATGTCGCAGCGCTGGTATTCTGATAGGGCCCGCAATGATGTCACGGATAGATAGATACAGACAAATAAATATAATAAAAAATAAAAGTAAAAATGTGTGTGAAATACAATGAAGAGTAAAAGATTATATAATCCGCGTGTCTGCATCCGACGTAACATCAGTTACTTGTCTATGCCTTTAGTATCTGTGGTACTTTATGGTATCGTGTTGACAAGTAAAGAGACGCAGACGCCGACACCGGCACAAAATAATTATTAGTATGTATTGAGAGTTTCCTAGTGGAAAAACCTAATAGCCATATAACTATAAAACTATAAAATTATTAAAAGTCGGTTATAGTCGCTAGACTATAACCGACTTTTAATAATTTTTATTTTTATTTTATAATAATAATTAATAATTTAAATTAATTAATAATTTTATACTGAAGATCACGTCTACATACGAGTAGTGTTAATTATCTGGAAAAAATTATGTATTAAATTAGAGCATTTTCTTAACAACTTAATAAATGAATATTTTAGATTATGTTTATATTAAATAGTGAAATTAATTTGTAAAGTTATGTCTAACCCGCGAATAAAAACTGAGAGTCACCCAAAATCTATGAAGCGTATTTTTCTAAAACCTTCACCATTTTAAAGATAATTTAATTGTTGATATTTTAGTATACATTTTTTATTAAAATACATTTTGTTTTATGTATAATAAATATAATAATGCGTCAAATTGGGGACAGCGCTCTTTGATAGGCGAGTCCTATTACTGGCTGGACGAAGGACGCGTTGCGTGAGCTCAATACCGAACACGCAAGCTAACCACTCAAGGTCACTGACATATATCTTCGTCTTAACATTTAGAACGACCCGGGAATCAACGATCAACGGAATAATTACGTAACACACTAACAGTAGCAATGGCTTTCATTTTGACAGTTCATTATCATTCATTGCGTTATTTACGTTGTTGAGAAGACCAATTTTCCGAACATATGAAGCAATGGATTAGTAATAACCCTATAATATCATTTAGATTATGATTGAATGGGTGTTACGCTATTATAGCGCGGCAGTCACACTTGCGTTCACGAAACCAACAATGCAAGCAAAACTGCTTTATCTGACAACTAGCTTCTACCCGTGACTTGCCTGGTACTTAGTCAACTATAATACTATAAAACATACCCATGGCACTCGACCATAGTGTAGCTTACTGCCCCTGAAAGAATTTTCGAAATCGGATCAATACTTCCAGAGATTACTTACCTACACTTGCACAGTTTTTTTATTATACTTTATACTTACGTATATTATAAAAAGGTAAAAATTGTTTGTTTGTATTTAGGGGTAATCTCCGGAACTACCAGTCGGATTGCATTATTGTCATTGCATGAGATATAACATAATCTACACATTTCCGCAACAAGCTCATCTTGTAACTCGCTTACAACCGACGTTATTCATCTGTTAACACTTGACTATCAAAGGACACCTTACAAATACCCACCAGAAACATAATCCGACTCCATCTTTATCTAATTACAAACACCATTAAAATAAAGACACCTATTTACATACGAGTAGGTACCGAGGAAAGGCATATCGCGTGACAAAATATGGGGGTAGGACCAATGTATGGCTACAGGTAAGAACATGCTATGGACATGAAATATTGGTGACAAGGTTGGTTGTTTTAGATTTTTCTGGAAGCGTGTAAAACCTAGAATTCATTTGTTTTAGGGCAACGACCTTGTTGTTGGAAAATGCCATCAAACTACAGACACAATTTATTATTGTATATGAGGGCGTTCATCTGATGATAAGAATAAATAAACGCACTTTAATAATGTTTCACACTTTAAAACTGTAAATTTAACTCGCAAAAAAGGTTAGGTTAGAATGGTAAACCCCTACTCGTATGCCAAAAACGACTAGAATATAAGTTTTTTTTTTTTTACAATGCCTTTGCTCGAAAACAGCGTTTTCCAAGCAGTAAATTTGTGCGAAAAGTGACACTTTTTTTCTCTAGTGCTTTTTACTTTTCTGTTTTTTTTTTATTTTTGAGGCCGTAGTCAGCCCGTCTCAGAGATTTTATTATTTGAGAAAAGTTTTACAAGTCAGATGATGATGATAACGATGACGATGGCGATGACGATGGCTCTGATTATGACGATGGGCATAATCAAAAAGTCAAAGTCGAAGTAGAAGTCAAAGTCATGAATGTTGTTTTTATCATTTATATACGAAAATGAAAATAACAGTCAGGGATGAAATTCAATCAAGCAGTATTGCTCCAACTGCATAGTAGGCCGAACAGTGGGTTGCTGCGCTCATGTCTATAATTTGGTTTTTGAACTCTGCAAGGTACCAAGATAATATATATCCATCTGCCCAGTTCCTAGCCAACACATTATTAACTTATGAGTCAGAATAATAACAAAATGTATAAATAAAAATGTGTTTTAATTAAAAAAACAAGTACGCAAAACAAGTCTTAGAAGCATCTGGATACAATCTTATTACAATAATCTCTTTCCTACTGGTATTAGCTATTAAACATGAATTATATTTATACGTATGGCGACGATAATTGACTTTTTATAATTTTATACTGAAGATCACGTTAGACGTGATCTTCAGTATCAAAAACAGGTAAAAAAATATATGTTAAATAAGAGCATTTTTTTAGTAACTTAATATATAAATATTATAGATTATGTGTAAATAACATAGTGAAATTAATTTGTAAAGTTATGTCTAACGCGGATAAAAAACTGAGAATCACGCAAAATCTATCAAGCGTATTTTTCTGAAACCTTCACCATTTTAAAGATAATTTAATTATTAATGTTTTAGTATACGTGTTTTATTAAAAAGCTTTTTATTTTATGTATAATAAATTAATAATGCGTCTATTTGGGAAAGCGCTCCTGGATGGGTGACTCCTATTACTGGCTGGCCGTACGACGCGTTGCGTGAGCTCAGTACAGAACACGCAAGCTAACCACTCAAGGTCACCGTCATATATCTGCGTCTTAAAGTGCCTGTTAATACCGAGCCAAATTCCTCATGCAAAGTGGACAATGCCCTGACATCCCATAAATATATAACATCACGCAAGTAATCCGCGAAGGATTAGGCAGAGGTGTACCTATAGTACATCCTCATTTCGCCAGTTATGTTTAACACGTTCCGGGACACTTGACTATTTGCAAATGTCATGATATGACACTACAAAATCCCATACATTTTATCATACCGTCTACAGCCGTACTACCGGCCGCACGTACCGGCGGCGCACACGCCGTGACACTAAATATCAACATCACTGTACTTGTATGGCTCAGTCTACGCCTGTCGGCGGTGTGAATGTGTCATAAGGCACTGCATATGTATGTGTTGAAAAATTACTTGAAAAGAGTTTGCCGTGACACCTACGAACGACTGAAGTCGCGTGATGTGACACTAGATCATGTGCTTCCTAGTAATGTTATGGGCAAGCTACGGCTATCGACGGTTTGCCAAATTACATGAAATAAAATTGACCGCCCTTAGCCGTACTATCACGTAACGATATACCAAGATAACGTCGAGAGGCGGTTTGTCCCGAAATGTGTTAAGTACCATGTAATAGGGGGCGAGCCCATTGCCATCAGCCGGTCAGAAATAAAGACTCCGGGAAAAAATACTAATGGCAAAATCCAATAACATTGCCAGACCTGGGAATCGAACCCTGGACTTCATGCTCAGCACAGTGCTTGCAACCACTAAAACAACGATGCAGCAAACAAATAATAACTTTAATAAATATGATAACACTAGTGCTTAGTTGTTAAAACGCAGACAGAACCGCATTTGCATTATTATCTTTTTAATTAGAGGTTTCAAGCTTCCAGTAGTATATTATTCTAGTTTCCTAGAATTCATTATTGCAAGTTGTAAGAATTTTAAGCTTTCCATGACACGATACCACACGATAATGGTCCTAATTGCAAAGGAAAAATGCATAACATCAGTATAGTCTATAGTTCAAGCTGCTGGTGGTCAGAGTTGGAGAGGAGAATGTCTTCATATCTGTTGTGTCTATAGACACCGCTTTCTGCACTATAGTTTTGACACAATGCCTCTTCTTCTTTTCGTGTGGTTAGTGACTAACCTGCACGCTCAGCATAACCAGAATAGACAAAGGTTTTGTCGACGGAAGAATAGACAAATGACAATCACAATTGTCTATTCTTCCGTCGACAAAACCCGTAGAAAACCCGTTTCTATGGTTGTCACCAAGGCTCGGAACCGGTTTAAGAAATACCGGTTAATACCGGTTTATTTCGGGATTCCTCCGCACTTTTCTTAAGAACGTGAACATTTTAAGAACTTTATTTTAACCTATATTAACCGGTTTATTTGACGAACAGCATGTCGGTAAACGCGTTGCAACTTGTGAATACTTGTAAGGATGCTGTACATAGTGCCGCGGTATGTAGACGTACGAACAGCGCGCAACGTTTGTTTATCGTGCCCGTATTAACCGGTTTTTGTAGTTCTAAACCGTTTAATCTGAAAAAACCTTTATGCAAATACTCTTCCAAATACCGGTTTAAAAAAACCGGTTTATGCGAACGAAACGGAATGTAAAGGTTTTTGCGTCAAGTACATGATAACGGTTTGAAAATTTAACCGGTATCCGAGCCTTGGTTGTCACGCTACGCGTGCTGGTGTCAAGTTTTTAAAGCCGGTCATGGGGCTCTGACTTGGCTTCACATGCCGTCGAGAAATATCTCTCAGGCATGCCGGTTTCCTGACGATGTTTTCCTTCACCGTTTTTGAAACAAATGATAATTAAATAATACGCACATGAATTCAAAAGGTCAGAGCTGCGTGTCTTGGCTTCGAACTCGAGAGCTTTGACTTGGCAGTCTGATGGTCACACCAGTAGGCTATCACTGCTCTTTGACAATGTCTAAATCATCATAATCTACCTAGCCTTTTCCGGAGTCTATATCGAGTGTCGACTTCCAGTCTAACCGGATGCAGCACAATACCAGTATATTACATGGAGCCACTGTCTATCAGACCTCCATAATACAGTTAAGTTACTGGGTAACACGATATACCTTGATAAGACTGGTTTTTAGAATTACGATATTTTTCCATGTCTAAATAAAGTTCCTTATTTAAGAGCATCTATCAGGATTCAGATGACATAGATTAATTTTTTATGACATTAGCATTGACGTTTAAAGTAACGATTACCTCATTTTAATAATACATATTCTTATTTGACTTATTGCAAATCAAAAATATTAAAATTAATATTGTAGGTACCTACTTAGTTAAGAATGACAATTGAATATTTGTATACCATATATTTTGTGGTAGAATGTATAGAACTAACAAAAATATTAACACCAAACTATCTAAAACTTCATTCTTACAAAATAAATACATTCTAAACTCAAAATTTTTTTAAGATCCTAGTTCTATTGCCTGAGAAACAATATTACAAACCTCCAAACCATTGAAATTAGTAGAAGGAGGAAAATCAAATTTCCAAATAATATTAAAATTTCAATGAATCCACCATGGTGTGACCACCTCAACCGTTACCTACCACCATGACATTTAGAAAACAAATCTGAACTTAACAAATTAGACGTCGACGATGGATAATTATCCTTTAACACGGAACGCGTTAATTATATTGTCATAATCTTCACGCTATGTAACTTTCTGGGTAAGTAAAAGTTATACCTAGAATAAAAATGAAATCTAGACATTTTTATTAGAGATTTTTTAATAAGTCATTACATATGACGGAGTGACTTATGGGGCTAAAAGAGTCAATCAATCTGCCTTGCCTTTTCCCAACTATATTGGGGTCGGCTCCCAGTCTAACCGGATGCAGCTGAATACCAGTATTTTACATGGAGCAACTGCCGGGTTGTTGAGGTCAGATAACCTCCACAACCCATGTGGGTAATACGATACCCATACAGGATACAGGTTAGCAGACTCTCGGGCTTCTGACGATCCGTAGCGACTGTCAAAAATCCACAAATTACAGACGGCCAACATCTTAACGTGCTTTCCCAGGCACGGAGGAGTCTCGGTATGTAAAGATGGTCACCCATCCGCAGATCAACCCCGGCAAGCGTAGCTTAACCTGATAATAAGCACAAGAGTGCTTAGCTAAAAGAGTGATGAATATAAATGTTTTTGGATGAAGAGGGAGAGGGAGTCTGGGCCTTTTTGGCGGAGCCCTGAGGCACACTCTCCATCAAATTTCTGCTTACATCGCACTTTACACTTTTTAATTGAATAGTTTTTTTTTTTTTTGGTCTGCTGTGTATTATATTGTGTCTGTTTTAGTCTGTGCTAAATAAATGTATTTTCTTTCTTTCTTGTTGCTACTCAAAGTAACATCAACAACACACATAAAGATGATGATGATTGACGGAGTAACTGCCTCGCTTCTCTTAGATAGTTTATCGTAGTTTGCCAGTGCGACGGCTAAGCGTTGGGGCCAGCGTCAAGCAAAGGAGTAATTTATTTTTGCAGTGCGACGGCTTAGCGTTGAGTCCAGCGTCGAGCAAAGTATAATTGAGTCTTACAGTGCAAAGGCTAAGCGTTGGGTCCAGCGTCGTGCAAAGTGTAATTGAGTTTTGCAGTGCGACAGCTAAGCGTTAGGTCCAGTGTCAAACAAAGTGTAATTGAGTTTTGCAGTGCGACGGCTAAGCATTGGGGCCAGCGTCAAGCAGAGTAATTGAGTTTTGCAGTGCGACGGCTTAGCGTTGAGTCCAGCGTCGAGCAAAGTATAATTGAGTTTTACAGTGCAAAGGCTAAGCGTTGGGTCCAGCGTCGTGCAAAGTGTAATTGATTTTGCAGTGCGACAGCTAAGCGTTAGGTCCAGTGTCAAGCAAAGTGTAATTGAGTTTTGCAGTGCGACGGCTAAGCGTTGTATCCAGCGTTGAGCAAAGTGTAATTGAGTTTTTCAGTGCGACAGCTAAGCGTTAGGTCCAGTGTCGATCTTTATGATGATGATGATTGACGGAGTAACTGCCTCGCTTCTCTTAGATAGTTTATCGTAGTTTGTCAGTGCGACGGCTAAGCGTTGGGGCTAGCGTCAAGCAAAGAGTAATTTATTTTTGCAGTGCGACGGCTTAGCGTTGAGTCCAGCGTCGAGCAAAGTATAATTGAGTTTTACAGTGCAAAGGCTAAGCGTTGGGTGCAGCGTCAAGCAAAGTGTAATTGAGTTTTGCAGTGCGACGGCTAAGCGTTGTATCCAGCGTAAAGCAAAGTGTAATTGAGTTTTTCAGTGCGACAGCTAAGCGTTAGGTCCAGTGTCGATCTTTATGATGATGATGATTGACGGAGTAACTGCCTCGCTTCTCTTAGATAGTTTATCGTAGTTTGTCAGTGCGACGGCTAAGCATTGGGGCCAGCGTCAAGCAAAGTATAATTGAGTTTTGCAGTGCGACGGCTAAACGTTAGGTCCAGTGTCAAGCAAAGTGTAATTGAGTTTTGCAGTGCGACGGCTAAGCGTTAGGTCCAGCATCAAGCAAAGTGTAATTGAGTTTTGCAGTGCGACGGCTAAACGTTGGGTCGAGCGTCGAGCAAAGTGTAATTGAGTTTTGCAGTGCGACGGCTAAGCGTTGGGGCCACCGTCGAGCAAAGTGTGATTGAGTTTTGTAATTAGGAAATTCTCATTACCAGTCCAAAGTCTGGATTTGTACTTAGGAAGCCCAGTCAGTGGCAAGTAGCTCGTCAAATATATAACATGTGAATTGTAACATAACTGGCAAAAATGTGAGTGCACTCTACAGTTCTACACCTTTGCCTATTCATTCAGGAAATAGAGGTGTGATTTTATGATAGTCAGGCACTTTTTGTGTAGAAAAACCAGCCAAGTCCGTGTTGGACTACGCACAATGAAGGGTTCCGTAGTTGGAATTAATTTATCCTAAAAACAAACTTAACATGGTAGTTGAAAATCATGTTCCCATACATCGATATACTCGTACGTCACGGTCAATTTTCCAATTGCAAATGTAAAAAGTTTGTAAAGGCAAAAAAATATATTTTGTGTGATAAAAATACAAATTAACTTTTTTCGGACTTTTTCCTTTACATGTTCTATTGGAGTCCTTGCTTCTTGCCAAATTTCACGATTCTAGGTGAACGGGAAGTACCCTGTAGGTTTTGATTTATTTGCGAGCCTCAAAATATGTCGCATTAATGGCCGTATTTGTTTATTGCGTTCACTTAGAAGCTTAATTTTTTTTAGAGCTCCTAGGGAACCTACGTATTTGATATTAATTTTAACTTGATCCCTCCACAGGTTCCTGCGAAAAAGAGTCTTGACAGACTGACGGACAGACAACGAATTGTTCCGTTTTTTGCCTTTCGAGGTACGGTACCCTAAAAACTATTATTCTGCGTAGAAACAAAGATTTACATAAACTAAACTAAAAAAACGTTTACTTTCAGTGGTGAACAACGAGAAAAAACGAAAAAGAAAAAGACAGCCACATATATTTATTTTTTCGGACAAAGACACAGGCAATTCATTTTTTCTCTAGATTGTGTGCGGCCGCCATCGCTCATTGCCATCTACGACTGCCAAAGCATCACAGGAGTCAGGAGCATCATCATCCCAGTGACAAGGCTGAACTGTCATAAGCCTATCATTACTCCTATCAAACCTTACTTACATTGCGTTTCATGAAATAGTTCCTATGCCGTAATGTTAAATCTACTATTGTAGGACAAACACGAATACGCTACGATGCTACATCATAGGTCCGTTGTTAAAGTTTAACTGTGGAGCCAACATAACGGCAAAAAAACTATTTGATGAAATGCACTGTAGCACAAACACAAAAACATAAACCATTTTTTTTATTCGATTTTTGAATCGAAAATATACCTACGACTCTCGTTTAACAAGACAGCAATGCTGATGGCGCGGCGGCAGAAAAGAAAAAGTTGGTGTTCTATGCAATTATGGATATCCTACGCGACAAAGGTATACAGTAATAATCTAACTCAGAAACTAAACTAATCTCTGCCATTACAGTTTAAAACTAGTACAACAAAACTTGATAATCGCACCGTAGACCGGCGAAGTTTATATTTATTCTAACATTTGACGCTAATTAGAAGTTTTCGTGTTCTGACGCGATTAGCTTTACGTTTGGTTGGCAAACTTTTCTGCGCTAAATTTAGATTTAGCTGAAGAATGTTTTGTTCGCGAATACATAATGTACTATCGTGCTGGCACAAGCTATATGAGAATACTCATGTGGTTATGAAAAGCTATGTCAGGC
Source organism: Agrochola macilenta (assembly GCA_916701695.1). NCBI lineage: Eukaryota > Metazoa > Arthropoda > Insecta > Lepidoptera > Noctuidae > Agrochola > Agrochola macilenta. Next base: position 3,089,732 of record OU753576.1, read on the forward strand.
AGGCCTTGTTCATAGCCTCGAGCGATGCTACAGGCGTTGCGGCTCCGCAATTCGCGTCGTCGCCACGGCGACTCGTGGCAAGCTCGAAACATCTCCTTTCATTTGTTTTCTCCGCAGTCACTGTGAGCAGTGGTGGCCCAGGGATAACTAATGTCGTAGGTTCGAACCCAGACAGGCGCTTTACTTTGTGTAAATTAAATCATCACTACTCTCAAAACGGTGAAGGAAAACATCGTAAGGAAAGCGAAATGTCTTAGAAACAAAAATTCGAAGACATGTGACATCTACCAACCCGCACTGAGCCAGCATGGTGGATTACGGCCCTCTCCCTCTCACAAAGAGGAGGCCTGTGTACCAGCAGTGGGAGGGAACATTACAGGCTGATTATGAGCCGCTGTCGCAAGACCTCGTTTATGTAGTAGTAAGCTTTGCCAGTCATTAAAATGTGTGGCGTTGCGCCCAGGGTGTACGATACGTATTCATGGAAGTTTTTTTTAATACAAGCAGTATTCTTTTATACCGGCAACGTAAGCTAGGTACCTAAGTATACCAGAATGCCAATTCTCGTACTTAAAAAACGTTCACATTCTAGTCGCAATTTGTCAAACTTGTCAAAAATGTTGGTATATTGATTGTATTTTTGACAGATTGCGAATGAGATGCGAATGCGAACGTTCTTAAAAATTACGGGAATTGTCCCTCTGAGTACATTAGTGGATAGCCTTTCTAACTTTTTTTTGCCAATTTCCTTGAGAAACTATGTACTATTTACTTTACCTTGAGAGAGTTGTATTGATTTATTATTCTGTAGGTAAATACATATTTGTTGCGGTCGTGAACAACCTGACAGCATGATGCATAATCAGTCTATAATGTTCCAAGTACTGGGACACAGGCCTCCAGCTCTCGGTGAGAGGGAGTGGGCTGTAATCGCGGTCCCAGAGTGGGTTGGTAGATGTCACAGGTCTTCGAATTTTTGGTTCTAGGACATGCCGGTTTCCTCACGATGTTTTGCTTCACCGTTTTGAGAGCAGTGGCGATGAAATAACTTACACAAAGTAAAGCGCCTTTCTGGTTTAGAACTTACGACCTACACCTCGTAATTCGCAGCCGTTACCACTAGGCCACCAACACCACTGCTCCTCAATCTGATACTGACCTGCAAATTGCGAATTTCGCGGGCTACCCTGGTACTTTCGACTAATTTGACTGCTCTAGAAAATAATGAACAGAGTAGGTTGGCAATTTGTTAACTGAAGAAATAAAATCTATGTTTGTCCTTGAGAAGAAACAAACAGCCGATAGACGGATAGACTGAATAGATTTCTAACCTTTCTTATATTCTTGTCATTTCGAAAGTTATGCGACCGGAAATATTATGTATCTCTACGTCAAAAACAAACGACAAAGTTAATACACTCTTTTTTATTTTCTATTGCCAAAAATGTAAACAAACATCATCTATGCTTTCTTTTGAATCCGATAATGTGATTCTATTATAATCCTCATAGATTGTTAGATACTATTTTTTTTATAATTTACGATTCAAATTGCTCTGAAAACAAAAGGTTTAACAACCACATATACATATAGTTAGGTAGAACCCAATCGCTTTCGTATTAGCAAAGAGAATCCTAACATATCCGGTACAGGACTACTACGTAAAAGTGAAATAGTTCCAAAAAAATACTTTGTTTACAAACGTGGCAAAGGAGAAAAAAACTTTCTTTATGTATAGATTTTTATCTCCAAACTAGAATCCAATAAATAATAGTAACATATTCGTGTCGACTTCAACTGTATGTTTTTCATCAGAATCAAGAACCTTCCACAAAGTTACGACTGTCAGGAATCCTCGAATTTGAACCCTATTCTTGTTGAGATAAGGTTGTGTAAATGCTTATTTAATTTGGTTTTCATGGGGGTTTGATATCACATTTGTATGATTTAGTGTATCGGTTTATATTTATAGGTGGTTCGATGAGTTTTCTATTAAGATCGTCACACACTTTGAAGATAATATAAAATATATAATTATTATCTTCGACATATCGCTCACCGTACATTAACGGACCATTACACACAGAAAAAATAATATATATTACTAGCTGCCCGCCCCGGCTTCGCATGGGTAGCACTAAGTATTTATATACGGTGAACCTACCTACCTACCTACCCTACCTACCTATGTATCTACATACCTACCTTCCCTACCTACATACTTATACCTACTTACATATCTACATACCAACCCTACAATACCTACAGTACTAATATCGCTATTAAAAAATAGGGGTTTGTGCTAGAAAGGTGAAAATTGAGGCTAGTATGTATTTATAATGCAGAAACATATTTTTTTTTTTTTTTTAAATTGTCGGCAAAAATTACGGCTACGTAGAACCGATGATCGTTGGGGTAGATGCATTCTTCAGGGGAGACCGCGAATCGGCAAACGTAAGGTAGGACCCTCTCAGGCTAGGTGGAGCGACGATCTTCACAGGGTGGCTGGTAGCAGCTGGATGAGAGTTGCCGAGAATCGAGCTGAATGGCGTGCAAGTGGAGATGCCTATGTCCGGCAGTGGACTGCTGTAGGTTGATGATGATAATGATAACGTGTAGACGTTGTGTAATTTGCTGACTGGTTACCATTTTACCACAGCCAAAATACACCTGAACTGAATAGATGAACATTACATGTAGACAAGCCGTGCTCCCGCCGCAATTTTCTATCGCGTGGCGTGTGCTAGCTAACACATTATGGCAAATAATTAATTTAATGTTTTGTGTCTCGTAATCGTAATTTCTCGTAATTTCCTTGCATAACTACTATTGTATAAAATCAAGGTTTTCTAACTGAACAGACAGCTGTGCTGCTGGGGAGATTGTTGCGCCACTTCTTCTTCCCAGCTAAAGCACTAGGAAGTGGTGAAGGACGGGCGTTTTGGGGGACTGTCTTATGTAATTGAAAAGTGCTGATTCTCAGCTTATTGAATAAATTACTTTTGATTCAGATTGTATCGGAAAAATTCGCGAACTTCCACACAAAAATTAACCCATAAAGGGGAAAAATTCAAAACCTTTCTTAGTGCTAACCTTTGTTATCAACGGAGCGGAACGGTTTAGGCTGTGCGTTGTCTGTCTGTGAGTGAATTTAAGAGTTTTACTTAGTAGATTTTTTATATTACCTACAGAATGGTTGTGCGGATCATCTTCTTGACATAATCTCTTTCTACGCACTCCCATAGAAACCCAAATGTTTGCCAAACCCAAAACCCAAATACTCCCACTAAATATTAGCCCAAGGTCAACAAATTCGTCACACCCACACCTTGTTTTACTACCCTTTGTAATGGCGTTACATTCCCCCATAAAACGGTGACATAATTATCTAAACGTTGGTCAGGTCATGGCACGGTTCGGAGGTGGAGTCAGGTGGAATAATACTTATAGTTTTATGGTTTGGTGACGTAGTATCACACCTGTATAAAAATACAGATAGGTAGGTACTTAAATATACCACCTACGTGTGGCCACAAATTAGTACAGATGAGTCACTCCACAAAATCATTTAAATAAAAAGCGGCTCTTGTTATGACACAATAAAGTGCAATTCAGGTCGCACAGCGCTAGTTACCTACAGTTATATTCACCTAGAAGTTGCCTCTCTTTCTATCACGTAACTCGTATAATATCTTCTGACTACGTTACGCCCACTGAACTCGACAAGTCGAGCCCGCCGCGTACCTACTTGTAGCTTCGTACCTAAAATGTGGAGTGACCTATCTGTATTCATCTGTGGTGTGTCCCTGAGAAGTGGCACTGGCTTTCAAAGCGTTTCGTTTTCCTACAACGACGTTAATTAGGATTGACATAAACTTTTTGATAGCTTATGTCAATACTGTCAATCCGATACATTTTTGACATTTCCACTATCGTTATCGTAGACGAGAGCCAGCCCAGCGATCAGTTTTTAGCATAATCATTTAGATTAATCAGGCTATAATGTTCGGGAACTGCTCGGGCTAAATAATAACAACCGCACGATCTTCAAGGTAGAAAAGCAATCACCATAATCAAACGCAAGATGCGTCTCTCTGGGCATGCCCAATCAGAAATAACCACTATGTGGAGCCCTGAGACAACTAGAAGGCGTCGTCGCGGCAGACCCGATAGAAGATGGTGGGACGAGCTGGACAAAACAAACGACTAGTGCTCCGCATTAGCACTGGATCGTATGCGCTGAAAGTCATGGGAAGATCCTTTGTCCAGCAGTGGAATGATACAAGCTAACAGTAATAGTGTGGCGGCATCTACAATCGCCACATGCGAACTACGCATCAAAGACCTGACGTCACACAAAATCCTGCATCGCGAAATTAGAGTTTACCGCGCGGTGGAAATATTATACAATCTCCCAACTTCAACCTCTGGGCAGTTGCCCGCCAGACACGACACTCATCTGGTCGGAGGATCCTCCCTTTTCTATAGAGGATGAGTGAACTTAACACCCCGTTCCTCATATCCTCATACCCCTAAAACAGTATCTTCTCTAAAATCATCAGAAAAAATAAAGGTCAAACACCTTACGGTCCACATAAAGAAGGAACAAAAATAGATCTTTCATCATTACCAGCACTCCAAAACTTTTACTCACTGTATCCTACCAACAAAGGCTACAGACAAACACTTTTTCTTTCTAGAACAAAGGTTCTCGCACAAAATAAACGTTTCGTTCGGAACAGCGCCGCGGTTACTAATTAGCAGCCACCTTTAGTTATAATGTACTGAGAACCATAGACCTATCAATAGTTTTAAATTGGGAATTTTCTGGGAATAATGTTTCCATTTTGTTTTTTCAGTTAAGGCCGAAACAATAGGCCAATCTACCTTTCCCGCCAGCAAGAAGAAAATACGATAAGAAAAGTAAGCAAAAGTATTAGGAAAATTTAATAATGGAAGGAAAAACGCTAAATGAATGGAAATGGTTAGCAAGAAGGAGGTGAGGACTATGTGGATATATTTTTATTTATTTTTTCTTTCACAGTTAGTTTTAATGATGATCTGGCAGTTTGAGTAGTTGATGCGGCCTACCCAACTATCCTTTCTTTGGTGTTGTTCGTCGAGTTGAGCTCCTTAAGTTCTGAGTTTAGCTCCACGATTACTGACAAATGCTTGCACTGACTGGACAGGTCCACTCAAATCTGTGTGGTTCTTTTCTCAAAAGACCATTTCGAACACTAATCTATATGGTCCTCATATGGCTTGACCAAGATTATGTCTGGACTTTAAAAGAGACTGCGACCTCTGAGTTTTTTTCGGCCTTTCTTCTCAGAGTAGTCAGATAGGAAACACCGACCTCATCTAGCTTATTTTTAATAAAAAAAATTATATGACGTGTAAAAGTGATTTCGATATCCTATTGACAGAATATACAATTTCATTTCATTTCAGAAGAAACGGTCATCACTGTAGCGAATACGTGGACCTCACATCACATCTGCCTAGTATTTCCATAATATTTCCAAAATCCCAACTATGTTGGGTCGGTTTCCAGACCGAACATAGTACCCATAATAATAAATAATATTTGTGGAAGGGATAACGAAATTGATACATGGTAAGCTTCATTTTTTACAACTTTAATATTAAATATACCACCACCAAGAGAAAAACTTGCAAAGACGTACATGACGTATTGAATTTTGAATTCCCCAACCCGAAGCCAAAAAAAGCTCAGCCATGTTGACTGAGAGGTAAGTTTGAGACGCTCCAGTAACAGCATTTTGAGGGTTGTCTCGTGCAACCTAACAAGTCCCATATTTGTGCACCGGATTTCTGTTCACCTAAACGGGAAAAAAAAGACGAATTTAATGTATGATAATGATAATGTTTAATGATATTTTATTTTAATTTTAATGATAATTTTATTCATATTTTTTAATGATTTTAATACCTACTTATTTATTCAATTTTTTTTTGTATATGGATATTTTACCTAAAATAAAACACTTTTTTTTTTTTTTTTAAGCTTCTCTGTATTTATGACTTATTATAGAAAATAGAATAAAATTCCATCTATGACAACATCTCCAAAGAATGTTGCAACATCTACATCTTTAATACTTACACCACTTACTCACAAAGGTATTTATATAAATTCATTGAAATCTCCTCTGTGCCTTCCAAGTGTAAGACAAACTCATATTATTATGCCTTTTACTTTTAGTTTCTAAGAAGTGTTAGCATACGCGCTTGCCCTGTAAGTTAGTGGTGTACTGGGCTTTGACATTTTATGTTTATATTCTTTCAGTCATGAGAATTGGAGACTGACTTGTCTGTAAGACGCGGCACAATGAAATTTTCATTTCTCATATTTCCGCAAAGGAATTCACGAAACAGCCGACAGTCGAGTGGAGGATCTGGGGCTTGCATCCAGCGGCTCGGCTCGCTGCAATTGACTACTGTAACACGTTAGAAAAACTCTATACCTACATTACAAACAAAAGTTACAAGTCAGCCAAGAAAGAAAGAAAATAAATGTATTTGACTCAGGTTAAGGCACACAATATTCACACAAGAACAAAAATAAAAACAGAAAAAGCATAAAACAGCATTGTGTGTCTCCCGGCTGCGCCAAATAGGCCCAGTTCAGCATAAATGCCAGACAACTAGTGCCTGACGCTGGTTTTCAACTGAACCTTATGTTACGAGGACATCTTACGCCTCCCACAGTCCCCCCAAGCACAGCCTGCCGAGGATAAATATCTGATATATTCTGTAAAAATTAAAACTTTCGTGAAGCCAGCTATCAATAATGTCAATCCCTAGCATCAGATGGAATGACTGCTCACCTCACCTAGTTTTCATGGTGAGATTTTGACTACTATCCCAAGTCGGCTGACAACTTGCTGCTTCTTAGATGTGTATGTTTTGCGTTATAAGCAATGGCTTATAAGAGACTAGCTGCGATTTTACCCGCAAGAGTCTCGATTCCGTGAGAATATGGGGATAAAAAGTATCCTATGTCCTAACGCAGGTCATGGTCTACCTATTTGACAACTTTCATCTAAATCCGTTAAGCCATTTTGGCGTGAAAGCATAACAAAGAAATAAACAATCAACCTCAACCTCGCCTTTAAAATATTATGTTATACTCGTACACTCGTAGGATGCTTGTTCCGCATAGCACCAGGGAAAAACACTGACAAAACCACCGTTCATGTGGACTAATAAAATAAGATACCCACGCCACGTGCCAATTACACGATACAAGCAGCTGAAGAATCTCAAACGTAACAGCGGATTCAACTGGCGGGAATCAGAAAAGGAGCTTACGGTACATCTGGAAGCCTTTAAACACACCCAGGTTAGCCGAAGCAAGGAAAACCTGTTCAGGTGGAGATTCATAGTCGATTTCACCTTGGATTGTAAATGGTGGTGCTGTTCCACAAACGATGGGACACTTAATATCGTGACCTGTCGTCTGCACGTTACAGTAACTTATGAAGGCCACTAATGGTGCCAAACACGTAGCCAATTTCTGGGCCAACTCCTGCAACGCCACTGCTCGCTGAACAGACACTTCCACACAATGGGCATAACGGACAGTCCTCTGTGCAGGGCGTGTATTGAGGCTGAGGAAACCGTCGCGCACGTGCTTTTTGAATGCACCGACATCACCCAGATTAGAAGAGATACCCTCGGGACACCCAGATCTTACACAGATGTTCTGAACAGACCAGGAGATTTAATCAACTTCTGGAGGGAGGTGGGCTGGTTGGAATAACCACCAACGGCCGCTATGGCCCAGGAACAATGGTCCACTGAAGGACTAAGTGCGGAAACCAAACCCCATAACATAGAACATAGGGCCAACTCCTGCATGCTTAGGTCGATCACAATAGGGTTTTGTCGACAGAAGAATAGACAAAATGACAGATAAACAATCACAATCTGTCATTTTGTCTATTCTTCCGTCGAAAAAACACGTTTCTATGGTTGTCATGCTACGAGTGCTGGAGAACCCGCAATATTGAAAATAGATAATATTTTCTACAAGATGAGAAAGATTTATAAGAGCTTCCTTTCAAATAAAACAATGAGGAAAATAATAAAATGAATCCATGTGTACCTCCAACCTACCTAGAGGTAACTTTTGCCACAATGTAAAGAAGTTGCAAATGTTCTGTTCCTTTTATTTCCAATGTGCTAACCTTTCGTTTTTAGATACATTTATTTTAACACTAAATGAGGAAGGAGGATACTTTGCAGTTTAGAATGAAAATAAAACTCAATATGGATATTGAGTGTGTAGATTCTGAGAATATTTTGATAGAATAATAACTCGCAAAATTATTAACGTAACGCGGACGAGTAGGTACTTCGACGTCTAATAGTCCTTTTGTTTTTGTATGTATACAACCTTCGTTTTTGTTTATACTAAACCTCTTAAGGAGTCATTGTGCTCATCATTATGGACAACTTCCTATGGGACCAACGCTGAAATCGCGAAAAAAAATCTGCTGTTCCCTACATTTATGTTCGCATATCTCGTCGAAATGTAGGGAACAGCTGATATTTTTTTCGCGATTTCAGTGTTGGTCCCATAGTGAAAGTTGTTCATAATGACGAGTACAATGACCCCTTAAGAGATTTAGTATAAACAAAAACTAAGGTTGTATATATATGTAGTGAGTCATTTAATTTATTACCTAATGTAAACCGTTAGTTGTGTTATATAATGTGTTAAGCATTTTGTTCTTTATATACTAACCACGCCCCGTGGTTTCTTCCCGTGAGAATATCGGGATAAAAAGTCTTAAAAGACAAAATCTTCTTAAAAGTAATAGTATATGTCTTAACCCAGGTTATGGTTTACCCTTGTGCCAAATTTCATCTAAATCTGTTTAGCCGTTTTAGTGTTAAAGTTTAGCAAACAAACATACAAAAATCTAATCTTTTTTTTTTTCGATGAAATTTTTTTTTTTTTTTTTTTTTTTTTTTTTTCGATGAAATACTTTCGATTCAGAAATCGATGTAATCTTTTCTTAATGATTTGTAGATCTTACAGTTTATATGCGAAAATCAATATCTATAGCTACCTATTGTACTGACTGACTGACTTTCGATTTGACCACCCTAACACATCCCCTGGGTAATTCCAATGGCCTTATTAACAAAACAGATAAAAACACTTTCGGGATTCGATTATTACACCACCGGCATTTTTTGACAATATCATAACATGGTTTCTACGAGTAGTTGTTGCCTCAGACAAAATAAAAACCGGCCAAGTGCGTGTCGGACCACGCACAATGAAGGGTGCCGTAGATGAGATGAATTTATCCCAAGAACAAACTTAACTTTGTAGTTGAAAAACATATTCTCCCGTACTGAATGTATGGGAGAACATGTTTTTCAAATTGCAAATTTAAGATTATTACTCTTTAACCTGAAAAGCCTTCTTAGCTGTGATAGTTTTACTTTTAACTTCGTTATACAGGGTGGATTTTTGAGATGGGGCAGTAAGGACAGCTACCTTAACCGTTGTCGCTAGAAGAAAACGGTCTTAGAAAACTGTCCTTAACTTTTTGAACGATGTTGATCTGCATTCACAGATTTTGAAAACAAAATTGCAGTCAGCAAGAAAATGGGCAGTTTTTACAAAAACTTTTTTTGATGCCAATCGATCCTTCAACGCAACGAATGTTGTTGAACTGTCAAAGTTAAACAGATCAGTCGTAATCGTTTACGAAAATGTGTGCGTTTACGTAATTAGATATCAGATACCCATTGTTGTAATACCGATCATGTGCTATAGTTTGGGATCAGCCTTTTGCATAACAACGAGAGGCTTAATGATTAGATAGTCCTACAGCCACTTCGGCTAAACTCGGCTATTCTCGGCTGTCAGTTCGTCTCACACTGGCATTAACCATCACATTATCTAAAAATAGCGCCACAATAAACACAAAACAATTTCCTTTTTTAAATAACGAAAAAAAACGACAACTTTTTTCACAAAACCGTTGCACTTGCGCATCACATCATACAACTTAGCTATTGTTAAACGGGTTTTTAGCGGGAGTCGACAGCAGCATACTCGTCTCTTTTACTCCTATACAAAATTGTATGTCTATCTCTTTCGCCCGCGGTGTCGTGTTAAGGATGGAGGCACAGGAGACGTTTTTTTATTTAAATTTGAATAAATTTACACTTTTAAAGAAAGGTTTTGAGTTTATATAGGGTTTTTGAACTCTTGCGCCGTCCGTCACTATGTGGTGCGATTATAAAATCGATGTTATGGTGTTTATAACTGTATGGTTTTATTGCTGTAGTGTGATTGGCGCCTTGATTTTAGTTATTAGTTTGACAGTAAATCATTTAGATGAAACCTTTGGAAACTCGTTTTGTAGATGATTTTAGGAGTAAAGAACTGTCTTTTCGTGGCTGTCGTAGATTGTTGAGTTTTGAAATATTGATTGATTTGATGGTCGTAAGTGGTTTAGTAACATCTATTTTTGAACTTAATGGCGTTTCTTTATTTAGCTGCTAGCTTACTTTCCTTAAAGATTTTTCTTTAGGATTGAGGTTCTAGACTGTTTTATGTCATTAACGGCAGGTAGGCGGCACTTGTGATCGAGAGAGATTTTTGTTGAATTCCAGAGATAAAACGGTAATTCTAGGTCTCATTTCTCACAACGACGAGCAGGTGATTTTTTGATATAGACAACTAGCGAAATGTGCGTGTACTATAGGTACGGAATGTTACTTAACATGACACAAAATAACATCAATGTTATTTTATGTGGTGTTATGTAAAATTCCAGAAATATTTGGCTCGGTTTGGGAATCGAGCCAAATTCCTAGCACGCGTAGCATGCCAACATTGACAACCATAGAAACGGGTTTTGTCGATGGAAAAATAGACAAAATGTTTATTTGTCATTTTGTCTATTCTTCCGTCGACATTACCCGTTTCTATTGAGGTCATGCTAAGCGTACAGGGATGAAACGGTGATTCTAGGTCTCATTTCACACATCGACGACCAGCTGTAATTTTTTGACATAGAAAACTGGCGAACTGTGGGTGTAGGTACTACAGGTACTCCTGCCTAACCCTTCGGGGAATACAGGTGCACACCTGTACGGAATTGTACATAGCAACACAAAATAACATCACTGTTATTTTGTGTTATGTTATGTATATTCTGTTATATTCCAGTAATATTTGGCTCGGTTTGGGAATCGAGCCAAACTCCTAGCACACGTAGTATAACAAGATTGACAACCATAGAAACGTGTTTTCTACGGGTTTAGTTGACGGAAGAATAGACAAAATGACAGATTGGGATTGTTTATCTGTCATTTTATCTATTCGTCCGTCGACAAAACCCGTTTCTATTGTGGTCATGCTAACCGTGCAGATTTTTTGGACATTATCGGATACTTACTAATAAATGGCCATTCGATCGTCATTTATTTATTAGTCTGACTGATATAATATGTTTTCGTTAATTAACACACATGCAAATCAGCAGCCGTATTTTTTACAAGACCGGAAACCTCTCTCGGTTATCGGGTTGTTGGTGAAAACTAATAAATAACTACCAAAACTTTAACGTTTAAAGATATGCAAAAAGAACAAAGTAAAAGAAAGATTTATTGTCGGTTTGAAATAATATCTGTTTCTCTTTTTCTTTGGAACGTAAAATGCTGTAGTTTTGATAGCATGATTTGTGGGGTCCCTAATCAAAGCCTTGGTTTACTTTTTAACATTTTTAATTACTTTTTTTTTTACTTTACTTTGTGAATGTTCTCATGGGCCAGAAGAGATTTGATCTGTTAAAATATGTTCAGGTTTTTTACCTTTATAATCTTTTATAATGGTAATTGAAAGTTGTCAATCAAATGTTTGACATTTTGCGATACATAAGTAGAATGGTAATATCAATAAATCAATGTCTTAAAAGTATTTGACATTAGTCATACCGGAAGCAACTTATGGGAATATATAAAGGCTTCGACGAACAGGCGCGACGGGACAGCACGACGCGACTCTAATAAAACAATTTCTAAGAAATCTCACGGTAGAACATTTACCGGTGTTGTTTGCCTTAAAGCTGATCAAGTTTCTATCAGTTGTAAAAGATTATATTAAATACGAAACCATTAGTATATTTCATCGGCAATTGTATATTATAATAGTCCGAACTATAGTCTACCTTTGTATAAAATCGTGTGCTATATTCATAGAGAATTAATAAATGAAAATAAATAAACACTAGACAAACTATCAGATGGTAAGTAGAAAGCCTAGTTTATACGCAGTCTAAATCGAGTTGCTTGGTTTTGTAAATCAAGAAATCGCTTACAGCAGGTTACAGTACAGTACGACACAACTTAGATGTAGCATCGGCAAAATTCGTAAAACCGATCACCATCCGAACTGAGTGCGCCTATTAAATCACCAATATTTATTTCTGCTTTAGGTGAAAAAGATCTTTACGCAAACGCAATAACTTGTGAATAACCATAAACATTTGTAAAATATATATGAATAAATGCTCTTTATGCTACATCTAAAGAAAAAAAAAGAAAAGAAATGAAATGAACTTCATGAAATGTTTCTAATTTTTTGACCCTTCCATGAAAGATTTCAAAACCTTTCTCGTACCATATCTCTTAAATCTTTTAAAAACGTAATTCAAACAAACATTAATAAGGCAGATACAGATCGTAATATAATTAAAACACCGCGTGTACCAGTAAATCTTTTACCGAATCGTCTTACAGTCTGCGTGCCACAGAGTAGATAGGTGCAGAAGGTCGGCTCCATAAAACAGGCGAAAACGCACGCACACATATACGCGGATTTAGATCTCAAACTAAACTCCGATCGCCTAGCCTAGAGAATGCGATCCTGACACCTCTCAGTTGGACACGATTAGGAATAAATAAAGTATAAATTCGTAAAACACGTATTCATTTGTAATCAACTGACAGCTGTCAGGGACGCATTCTTTCGGCGGCCGGAATATAAGCATGATGTGCTAAGTTTAAGTTATTGGATTGATTTACCCAACGCCAGATAACCGAGGAAATATTAATAGAAATTAGAGTTTTGTCCATTCAAAAATTCAGTCGTCAACTTTATTCCGCGGATAACCGATATCTGATGATGTTGGACAAATCAGCCCTAAGTTTAAGGCCAAGACGTCACTTAGCAAGTTATTTGGCTTAGCATTATTTCTGTCACTGTCGCACAACTGTCAAACTTCAAGTGCAAGATACAGACGGGAATATATCTAAGCCAAAGCACGTGCTAAGCAACGTTTATTAAATTTAGAACTCAGCTGCATGCGAAAAGAAGCAACTAACATTTTTAACCGCCGAAAAAAAGGAAGATGTTCTCAAGTCAACGCTTATTTTTTTCATATATGTGACGGATGTGACCTCGCATACTTTTTTGTATGCTCTGGGAATTGATCTACTTTAGTTCACGCACACAAACAAATGCCGGTCGCGAGTGCGCTTGCACTCACTCTACGTGAAGCGTGTCTATGTGTGCGTTCGTTTTCGCTCGTTGTATGGAGTTGACCTTCTGTACTTATCTATTTTGTATCGCGCGTGTGCACTCAGACTAATTAAATAACTTACATTCAGGTACAAAAACCCGAAACTGAATCTTTTCGAATGTTTCCGAGAAGGCGATTGGTTGTTTAGTTGTTTTTTTTAAACGAGGAAGCGATGTATGGGGCAAGTAATTCAGATTCGATTTGCGAAATTGGGGTCTTGAATATTGTGATTCTGGATTAGATGATTAGGTAGCAAAAAGTGATGGTGACTGCTCTGTGATAACAACCCTCTGAGAGCCTATTAAGGCAGATGTATAGAGTATACCATATATTTCTTCAGTTCAAATCACGCCTGTTCCTTTTAATGGTTAGTGTAGGTTAGTCAGAGCTGCACCAATAGTACACCCACATTACGCCAGTTATGTTTAAGTCACATGTAATAGGGGGCAACCCTATTGCCATCAACCGGGCACAAATCCAGACTATGGGTTGCTACATCACTTCTTCAGTTCATTCCTAAATAAAAGGAGGCAAGCCAGTGTCAATATTATCTTAACTGAATTACTGCCAATTTGACTAAAGAAAGCAGTTCTACTGATGAAATTACAGGATTGCACAAACCAGGAAAAATACACAAAAGGATAATATTTTTAAAGTAAAACCCTATTTCTTATTGCTTTGATTTTCTCAGAAGATGATTTTTTTATTTTACATCTTCCATATCGATGTGTTTTAGGGACACCCAAGAGATAAAGTCCAAAGTCCCATGTGCCAGTAATTAAATTACCATTTAATTAAAGTCTTCAAACCGGAGGCTCGTGGCAAAATAATAACAGCCGCACGTGTCAGTCAAAGATTATATTAAGCTACGCTTGCCATGGATGGGTGACTATTCATAACATATCGAGACCCCTCCGTGCCTCGGAAAGCACATTAAGCCGTTGGTCCCGGCTGTCATTCGTAGATCTTTGACAGTGTCGTTACGGGTAGTCAGAAGCCCGAAAGTCTGACAACCGGTCTTACCAAGGGGTATCGTGGTATCCAGTAACTGCGGTGTGGAGGTCAGTTAGGCAGTCGCTTCTTGTAAAATATTGGGATTCAGATGCATCCGGTAAGACTGGAAGCCAACATAGTTGGGAAAAGGCTAGGCAGATTGATTGACCTTTGAAACTGGAACACTGCAAAGCAGCTTGTGTGGTAGTGTAAGTCCCAGGAACCACTACTTTTCATAGTTTTGGTAAGGTATAGGATTCCGGTAGCGATTTCGTCATTGCACAATTAATTAATAATTGAACTTATCAGAAAACTGAATCATTTAGCAATGTTTCTTGGAAGATTAATTAGTTCTTGAAATCAGCATACGTAAGTACGTCAATAGATTTAAGTGAAAATGTGGTTTGAATTACCCAGTGGTTTTTATCTGCTATTAGGGGATGACTGTGTCCGGCTTAGCAGTAGGCAAAATATTTCAGTTGTCTGTCAGATGGAAGATTTCTGTAATCACTACAAAATGTTATCTACGTCATCTCACCGTCAGCTCGATCTTAAAATGTCTCAAAATTGTATAGTTGTGTTAGATATCTTCTACTTAAGGCGACGATAACCGACTTTTAATGATTTTATACGGAAGATTACGTCAAATCATTAACACTACACGTTTACGAGTAGTGTTAATGATTTGGAAAAATATATGTAACATTAGAGCATTTTCTTAATAACTTAATATATAAATATTTTAGACTATGTTTATACTAATACATAGTGAAATTAATTTGTAAAGTTATGTCTTACGCGGATAAAAAACCGAGTGTCACGTAAAATCTATCAAGTGTTTTTTTCTGAAACCGTAAACATTTTGAAGATAATTTAATTATTAATCTTTTAGTTTACGTTTTTTATTAAAATACTTTTTGTTTTATGTATAATAAATTAATAATGCGTCTAATTTGGGACAGCGCTCCTGGATGGGCGAGTCATATTACTGGCGGTCAGTATAGCACCTAAGCTAACCACTCAAGGTCATTGGCATATCTGCGTCTTAATAGAAATATTCCATAAATAACAAAAATGTGAGCACAAAGAAAGGTTTTTTTTTTAATCATCCTCTCAAGTGGGTAAATAGGAGATGAAAGTTTGTATGGAAGCTTATTTGGATGACGGGTAATATCACCCCATTTTACCCGTCATCCTTAACAACTTTCACTATGAAATTCATAAATCATAACACTTACGAGTGGTAAAAAAATTATCATACATGCATCGATATAATCTGTCTGCAGTTGAATATAAATTGTTTTTTTTTTCACGAATCGGTTAAGAGTGTCTTAACCGATTCGTTAGTATGGCGGGTAGAATCACCCCCTTGACGGATGATAATGATAAAGAGAAAAGATTTGATTTGTTTTTTGTATGTTTGTATATTTGTTTTTTTACGGTTTACGCTAAAATGGCTTAACGGATTTGGATGAATTTTGGTACATGGGTAGACCATGACCTGTGTTAAGACATAGGCTACTTTTTATCCCGATATTCCTACGGGATCGAGACGTATGCGCGTGTAAACACGGGACACTGCTAGTAACTCATACTCGTAGTTTACCAACTATTTTGGGGTCAACTTCCATTCCAGTCTCATGAGATACGGCTCAGTATCAGTATTGAACATGACCGTCTGACCTCCACAAGCTCCATAAAACACATAATGGGCATACCAGCATCCTCAGGTTAGATTATCATAATTTTCAATAAATTGTATATTTTTTGCATAGTTTGATTACCTACATAAAAGATTAATTTATTATTTTAGATGACCCGCAGAATACCCATTGTCTTTTTTTCTTGATTAAACAAAAACTGTTTGAACTTTTACATTTGCTGCAAACTTGTTTTCTGATGCGGTTTCACTAATTAGTTTGCTACATCTTCTAAATCTCAAAAAGTTAAGATAGTCAGTAAGGTAATTGGACTGCCCAGATTATGGGTAACACTTAAGGCGAAAGCGTCAGGGTCACCCGCGAAATTCAGATTATGATTGATCGTGTGTTACGCAATAAAGGCGCAGTGTCAGGTTGTATGTTGATCTGTGTGTGTAAATGTTATTAAAAAAAAACGACTTACATTTAAAAAAAATACAAAGTGAAAAATAACTTTCAAGTCGGTGTCTTTGGTACCTATTGAATTTTAGTTTTTTGCCACGGACTTCCGAAATTAAATTTATTTTTCACTTTGTAGTGTTATTTTTTCATATCCATTCTTATTTTGAACTAACATACAATCAATCATAATTATCTTCCTATACATAAGAATCTTTTTACAAACACTTCTTATCACACATCGTGACCTAATAAAGAAACCTCTTAATAAATAAAATAAATCTAGTTTGTTAGCAAAAAACTAATTTCGGCTTATCTGCTAGGCTAGCATATTGCACATCCTGGTAATAATTGTGAAAATATTAGTATTTTGGGTTCCGTACATGAAGAGGGGCAAACGAAACCCTATTACTAGGCCTCCGCTGGCTGTCTGTCAAATTCAAATTCAAAATTCAAATTCAAAAGTTCTGTTATTGGGTGTACCTATCTCATGAACCGTAATAGGTAGACAATTGAAATTTTCACAGATTATGTATTTCCATTGCCGCTATAGCAACAAATAATAAATATAAAATTAAGTTAAAAAATAAGGGGGTGGCGATACAAGAAACGTGTTTTTTTAAACAGAAGTATTTTTTTTTTAAATAATATTTAGTGTGAAATATTGTATGGTGGTAGTGGTACGGATTTAAGGGTTTACGGAACCCTTCGTCTGTGTATCTGACTCGCACTTGGCCGGTTTTATAAGATACTAAAGAAATAAAAAATGTGGAGCAGTTTTGTGGCTAGTTTATTTAAAATTAGATAAACATGTGACTTTTTCTCAAAATAAAAAATGAGGTTGGTTATGGTCCCATTACTGAACGTATATGAAAAAAAAAACTGAATTCATAAACACCTTCTTTTTTTGAAGTCAGTCAAAAAGAGGTATTATTAAATGGTCCCCATTATTATACAATTTCTGAAATATTAAAACTACTTACCTACTACAGTTAAATCCCTTATTATTTGACTGACTCTAGTCGTTGATTCTTATTATTCTGTCATTGGTTTTAACTTTGAAACTTTATCTGGTAAGTACTTACCTCAATAAAACATTAGCTCCAAGTCTAATTCTTTAAACATTACAAACTATTATGAAAACTCCTCTAACAGCTTGATACAAACCCTTCCTCCATAGATATCAAAACCACCAACACCTCTACTCACTCTCAAACGCAACACACCTCGATAATAGTTACAAAAACAAAAAAAAAGTTCTCCACACTGAAGTGCGAGTGAGGGCAAAAAGAAAAAAAGTACCACTTTTGCCTAAAGCAAACCGGTCTACAGCCAACTTCACTCCACTGCGTTTGATTATGCGAAGGTCAGTCAGGCATTTTGCCAGATGCGAACCACCATTCAGAGAGACTGCATGTCTCTCGTCGCTCCGCCATAAAAAACTTTTACGTATCAAAAATAAATCGAACAACTAATTTTGAATAAAGAACGCGTGTTTGCTAGCTAAAATTCGAAATTCAAATGTCGTTTTTGTTATAATTTCTAGTGCAATTGTGTTTATAAGTTGTTGAGCCAAAGTAGAAAGTTACATTGCATTGACAGGAATCCCAGTGGTTTCTTATGTGTCTAAAGTTCTGTGTTGTGTCTGTGTTTTAAACTGAGGAAGTTTGGCCGTTTTGGTAAGTCTGAAACTTAAGTTCGACTTTTATTTAGGAAAAAATATGGCTTTAATTTTCAGCCCGTATCGTTTTTGTATTGTCTCTTTTGTATTCTAGGCAATTGTTACAAAACCTATTTTTAAACTGATTGATAGTATATAGCGTAATAGGACGGACACAATGGTACATTTTAACTTAATTAAGCATTACATCATAGAAGTCTTATTTATTACGTCAATAACTAACTTTATTTATAGTTATTAGCACTAGAACAACGATTTGGATAAAAAAACAGATTTCTGTCACGCCAATATTCCATTGAAAGGTGAACAGACATCTAAGTACTCCTACCTATAAGTAAAAACTTGATACAACTTCAAGCCATATAAGAACCAATCAACTTGGCACTGGCAGTATTCAAGTTCACGGAGAAAATGTAGAAAAAAACAAATGACAATCTGCGATATTCTTTATTCGAAATTAAAAATTACTTATCATTATAATAAAAAATATACCTTGTAAGCATTCAAAATAATTATGATGAATATTAGGAAATAAAATAAGCCCATGATTGCCTTGTTAGTGTGGTCGTAAGCGCTATCTTCTAAGCAGGAAGGTCTAGAATTCGATTCCCTATTCAGGCAAAGTGGTACTGGCTGTTTCCATTCTCAGTAGCAGCCCGAATTCTGGATGTCTGCCCAGTTAATGGTAAAAAACCAACAACACTTTGCTCGACCCAGGAATCGAACCTAGGACCCTACGCTCAGCAGTCGCACTTACGACCACTAAACCAATGAAACAATAATAAATATCACGACTTGTTACCCCGAAGGTTGGGTAGAGGTGTACCCATAAAACCCCCCCACATTTCGCCCATGTAATAGGGGGCGAGCCTATTGCCACCAAGAAACATTAAGAAAGAGAGGTTATCTAAACTTAGTTCATAGTTCTAAATGTCTGTAACTTTGAGCCTAGAAACAGCTTTAGCAGTAAAATACTAGTTTTAAAACCACCAACTAGTTTGACAAGTAGTATGGTGATGATGAGCAATACTCTGTTTCGGTAAAAACCTGTATCAAAAAGCATAATAAACTACAATATTTTGCGAATTTGACTTCACTATAAAGACAGAAGATTGATATTTTTAAACCACATCAATCTGTCGAGCCGTCTTACCGGATGCAGCTGAATACCAGTATTCTACATGGAGCGACTGCCTATCTCACCTCCACAACCCATTTACTGGGTAACACAACCGTGTTACCCAGTAAATGGGTCACACAAATGGGTACACCAGTCTTACCAAGGGGAACCCCCCTTGGTAAGACTGGTGTTAGATGTTCGGGCTTCTGACAAATACTAACGACTGTCAATGACAGCCGGGACCAACGGTTTAATGGTGTTACTGACACTGGCATGGCTACCATCAGGGATTTTGATAACACAAAAAAATGGTCGCTAGTTTGTCGAAATTTGTCGCCAAATATCAGAATTCGTCGGTCACTGGTTCAAAAGTTATAAGGGTTCATAAGCTGAGGAGATGCTCCCCAGATCGGCCACCTATAAACCCTTATAACTTTTGAACCAGTGACCGACAAATTCTGATATTTGGTGACAAAAGTCGACTAATTTACGACGAATTTTTTGTATTATCAAAATTAAAATCCCTAATGGTGGCCATGCCAGTCGATATGTAATGGATGGTCACCCATATTCACTCACGCCATTCTACTACGAGATCTAAGATCTTACACCATTCTTCCCTATTTTGCGCCAATCCTATCCAACTCAATAAGAATTTAATTAGGGCTCTTTTCGATGGTACAGTGGGCTCCCAAGAAACCTCACCCATTGCATTCACCCCTCCCCCCCCGCATTGCCTTTTAGATTGCTAGTGGGTGAGGTTTCTCTGGAGCCCACTGTACATGTTTTGGGTAGAATTGCATAGTCTTATTTTTCAATTTAGAAGCACAGTCAGTCAACCCGTTTGAGCAAGCGTGGTGATCAATGCTCGTGCCGTCTCTGTATGAGATGAGGCCTTTGCCCTGCAGTGGGACAGTAATAGGCTTCTATTTTTTATGGGTGGGACATTATCAAATAACTTCTCCCGCTCTGGGTGGAGCGGGAGGGCGTGTCAGACTCTTACTAACTAAAACCCACCCGTGTTCCTTCAGTGTTGCCTGTACGTTGCCAGGAGCCACGGTATCCCTTTCGGATTTTCTCGCGACCCCGGCAGGCATCGGTCCTAGCAGACCCCTTCAGTTGTGCAGACATCTCTTTGAGGCGCGCGTGGAACACAACGAACCATCGACCCGGGTCTGGTCCTTAACGGACGGCGAGGTACCCATTGCTCACCAAGCCCGCGCCTACGGCCCACATGGCCACATGGGATTTTACAGTGTTTCACTTTTTATATTTTTATTTATTGCTTAGACACGAGGCTTTTGGCTACTTTTGTTAAGTGTGTATTTTATGTGTTTTTGCCTTATTATGTGCGTTTTGTTTGTGCAGAATAAACAATTTTTCTTTCTTTTCTTTTCGATTCCCGACGCCCAGGGCGTCTCCTGCGGCGGATAGTAATAGGCTGGAATTATGTATTAACAGTGTTATTGAGTTTTTCCATAAGAAATTCTCTTCTGGTTTTAGCAACAGGCTCCCCAGTCACAGTCTACAGGCATATTAAGAGTCAAAAAAATTGGGATAAAGAGAGGAGGAATTTCATCATCATCATCATCATCACTGCACTCGAAAGACGTCCACTGCTGGGCATAGGCCTCCAAGCACCGCCACTTCTACCGGTTCTGTGGTTCCCGCATCCAGCGGATTATCAATAGACATACAGAAAACTGACCTTTATTAATCTCACATCTCCAATGAAGGTGCATTGGAGATGTGAGATTAATAAAGGTCAGTTAAAAGAGTAGAGAAGATGAAGAACTGATTCTCTTGCGTAGACGTGCAATAATACAATTTGATATAAAACCTGACAGAGCTTGTGACACTTCTCTAATCTTGTTCCGTCTTGTCGCGTTGCTTGGTTCGAGGTTATTATAAATTGCACGGGTACCACGCTGCCCTGCAGCTGACGGCTGACATATTACAGGTTTTTTTTTAAACTGGTTTTTGACTGCACAAATTCTTTGTCAAAAAAAATTGGTGACTACAGTCACCAATTTTTTTTGACAAAGAATTTGTGTTGTAAATGTAATGTTGCAATCTTGCTGTGAATTATGATACCATTGAGTGAGTATAGGTCAACTTTAATTTGATTAATCAAATTTGTTAATTATCTTTTAGGACAAAGTAACATAAGTTTTCTTTGAAGCCCTTGAAGGGCAATTTGTAGGAACACAAACTCAAAGCATTTATTACAATTAAAGCATTTACAGGCACTTTTGAATTTTCAAAGAGTCGGTCAGATAGTCAGAAAGTTGAAGCTAAGTTCCCCTTTCCAAATCGATGGAGACGAACGGGCAAGAAACTCTGAAACGAGAAGGATCTTTTAAGAAGCTAACGTATTTTAATGATGTTTTTATAACTTTTAGCAGATAACCTTTCTTTTTGTTAAATCACCATAGAAGCAGGAAACCACAAAAATTTTATACAAAATACAACTATTGAAATCTAATAAAAAAAATAAACAAACCATAACTTAGTATTACGTATTTGAACTTGACAACAACATTCGAAATTTGAATAAAATACGAAAAATAAATGAACGGGTAAAAGGTTGACGGTCACAAAACTAGTTTCGTTTCGCGTCTTTGCTCTCTTTGGTACAAATATGTCTGTCAGTCGGTTGACTTTTTAATATAGGCTTGTCTTTATTCCAGTTTTGATAATTGAATAATGTTTTAAGTTTTTTATTGCCGTCGGGTTTTATTATCTTGCATTGCATTATTTATTATATTGCATTTATGATTAATTAATTAGTACCTAACTGAAATAGCTGTTTTTATTATAATTAATATAGTGAGCAAATTACGCAGTGCATTAGGAATCATCTCTGTTTTTAACCACTTTAACCTAAGTAATTATTTAAAAAAAAACAATTTATCGTCTAAACAAAAAAAAAATTGTATAAATGCTACAGGAAACTGAAAGAGGTCCTTGACGTTTTTTCCTTGGAAACCTTTTGTAGGTACACAAGAGGGAAATTTATTTTCCAAACCCTTGCCAGACAAGAGTATCACGATAACAAAGAAACGTACCTAGTACCTACCTACCTCCTTCACTGGGTGAAAGCTCTCATAAATAATATTCAGGACAACTTTTAGAATTTCGAGGAAGAAACTTTGCTTTGGCATTCAAAAAGTAACCTAAACTATAAACAGCAAAATTTAATAAATAATACCACACACACAAACACAATCTTTTTAAACGATTTTATTGCAATCTTGACTGTCCAGTAAAACAGTTGTTCCTTTTTCAAACTTGAAATATCGAACTCTAGCCTTGACGCTTTGCATTAAATGACGTCATCTGTCACATTATGTTTATTGAGGTTTTTAAACTTCACCTGCATGCGGTGCACCTTGCTATTGGTCGACGAGGTTATGACGTCACATAGACAGTGATGGCTGCCAGCGTGCAAGCTTTACCGGTTTTTGAAAGGGTGATCAAGACTCAGATCAGTAAGTCTTGTGTCATATCTAATATTATTTGCTATTTTTGTGACAATTTTATTTATTTGTCTAAACTTCTCGCACACATTAAAGTACAACGGCGGACCTAATGGTATTCTCTACCAGTCAACCAAGGGTGGTGAAGAGATATAAGATGGCACGTGCTCTGTTTGAGAGGAGATAATATTAGGATTTAGGGAGTTTGCCAAATCTCATTGAAGGAAAAAAAAAAATGGAAGTTTGGGTTTAATCGCTTGAAATTCCCAATCTATGTACAGTGAACACGCCTTCCGACGCGTAATCATTTATTTTCTTGTAATGTAATTATACAGATAACTGAATTTTTTTATAATAGTAATATCGATACATTTTATTAATCGATCGATTTATTTTTCATGTCTTGACAGGATGCATTTACCTTAAAGTTAGAACAATTGATTAAATGCTGGTAAGATAAGTATTAAAACATTACCTAATTTCACATTGACCATGGCCCTCTTAAAAAGCGTACCTACTAAAAGTGTCAAAAATATCAAATGTTTTTGTAAATAAAAATAATAACGCCCTTGGATAAATAGGTGAAAACGCAAACGTTGTCGATAAGATACAAACATTTATCAGATAACTGAAGATAGACTAATTTTTATATCTTATTTACATACATGACCTTCGAGGTATATCCTTGAAGAGATTGCAAAAGGGGTGCTAAAAGGAGTTCTTAAAGAAACTCGATAAGAATTACAAAGTAACTCCGTACTTATACACCTGCAAGGCCAATCGTCCACGAAGCTACTCAAAAGTTAACAGTTACAAACTCAAATCACTAATGAGTAGCCAGAATGTCACAGCACTAGTATTAGCCAGAATGACACAACACCAGTATTAGCCAGAATGTCACAGTACTAGTATTAGCCAGAATGTCACAGCACTAGTATTAGCCAGAATGTCACAGAACTAGTATTTGCCAAAATTTCACAGCACTAGTATTAGCCAGAATGTCACAGCACTAGTATTAGCCAGAATGTCACAGCACTAGTATTAGCCAGAATGTCACAGCACTAGTATTAGCCAGAATGTCACAGCACTAGTATTAAAGTACGTTGTGGACTATGGGCCTGAGGAGTATTCGAATTCAGAATGAGGTGATCTGACAGAGAACCTAAGTAGTCTACATAGCCCACCGAATAAGCAAACTCATATAACAATAGGGTGACCAGCCGTAGAACCAATGACCGTTGATGTAGACTTGTTCTTGAGTGGAGACCACAAGCGCTCAAATAGCAGGTAGCGGTAGCAGCCGGATGAGGGTAGTCGAGGTAATTGGATAAGCCAATGTTCAGCAGTGGACAGCACTGTTGGTTGAAGATAATGATGAAGATGATCCTTGAAAGGGTTGCATAAAAGGCGCAAGTAAGAGTACATTTTGAGCTCTTCATAACATTTGCAAAAGCTTCTTCTATTTCATAAATGATATTTATTTCTGTAAATTGGTTAAAAAAACACTTAAATTTCACGTCAAAAATATATTATGTTCTAAAACTATATGGGTTTCCTAACGGATTCTCCTGAGAAGAAATATAAAATCAACGCGCGAATTGAAACAAATAGTCTCTTTTAAAAGTCCAGACATAATTTTCGACAGGTCATTAAGGACCACGCAGAAGTCCCTTCTTGTGAGACTTAAAAACCCAATCTTAAATCAATTTAGTACATCGTATGACATTTATGATGCATGTATCGGATCAATATGTACATACAGGTAAGCACAGATGGATATAGCATACTATTATTATTTTCCTTAATAATTAAACTGTACTATTATTCACTGAACTGATAAAAGGCGCTTTGATAATAGTATTATTATTTGCCGGTCATGTCCTGTTAGATAATAACGAATGCAGAACAATGCTCAGTGCAAAGATAAGCTTTGACTAATGGCAGCTGCTGTGATATGGAGCTGAGCCAGATACTACTGTGTGGTTCTTGGAATATAATTGACCATCTGTATACAAAAGGGTGGTCAATTCTTTTCAATTAATATAAAAATAGGCTTCACGTGTGACTATTCTTAAATTTACTACTGTGCACTATGGGCAGTCAGATCCGCTACCTACCATCTTGCTGACTGATCTGTTCTAAAACAGTATCCTATGTATTACGAGAGAAGTCCAAAAATAAATAGAGTCAATCTCCATTTTTGGGTGTTGTAAACGCTATAAAAACATATGTGTGCGTTTGTGCGTATGTGTTTCTTTTTATAGTGGTACTAAACATATCGGTCCTCTGTGATCATTCAACAACAAATAAACAAATACTTGTTTATAAATATGTTCTTCAAATACTAACAATAGTACCTATGCTTCAAAAATGTAGTTGCCATATTATAGAATGAATTGTTTTCAATCAAATTTTATACCAACCGGACTAATTTGTTAACATCTCAACGTGAAAAGTTTGGTGAATGAGCTGTCAATCTTTAGCGTCAGATGGCTCAGCTTCAAGCTCCCTTCACTTAATTTTTCACGGTGAGATTTTTACATGATATCCTTTCTTCTGTCACCCTCTCTCTCTCTTTACTTGTTTCCTTGCATCATGAGTGAGTGTAGTAAGAGCCATTTGGGGAAACTCACCCAGTTTGTGAAAAACTGGTTCCCACCAGCGTTTCAACGGATGATTATTATATGTAAGGTTGATCGCACTTCTCGTTTGTCAACTTATGTTTCTCGGAATAATTTCTGTCAAACAACTCTTTTGCATCTTCATTTTCTTTGCAAGTGCAAAAGACGTAGTATTCCGTGACTCGTATTCAGGCCAGAGTCCAATTTCAGACTGGTCAGAGTCCATAGACTCAAATTATAAGTTATTTTGTGACACTCCGTCCAACAGAGACTCCTTCTAATTATCGCCGCAACTTCAAGTCACATTTTACGTTTTACTTATCTTTCCTTTTATAATATTTAAAAAGATACTATTTTCGGCGCTTGCCTCTAAACTTCCACTAAGGTGTATTTATTTTACCTTTTATTGCAACGCTTATTCGTTTCCCTATCTATCAAAAACATTGTTTGTCACCTTATACCCACTTAAGATTAACAATAGCTTAAAAGAAATATCACATATTTTCATTTGTTTCAATTAATATCAATCCAAAAACCAGTTTTGTGAGTTAATCGATTCAACAGAAATACTTTTACAGTCTGACCTCTTTAGTCCTCTACGGATATTGAAATGTTGAGTAGAAAGCAAATAATTATTATAAATTAATCGTAATTGAATTGACAATGACCTGGTGATATGATTACTTGAATACGATTTTGATTACGCAGTTGAATTGGTCGTGAAATTGGACTTAATGATAGTCTTTTCAAAGGACAAGCTAGGAATTACTATTGCCCAAAACGATTCTGTTTGGACACGAGGAACTTCATGTTGTTCTCTTTCCCTGTTCTATTAAGGATTAGGACAGACTTTCTTTCGGATCTCTAAAGATGTAACTCTGGGCCCGTAGGATTAATTATGTCACAAAAAAAATACTAGCTCTAAAACTGCCTGCCCTGGTCCTATATTACTTTAACTCGTCGTAACATGTTGTTTCTTCCTGTCTTCCTTGTCAGCCATCTTTTCATTCATCCTCAAACTCAAAGTCAAAATTAAAGCATTACCATTAACAGGCACTTTTAAATTAACAAGGAGTCGGTCAGTCAGAAAGTTGAAGCCAATTGCCCATTCCAAAGCTTAGTAGGTTCCTATGGAGAAAACGGGCAAAAAAACATCATGGACACTGACTTAAAATCAGAATAGACTTTTACGAAAATGGTAAATTATCATCACAAATATCGATCATTTAAAATTCTTCAAACCAAGCACAACCTAAAACCATGACATAGTATAATAGTTTAGCCAATTAGCCTAATGAGGTGCGCAGATCGTAACAGTTAGACATTGTTTAGTTAACCTAAACCAAAACTTCACACATTATGTTTGAATATGTAATAAAAACGGAGTCGTTTCGCAGGTTTGGACTAATAGACACACCGCATCAAATCGTTGAGTCTAGAGATAAATGAACTATTTTATTCACAATAGTGTTGTCACTGGCAATATAAAGATAAATAAGTTATGCCTGGTCTTTTATTCACGAATGAACAACAGTTGGTTAACAATTTTCTGCTGTTGCTAAGACCAAGCAAAAGAACCAAGCATTGATCACCGCAAAAGGAATGATGCCTGGGTAAAAAAAGAAATTCTATTTAGTCCGTCAGTCAGATAATAAAAAAATATTATACACGTATTTTTTACTTTATCATATTAATAAAAAAATATTTAGATAAAACGCATTAAAGTTGGGGAGTGGGGCCTCGCTATGTCACAACTCAGTATAAAATCTACCAAGGCGTGACGTCATGCCACATTTTAACTCAATGTCTCGCCGTAATCTTTTATTACGTAAAAAAAGAGTAAAATACGTATCCAATATTTTTTTATAATCAACCTGACGGACAAATAAAAATTTGTTATCATCCATATTGTTTATAGCTTGTTGGGTCCTCAAGTTTCATGTTTTCCTTCACAGTTAATCAGTGAAACATCCAAGATTAACGAGTAGTAGCTGCTGCATAATAACTATGAACTTGACATACAGATTGATACTTGCATAAAGCGAAGAATTAACACCAGCTGCATGCAATAGCATAAACGATAGGAATGATCTTGAACTTGCTAAAACATGCAATCAGTTTCTACCAGAATATTACAAAGATCCTTGAACTTTACTTAAAAATTGAAGGTACCGTGACGAAAAAACAATTAAACCACTTAGCGAAACCACTTCAGCTCCTGATGAAACTACAAATTTGAAACAGCATGAACATCTTAAAATAATGCTCGTTCAAAACAATTGTTAGAATGAGGAAGTCGGTGAAATCGGTCAAGGCAGAGCCATGCATATTCATATACCTAATGATATACATAGCAATTTTCATTGTTTTACATAAACGGTACTTGGAAATGAACTTTACGGGTTATTTGTAATTTAAATTATTTTTGTGGAAATTAGAGAGGATATAACGGTTTCCGTTTTGGGTTACTGTGGCATGATTCTTATGTAAAAAATGCAACTTACTTAATTATTTTTTACTTGAGTAAGAAGTTAAAATTTTTGGAACTGTAGCTAAGTGAATCCGTGTGTCATTTTTAGCAAAACATTACCTACGCTTAGCCTTTTGTCTAGAAATAGCTTTGCCTCAAGACTACATAAATACGGTGTCAGGGAAACACCATATTCATAAGCCGCTCTTACATTGTGTAAATGAAACCCTATTCAATCATCACATCATATCACTACATATTTTTTTCTTAATATTCCTTTTCACGAAGTCTTGTAGTCATCACTTACATACATTATTGTTCTATCTATCCTTAAGGATGAAAAAAGAAGATGGGTATCTATCTTATCCTTTTCTCATCAGATAAAACATTTTTTTACCATGTCCTGTCTATCTATCGATACGTTTACCATCTTTTACATTTTAGAGCCACTTTCTTCGTTTATTTTATTACATTACCTACTCTAGGATGCATCCAGTACGGCTTGCAAATCCTTTCATATCCTAAGGACACGTTTTCCTTACCATAACCGCGCCCCCTGGTCTACTCCTTGATATGCAATGGTCTCTGTAGTCCCATGAAACATGACGCCCCAGGGGCTGGTCTAAATCTCCGGGTTCATTAGATTAATCGAGTCTGGTTAAACGACGCTGGGGTGTCGGTGCATTTCATTCACAATTTTCTTCGTTTATTTGCCCATTTAGTATTATGTCTATTAGTCACACCATCACCTTTAACGTTGGCAAAATTATTAGAATTCAATTTTGTTCTTGAGAAACATTTATTAGTACTTGACCCAAGTCATGTTAGTACTATTTGCACGACCTCACGCTTCCCACATAATATACTCATCTGTTCTTATCTTAGGCATGTAAACACCTCATCTTTTTATGCTAATCCAATATCCGTATTTAAAAACAATATACTAGAATGACTAACATTTTTCAGTCACGAATCTACCTAGAAACTTTGAGGTCAAGATGACTGAGGTCTGTAATGGCGTCATTGAGGTTTCAATATTGGAATCATTAGGGATTTTTGCAATTATTCGCGTAGATTCTGTATGACTATTGTAAAGGGTTTTTTCTGAGCATTAGTGTTTATTAATGCTCTAAATACGCAAGGTAATTAACAGTATTGTAACCACTAAGTACAATGTATTAACATTATTAGACTAATACGTTTCGAGTCTTTGTATATCCCAAGTCATAGAAGACATCTTAATGTTTCTGGTCTTCCATTGGAGATCCCTTTTTATCCACTGGAGTATTGACAGTCTTTTCAAATAACTAAATAGAAAGGGCACTATCATAAGCAACTACAATACAGAAGAACAATTCATACGTTCGGATATAGGAGTGGACATTTGCAGTAAGCTTGTTCCATCTATATGAGATAAAACCATTGCATCTGATACAAACTACATTAACAATTTGTGATCAAGGATCAAGGTTATCATAAGGAAGTCACTTAGTGATAACACTTCATTTTAGGCCTATCGGAAATTCTAATCTACAACAAAACAACACACTGAAAGCATTCTTAGAAATTGATTAGATATTAGAATCGATCCATCAACTATAGACGCTAGAAAGTTTCTAGAAGTATCTATAGTTACCAAAAGGAATTTTGTAATGATTGCAAATCAGCTGACTCAGAGGCATCATTCCATTATTATCTTTAGGCTTATGACGAGAACTATAATTAAAAGGTAAAATACCCAGCCACAGGACATTAATACCTCGAAACTATGCAACTCCCAAATATTTGTTATATTAAACTTTAAAATTCGATGTCCAGTTCAACAAAATGTGTATAAAACAATGACACTTGTGATATCCACAAAAAATCACATAATTTATAAAAAAAAGAAGAAAATATGTTATGAGTGGTTGCGGTAAACATGACGAAGAAAGAACACAAATACAAAAAACAACATATATGTCTGTATATGAGTGTATGTAATAATATGTCATTGCGGTGCTGCTACCACTTCTATACAACTTCTTTCAAATAAACCCTGCGTATTGTAATTATATTGATTTCCCCAGATTTAATGATAAATTACTTAATTTCCGTAATCTTCAAAGACTATGTTACGAGTCAATATTTGAATTTTTTTAACATAATTGCGCCATCCTTTTCCAAACTCATAAATCGTGCTCTCTTTAAAATTACAGACATCGTGGTACAGAATGATGTAAGTGCAACAATGTAGGGCAGCGTCTGGAATGGCCTTTTGAGGAAAGAGCCTTTGAATTGACCTGACCTAACAGACGGCAAGCATGCATCAATGTACAATAATATGGTCTGTGTCCTTTACTTGCTTTAGGGAAACAATGCCTTTAAGGACTTTTGTTGTGCATTACGATTTATCATTTCTTGTACATAATCTTGAACATAACGAAACATCACGCCTGAATTCTCTGAAGGGTTAGGCAGAGCTGGAACAGTACACCCACATTTTGCCATTATCAACGCACCAATCCAGATTCTAGACTCCAGGTTACTACTGAGAAGTTCCTGACGAAAAAACCTAGTGACCCTGCCCAACCTGGGGTTCATACCAAAGACAGTAGTTGCGTTAGCCACTACCAACGATGGCAAACACCGCATCAAAATCCATTGCGAAGAGAAGAACAACGCGGTCACACAGATGGACACGAAAAGCGACTTAAAATATTTATAGATATACCTACTTGACGATATAATATAAATATATATAGTGCAACAATAAGGATTTTCCTTTGAAGGCTATGTTTAATATTATAAAGTTTATAAGCATTTAGCTTTGAACTAATGCACTAAGTATCGATTTTTGATACCGTGGTAGGTGCGTCGTTGTACGGAAATAATATTATATTATTAGATACTTAGTTCAAAGGCCAAATGCTTTGAATCCTTCACTTTATTCTCTAGTGTTTTAAGTTTAACTGCAGTTTTGTCGTAAGCTACAGTAGCCTGTATTGCTTCAGCTGTAAGATTGATTTTACCTTTTCTGTGGTTTCTGTATTCGAGATTTGTGTCATTGCAAATGGTTATATGCAGTAGGTAATATGAGATTTTTGTCAATATTGTGTGTGCTTCATAATCTTTTGAATTGATTGTTAGAATGAATCACTTGATTAGTTTAAGTATTTACGCCTACGTACTAATTTGTTTTTATAATCAAAATCCAAGGTGAGTCGATGATATAATGTGCAATTTTATAAAGTAATTGAATTCTACAGAGTTACTTGCCAGATTTTCTTTATAGGATGCCTACTGGGTATTTAATTGGGAACCGTGGAACATGCCTTCAAACCTTCCTTATGAGCCTGCACTTAATTCAACTAACAGGTGGAAGTTCTCTGTGATTCCAATTAATTGATGAATCAGTTGTAGGTACGCCAAAGTTTCACTAAGTCAGATCCTCGATCTTCTGGTCTGATTTAAAAGTGACACTTTTTTTATTCGTTTATTTTCAACAATGTCGTCATCTTAACTGTACTTACTATTTCTTCTTCTTCTTCTCTTTGTGAATCATCAATTAATGAAGATTAGCCATCAACTCTGAGTATTTCTCCTTGTCCTTTGCGAGCTGGAACAGCTCAGCTCATATTATTATTTCTGGTGGTTGATATTTCATCAAACATTTTATCATGACCCAATCTGATTTTATGTAGTTCGACGCAATCGAAATCATATACCGTCTTTCAATTAGGTCATTTGTGAGTTTACGAGCGCTGATAAGGTTCGTATACTTCATATCTGCCACAACTTGTGCCCTAATTTGAATGCTTGACATTTATGTCTTGTGTTGCGCATTTTATACACTTCGAAATGCGAACATGCGTGACGTCAAAATTCACACCTGAGGTTCTAAAAAGCGTAGGTTGAGAGGATCTTTTTCTCGTTTGGAGATGTACTTCTTCTTCTCCCGTATCAGCAAGCACTGTATGAGAATCGTTCATGTAAAGTGAATAATACCAACATAACTTTTCCTTTTTTCAAACAGCATTGATGTGCTCTGGTTTTTAAGAGATACCTATGTGTACAAAATCGAGGTGAAATTTTTATTTTGTTTTGATTAACATGTTTTAGGTTGTGTGACCAGTAATAACTGTTATTAGAGAAATTTCTGAGGCACGGAGGTTTCTCAATGTACCTAAATTATAAGGTTGATCCAAAATGAAAAAAATCCTCATTCCCAAATGCAGTGGGAACATAGCCAGATTGATTGCCAATAAACTTGTTGTTTATTTACAACCCAAATGGCAAAATTACAAACAATCCTATAACATCAGTTCTTCGGGAAAGCTTGTTCCTGACACGACCTGTTTTCATAAATTCCCGGTTCACCATAGCAACTGAACGATAGATCAATAGTCCTGAAAACTTTGCATCCCTGCTACTTATGTTAGGTCACCAACCCGTATTGACCCATTATGGTGAACTCTGACCCATTCCCTAGGAAGATTCCCAGCAGTGGGAACAGTAAAAGTTGATTCTGTATGTGTGTGCGTGTGGTTGATTTGTATTATGTTGGTTGATATGTATTTATGTGGCATAACTTTTTACTCGTTTTATTTCAAGAACTATTTATTATACTATAACTTACTTACACTAGGTACTAAATACAATAACTAACTACACAAATAGATACAAAAAACAAAAGGACACTTAGGCGTCGAAGTATTCGTCCGCATCGCTGTCATCCGGAAACGTGCCCAGAAGACTGGCAGCATTGCCACGTTAAATGGCAATGCTAATTCATTAATGTGGCATAACTTAAGTAACATTTTATTTGATTTTGTATGAGCTTTTTATTTATATTATCCTATCTTATATCACATTTAATTTATTTATTAAAACGAATAGACACTTCCCTAGGTGTTTATTATTCTAGCTAGAGTATGGTACTCGTGGGTTGCAGCTGAAAATCAGCGTGAGGGGTACACTTTGTGTTGTCATCTGACATTATGCTGAGCTGAAGCCCGTTTGGCATTATAATTATTGTTTTCTGTTTTTTATACCTTTGTTGGTTTGGCTGGATTGTTTTTGTTGTAATGCCAATAAACGCATCTTTCTTTCTTAAATATATCTAAAATCACCAACCCGTCTTATGTAAGCGTGGTGATAAATGCTTGTGCCTTCTTTGTGTAAGAAGAGGCCTTTGCCCTGCAGTAGGACAATAATAGGCTGGTATTATTATGATTACTTATGTATGTATGTCGGGTCAAAATGTCGAGGTTAGCAAGGATAGAAAATACCTGTTAGTTAAATACTTGTTTGTATCCAAGCAAGTTTAGAGATAGAAGGTTGAAATTGCGAAATTGTCATACCTGGTATTGCGATACTTGCATTTAATTTGCAAGTACATGAGACTGTTTGGACATCACTGACATCGGTGAAGGAAAACACTGTAAAGAAACCTGGACTTACAGTTAATATAAGTTTGCAATCACCAACCCGTCTTGAGCAAGCGTGGTGATCAATGCTCGTGCCTTCTCTGTATGAGAAGAGGCCTTTGCCCTGCAGTGGGACAGTAACAGGCTGGTATTATTATTTAGGAGACTCGAGTTTAACGTATTTTTCATATTCGAAAATGCATCGGCAATACTTTTGTTACAGATGACCACTTTCGATCAGCCGTTCATCTTGTCATGTTACAAGTTGTTATTTATGCCAAAAGTTTCTTACTCATTGAGTTATGTAAGTGGAGCAATTAACTAACGTTCCAACGTATATTAGTTGCTTACGAGTACAGATTCATTGGCACAGCCATATAAAAATGATTGTTTGGCTGAATAAAATAGTTTTTTTTTTAAGTGTTCTAACGTGTATGTCTTCCTAAGGCACGAAAAATAACACGTACATAAATTCTAAAAGTTCGCGAAACGTACCTCTTCGTACCTTAACAAGTAGAAAACCTTAAAAAACAAACTCCGCTAAAAATATTCACTCAGTCATCAAAATCTCGCCTCTTTTCCGACATCTATCTAACTAAACTATCTAACCATCAGTTAACTTTAACCACTCAGTCACGTACAGCTTGACCTACTTCAGTTAAAAATAAACTGAGTGAGAATTTAATTACAAAGTATCGATAGGTCGCCTATTTTGTGGCTAGACGGTTTTAGATTTACGGTTACGGTTTTTTTAAGATTAGAATCTCCGTTGTGATGTACAGGTTTTTTTGAAGCGTTTTCACTTGTTTTTTTTCTTGTTGATCGAAGTAGTGCTTCTACTGGGTATGTATACACGTACGTGTTATTCGGAGGACAGATAAATCTTATTGGATGGAGAGGGATAGGGAGACCATATGAAAAGGTGGATGGATAGCTTGATAGATAATAATGAAGAAGGTAAAGAGTCTAACTACTGACAGAGGATAACAGAAGAGAAAAAAAAACAAACTGTCAGAATTAACTTGTAAAGAAGAAGTTATTTGGAGAAAGTAAACTTAAGAAGCTACTTACTATTGACGTGAACCTACAACTAGAACAAGTATATACAGGGTGTCAGGGACATCGACACGAAGCCTGTGATCATGGATTCAGTAATATTAAAAAAAAATTGGCTGTTTCATAGAAAAGTGCAATACCTACGCGGTCAAAATGTATGGAACAGCTGTTTTTTTTTTTTTAATAATCTACGACAGATTTCAACGCCCCTGCGTTGAAATCTGTCGTCGGTTCAGAATCATGTAGGTACTGAATCCATTGTAGCCTGCTTTGCGTCGATGTCCCTGCCACCTTGTATATGTTTAAACAATGTGTTTTTTTGATATCCCATAACTCTAGGGTATGATTGAGACCATACGAGTATCAAAGAACCAACTGGCATATGAATTATTCTTCAATCATAATTAGTTTTTGTTTTATTTTTTCATACAGTCACGATTATTAATGTAAAACACCCTTACGTGAAATATGACAACGTCGCATTTTCTTAGCTTTAAATACGAATGATTGGTTTGAATAAAAATGAATTTACTACACTACTGCGAAGTTTGGCAACGTCGCAAAAGTAAAGATTCGTCATACTGGTGACAATTTTTGCCCTAATTTAATTATGATGGATTATATCTTCGAAACTATGCATTTTTGAACCACCTATTCTAGGAGATTTTGTGTTCTTTTTACTTAAATAATATAACCCTAGAGTTATGGGATAACAAAAACAACACGTTGTATACATAGCTTAGTTGAAGGACTAAACAGAAATACTAGTAATATGTAATCTAGATTGAATTGAATGGATAGGTACTTCGTTGAATCTCTATTCTACTTCTTCTCTTTTATCTGCACGAACTATACCTATGGAACTAACTCATAGCATAATCAGTGTATAAGGTTCCCACTGCTGGGACCCAGGCCTCCTCTCTGTGAGAGGGAGTGGGCCGTAATCCACCACGCGGCCCAGTGCGGGTTGGTACAGGTCACCCGTCTTTGAATTCTTGGTTCCGTTACCATTTTGAGAACAGTGATGCTGAAATAATTTACATGATAAAGTAAAGGGCCCGTCCGGGTTCGAACTTTCGACCTACAACTCGTAAATCGGCTGTTACCACTGGGCCACCGCTGCTCTCTACTAGAGACCAGCTCTATACATACAGCAGCTAAATACGAGTAGGGTTGGCAGCCAAGGGTGCTCCGCACGTTAGCAGATACATATATATCGCCACACATGAAAGCTATTTTAATCCACCCCCTCTACTTAAAAAATGACAGTTAACAACCGTTCAGAAACCGATGTAATAGAAACATTATAACACAATTAAATTCTGACAGCAATTATTGCACAACCGTTGCAAAAAAAACGCAATTAAGGCTCGATCGGTCAGCCCAATTAACAGGTGTTTCACTATAAATAAACTTTTTCGTTCTTATTAAGGATAATTGCGACGGTTGAGCAAGTATTGTACGAGCAGTTGTTCCGAAAACCTTTTGAACTATAGAACTATAAACCTTTGAGTGTTAAAAATATGTAGAAAGTTGTGAAATTATTTTATAATTCTGTCAAAAATTTCGCTTTACCTTAACTTGTCATACACTTTTTATTAATACCCTATGTCGTTAAAGCACTAAGCTATCTCTCTGCCAAATCTCTTCACAATCTGTCCAGTAGTTTTGCAGTAAAGATATAACACACAAACAGATCTGAACGTATTTGTAAGAATTATTTATTACTGGTGTATGCCTAAAACTACTTTCTGATAGCGAGTTCCACTTGACTATGTTTTATTTTAAGTTTAAGTATTTTTAAATAGGTGTTTAATCTAGTTTTAATGTACCTACGCCATGACATTTAAAAATGTAATTAAACAAGCTTTAAAATAAAATAAATGATCTTTATGGAATCTAAGTGTAGCGATAAATATTATTAGTGAAAATAAAAATCGAATGTAAACAGCCTTATCATTGTGAGAAATGATAATAATATTTCATGCTTCGCTTAGAGGGGGGAGTAACTTGTTCAAGATTCAATTAGTAGATGATTAATAACTTTTGTAGAAAAAAATTGGGAACCCAGTTATCTGAGCTGTCTTTTGCCGGTTGGCAGTTACGCTATGTTGGCTCCAAACATTTATCATCTACATATACGTATTAAAATTGTAACGTAGATGTTTTCTCTGTTTGTGGATGTATGTTCTGGATTGGCACAAAAACAGCTGAACGTATTTGGATGAAATTTGGCTCACAGATAGGTTATAACTTGAATTAACACATACGGTACTTTTAATCCCGATAGTACGTTCTTGTCCGACATCCACGCGGGCGAAATCGAGGGCAAAAGATATAAATAATCGAAACTTAAGGCTTTAAAATAATTTTTTATCAAATTTTTTATGAATGTTTCATAAAATCATAACATATCATCGATCGGGGCGATTTACAAATATGACACCTACCTATCTAGGTATAAATACTACAAAATAGAAGAAAAAACCGTTAAAATATATAAAATATAATGAAAAATTCACAAGTCGCATGATCCATAAACCCCATAGTCACTTCATTATCAACCATTCGCACAATTCAATTTTAATTCGTCACAGTCCAGTAAAGTAAAAATCGACAGTGCTATACTGTCCGACACTTTCGTATCAAACGGCGCACGAGTTTCCAATTGAGTGATAGATAGCCTGATTTGATACTGATAAGAATGTTTATATTATTTATCGGCACATGTGAAAGTGACGATTTTAAGCACTTGACCGTAATCTAGTTTTGATGTAGGTGACCTATTATTTTCTAAACCTAACGGTGTTTTATTATGCTTTTGCGTTGTGGTATCGGTTGAACTAATTACTGTTCTGAAAACCTAGTTTTTGCTGATTACCTTTAAAATAACACCGAAATATTCCCCGGAGGTGTAGGGTGTAGACAAAATCAAAATTGTATAATTTATTATTTTAATGACATTGATTATACATTAAAATTTTAGGAAAATCGTCTACTTTTAGAATAAGTAATTAATTTACCTGTCAATGCTTTAATTTGTATTTTTTTTACCTGATTTGGTAAAGAAAGAAAGAAAGAA
This sequence comes from Agrochola macilenta, assembly GCA_916701695.1. Taxonomy (NCBI): domain Eukaryota; kingdom Metazoa; phylum Arthropoda; class Insecta; order Lepidoptera; family Noctuidae; genus Agrochola; species Agrochola macilenta. The sequence goes on from OU753576.1 coordinate 3,127,318, forward strand.
AGAAAATACATTTATTTATAACAACAATATTATTATTTATTTATAAACAATGTAGTAGTTTGGTACCGTATAGTAATTTTATTCTAGGTGCTTCGTCTTCACCTATTATTATATAAATAATGTATACAAAATGGTATTGTTTCTTGCCCATACTTCTCCATATGAAACTAACTTTTGGAAGGGGCAACTAGAAAAATAAACTGTTTTTTTTTTGTGAATATTGACGTTCAAATGTCCCTATTTGAAATAAATGATTTTAATTTGGCAAAGGATAAAACAGGAGAAATCCAAATGTTTCTCACTTTTAAAAACACTCTAGGTCCCATACCTACGCTTTACGTCACTCAAGAAAACAGACATTACCATAATTTCCCGAATATGTCAATTCTAAATTCCGGAAAAACCTTTAATCTTTTCCCATTTCTCGTACCGTCAAGACATCAAGCTCGAGATTCGGTTGTCGAATACCATTAATCAAATTCACCCCTGACTGACAAGCACCTGTTAGTGATTATCCATAATACCAAAGAGAAATGCAAGGAATCCTTAAGGCGACGATAACCGACTTTTAATGATTTTATATACAGAAGATCACGGCTAAACGAGTAATGTTAATGATTTGGAAAAAATATATGTTAAATTACAGCATTTTCTTAATAACTTATTAAAGGAATATTTAAGATAATGTTTATATTTCATAGTGAAATTAATTTGTAAAGTTATATCTAGCGGATAAAAAACTGAGAATCACGAAAAAACTATCAGGCGTATTTTTCTGAAACCTTAACAATTTTAAAGATAATTTAATCATTGATCTTTTACTATACGTATTTTGTTAAAATCCCTTTTGTTTTATGTATGATAAATTAATAATGCGTCTAATTTGGGACAGCTCAGTACAAAACACGCAAGCTAACCACCCAAGGTCACTGGCATATGTCTGCGTCTTAACGGTAGTGCCACCAATCAATTCAAGAGACAAGCTAATTACTAGCATTAATGACTAAACACTAGCAATTAATCACTTGTGCCGGTTATTCTGTGTATTCGCCGGCTAAAGCAGGTAATTTGTGTAATGTGAGTAATTTTACAATGGATGGATAAATTGTTAAGATTATTGAAGAAGCATTTGCGTGTGGTTGTGATTAGTGGTAATCAAATGATTATTAAGTAAATGAGCTTCATTAAAGGGTTGTAGCCTTGCCATCATAAATCAGCAACTGTCTAGCTAAAATAAGCAAAAAATCAATCTGCCTAGCCTTTTCCCAACTACGTATATTGGCGTCGGCTTCCAGTCCAACCAGATGCAGCTGTATACCAGTATTTTACATGGAGCGACTGCCTATATGACCTACAAAACCGAGTTACTGGGTAACACGATACCCCTTGGCAAGAGTGGTTGTCAGACTTTCGGGCTTCTGACGACCCGTTCGACTGTCAAAGATCCAAGAATGACAGCCGAGACCAACGGCTTAACGTCTGTAGCTTTCCAAGGCACAGAGGGGTCTCGGTATGTAAAGATGGCCACCCATCCACGGACTGACCGCAGCAACCGTATCTTAACTTGATCGATCGACCGTGCGACTGTTATAACTTAGCCAAGAGCTCCTAAGTAATATGATAAAAATTCTACAGGCTACTTATACCAACAAATAGTTAATACACTAACTTTTAAGCTAAAAGAAAAACTGATAGGTATTCAACCGCTTTAATACTCTCTTTTTTTTACAAATTGATAAAAATTAAGATGTTCTCAATTAGGTTTTTTTTTTTATATGTTCCTCGTAGACGGCTGGTCCGGTTTCGATTATTTTTTTGTTTCATAGGGTGTTGGGATTTAAATAACAATCTCAACTTCTTGATTACAATTTAGTATATTGTTTAAAATAGACGGCACTTTACATTTGCAAGGCGGCCAGAAACACCGTTAGCAACACACATATCGATCTTTAATGTCGCGATCGTCCGTGTCCACAAGTGCCGTCTATTTTAAACAATATACTAAATTATAATCAAGAAGTTGAGATTATTATTTAAATCCCAACATAGTGAAAATCAAAAAAGTGGCCCTAATTGTGGCCAGCCTTAATTTTGGCTACATCGTATCGTGAGGATGGGATTAATTCCACTTCCACTTAATCCATGTTCCACTTAATGATTACATAAGGACAAAAGTTAGCAACACAATTTCAAGTAAGTTCAATATAACGAGCTTGCCCAAGATGCAGTGAGCATCGGATCATTTATTGACTGCAATCTAATACTGATATCACCTCTGGTCCGTCATGCTGTGACGTAACCGTGTTGTAATGTACCTTCATGTAGGTACTGGTCAAGCGTGTTACCGAAGGTCCAGTTAGTGTACTAGTATATACAACATGTAAAAAAAAAAAAACTAAAATTACAAATGAATGCAGTCCTGTACGAGTAAAAGTAGATCTTTTCAGAAATCTGAAGACCGACATTAAAATTTTTTTTTTTTTTCAAACGAAGACAACCTGCATGTGACGTAGGTCAAATAAAAAAATTATATAATATTTATGTAGTGAAGAGGTTGTTTTCATTGATCTGAAAAACTTGAAAATTCTTTGAGCGTAACTTAAACAAGCCTTTCAACAAGACGCCATTGATGATGATGATGATTCAAGATATACAATCAAAATCCTATAAAACGTTAAAAGTTAAATTCATTATCCAGCACCTAAAATTCAAAGGCATTCAATGAACATTTTACAACAATGAAGAACTAAATACAGCGCTAATTGCGTAATCATAATCTGTATAATTTTGAACTAATTTGCTAATCTATTACTTCATATGTTCCAAAGATTTCTCTGCTCAACAACGTAAATAGCGCAATGAATGTTGTTGAGCTGTCAATATGAAAGCCATTGATAGGGAAGAGCCATTGAAAGCCAAAAATAGGGATGGTGACTGGAGAAATAAAACAACTTAGTCCATCAGTCAGATAATAAAAAAAATTGGCACGTTTCTTTTATCATATTAATCAAAAATGGTTTAGATAAAACGCATTAAAGTTTGGGAGTAGGGGCTTGCTACGTGCTACGTGTAAAATCTACCGAGGAGTGACGTTAAGCCACGTTTTAACTCAATGTACTGCCGCAATCTTTTGATTACGTAAAAAATTAAAAAAATACGTGTCCAATAAATTTTAATAATCTTCGTGACGGACAAAAAAAAAATTGTTTGTCAACATCCATATTGTGTATTGCAGTGACTTAAACTTCTGCTATCCCTGCACATTGTCAAAGCATTTCTAAGTGGGCGATGCCTCGTTGTTTGTTTATAAAAGAGTGCAGAGTAAACTCTCCGACAATTATGTAATGATACAAAGTATACGCATACATTGTTCATCATTGGTACATGATGAACAATGTATGCGTATACTTTGGACTATTGTTTAAATAAACAATGTATAATAATGACTAATATCGTATGTATTTTGTAAACTAACGAAGGAAGAAAGTATGTAAATACCAATTCTACGCAGCTGCGCAATTTACTTGCCAAACATGTAAACAAACACGAATTTTCTACTTAGACAAACATCAACTTTATGCAAGTTTAAATAAAGTTGATTTTAGACCGACTAGATTTGTTCAAAAACTCATAAAAAAAGTATGAAGTTGTAGCACAAACTGAACCTTATGTGTAGGCTTTACAGTTGTTTTTCCTAATACTCGTGTTTGTTTACATGTTTGGCAAATGAATTTATAAAAGCTCACACAGACAGGCGCGACTCGACGTCACGACGCGACTCTGGTGGAATAATTTCTATGAAAACTTCACGGAAATTGTTCTAATACTTAACTTTGCTTCCTGCTTTTGTTAACACGCTACTGTTATTAAACCACTGTTCTGTAGTGTCTGGAAGACCTATCGAAAAAGAGACTTAGGAATTTTTTACAAAAATAATAAACAACTTACGTAGGTCTATTGGTTAAATACTTATTTAGATAACGAATATCTTCTAAAGTATAGCTCACAGAAAGTCAAAATTTTGGACTTGTAAGGTACATAATAGTTTCTAACTCCGAGCACTACTGGGCAATCTGAAAGTATAATAACAATAAAAATAATCAGAAGCGGCCCGCTAGCAAGACACTTCATAGAAACGTCATTTAATCAAAAACTGTCGAGGTACAAAATATATCTTATTTATTTTCTAAAGGTTGAAAATAATGTCCTTATGTAAACCTATCACCTGTTGATAAATCTCCCGGGCCTGCCAGATAGACCCACACCTGTTTATTACTTTCACTGTAATCGGTCAAAAATTAACTGTCCAGTTATCAAAACCACAGTCACCCAAACTAGTCCATACAAATGTCTACTGTTAAACCTCAGACCAAATAAAAGACCAAGACAGAGCGCTGCGAACAATACAGTGAAGCATGCCAAAACTACACCGCCGCTCTGTGCATACACGCTCACACGCACACATGTACAACCTTTTACAATGACACTACAATCAAACTACACCACACAAAGTGCACACATGAAACCGGCTTCACTTCTTGACAGCGCTCTGTCTTGGTTTTTTATTTGGTCTGACTGTTAAACATAAGTTTTCAAATAGCTAACTAGTAAAATTAGCATGGTAGATACTTAGATACGGAGATACGATGGTCATGGTCTACAATATAAGCAAAGCCCTGATTATCAATGGATCTCAAGAGAGTGGTGACCTAGTGGTAACAGCTGCGGTTCGTTGGTTCGAGCCTAGACAGGCGTTTTACTTTGTGTAAATTATTTCATCATATCTGAGGAGCTCGTGGCTAAGTAACAACAGCCGCACTGGTCGATCCATCAGGTTAAGCTACGCTTGCCGGGGTTGGTCAGTGGATGGGTGACCATCTTTACATACCGAGAATCCTCCGTGCCTCGGAAAGCACGTTAAGCCGTTGGTCCCGGCTGTCATTTGTGGATCTTTGACAGTCGTTACGAGTCGTCAGAAGCCCGAAAGTCTGACACCAGTCTTACCAAGGGGTATCGTATTACCCAGTTACTGGGTTGTGGAGGTCAGATAGGCAGTCGCTCCATGTAAAATACTGGTATTCAGCTGCATCCGGTTCGACTGGAAGCCGACCCCAACATAGTTGGGAAAAGGCTATGCAGAATGAATGAATATTTCATCATAATATCTGCTCTCAAAAACGGTGAGGGAAAACATCGTGAGGAAACCGGCATGTCCTAGAACCAAAAATTTTAAGACATCTATCAAGCCGCAATGGGCCCACGTTGTGGATTACGGCCCACTCCCTCTCACTGAGAGGAGGCCTGTGTCCCAGTAGTGGGAACATTATAGAGTGATTATGCTTGATCATCAATCACGCTTAGCAAGCGAATTGATGACCACAGTACCAATGTTTTTAATTGATGACGACAGTACCAATGTTTTTAATTGATGACCACAGTACCAATGTTTTTAATTGATGACCACAGTACCAATGTTTTGAATTTATGACCACAGGACCAATGTTTTTAATCGCAGTCAGAAGAACACTTATACCAAGTTCTTGAAGCCTTGACAAAGTGTAAAGAGGAAATCAAACATTCTTCACCAATAAGGCTAATAAAGCAGTTTCCATTTAAGGCAACCATCTTAAAAATATCTTTGTTTACAAATCACTATTCCTATTCTAGCATATAACAGCTACTATATTAGGCTTTCACCGTTACATCAACAAATAAATCTTCAAACGAATAAGAATGATGACATTTGCGATAAGAAAGTCAATTCATACGAAATTATCTCGTCGTACTGAATCTATAAAATCGTAAATCATGGGAAGGTGGTGTCTAGTTGTGACCTTTTGCTACCGATATTCGGAGTTTTGAGTAAGGATTTGTTGCGTCATATGGCTTGAAGGTGTCAAGTCCCTCGAAGTTCGTTTTTAACCCTCGACGCAAAAAGAGGGGGTGTCATAAGTTCGACCGCTATGTGTATGTGGTACCGTAGGTCTTAAACCGGTTAACCGATTTGAATGCGGTTTTTTTATTTGTAAGCTGGTTTACTAGCTATGGTTGGTTTTATAAAAATCGGTTCAGCCGTTTGAAGGTTATCAGCTCTTTTCTAGTTGATGAATGGATGTGACTTCGGCGTCTTCCACAGGTCTGATCGATTTCAAATGTGGTATTCAATGATATTAGAAAAACATACTAACGTTAAACTAATGCTGCAACATCACCTGGAATTTGCAGGATACCCAACTCCCTTACCAACTTACAGCACAAGATAGATAGATACATAGATAGATAGAATATTCTTTATTATGCACACCATACAAATTACAGAAATAAATTTAGAAATGTTACATAGGGTGACACAATGGGCGGTCTTATCGCTAAAAGCGATCTTTTACAGACAACCTTTGGATGGATTAAAGGGAGAAGGAGAGACAATACTGCAGGTAAACAGTGGTGTACCATCTACATACACAATAAATACATAACGAATAAACCTAACCACATAAATATATACATATAAATATATATATACATAGATATATATAAAATAATAAACATGAAACAAGAATAAGGAACTATATGTAATGATTATGTTTAAGGAAAGAGGAAGTGTTTTTTCACCAGAGTTTTAAAAGTGGTCAAACATTGAGCACGCCTTATCGACACGGGCAAGGCATTCCATAACCGTACTGCTTAAACTGTAAAAGATTTGTCATAAAAGCTGGTGGAATGCATCGGCATCTCTAGTCTCAAGTTTTCTGATGACCTCAGATATCTATTATGTGTGTCATGAAGGAACTGGAAACGTTCTTTAAGATAAGAGGGGGTTGTAGGATTAAACAGAATACTGTAGAGCTGAAATAAGATATGAGAATTCCGGCGAAGACGTATGGGAAGCCACTTGAGCTTTGTACGAAATTCAGAAATGTGATCATATTTGCGCAGGCCAAATATAAATCTTATGCAAAAGTTTTGAAGTCGCTCAAGTTTATCTAGTTGTGCTTCGGTGAGATCGAGATAACTGACATCAGCGTAATCAAGGATGGGAAGTAAAAGGAATTGTGCAAGCGCAGTTTTAGTGGCAGTTGGAAGAAAGTTCCGCAAACGTCTCAGGGACATACCAGATGCAAACATTTTGCGACTTACGGCCTGTAGCTGGGGACCCCAAGAAAGATGTTTGTCGATCCAGACTCCAAGGTTCTTAACCTTCTCGCTTACTGGAATAGCAGTTCCGTTAAATTGAACTTGGGGAAGCTGCGACCAGTTTATCTTGGGGGTCATCCTTGAACTGCCAACAACAATGACCTGAGTCTTAGATGGATTAACCTGCAGCCCATGTGCCTCACTCCACTCGCAAATTGAACCCAAATCTTTGTTTATAATATTGATTGAATCAGCCAAACCCGAAATCGCAGCTTGTTTATATATTTGCAAATCGTCTGCATAAAGGTGGTAGGAAGAAATAAGTTTTTTGGAAATAGAGTTTATAAACATTGCGAAGAGTAAAGGAGATAAAACGCCACCCTGAGGTACACCGGCAGAAGTATAACACCAAGAAGAGCAAGACTCTTCTAAGTATCGTTCACAAGTATCGTGTTTTGGGCTCATTGGAATGGTCTCAATTAATAGGTTATAGATAGATGATGAACAGGGTCTGGTGATGGAGTAGGAAAGAGAAATGGGGAAATGTTTGAGTCGGGGGTTTTTCCCGTTAAATTTCACTTGTTTTTATACTGTTGTTAGTTAAATAAGGCCCTTTCTCTTCAAAATACTCTTCAGTTTTTCTTGTAATATATGCGAGTTTTGCACTAACGAACCACGTTCCATCTCCACCATAGATCAGCTATATTGATGAATATTACGAGATTTGATTATTTGATGAAACCATGACTAAGCACTTATTTTACTTCACCCACAGCCTAAACCACTGAAAACACTAAGAAACATTTTGGAAGTGCACTAAACCTGACATTAGACGCTTGACTCAAGTAAACGGTTCATTCGAGTGTAGGTTTCATTCAACGTTTACATTACACCGATAAAATTATATAGAAATTAATGTTCGATTATTCCTTTTATTTCATTTTTAGAATTCAAAATCGAACATCGTTGGATCGGTTCACTAGCGAATTCATTTCTCAATTTTGATTTACTGTGTGGTCAGACACGTTTGAATTCGAATGAAAAATGCCGAATGAAAGACATAAATGAACAAAAAGTGAAGCGTCTGATATCAGATTTTTCAAATTACTACAACCCCGGAGCAGGAAAAATGAATGGATGATATGTATGCAAAGTCTTGGATAACAACTAGTTGTTAATTTGAAATATAAACTACTACACCAATACATAATGGATAGGAATAGAAGGAGCTCGTGGCTAAGTAAATCAGTCGGGTCGATCCATCAGGTTAAGCTACGCTTGCCGGGGTTGACAGCCAAGGGGTATCGTATTACTCAGTAACTGGGTTGTGGAGGTCAGATAGGCAGTCGCTCCATGTAAAATACTGGTATTCATCTGCATCCGGCTAGCCTGGAAGCCGGCCCCAACAAGGTTGGGAAAAGGCTGGGCAGATTTTTGACACCAATACATAATGGGTTCTTTAAATAAAACTACATACACATGAGTACAAGCACATTCAAAAGAAACCTAACAATCATTTTGCAACCATTTGGCATAACACGACGAATGGACACGCTTTAGATTTCAATCATCGATATGAAACCATCATTTTGTTCATTCTTATCAACATACATGAGTTATTGTGAAGGTTATATCATAAAATTTAACCTATAGATTCGTTTTGCGATATAATCAATAGTCTCAATAAATAACCATGTAGGGGAGGCAATGCAATTATGTGTTTCAAAGAATTCAACTCGACAATTATGGAAATCGATTAGAAAAATAGAAAGAAGAAAATGGCGGTATTAAGCCTTATTTTCCTAAGAAAACGGTGAATGGAAAGACAATAACAGTTTTCCAAATACAAAGCGTTTTGTTTACACCATAATGTCAAATACTGGTGCAAAATGACAGATGTTCATGACAGCTGTAATATTATTATGACAGAACCTAGAAAACCGAAGTTTTAGGGTCCACTAAATTCGAAACTATAAGCTGCTAGTGTGTTTTACGCTGCATATTTTTATCAATACATGAAATTAGGCTATCTCAGTTAAATGCTGGGCATTGTCCTTTCCCAAGTTGCTCCACAACTTACGGTTCTCCAGTTTCCAAATCCTCTAAAATTTCCTCTATAATTTTCTCTATAAACAATCTTCCAACGATTCGGCCGTCGTCGGTCCATCCGTGTGTACCATGCTACGTTTACAAATTCACGATCTCCAATCAAGGCCTTGTTTGTTCTATGGCCGTCGATCCTTGCGCAGCTTATTCTGAAGTGTCGTTATGTTTCTTTACCTGAAAAATGACAATTTATTTTTTGAGTACTTTCTTATCCACTAGGACATGGCTCTTTCAAACCAATTTAATAAAGATCTAATAGACCTTCAACATATTTCCGGAGAAACCTTTGGTTTAAATTAATTTGTTGTTGGATTAGCTGAGTATCCTCTTCAGCCTTCGAATAATACAGATTTAAGGCTGACCAATCATCTTAAACCTTTTGTCTACCAATTAAGTTCTCCAACTCGCTATACCCATATCGGTCCCCAAAATTAAACCCAGTGACTATTTAATTTTTTACCACATTGGTAATAATATTTCTCATTATTAGACAATGGTTAAGGCCAAATGAGATCATTCGCATGTTCATCCATCATCCATCATCACACATTTCGATACATCAATCAATTTGTCTGTTCCTTACATTTATCCTTGAGTGGATCAAACGCCCACTAGTGTGGACTATTGTTTATTTTTGTTATTAAAAATGTTATTAATATTATGTTAGTTTCTATATGATTTATTGTTGGTTGTTTGACCTACCGGCCTAGTTCGTTTGATTCTTGGTTGGCATTGCGTTTGATGAGGATCGGAGGATTGATTGATTCAGCCCGGCTTGCATAGGATACATTTCCTGATTACATAATATTTTATTCTTTGGTAAAATATCTCTGAGCGATCAGACTCGTTTTATGTACCATGAAACATTTCAATTCTATCTCCAAGATGACTCAACGCATCTGCTAACCATTTTGTGGTATTTTTATCACAACCGTAACAACTTTCCATTAGGTAGGCTGTACGTAAAGGCGCACTAAAATAATATCTACGAGGGAAGCTAACTTCCGGCATACACCGAGCAGTGAGTCCCACAACCTACTTGGTGACTGGCTTATATTACAGTATTTTTATCTCACGAAGCGACGTGCGCTTTACTTATGGTAACCAAGTTTTACTCATGTTTCAAACTCGAAACCTATGACTTGGCAGTCTGACGGTCACACCACTCGGCTATCACTGCTCTTTGTGTAAGTTATGTGCTGAAGCTACTCGTCTTCATGCACACATTCACAATTGGCTACCACAAGTAAAGTGTGCGTAGCTTCGTGAGATAATAATACTGTACCATGGCACGAGCTATTCGCATAATTCATGCAGATATAATAAGTATCAGGTTAGCTTTTGACCGATTAGCTAAGCTATTACTCAAAATAACTTATTTTCATCCTACTTCATTTCATCTTTAACAAAGGGCTTAAAACTCCACTATTGCACAATTTTAAGTTGTCAATCAGGTTAAAGTTATTGGAACTTCGAAGGGCCATAAATATCGAACAAAAGGACTGACAGACAATCCGTTCAAAATGGGTTCCGAGAAAACTGGTAACATTCATAAAATGGTAACAAATTGGCAAAAATATATCTTCAGCTGACGGCTTCTTTATTAAGCTGTTTCTTGTGTAATGTGGTTGAAAGTCGCTACAGAGCTTGTCCAGGGGACCTGCCATAAAAGGGAAAAAGATGGAGCTATACAGAACGTATAGGTTCATCTCATTTTCACACTGAAGTAAAAATCGTACAGGTGGTGGTAGGTTAGCTTCTGAGCAAGAGCTCATTTGTAAACCCCCATTCATGCATAGTATTTGCGGATAGCCTCGGGTACCTGGCAATGCTCTTTATCTCGGTCATTCTACATTTTTTGTCACTATAATTAGGGTTCGTTTGAGTTCCCGAAAAAAGGTAAAAAATAAGGGTAGTTCTTCACATAGTTTGCAAATACCCAATCAATGGCAAATACAGTAACCGAGGTGTATCTATTCAAATATTTTATCGACAACCGATATTTTGAGACTGCTCGAAAAATTTGTATTCGATTTTTCAGAAACGTTGTGTCTCTAGAATAGACCGTAATTAATGGAAAAATCGTGTCTAAAAATAGGGGTATACAAATATAAGACAAAAAATATATATATTTAATTTTATATTACTTGTGATTTAGACACAAATAATTCATACCGTCGATTGACAATACATCATAACATAATGCTTGTTTTACCCGAAGGCTTAGGCAGAGGTGACTTATTTTACACTTATATTTCGCCGGTTACGTCCTACTGAGAAATCCTGTACTATTAAACGAGCAATATTAAACAGGGTGGCAGGGACATCGACGCGAAAACTGTTACCATGGATTCAGTATAGAATAAAGTTAAAAGAGTTTACGGGGGCGATAATAGATCTAGCTAGGTCTCATATCTGGGAAAATTCTCTTTTCTGCGTATTTTCACCTGAGCAGAGCTCGGTCGCCCAAAGTTAAGAAGAAGATACGTATACCTTAGAATAAGTAATGACATGGCAGCATGGAATTAGTATGAACTATCCGATACTATTAAATGAGCATTCTCTATTTTCACCCGAGCAGAGCTCGGTCGACCAGGTACTTAAAATAATATGATACAAATAATATTGCGACATTTTTTCCATAATGTGTTTCACATCTGGTTTCAATTTCCACGCAGTGGAACAGCGTCAAAGATTACGTTTCTTTAAACGAAAGTATTTCGAAGTGAAAGTTACAGTTTTCCATTTCTATAGTAATGGTGGAACGGTGCTCCCATTGTTTAGTGGGTAGGCAGCGGCCGTGGTTCCGGTTCCAACTAACTAGTTTGTTTACGCTTTTCTTTAGAAGAGTGAAAAGTTCGCTTTGCGTTGGGTGACTTGTTATGGTGCAAGATTTAAAACCATAAGAGTAAAGATAAAACCATAGATGACAATTCTTAAAAGTGTTAAAAAAAATACATTAATTCTTTTAAGGAGTGCTTTAGACCATCGATCTGAATAACTTTTAATATGCGACCAACTTTGAAATCGCGAAAAAATTTTATTTATCGGAACCAGCCTTTACATTAAGTCAGCTGTCAGAAATTCTTCTTGAAAACGCCCATTGATTTGAAAACAAAATCAAATTATAAAAGTCCTTTGATTCAGTTGTGGTCGGCTTCCAGTCTAACCGATTGCAGCTGAATACTAGTATTTTACATGGAGCGACCGCCTATCTGACCTCATCAAGACCCCAACCCAGTTGCTGGATAATACGATACCCCTTGGTAAGACTGGTTGTCAGTTTCGGGCTTCTGACTACCCGTAAAGACTGTCAAAGATCTACGAACGACAGCCGAGACCAACGGCTTAGCGTGCTTTCCGAGACACGGAGGAGTTTCGATATGTAATGTCACGAACCGACCGTGGCAAGCGATCGACCCGTGCAACTGTTAAAATTCTTTTCATTCAGTATTCGTGAAAAAACAAAAATCTACTACCGTATAACATAATGTGTTGGAAAAAAAACATCTTTTTATTTATGTTGGTAATTATATTAATAGTACTTCCTACTCCTTGATTGTCGAATCGTGATGTGAGGAATGATGCTCCTAAGTATTGACTACTGAGGCTTTGACCTTCACACATAATTGCATCGCTTCGCTTTTGTTTATAAAAAAAAGTATTTTCAAATGATGATTGTTTTATTATGTGTTTTCCTTGGAGATTTTTGATTTTGCTATGCTAATTTTATAAATATTTTAATAAATTTGGCAAAAGTGAAGTTTCCGCATACTTCCTTCTGTATTTTATTTTGAGATTCAAATTATGCTTACCATTTCCTGAAATATTTATACTAATAGGTTTACTGTATTATAAAGTGGAATAGCTATAGTTATTTCAGTGCGAGAAAGAGACAAAATTACATAAGACCACACATTATATACATTAAATAGCACCATCACTATTTCGCCAAAGATTTAAATAGTCAGATTTGCCCGACTGCGTCAAAAGAAGGTCACGTTTTAGACAATTTTTCATTGACATTTGAATAGCATTGTCTCGCTTACTAATACCAAAAATCGTATCTATCGTTCCATGTGGGATCTGTGAACTCATATTTTTCAGAATGGATAATTTTTCGCGCGACATTAGTACGGAAAGGGCAAGTCTAATGATTTAAATCTTTGTATTTCGCAACAAAATAATACTTAACGACTTTAACACTTCTGAGATCTAAATACACATGTACGGGAAAATATTATTATAATAATTTATTTAGTAATAAGAACTTATAAAAATAACAACGACCGTATTAGTTACGCTGAAAGACTCAATGGAATTCCGATCTTACTTCATAATACATAATTTTATCATTATTATCACACAATGCATTCCATGCCGTCCAATCTGGGCATAAATGTGGCTAATTTACTGTGATATCATAGACAATCGATCTAGATTCTTGATTATGGATTACACGGTACCTGAGAATGAGTCACGTATGGAAATATGTGGTAAATATAGGTAAAGCAACTTGTTGCAAAAGCTGTTAAATAATAATGATACGAGTAATACCAGCCTATTATTATTCCACTACAGGGCAAGAGCCCCTTCTCATATTGATCACCACGTTTGTTCAAGACAGGTTGGCGATTTCAGACTTGTATTAACTATAAGTCCAGGTTTCAGATGTCAGCTCAAAATTCAAAAGCCGTTTATTCAAACTAAGCTGAGAATCAACACTTTTCGAACGTCAAAATTACATAAGACAGTCCCCCTAAACGTCCACCCTTCACCACTTCCTAGTGTTTTAGCTGGGAAGAAGAAGTGGCGCAACAAACTCCCCAGCAGTGATGTCCAAGACAAACTTAGAAAGTACAATATGTGAGTAAGTCATGTGACTTTTTCAATTCACCTAATGCACGAGGTTGTGGGTCCAAATCCAGATCCAATCCGGACCCACATCCTCGTGCATGAGAGGCGAGACCAGTGGATCATCATGAAGAAAGAAATGTATGTAATAAAAGGATATTCTGAGGGCCCTCAAAATGTATAAGAGCTTAAAACTATTATTTTAACATTATTATTGATGCAACTTTCAAGAGTTTCTTTTCAAATTACCATTAAGATATCTCCTGTAAAGTTGTCGTTTTAATCATTGATAATTTGCAGTAACATAATAAAGATATTATTAGTATTTCTAATGCAAACCAGATTTAAAAAAAAGTGTAATTCATAGTATAAAAAGGGTTATAAAAAGACAGACAATCCCAATTTGTGACACAGACAATTTGTGAGACAGACAATCCCAATCTCCACACAGGAGAAAAAGTCACGTCATCAATAACAATTACGTATCAATTACTTAGTAAAAACGCCGAACAAAACGATCCATCTTTAACCTTCAAACTTATGACTACCTAGTACCCATCATATTTTTTCACACTACAAATAATAATCGTAAGTGATCATTTTTTGTCCGAACTCCTTAGTTTCCGTGTCGACAAAATGCGTGATGTTCAAAATATTGCTAAAATCGAACGCATGACTAAATATTTTTTTCAAATTTTATTTTACTGGCAACACTGCAGCATCAGATGTCAGATGACGTCATTTTCTATGTTATTAATTATACGGAAGCGTTTATAGTAATTGGGTTATTTTAGGAGCTCTTCTAGTAAAAAGGAGTCACGCCTATGCCATTAGGTCGTCGATTTTGTTAAAAGGCAGATAATGGGGGATTTATTAGGAGGTAATTTATTTTTGTTGAAAAACAAAGCACGATTATTTTGTAGGCTATAGACTCAAATAATATTTTAAGAGGCTCTTATTGGGCAGATTGATGAAGGAATTACTTTATAAACTATTCGATTTTGACAAGCCAGTGAAGGACGAGAGAAAATTATCAACTTTTTGAAGTCGGTAACATTTTACTAACTTCAAGAAGTTGATAATTTTCTCTTTTAAAAGTCATTACTTTGACATCAAAGTTTTCTTCTTTTCTTGGGCATAATTAGCTTACGGTGAAGCAAAACATTGGAAGAAAACCTATATTTTTCAAGGTCTGACGTCACTAACACACAGCGAGCAAGCGTGGTGATCAATGTTCGTTCTTCTCTTTACGAGAAGGAGGTTTTTCCCAAAAGTAAAAAGAAAATATCAGCAGCTTTTAATATTAAAGTCAAAGTGGAAGGTATCTACAATCAAAACAAAAAGCGTTTTGTCAACGGAAGAATAGACAAAATGACAGTTATACAATCACTATCTGTCATTTTGTCAAATCTTCGCCATACGCGTGCTGAAGTAAGAAAACACTGGCTGGTTTTAAAACTATCATAGAGTCAAAGTTGGGAAACTGTGATCTTACTTCAAGTAAAACTACTTTAACTGGCAGCATCAATTTACCGCTAATTTGGATTATGGTCACGACTAAAGGAAAACTGACCACATAAGTAGGTGATGGTAATGCTGCAACCTTTTATGACGTCATACAGGTTACTGATACGGAAGAATTGGAAGATTCTCATGTCTTATCACGATTATCGTTGTTTTATAAAAAAAGAAGACGCCTTATTTGAGGGTTTTTTTTTTACCAGCCTACTGATAGTGACCTCTTCCCCAATACCTATTGTTATTCACAACCAAAAAGAATGGTAGTTTCGGGCTTCTGACGACCCGTAACGACTGTCATAGATCCACGAATAACAGCCGGGACCAGCAGCTTAACGTGCTTTCCCAGGCATGGAGGAGTCTCGGTATGTAAAGACAGACCAAGCCCGGCAAGCGTAGCTTTACGTGATGGATCGACCCGTGCGGCTGTTATTTCTTAGCTACGAGAACCTCAAAAAAAATGCAGGGCAGATGATGATGGCAAATAGAATAATAAAGTGAAAATATTTGTTTCTGAATTACGCATAAATATCAGAACAGATTTTCATGTTATTTCCCCTAATGTAAACTGTGACCTGGCTTAACATATAGGATACTTTTATCTGGGAACACGAAGTAGCCAATAGGATGCGAGTGAAACCATAGCTAGTAATTTTATAGGTCATCAACCAAGAGGACCTAGACAAAGTGATATTCTATCAGCGCTAACCATGACGAAAAAGTCAAAAATTTATTGGATTGACGTAAACCCCGTCCGCCCCAGTCAAGTCCGATAGACGCGGCGCTAGTGTAGTTCAACAATTTTCCGCCTGACTTCAGTGGTGGCGCGGACTTTACCGAAAAGTCGCAGAAATACGAAACGTTTTGTAAGCGATTAACACTTGTCTTGGCCCTAAGGTCTTCTTCCATGACACATAGCACGAAATATTCTTACTGATAGCAATGCAACATCTCATGACGTCACATATGTATATACGGAAGCATTTAACATAATTGGGTTAGATATTTAAGGAAGCTTACAATCGGAGGCGTGAGATTCTTGAATGTTTTAATGGGAATATTAATTATGTGTGTAATTATATGTTACTACTAGTATTAGTTTAATAGTTGAGATCATTCTTGTGAAATATGGAGAAGATTTCATTGAGCCGGTTTGCAGTGCCACGGAAATTGTTCTACCAGTTTTGTAAGGACGCATGTGACTAAAAGAGTGATGAGTAAGATTTTGATGGATGGAGAGTAAGAGGAAGACCAAAGAAAATGTCAATGGATTGTTTGAGGAATGATATGAAAGAGGAGGGAGTGCATGATAGTGTGACGGTTGAAACAGGAGGGTAACAAATAACAAGGGACGAAGATGACGAGTTTTGTAAGATGAAACAATTTTTGAGGTATTTGTGATAGAATGGATGTTTGATTTACACTGAGTTCCTGAGGTCTAAAAGTAAATTGTTTTGCTGGACAATAATTTTATATACCTACGTTTAAGGAAAGTAATTGTAAAACAAATTGCCACCTTATGACAATTTTCCGCCGTAATTTGCTGTCAAAGAATTACAGTTGTCGTTTGAATATTCGAAAGATTTAAGTTGGTAGTCAACAACTCGCTTAACAAATAATTTATCAGACTTTTTGAACATAGATTCCACTCGTCTACATATCATATCATTACGAACTACGTATTATAATCAGTATTAATATTTTTAGCATTTCAACATGGCGGATTGCTCGTTAATTGTCAGTCATTAAAGTCGAAGATATGAAATAGGTATTCAGCATTATTAGTATATTGCCACATTTGGCTAAATAATAACAGCCGCACGCGTCGATCGAAGGTTAAGTTTCGCTTGCCGCGGTCGATTCGTGGATGGGTGACCCGTTACTTATAGAAAACCCACCGTGCCTTGGAAAGCACGTTAAGCCGTTGGTCTCGGCTATCATCTGTAGATATTAGACAGTACAGGGTATTCAGCAGCCCAAAAGTTTGACAACCAGTCTTACCAAGGAATGTCTCGATAACCGTTGATGGCTAGTGGCAAGTTCCATTGGCAATCTAAACACCAACACACAAAGACAAGTATCCAGACGACAAATTTTCGGTAAACCAGTAACACCACTTCTCACCACTGTTTCAAGGTCTTAACCATCACGCACACACAATAGGTGTCCTGCTATCTCTTAAGGTAGCTGTCAGGCCACTTATTAACCCAGTAACCGTGGACCGGTCCAGACAATGGGTCTTAAAACAATTGACGACGACATTTCTTAAGAGATTGTTATTAATACTTCGCGGTGATGAAATTGATGGGTAGATCCTGTTTATATTGATTGACATTAATGATGGAACCTGTGATATGATTAATAGGTATTTAGTTTCATCAAGTTATAAGTAGACTAGCCATCTGCAAGTAACGAAGTCGTAGAGTTTGTCCACTTTTTACTGAACAAAACTCAGCGTTTAATTTATAGTCTATCATAGTAATTGATATAGGAAACATTATGGTGTCTTTTCCACAAACGTCACTAATCAAGAGTTGAAATTGAGTTCCGGACTATTTCGATATATTTTACCATAAGGCTCAAACAATGGATTGGATACTCAATTAAACAGTTTAGACAGTGCGGAAACCACAGTCAAAACAGTTTTGTCTTGCCAGAACAAAACAGTTTTATTTCGAGTGTGTGTGACATCATTGTTTTCAAAGAGCGATAGTTTGTCTCTAAAAAACAGACTTAGTTGGATCGAACTCTTCTCCAAACCAAAAGTAGTCAGTGAGACGACCAAACGTACGATTACTTTACAAGCATTTCTTTAGCTTTACATAATATTATGTTATGATGGATTCTTACAAACAATGTTCGGATATCCTTTTACCCATTCTATTCCGATAACAATACATTTATTTGGTAGATATCACGAACAGATAATCTGTTCTGTGGTAGAGATGACCAGGGGGGTAATTAATACACTAACAATAACAATTATGACAATACCACAACATTCATTACATTTTTCCGTTGTCAAACAGACGAACTTTCAAACATTTAAGAAGCAATGGATCCTTAAAAATCCATCGAATTGTGATTGAAAGTGTGTAACGCAATTGGGGTGCTGCACGCGTAGCATGATCAAAAAAGAAACGGGTTTTGTCGATGACAGAATAGACAAAATGGCAGATACACAATCACACACAATAAAAAAAAAACCAAATGCATTAGATTTAAATTACCTAATGTTAGAAGTAGCGAATGTGACATCATATTGAATGGAGAAAAACTAGAATTTATTAATCAAACGGTTTTCCTAGGAATCACGCTAGACGAGAAATTACAATGGGGACCTCATATAACATCTCTTGCGGGGCGCCTAAGCTCGGCCGCTTATGCTGTTAGAAAGATAAGACAGTTAACAGATGTAGAAACCGCGCGTTTGGTTTATTTTAGTTACTTCCACAGTATTATGTCGTATGGCATTTTACTGTGGGGTCGGGCTGCTGACATTGAATCCATATTTATTTTACAAAAGAGAGCTGTCAGAGCCATTTATAATCTACATCGTCGCGAATCTCTCAGGGAACTATTTAAAAGGATTAATATTATGACGGTACCTTGCCAATTCATTTATGAAAATATTATGTATGTAAGAAAAAATCTTCATATTTTTAATAAAATAAGTGATAGACATAATTTTAATACTAGAAATAAAGATAAAATAGATCAACCATTTTTCAGATTATCTAAAGTACATACATCTTTTATGGGGTACTGTGTTAAATGTTACAATAAAATACCTTGTGATATATTACAATTAAATGAAAGAAAATTTAAAACTCATATTAAAAGTACACTCTGTAAACAAGCATATTACAAATTAGAGGATTATATCCATGATAAGAATGCTTGGAAACATGCTGGTCCTGCTCCATAGGACAATTTAGAGTCTAGACAAAATCAAACTGGTTGCTTATTTAATTATATAGTTTGTTATTTTTTATAACTCTGATTTTACATTCTGTGATTTCTTGAACTCACACACTGACTTATTAGTATTACTTGTTAAAATGTTAGGAATATCGTATAATTTTGCAATGTTTGTAAATATGTGAGCACCATGTATCTATCTATCATAATTAATTTATCTGCAATTGCTTTATTTTTTTTTTCCTTTTTTTTTACCTATCGTGGTATAGTAATCTTATTCTAGATGCATCGTCTTCACATATAATTATATAATTAATGTATACAAAATATTGTAAAAACATTTTAAAAGAGTAACGGTGGAGTTTCTTGCCCATTCTTCTCCATACGAAAACTACCTTTTGGAAGGGGCGACTAGAATCAATTCTATTTTTTTGTAAATTTGACGTTCATAAGTGCCTTTTATGTGCCTAATTGAAATAAATTGTTTTGACTTTGACTTTGACACACCGTTTATATGGTGGTCATACTACGTGTGCTGATATTGCTACGATTACTTGCATAGTATCGCTAAAAACCAAGGGCCAGTTGTCCAAAAAATCATAACAAGCATCAACAAACTTACTTAAGTATATAAATACCATAATACAATACCAGTTTACCCATTAAAATCTACCGGGTATATACTAGGGCCCCATATAAAGAAGGTCGTGGGCGAACTGGTCGTAACGTAATTATTCTTATTGTACCTACGATTGTATAGCTATTGTATGTATAATACGACATACTTATACTCTGTTGTGTTTGTATACTTTCTAATTAGAAGCTTACTTAATGTACCGACTAGCAGAATATGACGTCTATGATTGTCACTGGCAAAGGGTTCTCATACAGAGAAGGAATGATTGGTCTCCTCGATAGCGTATTGTTTTAATTCTGGGTAGACTGGCCTATATGGGAAAGATCGTGAACTTAGAGTAAGTTTCTTAGGATGGTTTCACAGCTGTCTGGAAGACCCGTACGGCCCGTCCGTGCACTGGAGACCCGTAGGGGTAGCGCCCGCATTGCTCTGGGGGTCTACTCTCTAAGCGAAATCCGTAGTTTCAGCCGAAGTTACTGGCGCTTCATTCTCCGTCGTGTGTGAGTGAGACGGAGTACAAAATGCCCGTGTCGTACTATCATACGCCTGACGTTTCAGACCCCCTGAAACGACGGAGTAGTACGATACATTGTACGAACTCAACCCGGAGCGAGTCGCGTACGGACAAATCCGCGTCGCTGTGAAACAATGTTCTAGCGGATGAAGTAATGTATATTGGAAGGTGTGTTCTATACTTTTAGCCTTGTGTGTGATCACACGTGACTCACATAATATTAGTAGAACACACCTTCCAATATATAAAGAAAAGGATAATAAACTTATTATTGAAATCCTCAGAACGGTCTTTCCTTTAGTGTCCAACCTTTAACCCTAACAGGTTATGGGCCCAGCACGCTTCCACTGCGGGCTATATCGTAAAATAAATATGCGCTTACTAATACAAAAACCGCTTTGAAATCAGTCCATCCGCTTAGAATTTGCAATGCCACAAACAGCCAAAGTCTTGTAACTTATTAGGAGTTCAAAAGAACTTTCGGCGGGCAATATTATTGGAATTCCTTATCATTTGTGACATGACTTTCTAAGACAAAACTTTTCCTTACATACCACAAATATTCCGATAGCCCATTAATCGGTAATTTGACGAAGCCGTCCCCCCATATAAGGCTACCACCACACTCACTAATATAAACCCTAGTCTACACCGTCCAAATTGGTAAGATGTCACTGGGTTACGGTTTTCAACGCCCACTGCAAGTGTGTAAGGAGGTCGGTCGTACGTTTTTGTAGTGTAGGACTGACCTAATGACGGATGAGATGGGATGTCGAGGTGAATACAGATGGGCGCACACACTGCTAATAATAGTCAAAATGCTTTCGACTTATTACCATGTAATTTAGATGCAATTGCTACAGTGACTGCATCTAAACAGATCTAGACGTCGCAAACACGATAGTTGAGTGTGAGGTCCAACACAATCCGAAGGATTTTGAAGGAAATTCCTAATACATTACAAAGAAAAATTCGTCTGCTCAACAACATAAACAACGCAATGAATGTCATTGAACTGTCAAAATAAGTGACATTGCCCTTGTGTTACGCAATTCATTGTAAATTCTAATCGTATGGCATTCTCATACAGAAAATAATCTACTTTAGATTATCAAATCCTCGGCAAATGGTGTATATTAGGGTTATTCTTCCTTTCTTGATTAGTAAAAAAAAAAAAAAGAAAATGCGTTTATTTGCGGTAAACAAAACGCAAAGAAAGAACACAAAAAAGAACAAGTTGGGGAAAAATATGCATTACATCCATGCAAAACGGCCATCGCTCAGCATAATGCTGTGACCACATGCGAGACAAAGCCCCAGCGCTGATTTTCAGCGACAGCTGGCGTTGATCTTGGGAAAATTGATCTCCAAAATTCGCTTCGAGCAAGCCTTGAGCAACAATTTTACTAGTAATAAAACATGGTCATGTCCACTATAATCTCTCAGTAAATATAAGAGATAGTTATAGTAGTAATTGCGTGTCTTTGCCTCCAGTGCGCCACACGATTCCACTCGATTAGTAAATTAATGGTCACTTAGGTTAGAGTATGAATGAGCTGTAGAGCGCTTGGTATATCTGTTGCAAGCAAACTGCTGAGTATTGTCCTAGGTAGGGAAAAGTACTGCTAGAGTCAGCCGTTTTTTCATGCCTTTTGATGAAATACAAGTTATTGTGCATACGCATTAAAACAACACTAGAAAAATATGGTGAAGGGCTCCGTGACAGGAAAACAAAAACATTGACTGCTGTATGGAGGTATAAAGTTTACCAAGTTTCACTTCGTAACTCTTAAAGCACAAGCTTCTTTTATTTATTATGTATCTATTATATAGCATATACATATATATATCTATCTATGTATCTATTATAATATATTGTATCTTTATAATTATTATTTTGCACCAATGTCTACCCCATTTTTATGTCCACGCAATCACTGTCCATTCCAAGGTTGCCTGGAAGAGATCGCAGAAAGCGATAAGGCCGCCCATTGTATGTTTTGTAGTGTTAAATTTATGATTAACTATGTATTTTCTGGTGTACAATAAAGTTTATATAAATAAATATAAATAAATAAAGCAATTGCCCGCCAGGCACGACACCCGTCTGGTCGGCGGACAACTGCCCAACGATTGATGTCGGGGAAGTTATATGTTGCTCGCGCGGTAAACTAATTGCGCGATGCAGGATTTGTGTGACTTCAAGATTTTGTATGACGTCAGGTCTTTGATGCGTAGTTCGCATGTGGCTATGTAGATGCCGTCACACCATAACCAATAAATGATTTTGGTGTACGAATAAAGTGCAGGTACTGCTGCCCAGAGCCCATTCTCCGGATATAACCCTTTAGTCGCATTTTATACGGTGCTATTTTATTGTCAGGAAAGCTTCTAAATTCATCTTCAGTTCGTTAGATACTCCCGTACTCTATAGCTTATCTTCATACTCAAGGAACTCAACTAACGTTAATCTTAATAAGAGACCTTATTGACCTCAGGGTCTATAGCCACAGAGGCCATAATAGGGGCTTATGGCTGTTATAATTTGAGGTCAAAAATGTGAACCGGACCCCTTTCTTCGTGAGTGTGTATGGTTTTTGTTTTGGAAAATAGGTAATTGATAGAAAATTGTAGTGATGGGTGTCCAAATATTACCAAGCTTTAGTTTTATGAATAAAGTAGGTAGAACTCTTAAAGAGACGTGCCGAGATTTGTGGCGCGACGCGACACCCGTGAAGGAATGAATCTAGCATTGGGCACATAATATATATGTCACAATAAATCAATCACTCAAGGGCTGAATTTATTTACAAAACACACATTACGTTTTTCTAAGCACCTTATAATATACTAGCCTACCTTACCGATAACTGGTCTAATTTAGAGCACATACTCTTAATAACCACACAGCTGTATGTAATATAACCCTGTTCATAATTATTTGAGAGGCTTGACTGATTGGTAAGTAGATGTATGGTAACTAGATATGTGTATGTGGTGGGTGAGCGTGGTTTGTTGAAGATATAAAGCGTGGTTACATTTTTTGTTTAGATTTAAATGTTAAATATTATGAAACGTTGAAGACGAACCATTTAATTAAAACAAATAATAGTTATTAAAGAAACACCTTCTACCTAAAATTGGAGACGGCAAAACGATTACCTACCAAACGATTTGCATTATTTGTTTACAAGTCTGAAATTTCTCTGAGTATACAAAAAAATACTAATTATTAGTATTTAAGTTTAATTATGGAACTATTTTTTTAATAGTACCTAGTCTCTAAAGGCTTAGTTGATTGATTGACAAACCAACTCTTATTTCTGGCATAAAAATTACCGATTATTCATCACCATGTATCATCATAAATAACCTAGCCCATACAAACAAATCTTTCTAACACATAAAAAACTTTAACTTAATACCAGTTTTTTTATTAACTTTCACTCACTATTTATTTAAAAACGTCAACATCTTCTAGTGGATGTCACTTTCACTGTTTGGATAAACATTGCATAGTAAGTCCACCTTAGGCGATGATTAGCATACCTAATGATAACATATCAATAATAGTGTTTTATGGGTGTGAAGATGTGAGAAAAAAGTGAAAAATTTGTTGTCTGTGACACTTTTTATTGCCAACTATGTTTTTTTTTTTAAGACTAGTTAACTGATTACTTTAGTCATACTTTTCACGAAGTGAATGACATGAAGTTCAAATTGCAATAACAAACAAAACTTCATGATACGAAAAGCAGTACCTAACTATTTTCCGTAAAATGAAGATGTACTCTTGCAGATGCAAGCAAAGCTTACAAAGGTTCTAAAATAATCATGACCTTTTGTCTGTGTGAATTAAACAGATCCAAAAAGTATTTTCGGGCTTCTAATTCTTGTCTTAACCGTTGGTAAAAAATGTTATTCATTCAATGATCAGCAGCAATATCTTGATCTCAACAAAAAAGAAATAAAATTCACATCTAGTAAAACTATACATCTTAAACAAATAATGATGAATGCGGTTGTCATATCCAGGCCACGTTCACTTTCGATAGCTTAACACTTAGATGCATGACCCTGTACGATTTATTGAGAGAAAGTCATTAATGTAGGCTTAAGGGGTCATTGGAGTGCATAATCATCTTACACCAAAACTTAGGAAATAATTAATTAACTAGGAATTAATGATAATTTAAATCAAGATAGTTAATTGACTCAGGCGTCACTTTGCGGAAACCCATTATAAAATTCAACAGACGATGTATATATAGTCGAAGCGTCAAGCGCAGTGGTTACACTGCGCTCGACGCTTGACGTAGCAACGCGTCGTGTTCGGGTTCGCAACAAGTCAATCGTCATCCTGAGAATGCCTCTTTGAGAGGTGAAACACAATACACGTATAATAAACGTAATTACGAGTAGGTGTATATATTTTATAGTTTTTTAACATTTATTCCGCAATTCTCGCTATTGCACCTACCACTGTTTGTCTCTGCATCACCCAAAGGTTGGTAGAAAATGCCTATGGCATTAAGTCCGCCTCTGTACATTTGTGTGCTTGAAGTATTAAATAAATTAATAAACACGTGTCGATTTCTTACACGTGTTGGTTCTTTATGACTCTTTGGGAACAGTTAAGCGGATTAGGTTACTAAATATACGTCGTCTATTGTATTTTATGAAAATCAAGTTTTATTGAAATATTTCATCTTTAATTACGGGTTTGGTACCCAATCTCAACGTTTGTAACTCCAAATATAAACTTAAACTTTGACATAAACTTATCAAATTCAAATTTATTTATTTGTACCTACACATAGGTATAAATGTTGGTACATGATGTTACAAAATAAAAATTTATATAAATTAAAAAATATATTATATATTTTTTTAAATAAATATTATTATATTAATACGTGAAGCAAGAACTTAGTACCCCTTTTTATGAAAATTACGCGGACGGAGGAGTATGAAATTTGGCACAGTTAAAGTTTATATGGAGGAGTGCAGAAAGCTAAAAATAAAGACTCACACTAATAATTTGAATATTTTTATAATTTTAGTATAACCATGCAATAAATTAAACCCAAATATTAAGACTCATACAAATAGGAATATAATAACGCAATTAAATATAATTATGATACACAATATAAATACCAAAGAAGCTACCTATAATTTTAATGTAATATGTTTTCATTTAATTCTTCTAAACAAAAAGCGCCTTCATCCTCTCTCCTATTATCATTTAATTAACTTTGCTGTGCCCGACAGGGTCCATGATTGATACAATGTCTAACATACCAACTGTTTTATCTCACATTATGGAATGCAATAAAGTATTGAGTATTGAGTAAGCTAATATTTTTATATGTATAATATACATTAGAAATAAATTAAATTAATAAAAAAAAACATTACACACACTACCATGCGTTTGACACAAGATGGCTACCTTAGAATCATGACATTTATGGTCGAATTTTGACCTCTGGGCGACCACTAGTAGGTACTAATAATAACAACGGTTGTTATTCTAAGATTGAAGCCCTATCACGAACGCGAGTAAATATTATGTGCAAAACGAGTATTTTCAAATATAATATTGTTCGGATTTACGATAAGTGTCCTATCAGCGATTATTTTGATCGTCATAGTAAGTACACTTATTTTTAAGAGAATTTCGCGTCACGTCCTGCCTTTTTTACTGTGCGGTTATCTAAAGGGACGTGTCGTGGTCAACATTAATCACGAAAAGTAGAATATTTATGACTTTGTTAATGGTAGGTAACCCACAGGGTCAGGCAGTAACAAACTCACAAATATTCTGGTTTAGAAGGTACTCGTAGTTATGCGAAAAGATGAAAACTTACAAGTCGTGATTTCGAACCCAGGCAGGCATTTTACTTTGCGTATTTAATTTCTTCACCACTGCTCTCAAAACGGTGAAGGAAAAAAAAGTGAGGAAACCGGTATGTCCTAGAACCAAACAATTCGAAGACATGTGACAACCACCAATCCGCACTGGACCCGCATAGTAGATTAAGGCCCACTCCCTCGCTTTCACGCTAAAACGGCAGAATGGATTTAGATGAAATTTGACACATGAGTAGACCATGACCTAGAAAAGGACATGGGATAATTTTTATCCCGATATTCCCACAGAATCGAGACTTATACGGATGAAACCGCGGTGCGCAAATAGTAAATTATAAAAAAAAACATCCACATTGGCCCCGCTATCCTTTAAGTCCATTAGACTCAACTTTTACCCTCTTATTCATAAACGTTGCTTAAAGTTAAACAGGTGCTAATCATTACTTAACACGTTCTCTGCCAGATAGGTCACCTGTGACCGGACCCTGTTCTGTATCGAGCCGCCTCGTAGGCCACCGGTGACCTCAGAGCAGACCTGTATCTAAAACGGAATTGTGAGCCGTAGAACAGCTTTATCCAACATTTCTCTGTAGCAGGTGACCTGAGCGGCGCCGTAAAGCATCCTTCAACGTGGTTTCTGTCTTCCCATGAAAGTTTTATAACGATGAATTAACTTTAATCAGCGTTTATGAATAAGGAGGTTAGTGCTTAAGTAGAAAAGTATTGAGAAACCGTGTCACAGGTTTTAAAAGTTTAGTACCCAGTGTAATAAATAATACCTTAGCGTAAGACTCAGATTATGGAGCATAAAGTATCGTCTAATCAAATAATAAGCAGCGTGGTAGCCGTATTGAGGTTGCGTTCACTTTCGATAGCTCTTGTGACCCTGTACAACTTAAGAGAAAGCCATCAGCGTGGGATGGGTGAAAGATTTGGTTTGTGTATGATCAAGTTGATGTGTATGAGGAACACGTAAGGTTTACGAAAAAAACTAAAAAAGAAAATACGTTTAGGTATGTTTAAAAAAAATAACAAGTGGAGACAGTTTTGTGTGTAGAAGTCAGTAAACGTCATCCAGAATGGTGTTGGTGGCATTGTTAATGTTGATGGAAAAACGCTCTGATCCCGAATTAATTATGTGCTAAGAACTTCCTTCGTGTTTTTGTTGAAAGAATTCAAATCCGCATAACCTTCCCCAAATGAAGGGTTAACAATAAACGACAATATAAAAAAATAAAAAAAAATTAGAAGAGAGTCCTATGTCACAGTCTTTAATATGCAGTGATAGCCTAGTGGTGTGACCGTCGGACTGCCAAGTCATAGGTCTCGAGTTCAAACCCAAGGCACGCACCTCTGACTTTTCGGATTCATGTGCGTAGTGTATAATCAGCACTTGCTTCAAAAACGGTGAAGGAAAACATCGTGAAGAAACCGGCATGCCTGAGAGATATTTCTCGACGGCATGTGAAGCCAAGTCAGAGACCCATGGGCAGCTTTAAAACTCTGACTCCAGGTTAGTCACTAACCACACGAAAAGAAGAAGAAGACAGTCTTTAAATCCTAAATTTCCTTGAAGACATATCAGAGGTATAAAGGCTCGGGCAGACTGGCGCGACTTGGCGCGCGACGTGACACCGGTAATTTTTCTACCGTGAAGTTTTCTTAGAAATTGTTTTATTAGAGTCGTGTCGTGCTGTCGCGTCGTTGGTACTATTAACGAAGTACGAGTATTTAGACTTAAATAAACTTATAACATTATAAGTGACAAAAGCCTGCTTATATAAAATAAAACCTTAGAACTCAAACTCAAAGCATTTATTCCAAATAAACCAATTACAGGCACTTTTGAATTGTCAAGAGGTCGGTCAGTCATAAAGATGAAGCTAGATGCCCATTCCAAAGCGTAGTAGGTACCTATGGAGAAGAACGGGCAAGAAATTCCACGGACACTCTTTAAAATCAAAACCCTGATTCCTTGCCTTGCCATTCTCTCAATCTGCACCGATCCTAGAAAAACGTAGAGGATTCATCTCAGTCTGTTAAGCAAGCCCTTGGGTAAGACCGGTGTTAATATTAGCCAACATCAATCAATAATTGAACCAATAAATCCCTGCCATCTTTCATCAGCCCGTTAACACCAAAAAATTACAATTTCAAAACGCGATTACATAACAAACAGATCATAATCTCAACAATAACATAGTAGAAGCTGCCAATGAAAAGAACAAAATTAAGTTATTAAAATAATTTGATATTGTAACCTGTTATTTGGACAAGTTATGTAATAGTTTTGTATGTATACAATGGTATAGTTCAACTGACTTTCCCTTAGATTGCTATCACAAGAAATATTTATTTAACGAGATACATAATTATCTTGATTCATCTTTTACCCGACTACAACGAAGCATATAGGAAGGTTATGATTTTGACCGGTATGTATGTATGTTTGTTCATCTGTTTCCTCATAACTTCTAAACTGCTCATCATAATTTGATAAATGAGGTATCGTTGGAAGCGTTTTGATTACGCTGGTTATAGGCTATGTGACTTCACAATTAAATACGGAACCCTCTATGGAGGGCATAGAGACATAAACAAAAAAAAAAAAATGCCGCTTTGTGTATCAAATTATAAGGCTTACTAATTAGACAATTTCAAAAATATCTAAATTTTATGTCAAAAATAATTTAAATAAATATAAAAGTTATAAAAACTAAAACAGAACTACGACAAAAAAGGCAACTAAAAAGGTATGAACAAAACATCACAAAGTCACAAACAGACAAATTAAAAATCCGGAGGCACACGTAATCTGTGACTTACTCTGTGACTTTTAATTTGTCAGTTGATATTTTTTTCGTAGTTGTGTTTTATTTTTTATATAATTAAAATATAATTATTATTATCTGTTTTCTGGCTTTGAAGCCGTTATTTTGGTCGAAATGTTAATGGGTTTTTCGATCAAGAATTTCTCGGTAGCAGCCTGGAGTCTGGATTTGTATATATACCCGGTTGATGGCAATAGGCTCGCCTCCTATACATGGAACTTAAAAGTAACTAAAACTTACTTCTTTATATTATTAGTAGGTATAGATATAGATCGTACAGATTAAATTCTCAGCAGCGACAGTCTGGAATTGTAACCGATACATAGTAATAGGCTTACCCCCAATAATAAAAAATAAGCGAAATGTGGGTGTATAAAACATTTCTACATACCCCTCAAGGGAATATTCCCAGGGGTTACAATTCCGAAACCCATGCTCAGTTAATTAGTAGCGCTTGCGACCACTCACTGCGCCAATGAGGCAGTCACAAGATTAAAAAATTCTAGTAAAAAAACTCACTGGAGCAATGAGGCACACAGTAAAAATTACTAGTAAAAATGACTACGGACGGAACATAGGTACCATAATTGCATTTATTATTAAACTTTTATTACCCACCAACACGGAAAAGTGCAACTAACCAACCATTAATAAGTCAATTAATTATTTTTTTAACCAAATAATCTTTTTTGTTACAGAACACATCAGCATCGTCCCTCAGCTTGATAAGGTATAATTTTGTTATTATTTTGTAAGCAATCTTTTTACAGCCTTTTGTTTTTACTCGACTGCGCAGAAGGAGGGTTCGTTTCGCACGGGTGGAAACAAAAAATGATTTCGATCTTCGCTTAAATAGTTCTTAAGAAAATCCTGACGTTAATAAGTAGGTTAATAAAGCAGCTTTGTGGTCAAAAAGGTTCAGGATTTGAAGGACTTTTAAGGTTACCGTATCTATACAAGGCTATCCGTATCCATGGCTAAGTAAGAAGCCGTACGGATCGATCCATCAGGTTAAGATACGCTTGCCGGGGTTGGCCTGTGGATGGGTGACCATCTTTACATACCGAGACTCCTCCATGCCTCGGAAAGCACGTTAAGCCGTTGGTCCCGGCTGTCATTCGTGGATCTTTGACAGTCGTTCGGACGGTTCGTCAGAAGCCCGACAGTCTGACAACTTACCAGTCTTACCAAGGGGTATCGTATTACCCAGTTACTGAGTTGTGGTGGTCAGATAGGCAGTCGCTCCATGTAAAATACTGGTATTCAGCTGCATCCGGTTAGACTGGAAGCCGATCCCAATATAGTTGGGAAAAGGCTGGGCAGATTGAGATTGATTGTATCCGTACAAGGAATCTTTGGTAAGTAGAGATTACCGCGTTCAATATGACCTCTAAAATTTATAGAATCCTTATTTAAAAAATACTTACTATTACCTTATTTTGAATGCCTCAGTGTAGTGGTCGCTAGCACTACTGCTAAGAATGAGGTCCTGGGTTCGATTCCGGGGTCGGGCAAAGTGATATTGTGTTTTTTCCATCTGGAATTTCTTAGTAGCAGTCCGAAGTCTCAATTATTGCCCGGTTGATGGCAATAGGCTCGCCCCCTATTACATGGGACTTAAACATTACTGGCGAAATGTAGATGTAGTACTTATAGGTCATACCTGTGCCTAGCCACTCGGGGCATACTGACGTGGTGTTGTCATTTTTACTCTTAAAGACTGTTAGTAGCTCCTTTGTGCCAAATAATCGTATATCATTCATCATCTGACTAGACTTTTCCTAACTTTGTTGGTGTCAGCTTCCATTCTTACCGAAAGCAACTGAATTGCCAGCTAGTATTTTACATAGAGTGACTGCGAAGCTGACCTCCACAACCCAGTTACTGGGTGTGATTGGGTTGTCAGACTTTCGGGCTTCTGATGACCCGTAACGTGTCAAAGATCTGACGAATGACAGCCGGGACTGACGACGGCTTTAGGGTCCCACACAAAACTGCGATGCGATGCGATACGACGTCGTATAGCAGGTTTTTTAGAGGATCTTAGCTCGCAGATTTTTGCAATGCGATGCGAATTCGCAGTTTTCTGTGGGAGCCCTTGCGTTCTTTGCGAGGCACGGAAGGGACTCGGTATGAAATGGATTGATTTTTATTAAAACAGGCCTTTTGAATAGAAATGTACACCATAAAAATCACAGAAATAAATGTAGAAATTTTACGATCGATCGATCGATCTCTTAAAGACAACCTTTGAATGGGTTTAAAGGGAGAAGAAGAGACAATACTGCAAGTAGTCTTTGGTGTACATTAATATATCCATAGATTCTCAAAGCATCGAGACGATGATCGAGACAATACGTCTGCACATGTCATAATATAAAGCAAGCGTGAATATAGAATCAGTACGTTACAAGTTACAACACAATGGGTGTCTAAATGTCGTGCTGTGATGCGGTTTGATGTGCCGCGCAATTATTATAGCTCATGTTGCGGTAAAAGTTTGGAAATTTTGTTAAATTTTGTTTTTGCTTAGTTGACAACAACAGTATGAAAAAATCATAACCCTCCTTTGGGTTTGCCGTAGCCAGGTAAAAAGATAAAGAGTTTTAGTTGTCTATTGGATGAATTATAAATATTTTACTTAGTTTTGTATATTACTTAATCTATTTTTTCAAAGACGTAACAGAATTATTTAAAGTGAAATAATTGACATGCTAAAGAAAGGTAAAATATTTTGATAATAATTTGCAAAAAAAGAGAACGATATAAAATCAAAGAAAATGATCTAGTTCCTCTCAGTGTAACTTTTAAGTTCGAATACACCATAATTACCTTATTAAGGTCGATGTTCTAACCAATGTAATTTTTAATTTAAGTACCTCTTACAAAACTGACGGGATGCTGGAACAGTTTATTGGTATCCCACACAGCGCGTAATGGGATAACGCCTACCAATTCCATAACGATTTCCTACTATTAACTATTTAATATAACTCCATAAGTACAGTCAAAGAGCTAGACATACAGACAGAATAATCGTTAGATAAACTTCACAGGATAAATCACACCGTTTCCTGCCAGTCATGCACAATCACCTGAACCCTTGAGATTTTAAACAAAGCAAACGATAGCGGTTCATAGTTAACTACATAATGATCAGAAATAAATTAATTGATTTATTGACATGAAAAGAAGAATCTGTTGTTCAAAAGTGCGAAATAACTTTCTCAGAAGAGTAATGTCAAAGATTGGCTAGGTGCTCAGCAGACGCACAACGTGAATTGCACGCTCGAAGTTATGAAGTTAGAGTGGATTTCTCCTTCGTTAACTGTAATATGGAATTCATAATATTATGTAACTGCGCGTTATGCATTCATTTACAATGTTATTTTACATTTACTATGCTACTCATACACCAGATACAAAGCCTGATCAAATCTTTGATCACTCTTTTTCTGCTGTGCTCTGCTTGTATTTAAGTTTTAATATTCGTAAGATTGGTTGGGAAGGTAACCAAGCTAAGTAGCTAGGTACAATGTAACAGACATTGTACATAGGTTACCCTTACTACCTACATGTATATGTGTTCCAAGATGCATGAGAATTTATGCAACATATTAATAATAATTGAAAGAAATAAAACCATAAACATTGTGCAATGTGAATCAGCTATGTAATAAATTAAGCCCTTTACAATGTGGATGGAGTAATAATAAATCCTTTAAATGTGTTTTTTCCTTAACCAATGCACTCATCTTATTCTGCTGCTATTTTTCCTCCATATTTCTTGTTAGCGTCTGCTAGTGATTGTAAAAAGTACCGTAACCAAAGGGCTTAAACAAAATGACATTCTATCAGCGATGACGATGATGGAAAAAAGCTAGCTTATGTCAATTCTGTTGAAAGTCGTTGTAGAAATACGAAACGCTTGTCACTTAAGAAAAGGTTCAATTCAAACTAAAAAAAACTTAAAACGCAAGCGAAACCACAAGCACGGCTAGTAAAATTTTAAAACTATGTTCATAATAAGAACAGTAAATCACACCTTATTTAATTGACACAAGAACAAAAAACTACTCATTCACACTTCTAAAATTATCAATTGATTTATCAATCATCATAACTCATTGTAACGCTTTGTTATAATTTAATAATATCATTCAATCGAATTGATTGAATTAGATAAGACATTTCATAAAGTATGAATTACATAATTACTCTTATATAATTTCTGTGTTACTCATAAAGTTCCTGGCTAGATTATCGAAAAGATTAATCATAACTGCAATTTGCAACCAAAAAAAAAAAAACACGCCTGGAAAGGTATCCACATTTTGCAAGTTAAGTCCCACGTAATAAGTGGCGAGCCTATTGCAAATAATCAGACAGAAATCCAGGACATGGATCATGGATCCCTGAAGAAATCCCTGGTGCCATCTCCCACATAACACTTTCCCCGATTTACGAGTAGGTATCGAACCATATACCCCACGCTCGGAAATCGCGTTTACGACCACTAGACAAACCAGATAATTAAAAAAGAAAGGTTTACTTAATAAATCTCTGCGTTTCACTTTCATTTTGTGTTACTTAACTTAATTAGCCTCTAAGATCGGGTCAACATTAGGTCATCGGATAGTATATCTTTCTGTTAAATCTTTTGCTTTCCTCCTACTTAAATTAAATTAAATATAACTAAAAGCTTGGCCGTTCACTGAGATTTATTTTCAGTGATTTTATTTAGTTCAAAAGTGAAGTGAAAGCCGTAAAAGAATTTTACCATTACAGGAAAATCACTCTCCGTAGTTAAGAATAAATACGAAGGTCCCTGAAAACCAGCGCTGCGGCTCTGTCTCACATAGGGTCGCAGCATTATGCTGAGCGATGGCCGTTCTGCGTGGATGTAACGCACATTTTCCCCCAAATTGTTATTTTCGTGTTTTGTTCTCTCTTTGCGTCACTTTTACCACAAATAAACGTATTTTCTTTCTTTCTTTCTTTAAGGTTAGGTACTGTTCTTTAATAGGTTTGATAAACTTGAACGAATTTCGAAGTCACATGCAGCTTTTTTCTTCAATCTTTGAGTCCGATTTGAAAGTTTTAACGGCGAAACAGATTAAGAAATCCAAAGTATGTTGTTTAAAGTAGCTTTTTCTTGGAAATATTTTTATTCTATTTTAATACTAATGGTTGTAAGCAAAAACTAGTCGTAAAAAAATTACAACATCCAAACCGCACCAAATAATGACATCTAGACATTACCCGCAACGCCCGACTCCTCCATCTAACGACAACATAATATTAAGCTGGCATACAATTATCGCTAATACCATTGTCTTTATTCACGCCAAGGGGGCGTGGTGCGAATGTTACGGAGAAAGTATGACATTTAAAACTATATTGTTTGAGAGTAAGAGTGAGGGGAACACCTGGTTTGATGGTCGCGCATTAAATTTTATAATGCAATTTTATGACGTCATAAGACCGAAGAGAGATGTACCTAGTACACCTACATTTCGCCAGTTATGTTTAAGTCCCAAGTATTAGGGGGCGAGCCTATTGCCATCAACCGGGCACAAATGAAAATTACTACTAAAAATGTATTAATGGAAAAACCCAAAAACACTGCTCGACCTGGGATTCGAACCTAGGACCTCATGCTCAGCAGTATCGCTAGCGACCACTGAACCAATGAGGGAGAGGTAGTTGTATGTCGTCATGCATGAGCTAAGTATACCTAGTATAGTGAGAGTCTGTTCAAGAAGTTACACGACATGTGGCAAATGTTCATTTGGAATGAAAAAAAGAAAGAAAGAAATTATTTAATTAATTATTTGCGGTAGACATGACGCAAGGAAAGAACAAAACACGAAAATAAACTATTTGGGGGAAAATATGCGTCACATCCACGCAAACCGGCCATCGCTCAGTATAATGCTGCGACCCTATGTGGTACAGAGCCCCATCGCTGGTTTTCAGCGACAGCCAGCGTTGACGTGATGATGTCAACCGGTGCAGCATATAGTTAAATAACAAAATAAGACAAAAATAAAATGAATAAATCGATACTTAGTCCTAAATGTTTATATAAAATATAATTTGGTTAGATCATTATCATACCAATGCTCCTATCATAAATAAGCCTACTAACACTGTTATTTGAAAATATTGTAAAAGCCAATGTTTTTAAAAGAGTAACCGTGGAGTTTCTTGCCGGCTCTTCTCCGTAGGAAACGACTAATTGGGACCGTGCACCTACCTTCTGACGTTTCATAAGTGCCAGTGATTTATGTGAAATAAAATATTTTGATTTTAATTTCATTTAGCTTAAATCGGAAGAATGGATTCTTCTGTATCATGATCCGTATGCACGTAAACACTAACAGCCAAAACCGGAACAATAGGATAGTAAAACGTAGCGCAGCAACTATATTTTATATGGGTTTAGGTAATGAATTATACTCTGATTTATTTAAAAAAATTGGTCAATATTTTAAAACTAGATGGCGCCAGCATTTCCTAGCCGACTGATCTTTGAGAGAAAATGTCGGAACAAACTCAGAGGTCACGGTATATGAAACTTGTCTTATTTACAGTCGTAAAGTTCAAAAGAGATGCCGATTAAAATTTAAATTAAAATGATATAATTACGCTCCTTTTCTCGAAAAAAAATATTCTATTCTCAAAACTAATAGAATACATTTCGAAATCGCAAATCGAAATGTCAAGGCGTTCGAAGTTCGAATTAGGAATTTGTCGATGTCAATCATTTGACAGATATTTTATTTTTCTAAATAAAAAAAGCTGTCATACACAAGGCAATGCCATTGCCCGCCCGGAGGTGTGGCCAGAATAAATAATTATGGTCGGGAATGATCGTATGAGTCGTGATGAGTTCATTTTATGTTTTATTAGTAAGACATCGCGTTTAAATTACTTCTTCGAGTGGTTATACTACTTATAAAACTAGCTGGCAGCTCCTGCTTCGCACGGTTTTTACACCTTGAAAATACATTTAGGTTTCTTTATTATATATTATTAGAATATCAATGTATTATACACATAAACCTTCTGAAATAAATTCTCTATATGATGGTGAAACCCACATCAACATTCGTTACGTAGTTTAGAAAAACCACGCAGTCACACAGAAGCATAAAAAGCTAATTTAATTTATAATATTGCCTTGCTAAGCAGGAAGGCGCTATCTCTGAGATACGGCCTTTTATACCATTCAATAACTATTATAACAATTTCGCATCTAATGGTATAAGCCAAATAGCGCTATCTAACTTAAAACATTAAAAAAACCACTAAGAAGTTTTATAGGAGTTTTATATGTTCTTATGTTTCCTTAAATTACAATTTACAAAAAGTCTATTTTCTCAAAACTTACTCCGATTGAGATAGCGCCTTTCGGCTTAGCTTGGCGGAATATGTATAGATATAGATCGACATACATACAATGTACGTCCGGCGCACGCGCACGCTAGACAGTCAGCCCCGCTACTACCTTGCTGACTGAGTAATTTTTGTACACGACATGGGCTATTTTGGTTGTTCAATCAGTACTCTGCGCAACCTAATCCGTCTTCCATTCTTCATCTTTATAAGAGGGATCAGGTAATGCAGAGTACCTGACCGTACATAACTATGTTCAAATCCGGTCAAGTACCAAAGTGAATTTTTCATTTCATAATGTACGTTCTAAGTTTGTCTTGGACATCACTAACATCGGTGAAGGAAAACATCGGCAGCGTGAGGAAACTGAACTCATAATTAATAGAAGTCGGAAATCGCCTCATGACTTCTCTGTATGAGAAGAGGCATTTGTTCTGCAGTGGCATTATTTTATTATATAAAAATACTTCTAAAACCCCCTTTTGAAAATATTGAGTGTCGTGCTCTAACAAAAAGTTGTACTTTTTCATTCGTTTTCACTATTTTACAGTAAACTTTATCTTATTTTCTACCTATTATGTAGATCATGTAATATATTAAAGCAACTGCATTCTAAATTCTCATACAGCACCAAATTATTTGAAAGTGAATTGAAACAAACTCATTTAACTTTCATAAAGTCATTCGATTATCTAATAGTAACTGATCCAATACATAACAGCCATTCAAAAATCTCCCAACATCATAGTCACGGAGAAAACTGTATACCAACTTAAATTGACCGTATACTCAAATTGCAACTGTCATTCTTTGAAAGTTGTATGAAATGTCTATAACACGGCAAATTGACGTAGGGTGTCAATTCGCACAACAATCGATTTGCCTGACTTTTCATGCAAAACCGTGTAGAATTCATAATAACATCAACCATGCATCAACCAATCTCGTCTATCACAAAATACCAGCTACATTATTCTTGTAATGCAAATACAGCTGCAATTAAGCGGGAGCTGGATCGAGTCATTATATCGATATAGCTTATTACTCGATTATCTTAAGTGCGGTTCTGCATACGTAATCGCGGTGTATCGGTAATATCGATTTAAGAGTCGTGTAGAATGGACTCGGGATATAACAATAGGGTATGTGTGCTGGATCGATGTACCGTTCCTTGAGTTTATTTCCTGTTAGTTTATGTACTGAATTACTGACTTTATAGTCTGTATATAGGATTAGCTTTTAAATTATATTATAAAAAAAAAATTGGATTAGTTTTTGAGAACTGGCAACAGTAAAGGATACGTCAATTGTTTTTGCCAAAGTATAAAACTGACAACTCTAATAAAATTGAAATACGAAAATGCGACTAGAAATTTATTAAGCTTGCTGAATAGAAAAAGACGACGAGACAAGCTCAAACTTAGAATACCAGGAAAAATCGAGTGATGATATAACCACAACCATAATACTCTAGGGTAGGCTTGGGTAAGGCTAGGTGGAGCAACTATCTTCGCAGGATGGCTAGTAGCAGCTGGATGACAGTAGCCGAGGATTGAGTTAAGGGGTCTGCGATTGGAAATGCCTATGTCCAGCAATGGACTACTATAGGGTTATAAAGAATCACATGCTGGGCAAACAGAATATGGATTATACTGCAGGTCTGTTTCAATTTTACCAAGTGGTATCGTATTACCCAGTAACTGAGTTGTGAAGCTCAGATGCTTCTTCAGTCGCTTCATGTAAAATACTGGAATTTAGCTGCATTCAAATTGGAAGCCAGAAATGAAAGAGTCTGCATCCTCGTCGCCACAATTACTAGCTTTTTGCATGCCAAGATCCAAGGCCAGGATCAAACTACTCTTCGAATACTTCTTATTCCTAGCTCATGAGAAAGATAAATTACCTCTATGATAATCATAATTATACACTTCAAGTAATAAATTAAAATTCACTCAACCCCTTCCGTTGGACATGACTAGTATAAGTACATAATGTAGGGTTGCCAACTGTTAAAATCATTAGCTGTAATGGTACTGTCATTTTGCTTTAACAAAAAGAAGATTAAAAACTTACTTGAAAAGACGAAACTCGGGGTATTAAAGTTGAAGCAACCGTGTGCCTAGTTCTTTTTCAATTTTATTATGGACAAATCAAAATCGTGCAGCTTGATTCGACTTTTCATAAGTGGCTCTAATAGTTTATGTGAATGATTAATTATAGTACCCATAAGGCAGTTTTTTAAGGTTAAAAAACGAAACTTTACATTTAAAACCTGTACTTTTTTATTGATAAAATTCGGACTTGAAAGTTGAGGCCCAATTTTTTTTTTTTTTTTACTTAATATCAATTCCCTTATTTCCCGGATGTCTTTTAATCTAGGACAAATCCAGGGAAAACTACTTGCATGGTTGACAACCCTGTCCAGGTAATCATATGTAGAAAAAAAGAAGATAAAGCTCGAACGAAGTCGCGGCACAAACGAGTATAGTAGCGTCAGTAAAAAAATAACGACGGCGTATAATTCTTATCATCCTGTTTAAGAGGCTGATGTTACTCCGTATTAAATATTACTTTTAATGTTACTGGCACATCTATAAGATAGGATTTTTAAATATCCGATCTTTATGGACGTGGTTGAGTACATTTAGTTCATAAAAAAATAGGGAATTCATTAGCAAAATTTATTCAGTATAGATCTTTAGTATTTTACTAAAACAATAAAAGATAAAGAACAAAAGCTTTTTTAGAGCTATCAAACTTTTTTTAACGTTTTTTTTTTACAGTATGGCGTAAGTGTAGTACTCATGAATATAAAGAATTTTAATAAGGGGATTTCCTATAAAACAGGCAAAAAAACAGCTGTTCGTGTTAGTATGGTAGTTTTGTATGGAACTGCAGAGTTTTATTTCATGTCCCGAGTTGGACCCACAGTAAAAGTTGTACCTACATTTTCATGAGTACTAGGTACACTCCCTTAAAGTATCTCCGTTTCACCGGCACCGTCGAGAGCAGAGACTGTTTGACTTTTGTTGACTCTGCTCTCGACGCTTGACGTGTCGACACGTCGGGTCCGGGTTCGCAACAAGTCAATCGTCATCCTGAGGATGCCTCGTTGAGAGGTGACACACTCGTCGATTTCTTACAGGGTTCTTTAAGACTCTTTAAGAACAGTTAGGCGGATTAGGTTACTAAATATACGTCGTCTATTGTATTTTATAATGGATTAACTATCTCTATTTATTTACATTTTTTTCTCATTTTTTTTAATGTACTCGATAATCCTTTCGCAAGTGCACTGCACCTTAACAAGTCAACATGTACCAAGTATTAATCAGTTGTGTATACAGTTCATATTACTGGCTCTGTTGGATATGAGATACTGTCAGTTTTTATATCATTCATTTATTAGTTACATCAGTCCTTATACTTACTACTCGAGATTAACTAAGGGCATGAAATCATGGACAAGATTATGTCTGGACTTTAAAAGAGAATGACCTCTGAGTTTGTTTCGGAGTTTCTTCTCAGAACTTTATTTTATTTTATTTTATTAAGAAAACTTACAGCTAATACATTCGAGTAGTCAATATATATATAATATAATATGTAGAAGAAAGCCAATTACAAGTTTCCACTTATATAGAATAAAAACTAGAAACACTACAAACTTAATAAAAAACTAGATGTGATAGACTATAACATTGACCTCATCTTTTATTAAGAATACTAGCTGCACCTCGCGGTTTCACCCGCATAAGTCTCGATCCCGTGGGAATATCGGGATAAAAAGTATCTTTTCTCCTAATTCAGGTCATAGTTTACCCATGTGCCAAATTTCGTCCAAATCTGTTCAGCCGTTTTAGCGTCAAAGCATAACAAACACAAACTCACTTTCGCATTTATAACATTAAGTTAGAATTAGGTTTATTGACATGTAAAAGTGTTTGTAGAAACCTACTTACAAAAATCAAATCAATTATGAAGGCACGATTTTGAAACCAAAATTCAACATTTAACTGTTCACGGAAAAACACTACTACAGTTTAAGAATTCATAGAGTTTCTTGTCAATGACTTTTTAGGGTAGTAGCTATTACCATTCCTACGCTAAACAGCATTGCTGTCGCCGGCACGTAACTTGGAAAGAATCGCAGATGCGCAGAATTAGTTTTCACTTCTTTTATACGTCATGCTCAAAAATAAATTATGGCGATAACCATAGAAAAATGACATGCAATAAAAGTGTCTATTTTTTTGTTGCACAAAGTGTACATGCGCAAACTTACTCCCAATACGCACAAAACCTTGCCAAGTTACGTGCGTGACTGTACTCAGTAATGAAATAAGATTATCTGTTGACTGCAGTGGACATCTACTTTATCTCCCAGTATTTCTTAGAGTAGCACAACAAGTTATCAGGTTACCTCACATAGTTGTTGAATCCATACTATCGTGTCTATTTTCTTGAGCTTATTATAATTTGCAAAGTTCTCTAATCGCTGTCGCTGTCGCTGTGTGTGTGTTTCTAAGCTAAAGTAGAACCGATCTAAAATTAAACCAAGCTAAAAGTAAACAAAGTTTTAGAGTTAGATACTTGGTTATGATGATCGTGTATCACGCTGCGTGTGCTGAGACACGCGATTGACTCGTATGGGCATGGGAGCGGTAAAATGTTGCTAGCTGACGCACTGATTTTTCTTTACAGTTCTGTGAAGTCGAATTTAAAAAAATATTTCTGCATTTGTTTGACAACATCGGTACGATCCTTAGGAGTCGAATAAAAAGAAAAGTCAGAAATAACGAAGTAATAGACCGGGCGGGTGATTCGATACGAAGCATTTGGCAGCAGTCTGGGACCGAGGGAGTAATTTTTTTTTTTTTTTTTTGTACATTGTGTATCATACAACTTCAACGGGAACGAAGGCTCGGGCAGAAGCTAGTTAGAGTTATTTTGAAAAAACCTCTTCAAAGGATACAAAGTTCTGCTCTTAGGTCAGTCGCAACTTAGGCTCTAAGCTCTGCCACCGTTGCATTCGTTATTCTCGTAAATATAGCTTGTGCCAACGTGCTGTGTCTTCAGTCATTGTAAACAGTGGCCTTACAACGTCCCAAGATTTTTAGCAATGACGTTCACCTCTCGTGAATGTCATTGCTAAGAATCTAATAAACTTAGCTTCTTTTTAAAGTGCAATCGTTGTCTAAATGGTACTTCATTTTAAAGTTTTGTCAAAGATTCATACAGATGGGACGATGGGAGTACGCGGCGGGCCCGTCTTGCTGGGCCAATTCAGTTCAGTCACGCGATAGAAAGAGAGGCAACTTCTAGGTGAATATACCAGTAGGTGATTAGCGCTGTGCGAACGGAATTGCACTTTATTGTGTCGCAGCAAGAGTCGCTTTTTATTTAAATGATTTTGATTGAGAATGATCTGTATTAATGTGTGGTTTTGTGTCATTTAGGAGTTGGATATTTTCGTATAGCTTTACTAATGATTGTTATTTATTACTGCTACTATTGTGTATTGCTGTCTGCTAGACAATTTCAAAGATCTAAGCTATTCGTTTAAAAGCATCATTTTAACGGCCCTAGAACGATATATAGGAAAAGCTGGTCTTAAAGATGTATTGTAAATGGCTAAGTTTTTATGAGATCACACAATTTATGGTGAAATCCTGTTAATGCGAATGCTATGGGAATAGGATATGCTTGCAAACCTATTGAACTGTTTTTGAAATAGCTGGTAGAAAGTTTTAGAGCTTAATACATTTTAGAGCTTAATAAATTTTAGAGCTTAATAAATTTTAAAGCTTAATAAATTTTAGTGCTTAATAAATTTTAGAGCTTAATACATTTTAGAGCTTAATAAATTATGATTTTATGTGTCGCTTTTTCTATAAGTATTTTTTTTTGCAATTTTCAAGATACATTGTTTTGATAATACATAACATCACGCCTGTAGTCTCCGAAGGATTAGGCAGAGGCGTACCTATATTATAGTACACCCACATTTCGCCAGTTATGTTTAAGATCCATGATTCCCATGTAATAGGGGCTAGTCTATTGCCTATTAAGACGCAAATATATACCACTGACCTTAAGTGGTTAGCTTGCGTGTTCTGTACTGAGCTCACGCAACGTGTTTTACGTCCAGCCAGTAATAGGACTCGCCCATCAAGGAGCGCTGTCCCAAATTAGACGGATTATGAATTTATTATTCATAAAACTAAAGGTATTTTAATAAAACACATATACTAAAAGATCAATAATTAAATTATCTTTAAAATGGTGAAGGTTTCAGAAAAATACT
Source organism: Agrochola macilenta (assembly GCA_916701695.1). Lineage (NCBI taxonomy): Eukaryota > Metazoa > Arthropoda > Insecta > Lepidoptera > Noctuidae > Agrochola > Agrochola macilenta. The sequence continues at coordinate 3,170,418 of OU753576.1, forward strand.
CAGCATAAATTTTCAAATTAATTTCACTACTTACTTATGTAATTAAAACATAATCTTAACTTAATGAAGTATATAATGCTCTAATTTAACATATTTTTTTTTCAAATCATTAACACTACTTGTTTAGACATGATCTTCAGTATAAAATCATTAAAAGTCGGTTATCGTCGCCTTAATACTAAATTGTTATTTATAAAATATATTTTTTAATAGATATTTTAAATTCATAACTCGTTTAAAAGCGGTTCAAATCTTTGGTTGCTTTTTATCTCGTAACAATAATTACCCTGGCACGTATAAATTGTACCTTTGTTATTGTGATTCCGTGAATCATAAAACATGTTTCGGTCTGAAACAGGGGTAAGTTAACGACTTCTGAATTATCCCTTTTTATTCATATTTTATGACTTTATTCGATTAAAGGACAGAAGGAGCTCGTGGCTAAGTAATAGCAGCCGCACGGGTCGATTCATCAGGTTAAGTTAGTTGAGACTCTTCCGTGCCTTTGAAAGCACGTTAAGCCGTTCGTCCCGACTTTCATTCGTGGATCTTTGACAGTCTGACAACCAGTCTTACCAAGGGGTATTGTATTACCCAGTTACTGGGTCGTGGAGGTCAGACAGGCAGTTGCTCCATCCGGTTAGACTGGAAGCCGACTCCAACATAGTTGGGAAAAGTCTGGGCAGATTGATTTTTGATTAGGTTAAAGAACATAGATATTGTTACTTGTAATAGGGATGATGACAAAAAAAAAATTTTTGTTCATCAGGTAGATTATAAAAAAATATTGGACACGTATTTTTTTTCTTTTTTATATTTATCTAGAGATTACAGCGATACATTGAGTTAAAATGTGCCATAACGTCACGAGTATGTAGATTTAATACTTACTTGTGACGTAGCGACGCCCATTCCCCAACTTTAATGCGTTTTATCTAAGTCATTATGATAAAGCAAAAAATACATGTCTAGTATTTTTTTATTATCTGACTGACGAACTAAATAGAAAATCTTTTTTTTGATCAAGGCATCATCCTTACTCGCTCGAATAGATAACTTTATCAATTCAAAGCTATTAAGGGGCCTATTACAAAAATGCGCGTAGATGCATGATTTCCTCGTTGAAATTGAATACTATTCGTTGGTTAGTATAAATAACAATTACTTGGTAAAAATAGTTCGTTTTCTCTTCTACAATAATAATAAAGCGATTTTTTCATTATTTATTTATTTATCTAGCAATAATCGTTCTCCTGATGCATGTTTTGGCAAAAACTCATGTAGAGCTCATTTGAGAGCTCTAATTTGCGGATTCTGTTGAATATAATTTATCAAAACAATTTTTCTCATATTAAACATATCCCATACTTTGATAATAATAGAATACATTTTTGTTATATGACTTTTATTTAAAGAAAAAATTACTGGATCAAATTGAATTTTCTACTAAAAAGGTTTGGAAACAAGTCTGAATAACCGAAGGTCTACATCATTTTCGTACGTAGTATTAGTTATATATTTAGTTTCGTATTATTATACTAAAATAATCTCCAACATTTGCTTAATAACAAACAACTTTTTTTTTTTTTTATTGCTATTTCTATTTTTTTATGAATAAAATAAAAGTACCATATATTTCACTGCGCCGGCAATGTGCGCTCAGTATCGCAAGAATGCTTTAGCGCAGCGCCGAAATGTAAGAGGGCTCTTAAGAGTTTTTATCGACATAAATCCCTTACCAAAAGCTGACAGTATTCTTAACACGAATACTCCAGTAAAAATATTGAATAGTGGGGATTCACCAATCGTGGTCCGATGTTCGTCTGGCGTGATTTTAAAAACGTTTTGTTTTTTGTGCGCCGGCACCGTACAAATGATTGCAGGTTAGTGTCCCTATTTGAGGACTGGTTTGGTTTGAGGAGAATACAAGGAACATGGGATTAAGAAAAATAATATCCTTATTATAGGTAATAAATAAGTAATTACTTAGTGTTTTTTTTTTTTTTGTAAATGCACTATTATTTTTGTATGGACTGGCGGACGGGACGGCAGAGGATTTTAAACTTATCAATTGTACTCGTATTTATTACTCATTCAATCTAAATAAGGTATATATTTCAATGCTCGGTGATCGATGTAAAACTGCACTGCGATGCTCCAAGCTCGATCACCGAGCAGATACATAAATAATAAACTTTTTTTTTTTAATCGAAAACGGTTGTGAGTCGCTAAATACTAAATCTATCACAATTTATCAGCATCATCACAGCATAACATCACGCCTGTATGTTCCCGAAAGGTTAGGCAGAGGTGTACCTAACTATAATACCCCACATTTCGCCAGTTGTTTAAGTCCTATTACCATCAATCGAGCACAAATCCAGACTCCGGGCTGCTACTGAGAAATTCCAGATGAAAACCCCAATAACACCTTACCCGACCCGGGAATCAAACCCGGGACCTTATGCTCAGCAGTAGCACTTGCTACCACTAGACCAACGCGGCAGTTTTATCATCAATCCATTAGCCCAAAACTTCACAGCATATTTTCAGATTTTAGCAGCCATTACAATTTATGACTCAATCGCATTCGCCATAGTATTACTATCGAAAATAGTCATCATTACATCATACGATATTTAGTGTTTGTTACGGACGAGTTTTTTTACTATAACCGATAGATATCGATACAAAAAATAATATAAAATATTTGAAGTGTTATTGTTATTGCAGATTCAAACTTGTTTTTGTTTTTGATGATGATGTGATGCGGCTATTTTGGTCTCTGGGAATCGGATGGCCTCATCATCAGCCTACAGCAGTGTACTGCTGGACGCAGACCTCTACAATAGGGATAATGCCTGGGTAAAAAAAAAGAAATTCTAATTAGTCCGTCAGCCAGATAATAAAAAAATATTAGACACGAATTTTTTCCTTTATCATATTAATAACAAAATACTTAGATAAAACGCATTTTAAGTCGCTACGTCACAAGTATAAAGTCTACGTATCTACTCGTGACGTCATGGCACATTTTAAATCAATGTATCGCTGTAATCTTTTGATTACGTAAAAAAAGAAAAATACGTGACCAACATTTTTTAATAATCTCCAAGACGGACTAAAAAAATTTTAGTCTTCATCCCTATTGCACGTCATTCAGCTCGATTATCGGCAATTCTCATCCAACTGCTACTAGCCACCATTCACCACCACTGCTAACATCGAATGACCTAATTTTTCTTTAAGGTTTCGCTAGGAAATAAGATACTCGTAAGAGTTACATGTGTCTTTTAAGTAGGTCTTCCACGATGTCATCTAATTAAGTGGTAAACAAGAAGCCCACCGACCGAGCTGTTGATTTTTTTTAATTTCTCAACCCGTTATGAACAGTCTAGGTAGCTTTTTAGAATTTGTAAAGTCAAAACATTTTATTTTATTAAACATTCTCATCACATTTTTTTTTTTTAATCATTTAAAAAATGTGATGCGAAATCTGTTTTATGTATAAATCAGTATCCTAATTGCGTAATACACGATCAATCAGAATGTGAACCGTTTTGAAACAGATTGCTAATCTATTGCTACATAAAATAAAAATAAATTCTGCTCAACAACGTTAATAACGCAATGAATGTTGTTGAACTGTCAAAATGAAACCGCTTAGTTGTAATCGTTTACGAAAATGTATTGCGTAATAAGATAGCTGACTGATTGTGCATATCTATACACAGTACACTATGAATCAGGCCCTTCCTTATTATACCCAAAACAATTTCAATTAGCCCACGACTTTCGAAACAACGTAAACATCTAATAAACAAGCCACACGAACATTACAACAATTTAACTGTTATCTAAATTAAACAACGTCGCTATTGTGTTGCCAACAATAAAATATTTTGGAGCTAAATGCGTTGCTATGAATCATTGGGAATGCGGACTAGCTGCAGGACCTGGTGACAGATAGATATTTTGAACTGAATGTAGTAAGTTATGAGACGATTTAACAAAATACGTGCTAATGCGCCTTTTGCAGCTAACAAGGGTTATGTATTATCATTAGGTTAGTCAAAAACTACAGATCACCACGTGATATGCTACAAACAATATGTTTGACAATATTTAATTTATTTATTTATTTATTATAAAGTAGCTTCACAGCTGACAGTAAGTATAACATTAAAACTATTCTAAACATTACGCCAATTACGAAGTACACAGAAGAATATGAAAAACAGAGAGTGACATAATTATTAATATTTGTAGTGCGTGCGGGCGTGTATATATGCGGTGTAGTGTGTAAATGGTGGTGTTGTGGAGGGTGTAATGAAGGTGGTGTAAATGTGTGTGGAGGTGTGTGTATGTCTATGTACAAATGAATAAACTGACACAGAGTTTACTGGGTATCCGGCGTTTGATGGAAGATGTGGATAATCTCTTTTTTAAGTCTCTTCCGTGTGGTATTGAAGGGGTCCAATGTTATTTAATGCCCGTTTTCACAAAAACCAGAGGCGCAATTCCCGTAAACTTTAAGAACGTTCACATTCGCACCTCATTCGCAATCTGTCAAAATACAATCAATTTATCAACATTTTTGACAAGTTGTTATCGGAAGGTCTATTCCTTCCGATAACACCTAAAATCTGGAGATATTATTGGATTTGATGAATGGGATTCGATTTAGGTACGGGTTGATTTAGGATCAAAATCAAATAGAATCCAATATTTTAGAGCAGTCCAATTTATTAGAGATTTTTTGTTTCTTGAGTTTTGCATTTTCCAGCATAAGACATAACTATAACCATTTTCGCTGTGCCTTATAGGCTTATAACTTATCAACTGTTATATTGTTACAGGTAAGCTGCTCCAGCACCATTTCAAAAATGATTATTTAGACTTTAACTTTTTAAGTAAGTAATAGGACTCGGGTATAATGAGGAACGTTTCACCTTTCGGATTTACAGAAATAGTTACAAAAAATTTCAGGCATTTCACCATAATAGGGATATAATCAATAAATAAAAACACATTTTTTTTGGTCCGTCAGGGAGATTATTAAAAAATATTGGACACGCTTTTTTTTCTTTTTTTACGTAATCAATAAATCACGGCAATACATTGAGTTATAATGTGCCATGACGTCACAAGTATGTAGATTTTATACTTACTTGTGAGGTATCGACCCCCACACCCAAACTTTAATGCGTTTAATCTAAGTCGTTTTTTATTCATATGATAAAGCAAAAAATATATGTATAATACTTTTTTATTATCTTCCTGACGGTTTTTTTTTTTTTTTACCTAGACAGCATCCCTATTACGAATGCTAGTTATTAACGATCCGTTTTCCATTTTTAGGAACCGGTTATACTATTGACCTTTGTTTGCTTCCCTAGCAACAAACAACACGACACACACATTATTTCCGCACTAATAACAAAAGACAGTCAATAAGGTCAACTTGCATTGTTTGTTAGCCAATAATCCAAACTTAATGTAAGCAAAGTCACAGTTGAAGGCTAGCTAACTAGTTATTACTTATCATTACTGGCTGTAAGCGGTTATTACTGGTTTGGAATGGTAATTAGAGGTAATTATAGTGCTGTATAGGTATGTGATTGTCATCCCTCACGAGATTTGTAAGGTTATCGGTGTCACCGATGTTTCTTTTGTATTTTTGTTTAGAAAGAAAGAAAGAATATGCATTTATTTTGCACAGACTAAAGGCCTTCCACATGCTCTGCATAATAAAAACAACAAAAAAAAAATAGTAGGTAAAAAAAACAAAAATAAATTACAAATTACTACACTCTGAATGGGAGATGGACATCTTATCTTATCTAGGATCGACTCGAAAGCTGTTACCAAAATACCTGTCAAGTCTGCTCGAAGAATCCAAGTTTGGACCAATCAGTGCCCAAATTCAAAACCAAGAGAAAGGGCTAAGCACAATTAGTTACTTGTCAAAACAAAACAAGGCAATCGGCAGGATTCGTACAACATAAATTTTTTGTTGTTTTGTGATAGAATTTGTACCACTTAATAAACCAACTAAACCATTCATTTTCATAAAACATTAGTATTTTTATAAGTCCGGATTAATTAATTATACCAACTAAAAGATTCAAGTAATTAAACGTAATATAATCTTAAACTAAACGCAACTTAACGTAGTAACTGTTTTTAGAAGTTGCCATTTATAAAAAATCTCGAGGCTCGAAATGATAAATAATTATTTAAAAATAGAAATAACAGTAAATATAATTAACCAATTACACATTATACCTTAAAATGAATAATGATTGCATACAATCTTAATAATTAACTATTTAATGATAGGAATTAAATTCGCCATCAATGTTTTTTTTGTACTGGCAATTATTTTATTGACAGGTTATGAAAATCTTTCCCGCTTTCCGAGTCTGTTCAGTTCTTTGCTGTTGTTTTGGATTGTGGTTTGTAACTGCATCTGAGCAATTTAGCAAATTATCTGGCCATCTTTACGTTGAGTCGAGCAACTGCTCCTCCGTACTCTATCTGTTGATAGTACTTTCGCGAAAGGACGCTTTATTAGTTGTGCTGTGTGTGTACGTGCTTTAAAATGACGAGTTTGCAATGCATCAATTGCAACGTTCGTTTGTCGCGAATAAGAAGGCACGCTTTATCCGATGAGAGTGAAGATATCGTCAATACTATTCGGCTGTGGACATATCCTAGAGATGTAAGTAGTTTCCATAACATTTTGCGTACGAGTGTGCCAGTTACGAAGTGATAACTTTTACGTGTTAAAAAGTAGACTTACCATTTAAACTACACGCTAACATACTAAAATAATTTGTATGTTACTAAAACTAATCTAAACATTATTTGAAAGAATAACTAACACTGTTGTGGGTGTAAAAATATTTACAATTTGTCCTGTAAACAATCACTTTTGTGTTTGTACATTAACAAACATATAAGTGATCTTTTACATGTATTGTTTACTTGCCTAACACTTGATTGCCTAACTTGGTTTGCGTACCACTGTTATAATAGTTACTTAGAGCTCTGTTAGTATGACTGTCATAGTCATAGTATAAAGCAATGTTGAACCACACTCAAAATCACTTCATTATTTCCAGATAACACCTGCTGACCATGTTTGCCATGCATGTTGGCAGCTAGCTACTCATCCACATTCTTCTGATAATATGCCGAGGAGACGCATAGGCCATCAAAGTGTTTGTGTTGTATGCGGACGATCCATACTAAGAATCAGTCGACGCAGGATTTTGATTGAAGGTGCAAATGAAGAAGAACAAAGAATGGCTAACACAGTTGCTACTTGGATCCAACCACGAGAGGTATAATAACATGTACCTATTATAACTCTTATCAATTAGGTATCTTGATTTGATTTAAACTAAGAAATAAGTCAATGTAAATAATTTCTCACTAATACCACGCATTTTTAAATGCAATTTTTTCTTTATTAATATTTTTTATTTCAGCTTCGTTCTGAAGATGAAGCTTGTGTGCCGTGTTGGCTAAGAGCTAGAAGAACTAGGGTTGTTTCCCCAAATGAAGATATTCAACCCATTGTACCTGATCATCTGGAGGGTGATCAATCTGATTTGATGTGTGCTGTATGTGGTCAGAGTCTATCCTCCCCAACATCAGATCAAGAGTGGAATCCCGACAATACTGCTCGTTTGTTGGAGCACCAACAGGTATATTATGAAATAATATATTTATAGTAATTAGCTTATGAACACATGTCATGCAAAGGGCAATTACTTTTACGACACGTTTGGCGCAGCGGCTGTGCAATTGGACTGCTGCGCTGTGTGTCGCGGGTTCGATCCTTGCACGGAACAAATATTTGAATGATCTGCAAGTAGTTGTTCCGGGTCTGGGTGTTTGTGCATGTGAGTTTCTATGTTTGGTAAAGGTTTTCTGAAAGGTGATAACCAAACATTGTATGTCAAGAACTATTCTGTAGCTTGGTCATGATGGGCGCAATTTATGTCTATCAAACTTAGTGTTTAATTTCTATTTCATCAATGTTATTTATATTTACAGATGTCATCCATGAATGAAGTTTGTGGAGTTTGCTGGGGTCAAGCTCGAGATTTGAGCTTCAATGTTCCAGAAGGACCAGAAGAAAGACCCCAACATATTGTGTTGCCCAATATAAGAAGAGCGGCTGAAACACCAAGACATTGCATTTTCCAAGAGTGCATGGAACCGGAGCGAAATATTGTGCCTGAAGAAACCAGGCAATATGTATTGGTTAGGTATCAATATTTTATACCAAGAGGTGCTCGTATTTGCTCCTTACATAGACAGGAGGCTAATTATGAAAATCTGTATACTGCTGAATATAGCCTTAATAGCTTTACTTCCACACACATAGAGGAGATCATTTTTATGTTAATGGAAGGGTTACGTAACATCTCTTATGAGAATATTCAAAACTACCCCGATAACCAAGTACAGTATTTTATAGGCTTAAATAAACAACAACATCAACAAATATTAGATGTAACACCGAGGCTTAAGAATATGCATCGGGGTAGTTTTGCATTAACAGCCTTATTGTGTAAATTAAGGACTGGGGATTCAGGGGACAGATTGTCATGTCTATTTCAAGTTCCGAGAAGGACCCTAGAGACATTAATGTCTGTAGCAAGAAATATTTTGCTAACTGATTATGTTCCACAATTTCTTGGTTTTTCTCATTTAAGAAGGCAGCAAGTGGCAGCAAGAAATTCATACATTGCCGATCACATTTTTGGTGAGCCTAATGCACCAGCTGATCAAAAACCTGCAATCACAATAGCTGATGCAACATATATATATACACAAAAAAGTAGTAATTACTTGTTCCAAAAGGATACATATTCCCTTCATAAATATAGGAATTTATTAAAGCCATTTATCCTCTGTGCCTCTGATGGATATATTATAGATGTACGCGGACCATATAGTGCCACTACAAATGATGCCACCATAATGAATAATTTATTAAACGAAACTGAATTTAATGATTTTTATAACGAAAACGATATCTTTATTGTAGATAGAGGTTTTCGTGACTGCATGGATAGTCTGCATCAGAAAGGATACATAGGTCATATGCCTGAAACCAAAGAAGACGCCCAATCACAGCTATCTACTCTTGATGCCAACCGTTCACGCTGTGTCACTATTAACAGGTGGGTAGTAGAAGCTGTGAATGGCCGTTTCAAGAGAGACTTTAAAATATTCCGCCATGAATATTTTAACCGTGGTTGTCGCAATTTAATGGCAGATTTTAAAATAGCAGCTGCTCTGCTGAATGCGTTTACTCCGCCATTTACAGAAAATATACATGCAGAGCAGTTCGTGTCAATCATATTTGAGCGCCTGTTTTTAACGAATACTGTAGCTGAATTAGTTAGGTTACATAATTTAAACAGGCGCGTTTCCTGGTTTGTACCCATAGACGCGACAACCCTCTCCTTTCCGCGGCTATCCATGGAGGAATTAACATTATTTGCTTGTGGTATATACCAAATTCGCCAGGCTCGTTCATATGTGGGTGAGCATTTTCGCTTTCATGGAGTATATACATTAGAGGTATCTCGAGAGAGAATACATGGCTTAGAGGGAATAAACCCAATGTTGCTTCGTGCTAAAATAAAGTCCCGCCATTCTTCTGCTAGAACTTATTTTGTTTTCATAGTTGCAGAAACAAATATGAATGGGCGGGACGCAATCAAAAGTTATTGCTGTAATTGCATTGTAGGTTTAAGAACGGTGGGATGCTGCTCACATGTTATGAGCATTATTTGGTACCTTAGTTACGCTCGCCATGAAGGTATGACCCGACCTGCCCCTTTCCTAGATGAAGTAATATTAAGAATAGAATAAGTAATTATAAGAACAATAAAATAAATGTATGTTCCTACAAAAACAAAGTTGTTTTATTTACCCACACTCAAAACTCCATCAGCACTTCATCATCATCAAACTAATGCAGTCCGCTGCTGGACGTAGGTCTCTCCTAAAGCACCCTACTGAATAGGTACAATTCTCATGTTCAATTTGCCAACGTAAGGATAAGTAAAACACTACAAAGATAGTACCTGCTATCTAGAACATCCTTTTTCACCAAAACAATGTTTATGTGCCTACACGTAATAATATTTATTGGGACATAACCTCAAAAATAAAACTGGTTATAACTTTTAGGTACCAACTTCTAAAAATCTAAGAATTTTAAAAGGGCTTGCCTATCGTATTGACTACTAATTAAAACAAAAAAAAACACAAAACACGATATTTTATTAGGTGTACGAAACTCCCATACAAGCCTGCCGATCGCCTTTCATACGAGAGGCTAGCTATTATCAAAAATCCGTCATTTTAAGCAACAAAAAAAAAATGTACGCCGTAACTAAATAGTTCTAATACAAAATTCTTGGCTCTCACCCAAATAACTACACAAAAAATAAGAAAAAAAGCACCTAATACTGCTTCATTACATGTAAATTGCATCGCTTTATGTCATTTTATCTTTATTTGTGACTATCTAAGTAACAACCTCGTGTCGGAACCATTGGGCAACGCGCCAATTGGTGACAAACAAAAAATCGATAAAGATAGTAAGAATTAGCCTAATGACGTAGAACGAAACTATTTGAGCTGTATTTTCAAAGTCTTAGGTATATCAATGAATCAATGGTGTCTTGGCTAGGAATGCCAGGAACTAGTCTTAACGGAGTCAGTGTTCTTTTGATAATAATTTTACTATTTTAAATAATCTTCTATTTACAATTTTTTATTGCAACGTCAACTCGTCACATCGGGCAAAACGGTGCACAAATGCATAGGCTTGATGAAGAAACAACTGCATCCATTTATAATTTTCAACCAAACATGTAAGATTTGTTCTATGGTTCCGTAGACCTTAATACAACATTTGTGGTAAAATCGGAGATCATAGAATGAAAACAATCAAATTCCCATCAAAAGATTTATAGTTCTGGGAAAATAAACTTGATTCAATAATTTTTCGTAGGAGGAAGGACTTATTTAGAAAACTGTTAGCAAAATCTACCACATCTATGGTTATTTATGGTCTAATTCATGTTTTTTTTCCAAATTTGTCTTTTTAAAACTAGAGGCCCTAGTTTCACAGCGGTCAAAATCAAACAGAAACATCAAAACATTATTATCTTTAATTCCTTAATGAACTTGAAACGTTAAGCATCCGCCTATACTAATAAAGACTAAACAAATAATTTATATGCTAATCAGTGTTTTATGAGACATGTAAGATGAATCAAGTCGTCTCGCCAAAATGTATTCCTAAATAAAAAGTGATTTACATAAAAAAAACATTAGTAAGAAATTCTATCAGAATTAGTCACTGCTATTATTATTAGTACCTTAACTGCCCCTGTTTCGCACGGTTTTTACGACTTGTCAAAACATTGGGATTTCTTTATTATACAGGGTGGCGATTTAGTCACCTGCATCCGTCAAGGGGTGATTCTACTTGTCATACTAAACAACTTTCGCTATGAAACACATAAACGATTCCTAAAAAAAAAACTCGGTAGGTACTCGAGGAGAAACGAACAAATTCATATACATCAGTAAACAGACTATGCGATGCATATTGCATGTTTATTTTTATTTTTTACGAATCGATTATGTGTTTCAAACCGAAAGTTGATTAGTATGACAGGTAGAATCACCCCCTTGACGGATGCAGGTCACTAAATCGCCACCCTATAAGTTAGTTTATTAATAATGTACTATAAACCGTTCAGAATAAATTCTCTAAATTATAGTGAAAACTGCATCAAATTCCATAGCGAAGGTTAAAAGAACAACGCGGTCTCCGACAAACACGAAAAGCAACTTAAATTTATGTAATAGACAAGTTACCCATAAATACGAGTACAGTGGCAGTTGCTAGGTTTGATTTTAGATTGACGTGCAAAGTTTAAATTGGTTTTTCTGTTAGATTTTCGGGGTGTTTTCTCGTGGACCTACTTTTTTGTCCTACCAGTAGGTCCACGAGGGTATATTATTTCTGTTGGTCCTACTGAAGTGTTGAAACCAACATGAACCTCCTGTATAAAGAAATTAGACTAGGTGTGGGTGGGGGTTTAAAGGTCATCACTCACACAGCACTGCTCCGAAACAGCAAATAACTTGCCATTCATGGTAGGATTTTAAATCATAATATCATGCATAAGCGGGCGGGCACGAAATCAGCGGACCGAGCGCTACCACTTGCGTTTCTTTGCCGGGGAGCGGGCTGCTCGCTTGAAGCGCGCGGTCGTCGCGACGTGTGACGGCTGGTGAGCATCGCGCTGCCCGTAAGCTGTCCACTATTCTGTTTTCATTGTAAAATTTATTTTAATGCGTTTGATTTAAAATCCTACCATGAATGGCAAGTAATTTGCTGTTTCGGAGCGGTGCTGTGTGAGTGATGACCTTTAAACCCCCACACCTAGTTTAATTTCTTTATACAGGAGGTTCATGTTGGTTTCAACACTTCAGTAGGACCAACAGAAATAATATACCCTCCTACTGGACCTACTGGTAGGACACAAAAGTAGGTCCACGAGAAAACACCCGATTTTCGGGTGCAAAGTTCTACACCATAGTCATGTTCCCACTGCTTGACATAGGCTTCTTCTCTATGACAGTTAGTGGATTGTAACCCACCACGCGAGTCCACTGCGGGTGGGTGGATGACACATGACTCTCAATGATCCTACCAATTATTTATTTTCAAGTTATACCCAATTCGTCATCGACGAAGTAAACAAACAGACAATGACCTTTTATAAAAATAAAAATAAAATTATACATTTAGGTATGTAAACAAGATGAACCTTCCAAGATAAAGAATTATTTCCTTATCCAGTACTTTGACGTAATTCAAAAAATGAATAAAAATATATTTGATTAGTCTTTTTTGATGAAAAAGGTATGTTGCCGACCCCAAATAAATAGGAATAAAGACAAGATATTGATGAAAGAACTACTTAAAGGAACTACAACTATCCTGAGACATATTTTATAATGACCAGTAAATGTCAATTACATGCAAGTAACGTCATCTGCTAACGATTAGATCAAAGAATAACACTAAGATATTTCTTAAAGGACCTACTATTTTGATTAGTCACCGCTAATCCAAAAATTATGATTTATTAACCATAATAAAAGGAAGCGTGGAAATAAATCGACACAAAATGACAATCCGAGCGGGTCAAGGTGTCCACAGCATGTCACTGTGTCGACATCAATGGAAAACAACAATTTGTGTTGAGTGGTGTAATGTGTGAGTGGAAGCGATTATCGATTTACTATATTTTACTTCATTTAAAAGTAAAATATTTGTGTTCTTTTGAAACTTTTACATCTAAGAACGTACAGTTTCGTTAAATTCCACACGTTTGTATGTCACAGAATACTCTTCCTATGATTATATTTCCCATAATTATATGTTTTCAACCGCATACTTACCTGTGGTCAAATGGCAACCACTGCCTTTTACTGCAGCAATAACTCTTACAACATTTTCACCTAGAGAAGCCCTAATCAAAATCTTATAAAAACCACAACAAATTAATGTACTACGAGTAAAGTAATTTTTGCTTATGTACTCTATTTTTTCTTTTGGAAAACCTCAGAATTTTGACGTCTTATTTTTTTTTTTTTGCATTGCTCACCCATTCACCAATTTCCTCTCTGATCTTTGTTACACAATCTACTCATCGACCGTTACTCATAAACAGTGCATATACACAACTTAGATATAGAATAAATTTGAAAATTTGCATTCATTCATTTCAATTTTACGAATGTATTTGGTTATATGACTGTACAAGTTATTGCGTTTGCGTAAAGATAATTTTCGCCCAAAGCAGTAATAAGATTGGTGATTTTGAAGGCGCACTCAGTTCGGATGGTGATCGGTTTTACGAATTTTGCCGATGCTACATCTAAGTTGTGTCGAACTGTTCCAGACCTGAAACACCCCTACCGCTTATCACTTGCACCACACCCAACTAATCAACTTGCGTAACAAACTCAAATTCTTAACTCAGGTCAGTGCTCAGTACTAAAATTATCTAAACCATATCTTATTGTTCTAACACTATTGTTAGGAACTAATTCATTCCTGATACCATTGTTGTTGTATGATATAATTTGTTCGTAATTTCGAGTGTTAGGAGTTCAAAATTGTGCATTGGTATGCTGGTAATTATAATGATCTAATTATCTTTTATCTTTGTTCTTTGATCTGATTATGATTGTGTTATTGATTATTGGATATATAAGAGAAGGCAAGGACATGGAGTTATTAAAATTGCTACTGCATTGAGCCCTGTAATACCCTATCTTGCCTATAGTACATTTAGATATTTTTTATACGTCTCGCAGTAAGATGGTTGAAGCCGTGATATAGTTAATTGAAAGCGGTTCATAACTGTCTTACTAGGAATATAACTATGATACGAGCACGATATAGTTATATAACTATTAATGCACTCTGATCAAATACGTTAGGTTAGGTTAGAACTGTGACCAACTACGCGCGAGCCGAGCGAGAGAAGCGAGTGGCGCCGACCGATACGTCGAAATTGGTCGCAGTAACAAAATTCCGGCACTTCGACAGATATGAACCAATTTCATATTATTAATTACGGTTTATAGCTATATCCCTAGGGATATAACTATATCACGACTTCAACGATCTTACTGCGACATATGTATATCATTGTGAAGTGCCAAGATCAATGGATCTTTGATGTCCAGAAGCCGCCGTGGCGTGGGGTAAATTCTTTTTTTTGGTGGTCGGTCTTCATATAATTGTTTTCCTTTTGCATAAAGTTTCATGGATAACGTCTTCCTGGGGAAAGCTTTTACCAATAAAATTCTTGGCTTGCTATAATGTGCAGGCAGGTCTCTCGCCCCGTCCGGCAGACGCCTAATTCTATCTATCTATTCCGTGTTGTTAGTGACTAACCTGGTGTCAGGGATTTTATGCCACGCATGGGCCTCTGACTTAGCTATATATGCCGTCGAGAAATATTTCCGCCTATTTTTGTGTTGTGTCCTGCCTTCTAACTTAGTGTCAGCCAATCAAAACACATTGTGATTTCACGTAGTCCTGAACAGATTCCTTTAATTGGTGTATCCCGCGCCACGACACAACACGACACATTAAAGTGTCGGTGGCTTAATTCATGTCTGTGCAACTGCTGCACAAGTCTCTGCCAAAGCCACTCCTCCATTCTTCAAAAAGGCCGCCACCGTCATCCTCGTTTAATTAATTAGGCACCTCTAATTTATCTAAGTTTAGCTCTCTCTTACACTATCTAAGATATTAGCTACAATATATACATATACAGTGCTTGTACGTAAGCTTGTTCTGCTCTTATCTCCCCGACCACATCTTCAAAGCAAAGCGGGGGTGTTTGAAAGCGTTTAATCACAATAATCGCTGCACTTTCAGCTTCTGTTCGTAAGTAGGCCGTCACTTTCTAGCTTATTGTCTTAGCTAGAGAAAACTGCTGTGTAAAGGCGTAGCTACCGGCTGTAGTTTTAGTTATAAGAAGCTGTTGTTGGCGCATTTGTTCGTTTACAAACTATTTACCTAATGTACACTTGTATCTTGTCGGTTAATAGGGGAGAATAGAAGAAGACTTTTTGCACATCAAGCAAGGTACATGAGACAAAGGCAGAAAAATTATGATATTATTATATGTGTAGATACAGAATATGGAGTTTCATATACATGTAAAAATATCGTTCCTCTTATTTTGTACGATCAATACACACAAGACTAAAAACACTCAAAACATTTTCAAAAAGTACAAAGTCATGCCATTAAAGTTGAGACTTGACGCACCACGTGGTTTGACTTCCGCAGTAGACGATTTATGGGTCTCTTTAGCGGTATGAGGTCCCCGCTGGGGCGTCATCGGGGCGGGGGAAAGAGTGGCGGGAGACGCGGTCAAGTCTCAACTTTAATGACACGACATAGCAGAAACTTAGCTGCCAGTTTACCACTCTCCTTGTTCGAATGTAGTTATGAGTTGTTTGATCGCGAGAATCCGCTGGATGCGGAAAGCACAGGGCCTGTCGATGTGATGATGCTTGGAGGAGGTTAACTCCTGCAGTGGAAGTCTTTCGGTTAAAAAGATGATGATGATGATGAACGCCCGATTAAGTTCTTTGACGTTGGTCTCCAAATCCATGTCTTCATTGAGAAAAGATTTTGCGTAACATGTCGAACTATTATGCAACGTTACTAAATAGCGAGCTTCATGCATTGCGCGAAAAATGATTCCTTGTGAATACTAATAAAAATCCTTGGTGTTTTAGGCTACCACTTTCCATCAGGTACGGCTGATCTGTTTGTTAACCTTGTCACATAAAATTGTACAAAATCGCCTGTTTGCGTCTATATATGTAGGTAGGTATTTGCCAAAGATTTTGAAACTACTCGATGGATTTTGGTGTGGTGTTCACCATCCTTCAGAGCATTTCATGAGTGTGGTTCAGAACAACAATGGGCCTCGCGGCTTAATAATAACAGCCGCACGGTTCGCGATCTTCCAGGTAAAGCAACGCTTGCCGAGTTCAGTTCGTGGATGCTTGACCATCCCATGCATACCGAGACTCCTCCGTGCCTCGGAAAGCACGTTAAGCCGTTGGTCCCGGCTGTCATTCGTAGATCTTTGGTCGTTACCAGTAGAAGCCTGAATGTCTGACAATCAGTCTTACCATACATCGTGTTACCCAGTAACTAATGGGTTGTGGAGGTCAGACAGGCAGTCGCTTCATGTAACATACTGGTATTTAGCTGCATGCGGTTAGACTGGAAGCCGACCTCGAAGTAGTTGGAAAAAAGATGACGATAATTCAGCAGAACAACAATATATTGATATTTCATCACCCTTGCAAATCTGGGGCAGGTAGTACTCAAATATCACAGAAAAAATGTGACGAAATTTTACCAAACATTTACCCAACAACATGAAATACACATGATTTATCCCAAAATCGAAGTATGAATCATCTCATTAATTTTCAACGTACGTGGAAAATCTTTTGTCAAGGTTTTAACGGGTCGCCTTATCAATGACCAAGCCGTTATTATTTGACCGTTGGGCTTAAAGTTTAGGGATCCGCAGTTAAAATGAACGGTTAACTTTTATGTTCGCGTAAAATTATTTTCTTTATGCTGATTGTAGATGTCAGGATGTAAATGCTTTTCTTGGGAATATGGCTAGGAACCGTTTAAAATACTTGCCTTGAATTGGCCCACTGCAAGCCAAAGGCCTCTCTTGCAGAGAGGGAACAATAATACTCCTTTTGGAAGACTTTATTACACAATGAAAAGAAGTTGGTACATCAGGAAGTTAATTAAGGGTTACGAGGTAGGGAGCCCAACATTCTGACAACTAGTCTTATCAAGGGGTATCGAGTATCGTGGTATCCAGTAACTGGGTTGTGCAGGTCAGATAGTCGTTCCAAGTGAAATACCGGTACGTATTCAGCTGCATACGGTTAGACTGGAAGCCGACCCCAACATAGTTGGGATAGAGGCGATGATAATTATGTTATCAGGAAGATGGGCATTGTAACTCAAACTCAAAGCATTTATCTCAATTAAACCATTTACAAGCACTTATGAATCTTCGAGGAGTCGGTCAATCAGGAGGTATGGGCATTATTTCACGTCACTAGTTACAATAACTGGCTACGGTGCATGTAGCTGAATAGCTAGTTTCGAGTCAAACTGTAAACACTTTATTTTGTAAGTAGTTAGGTACAATTTCGATACTGCATCTAAAATGTAACTACGTATAAAATAACCGTGCTAAGCCTGAATAAAGAATGAAGGGAAGTTTATTTGTGTTAGTATTACGTTAATGATGTAACTATCATGTAGCTACATAAACTTATTCTTTTCAAAAACTTAAAGCTTGAGATATGTAACGTATTACGTAGGTATTTCATCAATATTTTCGTTTCGCAAATAACTGTAACAGTTCGATAGTAATAACTAGTTACTAAAATCACTAGTTTTCAAAACAGGTGACGCCTTCGAAGTTACTAGTTACGTTACGTTTCGCGAAAACCACGTAACGACCCACCCACCCCCATCAGTCAGAAAGATGAAGCTAGTTGCACATTCAAAACTGTAGTAGGTTCCTATGGAGAAGAACCTTACAAATAGCAGTCCTAAGGAGTAGTAAGGACATAAACAGGATTCAAATAATAACCTTCATTGAATTACTTCAGTTATGTACAGAATTCCTAGATGGCCCTTAGTTTCAAATAGCCTCATTTTGCGGCTCAGCCTTATTATACGGAACCCACTCTCATAAAGACACATGATCTTTAACTTTCGTCTCACGTTTTACAATCGCAAGTTATTTGTTATTCGGATGTGATTCGCCGAATCGAATACCGTAAGCATTTATACATTATCTAAAAACCAATTACCGTTGGAATTTCAACCTTATACCAGAAGGAATGGAGGTCAGTATGTGTCTTTGGAAAGGTAAACGTTATTTTGTTATTCAATGCGATTCTCGCTTTGTATTGGGTGATTCAAAGTTGAAATATTTTTAAGGGCAAATTAAACAAACGGAAATGTGGATTTTTTTTGCCGTTTTCGCACTTTAAAACATGTGATTTTGACCAGGAAAAATACTTTGCCTGCACAATATACCTCTAGATGGCCAGAACGACCTCCAGTCAGGAGGTCTTTACGGGATAATAGTTAAATGATCTCTCATTATCACTATCATTATCGCGTAGGAGCTCGTGGCTAAGTAAGAACAGCCACACGGGTCGATCCATCAGGTTAAGCTACACTTGCCGGGATTGGTCTGTGGATGGGTAACCATCTTTACATACAGAGACTCCTCCGTGCCTCGGAAAGCACGTTAAGCCGCCCGGCTGTCATTCGTGGATCTCTGACAGTCGTTATGGGTCGTCAGAAGCCCGAAAGTCTGACAACAACTCTTAACAAGGGGTATCGTATACCCAGTTACTGGGTTGTGGAGGTCAGATAGGCAGTCGCTCCATGTAAAATACTGGTACCATCTCGGTATGTCACCCATCCACAGACCAACCCCGGCAAGCGTAGCTGAACCTGAACCTGACGGATCGACCCGTGCAACAGTTATTACTTAGCCACGAGCTCCTCGACGAGGAGCCCCCTGTTAATGGGAATTAAAAATAAAATGGCGAAATCTGGGTGTCCTATAGGTACACCTCTGCCCAGCCTCTCGGGGAATACAGGCGTGAAGTTATGTTATTTGTGATATTATGACGATTAAAAAATAATGTTTTTAAGACCAAATCAACTAAACACATCAGCAACATTGACCTATCAGCAGATTACATCACTCATAAACATGACTTGTCATCAAACGCTTGTGGAGGTCAAGCCACTCATGATTTGTTTTTACTTAGAATATTGCTGAGACCAATCTTGGTTAAAAGATGACGACAAATATTTCGAGAAATCTAATTTAATCAAGTTAGTGGAAGATTTTGTGACATTAATTAGTTAGGTTACGGCTTCAAAGGGGGTTGCCATACAACGTGGCAATGCCGCCAATCTCTTGGGTTCATTACCAGTCGACAGCGATGCGGAGGAATTTTTTGACGCCATATTTTAGTTTGTAAATAGTTTTTAGTTAGGTTAGGTTATTATATTTTAATTTTATTCGTTTTTTAGATAACTTAGTATGTATATATTTGTATCCTCTTAATTAAGTAAAAGTAGGTATCTGTTAGCCAAAAAAAATATTTTGCAATTAATTTCGATTTTATACAATTGGTGCAGTCCGTGCAGTCGGTTTGCAGCATAGGTACATGTTACAAAGAATCTCTAGATTAACAATAAAATCAAATCATATTTCATCGGAATCAGTTTAATTATTCGGTATTTTGAACGTACTATACAGACAAACTAACTCGCTTTAACATTTGTAATACATAAATTTGAAAATCAAAAAATATATAATTCAATCCTACTATTGACAAGGTTCTGATCAGAAGAAGGTTCAGAACCTGGTCAGTATTAGGATCTATTGAATTATATTGTGTTTCGTGAGCATCAGGAAGCCCTGATGCCCACGAAGTGATGAAAATACGATTTTCAACAAAAAAAATCACGAAAACTAAACATGCTAGCTAAATGGGGATACGAAATGTATCATCTAAAATATTATTTAGCTTTTTTAGTAACAATGCGATGACCGAAAATTTTAACCTTTTTTCTTAAAACTTGTACGAAGCAGTCTACTAGCCACGATGACGTTACTCAATTTAACTCATTTTAACATTTTTTTAATACCAAAAAGCGCACAAACCTTTTTTCTCTCAGTCACGTACATGACATACATCTCTGCCCACCCACTCAGACTATGAAGGATATTAATCATCATTAAGAATACATCAGCCCTCTACATTCCTTTACACATCATCCTTCGTAAACGAACCGTGAAAACGACAGAATAAAATGTTTGGAGTTTTGAGTTTGGCGGTGGGGTTCTGTATGATTAATTATGCGTAGAATTAATGAAATCTAGAAACTGTATATTTAATGAGGAACCAAGCCACGTGACATGACATAAGTAATTGAATTTAAATTCCTCATTGATGTCGTCCACTACACGACAAAGCGTCAAATGGCCTCATTTCCCACGGCTGGCAAACAAGCTGTATGTTCACATTATTAGCTGACATCGATGGCTACATAATGTAGATGAAACTGTAAATTGGATAAGTGACAAATGACAATTGCCTCCAGGAATGGCGATACTTATATGTACGTACGGCGCACCCTGAACAGGCAACCCCGCAACCATCTTGCTGACTGGCTAAGAGTCTGTTCCAAAATAATCCAATAAAAATGTAAACAAAAGGATCCGAAAACGTAGCTGTAGATGCCAATTTTAACTGTAACTTTCAAATTGAGAGCTCTGATTTGAGTATCTGAACACTCAAACCCGAAACTCTTATTTTAAATCACATTAAAGATGTTTTCATTTTACAATAGAGATTATTTTTATAACCTCAATTTTCGTCGAAGATTTTTCAATCACAATTTAATAATGTTTTTTTTTTTTTTATTGTTGAAAAAGGTGTCGAGATTATAGTTGAAATCTTCTATATACAGATTAATGTGTTACTAATTCCCTTTATTTATTAAGTGATTGCGTAAGAATTAATCCTGAACGGGGTTTGTTTACAATTTCATCACATAGTTTTGGAACAGATAGTAGTTCGTGCCGATACGAGAGAAGAAGATAAATGGCAAACGTTTTACAAATGTCATGACAGAACCACAAAAACACACCCTTTCTGTGAATTCCACAATTTGTATGTCACAGTTGAAGGATAAGCAACTAGTATGTATTATTTTATGATAGTTCATTATAACTTAAGTGACCTATAGTTAAATTCAAACGTGTCAACGGTACAAGGTGGCTGCATCTTTAACATCCTTTCAAAGTAATGTTTTGCTCCTTAAGGCGACGATAACCGACTTTTAATGATTTTATACTTAAGATCACGTCTTATCGAGTAGTGTTAATGATTTGGAAAAGATATATGTTAAATTAGAGCATTTTATAAAAATAACTTAATAAGTATATGAATATTTTAGATTATGTTTATATTAAATAGTGAAATTAATGTAATTTAATCATTGGTAATGAAACATTTGCAGTGTCTAACAGGGTGCATGTCTTAATACTGTGTCATGAAATTTTAATGCATGCCTATTATCCAGTATTTTACATTTTAGCAAATAAATAAATAAATTGCTGGTGGGCCTAATTACCGAACAAAAAAAACTATCTCCTTTGCCTAGTCCCCGACAGAAAGTAGCTGTCGGAAAAATGGCGGTCCTCTATTTGATTTAAACTGACAAATTTTCGGGTTGTGGATTTGTGAATAGTTGATCTTATAACGTTTCCAATTCTAACCGAATCCGAATAAAGCAAGGGTGAGTCCGAATAAAGCATTTTCCATAACTAACTAAAAGACTCTTGGTACATTGGTAAATCTTCTAAGACAAAATATTCCTACCAACGTTGTTTTTACTTTCGGCTTGCCCATAAAATTCTATTGAAATTTATACCGGACGAGATTTAAAATGCCTCACTAAACATGAGAAAATTTCGCCGGACAAGGTAAAAAAACCAAAGTATTCACATAGAAAAATATCCGAGTCTCGTATCCGAGGTAACCGTCAATTCCTTACATCCTTCTGCTATCCGTGACATGTAAATTGTGAGCATTATACCAACTTAGTACCCCTTAAGAGAATGTGCTTAGTGTTGTGCATGTACAGCGGATATTTATCCGAAAATATCCGACTTCACAATGGGTTACAACACAATGGGTAGATACTTTCTTAGAATTCGGGCGATTTTTCCTGCTTTGTGATGTTTATTCGACGCAAAACCTGAGAACTTGAAGAATTGCTACGTCCACAAAAAAATACTAAACCAAGCTTTTAGTTTGAGGAATGAGGACAGACATATACTTAGATAAGTACGCTATCGCAATAGGTTACCCTGTAATGATAGATGTAAGTTGGAAATAAATATATAATAAAATAAAAAATCACTTTAGCTACTGTTCATATAAATGTTTTCGCAATACCTACTATTGCGAAAACATTTATGTGTGATGTGATCTGAAACATTTTAACATTTTAAACCCATTAACTATATAAATGGTCGTTATTAGGGACGGACGTTAAACAATACAAAAATAGCGATCCTCAAAAATATCCGAAAGAAAGTTGTCGGATACGCACAACCCTAACCATAACACAAAGTCTTCTCGCATAAAATGCGGTATTTAAAATGAAAAATGAGTTACAGAGAATTTAAATTATAACGTAAAACTTTGGTTAACGACGTTTTGATGAGGTTTGAAGCACGCGTGCTATGTGTCATAAGCATAACTCTTGAGTGATAGTAGGTATGTACCGCTCTTTAAGGTAACGAGAAACCGTTTGAAATTATGAGAAGATTTTAAATTGGGTTTTTCACGATTGGCGTGAGTAATTTTGTCACGGAGATGACACAATTAATTATAATAAAGAGTTTAACTTTGTTGTTGACAGCCGAGCTGCTTACAAGCTTAAAATGTAAGACCAAAATATTGTTGACATAATTTTGTGATTAATGATAATTATAATTCATATAAGACATGGCCCAAAGACTTAACGGTTGTATGACTTGGTGAACGCCAATGTGCGTCTTTTTACATTTGTACTTTTGTTTTTTTCTAATGAAATCTTTGAACAGAATGGTGCTGATAGACTTGAAGCATTCACTTGTATCGGAACATCGAGCATTGGCCGATTTTAAATTTGTCAAACTGAACAACGAACAGAGCCAAACATCGCTACGAACATTTTCACGATCATTATAGCGAACGCTCTAGTCAATGCTAGTCAAAAAAATATTCTTCACGAAGATGGAAACGGAGCAATGACAGAAGGGCTCGGCTCGCCAAAAAGCTCGAAGTAAATTTACTGTCCTTTCGCTAGAATGCTCCCTAAAACGCTCCCGTTTATTTTTCTGTAATGTAACATATTTAGCTAGAATGCTCATTACAAGTGAATGCTCAAGTTTATCAGCACCTTTAGAGACTTCCTATGTAACAAAGCTGGGCCTTAATATCAAACCTGTCGCAGTCTACAGCTCGACATAGGCCTCTCCCAAATGGCGCCAAAACTTTTTTTCACCGCGTATCTGCATTAACTTTTGTTTCGTTTGAATCTGAAATCGCCAACCCAAAATTCGCAAGAGTAATGACCGCTCCCCTTCTCTATATTCATTAGTAGTTACAGGATAATATTATTATAGTCTTTCTCATGACCCTATCAGCTGATATCCTTATGAGTCCTAACAAAACACCGCCGTAATGAAATCAAGATTTCGCCCACGTCGCCGCTAGATGGCGCTTTATTCCGTGCTTGTGCATATTGAGTGCTAGCCCATTGTTGGAAGTACTAGGCTCGCATATTAATAAGGAGATAGTAATTCCTGCAAAGAAAGGGCTCTGTTCCCATGATGTCATAGGAAGTTGTAACAAAAGGTTATGGGTAGGAGATTTGGCTTCCTTTTTCCTTGGTCAGACTGTCTATTGATACATCTACAGGTCATTTGAATGAATACTTTGTTTTATGAGGGAATAATGACGTTTCATTTTGTACATTTCGTGCCAAAATAAACAGCAAAGTGTCTTTCCGAGGGTGTAGCTACATTTTGTACGGATTTTGTTCGATGAGTAGTAGCATCGCTTGGAAATTATTTAGAATTTACGTATCAACTCTGAGCTTCCTAACATTTTCAAGCTTGATGATTGTAACAAAATTACCATCGATGAAAATTACCTACAAGGTTCCTGTATTTTATGCCATTTTGATGTTACTTTGCCAACTTTCAAAGTACTAGGCTCGCATTTTATTAAGGAGATGGTTATGCAAACAAAACAAAGTATGGTAAAAAGCCCCTGACTTTATGGAAATAAAAGTATACTTGAAGCCAACCAAGAAAGGTAAAAACTACAAATTAAGAGATTGAAAGGTGTAAAAAGTACCAGGCTTCCATAAACCGAACAGAGTTTAAAACAAACGCCCTCTAATTCACACTAAACACTAAAGAATGCTCAAACAAGCCCTTTTGTACTAAAATAACGTGAAAACAAACATTCGTTACGTTACGGTTTAAACATGGTTTAAATGGATTCCTCACCTTGTGGGCAAACATTACGTTTTGAGTGTAGTCACCTTTTGTTTATGGAGTGGGATAGTACCAAAATGAAAGGATTCTGAAGTATTAAAGTAGGACTTGTAATATAAACGGTTTTCGACCGACACCTAAGGAAGATTCGGCAGTTGAATCAAGATACATAAAGTCTCACAGGCGCGACGCGACACCGGTTACTGTTCTACCGTGAACTTTTCTTAGAAATTGTTTTATTATAGTTTGCTCCAGCCTTAAACCTGTTAGCACTCTGGAAGGCCAATTCCCGTAATTGTTAAAAATATTGACACTGGATTCATAAATAAATATAAAAAGTTATTTATTATTAATATTTTGTCCATCGAGTCGTAGTTTTCATAGGATTTATAAATCATATCCCAAGTGCAATTTCAAAAGTTTTATTACTCCCCATGTTCCCATGTAATGTTCGAGCTTGTAAAAGCAATTTCAATAAACGGCCGACATGTAAACAAAAATACAATTTAAAATACATGCAGCTGTTTTATTTAATTCCAAGTTCATGTTAAACTGAATAAAAAAGAGAAATAAGTAACTACGCATACATAATCATTAAAACCGGCCAAGTACGAGTCGGGCTAGGACACTCAGAGTTCCGTAACCCACAGAACTAACGTAGTACACTTTTTTTTTATTATTATTTGTTGATACATGTACTCGTATAATACAGAGCAAGCACTACAATCCAATTAAAGTTGACGCTTTTACGTATTATTTTTTCCAAGAGAGATCCTGGACCAGACCACAGAAAAGGTAGTTAAATGTCTTTTTTTCGATGTTTCTCGTATGGAGGCCCCGTTGATTTAAGACCAGGCAATCTAAAGACAATTTCCACTCAAGCTCCGCCCCCTTGCACCCCGCCACTCCACTATATGCTAAACGCTAACAAAGTTCATACAGTTGTCGGTCATAAAGTTGAATATCGCGTGAGCTCTTTGATCGAGTTCGAGCATGGAAATAAATGGCGAAAGTCTCAATTCTTATTTCGTTTATAACTAAAGTAGTAAATGATCTAGAGAAAAAATATCTTGTGGCTGGATAATAAACAATTTTTCTTTTTGTAAATACTTATTTTTTACATAAAAGCCGAGTAATCTTGATTTTATTGAAATTATATATTTTTTTCGAATAAAAAATGAATCGACCGAAACTGTTACAATTACGTAACTGTCTTGTACACACGGCTACACATCAAGCTATACATTTCCAGTTTATGCTGATCTCGCATTGTATAGGATTTCGGTACAATGTGAGATCAGCTTATACTGGAAATGTATAGCTTGATGTGTAGCCGTGCGTACATGGAAATAAAAAGATCCAATACATCATATACTACAGTTCCATTTTTTATTTGATTGTATGCGTGACTGTTTTAGAATATTAATACAAATTAACATACAATTTAGGGAGCCTCCTCTTAAGACGTATTTTTTAAATATTTTTTTGCTGTGATAGCTTCCACAGTTACACAGTATTTTTTTTTTTATTAAACTGACTAGCTTTTAGGTTTCTAAAGAGACAGCCCTCTAACCGACACACAGACGGGCCTAGGCTATGTAATTGGTGCTCATTATGTCTTTGGGTACGGAACCCTAAAAAAATGAAATAAGTAAGAACGCATACATAATCATTATAAACGAATCGCCTATAGTAACGAGTTAAGGGTGACTCACACTTGGATTTATAATCGCGGAGTTGACGCTGCGTTTCCTTCGAGTACATAGATCAGTAATAAGGTTGTCACTTAGGTATTTTCGTCAGTTTGACTGTTTAACAACAAAAACCACCGTTTAAAAAGTTAACACAACACTAAGTATGTGATGGCTATTGCCCACCCCTTTTTGTTTAAGTTACCCAACGATATCCCATTGCTGGGAAAAAGTCTCCTTCGTACTTTTCCAATTTTCTTTATGTTATGCCTTCTCCGCCCTGGTCTGGTATGAGTCCAAATCGTCACGCCAGCGTTTCTTAGACCTGCCTCGGTGACGGCGACCGTCTGCATATATAGATCATCATTTTTTGTCTAACTGAACAGACAGTAGTGCTGCTGGGTTTGTTGCGCCACATCTTCCCAGCTAACGCACTAGGGAGTGGTGTAGGGTGGGCGTTTTGGGGGACTGTCTTATGTAATTTTGACGTTCGAAAAGTGCTGATTCTCAGCCTACTTTGAATAAATGACTTTTAAATTTAGAATTTTGCAGGCAACCACTACGTGACGACCATGGCTATCCGTCTTGATGCATACTATAAGTGTGACCCAGCTTAGTTCGTCTAAATACTTCGACGTTTCTGCTATAGGTACCCTTTTTAGAGTTGAGTTTCCAAAACCATTTTTTTTGTAGGCACAACTCCGCTAAGCACCGACATCTTCAGATTTTCATCAATTCTTGCAAGTCACTTTTTTCTTTGTCGAACAATTACGGAACTGTTTTGTATATAATTTTACGGCCAGATTAAGCATCTTCATGAAACCTGTTTTTTCCCACGCTACATAATAAACAAGAATAACGTGTTATTTGCCAAAAACCGTGCTGATATTAGGAACGGTAATTAATATAAATTACGTATTAACCGTGTGACCATGTGTCAGATATTCCAAATATAAAGGTTACTGTGGCATTAAACTAGGAAGTGATTACTTTTAATTACTATACTAGGTACATGAAGCTCAAAAAAAACGGCAAATTGCAAATGTCATACTCGTGATATAAATGTTTCATAATAATATTTACTTTCATGAAGAAGTCGCTCGACGCACAGAAAACGCCTGGAATAACTATTGATCGATGAAACATCTCATGAAAGGACCACTCCCGCTTTCACTAAAACGAAAGCTCATGGACATGTGCATTCTTCCCACCCTCACCTACGGAGCGCAAACATGGTCTCTTACAAAACGTCAAAAGTCCGTACTTGGAGTCTGCCAACGGGCTATGGAACAACGTATACTAGGTGTCTAACTCACAGACCGCATTAGGAACTCTGTACTTAGTTCCAAAACGCAAAAAGCGGACGTTGGCCGCACACTTGCTGGACTACAGTGGAACCTGGCTGGCCACATCTGTCGCATGTCGGAGCAGCAACACACAAAAATCACCACTCAATGGATCCCAAATAGCAGGAAACGACTACGCAGCAGGCCCAGAAAGAGATGGCGGGATTAGCTGGAAACCTAATTAAAGGATTGGCCCGCAATCGCAGTAGACCGGGGAAAGTGAAAAGACAAAAGGGAGGCCTTTGCCCTGCAGTCGAACAACAAAAGTGCTGATCTGCCCTATTCAAACAATAAGATTTAGTCTATCCTATTTAACTTACTTTATTTAACTTAAAATATAATTATACTTTGTACTACCTGAAAATGATGACATTCATATTGCTGAATAATTGTATTAAATTCATTATTATTTAATTGTACTAATATAAAAGAAATTAAGTTTAATGCATGCTAATTTAGGATGAGAAGGACAGCGAATGATAATTGCAAATCTTGTAAAAGGCTGTTAAGTCATAAGTACTAAATTAACATGACACCAATATTGTACACTTAGTTCATAATAAACGTTTTTGACTTTGACTTTTGACTGAAAATAAAATGCCCTCTCACACCCCTATCCCGATTCGTCTGGTACCGATACTAGTTTTCCAATAAGGCTATTAATATGTGCGATGGGTAGACAGTGGCAGGACATCCGTGCAGTGTGCGCCACCCTTAAAAGGATACATGAATGCGTCTGCGCATATTAAAGCAGTCAACATTTTTATAAAATAGAGAAATTAAGAATTTTTTATAGGCAATTGGAGTCAGCGAGCTGTCTAAAACAAAAACAGTCTAAAACAGTTTAAATTTCACAGACTATGCATTTCTATTGCCGCTATAACAAGAAATAATAAAAATCAAATTAAATTAAAGGGGGCTCCATACAATAAACATTTGTTTTTTATTCTAACCCTGGTGTCATTGTCTAGCTAGTAGCTAGCATTGCTCATCGAGTAGAGAACAATTTTTTTTTTTTATCGTCTAAAATTGTAAAATAGATGGTCGTAAAAGTTGTCAGTTTTAGACCAGTTTTGTACGAGCTCTATCTCAACAACTGAACAAGTTAGAAATTTGAGGCTTCTGTTTATCATGTACCATATACTATATATAATAAAAAAATACTAAAAACGCCGATTCATTAGGTATTTATTGAAATATGGGTGACTTTCTGCAACTGCAAAAATAACTTTGTAATTCATACTATAATTATGAAATACAAATTTATCTTTGCGATTTTCAAAAAGATGGAAAATAATAATATTCTTCGTTTAGTATTTTCATTTATTTGCTAAATAATGTACGGTGCTATCGGAGCCCTTCGTTCGCAATTCCGACTCGCACTTCGCCGATTTTATTCTTTCTTACTTTTAATTTTATATCCTGCCTGGTCTTTAGCTACGGGCACCGCTTGCCTAAGGGATAATTAGCCTTCCTGAATACTTATCAATGTCTGTCACCCGTTAAACTGAACCACAGCTTATAAATTACATTTCCTCCATATGTCTATCATTTTCTTTGCGAAAACATCTCATTTTAAAACCCGCATTTCGTTACGGTTAAGTACCCTTCAAACTGTCTGCCACATTCAATTTTTAACTCCAGTTTCTAGCAAATAACATTCAAATTCCTTCGTCAACACTTAAGTTATCATATCCTTGTCATTTCTCAAAGGAATGTTTACTATATTCAGCTGTAAATAAGGTTGAATTTCAATAATTGTTGTTTTGTTTTTGCGTAGGGTGCCAACCGAAGCGTAGCGTCATTTTATTCAGTACAGCTAAACATATATGAGCGTTTGATATAATTTGTAGGTCAATAAACTAAAGGAAATGCTAATGACATTTGTGGAAATTATAGAAATGATTCATAGGTAGGTACCCGGAGATCGACACTGCTGAACATGGGATGTGCCTAATACCGGTGGAACGAACGGTGGTATACTAATCCGGAATGAACGGTTTTATACCTACAAGGTGTTAATCCTGTCAACAATATCCTATGTCAGATATTGATCCGGTATTCAAAATCCATATTATTATTCAGATACTGAACGATTTTCCCTATAATACCTAGATAATTAATTTTCCCTATAATACTTAATATAGATTCCATATGGGGTTAATGTTTACTTTTAAATATGAGTTAATAAAAAGCCCAATAAATTACTCTAATAGCTATGTGTAGTTAGTGTTATTTTGCGAATTTCTTAGGACATGTTTCTGTAAAAATCATTGGTGAATTTACCCTTCGATCAAGATTCCCCAAATATATGGAAATATATAAAGACGCTATTAAATTTCCGTTCACTATAACGATAAAGGCTTGTGCAGACCAGCGCGACTTGTCGCGCGACGCGACACCGGTTATTGTTATACTGTGAAGTTTTCTTAGAAATTGTGTTCGTGTCGCGTCGCGCGACAAGTCGCGCTGTTCTGCACAAGCTTTAAAACGTGCATGCTATTTCCATACGTTTTAGAACGTGACGTCCACGATATTATCGTTATCTTCTGTAAAACTTATTGATGCATTTACCCTTCGATCAAGAATACACCAAATATATGGAAATATATGAATATGATCTTAAATTTCCGTTCCCTATAACGTTATAACATCCATGCTATTTCCATACGTTTTTGAACGTGGACGTGCACGATAATATCGTCACGTTAGAAATAATAAAAACGTACATTATCAGACTAATTAGTTGATTATTAAATAATAAAATGTACTTATAACTACTTTTTTTACTTACAGATTTGGATAATCAATCTGGCAGAGTAAACAGAGGTAAGCAATTAATACTATCTGTTTTATATCTATAAAAAATATGGATATGTGGAGCTGTATGATTAGGTTTGATGATGGATTGCATTGTTAAAGTGACATATCCATAGATCAATTGTTTTATCCACTAGCTTGCCGGCCCGTGGAGGTCGAAATTTATTACACGGGGACGAACTACCGGGATAAAAAAGTATCCTATGTCCTAACTCAGGGCATGGTCTATTTGTGTGCGACATCGAAATCCGTTCAGCCGTTAAGGCATGAAAATTTAACAAGACAAACAGACAAAGTTACTTTCGCATTTATAATATATCGTACAGTGTTTATCCGAAATGTGTAGTCATATTTAAGGGTGTGGAGAATCAAACTGAAACACTTTCTCCATGAACATCGCCATCTTGTTGTCCGATATTTTTAGGTCGAGTGAGTATTGAAGTTTTGTAACATTTCTGCTACACGCTGTGTATTAGTATGGATTGCAGAGCAAAGCCCTCTGTCTCCCTTTTCCACACATTTATGTTCGTCGCTAATGCGATAAAAATGACATAATAAACTTTATGATCGCATAAAAAATTATATTAAGTAGATTGCTACGCCAATCTGGAATCAAAAGCAAACACATTTTCTGATCATAAAAAAACACATATCGTATGAAAGTAGAAGAATAAAATTATGCCTACCATACAAGGTGTCAGGGACATCGACGCGAAAACGGCTACCATGGATTTAGTACATGATTCTGAACTCTTCTACCAAATGTTTTTTTTTTTTTTCCAAAATCGTTCCACAATTAAAGAAAATATCAATGGACATACAATAAAAAAAGGTAAATTCGAAAATAGAACCTTCTCCTTTTTGGAAGTCGTTTTAAAATAGGCTGCCATTGGAGTTCGAACATTGGTACTTTTCGTATCCACTCTCCAACTCCATCATTATTTTATTCCCGTACTTTTTCCTGTATCCATTAGTTAAAGTCCAGGCTAATACTTAGGTACGTCAGTATTCAAATTAGCACCCTACTTCCTCATTACATTAAATAAATGACTATAAATTATTACTATTACTTATCTTTTGCCCCGCAGGGCGGCAGCACTGGCTAAAAAGAAAATAAAAATTCAAATAATCATAACTATTTGCTATGACACCTCCTTTACTGCTTGCCATAATAAAAAATAAAGAAACACCTTCCATTTATAATAATAATAGCGTATATAATTTATGGTAATATGCTGTAAAAGTTAAATTATCGGTTTGGTAGTTATTTCATAACTGGTCCACCCATTTACTGGGTACGGAAAATTATTAACCATCTGTAGGGTTTTTGTTTTATTTTGAACTAGTAATTTTAATTTTAAATAGACCGTTTATGGCAGTTTGAGTTAGTCTCTAGTTTATGAATCACTATAATACGGTCCTTAAGTGATGTCTACAATGACAGCTAGCAATAGTGATGTTCATACCACATGTCTATGCATGTATCGA
This sequence comes from Agrochola macilenta, assembly GCA_916701695.1. Classification (NCBI taxonomy): domain Eukaryota; kingdom Metazoa; phylum Arthropoda; class Insecta; order Lepidoptera; family Noctuidae; genus Agrochola; species Agrochola macilenta. The sequence goes on from OU753576.1 coordinate 3,202,563, forward strand.
TAAAAAAATTACCATCCTGACAAGTCATGTCGTTTTGTACAAAACTGTCTTTACTTTTAAAGACAAATTACCATAATCGAAGACATGACTGACATTACAAAATATTACTAGCACTTTTAAAATTACATCTTTCATAATTATGTAGTCTGTAATACCGTTCATTAAAACTTTCGCTATTTCCTGTTAGCCAGTTATGTCGCCAATAATGACTGTGAGTTTTACCATACTTAGCGACGTAATATACTAGGACAACTAGTATTAGTACTTCTAGAAAACACGTTATGTTACTGCCAATAGAGAAATTAAAAGACATAACTTATGTTAACTTGTCCATGCGAGGTTTGTACTCACCATTGAAATAAGGTCGGTGTATGTAGATCATTATCTACTGGTGACTATCGTAGAGTAATTAAATCAATAAATCACAATTGAGCAACATACAGATCTTTATATTATATCAAATCAAAATATGAGAGGAATACTAAATACTTGCATTCAAAAAACAGTTGCTCCATATATTATATAAATATATTGATGCTTACTCAATTAACAGTATAAATAAACGAAGATCTTTGTCTCGTTTTAGCCATACTGTTTTAATTTCTGCCTTAAAATGTAAGATACAATAACACCACAGACAAAAAAAATTGCGTACAAAAATAGAACATCGCAAATTGCATTCAACTTGTAAAAAGTTGATACAAAATATAGTATTTTTACGACCTTTAAAAGCCTATTTGGTACTATTAGAGCATCGTAAAATATCTGCTATTACTAAAAGAACATGGCTATCAAGAATTTAGTACTAAAATTGTCAATATCGAAGTTTTTACAAAGTAACTTTTCGATTTTATGGGTTTCTATAGAATTTCTTTGTAGGTGGTCTTATTTTTCAACATTGTGACATAGTCTGCTACATTATCTTTATGAACAAAAGGAGGATGCTCAGAACAAGCATTTCATACTATTGAACTTTGATGTTTAAAAAAAGTAACTAACTACTTAAATAGAAAATGTATGTAACCTATTAAAATCAATCTGTCACGTTGGCATCAGCTTCCAGTTGAACCAGATGCAGTATTTAAAATTACATGGAGCGACTACCCACAACTCACAAGCCATATGTTTTATAATCATAGATTATTTTTGCGTATTATTTTATGACATTAATACGAGGTAGTTAGTTCACTAACCCGTGTAAAAGGTTACACAGTAATCACGACACATCATCAGAGAAATCTATCATATCCTCGATAAAGGATCTTGTCATGCATTTGCTAATAAACGCACGCACGACAAAATTCCTTAAATCTTCGTTTATCTTTCAATCAATAAGGAAAATGCTAAGATAAAGAATAATGACTGGTACTAAATTACATTAACGTCAATATTAGTTATTAATATTTAGCATAAGTTATTATAATGAGTGGAAACTCGTGAATTCGTGAGTAAACGCATGCATGACTTCTGTGCATGATTATTATTTAGTGTTTGCCTACCGCAATCCGAAAGTCTGTGACATTCATTAGGCCTGGAAAATACCAGGAGCTAGTACCTACTAATCCCTTAAGCCAGCCGTATCATGAAAGAAATATCTCCTTCCCTTGTTTTTAAAGCCAATTCAATGTCCTAGCATTTTACAGACACTCTTGATGTCTCAAGACTCGGTCAGTTAGTTAGTAATATAATCAGCCTGTATTGCCCCATTGCAGGGCAAAGGCCTATTTTTCGTCTTCAACCGACTTCTAAAAAATGAGGAGGTTCTCAAATCGGATGTTTAAAAAAAAATGTATTTTCGGGCATAACTCCTTCATTTACAGACTATTTGCTAAATTCTTTTTTTTTTTTGTTTGAAAGGGTTTGTTTTCGTGGTAGTCTAGTATAAATTTATGGATGGGATGTGGATGTGAATGGAAATAGATAGAATACTCTGTATTACAAACCATATAAATTACAGAAATAAATATAGAAGATAAATGTAGGATTTGGGTGCATAATAATGTCCAAAAATAACAATTGTCCAAAAAATAAATGTCCAAGAAGTGAAATTATATTACAATTTAAAAACCCCCGACACAACTATTTCCTCATTTCTTTTTCCTACTCCATCACCAGACCCTGTTCATCATCTATCTATAACCTATTCATTGAGACCATTCCAATCAGCCCAAACACGATACCTGTGCTGTAAGTTAGTAAGGGAGTTGGGTATCCTGCAAACTCCAGATGATACTGCAGCATCAGTTCAAGGTTACTATGTTCTTCTAATATCATTGAAGTAACGGAATACCAAATTTCAAATCGATCAGACCTGTGGTAGACGCTCACATTCATTCATCAACTAGAAAAGAGGTGATAATCTTCAAACGGCTGAACCGATTTTGCTAAAAACATGTCTAAGAACCATCGCTAGAAAACCTGCTTTCAATAAAAAAAACCGCATTCAAATCGGTTCGCTCGTTTAAGAGCTATGATGCCACAGACAGACACAGCGGTCAAACTTATAACACCCCTCTTTTTGCGTTGGAGGTTAAAAATAATAATGCCCAAAAGAAAAATGAACAAAAACAGAAATTAAAAAAAAAAAAACTTTCTTCTTTCTGTCCAACTATTTCCAAACATAAAGGGTCCTCTCTGATTAGCTGGTCATCAAGGTACCAGCAGCTTACCAGCTCATCACCATCTGCCTAGCCTTTTCCCAACTATGTAAGGGTCCGCTTCTAGTCTAACCATGTGCAGCTGAATACCAGTATTTTAAATGGAGCAACTGCCTATCTGACCGCCACAACCCAGTTACTGGTTTAACAAGTTACCCCTTAGCTAAATATTATCCTCTGATTAGGTGGTAAGGTGGTCGTCCTTACCACCTCATCAGAGGATAACAAATAAAATCTAAAACTCCATGCACCTAAAGGAGGCTAGGCCACCCATAAATAATTCATTACAGAGATTCCTCGAATCCCAATCAAGTAAACAAACGAATACCTTGTAATACTAAGTACTGATTACAAAACAGTTGAAGTCTAAATGTCTAGCCTATCCAGGTCAAAGACTCAAGGCTATTAGGCTATGACGGAGCTCTAGGAATCTGCGTAGGCGAGATCACGTTGTCACTGACATGTTCGCCATAATGCGTAGTGATGGGCGATAATATCGACAGATAAATATTTTAAAGTGAGACCGTGCAACTTAAAATTGTTATAATGTGAGTCTGTGACTATTCGGAATGTGAACTTGTGTGTTTGGCCTTTATAAGAATTGTTAGATCATTTATGATGTTTACTTGAAAAAAAATAATGTTGTCAGTTCGCGCAGTGCCTCAGCGATTTTTTATACAATACGACTAACATTTTCCACACTAAAATTACTGTTATTCTACTCTATGGTTAGTTAGAAACGAAACTACACAGTCTCGTAAAAAAAACACTAAACATTAACACAATAATTTTGTGTCGCAAGCAATAGGTACCTTTCTTCCAAGCCATATTTTATAACCTAATGAAAATAAAAATTTACAATGACAATCAAAACTTGATATCGTTAAAAAAAAGGCACTTAACTTAAAACCTCCGCCTATTAAGCCATAATTTAACTTAGATAATAACAAACACAGCTGACATTATAAATTTAATATCTATTAAAATTTTATAGCCACATAAAGTCGTAACACTCGTAACGTACGTTTTATAGCCCCTCTAACGTCGTCGGTGAAATATCGATAGGATTTTATCGACTGTTCCCTTCACTAGTATATTGCGCTGTCATAAAATGTACTAGCTTTTAGCCGTGATTTTGGTCGTGTTGAATAATGTTTTTACATAAATAAAGGGAAATTCATGGATATTGCATAACTCTTTCACACCTTCTTGTCAATACAGATGAAAATATCAATATTTTACACGGAGCAACTGCCATCGGTACGACCAGATATCTTTCAGGTTCGACCGGTTTTCAGGCTGCCTTCCAGCTTCCTAAAATTTAAATTTCTCATATATACCGCCTTAACTCCTGGGAGTTTTATTCCTGGAATTCAGCTACCCAATCTTTTATAAAATCTGAACATTTTCATAAAAAATATTGTGTATAGGATACCTGCCCATTAAACAATACAAAGGCTGACTTAAGCCCGGTTCCTGAGACATACTTGAGCGGATTTTTATTAATATTACCATTGGTTCGATAACTTGATCCATTGCGTTTTTATCACTCAGTTATGGAAGTGTAATTGGATTTTCCATCTAAGATTTCTCAGTAACAGCCCGGTGTTTGGATTTGTGCCCAGTTGATGGCGATAGGCTCACCCCCTATTACTTGGGACTTAAACATTACTGGCGATATGTGGGTGTACTATAGGTACACTTCTGCATAACCTTTCGGATATTACAGGCGTGATGTTATATGTGTGCTACGCTTGCTGTGGTTGGTCCGTGGATGGGTGTCCATCTTTACATACCGAGACTCCGCCGTACCTCGGAAAGCACGTTAAGTCGTTGGTCCCCGCTGTCATTTGTAAATGTTTGACAACGTTACGGGTCGTCAGAAGCCCGAAAGTCAGACAACCAGTTTTACCAAGGGGTATCGTATTACCCAGTAACTGGGTTGTGGAGATCAGATAGGCAGTCGCTCCATGTAAAATACTGGTATTCAGCTGCATCCAGTTAGATTGGAAGCCGACCCCAACATAGTTGGGAGAAAGCTATGCAGATTTTTTTTAGATAACTTTATCCATTCAAATCTATTAAGAGTTTATCTGAGGACCTAAGATATCGGACATAAATGCCATACCAAAAGGTGGCAGGGCACATGTACAAACACACAACCATTCGATTTTATATGACAACATAAACATTATCGTGTGGTGTGTGTGTGTGTGTGTGCTATAAAAGGGAATGCATGTTAAATTAGAGATGACAGCATACATTTTTATGCATATCATTAATATACATATAGGGTAGGGTATCATTATTATTCATACAATATTATAAGTACTATTATAAATATATAATAGTACTTATAATATTTTATGTACTTAAAACTAAATTATTTATGATATAACATTACGCCTATGCACGCCGAAGGGTTAAGCAGAGATGTAAGTACAGTCAGCATCAAAAGTTGTTGACCACATTTAGATTTTCAAAATCGCTGTATCGTGAAGTGCTAATAGTGAATACGGTGTACAGCGATTTTGAAAATCTAAATGTGGTCATCAACTTTTGCTTCTGAGAAATTTCTGACGGAAAAACCCAATATCACTTCGCCCGACCTGGGGACTGAATCCAGGACCTCATACTCAATACCGCTAGACCAGCGAGAGTGATATTCAATTACATACATTATATGAAACTAGTTGTTATTCCTAACACGTAGAAAAGAAATTAATATACATATAACAATTTCTTGGCAACCAGGCTGACAGCCTACCTGATGGGAAATAGTTGTCCATTGTCTATGAACACCTGCAACGCTAAGGGGTTTTCCGATGTGTAGCTGACAGTAGAGACAAAGGAAATGTGACAGTAATTTCACTGACCATAGTTACGAGTAGTCAGTACCGTGAAAGTTTTTTCTAGGCAGTACAGGTCATCGGTAATTATTTGTATTCTATATCGTCGCCTTAGAGTGAAAACCTCGGGAATGCAACTTTGACTATTTATTTTATTAAATTTTTGGAAAAAAATACCTCGCAATACACGCAGTTTTGTGGCGGCATCTATATCGCCACATGCATCCTACGCATCATACTGACGTCACACAAAATCCTGCATCGCGTAAGCAGATTTCACCGCTCGATCAGCATATAATATAAATTCCCAGTTCCCAGTTCACCTGTTTTTTCGTCATTTCGTCATTTAATAGGTTTTCACTCTAAAACGACGGTATGTAGGTATAAACTAAATATAATCACTATAAATATTATTTTAGTTTAGTTAAATAGTTGATATACCTACTTTTACTTTAGGTTATTTTATAACTATTCTTTATTTAATTGTTTTTGTATTATAAATGTTGGAAAGCCGTAACACAGTTTAAAAAAACGAATGTAGCTGAATTTGTGAACCTGTTGTTGTTCCAAGAAATATTTGAATTTGAATTGTAATTCAGGTAGGGGTGCCAGTGTACTACACACTACACACACTACAGTTTTACTACAGGCACATTTTACGGTTCAGCTTTGTCTCTGGGATGACTATGCACTTGCGATGACCCTGTTATATATTTCCATAGGCTGCGGAGGTCGTAATCATCCTCCTGCCTTGTTCCTTCCCTCCCTTAGTCCCAGTTCTATCTGGGGTCGGGTCTTCTCGGTCGGCGCTTTCATCTACCTCTCGATACTGGCCCACCATGTAGCGGGGGTCTTCCTCTTCCCAAGCGTTCCGTAGGGATGTTCAACACTGTTTTTATTGAGAAACTATCATTTATTCTCATTACAAGGCATCATTACCTTCTTTCTTTTAGTTTGTCCGTTACTGGGGTCACAACGAAAGATCCTCTCACGTGCTCATTGCGTATTATGTCCAGACGTGTTCACCGCTCGTCCAACGCATCATCTCAACTGTCAATCAGCCTCCTGCATTTATCCCGATTTATTTGTGGTCAGCAATCCATACATATCTTTTATCAGCAATCTCTGAGTAACCGTGGAGTTACTTGCCGGCTCTTCTCCATAGGAAACGACTAATTGGAACCGTGCACCTAGCTTCTGACGTTTCATAATTGCCCATGTAGGTTTATGTAAAATAAAATATTTTGATTTGATTTGAAAATGGAAAATAGTGATGTTACTATTATTAAATTCCAGCGTTTCTCTGTTTGACCTATTCGCCTAGCATGTAATTAATTACGTCTGCCAGACGAAGACCTAGTAATTTGTCTGCTAGACTAATTTATATCACGTTTATTTGGCTTCTCGAGCAGCACATTCTTAACATACTTTGTTCCGTTCGCTTACTTGAACATCTGATTGACAGAATGATATTTATAATGGATACTTGTGCAGTGAAATTAGTTCCAGTGTTGCTGATTTTTTATTACCAGTTTTATAGCATTTAGCTGAGAGTTAAAGAAAACAAAAACATTTTTGTTTTTACTTTCATGACTACTCTTATCTCTATTCTCTCACTAGTTTCGGAAATACCTCACTAGTTTCGGAAACATCTCACTAGTTTTGAAAATATCTCACTATTGAAACATTTCTTGATATTTGATCAGATTTGGATGAAATTTGACACATGGGTAGACCATGGCCTGGGTAAGGATATAGGATACTTTTTATCCCGATATTCCTAAGGGATCGAGACATATGCGCGTGAAACTGCGGGGCACGGCTAGTAGGTTATAAAAAATACTTTTACACCTTTTTTTTGTTACATTATAACATTTTATTAAGGATCGAAAACCAAATTTTTACACTATTTATAAATAAATTATGTTTTAAAACCAGATGCGGTCGATGTTTCCTATCTGACTACATATAACCCCGTTATCCCTATCGGGGTAATGACTGTTACCCTTTACCGACTCACCTGGAAAATAACTACAATATAATATTACAAGTCTTCATTAACATATTACATCGCTTCATCAGTCAGGCGTCGATTATAAGACAAGCTAGAGCAACTTTAAAAATAAAACAGAGACTACTGATTACATGGTTTTAGAGTTCCGTGGATAGGGATATTAATCCATTGGAATAAGTCTGACTAGTTAATCATACATACTTAAACTTATTAATAGAGCAAATTGGTATTTGTGAGTTTGTATGTAGGGGGCTATCTTCGTCTCTACTGATCCGATTCCAAAAAAATCTGTCACAAATTGGAAGCTACAGTATTGCCGAGTGTCATAGAATATATTTTATAATAAAACAATTAATTGTACGCCGATTAAACCGCGGGCAAAAGATAAAACAAAAAAAAACAAATATTTTTTTCACCGATGAAAAAAATTGGAGAATATTTTGAGACACCGACTGTTAGTTATTACAGTAACGAAAACTAAGTCTGACTAAATGGTTCCTTTTTTAATTTTCTTTCTTCGTCCGTTTAACTTTACATAAAAAAAGTAGTTTTTAGTCTTAGTTTGTGTATTATTATTATTTCTTAAATGTATGATAAGCTCAATTACAGATATATATTTTTATTACTTATTGTATAATCTCACTTAATTCAGTGAAAAATAATACTAACCCGTTATTTATAATAGGTCGCGCAGGGGGACGTCAATATGTCATTCCATAGGTAATTGCTGAAAACCAAGATATGCTGTAGACATTGGGTTCATCCGAATTTCACAGCAATTCGCTGAGCAATGACCTGTTCTTGCACAGATGCGACGCACAGCATTATTTTTCTTATTGTTTGTTACAAAAGTAGATATCAATTAGCATTTTGCTTTTGTTATGTTTATGTTGTCTTTTGCCAATGTCACAAGAGTGCTAAGAGTACGTATTAGTCTTTGGTCCGTGGCCTTGACATCAACCAATGAACAACGTTATTTTTATTTTTTAAATTTTATTTAATGGTTGAATACAGGGCCTTTGGCTGCTTTTGTGTGTGTGTATTTTGTCTTTTTGCTTTTTTATGTGCGTTTTGTTTGTGCAGAATAAACAATTTTTCTTTCTTTCTTTCTTTTCTTTCAATTTTTTTTAACAAAAGAATAATGGGAATAATGTTGTCCAAAACCAAAATACCACATTTAGAAATCCAATCAAAATGCTTTCTAAACCTTTCATTACGTTTGGGATAGTTTACAAAACTCCTCCAATCTTGGAGCGAAGGAAACTGATCCACCTCAAACCCACATTGATCAAATAAAACAATCGCGCAATAGGGTAAAATATTGGCAAACACTTCAGAAGAGTGATTCCGCAAAATTGATGATGCATAATATTAAGATGGAATAAGAATAATTCTAAGAACATAACGGTGATACTGATAAGTAGGCTGTTGATGGTCACGTAGGCATTCTCTAATCATGTCATTTCAAAATCCCAGATCGATGATGGTCAGCGGAGTCATCGATACCTTATATGTTGTAAAATTGCTTCTTCTTCCATTATTCCATTTCAGCCGATGGACGTCATTGCTAGACATCAGCTGGGCCAAACACCGCCATGTCGACCGTGCGTTTTCTGCATCCAACGGATTCTTTTGGCCTTCACAAAGTCATAGTTTCAGCTTGTGGGAGGCCTTCCAACACTACATCTTCCGGTACGCGGTCGCCACTCCAGAACCTTTCGGCCCCATCGGCCATCTCTTCTGCGAGCAATATTTGATTATTTACAGAAATTAAATAGGGATGTAGTCTGGTTAAAAAAAAACGATTTAGTCCGTCAGTCAGACTCGAAATAAAAAAAATATTAGACACGGATTTTTTTGCTTTATCATTAATCCAAAATTATTTTGTTAAAACCTTTAAAACGCATTAAAGTTGGGGAGTGGGGGCTCGCTACGACACAATTCAGTATAGAATCTACCGAAGAGTTACGTCATGCCACATTTTAAGTCAATATATTGCCGTAATATTAAACTACGTAAAAAAAAAAAAATACGTGTCCAATATTTTTTAACATCAATGAAAAAAAAAAAAAAATTTTTGTCGTCATCCCTATTGTTATTGGGTTTTACTATTGATTGGGATATTTTCCGTAGCATTTCGTCGTATTAACAATAAGCTATTGTATGGAACTAAAACATAATTGACGAAATATGGGTGATACCTACTTACTGGAAAATAGGTCTTCTATCCTTGACGCGGTTTAGAAGAGCCGATCGCGTTCAGTTTCATTGGTGAAATTCGTCCTAAAGTCAATTATAATACTAAACAAATAATACTCACTCGTCAACTAATATAAGCCCTATTTGGAATCCGAAAAATAAACAAAACTACAATATTATGGAGCCCCTTTCCATTCCCACAGCTCGCTCCTAACTGGTACCTCGTGGTTTTTTCTGCCTTCCTTGACATGTACCTACCTGTACGCGATCGTACGCGATCATGTACTCATGTTACACGTTCGGCGTCATATTGGAGACGGCAGATAAAAATAAAAGTCATGGTATTATGTTGCCACTGGTACCTTCAACTGCACTTCACTTGAACTAGGAAAACCGCACTTTTTGCGACGAAATAAAGGCGCTTTCAATGTCAAATTGGAATCATAGATGGTGGTTGACTGTATTGGCAAGGAGAAAGGTGTGGGAGAAAAATTATGAGGCGGGTTGGGAGAGTTCTAAGAAATTTATTATTGTTAACGAACCAAGTTTTGTTAGCAAAATGGCAATCTTCATAATAAAAATACTATTAAACGAGCAATAATTGTATAGCACATATTATATATTTGTAATCACGTTCTGGAAAACGGCTCTAACGCATCATGGCAGCATGGAATTAGTAAGTACCTACTATCATGGCAGCATGGAATTAGTAAGTACCTACTATCATGGGAGCATGGAATTAGTAAGTACCTACTATCATGGCAGCATGGAATTAGTATGAACTATCCTGTACTATTAAATGAGCATGCTCTATTTTCACCAGAGCAGAGCTCGGTCGCCCAGGTACTAGAGACTACTCTCGGATTAGATGCGAAACTTACTTTAATCCTAACTAATATTATAAATGTGAAAGTGAATTTGTTTGTTTGTGTGTTACGCTTTCACGCTAAAACGGCTGAACGGATTTGGATGACATTTGGCACATGCCTTGACCATGACCTAGGTTAGGACATAGAATACTTTGTATCCCGATATTCCCACGGGATCGAGATTTATGCGGGTGAAACCATGGAGCGTGGCTAGTTTTCCTATAAAATGTTTTAATCAAAACGCATTTAAATAGAATTTACGTTGTGATCCAATCCTACAAACAAATTAAAGAAAAAAAAAAAAAAACCATGTCATCTTTCACACAGTCCACCGATCGTTTCTTTGGTCTTCCCCTACTCTTAAAGCCATTTATACAACAAACTAGAATACCAAAGATAATTTAAAATTAAGTTTAAAAACTACTCTAGACGTCACTTCCTAAAACTTTGCTTAAATTATGCAAATAATTTTTTTAAACGTGTTCGCGCTATTATTAGCTGAAATAATTTACATTTGAATGCATAATCAATTATTTACATTAATTTTGCATATTTGTGAATAGTTTAAGAACTTATGTCATAAGTAGGTAATTACTTTCAAGCTAATTTGTAAGAGACAGTAAATATTATGCTCCTGGTCGTCGGAAACGGCCAGCTTGAGTATCTACCATTTAAATTTATTTACCCCCGAATACTCAAATGACACAAAAAGTGATAGGTTTAGCAGAATGGAGTTCTAGAGTCGATATTAGACGCTCCACATTTTGTTAATTTTTATCTTTCATTAGAAATCTGTGAAAAATTCATTCAGTAGTGAACCGATCCAACAATGTTGGATTTCGGCACTCGGCATTTAGCATCTTGCACTTGCCTACCGAATGATAAAAAATGAAATTAAATGAGCGGTCGATCTAGGTGAGCTTGAAGTGAGTTGTCAATAGTGTCAATTACTTCACCTTAATTGTCAAAATGAGATTGTGACAATATAGAAGCCGCATGAACTTTCATTACTATGTAATTTTCAACCATTGACGGAAAAAGTGGAGGTGTTATAAGTTTATCGTGTGTTTTTGGGTGTCTGTCTGCGCCATCGTAACTCCCAAAAGGCTGTACTGATTGTGTTTTGTTTTCTTTTTATTTAAAAGGTGACTTGATTGAGAGTGTTTTTAGATATGATTCAAGAAAATCGGTTCCGCCGTTTGAAGATTATCAGCTCTTTTCTGGTTAATGAATGTATGTGAGCATCTTCTACAGGTCTGCTCGATTTGAAATTTGGTATTCTGTTACGTCAATGATATTAGAAGAACATAGTAAGTAACCTTGAACTGATGCTGCTGCATCACCTGGAGTTTACAGGATACTCGACTTCCTTACCATTTTACAGCACAGGTATCGTGCTTGGGCTCATTGGAATGGTCTCAATGAATAGGTTATAGATAGATGATGAACAGGGTCTGGTGATGGAGTAGGAAAGCGAAATGAGGAAATATTAGTGTCGGGGGTTTTAATTTTTTTAAATTTATGCTGGTGTCTTTGTCGTGTGTCTTTGGAATGAAACAAAAATGAATATTCACTCGAATAAACCGTCTGATATCGGGTTACTGTTGGCGTTTCCGATGAACTATTCCAGAATTCCTCACGATGCTTTTCTGCATGCCTAATGGTATCCCCAAGTGGTACTTCCCAGAATTTAAACTCCCTATTATAGGAACAAGGCACTTAAACCTTGATGAACTGCGATGAATGGCATTATAACCTTTATAAATATTGACACAGGGTACATTTACATTTGTAAAGTTATGACATAACGGTGTCCGGTGCTGGTACCGGTAAACGAATCGGTTCTGTCCCGATAAGGCGTCCAACGATTAAACGTGAGAAGACTTTTATTGATGAGATTATTGATGAATTACTGAATAGCGGTTTGCCCGCGACTTTGTCCGCGTGAATTTAACATTTTACAATGCATTTGCTCGAAAAGAGCCTTTTCCAAGCAGTAAATTAGTGCGGAAAGTGTCACTTTTTTCACTAGTGCTTTTCTGTTTTTTTTTAATTTTGGTGGGCTTCATCAGCCCGTTGCAAACAGTTTTTATTATTTGAGAAAAGTTTTACAAATCAGATGATGATGATAATGATGACGATGGCGAAGGCGATGGCGATAGCGATGGGATGACGATGGCGATGGCGATGACGATGACGATGGCGATGACGATATCGATGACGATGGCGATGGCAATGGCGGAGTCAAAGACAAAGTCGAAGTCGAAGTGGAAGTGGAAGCGGAAGTGGAAGTCGAAGTCGAAGTCGAGGTCGAGGTCGAGGTCGGGGTCTAGGTCGAGGTCGAGGTCGAGGTCGAAGTCGAAGTCATGAATGTTGTTTTTATCATTTATATGTACGTATACGTCGTCATTATGTTAGATGTTACACATCATCGTAAGGCTCACTCGATGTTTTTTTTTTTTCTCTCACAATGCATAGTGAAACGTTATACGAGTTAATACACGTGCGTAAGATGATTTCCGCACTTATAGCATAAATAACTATTACCATACAATTTATTTCACCCTCATCATCATTTCAGCCGAAAGACGTCCACTGCTGGATATAGGCCTGCCCCAAATGGGGGGGTTTGCCATAATCACCACGCTTGGCAGGCGGGTTGGCGATCGCAGTATGGTGTTAAAATGCATAGAGAATGCTGCTGCCCATTACTAGTGAGTCCCTTAGTCGCCTTTTACGACACCCACGGGAAGAAATGGGGTGGTACTATTCTTTACGTTCGGCACCACACGGAACTTCGGGATTTCATCCTGGTTTTACTTTAAATAAATGCCTTGTTCAAGTTTTAAGATATCTCTAAAATAGCACATAACATAAGCGCATGCCGTCGCATCCCGCCGCGGTATCCTCTAGCGCGCTCTTTAATACCTCAGCAAGAAATCCCCTTTGATGCTCCGTAGTTGGTCTCCAGCATTGGAATCTAGATCTTGTTACAATTAGATATGTACGAATTTACGTTGATAAATTTAAAATACCTTGTCCCGCCGTCGTCGGCCGATGTGCGTAACCCTTAGGCCTAACGCGCGCTGCTGTGCGTTTTTGTACCGCAAAACTTGTGAAGTATGAAGTATGAAACACAGTGGAAGCGCGCGCACTGCGGAAAAAAAATCGAATACGAACAAAGCAGGATATACCGTAGTACCGCAGTGCTCGCTAGGGCTTAGGGCGTTTGTCCACCGCACCGTGAACGGGACGTCAACGACAATGAGATGACGACGCCGAAGTAGCGACAGTACATATAAGCCTGTAACTTATATACTATGTACCAACACTGTACCTTTTTGAGATAAATTAATAAAATTTATTATATTATTATTAATTATATATTGCCGCGTAATCTCGTTTCTCGTTGACGTCCCTTCACGGTGCGGTGGACAAACAGTGTTAGGTCTTGCACATCTATTATTACGTCATATTTCGTAACTCATTTGTTTTAATTAGCAATCTAACAACAGGAATTCTACAAATTACCTCATAAAAGGTGTCGCATAACAAGCAAATCTTATCGTAATCTTAATCTACCGTTAGTGCTTAAATCTCCGTTTAACTTAGGCACTAAGTGTCGGAAACAGTTACTAATATTTAAGCGGAATATTACCAAAACTAACTAAATAAGACGCTCGTTTAAAACACCGTAAAGTTATTATGCTATTAATTATTGTGAAGATTCCTAAATGGCATTTATGAGCGCCGCAGCAATATCATTTTATTTAGGATTTAATTTGCCGTTTTAGGAATTTAACTGCTTCGTTGGCTTTATGTCATCGTGCCTCGGAAATAATGCTGAGCCGTTTATCCCGGCTCCAGCTATTCAGAGATCTTTCAAAATTCAAATTCAAAAAGTCATTTATTCAAACTAGGCTGAGAATTAGCACTTTTCGAACGTCAAAATTACATAAGACAATCCCCGAAAAATGCCCACCCTTCACCACTTCCTAGTGCTTAAGCTGGAAAGAAGAAGTGGCGGAACAAACTCCCCAGCAGCACAGCTGTCTGTTCAGTTGGAAAAACTTGATTCTATACAATGTGTTGTTTTTGATATCCCATAACTCTAGGGTTATATTATTTAAGTAAAAAGAACACAAAATCTCCTAGAATAGGTGGTCCAAAAATGCATTGTTTCGAAGATATAATCAATCATAATTAAATTAGGGCAAAAATTGTCACCAGTATGACGAATCTTTACTTTGCGACGTTGCCAAACTTCGCAGTAGTGTAGTAAAGTAATTCATTTAGTGTAGTAAAGTAATTAATTTTTATTCTAACCAATCATTCATATTTAAAGCTAAGAAAATGCGACGTTGTCATATTTCACGTAAGGGTGTTTTACATTAATAATCGTGACTTAGTCGAATTATTTTGTATGAAAAATAAAAACAAAAAATAAATGATGATTGAAGAATAATTCATATGCCAGTTGGTTCTTTGATATGGTCTCAATCATACCTTAGAGTTATGGAATATCAAAAAAAACACATTGTATAATAGTGCTTATGCTAAAATAATTTACATTACCACAAATTGCAATACAACTCATAAACACACATAACTTTGACAGTAGTTACGGGTAGTCACAAGCCTGATAGTCTGACAGCCAGTCTTATTAAGGGAGGTTTCATGTTACCCATTTACTGGGTTTTGGAAGTCTGATCGGCAGGCCTCCATATAAAACTCTGGTATTCAGCTGCATCTACTTAAACTGGATAGTCGACCCCAACATAGTTGGGAAAAGGCTCAGCTGATGTTGGTCTTGTGTCATCGGTACTGTGGTTAATATGACCAGCTCATTGCCACTTCACTCTGTTTATTCTGTTGGCAATGTCGACCACTCGGGTTCTTTGTAGCATCTTCTATTCATCCATATAATACATTCAAGTCGCTTTTCCTGACTGCAAGTGTGACCGCGTTGTTCTTCTAACCAAAAAAGAAAGAAAGAAAAAAAGAACACAAAGAAAGAAAAACCTAAAATATTTTATTTGGGACACACACAGGAATACAAACAATAAGTAATAGAAAACTAAAAAGGATCATAAAAACGAAAACTAACAAAAAAAGAATTCGAATAAACGAAAAGAAAAAAATTATACTATTTCAACGACCTATGCGAGGCCAAAAAGGCTCCTATCCCAGCGCTGCGATATTTTTTTTTTTTATATCACAACGCTGGCAGTAATATCGCAGCGGATTTTAATGTGTTTTTTTACCATTATTTAGAGAATTGATTCTAGAAGATTTATATGTATTAAACATTAATATAAAACTATCAGGTAATAAATAAATTTTGATGTTTTGTTCGTTTACTAAGCATGGGCGAATCGAACTATACTGTCCAGCAGAGGATTTTTATAGACAAAAAAAATGATCTTTCCTTTCCTGGGAATGCCACATCCACGTCAGACGGTAAAATATTCACATGCCATAAAATATACTGCAGCATGGCCTCCCAAAAATCAACAGTGAACAGTCCTCAAACATATCCTAACAGGCAGATCAAACACTCCTTAATAATCCTTTCCTTCTATATTGTCTTGGAAAGTCCGGAATTACTCATTATACTAATCTGCCAAATATGGCGGCCACTTTATACGTGAGAAGTGGCACAAACGTAGTTATTAATGTGTCATCGAAAGGTGATTGACATTGCTTTTAACTGGTTATATAACTCATCGATTATAAAGGCAATGGACTGGAAGTATTGCCAATCTAACAATTATTTATAATTTTAGCTGTGGTAAAAATTGGCTGTCAACGATAAGTCCAAATTGAGATTCACGCAATGTGCAAAGATATATAATTAGTGCGCTATTTTTTTTTTTTTTGTACCACTAAAGTCAATCTGCCTAACCTTTTCCCAACTATATTGGGTCGGCTTCCAGTCTAACCGGATACCAGTATTTTACATGGAGCGACTATCTGACCTCCACAACCCAGTAACTGGGTCATACGATACCCCTTGGTAAGACTAGTTGTTAGACTTTCGAGCTTCTGAGGACTCGTAACGACTGTGAAAGATCCACGAATGACAGCCGGGACCAACGGCTTAACGTGCCTTCCAAGTCCCGGAGGAGTCTCGGTATGTAAAGATGGTCACCCATCCACAGACCAATCCCGGCAAGCGTTGCTATTACTTAGGCACGAGCTCCAAGCTCCGAGTTTGTATGACTAAAGTGATGGCGATATTATTAATAAATTATTAGGACTAGAGTAACAACTAGAGGTAAGAGGAACTTTGATGTCAATTATAAAATTAGTAGTTGTCACTAACCACATTATCCCGCTCATGGGCCTCTTACTTGGCTTCACATGCCTTCGAGAAATATCGCTCAGGCTTGGCGGTTTCCTCGCAACGTTTTCCTTCACCGTTTTTGAAGCAAGTAATAAATATACAATACGCACATAAATACGAAAAGACAGAGGTGCTTGCTTTGGGTTCGAACTCGAGACCTATGACTTGGCAGTCCAAAGGTCACACCACTAGGCTATCACTACTATGTCCATAAATTACTTGACGTGACGTCGTGATTCTTTATTTTAAGGAGTGTTGAATAAATCTCCAAGATTTTGCTTAATTGTGCAGCCTTTCTATTTAAATTAGGCCTAATAAAGATCAGTTAACAAAATCTAGAAGCCCTGACTAATCCGAGACTCATCCTATCCTTTTTCTTTTCTAAATCGACTCCCATTTATTACCAGATACATCTAAACATTATTAGCTACTTTGAACATGTGCCATCTGACCTCACTGCCTCCTATTTCCTCTCACCGCCTGAAGCTCTGCCGACCCCACTTTCAAACAAATGACACACACATTTCACGATGAAGACTCATCCGTGTAATTTACTGTTTGACCGGGGCATCGAACCCGTACCTTCGCGGAACCCATTAAGCCCTTAGGCCCCAAAACGGTTAACGGAACTCTAAAATACCATTGGCGCTGTCATATTTTTGAACTAAGTATACTGGTAGTTCAGCTCGGTTCCTATAAACAAAAACGATTCGTTTTGCTTACCAATGGTAACTTTTTTTATTGCCAACTGGGTATATAAATAGATTCGATAGCAAATTTTGTGATGTAAAGAAAAAAATAAGAAAATAAAATAAAGGGTCTAGCTCATTGGGCATAAAAAAATTCGTCCGCATCGCTGTCAACGGGAAAACTGCCCAAAAGGCTGGCAGCATTGCCACGTTGTATGGCAATGCTGAATCTTTGGCCTAAGAATTGGCCAGCCCTCTGGTCACGTGAAGAGTCGACCAACCGCTTGGTGATGTCCCGAAATATTCGATAAGCACTCGGACCCCACGACTCTAGTGTTTCAACCCCAAACGGCAATAATCAAAAATATAGCTATATTGTTAATTTTGTGATAGCTCTACTTCCATATGCAAGTGGATACATAACATTGAGGTCTTTGCTTCATTATCGGTAAAGATACAAGTGTCTTAATTTAAACTCATAACGTACCGTAAATTCGGCCCATTAAAGAATTATTTATTGTAGGTGACCGCGACTGCTGATCTTGAGGTGCTAGGTTTGAGCCCAAGGTGGGGTATACACAAAGGTATTAGCAAAAACTTTTTACAAAAAAAATAGAACCGACTTCAAAAAAAAAACACCAAAGAGTGAAAAATTACTTTAATTTCGGAAGTCACATTTTGGTGTTTTTTTTAAAATCCGGTTCTGATATTTTTGTAAACAAAATTATTTTCCACTTGTTAGTGGTACCTACCCTACACAAATTCGAATATCACTACACAAAACCACTAAATAACAGTGACAGGAACTTATAACATCATCCATATAAACTAAGTGGGAAAAATACGTATTATTGAAGCTAACTCAAAAACTACACGAGCAAAGTTAATAAAATTTATATGGGACCACCTCTGAAGTATGACCTAGCAAACAAAAAAAGAATCATCAAAATCATTTCATAATTGGCGGAGTAATAGCGTAACAAACATACAAAAAAAAAAAAACAGCCTTATTGAGTCGATCTCCTCCTTTTTGAAATCAGTTTAAAATGTACAACCAATTCTTATTAAATTAGCTAGTTATGGTCTGATTAAGTAAAATGGGACATGCTTTGTAATGTAGGTAGTAACGTAAAGCGAAAGTCGGACTTTTTGAGCGAATAAGCTCAAAAATCCCGACTTTTGCTTTACGCTCGCTGCCCACAGTAACACAATAATATTTTAACAAAGCTAATTACAGCAAATCAGTCAAAAGATACCACAAACAGATATACTTTCCGCCATTACATCACATAAAGAAACAAACAGACCAATCATAAAGCTGGTACAATTCCGCTTTTGTGCACTAAGCATAACTTTCACGTGGGTGACGGGTCGGCATCGAACCCGCTACCCACCGCTGATTTACCTTTACAGGGACAGAACAGAAAATTATAGGACAGAAGGCTCACTTGTTACAGAGGACAATACAAGCGGCCCACCGGCTGGCAGGTGGTCACCGCCGCATAAAGACGCGTCTGAGATGCGTTGCGATCTCTGCGACAAAGTAATTTACACTAGCATAGCTATTCACAACCGTTCGATACGCTTGCGTGCTGAATCGAACATTAATCAATGTAAACATCTTGAGGACACCTGAGAGATATTTCTCGACGGCATGTGAAGCCAAGTCAGAGTCCCATTAAAACTCTGACACCAGGTTAGTCACTAACCACACGAAAAGAAGAATGTTATATCAAAAGAGTCATATAAAGGCTTTCAGAGGCTGTGACAATTCCAAATGGACGACCGCCATACTCCCGACGGCTATTTGATGTCGCATTGCAAAATTAGTAATTGAAAATGTGTCATTTTCGATTCGACAACTTGTCGAATGGTTGTACAAGTCGTATCATTAAAGTTGAGACTTGACGCACCGCGTGGTTTGACTTGCGCAGTAGACTATTTATGGGTCTCTTTAGCGGTATGAGGTCTGAGCCGGGGCGTCAACGGTACGGCGGAAAGAGCGCGGGAGGCGCGGTCAAATCTCAACTTTTAATGGCACGATTTGTACTTGTTTGAATAGTTGCTGAATAATTATGCTGCATTCATAATGGCTGTGTCACATCCAGTTAATCGGACAGACTGACAGACATAACTAAATTAATTTGCCAATTGGCTACGGAACCCCTTTTTTTTTTTTGCGGGTGGGAAATTATCAAATAACTTCTCCCGCTCTGGGTGGAGCGGGAGGGCGTGTCAGACTTTTGCTGACTAAAACCCGTGTTCCTTCCGTTGCCTGTGTGCCGGGGCCGCGATATCCCTTTCGGACAAACTCGCAACCCTGGCAGGCATTGGCCCTTACGGACCCCGTCAGTTGGTGCTGACATCTCTTTGAGGCGCGCGTGGAACACAACGCGCCGTCGACCCAGGCTGGCTACGGAGCTACGGAACCCTATCATACCTTTCAAACAGTAGCTCTGCTTGGTAGCAAGAATTATGTATGTATGTATGGAAGTTGTAGCTCCCTAGAAGAGTTCCTTTACTAAAAATGTTACTACTAGGTAGTATTTTAAATATTTTACAAAATTGTTACTTTTAAAAACAGCACATGCAGACCTATTTAGACACTTTTCAGCAGACTCTTTTTACATTCCTCCTCTTTCATATGTTGTTCTAGGCTTTCACGATTCTCCCATAACATGACCCATCGAAGGGTTGAACCTTCTGTTTTTCCTACTCTATGGCACGAGACATAAATCTCTTGTTTTATCAATCCACCGATGTGTTTATTTCGTCTTCCGCATCTCGGGAACAATAATAGAAATATTTGTTTTGGCACATGCTGTATATTTGGAGTTGAGTAAGATAGCTTGGTGATTGTCTTGTCAATTTTAAATCATTGACATTACAGATCTAATAATTATTACGAACGAATAATTATTAGATCTGTAATGTCAATAATTTATTAAGGCAACAGTCGCACAGGTCGTTCGAAAGTTAAGCTACACTTGCCGCGGTCGGTTCGTGGATGGGTAATCATCCATTACATATCGAGACCTCTTCGTGCCTCAGAAAGCACGTTAAGCCCCGTTTGGTCCCGGCTGTCATTCATAGATCTTTTTCAGTCGTTACGGGTAGTCAGAAGCCCAAAAGTCTGACAATCGGTATCGTGTTACCCAGTAACTGGGTTGTGGAGAAAAAATTGGCAGTCGCTCCATGTAAAATACTGGTATTAAACTGCTTGCGGTTAGACTTGAAGCCGACTCCATTATCCTATATGTTAAATTAGAGCATTTTCTTAATAACTTAATAAAGGAATATTTTATTTAGATTATGTATATATTATATAGTGAAATTAGTTTGTAAAGTTATGTCTAACGCGGATAAAAAACTGACAATCACGCAAAATCTGTCAAGCGTATTTTTCTGAAACCTGCACCAACTTAAAAATAATTTAATTGTTGATATTTTAGTATACGTGCTTTATTAAAATACCTTTTGTTTTATGTATAATAAATTAATAATGCGTCTAATTTTGGATAGCGCTCCTGGATTGGCGAGTCCTATTACTCGCTGGACGTAAGATGCGTTGCGTGAGCTCAGTACAGAACACGCAAGCTAACCACTCAAGGTCACTGGCATATTATTATATCTGCGTCTTAAGTAAAAGTTAACAAAGACCGTTCTTTAACAATGTTACAGTTATTTTTACTGTGACTGTGAACTCTTGCGCATACATCCGAAATTCATATTGTTTGATGTGACCTTAACAAGGCGAGAATTACTTAGAAAAATATATCTGTTGTAACTACACAACTTTAGATTGGGCGCTTAGGCATCGTAGGCGATGAGCGATGTACAAAGTAATGTTATTTGTTAGCGATTTGTAATATTTGAATGGTTAATTATCGTGTTGAATGTTAATAGGTGTTAATAGGTGCAAATTTATGAAATTTTATGTTATTTAACACGTTAAGTGTAGCTATTTTTATAATGTTAATATTCAAAAATAAGTTTTATGTTAATGTGAGTCAAATATTAGAATTTAATTCTTGCAGAAAGAGTAGCAAACATCAACGATTAATGTCAATTTTTGATCGCAGATGCTCATGCTTGGTAAAAATAATAATAGCATGATACATAACAGTGACTTATAAAGTTATAACTGAGTTGTATTTGATAATTATAACGACTAGTATTAATTTGTAATTCAGTAATGATGAAACATGTGGACCTATTCTTAAAAAAAAAATGTCCAGGCGTTTCTCGACTATGTTGGGGTCCGCTTCCAGTCTAACCGGATGCAGTTGAATAACAGAATTTTACATGGAGAGACTGCCTATCTGACCTCCAAACCCAGTTACTGGGTAACACGATACCCCTTGGTAAGACTGGGTTGTCAGACTTTTGGGGTTCTGACTTCTGACGATTGTCAAAGATGGGACCAATGGCTTAAGGTACTTTCCGAGGCAAGGGTCTAGATATGTAGCTTAACCTTCGATCGACCCATGTGACTGTTATCATTTAGTCAAGAGCCCCTCTTTTCAGTGAATATAAATAAATTACTTTGACCATGACTGCCAATAAAACAAACTCACTTTTAAATAATTATAATACTGAATCAATAAGAATTTGCGTTAGATTTGAACATAATTTATACCATTCTCAATAAATACCTGACCTTTAAACTCTAAGCGCCGTCATTCAACTAGTCAACTTATAACAATGATGATATTGCTAAACAGCGAGCTGTCAGTTGTCACTTTCGTCATTTTAACAATTGAAGTCTTGCGTAAAATGACCGTTCTTTAGTATACGCACTTTTTGTATTATTCATAAATAACTTTGGCCTCTTTTTGATAGTCTTTACGTTAGGAAAGGTTATATTTGAGATTCCCTCTCACTGAGAGGAGGCCTGTTGGGCACGCCACAATTGTGGCGATAAGTCTCCTCTTTGGGGAGTGGCTAGAGAGGCGCCACGGCGTCCTCACCTTCCGCCTGACGCAGGTCCTCACCGGACACGGCTGTTTCGGGAGGTTCCTGTTCCGTATAAGGCGGAAGGAAACGCCCGGGTGTCACCACTGTGTGGATCGCCCGGAGGACACGGTGGAGCATGCGGTGGAGGTCTTCCCTGCTTGGGCGGAGCACCGCCGTGTCCTCACGGAGGCGATCGGCGTCGGCGATCTCTCGCGTCCGGCCCTGGTTCAGGTCATGGTCCGGAGCGACAGTGCATGGGAGGCCGTCACTTCCTTCTGCGAAGCAGTAATGCTCGCGAAGGAGGAGGCGGAGCGCACGAGGGAGAGGCAAGATTCGCGCCCTCGCGCCCCTAGTCAACGCAGGAGACGCCCCGGGCGTCGGCAGTCGCGAGCCGACTTCCGGCCACCGTAGGCGCGGACTTGTGGACGGTGAGCAATGGGTAGCTCGCCGTCCGCTAAGGACCAGGCCCGGATCGACGGCGCGTTGTGTTCCACGCGCGCCTCAAAGAGATGTCAGCACCAACTGACGGGGTCCGTAAGTGCCAATGCCTGCCAGGGTTACGAGTTTGTCCGAAAGGGATATCGTCGCTTCGGCACTCAGGCAACGGAAGGAACACGGGTGTGTTTTAGTCAGTAAAAGTCTGACACGCCCTCCCGCTCCACCCAGAGCGGGAGAAGTTATTTGATAATGTCAAAGCCTCAAAAAAAAAAGAAAAAAAAGAAGGCCTGTATCCCAGCAGTGGGAACATTATATGCTTTTTAAGACGATTATGATATTTGAGGTGTTTGTTAAAATGTTATCAAGGGATGAGTGGCAGTGAGGCAGTGAGTGTGTGTGTGTCATGTTTCTTCGCAAGGGACAGCGCAGGTCAGAATGCCAATAGATTAGATGTCTACGATCTTAGGGAATTCTGGACTCACAAACACTAGGCATGTACTACTAACTTAAGACCGTTTATTCTGAAGGTGGGCAACGTCGCAAATAGATGTCAAATATTTCACTGTTTTGATTAATTTTGCAATATTACTGTGTGAAAATAAAAAATGTGGCTAACTAGCGAACTAGAATATTGAATATGAAATGCAATAATTAATATCGTAACACCGAATGTTTACATTTAGATGTAAAAAAACTATTTGGAAACTTTCCAAATGCGTTTTTTACACCTAAAATGGGTACAACATCAAATTCAATGTCATAATTGCAATTCATTATTAATATTCTAGTTCGCTAGTTAGCCACATTTCTTATTTATATTCAGTAATATTGCTATATGAATCAAAACAGGTAAATATTTTTACAGACATAAGACATAACATATTTGCGACGTTGCCAACTTTTAGGATAAACGCTCTTAAGGCGGATGCGCTAAGGCAGCCCAAGAAATTCAAATTTTCTTTGGTTTTTTGCAGGTCAGTGTCAGGTTGTATGTTGATTAAAATATGATTCATGACAGCGCTGGGGCTCTGTCTCACATAGAGTCGCAGCATTATGCTGAGCGACGGTCGTTTTGCGTGGATGTGACGCATATTTCCCCCCAAATTGTTATTTTTGTGTTTTGTTCTTTCTTTGCGTCATGTTTAAAAAATAAACCATTTTTTTTTTCTTTCTTCAAGCTCATTTTACCTTAGTTTGCTTACTAAGATTTTTACATACTAGAACGGCTGAACTCGAATGTAAAATCACCATAACTCGAATGTAAATTAAGCCTTAGTGGTGATCAATTTAAAAAAAAACTATTATTTCGGACCCATAAATATAATCCTTTTGGTTATTAAACAACTTAGAAACAATTGTTCGTAATTTAGCAAATCTATCAGAAAAACAACTCAAACTATCTATTAATAATACGCCGTATTGTACGCGTATCCAATATCCCAGTATGGGGCTGTTCCACCTATCAGCCATAGTATCAATCATCAATGCTCGTACCTTCTTTCTTCGAGAAGAGTCCTTTACCTTGCACTTAGCAGCCTGTTTTTAACCGAGTTCCAAAAAAGGAAGAGGTTATATGTTCGTCGTGTAAGTGTTTTTTTGTTTTTTTTTTTGTACGTCCACCGCTTTCTCCGTCAATTGTGTACCGATTTTGAAAATTATTTTTTTATATGAAAGGGATACTTCCAAGTTAGTCCCATATAAATTTTATTAACTTTACTTGGATAGTTTTTGAGTAAGCACCATGAATACGTATTTGTCCCACTTAGTATATATGGATGATATGATGATAACTTCCTGTCACTGTTATTTACATAGCAGGTAGTGGTATTCGAATTTGTGTGGGGTAAGTACCACAACTAAAACATGAAAAATTACTTTAATTTCGGAAGTCCGCGGCAAAAATGCAAATACAAAACCAAAGTTTTGTGAGATGCTGTTCTTCAAACTGTTCTCACAGCTCTTGAGACAGACTGCACAAACACTTAGTACTCAAGTCTATACCACAATAACCCATGACCATATATATTGTATACATTATGCGTAAATACTTGACATGTATAGCTAAACATACATAGTTTCGTAATAGTCAGGGTTATATAAATAAATGAACGCTGACCAGGCCTTTGAACTGACCATCCGCTTACTGTGCAAGTGAGAGCAGAAAGCGATTTTCCAGTTTCTGAAAAACTTTTTTTTTTGTGACTGTTTTTGTTATTAGTACCTGTACGACCGAACTCTGCTCGGATGAAAATAGAGAAAACGAATTTTGACAGTTATGAGACCTAGCTAGATCGATTTTTTGCCCCCGTAAACCCCTATATTGCAAGTTTGATCGAAATCGTTAGAGCCGTTGTCGAGAACTTGACGTGACGTCAAGAACGTGGTTACAAATACAAATATTGTATATACAAATATTGCTCATTTAATACTATAGGATTATAATCATGATTGGTTGGCAAAATATTAAGTTGTTTTTTTTTTCTAGGAATTTAATGATTATAAAATAAACAGTTAGCTTAGGTACCAAAACTCTTATTTTAACAATTAAAAGTTACTTTAAAACGAAAGTATTGTTTTCGGAAAAAGTGAATTAAACTATTCCGATCGACACAGGACTAATAAAGAAAAACAGATTAACACTTCAAAACGACATCTTAAAAATTTCCATACACCTTAGCTCAGATTTACTCTGAATATAACATATATTCTTTTACTACCATATTTATATACTCAACGAAACTAAATAAATAAGGATAATAATAAGCAGTGATTGATAGCCTAGTGCTGTGACCATCGGACTAACAAGTCATAGGTCTCGAGTTCGAAGCCGAGATACGCCTGACTTTTACGATATACCTCTGACTTTTCTGATTCATGTGCGTATTGTATAATTATCACTTGCTTAAAAAACGGTGAAGGAAAACGTCGTGAGAAAACCGGCATGCCTGAGAGATATTTCTCGACGGCATGTGAAGCCAAGTCAGAAAGAAAGAAAGAAAGAAAAATATTTTATTTGGGACACGCACAGGAAATACAAACAGTAAGTAATAATAAAAAATAAAAAAAATAAAAAATAGGAGCATTTAAAAACTAACAGAATAATAACGAGCAGAGGTCCATGGGCGGCTTTTAAACTAGAAAGAATAAATAAATATTGAACTCGCGTCCGCTTGTCCCTTGCCCCACACATAACGTCCCGTTAATGAGACAGTGACCGATATGTAGGCGAAAGGTCATACGTCTGCATTACCTACTGGTGCCGGCGAGGCGATTGTGATACTATCCAGTTAACGTCTAGGCTGGGTGAGCAGAGGTCTGAGGAGTCTTGTAGTTCAGTCATAAAGTCTGGTAAATGAGGCGCCCCTGACGCGGGCGCTTCGCACCCTTCACCCTGTAGCAGAGGACATAGACATTTTTGCTTGTACACGGAGTGAATTAAACAAGGATAACATTGTATCTATAAGTTTTAGAAAATAAGTTGTTATTATTAAGTTTGCTTCACTATTGCATTGGGTTGTACCTGTAATAATAGTTATAAGTAATTATATAAATACATAAATAAAAATATCAGTAACGCTCGAATATGAAAGTAGAGCAAAATAGAAAAAAAAATTGTAACACAAATAATAGCTGTTTTTAAAAGGTATTTTTTTTTTAACTGTTCTGATGAACTTAATAAATAAAAATGAAATAATAATTTGTGTAATTAAATAAAAAAATACAAATAATATTTATGAAAAAAAAACGAGTTTTAATTGTGTATTTCACGTAGTGAGTATCAACGCGTTGATGTCTTTTGACTTAGCGACTCTTCTCGACTTCCGTACCCAAAAAATGTTGATTTTAATTTTTAACTTAGCCAAAGATATTGTATGTTTCTATACAAGACTCGATTATGATTGATTTAGTAACGCAAGAGATAGCCAGGCGTATTTTTTTACAGTTTTTTGTAACTACAAAACCTGTAAAAAAAATGAAAAAATTACCTCCTCTTTTCGAAGTCGGTGCAAAAATGCTATTTAAAAGATTTTTGCAAACTCACACACAGTTGTAAACTTCTAATAAAGGTTTCTGACAGCCTATTCAATTTAATTTCAGTATTGTCAAGTTAATCATGTCGAGTCATTTGATTTGTTGTTGTTATATCAGTGAACCAATCACGACAACTGATATTTCGAAGCCAATACTCTGAATAGGCTTTCAAAAACGTGTGTTAAGGATTTAATTCAAATTCAAAATTATTTATTTTGGGACAACTAGATCCAAAGGTTAGTATACTAAAACTTAGAAACTATTGTTTAATATTCCTAACTATTTTGTAATAATAACAAATTAATCAAATCAGCTATTTGCGACGTTTCCCACTTTCAGAATGCACCCGCGCCTCTTAAAACTCACACGCAAATATAAAACACGGTATCTGCCCACTCTTCGACATTTTTACTGCGACGTAAATCGGTATTTTATATAATCCAGTCGTTTTATAAGAGAACGAAACGACCGTAACATTGAAATAAATACTGTTTTCTTTAATTTATAGTTCAGTGTGACTTAAAGTATAGATTATGATAGTTTAAACAAGAGGCGAGGATTACTGGGTGGTCTTGAAAATGTTGAATGCATTTACTGTGTTATACATTTTAGCAATGACTCTTAATAGTGTAAGGTTGTGTGTGGGCGTGTGTGTGTGTGTAAGTGCTTCACATACATAATAGGGATGTTGACCGGGAAAAAAAAACTATTTAGTCCGTCAGTCAGATAGTAAAAAACAATTAGATACGTATTTTTTTCTTTACCATATTAATAAGGTCAATCAAGGTTGCCTGGAAGAGATCGCAGTAAGCGATAAGGCCGCCCATTGTATATTTTGTAGTGTATTACTTTTTCTTTATGTAATGTATAATCTGGTGTACAATAAAGTATATATATATAAATAAATAAATAATAAAAAATGGTTTAGATAAAACGCATTAAAGTTGGGGAGTGGGGGCTCGCTACGTCATAAGTCAGTTAAATATCTATTGGGTAGTGTACTGGGTACTGGTACATTTTAACTCAATGCATTGCCGCAGTACTTTGATTACGCAAAAAAAAAAATACGTGTCCATAATTTTTTAATAATCTAGATGACGGATATATTTCTTTTGTCAACATCCCTATTATATATTTGAGGCGGCAAAATCGAATTAATGTTCGGAAAAAATTTGCCCAATGTTTGCCGAGCCCACCCGAACATGATTAAGCGAGGGTAGATGCCGAACGAAGTTAACATGAGCATGCGCATGACCCGGACATTACATTTAGCACCCTAAGATGTTAGTTGCAATTTTTTTTTAGTCATGAACAATACTAAAATGTACAGCAAGCAAATGTACAATTTGAGGAGCTCGTCTGGAGAGGTACCATCATCTGCCGTATATTGGGGTCGGCTTCCAGTCTAACCGGATGCAACTGAATACTAGTTTTTTGAGGAAGTACCATAATATCCAGCGTGGCATCAACGCGAAAACTGTTAACTGTATATGGATTCAGTAAATGCGTTGAAATTTATCGTCGGTTTATGTTTTATTTTTTATTTGTCTGGGTTCGAACCCACAACCTACGATGACTAAGTCGGTTGCCTGCAAAATTTATATTTAAAAGGTCAATTTGTAAAATCAATCCCTTCCAGGGCAGATTGACCTATTGAAGTTCTTAAACCTCATTATGTAAAGAAACTTAACAACGCATACAAACTAGGCCGTTTTACGCACGACTGATCAATCAGCAATCCGTTACAAGGCGTTTTTAGTTAATTAAGCGATTCATTAGCGCTTAGAAGTGATTTACATAATGTTATGTTGCTGTATGTTATGTTGGTTCAAACATTGGCCCCATTGTCAATCGTCCAACAAATAGCATTAAGATTTGGCCCCTTTCTTTTTTTTTATTGAGGATGGGAAATCATCAAATGACTTCTCCCGCTATGGGTGTAGCGAGAGGGTGTGTCAGACTTTTACTGACTAAAACCCACCCGTGTTCCTTCCGTTGCCTGTGTGCCGGGACCGCGATATCCCTTTTGGACAAACCCGCAACCCCAGCAGGCGTTGGTCCTTATGGACCCCGTCAGTTGGTGCTGACATCCCTTTGAGGCGCGCGTGGAACACAACGCGCCGTCGACCCGGGGCTGGTCCTCATCGGACGGCGAGCTGAAGATTTGGTCCCCTAAGAAAGCGGTAAACGATCACACAATAACGGCTCTCCAAATACAGGGCGATTATATAGGATACTTTTTATCCCGATATTTCCACGGGATCAAGATTAATGCGGGTGAAACCGCGAGTTGAAGCTAGTTACACAATAAATGTAATTTAAAAGAAAGCGAGAATGTAAGAAGTTCAACTAAAGATCCTTAGATTTAACATAAAATTAAGAAACTATTATGACCTATGAAAGCATCGTTTGCAAGCTAAACTTCAAAAAACCTATGTCCTTTCAAAATGTCTAAATCTCACAATAATCCCAGCAAAACGCAAAAACTAGGGAAGGTAATTTCCTACAGGAACAAAGTTACAAATCTAATCAAAATCAAATTACTAATTATTTTGCATAAGAAAAGAACTATTTAGACTGCTGCATAGTGCATACACTACACTCATGAAAATCTTTAATTGTACATAATTATGTGAAATATAATTTTTTTATTTTCTTTTGTTACAGAATTACTCAACAGTGGAAGCGTCACTTACTTCGTGTCTGTTTATAAGGTAAACACTACCAATTGTTGTAATAATTAATTGCTCTTTAAATTAGTAGGTATAATATTTTACTACACGATTTGTGACAGTAACGTAAATATCGCTGCAGTTATATTCATTGAATTTCATTGTTACATTATAGGCAATTTATTGTTCACTTGCGATACTATACATATAATTCAAGTACTTTATAACTCCATAAAATATAGGTATAACTTGTCCACTCGGAAATGACGCGCCCCACTAACGCATTAAGTCCGCCACAGACGTAGCTACGAGTATAATATATATTAATATTCTTTGCTTTTGCTTTTTTTGCGTAGTTTTTTTTTAACGTACCGGAAATATATATTATAGTTCCGTCTTAGGTCACTGGAAGATAACTATGGAAAATATATCGTAATATGTCTTGATAAAATATACAATGTGTATGAAAATTTCTGTATGATCCGAAAAGGGCTAGGTACTGCAATAACATTACCAAAAAGTAATAAAAAATCTTATTATTATTAAAAATAAAAATTCAGGTTTTTTGTACCACAATTATCCCGATTCCTTATTTTGCAAATTTTCAACAGGAGTCATAAGTTATGACTTGTAGACACCTACTAAAAGACAGCCGCCCGCGCTCCGTGTATCATCCCGGAAAAAAACCCCTTTGAAAAAAAATGCGTGCATATTTTTTTGCTTAAAATTACCTCATAAATAGACTCTCAGTACGATACTTAACAACGGTTCTCGGATCAGACTGGGTTTTTTTTACACATTGTATATTATAGCTACGTCTGTGAGGGGCTTTTTCCGTAGAAATCCACAAAATCGTTTGCGTAAATGTGGTAGTGGGGCGCGTCGTTTCAGAGTTGACATATACATCATTAAAATCACAAACTAACGCTTTGCCCGCGACTTCGGCCAATTGAATTTCGAATTTAGCGCTGTAAACTTCAAAACCCGATTTCCATTGTATGTATAGGTAGAGGTTGATTTGAAAATAACCACGCATACGAGTATGATCATTCATTTTGGGGTTCAAACTTTTTCTATACCAAATTTTACCCGGGTTTGCCTCACACACGCTTGCGCACTTATAATATTTGTACCCGTATTTATCTTTCTATACGCCAAATTACATCCAAACCCGTTCAGCCATTAAAGCTTGATTGAGTATCAAACATCCAAACTCAAACATCCCAACTACCTATTAAATTATACTCCTTTAGGCTATCAAATGCAAAATGTTTTTTTTTACATCCCACTGATAGTTCCAGATATTGCAAGACCGCATTCAAACAAAAAACAAACTATTCAGCTATTATGTTAGTATAGATTTTCGTTACAACAGTTCAATGTACTAACATTACTCGGAACGAACGTAACAGAACGAATCTCCTAGGCCAAGTATATAGCAATTAAAGATTAAACCTGGTCTAGGTCTCCTCTCGGAGGTCTGGTCCGAGGTCCCGTTAAATGAGGGTCAAATTAACTCTGTATTAGACTCGTCTCAATCAATTCCAAGTAGTGCTTTGATGTGTGGTGCAAGTTGGATGCGAAAGGCGGTGATGAAACTTTCTGGAAAACTTTTTGATGCTAGCATAAAGACGGGCCCGGCTCCCGATAACTGACCTGCAGTTTGATCTTTGGAAAGAAACAGTTACATGTTTCCGCTGTTTCTTTATGTGAGAGCCCATAAGTTAAAACGGGACTATTTTACACGTACCGATCGGTACCGACTTGTCTTTACGGGAAACATGCTTCTTCCGGCCCGTATCAGAATACCAGCGTACCACTAGTTAACCATATTTTTTATTTCCATACAGTAATATTGCCAAATTAATCAAAACAGAGAAATATTTGACAGCAATTTGCGACGTTGCCAGCTTTTTGGATGAACGCTCATAACATTTTTTTTTTGCAAAGCTGTCATTGTTTAACATTTTTGTCTTTGAATGTATTTGTTTTTATGTTCCCAATAAACGATTTAATTTTAATTTAAACAAAGGACGCTACCCAATTCCTTTGATGAGTTCAATACTCTCTTAGACTGTGCATAAGGCTCGTTCCAAATTCGGCATCCGGATCTCCAAGGCCAATAAAAAGTCATTTATTTTTTTCTGAATGCAAGATGATTTCATTTAATTGTTCCATTCATTTCATTGATCATTCACTCATAAGAAACTTTGAATGAAAGAAAATCTGTGAGCTTGTTCTTGAATTCACCAATTTGCTTCGGCATTTTAAATCAATTATGAATAATAAAATCACGAAATAGTGTAATAAAATCACTTATTTCTGGAATTAACATTAATTAACAGTTCTGTTTAAAAAAAAGTGTACTAAATTATAAATGGCTTTAAAACAAGCGTTGCAAATATTTTAATTTGTACAATGTTATGGCCATTTTGTATTTTGTGTTGGTTAAACCAACTGTTAACTATTTTTATTTCTTGCGGACACTGAAGATAGTTATGTAGAGCAAGATATAAATAATGTTCTTAAAAAGTTATTCATTAATTCTCATTGTTAGCTAAATTAATTGTATTATTATAATTAGGTAACTGTTGCCATTTCTTTACCCGAGTTCTAGGTTAAGCGCAATTTTTTTGTGCTTATATTTGAATTGAGAATCGGAGATAATTATCAAGATTTGGAACAATAAACTCAATGTCATACATTATAAAGTTCACATAAGATTGCAACCAAATTTTTTAGAACGTTTTTGAACGAACGTAACGCTACGAAAAATTCGAATGCGATGCTAATGCGAAGAAAGAATCTAAATTATCTGAGATTATGAATAATAACTGTATATTTTTTATTAAATATTGTCTGACAACCAGTCTTGCCAAGGAGTATCGTAGTAGTACCCAGTAACTGGTTTGTGTAGGTCAGGTTGGCAATCGCTCCATGTAGAATACTGGTATTCACCTGTATCCGGTTAGACTGGAAGCCGACCCCAACATAGTTGAGAAAAGGCTAGGCAGATGAGTAAATAATCCTTTTTCACTAATCCGATGGACAATTTCCATTTTAATAAAACGAGCGAGCATTACAGTATTCGCATACGATGTGTAACATCCTACATTTTGGCCGACAGGATCAACCTCTCGGAAAATGGGGTGGTACCATCTGACAGCCAACTCTAGCACCGCGCGCGCTCATTGGTCAAATCAAATAGCGCGCGCTTCCCCGCCTTCCTGTTACATACTTCCGTCCCTTTTTACGAAATCACTCCCACAGATTGCAGGAAACATGTTACACATCAAAAAACGATAACTTAAAAAATAATCCCAAAACGTCTTACTTTTATGCCTTGGACCAAACTTTATCGTTTATCCAGGAAGAAATTAAACGTAGGCAAGCACTTTAGCCCATCTAGATCTGTACGGCATACCGGCTAGGTGTTAGTATGTTCCTGCAAATAAAATACCAGTAAAACAGGTGAATTTGATAGCTACAACGTTGCTGCTTCGTGAGTAATGGAATCAGTAATAAGACCGCAAATTGGAGAAAGAAATACTTAATATCACGCCTGTTTTCCACAAAAGGGTCGGCAGAGGCGGGTGGTAAAACATTATTCGCCGGTTATGAGTTCCATGTAGTTGGGGGCAACCCTATTGTCACTGACCGGACATAAAAACTAAGCTCTGAATCTTCGATCAATAATGCTCTGAATTCAAACTCAAACTCAAAGCATTTCTTTCAATTTAACTATTTACGGGCACTTTTGAATTGTCAAATAGTCGGTCAGTTAGTCAGAAAGTTGCAAGCTAGTTGCCCATTCCAAAACTTAGATCTTTCTGCAGAAGAACGGGCAATAAACTCCAAGGACACTCTTTTAAATATAGAAAATTACAAAATCCTGGGTACATTATTCTTGTTGCTTCTTTATGTGAGAACAATGTACAAAAAATAATCAAAACAATACAAAATATAAAATTAAAAATAAACCCTGGCAGGTAAGAGATGACCAGTCACAACTGACGGCGCCCGTTCACGAACATGACGCGTGGATCAGCACCATCCAGCTCAACCATTTTATAGGGAACCGAATAATCCAACACACTCGCCACCGAGATAGCGATCGATCAGCGAGACATTTAACTGAGCATGACATACTCTCAACTGCCATGCTCTTTCAAGACAACATACATCTTAACCTCTAACGTACCGGAAAAAAAATACGCGCCATAATATTGCATTCATCAGTCAGAAACAAAGTTGAACATACATAAGTTCTTTTGCATGTAATTTTCATGTGCATTCATACTTATCTTCCTATGCGTTGAATTAAAGCATAATATTGCAGTTCATGTAATAATATTGATAATAGCCAAGAGCCTCGACCAACACCTGAAGAGGCTCTCGTTAGGCAGTTGCATAAAGGGCTTCGTACAGAAAGCGATGCTCTTGGAAGTATTGTTAGAAGTTCCACTCTTTAGAGCACTTTACTAAGAGTCTTTTCGCGATGCTGCTGGTGGGATACCTTCTACTTAATTTTTCGGCTAATTTCGTTTAAAGATTCGGCTTACTATCCCTCAATCTGCCTAACCTTTTCCCAACTTTGTTAGGCTCGGCTTCCAGTCTAACCGAATGCAGCTGAATACCTGTATTTTACATGGAGCGACTGCCTATCTGACCTCCACAACCCAGTATCTGGGTAATACGATACCCCTTGGTAAGACTGGTTGTGCGACCCGTAACGACTGTCAAAGATCCACGAATGACAGCCGAGACCGACGGTTTAACGTGCTTTCCGAGGCACGGAGGAGTCTCGGTATGCAAAGATGGTCACCCATCCACGGACCAACCCCGGAAATCGTAGCTTATCCTGATGGATCGACCCGTGCGGCTGTTATTACTTAGCCACAAGCTCCTCTTACTATCTCTATGAAACTTATATTGGCCTTTCGCCACATTTACAGACCTAATTAGATTATTTGCGCCATTTTGTTCAAACTAAAAGCAAATTCCACAATAAAATCTCGTGAGAAATATGAATAACATAAGAGGCATATTTACCCACTTCTTATAACAAAGCAAAAAGATCTTAATTTCTAGATCCGCCCGAAAAATGATTGCAATAAAACATTTTATTCACACTTCCGTCAGTAGGTATATCTACCGCCATTAATATCACATTAAACGTTTTTTGTGTAGCAAACCGAAGAAAATCAACTATACTGTGAAATTCATAATTGGTCGATTTGATTTTTATTATATTTTTGATACAAATCGCGAGGAATTTGTGAAAACCCGTGAAAATCGCGAAATAGGTATAAAAACAAGGTGTTTGCATTAATTTGGTAGGACAAAAAAAGGCTCCACGGGCTAAACGAATTTAGTATACGTAGGTACGTATACTAAATTCGTTTAGTTATGAAGGAAGAATTAGATACACACGGCTACATATCAAGCTATACATTTCCAGTATAAGCTGATTTCGGATTGTATAGGATTTCCGTACAATGAGAGGTCAGCTTATACTGGAAATTTATAGCTTGATGTAGCCGTGTGTACGTATCGTTCCGATATATCTTCAATAGGATTCATCATTCCAGTATTATTTATAATACTCGTTTTATAGTCGAAAAACACTCTGAAATTAGATTGACAGCTCTAAACCGATGTTCTTACGTTGGTGTCTGAAAGCAAAAGAGAGTAGGCACCTGACTATAGTTTCAGTAAAGTTGGTGAACATGAGAATTAGTTCCTATATCCTCAACGAATAATACTCATACTTTTACTAATGAGACACAATAGAATTTTAATTGTTATCGAACTTAATGAGCTTGCGTAACAGCTGAGCTCGGAGCTCATATGTATGTCTTTGGCGATTGCCAATAAACTCCGCCACCTTACTGACTGGCTAAGATTTTTAACACGACAAAACCTATTTTCAAACTAACAATACTACGAGCACTTACGTAACTTTTTCTTCTTTTTACGTGTCGATGACAATCTTTAGAATTTGTCTTCGAGCTTGGCGCCTTCAGTAGCGTTGCTTCGGGTGACAGTTTTCGGCGATAAGTGTGACGGATTTTGTCGACAGAAGAACAAAATGACAGATAGTGATTGTTTATCTGTCATTTTGTTTATTCTTCCATTGTGGTCTCGCTTAGCGTGTTGGGATGTGTAGCCGGCTTTGGGTTTCATCTCGATGGACATACTACATATAACTATGTAGCATAATTTGCCTAAAATTTGCCCACTGCTGGGACAGAGGCCTCCTCTCTTCGAGAGTGAGTGGGCTTTTAAATGATATCTACCACGCGGGCCCAGTGCGGTTTGGTAGATGTCACATGTCTTTGAATTTTTGGTTCTAGGACATGCCGGTTTCCTCACGATGTTTTCCTTTACCGTTTTGAGAGTATCGAATGAGAATAATAAAATCAGCTGTTCCATACATTTGAACGCGTAGGTATCGCTATTTTATATGAAGCAGCAGATTGAAAAAAAAATACTGACAAAAATTTCAACGCCCACTTTTTTTTTTTTTGGGTGGGAAATCATCAAATGACTCCTCCCGCTCTGGGCGGAGCGAGAGGGAGTGTCAGACTTTTACTGACTAAAACCCACCCGTGTTCCTTCCGTTGCCTGTGTGCCGGGGCCGCGATATTATACGCCCCCTGCGTTGTAATTTTTGTCGGTAATTTTGTTTTTAGAATCATGGACTGAATCCATGGTAAAAGTTTTCGCGTCGCTGTCCCTGCCACCCTGTATATTCTCATTCTATAATACTCTCAAAACGGTGAAGGAAAACATCGTGAGGAAACCGGCATTTTATAATGAAACAGATGGAAACAATATAGTACTAGTATTTTAAAATAATCTTCTAAAGCTGACAACTGTCAAATAGTTTTTATCTATTCTCAAAGTACCAATACTAGATAAGTACGTTGATATAATCTCCACTATTCATAATCCTAGTATTATTTAATACTCGTGACGGCAACACGGACACACAATTTCGTTACATTAGTCCATGAGTGCAGGACATTCACCCCATCAGTGCGGTGCAAAAAGCTATAATACAGGCGTACATGTCGGGACTTGAGAAAGTGTACAGCGAGGTTTAATGGCGGGTGTGGATTTTTTCCAGGATTTATGGATTCTTAGATAATTTATTCATTGTTTCACTATTTTTATGCTCCAAAAATATAAAGTTTCTTCATCTACGTATACAAAAACATTTTTTTTGGGTTAAGTTGAAGGAATTGATTGAAAAAGCTATTAATAAAGTTTATTAGAATGTCGGTCATCAAAAGTTTCCTAGTAGAAAAATATTGTCATATGAAAAACTTTAAAAATTTACAATATTTATTGACCAGCAAATGTCGGTATTAATATACAATCGTGAAGGAATATTTCCGTTACCACAGTTGTGAAACGGTTATGTTATCGTAGCATATTATTATTGCTGTAAAAAAAATATTGTGTGCCATTCTCAAGTTTACTTTCAAGCATTATAATATTTAAACTATAGAAACTGTGTGATAGACTAGCAATTTATGTCTTTATAACGCAATTGCAGCTAATTTAAATTACCATTGTTACGTCAAAGCATTGCAATTCTTTGACATAAAACTGCACCTAACTGTTAGGCATCATAAATGTGGTCTCATGAGCTATTGAATAAGTGTAGTGAACTGTATTAGTAATATCTTCTAGAAAAACATAATAAAACAAAAGATATTGTATCAATATTTTGATTTATTTTCATGTTATTACATAGATTAATGGCTGTAGATTGTATCGGGTTTGCCAACAGTTTAGGAGCTTGACTAATGGTCGACATAATTACGCAGGTGTATTGTAGAAACAAAAAACTAAGTCAATATACATAATTAATCAAGATAGTAACATGTGCCTTGTTCTAAAGAGTTACCATAAAGGTTTTTTACCGGTTATTCTCTGTAGTAATGACCCTCAAACACGTTTCAAAGCATTACCAATTACGATCATACCTTTATGAAGCTTGTTTGTTTTATTAAAAGTTTGTAAAGCCACATTGTCTCTCTGATCGCCAAACCCGCTCTCAAACTTAACGTTAGCTGTCGTGTTTGATTAACCAAAATTGCATCAAATTTTAAAGTTTTAGACAACAATTTTACTGATCCAAGATATAAATTCAATAACCGCTTCAAAAAACAAAAACAATACTAGCTTGTGCTATGAAGACGACATCTAATCACCCGTACGATTTTGTGTGCCTAAAATGCCAAGGGGCAAATAGAGAAAAATACAAAAAAATATAAAAAAGTACCACATTTTGTGTGCCAGTTATTCGCGCCTGCAGTGTGCGCACCTTGTTATAAATCCTTGAGCATCAAGTCCGACTCAAGCATAACGGTGAGGACCAGTCGCGTTATTAGCACGTGATACTACCGATATGTAAGGGAGGTAAGCAGGAGTGCAGCTGAAACATAATGAGAAAATTATAAAAAAGGTTTTGTTTGCTTCGTTACTAGGTTTTACAAAAAAATAATGCTCATCACAAAAAATATCGCTGACGTGAATAATTTAATTAGGTTGATTGGTTAATTAAAAGATATAGATAAATAAAATTCTTGTAGATTTTTCAACGTGGAGAAAACAAATAGTTGATCTTCATAATTTTAATAAAGAAATCTATACATACAAATAAATAAAATGAAAGGGTCTGTTTGTAATGTCAAAATCTATATCTAAGTTTATACAATAAAATAAAATTGAAGTGTCTATTTGAATATAACAGTCAAAATAACAGCTTTTTAATGCATATGAAAGTTTAAACGGTACTGAGAACAAAATTTTTTTTTTTTATTGTTGTCTGTCTGTTTGTTCCGGCTAATCTCCGAAACTGCTGGACCGATTTTGGCGGGACTTTCACTGCCAGATAGCTGATGTTATAAGGAGTAATAAATAATAATTAGGCTACTTTTATTTTAGAAAATGAATTAAGGTTCACGCGGGTGAAGCTTTGGGCAGCTGACATTTAAACAAACCTTTTTTACAGTCCGTTCAACCGATTCTGACTTATATACAGTAGGCCTAAGGATGGCATTATAAGCAAAAACGTGGTTGCAATACCAACTGTTTACTGCAGCTGCCATTTGTCTTGCCACGCAATAGAAGTCAAAATCGGTTGAACGGACTGCAAAAATGGTTTAGTTAAATGTAAAATTTATTTAATAAATGGAGTATATTTTACAAAAAAATCGCTTACCCAGATCAGTGTAGATATTACTACTGTCTACGCTATTTCATGGAAATTCAAGATGTGAGGATGCCCATATCCGCAAACCTTATCAGCATGTTGAGAAAGATTTTTCCCATAAAATATCGATTTCTCACGAGCCACTTGCCTAGTTAAACCTCATTTTAACAACAACAAAAAAAACGACATAGTGAAACTAGCGTAATCGCCGGATAGTTATTAAAACTGCTTTAACATCCTATAGATGTCGCCACATGTCCGATAAATGTTAACGGCAAACTGGTATACCTATATCGATAAGTAGCTTTCCCGTGGAAAAAATAATCTCTTTCCTACTCGTATGAAAAACTTGCAAAAAGGCCATCTTGTACTATGTTATGAGCGTTCTTTCTAAAAGTTGGCAACGTCACAAATAGCTGTCAAATATTTACCTGTTTTGATTAATTTGGCTATAATACTATATGGAAATATGAAATACGAGCTAACTAGTGAACTAGAATATTAATACTGAATTGTAATTATAACACTGAATTTGATGTTGTAACCGTTTTAGGTGGAAAAAGGGCATTTTTAAAGTTTCCAAATGCATGCAAATGCAAAACATTCGGTGTAACGATATTAATTATTGAATTTCATAATCAATATTTTAGTTCACTAGTTAGCCATATTTCATGTTTCCATACAGTAATATTGCCAAATTAATCTAAACAGCGAAATATTTGACATCTATTTTCGATGCAGTTTCAGAATGCACGCTCCTAAAATTATTTACTTAACATCACGCCTTAGTTCTCTGAAGGGTTGGGCAGAGGCGTACCTATAGAACACTCAAATTTCGTCAGGTATGTTTAAGTTCTATGTAATAAGGGGCGAGCCTATTGTCATCAACCGGGCACAAATCCAGACTCCGGGCTGCTACTAAGAAATTCAAAATAGAAAAACCCACTTTTAGCCCGACTTGGGAATCGAACCCAGGACCTCATGCTCAGCAGTAGCGCTTGCGACCACTAGACCAACGAGGAATTATGTACACACGACTACACATCAAGCTATACATTTCCAGTTAATCCTGATCTCGCCTCGTATAGTATTTTCGTACAATGCAAGGTCAGCTTATACTGGAATATTATAGATTGATGTGTACATGAAAAAAAACGCCCTTTTTCAAATGACTTAAATAAAATCGACATGACGTAATGCTGTTAGCCATAATGTATGTTAAATATAATTACGAGCTATTTCATAATGATAACTTAAATACTCGTAATTTAATTACTTAGGCCTTTATTATCAGACCACAGTGAATCCGTACAGTACCTAGTGTTAGTAAAGAAAACTTAGCCACTTTGTCGAAGGCCTAACTTGAGGTCCTGAACAATGTTACTGTGGAGAACCAAACTAATTGTCTATGGTTCCCACTGTTAGACAACACTAGAGGTCAGTCTATGGTTCTAGTGAAGACTAGAGGATTTTGAATCTGAATGTAAAAACCTGCTTTAACAATGATATTACTAGACTCTTGTGTAAAGTGTAATTAACAAGTTTATTATCGTTTGTTCCGAAGTCGCTGGGATACTGTGCTGTGTGAATTGTGTGATACAAATACACATCAATTACAACTGGACACATAAGGCGCATAAAAAAATACCTAGACGTGAACATAGGTTTTGTCCACAAATTTAAAGGTTTTCAGCGACTTCTGTTTTGATTAACTTTAATAAAATTACATACTATACGTACGTTCAAGGAATCTAAAAAATAACACTCAGTGCAAAATAACTTTAATTTTGGAAGTCGGTGTCTTTGGTTTTGAATTTTTGTTTTTTGCCACCGAATTCCGAAATTAAAGTTAGATTTCACTTTGTGGTGTTGTTTTTGCGAAGTCGGTTTTTTTTTGTAGTTTTTATTTTTCACTTTTTAGTTGTGTTACCTACCCCACTTTAATTCGAATACCTTATGTAAATACTCGTAACAGTGACAGGAAGTTATCATCATATCATCCACATATACTAAGTGGGAAAAATACGTATTATTAAAGCTTACTCAAAAACTATCCAAGCAAAGTTAATAAAATTTATATGGGACCAATTTGGGAGCATACCTATTCATAAAAAAATTTTTTTTTTAAATCGGTCCACAATTGACGGAGAAATCGGAGGACATACAAAAAAAAAACATACATACTCGATGAACATATAACCTCCTCCTTTTTGGAAGTCGGTTAAAAACGAACGCATTCACAGTTCAATTCAAGAGCTCACACTTGACCGTGATTCTTTTCATTAGCAAAGCAGAGCACATCGAAAACATTCATTCAATCTAACCACTTTATATTTACCTCCCAATTAACAAAATGTATTCGACTTTCAACCTTATTGGAACCGTGATAAGATTATAAAATAATTTGTTGAAGATCAAATTAACTTTGCCATAAAACAACAACAAATTTTGGCAACCCAAACTTATTGAACTTTCAACTGTATTTCAGAACCAATAAATTCGTTTTTTACTTGAGTGTTTGAAAAATAACTATGAAATTCCCTAAAATGAGATAGTAAATAAGATAGTTTAAATTATATCATATTAACCCGTTACATAGGGTCCTAGAAAATAACCCGTGAAAACCAGATACCGAACAAATTCTCATCAGTTCGTAATCATAATAAAACTAATAATTATCAGTCTGGACATAAATATCATACCAAATTGGGTACCTAGAGGACAGAGCCAGTTTTAAAACGGCATGGGAAACAAGTTGTAGCGGTCCGTCAGACTGTACTTGAGTCTTGGGGCCAGGGAGAGAGCGGGAGCGGGTTGGATAGCGATGTAAAATGCATAATAATATATATTTTTTAATATTAATATTTTTCTTTAATTACACTTCAAAGTCACAAACATCTGTGTAGCCCCAGCTCCTGTACTAGTAGTCCTGTATCCTGTATAAGACCCGCTTAATTATTTGTAAATGTCATTGTGGTCAATTTCTGATGAATGTTGACATTTCGGCAACACCGAGTTATTTATGGCAATTCCAAGACTGTTTGGAAATTTCGCAATTTTCGTCTAACAATATAATTCGCTAGCAAAGCTTTGGCGTGTGCCTTGACATTTCTTGGATCTCATCATATTTGATTGATTGCCTAGTTTGTCTAGGAAGTCGTTGTAAACGCGGTTGTTGAGTTGAGGTTCTGGGTTTCAAATGCCTGGATTTATACCAGGGGCAATAGGATAGCCCCCTATTACATGGTACTTAAACATAGCTGCTCAAATGTATGTTTCGTATGCCTTTTTTTTTTTTTTTTTTGGGTGGGAAATCATCAAATGACTCCTCCCGCTCTGGGCGGAGCGAGAGGGAGTGTCAGACTTTTACTGACTAAAACCCACCCGTGTTCCTTCCGTTGCCTGTGTGCCGGGGCCGCGATATCCCTTTCGGACAAACTCGCAACCCTGGCAGGCATTGGCCCTTACGGACCCCGTCTGTTGGTGCTGACATCTCTTTGAGGCGCGCGTGGAACACAACGCGCCGTCGACCCGGGTCTGGTCCTAAACGGACGGCGAGCTACCCATTGCCGACCGTCCGCAAGCCCGCGCCTACGGTGGCCGGAAGTCGGCTCGCGACTCCCGACGCCCGGGGCGTCTCCTGCGGCGACTAGGGGCGCGAGGGCGCGCATCTTGCATTTCCCTCGCGCGCTCCGCCTCCTCCTTCGCGAGCATTACTGCTTCGCAGAAGGAAGATGTTTCGTATGCCTCTGTCTTTCTTCGGAAAACACTAATAGGCGTTATGTTATATTCATGTTACGTACTCCAATACAGGAGGAGCTCGTGGCTTAGTAATAACAGCCGCACGGTTCGATCCATCAGGTTAAGCTACGCTTGCTGCTCGGGTTGGTCTGTGTATGGGTGACTATCTCAACATACCGAGACACTCCTCCGTGCCTCGGAAAGCACGTTAAGCCGTAGATCCCGGCTGTCATTCATGGATCTTTGGCAGTCGTTACGGTCGTCAGCAACCCGAAAATCTGACAACCAGTCTTACCAAGGAATATCGTATTACCCAGTTACTGGGTTGTGGAGGCCAGATAGGCAGTCGCTCCATGTAAAATACGGTATCCAGCTGTATCCGGTTAGACTGGAAGCCGACCCCAACATAGTTGGAAAAGGCTTGGCAGGTTGTTACGTTCTCCAATACAGCAACCTTTGTCAGAAAACAAGCAAGTCGTTCCATTGATTATTTACGTGCTTTATAAGAAGACTCTCTATGTCGCCTCTCAACCTCAGTATTAACTCCGTAGCGTCAGTTCAAGCAGTTTTTACACGCACAAAAAAAAGCAATTCGCCACGAGCTACTCATCCGCTTGTTTAGTAACCCCACAGCCCGCTCCTTATTTGTCTACAAGCGATCGAGTACAGTTACCCGCAATATAATCCAGCCGCTCACAATAGGTTTAATCGTGATATACAGTCGTGAGCTACAGTCGACGACAAAACCGTTCAAAAGTATTATTTTTGGTATCAAAATCGTGATGATGCAGTAATATTATCTACTTTTTTTGTAGTTTTTTCTCGATGATTGGATGTTTGATTTGAGGAAAAGATTGTTACACTCAGAAATCTTGAAGGCTTGAAAATATTTTTTGATAAGTCTTTCAGTAATTTGTTTATGTTCATAAAAAAAAAACCCATTACCATTTTTGGAGGTCCTTAATGTTCACCTGAAGATGTTGTTGCTGTGTGAGCAAGCTTCAGCCAGCTCACACATCTTTTTAATGTTTTCCAATCTTAAGGTTCAGGTTTTTATGAAAGAGTGTTGGGATCTGGGTAGTTTTACCGCCATACCTACCTACCTATTTCTGACGAAATTGCATTGCTGTGATCTGGTTTAAAGGGTAAAACCAATGCGTGTAAGTAAAATAACAAAATTGCTCACAAATTTCATGACCATATTATAGGGTAATTAGTGATCGATACTTAAACACGTTACTTTACTCATCATTATGAAACACTTTTACTATGGAACTAAAATCACGAAATAAAATCGAAAAGTGTTATGCGAACATAAATGTAGGGAACAGCTGATTTTTTTTTCGGGATTTCAGGTTTGGTCCCATAGTAAAAGCTGTTCATATATGAGTAATCTCCGTTACTAATTACCTGTCATTCTATATACCTCTACATCGTGTATCAGAAATGTGTGGTTATATTTAAGGGACACACCATCAAATTGAACCACTTTCTCCATGGGACTAACTTTAAAATTATCAGCTGTCTCATACAAAACTTCAATACCTACTCGACCCAAATGTATGGGACAAATGATAATTTTTTCGCGATTATCCCATGGAGACCGTTGTTCAGTTTGATGGTGTGTACCACCCTATATGTCCACACATTTCTAATGCACGCTGTAAATCGTAGAAAAAAATTG
This sequence comes from Agrochola macilenta, assembly GCA_916701695.1. Taxonomy (NCBI): domain Eukaryota; kingdom Metazoa; phylum Arthropoda; class Insecta; order Lepidoptera; family Noctuidae; genus Agrochola; species Agrochola macilenta. Next base: position 3,246,938 of record OU753576.1, read on the forward strand.
CCAGTCAGCAAGGTGTTAGCGGGGCAAAGTGCCCAGGATGTTCTAAACCAGGAGTCACCAAATGGCGGACCGCAGTCCGGATCCAGAGAACAATTTTGTGGAGCGTTTACCTAAAAGTTGACAACGTCGCAAATAGCTGTCAAATATTCACCTGTTTTGATTAATTTGGTAATATAACTGTATGGTTAAATGAAATGTGGCTAACTAGCGAACTAAAATATTGATTATGAAATGCAATAATTAATATCGTAACACCGAATATTTAGTTATAGATGTAAAAAAATATTTGGAAACTTTCCAAACGCCTTTTTTACACCTAAAACGTTTACAACATCAAATTCAATGTTTTAATTACAATTCATTATTAATATTGTAGTTCGCTAGTTAGCCACATTTCATATTTCCATACATTATTATTACCAAATTAATCAAAACAGCGAAATATTTGATATCTATTTGCTACGTTGCCAACTTTCAGAATAAACGCTCTTCAGTGAACAGTAAAATAACTTTAACTAAAACTTAATATACAAGTACTTACAATTTTTTTTATTTTTGAGTTTTAGCTTGCACAACTTTCAGATAATGTAAAGTATAGTAAAGTAAAGTAAAGTAAAGATTGTAATTTTTTACATCAATAATGATCACTTACTTTGTTATATTTGTTCATTACTTACTACTTGTTTACTACTTAATAAAATTTGTTTCTTTTCGTTTTATTACCTAATTGATATTTTTAATCTTGGTTGCTATACTTATCGTCTACCAAACGGACCGCGACCGCAACATTTTTTTTTTACGGATTACGGTTTAACTAATTGGAGATCCCTGCTCTAGACATACATTTAATTATGGCCAGTATCGGAGGCTATTTTTATACACCCCTGAACTTCAGAAATGATACTACAGTATTTAAAAGGATTCTTATTATCCGTTTCATGATTTGTTGAATCAGATATCTCCGAACTAGTTAGCGTCGGAACTTCTTTTAATTTTAACTTTTTCTTATCTGCGATCTTTTGAACGCTTTTGGAAAGTCATCGTCTGGTTCCAATCGCTAGAGACTAGTTTGTGCACGCGATTTTGGATCGTGACTATCAGTAAGTACTTTTGTTCAATCGTTTTTGGGTAATTGGAACATTTAACATATATTTCCCAGTGCCGAGAAAAGGCCTCTGTTCATAAAATACAAGATATTAAAACTAGGTATAATGTTTCCTGTGCTAGGAGTCTAGGAATTAGACGCCCTCTTTGTGCGAGGGTGTGGGCCGTAACTCCACGCAACCCTGGGGGTCTACTCCCTAAGGGAATTCCGTAGTTTCGGCCGTAGTTACAGGCGGTTCGCTCTCTTTCTCACTTGCGATATGTCCTTGAGAAGGAGAAAAAAGCGCCCGTCACGACGGCCGAAACTACGGATTTCGCTTAGGAGTAGGCCTCCTGGTCCATATATAGAGAGTTAGTGCTTTCTAGGTTGGTAACACACTTTCAATCATAATGTGAATGATTTTGAAGGATATTCCTAATCCATTGCTTCATAATATTCGAAAAATGTGTCTGCTCAACAACGTAAATAACGCAATGAATGTTGTTGAACTGTCAAAATGAAAGCCATTGCTGCAGTTAGTGTGTTGGATCGCATTCATGTAGAACTCTGGTAACCGGCGCCGATATGCCAGCGCTTTTTGGCGTAGACAAGCGCTAGGTGCCAACGCTGATTGGCGTAGGCAGTTTTGATACTTTTTGCCGAATCAGCGCCAGCAGGCGCCGTCTAATCAGATAGGAACTTGTCGGAGCTTATTGGCGACGGTTCGTACTGATTTGGCAAAAAGTATGAAAACTATCGGCGCCTTACGTAATTACCCCGCTTGTTTCTTCTTCTCATCATATCATAGAGAAGGAAGTCACACCGCAAACCTAAAGATGATACTTAAATCTGCAGGAAAACTATTTCTTTCTAATAGCTTATAAAATCTCTCACATTTTTATCCTAACAAAAGCGACTTACTTAGTACATCTTATTATGCTAACGGTAGAAACAGAATTACATAATTAATTGAATGTCAATCATATACAATGAATGCTCGTCGCTCCATATATAAAATGTTATGTCCGTCATTAAGTCTTGACAGGTGCGCATTAATAAAGATGCTGCTTACTTACATACATTATTTTTTGAAAGTGGGAAAAACACTGTGACAGTGAGCGTCAGTTCCGTAACGGGTTACAAGAAGCCAGACATTTGCAAAATAGCCCGTAGTTTAAATTAACTATTATTTTCAGTCCCCTATCGGCACCTATGTTAAATAAATCCTCGAGCCAACTTCTGAAACCTTACGATTAAAGAAAGAGTACTCAACTTCACCAAAAACAAAACATCTACTTCACAACACACTATAATCTAAAAACCGTTACAATCCGAAAAACAGTAGGAAACAAACCGAAAACTAATTAAAGAATAACGTATAAAAGTTAAAACAAACAGTATTGCCACAGAATAGATAGGTACCTACAGAAGGTCGGCTCCATACAACGAGCGAACAACCACGCACACATAGACACGCTTTACGTACAGCGAGTGCAAGCGCACTCGCGACTGGCATTCAACCCACGTACGCATCTATGTGTGCGTACATTTTCGCTCGTTTCTACAGCGTGTATCAGAAATTTGTGGTCATACTTAAGGATGACCACAAACAACTTTCTGCATGGGACAAACATTGAAATCGCGACAAAAATATCAACACTCCCATACATTTGGGTCGAGTAGGTATTGAATTTTTGTATGGGACAGCTGATAATTTTCTCGCGATAACGATGTTGATCCCATGGCGAAAGTTGTTTAGTTTGATGAACTGTACCAGATCTTTCTATGTACCATTAAATAAGTTCATAACCAACCACCGTAGGGACTATTCTTGCTTGCAGCGCTCGGCGGCTATAGAACCGGGCCGATAACAGATGTGGTAATCGTGTTCACGGGATTTTGTTTTAAAAACTGGTTAGATATGAACTTCTTTGATGGTACAATAGGGATGATGCCTAGCAAAAAAAAAAAAATTAGTCCGTCAGTCAAATAATAAAAAAATATTAGACACGTATTTTTTGCTTTATCATATTAATCAAAAAATACTTAGATGACATGCATTTTAAGTTGGGGAGTGGGGGTCGGTACGTCACTTGTATATAAAGTCTACATACTCGTGACGTCATGGCACATTTTACCTCAATGTATCGCCGTAATCATTAGATTACGAAAAAAAAGAAAAATACGTGTCCAATATTTTTTTATAATCTAAAAGACGGACTAAAAAATTTTTTTTGTCATCATCCCTATTCGATACGCAGTAGAGCGGGCCTTCTGCAGTTCTGCACCTATTTATTCTGTGGTCTTGCCAAGTTTAAGTTCAATGTACACAAACAATGGTTGTTACGCATGCGTTACGCGCGGCCGAACTGCAGCGCTCGCAAGGGCAAATGGTATAATGGGTTAGGTAATTTTTACCCAATTGCGGCGGAACGGAGTATTACTGTGAATCATCTTCGTGGGTCGAGGGTACTCGTACTTGTGAGGATTGATGATGAGTTCTTCGGAGGAATATGTTTCTACAGTATGTGTGAGTTTATTTAGTTACTGTTTCTGTCTGTAACTACCGATTTATAGTATTATCATCATGCCTCTCTAAATCTTCCGAGACAGGCAGAGTTGTTTAGTACCGTTAGCCAAGCTTTGCCAATTATGTCTTGAGTCTAATGGCATTAACCAGGTAGAAATACAGATATTGCGCTGCTACTTATGAAAAAATATAAAAAAACTCAGCCTGGGATGAGACTCAGGACTCCACGACCGATCAGTTGGTTGTCGCGCTTGTGACCGCTAGACCAATGGGGAAGTCTTAGATAGATTAGGTCCGATTTTACTGACTAAAACCCACCCGTGTTCCTTCAGTTGCCTGTACGTTGCCAGGGGCCACAAAATCAAAATCAAAATATTTTATTTCACATAAACCTACATGGGCACTTATGAAACGTCAGAAGCTAGGTGAACGGTTCCAATTGGTCGTTTCCTATGGAGAAGAGCCGGCAAGAAACTCCACGGTTACTCTTTTAAAAATAATTGTTTTTTACAATATTTTTAAATAACAGTAGGTATTAATAGGTATGGGAGGACAGTGTAGGTCTTTCAACAAGTACCAGGTACTTAACAAGATAGAAGATGGTTCACTCAGATGGTTCAGAAGATGATCCCTTTGGGACCTTCCCGCCACCCTGACAGGCATCGGTCCTAGCGGACCCCGTCAGTTGTGCTGCACATCTCTTTGAGGCGCGCGTGGAACACAACGCGCCGTCGACCCGGGCCTGGTCCTTATCGACCGGCGAACTACCCATTGCTCACCGTGACGCGTGATGCCTTGAATTACTGTGGTTGTACTGAACTAAAAGACATTATTTTAACAATCTTAAATACAGAGCGCTAATACCCATAAAAAAAGGGTCACCAACTCACTATTAGCTGATGATAACCATTGCACAACACCTCATGATAACTTCTTTCCAACCTTATCTACAAAGAAATCGGTTATTCATTCTAACCGAAGTATTTATCGAAGAATAACTACACGTATTACATAACGGTGTTTTTATAACCGACGTTATTGACCGAGCATTTCTTTGTTACACTGTTAGCTAATCGAACGTTTAGAGGTTAGGTTAGGCGTTTGTTGCATTGGATATTGGTAGCGGGAACGCGCGGTTTTATGTCGATTTTTTTAAAGGGCTTCTACAACTCACACACTTCCCTATGTATTTATTATTCTAGCGTATGGCACTCGTGGGTTGCAGATGAAAGTGATGCTGAGCTCAGGCTCTTTTGGCATTATAATAATTGTTTTCTGCTTTTATAGTTTTGAGGTGTATTATTTTGCTGTAATCGCAATAAACGCATATTTCTTTCTTTTTTTCTTACAAATAAATACAATTCTTAGGTTTTGTCAGGTATAACACGATTAAACACATACAATTTAATGCACTAGCTACGAGTAGTTCATTAAATTGTGTTCATAATATTGTAAATAGTTATATAAGCTACATTTAAAACTATGAACGAAGCTGTTGAAATAAGTCTGTCCTAGACTTTTATCTTATGATGGTAGCTTAGTTACTACAATATAGGTATTATTTGCTACATGAACATATTTAACAAGAAGGCTCACACACATCGTAAATTATGATAAGAAGTCGAAGTTGAATGAATGCCGACTCTAACGTCAAAATTCATTCAACTTCTTATCAGTTAACATTTGCAAAAATATCCTTTGAAACAATTTTAAAAGTTTATACGTTACCGAGCTAACGTTTTAATAATTTTCTAGTCCTACAAAGAACAACACCATTAAAAGTTCCGTCACGCGATATTAAGTCTCGTCACGCCACATCTTGCCAATCTGTACGCTGCCTTATCCTATACACACTATAAACAATTTATTGCATCGGTTTACGCACTTTGAGTGGCACGTGATTCTGTAAATGTTTATAGTAAAACTAGGTTTTCCTGTTGGTTAACCGAAGTTTAGTTTAACGGTTTTGACCGCATACGGTAGCAATCGTGAGATTCTTATGTGTATCAAACTTTCTTTGTGTAACGAAAACTATTATATAATAAATATGCTTACTGTTCGGAGTGCTAATGCCCGTTTTCACCAGCACTAAGTGGCGCTTGACGCTGAGAGTTGAAAATCCAACAGTTCACTTTTATTTAGGGACTCACTTAATTGTCGGTGAAAAAGACCTTGTTAACATTACTGCTATACTCAAACATTTTATCGAATACCTACAACTCCAAGATTTGTTTTTCGTTCTATAAGTATTCTAAAAGAAAACAATAACGATTCTTTACTTATTACAAAGATTATCTCTTTTTAAAACTCAGTCTCCAAACCAAAAGTCATTTAAGTCATATTATTACTCTTAAAAATTAAATTAATAATATATTTGTATCTTTCTTCCACAGATGTGACTAAACCCGACATGGCAGCCACAGACGGCCAAGTAGTGGCCGCAGCATCGCGCTGGAACGACGAAGGCAGCTACCTCCGCGAGTTCGCAGTCAAGAACCGCCTGCCAAGCGTCGCCAAAATCATTAAAGGACAGTATGGAGGACTTGGCGTCCCCACACTCCCAAGCCCAGGGCTACAGAGTACAGCCCTACTCGTATCTGCAGGAAAGAGAAAGAAAATCATCGCTCAAGCTATTAAACTTAAAGAAGGGAGACGAATGGTCAGTGTCGGCCCCAGAATAGCTATCCCAGAAACGTATAAGGGATATTTTGAGCTGCTAAGCGAAGAAGGTCGGGCAGTCAGGTGCATCGAGTCAGTATCAGAACTGTCTAGAAGGAAACTAGATGATGGCTGTCTTGTCAGAGAACCAGTCAGAGTTATTTGTGCTAAAACAGACTTAGATGGTAATGTCACAGCTGATGGAGCAAGAAATTTACCAGCTGGAGAGATAATCATGCCTAGAGGAGAAACATTCTTAGGAAAGAATAAGTATTTGAAATGTACAGATTCTAAAGGCGATATGGTTCTGTTAAGCCTGGATCAGAGAGGAAAGTTTTCAGCTGTCGCTAAAGAAGAGAATATAAGTGGAGTACATACAGCAAAGACTTTGTTGACTAAACGTTTGCCTATAACAGTGAGACTGGTTCACGGTACTCCGCCGAGAGGGCTCAAGAGTGCCAGCCATTTCGTTCCAGAATTAAGACTACTGTCAATGTTTGAAGAAGACCATGTCTTCGCTCTTCCTCTTCCTAAAGAAGGCAACGCGTTAGTAGCACTTCCTTTGGCAGCGCCACTCAAAATGCAAAGATGCAAAAATGAGGATCAAATAAAGAATTTCATGGAATTCTCTAGACTAGTGGAAAAGTGCAATCGTTTGTTAGTAGATGTTGTAGACAGAATACATGTATTAGACGGGAAGTTGGGCGACCCGAAGAGGCTTCTGAATGGGCCTCTACACGCGCCTCCGTTAGTCAAAACTGGATATTTCCTGCGACGTAGTGTCTCTTCAGATACAGCTAATCAGCACAAACACATGTCACGTCACAATCATATTTACAGCAGTCATCGAGACGAGAACAGTATTCCAGATGAATACGACGAAATAGACCAAATTTACGACTACGTTCGAGGCTTTGCTCCTCTCCCTAAGAATATTAAAGCTTCGTATTCAAACGAGCCAACTCCAAGACATGAATCGGCTCCTGCTTCCCCAGCCGCAACCCCTATCCACATGCCTCTTATCACAGAAATAAAGCCAGAACCACCGCCAATAGAAACTATTCCAACAAAGAAGCCATTGAACATCCAAAAAGCAGAAAAGAGAACTAGGAAAGCACCAGCACAAATAAAAGAAACTCCAGTCACAGTTTATAAAGAGAAATGTTCGATAGCACCAGCACCTAACCTACCTAAGCTATACATAAAAAACAGTGTGAATAACAATAAAAATAGAATGGTTTTCCGGCAGAAAAGTACTTCGCCGACAAAAGAGGCTCCTAGTCCAGTAGCTAGTCCGATTCGACCAATCAAAGGTGACTCTCCAATCTTTAATATTCGGTATAAGAGCTTATCAAATATCCACCAAGCTATGGAACTAGATGGTACTTTAGATTCCAGTCATTCGGGCGGGAGGACGTCGGGAGACTCAGGAAATGGTCCAAAGCTACCAGAGAAGAGGTCGAGGAAACTAAGCAGGCCGAAGTCGCTGACAAACCTGGTTTGGGAGCTGAAGGGGTGCCCTGATCCGGACAAACCTAAAACTAGAGTTAAGAATGAAGGCTACAAGAAGATTGGTAACAAATTGTCTTTGGGAGCTCAAAAGAGGGTGCCGACGTTGTACCTTTAAGTTTTGGTAAGTTTTACTTTATTCATTGTTGATATTTTTCTAACAACAGATTTTATTCCTGACTTTTTAATACCGACTATAATTGACGATGCTACCATTCCGTACCACATAATGAAAATCATATAAAACCTGAAAAAGATAAATCAAATATCTTGACGTATTGCAAGAGGTGATTGCCATGTGAAGTGTGGTACATTCGGCCATGACATGACTATTGTCTTCCCAGTCAATGTCCTAATGGCCAAGACACTGAAGAGACATAGAAAAACAGCACTCAATTAGATGGTTTTTTTCTCTGAATACCTAACAATCACAAGCTTGGATCATATCAGGACAACAGAACCTTTTGAGTTAGTGTAGTGTAAAAAGTGTAGAAATATTAGTGACAATGACACACATGAACAAAGTGTTTATAATATTATATCAGACTGAGAAAGAGGAACGGACTAGTGTACCGTACAATCAGCACTATTCTAAGTTTTAAAATAACTATCACGTAAAACATTTAGTTAGATTAAAATGGCTTATTAGTCTTATAGGCTAGATTGTAATTAATGATTAAGAACCTGGTTAATTTTAACAAAGGATAAAAAGAAAAAAAATCATATCAGATAAACTATTCATAACCGTTTGATACGCTTTCGTGCTGAATTGAACATCAATCAATGTTATCAAAAGAGTTCTCTAAAAGCTGTTCACAAAACCGAAACCCGAAAATTTTCTCAGTTTAAATCGAATAGACGACCGACATACTTCCGAAAGGTATCAGCTGTCGGGAGTACGACAAATTAGTAATTGAAAATGTGTCATTTACGATTTGACAACCTAACCAATGCTGCAATGGTTTTAAATCGCTATGCAGGGTTCCTTAATTATACCGTATATTCAAAGTATTTAGCATCTCATTAACAACAATACCCATAGTCATAATTATCGTGTTTTTAATTAAAGCATACAAACAAATTGTGAGTTTTGAAATACTTCTTAGTTTACGGCGAAGTAATTTAAGTTTACACAATATCGAAACTTTGACTATCGTATAGGCATGCAAGTCAAAGGACATGACCCCAAAGTGCAATGAATCTTTAATCTTTACTTTGGTGTGTGTTGTTAAATGAAATTCTAAATAGTAAATAAAGCCCTGTACCCTGTGTGTGGGGTGGTCCTGGATTTGATTCCCAGGTCTGGCAAAGTGTTATTAGGGTTTTCCACCAGGAATTTGTCAGTAGTAGCCCGGAATCTGGATTTGTGGCCGGTTGATGGCAATAGGCTCGCCCCCTATTATATGGGACTTAAACATAACTGGCGATATGTGGGTGTACCAAAAGGTACACCTCTGCCCAACCCTTCGAGGAAGGCGTGATGTTATATTAGTTTAAATAAAGTAGCTGTATTAAATATAGTAGCTGTATTAAATAAAGTAGCTGTATTAAATATAGTAGCTGTATTAAATAAAGTAGCTGTATTAAATAAAGTAGCTGTAGTAAATAAAGTAGCTGTATTAAATAAAGTAGCTGTATTAAATAAACTAGCTGTATTAAATAAACTAGCTGTATTAAATAAAGTAGCTGTATTAAAAAATCTAAATTAATTTTGTCAAGAAATTAGAACTTTGGGCCTAGGTTAGGCACAAAGGTTAGGTTAGGTTAGGTTCCTATATCAAACTGAGCATTATAAATGTTAAATCTACCACTCGTAACACTGCACTTCCAAAATGAATTTGTAAAGCCACTAGAGTCCGATTACAAACAGGTCTACGGCAAAACTGTGTTTACTGGTTAATAAATAAAATTAACCTTTTTTTTTAATTAAGGTTAGGATTGGGGGAAAAAAGGAACAAAAATATTGGATCTGTATTTTGAAAATCCATTGGTTTCGTGTAGTGGATGTGTACAACAAAGAATCAAACTCAAATAATTTATTTCAATTAAACCATTTACAGGCACTTTTGAATTGTCATATAGTCGAAAAGTTGAAGCTAGTTGCCCATTCCAAAACGTAGATCTTTATGGAGAAGAACGGGCAAGAAACTCCAAGGATACTCTTTTAAATACAGAAATTACAAAATCCTGGTTACATTATTCTTGTGGCTTCTATATGTGAGAACAATGTACAAAAAATAATCAAAACAATTCAAAATATAAGATTAAAAATAAGCCCTGGCAGATAAGAAATGACCAGTCTCAACTGACGGCGCCCGTTCACGAACATTACGCGTGGATCAGCACCATCCAGCTCATCCGTTTTGTAGGGAACCGAATGATCCAACACACTCGCCACCATCAGCGAGACATTTAAGTGAGCATGACATACTCTCAACTGCCATGCTCTTTCAAGTCAACATACATCTTAATAACATAATAAACGGGTTCATGGTACTCAGATTTACAACAAAAAAAAATGTTTATAAATTATTCAATCAGGATAAGTACCTATTTTTCTACAACTAAACCAAGCAAATAACACCACAAATCTTCCACACGACGACGCAGCAAATATGTAATCCTTTGACTTTACATGTAAAACAAGCATTTTCAATTCAATTACTCGATTCACGTACAAACATAGAATAGAATAGAATAGAATAGAATAGAATAGAATATTCTTTATTATGTACACCATAAAAAATACAGATAAAAATGTAGTCATATGCGATTTCTATCATAAATCGCTGGAGTTGGCAAATGTTTGGTAGCATCAAAATGTTGTAAGAACTTCGTGATATGCCAACTACAAAGTTTCCTATAAATTGTGAAAATGAAAACCTATGTTCTATTCAAATCCTTCTCTCCAATTGATGTAATTTCAACAAAAACAAATATCAACTTTATGATTGTGCAAATCAGGTTGATTTTAGAATACTGTTGAAAAAGTCATAAAAAGTTTAAGTTGTAGCGCAAACTGAACTTTATTTGTAGGTGTTAAAGTAAATTTTCCAAAAACACATATGTTTACATGTTCGGCGAACTAAACTGCGAACGGAGATTAGCTGCATCGGTATTAATTCTAGTATTTTGTAATTCTGAATTCTTGTAAGTTACTCGCAGTTCGATTGGTAATTAAGTAAATTGGTATATTGTAGTAATATGTTGTTTTCGATTACAATAATCACGATTGTAATTTGAATCCTCTTCTTTCCATAATGTTTCCGAACTATTACATCATTTGTTTAGTTTAGCGTATTTTCAAATTATTATCTTTAATTATTCGTTCACTAGTGGGTCTACCCCAGCTTCTTACGGGAGCAATGTACTGATATGGCGACATGTCAAAATAACATTTTTTTTGTGCTAAACCTAAGTTAATTCACATAAACCTTCCGAAATAGATTCTCTAAATGATGGTGAAAATCCCATCAAAATCCATTGTGTACTTAATTTAGAAAATCTAGGCGGTCACAAAGATTGTTTTGTACTATTCTAGATACAGAATGGTCAGGGTAGATAATTTGGAGAATAATCTTACGTAGATTATTTCTAGTTGTGTGTTGTTACTTCCAAAAACAACTTCAAAAATAAACTACCTAGTTCCAAAAAAAACACTACAAAGTGAAAAATATCTTTAATTTCGGAAGTTGGTGTCTTTGGTTTGTGTAAAAAGTTTTTATTTTTCACTTTTTTGTTGTGGTACCTACCCCACACAATTCGAATACCACTACCTGCTATTCAAATAACAGTGACAGGAACTTATCATATCATCCATAAAGACTAAGTGGGAAAAATACGTATTATTGAAGCTAACTCAAAAACAATCCAAGCAACACAACGTTAATAAAAGTTATAAGGTTACCTGAAACTAAGGTTGCCTGGAAGAGATCGCAGTAAGCGATAAGGCCGCCCATTGTATATTTTGTAGTGTATTACTTTTTATTTATGGAATGTATAATCTGGTGTACAATAAAGTATATATAAATAAATAAATATACGGGACCACCTCGAGAGCATTCCATTCAAACAAAAAAAAATATTTTTAAATTCGGTCCACAATTGACGGAGAAATCGGTAGACATACACGTACATTAAAAAAAAATACATACGCTACGAACATAGATTTTTGGAAGACGGTTAAAAATAGATACCTAGACGATATGTTTAACCAACATTGTATCACATTCCCGAGGCTGTGAAAATTGAGAAAATGAATTTTCCCTTTTGAGACCCTAGATCGATTTTTCACCTCCGTAAGCCCCTGTATTGCAAATTTCATATAAATCGTTAGAGCGTGAACGTGATCACAAATATATAGGGTCCCATTAAAATAGATGGACAAACTTTTAGAAATCATTCAGACCACCAGAATAAGGAAAATGTAAAAAAAAAAAGAAAAACGCATTAAATACTTACAAGAAAAATAAATCAGCCAACGAAAATACACAAAAAATGTCGGTTACCCAATGTCATTTACTATTTTAGGTCAAAATAAAATCACTTTAATCAGTGTTTTTTTTGCTTGGATATCTTTGGTTAGACGTACTGAACGCTGTGTTAAAATTTGTCCATCTATTTTAATGGGACCTTGTAAATATATATACAAATATTGCTCATAGAATAGTATAGAATTTCAGGTTTAAATCATTGTAGCCAATGAGCATTAAAATATTTTTTGAATACCAAACTGATAATAAAATGCATTGTCATTGAATATTTCGTATGAGAATACAATTAATTATTTTTAACTGTAAATTGAAATTGATTTCAATTAAAATTGGTACAAACAGACCATGAGAGGGGTTATAAAATGTTAGGTCATCTACAAAGGTCATTATTTTATAAATATCAGTGCATTTTTGCACAGGTAAGTATTGATTGATACTTTCTGAGTTTATCTTGGACATTACTGACATCGGTGAAGGAAAACATCGTGAGGAAACCTGGATTGAGCAAGCGTGGTGATCAATGCTCGTGCCTTCTCTGTATGAGAAGAGGCCTGTAGTGGGACAATAATAGGCTGGTATTATCGGTATTATTGAATGATAAGTTATTTTATCAAATAATCAATCAATAATTTATTTGCAATAAGTGTTGGTCTTATAGTCAGTAATAAGTTCCTAATACAAAATCAGATATTTGACATGCAAAACATTACAATGTTAATATAAATTAAATGCTAGAGTAAATATTTATGTCCAATGGCATGCTTTAATTATTTATATTATTTATTAATTTCACAATACATTAATTATTAATATTATCGTCACATTAATTTTAAATGAATTATTAACATGATTTATAAATTTATTTGTATATAAAATCGTTTTTCCATTCTCTGTCGTAGAGAATGTACTTATGACAAGTAAATCTAAAGGGATTGACTAATTCTTGTTACTTTTTATCAATAAAATTCCTAAGATATTCGTTCTCAACAACACAATTGACAATAGCCATAGTTCAATTGTTTTATTTAACCATTGTATTAAGGAATTCCTGTAATTATTAACTTTAAGATCTTTTAAGAAAAACAGAACAAATAAGGTCTTAGCATACATTATCAACTTGGAAAGGGATCGTCACCGTATCGCCGTGGTTCGTGAGCTTGTCCCGAGACGAGGCGATTACGTTACGATTCCGATTAGTGTGCGTTGCAGTAGGGAGTTTCATACAAAGAATACTGACTGGCTCGAGTTGATACAGTGACGATCCCATTTCAGGTTGATATGTGTGCTATTTCCTTTACTATAAAATCTGAAATACCATCTTAGCTTCTTGTTTGTATGGAATCACGTCAGTAAAAAGCAACTTCCTCTTGGACTAACAAGTAAAAAAAAATTGTGTACTTGTTTGATTCCAATATCTTTATTTGATAAAGATGACCTTATCACCTCCCCTCACCTCTGCCTAACCCTGCGAGAAATACGTGCGTGATGTTATGTGTGTTATCATAAATCATAATCACCCTATAATGTTTCCCACTGTTGGGACTCAGGCCTCCTCCCAGTGACAGGGAGTGGGCTGTAATCCACCACGCGGCCCAGTGCGGGAACGTTGGTAGATGTCACATGTCTTCGAATTTTTGGTTCTAGGACATGCCGGTTTCCTCATGAAGTTTTCCTTCACCGTTTTGAGAGTAGTGGTCATTAAATAATTTACACAAAGTAAAGCTTGTGTGTTATTAATACCAATACCAATATTATTAATTGGCTAACTGTGTGCTGAAAAGCTATTAGTTAGTATCTTGATTAGGTTTTTATTGTGAAGTTATTGACCGGATGACACCGCAGGATATTCTTAGCTCATCTATAGATTGGATTCAGACTGGTGTGATTAAATGGATGATTTATAGGTACTATAGATAGTTGCACTGTCCTGTGGTCACATGCGTAACTGCTAAGCGTTCGATTCCCAAGACGCGAAAAGTGTTGTTAGGTTTTCCATAAGGAATTTATCAGTGACAGCCCGGTGTTTGGAAGTTGGCCGTGTGATACCCCCGTGCCTCGGAAAGCACGTTAAGCCGTTGGTCCTGTGCCTGATCTCTCTCCGGTCGTGTCGGATTGCCGTCCCATCGGACTACGAGAGTGAGGGAAGAGAGAGTGCACCTGTGTCTGCGCACACACTTGTGCACTATAATATCTCCCGCGTAGATGGCTAGTCTCCTCTGAGATTAACTGCCATCATGGTCGAAATTCGGTCTGGAGGACAATTTTTGTAGATAGTTACTCTAATCTCTCTGAATTTACAAAGAAAAGGTATAGTAAACTATACCTTTTCTTTGTAAATTCAGGGAAATTCATTGTTTATCAAAACTGTGAACATAATATATTGTCCGTATATTCAATGACAGTCGCCATTCTTTGACAGTTGTATGAAATGGCTTTAATGCGGCAAATTGGCGTAGGGTGTCAATTTGTTTAAAAAATATTTTCGTTATATATGTCGCTCAGTGAATGTTGAACATGTAGGAAAGAAATTGGTGTGACGTTTTGGGGGCTGTCCTAAGTATTTCGAAAAGTAATGATTTTCAACCAAATTTTGTTTTTATCACGTTAGACATCGATAACCCATAAAGTCTACGGAGTTTCGCTTGTTAATTTAATTTGATCCTGTATTGTGGCTAACTAATAACAGCTGCACGGGCCGATCGATCAGGTTAAGTAAAGTTTGCCGCGGTTGGTCCGTGGATGGTTGACCATCTTTACATACCCCTCCGTGCCTCGGAAAGCACGCTATGCCGTTGCTCCCGGCTGTCATTTGTAGATCTTTGTCAGTTGTTACGGTTCGTCAGAAACCCGAAAATCTGACAATCAGTCTACCAAGGGGTATCGTGTTACCCAGTAACTGAGTTTTGGAGGTCAGATAGGCAGTGGCTCCATGTAAAATACTGGTGTTCCGCTGCATCCGGTTAGACTGGAAGCTAACCCCAACATAGTTGGGAAAAGGCTAGGCAGATGATGATGATATCGATTTCTGTATATTTGTCTATCATTGGCATTTTTCTCAGGACATAAAAATTATGACATAAAAATCCAAATGCAAATAGAAACACGCCATTCATAACATTATTGATAAAAAGCTTCTTGTTTGTAACCATTTCCTTCAACATAAACGTTCATCAAAAACACGATATTTGGTTACCCCGAAGGTCAAGGTCAGCCCTAATGTCGTCATTAATATGCCAACATTTACGCGACTAATTTCTCCGTAATTGAGCCCCACCTAATGACGGCACCGCCCTGTTTTGCCACGAACACCGCGCCCTAGGACATCATATTTTTCATTTCGTTAACTACCATAATGGAAATAATGGTTGGGGATTATTTTTAGATAGCACGATATTTTTTGCGCTGTTGTTATTTTTTGCAAAATTGCACATCGCAGCTAGTAATGTTTTTGTTATAGTGTTAAAAAGTTTATGGTCCAAAATTAGGTATAGGGTTTTTGTATGAAGTTTATATTGAACTCAAGTCAGGCAAATTTTGTTCTTATTGCTTTTTCCATTTGAAAATTCTCAGTAGCAGCTTGAGGGCCTAGACTAGTCTTCATTTTTGGTTCTAGGACGTCCCGTTTTCCTCACGATGTTTACCTTCACCGTTTTGGGAGCAGTGGTGATGAAATAATTTACACAAAGTAAAGCACCTTCCTGGGTTCGAACCTATGACCTACCTATTCGTAAGTCGCGTCCTTTACCACTACGCCGTCACTGCTGATGTTCTAATGGTAATCGCAAAACAGTTGAATCGGGATAGCTTCACATAACAGCGGAAAGGGACATACATCTCTGCTTATGTCTTCGAAGAATCTAAGTCAATCTGCCTAGCCTTATCCCAACTATGTATATTGGGGTCGGATTCCAGTCTAACCGGATGCAGCTGAATACCAGAATTTTACATGGAGCGACTGCCTATCTGACCTCCACCCCTTGGTAAGACTGGTTGTGAGACTTTCGAGCTTCTGATGACCTGTAAGGACTGCCAAAGATCCACGAATCACAGCCGGGACCTACGGCTTCACGTGCTTTCTGAGACACGGAGGAGTCTCACTATATTGTAAAGATGGTTACCTATCTAAGTCAAAGTCAAATCATTTATTTCAATTAGGCACATACAAGACACTTTTGAACGGCAAATTTACAAAAAAAATTATTGATTCTAGTCGCCCGCGCCCATTCTAAAAGGTAGTTTTCATATTGAGAAGAATGGGCAAGAAACTCCGCCATTACTCTTTTAAAATGTTTTACAATGTTCTTGTATACATTAATTATATAATCATATGTGAAGACGATGCACCTAGAATAAAACTAATAAACACATTAGGTAAAAAGACTTAAAAATTAAACAATGACAGATAAATTAATTATGTGATAGATACATGGTGCTCACATATTTACAAACATTGTAAAAGTATATGACATTCCTAAAATTTTAACAAGTAATACTAAGAAGTCAGAGTGTGAGTTCCATCCACGGACTAACCCCGGCAAGCGTAGATAACCTGATGGATAGACCCGTGCGGCTGTTATTACTTAGCCACGAGCTTCGAAGAATCCAAAAAATCTCTAAATAAACACATTTTAGAGGATTTAAAATTTTAAGCTATGTACTCGCACATAGCTTAAAATTTTAAATCCTCTAAAATGTGTTTATTTACTAATCTATGTAACCGTCGCGTCGCGTAATGTATACTAATTAGAAATAATTATTTCTCATATAAGTGAATGTAATTCTTTTTGAGAAATAAAATTCTTAAACCATAATAGAGAAGTCTAAAAGAAATATCTTGTATCCTTTTTCTTGGAAAGAAAATCTACATTTTACCAGTTTAGTCTTCCTCTAAGATAAGACATGGAATAAAAACTGGAAGGCTAGTTTTTTGCGATGGTCCGTACGAGTATTCAATGTAAGTCTATTCTATAAATAAGAGTTGAATTATGTATAGATGGACCTTAGAGATGGTTTACACTTTGACGCGAACGATTATTTAGTGGGGAATAGTGTGTGGGGGGATTTTCAAATTATCCACATATTATTATAACATCACGCCTTGATTTCTCGAAGGGTGTGGCAGAGGAGTACCTATAGTCCTCGTACACTCACATTTTGCTAGTTATGTTTAAGACCCATAATATAATTACGCCAAAAAAAAAACATGGCAGTGGCAGATATACTAGTAGCTCTGCTAACAGTAGACCTCGCAAGCACAATCTTTTTTGCAACAATTAATATATCGTACCACTAAATTTGATGAGCTATTCTGCTCATCACGTCGAAGATCTCACCAATTTTTTATGAGACCAACTTAAAGTACTACCTTTCAAATAAAAAAGAACCATCGAAATCGGATATCATTAAGGTGGAGATATTCAGAAGCCCCCTTTTTGCCCCTTTTGGAGGAAGGACCCCACCAAACAACAAAAATCCCCAACGACAAGAAAAACTATAAAATCGTAAAACGTGTATACCAAGTTTCGTCCAGATCGATTGTAAAATACGACCTGAGTACCAACAAACTGACAGAGGAAAGCAAATTTTGCCAGACTTGAAGCAGAAACGCTTCGCTCGCTCGATCAGTTATATCGAAAAAAATATTTGGACTTTCTCATCTCTCTCTCGATCATTAACCACGGTGAAAACAGAGGAATGAACACCAACGACCACGTGACCGCGTTTCCTCTTAAGCTTGGAGCTATCTCTGATACAGAGATTAATCCTTTTTCATGTGTACTTAATATCTCTAATTGAATTTAAATTACGTTTTTTTTTTGTTCTTTTAGAACTTTTTGTAACCCCTCAAAGTGATTGGCTGTCAATATTTATAAACTGTTGCTTGCTTTCAGATCTTTGAACTCATCAGAGTAATTAATTATATCAAATCAATTACTAAGTATGACGCTAGCATTTTTTGTATGATCTCTGACATGACAGATCACGTACTCATTAACATGTAATATTAATGAGTACATGATCTGTACTTGTTGTTATTAATTTTAAATAGGCTGAGGAACAAAAACGTTTGAGGTTGAGATCCCCTGAAAGACTTTATCAACATTTTCTAATCATAATTATTAATAGGGTAACTGTTATTGGGTTTTCCATCAGGAATCTCTCAGTCTTCTTCTTTTTCGTGTGGTTAGTGAAGTGACTAACCTGCTATCTAATTATGTAACATATTTTCGTAAACATTTAAGACTAATCTGTTTCATTTTGACAGTTCAACAACATTCATTGCGTTATTTACCTTGTTGAGCAGATTTTTTTTCGAATTTATGAAGCTATGGATTAGCAATCTGTTTCAAAACGATTCAGATTCTGATTGATCGTGTATTACGCAATTAGGGTAAAGGTGTCAGAGTTTTTATGCCGCTTCTGACTTGGCTTTACATGCTGTCGAGAAATATATCTCTCTAGCAGCGCCCCGCGGGTTCACCCGCATAAGTCTTGATCCCGTGGGAATATCGGGATAAAAAAAATCCTATGTGTTAATCCAGATTATAAACTAGCTGTTTGCCAAATTTCATCTAAATCCATTCTGTAGTTTTTGCGTGAAAGAGTAACAAACATCCATCCATACTCACAAACTTTCGCGTTTGTAATAATATTAGTAGGATAGGATTTCTCAGTAGCAGCTGCTAGTCTGGCTTTCTGCCCTGTTGACGGCAATAAGCTCGCCCCTATGGGATTCAAAACAAAACTGCCGAAATGTGGATGTACAATGTAGACGGCTTAATATGCTGTCGAGAAATATCTCTCATTTCTCAGTAGCAACCCCTAGTCTGGATTTGTGCCCGGTTGACGGCAATAGGCTCGCCCCCTATGGGATTCAAAACAAAACTGGCGAAATATGGGTGTACACTGTACTATAAGTACACCTCTGCCTAACTTCGGGGATGTATAATTATTTTTGTTTGCTTAAACAATCACAACACAATCTTGATTGCTCATTTATCAGACTTTAGAAATCATTCCTGGTTCAAAAGTTTTTAGAACTTTTTTTATATAAGATCTGGCGGAAGCCACATTTTTGAAATTCTTACATAAATGAAAACAAGCAAACATTTTTTAAGTTCATCTTTTTAGAATAATATTTATTATGTCGATTGAATGTATACCGCCCTTTACAGGACAAAACCCATCACTGCCCAGTTCTTAGAGTTCACTGAACACGCACAAAAAACGCTATAAAAACGCTTTTAAAGTTCAATATAAATAGAACCCTTTTAATATGTATTAGTATTGGATATCGCGCAGGTGTGCCAGTGGTTACTGAATTATTTAACGTGAGAATAAATATTTAATTTAAACTTAACGTTATGAAAGCTTTGAAAATTGTGGAAGATCTTTGTGTGGTGATGACATTAATTCCTCTGTATTTAAATTGTTTGCATTATAATTATGTATTAGTGTTTTAATAGACTAAACATATTCGCTCTGAAGTTAAGCTAAATTGTTTACCCTAAACTTTAAACTAAACAATATGTTCACTCTAAACTAGACATGTTCACTCTAAACTTTAGAATTAATAAAAATTTATAAACAACAGAAACAAAAAATACATAAATAAAATTACTGGGAATCTAAACGAAAGAGTGACTATATCGTGTAGATTTTCTACATTAATTTATGTACGGTATCTTCGGAGTTCCTCTTCGTAAATTGAAAACGTAGCTAATTTACAAGGAATAAGAAATTCAATTAGCTTTCACGACGAGTTTAAAAACTGGTCAAGAAACTTTTTATGAGTTCATGTGATTCAAGTAAAACGGCAATAGATAAACAGTTTAATTTATTAACTCTAAAGTCAGTCTCTTATGGGACATAAGTCACCAAGAAAAACACATTATAATATTTCTGTCCACAACTGCATCTATCTGAGACCAGTCTCCATAAACCTATTTCACACAGACATCTTTCACGATTACACCAAAAGATTACCACATACTAGGACAGCATAAAACTGCAGACATTTAAACTAAAAGCTGCCATCCATCACCCTACTCGCCTAACTTATCAAAAATAGCGTTAACATAACCATTTATGCCCAACCGAGGTACTAGGCGCACATAAAATTCAAGATGTACTAAGAATCCGATAGTATCGCTGTAAGCCAACAAAAATGTTCTAATCTCAGCTACAAATCGCATTATGCAAGACGATACGAGATGTGTCTTGAGATATTTGCCAAAGATTAGAAAAGAGCAGAAAATCCGTACAGGAAATAAAAGCTTGTTTTAGGACAAACAATTTAATAACTACTACTCATTTTTAAAAAGGTCTGGAAGTGCACTGCGGATGGGTCGCTTTGATGAACATTCTAGCTTTTGCCCGCGACCGTCTGCGTGGTTTTGGAAAAATAATATTGTATTGAATGATTTTTCACTACTGATGTCTTTACTATTGAACCATAAAAGAGCACATTTTCATTAAACTCACTTTTGTAATAATCATTTGGTGATGCAAAAGTTGCAAGCTTTTATTTAACTTAACTTTTTAAGTCAAGTATGTTAATGTCGAATCTTGCAAACTTAATTTGAACTACAACTATCAAGTTGAAATTGCGCTTCACAGTTTGAGCATCCAGTCTCACAATTTACATCGGAATTCCTTGTCGCATACTTAGCATAATTCTTTATTAATAATTATCTAGCAATGTAGGGAGTTGTCTTTCTGTACTCTTCTGCGATGTATCCTACAAGCGGTTCGCTTTAGATTTTCGGTCGGATTTTTTCATCTCTGCAGAGATAATACATTATGGGTGAAATAACTGCGCATTCTAATATGTACCGTAACTTTTTGACGGAAAGTCGTAAATCAGGACGTGATTTAGATATGTAGAGCAGTTGAATGACGTCGCATACTTGTGTATAAAAATGTATATTCCTGTGATATATTAGCCTGAAAATTTCCCGCCACAGGGCCGTGTTACCGATCCATCTTCTGATCGGCACATCGAACCAACTTTGATCACCACGGCTGCTAACTCAAACCTCAAAGCATTTATTTCGATTAAACCATCTATAGGCACGGAGTCGGTCAGTGAGACGAATGTAGTGTTGATGAGCCACTTTGTGATGGATCTCTGTTTTCTATTTCAAACCAAGTTCTCTCACAATCCTTTACTACTTATACTAAACAAATCTTGAAAAGGGTTTTTATAGATGACACTTTCTTGTTTAAATATACAATAAAACCTAATTAAATTTATTTTAGTTTTTTACAACAGTTTCCTCTTTTAAATTTATGTAAAACTTTATCATTTATTCTTCAACTACTCTTCGCAGATGTAACTTCTTGAACGCATTTTTTTGTTAGATTTAAAATAATAATAAAATACTTTGTAATCTGTATAATGTAAAGAGCCCAAACTCTAAACGTCAACGAATTATAACGTTGCTAAATTGAAGAGTATAGTTGAACTGTGACTTAAGATGACAACTGAAGATAATACGTTTAGTCCTCAGAGTAATAACTAAAGCAATTAATACTCTGATGTTTAGTCGGTTACTTGACAGCTGTCTCGTCACTTATAATACATTGTATATCATAAGTCAGTGATGTTTTAGAAAAATTAACGAGCTGGTCGGAACATAAGTGAATCTATTGCACCTTTGGCAGTCAGCTCCGTTCTCAGCCTTGCTGACTAGCTAATTAAACATGGTATGAATATTCTCGTATTGTTTGTGCCAATACGGAACAAGAATAATGAGTACATGTCAAGTTTTGAACCCATAACTTGGTGCTAGTCCAAAAACTTGAAAGTATATAAATTATACGATATACGATTACACTAGCTGCACCTCCGCATGCGTTGCAATGCCAGTTGTTTTTTTTTAAATAGATTTTTTGGGCCAGATACCCTCGCTGGCGTCCTCAGACCAAAGTTTAATCAAAATCGGTCCAGCCCTTTTGGAGTCCATAGAGAACAAACTAACAAACATTGAGTTGTTAGGTAACCATTAACCAGAAAGTGTTTAAGGGCTGTCCACATTGCACTGAGCTCGACCTTCAGCAACTCTAATCCATCTAAAACCAGCCTTATGAAGATCGTCGCTCCGCCTAGTCTGTATCCAGATAGATCTTTTTTTTATTTGTTTATTAATTCCTCTTTTCTCTCATTCCAGGTCCACGTTGTCTTGACGACAGGCGTGTGCGACCAAAATATTGCGACAAACGACAGCACGACTACGACATTAACCGTTACATTTGAATTCACGTCACACTTCGGCTAACTTCGGCAGCGTTCGGGAACGAGGCGGCGAGATTTAGAAACAGAGCGAGATGGAACCATTGAAAGTTATTTGGGAACATGATGGGAACTGCAATCCTAACATTATGTTTTTGCAGCGTTGTCAAAATCACAGTGAACTTTACTATCATTACAATAAGGCTAAGCATAAATATGCTGAGACGCAGGTGACGCAGCACAGCACAGTACAGATTTTGCAGGGTAGGGAAGGCGAGGCAGACATAGGCCGCGAGCGTAGCGTGAGGCAGCTACCTAACAAATTCACGTCCTAGTTAGTACAACCAATAGACGTGTGGTAAAAACACCACACACCAGTATTTATCTCTCCTTCTCCCTTTAATCCATCCAAAGGTTGTCTGTAAAAGATCGCTTTTAGCGATAAGACCGCCCATTGTGTCACCCTATGTAAAATGACTACATTTTTATCTGTATTTTTTATGGTGTACATAATAAAGAATATTCTATTCTATTCTAAAAACCTGCACGCGTCGCGCAGAAATCTGTGCCGGCACTACAACGAGACGCAGAGCAGGACAGACACACATGTGTGCGTGCCACGTGCCTGCGCTGCAGCGTACGCAGTTCTCAGTACGTTCATGTATGTATTACAAAATTCTGGTCTGCCCTGCGCTGCATGGACCTGCGTCAACTGCGTCTCAGCATACGCTTAGTGTTAGATTGCTGTTGGGTTACTGGTATAAGAGGTAATATTACTGTGCAAGGATAGGAACTGAGGCTGGGGATGACAGATGAAATTACCCTGACTATACAGCGTCAAATTAAATTATCTATCGAAACTCCGCAGACACGATGGGTATCGATATCTATATAATATACCCATCATGTCTGCGGAGTTTTGCTAGCTAGTTTTCAGCAGAGAAGAGCCGTTTTAAATAAAGGCAAATTTTTCTCTTACGTTTAAAACGTCTATTGGGGAATTTTGCTCCACTCCACCTCTGTAAAGAGTCAGCCTTTGTATTTAGATGGACTAGCCTTTGCTAGCAGCATCACCAGAATACACTTACGTAAATTAGCAGGTTACATTGTAACTGAGTGGAAAATGGTTTCTCTTAAAAAAGGGTATCAAGGGTTCCTTTAAAAATCATGTTTCAGTATTATAACTACTCTCATCCACTACGGATTACTAGCACCAGTGACTACAGGAGACGCAAAGAGTAAAACCAATTCTTTTATGGTTTTATTTTTTGTCAAATGAGGATGAGAGTAGTTCTAGCTACTATATAGACATAAGGGATATGTCACAACGAAGTTAACGAATAAATGCAGAAAAAACCTCTTTCGAACGATAAAAAATATTTTCAGATTTAAATAAGTTGTTAATTGTGTCTTGCTTATTTTGTAAAATTGTAAAACGAAGTGACGAAATGTAAAGTATAGGCATTAAAAATTGTAATTTTGTGGATATGGTAACATTTTTTCATAACAATTATTACATAAAGTGCAATTTTTCAGGCTTATTTTTGGAATACCCATACATTTTCTAAAAAGTCATGTAAATTACTTTTCTAAAGCACAACAAACAATATGAAAAGAAATGTTACCAGTTGTACAAAAATGTAAGAGAAATTAATAATTTTTATAACAAAAAAAGAACTTAATTTTGATCTCTTAATGAATAATTATTTATGAATGTAATGCCATATTAAAGTATAATACTTCATTGGTGTTCGTTATTAGATATAAGTTGGGTCTTTCATCATTAAATAATTTACTTACGGATATATATTCACCAACAGACAAATTGGTGAATAAAGTATGGAGCAGCTAAATCCCAAACAAAGGAACATGGTATAAGTTTGCGTTGCGCCATGACAATCAACGCCATCTAGGTATCTCGGTTGGAATTAAGTTACAAAGATGGCGGATTATTGAAATCATTCTAAATTCTGTGAAATATGATTTCTCCTGGAAATGTATTAGAAATACGAAATCTTGTCGGGATTAAAATAGAAGTTCGATGAAAGACCCTTATTTGGCTCATGATTATGAAAAATACCTAGTTATTTTAAAATAAATAGTATAATTCTGTGTGAGACAAACAGAAACAGAATTCGATGCAGAAAATCGTAATTTCAAATAATGCAAAAAAAATATTTACAATAAGTAGTTATGTCAAAAAATGGCAGTAATAAATTCTCGCGATGATTAAAACCATTTTCAATTTTGATGCGTGCCGGATGATTCAAATTATAAACCGGACGTACAAATTAAACTATAAATCAAAGTCATGAGCCTATTATAATAATTAGTTAAAGATTTCTCTACATTTAACGTTTTTAAAATTCCTTCTGTTGAATTGTTGATGCAAACCAAAAATGCGAGGTGCCTTAAAAAATGCTTTTTTCGAAAAAAATCTTTGTAATAATTAATGTTTTAGTATTAAGGGAAATAGTCACAAATATCTTCGATTTTTTAGGTTTTTTTAGTCTGTAAGTATCTACCGGTTATGCAATTCTTGGTATGCATTTATTAATTTTTTATAATTTTTACAGTCATAGTTGTCTAAATGCACTACGATTTTGCGTTTCAAATAATTGTGTGATTATTTATGTACTGTACATTAATATGCTATTTAAAAACACAATAAAAATTGTTGGTAAAGTTCATCAGGGATTTTAACATCCACTGTCAGGATTTATGGCGTAAGTTGACTTGCTGACAGTTTTACAAACTAAAACTGTCAAAAAGTCAAAGTCAACTTACGCAAATAAAAAACCTGTTAATGGAGATTCGCGTTATCCCTGAGGTTTGCTGAGTTTCAGAAACAAAAACGAAAGCCCGGTATTTTTCTAGTAAGAAACGGCTTGAATTTCGTTCTAAAACTTTCACATCATTTAAAACACTGAAACATTTTCATTCTGAATGAAAATTCTATCAGTATAATTATGATCTGTCAGTTTTGAAACTAGATTCATGCCTGAGTTTTAGTTTCAAATAGAGGGAGGGGGGGGCATAATTTGGCGTTATTAGTTACAGAAAGAAACCAGTTACTGGAAACGACTCAACATTAATTGAAACGCAAATGAAATCCTTTTAATTAACACACTGTAGTTTTGCTTTTATTTTCATAATTTATCGGTTGGCCCCGGTTTTTGATAGACCATTCAGTTTAATCAACTGTCAAATCACGTGTCAAGTAATTTGATTGGGTGTGGTCATTTGAGTCATCCAATCACAACAGATAACATGAGATGTTTAATACCTAGATATAAAGCCGCGTTTTCACTACCCTGCCGAGCGAATATTTAATTCAGAGCAAATATGTTTGCTGTTTTTCCGATGTTCGCTCAATACAGAAAACATCTGTTTTCACTACAACGAGAAAACGAATGCTCACTCGCCGTGACGTCGTTTTCACTGAAAGAATGAGCGAGCGATCATTCGTTCGCCGAGTCCAACCGATCATCACTAAACAAACAGGTTCGCTCGCTCAAGTGTTTTCATTTACCGCGCGAACAAACGCCTGCTCGCTCAAAACTGTTCAGAACGTTAAGTGAAAACAAAGCTTTAGAAATATAGCAATATATTATTGACCTGTATTTTGAAAGTTGCAACTTTCAAGATACAGGTCAATCAGGGATATGGTTTTTCGGCTCTGCACAATTTATTACTTACCCGTTTAAGTAATAAATTGTGCAGAGCCGAAAGACGATCCGAGAGGAGAGACGACATTTAAACACCTCAATTTTTTTATGAATATTAATTAGCCTTTTTTCTTCGCAATCAGAATTAAAACCGTAAATTTAGCCCTTCACATAATATTCTGTAATTCAGTCAAGAAAAGCTATGAAAATAAAAACAATCCCACAGCCCTTAGAATCTTAGTTAAGTATACATAATCTTTATGGATAAATCTCTCGGAATTTCGAAATCGATTTCGATATTTCGATACGATTTATCGATTATGAATTTTGTATTCCAAATAATTGTTCTTTGATAGTAAGCTAGGCCACCTTTAATGATTCCTAGGATATGTTTTATTATCTTTAGAATAAGTTTTCATTCAGTGTTATGGAAATATCAATTGATATTGTAATACTTTACGATAAATAAATGAAATGATATTTGAAAATAAGTTGTTTTTCTTTTCTGAGACACAATAATATGAACGTGAAGCCAGACAATAATATACCTGGACACCAACACGCGTAGCATGTCCACAATAGAAACGGGTTTTGTCTACGGAAGAATAGACAACATGACAGTTATACAATCACAATCTGTCATTTTTCTATTCTTCCGTCGACAAAACCCGTAGAAAACTCGTTTCTATGGCTGTCATCCTGTCATACTACGCATGCTGGACTGAAGACTGGAGATACATCCTAGTTCTAGAAGAACAGCATAAAAGTTTACACTTCTAATTCAAAAGTCATTTATTCAAACTAGGCTGAGAATCAGCACTTTTCGAACATCAAAATTACATAAGACAGTCCCCCAAAACGCCCACCCTTCACCACTTCCTAGTGCATTAGCTGGGAAGAAGAAGTGGCGCAACAAACTCCCCAGCAGCACAGCTGTCTGTTCAGTTAGAAGAACAAAAAAAAGATTCTATATAATAGTATTCAAAATAATTTACATTACGCAACACAAAACATAATTCAAATTATTAGCCATATGTTAGCTAGCACACGCCAATATACCAAACAAAATCATCGAGAACTATACTCAGGCCGAAATAAAAAAACTAAACGTAAACAGAATTTAATATCTAAATAAAAAAGCCTCCAGGCATAAAGGGCGTGCCCGCTTACATATAGTTGTAACTGGAAGTTATAAATGATAAACTAGGACCATCGAAGTAAAATAAATAAACAAAGAGTTAATTACTAATAACAGTAAATAATATGATCAATTGTCGAGGTCACTAGCTAACCACATATTGCAATACAACTCATAAAAAAACAGTGTGATGAGTAGATTTTGTCAAAAGCAAATTAAAGTTAAATTAAAATAACTTGACTTAAAAAGTCAAATAAAATAAACAATAATATAAACTCATATAACTTGTCAGTACGTAAGCTGGAGACACTTATAATAAGACTTTACTAAAAGGCTGAAATGGGGCAAAACACGCACTGTTACATTTTCTGCATTCATTATGTTTTTAATTCGAGACAACAGATGTCGCTGTCATAATAAAAAACAGTCTCTTATTTTTAAATTCCACTGCTAGACGGCGCTGTTTTGAATTTTCTGAACCGAATGACATTCAACCTACTTTGTGAATATCATTACTTTTCATCCATAGAGTACATCACAGAGTTAGCATACATGATAGCCAAGCCGTACTTTAGTTCTGACAAAACACACCAGATAGCGCTAGTTTTCGCTGTTGAGGCCACAGAACAGAAAAAACAGTAGAAATCGCATAGCGCTTCATTAGTATCGGAACCAGCGTACCCCAACTCACACAAATACAAGTTAATTGTATTTCGTAACACTAAGAAATCTTTGGTGTGATTGGTAGTTTAACATTGAATGAAAGTAGGAAATAATGTCAGTCGTCGCTTATTTGAAAATAAACCACAATTTATAGACGATAGAGTTGTTTATTGTCTACTCTTTTTACGTATTTATTACTTTTTCCGTTTAAAGCACACACTGAATAGTTTAATGAGCAAGTTACGCTACCCGCCGCTAGATGTCACTATATTAAATGCATTCAATTTAAATCTGTATCACGTTAAAAATAAGATCCATATTTACGTAACGAGGTCATTACTATTCGTCCTCCTCTAGGGATGTACCACTGTCGTTGACTTATTTATCGACATTCCTTTTTATTTTCAAACAAAATACAGTCAACAGCTAGAGTCGATAAATATTATTATGTTCGAAATCAAGTGTTAATGTTTTATTCTAATACATACGATTTATAGAAAGTATAATTAAGAATTGTTATGTTTAAACTACTGATCCGAATTTGAACATTACTACTTAACTTCGAATGAGAGTGTCTGGTCTGTACCTAGTGCAAAGGCAACTGATAGAAATCCAACGACTATGACGAAACACGAAGTTTGCCGAGGATCATTTAGAAAATAGTTGTACTGTACCTATTTATTTTTCACTTTGTCGAAACTTAGGTTATTACTAACTTAAGTTTCGACTAACTGAAAAATGATTATTGTATAAGTATATTGTAGATTTTGAAAGCGGGTTGAAAAGGATTCATGTCGTCGTTAAGACTTTAAGACCTTTTATGTGTCACTTTTGGCAAAATCACTTTTTACGCCAGCCGATCTAAATATGATGTTGATATAAATGTGATTCGCGGCCGTATCAAATATTAATTTATAGAATTATAATAAAAAAAATCACCAATACAAAAGAATTCCCTCTACGTTCATAAAATCCTATAATTATTGAATGACTACTTCATGAAATCATGACACTAGGATTATTCTAGCATAAGAATTGTTATTCTGTTTGTTGCTGATTCTAATGATTATAATTCTCTGAAGCCATATTTGTTACAGTCTCGAATCATATTTTTAATCAACATACAACCTGACACTGACTTACAAATTGCAAAAAACGTAAGGAAATTTGAATTTCGCGGGCTATCTTAGCACGTCCCCTTTAAAATATCGATAGCGCATTATCGATAACGGTAATCTCTAATTGAGTAGCTGACTGTGACATGTGCGTAGTTGGAATCTTCGCGAAGAATATGTTTGAGTTTAAAAGAAAGTAGACCTTAAAGTTAACAGTATAAAGTCCAGTTTTACTTGTCTAGTTTAATAAAATATTATTTTTCAAATTTTAATCGAAATAAAATCAATTAAGACTTACTGATGGTATGACATATCTCTATTTGATATATTTTTGGTTCTGTTATCGTGTTTACATTCTAAAACAGCACAATAGGGCATTTTTGTATATTTTTTTCAAGTTCTTTTCACCGAGACGGTTGTAACGAGACTGATTTGCGTGGTGTAGGCGCGGAAGCAGACATTGCGGATCTCCGCAAAACACGGGGTACGCGCGCCCCGCCTACTTGCGACTTCTACTGTTTTTTCTGTTCTGTGGTTGAGGCACAGTGGCTGAGTACGTGCTAAGCTACTAGTCACAGTTTCAATATTCGCACAAAACTAAATACAAAATATACAGGGTCAAATTAAATTAGCTAGCGAAACTCCGCAGACGTGATGGGTGCCGATAACTAAATATTATAAAACAAAAAAATAAATAATTTGTTGATTTTTTTTACAAGTCAACGACTTAAAAACATGTCAGTTTTTTAACATGTATACTCCACAGACATTAAGGGTATCAATATCTAAACACGATAAAACAAAAAAAACTTATTTTCTCAACTCATTTTTCGAGTAACTACACCACCAGCGGTCGTTGAACCCAAAAACACTACTGTGTGTTCTGGGCGGAGTCCTATTTTTGCAAATTGTGAGATTTTGCATTCAGTAAAACCTGACCTGACCTGGGCTACCATAGCTTGGTAAAATCCACAGAGTCAAATTAAAATTACTGAAAGACTACTACAAAACTTCACAGACATGACCGGTATCAGTCATGTCAAACATCATAAAATAAACTTTGTGTTACCACAGATTAATGCAGATGGAACACTCCGCAAACACATTTAAACAACAAGTGCGTGTCGGACCACGCACAATGAAGGGTTCCGTAGTTGGAATGAATTTATCCCAAAAACAAACTTAACATTGTAGTTGAAAAACATATTCTCCCATACGAAATGTATGGGAGATCATGTTTTTCAAACCGCAAATTTAAGTTGGTTGATTATTTCTCGTTAACCTGTACAGCCTACTTAGCTCTCATAGGTTTCCTTTTTATTTCGTTATATATACTACTGCTGTGAATTTTTTCATAAGTCCAAGTACAACCATTTAGCTAGAAGGTGGGGGGACTTGACTCTAACAAAAAAAAACAGTTAAAAGCTTAATATTTCGCAAACGGATCCCTGAATCCAAAAATGGTTTAGCCAAACTCACAATATTTTTGAAAGACCTTTCTAACGATACCCCACAACATGGGGTAGATGAGGAAAAGAAAACATCCCCACTTTACGTGTAGGGGAGGAACCATAAAAAAAAAAAACTTGATTTTATTTTACCACTTTGTCGGCATCATTAATATGTATAGGTACATATGCCAAATTACAGCTTTCTAATCCTAACCGTCTCTGAGCTAAGCCGCGGACAGACAGACGGACATGGCGAAACTATAAGGGTTCCTTGTTTACTACGGAACCCTAAAAATCGACTCTTGCTACCACACAATAAAGTGCAATTCTGGTCGCACAGCGATAATCACCTAGGAGTTGCCTCTCTTTCTATGGCGTAACTCTTAGATCTCCTTACTACGTTAAGCGTAATGCAGACCGGCGCGACAGGACTCTAAAAAAACAATTTCTAAGAAAACTTCCCGGTAGAACAATTACCGGTACCGCGTCGCGTGACGTGTCGCGCTAGCCTGCACAAGCTTTTTGAATTGGCCCAGCTAGACGCTTGTAGCTTCTTATCTAAACTGCGGAGTGTCCCATCTATATTCATCTGTGTTATTGCAAACTGATTAGCATGAAACACCGGACACAGTCGCCTTTATCCGCCACAATAATCCACGTATGAGGTCAAGGTTCCAATCAGTATTTATAAATAAAATTTCAAAGTGGCAACACTGACGCAATTTACTTTCAAATGGGGATTACTAACGTTAGTTTTTGACCTTCAGCTAAACAAAGTTTCGATATTTTTATTCCTATATTATCGTCAAAAGAAATGTTGAAATCACTTACGTTTCTAGGGTTCCGTACCCAAAGGGTGTCAACTCGACCCTATGGCTCTGCTGACCGTCAATCTGTCATAGGGCTATATCTTTTGAATCGTAATAAGAAGACACTTGAAAATTTCACGGCGTGTGTATAAAACAAAGTTAAAAATAAAAACAGTCACAAAAAACGGTGGTTTCGGCGTTTAAAAAAAGAATGTAGTGTTATTTTATGGTGATACGGAACCCTTCGCACGGCCGCTTTTTTTGCTAATCGATTGAGTGAGTAACCAATTTTGTTTGATTAAAATAATATATATAGACGGGGTTTTACGTTGTTATTGGCAAATATTTGATGATTCTGAAGATTCATAGAATACTTATTATGCCATCCAATGTTCAGTGCTCTACTGGTGTCAAGGTCGCTAGAATGAATTGCCATCATAGGGGAAATTCCAAATTATCAGAGGCCCCAGTATGTCTGTCCTGCTATCGTCATTTCTGAGTCACCTTTCACGATGTCCGATAAAAAAACTTTTTACAATAAAATAACAACCGACTTCCGAAAAAAAAACACTAGAAAGCTTAGAAAGTAAAAAATTACTTTAATTTCGGAAGTCGGTGGCAAAAACGAAAATTCTAAACCAAAGACACCGACTTCCGAAATTAAAGTAATTTTTCACTTTCTAAGCTTTCTAGTGTTTTTTTTTCGGAAGTCGGTTGTTATTTTTTTGTAAAAAAGTTTTTATTTTTCACTTTTTAGTTGTGGTACCTACAAACCCAAATTCGAATACCACTACCTGCTATGTAAATTACAGTCACAGGAAGTTATCGTCATAACATCAGCATACTAAGTGGGAAAAATACGTATTATTGAAGCTTACTCAAAAACTATCCAAGCAAAGTTAATAAAATTTACATGGGACCAATCCGAAAGTATACCATTTCAAACAAAAAAAGAATTATCAAAATCGGTCTACAAATGACGGACATACATAAAATAACAAAAAACAAAAAAACAAATACAACCTCCACACCGCGTCCGCGCATCCGCGTCGAACATATAACCTCCTCCATTTTGGAAGTCGGTTAAAAATGACCTGTAGGCCCATTATCCGCGATTCAAGAATAACAGGAAATACCGAGAAACAAGATCCTTATCTCCAACTCTATCGTTACCTTCGAAATTCAAATTTTCTTACGTTTTTTGAAATTTGTGTCAGGTTGTATCTTGATCAAAATATAATTCATGACTATAACTGATAAGTATTTATAGAATTATACTTACTCCTTCTCCGAGACATATTAACGAGTAGTAGCGCGGGATTGTACCAGCGCAATCACAATTTTTTTAAAGATAAAAAAAAATAAACTGTTCTCTCATTAGGTAACACTATAAGTACTGTCATTTCGTTTAAAGATAGTTATTTTAAACAACCCTATTTAGGGGAGAGCTTCATTAGGGATGGGTTGGGAGACCTGTCTCGGAGAAGGAGCTTCGTATAATTATGATAGAACTTCACTTAAGGTAAGTTCGTTTAATCACATAATTATACTTACTCCTTCTCCGAGACATATTAACGAGTAGATGTTTGAAGTCAGTCAGGGTTGTTTATGAGTTAATAAATACTGGTTGTAAAAATAGTAAGGTATTTATTAAATCACAGAATTTTGTATAACATTATCAATGTAGTAATGTAACAAATTAAAATAATTAATACAATTATGAGATCAACAAAATCAAGTCATATTATTCACGGTGTTACATATTACATCACTGAACGCAGTTGGCTCTTGAATCACCGGCCTGTTATAATGTCTAGCAAAGATGGCCGAGTTCTGAGACCACCCAGCTGTTCTTTGTATTTGGTCTATACTGATCCCAAATCTTTTAGCAGCTGATGTGGAAGCATGTCTGGTGCTGTGAGCTGTGAAAGTATTTACATCAATACCAGACTCATGTAAGGTTGTTTTAATCCAGCGGCTTATAGTTTGGGTTGAAGCACTATGATGTGGCTTTTTGAAGGATAGTATGAGCTTGTCAGTACTCATTCTCAGTGATTTAGTTCTATTGATATAGCCTTTTACAGCAGTGACTGGACAAATCTCAATTCTATTTTCAAAAGTTTTAAGGTGTAATAGTGGCTGAAGGCTTCCTGTTTTGGAGGTTTTTATTATGTCTGGAATATAAATCTGAATTCCATCATTCATGACTTTAATATTTTTAATATTGATTAAGGATAGAGTTTGTACTCTATGACCTGTGGTAAGGGCAAGAATAGTTACCATCTTTTTTGTTAGTTTTTCTAAACTTATGTCTTCATTGGGGTAAAGATTTGATAAATATGTTAATACAACTCCAGGGTCCCAAGTAAAATTATACTTTGGGGCAGGTGGTTTTGTACGGTATACTCCCCGCATGAATCGTTTAATCCTGTCGTCAGATCCAATTTTAGAACTAATTAACAGTGAAAGGGCTGATCTGGTAGTATTTATAGTACCATATGACGCTCCGGATTCAAAGGATTCACTTAAAAATTTCAGAATATAGGGAATGGAAGCTTCATAGGTGTCTATGTTACATTTCTTACAAAATAGCCACTAAGATTTCAAGGACGAGTCATACTGTTTTATGGAACTATTGGACAGTGAATTTAACATAATTTGAAGAGCTGAATTTGGTGTGCCTCTTCTTATGTATGCCTCGCTGAGAGCAGCCCTGCAGCCAGGGTAAGTTGTTGGTGAAGAGGGTGACTTCCTCTGTTGCCCTATCTGTCTTGAGTTTATGAAGACATTTTAATATTAGTGAGAATGGAGGGAATGCATAAAAGAAGTAATTAGACCTGTCTCGGAGAAGGAGCTTCGTATAATTATGATAGAACTTCACTTAAGGTAAGTTCGTTTAATCACATAATTATAATCATTGGAATCATTAACACATTTCTCTAAGTAGGTAAGGTTTTTTTATACTATATTTTTATACTGCGGAATCTCCAGATTGATCCCTGACCTACATTTTGTATTATGTAACTGAAAAGAAAACGTTCATTTAAAACAACAATTCACTTCCATAAATATAATTCTTTACAAATTGTTAACCTACCGACATTGAATAATAAACCCTATTAATGAACTACGAGTATCTAAGGTAAATAAAAATTAAGGCCACCTAGATGGCCCTCATCTCTCCTTCTTTGCTGTTCTAGTCTCTCTTCTTCGTTCCCATCAATTCCTAAACCCAGCCTTTCAATCAGCTTGTCCCCTTTGTCTCCATGTAATTCAATGAACTGTCTTCGCCTCTTCAAGGCCACATCAGGATCGAAAATATAGGATTTCTTTTCATGGATGACAGGATGACCAACGAGATTCGCTCGAATGAACCCAGCAATAGGCCCTGGAGGATTCTGTGCCTTTGCCTGTCGACAAAGCAGTAGCATGCTGAGTGACAGCTGAAAAATAACTGTCAAATTAAGAAATGGCGCGAACTATTGGCGGGATGTTTTGTGTGGCGTAAGTTTTGTTGTGCTTAAATTAAAGTTTATTTTTAATTCAAATTATAAGTTCGGTGTTATATTTACATCATACGTTCGGTTTCAATTTCAAAAATTACATAATGTATGTTGTATATTCATACATTTCACTGCATAAAACTGCCAGCAGAACAATGCTGAATATAAATTAGCTGTTGCAACGTGTCCGTCGCAAAAAGACCACCAAATGAGCATTCCGATGTCCCGTTAAAACCATCACTTAATTATTCTTTACGCGTTTTGCGTTTAATTAATTCGTATGAATATAACAATTAAATAATTACAATATTTTATAATGTTTCGGGCACTAGTATAGCTTGAAGTATTACTTGTTTTAGCTTACCATGTGACGATCACACTATAAAATTATAAAACAAAATATACAATGAATACAAAACAAGTAATAATAAACAGTATTTCATTCATCAAATCATTTGATATCTCCAAGGTTACAAAACGTTCTTCGCAATGTAATATTTTCCTACAAAAAAAAAAACACAAACCACATTATTTATGCACAACAAAACCTAAAAAAAAACAAAATAACTGGTTTCCCGCCAAAAAAACCTGTCAAAATCACTAAAACACGTTCGGATATTCACACGAAACGATACTCACTATAATTAGTTTATTCATTGTTTTTTTTATTTATTTTTATGACCAACTCGCAAGGCGCGCGATTGTATACTGGTGAAACAAGTTAAATCCAACTTTTACATATAAAGCAGTTCATGTTGCCCAACGCAGCATACTGGCGACGCTGATACCGTGTCCGTTACGTCATTGAGGGTTGAGTAACGAACCTTTTTTTGAGTAGGGTGTGACGAACTGTTGGTGGAACACGATCATATTGGTTATATTTTCGTGTTAGTACTCAGCAATGTGGGGGTGACTATCGAGATGACTGTCTGATTAAGTTGGAAATCGGAAATATGATGAAATTAAATATCGCTAATTAGTGAACTAAAATTTAAATAATGAATTGCAATTATAACACTGAATTTGATGTTGTAACCGTTTTAGTTATAAAAAAGGCATTTGGAAAGTTTTCAAATACTTTTTTTTCTAAAACTAAATGTTGAGTTTTCGATATTAATTATTGCTTTTCATAATCAATATTTTAGTTCACTATTTAGCTATATTTTATATATCCATACAGTAATATTGCCAAATTAATCAAAATATCGAAATATTTGACATCTATTTGCGACGTTGCCCACTTTCAGCATGCACGGTCTTAAGTACCTAATTTAGTGTAATTTACATAATTGCGAATTTAATGCAATGCGCTAATGGGATTCAAATTGCATTTTGAGACGTTCTTACAACATGCAGTTCGATTTATAATTCTCTAAACTTTCTGCTACTATAAATATCTATGTCCAAACAACTATTGCTTGTACCTATATCCATCAATGATGGCTAGAGACCATCATGACGATCTATGTGACGACAAAAACCTTTTGTTGTGGTTACGAACTTAAGAAGTGGTTTCCTCTATAATGATTTCTAAATAGAAATAAACAAAACACTGTGAATTGCGGTATTACGTGTAAAGTGATCAACCAACATGGAATCAAATGTGGTGCTGTTCCACAATCAATGGAGCACTTTTGTAACCGTGTCCAGCGACTCCGGTTGCATGTACGTTATAGGAACTGATGGACACTACTGAAGGTGCCAAACTCGGAGGCAAATTCTTGGCCGACTCTATTTAATTTTCCATCGACACGCTAAGAAGATCATAATTAATATTCCATATCGATGCATGCTGACAATTAGGCGTTTCACCCTATCTTAATTAGGTTCACGTCATATATTTTTTCTCGTACGATCATGCGATTCATTCATGATCATGAATAGAGGACTTATTTTCTCTTGTTTTTTTTATATCAAAAAATCTCTCATTTTGTGGCTCATGGGAGTATTCACATCTTATTGACGCTGAATCGGCTCGAGCCAATCACGTATCACAACACCTCGGTTACTTCGGCGATCGGAAATTCGGCACGATGCAAATTCATTTCCTCGAGTCCCGTCGTACGAACAGAAACGATGTGAATGACTTCTTCGCTCTTATTACAAGGACATAAAGCTCTTTTGACCTGCTCAAGCGGATTCCGCATCAATAAGTGTTGTCACTCTCCGTTTCGAACGTTTTAGTTTTCAACATATTTTCAAACATTACTTCTGATCGATTTTTTCTAAGTAAGCTGCCTATAATAATAAATTTAAATCTTTTATTGACTGTTGTAACGAGACTAGCCCCTGTATACGCAACCTACAGTGACCTTGAGTGGTTAACTTGCGTGTTCTGTACTGAGCTCACGCAACGCGTCGTATGTCCAGCCAGTAATAGGAACGCTAGAACGTAATCAAGGAACGCTGTCCCAAATTAGACGCATTATTAATTTATTACACATAAAACAAAAGGTATTTTAATAAAACACGTATACCAAAAGATCAATAATAAAATATCTTTAAAATGGTGAAGGTTTCCGAAAAATACGCTTGATAGATTTTGCGTGATTCTCAGGGTACTCCCTTTCTTCTCCTAAAGTTGTTTGTCCGAAAATCATTATCCATAACACCTTTGCTATAAACTTCAGTAACCATAATGTTCAAACATTCGAAATTTTGTTTTACATAATTATCTTTACTTCTAAAACTATACTGTCCTAATATCAAGTACTATAATAATTGAATCTCCTAATTTTGCATTACATAAAGTCATATGTCCTAATAATATATAATGTGATGTGTATAATGTGTATCCGAATGTTCATTTATAATAAAATTGTTAGTCCTAAAAAAAATAGGTTTTAGTGACAGAAACGAATCGCTGTAAATCCGACTCCACGCAGTCTTGTCTGCCCTACCCCTAGAGTGTAGTTTAAAATCGCGTAGGCTCGGGCCGCCTATCGATAAGCTCGCATGGGACCGCCGGAGCCCAGCAGCGCCGGAGCCGTGACAGAAACCATGCCTGCTGGATGTTGCATGCTCGCTTGCATGCTGCACGCTTGCTTGCATGCTCGCTTGCATGCTCGCTTGCATGCTACATGCTTGCTTGCTCGTTGCATGCTGCATGCTTGCTGCATGCATGGTGTATGCATGTGTGCATGCTTACAGGGAAATAAAAAATATGAATGTTAATATTGTTTAATGAACTACAATTTGTTTAAAAAATATTATTAGGATATATAAACGTTAAATAATTTGAATTTAGAACTTTAAACTTTTATTGTAAACCGTTTTATGACTTTTGTATATTATTGATTGTAATATTTATGACAAACAAATTTAGGGCATATTGTATTTAGGGATTTAAATTTTATGGCATGTGATATTATGTGACATTAAGTTCAGGCAAGTTATCATTCGGACAAATGATGATTAGGAGAAAAAAAATTATGGCACTTTAGATTATGGATAAAAAGTTAGGGAACACAATAGAGAACCGATTCTCAGTTTTTTATCCTCGTTAGACATAACTTTACAAATTAATTTCACTATGTAACATAAACATAATCTAAAATATTCTTACAGTAAGTTATTAAGAAAATGCTCTTATTTAAGATCCTTATTTTTTTTTTTCAAATCATTAACACTACTCGTTTAGACGTGATCTTCAGTATAAAATCATTAAAAGTCGGTTATCGTCGCCTTAAGCATAATATGAACTTCATAGTATTGCATCACAAGTCTATATGGTGTTGCTCAGTTATAATGTCCTTATAGCTGAACTTTGACCGCTCACGTTATGTGGATGCAATAGCTAAAGAACATTATAATGACAACAGGTGGTATTCTATGGTTTCTCATTGACCCCATGGTATAGTCGTGTCAAGTGTTGTCTTTACTTTGAGATAGGCAGAGATAACAATTATAACAATGGAGAGAGATGTTACTATCCTATCCCGATATACCTACCAAAATTTAAAACCCCTACTGATAGTAGGTGGCCACGGCAATCGCGGGATCAGTGGCGTTTTTTATGTCCTCAGGAGTGCAAGTGTATGTACTCTTTGGACACTCCAACATGGTACTGACCTACTTGGTTTACTGGGTCCAACTCATTTAACAATGTATTTTGTTTTATATTGTATTTACCATCGACTCAAAAAGAAGAAACCCATGATAGTTCATTTGGCAAGATACAAACTATTCTTATTTAAGTATAATAATTACCACGAAACAGGAAGTTTAAAAAAAAACTAAAAACAATTACCGTTGAAATAATCTTGTTTGATAATTTCCTCAAAATCATTGTGCAGAATCATGAAGACTATAAGAACGTTTCTTGCCTATTGAATCCGACTTAGAATGTGCTTAGAACAAGATCTTTAACAGTCTCAAAACACCAAGGAGTTCAAAATAAAAATATCCCATCCAGTTTTCCCGCGTTTCCCAACCACTGTTTTACCGACACCATTTTGACGTCTAGCCGAGCCGCCCGCCGGGAAAAATCAATAATTTCAACAACACAGTGACGTTTTTCTTCGCCTTGTTATAAGTGAAAGAATTATTTATTTATAACAAAATGATGCAAGAATACGACGACGACTTCTTCTTTGAAGAGGATAAGATGTGTGTATAGTGTTTTTTTTTTGTTAAAATGATTGTTTTTGACGTGCTTTTCAACGAGCCCTAAACTGTTGAACAAGTTCTTGCGAAGACCGAGAAGTGACTTCATGAGGTCTTGTTGTGTATTTTAATTGAACAAGGGGCTTCAGCATATAAGTCGTATTCCATTTTTACACGCATTTACCGTTATTAAAATCACTAGGTATCTAAAAAAAGTAAAAAATATTTTGTATGCTCCAGACTCAGACCAAATGTCTGCGGCACGACCTATGTTTTTTTCTGTACCCATTCAAGATCTAAAATTTGTATGGCCTTTTTTTGAGGAAATATAATCTTTGTTTATATCATCCACCCTTTCGCTATTGTTTACTCTTCTAGAGAAAATTGGCCGCATTGTTTTTATAAGTGAAAATCATTCTCCATCTTTCTTAATTAGCATGTTACGGCACTGTTATGAAAGATAGAAATGAAAAAAAAAGGCAAAGTCAAGTTCTAGTTTACAAATTGTATCATTAAAAGCAACCAACCCTATTACAGCGCGTTGGAAAAATTCGCAATTCGAACCGATTTATTTTTTCTTTTTAGACCCCTAATTGAAAATTACGTAAAATAGGGATAACAATCAAAGGATGCCCATCGCCCCGCCTTTTACCCAAAACGCAATTCACAGCTAACCACAGACTAACTACACAGTCTGTGTTTTGCCCGTATCGCAATATCCTCGCTTATCTATAACTTCCTCTTTTGCAGCATATTATCAATATCAGTTGTTTGAACGACTACAACGTTTGTGTTTTAAGTTTTTATTGATTTTTGTGACAATGTGGCAACAAAACAGTCAATTTTATATTTTTAATGATACGAGGATCTACCCCCAGCTTCAAGCGAGCATTATGACTAATTTGTTTGAAGATAAAATGTGTGTATTTTTTTTCGTTTTTATTTGGTGATGGTTGACTCATATTGAATGTGTTTTGATATCCATCGATGAATCAGTGAAAGCTTGTTCAAAATATTTTGTTCAAAAGGAGAAATGGATGTAGAAATGCGTTCCATATGGGTAAATGTCTGTAGTGCACACAAAAGCCATTGATGACGTCTTTTGATTTTCATTGATGGATTAGTATGTTGTTTTTTATTTTTTTAAACAAAATTGCTGATTGATTGGATGTTTACTTTCCCGTTGGCATGGTTTTTGTATTGCAGAGCTGTATCTTTCCATGTATTTTTTTCAGTTAGTTTGTTTTGGATGAATCTACTAATTTTATCGTGAATTATTTATATTTATAGCATAATTTTATAACGTCTTCTGAAATATAAATAATTTAAAAAATATCGGGAATTTGCAAAAATAGGCGTGCACTACGTATTGATTACTCCGCGATTCCAGTTGTCTAAGGATAGTCGAAGTAAAAGGTTTTATTGTTTTTATTTTCTTATTTTTGTTTAGCAAACCAAACGGAAATGTTTCCAATTTGTTACTGCCAATCGAGGAAACGTGAGTTTAATTAAATCACTTTGTTATTTTCTTTATTATTATTTCTTTATTTATTCTTTATATTTTCTAACTTAGTGCTGCTTCCGTTACGGTTCAAGAAATAAAGAAGGATATTTCTGAAATCAAGATATTTGAAGAGTAAGTATGTTTTCATCTTTTATTCACTGTACGAGTCACGATGCACCTTTATTAATATATTGTTTTAATATTCAGACCACCAAAAGAAGAAACTCTAGATGCAGATACAGAATGCATTTTCAACGATTTACGATTCGAAAGATATACAATACAACATCAAGATCTTTTGTGAGTTATAAATAAGTAATAAATATCCGTCTAATTAATATTTAAGAAACTTTAACTTTGTTTAGACACACGCAATTTTAACAAACAAACAGATTTTAATGTACATAATGTGAATACTCCCAAGTAATCTACCAGCAAGACCACAATAGAAACTGGTTTTGTCGACGGAAGAATAGACAAAATGACAGATAAACAATCACAATCTGTCATTTTATCTATTCTTCCGTCGACAAAACCCGTAGAAAACTAGTTTCTATGGTTGTCACGCTATACGTGCTGATATCGCAACAGAACATATAATTGTTTATTCTTTGGATATACAATTAATTACTCTGCTATTTTCCATAGATTCATAATACATATTCTCGTCTGATTTAATAATCCGCAAATGCACCACAATAAATAATTACATGATACTGCACCATAAAATCACGCTCTAAGTATATAAGTGCTCTTTGTTCAGTAATTCTCACGCTAATATAAGTAACAATACCAGACATACATACAGCTAAACACATTAACCCTTCTTTAAAGTATGCTAGTCGGCAAAACACACTGTTTTTTTTTCAGCCGTATGATATGACTAAATAGTTTGCTAGAAGACTAATGTATCCAATATGCTCGGACTAATGTGTGTAATATGCTCTGATTAATGTGTGCTGTATGCTCTTGAAGATGCTTATTTTTTTAACGATTTTGTCTATTGATCTAAGAACTAATCAAAGATATTTTTAGCATAGGTTATGTTGCTATTTTGAGGCCCACTTGCACCAAGTCATTAAGTCATCATTCGGTCTTAGTCATTTTCAAACGATTGACGGAAACAGAACAATGTTTTAAATAGGGATGTAGAATGGAAAAAAAAAGATTAAGTCCGTCAATCAGATAATAAAAAAATATTAGACACGTATTTTTTGCTATAACATATAATATAATGGTTTAGATAAAAACGCATTAAAGTTGGGGAGTGGGGGCTGGCTACATCACAAGTCACTATAAAATGTACATTTTCACTCAGTGAGTTTTCACTCATCATGAGTGACGTCATGCCACATTTTCACTCAATGTATTTAATTGCCGTAATGTTTTGACTACGTAAAAAAAGAAAAAATACGTTTACATTTTTTTTAATAATCTACCTTACAGACATTAAAAAATAATTGTCAACTCCCATTGTACTTTAGTGCTAAATGTATTTTTTTATTTGATTTGATTTGTGATGCAAGCGGGCCTAATATGCGGGCCCTATTTATTGTATGCTAATAATAAAACGTTATAAACGCACCTGTTATTTTATTTCTCCTTAAACCCTTTAATCGTATTAGAACCGTCTGGCTAAATCAAAACACGTAGGTAAGTTTAGGCATGTATGCTATATCTACTCTTTTTACCCCATTTACACTCAGCTCACTTCCACAGCAGTGAGCAGGGAAGTAGGCAGGGAAGTGAGCAGGACGAGAATGTACAAACACGATACTTCTCTCGATCCTGCTACAGTTCACGTCAAATAACTTTGCCGCTCTGAAGTAGGCTACAAATGACTGCGCAGTAGTCAATCTTCCATATACAAAAACAGTGGCGCGCATGCCAGCGCGCATCCTGCCCCGACCCATCACCATGCTCGGCAAGCCGATCCCTTGGGAGAAGCAAGCCAAGTATCTAGGTGTTTTCGACCAACATCTCACCTTCGCTGAGTACATAAAGCAAGCCCGCGCGCGGGCCGCTTTCGCTCTCGGAAGACCCCCACTCCATTCTGAATGCACGTAGCAAATTGTCACTTAGTGCAAATTGTGAATCTACACAACGTGCATTCGCCCCATCATGACCTATGCGGGCGCCGGCTTTGCATAAGCTAAGCCCCGGTAAATTCATAGATTGCAGGTGACGCAGAACAGATTCCTTAAAAAGGCCGCGGGAGCCCCTTGGTTCTGTAGGAACTCCCCACAATCCAGTTCCACAATCAGTTTCTCAAACGCAATAAATCGTGGTATTCAAGCCATTATGACGTGTATTCATTCCATTTCACATTTCCATTCTTTGATTCCGCCGCCACCCATCGCAACCCTCTGGTTGTCGAGGCCGTCAGTTATATCCCAAGTCAAATTAGTAAGATCCGCCGCCCGAGGCAAATTCTTTCCGACCCAGACAACCCCATAACCCTCCTCCAGGAGAGCAATAGGGAAACTAGTACAGTGAGAAAACACACACCGACACACTTTCCGACCTCGCCGCAGAGGTCCGCGATCGCGACCCTCCCGAGTAAATGATACTCCCCCGACCCTTGCTCGACGATGCGGCAGCCCGCGTCGATGCTGAGCCTGTAGCTTTAAATTCTCCGATTAATAATGATATACCCTTGATCCAGCCTGTCCCATCTTGCTATCCAGCAAGATGGACGACGCCCTAAGCCGAGGTTCGTACCCCACAGGGGGTGCCCTTAGCGAGCGTTCGCCTCGTTTTAATTAGCATAGTTTTGAGTTTTGCCCCAGGCTTTGAGTGTAGAAGCTTAAGGCAGCCACAGGAGTGACTGGTTAAGTACTCATGACCTCAGAGCTCAGCTACGAGATGCCTTACATAAAAAAAGCGCATGCGCAACCTAACTTCAGAGCGGCAAAGTTATTTGACGTGAACTGTAAAGCAGTATTTAGGGAATTATTGCCGGCAGCGCGAGGAGCGGTGGCAGGGGCTGAATGTAAATGAGGCATTAAACTAATAAATAATTGGCATAACCCACCTGTAGCGTTCTCACTACTGGAACACAGGCCTCCTCTCTGTGAGAGGGAAGAGTGAGAGGTGAGAGGGAATGGGCCACCACACGGGCCTAGTACGGGTTGGTGAATGTCACAAGTCTTCGAATAATAATAAATACTTACTCTGTGATAAATTTTCAGGGGTATGACGGTAACATCAGGGAGCGTGGTGCTAAGCAAAGACGAGAAAAATCT
This sequence comes from Agrochola macilenta, assembly GCA_916701695.1. Lineage (NCBI taxonomy): Eukaryota > Metazoa > Arthropoda > Insecta > Lepidoptera > Noctuidae > Agrochola > Agrochola macilenta. The sequence continues at coordinate 3,291,147 of OU753576.1, forward strand.
GATAGGGATCAGCATCGGTGGAGGGGCACCGCTTTGTCCTTGCTTGTATATCGTACAGGTAATATTGACCAATCAATCTGCCTAGCCTTTTTCAAACATGTTGGGGTCGGCTTCCGGTCTAACCGGATGCAGCTGAACACCAGTATTTTACATGGAGCGACTGCCTAACTTGCCTACACAATACAGTTACTGGGTACCCCTTGGTAAAATACAGCAGGTAATATTGACACTTTGTTACATAATATATTATAGTTTCTCCATCTAGGAAGTTCCTTTTCATCATCATCTGAGGCTTTACAGCCGTGGTGGGCCTTTGCCTAGTGAAGTATATTTCTCCAACGTGACCTATTTCCGGCTTTTTCTCTCTGTTTCTCACTCCAACAGTTCTTAAGCCTTGGTCTTCGCCAACAAACCATCTGAGCTTAAGCCGCCCTCGACTTCTGCGGCCATCCGGTTTACTATCCAGTTAACGTTTGGGTGCTCTCGTCCATTCTTGCGAAATGTCCTGCCCATCGAAGGCGTCCATTTTGATAGTTTTTATTACATTAGGCTCGTCATACATCTCGTAGAGCTCATGGTTGTACCGCGTTCGCCATTGCTAGTTTTCCAGCACTGCACCGAGTATGCGCCTGAGGATTTTCCGTTCGAATACTAACAAAGAGAATTTCCTTTTGTCCAGCTTAAATTCAGGGAGACGGTGAAGAGAAGACCATAATTATATTTGGAAGTTGTATTTTATCGTTAAACCTTTAAATATCCTCAGCGGTTTTAGCCTGATTTTCTCCCACTGCACCAAAACGTAGCATTTGAAACTAGCGCTGGTGTATGTCACATACTCACATTAACACGTCGTTAACGCTGTGCTAGCGTCACGTGAACATTGTTGTATTATAAACTAGCTTTTGCCCGCGGCTTAACCAGCGTGCATGTCGGAAATTATCCAACGGGAACGTATTACCGGGATAAAAATGATCTGCCCGTGTGCCAAATTTCATCCAACTCCGTTCAGCCGTCTCGGCGTGAAAGCGTCACAAATAAACAAACTCACTTTCGCATTTATAATATTAATTAGGATTTGAAAGAAACGTCGTATTGATGAGCATTTCGCTTACCTAATTTGAAAGGTGTCTCCGTTACTCCCGTGGATGTGGGTAAATCTAGAGACCGTTTTATTGTCATTACCGACGATAACTTCGTAGTTTTAAAAAAATGTTTCTCTTTTCCAGATCTTCGACAACACACCAGCTTCAAAAGATGGTACACTACAAAGTGGGGATGAGTTGGTCGGAGTTAACGGACAATCTGTGAAGGGGAAGACTAAAGTCGAAGTGGCCAAGATGATACAGTCTGCTAAGGTAGGTACTAACGATTTTCACTTAACTGATATTGATCAAATTCAAATACAAATTCAAAATATTTTATTTTATATAAACCCTATACAAGGGCACTTATGAAACGTCAGAAGCTAGGTGCACGGTTCCAATTGGTCCTTTCCTATGGAGAGAGCCGGCAAGAAACTCCACGGTTACTCTTTTAAAAATAATTGGCATTTACAATATTTTCAAATAACAGGGTTAATTTAGGATCAAGTATAAATACGGAAGTAAAAATCAAGAGTTGTCAGAACGAAAATGAATGTATTCTCACTATTTGGCTATTTTGATAACATTTAGAAAGTACTTAGATGGTTTTACTCCAGAAATGGCTTTTGGCTTCGCAAGACAAATCGCAGGGCACAGTTCAAAATGAAACACAACAAAACCCTTTTTTAAATAACTCACGAATTAGAAATTGGGGCAATCTGGGGAGACAGCCCTGCCTTGGTTACTAATGGACTAATGGATAGTCCATAAATAATTTTTAGTGTCTATATCCGTATACCTACAACAACAAAAAATAACTGACTTCCAAAAAAAACACTACAATGTGAAAAATAAATTTAATTTCGGTAGTCGGTGGCAAAAAACGTAAAATTCTAAACCAAAGACACCGACTTCCGCAATCAAAGTTATTTTTATTTTTTTTGTTGTGGTACCTACCCCACCCAAATTCGAATACCACTCACTACCTGCTATGTAAATAACAGTGACAGGAAGTTACGAGTATTATAACATCATCCACATAGGCTAAGTGTGAAAAATACGTACCTATTTATTGAAGCTAACTCAAAAACTACAGAAGCAAAGTTAATAAAATTTCTAAGTGACCACCGCGCAAGCTTCCTCAACCAAATAAAATTTCGAATTTTCATAATCGGTCCTCATCTAACGAAAAAGTAGATGGACATAAATAAATAAAAAAACTTGCAGACGAACATAGAACCTCCTCCTTTTTGGAAGTTGGTTAAAATGTCCAACTCTTTCTCCTCTCCAGGACGAAGTAACAATAAACTACAACAAACTGCACGCCGATCCGAAGCAAGGCAAGTCCCTAGACATTATAATGAAGAAGATGAAGCACCGACTCGTGGAGAACATGTCGTCTGGAGCAGCTGATGCTCTAGGACTCTCCAGAGCTATACTGTGCAATGACACCTTGGTTGCTAAGCTGAACGAACTGAGGGAGACTGAGACAACTTATAAGAGATTGGTGGAGAATGCTAAGAGGTAATGATTCGTTTCTGTGTAATTTAATTATACAGAATTATTGTCACACTTGTTTGTTGTGCGATTTAAAACAGGTTCAGGTTTCCTCGTGTATTTTTTACCGTCGAAGATCAGCGTTGTCTTTAAAGAGGAGGGTCAGGCAAAGCTTTACAGGTGACGCAACCCTCGCTGACGGTTCAGCGAGGGTTGCGTCACCTGTACCAGCAGACTGTCTGTTGAATATTTTCAATAGCACTTGTAGGTACGGAATTGTGCTAAAGAAGGTTTTAATCAGAAAAATAAAAGTTGTATGTACAAAGTAAGCTTCTTCAACACTTTTGTAACACTCACTGCAAGAGGCTTAGGCAATAGGCATACTATTTTAGGGGTATGAGCATAGATATAAGAAAGAAGGAGATATGCCCGGTAGTTGAAAATGTATCGAAACCCAAGGTCTTCTATCTATCCCTACTCTCTAGCCTGCGATCACACATGGGATCAGTAAACCCAATAAATACGAGGCCCCGCTCACACTTGCAATTTACAAATCAGAACGTACTACATAATCAATTATAAACCTTATCCCATCAAACACAGCGTGCATTTACCATGCACCGTACAACTCACCCACACGAAAACATCGTTCGCTATCGTTGTGCTGTGCAAAAGCCATTTATTTTACATATACGCTAGTGATTGACTAAATCGGAAACTTATCGATTCTCCCATTTATATTTGTATTAAAATTTTTGGAAGTTGCTGAAAAAATTATAAATAAAAAACGATATACATATAATAAGATGATATAAATAAACAATAAGTAAGTAAAAAAAAGAAATATTAAGTAAACCAAAAAAATAACAACATTATGAGAAAATCTAAATGAGTATAAAACAAGATTTCACATCGGTCTTCCAATCAGGCTATAACTGTTGACAAATTGAAGAATAAACTTTAATAGTAATATAAATTCATACGACAATCGACATTATTGTCGATAGCCTACGTTAGTGGATCTGCACAACCACATCACTAATCCGTCACAAGACGCTGCGGCCGTACTAACGATGCAACCGCTTAAAGTAAATATCGTTTTGTAATTTTTACATTGCTTGTCCAGTTACTTAGCGACATACTTTGGTAGTGGTAAAGAAGCAATGTATTTACTACAATAAAAGTACAGTCGCTGTGATATATGAAAACAAAAATAACGTAGTAAAGGCAAGAAATATTTTACGATTTGTTGTTTTTCATGATTTTCAACACAAATATAGCAAAATACTTGTGCTGATTTATGAAAAGTGGTTCTACGATTTATAAAGTTTATAGTTTAGCTTCGATTTTTACAAGAAACCACTGAACAACACGGTATTCTTAAATGTTATCACGATCGCGCTCGAAAGCGCACTAGTTAGCGGAGACGGCCATTTGCCTGAGGCATGAGCATTGTGATCAAGACGCGCGGACACAGACACGCCCCCATACCACTTCTCCTGTTATTTATATTTCTATGGGTATGAGGAACAGGGTGTAAAGTTCACTCATACTCCATAGAAGGGGAGGATCCTCCAACCAGACGGGTGTCGTGTCTGGCGGGCAACTGCCCAGAGGTTGATGTTGGATAGTCATTCATAATTCTGTATGTCGTTATGCGCGATGTAGGATTTGTGTGACGTCAGGTGTTTGATGCGTAGTACGCATGTGGCGAAGTAGATGCCGCCACACTATGTTTAACATAAATGTGTATAATATTTATGATATCTATGTGTCAAAAGTAACTAATCTATTTAGTTTGTTTTAAAAACTTATCAAAAGCCACTGCAAGACAAGTGTATCTACGTATATTACGTATAATACGTGAAGCAAAAACTTTGTACCCCTTTTTACAAAAATTACGCGGACGGAGGAGTATGAAATTTGGCACAGTTAAAGTTTATATGGAGAAGGAGTGCAGAAAGCTAATATTTTTAATATGTTAGAAATAAATTAAATTAATAAAAAAAACATTACACACTACCATGCATTTGTCACAAGAGGGCTACCTTAAAATCATGACATTTAAATGAATTATGGTCGAATTTCGACCTCTGGCCGACCACTAGTAGGTATTAAATACCCAAGACCAGGTTGACAAATGTTACCAAAACAGTCACGCAATATACTTACCTTAAATCAGGATATTATCGGCCCACATTTCGAGCAGACACCCCTGCAAACATTTCTATTTTAAAAGTCCATAATTTTCCCAGAATGCTGAAAGCGTACTTCGACCTCCTCCAAACATACAAGTCAGTTGGGGACATATTCGCCGCTATAGGAGTGCGGGAGCCTCAAGCCAGGGCTTCGGAAGCCTTCACCAAGTTCGGGCAGTACCACAGACTGTTGGAGAGAGATGGTATCAAGATGTTGAAAGCTTTGAAACCCGTGAGTGTTTTTGGCCGCACAAATTTAATTTTACCAAAGTAGAAATCATTTACAAATAGTGCCATTCACGATGACACGCTCACACCGCGATTCCACTGTAAGCTGTACTATTGTATACTTCTGTACTGTAGTGAATGGCACTATGTACACCATCAGTATCATTTCTCTTTTATTGTGTTGTATAAGATTGTAGGTAGGTGTTGACATAATAAGAAAATACAATAACTAGGCAGTAATATGGAGTTTTATTATTTTCATCTGTGATAGTTTTTTATGATCTAAATGTCAAAACTCTAACTCAAGCATTTATTTCAATTAAACCATTTACAGGCACTTTTGAATTGTCAAATAGTCGCGTCAGTTAGTCAGAAAGTTGCAGCTAGTTGCCCATTCCAAAACGTAGATCTTTATGTAGAAGAACGGGCAAGAAACTCCAAGGACACTCTTTTAAATATAGAAAATTACAAAATCCTGGGTACATTATTCTTGTTGCTTCTATATGTGAGAACAATGTACAAAAAATAATCAAAACAATTCAAAATATAAGATTAAAAAAGCATGGCAGATAAGAGATGACCAGTCACAACTGACGGCGCCCGTTCACGAACATGACGCATGGATCAGCACCATCCAGCTCAACCAATTTGTAGGGAACCGAATGATCTAACACACTCGCCACCATCAGCGAGACATTTAAGTGAGCATGACATACTCTCAACTGCCATGCTCTTTCAAGTCAACATACATCTTAATAACATTAAAACGGCTCCATGATACTCACTTTACAAAAATTGAAAAAATGCTTCTAAATTATACAAAACTAATTTGCAATGTATTTGAGAGATTAATAGAATGTTACTACCAAAAAGAAAGAAAATCATTATCCATTGTAGTATTCAACAATTAAAACTTGTTTTAAATAAAAAATAAACATTAAGTTTCTAATGTCAGAAAAATAAAAAGGGGAAGCAACTCTTCCAAACATATTTTTTTTTTAACTAGTGAGCCCAAGTGGCTGTGGAGCAGGACCAGCATTAAGCCAAGCATTTTTATCTATGATATAATCATCCAACTTATAATATGCTTGTCTACATAGTGTGCGTTTAATGCATATTTTAAATTTCTTCTCATTCAGTTGAAGAATATCGAGTGGTATTTTATTATAACATTTTACGCAGTACCCCATAAAAGTAGTGTGCACTTTAGACAATCTGAAACGTGGTTGATCTAATTTGTTCCTATTTCTAGTGTTAAAATTATGCCTGTCACTTATCTTACTAAAAAGATGTAGATTTTTCCGAACATACATAATGTTTTCATATATATACTGACAAGGTACCGTCATGATGTTAATTTTCTTAAACAGTTCCCTTAGAGATTCGCGTCTGCGGAGGTTATATATGGCTCTGACAGCCCTCTTTTGCAGAATAAAGATAGAATTAATATCTGCAACCCGTCCCCACAGCAAAATACCGTAAGACATGATGCTATGAAAGTAACTAAAATAGACCAGTGTCGCGGTATCCACGTCTGTTAGTTGGCGGATTTTCCAAACAGCGTAAGCGGCTGAACTTAGCCGCCCTGCAAGTGATGTTAAGTGAGGACCCCACTGTAGTTTTGAGTCAAGCGTGATCCCCAGGAAAACCGTTTTATCGACGAATTCTAGTGTCTCCCTATTCAGTACAACATGACATTCACTACTTCTAACATTTGGTAACGTGAATCTTATGCATTTAGTTTTCTTCTCATTTAATACCAAATTATTTACAGTAAACCAATTATGGACCTTAAGCATAGCGTGATTTACTTCGTCAAGCTCCTGTGCATGTCTATTTATCTTAAAAATCAGTGATGTGTCATCAGCAAATAACACCATTTGTGGTCGGTTTTTCAGTAAATGAGGTAAATTATTTATATATACTAAAAAGAGGAAGGGACCCAAAATCGAGCCCTGTGGTACACCCATTTTGACTTTTTTAAACCCAATGAATTTACAGCGTTTATTTGAACTTGCTGCAATCTATCATTCAAATATGATTTTACTAAGCTAAGCGCAAGTTTATCCAGTCCGTAATGCTCCAGTTTCAAGAGCAGTGTTTCGTGATTCACGCAATCAAATGCCTTGGATAGGTCGCAGAAGATGCCTATTGCATCTTGTGCCTCTTCCCATGCGTTAAAGATGTGTTTTAATAAGGTGACACCGGCGTCGGTTGTGCAACGTCCTTTGGTGAAACCATACTGTTGATCGTGTAGGATATTATTACGATTAAAATGCTGTAGCATTTGATTTAACATTACTTTTTCAAACACCTTGCTGAAAACCGGCAAAACCGATACGGGTCTATAATTATTAGTATCTTTGCTGTCCCCGGATTTGAATAGTGGAATAACTTTACTGTACTTCATTAGATCCGGGAATACCCCTTGATCCACACACAAATTAAATATTAAAGCTAAATAGGGTGCAATTGTCTCAATAATTGATTGACAAACTTTAGTAGACATACCCCACAGATCTTCGGTAATTTTGATCTTGAGTTGCTTATAAGCCTTTACAACGACCACAGGGTTTACATGTTTAAATTTAAATTCCACGGGAAAGGCTGAAACATTCGCTCTTAATAAATCAATAGCAAGTAAGGGGGACGAATTTAAAGTTTCTGTAGTTTTAATTGGAATATTGGTAAAGAAATTTGCAAATTCCTGAGCAACATCGATGTTGTCGCTAATGAGACCGCGGGAAGTGTCAAGTGTGTAATCAGTATTATGTCTTTTGTTCTTGTTCGTTTCATTGTTAATAATTTTCCAAACTGTCTTTATTTTATTGTCTGCTGATTTAACCTTGTTACTAATGAAAGAAGCTTTAGCTGCTTTGCAGATATTTTTAAAAGTTTTAGAGTAAGTAGCAACAGCGTGTGCCTTCCTAATGGCCGTATATTGTACGATTTGGGACTAGGTACATAATTATGGCAGCATGTGACCACGGCTATAATTTTAGACTCAAATGTCTTCTTCTGATTTGCTTTCAGTGTTTTTTTTTTCGTCAGTTTTTATTTAGTATTTTTCCTTTATTTTTGATGTGTAACAACATTCCTCACGCTTTCCTGCAATCTATGGGGGCGATTTCGTGAAAAGGGACGGAAGTGTGTAACAGGAAACCGGTGAAGCGCGCGCGATTTGATTTGACCAATGAGCGCGGTGCTAGAGTTGGCCTTTAGAAACGACCTTTTAATAAGTCCCCGCCACTTTAACGTTGCTTAAGGGACTTACGATAAGGTTCGCTCGTTTTTGTTCGTAATAATTAATAAAAGCACATTTATCGTAGGTTACTTTAGTAATTCTTCTTTAATCTTCGAGATTATTCTAAGACTTCTTCCGTTTCCAGATCCTATCAGACATGGGCACATACCTCAACAAGGCGATCCCAGACACAAAGCTGACCATCCGCAAGTACGCGGACACAAAGTTCGAGTACCTCTCGTACTGCCTGAAAGTCAAGGAGATGGATGATGAGGAGTATGGATACAACGCGCTGCAGGAGCCGCTGTACAGAGTGGAGACCGGCAACTATGAGTATAGGTGAGTCTGAACATGATTCTCCTGCCTTTGTTCCAATTTATTTCGGGTCTCGCAACATCTCCTTGTGCTAGCACGATGGGACGCCATGGCGACATCGCCAGGTCGCTCTGCCAACTAAATGTCAATCAATCTGCCAAGCCTTTTCCTAGCTATATTGGGGCCGTCTTCCAGTCTAACTGGATGCAGTTGAATACCAGTATTTTACATGGAGCGACTGCCTATCAGATCTCCACAAACCAGTAACTGGGTAATACGAAACCCCTTGGTAAGACTTATTGTCAGACTTTCGGGTTTCTGATCCAGGAATGACAGCCGGGACCAATGGCTTAACGTACTTTCCGAGGCACGGAGAGGTCTCGGTATGTAAAGATGGTCACCCCTCCACGGACCAACCCCGGCAAGCGTAGCTTAACCTGATGGATCGAAATGTGCGGCTGTTATTACTTAGCCACGAGCTCCTCCAACCACGAGCGCTGCCAACCAAATGTATACAGTTATAATAGTAGGTGGCTCACCTGGTGTCCTCTTGGTTACGCAGCCAACCAAACATACATTTTGTCTTATTTTCATGCCAAATTTTTTTTTGGAACTAATTGTTATCATCCGAACGGAGAGAATAACCATAATATCTATGATTTTCGGACATACTTCATATAACGAGTTTTTTTTACTAAACCGCACTTATCGGAAAAATTAAGTTTTTTTTACAAAAAAAATGTAAGTTGCCAATTTGCCTACCAGATTGTATCCTATGATATATTTATGCATAATATTGGGTTTTAGAAGCCATATCAAGTAAAATTCCGACGCTTTCAAATTTAAGCTCCTAAGTCTTCGAGAGCCTTTTTTCGATCCACTCAAACTCAAACTCAAAGCATTTATTTCAATTAAACCATTTACAGGCACTTTTGAATTGTCAAGGAATCGGTCAGTCAGAAATATGAAGCTAGTTGCCCATTCCAAAGCGTAGTAGGTACCTATGGAGAAGAACGGGCAAGAAACTCCACGGACACTCTTTTAAATAAATTGTTACAAAATATAGGTTACATCTTTCCATGTTGAACTTAAACATGTGAGAACAATGTAGAAAGACGTGCACGTTAGAAGCGTCCGTAATAAAAAGATAAAACAAATAACAATTCAAAAATTTAAATCAGCCAAGGCAGCTTAGAGTTAACCAGTCCCAACTGACGGCGCCCGTTCACGAACATGACGTATGGATTAGCACCATTCAGCTCAACCATTTTGAAGGGAGCTAAATGATCCAACACACGCGCCACCATCAGCGAGACATCTGAGTGAGCATGACATACTCACAGCCGCCAGGGCACATTCAAGTCACTGTGCGCCGACATGGCGTCCCAGTGTGCTACCGCTCTTAGTCGACATCTCGGTAGTCCCCCCTTTCTAGCCATATCATCTTTCACACAGTTCTATGATCTATGTTATGGTTTGGTTTCCGCACATCAGTGTACCCTTGTGCGTGCGCCATTGCGGCCGTTGGTGGTTATTCCAACCAGCCCACCTCCCTCCAGAAGTTGATTAAATCTCCTGGTCTGTTCAGAACATCTGTGTAAGATCTGGGTGTCCCCAGGGTATCTGTTCTAATCTGGGTGACGCCTGTGCATTCAAAAAGCACGTGCGGAACGGTTTCCTCAGCCTCCATGCACGCCCTGCACAGAGGACAGTCCGTTATGCCCATTGTGTGGAAGTGTTTGTTCAGCGAGCAGTGGCCCGTGATGGTCCCCGTCACCAGGCGCAGGCCATCCATCGTTTCTCTGGTCTTCCCCTACTCTTATAGCCATCGACTTTCATACTCAAAACTTTCCTCACGACATTATCCCCATTCCTCCGCATCACAAGCCCATACCATGACAACCGATTTCCGCACATATTTTCAATCACCGGTTCCACTTTCAGACTTCCTCTTATACTGAATTTTTGAGATTGGGCAATAAGGGCAGGTACCTTAACCGTTGTAGCTACAGGAAAATGGTCTTAGGAGACTGTCCTTATTGTTTTGGCAAAATATTAATACCCATTGACAGATATTGAAAAAAAAAAAAAGACGTGTGGCACTCGGAGACTGCCGCGGTAAAGCTATTGCATAGCATTTTTTATCAACTTATGCAATTTGTGTCACAGTGATGCGCGCGCATCTTAAAATTTCACTCTATGGGGGTGTTAGGTTATTTTCGTTACGGAATTTCTGGATTCGGTCTCCACGCTCAAGGCCCGCGATAAAAGCTATGCAATAGCTTAAAATACAGTAAGCAAGAAAATGGGCCATTTTAACAACAACTTTTTTGATGCCTATCGATCCTGTTTCTTATAAGGATCAAAAAACTCTATTGAACCAACTGAGGTTTGAGTACTAGAAAAGTCAGAAATCGTAAAAAAACTTTACCCATACATTTCGTGGGAAATGAGACTCCTAAACTTTTTTTTTTTTTTGGATCAAGTTAAATACGGGATCAACAGGAATCTACAGTAAGGTTATGAGGAGTACAGAGTGGGGACTAGCAACTATGAGTATATGTAGGTGAGGAGATTACTCTTGAAATGGCATTAATACAGTTCCTGGTACTAATACTATTAGACTGGCCTAATTCTGATTTTGTAGTAGGTAACGAAATAATAATTATTATTTTTCCTGTTCTAATCCTGTTATTTTGGGTCAGTTACATGGTTTCTCTTTCACGTTCTTGTACCAGCCGTAACCTAATCATTAACCTGTTTTTCATTTGTATCATTCCGACACACAAACCATCCATTATTTTTTTAGTCTCTGTCTTTCCTCTTCGACCATTAGTATTATCATATTCTGTATTACTACTACACTTAGAATACCAGCGCTGCCACATTTTTTTATTTTTTTTAATGTATGTTTCTATGAGTGTGTTTTAATTTATTTTTATGTATGTTTCTATGAGTGTGTTTTAGTATATTTTTATGTATGTTTCTATGTGTGTGTTTTAATTTATTTTTATGTATGTTTCTATGAGTGTGTTTTAGTTTATTTTGTGATCACCTGTGCGAGTCTCAATACATACTTTTTTTTCTTTCTTTCTTATTGATAAGCATTTTCTGTTAAGCATGTCATGCTTAACAAAAACAAAAATGTATATAACAATGATATTAAACTATTTTAATGCTCATGCTTTCTCTGTACGAGTAGAGGTCTTTGCCCTGCAGTGGGACAGTAATAAGCTGGTATTATATTGCTATCTCACTCTTATAGAAAAAGACGAAAGACTAGCTTTGTCTCTGGTATGGCAACGCGCCTGGGATGTCTTTGGTATTGCAGCACGCGAACTGTGCGTTTGCACTGGCGAAACATTCACGACAAAACATGTTGGAATCTCTATTTTCTGTCAATGTTCCACACAATTTTTGACAGGCTAGAGATTTCAACATTTTTTGTTGCGATGTTTCGCCAGTGCAAACTCACAGTTAGCATGACCACAATAGGAACGGGTTTTGTCGACGGAAGAACAGACAAAATGACAGATAAATAATCACAATCTATAATTTTGTCTATTCTTCCGTCAACAAAACCTGTAGAAAACCCGTTTGTATGGTTTTCATACTACGCGTGCTGGTGTTCATAGGAGACGGTGGCCACTTAACATTAGGTGGATCCCCTATTATTATATTTTCTAATATATATTTTTTTCCAGGCTAATTCTCCGTTGTCGTCAAGACGCCAGAACTCGGTTCGCTCGTCTTCGGTCCGATGTGTTGGTGAAGTTGGAACTATTGGAGAACAAGAAGACCCAGGATGTGGCGTACCAGCTGAGGAGGTTCATACAAGGACTTGCTGTTTATCACAAGTGAGTATTCTAACTCTAAATCAGCTATCTAATTACGTAATACATTTTTGTAAACGATTACGACTAATGTTTCATTTTGACAGTTCAACAACATTCATTGCGTTATTTAAGTTGTTGAGCAAATTTGTTTTTCGAACTTATGAAGGATTAGCAATCTTTTTTAAAACGATTCAGTTTCTGATTGATCGGGTATTACGCAATTAGAGTACAGACTAATATAAAATCAGGGAAATTCATTGTTAAGCAAATTGGCTAGTTATCAACTTAAATTGTCCGTTTATTCAAATCACAACTGCAATTTTTTGACGTAGCACGTCAAACGTCACGGCACGTAGGACGTTAGACGTGGCAAATTGACATAGGGTGTCAATTTGTGCAAGCGTGGGGCTTGGATTGATCTAGGGATCCTCTTAATTGCTTGCTTGCCTCTTCAAAATGTAAAACAATTTCAATAAATTCTTATTCACCAATTACAATTTTAAATTAGCTCTTGTATGAATAAAAAATCTAAATAGTGTTTTTTTATTTCAGTGAATCAGTGGAACATCTGAATGACAACTCAACCCTGTTCCCGGTCGAAGTAGATCTCTCACAGAACGCTTTCCAATACAAATCTACTGCGCAAATCATTCAGGACAGTCAAGAAGAAGAGGAAGAACTAGAATTTGGCAAAGAGATCCATGAGTACCACGACATATCTGACAATGATGAGAAAGAGGCCAAACTGGTCAACAGACGGCAGACTAAAGACAATGATGACACTGAATCGTCAGAACAACTGCTCCCCGACTTTGACAGCGTCGCCCTTACTTTTGACAAAGAGGACAAATCTGACAACATGGACAAAACTGACAATATGGACAATTTGACTTTGCTGACGGAACTGGGATTGGCTGATACGAATGTCCAAGATGATTTTGGAGATTTTCAGAATGGATTGCTTGATGAGTTTCTGCCTAAAGGCAGTGGGGATGATAAGAATGATATTTTTGATAAGTTATTGAGTGATTTTAGTCTTTTAAATAAATAGATGATTCTGATATTGGTGTTTGAATTTAAAATGTTATATGACCAAATACAAAAAATGGAAGTTGATGAAACGCTCTGCATGTGACTATGTTTGAATGAAAACCAGGATAACAAAAAGTAATCATTTATTAGTAAATAAATAACTCGCAAGACAAACGGTAATTATTTCCAAACATTTCATAAATTAGTATCCTTAAAACTATTCTATGTTACAAAGTTCACAGACGAACCGTTAATGGATAGTTACGTTTTTGCTCCATTAGTCTTTCATATTAATTTTACCTCTGAGTTTTCAAAACCACAGTGATCTTCATTCACGTGATAATATGGCTGCTGTTGCTAACAATTCGGCCAAATCATATTGATCTTGATTCTTGTTAAAATAAGGTTGAGATTGGTTTGCTGCTTGCAGAGGTAAAATAACTGTGTAAGGACTGTAGAAGCTATTTAGCATTTTCCTCCACTATCTCTACCTACACTGATGATGCTGGTGGCTTATAATTTTATTGTGCAGTTCATCATTTTAGCACAAACTTTCTTCAATATGGTTCTGGTTTTTGCAAGACACTCATAACTCACTTAAGCCGAGGTCTTTATACATTGCTTAGCACGTGCTTTGACATAAGGCAGGTTTATACGAGCGAGGATGCGTAGCGAGGGATGTCTGTGAAACTAACCAATAACATCGGTTCACTGTTATAGCTTGAGCTAAGCTAGCGTTGTTATTGGTTAGTTTCACACACATCCCTCGCTACGCATCCTCGCTCATCTCTGGTGGAAACGCAGCCTTAGTCGGGCAGTCCAGCGTTTACTTGCAACTGGGCTTGTGTAGACACTAGTTTCCACCTAATCCAGTGATGAATTCGCGCCCTAGTCAGTCCAGTTGACTAAACAACCCGTCTATCGGGCCCAGTAGAGCCTGACTTACTGCCGATCTCGTCTACATGAACGCACTGACTGGGTCCGAAATTCTGAGTCACTGGGTCCAGTCACTGTCCTCATATAAATTCGACATGTTGCCGTCTCTATCTTGCTTGTAGTTTGACAGTTCTGCAACATTGATAGCTATAACGCCTAGCCTAAGTACCTACGTGCTTAGTATCTATAGACTTTAGAGTGCAACACACGAAATAGATAAACCAGACTGCATACATGCCTGCCGGGGTCGCGGGAAAGTCCGAAAAGGATGCCGTGGCCCCTGGCAACGTACAGGCAACACTGAAGGAACACAGGTGGGGTTTAGTCAGTAAAAGTGACACGCCCTCCCCCCAGAGCGAAAAAAGTTTTTTGATAAATTTGCCAGCTAAAAAAAAAAAAGACCGTCTACATTGTGACATATTTTAAGTATATTCACGGAGGACAGACAGTCACCCGTATTATGTCGAAATAGATTTAGCCTTGCATTACCTTTGCTTCTGTCTGTCCATCATTAATTTTATGAAATTATGTTTGACACATTTTGAGTCTACGGCACAGATTCATACAAATGGTTCACTCCGCAAAATCATAGGACACAATAAAGTGCAATTCAGGTCGCACAGTCCTAATTACCTACAGTTATATTCACTTATTACTTATATCTTCTGACTACGTTACACTCACTGAATAGGGCAGTTGACAGGGGAAAAAAAAAAAATTTAGTCCGTCAGTCAGATAATAAAAAAATATTAGACACGTATTTTTTGCTTTATCATATTAATAAAAAATGTTTTAGTAAAACACATTAAAGTTGGGGAGTGGGGGCTCGCTACGTCACAAGTCAGTACAAAATTTACAGGCCAGTGACGTCATGCCGCATTGCCTACTCAATGTATTGCCGTAATCTTTTGACTATGTAGAAAAAGAAAAAATACGTGTCCAATATTTTTTAATAATCTAAATGACGAACAAAAAATTTTTTGTCAGCATGCCTATTGGCCCAACAAGTTGAGCCCGCCGCATACTTGTAGCTTCATACCTAAAATGCGGTGTGTCCCATCTGCATTATTCTGTGTCTACGGTAGATATCGTACTCTTCTAGCTTTCTGCGTATCTTTGTATCCAGCCATTTTAATAATAATAATGATGAATAACCCTCACTTTCACTGGCCACGGAGCGACCAACTTCTTTTCTTTTTGTTTTTTCAAACCCTTAATATTCTGTAAATAATCCTTAACTTTCTGACTATATTCCGGAATGTTTTCATACGTATCGACGATCAATTTCCCTTTGTTCTGTAACTTTGGTATGATGTTTAAAATGTCCAGTTTCTGAACCTTTTCGAAGTCAATCGTGTCTGCAAACTGTTGTAGTGAGGAAGTCGCTGTGTCTGTTATGGTTTGTAGTGTGTTTGCAGCTGTATCTTTGAGCTTTCCCAGATCTAGGTTTGCCAAGTCTAGGCTTGCTAGTTTGTCTAGCGTTGCTGATGTTGAGTGGATGAACAAAAGGGCGAGCTGAAAAAATCATTAATAGATTAGTATCTAGATGTAAAATCAAAAACTCCTTGGGAAATGCTTGTAAGGGGAAGTGCCTTAAGTCAAAGAAGACTGTGTTATTGTTTGCACGGTGCTTCTATAGTGAAATTACGTCACAGAAAAAAAAACTTTAAAAGATGATTACAATTTCCATTTTTAAAACTAACGGCTTTCTTCACGTTTTCTGATTTCTGCAATCCTCACAGATATCTCTAGATCACTGGACATTACATAACTGCTTCCTTTTGCCAAGGAACAAAATGGCACCTATCAAGAAACTTAAGACTGGGCTTCAAGCCACTCTATAGCTGCCACAACCCACCACCCTCCAAATCCAGCCACACACCTACCTTCTCCAGATATCAATGCATCTAGGATGGCCTAATATTCCTTGGTCCAGTGGCACAAAATAAAAATATTCACAGGCCTAAAGAACTGCCCACTTTCACACCACAAAATAACGAGTAATCACTCACCAGGATGTAAGTCTTCATGTTGATTACCAGGTAAGCACTGCAGTACTGGCCGCCGCGGATAACTGCCTCCTGATATAAACTAATGGTTGCACACTATTAAAATTGACGGCAGTCTTATTCTGGATGATGACGTTCGAAAGGCAGCGATAAGTTTGTCGCCTACTAACCTTAGGGCCCCCACCGTATCGAGGGTTTGCGTTCGTTGAACGTATAAGCAGCGGCCAAACTGCGTCAACGTGACGTTTATTTCGGTGCCCACGCAAAATGGGCTATAGATTCCTAACTATGATTCTGATACAAAATTTAGAAATTCAAACACATTGTAAGAATTGGAAACCATCAAGTGTTCAAAGATGCCAAAAGAAAAAGATACTTCGGCAAAAACAGCTGCTAAAGTTTAGACACTCCATATAGTCTATAAGTCTAAGGTTTTTTAATACAAAACTTTCCAAAATTAAAAGTTAAAAAATGAGCCAAAAATAAAAATATAGATTCTGGAAGATGACACTCAGTTCCATCACAATGGGTCGTAATATCAGTCATCATCACCAGCAGCCAAATTAGCAGTCCCTGACTGAACATACGCCAATCCACAGCTACTCCCATCCATCTACTAACCACGAAAATCGCCACTTAAAGTTAGGTACTATTCGTCCTTAAAGCAATCGATCGATTAGGTATCGACTTGGTATCGAAAACCAGAATACCCCTCCCAAGGGAAAGTGTACAATGCTAGTCCCATGCATGTACGGTATTAAAATTCAAATCACAATATCAACGATCGCTTTCTGAATGACAAAGTAACTCGACATAAAGATTTATAGCACTTTGATGATTGTGATGTAATTAAGTAATGTTATAGCATTTTGTTTATGTTCTGGGTACTAAGTAGTGCTAAGTAGGGTGAAGTTTCAAGGTTTGATTTTGATTTATTTATTGCACTACTTCTGGGTCAAGAATAATCTTCTATGGCAAACAAACAGATGGCCCAACTGCTGCGAAGTAAGTAGTCACCGCCGCTTTTTGTTTATGGCATCTCGCAGGTCAGCCTCGGCGGTTGTCGGCTGCTTAACAGGTCTATCCTGTGAAGGCCTATGGCCTCCAGCCAGGGCATAAAACTAAGCGATTATACGCTAAGGGGCCTGTGGAGTACGGACCTCAGCTTAGAGTGTCGCTGGGGCAGGGAGAGCAGCAAGGCACAGGTTGGATGGTATTCACCGTCGTGCTGGGATGTGTGGCCGGCTTTAGGTTTCATCATCATGATGGGTACAGTCACGAGCACCAATATGTATACACTTAGCAACTTTAAAAACTGATTGTCTCCTACTGTGGTGATCGTAATTTGATGTTGTTACGAACATAGTATTTTGGAACCCACACTAATATGAAATAGGTCTTATCTCAAAGTTGCAGTCGTTATTCCATGCGAAAATCGCTTTTGAATTTTGCTAAGTGAATACATATTGGTGCTCGTGACTGTACATACTTCTTATCTACGTAGCATAATCACCCTAGACTGTTCCTCTGCTGGGAGTCACGCCCCCTCTCTGTGAGAAGGTTGGGGAGTGGGCCATAATCCACCACGCGGGCCAGAGTGGGTTGGTGGATGTCACGTGTCTACGAATTCTTGGTTCTACGACATTCCGGTTTCTTCACGATAGTTTTCTTCACCATTTTGAGAGCAATGGTGATGAAATAATTTACACAAACTAAAGTGCCTGTTTGACCCCACGACCTCGTAAAGAGCGGACGTTTCTACTGACTGTGTCCGTAGGTATAAAGTACACCGTATTATGCAGGTCTCCTGGTATCCCAGGAGTGGTAGGTACCAAAGATATCCCAGGAGCGTAATTGTCATCCTTGAGAAAAATCTGAAATGGCCTGTAATTACCTACACCGGCAGCAGTGCTGTGTATCGACTCTTGGATTAAATAAGTCCTGCAATAGGGATGATGCCTGGGTAAAAAAAAAAAAATTCTAATTAACCCGTTAGTCAAATAATAAAACACGTATTTTTTGCTTTATGCATATTAATAAAAAAATACTTAGATAAAACGCATTTTAAGTTGGGGAGTGGGGATCGCTACGTCACAGGTAAGTATAAAATGTACATACTCGTGACGTCATGGCACATTTCTCAATGTATCGCCGTAATCTTTAGATTATGTAAAAAAAGAAAAAATACGTGTCCAGTATTTTTTAATTATCTACATTCCGGACTAAAAATTTTTTTTTGTCATTGTAGAGAAAAATCTACCGACTCCCGGATGAAATAGGTCCTACAATTCAAACCGGATCTCAGAAACACTGCTTGGCGGTATAAATATGTATGCTGGTAGTAGGTACGCACTTTCCCGGAAGAGCTCCTTCACCAGCTAGATACCTAAAACAGTTCCTTGTGAAATTATTTGATCGAGCAAGGACGGCTTCGCACCTCCTGCATTACAATAGACTCCACGTTATAAAACAAATGCTAATACTCTGATTTTGAACGCGATTGGAAGCAGGAGTTTCATTTCTAAACGAAGCCACGATAAGGCCGACATATCAAAACATCACGCCTGCATTTCCAAAGAGGTAGGCAAAGGTTTACAGTTCACCCGCATTTTTCTTCAGCTGTTTCATACTTAATAATATTTTTTTATGTTTTTTTATCAAAATATTTGAGGAGCTCGTGGCTAAGTAATAACTGCTGTACGGGTCGATCCGTCAGGTTAAGCTACGCTTGCCAGGATTGGTCGGTGGATGGCTGACTATCTTTACCTACATACCGAGATTCCTCCGTGCCTCGGAAAGCACGTTAAATTGTCGGTCCCGGCTGTCATTCGTTGATCTTTGACAGTCGTTACGGGTCGTCAGAAGCACGAAAGTCTGACAGCCAGTCTTACCAAGGGGTATCGTATTACCCAGTTACTGGGTTGTGGAGGTCAGTTAAGCAGTCGCTCCATGTAAAATACTGGTATTCAGCTGAATCCGGTCTGACTGCACGCCACAATTGCGGCGGTAAGGCCCCTCTTTGAGGAGTGGCTAGAGAGGCGCCACGGCGTCCTCACCTTCCGCCTGACGCAGGTCCTAACCAGACACGGTTGTTTCGGGAGGTTCCTGTTCAGGATCAAGCGGGAGGAAACGCCCGGGTGTCACCATTGTGTGGATCGCCCGGAGGACACGGTGGAGCATACGGTGGAGGTCTGCCCGGCTTGGGCGGAGCACCGCCGTGTCCTCACGGAGGCGATCGTCGGCGGCGATCTCTCGCGTCCGGCCCTGGTTCAGGCCATGGTCCGGAGCGAGAGTACATGGGAGGCCGTCACCTCCTTCTGCGAAGCAGTTATGCTCGCGAAGGAGGAGGCGGAGCGCGCGAGGGAGATTCAAGCTGCACGCCCTCGCGCCCCTAGTCGCCGCAGGAGACGCCCCGGGCGTCGGGAGTCACAAGCTGACTTCCGGCCACCGTAGGCGCGGGCCTGCGGACGGTGAGCGATGGGCAGCTCGCCGTCCGATAAGGACCAGGCCCGGGTCGACGGCGCGTTGTGTTCCACGCGCACCTCAAAGGGATGTCAGCAACAACTGACGGGGTCCGGAAGGACCAATGCCTGCTGGGGTCGCGGGTTTGTCTGAAAGGGATATCGCGGCCCCAGCACATAGGCAACAGTAAAAGTCTGACACTCCCTCTCGCTCCGCCCAGAGCGGGAGGAGTCATTTGATGATTTCACAACCAAAAAAAAAAATTTAAAAATAAAACTGGAAGCCGACCCCAATAAAGTTGCGAAATATTTAAAAATGTAATTAATAATGTATGTAAATGTAATAATAAAATGATTTTATTTCTGACAACTAAGAGATACTTACATTGTTAGTAACATGTTTGTATTTAAAACATTTGTAGTAACTTAAACTGAAGGCGAATTAATGAGAAGACTATCCATCAACTAGACATAACGAGACATGGAAATGGTATAAGACTTCTCACAAATTGCCTTATTATGGCGGAGGAAGTATCTGCCACCACAACCCTCAGGCCAAGCGGACATTACAGAAAGATCGGGCGATGAGACCGCCTATTGTGTCACCCTATGTAAAACTTCTACATTTATAAATATTTGTAATAATATATCTTTGTATTTATCATGTTTGTTGATTGGTTTTATAATAATGAGTATGATTCTATTCTATTCTACAGCTGCAACGGGCCACAGCGCAACGCATTTTTATTAAAAAAAAACGCTTTTTACAAAAAAAATAAAAACGAGTTTAAAAAAAACACTACAAAGTGAAAAAATAACGTACGTAAGAAAGTACCTACGATGCGGCGCCTGTAATGTGTATCAGTTTATAGAAAATGTACGGGAGTGATGGAGGGTGATTTTTTGAGGGCCTGTCGAACGCAACGCATGCTTCCGCCTTTAGAGCCATACCTCACCTCGCCATGGCGACATCGCCATGTCACGATGTCAACTAAATGTATACAGCTCTATGGTGGGTGGCTCACCGCCGTCCGCGGTTACGCAGCTATACATACATTTAGTTGACGACGCGTCCTGGCTGCACCGCCATGGCGTCCCGGTGAGGTATGGCTTTTAGGACGTAACCGAGCAAGTATTTCTCAGTAGCATCACGTTTGTATTTGACAAACGAGTTGCTACTGAGAAATACTTAACGGAAAAACACTAAAACACTTTGTCCGACAACGAAACGCACCCTGGAACACACGCTCAGCAGTCGCACTTACGATCACCAGACCAAGTGGGAAATTCGCGGTAATGGCACCTAATCTGCGTTCGCATTTCATTTGACAAACATGTAAACAAACACGAGTTTTAGGAAAAACCACTGTAATGCCTACTCATAAGGTTCAGTTTGCGCTACAACTTAATACATATTTTTTAAGACTTCAACTGATCTAGTCGGTCTAAAATCAACTTTATTTACACTTGTATAAAGTTGATATTTGTCTAAGTGGAAAATTCGTGTTTGTTTATATGTTTGGCAAATAAATTGCGCACGCAGATTAAATAGCAGGTTATCTACGGGTCGTCATCTGCCTAACCTTTTGTGTCATTGACTCTGGCAGGGCCACCAACAATTATAAATTTGAACCAACAATTAAAAATTCTGATATTTGGCGACAAATTTCGACAAAATATGGGAGAAAACAGATCTTCGCTAGGTGCCTTAGTTTTTGAGATATAAATGTGGCCCTGCTGGGGAGACTCTCTCCAGATCGGCCACCTATAAACCCTTATATCTTTTGAACCAGTGACCGACAAATTCTGATATTTGGCGACAAATTTCGACAAATTAGCGACGAATTTTTTGTGTAATCAAAATTGAAATCCCTGTTGGTGGCCCTGCCAGAGTCAATGACACTAACCTTTTCCAGACTATCTTGGGGTCAACTACCAGTCTAACAGAATGCAGCTGAATACCAGTATTTTACATAGAGCTACTGCCTATCTGACCTCTACAACCCAGTTACTGGGTAACACGATACCCCTTGGAAAGACCGGTTACCCGTTAAATAGGTCACCTTTGGGTAAGAGTAAATAAAACGATATTATTCTTAAAATAAAATATATTATCGAACCAATGTTACAGCTTAAAAAAATGTATGCTTCAGATAATTAGCTCTAATCCTAGTTTATTGTAATTAACAATTAATGCATAACAAAAGTTTTTAATCTAACCTTTGCTACTCACAGTACTTAAACAGTGCAACCTTGCCATTAGAATTATATGAACTTTAATTGCAATTTTTATTAATTATTTGAAAAACTAGAAATTAATTTTATTTTTACAGGTGAAACTTAAGCAATTTAATATAAACAGAAATATTTAATAAACATAAATAATATTATAGATAATTCGGGTGGGGCCAGTTAGAAGCCTAATTTACGCCGCTTAAGGTGAGACCAAACGAGCGTAATTTCAGTTACGCAAAATGAGTAGTGTAATTTACGTTGAACGCACAGACATCTCATTTTGCGTCATTTGTGTGACACAAACAGAGCTGTTTATATGAAACCGAATGCAGCGTAAATTTCGCTACTCACAACTGACAAAATTACGTTGATTTATTCAAGACTAGGCGATGCAAATTACTCTAGGTTATTGACTTCTGGCCCCCTCCATAAGGAGATTATTCTTAATTTCAAAGGACATAAGTATCTCATAAGAATATTTTTGGGACGTTGCCAGCTCTCTATATGGCTAGATTCACCAAAAACAGTAGCCAGTCTGAAGAGAATATTCCCAAATATTCTTTTATAAAGTAACCAAAATTGACGTGGAAGATTATTGTGCTTATTTCTTCACGAAGTATAATAATAGAAATGACGGGGAAAACCTATTCTTGGAAACGTCGCCAGCGCATAGGTTAGTCACCTAAGCCGGCAATGCGCGGCGAATTGATGACATTGCGACGCAAAGCCAGCGCCATGACAGACAGTTGCCCTAAGACGCTCACAAGAACTAAAGCGCGGTCAAAAGAAAGGGAAGCGCGATGACACAACGCTTGTAATTTATTGCAAAATATGAAGCAAATATCTATTTACTCAAAAATGAGTCGAGTAAACGAAAATAAAAAATAAACAAGTTCTGCATTCAAATATGTCGTTCGTTCGTACCACGAACTATATAGATTTAGCTATTGTTTTTTTAAGACAAGCCTACTTAGAACATTTGCTTCTTGTCAGCGCCTTAAGGCCGCGCATAGGTAGAACGCAGGCAGGTGCTTTGGCAAGGTTGCCTGCTTTCTACCCGAATGCGGCTTAAGGCTAGGTGGAAATCTATGCGGAAAATCACAGCGAATTTTCTCGCCCTTTAGGGGTTTCAAGATTGCTTTTTTGGGCGAAATAAAAACTTATTTTTGAAACCTTTGCGAAAATTCACTGCGGTTTTCCGCTCACATTTTGTGTGTTCAACCTGGCGACGTCGCTAAGACATACAACATGTAAAAAAAACCTGTATGATCCAAAAGGGGCACATCGGTACTGCAATAACATTACCAAAAAGTAATAACAAATCTTATAATTATTGAAAATAAAAAAGTTATTGCTATTTAAAATTCAAATTTTTGGTACCAAAATTACCCCAAACCTATAAAAAATTTGCAAGTTTTCAACAGGTACCCGCTAAACGACGGCCGCCCGCGCCCTATGTACTAATCCGGTAATATTGCCCATTTGAAAAAAAATGGGCAATTTTTTTTTTCTTTTTCTTGAAAATTACCACATAAACAGACTCTCAGTACTATACCTAACAACACCCTCACGTTTCGAACAGGGTTTTTTTTACATGTTGTATTGAAATAATTCTGATAATACTTACAGATTAACGTGAAAAAGTATACATCAAACTTTAAAAAAAATAACAAAATAAAAACGAAACTGCCACATTCCGATTTAACCATTAATATTTTGACTAAATATGAAAATTGTATATAAGGCAGAGTGACATTATTTTTTATTTATTTACTATTGAATTAAGAAAGCGAGTTCTAGTTGACATGCTTTAAATACATAATATTTATACAATATTTGTATGAGATTTTTGTGGGGATGTTTTTGACCGGATTTCGGCCTCTCTGAAATACGTCTCAAGACACCATGCTGGGTGTTAGCACCGTACACCTATTTATTTTTAGAATATTTGTGGTGATTATTTAGTATATTTTAGTATAAGAAATCTTGAAGCATCAGTATAGGTAAAATACGTATATTTCTTTATTTTTAAGGCCTGGTACAAATCTGAGCAGAAAAACTTAGCATAATTTGTCGCGCAGAATTTCACGCGTTTTTTCCCGCTCTAGCAAGTTAAATATTTCCAAAAAAACGCGCGTTACGTTTCCTACGATCCACGTAAAAACGTGCGCGCAATTCCGTCAAGTTTTTACGCCCAGATGTGTCCCTAGCCTCACTGGTTTTTCTTACATTATCCCCACAAAAACATCGAACAAAGCGGGTAGCTATACAATACCTATTAAATATCACAAACGTACAACTCATGTGAAAGCTCTCAAGATTATGTGGCCCAGGACTGCAACTGTGCCAATTCTTCGTCGTCCTCTGAAAATTAAATAAACATCAAATATTAATACAAGTGCCAGATACTCATTATTGCAACCCTCAAGTGTCAGACACTCGATAAACAACTATGGAACCGAGCCACCAAGTACCAAGTGGACCAAGTACTTTTGAAATACAAAAAAAAAATTGCTTATGATGTACTGCCGACAGAAGTGAAAACTTAAAACTGGTATTAGCGCCATCTACATTCTTTAGTAGAGCACTTCGGCGCGCGGCGACCAACATATTTAGTTTAAGATGTAAAAAAAGTTTTTGGAAAGTTTCCAAATGACTTTTTTACATCTAAAACGGTTATATCAAATTCGGTGTTATAATTGCAATTCATTATTAATATTCGAGTTCACTAATCTGGGTTCGCAATTCATTTGCCAAACATGTAAACAAACACGAGTTTTAGAAAAAACACTGTAATACCTACACATAAGGTTCAGTTTGCGCTACAACTTCATATTATTTATAAGTTTTTCCAAAAATACTAGTCAGTCTAAAATTTACTTTATTTACACTTGCATAAAGTTCATGTTTGTCTAAGTGGAAAACACGTGTTTGTTTACATGGTTGGCAAATAAATTGCACACGCAGATTAGGCCATATTTCTTATTTCTTGCCAAATTAATCAAAACAGCGAAATATTTGGCAGCTTTTAGTGACGTTGCCGACGAACTTTATAGAAGAACGCTCTTGAGAGATAAAGTTTGTCATTTTGGATGTAGGAGGTAATCTCCGAAACTACTCATCCGATTAC
This sequence comes from Agrochola macilenta, assembly GCA_916701695.1. Classification (NCBI taxonomy): domain Eukaryota; kingdom Metazoa; phylum Arthropoda; class Insecta; order Lepidoptera; family Noctuidae; genus Agrochola; species Agrochola macilenta. Next base: position 3,316,350 of record OU753576.1, read on the forward strand.
AAAAAATCTTTCACTAAACAAAAGCTACGCTATTGCCGAGTGCGTTAAGGTATGTTTTAGGTTAAATCACGCAGACGAAGTCGCGGGCAGAAGCTAGTGTATTTATGTATATCTCTTTGTTTATGTGGAGTTTCTTGCCCGTTCTTCTCAATAGGAACCTACTACGCGTTGGAATGGGCATCTAGCTTCATCTTTCTGACAGACCGACCTTGACAATTCAAAAGTGCCTGTAATTGTTTTATTTAAAATAAATGCTTTGAGTTTGAGTAAGTGTTAACTCACCCGTCTGCTTAGACCTGCTCGGCTTGGGTTTGTCGTGCACGAGCTCGGCCGTGGGCACGTCCGGTAGCTTGTCAGTGGGCACGTTGATACCGAGCATCTCTTTGTCCAGGTCCTCCTGTAAAACATGGCAAAAAAACAGGTAAAAAACAGGTAGGTTCAGTAATCAGGCATACAATAAAATTGAAGCAACAAATGACTTGTATCGTCTTATAGAGGTATGAGGAACAGGGTGTAAAGTTCACTCGTCCTCCATAGAAAAGGAGGATCCTCCGACCAGACGGCTGTTGTGTCTGGAGGGCTACTGCCCGACGATTGATGTCGGGACGTTGTATATATACTCTTCGCGCGGTAAACTCTGCTTACGCGAGGCAGAGTTTTGCGTGACGTCAGTGTGATGCGTAGTTCGCATGTGGCGTTGTAAATGCCGCCAGTCTAAACACTGTTTACACGGTGCAACGTTGATTCAACTTATTGTATGCAAAAGGCAATTAAATTGCACCATGTAAATCAGTCACATTTTTTTAAAAAGAACGTGAAATTGACAGGCAAACAAGAAGGCGGCCCCCGACACGGTAAAAAAGCAACCGGTGCCCTGATTCAGCGGCCGCAATACGACGAAGGTCATGAAATTTAAGGTGGGTGTAGAAACTATGTTGTCATCAAGATAGATGAACTGATCTAAAAACCTATTATCCAACCTAAAGGACAAACAAAAAAAGGGAAAAAAAAAAGGTGAAGGATTTTTTTTATATTAACAAATAACTATTTTTTTATAATTAACTCAAAAATTAAATCGTTTTATTTTTAAATAATTAAACATAAAAGCAGAACGATCTCGCGCACTAGACGGCCACGACTCTGGCCAGTCGTGACCGGCTAGTGGTATTGTATGGAGTGCGGCTAGTTGACCATTGCGACGAAGTGCGCGATTCGTATCGGTTTCTATAGTTTACCTGCACGCTTAGAATGACCACAGTAGAAACGGGTTTTGTCGACAGAAGAATAGACAAAATGACAGATTGTCATTGTTTATCTGTCATTTTGTCTATTCTTCCGTCGACAAAACCCGAAGAAAACACGTTTCTATGGATGTCATGCTACACGTGCTGGTCACGTTCGTGGTCGTGACTCGTGGCCGTCTAGTGCGCGAGATCACTAACTCAAAAACTACGCAAGCAAAGTTAATTAAATTAATATGTGAGGAAATCGATGTACCATCAAAGAAGTTCATATCTAACTAGTTTCAAAACAAAATCCCGTGAATACGATGACCACATCTGTTACCGGCCCGGTTCTATAGCCGCCAAGCGCTGCAAGCAAGAATAGTCCTTACGGTGGTTAGATATGAACTCCTTTGATGGTACATACATGAAAAAAAAGATACTCGCCGAATGCCAACTTCTTTGTTTGAAGTTAGTTGAAAAAAACTGTGTGACTAATGAAATGACCAATTTCCATACCTGTTCCAATTCTTCAAGCTCCTTCTCAAGTTCATCCTCATCAATATCGTTGGGGAAGGCGACGTTGTTGCTGATAGCGTCCGTAATCTCTCGCGAGATGTCGTGTTGTTCCGCTATGTCGTCCATTATGTCGTGGACCTTGTCTACATCGCTGTCGGAGAGAGATGGAAGATATAGAAAAATGATTGAAATAACACGTAATAGAACATTCTGCAACAAGGATTTTTTGGCGCGTGAATGACGTTCACAGGGGGCGCTGTTGGTAAACATTTGTCACAGACATCTGTGCAATTGTTTTGTAAAATGTATTGAAAAAACAAGATGGCGGCGTCAGTTCCGATTTTGGCCACAAGCTAGAAGAACTTGTAGCGTTATAAATACAATTTGATTTGATGTGAGCGAGTCAGTTATAGCCGTACATTAAATTAAATATACTAATCATAGAGGTCCATATTTGGATCATTTTATGCTACCTGTGTGTCAATAATAGACAGGTGTATTATCATTAAAGATCCATTCCAAAAACTTACTACTAAACAACATAGCTTCACGCCTCTATTCCCTAAAGGTAAGGCAGAGGGGTTTTGGACACTCACATTTTGCCTGTTATGTTTACATCCAATTTAATACGGGAGGAGACTACTACCAGGCACAAATTCAGAGCTACTACTGAGAACTTCCTGATAGGAAAAACCCAGTATCGCTTTGCCCGCCCTAGGAATCGAACCCAGGCCGTCATATTCAGCAGTAGCACTTGCGACCGCTACACCAATGAGATAGTCAAACTGATCGATTAAGGTGAAATGGGTTCCAAAGCAGATGTTTTGACGCGTTTCGACTTCACGCAAAATCAATGTTTCTTAAGAGAAATAAAAATACGCAAATTCGTTGTTTCTTTAAGAAGAAACAACGAATTTGCGTATCCTTTTTTATGATTACGAAAATTGAAGAGTGTCTTTAGTGAAGTATGAGGCCCGAAACACGATTGACAAAACTTTCCTCGATAGAAAAAACGGCAGTTTCCTTAAAATCTGCTTTTTTTGTTACAACCACTAAGAGAAAAACCTATTCCATTCGATTGTTATCAAAGCAATTGTATTAAAATTTTGTCTACGTGTTCACTATTAAATACTTTAAGAAATTATGTTGACTTATTTTTCTATATCAAAACAAGTAACATTTTAAAATTAAATATTTGTAAACATAGTGTAATAGAATTGCGCGCGGGCCGGGGCATGCCGCCGCTCCCGGAACGCTACCACGATACCATTTCGCCTTAAGGGCCGATTTTTAGATCGTCTGATAACTCTTAACTCAAGAATAAATATGGCGGTTACATATTTTCTATAAGTACAAAAGCAGTCAAACCGGTATTCCTCAGATAAAAGTCTTCAGAACATTGAAAACTCAGCCCTTAGTAAGTAAATATACAGTAATATTATAAAGAGAAAAGATTTATATTTTTGTTTGTAATGAATAAACTCAAAAAAACTGAACCGATTTAAAAAAACATTTCATCCATAGAACGCTATATTATCACTGAGTAACATTGGCTATAATTTATAAATAATATCACTCGGGCGAGGCCGATGGCGGAAGCTAATTTCTACAAAACTAAAAAAAAAGTATACTAACATATCCTTATGCGCAAGTTTCATAGCGTTGGCAGCATCGCGCATAGTGTTCAATACTTGAGCATTAGTATTGGCCCCTTCTAGTGCTTCACGCTGCGCTTCGATCTGTGTGAGCGTACCATCGATCTGTGTGAGCTGTTTCTCGTAGCGCTTCTTGCGCTTTAGAGCTGCAATGGCCGCTGGAAAAGAGAGAGAGGTACTTTAGATAGATATAATAATCGTTAAAAAAAATGATCCGTATTATGTATATATTTATTCATGTACACACTTAAAAGAAAAATACATTAAATACTTCTAAAAAACATTAAAGGTACTACTGATTTCAACAGATATCTTTTTTTAGTTTTTTTATTTGTATAAACGCAAAAGTCCCGCTGCAAACACATTCATCACCCCGCTGCAATCGAACGTGAAAGCGCAATTTAACCCCTATGGCCGATTGAAGTATCTAGATTGTATTCGGTCGAAGTATCGGTCATAAGCTCTGGAATTCTGGATATGTTCAAAATCGCGCTACTAGACTACAACTTCAGGGCGCATCAATACGCCTAGTTCTGCTTGTATACCTATAACGTAACTATTATTTATTTTTAAATAGTTTTTGTGCTTAAGAAAACAACTGTCATACTTTAACTTTCAGAAACCCAGTATAGCCAGATTCAAAGACCGTATATGAAAATGAACCATATTCTTATGCAATTAATTTTCATATTCGTATACGTAAATGTGAGCAAACGTTTTATGAAATAACAAACTGCATTTTGTGTTTGCTAAGTAAAATATTCATATGAATATGAACCATATTCCTGTGAATTTAATGTTCATATTTGTATACGCAAATGTGAGCAAACGTTTTATGAAATATGAACATTAAAGTTATAAGCATATAGTTCATATTCGTTCATAGTCAAAGAGCAGTCTATAAATACATACTTGACAATATTTTTTTTCTTCTGCTTAACCCCTAAACATAACCTACTTTACAAGATTAAAAAGGTATTAGTATTAATACAATGGCTGGTCTAATGACTTGTCAATTAGTTTATTATCTATGAGTGTGTGAGTATGAGGTCATCGGTGTGATTGACATTAAAATACTTTTCTACAGTCACAAAACTCACACAGATTGGCCCACATTTACACCCATATTGAAGTCATGCATGATACTTGTTTTGGACAAGTCTTGTAAAAAGCTTATCAATAACATGTTGTGTTCATACATGTGTTGATGTTGTTTCAAACATGTATTGCTAACTATTTTGTTCACATTTTTGACAAGTTTTGTATACAGCTAATAATTACAACTTGTTTTAGGTATAAATAAAAACAGTACACACAACAATGTTACATTTGTTTTCGTTTTCTACATTTGAAATGTATAATACATTTTTTATACCTTGATGTAAACATAGGGTAAGGATTATACAACCTTGAAGAGGTTAAATGGGTGTTGAAATGTGTGGGGAAGAATGCGAAATCCATGCGGATTATGTTATGTGCATATTGCTAGTATAATAATAATTGTTTCAGTATACATTATATTATGTGCCATGTATGGCACATAATATAATGTGTATCTGTATTGGAGAGGCCTATGTCCAGCAGTAGACTATTGTAGGATGATGATGAGAAGACAACTGAACCTTCCTTCCTAACCTAAAATCATAAATATTTGATTTATTTTCTTTTTATTATTCACAGCTAAACACTAGGAAGTAGTGATGGAAAGGGGTATTAAGGCCTGTCTTTTATAACTTCTGACAAAGTTCTCAGCCTAATTTTAATGAAGAGCATTCTGTAAATTGGCAACGTCGCAAATAGCTGTCAAATACTTAGCATTTTTTTTTTCATTTATGGGCATTTTCAGAATATTTTATCATTAAATACACACGCCGCTTATTATTATTATTATCGCATATATTGTCACACGCGCCGCTTTACGGTTCAGAAACCGTGAGTTTAACGAAAAAATAAATACACGTGATATCTCACGACATCTGCCCTCCCCCTTGCGGTATTTCGTGATTTTTTCCGAACCCCCTGCCCCTCTTTTCGAGCCTCACGTAAGTATTGGACGATCCCTAAAATACTGCACACTGTAAACATGAGGTTACACAAAGGTAATATAGAAGTTATATTTAAGTAGAGTTGATACATCTCTTATGTTCAAAACTACTCAGTTTCCTTCAATGACTCACAAAGCAAAAAAAATATCATTAATAAAATAAGATTTAATAACAACATCAGTTTTTTACAATTTCATCAGCATATTTACCTGTTACAGTGTTTACATAGCATTTACAATGTTTTCTTTTTAAGTGTGACCTGCCTTATACTTTTTCAGGGTTTAAAATCATGCCACATATCTGTAAAACTAGCAGACCCACTCCTGCTTTGCACGGTTTTTACGACTTGACAAAACATCGAGATTTCTTAGGTAAACATAACTTTAATATTAAAGTACTCATTAAACCTGCCAAAATAAATTCTCTTAACGATGGTGAAAACAAAATCTGTTGCATGGTTTAGAAGAATAATGCGGACTTACAGACAAATGCGAAAAGCAACTGTTTTATATAATATGTTTATAAGAGGTAAAATAGTTTGTTTTTTTTGTAAGTTCTGAACCCATTACAAAAGCTATTGCCGAGTGCCATTGGATATTTTTATAGTATAGTTAACTTCGAAGCGAACAGAAGTTGCGAGCAAAAGCTAGTAACAAATTATAGCCAAGGGTATAACTTCAAGAATTGATATGTAGAGTTGAAGCATAATAGAGGAACTAAGGAAAATTATTTCTTTGTACACTATTCTAACTTACTTGAGTAGGCAAGTCTTGTACAAATCACTATAGGTAAACTTAATATCCGTTGCTTTACAATATGTTTTCAATAAATGGCAGTAAGTAATGATGCAGTTTCTAATATTCATTTTGGTCTAAAACTCTCAATCACATAGACGTAAGAAGGATGTACCAACGAAATATCCAACAATTAATTGAAAACAAGGTCATACCTACATGTCAACAAAGAATGGGTTCATGATTGCAAAAAAATACGAGCAAAGATTATAACAATATTTAAATAGCAAAACTTACCTCGCTTATTCTTCGTGCCATTTTTCCTAGCTGTTTGTATTTCTATATCGATTTTCTTTTCTAGAAACTCTTGTTTTTTGAGCAATAACTCCTCGGTCTCACGTAATTTCTGTATCGCGTCGTGTGTCGAAGGGCCCTTTTCTTCCTTCTTTCCACCGAATAACTTCCCCAGGAAACTCATCTTGGCTATTCAATAATCCTATTAAATGCTAAATAAACAATGTGATTCAAGGATTATTCACTTTTACGCGTAAAAAGATGAAAGTAATATTTCGGTTCAGATTCTTTTACGGGAGTATGCGTCACCCAGGTGACAATCAATTCATAACATTAAAAACATTTGACTGAATGAATTTGGCATGAGATGTATCAATATCGAAACATCGATTGTAGTAGAACTAGTAAATTGCATAGGTAGATATAATTCGATCGGTAAACCATCTTCTATCTATAACTTTTATTAGAATTAAAAGTTAATGCCAGTAAATTAGTTTATGTGCGAAACAAAAATCTAATAAGATGGTTCACGAATTTGGTTTCAAAACGCACCATGACTCAAGCTGTTTTCTGTCAAAATTTAACACGACCGCCACAGACTACAACTGACGATCTGCTTTAGATAATAACTCTGAGTGACGATCGCTAAAAGCACATTTGTACATTTTCTGTTGCGTATCTTTTGACTATCTTGAGTCATTGTATGTACTGAAACTCATGAGATACGGATAATGTAAATAAACAAGTTCAATCTGAATTGAAAGATTATGATGTTTCTTAGTAACCAATGTTATTAGACAAGTGTAAAAAATAATAATAATGTGTTGTACAAAATTTATAAAATAACATGCCAGTAGTATGCAGTGCATGCCAGTCCATGGCGAAACATGTAAGATCATTGCTATATTATAAGACCTTAATGTACCATGTTTTAAAGGAAATAAATGTGGTATATTCTATTGTTTTCCGAGTATTCTCTCTTTTTAGTTTATTATAAAGTTTTTTCGAATAATGCTATAAAATACAAACTTATTTTTGAGGTCGATAAAAACAATACTTTGCATTCGTAAATATTCATACCAATCATCCCATTATCTACTTTGGTACTGACCTTTAATTAAGGCCCGCTGTCTCCAAACTCCAAATCGGAGAAGTTGTGTAACATGCACTCGGCCCGTATTTTTTAGTCATTTATAATTTTGGGACTCGGCAGCATTAGCAGTTTCAGAACGTATCGACTTCTGACAGTTCATTTGTTTTGAACTGATGACATTGACAGTTTGGTTTGACTCACAGTTGTCATCAACGTAAAATTCGCCTCATGTGAATAAAACTTAAAATTTATTTTAAAGTAATACAATATTAGCTTTTTTTCTGAATTAAAAACCTCAAGTAAACTATAAACATGGTTCGTGTAATAACTCAAGAGACCTACGACGAGGTCGTCAAGGAAAACATCGACGAGTTTGATATGTCTCCGGAAGAAGCTGTAAAAGAGGCTGTTGCCCAATTTGAGGCACAGGTATGTAACCCAAAACAATAAACCTTTTTAGTTTTTCATACTTCTTGAAGATATACTAAATTACTAAGGTTGAATATAGGTCAATGTTATGTTCATATGTATTTGGTCATCGTCTATAAAATCTGGTTAGTCATGACTATAATGAATTCAGACTTGAGGATTTCTTCTTTAGGTGATCTAATCACAGTCCTTTAATCACGATTATGTGTGGCTGATGACCTAATAGGTACTTGAGAACTATTTATAGCCTCTTTGGCTGAAATTTTAATGGAACTCTGTTGTTGGACTAGATTTTCGATCCCGCTGCATAAAAATAACACAATTAAATTATAGGACAGCAGAGCCCTCATAACCAATCAATTTACGTAGCCATTATGTTGGGGTCGGCTTCCAGTCCAAACAGATGCAGCTGAATACAGTATTTGTGCCCTCATTACCATTGCTTATTTATTGAGGACCGTCAGCAAAAGATGTACTAACACAAAAAATATCACAATACATAATTATTATATCAGGGTCAAGTTTAATTAGTTAGCAAAACTCTGTAGACATCACGTCTACGGAGTTTTGCTAACTAATTAAACTAAACAAAGTTTATAAATTTTATAATAGAAAACTGGTTTGAGGTTGCGGGTAAAGAGTTCCTGAAAGGAAAGGTTGGTGAGGCTATTGCCCAGCAGTGGGGCCTATAGTTTTTTTTTATTCCATTACCATAGACACAAAATATAGAAAAATAAGTATAAAAATAAGACATGAAAAATAAAAATAATTTATATTGCTTACATTAGGTACTTTTTTTAAAGACTTTTTAATAATAATGCTAATAGCTAACAAATCTCAAGCTTTCCATCAGGTTATGTAGATGTAAAAAGATTGCTAATAATTTATCAATTAAAAAAAAAATGTGGCCATGGACTACATATTTATAAGAGAGGCAAGTATTATTGCAGAATATGAACTGAAAATCATCATTTATTAACTGAATGACATATCTACGACTGGACATGGCCACAACAACAGGTCCCAATATAAAATAAAATAAAAATCTTCTAAACAAAGCATATACAGCGTGGCGCTTTAATGGTGACATTAATTTAACACACATAATACAGTTTAGCGTTTTCTTTTTATGAAGATAAGTATATTAATTTTATTAAATGATTCAATATTTATTTACAATTTTCTAAATTAGCATCTTGGAGCAACTTGTACTTAACAAACTATAGCGCAGAGGTCATTTACCGTGGTCACAGATCATAACATCGCATCCATGAAAATAAAACGAATAACATGCAAAGAGAAGGCAAATTGAAGGAAAGGGAGAACCCTATTAAATTTTTTAATTTTTCTGTTAAATAATTGTTTTGTCTTATTATATTTTTATGATTACTGGGCACTAGCCCTCACCTGTGTGTTAAATTAATGTCGCCATTGTAGCGACACAATGTATTGTACCTTTTGGTTTTCAGGGAGTAGATCTATCAAACATTATAAAAGACTTGTCTCTTGGATCTGGAGACAATCATTTGGTAGTGGACACTATTATGAAGCTGAAGGAACTTTGTGCGAAGGAGAAATATGATGCAGATGCTGTTCTCAAGGAATTAGACGTTTTAAAGGTAATTTGCTGTCATTTAATATAATCATTCCATACCAATATTATAAATGTGAAAGTAATTCTGTCTGTCTGTCTGTCTATCTGTCGGTCTGTCTGTCCATCTGTCTGTCTGTCAGTCTCTTTGTCTGTCTGTCACCTTTTCACATAGGATACTTTTTATCCTATTACTTAATTTCATAACTTCCTACCTCCACTACAAAATTCTAGCAATATTCTGTTTAATAAGGCGCAGTCTTTTAAAGGGGAGAAATTCTGTAAGTCACCACTAAATATAAAATAAATAATACTGAATTCCGTATTGTATACTCAACCCCATAATTACTTTCTCACTCTAGGGTTGAATGTTGATCTCTAGTTTAGTAATCATTAAAATGTTATCTTGTGGTCAAAATCAACTTACCAATTCACCATTCCATTTTCCAGTCAGAATGCCAGAAGGACATAGCCCACAGAGTCCGAGCAGGCAAGGAGGGTGCATACAAACTCCTCTTAGACATTCTATATTCAAAGTACAGTAAGCTATGTCAAGAGCTCGGAGAAAAAGACACAAAGTTCATTATAAGCGCACTGAATACAATGACAGCGTTGATGGAGATGCAGCCTGATTTGTTGGACAATAAGGGCGCGGATTTGATTAAAAAGTAAGTATATTTTTCAGTTATCACAAAAAGGTAATCTATGTTCGCAATTAATTTTCCAAACATGTAAACAAACACGACTTTTTAGGAAAAACAACCGTAATGCCTACACATAAAGTTAAGCTTGCGCTACAACGTTATATTTTTTATGACTTTTTCAACAGTACTAGTCTAAAATCAGCTTTATTTACACTTGCATAAAGATCATCTTTATGCAAGTGTAAATAAAGCTGATTTTGTTTTTGATTTTTGTTTGTTTAACTGGAAATAACATCAATTGGTAACAAGGTTATAATAGACCTTAGCATGTTTTATGTTTATAAATGTCAAGAAACAAACTAAAGCACAGATAATGCTTTCAAAACAATATATTGAATACACAAAGTAAAGTGAAGTGTGTACACAAGTTATTACCTCCTGTCCTTATCCCAATTTATCTTGGCTCACCCATCATCTAATAGTCGCTCCCCTTTCTGTTCATATCTTTAACATAGTTTTTTGTTTAACCACCATAATGGGGAAGCTCTCGACCTTCATCTCACCTGATGTTAAGTGACGATCAAGCCGAAGTTGGAAGTGAGCTTCACCCGGAATCCTCAACCACAGAGGAACTGACAATTTTACCTCTAACTGCCGAAACACAACAATGCTGTTAACATTATTGTTATGGCGACAGACTTAGATTAGATGGTGGTAGCTAGCCAGGCGGGTTAAGAACAAGCCCTACCACCAACCGAAACGTGGAGAAAAAATTTCCGCCACAGGTCTGAGACAGGTGGTGTCTTACCAGTAGATCACAGAGGCGGTTTCTTTGGTCTTCCCCTATTCATATAGGCATCCACATTCGACCTCAATTGTCAAGCATTCATATTAGACCATACCATTTATCCAGTGGCGAAGCGTAGTGGGGGTAGCAGAGCCGGCCCGCCCCGGGCAGCACTTTTTAGGCGGCGGCAAAATTTCACAGTTTTATAATAAAAATATTTTTATCGCGACCGATTGAAAAGAGCACGGAATTTTTCATTACTTATTCTGTTCTGTGACCAATTCGGGACATCCCCTTTCTTTGAATGATATTTTGTAGCGACTGCTGGCAACAGCGTCTATACTGGTTGAAGTAAAAAAATAATTGTATTAATAAACGTGATTGTAAAACTTGGATAAACTTTTTATTTAAAATCTAACCTGTAATGCAAAATAATGATGACTCTTTTTGCCGAAAAGTTCTCTAGAACTAACGTATGCTATTAAATTGAAATACCTAAATAAAAGGGCGGCAAAATTGTTTCCGCCTGGGCGGCTGACACCCACGCCACGCCGCTGCCTTTATCTTGTTAGTAGATACATTTTTATCTATTTCTCAGTATTCTAGACAACGTAGAAAACGAAGATATATTAATAGCTACACTGAGATGGGCCACAACATGCTGTATCAAACACGAGATGAATCGGCAGAAAATATTCGCAAGGAATATCTCTGAAAACCTGAAACTTTTGCTGAATGTCACTGGCAATGTCAAAGTGAGTACAAAATCTATTTACAAAACAAAATCATAACGCGAAGATGTAGGCAGAAGTGGATAAGACACCCAAAGTGTAAGTCCCATGTAATAGGGCGCGAGCCTACACAGGGTCAAATTTAATTAGCTATAGTCCATTCGCGTTAGCTCTTGTGCCTTTTGACCAATCAGGTCGCAAAAGACACAAGCGTTTCGTACGAGGATCTGCTGTCAATAGTCACTATGAACTTAGCTTTCTAATTTGTTGCGACCCGATTGGTCGAGGGGCGGGGCTAGGCTGGCGGACAACGGTGACTCACTATTTTCTTAACGCGAATGGACTGATATAGTAAAACTCCGCAGATATGATGGGTATAGACCCATCATGTCTGCGGAGTTTCACTTCACGATAAAACAAAAAAGAAAAAGGTTTAACACTAAAAACTGTTTCAGCTGCTAAGTGAAACTCTGCAAGTGATACGAAAGATGACACTGGACGATGATGTGCGAGTGGAGTTCGGCCGGGCTCACGACCATGCCAAGGAGTTGGGTGCTCAAATGTTGGTGCCTTTAACTAATCTGTTGAAAGGTCAGTAACAGACTACGGTTTCCCACAAGTACGCGGCGGCTTGACTTGTTGGGCCAATTCAGTGAGTAAGAAGATATAACGAGTTACGCGATAGAAAGAGACGCAACTTCTAGGTAAATATAACCGTATGTGCGACCTGAATTGCACTTTATTGTGTCGTAGCAAGAGTCACTTTTTATTTAAACGATTTTGCGGAGTGAACCATCTGTATTTATCTGTGGGTTTCCTAGAAGAGTCCGCAACTTACCGGCGAATGACGTCACCGAAACGTTATTTATGAAAGTAAGTTGGAGTGTTTTCTTAGAGAGCTTTTTTTGACACCCATTTTTTTTTTTTTTTTGCTGTTGGGAAATCATCAAATGACTTCTCCCGCTCTGGGCGGAGCGAGAGGGCGTGTCAGACTTTTACTGACTAAAACCCACCCGTGTTCCTTCCGTTGCCTGTGTGCCGGGGCCGCGATATCCCTTTCGGACAAACCCGCAACCCGCCGACGGCGAGCTACCCATTGCTCACCATCGCGCAAGCCCGCGCCTACAGTGGCCGGAAGTCGGCTCGTGACTCGCCGCAGGAGACGCCCTGGGCGTCTCCTGCGGCGACTAGGGGCGCGAGGGCGTGCAGCTTGCATCTCCCTCGCGCGCTCCGCCTCCTCCTCCGCGAGCATAACTGCTTCGCAGAAGGAGGTGACGGCCTCCCATGCACTCTCGCTCCGGACCATGACCTGAGGGCCGGACGCGAGAGATCGCCGCCGCCGATCGCCTCCGTGAGGACACGGCGGTGCTCCGCCCAAGCCGAGCAGACCTCCACCTTATTTTTTTTTGACACCCTAAAGTCAAACCTTGCTGCCATCAATTTCATGACGGCCGTCATTGCGGCCGTTTTGTGTCGGCCACCGAACTTCTAGGAAACCTTTACCTATACTAAATTGAAATCCTTGCTTCATAATATATTGTTAACTAGCTTTTGCCATCGGCTTCGCCCGCGTGGATGTCGGAAAATATCCGACGGGAACGTACTACCGGGATAACAAGTATTATATGTGTTTATCTAGGTCTTCTTCTTTTCACGTGGTTAGTGACTAACCTGGTGTCAGAGTTTTAAAGCCGCTCATGGGCCTCTGACTTGGCTTCACATGCCGTCAAGAAATATCTCTCTGGCACGCCGGTTTCCTTACAATGTAAACCAGGTTATAAGCTATCTGTGTGCCTACTTTTATCCAAATCTGTTCAGCCGTTTTTGCGTGATATACATCCAAACAGAAACATACAAACTTTCACATTTATAATTATATTATATATTAATATTATATTATTTAAAGTAGGATAGGATACATAACAATACATTACTATTCAACTTAGTTATATAAAGCACAGAAATCGCGATGTTTTGAAATGTCGCCATTGGACCTGTTAGAAAGGGGGGAGGGGTAAAAACTATAATATTTGTATTTACAGTTATGTACCTAAATAGAAAGCTTTGAGTGTCGGAATGGTTACTGGTTATTTTGTGTGTATGTCAGTTCTTATGACTATGGTGTGTAGAGAAAGGGTTTTATGAAGAAAGCACACAAAGACACGACCAGGCATTTATTTAAATTAGGTATGTGAACAATTAACCAGAAAACTAGTTGTCCGTTCGTAACACTAGGTCTTCATGGAGAAGAAGGACAAGAAACTCCATGGAAACAATTTAAAATTATTTTATCATCACATTTCTTACGTTTACATAAATTATCGTTATTATTTCAATTCATTTCATTTCATTTATTAATTTTGTGAACATATGGTAAAAAAAATATACAAATGTTTTACAAATAAAACGTCGGTCCATAATACGTCCCGCCAGAAGGCATAACAAAATTGTTTAGGTATCAAATGTCACATTGACAAAATGAAAATAAAAATATAAAGTCAAGGTAATTACATGTCACAATTTCATGCCAAACACCTTAGATCAATAATGCACTAGATACACTATCCCATACAAAAAGTTCTCTTAAAACTGTCGCCAATTGTGTTTACGTACTTCTAGTTTAAATAAATATACATTAATGTAAATTCAACCTTAAATGCAATGCTTAAAGTTGTATTCACAAAGCTATGTACAAAAAACAAAAAAGTCAAACATACATCAAAACAAATTCAACCTTACACGCTTGTTTTAAAGTTCGAATTACAAAGTGCTAATAAAAGCAATAAAAAATTATGACAGAGGCTCGCCGCTTGCACAAGGAATGAGTGGAGTCGAAATGTGTTTATATTTCTTTCTATGAAATACAGAAAATAATAATTTATACTAACAAATTCAGTTTATTATAAGCCTTGACACTCAAACATAAAGTTTAATTACAATGGCAAAATTAAATCTTTCTGTCATCGGAGATACAAATATTTAATTACAATGGCAAAATTAAATCTTTCTGTCATCGGAGATACAAATATTTAATTACAATGGCAAAATTAAATCTTTCTGTCGTCGGAGAAACAAATATTTAATTACAATGGCAAAATTAAATCTTTCTGTCATCGGAGAAACAAATATTTAATTACAATGGCAAAATTAAATCTTTCTGTCGTCGGAGAAACAAATATAATGTCATGTCGCTTGAAAATAAAAAGTCTATTTTATATAAGTTCAAAAATACTTATTGTTACTGTTATACTGTTTTTAGTAATCTACGCCTTTGCGTGTTTCCAGTTATGTCCAATCTATTAAAATGAATCGAACAAATTGTCGAATTTTTATAAGGCTTATATATTTCTTTTCGTCTCTCTTTCGCGACAGTAGATACCCATTCTACACAGCGAAATGGGTCGCTAGGAAATCTACAAACTTAAATAAAATATAAAATATCAATACTACACCATGCATTCCCTGTTCCAGAACAGTCGATGTTTGTTACAATAGTTGGTAGTTCTCACAAACATTGGTCAAACAATCATAATATTTGCTAATTTATTTATACTACTATTTAATTATGTTTTTATTTTATGAAAAACACTTACTGATAATAAATTTACCGAAAAAAAATATTCCTTCCAAAATCTTGGTGTTACGGTGGCTATTTACAAATTTTTTGAACGCCTACTGCGGCATTTTGACGTCTTAACGTTGGCTATGATTGGACCATACTAATTTGAAATAAGACCACAACCGAATCTGTGCTCTTATTTTTCGTTCCGTTTTTGAAGCGCTTACCGGGAATCTAGTGCATTATTGATCGAAGCCAAACACTAATAGTTAACAATAATAATAAAATGTCAATAAATTAAGACGGCACATAAACAAATAGGTATTCAGTCACAATCTCGTGTAGGTACAATAATAAATTAAATAAATAAAAAATGTCAATAGAGAATAAGGGAGCAACATATCAGCAAAAAATGTTATCTGATATAAACTCAGTCACACTATAGTACATCTTATCCTTGAAAAAATGTTCTCTGATATAAACTCAGTCACACTATAGTACATCTTAGCCTTTAAAAAAATAAGTAGTTTACTCTTAAACAGCACTGTTGTCATGACAACACTGACTTGATAATATCATTACAATCCTTTTTAGGGTTCCGTAGTCAACAAGGAACCCTTATAGTTTCGCCATGTCCGTCTGTCTGTCTGTCCGTGGCTTAGCTCAGAGACCCTTAGTATTAGAAAGCTGTAATTTGACAGTGTTTTTTTTAGGGTACCTCCTTTACACGTATGTGGGTATGTTCCTCCTCCATCCCTTCATATATCCCATGGCGTGGGGTGTAGTTGGAAAGGTCGTTCAAAAATATTGTGAGTTTGTGAAAAGTATTTTTGGATTCAGTGATCCGTTTGCGAAATATTAAGCTTTAAAGTGCAAATTTTTGTTAGTCCCCCTGCCAGCTAAATGGTTGGTTTTGGATATGTGAAAAAATTCACGGCAGTAGTATATATAACGAAATTAAAAGGAAAACTATCACACTTAAGTAGGCTTTACAAGTTAACGAGTAATAATCGACTAACTTACATTTGCGGTTACAAAAACATGTTCTTCAACTACAAAGATAAGTTTGTTCTTGCGATAAATTCATCCCAATTACGGAACCCTTCATTGTTCGTGGTCCGACACGCACTTGGCCGGTTTTTTTATATCCTATCAACGTCACTTTACATCAAATATAAACCGCCACTTACTACTTCAATCTATCTGCCTAGCCTTTTCCCAACTATATTGGGGTTGGCTTCCTGTCCAACCGCATGCAGCTGAATACCAGCATTCTACATGGAGCGACTGCCTAACTCAAAATTCAAAAGTCATTTATTCAAACTAGGCTGAGAGTCAGCACTTTTCGAACGTCAAAATTACATAAGACAGTTCCCCAAAACGCCACCCTTCACCTCTATCTGACCTCCATAACCCAGTTACTGGGTAATACGATATCCATTGATAAGACTGCCACTTACTACTTATACAAAAACCGGCCCACAGCCAGGTTAACGAACAATGTCTCCATGCATGCCATGGTTCCTACGCTTTGCTGGGAATAACCTTTGCTTTAATTTATTTTCATAAAACTCATACCATAATTCTCGGTTACTACTTACAACGACCAAATAAACCTCTAAAACTAGTAAATTAAAGTAATACATTACTAATTTAAAAATAATCATTGTTGTGTTTGAAAAGAAACCGTGCTTTAAAGACATACAAAAATCAGTCAACATAATGACGTCACTCAGTATAAATATCAAAGTGGCGATGTACAAGCGACGCCAGATGTTAGAAGCTGTATGAGTCTTGTAACTACGATAAAGTGAACACACAATTATAAAGTAAAAACAACAGTTCACTACCAGGGGTAAAATTTGACTTAACCCAAAGAAGATTTGAAATAAATCAATGTTTTTGGTTTTTGATATATTTCTGAATAACAAGCCAACTTCTGGTTTACGAATTAAATACTCGTATAGACAGGTGAAAAATAGTGTTGTAACTAAAGCGAGACCCCAAGAAAAGAGGCTACTTTTTAGATACCTCTTTCGTATATGCCCATTAAAAACTTTTACAATATCTACGTAAAACATATGACACAATACCAACAGCCAATGGTTGCTCACTGTTTTTAAGTAAATAGTTATTTCGGTTCTTATATACAGGATAGTTAATGTATAAATCGAAATTCTGTTATTAAAAACAAATAAAAACCCGATAAGCACTATAAAGACAAAGAAGTTTGCTAAAATGATGTTGAGAATCACAAAGTTTTTGATATTACGGAACTTCTTTAAGAAGTACCATGATATTATTCCGTACGTCAAAGATGCAAGTGTCAGCGCAAGCGCAATGATGTCTATTATCTTCAAGAGATAAAATCTTAATTGCAGATCATCTTCATCTTGAATTCTGTCAGCATAGGCATTTACGCTAGTATCGTTACTAGACATGGTGAATGCAACTGGCACAGTTTGAATTGTTATTAAATTATTTTAAAATATAGGTACTGAAATTTTTTAACAACTTGCCGTAATACACTGCCCTAACGTTAAAACAGAATGAAACTAATGATGTTTTATCCACTAAAATTTAATTATAACTTTATATCAATCATTATTTAAGCAATAATTTTCCTGTTTTTCACAGGTATCTTATCCAGACCGAAACAGGCCGAGATTTATAATCGGTACTTAGCTCGTGCATTGGCTTAGACGTGTTCCCGTCTCTATCTCGCACTTGGAGTTTGACAGTTGTGCGACAGTGACAGGAAAAACGCTAGGGCCAAAGTACGTGCTAAGTTACGTTTATAGATCTCGGCCTAAGTAATTGGGCCGCACCGCTGATTTGCATTACAAGCCACAGTTTTGCATTAAAATAATGTAAATCATGTCACCGACTTGTCTTAAAAAAGAGGAGGTTATGCTTTCAATGAGGTTTTTTTTCTTTGTGTACCGATTTTTATGGCTGGACCTTTTTTAGGGTCTCTACGCCGCCTATCTGTCTATTTTAATGACATAATGTCATAGGGCTGCATATTTTTAGCCGTAAAGCAGTACACGTTGGGTGAGCCCATCGCTCGGCCAACGGGCTCGCCCAACGTGTACTGGGGGCTTCATAGATAACGAGTTTTTTTTTTTTTATAGAATACGTAGCAAATAATAAAAAGAAGATCTATCTTATTTTATCCATTAATGTTATAATGGACTATAACATCATATCCCTAGACTTTTCCCAACTATGTTGGGGTCGAATACCAGTATTTTACATTGAGCGACTGCCTATTTGACCTCCACAACCTAGTTACTAAGGGTAACACGATACCCCTTGGTAAGACTGGTTGTCAGACTTTTGGGCTTCTAACTACCGGTAACGACTGTCAAAGATCTACAAATGACAGCCGGGACCAACGGCTTAACGTCTTGGTATGTAAAGATGGTCACCCATCCGCGGACCAACCGCGGCAAGCGTAGCTTAACCTGATCGATCGACCCGTGCGGCTGTTATTATTTAGCCACAAGCCCAGACAGGCCGGTTATAGTGGACTATAACATTTAAGGATAAAATAAACTTAATGATAAGGATAAAAAGTTTTCAAATAAATAAAAAAATACAATAAATATTGTTTATGTCCACAGAAAACACACAACCTCCTTTAGTATCAGAGCTGATGCTAACCATAGCGAGTCTGTTGGTACGTCACGAGCTCTGCAAGATGGTGGCCGACTGCGGTGTCGACTCTCTGTTCACTGTGCTTGCTGATAATTATGATAACGTCGCCGTGGTGCAACAGGCGGATAAGTTGTGAGTGGAATTATTTATATAATTTTTCCATATAAGTTCTTATTATTTGGGTCAATTACATTCATCACGAAGTTCTTAACTTAGTAAAAATAAATAAAAATATTTCGATAATTTAAAAAAAAATAACGGTGGCGTTAACCGGTACGTGGAGTATGACAAAAAATCATAAATAATTAGTACTATAACCACCTGTAAGGATATTACGGTTTTCCTCGCCGTTTAAGAGATAATTACATTTTTCATACTAGCTTCATACAAATCTTTCGTATCAAAATATAATTCCTTCGTATGAAAGCCGATTTTCAGCCCATACTGCGACGCCTCTTAATACTGTCTACACAACTCCAACTACGTCTCCACAGTTTTGTCTAATTATTCGTTAAGTTGTTATTGCTATTATTTAAAACACAAACTGTTACTCAACTACTCTTCTTTAATTCTACTAGTTTTTCTACTCTATGACTACTCTCTATGACTGCCCTACTCTACACTAGAAAGACTAGCCTACTCTATGACTACTCTACTCTATGATTACCCTACTTTGCGACTAGGTAAGTTGTGAGTGGATGTAGCATTTATGTTTATTACTGGATCTTCCTAACCTCGATATCGCCTAGTAGTCAACGACAGCTGAGGTCCACAATGGAATAACTATCATCGATATTTCGGAGTTGGCCCCATAATGAAAGTTGTTCGTATTGATTAGTGCTTTCACCTTTTCAAAGATGGTCTACAAATTGAGAGTAAGCCTGTACATCGTCACGACTATTTTAATGCATTTGTTATTTTAGTGTAAACGTTTTTATTCATGTAGTAAATATCTACATACAACACTCTTGCACTTTGAAACTCGATCTCGCGAAAACTTAAGATTAAACAATACAAAAAATTCCAAATTAGAAAGGTCAAGGAAACCCCCAGAAATTGTAATAAAATCTTCAGTGATAGAAAGTGTCTACTTTCATACTAAGTCTATAAACAGAAAATGAACCTTATTAATAATGTATTAATGTACATATTCCTATGAAACGCTTGACCTCAGTCGCCTATACCTATAGGACAATGCACATTAACTTCATACGAATAAGGTACATTTTTGTATGAAACGCGGCTGTACTTAGTTTGAGTAAAGTCACAATTTACTCTATAGATCTCAGTCTAAGTTGACTTTATACTAACATGCATTAAAACCCACACATCGTCTCAGCAGACTGATAATGCGACCTCAAAAACAAGCACCGCTCATTATCAATAAACAACGTTTTCTTCTTCACGATAATCTCATTCTCTAACAAACCCCTTTCATGTATTAACTCAGCCCTCAATTTCTCCGTTTGCAGAGACCGCTGTTGCAACAGACTCATACTATCATTGAGATCTCTTACTTCTTCAATTAACGCTATTAAAGAGCCTTCTCTACAATTTTCTACGTTCGGCCTACGATTCTTTGTATTCAACCTTGTTTGAACGACCTGGATTCTTTGTGACACCTTCAACATTTCTTCGTGTAACATTTCTAGAATGTTCTCAGTCTCCACTATCTTTTCTAATGTCAATATCAGCTGATTTTCCAATTCTGTCTTCACTTGTTCGGTTCTCGCGATTCGTTCGCTCAATGATTTGTTGACTTGAATGTCTTGGGAACGCAGATCTCTAGAAGTATTTATAAGGACGGCGTCCACTTTTGCTCGTAAAGCTTTTGATTTGTCGATAGCAATTTTGAATTCGTTTAGGGCGTTGATTGTGTGTTGTTCCCAAGATGGGACATTTGATTGGCCTGAAAGAAATGGTCGGAATAAAAATATTGTACTATGTGACTAAGGGTCAGCGCAGACAGAGAGGAATAATCCCCGCGCGGTCTCGGGCATTTTCTTTACGGATCGCGTATGCTATTATACGCGTGTGCGACGCCGCGCGGGGATTCCCGCGTATCTTCGAGGACGCGCGAGCATTTTTTGTCAGTTTCAAGCATTTATGCACTTTATTTTAATAATTTTAAAGTTTATTTTCAAGTGCGTTAATAAAATCCTCTCCGCTACGCTCCGTTCTGTCTACGCTGACCCTGGAAATGATGAACAAGGAAGTACTGAGATGACGGCAAATAGAGAGGTATGGAAGAAGGACGCACGCTTCGCGAACATAAATAAATTCTGATTACGGCAGACTTACATACCAATAAATTGGGATTTATTGGTATATAATGTTTAGGGTTTTTGGGTGTTATGGCTCACTCTTCGCTACAAGTCACAAGTTCGCGACAAGTCAATCGTCATCCTGAGGATGCCTCGTTGAGAGATGAAACACGTGTCGATTTCTTACTGGGTTTTTTATGACTCTTTAGGAATAGTTAAGCGGAATAGGTTACTAAATATATCTACGTCTATTGTATTTTATGATGGATTTCCGTGAGGTCACGCGAATCAATTAACTATTACAGCAGGAGATAATGATGGTGATGATAAGCTGTCGTGTGTATAATTGTCAACTGTGTTCTAAATCCGGAATTGATTCAACCTCTACTCAACCAAATTCTACAAAAAGGCCTGCAATATACAGGGTGACTGGAAAATAGTGGCGGAGCCGTTAAGGGGAGGTAGTCTAGGGTTATTCCGACAGATATCACTATGAGACCTACCGTCCTTACTTAACCCTTTCCAAGATATTCCTACTTAAAGAGTGTAACCCAAAAATTCGTACAAAAAATGTTCAAATAGTAATAAATCCTAAAAAAAAGTGATTTTGGCCTACTTTTTTTTGTTTTGCAACAAAGATATTCTAAATAAGTAATATTAATTGTTAAATTTCCGCAACTGTCATTATTTTATGCAAAAACTGCTAAACAAAAACGGAAAATGTAAAAAAAATACTTTGATGGCTGATAAAACATCAATAGGAAAGGGTTAAGTAAGGACGGTAGGTCTCATAGTGATATCTGTCGGAATAACCTTAGACTACCTCCTCTTAACGGCTCCGCCACTATTTTCCAGTCACCCTGTATAACGTTGGATGTAAAACCTTATTACACGTCGAATATGGTTCAAAAAAGGTTAGTAAATACTGCGTGCGTAATTTATAGCGTTTACAATAAGATCGTTGACCACAGTTATTGTACCATGGAAGAACAAGATGCTGACCTAAAAAGTTAAAAGTCTAGAAACAATTTAAATAATTAATAGATCATGTCGTGTACCTTCGGAAAGTCTCGTAGCCCCCGCCGAATCTTTAACATTAACAGCTTTAGTCTCCAAATAAGCATTCTCGCTCTCATACTTAAAAGCCAAAAACTTATCACTCCAATCTCTTTCCAACCAATTCTTCGAAGCTACATTCATATCCAGCTGGTATTCAATATCCCTGAGCAAATCTCTATGAAGCTTCTTAACATTTTCTATCAAAGCTGACTCTGTGAATAAATCTTCTTGAGGTTCATCGTATATTAAGTCGGACTGCATTCTATTTCTTCTCAAATCTAAGCATTCTTCTGTAATGTACTCTGGAATTTTCAAAGTATCCTGAGCATTTTTCAGTTGTTGTCTTAGCGATTCTAGAATGTTTATTTCCGCGTCCATGTCTCTTATAGCTCTTTCGAGTTCGGCCTTCCAGAAGTTGATATGTCTAACTCGATGTTGTAGCTGGTCAGTGCTGTCACTATAGTCTTCGCATGAAGTTTGATTGACTTTTATTATGCTGTTCTTTGTGATAGCTGTGTTGTTGTCTGTGGTTCTGATAATGTCTCCTTTTAAAATTTTTTGGTTGTGGTCGTGCCAAGTTTTTATGGTTGATAAGGCGTTGTTTCTGTCTCTGAATGATAGGTAATCGCCTTTCTCTGCCGTTGTCATTTTTAGTTCTTTTTTACGACTGCTTGGTTGTTGAAATTTCTGTGGTTATTATTAGTAAGAGACTTAATTTCACGGGAATTTTATCTGTTTTTGCTTATCCGTACTTTTTTTTATAGATGCCTATCTTGAATTCTTGATGAACCTTTACTTTAAATCTATATAGTTTCGAAGTCTTCGTCTTCTTTCAAAGGTTCCTACTTGAATGGCAATATTGTTATTGAAATCGTATTGAGAAAACGTTTCGGTTGTCATGGTAACATACAGTTACTATAGTGATGGCCTAAATTTGCTGAACTAAACAAAAGAGGGTCTTATTTCGTACTTTTGAATGTTATATTGACACGCGATCTTTAATGTATAGTATGAATCACAAAGCAATAATAATATTTTAATAGAAGATTTAGATTTAGACTTGTTAGTTATTTTTGTCTAGATTTATGGGGATGATAATTATATATAAAATTAACAGCGTTAACCAACTTTCATTGCCTTATATACTTAATTTAATTTATTCATTTAATTCAGACACAATGATACATATTTTTGTTAGTATACTTATGAATTATGTTAGTAACCAATATTCAAATACACACCACAATCATATTATTATAACTAAAAATTAAATATCAGAAGTAAATTAGTCACATAAAATCACTATCATCTTTCAATCATAAAAATGAGACATTTTTATAATTGAGAGATGATAGTGATTATATGTGAGTAAATTCATGAATATTATTTTAAAAATTAATACCACTCACCTACAATTTCTTCGCTGACTGTACTTAGTTACCACCTACAATTTATTTTATTATTTGTTACAGGATCACAGCATTGGCAGGAAACGACGACGTTAAGAGAGATCTGGTCAAAAGTGGTATTGTGCCCATCGTTGTATCAATTCTATCGAGACATTCGGTGAGTTTACTATTACCATAGGTAAAAAGAAAAATTACTGCGTTTAGAAGGGCAAAGTAAAGAAGTTCTCACTTAACAGCCTTATGGCCTCTGTGATATGCAACCCATCCAAGAGTTGACCGATAGTGTTAGTAACTGGATCAATAGAGGCCAATTACTTTAAAAAACTTTTTTTTTTAAGTGAAACATTAATGCGGTGATGCAATAAAAATATATATAAAAAAAACTATTTAGTCCGTCAGTCAGATAATAAAAAAAAGAGACACGTATTTCTTGCATTCATCATATTAATAAAAAATGGTTTAGATAAAACGCATTAAAGTTGGGGAGTGAGGGCTCGCTACGTCACAAGCAAGTATAAAATCTCCCGGGGAGTGATGTCATTTTAACGTATTGCCTACTCAATGTATTGCCGTAATCTGAATTACGTAAAAAATATAAAATACGTGTCCAATATTTTTTAATAATCTAACCTGAAGGACAAAAAAAAAATGTTTTTGTCTACATCCCTATTGTACGAGAAATGAGAGTGAAAAACCAAACTCAATGTATTGCCGTAATCTGAATTACGTAAAAAATATAAAATACGTGTCCAATATTTTTTAATAATCTAACCTGAAGGACAAAAAAAAAATGTTTTTGTCTACATCCCTATTGTACGAGAAATGAGAGTGAAAAACCAAGGACGCGTCAAGTTTAGGCAAAGTTCGTTAAATGAGAGTGAGAAGAAAGATATAACGCTCTCTCTGAATATAGAACACATACACACTATAAAACTGATTTACATCCGTAAGACGTCCTCGTAACAGAAGGTCTAGTTGAAAACCAGTCTCATACACCAGTTGTCTGGCATTTATGCTGAACTGGGCCTATTTGGCGCAGCCGTGAGGCACACAATATTATTTTAAGTCAAACAAATTTATTTTCTTTCTTTCTTTCTGTCTCTCACACTACATATCTCGTAATCCTTATTTTTTAAGAAGTTTCACTTGTATCACGTCTAATGGTGCTGCACGCACAATTTTATTATTTCAAGGGAATAAAGATAATTTTATTTTGCAAATATGGGTAACAGCAATTGATGACAAAAAATAAAATAGTTTAGCCATATTTTACCACGTAGGCATGCAAAGGATTTAAAACATTTAACTAAATAATTCAATACAATTCTAAAATATTACACAATGAACTAAGTACAAAAAATAATATATATTCACTAGCTTTTAAAAATTATTTCTCAATTAGGAACTCCTTAATATTATAATATGCTTTCGCCACTAAAAAGCTTCGGCGTCTCTTTTTAAATAATGAAAGTGGAAACTCTTTTCATGTCTTTGGATTTTTTTTTATAAATGACTGGAGCCATGCAGTAGACACTTTTACGCATAAGTGCTGTCTTGGCTTACTCCAGACATAGCACACTATTACTAGGCTACCTTAATCAAACAGTACTTATTACAATAATAATGTGAGTGTACTATAGACACATCTCTGCCTAAGCCTTCGGGTGTTACGGCTTGATGTTTTTTTTAATGTTATGTGTGTATGTGTATGACAATGATATACTAAATATCTTTTAACCCTGTTTCAGAGTAACGCAATAGCGACGGCCTTAACCCTCAAGTCCATAGCAGCCCTTTCCCTTCGCGAGCCGACACACGGGCAACAGTTCTTAGACTGCGGGGCTCCCGAGGTTATCATTGAGTGCATGAAGGTGCATCCTCAAGATGCTTCAGTTCAGGTAAGACTTTAAAAAGGAATTCTAGGACATCCAATAAAAAAAAATAAAAAAAAATCTTTCACTGACAAACAACGCACAGATGGGTCTGGAAGCATGATTTTTCAGATCGCTTTCAGATTTCCGCAAAATCATTTAAATAAAAAGCGACTCTTGCGAAGACACAATAAAGTGCAATTCAGGTCGCACAGCGCTAATTACCTACAGTTATATTCACCTAGAAGTTGCCTCTGTTTCTATCACGTGACTCCTAGATCTTCTGACTACGTTACACTCACTGAATTGGGCCAACAAGACGTTCGTAATTTTTGCCGATCGGGAAAATACGACTTGCAATCGTATTATGTATGTACCCCTAGTACGATTATTCCCTAAATTATAAATCTAAAGCCGATACCTATTACTTGGTGGTATTTAATTTCTATTTAAACAAATATCAACGTTTCGTAAATGTAAATTAAGTTGATTTCAAAATTACTACTAAGATAGTCATACAAATATTAAATCTTTAAACCTACATAGGTTTATGTGAAATAAACCATTTCAAAAGCTATTTCTGATTTTACAGAAAAACGCATGCTGGGCAATACGCAACATGGTCGCCAGATGCCGCGACCAGAACGCTAAATTCCACGAATTAGGCGTCGAAAGTATCCTCAACAGTGCCTACGAGAAATTCGCAGAAGATTTCGGTTTCGACATTAAGTCGGCTTTACGAGATCTCGAATGCGATGTCAAGCTGGACGAGCAGTGGACCGGTAAAGGTGTGCAGTTGGATTATTGATAGTACGTTTAGAAGATAATTGGCTAAAACTGCTAGAATTGGCTATATTTATCATACTGGCTATTTTGTTATTTTAGTAATGAGCACGAAATTGGCACTTTTATGAGCCACAATACAACCGCCTGATGAGATTTATTTTATTAAAATTTTATTTTAATATCAAATACGTAAACTTAAAAACTTTTAAAATACTAATGGGATAACACACCAAAACACATTAGTATAGAAGATCGGTAATGTATACCTACTGCAGTTGTTGGTAGCCAGGGCGCTTTATCATTTTGTTTTTGCGTTCAAAAGGTAATGAAAGGACGAAATTATCAAAGCATGTCATTTGATGTCATCGAGGTATTGGAGGATATCACAAACATATATCTCACCCCCTGTTAAAGTCACAATATGTTTCATGTTTCTTGATTTACAAATATGGTATGAATCAAAGACCGTTTTGTACCTGCGCCATACCTAAATGGTAAAACATGTAGCTAGTTCGGCATTAATTTACAGGGTGTAAAATGACTTTACGAAGCCGTCATCTACGCATGCGGTATATCAAACTAAGTATGTGCAACAAAATTTTCTGGGATATGACTTTTGTATTTGGTGTGAAAATTCACTATTCACGGTATTGCGCAATGTAACGTACGCAAAACATTGTTCTTATGGGTGCATGCAACGGTACAGGAGTTGTGTGGGTATTTAATGTTAAGTTACAGCATTTAAAACTTGTTTTCGTATAAAAAAGTAAGATACAGTTGGAACTCTCAATATCTCTGTAGCTAAAAGGTTTCCTTGTATAGTAAAACCGACGAGGAGTACAAGAAGTGACTCTCGGCTTCGTTAAGCATGTTTTTACACCCGTTATCTTGCTGCACTTGGAAGTGTATTTTCTTTTACTTGTCTTATTTGATTTTCAAATAAAGTATGAACTAAACCGAACTGAAGCATATAATTGATACTTACAAGAACTCGTGTTTTTCGATTTTCGATGGAAAAATACACTGTCTTTGCAAATGAAGGGCTATAGTCTGTTCCAAAACTATCTGATGAAAGTGTAAACAAACCCTGTTCAGGTTAAATTCATACGCACCCACTCACTAAAGGGAAGTACCTAACACATTCAGCTGTAGGTTACAACTTTATACCTCACCTCTTTTCCAACAATATGTTTTGAACAACATTAACAAATTGAAAAATATTTGGCGAAACTTGAGATTATAAAATTAACCTTAATGAAAATATTTTTTAAGGTCATTTAAAATTAGATATTCATGTTTAAGTATTCAAGTAATCGAATCCAATCACACAATTTGTAAGTGGCACTAAAAATTTGCATCCATAGTATTTTACATATTCATCAGATACTTTTGGATCAGGCCATAGTAGTAACATCTCGCGACTTACCAGGTCTTCGCTCAAGTGATACGACGAGTGTGTGTTCCGATTCAAGGTCGCCATTTGAGGAGAATATAAACACGGCCCTCGAGGTTTGTTTGTAATAGAGATTTTGTAGGCAATGCGAACAAACTTTTAAATTAGTATTTTTAGAAATCAGATGAAATAACAACTGTCAGACTTGGCAAATTGGGAAAGGACATGTCCGAAAACTGTTCTTTTTATTCAATCATTCTAACCAGGTTAACTTAAATATATTTGGATAGACATCCCAAAAACTAGCAAGTGGTTCTAACTATACCATATATTTTTAAAGACATCCAATTTTGAGAAAAATCGTTTTTTATTTTAGTGTAATTTTCTACTTCTAAAACGAACAAACCTTTCTAATTTTAAAGGATAATAAAGTGAAAACACCCCAAAAAAAATTGCAAACTTGTCAAAATTGACACATGGTACACATGTGTCAATATTTGACATATGAATAGAATCATCTGTCAATTAGAATATTGTTAGTGTGGGAGGTTTTATTTGGGTTGCCATCAACAAATAAAATATATGTACTAACATAGTTTATAATTGTTCTCTTTAATGGCCCGGTCTAAAAATGTCAGGTCAGTGGTTTCTAGTTCCCCATTTTTGTCGCTTTTATTTAGTTGTAGTTTGATGCTGGTTAGATTTTTCTCGGAATACAAAACCAACGTCCATACAAAAAGCAGACATCTCCATTCGCCAGTTCATTCAAAAAAACTTTGTATTGTTTACATTGCCTGCAGGTTCTAGAGAAAACAGAATACACAGCTTGCTTATTCTTTAAGCCATGTAGGCAACTATTTCTTTATGCATTCCCAAATTGTATTATGTAATTTCGATATTAGCGACAATTTTGTATTCGAAATTAATGCACGTTTACATGAGATTTTCTCGCCCGTTGAAAAACGAAATTGTCCGATGTCCATGCGAGTCTCGTCAGCGATTCTCACCTTTCGGCATGCGAGTAATGTTTCCACGAGGCATCTTTTTTAATCTCCTTTCGATAACCACCTATTCTTGGCGAGAGAATATTTCCTCATGTAAATAAAAGTTTGAGTAATTAAAAAAAAGTTTTTTTTTAGTTCTTTGAAAAATTTAGGTTGTGATAGATTTATATTATAATGTTGTATTTCTAACTGCCTAACAATATTAACACAAAGTTCTTAAAATAAAAATGCAAATTAATTAAAAAATATTTATTGTTACAATAACATTCAATGATAATAATTATTAATACTAACATGTATTTGGAAACTGAATTAAAACCATAATAATTCTTATAAAGCCTATTATTTTGAATTCCTGTTTTATTGAAATCATATTATTGTGATTGTTTATAATGAGTTTTTAAAACATTTGTTTCAATAACAGATATTTAAAATATGATGTTTAAAATGTTTGTTCCGTTATAGTTAGTAACCGAAACGATGAATTAATAAAACAATCATAAATAAACATTGATTTATTCTTTTGTTTTGATCCGAAATCAAAAACTACAGTTCACTATAACTTGTCCCTTGCCATTATGTTGGCACTATTGCTTGTCAAGCTTACTTTCAATACTAATAGAGTTCAAAATGGCGACTGACAGAACAGTGCTACCAATCGCGTCACAGGACAAGATATAATGAACCCACTGTAAAGAGAATTGATGTAAAACTGCGAAGGCATTCTTGGTAGCATATCTATTTATGGGTATTATCGTCACCCGATAATAACCATACATACATATCGGTACTATCGCCTGCCGCTACCTTGAATGTCGCATATACATATTAAAATCTACTAACATAAGGTCCATAAAGGTAATGAAAAATATTTTAAGAGGTAGGAAACATTGCCAAAGAAAAAAGGTGACTGGTTTGCTTCAGTTTTCAGTTTTAAAATAAAAGGATGTACTTTAATTTACATACATAGTGTTTGTGATACTGTCATCAAGGGTTTTATAAAAACAATTGTATGTGTTCCAAACAAGAGTAAAACTTTTATAAATAAACTACATTTTACCCGGGGCTTCGCCCGCGTGGTGTCGGAAATTATGCCACGGGGACGTACTACTGTTAAAAGTATATGTATTAATCCACGTTATAAACTATCTGTGCGCCAAATGTCATCCAAATCCGTTCAGCCGTTTTAGCCAAACCGGCACATGACTGTATACATCCAGACTAACAGACGCCGCACGCGTCGATTGAAGGTTAAGCTATGCTTGCCGAGGTCGTTCCGTGGATGGGTGACAATTCTAAAAAGTATTTTCTCGGCATCAGATTCGTTACACGTTGTACTTTTTCAAAAATATTCAATGTACAGTTCTCACTTCGTTACAATTTTAGTAAATATTATAAATAATAATTTTATAAATACCCCTCGAAATATTTTTCACTAGTTTTTCGACCTTATACGCCACATTATGCACAATGAAATAGGGCCGTGACAAATTCCTGTAAAAACTTAAAATCGAACGTCTCTATAACTACAGTTTAAATAGTAGAAAACTATTAGCAGACTAAAAATCTAGTGTACGTACAAATAGTCAACACAGATTGATATCACGTTTATTATCATCAGTTTTACATTTATACATTGCATGTATAAAAGGACAGAATACACATTCACAGGATTTAATAAAATATTATAACATTAAAATTAGACAATCATTAGAAAACACTACAAAGATACAAAAACACAATTAGATGACATCCATACAGTTTAAGTGGCCTGTTTGGCCAATATGGCCCACTGCGACTCAACTCAACCGGCCTAAAACAAACTATAGCACGACCTGGGTTGACCTTACTCGCTAAATAAAAAACGCCGAAAAATTTGTCTAAAGCGGCGAACTTAAAAAAAACTGGAATTTTAATTCTCCAAAAAAATTGTTGATGAAATCTCAGATCAAATCCATTATTATGTATATTTTAAAACGTTGCACCTAAAGTAAACTAAAAAATGTTAGATCAATATAAAAACTCATTGGTAATTTTTACCCCTTAAACCTAAGAGAAAATCCCCTTTATTCGAAACCCTGGTCGCTACGGATAGTTCGTTTCAGGCTTAAAAATAATTAAAGAACGACAAACTTATCTATGTATGTCGAGGCTGCGCTGATTGCAAAGGAAAGACGTCAAAAATCTGTCAAATCCAGTACATTTCATATTAGTTCTCCATTTCGCCACACGCATAGTTTAAGTGTCGAATGGTGGCGCCACTTTTAAAGGACGTGACAATGATTTTTTTAAATTATTTACATTGTAAATTAAATTATGTATACCTACCATATTTTGCGTTTTCAAAGCAACAAAAACCGGGAAACAACACATCAGAGCGGAATTTCGCTGGTAAAGGTGGCTACGACTATACGACAATAAATTAAACTGCGCATGATGACTGGTAATGACGTTCCCAGCCTGCATACAAAAATTAAATCAAATAAATCCAATAGTTTGGTCACTATAGCTAGTTGCTAATTGGCAAAACCCATAGTAAGGCCATTACTACTACAGTTTGACCCACTGTACCGCGCCGTAGGAATGCGCGGCGAAGCGGCGGCAGTATTGACGAATGAGCGGTGGGACGCCGTGAGCGTTAACGAATGAGCGGGGAGACGCCGTGAGCATACTGAATACAGCAATTCCGGTGAAACTACAATTAGTTTGTTTGAACAAATCTGTTTTTAATTTCGATGTTAGGATTTATTTGATAGGTTCAAAACAATCATTTGCATTACCTAGTATTGTCAGTGTTTTCATTTATTGTCGTATATTACGCGCCTAATCAAATAGTTAGATGTAATTTTAACTTTCTACGATGGTGTCAAATTTAACCACGTTTATCCGCTCGGAGGTTCGTGCCATGGACTCTTTAATTGGCTGGTCAATATTAATTAACAAAAAGTGAAATGTAAGCGATTGTGTACCATCATAATAAGCCTATGTGACACAGGCCTCCTCTCTTTGAGAGGGAATGGGCTGTGAACTACCTAACGGGGCCGCGGGCCCAGTGCGGGTTGGTAGATGTCACATGTCTTCGAATTTTTGGCTCTAGGACATGCCGGTTTCCTCACGATGTTTTCCTACACCGTTTTGAGAACAGTGGTGATGAAATTATTTACACAAAGTATTTTGTACCTTAAGCGATGCAAATACTAACTGTCACTTTGAGTTGCCCGGCAAATGATCACGGTACGGTCTCAGATTTGTGCCTAGCTTATTTCGAAAAGAACCGATGCATATTAAATATTGTTATATTTAATAGGAAAATAACTAAAATCTACTTTGTACTGACAAATAGGTGGTTTGATAATGACATACATTATTATAATATTACCCAGAAATTACGCAATTTCTTCATTGACTATTAACTAACATGAATCTACTTTTAGGCCCGCAGGCACTCCAAATCGCTTAAGACGCACATATATGCCAGTGACCTTGAGTGGTTAGCTTGCGTATTCTGTATTGAGGTCACGGAACGCGTCGTACGTCCAGCCAGTAATAGGACTCGCCCATCAAGGAGCCAAAATAGATGCATTATTCATTTATTATACGTATAACAAAAGGTATACTAAAATATCAATAATAAAATTATCTTTAAAATGATGCAGATTTCAGAAAAATACGCTTGAGAGATTTTGCGTGATTGTCCGTTTTTTATCCGTGTCAGACATAACTTTACAAATTAATTTCACTATGTAATATAAACATAATCTAAAATATTCCGATATTAAGTTATTAAGAAAATGCTCTAATTTAACTTCTTTTTTTTTTCCAAATCCTGAACACTACTCGTTTAGACGTGATCTTCAGTATAAAATCATTAAAAAGTCGTTTATCGTCGCCTTAAGGCGAAACCCAGAACATTAAATGTACCCCTCCTGGGCAGTTATCCCCGGTAACAACTCACTGGTTAATAATCTACCACGGCATGACGATTGTCATATAGTTCATGATAGTACGGGGTAGAAGATCAATGAAGAATTCGCGTAACTTAAAGTAACTTAAGTACCTACAATTACAACAAATGAAGGCTCATTTACAAGTAGAGTTTCTCGCCTCGCATATAATAGGCGATTAGCCATAAAAGTAAAACAAGTTAAAAAGTTGACTCGTGTATTCATGGAACGACTGCCTATCTGAACTCCACAACCCATTTACTGGGAAACACGATCTCCTTTGATAAGACTGGTTGTCAGACTTTCGGGCTTCTGATTACCCGTAACGACTGCCAAAGATCAACGAATGACAGCCGGGACCAACAGGTAACGTGCTTTCCGAGGCACGGACGGGTCTTGGTATTAAATGGATATGCCACCCATCCACGGACCGACTTCGGCAAGCCTAGCTTAACCTAGATCGATCGACCAGTGCAGCTATTACTTGCCACGAGTCTCTTGAGTGTGGTTACATGAGTGCGATAATCGCCGCGCAACGAGCGCCAAAATCTCTCCGTGTAAATGAGCCTTAACACGAATATTACATAAAAATTAATCGTCATAGAAATGTCAAGACATTCTGTAATGATGTGCCTTCTCAAGAAACGTGTTGATGTTCCATTCCGTATTTTTCATTAATTTCTGTCCGTTCATTATCGTGTGAACCATTATTTTGTTGTTGTATTCCAGATTTGTTAGCAGCTGGAAAATAAAAATGTTGTGTCAATAATTGGGAAAAATTCAATCGAGGGTTTTTTAATAGGGACAAGGTACCTTTGACAGCTGATGGCGGCCATATTAGATTATCTATTGGCGCGTTTTTTGACAGATGAGTCATTAAATGTTCGGCATTTATGAAGATGAGTCGCTATATAGTTGAATATCGCGTTGAAATTATTAAACTGTATTATCAAAACGGCAGTTCTATTCGTCAAACGTTTCGTTTGAAAGATAAATACAACGGGTTCCTGATCTCAAGATTCGGGGACAAGACATGACCTCCAAGTTCATGTGATTAAAAGCCCCTTGATTATTTTTTGTGAGTTTATGTGAATTCACTGGTGTATGCTAACAAGCCAAGAACTGTCGAAGACCTAAAAAGTAACATCACACGAGTCTTCAATGAGATAGAGGTGTCAAAACGTGATGGAAAATTGGACCTCTCGTATTCAAGCTGCTATATGACGCCGTACTGGGCATTAAAATTATAAGGTATTCCATACATAATGCTAAACAGTAAGCCTTCAAAATAAGAAAATATCATCTAATTGTCAACAATCAATGTGTTTTTATTTCAATTCAAATATACTCGGTCCCTATTCATTAAAACCCTGTACTTATACGCCACCCATGAAACTAACGGACTGTTAGCCTTTTTTTTTAGGGTGGGATTTTATCAAATAACTTCTCCGACTCTGGGAGGAGCGGGAGGACGTGTCACTCTTACTGACTAAAACCCACCCGTGTTCCTTCAGTTGCCTGTACGTTGCCAGGGGCCACGGTATCCCTTTCGGATATTCCCGCTACCCCGGCAGGCATCGGTCCTAACGGACCCCGTCAACGAACTACAAGCCTTCAAAAACTTAAAGTGATAAAAACTTCTGTGATTTGTCTTATTACAAAACGAGGTGTCTTGTTACGAACTGAGTTTGTTTCGGCCTTTCTTAGAGTAATTGTAAAGGAAACGCCTATCTCATCTAATTTTAAAAATATGATTCACGTGTAAAAAAGTGTTTCTATAAACCTACATAAACAAATAAAATATTTATCAGGTACATCCAAGTTTTGGAAAACCTTCGAACCTGCTTTCGTATTTAGAACTTTACTTCCAGCAAGGTAATACAAAACCGGCAAAGTGCGAGTCGAACTCGCCCACGAACGGTTCCGTACTACTGTTCAATATTTAGCAAAAAACACCGAAAAAAAAAACATATTTCTTGTATCCCTTACATTTTTTACTTTATTTAATTTTTATTATTTGTTATTATAGTAGCAATATAAATACACAATCAGTGAAAATTTCCACTGTCTACCTACCACGTTTCATGACATGCTCGCTGACAGACAGACGGACAGCGGAGGTTTAGTAATAGGGTTCCGTTTGGTACCCTTCGATATGGAACCCTAAAAACAGACTTTACAACCGGGACTAAGTTGATTGGAAAGATATACCTCGTTTTATTTTTGTAATAAGATACAGACAAGTGACAACAGTTCGCCAGTAATGTTTTTAGTCCCACGATATTACACGGGCAAGCATATTGCCATTAAGAGGGAGCTTACCTTAGGAGTCAACAAGAAGTACTGCGCATTGTCACATTCTGTTGTCACCTTCACCAATAACTCGAACATTTTGCGCTCATTTATAGGGTCCATGCCTTGATTTATTTCATCCACGCATCTGTAGAAAAACATAAGGAGGTACTGGATTTTGGCACAAAGCGACGCGCGCTTTACTTGTGATAACCAAGTGTACGTGTAAGAGTGTCCGTGGAGTTTCTTGCTCGTTCTTCTCCATAGGTACCTACTACGCTTTGGAATGGGCAACTAGCTTCATCTCTCTGACTGAGCGATCCCTTGTCAATTCAAATGTGCCTGTAATTGGTTTATTTGAAATAAATGCTTTGAGTGTGAGTACAAACACACTTCTGACTTCTCCCGTGTCTCGGACGGTACCGAGAGCTCCAGCGCTGCTGACACACACATTCACAGCGTGTTGTACACTTGCTTACCACAAGTAAAGCGCGCGTGTGCTTCGTGAGTTCGTTTCTCGGGGACTGTTTTATGTAATTTTGACGTTCGAAAAGTGCTGATTCTCAGCCTAGTTTGAATAAATGACTTTTGAATTTGAATTAATGTAGTGTGAAGCACGCGCAAGCCGCGCGTCACTCCACAACTTTGCGCCGCAGCACATCAGGAGCCGCGTCGCAGTCATTGTTTCAGTGAGAATCGAATTTCGAATTTAAATTTGAACTATATCCAACGCAGTCAACCATTTTTTAATTTATTATTTAGTAACTAACATGTATCCAGCAGTTATAAAAAAAAAAGTATATAAATTACCCCGTAACGTTGGACCACTATTTAAGTATTTACCCCACACCCTGTATATTTGGACAGCATGTTCCTTCCAATGTATGTTACACTTCATGGTACGTACCCACCGTAACAGTGACATACAACGTAATAATGATACGTCTGCGCGACGTATAACTTACCTGAACGGCACAGTGGTGAGTCTCTGAAGCGCCATCAAGTACAAAGCTGTAGATAAAGCACGTTCGCCTCCCGACTGCGCGTGACGTGTCAGCTGTTGCAGTTGTTCCGACGCACGGAAACACACTAAGATCGATATACCGTATTTGTCGTAGTCCTCCTGGAGTTGGAAATATCGACGTTATAACTTCATAAAGTCCATTTTGCCGCAAAAAAAAAAAAAAGCTTCGTCTGTAGCCTAATTTGTTATGGTACAATCAGGCTGTAGGAATCCACACTTAATATAATTGTAATATAAAATATTTATTCACAAGTAACATGGAGTCATATCGTTAGTAACAATTTACTTACAAACTAAGATAGTAGTATTATAAACAACTAAACAACAAACACACAAAGTTATGATCTCAAACAATTAACTAGGAATATGCAGCTGGCTTAAAAAGTAAATGATAGGACAATCCAGTTTGCTAGCAATGACAGCCAGGAGACTGTTGGAGCTGGCACGCACTCTGCGCAACAGGTATGCAGCACGCTGTTAAGCACGCACTTAAGAGGGCACCCAACGGTCCGCTAGCGCCTTTCCTTTAAAAAAATATTATCTCGTGACTGAGAAGGAATTATGAATTACGGCTAGTAAAGACCCTCGGTAAGTGAGTCTAGAACTTTCTAAAAGTTTCATATTGAGACACGATGCAACAAAATTCGATCTAAAGAAAAGCGGCCACTCGCGGTCCTCTAGATCGTATTTTATTCCTCTATTCGTGTCTCAATATGAAACTTTATAAAAGGTATTAGAAAATTCTAGACACACTTACCGAGGGTCCTTACTAGCTGTTATTCATAATTCCTTCTCAGTCACGAGATAATATTTTTTTAAAGGAGTGGCGTTAGTGTAGCGTTGGCCGCCCTCTTAATGCTGCAGTTCGGTTGCACGAAAACGGAACAACAGGCCGTTTCATTTTACAAATACTTAGATCAACAATAGCAGTAGATTGAGTATTAGGAACAAAAACACACCGCTCAAGTAGCCATGATTGCACTATAACTTGATTATAAACCTCAACTCTCAAACATAAAGTTTATTATCGTTTGCAATATATTAACTACTTCGATTGAAAAGTAAACGTATTTTTAAAATAAAAAGAAAAATAAAGCATAATTTCTATGCAATAAGGTTGAAAAATGTACGTTGCTGTTTACAAAATAATACCACAATGTTGTGTGCTCTTATTTTTCGGGTCATTTTTGATTCGCTCATAGGAAATCTAGTACTTTTTTTAATCGAAGTATACGAGTAAATACAACGAAATTCATTGCTTCATATTCATAATTCTGCTTCATAATTGGTCTGCTCGACCGAAAAATAAACTGCAATGAATATTGTTGAAATGACAAAAGATATATTACATATATATTATATACATACATATATATTACATACATACATGACGAATTGATAACCTTCCTTTTTTTGAATTCCGTAAAAAGAAAGGAAGAATAACGGTTATTTGGTGTCTGTTCATGAACCACAAAAAAAAAGTATTACATGCTTTATAAAAACTGAACGCCAAAATGACCCATTTCAGTATTTATGCCAGATAGATGCTGTCTGACGCTGGTTTTCTAATTCTAAACCTTTAAGTGGCCGATAAACAGGTAACAAACATAGTAAGTAATTTTTTATACTTTTAAAATAAAGAAACAAAATAAAAGGGTCTTTATGTCTGTGAGAGGCACCGAGGTTCTACTAAGGGGTCCTGGGGGTCTAATCTCACAGTCAACAGTCGTGTGTCTAGCCTTTTCTCAACTATGTTGGTGTCGACTTCCAGTCTCAGCGGGAACAGCTGAATACCAATATTTTACATGGAGCGACTGCCTATCTGACCTCCCTAGCCCAGTTACACGATAGCCCTTGATAAGAATAGTTGTCAGACTTTTGGTCTTCTGACTGTCAAAAATCTACGAATGACAGTGACCACTAGTCCAACGAGTCAAATAATACGAATACATATATACTCACATCGCTTCCACCTTTATCAAGTTTAATTTCGCCGGCGCAGCCAAGTTTTGAAAACATATCACCAAAACTCTTGTCGATATCACGAAGTAAGTTCTCCAAAGGTGGCAGCCATTGTGACCTTTGAAAGAGGTTTGTGTTTAAAATATTTTACATACCTAAATATTCAAGGTGTTTTTCTTTTTTTATATCCCATAAATCCAGTGTATAAATGAGACCATATCAAAGAATCAATTGACAGGTTTTTTCATTCAAATAATTCGACAAAGACAGGATTATTTATGTAAAAAACCCCTAAGTGAAATATAAAACATTGAATTCGACTACTTTTGTTCATAAAAAGAAAATATGACAACGTCGCATTTTCTTAGCTTTAAATATGAATGATTGGTTTGAATGAAAATTATTTACTCGTACTTATCAATGAAACTTAGATACACAAAGAGTCTAGTGGTAAGATATCTTTAAAAAAAAAAAAATATGCTAGTTCATTCTTTGACATGGTTCAAAGAATCAACTAGCATATTTTTTTTTTTGTTTTTTTTAGGATATCTTCTCATTAATACCCTAGAGTTAAGGGATATCAAAATGAACACTTTGTATTTAGAAATAAAGCATAACATTGCTGCAACATAAAATAATTATATATTTTCTTGATGTTTACGGTTTTCGTCACGTATATTTCGGCCTTGCCCGCTATTTTCAACTCGAAACAAAACCTGATAAATATCGCGGTAAAAGTAGGTCGATTTCAGAATTACTAATAACTATTGAAAAAGTCATAAAAATATATACATTGCAGCGGAAAGTGAACTTTATGCGTAGATAATAAAGTAATTTTTACAAAAACTACATTTTGAGAACTCACCTGATTTCGTTCATTTTATGGTCAAGAGTCTTATTCATGTTACTGGAGCTGTTTTGTTCAGATTTCAATTTCGTTATTTGTTTCTCGCGTTCTTCATATTCTTTGATTACCTAGTAAAAGAATTGGAAATTAAAAAATTAATAGGAAGCTGTCATTAACATGCTGCTGGCAGTCATATGTATGATTGTGTGACCGTCGCACTGCCAAGTCATAGGTCTCGAGTTCGAACCCAAGGCAGTATTTTACATGGAGCGACTGCCCGGCTGACTTCCACAACCCAGTTACTGGGTAACACGATACCCCTTGGTAAGAATGTTTTTAAGATTGGCTTCTTTCTGACTAACCGTAAGCGTAACGACTGTCAAAGATGACACGAATGATAGCCTGGACCAACGGCTTAACGTGCTTTCCGAGGCACGGAGGAGTCACGATATGTAATGTATGGTCACCCATCCACGAACCCACCTCGGCAAGTGTACGAACAGACGTCGTTGGTCAACAGAAAATAAGATCAGCCAACGTCGATCGACAGTTTTTGTTAATGAATAACTTTTATCGATGTCGATGTAGTGTGGCAACACCCTTAACGTATTGTCAACCGCACGTCAGTGGGCACTTGAACTACGAAAACCACCCTTATTGCTTCGTTATAAAGACGCTGTAAAACTCAAATTGTTACTATGATACGAATGGTTTACAAAAAAAAAATCGTCGTTGCATATCACGAGTGCGCTTCATGTGACTTTTATGTGACAAATTCCTAATGACAATCCCTTCACTTTGCAAGACCTGAGAATCGAACCCAGAACCTCATGCGAAGCATTAGCGCTTGCGACCACAAGAACACGAGGCAGTTGAATCAAAACTATACATACAATTACATTGCAAGGTTTATAAAAAAAAAGCATCGCAACTATCAAGTTACTGAATACGATTAAAAGTGCAAGTACTAATAAAATATTGTTAAACTATCTTACCTGCTCATCCCCTTGATCCATACAATCGACCCTGGTCTGCAACTCATAGAAGTGTTCCTGTAACCTGGTGATATCTGAAGGTAGTACATCAAAGTCTTCCTTGTGAGGGAAGTCTGGGTCCTGAGGTAATTTGTTGTTGCAACATCTTTTGGCTTCAATAAGTTTCTCTTTGGCGCTTGACTTGGCTCTGGTAAGCTGGTTTTCTATGTTTTCTAGTGTTGCCTGTAAATAAAATTGAATATTTTTTGGCAGAAATCTGTTTAATTTTTGATGACGTCTTAATAAAATAATAACAATATATTTATTTGACATGAAAAGTACACAGATACAGGATGTTTTACAGGGGTCATCCATTCGTCCATAAAGGATGTTATAATAGTTACTTACAAATAAGTAATGAACAAAATTGTCAAAAAAAAAAAATACCTAGACAAGTACCTAATACAATTAATTTTGAGGATAAGAAACGGGGGGAAGAAAGTATAAGGGGTTTAAATTAATTAATAGCAGCAGAATTAACAAGGAAAATGTAGTATCTATTTATATGCTTGGTGTGAATAATCGTCGAGTACATTGTGTACTTTAAAGAGAGTAGGGGAAGACCATAGAAACGATGGATGGATTATGTGAAAGATGATATGACTAGGAAGAGGGTGAATACTTAATTAAAGGCGGAAATACAGGAAAAGAAGACGCGCTGCAGTCGAAATACAACTAGGGAAACTAATTGTAAAACCAATTAACAACCTACGTCAGTGGTTCCCAAAGTTGTCAGGACCGCGACCCACCTAACAAAAACTTTCAAAGGACTCACCACTTGGCTGTCATCGTGAAAAAAGGGGCATACTTAACTATATGAATGAAGGATGTATTTGTTTCCTATTTTTTGTCATTATAGCTTTAGCGTCAACTTCAATTTAAGTTACTTTTAATCACAATGAGTTTGATACGTCCAATTTATTTCGGTATTTAGTTTTAATATTAACCATAGCAGATTTTTTTTTTTTAAGCAATTTTCGCTCGCGACCCACATTGCGATCTATAGTTTGGGAACCACTGGCCTACGTCAATGTGTCAATGTGTCATTTCATAAAACTGTCAAAGAATGTCAATTGTAATTTGAATATACGGACAATTTAAGATGGTAGTCCATTTGCTTAGCAATTATTATCTCTGTCTTACATTGGGATCTTTAAAATATGTTTAAGGGCCGGCGCTCACTGGCGGCACGACACGGCAAGGGATATATGCGACGATTAGAAATATCAACTTACAGGGTGAAATCGAAGCGAAAAATTCGCGAAAAAGAATCAGGTGTTCCCTACCTACATTTTGACGACCTATGCGAAAATAAATGTAGAGAACAGCTGATATTTTTATCGCAATTTCAGTGTTATTTACTTATTTATATAACAATTGCTTGCTGCACTTACAGTAAACACCAAAGCGCGCAGCAAGCCAACAACAACATTTAGGTAAAAAAAATCATGCAAACATTTAACATACATTTACTACATAAATATGTCAACATCGGGCTCCTGAGCAATCAGGGCGTTCAGCAGATTGATCGCCTGGGTTGTGGGAGCATACCGAGCAGTATGGTACGCACTGGCCGAGCCGCGAACAGGCGCGCGACCGCCGTAGCCGGTCCGGAGCAAACAATGAACAGCGAGCTAGGATGGTCGCGTCATCGATCCTATTATTCAGCAATAAGTAGTAGTGCATCAAAAGCGCACACTTACGTCTCAGTTCCAACGTGTTGATACCTAACATTCCCGCAACAAACAGAGACGGATACAAATAGGGATAATACCCATATTTTTTTTATATAAGTAGCGGGCAAATTTGTTGGTTCCATAGTGAAAGTTCTTCATAATGATGAGTACTATGCCCACCCTGTATTAGTTCGAAAATTAAATTGAAATTTCAATAATGACACCTAAGGACGTCGCGGCATGCCTAAGGATACCGCGGCATCGTTGCCGTTATGCCATCATGCCTTAAATATTACCTGCACGTTTCTCAATTCATTCTTCAGCTCTCTCAACTCATTTTCTTGATCAACAATACCGTTTCTGAAGAACTCCAATTTCGCCTGTAAATAAACATACAATAATTAATATCACGTTTAAAAGAACAATGTTTATATCCGCAGTTTGAGCGAATAATTAAATGTCATGTAAAGCTGTTGTTAAAAACATCTATCTGCTTAGTTTTTTCCCAAATATGTTGGGGCTATGTTGTGTATTTTGGGGCCGGCTTCCAATCTAACCGGATGCAACTGAATACCAGTATTTTACACGGAGCGACTGCCTATCTGACCTCCACAACCCAAGTAACTGGGTAATACGATACCCCTTGGTAAGACTGGTTGTCAGACTTTCGGGCAACTGTCGACCCGTAACGACTGTCAAAGATCCACGAATGACAGACGGGACCAAGCACGGAGGAGTCTCGGTAAGTAAAGATGGTCACCCATCCATGGACCAACCCCGACAAGCGTAGTTTAACTTGATGGATGGACCAGTGCGGCTGTTATTACTTAGCCACGAGCTAATCTTTCCAATAATTAATCAATTAGGTAATAATTTTCTTTTTCCAGGTACAAATATATTTCTGCACATAAAATTAATATTAAATGTCAAACTCAAGGAATTTATTAACACGAGACAATAAATTACTTTCATTCCACTTATTTTATTACATCGTTTTTATGGTACGACTAGCTATTGCCGCGGATTCATATTCTCGCATCCTGAGTGACCTACTTAATCATCATCATCATCATTTCAGCCAAAAGACGTCCACTGCTGAACATAGACCTCCCCCAAGCACCGCCACTTGGACCGATTCTGTGCTTCCCGCATCCAGCGGATTCCTGCGGTACTTCTTTCGGTACGCGGTCGCCACTCCATAACCTTTCGGCCCCATCGGCCATCTGTTTTACGAGCAATGTGCCCTGCCCATTGCCACTTAAGTTTGTCAATTCTTCGGGCTATGTCGGTTACCTTGGTTCTCCTACGGATCTCTTCATTTCTGATTCGATCACGTAGGGAAACTCCAAGCATAGCCCTCTCCATTGCCCTTTTGGTGACTTTTAGCCTTCTGATATGGCCCATTGTGAGCAACCACGTTTCTGTGCAATAAGTCATCACTGGCAACACACACTGGTCAAAGACTTTCGTCTTGAGACACTGCGGTATGTGGGACGAGAAGATATTGCGTAGCTTCCCGAACGCTGCCGAGCCGAGTCGGATTCGACGATTGACCTCTTTCTCGAAGTTGGACCTGCCTACCTACTTAATGTACTCATCAAAATGTATACTTAATGTCAATATAGGACATGGTCTATTGGACTGCCAAAATGTCACCTAAATCCGTTCAGCCATATGCATGGTGGAGTACCAAACATTTTGTGGATTGTTGATCTCAGTTTTTCCAATAGCCCAGCTTGGCATCCCGCTTACATTTAATGGGCTATAATCAGTCGTGGGTAGTAAGAAGTTAAATATAATGAAGAAAATGTCTCAAAGAAGTAATCTGACGGATATTCGTTGTACTATTTATTGTAAACTAGCAGACCCGACAGACGCTGTCCTGTCCAAATTTCATTAATTCATACAAACATCCCATATAAAAAGGACGTTAAGTTTTTCCCGAATTTGATAATTTTTCTGACATATTGAATTTTTCCAGATCAAGTGCGGTTTAAAAAAAAAAACACCGTACTTAATCTCAATATATGAAATATGTCAAAAAATCATAAATAAATAGTTACATCACCGCGTGCCAATTTGCCTACCAGATTATATCCTATGATATATTTATGCATAATATTGGCTATAAGAAGCTATTTCAAGCAAAAAACGGACACTTTAAAATTTAAACTCCAATGTCTTCGAGAGCCTTTTTTCGATCCACAGTGAGCTGTTCTCAAGTGATGCGCTTAGCAACGAACACCATTCCATTTTTATATACATAGATAGATAAATAGAACTCGGTAGAAAATACGAAGAAACAAAATAATAAAACAGTTTAATGACTGCAATTAATACGCAATGACAATTTTGATGCGTTCTATATTTCAGTTATCACTCGTGGTCGGATTTCTGTCTAGTTCGGTACTAAAATATGTTGTATTACATTTTTAGAAGTGATACCTTTGGAGAGTCTGATTTTGTAACTAGTTATTGGCAATAGTTCACTTCTGCCCACCATTTCGCGGAATACAGGCATAATGTTATGTGTTATGTATAGAGTCCGACTGAAAATCGATTTTTCTTTTCGGCCGAAAACGTAATTCCGCCTGAATTGCGTTTTCGGGTTTCTGCCGAAAATTGCCGAAAACATAAAACGACATTCGGTCCGACTCTACGTTATGTGTCAACATTTATATTTCATGGCAAATTTAATGAAGTTTGTGTACAATTTATTTTACAAAACTAAATTTCTGCCCCCCTTCTTAAAAACAAAAGTGTTAACAATAAATTTTCTACAAAACAATATTCATTTAAGTCTTGTTAAAATAATCATGACCAAGTCATCGAAAAGCCATAACTGATGCCAAAACGGTAAACTGGGACGGACCGACGATTTTGCAACTTCACTTTAAGGGATTGTAGAGACGTCACTTTTGAATTGCACTATGACAGATTAATACCGATGATCTAAACTTGTATACTTATTTATTGATTAATGTTTTTTAAAATTAAATTGTGACATTATTTGTCAGTTAACAGTTTGTTACGATATTCGTAGTATGATTATATTTTCGTTGACGGAGCCTTCTCATGTCAATTCAGTAGAATTATCTTTTGCAAGCAAAAATGCCAAAAAAGGTTAGATCGCGACTGGTATATATACTAAACGTTTACATACACAAACTTACGCCTTTTCCAAGTTGGGCAGAAACTGTACATTCGCAGACACTCAGTTGCATGTCTATATGAGGGCTTATCCTAAAAGTTGGCAACGTTGCAAATAGCTGTAAAATATTTACCTGTTTTGATTAATTTGGAAATAATACTGTATGAAATGTGTTTTAACTAGTGCACTAAAATATTGATTATGAAATGCAATAATTAATATCGCAACACCAATTATTTAGGTTTAGATGTAAAAA
This sequence comes from Agrochola macilenta, assembly GCA_916701695.1. NCBI lineage: Eukaryota > Metazoa > Arthropoda > Insecta > Lepidoptera > Noctuidae > Agrochola > Agrochola macilenta. The sequence continues at coordinate 3,361,286 of OU753576.1, forward strand.
AGTATTTGGAAACTTACCAAATGCATTTTTTTCACCTAAAACGCAATTCATTATCAATATTCTAGTTCGCTAGTTAGCCACATTTCATATTTCCATGCAGTAATATGGCCAAATTAATCAAAACAACGAAATATTTGACATCTAATCGCGACGTTGCCCACTATCAGAATAAACGCTCTTAAGTGCTGTGCAAAACTAGCTTCTGCACAAGGCTTTATACATTAAATACGACTCATCGTTCACTCACTTTTCCCTTTAAATAACAGTCAACAGAAGCATCTCATAATTAGATCGAACAAGCAATGAAGACAAGACACGGGTTGATGGCAGAAAGGAATTAAAAGAAACAATTTATGAAATAAATAACAATAATTATTAAAAGTTATGTAATTATGAATATCCCGCCGATTGCACGACAAGTAAGTAATTTGATTTATTTTTAACCGCTTTAAAAAAAGGAGGTCCTCTTTATGTAAGTATTTTCGTGATTTCCATAATAACCACTAGAGCGATATTTTTATTATTTTTAACCGGCTTCAAAAAAAGGAGGACTCTCCGTCTTATATAATCTGCGTGCGCAATCTATTTGCCAAACATGTAAACAAACACGAGTTTTCCACTTAGACAAACATCAACTTTATGCATGTATAAATAAAGTTGATTTTAGACCGACTAGTATTGTTGAAAAAGTCATAAAAAATATTAAGTTGTAGCGCAAACTGAACCTTATGAGTAGGCATTACAGTTGTTTTTTCTAAAACTCGTGGTTGTTTACATTTTTAGCAAATGAATTGCGAACGCAGATTAGACGGATTTGCAAAATTATTTTTTTGTTTAAAAGGTTAAGCTCTCGAGGCCCTTATAAATTGTATTAACTTTGCTTGTGGTATTTTTGAGTTAGCTTCAATAATACGTATTTTTTTCCACTTAGTCTATATGGATGATGTTATAATAACTTCCTGTCACTGTTATTTCATATTTTATTTACGTAGCAGTTAATGGTATTCGAATTTGTGTGGGGTAGGTACCACAACTAAAAAGTGAAAAATAAAAACATTCTACAAAAAAAAAAAATATGAAGGTTGTTATTTTGTAAAAAAGGTTTCTTGATGTGTAATCAATGTGGATGATGATGTGGTGAAAGATGTACTAGAATAAAACATACAACTTATAAAACTCAAAACCAAACATTCCAAGACATGACTGTAATATAAACAACACACAAGACGGAGTAATCCACCACGCGGTCCAGTGCGGGTGGCACTGGACCGCGTGGTGGATTACTCCGTCTCATAGAGAGGACGTGTGCCTGTGTCCCATCATTGGCACACGGGCACACGTCTCATTATTGGCCGATTCATCATCTGTCCAGCCTTTTCTCAAAAACTGGGGTAGACTTCACGTAGCGCTTTTGAATTATCAAGGAGTCAGTCAAAGATGAAGCTAGTTGCCCATTCCAAAGCCTAATAAGTTCCTATGTAGAAGAACGGGCAATAAAATCCATAGAAACTCTTTCAAATCTTAATTACTTTTAAATTAATTAAAATTATCAAACTTGTATATTGAATTCCAATCGACGTCTTTGATATATATCAGTCCGCCTAACATTTTCAGACTATGTTAGGGTCAGCTTCCAGTCTAACCGGATGCAGCTGAATAACAGTATTTTATATGGAGCGAAAGCCATCTGACCTCCACAACCCAGTTACTGAGTAACACGATATCTCTTTGTAAGACTGGCTGTCAGACTTCAACTGCCTACTTATTACAGTTCATGAGATACAGCCCGCTGACAGACAGACGAACGGATGGACAATGGAGGCTTAGTAATAGGGTTCCGTTTGGCACCCTTCGGGTACAGAGCCCTAAAAACAAGATGGCGGCGTTCCGATTTTGACCACGCGCCAAAAGTTTTTTGTACAGCTTATGTTTCTTTTCCAGTTTTTAGTGGCGGGGTCAGCAAACTTCGCGGCGTTATCAGTCGGTGGATTTGGATCGTACCCTGGAGTTTTGTTACAACAGTTCAAATCTAACGATTCGATCATACACCTGGATTTGGATAACGCATCATGGATCAGTACGTTTCTTTAAGTAGTTAATTTGAGCTTTTTAATTGTGAGATAATGATATTTTTTCTTCTAAATCTGCTATTTGAAAAAGGATTTTTAAATATTTTTTTATTACAAAAAAAAATGTATTACACATCACCGCACCATCGCTAACGAAGTCCGTTACGCGCGACAATAAAGGGGAATAACCTTCCAAAAATGAAATGAGATACATTCGTATCGTATCGGTTTACGATGATGAATTATATTTATCGATTATCGATTGATGTAATCGGTTTTTGACACGAAATGATGTACTTATTAAATAAGTAACTATACAGATCATCAGATATGTACTGAATCCATGGTATCAGTTTTCGCGTCGATGTCCCTGACACCCTGTAAATCACTACATATTATAAAACATAGTTCCCCCGCTACGTCTGTCTGTCAGTCTGAACGCGATAAACTCAAAGACTACCGAACGAATTTTGTGTAAATTGTCTGAAAGATGACGATGATTTTTGAAGTTGTCGGAAAAAAACATGCCGACTGTGCGCCGCGTAACCACAACACAATGTATTACGAAATGAATACATTGTTTACCTGGATTAACACAAAGGGTATTTTCAGACATCCACGAAAGCTAGTGTATACTCTTCAGGACGGCTGGACCGATTTAGCAAAATATTTGTCTTAAAATGTTCGTCGGGTTAGCTAGTCGTTAATAAAAAATTCCGATATGTAAAACCTCAACGATATTCATGAAATCATTATTTCCAGGTTCAGTGCACGGCCTAGCTGGTATCCCAAGCTTCCTGATTCCTTTCCTCATGCAATACCAAGGCCGAAAGTTTGCCTTCATATTGAGCTGTATACTTATGATCATAGGATGGGTCTTCACATATGCAGCAAGGAGTATCACCGTACTTATAATAGGAGAAAGCTTTCACGGCTTAGGAAACCACAGCCTACTAGCAATCTGCTTCCTAAGCATCTCCGAAATGATCCAACCGAAGTATCGAAACATATGTTTGTTACTCTATGGCGCGAGCCAAGCTTTTGGAATGTCTATGGTTGGAATAATGGGCAGGTACTTGCATTGGAAAACTGTTGGATTGGTGATTTGTGGTCCTGTTTTATTGGCGTTAGTTATTGGCTGTACGTGGCCCGAATCGCCAGCATGGTTAGCTTATAAAGGTAGATTTGAAGAGTGTGAAGAAACGTTTAAACGCCTTCGAGGGACTGACAAGGAATCTATGAAAGAGCTAAATGCTTTGCTCAATTCTCAAGAAGAAAGTTCGGAGATAAAACCTAGAAGACAATGGACCAAGGCCTTACGAGCCACGATAACTAGAAAAGACTTCTACATTCCATCTTTGCAAACATGTGTCTTACTAAGCGTATACTACTGGACGGGGGGCCTTGTCGTAGTTATCTATTCAAGCGATATTACACTCAATGCCACCAGTAATAAGAACGAACACATAAAATTCATTATCGACGTTACTTTTTTTGTAGGATTCTGTGTTACTACTGTGTTAAGTAGATACTTGAGTTGCAAAAAGGTTTTGTTATTTAGCATGATTGGGGCAGCTGTTTTTATGAATTCTGCGGCTGTGGTTACATATTTACAAAGTGTGGATATAGTGGCGGAAGACTCAATGTTGGGAGCCTATTGTTTAGTATGTTTCATTATATTTTTCAGCCTAGGTTCAAACGGTATAGGGTTTACGATATCAACTGAGATAATGCCAGTAAAACACAGAGGCATAGGGGGCTCTCTGTTCATCATATGCACTTGTTTATTTCATTTATCTTCTTTGAAATCTTTTCCTTATTTATGTGTTTATATTAATATGTGGGGAGCTTTTCTCATCTATGGAGCATATACTGCTGTTGCTGGTTTGATTATTTGGATGAGTGTGCCAGAAACGCGAAATAGGACATTGCAGGAAATTGAGGACTATTATAATCATGGATATTTTAAGGAGGATACAAATGAAGGTGTTGATTTAACAGTGCGTCAAGGGTTTTTTAAATCTGAGGAAATATAGTGGATGAAATGTAGTGATTTTATATTAGCTGTAGCTTGTTATTCTGAGCCTTTTATTACATGACTTTTATAAAAAAAAAAAAAAAAAAATATTATAAAGAGAAAATATTTGTATTTCTGTTTGCAATAAATTAATTCAAAAACTACTGGACCGATTTAAAAAAATCTTTTATCAGTGTAATGCTATATTGTCACTGAGTAACATCTTCTAATATATAAAATTCGTCATCGTGTCACATTGTTTGTAACTAAACTCCTCCGAAACGGCTTGACCGATTCTTATGAAATTTTGTGTGTATATTCAGGAGGTCTGAGAATAGGACGTAAACAATTTTTCATACTCCTCATTGATAAGGGTGGCCCACACCAAAATTTTATTTTTGTATGTTTCGGCATTCAAAAATACCTACAAGCCTAAATTTTCAGCCTTCTACCACCAACCCCTATTTTTTTTATAGCGATATTAGTACTGTAGGTAGGTAGGTATGGTAGGGTATTCATATTCATATCTTTATTTGCATTCCATAATGTTTGTATACAGGTGTTATAATGGCTTAGAGCTAAGGTACAATTACGGACCCTGCAGGGCACAGCAAAAAGTATAAAATAAATTCTTAATAAAAATAAATTAAGTAACAATCAACAATTTTTTAATATATTCTTAACATTATTTGAGATATATAAGTGTAAGTATGGTGCATAATAATTATTTGTTAAGGTCAATTTTATTAAACATAAATATGATAATATAATATTTATCTATGTATTTATGAATTGTATATAAACGACTAACTGTATATGGTGTCTGTTTGTATTAAATCAATTTTGAGTATTGTGTGTGTATGTATTCGTTAATTGTGTAGTATGCTTTTTTAATTAGTATTTGCTTGATTTTATTTATAAATAGGTAGGTAGGTAATTAGGTATAGATATATATATATACATAGATAGATAGGTAGGTAGGGTAGGGAGATAGGTGCAGGTAGCTAGGTAGGATAGGTAAGGTAGGGTAGGGTAGGTAGTGTAGATAGGTAGGGTACGTAGATAGATAGGTGCGCCGTAGATAAGTAGGGCGGGCAGCTACTAGGCTATAATATATCACGCGGGTGAAGCCGCTGCCGGAAACTAAAATGTAATAATTTGCTGTACGTCAATATTAAATTTAGTGAGATAATACAAAAGATACTTGGGCATTCAAAAACAGGGGGATTACTCTCATTTAATCATTTTAGTGTAAAGATTAATGTAAAAATAAATAAATGACAAATATCTATAAACTTGTTTTGAAGTAATTAGTTGTGTTTTTTTGTGTAACAAAGTCACCTAATTTAGTCGCTTTCAGAAATGTTGACGCAGTTATGCCAATATACATATGTATGACAGCCGGGACCAACGGCTTAACGTGCTTTCCGAGGCACGGAGGAGTCTTGGTATGTAAAGATGGTCACACATCCACGGACCAACCGCGGAAAGCGTAGCTTAATCTGATCGATCGACCCTTGCGGCTGTTATTACTTAGCCACAAGCCCTTGAATTTAAGCCTCGGTCACACATAGCGAATACTCGCTGCGATAATTTGCTGCCTGCCTATGACACACAGCGAGTTCTACATAGCTATGTACCATCAAAGAAGTTCATATCTAACCAGTTTCAAACCAAAATCCCGTGAACACGATGACCACATCTATTACCGGCCCGGTTCTATAGCCGCCGAGCGCTGCAAGCAAGAATAGTCCTTACGGTGGTCAGATATGAACTTCTTCGATTGTACCTAGCGACGAAACGACCTGTAGCTCGGGCGTGTAGTCTGGAGCGAGCGCTGAGCGGAATGGCTACTGCAGCGCGTGGGTGTCACACACAGCGAATAGGGATGATGACAAAATATATTTTTTTTGACACTTATTTTTTCTTTTTTTTTACGAAATCTATAGGTTACGGCGATACATTGAGTTAAAATGTGCCATGACGTCACGAGTATGTAGATTTTATACTTACTTGTGAGGTAGCGAACCCCACTCCCCAACTTAACATACGTTTTATCAAAGTATTTTATTATTAATCTGATAAAGCAAAAAATACGTGTCTAATATTTTTTTATTATCTGACTGACGGACTTATTAGAATATCTTTTTTTTTTACCCAGGCATCATCCCTACTCTCGTGGCGAGTGCGCCTTCGCACAGAGTAAAATTGAACATGCTCAATTCAAAACGCAGCGAATGTCTGAAACACACAGCGAGTTCCTAAACGCAGCGAGTATTCGCTGTGTGTGACAATTAGTAAGCCATTCCGCTCAGCGCTCGCTCCAGACTACACGCCCGAGCTACAGGTCGTTTTGTCGCTAAGTACCATCGAAGAAGTTCATATCTAACCACCGTAAGGACTATTCTTGCATGCAGCGCTCGGCGGCTATAGAACCGGGCCGGTAATAGATGTGGCCATCGTGTTCACGGGATTTTGTTTTGAAACTGGTTAGATATGGACTTCTTTGATGATACATAGATATGTAGAACTCGCTGTGTGTGACAGGCAGGCAGCGAATACACTCGCAGCGAGTATTCGCTATGTGTGACCGAGGCTTTACCTTCCAAACATCTGCATTCATAATCTCTGAACACAACGTATTAAAAGAACAAAAAACTCGGCGTGTTTTCTGTTAGTCATGTGATATTGTTTACCGCTATCGTGTGTTTTACTATAGTACACAAAAAATCAATCAATCTGCCTAGCCTTTTCCCAACTTTATTGGGGTCGGCTTCCAGTCTAACAGGATTCAGCTGAATACCAGTATTTTACATGGAGCGACTGCCTATCTGACCTCCACAACCCAGTAACTGGGTAATACGATACCCCTTGGTAAGACTGGTTATCAGACCCGTAGCGACTGTCAAAGATCCACGAATGACAAGCGGGACCAACGGGTTAACGTGCTTTCCGAGGCACGGAGGAGTCTCGGTATGTAAAGATGGTCACCCATTCACACACACCCCAGGCAAGCATAGCTTAACCTGACGGGTCGACCCGTGCAGCAGTTAACTTGGCCACGAGCTCCTCCTCGATACTTGTATCGTGTGTTTCACTATAGTACACGCGCGAGTTTATTAGTACTCTAATGAATGTGAGTAGCACGATAATATTATCGTATTTACTACTTATCGATAACTTTTGGTAATGATAATTTATCGATACTTGTATCGAGTATTTAGCGATGCTTTTATCGGGTATTTATCGATACTTGTATCGTGTATTTAGCGATGCTTTTATCGTGTATTTATCGATACTTGTATCTTGTATTTATCGATACTTGTATCGTTTATTTAGCAATACTTATATCGTGTATTTAGCGGTATTTGTATCGTGTATTTATCAATACTCGTATCATGTATTTAGCGATACTTGTATCGTGTATTTATCGATACTTATATCGTGTATTTAGCGATGTATTTATCGATACTTGAATCGTGTATTTAGCGATACTTGTATCGTGTATTTATCAATACTTATATCGTGTATTTAGCGATGTATTTATCGATACTTGAATCGTGTATTTAGCGATACTTGTATCGTGTATTTATCTATACTTATATCGTGTATTTAGCAATACTTACATCGTGTATTTAGCGGTACTTGTATCGTGTATTTATCGATACTTTTATCATGTATTTAGCGATAGTTGTATCGTGTATTTATCGATACTTGAATCGTGTATTTAGCGATACTTGTATCGTGTATTTATAGATACATGTATCGTATAATCATCGATAATTTTATCATAATTACTATTTATCGATATGTTTCTGCTATTACTATATATAGATAATTTTATCACACACAAAACCATATACTATCGCGCCTGTATTCCCCTAAAGGTTAGGCAGAGGAGATAATGTGCACTTACCTTCCAAACATCAGCATTCATAATCTCAGAGCACAACGTATTGAAGGAATCTTTCAGCTCGGCGTGTAGTGCGCATTGTTTCAACACACACACTTTCTGTTTCTTTCTAGTCCTTTCCATTTCCTGTTGAATGTCGAAAGTCGGTTCCGTCTCTATGTTTTGAACTTTCTTGTTCTGTATACGGATATGGGCTGATATTGTACGAACCTAAAGAAAAAAAAAAAGGTTTTTTTTTTTATTGTTTTTTTTGTGCCAAATAAACATATTTCGTGTTTAATTGGCACAAAAAAACTCAATATACAGACAACACAAAAAAAAAACATGCGGAGCAGTCTTTGGGGACTGCCGATAGAAGTAATTGTATATCTATGTACATATATACACAGTATACATATAGCTCATGGAAAGCGTTCGGTGACGATGACGCGAGTTTCACGCTTTTTGTTCACCCAAAAAATTCACATATATACACAGTATACATATAGCTCATGGAAAGCGTTCGGTGACGATGACGCGAGTTTCACGCTTTTTGTTCACCCAAAAAATTCACATATATACACAGTATACATATAGCTCATGGAAAGCGTTCGGTGACAATGACGCGAGTTTCACGCTTTTTGTTCACCCAAAAAGTACACATATATAACGGTATACATATAGCTCATGGAAAGCGTTCGGTGACGATGACGCGAGTTTCATGATTTTTATTCACCCAAAAAGTGCGCAACGCGCCTTAAGAAGTTTTCACTTCCATTAACTTAATTCTAAGAACGATTGAAAAAATATATTTTGTGCCTCATAGCTGTATTAAAGTAAAAAATGTTCACTATTTACAAACACAACAAACTTACTTTCTCAACGCCCTCGTTAATAGCCTTTCTCTTCATATTCAGCTCGTTCAAGTTGCTCTCCAAGATCGATAATTTCTTGTCAAATTCTTGCATTTTAGTTCTGTGACTTTGCGCAGTTTGTTCAAATTTTGATAGTCTGAAAAAGGGGTTACACACCTATTATTTTACAAAAAAAAAGCATAAAACATTTACAAAGAAAATAAATAAAGCTTCTCATCCCCATGTTCAAGAAAAAGCTGACAAATTGGTTATTGGATAATTGCTTTTATGACATTGGCGAATATAATTGTAAAAATCCAAGATGACATGGGCTTAATTTTGACATTTTTTAATTAACGATTACCTATAATTATAATAATACTTATTCATAATACACTTATTGTAAATCACAAATTTTAAATTAATTGTGATGACAATTGAATATTTCTACATCATATTTTAAGTAGAATGTATAGAACTTAAAAAAATATTAACACCATACTATGTAAAACTACATTCTTACAAATAAATAAATTCTGATTCTGAAAGAAAAGATAAAGACCGATTAAGCGCGAGTCAGACTCCGATTTTTGAATTGGAAACAACCGTTTCACACATATTTTTATTGATGATAAATAAATTGTGCAGCACGCGTAGCTTGACCACCGTAGAAACGAGTTTTGTCGACGGAAGAATAGACAGATTGTGATCGTCTAACTGTCACTTTGTCTATTCTTAGACAAAGTGACAGTTAGACGATAAATAGACAGACGGAAGAATAGACAGATTGTGATCGTCTAACTGTCACTTTGTCTATTCTTAGACAAAGTGACAGTTAGACGATAAATAGACAGACGGAAGAATAGACAGATTGTGATCGTCTAACTGTCACTTTGTCTATTCTTAGACAAAGTGACAGTTAGACGATAAATAGACAGACGGAAGAATAGACAGATTGTGATCGTCTAACTGTCACTTTGTCTATTCTTAGACAAAGTGACAGTTAGACGATAAATAGACAGACGGAAGAATAGACAGATTGTGATCGTCTAACTGTCACTTTGTCTATTCTTAGACAAAGTGACAGTTAGACGATAAATAGACAGACGGAAGAATAGACAGATTGTGATCGTCTAACTGTCACTTTGTCTATTCTTAGACAAAGTGACAGTTAGACGATAAATAGACAGACGGAAGAATAGACAGATTGTGATCGTCTAACTGTCACTTTGTCTATTCTTAGACAAAGTGACAGTTAGACGATAAATAGACAGACGGAAGAATAGACAGATTGTGATCGTCTAACTGTCACTTTGTCTATTCTTAGACAAAGTGACAGTTAGACGATAAATAGACAGACGGAAGAATAGACAGATTGTGATCGTCTAACTGTCACTTTGTCTATTCTTAGACAAAGTGACAGTTAGACGATAAATAGACAGACGGAAGAATAGACAGATTGTGATCGTCTAACTGTCACTTTGTCTATTCTTAGACAAAGTGACAGTTAGACGATAAATAGACAGACGGAAGAATAGACAGATTGTGATCGTCTGTCACTTTGTCTATTCTTAGACAAAGTGACAGTTAGACGATAAATAGACAGACGGAAGAATAGACAGATTGTGATCGTCTAACTGTCACTTTGTCTATTCTTAGACAAAGTGACAGTTAGACGATAAATAGACAGACGGAAGAATAGACAGATTGTGATCGTCTGTCACTTTGTCTATTCTTAGACAAAGTGACAGTTAGACGATAAATAGACAGACGGAAGAATAGACAGATTGTGATCGTCTAACTGTCACTTTGTCTATTCTTAGACAAAGTGACAGTTAGACGATAAATAGACAGACGGAAGAATAGACAGATTGTGATCGTCTAACTGTCACTTTGTCTATTCTTAGACAAAGTGACAGTTAGACGATCACAATCTGTCTATTCTTCCGTCGACAAAACTCGATTCTACGGTGGTCATGCTACGCGTGCTGTTCGAATAAATTAAAAACAAAATCCTATAGGATAGTTGCTTTTTCAATAAAAAAAAAATCGGTCGTAAGGAGGGTATTGTAATGATTTACTTTACGTTTACATCTCGCGTTCGTGCTAGGCCCACAGATGTATGAACGTGAACAAAACATATAAACATCACGCCTTGTTTCCCAAACGAGTTGGGCAGAGGTGTACCTACAGTACACCCACATTTCCAAGGTTGCCTGGAAGAGATCGCAGTAAGCGATAAGGCCGCCCATTGTATATTTTGTATTGTATTACTTTTTCTTTATGTAATGTATAATCTGGTGTACAATAAAGTATATATAAATAAATAAATAATAAATTTCGCCAGTTATGTTTAAGTCCCATGTAATAGGGGGCCAGCCTATTACCCTCAACTGGGTACAAATCCAGACTCCTGGCTGCTTCCCAGAAATTTCGTATAGAAAAACCCAATAACACTTTGCCCAACCTGGGAATCGTACCCAGGACCTCATGCTCAGCAGTGGCGCTTGCAACCACTAGATCAACAAGGCAGTCAGAACAGTGAATAAAGCAAATGGAAAATGATATATGGTGAAAATTATATGTCGTAAAAGATGGAGTTCTGTAGGTTCTGCCTAACCCCGTGGTAAAAAGCGTGAGTGTATGTATGTGTGAAGTAGCAGTGATAGCCTAGTGGTGTGACCGTCAGACTGCCAGGTCATAGGTCTCGAGTTCGTAAAGAGCGTGAGTGTATGTATGTGTGAAGTAGCAGTGATAGCCTAGTGGTGTGACCGTCAGACTGCCAGGTCATAGGTCTCGAGTTCGAACCCAAGGCACGCACATCTGACTTTTCGGATTTATGTGCGTTTTGTGTAATTATCACTTGCTTTAAAACGGTGGAGGAACACATCGTGAGGAAACCGGCATGCCTGAGAGATATTTCTCGACGGCATGTGAAGCCAAGTCAGAGGCCTATGGGCTAGAAGAAATGTGACGATGAACTTACTGCTTATTAAAATTGCCGATTTCCTCCACATCTACGGTGTTCGCGCACAACTTAGCGGGTCTGATTTCGATAGTGGAACTCGACTTCTCACCGCTGTACGCCGAATGGCGGACTACGAATCTATGGTTCTCTGTAAAAAATATAATATAAATAAGCATTTCAGAAAGTTTCTAAAAAACAAAATGTTTCTTTTGTCTTGTATTTATAACGATCAAAAATATAACACTTTCTTGCAGTAGGGTATAGCCGGAATAAGCCGTTCGGCCATTATGGCTGATATTTGTTTTATCAGCCATATTGGCCGAACGGCTTTTTCCTATCATTTTGTATGGGGTTCTTTGTGTAGCCGCACTTTGAAAAATGCAAATTGTGGAAACCATTAAAATAGCTGCAGCTGTTCCATACAAAATTGTCATACCCACACGACGAAAATTTATAGAACAGCTGTTTTTGAACAGACGAATAATATCAACGCAAAATTTTAGATTTTCATAAGAGGATTTATCCAAAAAGTTGGCAACGTCGCAAATAGCTGTCAAATATTTACCTGTTTTGATTAATTTGGCAATATTACAGTATGGAAATAAGAAATATGACTAACAACTTAATTATTGCATTTTATAACATATATTTTAGTTCACTAGTTAGCCACATTACTTATTTCCATACAGTAATATTGCCAAATTAATCAAAACAGTGAAATATTTGACAGCCATTTGCGACGTTGCCAACTTTCTGTATAAACGCTCTTAATCATGTGATGAATCGATCGAAAATTTCATGTCCACCATGTATATAACTAATAAAATATACGTAAATGTAGAACTCGTAGAATGCTGGCAGCGAAGGGGTGGACTCGTTAATGTTACCGAGACTTCTCTTAATGAAAATACAAGTACAATATGAAGTTTATAATGACTTTAACATTAATGACAATAAAATATTTCGACCCACAACATAACGACCGGTGTCGTCGACTCTATCAGGCTCATGGCGCAGTCCGCAGGTAGCCGCTCGCCGCTACCGCTGCGTGTGTGTAGTCCTTGTGTACGCACACATGCAAGGCGTCAACAAGGGAACGATAAAAAATTCTACTTACCAGTAAAAAAGAAACTTATATTCGCGGGAACTTTCCCACTGTTCTTGAACGTATGATCGTTGCCAATCGGTATTCTGTGAATATTGTACTGCCTGCACAAGTAGTTGACTACCGCGTCCGGCGCAGATATCGTGTCTACTATGTACGTGTAGAAGCCTAGGTAGCTAAAATAATAATATAATGTGTAAGTAAGAAATACCTGGATAATCTTTCATGGAACACAGCCTCAGAAAAATGGATACATCGACAAGAGTTCATAATGGGGTTGATGACTATAAATTTTTTTTGTTCATCTTTGAGATTATAAATAAATATTGGACACGTATTTATCCTTTTTTTACGTAATCTAAAGATTACGGCGATACATTGAAGTAGAATGTGCCATGACGTCACGAGTACCTACGTAGATTTTATACGTACTAGTGACGGATCGACCCCCACTCCCCAACTTAAAATGCGTTTTATCTAAGTAATTTTTTATTAATATGATAAAGCAAAAAATACGTGTCTAATATTTTTTTATTATCTGACTGACGGACTAATTTTTTATATTTTTTTTACCCAGGCATCATCTCTATTGTCTACAATATTATTGTTCCATAATGTATCCATGTGTTGTTAACTGCTGTTTAGAACACAAACACAAAAAGGAACATGTTGGGGGAAAATATTTATTTATTTACAACAATATACGTCACATCCACGCAAAATGTCTATCGGTCAGAATAATGCTGCTACACTATGCGAGGCAGAGCCCCTGCGCTGGTTGACAATGAAAGCCAACAAATAGGTTGACGCAATGATGACGTCACACCCATAACTGATAAGTCATATTTTATTCGACAAACATCGGCACTTGTGAAGGGAAACGATGGAACCTATGAAGGTTGTAAGAGGCATGTGAAGAAGAGACTTTAAGGAAGTGTAGTACTCATGAAAATGAATAACTTTAAATCTCAAAACACACACAAAGCGGGTGTGCAGCTCCCGCTCCCGACCCGCTCCGCACCGACCCGTGCACGATTTTCGTGTGCTGATGACATCCATATCAATCTACCCAACCTTTTCCCAAGTATGTTGGGGTCGGCTTCCAGTCTAACCGGATGCAGCTGAGTACCAGTATTCTACATGGAGCGACTGCCTATTTGACCTCCATAACCCAGTTACTGGGTAACACCCCCCCTTGGTAAGACTTGTTGTCAGACTCGGGCTTTTGACGACCCGTAACGACTGTCAGATCCACGAATGACAGCCATAGCTGATGATATCCATATAATACAAGGGACAATATACATATACAAGCCCGCCGTACTCCCGTCCCGACCCGCGCCCGACACGAACCCGCTTTGTGTGTGTTTGAGCTTTACTACGGATCAACTTAGAAATATGTTTTTTATTTTTTTATTGTATTACTCTTACCTCAACTGCTGAATATTCTGCGACCGCGGGGGCGTGTTCCCCTGACTGCATATCGCGTTGACTCTCTTAAGTCCCAGCTCATTGCGGACTTTGGACAGAAACAGGTTCATATCCTTTGTGGACTCGAACGTAAACGCGACTAGATCACGACCAGCCACTGTTGATTCTAGATAGCGCGCGAATTTTGGGTCCGTGAATCTTATCTGTGGAAGAAAAATGTGTTTTTGAGGTGACAACGTCTAATAAATCGTTAAAACCATTTTCCCGTTACGCTCATTGTCCCGTTACGCTCATAGTAACGTTACGATCGGAGCGAGGGAAGGGGATGTTTTGTTGTGACGTTGTCACGTTAAACTATCGTCCATAAACCGACTTTACAGACAACCAATTTTTCTTTTTAGACAAAGATTTAAATTTAGAAGCACAAATGAATACAGATGGTGTCGCATTTTAGGTATGAACCTTAAAGTACGCGGCGGACGGGCCAATTCAGTGAGCGTAGCGTAGTCAGAAGATCTAAGAGTTACGTGATAGAAAGAGAGGCCTACCCAAATATCCTTTCTTTGGTATTGTTCGTCGAGTTGACTATTACTATTACTCCACTATTACTGGCAAATGCTTGCACTGACTGGACAGGTCCACTCAAATCTGTGTGGTTCTTTCCTCAAAACACCATTTCAGACACTAATCTACATGGTCCTCACATGACTTGACCAAGATTATGTCTGGACTTTAAAAGAGACTGCGACCTCTGAGTTTGTTTCGGCCTCTCTTCTCGGAGTATTCAGATAGGAAACGCCGACCTCATCTAGCTTATTTTTTATATGACGTATAAAAGTTATTTCGATATCCTTTTTACAGAATAAACAATTTCATTATTGATTGAAAATGATTTTGTTTCTGTATGTTTATACAAACTAAATGAGGTAATGGTTGTTAATGAAACCAGAAATCCTTGAAAGTTCAGTGACCCGGTAGCATTGTGCAGTTTTGATTAAATCATAACTCTGATTAGATTATAACAATAAACCGCAATGAAAAAAATGTCGATAAAGAATTATCAATATTTTGTATTAGGGATTTAGGTAGTAATCTTGAATTCTAACCGCATTTATTTGATTACTTAAATTGATAAAAAATGCAGTGACTAAATGATAATTCAATTTTACTATAAGTTTTCATTTTGTTCTAAACTCGCAACCCGCGGCTTCTAAAATGGCCGGCAAATGTGCTATCTAGTGATGAGGCGATGTCAAAAGTTCGAGATGTAAGGCGAAAGCGTCAAGGTAGCCCGCGAAATTCAAATTTTCTTACGTTTTTTGCAATTTGTAGGTCAGTATCATGTTGTATCTAAATATGATTTGCGGCCGTATCAAATGTTTATTTATAGAATTATAATCATAAAAATGATCAATGCAACTCTCTAAGTTCATATTGAATGACTATTTCATGAAATCATGACATTTGGCGATTGTGCTTACTTATGGAGTTGTATTGCTGATTGTAATGATTATAATTATGTAAAGCCATATTGGTTACGGTCGCGAATCATATTTTAATCAACATACATAAAACCGCACACTTACCTGCAAAATGTAAAAAACTAAAGAAAATTTGAATTTCGCGGGCTACCTTAGCGCATGCTCCATGCGCGTGTTAGTTACATAAAACTTTAATTATTATTGTATTATACCACAGATTAGTAGAGATGGGCACTCCGCAAATTCAGGTCGCACAGCGCTAATTACCTACAGTTATATTCACCTAGAAGTTGCCTCTCTTTCTATCGCGTGACTCTTATATCTTCTGACTACGTTACACTCACAGAATTCGACAAGTCGAGCCCGCCGCGTACCTACTTGTAGCTTCATACCCAAATTGCGGAGTGCCCCATCTGTGATTATACACATAAATCTACCGGTATACATTTTCTAAATGATGGTGAAAACCGCATCAAAATCTGTTGCGGTTGCAGCCACGAAAATCGACTTTAATTTAGGTATAAATGAAAAATCAAAATGTTTTATTTCACACTAGCTTTACCCGCCCCGACTTCGCACGGGTAGCACTAAACCCTACCTATCCGCCCTAATCTTCTCACCGTTTAAACCTTCCCTAGACTATGACAAACATTTCAAAACCAAAATCAGCTAAATCGGCCCAGCCGTTCTCGAGTTTTAGCGAGACAAATAGAATAGAATAGAATAATTTTATTTTTGCAAATATGGGTAGATGATACATCAATAGGTGTTAGTAAATTATAAAGATCAGCCATATTTTGCCATTAAGCATGCAAATATTTACGTCAAATTATTATAATTTTATAGTATCATACAAATCAAATTATTATCATAATTATATTATTTACTATCTATCATTCGATCAATTATTATTAAATTATATGGCATTAAATTAATCAATACTTATTCAATTAAATTAGAGTTCCTTATGAGTAACGAATACTAGAAAAGTCAACAAATATTTTCCTCAGATAGGAACTCAGTCACACTGTAGTACGTTTTACCCACCAAAAATGTACGTAGTCTATTCTTAAACAACAAAGCATTTAAATCTCTCCAATCTCTTGGTAATTTATTATAAATAATTGGACCCATGCAATAAACACTCTTGCGCATCAATGCGGTTTGACACCTCAATTTACATAGCCTACTGAAAACAAACAGACAAACGAACAGCAATTGATTTATATATATATAGAATATAGATAAACCTACATGGGCACTTATGAAACGTCAGAAGCTAGGTGCACAGTTCCAATTGGTCGTTTCCTATGGACAAGAGCCGCTAGCCGGCAAAAAACTCCATGGTTACTCTTGAAAATATAGTTGGCTTTTACAATATTTTCAAATTACAGTGTTAATAGGTACGGGAGGACAATGTAGGTCTGTCAACAAGTACCAGTAAAGATATAGAATACACACCTCGAGCATCATAGGTTCATGTACAGGGTGTTGGAACATCTCTCTGTTCTCTCGCAGCCATATCACTGCTTTGTAACAGTCTTCGTTGTGCCCGCGCAGCACTTCTAGACGTTTGTTGTCTACGTCTTCTAGTTGACGGATTCTGGAAGTAAAACATGACATAACAACCCCGAACTTTAGGCAGAGGGGTAGGGTCTGCCATAAGCCGGGCACCATTTGACATCAACCAATGAACAACATTGTTTTTTTATTTATTGGTTGAATACGAGGCCTTTGGCTACTTTTGTGTGTGTGTATTTTATGTCTTTTTGTCTTTAATGTGCGTTTTGTTTGTGCAGAATAAACAATTTTTCTTTCTTGTTTTTTATTTTTATTTGGGTGGGATTGGTACCTAGTACAACCACTACCGAGAAATTGCGAGACCTGGGGTCCCGCCAGAACCCGCAGAGCAGTCACGCTTGTGACGATAATACCAAAAAGGTAGTTTGTGAATAAAGTAATTTATCATAATGTTCCCACTGCACAATTTCAATATTTTTATGACATTTACATTAATAATATTTAGTTATTTTGAAATCAACCTAATTTACACTTACGTTAAGTTGATATTTATTTAAGAGCAAATAACGTCCATTGTAAACAAGAATTTAAATAGATTTACGTCAAGGCGGAAGGGAGTGGGACCAATATTATTATAAGGTTTCATTTTAAATTGCAAAATGTGACTCCCACCAGGGGGTCGCGCTAATATGACCACCTGCAACAAGGACGGGGGGGGGGGGGGGGGGGGGGGGCAAATATGGATGGTCCCTAAAGCTGACCTGTTCTGATGCAGCCTGATTTGAGGCATCACGTTGTTCTCCAGATCATGCTGAGCTTCAGCCTTCTGTTTCTTCAAATTTTCTATGGCTGCATTAGTTTTAGATAGAGGCTTGAGTATTTCCTGTAAATCCATTTTCACTTTTGATTCTGTGGACAATTTTAACAAGTTATAACGTATTAATTAATCTTTATTGCACATTGTAGTGAACAACATCATCTAGATAGGTCAACGCTGTGGCGTTCAGAATCATGTACTGAATCCATGGTAACCGGCTTCGAGTCGATGTCTCTGCCACCGTCTACAAAGTCGTCGAGCAGTATCCTCCCTTTTCTATAGAGGATGAGTGAACTTTACACCCTGTTCCTCATGCCTCTATAGGTTTAACCGGGTGCAGTGGAATATCAGTAATTACATGGTCGACTGCCTATCTGACCTCCACAACCCAGTTTAAAACCCAAAAACTACAAGGCTTTTGTTAAAATTCTTGCTTTTTTGGTATTCAATCTCAATGGATTTACATAATTTCAAGAAGATACCAGTAACCGTCACAGAGTTCATCAGGATGTTTTTGGTTGCCGCCTAACTAATAAATGTGTTGTCCTTCTAACAGAATGTATAGTAAAAAAATCAACTTGATTGGCCAAGAGAAAGATGTCCAAAACAAGCGAGCTAGAATTTATCCTTTCACTAACAAGACTCTAAATTACAGCTTTAAATAACTTAGCTCACCATCTCCAACTTTCTCCACTAATCTGCTCTTATCCATGACCAGCTTGTCCAGCTTAGCCTTAGCCTCTTGCAACTCTCTCTCTCTATTCCTATGCCGTTCTAACTTCTCTTGATAAGAACCCTCAATCTCTTTCAGGTTGAACTCTTGAGTGCGAACCGCGTTAATAGTCTCTTTTGCTTGATCTTTGAGAGCGTAGATTTTTCTGTTCTGTAAGTAGTAAATGCAGTTTTATTAATATTAAAACATAGCAAAACAGTAATATTATATGTTGGAGAAAATACAGCAATGAGACAAGGAGCTTGCTGTTGATGAATACTGGAATGGCGCTTGACAGCTAAATTGGCGGTAAAGTACTTACGGCGCCCTCAGATATGAAAAGAAGGTATGCTCGATACTCCTACTGATTCAGGGGGATATTCTCGTATTTTCGGACTGCGTCTCTGGCGAAATATCGGCGTACTACAGCCAGTACATACCTCTGCTTAACGCTTCGGGGAATACAGGCGTTATTTTATGTTATTTTGTGTGATTTCCATCACGCCTTAACAGTTGAACAGATTTGGATGAAGTTTTGTACACTGGTAGACCATGCCTTGGATTTATAGCCGCGGGCCAAGCGAAGCCAGTGGCAAAGCTTAGTATGGGGTTATTTTATTTTAACAGGACACAGTATAGTTATTTTGAAGCGGTCACGTAGTGCAAACTTTCCACGCCGTGGTTACTTAAAACTCAAATATTGCACGATGTACCCAATTTACATTTCAAGCGACCCCTGGTAACAGTGTTATTTCAAGAAGTGATGATAATGATTAATATGATAAATATCACTTTTCAAAAAAACATTACTCTCCTTCTGGGGCAGTCGGGTAAAAAACAACGAAATTTTATTTTGCACACTTCGTGCAATGTGTCGTGCAAACCTATCGTGAATAGAATAGTAATTATAAGTACTTACAGCAGCCAATTTCTGTTGTTCCAACTTGCCGATATTACTTTTAGCGTCACGTATCACACGTTCCAAAGGTTCTACCTTAGTTGTATGACTCTTCACTATACTAATTGCATTTTTCTTATCGTTTGAGTACTCCACTACTTTATCTCTTAAGTCTTGGTACTCAAGCCATAATTTTTTCTTCTCACAAATCTCTATTTGTTTCTCTATCTCTTTCCTTTGCTTCATTGCGTCTATTACTACTTTTAGTCTGAAATAAATTTAATGAATAATATTTTATAGTAAACACCAAGGTTCGTGGAAGGCATATGCAAGTAATAGTCTTATGTAATTGTAAGTTGTGGAAATAAACATTTATTTATTAATATTATTATATGCCCCGGGCATTATGGCCGGGTCACATTATTACAGTAGCATTTTAGTCCAGCGATCGAAACCAGCGCTGGAATGCCACTGGAATAATGTGCGCCGGCACTGGAATGTACCCGTTCCAGTGAACAATCCAGCCCAGTGACTGGATTGACATTCTACTTTTTCATTCCAGCTCGCCTATGCCAGTGCCACAGGAATAGTGTAGACTGCCAATCCTGTGCTGGATTAAACGTTGAACAGTGAACACGCATTGTTGTTTTTTGTCTGACTGCATGAATTACTAGAATAATGTAGACGATATGATCCAGTCTAGAACTCGATTGAATTGACTCGCTGGATTACTAGACTGGAATAATGTGAACCGGACATAAAACGTGTGAGTAGGAGAGTGAATATTTAGTACGGGATTCCTAAAAACTCTCGTGTCATCTTTCTTCCACGTGTAATGACCGCGGCTGCCACGAACGTTGGCGAAAAACAATTGAACGTTATTGTTATGATTTATATTGGCCACTGCTGGCCACATTGGTCAATGGAACTGAGAGATTAAAAAGAGATTCCAATCCATGCTACAAAGGAGTTATTCTATAAGATTCATATGCCATAAGCCATTTTTCATTGGCCGGCACGGCGGCGGCGACCGGGAGGTAAAGATGGAGACAAACTACAAAACAAAACAAATTGGGGCCGGCCTTACTGTGCGTTTGCACTGGCGAAACATTCACAAAAAAACATGTTGAAATCTCTATTTTTCTGTCAATGTTCGATACAATGTTTAACAGGAACTAGAGATTTCAACATGTTTTTGTTATTATATGAATGTTTCGCAAGTGCAAACGCACAGTTAAGACTAACAAAACACTAGATACACCACGTACAATTCATGCTCGAATAACGTCTATCTAATATATACAATTCTCGTGTCACAGTGTTTGTAACAAAACTCCTCCGAAACGGCTTGACAGATTCTTATGAAATTTTGTGTGTATATTCATTAGGTCTGAGAATAGGACGTAAACTATTTTTCATACCCCTAAGTGATAAGGGTGGTGTATCTAGTGTTTTGTTAGTCTGTTGGTGTTAGTTTGGTGGTGTGTCCACCTCAAATTTTTATTTTTATTTTTTGGACGTTTTTATTTTTTTATGATTCGGCATTAAAAAATACATGCAAACCCAA
The DNA here is from genome assembly GCA_916701695.1 of Agrochola macilenta. NCBI lineage: Eukaryota > Metazoa > Arthropoda > Insecta > Lepidoptera > Noctuidae > Agrochola > Agrochola macilenta. The sequence goes on from OU753576.1 coordinate 3,382,618, forward strand.
AATGTTCACCCTTCTACCACCAATTTAGTAAGGGTAGGTAGTTAGGGTAGGTAGGTAGTTAGGGTAGGTAGGTAGGGTAGGTAGGTAGTTAGGGTAGGTAGGTAGTTAGGGTAGTGTAGGTAGGTGCGCCGTAGATAAGTACTTAGTGCTACCCGTGCGAAGCCGGGGCGGGCAGCTAATACTTTTATATAAATATATTTTACGTTCATACAACAAGCAGTTCACAAAAACCACCCAAATTGCTTTAACATGACGACTCAATTTTCAAATAATGATTGAATGTATCAAATGTGAGTCAGATTGTGCTTACGCACAATAGGGATGATGCCTGGGTAAAAAAAAATTAATTCTAATTAGTCCGTCAGTCAGATAATAAAAAAATATTAGGCACGTATTTTTTTCTTTATCATATTAATAAAAAACTACTTAGATAAAACGCATTTTAAGTTGGGGAGTGGGGGTCGATACGTCACTAGTACGTATAAAATCTACATACTCGTGACGTCATGGCACATTTTACCTCAATGTATCGCCGTAATCTTTAGATTACGTAAAAAAAGAAAAAATACGTGTCCAATATTTTCTTATAATCTCAAAGACGGACCTAAAACATTTTTTTTGTCATCATCCCTATTGCAAGCACTATTTGACGGTGCTGTTTTCGATGCGTGGATGTTGGTGCCGCAGGGGAGTTTCTTGCGCCACTTCTTATTCCCAGCTAAACACCACTAGGAACTTCCACTAGGAATTAGTGAAAGGCGGGTGTTTTTGGTACTGTCTTATGTAATTTTGACGTTCAAAAAGTGCTGATTCCCAGCCGAATTTAATTAAATGACTTTGGATTTTATATCTAGTGCTTTTTTAATCTAAGGGGTGCAAATCAATCAAGCTGCTGCCATGGACATGTTACAAACCTCTCATTCAACCGTTGAGCTTCCTCCATAACCTGGGCGTTACTCTGCAGCTTGGTCGACAATCCTCTTTGCTTTAACCTACATTGGATCAGATCGTCTAGCTGACTGACACTCTCTTGCCCACCTACTGCGGCGAGGGTACTTCGCAAGAGCTGCTGGGGATCCATCTTTGAGAAGTCCTGGACTCGATCTTGAGGTAAAAGTTGGCAGAGGTTGTCAACCTAGAGGAGATAAATTAGTTATCAGAAATTATTATCACGTATATATTATAGTCTATTCAAATCTTTGTTTCCAATTGATTATTGATTATCCAATTATTATTTCCAGTTTAACAAATATCTACGAGTACTTAACACACATCTATACACATGATAAATTAAACTCGCGTTTCGTGTGTCTGTTTGACCGCGTTGTTCTTCTAAGCTACGCAACGAATCTTGATGCGGTGTCCAATATCATTTAGAGCAGGGGTCTTCAACCTTTTTGAAGTCAAGGGCCGAGAACACTTTGATTATGGTTCGGCGTGCCGCAACACAGAAGAAATTGATTATATTCCATTATAAACTTATAGGTAAGTTGGTAATTTTACAAGGCTAGAAAGTTTGACATTGTTTACTCTTAACTAATTTATCAATATCTGCCCCAATAGTGGTTGTTGCAATTCTCAAACTGATTTCAATGTGAATATCTGTGCTTGCCCTGCACTTACGTTTTTTATTCGAGAAAGTAACTGCTCGCTTAGACATCACTTCTTGGCTCTACAATAGCCAAGAAGTGATGTCATTTTCAGTGCATAAATTCTGATTTTAGGAAAAAATCTGAGATGGGGATGTTTTGATGGATTTTTACTTTTGTTTTGATTTCTAGACATGAATAATAAATACATTTTATTTAGCCAAGCTATTGCCGGGCCGTTAAGAAAGCAACCGCCGCGGGCCGCGGTTTGTAGACCTTTGATTTAGAGTATGTATTAATTCCAGATGGTTTATGTTTATAGATTACTACAAACCTTGAATATTTATTATAAAGTAACCTTGAGATGTTTAAAATAATATAAAATGTGCGAAACAGGAACGAGTCGCTACTTATACAAGTACAGTCAACCGCACATACGTAGTAATGCTTACACTACGGTAACAGTCCTTACTGCAATTTTTTTAGTGAAAGGCGCTGTTGAATCAAATTGTTATGAAATTTACATGTAAGGAAGTGGTGAAGGGTGGGCGTTTTGGGGGACTGTCGTAATTTTGACGTTCGAAAAGTGCTGATTCTCAGCCTAGTTTGAATAAATGACTTTTGAATTTGAGCTGCTCGCCCACATCCCTCACCTATCTTTTATTGCAAGTTTGCACAATTTTTTTTTTAATTGGCGGCATAATGCTCCCCTCGCGACCACTTACGTTTCACAGAAACGCTCATCTACTCTAGAGTTAAGTATATGTCGATTGGTATTTAGCCTACGATGACACACAGACTAACATTGATAGTTATTTACGTACTTTAATAGATACATAATATCCGCTTTGAATCCTTGCTGATAATACGAGCATTGCACGTGTTTGCGTAATTTTTAAGGTACTGTTCACACTGTGTTGTGACGACATAATATTATATAGTCGACCAGTGTGTTTTATTTTTTATTTATTTTTTCTTTATTTAGGCAACCAACAGCGATACATATAGTATGTTACAGAGTATGTGTGTTACAGGATTGTATGGCTAATAATAGGTTACCCTGTTTAACTTGGATAAGTATAAAACATGTGAACGGACTACTTAAAAATATATAAATTCAAAAAGTGCAGTTTTAGGTATATTACTTATAGATAAGTTTAATTTTTTTAAGAAAAACAAAAAAACTGACGAAAAAAAATAAATGTTTGTAAATTAAGAGACTAATAGTTTATCATTTGCCTTCGTTTATGGTTTTTATTATTATTATTATTATATTTGTTTTGTAATGTTATCATCAACTCATCACTCCGGTCATCCTACGAGGTTGTCGGCAGATTAACGGTATATCGTGTGGATGCCTTAATAAATTAACCAGTTCATAAAACTTATAAACTAAGCGACTACACGTTATGCTAGGGTCACCCCCAGGAGGGGGTGACATTAGCGTACCTGCACGCGGGGCATGACAACCATGAAACGGGTTTGCTAGGGGTTTTATCGACGGAAGAATAGACAAAATGACAGATTGTGATTGTCTGTCTCCGTCACGAGAAGCTACACATTTTGTAAATAAAGAACTTCTACTAAGTTACGTAGTGACTATAACTCTCCATACAATAAACTTTTGACTTTGAAAAAAATATTCTAACCCTTGGCATGTATAAATAAATAAAAAAATATCTTCAAAAATGATGAAATAGGGGGCCGTAAAAGTTGTCAGTTTTAGACCATTTTTGTACGATCTCAACAACTAAACAAGTTAGGAATTTGAAACTTCTGTATATTATGTACCTTAAACTATACGTATATAATAAAAAAATACGAAAAACGCCGTTTCATAAGGTATTTATTAAAATATGGGTGATTTTCTGCAACTGCACAAATAACGTGTAAGTAATTCATAGTATCATCTATCAATATGAAATACAAATTTATCTTTGGGATTTTCATTAAGATGAAAAGTAATAAAATTCTTCGTATTTCCATTTATTTGCTAAATAATGTACGGTGGTACGGAACCTTTCGTGTGCGAGACCGACTCGCACTTGGCCGGTTAATTTTTTCTTTCTTTCGTCACGATCCACTACCATTAATTAAAAAGAAAAAAATTAAGTCTTGCAACATCTGTAAAGTAATGACAGTCGTCGAACGTCAATAATTATCGTTACGACACAGTATGAACAATGCCTTACTCGTAGTTGTTACAATAAAGTGCCCATTGATTTGATAAAATTGTCGCACATGATTAAACTATAAAATATTGTAGGTACCTACATGACGCCACCCGCTTAGAAACAATAACAATTAATATATTGAACTAACACAAACTAGTTCAATAATCCTAACCAATATTATAAATGCGAAAGTGTGTTTGTTTGTTACGCTTTCACGCTAAAAACGGCGGAATGGATTTGGATGAAATTTAGCACACAGGTAGACCATGACCTGGAATAGGACATAGAATACTTTTTATTCCGATATTCCCACGGGATCGAGACTTATGAGGGTGAAACCAGGGGGCGCAGCATTGTGAAATTTCTTGCTTTTGGTATAACATAAAGCATACAAATATACAAATAGTTTATTTTCTTTAACAAGCTTGTACTACATACTAGTTATAGAAGTGTCCCTTTAAGCAAGTAAATGCCTGCAGCAAGCATGGATCACCAATTATTTTTATTTAGGGTCCATAAATAAAAATAATATGGCTCGCGGTCCGTTTGGAAGACTTTACCTACTAGCAACCAAAATTAAAGTTCATAAAATACGTGAGATGTTTAATGGGGGGAGGGGGTCGAGTCAAATCTCATCTAATCTTACGTTGGAGAGAGGGGGGGTCTCGGCAAATATCACGCAATTTTTTTTCTGATTGAAACAAAACAAAAATATACTATTTTGGTCCATTTAATCCAGATTGTACATGCTAAAGATTTAATCTTAAGCGTTATCGTAATACGATTAAGATCATTCACTAATTCGTTCGAAAGTCGTCTTAACTAGTCGTAAATAAAAGCACGAAGCAAATTTTTTTCTTCTTTTTACAATAACAATCCAACGCGTTTACGTAAGAAACCCACATTTTGAAAAATCTCATGTGAGATTGGGGGATGGGGGAGGCGGTTGAATAAAATCTCACGACATCTCATCAGGGGAGGGAGGGACAGAAAATTAAAAAAAACATCGATTTCCAAAAAACACAAATTACGTGATTTGTGTTTTTTGGAAATCGATCATTTCGATTTGTGTAGTACTTCACCCAGCTAGCTCTATTGCTCCGAAAACATTTGCAGCTTCATGCGGCTTGCGTCGTTCGTTGTCGTGCGTGTCGAAGGCACAAAATACCTTGCGTGGGCTTAATTCACTCCAACATTTTTTATTAGGTTTTTGTTATAAATTTAACTGTTTACTTAAGAGGGTTTATCCTAAAAGTTGGCAACGTCGCAAATAACTGTCAAACATTTACCTGTTTTTATTCGTACAGCAATACTTATTACTGAATAGAAATAAGAAATTTGGCTAACTAGCGAACTAGAATATTAATAATGAATTGCAATTATAACATTGAATTTTATGTTGTACCCATTTTAAGATTCGTGCAGACTAGCGCAACGCGACAGCGCGACGCGACACCGGTTATTGTTATACCGTGAAGTTTTCTTAGAAATTGTATTGTTCGAGTCGCGTCGCGCCGTCGCGTCGCGCTGGTCTGTACGAGCCTTTAGGTGTAAAAACGCATTTGGAAAGTTTCCAAATAGTTTTTTTACATCTAAAACTAAACATTCGGTGTTACGATATTAATTAATGCATTTCATAATCAATATTCTAGTTCGCTAGTTAGCCACATTTTTTATTTCCACACAGTAATATTGTTAAATTAATCAAAACAGTGAAATATTTGACATCTATTTGCGACGTTGCCCACCTTCAGAATAAACGCTCTTAAAGTCCGTACAAAATAGGTCGGCGGTCCGCCATTTGGTGACTCCTGACATAAGCATCGCATCGCCCGCCCGCGCTTTTATGGTAGCGTTCTTGCAGACTTTTTTCTTTATGCTAGGCTCCTAAGGGTCGAAATGTGATGTTAACCTTCCTAAAAAACTGGCCTATCAAATGCAAAAAAAAAAAAACAAATCCGTCCGGTAGTTCCAGAGATTATCGCGTTCGAACCAAAAAACTCTTCAGCTTTATATATTGTAAGTATTCAGTAGGCATACAACGACTCACTTCTAATCGTGCCAAAAATATTCAAATGACGTCATCAAAATGATAAGTAAGAATAGCGTAGCGATTTCATAAACAAAAATTATTGGTAACATGACTTAAGGAAGACCGCGGCATAGAATTTAAAGTAGGTACTTATCTATTTGTTATAGGAAAAACACGATAAACCGTTAGTTCCGGCTGCCATTTGTGGATCTTTGACAGGGTAATCAGAATCCCGAAAGTCTGACAACCAGTCTTACTGTGGCGGCATCGACATCGCCACATGCGAACTACGCACAAAGACCTGACGTCACACAACACCCTGACGTCACAGAAATCCTGCATCGCGCAATTAGAGTTTACCGCGCGATGGACATTATACAAGCTCCCGACTTCAACCTCTTCAAGCCGCAGACACGACACCCGTCTGGTCGGAGGTTCCTCCCTTTTCTATGGGGGATGAGTGAACTTTACACCCTGTTCCTCATGCCTCTAAATTCAAGGGGTATATCGAATTATTACCCAGTTACTGGGTTGTGGAGCTTAGATAGGCAGTCGCTCCATGTAAAATACTGGTATTCAGCTGCATCCGGTTAGACTGGAAGCTGACCCCCGACATAGTTGGGATAAGGCTAGGCAGATGATAATGATGAAATTTTATTTAAAAAAATAACATCCGGTATTCCCCGAGAGAGTTGGCAGATGTACAATTTTTTGCCAGTTATTTTTAAGTCTCATGTATATACATAGAGAGTGTATAGTTATATATATATAGTCTTATAGCGAAAACGCCAGAGTAGCCCGCGGAATTCACATTTTCATACGTTTTTGCAATTTTCAGTTCAGTCCCAGGTTGTATGTTAAGAGCGTTTATCCTAAAAGTTGGCAACGGCGCAAATAGCTGTCAAAAATTTACCTGTTTTGATTAATTTGGCAATATTACTGTATGGAAATAAGATATGTTGGTAACTATGCGGCTGAAACCGCGGGGCGCAGTTAGTAGACTATAAACTTTTTGTAGAACTTCATCTACTTTCAAGAAAGAATGCCCTATTTAAAAAGTCTTCTCACCTGTATATTCATTGACGCTATAAGCTCTTGCACTTGCTTCTCCCGGGCCGACTTCCCATCAATATACCATGTTGTCGTATCTTTAGTGTCAAAGTTTCTTGTGATGATGACATTTCGGTCCCCCGGATTACGGTAAAGCTCTATCTCGATTTGAGCGTTCTCACAACCACTCCGGACGTATTCTGATATCTGGAAAGAAAAGATTTTCTTTATGTTAAAGTGTCTACAGCCGGCAGCCCAACGGTTTAGTCGCCGGCTCATTTTAAACAAAAACTTTTTACAAAAAAAAACAACCGACTTCCGAAAAAAAAACACTACAAAGTGAAAAATAACTTTAATTTCGGAAGTCGGTGTCTTTGGTTTTAAATTTTTGTTTTTTGCCACCGACTTCCGAAATTAAAGTTATTTTTCACTTTGTAGTGTTTTTTTTCGGAAGTCGGTTGTTTTTTTTTTTGTAAAAAGTTTTTATTTTACACTTTTTAGTTGTGGTACCTACCCCACACAAATTCGAATACCACTACCTGCTATGTAAATAACAGTCACAGGAAGTTATCAGCATATCATCCACATATACTAAGCGGGAAAAATACGTATTATTGAAGCTTACTCAAAAACTATCCAAGCAAAGTTAATCAAATTTATATGGAACCAATCCGGGAGCATACCCTTTCAAACAAAAAAAGAATTTTCAAAATCGGTCCACAATTGAAAGAGAAATCGACGGACATAAATAAAAAAATAAAAAAAAACATACATACGCGTCGAACATATAACCTCCTCCTTTTTGGAAGTCGGTTAAAAAGTTGTCTAACTTGCAACATTCTGAAGCTAACCCGCTAGCACTAAGTAAATTGATACTACTGAACAATTAAACCCGACAAGGCTGAAGAGGAACCAGCTTCTATAAATGGGAGGCGGAGCACTGGCTGCTCCACCAAAACGCCATTCGACATGGAACGAATTCGCTTACGGTCCGACGACCGATTGTAAAAATAAAAAATAAAAGTTGAAAGCCCACCCTATGTACGAGGGGTGTTCAATAAATAGTGAGAATGCGATACATTCTCCTTGGAAATAAAAAAAATAAATACTGGCAGGCATAGCCCAGACATTAGCTAAGATGATAATAAAAAAAGCAATTAATTCTCTTTTGTTTTTTAAAAGTAGAAGTCTATTGTTTGCGTCGTTTCGGAACGTGTTCTTAAAAATGGATAAAATTTAAGTTCGCGCGGTAATAAAATATCTCTGCTTGTAAAATTTTACTACGGAGCAGGTAAATCTACGGTTGCGCGTTGGTGTGCTGAGTTCAAGCGAGGAAGAACTTTCACTAACGACGACCCACGAACGGGACGCCCCATATTCCGATTTTTGGCTCGATTCATAACTATGGACGAAACATGGCTTCACCATTATGACCCGGAAACGAAACAACAGTCCATGACTTGGAAGCGACCGTCATCTCCAACGCCAAAGAAATTTAAGGCGATTCCATCCGCCGGAAAGATCATGGGCTCTCTTTTCTGGGACAGCCAAGGGGTGGTAATGATCGAATATCTTAATCATGGAGCCACTATTACGGGGACTATGTACGCAGGACAAGTAACCAAGTTGCGTGAGGAAATACGCAAGAAACGGCGTGGCAAACTCGCTAAAGTTGTTTTGTTTCACCAAGATAACGCCCCTGCACACAAGTCCAGAGTTGCGATGGCTGCCATTCAAGAAGCTGGCTTCAAATTGATGGAACATCCTCCATATTCACCGGACCTTGCTCCTAGTGATTTCTACCTATTTCCGCGCTTAAAGGAACATCTCAGGGGCCAGAAATTCGAAGATGATGACGGAGTAGTCGCCGCCTTAAATGAATTTTTAAGGGATCAGGAAGAAAAAAAAGAAAGGGAATTTTAGGATTAGAGAAAAGATATACAAAGTGTATAAACCTGAAAGATGACTACGTCGAAAAATAAAATAACATATAATAAAAGATAATTGCGTCTTACTCATTCTCACTATTTATTGAACACCCCTCGTAAAGTGATCACTGCCACCTAAAGACATCTGCAATACCAGAGGCTTCGTAGATGCGTTGCCATTTTAGAGACAAAGCTGAAATGTCTCATGTCAACAAACACGAATTTTCCAAAGTAAATAAAGTTGATTTTATAGACAGACTAGTAAAATGTTGAAAAAGTCATAAAAAAAATATGACATTGTTGCGCAAACTGAACCTTATGTGTAGGTATTACAGTTGTGTTTCCTAAGTCTCATGTTTGTTTACATGTTTGGCAAATGAATAGCGAACGTAAAATACACTGGCAAGCGTACCTTTCAAACAGAAACGGCACTGCTGCTTGGCGTCAAAAATAGGTACCTTAGTAGTTCCTACTTTTATTAATGTACTTCATTAATAAGGGCAGGCGGCCCATATCCCAATTTATTCAGGGGCGGCGCAACATTTATTTTTCTTCCAAACTTCTCTATTAGTTGTAATCTCAGTAGTCCCCCCCTTTCTATCCATATCATCTTCCACACAGTCCATCCATCGTTTCTCTGGTCTTCCCCTACTCTTATAGCCATGGACATTCATACTCAAAACTTTCCTCACAATATTTTCCTCATTCCTCCGCATCACATGCGCCCATACCATAACAACCGATTTCCGCACAACTTTTCAATCACCGGTGCCACTTTCAAAATCTGGGTGACCCAACGGTTTCTATTCAGATCTGGGTGATGACTTTGCAATCAAAGAACAGGACGGTTACCTCAGCCTCCATGCACGCCCTGCATAGAGGACTGTCCATTATGCCTATTGTGTGGAAGTGTTTGTTTAACGAACAGCGTCCCGTGATGGTCCCCCTCATCAGGCGCAGGCCGTTCCTGTCCATGTGTTTAACCATACACTTTGACGTAAACATCTCTTAACTTTAAGCAATGTTTATAAATAAAGGGGTTAATGATTAGTGATGCAAGTAGGGCCCGTAATGGATAAATAAAAACAATACTCACTTTCTTAGCACGTCCAATGACACTGGGCTTGCCGCATAACCCAAGAATGATGGCACAAACAAACGTTGACTTTCCAGTGCCATTTGGTCCAATTATCAAGTTTAAAGATGAACTAGGGTATAGCTCCACCTTTTTGTAAGTTCTGTAATAACATAATATAATATTACAACATATCTGAAGGGATAGGTGGCCTCTTGCTATTAATGCAGCATGAATCCTGTCACAGAAGTTAGAAGAAAAATTCAATAAAAAATTGGCCAATCTGGGAATTGAACCCAGAAACAGAAACACATGTTCAACATGCTTGCAACCATTATTATTGTACTCTCAGACCAAATAAAAAACCAAAACAAGAGCGCTGTCAACATTTAAGTGAAGCCAGTTTCATAAACATGTGTGCACTTTGTGTGGCGTAGTTTGATTGTAGTGTAATTTTATTATAAAAGGTTGTAAATGTGTGCGTGTGAGCGTATATGCACAGAGCTGCGGTGTAGTTTTGGCATGCTTCACTGTATTGTTCGCAGTACTCTGTCTTGGTTTTTTATTTGGTCTGCGTTATTGTATTATTTCTTTTTGAAAAAAGCAATGTTCAATGAAGAAATCATATTTCTGATATTGTTCTGAGCTAAACACACTAGCTGATCAAGGTTTAAAACTAATATTATTAGTGAAATGTTTTTGTTGAAATCAAATATCAATATATCCACTTTCAAGTAAACAATTCCTTAAATGAATGAATGAGTAATGAGAATGACTTGTATTTACATTGCTAGCTTCAACATTACAATATAACATCAGACCCATTATTACTACATTGCTAGCTTCAACATTACAATATAACATCAGACCCATTATTACTACATTGCTAGCTTCAACATTACAATATAACATCAGACCCATTATTACTACATTGCTAGCTTCAACATTACAATATAACATCAGACCCATTATTACTACATTGCTAGCTTCAACATTACAATATAACATCAGACCCATTATTACTACATTGCTAGCTTCAACATTACAATATAACATCAGACCCATTATTACTACATTGCTAGCTTCAACATTACAATATAACATCAGACCCATTATTAAAAGGGAGAGGTAGCGGTGTATAGTATTACAGTTGTTATACCAGAAAGTATAATAAATACCAATGAATAGTTACACGCATTAATCTTTAACTGAACAGACAGCTGTGCTGCTGGGGAGTTTGTTGCGCCACTTCTTCTTCCCAGCTAACGCACTAGGAAGTGGTGAAGGGTGGGAATTTTGGGGGACTGTCTTATGTAATTTTGTCGTTCGACAAGTGCTGATTCTCAGCCTAGTTTGAATAAATGACTTTTGAATTTTGAGTTTTTAAGAAATGCATGTGACTATAGAGTTTTGAATATAAATTTGGATGGAGAAGAAGGCCAAAGAAAAGATGGATGGATTGTGTGAGGAATGATATGAAAAGGAGAGAGTGAACGATAGCGAGACGGTTTACAGGGAAGAATGGAATAAGAAAACATGTTGCGCCAACCCCAGGTTAGATGCTACAAGGGCAAGAAGATGATGAGCCACCGTCATCATAAATAAACTGTTTGCGTTACATACAAAACTAAGTGAGCAACCTGAACTCTGTCCTAACAAACACAAAGCCACGTTTATCAGTTGTTTAAGCTAAACAACTGTATAACAGAACATTAATTTAAGGAGTTTGAAATAAGAATGACATTAGGCACATCCATTAACAATTTTAACCGTTTCTTTGAGTTCAAAATAGTCTTGATCTGTGTTAAATATGTGTTAGATAACAACATGTTGCTTATATTCATACTTTTCCTTATGTATTAAATGGGTCTTGTTTGTCTCACTAGGCCCATTTAATACATAAGGAAAATTAAGTAAAAGAATTACATGAAATTCTTCGAGGTTCATTTTAGAGGAGGTACTAAGACTAGGTCGGGGAAAAGTTAGAAAGGGATACCGTGGCCCCTAGCAACATACAGGCAACTGAAGAAACACGGGTGGGTTTTAGTTAGAGGTGGGCAAAGTTTTTTGCGATTTTTGCAATTGTAACATTTGTATCTGGATCACTGAAATGATCCGAATCATTGATATGTTTCATTTGGGTCATTTGAATCAACGACTCAAACAATATAAAATGCATAAAGACAACAAAAAACTGTGAGAGTATGAGTGATACACATCTCATATGGTAAACGTTGTTACTGAACCAATCTTTTGGAACACTTCAAGGATCAGTGAGTCGGTTCTGTAAAGAGTTACACACGCCTAGTTTTAGTCAGAAAGAGTCTGACACGCCCTCCCGCTCCACCCAGAGCGGGAGAAGTTATTTGACAAGTTCCCATCTAAAGAAAAGGTACTAAGACTACAATATTACAAATGCACCATTTGCAACAGTTTATGTATACAAACTATATAACAGGCAAGAGTGGACTGGAAATAACATGTCGAGTCAGATTTAGCACTACCTAAAAGCATAAATTTGGGTTTGTTGACTTCTGTTACAGAATTTACTAAGTACCTACTGCTGATTTGTAGCTATCGGTAATTTAAATTGGCCACATACCTAACCATTACAAATTAATAGCAATATAAATTACTAACTCTTTTTAAGTGGACTAGATAAGTCTACAATATTATAATAGCTGGTTACAAACTAGTCGCGACATGACTCATAAAATAAAACGTTATTTTTATTATTTTTAAAAGAATAATGGACGCATAGCGTCATAAGCATCTCAAATTACAGTAATTTTAGGAAGCTACTCTAAAAATCGGTAAATATTTAATAAAATAATAATTTCAAATCTATTATTTGGATTGCGCGCGAAAAGTAATTTACTTACACGAAGTTTACAAGGTCTATCCGGTAAATGCAGCCGGCTTGTATGCCTTCACTGTTAAATACTTTCGATTTCGACATTTCACTCTTTTTGAATCATAACTACTGAAATAACAATCACAATTTCACACACGCAAATTATTTGCAAAGAAAACGTTTGGAATACGGAAATCGGCCGCTTGCTTTTCTGGCCTCACTACGTCACTGTCACATTGACAGCTGTAGTGATGTCAAAAGAGAGAAAACTAAAATAAACACATATTTTAGTAACATATAATCAAAATAGTTTGGCATGCGCTTGCGACCACCTTGTGAATACCTACACACGTTTGTAGTGGTTTGTAGTAAACTGCCAGTTTCGAAAATTAATATAAAAAAGCAAAAAAAAAACTTGAGCTCGTATGCTGTATGTATGTAGAACCACTGTACAGTACGACGCAACTTAGATGTAGTGAGTGATGTAGTGTTTAAAGCTGAATCACTGTCTCTCAAGATACAGGTTTCCTAGTTTGAGAGGCAGGGTTTTCTATAAGGTGTACAGATTTCAGTTCTTAGATTAACTGCATTGTGTTACTACCAAAGCTCATCAATGAATAACAATAATAAATACACAAATAAAAGTATAATAATTTTTATTATTTTAAAAACCAGTGTGTCAGGTTTTCAGGGCAAAATGTCCGGCTAAATGTGGATCTATGTCCGGTTTTTCTATTTTTGGGCCTGGCAACCCTACACACAGACAACTGTATCTGGCCGCTTTGCGTTTGCACTGGCGAAACATCGCAACAAAACAGAACAAAACATGTTGAAATCCTCTGAGTTGAAATCTCTAGGTCCTGTCAAAAATTGTCTATAACATCGACAGAAAATAGAGATTCCAACATGTTTTGTCGTGAATGTTTCGCTAGTGCAAAAAGAACGAATCGATAACAGCGCTCAGAGTTAGATAGAAAGCACGAATATGACAGCTGAGGGCTGTCAACAATTCGGAACGCTCTCACGGTGCTCGCTCAACGTTAAAACTTACTCTTATTCCTTTGTGCACAAACGCAACTACACATTTCTTCTTCTTCGTTGGTTAGGTGGCCAAGGTAGCCAGAAGCACAATTTCGAAGATGCCACGTTTCTCTAAAGCTCAGGTCTAAAGCTATGATGCGACTCAAAACAAAACAGCACAACTGTCATCTTTGACAGCGCTCACGGCGCTATTATTAAAAGGCATGGTTGACGTTATCGCAAGATGGTGCATGTCATGACGTCATCCATAACGATTCACAATATATCGTTATCGCGCTCAGGCTTATTCGGTACGGCCGTTAGCACGCTCAAATCGATTACAGCGTAACTCGGGTCTGTAATTCTGTATGTCGCTTGCTCCCGCGTTATCTCTGTTTAAATGTATCTGTATATTTTGACTGCTCACGTATGTACAGTCAGGTTGGAAGTTGTTTTACGAGTAGGGAATCGTGAAAATGGAGCGTTTGATCCGGTACTTTGGTTTAAAAAACTTATAGAAATTGAAAAACCGCGTCGTTTGCTTTGTTCTAACGATAGATAATTTATTACTGTATGTGGAAAAGCTAAGTTAGCTACGAGTATTATTTTGGCAGGTTGGGTTATGAGGAACAGGGCATAAAGTGCACTCATCCTCCATAGAAAACGGAGGATCCTCCGACCAGACGGCTGTTGTGTCTAGTGAGCAGCTGCCCGACGATTGTTGTCAGGATGTTTTATACAAGGTGGCAGTACATAAATCTAAAAGAAAACTGCTGTTGTAGAAAAGTGTAATAAAATGTACGGAACTGCTGATCCAGATTCATGTACTGAATCCATGGTATCAGTTTTCGCGTCGATGTCCCTGCCACCCTGTATATGCCAGTCGTGCGATAAACTCAGCTTGCGCGATGCAGGATTTTGCGTGACGTCAGTGTGATGCGTAGTTCGCATGTGGCGATGTAGATGCCGCCACAAGTCGATTTTGAAGGAAGCAGGAATAGAGGCTACTCCAGCACGCTTAGCAAGACCCCAATAGAAACGGGTTTTTTCGACGGCAGAATAGACATAATGACAGATAAACAATCACAATCTGTCATTTTGTCTACTCTTCGGTCGACAAAACCCATAGAAAGCCCATTTCTATGGTTATCATGCAACGAAAAACGAAACTTCGTGAAACAACTGCAGAACGAAAAGTACATACAACCTCGTGGAGGTTGTATGTACTTTTCTCTCTTTCGTTCTTTTCGTTTTCGTTCAGGTGTTAGTTGGATAACGAAACTCTTGTTATGATAATTGTTCGACAATGGTATAGCATGACATGATTACTTTGTAAAGTATTATATTATTATTATTTCAATTATTGTGAACGTAAGGACAACGTTTTTTTTTTTTCCTTTCTCAGTGAACCAAACTATGGTTCTGGCAGTTTGGGTAGTTTATGCTATGCGGCCTACCCAAATGTCCTTTCTTTGGTATTGTTCGTCGAGTTGAGCTCCTTAAGTTCTGAGTTGAGCTCCACGATTACTGACAAATGCTTGCACTGACTGGATAGGTCCACTCAAATCTGTGTGGTTCTTTTCTCAAAAGACCATTTCAGACACTAATCTACGCGGTCCTCATATGGCTTGACCAAGATTATGTCTGGACTTTAAAAGAGACTGCGACCTCTGAGTTTGATTCGGCCTTTCTTCTCAGAATAGTCAGATAGGAAACGCCAAACTCATCTAGCTTATTTTTTTATATGACGTGTAAATGTGATTTAATTTAATTTAATTTTTGTAGGGCATCTCTCCAGCAACACCAAATTAAAATATGAAGAAACTTACGTAGAAGCTTATTGTATTAACAAAGAACGTGTCTGAAAATAATTGTACTGTTGTTTTTACCATTAAATATGCAAGCTATATCTAGTTATGTCAAGTTTAAAATTCTCGGGCTATTGATATAAGCACCTGAGAGATAATAATTCTTGGTTCGTTTCTTTTAATTGTCGAGGTCACTAGCTAACCACATATTGCAATACAACTCATAAAAAAACATTGTGATGAGTAGATTATGTCAACAATAAATTAAATTTAAATAATTTGACTTTTATAGTCAAATAAAATAAACAATACTTATATAAACTCATATAACTTGTCAGTAGGTAAGCTGGAGAAAGAACATAAACATTGTCTTGAGTTACTCACAGCGACCAACTATTCTTATCATTTAAGTAGTCGTTGATAGAATAGTATGCCTTTGAACAATTTGAACAAAGATTGTATTTTAGTTTCGTTTTAAACGCATTAAAAGGCAAATCTACCAAAGAAGAGGGTAGCTTGTTATAAAAAGTTATACCAAGCCCAACAAATGAGTTATGAACCTTATGAAGCCGGTGAAAGGGAGCTCGTAGTTTGTCCTTATTTCTAGTGTTAACATTGTGAAAATTACTGTTTTTAGTGTATAAGTGTTTATTTTGCCTAATATATAAAATATTGGCGAAGATGAATTGAGATGCCACCGTGAGGATACCAATATCTTTGAAAAAATCTCTCAGAGAAACTCTGGCACCTAGCTGGTAAATAGCTCGAACAGCTCGTTTTTGAAGGACAGATATATTTTGAATATCAGCAGCTTTGCCCCACAGCAGAAGACCGTAGGACATAACGCTATGAAAATAACTAAAATAGACTAAACGAGCTGTATCGACGTCAGTGTATTGTCTTACTTTCCTGACGGCGTAGGCGGCCGAACTGAGCCTTCCCACTAGGCTCGATATATGTGGGCCCCACTGAAGTTTGGCATCTACTGTTATGCCCAGAAAAACTGCCGAATTTACGGATTCAAGCACCTCTTTATCTAAGACGATGTTGGGACCTAGATTTCTAACATTAGGTAGGGCGAACTTTACACATTTCTTTTTCTTAGCATTGAGAACTAGGTTATTTGTCGTAAACCAATCTGTAACCATTGAGAGTGCACTGTTTACATCGTCAAAATCTTGTCTATTCCTGTCTACTTTAAAAAATTCATTGATAAATTCCACGCATTTATTAGGGTGCGTATGATTTGAATTTCGATATATTTAAAAAGTACTTATAAAAAATAAAATTAAAAAATATAAGTACCCTATTTTTTCGAGACGGTAAAAAAAATCATGCGTTATAAAGATTTTAGAAAATAAAAACAAATTGAGGGTAAACAGTTAAAAGAAACGAACCAAGAATTTGTTTATAATTTTTAATTATAATGTACAGAGGCCAGCAGGTCAAGCTACCCGAAACTGTCAAATTTTCGCAATCAACCTTGAACCTTATGCTGTAGTGCTAAAGTTGAAAATCTATTAAATAAATTTGACAGATTGTAGTAGCTTGATGTGCTGGCGTCTGTACCAATAGTTACGCGTAATTATTATTACATAATGTTTTTACAATTATTTACTTTACAACGCCTGTCAATTTAATGTATGCAAAGCTTAAGTACAACAAAAATGCTCTAGTTCCTCCTCTCACATACATCTTTAATGTCTGCCTCGAGACCGGTATCTTTCCGGCGCATTTAAAAAAATCGGTTTTGCGTCCTATACACAAAGGTGGGGACACAAATGTCTTGTCTAACTTTAGACCAATATCAATCCTACCTGCTTTGTCAAAGATCCTGGAAAAAGCTATAAATCTAAGACTAGTCAATTACCTGGAAAAGAACAATTTGCTTTCAGATAAACAGTTTGGCTTTAGGAGGGGCAGATCTACTGAAGGAGCAGTGCATATATTAACTAACTATATATCTAGCAATCTAGATATAGGAAAGAAATGCCTCTCAATCTTCATCGACTTAAGCAAAGCTTTTGACACTATGTCTGTTCCTATATTGATTAACAAACTAGATGGATTAGGAATCAGAGGCACGCAACTGAGTCTTTTTAAAAGCTATCTCACTGGGCGAAAACAGTGTGTCCGTGTAGGTCAATACACGAGTAGTGATCATGTAGTCGACTATGGTGTACCCCAGGGCAGCATTTTGGGACCGACACTATTTCTCGTTTACATTAACGACCTCAGTAACCTCCATCTACCCCGAGGCGAATTGATCTCATATGCAGACGACACTGCTATCCTTTTCTCCGCCGATACCTGGGATGAGGTATTCAGTACTGCCCAAAAGGGATTCAATGTGGTGAAGAAATGGCTCAGGGCCAATCTCTTAACCCTAAATGTTGAAAAAACTAAATACTTGACGTTTAGTGCTCGCAATCTCGGTGAAGCTATTAACAATCATCACATCATATCCCATGAATGCTTGTCTAGTGTGGGATGCTCGTGCAGATCTCTAGAGCGCGTCAACAACATCAGGTACCTAGGTATCATAATTGATAGCAACCTCAGTTTCAGAGAACACATTAAACAGTTAAGTGCTCGCGTACGGAAACTAATCTATGTTTTTAGAAATCTCAGATATGCCGCCGACGCCAAATTACTTAAGCAAGTCTACTTTGCGCTTTGCCAGTCGATAATTACGTACTGCATCTCGTCTTGGGGAGGCACTCCGAAAACCATCCTGAAGAAAGTAGAAATAGCTCAACGAGCTATTTTAAAAACTATCACTTTTCGGCCCATTCTATATCCTACAACAGAGCTTTACCAGTCATGCAAAGTTCTCAACGTTCGTCAACTTTTTATTTTGAGTATAATAGTAAAGCAACACGGTGAACTCATATACGATCCAAACACTCAACGCAAACGTAGAAAACATGCAGTATGCAAACGTACATATGTTCCTAAAACATCTTTTATAAAGAGATTCTTCATTTTCCTTGGTCCTTACCTATACGACAAAATCAACAAAATTATGAACATATACCCACATAATAAGACACACTGTAAAAAGAAAATACAGGACTACCTACTGAATCTTTCTTATGATGAAACAGAAGCGATTTTGAACATTCCCAAGTAGATAAGCTACTACCTTACTCGATCATATTTAAGAATCATCCCATTCACATCACACACACTCACACTCACACACGCACACAAACACACACGCACACAAACACACACACACACACTTTCTCACATCACACCTACTTTTTCTCTTATATTTTATGCATACTTTCCACATACATTTTTATATGGCAATCTAATAATGTTTACAACTTTAAAAATGGCTACTAAATATTCACAATTTATTTATGGGGGTCAAATGTAATCCGAGATACAGGTTTACCACCTAGTTCGGATGCAGATAGTCCCAAACTTTGTATATTACAAACTTTAAGCCATTATTTACTGTATAATTGTCAAATATTCAATTTTGTAATACGTGTTCTTATTTTGGTGAATAAATTATTATTATTATTATTTGTTGGTATACATTTTTGTATCTCGACACTGTGCCGGTTTTTTAGGGTAACACGGGCCAAAGCCAAGTGCAACCCCGTTGAGTTCTACTTAAACTAAGTGATAATTGGTGATAATATATGGCGTGGTGATAATATGTTTTGACTTTGTGTTACAGTGGCGAATGGTGTCTGTGCGTGTGATATTTGTGCGTCATTGTCGTTCTGCAGGAATTTTCGAACAATTCTGCAAGTGTTCAGGATAGCAGCTTTCTGTAGGGTTTGGTAGGTGGAAGGAGCTACATCTAGTGTTTTTAAAGATTGATGCAGTTGTTTGGGAATGACACCCGTGGTTGAAAGTACTACTGGAATAATGGTAACGCTGCCTAATCGCCACATTCGGCTTATTTCTATTTTTAAGTCTGTATATTTTGACAGCTTTTCAGCTATTGTGTTTTGTAGGTTGTGTGTGTTTGGAACTGCTATGTCAATAATTTGCGCGGTTTTATTAATTTTATCGATTAAAGTTATGTCTGGTCTATTGTAATGTGTTGTTCTGTCTGTGAGGATGGCTCGATCAAAGTATAGCTTGTGTGTTGTGTTTTCAAGAACCGTTTCTGGAGTATATTTGTAATAAGGTACTGGAGGTGAAGTAATTAATTTATATTTAATGGCAAGTTTTTGATGAATTATGTTGGCTATTTGGTCGTGCCTATGTTTATAGTCAGTCTGAACTATTGCTTTACATGCTCCAGTAATGTGTTGAATAGTTTCAGAAGAACTATGACATCGTCTACAAATGTCTGTACAAATAGGGACTCGCATTATGTGCTTTTGGTAGTTACGGGTTTCAATAACTTGGTCTTGAATTGCTGTCATGAACCCTTCAGTCTCAGGGAATAAATCTCCGCGTCTGAGCCATTCGTTCGATGCTACCTTATCGACGTTAGGTTGGCAAAGGTCTTGGCGATGTCTTCCATGGAGAGACTTCTGGGTCCATTCCGATATTTTAGTCTGTCTGTCGGTCTGTTTCTCGTTAATTTGTGTAGTTTTATCAGACATGTTTAGCGGGGTTAGTTTTCGATCATTATAAACTATTGCTTTGTGTAGGGTAGAGGTTGTGCTTTTTATGTTAAAATATTTTCTAAGGGTACTTATTTGTTTATTGTGTAGGTTCGTTATATCTATTATTCCTCGTCCTCCTTCTTTCCTTGGTAGTGTTAGTCGCTGCACGCAAGATCGAGGATGATGTTTTCTATATTTGGTCAAATTGGTGTTAATGACTCGTTGTAGGCTTTTAAGTTCCGTTTTGGTCCAGCTTATTATACCAAAGGAATATGTAAGGACGGGTATCGCATAGGTATTTATTGCTTTAATAGTATTTTTGGAGTACAATTGAGTGTTTAAAATGGATTTTAGTCTATGTTTAAATTGTTGTGTAAGTTTATTTTTTATAGCCTTATGTTTAATTTGCTTCGCTTGAATATATCCTAAGTATTTGTATGTGCCATGTTCATCTAAGGAATCTATGGTTTCACCTGATTGTGTGGTATATGAGTGTTCGTATGTTTGACCTGCCCTAACTGAATTGATTTTACACTTATCAATTCCAAATTCCATACCTATATCGCTCGAAAATTTGTCAGTGGCATTTGCGAGTTCATTTAAGTCCTCTGGTGAAGAAGCGTACAATTTTATGTCATCCATGTAGAGCAGGTGGTTAATTTTATAGTTGTGTCTGTCCGTCCGTATGCCATCTGTAGTGTCATTGTAATTCAGGTTATATCCTGGCATTTGTGAATTTAATTTATTTGATAGCGGGTTTAAGGCAAGACAGAACCATAGTGGGCTAAGCGAGTCGCCTTGGAATATGCCTCGTTGGATCTTGATGGGTTCTGTCTCAACAATACCTGTAGATGTCGTAAGATGTAATCGTGTTGTCCATTGCGTAATTGTGTTTTTTAAAAAGGCAGTGATTTGAGGATTTATCTTATATATATTTAAAATTTCAAGTAGCCAAGTGTGTGGGACAGAATCGTACGCTTTTTTATAGTCTATATACATAGTATATAGATCTTTCTTCTTCCGCTGGACCTGTTTGAGTATAACCGAATCTATTGTAAGTTGTTCCTTGCAGCCCTGACTAAATTTTCGACAGCCTTTTTGTTCTTCGGATAATATTGAATTTGATTCAAGGTGTTTATAAATGATTTGAGTGATGCATGATGTTATTATTTTATATATTGTTTGTAGGCATGTTATTGGTCTGTACTTTGCTGGGTTGGCGCTGTCGTTACTGTCTTTTGGTATCATATACGTAATTCCTTCCGCTATATATGTAGGCATCGTTGTAGGATTTTTAATAAAAGTGTTTATGTAATTATACAGGAATGGGTGAATGTGTGTAAATTTTTTATACCAAAAGTTGTGAATGTAATCAGAACCGGGTGCTTTCCAATTGTGTAACTTCTGAAGGACGTCATGAAATGTATCTATCGGAACTTGTTCGAACTCCATTTGTTCAGTGTGCATATGGTTTTCTGTCTCTATTTTAACCCATTCAGCTTCAGTATTATGACATATTGGCCTCTCCCAAATTCCTGACCAAAATTGTTGAAGTTCTTGTACCGACGGTAAACACTATGGTTTGTGTTATTTTCGTTATTACTGGGTGCGGTTTGGTTTGTGGTTGAATTTTTTAACGTTCGATAAAACTGCTTTTCGTTGTTCCTGAATTTATTATTTTGAATTTTGCGAAGTGTACAATTATTATACCTGTTTAATCTACTATTTACAAGAGTGAGTTTCTGTTTTAGTGTATCTAAGAAATGTGTGAGTTGTGTGTTCGGTTCTTCATGAGTTGAGTGTATTCTGTAGTTTTCTAGTATTGTGCGTACCTCTCTAACAAGCCTCCAGCCTCGGTTTCCTTGCATGTATGCTGTAAGTCTTCCTTTTTTTGTTCTTAAGTCTTTAACTCTTAATTCTAATCTTTTCTGCCATTTCGGTTTATTATTTTTGTTACTGATGTAAGTCATACTGTCAGAGGTAATATAAGAAAGTTTACTTCCATTTGTTTTAGCAGCTGTCCAAGCAGCACTGTATATTACTGTTTGTAGGGTTTCGAAGTCTGTATCTGCATTAACATATTTTGGAAGGATGACGTTATTAATGTTACTTACTATTTGGGCTAATTTTTTTGATGGTTTTTGTTTAGGTACCTATATAATTTCTTTTTGTGGGTTGAATGCTTGTGAAATGCTGAAGTGTATGTGAGAATGTTTCCTCTAGTTCTTGACATCTTTCCTGACTTATTTCAACGTTTGTGGTATTATGTTCCGTGTTTATAATGATGGTCAAGCCTCCAATGTCATTGCTATTCAGGAAATTGGGCTCGCTTCCTACTTCGGTATCTAGTGTATGTGTTTGATTATTAACGTGTACGCTTTCTGTGTTATTATTTGTGGGTGCTTGTGTTGGGGTATTATCTGCAGCTATAATTAAATTATTATGTTCTAATTGCCTATAAGGATTCGGTGAGTTTATTGTATTCTCTGCATACGTTTTTAGGTCCTGAAGTCGTTCATCTGATATGATTTTGTTATTTAGAATAACCCTTTTTTGATCAGATATTCTCTGCTCAGATAAATGTGACAGTTGTGGATAGAAATCAATGAACATTTCTCTTAATTTTTTCCTCCAGACAGTCATATCTGTTTCCATTTTCGTAGCGATGAAATAGGATTTTATTAGAGTTTCGTTCATTTCATTTGACCACCTCATTCTACGTTTTGGTTCCGCTTGTAAATGTGTGTTGCATTGATCTGTATTTAATTGCACCGGTGTCCGGGTGTGTGTATCTAAGTTAGTGGTGTCTGTTTGTAGCTTTCTGCTTACTTCTAATCTAATTGTATCAAGTGTAGTGACCGAAAGTAATTTATTGTGAACTATTGCTCTTCGTTGATCTCCAACTCTTTGCTTCGAGACATTCATTTGCGGAAATCTGTTAATGAATTGTAGGTGCAATGATGTAAGATATGAATTTGTTTCAGTTTCTAAATTGGTGATAATTAAATACGTACGCCAAATGAATTGGTTCATGTCTTCACTCCATTTTTTACGCGTATTGGTTGTGACTGTAGCGGGTGAAGGGTTTATGGCAGTAGTAGCCTCCGACACAACGTCTACTGACATCGGTGACGATGATGATGATCTTAATGAATGTGATACATATGAAGGGGGTGATGATACGATTGATGAAAAGATGGACCTCGGAGAGGATAATGATGAAACCGGTGATGTTTCATCATCTGCTGGGGGCTTATTTGCCTGAATTTGTTGTTTTTTTTTGATCTTGTTATCATGATTATTCCCACGAGAAGCTAGGGACACAAAAAGTCGACCACAGCAGAGCCCTGCGTTCACTGTGGCAAGGGTAAATAAAACTGGAGGTCCCCTATTTTCCAGAGTTGGCACACTAACGACTAGTGCTCTCTCCTAGCCATGCAGCCCTCGGCATGTGCGACCTTGGCTTGGATTGTATCTCTTTTGGTCTGGCCCCTCACCCTGGATCTGTCTCGGCAAAGTAAACTCTACCGGCACAGACCTAGGGTTCATTAAACTGGAGCGCGCAAGCCCCACCACAACGTCAACGTAGAGATACAGCGGTGGGGTTATTATTATTATTATTATACTTACACTTTGCTATGTAATTTTACTCAGGGGCTTATTTCAATAAAACAACACAGCTTGCATATTTAATGATAATAACAACAACACAATTATTTTCAGACATTTCTTTCTTAATACAATAAGCATCTACGTAAGTTTTTTCATATTTTAACTTGTGGCTGCAGGAGAGATGCTCTACAGCGTAATAAAAATGAAGTGTCTGTAATCTTAATCTTTCAATGAACTTTTTTTTTAAGTACGTAAAAATTGAGTACTTATTGGTAAGTACAAAATTATTATAAACTTTTATATGGGAGACCAGGTGAAGGGGTGTCTGGGGAGCATGGCGTCTTTTTCAACCAATAAATAAATAAAAACACTGCTATTATTTTAGTATATTGTGTTTTCTTACTCTATACAGAATAACAGACCTATTAGTACATAACATTTGTGTTTCCACGTTTTTTAATAAATAAACCTAATGCATAGAAAATAAAGATATTTGAAAAACCCTTTTGTAAGAAATGTTATTTAAAAATTATCCGACTTTCAAGTAGGTGTACCTAGGTCTATCTCGAAAATAAATTACGTTTTCTACGCGCGGAGACAAATAACTTAATTTTTTTATTCAATAGAAGTTACGCTAAGAGCGAAATTTCTTCCCAATGGAGTGTCAGGCTAATAAATTGGATAATATAACCTCCTCCTTTTTTAACGTCGGTTACAAATAAATAAGTTACGAAACAATACTAGTCTTAATCCAATCAAGGTATTCGTAAACATTGGTGTAAACTGAAGGAATGTCCTTTTGACCACATGGAGATGGTCCAAAGCTGACGATGCCAGTAAGTTCTGATATTCCTTGATTCTCGTACACTAGGGGACCTCCGCCATCGCCCCTGCAAGTGTCCATGCCTTCTATACCACCCGCGCAGAGCTGACCCTGTCCCAACACGATGTTGAGAGCAGGTGTGCTATAGACTGATTTGCATTTCTGTGAAATAGAGAAGTTTCTTATTAGTTTTGTCAGTGGGTATATGAGCGCTTTTTTTTTTTTTTTTTTTTTTTTTTGGGTGGGAAATCATCAAATGACTCCTCCCGCTCTGGGCGGAGCGAGAGGGAGTGTCAGACTTTTACTGACTAAAACCCACCCGTGTTCCTTCCGTTGCCTGTGTGCCGGGGCCGCGATATCCCTTTCGGACCAACTCGCAACCCTGGCAGGCATTGGCCCTTACGGACCCCGTCAGTTGGTGCTGACATCTCTTTGAGGCGCGCGTGGAACACAACGCGCCGTCGACCCGGGCCTGGTCCTAATCGGACGGCGAGCTACCCATTGCCCACCGTCCGCAAGCCCGCGCCTACGGTGGCCGGAAGTCGGCTCGCGACTCCCGACGCCCGGGGCGTCTCCTGCGGCGACTAGGGGCGCGAGGGCGCGCATCTTGCATTTCCCTCGCGCGCTCTGCCTCCTCCTTCGCGAGCATTACTGCTTCGCAGAAGGAAGTGACGGCTTCCCATGCACTCTCGCTCCGGACCATGGCCTGAACCAGGGCCGGACGCGAGAGATCGCCGCTGCCGATCGCCTCCGTGAGGACACGGCGGTGCCCCGCCCAAGCCGGGCAGACCTCCACCGTATGCTCCACCGTGTCCTCCGGGCGATCCACACAATGGTAACACCCGGGCGTTTCCTCCCGCTTTATCCTGAACAGGAACCTCCCGAAACAACCGTGTCCGGTGAGGACCTGCGTCAGGCGGAAGGTGAGGACGCCGTGGCGCCTCTCTAGCCACTCCCCTCAAAGAGGGGCCTTACCGCCGCAATTGTGGCGTGCCCAGCGCTGGGTTGCGACAATCGCACTCTCCATGCCGCCATGAGATCCCGCCGGAGCTCTGTCCGCTGTGCCGTGATTTCTCGCGGCAGCGGAGTTACACCCCGGCGTTTCGCCTCCTCGCGCAACTCCCACATGTGCGCGAGGACTTTTGCCTCCAGATCCCATGGCGGTAGTCCGGCAAGGAGGATATGAGCGCTTATCCTAAAAGTTGGCAACGTCGCAAATAGCTGTCAAATATTTCGCTGTTTTGATTAATTTTGCAATATTACTATATGAAATGTGGCTAACTAGTGTACCAAAATATTGATTTTGAAAGAAAGAAATAAATTTTCAATCAGAATTAAAATAATACATGTATCTTAAATAAGAGTGGCTCACAACATGTTTGCCATTTCTCATGGCGTGCAAATATCTTAGGTACAATTATTATTATTTTTGAATCAACTATTTTTTACTTTAACACTTAAGTACCTATACATTAAATATCAGTCACAGTTAAACAAATTACTTATACCTATTCAATCATTACATTATCCAATTACTTATTATTTATTTTCCTTATCCAATATCAAAGATTACAATTATCACAAATAGGCATTCAATTATTTATAATACAGGCATATTTAGGTTTATTTAGGTTTTGGTTCTACATGACCATAGATACTACACTGCTACTTACATTTATTTATGTATAATAATCACTATGAGTCGTTTAAATATTATATAATACTATAATATAATAAATAATAAATGCAAAAATATAAATAATAAATAATAATAAATGTTTTATAATATGCTTTTTGTTTTTGTTTAAATTTAGGTATATTTTGCTCTTTCCAACTTTTGGGCAATTTGTTGTCGATAATTGGTGCGATGCAAAAAACACTTTGTGCAATAAATGCAATAAAAAATGAAATGCAATAATTATTATCGTAACACCGAATATTTCGTTTTAGATGAAAAAAATGTACTTATTTGGAAACTTTCCAAATGCCTTTTTTACACCCAAAACGGTTACAACATCAAATTCAGAATTTGCAATTCATTATTCATATTCTAGTTCGCTAGTTAGCCACATTTCATATTTCCATACAGTAGGTATGAGTAATATTTAATTGCCAAATTAATCAAAACTGTGCAATATTTGACATCTATTTGCGCCGTTGAAGAAGAGAGATATTTTATTTCTGAAGAATATGACATAAGAGCAAATCTAATATCTCCTACACACCATGCCGGCGGCATGGTCGCCGGGCAAGGCGCGGCGCGCCCGGCCCTGCCGTATAAAGCCGCACAAAGGATCGCAATGGAAATGAAGGCGCAAAAGCCGGGGGTATACGCTGCGCGGCAAAAGCGTAGTGTGTAGGAGCCATAAGAGACTCACCGGCCTTTTTAGGGTTCCGTAGACAAGGAACCCTTATTCCGTTGTACCATCATTGGCTTTTGATTCGTTCTAAAAAAAAAAACCATCATATAGCGGTTACTTACTTCCTGGTTAACGAAGGGCACTTTAATAAGCACCTTGGCGTTCTGGTTATTCCAACCAACAGCAACCAGCGGGAAATCAGGAGGATTATTCTCCGGGTTTTTGGCTGATAAGCAGATGGGGCGTATAAAATCTAGAATGAAAACAATGATTGGTTAAAAAATCTCGACTGTAAAAACACGTACTTAACTTAAAAGAGAAAACATGCATAATATAATAATAATTAAAAAGAAAAAAAAATATATATTATAATCGATAAAACTGGTATCGCAGGCCGCCTGGGGACAAACTGGGCCGCCCCAGGACCTGAAATCCAACCCCAGACCGCTACAAACCTGTGTACGGAGCTACCTCCTTCAACCTGATCAAGCCAATATCGTTTTTCTGCGATTTTTCGTGCTCATACTTCGGATGAGGTATGGTTGCCTCGATCGCGATGCTGGTGGGTTCATCATTGCATTTCTCACCCCCTCCTTCAACTGGTACGCAGTCCCTACCTTCATGTTTCAAGTCGAATTCTCCAAGGCGAACTGCAATCCTGGTAAATACATTTTATTTTTAACTCCTGCGAAAAAATTGGTTCAAAAGAAATTAAATATTTTGTGAACCTAATTACATTATGTAGGTACTAAACATAAAAATCCGGCCAAGTGCCACGCACAATGAAGGGTTCCGTAGTTGGGATGAATTTATACCAAAAACAAACATAGCATTGTAGGTGAAAAACATGTTCTCCCATACATCGATATACGTCACGGTCAATTCTCTAATTGCAAATGTAAGTTTGTAATAGCCTTGTTGTTTGTGTTAAGACTACAAATTAATAATTTTCGGACATTTTCCTTTATATGTGCTGTGAGACCTTGCTCCCTGCCAAATTTCATGATTCTAGGTCAACGGGAACTACCCTGTAGATTTGGATTTATTTGCGAGTATCAAAATATGTCGCTAAACGGCCGTATTTTTTATTAAGTTGACTTAGCAGCTTGATTTTTTTTGAAGCTCCAAGGGACCGTGGACCTACGTATTTGATATTGATTTCAAATTGATACCTTCACGCGTTCCTGAGAAAAAGGGTCGTGACAGAATGACGGACGGACAACGAAGTGATCCTATATGGGTTCGGTTTTTTTTCTTTTGAGGTACGGAATCCTAAAAACAGTAAAATGATGATTAGGGAATATTCCAAAAAACACTGCAGCAGTACCTCGGTTAATGCAAGTAATGGAAAAGTTAGGACAAGATCTATAATTCCTACATAAGTAGATAGGTCGAGTGGATAATCAACCATTGATAAACTCTATGAACTATATAAACAGGCAAATTATACTTCGTGTAGGTAAACACTCAATAAACTAATCGACATGTGCGTAGATTGAAATTATCGTAATTAAATCGCGGTGGTAGTTAGGTACAGTTAAAACACAAAAGTTGTGCTTCAAGGCGCATAACCACCAAAGCGGACACGAGACGAGAGGAGAGGAGATGTGTTTTAAACAACCAATAATTATTATCGTTATTCACACATCTCGTCTCCACTCAGCTTCAGTGGAGACCACTGAGCGGAGATGTATCATATTTGTATGGCACGATCGAAGCTGAGATAAGAGCTGTGCCTCGCAAGTTGGCGATGGCACGCAGCGGAGACGAAAAGAGATGTATGCGGCGAGCAGGGAGCGCGCCGTTACAGTTCCGCTCTAGCCAGCACACATGTCTGCTCTAGCCAGCACACATCTCCGCTCTAGTCAGCACACATCTCCGCTCCAGTCTAGCCACTACGCATCTCCGCACAGCTTCGGTGGATACACCCTAACTGAAAAACATCTCTTCTCGACTCCGCTTCGGACATCTCCGCAAATCTCGAAAGCTTAGGGTTTATCTTACGGCGTGCCTATGTCCAGTACTTCTCCGCTGATACAATGGCCAGTAGTTAGGACATATTTGCCGCTGATTAAAGTTCCTGCACACATCCATCTGCGGATGCCTTTATTTTTTAATTCGTAATCTATGAGTGCTGCCCATGGATGCTGATATAATAAATTTTCGGTCGCGTTACCACCTGAAAGATTTGAAGAGTCAAATAACTGATAGCTTCTCAGCAATAGGGAAGAAGACAAAAAAATATTTTTTAATCCATACGGTAGATTATTAAAAAATACTGGACACGTTTTTTTTCTTTTTTTACGTAATCTAAAGATTACGGTGATACATTGAGTTAAAATGTGACACGAGTATGTAGATTTTATACTTACTTGTGACGTAACGACCCCCACTCCCCAACTTAAAATGCGTTTTATCTAAGTATTTTGTTATTAATATGATAAAGCAAAAAATACGTGTCTAATATTTTTTTATTATCTTACTGACAGACTAATTAGAAATTCTTTTTTTTTACCCAGGCATCATCCCTATTATCAAACTAAATCATCGAACTAGATGACAACCAAAAGATTATTTTCTTTCCGCTATTTGGATACTGACCTTGTCCTACAGACGTACAGCACTTAGAACTAGGATCGAGAGGGAACGCAGTCATCTTGGTTTGACAGCTGCCAGACCCCTCATCCGCTGTAGGACTGGCATCTGAAAGTGTTACATTGACTCATTTGCTTACGTAGGTATGAACGTCCGTTCTATGTCCCTTTTCTCACCTATAGTTCTCTAGACCGTATTTCAGCCATAGCTGCCAATCTTACCGGCCTTTGGCGCGGCAGATATTATAGTGCACAAGGTGTGTGCGCAGACACAGGTGTACTCTCTCTTCCCTCATTCTCGTAGTCCGATGGGATGGCAATCCGACACGACCGGAGAGAGATCTGGAGCAGGACCAACGGCTTAACGTGTTTTCCGAGGCACGAGGGTACCACACCGCCAACTTCCAAACTCCGGGCTGTTACTAAGAAATTCCTAATGGAAAAACCTAATAAAACTTTGCATGACCCGGGAATCGAACCCAGGACCCCACGCTCAGCAGTCGCGCTTGCGACCACGAGACCTACGGGGCAGTCAGGTCTTCTCACCTACAAAGTCTATAAACCTTCGAAAAACGTTTTTTTATTTGCCTACAAAAGCCCTAAAAGAAGAAAAATGACAATTTTTTTTTAGTCCGTCTTGGAGATTATAAAAAAATATTCGACACGTATTTTTTCTTTTTTTACGTAATCTAAACATTATGGCGATTGATTGAGTTAAAATGTGCCATGACGTCATGACTCACGAGTATGTAGATATTATACTTACTTGTGTCGTAGCGACCCCCACTCCCCAACTTAAAATGCGTTCTATCTAAGTATTTTGTTATTATTAAGATAAAGCAAAAAATACGTGTCTAATATTTTTTTATTATTTGACTGACGGACTAATTAGAATTTCTTTTTTTTACGCAGGCATCATCCCTATTATGCAACTCAGTGGGACGCAAAATTAGTATTAATAATAATTAATAGGTATAAGTAGGTATTAGTATTAATTATTAATTAATTACCTTTAGGTATTATTGAGAAAATACGGGAATTCTAGTTGCACTACTTTTTTTTTTTTTTTTTTATACCGTAGAACATCCACCAAACAAAAATAAAAGCGGTCTTACGTCCAATCACAAGTCCAGCGCAGATAGCAACAGCTACAGGTATTAAATGCATTTTTGGAAGAAATAAATATAAAATAAGTTACACTTTGTACTACTTATGTCGGAAATCAACTTCAGATCCAACGTTCAGGGCCCGACTGGAAACTGTGACACTGAGGGTTGAACTCTTTATTTTATCCGTGTGTTATGAGGAAAATCTTGCGATTTGCAAACTGAATCTCTCTCTACATATCTAGCTCTCTCTCTCTCTCTGGACTTTATCTCCTGTTCGCTATCGCTAATGATTGAATTATTGAAGTACCTATTCAGTAAACAAACTCATAAATCAAATAGGGAAAGGTAAGGCAGAACGGAGTAAAAACAATTATTTTTATTCCAAATTTCCTATACGAATTTAAAATTAATTTAACACGGTTATTTGACTTTCACAAATTCTGATTCCAACTTTCACAATTGTTTGGGAATGTTCACTAAATCCTAAGCAAATTTTCAAAGAGTTTTAACAAAGTGGCCCTCACACCACACGCACATTGTCAGGTCATAAAGTAATGGTAGCCATTACCTTATGACCTACGTCATCGCACCGTAATTTTTTGGGTAGCGCTGCCGTGGCATAGCGCCGCAACGTCCGTGACAGGACACGCTAGTCGCTTCAGCGTCCGTGTGCAAAACAGATAGTGCCACCCCCTCCACAACCCTATTTCCTATGTCTAAGCTTGTACAAAAGACTTTGAAGGTCAGTTTTATATGAAAACGCTGCCTTGTTTCTGTCCTTCATTAAAGCATCCCTCGCTGCGTAACGGCAGGATTAGGTTCAGGGAATCGCGGCATCAGCATCACATAATGCTTTCCTTCCATTCCACATAAACCTACTAAGAGAAGGTAGGAGTTAAGAGCGAGCGAATCGAGCTCGAAATCACATGCACCCCATCTCGGATCACACAAAATAGACAGCACTTCCTCTGGCGCACGCATTACACGCATTGATGTGTACTGGTCTTAAGAGTAGGCGTAAAACTGCACTGATGCTTCAAGATTTAATAAATCACGAATTTGATTAATGAATTTGTTTTCTGGATGGAGTTGATAATTGGAAACTTGCTTCTCTCATCAACAAACATGGAAAAAGATACTGGTGTTCAAATCACAAGAATTTACTCATAAAATCATAACATAACACACGAATAAATGCAGTTTCACCTGCAAGTTGCTGGTGCCAGTGGGTCTTTGGCGTTGGATCAACTTGATCTGCCTACTTTTCCAGTCGAACGGGCTCAGTGCAAGTGTCACTTATTTATACATTTAATTTCTCTCAAAAATGTATTCATTTACATAATGTTGCTGTTGCTATCTTCGAGGACTTGTGTTGGGACGACACGACTGTGACAAAATTACGGGATTGAGGAGACAATTGAAATAATGCATACAACACAAAGAATGAAAATTTTTTTAATCTCTGATAATAAAGAAAGGCATAAAACTAACAAATTGTTTATTGATTGACCTTGTAACAATATGCTTGACGTAGTTTTACTTGAAATAATAAATGACTTTACTATATTATGCTTACCTCTAATGACTAAAATGCATGAAAGAATTACCTAATAATAATGATTTGTTTAATGTAATAAATAAATAACTAATGTTTATTAAAATGTATTGTATTGTAATCAATAATATAATCAATGTAAACATTTGCAGTGCCCTTACAGGGTGCATGTCTTAATACTGTGTCATGAAATTTTAATGTGTGCCTACTTACCAGTGTTTTACATGTTAGCAAATAAATAAATAAATAAATAATAAAAACCCGATTGTAACCATAAAGTTCAAAACAAGGCCAGTTTTCAAGCAGGCGCGGTCGCAGCCTAAGATTTTGGGGAGGGGTCACCATGGGTGCCGAGGAATATTGGGGAAATATTTTATTGTTTCTCTAAAAACTTTTTGATTGTCTAATAATGCATACTTTTTAAATAAGTCACAGATTGTCGCAGTAACTAAGCTACACCTTGGCTTTTCGATAAATTATGAATACTAGGACAGTAGATTAGGTAGGGTGAGAAGAGCGAGCGAAGCTAACTCGATAATTTTTATACCCCGTCTCGGATAGGTTAGGATTTGATTTACATTTTCAAATAGAACTAAGAGTTACATTGTCGACTTATGCAGGAAAGGCCAACCAAATATGAAAATGTAGAATATAAGAGCGAGCGAAGCAAGCTCAAAAATTTTGCACACTCTCGGATACGTTCGATTTTCTTTTGATCATTCTAAAAGAACTAAGAATTACTTGCTTT
The DNA here is from genome assembly GCA_916701695.1 of Agrochola macilenta. Taxonomy (NCBI): domain Eukaryota; kingdom Metazoa; phylum Arthropoda; class Insecta; order Lepidoptera; family Noctuidae; genus Agrochola; species Agrochola macilenta. The sequence continues at coordinate 3,415,529 of OU753576.1, forward strand.
GTCGACTTATGAAGAAAAGCTCAAGAATCAGGACAAGCGAGCGAAGCGAGCCTTAAAAAAAATTCATCCCACCTTGAATAGGTTCTGTTTTCTTAGGATTTAATTTAGTTTTCAAACAGAAATAAGAGTTACATTGTCGACTTGTGCAGCAAAGAGCAAGCAACTATGAAAATGCAGAATATAAGAGCGAGCGAAGCGAGCTCAAAAATTTTGCACTCTCGGGTAAGTTAGATTTTCTTTTAATCATTCCAAAAGAACTAAGAATTACTTGCTTTGTCGACTTATGAAGAAAAGCTCAAGAATCAAGACAAGCGAGCCTCAAAATTTTAGCACAGCGCCTCAATAGGTTCTGTTTTCTTTTGACCATTATGCAGGAAGACAACTTACTTTGTCGAGAAGAAAAGCTTAAACTCCTTTTTACAGCAGTTTAGGTTTTGAAAGCTGGCCCTAACCCGAGGGTAGTGGTGCCAAAATTCCCGAGTTTGCTTAACAGGATTTTTTTCATATTTTTTTTGTTAGAATGCCCATCGCGGTCACTGTGGCTCAAGTACCAAAGTTTATAGTTAGTAAGAAACGTAAATAATTCAAGTTGTAGACAGCTTGAATGATTTTGGGGGGGGGTCATGACCCCCAGGACCCCCTCCCCCCTCGGACCGCGCCTGTTTTCAAGCAGTCTGAAGCAGTTGGTAGTTTCAAATCTGCCAAAAGTTATTTACTTTTTAACTTTTTAGTTGCAGTCGGATTATTTTCTCTTTTTTTAAATATATTTTATACTTAGTGTAGTAAAATACTCATATTAGATGGCTCTGTATTAAAAACCAAAAACAAAACTTTTGACACTTGAAACTGACTTTTTCGCGCATAGAGTATAGTCTTATAGGGCATAACTCTTTTTCGTAGCGTGATGATTTCTACCGGTTTACTTCGCAAGCCATGTTAAAGAATTTCGTTCCAATTATGGTATAATAATATACTTCGCCAGGTATGGCATTCCGAAACACAGTGGTCACGTGGGCAACACAAGTCTACGTCATCACATCTGTGTTACCAGAAGTTTGTAATAATAACTCCCCAACCACCTTTAATTGTGCGAATCCGATAAAACAATGAGGTTTTACTAAACAATTACGTTGGGTTATGTTTAAATTGAATTGTTTCGTTTGATTAGACACACGAAACGACAATATTTAAAAGCTTTGTACATACGAGTATTTTTTAACAGAATGGTTTCTGATAATCTCGTGTTTTGTTGCAATAGAGTGGCAACTGGATAGTGACGTAAGCATGTGTTAGTCCCGGAATGCCAGACCTTGTTTTATTACACCATGGTTCCAATAAATAAATTATTCAACAATAATGGTCTTGATCCAATCAAGATATTCGTACACATTGGTGTAAACTGAAGGGATGTCCTTTTTGCCACATGGATTCGGTCCAAAACTGACAATGCCAGTAAGTTCTGATATTCCTTGATTCTCGTACACTAGGGGACCTCCGCCATCGCCCCTGCAAGTGTCCATGTCTTCTATACCACCCGCGCAGAGCTGACCCTGTCCCAACACGATGTTGCGACCTGGTTTACTGTATATTGGCTTGCATTTCTGTGAATTATTAAAGTTTCTTATTAGTTTTGTCAGTCGATATAATCTTCTTCGTCGCATTCATGATTTCTGTCGATTTTATTAGCTACAGAGGTATGGAGATATTTTACTAGCAATTCGTATAGAAGAACACGAAATAAGAATGAACTCAATCGGTAAATTCTGAGACTACAGAAAGAAAAATCAACGGGATCTTGGCATAATAATAACTGGAAATGTGAACAAAAATAAAGCCGAGTATGCATCTCATAATGTTCTGCTGGGACACAGGCTTCCTCTCTTCGAGTGTGAGTTGGCTACCACGCCCAGTGCCGGTGGGTAGATGTCACATGTCTTCGAATTGTTGGTTCCAGGGCATGCCGGATTCCTCACGATGTTTTCTTTCACCGTTTTTGAGAGCAGTGGTGATGAAATATTTACACAAAGTAAAGCGCCTGCTTGGGATCAAACCCATGACCTACAACTCTTAAGGCGGGCCGTTCCCACTGGGCCCCCACTGCTCTCTCGCATGCAGCTCATCATAGCATCGAATTTATGGTATCGATTTTTAGGTTGTGAAAACTCTTGTATGGCCAGCCAACCGTTCGTCAGGTGACACTTTGACCTTGAGCTGGATGACGATTCAAATTCAATTCAAATTCAAATTCAAAAGTCATTTATTCAAACTAGGCTGAGAATCAGCACTTTTCGAACGTCAAAATTACATAAGACAGTCCCCCAAAACGCCCACCCTTCACCACTTCCTAGTGCATTAGCTGGGAAGAAGTGGCGCAACCAACTCCCCAGCATTCTATAATTACTGCTTCAGAAAATTGTACATCACCTCCCCCATCCCCTATTTTGACGATTTTGAATTTTGTTTGACTTTAGCATTTGACATGTATTTTAAATTTGTATTGTTATGCATGACATCTAATGTGAAAGTTTACATAACTCTACCGTGGTCATGTATTTTAATCACATTTTAATAATATAATATACAATCTTAAATATCATATACATCTAACACTAAAATATATAAATTACGAATTATGTACAAGTATACAGAGGAAAAATTAAAAGCAAAAAAACCTTTAAAAAAAAAGAGCTTTTATTTAAATGCTCTAAAAAGAAGAAAATAAAATTTTCTTTTAAAATTTTAACTAATTTCTTTTTAAAGCATTTAAATAAAAGCTTTTTTTTTAAAAGGTTTTTTTGCTTTTCATTTATTTTTTACTTTTTAGTTATTTCTGATTATTCTCGGCAAGCCCTTTCACTTGATACCCATATTGCAGAAGTGCATAAAAAATAACTATTCCGCCATCTTGGATGTTCCACCATATTAGATTTAGAATGACGTCACATTATTTTTCGAGTTACTCTCAACAAGCCCTTTCATTTGATACCCATATTGCAGAAGTGCATAAAAAATTACTATTTCGCCATCTTGGATGTTCCGCCATATTAGATTTAGAATGACGTCACATTATTTTTCAAGTTAATCTCAACAAGCCCTTTCATTTGATACCCAGATTGTAGAAATTCATTAAAAATAACTATTCCGCCATCTTGGATGGTCCGCCATATTGATTTAGAATGACGTCACACAGCTTATTGTGTATTGTCATCCAAACTAAACGTGTATACAAAATTTCAGCTCAATCGGTTGAAGATATCTGCTTCAAAATTGAGTAGCAAGATTTCACGCAAACAAACATACATACGTACATACATTGCAAGTTAAATAAAAGCTTTTAAAAAATAAATAAAGGAAGAGCTCATTGGGCATCAAAAAGTTCATTCGCATCGCTGTCAGTTGGAAAAGTGCCCAAAAGGCTGGCAGCATTGCCACGTTGGATGGCAATGCTGATTCTTTGACCTAAAAATTGGCCAGCCCTCTGGTCACGTGAAGAGTCGACTAACCGCTTGGCGATGTCCTGAAATACTCGATGAGCACTCGGACCCCACGGCCCTAGTGTTTCAACCCCAAACGGCTCAAAAATATAGCTACCAATAAGGTTGTTATATTTGCGCCGTTTGAGGTTTTCTGCACCTGCAGCTGCCGCCCCAGCACAGCCCGCCGTGCTAGGAAGATGGGATGATTCGAGGGTGTCGACACAGGTTGCACCCCACACCAAAGGCCTACCCAACTTCCAAGGCATAATGGTCATTCCGTCTGGCCTCTTCCCATCGTCGCGTGCCAAGCCTCTTGGCAGCAGGAAAGGCCATGGTGTCCGATGCGGTTGACTGCTTCACCGCACTGACAGTGATGCGGAGCCCCGCAAGGAGCGCCCAATCGCAAACTTGTAGCGAGCCGGAAAGTGGTATCACCCAGCATAGTGCCTATGTTGGGTGAAGGTAGCGCCTGAAGCCAGAGGCCCGATTCCCACTTTCCCACAGCCAATAGGCGGGCACGCTCAGCAGTGTTGGTGGACGTATTAATGAGGTTATTCCGTACCAACCTGCAGAGCGGCTCATCCCACTGTCTCTGGAAAGACGGGTTCTCGCGCTGCTCCGTGTCCGGACAAGCCACTTTCCAGGCGTATGGTACTATTACAGCCAAACCGGTATTTGGCTAATAAATTCGCTAGGCGCAAGATGAACCGTTTGAAATCGAAAGATGAAGGTGGAATGAGGATCTTGACTGTCGGTTACTTACTTCTTGGTTGACAAAGGGCGCTTTAATAAGCGTCTTGATTTTCTGGTTAATATCCTCTGGGTTATACCAAGAAACGGCATACAACGGATCGTCAGGAGGATTACTCTCCAGGTTTTTGGTTGGCAGGCAGATGGGACGTATAAAATCTGGAACGTTAACGATTTTCTACTTACTCGTAGTGAAAGTAAACATAATGAAAAGTGGCTGTGGTTATTCGCACTTGTTTTGTTACAATACTTAGGTGTGTAAGTTTTGGAGTTACGTGGCATTTTTGATAACAGGTAGAGAACCGACCTAGACAATTAAAAGCAGCAGTTGGCTATTAATTTCAAAGAAAAGTACGTGTGACAGACGGACAGACAGATACAGGGGTGATTAAAATTTTGCGTTCCTTTTTACCCAGCTTAGGCGAAGCCCAAGAGGAGGGTACGTACCAGTAAAAAATCGGTCAAGTCTGTGTCGGACCACGCACAGTGAAGGATTTCATTCTCGAAAAAATTATGAAAAACAAAGTTTTTTTATTTCTGCGGTAGTTACCATATCTCAAAAACATTATCTTAAATAGTAAAATCACTATGAAACATCATAATGAAATATTTTTTTTGTTTTTTTTTTATCTTTCGATTACATTAATGGGGAGTGCCACCCATAAATATTTTTGTCGTAATGTCACTACCCCATTGATTACCGGTGCACATAATATACCTTCTTTCCAATTTCCGTCAATATATTTAGTGTAAATACATAGTATCCGTGTAAAATGCCTGTGCGACATGCGGACGGACGGACAGACGGACATGATGAAAATTATAAGGGTTCAAAAACGGAACCCTTATAATATATCCTATCGAACCCTTAGGGCCGAGTCACACCGGAATGGCAGCGGCCGGCAGCGACGCGGCGAGCACTTTCAGTGTGAAATAATTTTAAACTTTATCTACATACTTAAAAGACCAGTATCGCTTGAAAAGCTTGAAAAGGTCGCGAGGCCGCCCGCGGTGACGCAAGCGGCCACGTGCCACGTGCATCTTGTCGGTGGTTCTACCCGCGGCTGCCAGCGACGACGCAAGGCCGCTCGCGGTACCGCGGGCGGCCGCGCGTATATAATGTAGAAACTAAACTAGTCAAGAGGAGACTAGGCGCGTGGGATCTGAAGGTCGCGCGAGGCCGCTAGCGGCAACGCCGGGAGCCGCTGGCGTTCGCAGCCGGCCGCTGCCATTCCGGTGTGACTCGACCCTTAAGGCGACACTAACCGACTATTAATGATACGACGCCTTGCTTGAGCTCAGCACAGAACACGCAACCTAGCCGCTCAAGGTCACTGGCATACTCGTATATCTACGTCTTATAAGGAGATTATTCAACTAACTCGCTACAAACCTGTGTACGGAGCTGCCTCTTTCAGTCTGATCAAGCCAATATCGTGCCACTTCGAAGGATGGCCAGGCGCGTACTTCGGATAAGGTATCGTCGTCTCGATCGCGATGCTAGTGGGTCCATCAGTGCAGTTCTCATCCCCTCCTTCAATTGATATGCAATCTCTACCTTCATGACTCGAATCGAATTCTCCGAGGCGAACCGCAATCCTGGTAAATACGTTTGACAATTTTATTATTTAATCAATCTGTCTAGCCTTTTCCCAACTATGTTGGGGTCAGCTTCCAGGCTTACCAGCTGAATACCAGTATTTATCACGCCTGTTTCCTCCACAACCCAGTTACTGGATAAAACAATACGACTGGTTGTCAGACTTTCGGGCTTCTGAATACCCGTAAACAGCTGGGACCAACGGCTCCACATGCGTTCCGAGGCACGGGGGGTTTCGATATGTAATGGACGGTCACCCATCCACGAACCGACCGCGGCAAGCACAGCTTAACCTTCGATCGACCCGTGCGGCTGTTATCATTTAGCCACGAGCCTCTTACAAAACAAGAAAAAAACCCTGCGAATGTACATATAAACTTCTCCTTTTTAGAAGTCGGGCAACGTTTATCTTATGGGCGTGGCTTTTATTAATGAAATTATTACAATAATTTCAAATGTTTGTATACGGTTTCTGCTTCAATTCTGGCAAAATTTGCTTTCGTGTATCAGTTTGTTGCAGTACTCCTCAACAGGTCGTATTTTACAACCGACAAACGAGCAACACAAGCAGCACGAGCACGCTCGGCCAACGGGCAATTACAAGCAACTCACACGGCAAACCACGCAAAAAGGCCCAGTATACGTTAATTTTTTGTACCAATAACTTGTCTTTGAGCGGCGATAGTCACTTGACCAGCTGCATGCGGGCACACCGTCACCATTCTCAACAGAGGAGCCCTACACTCACCAAATCAGCCTTCCTAGCGCTAAAGTTACCAAAAGTACGGCTATCTCTTGGAATGGGGGCTTTAGACAGCTACCTATGTATATTTTTATGTTAATTTATATTCTAAACTAAAGTAACTTACGGCGTGGCGACTTTTCCGACGATACAATGGGCAGATGTCAGGACATATTTGCCGCTGATTAAAGTTCCTGCACACAACGTCTTTGGGGTGCCATTTTTTTTTAATTCGTAGTCTATAAGCGCTGCCCAAGGGTGCTGAAATATTTCGGTCACATGACCACCTGAAAAATTTGAAATTTGGCCAGTTATCTGTAACTCTATTCTGTAAAAATCTCACCCCGAAAACGTCGGTGAACTGAGCTTAAGAGGGCGCCCAATGGTCCACTAGCGCCACTCCTTTAAAAAAATATTATCTCGTGACTGAGAAGGAATTATGAATAACGGCTAGTAAGGACCCTCGGTAAGTGTGTCTAGAATTTTCTAATACCTTTTATAAAGTTTCATATTGAGACACGAAGCAACAAAATACGATCTAGAGGAATGTGGCCACTTTTCTTTAGATCGAATTTTGTTGCTTCGTGTCTCAATATGAAACTTTATAAAAGGTATTAGAAAATTCTAGACACACTTACCGAGGGTCCTTGCTAGCCGTTATTCATAATTCCTTCTCAGTCACGAGATAATATTTTTTTAAAGGAGTGGCGCTAGTGGACCATTGGGCGCCCCCTTAAGGCCGCGCTCACTTTGGACGTGTTTTTATACGAATTTTACTCGTGCGAATGCATACGAACACGCCCGAACGATTCCGATCTTACAAGTACTAAGACAGCGCGCAGACTGAGTGCGAGTTAGTCGTACGTATACGTACGTTTAGTTCCGATCCGACGTCCGAAAACACTTTCGTGCGTTGAAAATTAAAAATAGATAAATGGACATAAATGTTTGTGCGAATATAGTGATTTACTTCGTAAAAATCACCGAATTCATGTCATTTATTTATTTTACGCACCTATTCGGTTCTACTTAGGCTTGTGTAGTACATGTACTATGTACTATTAAGAATTCATTCACGACACTGTACTAGAATGAACTATTCCGTAAGCTTAATAGTACTTCGGTCATTTAGTACTTCGTTTCGATCACGTTCCGTCCGATCGGTCGCTCGGACTTGGATCCGCAGAGATCACGCATTTCTCGATTCATGGATCGCGCAGGAAACAGACCGGTTGCGAGGGAGCGAGGAACTAGACGCACTCTTGACTCCTGTTTCACTTTGACTTCTCAAACTTACAACTTCATAACTCTGATTTGCCAAGGTGTTTAGATCTTTATTACGAAAATAGTTTAAGTATTTTGCTTTATTTCTTTCGAAACTTATAGGCATGCGAGGTTACCGATTTAAAAAAGATATTTTCTGTTTTCTTAGAATAATAAGTACGTTCCTACGTTCTAGTTAGTTTCCATTTTAAATTTAGTTTAGATAGTAGTAAAGTTCGATGTAAACACCTATGAGCCTATGATACCATCCAAGCCTCAGAGTAATAACTCTGAGATCCACGCACTCGTAATACTCTTCATTCGGTTAGTGTACTAATAGTACTAGAAGACCGAACTAGTACGTTTCACAGATTGTACTAGATCGGAGCGATCCGTTCAATGACCGAGCAAGAACAAGTCTAGTTCTACTACAGCGACGACGCACGCCGCCGCAGTCTCCGAGTTATAAGAGAATTATTATCTTGTAAATAAGATAAGATTATTCATCGCGCTTCAAAGAGGACTTCACAAATACGATATTTCCAGAACACTAGGTACCTATTTGACGGAGAAAAAAGTATTCAGTTTGCGCACTCCATTCATACGACCACGATCATACGTATACGTACGATTCAAATTCGCATCCAAAGTAAGCGTGCCCTGAAGCGAGCTGGCATTCTACTTGATGCTAGGGATCTACAGTACTGACATACAGCTCACTTCACCTACTAAGTTTTCACGATAAGATTTTTACAGAAAAGCCCGGCTGATAGCCTCGCAGAGACCGGAAAAACACCTAAGTTTTTATATGTTGACTTTGTTTTGAAACTGGTTAGATATGAACTTCTGTGATGGTACCTTACCAAGTTGTTTTTTGTAATAAATTACAGTTTTACAAAAAGTATGGTTGAAGACAAGCTTCTATGACCAAAAAATCATGTTAGACACCAGATACAGCCATGGGCATGGTTGGTAAAATAACCATTATTTTTACTTTAACATTTGAGTTACAAATAGTTTGCGCGGGGTTTAGGTTTTTGATGTGTAACATCTTTCTTCGCGCTTTCCTGCAATCTGTGGGAGTGATTTCGTGAAAAGGGACGGAAGTGTGTAACAGGAAGACAGGGAAGCGCTCGGTATTTGATTTGACCGATGAGCGCGCGCGGTGCTGGAGTTGGCCTTGAGATTGTGCCAACCCATTTTCCGAGAGGTTAGTACTGTCAGCCAAGATGTCAGATGTTACACATCATATGCGACTACTTTAAGACTCGCAATTTTTTTTCAATGGAATCTGGATCGTCTCCTTTGAGCCTCAATCCAAAGTAGGTAAATCTAAATCATCTCAGTAGATATGCGAAAAGATTATTTTCTTTCCGTTATTTGGATACTGACCTTGTCCTACAGACGTACAGCAGTTAGAACTAGGATCGAGAGGGAACGCAGTCATCTTGGTTTGACAGCTGCCAGACCCCTCATCCGCTGTAGGACTGGCATCTGAAAGTGTGTTCAAAATGAAAGTGATTGATTGTATAAGTATAGATACTTACGTATGAACGTCCGCTCTTTGTAGCTAAAAACACTCCTCCAAAAACCGTTTATTCATTTGCCTACGAAACCCCAATAATTAAAGACTTTTGAAAGTCACACAAGATGGAACACGAATCTTTTTATAAATTATTTATGTTTAAGTTTATGAATAACTAGTTCGTCCGGCATTTTGGAACAACAATAAATATTTCGGTACAGCTACAATCAACTTGATAATAAAAACTCATACAAAAAAAAAAAAAAAAATTGAAAAATTAAAACTTTTTACAAAAAAACAACGGACTTCAAAAAAACCACTACAAAGTGAAAAATAACTTCAAGTTCTCAGATCATGGAAGCTGGGATGGCGCAAGAGTGTCGACACAGGTTGCATCCCACACTAAAGGCCTACCCACCTTCCATGGAAATAAAGACATGCGGTCCGGTCTCTTGCCATCGTCAAATATGTTATATCTAAATATGTAAAATTGGTACGCAGAAATTAAAGGCATATCAAGAGTTCGATATACTCCTATTATCTTAAGAACATTCTGAACTTATTTATTTTAATTAATCATTTATTTCAGCACTACAAATTACATGGAAATAATATACACAGGGATTTTCAATATACATTAAAACATAACACATTTAAAACATTGCATTAAAAATAATTTTAAGTTAAATTACAATTATAGTTATGCAAGTAAATGATTTTGAATTTTTGAATTTTTGCATTTACACAGTCAGTTCATTTTTCTTTTTTGTGGGTATTATATAAATATTGATTTCGGTTAATAGTTTGGCTAGGCACATGCCAAACTATTAAATAGTCAACCAGTTCGCACTACGCGTAGACATCATCTACGCGTAGTGCGAACAGGTTGATTGCTTCGCTATTAGTTTGACAAAATCTTGGAGATCCGAGAGTAGTGCAGCGTAATATTTTTTCTCGCCAAATTAGTTTTTGAGAAATTCTACTAACTGTTGCCAGTTTTCGAATCTCTAATGGAGCAGACACTTTCGGCAAGTTGGCTTAATATTTTTTTTTGTGGTTTAGTTTTAATATGTACTTAGAAGTTTTCTTTTTGTACCTAACCAACTAACATATTATGGATCATTGTTGTCTAAGTAATAAATTAATTTAATTTAATTTATCTATGGTACTGGGCTCGTCTTTACGCATGGTAAGTTAGTCAAAACAAAGATAACGCGTGAGGTACGGAATTGCGATAAGAAGGAATTTTGCACTATTCTCGGGGCTGAGTGATAAAATAAAACATTGGAACAAATGATTAACTGAATTAACTAAATCTAGCACTTTAAAGCTTGAATTAAATTGTAACTATGCGATGAAACTTTGTTGTTTAAAAAATCACTGGCACTATTTTCACAACACGCATAGTTTCGATGTAGAATGGATGTACTTACAGGAACACTGCGACGGCTACACGAATCATTTCGTAGCAAGGCGAGATCATCCAAGGTGATATTCGGTATATATCGATAGATATTCGGGTTACACCCCATTACACCAACATGCCACGTGAGGATACAGAGGCACTGAGCAGAAAGACAGCAACAGGATACAGAAGTAAGATTGGATTTTAGCACTTTTCACTGTCTCAATGACAACACAAGTCTTGTTAGTATGGTTTTCCCTTTATTTGATTGTCACTGAATTGAGGCGATCCGAGGATTTTTAATATCCCTTAAGCTGCCCCTCAATGTTACACGAGGCCAAGTAAACAAAGTTAAAAAAAAACAGTGAGTTACACAAAAAAAATTTTTTTTTACTTGTTTGACCTTGATACAATTTGTCGGCTACTCAAAACTCGCAGACACACGATGGAGACGGAGATGGTACAGGTTCTACGATGGGGACGAGACTAGCGTACTGCGGGAGCGAGGAGGCAGTGCTGGATAACGACACGATAATTCTTAATAAATCTAAGTAATCGATTATTATTGATCGTTAATGGTTTTCATCAACATCGGGAAACTGTAACTACGTAGTATACAGGCAAGTTTTACAAAAATGTGGTGGTTTCTTACGACTTCCACGTGAATGAAGTCACGGGCAGGAACTAGTAATTATAATAAATAAATTGAAATATTTGTCAAGCCGTAACCGTGCAACGCAGGGGCGGGTCACTAGTAAGTAAAAAAAAAAAAAAAGCTGTCTTACGTCCAAACACAAGTCCACCGCAGACAGCAACAGCAACGGTAATTAAATACATTTTTGTGATAATTAAATATTCAATAAATAAATGACACTGCACTGAGCCCGTCCGAGTCGGACCGTAGTCAGATCAAGTTGATCCAACGCTCAGAGACCGACTGGCGATAGCAACTTTCTGGTATATGTTCATTTATTCATGTCTTGCGATTTAGAAACCAGTATCTTTATTTCGCTATAAGTAATTATTATCAAGTCTTTCCCGTAAAAAATCATAATTTTTTTCTTGTAGCATCTTCAATGCAGTTTTGCGTCTAATCTTAGGATCAATACACATTATGATGCATGTTGCAGCGCGACGCAGCGTGGCGCACTTTTCCACGGCGGATGCTACGCTGCGTCATGAAATTTTACGGTGCGATGACGTGGTTAGCAAGGCCATGTTCACGGCCTCGAGCGATGCGACTTGCGTCAAGCGAAACGCGCGCGTTGCTCTTGTTTCCGTCCGTCGGCGTCGTTCCACAAGTCGCGTCGCGGTGACTGGTGGCAAGCTCTAAACTACTTCTTTCATTAGTTTTCTCCGTAGTCGATGTCACAAGACGCGCTTCGCTTGAGCGTGTAGCTAGGTAACTCTGTTTTGGAAAATAATTGTTTTGAATTGACAAACTAAGTCAATTTGCCGTGTTGAAGGCATAGCCATCAACCTCTATCGACCATCGTGCTTCTGTTAACGAACGACAATTCATTCATCTGCCTAGCCTTTTCCCAACTGTGTTCGGGTCGGCTTCCAGTTTAACCGGATGCATCTGAATACCAGTATTTTACATGGAGCGACCGCCTATCTGACCTCCACAACCCACACCAGACGAACGAACTAACGTACGATAGTTGTGATTTTAATGTAATAATTAGCTAAATAATTAATTTCCATGACTTAGGATGCAACTTGGGTTAGAAACCTATTGATATTGGAGGTAATACATATATGTATAAAATAATAAATTAAATAGCTGAAAATATCGATATTTATTTATTTATTTCTAACATCTTATCCTGGCGGGGTCGCGGCAGACCGCGTAGGAGATGGCGGGACGAGCTGGATAGGTTCCGTCAAAACTGGAAAAAAGACGCGCGGGCTCGCGAACGATGGAAGGAGTGGAGGGAGGCCTTTGCCCAGGAGTGGGACAGAGTAGGCTAGTAAAAAAAAAAAAAAAAAAACATCTTAAACTATCATTACAGGGTTTACCCTAATGCGACAGCTAAGAACCTAAATATTGATTCATTGAATACTGAAACAACGATTTTTGAAATATTTTCACGACATACTTTACGTTGTTTCGACATCGACATCACCCGTTGCGCGTTGCATTGCGTTGCGTTGCGTTGTAATGTGTGTTGACCCTTATGTCTTATCTGAATTAATTAATTAATTAAATGCACCGATCTCAGCGTGGTTTAACCAGACTCGATAAAACGAATGTACCCCAAGATTTGAACTAGCCCATGAGGCCTCATGTTTCATGGGACTACAATGGCCACTGCATATCAAGGAGTAGACCGGGTGGCGCGGTAATGGTAAGGAAGACGTGCCCTTAGGATAAAGAAGGATTTGAGAGCCGTACGGGATATGCATCCTAAACATTGGTTTAGTGGAGAGACGGGTATTAATTATCTATGGATGGGCATCTTTTTGCGACGTCGCGTCGCCATTGTGTTGGTTCAAGTCGATCTTCACCGGTGAATCTTAAGATGGGGTTACGCTGCTTTCTCAGTTTTTTTCTATATTGCTGCTGTGCTGTATTACATTTAGATGTGTCTATGTCTTCGTCAGAAGCCTCGTTGCTATCCGTTTCAGGTTTCTTGTAGATCTCGCTGGCGGCCTTCATAATCTTGTGTCGGTCTGTAGCCGTGTCCATCCAAAAGTTGAATTCCTTGTCGAAATAAGTCGAGTCCTGTTTAAGATTGTCGTTCCATGTGTAAATAGGATGGCCTACTTTCTTGGTTTTGGCCTTGTACTGAGTTGCTGCGTATAACAGGTGTGTTTGCCGCGCCTGTGAACATGTGCGAGATAGCACATCCTGTGATTCTTTATTCGTTTGGTTACTGTTTTCCCATCTAAGATTTCGTGCATCTTCTTTTGTCTTGGTTTATTTTTGGCGTGGTTAATCAAGTTTCTCATGATGACTCTCTCATATCTTCTCAGTCTTGGTGATTGCCGATACTTTCAAACCGTATATCATACAAGGTACGTTCACCATTCGATACATGAGTCTTCTCGATCTTGGTCTAGTTTGATTAATTGAGTTTTCTCTTCGAGGGTTCGAAGGACCTCATTTATGACAAGTGTAAAAAGGTGAGGGGATAGCAGGCAACCTTGTTTGCCTCCCTTTCCTTTGATAATCCAACTACTTTACTGACCACACCATTTGATGTGTGTTCGTTGATTCATGCAAACCTTGATTATACTGTTGCTTAGTGACTTGTTAGTTCTTTGTAATAAAATGTCTCGCAGTGCTTGGAGGTTGGCGTTGTCAAAAGTTTTTTCTATGTCCAGAGCGAGTACATAGATTCTTTTACCTGCGCGCCATTCTTCGTCCAGAAACCTTTTTAGTGTAAATATGTGATCATCTGAAGATCTGCAACTTGAAACTTGAAACTTGTAACAAACTTAAAACTTGTATTGTGTCTGGTACAGTGTCCTTCAACCGATTAATACCGCGCCACAACATAACACAAATACCAGGCCCTTGTCACAAGAACAGGACTTTGAATGACCCTTGTGTGGTTAATGAAACTTCTATACCACTAATATTTCTATAGAGATCCTTATAATAATAATAATAATAATACTAAGGAGCTACTCCTCATCGACATGGCCATAAGCCAACAAGTTCGTCGATCCTGCAAGGATCTGTCGACATGCTGGATAGACTATAAGAAGGCCTACGACTCGGTGCTACATACATGACTCATGAGGGTGCTGGAGTTATACAAGATAGATGCAACTCTGTGTGCACCTTCCTGATGTCGTGTATGGGGCAATGGAGTACGGTCCTTCGCTACCCAGGATGTCAACAGATCAAGGGGAATGATGAGCCAGTATGGATTAAACGGGGAATATTTCAGGGCGACAGTTTGAGTCCACTTTGGTTCTGCTTAGCCCTGAATCCTCTAAGCACACTGCTAGAGGATTCAGGTCTAGGCTATCGGTTAAGGAGAGGTGGTCAGGTCATATCTCACCTCCTCTACATGGATGACTTGAAACTCTTTGCCCCCAACAAATTGCGACTGATGGAGCTAATGAAGGTAACTGAAACATTCAGTAGCGCCATCAGGATGGAATTTGGTGTGGACAAATGTGCAGTCATGCATGTAAAGCGAGGGGAGATTATAGAATCCGAGGGAACTCAACTCTCGGACTCCATACACCTTAGATCCCTCTCCTCAGCCGAAAGCTATAAGTATTTGGGTATGTCGGAAGCGTTAGGCATCAACGTTGCTGACATGAAGCAATCGTTGAAGGAGCGCTTCTTTGGTTGCCTGAAGAAGGTTTTAATTAGCCTTCTTTCGGGCGGAATCAAGGTGCGCGCCTACAACGGTTGGGTCATGCCGGTTTTGATGTACTCTTTCGGCATACTCAAATGGACTCAGACCAAACTCGACGCCCTGGACAGAAGGGTCCGTACACTCCTGACCGCAAACCAGATGCATCACTCACGTTCATCGGTGATGAGACTGTACATCCCGCGGAAGTGCGGGGGTCGAGGGTTTTTAAACGCTAAGACCCTCCACAACCGCGAGGTGTGCAGCCTCAGGGATTATTATTTTTTAAAGCCGAAGTAGGTATGCACCGGGATGTGGTCGCAGTAGATAAGGGACTCACCCCGCTCTCCATGGCTAAAGAGAACTGGCGCAAACCTGTAATACTACAGATGACCGCAAGGAGGTATGGCAGAGCAAGGAGCTTCACGGGCGCTACTATCGGGCTCTTCATGAGACTGGTGTAGATTTCTTAGCGTCCATATCCTGGCTACGTTTCGGAGACCTTTTCGGGGAAACTGAAGGTTTTGTCTGTGCAATTATGGACGAAGTTATCTTGACGAATAACTACCGGAGACATATTATGAAGGACGGGACGGTTGACGTGTGTCGGGCATGCCATCGTCCGGGTGAGTCCATCAGACATATTATCTCTGGTTGTTCGCGTCTGACTAACGGCGAGTACTTACACAGGCATAACCAAGTGGCCAGGATTATTCACCAGCAACTTGCTTTGAAATATAAACTTGTTGACTCTGAGGTACCGTATTACAAGTATGTGCCCGACCCAGTTCTCGAAAATTACCATGTCACGTTATACTGGGATCGGTCTATCATTACTGACAGGACTATTGTAGCCAATAAGCCTGATATAGTGGTGATAGACCGATTAGCGCGCCGCGCAATGATAGTCGATGTTACCATCCCACATGACGGGAACCTCGTGAAAGCTGAGAAAGAGAAACAAATTAAATATCTCGACTTAGCACACGAGGGTGTTGGCATGTGGAATGTGAGCTCGGCTATCATTGTGCCGATTGTCGTAACGGCCAATGGCCTGATTGCCGAAAGCCTCGACCAACATCTCTCGAGGCTGTCGTTAGGCGGTTGGATCAAGGGCTTGATTCAGAAGGCAGTACTCCTCGATACGGCTCGCATTGTGAGGAGGTTCCTGTCTCTGCAGCCCTAACCGACGGTAGCTTGGACCCTGCTCCCGACACCGGCGGACATCTATTTTTTTATTTATTTTTTTATATAGTTTTTTTTAAGAAATATTAAAAAATGTAAATAAATAAGAAGACAAAGAAAATAAACGAAATAATAATAATAATCTTTATTTCTCCATAGATTCATTTACATAAATTTTATCTTAAGTTGACCTTGACTTGCTCACGAGAAAATATACCCAATGAAGGCGCTAAACGTTGGGGTAAAATACTGCTCGATAGGTAAGACGAAGAGCACAACAATTCAAAATTCAAAATTAATTCTCAGAATATGAGTAACACCAGTTAAAAACCCATGCAGGGGTGATCTGACATTAGCTGTTTTTTTTTCTTCTTTTGGTTAGTGACTGACCTGCTGAGTTTTTATGCCGCCCATGGAATTCACATGCCGTTGAGAAAAATCTCTCAGGCATGCCCGTTTCCTCATGATGTTTTCCTCCACCGTTTTTGAAGCAAGTAATAATTATACAATACGCACATGAATCCGAAAAGTCAGAGGTGCGCCTTATGTTCGAACTCGAGACCTATGACTTGGCAGTCAAAGTCAAGTCATTTATTTCAAATAGGTCCTTGTAAGGCACTTTTGAACGTCAATATTTGCAAAGACAAAATAAAAAAAACTAAAGGTAGTTTTCGTATGGAGAAGAATGGGCAAGAAACTCCACTGTTACTCTTTGTACAGTATGTAAAACTCACACAAACAACGATTCACTTCTAAAGGTCGCAATTATGAGGAGTTGAGCATTCAGCATCACTTTTAAAAATAGTACCTATCACATTTCGAAAAACTAGTTTTTAAATGTTGTTGTTTTGTGTGGTGTTTTTTTATGGATCATGTAGTTTGCATTCAAGATAAAGATTTTTATTTTTTATTATTATCGGTATGACCTTGTCTGGACAAAAATGATTCACTTTGAAAATTATTAGCAAAGAATAGATTGTTCGCAAGATCTTCCTCATAACAAACTATGCAACATTTTCAGCTGCCAGTCGGTCTCTGACCATTAGATAGAGCTGATCTGACAACGAGCTAACCGACGGGTTCAGTGCTAGTTTAAGTGTAACTTATTACATATATTTCTCACAAAATGAATTTAATACCGGTTGCTGTTGTTACTATGTGTGTGGGGCTTGTGTATGGACGTAAGATTGCTTGTTTTTTTACTTTTGACTGGTAATTAGTGACCGATACTTAAAGACGTGACTTTAAGTCATTATGAACAACTTTTAATAAGGGATCAAACCCGAAATCACGAGAAAAAAAATCTGCTGTCCCCTACATTTATATTCGCATAACTTGTCAAAAGTACTCTCGTAATATGGTGATTACTCGTCTGGTGGTTGTTCGTCTGACGGTGTGCGTTCAAAACTAAAAATTATATGAATTTGTTTTGTCATTATCTACCCCTGTATGGAAGCAGAATTGGAAAAACAAGATTGGTGTGGAAGTTATGAGCGTCGAAACTTCCATATTTCAACACTAATTTTAACTCGTCTTTGGGCGTAAATAAATAACTTATGTAGTAAAAAATAGCAAAATAGAAACCGTACAGGGATAGATAATTTATTAAAAGCTCTAATAATTTTATTTTGAGTAAATACATTCAGTAGTTTCTCCATAATATCTATACGCCCAAAGGTCTGTTCATTAAATTTTACGCGTTCGTTTTCGTTATAAATCATCATCTATTTCACTAAATAAATTAATAAATATATAAAACAAAAACTAGATAAATAAATAATTAGACTATTTTGGATGCATATTACTCACGCCCGCCAACGAGTTCGAGGCGTCGACTAATGCACCCTTAAGTATCGGTCACTAATTACCAGTCACCCTTTACTAATTATACTTAGGGAAACTGTTTAGATACGAGTTATGTTAATATGGATACCCAAAGGTTGTTTATGGGAATGCAATTCCACAAGATAATTTCAATCCCGGTATTTACGGGACTGACCTTTGTTAAGGGATGCAGGTATTTGCGGGATCCCGCATGGTGGACGTATAGATTTCCCAAATAGGTACCTACATCAAAATAAAGATCTCATTTTAAGGGTTTTTTGCAAAAAACAAACAAGCTTTTTGGGACATATTAAACTGTTTAATTGATATTTTTAAATATTAAGAATTGTTTTGAAAATAACTGCACAAAAAAGTTAAAGTATTGTAGGTAGGAACAATAGTCATTAATTTATTAAGGCGACGATAACAGACTTTTAATGATTGTATACTGTAGATCACGTCTAAACGAGTAGTATGATTTGGAAAAAAAAAACTTTAAAATTAGAGCATTTTCTTAATAACTTATATTTTAGATTATGTTTATATTAATTACATAGTGAAATAATTTTTTGTCTGTATTAAGTTATGTCTAACGCGGATAAAAAACTGAGAATAACGCAATCTATCAAGATTATTTTTCTGAAATCGTATACTTACGCGTTTTATTAAAATACCTTTTGTTTTGTGTATAATAAATAAATAATGCGTCTAATTTGGGACAGCGCTCCTTGATGGGCGAGTCATTACTGGCTTGACGAACGACGCGTTGCGTGAGCTAGGCAAGCTAGCCACTCGAGGTCACTGGCATAAATATCTGCGTCTTAGGGTGAATTGAAGGTAGATGGTGATAGTCTTTTAATCCACCCGACTCGAAATAATTCACGCACGTGTTCGCCCGTTGATTAACACGATAAACTTCGTTTCTCCGTAATCCCGCCAGTCCCGCGGGATCCCACTCAATTTTTTATCGAGATTAGTCCCGCATAATGCACGCGGGATCTCAGTATCCCGGTATTGCATTCTCTAGGTTGTACTGTATGTAAACACGTTAAGCTTATTAACATTTTGTTGAGGGAGTCGAAGGTAAAAAATAACTAACTAGAACTGAAATCAGCCTGGAGTTGTGCACGGTTGACGGTTAAATGTAGGTGTACTAATACGTACGCCTCTGCCGAACCTTTCGGGAAATATATACGTGATGTTATGATTACAGAGACGTCATCATGCTTTACACCGGATGGTGTAAGTGGCGAGTGCATACAAGTCACCCAATGCGAACCTATACTGACGTTGGTCAACAAGCCGGAGAAAACAGACCAAGATTTAATGCTGCTGAAAAAATCACATTGTGGAATTCAAGAGGGTGTGCGAAAAGTAAGTAGCTTTTGATATCATCATCATTGACCATGCATGGCCCTGGTTTTTGGTGACAATTTTATATTTTTCGTTATTGAAAATGTAGAATGTATAAGTCCATACTTTTTTTTCAAATAGAACTGTTATGCCTTTTAAACACGAACTTAGTTTTTTCCAATGATACCATTTCTTCCTTATTTATTTTTCCTTCCAAGTATTTGCACGTCGCCACCTCGGAGGTATCGCAGCAACATGCACTACCGTCGCGAACATAGGCACTTTGTTCAACGACATCACTTTCCGCCTCGCGGCTTCCCTGCGACTAGGAACTCCTTGTTGTTCTCTCTATCGCTGTCATTGATGTGAAGTTGTCAACAGCCTCGGACCCTCTCGGACCCCACGGCTTGTCTTGCAGCCGAAGTGCAGGTCGTTTGCTTAGCGCGGCACGCGAACATGACATCATCAGACGAGTTCTTGTCACCGCCAGTGTTCCAGCTGTATTATAATCCCATGGCAATTTTTATTCCCATTGAAATTGGGTAGGCCTTTATTGTTGACGCAACCTTTGGGGCGATCTCAAGACAAACATTAAATTTGCAAAAAAAATATAAGTTGCCAATTTGCCCACCAGATTGTATCCTATGATATATTGATATATGTATACATAATATTGGCTATTAGAAGCCATTTCAAGCAAAAACCGAATTTAAAATTGAAGCTCCAATGTCTTCGAGAGCCTTTTTTTGATCCACAGTGCGTCGGCTTTGTTGCATAGATCTCGAGAAAAACATCTGTGATTGTAAAGGTCAATAAGCCGAAAAGGCAAAAACGAATAATTTTAGAGGATAAATTAAATATTCCCCAAAGATTTTGGATCTCATTAGTTTGACAGTTTAATAAATCATCTTTTTCTTTGCAGGTGTGCTGTCCAACAGTTTTAGAATCTGAACCAGTTTATAGTCTCAATGGGCCATGTAACACTCCCGATGGCAGGTCCGGTACATGTGTAGGTCTGAACTCGTGTCCACATATCGCGAACATGCTCAGGCCACCCGTGACCCAAGAAACCATAGACTTTGTGAAAAATTCAAGGTATGTATTAGCCCTGTACCTATTGTAGCAAAAAAATATGTTTACGCTACCTTTGAGTTAAGTCGCCTGGGGATCGAACCCGGTAAGACATAGGATGTATAATGAAACGCAGTATCCAGGTGGAGAACACAAAGTATATTGAAAAATAAAAATGTTAAAGTAAAAATAACAATACGTTTCGCGCAAACAAAAAATAAAAGAAATCGAGGATGTCGCCAGACTATGACAAAACTTGTGGTTTATTTATATGAATAATAATCACGGTACGAGTAGGTACCCTTGTCGGCAAAGTACGACAGGCCCATCGGGATGCGTTAGTAATCAATGGTTTGGGAACGTGCGATGGCCAACGCTGGTAAAGCTCGCGTGAAAATTCGTGTTCAACTTCAAGACCGTATTTTATTTAGCCGCGATGAACCCACGCCTCTACAGGGCAAAGCAACCTGACCTTATTTACAAATTACGGCCACACAAAAAATTAATCGGCGATTAAGGATAACTACAGTAGAAAATTTTCGACGGCAACTAATGCCGTTGAACCACAGTGTTGCCTGTATCGGGGTGCAACGTCGCGACGCGGACGTTGGCATTCGCCTGCACCAGGCGGCAAGGCGAAGCGGCTACGTCTGGGCCCTCTGCTGGGCCGCACCGAGGTGCGGAATTGGATCCCGCACGGACAGGGGGTACAGCGCTGGGCCACGCTCAACCCTGGCAATATAGCCGCAGCCGGTCTGAAGGCGGGTGAACGTGTGGCTTCAACGAGGCCTTTTCTGTATGGATCCGAAATAATCACAATTTTAGACCCTAAGGAAAGGCTAAATTACGTAGGGGGGCTGAGTGATAGACAACTGGATTACTCATATGTCGGTACGGATTATACCTTTGCCAGGATGAGTATCTCGGTCCCTGGATGATAGAACTAGTAGAGCGAACTTAATAGTACTATAGGACAGCTACGTGTCCGCTCAATAACACAAGGAATTTTTTAATGGAAAAATTCGATTCACTCCAATAAGATCAGTGGACGACTCACGACGCCCTTCAAACAACTGCCAAACTTTTTTCCTGCTTCGACAAACCTGAATTCAAAAATGAATTCAAAAAGTCGTAACAACATTTTAAGAAAAAAACATGTTCGGCCTTTTTCGCGTGTACAGAGGCCTAAGAGTCAGCGGAATGCTGCACTATGTACATGGGCCATGGCTCGGGACGGCCGACTGCAAGAGGCGGCTCAAGCTGCCCCTCGAATCGTAGCCTGTCTTATTATCATGATACGAGTACAAGCATAATTTATCTTCTAGACTGCAGCCGCCTCGTATTTTCTTGATACAAGGACGATACTCTTTTAGCCTGCCGCCCCGGAACGTCTACATACGTAGGTATATCTGTAGGACTGGTCCAAAAAATCTAACCTGTCTGAGGCGGGGTGCTAAAATTTTCGAGCTCGATGCGCTCGCTCTTGCAACCTAGAATCTGTTAATTATTCGGAAGCGTTTATGCGCGTCGCTATGCATAAGTTGACAAAGCAACTTCAATTCTATCATCATGAATGGTAAAAAGAAAATCTAACATAACCGAGGCTTAAAGTTTCGTGCTCCCTTCGCTCACAAATCGAATTCCAAATTCTCTTAATTTTCTTATTATGCAGAAGTCGGTAAAGAAACTTCTCTATTTGTATGAATGGTCAAAAACAAATCGAATTTGGTTATTTTAATAAATCACCCTACAATCACTACCAATGTCGCGTTACCAAAGATATTTTCTTGTTAAATTATTGGATATAAGTAAAAAACGGGTAGTTCGTTAATAAGCGTCTTTTTACACTCGTTATATAATTATCGACAATTATTATTATTAGCCTATTACGTTCCCACTGGGACACCCCCTCCCGCGCCCATGCGTATAAGTTGTCTTGTTTAAAGAGTCATTATTTCATTAAGTTAGCTACGAGTAGAGAAAATATTTTTTATTTGTTTTATCGTGTTTAGATGTTGATATCACGTCTGTGAAGTTTAAACGAATTAAAACTGTTTATTTTTAAATGACATTTCAAGTAACTAGGTACACTAGATACGGTTCCAAATAAAATATCATGAAATATGTTTATTTATGTGTTAAGATATCGATATATATACCCATCATGTCTGGGCATTGTCCCTAATTAGCTACTTTAAATTACGCTGTATATTATTGTCACTTTTAGATGCAACAGTCCAGAACCGCGTACCGTTTGTTGCGGTTCCGATCCAGAGGAAGTGGAGATTCTCGATTGTGAAACGAAGCTGACTGCTTTCCCACCAGATCCTAGTTCTGAATGCTGTGGCGAGTCCGCCGGTTTTGACGATAAGATAGTGGGTAAGTGTAATTTTTTGAGAATAAAATACGATGTTTTGCCGTTGACGGGGAACGGCCTCGAGCGACTCGACTTGCGTCAAGCGACACGCGCGCGTTACCTGTGTCACTCGTGGCAGGCTAGTCTTCAACAACAACTTCTTTCATTTGTAGCCCCGCAGTAGCTGTCACTTGAGCTTGTAGCTCGTGGCCACGGGGTAACACGAAGAGCTTGTCCAGATGACGCGATTAATAATCGCGCAATTATGACGTACTAGTGGTTCATAATTTCCATCCACATGCAGTCGCTTGTTTTGCTACTCACGCGTGAAACGCCTGCAAGTCGCCGGACTCTCGACTCGTGCAATTGGTGCGCGTTCTACGCGTGAGTCGAGATACTAGGGACGCGATTGTTCCGTCCAGTACATGCGTGATAATTAATGCGGGGCACGTATTTAGAATATTGTTAGAGCTAACAAGAAGTGTAAAACCTCTTTTTATAGTTTTATTTTATTTTTCTTTATTGACAAACCGTTCCAGAACACACGCGCGTAAATAGCGAAAATAAAACGCGCCATCTAGTTGCAGTGCAAATTCTTACTCGCAAATCAACTCGCGCGTAAATCGCGTCATCTGGACAAGCTTCAAGCTAAAAATAAATGAATGCCTAAATATTATTTGACTGTGAATTGCGACGCTGAGCCCGGCGTTGAAAATCCAACAGACCGCTTTTATTTAGGCATTAATTTAGGTGTTGCTTGGTGTTAGTGAAAACGGGTTTTAGTTTAATTAGGATCTTAGGTTCTACGTTTTTGTGACCTTGCTTTCTACAAGATACTAATAATAAAACGCGGTAATTATCCACATTGGTTGTAAAACTAAGTTTGGCTTTGAAGAGCGTCTTCTCTGTCACTCATACACAATTACAGTCTCTTTCTACATCTCAATATAAAAGAGGGATCGCGAAAAGGGGTCATTGTACTCATAATTATGACATAGGACCAACCCCGATCTCAAAAACGTTTTACAAAAAAAAACAACCGACTTCCAAAAATTTGTTTAGAATTTTTGTTTTTTGCCACCGACTTCGAAAGAAGTTATTTCTCACTTTGTAGTGTTTTTTTTGGAAGTCAGTTGTGTTTTTTTGTATAAAGTTTTTATTATTCACATTTTAGTTATGGTACGGTCTACCCCACACAAATTCGAATTACCTGCTATGTAAATAACAGTGACAAGAATTTATCATCATATCATCCACATATACTAAGTCGGAAAAATACGTATTATTGAAGCTAACTCAAAAACTATGCAAGCAAAGTCACTAAAATTTATATGGGACCAATTTGAGAGCATACCCTATCAAACAAAAAAATAATTTTCAATTTCGGTCCACAATTGACGGACAAATCGGTGAATATACATAACAAAAAAAAAAAGCATACATACGCTACCACGAACATAGAACCTCCTCTTCTTTGGAAGTCGGTTTAAAAAAATCAACTATTCCACACATTTTGCCGAATTTCATGCAATGTGATCAGCCATTTTTTTAGATCCTTCTCCGTTATGTTTTAGATTTTTCAAGAACACCTTGTAGAACCGTAACCTTATTTTCCAGGTGGTGACGCGACCCCTATACTTGAGTACCCATGGGCGGTGATAATAGAGTACATACGCAAGAAAGATGCAACAATAGGACTGTATTGTGGTGGCGCTTTAATTAGCGGCAAATATGTTCTCACTGCTGCCCATTGCATCGCTGGAACAGTACTGGATTTAGGCACGCCGTAAGACGAATATTAATATTTTAGGACGAGTTTCGCACTTTGAATGTTCATATTGTGTGACATACGAATATGAATCTTTTTTTACTAAAGGATAAGGTTACTATTCCAATATGAAACGCTAATCTTGCCATCACTATACAGGGTGAATTTTCAAAGTGTGTGAAAGTATAAGGAATTGCGAAAAAAGTTGTTATTCCATTTTAATAACTGTATTTTTTGCACTTTTTGCGTTACATAACAATTTTTTATTGTTTTTAATAGAATTGTAAGACTTCAAACATCCTGATTCTAGGTTAAGATTAATTTTGAACTTATTTTCCAGGAATATAGTTCGCCTCGGAGAATACAATATTACGAATGAAGGCAAGGATTGCATAACGGCACCAGGAGGTGGTCTGGACTGCACTGTTGGAGTAACCAGGATCGCGATTGAGAAGACCATACCTCATCTGAAGTTTAGTCCTGGAAAATCAAAGAGAGACGACATTGGCTTGATCAGGTTGAAAGAAACAGCTCCGTACACAGGTTTGTAGCGAGTGTCATCATCGTCTGCTCAGCTTTTTCCCAACAGTGTTGGAGTCAACCTCCGAATGCAGCTGAATACTAGTATTTTATATGGAGCGACTGTCTATCCGACCTCCACAACCCAGTTACCAGGTAATACGCTACCTCTTTGTCCATCCGCTCAGGCTGATCCCGATCGTCGACTGCTTTCATTTGACGTCTATGTTTTTGAATTCAATACAGACCGTTCATTATGATTTGTACCTTGTCGCCATGTTGGCATCAAGCTTAGTTTCAATACAAATAGAGTTCAAAATGGTGACTGACAGAACAGTACTAATCGCGTCATGGAACAAGTTATAATGAACGAACTATAGTTACGATCGTCCATATCGATGAGTTGTCAATCGTTGTTCGGTCGACTATTGTTCGAATATCGAACAAATCGTACTTCGCCGTTTTAAATACCTACTTTATTGTAAACTTTTTAGATTTCATCCGCCCCGTCTGCTTACCAACCAAAGACCTGACGCGACCAGAGAATACGCCTCCTTATTTCTCGATGTTTGCCGTTGGTTGGGGTGCGACGGAAACGAGAAGACATAGTGACGTCAAGCTACATGTTAAACTGCCCTTCGTCAGCCTCGAAGTAAGTTATCAAACATTTTTTATGGTCCGCAAGACATAAATTATTTCATATTATTGGAACGATGTTCTTTAATTAAATGCGACTTGCGAACTGGTAGAAATCATCTCGTCGTCTTTTTCTAATTCAAAGGGAAAGAAAGAGAGAGGGACAGAGAACGCCGGCAGAAAAAACAAAAGAAAATAGTAAAGTGATTACAGTGTCTTGGGATAGAATTGTGCACATTGGCCCGAGTAAATTGCATGCCAGAGAGAGAAAGTGTGAATTTGGTCAAAATTAAAATCCAAGATGGCAACTGCGAAAATTTTCAATGTTTTCGTTCGTCGTGTGGTGTAGTTTTCATAGTTTTAGGGTGCTAAAGCTGATAGTGGGGTCAAAATGTAAATCCAAGATGGCGGCTTTTTCTAATGCTTGAAGCTTGAGTATCGTTATATACTACAGCTGTGATTTTTTCATAAATCCAAGTATACCTAACCATTTAGCTGGCAGGGGGGGGGGGGGGAATACTATACTCTACCAAAAATTAGCACTTTAAAGCTTAATATTTCGCAGACGGATTCCTAAATTGAAATGGCTTTCACAGACCCACAATATTTTTGAACGACCTTTCCAACGACAGCCCCCCACACCATAGGATAGACGAGAAAAAAACATCCCCACTTTACGTGTAAGAGAGGAAAAAAAAAAAAGAGGGAGGTACCAAATTTTTTTTTTACCACTTTATCGGCGTAATTAATATGTATACCCATACCTAATTACAGCTTTCTAGTACTAATAGCCTCTGAGCTAAGCCGCGGACAGACAGACAGACAGATGGACACGGAAAAACTGTAAAGGTTCTTTGTTTACTAAGGAACCCTAAAAACTTACTGTTATTAAAAATTATTGCTATTTAAAATTCACGTTTTTAGTACCAAAATTTTCAACGGATCATTAGTTATGACTTGCAGACACCCGTTAAATGACGGTCCCCCGCGCCCCATGTAATGTAATGTAAACACAGTAAAAAAAAATATTCGTCGTGTTTTTTTTTTTAAGGGAAATTAACGTCACGCGGATTAAATCTCTATTTTTACTATAAAAATAAGGGCTAATACGGTCTGTGGGAAATTTCACTCTATGGCCTGACGGATATTCTCGTCAACTAGACCTAAAATAATCAAAAAATCGCGGGGCTTGAGTAAAACTTTCTTTTTTTGATATATTGTAAGTCCTAGGAAATGTGTTTTTTACTTCTTCAATCGCTATATCAGTTACAGTTACATTCAGTTTTGTAGGTTTAGTATTGAAATTTCTAAATTTAACTAGAACTAATTTAGTTTTAGAAAGGTTAACTTTTAAATTTAAAATTTATTGACTGCAACCAATCATTTATTTCACTTTCGTTATTAAAATTATTAGAATATTCGTTTACATAGATTAGAATAAATATAATTGCATCATCAGCACACATTACGCAAATGTAGTTAATTATGTTTGGAAGCTCGTTAATATACAGTAGGAACAATGGGGCCCTAATATACTGCCTTGCAGTACGCCTATATTATAAATGCGAAAGTGAGTTTCTTTGTTTATTACGCTTTCACGCTAAAACGGCTGAACGGATTTGGATGTAATTTGGCACATGGGTAGATCGTGACCTGGGTTAGGACATAGAATACTTTTTATCACGATAGTACGTTCCCGTAGGATAATTTCACAGGCAAAAGCTAGTATTTAAATAATTCTCAATAAATTTTAGTGCTATAAAGTCTTATTCCTATACCTTATAATTTATCAAAATATCATACTTTACACAGCCAAATGCTTTTGTCATATCAAAAAATCAAAAATGAAAAGAGCAGTCTCCATTATGATAAGGTAATCTAATGTATTGAATGATATAGGTGATTGAAATGACAGGAAAAACTAACAACACTTCATAATTTCACAGAAATGTCATCCAGCTTACAACAAAAGTGGACGCACCGTCTCTTTATGGAGGGGTCAACTCTGTGCAGGTGGTATAGAAGGCCAAGATACTTGCAACGGCGACTCCGGTGGCCCTTTAGTCTACGAGAATCAAAATAAATTTAAACTCATTGGCATCGTCAGCTCTGGACCAACACCATGTGGTCAAAAGGGTATTCCTGGAGTTTACAGCAATGTTTATGAATACCTTGATTGGATTAAGAGTGTCATTGTTGCATAATAAAGAATATGTTACGTCGAATGACAGAATAAATGTGAACAAATTAAGACTGCCCATCCCAATTGTGTCACCTATTGTACGACTGTAATGTTACATTTAAACAGTAATGTTCACTGTGCAAACTATTAATTGAAATGTTATTATTATAATTGATTTTATAAAAGGTCTTTTATTACTAACTATTATATATATTATGTACAAGAATGTAAAGAAAAAAAAAATAAAGGGAAGAGCTCATTGGGCATCAAAAAATTCGTCCGCATCACTGTCAGCGGGAAAAGTGCCAAAAAGGCTGGCAGCATTGCCACTTTGGATAGCAATGCTGATTCTTTGGCCTAGGAATGGGCCAGCCCTCTGGTCACGTGAAGAGTCGACCCAGCGCTTGGCGATGTCCCGAAATATTTGATGAGCACTCGGCCCTAGTGTTTCTACCCCAAATGGCTCAAAAATATAGCTACCAATAAAGTTGTTATATTTGGGCCGTTTGAGGTTTTCTGCACCTGCAGCAGCCGCCCCGGCACAGCCCGCCGTGCTAGGAAGATAGGATGACGCAAGGGTGTCGACACAGGTTGCATTTCACACCAAAGGCCTACCCAACTTCCAAGGCATAATGGTGATTCCGTCTGGCCTCTTCCCATCGTCTCGTGCCAAGCCATTGGGTTCTAAAACAGCTGGCACCCCGGTGGTGACAAGAGCCCGACAGATGATGTCATTAATGCTGGCGTGCCGTGCCAACCGATTAGCGCTCTCGCTGCAGGAAAGGCCATGGTGTGCGAGGCGGTCGACTGCTTCACTGCATTGACAGCGATGTGGAGCCCCGCTTTTATTTGGTTTTATATTGTCGGTTCAAGTAGTAGAAATTTAGAAGAGTTCGTGGCTAAGTAACAACAGCTGCACTGGTCGATCCATCAGGTTAAGCTACGCTTGCCGGGGTTGATCAGTAGATGGGTGACCATCTTTACATACCGAGAATCCTCCGTGCTTCGGAAAGCACGTTAAGCCGTTGGTCCCGGCTGTCATTCGTAGATCTTTGACAGTCGTTACGAGTCGTCAGAAGCCCGAAACTCTGACACCAGTCTTACCAAGGGGTATCGTATTACCCAGTTACTGGGTTGTGGAGGTCAGGTAGGCAGTCGCTCTATGTAAAATACTGGTATTCAGCTGCATCCGGTTAGACTGGAAGCTGACCCCAACATAATTGGGAAAAGGCTAGGCAGGTTCAAGTAGTAGAAATAATTGAAAAATCCAGTAGCCGGCAGAGATGTTAGCAAAGCTGAGGGATGAATGGATGAGGGGGAGGCCAAAGAAAATACGGACTGTGTGAGAGATAATATTATAATGAACTACCTTCTAACCGCGACTTCGTTCGTGTGACATTTCGGCCTCCAACCCACCGCTTCGCATCCATTCGCCCGGCCGCGCTATACCTTCGTTTACTTCGTTTTCGTTTAGCGTTCTTTCTGACTTTTTTTATTTTTGCTCTACCTCTAAGGGTCGTAGTTTGATGTTACATAGCCTATAACCTTCTTCAAGAGTTGAGTTATCCAATGGCAAAATCCACGTTGTAGTTCCGGAGATTACCCCCTACATACAAACAAAAAAAAAAAATCTTTATATTATTATATTATATGATATATTATCATCATTCGTGGATCTTTGACAGTCGTTACGGGTCGTCAGAAGCCCGAAAGTCTGACAACCAGTCTTACCAAGGGGTATCGTGTTACTTGCCTAATACGAGATTGCGCCTGCACAATCTCTTCTTCTACTCATCCTTGATTGTGCTGATGCCAGCTATCTTGACCTTACTCAAGACCAACTCGATAAACTTGAGCGGCTTCAAATTTTTTGTAAAATGTTTATAATTATTCGGTTTACGCAAATATGACCATGTTTCCGAATTTCGCGTGAAGCTCAAGTGGTTACCAATTCGCCTTCGCCGGAATGCAGGGAATGCTCATATTCTTTCCCTTTTGTATAATGTGCTCTTTTCCCCTTTCTCATCCTCTCTTTATCTCAAGAAACGTTTCCAGTTTTTTTGTGACTCCCACACGTAATTGTTAGGGTCATTAGATAACTTGAAGCTTAAAATGCCAATGCATTCCACAACTTTCCTTGACAAATCTTTTACTGTCCAGGCTGCTCGTTTGTGGAATGCATGCTTTACCAGTTCCAATAAAGCGCGCACAATCGTTGCCTGTGTTTAAAAGACTCGTGAAAGAATATTACTTGTCGTTATGATTTTGTTCTTATCGTTAGCTGTAATAATATTCGTCATTTATTTTCGTTGTATAAATAGTTAGTTTGTATGTATATGTATCTATTATATAGCATTTATCTGTGTATCTATTATATAGCATTTATCTGTGTATATATTATATAGCATTTATCTGTGTATCTATTATAGTATATTGTACTTATATACCTTTTATTTACACCAAAGACAGACACACCATTTTATGTCCAGAAAATCACTGTCCATTCCAAGGTTGCCTGGAAGAGATCGCAGTAAGCGATAAGGCCGCCCATTGTATATTTTGTAGTGTATTACATTTTCTTTATGTAATGTATAATCTGGTGTACAATAAAGTATATATAAATAAATAACTTGCGTTTTTATTTCTATAGCGACGTCTTACTAAGTTTTTGGATATTGTAGTTTGAATGTAGTGTGAGTTGAGAGAATGTGTTGCTCGATGCTAAGGTCGTCATGTCCTGGAGACTTCCCTCTAGTCATATTTTTACTAATATGGGCGACTTCTGTCGTCTTAAATCTGAACCGTTCACAATCTGCAACCTCAGCATCGAGCACCTGCTGCACACTTCCTAGAGGAGACAGTACCTGAAAATGATTGTTAAACAATTCGGCTATTTGTCGTGACTCCAACCCTCAACACTCAAAGGAACACACGAACCAGCTTCCAGTTTCTTCGTATGCTTCCAAAAATGCTTGAAATCCCTCTCTTTGTGGTGTGTTGCTAAGATATCTATTTTGATTTTATCCTCGTTGTCTTGACACCATTTCAAGTTAGACTTATAGCGCTTTCGGGTTTCACGCATTGTATCAAATATATCACCGGACTCAGGTTCCCCATGAAGCATCAAAGTCTGAAAGCTGTTTCGTGCTTCTACTTGAAACTTCCGTACATGCTTGTTCCATAAAATATTTTCGCTTTCTTATTTTCCCTACCCTATGAGTCATTCACGCAGCTTCCGTCAAACAGCTAACAATATTATAACATAACTTATCAATAATGATATCACAACAAACATTATCAGCACACAGACTAAGTTCTACCAGAAAATCAATATCCCTTAATTTACTTGAACAAAATTCCCTATACATTTTTATCTGTTGATCATGCCTCTCACCCCATCTCACTACACTGTATATATTCCCAGTATATTTCACTTTACATGGTAATGTTCCGACCAGTACACATCATAACGTACCTTAACATCAGTCAAACATTGCCAAGCTGCCTCCGTTGTCAGACAGTGATCAAGCCAATGTTTACATGGCTTTCACTTATAAAGGTGTATGTATCTGACACAACGTTCAACATTTATCACGTCCGCACAGAGCTTCGCTCGTCACGAAAGTTGGCTAATTCCGTAAAGAATGACTCCCTAGGATGAGCGTTAAAGTCCAAATGATAGCGAATTCAATATCACAACTCTCAATTACTGTATGTAATTCACTTAACACGTCCGTATATACTGAAAACACTAATGAACTTGGATCACCCGCACATATCTTAACAGCTGCCAGTCTCACACTGCTACATGGCACAACCGTAACGGAAGAGAACACACCCTTTCGGCACATCACTGCTACTCGCACCGTACGAACGACCACGCAGCACGCCTGTCGATGTATCAACCGCTGACTTACTGGTGTACTCGAAGTTATTATCAATACTTCCAATGAACGCAGTATCGTGAGGCAAGAGCCACGTTTCCTGCAAGGCAATAACGTGTGCAGTCTTACATAACTCCTTTATCCCCTCCGCGGATCTTGTATCAGACTTGCAATTTTTTTATTCATATTTTATATACCTAGATTTTTTTTTTCTATTTTGTGAATGTGAGAACGCTGTAGGCTTAGTGGTCTGTAGATTTATTGACCATCTTCTATTTTGTTAAGTACCTGGTACTTCTTGAAAGACCTACACTGTCCTCCCTTGTAAAAAACTATTCTTTTTAAAAGAGTAACCGTGGTGTTTCTTGCCGGCTCTTCTCCATAAGAACCGACCAATTAGAACCGTGCACCTAGCTTCTGACGTTTCATAAGTGCCCATGTAGGTTTATGTGAAATAAAATATTTGGAATTTTGAATTGAATCTAACCATTTTAATATTTGACTCTGATTATTTGTAGTATCCATTATAATTTAAATACGTTTTTTATAATAGCCTCAGTCCCACCAATAAGTATTTAGAGTACTTTCTCTCCAGATGAGGTTAAAAAAATCCATCCTATATTTTTTTTTTAATAGGTAAGAGCGGGAGGCCTCCGGGATCTCAAATGATAACGGTCGGATATCTTGTTAAGAGCCCTCTTACATTTCGGCGCTGCGCTAAAGCATTCTTGCGATACTGAGCGCACATTGCCGGCGCAGTGAAATATATGGTACTTTTATTTTATTCATAAAAAAATAGAAATAGTAATAAAAAAAATTGTTTGTTATTGAGCAAATGTTGGAGATTATTTAAGTATAACTACTACGTACGAAAATGATTTAGAACTTCGGATATTCAGACTTGTTTCCAAACGTTTTTAGTAGAAAATTGAATTAGGTCCAGTCATTTTTCTTTAAATAAAAGTCATATAACAAAAATGTATTCTATTATTATAAAAGTATCGGATATGTTTAATATGAGAAAAATTGTTTTGATGAATTATATTCAACAGAATCCGCAAATTAGAGCTCTCAAATGAGCTCTACATGAGTTTTTACCAAAACATGCATCAGGAGAAAGATTATTGCTAGATAAATAAATAAAGAATGAAAAAATCGCTTTATTATTATTGTAGAAGAGAAAACGAACTATTTTTACCAAGTAATTGTTATTTATACTAACCAACGAATAGTATTCAATTTCAACGAGGAAATCATGCATTTACGCGCATTTTTGTAATACGCCCCTTAACACTTTTTATCACTCACAACCAACAATGGTTCACACAACTTAATTATACAACGAGATGCAGACAGTTCCAAATACAATTCAATATTGTATGGTTCGCTCTGCGTTTTTTTTTTTTAACTGTGTCATCTCTTAGGTGACCTCTGAGGTTGAG
Source organism: Agrochola macilenta (assembly GCA_916701695.1). Classification (NCBI taxonomy): domain Eukaryota; kingdom Metazoa; phylum Arthropoda; class Insecta; order Lepidoptera; family Noctuidae; genus Agrochola; species Agrochola macilenta. The sequence goes on from OU753576.1 coordinate 3,448,829, forward strand.
GTTATTTAACCGGGCTTTCCTGTGGCTGCCTTAAGCTACTAACTTAAAGCCTCCAGCCAGGGCAAAACTAAGCGACTGCTCGCTAAGGGCACCCCCTGTGGGGTACGAACCTCGGCTTAGGGCGTCGCTGGGGGGAGGACAGGAAGATGGGATAGGCTGGATCAATAGTGGGTAATTATTAATAACTTGGGAATTTAAAGCTACAGGCTCAGATTTGGCGCGGGCTGGCGCTTCATCGAGCAAGGGTCTGGGGGTATAAGATCGGGGTCGCGGTCGCGGAGGACCTTGGCGGCGACCTCGGTATGACGTTTGTCGTCTGTATTTTTACACTGTGCTAGTGGCCCTACTGCTCTCCTGGAGGAGAGTTATGGGGTCATCTGGGTAGTAAAGAAATCGCCCTGCGACTAGAACGAGCGTATTTATACTTTTAAACAACTATCAACGTCAAATAGCAACGACTTCCCGTGACATTTGTTTTACAATAAAGTTTAGATTTGATTTAGAAAACATAATGTAATTGGGCAAAATATGATTTGTAAATTAATAACACATAAAGGACTTAATTTGTAAATTTAGTTAGGTAACAATTATTATATTTAACTCTTATCAGTAACAGTATTCCAATTTCCTTTTGAAGTTTTAAATTAAAACTAAAATTAAAACAAACCTTAAAATGAACAATACTTAATTTAATACGATTTTATAATGTAATGCAAAATCACTTATATAATGCAATGATTAGTGTTTCCGTTACGTCATCAGCCGTTAAGACGTTTGTTAAAGTCTGTGGTTCTGTTTTTATTTGCCAGCGCTCTCATATACACCGTGATATTTTAGTCGTCTTACAAAAGCCGCCCACTTCATGTATCCAATGACTACTAAACATTTTTTTTACTTTTTATATAATGTAACAATTTTTTAATTGCTCCTAGAGGTATTTTATTTCGGGTACCTACATTGAGTGGTCCTTTGTTAGACGACTAAAATGTCACGGTGTATATCACGCAATTCAAAATATAATCGAAAAGAAAACCCGTTTAAATATAATTTAATAATACCCTGATTCACTAAGTAAGCAAGTCCATTTCGAAAATACCTTTAAACTGATGACTAACCAAAAAGTTTTAATTCATGATCCAGCTGACACCACCAAGACGGAATAGAGAAAAAATATTCAATAAAAGATAAAATGCGACTGTTGACCGCAGTCCTCCGCTCCGCTGAAGGATGTGTCAGCCATAAAATGTAATTAATAAAATAAATAAGTTAGGAAACAATACTAGTCTTAATCCAATCAAGGTATTCGTAAACATTGGTGTAAACTGAAGGAATGTCCTTTTGACCACATGGAGATGGTCCAAAGCTGACGATGCCAGTAAGTTCTGATATTCCTTGATTCTCGTACACTAGGGGACTACCGCCATCGCCCTTGCAGGTGTCTATGCCTTCTATACCACCCGCGCAGAGCTGACCCTGCCCCAGCACGAGGTTGGGGCTTAAGTGGTTGTATATTGGTTTGCAGTGCTGTGGAATATTGAAGTTTTATTAGTTTTATTCTTGTTTTGGCAGTCGATTTAACTATATGAAAGAAAAACAATTTAATAACGTGTTCAAATAATAATAACAGAATATGTAAATAAAAAACTTTCTACAAAAAAAAACCGACGTAGAAAAAAACGAAAATTCAAAATCAAAGACACCGACTTCCGAAATTAAAGTTATTTTTCAGTTTGAAGTGATTTTTAAAAGTTTTGTTTTTCACTTTTTTTTGTTCAAAATTCTAAATTCAAATAATTGTCGAAATCGGTCCACAATTTGACGGAGTACCCGACGGAAATATGTTTATAAAAAAATAAACATACATACGCTACGAACATAGAACCTCTTCCTTTTTGGAAGTCGGTTAAAAATAACCATCATACTTGCATCGAATTTTTACTAAAGATTTTTAGGTTATCTACACTCGTGTGAATAGTCAACCGCACGTCAGGTAACACTTTAACCTTGAGCTAGCCTAGCGTAGTTACGGAGTTTCAATGGAATACGAGGTCAGCTTAAGAGGCTGACAACAGCCTAAAGCGCGGTCAGTGTCGTCGGACTGCATAGAAAAAAAGAGAAGCCCGATGACACAAAAATGATAGCAGGTCTAGTTGAAAACCAGCGTCAGGCACTAGTTGTCTGGCATTTTTGCTGATCTAGGCCTATTTGGCGCAGTCGCAAGGCACACTTTCCTGCTAATATCTTAGAACGCACTTTACACTTTTTATTTGTTTTCTTTCTTTTATAATTTGGTTTTTATTTGTAGTACAATAATTTTGTTGTGTTGTGTGCCTCTAGTCTGTGCTAAATAAATGTTTATTAAATATATTTAATAAATTTTCTTTCTTTCTTTGTAGAATAATCTGACAAAAAGTCAGAATTTTTGCATTTATATTAATTTGGTTTTTATTAATTGTTAAAATAAATTTGAAGAGGTATCTTCGTGATATTTTTCTATCGAATCAAATAAGTTGTATTATGTTTTCAACACATAATCTAACTAGCATACATCCTGAAGAAAAAAATATATTTTTCAGATTTTTTTAAATTTGCATTAAGCTCCTGTAGACTGGTTTCTTTACTGCAGACGTTCGGTCGACGGTACATTATCTTGCGTTTTAATTTTCGCTTCGTATTGTTTATTGCCATACCGCATGCCTCAAAACGCATAAAACGCACGCTGCGTTTTGAGTTCACCGATTTGTGACCTAATAGAAACTGACATTTCAGCTAATGCATACGTTAGGCGCACGATGAATCATTTGATAACTAAAGGTGAAGGTGGAATGCGAATCTTGACTGACGGTTACTTACTTCCTGTTTGACGAAGGGCACATTAATAAGCTTCTTGAGTTTCTTGTTAATATCCTCTGAGTTATACCAAGTAACGGCATACAACGGATCTTCAGGAGGATTACTCTCCAGGTTTTTGGTTGGCAGGCAGATGGGACGTATAAAATCTGGAACGTTAACAATTCTTTACTTGGTATTTTTTTAATAAGTGGCCGTGTTTTTCATATTTGTTCAAAATGTAAGTTTTGGAGATACGTGGCATTTCTGATAACTGATAAAAAGCCGGTTTTGACGATTGAAAGCATCAATCAGCACCTCACCCGTCGTTTTTGGCCAAAAGTACGTGTTACAGACGGACAGACAGATACAGGGCATTTCAATTTTGCGTAAATTTTTATCCAGCTACGGCGTAGGCCAAAATGAGGGTATAGAACAGTAAAAAACCGGCCAAGTGCGTCTCAGACCACGCACAGTGAAGGGTTCCGTAGTCAGGAATAGTCGGGATGAATATTTGTTTACGCATACATAGTATTTATTTTATCGACCGCAAACATAGTTAAGTAACCGTAAATATTCCATATATCAAATGTTAACTAACATCACTATAATCTTTTTAATTTTAGGATCCAACAAAATACCCCACACGCTTATGTAGATAAGTTTGTGGGGTATTTCGTTGGATCCTGTTTTAGAACGTTGTTTTTTTTTTCACCTTCGATTACATATTATGCTCTAACTCGCTACAAACCTGTGTATGGAGCTGCCTCCTTCAGCCTGATCAAGGCAATGTCGTTCAGCCTCGAAGGATGGCTAGGCTCATACTTCGGATGAGGTATTGTCGACTCGATCGCGATGCTGGTAGGTCCATCATTGCAGTCCTTACCCCCTTCAGCTGGTATGCAATCTCTACCTTCATGACTCGAGTCCAATTCTCCTAGGCGAACTGCAGTCCTGGTAAATACGTTTTAAAATCAATTAATCAATCCTTTTCCCAACTATGTTGGAGTCAGCTTCCAGTCTTACCAGGTATTTTACATACCTATCTGACCTACACAACCCAGTTACTGGGTAGCACAATACGATTGGTTGACAAACTTGTTTGTCTGTCTGTTCCGGCTAATCTCCGAAACAGCTGGACCGATTTTGACGGGACTTTTACTGGCAGATAGCTCATGTTATAAAGAGTATCTTAGGGTACTTTTATTTTAGAAAAAGAAACAAAATCAGACACACACATGCTTTTTACTTTATATTACCGCGGTTAGTGCGGTAATATAAAGTAAAATGCATGTGTGTTTAATACACTGCATTATGGACCCAAAACCGGTTCAATAAGGGGCACTTAGAGCAAGTGTTTTGAAAAAAATATTGCCGCAATTTTGTTTTTTCAACATTTTTTGTTTTTTTGTAAAATTGCTTACAATGGAATACGCGGGTATCTATTGCGTTGGTTTGTGTCGTACCTCGAAAACCGGTCACAAAGGGTTGTGGTTAATGGTCATCAGTCTGTCTCTGTTAATATTACTTCCGGAGTTCCACAGGGCTCCATTCTGGGACCGCTTTTATTCATTATTTATATTAATGATATTAAGAAATGTTTTAAAAAGTCAAAATTCTTGATGTACGCTAATGACTTGAAGGCGTTTCAAGCGATACGTACTATAGATGACTGCCAGTCATTTCAGGAGGACCTGGACAGACTAACTGCCTACTGTATTGACAATAGGCTGCATCTTAGTATCCCCAAGTGTAAGTATATACACTTTACTAAAAATAACTTCATCATCAATTTCAATTATAATCTTAACTGTATCCCCTTACATAATATTTCCATAGTGAAGGATCTAGGTGTTCTCTTTGATGGCAAACTGTCCTTGAACCAGCATATCGAAGCCATAGTCAATAGTGCTTTTAAAATGTATGGATTTGTGATGAGATCTTCAACAGAATTTAAGCGAACCTCAACCTATCTCTGTCTGTATAAGACGCTCATTTGCTGTCAGTTAGAATATGCGGAACTCCCCCTATTTGGAACTCCTTCTACCAAAAGTACGTAGTTGGAATAGAAAGGGTCCAGCGCAAGTACCTCCGTGCTATGTACTACAGATGTAATGGGACTAAGGCTTATCTATCATACTCCCAACTTCTTGATAAGTACAAGCTTATCAGCTTGGAGAACCGGCGCAAATACCTGGAGGCCAACGTGCTTCATGATATTGTTCAAAATCATTTTGATGCCATTGATCTAACGAGTAAGCTGTGTTATTCTGTGCCCCGAACAGTTCATGCACGTCAAGTTCGTGGCCGCACTCTGTTCGCACTAAATTCTTGTCGTACCAACTCTGGCTTACGCTGCCCTATTCATAGAATGTTCGAATATATATATATATAATTCAAATTTCATTGATATTGATATATTTGCATGCTCAAAATATGAATTTAAAAGTAATGTTATAAAAATATCTTAATTGTAATCTTATTACTAATTTATTGAATAATTTAGGTAAGTGAAATTGTCTCTTACCTGATTTGGTTTTGTAGCTACAGATAGCTTTATAGTAACTTATTTATTTATTTTAATTATTTGTTAATTTTGGTAATCCCCGTCTAGTGGCAACCACTGTTCTCTAATATGTCCTATCTGCGGATAATGCAGTGGACTGCAACATTACCACTTTAAGTATTGTTAATTTTATGTATAATATATGTTGTAGTTGTTTATTATCCCTCAATAAATAACATAAAATAAAAATAAATAAAATAAAATTACAAATACTACTCGTATTATTATTAGATTAAATAATAAGCTACATCGCGTAGGTAGGTATGGCGCTACAAGGTAAATAGGGCGGTTAAAATCGGAACTAACGCCGCCATCTTGATTTGAAACAAAAAGACAAGGTTTTATCTTACGGCTTGGCTTTATCCAGTACTTGCCCGACAATCTGTAGGCTTAGTTGACTGTAGATTTGTTAACCATCTTCTATTTTGTTAAGTACCTGGTAGTTGTTGAAAGACCTACACTGTCCTCCCATACCTATTAACACTGTTATTTTAAAATGTTGTAAAAGCCAACAATTTTTAAAAGAGTAACCGTGGAGTTTCTTGCCGACTCTTCTCCATAAGAAACGACCGATTGGAACCGTGCACCTAGCTGCTGACGTTTCATAAGTGCCCATGTAAAATATTTTTATTTTTGTTTTTTTTTAATACTTATATAAAACGGGCCCCTTTCTACCATCACAAAAAAACTACATAAAAACATTAAAGTTAGAATAAAGAAGGAAGGAAGGAAGAAATAAGAGAAAGAAGGAGAGTGAAAAGTGAGAGAGTTACAAAGCAAAAAGATTCAACTTACGGCGTGGCTAAAGCCAGTACGTCTCCTATGATACAATGAGCCCCTGTCAGGACATATTTGCCGCTAATTAAAGTTCCTGCACACATCGTCTTTGGAGCGTTATTTTTTTTTAACTCGTAATCTATAATCGCTGCCCATGGGTGTTGATGGATCACGTGACCACCTGAAAGGTGAAATGATTAGGTTTTTATACGGAGAAATCATGTAGAACAAATGGCTAACATTTGTTCCACATGTTAAGGAAGGACACCACAAAATTTGAGCCCCAATCCCAAGTAGGTAAATCTAAATCATCACTAGATATGCGTAAATATGCTTTTTAATTTCTCATACTTGGAAAGTACGCTTGAAGTTACCTGATCAGAGGGACGAAAACACTACTTTTCGTCCCGGGGAAACGATTTTCCCTGGTGTCAAATATTTAAAAACTATGCTAGCCATCTCCCAATTTTTTATACAGCCACACTGTTAATTCGCGGAGTAAAATTGTAATGAAAAAATATTAACAACAGTTTTGTAACATTACTATATACTTATAATTTACTTTTCACTAAATTATTATTTAATTTACATAGATTTGAGCTAAATATTATCACATCATCAATGATAAAAAATACAGTAAAGCACGGTAGTTCACGGTACACGGAAATCGGGACCTCGATCTTCAGGTGTTTTGTCGAGTGCTAATTATTTACGTTTACAGATATTTGTATAAAATGAGTTCATCAGATTCAGATATGGATTTGTTTAACTAATTAGGTTTTATTTACTTTCCTCATATTCCAAATGAAAAGCACAAGCAGAGTGTTTACCTTGGGTGAAAGACCTATTTTGGCACTCGAACGATTGAATCAACCATCTCGTGCCTAAAAAAGTCCCTTTCATGTCTTGTATAACAATCTACTATTTATTTCCTTTATTTGGATACTGACCTTGTCCTACAGACGTACAACACTTAGAACTAGGATCGAGAGGGAACGCAGTCATCTTGGCTTGACAACTACTAGACCCCTCATCCGTTGTAGGACTGGCATCTGAAAGTGTGTTCAAAATGTCATTGTCTCATTGCTATAAATATACCTGCGTATGAACCTCCGTTTGGACAATCCATCGAAAACTGTTTTATGTTTTTGCCTACGAAACCCTAAAAATTATAAAACGAATTTTTGAATGTCGCACAAGACGAATCTTTTTATCAATAATTTTCCTTAAGTTCGTCCGCAAAATTAGTAGGTATTATTCCTCAGTAAATATTTTTTCAATGCATGCGAGAATCGCTCTTGAATAACAAATTATGGCGTACTAGCTTTTGCCCGCGGCTTCGCCAGCATGGAGGTCGAAAATTATTCCACGGGCACGTATTACGGGATAAAAAGTATCCAAATGCCCCCTATACCCGTCTATCCAAACGTTACGGCGTAAAGGTAACAGACATGAGACAGCCAGTAACTTTCGTATGTATATTATTAGTGTGGATAGTATGGACCGACATACGACACACGGTGCCGAAATGTGGATACACAGTGAGTCGGGCCAGTTCACAAATTCAAGCTAGCTCAGCGCGCTATGGAGCGGGCTATGCTCGGAGTTCCTTTGAAGGATAAGATCAGAAATGAAGTTATCCGGAAAAGAACCGAAGTTACCAACATACCCGGCTGAGCAAGCAAGCTGAAGTGGCAGTGTGCTGGCCATTTTTGTCGAAGGACCGATGGCCGGTGGAGCAGACGAGTACTGGAGTGGAGACGAGTGGCGTATTGGCAAGCGTAGTGCGGGACGTAGATGGACCGACTAGCTTTTTAAAAGTTTGCTGGGGGACACTGGATGCGGAAAGCCGAGGACAGGGTGCAGTGGCGCAGCCTGGGAGAGGCCTATGTCCAGCAGTGGACTGCAATAGGCTGAGTTGATCTATCGAGTACACTGGTAAACTCAAACTCTCCGTTCCAAGCCAAGTCGTAATAACTTTTGACCGAGTGGACCGATTTTAATGATATAAAGACTAAATGTAACCTCGATACGGACTATGACTATAGTCCCGGTCCCTTATAATCTCTTCACACTAAAATGTCAATATTACATGTTAATTTTAAAATCTTCCACTATTTTACCCTCTTGAGGGATGATTTTAGGAAAACGCTTAAAAACGTAATTCTTTATTTGTTACCAAAAGCATACATTTGAATTTTCATAGCCCTAACTTTTAAAATGAAAAGTTTCCCATACAAACATTAACACCCTATTCGATCTATTAACACGATCGAGACATTTAGAAGACGCCTACGACAGTATCTCGTGGATGCCCAACGGAAGCTAGACATGATTAATTTGAATGTTTCATTGGTATTAATCCATGATTATATCTATTATTTATTGACTGTCTATTATTTACTGACACTATAAAACTGATTTAAATCCGTAAGACGTCCTCGTAACATAAGGTCTAGTTGAAAACCAGCGTCAGATACTGGTTGTCTGACATTTATGCTGAACTGGGGCTATTCGGCGCAGCACGCAATACAATTTTAAGTTATCTTAATTTTTATGTTTTTTTTGTTTTTGTGTGAATATTGTGTGCCTTAACCTGTCAAATAAATTTATTTTCTTTCTTTCTTTCCCTATATTTATCGAAATCCGTTCAGTGGTTTAGTCATGAAAAGGTAGCACATACAGACAGACAGACAGAGTTACTTTCGAATTTATAATATTAGTAGCTCTGTAAAGCTGCAAACTATTTAATAAAAATCTTAAATGTACTCACTGACAGACGACGCTGAGCCTTAACTACTAGGTAGGGGTTAAATAGGGTACTTAAGAAAGTTTGTGTGGAAGGTCGTCATTTTTGACGATGGGAAATTCTATCGGGTGGCCAAAAAATAACATTGAAAAAATACGGGCTCTTTTAGAGACTAAGGCCGATCGTTTACACGAGCTAGAGTCGAGCGGTGCGGCATCAAGGCGCGGGCGCACAAGCGGCGCGCGACATTTACATGTTCTTAGGGATATAATGTCAGTACGCTCATATACTAAAGTTGTTGTACTAACTGTGCGTTTGCACTGGCGAAAAATCACAACAAAACATTTTGAAATCTCTAGTTCCTGTCAAACATTGAATGGAACATTGACAGAAAAATTAGAGATTTCAACATGTTTTGTTGTGAATGTTTCGCCAGTGCAAACGCACAGTAACAACAACGCCCCGCAAACTCGCCTCGACTTACCCGTGAGCGACACGTCTTACACAACAGATTTCGATGTGGTTTTCATCACCATGTATTGATTTTTTTCCAGAAGGTTATTCACACACATTTAATAAATACATATCAATGTTATTAAAAGCCGTACCTACATATGTACGGCTTTTCGCTAGTAAATAAATAAAAAAACAAATGCAGTCTTACGTCCAAACACAAGTCCAGCGCAGACAGCAACAGCAACGGTAATTAAATACATTTCTGTGAGAAATTAAATACTCAAATAAGTAAGTAAGTGACACTGTGCACGGAGTCCGTGCGAGTCAGACCGTAGACAGATCAAGTTGATCCAACGGTCAGAGCCCGAGTGGCAACAGCAACTTGGTGCCGTATTTATTCGCGTGTTATGAGGAAAATCCTGCGAATTGCAAACCGGTATCTCTTGTTATCAAGTCTATCCAGTAAATAAATTCATTAAATCAAATTCATAAAAGGAATTGAATCGCCAGATCACGCGCGTTGCGGCCGCGCCATGCCAGGGCGGTGCGGCGGCAATACGTTGCGTGATGAAAAAAAAAGGACGTTGAGAGGACGTAAGTTGTGACCTTGAGTAGTTAGCTTACGTGTTCTGAAAGTCTTGTGCTGAACTCACGCAACGCGTCGTACGTCCAGCTAGTAATAGAACTCGCCTATGAAGGAGCGGTGTCCTAAATTAGACGCATTTTTTTAAATTTATAAAACACAAGGTATTCTAATAAAACACGTATACATAAAGATACATAATTAACTTATCTTTAAAATGGTGAAGGTTTCAGAAAAATACGCTTGATAGTTTTTGCGTGATTCTCAGTTTTTTATCCGCGTTGGAAATATGAAGTTGTAGCGCAAACTGAACTTTAGGTGTAGGAATTACAGTTGTTTTTTCTAAAACTCGTGTTTGTTTACATGTTTGGCAAATAAATTGCGAACGCAGAGTAGGTAGTCAATTTCATAAAAAACTAATTTCCTTGACTTCACTTAGGATTCAACTTGGCTTGAAATATGAATAGAGAAAAACGATGTTTGAAATATTTTCACGACACTTCGTTTTTTCCACAACGACATCACCCGTTGCGTATCGCACCGGGTGAAGTGTGTTGGCCCTTATGTATGCCCATATCTCACACAGAAATCATAAAATCTTTTGTTTTGAATTAAAAACAAAATATTGTTTCTTCTAAATGTTCTGACTTCATTTTTCACCTTCTCTTTATAAGAGGTCATAGTAAATTAAGAAGAGGCTCTTTAAATTGTATGTTAATTTGCATTAATATTCTGAAACAGTCATATACCCATACAATCAAATTGGAACTGTATTATATGATTTATTGGATCTTTTTCTTTCCATGTCCAAGAGAGTTACATAATTGTAACATTTTCGCTCGATTCATATTTTGTCGATTTTTTAAAAAGTTTATTTAAATAAAATCAAGGTTACTCGGCTTTTATGTCTAAAATAAGTATTCACAGTAAGAAAATATAGTTTATTATCCAGCCACAACATGTTTTCCTCCAGATCAATTATTAATTTAGTTATAAACGAAATAAGAATTGAGACTTACGCTATTTAGTTCCGTGCTCGAACACGATTAAAGAGCGCACGCGATATTCAACTTTATTATTGATGCGTCAAGACACTTACGTCTTGGATTTGGTTTGATTTATGAAAATAACCAGAATATTTGGCGCGTGACCAAAATTGGAACTAATGCCGCCATCTTGTTTTTCCATACAATATCTATGACAATTTCACAAAATGTTTAGGTACCAACAACGCCCTCTGTCAATGTCACTTAGGCGCCAAAAGGTCACTGTAGTACTTCACGTCTATAGCACCTTTTTTTTACTACTTGCAATATCATAAATATTAATATTAAAAACATGAAAGTTTGTATGTTTGTGTGTTTGTTACTCAATATATATACAATATAATAACGCAAAAACGGCTCAATCGATTAGGATGAAATTTGGCACACAGATAGTTTATTTAAAATAAGTTTAGATTTATTCCATAAGTAATTAACTTTTCCCTACGTGATTTGTTCTTAAGGAACAATTCTTACTTAGAGAGATTTAATGATTCCAATGATTATAATTCCATAAACACATTTGTTATAGTCGCGAATAATATTTTGATCAAGTTACAACCTGACTGACACTGACCTCCAAATTGTAAAAAAGTAAGAAAATTAGAGTTTCGCGGCTTCAGTTCTGCAGCACTAAGTTTTCGACACACTTGCTCGTAAAGTAGCTCTTATTGAACCGTTTTTAGGTTCATTATTCAGTGTATTAAAAACGCGTGCTTTTTACTTTATATTATCGGACTAGTGCTGTAATGCCACAGATAACTAATTGTTGCGACTCGCTAAAAACAATAACATAGGACTTGCCTGGGAATTGAACGCGATATCTACGTGTCACTGACTAAATACGCACTAAATAGGATACACGTATTGTGATATACAATTAAATGTAGCACACAACTCAAAGGTAGCGCCTCAAGAGTGTCCCGAGAGTCCGGCTCTATCCCCGGGGCCGACTAGACGTTCCCTTTGAGTTGTTGTGTACTTACTGATAATTTGGTGGTTTTACTCTAAACCCAAAGCCTATAACAAGTGATTCAACACCACATTGGCGACGCGTAAAAGCGCAGTAAGTCAAATTATTGCTCAAATTATGTACCTGCTTACGGAAATTGGTCAGCAACAAAATATTTATTTTATTGCACAAAGTGTTTTAAAAGGAAAAAATAAATTAGTGACTGTGATCTAAGCGAAATTCATGAATCGTGTTTGTTACAATTTCAATTTAAGTACATATATTTATCATATGTGTGTCGTTACTCACCTACCTATCTATGCACAATCTGTGTCGGCGATCAGCTGTGACAGAGGGATGTGCTGCATAAATCCATGAAATTAGTTATTACGATACTAAATACATCAACTCGTAAATAAAACCATGTGTTGGAATATGACAAGAATCTAAAAAAAAATACTAATACAATGTTTAGAAGGTACTACCACACACCCAATATATATTGTTGACCAAATCCGTTTGCAAATAATATTATACCAATCGATAAAATATTATTCGATCAAATAATAAAATGTTCCAACGAATAAGATTCGTTAATTTACCCGTTTTAACCAAGTTCCACTTCGAAAACATCGAAGTTATGTAGGTAATATTATCTTACCTACTGTTAAAACTAAATGTACCAACGAATATAATTCGTTAATTTTAACAAAGTTCCACTTCGAAAATATCGAAGTTATGTAGGTAATTATTATCTTGCCTACTGTTAAAACTAAATGTTCCAACTAATAAAATTCGTTAATTTACCCGTTTTAACAAAGTTCCACTTCGGAAAAATCGAAGTTACATAGGTAATTATTATCTTACCTACTGTTAAAACTAAACAAATGTCATGAAAACTGCCAAGGCTAAACAATTAACAAATGTTAATCAAAACAAATGCATTTTGCACTGGCTATCGACATCAACAAAATAATTCATAGAAATAATCACATCTCTATAGGAGCCATTGTGCCACGATGTGTTATAATTTTGTTGACTAGTCTGCTTTGTGGCACACAGCGCGTTCTTATTACAGGACCTTTGTGGCACACAGCGCGTTCTTATTACAGGACCTTTGTGGCACACAGCGCGTTCTTATTACAGGACCTTTGTGGCACACAGCGCGTTCTTATTACAGGACCTTTGTGGCACACAGCGCGTTCTTATTACAGGACCTTTGTGGCACACAGCGCGTTCTTATTACAGGACCTTTGTGGCACACAGCGCGTTCTTATTACAGGACCTTTGTGGCACACAGCGCGTTCTTATTACAGGACCTTTGTGGCACACAGCGCGTTCTTATTACAGGACCTTTGTGGCACACAGCGCGTTCTTATTACAGGACCTTTGTGGCACACAGCGCGTTCTTATTACAGGACCTTTGTGGCACACAGCGCGTTCTTATTACAGGACCTTTGTGGCACACAGCGCGTTCTTATTACAGGACCTTTGTGGCACACAGCGCGTTCTTATTACAGGACCTTTGTGGCACACAGCGCGTTCTTATTACAGGACCTTTGTGGCACACAGCGCGTTCTTATTACAGGACCTTTGTGGCACACAGCGCGTTCTTATTACAGGACCTTTGTGGCACACAGCGCGTTCTTATTACAGGACCTTTGTGGCACACAGCGCGTTCTTATTACAGGACCTTTGTGGCACACAGCGCGTTCTTATTACAGGACCTTTGTGGCACACAGCGCGTTCTTATTACAGGACCTTTGTGCGACTTGCTTGAGAGAAACCTATAATGTAGTCAAACACAGAGTTCTTGTTACTAGCCGGGTAGATCAATTGGTTATAAATAAACTAAGTGTACAGTACGGGGTTTGATTGACTCAATATCAAATCTTTATTGTACTTATGTTAATGATGAAATAATAATAAATAATAAAAAATGAAAAAGTAATTTGAAGTATATTAACTCGTCGAGTCGATCTGAAAATTATTTTACTACAATAGTATGCTGATGTGGTCCCCTCTCTTATTTACAGACCGATCAACATGTCCCAATTACAAGTCCCGGCCATAGAACCATTTGATTGTGAAGGTGATCCAACCTCCATAGGCTCCCGTTGGGAAAGATGGAAACGTACTTTAGAAATATAATTCATAGCGACAAACACCAATGATCAAAACAAAAAACGTGCATTGTTACTGCATTCCGGAGGTATGGCACTACAATACATTATATTTTAATGTACCCGGAGCTCACGACTGATTTTGACGCAATTTATGACACCGCAATAAAAAAGTTGGAAGAGTATTTTTCCCCAAAACAAAGATATTTATTTAAAAGGCAAATTTTTCGGTTAATAAAAACAAGCACCGGACGAAAAGTCTGATTAATTCTTGGTTAGATTGATACGTCAAAGTTCAAAATGCAATTTTGCTAAAGAGGACAATCATCTTACCGACCAAATAACGGAAAAGTGTAGCCCGCTCGACTAATGGAGAAATAATATTTTGGTACTTGGTGTCACAGCAACAATTGAAAAATCATAGTAGAAGCAAACTCTCTAGAAACTGTCAAACGGCAGTTGAACAAGTTCCATGATAGCCAGAGCACAACTGCAACAATTGCCAGCCTTAATAAAATTGACACTAAAACAACAAAACGTTGTACAAAAAAAAAAAGGTTGCTGTTGCCGATAAGGCAATAAAAATCACAAAGGTGATAAATAATAATAGTTCCTGCCCGGAATTGGTGCGAATTGCATACAATGTGGTTTCAAAAGTCATTGCCAGAAACACTGCAGAACAAGGGCCAATAAAAGAAAAACTTCTAACCTCTCGTCAAATGACAACAATAAAGCTAATGGAGCACATGAAACAATCTAAAGTTATAGTGTCCAAACAAGCAAACGTCTCCGGACAAAACATTCATAGCTATGGTGCCAAACACCCACTAAAAGTACTAGGGTCGTTTGATGCATCAATAAAAGCTGGTTATAAATCGGCACTAATAAAAATGGTTCAAGGAATCATTTGGGTAAAAAAGGAAACAACCATATCCCTTAATGTGCTAAAACTATGTTTTAATCTCAGTTCCTTTAAGGATAAACAATTATCCAAGTTCAAAGAAGTTCAGTTAGAGATCATTATTGACAAAACGCCAAAAAGCCATTATTAAAAATAAAAACATGGAGACATGTTATTGCCAGATGAAAGAGAACATGATGCCAGGTTTAAATATGTAATAAAAGTACTCAAAGACAATAATGTTTTACTAAACACAAATAAGCCAGGCTTAAACATGTAATAAAAGTACTCAAACACAATAATGTTTTACTAAACAAAAATAAATGTGTTTTCAATTAAAAAACTATTCAGTTTCTGGGCTACGAATTTTCATCATCAGACATTAAACCATATGAAAAATACATCAAAACAATAGAGTCATTTAGACCACCGGAAACCATAAAAGAAATTCAAAGTTTCCTGGGATTAAGTATAGGGGCTGTACTGAATCATTTCGACGACAAGAATCATTTCCTTCGGAAACAAGAGTCTGACAGACGTTGAAAAACGGTATTGTCAGACCGAAAAAGAGGCATTAGCTTTGGTATAGGCTATACAACACTTTCACATGGACCTGTATGGAAAAAAATATTTAGCAAGAAATTGCGCGAAAGACTTAACGCACGAATTGAGCGTTAAATCTTTCGATTACAATCAATAAATATAAAGTCATTTATAAACCTGAAAATCAAATATATCAGATCGTTTATTACGTCTGTGTACGAGTGACCAGCATACAAAAAGTCCTCTTGAAAACATATTATGTCATATTAACCAGATTGTTTAATAAGCGCGACCCGTAGCATTATCCCTTAAAACGATTATTGAAGCGTCGAATAATGATAATGAATTTAAACTAATTAAAGACGCTTTAATAAAGATAATGCTTGGAATGCTACGATATCGGATATCGTGTTTTTCGGCTAGGATTTTCAAGATTCTGTTGGAGCTAGCCCGCGTTTAAAGATGCAGTCCTACTTTCTTTTGCGTATTTTTGTGTTTTTAGGAAATTGGTCATTTTGATTTGTATAGTCCCTCACCCAGCTAGCTCTATTACTCCCAAAAACGTTTGCAGCTTCATGCGGCTTGCATCTCGCGTCGTTCGTTGTCGTTTCGACGGCACAAAATACAAGCGTGGTCTTAATTCAATGACTCAAAAAAAATTGATTAGGTTTTTGTTCTATATTTAACTGTTTACTTAAAGTCCGTACAAAATAGGTCGGCGGTCCAGATCCGGTCCGCGGTCCACCATTTGGTGACTCCTGAGCAACACCATCTGTAACCTCGTCTCGTATTATTTGTCAGGTAGGTTAGCTTAAGTAATGTTTTTTAAATCTTTGACATACCAAACGTACGTAAGTACCCGTGCTATCTTGTTCGTTTTCACGGTTTAACTTAAGAACATATTTAAATGAATTTGTTTTCTAAGTGAAACTTATTCAATATAAAAAATACTGATGGAACACTACCTACAAAAAAAAATCGTAACATCGAAAGTACAAAAACTTAAAGATTAAACTACCACATCACTAAAACCTAAACCATCACTAAGACGATTTCTAGTGGCCATTGTTGTTTGGCAAATTTTGAAACACGACATGGCTGTATGGAATTAGTAAGTACTATCATGGCAGCATGGAATTTGTATAAAGAAATTAACTTTGAATACATGGAACTAGTATGAACTTTCCTATACTATTAAATGAGCATTCTCTATTTTAACCCGAGCAGAGATTTGTGTTTTTTTTTATCTCATCAAAGAGACTTCTTGCCTTCTATGTTCTATGTTATAGGGTTTGGTTTCCTTTAGATGGACCATTGTGCGTGGGTACTTCTTGCCTTTTTTATGCCTACTGTGTAAATAAATAAAATATGATACATTAACACAATATTTCATCAAATTATATATTTTTCACTACATATAAATCTTAATTTGCGTACGCAAATTATTATTTTGTTTATTCTATTTTTATATAGGCTGTTCAGCGGTTTTGCTTGTGTCTTTATTTACAACTGCGCGTTATCAGAAAAAATAAAACAAGCGCGCCGTAAATATTTGTTATTATGAAAAATACGTAATCTAAAGTATTGTCACCAACCGACGTACAAAAGTTTTTAAAAGAAGCTCCGATTGACAGTATCAGGCAACAAAGGTCAGTTGAACTTTATAAATCTAAATTTATCATCTCTATATTTACGCTATTCCAGCATAAGTTGTTAAAACAAGTTTGTTTTTTTCCCCGCAAGTTTGTTGAAAAACGTCGTATGAAACTTGTGTGCATTGATCATTACCCACTTAGCTAAACTATCGCACTCGCCTATGGCTCGCGCGCCAATGCCGCCTTGTGGGTAATGACCAATACAGCACACTCGTATCATAATGTACTATTTCAACCCGATAGTACATTCCGGTGGGATTATTTCCGACCTCCACGCGGGCGAAGCCGCGGGCGAAAGCTTGTTCTTATTATAACGATGTGCACTTAATTTGACTAAAGAAAAATAACACAAAAACCCGACACCGATGTTATCCTCAGATCAACTAAAAAGAAACAACAATTTTCCAAATTAAATCGTTGATTATGAGGAGAGTTGCTTCATAATTTATTCAACACGGTAAACAATGATGATTAGTACTTACCTACGTATAATGTAGCGTTTAACATAAGATGACATCACGCTCGTATTCTCTAAGGTTTAGGGAGAAGTGTACCAACAGGTAGACTATGCTTAGATTGTTTGGTCATTTTGGGAGGATGAATGAAGGGATTATTCCACTTTACCCCACCTAGCCGCCCCACTGCTGGAGCAAAGTGGAATGCCAAAAATTTTGGAGTGGAATCTGCAATAGTTCGTTTTAGTGGGACAGATTTGCACTAGTCTCTACAATTTGCTGAATTCTCCCCCGGGTTCCCCGGGTGAGGCTGCGGTGCCGGGAGACTGTGAGCCGAAGTTGGTGAGCGTTAAAACCATCTGCGACAATAAGCTCGCATGGGACCGCCGGAGACCCGCAGCGCCGGAGCCGTGACAGAAACAGGGTCTGTCGCAGCGAAACACGTTATAATCGTTAACACTAAAATAACAATTACCTAGAATCCAACCAAGTTTCGCATACCGCCGCAATACGATTTTTTTCTAAAAACAGAATTTGTTCCAAATCTCGTTTTTTGGGTAACGCTTTGTGAGTTTAATTGCCAAATGTTTATTTTAACTTTTAACATACTTATAAAAAGAGGAATAATCTTTAAGTATTATCTTATTTAGGAAACAAGATATTGCCCACTCCACGCTTTGAACAACAGATATAATTTTGACCTTGAAAGTATAATTTCTCAAAATAAAAATATATTTAATTTTATCTATTTAATAAGCCACCCAAATGTACTATCGTCTTCCGAAACCTCATTTTTATTATCGTTAAGTTACGGACCCACAACGAAGAGACAGAGGCAGCCAGTTGGATCGAAAGCGAGACATGGAGAATAGGATTTGAAGGAACATCGTTGCCCTCTTATAGGCGTCTCACATTCACGACCTTGTATGTAATTGATAGACATGAAAGTAGCTCATCCTCGAAAATGTCTAAATCGATATTTTTTATGAGTCCATATGACAAATCAACTTCAAAAGGCCGCTGGAACCTCCACCCTAATCCTTTAAAATGTTTGGAATTTACTAAGTTCTCAGCACTGTCGGCATTAATAAGTTCACTACTACATGTTTAAGTTCACTACTCAAAAGAAACCCTCATACAATTTATTTGCATCGTCCATAATATTATGGCCCAGAGCATTTAACTCTCAAGATAAGAGATCTCCGCTGGCTACTGATTTTTTTAATTATTGCACCTACTTGAACCGTCAATGTATAACCAAATAAAAGACCTTTTATAATTAATTATAATAATATATTTTAATTAATAGGTTGCACAGCTAACATTCCTGTTATAAATGTAACATTACAGGCGTGCAACAGGGATGGGTTGCCTTAATTACTTAACATTAATTCTGACATTCGACGTAATATTCTTTACTATGCAACAATGACACTCCTAATCCAATCAAGGTATTCGTAAACATTGCTGTAAACTCCAGGAACACCCTTTTCACCACATGGTGTTGGTCCAG
Source organism: Agrochola macilenta (assembly GCA_916701695.1). Lineage (NCBI taxonomy): Eukaryota > Metazoa > Arthropoda > Insecta > Lepidoptera > Noctuidae > Agrochola > Agrochola macilenta. The sequence continues at coordinate 3,467,974 of OU753576.1, forward strand.
AGCTGCCGATGCCAATGAGTTCAAATCTGCTTAGATTCTGGTACACTAAGGAGCCACCGGAGTCGCCCTTGCAAGTATCTTGGCCTTCTATACCACCTGCACAGAGTTGACGATTCCATAAAGAAACAGTGCGACCAGGTCCGTTGTAAAGTGGTTGGCATTTCTGTGAAATGTCACAGTTTTATGTTAGTTTTGTCAGTCATTTCAATCACTTACATCATGATATTACCAACTTCGTAAAGGAGGAATCATTGTAAACTGTATCTATCGGTAATTCTGCGACTAGCAGTGACATAAAAAAAAGATAAAGAAAAGCGACTATAAATTGATTTTTGTTTTGAGTGTCATTGTCTGTGATGAGATTCAACCCAATAATGACTGAGAAATCGGTATCTATACTTAAAAAAAACTCGTTTATAACCAACTATCATCCAACTCTCCTGTCGCAGGTGTGCTGGGAAAAAATGTAATGAGATATGAAGCAGTACCTATGTGATTTTTTGTGTGTATATAAATAAATAATAATAAAATTTTAGTTTAAAAAAAACTAAACAACACGCTTTTTACACGAACTTAAAATGACAAAATAATTAAATTGACTTGTACTAGTTTCGTTATAAGTACCAATCCAGCTTGTCACTTCTTTTATATCCAATGATTAAATCAAAAAGCGTGGGGCGCTCGGGTGTTTAAAGATTCCGTTACATAGATAGATAAAATTACGTTGAAAGATTTCGTTACATAGATAGATAGACAGATAGATAGATAGATAGATAGATACAGGTCAAGCTAATAAAAGGGTGTTAAATGTTTAAATTGATTAAGTATACATAGACATATACGTAAACACCCGAGCGCCCCACGCTTTTTGATTTAATCATTGGATATAAAAGAAGTGACAAGCTGGATTGGTACTTATATCGAAACTAGTACAAGTCAATTTAATTATTATGTCATTTTAAGTTCGTGTAAAAAGCGTGTTTTTTAGTTTTTTTTTAACTAAAATTTTATTCTTTACTTTTTAGTCTAGTATATTTTTCATTTAGTTATTAAGTCTAAAGTCAATGAAGTTATGAATTGACCGGTTTACTAGTTAAGTATCCACTAAAGAAATCCACTATCCACCTCCTGGCTCCATCATCAGACCCTCAACACCAAGTGCAATCTATTAGAGTCGTCAAACTGAATCATATGAGCTTAAACTCGAGGGGTTTACTAGTAGCCACTGAAGAATTCCACTATACACCTCCTGGCTCCATCATCAGATCCTCGCCACCAAATGCGACATATTGAAATCGTCAAACCGAGTCATATGAGTCCAAACTCGAAGGGTTTATTAGTAGCCACTAAACAGTTCCACCATCCACCTCCTGGCTCCATCATCAGACCCTCGACAACAAATTTCATCATATTGAACACGTCAAACCGAGTCATATGAGCCCAAACTCGAAGGGTTTACTAGTAGCCACTGAAACGTTCCACTATCCACCTCCTCGCTCCATCATCAGATCCTCGCCACCAAATGCGACATATTGAAATCGTTAAACCGAGTCATATGAGTCCAAACTCGAAGGGTTTATTAGTAGCCACTAAACAGTTCCACTATCCATCTCCTGGCTCCATCATCAGACCCTCGACACCAAGTGCAATATATTGGACTCGTCAAACCGAATCATATGAGCCCAAACTCGAGGGGTTTACTAGAAGTTGCTGAAGAGTTCCACTATCCACCTCCTGGCTCCATCATCAGATCAGCTCCAAGATACTAAATGATTGTATTGTCATCGGTCTTTGATACTTGTACAAATTTTCAAGTTAATCAAACGTCTTGAAGTTGGTGAAAATTACGTTGAAAGATTCCGTTACATAGATAGATAGATATAGATAGATACAGGTCAAGCTAATAAAAGGGTGTTAAAAAATATGTTTCTCCGTTTTTTGAAGTCGGTTAGAAATATATTAATTTTTAGTAACGACTTGGTTCGTTCTCAAAAAACAAATGAGATATGGTTACTTACTTTCTGGCTGACGAAGGACACGTTAACATCTAGTTTGACGTTACTGTATACTGACGATGTTTCCGTCAACCAACCAACGGCTTACATCGAGGAGTAAGGAGGCGTATTCTCTGGTCGCGTCAGGTCTTTGATTGGTAGGCAGACGGGGCGGATGAAATCTAAAAAGTTAGCATTAAAGTAGGTAATTAAAACGGCGAAGTACGATTTGGAAGTCGAATTTCCCATATCGAACAATAGTTGAACTAATAATGACTGACAACTCATCGATATGGACGATCAGACGATACAGTGCGTACAATATACCTTGTTCCGTGACGCGGTTAGTAGCACTATTCTGTCAGTCACCATTTTGAACTCTAATTGTATTGAAACTAAGCTTGACAAGCAATGTTGCCAACATGACGGTACAAGGTAGATACAAGTTATAGTGAACGGTCTGTATTGAATTCAAAAACATTGATCGACGTCAAATGAAAACAGTCGACGATCGGGATCAGCCTGAGCGGATGGACAAAGAGGTAACGTATTACCTGGTAACTGGGTTGTGGGAGGTCAGATAGGCAGTCGCTCCATATACAATACTAGTATTCAGCTGCATTCAGAGGCTGACCCCAACACTGTTGGGACAAAGCTGGGCAGACGATAATGTGACTCGCTACAAACCTGTGTACGGAGCTGTTTCTTTCAACCTGATCAAGCCAATGTCGTCTATCTTTGATTTTCCAGGATTATACTTCGGATGAGGTATGGTCCTCTCAATCGCGATCCTGGTTATTCCTTCAGTGCAGTCCTCACCGCCTCCTTCTGCCGTTACGCAATCCTTGCCTTCATTCGTAATATCGTAATCTCCGAGGCGAACTATATTCCTGGGAAATAAGTTTGAAAGGTTATTTAACTACTTTAAACAATCTTTTTATTCATTCCTTGGCAGACAACGCACAGCCGAAACGCAGTTATTAAGAAGTATGAAATGTTGCTCAAGAGACCATGAAACGCGAAGTAAAATACAGTTTATTTTTCGTGATTTCAGTTTTGATTCCATAGTAAAAGTTGTTCATAATGATGAGTATAATGACCTTGTAAGAGGCATTCGGTTATTGCACACCTTGTATAAAAAAGATTAATTTAATCCGATTATTCCATAAAGGAGTTAGATGAATTTATAGAAAGTAATTATTGCCGAAGGGAATCCCATCGTGCACATGGCTTGTTTCTTGAATTGAAATTTATCCTTATTATGCTACGCAGGAGTACAATACGGCTGATGAACTTTGCGCAAGAGGCTGCGAAGTAATATTTTTTAGGAACCATGGTGACATGAGCCCAGTGTAAGTGAGAGAACATGCGTGAAATGAGACAGTCCTCTGTGCAGGGCGTGCATGGAGGCTGAGGAAACCGTCGCGCACGTGCTTTTTGAATGCACAGGCGTCACCCAGATTAGAACACAGACCCTCGGGACATCCAGATCTTTCACAGATGTTCTGAACAGACCAGGAGATTTAATTAACTTCTGGAGGGAGGTGGGCTGGTTGGAATAACCACCAACGGCCGCTATGGCCCAGGCACAATGGTCCACTGAAGGACTAAGTGCGGAAACCAAACCCCATAACATAGAACATAGATAGAACATGCGTGAAATTTCAGAGAGCCTATGTTCAGACCTGGCGTATTGTATACCAGTTTGACCTGTTATTGCACGAAAAACCAGCAAAATCAAAGCCACGATACGTTCGTCACCATATGGGCCATTTTGATCTGCTTGTCGTAATGTAATACTAACTATTTGCATAGCCATCTTCTTTACATTATGTCGTAATAAAAAATGTGACAGAAACAAAAAATAAACAATGTGTGTATCATTTTGATATTTTTGTCAATGAATGAAATTAATACCGTTTTCTATATCTGCACATTGCCTTAGCTTCAAAAGATATTATGGTATCCTGCTGCCTGCACTCTAGACTGGATAAAAGAAACAATGTTGATAACTGACAATGGCATAATAGACTTGACTGTACAATGCGGGGTCAATTTATATTAGACAAGCTTCTGCACGCGACTTCATGCGCGAGCCTATAACGTTCCTCAAGAATTGGGCCATTCAATACGGAATAATTTTTCCAATCCGACCGGTAGTTCCGGAGATTACCCCCTACATACAAACTTACAAACAAACAAACAAAACAATTATACCTTTTTATAATTTAAACAATAAGTGTAGCCTAAAATGAAGTCGGGCCTAGAATCTTAGAATCATGAAATTCGGCAAGTAGCAAAGTCTCACAGCTCACAGCACAAGTAAAGGAAAAGTTCGAAAATCGTAAAATTGAGAACCGACCGTGACGTATATGTGGGAGTTGCGCGAGGAGGCGAAACGCCGGGGTGTAACTCCGCTGCCGCGAGAAATCACGGCACAGCGGACAGAGCTCCGGCGGGATCTCATGGCGGCATGGAGAGTGCGATTGTCGCAACCCAGCGCTGAGCACGCCACAATTGCGGCGGTAAGGCCCCTCTTTGAGGAGTGGCTAGAGAGGCGCCACGGCGTCCTCACCTTCCGCCTGACGCAGGTCCTCACCGGACACGGTTGTTTCGGGAGGTTCCTGTTCAGGATAAAGCGGGAGGAAACGCCCGGGTGTTACCATTGTGTGGATCGCCTGGAGGACACGGTGGAGCATACGGTGGAGGTCTGCCCGGCTTGGGCGGGGCACCGCCGTGTCCTCACGGAGGCGATCGGCAGCGGCGATCTCTCGCGTCCGGCCCTGGTTCAGGCCATGGTCCGGAGCGAGAGTGCATGGGAAGCCGTCACTGCCTTCTGCGAAGCAGTAATGCTCGCGAAGGAGGAGCCGGAGCGCGCGAGGGAAATGCAAGATGCGCGCCCTCGCGCCCCTAGTCGCCGCAGGAGACGCCCCGGGCGTCGGGAGTCGCGAGCCGACTTCCGGCCACCGTAGGCGCGGGCTTGCGGACGGTGGGCATTGGGTAGCTCGCCGTCCGATTAGGACCAGGCCCGGGTCGACGGCGCGTTGTGTTCCACGCGCGCCTCAAAGAGATGTCAGCACCAACTGACGGGGTCCGTAAGGGCCAATCCCTGCCAGGGTTGCGAGTTTGTCCGAAAGGGATATCGCGGCCCCGGCACACAGGCAACGGAAGGAACACGGGTGGGTTTTAGTCAGTAAAAGTCTGACACTCCCTCTCGCTCCGCCCAGAGCGGGAGGAGTCATTAGAAAAAAAATAAAAAAAAATAAAAAATAATCCGTGACGTATGCATATCGATGCATGGCGGAACATTTTTTCAAATCCAAAGTTTAGTTTGGGTTTGCTTGGGATACATTCATCCAACTACGGAACCCTTCATTGTGCGTAGTCCGACACGCACTTAGCCGGTTATTTACAATTCTGAGCCGTTTTACAGACGATATGAGGCTAAATCTTATTTTTTTACAAACAAATTTTCTGATGGTTTCCGATACTGCCGCCATTATTATTTGCTCGACAATTTATACAGAGTGGCGCAATAGAACGTGCATTTATTAAGTATAGGCTAAAAAAATAAATACAAAAGGTATAGTTGAAATAAAATATAGGATGATTAGGTAATTAAAAGTAGTTTATTTTTTAAAAATAACATCATCTAAATGACGGCCCTCTCGAAGACGGCACTCCTCTAAACGCGAACGCAGATTTGTGAAAACTCTTGTCAATAAATCTGGGGTGATAGCTGCCATTTCCCCACGGATATTTTCCTTTAGCTGACTGATGTTCCTCGGATTGTTCATGTAGACTTTATGTTTGAGGTATCCCTACCAAAAAAGGCAGGAGGCGTCAAGTCAGGGCTACGTGGGGGCCAAGGGATATCACCTCTTTTGGAAATTAGTCTTGCAGGAAACATCTGTCTCACAACCGCCATAGAGTCATTTGATGTGTGACAGGTCGCTCCGTCTTTTTGGAACCAAGTCCTCGTATTCGCTATTCTCGATCTCGCAAGTTCTGGAGTCAAATATCCCTCTAATACGCAATATGCACGTTCTATTGCGCCACCCTGTACATTCAGTCAAAAATTTATCGCGAATGGATGATTTGTTTATGGATCCAAATTATTTTTAATACGCTTTTATCAGCAAAGTCAAAGTCAAAGTATTTATTTCAATTAGGCACATAAAAGGCACTTATGAACGTCAAATTTACAAAAAAATAGAATTGATTCTAGTCGCCCCTTCCAAAAGGTAGTTTTCGTATGGAGAAGAATGGGCAAGAAACTCCACCGTTACTCTTTTAAAATGTTTTTACAATATTTTGTATACATTAATTATATAATTATATGTGAAGACGATGCATCTAGAATAAGATTACTATACCACGATAGGTAAAAAAAAAAAAAAAATGAAAAAAAATAAAGCAATTGCAGATAAATTAATTATGATAGATAGATACTGCTCACATATTTACAAACATTGCAAAATTATACGATATTCTTAACATTTTAACAAGTAATACTAATAAGTCAGTGTGTGAGTTCAAGAAATCACAGAATGTAAAATCAGAGTTATAAAAAATAACAAACTATATAATTAAATAAGCTACCAGTTTGATTTTGTCTAGACTCTAAATTGTCCTATGGAGTAGGACCAGCATGTTTCCAAGCATTCTTATCTTGGATATAATCCTCTAATTTGTAATATGCTTGTTTACAGAGTGTACTTTTAATATGAGTTTTAAATTTTCTTTCATTTAATTGTAATATATCACAAGGTATTTATAAACACCACAGCTCTAGATGCTACACAAGGGCTCAATCTAGACATCCTCAGGGCAGAGCTAAGCGTTTTTAAGGAGGACTTTTTGAAGACGGTGCGGACCGAATTCCAGTTGCTCCGTGATGATTTGTCCGAGTTACGATCCTCTCTAAACGCAACAAATGACAGGATGAGTAATCTGGAGGAGAGAGTGGCAGTGTTGGAAAAAAAAAACACTCAGCCCCGAGTATCGTCGGAGGTAACTGATTTGATATCACAACTGCGGAGTGACATTAACGACCGAGATCAGGAGCTGCTCGGTAATGATTTACAGATCTCTAACATACCCGAGACTAGTGGTGAAAATCCAGTCCACACGGCAATGTTGGTTGCGTCTAAGATTGGCGTCAAAATCGAGGCGCGCGACATAGTGAGCGCCGAGCGTGTGGGAGGCAGGCGCATCAACGCGACGCAGGCGACGGCGCCGGTGGAGACCCGCCCCCGCTTCCTCGTCGTGCGCCTCGCACGCCGCGACCTGCGAGACGAGCTACTGGAGGGTGCACGAGTGCGACGCGGGATGACTACTGCGGACCTGGATCTGCCAGGCCCTGCGAAGCGCTTCTACGTGAACGAGCGCCTTACGAAGGCAAGTCGGGAGTTATTTCGGAGCGCTCGTGAGGCTGGCAGTCGCCTCGGGTGGCAATTTGTATGGGCAAAACGAGGCCGTATTCTCGCCCGGTACAAACCCGGAGACGCCACTTGCCACATCCGCGGTGAGGCTGACTTGCAGCGCATTTTCGGATCGGCACTGGGTAACGGCGGAAATAGCGCACTTTAAAATTACCTTTTCGTTTGTTTTTAGTTGTTTTTGTACTGTCACGCTATTTTTTAAAGTAAGTTTGTTATTTGTAAGTGTCAGCATCTCACAAGTATTACGTTTGTGTTGCTACTACGTGTTATGTTTTGTATTGGTAGGTGTGTGTCTCGCGGCGCACCTCTGTCAACTATACGTAACCCAGTTTTATAACACTACACATATTTATCTACACCTATTTATTACAAAACTACCATCAAATATTACAACCCCATTATTTACAAAACTATTATGTACATACCGCAGCTTAAAACTTTTGTTTAATTATCATTTTATGTTTTTCATTATTAATATATTTCCAACTGAAACTACTGAATATGCACTGATAGTATTGATATTGTTAAATGACGAATTTATTTTATATTATTACAATGATGACTAAAGGAGAAAAGTTTCTTAAAGTTGGTTTCCTTAATGTCGGTTCATTGGGTACAGGTCATGATAACTTGATTGGTGCACTCGACAGGCATTGTTTTGACGTCATCGCCATTAACGAGACTTGGTTGCGACCGGGTGAGGAGGGGCGCGCTCCGGTGGTGCCAGGCTACCGTCTGCGCCACACGCCGCGGCCGGCGAGTTTGCGCTCGGGTCGTGGTGGGGGCGTCGGCTTTTATCTGCGGCGGGGTATGAGTGCACGTACTTGGACTGGTGCGATCGATCCAAGGTTCGAATCGGTCGAACAAATGTGGTTAACGATCTCATTGAACGGCAAAAGAATTGCTATAGGTACAGCCTATAGACCACCATGGCAAGACCTAGTCCTTTTCCTAGATGCCATAACGGATTCTATTAGTTCATTAGGGAATTGCGACCACTACATACTACTTGGCGACTTCAATGTTAATTTGCTAGACACGGACGGGAGAAAAACTAAAAATATTAACGAGTTCTTGAATTGCCTCAGTCTTTCACAGTTGGTCACAACTCCTACCCACTTTACAGCATCCAGTGAAACTCTCATCGATCTACTATGTACTGACCTGAGAGCAAGAAATACTGCGGTAGAACCTTTCGGTTCAATCAACGGTCATTCTATTGTGGTTGGTGAATTTCACATTAAGCGGGACAAGTTCAAACCATACTTGGTGAAATTTCGGCCTCTCATAAATGTGTGCACGGAAAGCTTTAATTTAGACTTATCACTTTTAAACTTTGGAACTATTTCGTGGCTTGACAACGTTAATGATATGGTGCATGTCTTTAACACCCATATAATCTCCCTGTTTGATGTCCACGCACCGATCAAGACGTGTACTGTAAAGGAAAAGTCGTATCCGTGGATTACAGATACAATAAAAGTTATGATGCGTTTACGTGACGACGCACTTAGTAGATATAGGAAAACGAAAGATGATTCAAAAAAAAAATATTACAAGGAGCTAAAACACTTAGTGATTAGCTCATTGTATAATGAAAAAGTTGCGTATTTTAAGCACAACATAAATAATAAAATTAAAAACCCAAAATTATTATGGAGAAATCTAAAATCAACCTTATCGCCCTACAAGCCCAGACAAGACCTACCGTCGCACTTTACAGATCCTGACCTAATTAATAATAACTTTTTAATTGTTCCCGGTAACCCCGTGGCAAGCATATCACTTATGAAATATTATGAAAATCATAGACATGGTGAAGAAATTTTTGCAATTACTCCAGTGGAAGAGAACGACATTTCTCGCGTTATCTCTAACCTTAAAAGTAACGCTGAAGGTTACGACAGAATTACCCTGGATATGATTAACATGACTCTGCCACACACGTTAAATGTTGTAACGGACATAATAAACCGCTCCATAGTGACGTCTACGTTCCCCGACCTATGGAAAATTGCCTCCGTGAGACCCTTGCCAAAAAATTCAAATCCATCTACTTTAAAAGACCTACGCCCTATAAGTATATTACCATGTCTATCCAAAGTATTGGAAAAGGTCGTTAGCCGCCAATTAACGTTTTTTTTGGAACAAAATAACGTTCTACCTGATTTACAATCTGGTTTCAGAAAACAGCGCAGTACATCTAGTGCTTTACTGGATGTTACGGATAATATATTATCTGCCCAAGATAGGGGAATGTGCACATTACTGGTTTTACTTGATTTTTCACGGGCATTTGACGCAATAAATATCCCGCTATTACTATCGAAGTTAAACTATTATGGTTTCGACCCCAGCGCTACGCAATGGTTTCGTAGTTATCTTAGTAATAGGGAGCAACTTGTTGACTTGCGTTTGGGTGACGGCACTACCCTTAGATCGACGCTTACATCTGTCGAGAGAGGAGTCCCGCAGGGCTCTATATTGGGCCCAATACTCTTTATTTTGTACTGTGCGGATGTTATAAAATGTCTCCAGAGATGCAAGTACCATATATACGCCGACGATGTCCAAGTTTATATATCCTTTAGGCCAGATGAGTACGATAGTGCCATTAAGGATCTTAACGATGATCTTCAAAGAATCGCCGCCTGGTCAGAGGAGAACTGCCTGTCATTAAATCCAACAAAAACAAAATATATGGTATTTGGCACAAGACAGCAGTTGGCTCGACTACCTGTTATATTTGACTTAAAACTTATGGGAGAGCCAATTGACCGAGTGTATGAAGCGCGGAATCTAGGTGTTATTATGGACAAAGATCTTCGTTTTGAGAAACATGTAGCGGACTCGGTCAAAAACTGTTTTTATCGCCTAAAGGTTCTATATAATATGAGGCCTTATTTATCCGAAAGACTACGAGAACAACTAGTGGAAACGCTGATTCTATCTAGGTTGAACTACGCTGACACGGTTTACGGCCCGCGATTATTAGCGCGCACAGACCGCCTCATCCAAAGGGTACAAAACGCTTGTGCTCGGTTCTGTTACAACATTCCTCGCAGAAGCCATGTTACACCTTTCCTTAACAAGCACTTTTCTTTGAAAATGAAGTCCAGACGCAAATTACACTTGGCTTGCCTTCTGTTCGGTGTAGTTAAATATCAGAAACCGGACTACCTATTCAACAAGCTAAGTTGGGTTACGAGTAGACGGGAATGCGGGAGACGGCAATGCTCGCAGCAGCTTTCGACTCAGTCTCAGGGAACAGCCGCTTTTAGAGGCAGCTTTCGTTATGCGGCTTCAAAAGTATGGAATAACCTGCCACCACCGATTAGGGTAATTAACACTATAGACGCTTTTAAACGACGCTTACGGCAGTACCTCATAGAAGCGCAACGGAAGCTGGATATGGTCACACTAAATGTCTCAATTATATGATGTATGTACCTACCCACTTGGGTATGTGTCAGTGTCTCTGTCGGTGAATGTTGCACGTAAATTTAAATAGGTGCTGTTATACTATACAGTTTTACTGCTGGGAATTACATATTCTTTATATTTATGTTTTTTTATTTTTATTTTTTTTATCTGACACAAATTTATTTTATTTCAGTATATTGCATACACGTTACAATTATAAAACTGATTTACATCCGTCACATCACACTCTCAGGTCCAGTTGAAAACCAGCGTCAGGCACTTATAGTTGTCTGGCATTTTTGCTGAACTGGGCCTTTTTGGCGCAGCCCTGAGGCACACTCCCCATAAAATTTCCTGCTTATATCGCACTTTACAATTTTATTTGATTTTATTTTTTTTTTATTTTTTTTATATTTTTATCTGCTTTGTATTATATTGTGTGCTTTAGTCTGTGCTAAATAAATGTATTTTCTTTCTTTCTTTCTTTCTTTCTTTTCTATTTTATTGTAACATTTAACACAGTACCCCATAAAAGATGTATGTACTTTAGATAATCTGTAAAATGGTTGATCTATTTTATCTTTATTTCTAGTATTAAAATTATGTCTATCACTTATTTTATTAAAAATATGAAGATTTTTTCTTACATACATAATATTTTCATATATGAATTGGCAAGGTACCGTCATAATATTAATCCTTTTAAATAGTTCCCTGAGAGATTCGCGACGATGTAGATTATAAATGGCTCTGACAGCTCTCTTTTGTAAAATAAATATGGATGCAATGTCAGCAGCCCGACCCCACAGTAAAATGCCATACGACATAATACTGTGGAAGTAACTAAAATAAACCAAACGCGCGGTTTCTACATCTGTTAACTGTCTTATCTTTCTAACAGCATAAGCGGCCGAGCTTAGGCGCCCCGCAAGAGATGTTATATGAGGTCCCCATTGTAATTTCTCGTCTAGCGTGATTCCTAGGAAAACCGTTTGATTAATAAATTCTAGTTTTTCTCCATTCAATATGATGTCACATTCGCTACTTCTAACATTAGGTAATTTAAATCTAATGCATTTGGTTTTTTTTTTATTTAGTACCAAATTATTTACCGTAAACCAATCTTGGACTTGAAAAATAGAGCTGTTAACGTCATCAAGATTTTGTGACCGTCGGTTTATTTTAAAGATCAACGATGAGTCATCTGCAAATAACACCATCTTCGGTTGATTTTGAAGTAATTGGGGTAAATCATTAATATAAACTAAAAAGAGGAATGGACCCTGTGGAACGCCTATTGCCATTTCAGACCCCAATGAGTTTACGCCGTTTACTTGAACTTTAACTTTTCTATCTTTCAGGTACGATCTTAGTAAATCAAGAGCTGTATTCCTAATCCCATAGTGCTCCAGTTTCAGCAGAAGTGTTTCATGGTCTACGCAATCGAACGCCTTCGAGAGGTCGCAAAAGATTCCAATGGCATCTTGTGCTTCTTCCCAGGCGTTAAAAATGTTCTTTATGAGGGTGACACCGGCGTCAGTGGTACAACGCCCTTTGGTGAAACAAACAGCTTGACCTGTATCTATCTATCTATCTATCTATGTAACGGAATCTTTCAACGTAATTTTCACCAACTTCAAGACGTTCGATTAACTTGAATATTTGCACACGTATCAAGAACCAATGACAATGCAATAATTTAGTATTTTGGTACTGATCTGATGATGGAGCTAGGAGGTGGATCCTGGAACTCTTCAGTGGCTGCTAGTAAACCGCTCGAGTTTGGGCTCTTATGACTCGGTTTGACTAGTTCAATACGTTGCAATTAGTGTCGAGGGTCGGATGATGGAGCTAGGAGGTGTATAGTCGAACTGTTTAGTGGCTAAAGTGTTAGGTGCCACCAGTACCGAGCGAAAAGACGTTTTCACGTCAAAATAAATAAATATTCATCTTACGGTGTGGCTTGATCCAATATTGATCCGGTGATGCATTGGGCAGCAGTGACAACATATTTGCCGCTAATTAAAGCGCCACCACAATACAGTCCTGTTGTTGCATCTTTCTTATTCATGTACTCTATTACCACCGCCCATGGAAACTCATCTATTGCAGTCGTCTCACCACCTGGAAGATAAGGTTAATGACTCTAAAAGATAAGGTTAATATAAGGTTAATGACTCTAAAAGATAAGGTTAATGACTCTAAAAGGTTGAAAACATAAAAAATAAACATAAAAGGGGCTGAAAAAACGGCTAATCCATACACCCTTTTCTCGACCCTTTTTATATTGAGATGTAGAAACAGTCACAGCGTAATGAGTGACAGAGAAGACGCTCTTCAAAGCCAAACTTTGTCTTAAAATCAATGTGGATAATTACCGCGTTTATTATTAGTATCTTGAAGAAGGCAAGGTCACAAAAACGTTGCAATCATCTAAGTAGAATCTAAAATCCTAATTAAACTAAAACCCTTGTTCACTAACACCAAGCGACACCTAAACTAATGCCTAAATACAGTCTGTTGGTTTTTCAACGCCCGGCTCAGCATATTAATGCTGTGTTCTTTTTTCACAAATCCATGTATGTACAACTATAACAAGTAAAATTATAAGTCGGTTATCGTCGCCTTAAGAGCATGTTTCAAGTCACCGCGACGCGACACGACTTGCGGAGCGAGGCACGGAAAGAGTGGTAACCCGCGAGTGTCGCTCGACGCAAGTCGCGTTACTCGAGGCCGTGAACTAAACCTTAGTGAAAACGGGCATAAAATATCGTATTATATCCTCAAAAAATGACACTGACCCCATCTCTTATTGTTGAAACCGGCCGAATCGCCACAGCATACTGAGCTAGGATCGGGTGGGAAAACAGGCATCGTCGTTTTACAACCGCAACAAACGGTACGCGGTTCTGGACTGTTGCATCTAAAAGAGACAATAATATACAGGGTAATTTAAAGTAGCTAGCGAAAGTAAAATCCGCAGACGCGTCTGAAGACGTGATGATATTTTTTTTTTGTACCGTGTATCGTGTACTGTAGTTACAAGAAATGTCAGTTTAAAAAAACAGTTTTTATTTGTTTACACTTCAGACACGTGATGGGTTTGGGTATTAATATCTAATCATTAAATGAAAAATCGTTTTTTTTTTTACAATAAAAAAAGATCTACTCATACTTCTAGTACACTAACACTGACTAAAGTGACAGTTGCCTCCTTTTAAAAAAAAAAAGACAAGTTATTTTTCATCTTTTAGTGTTTTTTTTTTTAAGACGGTTGTCGTTGTTTTGTAAAAAGTTTTTTTACAAAACGTATAAAGACTTTTACTAAAACGTTATGTAGAATTACAAAAAGAAAACGGTGGTTTCGAATTTTCGCTTTTTGCCACCGACTTCCGAAATTAAAGTTATTTTTCACTGTTTTAGTTTTTTTTTTTTTGTTTTGTAGTGTTTTTTTTGGAAGTCGGTTGTTTTTTTCTTTTTGTGGTTAGTGACACCAAGTTAGTCACTAACCACATGGAAAGAAGAAGACGAAACAAGTTTTAAATGTATAACTTGACCTGTGTACATTGCATGGACCCATAAGCACAATGTTTTGCGTGCGTTTCATTCTTTCATTGCGCTATTGATAAATAAAAGTATTACTCAATATAAGGTAGTTTGATGTACAGAATGCGTAGGTGACAGCTATGTGATGGGTATTTTTACACCCTGTACAGAATTTGTAGATTTCAGCCTGATAATGGGTGTTTGTAGATACGACTGATCCTGAACCGTTACATACCTTGAATTTCTCACAAAGTCTATGGTTTCTTGGGCCACGGGTGGCCTGAGCATATTCGCGATATGTGGACACGAGTTCAGACCTATACATGTACCGGGCCTGCCATCGGGAGTGTTACATGGCCTATTGAGACCGTATCGAGGTTCCGATTCTAAAAGTTTTGGACAGCACACCTGCAAGGAAAAAGGTGATTAATATTAAACTGTCAAACTAATGAGATGCAATTAATTATCTTTGGGGAATATTTAATTTATCCTCTAAGAAGTTATTAGTTTTTACTTTTTTGGCTTATTGGCCTTTAATACAAACGTTCTTCTGAGATCTATGCAACGACGCCGACGTAGGAATTGGAAGTTTATGGTGAATCCGCAGCTGTAGCCGCGAAATTCGAATTTCCTTCTTTTTTTTTTTGCAATTTGAAAGTGTGTGTTGGATTTTATCTTGATCAAAATATGGTTCGCGACTATAACAGATATGTACTCATTTACAGAATTATAATCGTTAGAATCAATAATACGAGTAGGTACATCTCTCCAATTTTGATTTGTATTTAAGAACTTTTGCAGAGATTTGTTCTCGGAACAAATCTAACTTGACACTGACTTGCGAATTGCAAAAAAAACGTAAGAAAAATTGAATTTCGCGGGCAT
This sequence comes from Agrochola macilenta, assembly GCA_916701695.1. Taxonomy (NCBI): domain Eukaryota; kingdom Metazoa; phylum Arthropoda; class Insecta; order Lepidoptera; family Noctuidae; genus Agrochola; species Agrochola macilenta. The sequence goes on from OU753576.1 coordinate 3,483,266, forward strand.
GATCCACCTTAAAATGTTAGCTCTCGATGCTCGCACACACGTCGTCAAAAACCAGAAATATTTTTTGTTAGATCTCATGCTTTTTTAAATTATAATATATTCAGTGGTTAATACTTCTTATACGAAATTAACTAACAAACTAAAACATGGCGTCGAAACATTCCTCTGCATCGCTGTCTACTGGTAATGTACCCAAGAGATTGGCGGCATTGCCACGTTATATGACAATGCTTAAATAGCCTCTGGCTAAGGTAAAAACCAGCCCTAGCGTCACGGGAAGTGACAACCAGCCGTTTGGAGATTTCGTTCCAAACGACACAACACACGACACGAACAAACCATAAGCACTCGAACTCCACGGTCCGAGGGTTTCAACCTCAAACGGCTCGCAAATATAATTACCGATAAGGTTATTATACTTTCGCCGCTTGTGTTTTTCCGCAGCAGCAGCAGCAGCGCCAATGCAGCAGGCCGAACCAGGAAGACACACGTTGCGTCCCATATTAAAGGCCTACCCAATTTCCATGGGAATAAAGCAGGGTTGATATGATTTAAATCACTTGATTTAAATCAGTGATTTAAATCGCGATTAAAATCAAGTGTTTTTTTATAAAAATCAGTGATTTAAATCAATATTTTTTTACTTCAACCAAATCAGCCAAAATGTGTCAAGGGACTCCCCCGACATAAACTACGGCGCGCATACACCTGTCCAATGCTGTTTAACTACACCGTTCGGAGGTTCTCCGAAATTTAAACCCATGACTGAATCCGTCCGTTTAGTCTTTGGCGCGGTCATTCGTGATTGATTAATGAAAGTGAATACAACAAGATGTCTGGAAGGAAAAAAGATGCTGTATGGGTTTATTTCGATGAAAAAAGTCCACTAGCGGCAAGTTTAACAAAGCGGTGTGTAAAGTTATAAGAAGGAATTAATGGGCTCAGTAGCGAGAATTAAAAAAACATTTAGAGACATGTGTGACAGAAATAATCAAAAAAATTCGATTTAAATCCAATTAATCCGATTTAAATCAAATAAATCCGATTATTTAGATTTTTTTATAAAAATCATGATTTTTATCAACCCTGGAATAAAGGCCGGTCTCTTGCCATCGTCGCGTGCCAATTTATTGGATGGTTCTAGTACAGAAGGAACGCCGACGATGACATGACCTCGTCGGATGATGCCATTTTAATGTTCGGAATCTCTTGGACCTAGGTTGTAAATGGCTCGAATAGCCCTTTTCTGTACAACAAAGATAGTATTAATGTCCGTACGGGTTCCCCAGAGAAGAGTCCCATATGACATAAGAAAACAACTAAAATAACAACAAAATAACTAAAATAAACAATTCTGGCCATCGAGATATAAGTACTAACGTACTAGAGAAGCTACGTCAAATAACTGAATTGTCCTATTCTTCGTAATTTGAATCTTTAGTTCGCTGCAGCGCTAAAATAATAACAATTCGTCTAAACCGTAACTAATTTACCACAGCGCTAGATTTGCTGCGGAAGTGTATTTATTCTCGGCAAAAAGGTCTTAAGCGCCATGTAAATCACGGCACTTACGCGTTTTCTTACGACGGTGCGCCCCGATCGCCGCAGCTGAACGAGACAAAGTAGATTCTCTAGTACGTTAGTACTCGATGATTCTGGCTGTATTTACTCGTTATCTGTCTTTTTTTTTAACAGTGAAGGCGGCTGAACTCAACCTTTTTGACATTTTTTTCTATGTGGGCCCCATTGTAATTTACCGTCAATAGTGATTCCAAGAAAAACTGTCGACTCAACAGGGTCCAACTCTATTCCATTAACTTGAACATTAGTAGATAGCTGCCTGACAATTGGCGTTGAAAATTTAATGAGTTCAGTCTTTTTTCGTTTAGGAGAGGTTTATTTGCTTTAAATCAATGCACAACTTTAGAGAGTGCATCGTTAACTTGTTCAAAATTGACTAACTGACGTAAAAATGAGGGAGGTGACATCTGCGAATAATACGATCTTGTGATTATCCTTTATGTGGTAAGGCAAGTCATTTATATAACCGCAGAACCAGCAGGTATCTTTTCATTAACATCGACCCTCTGAATTCTATAATAATAATATTGTTCAGATATGAAGTCAGAAGGTCGAGAGCGTTGTCTATCATACTATAGTGGTACAGTTTCCTGATGAGATCATTATGAACGCCATCGAAGTCCCTTGGACAAGTCGCAGAAAATTCCAAGAGCATCTTGCGACTCCTCCTAGGCCTCGAAAATGCTCTTCAGTAATTTTCATGATACAATTCAAATAACCTATGCAGGCACTTTTGTAAATACCTGGTGTTGCCTAATCACTAAATATAACACGGTGAGAAACATGCAATTTTTGTTGTTTGTTTTGATTTATTGTGCTACTCAGAACATTCCAAGTAAGGACATATGTACTATGGAAAAAAAGGTTACATACAAAATGTTTCGTAAAAACTTAGTAGAACTAATATTTTACTCAAATTCATCCCATATTGTAAAGTTTATCCTAAGAGTTAGCAACATCGCAAATAGATGTCAAATATTTCGCTGTTTTGATTAATTTGGCAATATTACTGTATGGAAATATGAAATGTGGCTAACTAGCGAATTAATCAAAACAGGTAAATATTTGACAGCTATTTGCGACGTAGCCCACTTTCAGAATAAAACGGTCTTTTGAAAAAAAAAAACTCATTTTACCCTACCTACATTTTCACTAACGAAACATTTTTTAAACACACAAAAACCAGGGGCATGGTGGTCAATGATGATGATATCAAAAGCTACTTACTTTCCACACACCTTCTTGACTTCCACAAAGTGATTTCCTCAGCAGCATCAAATCTCCGTCTGTTTTCTTCGGCTTGTTGACCAACGTCAGTATGGGTTCGCATTGGGAGACTTGTATGCACTCGCCACTTACACCATCTGGTGTAAAGCATGATGAAGACTCTGTAATCATAACATCACGTCTATAATTCCCGAAAGGTTCGGCAGAGACGTATTAGTACACCCACATTTAGCCGGCAACCGGACACAAATCCAGGCTGTTTTAAAAAACGCTATATCACTTTGCATGATCTGAGAATTGAGTCCAGGACCTTAGTTCAGCAATCACACTAACGACCATTACAACAACAAGGCAGTCAGACTCGACAATCATTTTCGAAATCACTAGATCCTATAACTCCATCAACAAAATGTTAATAAGGTTAACGTGTTTACATACAACCTATACCCATAACGCCCACAGACGAGATTAGCCCTTATTTTAGAGTAGAAATAGAGATTTATACCGCGTGTCAAGTGTCGCCTTTTCAGAGACAGCGGGGCTTGACGGAAGTGGCGTGCTGTCTCCCATTCGGTGCCACGGGATTTTAGCGGTTGATAACATGTATCTAAACAGTTTCCTTAAGTATATTCGTCTCCCCCGCAGAATAAACGAGTAACTGTAAAAAGTCAATTTTACAGGAAAAAATAAAAAACTAAATTGATCCATAACTTTATGACTACACCGAATAGAAGTTATTTTTTTATGTCGTTTAATGTTTTTTTTTTTTTGTAGAAAGTCTAATTATTCAATCTGCTTAGCCTTTCCCAACTATATTGGGGTCGGCTTTCAGTCTAACCGGATGCAGCTGAATACCGTATTTTACATGGACCGACTGCCTATCTGACCCTTATACCCTTTGGTAAGACTGGTTGTCAGACTTTCGGCCTTCTGACTACCCGTAACGACTGTCCAAGATCCACGAATGACAGCCGGGACCAACAGCTAAACGCGCTTTCCGAGGCACGGAGGAGTCGCGGTATGTTAAGATGGTCACCCATCCACAGACCAACCCCGACAACCGTAGCTTAACCTGATGGATCGAACCATGCTGCTGTTATTACTTAGCCACGAGCTCCTAAATGTAATTAAAAGAAAGTCTAATTAATATGAACTCAAACTCAAAGCATTTATTTCAATTAAACCATTTACAGGCACTTTTGAATTGTCAAGGAATCGGTCAGTCAGAAATATGAAGCTAGTTGCCCATTCCAAAGCGTAGTAGGTACCTATGGAGAAGAACGGGCAAGAAACTCCACGGACACTCTTTTAAATAAATTGTTACAAAATATCGGTTACATCTTTCCATGTTGAAATTAAACATGTGAGAACAATGTAGAAAGACGAGCACGTTAAAAGCGTCCGTAATAAAAAGATAAAAACAATTCAAAAATTAAAATAAATTTTAATAAGCCATGGCAGCTAAGAGACGACCAGTCCCTACTGACGGCGCCCGTTCACGAACATGACACATGGATTTGATACACGTCTATTTATCTTAAAAATGAGGGAAGTTTCGTCAGCAAATAATAATAATAATATATGTTTTTTTAATAAATGGGGTAGATCATTAATATATACTAAAAAGGGGAAAGGACCCAATATCGAGCCTTGTGGAACACCTATTTTTATTTTTAGACCGAGTGAATTGATCCTATTAATTTGTACTTGCTGTTTATCATTTAAATAAGATTTTATTAAACTGAGCGCAAGTTTACCGAGTCCGTAATGCTCAAGTTTCAATAGTAAGGTTTCATGATTTACGCAGTCAAATGCCTTAGAGAGGTTTCAAAAGATTCCTATGGCATCTTGGGCCTCTTCCCACACTGTAAATATGCGTTTTAATAAGGTCACACCGGCGTCGGTCATCCAACGTCCTTTGGTGAAACCATATTGCTGATCGTGTAAGATTTGGTTAGTATTAAAATGATTAAGCATTTGATTGAGCATTACCGTTTCGAACATTGTGTTGAATACCGACAGCACGGATACTGGTCTATAATTTTTCTGGTCCCCAGATTTAAAAAGTGGTATAACCTTACTGTATTTCATTAAATCCGGAAAGACTCCTTGGTCCACACACAAATTAAATATTAAAGCTAAATATGGTGCTATAGTTTCGACTATGGATACACACTTTGATAGATAATCCCCATTGATCTTCGGTCAATTTGATTTTAATTTGCCGAAAAGCTTTTATAACTATCATAGGGTTTATATGTTTAAATTGAAAAATTCAACCGGGCAGCCTGGAACATTCGCTCTTAATAAATAAATTGAGACATCGGGTGAAGAATTTAAAGCTTCCGTCGTTTTAGATGGAATATGAGTAAAGAAACGTACACATTCTTGAGCTGCTTCTAAGTTAGAGCTTATGGCACCACGTGAAGTCTCCAATGTGTACTCAGTGTTTCGATTTGTTTTCCTATTCGTTTCATTATTTATGTTTGGTGATTTGATCTTGTTGCTAATGAACAGGGCTTTAGCTATCTACAGGTATTTAAAAAAAAATAAAAAAAAATATGTGATTAAGTTTTTGTTCTGGATAATATGTATATCATTAACGTTGGAATTATAACATTATGTTACGGTATATCGGTAGGAATATAACTATAAATGAATAAAGCAATAAAAAGCCGTAAAAAAAGAAATCATTACTATAATAATTTTAGATAGTCAAACATTTCTAACACTTAATAATTAATCAGCCTTCAGAAAACACTATACCTAAGGCTTTCTTTATCTGTCTACCTTATTAATCAGTTCAACTAGTTATTGTGCATGCACATCTTAATTATGACAAAACGAACAACTTTACCAATTAAGGTAATATTAAATCTATTAAAACATAATATGATACGTAAGGGATTCGGTCGTAGGACTTGATGAGCTCGGACACTCCTTTGTGCTCCACCAAAGTTTTTTACTGATTAGTGAAACGTGTACACCACATGTTGCAAGTTCTAGCTACAAGCCGGGCATCGAAATCGAAGTGTTTTTTGTTTTGCTGTGGTTGTGACTTCATGTCGCCAAAAATACATTAAAACAGTACAATAGTGAGTGGAATAAGCGTTCCTGATCTCAGGCGAGCGGTTCAGTGCATAAATACGAGGGTATACCTGCCGCAGCGAATCTGGTGAGGTCTTTCCATCTTTCAGGGATCGCTGAAGAGGTCCACCTAAAGTCATGAGTGGATCTCATTATAAATTTTATAAACTGTAAGTATTTAAAATTTGTTCAACTATAATACGTGAGTGATTATTTGTGTAGTGCAGTGTTTCAAAATGTTTTGTTTTTGCGAGAGCGCGTCCTTTTTTTAGACATTTGGAGTGAGTCAAGGGTCGCAGGTAGTTAGTTGTTGACCAACAAAGCATTCCTTTTAGATATTATTGCTCTTGACTCTGACATTGGATTTTAAACCCTTCGAACTTAACTTAACTTCGAAGCCAAGTGTAGTTTTGTGTTTATTTGGGTGGTAAAGTTAATTGTGTGAAGAAATGTTTTAGTTTATCTAAGAAAATATGTGTGAAGTTGAAGACGGTTGAAGACCACGACAAGATTAAGAAGGCTGCTAGTGAGAGTTATAAGAAACCTGAAACGGATAGTAACCAGATGAAGACAATGGAAACAGCAACGTGTAACACAGCATAGCAGTGTCATAAAAAGAGAAAAACAGTCGAGAAAGCAGCGTAACCCCGTCTCAAAATTTACCGGTGCTGATCGACTCGAACCAATATAACGACGGCGTCGCAAAAGATGCCCATCCATAGATAATTAACACCCGTCTCTCCACTATTCCAATGCTTACTCTAGGATGCATATCCGGTGTGGCTCTCAAATCCTTCCTTATCCTAAGGGCACGTAATCCTTACCATTACCCGCGCCCCCCGGTCTACTCCTAGATATGCAATGGCCTTTGAAGTCCCATGAAACATTAGGTTTCATGGGCTAGTGCAAATCTTGGGGTTCATTCGATTTATCGAGTCTGGTTAAACCACGCTGGGATCGGTGCATTTCATTCATTCATTCATAAAACATAACATGATACGTAAGTGAATAGATAAGCTTTTCTTGTGTTCTTTAACTTTTTATTCTTCCCATCCTGCCAATCGTTTGTATTGCGTTTTCTTATTCTTGTAAGTCTTTTAAATGTTTCATTGGAATTCAGTTATGTTGTTTTTATTGAGTATCCGCATAATTAAATTGTCTGAACCACCAGTAGTAGTAGGTGGTTCAAAATTAACGGCATTACATGCACCAAAATCGTGGACAGCTCGTAACGTCGATATTTCTTGTGTATCTAAGTAAGTAAATCATTTATCTTACGAGTAACTTGCTCTTCTGGTCCACATGACATTATCAACATCCTGTTTGTTCGTGGGTTTATGTTGCGATAACATCGTTTTCATTGTTGCACTTGTTAAAAATTATATCACAATATATCGAATACCTATCGTACTATTAAGTTCTTGAAGTTTTCTGCGATGGCACGTTGCGGAATTATAGTATTAAAATCTGTACCAGAACAAACACGCAATGGACAAATGTCTCAGTTGCATCTGATAAGTATGGTAATATACGAGTACTTCACACAATGTAAGGCTTTAATTATGGTACGCATATAATACCTACTTATTTAATGCAGATTTTTTGATTTTGGTTTTAAATAAAGAATAAAGTAATAACTTTTCGTAACTTTTACGAACTTACGAAAAGTAGTACTTGTTATAAAAATCTGGTAAAAATTGAGGTGATGTATTTTTTTCATTACGAATATGGAATAAAATCAAAACCGGCGCAATAGCACTTACGCGTTTATTCTGCGGGGGCGGCGATATAATGAACGTTAATAAAAATAAAACCAGTCTTACGTCCATACACAAGCCCCACACACACAGTAACAACAGTAACCGGTATTAAATACATTTTGTGAGAAGTAGAATAAGTTACACTTAAACTTGCACTGAACCCGTCAGTCAGCTCTATGTCAGATGAGCTCGATCTAACGGTCAGAGACCGACTGGCAGCTCCCATTGTCAAATAAAACAAGGTCTGGCATGATGTGACACATGCTTACTTCCAGTTGCCACTTTATAGCAGCAAAACACGAATTAAGGAAAGATTTACAGTCACCATTCTGTAAAAAAATATGTACAAAGCATTTAAATTGTCGTTTCGTTTGTCTTATCAAACGAAACAATTCAATTTAAACATAAACCAACGTAATTATTAATTAAAACTTCATTGTTTTATCGGATTCGCACAGGTAATAAAGGTGGTTGGGGAGTTATTGTTACAAACTTGTGGTAACACAGATGTGATGAGACTTGTATCACTGTGTCTCGAAATGCCTGGCGAAGTATATTATTATGCCATGGAAGCTTCTAGAGATTTTTACTGAAAATGTATTGTTTGTGTGAGGGAGTGTTTGTTATGAGGAAACATTTTGTGAACCGGTATCTATTCCATGCTAATCATTTTCAAAGTGAATCATTTTTGTCCAGACAAGGACAAATATGTAGGTATTAAGCAAAATTTCAACTAGTTTTTCGAAATGTGATACTATTTCCAAAAGTAGGTAGCTACATATGTTGTTGTTTGTGTGAGTTTTACTTAACGTACAAAATGTAGGCAAGTAACATAATTACATTAATGTCTGCTCTTGACAGTACCTACGTGACGAGGTAAATAATTTATGCTTAAAATGAATCAAAGTCGTGTTTGTTCTAATTACCATTGACGCAATAGCTAGTCATCATCTGCAATAGCTATCAAATACCTATAAGAATACATTTCATAGATGGATATATACTCGTACATCTTACACTTACCCATTTAATACTAAATTATTAGCAGTGAGCCAATTTTGGACCTACAGTAGGGCAAAATTTACGTCGTCAAAATTTGTAGCACGTCCATCTACCTTAAAAATTAAGGAAGTAACGTCAGCAAATAACACCATTTCTGGTATTTTTTTTTATAAATGGAGTAAATCACTGATAAACCCAAAAAAGAGGAATGGACCCAATATCGAGCCTTGTGGCACACCCATTTTTACTTTTAAACCTAGTGAATTGATACCGTTTATTTGGACTTGCTGTTGTTTATCATTTAAATATTACAATATCAAAAGCTAATAGCCTAGATATTTGACTTCTGAAACTAATGGGCAGATACTGTGTGTTATTGGTGTCAAAAAATATAACTTGTCACTATGGTGACTAACTAAGAAATGCATGTAATTATTTAGCACGTGAATGTAGTTGTTTTGCCTATTTGACAAATGCTCTAAATATGGAAAAGCACACAAAATTATTTTCTTACAATTTAACTTCAATAGTTCGGTGACACAATCAGTAATATCATCTTTTTTAACATTAAAACTATTACCGGTACATTATAGGTACAGTAATAATAATAATTAGGATCATATTCCTTCCTAGTTAATGAAGACATTATTTGTTTGTAGAAATTCTGAGGTATACAATAGTTTTGAGAAGAATGGATCAGGTTGTTGCTAAGTAGATGTATGACCAAATAAAAGACCTTTTATAATTAATTATCATAATATATTTTAAATTAATAGGTTGCACACCAAAAATTGCTGTTATAAATGTAACATTACAGGCGTGCAACAGGTGACGCAATTGGGATGGGTTGCCTTAATTACTTAACATTAATTCTGACATTCGACGTAATATTCTTTACTATGCAACAATGACACTCCTAATCCAATCAAGGTATTCGTAAACATTGCTGTAAACTCCAGGAACACCCTTTTCACCACATTGTGATGGTCCAAAGCTGACGATGCCAATGAGTTCAAATCTGCTTTGATTCTCGTACACTAAGGGGCCACCGGAGTCGCCCTTGCAAGTATCTTGGCCTTCTATACCACCTGCACAGAGTTGACGATTCCATAAAGAAATAGTGCGACCAGGTTGGTTGTATACTGGTTGGCAATTCTGTGAAAAGATAAAGTTTTATGTTAGTTTTGTCAGTCATTTCAATCACTTACATCATGATATTACCAACTTCATAAAAGAGGAATCATTGCACGTATATATCGGTACTTCTGCGACTAGCAATGACATACAAAATGACAAAGAAAAGCGACTATAAATTTAAAAAATATTTTTGCTTTGGAAGTCATTCTCGGTGATGAGTAATCACTGAGAAAACGTTGAAATCGCGAAAAAAATTATTCTGCTGTTCCTTACATTTATGCTCGCATATCTCGTCGAAATATAGGGAACAACTGATTTTTTTTTCGCGATTTGTGCTTTGCTCCCATAGTGACAGTTGTTCATAATAATGAGTACAATGACCCCTTAATACTCTTAGGGTAAACAAAAACTAAGCTTGTACAAAAAAAACATGCGGTGCCAATAGAAGTGAAAACTAAGTAACTTGTGAATTGTATCGTCGAGCTATTAGATTATTATTTTTCAATTCTTATTGGTTTGTAAAGAAGTGTTAATGACCAATTTAAACTTTAATCCTTGATCATAAACACTTCTTTATAAACCAAAAATAGTAACATATAACCAATAAGTACACATGTATACGTAGTATACATATAGCTCATGGAAAGCGTTCGGTGATGATGACGCGAGTTCCATGATTTTTGTTCACTCAAAAAGTGCTCAACGAGCATAAAGAAGTTTTCACTTCAAAAACTTGTCGGATGAATACCATAACCAACTCTCATCCAATTCTCTTGTCGCAGGTCTGCTGGAAGAAATTTGTAATGAAATAAGAAGCAGTACCTTTGCGATATTCTATCTTTATGTTAGTATTAGTTAAGTGTTTTTGTGTGTACATAAATTAAAAAATAAAGCTTCTCCGTTATTTTAAGTCGGTTAGAGAAATATATTAAGTAATTTATAGCAATGATTTATAGAAATGATTAAATTAAATAAATAAATTATTAAAATGATTTATAGAAATAATTACTTTTGGTTCATTCTTAAAAAAACAAATGAGATGTGGTTACTTACTCCCTGGCTGACGAAGGGCACGTTAACATCTAGTTTGACGTTACTGTGTGCGGGTGATGTTTCCGTCGCACCCCAACCGACGGCATACATCGAGAAGTAAGGAGGCGTATTCTCTGGTCGCGTCAGGTCTTTGGTTGGTAGGCAGACGGGGCGGATGAAATCTAAAAAGTTAACAATAAAATAGGTATTTAAACAGCGAAGTACGATTTGGAAGTCGATATGGAATATCGAACAATAGTTGACCAAACAACGACTGACAACTCATCGATATGGACGATCGTAACTTTAGTGCGTTCATTATAACTTGTTCCATGACGCGATTAGTAGCACTGTTCTGTCAGTCACCATTTTGAACTCTATTTGTATTGAAACTAAGCTTGATGCCAACATGGCGGCAAGGTACAAGTCATAATGAACGGTCTGTATTGAATTCAAAAACATCGACGTCAAATGAAAACAGTCGACGATCGGGATCAGCCTGAGCGGATGGACAAAGAGGTAACGTATTACCTGGTAACTGGGTAGTGGAGGTCAGATAGGCAGTCGCTCCATATACAATACTAGTATTCAGCTGCATTCAGAGGCTGACCCCAACACCGTTGGGAAAAAGCTGGGCAAACGATGATGAGACTCGCTACAAACCTGTGTACGGAGCTGTTTCTTTCAACCTGATCAAGCCAATGTCGTCTCTCTTTGATTTTCCTTGAATATACTTCGGATGAGGTATGGTCCTATCAATTGCGATCCTAGTTACTCCATCAGTGCAGTCCTCACCACCTCCTGCTGCCTTTACGCAATCCACGCCTTCATGCGTAATATCGTATTCTCCGAGGCGAACGTTAATCCTGGAAAAATAAGTTTAAAAGTTTATTTATCTACTTTTTAAACAATATTTTTGTTCATTCATTGGCAGACAAAGTCTAAACGCTGTTATTAAGAAGTATGAATTGTTGCTCAAGAGACCTGAAATCGCTAAAGAAAATATAGCTGGTCGCTACATGGCTAAGCGTATGCTGACACGCAGGTGCACGCAGATCAGATTTTGTAATGCATGCACGTACTGACAGCTGCGTACGCTGCGGCGCAGGCACGTGCGACGCACACATGTGTCTGTCCTGCTCTGCGTCTCGTTGTATCTATCTATCTATTATTAATATTCTAGTTCGCTAGTTAGCCACATTACTTATTTCTATTCAGTAATATCCATATTGCTTTAAGAATCAAAACAGGTCAATATCGACAGTTATTTGCGACGTTGCCAACTTTTAGGATAAACCCTCATAATCATAAATAAAAAACAAAGTAACATATAAATTTAAAGAAGGAAGTCCTGTACGAGGCCAAAAGGCTACTATCTCAGCATGAGGCTGCGATATAAAAATAAAAAATAAATGTCGCGTACTCGTATTCTGATAGAGCCCGCAGTGATGTAACGGACAGATAGATACAGAATGAAGATGAAGTTCGTAATTATTGCTGATGGGAATCCCATCGTGCACATGGCTTGTTTATGCATTGAAATTTATCCTTATTATACATACAGCTCGTAGGTACAAAACGGCCGATGAATCATGGCCTGTCCGAACTTTCTGCAAGAGGCGGCGCAGTAATTTTTTTTAGGAACCATGGTTACATGAGCCGCGTGTAAGTGTCTCTCACTTACACTCGGCTCATGTCATGAGCACCACATGCGCGTGTAATGCGCGAAAGTTGAGAGAGGCTATTCAGACCGGCCCTGAGTATAGACAATGGACTTCTTACAAGTTTTCCTGTAATCTATAAGTAAAGAACTATTTTCTGTATTTTTTTCAAAATTTTAGGCTCATTAGCTTCGGAGATAATGGGGCGGGGAATGCTCAATACTCGTAAATTTTCTTAAATATAAAAGTATTTATTATAAAATTATTTAAAAAAAATGAGATCCTAAAAACAAGCCCTTTTATTTGATATGTCGCACGCTTAGAGTATATATATACTCTAAGGTCGCACGGCACAGTTAGCAAAACTTCTTTTTTAATTTGGAGTTAGAGAACCTATCGTAACGAATATCGATGCATGGGGCAACATTTTTTCAACTACAAAGTTAAGTTTGTTTTTGGGATAAAGTCATCCCAACTACGGAACCCTTCATTGTGCTTGGTCTGACTCACACTTAGCCGGTTATTTACAATTCTGAGCCGTTTTACAGACGTTAGGAGGCTAAATCTAATTTTTTTACTTAGGTATTTGTAACAAATTTTCTGATGGTTTCCGATACTGCCGCCATTATTATTTGCTCGACACTTTAATATGTAGGCTAATTGCTTTACTTTGATAAAAGATTTATTCGCTTTTTTCATTTCTGACCATATTTACGGCCGATATGATCGGAATCTGAAATTATTTTGCTATTGTCATTTTCTTATGCATTTCTAACCCTATTTTGGCTAATATTTCTCTTATTTCTTCAGGTCCTAGTAATGCTTTGTCAAATCTTGACAACGACACCAGAATCACCGTCCTAGCTAAACACGTTTTTGTGCTATACGAATTAGAATTTCGACACTTAATGAAAAATGACACAGCAACTCTCTATTTATGATACTTATAGTGTATTAGTTTATGTGATATATCTTTCTACTTGGAATGTGACGTGTTAATTATATCCTGCCTCAAAATTGGTGCAAATATGACCTATCTTTTGAATGGTCAACCATTACTCCAGCATTAAAAGTGTTAGGTACACACGGCTACACATCAAGCTATACATTTCCAGTATAAGCTGACCTCGCATTGTACGGAAATCCTATACAATGCGAGATCAGCGTAAACTGGAAATGTATAGCTTGAGGTGTAGCCGTGTGTACCACCGGTACCGAGCAAAAAGACGTTTTTACGTCAAAATAAATAAATATTCATCTTACGGTGTGGCTTGTTCTAATAGTGATCCGCTGATGCAATGGGCAGCAGTGAGAACATATTTGCCGCTAATTAAAGCGCCACCACAATACAGTCCTGTTGTTGCATATTTCTTACTCCTGTACTCTATTATGACCGCCCATGGATACTCATCTATTGAGGTCACGTTACCACCTGGAAGATAAGGTTATGACTCTACAAGGTGTTATTGAAAACATAAAACATAAACGGAAAAGAGGTCGAAAAAAAAACAGCAGATCCATACAGTTCTGTTGACAATTAACGATTTTTCTTTTTTTTTTTTTTTATAAGGTATGAAACAAAAGGTATTTTAATAAAACACGTAGGTATACTAAAGGACCAATAATTAAATTATCTATAATATGGTTCCAGAAAAATACGCTTCATAGATTTTGCGTGATTCCCAGTTTTTTTATCCAAGTTAGATATAACTTTACAAATTAATTTCACCATGTAATATAAACATAATCTAAAATATTCATAAGTTAAGTTATTAAGAAAATGCTCTAATTTAACATATTTTTTTCCCAAATCATTAACACTACTCGTTTAGACGTGATATTCAGTATAGGATCATTACAAGTCGGTTATTGTCGCCTTAAGAGCATGCGGTGTCGGTAGTCATCGCGACGGACGCGACTTGCGAAGCGAAGGACGAAAACAGTGGTAACGCGCGCGTGTCTCTCGACGCAAGTCGCATCACTCGAGGTCGTGAACGGGAACCTTAGTGAAAACGGACATAACAGATCGTATTTTATCCTCAAAAAATGACACTGACCCCATATTTTATTGCCGAAACCGGCCGAATCGCCACAGCATTCCGAGCTAGGATCTGGTGGGAAAGCAGTCATCTTCGTTTGACAATCGTCAGACTCCACTTCCTCTGGATCGGAAGCGCAACAAACGGTACGCGGTTCTGGACTGTTGCATCTAAAAGTGACAATAATATACAGGGTAATTTAAAGTAGCTAGCGAAAGCGAACCAACTCATTTAATAAACAAGACAATGATTACACATGGGTGCTTGGAAGGCGGTGTCCCAGCAGTGGGAACGTGATAGGAATTATCGATCATTATACAACGTGTGCCTTTTGATGTCCTCGTAAGGATACATGCAGTAAGTTAAAAAAAAAAAGTCCTAGAAGGAGTGTTCCAAAAATACATAGTTTTGAAGATAACATAACACCAGACTCTCGATGGGTGTATCTCAGTTTCATTGATAAGTACGAGTAGGTAAATCAGAAAATGCGATGGTTTCATTTTTTTTTATGGACAAAAATAATCTGTATTAAATGTTTATTTTTATTTTTATATTTCACTTATTTTTACATAAATAATCATGACGTAGTCGAATTATTTAATATATAAAAAGGAAGAAAAAAAATGAAACATAATTCATATGCTAGTTTATTCTTTGATATTGTCTCATTAATACCCTAGAGTTATAGGATAATTATCAAAAGACACACCTTGTATAACAACGGGTTGCGCATATTCTGTTATTAAATTGAAAAAAAATTCCTCTTGGTTCATAATATTGATGGTCAAGGTTCCAACTTGTTTATTACGAAACAAGTTTTGAATGTGTATAACTTGACCTTGACCCGTGTTCTTACATTGCATGCACCCGCAACCGTAAACGGCGATTATTGATAAATAAAATCATTAACTCAATGTAAGATGCGACTTGCGAACTCATATTAATGTTCAGATTGTGTAGGTGACAGCTATGTGATGGGTATTTTTACACCCTGTACAGAATGTGTAGATTTCAGCCTGATAATGGCTTGTAGATACGGCTGGTTCAAAGTCAAAGTCAAAGTCAAATCATTTATTTCAAATAGGCCCTTGCAAGGCACTTTTGAACGTCAAAAATTACAAAAAAAATGAATTGATTCTAGTCGCCCCTTCCAAAAGGTAGTTTTCGTATGGAGAAGAATGGGCAAGAAACTCCACCGTTACTCTTTTAAAATGTTTTACAATATTTTGTATATATGTAGGTACATTAGTTATATAATTATATGTGAAGACGATGCATCTAAAAACAAAAAAAATAAAATTTACCATACCACAATAGGTAAAAATAAATTTAAAAAGAGAGCAACAACAGATAAATTAATTACCTATGTGATAGATACATGGTTCTCACATATTTACAAACATTGTAAAAGAAGACGATTTCCCAAAAAAAAATAAAAAAAAGTTACAATTAATAAGTCAGTGTGTGAGGAAGTCATCACAGAATGTAAAATCAATGTCATATAATAAAATATAATAATTTATAAAACTTAAATTCGCAACCAGTTTGATTTTGTCTAGATTCTAGATTATCCTATGGAGCTGGACCAGCATGTTTCCAAGCATTTTTATCTTGGATATAATCCTCTAATTTGTAATATGCTTGTTTACAAAGTGTACTTTTAATATGAGTTTTAAATTTTCTTTCATTTAATTGTAAAATATCACAAGGTATTTTGTTGTAACATTTAACACAGTACCCCATAAAAGATGTATGTACTTTAGATAATCTGAAAAATGGTTGATCTATTTTATCTTTATTTCTAGTATTAAAATTATGTCTATCACTTATTTTATTAAAAATATGTAGATTTTTTCTTACATACATAATATTTTCATATATGAATTGGCAAGGTACCGTCATAATATTAATCTTTCCAAATAGTTCCCTGAGAGATTCGCGACGATGTAAATCATAAATGGCTCTGACAGCTCTCTTTTGTAAGATAAAGATGGATTCAATGTCAGCAGCCCGACCCCACAGTAAAATTCCATACGACATAATACTATGGAAGTAGCTAAAATAGACCAAACGCGCGGTTTCAACGTCTGTTAACTGTCTTATCTTTCTAACCGCATAAGCGGCCGAGCTTAGCCGCCCCGCAAGAGATGTTATATGAGGTCCCCATTGTAATTTCTCTTCTAGCGTGATTCCTAGGAAAACCGTTTGATTAATAAATTCCAGTTTTTCTCCATTCAATATGATGTCACATTCGCTACTTCTAACATTAGGTAATTTAAATCTAATGCATTTGGTTTTTTTTTTATTTAGTACCAAATTGTTTACCGTAAACCAATCTTGGACCTGAAGTATAGAGCTATTCACGTCGTCAAGATTTTGTGACCGTCGGTTGATTTTAAAGATCAATGATGTGTCATCTGCAAATAACACCATCTTCGGTTGATTTTGAAGTAATTGGGGTAAATCATTAATGTAAACTAAAAAGAGGAATGGACCCAATATCGAACCTTGAGGAACGCCCAATGCCATTTCAGACCCTAATGAGTTTACGCCGTTTACTTGAACTTTAACCTTTCTATCTTTAAGGTATGATCTTAGTAAATCAAGAGCTGTATTTCTAATCCCATAGTGCTCCAGTTTCAGCAGAAGTGTCTCATGGTCTACGCAATCAAACGCCTTCGAGAGGTCGCAAAAGATTCCAATGGCATCTTGTGCTTCTTCCCAGGCATTAAAAATGTTCTTTATTAGGGTGACACCAGCGTCAGTGGTACAACGCCCTTTGGTGAAACCGTACTGTTGTTCATGAAAGATGGAATTTTTATTAAAGTGACGTAACATTTGATTGAGCATCAACTTTTCAAACACCTTACTGAGAACTGGTAGAATTGAGACGGGCCTATAATTGTTAGGTTCTTTACTATCACCGGATTTGAACAATGGAACTACTTTACTGTGTTTCATGAGATCCGGAAAGACTCCTTGGTCTATACTGGTGTTAAATATGAAAGCTAAATAGGGCGCAATGGTTTCGATAATAGTTCTACAGACTTTTACAGACATTCCCCAGAGATCTTCTGTTGATTTAATTTTAAGATCTTTAAAAGCTTTTATAACAGCCTGTGGGTTTGTATGCTGAAACCTAAACTCCAAAGAGCATGCCTTCACATTCTGTCTAAGTAAGGCAGCAGAAAGCGCGGGTGAGGAATTTAAAGCTTCAGTAGTTTTAATGGGAATATTAGCAAAAAAGTTTTCGAATTCCTGAGCTATTTCTACATCTGAGTTGATAGGGCCATGTGCAGTCTCTAAATTAAATTCTGTATTTCGCTGTTTTTTCCTACCTGTTTCATTATTTATTATTTGCCAGGTAGTTTTTATTTTATCATCAGTTGATTTTATTTTATTGCTAATATAAAGCGCTTTGGCTATTTTGCACACACTTTTAAAAGTTTTTGAATATTTTGCAACATACTTATGAAAGTTTGTATTATTCATATGTTGCTTTAGGCCATAAAGTTCAAATAGCTTTTCCCTGCTTTTACGAATACCTGGAGTCGCCCAATCACTAAATAAGAACTTTGTGTAAATACTTTTAGTCTTTAGTGGAAAAGTGTCCTTAAATTGCGTGTTTAATAGTGAAAAGAACTCGGCGTAGAACTCATTTGGGTCACCTATATTATTAAAACTCTGAACACATAATTTACTGGCCAAAGAATAATTTAATTTCTCTAAACTTTTACATGTAATTGACCTAAACCTTATTTGAATTTTTTGTAAAGGTATGTAGGAGCAAAATGTTATTGTTTGTCCACTGTGATCTGATGGCAACTTGTTTACAATTTGTTTGTGTAAGTAATCACAATTACAAAAAATATTATCTATACAGGTGGCAGAGGAAGCTGTCACTCGGGTTGGTTCAATAAAAACATTTGACAAATCAAATGACTTAAAAAGGCTTAATAGTCTGACAGTATTCGAGTTATTTTCTAATAAGTTAATATTAAAATCTCCACATATGATTATTGACTTACTACTAGTACTAAGTTTCTTTAATACATCTTCCATTACAGAATCAAACATGGATAGATTCTGGTAACTCGGAGGTCTGTATACACATACTATAACATGCTTATCAAGCTCGACACAGGACAATTCAATGTTGTGTTCAACAGATAGTTCGATGATGTCTTTTCTTTCTTTCGATTTAATAGAATTTTTTATTAATATTAATGATCCACCATGTATCATACGTTTTCGGCTGAAATGGCTAACTACACAATAATTTTCATAATTAATTGACATCACTTGATGATCTTTTAACCAATGCTCTGTTAAACAAACAACATCAAACTTAGTATTTTCCAAAAACAATTCTATTTCCAGTAATTTGGAAGAGCAACCTTGGATATTTTGATTAAATAATTTAATAGTATGTTGCACTCCCTTGGATTTATATTGAGTTATATTGCCAGAAGATACCTTTTTATTATTCTCTAATAATAATTGGTTAATTGAAGGGGTAACTTCTGTTGTCTTACAGCCTAGTTTAAAGAATTATCCGGAGCAACATCCACAACTACAAGTGAAGAGTCTAAAATGCCTGTATGAGCTCTAGCAGGAAGAGAATACCCTACCTGACTGGTAGTGGCCTCCACGTGTGTTGGTATTGTAGGTGGATCCTCCTTCGTACAACATGTTAATACAAAATTACTCACTATGTTGTTAGTATAACTAGACAACCTAGACTCGTCACTAATGCTACACTTTGTTATATTAGCTATAACCTCGTTAATATTATATGCTATCAACATAGCAATCATATGTCTACATTCCCAAGACAGAGATAAAGTTCTCTGAGTTAACTTAAAACCACTAACAAACTTATTAGTGTCAAAATACAATAATTTGTCACTATGACAACATGTCAGCCTGTGAATAGTATTATTCAACTTAAAAATATTGTTATTTTCATCATACGATAAAGTATCAGAATAAGGAAAAGCACACAACATCAGTTTCCCTATATTTAATTTTAATAGGGTGTCCACACCATCTAGTATGTCCTTTCTGGTAATACCAGTACTATTACCTAATAATAAAACCATTGTAGAATAATTATTTAGGTTTGTGTTTACAATTCTTTTAATCATTTGTTTCTGTACTTTTTCCGTACTTTTTTGGTTCTGTACTGATACATACCTTGAATTTCTCACAAAGTCTATGGTGTCTTGGGTCACGGGTGGCCTGAGCATGTTCGCGATATGTGGACACGAGTTCAGACCTACACATGTACCGGGCCTGCCATTGGGAGTGTTACATGGTCCATTGAGACTATATACAGGTACCGGTTCTAATAGTTTTGGGCAGCACACCTGCAAGGAAAGAGTACGTAAAGTAAAGTGTACGTATTTTTCTGTTCTTTTCTTCTTGTCTGTACATGTAATCTGCGTTCGCAATTCATTTGGCAAACACGAGTTTTAGAATAAACAAGTGTAATTCCTACATATAAGGTTCAGTTTGCGCTACAGCTTCTTATTTTTTATGACTTGTTCTACAATACTAGTCAGTCTAAAAAAAACTTTATTTACACTTGCATAAAGTTGATGTTTGTGTAAGTGGAAAACACGTGTTTGTTTACTTGTTTGACAAATAAATTGCGCACGCAGATTACATAAATGGTTAAATAATAAATAAAAAGTTGATTTATATTAAACTGTCAAAGTAATTAGATACAATTAATTATCTTTGGGGAATATTTAATTTATCCTCTAAGAAGTTATAAGTTTTTGCCTTTTTGGCTTATATACCTTTATTACGACGTTTTTCTGAGATCTATGCAACAACGCCGATGTAGAAATTGGAAGTTTAAGGTGAATACACAGCTGTAGCCACGAAATTCAAATTTTCTTACGTTTTTTTGCAATTTGCAGATGAGTGTCAGGTTATATCTTGATCAAAATATGATTCGCGACTTTATCAGATATGTACTTATCTACAGAATTATAATTGTTACAATCAGTTAGATTTGTTACATAGGTAAGAACTTTTCCATTAGATATTTGTTCTTGGAACAAATCTAACTGGATACTGACATGCAAATTGCAAAAAAAACGTAACAAAATTTTAATTTCTATACCACGCCGATCCACCTTATGTTAGGTATCGATGACACACACGTCGGCGTCGTCAAAAACCAGAAATATCTATTATTAGATCTCTAGTTTAAAAAAAAAAAATATTAATGATATATATACAGTGTATATACATATACACAGGATAAACTTCTTATATTAAATTAAGTCAAAATAAAAAGCCCTCTTCCTCCCTCCTACTTTGCGGTGCCCGACAGGGTCCACAATGATTATATTTTTGTAAACAAACCACTTAAGTTCACATGTGGAAGCAATCAATATATTGAGTAAGCGACCCGCACTTCGGCTGCAAGACAGGCCGTGGTGTCCGATGACATTGACAAGTTCGACACAGTGACAGCGATGGAGAGAACAACAAGGAACTCCTAGTCGCAGGGAAGCAGCGAGGCGGTAAGTAATGTGGTTGAACAAAGTAGGTACTATGTTCGACGACGGTAGTGCATGAAGTTGTATCATTTGTCTTTTTATTATCTGTTGCTGCGATACCTCCGGTGAGCGTATGTGTTTTAGTATTAATGAATGCTTCGAAGGAAAAATTAGTAAGGAAGAAAGAGGATCATTGGAAAAAACTAAGTTCGAGTTCCACTCAAACGCCCGGGCCATCGAGCCTAATTTTTTTCGATTGTCCGCCCAGGCTACTATGGTAGCCCAATGACTTGTTCCCTATAAAACGTTTTTGTATCGGTTAAACTGTATGAGATCTTCAAAAACTTTTTTATATGATTCTGTATTAAATTACGCGTCTATGGATGGGTAAAACAGTATAGGTGAGTGAAATCAAAAATAGAGAAAAAGAATTGATGCTACTGAAGTGTCAATTCACTCAGTGGTTGAATGTGCGAGCATAGTTTGGGTGTAATATATCTAATCAATCCTCGTGTTTCATGCGATAAAAATATCTACTCGTCATAGGTCTCGACTTTGTTTATAAAGATAACAAGGGGTGAACACACACGCTCACTGAACGCTGACTGTTTGTAAACATTACGACAATTTATTCAATCTTCTAATAAAATGTTACTCGTAATATGTGCTACTATGACCTGAATGCAGATCTCCTCGACAAACTAGACCGTCTTCTCAATAACTGCATTCGATTCGTTTTCAATCTTCGTAAATATGATCACGTCTCTGCGCATCGATCCCTTCTAAAGTGGTTGCCCATACGGCAGCGCAGAGAGCAAAGGGCGCTGACCACCTTGTTTTCATTTCTTGACTCTCCCTCTTCCCCTAGTTATCTAGCCCCCCACTTTCAGTACATTTGAGCAAACCACAATAGAACTCAACGTTCATCACACAATCGTCTTCTTCAATATCCCACTCACCGCACTGACTTCATTCACTCTTCCTTCTTCGTTCAATCTATCTCCTTGTGGAATGCGCTCCCTCAAGAAATCAGGATGGCAACCAACCGATTATCCTTTAAAGTTAAAGTCCGCGAGCACATTCGCAAGAAGCTGGCAGTATCATAACAACGGTAATGTTTTCCCATTGTTTGTCTTATTTGTTTTAGTATATTCGTGTATTTACGTGTATTTATCTGTTCTTGTATTTACTTATATTTTATTATATATATAGGTTAATAGGTATATGTACTTATATCCTTATATTTAAATAAATATTTATTCCACAATTTTCATATTGCACCTACCACTGTTTATGTCTGCATCACCCAAAGGTTGACTGGTAGAAAATGCCTATGGCATTAAGTCCGCCTCTGTACATTTGTGTGCTTAAAGTATTAAATAAATAAATAAATAATATGGAAATAAGGTAAAGGTCAGGAATATTAGTATTTAAACACACCTAGACAATAAAAATACAACGAAATTACGTTTTAATATAATAATTTCCACGGCGGAAATATGACACACGGCATCAAATTACTGAGGAAATGGGTGTTTGTTTTAGTTTATTGTGCTACTCAGAACATTCCAAGTAAGGAAATATGTACAATCAGCCCCAAAAAGATGTATACACGGACAAGGAACCATTTTATTGTCAACAACCTTTCTTTGATAGCATTGTTTCCACCGTATAGCAATAAAACATAGTATACAATTTATTTTACCAAACCCATATATACACCCTATGACTAAAACAATGTTCACAGTGATAGTTCCAGAACAAGGTTACAAGGCAAACAACGTCATACGACTTATATCGAATGATGTCGTCTTTAGCTTCGTTTAATAGAAAAACAGGACTTTGTTTATCCTTTTCATTTTATGAAATTTAATAGAAAAACAGGACTTTGTTTATCCTTTTCATTTTATGAAATTTAATAGAAAAACAGGACTTTGTTTATCCTTTTCATTTTATGCATGACGTCACAGACGTGTCATTTGTTTTTGATTTGAAATAAAAATAGGTAAATCATGAATGTACATGACGAATGTTGCTGAGGCTTTTTAAGTTGGACACTCAACGTGTATTCGCGTGTAATAAACATTAGGTACATGATTTGATTTTGAGCATTGCGTTACAATACTGCGCCAGCTCGACGCACTGACTAAGGAGCATTCCCTTTTGTAACTACTCGAACTTTGGTATACATGTAACATGGATTCAGTTGTAATGCTCGATTTTTAGCACTCACTGCTGCAATGTTACAAATTCGTAAAATTGCCCGCGCGCGTAATGATTTACGAGGGCGACACTGAAAGTTTTTAGAACTGGCCACTTGTAAACGATATAATAAAAAAATAAGTTAAAATTTTGAAAATGGAACTCTTTGCCAATTATATTGCGTATGTACCTATTTTATTCATTTGTCATTTGTTTACGATTTGGCGGCAAATTGAAAATTGTCTGTGTCACGTCCAATGGTCACGTCAGCATGAATTTAACGGGAGAAAATTTTCGTACAATGATTTTTTATGACTTTCGATGTCATTTAAGTCACCAAGAAAGTTATAATAGACTTCGATTGGCCTTTCACGATGAAGTCTCATCTCGTACCACTGTTTACAACTGGTTTAATGAGTTTAAACGTGGTCGCACTAATCTCACCGATGATCTGCGTGAGGGACGGCCTTCTAAAGCGACGACTGAAGATAACATCAGTGTTGTGCGGCGTATGATAGAGACTGACAAAAGAGGGACTTATCAGCAGATTCGGACAAGCTTAGGAATCGGTATGAGTCAAGTGCACAAAATCCTCCATGAACATTTAGCGGTCAGGAAGCTTTGTGCCCGGTGGATACCTCATCATTTGACAGAGGCCCAAAAACTCCGTCGTGTTGATTGGTGTCGTGAAATGGTTCAAATATTTAACGGGGGTGACTTAAGAGCCCTCTTACATTTCGGCGCTGCGCTAAAGCATTCTTGCGATACTGAGCGCACATTGCCGGCGCAGTGAAATATATAGTACTTTTATTTTATTCATAAAAAAATAGAAATAGCAATAAAAAAAAATAAAAAAATTGTTTGTTATTAAGCAAATGTTGGAGATTATTTTAGTATAAATACTACGTACGAAAATTATGTAGAACTTCGGATATTCAGACTTGTTTCCAAACCTTTTTAGTAGAAAATTGAATTAGGTCCAGTAATTTTTTCTTTAAATAAAAGTCATATAACAAAAATGTATTCTATTATTATAAAAGTATCGGATATGTTTAATATGAGGAAAATTATTTTGTTGAATTATATTCAACAGAATCCGCAAATTAGAGCTCTCAAATGAGCTCTACATGAGTTTTTGCCAAAACATGCATCAGGAGAACGATTATTGCTAGATAAATAAATAAAGAATGAAAAAATCGCTTTATTATTATTGTAGAAGAGAAAACTAACTATTTTTACCAAGTAATTGTTATTTATATTAACCAACGAATAGTATTCAATTTCCACGAGGAAATCATGCATCTACGCGCATTTTTGTAATAGGCCTCTTAAATGCTGTGTTCGACATACTTACAGGTGACGAAAGCTGGATTTATTGTTATGATCTTGAAATTAAGAGACAGTCTGCTGTCTGGGTGTTTCCTGCCGAGGAGTTGCCAACTAAAGTGAAGAGAGGTCGAAGCGTGGGAAAAAACATGGTGGCCTCGTTCTTCGGAAGGACAGGTCATTACGCAACAATTGTTTTAGAGGATCGAAAAACAGTTACTGGAGAGTGGTATACTAACAATTGTTTGTCACTTGTTTTGGAAAATGTTCGGGAGAAATGACCTCGCAGTAGGATCCTCCTTCACCACGACAACGCCTCGTCGTACACCGCCAAGCAAACAATCGACTACTTGGCGACGTCAGGCGTGAAATTACTGGGTCGCCCGCCCGCTATAGTCCCGAACTCGCACCTTGCGATTTTTATTTATTTCCTAAAATAAAAGAACTACTTCGAGTAAAACGTTTTATGGACGCCGAGGAAGCAGTGGCTGTGTTTCAAAATGCCGTCGAAGAGACCCCTAAGGACGAGTGGGTAAACTGCTTTTCTCAGTGGTTCCATCGGATGCAGCGATGTATTGATGTAAATGGACACTATTTTGAAAAGATATAATAAAAGGAATAACTTGCTATTTTGTTCAGGTTTTGATTTTCTAAGAACTTTCAGTGTCACCCTCGTATTACATAATTCCAGGTACGCACTGTAATGCTCGCCTGGCCGCATTCACTGATGAAATACTCGAATTTGAACTGTTACATTCCACGCAAATGCTCCCGGTGAGTGACTACGTTAAAGTGTGATCGTTGTCATGCCAAATATTTATGACATCGCATTTTCAACTAATTATTTCTAATACGTCTCGAGGTTGAACCTTTGAATTGAATGATTACTGTAGGTATACATATTTGTGAGACTTATGTAGATTACCATGCCAATACATACCAAAATGTTTACATTGTTTTGGTAAAATAAATTGTATACTATGTTTACATCACAATACAATGGGTACAATGTTATGAAACAATGGTTGTACACAATAAAACGGTTCCTGTGTATACATCTTTTTGGGGCTGACTGTACTATCAAAAAAAAGCTTATATAGTCTAGTTTAATTATACATAGGTATTATTGACACAAACTATACAAAATGTTTCGTAAAAACATAGTAGAACTAATATTTTACTCAAATTCAACCCATATTGTCTAGTTTAACTTTTTTTTAAGTACTTGGGACTAGTTGCTGTAATTTAGGCTTCACAGAACATATTGATTCTGTATACTTTCAGCTATACACAAGTATTTTTTATTTTGATATAGCTTAAGTACCTAGTTTAATAAATAAACAAATTTAAAACAAATTGTCGGAGAACCGCGCTGACTATCGCGGAAAATTCGCGGGCGCGTCTAACAAACTTTTTTCTTACAGCGGGCGCCTGAGTGGGTAAATGCATAAATGATCCATTTGAAAAAAAAAAACATTTAACCCTACCTACATTTTCAGTAACGAAAGATTTAAAAAACACACAAAAACCAGGGGCATGCTGGTCAATGATGATGGATGATATTAAAAGCTACTTACTTTTCGCACACCTTCTTGAATTCCACAATGTGATTTTCTCAGCAGCATTAAATCTCGGTCTGTTTTCTTCGGCTTGTTGACCAACGTCAGTATAGGTTCGCATTGGGTGACTTGTATGCACTCGCCACTTACACCATCTGGTGTAAAGCATGGTGAAGACTCTGTAATCATAACATCACACATCAATATTTCCCGAAAGGCTCGTCAGAGGTAGTATTAGTAAATCTACGAGTACGTTTAGCCGTCAACCAGGCATAAATCCAGGCTGTTTTCAAAGAGCCATTCAGAGAAAAAAAAAATCCTAGGGAAAAAGTACTGTCACAAACATTTACAAGCAATTTACAAGACATTCTTATTCTCTATTGAATGCATTTAAAAATGTAAGTACTGTTTAGTTCTTATGCTTTAAAAAAAATGTTTATTGGAGTCAATTGTTGCTAATAATAACTGATTAAAAATAAGAAGCAAAACACGCAATTTTAGCGTATCACACGGTCACACCTCCTGTCGCTAACTTTAACTAACCGATGTTCATGTTTTTTAAGACACTCCTCAGCGTTTTGGTGCATTCCCGTTCGTCCCACTGCAACTGGTGTGACAAACGGGAATAAAATAAAATTACTAAATTATTTCCGTTCGTCCCACTGATTATCTTAGTGGGACGAATGGGAATAATGTAGTAATTTTATTTTTAATATTAAATTTAATATAATTTATTAAATTCCCTTTCGTCGCACCAGCAGTGGGGACGACGGCAATGGGACGAACGGGAATATATGAGCGTCTTTGTGAGGTTATATAGAATGCTGTTTTTTTTTAATTATAACATTAATTTTATAAACAAATCTTATTGTATTACAGTACAATTCTTGAAATAATGATAATCAAATTAGCACCAAGGCTTAAAACATTCTTTCATTTGCGAATTATACTTTGTTTATCTGCATATGTAATGAAATAATGATTCCCTCTAAAAGAATATTGGTTTCGTCGTCATTATTGTTGGAGTTCGTCACGTCCGTTTAGTGTCGTGAAATATTAGTGGAGTTTTAGAGTTGTCCATTTTGTTCCTCTTAGTAACGGGTCATTTTTTCACGAGAATTGAGCCCAGGACCTTAGTTCAGCAATCACACTAACGACCATAACAACAACAACAACAACGCAGTCAGACTCGATAATCATTTTCGAAATCACTAGTTAGATATCAACTCCATCAATAAAATGTTAATAAGGTTAACGTGTGTACATACAACCTATACCCATATTTACATAACACGTATCAAACAGTTTCCTTAAGTATTATAATAAACGTTAAAATCCGTCTTACGTCCATACACAAGCCCCACACACACAGTAACAACAGCAACCGGTATTAAAAACATTTTGTGAGAAATATAATAAGTTACACTTGAACTTGCACTGAACCCGTCGGTCAACTCGACTCGTTGTCAGATCAGCTCGATCCAACGGTCAGAGACCGACTGGCAGCTTCTAGAGATGTTTAATGAAACTGTATATAGCATTGTTTATTATGAGGAAAAATTTTCCAAACCGGTATCTATTCCTTGCTCATAATTTTCAAAGTGAATCATTTTTGTCCAGACAAGGACAAATATGTAGGTATTTGGCATAATTTAAAAACTAGTTTTTCGAATTTGATACTATTTCTGAAAATAGGTAGCTACGTATGTTGTTGTTTGAGGCAAGTAATATGTCTGCTCTTAACAGTACATACGAGGTAAATAATTTATGGTTAAGAGCGTTTATTCTGAAGGTGGGCAACGTCGCAAATAAATGTCCAATATTTCAGTTTTGATTAATTTGGCAATATTACTGTGTGGAAATAAAAAATGTGTCTAACTAGCGAACTAGATTATTAATTATGAAATGCAATAGTCAATATCGTAACACCGAATGTTTAGTTTTAGATGTAAAAAAACGATTTGGAAACTATCCAAATGCGTTTTTTACACCTAAAATGGGTACAAAATCAAATTCAATGTTATAATTGCAATTCATTATTAATATTCTAGTTCGCTAGTTAACCACATTTCTTATTTCTATTCAGTAATATTGCTTTATGAATCAAAACAGGTAAATATTTGACAGTTATTTGCGACGTTGCCAACTTTTAGGATAAACCCTCTTAAAATGAATCAAAGACGTGTTTGTTCTAATTACTCGTACCATTGACGCAATATGTAGTCATCATCTGCAATAGCTATCAAATACCTATAAGAACACATTTCATATTAATACCGATGGATATATAAATCGTATACTATTAAACTAACAATATTTGTATACAGTTCTCGAAAACGACTCTAACGATTTTGGTGAAAGTTGCATTATGGGGGTTTACGGGGGCGAAAAATCGATCTATCTAGGTCTCGTATCTGGGAAAATTCTTTTTCTCCGTATTTTTACCCGCTGAGCTTGGTCGCTCAAAGTTTAGAACAAGATGGCTACCTTAGAATAACGACATGGCAGCATGGTACAAGTAAGTACCTATCATGAAATCAAAATCATCAAAATCAAAATATTTTATTTCACATAAACCTACATGGGCACTTATGAAACGTCAGAAGCTAGGTGCACGGTTCCAATTGGTCGTTTCCTATGGAGAAGAGCCGGCAAGAAACTCCACGGTTATTCTTTTAAAAATAATTGTTTTTTACAATATTTTTAAATAACAGTAGGTATTAATAGGTATGGGAGGACAGTGTAGGTCTTTCAACAAGTACCAGGTACTTAACAAGATAGAAGATGTCAATAAATCTACAGTCCACTAAACCTACAGTGTTCTCACATTCACAAAATAGAAAAAAAATAATCTAAGTCTACAAAATATGAATAAATTAATAAAAATAAAAACCTATTTTAAACGAAATGACATGATTGCTATTACAACTGTAACAAATCTGAATAATTATCATGTACACAAAAGCCACTAATAAAGTGTTGAAATTAAATTGTAGGTTTATGAAAAAATTAAATTAAATTGTTAATTGGTGTCTTGAACTTAGTAAGAACTATCATGGCAGCATGGAATTAGTATTTTCTATCATGGCAGCATGGAATTTGTATGTACTATACATGGAAATTGTATAATTAAGCATTCTCCATTTTCACCCGAGCAGAGCTATAATATCAGTACATCAGTACTGATATTATGCTTTTGAAGCTCCTACTCAGAGGTGGATATCATGGTGTGATTCTCATGGGTATAGCAGATGGGACAGCACCATACTGGGACACTGGATACACCTACACTGTGGCGTACTAATAAATAGTTTATGTTGTTTCTCTGATGTAAGTACTAACACTAGTTTCTAAGTCGTGTGTATACCTACTAATCAAATGGCCGTTATGTATCTGAAACAAGATAGGTATATATATTTTTATATATAAAGGGTGACTGGTAATTAGTGACCAATACTTAAACACGTGTCTTTCCTCATCATTATGAACAACTTTTATTAGAGGACCGAACCTGAAATCGTGAGAAAAGTCACTCTACTCCATAGGAAACGACCAATTAGAACCGTGCACCTAGCTTCTGACGTTTGATAAGTGCCCATATAAGATTATCTATACTTGAACTTGAACTCACACACTGACTTATTAGTATAACTAGTATTACTTGTTAAAATGTTAGGAATATCGTATAGTTGTACAATGTTTGTAAGTATGTGAGCACCATGTATCTATCACTTAATTCATTTATCCGTCATTGCTTCATTATTTTTACCTATCGTGGTCCTTGATCGTGGTATAGTAATCTTATTCCAGGTGCATCGTCTTCACGTATAATTATATAATTAATGTATTATGTTACCGGCAATCTGTATAATCCGGTAGTCTATACAATACCTAGGCAATGTATAGAATATCTAAAACGTTTAGGTAATGTATGAAATATTATTTATTTTATACTTTGCCGAGGCATTATATACAGTACCGAATGCGCAGCCGGCAATGTGTGAAAATACTCGTATAGGTACATGAATAAAAATATATTTTTTAATTATTCAATTTTAAGTATGCTGTAGACCTACTTCTTATTTTTACAGAATTGTTTTGTTTCCTAAGTTTTCAATACTTATTACTTACCTGATTATCTATAAGCAAATTAGATTATGTTACTTGAGCCAGAAGAATTTTAAGTTTCACGTTAATTGTATTGTGATTTTACTGTAGTTATCGAAAGGTACTAAGTTCCTTTTTTATTTTTTTAAAGAATAATTGATTGATTATATAAAATAAATAATTATTATTAGGAGTAAAAAGTGTCTTAAAAGTTAGTTTCTAAGAATAAATAAATATTTTTGAGTGTAATCATTCTTATTGTACTGCAAAAAAAGTATTATATTACCTACCTTTTATATAAATATTATTTTTAATGAGTAATTGTTAATTTTAATAAAGTTAATTTTGAGCAAACATGAGCTGTTTTATTTGTCCGTAATTTTATAGGTAAGTAGTATATAGGAAACTTACATCTGACCAATTTGGAAACAAAATATACGTGTCGAATTGAGAACCTCCCCCATTATTTTCGTCAGTTAAAAATCACGTGCACACGATGAACACATCTGTTAGCAAGTCAAAGTCAAACAATTGATTTCAATTAGGCACATAAAAGGCACTTATGAACGTCAATTTTACAAAAAATAGAATTGATTCTAGTCGCCCCTTCCAAAAGGTAGTTTTCGTATGGAGAAGAATGGGCAAGAAACTCCACCGTTACTCTTTTAAAATGTTTTTACAATATTTTGTATACATTAATTATATAATTATATGTGAAGACCATGCATCTAGAATAAGATTACATGTATTACTATAGCGGCCGTGTGTTGCAAGCAAGATAGTCCTTACGGTGTATACATGTTCTTTTCTCCCATGGTACTTATATAAAATAGATAAATATAGACCAAATCTATTTACTTTACACATTGCCGGTGAACCAGCAGGTATTCTATACAATCCCTGGGAAATGTATACCTACATTACCTAGGCAAAGTATGTAACGGACAATAATATTCATAATATTTCATACATTGCCTGGACGCCTCAGGTATTCTATACATTGCCTAGGTATTGTATAGAATACCTGAATTATACAGATTACCGGTAACATATACAAAATATTATAAAATAAAAAGAGTAACGACGGAGTTTCTTGCCCATTCTTCTCCACCCGAAAAGTACCTTTTGGAAGGGGCGCCTACAATCAATTCATTTTTTTTTGTTTTTGACGTTCAAAAGTGCCATAATATGTCTAATTGAAATAAATTTGACTTTGACTTTGACTTATACTTACTTAATATTATGAAGACGAAAGATTTTTTTGTTTGTTTGCACCGAATAAGCTCCGAAACTACTGGAACGATTTTAACAATTTTTTCACCAATTGAAACCTAAATTATCAGGAAGTAACATAGAGATCCTTAAGAAAATTGCAATAATGTAACCCAAAGTAGCAAAATTTTGCCAATAAAATTCATTATTTGGCGTGCGCTGAGCAAACTATTGATGATACATAAAAATTATGTAGAACATGATTAAAGTACTCATTATTACCTGCAAATAAATCCGCAAGAGAATATATCTAACTATCATAGTTAAGTCACAATAGCAGCTTTTGAGTTCTAAAATTTAATTAGATCGCCAGTAGAAACAAAAGTCGGATAGTATTAATTCTTAATCAAATAAATAGTTTTGTCTTCAAGGGTATTTATGTAGCAGTGAAATACTTTTTAATTCATTCGAATCGGACATTTAATTTCGAAGCTACCACGAGTATAAAAATGCAATACGCGAACCATTTAAGAGACAGTTCCCGGTTATTGTATAATTTGCACTAACAATTAATTCCCAGGGACAAACATTTTCACTAGTCGGCATCGACTTATGAAAAGAGTGCTTCTCCCATGGGCAACTATACCTAGCCTATCTCGCGTGGGATCTCTGGAAAATCAATTTATTTTGCTTCAAACGAATAATAGCACATACAATACAATATCGCCCATGGGCATGTGACCCGGCCCGTATTTTTCTGAATATTCATGAAAAATTTAGTTTAAAAGGTGCTGCGGTGGGTCTATCTTTAATATTTTTCATGCTATTCATTGTTTATTTATCGGATCAACTAACATTTTGTATTAAAATTTGTCAACTATGAAAAAAAAATGGAGGTGAAGACATTTTTATCTAAAAAAAATATTATTTATTAAAAAAACACAAGTGTAAGTCCATAAAATCATAGGGGGAAGTAGTTTTTTTTTCCAAAAAAAAAAAAAAAAAAAAAAAATAAGATATGTAAACCCCCCTTTTAAAGTAAATTTTCGATAATTTTTCATGAATATTCAGAAAAAATATACAGGCGGTCAGATGCCCATGGGCGAGAATGTATAGTTTACAAAGAAGCCTTGCAATGATTTTTTATAGGTATTTACATTTCATTCTTATTTTCTTTATATTTTACCCGACTGCGGAAAGGTAAATGAAAAACAAAAACGAAAAATATAACTAAATAAAATATATATTTAGTTATATTTTTCATTTTTGTTTCCTCCATCCAATATGCTTAGGTAAATGAAACATTACCTGTGAAAGATTTTATTACTGTGACTCCATTAATCAAATCCTACTATAATTGTCAAAGTTTAGTGTAGTGTATAGAGTGCTGCTATTGGCATAATAGTGGCGCTGCCTCGGCCCGGCTAAAGTGCCGTAAGCATTGCATTGTCATTGTCACTGTCACTTAGGTAGGTAGGCACAAAAGAATGTAATGCTTTCGGAATGTGGTGTTTTACAGCGAACTAACAACCTCAACAATCAAACAAACAAGTGACAGTGATAACGACAATGCAATGCTTACGGCACTTTAGCCGGGCCGAAGCAGCGCCACTATTATACCTCTAGCGGCACTCTATACACTGCCAATTTTTTTATTTTTTTATCTGACACTTATTACCAGTCAACCTCTATATTATGTCTTAAGTCACCAACAAATGTCAAATCACCGCCCCAATCAGTTTTATACCTTGTGTTAGTCATATGCTGAGAATTAATAATTAATGGCTCAGTATTAACCGGTTGAAGGACACTGAATGAGACACAATAGGGATGTTGACAAGGGAAAAAAACATATGAATAAAAAATGATGTTTAGATAAAACGCAGTAAAGTTGGGAAGTTCGCTACGTCACAACTTGTGACGTAGCGAACTTCCCAACTTTACTGCGTTGCTACCGACTTGTGGCTCACAAGTCGGTATTAAATCTAACGGGTAGTGACGTCATGCCACATTTGAACGTATTGCCTACTCAATTTACTGCCGTAATCGTTTGATTACGTAAAAAAAGAAAAAAATAGGTGTCCATTAAAAAAAAAAAAAAAAAAAAAAAATTGACAACATCCCTATTCGAGTTTTAAGTTTGTTACAAGTTT
The DNA here is from genome assembly GCA_916701695.1 of Agrochola macilenta. Lineage (NCBI taxonomy): Eukaryota > Metazoa > Arthropoda > Insecta > Lepidoptera > Noctuidae > Agrochola > Agrochola macilenta. The sequence continues at coordinate 3,516,866 of OU753576.1, forward strand.
AAAGTTTTTTTTATTTATTTAGGATTAAGGTCAAAGTCGCCAGCACCTTGAGAATCGCATCTTCTTCGGCGCTACGGGCTACCTCTAGCCTCTTCGCCCTTATACAGCGGGCGGAGGCTTCCCTCCCTGCGCGCCTCGTGCTCTTTAAAACACTTTTTTTTTGCAATTTTTCCGTTGAACCATTTATCATAGACAAAAATGTCTAGGTCTCTTTTTAGGTGTTCTGTAACTAACGATATGCGAAAAATAAAAGTTAAATACAAAAATCCAGTTCAGTTCATTCAAAGTAGGTACGAAACGGAACCGCCTGTGTAAAAGGTTCCCTTCGTCATAATTTTTCGACGAACGGTTAGTCGGAGACAAAAAACATAATAAGCTTTTAGCCTTTTATTTAGGTGTTCTAAACAGTAGAATCGAGAAATTACTCATTTACCGAAAAAACTGTTTTTGTTACAAAAAAAACAGTTTTTTCCTCAGTACTCCATTACGTACGTACAGTCCAACCGAACTTTGATATACATCATTGTATTGTTGGCCTTTCCATATGGAATTTCTCAGTAGCAGCTCGGAGTTTGAAAGGAGACTGTTCAAATTTGTATGGGAAATGGTTTATGAACCAACAGCGATACGGTTTTGATATTTGTGTAGGGATACTTCATATAAACCATTTTGCAAAGGGACAAAATCTGACCCGGCGAGAAAAATATACTTTTAGAATTTACACGATTTTCAAACCTACAGGAAACCGTTCGTGTGTCCGACACTGCCCCTAAATTTATGAGTAATTAGGTACTAACTGCATTCACAAATTTTGTAAAACTGGTAAAGTCAGTTAAAAAGATGTCAGTTTTATTTCGTCACGTTTACGTTACATTATGTTACGTTTGTTATGGTGCCTATTGATGCAGCTTAGTGTAATGATTAAAAGACGCTAATAAAAAAAACGTTCCCCCATCGTGTACATTTCGTAAGAAATTATCGTGCATAGAGATACAAAAAGTACTTTGAATATTTATTTCCTCTTGATAGTTTCAAAGTCAAACAATTTATTTCAATTAGGCACATAAAAGGCACTTATGAACGTCAATTTTACAAAAAATAGAATTGTTTCTAGTCGCCCCTTCCAAAAAGTAGTTTTCGTATGGAGAAGAATGGGCAAGAAACTCCACCGTTACTCTTTTAAAATGTTTTTACAATATTTTGTATACATCTTCTTCTATACATATAAATGCTTTGTCCTGAATGACTGACTGACGGATCAACGCACAGCCTAAACCGCTGATCGTAAAGACCTAAAACTTGGAGGGTGTGTTCTTTGTATGACGTAGGCATCCGATAAGAAAGGATTTTTCGAAATTCTACCCCTAAGGGGGTGAAAAAGGCGGGCAAAGATTGTATGGGACAACGTGATTCCTTGATCCAATCTACTTCAAATGCATAAACATTCTTTAACAGAATTAATGGAAGACCTGTTTCGTATTTTATTGAAATTCATCCCCTAAAGGGGTTAAATAGGGGTAGAAAGTTATTTTGGGAGTGATTTGCTTCGAAGTTGATATTGATACTCTTTAGTGATTTTGATTTAAATTACATTTTATTTTTCAAAAAAGGTTGAACTCACATAAAGGCTTGGTGCTTGCCATAGAAATATAAATAACAGAACAACAGAATAAATAATAAATAACTTCTTTCTTATATCTATGGTGCTTGCAATGCAAATACTCTTTAAAATTGGAATGTCTCGAAAGTCGCCGTACTATACATATTAGTACCGCATTTGAAGGTTTCTAAGCTTTACAGAGGTCTGTATTTATTCCTAGGATTCCCCTAACACCATCAAATTACGCCTTCGAATTCAAGAGAGTGCAGTTTCCCATAGTATGCTTCGCAATTACTATAAACAAAGCTCAAGGTCAAACTCTTAAGGTAGCGGGAGTAGACTTGAAGGAAAGCTGCTTCTCCCACGGCCAGTTGTATGTGGCATGCTCCAGAGTAAGCGCACAGAGTAGCCTGGTGATTCTAGCACCCGAAAGAAAAACAAAACATTTTGTTTACAAAGAAATACTGTGGTAGGTGTAGTATTTCGATTTCGTTGTAAAAAGATAATACACCCGTGTAACTTTCGCCAGATTTTTAGTATTTTTCAGGTTTATTTATCCTTTATATCCCTACACTATAATAAAGATTGTTATATTATTTAATTATTCAAACATTTTAACATAATAATTTATATGTTATAACAAAATTAATAACGTAAAAAACCAATAAAAAATCCTATTAGAACCATTTTCGACTTCTACGCGGACGAAGTCGCGGGCAAAAGCTAGTTAATTATATAATTATATGTGAAGACATGTGCATCTACGTAGAATAAGATTACTATAGGTAGGTACCACGATAGGTAAAAAAGAATGAAAAAAATAAAGCAATTACAGATAAATTAATTAATAAAAATACTGACCTCTATGTGGTCATAGAGGTCAGTATTTTGAAACTATCCGTTATTATTTCTTGAGGTGGTCCTCATAGACGCAATTTAAAATCCCTTTTTGGGTGGGAAATTGTCAAATAACTTCTCCTGCTCTGGGCAGACCGGGAGGGCGGGTCAAACTCTTACTGACTAAAACACACCCGTGTTCCTTCAGTTGCCTGGAACTACGGTATCCCTTTCGGACTTTCCCGCGACTCCGCAGGCATCGGTAATAACGGACCCCGTCAATTGTGCTGACATCTCTTTGAGGCGCGCGTGGAACACAACGCGCCTTCGACACGGGCCTCGTCCATATCGGACGGTGAGCTACCCATTGCTTACCGTCCGCAAGCCTGCGCCTACGGTGGCCGGGAATCGGCACGCGATTCCCGACGCCCCCGGGCGTCGTTTGCGGCGGCTAGGGGCGTGAGGGCGCGAAGTTTGCCTCTCCCTCACGCGTTCCGCCTCCTTCTTTGCGAGCATTACTGCTTTGCAGAAGGAGGTGACGGCCGCCCATGCCCTCTTGCTCCGTACCATGGCTTAGACCAGGGCCTGACCCGTGAGGTCGCCGCCGCTGATCACCTCCACGAGGACACGGCGGTGCCCCGCACACGCCGGGCAGACCTCCACCGTGTCCTCCAGGCGATCCCCAGAATGGTGCCACTCGGGCGTTTCCTCCCGCCTTATCCGGAACAGGAACCTCCCGAAACCACCGTGTTCGGTGAGGAACCGACAAAAAATTTCAACGCCCGGGGTTCAGAATTATGTACTGAATCCATGGTATCAGTTTTGATGTCCCTGAATATCACTATGTTGAAAACGGCAAAACATTTCATTCGACTTATTATTTGACTCAGGACAAAAAAACTGAAAAAATAAAGATACTTAACAATAATATTATGCGCCTCACGGCTGCGCCAAATAGGCCCAGTTCAGCATAAATGCCAGACAACTGGTGTCTGAGACTGGTTTTCAACTGGACCTTCTGTTACGAGGACGTCTTACGAATGTAAATAGTTTTCTAGTGTGTATGTATTCTATATTTAAATAAAAGTAGAGAGATAAGTGTAGCAAATAATATTAAACTCGATTAGATACATGTTTAAAAAAATATAAAAAAAATGCCTACATAATAAATAAGCTAACAGTCATTGAGCTTACCTCGGCTGGCCAAGTGTTTGGCCCGCAAATAACCAGCATTGCAAATTGCAATACAACGTGGCAATGCTGCCAGCCTTTTGGGCACTTTTCTTTTACTTTGGGAATTTTTTGATTCCCTACGATTCCCTCCCCTTCTTTTTCATATACATATTATTATTTTAAAACGTGACCTCGTGGCTAAATAATTACAGCCGCACGAGTCGATCGAAGGTTTGCTGCGGTAGGTTCGTGAATGGGTGATTACATGTCAAGACCCCGTGCCTCGGAAACCACGTTAAGCCGTTGTCCCCGGCTGTCATTCAAAGATTTTTGACATTCTTTATGGGTTGGTAGTCAGAAGACCATAACTCTCGTTACCCAGTAACTGGATTGTGGAAGTCAGATAGGCATGTAAAATACTGGTATTCAGCTGGTAAGACTGGAAGCTGACCCCAACATAATTGGGACTAGACTATACTAGACTAGAAGGCTAGGCAAATTGATTGATTGATTTAAAACTTATTTACTAGGGTTGCAATTCGGCTCGGAGAATTCGACTCGATTCATGAAGGTAGAGATTGCAATGATGGGCCCACCAGCATCGCAATCGAGATGACGATACCTCACCCGAAGTATGCGCATGGCCATCTTTCGAAGTGGAACGATATTGGCTTGATCAGGCTGAAAGTGGCAGCTCCGTACACAGGTTTGTAGCGTTTGTTGAATAACCTCCTTGGGTTCCGCCAAATGACATGACAAATTTATAAGAGTTCCGTTTATAAACCCTTACAATTTCGTCATGGCCGTCTGTCCATCCATCCGGAGGATCCGGATGGACAGCCATTGTACTCGGATACTTGGCACTATATTTATGACAATTGGAAAGTAGTAAAATTCTGTGCAATGGTGTAGCAAAATTACGACAAACATAATAAGGAGTAGTACTCCCCATACATGTAATCATAATCATTTATTTGTCAGAATGTGGTACTTTAAATGGTCATAAGCATAACATTAGTCAATGGTATCATCACATTCTGCTAAATGTGGCGTGCAAATATTAGGTACATAGGTACCTACATTTATTACAGGACAGAAACTATTGCATCAGTATAAACATTGTTGACTGCATAATTACGAATTAAAATTACAATTTAAGACATGACGTCAGTTAAAAACAATATCGTAAACACACACAACACAATGTATGTATAAGTGTGCGTTTGCACTGGCGAAACATCGCAACTCAGAGTTACTCTGAGCATCGCAACAAAACATGTTGAAATCTCTATTTTCTGTCAATGTTCCATACAATTTTTGACAGGAACCAGAGATTTCAACATGTTTTGTTGTGATGTTTCGCCAGTGCAAACGCACGGTATCAAAGTATCATTCAAATTATATCGTAAGTCTCTCAGTTTATTTTAAACTCATTTCAATTTAGCTCTTTGATTGATGGTAACGAGGAAATCAATCAATCTGCCTAGCCTTTTCCCAACTATATTGGGGTCGGCTTCCAGTCTAACCAGATGCAGCTGAATACCAGTATTTTACATGGAGCGACTGCCTATCTGACCTCCACAACCCAGTAACTGGGTAATACGGTACCCCTTGGTAAGACTGGTTGTCAGACTTTTGGGCTTCTAACGACCCGTAACGACTGTCAAAGATCCACGAATGACAGCCGGGATCAACGGCTTAACGTGCTTTCCGAGGCACGAAGGAGTCTCGGTATATAAAGATGGTCACCCATCCAGAGACCAACCCCGGCAAGCGTAGCTTAACCTTAAGGATCGACCTGTGCGGCTGTTATTACTTAGCCACGAGCTCTCAGCTCCTCTCAAAATCAATACTATGCATGCGTAAATATTCACCATGACTATATTCCACTACCTTTTTGAACCCTTCACTGTTCGCGGTGGTCCGACACGCACTTGGCCGGTTTTTAATTTACGATTACTAAACTAATTTAGAAAAAACGAACCTACTGCACCGAGTGATATTTTTATGAAGACATATTTTTTTTACAAATAATCTATTAAAACAAAAAACGAAACGTAAGAAACATTTTCAAAGTTTGCTTGGGTTTTTAACCGACTTCCAAAAAGGAGGAGGTTATATGTTCGACGCGTATATATGTTTTTTTTTATTATTATGTATGTCAGTCGATATCTCCGTCAATTGTGGACCGATTTTGAAAATTCTTTTTTTGTATGAAAGGGTATGCTCCCGGATTGGTCCCATATAAATTTTATTAACTTTGCTTGGATAGTTTTTGAGTAAGCTTCAATAATACGTATTTTTTCCCACTTCGTTTATGTGAATGATATGATGATAACTTCCTGTGACTGTTATTTACATAGCAGGTACTGGTATTCGAATTTGTGTTTTTCGAAGTCGGTTGTTTTTTTTTGTAAAAAGTTTTTTTTTAATAACGCATTTAGCAAGTCGATTGTCAGGCGATTCCTTTCTTTACTTACCTGTGCTTTTATAAGGAAAATTCAAAAACGCCTGTCTCCACATAGCATCGGCCGCACGTCTGTCAAATGCAGCAAAAAAAATGCATCCGTAAAAAATGCCTGTCAAATGCAGCAAATGCGTCAGATTGTAACGCTAATCGCACCGTCCTTTTTTTCATCAGGCAACGTATCGCCGCGTGCAACGCGTGTGGTCTGATGATTCAATTCCTTTTATTAATTTATTTACTGGATAGACTTGATAACAAGAGATACCGGTTTGTTATTTGCAAGATTTACCTCCAAGTTGCTGTTGCCAGTCGATCTCTGAGCGTTGGATCAACTTGATCTGTCTACAGTCTGACTGGCACGGACTCCGTGCAAAGTGTCATTTACTTATTTGAATATTTAATTTGTCACAAAAATGTATTTAATTACCGTTGCTGTTGCTGTCTGCGCTGGACTTGTGTTTGGACGTAAGACTGCATTTTTTTTTACCCGACTGCGGCGAAGCCAAAAAAGGAGAATTATGTGTTTGACCTGTATGTATGTGTGTGTGTATATCCGTCTCTACCTTCCCTCGTAACTACTTAACGGCTGAACCAATTTGATCTCGTCTTAATTGCGCGAGTGTACCTACTCGTATATTAAAAAAAAAAAAAACTAAATGGCGGATTATCGGCGTCAAAATGCATGTTTTTTAAAAAACTTTCAAACCTATCGAGTGGGGTATCAAACATGAAGGGTTTTAGACAAAACAGCACAAGACAAATTATTATAATTTGGAATGAGAAATGAAAAAAAATAAAAACCCGACTGCAAAAACACATAAGTAATTTGTAAATATTTTAGTAAATTTTGGTATCGTAGGCAACCAAACCAATAACCTGAATTATGGTGTAATTTTATTTTGCCCCGCCTGCGATTTCAAAATTCTATTGATTATATGCCTGTTTTTCTCATTTGAGTTATGTGTTTTTTCAGTCGGTAGTTTTTTTAATAACATTTTATTTATTTATTTACTTATGATTCGCCCCTACTTCGCACAGTATGTACGGCTTGAAATAATATTGATATTTATTTATTATACTTATGTTTTATATTAATATTATACACATGAACCACCTTCTGGAATAAAAATCAGTAAATGGTGGTGAAAACCACATCGAAGTCAGTTGTGTACCTAACCTACAGGAGCCCGATAAATTCAAATTTTTGCGTTTTATTTTGTGTGCACCCGATATAATTGTTATTCAAAATGCAAGTCTCGCTGCATTAAAAACATATTTACTGAGGAATTTAAGGTACCTACTAATTTCGCGGACGAACATAAGGAAAATGATTGATTACGAGTAAAATATTCGTCTTGTTCGACATTCAATTCGTTTTTTATTTTTAGGGTTTCATAGGCAGTAATAAAACGATTTTTGATGGATTGTTCGAAAGGAGGTTCATACGCAGGTAACGCAGGTATATTTTAATAGCAATGGAAAATGACATTTTGAACACACTTTCAGATGCCAGTCCTACCGCGGATGAGGGGTCTAGCAGTTGTCAAGCCAAGATGACTGCGTTCCCTCTCGACCCTAGTTCTAAGTGCTGTACGTCTGTAGGACAAGGTCAGTATCCAAATAGCGGAAAGAAAATCATCTTTACGCATATCTAGTGATGATTTAGATTTACCTACTTGGAATTGGGGCTCAAATGTTGTGGTGTCCTTGCTTATCATGTGGAACAAATGGCTAATCTACATCGAAGCAGGAGAAGGGGTTGCAAAAACCACATCCCGACAACAACTTGAAGTTTAGTTTCCGCTTCGGGATGACTGTTAGGGATCCACCAGTGTTACACTGACATGTGCTATATGCGATGTCCTACACCCAATTTTTTGGGAAGTGTATAGAGTCCGCTAGCTGCACTGTATCCCTATTTGCGGCATAGTGGTGGTGCCTCGGCCCGGCTAAAGTGCCGTAAGCATTGCATGTCACTGTCACTTGTTATTTTGTTTAATTGTTGAGGTTAGTTCGCTGCCCTTTGTACTGATTGATCGTATGTTTTAGATAATTAAATCAAAACTCACAGATAGTTAATAGACTCAGGCGTGAAGTCACTACAATGACTGAATTTAAGAAAAATTGAAAATGCCTGAAAGGTAGGTTAGGTTAGATTACAACTGTGACCACAAAACGTCCAGGGACCGTTTAGGCACAAGAGAATATAATGTGTGGTGTTTTACAGCGAACTAACCTCAACAATAAAACAAAATAACAAGTGACATTGACTCAGTGACTGACACTTTAGCCGGACCGAGGCAGTGCCACTATTATGCCGCTAGCGGCACTCTATACTTAACGGATATACACTGCCAATTTTTTAATACACTCGAAATGACAATCTAAATCCAAATAGAGTGTTGCAGTATAATAACGAATGCCATTCACGAGACATTGTAGAATGTGCGTTTTTATAATTTGTATTGTGACGAACTGACGATATTATAGTGGACATACCCGTCACAGCATCACGATAACACAGGGAAGTAAAATGTATGGAAATACCTTTAGGAAGACGGTTTTAAATTTCCTTTACCTTTAGGATAACGTTATCATGTGCACGTATTTCCACGCCTACATTTTAAGGACGTCCAAGATAATGTCGTGACGTTAGAAATTATAAAAGCGCGAAATATATTTCTCCGTGTAAAAACCTAAACCTAACCTTTCAGGCGGTCACGCGATCGATCAGCACCCTTGGGCAGCGCTTATAGATTACGAATTAAAAAAAAATAACGCTCCAAAGACGATGTGTGCAGGAACTTTAATCAGCGCCAAATATGTCCTGACATCTGCCCATTGTATCGTCGGACACGTACTGGATGTTGCCACGCCGTAAGATAATCCTTGTGTTTTTATTTCAAAACAAGATGGCGGCATTAGTTCCAATTTTGGCCGCGCGCCACAAGAACCTTGTAGCGCTATACCTACCTACGCGAAAATTGTCTACTGCATTGACCATAAAGGTCAAATTAAAATTACAGATCTCTGATCCGTATTCACGTAGTTTTCATTAGTAATTTCTTCAATATTATTACTGTGGCGGCATCTACATCGCCTCAAACAAACTACGCATCAAAGACCTGACGTCACACAAAATCGTGACGTCACACAAATCCTGGATCGCGCAGTCGTATTGTGTTAGGTGTGAGCCCAGTAACTGGGCTGAATAGGTCAGATAGGCATGTAAAATACTGGTATTCAGCTGGCAAGACTGGAACCTGACTCCAACATAGTTGGGAAAAGCCTAGACAGATTGATTAATTGATTTTAAAACGTATTTACCAGGACTGCAGTTCGCCTAGGAGAATTCGACTCGAGTCATGAAGGTAGAGATTGCATACCAGCTGATGGAGGTGGTGAGGACTGCAATGATGGACCTACCAGCATCGCGATCGAGTCGACAATACCTCATCCGAAGTACCCTAGCCATCCTTCGAGGCTGAACGACATTGCCTTGATCAGGCTGAAGGAGGCAGCTCCGTACACAGGTTTGTAGGGAGTTACTTGAATAGGGCCCCTTTTTAAGGGTTCCGTAGCCAAATGACAAAAACGGAACCCTTATAATTTCGTCATATCCGTCTGTCCGTCCGACTGGGACTGGATGTCGCACAGCTATTTTACTCGGAGACTATTTATTGTACGTGCATTCTCACCGTTAAACAATGGTGTTGTAAAATTACGATACTTTATCGTATGATGAAAATAACAATATTTTTAAGTTGAATAATACTATTCACAGGCTGACATGTTGTCATAGTGACAAATTATTGTATTTTGACACTAATAAGTTTGTTAGTGGTTTTAAGTTAACTCAGAGAACTTTATCTCTGTCTTGGGAATGTAGACATATGATTGCTATGTTGATAGCATATAATATTAACGAGGTTATAGCTAATATAACAAAGTGTAGCATTAGTGACGAGTCTAGGTTGTCTAGTTATACTAACAACATAGTGAGTAATTATGTATTAACATGTTGTACGAAGGAGGATCCACCTACAATACCAACACACGTGGAGGCCACTACCAGTCAGGTAGGGTATTCTCTTCCTGCTAGAGCTCATACAGGCATTTTAGACTCTTCACTTGTAGTTGTGGATGTTGCTCCGGATAATTCTTTAAACTAGGCTGTAAGACAACAGAAGTTACCCCTTCAATTAACCAATTATTATTAGAGAATAATAAAAAGGTATCTTCTGGCAATATAACTCAATATAAATCCAAGGGAGTCCAACATACTATTAAATTATTTAATCAAAATATCCAAGGTTGCTCTTCCAAATTACTGGAAATAGAATTGTTTTTGGAAAATACTAAGTTTGATGTTGTTTGTTTAACAGAGCATTGGTTAAAAGATCATCAAGTGATGTCAATTAATTATGAAAATTATTGTGTAGTTAGCCATTTCAGCCGAAAACGTATGATACATGGTGGATCATTAATATTAATAAAAAATTCTATTAAATCGAAAGAAAGAAAAGACATCATCGAACTATCTGTTGAACACAACATTGAATTGTCCTGTGTCGAGCTTGATAAGCATGTTATAGTATGTGTATACAGACCTCCGAGTTACCAGAATCTATCCATGTTTGATTCTGTAATGGAAGATGTATTAAAGAAACTTAGTACTAGTAGTAAGTCAATAATCATATGTGGAGATTTTAATATTAACTTATTAGAAAATAACTCGAATACTGTCAGACTATTAAGCCTTTTTAAGTCATTTGATTTGTCAAATGTTTTCATTGAACCAACCCGAGTGACAGCTTCCTCTGCCACCTGTATAGATAATATTTTTTGTAATTGTGATTACTTACACAAACAAATTGTAAACAAGTTGCCATCAGATCACAGTGGACAAACAATAACATTTTGCTCCTACATACCTTTACAAAAAATTCAAATAAGGTTTAGGTCAATTACATGTAAAAGTTTAGAGAAATTAAATTATTCTTTGGCCAGTAAATTATGTGTTCAGAGTTTTAATAATATAGGTGACCCAAATGAGTTCTACGCCGAGTTCTTTTCACTATTAAACACGCAATTTAAGGACACTTTTCCACTAAAGACTAAAAGTATTTACACAAAGTTCTTATTTAGTGATTGGGCGACTCCAGGTATTCGTAAAAGCAGGGAAAAGCTATTTGAACTTTATGGCCTAAAGCAACATATGAATAATACAAACTTTCATAAGTATGTTGCAAAATATTCAAAAACTTTTAAAAGTGTGTGCAAAATAGCCAAAGCGCTTTATATTAGCAATAAAATAAAATCAGCTGATGATAAAATAAAAACTACCTGGCAAATAATAAATAATGAAACAGGTAGGAAAAAACAGCGAAATACAGAATTTAATTTAGAGACTGCACATGGCCCTATCAACTCAGATGTAGAAATAGCTCAGGAATTCGAAAACTTTTTTGCTAATATTCCCATTAAAACTACTGAAGCTTTAAATTCCTCACCCGCGCTTTCTGCTGCCTTACTTAGACAGAATGTGAAGGCATGCTCTTTGGAGTTTAGGTTTCAGCATACAAACCCACAGGCTGTTATAAAAGCTTTTAAAGATCTTAAAATTAAATCAACAGAAGATCTCTGGGGAATGTCTGTAAAAGTCTGTAGAACTATTATCGAAACCATTGCGCCCTATTTAGCTTTCATATTTAACACCAGTATAGACCAAGGAGTCTTTCCGGATCTCATGAAACACAGTAAAGTAGTTCCATTGTTCAAATCCGGTGATAGTAAAGAACCTAACAATTATAGGCCCGTCTCAATTCTACCAGTTCTCAGTAAGGTGTTTGAAAAGTTGATGCTCAATCAAATGTTACGTCACTTTAATAAAAATTCCATCTTTCATGAACAACAGTACGGTTTCACCAAAGGGCGTTGTACCACTGACGCTGGTGTCACCCTAATAAAGAACATTTTTAATGCCTGGGAAGAAGCACAAGATGCCATTGGAATCTTTTGCGACCTCTCGAAGGCGTTTGATTGCGTAGACCATGAGACACTTCTGCTGAAACTGGAGCACTATGGGATTAGAAATGCAGCTCTTGATTTACTAAGATCATACCTTAAAGATAGGAAGGTTAAAGTTCAAGTAAACGGCGTAAACTCATTAGGGTCTGAAATGGCATTGGGCGTTCCTCAAGGTTCGATATTGGGTCCATTCCTCTTTTTAGTTTACATTAATGATTTACCCCAATTACTTCAAAATCAACCGAAGATGGTGTTATTTGCAGATGACACATCATTGATCTTTAAAATCAACCGACGGTCACAAAATCTTGACGACGTGAATAGCTCTATACTTCAGGTCCAAGATTGGTTTACGGTAAACAATTTGGTACTAAATAAAAAAAAAACCAAATGCATTAGATTTAAATTACCTAATGTTAGAAGTAGCGAATGTGACATCATATTGAATGGAGAAAAACTGGAATTTATTAATCAAACGGTTTTCCTAGGAATCACGCTAGACGAGAAATTACAATGGGGACCTCATATAACATCTCTTGCGGGGCGGCTAAGCTCGGCCGCTTATGCGGTTAGAAAGATAAGACAGTTAACAGACGTTGAAACCGCGCGTTTGGTCTATTTTAGCTACTTCCATAGTATTATGTCGTATGGAATTTTACTGTGGGGTCGGGCTGCTGACATTGAATCCATCTTTATCTTACAAAAGAGAGCTGTCAGAGCCATTTATGATTTACATCGTCGCGAATCTCTCAGGGAACTATTTGGAAAGATTAATATTATGACGGTACCTTGCCAATTCATATATGAAAATATTATGTATGTAAGAAAAAATCTACATATTTTTAATAAAATAAGTGATAGACATAATTTTAATACTAGAAATAAAGATAAAATAGATCAACCATTTTTCAGATTATCTCAACTCAAACTCAAACTCAAAGCATTTATTTCAAATAAACCAATTACAGGCACTTTTGAATTGTCAAGGGGTCGGTCAGTCAGAAAGATGAAGCTAGATGCCCATTCCAAAGCGTAGTAGGTACCTATGGAGAAGAACGGGCAAGAAACTCCACGGACACTCTTTTAAATCATAATTATGGTTACAAAATATTGGTTACATCATTCATGTTGAAGTTATACATGTGAGAACGATGCAAAACGTTAAAAGCGTCCGTAATAAAAATAAAAATTTAAAATGAAATGAAATTAAATTAAAATAAGCCGTGGTAGCAAAGAGATGACCAGTCCCTACTGACGGCGCCCGTTCACGAACATGACGCATGGATTAGCACCATTCAGCTCAACCATTTTGAAGGGAGCTAAATGATCCAACACACGCGCCACCGTCAGCGAGACATTAGAGTGAGCATGACATACTCTCAGCCGCCAAGGCACATTCAAGTCAATGAAAGACATACCCAGTACCTAAATGGTAGCTTTATAGTCGGTACATAGTACTCAACATGTGCTATGCAATTATATAATGTTAAGAGATTGAATTTATACAATGCAAAGATAGTTTTTAAAATCTTCAGCAGCTCCAACAGTATTTTCAAATGCTAATCAATTAGTTTAAGCGCCCTTGTGGAGCAAGACCAGTGTTGAGCCAAGCATTTTTATCAGCGATATAATCTCCCAACTTATAATATGCTTGGCTGCATAGTGTGCGTTTAATATAAGATTTAAATTTCGTTTCATTCAGTTGAAGTATGTTGGGAGGTATTTTATTGTAGCATTTTAAACAGTACCCCATGAAAGACGAATCTAAAGTACATACATCTTTTATGGGGTACTGTGTTAAATGTTACAACAAAATACCTTGTGATATTTTACAATTAAATGAAAGAAAATTTAAAACTCATATTAAAAGTGCACTTTGTAAACAAGCATATTACAAATTAGAGGATTATATCCAAGATAAAAATGCTTGGAAACATGCTGGTCCAGCTCCATAGGATAATCTAGAATCTAGACAAAATCAAACTGGTTGCGAATTTAAGTTTTATAAATTATTATATTTTATTATATGACATTGATTTTACATTCTGTGATGACTTCCTCACACACTGACTTATTAATTGTAACTTTTTTTTTTTTTTTTTTTGGAAAATCGTCTTCTTTTACAATGTTTGTAAATATGTGAGAACCATGTATCTATCACATAGGTAATTAATTTATCTGTTGTTGCTCTCTTTTTAAATTTATTTTTACCTATTATGGTATGGTAAATTTTATTTTTTTATTTTTAGATGCATCGTCTTCACATATAATTATATAACTAATGTACCTACATATATACAAAATATTGTAAAACATTTTAAAAGAGTAACGGTGGAGTTTCTTGCCCATTCTTCTCCATACGAAAACTACCTTTTGGAAGGGGCGACTAGAATCAATTCATTTTTTTTGTAATTTTTGACGTTCAAAAGTGCCTTGCAAGGGCCTATTTGAAATAAATGATTTGACTTTGACTTTGACTTTGACGAAAAAAAATTAGAGGAGACCTAAAAGTAACCGAAAGGTGAAAAAAAAATCAACGCACAATAGCGTTTGGGGTATTTTGTTGGATTCCATAATTAAAAAGATTATAATGATGTACCTACGTGAATATTTACGGTTGCTAAACTATGAAATATAAACTTATTTTTGCGGCCGATAAAATCAATATCTACAATGCATAAACAAAAATTCTGCCTATTTCTGACTATTCCTGACTACGGAACCCTTGACGCACTTGGCAAAAAATTTCCTGTTCTGAACCCTCCTTTTGGGCTTCGCCACAGCTGGGTAAAAAGGAAAGCAAAATTGAAATCGCCTGTGTATCTGTCTGTCCGTCTATCACACGTACTTTCGCCGAAAAAGATGGGCGAGATGCTATTGATGCTTTCAATCGTCTAAACAGACTTTTTACGAGTACCTGTTATCAGAAATGCCACGTAACTCAAAAACGGACACTTTGTAACAAGTTTGTAACACATATAAAAAACCACGGCCATTTATTTGAAAAATACGTTCCAGATTTTATACGCCCCATCTGCCTGCCAACCAAGAACCTGGAGAGTAATCCTCCTGACCATCCGTTGTTTGCCGTTACTTGGCATAACCCAGAGGATATTAACCAGAAACTCAAGACGCTTATTAAAGTGCCCTTCGTCAAACAGGAAGTAAGTAACCGACAGTCAAGTTTCTCATTCAACCTTCATCTTTCGTTTTCAAACGATTCATCTTGCACGTAACACATGCATTTAGCTGAAATGCCAAATAGGTGAACAGCATTAGTTTTGCGGCATGTACTATGATAACACACAGTACCCAGCGAAAATAAAAGCGCAAGATAAAAATATACAGTCGACCGAACGTCTGTGGTAACGTATTCTATCTAAGTATTCAAATTCCGTACTACGCTATTCTACCTCAAGGTCAACAGGTAGTAATGGCACCAGTGAATGAACACTTAAGCAATTTGCGAACTTTAAAAAATATTTACTGTGGGTTATCACTAATGAAAGCGGCCGAAATTTGTTTTACAGTGTTAAGAATATATTCAAAAATCATTTTTCGGTACGTTTTACAACATAACATTCACAGTTTTATTATAATAAGCAGTAAATCGGAAAATACCCCAAAACTCCAGTGAATGAACGGCGTTTTCTAATAAATGAACGAAATGAAACCAGTGAATGAACAAAATTCTTCGTTTATTAATTACACTATTACCTTCGATCAATAATGCACTAGATACACTATCCCATACAAAAATTATCTTAAAACTGTCGCCAATTGTGTTTACGTACTTCTAGTTTAAATAAATATACATTAATGTAAATTCAACCTTAAATGCAATGCTTAAAGTTGTATTCACAAAGCTATGTACAAAAAACAATAAAGTCAAACACACAAAACAAATTCAACCTTACAGGCTTGTTTTAAAGTTAGAATTACAAAGTGCTAATAGAAGCAATAAAAATTTATGACAGAGGCTCGCCGCTTGGACAAGGAATGACTGGAGTCGAAATGTGTTTATATTTCTTTCTATAAAATACAGAAAAAAATAATTTATACTAACAAATTCAGTTTATTATAAGCCTTGACACTCAAACATAAAGTTTAATTACAATGGCAAAATTAAATCTTTCTGTCGTCGGAGAAACAATATAATGTCATGTCGCTTGAAAATCAATCTGCCTAGCCTTTTCCCAACTATGTTGGGGTCGGCTTCCAGTCTAACCGGATGCAGCTGAATACCAGTATTTTACATGGAACGACTGCCTATCTGACCTCCACAACCCAGTAACTGGGTAATAAGATACGCCTTGGTAAGACTGGTGTCAGACTTTCGGGCTTCTGACGACTCGTAACGACTGTCAAAGATCCACTAATGACAGCCGGGACCAACGGCTTAACGTGCTTTCCGAGGCACGGAAGATTCTCGGTATGTAAAGATGGTCACCCATCCACTGACCAACCCCGGTAAGCGTAGCTTAACCTGATGGATCGACCAGTGCGGCTGTTGTGACTTAGCCACGAGCTCCTCCTGTCATGTCGCTTGAAAATAAAAAGTAAATTTTATATAAGTTAAAAAATACTTATTGTTACTGTTGTACTGTTTTTAGTAATCTACGCCTTTGCGTGTTTCCCGTTATGTCCAATCTATTAAAATGAATCGAACAAATTGTCGAATTTTTATAAGGCTCATCTATTTCTTTTCCTCTTTCTTTCGCGACAGTAGATACCCATTCTACACAGCGAAATAGGTCGCTAGGAAATCTACAAACAGAAATAAAATATAAAATAACAATACTACACCATGCATTCCCTGTTCCAGATCAGTCGATGTTTGTTACAATAGTTGGTAGTTGTAACAAACATTGGTCAAACAATCATAATATTTGCTAATTGATTTATATTTATTATTTAATTCTGTTTTTATTTTATGAAAAACACTTACTGATAATAAACTTACCGAAAAAAAAATTACCCTTCCAAAATCTTGGTGTTACGGTGGTTATTTACAATTTTTTTGGACGCGTACTGCGGCATTTTGACGTCTTAACGTTGGCTATGATTGGACCATACTAATTTGAAATAAGACCACAACCGAATCTGTGCTCTTATTTTTCGTTCCGTTTTTGAAGCGCTTACCGGGAATCTAGTGCATTATTGATCGAAGACTATTACAGTCTTATTATTGCAATAAATGCGGTGAAAAAATCAACATTTCTTTAAAAATCTTCAATGTCTTAATAGAAAAAATAAAAATAAAATCTTCTCAAAACAAAACCTCTAAATCTTACCTTAATTCTACAAACATTCATAGACCTCTCAAGCACGTTAAAATCTTTTATTACAAAGTAAAAACAATATTTAGCTAATACCTAATTAACTAGGTAACTAAAAACTTCTTGGTCATGTATTGTTTACAAATTTAAACTTTAATCAGTTTTCAATTTAAATAATCAGGTACAAACTAACTTCACCGAAGTACTGAAACTTTGCGTAAATAACAAGTAATCATACGTAACTAAAATCACAATAAGTGAGTCGAAGTATAAGCTAATCACAGTCTTAATTCGTTTAACTTTATTGACGTTAGGATTCCTTAGACATCCTTTTGATTATTTTACTTATTCTATATCTCTAAATGTTACATTATTAAAAGAGACCAATCCACGTCTGGAATAAGCAGGCTCACTTAATACACGTTCTATGTCTTCAAAATCTACTTCAGACACATCAGGTACATTTGGTTTTACGAAACTAACAATGTTATCACATACCGCTTTTTTTCTTAGAAAATCTATCTTACATTTATTTTCTTGATCGTTTACCATAAGGACTTTGCCTACATAGTGACGTGTTCTTTTATCAGTTTTGAATTTGGCCATAACATATTTTACGTGAAGATCCTTCGTTGACACTGGTAAGTCATTCATTCCAATTTCATCATTTTGTTTATCTTTATTTACCGGACTAGGTGTTTGTAAGTGTTTCTCAGTTTTGTTCTGTTCTTTGCGTTTTTGTGAAAGCTTTTCTTCTCTATCCTTCTTTTTGTTTTCTTTTTCTTCCAGTTTTCTTCGTTTTTCATTTTCTTTTGCCTCTAATTTCCTTTTTTTTCATTGATTTTGTCTTCTTCTTTTGATCTCTTTTCTTCTTGTATCTTTTCTACATACGCTTTGTATCGTTGGCCTGTTAATCCAAACGGCTTGGGATTAGGTTTTTTTACTTTGGCTGCTTTTTTTTCCGAAGCGATTTTTGGATACCCCAGAAAGCTGTCGATTTTATTTGAGTTAACAACTGGCTGAATATCGTCCTCCGTGATTGTACACACATTCATAGAACTATTGTTTTCAATTTCTGGATTACTTTCAATAAATAATATAGGAGTAGAAGATGTAGAAGGTCCATCGCTTAGAAACAATTCTGTTCTAATGTCTAACGATGTACCAGCTTGTGGAGTATCATACCATGGAAGAGGAATTACGGTTGGTGGATTCAATTCACTATTAATTATAAACTCTACTATTTCGGTGGTTTCATTTAGATTTTCCGTATAGTCTTTAAGATATTCTGAACAATTAGAAATATTATTAAAATCCGTCAGACTAGGAACGATAAAATTTGTCAAATCTTGGTCATGAAATGTGATGGAGCACGGGTCTGCTTCGGAATTAATGACGGGTTGTATGTCTCCATGCAATAATTGTGTGTTAGATAATGATTGAAGTATAGAAGTCGACGTATTGGATAAATCGAGAGGAGCATTTTGGGAGGAATTGTTAGCATCTGGTGCCTCCATTGATGCTCCTCTAGACACATCTCTAACACCATCGAGTTCTATGCGACATTTGAACCAGAGTGAAAAATATGCATGCTGATGCGTATTCTTGGTCAAGTAAGCCTGAACGAATTCGTTTCTGATACTTTGACCTACTTCTGTTTCAATTATTTTAATAGTGCTCCTCATATCGTCCTTTCTCTCCTCTAGAATTCGGTTATCACGATTAAGAGCAATTTGCCCATTAATTTCCTCTCTTCGAGTGCTAATGCATTTTGAATAGTCAACTCCGTCTGCATTTAAAGGATATAGTCCACATGCCCTAAAAGCATGTTTTATGGTTTCAACTTTTAATCCACTGGTGTAGGCTTCTTTAAATTTTATTGCGAAATTATGTTTTGTTATGGATGCTGTAGAATTTTGTTTATTTTTGCGCACGATTTTCCGCCAACTCTTTTTTATGGGGCCAAAAATGCCGACATCACAGGGCTGTAATATGTGCGTGGCATTCGGATATAAGCAGAATATTAATATTCGCTTTTCCTGACAAAACGTAAACATTTCCTGGTTTATATGAGATTTGTGGCCATCAAGAAAAAGTAAAACCGGTAATTGTATTTCATTCTGAACCAGCCAATCGTAAAACATTTGTGAAAAAAAAGTGTTGGACACCATCCATCCACTGTCTGATCGCCCCATTAACCAGGTATCTGGAAAATTTTGTATCACAGCCGGAGGCATTCGTTTGTAAGGGTATATGACAAATGGAGGAACATCCCTCCCATCTGCTGCAAAATTACATAGAACTGTAAGTGATTCTTTTTCTTTCCCACCCGAAATCTCGTAAGTGTTTCTATAATTTTTGGGCCCCAATATTATTCCGGTTTTCGGGCAGGTCATTACACCTGTTTCGTCGGCATTAAATATGCGACTGGGGTCGTCTTTTATATCCAATGCTTGTTCTTCTGTTAAAAACTCTTCGAGTTCCTTGAACCAAGCTCTGATAGCTTGTTCAGTAACTGCGGCTCTGCCTTTGGATATAATCTCCGCATTCCTTTTTGTAATCTCAGGATGCCTTTTTAAGAATAAACTAAGCCAGTTTTTTCCTGGTCTATTCCCGATAAACTTATTTTTCCTATTATTAGTGGTCATAAAATTTTCAACAGTATCGAAAACTTCTTCTGGGTGCATTGGAAAACCTAATTTAGCTTTATTTATAATCCAGTCAGAAATCTTAGCTTCTTCATGTACAGTAAGCTCGGACTGAGGGCCCATTTTTCTTTGCAAAGGTACCTTGTTTGTGATTTTATGATGTAAAGTCGATTTTGGTATCTTGTACACATTGCTTGCTTTATTGATACTTAGTTCTCCATTAGCAATTGACTTAAGAGCTGCTTCAAGTGCTTGTTGACTGTATTGAAACTTATTGTACTTCTTTTTGTGATCCATGGTAATCTAAATGGACAAGAGAAAAATGAACAATTTTAAACGATTGCAATATTATTTTACTACCTGTAGGTAAGTAGGTAGGTAGAAATACCAAATTTCTTGAGAAATCTGTCTTAAAATATGAAGTGTTCATTCACTGGATTTTATGAACCAGTAAATGAACATACCTGTCCCAGTACTGGCCAAAAGATCGGAAATCTATTTAAGAAATAGCTCCCAAAACATGAACCTTATAGCATTAGCGTAAGTTATGTTTTTCAACCAAAACGTGATTTTTACGATTACCCAGTGAATGAACACCCGTTCATTCACTGGAATTTAAACGATTTTTTGATCCAATGCTGGGACACTTAATAATTTAATATAACTGACAAAAATCGCAAATAAATGGATTTGAAACACAATATTAAACTGTTATCCTACGATAATAAACAAATAACCCATAAAAAATACCGTTATTTACATTACAATGTCAAATCAAAAAAGATTCCACTTACCTCAGTCCTAAACTCCAGCCCGAACAAATAAAAATTTCACTATTGACTTAAACTTTAACCACTCGCCATTTTGAAATGAATTATGACATTAAACGTGAATGTGACCACTTAAATGGGAAATAGAGTTGCAATTATGAAAAAAAATACTACACATGGTAGAAACGTTCAGATTTCTTATTTTTTGGATAAAACTGCGTTTTGTTCATTCACTGGGGGGTGTTCATTCACTGGAGCACTTACCCTACATACGCGTGATCACAACCTAAAAAGTTCGTAAAGTTCATAAGATCTTCATAAAGTGGGGGAATGTTTTGACGGGTGAGTATGCACTGAATTGTGGTGTGAGACAGGGAGGCCTGTCCTCTCCCTCCAAGACTTTTTAACTTGTACGTTAATCAACTGATATATGGGCTCAGTAACAGCCATGTCGGTTGTCTTATAGATAACGTCAGTGTTATAACATCAGTTACGGAGACGACATGGTGCTGCTGAGCCCATCGCTCAGTGGTTTAATAAAACTGCTCGATACCTGTGATGCGCCGGATTTGGGGGAGCGCCAACATAATTCTAAGGATGATCTCTGAGAGGCCTGAGCCTGCAGTGCTCATCTGCGTTCGCAATGTATCTGTCAAACATGTATACAAAAACGAATTTTCCACTTAGACAAACATAAACTTTATGAAAGTGTAAATAAATTCGATTTTAGACTGACTAGTACTACAAAAAATATGTTATATTATAAGTTGTAGCGCAAACTGGACCTTATGTATAGGTAAGCATTACAGTTGTTTTTCCTAAAACTCGTGTTTGGCAAATGAATTGCGAACGCAGAATTTGTAGGTTCATCCAGCTTCACGTGACGAGATGACACTATTATAAATTTATAATATTACTAGCTTTTGCCCGCGGCTTGGCCCGCGTGGATGTCGGAAAATATCCCACGGGTGCGTACTACAGGGATTAGTTAGATACCTAATAATCCGAGGAAAAGTCATTGATTCCTACCGCTGCGCCCGCGTTGTCGGCAACCATAATTATTTTGTCACGCGTAATTTTCAATCTGTGATATCTTTTAAAGTATTATAGAGGCGCTCGTGGCTAAGTAACAACAGCCGCACTGGTCGATCCATCAGGTTAAGCTACGCTTGCCGGGGTTGGTCAGTGGATGGGTGACCATCTTTACATACCGAGAATCCTCCGTGCCTCGGAAAGCACGTTAAGCCGTTGGTCCCGGCTGTCATTCATGGATCTTTGACAGTCGTTACGAGTCGTCAGAAGCCCGAAAGTCTGACACCAGTCTTACCAAGGGATATCGTATTATCCAGTAACTGGGTTGTGGAGGTCAGATAGGCAGTCGCTCCATGTAAAATACTGGTATTCAGCTGCATCCGGTTAGACTGGAAGCCCCAACATAGTTGGGAAAAGGCTAGGCAGATTGATTGATATCTTTTAAAGTATTCATTTTAATGATATGATGTCAAGGCATATTTTAATCTAAATTAAATGCCCAATTTAAATAAAATATTTTATTGGATAAGGATAAATAAAATACCGGTCAAAATTGCTTCGGAAATAACAATGAATTTTTTATCAAATTCTGAAAGATAAAAATGGTTACTGTAGGTCATCCTTAGAAGATAGACATATTATTATGCTATCGCGGACTTTATTTTTATTTTTATTTATTTATTTATTTTATTGTATTTGGGTGGCTTACAGCTATCAATACAAAAGTAACAGTGAGGTAATTGACGACAAGCCATTTACAAGCCTCCACAGTTAGCAATAGACTATTGTTGTACAAATGTTCAAATTGAATACCAATTCAAAAACTATAACACTATGTATATAACACTAACACTAAGTATACTTTTAAAACTAACTATTAAATTAAGTAAGTACTGGATAGGCAAAGATGCATGCGCAACCGCTATTACAATACATCAGCAACATTAATATAGTGTTTAGATAAAATAGTAGAAATGGATGCTAAGCTGCTTGCAAACAAATCGATTGAGGGGTGTTTATTCTTAATAATTTCGTTAAATACTTTGACTGAGCGAATTATATAAGAATTAGTACGGTAAACTGTGCGAGCGTAAGGAGCATGAAGGAGATTTCTCAAACGAGAATGACGAGGTGGAACATTCAGAGACAGCTTAGAAAGAAGTTCAGGACATTCAATCCTTGATTGTGCTATTTGTTTTTTTTTTTTTGTTTTTGATTTTTGAACTTTTTAAGATATACAATTCTGTAAAACATGAATTAGATGTATCTCTTACGGCTTACACGGCGCACGCCAGTAAAGCTCCCAGTCAGCATGTTTTTTCCCGACATCTTCGACAATAGTCGTCATATTTCAGCAAATTTACACAAAACCTTAATGTATTATACCCAAAAACCTTCCTCTTGAATCACTCTATCTATTTAATAAAACTGCATCAAAATCCGTGGCGTAGTTTTAAAGATCTAAGCATACATGGGGACTGACAGCGCGAAGCGACTTTGTTTTATACTACGAGTATGTATAGATGACATGAGTGATTTTAATATATCGTCGCCTAGAGTGAAAAGCTCGGGAATGCAACTTAGACTTTTTATTTTATAAATTTAATTGAAAAAAAAAGACCTTTCAACGCACGCCTTAGTTTTGTGGCGGCATCTATATCGCCACATGCGACCTACGCATCATACCTACTGACTTGACGCTAAATCTTGCTCGCGTAAGATTTTACCGCGCGATCAGCAAATATATAACTTCCCAGTTGCCCACCAGTTTTTCGTATGGTTTTCACTCTAAGATGACGATATGTAGGTATTTTGTATTTTATGTATTTTGAATTTTATAAATGATGACTAACATAGTTTTAAGACCTTTGTAACTACCAATTTATTGACAAATCAATTAGTCTGAATTAAATGAATGAAAAACTTTTAGTTAAAACTCGATGCAAATAAGATGCATGCTTGAGTTTATTTTTGTTCACTTTTTCTGCAATTATTATTTTAACACCCCATCGTTTTTCTTTCATGTTACTTCTAAAATCCCTCAAACTGCCGCAGCTAGTTAAATCGACAGAAATCATGAATGCGACGAAGAAGATTAAATCGACTGATAAAACTAATAAGAAACTTTATTATTTCTTTAAAAGACCCCATTTTTTTTCTTTCTTTAGTCGTAGAATTTGCCTATAAAGTTAGTTCTAACTACCTGTTCTCATATACGAATTGGTAGTAAAAAGTCCCCCATACCTCTGCAGCTAATAAAATTGACAGAAATCATGGATGCGACGAAGAAGATTAAAATAAATAAATAAAAAATAAAATTTTGTTTATATATCTCCACAAATTACATTCATAAACTAGTTACACATAATAAGTTGACAGACATTTTGACCTGAATTCTGAATTATTGAGATCTGAAGTCTAAACTAAGCCTAGGCCTGTATTTTAGAACTCCAGGTCCCCCATTGTAACACATAGTAGAGATTGTCAACGTGGTACAATATCGAGTGGTTGATGGTGTGTCTAAGCGCAAGTCTGTTTGAGTGTGTGTGCGTGTGTGTGTGTGTGTGTACTTGTGTGTGTGGGTGTTTATGCCTGACAAAACAAGGACAAAACTAATAAGCAAATTTATTATTTCACAGAACTGCAAACCGTTATACAGCAAACCAGGTCGCAACATCATGTTGGGACAGGGTCAGCTCTGCGCGGGTGGTATAGAAGGCATGGACACTTGCAAGGGCGATGGCGGTGGTGGCCTAGTGTACGAGAATCAAGGAATATCGGAACTGATTGGCAGCGTCAGCTTTGGACCTGTTCCATGTGGTCAAAAGGGCCTTCCTTCAATCTACACCAATGTTTACGAATATCTTGATTGGATTAAGACCGTTATTGTTGTATAATTTATTTATTTTATTACTTATATTATAAGACTAACTCCCTCGAGCGGGACCGAGGATCCCGCTCAACAGTCGTAAGCCCCGTTTTAGTCAATATTTTTTCTCCATCTCAGCTTGGTAGTATCAAGCTGATAGATCATGAGCCAAAACTTTTTATTTAGAAAACATTATACCAATAACAGAAGTTATATATTTTCCAGGTGCACAAAAAGTCAAATAATTGTTAAATTATATTTGAAAGTCAACGGGTTTTCTTTTCTATTCTATGTTGATTTGCATAATCCATACTAAAAGAAAAAACCGGCCAAGTGCGTGTCGGACCACGCACAATGAAGGGTTCCGTAGTTGGGATGAATTTATGGCAAGAACAAACTTAACATTCTAGTTGAATAACATGTTCCCCCATAAATGGTAACTTTGTTTCAAATTCAAAATATTTTATTTCACATAAACCTTTATGAGCATTTATGAAACGTCAGAAGCTAGGTGCACGGTTCCAATTGGTCGGTTCCTATGGAGAAGAGCCGGCAAGAAACTCCACGGTTACTCTTTTAAAAATAAATGGTTTTTACAATGTTTTTAAATTACAGTGTTAAAAGGTATGAGAGGACTCTGTAGGCCTATCAACAAGTACCAGGTACTTAGCAAAATATAAAATGGTCCACAGATCTAAAGTCTGCTATGCCTACAACGTTCTCACATTCACAAAATCTAAAAAAAGATAAATAAATTAGTAAAAATAAAGACCTTTTTAAACCAAATGCCATGACTGCCACTACATCTTTAACAAATCGAATTAAAAATTATTGAATATTGTAGGTATAATATAATGTCAAATAATGAAAACATGTCAAGGAAATAGGTAAAAAAAAAGTAAAATAAAATTATCATCGTAATTTGGGAGCATATAAAACACATTTACATAGTTATGCCGTTAATGAGGTACCAGGCAAGCCACATGTGCAGAAGGAATTATTGCCAAACTTAATTTGTCTTCAATGTAGTCTTTAATCTTATAATGTGCTTTCTTGATAAGGACACGTTTGATGTGGGTTTTGAACTTTCCATCGCCAAGTTCTGTAACCGACTTTGGCAATTTTTTGGAATCGTCTCCCCTATCTCTTGGTTTTGACACTTGGCAAGTCCAAACACAAGTGCAGCGCAGATAGCAACAGTAATTAAATCCCTACATACATCTTTGTGAGAAATTTTAATAAAATAATTTAATAAGAAGGTTACACTGAGTCGTTCAGACTCAGTGTAAACTTCGTGTAGTCAGATCAACTTGACCAACGCTCAGAGATCGACTGGCAGCTGCATGTATTCGTGTTATGTTACGCGGAAGGTGCAGGACAGGGTGTTGTGGCTCAGCCTGGGAGAGGCCTATCTCCAGCAGTGGACTACGATAGGCTGAGTTGATGTTATGAGGAAAATCTTCTAATTTGCAAACCAGTATCTCTAGCTATCCGCCGCAGGATACGCCCTGGGCGTCTGGAATCGCAGGCCGATTCCCGGCGACCGTAGGCGCGGGCTTGCGGACGGTGAGCAATGGGTAGCTCGCCGTCCGATATGGACCAGGCCCGGGTCGACGGCGCGTTGTGTTCCACTTCCACGCCCGCCTGAAAGAGATGTCAGCACAACTGACACTGACGCTAGGACCGATGCCTGCCGGGTCGCGGGAAAGTCCGAAAGGGATACCGTGCGTGGCCCCTGGCAATTACAGGCAACTGAAGGAACACGGGTGGGTTTTAGTCAGTACGAGTCTGACACGCCCTCCGGCTCCGCCCAGAGCGGGAGAAGTTATTTAATAATTTCCCAAAAAAAAAAAAAAAGTATATCTAGCTATATTAGTTAATGAGAGAAGTAAGTATGCAATTATCAACTGTATGCAACAAACAAATTAATCATTAAAAAAAAAAAAACCCCAAAGTTATTTAAAGTTTATCAGCGGAGTCAACTATTTGATGAAACGCACTGGCGCTCGAATGACGTTGACAGAGACTCATTGTAGGGAAGCCCAGACTCTCTGACTAGTATATAGTTATCTGTGGCCCAGACGCAATGTTTCCACTTGTGTTTTTGGTTTTTCCCCAGTTTCATAATGAAATATCACTAAAATTCCCAAAAAAAACCTTGATTTAAGGAGCATGATGATAATAAATATAACAAATCATTTCACGTATTTAATTGTGTATTAAATATCTACAAAACATTTATTAATTTAATTGACGAAATTACAAAACATTCATTATTAGTCGAGTGAGACGAAACAAACTAACTCTAGGTATAATGCAACTTTATTCCGATGTCGTCTTTAGCCACGGGAATAGTATAATTAACATGGTGAACTAAAATTAGACCGATTACATTCATTACGAGTTTGAGGGAATGATCTTTAATAAATCGGTGATGTCATCATCATCATCATTTCAGCCAAAAGACGTCAACTGCTGAACATAGGCCTCCCCCAAGCACCGCCACTTCGACCGATTATGTGCTACCCGTATCCAGCGGATTCCTGCAGGCCATTGGAGGGCCTCCCACAAGATGGACCGATGACCTTGTGAAGGTGATGCCATAGTGTAAAGTAATACATTGGGTGCTGCCTACTATAAACAATAGAGTTATCAACTCAAGTTCAATTTTCTCCCAAATTTTCCTAAATCCCTGTCAAAATAAAATATCCCTAAACCATGCATTATAATGGTAATTTTTCCCTAAAAAAGGGAGAAATCCCTAAAAGTGGAAACACTACCCAGACGGTTTTTGAGTAAGCTTATGCAGGGCAAAAAGTTGATCTATGAGTAGATCAGCCACGACGAGAGAACACATAAATATATTTGATAAGTTTCTAATAACCCATAATGACAGGCAAAATATGATTTTCACAGAAATTGTGAAATTGAAAACTCCGATTTGGACAATTTGTAAAAGGATGATCAGGGCGAATAAAAGTTATCCTGTGCAGTAGTGTAACCTATCCTGAGTGAATATAAAAATATCTCTTGTTTTGTAGAGTCCACCCTTGAACTCCACCATCGCACTTCCTGGCAAAAAGAATAAAATAAATATGTGGGCGCCACTATCGCACTTAGGTCACTTCGAGTGGGAAATGAGTAAAAGAATTTAAATAAATTGTAAAAAAAACTGCTTGTGGGTGACTCAAATCAACAATAGCACTTGTCGACAAAGTAGTGCCATCATCATAGGTCTGCATTACATAAGTTTAGTAAAATATTTAGTTCCAAATGTCACCAGACTCGACTCGAGACGTCAGACTCTTTACATTTTTTAAATGCAATTTGATACATTTTCATCTAATGACATCGACACTAGCGCCGTGGTGTTACTAGGCCAGTGGTGGCGCAGTCTCTCAAATGTATTAAAAAATCAAAATAGTGGTATTAGTTCCTATGTTGGCCACGAGCCAAAATATACTTAAAAAAAAAACTGCTCTGCAAAAAATACAAACACAAACACAAGTTGGGCGAAAATATGCGTCACATGCATGAAAAACGCCTCCCTCCGGATCCTCTCCTCACCGTATAGTAAGAGAATGGGGTAAAAGAACCACCATACTACATCGCTGCAGGCCAAGGCGAAAATGGCGGGACGAGCTCGACTTCTATCGAAGGACTGGCATTAGCAAAATTACAGAACTGTGTGGAAAAGGGAGAGGGACCTTGCCCTGCAGCGGGACAATACAGGCTAATTAAATAATAGAAATTTAAATTGTACAATATGTAGTACTTACTAATTCCATG
Organism: Agrochola macilenta; assembly: GCA_916701695.1. Classification (NCBI taxonomy): domain Eukaryota; kingdom Metazoa; phylum Arthropoda; class Insecta; order Lepidoptera; family Noctuidae; genus Agrochola; species Agrochola macilenta. The sequence continues at coordinate 3,545,360 of OU753576.1, forward strand.
AATAAAATTGTTCCATGAAAATAATTTAGTAACTTTTTGATACAACACTAGATAAATGTTGCGAGCAATATAAAATGTACAAGCATACTTTTGTACTTATTTTCATAGGTGGCAACACAAATATTGTAATTTGACGAATCATAGCGTTCTTCTGCAAGAGCCCAAACAAACCGATTCCGACCGATGTGCTCGTCTGTCGCTTTGCCAGGTGTATGCGCGTCTTCTAATTTTTTACAATCGGATGTTTGTGTATGAAAACAAGTAAAAATACATGTTTTCTTGAATGAATGTGCGCTCAAACGGCCTAGTAATAAATAAAAACGAAGAACTAATAATATTAAATGTGCATTTAGTGATAAAACGTCCTTTTCTCCCGTGTCTAAATAACGAAGAGGGGCATTCATGTTTATAAATATTGATTTGTAACATATCGTGTTTTCTATCGTTTTTATTGTGTCTCAAAACGTGAAGTGAGATGTAGGGAATATAATAACGTGTAAAAGATCTTTAGTATACGAAAATGCAACAGATAGTCCAAACTTACATGGACGCGATCGATGGTGTAATTTCGTGTTTGATTTGATTGTGTTAAAAGTGTGTGTTTTTGACAATGGAGGGGACTACTGAGAAGGATTGTTCACCGTTATGGAATCTGTACCAGCAGATCGTGTCGGACATGAAGGTAGGTCACATTGGCTGATTTTCTTTGTACACGCAAAGCTCGAACCGGTCGCGCGCCCCACATTTCGCTAGGAAGCTGTCCCGGTAATCTGTTGGTGCTGAACCAATGTTTGACGCTCCGATAAATACTGCCGATCAGTTATTCTGAGCAATTTGTTTGATAACTTTTTGTGGGTAGTTCTTAAAAAAATAAGCTAGATTTTACGCGCATGCTCAATAACTAGGCGGCAGATAAATAAATAACAGTATCAAATTTTACTTTTTAAATTAATTACTATCTAAGATACAAAGCACTTTTTTAATGTTACAACATGCCAATAAACTCACAATTTATACTCACCAAGCTTGATAAATAATATTATTAGAGTTGCTTCTAAATAGGTCTAATCTTGGAGAAGTAATAAATTCAATTAAAATTATTGGTTTGCAAATAATGCATTGATATATTATGATACTGCTTTACTATCATAAAAATGAGCTATGTTGCCTATAATAAACAATGTATAACTTGATATCATATTTTACCATCTAGCGCTGCATACTACTACTGAACTTAGTCTTGCTGCTACGTAGCTTCAATGTGTCACATCCATCGGGCATTTCATACGCACCGCAAAAAATATTTATAATAAACAATTTTTAACATTTTTGTCTGTCTGTCTGTTTGTTCTGGCTAATCTCCAAAACGGCTGGACCGACTTGGACGTGACTTTCACTGGCAGATAGCGGATGTTATAAGGAGTAACTTAGTCTACTTTTCATCATCATCTTCCTGCACTTGTCCCATGTTACTTGGAGTTGGTGCAACACGTTTTCTTTTTCCACTCTCATTCACTTTCTTCTCTTTCATATCATTCCTCACACAATCTAACTCAGTCTTTTATTTTAGAAAAATATGCAGAGAGCAGCTAATTATTATACTACTATAATTCGTTATGTAAGTAAATTTTGTTTTGCAGTCTCCAGGCTAACTAGTTTTATTGTCACCAATTTCAAAGATTTATTTTTATTTTTAAAGAAATAACCAAAATATAATTTATTTTGATGAAAAATAAACAATTTTTACTTTACATCTAAGTACATACGTACCTCTAAAAATATTTTGTAAATTATCAATTATTTGGGATTGTCAACTAACTTGTAATATTAATGCTAGTTTTCGATTAAAATTACATCTGACGCTCCCAGACCGGTCAGTACCGTTTCCATCTTGCTGACTGGCAGATAATTGTTGTGCTGATATAAGAAGTGATAAATTTGCCTTTTTTGCATGGATAGGCAGTTCCTAAATTTGGTGAATTACAGCATTAGGAAATTTGACAAATGTTGTATTTCTAGTTATTGACTATTTTTCCTAGGATGCAAGTCAAACCACAGACATATTAGCATGTGTGTTTATTTTTTTTTAATCAAGGCAATGAGTACCAAGGTCTCTACTATAATAAGTAAACAATTTATGTAAATACAAAGTCAGAGTCAACATTTTAAATTACCATATCAAATTACCATTCATTAGTTACTCAAATAAAGCTCGTTAAAATGCATGTCAATCATTCACAAGCTGAAGTAATAGCTAAATATAAATATTGATTTAATCACATTGTTCTGGCTTGTACAGTCCGCCTCAACAATCTTTGTTCTAGATAGTATTGTATTAATATGTAACCCACAAAACCTACTTACCAGCGGCGTAGTGTGGGTGTCGGCCGCCCGGGGCGGGAGACAATATTGCCGCCCTCTTATTTAGGTATTTCAATTTAATACTATACATTGCATTCTAGAGAACTTTTCGGCAAGAACAGTCATCATTATTTTGCACTATACAGGTTAGATTTTAAATAAAAAAGTTTATCTAAGTTTTACAATCACGTATAATAATACTAAAATTATTTTATTTCAACCAGTATAGACGGTGTTGCCAGCAGTCACTACAAAATATCATTCAAAGAAAGGAGATTCCCTGAATTAGTCACAGAATAAATAATGAAAAATTCCGTGCTCTTTTCAATCGGTCCAAATTTGTAGTTGCGATAAAAAATATGAAATGGTTCAAATATTTTTATTAATGTGAAATTTTGCCGCCCGGGGCGGGCCGCCCCTGCCGCCCCCACTATGCTACGCCACTGCTACTTACATTGGGTACTTAATTGTATGGTGGTATGGTATGGTATACTATGGTGGTGTTGCCACCGCTGGGACACACAGGCCTCCTCTCTTTGAGGGACTGAGCCATCACCACGCGGGCTCAGTACGCATAGCATGACCACAATAGAAACGGGTTTTGTCGACAGAAGAATAGACAAAATGACAGATAAACAATCACAATCTGTCATTTTGTCTATTCTTCCGTCGACAATACCCGTGGAAAACCCGTTGCTGTGGTTGTCATGCTACGCGGGCTCAGTATTCAATTTATGTATAAACGTTGCTTAAAGTTAAGAGATGTTTAGAAGTCAAAAATGTATGGTAAAACAGTCGCTAATAATGAACTACACGTTTTATAAATAAACTCCTTCGTTGCTACGAACTCGCCCCTACGTACATGCCAAGTTATTGGATTGCCAATATCAGTCAGTTCAGGCATATTTTCGAAAGCCTTAAATGTTATCCTTCACCATTGAAATGAATAGAACAATACGGCCATTTGTCTAAAACTCGGCAGAGAGCTAGGTATGCATGCAGAGAAAACGTCGAATACCTATCGACCGAAACATACCTACAATGAATATTGAATTTCCTAGTCTCTGAGGTAAAATCTAGGGAAACGCAAATATCTTTAAATGTAGTTTTTCTTAAGCTTAAAATTTTCGGCGTAAGTAGTTCGTTGGTAACCAAAGCTTATATTTTCTGGTTTTTATAAATCGAGCCATTTCAATGGTTTGCCTTGTAATCATAACTAGCTGGACAGCCGCTTTGCTCCCAAACTGAGACATATCGCAGCTTTAGCATACTTATTTGCCACCTGACGAAATCCCCGATGCGTATCAACTTATTTATGAAAATGTACTGCCCAAATCCGCTGAACCTCTTTGTGAGCAATTTGAAAACGATTTTGTAACTGGAACACGCCAATGTGTCTCAAATGTAAGCAGTTCAAAAGATTCCACCCACGTTTCCACCTGAAATGTGGTCCATATCGGACTCAATAGCATGCAAAAAACCAATTGACAATGAAGGAAGCAATGCCAACGATTGACTTTAAGACTAAAAAGTCAATCGTTGGCACTAAAGACAATCATGTCGGACTAGCAATATTGTCGAAGAAGTATGTCGTCGAAGTCGCATCCTTTCCTAGTTAAGTCATGTCGAAGAAACGCTTTGTCGGAGTACAGTAGTATCGGACTTAAGGTATTGTCGAAATGGAGACGTGTCGGAGTTCCGTAATGTCAAAACAAAATCTTGTCGAAATTCAGTTTGGTAGTCAGCTAAAACACAACAGTTTTTTCTGAAGATTAACCTGCAGCGAAATCGGATGAGTTCTTTTTGTGTTTATAAGCGCACTAATAGAGGGCTGATTCGTAGGATATTTGAGGCATGATGTCTTTGCCTCGTGATAGATTATTTCGAACTATCTTTACGATCTGTAGGTTTTAACGATATTTCTAAATTATCTTTCGTCATCATAACCTTTCACGATCACATTACTTAAGGTCTTTTCTGACACATGATTGACAAAAATCGGAATGTTTTTGGTCCTTGTTGTTTTGCTACCAACGGTTGTGGACCGTTACCTAGTAACGGGGTTGTAGAGGTGAGATTGGCAGTCGCTCCATGTAGGTAAAATGCAGGTATTCAGCTGCATCTAAACTGGAAACCCACCCCAACATACCTAGTTGGGAAAAGATTTGGCTTTGAAATTTGTGGACCTGAGGCCCAACAAGGTAAGTAAGTAAAAAGGTAGGTAGGTAGGTCTTAAGTATCAGAGCAACTGCAAAACGCTTTTTTTCTGCCGATCCCTACTCAAATGGTGTGAAGATGAGACTTACAATAAACCAGTTAATTTGCAATACATACAAGGACTTTTTGCTAATCAAATGCAATTGAATTGTGGTCTGCATTTTAATCTAGGTATAAAATCTTACATCACGATTTTATTACATTGATGATGTTCTGTTTATTAAAGGCGGTGATACACTGAAAACTTTTTTTCCAGAAAGTAGGACATTTGTTGAAATAGTTTTTGAGAAAATCGCGGACACACACATACTTTTCACATGTAGAATAGTACAAGCTCTTGCTCGAGGCTTCATAGTAACAGAGAGGCGTGGAAAGGTAACGTAACAGACAGACAGACAGACAGAGTTACAGTTACTTTTCCATTTATATTATTAAATATATTATCTATATTTGTCGTATGGCATGCAGATAATTCATTCTCCTTTCTTTTATCTTCTCGGATTTTTTTTTTGTATGTAAACCTTCAGTTTTACATACGAAAAATAAATAGTAATGAATAGCCAGTTTGTTTTTAAGCTGTGGAGAAACCGAAGTTCGATCGTTCGTTTTGATTTGACACTAGCAAGTGTAGAATACGCCTAACTAATCAATCCGTATAAAAAATCGCAAAACAAACCGAAGATAATTATTGACTAGAAATAAATATGAAGTAAGTGTTGCGATGAAGTCAGACATTCCTATTTAGTCATTTGCAATAATTATATCACCGGCCAAGGTTTTCGAAAGGTCAAGTTGAAATTATTCAGTAAACAACCAAACTTTATGCTAACTAGTAAATAAATATTGATCAATAAGTAAAAAAATAAAAAAATAGATATAGATAAATAATAGATATAGATTATGGAAAAAAAAATACTGTACTTAGACGAAAAAAAAATACTGTACTTAGACGAAAAAAAAAAATTTACAGTCAAAAGAAACAAAACCAAAAGTGATGTCAACTAAATGTTATTTTTTTTTTCACAGTAGACTTGATATGACTATACAAAGTTGATACGACAGAGGGGCTTTTCTTTAAACAGTATACTGGGTACCATTTTCAAGCTCTGTACCAAAAATCAATTAAATAGGAGCAGTAGTTTAGTCGCAAATGATTTTTTAAGTTTTTGCACCGTTTGAACACGATGTATCTTTCCTAACAGCTGATTATGTCTATACGCATAGGTCATGCACCTTAAAACGATAAATCTGAGTATAACCTATGCGTTGTTGCCGCTGTGACGCAAGTCACAAGTACAACCAAATATTTTCGCTAAAAAGATGACAATGCAAACAAGGAAGCAATAAATACACACACACTTGCATTTTCATTACGAGAGGGACAATCATCTGCAAAACACCGAGCGTAAAAGAAATAGTAATAGGTCAGTGTGTTGCTATTGCATCCTAGCGATCGAGGGGCAGGGGTTGCGATCGGTAAGTGGGGCAGTGGGGCTTCTAAAAACTGTTTTTTTCAGTGCGCCGACGCTATTCTTTCGGAACCATACCACCGTAAGGACTATTCTTGCTTGCAGTGCCCCCATAGATGTCATCGTGTTCACGGGATTTTATTTTTAAACTGGTTAGATATGAACTTCTTTGATGATTGGTACCATCAAAGAAGTTCATATACAGAGTTGATATGACAGAGGGGCATTAAATAACACTACGTATACTATACGTGTTTAGTATTAATTAGATACGGTATAAAAATAAAAAGCACCTAAAATGAGTTTTTTTTTTTTTCAAACAAACTAAATAGCTTACAAATCAGAGTAAAACGCAACCACCCTTTGAAAATAAATTTAACTGACCTACAGATACCTAGGTAACAGCGGCAACGTCGCGCGCGTCGGCGTGTGTTATCTCGTCAAAGCGGGCGGCCGCCCGCCGCGCCGCCGCGCCGGCCCGCGCCGGCGCGGCTGCGGTGGCGCGGGCGGCGCCTCCGCTCGCGGCGGCTCCTCGGCTCGCGGCTTTTGTTAGGTATGATTTTGAAGTACAACAATCACAAAAAAATTAAATTCTCGATGTGTCATTCACATGAATGCACAAATTATACCGACAGAGAATAATGTTATTTATTTTTCTAATTAAAAATCATGTCAGTGTATTCTAACGCCGTGTAAGTTATACGAGGCATTGTTGAACACTTTAATTACACACACACACACACACACACACAAACCCAAAGTTTAATTACGTGTCGTATCACAATAAAAGCAGTCGATCACAAAAAAAAACACTAACACTAAATAATAATAATCCCAAGTTACGTGTCCTGTCACAATAAAAAAAGAAATACTGTCTTAAACTTATTTAGTGTCCTATCACAATAACAAAACAAAATCCCAATTGTCAGCGCGCGAGTTCGACAAAACGGAAGCGGAGCAGGTGCTACCGTGTTACGTAACATCTTGTACGTTCCGAAAGAATAGCGTCGGCGCACTGAAAAAAACAGTTTTTAGAAGCCCCACTGCCCCACTTACCGATCGCAACCCCTGCCCCTCGATCGCTAGGATGCAATAGCAACACACTGACCTATTACTATTTCTTTTACGCGCGGTGTTTTGCAGATGATTGTCCCTCTCGTAATGAAAATGCAAGTGTGTGTGTATTTATTGCTTCCTTGTTTGCATTGTCATCTTTTTAGCGAAAATATTTGGTTGTACTTGTGACTTGCGTCACAGCGGCAACAACGCATAGGTTATACTCAGATTTATCGTTTTAAGGTGCATGACCTATGCGTATAGACATAATCAGCTGTTAGGAAAGATACATCGTGTTCAAACGGGGCAAAAACTTAAAAAATCATTTGCGACTAAACTACTGCTCCTATTTAATTGATTTTTGGTACAGAGCTTGAAAATGGTACCTAGTATACTCAGTTTAAAGAAAAGCCCCTGTGTCGTATCAACTTTGTATATGAACTTCTTCGATGGTACCTACCCATTCCAAGACTTGATCAGCCAGGCACAACATGTTGTTGAGATAACGTGCGACGACAAAAAGTCTTGCGTTTTTTGCCCGGTTGACGACCAAAAACCTAGAATCGAAGCTATCTTTTCTTGCACTGTAAATCGAAAATCATCATCCTAGCCTTTTCCCAACTATTTTGGGCTTCCAGTCAACCAGATGCACCTGAATACCAGTATTTTACATAGAGCGACTGCCGATCTGACCTCCATAACCTAGTTACTACTACTAACGCAAAACATAAATACCAATAACCACAAGAGTAATAAAACAAAATAAGAAGAATAGACAAAGCATAAAACATTTTTTTATTTTTGTTTAAGAAAACAAAACATTAATACAAGTAAATAATTAAAACATAGATTTAAATTGAAACTAGCAAAATCTTCATGAATTCAGCGAAATAATGATGGAAAATGCAAATTAAATCAAAATAAATTTATAAAAAGGACTCTTACCACGTCAGAGGGACACTTAGAAAGGCTGGAGTGGTTTTTAGCCGAAAGCCGTGGTTTAAGAGTCCAACATTGCCCAGGCTGGCTCACCAGTGAGGCAGTCTTGGCGTCCATGAGGGTTTCCCACTTCTGGCAAACCAAAAAAAAAAAACCTAGTTACTGGGTAATACGATTCCCCTTGGCAAGGTTGTGAAATTTTCAGACTTCTGACTACCCGTAACGTATTGCAAAATATCTAAAAGTCACAGCCGGGACCAACAGCTTCGGTTATTAGCTAGTAAACGTTTGGGCGCGCTCTTTCCACCATAGACCTGATCCAACGCTTTCAATCAGGCGAGATCGAGATCAAGAGCAGGAACATTCAGCATTAAAAATAAAGTAGAAAAACCGATCTTCTAATGTTCATCGGTCGTTCATCGATCGATATGTTTGCGTTGATCAATATTGTCTATACTCCATAGGTTTAGGTAGTTAAATAAAGGTAAACAAATCGTAAAAAGGGTTTTTATAGATGACACTTTCTTGTGACGTTATAAATATATATAAATACGATAAAACCAAATTAAATTTAAATTTAGATTTTTTACAATAGTTTCCTCTTATAATAATGTATATTAAACTTTATAATTTTTTCCTTAGATTTATAATAATTAAGTATTATTTTGTATCTGTTTATATTAAAGAGCCCAAACTCTAAACGTCAACGAATTATAGCATTGCTGAATAGAAGAGTATAACTGTGACGTAGCATGACAATAGAAGTGACAGCTATTACGTTTAGCCAGTTACTTGACAGCTGTCTCGTCACGTTTTTATTGTTTACACCTTTAATTACCTAATAAGTGTATTTTTGTACTGATAATAATTCTGCTTCACACTGTTACTATAGGTACATTCAATGTATTTTTTTTTTTATAGAACGTTAATAGACCGATAAACCCAACGACATTAGGTGTTCGCGCCGGATATCAGCTTCCTCTTGAATTTTAATACTTGTCACTAATTAGTAGCGGCGACAAGCAGTGACTTCTGAAACCGTCATAATATGAATATTAAAAATAAATATTATGTAATATTAATTTCGGGATGACCTATTGGTAAAGGCCTCGCCTCTCATACACGAGGTCGTGGGTACAAATCCGGGCAAGCACCAATGTGACTTTTTGACATTACTGACATCGGTGGAGGAAAACATCGTGAGGAAGCCTGAACATCAAATAATAGTTTAGACCGTAACCAATGACAGTAACCTGTAATAGTTACGCAATTTTTTTTATTGTTTTTCTCGTAAAATCAATATTTTGAGAAAATACCAATTTCATAAAAGTATGGTTTTGATAATATTTAGTACATTTGTATATATCAATACTTTAGGAGGAATACGCTTTTGTATCCTGCGAGAGTGTAAATAAAGTATTTATGCTGGTGACTGTACACTTATATCGCCTTGGTAAAGGTTTTTTTAATTCTCCCATAGGACTTGTTTACTATTTCCCATGCAGAGTAAGCATTTGATGAACGATACCAGATCATAACAAGTAACTTGAGGATGCTCAGACTAACAGCACATTCATATGGATGTTTTTTTTTTTCGGATCGTGATTAATAGGTACGTCGTACGAATCTTTTTTATTTTCTTTGTTGCTCATAAACTCCGATGACAGTTTTAATTCTCCTACTCACAAAACGTGAGAAATAACGAATAGAAACTTCCAAACGTTCGAATCGTTTAAATACGAAGGTAAAACAGGCCATGTACATTTTTGACGGAGCATTTTCTTGAAAAAATCTGAAAGTGTGAACAGGCAATGACATTCAGATCGTAGGTGTACTTAGATAACATAACAGTGCATTGGTAGTTATTCTGGATAAGCACCTGAAAATGCACAGTACGGTAACGTGGAGTAGGCAGGAATCGAGTAGGATAGGTTTTATCGGTCTAACACAGTTGTTTGAGTAGTTAAAAACACTGACACTGCCTTATGGCGTTTGTATGTACCTTGAACACGTAAACATGGCTTCATGCGCGGTTTACACTTTAGGTGGTATTACTGAGTTGGCATAAAAGCAGGTGGCCTACCTAATTAATCAACTAGAATCAATAAAACAAATCTATACATTGTGACGTTTAAAACTGCCTTTTAGGTGCCTATTTGAAATAAATGATTTGACTTTGACTTTGAATTGTTAAGTGGTCACCGCCACATTAACAAAACCGGTAGCTTCGCCATCTTAAATAAATAGCTGAAATGTCTCTTGTGCCTGTAATTACACCTTTCCCAGCAACTTTTCCAAAGCTCTTGAGCTCTACTACTTCTAAGTTCTTCTTAGACCCTTCATAGGGTAACATTCAATCAACTCAGCCTATGGCAGTCCACTGCTGGACGTAGGCCTCTCCCAGGCTGCGCCACAACGCTCTGTCCTGGACCTTCCGAATCTAGTCTGTCCCAGCCACCTATTTAAGGTCGATTGTCCATACTACGCTTGCCGATACTCGGTCTCCGCTCCAGAACTCGTCTGCTCCACCGTCCATCGGTCCTTCGATAATCATGGCCAGTAACATTCATTAGGTCCAAAAGAAAACCTTTTCATTTTAAACCTTAAACTCAGTCCCTAGAAACGATTTCATACGTGTAGCATTCTCTAACAGGCTGTGTCCTAAAAACAAAGCTATTAATGCTTTCCTTTGTAACCAGACTGTGACTACGTATATTAACGTGAGTTCTTATCTACATTGTATTAATTTCAATCTGGTATGATAGAAATTTACTAAGTAATTTGATAATCTCTGTGGTCGTTCTGTTTTACGGTTTGATATCTTTGTAGGCTAGAAATGTCAGCAATTCAATGGACCTCTTTGTGATATCTTGCAAAGAAAGTATTTTCATGGAAAGACTGTCCTCATTGGTCTTTGAACTTGCGTTGGTCACAACTGAACTCAGTGCACTTTTCTTGCGCTAAAATAGTACCATGTACGGTTTTGCGGGACTTGACGGAAGTCATCACACAAGAGCTTCTTGAAGTTCATTAGATCAGCTTCTAGCCTGAGCTGTACGAGAATAGCTCATATCGTGAGGAAAAAACAAGTCAACATGGTAGAAACAGGGCAAGCTGCCCAATTCGGGCCGACTGTTCGGAAAATTCGCGGAGGCTCTTTTAATGTAGGGTGCAATAAATTGTTTTCTCGAATGTTATTCTTAAAGTACACAAGAACAGCTATATTTTACTCGTAATTGCCTTAATGAAGTATTAATCCTTAGTAACGAAACGGCTATTGTGTTCACAGTTCGTTCGTTTCGTGAGGAACAACAATTTAGATGTAACACAGTGGTACAATACAGTTTAATTTTTATTAATTTCGCCTTAACGTTTCACAAGATGACTCTTTAAGGAGGAGTTTGACGAATGAATGTAATTTTTACTATTTTTAAGCAATCTTTTATCCGTATTTAAAACATACTTACATTATTATATAATACTACGCCTGTATTCTCCGAGGAGTTTGACAGGGGTGCACCCACATTCCACCAGATAAGTTTAACCCCCGTATAATAGGAGACCAAGAACCGAGCCAAAATCCGGGCTGAGAATGAAAAAAAACCAATCCTGTGCTCGACTCTATGGCCAGCACAAGGGCTTGCGATCACCTGGTCCTAAGACGCACTAGTAAGAGCTGTTCTCTTGAAGCTCGTTTCACAAGAGACAACTACTGCTAGACAAAATCTCCCAAACCCAGCCTTCACAATCAGCCCACTAAACCCACCTTCAGTTCGTGGGTTTCTGAGCTCGAAGCCGTCCCACGCTCGTAATAGGCAAATATTATACGTATCAGTTAAGAGTATTAAACTTTCTATACATTGATTGTATGAACAGCTCATAAATGGCATGCTATTCTATTTAGGGAATGCGTGGGATTTTATGTTCCAACTTTAAGTTTTAGTAACGTTTAATAGCAATTTGTCTAAGGAGCTTTCTACAGAATTTGCCGTAATAGTATCCGGTTTTCTTAATAATGTTGTACTGTGATGTTTACGCAACCACAGTCTACGTATAATGTTATAATGGAGGTTTCTGATTTGTCTGATGGGATCCCAAATTGTGGTCGTTAGTGTCGCTAATTTCGCACCTATTTTGTTTGAAAATGTTGTGCGATGAAACGAAATCTCCTTTTATGCGGGGCTTATAACGAGCTAAGATAAATGATAATCCGGGTAATTTTTATAAACTCATCGTCCTAGGTAACAAAAATAGATGGACAAAATAGGGTACTGACTTCCTACTTACTAGTTCTGTGGCGTAGAACTCTTCCAATTTTCCTTAAACTTTTTGTAAAAAGACCGTTTCATTTGTCACTATATTAGGGCTTTTGTCGTAAAAAATCGATCCATTGAACTAGCCTCATTACATTGTGATATCATCGAAACCCTCCCCTTAACAGTTTTACCTTATCAAAACTCGCTGTGCGTACAAAACGTACTATTAACGGAGAAATAAATTATACATCGCACGCTCTATTTACTATAAAAACAGTTGCTTGTTAGCACGATACATTAGATATTGGAGTCGTTTACTGTTGAAACAGGCTAATTGGGACTTGAATTTATGTCTGATAGACTTGCACTTCCTGGAGCTGTCGAAAGACCTAAATTTCAACTTGGTTTAGAAGAGACTGGGCCTTTGGCAATACAGTCAACTTTTGAGGGTGTAATTTTTTGCAAATTATAGCTATTGGCATACACAGGCCAGTGTCTGAAACGCCACGCCAGAGTGCGTATTTGCATATGCGAGGAAATTCCGAACGGCTCGTAACCCCAAATCCTGAAGAAAGGCTAGCAATCCCATGGTGTTCCTGGCATACTCTCGGGGAGTGCTTGGGTTACCGAAGGGCGACACCTCGCAAGCTTCTTTCGTAGGGGTACTAACACAGGGACAGTTCATGTCGTGATAATAGAGAAGTCCATGATAGACAGAAGAACCTTCTAACATCTTATTAACATTATGGAATGTAAATAAAGATATGACCATGACAGTCCAACGGTTTGCCTGACTACCACCATCTTTATCATCTACATCCCGACTTCGCCCACTGCTGGGCACGTTTCTCTTTGCTTGTGCCAATACCCACACTCCTGTGCCAGCCTAATCCAGGTCTATCTGCAATGGCAACAGTGCCGTGTTCCACTATCTTACCTGACTACTTTTGTCAAACAGGAGCAAACTTTGAACTTCGCATTCGTCCTTGACTAAAAATTATGCCATCTGCCATAACAGACAGCATCATCGTTCGATGTTCAGTAACTTGGTACTTTTACGATGAGGTCGATTAACGCCGATTATTAAAAGCTTCCAACTGTTTTCATGTCAATCAAAGTACGCCCATCGAACTTCATGGTCTTTAATCACATTCCCCTTTTAATTACCTCCAAATATATAGTAACATGTTCAATACGTACATACCTCAATCTTTCTTCGCTCAATACTGCTCTCGAGTCACCTCGACCTTTCTGAGGGCAGACCTGAAGGGCATACGATGTATTGCCCGTCCAGACATTGGTTGCGACACCCCCGTCGGGATCGTATTAAATCTTTAAGAGATTTCAAATCTATTATGTCTGAGAAATGATTAAAGTTTATCATTTATATTTGTGAAATATGGCAGTCTGGGGTGCTTTATTTTTTATTGATCTCAGCTTTTCTCTTGAGCTAACATTCCATGAAGAGAGCATGTAGTTTTCATGATGAATGCAGTTCTATTTTGAGTCACCGTAAGTTTCAAGCTGTCACTTTTAGTTGTCAGATTATTATGCTTTTAAGGAAGCCTTAAAGCTAAGTGTATTTTTGGTATGACTTTTATCTGAATAAGCAAAACTACCTAGACTTTTACCAGAAAGGATAAAGCGAAGAACTGTCTCTGTTAATGCAATTTTGCGGAGAAACTGAGATGTTGATTCAAGCGGATCAAGGGACCATCTTGGCATAATACTTTCATCGCCTTTTACGACGCCAACGGCAAGGCAGCGAGTAGCTTATTCATTGTGTTTCTTTTACTTTATTAAATGACCGCGCGGATGAGGTGAAGCGTTCGCTCGTATAGCTTAAGCGTAAGCGGAAATACCGGGTGCAGGACGCGCCGTCCTAATAATATACTACGGAAATATCAGTTATTTGTCGTGGCTAGTTTATTATAATAGGCGGTTCAACACGTGCATACAAGAGTGATTGGATAGCTGAAGCTTTTATTAATACTTTCTTTATAAATGCGGCGAACCAAGAATATTTGGTAGGTAAGACAGTGCTTGGTTTCAGCAAGAAACAGCTTGATGTTTCCTTTTCAAAAAATATTCTGATTGCCTTGAGTCATGCTAGGGATTTTCGATTTCATCACTGATGCATCTGAATTATTTTCTCACTTAGTTCCGTCAAGCAGATGTTTTATGGTTCGCTCCGTTCCTCCCCATGCGCGTACGGCACATGCTCATCAATCCAATGAAGATACCTACTTATAATTACTTTATATCTTTTGCACCACGCTTGGCTTGCCACATGTAACTGGTTGCAAAACTCACGTAATTCAGTTAATTGGTTCACTAAACGAGTTTTATCCATCCGCTTTTTGCCAGAAGTAACCAGTTCTAATCGCGAATTTTACGTCAATTTCGAAGATACAGTGTCGACGGCTATTTGGACTAAAAGTTTTTGCTATAATTAATTTACGTTGCCTCTATTAGCTGTTTTTCGGTCGACGAACCTTGCTGTGCATTTATTACCGTTTTTATGAGGGTTTTATGTCCAGAAGTATAATTTAGTCTAGATTTTAAATTAGCTGATTGTTTAATGTTTTTGTTGGCTTCTGGTCTGCTGGTTCGCGTTCCGTGTTTCGTTAGACTTATGCCAAATTATCTGATGATTTAAAGATCGTTAGGATGGAATTGGTTCCGAACATATCCTACCTATTCATGTTTTAGTTGTGTAAATTTACGTGTCTTCGTGTTACCTGGCTGTTATCTGGCATGAAATCTTGTTCATTTCAAGGCCTAATTTCATGCCTGCCATGGGCATTATGTTCGACATCGTTTAGGTTGTGCACTATTTAATATTTGTTATCTTTTGAACAAAGTTCACGAACCAAGTTTTTTTAGTTCAGTTTAATTAAACATTCTTCCATTCCTTTCTGGCTTCTTCACTACTTCTGGTTGTAAAGGGGCGATTTTCACAGCTTGAAACCACAACTCAGAATTGTAATCTTGTCTATTTCAGAGTTGAACTCCGCCTACATTTCATAAATATGCACCTTTGACAATTATGTCGACGCCCCCTCTCAAGAAACATGGTAAACGGTCCTAAATCTTTGAATATGATGTCATAGATGTTTCGAAATAACTTAATAAGGATAAAGAAGCACACTGGCTGAATACATTTTGTTTCCACGTCATTGAAGACTAAAGATATTATGAAGAAAAGGGGTGCGTAATGCAATATTTAAGTCGGTCTGGTTGGAATGTTTTAGCTTTAGCAGACATTTTTTATACTTAAACAGCACAATTTAAAACCCCCTCTATGCGAATCGTATAATAACGTAACGAACTAAACAGTTACTAATGCTATTAATTCAGCAACTTTGCTTTGTCTCCTACTCCCTAGACCATAACAAACGCACGATAACTTTCTTAACTACCACACCAGACAATACCTAACAAGCTTATATTCCAAACTGCATCTACACTACAACTTAGGAACCCAATTACACCATTTCAAACTAGGCAGATGCTCAATCGTTTACTGTACATTGTATAAAGACGTAAGGCTTCAGTCAGAGTGAACGCATCTAGGACGGTAGCGGGAGTGACTACCAACCCAAAATTACAATGAATCCTGATTAAATTTTTGACATCTTAGATTGATCATTTTGATCATTTGTGAGTTTGCCAGGTTTTAAATCAGTATATTTATTTATTTATTTATATATACTTTATTGTACACCAGATTATACATTACATAAAAAAAAAGTAATACACTACAAAATATACAATGGGCGGCCTTTAGTATATTATATTTGAGAAGACAGACAGACCACAGATTAAAGATTACCCTCTGTTTGAAAATTACGGTTTTCGTGTGTCAGTAACCTTCTGTTTACTTTGACATTTTAACTGTGGGATAGTCGAGTTGAGTTGATGGATTGATCAAAGATTTAATATGCACGTCTAAGATTGGGATCGCAGACATATAAGCCTTTCGGGAGACGGATGTTATGATATATCTACCCAAATGTCCCTTCTTTGGTATTGTTCGTCGAGTAGTTGAGCTCCTTAAGTTCTGAGTTCACGATTTTTGACAAATGTGTGCACTGACTGGACAGGTCCACACAAGTGGTTCTTTGCTAAAGGACCTCTCAGATCATCAGATCTCAGATACTAATCTCCATGGTCCTCATAAAACTTGACCAAGATTATGTCTGGACTTTCGCAGAATTGACGGATAGGAAACACTGACCTCATGTAACTTTAAAACATAATTTATATTTAACGTGTATAGTGTGTTTTTAAACTAATTTACAGAAATAAATCATTTATGTTGCAAACAAAGGAGGAGGAGCTCGTGGCTAAGTAAGAATAACCCCACGGGTCGATCCATCAGGTTATGCTACGCTTGCCGGGGTTCGTCTGTGGATGGGTGACTATCTTTACATACCGAGACTCCTCCGTGGCTCGGAAAGCAACGATAAGCCGTTGGTTTCGGCTGTCATTCGTGGATCTTTGACAGTCGTTACGAGTCGTCAGAAGCCTGAAAGTCTGACAACCAGTCTTACCAAGGGGTATCGTATTACCCAGGTACTGGACTGTAAAGATCAGATAGGCAGTCGCTCCATGTATGATATTGGTATTCAGCTGCATCCGGTAAGACTGGAAGCCGACCCCAATATAGTTGGGAAAAGGCTAGGCAGATTGATGTTGCAAACAAATGTTTTAAACAGACGCTCCCGCCATAGCAACCGCGTAAGTCTGTCACTCTGCACAAGCATTAAGTCGGCAACCTATTTCCATTGTCTGCTGCAACTGCAACGTCCCAGTTCGAGACCGGTGCATGTAGGCTTCGGAACAGGTTACATGGCATCTTTGTAAGCTTGAACTTATTTAGCACATTGACTGTACGCTCTGAGCTGTACGGATATGTGTTTCGAGCTTACGGAAATAGCTTTGAACCCAAGAAACGAAACTAAATTTGGTTCCGTGGCCGTGTTGGAAAATGTCAGTCAATCATCATTGTTGCTGTGTAGAAAAAGGGATGGATCGAGATGATCCTCGCCCTCTGGTATGTTTTAAAATCGGCCAAAATCCGGCCAGATTATTATTTGAAAAACCTCTAAAACAGACATGGATTTGCCAGGTGTGTTTCTGTTCTGCCTTTGACTAAGCCCCTTCAGTAGATGCTCTTTCTTAGAATAGAGTACAGTTACTACGTTATGGATAAGGATAAAGGCAGCCGAATGATGATGACATTGTACTTACAGCCATTTGAGAAAGACTTCGCAAAGTCCTAAACTTCCCCTTCAACCTAGTTCAAAGTTACTATCGTCCGATCCCAGAACCTGATAAGATACACCTTGACCGAGAGTCGTTTCAGTTAGAGCCACACACTACCATTGTCTGCCACGATATCACCATTGTCTGCCACGATGTCTCGTTCCACAAACCGGTGCCATTCGACTCCAGGACAGGTTGTCTTTATGTGTATGAACTTATTCAGCTGGCTGACCTGTTGAATGTAACTACCGAGATAAGTCTTTGATAGTGCGGTCTGTCTGATTTCTAATCAGGTCTGTGTTATTGAGACTCTTTTTCTATCCTCTCGTGATATTTCGTTGCAGGCTGAGTTCATTTGGCTTAAAAGGTTTGGTTGTGAGTTTGTAGCATTATATCATTCACCTAATTCATAATAGATATTAAAAAAATATGTTATGGTCACTGAAAAACAGAATATCAGGAGACAACATCATTAAAATATTAGAACATTCCAAACGAGGAGTCAGAAAACTGCATTTTTGTAAAGGCTTAAAACATTACAACTTATTAACCACCTAGTTCGCCTTAGCCTAAATATCACTTATTTAAAGCCGTATGCGACACTACAACATTCAACCGACGCAATGAAGCAAAAACCAAAGGGAAGACGACCCGAAAACCCATTGAATTTAAATAATATATTCGTTCAGAAAGTGTAACAGCAGAGGTCCGTTGCCATGATCGTCTATTGAATATACTAATGGCGCAAGGGTGTAAAGCAGGGGTGTGTATTGATTTTTCCAATACAAGGTTAGGGTTACATTTGCACTTTCGGTTTCGTGGGCCGAGTCTTTCCATTTTGATAAAGTAGTTTAATCAGAGAGAGTACGGAAAAGGTAGTTTTTTTTAAGTTAGCTCTGAGACGACAATTACTATAGGAGAGCTGGTGGAAGGAAAAGACTACCGATCCCAAATCATTTATATTTATGAGCTTGTCATAAGAAATTTTAGTATGTTGACAAGTCATCATCTTCATTCCAAGTCTTGTTCCACCCATTGCTGAGAATAGGCTTCCTCCAAGGACAAGTATAGTGTAAGAATTAAAACTAAACATTCTGTTTGTCACCATTTTTATTATGTCTGAAGCCAATAAACAAGTCGGTAGTAAAATGGGTGTAAAACTGCAATAGAATATAATTAGTTACATTTTATTTGTGCTTCCAGAGGTGATGATGAAACGTGCGCGCGCACTCTGAGTTTTAAAGATTGAATTTAGTACCAAATATTATAACAGATTTTGAGTAGTCTCATTGTCTAAAGAGTAAACTCTTAGCTCAGTTATATAGTTTATTTACCTGTGCCAGAAAGATGATCCATTAAGTAAAAGAAAAGAAAAAGAAAGAATAATGATTATTTGGCCAAAAAGGTTCATTTCAGCATTAATGCCAGACAGATGCTGTCTGACGCTGGTTTTCTAATGAACCTTTATGTAGGGTCAAGTGACGGCGAGTACAAAACAGTTTCAACATACCTAATACATAATTTGTATACTTATACCTAAATAAATAAACTAGAAATCAAATATAAATTACAAAAATAAAATAAATATGAAAACAACAGGAACTGTCCACGCAAAACCTGTTCTTAGCGATTAGCTAGACTAAATTGATTATTGATTGATTGATTTTGAAGTACTCTTATCCTCAGTTGTTACTTAATTTAGCGTCACTTTTTGTCAGTGTCCATTATGCCAATCTTCACATTGCCCAATTTGGCGTGTCAATGAATCAAAATTCGCGGAACATTTCTCAATATCACATTTCGGTACTCATCCGTATTCTTTGTAATCTATTAAATCACACGAAATTGATTCAGTTACGTGACTACCTATTATCGTTTTGGTAGTCGATTTGTATTGAAAGTTTCCGAGTAAATATTATATCGTAATTATTGGCGAATTGGCATAATAAACGCGAGTTATAGAAATGTTTAAAGGAATTGTATATTTATTTGTACCATTTACATCTTGGTTCCTGTAGTCACAGGCACATTTTCTTCTGTTGGTATACTCGTATAATTAAATGGCTTGTTATTACTAATTGACGTGTTTAATTAAAATTTAACTGGTCCTTCATCTAACAGACCAAAGGACCAATTAAACGTTTGGTCTCCCCTTCGCACTGCTTTCATACAAACTTGCACAATTTTTTGCAAGAACAATTTTTCTAATCATCTTCTGCCAATGAATGCGTAACATTGAGCTCAGAAAGCGTGAAGGTTTGGATTAATTTTAATTAAATTGTAATGTATAGTGAATAAGGTGTTGCAAGAATGCAATATATTATTCTCGAAATAGATACGGAAGTATTGCGGTTGTGCCTAGGAATAATGGCTTAACTAATGGAAGTTGCGAACGTACTGATTTTGGTACTGTAGTACTAATGAAGCGTTGCTGGTGGGGCTTTTCTCCTAATGATCATGGAACTGGAGTCCAGCTTGTAAGGTTTGTGTCTGCAATCGCATGTACTAGGTAACAGAAGAGATCCTAGTAAGATGAATCGTTTAAACAATCTTAGTACCCAGTGCTGCTATTCATGCAAAACGAAGAAACGCTAAGAGCGAGAAACCTGGATTTCTAGATAACATCTCGTATTCCTTCCTAAAACACCATTACTTCAGGTTACAAACTGTCTTTAACCAAGAGGAGAGGGCAACCATACTATTCAGATAGGTATACTTAGAGAGACCAGTGCAGTTTGGATTGCTTTGTAAATAAAAGAAAAATTTCTTCACCAGTCAAGGTCAAGAGTTCATGGTTGAAAAATTACGTTGGTATGACGTTGACTCGGCCAAAAAAGGAAAACTTCATTCTACTAAGCACTACGCCGCTTTACATTGAATATTAATATTAATCATGCCTTTTTGACACAGTTATGAAAGCTTTTGGAGCGGAAAACTCGTGTTTTCATAAAACTCTCTCGTATGTTAATGTTGATTTAATCGGTTCAGTGGATATGGCGCTGAAGTTAAGTTTACCCATTTTGTTTAGATTAGATTTAAATATGGATTTCAAGTTGATTTTTTAACTTCGATGGAAAAAGAGAAGTTTGGAAACTTTGTCTGTATCTGTGGCATCGTATCTCCTTAACGGATGGACCGATTTTAATAGGCTTTTTTTGTCTAGTTGTCTAGGCTGCTTGGAATGTCCTGGTCGCCTGACTGGATTTTTGTTTCCCTTGCGGTCTAACGGTTGTAAGCACGACTGCTGAACGAGGGTCCTGAGTTCAATTCTCAGGTCGGGTGGTCTGTTATTGGATTTGACAGCGTGAGCCAAATGACTAGAAAACATTTATTTAACTTACCCAACCCAACAAAGTATGATAGAGGAGAACCGGTCTCAGGTAACTTCATGAAAATATTCTCAAACGAAGTCTTGCACATTAGTCCTCTGTGCATTATTACACGGTAACGCAGTACTACCGTAACCACGTACAATCTACGTGACCCGACTGATAACGGACAATCCCGTCTTGTTTCGTCGGTGTCTTTCAAATCGGGTACTTCTGAGCGTCTATTTCTTGGTTTTATGGCTAGTGTTTTAGTTATCTTAATAGTGTTATGGGCTGTAGTTTTTTTGAGGGGTCCATTATGTCAAAGATGAATGGTAGATAAATATGACTAGAAAAAAAGGTCCTTAGGGGCTAGATTAAATGACTGAAAGCAAAAACTGGTCCTTAAGGACTTTTATTAAAGTACTTACATACCTATTTTAAAACCAAAATTAAATTAAATTGAACTACGTCTTTGAAGTGACATACAATAACGATCCAGCAGAAACTTAATTCAATTACCTACCTAAGTACAAACACACTGTTCCAAATACTACGAACTACGAAATAGCTAAGTTGACAGCTGTAGTAAAATATTGATCGTCTCTGTTTTATTATATCTATTTGAAGGTAGGTAATACCTACCTTACCGACACTACTATTTCATTATAAAATTGATGTAATACATTAAAGTTGACATGTACCTACTGTTAATCGATTGCTTTCCATCACCCCGGATGGAAAGACCAATTTCTAATTTCGGAAGGATCAATTTTTATTTTCGTTTTGATTTATCATAAACTAGCTGAGCGGGCTTCACCCGCATAAGTCCTGCAGGAATATCGGGACAAAAGGTATCCTATGTCCTTCTTCGGTCATTGTCTACCAATGTGCCAAATTTCATCCAAATCCGTTCAGCCGTTTTAGCGTGAAAGCGTAACAAACAAACTCACTTTCGCATTTATAACATTAGTAAAGATATATTTTAGGATTATTTTTAGTCCACAGACTGATTCAAATTCCAATGTCCTAGTTAGAAACGTTGAATTTGACACGTTATGTATCTGGACATGGAATGTTTCGATGTCATAACGAAACATGCCGAAAAAACATCAGGATTTGCGTAAAATGGGAAGAACGGCGAAAACAAGACTTTATGCCATGGAGTAAGATGAAAATGCTGATAATAAATTGCTCATATTTCCGTGGTCTAACTAGTATATCTATACAAATAAATAAACTTGAAATGTCTTTTTGTAATGTCAAAATAACCTTTTTTTAATAAATGTACCTATAATAAGTAATAATAAATAAGTATTTATTTTCTCACCACAATAAACATTACAGACATTGTTACACATGGGTAGATGGTATTTGGTTTAGTTTACTGTGGGAGACTGGTGCCTAAGGTAGGCTTTAAGGGCCTGTGTTTCAGGTCACCAGGTCTCCGCCCTCTAGCAGTTCGATACATTGCATGATAATAATAATAAAAGTGATTTAACAAATTTTGAATTGAACAAAGGTTGTTAGCTTTTAGAGTCTGTAGCTCAACATAATATGGAGTTTAAAAATGAATAAATAATAAATGTATTGAAAAAACAAAACAGAAAAAAATAAAAAAATTGTTTGCAAAGTGTTAGAATTGTTAGTAAACATTATGTAGTGAGGACGTGAGTAAGATGTGTTTCGAGTGTGTATGTGCGAGAGTGCGTATGTGGTGGTGTGTGTGGGTGTGTGTGAGTGAGGGGTTATTAAATAGCAGTTGGAATACATTAGGTCATACTGGTAAGTATTTTTTCGGTGTCATCATAGTTGAGCCCCTTGAGCCACGTGGCAAGCTTCCTTTTACATTGTCCTTTATTAAGGTTAAAAATCAGTTGAGTTTTATTGATTTTGTTGTACAAGAATCGTCCCAGATAGCAAAAGAAGCGGTTGGAGAATACTGTTAAAAGAGGAGAATGAGTGCGGCTTACGGGATTATATCGTCTCTTGCCATGTGTCATTGAAGGATGATAGGTGAGTAGTGAGTGTTGTTTTAGTAGGGTGTATATGCTATATGAAAGTATAGGTATACTTACAGTACTAATAACAAAAATCTTCTTCTATTTATTAAAATTTAAAAAGAATCTGTCTGTTTTTTTGTTCCGGCTAATCTCCGAAACGGCTGGACCGATTTTAACGGGACTTTCACTGGCAGATAGCTGATGTTATAAGAAGTAACTTACGCTAGTTTTAGAAAATTAAATTAGTAATTAATTATTTTATAAATAAGTGTTATTTTATAAATTACATTACAGCAGCTGTCTGCAATAAAAATAATTTCTTCATCTATTTGCTGATTTTTTTTCAAAACAATTTAAATGGAGATTTCGAAATCTCTGTGGCAAATTTTATACTCTTTAGTGTTAGAAAGTGTTCAAGTAAGTTGCAAAGAAAGTGCCATTATATTTACGCAGCATGACTTTAAGATAATAGCGTCATAATAATATCATTGTGTTCAGATAAGAGGATAATGGGGAGTCTGTTTGAGGATTGATCCAGGAGAACGGAGGACTGTCTCGATGAGGATTCTATGAAGACATTCTGTTATCGGACTATTGAAGGGTTCAAGACGTCTTGATATTTTTTGTTGAACCATTTAGGCGTTTATCTTACCTACTATAATATCTACTATACACATGTATATATATTTATATATACATATGTATATACAGGGTGGCAGGGACATCGACGCGAAGCCGGCTACCATGGATTCAGTAGGTACATGACTCTGAACCCCACTGCGTTGAATATATATTTTTAAATAACCGACGAAAAATTTCAACGCAGGGGGGGTTCAGAATCATGTACTGAATCCATGGTAACCGGTTTCGCGTCGATGTCCCTGACACCCCGTATATTAAATCATATAATATAAAATTTCTTATAATGTGAAATGGTCCACACTAACAAGACAGAGAGGAGTGGAAAGAAGAAAGGGAGGCCTTTGCCCTGCAGTGGGACAACACAGGCTAAAAATAAATAAATAAAAATAATGTGAAAGTTTGTATATTGTGTGTTTGGATGTTTTTGACTCAATCACGCAAAATTAGATAAAACATGGCACACAGATAGTTTATAACCTGGATTAACAAATAGGATACTTTTTATTCCGGTGGTACCTTCCCGTGGGATAATGTACGACCTCCATGCGGGCGAAGCCGCAGGCGAAAGCTAGTGTAAAATAAAAACCATTTGTGTGGGAAGCCCAATAGTTTTAGTATTTAAAGTTGGTTTTTTAATAAATAAGTTTGAGGAAGGTTGGCACTATGTGGTCAATTTAATCGTATAAAGACAAAAACTTAAGAAAACTCGATTGTGTTTTTATTATTTATTTATCTTGATTTTATGTTTTATCGCTTAATGGCCGACTCCTATATATCTACGGACTGTTATTGGTAACATTAAGACTCTTGTATCCAATAATGAAGCAAATAATTCATAGCTTTGCATAGTAGACCCTCTCATATAGAAGTAGCTATCACAGGTAAAATTAGCTTACGAATCTATTTATATGCAGTTTGGAAATAATAAAAGTTACCATTGGTAAGGAAAACGATTTGTTTTTTTTATAGAAACCGAGCATAAACCGAATGCCGTTTAAAGAACAAGGATAGTCTTCGGACAGGGTGTACCAGAGATGAACTGGCATCTGCTACGCAATAGTCCGGCAAAGTCACAAGAAATTGTAATTTATTACCCAAACAGCATTGCTATCATAGCAAACAAAAACATAGTTAGAGCAAACGGTAATAAGGAAAAAGTAATTAAGCAATAATAAGTTAAAACTAAGTTTCCGCTCTCCGAATTCATTGTTTAATATTACTACCGTAAAGAGCATAATCAGTCAATTACCAATTTGCAATGCTTTTATGACGACTGGGTAAGATTAAGCAATGTTGGTTTTGACACAGGTGAATACAGATGGGACACTTCACAAAATCATTTAAATAAAATGCGAGTCTTGCTACGACACAATAAAGTGCAATTCAGTACCTCACGATCAATCAGAATCTGAATCGTTTTGGAACAGATTGCTTATCCATTGCTTCATAAGTTCAAAAATAAATCTGCTCAACAACGTAAATAACGCAATGAATGTTGTTGAACTGTCAAAATGAAACAGATTAGTCGTAATCGTTTACGAAAATGTTTTGCGTAATAAGATAGCAAGTCGCACAGCGCTAATCACCTACAGTTATATTCACCTAGAAGCTACCTCTCTTTCTATCGCGTGACTCCTAGATCTTCTGACTACGTTACGCCCACTGAATTGGCCCGACAAGACGGGCCCGAAACGTACTTGTAGCTTCATACCTAAACTGCGGAGTGTCACATCTATATTAATCTGTGGTTTTGATTTCGATCACGTGAACAGAACAAAAAATTGCAATTTTATTACTGACAGACGTACATTTGTAGGTCGTTGAAGACATAAATATCAATGACGGTAATAATTCGAAGACCTTAACACTTGAATATGATCCATTTGATATTTCCTTTTCAACGGTGAAGAAAAACATGGTGAGGAAACAAGCATATACTAGAACTGAGAAGATATGTGACATCCAACCAACCTGCACTTCCTCTCATAGAGAGGAAGCCTGTGTCCCAGCAGTGGGAACGTAATACCGTGACGTAACTGATTCTGCTTTTGATATTTATCTTCAGTCTTGTGTACTCGATGGAAGATCCGACGATCTGTACCAGAATTCAGAGGGATCCCTTTTTTTCGCATAATGTTCTTTTTCCTAATATACTTTGGCATAACTGTTTTGGCATAATTTGTTTTGCCATAATAATTCTATGCCATATTCTTTTTTGGCGTACTGTTTATGTTGGAATAATTATCTTAAAGGCTTTATTGTTTTGGCATAATTTTAATTCGCATAATTTTACTAGTCCTAATGACTATTAGCATAATAGTATTAAGGTTTCTGTAACAATTAATTAATATTATTGATTAAAAATTAAATTGCTAGAAAAGTTTGTGACAGAAACGAATCGCTGCAAAACCGACTCCATGCCTGCTGCATGCTGCATGCTTGCTTGCATGCTGCATGCCTGCTGCATGCATGGTGTATGCTTGTTTACATGTTTGCATGCTGCATGCTTGCTCCATGCATGGGGTATGCTTGTTTGCATGCTTACTGCATGCATGGTTACATTTTAGAAATTAATTATTATACGAATTTTTTATGCTTAAAAAATATGTTTAAATATCATTATGCGTAAACAAATTTATGCTTTAGAATGTTATGCTTAAACATTATTATGATTAGAGAAATTATGCTAAAAAAAATTATGCGTAAGCTATTATGCGAAAAAAATGTTATGCGTAAATATAATTAGCATAAACAAAAGTATGCCATGTTATATTATGTCTAAAATTTTTATGCAAATGGATAGGGAACCGAATTCAGACATGGAACTCGTGGACCTGTTGCTAGGATCGTGGACAAAATGTTCTCTAAACTGTTGTCATATGTGCCATAAAATAAAATAACACTGATGACGGTTTTGATGTTGGTAAGACCTTTTGTTTGAAGTATGCACACTCCTACTCCCGCTCTCGCTTTGAGGACAGTCCTCACAATTTGTTTATTGTTGTCTAGGTACCTACTACAAAGCGGTGCCAATCAAGAAAGGACCAATATTTAATAAATACGACTCGAAAATACCCTTTTCATTTTAATATCTAAACTACAAAGCCTTCTTCCAGTTAAAGAATGATTAAATCAAACGAGTCTTGAATTGATTTATTCAAAACGTTGTCACTAGGATTGCCGTCCAAAATGGAATTTGATGAGTTTGTCAGTCACTTTAGATTAATGGTTCTGGGCCCTTTTTGGGCCAATGATAACTGGACTCCAATTTAATTTAATGTTATGAGAATTGAGACTAAATGTTGGTACAGACCTTGGAAATCCTAATTAGGAAACTTGGAAATTAAATTAAGAAAGTTGTATCTGATTCAGAAGATATTAAAATGATATTATCTTTAAATGTCTTTGTAAATTTTCGAGCGTATATATTACAAAAGAGGTCCTCCCTTTGATATTAACTTGTTTAATTTTTAGTGTTATATTTATTGGTCCTTTTGGTACCATTTCTTATACTCGTAGAAGCACGCCTCGTGTTGTTCTCTTAAATGCTTTTATACAAATAAAAGAGTCTTATACTTTTGTACAATTTGTTTAGCTCAAAAAAAAAATGATAATATTTGTCCTAAAATTGTGTTAATTGTCGAGCAAACAGTTATTTCAACAAGAAATCGTCACAGCACACATTGATTGCAGAATTTTGTTCAAATCGATTTACATTATAAATCAATTACCTTTGTAGTTCGATACAATCATCCAATTGTATCTAGACGGGTTTTTCATTTGGCTAGAATTCGTTCTGGTATTTCGTACGAAGATTCGCCTGCTGTTTTTGTGATCGTGTCAAATCGAATTGTTCTTTACTTACTTACCTACTTACGTTTATTCTATTAGTTTGTTTCTTATGTTGTCTTTCTTTTTGATTTCAGGTACGTACTGAAAGCTACTGTGAAACAATACATCTGGGTATGGAGGATCCGTAGAAGTATGAACTGTTCTCAACTTCTGGTAGTGGACACTGGTGGATTGGATAAGACTAGCTTGATTCTGTGACGCTTTGTTTATTTTCATGAATAAGTTCGAGATTCTAAAAGTAATTCTTTTTATATATGAATAGTGTTTCTATGGTGTCCAGTTAGTCAGAAAAACTTCTATATTATGTTCTTATATTATTATATTATGTTATTGTGCTATTAGAAAACCGTCACAAACGTAAAATGTGACAGCTCAACTTTTATAACAAGATATCGTACACGATTTGTGCCTGACACTTCAACAACTATGCACTTTTGCTAATCTTCCAATCCTATTACTGTCCGCTCAAGGGGTGTTTACACACGATTGGTACTTATTTGCTATAACAAAAACCGTAGAACCAGTTTCTTTAATAATGATGTAGGGGAAACTTAATCCAAGCGGCTCAGCTTACTGGCAGAAGATTTGCTGTAAAGAGAAATGGTTAATTAGCCGCTTTTGAAAAAAGATTTGTGTTTGACTACACTAATATTTTTTCAAAAGCCGCTAATTAACTATTTCTCTTTACTTTGGTGACTGTGTTACTTTGGTCTGTTTTTCTAAGTCTTTGAAGAAATAGGACCATTTCACGTAACTGAGGACCAAAAAAGAATTTGCTTTTAACTTCTTTTGAAGCTAACATCTTGCAAATGTTTAATGATGATCAATGTTCCATTAAGTCATATCGATCGACAACGTGTAAAAATGCTCGACCGTTCCCAGGTGGACTAACTCTCTTTTAAATAAACTTTTTTTGGTAACCATTGTAGGTTTTAAAAGAGAGTAATTCTGTCACTACAGAAATACTAACTCTTTTATATTATTGTCTCATAAATAAAGGTTACCTAAAATAAACAAACACGGTAGTCTTAACTCGCTTTTCATACGTTTGTTGTTCAGAAGCACCTCCGTGGGATGTCGACCACACCGTTACCGTAAACAATGGTGTATAGTTATTTGTAGTTCCGCGGTATACGGTGTTAAGGTCAGGTCCGGGTGATAGTGAAGATGTAATTAAAACGAAATGAGGTTAAGTTCTGAATGGGTAAGTCAATTGATTTGTGTGGAGGTCACCGAGGCTTTACTGGTAGCGAGCTCCATATAAATGAGAATTGGTCCTAGTGTACGAATAATTCTATGTGTGGTATTAATAAGCAGGGACATTCTGAAGCAGTATTTATTGCTACACTATATTTAGAATCGGATCTGGATAATGTGGGTGGGAGACATGGAAGAATTCGTGATTATTAACACTATTAATTTCTGGTGCCTCTCCGTTGACTGGAGGATGGCTCCAATAATTTCCACTCCAATAATTTCGCAGTAAAGGAAACAAATTATTTGAAGCCATTGCTTGTATATATGCTTTCACATAAATAAGCAGGTTTGGTAAAAAAAAAGTTTATAACCACTATTATTTCCCTTTTCCAAATACGTTAGTGTAAGTCGTAAACACTACTTTCTTACATAGAAACATTTCCATCAAAAACCACAGATATGATCGGTCATACGCAGTGGTGCCGTTAGGTCTCGTAGCGGTAATTAGCTACGCTTGTGTGACGATGCGCGCACACATGCACTTGACATTTATGTATAAGTGTTTATAAATAGCATGGCATATATGATAAATGCGATTATGAAAATATAACAGAGGAGTAGTATGTGGAAAATGTTGTTAAATGGTTTATCAAATTTTGATATCTTTGAAGGGAAAATACAATAGGAAGATGTTTGTCTTGGTAGTAACACAGATATATTTATATAATTATAATGATTACAATCATCAGAACAACTCAATAGGGTAATTTGAACCCTATAAAATTAAAGCCAATGCTAACTTAGAGAGCTGTTTCTATTTATTATTGTAATGATTATAATTCTTCAAAATATATTAGTATTTGTTACGGTCGCAAGTCATATTTTGATCAACGTACAACTTAATACTGACCTACAAATTGCAATAAACGAGAAAAGTGGGAATTTCGTGGGCTGGCTTAGCGCATCCCTTGAACGATTTGGAATATTGGAATATTACAGCAAAGTAATTGAATGGGGTTTCTTAGAAAGAATAACAGATTTTGGTCCTTCGGCCCCAACACTGAAGTTTTGTAAAAGGTATTGATTTGGTACGAACGAGGCAAGTACTTAGTCGGTTTCACAGCGTTTATTTCAATCTGATAGTTGCAGTTAAAACCTATGTTTAAGCTGTGAACAATCATCAATCGTTTCCAGGATGTCCTTGCTTATTTTTGGAGATGCTCCCAACGTATGGATCGCTTTAGATCTTTTAAGAAATGTTTAGTGAATATTTCCGTGTTACCCGAAGAGTTGAAAGATCTGTGTTAAGAGTTTGTCCTTCCGGTTTTAAGATTTTTATGGAGACTTGAGATAAATTTGCTAATCTCTGTGTATGTTTATGTGAGATATTCTTTGGATCATAAAGTATTACTAAATCTTGCTTGTGTCTATGCACCGTATTATCATTTATTATTTAATTATTTAAAAATTGCATTACTAATAGTAATAATTGTTACGTCGCACGTAAAAAGCTGAACGCTACGCTACGTACGCGGTACAGCAGATTTCATTATTAATTAATGTTAATTAAAATTGAATCTTTCCGAGCTCACAGTCCCTGAACGGATGGAAATTAAAATTGTTATTGCGTTATGAATTTTACATGTAAAATATTTTCAATATTGAATCTGAATAAAATTATAACGCTTCGTCACTGGGTATGTGTGTGTATTGTCTCTCCTTCTCCCTTTAATCCATCCAAAGGTCTGTAAAAGATCGCTTTTAGCGATAAGACCGCCCATTGTGTCACGCTATGTAACATTTCTAAATTTATTTCTGTAATTTGTATGTTGTGCATATTAAAGAATATTCTATCTATCTATAATCATAATTTCAGCAGAAACATGTCTACTGCTGGACATTGCCATTCCCCAACGATTGCCTGCGCTCCCTGCATTCAGTAGATTCTTCATCATTGCACAGTATTGAGGGCTTACCTATACCTATAATCGGATATATGTATAATAAGGATTGTGTCAATGAGTCATAAAAAAGGGTGCAACATAATTTTTCTTTTTCATATACGATACTATGAGAAAGAAAAAATATTTATTCTAATTTTTATTTTATTATAATTATACATGGTGTCGCTGTAAGTATGGATCAAATCGAATAGGGGCGTTGGCAAGTTCATTTCCAAACTTTTAACCCTGCGAATGTCTGTGCTATTTTTTACGCTACGACACCCTGTATATTTATATTATATACATATCTATGTTATTGTTTTACATATACTGTTATGGAAGATCCTGGTACTCACGACTCAGGGAATCCTAGTGTGAGGACCGGTGTGTTACGTTCTTAATGTATATTGTGCAATTTTTGAACTATAAACTTCATAATTTTTGTAACATAAAACGTTACAAAAAATTCGCGAAATCGAACTAATATGTTCTATTTCTTCGCAATTTCCGGTTGGGTGTCAAAAGTCAGTACTGTGAGTTTGCTCAGTGGCATTTCCCGTTCCAGGGTTACGTCAGGGTGCGGCGTTCTCTACGGCTTGTTATTGATTCGATAAATGAAGTAAACCGCACAGATTTGAGTGGACCTTTCCAGTCAGCACGCATTTTTGAGTAATTGTGTAGCTCAAATCAGAACTTAAGGAGCTCAACGAATCGACGAACAATGCCAAAAGGTTATTTTGGTAGGCTGCATAAAGTTCGCGAAGGAGGAGGCGGAGCGCGCGAGGGAGTTGCAAGCTGCACGCCCTCGCGCCCCCAGTCGCCGCAGGAGATGCCCCGGGCGTCGGGAGTCACGAGCCGACTTCCGGCCACCGTAGGCGCGGGCCTGCGGACGGTGAGCGATGGGCAGCTCGCCGTCCGATAGGGACCAGGCCCGGGTCGACGGCGCGTTGTGTTCCACGCGCGCCTCAAAGAGATGTCAGCACCAACTGACGGGGTCCGTAATGACCAATGCCTGCTGGGGTTGCGGGTTTGTCCGAAAGGGATATCGCGGCCCCGGCACACAGGCAACGGAAGGAACACGGGTGGGTTTTAGTCAGTAAAAGTCTGAACCTGTGTCATATGGGTGACAGAAGATGCAATCTGAAAGTAGCTTCTCCCTGACAACTATTGAAGTAAGATCACTAAAAAATGGACCATATAATTTACTATCTATCATAGGACTTTGTTTATCTTAACGTTAATCCGCTTGCTCGTAGAACAGATGGCCGATGGGGCCGAAAGGTTCTGGAGTGACGACCGCGTGCCGAAAGACGATGCGATGGAAGGCCTCCCACAAGATGAACCAATGACCTTGTGAAGGCCGCAGGAATCCGCTGGATGCGGGAAGCACAGAATCGGACGAAGTGGCGGTGCTTGGGGGAGGCCTATGTTCAGCAGTGGACGTCTTTTGGCGGAAATGATGATGATGAGGATGAATCCGCTTCATAGACCAACCGGTAGGTACTTAAATGTGGTTCCACAATGTATGGATTCTTCGTAGTTCAACAAACATTGTAACAATATTTAAGATAGACCTTGGAAATCAATTACTATTGACTGCCTTCAAAGTTATGGTTATTGGGTATCCACTTAGCATTGAACAAACATTAAAAGGCTTTTGTTTACAAAATCGGTACTTAGTTAAAATCATTTCAAACAATGTTTGTATTGATTGAATGGTCTATTATTTTTCCTGGTCTTTGGTTCCGAGTTTGAAAATACTTTAGAGACGCCCTAATAAACTCGATGGTTGGATATTGTTTTTGTTATAGACACGTTTTTATTAGGGTTCCGTAACCAAATGGCGTAAATTTCGTCATGTCCGTCCGTCCGGAAGTCAAACAACCATTTTATTCGGAGACTAATGACACTATAAGAGTTTAATTGTTACTAACGAGACACAATAGAATTTTTATTGTTATCGACCTATAAAGGCAAATCCAAAGTTGAGCGGATATCGATGATAATTGGAACGAAGGTATTCTGTGCACCGCTGAACAATGGTGTAGGTAGTGAACACGAAAAAATATAATTGAGGTGGCTCCCCATTAGTCCCCCCATACATGTACCTAACCGAGGGATGAGAAAGAAATTCAATGTACATAAGCGTGTGGATTGGATCCCATAATTAAAAAGATGATGAGTTTAAAAAAAAAAAAAATACTTCCGAATCAATAACCTCCTTCTTTTGGAAGTCGGTTAAAAACACTAAGATTACATCCCGTATTTCACAAACTGTCTCTGTTGTGTTTTCTATTACAAACCCAGACATAACTTAGTTTTTCATAGTTTTTCAAGAAATACTATGAAATACAAAAAAAAAAATCTGGAAATCAGTACGTGCATGCATAAATATTCACCCTAACTACAGAACCCTTCACTGTGCGTGGTGCGACACGTAATTGGCCAGTTTTTGTCAAATCTGAACATTTTGCCCAAAAAATTGCACTGTCATAAAATAGTAAAATACCATGTTTTTCTGATCAATTTATGAGCACAAAATACAAACGTATAGGTACATAGTTATCAATCTGACCTCTGCAAATCCATCTTAGAAGAATATTAACCCTCATATTATGTCTCCCTTTTACGACTTGGCAGGAAGTAATATAACCGTACCGCGCAGACTAGTAATATTATGATAATAATCATAAAATATTATGATAATAATCATAAAATATTTATGTAAGACAGTCTTCATAGTTTTATGTTGACGTGCAGTTTGCTTTACGATATCAATCTCGATTGATCTAGTTTTAGTCTAGTTGGCAAGAATTATACGATAAAACCGTTAGGCAGACAGTATCCAGGTACTTGTTCATAAATGCTCGGTTTGAGGATTAGTTGAATTTGAGTTAATCATGACTATTGACTCGGGATGCCTGCTTGTGGAAGGCATCCCCAGGAAGCTGATGTTTTACATTTCGCTTCTTCTATATTAAAATTCAGTCACTGTTTTATAAGATCCGTCGCTCTTTATATATGGGAGATGATGAATTGGTGACACCATTAATTAACTGTCCAGGCCTGTGCCATCTCTCTGATGAATATCAACGTTAAGAGTTTAAGATTGTCTGCGACCCATGTTAAACAAAAGGTTAATTGCAGCAACTTGTATAATAATCCACATTTCGGAGTCATCAGCTCTCTTTATGACACAGAAGTCACATTATTTCCTGTTCTTCTGTCCTCATTAAAAAAAAAATTATGACGAAAGTTTTGGCCACTGGCCCATTGATGGTAGCATGACCACACAATGGACAGTCTTCTTGCTTACTTACTTTCTTCTACCAAAGTTGACACATGTCACACGTGTGTGGTCATCGATATTCGGGTTACCATCTATAAAGGTGTTACTGTCAACGTGCCAACAGAATTGGCGGCATGTACCCATAAAACAGCACCCAATCAAATGAAGTCCGTTTTACAATGTTTCTAACCTACTTTGTATGTTATTCGCGAAATCGTATCCGATCGTGCCCACCAGCACTTTGCTTGGTTAAATTTTGTATCTAAAACATTTTGACTCATAGCTTTGATTTTGTTGGTTAAGGAGAATGATGTGTGTGCGAATTTGTTGTTAACTTCTGAGCAGTTTTTACTAACTTGTTTACAAAGGCAAATTAACGCATTTGTCCTCGCCATTTAAATTGAACTTTGTCGTGTCGTGATCGTAAGGACCGTGTGGTCTCAGCAAGAATAGTACAAAACGTGACTTTGTTGATAATAGGCGAATTGGCTGCAGCATCCTTCTTCGCCCTAATTACAACACCCTGCAATCAGCAGGGCCCCGTCATACTTAGTGGTTATGGCAAGCGAATGTGTGATCGGTACGCTCGCCATTCACACGACAGTCCCAGCGAATGACGATGTATAAATTCTTACATTTGTACGAATGTTTCGTTTCATCAAACAGCGAGACGTGCTCCAACAAGATTGAGTAAGTCTGCACTTCTTTTGAAGTCCACAGAAATTCTCCTCACGTCCAGCACTAAACTTATTTGTAGTAGAAAATTACCAGCATCAACAAGAATGAAGGTGTGTCCGTCTGAGCCAATACTTATCCCTCGAATTGCGCCAACATAGTTGCGATATTTAAATCCCTAGACACCTTGCGTAGACACGTCGTCGTCTCGTTCTCTAACTAGAATAACAGGTTTAGCCAGTCTGTGATATTCATTCACCGTAATCATTGAGATGTTAACTGTATCTAAAGTATATTTGATTTGTACTAAGATATTTAGCGCCATGGCGCTTTAGGTGTAAATGGTGACAGTGTATCATCTAGCTTTAGAAAGGTCCTAATTGTCAGTTCAGTAATGTAATTTACGACTTCATCAGCATTATGATGTTGTCATTCTTTTCTTAGGTTCAGAATAATTTAATTGGCAATATTATTGTATGAAAAGATGAAATATCGCTAACTAATGACCTAAAATATTAGTAATGAATTGCAATTATAACACTGGATTTTGATGTCGTAACCGTTTTTGGTGTAAAAAGGTCATTTGGAAAGTTTCCAAATACTTTTTTTACATCTAAAACTAAATATTCAGTGTTACGATATTAATTATTGCATATCTTATTCAATACTTTAGTTCGCTAGTTAGCGATATTTCATATTTCTATACAGTAATATTGCCAAATTAATCAAAACTGCGAAATATTTGACAGCTATTTGCGACGTTGCCCAGTTTCAGAATGCACGCTCTTAAAAACAAATTAAAGAGCTTTCTTGGCTATGGTGTTGTCAAAATGTTGAATTTAATAAAAGAACCTTAACCTCGGGTCCGAATCTCCCAAAGAAATCACACCATAGTGACTGTTTTAGAAATTATTTAGATTAAACATGACTTGAGAGAGCTGAGGGCCATTTTTTCCACATAACAGATAAAAGAGGTCGTTCTCTGTGATTTTTTAAGTCTCCTTTCGGGAATAAAATCAGTTAAGTATTATTTTCTCTAGAAAACGAGGTCCGACTGCATTAATTTCATGTCAAATCGGTATAAGATAAAAATTTCGTATCCAGCAAATACTACCGCAGAATGAGGTGAAGCTCTGCATCATTAATTAGTGAGCGCTGGCATTTTATAACTTAATTAATTAATATTACCACTATTTGCATCGAGTGGGTGAGGATGTAACATAACTGTATTATGAACGGGGAACGGACATAAAACGGTATCAGAAAACAATAAAACTGTCCGTTTTTTCATTTAAGAAAAGGTCGCTAGTAAATATTTCTTTGAAATAGTCTTTGGGATTAGGATTAAATTTTTTATTTACATCCTTGTTATACCTAAAGCCTAGAACAAGTCCTCAAATCGTCATTATGCTCATTTTATCAGCCCAATAGTGCTTTGACTTAGTTTTTCCATCGCAATACTCAAAATGCACGAAATTCCCCCTTGCGAATCCCATGTAGCTTATGATCTCTTCTCTGATCGACTGCAACAACCCAAATATGATTGCTTCCACTCGAAGCATCACCTTTCATCCAGCTTTAACATGTTCGTTATCAGGTTTAACCTTAAAAGAATGAAAAAAAATAAAGTTCAGTTATAAACCAGTTTTGGTCCTTCAGTACGGAACAAACCCTGCAGACGACTCAGCCTTAACAACTGACCTACAATCAGGGATTATTAAATCGGTGCCTACAGTTGACGATTTAACAGCTTAATCTAATTTGGGGACGTGTTTCAACAACAGTGCAGCTAAGCGGGTCAGTATATCAACGGTAATTATGAACTGTTTGGGCTTTCTGAAGACAAACATTCAGTTGATCAAAGATTTATTGCTCATTAGCATTAGATTAGACTGCATGTGGTTAGAGGTTTATTTAACAAATTGGCTGGTTATTTATTTGCTTTAAGCAAAGATTTTGTTGATGTACTCGTAAGAAGTTATTGCACATTGGTATTTTGGTACCAACGTTATTTTTTTCTGATTACTTTGGGTCTCAACCAGAAATGTGAACTGTAAACGCATACGAGATTTATTTCTGAAAAAGAGTTCGTGTCGATTTATGTAAATACGCGTGTAAGGCAAGCTTCATTTCCTTGCAAAACTGATGGTAATATTATGTAAGTCCCATATTATGTAGATCTTGGAATAATATTTAAAACAGAACATTGTTATTCTAAAGAGGATGCATTCGTCGTCTCTGTTGATGAAGAATTTAATATAGTCTTGTAATCGTGGCAAGCGTGTGACGCTAACCGAGTTCCCTTTGCTCTTTTTACTACTTCCGCAGCACTGTAAGTTAGTGTAAGTTAGTTAAGTGTACATTTATCCCGTTTTTACTCAGTTTATGATGAAGAAAGATCTCCATCGTATAATCTAGAGATTAACTGTAAAAGTCAAACTGTCAAGGTTATGCAACGGGAATTAGAATTCCCGTTGCATAACCTTGACAGTTTGACTTAAATTGCTTTAGCTTAAAATTAACTTTTAAGTGATTATTCTTAAACTCCAGTATTGTGACATCTGTTTAAACATTGTCACAATCAACGTTGTTGTATTTAATATTTCTGAAGTAAATTTTAAAAGATATTGAAGCTATTAAGCTTCTCGGGCTTAACGGGCTAGCACCGTTGTCATTACCTCGTTAATAAGATTACTGCTTACTAGCTCTTATGTCGACATGTTCTGTTCCTGCGGGATTAACGAGAATTGCGAATGGTATTCCCTTTTGACCTAATTAAAATATCGCAAAGAATCGGTATTCATAGAGGCTCCGTTAAGAAGGTCTTCGGAATGCAATTTACCTTTAACAGCAAAATTTTCTATTTTCATTATTTTTCTTCGTCTTTTATTGGGTGGTAAACAAATAAATGTTTTCATGCCGCTTAATTACATGTCCATTACCAGAGGCATCGCAAGTGCGTGGTCCATCCTAGAAACGATGTTGCAATATCTCAAGTGCCTTAAACTCTCTACCCATATCCAACTGTAACACAGGAACGCTGCTTAGTGGCAAAAATTGGTAAGACGGTAGTACTTTCCGGACTTACTGTCTTTTTGTTTCTCAGAGGTCTACTACTCCTAATATGTGTTTGTCGTAGGATATTAGAAACGTTATCGTGTTCCGCGATCCGGTTCAATACCGGCCCGGGTCGGCGCCCTGCATGTCGGTCGAGCAGCGAGGGATGGGGGCGACTACAGCTGATTGGGGGACAGGAAACGTTCAGCTTAGTGCCGTAATGTGTGACTTTTTGGCAATGTGTGAACAACACACTGGTTTTGTGGTGAAAACAATAATGTGGTTGATACAAAATTCACAATAAATAATCTTTAGGCATGTAATAAAGTTAGCGATGTATGTAAAAAAAAAACAAGGCAGCCTTTTTTTTTTTTTTTTTGGGTGGGAAATCATCAAATGACTCCTCCCGCTCTGGGCAGAGCGAGAGGGAGTGTCAGACTTTTACTGACTAAAACCCACCCGTGTTCCTTCCGTTGCCTATGTGCTGGGGCCGCGATATCCCTCTCAGACAAACCCGCAACCCCAGCAGGCATTGGTCCTTCCGGACCCCGTCAGTTGTTGCTGACATCCCTTTGAGGCGCGCGTGGAACACGACGCGCCGTCGACCCGGGCCTGGTCCTTATCGGACGGCGAGCTGCCCATCGCTCACCGTCCGCAGGCCCGCGCCTACGGTGGCCGGAAGTCAGCTTGTGACTCCCGACGCCCGGGGCGTCTCCTGCGGCGACTAGGGGCGCGAGGGCGTGCAGCTTCAATCTCCCTCGCGCGCTCCGCCTCCTCCTTCGCGAGCATAACTGCCTCGCAGAAGGAGGTGACGGCCTCCCATGCACTCTCGCTCCGGACCATGGCCTGAACCAGGGCCGGACGCGAGAGATCGCCGCCGCCGATCGCCTCCGTGAGGACACGGCGGTGCTCCGCCCAAGCCGGGCAGACTTCCACCGTATGCTCCACCGTGTCCTCCGGGCGATCCACACAATGGTGACACCCGGGCGTTTCCTCCCGCTTGATCCTGAACAGGAACCTCCCGAAACAGCCGTGTCCGGTGAGGACCTGCGTCAGGCGGAAGGTGAGGACGCCGTGGCGCCTCTCCAGCCACTCCTCAAAGAGGGGCCTTACCGCCGAGTAGTCGCATATGATGTGAATCTGACATCTTGGCTGACGTCGATGTAAGAGACAATATTCATCACCGTCACCGTCACCGTCATCGTCATCGTCATCGTCATCGTCATCGTCACTGTCATCATTATCAACCTCTTGGATAATGGGTGGATACCATCTGACGGCCGACTAAAGCACCGCGCGCGCTCATTGGTCAAATCAAATAGCGCGCGCTTCCCCGGCTACACACTTCCGTTGCTTTTCACGAAATCACTCCCACGGATTAGATTTATTCGAAAATTTTTGATTTTGATTTTTGACATCAAAATTTTGTATTGAATATTTCCGTAATGTAATTTCTTTTATAAGCGATGAAGGACACACATTTAGCCAAAATAACTAGAAATTGCCCTGAAGTGAAGATGCGAGAATAATTGAACATGCAAAGACAAAAGACGGACGCCATAATTTTGCTATTTGGTTAAATATCCATGCAAAACCATCGACTCGATAAATAACAGTTTAAATAGCTGTCTGATGATATCCATTTAGTATATCCAATCCTTTTTTTCGACTAAATGAAATTGCGAGCAGCTGACACACGCGTACATATTTTGTTTTAAACCTTCCAGAACGTAAAAAAATATATGACGGAGGAGGCATGAACTTAAAGTAGGTCAGTCCACATCCCTTACGGAAGTCGACCACCTGACAATACGCCTCGTTCTCGGCTAATTGTTTCTTTAAAAGCTGTTCATGCGTGTAGGCAAGTATTGACGTTCAGTCGCATTTGGTTATACGGGATGGCGAGTTTGGCGACCCAAACTTGGGTGAGGGTTTTGATTAGTAGTAAAGTAATGTTCCGTGATTTTGGAGTCCTGAAATCAAAGGATTCCAAGACTACAAATTGAATGAGAGGCGTTGATAGAAATTGAATGGTTAAGAGCGTTTATTCTGAAGGTGGGCAACGTCTCAAATAGATGTCAAATATTTCACTGTTTTGATTAATTTGGCAATATTACTGTGTGGAAATAAAAAATGTGGCTAACTCGCGAACTAGAATATTATTGATTATGAAATGCAATAATTAATATCGTAACACCGAATGTTTAGTTTTAGATGTAAAAAAACTATTTGGGAACTTACCAAATGCGTTTTTTACACCTAAAATGGGTACAACATCAAAATCAATGTTATAATTGCAATTAATTATTAATATTCAAGTTCGCTAGTTAGCCACATTTCTTATTTCTATTCAGTAATATTGCAATTGTTATGATTATAAGTAATTTTATTTTGGTTTAGATTTTAGATTGAGCTGCATCTGGTTTCAAGTGTACAACCACAACATTCTCAAGATTGAGCTAAGAAAATAATTTAAAATTCATTATCATAGCGTTTTTGCGGCCTGTTGCCCCGTTCCGGCCCGCAAGAAACTAACGGGTTGTGCGCTCATTAGCAAACGCAAAACATGCTTCTTTATCGGAGATGTGACTAGTTTCTAGTCCAAAGTAAATATTTTGCCGTGTCTTTGTCTAGCTAGGTGAATGTCATTTAATGATATTTCAGACTTTGCTGCTTTTAAAATTAGAGGTGCATAATCTTCAGCATTTGCGGAGCTACTGCCTAATCATTCATTCATCAATGTGTACCTATTCTTCTATGTCTTTTAGTGACTGCTATAAATCTGTCTTCAATTAAAATTTTCTACGATACGATAGTGGCTTAAAATTAGTTTATGGTATATTTCTAGAATGTTTGTAGGTCAAATATCTTAGCGTTAATAGCTCCATAACTAGGTGCATGTTTGTCATTGGGTGGTGTTCGCAGCGAGCTCGGAATTGCTTTATTATTGCATTAGTTGCGCCGGGAGATGGTTTCGTGTCACCACGCTTTGAGACTGGGCTTAAAATAATTTAGCTCCTGTATTTATATATTTTCACTTCCGTTTTCCTAAAGCAGGAGGCATGAACTACATTTATTTCTGCCTAACAAATCAAGTTTGTAAATGCTACTTACTGGTTGAATTTCCTAAACATGTAAGTAATTTCTAAAGAACGCTGTGAGACATAAATGCGCTGTATACTCGTATGCGTCAAATCTTTGCTCTGTCAAGTTTTTATTTTTGTTGTAAAATAAACGGTTGCTCAAACCAAAAGTGCTAATTACGCGTGTAAGTGTCCTTTTTTGTATAAGTATGTATGCACTAAGTTAATTCATATAGTATCTAGTGAACTTACAGTTGTTTATGAATATATAATTATTATTTGCGTATTCATTTAGTGTTTCGTTATTTCAGTAGTTTCAATGTATTAATAAGTGTACCATAACTCACATCTGAAATTATTGGACTAGGTATAGTGAAATTTATTATTATTTATTATTATTAAACTTACACACACTATCCTTACAGGATGACCCCAATACAATAGTGGTGGCTTACGGCTAATACTTAAAAATCTAAACATAAAAATACAAAGCATCACTTAACTCTAATAAAAACACAATCTAAAGTTATCTCTGTAACAATAAAAACTGCTACATTTGGTACAAAATATAATTTAAAATTTAATTTAATTAAAAGATAATTTTATACAAATGCTAGTATTGAAGGAAACTGTTTCCTCCTCACTTCCGTAGAGGTGGGGACGCCCTACCCTGTCATCGGTTAGTCGGTAAATGGGTTGCGGTGGCATATTGCTAACCGTTTAGAGCTCGCAACTGTTTTGTTGCAGTTTCCTTAACTTACCCACACCTAGATAGATTACTTTTAACTTCAGTCAAGTGGAAGGAAAGAAGGGAGGGAACGTTTTGACCTGCAATGGAATACACTAAAGGCTAATAATTTTGTATCTAATTTCTGTCACTTGAATGCCGCAAGAAGTCGATTCAGAATTCCAGATAGGTTTAAAACAAAGATATAATTACGGTTTTTATTGCGAAGATCCCATTACACGTTGGGGCACTTGGAACTAAAACTTAAATTGTTGCTAGTAGACGCAAAATCATCAACGTTCAAAATCAAATACTTATTGTTTTGTTAACTAAATCCGTAGCATTATCAGCGTATTTTGACTACATTATTCAGAAAACTAACTACTGGATCACTATCTGTCTTACACACCAAATCTCTTAATCCACCATCGGCATATTGAGCTTGAAAACACAAATACATTTGATACATTTCCCACATAGCCGACCAATCCCTCTAAAACACACGTATGTATACTTTCTACCAGATAATTATCTACGCATAAATAAATCTACCACTCGAAAAAACCCAGACTATTCAAAAACCGTTCAAAACAGTCTTACTATTTCTGGATAGCATCCAACCTTTGTAAACATTAAAACTTCCGGTGTTGCCATAAATTGTATGAATTATTATAAGAGTATGTACGTCTGGTCAGTGTTTCTTCTTACTGAGAGAGTGGGTTAAACTTTGTTATAATATTTGTATTGTTGCCATGGTTACCATGTAGTGAAAATATGGAGTGTGTCGGTTACTTTTCAGCTAAAAATAGTATCTTTTGCGTTTTGTGTCGTAAGAAGCGATTAGGGGATTAGGAACATCACGTGGGCTTTAGCGTAGCAGCTCAGTGATTACATCATACTGCGGAAACCTGGGCTTTTCAGGGGCTTCGCTGTAGTTTCGTAGTTACTACAAATGAAACGCGTTTGCCAAATTCTGTATTAATAAACAGTTGTCATTAATTTATTTATTGTCAGTTGCCTTTTAAAGTATCAATTAAAATGTAACGAGAATTTAAGTGAATTTGCCTTTTGACTGTAACGTTTCGGTTGAATTCTCGTTACTAGTTATATATCATCCACGTAAAGGCTTGTGCAGACCAGCGCGACTTGTCGCGCGACGCGACACCTGTTATTGTTATACTGTTTTCTTAGAAATTGTATTGTTCGTGTCGCGTCGCGCGACAAGTCGCGCTGGTCTGCACAAGCCTTAACGCGATAGTTTAATCAGTAAGTACTTAGTACCTACATACATTCCATTTCGAATGTTGATTAAATGTTCATCGACATAGCCTTGTAAAATAATGTAGTTTTACGTACGTAGAAATTCAAATTCTGCTCCTCTTTCGATTCTGTTTTAAGGTGATATCCGGTCAAATCCGGTGATAGTAAAGAACCTAACAATTATAGGCCCGTGTCAATTCTACCAGTTCTCAGTAAGGTGTTTGAAAAGTTGATGCTCAATCAAATGTTACGTCACTTTAATAAAAATTCCATCTTTCATGAACAACAGTACGGTTTCACCAAAGGGCGTTGTACCACTGATGCTGGTGTCACCCTAATAAAGAACATTTTTAATGCCTGGGAAGAAGCACAAGATGCCATTGGAATCTTTTGCGACCTCTCGAAGGCGTTTGATTGCGTAGACCATGAGACACTTCTGCTGAAACTGGAGCACTATGGGATTAGAAATACAGCTCTTGATTTACTAAGATCATACCTTAAAGATAGAAAGGTTAAAGTTCAAGTAAACGGCGTAAACTCATTAGGGTCTGAAATGGCATTGGGCGTTCCTCAAGGTTCGATATTGGGTCCATTCCTCTTTTTAGTTTACATTAATGATTTACCCCAATTACTTCAAAATCAACCGAAGATGGTGTTATTTGCAGATGACACA
This sequence comes from Agrochola macilenta, assembly GCA_916701695.1. NCBI lineage: Eukaryota > Metazoa > Arthropoda > Insecta > Lepidoptera > Noctuidae > Agrochola > Agrochola macilenta. The sequence goes on from OU753576.1 coordinate 3,588,638, forward strand.
TCATTGATCTTTAAAATCAACCGAAGGTCACAAAATCTTGACGACGTGAATAGCTCTATACTTGAGGTCCAAGATTGGTTTACGGTAAACAATTTGGTACTAAATAAAAAAAAAACCAAATGCATTAGATTTAAATTACCTAATGTTAGAAGTAGCGAATGTGACATCATATTGAATGGAGAAAAACTGGAATTTATTAATCAAACGGTTTTCCTAGGAATCACGCTAGACGAGAAATTACAATGGAGACCTCATATAACATCTCTTGCGGGGCGGCTAAGCTCGGCCGCTTATGCGGTTAGAAAGATAAGACAGTTAACAGACGTTGAAACCGCGCGTTTGGTCTATTTTAGCTACTTCCATAGTATTATGTCGTATGGAATTTTACTGTGGGGTCGGGCTGCTGACATTGAATCCATCTTTATCTTACAAAAGAGAGCTGTCAGAGCCATTTATGATTTACATCGTCGCGAATCTCTCAGGGAACTATTTGGAAAGATTAATATTATGACGGTACCTTGCCAATTCATATATGAAAATATTATGTATGTAAGAAAAAATCTACATATTTTTAATAAAATAAGTGATAGACATAATTTTAATACTAGAAATAAAGATAAAATAGATCAACCATTTTTCAGATTATCTAAAGTACATACATCTTTTATGGGGTACTGTGTTAAATGTTACAACAAAATACCTTGTAATATTTTACAATTAAATGAAAGAAAATTTAAAACTCATATTAAAAGTACACTTTGTAAACAAGCTTATTACAAATTAGAGGATTATATCCAAGATAAAAATGCTTGGAAACATGCTGGTCCAGCTCCATAGGATAATCTAGAATCTAGACAAAATCAAACTGGTTGCGAATTTAAGTTTTATAAATTATTATATTTTATTATATGACATTGATTTTACATTCTGTGATGACTTCCTCACACACTGACTTATTAATTGTAACTTTTTTTTATTTTTTTTTGGAAAATCGTCTTCTTTTACAATGTTTGTAAATATGTGAGAACCATGTATCTATCACATAGGTAATTAATTTATCTGTTGTTGCTCTCTTTTTAAATTTATTTTTACCTATTGTGGTATGGTAAATTTTTATTTTTTATTTTTAGATGCATCGTCTTCACATATAATTATATAACTAATGTACCTACATATATACAAAATATTGTAAAACATTTTAAAAGAGTAACGGTGGAGTTTCTTGCCCATTCTTCTCCATACGAAAACTACCTTTTGGAAGGGGCGACTAGAATCAATTCATTTTTTTTGTAATTTTTGACGTTCAAAAGTGCCTTGCAAGGGCCTATTTGAAATAAATGATTTGACTTTGACTTTGACTTTGGTGTCATGTTGAGTTGAATTTATTTATACAAGCCCAAGAATCCAATAAAAAATGTTCATTGATTCATACACGCTCGCCAACAATTTCAATAAGCTAATGCAAACCCGAAAACAATAGCGAAACTGGGGAACGATACAGGCGTAAATGATGTTATGTTGAAAACAGTCAGGAAAGTACTGTGATTCTTAAAGCATTATGGGCATCCCTCCAAGTTTCATCAAAATCTATGCCATTATACTTACCCATCTATATCTTCCTGTAGCTACTCATTCTCTCAACGCCGAAGGTACCTTTAATATCGCCTTAATTACGCCTAAATTGCCACTTTGTTCCATACCACTTTGTGAATGAGAAATTCTAAGTAATTAAGTCAACTCATTTTAGCAAAAATATCGTTTATCGCGAGGGATGGATGTTATGAAAGGTCGAGAGCGATTCGGTAGGAAGGATCATTATGATAGATATTTAGATAAATCATTTATTTAGTGCACACAAAAGAAATACCAAAACACACAAAAGCACAATTATATGGTAATGATAACAAATTACATGAATATAAACAATATTCAATGTGCGACATACAAAAAAAAAAATATGATGATGAATTTGGCTGTCTACTGAACGTGGAGTTCGATCCTAGAATAGAGCAAAGTTCTGGTTGTGGTTTCCATAATTTGATTGTTGACCACCCATTTTCCCATGGCAACAGGCTCCCTCAGTATTAAATGGGACCTAAGTAAGTATTAAGACATTGTGAGATGCGGGTTCACTGTAGGTACACTTTATACCTCTGAGGAATAATGGTGTACGTAATGATGTTAAGGTTGAATTGTTGATGATGTGTTAATTTTCTCCATTTTGTACTAGCAGAGTAAAATTATAAAAATTTCACCTATTACTAACTTTGACCGATATTTAAATTGTTGTCGTAAGTAGATGGTGACCGAGCTATTTCCTGAATAGCGTTGTCACGCGACGTTACTTCGTGTAACACTTTGTCATTGGAAGTTACTCGTGCATAGCTGTAATACTGTTGATGATTTCAATGTTCGTAACTGAAGATTATTGACATCCTTTTGGATAACCACCATTTTGCTTACCATACTTTGGCCCTTTGTGAACTTCCTAAGTAGGATCGCGATCAGAAGTAAACCTTTAACAACACTGTTGCTAATATCGTAAACGAACTGTAAATGCCCCCAAAAACTTGGAATATTTCCGGTCCTATAAATTGTAAAACGTTACAATTGCGCTTAAATCGCGTTAAATACGGTTTTACATCACGAAACTAAACAGGTGCCTAGAAAACAAATCATAGCTAAAATATTTTCCCTTCGTATATTTTCGTCAAGATTTTTATCGTCTCAACGTGAAATATGATGTGTCTCTGTAGATTTTTATGAGCTTTCCTTGTTTGCTGGTCGCGGCGTCCGCAGAAAATAAAACGATTCTTTACACTTCATATAAGTCTCACGTTTGTGATGCATCTAAGGGTAAACATGATACGAGATTTATTGTACCTACTAAGTTTATAATTATCATCATCAACTGATCATGAGTTTCCTTCATGGATTTCCACAAGGAGCGGTTCTGGGTCTCTTATATCTAAAGACTATAATTTATCTCTGGCTACAGCCTGGCTTTATAGATTGTGGTCCCCATTCTAGACTTAGCATCGCTATTATAGCGTGGTGAAAGAACATTTCGTGTATTTATAATAAATAACTTTATTCTAACGTAATTTTGTTTCTTGTTTCAGGTAATGCATTTTCCAGTACTGCTACATCTATCTATATTAAATTTGTAAGTAGTTCGTCCTTCTTACGACGTTATGTTGAATCGGTTTCATATTCCAAATAAACTTATGTTGATCGGAATGTGACATTTTCTAGTAGGTTTATCATAGACTTTTTTAATTAAAATTGATCGTGCAGTAGCACGCATTACAATGTCGAGACATTTATAGATTTTGACATAAGATCGAACAACATTCCCCCAACATCTATTGTTATTTCACCAAAACAATTAAAGTGAGATTACATCAATCCATCTATCTCCTCGCGTGCAAGCTCAGTTAAATCAATGTCAATGACAGTTTCCCACGCATCTCATATTCTCTAATCACACTAAATTGTTCTGTTACGTCGCCTGTGTGAAACTCCGGTCACTGGTCATGAATCCACGTTTTAGAAATTGTCTCTTTTACTTGTGCTAGCAAAACAGATAGTATTATTAATAATGATGGATAATTTGCTATAAGATGGCGCACCTTAGCTTATATGCTTATAGTTGCGGAATTTATCTTCACGCGTAACTATTAATTGTATGAATCTGTAGCTAATAGGTATGTTATGTTGTCTAGGTGTATTGATGAAGTCAAAGAAAGAGCACTTGGGAAGCTACTATCTAAAGTGATCCATGACAAAATAATTATTCATTCAAAAATCAAACATTCCAGGGTTGTGCGAACCAGTCTACGCGCTTGGCATTCTAGCCTGTCCAACGTAGTAGTAACTAAATCCTTCGCTCCCGAGAATTTCAGAGCGTCCATTTTTCACGGAGCCTTTAACCTAGTACTAATTGTACAGTCAACCACACGCCTGTGGTTTGACTTTGACAGCGCCGTTATGTCACAGTAGGAACGCTTTTCGTATTTACTACAGACGTGCACTTTACTGTACTACACTGAAACTACGTGGCGCAGTAATTCGTAAGCTGCTCCTGATTTTGATCTCTATACAACCTAGCTTTATACTCTGCTAGATGCGATGCAGCTACGACTATATACACAACAAGTCTATAAGATAGATACAAAGTAACCCACTAGACTGGCAGGCGCCCTTAGGCAGTCTCTTTTGTTAATCCTACATGGTACAGAAAAGCTTCGTTACTAAAGCCGTGTTCCATGTACTAGATTAATTGTTGTAGTCTTGCTAGCACGTTCTAGTTTTTTTCAACTAAAGCTGTTATTTTATCAGTATAGCAGTCCACTTCTGAATTAGACTTTTTCCAAGTTACGTATATTTTACTTGGTTCAGTTTGTAGATCTTTGGCATATATCCTTTTCTAATTAATGTCATTTGTCAGTTCAATTATCTCGATTGCAGTGTGAGGTTTTCGATTATGGTCCTCTTCTTTTATGCTTTTACAAAATTCATAAGTTCCTTTTCCATAAATAAACAATTATCTATTAAAACATTTCTTGAAATAAAAACAATGAAGGCGAAGGGTGGGCGTTTTGGGGGACTGTCCTATGTAATTTTGACGTTCGAAAAGTGCTGATTCTCAGCCTAGTTTGAATAAATGATTTTTGAATTTTTGTTTATTCACATAATAATCATCATTTAAAAATCAACGGAATTTATGGCACATCTTAGCACGCCCTTTAATAAAATTACTGTATTTCAATTCACTTACTAGAATAATAGCGTCGTATGTAACTGAAAACAATAATTTTCTATTGTTCCTAGCGTTATTTAATATTCTATGAATTGCCTCAATTTCCTCGCTGTTATAACTTCCGTGGTTTTATGTCCATATATCGCCCAATTTCCACAAGATATTAAATAGTTTTATACGTTATGACGAGACTACAAATTCTGTTCGTAATAACCAATCGCGAGATTATTGAAAAGTCATTAAAGTTTTTGCCTTTATATGGATAGCTAAATACCTTATACACTGTTTAAAAAAAACTGTCCGTCCATTATCCTGTGGTAGTACAAAAACTAAAGACGCCTAGTTGTGACACTGTATTTTTCTTTAACTAACACGTTTGGCACAGTCCATTCGCGATAATTATGTGTCATAAATGTCATTTTCGTTCATCGAATCGACAAAGCTGAACGAGCAACTCGTGCCGCCACGATCCGTGTGATTATGTACTTTTCAAACATAGTCTCATGTACGTCAACACTCGATCGTGCATACAGACTCAAATGATGCAAATCATGCCGCCACAAAAATTTACAATTCCACGCAATACTTTGCCTTAAACCTCAGGATATAAGACTTAAATTCCCATAAGGATATTACCAAAAGACACTTGGGATGTGAATCCACTTTCCTTGATTGGTAATTCGATCTGCGAGTAGGGAAAGTGCAGGATATGAAGGCGATGAACCTCATGTCTTGGACGGCGGCGTCAAGGGGACATTTTGAGGGTGACGTATAGAGGCTGGCGATATTCAAATGTGGTTGGATTCAATTTGCTGAACTAATAGGCCGCTCTAGTTTGGAATAAATTTATCTTTTTATAAAATGGGATTTTGTATTCCCATGCTGTATTTTTATAGGGTTACAAATTCTATGCGGTGTTTATTCAAAGTGTGATCAATGCAGTTGAAATAAGTATGTAAAAATCTTCAGTACGGAAGCGAAAAACCCGTTATCCGTTTCCACACTTTCTCGATTTATTCAGCTGATTCAGAATAATGTAGAATTTAATATCGACCCGACCTGAATAATAAACCGTTACGAAAATGCACATAAATATCAAATATCAGCACTCCAAAACTAGACACATATCTTTCAAGAGCTAGATCAATAACATTTGATATACTTTCTCGGTCTAAAATTCGCGAATTCTCGTTCCAAATGCGTTGGTAAGGAAGTCGCAGCGGTAACAATAGAAGGAGTCAATTGAACCTCGTCTGGCCGCAAACCGCGAGACCGATACTAACGGGTTTGTGATATTCGATAGCTTGGATTTAGCTTGAAGATATTGTGACTACGAGGTATTTCTTTGGTGACCATGTCAATCCGATCAGTCTTTTGTCTATCTGGTTGAGACAAATCAAAATATATGGACATGCATCAATACATTACAAAATGAATCTATAAAACAGGAGCCTATCAAAAATAAAAATGCGTCCACCGTATCAAGGTTACCAATTGATGACATACTGAGCGTCTTCTGATCATCTTACGGTGTACTCTTGCCTGTTTTTGTTGCCTAACCTTGCTTTTCTTTATGTCAGAACAAGATTCTTGGTAGTTGCTAATCAAAGCTTGATTTTGAAACTGACATTTCCCAAGCATTTTCAAATTCCAGCATAGTCCAAAGGTGGCTTTGTATTTTACCAGACAGTTGTCCGCCCTCCACAACCCGACTAGTGCAAGCCATAATGTACCTCAGTAATTCAAATATATTTTAAAATCAACATAGACTCAAGGCTTTTCAGCACGATGTATTTCCAGTCGTAGTTCGCTTAATATATTTTTATGGGTCATTCGCATGCAAAGATATTGCAACTGTAGGTATTTAAATGACCTCGAAAGCAGCAACCATTTTACTTGCCGGCTTAGAATTCATAGAAACTTAGAAAATTTTCCATGTTCTCTTTAAAAGAAAAATATAAACTGCATCTGTTAGGTCGAGATCGGCTTGATTGATTAATGGTCCAATCTAAAAGTTAGGATCGTTCTTGCTGAAGGCCTTGAAACTTGAACGGTCCATTAAGACGATCAAAAATTGCCAGAAGCCATTTTAGTAATAGGTTTTTGGTTATATTTAGAATTTGTACAAAATAAGCGTATTTATTAACTGCAACATTGTAAAACGCAACTGTATGATGTGTGTTTTGTTGTAGGTTACCGCAAGGAAGTATTTTGGGTCCATTGTTTACTATATCTTATTATACGATGGTATTTCTTTCGATTGCCTAATGTCATGTTTTGTCTCTGCATCTTAAATTTAACTTAGCATTAAGTCCGCCTTTTCTGTACCATATTGCCGATATTTCCCAGTAAAATCCTACATTAAAAACGATTCACGTTCTATCCGAACAAAATTGCAGCTTTGTGTTTCAATACAAATAGCAGTATTAAATGGATGAGTTTCTATTCTTTTGTGTCCTTTCGCTTTTCTATTGTCTTTGCTTGCATTAGCATGCCGCTCTTGTCGCTGGCCATATTATCCAACTCTCCATGCGTATATTATATGTAATCAAAATTATGCTAGATGAGAATTCTTTGTATAATCTATGGTAATTTTATTTGGCGGTTTTCGTGCTTTGAAATTGTTTTCAGTGTTGGATATTTTTTTAATTAATTTTTTACTAGCCTACTCTGTCCCACTCCTGGGCAAAGGCCTCCCTCCACTCCTTCCATCGTTCGCGAGCCCGCACGTCCTCCTTATCTTAACTATTATAAAAATGTACTATATCGTACTATTTATGTGGATCAAAACTATAGAAATAAGATAATATAGATCTTAGTTGGTTTAGGCAGATAGCAACAAATTATAAATCAATGAAGCTACTGAAGCAAATTGTAATTTCTTTTAGATATTATAACATATTTTTTCCCTGTCGTTTCCTAAACTTACTTTAAGGTCTCGTGTTTCGTCCTGCGTGTGATCGATGTTGATTAAATAAGCTCACCAAAAGGAAACCCTTATTCCTTATACAATTTATCAATTGCTTCCAAAACAACGTTTAGGCTGAAATCAATCTGGCTCAGTCAAGGCAATCCCATTCAATTGGAGTTCGCAACGAATAAGTCTGTAATTTTTCGTAGACGATCTTTTATGGGCTCGAAGTAAAGGTAGCATTAAGAATTAATTTGTAATAGAAATATATTTTGTGTACTTAAGTATATGTGGGAATTTTTCCACGGTTATCTGAAAATGGCAATATTTTTTCTTATTGTTTTTGATGATTCCGAGTCTGAAACTGGTCTCTATAACCATATTCATATATTGTCTTTATATTTGTGCGTATTGTATTTTTATCACTTGCTTCAAAAACGGTGAAGGAAAACATCGTGAGGAAACCGGCATGCTTGAGAAATATTTTATTGTAGCCAAGTCAGAGGCCCATGGGCGGCTTTAAAACTTTGACACCAGGTTAGTCACTAACCACACGAAAAGGAGAAGACTGGTCTTTATGAAACATAACTTATGATTTAATATCAAAGCTGACGCGTATAATGAGTTAAATGTAATGTTAAGAGAAAATGGCATACCTAGATGAATTAGATAAGAAATTTCTTCGTAGAGAAAATGTTCGCTGGTTCTTTAATAACTTTATTATAATGGCTTATGTAGATCTGCTACCAAACGAGATAGTCTTTAATCAAAGTAATTTAAATTAAAAAAACACAATAAGAAAAGATGAACGTACTCTATGAAAGATGACATGGTTAGAAAGGGGGTGACAGCTGAGATAACGATTAATAGAGAAATATGGAAGAAGACATGCTACGCTGACCCCAAATAAATTAGTATAAGGGAATAAATTGGTATAAGGGCAAGTGAATGATGATGATTTAAAAGCCACAATAAACCAAAAATAGAAAATTTATAAAAATACAAGCTCTGCTATAGTGTAGTAAAATTTGGATTCGTAAACGAAGATAACGGCCCCGCTGTCTAAACAAAGCATCGCATGCTTCCTTTAGATCCAAACGGTCCGATTGAAGAAAAACATTGATTTTGTAAGGTTTATGTAGGTCGGGTTACGAGGAGGAATCTTGATGAAAACAATCCCGTTGTTTACTCATTGGTTTTAAATCGATATCGCTTTTCCTGTAGGCTTTCTAATTATATGAAAATTAACCTGTGTTATTGACATTATTCCTTGTAAACTATGATTAGTAGTCTCTTATTTACTGTCACAATTAAGTTTTTCTTGCTTTCTAACTTTAGGTAGATTTTTATTAGTGTCATTTGCTTTATTGTCGGGAACCTTTGTTGGATCTTGGTCATTTGAGTCACTCTCAGAGCCATTTGTTGTGGTATTTCTAGGGAATCCGGAATAAAGGTTATCTGGATATTGTTTTCGCAATTTAAAGATCTGCCCCATAATATACCTTTGTAGTGTTCTACTGTCTTCTCTTTTGGCAAGCAAAGGCATGATTTAGGAGAAAGCATAACCTCTCATGTTTATATGTCAAATTGTTTTCAAAACAAAGTAAAAGGATTTGCCCAGAAACCGTTTGAAGGGTTATCCAAATATATTCGGGATAACTCAAGTGATTTTGGGTACGTTAAACCCGATATATTAGGAGCATTGAACTCATTGTTTCGTTTCTATCGCGATTATAAGCGGTGTTTATTTTTCTAAATTTTGTGGGAAGATGGTGTTTAGGCTAATGAGCGTTGAATTGTTTTAGTTTAAAGCCTTTATGAGGTTTTTCATGAAGCTAAATTTTGTCGCTAGGAGTAGTTATGAATTTAACAGTCGTTTTAATTTAATTATTAAAATTATCTAAATGTAAGACAATCAGTAGCAGTCACAGTCAGTAATTAAAATTACAACAAATCAAAGTCAAACAAAATAACTAAAATTGAACAGACGCTTCACTAGTCCATATACCAATCTGCCTAGCCGGTTCCCAACTATATTGGGGTCGACTTCCAGTCTAACCGGATGCAGTTGAATACCTGTATTGTACATGGGGCGACTACCTATCTGACCTCCACAACCTAGTAACTGGGTAATACAATATCCGTTGGTAAGACGGGTTGTCATACATTCGGGCTTCTGACGACCCGTAACGACTGTCAAAGATCCACGAATGACAACCAGGACCAACGGCTTAACGTGCTTTCCGATGTAAAGATTGTCACCCATCCACTGACCAACCCCGGCAAGCGTAGCTTAACCTGATATATCGACCCGTGCGGCTGTTATTACTTAGCTACGAGTTCCAACGAAATCGAATCGTCCATAGAAATGAAAATTTGGGCAAACCATTTAAAAGTTTCGTTTAAAAAACGAAACTTATCTTTGTCTTTTATTCCTCATTTCATTTTATTTTATTGACACATTTGTAAACTTTAATTTTACTAGCATGGGAAGAAAAGCAGCTGCCGGAATTAAATCAAAACGACTTACAGGAAATTACGGAAATCCACAATATTATGTCCCATAAAATATTCTACCAAAGGTTCGGACGAACATGCCATAATTCTCCGTCACCATAAACTTCCATAAGTCCGCGTCCATTTACCTATCGAGCGACAATTTAAAACAGATCACGATCCACGGTCTCTCTGGAATAGAAACTGCGTGTTATTGCTCGTAAATCGTCGGCAATGTAAAGCATTCGATGTCTATGCCACAAAATAAAAAGGTACAGAAGGCGTACGCCATATAACGAGCGAAAACAGGCGCACGCACACTAAAACCGTTTGTCCACCGGCACCGTCAACGAGAATGAGATGACGGTACCGAAGTAGCGATACATACATTTACTATGGCCGCGTGTCCACCGCACACCACCGCCGGTTCTCACACGTTCTTCATTTCGAATAATCTCATTTCTCGTCGATGTCCTGTTGTCGGTGCCGGTGGACAAACAACCTTAGACAATCGCCGTACGTACGGCGATCTCGGTCGAATGCCGATTCGTGCGTGAGTGCGCATGTACACACGGCTACACATCAAGCTGTAGGTACATTTCCAGTATAAGCTGACCTCGCATTGTACGGAAATCCTATATAATGTGAGATCAGCATAAACTGGAAATGTATAGCTTGATGTGTAGCCGTGTGCTTGATGTGTAGCCGTGTGCTTGATGTGTAGCCGTGTGCTTGATGTGTAGCCGTGTGTACGTGAAGGGTGTCTATGTGTGCGTGAATTTTCGCTCATTGTATAGAGCCAACCTTCTGTCCTATTTATGTTGTGTCAATGCATCATTCTCTTGTCGATTGCTTACGTGACTTTCGGTTCCATTGTTGTTTTGGATCACGAATGCTGGGGAAAGTCTGTCGTGACTTGCCTTGGATGTGTTTGAGATATTGGGCGGTTTTATCAGTGTGACGCGGATTAGGGATTGGGTTCGAGATGGATGGTAATTGTTCTTCTAGTAAGGAAACAAGGATTTGGAGTGTTAAGAATTGGAATTCCTGGTTTTATGGTGTAAAATATTTATTTCGTACCTACGGCTCCAGCGAATCAGTGTAAGACAGCATTTGTTTGGCATTATTGTTGAAATGAACCTATTTCGCCCGGTCGCGTTGCGATGCACCCAAAATCCTATATGATTTAGTTTATGTTGGTTTTTAGTTTTGATCATGTTTGATACTTACATACGGTAATGTGTACATTTTTTTCTTTCTCCGTATCACGAATGCTTTGGAGTCCATGTCGAGCCAAATACTTATGATTTCCGAATCATGAAATTCTACGCTATAGCCAACGGCCAACTTCCTCTTGAATTTAACCTGACATCAAAATAAATATGTCTTCGTGTCTTATCTAATTGGAACCCGAAACCTTTGACAACTTTGACTACCTCCTTGGAGTATCCCTGTAGTAATAAAATTGGGAGACTCAAATTACAGAAGTTTTCCTTTTGAGGAGCGCAGGGGAAGCATGCTCAAAGCAGTAATAATATCCAGATTAATAACAATGTAACTTTATTACTTACATTATTCAGTTAGACGTGACCTTTTACCTGGCACGTTGAAATTGGACAGTGGTGCCAATGCACCTGATGTTGTTGCACCCTGGTAAAACGAGACTGGGAAAGAATCTCTCTAATCACATAAAAGCGAAGTAGGAAAGAGTTCTTAATTTTTTACTTCGAGACGATCATAAAGTCCATTTAGAAAACTGCGTCCCTTCAATGCCGTAATAGAAGATATTTGTATACATAATAACGTAAAAAATACAGTTCTTTTTAAAATTCCCACCAGAAGAAAATCTTCAATAATCCCACTACGAAGGTACTGCCAATGAAACTATCAGAAGCGTTTCATTGTGGATTCAAGTAAAGCTTTCATAGTATGAGACCGATTCCAATTTCAATTTGGAGTTTGCTACCGATGTCCAACCATAGTTTTTTATTTATTTATTGAAACCAGACATTTTTCCCTTATTAGAAACATGTTACTTCGGGCCTCGATTTTTTTGCTGAAAATATGAGCGGTTTCTGTTTCACGAATCTTTTTTGGGATGTTTTTGTTTCGTTTTGGCTGTCCCTCTACGGCAAGGTAGCTTATTACTGTTTTGATCAGCGAATCTTAAGCTGAAGCCTGAAGGACAATATCATGTCAGGTCCTTGTGATATTATTATTAATTATGTGGACCATCCTTAGTGAAAATTCACAACAGAGAATTTTTTATTCAGATAGGAAATTGAGTTGGAGGGCCACAACAAAACTTCGTCACTTTTTTTTTGTAAATGTTTTCGTTGTAAGTTGAATCTATTTAAGGATATTAAGCCTTCATTTAATTTCATTTAAATTATTGGTTGTTTAATCACCAAATAAATTGGGATAAGGGATAATGCTTGTTTAATCAATAATCACACTACCCCGATCTCCCCCAGGTTTGTTAGGATCGTCGTCAGACGCAAATATAATTACATAGGGTTTAAACTCTTGCAACTAACGCACCACTGTTATCCTTAGTTCAATTCCACTACACATCTTCAATTTTCATGTCATATACGAATATACAATATGCAGCCCAACATTCGGAGGTCATGCTACAGTCCACAGATCATAATTGCCCTTCCTCAGTTGAACCACTTAAGTCCAGTTATAGATCATCTTGACACGCATACACTTAGGCTGATAGCTATAGTGGTAGGTCAAGCATATGAGCTTGTTGTAGGTACTTGATGGTAATGGTTCTGCTAATTAGGAGTATGTTTGATTGAAAGTTTAGATTCGCTAGTTCCTATACCTTTAAATTTTGACAAAAGTGATTTATTTTCAATATATTTTTCCACAGAACGGTTGCCATCATCCATTTTGCCACAGATGACAGGGATGTCAAAATCATGCTTTCAATCATTTGACTTTTTGGAGATATTGATTGTTGTTTAAAGAGTAGACGAGAGACGGAACATGATCCACCTATCTGTTTCTCAGAATTCCTTTCTTTTGCTGTCTTGTCATACAAGAAATAATTAGAATTTAGTCAGGCAAGAATGAATTTCATCACTATGAAAATGTATTAGGTAAGAATGATGCTTAAATAGTATTGATTCATGAATGAATACGCCCACTTCATAGCGGTTTTATCTCTACAACAGGAAATGTCAGGATGATCTCAAATATATTTTTATAAATGAAATATAAAATATAGTTTACTGGTGATAAAAACCTATGACCGTCCATCACTTCCTGTCGATGTCGATGGAAAAATCAATTACTTACATATAATAATTATTATGATGATAAGATGGTAGGTAGAAGAATCGTCCTGTATTCAAATAACTATCTATACTCCTACACAGAGATTACGAATAGCCGCTAGCTCTAGATTCCGACAATTTGACTAATAGTCAATTACAAAGGGAGTTGTAGTTGGGAGTCCAGGGTAAAGAAGAAGCTCCATTCGGGGGTGCATGTGAATGTACGGGTGTATCTCCCGGCCCCCAACTAGTGGTGGTAGTAGGAACCGTGGGGTTTTAGTCGGTAGGTATCCGACATGACCCCCCGATTTCCCAAGACGGAGAGTATCCAAGAGGATGTCCAAACAGCAACAAAAATAGGATAAGATAAGCTAACCCCTCTGGACACACAAGTGGTTTATAAAGCGAGTTAAAAGCAACTAGACATTATATGAATAGTCTTCTATCTGCCGAGACTGGTTATAAGGCTTATATTCCCATAATTATTCATCAGGCTAGCATTAATGTCCATAACGGTATTGTTTTTATCTGGTCAGCAGGAAGTCGACGAAACGATCTCATAACTGTCGATAGAGATGTAGGATGCTGCGTCTTGACGGAAGCGCGTGTACCCGAAGCAAAAACTACCGCCGTGTCGACGACCTGCTAGTGATGAGGTGCTGTCGATGTTTTGAAAGAAATAATAAAAAAAAAAGATATTTCGGGATTCTACTAAAAACAATAAAACAAAAGAAACAAAATTCCTGTACGCACGGAGACCAAAAGCTATTATATCAGCTAGTGCTGCGACGTTTCAAAATAATTGCTATGACTGTTTTGTTACCTATCAAAGAATTTATCGACATGTCCGTGATGTCTGTCATGGTCATCAGAAGGTAGTAGAGGTAACACAAATTGAATAGTTTTTATAGTCACGAGGTGGTCGATAATTGAATAACCTTTAGAAATTTATAGCATAAAGAATTCATGGGTCGTTCATGGGCTAACTCATTTATTATTTAGTAGTAGTAAAGCTGCTTGTGAAAAAGGCATTTCTAGCCAAGTATAATCACGATGCCTTTATCTGCCCCTAAGCAGCTATGGATAAAATCTATTTATTTAATACTTTAAGCACACAAATGTGAGCATACAGAAATGGACTTATCGCGACGATAACCAACTTTTAATGATTTTATACTGAAGATCACGACTAAACGAGTAGTGTTAATGATTTGGAAAAAATATATGTTAAATTAGGGCATTATATATATATATATATATATATATAAATATTATATATTATTAGCTTAATATATGAATATTTTAGATTATGTTTATATTACATAGTTAAATTAATTTTTAAAGCTATGTCTAACGCGGATAAAAAAAAAACTGTCTTCACCATTTTAAAGATAATTTAATTATGGATCTTTTATTATACGTATTTTATTAAAATACCCTTTGTTTTATGTATAATGAATTAATAATGCGTCTAATTTGGGACAGCGATCCTTGATGGGCGAGTCCTATTACTGGCTGGACGTACGACGCGTTGCGTGAGCTCAGTACAGAACACGCAAGCTAACCACTAAAGTCACTGGCATATATCTGCGTCTTAATGCCATAATATGCATTTTCTACCAGTCAACCTTTAGGCGATGCAGAGAAAAACAATGGTAGGGAATAAGGAAAATATGTAGGTGAAAGACACATTTCAATTGTGGCTGCAAAGCAACTGACAATCCCTTGATTTTGCAGGTTTACAGTTTTCATCAGATGAGGTTGCAACAGCGAATAGTTCTTGTTTGTTACGAATTATTTATAACATTTCATTATTTTTAATTATTTTGTACCGGTATCGTAGCGTAGCATCACTATTGTGGTCGGTGAGAGACAGCGGGCATCACGAGCTAAACCACAATACAAAATGGGACAGAAAGGCAACTTTTAACAGAACTGGACAAGGAACTTCTATAAAAAAAAACTTTTTACAAAAAAAAAACTTATTTTTTTTTTTTTTTCACTTTGTTGTTTTTTTTTCGGAATCCGGTTGTTTTTTTTTGTAAAAAGTTTTTATTTTTCACTTTTAGTTGTGGTACCTACCCCACACAAATTCGAATACCAGTACCTGCGATGTAAATAACAGTCACAGGAAGTTATCATCATATCATCCACATATACTAAGTGGAAAAAATACGTATTATTGAAGGTTACTCAAAAACTATCCAAGCAAAGTTAATAAAATTTATATGGGACCAATCTGGGAGCATACCCTTTCATACAACAAAGAATTTTCAAAATCGGTCCACAATTGACGGAGAAATCGACGGACATACATAAAAAAACATACATACGCGTAGGGTTACTATCTATGTAAGGGAGGATGCCTGTGTAGGATGTAAAAAATGCCTGATTTTTCATAAAAATGCCTGTCTATTGAAAAAACAAAGTCTTTAAATAAATAATACGCAACAGATAGTTTTAAAGGCTGCCATTTTATTCAGAAAGAAACGTATGAACGATTTACGACCACTAAACAATTTTTAAGGATAAACGAACTTACTACACTGAGTGATATATTTCCGAAGACATATTTTTTTACATTTTTTTTTTCGAAAATTTTATTCTTCACCCGAAACTTTTTTAAAGTTTACTTGGGTTATTAATAACGCTTTTACCGCCTCTATTGACAGGCGATTTCTTTTTTTTTACTCTACTGTGCAATTATTAGGGAAAACATTCGCTCCACATTTTCATTGTGTGCGAATATAGAAAATACAAACTGAACGTTTTTAATAAATTCTGTGATGTCATCATTCATATCCGTACTTTTCTCTCTCTCCGAATGCCTGTCCCAGCTTAGCGCCGGCCGCATGCCTGTCTTAACCGCAAAATGCCTGTCAAATGCGGCAAAAGCCTGTCAGATTGTAAACCTACATACGCGTCGAAAATATAACCTCCTCCTTTTTGGAAGTCGGTTAATAATACGCCTGCAGGCTTATTAATGTTTTCTTGACTACTAATGAGCCAAACGGAATATTGTCTTAATTAATAAGATATCTGATGACCCTTTTCTTATTTGTCAATCCATCAGGTTAAGCTACGCTTGCCTGGGTTGGTCTGTGGATCGGTGACAATCTTTACATACCGAGACTCCTCCGTGCCTCGGAAAGCACGTTAGCCGTTGGTCCCGGTTGTCATTCGTGGATCTTTGACAGTCGTTACGGGTGGTCAGAAGTCCGAAATTCTGACAACCAGTGTTACCAAGGGGTATCGTATTACCCAGTTACTGGGTTGTGGGGGTCAGATAGGCAGTCGCTCCATGTAAAATAATGGTATTCAGCTGCATCCGGTTATACTGGAATCCGACCCCAATATAGTTGGGAAAAGGCTAGGCAGATTGATTTACGGTTTTACTTAAAAGTGTATTTGTTTTGGGAAAGCCACAGCAATGGTAGAACCGTTGTATCAGTCAACCTCTGTCTTTGGTTCAACTCTACGTCCTTGCTGACCTGCTTATACCTTTACCACGGCATAACTATTCTTATAATTCGTGCCGATACTTGAGACAAAGATGCCAAAATGGACCTTCTGTGTTTCTCTATTCCATGTTATCAACTCACCGTACTGCGTCTTGCCCGCTTGCTCCTGCAATGTTTATGTTGCTTAATTGATGATTTAACACGGATTCATCACGCTTCTGAAATAATCTGGGAGTAAAAAAAAATGTAGATCACCTGCTTTTATACACGCAGCTAAATTACATGGCCTAGTGATCTACCATTATTTGAGTGATTTGTACGTATTGTTGGTAATGATTCTGCACTAATTGGTACACATCTTCTGCAATTTAGATGTCTATGATACTTATTTCTTCTATCGTATCAATGGCATGAATTAAATTATTTGCTCACACGGACAGTGATTTCGTCAGCGTTAAACAGGGCATCATGTAGAACTAGTAGTACCTAAGGCTATTGTATATTCTGGATTTATACAACATGGAGTGTTTGAATCGGTACCATTTGGTCACGAGTATGGAACTCATAGTCATAACATAACACATCAGTCACCGCTTTTAAGGATGAGTTTCCATTTTTACAACAATTGCAATCTTGAGATTTTCTCATAATTATGTAGATTCCTTTTTCTGATCGGTGTAATAATATTAGTTTGCGTCCTCACTTTCAGCAGTATTGTGCTCTTGTGAAACTATTTGCAAGAGGAATTCAGCAATACTAATAGCATAATAAGCAGTAATAGCCTAGTGGTGTGACCTGTGACCGTTGGACTGCCAAGTCATTGGTCTCGAGTTCGCACCCAAGCCACGAACCTCTGACTTTTCGGATTCCTGTGCGTATTGTATAATTATCACTTGCCTCAAAAACGGTGAAGGAAAACATCGTGAGGAAACCGGCATGCCTGAGAGATATTTCTCGACGGCATGTGAAGTCAAGTCACAGGTCCATGGGCGGCTTTAAAACTCTAACACCAGGTTAGTCACTAACCACACGAAAATAAGAAGACTAGCAGAATTGACAGCACAGTGTTTGTCAGTCATATGTATTGTTTGTCACTAGTAGAGGCTGTATAATTTTATGTCAAATCCTATGATACTTTTAAGTTGAGCTGAAGCTTGGACCTGCTCAGGTGAAACTTCCCAATTTACCAAAAAACCAGTCACGGCTATTTGCTCCCATCATTTCCTATACCCTACCATTTCACAATATGTCTGTGCAGTAGGAGTGTCCCCTTGCATGGTCCTGGCGTAGGGTGACACAATAGCATGGATGTATGAGAGAGAGTGCGCTTTGTGCTCGAGCATTGGCCTGTGGACGCTTTTGTTTCCGAAAATATATATCGAGAGATATTTTTTTTCAACTTTATGATTGCAATGGTAATGTACGTCGGCGTACCATTCGATTCGTATGTAGTGCGTTCTTATGTCCTCAATGGCTGCCCTTACATAAGATTATTTTGAAAATCATATTTCAGTCGGCATTGGAAAACTAGAACTAGGCTAGAAGGTATTTAGAAGTGAGAATCAGAGATCAGACTAACGATTTATTCTTATTTATGATTCTTATGATGATTTGTTCCAGCCTCCAGCCATCAGAAAAATAAGTTTACGGGCTGTTTTGTTCAACGCTAGTTCAATCAGCAAGGTGCGCCGAGCGTACATTTATGTATCTTCAATCGCTGAGGCCGTTTTGAAGTGACGTCTCAATATCGTATCTCCACAATAAAGCCCCTTTAATACCCCATCAGATCAACACATTAGTTCACTACAGAAGCTCAGTGTTCTAATGAATTATGTCATTCATGAGAACTCGTAGATAAGCGTTCATTAATGGGCGCTTCAATTTAGGTTAATAACACCCAGCGTTTAAGGTCAGCTCTGAATTGATTCGGGGGCTAAACTTGTTAGTGATGGGCTGTCATATAATAAGTGGTGTTTGGAGAGGTTTATTATTGTTCTTTTGGTAACTGAATTCAGGATCAGACTATAAAATATGAGAAGATGGAAGCTTCAAGTTAGACAAGTAGCACTCACGTCGTACTGCTAGCGTTTATTGATTCGTGGCTTTAACTAGTTAGTGACGGGCTGTTATGATAAGTGGGATCACAAGGTTTTTATTGAAGGGAGAACAGAGCATCTTAAGTACGTTCAACGCTATGATATCAGCTCAGTCTTCACCAGCTTTACTCAGCAGCTTTACCACAATTTAAGTGGAAGGCGATGAAATATTGCATATTACCAATGCAACTGTAGGATTAGACCATATACCTAAGCAGAAGAAGATAACTGTCCCGATTCAGGCTAAATAACACTAGCTGCGGTAAAAAAACAGGCGCGCTGCTAAAATATTTCTGAACTAAATGTCACTAGGAGTAAAGTCAAATTGGTAGATGAAGTATCGATTGAAGTACTTATTAAATGCTCACACATCCGTAACACATAACATCAAGCTTGTATTCCTCGAAGGATTATGCAGAGGTGTACCCACATTTCGCCTGTTGTGTTGTTATTCCTTTGGGCAAAATGAGTCATATTAAGTTTGTGTTTTGTGATCGTCGTCAAAAACAAGTTTTTCAAGATTGACTACAATTAGGATTACCGTTGCACAATTACATAATGTTGCGAATGGGGTGAGCTGGCGCAATTTCAACAACAGCACCTGTGCCAGACATGATTTCATTCAAGTAGTTGCTGCTAGCTTTGGCACTAATTGTAAGTGTGTCCCGGCCGTTAAGTTTATATCTATTTAGTGCGCTGTTGAATATGGGGCACTCCACAAAAACAGGAAGCATTGTTAAGGTATATGAGACGCATATGTTTAGGAGATCATCATCATAATATCGTTAACGCTACGTCTAATGATAAGATTTCTATTAGCACTATTCCTAGTAAAAGGTCGCAGTCATATTCTATGGCAGAAGGATGCTCCACAGTCTCATTTTCAACATCTTCACAAAACTATTATACATTTCATAGAATCATACGGTCCAATAATACAATTCTAATAATCACCACAATAAAGGAACATCAACCCACTTATTACGAAACATAAGCACGTGCTCTTCAAAGCCATTACGACCGACGCCGATACAATAGTAACAACTTAAACGGGCTTGGCAAAGTGTCAAATGTAAGTGTCGAGAGTACTATTGTAGTAGAATACGTAACTTGTGTCGCTGGCAGACTTTGGCTCCGTTGGCGTAAAGCTCTTACAATATTCGCGACAAAAATGGTGCCTGAGGATACAGACTAAACTCTGTGTGGGGACAGACTTTTACTGTTGACGGGTCGCATCCGGTATGAAAACAATGCGTTTAATATGGCTAGCGTGTAAGTGCAGTTTTTTTATATCTGACAGTTTTTTAAGGCTAAACCATTACTAGAGGGAATTTGGAGTACATTTTATGGTAATGTCGAGAATTAGACGAAAACAGGTTGGTAAGGTTGCTTCAAGTGGTAGCCGAATCTAATAGACACCCACTGTTAACTTATAATAATAATTGACAAAAAAATCTTTAATCCCTATAGCGCACCACACCAGTATTGCATGAGATGAATGGGCATCTATACTTCTATCTATAGGCAAAAACTTGGCAAAGTGACAAATATGTCGAGAGTACGTTTCGTAGTACTATACGGAGCATGAAAAAACCACTAATATACCGAAATGAGTATAAAAATAACACGTACCTACCGTGAAAATCAGCCTAATACCGATCTGACGTTTTAAGTCTTAAGATTGGTTATACGGTTTTACTACCTAAAGAAAGTCCAGGGTAACGTACCGATGAAAAGAAACCCGTTCAAGGATTAGTACAAAGTTACAAAAACCTTTCAATATTCAGATGACGAATGACGATGTAGTAACAATTTATTTAAAAGAGTGTCCGTGGAGTTTCTTGCCCGTTCTTCTCCATAGGTACCTACCTACTACGCTTTGGAATGGGCAACTAGCTTCATATTTCTGACTGACCGATTCCTTGACAATTCAAAAGTGCCTGTAAATGGTTTAATTGAAATAAATGCTTTGAGTTTTGAGTTTTTGAGTTTTGAGATGAATAGGTTTGCTTCACAGCTTTGCAGCTGAGATGCCATTCGACCTCGAGAAGCAACAGCGATGTTCCAATTTAAACTTTACTGCTTTTACTATAACAGGGACTTAGAATTAGAAACTAGAACTAACTAGAACAAGGCTAACTATATAATAGAACTCGCCGCAGTAGCTTTTAGTTTTAGTTAAAACGAGCTCCACTGCAGCTACGGTCTGGGATCGGGATGGGGGGGGGCTATTCAGAAATCTATCCGATTTTAGATGCAATGAGGTTCTAGCAGTATTGAACATGCTATACAAATCAAAGCTTTTATTTTAATCTTCGACCGTCTGCTTGAAAACAGATATGTAGGATTCTATCATCAATGGCGTTGTTCGTTGATAAAGTTAGGTTTACAACTTACAGATTTTTTTGTGAAAAAAGTACTACGTGATCTAACTAACTAATTGATCCCTCTGTGCCAAAAATCTATCACAAGCTACTTCTTCTACTTCTCTTACGGTACAACCGAAAACAATAACATTATTCCTAGAAATATGGATGCCCAACAAATGTAAGTGACGTGTGTTGAATAATAAATGTTACCTGTCTGTGCTTGTACCGCGGTAACTCTTTGTGTGCCCTTCTGATGGTGTTACACCAAATTGGGTTGTAATGGTGTTGAAAAAAAAAACAAGGCTCCTTTGTTTTGCTGCTCGACTTCCAAATTATGTTTCGTTGGTTTGTAATTTCATCATAAACATTTTGGTTTAGCCCTTTTCTGGGCTTCTGTATTACGCTTTGTGATTGGGACACTGCTATATCACTGTCTCTTAATGAAACCGGAAAACTTCTTGATAATCTCTTTACCGTCCACATATTCCTGGCTGCATTATTCTCAGCATTTGGTTCTTCATACTATCGTCATTGTAGTTTGTTATGTTTTAAGACTTGCATTTTGAGGTGATTTCTATAAATACTCAGCAGTGCCACTAACTAAAACCCGTCAGTATCTGTCCATTCAAAGTCTATGCAAGCTTAATTTGGATGCAGACTATTAGTTCCTGCATCCCATATATTTTGTTGCAAAAGCCGCAAATTTTTAACTTGGACACGTTCCGGAGGTTTGAGGCTTACCTTGTAGCATCGGCTAATAGAGATGGCAGGTAAATGACAAGGTATTACTTTGATACCGGCAGTATTGAATAACACCCCTGTTTGTTCATGATTGCCTGGTCTTGTTTGAATTTTGGCTAAAACTGGTTTAGATGCAGCTCGTTTTTCTGAAGTATTTTCATTTTTTTTTCAGGGTGATGTTAAAGCTACTTGACAATTTCGTCGTCTAGTTTTCAATTTAATTAGATAACACAGCAATCCTCAACATCTTAATAGCCGAAAGTTATATCTGCCATTTGAGTCATAACTTCAGGTAAATTAATTGCCACTGAGACTCACGATTCACATCACCGGCCGTAATTTGCGCAAATTCTTAACCTTATGCCACCCAACATTCAACTTCTATAAATCCAGAATCTAATTGCTCCGTCCTCTTTTGAAGCTCAATAAACTTGCTTCAAATACAGCTTGTAGTTCCACGTTCAGGTCTGCAGACATTCTACCTACCCTCATATGGGATAACCGCGTGTGACCCAATGTATTTAATTGCTAGTCCACATTCGGTATCCATATTTGGAACCCTACAGTTGTCTTGTAACGGAATTGCAAATCCCTTATGTGTTGGTTTATTTTTTTGTGTTTCAATCTTATTTGGTTCTGTTAGATCGCGGGGATATTAAATTGTTGGAATATTGTGCTTGGTAATAGTGGTGGTTTTTTGTTTTCTGTGAGAACAAGTGTTAGTGCTTTAGCCGCTTTTCATCCCGCTTTGTGGTACTATGTTATATTTTATTTCGGTTGAAAATCAATATTTTCTCTCTTTTAGACTAGTCCTAATTATATCCCTCTTTATAAAGAAGCATATGTTTTGCTTCAGGATGCTGCATATACTTCTAACGAACATTGCACTTACCTGAGCTTGTTACGATAAAATTATGGCCAGTCAAAACTTGCAGAGTTTAGCAAGGTATTAAATGTGCGGTTGTAACTCCATATTTTGCTAGTGAAAACTATTACGTGATTAAAAACAGATTTATAACTTCGATCGTACCATCTGGTCTCGGTACTAAGATTTATCGCAGACATAGTAGCGCAAGTATTGGGTAGACTAACGAGTGAACTCACTTTATGGCCAATAGAATTCGCATAAATTATTATCTGATGTACGTACTAGATATTCGTTTGTAGTTATCCGATATACGAGTATATTTATTTGCTGTATCCATTGATATATAAAAACCCAAGATGCACAGTCTCGAACAAAATTAATACTCAAAACTGTCCCCAATGTCAATGAACAAACTGTCATGATAATAAACATACTTGTTTGGAAATTCAACCTTACGCGCATGTTTTAAAGTTGTTTTTACAAAGCAATGTTTATAAAGCAATAAAATTTTATGACAGAAGTTTGCCGGTAGAACACGGCATGGATGGAGTCGAATATATTTTTATACTTTAATTTTTTTATGCATTTGCTTAGTATTTTAAGAGTTTTTAAAATGTATATAAATGTGTGTTCCAAATACATATTTATACTTTTATAATAATAGTATTGTTGTTATCGAAACTAAATAACTAATTAGGTTAAAACTTATAATTATCATAATACTGTACCTACTTATACATGTTTAATGTTTTATCTTACGACAAAACATTAAACATGTTAAATAAAATAAATACTATTATTTATTTTATTTATGTGAATATTGAGAATGTGGATTATGAATGATTCTGTAATGGTCGTATTTATTACAAAATTATTCAAAGAAATAAAATAAAACTCATAAATGCAAATTTCAGTATTTATTCCTTTAACACAGTAGACAACACATTAATTTCCTTGAAATAAGTTTAGCTTATTGTAGAGTTGTCTTTTTGAATTAGATTTCAGCCTTTCTGTTGTCTTTTTTGCGATATAATGTAAACGAACATCTATAAACTTTTCTACAATAGCTTTTATAAGAGAAATTTTGTGATTGAATAAAGCAGGTTGTTGAAGGGAATGTGTATCAATACTAGAAAATATATTTAAATTTAACGTATATTTTAAAACTAAGGAACACAAATAGGCCTTGGTTATCAACAACAACAACACAACACACACACTTATCAACAACACGTTTATGTATACTGAACAAAATTCGTTGTTATCAAAGATTTGCAATTATTGTTCTATGAAGAGTTCCGTTATGTAGCTCTTATGTTCATCATCAGGTCATAATAATGTTTGTATAGGCACAACCAAAGACTATTCTTACAAAGACCATAAAAAGAATTACTCAGTTGGGCCCATAAAATAAGTAGGAAATCAATATACAAACATAAAAAATCTTCGAATTGATGACCTCTTCTCCTTTTGGAAGTCGGTTAAAAACTATACAAGAATATTAATTTAATTCTAGTCTAAATACAAAAAAGTACAAAAGTTAATATAAATAATTAAAAAAAATAAAAACATAATAAAAAAAATCGACTCCATTGAAAAGAACAGGGTCGATTTATATTGTACGACTAAATTCAAAGGAGATTGTAATGCATTGTTCTTACGCTGAAAAAGCGGCCATTGAAATTTGCCGTATTATACTTGGACTGTTGAGTGAAATTTCAAGACAAATTAAATCAAAATCACCTATTGCTCCCTATATTGAGTCATAAAAACAACATAAACAAATCAACAAACTCTTTAACTTACCGAAAGTATGATATCCCATCCTTTTTTAACGTTCTTGACGTAATATTTTTACAATTATCGAAGCAACACTTCGGCATTTTTAACGTGCGTTCAGTGACGCGAGTGACGTGATACTATTTGAAATGAGCGCACAATTCTCAATTGTGCGCTCTTTTCTTGCGGACGGTTTTGAGACGCTGAATGTGTATCTTGGGTTTTTTAGTATATCAATGGCTGTATCAATAAGGGCTTTGCACGCGAGGATGTAATTAAATGTTTTCTTTATTGGTTTGTTTTCCTCGTTGTGTTTTGTGTTTCGTGCTGGAAATTCTAAAGTGGAATATGTGTTTTGCATGCACAAATATCGGAAGACAAAATGTTGCAGCGCTTTAGAGAAATTCTTTAACATGCAAAACTGAATACTTATTTGTTGCAGCTTCACTGAGAGTGAAACACGTAATGTATGGATTCCTGTGACCAATGTTAATTTTGTCTGTTATGTTATGCTACAACAAATTATTATTCCTCATTCAATCTTTGGCATGTCACTGGGTTGGTTTTTTTTTTTTTTTTTTTTTTTATTTAGGGCATCTCGCAGTTAACCTCTGAGGAGGTCGTAGCTGCTTAACCGGACTTTCCTGTGGCTGCCTTAAGCTTCTACACTTAAAGCCTCCAGCCAGGGGCATAAACTATTCTAATTAAAACTAGGCGAACGCTCGCTAAGGGCACCCCCTGTGGGGTACGGACCTCGGCTTAGGGCGTCGCTGGGGGGAGGACAGCCAGATGGGACAGGCTGGATCAAACATAGATTATTATTATTCGGGGAATTTAAGACTACGGGCTCAGCTTCGACGCGGGCTGGCGCATCGTCGAGCAAGGGTCGGGGGGGAGTATCATTTACTCGGGAGGGACGCGGTCGCGGACCTCTGCGGCGAGGTCGGAACGTGTGTCGGTGTGTGTGTTTCTTTACTGTACTGGTGGCCCTATTGCTCTCCTGGAGGAGGGTTATGGGGTCATCTGGGTCGTTGAGAACATGCCTTGGACGGCGGATTTTACTTATTCCAGAGGGAATATAACTGGCGGCCTTCACAACTAGAGGGTTGCGATGTATTGCGGCTTTATCAAAATAACGCGTTGCATTGCGTTTTAGAAATTGGGCTATTGTGGGGATTTTAAGGTCGAGATGGAGGATCTCGTTCCTAACATACCAGGGGGAAGCCGTCGCCATTCGAAGGAAACGGTTTTGGAGGGTCTGCATCTTATGGAGATGGTAGGGTTTGGCTTGTGCCCAGGCGGCACACGCATAGGTCATAATGGGTCTAATGCACGCCGTGTAGGTACGCAATTTGCACCTGAGTGACAATTTGCTTCGTGCATTGAGAACGGAGTGGAGCCTACCGAGAGCGAAAGCGGCTCGCGAGCGTGCCTGCTTTATGTGCTCGGAGAATGTGAGTTTAAAATCGAGGACCACACCTAGATATTTGGCTCGCTTCTCCCAGGGGATCGGCTTGTCAAACATGGTGATTGGTCGGGGGAGCGTGTTAA
Organism: Agrochola macilenta; assembly: GCA_916701695.1. Taxonomy (NCBI): domain Eukaryota; kingdom Metazoa; phylum Arthropoda; class Insecta; order Lepidoptera; family Noctuidae; genus Agrochola; species Agrochola macilenta. The sequence continues at coordinate 3,614,959 of OU753576.1, forward strand.
TAAGTTTTTTGAGTCTCGGTTTCTTGAAGAGAACCGCTTGACTCTTATCGGGATTGACCTCGATTCTCCACTTTCTGAACCACTTGCCGAGCTTGTCGACTGCGGTTTGGAGAGTGAGAGCTATCGCGTCGGGGCTTCTGCCTGAATAGTAAATGGCCGTGTCGTCTGCGAACAGAGCCAACTGCGCCTTGTTACTTTTAGGGATATCGCTGGTGAACAGCGTGAAAATGAGAGGAGATAGCACGGAGCCCTGAGGGACACCCGCGCGTAAGGGTCGGGGGGAGGAGAGCGCTCCTTCGATGCGATAGCGGAAGGTGCGATTCGACAAAAAGTCTCGTAAGATGAGCACGAGACGATCTGGCACACCGAGTTTGTAGAGCTTATATAATAAGCCGTTGTGCCAGACTTTGTCAAAAGCTTTCGCTATGTCGAAGAAGATAGCACCCGTCATCAAGCCGCGCTGGAAACCAGCGCTTATGTCCTCGATGATGCGGTGGACCTGATGCACGCTAGAGTGCTGAGTTCGAAAGCCGAACTGTTCGTTGGGAATAAGGCCCTTGGTCTCGGCGTATTCTCTGAGACGCTTATAAATAAGCCTCTCATAGATTTTGCCGAGAACCTTGAGCAGACTAATGGGACGGTAACTAGAAGGCTCAGACTTGGGTTTGCCTGGCTTCGGGATGCCGATGACGTTGGCTTCTTTCCACGTTTGTGGGAAGATATTGTTGCTTAGGGCACCATTGAAGATGGTGGCCAATAACATTATCAAGTGGGCAGGGAAAAGCTGGACCACTCTGTTGGTGAGTCCGTCTGAACCGGGGGCTTTACGAGCTTTAAGACCCTTGATGATATCGTGCACTTCGTCTGGAGTGACGGGAGGCAGAGGATTCTCAGGGTCTTCTACGGGAGGGAGAGAGGCTCTACGTTCGACTTCCGCGTCTACCTCTGCGAGGTGAGCTTGGTCTACTGGTAGGGAGCTGGGTGAGCACTGAGCTTCTAGACTGTCGGCTAGGCACTCGGCCTTGTCGACGTCGTCGAATGCAATGGTCTTATCGGGGCGTACTAATGGGGGCATGGAAGTGACTTGCGGGGACTTGAGTTTCCTCTGAAGTTCCCAGAAGGCTAGGTGGGTAGGCTCTAACTCGCTTAGCATCTTATCCCAGCCCGCGTTACGCAGCTCCGCTACGCGTTTCCTTACAGTTCTCTGTAAGTAGCGCATATGGGCTTTGTTCGCGTCGCAGGGAAAGCTACTGTACGCACGGATAGACGCGTTCTTCTCAGTCAACAGATTACGTACATCGTCAGGTAGCTTCCAGCGACGGTCATCCGTCACTGTGACTTCCCTTGAACATTCGTTCACGACAGATTGTATGTGATCCGTGAATGAGTCGATCGCGGCCATCGTGTCCGAGATAGAGTCAAACTGATCGGGGATGTTATCTAATTGGGTGGACGTGTTGGATTTCAGCTGGGTGCTTACTTTCTTCCAGTCCGTTACCTTTTTAGTGACGGGAGGTTGATTGGGGTCGGAGAGACCTATGCGCGGGGCCAGTCTTATGACTATGGGACGGTGATCAGAGTTAAGCTCGTGTACCGTCTCTATTGAGTCTAAACGTAGATTGACGTTCTTAAGGAGCGCCAAGTCTAGGACATCGGGTGTATGGTTAGGGTTATGAGGGTAGTGGGTTGGGGTCATCGGAGCGATGACATCAAAAATCATAGAGGCAGAGAGGTCAAACAGGTGTTGTCCTCTGGTGGAGGTTCTGGTACTATTCCAGGAGGGATGCTTGGCGTTGAGATCGCCCGCCATGATAACGGAGTCACTCAGGCCAAATAAGATAGAGAGATCGTTTGCAAAGAGTCGGGGGTCCTCTGAAGTGGGTTGGGGAGGAAGGTAGACCGATATAAGGGTGATCGGCTGATGGCCTGACATGCCTAGGTGGCAGATGGAGACTTCTAATACTGAGAGCGGGGGAGGATCCATGGGGATGCAATAGAGGTCTTTTTTATAATAGATAAGGGTGCCGCCCTTGTGACAACGAGTCCTATCGTTGCGAACTACACGATAGTTAGCGATTGACGGATCTCGTTTATTAGGTTTGAGGAAGGATTCCTGTAAGAGGAAGACGTCTATGTGGTGATCGCGGAGGAATTTCGCGATCTCGTCGCGTTGGCCATTAATGCCGTTTGCATTGAAGATGCCTAACATGAGGGATCGGGGTTTGAACCTAGCTAAGATGTTGTTAGACATTGTGGGTTCTATGGGAGGCGCGGGATGTCAGAGCACGCGTAATGTCTGGATACGCGTTGTAAATAGCTTGGATCTTTATGAGATCACAGGCGTCTTGGGCGGCCTCAAGTTGACTGGCCATTTGGAAAGCGCGAGGAGAGAGGAATGTCATCGCGGAGGAAAGGACATTTTGAGGCATGCTAGAAGAGGCTACGGGAGTGTTCGCGGGTTGCGGACGCGGTGCTATAGGAGCAGGTGCGGGCTTATTAAGGGGCGCGGGGGGGTGATAACGGGGGCCCATAAGGGGGGTGGGGGTGGGGGGTGGGGGTTGGAAGGTAGCCATGGCTGGAAAGGCCTGCTGGTGGTGGAGGTAATTCCACGGAGTGGGCCTCTGAGGGCTTAATCTCTCAGGAAGTTGAGAGGATGGGATTCTATAATTTGAGGGAGTTTCCCTCTGTAGATGGGCGCCTGCGCGCTTGGTCAGTTTAGGGGATGACGACTTGGGAGCTTTGGGACAGCCACGGTAGTTGGCAGGGTGGCCCTCTTGCCCGCATAGCACGCAGCTAGGTGGCGTGAGGCATTGGGAACGGTCTTTTGGTCGGGAGCACTCAGAAGTGCCATGCGCGCCCAGGCACTTTACGCACCTGGGAGTCGCGTGGCAAAACTTTTGAGAGTGACCGTAGAGTTGGCAATTGTGACATTGCCCTACTATGCCATTTTTCCTGGGTTTCTCGATCTCGAGACCCGTGAGGTGGCAGATAGATTTAACTTTAAATATAGGGTGATAACCCTGTACTGGGGGACAGATAACTAGTACCATGTCGTATTGCTCTCCGCCTCTAGCGCGGTGCATACGATGGACTTCATCGACTGGGATATTTTGCGACTGAAGGTCGGCTAAAATATCTGCGGCTAAAATTTCGCGTGGCATCCTTTTGATGACAACGCGGGTCTGTTTTTCCTCTGGGAGAGAGAAAGTGTGGAATGCTACCTTTCTCTGTCTCAGAAGACTAGTGAGGTCCCTATAATCGCGGGACGTAGGGACATTTACTTTAATACCCTGTTGGGTGTTCCTAGCGTTGGTGTATGCGATTTTTTGGTCGCAACACCATCTAGAGACGTCCGTCCACTTGCCCTTGTCCTGTATGAACACGGGTGGTGGCGGAGGGACCTTCTTAGGGCCAGAATTAGGTGGGATGGGAGCATCCTGCGAAGAGGATGACGCGATCGGGCGGGGGTCGGGGGAGGGGGTATCCTGCGAAGACGATGACGCGGTCGGGCGGGGTCACTGGGTTGGCTTACGTATAGTCGTATTATATCTGTCGTGTCTGACTAAAAATAGATTATCTCGTCTGGAAGGTACTGGGTATATTTTCGGTACTGTAAAGTGTCTTTGGATAAGCTCTTATCTTTTTTGTTTGTGATTTTATTATTATTCCAAATTCGTCTTATCTGGCATCGAATTTAATCTGGTTCTTAAGTCAGCAATTCATTAATTCCATTGGTAATCTTTTACAAGTTTTTCTCATTCACGGCTCGCGTAATAAAACCCTTTTATATATCGGCCACTAAAGTTGACAATCCGACTGTGACGTAATACAAATAACGGTAGTACGCGGTCGAACAGACACTTTGGCGCCGCCGAGGCTGGCATAGCGGTGCTGTGACCCTTTTGCAAGTGCGCCCAAGTTACAGAAGGCAGCGGGATAACAATGCCCATATGTTTAGGAAATTGGGAGATTCTTCTGGAATTTATAGTTTTTCCTGTGGTCATCAGCTGATTTCATCAATTATCTGTTTTGCTATAGCACTATTTCCTTATGTAATCGTATCACGTGATTTAGGTTTAGCTTTGTAGTTTCTAGTCCTGCTTTGGAGGATGGACCGGGTTTTTCTATGTTACTAAACTCACTTTGTCCTGTTAACACAGTTCTTATGTTATGTCAACCATGCGAATATGTCTAGTAAATATTGTTTGTTTGTTTATTGTTTTTCTGTCTTGTTCGTTCTCCATAAAAGGGTGGTCGAATTTACACGATGCTTCTAAAACAACACTTCGAAATGGGTATCATAGCTATGCTTTTGATTCATACTGTTTATCTGTTCATGCTGTTTATCTGTTCATACTGTTTATCTGTTCATACTGTTTATCTGTTCATACTGTTTATCTGTTCATATTGTTTATCTGTTCATACTGTTTATCTGTTCATACTGTATTCAATGTGTCTATTTAGTGCTCATACACTATATGAGTATATATTAGTAGGTACAGTGCTCAAATACACGAGCGGCACGTTGTCGACGGCTGCAGTTGCCTCTGTCGCTTGCCGTTGACGCGTGGCGCTCGAGTGTATGAGCACTCACTGCCACGCTCTATAGCACTTCAAATTAATGTTGGCTTTCCTCCACCTTTCATTAAACATTCACACCATCGCTGTCTACTTATCACTTCGCCCACAACGGGAGATATAATTGTACACAATTTGACGTTCACGACCATAGCTTATTTTATTTTAATGCTTCCCGCATGTACGGAGACCCCTACTTAATGCAGATTAGTTTATAATTGTGTGGTGTGCTTATCTTATGGATATAACTGTCACGCTTTGAAATACTTGCTAAACTTTAAACCTACTTCTGTTACTGAACGTATCACACATAATATCGAAACTTGGAATGAATGGCATCATTAATGGGATTCCAGATTCCAAAATATTCTCAACATTTGTTTGTACTTTTTTGAATTTTGAAGTATCGTGTGCTACAGTCGTGGTTTTATTGATAACGACACGAAACCATTTGAATGTGTGTGTTAAATCTACCGATCATAAAGTTTATTATTTTAGTCCCTCATTCGAATTCGCAGTATCCAAAACTATAATGTAGGTAATTATCGATCTGTTTTCAATCTCAACTAATACAAACCACCACCAGCCACCAGAATACCAGTATTTCGGAACCCTTGAATGTTGTCGATATCAGCTTTGTCGAGCAGTTTCGATAGCGTGTTAGTTCGCATTGTTTCTCCTGTAACAATAGTATATTATCGGATTAATACTGACCTGTTGTGTAGTAAGCTTTGAAAGACTAAATTCTGATCACAAAGTAGATATATCTGCAGAACAACCATGGTCACAAACTTTTAGATCCGGGTCTGAGAATCTTGCTGTTCTTAACATTTAGCTATGATTTGTCACCAGTATCTTTGAGCTGATTACACCCAAACTTAAGCTTCTGTATTAGTTCTGCTCTGTCTCTGTCTTAAGTAAAATGGAAACCATGCACCTAACTTCTGACGTTTCATAATTGCCTATGTAAAATAAATAAAAATATTTTAAATTCAAAATATTTTATTTCATATATAAGCCTATTATATATGAAATAAAATATTTTGAATTTGAATAAACGCACATACTTGCTGCTACAACAACAGTTTTCCATACTTAAGCTAATAAATAAAACCAGGTAGCTGGTGTATCGTCTATGAATAACGAATTGACCTGATTCCCTTCCACTTTATATAGCTTCTGTAGGAATTTAACACTCTCGCTACTTTGTTATCTTTTTATTAACAGATGAGCATAAAATTAATGTGTGTTTTTGTGTTTTTGTTTCAGGTAAACTTTGATAAAAAGGTGATATTATTGTCTTCTTTATCGTTATTTTCTTGGCGCTTCGGTAAGTTTAATTTTTGAATCCGGAAGCTTTAATCAACGCTTTATTATGGCTTTCAAAAGCAAAAAACGTACTCCTAATAGGATCACTGGTGTGTTTGTCTGTCAATCTGTCACAGCTAATTTGCTCCGAGTCTAATGGATCGATTAAGTTGAAATTTGGTACATATACTCGTATGTATTTCTGTGAACCAAACACGGAGTGTAACATAAATAAATGAATTTTGAATATTGGGGTCACTTTTGGGGAGCAAACAAGAAAAAAAAAATTAAGTTTTGCAAACTATACCGTGTGACATATCAAATGAATTATTGCGAGGAACTCAATATTTTTTTCTTATAATTTCAAAATAATCACATTTAAAGATATTTAAGAAAATATATGAAAATTGATCATTCCCTTATCTCCGAAACTACTGTGCCTAAAATTTTGAAAAAAGTTCTTTACTCATATATTACAGAAAAACCTATGAGAAGTCTATGGTTTTAAAATAACATGGTAAATCTCTCATTATTGTGCGTACAAACTTACATTTGCAGTTGGAATGTATCGGAGAACATGTTTTTCAACTACAACGTTAAGTTTGTATTTGGGTTTAATTCACTCCAACTACGAAACCGTTCATTGTGCGTGGTCCGATACGCACTTCACCGGTTTTTTTTAACCTGTTATTAGCGTTTTACACAGTTTGAGTATCGATTTACATTAAAATTTCAAAAAGAAATATAAGGTCTGTTTCATGAATAATTGTAAATATTGGCATGAAGTATATTAAGAAGTTCAAATTTAAATTGATCATCTGAACAAAGAATTAAGAGGTTTGATTGTGCGGGTGTTCTTCAGGGCAGTGTAATTGGCCCTACATTAAGTGTAACTAAGTCTATATTACTACTGTTTATTATTGACGAAACGTCTTCACGGCGTGAGAATAGTGCTATGACCTATAAACGAAATTGATTTCGACCCAGGATGTCAGAGTGATTCGTGTCATAACTACAACCACAGAACAGGCATCGCGTGTCTGCCTAACGCAATAGGTTATTATTTATTTAAAATCGTTCCCTTCCCTTTTTCGTGTACAAACTTCGTTCGTCCATACAAGAAATGCGAAGGAACTGTCAGTCAGTACCGTGACCGCATGTATTATGAATATAATTACACAACGCTTCCCAGCTGGTTTCCCTTGAATATATCAATTTCATCATACAGGATGATGCGTTTGCTAGTGCTAATGGAAGTTTCACTAAGGGCGCTAACACACAGAGGTTGTGCTCTTTGTTGATTGAATTAGTTCTGCTTACCAGTACGTATTTGGCAACTGTACATATCTAATTCGTGAACGGATGGACTAAGTGATTTTTATTAATTATCCTGCATGATGAATACACCAACACACTATCAGTGTGTTAGTGTATTCATCATACAGGATTCCATCAGGAGGAACCCATCTGACAAACATTACACCGATGCAGATATCAATCATATCTGCATCGGTGTAATGTTTGTCAGATGGGTTGGAGCACAATCTTTCGAATACATATTGAGTCAGTCAGTCATTTACAGATGCCTCGATATGCATAGCCCTGTATATCAAGCACTGTCATTCATATTATTATTACTACTACTTCTAAGAACTAGACAGTCTAATTCATTTTGTGTAGCTTATGTGGTTTTCTAGAAAAATATTGTCAAAACCTAAACCAGATGTTGTGACTTGTGTGATACATTACGTATGTACTTGTTACACACAGTTCTGCTCACGTAAAGACAATAACAGAAATGAAAACCCACACACTAAAATTTGCATGTAGGTACTTACGCGAGCGCTTATTACGACATTTCGGGAAACAATGACATGGTCTCATTAGTAACCAGGAACCTTGTCTTATACAATACTAATTACTGAAATGTCAGTAGTGTAGCAGAGTACTTACGGCTACTGTGTGCAAAAGCAATCGTACGTCCGTTCCGTTTCGTTACGCCGCACTGGCTTGCCGAAATATTACGAAATGTATACGCCAGTGTAAGGGATTTTTGTTGTATCTACTATGTGTGAGTGGAGCCTTTATAGCAGAAATGTGAATGGGAAAACTGCCTGTCTTAGTTTATATTGCTTTGACAGCCATTGATGTGATGGCATTGGTGACATTAGTTTCCCAACTAATAAACAAATTGCAAGGACCTGATTTTATGTTGAGAGCAGAGGCTGTTTGTTTTGGCTGTTGAATTTATTTTCAGTAGTTTCTAATAAGTATATATTTTATCACTTTTACTGTTTTGTATGTGTTATCTATTGGTTTCTTTATACTCACATTTTTGTAAATTTATTATTATTTGATTTTACATTAGAAAATATGTGAACTTTAACTATCCCATTCGTATGTATAAGGTTTACTAACACACTTTGCCTCGAACCCTGCTTGTATGGTTACTTTCCCGGAATGAAAAATTAATATTTCAAGAATCATCCAACCTACCTGCCTTTGATGCATTTTACGAATTCCCTGAATTCTATGTCATATGTTTGACATTTTTCTGGATTCTCTATTGCGTTTTCAATTACCACCTATGTCTTGCCTTACATCTATGCTTATTCGCATTCAAGATTGTAGGCTTCCTAAACCCAGAATTCTCCAAATCGAAACATCAAAGCGTAACTACCTGGAATTCCCTTTGAACTATCGAAAGGAGTTCACTAGTCACTACAATTTTCGATCCTGTTATTATTATTCTTGGAACGGAACCTTGTAAAATACCCATATTTCCTTTACTTTATGAAAGGGTCGACCCTAAAAAGGACAGTAAAGGTAATGTTACCTGAACGTTTCTTATGATTACGAAAATGTTTATATACTTAGAGAAAATGTGAAAAATATTACCTACAGCGTTGGCATTAACCGGAAATAGTAAAAGGTTCATTATAGAAACTCGTGTTTAAGATAAAAGGTAAAAATTATGAGGAGGAAAATGATGTCTTAGGGAGGTCCCGGCAAAATTTTCTTCTATTTGTTCCTTCCCTTGTAACAAGCACTTTTTTTTTGAGAATTTGTTATCCTTCCATAATGTCCATAGCAACACGTTTCTTGAAACAGTTCTTTTGAGTAAAAGTCTTGTTATAAATCCGAGATCTGGATCCTGGTAAAGCCGATTGGTATTATACGAGTATAACAAAGATAAGACTGTAACAAAGTAACTACTCAATGCCTGATTGGTCTGAAAAGTTTGTGAAAGGTTGGCCTGAATTCTTAAAGTATCAGGTTCAGGCAATAAAGAACAAGCTGAAAAATGAAATGAAGAAAAAAAAATAAGAATGAAAACACTACTATCCAAGACCGTAACTTCCACAAAACATTGCAACTTTATACTCTAAACATCAAAGAGTAAGGAAACAGTGAGATGTAGACAATAAACCTGACACATGTTTGATGTGCAAATAATTGAGCATAACAGTGCTATCTGTCACACCAGACGGTTATATGTGTACGAGCGAAACACCGCAATTTTGACTCAATTACTTCGTTTAAACGAAGAGGAAACGTTCGGAGCAATCTTGGTGGATTCAGTTAAGATGACAGTTGTAAAGAGGATTGTCAAAACGATAAAGACTAGGTAATAATGTTATTGTTAAAAAAGGGCTGAATTCTGAGATGACTGCTGATGGAAATATCTGGAAGATAACTTGCCGCGCCGCTTCTAATAAATTTGGATCTAGGCAGAAGGATTATTAATGGTTGGGAAAAAGTACGTTCTTAATCGACATTTTATTAATAAGACATTTTATTAAAAAATAAAATGTCATCCAGTTTAACGCGATGGAGGTGAACGATTGCTATCTACCCTCCAAAATTCAGCTTCTTAACCAAACGGGACATTTGCAGATGTATGAAAATGACCTTTTAATTGATTTATTATACGCAGTAATATCCATTATTCTACTGTAAAAAAATTATGTCGGCAACGGGAATAGAAGAGGGTATTTTCCTTGCTATGGAGTACACAATTTTTCTGGGACCCTCGTTATCTTGACACATTGGAAGGTTTAAGTTCCTATCGTCGATCGATACTTCCAAGAATTAAGTATTCATAACCATACCTGCCAGTTCTCGCCTTAGGATAAAACAAAGTTTTTTCTTATCCAACAAGAAAGTTATAGCTACGTCTAGCCCGAGTACGCCTGCGAAACCTTCAATTTTGTAGACGTTCCTTTGAACATCTGTATCAATAGTTATTTCTGTGATGTTCACAACTCTTTTTTTTTTAAGGTAGTTTGAGTGTATGGGTGTTTGAGGTCTTTAGAGACTACGATACGATTGATATTTTATTTCATAGTGGTCTTTATTGGCATGTTTTCCGTATTAATTTAATTTTACTTTTTTTTAATTTTATTAATTCCGTGAAGATTCCAAAATTTGAATCACACCAGTCTCACAAAATACAAAATGCTCTCTTAATTTTGTAAAACTACAAAATATTTATTAAATAGTTAGTGTGTCTGCACTCTGTTAAAAAAAATTAAAATTCTGTCTGACACATTTAGTACCGACGGAGTTTTCGCAAACAAACATTAATTAAATTTTCTTATTAGTGTCAAGGTCTGTCTTCTATTTCAGTTTTTTGTTTTGTTTAAAAATATAAACTAATCTAAATAAATTCGGGAGCTACTTGCCTTTTTCTCGTAATGATTATCGGCTGACTAAATTCTGTGTCGTTTCTTGTAGATACTACTTGAAATTTTAACCCGATTAACGACTAAGTTTATTTTTCTTGTTTCTGTCAACATCGTATCGCAGTCGTGTCGTCTTTACCTAAATAATAGTTTTCCAGTACAAAGTTACCCGTGGCATGCCATTGCATATTCATACATTCTGTTTACTTTGTTATACGAGTTTTTGGGCCTTTTGTGTGGAAACAATGCTAAGGGCCATTGTACAAGCGTCTTGAACTTTTTTGAGAATGTCATTGGAATTTCTAAAAATATACTAAAAGAAGATGTTACCTTTTGTGACCCCACACAACTTTGGATGTAAGAATTTTGTACAGGAGCTTGAAGACAATCAAGATTTTACTCAAATCAGGCTTTGGTAGATCCCGAAATTCTAAATCAGTGGGGATTTGAATTCGGCCGGCAAATGCCTGTAAGCTCGTTTCATTTGAAATCCCAGACGTCACGAACGACTTGAATCGGACTAACTAAAGAGTTACGTTTGAATTGACCGGCTTTCCTAGCTGATGATTCTGCAAAGCCTCGATCTGAATAGGCGTTTGATCGTTATCTGGCCAGGTTATGGTGAAGCTTGGGTTTTCTAAGAAAGTGATACTATAGTATCATATAATGGTCCCAAACTAACAATTGTCATGAAAATTAAGAAGGATGTTCGACTCTACGAGTATGTATGAATGGCTGTCATTTCGCGGCCGCTATAATGATGAAACTAGCTTCATCTTTCTTACTGAACGAGTCCTTTGACCATTCAAAAGTACCTGTAAATGGTTTGATTGACATAAATGCTTTGAGTTTGAGCTTGATGGCTCGTTCAACTACAGCAATAGGTGTAGTAGAACTGGCAGATAATGTACCGTAGCATTAGTGTCACTTTAAGACACCATGTTCTGCGCTAGTTTAAAGATGATTGCTCCTAAGTAGTACCAGCTAGGCCCTTGACTTACGAGCGTTGTAATGAACAGTTTCCTTTTGTTGGTCTCACGGTACGCGATGATAGCTGACACCCTCTGTTCTTTTATTGCAAGATTCATATAGGAGTATAAATAGGACGTGGTAGGCTACTACGAGTATGAAGTTGCTTGGTAACAGGCAAAATATTATCCACTCTGCTTAAATCGTTAAAGACTATAGAAGATCTCAATGTGATAGACATACTAGAGATGTAGTTGATGAGTCTATTAGCATGTCATCAGTATTCATTTTGGAATATAATTCGGTTTTGCACGATAAGAATCAAACCTTAGAAGAATTAGCTTTCAAGTCTTGGGAATTGCACATGAGAAAGTTTGTAACTTGAAAACTTAAGCAATATATCATTCGTACCATATCCAAAGTCACTCTTAATGACACTATTATATATCTGTAGTAATATACTATGATCGTATATTATAAATCTCTTAATGACGTCATATTCAAACTACTCTTTGTTCCAAGTAGAAACAAACCCATGAATGTCGCCCCGATGACCGTATCCAATCGGGTATGCTAGCATTGTATAATATAGTCCTGTCTCTTGTTCAAGGTGGTCTGAATAATCTGTCACACAAAATATGTCGTTAAAGACCTGTTAGATCACTGCATTTTTTAGGTTCCATGTCAAAAAAGCTAAAAGAACGTCACGCCTTAAGTTACATTCTTAATAGCTCTTTAATTTTGGTGACGTTGAAATACAGGTTCATCATTTGGGAGAACAAAAATGAATCCGGATACTGAACCTATTATAAAGCCAATGAAATAAGCCATATGTCAATTGAATAAGCTCGTAATATTTAATAGTCCAAAGATGTTATTATTTCCTAGCAAAGATATTATTAGTACAGCGCTCAGTTGTATCAATATCAAAGCTTCTTGAGTTACGGTTTGACCTACAAACAATAAAGAGAAAGAGGGCAAGCGAAACATTAAAACTTGTTATTTGATATTTTGCTTTCTTTTAGTTTTGTGGTCTTCTTTCGCTAAGAATTAGATGGCCCAAGTTTTCCTATATATACATTTATATCTCACAGACTATGATTTTTAGGCATCTTAGACGTTTAACCAGGTATAAATAAATAAAAAAATAAATATAAGCAGCTACATTTATTTTGATATAGACATTGAAGTCTTCTCCAATAATAGGCTACAAAGTCCTAGTTTTCTAAAACTCGGAAAATATCTTATGAAACATGTGTTATAGGAACCACAAACTCAACATAATAGTGATCATCAAAATGAAAAAGTGATAATCGTACAAACTGCAGCATTAAATAAAGCTTGCCTTGGCAAGAGTCCAGATTACCGAAGAATCGTCCCACAGGATCCAGGCCTATAAAACACAGACATATTCCTGAATCCACTTACCATACGTTTAACTCAAACAATCTTCAAAGTCGGTTTTGCTCCAGAAATGGAAATTTTAAGTATTCAGTCCGTGATTCGAGGGAACTTAATACAATCGAGCCCAAAGGACTAGGACCCGTTCTAAAGTCAGAACGGTTTGAGATCGTATCGAGTAGTCGAAAGTTTTGTGGGTGAAACCTTACGGTTTTTGACTATCATTGAAATGAGATAGGGTTGAGGCTAGAAAGGTTTGGAAATAAAAAAAAATCGGTCAGAATAAAGAGAAATGTAATTCCAAAAACCGATATTTGGTATTGAATGAAGCTCAATATGATTGATAGAATTCGTGATAAATAAAGAGAAATAAATAGAATTTGCTGCGGCATATGAATCACACACCCGAACTAATGTCCGTGGAAAAAAATATACTCTGTCTATTATATTGTTATAGTCAGTGCTACGCTATCTTACTAAGAACATAAGGGTTTCAATCAAAATTCGACCGTGAAGGACTCAGAAGACAAAAATTACATTGACTTTGTATTTGATGTGTTCCGTGAAAGAATTTGTGAATTTCGCTAATTCAATTACTACTCGTGTTGTTAGGAAAACTGTTCACGTCCGGGGTCTAAACTACTAACGGAGTAAGCCTTTCGACATGCAAATGTTCGAAGTTAATCGGATAGTTTCCTCCGCTTTGTACAACTTGGGCGGCAGAATAAACAGCTGATGTGCGACATAAAAAAACTCATTTTCTTAATTACGAAACTTTCTAAATACGCGTATATATAACTTTGTAACCGTCTCCAGTTTTTTCTGGCTTTCGGCCAAAACTATCCAACACAAGGTCCCTTATAGGAAGAATGAATTTGGACACTTGACCCCATTGATGATCGACGTCGGGTGATTTTGATGTGGCATCTTGTGTCGTCTTGGTTTCTCCTTTGTGTTTGTTTTATAAACGGATTGTTGCTATGCCATCTTTAATATTAGGTACATAATGAAATGAAGCATTTTTTTTTCTCGGAAGGAGACTTTAATAATGTTTTGAGTGCTTCCATTTCCTGTCTATTTGCGTTTTATTTAAAGTAATTTTTAATATTCTTAGTAAAATAAACTTCCGTTGAATAAAATATACCTTTCTGGTGCGTTCTTGCCTCGTCTGAGTAACTTAAATATGTGAAAAATTAGTCACATCTATTTATTCGATACTAACGTGTAGTATATTTCAAAAATCTATTATGGCCATTGGTTTTGGCAATCTAATCGGAGGCCAATGGTTTGTAATGAACTTTTACGAGCTGATATCATTCCTCCTTGAAAGATCACGCCTCACTATTTTATTTAAGATAACGCACATACAACGTTATTAATTTACTATCCAACCCAGACTATCACTCAAGCTTCAGTGTCACAATAGAAATGTCAAGTAACCACGATCAATGGAGCAAGTCTCGTCTCTTTCAAGGTCAATTCAGATGCGAATGAAAGTGGGTCAGAGCGTAACAACTTGTTTCATAATTTTGATACGGCTAATGATCGTTTTGTTTGGGTGTTAAGCTTGTGTAGGTGCAAGCAATATGGACATTGCTTCTGTAGCTATAATAAAATGTGCTGTATGTATACGTGACGCTACGGGGTACAATTTGAGTGAATTAGTAAAAAAGTCATTACCACCTTTGCTGTTATGGTTTATTAGTTTAAACCATTAGTTGGTTATGGATTTGTGAGTTCCACATCACCATGATTACGTTTAACACAACTTAAGTAGTCTGTTGATGTCTTAATTAAACATTTAATAAAGCGCATGTTCTTTTACGGCATTTGGAGATCTCTTCTCTATGTTTCATCGTTGGTGCCTTTCAAGGAATACTTTTGGTGCGCTTCGAGGAACCCCGCGATTTGCCCTTAAAGAAAATTAAATCTTATTCAAGTCTTACAGTGTATTTTATTGTATTCACCTCCTAAGATCCTCATTTCCATAATTGACGTATAACATGAAAACAGAAATTCAATTCAACCTGTTTCCCGATTCCTTTATTTCCTCTGATGTTTATCTGTATATTTTTATCCATTATTCAAGACCTTCAATAAACGTCCGCACAATACCATTCAATTTCAATGTTGAAGCCTTTGAACAGTCTGCCGGAGAAATATTTAGCGTTTGTTCAGCGGTTTCTTAATAAGGGACTATCGTCTGATCTGTGAGGCAGTACGGCCCGAATTTCACAATGGACGACCTACGCCCCTTCTTGTAGGACGTTTTGGGGTGTACAACGTCGATGGTAAAGATATATCGATCATTTTTCGTTTAGATTGAGTTTAAAGAAGTTTTTGTAAAATGATAATGTATACTACTTATATAATAAATACCGCTAGTCTTGTTTTGAACAAAACAGCTCACAATGTATAATAAACTATAATAAAAAAACATAAATCAAATGATACTGGAGTCCTATCTAACAAATCCGAGCGAGAGAAAAAGAAAGTAACTCTTAGTTAGAATAGTTCATCGTATACCTACTCCATTTATATGACCAACGTCAACTGATTTCGAAACCCACTGCAAAACCATTTATCTCAATAATAAGAAAATCCCGCATTCTACACACGAAATACGTGTCAAGATATCAGAATGTCGAATTATTGTATCGATATTCTAGCCACGTTCGCATCACTACGTCTGCCTACGATACATTCACTCTGGTAATAAGACAAACAATATTGAACTTTAACTGTGTAATAATAAAGATTGCTTTTATATTAAGTGATAAACATAATTCCTTCAATGGATTTTGAACCCTAACTTTACTACAATAAAGATGTTTTGTGTTCAATGTAACGATCGGATATTGGCTTACATCGCCCACCAATACGATTTCTATTCGGAACACGTGGAAAGTCTTATGTGCAATAATAGACTTTTAATTAGTTTTTAAAGTGAAAAACAGGCTGATAGTTGGAAATCATCATTAGAGATTTTAATACTTTTTTGAGTAGTGAAACAATGGTTAAACGTTTTTTTAGTGGATAGGTCGTGGACTCTTTATTTAATATGAGAACGATCAATGCTTGACTAGACTAGCTTCAAGGATTTTATCAGATAGATGTGAAGTTTGTACCCCGATGATATAATCCGAAAATTGGTTAACGGTCTGCGTAAATTAACTTCTATCACGGACGAAATTAGTGATATTTTGAATCGTGTAGTGAAATTACTAGCAAAAATGAAAATAAAAGGTAGTGTAAATAAAATAGGTCACTTTTTTAAACGAACGTCAGCAATTTCGTAGCCCCGATGACGTCGACAACGACACATTTGAAGAAGTGTAATTTTCATGTCTTCATGTATATTGCAAACAATAGACATCCATTTTTCTCTGTCATTGTCACTTCTTTGTTGTTGCAGAGTCATTAATCTATTCTTGTATGTTTCATGTTTGTGCTTCTCGTTTTATTGTCAGTATTATGAACAAGATATTCTAGAAAAGACAATTTTATTAGGTTGAATTTAGTGATCCTTCACTTCCGTAAGATTCTTTCAGAGTTTACAACCAATTTATCATGGTTACAATGAAAGGATCAAATAAAGATACATTATCATTTGGAATCATCATCACCATCTGCCGAGCCTTTTCTCAACTATGTTGGGGTCGGCTTTTGGTCTAACCGGAGGCAGGTGAATACCAGTATTTTACATGGAGCGACTGCCTATCTGACCTCCACAACCCAGTAACTGGGTAATACGATACCCCTTGGTAAGACTGGTGTCAGACTTTCGGGCTTCTGACGACCCGTAACGACTGTCAAAGATCCACGAATGACAGCCGGGACCAACGGCTTAACGTGCTCTCCGAGGCACGGAGGATTCTCGGTATTTAAAGATGGTCACCCATCCACTGACCAACCCCGGCAAGCGTAGCTTAACCTGATGGACCGACCAGTGCGGCTGTTGTTACTTAGCCACGAGCTCCTCGTATTGTGAAAATAATTAAATGTTCATATTTTCCAATAGTGAGGAACAGGGCAGTACTTATATTAATTTTAACCCTTCCAAAATAATTACACGTGTCCTAGCTTCACAAAAATATAAGTTCAGCAAAAACAAAAACCAATAGACCGTACTCTTTGTTTTCCGTTAATTAAACTGTCAGTAGCAAAAAATCTCGTGTTTGTATTTCGCCAAAACCTTTTTCATTTTTCACTTTGTAACACTGACCATGCTTTTCAGCTGAATGCGTTGAATTCCAGTCTTTAACAGTAATTTTATTTTAACTTCGCTTCCATCCATCCTTTGTGCCACCTTTTGAGTATAAAACGGCCTATAGTGCTCCAGTTTAAAGACTATTCATTCATTTGGGTCTGCCTTTTAAGACCCCTTAAATATTACAAACGATATAGGTCAAACTCGACCTGGCGATAGTAGGGTTGACAAATTGCTCAAATGATACAGACATATCTTTATTACCAAGGGTGAATCCAGTGAGCATAACTGTACGGTTTCAGTCTAAAAATAACTCAAACCCTCATGTCTAGGGTGTAGACCCAATTGAGAAATTAAATCATGTGAATGCTTATTGTCTATCTGGTTATGACAACTTCCTATTACAGTCACCAATTTGTCTGTTATGGGACTGAATGTTATAGTAATGTCGCTTTGATGTTAGGTTTGAGTTTTTATTAGGAATTACTATTTACTATACACTCCAAGAGAGCTTTCATGTGCCTCATTGTTATCGACCTCCTTGTCCTTGGCGCAAATAAACTTAATTTCTCTCTTTTTCAGCACTTCTCTTTTTTAAATTCCAGGTGCTCTAGAGCCGTATATTCCATCTAGCAGCCCTATTCTATCCGTGTTTTTGTTTTTAATTGCCACGAGTGGGAGTTGCGTCTACGTTGAGGGCTTCTCGGTATGAAATGAGAGCGGTTGGGGATTAAACGTAACGCCCTTAACGTGAAGCCATCGTCAGCAGAAATTTTTAGAGTGATGTGTGAATATTGTATGCCTAAGGGTTTTTTGAGATGTGTCGAAGTGTTTAGGGTTTGCTGGGTTTCAAGTTTTATGTATTTTTAACCAAGGCTTATTAGCATTTTTAAACGTTTGCGGCTGGCTGAGTTATTTGTAAATCTTTGCTTACGTTTATAGTAAAGACCACCTGGAAAGTATTCTCCAGCTATTAAATTATGTAGGTTAATTGGTGAAGGTGTTTAGTTTCTTGCTAGCTCTGTTTTATAGTTAAGTAGTTTTGAAATCAGATTACTGAATCACAAAACAAACCATAACATCACGCTTTGTTTCCACGAAGGGAAGTAGAGGTGTACCTATAGTACACCCACACTGAATCGTGAATCCCTATGGTAGATTTTAATACCATTGAATTCGATTAATTTCAAACGTTTCTACAATTGTCAAATCATTTCAAAACAAATAAGAAAAACAGTACTGAGTAGAACGT
Organism: Agrochola macilenta; assembly: GCA_916701695.1. Classification (NCBI taxonomy): domain Eukaryota; kingdom Metazoa; phylum Arthropoda; class Insecta; order Lepidoptera; family Noctuidae; genus Agrochola; species Agrochola macilenta. The sequence continues at coordinate 3,633,362 of OU753576.1, forward strand.
ATAAAAATATTCAGAATTCCCTGGCGTTTTTTCCTCGTCTATTATACAATATTGTCGGTTTAAACGCATTTATGACGTTCTTATTGCACCCTTCGCCTTCTAAACCGACTTATTTCTCGATATTATGTCTGAGCTCATTTTGTGACGCTATCATTACATTTTTTAATGCTTTTTAATCTATTATTAGCTTCTTCATCTTTGTTAAGTTGGTTATTTAGAGAGTTATCTCTGAGTTGATATTTCAGGCAGTTTGTTATGATTTGAGTGAACTTTTGGTATTGAAAAATTGTTCTATACAATTTTGTCTTTGAAGTAGACCGGTAATTGAATTTGGCCATGCCAAATTCATTCATGCTGTATGATTTGGTTTTCGTTCTTTGGTAAATCTTCTTCTTTCGCAACCACATAAACTAGTTTTCCTTCACTAAACGTATGCAATAAAGCATGGAATATTCAAAACGTTTACCATTTTTCCTCACTTCCACCCATAATTCTATTTCAGTGACTCCCCTACAACTAAATCTAATATTGTCTTACTTTTCCATTTCCTAACCATTGCTCTGCTCGTTGCTGGTTGTTTATCTTTCTGGATATTTTGTTTGTTTCATATATTTTTTCTATGTTGTCTTGTGTTGTTTGTAACTTTTAGTTGTCATTGCTCAGTATTGTTTATTTCATACTACTCTTCTAGCTACACCTGCCGGTTAATTATGTCACTGTCTACTAACTTGTAGTCTTTGTCATTAAACTCTTGGAGAAATGTCATTGTTTTCAAAATAACCTGAGACCATCTTAATAAGCATGCTATCTGAAATTATATCAACATTAAGGTACATCTAGTAATAGTGACTGATCGAGTTTTAATTTACGTTTCTCTCTGTTAAGTATTTTCTTTTTTTGTATTTACGTCAATAGGCCATTTTCCATTATTTACATACTATGACAGATTTGTTGAAAAAATAAGTGCAAGAGTACTATTATACCCACTCGATACTGCATGTGTAGTTTCACCTACTTCCATTATAAGCACAACTGTGCAATTGGCACAGTTTCACATCTTATCTTGTAGACGCAAGTGATGGAACACTGTTTTGTCCTATTTTACTGGATATCAGATTACCTTGAGATTGCATCTTTGCTTCGACTTAACAAATTAGTAGTTGATCTACGTTCGTTTTGAAACCAATGTTTTTGAGAACTCGCTTTCAACATATTGGCCGGTACTGGGTACTTTTTATATTAGATTTTATTCCTTTACTGATCTCTAGATTTCTAAGGTGAGAAAAAAGAGCTTATCTTTTCCAGAGTATTTCACCATTTCTAAAAGGAAGTGTTTTTCTCGTACACCCGAGTGCAAAGCATAATATTTTAGCAGTACATTAATTAAAGAAGGTACTACAGCAAAAGTAAGCTTATTAAAGTTTTAAAAGTTTTCGGTTCTCGTCTCAAAATTTGCTTTGAAATTAAAACTGCATAGTCAAAGAGACTTCTTTCATACGCGTTCCAGCACGGATGCAAATAAAATAAAAGCTTCTTGTCTATGTGTTGATATGTCCTTCCTGTTCCCTTAATGTTGTGTATATTTTAAGAATCTTTGATTGCGTCCCCATGATCGGCGTCTGAACTAATTATGTTCTTAAAATAGTCATGGGAAGAGTCTGTTTTTTGTCAAAAAAGTTTCCCTTTTAAGTTCTTTTAAAAGTGTTGCTTACCAAACGTTATTTGGATTTTGGGTGAAATTGAAATACTTTGTAACGTATTAAGTCTGTTGTAGGTACTACCCTACCTACTTATTGTAACACACCAAATTTTTTTTTTTTTTTTCGGTATTAATATGAACTGACGTTCCTAGCAATTGATTACAATCTAGCCTAATAGACTAATAAGTAATTTGATTCTAACTTAATATTTTACGATAGATTATATTATAACTAAGAATAATGTCAATTTGCACTTTTACACAAGGTCAATTTCTTTGCACTTTCTTAGGGTCTGATAATTGATAAAACACTTTGTTCATGTGTCACATGTATAGCACAGCATTGTTACTATTTATTATTAATTCACTATTTACACACTACACTAACTCAATTGGTTTATTTCTCTTTAGCCTACGCACTATGTCTGTGTTGTCTAGCAGCTGAATTGCCTCGATATTCACATGCCGGTGGAGTCTGCGTTCGTGGGATTCAGCAAATTTTTGAATGATGGTGGTGACGAATTCAATTTTAAGGTCACGGTGGAGGTCGTCATTTCTAATGTACCATGGCGCATTTACAGCGTCCCTGAGTACTTTTTTTTGGAATTGTTGAATTATTTTGATGTTGCTTTGTTTAGTACAGCCCCAAAGTTGGATGCCATACGTCCAAATTGGCATAGGAATCTGCTTGTATATTATAATTTTATTATTTATTTATATATTGATTATTATATATTGATAGGCAGGATTTCCTTCCGAGTAACCAATACATACTTTTATAACGTATGTCGAGTTCCTGTTTTTTTCTTTTTGACGTGAGATTTCCAACGCAGTTTGGCGTCAAGAATTATGCCAAGATATTTGGCTGTATTAGCATAAGGCTGCATGCCATTTATATAGATTGGGTGGTAATCACAGTGTTTATTAATGAAGTCAATATGAATTGATTTTGATTCATTCAGTTTGATCTTCCACTTTTGTGTCCAGTCATAAACTTTGTTCATAGCTAGTTGAACTTTTTCGACTGCTTCTTTGTGGCTTGATCCGGTAGCCATAATAGCAGTGTCATCTGCAAAGGTCGCAATGGTGTTGTTTTCCAGCTCTGGGATATCGTTTGTGTATAGTAAGTACAGGATTGGGCCTAACAAACTTCCTTGTGGTATCCCAGCTTTTATAGTTTTTAGCTCGGAATATGTATCTTGCCTTATTCTAAACATTCTGTTACTTATATACGATTCTAGAATGTCTGCAAATTCTGGAGGTAGCATGCGTCTGAGTTTAAATACCAGACCCTCATGCCAAACTTTATCAAAAGCTTGCGCGACATCTAGGAATACGGTGGCGCAGACTTGCTTGTTTTCGAGTGTTTTTTCAATAATGTTAGTAATTCTGTGTAGCTGGTCTATTGTAGAGTGTTTTTCCCTGAAGCCAAATTGATGGTTTGGTATTAGGTCTTTTTCTTCTATTATTGGCTTACCTACACACCTAATAGTGAAAATGTATCTGTAGAGCTATATCTGCGAACTAACTTTGTACGTTTTTGGGATACCTACTGGTTTTTGAATCTGGATTTGATTAAGATGTTGAGTCTGCTATACGGTGTAATTGAATCCATTGTTCAATAGAGAAACCTCGCAAAATCGAGGAATCAAACCCGAGCAAGTCACGGAATTTTTCATCGCTCATTGTATTTCTTCCCTACGACCCTAAATATCATGTCCTTTCCAATTACATCCTACATAATACGTAATTTATATGTGCCCCAAAAACCGCCCTATCCTTAGCAATTATATGGATACCGCTGCACCCAAATCAGATATGTTTTAACTGCACATAGTCACGCTTGTGTCGATGTCCTGTTTATGTCATAATACAATTTTACTTGATAAAAGTTCAGGACGGTTTCCATTAAAATTTTCACGGCCTGAAACGGGTGGTTGCAGCACAAGAGTAAAATGCTAGCAGAAGACAAGTACCTTCCATGTCACTAAGCGAAGAGATGTATGTAAACTACCGCAATAGGTACCGAGAGAATTTTTCAAAACGTACCCAGTCAACAGATGGTTTGATGATATGGAATCGGACGCAGAAAAGACAAAACAGACACCTCCTCCCACTTTTGTCAACCCTTTCTGATCTCTGGTACAGGCAGATGATGATAATGATGAGTGTGTATGCGAACACAACAAAGTGCAAACTCTGCAATGTCATGTAGAGTATACTTATTGCAACGCGATTGTATGATGATTGGTCTCTGTTGAAGACCTGCCACATGAGCTAACTACTCATGTGGCAGGCCTAGAGCAGCGATCGCACTGCTTTCAGTGTTACGTCGGTCATAAAATCGACATGATTATCACGCTGTTTTCAAATCGCTTTCTGTATAGCTTTACTGTACAAGTCATGTCTATTAGGGGAGTAAAATTTGTTCCCGCCTTTACTTTAATTGGTAGGGGAGCCAAATTCGTATTTGGACATGCATGTTGTAGTATTGAAATGAAATATGTGGTGTAACCTGTCGGCTTTGTTTATGCATGACAGGTGGGCTCATGCTGTACCGAAACTAGATGTATTTATTGTTAAAAGGGTTGAGCTATGGTCATCAATCAATGATTAGAGAATTTAGGAATCGACGTCACTGAAATTCGTGTGATGTATTTGGATGCAATGTATTGTAGTTTCCTATGGGCAAGGGCTATGTTTATATCATTTTAAAATTGATTGATTTACAAACATTATTTCGTTATCAGCCTTCAGCTTAATTAAAATCTCATCTCCCTATCTATTCTTACACTAACCACGTGCTATATAGTTCAACAAACTCTGTCGGTTCAATTGTACGCGTGTTTTAAAGTAAACAGTCGCACGCGCACCTAATCTTGTATCGTTCTGTCAGCGTAATACGTTTTTATAACGTGTCTGTTTTGTTAAACATGGTTAACTACAGGGCTGGCAGCTAGATGGCTATTATTGTGGTTTTGTTCAGCAAATTGAGGGGCTTGTGATGGGGCAAGGGTGCAAACTCAACAACTCTCAAACAACTCTCGGGAAAGCAAAACGTCAGTAGACTAGAGTCGACTGACGTTTTGCTTTCCCGAGAGTGACGTCAAATTGAATGAGGTGCATCTCTGTAGGTATTGAACGAGACATCAATAATGATTGGTGGCGAGGTAATCATCGTGATCATTAGCCTTAGAATAACCTTAAGTCATTTGACTTCAATACGTTTGGAAAATCGTAATCAGAGTAGTTATCGGAGAGAGCTTATCACCATTTATTAGAAACTGAACCAATGTTTTATTAAATAATACAATCAAGGCGTTTAAGCTTCCAACGTTAATTTTGTCGTAGGTACGTATCTGATCCACTGATTTGTTAACCCTACTGACCTAATCGCTCAAGAACAAAGAAGAAGAACCTGTCAAGGAAGAAGATGACAGTGATATGCTTAAGATTCCAAATATAATGCAACTTTGGAAAGTGTGTAGAACAAAGACAAAGTCTGTATTTAAATAAAGTACTGAAAGTAACTTATAGAAAAATGTGTTCAGATGACCCCGACAACAGTTCATAATCACAAACCGTATAATGACAATCAAAGATGTAGATGTAGTAGATTCTCAAATAGACGTTCATTGACCTTGGCCAAGTTATAAATCAACACACCTTCAAAAATGGCAGCTGAATTGCCAAAACAAATTCGCTAGACTTTTGTATGGGTGTAGTATGCTTAGCTGATCTCATCTAATGTTTAATGAGCGTTCAGACGTGCTCACTTTATGAGACATCTGCGAAAAGTATCTAATAGTCATTCTTCTAGTTTTTAAGAAGTTTAGGAATAAAAAGATTTTGGGCCTTTTGTAGGCGAGATTTTGTTCTTTGTAGCGATATCCTGGTGGTCGTTTTAGGATCTCTAGACTCTGTAAGCTCATCTCGCCTTCTACATCAACGTAGTCATTGGTTCTCATGGTTCCACGTTTCTGAACTGCTATGGGAACAAGCCAAAAAAACAAATCTGTTTGTTTTATTCCAACGGTTATCTGCCCACCTTACAGGCATTATTTAACTTCAGCTAATAGTTATTTAGTAGTTCAATTACCCAAGAACCCTCCTAACACAAACCTCAAATATACCAGCACATTAGACAGTTACAATTACGTTAACGTTAACATCTTGTGCATACACCTCAGTTACTGTTTACAGAGCAGCGGTTACACAATTTTACGTTTGTAGACTTTCAAGTTTACGTTACAACCAAACAGTTTATATTGGCGCGGTTCTCCCATAGTTGAAATGGTTTTATTTCGGGTTATTTAGATTTCATGAAATTATGACTGGGTCATATTTGCGGCTGTGATGTGAATTTGAGCTGTGGTTGCGGAATAAGTAAACTTTGGTTTATTTCAAGACTAGTAGCAGCTTTCTCATTTGCGCTTTTATAAACAATCTCTACTACAGATCGTGTGTTGATACAATTATTATTATTTCACTGGCAGCCATTTTTTGGCAGAAGTGGTCCAGTGGACACGGCCCCGACTTAGGATTCGTATGTCGTGAATTGAAACTTCTGGCATGCACTACTTTGTGCAATTTATTTTATAGCCTCTGCTCTTAAAGCGGCAATGGATCGTGAGGAAACCGCCATGTCCTAGAACTAAGAACTCGAAAACAACTAGCATTGGACACGCGTGGTGGACTTCAGCCCAATTACTCGCACAGAAAGAAGGCCTGAATGTAAAGGGGACATTATAAGTTGATTATAAAATTATTGTTTATACCATTGAAGTAGTCCAAGTTAAAGCGCGCAGATATTATCAATGTTCCTTCAAAACTCCTTGCATTGTCATTCGATATTTTATGGAACCAGATCAAGCTGATACCCAATTCACTATAGGTCACCACCTGGTCTTCCGTGTGTGTCGTAAGCTGCAATAAAGAAGAGATAATATCTTAACGGCAGACGTCAGTATAATGTTATATTGCACCATTAAGACTGGCAGTCGACTGTGGTGTTTATGGCGGTATCATTCTCTTACTAAACTTGAGCTATACATATAATTATGTACGAAAGATATGGAGCAGGTCTGATTAAATGAATGCAATTCGATGTTGACTTGTATGAAGCTAAATACTAACATACTAATTGTAGAGATGATCCATTTAGAATAGAGGCAGTACCTATAGTAGAAACTTATAAGCATAATCAGCCCATAATGTTCCTCCTGCTGCGACACAGCATAGGCTTCCTCTGGGGGCCATAATCCACCACGGAAGCCTAGTGCGGGTTTGTACCAGAAAATTGGTCTTATCTAATACAAGAAACAAACTAGACAACGATCATTTGCAACTTGGGGAAAATTCTCTCCATATTGTACGGTGTGGAATGAAATTAGTGTATGTTTATCTTAGTTTGTCTCTTTATCTTCTTGCCGATGAAATTTCTGGCACTGGTGACGGAAAACAATTTCCATCACATGATCCATCGTTAACCTCGGGTGACAAACGCCAAGATAAAAATAAGGAAATCGCTACCACAAGTTCAGCATCAAAATGTGACCTCTAAATCTTTATCCATTCGCGAAAAGCTTTGCCCTTACGTCAAGGCCTTGTTAAGGAGCCCCGTTTGAGCCAAGCTAGCTACGTTGATTTCCCTAACAAGGTACGGTTGGGTCGTTGACTTTTATAGCATCACTTACACGGTACGGTGGCGATGCGATGCGCGATTTTCATAAAAAAACTAGGTCACGCATATGGTGAGGTAAACAAATCATCGTTATTGTCATTTGTTGCTTTGTATTGTTGATATGCAGTTTCTCTTTAATGTCGTATTTCACTGTATGCCTTTGTATTATTCATATCCATAGGTTTTAAACTGGGTTTAGAGAACTAACTGCTTCTTTGTTGTACTTTATCGTACTGCATATTTCCCTTCTTCACAGTCTCCGTATGTTGACTTAAATTTTACTGACTGTTCGTGGTATTAATCTTTGCATTACATATTCCAGTATTTCTAGTGTCTATAATAAAGAAACGTTTCACCTGAACACTAATATACACGAATTATTGTGAACGTCAATACGTTCACAATAATTCGTGTATAGTGTATATTGTTACAAATCTTCAAGGACTTTTTTGTCCTACGTAAAATGTCTAGAAACCTTCATAGAACGAAAGTGACATCGCATCTCGTGCCGCTTTCGTATCGTAAAGTGTAATGACTGTTGCGTGTCACCCAGATATTATTACGGCTGAACGAGTTTTAGCTCCCAATTGTGACCCGAGGCTCTCGAAAACGGGATACACAAGGGATGATCCCACCCTTTTAGATGTCTCTTTCTTTGTCCTTGACAACTACTTTATGTGACACTAACATTTGTACTTTAGAAGTGAAAGTTGGACTAGAAAGTAGAACGATGTAAATGTTTCGTGTGACATCGTGTCGTTGTGTTACTCGGACATTACGGCTACTTATGTTTAACATCTTTTTAGACTGTGTAGTGAAGGTTTAAACAATGATGCAATACTCGTAAGATGCTTTGATGTTGTCGTAATGAAATTGGTGATCCCACAGCATTGTGTCATCAATACACGGATACATAATGACGTTATCGATATTTTTGCAGCTGTTACCAAATTTATGCACACTGCATAGTTCATTCAAAGAAATGAAGTTGGCAAAATGCATTGAGACTATTGAAGTAAATATTTACTTGCACCGCAAAATGTACGAGTACTTCGTGGAACCTTCTTGTCATCGTATCGTCACCGTATCGTACGATATAAACGCGGTATCATGTGACACAGACATTATTACGCTTCAAGTACTAGCGGACAGTCCGGGCCGCGGCGGGTTACGGGATATTGAAGGGTACGAACACACCCTCGTTTTGAGAGGGTTAATTGTTTGGATTAAAAATAGAATTTTGTTCCGCGGTTTTTTCCGGTTGCCGCTTTGGGAGTATTTTTGTGTTGTGGGCTTCTTTTAAGTAATGTATGTTTATGACGTAATTCGGTCCTTCGGTACGCTTGCCGGATATCACTGGCTTGGTAGCAAAGGTTGGGTCAAATCAATTCAATTCCAAAATGCGCTCCATCCAATCTTTTGTATACACCCTGGCTATCTTCGCATTGGTTCATCTAGTTGAATGGGTCCTACGCTGTGTTTGGAAATTGAGAATCTGCCAATTGCAATTCACTACTGCATATAAACTTCTTTCTCAAGCTATGCTACATTTTGCAAAAAGGTTGATGACCGCTGCTACAAGCAAGCCTTTTGTAGAAGTTCCTATACACAATTACGTTCAACCTTATTACACATGCTTCGAATGATTAATCAATCGTGAACCCTCATGGTTGATCGGGACACGCTTAATTACGTCACAAATCCTAAATCAACATCGATTAGGGATCAAACAAACATTATAAACAATTTTATGAGCGATTTGGATGCTATTATGGGTAAAGTGGAATGAGCATTGGCGATTTACCTTATTGGACACAATATTGGAATTTAAATGTGATGTAAAACATATTTTGCTGGCTCGATGGGTTACTGCTCATGATTTATTTACTTGAAACTGACCAAGAACTTGCGTATTCCGGATTGTATGACCGTATTCGATGTCAATTAAAGCTTTGTATCTGTATACAACTGATTTACATCCATCACCACACACTTCAAGTCCAGTTGAAAACCAGCGTCAGGCACTAGCTGGTGCCAGCTGTCTGGATTTTTTTGTTGAACTTGGCCTTTTTGGCGCAGCCGTGAGGCACACGTTCCTGCTAATTTCTTACATCGCACTTTACACTTTTTATACCACCATATTAAATTATATTGTGTGCCTTTTAGTCTGTGCCTATTAATATATTTTCTTTTTCTTTCTTCTTCGTATAAGTGCAATAGTATAAGTAATAAGGCTTGGCTAATGCGAGAGACATTCTTGATACTTTTCGGCACTTCATACGAATATTTATTTGAGAATTTGTGCCTTATATTGGGGTCAGTTTTTATCTAAACGACTGATCCGTTCTTTACACCAAGCGACTGCCGTCTTTCCGCTATCGATACCCTCCTTAAACCGGGGTTACGGTCAAGAGATAACAACAAAAAGCTGATAATTTTACATACAGCCTTGTTGATATTTCTCACGAGTATTTGAGTGTTTAACACATGTCATACTCGATGTCAAGCTGTCAGTATTTTTACAGGTCTCGGTTGGATTGTCCGGCAGGTGTGTGAAAGCGACATGTGGAGAGCAATATGTCAATTATACAAGTGCTTAAGAGAAGCCTGGAAATGCACGTTATGGTATTCTGCAAATTAGTTTAAATTGTAAACTGAAAGGATTGTTATAAATGGAATGGGTTGGCTTTTTGTAATTGTATGGATTGTTTTATTTTTAACAATTTATGGATGTGCTTCTGAAATAAAATGATTATTATTAGGTAATAGGTGACCCGTCAGACGATGTCCTGTCAAAATTTCAATTTCGTGTTTTCGGCTGTTCCTTTGGGGGTTTCCAAATTCTTTTTTCCTACACCATCCCTGTATTGAGGAGAAAAAATCATTGTTTTTTTTCCATTTTCGAGTTTTTGCGAGACTAATGAACGGCAATTGATTTATATATAATGTTATGTTACTAGCCTACGCTGTCCCTGTCATATATACGAGTATATATATGTATAGATTATAATTTAAATATCTCTCACAAAGGTTGGGGGGGCCTTAAACAAAAGAAAGCTTACCTATTGCCAGCCATGTTCAGAACCGATGGTGATGGACTCCATCTGGATAAATTTCTCCTACCAGTGACTGAATTCTCAGAATAAATACAATACTTTCAAAGACTTCTCTCAGACTTCACGTAGTTGGTACAAGAAAATGTACTCACATCCAATTTGATAATTGATTTCGCAATGTATGTTCTAACTTACGACAGATTTTCATTTATAAAGGTCATTGTATCCATTACTTAAAGATTTCATTACGCATTAACAAGAAAAATGACATGTGCCAAAATTGTATGACTGCACAGCATATTTTTATGAATTTTTAGGCGCGATAAAGCGCCCGTTAATGAAACTCGATCCAGTTGTAATAGACGTGTATTTGTACCACACTCACAGTATCCAAGCGACAGCGGAAGATTACATGTACATACGAACACAGGTTAATAAACTTGTTAATCACACGTAACACAGAGTCTCGTAATATTATTGAGCCAATATAATTTATTATCAGATTCCAAATCCTCTGGTGGTTTTATGAACCATAGACTATCCCCTAGACAAACTAGTGTTGTCAGCTTATCTCTTACAGTGGGAACCATAGACAATTAGTTGGTTCGCCACAAATTCATAATGGAGTATACACACCGACACGGTACGGTAGCTTTACAATTACCCGTTCATTTGTCTCCGGTTAAAGGCAAAATAAACAGTTCGGTAAGCTTATTTATCGTTCCTTGATACCGTATGTGAACCGTAACTGTATTTAAACTGAAAATATTTCAGTGAATGGTCGATTTTAAATAATGTGGTATCGTTTGCCATATCTGTTGAAAATGTATGGTGATGTAGGTAGTTACAGTTATATTAATAGATAAAATAAAGGTGAGGTAGTATTATTGTAATTAACACCATATCAGGAACTAATAGAAAAAATAAAGTAAAAATTTTGTTTTTCCGGTAATATACGAGTATGTTAAGACTTTTTGATGCTGCACATTCCGATCCTCTATTTGAGTCCGAACATCTCAAACTTGATACAGAATTGAATCTAGTATAGATCTGTTATGTAGTTACATCCTAAAGCAGTATAGACCATGACCACAGCACAAGAGTTTAGTACAACAAAAGGTTTACAGACACAATCCGCCAGCGGCATAACATCGACAAATCATCGGATTTGTCGATGTTATACCGCTGGCGGATTGTGAACGGCGACGACAAAGCCTTTGCTGTCGCCGGTCACATTTCGGTTCGTGCCTGTGTGTGGATTTTGAATAATGTGGGGATGTTTGTCATTATGTCGAAAATGTATGCTGCCTTTTGCCGTTACAAACATTAAAACAGACAACTAATGACAAGGTATTATTGAACTTATCATGACTTTAGAAACTGTTAAAAGAAAGAAAGAAACATTCAATCAATGTAAGTACATATTTGAAAAAATGTTCCTCATGTAAATAACTATAATTATACAAAGTCAAAGTCAAATCATTTATTTCAAATAGGCCCTTGCAAGGCACTTTTGAACGTCAAAAATTACAAAAAAAAATTATTGATTCTAGTAGCCCCCTAGTAGTCCCCTTCCAAAAGGTAGTTTTCGTATGGAGAAGAATGGGCAAGAAACTCCAGCGTTATTCTTTTAAAATGTTTTACAATATTTTGTATATGTAGGTACATTAGTTATATAATTATATGTGTAGACGATGCATCTTAAAATAAAAATAAAAATTACTATACCACAATAGGTAAAAATGATTTAAAAAAAGAGAGCAACAACAGATAAATTAATTACTTATTTGATAGATACATGGTTCTCACATAGGTACTCGTATTAACAAACATTGTAAAAGTAGACGATTTTTCAAAAAAAGTTACAACTAATAAGTCAGTGTGTGAGGTACTCCTCTTTAACTCTAAAAACCTCAAACTTGATGCCGTGTTTTCCTACTGTAAATCTTTTATTACATCTTGGAACAATATAGACCAAAGCACAGGCAGTTTAGTAGAAGAAAAGGTTTACATATGCAAACCGCCAGCGGCATAACATCGACAAATCCGATCGATGGCTTTGCCGTCGCCGATTCGTGTCGGCGCTATCTTCAATATAAAAGCTCCTCCGTTAACAAATAAATTGAATACGTACAAAAAGTTGTAACGAATTTCGTTCTTAGAAACAGTAATTCGATCACCGTTACCAAGTGAATTGTTTTATTATATTTGGCTTGTTAGGCTTAGCTTACATGGTGTTTCGGGCTTCCATTTTGTAGTTTTATTTTTGGGATTGTTGCTAAGGTCCGCATACGACTTTCTAGTTGGCGCACTAAAGGTCATGTCTACGACATTGATTTTTTTGTCTAAAAAACATGTTTTGACAGTTTACGTCACCGATTGCAAAATCAAAATGTCAAATTCACATTTCAGTCCAATTAATTCTCGTTTTCCATCTGTTAAAATACATGTGGTTCTCATACTAGGTAAGATGTTAGTAAAAAAAAAAAAAAACCGTTTACAGCTAATTTCACATATGTTTCGCATTTGCTGAAATTAAACTGCATGCCTTCATAAACAAAAACATGTTTAGCTTTTTATCTTCAGGGTAGTTTTAATACTTCTAGTATTTTCAGCTTCTTTATTTTGTGATGGGACATCCTTGTACTTTTAATCGTATTCAGTACTTACCTTGACAGTTCCCGTACGTAAACGTAAAACAGTATTTATCTTTATTCATTGTCTAAGTTATTTTACGAACGAATATGTGTTGTAAAGTTTATGTTACTAAATTCAATTAAAACTATGAATGTAAGTTTATGTGAGGTTCTTTCAATTTCGCTCATGCTTTATTTCACCCTTTATTTCACCCCACCAGAAACTGGTATGCTGGTCAAGTTATTGAATACGATTAAAAGACGAAGTATATAATCATATTTCCCGTTCTACACGTATACGTTATTCTATATTATGATATCTCTCTCGATTGTCTTTCAAGATACCCACGAGTGTCTTTAAATGGAAAACAGAAAAGTTAGAAAACGTGGGCGGTTGTTATTAGGTTCTCAGTCTTGCCCACGCTTCTTCTATTTATAACTTAGGTATAAACAATATTAAGTTGGAAGCTGATTATATTCATCAAAACAATTGAGCACGGACTTTTATAGAACACTGCTCCGTAAGGTTTATATGACTTGAGGTTAATATTAACGTATTATAGACATAAACATTCTGGAATTAACCGACAAAATAGTGGTGAAAACCCTCAAAACCGCATCAAAATCCGATCCGTTTTTAAGAAGAACAACGACGTTACACTGATGGATATGAAATGCGACTTTAATTTATAATATATATAGATATTGACTTCGATTTCCGTCCTACTCAAACTCAAAGCATTTATTTCAAATAAACCAATTACAGGCACTTTTGAATTGTCAAGGGGTCGGTCAGTGAGAAAGATGAAGCTAGTTGCCCATTCCAAAGCGTAGTAGATTCCTATGGAGGAGAACGGGCAAGAAACTCATTAATATACGCTGATAAAAAAAAAAAAAAAAACAACTATTATAACTTCAGATTCATTTCGTAGCCGATTTAGATTAAGGATAATAATAATGATTATTATCCTTAATCTAAATCGGCAGCTACAGTATCAGTGGCTAATTTTTTTGTTTCTTTGACTAACCTTCTAATTAAGCTCTGGAAAAATAAAAAAAGTCTGGAAAGTCACTGATGGAAACTTAGGACAACAAGTTCCGAGTTACCACAACCAGTTAACAATCCGACTTCTGGCCACCGTAGGCGCGGGCTTGCGTACGGTGGGCAATGGGTAGCCGATTAGGACCAGGCCCGGGTCGACGGCGCGTTGTGTCCACGTGCGCCTCAAAGAGATGTCAGCACCAACTGATGGGGTCCGTAAGGGCCAATGCCTGCCAGGGTTGCGAGTTTGTCCGAAAGGGATATCGCGGCCCCGGCACACAGGCAACGGAAGGAACACGGGTGGGTTTTAGTCAGTAAAAGTCTGACACTCCCTCTCGCTCCGCCCAGAGCGGGAGGAGTCATTTGATGATTTCCCACCCAAAAAAAAAAAGGACAGCAAGTTAGTGTAACAATATATACCAAATAAGCATAAAAAGCAAATTGTTTAAATATTATTATGGGAGAGTGTATTGTAGCCTAAGCCTAGCTTTTCTTAATTAATAGTCTTATGTCATTAAAATTCATGACTTCATTTGTTACTATTAAAGATGACCGAATTGTAACTACGTCCTTAGTTAAGATATATGCGAATCTGATTGTACCAGAGTTTTTGTTTCGCAAACAATTTCATTAGCCCAATGAATACTTCAGTCGACACGTCATCTAGGATTTTGGAAATGTGATCAATAAAATCATCATTCATTAATTTAAAGTTCGGTTCATGGGCGTTGTCAAAAGTGATTTGGCATTAGAAGATTGGTGTGAATGGAACATTACTTCTATTAGTAAGGGCGTTAAAGTCAAGGCATAAATTAGAGAAAACCTTGGGATGATTTGGCTTTTGATTTAGAATATTGCTACTAAATTTATCTATCGCTTTTAAAGGACACATTAAGACTTCCTCAAACTGGAATATTTGGCAGATATTAGGTATGTTTTTGTAATTGGTCTTTTTGTCCGCAATAAATTACGTCAGGAATAGAATTGGATTACCTATCAAACTAATGACTGAAATTGTTACACCTTAGACCCAAATTAGAGATAATGACAGCGAACTGGCTACAGCTAGCAAATTAATGGCATCCTAATGTGATCTGTAACCACTGTCTGACGCAGTTATTATGGCAATCTCTCAAATTATTGTCTTTGGTTCGAGGATTTTGTCTAACAATGGGAGTCTCCGACTTGATTTGAATGTACCACAGTTTTCAGTAGTTTTGAAGCAAAATGAGATGGTTGGATGGTGAAAGATGATATGTCTAGAAAGCAAGTGATTTCAGAGATGATGGCTGATATACATATGTATGGAAGCAGAAGACATACTACGCCGACCGCAATTAAACTGCGATAAGGGCATGAGGACAATGATAGAGAGATGAGTAATGTGTATTATGTTGATGTGATAGTCTATATCTGACAGAAAATTAATATGTCCATTCAATACCTTCACTACCGTTTAAGTTGCGAGTTGGGCCAATTTATTTTTCTAAGCAAACATTGGATTAGTGTCTGTTCCATGAATTCCACTTTCCTTCTGAATATATTATGCATTGTCCGACCGACATCAAGAATATGGTCCTTTTGCTTTTACCCTCTTCCATTTCCTTCGTCAGTTAGTAGAATTGAATAGAATTCTGACTTTGACATTCTTTCAGCTAGTATTACCCCTACTTACTTAATGTGTCTTGATGATGATATTGTGTTTCTAATTCCACAACGGATATGAAATATTATCTTTCAAAGTAACGTTAAAAGCAAGTAAACGAGTCCATCCTTCATGTGTACAGGCGAACAATTACCATTTATCCGTTCACCTGTACTGACAAATTGCTCCCGTCCGTCCATTCAACGAACACCTTGAGAATTATTTGGGTATGTGTAAGGCAATTTGAAGTTTAAGATCTAAGTGACAAGGTTGAAATTAAGGTTAGGAACGCGGAATATGTGTTTTGGAATATGAATTTTGGAACACAGGTGATAAGGTAGATAGTTAAATGAAGGGTTTGGAAGAGTTATTTAAGGTTTTAGGGAATTCAAAAGTACGTGCACTATTATTCTTACTACTTACTTTTTCTTTTCGTGTGGTTTTAAAGCCGCCCATGGGCCTCTGAATTGGCTTCACATGCCGGTTTCCTCACGATGTTTTCCTTCACCGTTTTTAAAGCAAGTGATAATTATACAATACGTACATGAATCCAAAAAGTCTAGAGTTTCGTGCCTTGGGTTCGAACTCGAGACCTAAACTTGGCGGTCCGACGGTCACACCACTAGGCTATCACTGCTCCGCTCACTAGTTACTGTCTATAAAGTATACAAGATTCAGCCTTGTATCCTCTTTAACATCGAAATAAAAAACTTAACCATCAGTTTAATTTAATAATTATTACCTATAATAACTTTTTGGTATTTTAATTATTATTTTTTGTTTGTCGTAGTAAGTAAATTTAATCATTTTTTATTGCATAAAATCCGGAACCTACTGATTGGGAGAAGACATTGGCTCTTGTAACAGGCGTTTTTCCCTAGCGCAGGAGTCAGGGCTTCACTTTTTTTGTATACATTTTTATGCCAATAAAGAATTCATTATTATTATTATACCTAGTTTATAATCATCATAATAGTTACCATTTCCTGTTTGTTTCCTTGCTCGTGCTGAGCAATCCTCTCTAAATTCTACCTATTACAAAGAGCCTGCCAGCATCACTTCCAATATATTTTCCCTCTTACGCATAACCGTTGCATGTTAAATGATGTTGAAGTTAAATGATGATTAAAGTCACCTTAACCACAGATTTTTTGACATTTAAGCTCGTCGCAATGGTTATGAATTGAACATGGTATTTGTTCAATTCATAATAAATACTAAAAAATTAATTAACGATACTTTTCACACCACAAAGCAATCTACATTCATCATCGCAATACCATCATACCGTGATTGATTGCTCTCATATTATTGCCAGGCACTAATGTATTGGATTTCACAAGCTGATTGACAAATTACGCAAAATGGAAGCATCAATCAGAATATAATCTCATCCTCAATAGTTTCAGTAGCGCTTCGCTTTCGATACGATTCGGGTATTATAAGCTTTCGATATTGGAGATATTTTATTGCGATTGTGAATGCTTTTGGTAGTCTATAGTTAATATGTCGTGAGTAATTTTTGGGGCTGCTATTTAAGTGCGAATTCGTTGATGACTTCGTCATGTTTGATAACATCGTTATCTCTGATTCGTATGAGTTCATCATTAATACCAAACGGCTTATAAACATCAGGACCTAGCTAAAATCGTAAAGCAAACAGTGGGTGAATTTGGACTGTATAGATAGCTAAACGTCTACTAACATTAACTTTATTAGTATGCCTGTGACTGTCTTGTTTTCCGTTATCGCTGATTTCAATATCAGTGAATGTAAGTTCACTGATATTAAACAAACTTCAATATTTATCATTTAACTAATATATTCTCTTCTCTTTGTCAACAGAACAGCGCGCCAATGTGGGAGGAGTTTATATCAAAGGCGACGAAACTCCATTCAGCATTGAAGTAAGTAATAACACGGATTATCTAATAGTTTCTTAGTAGACTCACAGTAAAAACGCCTCCACCAGTGTCGATACTCAATTACCTACGTCCGGTGCAGTTTCGGCAATAGACTATCATTTTCGCTAACGACCTCTACGAATGGAACGATTCTATTCTCAGAATAACTGACTACAATGAGAAAAAAAACTAGTAACCTACATTGATATAAGAGTCATAAGTAGAACAGCACATGATTGCTAAACTGAACTTAAGAATGGCTCTCAATCGCAAACAACTAAATATTTGCAAGACAAAGAGCTAGATGTACTAGTCCAATAGCAGCTTTTACTGCGTCAGTTAAGATAAATTTAAGGAAATACGGCTTCTTTTTGCGACCCTGGTGGTAGGATAGTCCCCCCATGTTTGTGCAATAGAATATACCACTTACGACAGATAAGAATAAGAATAATTTATTGTTTAAGAAAATACATTGGAATGTGTTGATTCCTGGAACTCACACTAGGATTCCCTGTGTCGTGAGATCCAGGCTCCTTCGTTCCGTTTACATTAATTGCTATTAATACATGTAATAGTATAATATATATACAATACAATCAATTTCCTAATTTTATATAATCTACTCGTAATATACAATAAAAACGAATATACAAAGAAAACTAAAATTAATACACAAAGAAAACAGTAGATAAGATAAGTATGTATGTTTGTTGTGTAATGCCTTGTGGTTTGATCTACGACCTGCAAAATGCAGATGCAGTCACCATTGCCCCCTGTTACTTGAAACAAGGTTTAAATATGATCGTATGCAGTTAAAATTATTGACTGGTATTCAAATGCATAAGTATCATGTTAGGTACGAAAAGTTAACCTTCATGTACGATGCATCGTAACTCGACTACTGTCAACCATTTAATGACAATTGAGTGGCCATTGACTCACAAATTGACAATGATATGGCTACATGTGATCTGATAATAAAAGGTTATTGTTATGTATCTTGTGTTGTAAATATTTCATTCGTAGAGGTCAGGGCTGCAGTTGAGAATGTGAGATCAATTTGAGATGGATTTGATGGAGGTGCATTTTATGTTGGGTCTGCTGTAGGGCATAATTCTATTGATAATGTGGGGTTCGTGACTAAAATGTGTGCTTAGGACATGGATTAGAGATTATTTCACGTGGATTGGGATCAACATTATAATAGCACTTTAAACTACTAAATGGTCTATTGTGCAACCTGGATCTAGTATCATAGATGGAACTAGAATAATATTGTATCTGATTATGGATCCTTCCATCTAAAACCAAAGTTGAGACAAGCCAAGCTTTTTTCATGTTGGGTCATTGCAGTCGGACCTTGCGGTTTTTACAATACGTCACTCTTATCAATATCAACCTTTTTCTATTTATTGGCCATCTTTCATGTACATGTATAATGACTAGGCTATTTTAATCATTATAATGCAACTAAACATAGACATCAATCTCAAATGCGTTTTCTCATTTGGCAGGTCAGCCCTGGTAGCGATTGCCGCTTTCCTGGATGCCTTCCAGAAGATCGCAGACGCAGCTACCAACGCTAGGGGTAAGTGAACTCAGAGTTTTTATTTCTTTATTTTATGTATGAAAGAAATATTACGTGAGAATTTCGTTTTAATGTTTTTGACGTGGTAGAATCGTTTGTGTTCTAGTGTGGTGTTGTAGGTATGTGAGTAATATTATCAATCAGTATATAATAGATGTTGCAGAATGAGAGATGATGATTTGGCACTCATCAGTGGCGACATCTATTATTTGGTCTTGGCTACTGTTGACTGTAATATTTACTGTCACAATGAACATAATAAAACAACATAATATTGTGAAAAAGCTTCACAATTATTTATTTTCAAAATAATCTCAATAGTCGATGTTTTGACTTACGAACTATTCAGATCTGAACCAGCTCAGCAGCCTTGAGATCTTTACATCACTTCTGTTGTAATACAAAGCAGGGAAGAGATTGATAGTTTGATTAATTATTGATTTTGACCTAAATCTGACAAAATACATGGTCTTGTTACTGTACTTGCCGAAGCTTCACCGACGCTTTTAGATACCGATGCAATAAGTCTGTGAAGTTATACCAACAAAAAAATACCACGTATAAAATTAATACAATGTCCGTCAATGTATGGTTATAATAATATAACTATCAATAGTCAAACCGGACGCGTTCAACAACAAGCATATAACAGCTGCGGCTTAAAATATTGAAGTTTTCAATAAATGTTACCAACATTAAATCTATGTTAATCTTAATTTTACTGTTGACATGAAGCTAATTTAGACTGTGACTACAAAAAAAATTGAGCAAAACATGTTTATAATTATTATGCAAGGTATAATAGAAAGGACACATATATTTAACAGGTAAAATACTCATGAAATTGAACAACTTTTAGAAGGGAATTACTTATTATACAATTACTATACCTAGTGGAAAGATGAAATTGAGTAATGGACAAGACAAGTCTTTTTAAAACGATATTCGCAAATGTTGATAGTGACCTAATTCAAATAGATATTAACTTATTATTAAGTATTATGCTTAAATATCCTACTTTGGCCTTTACTTTTCTTTTCAATCAATCTTAAAGTTAAAGGTCTTAAAAAGGTAGCAGATGTTTATCAAAAGAAAATCAAATTAGATCACTCAACGTCGCAGCTAAAATAATTTAAGGGACGATGGTATTCTTAATCCAGTCAAGATATTCGTATACTTTGCTGTAGACTCCAGGAACGCCTTCCATGCCACATGGGACTGGTCCAAAACTGACGATGCCGATAACTTCATAAGTTCTTCCGTCTTCGTACATGAGAGGACCACCAGAGTCACCTTTGCATGAATCCTTGCCTGTGACACCACCGGCGCACATCTGAGCTTTCCAAAGTGGCACACTGCGGCCAGGGAAACTGTAGACAGGTTGGCATTTCTGTGGGTGGAAGCAGGGTATTAGAATTATTAGTACTACAAAATCATGGATATGTTTATGGCGTTGCATCTACTGGATCGACACACATTTAATGGTAAATAAGAAAGGTTTTGTTTATGTTGTTGACCCAATCTTCATGGTGCGAAAAATAGATAAATATTCAATAGCTGCTTATTGATTCGAAAAAGTAAGCCACGGCTAGGAATACCTCAGTACCTTTGACTTGTTGTTTTGAATTTTGCCAGTAAAATAGCAGACCACCAAAACATTCTATAGCAAAATCTGTACGATTATGACTACTTGTCTGAATACGGAGGGGGTGACTACTGAGATTACGCCTAATAGAGATGAATGTGAGAAAAACAAGTGCTGCGACGACCACTAATAAATTGGGATAAGACCTAGAGGATTACTATGATGATGACTTTGTGCCTCCTTAGTGGCTTCCTAACAACTTACATCGGCACTGACGAATGGTAGCTCCACATGCAGTTTTACTTCGCTATAAGATTTCCTATCGCTCACAGCACCCCAACCGGCTGCATACAGTGAAAAGTTGGTTGGAATGTTCGACGGCTCAGTCAAGTCTTTGGCTGGCAAGCAGATAGGACGAATGAAGTCTGAAAAAAAAAAAAACCACAGTTAGTCTTCATGTTTGTGAGAAATTATGTTATGGTCTACATACAAGAAGCGTAAGACTGGAATGGATAGACAGAATTACTTTTTTTTCATTGCCCAGATAACATTATACGGGAAAGTCTGATTTGATTGCAAGATTCTCACAACTATCCCGAAGGAGACTCAAAATCAGGTTCGGCAGGATGGCTTCTTTAATCTATAAGAATTTATTATCTTTCTACTCCATTACATTTCCAGTCTGGATAAAAAAATCTGTTACAACTAACCTGTAAACGGAGCTACCTCCTGTAGTCTCAACAAAGCAATGTCGTTCCTCTTCAAGGGACTGACAGGGTTGTACTGCGGATGGGGAATGACCTTCTCAATGAGGATTCTAGTGACTCCTTCGGTGCAGTCCTCGCCGCCTGCTTCCACAGGTGCACAATCCGGGCCTTCGTGAGAAATGTTGTATTCTCCCAAACGTACTCTCTTACTGGAAAAATACATTATAAGGTCATGTCAGGGTCACAAACCAGTTCTATAATCTCAGTGGTTATTTGCTAATATTTTAGCACACACATCATTCTGTAAAGAAGATCGTTTCTTCCGTTTTCGAAAAGAACTATTGGCGGTTCCAAAATAATCTGATGAAAATGGATCAGAAAAGATACCTGTGGATGCCAATTTGTACTGCTACTAATGGAGTGCATTGATTAGATAATTTGAATACAATCAGCTATTTAAATTTTAAATCACTTCAAAGATGTTTTTCAATTGACAATTAAGGTTAATTTTATAACATCAATTTTGTGGATGAATTTTCAATTACAACTTAATAATGTTATTCAAACAGTACCAAGTAACTGGGTTGTGGAAGGGTCAGATAGGCAGTCACTCCATGTAAAATACTGGTATTTAGCTGGATCCGGTTAGACTGGAAGCCGACCCCTACATAATTGGGAAAAGGCTAGGCAGATGATGATGAATGTTATTCAAACAATAATTGTTGGGAAAAGTGGTGAGATACGAGTATATTGAAATCTATTAAATACAGATGAATGTGTTACTAATTCCCAGTGAGTGATTACATAAGAATAACCCTGAACAGGGTTTGTTTACACTTTCATTAGATACTTTTGGAACAGACTATACACAGTTCGATTTAATGGTCGATTTTGGCTTATTTATGTATTTAAGTTCTTTGGAAGACTTATAGCAAAACAAAACACAATAAAAGTTGTAAGTGTAACTGTCAGGCAAGTCCGACTTGCCTTGGCAATTTGTTCATGTAGTACACAGAACAGAAAAAAACAGATGTAGTACAATCAAAGAGAAGACGTGTCAAAACTCACGGTGTGCCAATAGTCAGCACTTGTCCAGCAACACAATGGCCTGCAGTCAGCACATATTTGCCACTGATTAGAACACCTCCACAGAGCAGCTTCGTGACGCCAGCTTGCACGTACTCTATCATCACCAGCCATGGGTACTGGTCTACTGTTGTCGCGTTACCACCTGAAAAATTCATTTAAAATCTTTTAGTAAGGACACAAGGAGGCAGTTTATATTGAAGAAACGCATATTTTAAGAATCCATCATTTCAAATAAGCTTATTCAGTTTCCGTTGGTATTAAAAAAACGTATACCTACTCTTACATAAAATGAGTCAACATGTTAAATTAGCTTATGGAAAGAACGAAAACATTAAAAAATATGCAACCGTTGTAACTCCCTCACACAGAAAAGAGCCCTGTGACCCTGAAGTTCCCGAATATCATAGGCTAATTTTAATGGTGATGACAAGTGTTAATGCTTGGAAAATCCCTCTTTCAATTGCATTTATCATCACTAAGTCTCTTGAGAATGGTTCTTTATTTGTGAGGAATTACAGTTTTTAACCCTTTTCCAGTCCATACTTATAAGCCACATAGGCCTTCTTAGGCCTCCCTCAAGTTTCGCCACATTAAACCACCTCGCTTTTATCGGATTCCCGCCACCTTCACCGAGTCATCGGTCGTTTTAACGCTACGCATACGCCAAATAAATAAATACTTACCCACAATCTTGTTTCCGACTCTGCTGTCAACACCACAGCATTCCGTGCGAGGATCAGGTGGGTAAGCACTCATTTGAGTACCACAGTTTCCTGATGGTACTACCGTGGGCTCCTGGGTGCGAACCGGAGGTGGACCGCAGCAGACGCTGTACTGTTCTGTTCCCTCGCATCTGGAAATGACAATTTCATTTTGCTACATATTCTGGCTTTCATTAGTTTTAAGGTAAACCGACTTTAGTTAATTATTAACCACGCTATTATGTCTGTCTGCATTTTCATTTCTCTTTGGACTTCTGAAGTCGATCGCAGACGAAGTCGCGGGCAGAAGCTAGTAAGTTATAATAATAGTCTAAAAATAATCTGATGTTATACTCGTAGTTAAGTAAAACTAGTCGCACGCTCGGATTATAAAATACTTCTCCGTCAATGCAATCACGTGACACTTCAATATGATTGAACTTTAAACCCTACCATAATTAGTTGCAGATTATTCTTCTAAAGCATCTAATTACGTAATGAACAATTTATGGCACTTAATACAAAGTCTTACAACACTAACAATAATGAACGATTTTCCTCAACTGTCGCAACTCGTCAAAACAGGTTACTGATATACATCATGTATTATTCGTTCATAGATTTATATCTTTATTATTTACTCAAAAAATAAACATGTCTGGTTCATAATAGTTGATTTTATCCTAGAGCGTTGTACTCGCGAAATGATTCGGGTGATTGCCAAGTTAATCGACCATTTATTAAACCGGTAGACTCTATAGGTAGCGAATTACCAATGAAACGATAGATGTATTCTGCGAAACGAAATATGATATGGCTAGAAAGAGAATACCTAGATGTCGACTGACATGTATATATGGACGAAAAAGACTCCCTTCGCCGACATGAAAATTCGAATAGGAGCAGAAGGACAGCTGATAGATAGCTGTAGCTGTCTCTAGCAGCTGGTCAAAGCATCAAGACCAGACGGTCTTGATGCTTTAACAACACATTGCTTTAAATTGTGACTTCTATGATTTGATATCAACCAAGTTAATCACATGAACTAACAAAATCACAGTTAGATGAAGATGTCATCTTCGTCTAGCCAAACTCACAGCAGTCACTCCTTTACTTTTTTCAAAATGCTACGTTTACAGGCATCTTCGAAATGGTCTTCATTATGAAGCTACCAAAAAGTCCTTGACATTCCTACACTAGTCCAAGAGGTATCTTAATTGTTATTGCAATGTTTCTTTGTGTCTATGCAGTGTGTTATTAACTGTGATTACGTCATTAAAATCTAGTACGAAGGATTCCCTGCTATGTGATGATGATAATCTTGATAGTACATTTCCTTAAAGTGATGTCAAAAAGTTTTTATTCTAGAAGTGGTATGGCAAAATGATTCATACCATAAGATACTATTGTTATAAGTCAATCGTTTATTTGTAACGGTTGCTGTTACTTTAAAAACTAGCTAAGATACTTAATGAGTAGCAAGAAACTTAATAAACTTTCTTTCACCACCATAGATTATAATTTTGTCTACCATTGTGGCCTCTTATAGGCTGAAATAAATGATTTTTGATTTGATTTGATTTGATAGAACTTGACACCCATTTAGATCTCAATTCTTTTTTCGGCGAAACGGACGATCCAGTACTTCCTTTGTACCGAACTTGACCCTCTTTATCGATTTATGTTTTTGGGGGCAATTTTTATGTAGTGAATGCCGCGTTGGTCTAGTCGTCGCAAGCGCTTCTGCTGAACGTGAGGTCCTGGGTTCGATTCCCAGGTCAACAAAGTATTATTGGGTTTTTATCTCAGGAATTTCTTAATATCAGCTCGGAGTCAAAATTTGTGCGTTTTATTTTTGTCAGTCTTTTAATTTTTGGATAAAAAGGACTGGCTCACCTGGATTTCTGCACATAGGCGATGTTCTCACTAGGCACGGGTGGTTTGAGCAAGTTCGCGAGATGCGCGCAAGAGTACAAACTGATGCATTGTCCGACCTTCCCATCAGGAGTGTAGCAGTTTCCTTGTGGTTGCTGTGTCTGTTTTGGACAGCACACCTGGAATAAGAGAGAGATAGTTATATTTTTTCAATTTTGTCAAACTGAATCAATCTTAGGCTGAGATTAATAAACAAGTAGTAAACTCCACTGGTGGCATTGATTATTGTGCTAATTTGCTGCAAAATATGGTTCCTTCAGATGGTCACACGGTAACACAGCAGAACCTCGACCCAATATTGAGGAAAAACAAACAAATCTTAACTAAAACGTATATACGAGTAAAAGCCCTTGAAAGCTTCTCAAAGTGATTTTTATTTGAGGAAATCTCTGAATTGGAAATCAAAGAGGGTAGTATAAGAAGTGTAATCGATGATGCTCCATTCATTCAGCCTTATTCTCTAGAGACGTGGCGTTTTGTAGACAGCCAGTAAATTGATTGGTCTGTTTTAGAGGATAATACCGTTGATATCAATGTTGAAAGTAAGTGGGATATGGTTTTAATATTGTTAAGAATTTGATTTATTATGGAAGTTATTTTTAGGTGCTAGAAGAAACATTGCTGCTTTATCAGTTTTAACTAAATCAAGAACTGTATGATGTAATTAGAACAGTATCTATCTCTGAAGCCCTTTTAACGTTAGGCAAGGAGAATATGGGTAAAGTTTAGCTATAATAGTGAATGACAAATTCATTCAATAGAGACGTTAAACTTTTTTCAGTACGGTAGAAAACATATGGACCATAACTTTATGTCTATTGTTCTTCATTCCAAAGACACTCACAGTATCGTAATGATGAGTAACTTATTTATAACTGTTTATGACGTCCATTTCTTGCACGCGTACCTTAACCACCGTAGAAATGAGTTTTGTCGACGGAAAAATAGCCAAAATGACAGTAAAAAAAATAACAATCTCTCATTTTGTCGACAAAACCCGTTTCTACGGTGGTCATGCTACGCGTGCTGGTTTGCCTACATAAATCGCAGTCTTGCAGTAAGTCACTTAAACTAAGCAGTTTCAACTCAGTCATTGGAATTAGACTGATTCGATAGTTATTCAAGTAATAAAAAGGAAAGTTGTGGAAAAAATACAAGAAACTTATCTAAACCGTAAGACCGCTAGAGAGAATAATGCATGTAGATTCAGATGCAATGCATAATTATATGAATTCTTCTTTCTGGGAAAAAGGCAGTACTGAAACTATAGATACTGCTTTGGGCCTCGATCTACCAACCATACACAAGAGACCACACGTCAGTGTAGTAACAATTTGAACTGGCCTAGCGTAATACCGAGTTTCAATAGATTGAGAGACAAGCTTGTAGTAGATTTTGTATAAGTGGCGTGTGGCTTACCGTAACTAGGAAATACAAAAACGACAACACCGAAAAATTACTCATCAATGACAATTTATAAAACGCATCTATTGTTGGAAAGGTTAGGCATAATGCAGATACTTACAGCCGGTGAATTCCCCATGTACCCGCATTGCGACTTCTTCAGCAGATCGACATCCTGGCTCGTACGATCCTTCTTATTAAGCAAGTCTAGCAGCACTCGACAGTCGAAGACTGATATACACTCGCCACTGCCACCGCTAGGAGTTGTGCACGAATTTTCTGTAATCAATGAGAAAATTAGTCATTATAGAATCTTTCCAGTTTACGTGATCAAAGGCGGGCCCATTATTTGCCTTGGTGCAATTGAAGGGCATTTGAAGAGTGTAATAGCAAATTCAAATGATTATGACCCAGAGAATTCGTTTAAGGCTATGGATAGGGATGTACATTATGAAAGTGAGACTCGAATGCTGCGTCAATGAAGCAAATTTTCGATATAATTACGTCGTTGCGACGCTAGCGCAGTATCGACGTGACAACAACGAAAGATGAAAAGACACCTTTATAAAAAAAAACATTATTAGAGAATTGACAAAACAGTAAAGTCACACAATTCTCCAAAGAGCATAGAGGTGAAGCATTTGTTAGCTTTTTTGTATCATTACGTGATACAGGTATTCTGCATATTAAAACAAGAACGGTAACACAAAAGGACAATTGAAGGTTATAAAGTTTGTTCATTTTGCGGAAAGTTCTTAATATTTATAGAAATCAATTAAGTGAAACTTAAAGATGAACATCAGATTCTGACGTCATATCAATTTAAATTAAGTACAACGCTGGGTGCAGTCGTCTCTAGGCCAACTCCCAAATTAAAATTGTCGACAAAGGTCGAACGGTTATTTACATATGCAAATTCGTAGACACATAG
The DNA here is from genome assembly GCA_916701695.1 of Agrochola macilenta. Lineage (NCBI taxonomy): Eukaryota > Metazoa > Arthropoda > Insecta > Lepidoptera > Noctuidae > Agrochola > Agrochola macilenta. Next base: position 3,660,967 of record OU753576.1, read on the forward strand.
ATTTTCTTTAATCTAAATGCCAATAGTGCGCAGTCATTAGCAATTTGTGGATTTCCCTATTTGACCATATTACGTAGTCATATTTCAACCAAACAAGATTTTATAAACGCTGTGTCATACATGTGCGACAGCGTTTATCTTGTTGTACACACCGTAGTGTCCAATAGTGTCTTGACCTTCGATGGTTCGTTCGAATAAGATTAAATTAAAATCATATTAAATGTATCGGAGCAGTTAAAAAAGACAGCAGAATTTGCAAGTTGCCTTACGTTCTATAACTTTAGTATAGTTAACTCACCTGTACTATGGTTCTCAGTTTCTGTCAATTAAAAAGTTTGTTTATCATTCATGTTGATAGTTATCAAAGTAACAAATAATAAAGACTTGTAGATTTGCTCATTTTTATCGTAATAACGTGTAAGGCAAGTTCGCAGGCCAAGAGATCTGAATTTGTTTTATAGCTGGTAAATAATTTAATTTAACATACAAGTAAGTTACACAAAGTTACAGTAAAGTGGCATAAATTAAAGTAAGTTAAGTTTGAGTACCTTTGTACCTACTCGAAACATAATTATATGTCGTATCTGTATTTATTTGACTGTGTGTTCATAAATAATAAAATAAATCTATAAAAATCTGTTAAATTTTCGAAATCTGTTAGTTCAAATTTGGATTCTGTAAAACAGGCTCTGATTTAAATACTTTGCAATAGCAAGAGTCCAAATAGCTTACCAGCGGTTTCTTCAATTTCTGGCGATTCTAGAGTTCGTAAAGTAAAAACAGAGAGAGAATCATAAGTATAAATGGCAAAACGAGAGTACATTGATCGATGTGAGTAAAATTTGACGTAGAATAAAACTACGTACAGTACTGATTAAATTTAATAATAGTGTAAAAAATTGCATACCAGTAATAGCTTCAGTCATCGGCGATTCTAAACATCGCAGAGAAGGTATCATTACTGTTAATTACCAGAAGAGACTTGATTTTATTGATACATGGTATTTATTTATGTAAATTGGTTCAAAAAAATAAAAGTATTTTTTTGAACCAATTTACACATTTACACGTCAAAATTAAAATATATATTTTTTAAACTAGATGAGTTCGGTGTTTCCTAACTGACTACTCTGAGAAGAAAGACCGAAACAAACTCAGAGCTCACAGTCTCTTTTAAAGTCTATACATATTCTTGGTCGGGCCATAGATATGAGGACCATGTAGGTTAATGTCTGACAACCTATATGAAGTAAAAATAAAAACTGTTTTTGTTCCTAGTATATATTATGGACATCACCGTATTTAATCAATCAATCTGCCTAGCCTTTTCCCAACTATGTTGGGGTCGGCTTCCAGTCTAACCGGATGCAGCTGAATACCAGTATTTTACATGAAGCGACTGCCTATCTGACCTCCACAACCCAGTAACTGGGTAATACGATACCCCTTGGTAAGACTGGTGTCAGACTTTCGGGCTTCTGACGACTCGTAACGACTGTCAAAGATCCACGAATGACAGCCGGGACCAATGGCTTAACGTGCTTTCCGAGGCACGGAGGAGTCTCGGTATGTAAAGATGGTCACCCATCCACTGACCAACCCCGGCAAGCGTAGCTTAACCTGATGGATCGACTAGTGCGGCTGTTGTTACTTAGCCACGAGCTCCTCCACATCACCGTATTTAATAAACAATTTAATATTTTAATGTGCATATTAAAGATTGTCATAAATATACTGAGAAGGCACAGACAGTCATTATATTAATATCCTTAAATTTCTCACGGAGAGAATGCCTCGGACTGTATACATTCATCGAACAGCCCTTTTCGGCAAAACAAAAAAAAGTTTGAATGGCGGCGTCATTTCCCCATAACAGAATACCGTACATTACACTTTGCAAATAGCTAAAGAACACTAAACTGGCTGTCTCCATGTCAGTTAACTTACGAATTTTTCTAACAGCGAATGCTGTGGAGCTTAGCTTTTTTGACAATTTATCTATATTTGGGCCCCACTGTAGCTTAGCATTCAAAGTTAAGCCCAAGAATACTGTGCTATCTTCAGGATTCAATTCTTCGCCCTTAATCAACACATTCGTTTTCACCTGCCTAACTCACGTTAGGCATCTCGTTAGGTATCTTATGCATTAAGTTCACTTCAACTTAATGCATAAGATTGATAAATGAAGTCGGTAAAAATATAAATAAAATTACACTATTTTACAGTATTACTACGGTACTGAAAAATTCAATAAGACTAGTTCAATGAATAGCTTACCAGGACTAGCTTCAGTGGACGGCGATTCTAAAGTGCGTATAGTATCATTAATATTAACGGCCAAAGAAGAGTGGATCGATGCAAACAACAATCAGACAAAAAATCAAGCTAGTGTAGTGATACATTCTAAACGTTAAATTGACAGCTTACCAGTACTAGCTTCAGTGTACGGTGATTCTAAAATGCATATAGTATAATTAATATTAACGGCCAGAAAAGAGTAGATCGATGCAAATAACAATTAGACAAAAAATCAAGCTACTGTACTGATACATTCTAAACGTTAAATTGACAGCTTACCAGTACTAGCTTCAGTGTACGGTGATTCTAAAATCCATATAGTATCATTAATATTAACGGCCAGAGAAGAGTAGATCGATGCAAATAACGATTAGACAAAAAATCAAGCTACTGTACTGATAGACTCTAAAACATTCGTTCAATTGACAGCTTACCAGTACTAGCTTCAGTGTACGTTGATTCTAAAGTGCATATAGTATCGTTAATTTTAACGGCCAGAGAAGAGTACATAAATGAAAATAACAATTAGACAAAAAATCAAGCTAGTGTACTGATAAATTCAAAAACATTAGCTCAATTCACAGCTTACCAGTACTAGCTTCAGTGGACGGCGATTCTAAAGTGCGTATAGTATCATTAATATTAACGGCCAAAGAAGAGTGGATCGACGCAAACAACAATCAGACAAAAAATCAAGCTAGTGTAGTGATACATTCTAAACGTTAAATTGACAGCTTACCAGTACTAGCTTCAGTGTACGGTGATTCTAAAATGCATATAGTATCATTAATATTAACGGCCAGAGAAGAGTAGATCGATGCAAATAACGATTAGACAAAAAATCAAGCTACTGTACTGATAGACTCTAAAACATTCGTTCAATTGACAGCTTACCAGTACTAGCTTCAGTGTACGTTGATTCTAAAGTGCATATAGTATCGTTAATTTTAACGGCCAGAGAAGAGTACATCAATGAAAATAACAATTAGATAAAAAATCAAGCTAGTGTACTGATAAATTCAAAAACATTAGCTCAATTCACAGCTTACCAGTACTAGCTTCAGTGTACGGTGATTCTAAAGTGAATATAATATCATTAATATTAACGCCAAGAAAAGAGTAGATCAATGCAAATACCAATCAGACAAAAAATCATGCCAGTGTATTGATAAATTCAAAAACATTAGGTAAATTGGCAGCTTACCAGTGCTAGCTTCAGTGTAAGGTGAGTCTAAAGTGAGTATAGTATAAATTAATATTAATGACGAGAGTAGAGTAGATTGATGCAAATAAAAATTAGATAAAGAATGAAGCTAGTGTGATAGCACAAAAATATGCTGGTTTTCATACAACGAGCAAAAACAGGCGCACGTACACATAGACGCGTATGTACGGCGATATCAAACGAATGCCAGTTGCGAGCGCTCTTGCACTCGCTGTACATAGTCACGTGTCTTTGCGTGCGATTTTGCTCGTCGTATGGAGCCGAACTTCTGCACCTATCAATTTTGTTCCAATAAATTCAATAATACTAGCACAATTAACCAATAATTAATCAATCAATTTTCAGTTAGTCACTACCCACACGAAAAGAAGAAGTAAAATGAATGGCTTACCAAACCTGTAACTGAATCTAGAACTAGCTTCAGTTACTGGTTCTGATTCTAAAGTTTGTTTAATATCATCAATGGTAGTGAGATGTCATATTCAGAGGTGGACAGCGATAGGCTGAGTTCATTAATATAACATTCCTTGACAATTCAAAAGTGCCTGTAATTGGTTTATTTGAAATAAATGCTTTGAGTTTGAGTTTGAAAAAAAATAAGTAGATAGAAAAGTAGCTAATGAAGCTATCGTACTGAAAGATGCAATAGGACTAGAACAAATAGCTTACCAATGTTTTCAGCCTCGTTTTCTGTCGATACAAAAGTTTGTTTGCCATAAATGTGAATATTTATCAATATATTATAATATATATTTTTCCAATAAGAAATATAATAAAAATAACTAATAAAATAATATACATATTTTTTTATATTTTCATTAAATAACATATATATAGCTAGAGTATCTCGGAGATAAACCTGGTTTTCAAGCTGTGTGGATTCACCTTTTTTGTGGATTAGGTCATTTATTGTTCTATAGTGAAATAACGATGGAAGGTACATTCTAAGAACTCTAGTTTAAATAACTTACCGAGAATTTCATCATCAGTCTCATGTTCTGTCAAATTAAAATAATGAATAATTAATATTATGCATTGAGGATTTTGTCATAATTGTACTGCATCCTTTAATAGGGGTTTGTTCAGTACTGTACATCTTTTTCTTCCGCGTATCTCTATCAGGTGTCATCCCTTTTCTAGCCATTATTATATAATCTACAAAATCCATCTTTTCTTTGATGCCTCTTTTCTTATAGCCATCCACATTCATACTAAACATATCCTTTTATCACATGATCCTCATTTCTTCAAAGCACATTGTATATGCACATAACATAACACCACCTCTGTTTTCACCGACGAGTTGAGCAGAAGTATACCTTATAGTACACTCACATTTCGCCAGTTATGTTTAAATCCCATTTTATATAGACTTTGATATGATATTGTTTATGTATTTTATTCATTAATGCACTCACCCCTAGCCTCGGGTTCAGGTAGTTCCATTTGTGTTGTACTCACTTTCTCTGTTGATACATTATTAAGTATTGCTTAATCATATATCCATATACCATACTAATTATAACAAATGCTATAGTTAATATCTCTACTTCATTGATATCACGGCCAAAGTGCTGAACAGATTTGGTAAAAAATCTATCAAATAAATTATGGGATTTCATAACAGTATTTTTCTTATTGCTAAAGTTTCATGATGTCGTGTCGAATATTAAACCATGTTTTCCTTATACAAAACGCGTATTATTTGGTATATTGCATAAAGTCTGTCGCCCAAAGACACAATTCATTGAAGTATATAAGGAGGTTCGCGTTACGACACAACCACCGGGTGACTAAAGCAGAATCCCATAGTCTATCCAAGTCCAGTGACAAGAAAAACGTAATTGTCCCGAGGACAACAGTCATCCGTGTGTTCATAAGTTGCGGAAAGACACTGGAATCCATATCCTCCAAAACCAAACTCAGCAATGCTGAAGCGGCAGAAATTTCAAGAAATTTAGTAGTGGTTCAAATATTCGGTCACTATTTGGAACAGCACTGAATGGTTTGTTAAATATCAAAAACTCACTCTTAGGTCCATGTGTACTAAATGAATGTTGTGTTGTTGTAGAAAACGTCGTAAACGAACTCGGCCTGACAGTTTTCTTAGTTTGCACTGTCAAAAGAATTGATATAGTTACTCTAGGTTGGTTTTGGCTTATCGGCTAAGTTATCAGGAGAGGCTTGTGGCCGACCCCCCGGTTTCTTAAAGACCAATTAAGCCTGTTGTATTCACATTGATTAATCATATCAGCGAATGGGATTTTGATATATAAAATTTTGTCTAATAAAGCCAATAGCCATGATATATTCAAACGTATAAACTTACTGCCTGGTGGTGGCCTACTAATTTTCACTTTTTTTGCTATTAATAGAAAACGTAATCAGAATCATAATTTGGTAAGTCCTTTAGAAAACTTAGAAGAAGACAAACATTATTCAATACAATTTATATTTCGATCTGAAAATAACTTACTTGTAAATCCATGCGCATTAGGCTTTTCTGTCAAATATCAATATAGAAATTAAAATTGTGATTCATCTATTGAAATGTACGCTCAAAACTTTCATTGAAATATAATTTCTAAAACATTCGGTTTCATATTTACCGGTAGTTTTTTTTTTATTTCGCCTTTTACCACCTTTTTTTACTCTTTTTTTTACATTCCACTGACTTCTTTAGCGCGATTAATAATGTCTGCAACATAATACTTGCCATCAATGAATCCAAGCTAATATTTATTAAAAACTTACCATATAGTGGACCGAACATAGCATTAGGAAGGAAACTCGCTGCCAAAAGAAAAAAAAACTTTACTTTAAAAGAAGACTACGAAAAACTAAGTACATAGTAAAAAATAAATCCTCATAACTTTCCAAATTAAATAAAAACATATACTTAAGTAATGAACAAATACTTACCCAAACCATACGACATAGGTCGATTTTCTGTTAAAAAAAAAATCAAATAATATTAGCAAAAATTAACCAACTGGTATAAAACAATTAATTAATGAAGAATCATAACCCAAGTTTGATTGAAGTGTAGAATTTTTCGAAGATACAATTCTGGAAGCTGACAGGAATACAAGGAAGCTGAAGGAAATACGATAGTCTTGAGGATATTTTCCAGTGGATTTTGTATACTCTGAAGATGCTAAGACTTACTTCAAAAAGAAAATAATTGAAAGGATCAACAAGTTCACTCATGAATTTGCAAACATTCCAAAGAAAGTTTTTTGGATAATGAAGTATAGATTTTCCAAAAAAAAAAGTGAATCATGGCACAATGCTGCTAAAAAGGAGACACATCTGGGAACGAAGAGAAACGTAAAAGATTTGAAAATATCCCATCAAATTAATATAACTAACAACTCACCCATGGGCTTAATGATTACAATTTGTGGCCAATATGTAAAATGTTTGTCTGTCAAAGAAAACGTTGCAATATTAGCTCCTTGTCATCTATTTAGTCTGTTTTACTATAACGAAGGGTTTTGGTTATTAATATAGACATTAATAATGATTTCCTAGCTACCTCTTATTCCGTCTTTAAAAAGTTAAACTTTATCAATATTATAATGAATTATGTGACATTTATAAATAATCCTTGTTCGATAATGATAGATTTATATAATGTTTGAGATAATTTCGGATTTACTAATGGACACTCACCTTCGAGGTGCACTTCATCTTGTGCGGATGTTGAAGATTCTGCCAAAAATATGACCATATAAATAAAGGGTTAAAGTAAATGTTTCAATAAAATTTATTTTAATGTAAAAACATCGCTACGAAGATTTACGAATATACTATTATGACATATTTTGTTTACAATTTGTATTTTCCCAAATCTGGTCCTAAGCCGCACCCATATCCTTTCATAATATGAAAGGGAATAATTATCTTATTGATACTTCCGCATTGTAGATTTTTAAATCACCACGCTAACATTTTGTATGCACTTTTTTTTGCGTGATGCACCTTGCCCATCTGCAAATATGGCTCTCCCGTTTCCTTTTATGGTCATATGGTCACTCATATGGTCCTCTTCAACTGTCGTTGCTATTGTAAGTCTTCGAACCAAGCTCGATAAACCTTGACATTGCCTAATGGGCGACGAAAATTCTTCAGGTATTTTTCTTTAAAAAACTTAATTCGTTGCGCGTGTCTTACCGGTTACATCACCCAGAGGATCTTGCCCTGACAAATTAAATAAAACAATATAAAGTCTTTTTTTGTAAGATGAATTGAATATACTTAGACAACTAAAAAATTAAAATCTTACCGTGAATTTTTAAATAATGCTCGACTTTTTGGTCTGCAATAAGAAAATATCTCTATAATGAAAAGTATGTCAATGATAATTCATTTCAAATTAATGGACTGTTATTTTTAAAGTGGAACTTACTCAAATCATCATCTGTAGAAAATAAGTTTTTTTTTTTATTGTACTCATGTGTGGTATACACGACATATCAATGAAGCGTCTGTAACTTATTCATCTGAAAGATGAACAGCAAGCAGAAACAAAAGATAATTGACATTGCCTAATGGACGATGAACATTCTCCAGGTATTTTTTGTTTAAAATCTTAATTAGTTGCGCGTGTCTTACCGGTTACATCACCCAGAGGATCTTGCCCTGGCAAATTAAATAAAACAATATAAAAGCTTTCTTTGTAAGATGAATCCAATATACTTTGTCAACTAAGAAATTAAGATCTTACCGTGAATTTTTAAATAATGCTCGACTTTTTGATCTGCAAAAAAAATATATCTCAACAATGACAAGTTGGTCAATGAATTAAATTCAAATCAATGGACTGCTATTTTTAAAGTGGAACTCACCCAAATCATCATCTGTAGAAAATAAGTTTAATTTTTTATTACACGGCATATCAATGAAGCGTCTGTGACCTATTCATCTGAAAGATGAACAACAAGCAGAAATAAAAGAAAATTGAACTTACCTTCGCTCGTGATTTCACCTGTGCTATTTTCGTCTGACAATCAAAATAATTTTATCTCAATAATCAAGTAAAAATATATCCAAAAAAGGCAACATAAAATTTAGAATTTAATATGTTAATAATAATAATTAAGTAGAAAATTACCATCAATTGTACGAGTATTTTGATCTAAAAAAGAATCTCAGTACTTAATCTGAAAACCCCATATACATAAGCTATATATGTAGGCACGTCAAACTAAATTAATTAAAAATTATGTTCTGTACATAAATAGTTTGCTTTATGCTCGTTGAAAACAGGCTTAAGTATAATAACCTATTCAACAAGTAATGCCTTACCGTCAGCCCAGGATTCAGTTGAAGGAGTTTGTTCTGGCAGAGGAAAAAGTTATTTAAACCTCATACAAAAACATTACGGAAAATTGTGCCAAGAAAAAAGTAACTTTAAAACTAATTCCTGGTCAGGTATTCAGCTAATAACCAATTTTAGAGCTACGCCAAAAGTATATGTGGATTGATATACTATTATTTCTTAACTCACCCTCACTCTCAAGAATCCTCAGACTATTATAGAAATGATAACCTGCCAAAAAAAATGAACCTTAGTCACACATTAAAATGTTTTCAAATCAATTGTTCAAACTGTAGCTCCATAACAATAGCTGATTTCAGAAAAAAACTAGAGAGACGGTTAATATGGAATTAACTGACGAAAATCTAGTTGACGATGCTTATTTTGAACGCCCCGCCCGACATTATCAAACTAGCCATTTCCAGTATAAGCTGACTTGTCATTGTGCGAAAAAACTATACAAGGTAAGGTTAGGTTTGGTAGTGTGTGTATAGCTTGATTTATCGTCGTGCGCATAAAGATATCGAAGTTCAATAAAGTGATGTATTTCCTCCTGCAGTCTTTGAACCGTCAGTAACCTCAGCAGATACAAAAGACGTCAATGTTTGGCCATGACTGTTATTTCGACTGTTGCTGTTTTGCCTTGCGTCTTGATATCTCGTCAGTTTCCGAAGAGTAAACGAAGGAATATGTAGGATCGGCAAGGTGTTGAGTCGTGATTTGCAAATATTATGTTTGTATTGATGATTATCATGTTTCTCATTTGATCGCAGGATAAAATTTTGATCGATTTTTTTTTCTGTTAATAGTCTCTTTACTTTTGGACTAGCTTTGTGTTTTTTGATTTTCGTAAAAAAATATACCACTATGGTATGGTATGGTATAGTATAGTCATAATCAAATGAGCTTTTTGTTCAATGGTTATTTTAATGCATTTTTTGTTCCCAATTTTATCTTTAGCACCATTTTATTTGATTTCAATACAGTAAAGAGGAGCGTGGTAACAGTTTCTTATGCGTGAATACCACACCAATATATTTCATTTAAAATGAGTCACACTTCTAAGAGGACATTTCTGTTTAAATTTACTGTGGTCAGTTCCAATTGTCTGAAAAATTTAGGTTTTTGGAGTATTTTTTGTTTCTTTGCGTGTCTATATTTTTCAAACTTGTCTGGTTTATTGAGTTTGGTTCTTCTTTTCTATGCGCTTGTTTCACACATACTATCCATATTTACTGACTTAGTTTTTTAACAACTTGTCCTGGTTTGGATTTTTTAACAATTTGGAAGTAAATTTTGTACCTTCTATTGGTTATATATGGTTATTGCTATTTTTATAGAACAAAACATTTTTAAAGCTGCTTCAACTTCATTAACAACAATAGGTCCATACAATAGATCTTATCGAGATTTCATCAGCATTTGAAATGAACTTTCCAATTATATACAATCTTCCAAGTTCAATGACTAAATCATTAGTTTTAATGTGAAAATGGCTGCCATATTTTTACACATTTTTGCCATTCCTGATGGCGACTATTTCATTTGACCTATTCGCCTCAAAATGGCAACGAGTTTTAGACAATGATGTAAGGTAAAGTCATCTTGTAACGTGTTTTCGAAGATCCGGTTCAGCGACGAGTTTTGAAATGAGATTTTGGATTATACTATTTTCGAAAAACATAGTTTTTTGGCATGTGTTCCTTTGAAGATGGTGGTTCAAGGTTCGTCTTCAGGACTAGCCTATTATTCCTACCGGACAGATTTCATCTCAAATCTACTGAATCTGGCAAATATGAGCATGTTATGTTCATATATCCATCCATCTACATATTAACGCTTTAATGCACAATGGTGGTACTCATGACCTAATTGTCTACCAGCTAACGTTTGGGTTAAAATGAAATTCCAATAGTAAAGGTATGAAATAAAGTTTATTTTGCAATTATTTTTCTGTCGTTTGCTTTTAGTTTTATAGCTTCATTTCAAATTCCAGTACGGGCATCCAGAAAATTATGTCAAAATACTTGAAATACCGTATTATTCGTTGCTATTTCCAGCTCTGTTTTATTTTCTACATCTTTATTATGTGTTAGCAGTTGCAGCGGTCTATCCATTTGTGTATCTTATTTATCTATGTCTATCACACTATCTTCTAGTAAATATATCTGTCTATGTGTAGCCTCCTACATATACCGGGTTAAGACGAGTCGCAAATGGTCCACATTTAAACGGTAACAGGTTCTTTATAACGCTTGACGAGTTCTTACTATACTTTTATTCAAAGTATTCATTTTATGGTCTAAGTGAGAAAAAATAATAACTGTACGCAGAAATCAATTTTTGTTTGTTGCAGCTTAAGATTTGGCATGGTTTTATAAGAACCTATGTAAGTAGTAACTAATGGTAATTTATACAGACCACGTTCGACTGAAAGTAAGTAGCTTTTGTAACTGTGTTTTGACCGTAACGTATAATTTCCAAAAGGTATGTTTGTGGCCAAGATAGACTTTAAAAATGTGTCTGGGACAGACTGGATATAGAAGGCGGTGAACAGGTTGTTGTGGCTCAACCTGAGAGAGACCTATGTCCACCAGTGGACTGCGATAGGCTCAGTTGATTGAACCTCTTGTACGGAAACTATAATGCTCGCATTGTTTATACAATGCGAAAGTACAGTGTTTATACTATATTATAAATAATAAATAGATACACATATATATTTAGTATGCGTAAACGAGTTGGTTTTGCCAAAAACAATTTGAACAAATTAAGAACGTGTTACTTAAAACTTTATCACCCAAGCTAGCGACAAATTGATTAATATGTTTGATACGCAAATTAAATTCGTTACCTACATTAAACAATGCTCAAACTTCGATATACATATTTTAATAATGTCACACTGTTATTAGTACATGCATAGATTCGTATCATAATCGCGCGTAAAATTACATGTTAGGACCGGTCGTCGATTAGTTTGTATCAAAGTCATATAACCTGTTTATATAAGTGCCTTCTGCTAATATTCTTGTTGTGTTTATTTAATAGACTTTTTGTTATTGGAGTATTCGTGCCATCATCACAAACATCTAGATTTTTAATTTCGTACTTATGTCCATTTCTTTACTCTGGTGCTTATGTCTCGTTTAAGAAAAAAAATCTGTAGGATCCTCAAATGTCTATCGTCACGAAAAGGAACAAAACTAATAAGTGTGCCATTATAGATTCGATGATAAATCCAGAAGACAGAGCTGATTATATAGTTTAAAGACCCTTGCGTTAGTTAAGGTTATACTAAATAATCACCTTTTGCCTATAGGGCAGAATGCTCAATGAAAGCAAAAATATCAGGTATTCCTAAATTAACTTCACCTTAATAATCCTTTGTTTAACTTTCTGAATTTTCATTGCGATTTGTGAAAACCCTAGCAAGCTAAATGTGGTCTTCATTATTTTTATCTTTATGAGTTGCGTCCATCTCTAGTTTGTCATTAAAGATATATCTGGCTTTACGTGCATTAGATGCATTTCTATTGCAGATTCCTTGTATGCAGTTTATTTCAAGATTCTTTGCTTTTTAAAGGTTCATTAGGCTGGAGAGATCCTTTTATTATGTGGTCATTGAGGTTAATGTTTGACATCAAATCTTGCTGGATCTAGTAAAGTCTTTGCTAATTAGTGAGTCATTAGATTTGTCATAAAACGATGGCAAGGTTGTTAGTTACCCATAAGAACTTTTGTTTAATACGCAATCGTCCTGCAAAGTTGCTAGGCGACTTGAATGTCACACCGCAAATCTTGAACGATTATAATTCAATGGTATTCCATGTTCGTTTACCTTAATCATTTTAACCTTTTCACAATTATATTGCGAATAACTTTTAGGTTTATCGGCATTCTTACACTATTATTGTTATTGGAACATCAGCACTAGAAAGCGATTGAGGGCTACTTTTTTATGCTTCGTATCACTGGCAAACTTAACTGTGCCAACCCAGAAGGTTGCTTCGAATATAGCATTGTCAGTAACGTTCTTATAACGTGTGTGAAAAATAGACGCATCTTCGTCAAGAAGGATTTCCTCTTGAGTTATTATCGTATGTTCACTCATCGTCAAAAGACCTTCACTGGGGGCTACTAAGCTGCTTAAAGGTAAACAGTCTGTAGATGTTTACTTTACTAGCGACAATAATATGCATTTGTTTGACCGGTTTCTTATTGTTTTTGATCGCAAATGGTCATTATTTTTTAATGAAGGTGTTAATTCAGTTATATTATACGGTTTATACAATGTTGATTACATTTTTGTATTGGTACGTTTTGTAATTGATAGATAGCTTCTTGGAGTTAAAAAAACGCATACCTGCCGAAGGTATGCCTTTTTTTGGAAGATTTATGAAAACCTCTTTTATTTGAATCCCATGTTCCATCATCTTATGATTGGTTAAGTGTTAGTTTTATTACCTACTATTAACAATATCAAAACAACAAAAAAATACTGCAGATTTACGGCTCAGAGATTTCAACAGGCTGTCCGACAAACGACGCAAAAGGCTGTCAATACTTTTAATTACTTTATAGTATGGAATTACCAAATCACCGATCCAATTCCGTCGCGTCTGGTTTTCGAGAGGATGACAACGTTGTATATTTTATGGAAAGAATATAATTATATGATTTATTAGGTAGGCTAATTTATCTGTGTTAGATATTACGTACTATTATTATCACATTCAGGCACTCAGCCTTCTATAACACTTGAAAAATTCGTAAAGAAATCAGAGGGGCAGTCTCAATCAGTCAAAAATACCTCTAATATCTGCTAATACAAACAACAAGTATTTTACATAAATTGTCACTGAGGTGGGATTGCGAATTCAATTAGAACGTTATTTAGTTAAGAGACTATGCTTTCTGAAGCCATATGTTGGTTTTGGTACCGTTAATTCGACGATCACTCATATCGTGAAAGGTAAACCAGTCAGCAAGGCGAACTGCGCAGGACATGCCAGGCGTCCTTACTTACTTGTTCAGATTCCGACGCAATGCACATAAATTTTAAGCAAAAAATTATGAATATAAAATTACTACATCAATCAATAACCGTTTATATGCCTCGTGTTTTGGTCATGTTCAATCAAATAGTAAATGATGTAGACATGTTCAATAAAAACGATTTCCTTAATGTTGTGTTATCGATTACTCGATGGTGGCTGCTGCCGGATTATCGTATAAAAAAAAAAAATTGTTGCTAATTTGGTGCAGGCATGTTCCCCGCTGTAGGATACTATTAAAGGGAAGGCGAAGTGGATGATGATCTTGACGTCGTATAAAGATTAATGAGGAAAAATACCTGAGCCATGCCGCCTTGGTAGCTTATAAAGTTTTATAAAATTTGTTGAATTCAATGCATCTAATTAAACATAACATTATTATTGTTTGCAAACGCATACGCAGCGATATAGAAATATGCGCTTTGATAAAATGTTTCATAAATATTTAAGAAGTAAGTATGGGTAATTAAGTTCATGATAACAATTATCTTCATCTACCTATTTATTAATTGTAAGTATTCTATGTATCTAACGTATTAGTTGATTATGATAGTGATTATTCATTAATTGAACTATTAATTAATGACACCAACCTGTAAAATACTGTTAGCGTCCTCCGCTATTCACAGGCAATCGGGACCTGAAAAGACCTGTGGGAAAAACAGCACCCGCCACCACCTGACTTCGTTCAGCCCCAGGAGCATCTGCCACCCGGACGTGACCTGCAGTGGCCTATACGGAAAGCAATCAATCAACGCGGACCCAAGTAGGCCGCTGCAAGCACAATCTAACAAAATGGGGATTATAGATCCCACCGATACCCAGTGCGAATGCGGTGCTCCTGACCAAACCATATGTTGGAGTATCCAAATTGTCCATACACCTGCACTTCTCAGGACCTAAAACAGGTCCCAGCTAATAAATCAAAATAATTACATAGGTACCTATATTTACCATCGACTCGAAATAAAGAAGACTATTAGTTTAACTACACGGTAAAAGATACACATCAACAACTAAAAAAACGACATTAACCTTACCTTAACTTTTGTTACTTAAAAATAACTTATGCGAAATAGAAGACACTTATTAAAACTTAGCGTAGGTAGGACGAAGATTACTTATAAGATCTTAATAAACCTGTATTTATTCAAAAATCGCATGAAATTGTGTACACACAATTTTAATCCGTATTTACATAAAAACGTTTTGATCACAGTTTTCCTTAAAGAAAACCGTGTGTGTAAAACTAAAGACTTTTAATAACAAAAAAACGACAACTTACGTCCATTAACGAAGCAGGCGCACGCGGCGAAAACAGCAAAAAATATTAAATTCATTATTAAATTAAATTGCGAATATCACAGCATTATACACAAACACTTTAAACCCGTCTGTGCCGGTCCGTGGTCAGCCGAACTGTGAGCGGACAAACCAATGGCCAATATGTTTTACCGACTGACAATGTCGAACGGTCATCGAGGCACAATAATCCTCCAAGCCATTCTTACCTCTATTCCTTTGTCGGAACATGGGCTAATTGCTTGTGCGAACTTAGTAATGATGATGAACTTGCGCGTGGAACTGGTATAGCTGTGACTTTATACAGTTTCTTGGAATGTCCAATTCCTATATTAGCGTTTGTTTACGGTCTAGTGGCTTTATTATATAGAACGTTTTCGTTTACTGTTACTAGGTACAATTTATTTCTTGGGTGTGTAAATTAGCAGTGATCCTTTATTTTTTGGTTTTTCTATGCAATCTTGTTCACCTATTAATTCAGCTATATTGTGACTTATTTCTGCTATAACAGAGTTAGCGTTGCCACCTCGCATTTCATTTAACGTAGGTATATTAGGGAAAGACAAACACCAAAAAGCTCGTCATAGACGTAGCTTTAATATACAGGGTGTTTGGTGCATCGTGTGCCAAATTGAAATGGTCGACTGAAGGGGTCACCTGCTAGCCTTTCAGACCCCTTAACACCCCTCATGCCCTGTAGATTTTTTTTATCGACTTTTATTGTTTTACTAAAAAAAGACCCAAACTTTACATTCAAATACAAATTTAAAAAATAAATATAAGGCGTAGACTCTGAATTTTAATTTTATTTCGATGTGTATTGTTTAAGAGTACTTTTAAATACAAAATTAGTGACATTAGTCACCTAGTTTTTTTTTTATTCACTCACAAAGGTAAAACTTAAATTAAAGCTGTACATGTTACAGCTGTTTATATGGCTACAAAAAAAAAACCAAAAGTGACCGGGATCTTCCAAATCCCTCATTAATTCTCCAGTCTATCCTCTTGCTAATGATGTGCCACATGCCATAAAAATCTTTTAACAACTTTGTGAATTCGCTAGAATTGTGAATCGAGTCACCTCGATTCACAATTCACCAAAATTGGCACACGATGCACCAAACACCCTGTATATTAATGTACTGTGCTATATATTATACTAGCAGCGCCCCGCGGTTTCACCCGTATAAGTATCGATCCCGTGGGAATATCGGGATAAAAAGTATACTATGTGTTAATCCAGGTCATAAACTATCTGTTTGCCATGTTTCATCCAAATCCGTTCAGTAATTTTTGCGTGAAAGAGTAACAAACATCCATACATCCATCCATACTCACAAACTTTCGCGTTTATAATATTAGTAGGATTATAGCAAGCCACCACACACGGTAGCTGTACTATACTACCCCTCATTTGGTCTGCGGTTTAATATATCATAATCTCTACTATATAAAAATAAGTCGGGTTTTCCTTCCTGACGCTATAACTCCAGAACGCACGAACCGATTTCCACGGTTTTGCATTCGTTGGAAAGGTAGGTAGGTAGGGTAGGTAGGTAGGGTAGGTAGGTAGGTAGGGTAGGTAGGTAGGGTAGGTAGGTAGGGTAGGTAGGTAGGGTAGGTAGGTAGGGTAGGTAGGTAGGTAGGGTAGGTAGGGTAGGTAGGTAGGTAGGGTAGGTAGGGTAGGTAGGTACGGTAGGGTAGGTAGGTAGGGTAGGTAGGTAGGGTAGGTAGGTCCTAGGTAGGGTAGGTAGGGTAGGTAGGTAGGTAGGGTAGGTAGGTAGGTAGGTAGGTAGGTAGGTAGGTAGGTAGGTAGGTAGGGTAGGTAGGTAGGGTAGGTAGGTAGGGTAGGTAGGTAGGGTAGGTAGGTACGGTAGGGTAGGTGGGTAGGTAGGTAGGGTAGGTAGGTAGGGTAGGTAGGTAGGGTAGGTAGGGTAGGTAGGTAGGTAGGGTAGGTAGGTAGGTAGGGTAGGTAGGTAGGTAGGTAGGTAGGTAGGGTAGGTAGGTAGGTAGGTAGGTAGGGTAGGTAGGTAGGTAGAGTAGGTAGTGTGAATAGGTAGGGTAGGTAGGTGCATCGTAGATAAGTACTTAATGCTACCCGTGCGAAGCCGGGGCGGGCAGCTAGTATAATTATATTAATATGTCTTACTATATCTATCCACATACTTTGGTGATGTATTAGAAATGTATATTATAGCTCCGTCTGAGGTCGCTCGAAGATTACTATGGAAAATATATCGTAATATCCAGCTATGATTTATATTAATATATATTATAGCTACGTCTGTGATGGCCAAATTGGTGATGTTTTTTCAGCGACTAAAATTAAACTTTTCAACCAGGAATCGACTCAATTTTTTTTGCAAAAACTAGTTTTTTATTGTACTAAACAATGGAATTAGAATTAAGATCAAATACTGCAAAGAAATATCATGTGTTAAATCAAAGGACCAAAAACCTCTACCTCAAAACCTCCACCTCCCCAAAACCTCACAACCACCAACCTCCCTCTCCTCTCTCCTCATGTTTTCCTGCATCGTATTTATGGTTGATTCAATAAAAAATAAGTCTTTTAATTTTTATGAATCAGTCGTTTCGATAGAACAGCTGAAGATTTATCTCTTGCTTGCCCTTTGTGGCGTGGTATAATGTGACTATAATAAAAAAACTAAAATAAACCTTAAATAGAATGGCTTGGCGACCAAAATCGCACGTATTAATGCGACGCATTCAATTTTATTCTTGCTTTCTACAGCAGCCCTGGTGGAAAACCAATAACTAACGATGAAGGAAAACATGATAACGACGCAGAAATCACCAAAAAATTGGGTGATCAATGTTCGTTCTTGAGTTTTATGAAAAGAGAGACTTTCTCCTCGCAGTGAGACTTATAATCAACGGAAAGCGTCTGTAGTTAAGAAATTCCAAGGTCAATTCAAGCATGGGAAACCGCTTTGTAGTTCGAACTTGAAAAGATTGAGTAGGTTGGGTTGGAAGCGGGTCATTGTGTACCGGAATTATAATAGTCCTCCAGATTCTAATCGATTCGATTCTAATTTCGGCCATGGTAACCAATCTCAGCGGAGACCAGCCTCAGACGCGGGAGATATTATAGTGCACAAGTGTGTGCGCAGACACAGGTGCACTCTCTCTTCCCTCGCTCTCATAGTCCGATGGGCGGCAATCCGACACGACCGGTGAGATCAGGCGCAGAACCAACGGCGGCAAGTGCGCACCGAAGCACAGGGGCATACACCGCCAACTTCTAAACTCCGAACTGTTACTAAGATATTCTTTATGGAAAACCGAAATAACAATTTGCCCGACTGGGAATCGAACCCAGGACCGCAGCCTCAGCAGACGCGCTTGATGCGACCACGAGAGCAACGGGCCAATGTGCCCGAATTACTACAGTATCGTTACTCATAATTTCTCTTGCAACTCCGTTATTTCTTGTAGTAGGTACTCAAAAACTACATAAGATTTGTACTAACAATGTAACTGTGAACAATTCAATTTTCTGAACCAATGAAACTGTTGAGTTGTCGCCGATATACTGACAAGTTCGGTAATTTGGCACTAATTATGTAGGAACACATACATGTTCAACTACACATACATATTAATATATATTATTTATTTGTATATATATATGTTATATTGTGCGCGCAAGCAGAAACAATGGTATATCAGAGGGGCAATTCCCGTAATTTTTAAGAACGTTCGCATTCGCATCTCATTCGCATTCTGTCAAAAATACAATCAATTTACAAACATTTTTGACAAGTTTGACAGATTGCGACTTGAATGTGAACGTTTTTTAAGTACGAGAATTGGCCATCAGATAGGTGCAAGGAATATGATTTTGATCCACTCACAATTTGTATGAATTCGGCCAGAACGTGTTTAAGCCTCAATATTTTCAAGCAGTGGTAGGTTATATTATATGTTCTTGTTATTTATTATTTTATTATATTCTCTATTATCTAATTCAATCATATTACTGCAAACCAAGTATTTATATTACTTCTTACTCTAATTTATATTACTTCTTACTCTAATTATGTGTTTTTTGTTTTTGTGCTCACACCATAAATTATTATGATAAGTCTATAACTGAGGATTTGTAATTGGCTCTCTAGTGACCATGGTCTCCTTTTTTGTCTGTTTTTATTGGCTGTAAGTCCTCCATGTACTAAATAAATAAACTATTCATATTGTGTGTTTTACGGATTGAGGGATTTCTGGTTGTATGTAGGAGATCGGTCGTGGCATCTATTTGTTCTCTTGCCTTTATCGTAATTCATTGCGATCAGTGCAGTATGTCTTTGTCCCGGACTGCGCGACAGCATTCTACTGGGGAAATATTTTTTTTAATCGGTCCTGTAGTTTTTGAGTTTAAATTAATTACAAACAAACAAAAAAAAAACTCTTTATGATATTAGTTTAGAATATTGTATATAAATTATTATTGGTTTTTAATAGTTTGGTGTCATATTGGCTTCGACCGTCATTGTATATTTGCTGAACTAAAATGGGTTTTATGCGGTCACGGTAGGTATTATTTAAAAAGACATAAGTAAAAAATTTGTTAAATAAATCTAGGTTTTTACACGATACTAGGTAGGTACCTACTTATTTTAATTTTATTTTGCATTGGAGTTCATCATATAGAACTCCAATCCTCCATTTTAACCGACAGTTGCAAAGGCAAAATAGTTTGATAAATACTTTGTAATTGCGCTACAGTACCAAAATAAATTTGGAAAATCCATAAGTGTACGCATTATAACGCTCATTCAAAAATAGAAAATTTGTAAGAAAAAATACTTAAAAAAAAAAAAAACAATTAAATGACATTGAATTAAACAGTCATCTTCAATACGAAATCAGGAGAAGCAACTCTAAAGTGAATAAAAACAAATATCTCGATATTTAGAGTATTTCGGACGTTATCTTGACACACGTGATCCATAGGATACTCACGGACGTCCACAGATAATTTTTTCCAATCAGTTTTTTCTTTATGTAATACACAATAAATGTTAATTTATTATTAAAACTGTGTTAAAAGGATAGTTTTTCTACATATCAGTGTACTCATATTAAAGTATAAGTGCGATATGCATATTTACAAGACAGCTCTTGTTTTTGGCAAGTTGAGAGTAATGCACTACCTCAAACGCTTCGCGCTATGAGGCGTACAATAAATACATAAGTAGTTAGATTATGTTGCCTAAAGGGAAAACAGAGTTAAGGAAAATAACAATTAATTCAAGAAAATACATAAACATAACTATGAACCTAATGTTATTATGAAATATAATTGCATTAAAACATTAGTAATCAAGCATAGTAAGACAAATAGGTAGGTAATTAATTACTGAAGTATGAATCATTTTAAAATTGTATTTTATAAAGATTTTGTGGTTAGTGAGGGTGAATACCCAACTGCGGCTTACTTTTATCAAAACAGACAGCAAATTACGTCTACAGCTTTTTACAAAAATAATCCGTAATAGCTCATTTGTTTTGATGTTTAAATGAAATCTTTTATGCGTAACTCCATTTAATATTAATATTTATATGACAAAAAACTTAAAAACACATTTCGAAATTGTATCAAAACATGCAAATTTTAATCAGCTACTTAACTTTTTATACTTTTTGTTCATACCAATATTTTCAAGAAAACTGGTTTAAAAAATATTATAAAACTAGTTTTTTTTTTTTAATCTTACACATGTCTTGATAAACGTAGGGATGTAGGTATATGGATTTGGAAGAGTAAACGACCTCCAAAAAAAATATGAATGAATATTGCGAACGATGATATGGCTTCTTCGCGACTGATACTGATGTATGGAAGAAGATAATAAACGCTTTTAAAATGACTCATGTCGAATATTTTGATTGTGTTCGCTTTTGGCCAAAACGAAGATTTTTGAAGTTGGTTGCATTAAAATTGCCTTAAAGTAGCAGTCAGCTCTACTACCCACCTTGCTGACCAGCTAATGTTTTTTACTACGGCATGAGCTTCTCTCAGTTCCTGTCAGTACGAGGTAGAAGAAGCAATATCGTATAATATCCTCAATAATCAATGACAATAATGGTTTGTTTTTTTTTTCAATTGAGCCATTTATCAAATTTTTATCATCGCAAATCGATTAAGTAGGCCTATTATAATTCACTACTAAACAATTAAAACTTTCTTTTATTTTTTTTAAACATTGTTTGAAACTGTGATTTTAAACATTGTGTTATTTCAAACTGTTTTAAACATTGTTTAATACGTGTTTTAAAACAATGCCTAACCGTTCTGGGATTACATGCGTGATGTTATGTAAGTATTATGTTGTCCTCAATAATTAACCTAACATTTCCTTATTTACAGGTGCTACGAAGGAGATCGGCACCGCATTGACGCGCGTCTGCCTACGTCACAGAGCTATCGAGACCAGGATGAAGACGTTCATAAGGTGAGGAGTTACTTACGTTATGACGACATTTAACTTAGGTACCTAGGTATAGTATATATAACCTATGAGATTAAATCAAGAGGAATTATACTTCCTCTTGATTGCCTACGTACCTAACCTACGTCAATCAATTTGCCTAACCTTTTCCAAACTATGAACTTTCTTACGTTTTTTTTGCAAATAGCGCTGTTTTAGGTATGTTTTATCTTGAACAAAATTCAAATATGATAAAAAATACTATATCTGCCTAGCCTTTTCCCAACTATACGTCGGCTTCCAGTCAAACCTAATGCAGCTGAATACCAGTATTTTACATGGAGCGGCTGTCTATCTCACCTCCACAACTCAGTTACTGGGTAACACGATGCCTCTTGGTGAGACTGGTTGTCAGTCAGATGACTGTCAAAGATACAAATGACAGCCGGGGACCAACCGAATAACAGGCTTTCCGAGGCACGGAAGGGTCGATGAGTAATGAATGGTCGACATAAAATAATAACTCAAAAGTCAATTATTCAAACTAAGCTGAGAATCATCACTTTTCGAACGTCAAAATTACATTTATAAAGGCTTGTGCAGACCAGCGCGACTTGTCGCGCGACGCGACACCGGTTATTGTTATTCTGTGAAGTTTTCTTAGAAATTGTATTGTTCGTGTCGCGTCGCGCGACAAGTCGCGCTGGTCTGCACAAGCCTTAAGACAGTCCCCCAAAACGCCCACCCTTCACCACTTCCTAGTGCGTTAGCTGGGAAGAAGAAGTGGCGCAACAAACTCCCGAGCAGCACAGCTGTCTGTTCAGTTAGAAACAATTGATTTTATTTATTAGTATACAAAATAATTTACATTACGCAACACAAAACATAATTTAAATTATAAATATTATTCACACCCTTCCACAAACCGACCGCAGCAAGAGGAAAAACATTCGATCAAAATTAAAATTACCCTCTTTTCGGGCTTCATCGCAAAGAGGTAAAAAATGGAACATATCATTCAATTCAAGAAGTTCATAATAAAATAATTGGCGGTGTCTTTGCGGTTGTTTTTCTAGAAATATATTTACCTGCGTCATCATTTTCAGTTCACTTTCGAAAAAGTTTCATGATAAATAGGTTTTGCAACTTTAATACTAAATTAACTATAAGTACCTGACTTCTGAAAAATTGAGAACTTTTCAAACTCTACTTTAGCATTACTTAACAATTATAATGGTTTGAAACATCAGTATACATAAAGCTCTAGGAAATTTATTTCATGGAAATGAAACAATTTCGTGAAAATAAATGACTTGTCCATGAAATATACTTTCGATAGGTACATTCAGCCTTAAAAAGATTGAAGAAGAGAGTTTCATTACATTGTATCCACCGTACAAGTACAAAATATTTATTTTAATTATTTTATTATTTATGTACACACAGTAAAATACATAGAGATACGACATAATTATAGTTTGAGTACCGTACTGCAGTACAAAGGTACTAAATATAGTATATAACATATTTTACCAAAACAATGTAAACAATTTGTCCCAAAACATCTATCATTACACTCAAATGCTCCTTGTGATTGACTATCCTCAGATGTGATCGTTGTCATGACAATAATAATATGTCAGTCTGACGCGTAAATGGCAAATTTTTATGACATATGCATTTTCAACTAAATACTTATTTCTAACACCTCCTCTCGAGGTTAAACTTTTGAATTGAATGATTACTGTATACATATTTGTGAGACTTATGTAAATTACCATGTTTTGGTCATAGGGTGTATAGATGAGATTGGTAAAATAAATTGTATAAGTACTACATTTTGTATCCTATACGGTGGATATAATGTTCTGGAACAAAGGTTGTTGACAATAAAATGGTTCCTTGTCCGTGTATACATCTTTTTGGGTCTGACTGTACTATATTGATGCTTTAAAGTTGTATTATTGTAATTTAGTCTTTTTTATCATATTTGAATTTTGTTCAAGATAAAACGTGCCTAAAACAGTGGCGCTGCAATTTGCAAAAAAACGTAAGAAAATTTAATTTCTCGGGTATTTGCACTAATCACCTAAGTAATGCTAAAAAAAAATATGGTTTGACAAGTTCTTAGTACTAGTAATAAATCTTAGATCTAGGTTCCTACGCATTTACGCGTCACACAACCTTATGTCTTTACAACGGTATGGTGTGGTATGAACATAAGAAAATTACTTTAATGACGTCATACTGATTTTTCTGTTGTAGTTGGTGTTGGTAGAACAATTTCCATGAAGTTGTTATAGAAATTGTTCTACTAGAGACGCGTCGCGCCTGTCTGCGGAAGCGCGTTAGCTTCTAAACTTTAGCTACGCTAAAATAAAAATTATTGTCACTGTGAATTCCTCTACGAATTCATCAAGAAATACCTACACTTCGCAAAAATGCGATTACTAAGAAGTATTTCTGGAAAATAAAACCGAAACAATTACGTTTATAGGGAAAAACATGACGTTTCTTGAAAACCGGTGCCTGTCGCAACCAACACTTACCTACAGGTTTTACCGGTTCAATATTTTCCTGTACAATTCCAGTTTAAGCTGACCTCTCATTGTACGGAAATCCTATACTATGCGAGATCATCTTATACTGGGAAATTTATAGCTTGATATGTCATATTATGTAGCTACTAAGTACCACTTTATTATCAACACAAAGGAATTAGTTTTTCTTTAATAATAGATCTCGATAAGATGCCAGTAAATAGGGTATTTACTATTAACGCGTTTTCTCATGTCTTTGTTTTGAGTTAATAATTACTACTTCATTGGTCACAAGCGCTTCTGCTGAGCATGAGATCCTGTGTTCCCAGATCAGGCAAAGTGTAAATAGGTTTTTCCATCAATAATTTCTCAGTAGCAGCCCGGAGTCTGGATTCGTGCCCGGTTGATGGCAATAGGCTCGCCCCCTATTACATGGGACATACATAGTGAAATATGTGTGTACCTACTATTAAGGCGAAAGTGTCAAGGTAGCCCGCGAAATTCAAATTTTCTTACGTTTTTTGCAATTTGCATTTCAGTATCATGTTGTATGTTGATCTAAATATGATTTGCGGCCGTATCAAATGTTTATTTATAGAATTATAATCATAAAAATTATCAATACAACTCTCTCAGTTCATATAATCGCATTGAATGACTATTTCATGAAATCATGACATTTGGCGATTGTGCTTACTTATGGAGTTGTATTGCTGATTGTAATGATTATAATTATGTAAAGCCATATTGGTTACGGTCGCGAATCATATTTTAATCAACATAAAACCTCACACTGACCTGCAAAATGTAAAAAACTTAAGGAAATGTGAATTTCGCGGGCTACTTTAGCGCATGTCCCTTAATTAAGGCGTGTCCAAACATTGATCGGCAATCGTGCGCAGCTGCTGCGCTGTGTTTGGACTGCCGTGCGCGAACGCTTCTGTCGACCTGCCGCGCACAAACATTTATAGGAAACATTCGCCACTAAATGTTTCTGGACGTATTAAAGGCTAGGCAGATTGATATTGCCAACTGAAGTTCGCGGCGTGTCTCGGATGTGCCGTGCAGTACTGCCGCGCAAACATTCGTCGGTTTGGTCCTAACTAGAGCGAAGTATGTCCTGCAAACGCCGCGTGTAGTTGCCGCGCTCTTGCCGCTCAATGTTTGGACACATCTTTAGATATAACTCTGCCTAAGCCTTCGAGAAGTAGGTACAGGCATATTTTATTTTATGTTCTTCTGAGTATAGCTAGCTCGACTAAAGTCCGGTCGCGAAGCAGAAAAAATTTCGTACAATGACCCCTCATTACTTATCTCTATTGAAGGTCCATCTAATGCGCGAGCGCGACGGCAATACATTTGTGAGCGAGCGATAGAGATAAGTAATGATTAAGATTCAAACTCGGCCAGATCCCTTCAACAGGTTCCTGCCCTTCTTTCAAAGGGGTTATTTCGGGGTCATCGCACCATGTTTTAAAGTTCTACCATACATCTTTATCAGCCCTCATCTCAGTATTCACACCTTTTCTACCCATATCATCTTTCACGGATCAATGAATCACGATATAGTCACTTGTCGAACTGGTTTGTCTGAGGTCGTACTATAATGTAACGAATTAAGCTACATTACTCAAGGTTTTCACACACGAAGTACCAAGATTCAGCTTAAACTGCAGAAACAACAATAAACTTCGTCTTTTCCTGTCCAGATGCGAACAAAGCGTTGATATTTTCTACCTGCCATACGGGTTTACCTCGCGTGTATGTGATTGCCCTTTAACGTTGTCCTCCGGATATATAATGGGTTTTCAGAGCTGTAGTAGCATATTAACGTTTTCCTATGTTTAAGGATATACTCGTATAGTAAGTTATTAATAGCAGTTACAGGAAACTGCCCGGAGTACACTCCTCATATCTTTTAAACTTAAACACTGGTGTCTTATAAAAGAACGTAGAGAGAAGAATTGATTTTTCTGTTCTGAATAAATGACTCATCGAAGACTATCACTTTCCAAATAAGTCAGTATAACATACCATCGCCTACACATGTATCTTATAGCCCAAGAGCCCGCGACGATTTACATACTAGGACAAATTAAATTAGCTGGCGAAACTATGCAGACGTGAGACGATAAAAAAAAAAAAAGTTTTTTCTGGGGGTCAACGACTGTTGGTAGTGTTTTTACTTGAAGTATGACGTGAGAAAGTCTGTTTTCTTTTGTTTAGATTCCGATACCCATCACGTCAGTGAAGTTTACACAAAATAAAACAGTTTTTTTTTAACTGATATTTAAGTGACTACACAAATTGCGGTCGATGACCCCAAAAAAAAAACAAGTGTTTCGAGCGTCTGTGAGGTTTCGCTAGCTTATTTTGACCCTGTATTGTATAGGAACCTACATTAAAACCTCGCAACTAAAAAGTATTTTTACCTAACATGTAATGACCAAATAAATAACCCACAAGTGAAATTAAGTACCTACTTATATATTATATTAAAATTATAAAACCCGCGACACAAGCATTTACTTATTTCTCTTTCCTACTCCATCACCAGACCCTGTTAATCATCTATCTATAACCTATTCATTGAGCCCAAACACGATACCTGTGCTGTAATTTGTGAGTTGGGTATCCTGCAAATTCCAGGTGATGCTGCAGCATCAGTTCAATCTTACTATGTTCTTCTAATATCATTGAAGTAACAGAATACCAAATTTCAAATCGACCAGTCCTGTGGAAGACGCTAACATTCATTCATCAACTAGAAAGGAGCTGATAATCTTCAAACGGCTGGACCGATTTTCATAAAATATGTCTAAGAAATGGTTCTTAGACATGTTTTATCAAAATCGCTAGAACACCTGCTTTCAAATTAAAAAAAAACCGTATTCAAATCGGTTCACCCGAGAGCTACGGTGCCAAAGACAGACACACACACACATAGCGGTCAAACTTATAACACCCCTCTTTTTTGCGTCGGGGGTTAAAAAGAGCATAACACACAAGGCTAACTTCAAATTTATCTGAATAAACCTACTATCTGTGCAGCAATTAAGTATTAGATATCTTCTTTCCAGCGCCCTAATGGACACGCTAATAACACCACTATCGGAGCGAGCAGATGAATGGCGTCGCGGCGCCTGCTCAACCGGCGCTCTAAGCCGTGAGCATGCTCGAGAATGCAAGCGTGCCCGAGCAGAGCTCAGGCGTCGAGTCACGGAGGCCCAGAGGCACGCGAGGAAGGCAAGGAGAGCACCGCCTGATGCTAAGCGTCGCGCCGACGTGTGCATGCAGGTAAGCGAAGACACTACATTAGCCCAGTGTTTTTCCAACTATATCGGGGTCGGCTTCCAGTATAACTTGATGCAGCTGAAAACCAGTAGGTATTTTACGTGGAGCAACTGCCTATCCGACCTCCACAAATAGCTCTTGTGGGTAAAACGATACTACTTGGTAAGACTGGTTGTCAGACTTTCAACTACCCCTTACAACTGTCAACGGTCTACGAATGACAGCCGGGACCAACTGCTTAACACCTTCCCTTCAGGTAAGAGAGGAGTACAATAGAGTATTCTAGAGTAGATAAGGTTCAGTACCTACTGGGTTCGTAAAGCCATAAGAAACTCGCACAGTGAAGCATTTATTCATCAAGGAGAAATAAGCCGCGAGCATACTCGAGAATGCATGCATGCGTGAGCAGAACTCAGACTCAACTTGAAGCAGAGTATCTGTAGCCCAATGAATACAAGACTTTAGTACCTGGGCGACCGAGCTCTGTTCACATCTGAAAATAGAAAATAATCATTTAATAGTATAGGAAAGTTCATACTAATTCCATGTATAACATGCATACTAACTCCATACTGCCATAATAGTAGATACTTACTAATTCCAAGCTGCCATATCATTATTCTAAGGTGCCTTGTTCTAAACTTTGGGCGATATCGAGCTCTGCTCGGGTGAAAATACAAAGAAAACGATGTTTCCCAGATATGAGACCTAGGTAAATCGATTTTTCGCCCCCGTTAACCCCTATATTGCAACTTTCATTGATATCGTTAGAGCCGTTTTCGAGAACGTGATTACAAATATATAACAATATTGCTCATTTAATAGTACATGATGTAAACACATTCCGTTCAGATTATAACCTCACTTTCCAGGATATACAGGAACGCAAGCAGCAGTTGGAAGACATGGAGGAGAAGGCGGTGAAGGCCGCGCTCATCGAGGAACGAAGCCGCTTCTGTCACTTCGTGTCGTTACTGAACCCCGTTGTGGTGAGTACAGTCGCGGAATGAAAAGGGTTTGTGCCTTAAGGTGAAATGGGTTCCAAAGCAGATGTTTCGACTTCACGCAAAATCAATGTTTCTCTTAAAAAAACAACGATTTTGCATGTTTTTTTTATGATTACGAAAATTGAAGAGTGTCCTTAGTGAAGTATGAGGCTGGAAACACGATTGACAAAACTTTCCTCGATAGAAAAAAGCGGCAAAGTTACCTTTAAATCTGCTTTTTTTGTTACAACCACTAAAAGAAAAACCTATTCCATTCGATTGTTATCAAAGCAATTGTATTAAAATGTTGTCTACGTGTTCACTATTAAATACTTTAAGGAATTATAGACTTATTTTTCTATATCAACACATGTAAAAAAAAAAAACAATATTTATAAACATAGTGCGATAGAATTGCGCGCGGGCCGGTTATACCGCCGCTCCCGGAACGCTACCACGATACCATAACTCTGCCACGGCCACGAGCGACATGCGTCTTCTGACAGCGACTGCGGAGAAACCAAAAGAAAGAAGTTGTTTAGAGCATGCTACTCTCGAACCCCGTTCAGGATATTTGTGCACAGTTGATGTGACTCATAAATTTTCCGTCTCTCAATCAGCCTATAATGTTCCCACTGCAGGCTGCCTCTCGGTGAGACGGAGTGGGCCGTAATCCACCACGCGGGCCCAGTGCGTGTTGGTAGGTGTTACATGTCTTCGAATTTTTGGTTCTAGGACATGCCGGTTTCCTCACGATGTTTTCCTTCACCGTTTTGAGTTTTGAGAGCAGTGGTGATGAAATAATTTACACAAAGTAAAGCGCCAGTCTGTAATTTTTCTCTCCGCTCTAATTTTTCTACGTACAGTCAAATACAGAGTTAGGTAGGTTTAGGTGCTAATATGCATTTTCATTGTGTACTTATGGCGAAAGCGTCAAAGTAGCCAGCGAAATTCAAATTTTCTTACGTTTTTTGCAATTTTTAGGTCAGTATCATGTTGTATGTTGATCTAAATATGATTCGCGGCCGTATCAAATGTTTATTTATAGAATTATATTGAACTTGGAGAGTTGTATTGATCATTTTTATGATTATGATTATAATCATAAAAATTATCAATACAACTCTCCAAGTTCATATAAACGCATTGAATGACTATTTAATGAAATCATGACATTTGGCGATTGTGCTTACTTATGGAGTTGTATTGCTGATTGTAATGATTATAATTATGTAAAGCCATATTGGTTACGGTCGCGAATCATATTTTAATCATTATAAAACCTCACACTTACCT
Source organism: Agrochola macilenta (assembly GCA_916701695.1). Taxonomy (NCBI): domain Eukaryota; kingdom Metazoa; phylum Arthropoda; class Insecta; order Lepidoptera; family Noctuidae; genus Agrochola; species Agrochola macilenta. Next base: position 3,690,743 of record OU753576.1, read on the forward strand.
GCAAAATGTAAAAAACTAAAGAAAATTTGAATTTCGCGGGCTACCTTAGCGCATGCCCTTTAATAACTTTAGACACGCATAGAAATGCGCCGTGAAAAAGTTCCAGTGCACAAGCAAACCAGTGTTAAAAGTACCTATTACTTAGGTGTCCGTTTATTTATCTCTTTGTTCGAATTTACTTACTGCTGACATTGTGAATGCAAATAACATGTACCCACAATCAATTATATTATTAGTAAAACGAGGTTTCGTCTATTTAAATCCTTGTTTCCAATTGATGTTATTTCCACTTAAACAAACATCAACTTTATTATAATGTAGATAAAGTTGATTTTAGACTGACCAGTAATGTTAATAAAGTTAAAAAATAAAAGAAGTTGTGGCGGAAACTGAGCCTTATGTGTGGGCATTACAGTTGTTTTTCCTAAAACTCGTGTTTTTTTACATGTTTGGCAAATAAATTGCGAACGCAGATTAGATTATGCGGTGGCACGTCAAAATTTGACTAATTAGCCACATTTTCTTCGTCTTGTCTCTCTTTCGCTCCGGACAATTACGATATACCGTCCTACTTCCACGTGTCCTCTTATAGGTGTGACATTGTGCCATATTTGAATATCGAATGTTGATTAGGTAACCTATCTACGTCATTTACTTATAATAAAATATCATTGCCTACAATCAATCAATCTGCCTAGCCTTTTCCCAACTATGTTGGGGTCGGCTTCCAGTCTAACCGGATGTAGCAGAATACCGTATTTTACATTGAGCGACTGCCTCCATAGCCCAGTAACTGGGTAACACGATACCCCTTGATAAGACTGGTTGTCAGACTTTCGGGCTTCTGACTACCCGTAACGACTGTCAAAGATCCATGAATGACAGCCGGGGCCAACGGCTTAAGGTGCTTTCCGAGGCACGGAGGAGTCTCGGTGTGTTAAGTTCGTCACCCATCCACAGACCAACCCCGGCAAGTGTAGCATAACCTGATGAATCGAAACGTGCGGCTGTTATTACTTTGCCACGAGAATTTCATTGCCCACAATGCGGTAAAAAAATATAATTTTTATATAATTTTTTTGTTCTCCTACATTCTCATTGTGGTCTTTCTGGGTGTTTTAGGAACAATCCTTTCATCGTTTTTCCGTTAACTACCGAAAGAGAGAAGGTGGTATATTTCCTTACCGACATTAAAATAATGTACAAATGTTTTCAGGAATCGGAAGTGGCAATGCTAGCGGAGGTCGGTCACCTACAGGAAGGTACCGAGCAGCTCATCAGACACACAGCCGAACCTAGGACGTTACCCGCTGCCAGTTTACAGGTAATTAATACATTTAATTTGATTATTTACTTACTATTTTTTTGGTAGATTCTAGTGATTTCTAGTCGATGTTCTTTTTTTTTGGCTGGGTCATTATCAAATAACTTCTTCCGCTCTGTGTGGAGCGGGAGAGCGTTTAAGACCCTTACTGACTAAAACCCACCAGTGTACCTTCAGTTGCCTATACGTTGCCAGGGACCACGGTATCCCTTTCGAACTTTCCCGCGACCCCGGCAGGCATCGGTCCTAGCGGACTGCGTCAGTTGTACTGACATCTCTTTGAGGCTCTAGTCGATGCCTGACAAACGATTAACCGCCTCTTAAATTCTGCTTCATTGATCTACTAGCTGCGCCCTGCGGTTTTACCCGCATAAGTCTCGATAAGAAGAATATCGGGATAAGAAGTAGGTAGTGGTCCACCCTTTTGCCAAATTTCATCCAAATCCAGACATAATTTTGGTCAAGCCATATGAGAACCATTAGATTAGTGTCCGAAATGGTCTTTTGAGGAAAGAACCACACAAATTTGAGTGGACCTGTCCAGTCAGTGCAAGCATTTGTAAGTAATCGTGGAGCTCAACTCAGTACTTAAGCAGCTCAAGCACAACCCAATTACTGGGTAATACGATACCCCTTGGTAAGACTGGTTGCCAGACTTTCGTGCTTCTGACGACCCGTAACGACTGTCAAAGATTCGCGAATGATAGCTGGCACCAACGGCTTAACGTGTTTCCGAGGAAGCAGTTCAAGCACAACCCAGTTACTGGGTAATACGATACCCCTTGGTAAGACTGGTTGCCAGACTTTCGGGCTTCTGACGACCCGTAATGACTGTCAAAGATCCGCGATTGATAGCTGGCACCAACGGTTTAACGTGTTTCCGAGGAAGCAGTTCAAGCACAACCCAGTTACTGGGTAATACGATACCCCTTGGTAAGACTGGTTGCCAGACTTTCGGGCTTCTGACGACCCGTAATGACTGTCAAAGATCCGCGAATGATAGCTGGCACCAACGGCCTAACGTGCTTTCCGAGGCACGCAGGAGTCTCATAAATAAATTAATAATAAATGGTTTTATTACATATTTTGAGGACGTTCTTTACTTCACAAACAAACAGCTGATCTAAGATGTTACACTTCCAGGTGATATGCGACATAAAGTCGTGCTACTCCGGCTGGGCAGAGACCGGGTCCGCGCCGCACTCTCCGTCCGCGTCCTCCCGCCTCGGGAGCCGCAAGTCCTCGCTCACGTCCATATCCTCGCTGAACTCGCAGTGTTCCGACCAGCAGCATGGTAAGAAAGACATTCTTCATCTGCGTGGCCTTTTCACCACATTGGGATCGGCACCGACCCTAATATAGTTGCCGGATGCAGCTGAATATCAGTTTTTTTTTATGGAGCAACTGCCTATCTGACCTCCACAACCCCTTGGTAAGACTGGTTATCAACTGTATAACTTGACCACTCTGAAATGACGCGCCCCACTAACGTATTTACGCACACGGTAATGCGGTTCTATGGGTAATGCCGTGGTGGGGCGCGTCATTTCAGAGTGGGCAAGCTATACAGTTGATAACCAGTCTTACCAAGGGGTTGTGGAGGTCAGATAGATAGTTGCTCCATAAAAAATACTGGTATTCAGCTGCACACGGCAACTATGTTAGGGTCGGTACGAATAGGCTTGAAGGCAACTGAACTGGCCTCGAAGTACCATAGAGATACTAAAGGATATTTATGTGACGTATGGTCTTCTTCTTTTCGTGTGGTTAGTGATTTATTCGCTGTCAGAGTTTAAAACCCGCCCATGGGGCCTCTGACTTGAGTAACGGTGATTAGTGATTAAACCTATTTGAATATTATGTTCTGTGATCGTCCATAAGCGACTATTTTAAATACTACATTTACATATACTAACAAGTCGCGTCTTTTCCCCCTTGATGGCAGCCAAATACAGGTTTGTTCATACAACTTTATATCAAAAACTAGCTGATGCCCGCGTCTTCGCCCGCGAGGACGGTTCATTATTTTTCTTAAGTAAAAGAAGCATAAGTTACTCCTTATAACATCAGCATTTTTTTAAAATAACAGCTGTTTCTTAAAAAACTGCAATAAGTACCTACGCGGTCAAACTGTATACCGTCTTCAAATTTCAACGCAGGGGGTTCAGAATCATGTACTGAATCCATGGTAACAGTTTTCACGTCGATGTCCCTGCCACCCTTTATACTTTCATATGCATTTAGACAATAACATTTTATTTATTTGTATTATATTTATTATCTGTACTTTCCAGGTGTATCGAGCTCCACATTGAGTTGCTCCACTCCGATATCGAACGCGTCATCCTCCGGCACCATTCCTGCTCCCAACAGCGACTCGCAACACTGTCTGTCACAGGTATGTGTAGCGTGATGTACTGTGGACTGATAGCTTTGTAGAAGTAAATTAGACGTTTTATAGATTGTAGACACTGATATTATTAGTAAAAAGAGGTACATAGATAATACGCGCTCTGCAAGTGGCCCGTACAGTTCATTATATCTTGTCCCGTGATGCGATTGGAGGGGAGTGATGTGGCGGCATCTACATCGCCACATGCGAACTACGTGTCAAAGACCTGACGTCTCACAAAATCCTGACGTCACACAAACCCTGCATCGCGCAATTAGAGTTTACCGTATAATACTATCCGACATCAATCGTTGGAAAGTTGCCCGCCGGACAGGACAACCGTCTGGTCGGAGGATCCTCCCTTTTCTAGAGTGAACTTAACACCCTGTTCCTCATACCTCTAAAGCAGCACTGAATTTTGCAGTCATGTGATTCTACCAATCACATGACTGCAAAATTCAGTGCTGCACCTACTGTTCTGTCAGTCGCCATTTTGAACTCTATTAGTATTGAAACTAAGACTGCAAAATTCAGGGCTACCGATCGCGTCACGGGTCAAGTTACAAAACAATGTAAAATGTAAACATGTAAACAAACAAGAGTTTTAAGAAAAACAACTGTAATTCCTACACATAAGGTTCAGTTTGCGCTACAACTTCATATTTTTTTATGTTTTTCAACAGTACTAATGTCACAACAGTAAAAGTTTCAACTTTATTTACACTGGCATATAGTTGATGTTTTGTAAATAGACCTTATGAGTGTTGTATATTTTTCGCTCCCGATAATTACGACATGCCGTGCTACTTCCACGTGTCATCTTTAGTGTGAGTTGTGACATTGTGCCGTTTTTAAGATCGAATGTAGGTTAAGTAACCTCTTTTTACTTTTAACATCATTGATAGCAGAAGACAATTATTAGTTGTTTTAAATATGTAGATACTTTTATAAAGGACAGAAATGTCCATACATTTGTCGTCAGTTGGAAAATGTTTATATTTCACTTTAATGTAATGCCTGTTAGATAATTTTAGAGAAATAAATTGACCCTGAAGTTAGAAACTACATTAAACTTTCAGGCTTTCCTATACTGCCCTACTAAGCGCAAAAGCGGTATCTCAAAAAATATCGGATAGCTTTAAAAATACGCATCTAATGAACTAAACCTTTTAGCGTTATCTTGTTGAAAACATATAAAAATACCCTTAAGAAAGATTTCCCTATCTCAGTTTTAACATAAATCACTAAGGGTATTAGAGGTATATCAATATTACGTAGGCAAACAGCCGTATATTTAAATACCGTCAAATAAAAAAATATTATATTAAAATTAAAATTTTAAATAGTTCTTATATAATATTATTATATAATTATAATAATTCATATTTTAATATTATATTAAAATATTATACCTCAAAAAAGAATGCCCTTTTGGAGAGAACTCCCTACTTTTGATTAGATTCATTTCATAGAATCCGTTTTTTTTTTCAAATATTTTTTATGCCATAATAAATCTGATTAATAAAAGACTTAATAAATATACTTTGATCGTTTTTTTTCCTTTAAATAATACATATTTTATTCGATAGAAAATTCATATTTTTTTGTATGCATAAATGTAGGAGAAAAGCTAACGAAAATGCGGTAACTCAAATTGAAATTGAATTATTACTAAGCGGTGTAGCAGTATCTCATGAAAAAGCTATATCTACATACATTTTTGATATTTTAACTATTGTAGTAACAAATAGATCCAATATAATATATAAATTCTATATAATAAGCAAAAAATTCATTATACAAAATAAAAGAAAGATAATTTTACAAAACTCCAATTATCTCGAAACTAGCTTTCCTTGAGATACCGCTTTTGCGCTTAGTAGGGCAGTATAAGTCTTTTTGAAATATGTCTAAAGTTCGCGTCAAGAACATTGCCGATGTCACCCGAACTCTACCGAAAGCAACGATTGACTTGGCCGACTAGTCGTTCCATCTTTAACTGAGATTCAGGACAATAGGGTCTAGAGATGATGACAATTTTTTTTTTGTCCGCCATTTAAATTATAAAAACGTATTGGACAGGTATTTTTCCATTTTTTATGTAATCTAAAGATCATGCAATGACGTCACGAGTATGTAGATTTTATACGTACTAGTGACGTAGCGACCCCCACTCCCCAACTTAAAATGCGTTTTATCTAAGTAGTTTTTTACTAATATGATAAAGCAAAGAATACGTGTCAATTTTTTTTTTATTGCTACTGCTTAAAAAAAATACGATTTTATTGGTGACGTAGACATTTTGCAACTGTCGACTTATTACTTAGACATTTTTTTATAGTTTATTTTAATTTGTTTTGCTTATTCCACATGTCTGTGTTGCTTGTCCACAATACTACGTCGCGCCCGTAGCCCGCGCGCCTGTGCGCCAGCGCCGACTCCGGCTTCCGCTCGCAGGACGCGCTCCTGCGGCGCGAGCTCTACGTTGACAATGTAAATACGTAGGGATGCTGCTTGCTCAGACTGTAGCAGCAGGCGGCGCTAATAGAAACAATATTATATTTTCATTGTAGTTTTTCGAGACATACATTCATTACTAATGTGTTTTGATTATTTAGCTCCTTTCGAGTTCGAAACTAGCCGATTATATACCTGAAATAATCAATTTCAATTTATCTTTATTGCAAACCATAATGCACACACACAGGTAGGACATTTAAAAAAAAAATGATTTTATTCATGCCTTAGTTTACAAAAAAAGGTTTCGTGTTTGGAGTCTCCTTTTAAGCAAACAATGCCTGTGTTAGGAGACTCCGCTCTTCCATAGTACAGCATAATTACTTAATCTATTTACACAAATCCGTAGGTACTTAAAATATCAAATAAAAACAAGTATGTTAGTGAGAGTATGATTCGAGTGTGAATACCTGTAGTGTGACATGTATTCGTTATTTTTTATAAAAAAGGTAGTTGACAATATAACATTACTTGAGCTAGTGTCGCTAAAGGCAGGTAAGGTTGAAGATTTAATTAGTCTAATATTGCTTATTCTATTCTATTTTGCACTTTTATTTTTTTGTTTTATTAATATTTTCTTTAAATCTTAATTGTAAACTGATTAAACGATTGACTGAATGCAGCAGTGTTATAATTGTAAAGTCTTCATGATTTGTGGAATTATACATTTTATTTCTATAAAATTACTTACGCTGATAGCCGAAAGGTAAGCCGATAGGCTGTCGCGTAGGTCAGCTACAGATGTGTAATTCATTTGTAAAAAGAATATACAGGATGGCAGGGACATCGACGCGAAAATTGTTGCCATGGGTTTAGCACATAACACTGAAAAAAAAAATCTGCTGTTTCATATAAACGTGCAATACCTACACGGTCAAAATGTATGGAACAGCAGATTTTTCTTAACCAAAGAAAAATTTAAAAAGCGAAACCGAACCAATCGAAAACTAGCTGATGCCCGCGTCTTCGCTCGCGAGGACCCTCATTATTTTTCTTAAGTAAAAGAAGCATAAGTTACTCCTTATAACATCAGCAATTTTTTTAAATAACAGCTGTTTCTTAGAAAACTGCAATAAGTACCTACGCGGTCAAAATGTATGGCCACAATTTTTTTTTAAATAACCGGCCTCAAATTTCAACGCAGGGGGGTTCAGAATCATGTACTGAATCCATGGTATCAGTTTTCGCGTCGATGTCCCTGACACCCTGTCTAGCCAATATGACATGTGTATCATTGCAAACAATCAAATTATTGAAATAAATAAACAAACATATTATTATTATATTATAGTTAAGTATTTAATTCAAGACTGAATTTAAAAATTCCACCCGGTTAAAATCGTATATTTCATCACTTTCCAGTGTTTGATCATTAATAAAATGCTTTAATCGATAACATTCCAGGGTTCCGACAATCAGAGCGTTAGCAGCGAATGTATAACTCAGGCGAAGAGTCATATCGAAGACGACCCGGCCGACGACGTGCATGACGTCATCAGCAATGCAGGTGAGCACTATCAACACACCACTTTACGGGTATTGTGGCACATCGAGTTCCTAGACGTCATCTATTCACTCTAGACTTGAAGACTCCTAGGTTATTATCATTTCAACCAAAAGACGTTCACTGCTAGACTTACGCCGCCCCCATGTACTGCCACTTACCCATTCTCTGCTTCCCGCATGATCGATAATTTTTCATGAATATTCAGAAAGATACGGGCGGTCACATGACATTGTATATGCTAGTCGCGCGATAAACGCTGCTTGCGCGATGCAGGATTTTCCGTGACGTCAGTGTGATGCGTAGTTCGCATGTGGCGATGTAGACACATAGACATGTTTCATTTGTTTGAAATCGCCGTACGTACGCGTGTATGTGCGCCTGTTGTCATTCGTTGTATTTAGCCGAGCTGCTAAACTTTTCGGTGCTTTAGCTGTAAGTATGTGTTGCCAAAACATTTTGTGCTATTGTTGTTTATCGTTTTCTTTGTAATTTGACAGCATCAGCAACTTGGCCAGATCTAAAGGACACAGCACAATTTGAGAGGGCAGCTTCCGCCATCATGGGTGGCAGGCCTCACACTATCTCTGCAGGTATGACACATTGAAAGTAAAAGGCTGGACCACACTGTTAATTAGTAGTCTTTTTTAAGGTTCCCTAGTAAACAAGGAACCCTTATAGTTTCGCCATGTCCGTCTGTCTGTCTGTCCGCGGCGTAGCTCAGAGACGGTTAGTACTAGAAAGCTGTAATTTGGCATATATATACATATTAATCATGCCGACAAAGTGGTAAAATAAAATCAAGTTTTTTTTTTTTTACTTTTTGTTGGAGCCATGTGTCCCCCCCCCCCCCTTCTAGCTAAATGGTTGTACTTAGACTTGTGAAAAAATTCACAGCAGTAGTATCTATAACGAAATTAAAAGGAAAACTATCAGAGCTAAGTAGGCTGTACAGGTTACCGAGTAATAATCAACCAACTCAAATTTGCGGTTTGAAAAACATGTCCCATACATTCCGTATGGGAGAACATGTTTTTCAACTACAATGTGGGATAAACTCATCCCAACTACGGAACCCTTCATTGTGCGTGGTCTGACACGCACTTGGCCGGTTTTTTTTAAGTGAAACTTCTTAAGGACATCGGGTCATAATAACAGCACCGTTCCTACACGGCAAATAACTTGTCATTCAAGTTAGGATTTTAAATCAAGTGCATTAAAGTCTAGTTTCTGTAGTAGCGGTCAAATAATTTATTTCAAGTAGGCAAAATTTGCAAAAAAAAATTAATTGATTCTAATCGCTTCTTCCAAAAGGTAGTTTTCGTATGGAGAAGAATGGGCAAGAAACTGTGTGTCATGGTCTACGCAATCAAATGCCTTCGAGAGGTCTTCCTAGGTGTTATTTTTTTTTTAAATTAGGTTGACACTAGCGTCAGTGGTACAACGCTCTTTGCTGATACCGTACTATCGTTCATGAAAGATGGATTTTTTATTAAAGTGACGTAGCATTTGATCGCTCATCAACTTTTCAAACACCTTCCTGAGAACAGGCAGGATTAGCACAGAACTATAATTGTTGGGTTTCTTTACTATCACTGAATTTGAACAAAGGAACTACTTTACTGTGTTTCATGAGATCCGGAAAGACTCCTTGGTCTACACTAGTATTATTAAATATAAAAGCTAAATAGGGTAGTGGGGTAGTTTTATGTTTTAGTATTTTTTTAACATTTAGCTTTTCGTCCGCAGCGTACGAGCGCGGCCACCCGCGGCCCGCGCTCAGCGTGCACACGTTCGCGCGCGCCGACGACGCGCAGATATACGCGCGCCCGCCGCTGCCCACGGTGAGTGTCGCCTGACGATATCAGCCGCACGGGTCGGTCGAAGGGTAAGCTACGCTACGCGGTTGGTGGTTGACCATCCATTAGACGTTGAGGGGCGAAGGGGTCCGTGCCTCGGAAAGCAATTAAGCAGTTGGTCCCGGCTGTCATTCATAGATCATTGACGGATTGTCAGAAGCCCGAAAGTCTGACAACCAGTCTTACTATTACTTAGTATCGTGTTACCAAGTAACTGGGTTGTGGAGGTCAGATAGGCAGTCACTCCGTGTAAAATACTGGTATTTAGCTGCATCCAGTTAGATTGGAAGCCGACCCCAACACAGTTGAAAATGATACTGTACTAAAAACAACAATGGTACAGCTATGAATGACAGATCACGCACTACAGAACCAATAACTTGTATTTTTTTTTAAATATCGTAAATTATGGTATGAAAAAGTGACAGTGAGAAATGACTAATGACTCTTTCTAACTGAGGGTGAGCCCTTAAAATAATATTGCAGGTTATTAAATCAACAGTCCGTATCTAAAGCCAGGTTATGGGTAATATGTCGGCAATCCATTAAGGGGATGTAGGAGAAGTCAGTGGCAAGCAAATGATCTTATAACCTCTATGCAAAATATCAACCATTTTAGAATAATTTGACATTTTATATTTTTAAATGAATGAAAATTTTAAATTACTGGAAAATGTTTGACATTTGCATAGGAGTCATACGGAGGTCATTTGATTGCAAATTTAATGACCTCTCCTATATCCTCATAATTAATAGTGCCGACATATTACAAATAACCTTGTATATCTTAGTGGTTAGTTTTCCTATAATATCAACAAATGATTTTTTATGTAAAATCAACTAATGAATTTATTTGTATTCCACAGAGATGTTCATCTCTCGAGCGGCCGGCCCTGCCCAACAAGTCGGGCAACGCGAACACTTGCCAGCAGGAGTTCAAGCCGATCAAACCTTCGTCTTTACCGCCACATCTTACTAAAGGTGACTATGAAGAAAAGTCCTAAAACTAATTCAGAGGCCCGTATTAAAGTACAGTTCTGACTTGTGATCTGTCGGGACTTGCCACAACGGAAAGGACTCATATGAGTCACCTTATTTTATAGGGTTATCGTCAGCCCTCTGTTTATGGCACTTTCAATTTTGCAGCATTGTTTCTAAGGCTACATGAATAATATAGTCCGTGCGCGACTGTTAGTCACTGCCTGAGTTATGTGAGCGGTGAGATAGCGGACGTAAACGTCGGCCAAGGGCACTCCGTCGGACCAACATGTCCCCCCCCCCCCCCCCCCCGCGTGTCGCCGCCTCGGGCGCGGCGCGGGGCGCGGGCTAACTCAAAGCATTTCCATTAAACCATTTACAGGCACTTGTGAATAGTCAAATAGTCGGTCAGTTAGTCAGAAAGTTGAAGCTAGTTGCCACTCAAAACGTAGATCTCTATGGAAAAGAACGGGCAAGAAACTCCAAGGACACTCTTTTAAATATAGATATTAGATACATTATTCTTATTGCTTCTATATGTTCAGGCGTGGCCGCTCCTTCATATCCCGCCCGCGCCCCGCCGTCTGTATGTCCCGCGCCTCATCGCTCCCATACATTTTGTACGAAATATGAGACTAGCGGCCCAACGCCCGCGCCTAAGACGGTGACTGACTAGCAGTCGCACGGAAACTATAGCAAAATATGAGACTAGCGGCCCAACGCCCGCGCCTAAGACGGTGACTGACTAGCAGTCGCACGGAAACTATAGCAAAATATGAGACTAGCGGCCCAACGCCCGCGCCTAAGACGGTGACTGACTAGCAGTCGCACGGAAACTATAGCAAAATATGAGACTAGCGGCCCAACGCCCGCGCCTAAGACGGTGACTGACTAGCAGTCGCACGGAAACTATAGCAAAATATGAGACTAGCGGCCCAACGCCCGCGCCTAAGGCGGTGACTGACTAGCAGTCGCACGGAAACTATAGCAAAATATGAGACTAGCGGCCCAACGCCCGCGCCTAAGGCGGTGACTGACTAGCAGTCGCACGGAAACTATAGCAAAATATGAGACTAGCGGCCCAACGCCCGCGCCTAAGACGGTGACTGACTAGCAGTCGCACGGAAACTATAGCAAAATATGAGACTAGCGGCCCAACGCCCGCGCCTAAGACGGTGACTGACTAGCAGTCGCACGGAAACTATAGCAAAATATGAGACTAGCGGCCCAACGCCCGCGCCTAAGACGGTGACTGACTAGCAGTCGCACGGAAACTATAGCAAAATATGAGACTAGCGGCCCAACGCCCGCGCCTAAGGCGGTGACTGACTAGCAGTCGCACGGAAACTATAGCAAAATATGAGACTAGCGGCCCAACGCCCGCGCCTAAGGCGGTGACTGACTAGCAGTCGCACGGAAACTATAGCAAAATATGAGACTAGCGGCCCAACGCCCGCGCCTAAGGCGGTGACTGACTAGCAGTCGCACGGAAACTATAGCAAAATATGAGACTAGCGGCCCAACGCCCGCGCCTAAGGCGGTGACTGACTAGCAGTCGCACGGAAACTATAGCAAAATATGAGACTAGCGGCCCAACGCCCGCGCCTAAGGCGGTGACTGACTAGCAGTCGCACGGAAACTATAGCAAAATATGAGACTAGCGGCCCAACGCCCGCGCCTAAGGCGGTGACTGACTAGCAGTCGCACGGAAACTATAGCAAAATATGAGACTAGCGGCCCAACGCCCGCGCCTAAGGCGGTGACTGACTAGCAGTCGCACGGAAACTATAGCAAAATCGATCTACATATTTGGTCTCTATACAAATTATAAATACCAAAAACAGCAGCAAATGTATTAATCAACTTTGCATTAAGTGCATGTTAGGTACAAGTCAGCCTCAAAAAAGAGTGTATTTCGTAAGATGATTTGATCAATCAAAGTTTCGCGGAAATCCTATAGATATTGCGAAAACACGGATAGTTAGACAATGGCGAAAACATTTCTGCGTGCAACTTAGAAGTAGTTGAATCATACAATCTGCTGCAGAAATGCTTCTAGCATTGTCTAATTATCTAGTCGCAAGCAAATTGTATGATTCGTCATATTGCACTCGGTGACTTCCAGCTTGGAAGTAGCGCTCACCGGCCGCTGCCGTGTTTCTCTCAGAAATGTTTTCACCATTGTCTATTTATCCGTGTTTTCGCAATATCCAAAGGCTTTTCGCGAAAATTCGAATGATCAAATCATCCTACGACATATACATACTTGGATAAGAATACATTTAATTGTCTAATTCTTTCATAATATTATTTCAATGTGGTACAGATTTGTTTGTTTACACAATAGCTATAGATTGATACAGTATTGTTAATATAATATTCCTCTGATATTAATTATTTCCCCACAGAAATGCCACAAGCCCTGTACGTGAACATGTCAGAGCTCGCAACACTAGCGGCGTCGCGCGCGCAACAGCAACAACAACAGCAACAGAACGCCGAACATCCACAACAGGAGAAGGTTAGTCTTTAACATTATTGTCATTATTTTTATACCGCCCGTTCCGATGTCTGTTAACAGATACAATCACACCGCGGTCTATCGACGACATTTGACATAATTTTATGACATAACAAGTGAAATTATATTAAAATTTAAAAACCTCCGACACAAACTGTTCCTAATTTCTCTTTCCTACTCATCAGCAGACCCTGTTCATCATCATAACCTATTCATTGAGACCACACACACACGATACCTGTGCTGTAAGTTGGTAACTCCCTTACCAACTTACAGCAGAGGTATCATGTATCGTGTTTGGGCTCATTGGAATGGTCTCACAACCATCACCTGGAATTCGCAGGATACCCAACTGGGTATCCTGCAAATCCCAGGTGATGCTGCAGCATCAGTTCAAGGTTACTATGTTCTTTTAATATCATTGAAGTAACAGAATACCAATTTCAAGTCGATCAGACCTGTGGAAGACGCTCACATCCATTCATCAACTAGAAAAGAGCTGATAATCTTCAAACGCCTGAACCGGTTTTGATAAAACATGTCTAAGAACCATCGCTAAAAAACCTACTTCATATAAAAAAACCGAATTCAAATCGGTTCACCCGTTTAAGAGCTACGGTTCCACAGACAGACACATACACAGCGGTCAAACTTATAACACCCCTCTTTTTGCGTCGGGTGTCAAAACCACGAGGTGACCTAATTTAGGCGACGTTTGACGAAGACCGCTTTCGGTCGAAACGACAAATATTCGTTTGTAGATGCCGAAACCATTTAAATAAAAGCCGCCCCTTATTTTTATTCCACTTTATTTATTATGTAAACAAAATATACATTAGTCAAAAAATAAAATGTATGTTACCGATTTGCACCAATCTAAAACTATTTTATAGGCAGTTTTTGCATAGGTCGTAAAACCGCCATTTTACGTACACAATAAAGAAATATAATCAATAATTATTTGGTGATATTTTTACGACAAAATTTTTAAGCATCTACTCGTATTGGCATCATTGGCACAATCAATCAGAAGACCAAAGGTATTTCCATTTTTTTGGCGGCCTTTTACGAATCTCTGCCGAACCCTTTGGGGAAACAGTGTTTTTTTGTTGTATGTTATTTTTACGAATCTTTGTATCTTGATGATGAGCTGGACTCCTTCTCAAAGGATTGGCCCGCAATCGCAGTAGACCGGGAAAAGTGGAAAGATTGAAGGGAGGCCTTTGCCCTGCAGTGGGATAACACAGGCTTATAATAATAATACTCCCGACACCGGCGGACCACTATTTTTGATGTGAAACATCTATAGCCGCACGTAAAACCGATTTCTGGCGTGGCGACGCATGCCGTGGCGACGCGTCGCCACGCTATATGATGGTATATATATACAGTCTATATGCAGTAGTGTGTACGGTGTGGCGACGCGTCGCCATGCGCAATCGACTGTGCGATTAGTTAATTATTATCGTTATTAACGATTATATAATTATATATATTCGCTTTTTAACGATTTTTTTATGACATATTTAGTTCCTATCACAATATGTTCTTTTCTTTTCTGCATATTACTTTTACAAAATAATGTCGATGTTTCACATCTGCCAGGCGTCCCGTGACGGCTCTATTTTTTTTTTTAAATATTTTTAAATGTTTCTTTAATATATTTTGTAAAAAATATTTAAAAATGTAATTTTATATGAAAAAATATGAATAAACGAAATAATAATAATGTGGACTCAGCGATCATTGTGCCGATACTCGTAGTCGTATCAGCCAATGGCTGTTGCCAAGAGCCTCGACCAACACCTAACGAGGCTCTCGTTGGGCAGCTGGATCAAGGGCTTGATTCAGAAAGCGGTACTGCTGGACACGGCTCGCATTGTCAGGAGGTTCCTCTCTCTGGAGCCCTGACCGCCGGTAGCTTGGACCCTGTTCCCGATACCGGTGGGCTACTATTTTTTATATTTTTAAATGATTTTTATAAAAATATTTAAAAATGTACTTAAGTTTATAAATGAATAAATGAGATAATAATAATAAAATTTGTATCTTAAGTAGAAAATACCATAACAAACGATTTTAGTATCGCGGTAAAGTTGAAAACTCAGTCTGAGCTGAGTTATATCAGTTTATACAGGTGATTTTTGAGATGGGACTTCAGGATCAATTCCGAAATTACAAAGTTCTATATTTTTATGTACTCGATTTTGAACAAAAATAAAACTGCATTTTTATTTTTCTCCAAACAGGTAAATGCATGGTTCCTTTTACCATTTTGCTTTACTTTTCAATATTCTTAATTTAACCCACATGCCTCACAAAAAACAATCTGTATTTAAACTGATATAACTCAGTTCGGTCTGATTAAAAACTCGTTATGTTATTTTATGTCCCATTTATAAAAATAATAATATATTAGAGTAACAAATAACATTAAGACCCGCGGAAGCAGCTCGGACAATAAAGAAAAAAAACCTATATCATTGTAATTGATGCAAATCAGTGTCCAATTAACCAGCTGTCTAGAGTGTCTTCAACAAAAAAAACTGCACGAGTACTTAAGCTCGGTTGGTAACATAATAAATTATTTTTACATTTTCCTTCCCGACTTGCAAAGTCTTCAAACAAGTGAATTCTTCAATGTTTAGGCAGGGGTCAACATGTCAGCATTTTTGGTTTTCAGTAAATAAATAAAATTGTAACAAAACCTGGCGACTTTAAAATTTGTTAAAAAATAATGTGAAATAAAATGTTGATTTAAATATTAAAAATAAAAATATCTTAATTAATAAATAATTACAAACTATCAACCAGGATGGCGTATCGACCGGCTTTCGGACGATCAATGTCTAGCACAACTTACACTGCTGCAAGGATCTTTTGGCGGTCGAAAGACGTTGATAGGAGGGCGTTGTTGGTAAACGTTTGTTCAAGTGTTTTGTGAACTGTCACTTGAAATGTATTAAAAAAACAAGATGGCGGCGTTAGTACCGATTTTCGCCACGCGCCAAAAGAACCTTGTAGCGCAATATCTTAAGTTTAACCCTATAAATATTGAAATATTAAATCAAATGAAAATTTCTCATGTTGGTAGTTTTGTCCAATGTGAATAGTGGCTGATCCCGCCGTTGTCGCTTTGATCTGGGAACAAAGAGTTTCGTGAGAATTCATTCGGTAATATTATAAATGGTTTGTAGTAAATTCTGAGTATGAGGAGCTCGTGGCTAAGTAACAACAGCCGCACTGGTCGATCCATCAGGTTAAGCTACGCTTGCCGGGGTTGGTCAGTGGATGGGTAACCATCTTTACATACCGAGAATCCTCCATGCCTCGGAAAGCACGTTAAGCCGTTGGTCCCGGCTGTTATTCGTAGAT
The DNA here is from genome assembly GCA_916701695.1 of Agrochola macilenta. Classification (NCBI taxonomy): domain Eukaryota; kingdom Metazoa; phylum Arthropoda; class Insecta; order Lepidoptera; family Noctuidae; genus Agrochola; species Agrochola macilenta. The sequence goes on from OU753576.1 coordinate 3,707,213, forward strand.
CTTTGACAGTCGTTACGAGTCGTCAGAAGCCCGAAAGTCTGACACCAGTCTTACCAAGGGGTATCGTATTACCCAGTTACTGGGTTGTGGAGGTCAGATAGGCAGTCGCTCCATGTAAAATACTGGTATTCAGCTGCATCCGGTTAGACTGGAAGCCGACCCCAACATAGTTGGGAAAAGGCTAGGTAGATTGATTGATTGGTTTGTAGTAAATTCGGCACTGATGTTGAAGTTCTACGGCAAGTGGAGCGATTAGCATGGCGCAAGAATCATTAAAATAATAATAACATCAAGCTGTATTTTATCCACTGTAGGTCAAGGGCATAGAGTAACAAGTCAACAACCAGGACTGATCCCCTGCATTTGGCATTATATTGCTCAATCCTGGGCTTGAGAAAATTATAGCATTCCCTTGGACAGTGTAGGTATGCAAAAATCCTCTTTTTGTTAAACCTTCTTTGTTAACCCTCTTCGGATTGGAAACTGAAGGAAACCCAATAAATACTGACCTTATCGGAGAAATTTTTTAGTTTTTTTTTTCCGCTGGATTTTTATAATTCAATACAACGAGGAACAAAAACGATCCGTGAGAGTGTTGTTACTAATCTTAGTGAGGATCTATTTGTTTTTTTTTTTTTTACGTTTTTTAGCCTAAACTTAACTTTATGATGAAAAACCAGTCTATACAGACAGTAATATTGTAAAAAAATATTTCAAAGAACTCACAATTTATCCCAGTTGAACTTGCCAGCGAGCACCTCAGATATCTGTCCCTCCTTCAGTTGTTTCTTGACCACTCTCTCGACCAGACGCAACGATGAGAACATGTTCTGAACCGAAGACGGCTGGCGGTTGCGGGAACTTACCTGTAATGTTCACATTGTACGTTTAATTAAACATTTTTATTATCAATGGTTTATATCATGTTGGTATGTGTCATGAGATTTGTAGAAGTTTGGATAGCGAAAACACTTGTGACAAAACTTGAAAATTATCTAAGTAATCCTCGTTCACAACTTATTTACAAAACATGTAAACAAACACGACTTTTAGGAAAAACAACTGAAACGGGTACACATAATGTTCAGTTTGCGCTACAGCTTCATATTTTTGGTGACTTTTTCGACAGTACTAGTCAGAAATCAACTTTATTTACACTTACATAAAGATGATGTTTGTGTAAGTGGAAATAACATCAATTGATATTAACACATGAATAGTTTATTATTTTACCGTCTCATTACGAAACGAGTAAAAATTTCGAAACAGTATTATGTTTGATTAGTATTATGTTTTGAACTTTATTTTGACATACATAAAGCTCTTAAAACAAAAATCACTTTTGAACGGAGTCTAAGATGTCAATTTTGTATCAGAAACTTTACAATTTTCGGAATAAAGTTTTAAACAAAAACGGCTCGAAGGTCAAGGTTCAGCTTGGACTAAGGCGCCATCTCCACGGACGAGAGCATCGCGGCGATAGTCACGCTGTGCCAAATTATCGCTGTGATGATATCGTCGTGTGGAGATTGATATGAATCAATCTACGAACTCTATGAAAAGTTTCTATTGCATTTGATGGCACGGCGAGACTATCGCTGCGATTCTGTCGTCCATGGAGATGGCGCCTATTGTTAGAACTCGTTCTGTAATGAGGACGGATACGGTTGGCTGAAAAATCTGAAACAATATTCCAAAAAAGGCTTAAACTATACCTAATCCAAAAATGTTTCTACTCAGTATAAGAATACTTAGAATCTAGCTTAAAATAAAGATTTGTAAAAATGCCGATCTGCCCTATACAAACAATAAGATTTAGTCTATCCTATTTAACTTCATATAAGACTGTAATTATAATTATTTGTACTACCCGAAAAGGATGACATTAATATGCTGAATAATAGGGATGATGACAAACATTTTTTTTTGTCCGTCTTTGAGATTATAAAAAAATATTGGACACGTATTTTTTCTTTTTTTTACGTAATCTAAAGATTACGGCGATACATTGAGGTAAAATGAGCCATGACGTCACGAGTATGTAGATTTTATACTTACTATTGACGTGGCGACCCCCACTCCCCAACTTAAAATGCATTTTATCTAAGTAATTTTGTATTAATATGCTAAAGCAAAAAATACGTGTCTAATATTTTTTTATTATCTGACTGACGGACTAATTAGAATTTCTTTTTTTTTACCCAGCCATCTTCCCTCTTCCTGGTAGAAAAAATCAATTACACTTTGGGAATCAAACCCAGCACCTCAGGCTCAGGCAGTAGCGCTTGCGACCACTAAACCAACGGCGCAGTATTTATTAGCTTATAAACTCTATTGCTGTGAATGGCGTATAAAGACGTGTTACATTAAATGTAATATAGTCGGCAGCTCAGCTCAGATTAGGGGTTTATTATAATTAATTTACTTATTTGATAGTCGTTACTGGTAGTCAAGAGCCTAAAAGTCCATTTATTATTAATTTATTTATGAGAGCCCTCCGTGCCTCGGAAAGCACGTTAAGCGGTTGGTTGGCGGTTGGTCATTCGCGGATCTTTGACAGTCGTGACGGGTAGTCAGAAGCCTAAAAGTCTGACAACCAGTCTTACCAAGGGGTATCGTGTTACCCAGTAAATGGGTTGTGGACGTCAGAGTCAGAAGCCTAAAAGTCTGACAACCAGTCTTACCAAGGGGTATCGTGTTACCCAGTAAATGGGTTGTGGAGGTCAGATAGGCAGTCGCACCATGTTAAATACTGGTATTCAGCTGTATCCGGTTAGACTGGAAGCCGACCCCAACATAGTTGGGAAAACGCTTTGGCCATACGCTACGATTGTCGATTCACGTGCGTTATATAATCTCTTACCATAATCTCAACAGCATCGAACAGCTTGCTCAACTCTTTCTTTTCTCGGTCACTAAGAGTGGGGTCCTCCCAGTTGAAGATCTCACTCTCTCTCAACTTTGTCTTTATTTTCTCCAACGTTATCGGTGGTTCTTGACTATCGGGCATCTCACCGGATTTGTAGGCAGCTTTCAGTTCTGTTTGGATTAAGTCTTCTAGGGGACTGGAATTAGAGAATGAAGAATGTGAATTAATATTACCTAGTTTGTTGTCTACACTAATATTGTAAAGATTACCGGCGGTTGATGACCCCAAAAACATCATTCAATAAATAAAAAATACTAGCTTCTGCCCGCGACTTCGTCCGCGAGCCTATAACCTTGCTCAAGAGTTGGGCCTTCCAATGCAAAAATAATTTTTCAAATCCGACTTTGTTTTCGACGGAGTTTCGCTAGCTAATTTAATCTGATATAGTATAGTCTATGAAGAGCTCGTGGCTAAGTAATAACAGCAGCACGGGTCAATCCATCAGGTTAAGCTACGCTTACCGGTGTTGGTCCATGGATGGGTGACCATCTTTACATACCGAGACTCCTCCGTGCCTCGGAAAGCACGTTAGGCTGTTAGTCCCGGCTGTCATTCGTGGATCTTTGACAGTCATCAGAAGCCCGATAGTCTGACAACCAGTCTTAACAAGGCGTATCGTATTACCCAGTTACTGGGTTGTGGAGGTCAGATAGGTAGTCGCTCTATGTAAAATACTGGTATTCAGCTGCATTCGGTTAGACTGGAAGCCGACCCTAACATAGTTGGGAATAGGCTAGGGAGATGATGAAGATAGTATAGAGTTTATACAGGGTCCAATTAAATTAGCTATACTATAGACTAATGCGATATTTATATACTTTGAGTTTTGACATCATTCGCCTTACGTAAGTATCCGTAACGAAATTGGGGGTTTCCGTACTGCTGAGAACTCAATGCTTTCACTAATAAAAATCGATAAAGTCGTGATTTCTAAGAAAGATACGCTTCATAAACTTACATTGATTTTCTGATTAAATTAAACGGGTTTTTGTTTTTGAAAATTAAAACAAATTGATTATTTCAGTGATAAAGAAAAGTGGAATCGATTTCACCAGATGTTTTTAATCCGTTTTAAAGATTTCTCAAGAAATGTACAAAAGAGTGTAGGTCCCGTTTAAGTAAAAGAGATATATGTATAGGTAGGTAGGTATTGGGCCCTATCAGAATACCAGCGCTGCGACATTTATTTTTTAAATGTCGTAGCATTATGCTGAGATAGGAGCCTTTTGACGAGGCCAAAAGGCTCCTATCTCAGCATAATGCTACGACATTTAAAAAATAAATGGGCTAACAGGACTGCATAATTTTTAATTTTACTTTGTTTTTTTATTGTTTTGTATTTTTTATTTATGTTTAGTGTGTTTTTAGTTTAATTTGTGATTTCCTGTGCGAGTCTCAATAAATACTTTTTCTTTCTTTCTTTGTATACTAATATTTGATCGTTAACTGTTCACACCGCCGCGCGCCGGCGAGTACTCGTTTGTAGCAGCAACAGGAGCTATCAAAGAGAGTACTCGCTCAGCGACGCTCGCTTGGCGTTTTCAGTTGCCAGCTCTACTCGGTTCTCGTTAAGAGCCTATAGTACGTCAGCTGAAATTCACTTTTTATCTCGCTCGCACCATACTGCTCGCGAACTGAGTGAGAGCGAGACGGAGTGGGGTTGGCGGCTTTAAGGCGCCAATAGTTTAGGTAATTGCTTTTTACGGCGAAAATAATGGCAATTATCAAATAATAAAAATATAGTCCCTGCTTTATAGTTAGTTTAGTAGATATTACGCAGTTGTTATTTCATGATCTAATTTGAAGGATCTTTTGAATACCAGCAGTTTGTTGTTCGGTTTGGAGGTAAATTTCAATTTTCTTCTATCGAGAAATTTTTATGGAATCGTGTTTTCGTTCAAACATAGTACTTACTTAACATTAATCCTCAACTTTAACATATATTTATTTCAAAATTAATGCTGCAGTATTTTGAATAATATAACAGAGCGGCCTTAGCAATTTGTGGTAGTATAGGCCCTTAATCGCCGGCGGTGGGACAGGTGCCTAAGCCCCATATTCATTGGAAACAATGCGGCACTTTTTTTTCACATGAATACGGAACATTACCATGTTTCCGGAGCAAAACGTGTTGCTGCACAACAAAGGTGCGCAACATTGTTTATGTTGCGCACCTTTGTCAATTAATAGATTTATACAAACACGTTTAAAGCTCAATTTACATTGCCACGGAATGGAATGGAAGCGACATTTTGTAACGATATTGTACATAGCAAAATTAACTTTATTTCAATTGTGTAACGTACAAACTAGATATGAGCATGTAACTGCGGGATTTGCCGAGAAAAAGCAAAAAAAAAATGGCCACGTTGTTTGGCATTGCTTAGCCTCTGGCCAAGGTAAAAGCCAGCCCGGTCACGGGAATCGTCTACTAACCGTTTGGAGATTTGATTTACTTAAAACTGTTCTAAACACCTGAGACGTAAAGAACTCTATGACTCACAGTAGTGCTTGTTGTACTCATATTGCAGGTTCGTTAAAATTCCGATAAAACACGTATTTGGACCGTATCGATTCACTATAAAAAATAATTTGTTTGACTCACCATGACCCGATGTGTTGTATGTTTACTGCTATTCTGGGAAAAAAAAGGAGAAAAAACTTTGTTAAAGTAGTAGTAAATAGTATACTTAGTGTTATTGGTTTTTTCATCTGGAATCTCTGAGTAGCCTGGAGTCTGGATTTGTGCGGGGTTGATGGCATTAGGCTCGCCCCCTATTACATGGGACTTAAACATAACTGGTGAAATGTGGGTGTACTATAGGTACACCTCTGCCTAACCCTTCCGGGAAATAAGTCGTGATGTTATGTTTTGGTAAACATAGGGTTGTTAACAACCAAGTGATAATAATTATTATCACTAACTTAATATGTACCCCACTTCTATAAGTTTTCTGATGAAATACAAAAAGTCTGAATTTTAAAAGAAACCCAGACTTTTTAATTTCATGACAGAATTTGTCAAGTTAATGTGTATTTAATAACCAACTACCGGAATAATATGAACTGAATCTTTGTTATTGGTTATATTTCGGCAATCCGTTAAGGGGATGTAGGAAAGGTCATTTGCAACCAACTAACCCCTGATAACCCAATGCCAATGTCAACCATTTGCGAGTAATTTGACATTTCATATTTTAAAATGTCAATAAATTTGCCTAGCCTTTTCCCAATTATATTGGGGTCGGTCTCCAGTCTAACCGGATGCAGCTGAGTAGTACTGACTAGTATTTTACATGGAGGGACTGCCTATCTGACCTCCACAACCCAGTAACTGGGTAATACTATACTCCTTGGTAGGATTGGTGACTTTCGGGATTCTGACGACCCGTAACGACTGTCAAAGCTCCACGAATGACAGCCGGGACCAACGGCTTAACGTTCTTTACGAGGCACGAAGGAGTCTCGGTATGTAAAGATGGTCACTCATCCACAGACCAACTCCGGCAAGCGTAGCTTAACCTGATGGATCGACCAGTGTCGCAGTTATTACTTAGCCACGAGCTCCTCATATTTTAAAATGTATGAAATAAAAATATAAAATGACAAATGACTTGTTTTTTTTTGACATTTGCATAGGAGTCAAAAGGGGTCATTTGGTTGTAAATGACCTCTCCTACATCCCTTTGACAGATTGCCAACATATAACCAATAACCCTTTAAATCATTTATTATAAAAGAATATCTTATCTAAGTAATATTCTTGGACTAAATGATCGAAATAATTATCGACACGCACAGATTGAAATGTGAATCTAATCGCTTATAGCACACGCTGCTTGCAGAAAACTAATATTAAAATTGTGTGTTATGTTCCAATAAACGAAGTATTGTTCAAGACGTTATAAACATAACGTAACATTGCGCCTGGAATCCCTGGAAGGTTAGGCAGAGATCTACCTATAGTACACCCACATTTCGCCAGTTATAGTTAAGTCCCATGTAATAGGGGCATAGGGGGCGAGCCTATTGCCTTCAACCGGGCACAAGTCTAGACTCCGGGCTGCTACTGAGAAATTCCTGAAGGAATAACCCAATAACACTTTGCCCGACCTGAGAATCGAACCTATGACCTCATGCTAGGCGGTAGCGCTTGCGAGCAACTAGACCAACGGTCGGCAACAGGTGGACCGCGGTCCTTATCCGGACCGCAAAGGGTCGCCAAAATATTGTTAAATAACTGATCATCTTTTACAAAAAAGTTTTTTTTTTTCTTAAACAAACATCGTTCGAGATTACGGACGCTCACCTTGACGACACTCTTCGCATTAGCTGTTCCCCGCGTGAACCAAACCAAAAAAAACTGGCCTTTTGTGTTTTATTATAATTATCTAGTACCTTTTTTTTTTTTTTTCTGAGCGCGAAATTATCAAATAACTTCTCCCGCTCTGAGCGGAGCGGGTGGGTGTGTCAGGCTTTTACTGACTAAAACCCACCCGTGTTCCTTCCGTTGCTTGTGTGCCGGGGCCGCGATATCCCTTTCAGACAAACCCGCAACCCCGGCAGGCATTGGTCCTTACGGACCCCGTCAGTCGGTGCTGACATCTCTTTGAGGCGCGCGTGGAACACAACGCGCCGTCGACCCGGGCCTGGTCCTTATCGGACGGCGAGCTACCCATTGCTCTCAATTATCTTGTACCTACATACATAAATTATTCAAAATAAAAATAAAATATACTAGAAAGTATTATGAGTATTTTTTTCTGGACCTCTATTTCAACAGTATCCGGAACCCACTTACAATTTATTGCCGACCCCTGAACTCGACCAACGATGCAGTCGTTATAAAATATTGGTGGAAGTTGGGATGTTTTGTATAAAACTAAATAAACAAAGAAGTTTAATTGGTAGCAAATTTTCTCCATTTAAATATGTGCAAACCATGTCATTCGGCTCAAAAGACCCTTTTTCGGATATCAGTATTAGAACTATTGACCCGAATATAATACTACTATCAATAATATTATCATTCCTTTAACATCAATAATTCGAAATTGATATGGAAAATCTTTAGATACATATTAAAACATAGAATGTGTCACTGTCACACTCAACCAAAGGAGGTCAGCGTACCTAAGGACCACACATTTTGACTGGAAAAAGGCTTAAGAGGGTTGGCAACGTCGCAAATAACTGTCAAATATTGACCTGTTTTGATTCTTATAGCAATATTACTGAATAGAAATAAGAAATGTGACTAACTAGCGAACTAGAATATTAATAATGAATTTAATTGCAATTATAACATTGAATCTGATGTTGTAACCGTTTTAGGCGTAAAAAAGGCATTTGGAAACTTTCCAAATAAATTTTTTACATCAAAAACTAAACATTCGGTGTTAGGATATTAATTATTGCATTTCATAATCAATATTCTAGTTCGCTAGTTAGCCACATTTTTTATTTCCACACAGTAATATTGCCAAATTAATCAAATTAGTGATATATTTGACATCTATTTGCGACGTTGCCCACTTTCAGAATAAACCCTCTTAAGGAAAATGGGAGTAACTAAAAAGATCTGGGTCTTCCAAAAACTGCTATGTAAATTCACGGAAAATGATTCCTGTAGTAGCACAGATACGACACTCCGCAGTTTAGGTATGGAGCAAGACGGGCCAATTCAGTGAGTGTAACGTAGTCAGAATATCTAAGAGTCACGCGATAGAAACAGAGGCAACTTCTAGGTTAATATAACTGTAGGTGATTAGCGCTGTGCGACCTGAATTGCACGTTATTGTGGCGTAGCAAGAGTCGCTTATTTAAATGATTTTGCGTTTGCGGAGTGTCCCATCTATATTAATCTGTGGTAGTAGCATATTGTTCAGTTAAGAATTCGCCAGTTAAAGTTATGTTCGTTACCAAGCAACAGGATTTGTTATAAAATGTCTTCAATTTAGCGGAAAGATAAGAAAGTAGTTCCAACACAATTATTTCTGTTGTTAGCAAACAAAATAGAAATTGTGTTTACTTAATAATAGATTTACTAGTAGAATATACAGGGTGGCAGGGACATGGATGCGCACCCTGTTGCTATGGATTCAGTACATGTTTCTGGACGCGTTGAAACTTTTTTACGGTTATAAAAAAAAATTGTTTCCTACAAAACTACGCGGTTAAAATGTATGGAACACCAATATTTTATTAATAACCTATCGTAGTAGCTCGTGGCTAAGTAATAACAGACGCACTGGTCGATCCATCACGTTAACCTACGCTTGCCGGGATTGGTCCGTGGATTTGTGACCATCTTTACATACCGAGTATCCTCCGTGCCTCGGAAAGCACGTTAAGCCGTTGGTCCCAGCTGTCATTCGTGGATCTTTGACAGTCATTAAGGGTCATCAGAAGCCCGAAAGTCTGACAACCAGTCTTACCAAGGGGTATCGTATTACCCAGTTACTGGGTTGTGGAGGTCAGATAAGTAGTCGCTGCATGTAAAATACAGGTATTCAGCTGCATCCGGTTAGACTGGAAGCCGACCCCGACATTATTGGAAAAAGGCTGGCAGATTGATTGATTGAAACGATAACCGAAAAATTTCAACGAAGGGTTGGTTTAGAGTCATGAACTAAATCCATGGTAACAGCTTGCGCGTCCATGTCCCTGCCACCCTGTATATGTTGCCATTTCCTACTCATTTTCGTGTGGTTAGTGACTAACCTGGTGTCGGACTTTTAAAGCCGCCCATGGGCCTCTGACTTGACTTCACATGCCGTCGAGAAATATCTCTCAGGCATGCCGATTTCCTCACGATGTTTAAAAAAAAACTAGCCAGCTAAAAATAAACTAGATACTAGTCTTCATAAAAACTCAAAAGATATCAAAGAATTTCTAGCTTCAAAGATTTCTTGTGTGCAGTACAAATATCCTTTGCTTCATATCTTCGGTAGTACCTAACAATGAATTTATGTGAGAGAACATGAATGATTTTACAGCAATGGTGCTTTGTTTATAAATTCAAATCATTGTGGAATCACATACTCAAGAAAACACTACCACTGTATTCCCATTATTCTTCTCTTCTTCTCACTGTAGTTAAACAGGAACAACTCGTTAAACAATTTAACTCCCAAGAAAAGGTTTACATCGGAATAAATCATGTTAACGTTGGTAAACAAATGATTTGTTCCCATGGTTAAGGGGCTCGGCTAAGTAACTTTTGATTAAGCAAAGTATGCCTCGGTTGGTTCGTGGATATGGGTAACAATTTTTTTGAAGTGAAAACTTCTTTATCGTCGTTGTGTTTTGAAAGTCGATGAAATGAAAAAGCGACAGTAAAAAGAGACAGACATAAATTCATAAGATTTAACATGGGAGAAAATGAGATAGGAAGCATTATACAGTGTTTCTTATATTCATGGTTCTCTTTGTGCTCTGCTTCTTACCCCCTCCACTCGTGTTTACCAAGGCATAGTGGGAGTTTGCTTGGGCCTCAGCGTTGTACGTTTGTACGTGTTTGTGCGCGCATGCGTAGTACAAAGCTAGAGAAAAGGCATCATAACAACCGTGGTGAAATTTTTTAAAGTTTCTCTTCTACCACGTGTGAATTGCACACATGTTTTTTTTAAGTCTGTTGTTTCTTTTTGTAAAATGTTTTTATCCTCAGCTGTCATTCGTAGATGTTTGACATACGCAGACTTTATGAGTAATCAAAATTACAATAATCTGACAAACAGTCTTACCAAGGGGTACCCATCATGTTACCCAGTAACTAGGTTGTGGAGGACAGATGGGTGAATGTCGCCCCATGTAGACTACTGGTATTGAGCTGATAGACTGGAAGCCACTGGAAGAGACCTTAACATAGTTGCGAAAAGGTTAGGCAGATGATGGGTCTATCAGCGGCTAGACCAAGGATCACCAATTAGTTTCATTGGAGATCCGTTTGGTAGACGATTACTAGCAACCAATATTATAAACAAATAGCAAATTACCTAAGTACATAATTAAAATGAGTGTGATTATTTTATTTTTGGATTTGAACCATCTGTCTGAAGTGTAAGTACCTACAAATGGCGAGCTAGACTAAATTACACAATTTCATTTAATTTTGTTTTATGAGCTTACGTTTTTGTAAAAAAAATTAGTACTGGCTTAGGTATTTAACGTCCGCACAAAATAGGTGGGCGGTCCGGATGGGGACCGCAATCCGCCATTTAGTGGCCCTTGGGCTAGACGAACGAGTCAGTCTAGCAAGGTTGCTGGACTTTCTCTTTCGTCTAATTCAGGGGTTGAGGGTGAATCTCCGTATCGGGCAGTGTTAATGGGTTTATCTCGTATGAAATTGTCAGTAGCAACTCGGAGTCTACTTTTGTCTACAGTTCATGAAAATAAGCTCACCATCTATTTCATGGGAGTGGACAAAATAACTGGTGAAATGTGAGTGTACTGTACACCTACCAATTCGGGGTAATTTTATATCATCTCTCAAAACGGTGAAGGAAAACATCGTGAGGAAACCGGCATGTCTTAGGACCAAAAGTTCGAAGACATGTGACATCTACCAACCCGCCCTGGCCCGCGTGGTAGATCATAGCCCATTCCCTCTCACAGAAAAGACGCCTGTGTCTCAGCAGTGGGAACGTTATAGGCTGATTATACGAGTACAAGCAAAGCCAGAACATTGCATAAGTAACGGGACGGGGACGCTATGGGTACTTTTTGGTATATTGGTTGTTGCGGGATAAATTCGTTCATGAGCTATCGGAAAAGTATAACGGTCGAGTCACACCGGAATTGCAGCGGCTGCCAGCGGCCGCCAGCGACCCCCGCTCCAGATCCCACGCGCCTAGTCTCCTCTTGACTAGTTTAGTTTCTACATTACATACGGCCGGCCGCCCGCGGTGCCGCGAGCGGCCTCGCGTCGCCGCTGGCAGCCGCGGGCAGAACCACCGACAAGAAGCGCGTGGCGCGCGGCCGCTCGCGTCACCACGGGCGGCCTCGTGACCTTTCCAAGCTTTTCAAACGATACTGGTCTTTTAAGTATGTAGATAAAGTTTAAAATTATTTCACACTGAAAGTGCTCGCCGCGTCGCTGCCGGCCGCTGCCATTCCGGTGTGTCCCAACGCTAAGACTACCGCATGAGGTTGAGTAGATGTCTCATTTAAATCAGTTTTTGGTTGAAAGGCGAAGACTTAAAAAAGTGCTATAAGTCAAATACAACCCGGTCTCGACCCTATGTTATCGGGGTATTTATTGGCCCCTTTCAGGGAATGCATCGAATTATCAATCACCCTGTATGTAGTTCTGACAGGAAGCTAGTTAAGCACTTGATAACAATAACTATCAATTGTTTTGATACCAAGTTCCGAGATCAAATTCGCTTCCTATTAGTGATTTGTCAACTGACACGATGCCAGGTAGGAAAAGCAAGAATAATAATAATCAACATACATCGAACTCATATTTAACCATGTTGGAGAAACTTTTTGGTCCTTTAAGTAAAATCAGGACCAAAGCATCAAAATATTTTGGATTTTATTCGGTTGACTTGACTCAGAATTTTTTAGGATCATTCATTCATTATTTATTGTTTACTAATGGGGGGATAAACATTCCTAAGGCAAGATTAATCACACACGGTTTACACAAAGATAGATGTGTGAACTTTATTTTCAAGTTTTTCATCATTTTCTTTTGATTTTTAATTTATTATTGCTTTGATAATTAATTGGGTATGTTATATGCACTATTTTTCGTGAATAAAGACCACATTTTCCAACTTAATCAGTTAACAATCACAAAAATTCTCGTAAACTGCACCTTAAAAATAATTAATTAAAAATACTCACAACAAATTAACCAAGACTTTGAACGCCGTAGTCATCATCGATAACTTGACTTAACGCGTTACGTTACACTGCACGATAGCACTCGACTGACCAGCGATTTGTTACGTGATGTTAAATATGCAACTGAGTTATATTACTTAGCTCTCAATGAAACCGGGCGTGTGGGAGGACTGAGGTGTCTTGATCATTGCGTGTCATGAAAATATGGCAGTTCAGTATTAAGGTTTTAATGATCAGCTTTGTGTTGTTCGGTCGTTTATCCTAAACTGGTGTTAACACAATAACATTTAAATAAAGTGAATTTTATTGTCTTAATACCGGTTTTGTGAACATAAAGATAATAAAATGTTCTCCTGTCATGCTTTTTACACAGTGCCTCAATAATTTTCGTACAAAGTTCGTTTCCTTTAGTTTTCCCATTTTTCCTCTTTCAAAAGCTAAGGATCTTAAAATTAAGAATTTTAACCTTAAAAGGGCTTATTTATAACTTTCCAAGTTTACCTTGCATCAGATTGATTACATCAGATTGTATCCAGAAATAGCCTCTTCTATATAACAGGTTTCACGAGTTCTATGTTGTTATAGATAAGCCTTTAATATCAAATCTTACCTTAACGAGCATCTGTGTCATCAGTGATTGCTATTCGCCTTTTATGGTGACATCGATTTCTACTGTTCTCACGCTTTCTTACTTAACATAGAATGAAGCTTAACAGCTAGCTAGCTTGCAGCTTATGTTGTTATTTTCTTATTCATAGACAAGCTTAATATTACTTATTGCTATAATAGTTAGTCGTGCTTGCTTGATAGTAAAGGGCTCGCCCCTTTATTACATGGGACTTCAACACAGGAAAATTGAAGGGAGTATTCTACCCATCAAATATAATAAACAACTTTTACTATGGAAACGAACAGATTTGCAAAAAAAATCGACCTTCCCATATAAAGGTACATACCCGATTGGACCATTTTGTGTAATGTGGTTCTTTTTGCGAATTCGATTGGTTGCATAGTAAATTCGTTTATATTCGATGAGTAGAACACACCCTTAAATTTTGTCGATTGGTTTCAAAGGCACCTTAAATACACCTCTTCAGGTAAAACAGGCGTGGTGCTATGTGTGTTAAGTGTGTTTCCAAGACATGATAAGTTTTGCGGAAACTTCAAATGCCATGGGAGTCCCACTCCTCTAGAACTCCTCTCACTAGAGCCATGCGTGTGGTGAACGAGATTCACGAGAAGGTCGATGTATTGTGGTGCATTTGAATTCGCAAAAGTATAAAGTATAAGTATATATATACTCGTATATTATATTATTTAGATGTAGGCAGGGTTGATAAAAATCATGATTTTTATAAAAAAAACAACATAATCGGATTTATTTGATTTAAATCGGATTAATTGGATTTAAATCGGATTTTTTTTATTCGTTCTGACACACATGTTCCTAAATGTTTTTTCATTCTCGCTACTAAGCCCATTAATTCCTTCGTTTACACACCGCTTTGTTAAACTTGCCGCAAGTGGAATTTTTTTATCGAAATAAACTCATTCAGCATCTTTTTTCCTTCCAGACATCTTGTTGTATGCACTTTCATTAATCAATCACGAATGCCCGCGCCAAAGACTAAACGGACGGATTCAGTCACGAGTTTAAATTTCGGAGAACCTCCGAACGGTGTAGTTAAACAGCATTGGACACGTGTGTGTGCGCCGTAGTTTATGTCGGGGGAAGTCCCTTGACACATTTTGGTTGAATTGGTCGAAGTAAAAAAAAATTGATTTAAATCATCGATTTTTATAAAAAAAATCACTTGATTTTAATCGCGATTTAAATCACTGATTTTAATCAAGTGATTTAAATCATATCAACCCTGGATTTAGGATGTGTATGTAATTTTATAGGATTAAGGATTTAGCATGTAAGGCCACTCTATCGCATTGGATCGCAGATCTGTAATGGTAGTTGCAGGTAAGATTTGCGTAAATATATAAATAATAAATAAATGATGGGACAAAGGCAGGAAGAAGAAAAGTTTTTGCCATAATTATGTGTCTGTCTGTCTGTAAAATAAAAAGTGACTCCTAATAACATCAGCTATCTGCCACTGAAAGTCCCGTCTAAATCGGTCCGTTGAGGAGGAACAAACAGACAGACGGTAGCAGAGCAGTGTTTTTTTGTAATAAGTACAGTATATACTTTCATATGCATTTAGTTATAACCTGTTATTTTGACATTACAAATAAATACTACAATTTTATTTATTTGTATAGATCAATTTTATTTTGCTTTGAAGTAGTTTCTTCAAAGTATCAAAACCGTTCGATCCAACTATTTACTACACGTTACTGTACATATCATTGTTCCAGGCTTGGAAACTTTGATTAATTACCATCGTATACGACACAGAGTGTGTGGCGCACAAAACATAGGTTTTGTTTGTATAACTTTGTCACAATGACAATTGTATACTAATATGCCTTTTGATTTTCGGCTTGGGAACATATGCAAACATACACAACAGTTTGAGAATCAAATTATTTTGCCTCGGTACATATAAGGTAGTTACAGCTGGTCAAAGATAATTTTGTTTATTAAACTCTGTTCATTTTAAGGACCACACTCTGGAGGGTAAGTTTATATACAGGGTGGAATTCATGAACTTCACCTCTACCTATCACCTCACGGAAGAATTGACAAAATTACAGATAAACAATCACGATCTGTTATTTTGTCTATTCTTCTGTCGAGCAAACCCGTTTCTACGGTGGTCACGCTACGGGATCATAAGGATCAAATTTGTTAGAGAGAGATTTGATGCTTATGATTGACCTTATCCCGTTCATTCCTGACCATTTCTGAGTATGGGAAGCGAATTTTCGCAAATCTTTGAATGCAGATGTTTCCTTTGAGTAAAATTTGCTATCACCGATATTTTGTACTTTCCCTTCAGGTGAGGTTGAAAAATCTGCCTGTATAGTTCCCAAAATATGGCTGACGATCGCTAAGTATTACTATTTTAGCTGACCAATTTTAGAAGCTCTCTGCTTAATAAACACTGCGACAAAATATTGAAAGCAATAGTTGCCTTAATCTCTTGAATGCCATAATTTAATTAAAGACACAAAAAAATATCTCCGATCCGAAGAGTTATCAATCAATCAATCTGCCTAGCCTTTACCCTATGTTGGGGTCGGCTTCCAGTCTAACCATATGCAGCTGAATACCAGTATTTTACATGGAGCGACTGCCTACCTGATCTCCACAATCCAGTAACTGGGAAATACGATACCCCTTGGTAAGACTGGTTGTCAGATTTTCGGGCTTCTGACGTAACGGCTGTCAAAGTTCTAGGAATGGCAGCCGGGACCAACGGCTTAACGTGCTTTCCGAGGCACGGAGGAGTCTCGGTACTTTAAGATGGTCACCCATCCAGGCTCCAACCCTGGTAAGCGTAGCTTGACCTGATGGATTGATCGGTACAGCCGCATTACTTAGCCACGAGCTCCTCATACGAAGAGTTATCAATATGGCTGGCAAACAGATTGATAATTTCCATTGAAGATGTTATCAGAGAATGGTGTTACTTTACTGCCCCTTTAACCTCTTGGGTTCATTCTTCGGTTACCCATATCAACCGTTGCAGAACAAAAAGCTTATTCAGGAAACTAATCATAATTAGAATACTTTTCAACTGTCGAGTAAAGCAGTGATAGCCTAGTGGTGTGACCTTTGAACCCGAGGCACGCACCTCTGACGTTTCGGATTCATGTGCGTGTTGTATAATTATCACTTGCTTCAAAAAAGGTGAAGGAAAACATCGCGAGGAATGAAACATGCCTGAGAGATATTTCTCGACGGCATGTGAAGCCAAGTTACAGGCCCATGGGTGGCTTTAAAACTCTGACACCAGGTTACTCACTAACCACACGAAAAGAAGAAGAACTGTCGAGCCAAGGTGCATCAAACGTATTTTTGTATTATTCAAAGACGTCATACATTTTGCCCCCATATTGTTTTAGTTTTGCATAATCAGCCTACTAATAAATCCCACTCCCACTCCCACCAATCCTACTGCTGGTACGCAGGTTCCCCTGTGACTAGAAGTGGCATTGTTAAACAAATAAGGGTACCTATTTTAAATGGTCCTAGATATACGCTAAAAGAACTCTTTATGTATCAATATTGTAGATCTTAAACTTTTTTTTTTTTTTTTCTTAAATTTCGTCTTTCCGCTACTTTATATTAGTGTGTTTATTCTATAATGAGCGTCGTTTGTGTCGGATAAATATTGTTTCTTTCTTTCTTTATTGACTGTTCATTCATTCATTTCAGCCGAAAGACGTCCTCTGCTGGACATAGGTCTCCCCCAAGCACCAGCACTTCGACCGGTTCTGTGATTCCCGCATCTTATTGACTTTTATGTCTCTATAATTCCAGGTCTGCTCAGAAAGCAGTGCCAGCGAATCGTCCCTAGAATCCTCAAGCGGCTACGGCAGTCAAGGTGCCTTCGCAGCCGAAGACCATGCTCTGCAGCATCAGGTCCAACACGCGGATGGTGAGCGAATGTCAATCTTATGTGTGTAGCGTAGAGCTGTGTTTCGCGTAGTAATGTGTTGTGTTACTTGTGTGATAATGGAATGTATCATGACTACATACAACACGAGAGAAATTACGGTAAAGTAATATGATACACTTGTACAAGTTGCTCAAAACTCTGTTATGAAACTTAAAATGAAAAGAAGAAAAGAAAAAATATAGTTTCTCTAAAATATTGTATTTGGAGTAAGCTCTAAATAAAAAGTTTTATTGCAATGACAGGCAATGTATTCTACAGCGTTTTGTTCCCAAATCCAGAAAATAACTTCGTGCTTAAAATCGGTTTAAAAGCCTAAAATACTATTTTAACTCTTGACACCTATTGTCATGGTGCAGTCCATTACTCAACGATTTTATTGTTTTTTCAATTTTGATACTTATAATTTAGCAGTGTGCTGTGTGAAATTTGTCTATGCCTTGAGTAGATCATTGTCTTTGCCTTAATAAATTTTTATAATTGTTAAAATCCCAAACACCTATTTGTTTTGACATTTAAAGTACCTACTCACAACACTTTTTTTTTGACATTATTTTTGTACCACGTTTTATGTTGTAATACCGCTTCGCATGCTACTAGTCGAATCCGAGATCGTAACTCTTCGGCGTGACAGCGAAGCTTCAGTCGCGGCCGCTCGGGAGAGCTTCTCTATCTCGCTCGGGTCGCTGGAAGAGGCCGTGAGGTCTTTGGACGAGGCCAGCGAGACGCCGGCGTTCGCGACCATCGGGAAGAAGCCTGCCGTGCCAAAACGTAGACCTGTGTCTATGACTGGTAAGGACATAAGAAGCAAATAGGTGGTGGCCGAAAAGTAGGGACAGCTTTTTTCAAAACATCATTGCAGGAAAGCCAGTACCAATCTAACAGTAACAGTCTAGAAGGTGTTTAAAACCTTCTAGAATATTCAAAGAAAACGTTCTGAGGTAAGAAAACAAATGTTGCGCAACAATGTTGCTGCAACATGTTAGAACAATGTTATAACAACATCTCAAGACTTGTGGGTATGACCGGTAAGGATAACAGTGGCGTGGTGGTAATCAAGTGTTGCAACGTCTTTAGCAATATAATGAGAAGTAGGGTTTGATGTACTTACATATGCTCTGCCAAAACCAGAGGTCAGAATTGAAATGCTAAGGAGAAAAATATCGGAATATAAAGTACCTTATCCTAAAAGTTGGCAACGTCGCAAGTAGCTGTAAAATATTTACCTGTTTTGATTGATTTGGCAATATTACTGTATGGAAATAAGAAATTTGGCTAACTAGTGAACTAGAATATTGATTATGAAATGCAATAATGAATATCGTAGTACTGAATATTTCGTTTTAGATGTAAAAAAAGTATTTGGAAACTTTCCAAATGCCTTTTTTCAATATCAAATTCAGTGTTATAATTGCAATTCATAATTAATATTCTAGTTCGCTAGTTAGCCACATTTCATATTTCTATACAATAATATTGCAAAATGAATCAAAACAGCGAAATATTTGATATCTATTTGCGACGTTATCCACTTTCAGAATAAATGCTAAGAGCGTTTACTTGGTGTAAAAAAATCTTATTCCTTCATCTTCAGCAAGTTCGAGTAAGTTTCCGAATGAAAACGTCTTTTATGTATGACAAACATTCATCATACAAATTATTTGGTTACCACCATTCTGTAACTTTGTAGTTAAATTAACAGAATGTCCGGCAACAATAACAAGGAAATCAGTTCATATTACTCTGAAGTTTAATGTGCATGAGTTATGTTATTATTGTTTTGTTAAGCTGGATTTTATTATGATTTACAGTTTTTTTTTTAATACGATTATCATACCAAATAAATATGTGTGTACTTGTACTTTAGCACATGGCCATGTGCTAAAGTTACTGATACATCAGAAGAATGATTCAATCTGGAAATGAAAAGCTGCCTATAAATTTAAAATAACACTAGCATGTACTTTAAAGAATTAACGGAGCAATTTATCTGTCACCTAATTGCGGAACACAGGATCAATCATAATCTGAATCATTTTGAAAGGATATTGCTAACCCATTGCTTTATATGTTAGATTTTTTTTTCTGCTCAACAACGTTAATAACGCAATTGAATTGTCTAAATGAAACAGATTGTGATTGATCGTGTGTGACGCAAAAAGGGTTCTAGTTCTTGTCAAACTCGTGCTATAAAATCCGAATACCGGTCAACCTTAAAGTTTTGACAAATGGTATTATTTTCCATTACAAACGGTTCTATAACCAAGCCATTGTATTTTCACCGAAAAAATTGTGAGCAATCTTTCTAATTTAAAATTTTCTTTCGTAAACCCATCTTAACCTCATTCCTGTCCCTCCAGCGAGCGTGTGGTCCCGTCGCGGCTCGTCCAGCTCGCTGGGCAAGCCGCCGCCGCCGGTGCGACGCTCGTCGTCCATATCGAGGCCGCAGCGACCGCCCTATGTGCAAGTAAGTTACCATTTTGGTATTAAGAGCGTTCATTCTAAAAGTTGGTAACATCGCAAACAGCTGTCTAAAATTTACCTGTTTTGATAAATTTGGCGATATTACTGTATGGAAATATCGCTAACTAGGGAACTAGAATATTAATAATGAATTGCAATTATAACACTGAATTGATGTTGTAACCTTATAAGTGTAAATAAGGCATTTGGAAAATTTCCAAATACTTTTTTTACATCTAAAACTAAATATTCGGTCTTACGATATTAATTATTGCATTTCATAATGAATATTTAAGTTCACTAGTGAGCCATAATTCATAATATTTCCATACAGTAATATTGCCAAATTAATCAAAGCAGCGAATTATTTGTCATCTATTTGCGACGTTGCCCACTTTCAGAATAAACACTCTTAAGGCGAAAGCGTCAAGGTAGCCCGCGAAATTAAGATTTTCTTACGTTTTTTTGCAATTTGCAGGTCAGTATCATGTTGTATGTTGATCTAAATATGATTCGCGGCCGTATCAAATGTTTATTTCAGCAGTGGGAACACTATAGGTTGATTAATATGTCCTCCTAGCCCATTGCTTAAAAGGCGCTGATGCTTACTTTACGCCATCGCAATTTACTGCAAGGTAGTTAGTACCCTTGTGATAATCAACAAACTAAGTAATACAATTCCTTCCACAGAACCCACAAAACCCTCAGATGTGTTCTACCGACGCGGACAACCTGCCGCCCCCGCCGGCCTTCCTGCTGCAGCCCGACGGCGACGCCGCGGGTGATTATGACTGTATTGAACTTTATGCACTATTATTATTATTTAGTTTACTATACAATATACAGGGTTCAGGGGTATTACCCGTCCGATAAGGACCAGGCCCGGGTCGACGGCGCGTTGTGTTCCACGCGCGCCTCAAAGGGATGGCAGCACAACGGCAGTCCTAGCGGACCGGTGCCCGGCAGGCACCGGTCCGCTAGGACCGATGCCTGCCGGGGTCGCGGGAAAGTCCGAAAGGGATACCGTGGCCCCTGGCAACGTACAGGCAACTGAAGGAACACGGGTGGGTTTTAGTCAGTAAGAGTCTGACACCGCCTGACACAGCCGATCCCGCTCCACCCAGAGCCGGAGAAGTTATTTGATAATTTCCCACCCCAAGAAAAAAAAAAATGGTATTACCAAGTTGCTGGGTTGTGGGGTTGTTGAGGTCAGATAGATTGTCGCTCCATGTAAAATACTGGTATTCAACTGCATCCGATTAGACTGGAAGCCGACCCTAACATAGTTGGGAAGATTGAGAAAAGGCTGGATGATATAGGGTGTTAGGTTATACGACATTCTTTGAGGGAATGTAGTACCTCTAAAAATCATCAATTTTACTACGGGCTTGATTTTTACTGGAATTGCGAAGAATAATATTCTGCTGCATTGATGTTAACTCGACATTTAGTAAGGAACCGTTTTTTTTTTCTTTTTCATATTTCATAAATATTATTTGGTCCCATAGTAAAAGTTATTCATGAGTACTACACTCACTTAAAGTATGTCCCTCGTTTATCCTAACAGCCTGTAGAAAAATACGCCAGCTAAATTAATTATATGTATTTTGTGGCAGTAAAATAGTCAGGGATGAAAATATTGATTAACTTTTTGTAACTTATTTAAATGTGTAGCTGAATTGGATTATTCCGATTATCTACCCTAAGGTGGATACTACGAAACGTATGTCCGAGAATCCACCAACGGAGGGGAGGGTGGAGATCGGAATTAGTATATTATTTTACTTTCAAATCCTTATCTCCAATGGATATTATTTCCACTTAAACAAACATCAAATTCATGCAAGTATAAATAAAGTTGATTTTAGACTGACTGACTGACTGTTGAAAAAGTCATAAAAAATATGAAGTAGTAGCGCAAACTGAACCTTAGCTATAGGTATTACAGTTGTTTTTCCTAAAACTCGTGTTTGTTTACATATTTGGCAAATAAATTTGGCAGATTAGTAGATATTAGTGTATCTATAAAAATACATACATACTTCTTCATTGAAGCTGAAAGCTATCATTAAATGGGATAATCACTGTACTTGAGGTATTATAGTCGGAAGAACAATCAAAAGTGATTTCCGATTATCCACCCCGTCCGGGATGGAGAGACGAACACGAATTCTGAGTATCCACCCTAGGGTGGATGTTTTAGTGTGGACAAGCGGAATAACCGTCTGAATTGAAACGGTTCTGGGGCGCATATTTAATTATTTAATTATAGTACTTTAGCTATTTTACAGCAACAAATACTTAAGAATATGAGTTACATAATTCACGTTCACGGTACAAAATATCGAAACGCTAAGTTTGCACTGAAGCAGATTTTAATTGCGTGCACTGCGTAAACGCTTAAACACACCAATGCAATACACAAGCTGGCTTAACGCACTTCAATTTAGACATCGCTAAAATTAGCAATTGATAAGAGATGTCGACAATGGTGGGTGATAAAAAGTGATAATGTCTCCAGTGTTATTATGTTTCCTAATTTAGCGATTGGTTTTTGTTCTACACAAGATTCGTAGGTTCGATTCCTCGACAAGTTTAAACAGACTCAATATTTTAAAATAGCCTTGAGATATTCTAATTATGTGAGTTTAAATGGAATCATTACTCTGGAAGAATTCTTTAAGGCTCCGTGCACGAAAAAACCCCTTTTCCGTCAGTAACTTATCTAATTGTAAGAAAGCTTGAAATTATTGAAACATTAAGTCTGTGTAAGAATAAAAGTACAGTTTTCGTGGTACTAAACCATCCTTGTCGGTCACAGCACCTGTTAATAGTTGCATTAATTTTGCGCTCTAGAAAATGTGGTTTATTTCGCCTTTGATTTACATAATGAAGATATTTTATATTCCTAAATTCAATTTTTATTTTATTTCAACGATAGCTGAAGAATAATGTGTGATTTTTAAATTTCTTGGTATGGTTTGCTAAATAATTGGAAAAAATACACTTCTGACAGGGTTTAAATATTTTTTATTTTTTCTACATAATTTTTCTTCTAGATTTTGTATCGAAGTTGAAAAAAGTGTTTCAGCTACATTCAAATAAACCTTATAATGATTGATGTTAAATGTTCAAAATCAAAAGTAGTTTCTTGTACTTACTTTTTTCCTTTTCTCACAACTAATGAACAAAATTTATCAAAATCAGTCGATTTCGTACACGGCCTCTTAAACTGGGTTTAAAAAAAAACTTTCTACCAAGTGAACTATTTGCCAGTCTAAGGGCTAATTTCACCAATGAAACTGAACGCGATCAGCATAAAAACGACGTTTAAGAGCTGCCAGTGTCATTATTTTCTTTGGAATATTGACACTGACAGCTCTTGAACTCGGATTAGATGTGCTGATTGCGTTCAGTTTCATTGGTGAATTTCGCACTAAGACAGTCAGTCTAAGACAGTTAAACAAACTAACCAACTCCTCTTTTCCAGCTCATATCAACGTAGCGGAAACAGTAAAACAACTAACGGAACTAAAACACATGCCCGCATCGCCCGGAATCGTTCGCCGTAATCTCCAACAACTGACCACGACCAACAACACCAACAACGCGAACCCACAACAACAACAACAACAACAACAGTCCCCAACAACACCGTCTCTTAGCACGTTTCAACAAGCGAAGAGTAACTTCTCTTCGTCAACTAGTTTGAATAGTACGGGGAATTTGAACCCGATATATGGGCAAACTGGGCATAGGATAATGGCATATGTGGAGAATTCTATGTATGTGAGGAAGAATAGCTTGAACAGCTCCAATTCGGATTTGATTAATGCTGGTGAGTACTGTTTTTTTACATAGAAGGAGAAAGAGGAGATCGTGGCTAAATAATAACAGCCGCACGGGTCGATCCATCAGGTTACGCTACGCTTGCCGGGGTTGGTCCGTGGATGGGTAACCATCTTTACATACCGTGCCTCGGAAAGTACGATAAGCCGTTGTTCCCGGCTGTCTTTCGTGGATCTTTGACAGTCGTTACGGGTCGTCAGAAGCCCGAAAGTCTGACAACCAGTCTTACCAAGGGGTATCGTGTTACCTAGTTACTGGGTTGTGGAGGTCAGATAAGCAGTCGCTCCATGTAAAATACTGGTATTCAGCTGCAGCCGGTTAGACTGGAAGCCGACCCCAACAAAATTGTCTCAACATGCTAAAATCATTGTGTATTTTCACTGTCTGCAGTTTCCACGATTCATTCAAGTCGGTTTGGTATTACACAAATGCCTCTACTTAATGCTAAAGGTCCATAAAACTACCTTTCTTTATTACATAAATATAAATATGTTGTATTGTATCCTCGCAGCTATATACGCTGAAGGTCGCGGCTCGCCCCACGGCTCGTCTCCCTCCACGCCGATCTACGGAGAAAACAACTCGTTCTCGAGCTTCGGACCGAGAATGTCTAACGAGTCACATTACGGACAGACTGGTGAGATTTGTATGTCAAGTAAAGAAACTCGATTGAAATCTGCGATCAACAATAGCACTAAAGTCTCCGTCACGAGAAGCTATAAATTTTGTAAACAAAGATCTTCTACTAAGTTACGTAGCGAAACAAATAATCCCAAATTCAAGCAACTCAAAGTAACATACGTGTAATACGAAACTAACGAGCAATTTCACTTGGTCGGGTTATATTTGAGCGATATAAAGCGCTGCCGTCTAATGTTTTGTGGTACTGAACGCGTCTGAGTTCCAGTTCCTTAAAACATGAGACGACAGCGCTTTCTATCCAGCCATATATTATAACCAGCAAGTGATGATTTTTTGTATGTATAATACGTACCAAAAGTATCTGATGAAATGTATTAAGAAGGTTACAGCTTTATTTCTCACCACTTTTTCCAACAATCATTGTTGCAATAACATTAATAAATTGAAATAGAAAAAGCATTTTCAAATGAAAAACATCTTTACGGTGTTTTAAAATTATAATTTCGGGTGTAAGTATTCAAATAAACAAATCAGAGCACTCAATTTGTATATGGCACCCACAGGTACGTTCTCTGATCCATTTGTTTACATTTGTATCAGATACTTTTGGAACAGACCATAGGTATAACCCAGGAATATATTACAGGGTTCAAAATGCAGCAAGACAAGAAATACAGCCACAACACGATCTACGCACAGCCGTCGGAAATAATAGCCGGCTTCAACAACATGTCGCGACACGACACACTCAGTCCTCTAGCGATGAGGAAGAACATCGCAGCCAGGTCGCACAGCGCTGACAGACATCATCTAGAACGTGAGTCCATTTTTATTTAGTCCTCATAAAACTTAACCTGGTAGTTGACCACGAGCTCGTCGCTAATTCACTGTAACAAAAATCCAAGGTCAAAACCCCCAGGCGCTCCTGTATTATAGTGGGTTGAATTAAATTAGCAGAAAATCAGTATTATTTTCGTTTTATCGTGTTTAGATACCGATACACATCGGTGAAGTTTATCAAGAAAAAAATTATGTATTTTTAAAGATATTTCAAGTAACAACGCAACACGACCTGCAGTCGTTGACCACACAAGGAAAATCAACAAATCACTTTATTTTTATCATGTTTAGATATCGATACCCATCATGTCTGTGGAGTTTCGCTAGCTTATTTAATTTGACCCTGTATACTATAAAGCTCAAACCAAATAAAAAACCAAGAGAGCGCTGCGAACAATAAAGTGAAGCATGCCAAAACTTCACCTTCGCTGTGTGCTTAAACGCTCTCACGCACACATTTACAACCATTTACAAACAAACTACAATCAAACTACACCTCACTAAGTGCACATGTTTACGAAACTGGCCTTACGTCACTGTAGTCAGCGCTATGTCTTAGCGCAGATGGATTGTTGAATTCGCTGTTTTATATAACCTGCTGATTTATAAAACAGCTCCGTCATGTAAAACAGCTGAACAATCTTCAGCTGGATTGTCATTTCGTTACGTTACAAAACTTCTACCCACGTTTAGACGTAATGCAGAATGGCTTATTTGCAGTCAGAATTAGCGTTTGGTGTGGTTTCTAATTCCGAATCCGTGGCTGTAACTGAAGTAGGGCACACTGACCAATTGGGTTTGGTCTTAACCAAACCCAATTGGTCAGGGTGCCTTACTTCCTCTCTGGAGGAGGCTCCCTAAATTGTATGTTAATTTGAGTTAATATTCTGAAACAGTCACGCATACAATCAAATTGGTACTTTAGTATTTGATGTATTGGATCTTTTTCTTTCCATGTACAAGACAGTTATGTAATTGTAACATTGTCGCTCGATTCATTTTTTATTCGAAAATCATGTCTTTTTTTAAAGATTTAAATAAAATCAAGATTACTCGGCTTTTATGTCTAAAATAACAGTAAGAAAATATAGTTTATTATCCAGTCACAAGATATTTTTTTTAGTTATGAACGAAATAAGAATTGATAGTTACGCTATTTAGTTCCGTGCTCGAAAACGATCAAAGAGCGCACGCGATATTCAACTTTATTACTGATGTGTAAGCGTTTAGCACATAGTGGAGTGGCGGGGTGCATGAGGGCAGAGCTTGCGTGGAAATTGACTTTAGAGTGCCTGGTCTTAAACAGCGGATTGGACAATCTATCTGCGACAAATACACGCCTTCATAGTCCCCATGTCAGTCCCCCTGTGTGACCCCCCGCATGCTCCAGAAGGCGGGCTCATCGCGCAGCTGAGCGCCAAGCTGGCGCCTTCATAGTCCCCATGTCAGTCCCCCTGTGTGACCCCCCGCATGCTCCAGAAGGCGGGCTCATCGCGCAGCTGAGCGCCAAGCTGGCGCCTTCATAGTCCCCATGTCAGTCCCCCTGTGTGACCCCCCGCATGCTCCAGAAGGCGGGCTCATCGCGCAGCTGAGCGCCAAGCTGGCGCCTTCATAGTCCCCATGTCAGTCCCCCTGTGTGACCCCCCGCATGCTCCAGAAGGCGGGCTCATCGCGCAGCTGAGCGCCAAGCTGGCGCCTTCATAGTCCCCATGTCAGTCCCCCTGTGTGACCCCCCGCATGCTCCAGAAGGCGGGCTCATCGCGCAGCTGAGCGCCAAGCTGGCGCCTTCATAGTCCCCATGTCAGTCCCCCTGTGTGACCCCCCGCATGCTCCAGAAGGCGGGCTCATCGCGCAGCTGAGCGCCAAGCTGGCGCCTTCATAGTCCCCATGTCAGTCCCCCTGTGTGACCCCCCGCATGCTCCAGAAGGCGGGCTCATCGCGCAGCTGAGCGCCAAGCTGGCGCCTTCATAGTCCCCATGTCAGTCCCCCTGTGTGACCCCCCGCATGCTCCAGAAGGCGGGCTCATCGCGCAGCTGAGCGCCAAGCTGGCGCCTTCATAGTCCCCATGTCAGTCCCCCTGTGTGACCCCCCGCATGCTCCAGAAGGCGGGCTCATCGCGCAGCTGAGCGCCAAGCTGGCGCCTTCATAGTCCCCATGTCAGTCCCCCTGTGTGACCCCCCGCATGCTCCAGAAGGCGGGCTCATCGCGCAGCTGAGCGCCAAGCTGGCGCCTTCATAGTCCCCATGTCAGTCCCCCTGTGTGACCCCCCGCATGCTCCAGAAGGCGGGCTCATCGCGCAGCTGAGCGCCAAGCTGGCGCCTTCATAGTCCCCATGTCAGTCCCCCTGTGTGACCCCCCGCATGCTCCAGAAGGCGGGCTCATCGCGCAGCTGAGCGCCAAGCTGGCGCCTTCATAGTCCCCATGTCAGTCCCCCTGTGTGACCCCCCGCATGCTCCAGAAGGCGGGCTCATCGCGCAGCTGAGCGCCAAGCTGGCGCCGCAGCTGTCGCCGCGCACCCCGCGCCGCGCCATCTCTACCATCGCACCCGCCGACCCGCCTGCTAAGGGGAAAGGTATTATCGATCACTCTATTATTACTTCCTAAAAGGAGTAGGTTCTATGTTCGTAGCGTATTATGTAATTTTTTTTTATGTTTTTCCACCGATTTATATAAAAGGTAAATATAAAAGGTATGCTCTCGAGGAGGTCCCCTATAAATTTTATTAACTTTGCTTGGATAGTTTTTGAGTTAGCTTCATTATTACGTATTTTCCCCACTTTGTCTATACAGGAAAAGTTTTTATCCACGGCGCAAATTTTGACAAATTAAACTTAAACGAGTTTTATTGAACATACTTTTTTTATTTTGATACGTCATAGTACAAAAAAAAAAGTTATCGTTAACGAAAGATGTTTACTTTAAAAGTGGTTGTATGGCTACCCGGCGGCGCGCAGCGAAGCGGAACGCGCGAAAGTACCTACCTATCAGCTGTGCGCTCGCTCGATTCGCCGGCGTAGGTATTTACGTGGGTTACAATACTTACAATGTATTGATCGCTAATTTTATCAGATTCGAACTAGACTTTTTTATGTTTAGGCCGTGACCTGAAGTTATTTGAACAGTAATTCCAATTTTTCCTTCATACTTTAATGGGCTTAGGACCATCAAAATACAGAAAATAAAGCATTATTATCAATTCAATTTACATTACTTAATACCTTATGCCGCTAAAATGGTCTTTTCCTTTCACGGGGTTAAGGATTCCATGGGCTCGCATTCGAGGTGAGCTGCTCGCAAACTTTCACCACTCAGTACATACACTCGGACCATCTTATAAAACTCGCGGTTAGTGAAGTCTGACATCGTGACCGGTAGGTCTGTACAAGTACGACACACGTGCAGCGCGGGAAAGCGATTAGACGCGACGTCACACGACAGCGCGTGCGATGAGCGAACTGTCGGTCAGGGTCACAGCGCCCGGCGCGCGGGCGGGAGGGGAGGTTTCACCCCCGTGCAACACCGCCGCTTGGGCCGACCGCCGCGCGCGCCCATTGATATTATTACGAATAGATTGTGTCCATATTTTGCTGATTTAAAGTAGGATAAAAAAAAAAAAAATGAATAAATAATGGAAATGTGTTCTATTACTGATTTTGAACCACCAAAAAAAATTTGCGCACTGGTTAAAAACTTATCCTGTATGGATGATATGATAAGTTCCTGTCATTGTTATTTACATAGCAGGTAGTGGTATTCGAATTTTTGTGGGGTAGGTACCAGAACTAAAATGTGATATTAAGGACGCGTTTGCAAAATTGATAGGTATAGAATCGAACTACTACGTCGACACGGGTCACACACACAAGTGTACGCTCGGTTAGCTGCGGGAATAGTAGCGAAGTGAACTAATTTTGATACTTTGGAAAATTGATTTTTTTTCTAATGTCTTTATGTTACTTGGTACCTACAAAAAACATTTTAGTACTGTTCTTTATATTTTTACTAACCTCCGGACTTGATGCAGTGACCTGAAGGTGTACTTCGGTGACTGCTACTGGAACTCCTCGATGAGTAGAACTAGGTGTGCCGAGTTTGGGCTCGTTTTGTTAGTTATGATGAGACCTTACCTCCGGACTAGATGGAGTGACCTGAAGGTGTACAACAAAACGAGCCCAAACTCGGCACACCTAGTTCTACTCGTCGAGGAGTTCCAGTAGCATTCACCGAAGTACACCTTCAGATCATTCCATCTAGTCCGAAGGTAAGGTTTCATCATAAGTAACAAAACGAGCCCAGATTCGGCACACCTAGTTCTACTTGTCGAGGAGTTCTAGTAGCAGTCACCGAAGTACACCTTCAGGTCACTCCATCTAGTCCGGAGGTAAGATCTCATCATAACTAAAAACAACGAGCCCAAACTCGGCACAGCTAGTTCTACTCGTCGAGGAGTTCCAGTAGCAGTCACCGCAGTACACCTTCAGATAATTCCATCTAGTCCGGAGGTAAGGTCTCATCATAACTAACAAAACGAGCTCAAACTCGGCACACCTAGTTCTACTCGTCGAGGAGTTCCAGTAGCATTCACCGAAGTACACCTTCAGATCATTCCATCTAGTCCGGAGGTAAGGTTTCATCAGAACTAACAAACGAGCCCAGATTCGGCACACCTAGTTCTACTTGTCGAGGAGTTCTAGTAGCAGTCACCGAAGTACACCTTCAGGTCACTCCATCTAGTCCGGAGGTAAGATCTCATCATAACTAACAAAATGAGCCCAAACTCGGCAAACCTAGTTTTACTCGTCGAGGAGTTCCAGTAGCAGTCACCGAAGTACACCTTCAGGTCACTCCATCAAGTCCGGAGGTAAGGTCTCATCATAACTAACAAAACGAGCTCAAACTCGGCACACCTAGTTCTACTCGTCGAGGAGTTCCAGTAGCAGTCACCGAAGTACACCTTCAGGTCACTCCATCAAGTCCGGAGATAAGATCTCATCATAACTAACAAAGCAAGCCCAAACTCGGCACACCTAGTTCTACTCGTCGAGGAGTTCCAGTAGCAGTCACCGAAGTACACCTTCAGGTCACTCCATCAAGTCTGGAGGTAAGGTCTCATCATAACTAACAAAACGAGCTCAAACTCGGCACACCTAGTTCTACTCGTCGAGGAGTTCCAGTAGCAGTCACCGAAGTACACCTTCAGGTCACTCCATCAAGTCCGGAGATAAGATCTCATCATAACTAACAAAGCAAGCCCAAACTCGGCACACCTAGTTCTACTCGTCGAGGAGTTCCAGTAGCAGTCACCGAAGTACACCTTCAGGTCACTCCATCAAGTCTGGAGGTAAGGTCTCATCATAACTAACAAAACGAGCCCAGACTCGGTACACCTAGTTCTACTCGTCGAGATGTTCCAGTAGCAGTCACCGAAGTACACAGGTCACTCCATCAAGTCCCAGTCGAATAGGCATTTATAAACCGTACTTACTTTTACCGAAATAAAATAATTATTATTATAAAAATCTGTGAATGCAAAATTATCTTACCATAGCAAATATCAAATTTGGTTTATCGAATATTTTGTATTTGTACAACGATCTTTTTCAACACGAGCCGCTGCAAAAAGGCAACACAGGGTCCACCACCGACAGCGGCCAAGCGCGGACTGAGGTTTCTTTCGAAATATTTGTGAAATAAATCAAAACAGACCAAAAATAAAATAACCCTTAATACAATCGATTACGATTCATCCGTAATAGCAAAATATGTGAAAAAGTTAGTTTCGTTTTTTTTTTTTTTTTTGCGGCTATTTGTGACATTTTGAAACATTTTTTTCCTAAGGTTTAAAATTGAACATGTCTGCCTACTAATAGTATTTTTAGAAATCTTAAAATATATTGATAATAGAACAAAAAATGTACCTAAACTCAACCCGATAACGTTAATTTTGTGGAAAATGGCAACGGAAGATCGTTTTTACAATATAAAAAACTATAATTTTGAACAAAAAAGTTCCTATCATTTGAAGATGAAGAACCAATCTATATGTGGTAGTCATTAGTTATATTTGGTTCGGTTTAGTTTTGTCACAAAATCTACCGAAAAACAGCATAATTTTGTCCGATTTGCAAACGCGCCCTTAAGTATGATATAAATCGTCATAAAGCCGAAAGACGCCTACTGCCGGACATAGGCCTCCCCAAACGTCACCCATCATTTTCAAACCATATCCACTGGTGCTTCTCGCATCCAACCGATTCCCGCAACCGACAATAAGTAAAATAGTATTTTTTTAATAATTCTTAGGCATTATTAATTTATTATTATTTCCCACTGCCTCTGACTCTACTTCGGACTGCCTTGTTAATCTAATGGTCGCAAGAGCTACTGCTGAGCATGAGGGCCCTGATTCGATTCTCGGGTCGGGCAAAGTGTTATTGGGTTTTCCAACTGGAATTTCTCAGTAGCAGCCCAGAGTCTGTGCCTGATTGATGGCGATAGGCTCGCCCCCTATTACATGGGACTTAAACATAACTGGCGAAATGTCTGTGTACTATAGGTACAGCTCTGACTCACCCTTCGGGGAAATACAGGTTTGATGTTATGTTATTTTCAACTCAGGAACCATCCCAGTGCAGCCCGCGTTCCTAGACAAGCTGTCGGCGACGATACAGCAACAGCGTCGCCAGTTGGAGACCACGCGCGCTAAGAGTGTGCGGGACATGATCAACCAACATGCGCAGGTAATGTAACAAATTCAAAACTTTATCGCGTGTCACATGTGTTTACAAGACCCCTCCGTGCCTCGGAAAGCACGTTAAGCCGTTGTTCCCGGCTGTCATTTGTACATCTTTGACAGTCGTTACGGGTAGTTAGAAGCCCAAAAGTCTGACAACCAGTTTTACCAAGGGGGATCGTGTTACCTAGTAACTAGGTTGTCGAGGTCAGATAGGCAGTCGCTCCATGTAAAATACTGTTATTCAGCTGCATCCGGTTAGACTGGAAGCTGACTCCAACATAGTTGGGAAAAGGCTAGGCAGATGATGACACGTGTTTACAAGGTCTAATAATGATAAAGTTCACATGGACCCTTATCCCTCACATGGACCTTACTATACAGGGTGACTGGGACATCGACGCGAAAACTTTTACCATGAATTTAACTTAACTTTTACCTTTTACATGATATTGAACCCCCGTTGAAATTTTTCGTCCGTTATTTAAAAAAAAATCGGTTCTTAGAAAAGTGCAATACCTACGCGGTCAAAATATATGGAACAGCGGATTAAAAAAAAAAGGCTTCAGAATCATGTACTAAACCCATGGTATCAGTTTTCGCGTCGATGTTCCTGCCACCCTGTATATCCTAACTTATATTATAAATGCGAAAGTGAGTTTGTTTATTACGCTTTCATGTCTTAAGATCGTTTATCCCAAAAGTTGACAACGTCGCAAATAACTGTCAAAAATGTACCTGTTTTGATTAATTTGGCAATACGAGTATTACTGTATGAAAAAAAAAGTGAACTAACTAGCGAACTAGAATATTGATTATGAAATGCTAGTATATAATATGTGTGAATGTATAGTCATCGTAAAACAAGTCTATTTTACACTGGCTATACATAATAGTGGACGGCTCGCCGGCCGCTCACTGCCCGCGAGCCGTCACACGTAAAACAGGCTTTAAGTCATTTGATTTAAAATCCTAACTTGAATGACAAGTTATTTGCCGTGTCGGAGCGGTGCTGTTATATGAGGGATGTCCTTTATACGGTTACCTACTACCCTAGATCATTGACACATCGTCTCACTATAACTTGACTCATAAAAACATAGTGCAAGGCTGCGTGCCTACGTCATACCTTATGATTGTACCCACAGAACACGAGGTGTAGTATGACTAGTAATAAAAAAAGTTGAGTTAACATGACAAGCATGACATGTAAGATTTGTAAGTAGGTTAAGGATGTATACGCTGTTAAGGGGCATGCAATAGGCAGCTCGCGAAATTCAAATTTTGTTTAGTTTTTAAATTTTGCAGGTCAGTGTGAGGTTTTATGTTGATTAAAATTTGATTCGCGACCGTAACCAATATGGTTTTACATAATTATAATCATTACAATCAGCAATACAACTCCATAAGTAAGCACAATCGCCAAATGTAATGATTTCATGAAATAGTCATTCAATGCGATTATATGAACTTAGAGAGTTGTATTGATCATTTTTATGATTATAATTCTATAAATAAACATTTGATACGGCCTCAAATCATATTTAGATCAACATACAACATGATACTGACCTGCAAATTGCAAAAAACGTAAGAAAATTTTAATTTCGCGGGCAACCTTTTTTTATTTTTTGGTTGGGAAATCATCAAATGACTCCTCCCGCTCTGGCCGGAGCGAGAGGGAGTGTCAGACTTTTACTGACTAAAACCCACCCCTGTTCCTTCCGTTGCCTGTGTGCCTGGGTCGCGATATCCCTTTCGGACAAACTCGCAACCCTGGCAGGCATTGGCCCTTACGGACCCCGTCAGTTGGTGCTGACATCTCTTTGAGGCGCGCGTGGAACACAACGCGCCGTCGACCCGGGCCTGGTCCTTATCGGACGGCGAGCTACCCATTGCCCACCGTCCGCAAGCCCGCGCCTACGGTGGCCGGAAGTCGGCTCGCGACTCCCGACGCCCGGGGCGTCTCCTGCGGCGACTAGGGGCGCGAGGGCGCGCATCTTGCATTTCCCTCGCGCGCTCCGCCTCCTCCTTCGCGAGCATTACTGCTTCGCAGAAGGAAGTGACGGCTTCCCATGCACTCTCGCTCCGGACCATGGCCTGAACCAGGGCCGGACGCGAGAGATCGCCTACGCCGATCGCCTCCGTGAGGACACGGCGGTGCTCCGCCCAAGCAGGGCAGACCTCCACCGTATGCTCCACCTTGTCCTCCGGGCGATCCACACAGTGGTGACACCCGGGCGTTTCCTCCCGCCTTATTCGGAACAGGAACCCCCCGAAACAGCCATAAATTCAAATTCAAATTCAAAAGTAATTTATTCAAACTAGGCTGAGAAATCAGCACTTTTCGAACGTCAAAATTACATAAGACAGTCCCCCAAAAACGCCCACCCTTCACCACTTCCTAGTGCATAAGCTGGGAAGAAGAAGTGGCGCAACAAACTCCCCAGCAGCACAGCTGTCTGTTCAGTTGAAAAAACTTGATTCTATATAATAGTGCATATTATTATGCTAAAATAATTTACATCACCACAAATTGCAATACAACTCATAAAATAAAAACATTTTAAAGAGTAGATTATGTCAACAATAAATGAAAACAAAATTAAAATAAATTGACTTACAGTCAAATAAAATAATCCAACAATTATATGCTCATATAGTATCGTGTAGTCTAAAATAGTCTAAAATAATTGTTTGTTCCTTGGGGTACATTGGAGTAGCTTAATTAGTCCCAAGCCTTTTTGTCGTCTATCCGGTGAGGACCTGCGTCAGGCGGAAGGTGAGGACGCCATGGCGCCTCTCTAGCCACTCCTCAAAGAGGGGACTGATCGCCGCAATTGTGGCGTGCCCAGCGCTGGGTTGCGACAATCGCACTCTCCATGCCGCCATGCGCTTGACGCTTTCGCCTTAACATATACGTTAGGTTTTTTTTTCTTTACAGTTTCTTTTTTGTAAGCCTTTCGGGGTCTTATGCCCCATATTTGACTAAATATGGGGACCAGGTATATACCCCACCCCTATTTGGTGTATATTTTGTACATACCATATATAGGGACATTTCAGGGACATCGACGCGAAGCCGGTTACCATGGATTCAGTACATGATTCTGAACCCCCCTGCGTTGAAAATTTTCGTCGGTCGTTTTTTATTTAAAAAAAAACAGCTGCTCCATACATTTTGACCGCGTAGGTATTGCACTTTTCTATGATACAGCAGATTTTTCTTTTAATAACTAACGAAAAATTTCAACGCAGAGGGGTTCAGCATTATGTACTGAATCCATAGTAGCCGGCTTCGCGTCGATGTCCCTGCCACCCTGTGTAAATATGGTATGTACAAAATTAACAGGTTTAAAAAAATATATAAAATCCATTAACACCTATGTAGGAGAGGTCATTTATAACCAAATGACCCCTTTGACTCCTACGCAAATATCAAGAATTTTGGAGTCATTTGACATTTTTATTTCATTCATTTTAAAATATAAAATGTCAAATTACTCGAAAATGGTTGAATTTGGTATAGGAGCTCGTGGCTAAGTAATAATAACAGCCGCACGGTTCGATCCATCAGATTAAGCTACGCTTGCCGGGGTTGGTCTGTGGATGGGTGACCATCTTAACATACCGAGACTCCTCTGTGCCTCGGAAAGCACGTTAAGCCGTTGGTCCCGGCTGTCATTCGCGGATCTTTGACAGTCGTTACGGGTCGTCAGAAGCCCGAATGTCTGACAACCAGTCTTACCAAGGGCTGTTACTGGGTTGCGGAAGGTCAGATAGGCAGTCGCTCCATGTAAAATACATTATTCAGCTGCATCCGGTTAGACTGGAAGCCGACCCCAACATCGTTAGGAAAAGGCTAGGCAGATTGATTGGTTGATATTGCTATCATCAGGGGTCATTTGGTTGCAAATTACCACTTCTACATCCCCTTAACGGATTGCCGACGTATAGCCATGACCAGTATTTCGTGTTTGTGATGTCAGTCCGTGGCGAAAAAGTGATGATACCATTCATTTTTTATATCGAAACTAGCTTTTGCCCGTGGCTTAGCCCGCGTGTACCTGTCGGATATTATCGCACGGGAACATACTACCGTGACTAAACAAGTATCCTAACGCAGGTCCTGGTCTACTGATGCGCCAAATTTTTTGAAATTTCATAGAAATCTTTTAAGCCTTTAAGGCGTGAAAAGGTAACAGTTACTTTCACATTGATCATATTAGTAAATCACGAATAGCATCATCCCTTTTATCGTGAGAACTACCTAGATTCGTCCGTCTGTTAAATCATGGTTAAAATTACTCAGATTTTAAGTGTCTCTTCTCTCTTTCCAGCCAGACCCTCGAATCTGCCACACGTCTCTAATGGAACAAATCAAACGCGGCGCAACGTTACGCCGCAACAAGCAATGCAACGATAGATCTGCGCCTAAAATACGCTAGGTAACTATACTTTACTGATGTAACGTTACATGTAGCACTACATAAAACGTTAAGGCGCATCTACACCAGCGGACGCGCACGAACTGTGCACGCTAGCCGTCTCGAATGTCTATGGACGCATCACATTCTACGCACGCATGTTGCAAACGGTTCGTGTGCAAGGATCCACACCTGCGCTATTAAAGCTCACGCGCACGAACCGTGAAGTGAAGGTGTCCATACTGTGTTCCTAAGATGCCCGCGAACCGCAATGTTTGTGCGCGTGCGCAGGTTTTTAAGGAATTTAAGGAAGACAACATGCAACGCAACGTGCAAAGTAGCAACATTTCGTATAATTATATTCTTAAAATACAATAGACGACGTATACTCGTATTTAGTAACCTTAACCCGCTTAACTGTTCATAAAGAACCCTGTAAGAAATCGACAGGTGTTTCACCTCTCAACGAGGCATCCTCAGGCCATCCTGATTCCTGCTCTCGACGCTTGACGTGTCAACACGTCGGGTCCGGGTTCGCAAAAAGTCAATCATCATCCTGAGGATGCCTCGTTGAGAGGTGAAACACGTGTCGATTTCTTACAGGGTTCTTTTTGACTCTTTAAGAACAGTTAAGCGGATTATGTTACTAAATACACGTCGTCTATTGTATTTTATAATGGATTTCCGCAAAGTCACGCCTGAGGTGACTCAGGCGTGACAAAAATACTTCGAAAAGAAACATCAAAGAAGTGATTCTTTGATGTTTCTTTTCGAAGTATTTTTAACTGGCTATTGTAAAACCATTATTTATACAAATAGGAACCGAATATACCGATGTCACTGTCAACAATATAAAATAAACAGTAACTTCCCTTTTTCCTTATAACTATTTACGAACGGACCGGTATTCCCGTATTAAAACTGTACCGAAGATTTTCTATGTTTAAATATTATGACGTAGGGCATCAGTCATCCCTTCTTATCATTTAGGATGTACGATTGACCAGCTAATGGGCCTCCCCATAGTACGGATTTTAAAACATAGTCATCAGCATTAAGATCGCCTCGATGAGTACCTAACGACAGTTTACAGTCAAAATCAATCTGCCTAGCCTTTTCCCAACTATGTTGGGGTCGGCTTCCAGTCTAACCGGATGCAGCTGAGTACTAGTATTTTACATGGAGCGACTGCCTATCTGACCTCCACAACCCAGTTACTGGGTAACATACTCGTAATACCCCTTGTAAAGACTGGTTGTCAGACTTTCGGGCTTCTGACGACCCGTAACGACTGTCAAAGATCCACGAATGACAGCCGGGACCAACGGTTTAACGTGCTTTCCGAGGCACGGAGGACTCTCGGTATGTAAAGATGGTCACCCATCCAGGGACCAACCCCGTCAAGCGTAGCTTAACCTGTTGGATCGACCCATGCGGCTGTTATTACTTTGCCACGAGCTCCTCACAGTTACAGATACAGTTACAGTGACAGTTTACAGTCGAGGAATGAAAAATAGCTTTAGGTAAATTAGTACTAGCTGTTTCACACTGTTCGAAAAGGTGGCGTGTATCCGGTATGTCGACAATGAATGTAATCTGCGTTCGCAATTCATTTGCCAAACATGTAAACAAACACGAGTTTTAGGAAACAAAACTGTAATGCCTACACATAAGGTTCAGTTTGCATTTTTTTAACTCTTTTACAACAGTACTTGTCTGTTTAAAATCAACTTTATTTACACTAAGATAAAGTTAATGTTTGTCTAAGTCGAAAACTCATGTTTGTTTACATGTTTGGGAAATCCATTGCGAACGCAGTTTATGTAAGCATAATTAGCCTATAACGTTCCCTCGGGACACGGACTCACATTCACAAATCACAAGTTCGTCTTATATATAAACGTCACAGATTGATACAGGTTATGTACTACTTAGGTAATCGTGACGTCACGGGGCTGCATTATTTGTAAACAAGGAGGTATATCTTCCTTATAAATGCATCAGTCTTACCAAGGGGTATCGTGTTACCCAGTAACTGGGTTGTGGAGGTCAGATAGGCAGTCGCCCATGTAAACTACTGGTATTCAGCTGCATCCGGTTAGACTGGAAGCCGACCCCAACAAAGTTGGGAAAAGGCTAGGCAGATTGGTTACATTTCGATATGTTTTACATTAAACGACGTCATTTAACGCGTCACGAAGACAGATCAACTCAACACACATGGAAATAAATTATTCAAGCCTCTATCTAGAACATATAACAGAGTTTTACAAATATCAAATTTGTCTTATATACATATAAACGTCACAGATTGATGTAGGTTAGGTACTTAGGTAATTGTGACGTCACGAGGCTTAACGTATTTGTAAACAAGGAAGTATATCTTCCTTATAAATGCATCAGAGTACGCAACCCCAATCATTGGGAATTGACTTACTCATAATTTGTAGGTAGATAGGTCGTTTATGTTTACCTCAAATGTTACCAATACTGTAATTCTTAGTAATGGCAACTTTTGTTTACCAAGAATAACATTTAAACATAATCAGTCTATAATGTTCCCACTGCTGGGCCACAGGCCTCCTCTCTTCTAGAGGGAGTGGCCTGTAATCTACCACGCGGGCCCAGTGCGACTTGGTCACATGTCTTCGAATTTTTGGTTCTAGGACATACCGGTTTCCTCACGATGTTTTCCTTCACCGTTTTGAGAGGGTGTTGAAATAAATTACACAAAGTAAAGCGCCTGACTGCGTTCGAACTGCTCCAATGAATAAATGTATGTTAAATTGCTTAATCTTTTTTTTCCGCGAGTGTACGGCATGTAGATGTATATTTCAATATCACCCGCGCCAGTAAAGAAATTAGAAGATCATAATACATGGCTTTTCGTCTCGCTCATCCAAGTAACAGAGAATTTCAACGTGGCTCTGTTCGACAACTTTAAATGTTTTCTTTATGACTCAGGTATATTTCAATTTTGAGTAAAAATTATTAAGTATTTATGTCGCAGACTGACCCTCACGTAAATAGGTATACATATTTAAAAAGTAGAATGTACAGATTATATTTTGTAGTATTACCTTTATAAAATATATTAAAGGACGTATAATAATAATAATTTTCCTGCTTGGGCTAACCGATATTATTTAATAACATAATGTTATGTAATAATATCAATATTATTATTAATAATAAAGCGCCTGCTTGAAATGTAGCTGCAACTTTATACTTGTAGTATTTTTGCTCGTTAAATTATTCAGGCGTAGAAAATGTCAAAGATGAAAAATAAATTTTATAAAGAAACTACTAAGATCTCAGTCACCCCACTGGTGATTTTTGGAGGTACTAAATACTGGTTTGATCAGAATGATATAATTCGTTGTAGTTTTGGAGTAACAGGCATTGTCTCGTCATTATGACGCATCATAATCGTGGGACCAGTGTTATTGTGAAATCTCGTTTATGCCGTGTAAGGTACAAACATTTTCAGTACTTACAGGTACAAAATAGTACTAAATGGGTACTAATTATACGTGGTAGAATCTTTCAAAACAAGAGTTGATCCCACCATTATAACGTTTATTTATAATGCTTTCGATTCTGTACTTTTGAATAATAAAATGAATTGATAACGTTATATTGTCATAGTTAAATATATTGATGATTATTTTAATACACGGAATCTACTGTCAATGATGTGTAATGACGTGTGGAATGACGTCTATTTTGAATGGACTTCAATAAAATTAGGATAGGCTGACGTCAAAATGCATTAAGTATTGTGAATTGAAATTAACTGAATTATATGGTGTATTTAACTCATTGGAAAACAAATCGACCGGCTTATTAGACACCGCTCACACGGCGCTGTAGTGTACAATATTTTACGGTAAAAAATGAACAACCGAGTTTAAAAAAAAACACAAACTAAAAAAAAAATCGGATGTCGATATCTTTGGTTTAGAATTTTCGTTTTTGCCACAGACTTTCGAAAATAAAGTAATTTTTCACTTAGTAGTTTATTTTTGTTTTTTTTGTTGGGTAAACGTTTTTATTTTTCCTATTTTTAGTTGTGGTCTACCCCACACAATTCGAATACACCTGCTATGTAAATAACAGTGACAGGAAGTTATTATAACACCATCCACATAGACGAAGTGCGAAAAATACGTATATTGATGCTTACTTAAAAACTACCCACGCAGGGTATATCAAATTTATATGGGATCACCACGAGAGCATACGCTTTCAAATTTAAAATTAAATTTATCTAGAATTTTGCAAATCCGTCTATATATAACGGAGTTATGCTCGAACATACATTTATTTTATTTTATTAATATCTGAATTGATAAACTCCTCCTTTTTTTGAAGTCTGTTAAAAATATATCTCAATATATCGCTATTAAACGAGCAATATTAATATTTATATATATATATATATATATATATATATATATATATTTGTAATCACGTTCTCGAAAACGGCTCTGACGATTTCGATGAAAGTTACAATACAGGGGCGAAAAATCGATCTAGCTAGGAAAATTCGTTTTCTCCGTATTTTCATCCAAGCACAGCTCGGTCCCCCAAAGTTTAGAACAAGATGGCTACCTTAGAATAATGACATGATACATAGAATTAGTACGTACCTACCTACTATCATGGCAGCATGAAATTAGTATGAACAATCCTGTACTATTAAATGAGCATGCTCTATTTTCACCAGAGCAGAGCTCGGTCGCCCAGGTACCTACTATCGAAGAACTTCATATCTAAGCAGTTTGAAAACAAAATCCCGTGAACACGATGACCACGTCTGTTACCACCCCGGTTCTATAGCGGCCGAGCGCTGCAAGCAGAAATAGTCCTTAAGGTGTATAGATATGAACTTCTTCGATGGGTACTTGTACTGATCAGATAGCAGTGGTGGCCTAGTGGTAACGGACCCGACTAACAAGATGTAGGTC
Organism: Agrochola macilenta; assembly: GCA_916701695.1. Taxonomy (NCBI): domain Eukaryota; kingdom Metazoa; phylum Arthropoda; class Insecta; order Lepidoptera; family Noctuidae; genus Agrochola; species Agrochola macilenta. The sequence continues at coordinate 3,748,498 of OU753576.1, forward strand.
GTGGATTCTAACCCATACAGGCGCTTTACTTTGTGTAAATAATTTCATCACCACTGCTCTCAAAACGGTGCAGGAAAACATCGTGAGGAAACCGGTATGTCCTAGAACCAAAAATTCGAAGACATGTGACCAAGTCGCACTGGGCCCGCGTGGTAGATTACAGCCCACTCCCTCTAGAAGAGAGGAGGCCTGTGGCCCAGCAGTGGGAACATTATAGACTGATTATGTTTAAATGTTATTCTTGGTAAACAAAAGTTGCCATTACTAAGAATTACAGTATTGGTATTGGTAACATTTGAGGTAAACATAAACGACCTATCTACCTACAAATTATGAGTAAGTCAAATCCCAATGATTGGGGTTGCGTACTCTGATGCATTTATAAGGAAGATATACTTCCTTGTTTACAAATACGTTAAGCCTCGTGACGTCACAATTACCTAAGTACCTAACCTGCATCAATCTGTGACGTTTATATATAAGACGAACTTGTTATTTGTAAAACTCTATTATATGTTCTAGATAGAGGCTTGACTAATTCCTCCGAGTTACCGCGTCGCATCACATCGCCCGTCCGCGCTATGACTTTTTTTTCGCTTAGTATTCTTTCGGACTTTTTTCTTTTAGCTCGGCTCCTAAGAGACGTAGCGTGATGTTTAATAGCCTATAACCTTCCTCAAGAATTGGACTAAAAAATGAAAAAAGAATTTTTCAAATCCGACTGGTAGTTCTAGAGATTAGCGTGTTCAAACAAACAACTCAAACGAAAAAGCAAACTTTTCAGTTTTATTATTAGTAAGATAGATGGGTCACTCACCAATCACCTATGCATCACTTTGTTTTTCTATTGTGTCATTCGGTGACCCTTGTTTTTAATATTGTTTACCCAATAATAAAAAAACAATTATTAAGCCTACTCCATTACATATGCAAGTCATTTCAGTCATCATTTATGTACCTAGCTTACAGTTTTGAGTCACACGTCTTAGTCTTTCGACCTCCAGTCGTGTCTACAATGATTCATTACTGTGGCCACTATATTATCAGGCGATACCGTCGGGGTTGCCCGCGAAATTCACATTTGCTTTCGTTTTTTTTGCAATTTGCAGATCAGTATCAGGTTTTATGTTGATCTAAATATGATTCGCGGCGGTATCAAGTGTCCTAACTAATATTATAAATGCAAAAGTGACTTTGTTGTTGGTTTGTTTGTAACGCTTTCACGTTAAAACGGCTGGACGGATCTGGATCAAAATTTGGCTTAAGGGTAGACCATAACCTGGAAAAGGAGATAGGATACTTTTTATCCCGATATTCAGACTGTACTATTTATTCGGTATCGAGAATTACTAATCATAAAAACCATCAATACAACTCTCTAAGTTCATATTACCCTATTGATTGACTATTTCATGAAATCGTGACATTTGAGACTAATTCTAACTTAAAGAGCGTTTATCGTAATAGTTGGCAAGGTTGCAAATAGCTGTCAAAAATTTACCTGTTTTGATTAATTTGGCAATATCACTGTATGGATATAAGAAATGTAGCTAACCAGCGACCTAGAATTGCTATATGAATTATTGCATTTCATAATCAATATTCTAGGTCGCTGGTTAGCCACATTTCTTATTTCCATACAGTGATATTGCCAAATTAATTAAAACAGCGAAATATTTGACATCCATTTGCGATGTTGCCCACTTTCAGCAGAATAAATACTCATATGGAGTTGTATTACTGAGTCTAAATGTATGTCATAGATATAATGATTTAAACAAGACTGGTTTTTACTTGAAAGTATTATTACTAGTCAGTTGGTAAGAATGATCTGACTATTCAAATTCTCAGATGAAGAAGAAACTCATCTTTTGAAAAAAGTCTTACTTACCATGTCCTTACATTTACTTGAAAGTATTATTACTAGTCAGTTGGTAAGAATGATCTGACTATTCAAATTCTCAGATGAAGAAGAAACCCATCTTTTGAAAAAAGTCTTACTTACCATGTCCTTACATATTATAAAACAAAGTCCCCCGCCGCATCTGTCTGTCTGTTTGTCTGAACGAGATAAACTCAAAAACTACCGAACAGATTTTGAAACAGTTTTCACGGTTATTTTTTTGTGTATATTATTTTTATGTATAATTCATTAAGGTTTTGTGTAAATTCGCTGAAATATGAGGATTACTGTTGAAGATGTCGGAAAAATCATGCCGACTGGTACCTTTACTGGCGTGCGCCGCGTAAACGATGAGATATAAATAAAATGTATGTTCTACAGGATTATATATCTCAAAACGTTCAACAAAAAAGTCCATCATGGCATATGTCAATCTTCTAAGGATGACCCACAATAACCATTTTTATTTTTCAGAATTTTATAAAAATTTCATTTCCAAAGCAATTTTGACCGGTATAATATTAATGCTAATCCAATAAAATATGATATATAAATTGAGCTTTTAATTTAGAAAATATGCCATGACATCATATAATTTATGCCATGACATCATTTAATTTATGCCATGATATATCATTTAAATGAATAGTTAGTATCACGGATACAAAATTACATAAAGTAATTATGGTTGACGGCAACGCGGGCGCAGCGGTAGGAGTCAATGATCTTTTCCTCGGCTATAGGTATGTAACCCCGGTAGTACGTTCCCGTGGGATATTTCCCGACATCCACGCGGGCGAAGCCGCGGGCAAAAAGTAAATTATAAAAGTACAATATTATGAACCGGAATAGACTAAGGAAGTTTTAGTAGTTTAGTCATTTTGTTACACAAACATATGAAGTAATGATTTTATTGTTCCATGAACAGAGCCTATTGTCAATCAAACACCCTATCCATTAAGGTTTTTCCAAAGTTTTGTTTAGTTTGTTTATTATAATTACAATAAATAATATGGAAGCTATTAATAAACATCCTGTATAGCCTTTTACGTCAATACTTTTATTTTATCCGTGCTTTAGTGCTCTTATGCCCGTTTTCACTAACACTAAGCGACTTTTAAATTAATGCCTGAATAAAACCGCGTTGTTGGATTTTCAGCGCTCGGTTCAGCGGGGAAAAGTAAAAATCTAATAACGTCGATATACAAAAAATCTACCTTACCTACCAACTAGCGGATAACTTGATTAATCTGCGTTCGCAATTTATTTACCAAACAAGTAAACAAACACGAGTTTTAAGAAAAACAACTGTAATGCCTACATATAAGGTTCAGTTTGCGCTACAACTTCCTATTTTTTTATGAATATTTCAACAGTACTAGTCAGTCTAAAATAAACTTTACATACATACGCAGGAAGTTGATGTTTGTTTAAGTGGAAATAACATCAATTGGAAACAAGGATTTAAATAGACCTTCGGTGGATATTATCTCACGGAGGTGATCGGCGGCGGCGATCTCTCGCGTCCGGCCCTGGTTCAGGCCATGGTCCGGAGCGAGAGTGCATGGGAGGCCGTCACTTCCTTCTGCGAAGCAGTAATGCTCGCGAAGGAGGAGGTGGAGCGCGCGAGGGAGAGGCAAGATGCGCGCCCTCGTGCCCCTAGTCGCCGCGGGAGACGCCCCGGGCGTCGGGGAGTCGCGAGCCGATTTCCGGCCACCGTAGGCGCGGGCTTGCGGACGGTGGGCAATGGGTAGCTCGCCGTCCGATAAGGACCAGGCCCGGGTCGACGGCGCGTTGTGTTCCACGCGCGCCTCAAAGAGATGTCAGCACCAACTGACGGGGTCCGTAATGCCAGCCAGGGTTGCGAGTTTGACCGAAAGGGATATCGCGGCCCCGGCACACAGGCAACGGAAGGAACACGGGTGGGATTTAGTCAGTAAAAGTCTGACACACCCTCCCGCTCCGCCCAGAGCGGGAGAAGTTATTTGATAATTACCCACCCTTATCTCATCTATTTCAGGAATTTCAACAGGATATAAAAATAAAAATATTTAAAATTCCACTATGGTTACCATGTATGCTACCCTGGTAGTCAAGATTAAACTCCGAACTGACTAAAATTGATTAAATGATAACGTAAAAATAACAAAAATGTAACCGCAGTTATTCCAATAATTAAATTGGCGAATAAGGCGAACGAGAAAAGAAAAGAGAAATAATTTCATCCCCACTGCTATCAAATTGGTGAAGGAAAACATTGTGAGGAAACCGCCGGCATGTCCTAGAACCAAAAATTCGAAGACGTGTGACATCTACCAACCTGCACGAGGCCCGCGTGGTGGATTATGGCCCACTCCCTCTCAATGAGAGGTCCCAGCAGTGGGAACAACAGGCCGATTACATTGGCAGCTCATTGGCATTGGATCATTGGCAGGTTAAATTGGCGGTTGATTTTATTGGCAGGCTGATTATATTATGCGTTACTAAATTTATACTTCGTAGTCTCAGACGAAATAAAGAACCAAGAGAGAGCGCTGTCAACAGTGAAGTGAAGCCGGTTTTGGAAACATGTGTGCACTTTGTGTGGTGTAGTTTGATTGTAGTGTCATTGTAAAAGGTTGTCAATGTGTGCGTGTGAGCGTGTATGCACAGAGCGGCGGTGTAGTTTTGGCATGCTTCACTCTATTGTTGGCAGCGCTCTGTCTTGGTTTTTTATTTGGTATGAGTTCCTCTTGTAATGTGAATTTTGTCAGTTATTAAAATGCATTGTTGGAATAACAAATTCCAAGAATTTTTGTTACGAGAATAAAATTAATACCTCAATAACCTTTATTGAAATATTTGCGACAGGAATATCAAACATTCCAATGACATAAGTCAGTTGATAACATGTCTGCCTCAATACCATGTATTGTTCTCATCAAAATCCCAACATTAAATTAACCTGAAATACATTCAAGTTAACATTCTTCTGAAATTGATTATTATATTATTATTCTATAGAAAAAACGTTAGTTAGAAAATACATACGTGTTACGAACTTACGATAAAGAACCTTATTCTGTTGACACATAGATCACTTTTGATTGAAAAAGAATGATGACATTCCCAAAAACACATTCCAACATCGACTTAATTCTCAAGTGATTTAAGTCGATATTCGCATACTTACCAAAAGTATAATATTATTATTGCGTTTTCTAAAACTATTGCATACAATAATATACTTAAATTGCAAGTTTATAGAGTCGTTATTTGCCTAGCAAAAGTATATTAGTCTACTATGAGAACTCAATAAGGTGTCAACATGTTTATCAAAGCTATACGTAACAGAGACGTAAACCATACCAAAGGATTTGTTTTCATGTTTTTACTTAGAATTTTCACAAAACAATAGTCTATTGAGCTTCTAATAATAAGGAAGGTATTTGGGTTATTAGGTGAAATCATCAATCATTCGAAGACATGTGACATCCACCAACCCGCACTGGGCCCACGACCCAATATTGCCTCCTACACACTATGCCGCCGGCTTTTGCCGCGCGCCACGTACCCCCCGGCTTTTGCGCCTTCATTTCCTTTGCGATCCTTTGTGCGGCAGGGCCGGGCGCCCCGCGGCTTGCCCGGTGGCGACATAGTGTGTAGGAGCTATAAGGGCGGCCTACACAGACTACAGGATTTTAAATTTATCAATTGAATTTAATCCTTATCCAATCGAAATAAAGTATACAGGCTAAGTTTTTGTTTACAATGACCCTTTATGAGGTTTACTCATAAAGGGTCATTGTACTCATCATTATGAACAACTTTCACTATGGGACCAACGCTGAAATCGCAAAAAAAAAAATATCTGCTGTTCCCTACATTTATGATCGCATATCTCGTCGAAATGTAGGGTACAGCTGATTTTGTTTTCGCGATTTCGGCATTGGGCCCATAGTGAAAGTTGTTCATAATGAAGAGTACAATGACCCCTTAAGAGGTTTAGGGTAAACAAAAACTAAGGTTGTATATTGCAATGATCGGTGATCGATCTTGGAGCGTCGCAGCGCAGTATTCTCTGGAGCATCGAAGAGCACGCTGGAAGATACCACGGCGGGAGGCCGCGGTATGCGCTGATATGCTGTGGAGTCTTCCAGGTCTACTTATCCAATCGAAATAACGTATATATTTCAATGCTCGGTGATCGACCTTGAAGCATACCGGTGCATGCCACGGCATACGGCGGATGCTCCGGTAAGCTGGCGGACGTTCGCAGTATCGCAGAGGAATTTTCTTGTCAGTGTGCGCTGGCGGATAGAGAAATCCCCCTCGATGCTCTCCCTTGCCGTCCGCCAGAGTGCGCAGGCCCTCACTCTCACAAAGAGGTTACTAACTCAAACATGTTTGTTACCTAATACGTCTTACGTTCCCATCGCTTTTGTTTCTGAATCGGTTGTTGGCACTGGTAGCCTGCAAGAAAGACATAAAGTACCTATGCATAAAAAACTAAAAATAAAACCCCATCTAGAGTTCGCGCCACCACTCAAGTCCGATAGACGCGGCGCTATAATGTCTATGTCATGGCAACAAATTGTAAAAAAAACTCCCCCTTAAAACCTAAAACTTTTAGGTGTATAACTGGATACGAGAATCATGTTAGAGCTCTTGAAATAAAAATATTTAAGTCAGTTTGACAATTTCACAAAATGAATTTGTATAATATTCAAAAATTGAAAAGTTGTCAAATAGATGTTAATATATATTTAAATTAGCACACGTGTGTGCAGTTCACTGCCGACTGAACTTTGACTGACGAATTGAATAAAATTGACGAATCGACGAAAACTGGCAACTGGAAACTGTCGAGTTAACGATACTGTCTAATCGGTAAAACTGACGAATTAGTGAAACTGACTAATCAACGAAACTATATGAATTAAAAAACGTAGAAAAAAACCCATAATTTCGCGGCTATTCTGGTTTCAAACAAGATCGGAACATCCACTGATGACGCTTATGAAATTATTTTGTAACTCCACTATATTTCATGGAAAATGCACGGGCATTGGTCACCACGCTTGCTCAAGACGGGTTGGTGATTTCAGACTTATAATAACTATAACTATAAGTCCAGGTTTCTTCACGGTGTTTTCCTTCACCGATGTCAGTAATGTCCAAGATAAACTCAGAAAGTACATATGAATTGTAAAAGTCACATTGGTACTTGCCCGGATTTGAACCCACAACCTCGTGCATGAGAGGCGAGGCCTTAACCACTGGACTATCACGACATGTATCGTGATGGTCCAGAAAAGAAGTTTAGCGTTGCGAAATGCATTGTAATTTATATTGTAGAAAGTTGTCTATAATGAAAAAGCAAGTAAGTAAAAACATTTTTTTGACTCTGGTTAACTTCGATCAATAATGCACCTGGTTAAGGTTTATTAAAATTTGAAGTTGGTTCTTATTGTAAGTAAGTACCAAATTATACTAGCTATCTCATTATTTCGACGCTTGATAAATTAAATTAACTCCTACCTCTATGACGGTGTTCGGTTTCTATAAGCACAATCAATTGAAATCTGTTGTGTTAACTGTTGGACCAAAATTCCAAAACTCAATCGATTTGAGAGTTATCACAATATTACTATAATTCAACCTCTCACGAACGGATGTGACCAACTGATTTAATTACCATTCCCGAGAATATTGGCAATACGATTGTTTAATAAAAACCTACTTGTTAAATACTCAATATTCTTAGTAACATAACGAGTTTTCCCGATATTTCATCGAACAACACGTTACTGCTCATATATCACTACGTAATAATGAGGTCAGCATGTTCATGAAAAATATTACTAAGTAATACATACATACATACTTCATGCGTTGTTCAGACTGAGTCGGTGGCTGTTTCACGAACAGAGTGTGTGATGTTCGTTAGTGCTACGCACATGCGGACAAAGTGTTCGATGTTCGTGTTCAACATGTTTCGTTCGTTCGCTTTACAGTCAAATTTTTTAATGAACATGTCATTTCGATAAGACGACATACTCCCGGTAAATGCAATTTGTTTGTGAATTATGTACCTACTTCAAATTACTGGTCCTTTGATTCAGCTTGATTTTGTTGCAGGGCAAAGGCCTTTTCTCATACACAGAAGGCACGAGCACTGATCACCACGCTTGCTCAAGACGAGTTGGTGATTTCAGACTTATAAATTCACTTTTACCTGCTGCCCGGGGCCTCCCCCGGATGGACCCTAATTATTTTAGGGTCCACGCGGGCCAGGCCCTGGAGCGAAGCCGCGTGCAGTTTCTAAAGTAGCTTAAGTTACTCCTAATTTGCCAGTGAAAGTCCCGTCAAAATCGGTCCAACCGTTTCGGAGCCGGAACAAACAGACGGACAAAAATTTTATAAATAGATTTTTTGTTATCTGTACCGGTTAAACTTTCATATTCATTTAGTAAAAAGCTGTTATTTTGACATTTCAAACAGACACTTCAATTTTATTTATTTGTATATACAATGTGTAAAAAAAAACCTTTCCAATCCGAAAGGGGCACAGAGGTACTGCAATAACATTACCAAACAGTAATAAAAAAATCTTATAATTATTGAAAATAAAATAGTCTAAACTATTTAAAATTCACGTAAAAATTTGCAAATTATAAACAGCACGCGTAGCATGGCCACCGTAGAAACGATGAGGAGTCATAAGTTTTAGACTTGCAGACACCCGACTTTTTTCTTTTTTTCTTGAAAATTACCACATAAATAGACTCTCAATACTATACTTAACAACGCCCTCTGTGATTGGACAGGGTTTTTTTACACATTGTACATGTAGGTATGTACCATCAAAGAAGTTCATCTAACCAGTTTCAAAACAAAATCCCGTGAACACGATGACCACATCTGTTACCGGCCCGGTGCTGTAGCCGCCGAGAGCTGCAAGCAAGAATAGTCCTTACGGTGGTTAGATATGAACTTCTTCGATGTATGTATAGATAAGTCCAGTTTTCCTCACGATGTTTTGCTTTGAATTAAAATTTCACATTGGTACTTGCCCGGATTTTAACCCACAACCTCGTGCATGAGAGACGAGGCCTTAACCACCGGGCCATCAGGATCCTTAGCATTTGCCAATACTTATTATTGTCTGTTACATATTTATAGAAATTTTACGTTGCAAAGTTTCCTAGTATAAAATACTGATTTCATAATACCTGCACACTCTTATTTCGTTGCGCAATTTTTATAGAAATGATGTACAACAATGTGGTTAGGTTTGTATCGACAGCTTATAATTTAATAATTACGACGTATACTTTGCTTTATAAGCAAGTAATTTTACCAACGAATTGAAGCAAATACGAGTATTGCAACATTATTTAGAAAAAGTAGCATAATGTTAAAAATTCAAACCAGTTAGTACGGCTTCACATCAAGCTATACATTTCCCGTATAAGCTGACCTCGCATTGTACGGAAATCTGATACAATGCGAGATCAGTTTATATATACTGGAAACGTATAGCTTGATATGTAGACGTGTGCACACAGTCTAGAGCGATTTTTCTTATTCTACTTATAAATAATTTGATTATTATAGTAATTTAATTGAGGTGTATTTATAGTAACACCTACATTTATGCATATACATATATACACATACATTTATGCATATGGCGTGTTACATATATGCATATGTAACACGCCAGTTATGATTAAATCCCATGAAATAGGGGCCAGCCTAGTACCATCAACATTATCATCAATATACCGTGATGAGTATTTGATAATAAAACTTAACATGAAAAATATCAAAAATGATTCTTGATGTTTTTTTTAGGGTCATCGATACCATCACGTCTACGTATCTCTAGCTAATTTAATTTGACCCCTTATTATTATTTTTATTAATAAAAATAAATTTTGTTAACAGGATGAATGAGACATTCAAGAATGCTGCACATTCAACTGCAAATAATTTTCACCGGACATCGCAAGTAAGAATACCGAGTACTCGAAATATAGAAAAAAAATATATAAAAAATAGCCTACATGAAGATTTACTATGACAAATAGAATACGAATTTTTGGAAAAGTAGTGTATAAGATGTTGCTTAGTCATGATATGAAGTTATAAAAAGCGCTTTTTTTAAATTGTAATTGAAATGATAATTTTATGCAACTTATAATGATTCTTACACTTTTTAATAAGTGAATGACTAAGAATGACTAGTTTTTTTGTTATTGTTTCTAAGATTCTCTTAGGCGGTATAAAAAAAAATTATAATATTAAGCAACTTACATAAACCAACTTACATATAACAAATTACATAAAGCAACATAATGTGGCAACATTCTGGATCGTGATGGTTTCAAAGCTGCTTAAATTGTACTGAGCAATATTGCTTCCAAATCCTTATGTAATCGCTTCAGTATTTTCAACTGTCCATTGCCCATAATTTACGAATAACTCCGAAAATTCGTATTCATTGTTATCATAGTGAAAAAAAGCTTATCCCTAAAAACGAAGGGTTCAGGACAATAGTGTATAAGATTTTCAAAATATAAATTAATAGATTTTAAGGAAAATAATATCAATTGTTAACATTGTATTGAAATGATTCTTTCTTTTTTGCTATTAAAATATTTTTTTAATAAATAATAATAATCTACCGATTTGATAGACTTTACTGTTGTCCGTAAAATGTATTGGAATGGAAACGTCAATTGTAATTGATAGAAGAATTTAATTAAAAACATGTTTTAATTGAAATCAATCAAATTGTCAATCGTAATTGATCGTTTCCAAATCTGTCAATGTTCGTGTTTTCTAACATTTTGTAGTAAACTATTATCTAATGTGAGAATTCTTTGAGAAATATACACTAACAACATATCTTTTGAAAATGTCTCTTCTTAGTAAGGGGTTTCACTAATGCGATTGTGCGACTAAAAACTGCGATTTTTTTGTGTGTTTTTGAATAATTTACAAAAGATTTTGATACAATTGTGTTGAGCACAATTTTATTTACTATTTACCTATCATAATTATTCTGTTATATTTTATAAAGTTTAATCATAGTTTAAACCTTAGTATTTTAAGATAAAAACAGAACTATCATACATACACATATCCTTGACAACTCACTTGACTGACAAGCAAGCTATAGTCAACATAATCGCATTAATAAAACCAACCTTTAATTGAGTGTCTGTGAAATAAATATCTTTGCATACATTAATTAATATACATATTATATGTCACGATGTTTATAATATATAATAAGTACATATATATTTAAATATAGTGTTTTATAGATCAATATTGTAGTTTTTAGGTAGACAATGTTTTCACGCTACATGTAAAGGTAAAAATAGCTTATTGACATGAAAGTGTTAGCGAGAAACATGGGTTGCTTATGTGCTACCTATTTGCAGTAAACGCGACTTTAAGGTCTTCACGACAGTTAGCCCTTAAAGCCGATACAGGTCCGACTTTAAGGTCTAAACTAAATAGCCCTTAAAATCGGATTTCAAGAGCGTGAACGAATAACGGCAGGAGGCTAACATTTCATTTAAAAAAAACATAGTTTTATATATATCTTAGAAACTATTCGCTCGTTTCATTTTTATCTATTTTCTATTCTTTGCAACGAGCAGTACTGAATGCTAGTTTATATGTAATATAGTGTAAGCGTGTTTATAGCTGTGTAGGGTAGATGTTCACATATCTGAGTTGAATTGTATGAACGTCCATTTTAATGTCACCGAATTAACTTCCTCCTGTAATATCTGTTTTAGTGGAAATTACGTCAAATTATTTATTTAACAGTTTATGTACACACGTTTATATAGACAAGAAGAAAGGAACAGAAAAATACGTACAAAGGTGATGCTTATTTCTAAAGAAATCTCTTCCAGCATACCTGCGATAGGAAAGTAGTTAAAGAGATGTAGACAACGTGTGTAGAGAAAATAAAATAAAATACATGATATAAAAAAACATTTAATTTTTCACTTATTTAACTACAAACATACAATATGAGAATAAACTTACATACATACTTCTAAAATAATGAGGAGCTCGTGGCAAAGTAATAACAGCCGAACTGGTCGAACCATCAGGTTAAGCTACGCTTGCCAGGGTTGGTCTGTGGATGGGTGACCATCTTTACATACCGAGACTACTCCCTGCCTCAGAAAGCACGTTAAGCCGTTGGCCCAGGCTGCCATTCGTGGATCTTTGACAGGCGTTACGGGTCGTCAGAAATCTGAAAGTCAGACAACCAGCCTTACCTAGGGGTATCGTATTACCCAGTTACTGGGTTGTGGAGGTCAGATAGCTCCATGTAAAATACTGGTATTCAGCTGCATTCAGTTAGACTGGAAGCCGACAACATAGTTGGGAAAAGGCTAGGCAGATTGATTGACATACTTCTAAAATAAATATCACTAAAATTACATCGTTATATTACTGTTAAATTCACAAGGCGAATGACCCCGGGGAGTCTCGCAATAAAAGATATTAATTTGTCGACGTTTGATAAGTTAACCCTCGAATATTGAACGTCTTCAATTTGGTCTTTTATGATTGGTTAATGTCGATTTGAGCCAACCAATGACAGCTAGATTACATCAGTAAACAGACATTTATTTGATAAGGATTCCAATATACGGGGGTAATCCCTAAATAAATGCACTGTTGGATTTTCAACTCTCAGCTCTGAGTCTAGCGTTGAAAATCCAATAGTGCACTTTTATTTAGGGATTCATTTAGGTGTCACTTAGTTGGCAGTGAAAACGGGCATTAGTGGGCTATCTGTTTTATGCTAGCTTATGAATTTATGATTTATAAAGTAAAATATTTCATAACTTAATAAATTTAGTTTCACTTTTGCTGTTGAAGATTTTTGAAGCAACAATTTTTTTTTTTGTGTGGAATATTGTACAGTTCCTGGTGCTTCTTACACAATACTTTAACTGCTGGTGAAATCAATGAGTATTTCTTGCATTCCTTACAAAATTGTTACCAAAACAGGTTGAGTAAACCATGAGAACTAAAACCGCCATCTTGAATTTCATTGCATCTAAAATAAAAGTATGACAGTTGCAACAATTGCACAGAATATAAACCGTATTTCGCAATTATTTGTAATTAGCACTACTCATTATTTTATTATGATTAACATGTAACAGACTCGAAAAAGCTATAGCGTTAAGTCATTCGATAGTTGGTTACTCGATTATCGATTCTAAAGTCGATTGAACGATTAAAGAAGCTCAAAAGGATGTTTCATGTAGGTCGTCATACAAAGAAAGAGTATTCGTTACTGAATCAATGCTTCTAAATTATTTAAAATTGTTGTACAATGGTTAATTGTCTCATTTTCCTTTTCATTTCCTGTTAAAAAATTAATAAGTTAATTACTCACACCTACTCGAATATTACGTACGTAGCTTCAAGGACATAGTTTCAGTTGTGGGTTAGGCATATGATTTGTCCTTTTATGGTCAGGAGAAAAGGAAGAAATCACCCATTTGGTATGTTTTGATATTCTCTACGCATAATTTTGCTAGACAAGAGAAAGTTCTCACATAAATCAGACGTTCTACACATTTGTTCGGGTCGGCACATTCGATTCAGCAGTATTTCTTGAACAAAGCCGACCCGATGCAATTACTACATAATATATTCGAGTTTGCCGCCCGGCTGTGCCGATTAATGCCGACCAATTTTCTAGAGCAATCTACTTGGAGTACAAAACTATGAGAACAGTCACTGTAGCTAGAGCAACATCCTTACATCATCTGCCTTTTCCTAACTATGTTGGGGTCGGCTTCCAGTCTAACCGGATGCAGCTGAATATTTTAATGGAGTGACTGACTAGTTGACCTCCATAACCTAGTTACTGGGTAACACGATACCCCTTGGTAAGACTGGTTGGATTTCAGTCAATTTTAATATACCTAATAAATACTAGGTGTTGATTTTGTTCACCTACAATTACTAGGTGACGGGTTACCCAGTTACTGGGTTATATCCCATTTACTGGGTAAACTAGCGACCCGCCCCTGCTTCAGGTTTTTACGACTTGACAAAACATCTTGATTTCTTTATTATATGTAAGTTTAATATAAATGTATAATTTCTCTAAATTATGGGAAAAACCGCATCCCAATACGTTGCGTACTTTGGAAGAACAACGCGGTCACACAAACAGACACTAAAAGCGACTTTAATTTACTTATAATAATTATGTTTAAATGAGGTTATTCAACCCGTCGTACTACCATAAATTTCCATATGAAATTCTTATAATCCATATCAAATGCGTGAAAAAACCCTTTAACATTGCAGGTAATTAATGAACAGTTTGTACATTAATATCCTCGTAATGTATAACTCAAGAAAGTTGATTAAAAATAAGCTTTATGTTAGTTCTCCATGCACATATTTGTATTTATACTATATATACCTCCATCTAAATATCAGGACTTGTAATAACTTATCCAAGAAGATTACAGAAACAACCAATCACAGTCAAGAGAATTGCAGAATCATCCAATAAAAACAAAGTTCACTGATATTTTGTGTTAATTAAAGGTAGTTTCCACTAAAACAGATCCTCTAGAGACTTCCGACTTACTAAACTATTAGTTAAGAGAATACGTATGTAATTGATTATATAATGGTGAAAATTATAACAATATTATGTCCCCCAAACGTGTGTTTTATTCAAGTACCCATCCTTAAATATGTGACACGAAATTAAACAGATTCAAGGCTTGTGCAGACCAGCGCGACGTGACGAAAACTTCACGGTATAACAATAACCGGTGTCGCGTCACGCTAGTCTGCACGAACCTTTAACGCAAAAAAGCTACCATATTTTCAAGTAAAAAATTGGTTCAATTAAGGTCAATTCTATTGGTTTTAGTATCTAAATGGTTAGAAAGTAAATTTTAAAAATCAAGCCCGAGCGGAAAAAGATCTTTAAAAATATGGAAACACGATGACCTATTTCTGTCTCCAATCCCAATTAACACTCTAAACAATCTCCTGCAGTCGGAGGCATCTTTTTACATTTTACAATAAATACCTATTGGCATTACATACATACAGGTCAATCAATGGGTTCTTTTCTTGGCTGCAGTCGGGTAAAATATTTGCCAGTAATTACCTACTTGCTAATTAATTATGAATATTATTTAATAGATATATTCCTATTACATATAATAGGAATCTATTAAATGTTCATAATTCAGTGGATAACAAACCTTGGGTAACTTCCAATAAATTGTCATCCTAATATCAAACTAAGTTACAGGAGACAGAAAAGTCCCTCTGATTCATTGAGTTAATTAGTTCAATATTGATAATAATTATGTATTTTCTGTCTTAGTCAAACTTTCTATATGACGAATCCTCCCAAGTTTATGACAATAGCTGTTACTTACATTAAAACATGCTTTTGAATTTGAAACCTTAATACTACACACCACATAGTTCAGTTTCAATAAAATTGCAATGAAAATGATTATCTTTAGGTAGTATTGTTATTCTAAAATGTACCTAGTGTGCCTGTACTTACTGTTGATATTTGTGTCAAACTAATTTTCTGTGACTGATTTCAGAGTTCATTATTTGTACCTATATCACTGACTTAAAATTGAAATGAAGGAAATATTTTCTCTATAAGTATTAGAAGGGGCCTTTGTTCTACCAAACGGGGAAAATACGTTCTGATGCTTATTTTATTTATCTAAAATCATTTAGATTATTATGTTTTTGCTATAAAAACAATAAGTTAGGTACACATTATTACATCATTAAATATTCCAGTGGGATAAATTATATCATTTAAATTATTGTTTTCCTCTCAGTAGATTGGTTACCGCATCAAAATATTTGTTTTTATGTATCTGTTAAGGAAACAATACCTACTTATTATAAAGTTATTTGTTTGGTTACTAAGCTGATGTGGGAAGTCCATTTCATATGTGACCTCGTAATTGCCATATCACCTTAAGGCGCGGGCCCGAAAGACGCGCCCGCGCCGCAACGTTGCCTCGCCCGCGCCACGCCTGTTGTGTATGTTCCGCGCCACGTCGTTCCTATACATTTTGTATGAAATATGAAACGGGCGGCGCAACGCTCGCACCAAACCGTCGCCACGCCACTCGCCACTTGTGTATGTCCCGCGCCTAAGGCACTTGTCCTACCGCTGACCAGGAAGCGACTAGCTATTGAATCAACGATTTTCAAGCTCAAGGAACGTACGATGTAGGTCCCGTCTAAGTAGAAGAGATGTAATACCTACCTATAGGTATTCATAGTTGATCGCTGACTGCTTACACCGCCGCGCCGGGAGTAGGTACTTGTTTGTCACCAGGCTCGGATTTACGCCTAGGCACACACGGCACTGGCCTAGGGGCCCAGCCAGCCTAGAGGCCACACCAAACCAGCTTGCTTGCCTGACGGCCAGGTGGAAATAAAATTATTATACACTGAGAGAAAAAAATTAAATCAACGTTTGTTTGAAACCTATGATTTCTCAAGTTAGGGATATGAAAATGATAATAAATAGGGGATGATTTTAAAACTTTCATTTAATATTGTCATTTTTGTGTGACTAGTCGGTAGCTTGTTAAATCTATGTTTTTTCAGTATTTTCCAGTTATTGTACATTTTTTTTTCGGTATCGCCACAGCTAAAATGAGTGCATTTTATTTATAAAATTTCTAAAATGGCTTCAGAATGGCCTCAAATGTCGAGTTGCCCAGGTCTCTAAGTCCGGGGCATGTTTGTCACAGCGACAAGAGCTATCAAAGAGAGTATTCGCTCAGCGACACTCGCTTGGCAGGCAGAACACTCTCTGAGAGACTCGCGTTTGGTAGGTATACCTACGCATACCAGCCAATAATCGCACGTCGCCGGCGTGCACGTGTTGCTAACTCTATTGATCTCGCTTCTCGTTAATCGCCGGCGCCACCGCTGCTTAGGCACCTGTCCCATGACAGGCCTAAGTGACAAGATCTATTTGTCTATGGACAGTAAAAAATCAACCTTAGTAAAAGTTTTTTTCGGGTACTTGTTGGCAAAAGGGTGAAAACAAAAACGGGGTTTGACTATACTTTTAAGGGGCAGTAAGATGAAAACGTGCCTAAAGATATTCAATGCAGCGCTGCTATAGACAACTGCAATACCATCCCGAAGAGCTGAAATTTTAATGAGCCTGTAAATACAGTGGCAGCCTCTAGACCGGACACAGCTGCGCTGCTTGGCGATACAAATAGGTACGGTGGTAATAATATCTCGAACGAGCTCCTTCACAGAGAGTTCTATAGGTACTTTTTTACGCAATTTATACAACTTTTTATATAGTACGCAATTTGCACTTGAGTGACAATTTGCTTCGGGCATTCAGAACTGAGTGGAGTCTACCGAGAGCGAAAGCCTGCCTACTTTATGTGCTCTCAGAATGAGAGCATTCACATCGAGGACCACACCTAGATATTTGGCTCGCTTCTCCCAGGGGATCGGTTGGTCGGGTTTCTATAGGTACTAAGTAGTAGGTAATATTTATAGGTACAGTCGTTTGCACGTCCGTGATAACTCTGACACCACGCTACGCTTGGCCAGCTCAAGTTCAAGGATAGCTTTTTAATAAAGACTCCGTAGTTTCAGTATAAAAGGAGGCTAGCTTATACTGTTTTTTTTTTACCACTGGCCTATCTGCCCGTTAGTCTAATAGCTCCTATACACTATGGTGGCATGGTCGCCGGGTAAGCCGCGGAGCGCCCGGCCCTGCCGCACAAAGCCACACAAAGGATCGCAGGCGCAAATGAAGGCGCAAAAGCCGGGGGTAGGTAGGTGCCGCGTGGTAAAAGCCGGCGGCCGTGCCGCCGGCTTTGTGTGTAGGTGCTATTATGGTAGCAAGCATTACTGCTGAGCATGGCCCTGGTTTCGATTCCCAGGTAGGTGTTATGAGTTTCTCATCGTGAATTTATCGGTAGCAGTCGGAAGAGTTGTACTTACCGACTTGTGCCCGGTCGTTGGCAATAGGCGACTTAGCCAATTCAATTACATAATAATTTAAACCACAAAACGGAAAATCCGGGCTGAAATTGCATCATGACGTCTAGCACCGCCATATTATCATTGAAATTTCTGTGACATCAGTTATATACAGTACACATACAAACATGCACACCCACGATACATTCTGGGTAGATCTGCACGAGCGTAGGTACTCTCTCGATGAAATTGGTTTAGAGCAGCTGTAAGTACCTACTAGGATTTTTGGTGCATGGCCAAAATCGGAACTATACGCTGCCAGCTTGTTTTTTCAATACATTTCACAAAATAATAGGGATGTTGACAAAAAAAAGTTTTTGTCCATCATAAAAAAATATTGGTCACATTTTTTTTTTTCGCAAATTAGTGTCTTTGCAAGAAACGTTATCGAGGCGAAAATTCCCACAGGTTGTAGCGTTGGCGAGACAGTGTTTATACCGCGTATACCACTAATTCCCCACAGTTACCCCTTCCAGTTTGTGGATCTACCTGTGAGTATTGCTTTGCGATGATCATCAACAAGTCACAGGGGCAGACACTGAAGGCTGCGGGTGTCGAACTCAGGAGAAGCTGCTTCTCCCACGGACAACTGTACGTCGCTTGCCGCCTCACCAGTCCTGATTCTCTGTATATTTTGGCTGTTGAATTCAAAACTACAAACGTACGTAGTATACATGGAAGTTTTATAAAAATGTGGCTGTTATTGTAGTATAATGTGGTGTGTTACGACTTCCACGTGAACGAAGTCGCGGGCAGAAGTTGAAGGCAGTGTTGTAATAAACCTAAAAATGAAAGACAGAAAATACATTTATTTAGCACACAATATAATTATGTACTTATATGTTGTAAGATGATTTCATAATTAGAATTTTCGCGAAAACCCTAGGGATGTTGCGAGAACACGGATACCTATTTAGAAAATGGTGAAAACATACTTAGTTAGTAAACGAGCAGCTTGGTTGGGTTATCTCTAGTGTGTTTATTGGAATATCCCTAGTGTTTCGCGAAAATTTGAATTATTGAAATAATCCTACGACATAAACAGCAGATAAAAAAATAAAAAGTTTAAAGTGTGATGTAAGAAATTAGCAGGGGAGTGTGACTCACGGCTGCGCCAAAAAGGTGCAGTTCAGCAAAAATGCCAGACAACTATAAGTGCCTGACGCTGGTTTTCAACGGGACCTGAAAGTGAATTAAAAATATCTTCACAACAATCACACGCCGTCAAAAGAATATTTAACAGATACAAATGATTCACCAAACCATTCCCTCTCAGAGGAAACTTGTTAAAACTCAAAGTACCTACCTACATAAGTTAGGTATTATTTTAAACTGGATTAAACTGGTTCAAGTCAACTAAGTTGCACCGCAAGTAATCACTTTCATTATTCATACTAATTTAATTATTGTTTAGGTAGGTACACAAGCACCCAGGTAAACAGATTAAAATTGCTATGAATAACTTCACTCCAGCCATTAACTAGAATTAGTATGACTAAACAACCATCCTTTTTAATAACATTGCACAACATGAAATTAATGCTATGTTGCACATTTTATAAAACCGCACTTTCCTACATCTGCGTAAGTAAATACCAGTAGCTCTGTACGTCATAGTACTTAATGAATGACTAATATGATACGAATCAAGAAATCAAGATAAAAATATCTTGCTAGAACTTGTTTTGTACTTTATCCTGTTAATCTTATCCTTCTGCGTCTACGCCCTTAGCGTAAGATCCAGCTTACTACGAGTGGGTACAGTCAGTAACAAAAGTCGATTAACAGTACCTTAAGTACCTACTACGAGATGACTATCTTACCTGTAGGTACCACGAAGTAATCCCTAGTTGCGAAAATTCGAATATCAAATCATCGGGTTCCCTACTTGAAATCGAATGACGTAAGATCGAATAATACTTGCTCGAAAACGTTAACTCGATAGTACTTGAAATCGATAAGTTATAAACCATGAGCGCGACAGTTCACTACCTCGATGCATCAAAATCTCGAATGATCTTATATATATAATATCTTATATAATATCTATATCTTTCAAGCTATAAGCTCGAATGATCGGCAGCGCGAAGTCCATTAACTTGAAACATCATTTCTCGAATGACCATCTAATCGATTTACAGAATAGATTTAAGGATTTTTATTTGAGTACAATTTATTGAAACAATATAGGTATGCGTAGAAATATAAATCAAATATAGGTAATCATGAAAAAAAAATATGGTAATAAAATAACGTTATAAATACCTAGTTATTTTACCAAATAGTTAGGAAGTATAAATAGCCATGTACGAAATATGGAATGTACTTGATGGCGCGCTTATCTCGGTCTACTCCGACTTTCGGTATCTCGGTTCACTACTGCAAAGCGATGGCGAAGTGGATCGGACTAATTAACACTAGATGGATGAAATGGGAGCAGTTCACGGGAACAATGTCAGTATTTTAAATGGAACGACTGCCAGCGACCTCCACAATCCAATTTTACTGGGCAATCAATGGCGAAATGGTGCGAGAGTCAAAAACCAAAAGAAAGTCTGAAAAATATATCAGAACTCTTTTTTCATTTCATTGTATAATTGCATAGCACATGTGTGAGTACTATGTACCGACTGCTACCATTTAGGTTCTGGGTATGTCTTTCATTGACTTGAATTTACCCTGGCGGCTGAGAGTATATCATGATCACTCTAATGTCTCGCTGATGGTGGCGCTTGTGTTGGATCATTTAGCTCCCTTCAAAATGAATGAGAGAAAATGATGAGCTGAATGGTGCTAATCCATGCGTCATGGTCGTAAACGGGCGCCGTCTGTAGGGGACTGGTCATCTCCTAACTGGATTGTTTTTTTATTTCTATTACGGACGCTTTTAACGTTTTGCATCGTTCTGACATGTATAACTTCAACATGAATGATGTAACCAATATTTTGTAACCATATCTTAAAAGAGTGTCCGTGGAGTTTCTTGCCCGTTCTTCTCCATAGGTACCTACTACGCTTTGGAATGGGCATCTAGCTTCATCTTTCTGACTGCGCGACCCCTTGACAATTCAAAAGTGCCTGTAATTGGTTTATTTGAAAGAAATGCTTTGAGTTTGAGTTTCAGGCTGCCTATCCACTGGAGCGGAGAAGAGAGGAGACGAGCGGAGCTGTGCCTGTATTAAAAAATAGAACCTTAACTCCGCTCCAGAGTTTATACAATGTCGCCCATGGGACATACTCATGGGCGACTATGTGCCCGCCCGTATTTTTGTGAATATTCATGTTCTTTTTTCGGAAATTAACCTTAAAAGGGGGGGGGGGGGTCTATGTTTAATATTTTACATGTTTTTCAATTATTCTTTTTTCTAGCGTTTGCCATATCTCGTATGTTATTGGCTCGATTTGGATTCTGTTTATTATTTCTAAAAGCTTATGAGTTATTTCATCGGATTGACTAATATCTATCTATAAATATAATAAAATCGTAGCGAAGTCAAAACTGTACATTGAATATTTTTGAAAAAAAGTAATTGCTACGAGGTCCTGGATCAATTATAATGCCGACAATATAGTTTTTATAATTTTTGTCTGTTTGTCTGTATGTATGTATCTGCATCACACAAATTCTACTGGACAGATTCTGCTAAAATTTGGCATAGATATTCCCTATAAGTCTGGTCGAGCTGTAGGGTATAAACTATCACGCTATTTGCTATGGGGGATGAGTAATTTTAGATTATGTTCGTATTCTTCTCCGCAAATCTTAAAAGGACGCGCCAAAATGGTAGGGTATTGCAGATAGTTACTGATTTAACATTTTAAATTATTATCATCACGTACCTTTATGGAGCTAAGCAGTTAATCATAATTATAATAATAATAACTAAGTGGTTGCATGACTTCTTTCCAAAGCAATGGTTGTAAAATCGATTGCCAACTGTTGATATTTTTTGTGATTCTTTTTTTTACATCAACTATTGGTATTTTTTTTAAATATATAATATGTTATTAATTAATTAATACTTAATTCACTAAAAAAGGTAAACTTGTTAAATTAAAAAAAGGTAAACTGGAAATTGCTACAGATATGTCCTAGTGATTTTAAAATCGGTGTGTGGACGTGAAATTTTGAAGTCGCTATGAGTGGAGTACCTAGCATTATTTACCAGATTTTACGCTCTGTAAAAATTTACTAAAAGAAATAAACTATCACTATTTTAAATATTATTTAATACAAATCACACCAGCATGAAGAAGAATCCCAGACAGTGTTTAACCCGCGTATACCACAAATTCCCCACAGTTACCCCGTTACCCCTTCCAGTTTGTGCAGTTCCCTGTGAGTATTGCTTTGCGATGATCATCAACAAGTTACAGGGGCAGACACTGAAGGCTGCGGGTGTCCTCAGGAAAAGCTGCTTCTCCCACGGACCGAACCCGCGGGTCCGCGGATCGTTTGCTCCCGCGTCACCAGTCCTGGCCCTCTGTATATTTTGGCTGTTGAGTACAAAACTACAAACGTACGTAGTATACAGGGAAGTTTAAAAAAATGTGGCTGTTATTGTACTATATTGTGGTGTGTTACGACTTCCACGTAAAACGAAGTCGCGGGCAGATGCTAGTTATTAATAAAATTTGTCGACTCCACCAGTATTTATTTTTGAAAACACAAGTGTTGGTCCATAAAATCATATCGGAATATTAAAAAAAAAAAAAAACCCCTTTTTCGATAATTTGTCATGAATATTCAGAAAAATACGGGCGCCCCACCTGGGCGACATTGTATATGTAGGGTGGCTGGTAATTAGTGACCGATAGTTAAGACCAGGCACTCTAAAGACAATTTCCATGCAAGCTCCGCCCTCATGCACTCCACTTCACACAATTCCATATAAGTACAAATACATAACTTGTAAATAAAGATACACTAAAAAGTGATTTTTCTGAATCAGCACGAGTTATACCTACACCCGTGCCGTCATCGTTTCGTCACATGACTTGTCATCAAACATGTTAAATAGTTACCTACCAAGTAGGTAGGTATTGCCGACGACCTGAGAGGCAATTCCCGTAATTTTTAAGAAACGTTCACATTCGCATCTCATTCGCAATCTGTCAAAAATACAATCAATTTACCAACATTTTTGACAAGTTTGACAGATTGCGACTAGAATGTGAACGTTTTTTAAGTACGAGAGTTGGCCTTCAGATTTCAAGTAAAAGGCTACTGGAATCGGAAACGTCTCGTGACATAAGAGTAAATGGAGGTAAAAGCCTGAATATTGTAAACCTGTCTAAAGTCACGTACTCCCTAAAGGCCCGAGATGCATCACACTTTGTCGTCATTTCACGTCAACCGTTTCGTCACGATTCAGTTTATATTTTTTCCGTGAGTTGACCCTCATCGTGACGTGGTATGCAGCCATAGTTATCGGAAGGTAATAAATAAATAATTATTGTAAATTAATGTTTAATAATACTAAACATGTATTAGGACAGTAGGACTATTGTTTCCAATAAGCCTGACATAGTGTGATAGATCAATTAGAGCGTCGCACCATGATTCGTTCGTGAAAGATGAGAAAAATAAGCTAATTTAGTATCTTGACCTGGCTCGCGAGGTTGTCGACATGTTGGATGTGAATACAGCAGTCATTGTGCTGATAGTCGTTACGGCCAATGACATAATAGCCAAGAGCCTCGACCAGCATCTGAAGAGGCTCGTTGGGTAGCTGTGTTTGCGCCGTCTCCAGGAGACATTCGTTATTACATCATTAATTATTATTCCCGATACCGGTGGACTACTTTGTATTGTATTTTTTAAATGTTCTTACTGCCTTTCTAAAAATATTAAAACATAATTCCTGAGTACATAAAGTAATGCAATAAATAATATCATGTTATGTTATATAGAAAACATGTATTATATCACGTAGGTTTCATAATAAGGTATAATAAATTAATTCATTTATTAGTAATAAGGATTCTAGGAATTAATAACAAAGCACTAATAACTTCTACTGCTGTTAACATAGGCATAAAATCATTGAATCCTGAAGATTCAATGATTTTGTACAAAATTAAAAAAACAGGTTGGTTAGCATTTCATTTAAGATAAAGAAAAATACCTTTGCTTCAGTCCATCATCATATTTTTTTTCATACTTAATTCAATTTTATTTTCACATATCGTATTTCTTATTTAACTGAAACTGAACACAATTTTCACTAAAAACTCCTGAACTAATAATTATTTAGGTTTAAAGTGTGGTTGGAAGTTTCAACGTAAGTGAATTTCTGGACAGCTACTCTTTCAGAATAATTTTAGTATACGTAACACATATTAATTACGTACGGGTAAATATAAACACATTAAATAGGTATTAAATAATCATGCATGACCATGCGTGAAATACGTCAGCGATGGTTTATGGGAAGGTTTAATTTCTACGTAATATTTACCCATATTAAAACTATGTAATACTTTTGTTAAGTTATAGAGTCAAACGTTCCTGAAACTACAGAATTCTAAACGAATTCTAAGAATTCGCTGGTTTCTAAAAGGCTTAAATTCTGTTATTAAAATTCAAACGATAATGATGTAAGTAGATAGCTACTTATACACTATTCCACATGGAACGACAGATCTCCACAACTCAGTAACTGGGCTACACGATACCTTTTGGTGAGGCTGGTTGTTAGTCTTTCGGGCTTCTGACTACCTGTAACGACTGTCAAGGATTTATGATTAAAATACAAGATTGACTGTGGACTGAGAATTTTCTGATGGGATTTAATCCAGGACTTCTTGCTATAAATCGACCAACACAAAGAAACGTAGAAATTCGATAAATAGATTTTCCATTGAGTAAAAGCTATCTTCATAATGAAAGGTGCCTGCATGGTTTACCTGGGTTTCCCATTCTATGAAATATTATGTCATCAGTAGTACGATTTTATGAAACTTAAATAAGTATACTGGGTTGTGGAGGTCAGATAGGCAGTCGCTCCATGTAAAATACTGGTATTCAGCTGCATCCGGTTAGACTGGAAGCCGACCCCAACATAGTTGGGAAAAGGCTAGGCAGATTGATTGAAATAAGTATACTGGGTGGCAGGGACATCGACGCGAAAACTGATACCATGGATTCTGAAACCCCTGCATTGAAATTTTTCGTCGGTTATTAAATTAAATAATCTGCTGTTTCATAGAAAAGTGGAATACCTACACGGTCAAAATGTAAGGATCAGCTGATTATTCTTTAATAACCGACGAAAAATTTCAATCAGTAATCGGTTCAGAATCATGTACTGAATCCATGGCATCAGTTTTCGCGTCGATGTCCTGCCACCCTGTATATTTTCAGTCTGTCAGTGTTACATTTAAATTCTGTCTGACATGTAAAGAAGATGGCAAAATGTAATTTTGCGGTATTGACGTTACGACATAATACTCTAATTATATTGAATTTATAGTCACAGTATGTGCGTCGACGTCCCTTACACTTTGTATAATACTGAGTCGGTAAATTCGATTCTATCGTGCAATGAACAGACAAAACGATGGTGACGAACACACTTTGGCTGGTACATACTGTAACTACATAACTTTACCTACCTACATATTAATACATTTTGTTACCTACTCTATTTAATTAAACCAAATAATTATGCACTGTCCACACTCTTAAGGCTCGTGCAGACCAGCGCGACAGGACGGCGCGACGCGACTTTAACAATACAATTTCTAAGAAAACTACCCGGTATAACAATAACCGGTGTTGCGTCGCGCGACAAGTCACGCTGGTCTGTACAAGCCTTTATCAATGGAATGTAGGTTCATAACACATTATTCATATTCTATTAATAACCTTTCATTCAAAGTTTGGATTCTACGTTACCCACGTGCCGGTGCTTTGCAAAAACCCACGATTATGACTGTCTTTATGATGACAGTAATGTCCTGTGTCAATATTCATACGAACTAATTAGTATTCTCATTACTAAGCGTGGTAAAAAATTATTAGAAAATTTATATGACCTTTTTATTATAAAAGAAACCTGAAGGCAAATTCTCGCAATCTGTCAAACTTGTCAAAAGTATACTTAAATTGACGTCTATGATAAATTGATTGTATTTTTGACAGATTGCGAATAAGATGCGAATGCGAACGTTCTTAAAAAATAGGTACAGGAATTGCCCCTCTGGACTTATAATTAACTAGCTTTTGCCCGCCGCTTCGCCCGCGCGGATGTTGTAAAATATCCCACAGGATGAATAATTCCGTGACACATTGTTTTCTTATAAGTAACTATGCGGCGCACGGCAGTAAAGCTATGATGCTTGTTCTCGACATCTTCAACAATCACTGTCATATTTCAGTCAATTTACACAAAACCTTATTGAACTATAAACCTTCCTCATGAATCACTCTATCCATTGGTGAAAACCGTATGAAAATTCGTCGGTAGTTTTTGAGTTTATCGCGTTCAGACAGACAGAGGCGGCGGCGGGTGGACTTTGTTTTATAATATGTAGAGATTTAAGTCTGAAATCGCCAATCCACCTTGAACAAGCGTGTTCTTCTTCTTGGTGGTATCGATGATTCCATTTATATGTTTTAAATAAGTTTCGACCAGAATCCCGCCACTTCGACAGCGTTATCGTTGGCCTCGCAAAGGTCTTCCACAGGTGTTATTACACAGAGAGCACGACAAGAGGTGAGACATCGTTAGCGATGTAGCTCCACAGTCACACTGTGGCTCATCGGAGTACCCCCACCTGCCTATGTTGCTGTTCGTGCTCTTATAAGTCATGTCATTTATTTCTTAGCAAAATACATTGTATTCAAAATATTACAGTGATAATATAGAAAATAATAACAAATAAAAAAAAACATTTATATCAAACAATTTTTTTTAAAATTCATTATACATTTAAAATGCATCAATATCACAACTATATAATTTTATGTCAATAATTCAGTACCAATGATTTAAATAATCACCAACATTGCATTTAAATTCCAAATTCATTATCTAGTATTCAAAAAAAAAACTATTATAAACACAAATAATAATAAATCTCACAAATAATTTAATAGTGGCTGTCATTTATCATCTATGAACTCATCGATACTGTAATAGCCCTCCTCAATAAAATATGTCTTTAATTTGTTTTTTAATAAGTTTATGCTGTTGCTAAAGATGAGACTTTACGCATACTAGACGCAAGTCAAACCACGTGGTGCGTCCACGTGGTTTGACTTACACTGTAGACAATTTATGGGTTTCTTTCTTCGATCAATAATGCACTAGATTACCGGTAAGCGCTTCAAAAACGGAACGAAAAATAAGAGCACAGATTCGGTTGTGGTCTTATTTCAAATTAGTATGGTCCAATCATAGCCAACGTTAAGACGTCAAAATGCCGCAGTACGCGTTCAAAAAAATTGTAAATTACCACCGTAACACCAAGATTTTGGAAGGAATATATTTTTTTTCGGTAAGTTTATTATCAGTAAGTGTTTTTCATAAAATAAAAACAGAATTAAATAGTAAATATAAATCAATTAGCAAATATTATGATTGTTTGACCAATGTTTGTGACAACTACCAACTATTGTAACAAACATCGACTGTTCTGGAACAGGGAATGCATGGTGTAGTATTGTTATTTTGTTTCTGGTTGTAGATTTCTTACCCATTTCGCTGTGTAGAATGGGTACTGTCGCGAAAGAAAGAGGAAATGAAATATATAAGCCTTATAAAAATTCGACAATTTGTTCGATTCATTTTAATAGATTGGACATAACTGGAAACACGCAAAGGGGTTACTAAAAACAGTACAACAGTACCTAACAATAAATATTTTTGAACTTGTATAACATTGACTTTTTATTTTCAAGCGACATAACATTATATTTGTTTCTCCGACGACAGAAAGATTTAATTTTGCCATTGTAATTAAATATTTGTATCTCCGACGATAGAAATATTTTAATTTTGCCATTGTAATTAAACTTTATGTTTGAGTGTCAAGGCTTATAATAAACTGAATTTGTTAGGATAAATTATTTTTTTCTGTCTTTCATAGAAAGAAATATAAACACATTTCGACTCCACTCATTCCTTGTCCAAGCGGCGAGCCTCTGTCATAAATTTTTATTGCTTTTATTAGCACTTTGTAATTTGAACTTTAAAACAAGCATGTAAGGTTGAATTTGTTTTGATGTATGTTTGACTTTATTGTTTTTTGTACATAGCTTTGTGAATACAACTTTAAGCATTGCATTTAAGGTTGAATTTACATTAATGTATATTTATTTAAAATAGAAGTACGTAAACACAATTGGCGACAGTTTTTAGAGAACTTTTGTATGGGATAGTGTATCTAGTGCATTATTGATCGAAGGTTTCTTTAGTAACTTTAGCGGTATGAGGTCTGCGCCAGCCAGGGCGTCATCGGGGCGGCGGCAAGAGCGCGGCAGGCGCGGTCAAGTCTCATGTTTCGCCTTCTCTGTATGAGAAGAGGACACGGATATCTATGGAAGACGTCTTTGTTCAGGCGTGGCTCAGTTACAGGTTGGTATTATTATTATAACATCAGCCTGCTGTTGAGCAAATATTTTATTTTCCTCATAAGTCTTACGACAAACACAAACTTCTTTTCACTGATTTCTTTTTTGTAGCATTCCACAGGACCCACACACAATATAACACCCAGACTCCTCACTGATGTTACTCGCACTTACTCATATTTGGAACAACATAATAATTATCTTGCGTTTATACCCAAGTAACGCGTCACGAGCAACCAAAAAGAACGCTGGCCGTTTACCTGCACACTGAGCTATTTATCGATTCCAGCCTATTCCATAGTACTAAGTAGCTAATAAAGTATCTATTATGATTCTACAATAAAACAATTACACTTATATTATAAAACAACAGCCTAGTACTTTAGGATGCGACTGTATCCGTGCGCAGACACATCCCCTGCACTGTCGCTCGGCGTTCTTTTTACGTGCCGCGCACTGTATACCTACCACATGTATATTTTACACGTTGTGTCTACTAGTTTCTTTTATCGTTTACACCTAAAACAAGTTTTAAAGAGTACCTAGTTTTTTATGTAACTTGTTAATAAGGTTAACAAGCCCTTTTTTTTTTCTTTTTTTTTTTTTTCTGTGGGAATTTATCAAATATCTTCTCCGGCTCTGGGCAATATTACTTACAGTTAACAACACATGTCTGGAACAACATCAATACATGGATGATACATGCGAAGCCACGACATCACAACTTGTAATATATGGGTCTTATAAATATTATATTTCATAAATCGCTCCGAAATCCCGCCACGGGCCACATCCTCAATCAAAACCTCATCACCGCACACCGCTAATAAAAGTAAAACAATTGACGGGCAAGTAACTTAGTTAGTCATACGGTTATTTACCGTCTATAACAATCCTTTAGAACTGTATTTAATTATTTATTCAGTCATAAATAAGGAAATTTTTGAAATTGTGTCATTTATATAAGCTTTAGTAGGGGAATCACCTGTTAGTAAATTTGAAAGAAAATGGGAATTTCTTGAGATAGAGCCTGCGGAGTAATTGCGTATCACACTTAAGGCGGGTTCCCACGGTGCGCGATATTGCGCACGCACGCGCACCAGCCCACACGGCGCACGACCACGCACCGCGCACCGAGGTATTCCCACGGTGCGCTATATTGCGGACGCACGCGCACCAGCCCGAATGGCGCACGACCACGCACGACATCTTTCCACGGTTCGCAATATTGCGGACGCACGCGCATCAGCCCACACGGCCGACGACCACGGACAGCTACACATCCCACACCTAGCCTGATGAAAATTCTAAACGATGTTTTTTTTTAATCTTAAGATTTAAAAAATCGCAAGCATAAATGGTTATTCATAATGATACAGTGAATTACAAAGTTATTTTAGCAGTTGCGGAAAATCGCCCTCAATGAAATAAAATACCATAAAAATCTGTGTTTTTTTATTTGTTAATAAAATACAGTACTAATACAACCTTCGTTTTTGCTTACCTCTTTAGGGGTCATTGTAGTCATCATTATGAAAAACTTTCACTATGTGCCCACCGCAGAAATCGCAAAAAATAATCAACTGTTCCCTACATTTATGTTCGCATAGTTCGTCGAAATGTAGGGAACAACTGATTTTTTTTTCGAGATTTCAGCGTTGCTCCCATAGTGAAAGTTGTTCATAATGATGAGTACAATGACCCCTCAAGAGGTTTAGGGTAAACAAAAACTAAGCTTGTATAAAAATAATAATATTATGTGATAATATAGTGATACATAAACAGAAGTTTAAAATTCCTAACTTATTTAGTTGTTGCGATAGAACTCGTACAAAAATGGTCTAAAACTGACAACTATAACGGCTTCTTTTTCATAATTTTTGAAGAAAAAAATTACTTATATTTATATTCTTCTTCTTTTCGTGTGGTTAGTGACTAACCTGGTGTCAGAGTTTTAAAGCCGCCCATGGGCCTCTGACTTGGCTTCACATGCCGTTGAGAAATATCTCTCAGGCATGCCGGTTTCCTCACGATGTTTTCCTTCACCGTTTTTGAAGCAAGTGATAATTATACAATACGCACATGAATCCGAAAAGTCAGAGGTGCGTGCCTTGGGCTCGAACTCGAGACTTATGACTTCGCAGTCCGACGGTCACACCACTAGGCTATCACTGCTCTATTTTATTAAATTATATTTATATTTGTACTCTATTCGATGATTTCTAGACAATAATACCTCACATTCCAGGCCATGATTAAAAAAAATATATCGAATGTTTGTTGAATGGCCCTTTCATTTCGGTTCCGTACCTCAAAAGTAAAAAACGGAACCCATAAAGGATCACTTCGTTGTCC
Source organism: Agrochola macilenta (assembly GCA_916701695.1). Lineage (NCBI taxonomy): Eukaryota > Metazoa > Arthropoda > Insecta > Lepidoptera > Noctuidae > Agrochola > Agrochola macilenta. The sequence continues at coordinate 3,779,412 of OU753576.1, forward strand.
GTCCGTCCGTTTGTCAAGACCCTTCTTCTCAGGAACGCATGGAAGTATTAAGTTGAAATCTATATCAAATACGTAGGACTACCTTGGAGCTCAAAAAAAAAATCAAGCTTCTTTTTTACTTTACGCAATATAAAAATACGGCCACTTATGGGACATATTTTGATACTCCAAATAAATCAAAACCTATAGGGTACTTCCCGTTGACCTAGAATCATGAAATTTGATTTGAGCTCAACAAAGGAAAAAGTCCGAAAAGTGTTAATTTGTAGTATATCACTTTTTTTTTTCGATTACAAACTTACATTTGCAGTTGGCGAATTGATCGTTGCGTAGGTATATCGATGTATGGAGAACATGTTTTTCAACTACAAATTTGTTTTTTAGATAAATTCATCCCAACTACTGAACCCTTCATTGTTCGTGGTTCGACACGCACTTGGCCGGTTTTATTATTTGCTGTTATAACGGGAATAGAAATACACAATCTGTGAGAATTTCAACTGTCTACCTATTATGGTTCATAAGATACAGCCCGCTGACAGACAGATGGATTGACGGACAGCGGAGTCTTAGTAATAGGGTTCCGTTTGGCAACCTTCGGGTATGAAACCCTAAAAAGCATGTGACGAGAGAGCTGTCAAAGGCGTCTGGTTAAACGACTAAACGTAATACCTGTCACTTCAGTTGTCATGCCACATCACAGTTGTACTTTTCAACAACGTTAACGTTGAGGTTTTTTATAGAATCAGTATTTTTGGGCTCTTTACAATAGACAGTAAATTTTTATTATACCTAAACCTAACAAAAAAAAAAAAATTCAAGTAGTTACATCTACGCTACGATGGTAGTTTATGAATGAATGATAAAGTTTAACATACATTAAAAACCGGCCAAGTGCGTGTCGGACCACGCACAATGAAGGGTTCCGTAGTTGGGATGAATTTATTCCAAGAACAAACTTAACACTGTAGTTGAAAAACATGTTCTCCAATACGGAATATATGGGAGATCATGTTTTTTAAACTGCAAATTTAAGTTGTTTGATTATTACTCGTTAACCTGTACAGCGTACGTAGCTCAGATAGTTTTCCTTTTAATTTCGTTATATAATATACTACTGCTGTGATTTTTTTCACAAATCCAAGGACAACCATTGAACTGACAGGGGGAGGGAGACTTGACTCTTACAAAAAAAATCAGTTAAAAGCTTAATAATTCGAAGCGGATCCCTGAATCCAAAAATGGTTTTCACAAACTCGCAATATTTTTGAACGACCTTTCTAACGATACCCCACAACATGGGGCAAATGAGAAAAAAAAAATCATCCCAACTTTACGTGTAGGTAATAAAAAAAATAAAAACTTGATTTTATTTTATCACTTTGTCGGCTTGATTAATATGTATACATATGCCAAATTACAGTTTTCTAGTACTAACCGTCTCTGAGCTAAGCCGCGGACAGACAGACGGACAGACAGACAGACAGACGGACACGGCGAAACTATAAGGGTTCCTTGTTTACCACGGAACCCTAATAAAAAAGGAAATGATGGTAAAAATCAAAAAAATAATACGTAATTTGGTTAAGTTTATTGTATTTTTAAACAAGTCATCATCATCCTCAGTCATCTATAAAAGCCCTTTTTACGATTTGTACCTTTAGTTAATTACCTAAACTAATGGAATATACTCGTAGTTTGTTTACATTTTTAAATGTGAGGGGCGCACACGCTCTGGGCGACAACGCCGTGCATCGGTCGCCGCGCCTCTGAGCTGTGTATATGCAACGTTGCCAGCCCGCTGCCGCAGATTGTATAGTGATATGTCAAAATCAAGCGGAGACGGAACGGCGACGCGCGACGGTGAAAAGAAAAGAAAGAAAACGTTTATTTGGACACAGTTCGTGAAACACAAAATACAAACAAACTAAAATTGATAGTAATCTTTTGACAATAAGTGTGTGCCTCACGGCTGCGCCAAAAAGGTTCATTTCAGCATTAATGCCAGACAAATGCTGTCTGACACTGGTTTTGGTGCGGCGATGCGGTAGCGGCGCTTCACCGTTCAGTCTACATGGTTACGCGAAGCGGTATCGGCGCGGCTACGGTGCCTTCTGCATGAGCCCTTAAGCATTGATCAAGCCTCGTGCAGACTGGCGCGACGCGACGCTAACAGAACAAATTCTAAGCATAGTTTACGGTGGAACAATAATTATCGGAGTCGCGTCGCGCCGTCACGTCGCACCAGTCTGCCCGAGGCTTTATGTTTTATTTTACTTAATCCCATCCTTATTTTGATAAACGATAAAAAAAAAAAACTGGCAAATTTGTTTTACAAAAAAATTATAATGTGATAATTTATGGTTATTTTATGGCGTATGGATAATGTAATGGTTGAATTAAAATAAATATCTAAAATACCTCAGAACTCTTCGTTGTTTTTGGTTATAAACATCGTCCAAAAAAGTAGACATTAAGTTATAAAAGGACCATTCAGGTTTGTCAGCACCATAGAAATATAAATACTTCTTTCTTATATTTATGGTCAGCACACTTAGCTCAGAGATAGTTAGTACTAGAAAGCTGTAATTTGGTATGGGTATACATATTAATAACGCCGACAAAGTGGTAAAATAAAATAAAGAACTATATATTTTTTTAGGGTAGGTACCTCCCCAACACATTAAGTGGGGATGTTTTTTTTTCTCGCCTATCCTTTAGTGTGGGGTATCATTGGAAAGGTCGTTCAAAAATATTGCGAGTGTGTGAAAATCATTTTTCGATTCAGGAATCCTTTTGCGAAATATTAAGCTTTAAAGTGCAAATTTTTGTTAGAGTCAAGTATTGACCCCCGCCCCTACCTGCCAGCTAAATGATTGTACTTAGATTTGTGAAAAAAATCACAGCAGTAGTATTTATAACGAATTTAAAAAGAAAACTATCACAGCTAAATAGGCTTTACAGGTTAACGAGTAATAATGGACCAACTTAAATTTGCAGTTTGAAAAACATGATCTCCCATACATTCCGTATGGGAGAACATGTTTTTCAACTACAATGGTATATATGTTCTTGGGATAAATTCATTCCAACTACGGAAACCTTCATTGTGCGTGGTCCGACACGCACTTGGCCAGTTTTTATGAATTAATAAACTTTTGTATTCAATTAATCATTATTTTATTTACATACCCTTTAAAGTTACTAGAATTTAGTCAATGAGGTTGTTCCAAAATTTCGTTTTAAGTCGTATGACGTAATTATTGTGCCGGAGAGTTATTCGGCTGTCCGAATAGCTCTCCGACTCAATACGTCATTGTAAACTTATCATACGACATACGCCTTTATTGTTAGTAAGTTAAAGTAGAAAATACTTTTGCACATTATCAAAAGGAAATGCATTGTTTCATTTTGATTGTTGTTTCGTAAAGTCATAATAAAAACAAACAGTACTTAGTACTTATTACTTTTTCGGTTGTTTTGACGAAATTAGTTGCGCTGCGTGCAACGTAGGTTCAGAATTTTCATATCTAGAAGCTATTAAGCGAGCGGAGCCGTCTCCTTCGACGCACATGCGGCGTTAGTCAAATGAGCTAACAGTCGGCGTCTGATTGACTGCCGACTGAAAGCCGATTCTATACATTTACAACCGAATTATACTCGTAATATTACTAAAGACTATCGAAACTGCGAGCCGGAAGCGCCAGAGCCGCTCCAGAATTCGATTTCTAAAAACGGATGATAAAAACGATTTCACTATCTGAAATCGAATATTTAACCGTTTGCATAGAAATCCAAAAACGCCCATGTTTAAAAATTTGCTTACATGTCTATTTAAGTAGGTATACGCCAAGTTGAGCAATATAAAAGCTACCATTGGTAAGCTAAACGATTCGTTTTCGTTTATAGGAACCGAGCAGACCTCTGGCACCTTTGAAGTTACCGACTCTCCGCGGATCGGGCGCACCGCCACGGACGCGTCTGCGCTACCACGCACGCTACCATTCCCATGGTGCGTGTCCGTGCGGGCTTATCCGCGGCGAGTCGGTAACTTCAAAGGGAATGTACCCAAACTCGGACGCACCGCCACGCACGCGTCTGCGCTACCACGCACGTTACCCTTCCCACGGTGCGTCGTGCGGGCTGGTGCGCGTGCGTGCGCGATATTGCGCACCGTCGGTTCTAAGCTAGCAATGGATTTCATTTTGACAGTTCGAGCAGTGATAGAAGTGGTGTGACTCTCGGACTGCCAAGTCATAGGTCTCGAGTTCGAACCCAAGGCACGCACCTCTGACTTTTCAGATTCATGTGCGTATTATTGCCTTCACCGTTTTTGAAGCAAGTGATAATATATTGTATATTATCACTTGCTTCAAAAACGGTGAAGGAAAACATCGTGAGGAAACCGGCATGCCTGAGAGATATTTCTCGACGGCATGTTAAGCTAGAGTGAAATAGTTGTGTTAGTGGTGTATTTATAAGCATTTTAATGTATATGAAATAAAGTACCTACCTTCAATTTCAATCAGCCAAGATTGAAATTGAAAGTCTTGGATTATGTAATTTTCTGTTTATCCCTGTTAAATTATTATTTTTATTTTCTTACTAGCTGCGCTCCACGGTTTCACCCGCATAAGTCTCGATCCCGTGGGAACATCGGCATAAAAAGTATCCTATGTCCTAACTTAGGTCATGGTGTATGTGCCAAATTTCAAACCAACAAACAAACTCCCTTTCGCATTTATAATATTAGTTAGGATCAGGATTATTGTCCCTACACCCCAGAGGTTAATCGCAGAGACACTTTTTAAATTTAACAAGCATTTTTTGTAATTATCTGACGAAATAATATTCTATTCATTTAACTACACACCAAAAGCCCACAATATTCTCAGGAGGACAAAGCCCAGTTTTAATAATTTATTAGTTTTATTTAACAACCTACGTCATTGAACGCTTGGTTTTCTCGCAGCACGTGCGACTAATGAATCCTTGAATTTATTACACTCTAGTTTACACTAAAGTTGATGGGAAATTGGTCCTTAGTCTTTCAGTGTGGAAAAAGAGCACTTGCACTGAAAATACACGTGCCTTTTAAGAGCAAAGGACATTGTTGTGCGTATTGTTTGTGTCCAAGGAAATACTTAGGATGTGACATTCCGTGTAGTGACGTAGTTTCTTGAGTAAATGAAAATAAGTGTTGACGTGTAACGCGATGCTTTAGAGGCTTGCTGACCAATTTGTTTTTATTAATGCTTTTTGAAAAATTGTACTGATTCTGTAAAGATAACGCTTTTTATGGCCTTCTGCCAGTCGTTTTACACGTGTAGCCTGTGGACCAAGTATAGCCAGCGGGCTATTAGCGACCTGTGCGTTCAGTACAATAACGCTTTCAGGGTGCTTTTGAGGTTGCCGTGGCGATGTAGCGCATCAGGGATGTTTGCGGAAGCGTGCGTCGACGGGTTCGCCGCGATAATGCGGAAGCGATGCGCTTCCATGATGGCGCGCTTGCGCTCCTCCTCCAATGGCATCCTGAATGTGTTTTCAGATCGGCGGAACTCTCCCCAAAAGTCAAAGTCAAAGTCTCTCTTACAAAAGTGGATAAGTATTCACACACACTTATCCAAATAATAGTTCTATGTTGTTTTGTTGTTTATTTTTAATTTAATTTAATACTAACATTAGGCTAAGTTATACTACTATTAACAATATATGGATGTTTATCTGAAATAAAATATTTGAATTTGAATAGGCTCGTCCCCTATTACATGGGACTTAAACATTACTGGCGTAATTGGGTGCACTATCCTGTACCTAACCTTTAGGCGTGTTTAAATGATTAAATGTCGCTTCTTCGATGATAAGTAACAAATTATATTCAGTAAAGCTTAAAAAAATAGATATATTATATTTATCTCTTGTCGACAGTAAACTGCGTTCGCAATTTAGTTACCAAACATGTAAAGAACACGAGTTTGAGGAAAAAGACATAAGGTTCAGTTTGCACTACACCTTTTTTTTTTTTTTTGGGTGGGAAATCATCAAATGACTCCTCCCGCTCTGGGCAGAGCGAGAGGGAGTGTCAGACTTTTACTGACTAAAACCCACCCGTGTTCCTTCCGTTGCCTATGTGCTGGGGCCGCGATATCCCTTTCGGACAGACCCGCAACCCATAATGTTTATGACTTTTTCAACAGTACTAGTCAGTCTGTTTAAAGTTGAAGTTTGCTTAAGTGGAAATAACGTTACGTCAATTGGAAACAATGATCTGAATAGACCTTAGAATAGTAGGTAAATACACACATCAACACGGTCTAGGGATATTTCATACTCAATTAAATAACTCGAAAAGTACTGGCCGCATTGGAATCTTTTATACACCGATTTGTTCGTAATTTATCTCAGACTAATTCCAAACTCAAATTTTTGAAAATTCTTTTGTTTCGGTGGCATAAAAATGTCTTGATGTGTAGGAGAGGGAATTTTCATTTGTGCGAAATTTAGAAAACAATACGAATTACGTTTAGTTACAGTTTTTTTTAATTTTTAAACGAAAGATAAAATTAAAATTGAGGTATTGTAGCCATGCAACGCCAACATTTGACGAGGGCGGAGATGTTACGAGCTGTGGGAATGCTGGAAGCTGGGTCTGTTCAGCGTAATGTTGCTGAGGCCATAGGGACCCACCAAAATGTAATTTCAAGATTGTGGACACGCTATCGTGCCACAGGCGAAGTAGCGGAGAGGCACCGGGGGCCAAGTCGCATCACTACCCCCAGACAAGACCGATTTTTGCAAATTACTGCGCGAGCTCAACCAAATGCAACGGCGACTCAATTGGTCCAAAGGCTGCGAGTGGAACACCAAGTGCTTGTGAGTGACCAAACTGTAAGAAGGCGACTGTATGAAAGCAATCTACGCTCTCATAGACCACTCCGGGTCCCACCTTTACGGAGAGGCAATCGTGGACGACGATTAGAATGGGTTCGGAACCACGTGGACTGGGGCCGTGAGCAATGGTCCAATGTGCTGTTCACGGATGAATCCAGGTTCGGCTTCCATCCAGATTCACGAAGGACGCATGTTTGGAACCCTCAGGAAGTTCACCCATACCAAGGAGGAACAATTATGGTTTGGGCAGGAATTCGTCTTGGAGGACGGACGGATCTCGTTTGGGTGCGAGGCATTATGACGGCAGAACGATACGTCCAACAGGTGCTGGGGCCCGTAATCTTGCCCCACAGAACACAAATGGGGCAAGATTTCCTGCTCATGCACGACAATGCCCGGGCACACACGGCGAGAACGGTAGCAGCTTGGTTACATACACACAATGTTAGGGCCTTAGACTGGCCTGCTCAATCGCCAGATCTAAATTCCATTGAGCATGCGTGGGATATGCTGCAAAGAAGAGCTCTGAAGGAAGTTCCTGAAAATCTGGCTACGGAAGATCAACTTTTTGCGCACCTCAGAAGGACATGGGATAATATTCCGCAGCAAGACATGGAGAACCTTGTTCTGAGCATGCCGAATTGTTGCCGATGTGTTATGAACATCATGGGCGCTTTCTCAGACTACTAATTTCAAGTTTATAAACGCAAATTAAATGATTTTTCTATTTTTTTCAATTTTTACTCATAAATTAAAAGTTAATTCATATACGATTTCCGTCTATGCTTCATTTTTTTTCCATAAAATCCTGAAATTTTAATCGAAGTACCTTAACCATTATTAAAAAATGGTAGAATATTAAATAACGTATCTTTTAAATATATACATGTCATATAAATAATTAACACATTGATAGTAATTCGCTTTTTTTTAAATATCCCTAGACCGTGTTGATGTGTGTATATAGTTTAGCCATTCAGCGAGTTTGATACTCGTAGAGCGGATTTTACCGCCTAGGGTGCGCCGAACGTAGGTAATAAAAAGTTCGAGCGATTAAAATACTATTAAACGTCTAAGAAAAACATAACCAGGTAACCAGAATCCCAATTATGAAACAAATTTACAATCCGATAGATTTTGAAGGAATTTTCTAATACATTGCTTCATATGATTGGAAAATTCGTCTGCTCGGCAACGTGAATGACGCAATGAATGTTGTTGCATTGTCAAAATGAATAGCTTTACCAACGTGTGCTCTTCTAATTACTAACATAACGATATTCTCGTGAGCGTCCACAATTCCACATCACCTTCCATAAAATGTAGGTATGGAAATATGCACGTTATAACGTTATCATAGACGGAAATTTTAAAGCGTCTTCATATATTTCCATACATTTTACTTACCTGTGTTAGTGTTGCCACATTAGAAATTATTAATGCGCATATTGTATGAGGAGCTCGTGGCTAAGTAACAACAGCCGCACTGGTCATCAGGTTAAGCTACGCTTGCCGGGGTTTGGTCAGTGGATGGGTGACCATCTTTACATGCCGAGAATCCTCCGTGCTTCGGAGAGCACGTTAAGCCGTTGGTCCTGGCTGTCATTCGTGGATCTTTGACAGTCGTTACGGGTCGTCAGAAGCCCGAAAGTCTGACACCAGTCTTACCAAGGGGTATCGTATTACCCAGTTACTGGGTTGTGGAGGTCAGATAGGCAGTCGCTCCATGTAAAATACTGGTATTCAGCTGCATCCGGTTAGACTGGAAGCTGACCCCAACATAGTTGGGAAAAGGCTAGGCAGATTGATTGATATTGTAAGTGTGCTACGCAATTACCGCGCTTACGGTACTTGCCTGTTTGTTTAAGTACTTTACCCTTATGTTCGAGTTTCAAAGTATATTTTCGATAGTGTTTAATTGTTCCTTTTTCGCCGTTTTACCTAGTGTAGACTGTATTGAATTGTTTATTGGGCTGGTGCCGCAACTCCACACCCAAACGCGTATTTTGCGTACGGGTGTAGAAGGTAAACTTCATTGTTCTTAATTATTTCAGTACCCTATATTATTATGTAAATGGTTAAATAACAGTATATTATCAATATCCAGAGATTTATATTCTAGATCAACCTGTGTTAGTGTTGCCACATTAGAAATTATTAAAACTCATATTGTAAGTGTGCTACGCAATTACCCCACTTACGGTACTTGACTGTTTGTTTACTTTTACCCTTATGTTCTAGTTTCAAAATATATCTTCGATAATGTTTAATCGTTCCCTTTTCGCCGTTTTAGCTAGTGTAGATTGTATTGTATTGTTCATTGGGCTGGTGCCGCAACTCCACGCCCAAACGCGTATTTTGCATACGGGTGTATCAGGAAAACTTCATTATCTCAGTACTTATATTATTATTTAAATAGTTAAATAATAATATATTAACAATATTTAGAGGTTTTATCCGTCACAGTTACGACTGTTTCTATCTAGTCTTAATAAATACGATACAATAACAAGGATAAATAATTTGCATTCCTGAACGACATTATTTTAATGAGGAAAATAATACTAGATCGCTTTTTGTTTTGATCTACTTCTACTAAGGTCAATTCCCCCTATGCAAGGTTATGCAAGGTTGTAAATAGCTGCAGTGATCAAATCGATTTGCACTTTGAAAGTTTGGGCAAATTGAAAGTCAGTTTTTTTAAGTATCTTCCCAAATAGATCAACCTTTAGTTATATATATATATATATATAAAAGTATAGTATATTGTTATATTAAATATTTAGACTTTTAAATAATTAATTTAATTTATAACTATATTAATTTATTATAATTTTTTGTACAACTTCTTTATGCATGCGGAGTTTACCTGTAAGTGATTGTTGCACTGTCGAATATACATTTTTGCATGTTATCCATTAGCATTAATCCAGTGTAAACAATTGTTGGTGAATCTATAAAAAAAAAATTAAAAAAAATAAGGTCCTTTAAAGGTACCATTCCGTACCCGACCACTGGAGGCAACTGCAGGCGACGTGTTGCCGCGACACGACTGGTTTCTATGAATTTCTATGAAATATCTTCCGTAGCTAGCGACACGTCGTTGGTAGCTACAGGCGAGTGACAGGCGACTCGTATAGCCCGACCGCAGACCAGTAGTACCAACGCTCGAGCGATAACACATTTTTCTATCTTGTATCTACTGACTGGAATTCGGGCTGCTGCCGCCTACGGTCGGTTTCGGAATCATGACTGCAGCGACATGACGCCGAGACACGTCGCCTGCAGTTGCCGCCTGCGTTCGGGTACGGAATCATGACTGCAGTGACATGACGCCGCAACGAGTGGCCGCGACATGACGCTGCGAGACGTCGCCTGTAGTTGCCGCTTGCAGTCGGGTACGGAATCATGACTGTGTACCTTAATACTTACTTCTCTGTAACAACTGCTGAGTATGAGTTCCTGGGTTCGATTCCCAATCAATTGGTCGGGCGAAGTGTTATTAGGTCTTCTATTACGAATTTCTCAATAACAACCCGGAGTCTCTCGATTTGTGTCCGGTTGACGGCAATAGGCTCGCCCCCACGGGACTTATATATAACTGGCGAAATGTGGGTGTACTAGAGGTACCTACACCTCTGCCAAACCCTTCGGGGAACACAGGCGCGTGATGTTATATTATGTTCTCTGTAACACTACCGAGTTTGTTGCTGTTTTAATGTATGACGTAGGTAGGTACTTAGATGACTCAAGAATTAATTCAACAGCCTTCCAGGAAAAAAAAACCACTTCTAGGTAAGTATCGTAACTCCAGGGAGTACCTATTTTATTGTGGTATGGTCTTTGACCACAATTTTAAGCGCGACACGAAGGCGCGACGCGACTTAAACAATGCAATTTCTAAGAAAACTGTACGGTATAACAATAAACGGTGTCGCGCTGGTCTGCACAAGCCTTAAACCGTTAACCCAGGTAATAACCAGGGTTAACAATAGGAGTTTCCTACCTAACCTAGTGTAGTTAATCAACTACACAAGGTTAACACACACACTAGCCAATTTTGACGAAAACTACGGTTTCCATACAAATTGGTTTACTGGTTAAACTTAAAGATGGGATAGCAAAAACAAAACGTTACTCTTAATCGAGCCCACAACTGAATGTACCTACCTAGGTACCAATTAAGAGGCGCGAACCGCGACTCGCGCGGGCGCATCCCACTGGCACTATATGTCATTATGAACGTTGGATAAACCCGGCGCGGCGTGACGTAGTTACTAAGCAAACAGGCTTGCACGAGCCGCGTGCTAGCCTAGTGTCAATAAATAAATAAGTAAATAAATGGAGTTTTATTTCTTTAACCTACATTTTGACAATTTAAAAACATTTTTATATAGGAATGTAAGTACTCGATTATATTTAATACCAATTTGACGGTTGGAAGTCTTATTAATCAAGTTGGAAAATAATAAGTTATTATTTCTTTTCGCTAGATACAGCAGTCAATTATGAATCTCACTGATTGTTCAAGTAGGTATATAACTAATACTATTTAACTAACAAAATGGATCATGTTGTCGAAATAAATAAAATAAACAATTTGTTACCTCGTAGGTACCTCGCCTGCCTAGTTACTTTGGTGAATTGTTTTGATCTAGAACATGTAATATGCCTTGGTGTTATGGCGTCACAGGAAATTCAGTAATGGTGCAATAAATTAATCACGTAGGTACGTAGGTACCTACCTGTTTTGTATTAAACAATATTTATGGTACTTTGTCGGTGTGAGCCTACTTATTATAAGACAAAATTATTCGCTGATAGTCATGGTGATTGAATCTTTGAATCGTTCTGTATATGCATCGACTTGGGTTGGCTGCCTTTTCCTTGACTTTGACAAATCCTACAAATCTTCAAAGTTTCATCAGTTTATATTCATCATCAATTATTTGTTTATCTGTTTAGAGATGGAAAAGTAGATCTTTATTGTTTTATGGGGTTACTTCAAAAAACTAACAAAACTTTGATCATTGCAGTATCTTTCTTTAATGTGTATGTATCAAAAGAGGTCTTTGCCTTACTTTGGTTCAATGATCTAGTGTGGACGGACGTCTGCACTTATTCATTCAATGTTTACTCCAAATTCCTTAAACAATTGACTGCACAACTATTGGTTTTCCCCGTTCCGCGTCGCGTCGTCGCCGCGTCGTTGCATTTCCCGATAGAGCGTCAATCATTTCATTTTAAACCATATAACAACGGCATAAAAGTAAATTAACGATGTCTCCAGTAATACTTTATTTAAGCATAAGCTAAGCCGATGATACAACCGCGAATAACATGGGAAACACATACTAGGTATTTGACCCCACTGACGTTACGACGAAGTAAAAAATTAGTGCAAAAATGCATGTATTGTGTAAGGGTAAGTATTGAATGGAAAGGGTTATTCCAGTAATCCTCACTGATAATCTCCATCAATGGGGATTTGTGAACTTTCTTGTCCATAAATCCCCACCAATGGGGATCTGCGAAGAAGTCCTCAAAAATAAAAATAAAAAAACAAGTGACAGTGACTCGGTAACAATGACAATGCAATGCTTACGGCACCTTAACCGGGCCAAGGCAGCGCCACTATTATGCCGCAAATAGCGGCACTTTATCCGATACGGATAGATAGCAGTTAGTTAGTGGCACGCTACATAATTCCTTCAAAATTATATCTCGTGAATAAAGATCCTTATTAAAACAAAATCTATTACTTTAACTCAGTGAGACATTCAAACACGTAGTTTTAACGATCCTCATAACAGCTTTATGAAAAAATATTTTTCTGTAATTATGAAAAATGACGGATGAAAAAGACGAATGACGAATGAAAAAGTGACGTAAACAAATAAAGCACATTCGTAATAGCTTTTATACGAATGTCTTCAAATATATGTGTATCTGGATGCCTCAAGAAGTGGAAGAGATTTTTTTAATCATTCACGAGATATTAATATTTGACAAAAGTTGCCCCACTGGAACTACACTTAGATGCCTCCAGAGTGCCCCACTGAAAGTATTTAACGCTTAGGCTATTCATTTAGTCATTATTTTAATTTGTTTGATTATAAAAATAAACAATCAGTCCTTATAAATAAGAGTCGTAAGAAATAAAGATCACGAGATTGTTAAATAATATGTTGTTTGTATTTTATTTTTAAATCGATGGGGATTGTCAATGGGGATTAGTGGAATAACCCAATAGAAATGGTTGATAATAAAATACCTATCTTAAATCATAATAATGTGTTTATTTCCGTGGTCAAGTTGACTGGTCATACAGACAGCTCGCGTGACCAAATTTGTTGGTCCACTGCTCGAATGGTCACAGTGACAGCTAGAGGTGTCGAATAAAAGCTCAAATGGCCAATTTGATAGGTCGTAGTAAAATTTATAGGCTATGCGGTCACATTGATAGTTCGGGCGATCAAATTGATAGGTTGTGTTGGCAAATTGATAGGCCATGCGGTCAAACTGATGAGGTATAGTTCAATTGAAAGTTTGTGTGGTAATACTTAAAGCACTCGTGTTTAGATTGATAGTCTGAGTGGTCAAATTATAATAAAATAAGCCTGTCATAACATAAACTGTCGTAACATTGATCAGAAAATAATATTTATATACCTACGTACTTATCTAAATGTATGTAGGTTAACCAACAAATCCCTGTAGAAATCCCATAATATTATTATGATTTAATAACATCTCTGTATTTCCCTATCATTAGATAATTTCAAATCAAATAAACAACTAGCTTGTATGTTTTTCCTCCTTAAGTATTTGATAACAAAGAGGAAAATATTATTAAATAACATTAAAATCAACACCTTATCAGCAAACAAAATAGATACCTATGTAAAATAGCATACAATGGATGATGTGATTTGACATATCTACTTATTGATATTGCCAGGGCAGGCTAAATAAGTCTCTGCCAGGGTTGCGAGTTTGTCCAAAAGGGACATCGTGGCCCCGGCACACAGGCAACGGAAGGAACACGGGTGGGTTTTCAGTCAGTAAAAGTCTGACACGCCCTCCCGCTCCGCCCAGAGCGGGAGAAGTTATTTGATAATTTCCCACCCTCAAAAAAAAAAGACTAAATTAGTCTAAACTATTAAATTTTTTCAAGATTTGAAACTCATTTCCTCTCGAAGTTTAACAGTCTTATTACAAAACTCATCCAGCGTCTATGTTCCCTTCCACGTTTAACCCGTCTGCCTTCAAAGCAAGAGCGAACAGGCATTTTCTGGGCCTGCTCATTCCATCATAGTCCTCATCCATCGCTTTCCACCAGGCGTGATCTATGTCAAGAGCTGGCCCATAACTGAATAAACTTAAAAAATAAAGTCGGTTTACGAACGATAGTTTAACGTGACAACGTCATAACAAAACATTCCCTTCCCTCGCTCCGATCGTAACGGGACAATGAGCGTAACGGGACACTTTTTCGTGCGTGCAGCCGGTTCATCGATTTATTAGACTTTGTCACGTCAAAAATAAAAAACTTGCGGGGCAGTCTTTGGGGACTGCCAATAGAAGTGAAAACTAAGTAACTTGTGAATTGTATCGTCGAGCTATTAGATTATTATTTTTGAATTATTATTATCAATATACATATATACACAGTATACATATAGCTCATGGGAAGCGTGCGGTGACGATGACGCGAGTTTCACGCTTTTTGTTAGCCCAAAAAGTGCACATATATACACAGTATACATATAGCGCATGGGAAGCGTGCGGTGACGATGATGCCAGTTTAACGCTTTTTGTTCACCCAAAAAGTGCACATATATATACACAGTATACATATAGCTCATGGAAAGCGTTCGGTGACGATGACGCGAGTTCCATGATTTTTGTTCACCCAAAAAACGCTCAACGCGCCAAAAGAAGTTTTCACTACAAAAACAATATTTATCTTTAACAGCCGCTAGGACCCACGATGCGCTGGACGTTTCGCCATGATTCGCAAAGGCTATTCATATGGCATAATTATGTAAGGATGGGTTTAACTACTATAGGAGGGGACATCCCAAAGCAACAGTTAAATATTTATTTTCTTGACGTCATCAAGCCACAACTAAGTGTTTAGCAGCCGTCGACGCGTCTACGGCTGCCGCCGATGAGTGTCGACGGCTGCAGTTGCGTCTGCCGTTGGCACGCAAAAACCAGCCACACCTTTTATTACCCGACTACGCAACAGCAAAGCCAGGGCATTTTTCACGGTAATCTAAGTATCTTTGAATGTGGGATTCGTTATATTCTCGAATAGCTCTCGAAGCAACCTAACGGCTGGATGGATTTAAAAGCATGAGGTGTCTATGGACTCGTCTATGTCGTGTGATGGTATAGGTTAGGTTTAGTATTTACCCAACTGGCAAAGCCAAAGGATTGAAACGATTTTTTTAATAAAATAAATGGATTTATAAAATTGTGGAATTGTATTTGTGTTGATAAATAAATGTTTCAATAAGTAATGTCTTGAAATAAAAATAGTTCATTCCATTTCCATGTAGGAAATATCATATTAAAGGGTTTGAGGAGACGATTCCAATAGTAGTTTATAAAACTGTTGCATAATACCTAGTTATGTGCAGTTTCATACACTACTTTATCTACTCTACATACATTGGCATTGAACCTACTAAAATAATAAAAGATTAAAGTTAAATATCATTAATAAAAATAAATCCACGAAATTCAGTACAATTTCGCCTATGAATGGCGGCTGCACCCAGCACATCACAGCGCATGCGCTAGAGCGGTGCTGCGGTCCCCCGTAACATCCATTACAAAAGTTGATGACAAAATCCGTAGTTTCGGCCGAAGTTACGGATTTCGCTTAGGGAGTAAACGCCCAGGCGTAAATATGACACATCGAGCTTTGAAAAGAGACTGCCACGAGGACATACTAGTGACAGAAATGACGCTCTACCAAGCCGAACTTTTCCGTAAAACTCGAAGTGTCATATTTCCAGTCAGATAGGTAAAATGTACAGTCAAGAAATACATATCGAGGGGTGAAAGGCTATTTGGTTGAAGCGACATCTTGGGCGATATTGAGTTATATACATATTCGGAATCAGCAATTTTTTCTCCGTCGGATGATGCCGGATTCATTTAAATCTGAGCACTTTTTTGGCGCTTCAAACAACTCTATTTTTGGGTTGTTTCCAAAGTGGCAGTGTATTATCTGACGTCGTTTTTGCATTAATTTATTACTAGTGTACTTTGAACTATACAATGATTTAAAGAACCGAGACATAAATCAGTAGGCCTTTCTCAGAAAAAAGATTCAATATCGGTTAAAGCGTTTTGCTTGTTTCTATTTTTTATTAACATGTGACTTAAATCATTTTGATATCCACGATTTACATGTCGCAATGTCGCTTAAATCATTTGTCCGTCAAAAAAATACGTCATGGAGTGTCGCTTAAGCTCTTTCAGCTGCATCTATTTTCTACCTAGGGTGCTTCTTAAACTAAATAGCCGTTTTGTTTTAGCTATTTTGCATGTTCGTTAAAACATTTATTCTATAGCTATTTTCTTCTTTGTCACTTTGTCATTGACAGTTCCTGCCAAATGTGTGAAAGTGACTAAGCAGAATATAGCTACAAAAAAACTTGTTATTGTTATCTCATCGTCATAAGGGTGACAAATGTGGATGGATAGGATGGTGTTAAAACATGCAGATTCACGCCTAATATTGTTAAATTGAATAAGCGAGTAATACTTATTTTAACTGATGTGGTTGATAAGACTGAAAGATAATAAATAAAAATATTGATGTTCCTACATTGAGACGTTTCGTACAAGAGTTTTACTTTATTATGATTACGTGACTTAATAAATACTTGAACTGATTCTGTATATTTCTTTATTTATTCAATATCAGCACCTGAAATTTTCGGTGATAGCGGTATATTCAGGTTGTTTCAACAGCCATTGACTGATTTAGACGCTTAAAATGTTACATCCAACGTCACATTTTCAATACTATTATGTTACTTATGTGAATTAGCCAGTCAGTCAATTTAATCTCAATTGGCAGGTGAGATAAATAGCTTGCTACAGTTAATTTTGGGCTGCGTCACTTCATGCTGTTTGACTTATTCTGAAAATATACTGCAGAGTCGCTTAGTATTTTTTTCCAGTAGCCAATTGTAGTTATGAAGTCACTTAAATCTTTTTTCCGTTCCCTGAAAAATAGTGGCTTAAGGCAATTCGTATTAAGCGACATTTATCTTCTTAATTAAAGGTCCGTTTTATATGGTATAAGCATCAACACCTTGACGTTTTCAAATTAATTTAAATTAAGTTTACTCCATTCCAATAGCTGAAGAAGTTTTTTTTTTATGATTTTTTTTCGGAAATTTTAAACTTTACATGGCTCTCCTGTAAAGTTGCAAAAATGTCGCTTAAACCAAATAGCCTTTCACCCCTCGATATGATAAGTACTTAGGGTTAATTTTTACCATGCTAACTCCATGGTTATTACCAATATTATGAATGCAAATTACAGTTTGAAAAAGTGACATCCGCTATGAGAGAAACGAATTCATTTCATTATCGCTCCTGCCTCATTGATCTAAAGCGCTACTGCTGACCATGAGGTCCTGGGTTCGATTCCCATTCCTCCACGAGTAAAGTGTAATTGGGTTTTTCATTAGAAACTCAGTAGCAGCCCGGAATCTGGATTTGAATACCATGTCATCATAAAGTGCTATTTGGCGATCGAATGATGTTGTCAAGGTGGCGCTGTTGGTAAACATTTCGGAAATGTATTGAAAAAACAAGATGGTGGCACCGCGGCGTTCGTTCCGATTTTGCCTACGTGCCAAAAGTTCCTTTTACAGCTATACCTTTGAGATAGGCGGGTAAAAAGACAGATCACAGGCGCTAATTGATATTTCCTTAGAAGCAGAGTAAGCGCTTACGGACAATGCCCATTGTCTAATTAATACTGACCGCATCAATTATTTGTGTAGGAAATTAGAAATTATTTAATTATGCGAACTCCATATAAGACCACAAGGTGCGTCAATATTTTATAGGTGTGTATGAGTAACGATTTTGTCGACTTTAATGATTTTATTCGGGAAAGCCCACTTTATTTATTTAACAGTTTATGTAGTAGACACATACATACCATACCCGGCAACTACGCATTCTGTACATCGAACTAAGTAAAATCGCACAAAAATTCTTGCTGAGTTTTGGTGCTAAAAGTTACTGTTCACGGTAGCACTCAATGTAACGCACGCAAAACATTTTGCATAAACAGGGGTCGTGGGGTATGTAAAATTAAGTTATTACATACAAAACGTGTTTTCTTAAAAAAAAAAAACAGAATCAATGAAACGGAAGTGGAACTTTGACCTTCTATAACTCCATCACCAGAAGGTTCCAAGGTATGACCCAGTAAAATCAAATGATCATAATGACGTAAAGAACAAGTGACTCTCGGGTTCAATAAGAGTCTTTTCAACACACTTGCTCGTAAAGTAGCTCTTATTGAACCGTTTTTAGGGCCATAATTCCGTGTATTAAAAACGCGTGCTTTTTACTTATGTTATCGGACTAGTGCTGTAATGCCATATATAACTAATCAGGATTTGGTTGCGACTCGCTAAAAACAATAAAATTGGACTTGCCTGGGAATTGAACGCGATATCTATGGTCACTGATTAAATACGCACTAATTAGGATACATGTATTATCACACCCACTTTAACATCCTATGCGTGTTTCTTATCTTTTAATTAAACTGTTTTAATTAACAATAAAAGCGAAAACTGGAATAAAATTTGAATTTTTACAACAGTCAAACAACCGACCATAGGCAACCGACATCCTTTTTAACTGGTCTAAATTTATCTTGTCATTGAAAAGTTAGTGATTGACATAATAAATATCGACTATTTGTTCAAGGAGTATTTTATTAATCCTTTATTGAAAAAAAAAACTATTTTAATGTATTTATAATTATTATACTGACAAAAACAAGGTGTTTTTCGGCTAGGATTTTCAAGATGCTGTTGGAGCTAGCCCGCGTTTAAAGATGCGGTCCTATTTCCTTATTAAATTATGTCGTAGGTCTATATGTATTATGGGGACCCCTCAAGTTTTAGAATATTATACTGCTTTAACACTGAATTTGTTACGAATTTGTTTGTTACATTTGATGACTCCTGAGCTACACCATATCACTAAATAGTCTGTGAGCTACACCATCTGTAAGCTCGTTTCGTATTATTTGTCAGGTAGGTATTTGGTTAGCATAAGTATTTTTTTTTTAATCTTTGACATACCAAACGTACGTAAGTACCCGTGCTATCTTGTTCGTTTTCACGGTTTTAACTTCGAACATATTTCAATGGATTTGTTTTTTATGTGAAAGTTACTCAATATAAAAAATAATGATGAAACACTACCTACAAAAAAAATCGTAACATCGAAAGTACCAAACCGAAAAGATCATACTACCACATCACTAAAACCATAGACAATTTCTAGCGGCCATTGTTGTTTGACAAATTTTGAAACGCGACATGGCAGTATGGAATTAGTAAGTACTATCATTGCAGCATGGAATTTGTATAAAGAAATTGACTTTGAATACATGGAACTAGTATGAACTATCCTATACTATTAAATGAGCATTCTCTATTTTAACCCGAGCAGAGATTTGTGCTTTTTTTAATCTCATCAAAGAGACTTCTTGCCTTCTATGTTCTATGTTACGGGGTTTGGTATAGGCTGTTCAGCGGTTTTGCCTGTGCCTTTATTTACAAGTGCGCGCGAAAAAAAAAGAACCAGCGCGCCATTTTCCGTAAATATTTGTTATCGTTTTTGTTTAGTTGTTGTAAAAAATACGAAAATCTAAAGTATTGTCACCAACAGACGTACAACAGTTTTTAAAAGAAGCTCCGATTGACAGTACCTGGCAACAAAGGTCAGTTGAACTTTATAAATCTAAATTATCATCTCTATAGTTACTTTATTCCAGCATAAGTTCTTACAACAAGTCTGCTTTTTTCCTCGCAAGTTTGTTGAAAAACGTCGTATGAAACGCGTGTGCATTGATCATTACCCACTCGGCTAAATTATCGCGCTCGCCTATGGCTCGCGCGCCAATTCGCCTTTTGGGTAATGACCAATACAGCACACTCGTATCATAATGTACCTACTATTATACACCCCGCCATTCGCTAATTTCCTTAAAAAACCTCTTCCATCATACCTGCGATACGAGTTGTAGGTCGTAGTTTCGAACCCAGACAGGCGCTTTTATTTGTGTAAATTATTTCATCACCACTGCTCTCAAAATGGTGAAGGAAAACCTCGTGAGGAAACCGGCATGTCCTAGAACCAAAAATTCGAAGACATGTGACATCTACCAAACCGCACTGGGCCCGCTTTATATTGTATTACGGCCCTCTCCCTTCAACGAAAGGAGGCCTGAGTCCCAGCAGTGGGAACAATTGGGCTGATAGGAGAATAGACCTTTTAAATTAATAATAAATCGGTAGGCACATTGAGTCGACCGTTGTTTGCTACGTTAGCTGCGCTGTTCATTTGTTTGCAGCCACGCATTCAAGGGTAGAGTGGCCATGGGTTGCAGTAGACGATCCCACCTACATTTTCATAGAATACAAAGTGAAGATAACCGTACATTTGAGTAGCGTAGCTGCTGTAAAGTGCCGCTTTAATTGACTCACTGCAGAGCAAAAGACATTCCTCATACAGAGAAGGCATGAGCATTGATCTCCACGCTTGCTCAAGGTAGCGAGGCAATTTCAGACTAATAACATTATTAATTTGAAAAAAATCAGTTGCTCTGTTTTCGAGCCCGTAATTCCGGTTGAGAAGCGGGTGCCTTAACCACTGACAAGGAAAATCCATGCAGCAACGGAATTCGTGTGAATTCAACTACGAAACGAAGTCATAATTACTCATGTATTTTTACAGTAAAAAGTCGAATATTGTAATATGGCTATAAATGAAAAGGAATGGAAAATGATTGCACCGAATTTATTTAGTTTATCAATGCTATAATAGTTTATTTTATGTGCCGTTTTAGCGTAAAAACGTCTAAAACGAACAAATAAACTCACTTTCGCATTTATAATATTATTCTTCTTCTTTTCGTGTGGTTAGTAACTAAAATATAATAGTATAATATTATTAAATTATATAGTATAAGTACTAGCTTTTGCCTGCGACTTCGTCCACGTAGAAGTCGAAAATAGTTCTAATAGGATTTTTTATTGGTTTTTTACGTTATTAATTTTGTTGTAACATATAAATTATTATGGTAAAATGTTTGAATAATTATATAATATAACAATATTTATTATAGTGTAGGGATATAAAGGATAAATAAACCTGAAAAAATCAAAAAATCTGGCGAAAGTTACACGGGTGTATTATCATTTTACAACGAAATCGAAATACTACACCTACCGTAGTATTTCTTTGTAAACAAAGAAAGTTTTTTTGTTTTTCTTTCGGGTACTAGAATCACCAGGCTACTCTGTGCGCTTACTCTGCAGCATGCCACATACAACTGGCCGTCGGAGAAGCAGCTTTCCCTTAAGTCTACTCCCGCTACCTTAAGAGTTTGACCTTGAGCTTTGTTTATAGTCATTGCGATGCATACTATGGGAAACTGCACTCTCTTGAATTCGAAGGGGTAATTTGATGGCGTTAGGGGAATCCTAGGAATAAATACAGACCTCTGTAAAGCTTAGAAATCTTCAAATGCGGTACTAATATGTATAGTACGTTGACTTTCGAGACATTCCAATTTGCATTGCAAGCACCAAGCCTTTAAGTGAGTTCAACCTTTTTTGAATATAATCGGATTGACTTTTCAAAAATGTGTCAAAATTAAATGTAATTTAAATCAAAAGCACTAAGGAGTATTAATAATCACGTTGTCCCATACAAACTTTTCCCACCTTTTTCACCCCCTTAGGGGTAGAATTTCGAAAAATCCTTTCTTATCGGATGCCTACGTCTTACAAAAAACACACCCTCCAAGTTTCAGGTCTCTACGATCAGTGGTTTAGGCTGTGCGTTGATCCGTCAGTCAGTCATTCAGCACAAAGCATTTTATACGTATAGACTAGCTTTTGCCCGCGACTTCGTCCGCGTAGAAGTCGAAAATGGTTCTAATAGGAATTTTTATTGGTTTTTTACGTTATTAATTTTGTTATAACATATAAATTATTATGTTAAAATGTTTAAATAATTATAAAATATAACAATCTTTATTATAGTGTAGGGATATAAAGGTTAAATTAACCTGAAAAAAAAAATGTTATATTTTATGAACACGAAGCTCGGCCTTTGATCTGGCGAAAGTTACACGGGTGTATTATCTTTTTACAACGAAATGGAAATACTACACCTAACGCAGTATAATTTCTTTGTAAACAATATTTTTTGTTTTTCTTTCGGATGCTAGAATCACCAGGCTACTCTGTGCGCTTACTCTGGAGCATGCCACATACAACTGGCCGTGGGAGAAGCAGCTTTCCCTTAAGTCTACTCCCGCTACCTTAAGAGTTTGACCTTGAGCTTTGTTTACAGTCATTGCGAAGCATACTTTGATGGGAAACTGCACTCTCTTGAATACGAAGGGGTAATTTGATAGTGTTAGGGGAATCCTAGGAATAAATACAGACCTCTGTAAAGCTTAGAAACCTTCAAATGCGGTACTAATATTATGTATAGTACGGTGACTTTCGAGACATTCCAATTTTAAAGAGTATTTTCATTGCAAGCACCAAGCCTTTATGTGAGTTCAACCTTTTTTTGAATAAAATCGGATTGACTTTTCAAACATGTGTCAAAATAAAATGTAATTTAAATCAAAAGCACTAAGGAGTATTGATATCAACTTCGAAGCAAATCACTCCCAAAATAACTTTCTACCCCTATTTAACCCCGTTAGGGGATGAATTTCAATAAAATACGAAACAGGTATTCCATTAATTCTGTTAAAGAATGTTTATGCAAAATTTAAAGTAGATTGGACCAAGGAATCACGTTGTCCCATACAAACTTTGCCCACCTTTTTCACCCCCTTAGCGGTAGAATTTCAAAAAACCTTTCTTATCGGATGCCTGCGTCATACAAAGAACACACCCTCCAAGTTTTAGGTCTCTACGATCAGTGGCTTAGGCTGTGCGTTGATCCGTCAGTCAGTCATTCAGGACAAAGCATTTTATATGTATTATTCATTAATCATTTTATTAGATTATAACATAATACGTATATGTACTCGTATCAATTACTGTGTGCTTGGTCTGAAATAAATATTTTCATTTAATTATATTCTAGAAGACAGTTAGGAAGTAATTGTTGTTTATTCATGGTGTATTTGGTAATTTTGGAAATTTAATTTACATAACTACCTAATTGTTATTGGTTAATGACGTATGGTTGTAAGCACGAGTCGAATCGTGATGGGTTTCCCGAGATACTTGCATAGCGTTTTACCTTTTTCTCGTTTGTTTTAAAGGCAGGTAAATGAGGTGTGTCCAATAAACGAATATGAAGTTAAACTGACTTTATATAACTGAATGTTTAAGTAAATTTGCAGATGAAGTACGTAATACACGCAGACGAATCTAGTAAGGCTGTAGTTTCCAAACAGTTTTGTTGTTGTTTCTGTTTTGATTCTAGATTTTTTTTTTGCGGTGTGTGTACCGTCATTGTTTTCATAAAACGATAGTCTGACTTGGCAGTCATGACTCAGGTCTGCACAAGGCCTTACTAAGACAATTGGGGATTTAGAAAGAGCTGACAAACACCTTGTTTTTATTAAAGGGGGTCGCCCTGTTAGTCTTTTGAACCTTTGAACCAAATTACTCGTCTCTTAAAATTCTACTAAACCTACCATCGTAGAAGTAAATATTTTCTTGCAAAAGGCACAACTTACAAAAGTTTAATTTTCCGAAGTGTAATGATTACACTTCTAAAATTATACTTTTAATAAATACTTTTTTCTCGTACCCGTAGTAGGAATGTTCCACTATAATTACCTCTTCTCATTTAGAGAAGAAAACAACATTGTTCACTGTGTATTAACGATTTCAGACAAAGCCGCATAGAAGAATAGTCTCCTGGATAGCCATTCTGCAACCCTCGTAACGGGCTATTATTTTAGAAATTCACAAAAAAAAAAAACAACTAA
Source organism: Agrochola macilenta (assembly GCA_916701695.1). NCBI lineage: Eukaryota > Metazoa > Arthropoda > Insecta > Lepidoptera > Noctuidae > Agrochola > Agrochola macilenta. The sequence goes on from OU753576.1 coordinate 3,803,560, forward strand.
TATTTTAACATGAGTATAGCTGGTACTCTACTCATGTAGTTTGCACTGAAACCAGAGAAGAGAAAGAATCAAATTGAAGTTTGCCCCGCATTGCATTGGTGTGCCTGTAAGCGGGGATGATGTGCTAATAAAACAAACAGTGTGTCATAATTACATTTCCTTAAGTGGTCCTTTCTGTCTTCCCTTACCCTACATTTGCCACTCACGGAGGCTATTCTAAGGCACGACTTAATAAAAGCAATAAAGCTAGATAAATAGCCACACCATCTCACATAAAACTAGTTCTCTGACGTATGCATCAAGAATATTGCAGTGAAGACCTCAAGAGATCGTAATGTGTGACGTAGGAGGTTGACTTAGTCCGGTTTTTCCAAGTTATAGGCATTTCAATGCATGTATCATTGAGTCTAGAATAATGTCTAAGTAATCGAGTAAGTGTCCACACATATCGACGCGGAATCAGAATTATGGACATGTAAAACTCTTTCTGATCGGCTCAAGCCGATTCTGCGTCGATATGCGTGGTTTAAATACAGTTTACATAACCTGATTTTTCCGTATAGAGCGGTAGATTTTTTCCTGCTGACGTCATAGTTAGTAAGAAACAGCTTTTATTTGCTGTTAGATTAACAGGTATTCCTGCTAAACTAAATACAGCTCTAATACATATTAAGAAATTGGTATCTTCATACTATCTTAAGTAGTTTAGACAGATGGCGGGCTGTGCGTTGTCGGTCAGTCAGTCAGGGGTCAGTTAGGTATACCTTGTTACCTAGGTACTGTTTCAATGAACGATCTGAGTCATTCATCATGTAGTCATAGAGGTATGCTCCAACCTCCATAAAGGACACCATCTAAATTATACTAAGTGAATTAGAATAACATCTATAGGTAATATTTTGTCACTGCTACACTAGGCGCCATGCTGTCGTTAGTGCGTGCTAAGTGGAAGAAACCGGCCAAGTGCGTGTCGGACCACGCACAATGAAGGGTCCCATAGATGGGATAAATTTATCCCAATAACAATCTTAACAGTGTAGTTGAAAAACATGTTTTCCCATACGCAATGTTGGTAATTTTTTTTTAAAATGAATGTAAGTTGGTTGAGAACCAACCATTTAGCTGGCAAGGGCACACTTGACTCTAACAAAAATTTGTACTTTAAAGCTTAATATTTCACAAACGGATCCCTGAATCCAAAAATGGCATTCACAAACTCACAATATTTTTTCAACGACACCCCACACTATGTCATAGACAAGGGGAAAAAGCATCCCCACTTTACGTGTAGGGGAGATACCCCAATTTTATATTTTTTATAATGTTATTTTACCACTTTGTCGGCGTGATTAATATGTATACCCATGCCAAATTACAGCTTTCTAGTACTAACATCTCTGAGCTAAGCCGCGGACAGACAGGCAGACAGACGGACATGGCGAAACTATAAGGGTTCCTTGCAAAAATTAATGAATTAGGTGATTTTTAGGAACCTTAAAAAAACACCTGATTCATAATTTTTTGCGTGTTTCATATTACTGATAGAGGTGTGAATGAAAATTGTAGTAAACAATTATGACGAATCGTTAAATTATAGCAACCGGGTATTTGTTTGATTTGGCTTGGCACGGTTTTCTTGTCAAGGAAAATTATTAACAATGAAACGAACAAGAACAAAAGACATAATACTGATTACACACTTGACACTTCCCGCGGTCTCATTAGCGACAACATCGATGTTGCTCAGGAATTTGCAAATTTCTTTACCAATATTCCAATTAAAACTACAGAAACTTTAAATTCGTCCCCCTTACTTGCTATTGATTTATTAAGAGTGAATGTTTCAGCCTTTCCCGTGGAATTTAAATTTAAACATGTAAACCCTGTGGTCGTTGTAAAGGCTTATAAGCAACTCAAGATCAAAATTACCGAAGATCTGTGGGGTATGTCTACTAAAGTTTGTCAATCAATTATTGAGACAATTGCACCCTTAATTATTGCAGCTTTAATATTTAATTTGTGTGTGGATCAAGGGGTATTCCCGGATCTAATGAAGTACAGTAAAGTTATTCCACTATTCAAATCCGGGGACAGCAAAGATACTAATAATTATAGACCCGTATCGGTTTTGCCGGTTTTCAGCAAGGTGTTTTAAAAAGTAATGTTAAATCAAATGCTCCAGCATTTTAATCGTAATAATATCCTACACGATCAACAGTATGGTTTCACCAAAGGACGTTGCACAACCGACACCGGTGTCACCTTATTAAAACACATCTTTAACGCATGGGAAGAGGCACAAGATGCAATAAGCATCTTCTGCGACCTATCCAAGGCATTTGATTGCGTGAATCACGAAACACTGCTCTTGAAACTGGAGCATTACGGACTGGATAAACTTGCGCTTAGCTTAGTAAAATCATATTTGAATGATAGATTGCAGCAAGTTCAAATAAACGGTGTAAATTCATTGGGTTTAAAAGTCAAAATGGGTGTACCACAGGGCTCGATTTTGGGTCCCTTCCTCTTTTTAGTATATATAAATTATATATAGATTTACCTCATTTACTGAAAAACCGACCACAAATGGTGTTATTTGCTGATGACACATCACTGATTTTTAAGATAAATAGACATGCACAGGAGCTTGACGAAGTAAATAACGCTATGCTTAAGGTCCATAATTGGTTTACTGTAAATAATTTGGTATTAAATGAGAAGAAAACTAAATGCATAAGATTCACGTTACCAAATGTTAGAAGTAGTGAATGTCATGTTGTACTGAATAGGGAGACACTAGAATTCGTCGATAAAACGGTTTTCCTGGGGATCACGCTTGACTCAAAACTACAGTGGGGTCCTCACTTAACATCACTTGCAGGGCGGCTAAGTTCAGCCGCTTACGCTGTTTGGAAAATCCGCCAACTAACAGACGTGGATACCGCGAGACTGGTCTATTTTAGTTACTTTCATAGCATCATGTCTTACGGTATTTTGCTGTGGGGACGGGCTGCAGATATGAATTCTATCTTTATTCTGCAAAAGAGGGCTGTCAGAGCCATATATAACCTCCGCAGACGCGAATCTCTAAGGGAACTGTTTAAGAAAATTAACATCATCACGGTACCTTGTCAGTATATATATGAAAACATTATGTATGTTCGGAAAAATCTACATCTTTTTAGTAAGATAAGTGACAGGCATAATTTTAACACTAGAAATAGGAACAAATTAGATCAACCACGTTTCAGATTGTCTAAAGTGCACACTACTTTTATGGGGTACTGCGTAAAATGTTATAATAAAATGCCACTCGATATTCTTCAACTAAATGAGAAGAAATTTAAAACATGCATTAAACGCACACTATGTAGACAAGCATATTATAAGTTGGATGATTATATCATAGATAAAAATGCTTGGCTTAATGCTGGTCCTGCTCCACAGCCACTTGGGCTAACAAGTTAAAAAAAAAAAAAAAATATGTTTGGAAGAGTTGCTTCCCCTTTTTATTTCTCTGACATTACAAACTTAATGTTTATTTTTTATTTAAAACAAGTTTTAATTGTTGAATACTCCAATGGATAATGATTTTCTTTCTTTTTGGTAGTAACATTCTATTAATCTCTCAAATACATTGCAAATTAGTTTTGTATAATTTAGAAGCCTTTTTTCAATTTTTGTAAATGTGAGTACCATCGAGCCGTTTTAATGTTATTAAGATGTATGTTGACTTGAAAGAGCATGGCAGTTGAGAGTATGTCATGCTCACTTAAATGTCTCGCTGATGGTGGCGAGTGTGTTAGATCATTCGGTTCCCTACAAATTGGTTGAGCTGGATGGTGCTGATCCATGCGTCATGTTCGTGAACGGGCGCCGTCAGTTGTGACTGGTCATCTCTTATCTGCCATGGCTTATTTTTAATCTTATATTTTGAATTGTTTTGATTATTTTTTGTACATTGTTCTCACATATAGAAGCATCAAGAATAATGTACCCAGGATTTTGTAATTTTCTATATTTAAAAGAGTGTCCTTGGAGTTTCTTGCCCGTTCTTCTCCATAAAGATCTACGTTTTGGAATGGGCAGCTAGCTTCAACTTTCTGCCTAACTGACGCGACTATTTGACAATTCAAAAGTGCCTGTAAATGGTTTAATTGAAATAAATGCTTTGAGTTTGAGTTTGAGTTTGTCGAGAGCTCTCTGATGAGCTGCGGGGCCCGTATTTAATCGTTTTTTCCGGTACCTCAGAAAAAAACTTGGACTTATCGATGTATATAAATACTTGAGATATACCTCCAAGTCGGGAAAGCCGACTGCCTATCCGGCCATTTTTGTAGACGGTGACTATTCGGCAACTAGTCGTCGAATAATTTATTATTCATTGTTCTTGTATCATCTATCTTTACAAATCAAAACCGCGAAACAATTGAAATCCTACAAAGACCGTGTTCATCACTTCGACATGTAAACTGAATACTGACCTACTATCCAAAAATGTCAATCCAATTTTAAACAATTTTTTACTTTTTTATTCCTACAGTTTATTATATTTTTTTAAATGAATTAATTCAGACATAATATTGATAATTAATCAAGTTAATGTTTGATTTGACTGTATTGTATTTGTGTAATTTTAAACTTTTATAAGAGCATGTATATTGTTCTTATTTTATGTATTCTTAATTTAATTTAATTATGTATTCAGAGTATGTGTACTCGATAATGTGTAAGCGTGTTTACCTGTAACTGAGTGTGCATTACAGGATAATATAAATTATACAAGTTATTATTATTGTAAAAGATAATTGTAATGAAGCTCGGTGGAAATCCTTAAATAAATAAACAGATATTAATCGTTTTTTTTTGTTTTTCCTTTTTAGGCAATTGAGTCGGTGTCGACTATTCTACCCGTGTCATGAATTATGAAACCAGATATAATTGCCTAGCTGTTCATAGTAATATATTAATGCTCGCGACTGTACAAGTAAAGCGGTTTTCGCGCTTTTCTGTATTTTTGGTAACAGTAGAAACGATTTAGAAAATGATTTAGTAATGTAAACTTTAAATCAGAGTGGTTTATTTAGCAAAGGAATACAAAAAAATTGTTTGCTTCATTTCTTCCTGGTCTTGACTTATATTCATAGTGCATTTGGCTGGTACCTAGTTGCCTCGACCGCTCTTAGCTACATAGGTACAGTACGTCACTACTTAGATTTAGCATCGGCAAAATTCGTTAAACCGATCACGATCCGAACTGAGTGCCCCTTTAAAATCACCAATATTTATTACTGCTTTATATGAAAATGATATTTTACGTAAACGCTACTTGTAAAGTCGTAGTAACCAATCCATTCGCAAAATTGTAATGAATCTATGAAAATGTTGTTGTGTCGTACTGTACTGTACTGTAAATGTTACACGATGCTTATGAAATCTCAGATTCTTAGGAGGAAAACTAATATTGAATATTATAGGAGCAACAAGCAATCTATATCGATAATATTACAATTTAATATAAAACCCGAGTGGAAGCAGATTACATCACTTTTTAGTCAGATATTGTTGTTTTTGTCGGTCATTGCTAAGCCAATATCTGCGTCGCATTGTATCTTGTTATATATATGTATATAGGTACCTACCTGTGACGAAATGTTTGTCCGATGTTTTATATACTACAGTTGAGGTCTACAATCCGTTAGTGTTTATTTGGACGTCCCGACAGTATTTTGTGTGTCTTGAAAATAATTTGCTTGGATTACAATTTGAGCTTTAAAAGTTTTTTGAAAGTGACAGTGCTTTTTAAATTATTTAATGGACTTGGATTTGTGCGTTTTTTTAAAGTGAATTTATTCATTAGTGAATTGTAATTTTTGATTTTTTTATTTACTTTAATTTAAAAATAGTGCCGTTTAAGCATTCTCAAATTTCTTTCAAATTTTTTATAAGTTATAATTGGTATTGATAAAATAATTCGTAAGGGTAAATCACACATAAATCAAAATTATTCGTTTGTATAATTCACGTATGTGTGTACTTAAGGAAAAACCAATTATATGCGCGGGCGCTATTTAAAACTTGAATGAAATAGGGAACTTCGCTCATTCGCTCGTCGCACCTCCGATTGTGCGGTCAACTATACAAGGCATCCCACCTTGCAGTTGAACCGGCAATCTCATCCTTTAGCCTTTTTAAGGTCCAGGATAATAGTTCCTACATTTTTTATGAAGAAATCTTAAAGATTTTAAAAAAATGGCGTCTGTTGTGCTGTGTTTGCTATTATGTGTTCTGATTTCTGGAGTGAGGAGTATCAATATCAAATCATGGTGGAATAATGGTATGTTATCGATGTAATTTATTGTTTGTTTAGAAGTTAAAATATTTAAGTAATTTTTTTAAATAAATAGTTTTTACTTTAATTTTAAATGACATCTGTGAAAGTAAATCTACTTTCAACTAGGACAGTTTACAGTCAAATCAATATGCTATGTATTTATATATTTACAATCCAATCATACAAAAAAAGAAAAATTATAAGTTTTAAAAGTATTTTTTTTTTTCATGTGTCGGTTATTTTTTCTAATTTGTTAAGTCATTATGCCAAAGGCTTAAAAAATGAGAAAAAATAACTAAAAAACTTATTTTGTTCATAATTAATTAGTCACATAATTATTAATGAATTTTCGAAATCTAGTTAAAAGTCGCGAACTACTTTTAAAAGTTGATAGGTGTCATCAAAATAAAAACTGATAATTCTACTAAAGATGCATCAACAAAGAAGTAATAATGATGAAATAATAAAAGGGAGATCCTAATGTCCAATAATAATATAGAATTCAAATTACTAACACAATGATGCAACAATGAAATAACCTGTCAAATCTGGGTGACAAGCAAGAGACTGCGATATTATTATCTGTTTGACACTTCGGTTAGAGCGAAAGAGACAAGTAGTACCTATTATAATATTGCGATAAAGAACTTGTATCCAAAGCCCTATAAAACTTTTCGTTCTATTATCAAAGTTTTTCAGTAAACAACCAATGACACTTCTTTCTTCCGTGACGCAATTCATCGCTAACGCCTATTGGACCAATGACAGCCAATCCCGTCGTGTTTGCATTTATCGCGTCAGTAAACAATTCTGTGAAACCACACCCTAGATTAATAACAAGAAATAATAGAATACTTTTGTAGGTTGTGATGAACCTTTCATACATAACCTTTCTGTGCGTTTGCACTGGCGAAATATCACAAGAAAACATATTGAAATCTCTAGTTCCTGTCAAACATTGTATGGAACATTGACAGAAAATATAGATTTCAATTTTGTTGTGAATGTTTCGCCCGTGCATACACAAAGCAAAATTCACAACTTTTTTAAATATTGTCAATTTTAGTTTTTAACGTTGACTTACATTTGACTTAGTTTTATAGATCGATTGATGTTTATATATTTTGTATAGCCATATAGAGTCCCTTGCGCACAAAACAAATCAGAATGTAGCTAAATGTCATATATTGTAAATTCCCACATCGATTTTTCTCAATATTTCCTGCTCTAGTGACGTAGGTAGGTCTGCTTTTAATTAATATATGTGGCACGCGTTTTCCTGTGTTTGGTCCGAATACACAGCTATTACAATTATTTGTTCTGGGAAAAGAAAAACTACTGACTAAGACAAATGAAGTATGTACTCGTATACGAAGAGGCTTCTTAAATCTTAGTTTGAAATAAATTGTGAGAAGAGATAACAGAGAGAGTGTGGCAATAAATACATCAACACGTGAGAAATACAAAAAAAAAAAAATCGGGAATCTATCGCTAATCTTGATGGCAAAAGTAATCAATTGAATATCGAATAAGGTATGCGTAGGGTTAAATAAGCAGTTAATTAGGTATTTAGGTATCTACGTAACATACGTCAATGACGAAATTAACGGGAAGGAAGAATATGTAAATAAATCAATTAAATTCTAATTAATAACTATAAGTTGTAAATTTGTTCAAGCTCATTTGGAAATAAATTCAATAATAAGTTCATTCATGAAATCACGTTAAATACCTAACTGAACTGAAATCAAACTCATTCATTTAGTGAAGCCCTGATAAATTCTAACCAGAGTGGTTGTAATTATTGTTATTTATATAAATATTCCTTTAAATACATATAAATTACATTTTTAAATATGTTTATGAAAAACATATTAAAAAAGCATTTAAATATTAATATTATTATTATTGTCAGTCCATCTCCCACTTGTATATAAAATAAGTACCTAATAAGTATAAATTTGCAAAAAAAAAATAAACAGGATTAAGTAATTATGTTTTTGCAACTTATGCCATTATTTTTGCGATTTCTCTAAACAATCGCGTATTTTGAGTAATATTAACTAACTGGAGTGTGGTTTACACTTATGTACATGTTATTCACTGAAAATAATAATATTAAATTATTACATTTAATTAAACAATTCATTATGACGTTTGTAGGAAATATGACATTTAAAACTCTTGTAACATTTTCTACCCGATCCGACTTATTTATAAACGAGGAAAATAGTCATGTGAGGAATAAAAGGAAGGTTTAGACAGTATAAATGCTTCACTCCTTCGAAGCTGGGCCGAGTTAATAAATTTAAATCAGAGAATTCTGATAGGTACCTTACCTATCAGAGTTCGAAACGAGGAAGTCTCCCAGATATTTGCCATAATTCTCGTTTTTCTTATGATTCTTTCCTTTGTTACAGACGAAGCCAAGTGCGGGGTTGAAGCCAGCACTAGCCTGGTCCACCACAACCCCTGGCTGGTCTACATCGAGTACTGGCGTGGTGACACTGATACTGAGATCAGATGTGCCGGTACTTTGATCGACAGCAAGCATATCATCACCGCTGCCCACTGCGTGAAGACTCTGAAGTTCAGTCGGTAAGCATCATTTGGAATTCGTATTTATTTTATGTCCCCGAAAGTCTGACAACCAATCTTATCAAGGAGTATCGTTTTGCCCAGTAACAACAACACTAACGGGTTATGGAGATTTATTTTTGGAAGTTGGATTTCGTAAGGCGTTTGCCACGCAGGACTTTTAAAGCAGTTAGCAAAGTCAAGATACGGCCTTTTACGCGCATACTCTTGTACTAACCGCTCCAACTGGTCCCTAGAATCTTGTTTCGTGCACTATTACCTACGTAAGCGAAATGCGCGCATAAGAACAGGAAATGTATTAGTAACGCACGTCTATGCGTTAGAAAAATTGCATAATATTTTATTTACCTTGATGTTTGCCACATTTACAGAGCAGTACCAAATATTGCCACCCAAATCTTCGTTTAAAAAATGCTAACGACTTTTTCTTTCTCTTTCCAGTTTAGTCGCCCGTCTAGGCGAATACGACTTATATTCTAAAGAGGACTGCGTTCGGGGTGTGTGTGCTGACCCAGTCGTCAGGATCAATGTTGCCGACATCATCGTGCACCCTGGTTACGGCGACAAGACTCACGATATCGCTATCCTGACGCTGGAAGAAGATGCTCCTTATACCGGTATGTATTTGAATTTTGGAAATGCATAATTTCGTTAAGCTGCCGTTAAGTCTGTTGCTGTTTCTGTTACTTAAAAGTTCATATATGATAGTGACAGAAAGCCTTTTAAGAAGTTAAATATCATCCCTTTTGAGTATTTGGGGGTTCGCATTTCAATATTCAAGTTCCATAGATACTCGTAATCAATTACTGGCCTAGCTCTGTACCAGTCAACTGCCCTAACTTCGCCTGACGTCCTGTTTGCCTATGATGAAAAAGCTGTAAAATCTTTTTTATTTTACTTGTATGGCAATCGAAACTTTGAGTTTTCATAGAGAGCTTTAAGTTTCGATTGCCATACAAGTAAAATAAAAAGTTATAGGCAGTATTTCGAGAACTCAGACCCAAGTAAAATTGATTGTTTACTTAATGGTCACTTACGATTAAATTTACATCATCAGACAACGTTTCAAGTATTCCAGTAGTAATAAACCAATCAATATTATTTACAGACTTTATCCGCCCGATCTGCTTACCAACTGGAGACCTCAAGCAAGACACGGAGTTCTACGCAGCTGGTTGGGGTGAGATTCCCAAGAAAGGATACTACGCCCACGTGAAGAAAATTATTCGCCTGCCCTACTGGTCCAGGGAAGAGTGCCAGGCCGCTTATAAATACAACGTTATCCCTGACCACGTCATCTGTGCCGGTGGAGAATATGGCATTGACACTTGCAGGGGCGATTCTGGTGGCCCGCTGACCCTGGTGAAGGATACCATCGAATTGTGGGGAGTGACCAGCCACGGTAATGTCAATTGCGGTACCAAAGACTCACCTGGCATCTATACAAACGTAGCTCACCATATGGATTGGATTCAAACTGTTCTCGATTCTGAAATGGAAAATTAATTGACAAAGGCTCTGTTCAAATGGTTCGTTGTGTAAATGTAAATAATATCTACTTCTATGACAGCAATGTGATAAAATGTAAAAAAAAATAAGTTAAAGTTTACTATTTAAATATTGACAATGATCTCTTAATTTTAAAAAGTAAATATTGTTTATTTAAATTATATTTTAAATATTACATTTAAATGTAAGTAGATTAATTTTAATTTAAATGAATTATATTTGCATTTATTTTTTATGACATGACATTCCATGCTGATAATAATTAATTTTTTAAATGTCATTTTTTATTTTGCGAATTATACATTTAAGAAATGAATACTTAAAACGTTGTTTCGGTTTTATTTTGTTCGAAAAGTAAATAATAGTTCACTTTGCTTTCACTTATTAGGTTATAATCACTTTTAGTAAAGACGATTAGCAACAAAAAAAAAGTTATTTTTTTCCGCTGATCTGATAGTCTGACATTCAGTATTTCTAAGGTTCAATGCATTTAAATATTGTCTCACAAATAGCTTTAGTACATTAACATTGTAAAAATAATATATTTTATTTATTAAGGTTTTTCAACTAGTCCATCATTACAAAGGACTTAAACATAACTGCCAAACAGTGGGTATAGTATTCCTCTGTCTATATCTTCGGGGAATACGTAATGTTATATGGTTCGACCTTGTCAAAGCTAGACAGCTAGTGGTTTTATAGGGTACATGGACGAAACTTTATGGCCCGCAGGTGTCTTATTTCGGCGGTTTGTAAACTTCAAACACAGGACAACAAACGGTGCACATCTTACCGACGCTGACGGTCCAAATAAACCAAATAATGGATAGTGGCCCTTATCGATTTGCTACTTTCAACTGCAAGAATGTAAAACGCTCCATCGGTGACGTCAGAGACCTGTGCCATACGTGTGACGTAGTTTGTCTCCAGGAAACTTGGTTGATGCCGCACGACATACCCTTTATCAGCACGATCGACAGCGGTTTCGGATACACTGCGACGTCTGCGGTTGATACATCCGCGGGGATACTGCGCGGGCGTCCCTATGGCGGCGTCGCGTTGCTATGGAGATATAGTGCGTTTAAACAGGTGTCAGTGTTACAGTGCGATAACGCCCGTATTTGTGCCATTAAAATTACAACGAGTGATAGACAAGTGATCGTAATGAGTGTTTACTTACCAACTAACTCTGTCGATAATTTACAAGATTTTACCGATTGTTTGAGTGAGATAAGTGCCATTATTGACGAATATGGAATTGAATCTGTTTTTATTTTAGGCGACTTTAATGCGGATCCGGGTGAGTTGTTTTTCAATGAACTTATGCTTATTTGTAGTGACCAACAATGGTCATGTATAGACATAGATATGTTAGGGTTGGACTCGGGTACTTTTACTTTTATAAGTGATGTGCACGGGACTAGCAGCTGGCTGGACCACTGTTTAACAACTCACTCGGCAAAGCAGGCTGTTATTAACGTAGATGTTAACTATGACACTCTTTGGTCTGATCATTTTCCACTTGTGTTTTTGTGTAATTTAAAATTACTGTCCCCTAAGGTCACATCTCAAGTTACTAATGTAAATAAAGATGTAGTGTGGGGTATAAAAAGTGAGGAACAAGTTTCTATGTTTGCCAAAGAGTGTCATAGGCGACTTAAAATAATTGATTTCCCTCCCGAGTGTGTTAGCTGTGCTGATTGTTTTTGTAGTGACCGTGGCCACAGGCTTGTTCTAGATACGCTTTACTCCGACATTGTGACTGCCCTCCGTGATGCGGCAGTGGCGAGTCGGGGAAGCACGGGGAAGGGCGGGGGTGGCCCGCGCATAGCCGGGTGGAACAAACATGTCAGCGAGGCTCACAGGGTGGCCAAATCTAAGTTTCTCGATTGGGTATTGTGTGGTAGGCCTAAGTCAGGAATTTTATATAAAGAAATGTGCGATAGCAGAAGAGTGTTCAAGTCTCGATTAAAATGGTGCCAAAATCATCAGGACCAAATAAGAATGGACGCTCTAGCTGTGAAATATTACAAGGGGGATTTCCGCGGTTTCTGGAAGGGCACCAAAAAAGAAAATTTACGCCCCGGCATTCCTGTGAGCATCGATGGTATTAATGACCCGAAGGAGATTGCGAATCTTTTTAAGAACCAATTCTTGGTGAAGTCTCCGTTGGGTACAGCGACGGGGGTGCTCAATGCTGGCGTAAACAGTCGGGATGCGGGGGCTGCCTTCCTGGCTAGGGACGTAGCTAAAGCTATAAGGCTTATCTCGAGAGGTAAGTCCCCTGGTCATGATGGGCTCAGCATTGAGCACCTACAACACGCGGGACCACACATTACTAGGGTATTGGCTATGTTTTACTCGCTGTGCGTGAGTCATTCCTACTTGCCAGCGGACTTTATGAAAACGGTGGTAGTGCCTGTAGTGAAGAATAAAACTGGTGACCTTACTGATAAGAGTAACTACAGGCCTATTTCTCTTGCCACTGTAACTGCTAAAGTGTTTGACGGTTTGCTTAACGCACAGTTAAATCGATCGGTAACACTGCACGATAATCAGTTCGGGTTTCGTCCCCGGCTGTCCACTGAAAGTGCTATACTGTGTCTTAAGCATACCGTCAAATACTACACAGACCGTAAAACACCCGTGTATGCGTGCTTCCTTGATCTGTCAAAGGCTTTCGACCTTGTAGCGTATGATCTGTTGTGGAACAAGCTGAGGAGCATAGATTTGCCACCGGAACTCATCAGCATGTTCCAGTACTGGTATGCGCACCAGTCTAATAGTGTTAGATGGGCGGGGGCAATGTCGGATGCGTATCAGCTCGAGTGCGGAGTCAGGCAGGGTGGCTTAACATCTCCTACCCTGTTTAATTTGTATGTTAACGGGCTGATCGTGGCGCTCAGCAGTCAGCATGTCGGCTGTCACATTGACGGTACATGTGTCAATAATTTAAGTTATGCTGACGACATGGTGCTGATGAGCGCTTCGGTCTGCGGCTTGAGAAAGCTGGTAAATATATGCGAGGAATATGCTTGTGGTCACGGTTTGTTGTATAATGTAAAGAAGAGCCAGTGTATGATCTTTGAGACCGCCAGTGCAAAATGTCCGGGAACCATACCTCCGGTCAGACTCAATGGGGTTTCTTTGAAAAGGGTTAGCCAGTTTACATACTTGGGGCATGTTTTGACTGTCGACCTTAGAGATCACGCAGACATGGAACGGGAGCGGAGGGCGTTATCTGTTAGAGCTAACATGATCGCCCGCAGATTTGCGCGGTGCTCTTATGAGGTTAAGGCTACGCTCTTTAGAGCGTACTGTACATCGCTGTACTCATGCAGTCTGTGGGCTCACTACTCTAATAGAAGTTACAGCGCCATCCGCGTCCAGTACAATAACGCGTTCAGGGCGGTGATGGGGCTACCCCGATACTGCAGCGCCTCGGGTATGTTCGCAGAGGCGCGCACCGATTGCTTTCATGCGACTATGCGCAAGCGCGCCGCGTCCTTTGTGCGCAGGGTACGGGTTAGCCCCAACATCGTACTGGCGATGATTGCGGGAAGGCTGGACTGCCCCTTCGTTCGGCATTGTTCCAGCAGACATGTTGCTGTACCAATGTCGGAGAGAGGGTATTAATTTTATTGTTTTTGATTATTTATTTATTTTTAATTTAAATTTAATTTTATTTGGATTTAATTTAATTTTATTTGATTTATATTTTGCTCTCGATTTAACGTAATTTAATTTAATTTTATTTGATGTTTGATTTTATTGTATTTTATTAATTTATGTTTGGCTATGGGTGTTATTTACCTGAAAATAAATGAATTTTAATTTTTTAATTTTTAATTTATTGCTTAAAATTGTGTACTAATAAAATGCCATAAAATCATCATTTAAATGATTGTAAAATACTTTTTAATTGTGTGGTGTATCAAGTAAAAAAAGAAATAAATATGCAGGCCGATTTGGTGCTATAATTATTTTTTATTCTTTCTATTATCTATATCTATCGCTAACTTAATTTAATTTTTTTAAATTTAAAAGTTAATTAATAATTTTGTCAGCGCAGTGCAAACATGATGTTTATTTTCTATGTACATGCATATCAAACTCTTTTATTAACTGTACTTACAATTTGCATGTCTTATTATAATTATATTAGACAGTGTTGTAAATAACTATTCATTTTCCTTTTGCAAAATTGAGATGTCATTTTATTCATGGGTTTTGATATAATATTTTATTACTTTTTTTTAAATCTATATATTCCATCTTAAGATTTAAGAAATAAGGTATAGCAAAAAAGATTCCTATCCACTAGATTTAGATTACCTTTAATAAATTAATAATTAATAATTGTGAATTGATAATTTTAAATTTTCTTGTCAGATGGGAATTAAAATAATTAAAAAAAAAGTATTTTAGTACATTACGAGTATGTGAATTATCATCTTGCCTTTGCAAACATTTTGTCAATCTGTTCCAATTATTTTTATAATATTTAAGAAGTACGGTATAGAAAAAAGATTCCTATCCACTAGATTTAGATTACCTGTAATAAATTATTTATTAATAATTGTAAATTGGGAATTTAAAATATTCTTGTCAGATGGGAATTTAAATAAGTTAAAAAAGTATTTTATAAATATAATATAAAAGCGCCTTATATTACGTAAATTAGTGAAAGTTTAAAGGAAAAATCATTAACAAATTAAAAAAAATCCGACCAAAGACAATAAATTGTGAATATAACAAAGAACTATCTTTTATTTCTAACTAGATGACCCCGTGAACTTCGTACCACGTGAGACAAAATTACGACATTTTCGATTTTTCTGCTGTTCCTTTGGGTTTTTCCTCATTTTATTTCTTCCTACACCGCCCCAGTATTGAGGCGAACAAAACAAAAAAAAAGTTATCTATTATATTAAAAGTTATCTTTCTGAGTTTATCTTGGGCATTACTGACATCGGTGAAGGAAAACTCGTGAGGAAACCTGGACTTATATAGTTAATATAAGTCTGAAATCGTCAACCCGTCTTGAGCAAGCACGCACCTCTGACTCTTTGGATTCATGTGCATATTGTATAATTATCACTTGCTTCAAAAACGGTGAAGGAAAACATCGTGAGGAAACGCCTGAGAGATATTTCTCGACGGCATGTGAAGCCAAGTCAGAGACCCATGGGCGGCTTTAAAACTCTGACACCAGGTTAGTGACTAACCATACGAAAAAGGAAATAGATTAGTTTTACTTTCAGCATTAAAGCTGAGATTATTAATGATTATGAGAATTTTACGATTCGACACTGGTCTCACCTTGCAAACAGGCCAATTTTTTGACCATGACACTATTTACAGTCCTCCATTATTACCCGGGGTCGCGGCAGGCCACGTATGGTGGGACGAACTGGACAGGTTCCGTCCTAACTGAAAGACGGCCGAGCGGGCTCGCGAAACATTGAAGAAGTGGAAACCTTTGCCCAGAAGTGGGATAGCGCAGGAAAAACTGTCGACAGATATACTTATTGAGTTTTATTGCTTTCGTTAGGTTTAGGACAAATTAAGTCCTTTCTTCTTGTAACAGTTTTACTTTATGAAGCCTATTTTTTTTTTTTTTTTTGGGTGGGAAATCATCAAATGACTCCTCCCGCTCTGGGCGGAGCGAGAGGGAGTGTCAGACTTTTACTGACTAAAACCCACCCATGTTCCTTCCGTTGCCTGTGTGCCGGGGCCGCGATATCCCTTTCGGACCAACTCGCAACCCTGGCAGGCATTGGCCCTTACGGACCCCGTCAGTTGGTGCTGACATCTCTTTGAGGCGCGCGTGGAACACAACGCGCCGTCGACCCGGTCAGGTCCTAATCGGACGGCGAGCTACCCATTGCCCACCGTCCGCAAGCCCGCGTACTTTATGAAGCCTTAAGTTAAGTTTTAAAGAAATAATCAACAATAAAGAAACAACAAGTGGAGGATTGCGCGGCCATAACTTCCAAGGTGAATATTTCGTAAAATATTGATCTAGAGCTTATAATTCTGTTTTCTGTGTTTTTATAATTGTCAAAAAGAATTAGATCTCTAACCCAAGTAGTTGCTGAGATCTCCATGGCCGCGCAATCCTCCACGTTACGTTCGCGCGGCCAACTTAAAACCCTTATAACTTCTTTATTTCTAATTTGACAAATTTTTGGTTTGTTCCTTTCGATTTTGACAAATTTCGACAATTTTTGGATAACTTGGCGGAGCAATCGTAACGCACACAACTAGTACCGTTGCTATTAATTAAACGCTTTTACATCAATGCTGTCTCAAAGAGAAGAGCTGCCGGCCAAGTCTGTAAAAATCTCACCTTCTTCTTAACGTGTCTATGGTAATCTAAATAGACTCGGCCCAAAATTCGGCTACGGGTTTGGCGCCATCACTAGCGTCCATCTGTCCCTGTTATGTAGTGCTATTCTGTAAACTTCACTTGGAATCTCACACAAGTGAGTGCACAGAATTCAAAAGCGAACTCATTTGTTTTTAAATAAAATTATCGCGGAATCACGAGACACCCCGTTTGAATTTCGAAATGAAGTTTAGAGAATACCACCACTTAACGTGTGCTTGATGTGATCTGTCATTTATTTTAATCTGACAATTTAGGGTCACTTTTGACAGCTCTATTCACATAAGTTTTCAAGGTATCAATTTTTACAGAATACATCGGTTGAACTAGATGTTCTAATGTTAATATGCAGTGAGTAAGCGTGGTGATCTATGATTGTTCCTTCTTTGTATGAGAAAGGGCCTATGTCCTGCATTTTGGTGTTAATACACACGAGCTCAGACCAAATAAAAAACCAAGACATAGCGCTGCGAACAATACAGTGGAGCATTACGAAACTACAACTCCGCTCTGAGCATACGCGTGTATGCTCAGATCGGAGTTGTAGTTTTCGGTTTTTGCTTACAATCGAACTACACCTCACTCAGTGCACACATGTTTAAACCAGCTTCACTTCACTGTTGACAGAACTATGTCTAGGTTTTTTACTTGGTCTGAGCACACGAGTGGCACGCGTCAACGCTGCGGCTGCGGCTGCGGTCGGCGCGTGCCAATGATTACAATTGCCACTGCCGTTGACGCGTGCCGCTCGTGTTTATGAGCACTTTAAACACGTTTTCAACTAAAGATTTATTGGCTGCCTTCTTTGTCGATTGATCGCAAGGGCTGCTGCGCGTGAGTGCCTGGGCCCACATCAAACGTGCCCTTATCAAAAAAGCAAATTATAAGATTAAAGACTACGTTGAAGACAAGGAAGTTTGGCAGTAATTCCTTCAGCACATGTGGCTTCCCTGGTACGTCATTAACGGCATAACTATGTAAATGTCTATTAACTGCTCCCAAATTACGATAATTATTTTATTTTTTTACATCTTTGACATAATCTTTTTATTATTTGACATTATACACTTACAATATTCTAAGTCCAACAACAAACCAATTTTTTTTAAATATATATTATTAAAAAAATTGGTTTGTTACAGTTGTAGTGGCAATCATGTCATTTGGTTTAAATAGCTCTTTATTTTTATTATAAGTAGTTTCTTTTCTTAAAAATTTTGTGAATGTGGGAACGTTGTAGGCATAACAGACTGTAGATCTGTGGACCATTTTATATTTTGCTAAGTACCTGGTACTTGTTGATAGGCCTACACTCAGTACACTACACGGTTTTACAGTAAGTATTAAAAGGTATGAGAGGACAGTGTAGCTGCCCTCTCATACCTTTTAATACTGTAAAACCATTTACTTTTAAAAGAGTAACCGTGGAGTTTCTTGCCGGCTCTTCTCCATAGGAAACGACCAATTGGAACCGTACACCTAGCTTCTGACGTTTCATAAGTGCCCTTGTACGAGGTTTATGTGATATAAAATATTTTGAATATAATTTAATTTTTTGTTCGATCCCTGTGTTGAGCGAGTGTAATTAGGTTGTTTCACCAGAAAGTTCTCAGTATGAGCCCTGTCAGTAAATGTAGGTATTGCCTAAATTTTTTCCTACTCGATTTAGGTACCTATGTTTAGTGACAGGATATTAAGTAGATAAAATATGTCAACAAAATAATAATTTACATTATTTTAGTGGGCAAGGCGAATGAAATCTGGACATTTTATTTCAGCATACATTAATGGACACCGAATGTTTACAAAGATGAAGAGACAGATACATGATGAACTCATGCGCCGTAGCTGTTGCAATATGGTGTCGCGGCGCGTGCGACACCGCCGCCGATGTTCCTCCCGGAATGTCTGTCCCTGGATGCAACTACTATCCTGTACTGCGCAGAAGTGATGCAATAATATCGATGTAGTACTTGAAATCGTTTGGTGGTGATCCTTAAAGCTAAGCGCTTATTACTGTCGCATCGGGTCACAGCGCATCGTACTTCAATATAAAAAATTGCGGTGAGGTCCGCTTTGACCTAAGATCGCTTTGATTTAAGAGGACTTTTATAAAATGGTGCGGCTGACTCTTAGAAGTAGGAATGTGCAGCCTAGCCTAATATGGACAGTCATGCCCGTTACCAGCTTGTTGACAGGCTAATAATATTTACGTATATTTATCACTGTATTCATTATTGCCATAGTTACTAGAAAACAGTTCTGAATTGAAGAGCACAGAGTATTCTTCTACCGTTCTCTACCATTTTATTTGAACAAATTGTTGATTATCCTATTTGGTTCACAAGTACAGAAAAACCAAAACTGTTGTATGTGTATTACCTCACTGTACTGTACCTACCTATCTAATTCATCAAGACTGTCTCACCCCCTATTCAGAGAAAGCAGCCGTGATGTTTTGTTCAAAAGCAGCTTTACTTCTCCACTTGTTATTTTTAGGAAGGTACCTAGGTAAGTACTTGATACCCTTCGATCAATTTGATACCTCAGTATTATTTATTGACGACTGTCCATTGTTTCTTGTGCAACCATTTTAATTAATTCCATAAAGCGCTGTATAATTATTTGTAAACAATTTTCTAATTACTTCATCTAGGTACTTCACTTTCTCCGTATATTATTAAATTTCAACTATTTATGACACATTTTTGTTATCTTATTTAATAACCATTCATATATTTTCATTTAGTTTTTTTTTTTTCTAATTGAGTTTAATTTTATTTGCTACTATATCTATCTAATTTTATTTAAATATAGAACACATACACACTATAAAACTGATTTACATCCGTAAGACGTCCTCGTAACATAAGGTCCAGTTGGAAACCAGCGTCAGACACTAGTTGTCTGGCATTTATGCTGAACTGGCCCTATTTGGCGCAGCCGTGAGGCACACAATATTATTTTAAGTTATCTTAATTTTTTCTGTTTTTTTGTTTTTATGTGAATATAGTCAAATAAATTTATTTTCTTCTTCATCTTTCTTCTCAGTAGCAGATAACGTATTAAATTGGACACAAACAGACACTGACGCAATTAAATACGATTTCTATAATCCACTCTTACTCATAGATTTAGTATATATTGCTAGGCATGATGTAATTAAACTGTTGTTTTCACTGATTCCCAATCCAATCCAATACATACAGAGTGTAAAAATATGTATGTCACCGTTTATTGATGAATTTCTTTTGTTTATAATCTATCACGACAAATTGTGAACGGCTTGCGATGGAACGCACCTTACGCTAGTATTGGTTCACTAATGTTTACAACCAACGTTTCGTATACTATTTATTTTACAAACAACTTATTCCGCAAATATTTTATTTTATAAACACTCGTTTTACAAACATTTATTTAGCAAATGCTTCTCTTTACAAATATTTCGCATGATTTATACATTATACATTTATACATTTTTCATTTAATATTTTGATTCTAAACCAGTCACAAAGGGATCATAGTTGAAATTTCCATTTGGGTGTGAAGATTTTTAAACCTTTTAAAGTACCTACAAAAAAATAATTGTTCTATATTTTCTAGTCGTTTTTGGCGTAGGGGGTCACAGTTTTAACCTTTTTTGCGATTAAAAATATTTAGCCTAATCTAACTAGTTCGGTTCCGAGTAGCCTACAATTTTTTTTTCTGTTAGCACAAGACGTGCCGGGCAATTTTTTTTTTAAATTGTTTTTATATTAAAATTACCCTTTTGCTTATTTAATGAGTTTCATTTTTAAGAAATTGCGTAATGCAATATGTAAAACGTTTTTATTCCAAACGTTATATGAGATAACATGAATATAAAATGAATAATTTGTCAAATAACACGTTATTAAAAAAAAGTTTATGTTAATGTTTTTCTTAATTGAATTATTTGTAAAAGTTGTTGTTGTATAATGATGAAATAACAAATCATATTTTTTTCAATCGGTACTTGTCAAATGAAAATTTGTAAATTAAGTTTTGGTGAAATGACTGGACACCGCTAATATTACATAGCCCGTCTAGCTGTGAGCAACTTGGAAGTAGCGCTCGCCGTCCGCTGCCGCTGCGCTTGCGCGTTATCCTAACCTCACCCATTTCACCCAGTTCACATTTTTTTGCTGGGAAACGATATCATTTTTGGTGTTAAGAATCTCTGTTTACGGTAGCGTCTAGATCGACAAATCTGCGTCAGGATCTGTGTGGATACGAGATTTTTTAAATTGCCGGCGAGTCTTTGGTGATAAAATTCGCTGCGTGTGCTTACGTTACCATGACAACGATTATATGTCAATGCGAAACGTTATCAAATTATTGCTAAGTTTTTTAATAGGACCAGACGCGACAGAATAATCGGTTTTCCTTTATTTAGTTTTAGTATCGTAAGGTCGCCGGATGTCTTATCGAAATATGACGTAGACGTTATCAATTTAGTGACGTTTTCCGACCATACCCACTAGGATAGGGAAAAACTTGTATTGGGTACCAACTGGTGATAACTATTAACAAAGTTACGGTCTGTTCAAACATAGGTACATCCGTCTTGACGAATCGTAAATATTTTGGAAAGATACTGTAACGCTGGCTAACAATTTTTTAATCATACCATTTTATTTCCACTTCAACATATTTTGATGAATATTATATACACCATGACATGAATATTTACTTTGTAACGTATTATATTATTTTCATTGAAGTATATCATTATACATTATATTTTAAAATATTAGAATACCTAGGCAGGTATAAAAAATATACTTAATAACTTAAAAAATTACATAAACTAAGTTTAAATATATTATTTTTATTTTTGTGAATTTGAGGACTATTGTGTGTCCTAATTTATTTTTGACGTGATAGTGTTGTTTTGAACCAATTTACAGAAATACAATTATCATTTATCATTTAATGATTTTAAGGTGGACTTCTAAACAAAAAAAAAACGATTCTTTGGAATAAAAGTCTTTTTATATTTGAACTTTTCCTTTAATACGAAAAACATTACACATAATTCTTGTACTTAAAAAAATCTTAAGGGTTTTCAAAGATGTGTCAAACTCAAACTCAAAGCATTTATTTCAATTAAACCATTTACAGGCACTTTTGAATGGTCAAGGAATCCGTCAGTCAGAAATATGAAGCTAGTTGCCTATTCCAAAGCGTAGTAGGTAAGTAGCTAGGTACCTATGGAGAAGAACGGGCAAGAAACTCCACGGACACTCTTTTAAATAAATTGTTACAAAGTATTTGTTACATCATTCATGTTGAAATTAAACATGTGAGAACAATGTAGAAAGACGTGCACGTTAGAAGCGTCCGTAATAAAAATATAAAACAAAAAACAATTCAAAAATTTAAATCAGCCAAGGCAGTTAAGAGTTGACCAGTCCCAACTGACGGCGCCCGTTCACGAACATGACGCATGGATTAGCACCATTCAGCTCAACTATTTTGAGGGGAGCTAAATGATCTAACACACGCGCCACCATCAGCGAGACATCTGAGTGAGCATGACATACTCACAGCCGCCAGAGCACATTCGAGTTAATAAAATACGTATTACCCGGTAAATATTAGCTCTTTAGTACATAGTACTCACACCTGTGCTCTGAAATTATATAATACAAAGGAAATTGATTTTATACAATGCAAAAATTGTCTTAAACTCTTCAGCAGCTCCAACAGTGTTTTCAAATGTTAATCAAATTGGAGCAGGACCAGCATTGAGCCAAGCATTTTTATCAGCGATGTAATCCCCCAACTTATAATATGCCTGCCTGCATAGTGTGTGTTTTATACAAGATTTGAATTTCGTCTCATTCAGTTGAAGTGTGTGTTGATGTGGGGAGGAATTTTGTTATAACATTTTAAACAGTATCCCATGAAAGATGAGTCCACTTTAGCCAGTCTGAAACCTGGTTGAACTAATAAGTCCCTATTTCTTGTACTATAATTATGTCTATCACCTCTTTTACTAAAAAGATGTACATTTTTTCTTACGTGCATGATGTTTTCATAGATATATTGACAAGGTACCCTCATGATGTTAATATCCTTAAACAGTTCCCTTAGAGAGTCACGCCTGCGGAGATAATATATGGCTCTAATCGCTCTTTTCTGCAGAACAAAAATAGACTCGATTTCTGCAGCCCGTCCCCATAGTAAAATACCGTAAGACATGATACTATGAAAGTAACTAAAATAGACCAGCCTCGCGGTATCTACATCAGTAAATTGACGGATTTTTCTGACAGCATATTGTGTTGTGGTTGATTTTTTTAATAAATGGAGTAGATCATTGATATAAACTAAAAAGAGGAATGGACCCAATATCGAGCCTTGTGGCACGCCCATGTTTAGTATGAATCTTTTTAATATTGCACAATATTGTGTTTTAGAATATTACCACATTTTAAGGAAAAGGATCGGATGAGTCAAATTCTTTTATAGTAACTTGTATAACATATTATTGTCGGTTGTTTTTTGCTTAGGTAGTTAAAACGTTTTTTTATAAAAGCAACATTGTTATAACGAAGAAAATAAAAGATTTTGTTGACGATCATAGTGAGTCAGTGTTACCCAATAATCATAGAGGCTTCAAATTTTGACTATATAAAAGTGTTAAAGTTAAAAGTGACATAAGACGGGCCCACAATTTAGAACCTTCACCATTTTCAAATTACCTTTTTAATTAGTCTAATAGGAGGAACAAATAGCGCAACAAACTGGGATAGAAAAAGCTTCTATATGCAGTGGGGACCCAGTAGTAATGCCCCGACTAAACGTGTCGTAGCCAGGGGTTCGAATCCAGGCAGGCACCTTGGGTCGCGGGAAAGTCCGAAAGGGATACCGAGGCCCCTGGCAACGTACAGGCAACTGAAGGAACACGGGTGGTTTTTAGTCAGTAAGAGTCTGACACGCCTTCCCGCTCCGCCCAGAGCGGGAGAAGTTATTTGGTAATTTACCAACCTCAAAAAAAAAAGGCAGGCACCTTTGTGTAATTTATTTCATCATCATTGCTCTCAAAACGATAAAGGTAAACATCGTGCGGAAACCAGCATGTCCTAGAACAGAAAAATCGAAGACATGTTACATCCACCAACCTGTACTGGGCCCGCGTGGTTGATTATGGTTCACTCCCTCTCACAGAGAGGAGACCTGTACCCTAATTGCGTAATACACGATCATTCAGAATCATTTTGAAACAGATTGCTAATCCATTGCTTCATAAGTTCGAAAAAAAATCTGTTCAACAACCGTATAGAAAGTCTGATATTTGGAGTATAGCTCTCCGCCACAGCTCTCAGGATATAGTTGAGATTACTTTACATTTTGCTCACCAGCGACACGGTGTTTTTATTGCGAATATTAGCTTTGAAGCCATCTGGGTGGGAATTAGCCAAAAAGCAATCTGTATATACTTGTACTAGTTTCCATTTTCCTGAAATGTTGTACAGTCGACATATACGTCACCTGCAGTCGGTAGAAGTCACCCATTCCAAGCGTATCACGAACTTTATTAGACGGCACATTATTCACCTTTGACCAGTGATGACCAGTCCAATACACTATGGAATGTCCCTCCGTTCTTTACGTTGACGTTGTCTGTGGATAGTCCCTAGAAGACCTAATTTTATAGATGACTCAAATAGCTAGCTATACAGTCTCGTCTAGTGGTTAGTCTAGTGGACGCGGCAAGTTGTTATAGGGTTTTTCCATAATTATTTACACCGTGAGAAACCCGGCATGTCCTAGAACCAAAAGTTCGAAGCCCTGTGACATCCACCAACCTGCACTGGGCCTGCGTGGTGGATTATGACCACAGTGAGGAGGCCAGTGTCCCAGCATTAGGAACATTGAGAATGATTATGGCCACAGAGAGGAGGCCAGTGTCCTAGCATTAGGAACATTGGGACTGATTATGGCCACAGAGAGGAGGCCAGTGTCCCAGCATTAAGAACATTGAGAATGATTATGACCACAGAGAGGAGGCCAGTGTCCCAGCATTAAGAACATTGAGACTGATTATAACCACAGAGAGGAGGCCGGTGTCCCAGCGTTACGAACATTGCGACTGATTATGGCCACAGAGAGGAGGCCAGTGTCCCTGCATTAGGAAGATTGAGACTGATTATGACCACAGAGAGGAGGCCGGTATCCCAGCATTACGAACATTGCGACTGATTATGACCACAGAGAGGAGGCCGGTATCCCAGCATTACGAACATTGCGACTGATTATGACCACAGAGAGGAGGCCAGTGTCCCAGCATTAGGAACATTGAGATTGATTATGGCCACAGAGAGGAGGCCAGTGTCCCAGCATTAGGAACATTGAGATTGATTATGGCCACAGAGAGGAGGCCAGTGTCCCAGCATTAGGAACATTGAGACTGATTATGGCCACAGAGAGGAGGCCAGTGTCCCAGCATTAAGAACATTGAGACTGATTATAACCACAGAGAGGAGGCCGGTGTCCCAGCGTTACGAACATTGCGACTGATTATGGCCACAGAGAGGAGGCCGGTGTCCCAGCATTACGAAAATTGCGACTGATTATAACCACAGAGAGGAGGCCAGTGTCCCAGCATTAGGAAGATTGAGACTGATTATCATCACTGGTTAGCTCATGTATATTTCCAGTAGCAGATCTTAATTTGAATTTGTGTGTTCTGTCGTTGTTACATTATGCCTAACTGTCCTCTGGTCTCGTAGTCACAAGCCCGACTGCTGAGCGTAGGGTCCTGTGTTTGATTCCCGGGTTGGCTAAAGCGTTTTTGGATTTTTCCATTAGGATTTCTCAGTAACAGCCCGAAGTTTGGAAGTTGGCGGTGTTATACCGTTAAGCCGTTGGTCCTGCGCCTGATCTCTCACCGGTCGTGTCGGATTGCCGTCAAATAAGACTACGAGAGTGAGGGAAGAGTTGAAATTTTGACCTTAAATATCTTCGTAACCAGAAGATTCCGAAGTATGGTCCAGTACAAAAAATGTATCACAATGATGGGAAGAACAAGTGACTCTCTGCTTTGTTAAGCATCTTTTTACACCCGTTATTTCGAAGTTAAACGGGCGATTATCGTATTAATAGCCTTACTGTACGTGACGTACGGTTATACCGTAGGTATACTTATATTAGGTACCTATGTTTCAAACGTCAACCGGCAATTAATGTAAATTATTTCTATGGAAGTATTTATGAATAAATAAATTCTACCACCTAATATACGATGTTAGGTACCTAACTTATTAAAGGGTGAGTCTTTCTATGGTAGCCGGCTACCCATATCCGCTCCAAATTCAACCTAATTTTGCATTAATCAAAAACATAGCCTGAAATTAATAACGTCGAATTAAATTACCTAATACATAGGTGAATTTCCAAGGAGTGTGTACTGTGTTACCTATACCCGAGTTGTGGATATCAGATAGGCAGTAAATCCATGTAATATACTGGTATTCAGCTGCATCTAGTTAGACTAGTGGCTAACCCCAACATAGTTGGGAAAAGGCTAGGCAGGATGAGAAGACATAGGTAAATGTCATCGTGCCAGGTGAGCTTATCTTATATTATCTACGCATGACCACACAAGGACAATCTTCCCAAATTCAACCATATATGGGAACAATAATTGAAAAGTTCCTGGAATTCATTATTTAGTAAATAATAATAATTATTATCTTTATTTCCCAAATAAAATTACAGATTACAATTACGTACCATTACGATTACATACCAACCAGATTACGATTACATACCAACCAGATTACGATTACATACCAACCGTTTAGTTTACAATTTTACAATTTATTGTAGAGGACATTTACATTAAACATTTGGATGGTTCAGAAATCTGTACACAAAATAGATTAAACTCTGTCTCTAGGGTATCCTGTATCTTAAGAGACAGTGTTTCGCAATGAGGTATGTACCAATTGATAAAGGTATGAGTGCACTGTCTCAATTTACCTTCAGGGGGAAAAAAGTTATATTTTACATTAGTTTTAAAATTATGTATCAGTATATGAGAGTGCGAGGGTGAGGGTGAATGAATGTGATTAGAGGTGTGTAGGTGTTTGTGTGCGAGTGTGAATAAGTAGGGGATGTGGTGTTGTTGTGTTAGTGAGTGGGGGAGTTGTATCTGCGAGAGTGTATGGATGCGAGGGGAGGGTAGTAAGTTCTAAAGGAAAAGTTTGATTAAGAATTAACCTACCATATTAAATAATACAGGGACATCGACGCGAAGCCGGTCACCATGGATTCAGTACATGATTCTGAACCCTTCTGCCTTGAAATTTTTCGTCGGTAGGTATTGCACTTTTCTATGAAACAGCAGATTTTTTTTAATAACCTACCAAAAATTTCAACGCAGGGCTGTATATTACGTATGGTAGGTATATTTCATTTGAATATCAACCAACTTTCCCAAATTTTTCGAATGATAGGTTTATTTGATAGCGCGAATCTTTTCAATTTACCCAATTCCAGCGTTCGGACCCAGGGCTCCGGGTAAGCCCAACAACTATCACGGTGGACTGAGTGATGTGTGAGATGTCGTAATTCGAAACCCAGCGATGGCTATAGAAGAGTACTTATCCATTAACTTCCTTAAGCCGCTGGAGGCCTTATTTATAAGGCATCCACAGGATAACCCGGTTAAGCAGCCTCTTAGGGTGACCTGCGAGACGGCAAGTAGAAGAAAAATTAAAATTAAAAAGCCTGTCGGCATTCATTCAATACAAACGCAGTCCTCTGTTTCCTCCCTGGATAATGTCATTAAGGCAAATAGATTTTACGGTTTAACCTTTTGCATAAATATGATTTTTTTCAAATGAAATATTTCGTCGACAACATTTTGATTTTTTTCTCATGCGTTATTTTTTTCCAGACTAGGGGTTGGTTCCAAGGGTGCATCGCCCAAGTCCTTATATCCAATCATGCTTCATCGGCATGATAGTGACTTCCAGTGTCGTCAATACTCCTGAAACGTATGAGTGCGGTTTAATCGACCGCCGTGTTTTCCCTATAAATACCACAGGAATATATAAGGCCGCACAGCGATCTAAGCAGACCATTATTCGAGGTAAAATTGACTGAAACTAACGTTATGAGCATATAAATTTATTAAAAAATCTAATTAATTCTGTGGAGTATTAACCTCATCTATGATTCGTTTATTAGTGCTGTTATCATGTGCTGTAGGCGTTTTGGCTTTTAAACTGACAGACCGTAAGTTTTTTGTTAAGTTTATACTTTTTTACTGCTTTCTTTGATTGATGCAAAATTTTAATTTATTAATTTCCTCTGATATTTTTCCTAAAATGATGTTTTTTTTTAGTGTGTTCAATTTTTTTTTATAATTTTTTGCTAACCCAATGTTGGAATTTTGCCCAATCACAAATAGGATTACCCAATATTAACATCATCTTACATCTTTTACCCAATTTTGTGCTTGGTTTTCGTATGATTTATTAATATTTTATTTTTAATTCCCAGGCCGTACTTGTGGCGTAGAAGCAAGTTCCAACCTCATCCATCACAACCCGTGGCTGGTGTACATAGAATATTGGCGCGGAGACCACAGGACTGACATCAGGTGTGCTGCTACCCTCGTAGACAGCAGGCATCTAATCACAGCTGCTCATTGCATCAGGACACCTAAGTTTACCAGGTAATTATTTACATCACAATTTCTCATCAGTTGCTAAGGTCCGAATCTAAAAGTAAATTTGATCCTTCTTAATTTTCTGTTATTTTGAGTCCATCTCTTCTATTAGCTTTTTAATCAGAGGGGCAATTCCCGTAATTTTTAAGAACGTTCGCATTCTAATCTTTTTTTTTTTTTTTTTTTATTTATTCAAAATCTGTTTTAACAATAACATACATAAAGTCTGCCAAACTGTATAACATCTCATTCTCTCTTCTATCAAAAATATAATCAACTTACTGATATTTTTTCCAAGTTTGACAGGTCGCGACTTGAATGTGAACGTTTTATAAATACGAGAATTGGCCTTCAGGTCCTCATGCATGGGAAAATCCTAGGGTAAAAGTGAGGATAATAAAAGCTGAAAAAAATTTACCTAATTGTGCAATAAACTGATACAATGCGGTAAATTCGCGAAACTTTAAATAAATAGTTTCCGATTAGGACAGTGGAAGTTATTTTAGTTAATCTAGTAATTAAGCTTCAAAAAAATTTAAACCTTGGATTACTTATGTTCATCTTCTTTGAAATTGATAAAACATGGAATTAATATTCTAGTGATAAAAAAAATCGAAACTAATTATGATTTGTCATTATTCAGATTTCATTGTTTTTAATGAGCTTTCATTGAATTTCATCATGATTTCTTAGTGCGGTCCGCTGCATAACCTAAGGTTAATAAATTATAATTTTTTGAATCGTCTTCAGAGCCAACGTCATCAAAGCAACTGTGTTATTAAAATTACATCACTAGGAATTCCCTCATTATAAATATAACATCATTATTGAATCGTGTGGTCAACTCTTATTCAATATGTATTTTATTTATAAGTTATCTACGAGGTTTTGGGAATTCCGTGTTACCGAAGTAATGTTTTATTTACCTAGTGATAAAAATCATTTGCCCGATTTTTTTAATTAAAGTTGGGTTAGTTGTTGCTTTTAATATCTACTGATTTTCGGAATAGTTTCAAGTATGAATAGAGTTTGTTATCCACTATCTTCAACAAGATTTTTTTTTGTCGTATCACTCCAAATCTTCTTACTTTCTCGATCATTTTATTCTTTTGTATCTTAACTTAACTTTTTTTCTTTACAGATTAGTAGCACGTCTCGGAGAGTACGACTTGGCTAGCAGAGAAGATTGCATCGGTGGAGTATGCGGCGATCCAATCGTCAGGTTAGAGGTTGAAGAGATCATCGTCCACCCTGACTATGATGGAAAGAGTCAAGATATTGCTGTTTTGAGACTGGAGAAGGATGCTCCTTATACCGGTAAGAATAGTCTCCTGTTTTTTTTTAAAGAATTTGCTAAGTACCATAATTTAGATGAAACTGATCCTTCGATCCTTAAAAAGCAATTTATTTTACTTGTGATGTTAAAAATGCAAATTGTTTTATGTCCCTTTTCTTTTTTCACAGACTTCATCCGTCCAATTTGCTTGCCATATGGGGAACTACAGCGCGACACCGTTTTAGCGGCCACGGGATGGGGCGAAATTCCCCTGAAAGGGTACTACAGCAGCACTAAGAAAATCATCCCTCTTCCGCTATGGGGGAAAGTTGAGTGCGAGGCTGCGTACAAAAACTTCAAAGTTCCTGATAATGCAATCTGTGCTGGGGGTGAAGAGGGCATTGATACCTGTAGGGGTGATTCCGGAGGTCCTTTAGTGTGGGTCAAAAGCAGGGCCGAGTTGTGGGGGGTTACTAGTGCGGGGAACAGCCACTGTGGGACCAAGAACTCCCCCGGACTTTACACCAATGTTGCTGCTCATCTGCCATGGGTTGAAGATGTTCTCTCCGGGAACTATGAGAAGCCTGAGTACGATGAGTTTGATGTAATTTAAACTAGCTTTTGCGCGTGGCTTCACCCGCGTGGATGTTGGATAATATCCCAAGGGAACGTACTACCGGTATTAAAATTACCCTAAGTGATCCAGGTTATAAACTATCTGTGTACCAAATTTCATCCAAATGCATTTAGCCGTTTTTGCGTCAATTCAAAACATACATCTGGATGTCTTTGTTCCGGATTGGCGCAAAAAGGGCTTTTTCAAAAGTTCTAAAAACTATATTTTCGGCATCAGACGCGTTCCCACATCGAAGCAATTACTTTTTTTTAACAATATTCAATGTACAGTTCTGACTTCATTAGTATTTTATTTTATGTATAGATTATTTAAGAACAAGCTTGTAAAATATAAACAAAAAGTCTGAAAAAATAACATAGATATAAGTTTAAAAAAAAAGCTTTAAGAAAACAAAAAAGTGATAAAATCAAAAAACATGTAAATATATAAAAAAAACAAATACAACTAAGTTATTAAAAAAAAACTATGTAGATGTAAGGATAACTCAGATAATATTCTTGTCAGTTTGGGGTAAAAATCCTAAAAATCATGTATACAAACTTTATCCATGTTCCTACCTAATACCCCGAATGTGTAAATATAAATGTCATTTTTAAATTATTATGTAAATAGAGCTCGAAAATGTTCCTATTTTTTTACTCACTGTGTGAGCTTTGTAAATGTGCCAAAAAAATATTCCTATAGTGTATGTAAATAGATAGTAAGTTATTTATTGAAAAGAAAATGATAAACGAAAAAAAAAGATTAATAAAAAAATTAAAAACGTATTTTCTGTTTTTATTATCTTCATTCACCTCTACACGCTTATTTTTATTTATACTTAATTAAAAAGTAACAAGACTCAATATGTCAGTAACAATACCTCTTAACAACTATGTTAGTAAACTTATCCTACATACTTAACGAATCCCTGCTACACGCTCAACACCGATGTGGAAAACTTGCAGCAGCGATTCATACACAAACAGTCCAAGCTTACCTTGACCACAATAGAAACGGGTTTTGTCGACAGAAGAATAGACAAAATTACAGATAAACAATCACAAACTGTAACTTTGTCTAGTCTTCCGTCGACAATATCCGTAGAAAAGCCGTTTCTATGGTTTTCATGCTACGTAGATCAATCGTATCGAGAAAAAAAAACAAAAAACGAACTTCTTCGTCTTTCATATAATAGCTTTTCTTTGGCCTTCCTCTCCATCCATCAACAATTATTTTGATTTGGTTGAACGGAGCCAGTTTTAATGGAAACGGCTCCGAATATAAAGAAATAAAAGAAAAGAAAGAAAACGTTTATTTGGACACAGTTCGTGAAACACAAATGAAAAAACAAACTAAAAAGTAGAAGTAGGTCTTTTGGCAATAAGTGTGTGCCTCACGGCTGCGCCAAAAAGGTTCATTTCAGTATTAATGCCAGACAAATGCTGTCTGACGCTGGTTTTCTAATAAATGAACCCTAATATGAGTGATAAACCTGAATATGAGTGTAAGACATATTTTTCGGAATCAAGAAATTTAAAGGGGTTTTTTAAAAGTAAAATCAATAGAGGATAATAATAAAATACAACACTATATAACTAACATTTATTCGTTTTGTTAAAAACATTTTTAATAAAGATGAATATTATAATCAGTCTTTTTGTAGATATATTTTTTAGCAATTATCGCTACAATTTTATAAAATTCGACTTAAAATAGAGGCGGTTCGCTTAACAAGTGACTAACAATGCGACCATTTAAGATTTGCGACCATGCGATCCTTAGGACCAAATTTTTTAACACCATTGTCTGCTTTTCGAGTCACGCGACCGAATTACATTAATAAAATCATTAGGTACCAGTCTAGAAAATATTCGATTTTAATTTAAAAAAACCTAAGTCTAGACTTAAGACAGAACTGAAATCAATAGTCAGCTTTCCGCATTGCATTGATTCTTCAAATGAAGTTAGATCGCAAGCAAGTAAACATTGCGGGCAAATGAATGTAGATACATACCTAAGATAGGCAGTTAATAATTATTAAAGTCCGGCCGTTGAGTTTCGTTCCTAACACTTGTCAGTTGGATAATTTCTAGTAACTGTAAGTATCAAATTCGCAAAACATATATTTGAGGTGTGAAGGACGCATTCTCTCGACGGTGGCCGAACTGTAGGACCAAACCATAAAGAACTGTTCAAACTGAGGTGAATCCCGCACAGGATGCGGGGCGCGAATGCACGATTTTCATTAGGGAGCCACGCGGCTATTCGCGACAGTTACAAGTTAAGTGACACAACAGGCGCGACTGAATTTCGCACCGCATCCCTCGCGGGATTTACCTACCTCAGTTTGACCAGAGCTTAAAGTATGTGATATCAGTTCTTTAAATTTAGAAGCCTAGATGTGAACGTAATTGACCACCATTTTAGCTAGTTGTTTAAGTTACCTTATTTGCCATAATATAAGTGTGTCCGGTATACACTACTATGATCATCTACAGCATTTTGTATTAGAAAACAATGTAGAGACATTTAAATAAATAATATGATCAACTGAATGCCATGCAAATGTGCGTTAAAATAGCTTTGGTTGAACATTTTCGTAATATTTTGTAACCTCTTTTAAAAACAAAACAATTGACATCACAGGAACACACAGGACAGGAAAATGATTCATAAATCGAATACTGCAAACTTGCTAATAACTGATTAAACAAATTAATACCAAGATTTGGTATTGATTTGTTTAGAAAGTATGCAATTAGAAAGATGTTCCGATAAGATGACCACTTTGAGAGCATGCCCTTTCAAACAAAAAAAAGATTTCAAAATCGGTTCACAATTGACGAAGTAATCGGTGGAAATACAAAAAAAAAACTTACTTGACGAACATAAAACCAGGTCCTTTTTGGAAGTCGGTTAAAAAATAAAAAGTAATTCGAAAGAAAATTTGCACAATTCTACTAGTACTATGTGAAAAAGTTTATCTACACTTATATTTTATAGAGATAAAATTATTTACATTGATACATATTTGTATTTTTTTTTTGTAATGAATAAACTCAAAAACTACTTGACGAATTTTACCTTAGATAGGTACCAAGTATCTGTAAGTTTCACACTTGTTCATTATTTAAAAGGGGTGCAATAAAATGGCAACTACATGGTGATATACATGTTGTTATTAAAATAACGGAAACCCTGAAAAGGGGTCATTGTACTCATCAATGAACAACTTTTACTATGGAACCAACCCTGACATCAGCTTCTCCATACATTATCATCCTCATTTATTTATTTATTGAAACGAATGCACAAGTAAAAAATACTGTACAAAGGCGGACTTAATGCCTGATTTTCCCAACTCTGTTGGGGTCGGCTTTCAGTCTAACCGGCTGCAGCTGAATACGAGTATTTTACATGGAGCGACTGCCTATCTGACGTCCACAACCCAGTAACTGGGTAATACGATACCTCTTGGTAAGACTGGTTGTCAAGACTTTCAGGCTTCTGACGACCAGTAATGACTGTCAAAGCACCACGAAAGGCAGCCGTGACCAACGGCTTAACGTGCTTTCCGAGGCACGGAGGGGTCTTGCTATGTAAAGATGGTCACCCATCCACGGACCAACCGCGGCAAGCGCAGCTTAACCTGATCGATCGAACCGTGCGGCGGTTAATACTTAACCACAATCCCCTTCTACATAGATTTAGGATCGCTAAAATATAGGGAACAGCTGTTTTTTTTTCGCGTTTTCAGGATTTGTTTCTTAATATTTGTTCATACTGACGAGTACAAAGACCCATTTTCAGGTTTTCTGTTATTTCAATGACACCTTACACAAATATACGTATTAAGACGTACCACAAACACTCAGCCCGGTACCATACCACCTCGCAGGCTGTAAAATATTTCGTACTAGCTGTTGCCGCAGCTTCGTCTGCGATCCAGGATAAAAGTAGCCTATGTCCTTTTCCAGGTCATGGTCTATCCATGTGCCGTTTTAGCGTGAAAGCGTAACAAACAAACCAATATTAGTTAGGACTTGAGTGGTATTTCTCGGATTTTGAAAGAAGGAAAAGCACTCGGACTTCATAAAAACATGTAGGTATTCGTGATGCATATCATTTGTACGGCGCGCGCCGGTAGAATTTCCTCTTACGTAATTATCTTACTCTGCCATAACGAACGCATTGCCATATGACAATTTGACATTGACCGTGTATTTTTCACCTACATTAAAACATAACATCACGCCTGTTTCTCCCGAAGGGTGAGGCAGTGCTGTATTTATAGAATTAGTCACATGTAATACGCGAGCTTAGCCTTCGACGGGGTACAAATCCAGATTCCAGTTCAGTTTATCCTAAATTATTTTAGCCGAATAAAAAAACAGAGGAGGATTCTTTTTGTCATGTATTTTCTTCGTGATTGCTGAGCCAATTTACGTGGTTTTTTTTTTGTTACTGAGGAATGTCCGATGGAAAACCCCAATAACACTAAACTTGTTACCAACCTGGTACCTACCTGTTTGAACTAATTCTAATTAGTACAAACAGGTAGGTAACAAGCAGATAAAACGGCTGTGTTATTCATTAAAAAAAAAAAAAAATAGTAGGTGCATGTGAAAGGAAAAGTCATTCGAATCATTTTATCAAAAGTAGGAATAATAGAATTTTACCGGTTAATGTACGTCATTGGCCGCGGTCAGTGTAGTCACTCCTTATGCGAACTCATAAATAGTAAAGTACATGACTAGAGACAGCGTTATTATGACTATATTGATAATTATGTACAATGCTTTTAGCTTGGATTTCGTAAAGATGTGTGAAAGTCGACTGTCTGTAAAATGGCTAGAGGTGATCAAAGTATCAAGATAATATCATCATCGTCATCTAAATAACCTATTCCCAACTATTTTTCTTGTTCTAGTCCAACCGGATGCAGCTGATTATTAGTATTTTACATAGAGCGTAAGTATTAAGGACAATTATCATTCATCATTACTGTTTTTTTTTTAATGAGTTGTGTTGTAATATGTGGTTAGCTAGCGACCTCGAAAATTTATCATATTATTGTTGCCTGAGCAACCGGCAGCAAGTTCGTCATGCTCCCTTAGATGTCACTGCTTGCGGTAGCGTCGGGGGTCGGGTTGCCTCCTTCCCTCAAAAAATGATCGTGAACGGGTGCCGCTTGTGGTGACTGGTCGTCTTGCTGACCATGGTATTGGTATTAGTAATTAACTGTTTATTTATGTTATTTATTTTTACTTCGATGGTCCTAGTTTATTATGTGTGACTTCGAGTTAAGCGGGCACGTCCTATAGGCTTGGATGCTTTCATTCGGGTTTTAAGTTCTGTTTACTTTTTATTTTCGCTTGAGTATAGATTTCGATGATTTTTTTGTTGGTATATTGGCGTGTGCTAGCTGACATATAGCAAATAATTTAATTTAATGTTTTATGTTGCATAATGTACATTATAAGTACTATTGTAGAGAATCAAGTTTTTCTAACTGAACAGACAGATCTGCTGCTGGGGAGTTTGTTGCGCCACTTCTTCTTCCCAGCTAAGTACTAAGAAGTGGTGAAGGGCGGGCGTTTTTGGGGGACTGTCTTATGTAATTTTGACGTTCCCAAAATGCTGATTCTCAGCCTATTTTGAATAAATGACTTTTAAATTTTGAATGGAGGGTAATTAAGAGCGTTCATCCGAAAAGTTGGCAACGTCGCAAATAGCTATAAATATTTACTTGTTTTGATTAATTTGGCAATATTACTGTATGGATTATTATACATATAAGAAATATGGCTAACTAGTGAACTAGAATATTAATAATGAATTG
Organism: Agrochola macilenta; assembly: GCA_916701695.1. Classification (NCBI taxonomy): domain Eukaryota; kingdom Metazoa; phylum Arthropoda; class Insecta; order Lepidoptera; family Noctuidae; genus Agrochola; species Agrochola macilenta. The sequence continues at coordinate 3,839,839 of OU753576.1, forward strand.
CAATTATTACACTGAGTTTTATGTTTTAGAGGCATGAGGAACAGGGTGTAAAGTTGACTCATCCTCTACAGAAAAGGGAGGATCCTCCGACCAGACGAGTGTCGTGTCTGGCGGGCAACTGCCCAACGATTGATATATGTCGTTCACGCGGTATCTAATTGCGCAATGCAGTATTTGTGTGACGTCAGGATTTTTGTGTGAAGTCAGGTCTTTGATGAGTAGTTTGCATGTGGCGATGTATGTTGTAACCGTTTTAGGTGTAAAAAAGGCAATCAGAAAGTTTCCAAATACTTTTTTACATCTAAAACTAAATATGTAACGATATTGATTACCATTGCATTGCAAAATCAATATTTTGGTTCACTAGTTAGCCATATTTCTTATTTCCATACAGTAATATCGCCAAATTAAAATCAAAACAGCCATCGCCAAAGTAATTGACAACTATTTGCGACGTTGCCCACTTTCTGTATAAACAACGCTCTTAAGTACTTTCTCATTTTTCTTCCGAGCATATTTCGGGTATGCTCGACTGTTTGCGAACTCCTCAGGAGCTCTTATTTATGATGTTGCCACCAATGCGATTTCACAGACTGGTGTATTTGTTTTTGTGCAGTCAATTTACTTAATGTCTTGGAGACAGAAGTTTACGTTACTTTAAACAAAAATTGTTTAAAAAAAAAACTAAAAAACACGCTTTTTACACGAACTTAAAATGACAAAATAATTAAATTGACTTGTACTAGTTACGATATAAGTACCAATCCAGCTTGTCACTTTTTTATATCCAATGATTAAATCAAAAAGCGTGGGGCGCTCGGGTGCTTAGCTATGTATAAAAATTTAACATTTAGAGTTCCACTATCCACCTCCTGGCTCCATCATCAGATCAGCTCCAAGATACTAAATTATTGTATTGTCATCGGTCTTTGATACGTGTGCAAATTTTCAAGTTAATCAAACGTCTTGAAGTTGGTGAAAATTACGTTGAAAGATTCCGTTACATAGATAGATAGATAGACAGATAGATAGATAGATAGATAGATACAGGTCAAGCTAATAAAAGGGTGTTAAATGTTTAAATTGATTAAGTACACATAGCTAAACACCCGAGCGCCCCACGCTTTTTGATTTAATCATTGGATATAAAAGAAGTGACAAGCTGGATTGGTACTTATATCGTAACTAGTACAAGTCAATTTAATTATTTTGTCATTTTAAGATTGTGTAAAAAGCGTGTTTTTTAGTTTTTTTTAAACTAAAATTTTATTTTTTACTTTTTAGTCTAGTATTTTTTTCATTTAGTTATTATGTCTAAAGTCAACGAAGTTATGACTTGACCGATTTACTAGTTAAGTAGCCACTAAAGAAATCCACTATCCACCTCCTGTCTCCATCATCAGACCCTCAACACCAAGTGCAATCTATTAGAGTCGTCAAACAGAATCATATGAGCTTAAACTCGAGGGGTTTACTAGTAGCCACTGAAGAATTCCACTATACACCTCCTGGCTCCATCATCAGATCCTTGCCACCAAATGCGACATATTGAAATCGTCAAACCGAGTCATATGAGTCCAAACTCGAAGGCTTTATTAGTAGCCAGTAAACAGTTCCACCTCCTGGCTCCATCATCAGACCCTCGACAGCAAATTTCATCATATTGAACACGTCAAAACGAGTCATATGAGCCCAAACTCGAAGGGTTTACTAGTAGCCACTGAAAAGTTCCAATATCCACCTCCTCGCTCCATCATCAGATCCTCGCCACCAAATGCGACATATTGAAATCGTTAAACGGAGTCATATAAGTCCAAACTCAAAGGGTTTATTAGTAGCCACTAAACAGTTCCACTATCCATCTCCTGGCTCCATCATCAGACCCTCGACACCAGACCCTCGACAACAAATCCATCATATTGAACTCGTCAAGCCGAGTCATATGAGCCCAAACTCGAAGGGTTTACTAGTAGCCACTGAAGAGTTCCACTATCCACCTCCTGGCTCTATCATCAGACCCTCGACGCCAAGTGCAATATATTGGACTTGTTGAACTGAAACATATGAGCCCAAATTCAAGGAGTTTACTAGAAGTCACTGAAGAGTTCCACTATCCACCTCCTGGCTCCATCATCAGACCCTCGACAACAAGTGCAAAATATTGGACTCATCAAACCGAATCATATGAGCTCAAACTCGAGGGGTTTACTAATAGCTACTGAAGAGTTCCAGTATCCACCTCCTGGCTCCATCATCAGATCAGCTCCAAGATACTAAATTATTGTTTTGTCATCGGTCTTTGATACTTGTGCAAATTTTCAAGTTAATCAAACGTCTTGAAGTTGGTGAAAATTACGTTCAAAGATTCCGTTACATAGATAGATAGATAGATAGATAGATAGATACAGGTCAAGCTAATAAAAGGGTGTTAAAAACCCAAGCTGTCAAGCTATTTGCACAGCACCACTAACCCCTTCAAAACGGATTATTTTTTCAAATATTTTGTTTTTGTGTCAGTGGCGGATAAAAGGCGTAACAGACAAAATCCACGAGACATATAACCATACAATCCAGGTAAGTATATGTACATTATCCAAAGTTGTACTAAGCAAAGTGGCTCGTTGTAATTTATACTAGTATTCGTTGTATTTTATAACAAAGGAATTTCCCTTCATAAAAAGTTGGACATTTTGGTTTAGGAACTATACTATCATCGAAATAAAGTTCAAAATACAATAACTGACTCGAAGGTTTGAACTTGACTTAGATGTCGTTTTGTAAGCCTCAAAAATATTTTTTAATGCAGAATTATTTCAAAGAGTCAGGGTTTGGGTTTCAAAATAAACTAAACTTATACCAAAGGATCCGTAGAGGAACAACTTTCACCTATCTGTTTAATGAATGATATGTATTTTAAATCAAATTTTGTGTTAGAAAATATATCGCGAGTGGGTTGGCTAAAAAAATCCTGGGCAAACTGTGATTAATAAAAAAAACAAAAATGACTTTTTTAGCCCTTTTAGCCTAAAATCTTGCCAAAAAGCTGTTGAAATAAAGTACTTATTTATTTTTGTTACGTCACCGGTAACAGTTTGAGCTTCAGCTGCCCGAGCGTAGTACAGACATTAAATAGTATAAAAGACCAGGGCTGCAGTCTCGACATAGATAGCGATCGCTTTAAGACCGATGTAACAATCACATAGTTGAAATAGGCATTGTAGATAATTATGTTTTCCTGCTTTGTATGTAAATAAAAAACCAAAATCTTTGGAAAACAAAATTACATTCATAATGATTTATATTAAAATATCGATTTTCTGCCTAACCGTACAAATCACCGTCATCGCATCGGAGTGAAATTTTTTATATATCGGGTTGAGCTGACACGGGCCGAGCTGTCACTTACCTCAATTTTGACAGTCTAGGGACGCCATTAGGACTTTGCAACCGAATTAGGTCTTAAAGGGATTGCTATTTATGTCGAGACTGCAGCCCCAGCGTAGACTGGTCTTGTCAACACTGACTGACTCTTTGAAATAATTCTGCATTAAAAAATATTTTTGAGGCTTACAAAACGACATCTAAGTCAAGTTCAAACCTTCGAGTCAGTTATTGTATTTTGAACTTTATTTCGATGATAGTATAGTTCCTAAACCAAAATGTCCAACTTTTTATGAAGGGAAATTCCTTTGTTATAAAATTTGTGACACACCATATGAAAGCTATACTCATCGGGCAAATATAGAAAACAATGTTTTTGGTGATAAATTACCAAAATGAATGGGCCAACCACAGGTTTATAAATGTAATATTATATGTAATTTAATAGGAAGGAATTGACTAAAATAATATGTTATTTCTTTGGTAACATGAAATAAAATTGTTTGGCACTTTGATCGGGATATATATTGCTTTATTACCTTTTTTAGTCATATTTGTATATTTCATTTAAAGGTACGGTCAGCGACAAAAGTCTATTAACATTGCTTTAACACATAATCTAAATTGACACAAAATTATTATTAAACGCTTGTTATTTTTTAGTTGTATCATTCTGTCTCATGAGTGATTCATTGGCAAACAATTTGAGCTCACAGACGTCATCACAGACGCGTGCCCATTTGAATGAAAAATATGTTTCACATTATGAAACTAGTGTCGTAAAACAGTAGCTTGACTGTTCAGTTTCGGGCTATAGCTAACAACTAACACCCGAAAAATTGATAAATTCTACTAACATGCTGTCATATCTCACGTTAACTGCTCAGATAAGTTGGCTGAAATAATTGTTATTATTTCTCTATATCAGTATCAGTTAAATTTAGCTTTTCCAAAAGCGGGTAAACCCCTTTTAAGACCCGCTTGCACCATGACGGTTACATGAAAATTCACTCCACCAGTTCGATGGAAGACCTGCTGTCGAAGTGTAGCGTGAACGCGTTAACGATGTCTCGTGAATCGTCATAAGTTACGTCATGACACGCGCCATCTTGCGATAACGTCGACCATGCCTTTTAGTAAAATCACCGTGAGCGCTGTCAAAAATTACAGTTGTGCTGTTTTGTTTTGAGTCGGATCTTAGGTTTAAGCTAACGTGGTATTTTCGAAAATGTGCTTCTTGCTGCCCTTGCCACCAAAGAAGAAGAAGAAAATTGTGGTTTAAAATCAAATAAATATGATATACAAGTTTTGACGTTAAGCAAGAGCTGCGAGTTGTCATAATCGTGATATTTAAATCGGTACGCAAATTATTGATGTCAGTGCTGTGAGCGATTATGTTCTTATTCGGAAAGCTGCCTCAGTCACGGTTTCACACTTTTCACAGGTGCCTGGACCTGACGTCTCAGTGCTGCCACCTAGTAGACGTCATTTTAGAAAAGTCTCATTCACTAAATGCGTTTAGTGCTAAACGTATTAGAAAAATCATTCTGTCTTCGTCAATTTCAAAATATTGACAGAAAAGGAATAATATTATTTTGAATACATTTAGCGCTGCATGAATTTAACGATTTGTGGTGCTATTGGACCTTAAGTGTACTGCCGTTTAAGAACTTTTAAAATCTAATTAGGTATGTGATTTTTTTTAATAAAAACAATAATTCTTAAATGAATTGATTGACAAAAATTTAGTTTTTTTTGGCAGTGTTACGTTTGTTTAGTTTCAAGTTGAATAATTTGCGAGTAAAAAATAAATACTTAAACGTTTTTTTATGTTACACAAAATGGTCCTTCGAGACGAATTCGTTTTAAAACGAAAGTTCTTCCTTGCCTGGTTATCTATGGTGTGGCGTTCTGCAGACTTCTGAAAAACAAAAAGATTGGTTATGCCATTTTACTAAATAATACGTAAATGAGGAGTTGTTGGAGGATTTTGCGAATTCTCAAAATAAGCTAAAAATAAGTTTGGACTATTTTGAAAGTAATTGTTAATAGCTGAATATTTTCTAACCTAATGAATGGCCGAAATGTATTGGCCCGAGGCCTGGCAAAAAAAAAAAAAAAAAAAATGTATATATATAATAATTATAAACAGACTGATACTTACTTCTTGGAACGCTTTTAAGCGTAGATTTTGATATGCTGTCACTATCTTCAGATTCCGAACACACTTGGAAACTCGTCTCTGAAAGAAAAAAATATAATTTCATGGTTTAGGTCGTTTTTTTAGTCTCTGCTGGAATTGGTCTTTAGACAGCTCAGACGAAATAAAAAACCAAGACATAGCGCTACGAACAATTCAGTGAAGCATGACAAACTACACCTCCGCTTCGTGTACACGCTCACACGCACGCATCTACAACCATTTACAATCAAATTACAATCAAACTACACCTCACTAAGTGCACACCTGTGTACGAAAACGGCCTCACGTCCCTGTTGACAGCTTTGTCTTGGTTTTTTATGTGATCTGAGTTAGACAGTACCTATTTTTAGATTTTGGAAAGGTATACATTTTGGGATCAGATCTACATTAAATAAAAAAAACAACCGACTTCCGAAAAAAAACACTACAAAGTGAAAAATAACTTTAATTTCGGAAGTCGGTGTCTTTGGTTTAGAATTTTCGTTTTTTGCCACCGACTTCCGAAATTAAAGTTATTTTTCACTTTGTAGTGTTTTTTTTCGGAAGTCGGTTGTTTTTTTTGTAAAAAGTTTTTATTTTTCACTTTTTAGTTGTGGTACCTACCCCACACAAATTCGAATACCAGTACCTGCTATGTCAATAACAGTCACAGGAAGTTATCATCATATAATCCACTTATACTAAGTGGGAAAAATACGTATTATTGAAGCTTACTCAAAAACCATTCAAGCTAAGTTAATAAAATTTATATGGGACCAATCCGGGAGCATACCCTTTCATACAAAAAAATAATTTTCAAAATTGGTTCATAATTGACGGAGAAATCGGCGGACATACATAAAAAAAAAAAAAAAACATACGCGTCGAACATATAACCTCCTCCTTTTTGAAAGTCGGTTAAAAGATTCCCTAATTATGTAGACGATTATTTGAAAGATCTGAAAATTGTGACAACACAATTTTTTTACACTTTTTCATATTTGCGTAACACATTTCTATAATTGTGTAATTATTGCGTCGGGATGTTCGACTGTCATTACTAATTATTTTTTTACTGTCGTCACGACGCATGGTCAATAGCTAGAAACGACCGTCATCCAACGATAAGGAATCGTCACAACAAAATGGGGACAAGGAAAGGTACCTAAGGACTATGAACCCAGTTGTAGTGATGTTACGAATATTCGCATTCGCGAATATTCGCACATTTATGCATATTCGCATTCGCATTCGCATTCGCGAAATTATTGCGAATGTTTTTGCGTGTATAATTTTCAATTTTTTTTTTTTTTTTTTTGAAAAACCTCAAAGTTCACTTGTTTTGTTTACAAAAAAACCGGTGCGAGCGGAATGACACTTCAATCGGATGCGTTCGTATTAACTCGGCTATTCTCGGAACGAAAAACAGACGGAACGCACTTCGTTCGAACGGGACTGCCGCTAAAGTCACCAAGCCATACACAAATGGCGCCAAATTTAGACAAAACCTGAATATTCGCATTCGCGAATGTTGGCAGCAGATATTCGCATTCGCGAATGTCCAAAATATGACATTCGTTACATCACTACCCAGTTGTAATGTGTTACCTGTGTCGTATCTATGTTTTGCGTGTCGACTAGGCATGTCCTGGTTCTCCACATGACCGAAAGTTCTGAAGCCCACTGTGAATTGCGCGTATGGACTTATCTCGTAGAGTTCTGAAAGTAAATAACGAGTTTATTTTTAGTTATGTTACTAAAACATTGTCATGTTATAGAATAAAATCTATAACATGACAATGTCTTGAATGATGTTACCCCACATAAAATTTTGTCTATTATGTATTTTGTAAGTTATGTAATAGGGTCCTATATACCTTACCGAGATAAGAGTTACATTGCAATGAGTTATTAATGGTTTTACGTCATTCAAAGATCGTGAATGTCTTACTTAAAAGGCACACAAAATTATAATATAATAAAATAAAAAGTGTATTCCGTTGTAAGAAATGAGCAGGAATGTGTGCCTCAACGCAGTCCTGCTTAAAAGGCAAACAACATCCTAACTAATATTATAAATGTGAAAGTGAGTTTGTTACGCTTTCATGCTAAAACGACAGAACGGATTTGAATGAAATTGGACACATGGGTAGCCTATGACCTGGAGAAGGACATAGGCTACTTTTGATCCTGTATTGCAGACAAAGTCGCAGGCAATAGCTAGTAATCTAATAAAATAAAAAGTGTATTTGTAAGAAATGAGAAGGAATGTGTGCCTTGCGGTTGCGTCGAATAGGCCCAGTTCAGCAAAATGCCAGAAAAACAGTGCCTGACGCTGGTTTTCAACGACAAATGAATGTTGAATTTTTGCCATAGAAACAATGGCTGAAGATTTATCAACGTATGCGTTCTAATTCCGTTGTAAATGACGTATGAAGTTATACCCGCTATCAATAAAACTAAAATTGCTGGTTTAAAATTTATATCCGGAACTTATCTTCGTAACTAAGTCGTAAATACGTCACATTGAATCGATAATTGTTAATTAATTGATCTGCGTCAGGTTTTCCTTAAGAGCGATTTGACGTTTATGTAAAGTATCCTGTTATAATCAGACTATCTGGTTGGTCTCTTGGTTGTAGTACGTAGGTACTCTTGAATGAAGCCTAATCATCCTACAATGTTCGCACTGCTAGGCCTCCTCTCTGTGAGAGGGAGTGGGCCGTCATCCACCACGCGGGCCCAGTGCGGGTTCAGTGTTGGTGGATGTCACATGTCTTCGAATTTTTGAGTGTAAAAAAAAAGAAAGAAAATAAATTTATGTGACTCAGTTTAAGGCACTCAATATTCACAAAAAAAACAGAATAAATAAAGATAACTTAAAATAACATTGTGTGCCTCATGGCTGCGCCAAATAGGCCCAGTTCAGCATTAATGCAAGACAACTAGTGTCTGATGCTGGTTTACAACTGTATTGTACCTACATGCACGTTTCTTCACGATATTTTTAGGATTTGAATGAACCATTTATTTATTTATTTAGTACAATACAGCAGTACGTACAAAAAATTGTGTGCTGGGACACATAGTAGAAGTGAAACTTCAACGGACAAGTGGAAAAACGAATCGCAACGGACAAGTGGAAAAATGAATCGCAACGGACAAGTGGTTGTCCGTTGCGATTCGTTTTTCCACTTGTCCGTTGCGATTCATTTTTCCACTTGTCCGTTGTGATTCGTTTTTCCACTTGTCCGTTGCGATTCATTTTTCCACTTGTCCGTTGCGATTCGTTTTTCCACTTGTCCGTTGCGATTCGTTTTTCCACTTGTCCGTTGCGATTCGTTTTTCCACTTGTCCGTTTAAGTTTCACTTCTACTATGTGTCCCAGCACACATTTCTTTTTCTAATACTTACATTTTTATCTTTCGTATGGATAGTCCGAATTGAAGAATTCAAAAAGTTATATAAAGGTATTGAAGCAGTCTTGAATATGAAGTAATTTATTTTGATAAGGATTAATACCAAGATACAAATAAAGAGCTTTTTCTAGCGGCGGCATTTGAATTAAATAAAAAAAAATAAAAGAACACTTATGTGGCATAACTATAATAGTTAGACATAATTATGCTGTCGCGACACTTTTTGTAAATAATGATGTGTTCTTCAAAGTCGTACCTAGTACATTATTTTATTCTATCAGCAATAGTTTTCGCAGCGCACGCGTGTAAAGAATATTTTAAGTAATTTTTTTACACCTTGGGTTACATTATTGGAGTTTTAATAAGGATCCATAATTTTTTTGAAAATGTAATATAGCCTATGTCACCCGGGGATAGTGTAGCTACCCAACAGTGAAATAATTTTTCAAATTGGGTCAATATAAAAACTTGAGATTCCATCTATTCTCTCCGTCCGCCGCTGCCGCCGCTCACCACGAGATATATCGGTTACCCCCTCCAAACGGCCGTAACGCTTTTTTGTGACAGATAAATCCTAATACCACTCGTCTTTATAGAAGTTTCACTTCAAAAAATTAAAACAGAACAATAGCATAATAAAAGTACGTACTGGTATGTATGCCTAATATAGGTATACACAGCTTTCACCACAAAACAACATCGTTAAACTAAAATAAATTTATGAAAATATAAAATACAATTAGAACTCCTTATGTAAGCATAAACGTCAAATGTCATGATTTCATGAAATAGTCATTCAATGGAATTATATGAGTTTAGAGAGTTGTATTGATAATTTTTATGATTATAATTCTATAAATAAATATTTGATACGGCCGCGAATCATATTTAGATCAACATACAACATGATACTGACCTGCAAATTGCAAAAAACGTAACAAAATTTGAATTTCGCGGGCTACCGCCTTCGCCTTAATAAGAATTTTGTTTTCTAATTGTATTTTATATTTTCATAAATTTCTTTGGATGTTAGAAAGGTGGATTGCAAGCATTGGGTACGATGCAGTTTTGTAATAAAGTGAATTTATGAGTCGTTTTTTTTCTACCTGCTGTGCTATTACGGTTTTTTTTAAATAAAATCTGGAATTATATCATCCGTAAAAGAATCGGAGTTACCGACGTAGCTTGCAGGGTAAGTCAGCTGAAGTGGCAGTTCCTTCGACTAACATGGCCGGTGCAGCAGACAAGTCCTAGAGTGAAGACCGTGTATCGGCAAGCGTACTAAGGGACGCACCCCAGCTAGTTGGACCGACGAGCTTAAGACAGGGGGCTGGGACAGACTGGATGCGGAAAGCGGAGGGCAGGGTGTTGTGGGGCAGCCTGGGAGAGGCCTATGTCCAGCTGTGGACTACGATAGGCTGAGTTATTTATTTATTTATTTATTTATTTAATACTTCAAGCACACAAATGTACAGAGGCGGACTTAATGCCACAGGCATTTTCTACCAGTCAACCTTTGGGTGATGCAGAAACAAACAGTGGCAGGTGCAATAGCGAGAATTGAGGAATGAATATTTATTTAAATATAAAGATATACATATATCTATCAAAAACTATAAATATAATATATACACCAAATATTTTTTTTTTTTTTTTTTTGTTATTATATTTATTTATTATAAATAAATATAAGTACAAATAAATACACATAAATATGAGTTGATTGATTGATTGAGTATAACCTTCAGATTAACCATACTTTCTTCCAGGATAAAGTTTGCCATAACTTTACTATGCGTTTAATACTAATAGGCCTAAATTTTAGCTGGATTAACCCAGGGTCAATTACCATATTGATCCTACACTTATAGGTATCGCAAAAACTTAACTTGACCTTAACCTATTCTACAAATATGCAACGATGGAATGGAAAGTCCAATTAGGGGAATTAATTGTTAGGCAAATTGGCACTCTACGTCAATTTTCCGAATTTATAGCCATTTCATACAGCTGTACCAGAATGATAGTTGGAGGAGCTCGTGGCCGCATGGGTCGATCCATTAGGTTAAGCTACACTTGCCGGGGTTGGTCCGTGGATGGGTGACCATCTTTACATACGTTAGAGAATCGTTAAGAGTCGTCAGAAGCCTTAAAGTCTGACACCAGTCTTACCAAGGGGTATCGTATTACCCAGTTACTGGGTTGTGGAGGTCAGATAGGCAGTCGCTCCACGTAAAATACTGGTATTCAGCTGCATCCGGTTAGACTGGAAGCCGCACCAATATAGTTGGGAAAAGGCTAGGTAGATTGATTGAGTCAATTTGCTTATTAATTAATTTGCCTGACTTTGCACGTAGCAACAAAATGATTTCGCCTCGCTTATTACTCTTGTGCTTTATCCCGTATTTTATACGTCATAATATTTATCAATTGAATTTAATTGGATTATTTAATCATTTTCCTTAAAACAGTGACGTTAAATGTGGCTAAAACTGGACCACAATGATTATCAATTAACGATTTGCACTAAACTAATTAAGAGCGATATTTCTGTGAAAATAAAGCTACGGTTTCTTACCCGTTTTATTACTTTCCTCTATGGTTCCCTAGAAAAGCGGTGGCCGCACTTGACGGCCGCAGTGACGGCTGTCATGAAAATGATGACAGTGGCAAAGATTTAAATCGAAAAAGATTCGCTCTAACGCGTCAAATGATAGTCGCTTTTCGGTTTTGTTTTGACACCTCTGACGCACAATGACGCAGTGTCAAAACTTGTTTGTCATGGAAACGCTATTAATGTGCGAGCATTCTTCTCAGTATTGACACATTTTATTGAGACTGAGTAGGTGCGGGCAAATCTAGCGATTTAAATCTTTGGTCATTCACCGTAAATTACGGATGCTTCGTAAGCGGTAACTGCTTTGTTAGGAAACCGTATCTTAAGCCCTCAAATTTAAGTCACAGGTTATCAATTGATTAGGTACGTTTTGTTTATGTGGCTGCAGTATTTACTCATCTTTACCAGATACACAAAATATTGTTATCAAAACGATAAGATTTAACAATTTTTCAACATTTTTTTTAAAAATTATTATGATAATGAATCACTTCATGCAGGTGTTGGTTAGGTAGGAGTGATTCATTATATCCGGTGAATGTACCTATGTAAATATTTTTCTGTGAGTTAGTACTTACTCGTAGTAATATTTGTAACACACTAACATAGCTTTTAAGTTTTCTTTTTGTATCGATCTAACCAACTAACATATGGATCATTGTTGTCTAAGTAATAAATAAATTCAATTTAATTTAATGCCATGGATCATGAAGTCCTGACCTTGGTGTCGATTTGGTCAGATATTTGGCGAATTGTTCCGATCAACCTCCTCAAATTCCTTTCCATTTTATCAAACTACCCGTTTCCGTGCGCAACCGGTGTTCGTTGCGTGTGAGTGATTTTCAGCCGCAGGGTATCAAAGAAGCAGGTCTTCTAAGAAAACGTGGTCCTTGGGGAGCACGCCCAAACCAAGTAATCCATACTCCATACTAATTTACTTATTACTCATTTTAATATATTTTTTACAAATCCAATCAACAATATCATAAATGAGAAAGTAACTCGGTCTGTTACATTGTCACGCCTAAAGCTCATCACACATAGAAGATAATACTCGTATATTATATTATAGCGAGCTAAATGCTTTAAAAGTAAAACATGTATTCAAGGTGAAGTTTAATTCGTTTGCATCCTCTTGAGGGGTCATTGTACTCATCAATGAACAACTTTCACTATGGGACCAACCCTAAAATACCGAAAAAAAAATCAGCTGTTCCCTACATTTATGTTCGCATAGCTCGTCAAAATGTAAGGAACTGCAGATTTTTTTTCGCGACTCAAGAGGATACAAACGAATTTTTCACCTTGTATAGATAGACAGTCTCCCCCCTGGGGGTCGAGTGTGAACTATGTTTAAGGTTGAGAGGTAACAAATAAACAAATTTTGTTTTAGGGGCCGAGGGGCCGAGAGTGGACTAAACCTTATCTTCACTGTGTGTCTGGTGGTTTATTAAATTGTGCGGTGAGCGATATGTCGAAGATAATATATCTTATTGGTTACATGTCGGCAATCCACTGACGGGATGGATGAGAGGTCATTTACAACCAAATAACCCCTTTTAACTCTTAAACAAATGTCTAAATTTGTCGAGTTATTGGACATTTTGTATTTCATTCATTTAAAAATTTAACATGTTAAATTACTCGAAAATTTTTGATATTGGCGTAGGGCGTGACCTCCTCTACATTTCCATAACGGATTGCTGACGTATAACCAATAACCCTATATTTTATATTATCTTCGGTGTGACTTTAAGCTACGGTTCCCTAGAAAAACGGTGGCCGTCACATAGCGTCCGTGATTTACCGGCGAATGATATCATTGAAACGTTATTATGAAAATAAGTTGGTGTGTTTTCCTAGATACCGGTTTTTGACACCGTAAAGTCAAACGCCAGTGCTATCATTTTCATGACAGCAGTCACTGCGGCCGTTATGTGGCGGCCATTGCTCTTCTAGGAAACCGTACCATTAACGGTTCAAGGGATTTCGATGAAATTTGGCACATACGTAGACTATGACCTCGGTTTCCTAGACCACGTTCCTGTGGGATAATTTTGGCTTCCAATCGGGTGAGGCCACGGGCAAAAAATCTAATGTTAAATACGGATAAAGGAGTATGAACCTAGAGGCCAAATAGGTCACTTACCATGTTTACTGTTATTCCTCATATGTATAGGAGCGCTGTATATCCTGTTCTGCGCGTTCACGGCGTTCTCTTTAACGTTGGCTAAGTTGGTGTGTGAGGTGTTTGCCGTCAGGTTGCCGCTCTCTGATTTGTTGTCCACCGTTATTGAGTCACGGTATTCTGTTAGGTTGCCGGTTCTAGAAACAGAATAATTATGACGAGAAGTCTAAAAAAGAAATGGTATTGAAAATAACTGAATCATTCTCGATTTATTATTATAGAAGGTAAAGATGGCAAATGCCAGCTGTTGTATTTTCAGCACTCGGCGGAGTTTAAAATGAAAACGTTTTTATTTTGGCATCGTTTAGGTATCGCCTAGTGTTTGTGAAAACTGGCATGAGAGAATTAAAAACTGGTCCTTTGATACCCTTAACTTACATTTGCCTCAAAAAAGGTGGATAATATTTTACCTCTGTCTCTTCACAAGTATGTAGATACAGCTGAGCAGGCAAATCGTAAGCAGTATTGAACTGCAGATTATCACCAGCATGTTCAAGTCGAAGAGCTCTGATGGAGGTCCCACTTCACCTGGAAGAAGTAAATAAGTATGTTTATAATTTGTGGGGAAGGAGTTAGAACACACAAAAAAAAAAGTGTTACTGTGTTCGATATAGAGTGATTATTGCTGCAAATAGTCTGTAACGAACAGCGATAGCCAACGAAAAGGCAGAGTCCATGAATTGCTTCCTACGCGTATATTGTCACGCATTGTTTCCCCGAATTAAGGGTTGGGCAGAGTACCTATAGTACACCCACATTTCTCCAGTTAAGTTAAAGTCCCATGTAATAGGGGGCGAGACTATTGTCATTAACCGGGCACAAATACAAGACTCCGGGCTGCTACTGAGAAATTCCAAATGGGAAAACCCAACAAGACTTTGCCCGACCCGAGAATCGAATCCGGGCCCTCTGGCTCAGCAGTAGCATTTGCGACTACTAGACTAACAAGGCAGTCCGAAGTAGAGTCAGAGGCAGTAGGAAATAATAAGGACTAAAGGCACTCCTCTTTATAGCCTTGCGGTGTGACCGTCGGACCGCCAAGTCAAAGATCTCGAGTTCAAACCCAAGGCACGCACCTCTGACTTTTCGGATTCATGTGCGTATTGTACTTTAAATTATCACTTGCTTCAAAAAAAGAATCAAGGTGAAGGAAAACATCGTGAGGCTGATGACATCGGTGTCAAGCTGCATGGGGATTTGGCGATGAAAACTAAAGCTGATGTTTAGTTCCTCCCAAAAAAAAAACTTTTTAAGAGCTCTAAAGTCTACTTCTTTCTTTTTCGTGTGGTTATGCCGCCCATGGTCCTCTGACTTGGCTTCACATGCCGTCGAGAAATATCTCAGGCACGCCGGTTTCCCTACGATGTTTTCCGTAATCGTTTTTTAAACAAGTGATAATTATTATACAATACGCACATGAATCCGAAAAGTCAGAGGTGCGTGCCTTGTGTTCGAACTAGAGACTTATGACTTGGCAGTCCGACGATCACACCACTAGGCTCTGCTGCCAAACAGTCTACTGGTAAGCACTATAATAATAAAAATAATACCAGCCTATTATTTTCCCACTGCAGGGCACAGGCCTCTTCTCATACAGAGAAGGCATGAGAATTGATCACCACGCTTGCTCAAGACGGTTTGGCGATTTCAGACTTATATTAACTATATTGAACTATAAGTCCAGGTTTCCTCATAATGTTTTTCCTTTACCTATGTCAGTAATGTCCAAGATAAACTCAGAAAGTACATATGAATTAAAAATACAAAAAAAAAAAAAAAACACTGGTACTTGCTCGGATTTGAACCCACAACCTCGTTCATGAGAGGCGAGGCATTAACCAATGGGCCCAACACTAACACAGTAACACTATACACTAACAGTGTTTAATTTACCTTCCCATTGGTCTCAAAAGGTAGAAAAAAGAAGCAAGTACATCTATGAACTTACTGCCATCCCCGTTCTTAGTAGCATAGCTGTAGGTCGTAGTGACACTACCAGCCTCATTAGTAGCTGTCACTCGCAGCTGGTACCACGTGCCGGGGGAGAGGTCGGAGATCGCGTACGTCGGAACCTTTGTCTGGTAGAGGGATGAAAGGCTCCAGGATGAGAGATCTGAGTATGGCTGTGGGAGATAAAGGACCAAAAGTTATTTGAAGTTATGTATACTTGCTTTTAGTTTGGTGACAACTTGAGGACTACGGAAAAGTCATACTAATTGCTCGTTCGAATCAGAAATGAAGAGATCCGTAGGAGAACCAAGGTAACCGGCATACCCCGAAAAATTGCTACACATAAGTGGCAGTGGGCAGGGCGCCTAGCTCGCAGAACAGATGGCCGCTGGGGCCGAAAGGTTCTGGAGTGGCGACCGCGTAACGGAAGACGTAGGGTTCGCCCCACAATCCCACAATGTGGACCGATGATCTGGTGAAAGCCGCAGGAATCCGCTGGACGCAGGATGCACAGAACCGGTCGAAGTGGCGGTGCTTGGTGGAGGCCATGTCCAGCAGTGGACGTCTTTCTGCTGAAATGGTGATGATTGCTCATTCTAGTTAGACCGATGAAGCAAACAAAGTTTTATTTAGCAAGATCAAACAGAATTTTTGTTTCTGATCCTTGAGACCATCCTAAGGACCAAAAAGTTATAACGTCAATAAATTAGAATCATAACGTAAGAATCTAAAAACCACATAATATTTAGTCTACACGAATGTTCTACAAATGAATCGAGATTTCAGCGTGGATCCGGGTGCATGAGGTCCCGGGTTCGATTCTCAGTTCATTCAAAGTGTTATTGGGTTTTTCATGTGGAATTTCTCAATAACAGCCCGAAGTCTGGATTTGAACCCGGTTGATGGCAATAGGCTCACCCCCTATTACATGGGATTTAATCGAAACTGGCAAAATGTTGGTGTACTATAGGTACATCTCTGCCCAACCCTTTGGAGAATACGGGCATAATTTTATGTTATGTAAAATAAAAATGGCACAACTCCTCGCGACATCTTTGAAAAATGTATTCGTCGACAAAATGTACACCATCTAACGTCTCTCACTAAACCAGTCATATAGTCTCACCATATTATTATGAGCTCTGATCCACGCCCTAGCACCGAGCTGCTTATACTCCACGTCCAGCACAGTAAGCGCACACCCGGCGTGGTCCCAGCCGGCTAGTTGTACGTACATGTGGGACGCGTTGCTCCACAGCCACTCGTTTGTGCTCGGTGGTATTGGTACTGAAAAGATTTATAAAATAAAGATAAGGTATGGTTGAGGTGAAAGCCGGAAGCATTACTAGGGCCTGCGCTCAGTGGCGACTCGGCACGGCACGGCAAGGGATTTTTATGAGACGAATAGGAATATTTAATAGTATGACAATAAAATTTAAATTTCATTATCACGGCATGCCTAAGCATACCGCAGCTTTGTTTTTGTACCCACGATGATTATCGTTGATTTTTTTATACTAGTAAGTTATAATCCTACCCGTTGTATAAAAATGCCTTGCCTTGCCGTGAGAGTTGCCGCCAGAGTTGGTTATTGTTGTTTTGAAGAGACAAATTATTAGCCTATTGCTTGACTGAATAGGAAGATGTGAATGTGACGAAATTATTCGCTGCTTATAGTGTGTATAATATTATAGTGCATAATCAGTGCATGCACAGACACAGGTGTACACTCTCTGCCCTCACTCTGGACGACAATCCGACACTCGTTCTCGCTCTATCAGGCGCAGGGCCAGGGGCGACTCGTGTGCACAGGGGTAGCACACATCTAACTTCCAAACTACGGGCTGTTACTTAGTAACTCGTGGAAAACCCTAATAACACTTTGCCCGACCTGGTAATCGAACCCAGGACCCTACGCTCAGTAGTCGCGCTTGCGACCACGAGACCAACGGGGCAATAAGGAAAATATACCGCATGATTTTTTTTACCGTCTCGAAACAAATTGGGTATGGGTGAACGGAGTAGAAGCATATAGCATAATTTTTGTTTTTTTTTTTACTTTAAAAAATATCGAAATTCAAATCATACGCACCCTACTAAATGCGCGGAATTTATCAATGAATTCGTAGCTTTCCTTAGTGGCCGATAGGTAGTCGCCGCACTTGCCGTCGGCCTCTTCGATATCCTTTCGCAGTCGCACAAGCCGCTCGCGCATCCCCTGCCCGCGTGGTCAATGCTACTAAGCAAATATTCCCGGGTATGGCTTCTGTTCCACTTACACAACACACCATATTATTATCGAGACGTTAAAAAAAATCAGCCGGTATATTAGTCGTTTCCGCCACTAGAGACCACTGCAACAGTTGTTGCAAAAAGTGCAGAAAAGTTGGTTTTAACAATACTTTTTTAAATTTTATTATGTGAAACTAAGGCCAGCTTGCACCATAGACCTTATATGACCTTAGTAACATTTAACGGTTGTGAAGGTGAAGATGACAGAGACAGAACGATGTTTTAACTTATTTAGCGCTTAACACATTTAGTAATTTGTGGCGTGGCTAAGTAATAGCAGCCGCACGGGTCGATTCATCAGGTTAAGCAAGTGTAGTGGACCAACCCTAATGAAAGCTACACGTAGTTAGGGTTGGTCCGTGGATGGGTGACCATCTTTACATACCGAGACTCCTCCGTGCCTCGGAAAGCACGTTAAGTCGTTGGTCTCGGCTGTCATTCGTGGATCTTTGACAGTCGTTACGGGTCGTCAGAAGCCCGAAAGTTTGACAACCAGTCTTACCAACGGGTGTCGTATTACTCAGTTACTGGGTTGTGGAGGTCAGATAGACAGTCGCTCCATGTAAAATACTAATAGTCAGCTGCATCCATTTAAACTGGAAGCCGACCCCAACATAGTTGGGAAAAGGCTAGGCAGATTAATTGAGACAATTTGCTTATTAATTAATTTGCCTGACTTTGCACGTAGCAACAAAATGATTTCGCCTCGCATATTATTTATTTATTAAAACTTCATGCACAAGTAAAAAATACTGTACAAAGGCGGACTTAATGCCTGAGGCATTTTCTACCAATCAACCTTAGGGTGATGCAGAGACAAAACATGGCAGGTGCAACATAAGGGATAGATAACTTGAAAATTAATACATACTAATAAATAGATACATACATACATACATATAAACCAAATAAACTTTGTCAGGAGAAATAACGATAGGTAGAGGAGATATTACTCTATTATATATATTATTGGATATTACTCTTGTGCTTTATCCCGTATTCTATACGTTGTGATTGTGTGCCATTTACTCTAATTTAATAACAATATATTATTATATTTATTTTAAAACCGTCACTTAAGGGCCGATTCGAAGTTCTTAAGAACACATTAAATCTCAATTTTATGGGTTGACAGCTCGACACGTTACCCTAATTAATAACAAAATATCCTATTTCTTTAAAATGTTAAAACAATATTGAACCTCTTACAAACCCTTTCCATTTATATTTTATGGCAGCGACCCGTGGCCATTTCCTACAAATATTCTGAGAAATTCCGGTTCTTTCAATGTAAACTTACAGCTCTTGATTTTCATGCTTGAAACTTTAAACAACAAGTTATGAAGATGGATCTAACCAAACTTTCAAAAGTCATGCAAAGCCAATGCTTCCATCGATGTAACTATCAATTATCCAATAACAGCAGTTATATTATTGGATTAATTATTTTATTATTCTAGCTAGCACCTAGCTAGAATGCTTTAACCGCTCTCATACTGTTAACGTACCCGGGCCGACCGAAACTTAATATGTTCAGTGCTAAAATATTTGTATGGTTTATAATAAAATGTATATAAATAATAACTCGTCGTCGGTCTCAAAAGATGGACCATCCCTGAGACTGCATCGAGCATCTGCTAAGGATTAAGTCGAACTATTCAAAAGACCCTTTTAAAACAATTAAGAAGTTGTGCACAAAAAGAGTCATAAACCTATTCTGCGAAACTGTCGGACCAAACCGTCAACGTGGTATTTTTTAGGAATTTAGGGGACTGAGGAATGAAGTCCGGGGGTTGGTTCTGGATCACGAAAGACTACGGACGCGAGAGTCCAAGCTGGGGAAGTTGGGAAGTTGGTTTTAGACCACGGTAGGGTGTGGACGTATTATTAGGCTAGTTATATTACCAGGCTTGTTGAATGCCAGAGGCCATGATTGTTCAAGTGGGCTGTGGCAAGATAGCGAGTATTATTTACTAAGTTAAATATAGTTGGGTTGACGCCCAGACTAGATCAATGTAGTATTTAACGAAGTACGAGTATGTGCGCGTGATTGATGTGCGATTGGGTGAGTGTGTGCTTGTGAGTGTGACTGAGTGAGTATTTCATTATAATAATTATCCTAGGCTGGTAATATAATTCAGGTATCATAAGTTCTTGTAACTCAACACTTATTTAGTATCGTGTTTTATAACTAATGTTACATTCTCGTGTATTACGTGTCCATATCCTAATCCGTACCTTGGCAGATTATTGTCACTAGCAGTTGGCTATTGGGAAATGGCGAAGGCCTTCCACCATACTTGACTGGGCAGTAATGCTCCGACTGTTGACTTTGAGATGACGCACTACATTTGGAAGGCAGAGCCATAAATACTCTCAGGTCATTTGGAATTGATCTAGGCTATAAAGCCAATCTGTAATTGCATTACAAAACAACCAAACGTTAGTGACAATTTCTGTTTCCGAAACGGTTTTGAAACAGAATACCCTGCGTGAGGCGTGTTGACGCATATTTTCAGGGAGTTGGGGTAGGCTTCACTAAGTATCCTAAACTGAATTGGTAGACGTTCTAAGAACGCTAGGGACCGTGTCTCATTAAAACCCCCACCCGGCTGTTTGTAGGCCTATCACTGAATCGACACAATTTATTGAGACACGCTATTGGGATGCAATGCCGCTAATAGCCGCACCGCATCCTCTAAATGGGGCAGATTAAGGAAATATGAAGTGACGAGCTACCACTTCGGCGTTCACCAGGTACGATCGTAGTGTATTCTGCTAGAGACTGAGTCTAGGGTGCGCTTGTGCTAGTTTTGTGTTAACTTTGTAAAAATGGGCTAGGCTGTCGTAAGGGTCTTTCATATTAGTACGCGATTAGAACTGTTCAATATTAAACTTGTTTTCCTCAATGACAGTTGGACTTCGCAGTACTCTTAGGATTGAGTAAAACATTTATTTAGTGCTTAGGGAGCGTGTTCCGTTAGAATCGTATTAGTTCCTCAGAGGTTCTATGCGTTAGGTCTAGCAGGACACGTACAATGAGGCAAACGTTGTTATACGGTTCCCGGTCTCACTGAAGTGGGTATATTGTAAACAGACAAATTAACGTAGTAGTACGTAATCGTATTTTAAGCACAAGTGTAACGGTCCTTTCACCCTTTCTACCTTACCAAGTCTGTATTGCAGATATTGGTGCTCAACTGCGAGAGGAGGAGACGTTGGCGTTCCAACATTTATAATACTAAAACATAATATAATATTATATACTTTTGCATACCCTCTAGTCTTCTTAGCTTCATATTATAATACTTGTGTTTACTAACTGTGAATTCCCAATATTAACTTCCTGGTCCAACTCTTGTTCCCTAATCTTCCGAGACGGAACAAGGTAGTTTAGTTTATGGGAATGCTTCTCTTTCTTATATCGGTGGGAGGGTGACTAGTCTGGGACGAGCCCTACAGAACTGTGTGGAAAGGAGGGGCACAGTTCTTCCCCCTACGGGGAACCGATCCAAACACTAATATTAACACAATTAGGAAAAACGAAAATTTTATCAGCCTAGGGTGTTTCAGGTACTGTCACAACGTCATAATATTTATCTCTTATGAGCATTTTAATCAAAATGTAGACCCATAGTCTACATTTTGATTAAAATGCTCATAAGAAAAATACTTTGTCTGCAATTTTTATAGGGATTATTGCTGTTATATTATACTAGGGTAACAGTTTAAAATAAAATAGGAGGGAAATTGGTATCTTACCTCCACCCAAAGTACTAACATCCAAATAAGCAGGCTGTGAGGTCCCAACTTTGTTGGTGGCAGTGATCCTCAAAGAGTACTTGGTGCCACACTTCAGACCAGTCAAGGCATGTTTCTGGACGCCCGATAAGCTGGGCAACTTGTTGGCTGGCCATGCTTCTCTCCAGGGACTGTTTGCTTCTTTCCAGGTTAGGCTGTAACCTGTAGAAAAGCTTGTTTAAAGCCCCATTTACATGATGCAAGTGCTTTGCTTCAACTTATGGTATGGTGGCAATGAAATCGCACCTTGTATTTTTTTTTTGTAAATTTGAGCTTTATACAAAATAGAAATTATATAGATTTTGATATCTTATTTTTACTTATTAAGATTTTGGTGTTGTAGTTTGGTCCATCAGCATAAATACTATACTGTGTACAACTAATCAGAAGATTATTTTACTAACTCAGATTTATTTTTACTTCCTCATCGGCAGTCATTTCGTCAAGGTTTGTAAGAGGGTATCGTGCTAATTGAACATGAAGTAGACATCTCAGACTTCTATTATTGTAGGAATGAGAGTCATAATACTGCAGGGATGCAGGATTGCAGGCATCCTGAAGTTATTTGCAAATTCGAAGCACTACTTCAAACATTATAATATATTGTGAAGACTGTATTCTTCTGCAGGTTGGTTGCAGGCACTTATCCGTTAACATTTAGATTGCCATTAAATTACCATCCAAGAACAAAATCAACTTACTAATCTTCTGACTAGCAGTTCTGTTGCTGGTGGTGTAATAAGGCTGCTCCCACTCCACCAGTACCGAGTCTTTGTACGGCGTCGCTCGAAGTATCGGCGCTTCAGGGAGCGGTAGGACGATGACTGTGTATTCTACCTGGTCCGAACCGTACAGGTTCTTGGCTAAGCAGGTGTAGTTGCCGCCTAGGGATTGGTCTATATCTGGAAATGAGAGAGGTTGAAATTAGAGGCTAAAAAGTCAGTAGGTATTATTGGCTAAATGGAGAAAAAAAAGGTTTTTTATTGCGGAAAACATGCAGTACTTATAACCCTACGAAGTTTTACAAAAACTATCACTATCATTAAAAGGCAAGTTGTGATGATGCATCATTCATCTTTTCGCATAATCTTTCTGGCAAATAATGCAAAGATGGCATTGTACCAAGAGAATAAAAATATGATTTGAAAACAGAAGTTAATACAGGACCGATATCAGAATTTGAAACACATCATTTTAACGAAAAGTCCTCTGAATCTTATTATCATTAGCCCATAAAGTCCCACCACAGAGTAAAGGCCTTCCTAATTTATATTTTCTTTTCTCCGTTTACTGGTCCTCAGTTCATCCCGCCATCTCTTTTTGACCAATCAAGATTTTGTTTAACATTTTAATGATTTCAAAAGAACTGTACTTACTGTTAATCAGTAAGCTATCATCATGGTTCCTCGTGAACCTAGGATGGTGGGTGATGATATTATTTTTGTGATACCACACGGTGCGAGGTGGCGGCACTCCCACACACTGACACACTAGGAGAAGGGAACTGCCCACTCCTACTGATACTGTGCCTCCTAGAGATGCTACGCCGGCTACAACTGGAAGAAGAAAGGTTATGTGATATGTGACATAGTATTGAAAAGATTTGCATAATGAACATATACACCATCAATTACACTTTTTTCAATATTTTAATTTAATTAGCCGGTCTATTCTAGTAACTTAAGCTCCACTTAGAGACCAGCGGTACCGAAAGAGTGCCACTTGATCTGTTCATCTGCGGCACCGAATAACTGACAGTTCGCGCATTCCGTCAAGGACCAGCGGCACCGATAAGTCTGTGCCTGTCTGTGTCTGGCCCATAGAAACGTCACCCCGCGCCATCGGAATGCGCCCCGGTCCTTGACAGATATGACGTCATCGGCGCACGGCCCCGGTTCTTGACAGATATGACGTCATCGGCGCACGGCCCCGGTTCTTGAGAGATATGACGTCATCGGCGCGCGATCCTTTGGCGGAATGAGTTGTCAATACAAATACACACAAGGACAAATAGTTTATTTTTCTTTAACAAGCTTTGTACTATATAGCTAGTGATAGACGTGTCCATTTAAGCAAGTGAATCCTGTATTAAGATACTCTCCACTCTTCCGTAACTTAAATTTACAAATATACAATAGTTATGCGTTATTAGTTAGTTATTTATTATTTATAGTTTATATAATTTCGAGGAAGTAGGTAAATTAATATAACCTAGAATTAGAGAAGATAACATTACAAACTTTAAATTAGTTTATTTAAATAAAATTTTAGTTAAAAAAAAACAAAAAAACACGTCAAAGTCAATTTAATTATTTTGTCATTTTAAGTTCGTGTAAAAAGCGTGTCTTTTTTCAACAAAATTTTTATTTTTTACTCTTTAGGTTAGTATATTTTTCATTTAGTTATTAAGTCTAAAGTCAACGAAGTTATGACTTGACCAGTTTACTAGTTAAGGAGCCGCTAAAGAAATCCACTATCCACCTCCTGACTCCATCATCAGACCCTCAACACCAAGTGCTATATATTGGACTCGTCAAACCGAAACATATGAGCTCAAACTCGAGGGGTTCACTAGTAGCCACCGAAGAGTTCCACTATCCACCTCCTGGCTCCATCATCAGACCCTCGACAACAAATCCATCATATTGAACTTTTCAAACCGAGTCATATGAGCCCAAACTCGAAGGGTTTACTAGTAGCCACTGAAGAGTTCCACTATCCACCTCCTGGCTCTATCATCAGACCCTCGACACCAAATGCAACATATTGAAATCGTCAAACCGAGTCATATGAGCCCAAACTTGAAGGGTTTATAATAATAATAATAAAGTTTATTATTCAAAAAGTAACAATACAATGTGACATATTCGGTGAGCCACAAACTAAGCATCGCTTGTATCTTGTGGCTCTATATATTACTAGTAGCTACTAAACAGTTCCACGATCCACCTCCTGTCTCCATCATCAGACCCTCGACAGCAAATCCATCACATTGAACTCGTCAAACCGAGTCATATGAGACCAAACTTGAAGGGTTTACTAGTAGCCACTGAAGAGTTCCACTATCCACCTCCTGGCTCCATCATCAGACTCTCGACACCAAGTGCAATATATTGGACTCGTCAAACCGAAACATATGAGCCCAAACTCAAGGGGTTTACTAGTTGCCACTGAAGAGTTCAACTATCCACCTCCTGGCTCCATCATCAGACCCTCGACAACAAGTGCAATATATTGGACTAGTCAAACAGAATCATATGAGCCCAAACTAGAAGGGTTTACTAGTAGCCACTGAAGAGTTCCAGGATTTACCTCATGCCTCCATCATCAGACCCTCGACTCCAAGTGCAATATATTGGACTCGTTGAACCGAAACATATGAGTTCAAACTCGAGGGGTTTACTAGAAGTCGCTGAAGAGTTCTACTATCCACCTCCTGGCTCCATCATCAGATCAGCTCCAAGATACTAAATTATTGTATTGTCATCGGTTCTTGATACGTGCGCAAATTTTCAAGTTAATCGAACGTCTTGAAGTTGGTGAAAATTACGTTGAAAGATTCCGTTACATAGATAGATAGATAGATACAGGTCAAGCTAATATAAAGCTTGTAATGAGTGTGCGTTTTTTGTATGGTAAATGTGAGTTGAGCATGTGTGATATGTGTGTGTGTCGGATGTATGTGATGTGTGGTGTGTACGTGTACATGTGAGTAAGTGTAAGCGTGAATGAGTGAGTAATGATGTGTGGAGGGCAGGAGGGCCTCCGTGTCCTCATATGTGACTTGTTTTATCCATCTAATTACAAGTTTTTTACTTTCATAATATTGTTTGGTGTATACATAATACGGTGGGATTACAGTGGGTTCATAAGTTATTACGGTGAGATTTTTACATAATAGACCGGTTAATTAAATTGATAGACTAACAGTAACACAGGGTTATTGAACACAGAAGTGTTTATTTAGTTAAGTTAAGAACATTACAAACTCGTTTCTTCTTCTCACGCTTTCAAGCTTTTCACGCTTTAACACCACCATCGGTTTTCATCTTGGCACGCCCTTTCAAAATAAAACGAAAGATTCTAGTTACCTCTATGCGTGGGCGTATGCGCCGCCCTCCTGGTCGGCGTCCCCTCTCCAGCCGGCGTGCTGGCAGTGAGCCAGGCCTCATACGTCCTGCCGGAGACCAGCTCCTTGACCTCCGCCGCCGAGCGACCGAGCGGGGAGATGCGGAGTGTCTGGGGCGGGGCGTTACTGCGGGAAACGTGAAGGGGAAGCTGGAGATATTGAACTAAATGTTTAGCGAAGATTCCGGGTATCTAAGTTAGAAGACTTAATGGTCTGCTTCTAATTTTTTACACTGAGGCGCAAGTTACAAAATTGAGGTGAATCATGCCGTTAGCAAACGGGCTGTTGAATGAAAAATAAGAAGGTGGTGCTTCGGCATAGGATTTGAACTGTCATTTACTGAATCAGAAGAATGATTATTATAATTTTCAGAAAGCAATGCAATACCTGGATGTAGACTTCACATACACTGTGTAGTGTAGCAGTTCTCCGTTAGGATGGAGAGGTTTCTTCCAACTGACGAGGAGTGATGATGATGATAATACCAGGACTTTGATGTCTGCTGGTGGACCGGGCACTGAGGAAGAAAATAGTGGAAATTAGGGTACAGGGTAAACATGACCATGATAAAAGTATCTTAAGAAAATAGATTTACTGAGTATCCGCGATAATGGGTTCTACAGTACACAAACGTAAAAAAAGTCCTTGAAATTTCGTTTTTCATTACATTCAGGGACACCTATTGAACCACTTCTCTTTCACTCATTACAGTTTCTCAAAAGCAATTGCCACCATAATATTGTTTTCTATTTTGAAGAACTTTTGATCCACCTACTCGGACTCTATGATGTCTGCCTATCCCGTTATGAATTGTTATCTTCTTCAAGGTAAACTTTAAAACTGCTTTTGATGAAAAGTAGCTGAGGTAGCTTGGTAATGGTACCTACTAAGCTACCTCATGTTCTTTTCAGAGAAGTGCTTCTTGTTTAAACAAGAAGTACTTCCCTATGAGTCACCGATTATTTAATTTGATTTTTAAATAAACATGCTTACTCACCATCTTGCAACGTAGCACACACAATCGGGTAGGAATAAGGTCCAGCTCCAAAGTTTGAGAATCCAGCGACCTTCACTGTGTAGTTGGTGTACTTCAGAAGACCTTGCAAGTAAAGCTCTGAGTGTAACGACGTCTGGTTCTGCCAGGCCGCTTCTGGAAAATAGAACAGTTGGTCAAAATTAAACAAAAAAAACTCTCTAGCAAAGGTACCTCAAGGGTGCAATGTGCATCTGCTGGGGTCGCGGGTTTGTCTGAAAGGGATATCGCGGCCCCAGCACATAGGCAACGGAAGGAACACGGGTGGGTTTTAGTCAGTAAAAGTCTGACACTCCCTCTCGCACTGCCCAGAGCGGGAGGAGTCATTTGATGATTTCCCACCCAAAAAAAAAAAAAAAAAAGGGTGCAATGTGCAATGGTCACAGTGCATCACAGTGTACTAGGCTAGTATGAATGTCCCTGATTGAAATGATAGGTACCCAAATGTTTCTCTGGCTAAGAAATAACTTTCTTTTCTTACAACGAATGTCGAAACAAACTTGTGTTTCGATTAATCTGTTTATTAGTTTCAATAAAATAACGAAAACTAAATTTATTTTTAAACAGCAATATACTATATTATATATAAATATTTTATATTAACGCATGCACACAGTATTGATTTTATCGACCGCAAAAATAACTTTGTATTTCATAGCATTTCTCGATAAAACTTTGAAATACAAAGTTATTTCTGCGGCTGTAACCGAAAATATCCCATACCTCAAAAACTATAAGTCACTAACAAACATCATAATATTATTATTTAATTAGTGATCTAACGATACCCCACATGCTTTATACAAAATTTTTGTTTTTCCATCCCGAGGGATGTATTTCACAAATCCTCATGGAAAATCCCAATAACACTATGCTCGACCAAATAGCGACCACTAGACCAATGACTCCAATGAGGTTGTTATCAAATGTTAAAGACCACTTACCATCAGTAGCAAACAGCACAGTGTATCCTACAAGCGAGCTGCCCGGTCCAGGCAGAGCGATGGGCTGCCAGCCGATACGAAGAGATGTTGACGACACTGCTGTACATTCTACTGATGATGGGGCTAGCTCTGGAGCTGGAGGCAGAAATGGTTTGATAAGATATAACGTTATGAAGAGAATATACCCAAGGTTTGACGCTAGTGGTGTTAGCAAAAATAATGCTACAGAATAATGGATAGAAAAATGAAAAATGAAACGCAAATTTAATTTCACTGTCCAATTTAATGACTGAAGATTTATGGATCGTTAACGAAAGGGAGGAAGCGAGGTGAGGTAAGGCGAGCCAATGTGCTAAAATGCTTACCGCCTTCTCTTGTATCTTGGAACACTGGCAGTGAGAATGGACCCGAACCAGCATTAGTGAAGGCTGATATCGATACTGCATACCTAGAAATATTAGCTCAAGTTACATACAATTAGAACTTCACATTATAAAGCCAGGCTATATGAAGATTATCCTCTGTAACATACCTTGTGTTCTTCATCAAGCCACTCAGCAAAGTTTCTTGCTTGCCCGTCAGTTGCGACACTTTGGTAGATCGGGTGTCGGCTTCATCTGTAACTGAAACTGAATGACAGAAGCAAATAAACTAATATACATAATAACTAATATATAATATATCGTGAGCAAATAAATGATCTTTATCATTATGTTTAAGCTTCAATGAATATGAACAGTAAGTCAAGGAGTACTGTAGAGTCTACTGACCCAAGCTTATTTGAAAACGTTTGAGCTATGCGAAATCAGTTGATATTGTAACTGTCGTTCATGTTCTTTAATTTAATTTAATAAGAGATTATATTTATTTTAAAATTGGCACACGGTTCGGGCTTCTTAGGAATATATTAAATCTCAATGTTATAGTCTAACAGCTCGACACGTTACCCTAATCAATAACTAAAGATTTTAACATTTTAAAACTTCTTTATAATTGTAAAACATTATAGAAACCCCATTCCATTTATATTTTATGGGAAGTGAGCTGACACTTTCTACAAATTCTAAAAAACAATGGAATGAACCCAGCGCAACGGACAATGCCGGCACCGCCATCTGGTAGCCATCGGTTGGGCCCGGGGGTGAAGCTGAACGTGATATTTTTTAGGGATTTTAGGAGATTGAGATTTCAAAAAAGGAGGGCACTCGGTTTTAGACCACGGTAGGGTGCGGACGTAATATCCTAGGCTAGTTATGTTAGAAGACTTGGTGGATACCAAGAGGCCTTGTCCAAGTGGGCTGTCGTAAGATAGCTAGTATTATTTACTAAGTTAAATACAGTTGGTTTGAAGCCAAGATTAGACAAATTAAGTATTTAACGTAGTATGTACACACATAGACATGAAAGACTCACCCAGTCGCACCAACAAACACACACGTGTTTGTTGGTGCGACCGGGTGAGTCTTTCCTTATAATAATTATTCTAGGCTGGTAATGTAATTAAAGTTCTAGTAACTAAACAGTTTGTCGCGCCACTGCTTTTCCCCCGCTCAAACACTAGGAAGTGGTGATGAGTCTGCTTTACGGCTGTCTATAGACCTTAAAGAGAGTTGATCCACAACTCTAATTAATAATGATTCTTGAGTTTCGATTCTCAACTCTATTATCTAATAATTCTTGAATGTTGTAGTCTTTATATTAGACCAATAATTCGGTCAGAATGACATGAACACGTGTCTTGCAGTCGTGCTTGTTGCGCAAAAGGTAAAATACCAGAGGTTTGAGTGACCACACATCTATCTCATATCCAGTCCAAGGAGTGATAGGGACCATGTCTCCTTAAGAGCATGATGCCAACGCAATGCTACTGGAACTAGCCGCCCCGTTGCTAGACAAGAACGGTCGCACGGTTGGCGCAGGGAAAGCCACTTCGTCACGTTTATCAGTTCGAAAGAACTGCTAGGGACCATGTCTGCAAAAGGTCATGATGCCGACGCAATGGCGCTGAAAAGCCGCTTGCGTCACTTTATGGAAGTGTTGCTCTGAGTACTCCGAGTGCAAATGTGAGGTATCGTGTGACCAAATATTTGTTACGCTAACGTAAGGTTTACTCACACGTTTATATTATTAATATACTTTGCATCCCTCTATTATTTATTAGCTTTCTAAAACCACTTGTAATGTAATTTCATAACTATGAATTTACACTAATATGTATTAACATAATTAGGAAAAACGAACATTTTATCAGCCTTGGGTAATTCGGGTACAGATTGTGACTGTACCCGAATTACCCTAGGCTGATAAAATGTTCGTTTCAATTAATGCCTGAGGCTTCACTTCGCTTGAATAGACATGTCATTCGGGTCAAAATTAACAAAGCAGAAATACATCAGAAGTAGGATAATTTTGGACTTTTTCATTCGATGATTTGTAGATAACTGCTATGATATTCGAGGTATCCAATCTCACTATTCGCTGACTTTTACTTGTTTCGGATTTTCTTTCCTTTTGAGATTACTGCCTATGTAGAATCGAATAATTATTAATTTAGTTTTAGTTACGAACAGACCGCAATCATCCTTCATCATCTAGAATGCAATTGAACATTCGCTGTCAAAAACTGACACAATGATCTTGTTTATCCATTTTTAAATTCGTTCAATGTACCCACCAGTCCCCACGCCCTGCGCCACAGCCCTCACACGGTACCCCACGACGACTCCGTTGTGTGTCTCCTGCAGCGGCGCCGACCACGACACGTGCAGCTCGCCGGGACTGTCTGTCTGCTCCACTTGCACATTCACTGGAGCTGATGATGGAGCTGGAATGATAAAAATAAAACAACTTAATGATTCTTAAAGGTACAGTAGGCTTTGATTGCCATTGGAGGGTGACGGGTTCGTAAACCAAGAAAGTATCGATGTTCCTTTTTAAGATAACCTTGGCTTTTTGCTTTTGGTGGTGGAAAACATCGCGCTGACTTAGGTTGCTTGTGCATTGCGAGATCTCGTCAGAATGGGCATGCGCAGGCAGCCTTAACACTTTCGACTCCACCCAATTTTCATAGAACTCATACGCCATGCCGTCATACATATTAGAAGTGAACCCTCCGGGAGGGTTACCGGCATTACGTTTGCGCTAAAGTTAACCATCGTGGACAGTCAACGGCATTAGGTTTAAAACCGTGATATAAAATACTCTAAAACGAAGTTAAATAATGATTTTAGGGGGTTTTGTCACTATGTGTAGTTACCAACCTTTTAATTTTTTTGTGAATATTTGTAACTGTGAACAAACAATTAAAATGATTGGATTTTAAAACCAACGCTTAAACTATTAAAACTTGTTAAAATATATATAAAATTTTATTTTCACCGTTTATAATGCTGTATTCGCTAAGAAAAACCTACGTTTAAAATAAGCCCTCCGCGAGGGCTCCTGCCATTCCACATGCGACTAGTTGAACCCTCCAGAACGGCTCCTGGCACTAAACGTGAGGTCGAATTACCAATAAGTATAATCACTGTAGGAGATCTTTGCCCTAAAGTGAGACTAATGAATCTATGTCATACTTAAGCAGCTTCTATTTTACCCTGAAAATAATTACAACGTTTATGGTTTAACCAAACATTTTTTGATAATAAATTAGTAATAATAATATCGATAGCCAAGATTTGTGGCCAGCCCAAAACCAGTTTAGTTTGTTACTTCAAAAGCTCTATAAGTACCTTCTTCATGTGTAGTAAAATGCACGGGCGCTGTAAACATGGACACACCGACTTGGTTGCCGGTAGCGACGCGCACGGCATACGGCGTGGCTGGCCGGAGGTTCTGTAGCTCGATAGACTGACGCAGCTCCTGCTCTTTTCTAAAAGTAAGTGTAGTTTAGTAAAATTATATTGAACGGATAATAGAAACATTAAGACCCTGATCTATTGTGCTTTTGAGTTTTAACCCCACACGTGCTAAAACTCAAAAGCACAGAAGGTACGTCCAAAATTAGAATAAGGATGAACAGCAGAAATAGTAAAGGAAAAGAAAAGAGAAGATGTTCAGTATTCACGTAGATTGACGAAATATAGAAGATCACAGACTGATACAAAGAACAAAATACTTATAATTATGTAGCTCGTGAAAGGAAAGTTGGTGAAAGATAGATAAAACATTTATTCAGTGCATACAAAAGACACACAAAAGCACAATTAAAAGATAACAAATTACATGAATATACATAAAAACATGATGCCAATATAAAAAATATAAAAACATAAGTACTTAAAGAAATAGAGTGACATTATGACATACTTTGTTTAAATGAAAAAAGGAAAAACAAGGTGCGGTGTGCGTCTCAAGGTTGCACCAAATGGGAGTCCAGCTCAGCATGTGTCAGGCAAATATACCTAACGCTGATATTCTGCTGGATCCCTGCAGTGACATACGGACGTCTAGCAGACGAGATAAATTGGTGTTGTGACAAAGTGTTATGCGCGAAAGGACAAATGATTGTTGCAAAATCAATAATAAAAGTTATGAGAGAGGAATATGGAAGCAAATTATAGCAAGGAAGCTGTTTTTGGGTAATAATAATAAAGCTGATAATCCAAATAATTCATTATGAAAATAACTTAAACCTTTGGATAAATGCAAAGTCTGGTTTCTTCAAAACTACTATGGGTCAAAGTAGTTTGGACGAACCTAAACTAAGAAATCCATGACGTGGATGCGCCCGGATGTAGTAGAAATGACAGCAACTATTTTATAAATTCCGTACCTGGTAACATTCATGGTAGTAGCACGTTCCCACACTGCGTCACTGTAGTGCATAGTACTATACTGTAGCGTGTAGTATCGTGCGTGTGCTCTGAGAGTGTCGCGCCATGATACTGTTGAGGTGCGGGAGCGGACTGTCTCGATAAGGACGTCTGAGGGCGGGGTGGGGGGCTCTGGAAAAGAATAACGACATTGTAATTAATAGAGACAAGAATCTTTAATGATGAAGTCAATTGTCAAATTAAATTTACTATCAATTTAAATTGTCCGTATATTCAAATCACAGACAGTATTGCGAGTTTTATGAAATGGCTATAACACGGTAAATTAATTTCACAATTGCTATGGCAGCCAAGCTTTTTTGACGTAGTCAATGAGCTATTTTCAAAGATAATAATCAATCTGCCTAGCCTTTTCCCAAGTATGTTGGGGTCGGCATCCAGTCTAACCGGATGCAACTGAATAACAGTGTTTAACATGGAGCGACTGCCTATCTGACCTCCACAACCCAGTTACTGGGTAGTACGATATCCCTTGGAAAGACTGGTTAACAGACTTTCAGGGTTCTGACGACCCGTAACGACTATCAGAGATCCACGAATGACAGCTGGGAGCAACGGCTTAACGTGATTTACGAGGCACGGAGGAGTCTCCGTATATTAAGATGATCACCCATCCACGGACCTTCGGCAAGCGTAGGTTAACCTGATGGATCGTCCCGTGCGGCTGTTAATACTTTGCCATGAGCTCCTTCAAACTGAATACTTCAAAGAAAATAATATTAAAGATATTTAAAAGATGATAATATTTTATATTCTTTAATCTGACGAAAATGAGTTGATCAAGATTTAAGGAGACGAAGCAAAATGTAGTGTCATAATTTCCAGGTCCGGAATAACGCCATCAGTGCCGCTCGCGGCTGAGATTGATAATATGGAAATACAGGTCTACAATCTCGAAGAACAGGGATATTTGAAAAACAAAAGTCAGTGTCTACCATAAGTCAAGCTCACAAGTCAATGGGACTCATTAAAGACTAAGATTAAGTACATGATGTTGATAGCCTTCTTGAAAAGTTAATCATAAAAAAAAAATCTTGCCGTCTATTTGTTGAATTATAATATAATATTTTATATATATTTTGAGTTATAATATATATTTTGGGAGTAACAATCAAAACAATAGAATGCTCACCAAGTATAGTAAGATGCACACTAAAGCTAGCAGTTCCATAAGGGTTGATGGCTCTGCACTGATACAGTCCCGCGTCAGCTGTCTCTGAGTACTGTAGGTTGATGCTGCTGACCACGCCGAGGGCTGTCTTCGATTCTGATATTTTGGCTCTGGAATTAGAAATGGCAGCCGGAAAAGAACCGGAGTTACTGACATAGCCTGCAGAGTAAGCAAGCTGAAGTGGCAGTGGTCTGGCCATGTTTGTCGAAGGACCGATGGCCCGTGAACCAGACGAGTCCTAGAGTGGAGACCGCGTATCCGCAACCTTAGTGTGGGACGCACCCCAGCTAGTTTATTGATAATTGTAACTATGAATTTAATTTCGACTATCTTAGTGCTCGAAATATTAATAAAACTTTCAATACACTCAATGTTAAAAAAACTGCTGATCTATGGCGAAATTCCGTAGAGGTTGCAAAATGTATAATCAACACTGTAGCGCCTGAATTAGCAATTATCTTTAATAAATGTATTGACTGTGGTGTAATTCCTGACTTAATGAAGAGTAGTAAAATAATAACTTTGTTTAAATCGGGCAGCACATCAGACCCCATGAACATTAGACCAATTTTTGTGCTTCCCACCTTTATTAAAATATTTGAAAAATTGATGCTAGATCAATTGCGAAGACATTTTTAATTAACAAATTATTAAATAGTAAACAATTCGGGTTCACAAGGGGTCGCTCGACTTCCGACGCTGGTGTTGATCTTCTTGCACATATTTTAGAGGCCTGGGAGAAGTCACATGATGCCCTAGGTATTTTTTGTGACTTATCTAAGGCTTTCGATTGTGTTTCTCATAATACATTGGTCAGGAAATTGCATCACTATGGTGTTAGAAACATTGCCTTAGGTCTTCTTATTTGGATAATAGGATCCAAAGAATAGACGTTAACGGCAAGCGATCCCCGGGTTCTATTGTCATTGTGGGAGTTCCGCAGGGCTCAATTCTTGGTCTTTTTTTATTTCTCGTATATATTAATGACATACCTCGCCTTATAAAGAACAGTCATGAAATAGTGTTATTTGTAGATGACACATCTCTTATATTTAAACTTAAGCGACAACAGACTGTTACCGACGATGTAAATAATGCTTTCTCTAAAATAGTGCATAGTGTCAATAATTTACTTTTAAACGAGAAAAAGACTAAATGTATTAGATTTCTGACTAGGTAACGTTAAGCAGGTGAAAACCAATGTACTAGTTAATGGAGTAGAATTGGATCTTGTGGACACCACTGTATTCTTAGGTATTACTTTGGATTCGAAGCTTCGGTGGAGCCCACATATAACCAAATTGCCGAAGCGGCTAAGGTCTGCAGCCTACGCGGTCTATAAAATCCGTCATTAGACTGATGTAGTAACAGCTCGATTAGTATATTTTAGTTATTTCCATAGTGTAGTGTCGTACGGAATTTTGTTGTGGGTAGATGCAGCCGAAATTCGGGCTATATTTGTGCTGCAGAAACGAGCCATTCAAGCAATATTTAACCTAAGTTGTAGGCATTTACTGAG
The DNA here is from genome assembly GCA_916701695.1 of Agrochola macilenta. NCBI lineage: Eukaryota > Metazoa > Arthropoda > Insecta > Lepidoptera > Noctuidae > Agrochola > Agrochola macilenta. The sequence continues at coordinate 3,875,300 of OU753576.1, forward strand.
GGATAAATTTAAGGAAATAAATATAATGGCAGTCGCATCTCAATATGTGTACCTGATTTATGTAAAAAAGAATACTAATATATATTCTAAACACGGTGACATTCACAGTATAAATACTAGAAACCAAGATTTGTTTATAATGCCCAGGACTAGGCTCCAAAAAATTTGTGATTCATTTAAGTGTTAAAGAACTGAGCCTCAATAAATTTAAATCATTTATTAAACAGAACTATGTCAAAAAGGTTTCTATAAAGTTAAAGATTACTTAGACGACAAAAAGGCTTGGGACTAATTAAGCTACTCCAATGTACCCCACCTCCAAGCACCAAACAAGTGTTCTAGAATCAAAGACTACTTTTAAGCTAAGAATAGTTGGTAGCTGTGCTTAACTCAAGATAATGTTTATGTTCATTCTCCAGAATTACCTAGCTTAACTTCTGACAGGTTATATGAGTTCATATAATTGTTTAATTTATTTTATTTGACTGTATACGTCAATTTATTTTAATTTTATTTTCTCTTTAATATTGACATAATCTACTCATTCGTTTTTTTAATGAGTTGTATTACAATATGTGGTTAGCCAGCGACCTCGAAAATTTTTCATATTATTCTTGCCTGAGCAACCGGCAGCAAGTTCGTCATGCACCCTTAGATGTCACTGCTAGCGGTAGCGTCGGGGGTCGGGTTGCCTCCTTCCCTCAAATATGCCGAGGGGGGTAATGGCTGATCTCTGCGTTATGCTCGTGAACGGGTGCTGCTTGTGGTGACTGGTCGTCTTACTAACCATGGTTTTGTTACTGTTATTAGTAATTAACTGTTCATTTATTTTTACTTCGATGGTCCTAGTTTATCATTTGTGACTTCGAGTAACAGCTATAATAGCTATATGTAAACAGGCACGCCCTTTATGCCTGACAGCTTTCATTCGGGTATTCAGTTCTGTTTACTTTTTTATTTTCGCTTGAGTATAGATTTCGATGATTTTTGTTGGTTTATTGACATATGTTTTATGTTGCGTTATGAACTTTTGTTTAACTTTAGTTTTTCTAACTAAACAGACACCTGTGCTGCTGAGGAGTTTGTTGCGCCACTTCTTCTTCCCAGCACTAGGCAGTGGTGAAGGGCGGGCGTTTTTTGGGTGACTATCTTATGTAGTTTGTTGGAATTTTTGTTAGTTAATTATTGTTAGTTAATAATTGTTGTTAGAATAGCGCTAATTCTCTAATAATTAATAAATGACTTTTGAATTTTGAGTTTTTGGTTTGACCGACGATCTTCAAAAGTTGGCTGGGATAGACGGGATGTACAAGGCGAGAAGGTGGAGGCCAGGGTATTGTGGCGCAGCCTGGGAGAGGGCTATGTACAGCAGTGGACTGCGAAAGGCTGAGTTGATTGAATCAGAAATAGCAATAATGGACAGAACAGCAATGGGTCCATCCAAGATAATTAGGGAAGCTCTGACTTAAACCTGATATCAAACATGTTATTTTTGTATGATTGGTGGTTGTCATTTTGGTCAACCAAGCCAACCAGCTTACATGTTGACAGACTAAGGCTGGAAGAGGCATTAAAAAACTATGTACCTTGCTGGTGTTACCTTTTCTCAAGTTTTAAATTGGAATAATGGTTCTGAAGAAAATCGTGTACCACCGCATAGGTAGATACCTAAGATACCTGAACAATCTGGGACTGTCATTAATACGATGTCACTATTAATTGGATATAAAGTTCAAATATATATTAGCCTATATAACATGATATTTTAACCCGGACCTGGGCATTTCTCTAATACGGTATGGTTTACCTCCTCACAAGAACACTTTTACAATTCGATCTATTACTATGTATAAAAAATAAACAAACCTTTGGCTTATAAAATCCAACGCATTTCCATCGTGTGTCCAAGTGACTCTGATAGGTTCATCTCCTAATGGTCGACATTCTAGAGAGCCTGGATGACCGAGTCTCGACGTCACGTTAGTTGAAGAGGCTTCGAAGTGGACAGGCTCTGAAATGAAAAGAAAGTGATATTAGAACTACAGTACATTATTGTTTAATAGGGTTCTCAAAAGTTTTGAGTATGAATGTGGATGACTATAAGAGTAGGGGGGGGAAGCCCAAAGAAACGATGGATGGACTGTGTGGAAGATGATATGACTAGAAAGGGGGGACTACCGAGATAACGACTAATATAGAGAAGTGAGGAAGAAGAAGGCATGTTGTATCACAAATACATAAATTGGATTAAAGGCAGGAGAATCAAATGATGAGGGTTCACAAAATACTAATGTTTTAGAACTGAATTTCTTGCGGACAAAAACCACATAAACAAGAATTATAGACGTTGGCGTGCTTCTAGACATCGTACAGCTGACCATACGTGAGCGGTAACACTTTGACCTTGAGCTGGTCTAACTCAGTACCTACCTACGGATCTTTAATAGAATACGAGGCCAGCTTAGACGTGGGCCTGCAGTACTGTATGTATGTTTTAATGCCGGAATTTTGAGTCAAACGCAAAAGCCAGCCTAAATCGATATATGTAAGCGTAATCGATTGGAGGAAAAGTCATCATAATGTTGGTGGCCTAAGGTTCCTTGATATGATTGTTATTCTACAGGTTTTTCAAAGCACCACAGTTTGTTATTTCATAAATACTCACTATTAACACTCATCCACACAGTCTTGCTCAAAGGTTGTCCCACTCCATTTTCTACATTGCAGGAGTACAACCCCTCATCTGTGAGAGACACTTCTTCAATGATGAGGGTGCCGTTTGGTAGGCTCAGGATCCCACCACCAGCCAGCTCTAGGACTGGTTGCCATGTGCCGAGGAGAGCTGGAACAGATTTAGGAAACACTTCATCAAACTTATTTCAAGTTTGTGTTTTTTCTTCATTTCATATAATCAGAAATGTAATAGTCGCTTCTGATCATACCAATTTTTTTCAGCACTTGACTAAAAACGAAAAACTAAATAATTGCTTATTATAAGTTGAACGTCGTCGTAACGCAAAACCATGTGTCGCATTACAAACCAGATAGGTCATTACAGTCCATTCACAGTTATTTTACCTCTGCCAGAAACCTTCTATCACTGTGATTCAAAATCAGAGGTTAAATAACTGTGAAAGAACTGTAGCGTGACTTAAACCAAGATTAGGTAGGTAAGTAAGCAAGGAGGAAAATATTTAATTATAGACATATGCATATATGCTTTGTACGTCTCATAAGCATGGTAGCTAGGCTATAACGAATATGTATGGAAACCTTACAGCAGTATAGACAGAATAGGGCGTACAATAATATGTACACTTTGTGATACACAGTGAGAGAGAAAACAGCAGATGACCACATTATGTTAATAATAACAAAATACCATCTTTCTTCATCCAGTGCACTTGCGGCTGCGGATAGCCGCTTGCACTGCACGACACTGTACCTCTTCTGCCGAGGAGGAGCGAACAGTTGTTTGGTTCTTCCAACCATTTTGGTGCGACTGCAATGAAATAAGACATCAAACTAAGAAATTGAGTAATGTCGAACAATTTTACGAAGCCCTTAGTTAAAGACGAGACAGGCTTCGAAAGATAGTACAACATCAACATGCTAGAAGGTGCTTATACATAACATTGTAAGATTTGACCACTAACAAATATGCTTAATGTACCTGGACACAAGGCCAGTTAGTGAGTCAGTTTAGGGAGAAGTCTTCGTGACTTATTGTCTATTATACGATGTTATTATTGGTTGAAAATATTGGTAGAACTACCTTTTATATACAGCTCAGTAGATCTGTTGACCTTTGCCACGTGGTTTGAAGCGACGCATGTGTAAGTACCACAATGTTCTAACGAAACTTTCTTGATCACTAGTGCACTGAACAGCTCCGAGTTTCTTTCGACCATCTGTAATATAATAAACTGTGTGTTATAATTTTGCCTGATTTAAATGGTTGAATTTCTAAGGCTGCAAGTTTAAACTATAGACTTTTTGGGGTTCATACTGTTAATTCCGTGGCAGTTTCTGGTATAATGTGAGGACTTAAGTAAGACAGCAGATCACATGAAGGCTGATAACATAAAATGAATCAGAAGCATCGCTACACACTTATATTTAGGACCTCATAAAAATCTCCACGACCACAGCCGCGATTTAATTTCATACTCTAGAAGACGGTCCAGAGATAATAAAAACTAAATGACAAAAACATTTCACCTTCAAACCACTAGGAATTCTCTTCCCATCCTTCAACCACTCAAAATGTATCGGCAGATCACCAGTTCTTAAATTGCAATAAATATTCACAATCTGACCTTCCTGAAGGTTCGTTCCCAACAACAGATCATCTAATACTGGAGCTTCTATAACCTGAATCTCGAAGGCTCTTCTAGCCATTTCTCCTGAAGGACTGGTTACTATGCATGTGTATACTGCACCGTTGGATTCTTTAGATATTTCAGGTATGGAAAGGATTCCATTCATGTTGACGCTTGACGCGTTCCGTCTAGTTTTACGTTTCTGGTGCGACCTCTTGTAGCGGGTTTGGAAGATCGCGTTCGATGTTAGTAACTTGCCTTTGAATTCCCAGTCGATTTTGCTGAAATGTGAAGAGAATTTGCTATCTGAATATTTGAAATCAGCGCACAACATTTATTTAAAAAAATAACAACTTAAGAAATAAATAAGTGGTCCTTGAAGATTATCAAGACAGTTTTACTAATAAACGGATAGAATTATAAGAATATTTTATGCTTAGCTTTGAAGACTACGCTTCAATACTGGCAAAATAAAAATCAATCAATCTGCCTAGCCTTTTCCCAACTATGTTGGGGTCGGCTTCCAGTCTAACCGGATGCAGCTGAATACCAGTACTTTACATGAAGCGACTGCCTATCTGACCTCCACAACCCAGTAACTGGGTAATACGATACCCCTTGGTAAGACTGGTGTCAGACTTTCGGGCTTCTGACGACTCGTAACGACTGTCAAAGATCCATGAATGACAGCCGGGACCAACGGCTTAACGTGCTTTCCGAGGCACGGAGGATTCTCGGTATGTTAATATGGTCACCCATCCACTGACCAACCCCGGCAAGCGTAGCTTAACCTGATGGATCGACCAGTGCGGCTGTTGTTACTTAGCCACGAGCTCCTCAATACTGGCAAATTACTGGAGTGTTAATTTTCAACAAACCTAAGTCTTTGAAATTCTGGAATAGTATTCAATCAAGTTTTATTGCGTTGCGAAGAGTATTATTTTGTAAGCACTTCACTACTTATAAGCATAAATACAAAGTTACCTTATCGGATATCCATAAAACGGACACCTCAAGTTAACTGACTCCCCACTTTGTACTTTCACTGGTGGCAGGGATCTGATGTATGGTGGCCCTGAAAATAAGAATAAGATTAAGTATTTATAACAGAAATACAGTAACTTCGTTGACAAGCGAACTTGATCGATATTCGAAATCAATTTTATGCCAAATTACCATTTTGGATTCAATAAGGAATGAGTCCGCTTTTAATCTCGATCTCAGTCGCCACTCGGCTTAATGATGGAAAGCGTTGCATAAGGTCATGCGAGGTCAGTCAAAAGCAGCTTACTGGTGGTTGCTTTATCGTGCGTTAACATGTAACTCTTATTGTGCACTAAAACTACGCAATTCCTGGAAATTTCTAAACGTTCTTGGTAATACATTAAATTGTTTGGTCCTGCTGAGTCATCATAGTTAACCAAAATTGCTTGCACAATTCAGTTGCCTGTTTGAGCGTATTTTTATATTGAGACGCTGATAAGAGTTCACATTATGGCTGTTCAAATAATAAAAGTTTAAAAGAAGCACTGTCACATAACAGGATGGATATCAACTAAGTTGCATTATGATAAACTTACCGTACACATCCAGCCTGTTCTCATGTGAGGCAAAGTGGTCGCCAGCCCTGGCCGTGCACGAGTACAGACCTCCGTCTTCAACCCTCACTCGAGTGATGTTTAGCTGTGATGCCACTGAGTTATCTGATGTCATCAGTTGGCCTAGAGCGTATCTGAAAGTAAATAGTGACTAGGTTGGTGTAAGTAAAATGTAGTAATGGTAAAAAAAAAAATTGCCAAACTGGGCTAATAAATAGATTGGTAAACTAATTTTACTTGTGATAACTACTTCCATATGGGAGGGTCTACTATGCAAAGCGATGAGGTTTTGCTTCAATATCGGTAAAGATACCCAGGGGGGTCCCAGTGCCTACATTTTCATACGAAGCACGAATTCGTCCATAGCTAGGCCGTCCACGCTACGGACGAATGCGTGACTGGCAAACAAATGAACCTTGGAAAACCTCTCCATGCACATTCTACGTAGCAGTAGACGGTTGACTCATTGGCTTCATAGATTAATATCACTTGTCTTACGATCGAAATTACCTTGGATCAGTATTACTCGACACAATAATGCCGTCTCTTTCCCACACAAACTGTGGAGGTCGGTCGCCGTTCGCTGTACATTGCATGCTGATCTGGAAGAGGTTAAAAATACCAATTAACTGTCTTTTGCTTCGACTAAACGCAGACGTGGACCGAAATAGAGTAAAGTATGACGGAAGGAAAAAGAAAGAGGCTTTTATCCAGCATTTGAATTGAACGAAACATGGTTTTGCTCTTTCTTTGTCAGCCATATTGGATGCCAATTAACCACATCCGACCCAGTCCATCCATGCATTGTTCTTAGGTTTGTCTCCAAGCTTATATAGCTTTAATTCTTAGTTTAGATGTCTTCATTGGCAAATCTCTGTTTTGCATTGAGGTTTGCTAATAGAGAACACAATTCTAGGCTAAGCTCGCCTTTGTACATAAGCTGTCCTGATAATGCTGTTACATTTATTTTTGTTCTTAACCGGGACACTAAGAGAGAGTAATCTTCTATTCTGTTCTCGTTCAGTGTCTTAATTAAATATTATTTATTATGTTAAGAGGCCGTGCACGAAATCGACTGATTTTGATCAATTTTGTTCATCTAGTTATTTTATTTTAACTTACACACAGTACTTAACCAAACAAGTAACATAATAAAATGGTAACTAACAGAAGACTTTTCACAGATTTAACAGCGGGTTCCAAACTAGGCACAGCCTGTATCTTGATAACCCATCTGTTGTGAGAAAGGGAAAAAGAATTTAAACAAAACTATTTGTTCAATTCAAAATTCAAAATATTTTATTTCACTTATATCTACATGGGCACTTATGAAACGTCAGAAGCTAGGTGCACGATTCCAATTGGTCGTTTCCTATGGACAAGAGCCGGCAAGAAACTCCACGGTTACTCTTTTAAAAATAATTGTTTTTTAAAATATTTTCAAATAACAGTATTAATAGGTATGGGAGGACAGTGTAAGTCTTTCATCAAGTTCCAGGTACTTAACAAAATAGAAGATGCTCAATAAATCCACAGTCCACTAAGCCTACAGCGTTCTCACATTCACAAAATAGAAAAAAAGTCTAAGTATATAAAATTATTATATAATATTAAGCTAAAACAACTGTAACAAATCTGAATAATTATCATGTACACAAAAGTGACTAATAAAGTGTTGAAATTAGATTGTAGGTGTTGTGATTTGAAAACGCGAGTTCTTTGTTTTTAATGTGGCTGAAAGGGATTTTGCAAATAAATTAAGTATTCATTCATGCAAAATCACTAAAATTCGCAACAAGTTTTCCAAAATATGACGTGAGACCGACGTTTGATCGCTTTGTTACAAGAAACTACTCTTAAAATTAAAAAAATATCATCAAGATCATTATAAATGGTGTACTTGCATGTGGCTGAACCACTTTTTTCAACTTCCATACAAAATAATGTTGTTGTTTAAACGCAGTCAGTAATGTATTTTTTCCTATTATTTAGCAAAACATCTTGATATGGTTTAAAACTCAGTTAATAGTCTTCAGCTATCCTTGAGATAAAATCAAATTTTTATTTTATGATTACACAATATCTTCAATAAGTAAATCAAAGGCAAAATAAACCATATTTTCGAGAGCGCAAAAGTGATGCAACTATTTACAGGTGCTGGGACTGACACGAATGGTTTAGCACCACGAAAACTGTACTTTTTTAGTCAGACATACTTAATCTTTCAATTATTTCAAGGTTTCTAACAATTAGATAAGTAATTGACAAAATAGGGTGTTTTTCGAGCACGGAGCCTTAAAATTGATGTTTGCAAGCTAAAGGACCACATACTCTTGAACTCATAGATTTTTTTAGAGTCTTAGAAAACCATTTTCTAATGTCTAAGTGTATGGCTACTTACATCTCCCCCCGGTGTGACTGTGCTTTCCGTGAAGTGTTGAGTGATAACTACCCGCATGTCTGCTAGCCTTTTTCTTCTGTCAAGACCTGAAAGAGAGAGAAAATGATATGAGAGTTACATCATCAAGAAATATTTCTTAGGTTCTTTCTTTGCATAGTCGAAGTCGTAATAGCTTTAACACTTTTGATAGCTAAATTGAAACTACACTAATAGTTACATAGACAAATAAACCTTGTTGTTTTATATCGTACAAGTGATATTAGGGTGATAAAATAATAACGAGGTAGACTACCATGACAATATGGTAAACATGTAAGCACAACTCCATGTACTTATATAACATCTACATGCACTGTATTGTATGTACACTCATGTTTGAGCAAATAAAGTTATCTGAATCTGACTATACTTGTTACAAACAGATTTTGGTTTAATGTAAAGATGTCAGCCGATATTCTATTTTAGATTTTAAACAAATAGATTTCCCCAAAATTCCCATTAAGGTGAAAACACCAATTATGTTCCCACTAAATTGGAAACCCCAAAGGGTAGGGGCGTTAATAGCCATTTAGTGACGTCACGAACTACCTAATTTACATAAATTGGTGTCTAGTTTAGGCGTTGCTAGGCAACGGTTACGTCATCAATATATATGGCAGTAATATACAGCATACCGTACAACGTTGATTAGAAGCTCTTGCTCTAGTAATTGGGGTGTACAACTGTACACTGTAGGACGGGAAAATTGGTGCAGATTTTTAGGAGGTACAGTAGGCGCTCGGTTATCCTGCCAGGGTTGCGAGTTTGTCCGTATCGCGGCCCCGGCACACAGGCAAAGGAAGGAACATGGGTGGGTTTTAGTCAGTAAAAGTCCGACACGCCCTCCCGCTCCACACAGAGCGGGAGAAGTTATTTGACAATATCCCATACTCAAAAAAAAAAAAAAACTCTCGGTTATCCGGCGCTCACTACTCCGACACGTCCGGCGTTTGATGACTAGCTCTCCTACCATAGACATCCGTCTCCTACTCGCAAAATACGGTTTAATACAAAAGTGCCAGATTATAGAGTGCGCGCAATAATCGTTATCGTTCTGCAGTTCTGTTCGATTCTATGAGTAGGAGTTTACCTACTCATAGAATAAAGACTTTTTAGCTGACAGCTCCTATAGAAATCTAATAATCCAACGTTTCTGATAATCGTGGTGAAAACAATGGGTGGATTACCGAACGCCTACTGTACTTATTTTATATACAAGTGTTTTTCTGACTTATAGGTAAAAATAATGTGTTTATTATGTTAGATAGAAGACACTCGTAGATAAAGAAGATTTTAGTTCAATTGCTAAAAAGGCATATTAAGAAGCCTAGTTTAGACTAACCTAGATAATTAATTAAGGTGGCTTAAAAACAAACTCACAACAAAAATATCCTGTTTTTATAATTATAATTCCTTATACTGTTTTTATTAATAAGTAGCATAGAATTTATTGGAAAATAAAATTGTAGTATTATAGTTATGTCACTGATTGTAAGTAGATATGTAAAAACAAAATTACACACGTTCATGGTCAGTTAATTTTGATTAGCACACCTGTGTTTAATTTTGAACCTAGATTTCATTGACAAAATAACCAAATATCATTTTACCCTCACTAACATGGCGCCCAACTCGAGTTAGTTGGGCGCCATGTTAGTGAGAAGAGGTTCCTAAACTGTGTCTTAATATAGTTCCTCGAACATTAATTGCCATCAATTAATATGTCTTCGACTAATCAAACGCGGAAGTGAACGTAGCCGATAGCGATAGGCAAGTATCAAATCAGTTTGGTGAAATAGGTTCATCTATCTGTGAATAGGAAAGATGGAATATCAAAATGGATGAGATTTAGAAGGGAATTGTTCGTTATGTGAACATTCGGATTCTAAATCACCTTAAAAATGTTATTCATTTGACAATTGAGGTTAATATTAAAAACACAATTTTCATCAATAATTTTTCATTTACAATTTAATAATATTAGTCAAACAATAATAGTTGGAAAAAGTGGTGAAATATAAAGTTGAAACCTTATAAATACAGATTACTAACATACTACATTGACATAGATTGTGTAAGAATTTAACCTGAGCAGGGTTTGTTTACACTTTCATCAGATCGTTTTCAAACAGACCATCATTATGTATGCGTGCGTTTTCACTCGTTGTGTAGATCTGGCCTTCTATATCTTATTATTTTGTGCCTATAACATTCGTATTGCAATTTCGGACGCCTGAAACCTTTGACGTGGGCACTCGGAATGGAAACTGATGGGATTTTAATTGGTAAAGATAAAATCATGGTGAGTAGAGAAGCTGCTTATTTTGAGGACGCAGTGCCATTTAAATAGACTTTACGATATAAATCAAGTCCGTACCAATTTAGTGATATGCCTTACGAACAGAATAAAAAATTGTTCATGCTGCAATAAGTAGGTTTTGGTTATTTTAATGAGTTATATATTATTTTACAAGTAATAGTTACATCACATTAAACACATAGTATTAGTAACAGCCGAGTCTGTATTTGTGCCCGGTTGATGGCAATAGGCTCACCCCCTATTACATGGGACTTAAACATAACTGGCGAAATGTGGGTGTACTATAGGTACACCTTTGCCTTACCCTTCGGGGATTACAGGCGTGATGTTCTGTTAATGTTTTCTCGTGCGAAAACAAACCAGTATAAACTAGTCTAGCATTCTAATGAAACTCCTTACTACGCTAGGCCAGCTCAAGGTCAAAATGTTACCACCAACATGCGGTCTACTGTACCTACCTACAAAAGTTTAATTTTTATAAACCGAATCAATACCTTTAATAGTTAGAGTTACGAAAATTAACATACAAGAGTATCAGCTGTGTGATATATGCAACGTACAACCAACCGCATTTTTAGCAAAACCGTATTTATACATTCACACACCTACTGCCAAAACATTAACAGTCAAATCCACATCAAACACCAAACGTTGCACCCGATAGTGCTCGACAAAGCCCGATATTTCCATCACATCTAGCCACATTTGAGTCCACGCCGTCCGTTTAGCCGCTGGACCGCAAACTTCAATTATCGTAAACGATTGCCTACCTGTCGGTAACGGTGTGACGTCGCTCGTACTAAATGCTGATATGTCTACCGAATATGCAGGAAAATAACGTTCATGTTGCATTGAATATAGCTCTCCCGTACCTTGACAACGTTGGTCGCAGTTCCTTTAAAGAAAGGGAATCGTTCCAGTTACTAAGTTGTAGGTTTTTGTTGTTTCTTAAAATTTGAATGAAATGGATCGACCAAAAATAAATAAAAAAATAACCCTACCGCCGTATCTCTACGTTGACGTCGTGGAGTGGCTTGCGCGCTCCGAACTTTAGGTCTGTGCTAGTAGAGGTTTACTTTGCTGAAACAGGTCTAAGGTGAGAAGCCAGACCAAGAGAGATTCAAACACCCGCAGGGCAGCATGTGGCGAACTGTTGGGCAGTAGCGACCCCACGGTCCTTATCTCCCGGGAGAAGTCTTGTTCCTCATCTCTGGCTTGCCTTTATTGACCAGCAGAAGTGAGGATTCGCAAGAGCAAACGTGCTCGGACGAAGGAAGTATTCCAGTAAGTGCTGGTAGGGATTTTGACCATCTTCCGGGCTCGACTTCACTCACACTTTTCACTCTCACACAAATACAACGAAAAATATAGTTTTTCGTTGTATTTCTGTTTGTATAGCAAACAGAAAAAGAAAAAAACCTTTTTTGAACAAAACTCGTTCTACATAAAAACAAACGAGAGTTTGGCGGGCTTCACACGGTCGTACTCAATTCAGACATTTGAGTCGGCTCCCGGAGATAAATAATGGCAATAAATAATCTGGTCGTGACACCGGCCGTGTGGAGTGGGCTTTACTTCGCGTCACCGATTGTGAGTGGATGCTTGTCACACGGTGGCCGAAAATACACTTTTCGCCGGCAAGTTCATCGAATTGAACGTTTTGCAATTACTCCGCAGGTCAGTCAATAACCACAAGCAAAAGAAGAATACATTTCCAAAACTTTGTTTTTATATTAAATCGAGCTTCTGCCCGCGACTTTGTCAACGAACCTATAACCTTCCTCAAGGATTGGGCTATCCGATACAATATATATTTTTAATCTGACTGGTAGTTCCGGAGATTACCCCTTAAACACAAATAAACAAAACAAATTTTACCTCTATAATATTAGTATAGATAAAGATTATCATAATCAAGCGACTTTTATCGAGTAGTTATATTTCATTATTTAAAAAAAGTTACAGCAGTCTTATAAATACTTAAAACTATGCCCCAAACAACCGCAAACAGTTCTCCCGGTTTTTCTGTGGAAAACAGACCATACAAGATATATTTTTTATTAGAAACTTGAATTATATTAAGTACCATATTATATTTTATACTTGGTTAATTAGTTGTCAATGAACACCCCTTTACGCATCACCCAATTGTTTGTACATCTTTTCTCTTCCTATCCTTCCTTCGCTCACTCACTTCGGTGTAACAGAAGCTCCTATTTATTGGAACGCCTTTTGTTGTTGGTCGGTAGATGGTTGTTTGTTTTGTTTTACGTATAACGGTAATGATTCATGGCGTACGCTCCGACACCTCTCTGAGTTGTGTAATTCACTCTGTTTGGTTGGTTAAGGGGATACCATTGTTCATCCATTAATGTGCCTTGATCACATCGTTTTGGATTGGAAGTACTTGTAACATAACACACTTGTATTCCCGTTGGGGTAGGCAGAGGTATTTAGAATAACCAAACGCAAGATATTTAAAGTCCTTTGGAAGATGGGGGCAAAGTTATTGCTTGCAACCCGGGCAGTATACGAGCTTCAACGAAAAAAATCCTAATTAAAAATCAATCATCACAGCCCGACTTGGCAATTGAACCCTTGCGACTACTCAGAGTCAATTTGAGCGACAGAATTATTACGCCGGAATTCAGTCATGTGTGCAAAGTTTTGAAGCATTATATTATTGGCTTTAAAGCTTTGAACAAACTGAAACGAACAACGCGCGGGATGCGCGACAAAATTTGCTAGACAACTAACTTGTATAGAAGTGGTATATTTGGCATGAATAGTAGCTTGATTTTCTAATTTAAATATTCGACGTACGCAATCGCGTCCCGCGCGGGATTCGCTTTAGTGGAGCTGGAGCTTAACAAAAGGAAGTTGATCTTTATTAAAAGCGTAATATTGCACAAGAGATACACAACATTTAAGTAACATTTTCCACTTCAATAATTTTCCAGATCACCCTTAAATAAGTAAAAGATATCTGTGATCCGGATTGATGAATATCCAATGTTCCTTTCTTATCCATTGATTCCTTACATCCCCTCAAGTAGATACACGAATATGTCAGAAATGTAATATTAGGATCAAAAAATAGAACGTGTTTTTCTTAATACAAACACTAAAAAAGTGGGTGCCAAAAGGTTAGTTCTGTACAAATCAGCATTTGAAAGGAGAAAGTAAGGCACATGAGATATTTCAATTTCATCTCTAAGGTTGGCTATTGATGGGTGTTCGAGTGCCTTGGCAATGTAGATGTCTTTATAGAGATAGCGATAACCACTTTTGTCAGCTTGTTTGCAGCAATAGTTCCGCATCAAAATCTATTGTGTAGTTTAGCAGAACTAAGCAGACGAACCGGAGACACGAAATGCGACTGTTACTATTTATTATAATGTTTTATGTCTCTTCATTGTGGGAGATGTGACTTTTGAATTCTAAATGGCTGCTATGTGCTACGATGCTACACGCTACGATGCTACGATGCTACGCCGCATATCATACTTTTCAATGTTTTAATTTTATTTTATCAGATATTTCTGCCAGATCTCTCTCAGGGGCCAGAGCCAAATGTCAAAGCTCATATCTTCGCAACCGATTGCACACGCTCGTACAGTTCGATGCATAAATACGAGGATATTGTGTTTGCAGACTACACAGGATGAAATTATACTGCGATATGAAATCATATTGATATGTTGTGAGGGTGGGGATAAGACTCTTTGATGGGGACTAGTCCGGTAAAGACGAGGATCGGTCTTTGAACAGAGAGTTTGAGCTGTACTCGGTGGGGTCAGACTGTGGATTGGTGACCATGTTCTTGGTGTCCCAGTTGTGATCCAAATGCCACTTCTGATTCGAAGGAGTGATGACGTCTGATTGCTCAGGTACATATATATAATGAACTTCGTTATGAGGTTTCTTTGAGGGCTGATTTTTATTTGACACTAGCGACCCGCCCCTGTTTCGTACGGTTTTTACGACTTATTATATGTAAGTTTAATATTGTATGTAATATAAACTCTCTAAATGATGGTGGTAACCCCATCATAATCTGTTGTGTGGTTTAGAAAAACAACGCGTTCACACGTTTAATTATAATATGTATAGATAGTGGTATTAAGCATCATTCGACCGGTATGCTAAGCGGTTAAATTACTTTTATTTTCAGATAAATATAATTACATAAATAATAAAATTATAATTATATCAATTGATCAACTTCTAAAATAAGTCACCAGAAAAAAGTTTGACATTGAAAGCATAACAGCATCGTAAGGTTTATTTAATTAAAACAAACCTGTAATTACGCGTCTCAAATTACTATTAAATTCTCTTTCATGTATATTAAAATGAAAACACGAGAGGTATAACATATTTTCATATATTTTCAGTTCGTATCAGGGAATTCAATATCCTTTAATTCAAACCAATGAATTGTCAAAATATTGAAAATGTGGATCGTGTAACTTCAATTTGTGAAGATCTCTCATAAAATTCAAACTCTATATGTTGAGGGGTCAAGATAAATTGGCTAGTTGTCAGGTTTAACAGGACGCCTGTGTTTTGTAACTTATATTATTTATTAACAAAATAATTTCTTTAATAGAAAAAATAAATTACTTTTCTAGGCTTGTTCCAACTATTTGATCCGCGAGTATGTCAGGGACATATATTTGACACACGAGTGAATTGATTCTCAAAAATATAATTATCTCTTATTTTCTTCGATCAATAATACACTAGATTCCCGGTAAGCGCTTCAAAAACGGAACGATAAATAAGAGCACAGATTCGGTTGTGGTCTTATTTCAAATTAGTATGGTCCAATCATAGCCAACGTTAAGACGTCAAAATGCCGCAGTACGCGTCCAAAAAATTGTAAATAACCACCGTAACACCAAGATTTTGGAAGGGTAATTTTTTTTTCGGTAAGTTTATTATCAGTAAGTGTTTCTCATAAAATAAAAACAGAATTAAATAGTAAATATAAATCAATTGGCAAATATTATGATTGTTTGACCAATGTTTGTGGCAACTACCAACAATTGTAACAAACATCGACTGTTCTGGAACAGGGAATGAAAGGTTTAGTATTGTTATTTTATATTTTATTTCTGTTTGTAGATTTCCTAGCGACCTATTTCGCTGTGTAGAATGGGTATCTACTGTCGCGAAAGAAAGAGGAAAAAACATAGATAAGCCTTATAAAAATTCGACAATTTGTTCAAAACACGTAAAGGCGGAGATTACTAAAAACAGTACAACAGTAACAATGAGTATTTTTGAACTTATATAAAATTTACTTTTTATTTTCAAGCGACATGACATTATATTTGTTTCTCCGACGACAGAAATATTTAATTTTGCCATTGTAATTAAACTTTATGTTTGAGTGTCAAGGCTTATAATAAACTGAATTTGTTAGTATAAATTATTTTTTTCAGTATTTCATAGAAAGAAATTTACATAGTTATGCCGTTAATGAGGTACCAGGGATGCCACATGTGCAGAAGGAATTATTGCCAAACTTTCTTGTCTTCAACGTAGTCTTTAATCTTATAATATGCTTTTTTGATAAGGACACGTTTGATGTGGGTTTTGAACTTTCCATCGCTAAGTTCAGTAACTGACTTTGGCAACTTGTTGTAAAAGCGAATACTGTTTGTGACTTACTAGACTTACTAATTTTACACACATTTCGACTCCAGTCATTCCTTGTCCAAGCTGCGAGCCTCTGTCATAAATTTTTATTGCTTCTATTAGCACTTTGTAATTCGAACTTTAAAACAAGCCTGTAAGGTTGAATTTGTTTTGATGTATGTTTGAATTTATTGTTTTTTGTACATAGCTTTGTGAATACAACTTTAAGCTTTGCATTTAAGGATGAATTTACATTAATGTATATTTATTTAAACTAGAAGTACGTAAACACAATTGGCGACAGTTTTAAGAGATTTTTTGTATGGGATAGTGTATCTAGTGCATTATTGATCGAAGCTTATTTTATATACGCTTTAGAAATAAACTTTGTGTTTGTTATTTTCAAACCATTCCCTTATCATCAAACGTATGTTCTCCGTTAGTTAGCGTTAGAGCTAGGTTAGTATACTTTGCTTATTTCCACAGTATTATGTCTTATGGCGTTCTGCTGTGGGGATCGGCAGCTGATGTAGATTCAATTTTCATTTTGCAAAAGAGGGCTATTCGATCTATAAAATGGGTCCTCGTGAGTCCCTTAGAGAAAAATTCAAAGAAATTGATATACTTACTCAGCCTTCTCTTTATGTATTGGAAAGTATTTTGTATGTTCGCATAAACTTAGGACTTTTCAAAATAAGAAGCGATTACCATAATATAAATACACGTAGTAAACATGAAATTGTGATACCCAAATTTAGATTAACAAAAATTAGTAAGTCTAGTAAGTCACAAACAGTATTCGCTTTTACAACAAGTTGCCAAAGTCAGTTACTGAACTTAGCGATGGAAAGTTCAAAACCCACATCAAACGTGTCCTTATCAAAAAAGCATATTATAAGATTAAAGACTACGTTGAAGACAAGAAAGTTTGGCAATAATTCCTTCTGCACATGTGGCATCCCTGGTACCTCATTAACGGCATAACTATGTAAATGTCTATTAACTGCTCCCAAATTACGATAATTATTTTATTTTACCGTTTTTTTTTTTTTTTTTTTTCGTCCTTGACATAATCTTTTTATTATATGACATTATATACTTACAATATTCTAAGTATATATATATATTTTTTTTAATTTAATTTGATTTGAGTATTTCTGTTACAAATCCAACAGGTTTTTTTTTTATTAAATTCTGGATTATGCATCCCCATTTTAAAACTGCTGCTACTTCAAAATCGTTGACAATGAAATGCAAAACCTATGTCTCCCCGAATTAAATAACAAAAAAAAGCTATTCGCTATTCAATAGGCTTTTATTAAAATAAAAAGTGGAAATCCAATAGGTTTTGATAAAATTTTGGGTTATATTGTAGATAGAGTAACTACCTATTGTAATAGACTAGTCACTTAAATAATAATAATTATTATTGATTGTTGACATAACAGCCCACAAGACGGGAACCTCGTGAAAGCCGAGAAAAATAAACTAATCAAATATCTTAACTTGGGTCGCGAGGTAATCGACATAATTATGGGATGAGACGCAGCGATCATTGTGCTGATAGTCTAGTCAGTAGTATCAGCAAATGGCTTAATAGCCAAGAGCCTCGACCAAAACCTGATGAGGCTCTTCTTGGGCAGCTGGATCTAGGGCTTGATTCAGACAGTACTTCTGGTCACGGCTGGCATTGTTAGATGGTGTCTCTCTCTGGAGCCTTGACCACCGCCGGTAGCTTGGACCCTGTTGCCGATACCAGGCTACAATATTTTATATTTTTAAATGTTATTATAATTTTTATGTTCTATTATTTAAAAATTGATCTAATTTATCAGTATTTAAATTAAATAAAGTAGATAATAATTACACAAGGACACATTTACTTGTTTAAAAGTGTGCAGATACTGCAAAACACTACTTTAAACTCGCTAAACAAAATGTAGTTACCCATTCTAATCGACATAAATGCGAAAATCTTTTCTTCTAATTTAGGTTTTGCAAAAAGCATAATCCAACATGTTTTTATTAAATTCTGGGTTATGGATTTTCCGGTTAGTATCGATGGGTATGAACTAATGGCTTCTAGTTCAATGAAGCGGAAACTCTACGGCGCTCTACGGCGTAACAGCCCATTTTTTTTCATATTTAAAACTTCAAAGTTATTTTTGTACGTGATTTCTCAACGCGACCGACGCCGGTTTTTAGGTGATTTTCAGACAGACTGGCGTTTCCCTATACCACACAGATAAATACTGCTACAAGGATATTTTGGCGTTCGAGTGACGATGACAGGAGGGCGCTGTTGGTAAACGTTTATGCAACTGTTTTGTGAAATTTATTGTTTTTTTTTTTTTTTGTACCTGTAACCTTGTAGCGCTATATGTGCCTACACAATATACGGGGAATACGTGCGTGATGTTGAGGCACGGAGGAGCTCGTGGCTTAGTAATAACAGCCGCAACGGTCGATCCATCAGGTTAAGCTACGCTTGCAGGGGTTGGTCCGTGGATGGGTGACCATCTTTACATACCGAGACTCCTCCGTGCCTCGGAAAGCATGTGAAGCCGTTGGTCCCAGCTGTATTTCGTGGACCTTTGACAGTCGTTACGAGTCGTCAGAAGCCCGAACATGGAATCTTACCAACGGGTATCGTATTACCCAGTAACTGGACTGTGGAGATCAGACAGGCAGTCGCTCCATGTAAAACACTGGTATTCAGCTGCATGCGGTTAGACTGGAAGCCGACCCCAACATAGTTGGGAAAAGGCTAGGCAGATTGATTTGACATGCGTGATATTATGTGCTATCGAAACTAGATTTTGAATTTTATTTGTGAGTACATACTTTTTGGAGTACGTCACTGGATTTTTAAGTAGTCTAGAATTCAAAAGCAAAAGCAAGACTATCCTATAATACTTTATGTACATATATAACCTAGTACCTAGACGTGATTATATAAATTTCCGTGAAGATTAAATTTACGATATCAGTAGAGACCCAGCTACATCTGTACTAAGCTCTGACATCACAACTTACGTCATATCGCTTCAGTGGCTTGTTTCCGGAGCACGCGTTACCACAGTTGTGTTGTTCAGAAACGTGGCTCCTGCGGTTAAGATGGCGTGTGGTTTACGGAAAACGAACGCGGTTGGCAGTTTCCGTGGCTGTGCATTGGTGGTAGTACCTATCAATCTTGAACGTTTTTAAGTAAGTAATTAGTTTCGTTAAGTTTTACGTTCAGAATTAATATAATCATGAATATTACACCTGTTTTCCCCGAAGGGCAAGGCAGAGGTGTCCTATAGTACACCCACATTTCGCCAGTTATGTTTAAGTCTCATGTAACAGGGGGCGAGCCTACTGCCATCAACTGAGCACAAATGCTGACTCCGAACTGCTACTCAGAAATTCCTGATCGAAAATCCCAATAACACTTTATCCCTAATGTATATAGTATTCTAGTCCAGTATTTAAAAAATATTGTGCAATATTATTGTGAAAATACCTCAGTGATTCCAAGGAATACCATGAGATGGACTGATTTTTATCATCTGTCTATCCGTACTGACTCTCTCATGTCGGAATAGAGTGCTTAGTAAACTCAAATCAACACTCCGCGGCTGTTTTGTTAAAATAAATTTTAATAATCTGACGTTGTTATAAAATATCTAAAAGCATGAATTAACTCGGAAGTGGACGGAGTAACCAGTGCGTGCCTGCGAGCGACTGGCGCGGAATATACGACGGACACAGATGTGAGAGGAGGATTAGAGTTAATTTTGTGTTAACAAATTACGGGAAATAACCCTTAACATGCAAAAATGGTGCTTAGTATTTTCTGGAGTACTTAAGTATGTGATTTCTTTTCCTGGAACTTTGCAATATATATGATTCTGGTAGAACCTTTTTATCGTTTTTTTGACTGTAGGTATATTGGATCTGGTTTCTTTCTTTCCGGTTTATGAATCATTCCATTCGTCTCGGCAACAGCTTTAAGATAAGATACTAGTTAAAAAGAAGATCAGCGAGGTTGGTAAAGAGGCTAACTGCACAACGTAAGCTGGTCAGACATAAGTACTTCAATATCGTCACTTGGAGATTGTTAACATCATAATTATTACGATAAATACTTTCATCATCATCGTCATCATTTCAGGCGAAAGACGTCCACTGCTGCACATAGGCCTTCCCCCAAATGCTTTTCATTTAATTAAATCATAATGTTCTAAATGTAACATTTGAATCCAATTCAATTCAAAATCGTATAAAATAGCCTCTTTTACCCAAAAGAATCCTTCAAAACAAAACCCTCAAAAGGTAACAATATGAAATAGTTATTAGATAAAGATAGATATATAGATAGATAGATAGATAAATCATTTATTTGATGCACACAAAAGACAAAACACGTTTAAACAATAACTAAATACATGAATATAGAATATAAGGTGCCAATAAACAAAAAATAAAATATAAAAGAAAATAAAGACATTGTGATGACACTATGCCCATTACCCCATTTGCCTATTACGGCCCTTCCTATGTTATTTTCCACATCACCGACTCTATATCTGCTTTGTCCGTCTGTACGTTCAACACGAACCAACAGGCTTGTAAATTGGATATCAGTTTCTGGACACCGCTTCGCTTCGTAACATGAGCATCGATATATTGAAGTGTGAAGACTGATATTGTTGAAGTCAGAAAGTGGGAAATGATTTAGGTATGATTTTTAAAGAGATTTGGAATAATTGGACTTGCAAAAGAAGAGGAAAGGGTTCAACGATCCAGCTATGATAAAGTAAATATTAATTGCCGTTTATGAAAAAGAAATCCTATCCCTATGTAAGTTGACTTTGACTATATGTTTTTATCCTGTTCCCAACTATATTGAGTATATTAATCAAAGTGATATTGCTTATAAGCATTACGAATGTCTGTAATAACAGTCACTCCGTGTGCAGCAATATTAAATTATTATGGACTAGCTTTAGCCCGCGGCTTCGCCCGCGTGGTGAACGGAGATTATCCCATGGGAACATACTACCGAGGTAAAAAGTATCCTAATCCAGGTCATGGTCTACCCGTGTGCCAAATTTCATCGTAATGCGTTCAACCATTAAGACGTGAAATGGTAACAGACTGACAGACAGTTAGGTACTTTCGCATTTATAATATTAGTATGGATGAGAACCCATAAAGGTCTAACCCATATTTTAATTCACCGTAGTCATTTTAAAAACGCCAAGAGTAAACAGCATACTCAAAAATATACTAATTAAAAACCAAGAGGAAAGCATAATACGTAACTTTGTTCCCAAAATCCAGCAAAAGCCAACTAAAAAGTGATGGACGTAATTTCAAACTCAAGCAAGCGGAATCGTGGAATGTAGTTCAAAATAATTGGGAGCACCGTATTTTTGCAAGTTGTTTGCAGTTATGCAAGCGAATCTGACCGGGATTTAGATGCTAATTTTAAATGGAAAAGCGGGCTGCGTTTACCAAATTATGGTTTGACCAAACATTTCCGGCTTTTGGTTAAAAGTTTGTTGATATAGACGGGTTGACATATTTTACAGCCATCCAACTAAGCTTTGTATTCAGGTGCATTTTTTATAGACTCAAACTAAAGCAGTAGGTACATGGTTGGTAAAAATGGTTTTGTTCATAATGTACAGTTCTTTATTTAATTTGTTCTAATAGGCTCGTGTATCCACTATCTCACCTGATGGGAAGCAATGATGAGCTCAACGATAGTGCACGCTTGCCTAGAAGTAAGCTATTCACTCGAGATTTAAAAGACTCCCAGGTCAGACGGTACTCAACAAAAGTCATATCAATCTGCCCAGCCTTTTCCCAACTATGCTGGGTTGGGGTCGGCTTTCAGTCTAATCGGATGCAGCTGTATTTTACATGGAGCGACTCCCTATCTGATACCGCACATTCCAGTTACTGGGTATCACGATACCCTTTGGTAAGACTGGTTGTCAGACTTTTAGGCTTCTGACTACCCGTCACGACTGTCAAAGATGTACGAATGACAGCGGGATGGCCGAGCCAACGGCCTAGCGTGCTTTCCGAGGCACGGAGGGGTCTCGATATGTAATGGAAAGTCCACTCGTGCGGCTGTTATTAGCCACGAGCCTCTCATATTCCAATAAAGCTATATAAACAGTCCTTATCAACCCCTACACTATAACACAGCACACAGACAGGAGTTTCAAAACAACCGTCGTATTTCATAATGAACAAACTCTGTAGACTAATTTTGCTGACCGCAGTTGTATAAAAGCCTTAAACTACTGCTCATAACATCTAGTACAAATCACTTTTTAGGTCAACTACGAGAATAAAACTGGTCCATTTAATTACCTTGTAGCGACCCGCCCCTGCATCTCACGGGTGCAATAGCAACTTGACAGAACAACGACATTTCTGTGCTTTATGTAAGTTTAATATTTTATTAAACACGTAAACTTTCCGGAATAAATCCTGTAAATAATGGTGAAAACCGCATCAAAATCCGTTGCGTAGTTTGGAAGATCTAAGAGGTCAGACAGACAGACACGAAATACGACTTTATAGTATGTAATAATAATTTATAGACGAAAGTGATAATAGCCCAAAGGCTTGCGTAGGTGTGGCAAAACAAAATTTATGAGGTCGATCCCAATCCATGGGTTGGGAAAGAACTTATGAATTCACAGCTATTAAGTGTCCAGTAACGTGCACTGGGCCCACATCGTCGACCACAGCCCATTTCCTCTCACAGAGAACCCTGGGCCCCAGAAGTAGGACATTATAGGCGGATGTGCTATTTCGCTATTCATATACTCTAATTTTAAATAATTATTACTAAGGTTATTGGATGGGATGAACCTAAAGAGACTTTAGTTCTCTGACTCTATAGGGTAAATTCTCCGCAGGTAAAAAATATGTAAAACTAAACCATGTTCATTTAGTCATTTTGTGTTAATTTTATTGCTCGCATTATTTTAAATAATATACCAGATTACTTTTCTCTCATTCCCCACATTCAGCTGTCCATTTGCTTTAAGAGCTTTGCTACCACACACATTATTTAAATCTACCCACACTTACAGAAATACTTTTAAAACCATCTCCATCAGTGCAGCCAGGTAAAAAGCTGTGGGTGTTGTTGAAAATTATTTCCACATTATCTGTACCGTGTTTTTTCCTACCAAATGCGTTCAGACACAGAATAGTACCTACAGAAGGTCGACTCCTTACAACAAGTAAAAACGGAGGCACACATAGAAACGCTTCACGTGCAGCGAGTGCAAGCGCACTCGCGACTGGCATTCGGCTGAGATTAAATGAAATAAGAAGCAATGGTGACCCATTGGTAATGGCCCTAACTTACAAGTCACGTTCGTGGGTTCGAACCCAAGCAGAGACTTTACTTTGTGTAATTTATCTGATCACCCTCACACCTCAAAATGCTGAAGGAAAACATCGTGAGGAAACCGGCATGACCTTGGACCAAAAAATCGAAATCGTGTGACATCTACCTACTGGGCCCGCGTGGTGGATTTCGGCCCACTCCCTCCTTACGCCATCTCATGAGAGGAGGCTTCACCCCCAGCAGTCGGAACATCATAGGCTGTTATACTAAACTGAGACCGACAAACGTGCGCGTCTATGTGGGCTTGCACCTATTTTCCCTCAACGTATTGAATCAACGTTCTGTATCTACTATTCTGTGGTTCGGAGCAAGATGAGCGGAACAATTGCTCCGACGTTATCAGTCACTGAACAAAATGTTCTAACAAAAATATCTTCAACTTTTCGTGACATAATAGAGGAATTTTTTGCATGAGGAGAGTTGAAAATTTTAATGGAGAGAGTGCGCTAAGAAATTGTTTCGTATGATAAGGAGATTTTAATGAGAAATCAATGTTTTTTTGAAAATTCGGTTCGGTTTAGCACTGTTTAGTATGATTGTGTCTTAATGAAAATGCTTTACATCACAAAGTAGAAAAAAAAGTGAATATTTACTTCATTTCCAGGTGTAGCAATCAACGCATCGACTTTTAAGTTGAAGTATAAATCTTGCGCGAAAATGTCATTGCATCACATGATATCAGAAGATTCAGGTTTAAGCCACCACCTTTATATGGCTTTGAAAAGTCACTTGGTAGAAAGAAACTGAGGCGGAATTTATAACGCTATATGCGAACTACTTTATATAAATCCTGACGTTACGCAAAAATCCTACATAACGCAAGCAGAGTTATCCACACGATTAAATACAGAAAACCGACAAAAATCGTCGGGCGATTCGGCCCACTATACGCAACACCCGTCTGGTCGAGAATCCTCCTTTGAAAAAGGAGGATTCTCGACCAGACGGGTGTTGAATTTTCCACCCAGTTCCTCACAACTTCTACTATTCAGTGAATTTAGCTTAACACAAAAATCAAATCTACATGGAACCCTAGTGCTCACACTGTGGCGGCACATATGAACTACGCATCAAAGACCTGACGTCACACAAAATCGTGATGTCACACAAATCCTGCATCGTGCAATTAGAGTTTACCGCGTAAACGACATTATTTTATGAAACTATCCCACATCAATTGTTGGGCAGTTGCCTGCCAGACACGACACCCGTCTGGTCGGAGGAACCTCCCTTTTCTATAGAGGTTGTGTGACCTCTAATTGCGTACATTCTCATGCCGTTGACCATCCAGGTTCTCAAAATTCCACCTACTCCGAACTGTTTACACCAGGGGTTTCCAAACGGTGGTCCCCGTTTTGAAATCGTGGTGTCTCTTATAATAAACTATAAATTTATAAAATTTTATGTTCTTGATTTAGAAAAGGCTAGTTTTCAAAACCCAAACGTTTCATATTATTGTAGGTAGGTACTGTAAAATGAGCTTCAGCTTTCTGCATAAGTCCACAAAATAAAGGCCTG
The DNA here is from genome assembly GCA_916701695.1 of Agrochola macilenta. Classification (NCBI taxonomy): domain Eukaryota; kingdom Metazoa; phylum Arthropoda; class Insecta; order Lepidoptera; family Noctuidae; genus Agrochola; species Agrochola macilenta. Next base: position 3,900,570 of record OU753576.1, read on the forward strand.
TTCAGATATAAGTGATATCGCTGTATATAACGGTATCGCGTACCGAGGCGATATCACTATCGACCGCGACAGCGATATCGATTATGTCAGAACAGGACTTAACTCAGGGGCGTAGTGATTGTAAAAGAAAGTTAGGGTGGCGCGTATGTTAAAAGGTTGGGAACCCCTGGCTTACACAATGCAGGTATAACAAGAAAAGTTTTAATAGACGAACCGTGGTCCAAGCTTCATTATATGAAACACCTATTTTGGCAGCCAAGTTCGGGAACAGTACTTTAGAAGTTAAAGTGTTTTCTGAATATAAAAAGTTGTTTTATTTTGCTTAGAATGGAGTTTTACTCGTGTTTTATGGAGGTTAACGGTGTAATATATGTATAATAATCTGCGTTCGCAATTTATTTGCCAAACATATAAACTAACACGAGTTTTAGGAAAAACAACTGTAATGTTCAGTTTGCGCTACAACTACATAATAAGGTTCAGTTTGCGCTACAACTTCATATTTTTAATGACTTTTTCAACAATACTAGTCTGTCTAAAATCAACTTTATTTACACTTCCATAAATTTGATGTTTGTCTAAGTGGAAATCTCGTGTTTGTTTACATGTTTGGCAAATAAATTGCGCACGCAGATTAGCTAGGTTTTTCTGTGTTGTGAAGGTATGAATAAGTGGAGTTAAGGATTTAGAAGAGATAACTGTTAGTTAGGATTTTGGGAAAGATGGTGACTGTAGTGTTTCTAATTCCCGGTATATTCGAGGATAGTTTTCAAGCTAGGATATCAAAATAGTGCTAGAAAGCTAGCAAATTAGTCACTCTTGCCTCGTATATATGTATACAGAAATATGCTCATTTTTGCATCTGCCAAGCCAGTATACTAAGCCTGGATGTTACCTACTCGCTTGCTAAGCTTGAAAAAATAGCCTCAAGTATCCCGGGTATAAAATGATGTTGTTGAAACAAATGAGTACCTACTGTCATTTGGAAATACAGAACCCGTACCATTGTCTCTTGCTATGTTTAATTTCAGGGCAGTAACAGTTTCACACCGCACGCGCACATGGTTCAAAATCTCTCTCTCTTCGAATGACACTTCACTTTTCGTAAAAAAAATATCATTAGAATACTGAGTGCACGGTAACCCAGAGGGCTTTAATAAATCCATTTGAATTATCCAAAAGACTCTAAGCAACAGGAACAGGATACCGCAAGTAGAAACTCAAAGTTACAAATACAGAGGGTTTGCTAGTCAAACTTCAACAGACTGCAAGCGTAGTTTATACCGTTAATATTGAACCGGACCGTGGAACACACGGAAGTCCTGTATTTAACTTTCATACCAGAGTTTATCATAAACTTAAACCCAAAGCATTTAATTCAATGAAACAATTTACAAGCACTTTAAAATTTGGACGGCACGGTTGGCGCAGTGGCTGAGCGATCGACTGCTGCGCAACGTGTCACGGGTTCGATCCCTGCACGGAACAAATATTTGTATGATCTGCAAGTAGTTGTTTCGGGTCTGGGTGTTAGTGTATGTGAGTTTCTATGTGTGTAAACGCACCCACGATACAAGAAGAAATTCTTAGTATGGGGCAACTTTAAAAAAAAAAAAAAATTGCCAAGTGGTCGGCCAGTCAGAAAGATGAAGCTAGTTGCCCGTTCCAAAGCGTAGTAGGTTCCTATGGAGAAGAAACGAGCAAGAAACTGCACGGACACGCTTTTAAATCTAAAAATCGTTACAAAGTATTAGTTACCTACATCATTCATGTTGAAATTATACATAGTTACTGAAAAGAAACAGGCAGTAATAATGATTTCAGTACCGACATTTTTATGTAAATATTAAACGGCTGAGGTTATGAAAATTGTAACCTTTGGTAATGATAGCAATTAATTTTTTGATGACTGTCAGGAAGTGTTTAGATGTGAATGAACAAACCCGTATCATAAAAATACCTTTCTCAAATAATTGTTTGCACTTCTGTTAATCAGCCTACATTAACAACGTTACACTAACAAATTAATCCATTCCATGAAAACCTTCCTAAAGCACACATTTACATTAAAATGTTCAAATTCAAACACGTGGAATCCGGAATGGCTTTGAAATATCACTTTGTCAGTTTCATTACCTACATTCAGTATTCTGTTTGAGCAGATGGATAGACTTATAAAATATGCAGCGTACTAGCTGTAACTGTGACTGTACGAGTATTTATGTAGCTTTTGCATGTATTTATGTAGGTGGAGATGTAAGTGATTGGCAGATTTAGTATTGACTAGTGATGATGTTTGATCAGCTTTGGTGCATATGCTGTTTATTGAAACAACTGGGATCAGTTTTGCTTTTAAATTCTATTGTGTTGTTGTTTCTTCTATAACACGTAAGGTATATAATATATTATGTATTTCCATAGGAAAGTCTAATTTAGGTTTTCCTGTATTGTCACACTGTGTCTACGTTTCTCATTCAACTGCCATGTCGCAGGTCTGTTGAACGATATTGAAATAAGCAAGCTTTTGTTCTTCTATTTGTATGCATTTTTCTCTATTAAGTGTTTTGAGTGTCATAAATATAACTAAAAGGGACATTTCGCTTTGTAATGATGATAATCATCAATGGCCTGTTGTAGGTGGATTTCCCGATATAGAAAATGTAGGTTTTGGTTGTAGTCACAAAGCTGTGTAAAATAAGGCAAATCGGAATGATGTAGGCAGCCAGTTCAAATCAAATATTATGTGCAATATAATTGCACAATATTTTCACCGTTTGCGGTCAGTATTGAAGACTGCACAAATATTGAAAAAGTATGAGTGAGTTGCAATTTTATTGCACAATATTTTCATTGCACCATGTAGGATCTTTATTACGAAATATTTTGTTGTACTCTAGGCAGGTCTTGCTCCAAACAGTCGTTGCACTCTCGGTTGTACCAATCGAGGGTCCGATGAATGTATCCCGGGCCCCCGACTCATGTTAGTAGAAGGAACAGTGGAGTTTTAGTCTGTAGGATTCCGACATAACCCTCCGTTCTCCCCAGATGGAGGGTATCCATGAGGACTTGCCAACGCTTGTCAATTAATTGATCGTTTGAGTGAGCTGATTTAATCATAATATTGCGCAATCAAAATGTTGCACAAACTTATTCTAGGAGTCTAAGGCGACCCGCCTAAGACACTACACTCGAGGCTAAGTCTAGGCACTTTTAAACAAAGACTAGAATTACGTAGTGCGAATTTGCCTATAAATGACCTCATTTACAAGGGTTTTCCAAACTCGAGGCTAGTTAAGAAATCTCGAAACGTACAAGTCATCAAAAATGTTAACAGTCGAAAACATATCAATATATTTTATTCCATAATTATTATAATAACGTTCAAGTTATCTGCTTAACCATAGCTTGAATGTAATTCATCTGAATCATTAATGACTTGCTTCCAGCGCGTGTATTACATGTTATATGAACGTGGATGAAACAAGTTGAGTAGAAAGTATGGATAGTAAAATGTTAGTTAACTACATATCCATCTCATACAAAGCGTAAGTTCATGTATCTATGCTTAAATTAATTACAAATCATAGTACCTTAGTAAGTAAAATACCGGCCAAGTGCGAGTCGTACTCGCACACGAAGGGAAAAAAACACGTTTCTTAATTTTTAAATTAGTTTATTTTTTGTTATAGCGGCAATACCTCAGAGTAATAACTAAAGCATAGAGGGAGCATACAAATTAGAGACAAATTACGATATATCTAAGCTCTTCTCTCTTATGGCGCAGATTGTACACTTAAAAGAGACAAATGCATTGAATTCGTATATGCTAAAACTAAATGGACGTTCCGAAATTGTCAAACGGTCATACTTGGTCTCTTATTACACGACCAATTAAAAAAGCACAATAGTTACTGAGTTCACGGTTAACCGTTTAAAGTATTTGATTTAGTCGTATATTACGTCGTGAATTTCAGTACGTGTGCTGGTTGAGGTGTTAGTCATTATTTTATTCAAAATTATAGATTTATGCACAATTTTCTAAAAAAAATGGTGCAAAGGACAGATCAATAGTCTGTTAACATGGCTTGTTTTGTGTTATCGTGTAAATCACATTCGTACCTAACGGAAAGAAAACAATGAATTTGTAAGCTTTTATCGGTAAGTGTTTTTTTACAGTTTTCATATAAAATTACGCGAAATATTTGGACGTCATCACTAATAACATACTTATTAGAATGATAATGATCTCTTCAAACTATCTTTATTACAGATTATGTTGTGATCGCGAATTAATTTTCAAACATACAAATCGTTAAATTGTGAGGTTATGTTATGCTAGTGATGGAGATACTTTTTATCGATATGATAATTTATTGCCGATAAATTGGAAAAGCTATCGTTTTCTTTTTCAGTATACCTTCAAATGAGAAAGAAAATTGGTGTAAAGTGATTCCAAGAGCCAGAAATTATTGGACAAAGCATAGCCGAGTATGTTGTAAACATTTTACGAACGACTGCTTTGTAAGTAGCGATAAATGGAGAAGGTTTAAACCTGGCGCCATACCATCCCTATTATTGGTAAGTAAAGCCATCTTCACGTGTGCTCACTTAGTGATCAATTCGCGTTATGTTTTACCTATCACAAAAAGTTCACAGTTCTGTGCTCCAAAGCTCCGTGAAAAAAAATATTTTTCTTGTATCTTCAGTTGTTTTTCTTGCCGGTTTGAGGTGTCGACTAAAATCGCGGGAAAGTCCGAAAGGGATACCGTGGCCCCTGGCAACGTATAGGCAACTGAAGGAACACGGGTGGGTTTTAGTCAGTTAGAGTCTGATACTTATCCTGCTCCGCCCAGAGCGGGATAAGTTATTGGCCAATTTCCCACCAAAAAAAAGGTGTCTATTAAATGGTTTGTATGGGGACTGTGAACGTCTTAACCTTTATCAATTGTTTTACTTTACTATATACTTTACCTAATGTATATTGATATGTATTTTTGGCTATAAATAAAGTATAGTAGATAAAACACAACACAACACACCAAGTTAGTTTTCTTTGTTGTTTTCAGAAATTTTGCATATAATTGTATGGTTGAGCTGAATGGTGCTGATACATGCGTCATGTTCGTGAACGGGCGCCGTCAGTTGGGACTGGCCAACTCTTAGCTGCCATGGCTGATTTAAATTGTTGAATTGTTCTTTTTTTTATTTATCTCCTTTATTTATCTTTTTATTACGGACGCTGTTAACGTGCACGTCTTTCTACATTGTTCTCACATGTATAATTTCAACATGAACGATATAACGAATATTTTGTAACAATTTATTTTATATAAAAGAGTGTCCGTGGAGTTTCTTGCCTGTTCTTCTCCATAGGTACTTATTACGCTTTGGAATGGACAATTAGCTTCATATTTCTGACTGACCGATTCCCTTGACAATTCAAAAGTGCCCGTAAATGGTTTAATTGAAATAAATGCTTTGAGTTTGAGTTGAGAAGAAAGCAGTTTAAATTATTCGATTGAAAATCGAATAATTTAAACTGCTTTCTTCTCCTCTCTTTATTTTATTGTTTATCCCTAAATATTAAATAAAAATCCGTTTTGATCCGATTGTTTCTATTCCATTACATACATTTTAGGTAAAAACCTTTTCCACAAAAAATTTACCGACTTACAAAGCAAAACACTAAAAGCAAAAATAGCTTTCGTTTCGAAGGTCGTTATCTTTACCTCTTATTTTTTTGTCGTTTTGTGACACGGACTTCCGAAACGAAAGTTATTTTTGCTTTTTAGTGTGGAAGTCGGTTTATTTTTTGTGCAAAATTTATTATATTTCTGTTTTTAGTTTTGGTACACCATCAGTAAAAAATTAGTAAGTTCTATATAATGTATCTAAAGGATTGACAAAATACCCATACGAACACAATTTACTCATTCGTACTGTCGTTAAGGAGTTCGGTTATATGTTCCATATCTTGACAACTGCTGAACCGATTTTGATGAAACTTGTACTGTTTCCTAAGTTGAAAGATAAAAATCCAATAAAAAAAGAATGACCACGATCCGATTACGAGTTTCTGAGAAATTCGTGGACAAACATACATAGATACACTTATAAAATTTGGCGCACCTGTTTAGAAGCCCACATAGAGTAATATGAATATTATGCAATTCCAACAATATTAGATTACTACATACATATCGAATTGATAACCTTTTTTTAGAAATCGGTAAAAAGAAAAGTAAGATAGTTTCTGTGTCTGGTTGATAGATCTTGCAGTTCACACGACAAAAAGAAGAATAGGATTAACATATAAAAGCCTGTTGGAACCAGAGCGTTTCTAAACAAACAGTGTATTCTTTGATTTTATCACCAATGAAATGTATGACATGACACTAACGTACATTCAATTCAATAAGTAAATTTCCTGTCTAAAATAAATTAATATCGATACCTCTGCAAAATACGGCACATCACTACCGAGACAAAAAAAGTGGACAGCCTTGCCATAAGCAACCCTTATAACTATATATCTGTCCTTGTTTTTCACACTGAATTTGTCATAAGTATAAACAGTATAACTATACTGAAATTTCACGCTCCCTCTATGTTAGTTATTACTCTGAGGGCAATACATAATCTGTGAACATTTCAACTGTCTACCTATTACGGTTCATGAGACACAACTCTCTGACGCAGATAGACAGCGGAGGCTTAGTAATAGGATTACGCTTGGCACCCTTCGAGTACGGAACCCTAAAAGGTCCACTAACAAATATTTAGTTTCATCACCATCCATAAATTTTTCCTTCACTAAATTCGTTAATAATACTGATTGACAAGCATCGTTAGCTAGAAACAAAGATGTTTCATAAATCATCGGTTTTTGTTATTGTCACAGATAATGTTGAAACAAAAGGTTCACTTCGAACAATGGGATTAAAAACTGATACATGACTAGAATGACTTTTTGCTGTAGTGACAAATCGAGCAATAAGACAGAATATGCAGATCACTGAAGTCGATAATTGAATTAATTATAATTCACTATCTTTAGATGCCCAAACTAAGTCCACTGTTGGACAAAACAAGATCAATACAGGAAAAAACTAACTATTTATCATCATTATAATTATGGATGTCCACTGGACATAGGAATGCATGATTCAGGTACGACAGAATAAAACCTTTTGCACCTGCTTAGAGCAGTGGTTCCCAAAGTTGACTGGATCACGAACCACCTAACCAAAATTTCCAAATTCGGGATTCACCTCTTGGCTGTCATGGTGAAAAAAGGGGCATACTTGACTACATGAATGAAGGATTGTTCAAATAAGAAAAAAACATTAAGTTACAATCGAAAATTGTAATACTTAATTAAATACAACTCAGTGCTATTACAATGAGAAGGATTGTTTGAAGGTTGTTGTTGCTTTAGCAACAACTTCAATTTTATTTACTTTTAATCACAATGAGTTTGGTACGTCCTATTTATTTCGGTATTTAGGGTATTTATGTAGTTAATCAATTTGTCAAGGCCCACCCAATATTCGCTCCCGACCCACCAGTGTCTAGTTAGTCGCTACCTATATTTGAGAACCAGTGGCTTAAAATATTTCATTCATCCATATAGTTTCTTTAATCTCATGTTTTCAAAGGTTTTCACATTTTATTGTGTAGAGTGGTGCTTTGGCACTCATCTGTGTTGTGGTTGGTATTGCTGTATCATCGATGTAAATTATCGTTTCAGCTTTCGTTGTGTAGGTAGTATTTTGTTAAGGTTCGTAAGCAACTGAGGTTAGGCTTCATTGTTTTGCGGGCTAAGCAACCACATGAAGGTGGTTTCAAAAGCAAATCTCATTCTTATCTGACGATTTTTACCTTTAGGTTGGGTACTGGGAGACTAGAGAAAACCCGATAAAGCTTTGCCCGACTTTGGTATCAAACCTAGGACACACCACGTTGAAAAGACCAATGAGGCAGGTGTTAGATCTTTAAGAAAGAACTCCATATGCATTGTGACGAGCATAAAATGCTTAGCAATCATATTAAAGTAATCGAATCGCAACCCATAAAATACTTATTATTGAGTAGTTCCATGGCCATCTGTGGTCTTCATCATCAGTTCCACTTCACCAAATGGTGCTTTCCGAGAGCAACTGTACGAGTTATTATAAAAATACCCAAATCGCTTTAGGTGTGCCTATAATATTTGAAGATTCCCTCGATTTCTCCAGGATCTCATGATCAGATCCTGACTTTATGACAATGAGACCACCTCGGAAGTATACCCTTTCAAACAAAAACTAATTTTGCAAATCCGTTCATATATGACCGATTTATGCCCGAACATACATTTAAAAAAATTAGTAGACACCCGAACTGATACCCTCCTCCTTTTAGAAGACGGTTAAAAACTTCCCATCGAAATATATTGTGGTCTGGTATAATCTTCATCGCCACATGCGAACTACGCATAAAATACCTAACGTCACACAAAATCCTGACGTCACACAAATCCTGCATCGCGTAATTAGAGTTCAAACCGAACCCGCCTGCCAGACACGACACCCGTCTGGTCGGAGGATCCTCCCTTTTCTTTAGAGGATGAGTGAACTTTATACCCTGTTACTCATGCCCCTAAAATATAAATAATCAGGTTTTTTTATCGTTCATCAAACCTTTGTTTTTGATGACATAATTTACCAAAGTTACTAGAAATATTACCTGAAAAACGTTTATCAGATAACAGACCCCAAACTTCACATGAAAACCCAAAAACCCTTCTTTATCAAAACATGTTCTGTGTTCTTAGATATAAACAGACACCAAACCAAACATAGGTATACTGTATACCAAATACCAGCCACCAAAAAGATTATTTTGCAAATGAAACCGCTGGGGACGTTGTATACACAGCAATTTTCGGCTCCACTGGCGCGCGTAATGTTATTTATTTATCTACTCAAATGACAGGATTCGATATAAATAAGCAACATTATTTGAGTATGATACCGTAAAGTGTGGGTTTGATAAATATTTAGATTGCGTGATGGATTTTGGAAGGATACTATTTTTGTGTGTCTTCTTTAATTAATTTGTTTTTTTTTTGGTTTTATTTGGGATTGGATTGATACGGTTTCGGAGATTGAGTTTGTTAATACCGATACCTATCTCAGGTTTTTTATAATGTTTGTTTTTCTTTAATATTCCCGACGATTTTATTTTATGACATAAAAAAACAGCAAGTTCATTATGTGTTGTATATTTTTTTTTGTTAATATCTTTGCCGTTATGTATTATGTGGAATACGAATATAATAGATGGTAGGTTTAGAGTTTTTCACAAAAACATACCAGTAAAGACCATAAATAATTCAATTTCTATAAAAGTCTTAGTAATCATTACCTATGTGTTTTGTCTAGTTGTTCACCAATTTCCAGCAATCGTATAGAAAATAAGAAAAATACTGTAGCGTTTGTGAGGGTCTAATTCTCTTTTAATAGGACACTATAATTCTGTTTTACTGTTATTTTGTTAGTGTTTAACAGTGTCTCTTTTAGTAAAGAGACACTGTTGACTGATGTCTGTTGAAACTGACAAGAGCTATTTGGAACCTTCACTGTGCTGGAATTTTGGAAAGTTTACAAAGGAAATCTTTAATATTAAAAAAAAAACACAAGTCTGACCCTGTAGAACAAAATATAGAAATTATATTAATGTCAAAACAACTGAAAAGTACATAATGCCTTTCGACGGTTTCGTTCGCCGACGTATAATTTACCGTTTCTACATACATATTGAGAAATCAGAACATAGGTATTTCGTTTTACTTTATAAAGCTTAGCACATCTCAATGGAAATAAAGCGAATAGCAATAACACTGACGAATTCTAGACAGATTTGCTTTAACTTTCAAGCAACCACTGCAATTTGCCGTAAACACATTATACGCAATACCCACTAGGTAAACCCAAAACCACATTTTAAGTCTTCTACATAAAGTCGAATTTCATTTACACTTTTTTTATAAAACAACCCTAGACAAAACTGATCTTTATTTCGTGGGTCACAAAGATTAAATTACCGTGTAATTCACAAGAAGACGTTTCACTACATCTGATGGGGATTTTGTTTCGAGATTTCGTTCCGTACACAAAGGGTAGGAGAAATATTGCTGGCTAAATATGAGAAGACAGCTCTGCTGTTTGTTACCCAAATATACGGTAGCGTGTGTAGGGTTGGTGAACATTTTGTATTTTATTTTATTTTTGTGAGGAAAGTTGCCAGTAGTTTTCAACAGGGAAACAGGCAATTATAGGGGCGTGGAGGGCAATAACGTTCACTAAAACTGACGGCGAAACGTGTGATGTCAATTTTGTCGTTTCAAATTGTTAGGAACGTATTTTTTTATGACAAAATGGCCGGCGTTAACTATGGAGTGTTTGGCGCCTCTGGGCACTTCAAACACGAGTAGTTTCGACTTTACAATACAGTTGAAAAGTTTCATGCGCCTGTAATTTAACTGCTGTCCAAATTACAGTGATTTTCAGCACAGAGATACATAATTTCGCGCCGCGATTCTGCGACTCGATGATGTTTGAGAGCCGTTGCCATTTACATCAAAGCTAATGATAAAAAAATAAGTAAAACGTAGACCACACGAAGCAGGAGTCCAGAAGCAAAATTTTATTAAAAATAGCTTCGACATTAATTGTCTTCTCACCTCACTGGAGTTTGACTTAAGTATCCAAGATTTCTTACAAAAAAAATCCAAGAATAAAGCCAATGTTTTTGACAGCCCTACCAAAGAAAAACATTACTTTGTATATAAACTTTCAAATATACCATCGAGTGTAACGTTGGCGTTAATTTAATTCAATGAGAAATCATCCCGTTTCCTTTTGATGGGTAGGCAGGGATCTTAACGCTGTGCTATCAAGAGAGGGAACGGGGAAGGGTTGCTGTCAATTCATATTGTAACGCTTTTTGGCACGATGACGGCCATTTTGGAAAGAATATGGCGTATATATACCTCGGATCTATCTGAGTGTTGAACTCCTTGTTATGTTTGATGCATTTGTAGTACTGCGTCTTTTAGGGCTTTAGAAAAATGTAATCAGTCGGGACTACCATATATCTAATCTTCCTTGGAGTAAGTTTCTTCATTACTATTGGCACAAACTATCTCTAAGTAAGTAAATATGTAAGCTCAACTGTGGATATCAGCTGGTAATAGTAGTCAGGTATAAGAGGAGCTGACTGGTCAGAACGCGCTGGATGCACGCGTAAGCATCGTAAAGTCGATTTAGATATAATTAACCGTTAAACCATAGAGACTATTTCAAAGTTGTAAACTGATTTGTTTTCTTGCATGTCGTTGTATAAATATACCATAACTCCACGCCAACAACGAATGTATGAAATGTAGTACATCCATATTTCGCCAGTATCTGACCTTATGGTATATTTCCAGATTATAAGTTTAGTTAGTTACATACCTACTCGTAGAAAATAACACACCACTCCATATTTTTTTTCTTCAGCTAAGCAATTTTTCCATCACTTTATTTTTCTTACAAAAGATATCTACAATAATGATGCAGCTAGTTCGAAACATTACGAGATAACATCTTAATTTCCCTGCAGATGTGTTTTCACATTTTGGGTAACGTCCAATAAACGTAATTTATTGGTAAATAAAATATCTTCAGAGATAATTGATAAAGAACGGAAAAAACTTTTTTGCATGAGTTTTTCCAAGAATTTCTTATTATGTTGCCTCCAAGAATTTCTTATTTTGTTAAGCTTTGTATGTCTAGTTATACATGCTCCTAGATATGACTAAATATTAGAAAAGAGAGCCTTCGAACTTCGAGCCTTAAAACTTACAAAATCTTTTTTCCTTTCCTATACGTATGTCATGCATGTTTATGTTTAGAAATGGAAATATAATTTCGATAGCAAATTATAAGATTTCGAATCGTAGCTGCTCAATTTTATCCAGTTTCACAGAGTTCATTTTATTTATTTATTTGCTAACATGTAAAACACAGAACACAACACACAGAACACGCAACTAACAATTACAAAAGAGATTTATTAGATTTTTTTGATTTTTTGACATTCCTCTTTGCCCCACCAGTGAGGCGGCTTCGTGGGGCAAAGTGTAATGATTAGATTTCACAAATTGAAGAGAGCTTTATCAATAAACACTGTTATGTAAGAACATATAAATAAAGTGATAATGATAATCACCATTCTTGGCAGACATGTTCCTGACCAAACGGAAAGACACAGCTCAGCAGAAATAACATATAGTATGTTCTTGACATAATATCCTTATCACAATCACCTCATTATTCTTTTCAGAAAACCACAGGTGCAAAAGTGGCATTTTCTTTTACGAAGCATATGAAACCACCCATAATAATTCCATCACGATTTTTCACAACCTTTTCACTGATCAAAAACGCAAGATTCGAAGCAACACCTTTTCTTCAGACGAAAATTATGGGCCCACCTAATATAACCAAAGAAAAATTGGGGTGGCGGTAAAAAAAATTAAGGACTACTTAGCGTCTTGAATATTTCAGTGAGTACTCAGAACTGAGAAACAGCTGTCGTAAACTCGGATCATGGAGCGAGAGAAAAGCGCTAGAAGCGCTGGAAGATCCGCGGATTTTCTTAGCTTTTTCTTTTGGCTTTTTTGGTGCGAGCCAAAGTGAGATGACATCGTTTTTTACTGTTTGAAGCTGCTTCGTGTTTTCTCACTCGGCTGAAATGTTGTGAGGAGAAAATATTCGATTTTGGGAAACTGCTAGCTTGAACTTATTAGGTTGTGTTATTTCAGCATCACTATCAGAGTTCATTGCGACATTATAACAACTATAACAGCGTTATTAGAAGTAGGCTGCTACAATAACATTACTATGTGCCTTTACGTCCTCCTTATGAACCACTTTTTGTATATGAAGTATCTACCTTAAAACAAATGCTTATTGTCTCCCAGGTACGAGAATCTCAATCAAAAGTACATACAAATATAACTATTGAAAAGCCCATGTTTTCTTTCGAAAAGATTCGTGATAGGTCTGACGATAATCGCGCCTAGTGTAACAGTAATGACGAAATTACTTGAAAAACGCTGGATGTGAAAGATATAAGTCCTGCTCCTGCTTCATATGGTTTTAAGAGGGTTTATACTGAAAATTGGCAACGTCGCAAATAACTGTCAAATATTTACCTGTTTTGATTCGTATAGCAATATTACTGAATAGAAATGCGGCTAACTAGCGAACTAGAATATTAATAATGAATTGCAACTATAACATTGCATTTGCATTTTTAAATTGTGCCTTGATTAAAATTAATTTAAATTTTGGACATTGTGATTTCTTACTTTTATTATTTATTTGTCTACTGAGACTAATTTTGTACGCCGTAATGGCAAAACATGTAAGTACTCAATATCAAGACTTGTAAGGCTGTAATCATCATATTCACTAAAACTGTAATTTTGTATCACGTATCTTAAAAGTCATATGCTTTTTATCAAAAAAAACATTTTTGTAGTAGTGCTCTTTAATGTATCATAATATAATTGCCTTTGTTGTTGTTTTAGCGTGAAACTCTTATTTAAGTTTTGCATGCCTGTCGGTAAGATATGGCTGAACCTATCTGTTTAAAAATTATCACCTTTTACTGTACCTACCCATATTTGCAAAATAAACGACTTACTTTGTTGTTGAACCCATTTTAGGTGTAAAAAAACTCATTTGGAAAGTTTCCAAATAGTTTTTTTACCTCTAAAACTAAACATTCGGTGTTACGATATTAATTATTGCGTATCATAATCAATATTCTAGTTCGCTAGTTAGCCACTTTTTTTATTTCTACACAGTAATATTGCGCACACACAGTACAGTACAGTACAGTACAGTACAGTCAGTACGAATCCTAAAGGCAATAAAGTGCGTATTATAAAAACTAGAACTTCCAGCTTCAAGATGTAAGGTCAGAGTTACGAGTACAATCAAGCAAAGTGCTCTCCCTGCGTGGTTGTAGTGTGACCATATACTCGTAGTGTTGGGAGAACTTGGGAACGTGTTATTCATTTAAGTGGTGTTAAGAATATGAGTTGGTTTATGCTGTCGTTTTTTTTCGAATCCAGAAATTCCGTAACGAAAATAACCTAACACCCCCATAGAGTGAAATTTTAAGATGCGCGCGCAATCACTGTGACACAAATTGCAAAAGTTGATAAAAATGCAATGCAATAGCTTTACCGCGGCAGTCTCCGAGTGCCACACGTCTTTTTTTATGTTATTTTGTATGCTATCGTATTATTAAATTTGTTGGTTTTACAATCCAAGGATTAGAAGCTGTAATGCATGACAACGCCGAGTTTCAACGTATTTTAAAGAAAACTTGTATATCTGATTGAACAAGTTTTCTGAGGAGGCGTAGTAAGGAGTAAGTAATTACACAAAAAAAAACATCAACATCATTTTGTATTCGTATTTTTTGTGTGTGCATCTGTTTTTGGTAAATTTATTTTAATAAAACAGCTGTTCCTGATGATTGTTATAGTGATGGCGATCTTAAAACATGATACCAACATTTTTTTTTGCAGGAGTTCAGCGTGTACAAACATCTCTACCTACCCTTATTTAGAAAATAGGGCTAATGATTAATAGTAATTATATTCTTACCCCATCGCAGCAAAGTCAAAAATCGGCAAAGTTATAATTAAGTTATAGTTAAGTCATTATAGGTCATCCACAGCTTAAATGCTACAACCGATTTAGGCAAATGGGGTGACATTACATTTTGCAATTACTGCGGTTAATATACTGAGTAGATGACATCACACTAAATTCAATATGGCGGACTACATACGTTATTATTATTGTAATGTGATAATGTCTTCTTGCCTGTCATGTTGTAAAGTTGACCTCATAATTGAGTTGAATCTCACTTGCACATCATAAAACGTCAAACTCTATTATTTTGTCTATGTGACAGTTATATAGTTTCAACCTTAGTGAAGTTTCAATTTACAGGGAATTGTTATCGAAAGTGGTAAAGTAATTACGAGGTTGACTATACTAAGGGAAAAGGCAATTTTTTACCTGTTTTGTTTGAAGTCAAGCCCATTACGATGTTTTTCTACCGTTAGTCAGTTTGCCTACCTGTTACATGTTCTGTATACTTTCAAAAAAAATGATGGATGCCTCACTATGGGGCTTGCTACATCTATTCAGTTACTTGCTATCACATAACAGTACAGGCAGGTGTCTGGCGTCCTTTAAAATCCGTCGTGGATGCTTTCAGTGGCATATCGAAGATGTGAAACTTGCAATCTCGTAAAGTGCTTTTTGTGCGTCGCTGTAGAGTGCATACAAATTTTTAGGAAATTACTAAAATACTCGATTATGGGCGGATTTTTTTAATATGGCGTATCGTAAAATGTTCTTGTACTATAGGTACATCTCTGCCTCGGGGATTACTGACATAATGTTTGTAAAATATGGTGATTTGACATATTTTCTATACACAAGCTGTCAAATCTCAATTTATATTCCTCAGAAATTATCTGAAGATTGAAACATGGGCCCTAAGCTATTGTAAGTTATAAAATATGTCGTATCTGGGGAACAGAACAATTGTCATTAGGTTCCAATCAAAAGGCTTTTACTTAAAACTGAAACAAGACAGTTTACAAAGCTTATTTAATACTTAGTATTAGCAACTTTTCGCTCTTTTTTGTGTGATTATGATTGTGTTTGTGCTTTTGGTAGTATACTACTAGTATTGAGTGAGTTCCAAAATGCTTAAGTGGTATTTCAATAAAATTGTGCTGTTTGCTGCTTAGAAGATCTATTTTATTTTACAACGTCAAGTTTTGTATCAAATCGTATTTTTAATTAAAATCATTGCCAAATTGGCATTAATTAGGTGACAAATAACTGTCATATTGACACAAGCCAGTAGTAGGTATTTCTATAAGAATTAATTTATCCTACCAAAATCCTAGCCACCCTACCAACATCGGCGTGAGTGATATGACACACAGCGACACCGGCGAATATCGCCACACACCTGTAACACTCACTAGATGGCGTTGTTACCAATCTTCATACATGTGTGTTATATCGCCAGTTTGTCTCTTGTTCTCGTGCGTAATGTTATACGCGAGCGTGAAGTTCTAATTACTTAGCTGTTGTATTAATAATATTAGCTTGTATTTGTTTTACTGAAAGGCAAATGCTTCTTTCTTATAATTATAAGCACGCAGTATGCAAAAGTGGTGATAGTGGTTTACTTACTGTGTAATTGTATTCGTCAAAGACTACTTAGAAATAGGGATGGTCATTAAAATAGTATCCACGAGTACAGTCACAATCATAAATACCGTACCTAAACTTCTTCTTCATCTTTTCATTCGAAAGACGTCCGCTGCTGGAGGTAGGCCTACCCCATGCACCGCCACTTCGACCGGTTCTGTGGTTCTCGCATCCAGCGAATTTAATTATTGCAACTTTGAGAAAATACCTATTTCATAATATGGTATCTACTTTAAGTAGGTACTGTGTTCGTAACACCACAGAATTTGTATCAATACTCTGAATAAAGAAAAGAAAGAAAGAAAAATGTTTATTTGGACACAGTTCGTGAAACACAAAATACGAAACAAAAAAAGTGACAATAATATTTAACAATAATACGAGTAGTGTGTGCCTCACTGCGCCAAAAAGGTTCATTTCAGCATTAATGCCAGACAGATGCTGTCTGACGCTGGTTTTCTAATGAACCTTTATGTAAGGACAAGTGACGGCGAGATCGCTTTTACTCATAAATGTTACGTAAATGTAATATGAGGTGAAGCTCGCTACCACTTTCGGCCTGATCATCACTTATCATCAGGTGAGATGCAGGCCAAGAGCTTGCCCGTTGTGACAAAAAATAAGAATTGGAGTTTATCTTACTCGGTGATTTTGAATCCACTGTTAACCTTTCAGGAGTTGAAAGTAATATTACGAGTATATTGATTAAACAAAACTTTCACTATGGGTCGAACTACGAAATAGCAAAAAAAAAAACAATTGTTTCATACATTTTCATCGGATAAATATTGCCTCTTTTTATGAATCATCAGATTTTTTTTTCTATATTTCAGATTTGGTCTCAAAGTGGACGTTGCTCATAATCATGAGTACTTTCTCGCCATGAAAGGTTACACCGTGTACATATTTATATTGTATGAAATGTACGTGTCATCCTGAGCAGCTATCCCTTACTGATAGGCAAATATTTTACCAAGGCACAAAATATTCCCATAATATAGTTTGTGCCGATACGAGAGAAGAGTAGTGTTACGATCGTTAAATACAATCAAAGTCAACTCGGATCATTTACTTATTTCAATTAGAACATTATAAGGCACTTTGAAAGTCAACAGGAAAAAAAGGAACAAAAAGAATTGAATTGAAAATATCAAGAGGATAAGGAACTGATTCAAATCAAAGTTAACAGACTTTTAAAATCATTCGTGATAGTCCGATATCACGAAATAGATGTAGAAACTTTGAACCATCCTGCTAAAAATAACCATCTCATCTTTGCAATAAATTACCGCATCAAATCAAATTATAGTAATTACTACCTTTTACCAATTAGGTCATGACAGTAAACAGTAATTATACCGATATCATTAAAATATGATCTCAGAAATAATTGCTGCTATCGAGAAAATATTATTATCGGGATATTCGTTATTTTTATACACTTAGGTATTTCGGAATCGAGATATATGAGATGACTGATGATGATGCATTTTGATTAAAAATAATATTCGTATATTGTTTCCTTAATTATTTTCCTTCAGTTGTTTTTATTTACTTATAAATAAAAGAATATTTTAGCAGTGACGTTTAATATATATTCCTTACAAATAATATTTTATACGTAAACACCTATATATTTACGTTTTGAAAACAGTTTGCTATAATGAAAAACTTGCACTAGAGGTGTACCTACTGGTTTTTCCTACAAGCATCTTATCAAAGTAGGATTTCGGAGTATATACCACCCCATTATAATAATTACTTTTTCCGCAAACATCAATCAATATTTGGATAGCGGTTAAAATCTCAGATAGACCATCCATTTAACTTGAATAGATTCCAAGTTTCCAATCCAACCTTTTAGCCCTTAATTTTATGAACCGCAAATGGAAAACTTCTTCAAAATTGAAGGAAAATGTCTAAAGAAATCGCGCCCAAAACTTATACAGGCCCTTTTGTAAGCCGGCTACCAACGATTTTTAACGAAAAAGATGGAAATAAATTACAAAAATGTTTAATTCTTAAAATTAATGTCTCGAGACTTTAAAGGCTTTTCAGTAGAAGTCACTTTTGAAGTGCGCCACAGATTTAAATTAACTAGAACGGGTGAGAAGTAAGAATGATCATAAAGATTTTTATGTGCTTTATATTCTTTCGTTTACATTTATTACTGAAGTGTGAGTGTTTATATTTGGGAAGTTCCTTCATGAATGTATATCAGGGAAAGGGAGTGGTTTCAATGAAAGTTTACTACCTACGACTAATTGCATTTGTCAACCCATTAGTCAATTTGTGTAGCGTAAATTAAATATTTTCCTGACGATCTTTTGGCGCGTGCAAATCATATATTTTATATTACTTACGTATATTTGGCTCCTCGTTATTTTGGTGGCATCTAGTCTAGAATTTAATTAGTGCTAAGAAGCCAAGTAACATAAATTAGAATCTTAAAAATATCAGGTCCACGGCCGAGCGGGGCCGTGGCAGCGCGTCGGTACATATTGTTCCGTGTCACCACCTCTCCGCTCGGCCGTCACTCCTCACCACTGGTTTTGTGCCCGCACCCTGAATGCTGTCATTTGTGATTCATTCAAATCTTTGCTACTGTTTCAGTATAAAACAAAACAACATCTATCTTACTAATGGTAAGCTTACTTGAATACTGTTAGTCCATTTCGCTTGAAAAAAAGGGGTTTGTCTAAGTACTGGGCACACACAATCATTCAAATGACAACAAAACAAAAGAGGAAAAATTGTGACAGTTCAAAAACAATGTGACACAAAACGAGTTTCAAAAGTAGGTATATTACCAACCTCCACCACCTCTCACCATCCAGTGAAACTCGTAGACTTATCAGTGAATATTGTAATTTCCCGCCAACTTCCGCGGGTTCAGCTCGCTCCTGTCGTTTGACAGTTGCGGTTCGTAATTAAAAGTGATTTTTGCCCGACATTTTTGGAGTTCCGATCCAACAATATTGGCTTTTTCGGAGACACTGTCATGGCCGACTTTTTTGATGTCGTTTTATATTTTAAATTGAAGTTGCGATTTTTGTGTTATCATGTTTTTATTATATTCAATCAATAATAGGGGTTCCAGATTTTTTCTTTATAAAAGGACTCCAAAAAGCTGACGAATCTAATCAAGACAGTAGAGTTAGCTATGTAATGTCAATTTTAGAAATAAAAATGAAATATCTCATGTGCGTGTAATTTTATGAGAATTTTTCAAACCGACAAACAGCCCCGCTAATGCTTGGCGGCAAAGTTATGTATGGTAGACTTGTAGTAGTAATTCTTTTAGTTGACGTGTTCTCTTCGACATTTTTATTTTTAGGCACAAATCATCTAAATATAAGAGTGTGGCGCCACGCACATCTTCATCGCCACATGCGAACTTATACATCATACTGACGTCACGAAAAATCCTGCATCGCGCAAGCAAAATTTAGCGCGCGACTAGCATGTACTACGTCCACTAAGTCCCGACATCAGTCATCGGGTAGCCCACCAGACACAACACCCGTCTGGTCGGAGGATCCTCTCTTTTCTATGGAGTGAAATTTACACCCTGTTCCTCATACATATAAGAGTATTAAGGTCTGTTAAATGAATGGTTCCACATCAATGACAGTTTTGATCCACACACTACCCGGGTGTTACTGTCACACAGGTATGAGTGACACCGCTCCAAACCAAAAAAAAAAAATATATTTCACATAAACCTATATGGGCACTTATGAAACGTCAGAAGCTACGTGCACGGTTCCAATTGGTCGTTTCCTATGGAGAAGAGCCGCCAAGAAACTCCACGGTTACTCTTTTTTTAAATAATTGGCTTTTACAATATTTTCAAATAACAGGTATGGGAGGACAGTATAGGTATTTCAACATGTACCAGGTACTTAACAAAATAAGAGATGGTCAACAAATCTACAGTCCACCAAGCCTACAGCGTTCTCACATTCACAAAATAGAAAAAAATCTATGAAAAAGCTAAATAAACTGATAAAAATAAATAATATTTTAAACGAAATGACATGATTGCTATTACAACTGAAACAAATCTGAATAATTAACATGTCCACAAAACCCACAAATAAAGAGTTCAAATTAAATTGTATTTGTTTAATTGTAGAATATTATTGTAAAACTCGATGTGTCGTAATAACGCTCAGGTACTGTCATAGACATCGTCAACTTCTTTTCCCGAATGCGCTTTCGTCCACGCCACGCGCTCCGTCAGACAGAAATCTTACTTTATTATATTCAATCGTTTGCAGCCATCATCTTCGAATCATAACAGTCTTACTGAGTCCCAAGTTCCAACGTTTATTTTAGATAACTGTTACGCCTTGTCGCGTCGATAAAATTTAAAGACCCTTGTCACACAGGCTATGGAGAAATGTTAACAGGTCGAGATAAACAAATTGCTTTGAATGGGTCTGACTGTTATACCGTACTGTTTTAGTCAGATATCTGTTGATTATTTAGAAAGATAGTTTTTTTTCCGCACCTTGCTAAACATCAACCCCCCCCCCTCTTGCCTTTAAAGCCATGCTTGTTACTGTATTAATATGCTTAAAGTTTATCTCTGTGGTTTAAGAAGTATGCGGCTCTTATTTTATAATTTAAAAAAAACTTGCCAAGTGACAATGAAGGCCGTAGTTGAGATGAATTAATCCCAAGAACAAACTTAACGTTACAACAACAATATTGAGAAATTGTTATTTTGAGACCATAGACTTCTTAAAGGTTTTCCTGTACTCTATGAGTAAAGAACCAATCTCTGCATTTATTTCAAAAAATTTGGCTCAATAGTTTCGGAGATAAGGGTGGGGGAATGGTTGGAAATTTTCATCAATTTTCTTAAATATCTTTAAAAGTATTTAGTTTAAAATTTAAAAAAAAACATATTTGAGATCCTTGCAACAAGTCCTTTCATTTGATATGTCACACGGTTAAGTTTGCAAAACTTTTTATTTTCTTATTTGCCCCCCAAAAGTAACCTTAAAATTCAAAATTCATTTATTTACGTTACACATCCGTATTTGGTTCACATTAATACATATGTGTACCTACCAACCAATACCAATATTCAACTAAATCGGTCCATTAGATTCGGAGCAAATTGGCTGTGACAGACGGACAGACAGACAGACAGAAACACGAGTGATCCTAGGGTTCTGTTTTTTCTTTTTGAGGTACGGAACCCTAAAAAATTTAATAATGGGTGATCGAAGTTTTTTAGAATTTTGCAAATTCAGTTTCGCAGTACACATTATTTTATTACACTCTTATGAAGATTGCTAGTGTATTTTACAATAAGAGTGAGATCCCATAATTGCTCTCACTCTGGTGCGTATTCTCACTCACATAGAAAAAGGAGGATATTTACTAAACACATCTTACGAAACATCGATAAAGTCTTACAAAATGATCTAAAAATAATACAACAACGCATAACGTTACACTACGGTGTGATAGTCAGAAACCGTTTGAGGTAAAATTTAATATCGTACATTTATAAAGGAAGGGTCGCTTCGATTGAACCAGCAGCTTTTATTGTGTTAATTATGTTGCTACAGTATGTAATTAAAATTTGGCAACGTATGTGTATATACACGTTTTTGATGGTTGCGTAGGTAAATGAAAACTAGCGAACATATTCATTTTTCCTTTTCAATATCTACGTGAATGCTCATATTGAGGAGCAGAGGAGGGCAGGTGTCGGATGCCACATAGGCGGCGTGTGTTTTAATAATATAAGTTATGCCGATGACAAGGTCCTCTTGAGCCCCTCAATAAGAGCTCTCAGGCAACTAGTGGGTATTTGCGAGCGGTATGCCGGCTCCCATGGCATGGTCTATAATGTCATGAAAACAGAAATGTTAGTTTTTAGAGCTGGTAAGGGACCAGAGTCAGTCCCAGAAGTTTTTATTTATGGTTCACCAGTGAGGGTTGTACGAAAGTTTAGGTATCTAGGCCACATCCTCACTGACGATCTCACAGATGACGCCGATATAGAACGGGAAAGGCGGGCGCTCTCGGTAAGGTGCAATATGCTTGCACGCAGATTTTCCCTTTGTAGCACTTGTGTTAAAAAGACGTTGTTCCGTGCCTATTGCCTCTGTTTTTACACATGCCAGCTGTGGACAAAATTTAAAAGGTCGACACTAAGTACCATGCGTGTGCAGTACAATGATGCCTACCGCATCTGAATGAAATTTCCGCGGTACTGTAGCGCGTCGAGCATGTTCGCTGAAGCGAGAGTGCCGCGGACTTTTATGCCGTTATTCGATCGCGCATAGCATCGTTTTCCAGCACTTTACGAAAATCTACCAATCAACTGTTGAGAGTCGTTAGTGAGGATGGGAGCAGTCCGATCCACAGGTATTGGCTCGAAGTTCATCGGAGTGCCAACCGACGATAAAGATTGTGGTATTTATATTTTTTTAAGTGATAATGTAATGTAATTAAATTTAATTTTAATGACTACTCAGTTTTAATGTAATTTAGTTTGTGTCTGTATGGAATTTTGAATTTGAATTTTAATGTGCATATTTAATTTTAAATGATCGATTCCATTGTAATGTACTTATTTTATTTTAATGATATAATGAATTGAATGAATAATATGTATTTGTGATTAGTATATTGGGACTTGGTGCCTTAGTAAATAAATAAATAAAATAAAAATATTCCGATTCACCCATGTAAGTCTTAACACTTTCGCACTCCAAGATCGTTTTCGTGCTTCTTAAGTACCTGTGTTCAATACCGGTTATAATACAGTGAATGCAACTGATATTAGGCCCTGGATCGGCAAAATAGTGGGAACATGCGGTATTGGCCAAAGGAGAAAGTTTTGGTTTCACTATAGTGCACGTGTGTAATACAGGGTGTTCGGCAGAAGGTTGAACATACGAAAATGGCGGATCCGTGGCGCCGCCGTCTACTACATTTTTAGGCCCAATAACGAGACCTAGGCCACAAGGATTTTTTAAATTATTTTTTTAATTTATTTTTCGGAATTTGTCGTTGCCAAAACTTCAAACGTCAATAATTTCATTTAAAAACAACAAAACTGGCTACATTTTATTTTTATTTTCATCTAAAGTAACTGTAGAATCTTATAAAATTCGTATTTGACGCAGATTATTGCTAGAAAATTAAATACCAGCCCTTCAACTACAAACAAATCAAAAATAAATACCGAAAGCCCGACTTTTAACTGCGTTCAAAAAAAAACTAACAGTGATAGAGCAGTTCTAATTTTAGGAAAACATCTTTGGTTCATGTTCAATCTAACGGTATGCAATATGCACAATTTCTTTTAAAACAACTAGAACAATTCGCCAATTTTAACTGCCTGGGACTTTTTTCACCGAAAGGATTGCGAAGGAAATTTGCGAAAAGTGAAATTAATTAATATACGAACCAAATTTTTTTTTACATATTAGATTCTACAATTATTCTAGAAATAAAAAAATAAAAAATTTGCCAGTTTTGTTATTTTAAATGAAATTATTCACGTTTGAAATTTGAGCAACCACGAATTTACTTTAAATTTTAAAAAAATCATTAAAAAAAATCCTTGTGGCCTTGGTCTTGTTATTGGACCTAAACACGTAGTAGTCCTGACGGATCCGCCATTTTCATATGTTCGACCTTCTGCCGAACACCCTGTATATTGCGCTATAGTGGACCCAATCAAAGTCAAGAGTGCTGCTGTTTCTTCTTGCATAGAAAAGGGATCATGATTTAAAGTTGATGACCAAATTTGTTACTTAAGAGCCACCATGAACACTGCGGTTTCGGTCCCAATGGGAGTAAGAGTTTCTGCTCGGTTCGGTTGGTGGTAGGGCTTGTTCTAAGTCCGCCTGGCTTGCTACCACCATTTTATCTAAGTCTGTCGCCATAACAACAATGTTAACAGCATTATCGTGTTTCGGCAGTTGAGATAAGATAGCCAGTTCCTCTGTGGTTGAGGATTCCGGGGTATTCTCGCTTCCACCTTCGGCCTGATCATCACTTACCATCAGGTGAGATGCAGGCTAAGAGCACAGGTGTTAGAACTATGTACGAAAGAGCTACCATTTACCGGGTAATACGTCTTTTATTGAATTGAATGTGCCCTGGCAGCTGTGAGTATGTTATGCTCACTCAGATGTCTCGCTGATGGTGGCACGTGTGTGGGAGATAAATGATCCAACACACGCGCCACCATCAGCTTTCAAGATGGTTGAGCAGAATGGTGCTGATCCATGCGTCATGTTCGTGAACGGGCGCCGTCAATTGGGACTGGTCAACTCTTATCTGCCTTGGCTGATTTAAATTTTTGAATTGTTCTTTGTTTTATCTTTTTATTACGGACACTTCTAACGTGCACTTCCTTCTACATTGTTCTCACATTGTGTATACTTTCAACATGAATGATGTAACCAATTTTTTGTAACAATTTATTTAAAAGAGTGTCCGTGGAGTTTCTTGCCCGTTCTTCTCCATAGGTACTCGTACCTACTACGCTTTGGAATGGGCAACTAGCTTCATATTTTTGACTACAATTCAAAAGTGCCTGTAAATGGTTTAATTTAAATAAATGCTTTGAGTTGAGTTGAGTTTAAGCTTCCACGTTGTGGTTTAAAAAATAAAAATGTATTAAATAATATGCATAAACTCGAGTACGATCAACTTTAACTACCGAACCACTAACCTATATTTGAGTGAAGAAAAAGTTTTAATAGCAAAGTTAAACATATTTGCTACGTTTCAATGGCGCGGAATGTTTTGAAGTTAAACAGATTTAACGAAAAAATTTAATTGAATGAAATTTAGGTACTAGGTTTAAGCTGTAGGTACCTACACTAGGATAATGAAATGTCTGTATTGAAGGAACCTATCAACGTTATAGACACAAATAAACCCACATCTGTAACAACTTGTTATCTGAAATACTGCTTTGTTCCAAACGGGAGTTGAACCCTTCGACTCTTAGAGCAAAAGCTAATCGTTGATGGAGACTCTCATGTGTGTAGATAGTACCGTTAAACACGCCAAACTAGAATCATTTGATAGGCAACATTTGATGATGCGGTCGATAAGAAAAAATACGCTTGCTAATCAGCAACCCGAAGACTTCAGGAGAGTTCACATTCTTTTGGAAGAATACCTACCTAACATAATTAAGGTGGTAGCGATTTAATGGCCCGTATATTGTGATTTTTTAAATATTTTTGGGTTAGTTCTAAGCCTATTATTATAAAATGAGTTTTGGGTTCAAATGTAGAAAGCAGCTATCCTAAGTCTTAAAGCAACGGTCGGCAACAGGCGGACCGCCAAAGGTCGGAACTTGGACCGCCAAATATTTTTAAATAACTGCCACGAAGAATCTAATTTGATTAGTTAGTTCAGCTTTAGTAGATAGACAGCTGCAGTTGCTATGCTGTACTGTGTGGCGCAAGAGAGAGCGTTTCAGTACGGGGGTGCGGGTGCAAATATGTATAAAACTGCTTATAAGAATTGCCTTTTTTTTTTTTTTTGAGGATGGGAAATCATCAAACGACTCCTCCCGCTCTGGGTGGAGCGAGAGGGAGTGTCAGACTTGTACTTACAATACTCAAAAACAAAAACTACTAGATATTACTATCTAGTAGTTTTTTTTTTTATTATGAGTTTAGGTTTCTGGACCTCAATAAAAAATTTCAACAGTATCCGGACCCCACTTCAAATTATTTGCCGACAAGACAGGGGTGTCTTAAAGTCTAGAAATACTAACGGCATTACAAAGTGTTATTTAAAACACAGTTTCTCCGAATTGCCAAGAAAATAAATTTCCTTGATCTTCCATCGCAAACATTAAATTGTCCGAACCAGAAACATCACGTAAGAAATTTTATTTATAAAGTACCATCAAACGAAACAATAACGTCTTCCAAACAGCTCAACACAACAACATCATTAAGCCGCTTTACTTCTAAAATAAAAAGCAATATTATTTAAGGAATAGTCAGTACCTCTCTTTGTCCCAAACGGCCTCCCATTCGCCACTTCTCGCAAATTGTCACTTTACAACTGTACCTTAACAAGCTGGTACAATGGCGTGCATAGAAAGTTGGTCGTTTATTTGTTTTGCGACGTTAGAGGTATAGAGTTTGTAAAGGATGTGGATAAATTTTGCATGCTCTAAATTGTGTGCTCCTGTGGCAATTAGGTGTGTAATAGAGAAAACAGTTTTTTGGCGGTTTTTGTAGTCTTAATTATCTTAGGAACAGATTTTTCTAATTATTTGTACAACAAATTCTACTAATATTCAATGTTGTAAACGTTTTAGCAATTTAATTAAATATATTTTAGAAAACATAATAATTTATTTTCTAACGCGTTTTTAAAACTTTGGTAAATTATCAATTTCTCACTTTTTACCCTTTACGATAATTTAAGATGTTGAAATATATTTCTATCTGTTCGTGGTTGTATTATCCATAACAGTAGTAGGTAAAATAATCTTCACCGCTCTGCAAGCGCCTTCAAACTGACCGCGACAATCAACAATCCCGAGGGAATTTGCTCTTAATCCCTATTCAGGAATGATGACCGTGATTGCAGCCAATTTTCTTACATTGCTTTCTATCCTCTAGATATAATTCTTGATCTTGAAGACAGACAAGGACAGGTCCTTTCAAAATAAAAAAACAGTAAGGAGTTTTTTTTTTAATCTTTTCCGTAGCCTTTAAATTCTGAACTGAGTCGTTAACGACAAATTATTTTTTCCTATTTTTTATAAACTGTTAAAGCAAAAAAACTAAGTGTCCCCAAAAATGGGGCACAAAGTGTAATGGGCTCGTTACATGACGAGAGCCCTGTAAACACAAGGGCTCCCGTTTTTCCTAGAGACGTCAATTTAACTTGCCTTTGTGAGAAACCTTTACGCTATTATTAGGAGACTTTACTGATTAGGGGACAGCTCTGAGAGGAGTGCTCTAAAGTAAAGAGGTACCTCGGATAAAGATGTTTTGATATGGTTTGGAAAATAGGGTTGTTTTTTCACGACTCCGTTTGTGAGTTATATTATACTTTCAGTAATGAGTAATTATTATCCGTTTAGCCAAAACTTGTACTATGATAAACTTTTCTCTCGTATTGGCATACTGTTAATTAAGCTTATAATAAAGCTTTTGGTATGGTAAAATATTATAGCCAGTCAGCAAAATTATGTTATTTGGCAAGGTAGACTGTCCAGGGAGCGCCACACAGTATCACTACTTGTGGAGGCTATTTTAATGTTTGAGCCGTCCGTCCGAGTGCCCATCGGGTATTTCGGGACATCGCCAAGCGGTTGGTCGACTCTTTACGTGACCAGAGGGCTGGCCCATTATTAGTTCTAAAAATCAGCATTGCCATCCAACGTGGCAACGCCGCCAGCCTTTTGGGCACTTTTCCCAGTGACAGCGATGCGGACGAATATCTTGATGTTCAATGAGCTTTATCCTATATAATCAAATAAAACAAACATAGGTACAATGATTACAATGATTAGTACCTCCGTTAACTGGAACAACTAAAAGGAAATAGCGCGGAAATTGAGAAACGCTCAATGTGACTATGACAGCCATGTAATGACATGCTAAGTTCTCTCATATAAAATTTATTTGCATGGAAATATGATTTTTGCTTTTGAGGTAAATAATTTTAGGGGTCTGCGGTGGTGTTCAGTAATGTGGATTTGATTCGATTTTCGATTTGAAAGTGAATTCACTGTTGTTAAAATAATAATTGTCTTCAGTTACCCTAAAATATACCAAACTACATGTCATTCAATTTCCGAAGAGCTGATCATTTAAAAAAATACCAAACATAGCTTTTGAATCTATATTGGACTGTTTTTGTTAGATCGTAAGGTACTTTTAGAGTAAGTGAAACTGGCACTAATTTCAAAACTAGGCTTGTCAACTCGTAATTATTCCCTATATTGATAGAGGTATGGTAGTATATAATTCCATGTACCCACCTCATATCATCATCTGTCTAGCTCTTCCCCAACTACTTTGGCGTCAGTTCCTAGTCTAACCGGATGCAACTGAAAACCAGTATTTTACACGGAGCGACTCTCATTGATTTAAAAACTCGCATGAAAGAAATCAAACGCGCATTAACGACATCGAACCACCTTTAATCTATCCTCCCTTTAATCCTTCCAACCAAGGAGCTTCAAAGACTCGCTGATTCAACACATATGATATCCTTTAAATGATAAAAGTCTAAACTGCGGTCCTCATTAAGGTAAGGCTAGGAACAGTGAGGACGACGTACGATCATTAGTGAACAATAAATGTCTATGTATTGTCGTTTATAATGAGCATGCGTGTCGGCTCAGACTCTATTGAAAGGTTTTTGTGATTTCTATGTGGGTATAGCAATTGTGAATTGGCTATTTCTGTTTATTTCAAAGGTGAATAAGGTGTTCTGTAGTTGGTAGAAGCAGTTAGAATCCTTGATCATCAACTTGTTGTTGAATGTAACGCGGTAAAACCATGAAATAATAAAATCATTGCCCCATAATAGGTTTGCAATTTTTATTTAATTAAATTTTTAGGAGGCAACAAGGTTTTCTTTTTTACGAAATTATTATAGGTAAAGAAAAATATAAACCCTGTTTCAGTAGAATTAGGCCCTTTGTACACACACGTTTTTCTTACCGTGAAAACTAAAGTTTATTCGCCGTGCTTAATAGACATGGTCATCAGTGTTGTATGGATCACCATGGAAGCTTGTTGACAGACACGTTTTTTCTAGGGCGCAGTTTATACGCCGTGCCGTAAAGAAACCCATTCATATCTTATGATGTACCATAATACAATATGGTGTGATGACACATCATTTGAGTTCGAATCTAACGTAAAGTAATCGTAACTTTTGTACTGATTCGACTCGGCATAAAGTAACTATTTAACAACGAATAGAAAGTGTAGGAAATATTGTCTCCAATTATTTAGTTTCCACGTGGCACTACGCTGCTACAATTGCGACACACAAAGTGCCGCAGGCGACACTAAACGACCTAACGACGACTGTAGGCACTATTTTGATAAAAGTTCGGCGTCGAGTTCATAAGGTACCTATAGATGTTCTGTAAAATGTAGTAGGTACTCGTTTTTATGGTGTTTGATATGATACATATCATTCAAACTTTTTATATACCTAATCATCATTTACAATAACAATTTGTCTCATTTGGCAGTGCATTACGTTTTTATTTTTCAAATATATGAGGCAATGAATTAGTAATTTTCTTCAAAACCTTTCGGATAGTGATTGAAAGTGTGTAACGCAATTAAGTTGCTGGGCAGTCATTCCCACCACCACTTTGCTGACCAAGTAACAATCTGTATAATTTAAACATCACTTCAATCAATTTTAAAACAAATGAGTTAGGTCTTTTTCGAATTGTGTGTTGTCGCTTGAGTGAGGTTCAAAGTGAACTTTACAGAATAGCGCTACATTTTCCGACCTTGATATCGAACCTAGTAAGTCCCAATCGTTACTTAATCTAAACTCGTCAACTACTCAAACTATGCCAGTAAACGCCCGCCCATAAGCTTAGGCTCTAAACTTAAGCAATTATTAAGTCGCCAGACTACTTTAAGTTGTATAACTGAGCTCCCTACAGATTTATTGGTTGACGCAGATTACGGAATATAATTTGTTTTGATTAGTTTTTAATGGGTGTAATGAAGGATTTCGTATTTGAAGGCTGCACGTGTAGGTATATTTCTTCAATGTTATTGGTAGTTTTACTGTGGAAGTAAAACCTAAGTATGTTTTATTATACTATACCTATAGGGCCTGCTCTTGGCCACCTCGATCTCTCCTGATGAAAAGCAATAAGGATGAGGTCTAGTACATCTAGTACTGCACTCAGCATGGAATTTTGCATTCTAAACGATGGCAAGGTCAAATAGCTATCAATTATTTACCTGTTTTATTATTTGCTCATAAATCTTTGTTTTGACATGATATCACAACATCAGTACATTGCACCCGTGCGTATCGCTAGTACACGTATAGTTCTAAGTTTCTAAAGTCATACAGAGGACCATATTCAGCCATTTCATATTCGAAATTCATTCAGACTGAAAATCCTATTCATTCCTGAATTTTTCACAGCACATTGTATTCACAGCGAACGCCTGTTTCGTCACGTTTTTCGTTCCAAACGCCATTGTTCGGTGTTCATATTTAAAAAGTTTTGTCAATAAACTCTGTGCCTACTGTGCTAATATGAAAGTGAGTTGTGTGTTTTACGAACCTGTGAATGTATTCTTTTACGTTCATATATTTTAAATACGTTTTTGGCTGTATTGAGGCTTCACCGTTGGCGGGCAAACATGTTATTGGGTTTTCTTATTATGATAACTAGCTTTTGCCTGGGGCTTCACCCGCGAGGTGTTCGGAAATGAATCCACGCGATTGTACCTACTCGGTACAAGAATAAAAAGTATCCTATGTCCTAACCCAGGTCATAGTCTACCAATGTGCGTTTCATCGAAATCTGCTCAGTCATTAAGGTGTGAAAAGGTAACCTACAGACAAACAGAGTTACTTTCATGGCCGAAAATACGTATGGTGTGAACCCGGCCTCACGCGATGTAGCATTGATGCGCAGTTGCAAAATCGTCGATGCTGAAAGGATCATATATCATGCCCAAGGATCATATACCATACCATCGTATACCATGTCCCTAAATAACTTTTATTTATAAGTTAACTCATCCATTACAGGTTTAATACACAAGTACCTTCACATATCATAATCTCCAGTAAAGTTCTACCCTAATACAACCTTCACGGATGTACGGTCCAACCCCTTGAGAGTATGTATATGATGTTCAACAGTATCGTCCAGAAACCAGAACTTTAGAGTCAACAGTACCTACTTATAAATTTGAATCCTGTAAGATCAGAATTAATCAAAGTAAACCACAATAACTGTGATATTATGTTTATTTGTGGGAAGATATTATAGGGGATTATGAAGATTTTTTTAAAACTTTACGGTGTTATTGAATTTGTTGCGAAATCCGAAAAGGGGTGAACGTAATATGTTACTGTGCAAAAACAGCGCAGTGGAACCACGGTTTTATTTTCCTGGTACTGTTGATTTTTATTTGGAAATTGATATTGCTGTATGTGGGGTGTTTGTTTGGAGAGAAATGTAGTTCTATAAAAATGTGCATGGAATAAAATGAATACTTTGATTAAAATCTGCAATATAATAAATAAATATTACTTTTCATGGAAAACTTTAATATTAGCCAACACTTGAAATAATAACCGATAAGTCAACTAAGGCTGAGACAAGTTAAAATTTAAACAAAATCAATAATGATCAATCATAATTTCAGCGGAAACCTGAAAAAATGGCGATCGAATGACGGAAAATGAGTGGAAAATTTAGCACAAGATTTGACTAAGTTAGAAAGACACCTTTCTGACTTACAGTCGAATTTTCTGTTTAATTTTTCATTCATCCCACCGCCGTGTAAAAGTAACACATGTAGGCACTTTAGTACATTTTTAGTACATTAAACATTACAGACACATTGTAACAGCGAATCAATCTTCACGCCTCCCCCTTAAGACCTAGGACAAATAGTTTTTGATATTCGGATAGCTCAAGACCTAAAGAGGTGCCATAAATAATATGAATTAAAAATTTAAAATTTAGTGCGTATTCTGGTTGCAGACGGAGTACGTAAAAACCTTCTCTTTAAAGCCTTAATGAAAATCAAACTGAAATCCTCAAACCCACATCAACGCGGGTCCAGCAAAGACCTTACTTATGAATGCTTACAACACAAGTAGCTACATACCTACCTACTCGTTGTCTGACCCTTCGTGAGATTAGGTGACTACTGCCCAAAACTTTACTAATTAAGAGTACCCAACACCAGTTAACGTTACATACGTACAACATATTGAGAAACTTGTGTGGCTCGGTGTACATGGGTTTAGAGTTTTCGATCAAATTAATTGGCTAGAGGTCGGAGTAATGGCAAATTTAGGAACAGAGTGGAAGGAAATAAATTATATTTATGGTTTATTAGGTACCTATCTATGTTCTTAAGGGTTGTAACGATACATTGAGTATCCGTTTGAAAGTAACCGTGGAGTTTACCGTTTACTTATATGCTATCGAACCGTACACCTAGCTTCTGACGTTTCATAAAGTGCCCATGTAGGTTTACTCGTATGTGAAATAAAGTATTTTGGATATGATATTTGGATTGCCGACTGCACCAATAATGTGCGATGCATTCGGTTGCCGATCGGCGAAGTTCAAAGTGTCGTGGCACTATAATTTAATTTTAATTTTAAACCTTTGTTATTCCACTACTGTGCGAAGACCTTTAGTTTCTATTTGTCTGAAAAAGTATTTTATAATAGATATAAAATATTTTATCTGCTGCCAAAAATGCCGTTAAAAATCACTCAGTCAATTTTAAAATTCCATTTTAACATCAGAATACCAGCACCGACACTCTAACAACCTTAGACTCACTATCGCTTGAAGCGATGAATAAATTCCAAATACAAAAAAAAGGAAGAAAATCAACATCAGACTGTACATAGAGCCCGTCTCGTCTTACTACAGAATCAATTTACCTGTATCTACGCGTCTACGAGAATTTCCCATAGGAAATAAGCTAAGTTTGAACTACCAAATTGACTTGGAAGTGGCGTACGAGTAACAAAAGGTATACTTTGGGCGATCCTTTTATTTGATGTCCTAGGTGAGTGAGTGTTGCTATGCGAGGCGATGGAACGAGGGAAAAGGAAGCTGGTAATTTTCTTTTCCTGAAGTGTTAACCATGAGAAAAGTCTATTCATGCCGTGGAGAAACATAAACCGGTCAGTAGCGCGGTTGATTGTCCAGAATGTGCAAAAAACTTTTAACAAAAAGGTTTCCTTTTTATGAGTTCACGACTATAGTCTCTGAAGAAGTAGACCCAGATTTATAAAAAACAAGTATTAATATGTAACTATACATAGTTAGTACGGGCGTTGACTTATCTTGCATTTGTAGTTTTACTGTTGGGCGACAGTGACAGGAATAACCCATATGAAATGAAATGAAAATCTTTATTTCCAGATATAAAATCCACAAGTTTCAATAATTACACCCATAGGTAATAAATGTACAATAACATAAATATAACACATTCACATTACACAAAAAGACACACTGTGTTAGCCAAAGTACATGCTAAGTAACGTTTATAAATCTCGGCATGAGCCATTGCCATTTACCGAGCATTAAGCCTGACATTGATTTAATTGCTATATGAAGAGAATTTTCCAATTTAACATCATAATATAAATTGTCCCGGTTCATATAAATTACTTATTCATATACATCAGTCGCGACGAGGCAATCTTGTTTAAGTATCTAAAATTACCTTTGACTGCAAAAAAATCATCGCTGCTGTACATAGCATTGTATCGCTATGCGTTCCCAGGCAGGAAAATAGGTGAAGCGTGTACCAAATATAGATATCTAATAGTGACACGTTACGAGTTTAGGGTAGGACCCCAAAAGTTACACGTTTTTTGTTGTTCTTCTCAATTTATGGGGACGTGTTGCGTATAAATGGATGTTGAGCAGTTTACGTTTTTTTTTTAGGGCCCTAAATTGTAGTTGAGAGTGTAGGCTAAATAATGTAGGTTTTATAGAGCTCGTAAAGAACATTTAAATTAAAAAGTAATTATACTAGGTAGGTTCTATGGTAATGAAAAAGTAGTTACCTACTTTTCAACGGCCATTTAGAGAAAATTGTCAGACATTAATTTAGTTTTTTGGAAAAGATTGCTGATGAACTATCAAATGACTAGATTTTTAAAAGGCTTTATTTTTACTGTTTGATTACAAGAGTTGCTTCTCTTAAAGAAAAGGAAGACGCAAATTGGACATTGTATTCTTAATAATAATATGTCTAATTAAGTTTTATTTCACATTCTGACTAGATTTACGAGTACAATGTTATGTATAGGTACGTAAGTATCTAGATTATATTTTCATATTTTATGTACATATGGTATACTATTCTGTCTTTGGCTAGATTTTTGCTGAGCTAGGAATAATTTAATAATGTTTATAATCTGAGGACATTTCTTTTTTGATCAGCATATTTTTGTCTAGCAAAATATGTTACCTACTGAATATCGGTAGGTACCAAAATAATATTTTTTCTTTTACATACTTTTGTGCTGACAAGGCTATTCTATAACATCTTTGAAAACCTTGAACGTATTCAAAAGCAAAATCAAACAGTGGAAACATTCACAAAGACTTTTCTTTTGTATAGATTCAGACTGCCTAGATAGCGAAGTTTAGTTCTCCTACATAAATAACCCTTTTCCAAAAAAAATAACTTTAACATTTGCTAAGTATGAAAACTATTACATTTATTTTCAAAAGTTACCGTTGTTTAGAAAAATATAGACTCTAAAAGCGAAACAAAAAAACAAATTATTCAACGATCAATTTGTCTTAAATTGCATGGAAAAAATTCAAAGTTCCACAGTCGAAAAATACTTTAAAATCCATGTTGTATCTACAAACACTTTTGATCGAAAATATCCTAAACTTTCCTGTCTCTAACATCCTAAAGATTGTTTCGAGTCATAACGTCCAATAAAAGGACAATTTTTACAGGTGTGTCTGATTTACGTCAAAGGCATTTTGAGAGCAAGAATTTGGATAATTTATCCTTAAACTCTTTTGATCTTCCCTTCGGATTTCATTCCGCTATCAAGATAGAAGTATCAAAGGTGACAATGGGTCCCGAAAACTTTTTGGGAACCGTCTCAAATTTTCATTTGTTTGGATACTGTGAGAAAAGTTGGGGGATCAAATTCCCTTCATTCGCGGAATTTTAGCGTTCGCTTTTGTTGTATTTTTGTGACAAAGCGTATGCGTAACTAGTTAAGAGTTTTTTTGTGGGCACGATGTTAATGTTATTTTACTGAAAGTGACATAAACAATTGAATAAGTTTTGTTGTATGTGTATCGTTGTAAGACTTATTTTTTTCCAATATTTAGTAAATAGTGTCTCAGAAAACTTTTAATGATTCATATTTTAACCTTTTGACTTTGACAACTTTGTTGAGTTCAGTTTTTAGTCTATCCATTTGTGGATGGAAATCTGTATTTCACCCGGAGCAATTTTTTCTAACGTTTAATAGGTACCGTTTTCTAAGGTTTTACTAACAAAACGACAATAGTTAATATGCTGGTATT
Organism: Agrochola macilenta; assembly: GCA_916701695.1. Lineage (NCBI taxonomy): Eukaryota > Metazoa > Arthropoda > Insecta > Lepidoptera > Noctuidae > Agrochola > Agrochola macilenta. Next base: position 3,936,219 of record OU753576.1, read on the forward strand.
ATTATTATTAGGTCTTGAAGTTTTATCCATCCAGGGTATTAATAGTTTGGCTACGTCCGTTAGTGGTAATATCGAGCTTAATATTCTCTAATGTACGTAACACGTAAGCTGGTTCTGTTAAATATTAACTACTAATGAGTAGCTATAAAAAAAGTAGCGCTCTCACTCTCACTTGGTTATACGAAACTTTGTCTGTGGGTATATAAAACAATACCTATACTATAAGCTTTATAATCAGACTAGCTGCGTGCCAGTTTCTTTTTAATTGAGATTTCCACAGAAACCAAGCATTTTTTCGGTTTTCACCTACAAAAGTTATTCGCGAAGAATATTTCTTACAAAACCATTGAAAATAGAAACATCTTCATTCGAACTCCAACAAAAATCGACAAAGTCCGAACACAACACGAAATGAAACTTGGAAACCCACCAAGTTTCATTTCGTGTTGTGTTCGGACTTTGTCTTCGAATGAAAGTGCATTTAGAGAATTCAGAACTAAACGGATGGTACCGTTACGAAGTGTTTCCGAAACTCCTTGAGTCTAGAACATTCTTAAATGTTTGCTTTATCTCGGGAACAATTACGTTTTGCTATCGCCTTGGAACAGGTCAAGATGTGTGAAGAATTAGTTCGGAATTGAAGAACAACAGGGTTTTAGGTTACAATCTTGAGACTTTATTCAGTTTGTAGAAGAAGGTTGGTCGGTTTTGAGAAAACGATTATTACATTAGTGTTTCATCGGGGATATGCAAGAGAACGAATCAATCTGGCAATCTCGGTAAAATGAAGATTTGTGGATATTATTATGGCAACAATATTTATTCTTACGAGTCTTAACTTTTTTTAGAAAATCTATGTACGAGTATAATTTTTTAGGCACACCAAGAAATGAAACGTTGAGAAAGCAGTTTCAAAACGCGTTTCACCGTTCTATGCTGTATCATTTCCTTTATAGTTTAAAAGAAAGCTAAACTCAGTAACACATGAATATTTTAAAGAATTGTCTGCCACTTAATATAACGAAATTAAAAGGAAAACTATCAGAGCTAAGTAGGATGTACAGGTTAACGAGTAATAATCGACCAACTTAAATTTGCGGTTTGAAAAACGTGATCTCCCATACATTCCGTATGGGAGAACATGTACAAACTACAATGTTAAGTTTGTTCTTGGGATAAATTCATCCCAACTACGGAACCCTTCATTGTGCGTGATCCGACACGCACTTGGCCGGTATTTACAGTTTATCATGAAACATTAATAGTACGTTTTGATACAAGTGGGCAAAGTTTGTCATTGCACTCGAGGCGGGATTGCAGTCCGAGCTGAAGACGACGGCGACGGTGTAATGAAGCCGAGAGTATAATGAATGACAAATGCTTACGCTTATCAAATGAAGTATAAGAAATTTGTTTTAAATGTTTTTTTATTTATTTATGTGCCTGCAGTGTTTCTAAAGAAACGTTCAACACAATTATGATCGTGTCTCACTACGGCAATCGTAACGTGCTAGTGCTATAAAACAAAAAAAAAAAACACATAGCAACCCTGTTTTGGCTTGAGCAAGCGAAAATTATACGGGCAGGTGATTATTTTGGTGGCAATGGCGCATATACAAGGAAAAGTACAGCACCCTGGCGTTAATATGATACATCGAGCTTTAAGGTCAACTCACACTTATCGGCATCGCCTCGACTCGAGCTGTTTATGATTCTTTCTTATGGTTGACGATGAGTCGTGAGGTGATGCTGATCCCTAGCAGTGTCATATAGGATTGATGAGTGACAGAGACATGTTAAACTCGATATGTCGTATTTAAACCTGGGCATTAAATACGAATGTCGCTTCTTTTATGTTTTTCTTACTCTATGCACTTACCTAGAGCTATGTCCTTTAAGTCTGTCGACTCGAATCTGTAAAGAACAAAAGAGGATTATTTTTTATTTTCTTTTACGGGTAAGATAAAAATTGACTGTCCTGTAAAATTTCAAGGCAAATTGGACCTAGTTGCTGGTCAAATAAGTCTTGAACGTTCAATCTTCACTGGTCGTTTTATTGAAAACTAGATGTGCCAACGCTGCGTTCGCGTAGACTGAAAATATACCTAATACTAAAATCTACTCAAAGAAGATTTCAATGAATTAAAATCAAAATCATGAATATTGGAAGTGTTTTTGAGTTTAAAGAGTCAATACTCTTTAAACTCAAAAACACATACAACATACGGGTAGGTGATTATTTTGGTGGTAACGCAGGTGGTAGACGCACATACAAAGAAAAGAACAGCACCCTGGCGTTAATATGATACATCGAGCTTTAAGATCAACTCACACTTATCGGCATCGCCTCGACTCGAGCTGTTTATGATTCTTTCTTATGTTTGACGATGAGTCGTGAGGTGATGCTGATCCCTAGCAGTGTCATATAGTGTCATATCATGAATAATAGGTGTGTTTTTGAGTTTAAAGAGTATTGCTTTGTAAGATAAATTAGATTTATTATATATACAAATTAGGTTAAATATAATATACAAAGTTGGTCGACTCTTCATGTGACCAGAAGGCTGGCCTATTCTTCGGCCAGAGAATCAGCATTGCCATCCAACGTGGCAATGCTGCCAGCCTTTTGGGCACTTTTCCTGTTGACAACGATGCGGACGAATTTTTTGATGCCCTATGATTGTCCCCCCCCACCCCTTTCTTATATACTTGTATATATTATTATTATTTTAAGTCTGTTAGTTTTTAAATTGTTAGATTTTAAATGTAAATATTAAAATATAATGATTTTTCAAGAACGTGAAATAAAGTAATTTCTATATATATACGTATACAAATAAAATAAACATAATGTAATATTTTATGTTTTAGTGATATTTATTTTATTTATAAATATGTGAATATGTGTATGTATGCAAGAATATTACAAGTTATAGTTTTTTGTTTTATGAATTTAATTTCTCTTCTACTCTTTCACATGGTGTTTACTCATCTCTTTATACATATATTCTCCTATTACAGGTACTTATGCTGGAAGATATTTCTTTAGAAATAAGCATCACCTTCACACGTACTTATTTTTCCTTTCATCTTCTCTGTTTACATGTGTGTACATAAATGTCACACTGTAAATAAATTTAAAAAAAACATAACAAAGTTTACTTTTGGCCGTCAAAACCATTCGAAAAATTTTTCACCCAAAAAAGTCTAAATTGTTACCAGTTCAATTACGCAGTCTCGACATGCTACAAATAACTTTTGCTGTATTTTAATCGCATTAGTGATGAGTGAACCAAGCCTCGAGTGTCTTTTTTAGGAACTTTTTTAGTAAATGTTTAATTCATAACCTGTGGACGACCGTCTGTGTGAACCTAAGGGCAAAGGAATATAACAGAATTAGCATTTAATGTTACCACTGCTGGGATTCAGGCCTCCTGTGAGAGGAACTGGGCTGTAATCCACCACGCGGGCTCAGTGCGGGTTTATTTATGACACAAAGTAATTTGGTATGTGGAAAAAAGAACATTCAAATATCAAATCTAAAGTCATGTCAGTCTGTGTGACCACTTAGATCTCGTAAACTACACAATGTATTTTGATGTGGTTTTCTCCAACATTAGATTAGAGCATTCGGAAAGTTTATGTGTGCTCAATGGGATTTCCCATCGGCAAAAATTACAAAGTTCCGTACAAACTTTCATCACTCGTTTAGGGAATGAATTTTAAAAAGTCCTACCTTAGGGGTTACTTTCATTATACATATAAGGAACTCTTACGCGAAATTTCATGTTTCTAGACCCAGCGGTTTAGGCTGTGTTTTCTGTCAGTGAATTTAAGATTTTTATTGAGCCGATTCATTACTATATAACTTAGATATAGCACAGAAACCTCGATGTTTTGGCATGTCGCCATTGCACCCGCGCGCCACAGGGCCGGTTCGCTAGTAGTTATTCAAAACGACATCAAAAACTAAATAAAATATAACCTCCTGTTTGAAGTCAGATTAAAATACTACAAAAAATACCAATACCAACAAAAAAACATAACTACACATAACCCTCTCCTACCCCTCTCCTCTCCCTCTCCTGCCCCTCTCCTCTCCCTCTCCTGCCCCTCTCCTCTCCCTCTCCTGCCCCTCTCCTCTCCCTCGTGCGGAAATACATATTTTTCTTGTGTAATAGAGCTAAGTAGAGTTTCATGTAGAGTAAATGCGCTCCGCAAAATAACATTTACTCAGTGAAACACTATTTGTGCAGGTACCCTAATAAATCTAGATTATGACCAGTGAGCTTTGGTCTGCAGTGTCCGATAAATTAGGCTTGAAGCTTTCTCTTGGTTTTGACGATTAATAATGCTGCATGTTTAGCCGATTTCAGAAAAAAAAAAACAATTTTGTCCGTCAGACAGATAATAAAAAAATATTAGATACGTTTTATCATATTAAACAATGGTTTAGATAAAACGCATTAAGGCTTGTGCAGACCAGCGCGACTTGTCGCGCGACGCGACACCGGTTATTGTTATACTGTGAAGTTTTCTTGGAAATTGTATTGTTCGTGTTGCGTCGCGCGACAAATCGCGCTGGTCTGCACAAGCCTTTAAAGTTGGGGAGTGGGGCTCGCTACGCCACAATTCAGTATAAAATCTACCGGAGCATGACGTCCTGCCACATTTTAACTCAATGTATTGCTTACGTAAAAAAAGTAAAAATATGAGTCCAATATTAATAATCTATCGGACGGACAAAAAATAAAATTAAGCAACATCCCTAATATTTATCTTTTTGAGACATAATAGGTAATTTTCGGTGAAAACAGATCAATAGTTAAAATTCCTTGCGAAAGGAAAGCAAATGCGAAACCTTAGATCATTCCTAATGGAAAAATGCAATCCCACTGTTTATTTGACATTACAAATACGCAATAACAAAATCTAGAATGACATAAAGTTTTCATCCTAGATTTCACTTTTCACACGAGTTCCATAGTAAATACTCGACATTTACGATGCTGAGATACGATACAAACACTGAAAAGCGATGTAAAACAGATATTAAAATTGGAAACGAATACTGTCTCTTACGTTGGCTCTGAACACAATTTATGTGCCATCTTTAAAAGCGTGACCCTCAGTGGCCACGTGTTACACCATAGCGTAACTGTTTTAAGATATGTTTATTTGAAATTACCTTAAGATGCTGTTTGACTATCAAAAACTGTGACGAACTGTTTAAAAATAATTTTGGGCTAGCATGTCTTAAAAAATGGACGTGTTTCTCACCATTAAATTGAACAACTGTTGCTTTTCCTGAGCAACAGTTATTCATATGCAAGCACGTATATGTTATAGGATTTTAAGACGATTACTTTACTGCAATCACCAACTATTATGATGTAAAGAGCAACTGACATCGAAAAAATGCATGTTTTTTCTCACGTGACACATGTTGTCTTAAGAGGATATCTCAAGAAGTAGTGAAAAGATGAATCAGTCAGCAAGGTTTGCAAGTGATGAAAGATCTTTTAATACACCCCACTGCACATAAAACTGTGTTACAACACGGTTAAACAGCAATGTACCGATCTTATAACTTAGCTGAGCTGAAGCGAAACGTAAACATATCGAGACAGTAAACAAGTCCTCCCGTGTTGGATACCGCTCGATTCCATCGAATATTCGTTTGAAATCGATCCCTGTAATAGTTTTAGGAATCTGGTAGCGTGTTATTGAGTTTTGGTGAATATGGGTTAATAGATCGGCTTAGTAAATGTATGACCGTATTTCAACTATTTCATAATCAGCATGCTTGACGAACGGGTCATTTTAATCCGGAATAATTATGAGCGGTAGATATTCCATTCCACACGTACACAAAACCTTTCCGAAATACTTTCATTCAATCTGCCTAGAGCGACCGCCTATCTGACCTCCATAACCCAGTTACTGGGTAACACGACTTTCATTGACGTTTCACCTTGACGGAATCTATTTTTCAAAAATACACGGAGAAGAGAAGACTTAGCTGTCTTCCAGTAACGAATGAATAGGTTCCGACTTCTACGCAAACATGCACTATTATCCACCATTTCAATCTAAAGTTTTAAGAAAAATTTGATATATTTATAGATTGCAACCAGATAGGAACTACTTAAAACGTATTCCTCGATGTATTTGGTGTAACAATCTCACCACTGATACAGCAAAAACCTCCGACAATAGGCGCCTTATACAATTAATTATACCCCGACTACATCAGTATGGCCGGTTAAATGAGGGACACTTTGAAGGTATTCAGTAACTTCACAATCGATTCTCTCGTTACAAATAATAGGATCTATAATTGACAAATCTGAGCCCACTTTGAAGTACAAAGGGCTCGACCTTGACATCCTGCCTCATCACAAGATTTAGCCCGAAGCGATTAACCCCGCAAGTGTGCCAACACTGAACTAATCTTGACGTTCTGAAACAATTTCATAAAGGTTTTATTAGGATATCCAATGAAAGAACCTATTAACACGCCTGACTTAGAGATCTAACCCAGGACCCTTTTCTCGATTGTCACGCTTGTGAACACAGAACGTTTAACTAGTTATAATTGTTCTGTGCTTGAAACCACTTTCTTCTGTGCGATATACAAAATCTTAAAAAAACATCGTAACATGTGAGCATAAACAGTATGTATTTCAATATGTCCCACGTTTACCCAGTCACCCTATATAAGTAAAGTGATCACTATCCAAAATGTCCCTTCATCAATTTAGAGCCCCTTTGCCCTTATTGAATGGGTGTCAAAACAGTTTCAATAGCCGTCGGAAACATTTAGTTAGTTAATCTAGATAAAGCATATTAGGTGTTGATTAGGGTTTTAGTGTATAGTGAATAGTTTAGTGTTTATAGGGTAATGCCCGCACCCCTTTGAACCTCACGCATACACACTAATTCATTCACATTCACACACCTTCACACTCACATTCACGCACTCTCACTGTCACTCACACACTTGCATGCCTGCATACGGGCTGCGTCTTTAGGTTTTAGTTTTAATTCTCTTTTCTTTATAATTTTATTTCATTTAGCATATATCTTGTATAGTCAAAAAAAACAAGTAAATTGTACGTATTTAAGATATTGGAAGAGCGGATTCTCCTAACACAGGCTTATTTGCTTAAAAGGAGACTCCAATCACTAGCTGTTAAGGTATTTACTTGTAAAAATAATAAACCATTTTACATTTTCATTTTTCATAGGGTGATTGGGATGATGTCTTGAATAGGTGAAGATAAGGAGTAATTTGATCAGTCTGTATAAAGTCGACGGTCCACTGCTACGTAGGATGTCCACGGAGAGGTTTGCTAAGTTGGCTGCGCGGTTCATCTATTTGCCAGCCACGCATTCGTGCGTAGCGTGACCGTGGGTCGCAGGGGAAACATTTCCATACACCCGCCTACATTTCCATACAAAGCAAAGTTAAGAACACTAGCGTAGCTTAACCATGGGATGCTATGAAACAGCACGTGGTTTTATAGATGAAAAACCAAGCTTTGATCACGATATTTCCTCACTTTAGTTCGGCAATTCCAAACCTTTAGGTTCAGATTTTCGCCAGAGGTTTCCGAATGTTTTCGTAGGAAAACAACCGGAAACCTGAACCTAATGGTTCCGAGTTTTTTGCCGAGTCAACACAAGACATTTTTCCAATTACTTATAAACGTTGCTTTAACTTAAGAGATGTTTAAACGTCAAAAATTTGTTTAAATTTAAGGTTAAACAGTTAATCGCAAAGGGTCAAGGTAAGGTCACAAACATATTCAAAATCCAAAGATTTATTCTAGTTAAGTAGGCAGTTTTGAATTATTATTGTCAAGGGGCAATTACATATTATGTCTTAACAGGATGGTTAGTTGCCCGAACCAAAGTATTTCAAAAGTACCTATGTGATGATAACAAACAAACTGATTCTATAAGAACTAAGAAAACCTCAAAAGATGTAAATCTTCTACTCCTCACCTTGAAAAGACAGTCCAAATCTTATCAAATACCTAGGTATAAAATATAGCCTAGTTCTCGTCTGTCACCTAGCGACTTAAGCACTTAGGTCCCCTCAGGTATTCCGTATAAAGGAATATTCCGTAAATGCATATTGGCAATTCTGTCGCAAGTTGCGAGTCGAATCTGTGAGGCACTCTCCTGTATTGATGGAAAGTGATATATTCCGGAGAACAGAATGCAACTGTCTGAATGTGGATTTAATGATTTAAATTTGGGTTTTGAGTCAATATGAAGAATGGGAATGTGATGAAAATATTTGTTTGTCACTTGCAAATCTTTTACTTTTCACATACATATACTTACTAGATACTAGAAAAGAAACGGAAACAGTGTCGATACATTTAAATATGAAGGAATATGGAGGTAGCAAACTCACAAGAGAAAGCGAAGTTTCCTCAACTTACTTTTCTAAATGTTGCGTCGCAAATCTCCCTGCGTCTTCATCGTGCGTTAAAGATGTACCTGAAACAATAACATTCCTTATTATATTATAAAGTCTTCAAGATTATTATAATTATTTATTTCAGGTATTTTTCGGATTTTTGAGACATACATTTAGCGCTAAACATTAACGCCTTGTATTTTTTAGAATAGAATATTATTTGTTGCTACAGGTATTTACAAATAAAGCAGGTCAGAATCATCAATCGATTATCATTGCATTGCAATTGTGTTTATCGAATACTTCTTAACTATCCGTCACACTGCATGATCAGAATAACCATTAATTTTGCTCTTCGATTGAACTATTTTCCGGTAAAACCCATGAGATTTGTTTGTTATTGACAGTAATACAATTAATATATCTACGGTTTCCTCGTATTAAAACAGAGGAGCAACAAACCCAATAATTTGTTAAAACATGACAAAATAGAACATCTATTGTCCAACATCAAACGAACTCCCAACATTCTTTATATAAAATATTTGAGCAAATTGTATTTATTTTGTATTTAAGTAAATATACAAAAAATCTTTTATAAATACTTCAAAAGTAAGTAATAAGCTCAAATGTTCTTGTGGAACTTAACGTGGAAAATAACCTTTTAAAATTGTTTTAGAATTTTGGTAGTTCGGTTTTATAGTATAATTAGAAGGAGTAATTATTCATCCCTCTAATAGTTAGACTCGTATCACCACTTGGTTTGGACTATTTATTGACAATTTTAATTCAAATTCAAAATGTTTTTATTTATGCCTTAGTTTACAAAAAAAGGGTTTCGTGTTTGGAGCCTCCTTTTAAGCAAACAATGCCTGTGTTAGGAGACTCCGCTCTTCCATAGTACAGCATATAGCAATGATAGCTGAAGGCCAAGTGGCAATCGCTTTCAAAGCGTTTCGTATTTCTACATACCTTTTTAACAAGATTGACATAAGCTTTCGAATTCTTTTATAAAATATATACATATACATAAATAAGTATATATAATTATTTTCAAAAATTCACGCTGAACGGATTATTATAACGGATATTACGGTTTTCTGCAACATTGATCGTTTTTTAAACCATATTGATCCTGTATGTTTATCTTTCAGTGAAAAAAGGTTTGAATAATAAAGATTTTACTTTCAACGGTATATCTTAATTTTCTAGTAGCCGTGATGATGCTTTTGTTAACGAAAATAAGTTTCATGATCATCTGACTAGTCTTTTCCCAACTATGTTGGAGTCTGTTTTACCAGATGCAGCTGAATATAATATTTCACAACTGGCCTCCACAACCCAGTAGCTGGGTAACACGATACCCATGGTACTTACCTAAGACTGGTTGTCAGATTTTCGGGGTTCTGAGTACCTACCCATAACGAGCAAAGAAGGTTACTACGCTAGAATCTATCTACACCTAATATTTAATGGAGGAGGGATTAAGTTAGAAGCATCAACGAAAATCCGCTTCGTTCAGTATAGCTATAGTGTAGGTAGGTATGTACAAATGTATAATTTACCACAATTATCAACTAAGACGCATTTGCGACTGTGCCCTTTTGATAAACTATTCACTAGGTAACATAATATTACTCGTATTGAGGCAGCCGCAGCAAAGACAGCCGCCGCGCGTCGCTCCCGACTGCCAGCATATATACAGCGTGGATTTTTGAGACGGGGTGGCAAGGGTAGGTGCCATAACCGTTGTAGCTACAGGAAAACAGTCTTAGGAGGCTGTCATTAGATTTTTAAGAAATTTTAATCTGCATTAACATATTTAGAGAAAAAGGCACAGTCAGCAAGAAAATGGGCAATTTTCTCTAAAAATTTTTTTGATGCCTATCGATCCTGTTTCATAAAAGGATCAAAAAACGTGAAAAGACCAAATTACGTTTGAGTACTAGAAAAGTCAGAAAGTCAAGTACATAATCGACGCCGGAGTCGCACCGGAGCCGCATCGGCGCGCGGGGCCAGACCGCAAGATGAAAAAAAAAACATAATATCGCTATTATGTTTTTTTTTTAAAACATAATAGCGATATTCATTCGTATAAACAGACAGAATTAAAACGTGGACAATCCGAGCAAGAAAAAGACAGAGGATAGATGCATTCGAAATTTGGTTCTGGAGGCGGTTGCTCCGAATTCCATGGACAGCCAAACGCACAAAGATGTCCATCCTTTCCCAACTCGACATCAAGACCAGATTGTCTACAGTTTGCCTACAGTAGTATTTAGACCTATTTCGGCCACAAATTGCGAAGGGGAGATAGCAGCCTTGAAAAGCTGGTCTTGGTCGCAATACCGAAGGAAAGAGAGAACGAGGCCGGTCGCCAACACTATGGTCCGACCAAGTAAAAGAAGCTACGTCCTCAAGCAAATTTCAGCAGGTGGCAACTCTGGACCGGACTCGATGGAAGCAGATTGTCCGTCCGTCCAGTCCAGGGTCCAGTGACCACGATTCTCAGTAATGAGGGACCGATTGACGAAGAACAGAAACATGCGGTCTGGCCCCAGTGCGGCTCCGGCGTCATGAGGAGGAAGCTTTTTTCTCTCCCTTCAAAATTCGAACAGTGTTGAGGTGTCAATCTGCGTTGATTCACTTTAAAAACAAATGAGTTCGTTTAAGAATTTTGTTGTGTGCGGTCGCTTGAGTGAGGTTTAAAGTAAACTTTACAGATTAGCACTACTGATGTACCTCTATGAGGTGGGTCCGTAATTGAGCTATGGAGGTTAGATGGCAGTCGTTCTGTGTAAAATATTCAGCCGGTGTGGATAGAATGAAAGTTGGCCCCAATTTTGTTGGGAAGGAATTTCATTTCAGAAAGTACATACTACCAGCTTACTTGAACCTATCAGCGTAGCCACGGTAGGCTAAACGGCAGATTTTTTATTCAATACTTTAAATTTATTTTGATTTCGAGGAATACTTACAAGGTTTTTTATTACCAAATGCACGTCAGTGTAGTCTTTATTCTGGCGGCCAGATTTTAATTAAAACTTTAAAGATTCTTTAATTTCGAGGTACTATACAAGTTTTTATCTAATACACTCATAATAACGTTAAGTTCTTATCCTACTTTGAAATAAAAAATAGCACATTAATGATAGACTTTATCCTCGTGAAATTAAAAAGTTCTATTAGAACACACTTTCCCGAACAAAATAATGCGCTATAATAACTTGTTTTCTACAAAAGTACAGTTTTCAATGATTTTTGTATTATCTCTGGAGAGTACCCCTCGGGTGAAATGCCGCGCCATATTTACGATATCATTTATTATGTTTTTGATGAAATTGTATGAGTTTAGATAAAGTACCTAGTGTACGAAACTGCACATAACTAGATATTAAAACAATTGTGTTATACTATATTATACAGGGTGGCAGGGACATCGACGCGAAAACTGATACCATGGATTCAGCACATGATTCTGAACCCCCCTGCGTTGAAAAACTTCGTCGGTTATTACAAAAAAAACTGTTGTTTCATAGAAAAGTGCAATACCTACGCGGTCAAAATGTGTGGAACAGCTGATTTTTATTTAAATAACCAACGAAAAATTTCAACGCTGGGGTCTGGGGTGTTCAGAATCATGTACTGAATCCATGGTATCACTTTTCGTGACGATGTCCCTACCACCCTGTATATAAACCACTCCTGTGCCTTGGTTTACTAACTCACACTCATGTTTTAATCCCCCCTTGTTACGTAACATTTCGTAAACTATTATTTACAAGCTTATTTTCTTTATTACATACTGCATGCAGCCTATTTCCGAGTACATCTGCCATCTGCATCGACCCATTTTACGAACCCATCGATCAAGAAAACCGTTCTCCAATAACAAGCCATAGTTATTTTCATCACAATTTTAGCTAAAGTGACACATGTCACAATACCTACATTCCAAACTGACGCGAGGTAAACCGACTGTCAAACTAAACTGATATATCGGACCGCTGCGGAATAACACGGATTATATTGTCAATACTGTACGCCGATATGTTTTATTGCTATCCCGGGATTCGGAATAAGTACGTCTGATTAATGCCTCCGGGAATTTTGCCCCGGGAAAATTCTTTTTTGTGTAGGTACTACGATTGGTTGGTTGCTCGGAATTGAGTTAGTTTTCTATGTTACTGTTGATTGTGAGGTTATGTTTTATTTTTCTGTTGATTTGTTAGCTATTGAACGTTGTGTTTTTTTTTTATATTGTTCGTTTTTGTACTTGGCTGGGTAATTCAATGGTATTTTTAAACGGTGCACACATTTAATCATACAAAAAGAAGAAACAAAAAAATCAGGTTCACAGTTGATGCTATGATTTGCTTCGAATCGAATTTATTGATAACATTTCTAAACAAAAGTAATTATGTCAATGTCGTAAGGCCTAGCTTCTCATGCACGAGGTTGTGGGTTCAAATCTAGGTAAGTACCAATGTGGCTTTTCAATTCATTCGCACCTACTTTTTAAGTTTATATTAGGCATCACTGACATACTTATAAGTCTGAAATCCCCAATCCGTTGAGCAAACGTTATGATCAATGCTTTTGCCTACACTTGATATGTGAAGAGGCCTTTGTCCTGCAGTGGGACAATAATAGTCTGGTTATATTAATAGGCACTGATTTATACTGTTACTAGGTACTGATTAATATGCAATGAAGGGCGGTGCGTTTTAAGGGATGAAAACACGTTTGACGTTCGAAAAGTGCTGATTATCAGCCTAATTTGACTTTTGATTTTAATTTTTTAAAGCGGTAGTTATTTATTGTAGTTTTAGTAAATTAAAATTATAAAATGCATGTTTGTTAACAATTTCAGCAGTAAAAACTGAGCAGTAAACTAAATAAAAATGAGTCTTAATAAATATTTATTGGGTAATTAAATAAATAATTAAGCAGTAAAATGATTAAATGGGCAGATACGTGTGGGCAGTCAACAAATCGGAATTAGTCGGTAAAAAAAATAACTTGGAAGTAGTGCTACGCTCGCTTGGCTGGGGCGCTGTTGCTCACAGCTCTAACCTAACCTAATTCATTTGGTCGGTTCACCTGGCTTAGTTACTGCGACCAATTCGGCTCGCGCGTGGTTGGTCAATGTTCCAACCTAACCTGTGAACTGCCGAACTATTTACCTAACTGCCCATTCCAAAATTTTTACTGGCCATTCATTTATTACACTACATTTTACGATGAAATAACCGATAAATTTTCTTTTTATCAATCTTCATGTTTTACTGTCACACTTATTTACCAATCGCTGAAAAATTTAATTACTGCCCGATACTTTTTTCAACTGTTATAATAAATCATTTATTTGCTTGAAATATGGTTACACGAGATGTTAAATTAAATTATATCACAGGACATATTTCACCTTCATTACGGGCATGAAAAATTATAATTAATTTTCAACAATTATTTGAATACAATTACAATTATTAGAACTATTTGAATTATTACAGTATATAAGAAAATGAGAATTACAATTATTAGAATCATTTAAATTACAATTATTAAAATCATTTAAATTACAATTATTAGAATCATTTAAATTACAATTATTAGAATCATTTAAATTACAATTATTAGAATCATTTAAATTACAATCATTAGAAATATTGTGATTTCAATTACTTAAACTATTGAAATTACTATTAAAGACAACGTCACAAGAAATAAGACGAAGAACCAGTATCTTAGTGAACACCAAGTGCTTGCTTTTATTCAAAAAGACTTTGACAGTGTAGAAACTCTCCGCGATTAACCATTTTCGCAAGGCACAACAGAATCTTTTATAAGGCAGGGCAGTCATTCCTTTGGGCAAAGAGTTATATATTAGAGGTGCCATTTAGGCACAGTTCTTTCTGAACAGTTCTAGCTTAGGAACAGGCATTTTTAAGGGCAGGTGGGTAATTTTACGTTTAAATTTATTGTCGTTGGGGGTGAAAGATGACTGTGGTATTTAACAAATAACGTTCATAATAACGTCACTCAAGCGAATCGTCCACCGCCAGATAAACTAAGTTAGTTTGCATATTTGAGCCAGTTTTTCAAACATGTGTGTGTATACAAGTTTCACACATGGTTCGATTAATGTTTAAATATTAGTTGTAAGGAGTTGTAGGGATCACGTCTTGACCGACATACATCGGTATGTCGCTCAAGACTTGATCGCGGCTGACAGCAGACATCGGTCTGCTCACCCTGACGAGGGAACATGGTGATATTCTGACAATGCGGCTTTCAAAATATCGTAAATGAATTAGAGAGATTTTTTTGATATTTGGATTTCCACGTGCTAAACAGGGTAAAAATAATCGTTTTTTTTTATTTTGCTTACGTTAACAAAAACCCAAACAAGTGCGTCAGACAGACGAATAACGAAATGTGACTAAACGTTTTTTCCTTTTGAGTTACGGAGCTCTAAAAAGGATCAATTTATTGTTTTTGGGAAAATAAAGAATATCTACCAGTTAAGATAATTCCAGTTACATATTGTGCTTCGGAAAGCACGTTAAGCAGTTGGTCCCGGCTGTCATTCATGGATCTTTGACAGTCGTTCCGAGTCGTCAGAAGCCCGAAAGTCTGACACCAGTCTTACCAAGGGGTATCGTATTACCCAGTTACTGGGTTGTGGAGGTCAGATAGGCAGTCGCTCCATGTAAAATACTGGTATTCAGCTGCATCCGGTTAGACTGGAAGCCGACCCCAACATAGTTGGGTTTTAAGGCTAGGCAGACTGTTACATAATTTTATAGAAAAGATAGTAGTCCCCTATGACTGTTTATTCAAACCATTCATTAATCCTTTTAGAAAACCTCACGGGAAGGTAGTTACATAAAATTCAGAAAATACGTAACCCTAGGTCTAGCCCCGCAAATGATTGATAGAATCCATTTGTCACACTTTTACAAACAGCGATCGATCTTTTAGACATCCAATTAATTTTGTATTTAAATATATTATCATAAAATGTTATAACACTATTTTGGGTCGTAAAACTCGTAGACTGCCGTAGACAGAGACGTCGTAGCAGCGTAGCACTAACGTAGACGCTATATTTATTTATGAAACTTTGAGGATGCAAGCGGGAGTAAATTCTTAATTTTATTCTTCGGTAAAGTGGAGAAATATTTTAATCAAAATACTGCTATAATTTTTTTAATTTACAGCTTGCAGTTAGGCAATGAATGAGATAAACCTATATTACGTATAGCTAATTATCTCACTATGAAATTGTACCTTGATAATATTTTAGTAACAAAAGACGTTTGCTTTATCATGATACGGCCTCAATCTGGTTCTCTTCACGATGACGACGAAACATGCCACACCCTTTTTAGACTCTGTTGAGTGAATAACAGAGTCCAAAAAGGGTGGCATTTTTTAATCATATTCATGGGATAATTTGATTCTTCAGAAGAATAATGTTATAACAGATAAATTTGCTGTTATGCATTTACTTGAATTTCAGATAAATTTAAACGAATTTTAATAAATAAGTTTACTAAATATTAACGCGTACACTAATTGCTTACTTGCTTGTTACTTTGTCAGAATTAATCGTGCTTTTATTTAACTCGTAACAGAATACAATAATAAAATATCACTTGTATAACTCTTTTCATTCCATCTGTCTCTCCACATTCTATTCCATTTTCAAAAACAAACAATCACTAACTCAAAATAAAATAAAAAGGCCCACTTACTAAACCCATCCTGAGTTCCTGTCAAACATAAGGAGAGACGAAACAAAGAACTACTTAGGAATATTAAGATGCTCCTTCATGTAGGTATTTGTAACTATGATACACAAGGGATCCCTTGTAAATCTCTCAATCACAATCAGGCTTCTTGTTTTATTTACTGGGAAATAAACGTATATGTTATTCACCATATGTAATAGCCAGTCAGTGAAGTGTGGTGTAAGTTAGATGAGGTAGACGATTTTTTTTTTTTTCTTGGAAAGTTATGTAGAATCGACTACAGATAACACGAAACCGAAAAAGTTAGAAACGCTTCATGAAATCTAGCGCCTGCCTGAAACTCTGTGATTTGAAATAACCTAAGGTTCACTTTGGATAAAGTCACATCTAATGATACCAAAACAATATTATTCGTGACTGTTAGCTTCGTCTGCACGACTGTTAGTCATCACTTAATCATTATCTTTAACAACATCAAACAATTATTATAATCAAGCAATAAATACATTTAAGCTATCATACTGCCTGTCTCAAATAATTGAAAAAAAAAAACCTTTTATTATATTTTACTTTTATTATAATTATGTACTAGAATGGCACACACCATATTTAAACACCACTGATCTTTAAGATGCTTTTCTTTAAAATTATTGCTGTCACTGCCGTACGCATTCAATTGACAGACAGCATGATATACAGCTGAACTGAATTTATGGTAATAAGTTTATATCTCTCTTCTGTACCTTCAAACCCCACTAAAACAATTGCGAATGGTAGCAGGCCGCTTCCCACATACCTACTAATACATAATGCAGGAGATAGTCTACCGCCTAATGTATTAGAAGCATTGCTAAATATTTATATGTGATCTCCAATCTACTAATGAATGTTAGTGCAGCAGAATAATTGTGATATCAAACTTGTGTTCATGATGTATTCAGTGCAATTTGTTGGAATTATTTCGTGGGAGGTGTGCTGTAGATATACATATATGAGAATGTAGTGTGTGGTGTTGATTCTTTGTTTGAATGCTTTTCATATTTGAAGTAACTTGTTAATTAGTAGGTACCACTGATAATAAAAATAGGGACATTGTTTTCTTAAATTCATAAAGCTTGAGTACTTATCTATCGTAAAACGTTGACCCTTCGCTGGTAAAATCAGGGAAATGAATTGTTTAGCAATTTGACTACCCACTTAAATTATCCGTATATTCAAATTATAAGTGTCATTCTCTGACAGTTGAATGAAATGGTTATAGGTAATAACACAGAAAATTTACGTGGGGTGCATTTTGCTGAATAATTAATTGCCCTCACTGTACATAGTTACACAATGCAAAACCAAAAGAATTGATTTATAAATAAATAAAGTTTCGTTCACCAGAATTAAAATAATTACCGATGTTGTTTTTTGTTTCAAATTAAATTGGGTTATTTGAGTCGAAGTCTTATGTTTATTTTGTTGCTAGTACCTACAATTTAATAAGTGGCCAAATTGTAAAATAATTTGTTTTCGAATGCAATAAAATTATGAGATGTGTAATTTTTGTTTACTGATTAATTGCATTCGTGAAAAAGTCTGATAGGTTTCATATGACTAAAACAATTTGATTTCATTCATTTTAAGAAGCATGAGCAAAGGCCTTCATTTGAAAAAATCTTAAGTAACACATATTATTCTTAAAAGTAAACCTACCTCTTGATTTATTTGATCGTCAACAAAGATTTAAATCGTTAGATTTGGCCTCAACAGCGTCCATCCTGAGAAGAGCAAGCTCACACATCCCGTATAATTATGGTATTTTCATGGCAGTTTCAGTGAAGTCAAGTCACTGCCACTGCGACGATTTGACGATGTGTGAGTCAGTGGTGTCAAAAAGATACAGAAACGCGACTATCTTTTAACGCGGTAGGGTTGATCTTACGATTTCAATCTTTGATTGTCAAGCGATTATTCCATTAAGTAGGTACCCCACATATCGATGCAAATATTGTACAGACCTTAAAAGTTTGTGTGTCAAAGATAAAAGTCAGAGACATTTATTCTTGTGTCTTTGGTTTTGAATTTTCGTTTTTTGCCACCGACTTCCGAAATTAAAGTTATTTTTCACTTTGTAGTATTTTTTTTCGGAAGTCGGTTGTTTTTTTTTGTAAAAAGTTTTTATTTTTCACTTTTTAGTTGTGGTACCTACCCCACGCAAATTCGAATACCACTACCTGCTATGTAAATAACAGTCACAGGAAGTTATCATCATATCATCCACGCAGACTAAGTGGAAAAAATACGTATTATTGAAGCTTACTCAAAAACTATCCAAGCAAAGTTAATAAAATTAATATGGGACTAATCCGGGAGCATAACCTTTCATTCAAAAAAAGATTTTTCAAAGTCGGTCCACAACTGAGGGAGAAATCGGCGGACATAAATAAAAAACAAAAAAAAAAAAAACATACATACGCGTCGAACATATAACCTCCTCCTTTTTGGAAGTCGGTTATAAAAGTCAGAGACATTTATTCGTAGGATAGATAAGATATTATTGGTAACGGAAGACGAGGTGACATCTTAAAGAAGTCAGGCGATCAGCTATCAACCGATAGAAGGTTATAAAAGCAGGCGCGACGTGCTGCACAGCCCTTTTTTTGCTTGGACGGTGTTCGGAACGGATGTACTACTTGACCATTAACGTGTGCTTGGTTATTTTTGGTTTATATTTATGTTCATGTACTGATTATTCCTTTTGGTTTGTGTGATTTCTATTTGATCCAAATTTACAGTGTTTTTTTTATATTTTTATAAGTTTTTGTAAACTGTGATTTAAAGGAATTAAATATTGTTAATTTATTTGATTTATTTTACTTCCGTTTCCTAAAAATATTTATAAACAGGTTATTTTTTTTTTTTTCGGTGTTAATAAGAACTGACGTTCTTAGTATTTGATTACAATCTAGCCTAATAGACTAATAAGTAATTTGATAGGATATATAGATCGGATATGGTACAAAATTGGTAAGTAGAGTTATGTTCAGGATACATCCGCCGCTAAAAGCGGCATACGAATATTTACAATATCACCCATAGGTATTAAACATAACTTAAACTACGAATATAAATTATTCTCTACGAGTATGTACCATCGAAGAAGTTCATATCTATACACCGTAAGGACTAATTCTGCTTGCAGCGCTCGGCCGACACAGAACCGGACCGGTAACACATGTGGTCATCGCGTTCACGGGATTTTGTTTTCAAACTGCTTAGATATGAAGTTCTTCGATAGTACATACATCTTCTTGCGCGTGCCTGTACCCGTCTTAACATGTACACCGCGGTCACAATAGGACGAGACACAAAACTCAGCGCTAAGAATGTCAAGTTACCAAGTTTTGGTAGGTAATAACAAACTTGGTGTAAACAGCTCGTGATATGACATTGTCTTGGTGAACAAAAGATAAGTTCTGGTAAAGTTCAAAGTGAGCCAGACGATTTTCCTTATGATTTTATGTTAATACTGCAACTTGTTGGAAGGTGTGAGTTTGAGGGAAAAGCAGCTCTAATATTTTATTCAAAATTTCCTGTGTTTGCAAATACATCAGAGTAAAACAGCATTTCAGGTATAAACAACTGATTGCGTCTCGTTGGTCGCAACCGCCACTGCGCTTGCGCCTGCGGAAATGTGTTGTTAGGTTTTTCCATCAGGAATTTCTCAGTAACAGCCCGAATTCTAGATTTGTGCCTGATTGATGGCAATTGGCTCATCATCTATTGCATGGTGGTTAAAAATAACTGGCGCAATGTATGTGTACTCGTAATATAGGTACACCTCTGCCCGACTGTTCGGGAATTACAAGCGATTGTTATGTTGAATTACTGCAACTACAGAACCTGGCCGTCGACACGTCGAGCTTAAGAAAAAGACAATTACACAGTTATGTGTGAGACAGAAGACAATATACACAGCCAAACTTTTATTCGATTCTATCTCAACTTCCTCTCCTATAAATTATATTTTTTTTAAATAAAAACAAATCTATATACAGGGTGTCCAGTAAATAGCACGACATACTGCAGGGGGTGATAGCTAGGGTCACTACCTATCAATTCAACACAATATATGTTCAGAAAAATCTTACGGATTTACAGTTTTACAATTTTCCGAAATACCGAAAAATCTCTACCTTGAAACAGATTTTTAAGCATCTCGTAATGAAAAAATCCTTTTCTAGTACTTTTTTTTACATCAAATTATTCGTGAATAGTTACTTTACTCATTACTCAAAAAAGTTATAGGTAGCTTAGAACCAGGAGTCTAACATAGGTAGGGTAGGTAGGGTAGGGTAGGTAAGGTAGGTAGGGTAGGTAGGGTAGGTAGGGTAGGTAGGGTAGGTAGGTAGGTAGGGTAGGTAGGGTAGGTAAGGTAGGTAAGGTAGGAATGGTAGGGTAGGTAGGGTAGGTAGGGTAGGTAAGGTAGGTAGGGTAGGTAGGGTAGGTAGGTAGGTAGGGTAGGTAGGGTAGGTAAGGTAGGTAAGGTAGGAATGGTAGGGTAGGTAGGGTAGGTAGGGTAGGTAAGGTAGGTAGGGTAGGTAGGGTAGGTAGGGTAGGTAGGGTAGGTAGGTGGGGTAGGTAGGGTAGGTAGGGTAGGTAGGGTAGGTAGGGTAGGTAGGGTTTTTTTAATATTTGATTGATTGCGGAACAAAGTTCGCCGGGTCAGCTAGTATCTTATAAGATAATAGGTACTCAAGTTATAATCAGACTATCGAACAGACAGGCAAACAGAAAGACACTTCGTTTTATAATAAGAAAAACGAAAATTTTCTAAAACTTAAAAACTCACAATGATGTTTACTAACATATTAGCTCACTCGCTCATAATACTAATATAACAAAGTGAACTTAGTTTTCTAACACAACATTATGTATGCCACCACTCAGTAACTTACGTCTTACTTAATATTCACGACATACGAAGAGATAATTTCGGTATGAACAAGAAAATAAGTAATAATGAAGCTCTTTGTGAAGAAGTTCGTCCGAAGAAGTACTAATACCAGACTTATGTCTGCTGGGAAAAGGACAACGGCTTGACGTGCTATTCGAAACACCGAGGGGTCTCGGTATGAAATACATCGGCACCCATCCACGGACTGACATCGCCTAGCGTAGCTTACCGTTGATCGATCGACCCGTGCGACTGTTACTGAGCCACGAGAACTGTAAGTTTATAATATAGTGATACACACGTTTGCCTAAACCTTCGAAGAATGCAGGTATTGAGTACAACGATACAAGCTAAGACCTCTGCCTACTGACCCATCTTAACGATCCATATAAATGCACCATACAGCCACAAACGTTAAACCAATATACCTACCTATACCTATATATAACTACCTAGCTACATTGCCAGGTGCACAGCTGCAGTGAACAGATTTGGCCGCCTAATCCGATTGTATTTGCCTAATTCCCTTTCCATCTGCAGGTATATACATATCTATGTATGCTGGTAGGTATTATAATATTAAATTGACGGGTAAAGCTGGTGTTTATTGATGAAAAAAGTATTTCTGTCAACAGATTTTACGTTTTGTGCAGCATTTAGGATTGTTTGCCATGCTTGCTAAATGCGTGTTAGCGATTTCGGGCCATAATAAAGTCTGGGTCCACTAATCAATGATACTCAAACTACTTAAGCATGGTTTATCATCATTAAAAAGAAAATGAAGCTAAATAATGGATACTTTATCAGGTTTTATAGCTGTTGTCGCCTGATACCAGTTGCAAAGCCCAGTTCTAGCCCACTACGACAGTATCACATAATCAAGCTTCTTACCATTATTATTTTTTAAACTGTATAGAAAATCAATAAAACAGTTAAAAAAAAAAGAAAGAAAAATAAGTTTATTTGCCACAGAAACACGTGCATAAAAAAAATTAAAAAACCTCGAGTAGATAACAAAACACTATCAATACAATAACGAGCACAAAACAGAAATAGTCGGCAGCTGCTGGCACGTCATGACTGTGACAAGAAGGCTTCCACTCAGCATGATGCTGTGCTATGGAGACCCACAGCTCATCCCTAATGGTCCAGTTATGTTTCTGCGACCATTTTTTTTCCGAATTGACACAAATAACATCCACTAAAAACAGCTCTCCAATAAAATGAAAACCAACAAAAACAATAAGTTAGTACTGCAAAAACCGAAACACGTAAGAAAGATTTTGCGGCGGTCGCGCTCCCAACGATAAATTCAAGGCTTTAGTGCCCTGCAAGCCAGATTTAGAATAATCCCTCAGTTCCACTTAATGGCCTTGCATCGTACAAATGCTATGCTAAATGCATAGTTTTCGGTGCATTTTGAATTGATTATTCTATTCCAAATACTCCCGAGTATTTGGGGTGGAATAATAAAGGCTGGTTTTAAAATAGGATAATATATTATAATATAGAGCCCCAGCGCTGGTTTACAGCTACAGCCGGCGTTGACGTGATGACGTCAACCGGTGCAGCTTATACTGAAATCATAATAAAATAAATAAAACATTTAGAAGAAAAAAAAATGGAAAAAATTATGATGATGGATGAAATGGTTCTCTTTGCGGATGCCAGTACAGCTGCAATTGAGTGTACAAATCATAATAATTACGAGCAGGACATAAATACTTGTTTGCATGACATAATTAACTGGTTAAGTAACAATAATTTAGTAATAAACCTAAGTAAGACAAAAATAATGCAATTTCATCAACGCACTGAAAACCCAAATGTTAGTATTGCTTACCAAGGCTGTAATATTAAGGAAGAGAGTCAGGTAAAGTTTTTAGGTATAGTCATTGACAGCAAACTCACTTGGAAACCTCATGTTGAAGTTGTGTGCAAAAATTTAGCAAATCCGCGTATGCTCTCCATCAACTTTCTAAGAAAGTCAACCGTCAGGCTCTTTTATCAGCGTACCATGGACTGGTTGCCTCGGTCTTGCGCTATGGCATTATTTTCTGGGGACAGTCTACCGATAAGGAACGGGTATTTAGAATGCAAAAGCGATGTATAAGATCAATGTGCGGTCTTAAAACAACGGATAGCTGTCATTCCTATTTTCAGTCTTTAAAAATTTTAACGTTTCCTTCTTTAAACATTTTAGAAACAGCTCTATTTGTAAAAAACAATCCACAATTATTTGAAAAACTGTCAGCAGTTCGAAAAAATTCGATACGGACTCAATATGTAAACAAACTATGCCAAGTGAAATGTAAACCCGCACTTACGCAGAAAAGCTTTTTTGGTAGTGCCCCACGTATTTATAATAAAGTTCCCAATGAGATAAAACATATGACTGTAATAAAATTTAAAAGGGCATTAATCCAAATATTAATTGAGAAAAGCTATTACACAATTGACGACTTCCTCACTGATTGTTACCTAATATTATGATTGACATACATGTTCCTATTCTGACACTTTTTATTCTGATTGATACTTTGACATACTTATTATTTTTTATTTTTTTTGACATTACTGATTGGTGATTGGGAAAGCCGACCCCACGTAATGGAAAATGGCGAGGCCAAAGAAGAAGAATATATACGTTTTATTTGTAAACAATTTACAAAATTTACAAATGTTTGTCTCTGCATCACACAAAGGTTGGCTGGTAGAAAATGCCTATGGCATAAAATTTTGAGTGCTTAAGGTATTAAATAAATAAATAAATTATCTTTTATAATTTTTACAGGCTGATTTTTTCCAGAATGGCTCCAAAGTCATTAATTAAATTAAATTTCCAGCAGCCTTATAGTCTCAGACATAGCTCCCACGTTAATAAATTGCCACCGTCACGTTTCCCATCCTATTAACTCCGTATATTATGTTAATATAATTCGTCAGCACACAAGCCGTCATGTTATTTAATGCTCCATGGGATCGGAGCTGCGTCAGCGATGCACTGACGAACCTTAATTTATATAATGTTGTATAGTTTTGGTTTATCATAATATATCTACTTACATTACACGGCAATGAATTGTTTATTAAATGGACTAGCAACTTATTTTATCCGTATATTCAAATAAACTCTTATTCTTTGACATTTGTATGAAATAGCTAGCTTGGTAGGCACGGCAAACTGGCGTAGTGTGTCAATTTGTATGAAATAGCTAGCTTGGTAGGCACGGCAAACTGGCGTAGTGTGTCAATTTGTATGAAATAGCTAGCTTGGTAGGCACGGCAAACTGGCGTAGTGTGTCAATTTGTATGAAATAGCTAGCTTGGTAGGCACGGCAAACTGGCGTAGTGTGTCAATTTGTATGAAATAGCTAGCTTGGTAGGCACGGCAAACTGGCGTAGTGTGTCAATTTGTATGAAATAGCTAGCTTGGTAGGCACGGCAAACTGGCGTAGTGTGTCAATTTGTATGAAATAGCTAGCTTGGTAGGCACGGCAAACTGGCGTAGTGTGTCAATTTGTATGAAATAGCTAGCTTGGTAGGCACGGCAAACTGGCGTAGTGTAAACAATTAAATCCCTGTCTGTATTACGTGGCTTGTAACATCCAAACGGTGCCGTGGTATTTAGACGTTTCAAGTAATTTGTCGCACCGTGTTATTTAAGCTTATAACAAAACACATTGTACATAGATTCCCTGTGAGCGTATACTTTGCGGTGATTATCAACAAGTCACAGGGGCCGACACTAAAGACTGAAGGCTGCGGGTGTCGACCTCAGGACAAGCTGCTTCTCACACGGACAACTGTACGTCGCTGGCTCCCGAGTTACCAGTCCTGACTCTCTGTATATTTGGGCTGCTGAGAAAAAAACTACAAACGTAGTATTCAGGGAAGTTTTATAAAAATGTGGCTGTTAGTGTAGTATATCGTGTCTTACGACTTCCACGGGAACGAAGTCGCGGGCAGAAGCTAGTTGTACATAGAAATCCCCAAAACATTTACAAAGAAATACAATCACTCAATACTATATATTTCAATGGAATAGCTGCCGAGTCAGCGAGATACCAGCATCAATCTCATAGTAAATGTAGCGGAACTCGACACGGGTACCTGTCTTAGTGCCTGGGAAGCCATTACACCGAGCACAATATTGTAATAGCGACTACAATACATGGTATTGGTTGTTTCGAAAACAGTTTTAAGCGAAAGCAAACAGATTATGGACCGATGAACACAAATGCGTTGCGACATCGCATCGCTAATGTAGACGACGTCACCCAAATAGTTTCTTAAGGAAATGCCTGAAATTTTAAGCACAGAAAATGGTTCATGCACGTTGCTGTCGCAGAATTTTGCGATGCGTTGTCGTAGTCCTATAGGGTGTGAAAGAAACAGTTTTCAATAAAGGCATTTGGCCGAATGGAAAGCAGTGGTGGTGGTTACGGTCATGAATAAATGTAGAGAAAAAACAAGAAAACTAAATGATCAGAATAAATGTAGAAGGTCGTCTTGTAGCCCAGTTTTGGAGAAGCTTATCTCCAGCAGTCACAAACATGAGTTAACTGGTTGGAGACAGGTGCTTGTAGGTCCATTAGAATACAAAATTACTTTGATTTTAGATGTGTAACATTTTTGCTTTCGCTTTCCGGCAATTAAAATCTAAATAATCTGATCTGTGGGAGTGATTTCGAGCCCTTTTAATGTTGCTTATTACAAAGGTGAGATGTCAGATGTTACACATCATATGTGAGTAGTGTTAGGCTCGCTCGTTTTTTCTTTAAATGAATTATCTCTAAAATAACAACATTTTGTAAGACATAAGCTAAATATAATTTTTACTTCGGAAAGCACGCTAAACCGTTGGGCCCGACTGCCATTCATAGATCTATGACAGTCGTTACAGGTAGTCAGAAACCCAAAAGTGGATTTTGGGTTACAACCAGACTTACCAATGGGTATCGTGTTAGTCATCAACTGGGTGATGGAGGTAAGATAGGTAGTCACTCCATGTAAGATACTGGTATTTAACTGCACCCAGTTAGACAGAAAGCCGACACCAACATGGTTCGGAAAAAACTAGGCATAAGATAACTATGACATTGAACACAACTATTTCAATGTCTATGCGGTACTTCACAGTCATTTCTAGCTAGCTAGTTTCAAACAATTTCCAGGAACACACCTTGTATAACGCTTGCAAATATTGCATACCATACCACCAACGTCAACAGCTGAACAAGGACGTTCCACAGACCATTAAAATGAACAATTTGGAACCAGGTGGCAAATTGCCAATTTGGATGGTAAGGATTTAAGGTCACTCAACACCTGAATTGAATACTCATTCAAATCGTCACCCAAAAAGCACCGAGCTATGAAAACATTGAACGCACACGACCCTTTACTCTCTCACAAGAAAACACACCCAAATACATAAATTTCACTTTTGGAACTAAACGTCATCAATGTTCCATGTCTCATTCGAGGTACAGTGCGTCATGTCTCATTTCGTTTGCCTTGCGAGAAATATGCAATATCACTCCTCTGTGGAAACCATTAGATTGGGCGCACACACGATAGGTTTGGCGACTGCATGAATGGCGCTGACGATCGCTAGACCAAGAATTTACGATAGTTGGTAGTGCAAAATCGACGGATGTATTTGGTGACTCATTTCACGTCTCTAGAAACGTATAAAACGCCAATTAAATTTTATGAGTCATTTATTTTCTGGCTTAGGACACTATTAAACCTGGTATTTTTTTTTTTGGTTGAGACTTGTAAATATTTTTTTTTTCCGATACAATATAATAATAGAGTGTGTACATAACTACACAATACTTAGCATTTTTTTTCCAACTACAGTAAAGCTAGAAGGTAGTCTTTATAACATTACAGACTCTGTTTGTACTTCAGATAGTTTATAAACCCCAAACTGCTGAAAAGATTTCAACAAAAGAGGTATTGTTGAGCCATTACCGTCAACGGAATTACAATTTCAAGTGATTTATTAATCGCACATTAAAATGTTTTGTGTGCGCCGACCCATACTACGCCAGCACGCCAGTACTACAATACGCCACTACGACAGCCCGCTGTCTAATTTCGTTTGCGTAGTAATTGTGTCCACGCATAAATTTAGAATACAGTGACGTTTACTGAACAAATTGGTGGTACTTATTTATGCTGAATTTTCCTTGTCATATTGCCTGTGGTTTTACTGTTTAGTTTAGGGTAATGGACTCAAAACTTTTTGGTAATTTTAAACGCCATATTTTACCCGACTACGCCAGAACGTTAAGTTTTTCAAAATGATAAACAGAATTGTTATTCATGAACACTTCTTAACGCAAATCGAGGATCTTAATAAAAAGTTAACAGTCTAAATATTCTTAAAATGATCAATTAGAAAGAATTATGAGTTTTTATGAACATTAAGCTGCTTTAAATTTACTCTCAAAGCTGTTACAGGAAAATAAGGCATCCAGCCTGAAGCGTAATAAAATAATTAATTATTTATTTAATCACTCCTAAGCCGGGAAATAATTTTATTTCGTACCATTTCAAGTAGCTACTCAAATAAATTGGACAAAAAGTAATTAAAATTAATCTAAATTAATTGTAATCCCATAATTACCATTGTTTGTTTATATTATTATTCTGTTTCCGACAATAACATACGGCTTATCCTAACTAATTGAGATTAGCGTTCTCTGATTGGCCGTTTGCCGGTAGTGAGCGCCGAAATCCGGTCCAGAGAGGTTTAATCCAGATATATGCAGTTCTGCATAAATTCGAGAATTAGCCGTGTTTGTACTTTTGTTTAGGAATGTATCGATTGTCACGCTACGCTTAATGTTTCGCGATGTTT
The DNA here is from genome assembly GCA_916701695.1 of Agrochola macilenta. NCBI lineage: Eukaryota > Metazoa > Arthropoda > Insecta > Lepidoptera > Noctuidae > Agrochola > Agrochola macilenta. The sequence continues at coordinate 3,964,229 of OU753576.1, forward strand.
TTTAACGCTCGAGTACATTTTATAAATACCCTGTTTCACGTGTTTTCTTTGTGTTTTTTAAAGCAGTTTTCCGATAGGTTTCAGATTTAATCTCATATTTTTTGCAAAAACTCTCTTAATTGTAACTAAATAAAAAAGGTGAGTTAGTTTTTATTCTTTGGTCTTTATTCATAAGTTAATTGGCTCATTTTTTTGTGGATTTCTTACAATAAAATTAAAGTCTTCATCGTTCTTCTCTGCAGAATAAGTTTCTCCTCTTTATAATTTGAGTATTTATGACGTCAATGAATTACAAATGTCGGGTCATATTATTATTATTTTCACGTCGTTCTTACTTCCTACAATGGTAAATCATTTCGTTTTAACTGCTTTCAACGCAAACTTTTAATTTTCTTTCCCAATAAACAAAACACTAAACCATCTGAATTTGTTTTACGTTCCATAAAACCACAAACAATTGAAAATCAACTCCTTTCAAGGCGCCATAAAGGTCGTTATTCGTACGTTGATTCGGTAACGCCCGCCAAAATCCGGCTCGCGTTGGATCTAACCAGATTTATGCAGTTCAAACTGGCTTCAGACTTGAGACGGAGGAAATGCAAATGCGGATTTAAAGGTAGATCAAGGACGGAATTGTTGAAGTTTTATGTTGATCTCCTTAATGCTCATCTTTTTCAGTCTTTTGGTTAGGTTTGCTTTTATCTTAAAAAGTATAGTTGCTTTTATAGCCCTGAGTTTTACAAAGTCGCTTAATAACATAAGTACATAGTTTCAGGTTCAAAACATGACACATTCCAATGTGACTTTTCAAAATGAACGGACGGGTTGTTCATGATCCCACTGAAGAAAAAGATTTTCTACTTTTACAATGCGCCGCCCCCGCAGAATAAACGCGTAAGTGCTGTTGCGGCGGTTTTGATGTTAATCCATATTCGTAATGTATAGGTCAAAATACATCACCTCAATTTTTTCCAGATTTTAATATCAAGTATTTACGAAGTTACGAAAAGTTATTACTTTATTCTTTATTTAAAACCAAAATAAAAAATCTGCAATATATACATGCGTACCATATTTAAAGCTTTACATTGTGTAAAGTATATTACCATACTTATCAGGTGCAACTGAGACATCACTTTAGCGGTGTTATCCATTGCGCGTTTGTTCTGGTGCAGATTTTAATACTATAATTCCGCAATATGGAATTGCAGAAAACTTCAAGAACTTAATAGTACGATAATATCCTTTACATTTCGTTAAACGTGGTTGCTAACCAAATAATCGTATTTTAGACTACGCAATAGTGATATCATTCTTACTTTTTATTGTGGTACAAACTCTTTGGCCGTTCGCAAATGACCTTAAGCATCATACACTCGCGGCTAGAAGGCGGGTCTGCTATGCTTTGGAGTTTGTGGTCAACAACAACAGCTGTTGAGTGCATTTCGTAGTTACCGAATTATGTATTGTGATATAATTTTTAACAAGTGCAATGGCTAAACAACGAAGACTATGTTATCGCAAAATAAAACTACGAGCACAAAGGATGTTGATAATATCATGTGGACGAGAGGAGCAAGGTAAGATAAATGATTTACCTAATTACTTATTTACATATCCGTATTTTCATATTCAGTAGGTAGGTACCTACTTCATACCTAACTTAGACCCTTTCTATTTATTTTCACTCTTGCGCAATACCTATTTTTTATAAAACACGACACACAAGTGAAGTAGGCACGTCCATCACGGGAATCGGATCTCAGATATTAGATCTTCTATTTTATGTCTCTCAAAATCAGTCCCTGTAACGTATAAATTATAAGAATAGGACTCTAGGTATTTAAAAGATTGGAAACAAACCAGATCACGTCACTCTGTATATCACCTAATTAAAGCCGTTCTTACCAATTTCCACATGTCAGTACTCCCGTTTTACTGGGTAAATTTGATTATATTCTCTTAAATACCTAACAATATACACATTGACAAAAGCGAATCATACGAACTTCATGCAGTTGACCCGCGCGACGACGCGGACGGCGCCGCGCGGTGTGTTCGCTTACCTACTTCGGTGGGGTCTGCCTGTGCTGTGCGATCTACGACTTTTTGAGCTGTGCCGCAAAATATCAGACAAATATTTACTTTTCAGAAGACAATAATTTGCCTGAATTTAGAATCAACGAAAGGGTTTGCTAAATATTCCAACATAATGGCGGGAACACAACGCTGGGTATCTTGTACGTTGTTGAAGGCTCCGTACCTAAAGGGTACTCGGACTTAGCCTAGTTGTATTTTAATAGTGGATAGTGAAATATGTTTTTTAATAAATTTGTTTTGTTTCAGTTTTACCTGCATCACCGAAAATTCCTCAATCTAGCGTTGGTGTCTTCCATTATAAACGAAAATACCCAGTGTATGACTTCACAATCCATAATAGTCTAACAAAAAAAGGTTACTGTTACGTATGGCATTTGCAAATAGCCAAACGAGGTGCCAATAAAATCGGTAGTTGCCTTCTAAATTTTATTCAGCAGGAACATAACAGAGGCGTCAATTTATTTTCTTTTTATTCCAATAGCTGGCCTGGCCAAAATAAAAATAGATTCATTTTTGCCCTCTATCTTTACCTTTAAAAAAAATACATGTAAATACTACTCATCGATCTTTCAGTCCGAAGAAGACTCGATGCATTCATGTATAGAGCGAGCCATAAACCTGATCTAATGTACGGCATCATAATGAGCGCTAAGACAGAAGGGCAAAAGATGATTTCAAAGAGATGCAACAGGCGGAATTCTTTGATATCAAACTGTTAGTGGACGGCAATAATTGGGATCGTGGCAATAGTAACGAGAAAGTTAAATGGTCCCTAGTAAAAGACGTTAGTATATCAAGCACAACGCCAGACCAGCTCATGTTCAAATACGATTTTACTGAAAACTATCGCACGCGGTCAACCCCGAGAGAGCTACTAGACCCTCAAGTGGCAGCGCAAGATTACCCCGAGGAAGAATAGCTACAACTAATACCGGCAGCAGTCAGCTGGTTTGGGCTCCTTCCTGTGCCTAAGGCCCTCTAGGTGTCGTGCTGAGGCTATTCCTCGACACTATCAAGGATTTTATAAATCTTTAAATTGTGATATTAATACCGAAGAGGCTGATGCTGATGAAGAAGAGAGTTGAAACTATCTAGTCATTAGCGCAAAACATTCAATTGCGAGCGTTAAAGACTTTTATTATACATAGTAGACTATATTTTAATCATCTTTATTGATTTAGTTTAAGTTAATTAAGAAAATTGATTTTTACAAAAAGTGTAATCGTTTAAGAATTAAACCAAAAAGTTATTTTCAGATTATCGTAAAATATTGATCTCATATAATACAATTGATGCACCAAGAAAGAACCAAAGTATCATGTTATTATGTTTTTAAGTATAATTAATATCACCTTAATTGGTAAAGTGGTTTGTTTTGTCATAATTAAGCTGTACATGCACAATAACTAGTTGAACTGAATAGTATGGTAGTCTGATAAAGAAAACCAATAATTAGACTAAAAAATTATTGTAAAAGTTTATTTTTTTATAATTATAGAGTTTTTTGAACACTGATTAATTAAGTGTTACAAATGTTTATGTTAGACTATCTAAAATTATTAAAGAAAAGATTTCTGTTTTTACGGATTTTCATTGCTTTATTTATTTATAGTTATGTTCCTACCAATATACTGTAACATAATGTTATAATTCCGATCTTGATGATATAATATCCAGAACAAAAACTTAATCAGTTATTACATTATCAGAAACTTTTCGACTGCACCAGAATAAACGCGTAATAACCCATTAACGTAATCACTGTACTGCAAAAATCACAAAGAAAATTCGAGTTATATCACATTGCAAAATAAAAAAGAACAATAGTTGACAAGAAAAAAAACTCAAAGTAACATTAACGATTTAAAAAAACTAAAATATTTCTGTAAAACGTTTTTTTATCAATAACTCAAAAACGGTACCTGTTTAACACTCAACATTAATTAGACTATCTACAAAAAAATATATCTTTTTAACGACATAAAAATCAAACGTCTATTATGTGTAGTCATAAAGTTATGGATCATTTTAGGTTTTTTATTTTTCCTGTAAAATTGGCTTTTTGCACTTGCGCGTTTATTCTGCGGGGGCGGCGAATGTTTGTAAATATGTGAGCACCATGTATCTATAAAATAATTAATTTATCTGTCATTGCTTTTATTCTTTTTACTTACTGTGATGTAGTAATTTTATTTTAGGTGCTGGTCTTCAGATATAATTATTATAATTAATACAAAATATTGTAAAACATTATTAAAAGACTAACGGTAGAGTTTCTTGACCATTCTTCTCCATACGAATACTACTTTCAAACATCTTTCTGTTTCTATCAATCGTTTTGAGATGACAGCGATATAATGATGTTTTAAATACGTTTATCGTTAAACGCATTTAGCGAGTTGTGGTGTAATCGGGCCTAAGACTTAAAAACTTGAATAAATCAAATAAACAGGATCTTCACTGTCTAAAAGCTGGTCGGTACCTAGTACTACGTATTTGATTTCTATGTAACATGTACCTACGAGAGAATGCTGACAATAGTCTCCAACACGCGTCGTGAGCGAGCGTGTTTATCAATCATTACTCTTTCTCCGTATGAAAAGAGGTTTTAATCCTACAACTATGGGCAATTACTGGCTAGTAATAGAACATGGGCTTCTATTCTTTTTATTTTCAAATATTTATTATTCTATTTTGTTCATTTGGCTTTCAATACTCAAGAGTATAAAAATTGTGGCTTTTTATGTACCTACTTATGACCCACTTAACAAAGGTACCGACGTAACGATAAAAACTTTATTACAGAATATGATATTACTCTTCTTTATAGTTTCGACTTAGACCAAATTCTGTACTAACAATACAAAGAACTTATTTGTTTCTATCCTAGATTGCTAAAGTTTTGTAGTTTAGGAGAGAATGTAATTTTTATGGACTGAATTCGTACTGCTGGCAAAATTGGTTTTCATTGTACATAAAAAAGAATACGGTGTGTCTTTTTTCGTGCTCAAAACAATACGGCGAATTTTTTTTGGTGAAACATGTGATGTGCAGCATTGTGGGTTATGTTGTTGTTGAGCTTAAGTAATATTGTTCTGAAATAAATAATTCAGTAGCTCGTAACACTTCGATTTACTCTTAGTATAATGTTATTTTGTAAAATTTTATAGTTATGGAAATATCTTCTTTATGTGGCGATACTTATTAATAAAATTGTACGTCCAGCTCCAAAAACACTCAATATCAGTCAGACCGAAAACAATATTAAATTTCTGGAATCATAACGAATTATTTATAAAAGTAGCTCATGCAAGCAAGCATGCATGCATGCAAGTGCTAGCTAGTCAGCAAGGGGGTAGTGAGACTAACTGCCCAAGTTACGATAGACCAACATTTAAATATCGTAATACCATTATTGTAAACAATATTGTGTCGTCCCATGAAATTTTTCCACAAGAGAAAAACATTTAAACTTTCCACAAGAGAAAAACATTTAAACTTTCCACAAGAGAAAAACATTTAAACTTTCCACAAGAGAAAAACATTTAAACTTTCCACAAGAGAAAAACATTTAAACTTTCCACAAGAGAAAAACATTTAAACTTTCCACAAGAGAAAAACATTTAAACTTTCCACAAGAGAAAAACATTTAAACTTTCCACAAGAGAAAAACATTTAAACTTTCGCTTCCACAAAATTCATTGGATATTTTGTTCCAGCTATCAAACTTCTAGTAAAGTTCTTCTAGAAAACAATGCTTCACAGTAATTCAAGGATATTTCCACAATCCTCTTATATACTTCACGTGAAAGAGATCTTCAAAACTTTTGACAAAGAGGTTTTTTTATGAATACTTCAAAGTTGTTTCTTTTGCCTTTCTACGGAATAACTTACTCGTGACTCAGACAGTGTTAGGTCCAAAATATGTTTTTCCTTTTTATGAGATAAATTCAAGAAATTCTCCATGTTTGGCTCAGATTTCAGGATTCATTTCAAACTTGATTAGTTTTTAGAAATGTAAAAATCAATATCATGAAGAATACAGTTCTTTTGGTTCTTGCTTATGTGTTTTTTTTAGCCTAAACCACTGCCTGGACGCCGAGATCTATAAACGTTACTTAGCATTTACTTTGGCTAAGCGTTAATCTGGTTACTGTCGCCCTACAATCAAACTATAAGCGCAGGATAGAGTCGGGAAATATGTAAGTCAAAGCACATGCTAACTAACGTTTATGGATCTCGGCTTGAGAGTAGGCTTCCCAAAGAAACAATCTTGAATAATATTGATAAAAATACCTCTTATTACAGACATTATGGACGGAATACATCTTGTGTTAGAGCAAAGGTTAATAAAGCTACGAAATATATATTTTTTGTTTATAAAGACTTACTGTTATGCTCGAATCTTCGGGTTTTTAATCTGAAACAGAGAATACTTTGTTAGAAAAATAAAGACCTAAAAGTACTGATTTTCTCGAGAAATTTTTCAGGAAACTCATTAAGTACGAAATGTTTTTTTTCATAACATCGCACATCCCACTTGTATTTTTTTTTGTATATTTAAAATAGTAAGACTCAAAGTGTTATTGAGTTTCTCATAAGGTAATTCTCAGTAGCAGCCCGGAGTCTGAATTTGTGTCCGGTTAGTGGTAGCAGGCTCGCACCCTGTTTGATGGGACATAAACGAAAAAATTCAAAATATTTTATTTCACATAAACCGGTGCACGGTTCCAATTGGCCGTTTCCTATGGAGAAGAGCCGGCAAGAAACTCCACGGTTACTCTTTTCAAATAATTGCTTTTTACAATATTTTCAAATAACAGTAGTATTAGGTATGGGAGGACAGTGTAGGTCTTTCAACAAGTTACAGGTACTTAACAAAACTGGCGTAATGTGGGTGTACCACATATAATGTATGCAAAGTACCTCTACCCATTTGGGGAACACAGGCGTGGTTCTGTAATAATAGAAGTAAATACTCAGTCTTTCTAAAACTGTGTAAGTTCCTGTCAATAAGTCCAAAGTCTTAACAAACAGTAAGGAATCACAATATTTGATCTAGAACCTAGGTGAATCCTATTACCAAGCAAAGTCGAGTTTGCAACTTTTTCCAATCGGCTTACTGGCTGGCACCGTTGTGTAGAAAAGTGTTAGCGTTCGAGCGAAAAGGATTTTATTCAGTTCTGTTGTATAGACCATTGCACGCTTTAAATGTTTGTCTGGATAGTTTTCAGGGTATTATTGAAAATGTGTTTCTTTTAGTTGCAGATTTTGTGGGGAATTAAAGGTTTTTATGTTATTGGAATGCGATAAAGGTCTGCTCGAGCGACGATAGCCGTATCTTAGGCGGTCAGCTTTACTATTGAAATCGTCGACTGGCTCATCGGTTTGTCATGATATGAGGTTTCCTGTCTTCCGTGATACAATAAACTTTTTTAATCGAGTTATTTTTCTTTTGTTCGAAACTCGTGACAAGGAAATTGATCAATGAACGGGATCATATTGTAAATGTGAAAATAACAATATTTATTGACGCCTAAATACATTAAACCTTACTGACATTGATGTTTTGTTTGTGAGGTACAGTTTATCACACAATATTTATCATCTATCTATATCTTACAGTATACTATCCAAGATTTTAACTAAATAATTTTTCTTCTACCACTTTCTTCCACAACTGTAGGTCTACATCGTCCGCTCGCTAGTTCTGCGTCCAGCTTAAATCTTTACACAGACGAGCGTCGAACTGCCATTGTTGCTATTTCTTTATGAACTTTATTACTTTCTAAATATAATCTTTATTCTCAAAGTAGGTACCTAGATAATTATTTGTACGTTGCTAAAAGCGATGTTTTACCTTAAATTTTATAAACGTTATGAACGACTCTCCGTCTGTCTGTCTGTGTGCTTATAAGTTGATAACCACGTATCCGAATTACGTGTTTTTTTATCCATTGATAATTTTTATGTTTTCTAACGGCTTTGTTCACTTAGTTTAACACAAACATATTGTGTTAAGCTAAGTGAACAAAGCCGTGGGCCCAACAAAATGTAACATATGTCTTTTTCCGTCTGTATGTTTGTTTATTTGTTAAGTGCGCTTATTTCTTTAGAAACATTTATAATTCGATTTACTTATGTTATTTACCCACTTTATTGCTGAAAGTAGAGTCGGGGCACAGCTAGTTTTTAAATAAACAAAGAGTGAATAAATACGATGTTATCTTACAAATAACTTAGTCTACTTCAAGAGAATAATTCTCCTTTATATTTCAAGTGTCAAATATCTTCTAAAAGTTCTGCTAACAAAGGGTTTTCACTGCAAGTTTTTTATTTGTTCTTCTCTAGAATTGAAGGCAAAGTTTCAGGGATAAAAGAAAAGCTATGTTCACTGACGAGCAATATAAAACAGCTTCTTGAAAGTGCCAAAAAATACTATTTTTTTCTTTCAAATTATAATAGAAATGTAATTTTTCTTTATTCTCGTTTGATATTTTGTGTATAGATTTTTGGATTTCAGTGATTTTTTTAATTAGAAAAGTGACAGGGCAAAGGATAATGGGCAAATTTGTATGGAAGGTGGTCCATATTACCAATACACATAGAGGATGTCTTTTTAGGTAGGTCTTGTCATAAAATACATGAAAAGAAATGTTTTTTTATTTTAATGAACCGGGTACTAGTACAGTCAAGTTCATAAGACTTAAGTATTATCAAGGGAATTCATGAAATTCTTTTTATTCATATATTCTACGTATTTATGTACCTATGTGTGTGAGAATGTTTACATACGTGCGTTTTAATCAAGACTAGACATATTGGTACAGTGAGCGCGGGGTGTAACTGTTATTACTGTAAGTATTCTTTTGAAGGTTGATATTAATATGTATAATCTTACCTGTCTTATAGCATTCGCTTGGATGTACGAAACATGTGCAGGGTGTGTTTGTAGAAGGCTTGCTGACAAAATATGATTTTATTGACGCCTAAATATAGATCGTGGACACATTACACACAAACGATCTTCGTTTGCACAAGCAATATCAAGTCCAAAAACATAGCCGAGTTTAGTTCATGTAAGATTATCACAGGAGTCCAGGACCACGCAAGGTTCGTCAAAATGGCACAAATCACAAAACACAATAAAAAATAGATTCAGTGTTTTCGTCTCGCTCGCGCTCAGAACTCGACACTGATCTCTTGTACTGTGCCAGTATGATGTACCTGTGTGTCCTCACACTACTTCTTTTCTTTTTATAACTTCGTATTTTCGTAGAAAAACACAAGAATTCTATTGAAAAATAATGAACTTTTCGACCTGAGTGTACATGTTTCCCGGTTACTTGAATTCTTTTAAATATTTTATTATTTATTTATGGACTATGTCCTATCATAAAAAAAAATTTCTTGAGTATTGGTTACTTGGACCAATTTGACGCATTGTCCTTTAAAACAAATATGACGGATGGTTTTCGAGTTTATACGCTTTTAAAGCTCTATGGAAATTTTCCGCCTCTCACCCAAAAACTGCTAATGTGAGAAATCTACTCAACTCTGGACGCTAATTTTATATTTTTCAGATAGCATAGACAAGCGATTCATAAAAAAAAACCTATGCCCTTGTGCCGATCCTCCTCGAACTTCGACCGAAAAAATGCATCACATGGTTTTATACGGTCTTTTTCATTCAAAAAACAAGGGCGTCAGCAATAATCTGAAGCTGCAATGCTTGATGAACGTAGTTTAAGCGTTACTGTAGCAGCCGAGCGCTGCAAGCAGGAATAGTCCTTACGATGTTCAGATATGCAACGCCCGCGATAGTACGAAAAACAACAATTTTGCGTCGCCCGAACTCTTGATTTTCGGGTCGGGATTTTTGTCAGAGTCTTATTAATTATTTATACCAAATAGTGTGCATAATTTAGAACTATAATATTTGCAATCGCGTCAACCTGAGGTGAATGGCGGCGAGCTACAGGTCGAACTTGTACCGCGTCGGAGCTGAACATTAACCACGAGGAGCGGGCCGATCGCGCCCTGGACACTGCTGCTAACTACTCATCAGAACGAAGAAGAAAAGAGTCCAGAAAGCAGGTTAAACCTGCCAAAAGATTCACCGGTCAAGCTGGACTTGAACCAACCTGGCGGAGAGAGTTATCATGTGAGACTGGATTAACCACGCTAAGAATAAACCAAGAAAAAAGAAAATAGGTACATGAAATGTTAGATGGAAAAACCGTAACGCTATCTCGCACATGTTCACAGACGCCGCAAGCTACACCTGTTACATGCAGTACAAGACCAAATCCAAGAAAGCCGGCCGATCTATTTACTCATGAAAAGGCAACCTAAAACAGGACACGACTTACTTCGACTTACTACAAGGAAATCATTTTTTGGATGGACAGGGCTGAATGCCGACATAAGTTTAACCGATAAAGACCCACCCGGATTCCGGAATGCCACCCGGCTGCCCACGCCCCTCCGTCGATCCCCGGTGACATTCCAGAATGCCACTTCGTTCTCGCGGCTTAAATCACTATTTTACTGCTAAATATGGATAATATTGTCCGTGTATATGTCTGACGGAAATTCTCGTCAATTGGAACAAAAAATTCTTCGAAATCGAAAACTGTCGAAAGTGACGTAAAGCTCCTGTCAATGTCAAACCTCCCCTATTCCATTACCACATGAATACCTCATGTATACTCCACGGGCTAGTGCAAATCTTGGGGTTCATTCGATTTATCGAGTCTGGTTAAACCACGCTGGGGACATATAATTCATTCATTCATAGAAAAGCGACACCAGGGCAGACCACAAAAGCGATGGTGAAACGTGAAACATCGGATTAACTGGGCAACACTTTAGAACACAGTGCAGTTTGACGATAAAGAGGACCTTAGCTCAACAATGTTAGGGCTGAGTAGTGGACCCTGGGTTTGATTCCCAGGTTCCCAGGATTTTTTTAGGAACAGCCCGGAGCCTAGATTTGTGCCTGGTTGATGGTAGCAGGCTCGCCCTCTATTATAATGGGACTTAAACCAAACTGGTCAAATGTGGGTGTCCTATAGGTCATATGGCCGTGATATTATGTGAAATTCACTTTTTATATCAAGTTAGCATTAGTCCATTCTAGGAGAACCAATTTACTTAACTAATTCATCATTGAACAAGTATCTAGCTGGCTGTAGGTATCGGTGTCCCACAATCGGTTCCCAATTTAACCGACACCGCCAACATAAAATGCATTATGCATTTATTCCGATCGAATTCGGATTAGGACGTTGTTGTGAACAGACGTGACGAACATTTACTAATATAAATAAATAATTACTTGCTGAATCGTGACCTGGTTTTACCAAATAGCCGGTAGTAAAGCAAACTGTGTCATACGTAAGCATAACATGTGTAAGTCGTTTCCGTGAAAATGTGTAAGTGATTAACAAGTCAATAACTTACTTGTATCACAATGGATACCAGTCCCTTCAGCAGGGGTGGCAGATGTGCCCGGAGCCCACCTCCTACACCTGTGCCCGCACCTGCACCTACACCTACACCTTCACCGGGGCCCGCAACCGCACCTCCCCCTCAACCACCCAGCCAAAGAGAAGATGTCACGATGGAAGTGATACCTACGCCGGAAATCCAGAACTGGATGTCGTCCATTGAGCAGTGCCTTAATGAAGTGTGCTCTATTGTAACAGACGGCAAATTAAACATGGAGCAAAAACTGCGTATAAGTGCCCTATGCCGGAAAGTCAGTCACGGCACATCGCAGATGGCTGTTCAGTACCAGTCCCTTAAGATGAGAGCCGTCCGGGCCCACTCCACCGTCCAAACACTCGAAGATCAAATTGATCTGTCGCAGCAACTGCAAGCCCTTAAGCTGTCAATCGGAGCTTCAATGAAACCGGTAACAGGAAATTCCTTCGCTGAAATGGTTAAAAAAGGTACCAACAATTTTATACAGCCGATAAATTTAAGCTCAGTGGCCATATACCCAAACGACAAACTGAAGTCGAGTGAGGAGACTAAAATACTTGTCCAAAAAATTATATGCCCCGAGCAAATGAAGCTTCAGGTAAGAGGACTACGTAAGACGAAAAATGGCGGCATCATTATAAGCACTGAATCAAAGGACGATATTGAGAAGGTGAAAAAATCGATGCAGCTATCAAATTCAGGCCTTACAATAGACGAACCCCCAAAAAGGAAGCCTAGAATAGTAGTTCTCGGAGTGCCCTCATCCATGCAACAGAATGAAGTTTTTACTTGTTTATTCCACCAAAATCTAGCAGAGACCCTTCAGGATTATAGCCTCGAGACCTTTTTGACCTCCATTAAGTTAAGCCATAAGTCAGGTAAGAAGGACGCTGAGACCTGTAATTATATAATAGAAGTATCTGCAGATATACGTAAAGCCCTAATATCAAAAGACAGAGTGTTTGTAAACTGGTCGTCATGCCCTGTGAGAGACTTTACTCTAGTCACACGCTGTTATAAGTGCCAGCAGTACGGACATGCGGCCAAATCATGTCGGGAGACCACCAGTACCTGTGGCCACTGTGGTGATCAGGGTCACTCCATTCAAGAATGCACAAAGAAGGCTGAGGAACCAAAATGTGCTACTTGCTTGCACTTCAAAAAGCCGAGCAATCACAAGACAAGTGCTTCTGACTGCCCAGCGAAAATAATGGCTGAAAAAAGGTACATCAATTCTGTTGATTATGGAGGCGCCTAAGAGCGCCGCTAATCACATATTTTTTTTAGCCCTTGTTATAGTTTTTTATTTTATTTTTATAATTATGATTAATAATTTAATTAATGACATAGATAATTTCTCTGTATCTGAATCCCACGCTTGTGACGTTGAACACTGTAAGCAATATCTCTCTTCCTATACTAGTCCACTTACCATACTAACCCAAAATATTCGCAGTATTTTTAAAAACTTCGACAATTTTACCGTATTTTTACAACGTTTAGAAATAAATTGTGACGTTATTGTATTAACCGAATGTTGGCTTTCGAAACAATATAATATTCCACTAATTCCGGGATATAATATGTATAAAAGTAACACAAATTACAATCAGAACGATGGGGTGATAGTTTATGCAAGAAATCATCTCAATGTGTCTGTCGAGGAACCAAATATGCACGACTGTAACAGATTGTTAATTACAATTGGGTCAGAATTAGCGATACTTGCCTTATATCGACCCCCCTCTTTTAGAAATATAAGCATTTTCACTGACTCTCTAAACAACACCTTGCAGAACCTATCGTCTTTCAAAAATACTATTTTAATTGGAGATATTAATATCAATATTCTTCCAGAAAATTCTGATGCATCCACTGAGGAATACCTTAACCTATGCGCCTTCCATGGTTTGCTTCCTGCTCACACACTTCCTACACATCAAAGTGGCTCCTGTTTGGACCATATTATGCTCAAGTCAAATTTCCCTGCACTTGCCCTTGTAATTAATTCAACAATAACCGACCATAATGCTACCCTACTTATTTTAAATTGTAAATTACCTAAAGTAGTCACTCGCACAATTTCTAGTTTAATTGTAAATAAACTTGAAGAAGACTTACGCAATATCGACTTTGACCCAGTCTACAATTCCGCTGATCCGCAGTTTTGTATGTTGTACCTAATCAAAAATGTACAACACGCAATTCAGAAGAACACGGTCATATCTCGGCGAAATAACAAAAACTACAACATAAAACCATGGATCACGACAGGACTTATTCGCTGTATGAAAAATAGAGATAAACTGCATATGAAAGCGAAATCTAATCCAGATAATTTAATTTTGCAACTGTCGTATAAACGATATCGTAACTTCTGTAATAATCTTCTAAGAAATGTAAAAAGCAACTATGACAAAATTGCACTAGAAAAAGCAGGTACAAATAGTAAAAAAATCTGGAATTTTATTAAAAGTGTAACGTATAACTCAAAACTAAATCAGTCATCTTCAGGTTTATTACAAGCACACTCATCACAGTTAGCATCTGCCAACATTGCGAATAATTTCTATGTTAATGTTGGTAAATGTTTGGCTGAAAAAGTTCAGGGCCAATCACAATATCTAACAAGCACACCATTTTCGTGTAACACTTTTTTATCATCCTTTGTGTTGCAAGACACTGACGAGACTGAGGTTGAAACGATAATTATGAATTTGAAGGACGACTGTGCAGTTGGCTGGGATAACATATCAAATAAAATTATTAAACAGTTCAAGCACATTTTGGGACCGCCACTAACTTATATTTTCCAAAAATGTTTATCTTTAGGTCTTTTTCCCGAGTGCCTAAAAAAAGCTGTTGTTGTCCCTGTTTACAAATCAGGCAGTAAAGATCAAATAACAAATTATAGACCTATTTCCTTACTGCCTACTATGTCTAAAATATTAGAAAAAATTATGAATAAAAGGCTTTACAAATACTTGGAGGATAAATCAATTTTATCTAAACGGCAGTTTGGATTTAGGCCTAAAATGTCAACAGACGATGCCGTGCACCACCTGACTGATTATCTAGCACAAGAACTTGATAATGGTAACCACACAGTAGGAATCTTTCTAGACCTCGCCAAAGCTTTTGATACGGTTTCTATTCCTATTCTGTTGCACAAGCTTGAAGCCATAGGTATCAGAGGCACCCAGCTGAAACTATTTAAGAGCTATCTAGAATACCGTACCCAATGTGTAAGGATTGGTAATGTTCTCAGCGATACTGAAAAAAACACGTCCTTCGGAGTTCCCCAAGGAAGTATTTTAGGGCCTACATTATTTTTGATCTACATAAACGATCTTTGTAACCTAAATCTAGATCACGGCGAAATTGTTTCTTATGCTGACGACACTGCCCTTCTATTTTCAGCTGATTCAGAAAAAAATGTCTACAAACTTGCGCAACAGGGGTTCAATATTGTTAATAAATGGCTTCAACTCAATTCACTAACACTAAATGCAAATAAGACAAATTACGTTAAGTTTTCGATGCGCAAGCAAATATCAACAAGCACTACCTCGACATTGTATGCTCATTATTGCACAATTCCTATAGATAACCAATGTGTTTGTCCCAATATTAAAATGACAAATACAACAAAATATCTTGGTGTTATAATAGATGAAACACTTTCGTTCAAACAACATATACAAGCTTTAAATAGTAGAATTCGGAAGCTGATATTTGTTTTTAAAAAGTTACGCTATATTGCTGACCCAAAACTAGTTAGACAAGTTTACTTCGCTCTATGTCAATCAATATTAACCTACTGTATTACCACATAGGGTGGAGCGGGTAAAACAATGTTACTAACCATCGAGAGAGCTCAAAGGGCGATTCTCAAAGTGTCTACTTTCCGCCCTTTCCTTTTTCCTACTAACCTCCTATACAAATCTTGTGAAGTATTAACAGTTCGACAGCTATTTATAATGGGTATTGTATTAAAACAACACAGAGCTCTACCCTATAGCACTGCATATGCTAATAAAAGACGTAAAGATATAGTTTGTCCACAAAATACAACAAAACATGCTTTTGTTTCCAAATTTTACCTGTACCTCGGTCCTCTTCTCTATAATAGACTAAACTCGAAAGCAAACATTTATTCCCTGAATTACACAAATTGTAAGAGAATTCTCAAGGATGCTCTCCAAAGTATGTCTTACGAAGATACAGAGAATTTACTAACTGTGCTAAAGTGAAAAATTTCACCTACGTTAAGTATAAGTATATCAAATTAAGAAACTAAGAGTTAAGCTCTTCAACATGTAATTAGTGATCTATTGTCAACCTGTTGTTTATTTATTTTATAAGTTTATTTTAGCTCCTCTCGCCTGAAACACAGGATTACCTAGTTCAGGCACGTAAGTCTTAGGAATATAATTTACATTTAAGCAAAACTGTACTAATTTTTATGCCTTGTAATTATTTTGGAATAAATATTATTATTATTATTATTATTATTATTCCCAATCCTATAATTAAATCCCCTCAGCGACGAAATAATTCACCTCCGTCCGGAAAAAATACCGGATGCGTTTTAAAATTCATACAAAACCGTTCACATGAAACCTCATTACTTTTTATTTTACTTCACATTCTCATTATAATATTAAAACTACTAATTATTCGTCATTCAATAAACGACTTTAAAATAATGGTCGTAACTTTTAATTTTGCATTTCGATGATCCTGCAGAAACATGACACAATATTGTCACTCATACGACCTAGAACCTTTAACGTTGATGGTTAAAGTTGAAAATAGATTGAGAGTTTGTTGCAAAGAAAACCAGAAGCCGAGGGCTCACTCCGGCACTTTCCTTTTCTAAATTGTATCTTATGCTCTAAAAATAAGGTCCAAAATCAAACTTACGTGTCGAGACGATATTTTGTACCCGCTGCGTCAACATTGGCCAAGTCATGTGTGTTAGGAACAAGCAACGCATCTGCAAACAAACAAAATACTATTATACATAGATAGTGGGATTCAGTCTTGCATGCTGATCTTGGTTGAACATAAAAAACAGAGTGTACACAGGTATTATCTCCTCGTTGTTATACTGGGTACTATGAGAATTTTTATAGAGGGATTTTTCTAAGCTGTGTACTTTTATAATTATTATTGCTTTGGAAAACTGACGACCGTTGTTACTATGTATCTACAGTATGTAGCCACGGTATATAAGTTGAAACATAAGACTAGTCTCTGTTGGGCGAAGTTTGAAGATTGATGCTATGATAGAAAATGACGTATCAGTTTTGTTAAACAACTCTGAGAGTCGGCTCTTTTATAAGAACAAGGTTAATACTTAGGTTTCGGGTGAATTCAACCAAATTCATATACCTAATATCATAAACCTGTGAATAAATGAATTTTCGACAGTTGTTCCATAATAAAACTCTCGGATGACAATTTTACTCCAAAACACGAAATAAATAAATACATGAGAAAAGCTGTAAAGTTTTATAAACATCATTATATTTCACGAAACTTATAATTAAATAAAACATTTTCTAAGTAGCTAAAGTCTCCAAACTTTTTTCTTCCAAACTTCCAAAAAGCCCAAAGAAAATCTATATATTCTGAAATCTCATTTGATGGTCGTAGTACGAGTATTTCATTACAAACAACAAAACATTAACCGTCAAGTCGTAACAAGCAAAGTTGTTATAATCCGAATTAAAGGGCTCCTTGCTAAGTAACTTAAGTCATTGTTGTTTTGTTTGGTGAAAGTTTTGAAGCTATTTTCGTGAGGTATCTCAAAGTTCATTTGATTTTATTTTGAGGATAAAAGTATGTCTTTATTTAATACTTAACAAACTATGACGTGTCAATCAATCTGCCTAGCCATTTCCAAACTATGTTGGGGTCGGCTTCCAGACTAACCGCATACAGCTGAATCCCAGTAGTTTACAAGGAGCGACTGCCTATCTGAGCTGCAGAACCCAGATAATGGATAACACGATACCGCTTGGTAAGTCTGTCAGACTTTTCTTGACCTTACATACTATCACGTGTGGATTCCCTAAAATATGATTGGCATGGAGTTTAATAATTCTTTAAAGAGGTTTGCTGAGGTTCCAGATTTTCCATGAAATAAAATGAATGTTCGAGCCACTTCCACTATACCTTAAGATGCATTGCTTTGATTCTTTATTTATTAAAAGTTTATAGCAGTCTTATACTTCTCTACACTCCCCCCCCGTCCCGTCCGTCGTCTTCTCTTCTCTTCTCTTCTCTTTCTTCTCTTCTCTACTTGTCTTCTCTCTTCTTCTTCTTTACATACCGAGAATCCTCCGTGCCTCGGAAAGCACGTTAAGCCGTTGGTCCCGGCTGTCTTTCGTGGATCTTTGACAGTCGTTACGAGTCGTCAGAAGCCCGAAAGTCTGACACCAGTCTTACCATGGGGTATCGTATTACCCAGTTACTGGGTTGTGGAGGTCAGATAGGCAGTCGCTCCATGTAAAATACTGGTATTCAGCTGCATCCGGTTAGACTGGAAGCCGACGCCAACATAGTTGGGAAAAGGCTAGGCAGATTGATTTTGAGCAGTCTTATATTTAAAAATACTTATGCCCCACGAAACCGTTTTTACGGTTTGTATGTGGGAGCAGACCATACACAATTAATTTGAGTTTATAATATAGAGTGGAAACTTTAATTATATTGCTTGCTTATATTAATTGGTTATTATATCACATATAAAAGAAACATTAGTTATTGATTAGAGAGGAACCGCTGGTGGTTCTAGTCAATATACACCACCACAGGGCGGAAGATATTCACAAGGATTGACGCACGTACAACAATTGATTTATGATCTATAGCAATTTCTATGATGTTTTTGTCCGAATTTAGTTTAAAGTAACTGGAGTTCGCTTTATAGCCTTGAAAAGTTGGTGGATATGGTCAAGGTGTGGTTGGTGGATGGGAAAAGACCTTGCGGCTGATCATCTAACCGTTGATCAGACCAACTAACTGTTCTCACTGGACTCTCTGTTACGACCGCCCGGAGAGAAGCCAAGAACCGAACGAAGTGGAACAGCATCATACATAAAGCCGCGACCTTCAGTAATGAAGTATACCTATATAACTAATAATCCGATATTAAATTCGAGAAAAAGCATTTCCTCATTTATTGTGTTTGTATTTATTGTAACGATTCACTCTGAAAAAATTAAGTTGAGTATACTCGTAAATTTACCGGAACCTTTTTCGATCACCGCCGAAAAACATTTTTTTTTTGGCCGAAAACGAATAAAGCTGAAAATGGATATTTGCATCGAAAATTGACAAAAACCGAAGACTAAATTGTTAAGTATTGATTTGCCGGAACCTTTTTCCACCACCGCAGAAAAACATATTTTTTTGGCCGAAAACGAAAATAGCCGAAAATGGATATTTGTACCGAAAATTTACGAAAATCGAAAACGAAAATCAGACATACTTACATATTTTCTTATAATACGCAGAACTGTAAGTCGAAGAGATGCAAGTTTAACATGACAAGAGAAGTGTTTCTGAGAATTTGTTCAGAGAGAGTCAAGAAAGACATTATAGAAGAAAGATATTATAATTAATGGGAGTAGAGTTTATTTGAAGCACATTTATTGCAACATGAACAGCCTCTTAGCTGATACGAGTAGCATCCCTTTTGAATAAGTAAGAAAATCTCAACACTTGAATAGAAAAAGACTTACATAATTACGATGCCTAGACGAAAGCAAACTAGGACAACTTAAGGCTTTCCATACCATTCAAATAAAACTAGTACATAATAAGAACCCTCATTACTTCGCACTGTCACGTTAATAAGGGTGTGAATATCCCCCTATACAAATTCGTACTCGCCACCAAAAAGAAAACCACATAGAGTTCCCCACTATACAAAATACTCGTTGTAGGGCAACGTATTCAGTCTGTTTGCATACGGACTATGCTCTGTGTTCATTAAAATGCATGAAGTGACGTCATTCGGGGCATAGACTAGTGGTTGCGGTGTATTGTACCTATGTGGGATCTGCCTCGGTGAGGCATGTAAATTGTGGAGGTAGGAAGATCGTGTTTGGTGTTTGTAGGTGGCAAGCTGGTTGTTTAGTAATTATTCTATGCATTCTTAAGAATGCATAATAATTAATTATTGGGATTTAAGTAAAGTACCTAATAAGTTCTTCTTGTTGTTCTTTTTGTTATTTAGTTGACCATAATTATCATAGGGACATGCCAAGTATTGTGACTGTTTTATTCTTAAACGTTCCGA
Source organism: Agrochola macilenta (assembly GCA_916701695.1). NCBI lineage: Eukaryota > Metazoa > Arthropoda > Insecta > Lepidoptera > Noctuidae > Agrochola > Agrochola macilenta. The sequence goes on from OU753576.1 coordinate 3,984,132, forward strand.
GTTCTCTTGTAAATTTTTCGGTCAAAAGTTCATCGGGTAGTCGTTCTTACGTTTTTCGGGAAATCATTCGGGTAAACGTTCTTGGTAGAAGTGAACTTCTGGTTAAGGTGACGCCCTCAACAGATTTACACAGCAATCTAGCTTCAACAAAGCAAACATCCACTGCTATCTGCCAACTTTCGCTAGTTAGAGAGGCACTATAACAAAAGAAGAGGAATTAACTATTCATAATACGAATGTTGAAATTCGTTTCACTTGAAGCACATAATTACTCACTCATGCCTTTCCACCCACAAGGGACACATGAAATTCTTAACACATAAGCAGCACACACTGGGTAATGGAGGTTAGGCAGTCGCTCCATGGAAAATACTGGTATTCAGCTGCATCTGGTTAGACTGGAAGCCGACGCGAACATTACGAAAAGGCTATTTAAGCAGATGATGTTGACGCGGCTTCCACTCGCAAACAAAAGAATATCGATTATAGAATATCAATCTTTACCTACTGCGCTTTTATCACTGGCTAAGAGAGATTATTTTACGATGTGTAATAAAAACAAATTGCTGCACAAAAAAACAGCGCTTTTTTGTTCAATTGGTTTCCGTTTGCTACGAGTATCTTACATAAAAGTGAATAGATGTGAATGTTGTAATGAATTTCGTATTTAATAAGTGAGTGTGTCAATGTGTTTTTTTGGCTGCAATGTTTTTTCGGTAGTTTGAAGGCGGAAATGCTCTCTGTTTTATCTTTAAGCCCTTTTTGCGGATTATTTGTTTTTATTTGTGGTAAAAAGATGTGTTATTTCTTTTTTTCGTGAAAATGTTATGCCAGGATATAAATTCATTTTCGCCAAACAGCATTGTTGCTATGCAGTTTTAAGACTAAGACTGCCAGTGAATTTCAGGTACATACTGGGAAAACCCTTTTTTCATACTTGGTCATTAGGGACAAGTTGAAGTCACACCCCTCTAATAGCTTAGAGTCTTCTCCGCTGGATTACTACGACATACCTACTTATATTACTAGCTATACAATGTGTTACAAAAACCCTCCGATCCGAAAAGGGCACATAGGTACTGCAATAAAATTACAAAAAGTCATAAAAAAAAAAGATTTTCCTATTTAAAATTTAGGTGTTAGCACCAAAATTATCCCAATTCCATGAAAAATAGGTAAGTTTTCGAGTTTTCGAGTCATAAGTTATGACTTGTAGACACCCGTTAAACGACAGTCTCTCGCGCCCCTTTTATATCCCGGTAAAATTACCCATTGAAAAAAACGTGTATTCACGTTCGCCCCACTGCCGTCGTCACACCGGTGCACCGGTGTGACGACGGCAGTGGGACGAACGGGAATAAATTAAATATTATTTGTTGAATTCCCGATTTTCTGATTTTGTTAGTGGGACGATCGCGAATAATTTAGTAATTTTATTTTTAATTCCCGTTGGTCCCACTCATTTATTTGAGTCTGTTTGTTCCATGGTAAAAAAAAAAACAAATTATCACTTATCATTTAAGTTTATTTTTTATTTTTTTTTACGTCCTCATTTTTTTTCCGTGTATTCCCGTTCGTCCCACTGGTCAGACGAACGGGAATGATTTAGTAATTTTATTTTTATTTTTTAACAACACCCTCACGGATCGGACAGAGTTATTGTTACACTATGTAGATCAAATTAAGTTAACCAAATTAAGTTTAGTTTAGAATGACTAGTTTTTTAATTGAAGCGCAAACTGTACTTTAAGAGTGAGTTTTAAAGTTATTTTAATCATTTTCCGAAAACAGTATTTGTTTACATGTTTGGAAACTAGATTGCGAACACAGAACCTAAAACATAGCCGACTACATTACTAGCCTAGCTTATCAGCTCAATCAATACATAACACGGACGGGATTGTCAGTAGCATGTATGCTGCCAATTAGCCTAAATAATTAATAATGCCACTTTCAACGAGTCTAATTGGCTTGAGAGCTGGTTGTTATAAGGTGGTTCGGTTAAGTGGATTACTCGAGCATCACTTGAGCATTAACTCATTACTAGATTTACATTGATGATTGACTTTGCCTGAATAGATTTATAATATTTGACTAATTATTGGGATGTTTTTGAAAAATCCAGAACGAAACGTTTGTTCCTATTTCAACTCAAGTAGTTTTCGACCTGTTGACGGTCTTACAGAGACATAACAATTAATAATACCTTCTATACTTTGTAGGACATCCGCCATCGGAGGATACAAAAGTTGTTCAATGATTGTTAATAGACGGTCTCTTCTCTTGTCACACGGAAATTAAAAAGTTTAACCAGAGAGCTAGGTTGGTAGTGTGCGACTGCTCAAAATCCCGATGCATGCACCCATCATCACGTGTGAAGGATGTTTTGAGTAATACTGTCCACCTTCATTATAAATAGAATATAAATGAGACTTGAATAAGCATTACGTTTTTACTCACACACCCAATTAGAAATTCCGGAGCCAATTTCATCTATTTGTATTCGATTAAGGCCCGTATACAGGGTGTTACTGAAATATATCGTCTTCATACATCAGCGTCACTCGCTGTAAGAAACGTATGAAGGAATTGACGTGAAAAATGACTAGCATTTTATCATATAGAGGGAAAATATAACGCGTTTGTAGAGCCACCTGGTTATGATGTTTTACTTGGTGAGTAACGGGTTCCTATAAATTACTGACCGTTATTGAAACAGTGGTGTTTTCTACCGATTATGATAAAAAGTCTTAGTCACAGTTTTCCGTCATAGTTCTGCTTTACTAAACTCTCTGCCTGTGAGAATAATACTTACTATATTCAAGTGTTTTATTTGGTCAAATCCATACTATACGAATTATTACTAATCCATAAGATCTATACTTATATACTAATCCTCTGTCTGTCCGTTGCCATTTGAAAACTTAAACCACTGAACTGATCGTTATGAAAGACCGATAGGAAGCCTGTGACTTGAGAAGGATATAGGTTACCTACTTCTCATCCTGAATATTTTTTAAACAATACTGGAATGCAAAATACGTGCAGATAAAGTCGGAAACAACTAGTAAATAAATAAAGTTTAGTTTAACTAGGAACAGTAATAATTCCTGTCGCAATAAGGAGTATCCTTTGATAATGTTTTAGACTCAAAAATGTCCTTGATAGATCCGTTAGTAAATCGATATACCTACCTATCTTAGTTACGATCCGTTAATGAGATAAGTAGTAAGTAGACGTAGGCAAAACAATCAATGGAATGTGTTTGAGCGTCAATCAGATTGAGTATAATTAACATAGTGCATAGACAAGTACATACTCGTATATATGTAGGCACATACACTATGATATTGGAATTTATGAGTCAAATTAGGTTTAATTGGATTAGTTTGGTAGGTATACACAGCCAGCCTCAAAAAGATGTATACTTCTACAATAATTAATTTGATCGTCTTTAATTTGATCGTCTTTAATTTGTATTCAATAGTAACTGTATAAATGTGTAGCTACAATTAAGTAGGTACCCAATGTATATGTTTCGTGGCTACAGAATCATACGATATCATGGAGATGAAAATGCTAAATTCTTGTCTAAATATGTTTACTTAGACAAGAATTCATTTTCATCTATAAGCTGTTTTTGAGGCTGACTGAACCAATTTCATCTTCCATGTACATGACAGAATATCTCATGCCGTTGTAAAAAAAATTGTTTTAAAAATATAATAAGTATATAAAAAATACTCCAATATCCGCCTATGTAAATTATTAAATAGCTGCAGTGATTTTGATCATATGCACTCTCAACTCACATGGTAAGTTCCGAAGTATTATGTACAAAAAATTGTAAAATCATTATTTGTAAATTTAATTTTGATTTTAATTTTAATTTGATGTAATTTTAATTTTGATTTTACATTTGATTTCATATTGTAATTTGGTTGAAAAAAATATTATGTTTGATGAGTATAAGACCTCATGTAATTTTAAGTAGGCGCTCAATATCAATCGACAAATAAGTAATGCATGAAGTGCTTAGCTGTAAGAAATTGGTATACTTTCTTATATATTACCAATTTTTTACAGCTAAGCACTTCATGCATTACTTATTTGTCGATTGATATTGAGCGCCTACTTAAAATTACATGAGGTCTTATACTCATCAAACATAATATTTTTTTCAACCAAATCGACGGCGAGGTCAATTAATAACCTCCTTACTGTGTTTTTAAAGGTTTCACCCTGCTGTTTGTTGAGTAAATAACGGTCTTATCGCAATCAGCGATCTCTGCCAGACAAAGTAAGGTAGAAACAGTGTTTTTTTATCCAAATATTAGTTCTGACTCTGAACTAAATTAAAACTGAAATTATTTATCTACAGAAATAAAAATGTTTGAGCTAAAACATAGGAATAAAGTACAGTTCGTTCAGAATAACGTTTAAGTTTGCTACCTTGCACCAAATTTTGATTGCATTAAAGTTTTTCTCGCTTACTCTTAAGAAAAACATGTTTATAAACATATACAATCATTTGAAGCAAATCCATGCTCAGCAAAAACAACAACATAAATAAAAATTATTTCACGTAACCCAAAGAACTTCAAGGGATTCATTAATCACGCGCATCCTACAAACGCGCACATCAAAGGGTTGAACCAAAATATTGTGCAATACGAGTATTCTCCACTTCACCATTGCAATGATAATATTGTACGGAAAAAATACAGCAAAATGTAGTGGTGGACTCATTAAAATTTCTACAGACCGATGCGTTTATGAGTATCGTTGTAAACAAAGCCAGGTTTTTTGTTTATAAAAAAAGTAATGATTTTTTTTCCTCTCATTTTGACGTATCGCTCTCCAACATTATGCTGGTTACAATTTGTTTTGCCGGCAGATTATGTTGTGGTACTTGTTTGTCGATTTGTGTTTGTTTTAAGTTGTTTGTAATTTTGTTCTTGTTTTGATTTGATCTTTACGAATTTAAATTATTCGTAAAGACATAATTCGGCCTTTCGGTTGCGGTTTTTTGGGTTTTTAATCCAACATAGTCTTTTGACTAAGGTGGAAATGGATGATTTTAGGTATTTGGCTATCATAAGATTCTCCATAGAATTAGTATTCCTGTTAAATATTATAGTAGTTCTACTTTCACAATATGAATTCTATTTTGACTAGGAGTTTTTTTGTTTCCATTTATTTTTCTTCTACAAAGAGATAATAAGTCTACAATATTTTTTTCACATTTTCTATAACTTTGTCAACAATTTCTCTTCTTGTAATAAATCAGCTACAATTGCTGTCTCGACGGCCCCAAATTGAAATCCAAATTCAATTTGTGATGAAGAATGTTGTTTGGAAATAATGTTTTGTTATGTGTGTACAAGCATTATTTAGTACCTATTGTATTATATTGTGGCCCAGATAAAGGTTCTTGAAAAAAGTTGCAAGGACTAATAAAAAAAAGAAAATCCTGTTCAGTTTTTAATTCAACAATATGTATGTTATGATTAACTCTATTACTCCAGTGACATTATACCCAAAAAATATTGAATTTCTTGGTATAAACGCTATCAAAATACTCGTATGTGCATAAAGAAGGATGTAACATTAAAACCATAATCACTGATTTCTCCGAAATAAATGCTATCCAAAATATGTACATAAAGAAAAATGTTTATAAACTATTCTAGCTGACATATGGCTAATATAAATTATGTGTTGTGTTGTGTAATGTAAATTATTTTACATACTATTATATAGAATCGTTTTTTTTTTCAAACTGAACAGACAGCTGTGCTGCTGAGAAGTTTGTTCGCCACTTCCTCGTCCTAGCTAACGCACTAAGAAGTGGTGAATGGCGGGCGTTTTGAAGACTGTCTTATGTAATTTTGACGTTCGAGCAGTGCTGATTCTCAGCCTAGTTTGAATAAATGACTTTTGAATTTTGAAACAGTTTTCATTTTATATATTCACACAAAAATTGGCCTATCGGATACGTAGAAAATTTGCATCCTATTATTTGGTCACAGTTGCATTAAAGATACTTTCACAGGTCCGTTTATTTAGTTACTATTAACAAAAACAAAATAAATCCATGCCTTTTACCCACAGAAGTAGGTGGACCCTGGGCAGTCAGCTCTGCTACCATCTTGCTGACTTGCTATTATTTTAACCACGGCATAACTCATAAGTTTTATTCATATAGCTGTAGATGCCCACAGAACAGATAAAAGAGGTTAGAAAGGAAATAGTTCCTGATTTGTATTAGAACGAGTGTCGCCGCATATCCCCCACTCTTTAACTCACCTAAAAGCAAGAGACCAATAGTACGCGCATTACGCACACAAATAAACCACACGCACTTAGATCGCGAGTTTGCTATTGGTTGTCACACTAACGCAAACACTGCGCTTGACGTACACTCACACACGCGCAAAAGCAATTTATTTCTCATACATGTTACGGCAACCAAAAGGTCGATTATTGATATCGATAAAATTACTGTAATTTTTAAGTTTTGAAATTTTTGGCTATAATTTCGGGAAGGGGGACAATTAGTGTGGACTTCTTTTATCAGGATCTGCTGGAAACCTACAATGTTTTCATTATAAATGAGGTTGGTCACCTTAAACCAAATTTTAGACGAAAAACCCACTCAGAAACTAAATTAATAACCCACAATAAACAATAATTGGTAAACAAAGTTATTTTAATTATAATATTACTGATAATAATCATTTAATTTTGTATCAAACACACAATGACATACTTAATATCGACATTGTTTACAACTTAGTACAACACTATCGATACGCGTGGATTTCGCGGAATTTCAACTTTGGCTTGGTGCACGCGACGTTCGTAGTGAAAGCAATACATTGCGCGATCACTCATCTAACTACAAGATGGTACCCATGCATTGCAACCAATGTATAATTTTGCATCTGTTAGCGATTGTATCGTTTTTGTCTACAAACTACATAATACTATTGTAATAATTACAAATATTACTTGTATTTTAAGGTTTTTGGACTTACCGGTGAAAAGAAATCCCTTCCCGGGCTACACTACACACCCTGGCTTCTTTTCCGACACGTTATGATAGCGCAAGACGGCTTAATTCTTTATTTTTCACGGAGTTTCCCACGTTATCACAATATGAGCGCGACTGTTGGCCGGTGAACCAAAATTCGGTTAACTATGAGCGTTTACTCATATGGGCGGCGCGCCTGCCCCGCCCACAAGGCCCTTCTAATCTCTTTTATCTGTTCTGTGTAGATGCCGATGCAATAAAAGTAGAAGAAGAGTATAGAAGGAGAATATCATCATCTTCGTCATTATCCGGCCCTTGTCCCATGTTACCAGATATTACTCAGAACAGTACCAGTGTGATGAATTCCGATATTAATCAAAACTGTTGCAAGGATATTTTCCATAGCAATTACAATCAATACCTATAATTCGAAATTGAATTCAGAAATGGGCATTCATAATAATTATAATCAATACCTTCTCAATTTCAATGCTATTTAAATTGATTAGTTTTGACACAATTGCATCGGAGCGGATTGAAAGCTTACAATCATTTTATTGCTAAAGTAGTAGGACTATAGTTATTAGTGTTTTCCATGGATATTATGACAGGTAACTAGTGAATTGAGTTAAGAGTACAAAAGTTAATACGCTGTCTTATAGTGAACAAAAAAATACTGCCATTAAGAAGACACCTCTTTCTAACTCTCGTCTGAACAGATTTTTTTAAATTATGAGTTGAACAAAAGAAGTTTAAATCCACCATACTATACGAGATGAGGTTTTTTATTAACGAATCTAAATAATGATTACAAAAACTAGCAATACGTGGATGGAATATAAAAAGCTGTATGTTTTCTATACCAAATTCTTTACTCTCTAAAGGACGGGCACTCATCAAACATTTTAGAATTACTACGCAAATATACATACCAACAACTAAGTTATACATATACTATCTACATATTTTAGAAGAGATTATGAGAATTTACACTCAACGCTTCTACAAATTAAGCTTTGATTCCACAACAATCTTCTGTAACTGCGTCTCCTAACTCATCACTCAAACGTTTACAAAAAATTAAGCTTTGATTCCACAACAATCTTCTGTAACTGCGTCTCCTAACTCATCACTCAAACGTTTACAAAAAATTAAGCTTTGATTCCACAACAATCTTCTGTAACTGCGTCTCCTAACTCATCACTCAGAAAGCATAAAAGCCCCTCCCGGTTAACTGTTACAATTTGCAACAGCCGACAAGCGGTTAAGCCTTTGTATTCTTAAGCCAAAGCCACCTTATTTTCCTTTTTGTCTCTCGCATGCTAAGGGAAGTGAAAACTGTTTGTCTTTCTTACTTCGCCTAATTGAGTTCGTTATGACTGCGAGAAAGTTTGTCTGTTTCGTGGCGGAGATGTCAGTATTTTTAAATGCAGCTTCTGTGGTTTTTTGTAAGTTATCTTTTTTGAGGCATTGGAGAAGAAATAAAACTTTAGACACAATGGGTTTGGAGTACCCCAAGCACCCTTGGGCCTCTTCTCTTCCTTTTATTATTACGCTTTTATTAGCTTGACCTGTATCTATCTTAGATAGTAACGGAATCTTTCAACGTAATTTTCACCAACTTGAAGACGTTCGATTAACTTGAAAAAGAGATTGACCATTTCTGGTATCGCTATTTATTCTGTGGTGACTTAAGTTTATAATGTTCATAAATCTTGTTTTTAAATATAATAATTTTATCTAGTAATGCGATTCCTTAAATTCTCCGTATAAAAAACTCCTTAAAAGTATCAGTTTTTATTTCGATTTCCTATTTTACCTCTAAATTGTTTTTTCCCCCCGTAATGTCACATGTCATTGGCTTCAAAGAGTATGTAAGCAATAAAACCTTCTTGACTTACGCAAAATAATTAATTTACGCATCCAATTATTAAAATTATAGTTGAATAATTAGTAACAACAGATATTAATAACAACTAATTATTATTATTACATTGTAATAATAATCTGTTGAGATGTTAAAAGTACATAAGCAAACCTTTTGGTTATGCGAAAGGCAGAAGGTTTTAGAGACCTTTGCTGTTTCATTCATCAAAAGAAACTCTTTGAAAACAGAACAAACATGTGCTAAGATTCTATGCGCGCGCATCCTGAGCAGAATATGCTAGCGACAGAACGGCGGGCTTTTTCTTTCTAGCTTATATGCACGTCCTATTCGTTTAGTTTTAAGTACATTCTCGACCGATTGGTATGTACTTTTAAAATTGTTTATTATTATTATTGTATAAATTAATTGAATTATTAAATTTATATGTTTTGTTTTAATCTCTACTACTAGGCCATTATTATTTTGCAATTTGGATTTAATTTAATTAGCTATGTTTATAAGTTTATGTCACATAGATTACTGAAAAATGTTCAGCACTTTGATCTTATGGTTTTAAACATGGTGTAACGTATAGGTCCCATTAACGTGAACGTTTTATGACTATATACACATTGTCGGAAATTAATGTCGGAATTGACGAGCATTGAACATTCTTAAACGTTATTTTGACTAATTCGTATTTTGAATTTAACTGCATACATTGTGACAAAAAATCGAGAGATTCGATTCTAAACCTAGATTTTGAGACCTAATTACCGTGTAATGCCGTGAATTATGGTAAAATGGTAAATTACATTTGAAAGCCCTAAAATTATCCTTTTAATTAAACCATAAATCTTTGAGTCACTGCATGTTTCATACCGATACTAGGTTCCTTAGTCACTTGGTCATTGTCCTTTGCACACGTATCAAGAACCGATGACAATACAATAATTTAGTATCTTGGTACTGATCTGATGATGGAACCAGAAGGTGGATACTGGAACTCTTCAGCGACTTCTAGTAAACCCCTCGAGTTTGGGCTCATATGATTCAATTTGACGAGTCTAATATATTGCACTTGGTGTCGAAGGTCTGATGATGGAGCTAGGAGGTGCATGGTAGAACTCCTCAGTGGCTACTAGTAAACCCCTCGAGTTTGGGCTCATTTGATTCGGTTTGACGAGTCAAATATATTGCATTTAGGGCCGAGGGTCTGATGATGGAGCCAGGAGGCGGATCCTGGAACTCTTCAGTGGCTACTAGTAAACCCCTCGAGATTGGGCTCATATGCTTCGATTCGACGAGTCTAATAAATTGCACTTAGTATCGAAGGTCTGATGATGGAGCTAGGAGGTGCATAGAAGAACTCTTCAGTGGCTTCCAGTAAACCCCTCGAGTTTGGACTCATATCTTTCGGTTTGACGAGTCCAATATTTACATTTGGTGTCGAGGGTCTGATGATGGACCCAGGAGGTGGATAGTAGATTTCTTTAGTGGCTACTTCACTAGTACACTGGTCAAGTCATAACTTCGTTGACTTTAGAGTTATTAAATAAACGAAGAATATACTAGACTAAAAAGTAAAAAATAAAATTGTAGTTAAAAAAAAAACTATACAACACGCTTTTTAAACGAACTAAAAATGATAATATAATTAAATTGACTTATATCTTTATAATATTTTTTTTCATATTTAATTATTTTATCATTTTTAGTTCGTTAAAAAGCGTGTTGTTTATTTTTTTTTAAACTACAATATTATTTTTACATTAACGACTTACCAATTAATTTAACGATCCATAATTCGTTTTAGGCTACGCCAAATAAATCTCTCGCAATAAGGTCAAAAATAATTTGTCTTTAAGGTTCAATTCTACAAACCATTGCTTTTGCTATACGACCTACTAACATAGTTTTAAAACAGGTAAAAAAGCTAAAGTACAGATTTTTTGGATTGTATTTGCACATGACTTTACGTACAAAAAATCATTTAAAATTATGCTTTATGAAAGGCACCACACACAAATGGGAGCGCCAAACTTAATCCCGAATTAATTTCGTGGCATAATTAAAACTTTGGACTGGCTGCAAAATTGAAATGCTGTCATTCCAGAACTGGGCTGTTATGGAAATTGTTTTGTGAATAAATATAGGTATTATTTTTGCCTGTCCATTACGGAGTGCTTTAAAAAAATAATCTTCCTTGTATTCTTTATGCTCAAACAAGTTGGAAAGATTATCGAAAAATTTAAATTGATCTAATTTATTATAAGGACGATTAGCTTTTGCCCGCGTCTACGCCTGCGTGGAGATAGGAAAATGATCTCATGAGAACGAACTACCGGGATATCAAAGTATCCTACTCGTATGTTCTGATCCAGGTTATGGTCTACCTGTGTGCCAAACAATGAAATCCGTACAGTCATTAAGGCGTTAAAAGGTAACAGAGAACAGACCGACTGACTTACTTAATCATTTTGGACGTGGCTGATAGAATTAACATTTTGTTAGTTTTGAAATGTCTGTTCTTAATTAAGCAATATTTCAGCTATAGCGACAAAAATAGGGTCTCGGTACAATTACTAACTATTCAGGATTAAAACTGCAATGGGCTTTTTTATATGTAGTCGAATGAGTTATTTGGGATTATCGCAAAAAAAAACATGTTTCTATTATCATCATTCTCCTCCAAATATTTGAGGTTGTCGCGTCGTGTCATTTTCTTCCATACTTCCATTCTACCACTACTACTACCATTCTTCTCTATTAGTCGTCATTTCGGTAGTCACTTCCATTCTCGCCATATTACTATCATCTATATCCCGAAGTACACCCATCGTTTCTTTGGTCTTCCCCTTAAGTATAAGGGAAATTCGGGAGTCGTAGATTATTCCCGTGTCCTGCCGCCATTTCATCCATCCAGAGTTCATTCTGTGCTAAACGGTATGCCAATTTTTTTTTTTTTTTGTTCGTAATAATTTTCTCCGCTAAATATTTCTTTTACATCACTTTCTTATGGACATACTTAAGAAAATTATGTAACAATTAATTACTCAGCACATTCACAACATTGCTTAAAAGTAGTAGCAAGTTAGCTGCCTGTACCTATATATAACAGCTGGTTGGACTGCACTTAAGTATTCATAAATAATTAAACTAATATGTGACTTACCAATATTCAGGGCTGATACTGATGCGAAGAAATATAACACTTTCCCAATCATGGTGGATGATTCTGAAACAAAAATAAAACAATCGTTATGTTCGGAAATATTTCGGTTATCTTGTAAAAAGTTTAAAGGAAAACCATTTTAAATGAAGTTTATTTGATTTAGATTATACGATATTTTTTACGACTCGGGCCTTTTTAATTTTCTAATCTCCTTGACAATAGAAGACGTATGTAACTATTCTATTCGTTGTAGCTATTTCGAGATCGGTATTTCTGCATGAAAATAAACTATAAGTAGCAATAAACGTATGGTGTGTACCTACACTGTATGGTTACCTCATAAAACACCACGCAATAGGTAGGAATAGTATATTTGTTGGAGGAAAACGAAAAATTTCTCGAGAAAGTGTACGTGGGATCATTGTAAGGACATACCATACTCCATTGTAGTAAACTGAACTTTCAACACTAAGTTATTTTCTGAATCATGGTTATGGATACAAATAACCAACTCGCCCAAAATACCTGTCTGAATATTTATCTGCGAATCAAAGCACAGCAAGCAAATCTTGTAATCAATAATAGATACGTAGGTAGTTAGATTGTCTAGCTTCCAATACACAAAGCAATGTGAGGAATTAAGGATACAGTTTTACCATTTGTAATTAGTACAGCGGTAACTTTAGGATGGAGAAAAACGAGACAAAATCTGTTATAACTATTATTGAAAAAGTAGGCACCAAGCATGAAAATAAGAACCGCAACCACATAAATAATGGTACGAGTAATTTCACAATCACCAATGGCAACCAATTTTAATGGCTTCAATCAACCACCCTACAATTCAAAAGGCCTATTTTTAGACAACTGACAATCAAAATGTCTATCATTCTCAGCCTAAACCACTACCGAATTCGGTCCATCGCACAAAGCGTACCAAGTTAATACATTACAGGTCATGTTAAATGGAAAATGGCTGCCATGGTAACATATTAATATTCGGGCAGTTGGAAACGAAACAATTTTTAAGATTTGAAACCTGAACATACGAGTATGGTATTGGAATTCTGTATAGAGATGGGAATAGTTATGTGATGAAGTATTTATATCAGCGTTTATAATAGCTTGCACGTGTGGCGATACTTAAATGTGACTTATATAGTATTATATATTTATTTGCACAAGTAAAAAAAAAAGGTGGACTTCATTATTTTTATTCGTGCTGATCACGAGATAAGAATTGGGTCTTTCGTATGGCTGATGGTGACAGACTACGTACTCAGAACTAGAGCGGAGGTGATTTGGGACACCAATGACCTGGTGTACCTTACAGGATGTCGGATGTAGGCAGTATAATTATACAGGATTGGATTTTGTGACGACTATCGTTATATGAGTCAGAAACTCTCATTTTTATTATTTTCTTATATATTAACATTCTTATCAACGAAGTCACTCAGATGAGCTTAAATCGCAAAATATCGAAATCCTTACTTTAATGATTCCCCCTAATACCTCTCCAAGATCTCCTACAGAAAGTTATAAAGAGCGATAATACCACTTTACTGTACGATGGAACATCAAGTATTTGAGTCCCAAATACCTTTAAATTACTCTCAAAATTCGAAGATTAGGAGATGATACAGCTGCAAATTCCACTGTCTCCAAAAACCAAAAAATCTCGAGACGTAAAACCTTATTTGTAACATTCATATGAAAATCCGTAAAGCTTAACTTTTCCAATATAGCGTTGGATATCAAAGTAAACAAACGAAACAGTAAGAAATCTTGTTCTTGAAAAAGTTTGAGCACGTCTAAGCTTCTAAAGTAATACTTAACACGCACTTAAGGGTCGCTTTCGCAAGACATCACGGTAAGTTGGTTCAACACTTGATGTAACTTGAGTTAATGGCAACAGGACTTTTTACTCTGATGGAAAAAAAAATGGAAAATTTTCTTGGTAAGCATTAACGACATGAAGAGGATTCTGCAAAGTTCTTTGACACAAAGGAAAATGTATTTGAGCCAATTCTGGTAATTATGGGATGAAGGCAAAAACATGATAACTCGAAAAAGTTTTTGAGAGAAGTGTGAATAACTCTCATTAGATGTTTCTACAAGTTTATTTTTCGTTAATACTCGTCTTTTTCAACATATTTCTAAAGTCACAAAAAAAAAAAACGTATTTAATTAAACGTATAACGTAGGTACGTACGTGTATCCGTAACTTTTTCAATTACGTTAGAGATTGCGTGTTTGTGAACTAAACTACTTTTATGAACTAAAATAAAAATATAGAGAATTTATTTTGAGAATGGAATGATGTTAATGCATTTGCGATTAAATATTTGAGTATGAGACTGAATTTGATACCAACTATAATCAGTTTAATACAATCTCTTATGATATTATAAATTCTACAGACATTTTCTAAGTCGTATTAGTATAGTAATCAGACGACGCAACGGTGACATCGTTGATATCATGTTGACGTCGTTGTCGTTGAGTGACAGGCAATTATTAATTAGAAAAATTAATTATATGTGTTATATACTACATACGCCACAAACGTTATTACAAGCTGCTTAATCCGTCTAAGAATCTAGTAAAGTTTAAGACACTATTAAAACGAATTATAATATTGTTGTGCTATGAACAATAACACGCAATTGCAGCTATCATTTTTTGTACAACAAATTCTTTCACTGAACGATTTTCACAAAGATAAATCATACGTGGTCCTAATTTTGGTACTTTTACGCTCGTAGCAAGCAACCCAATTCTTTACTTTATGTCCCTCCCCGCTGTTGCGTCAAATAAAACATAACGTCTCGATATAAGTTTCAAGAGCAGATGTGACCAATCGCCGTGACCCTTCCATTCCATCTCTGTTTTAACGATCACTATTTAACCTAACGCGTTTGATAGACCAACTTATGATGGATGGTGTGGTATAGCATTTTACTGGTAGCGCGCCTGTCTGAAGTTTTTAGAGTTCCATTTGAATATATATTACAAAGTTGAATAACTTTTATGAGTTGCAAAAATATGAATAGTTTTTGGAAAATTTAAGAGGGTGTCGCAAGGTTTATGTCTGGGGCTAGTTTTATTTCAAACTTTTATTATTATTATTCTTCTGGTATTTTACGGGAAAGTATGTAGAATATTTACAAAGTTCTAAGTTTTCAATTTTGGTGTGTTAACGCTACGGTGCTTCTCATAATTTATAAAATTAATCCAATTAAGATCTTCTTAACTAACGGACGGTTAAAACCTAATAACTATTATTATATTTCTTTAGTATTTATGTAAATCTCGTCGTTTTTATAGTTATTTGAATACCCTATTCATTATTCGGGTAAAAAAAAAATGATAAAAAAAATGGTAAAAAAAAAATGAAGGTTAGGTAATAACATTGAATTTACACTTTAGCAGTAATAACTGCTAAAGTGTAAATTCAATGTTATTATTAAAGTAATCAAAAACAACACGCAATAAATTTAATAATGTAAATAACCAAACAAGTAGTTTGGGTTATTATCGCTCATACAATATTATTTAGCTCAGTTGTTTAAAAAGTAGACGGGTGTTGGTCTAAATCACAAAAGAAAACTGATAAAATCCTAACTTATATTATAAATGCGAAAGTGAGTTTGTTTGTATGTTACGCTTTCACGCTAAAACGGCTGAACGGATTTGGATGAAATTTGGCACATGGGTAGACCATGACCAGGAAAAGGACATAGGCTAGAAGTCACGGGTAACAGCTAGTAGCTAGTATCAGAATATTTTGATATATTTTCAAGGTGCTACACCTCTGCATTCTTACAATATTCAGTTCCATATTCAATTATAGGTTTGAGTTGCATAGTGTTGCTATTGTATGCTGTTATTGCTGGTGTAGAGTTTCCGAAAAAAGTTTCCGAGAAATTCAATCTGAATCGGCCGCTTGATTTTAAAAGCTGCGAAAATACCAAAAATATTATATCTCTTTTTAAAATACCAAAAAAAAACTAGAATACAGTATAATGGATGACATTAATTATGGTGGCACCCAACGGCTAAGAAACCAAGAGCATCACATGTAGCATACTGAAACATTACATTAGTCTTGAATAAATCTTCCGCTGTTTTCCGAATATGTTGGGATTGACTTCTAGTCTAACTTAAAGCAACTGCCTATCTGATCTTTCCAACTTAGTTACTGGGTAACATAAACCCCTTTGACAATGATTAATTTTGAAAAAATTGGTCCTACTACTGTGTGATTGGTTAACGAATATTTTTACCAACAGAAGTGGTATTGATATTAGAGTATTCTCAATAACAGTAATTTCTTATAAGGCCAAAAATCTCGATGCCGTCTTTCCTTTAAATCAGCTCCCAAACATAAAACTATGAGATATCATAAAACATATAAAACTAGACGATATAAGGCGGGTCAAGTTGGGTTGATTTTACATAGAGGATTTGGATTTGGATTTTATATATTATACTTTCATGTTGGCTATGAATTTTGCTCTATATACAGGGTTGAAGGGACATCGACGCGAAAACTTTTACCATAGATTCAGTACGTGTTTCTGAACCCCCCTTCGTTGAAATTTCTCGTCGGTAATTTTTTTTAAAATCTGTTGTTTCACAGAAAAGTGCAATACCTACGCGGTCAAAATGTATGGAACAGCAGTTTTTTTTAATAACCGAAGAAAAATTTCAACGTAGCGTAACGTAGTAGGGTTCAGAATCATGTACTAAATCCATGGTAACAGTTTTCGCGTCGAAGTCCCTGCTACCCTGTATAGCCGGCAAGTTGATGAGTGGGCTATACTAGCAAGAGATATGAAACCCATATTTTTGTGTATGATTATTTTTATTGCTATAAGTAGTCTTGCGTCTTTTATAGATTACGATTATTCACAAACACTTTAATAATATTAAATAGGTATACTATTTTTATTATATTGAGTTATTAATCAAAAGTTTTATGATATCTTCTAGTTTATTAGGTCACCTATTGATTTTAACTTCTTCGATCTAATACATTAATTATAATATTATCTAAAATTCTGTTTTTTATTACAACAATACCTTTTTTTATGTTTTGGTTTTCAAATGAAAATAGAATAGAATAGGATCTTATGTAACAATCCAAAACAATAGAAATCTTGAATTGATGGTCTTATCGCTTATGGCGATCGTTTTCAGACCACTGTTGAATTAATCCATGCATGGTCTAAACCAGTAACCATGCTAATTATTATTATTACTTATTTCCAAAACACTTAGCCTATTTTGAAATTTGGTTTTATTCACAGAACGAAAACCTTTTAGGGTTTATCTGTATGCTGGCAAAACCAAAGAATGCTAATCCGTATTTTAATAGAGATCCAGATTTGAGTATCGCATAACACTCAAAAAGGCTTCCTGAAAATAAATCGCAAAAAGCAAACAGGCGCTAAGTGAAACCGAACCCCTTTAGACAAGTGATCATGATTAATTGCTCGCTCATCAATAACGTTGTCAACGGCTAGCGATTAGCGATAGATGGCGCCACACCCATACGGGGGTTTATTTTTAGGTTAATCTAAAGAGTAATGGTTTTGTCTTCATAATAACATTTGGCAACTGAAGAATTGATGCCATCATTATCATGTTAAATTGGAAGACATTGGATTGTAGCTCCAATAATTTTATTCATCAAACTACGTTTTCGTTGATCTTACCAAAGTTATTCTTTAAGTTTTAGATTTCTTCATAGTACCCTATTGACATTGCAGCTATATTAAAACAACAGACAACAACGTTTAACTTTCTTAGACTTCATCTTCACAACAAGAAAAATTTTTTTTTTTTTTTTTGGGTTGGAAATCATCAAATTACTCCTCCCGCTCTGGGCAGAGCGAGAGTGTCAGACTTTTACTGACTAAAACCCACCCGTGTTCCTTCCGTTGCCTATGTGCTGGGGCCGCGATATCCCTTTCGGACAGACCCGCAACCCCAGCAGGATTCATGATTCATGATCTTCATCCCCCTTGAGTATAAATGACATAGAAATCGAATGACTGCGAAACGTACGAGTATCAACATTCTACTCAGGAAAATTAATACGCACATAGTTCCCATAGGATTCTGCATATTGTATCAACATCCGTTATTAATCAGAAAATGAACCAAACCACTGACATTTTTCCCTCTTTCACCGCGATGCCTTTTTTTGTCATGGTTTTTTATAACGATGTTTTCATAAAACCATAAATGTGTGCTTGAATTCAATGGTTTATTGTCAGCGTGTTTTTGGGTGAAAATTGTTTTTGAATAATCGGTTCAGTGAACTGTAAAGTTTTTATGCTTTAGTTTATTAATCACTATGTTTTGCCAACGGCTTCGCTCGCGTGCATGTTGATAATATCCCACGAGAACGTACTACCGGGATATAAAGTATCCTATGTCGTATCCCAACTCATGGTCTACCCGTGTGCCAAATTTCATCCAAATCCGTTTAGCCGTTTTAGCGTGTAAGCGTAACGAAGAAACAAACTTACTTTCGCATTATTATAATATTAGTTAGGATGGCTGTATCCATTCTTCCATGTCAAATTATACTTGCGAACGTTACTCTATCTGTCTATCTGTTACTTTTTCACGCCTGAACCACTGGATCGTACATAAGTTTATTTTCATCCTGGATATTTGTATTAAAAAAATATGAACTACGAAATAGACACAGACGATGTCGCGGACAATAGTATGATAATAGTATTTGCATAAGTAAAACCATAAATTGTATACTCGTAGGAGCTCGTGGCTAAGTAACAACAGCCGCACTGGTCGATCCATCAGGTTAAGCTACGCTTGCCGGGGTTGGTCAGTGGATGGGTGACCATCTTTACATACCGAGAATCCTCCGTGCCTCGGAAAGCACGTTAAGCAACGGCTTAACGTGCTTTCCGAGGCACGGAGGATTCTGTCAAACTGTCAACTGTCAAAGATCCACGAATGACAGCCGGGACCAACGGGTCCCGGCTGTCATTCGTGGATCTTTGACAGTCGTTACGAGTCGTCAGAAGCCCGAAAGTCTGACACCAGTCTTACCAAGGGGTATCGTATTACCCAGTTACTGGGTTGTGGAGGTTAGATAGGCAGTCGCTCCATGTAAAATACTGGTATTCAGCTGCATCCGGTTAGACTGGAAGCCGACCCCAAGGGAAAAGGCTAGGCAGATTGATTGAAAACCATAAATTGTATACACATACTCGTACATAAACTTACGCCTTCTTCCCATTGAGGTGAGCAGGGCTACAGGGCGTCACCTGCTACGATCCTTACATACTCTTTTTGCATACGTTTATGTTCATACATCTGGTCACACACACACGCCGGCTGCGAGTACTGCGAACTTGACTTTTCTGAAGAACATCACCAATGAGGTGCCCAACAGGTGGGAGAGAAAATACCTTAATTCTTAATTAATACCATTATTATTTAGGAATTCAGGTATTTTCACTACCAAAATTCAAAAGTCATTTATTCAAACTAGGCTGAGAATCAGCACTTTTCGAACGTCAAAATTACATAAGACAGTCCCCCAAAACGCCCACCCTTCACCACTTCCTAGTGCGTTAGCTGGGAAGAAGAAGTGGCGCAACAAACTCCGCAGTACACTTACTAAGGTAAGATTATTATGCGTGATACGACTTTATTTCAAGATCAGATTATATTTAATCATCTTTTCATCTTTCCTGGCATGGATTTTCACAAAATAAATAAACAATTTTACTCTTTCTCCACCTAATTAAAATCCTTACTTCGATAATATAATTAGAATTTTACTAGTGAAGGCACAAAACATTACTAAGTATGCCCCTGAAGTGCCTGTAGTAACCACTTGACATTCTAGAACGCTACGTGGAGGTATAACACTGTTCTCTTATCAAATTGTTATTTATAATGAGTACAAAGTTCAACATTCTTAGTTTTTTTTTTTTTTTAGATTATTGAACTCAATTTCATTCTTTTATTTTTATGTGTATTATTCACTTAAAAAAATAACTCGTTAAGAGCTAACAGTTTCAGGATATTTATAACTGAAGTTATTACATTGTTTGCCAAATAAATTACCGGGATTTTATACTGAGGTGGACAAACTGATCATATTAGAGAAGTGGGTCATGTGAAGAGCTCTTAAAATAAATAAAAAAACTGTTTTTAATGTTGATAAAATATATTCTACTGACAAGACATCTGACGTTCACCACATTGCTTGTAATGGCAACACCAGTAAATCTAAAACAATAAATAATAACCTTTTAGTAATAATATATTTTTTAAGAATATAAAATTATGTCTATTTGCGCTAGAAATTAATAGTATTATACTTGTTTACGTAGACATAAGTACCTAATTGTACACACGGCAACACATCAATCTATATATTTCCAGCTGACCTCTCATTGTACGGAAATCCTATACAATGCGAGATCAGCTTATACTGGAAATCTATAGCTTGATATGTAGCCGTGATACGTACTATAACATTCTTAGCACGAAATGAAACTTTGCTAATTAGAGTTGGAGTGATATCTGAAAGTTCTTGATGTACATACTGCAAATATTTCAGAATAATCTGACCTCGCATTGTATAGGCTTTCCGTACAATGAGAGGTCAGATTATACTAGAAATGGTTAGCTTGATGTGTCGTCGTGTGTACCTAATAGTTCAATATACAGAGAATATGTGGAAGTTTCGAAACCTTAGAGACAACTTTTATGTTGTCTGGCACCCAAAATGTGTCTAGAATCTTGACACGAATATGATCTTGACTCCAGATCATAATTGGTAGTATAGTGGACTAGGTCACTAGTTCTATTTGTCGATGTGACAGTTAGATAATTCAATCCAAAACAGCGCAAATACTCCAATCTTATTGGGAATTATATGTTCGAGCCGTTCGCCGTTGAAACACTAGGGCCATGGGGTCCGAGTGCCCACTTACTTTTTCGAGACATCGCCAAGCGGTTGGTCGTCTCTCTACGTGAACAGAAACAATCAGCATTGCCATACAACGTGGCAATGCTGCCAGCCTTTTGGGCACTTTTCCTGCTGACAGCGATGCGAACGAATTTTTTGATGGCATATGATTATTCCTCATCCTTTTTAGGGTTTCGTACCTCAAAAGGAAAAAAGCGAACCCTTATAGGATCACTTAATTTTTCGTCAGTCCGCCTGCCTGTCTATCAGTCTGTCAAAACTCTTTTGTCTCAGGAACTCGTGGAGGTATCAAGTTCAAAATAGTATCAATTATGTAAGTCTACGGTCCCTTGGAGCTCTAAAAAAATTAAGCTTCTAAGTCGACGCAATAAAAAAATACGTGGTCCGACACGCACTTCGCCGGTTTTTTTATGTACTTGTTTGTGCATAATTATTATTATTATTTTAAGCCTGTAAGTTTTTAAATTATTTATGTAAATATTGTCTTGAAAAATGTATGACGGCGACGCTAAAGTTACGTAGATGATTTTAGAACGATTATGACAGCTGTGAACTTGACGTTACCCCGAGTACGAGGAAGGCGGCCCCCTGTCAGAAGGAAGGATCGCAAAGTGGGATCGAAGCCGGCATTGATTAATAATGACTGTGATATGGCGACTGGGATACTGGTGATCACCATTACACTGCACACAGTAGTCTAGTCAGACTAGGTGCACTGCAAGAGGCAGTGCAGTGTAGTGTGCAGTACTCGGGGGAATGTCATGATAATGTTCATTCCCTAATGTGATCAGAGATATGTGATTATTCAGAATATGATTGTGTTTCATGACAATAAGACCTCTTCTAGTATACTGCCTTTTAGTAAATCAAAGTATCGTTGTAAAGTTTTAATTAGTGGAAGTCAAATGTGGTAAAACAATTACGAGCTCGTAATTGTTATTTATTGTTGTCTTATTTTATAAATTAGAATAAAATCAGTTAAAAAATCATACCTATTGCTGATCACAGTGGTTAATTTATATTTATGATATGTATGAAAATAATCGATTATTAAAACATCTGTTGATTACAGTTTCAGATATCTACTACATGCATCAAAACTAGGAATGGATTATAATAAAATCCTCACTGTTATATCGGCAGCTAGTCCATACGTTAGAAATAGCTTATCCGTGTAAAGACCGCTGTGCATGCCATTCCCATATAAAAAGGACCAAGTATTTACAAACAAAAACCACACTTTAAGCCGTCGTAAATCCAAAACTTTATAATAAATCCTAAACCAAACTATACTTTAGTTAAATAGTATTCGTTTGCATGGTAACAAGTTGCGGCACATGCCCGATATTTGGATCAAACTTCCTTAATTAGGTAACTCCGTGTGATGTCCTGCCGCCACATCTGCCACTAATAGTTTGTAGGGTGTTACTACGTTTGGGAGTTTTGAGATTATTTTATTTTCTGGGTTTACAAAATGTGGGTTCGAAAAATATTATATTCTGCTGCCCGGCGGCGCGGCGGCGGTGCCAAATCATGCCGACCCGCACAAGGATGTAGTTTGCCTAACAGCCAATCTAAACTTGAGAAAGACTTAGTATCATCATAAGTCAGTTGATTATCAAAACCTCATTCTACTATCCCTCAAATGAAATGAAATGAAATGAAATGAAATGAAATGAAATGAAATTGTTTATTCTGTAAATAGGATATCGGAATCACTTTTACACGTCATATAAAAAAATATTAAAAATAAGCTTGGTGAGGTCGGTGTTTCCTATCTGACTACTCTGAGAAGAAAGGCCGAAACAAACTCAGAGGTCAGAGAATGTATGTCAGCAACATTTATAAGGAGCCGCATGCAACTGAAACTGCGGCTGTTGATATAGCTTCACTAATTAACGAACTTACTAAGAGTAGTATATGACATGTATTTCACATCACAGTATAAAACCCTCTCATTAGAACAACCATTTTCAAATTCAAAAAACCTTTTTATGAACGGTAACTGTGCACGAAAAATACTTTACTAAAAGAGAAATAAAAAAATAATAACTAGATTGTAGCGACTAAGTCGGCTGGTGTATCAAAACTTGTAACTTGGCACGTTTTACCCCCGACCTCAGTCCTCCGACATCAGTTTACAGACTTCGGTAAAAAGTTTGTATTAAACGATTTAGTTTTCAAACAGTTCTGAATTTGGGGATTTGTTTATGTTTAGTATTGGTTTTAAATCATTAGGGAGTTTAGTTTATTGAATTATTTGGTGTAATAAATAGTTCTAAAGGTTTATGGTTAATTCTAAACTATATACACTTTATATCCATTCTAGATATTATTTTAACATTACTTTGTGATTGGCTGATTCATTAAATAATTAAATAATAATAGTCCTCTAGACCGAAGTATGGACATGGCGGCGCACTCTCTCTTCCCTCACTCTCATAGTCTGATGGGACGGTAATCCGACACCACAGGAGAGAGATCAGGTGCAGGGCGAACAGCTGTATGTATATTCAATAAAGTATTAACCATTCAAAGTAGTAGGTACCCAAAAACCCAATCGATCAAACGCAAAAAAAAAACGTTGTTTGAAAAAAAAATTGCCGATTCGTAAAGTTTTATTAGATCATAGGAAAGATAATAACCGTCAAATTGTATTTATATTTAAAACTATTTTCCTTTTAGTTCGTAAAAGCTACAAATATTAACATTCTTCACTAATTAGATAATTACTTCACACGTGCCTATCCTAAATATCAGGTTTCATAGCACCATTTGCCGATGCATCGGAGAACTTTCAAACTAATTAGCCTAGTTTAGTCCAGAGATGTAAAGATTGTTCGTCAACTAATTAAGTTACTT
Organism: Agrochola macilenta; assembly: GCA_916701695.1. Lineage (NCBI taxonomy): Eukaryota > Metazoa > Arthropoda > Insecta > Lepidoptera > Noctuidae > Agrochola > Agrochola macilenta. The sequence continues at coordinate 4,008,061 of OU753576.1, forward strand.
GAGACTAATATTGTGTTCGGAGTAGACAATTAAGTTGAAGTGTTATAGCTTTTCATTTTGAAGTAAGTTTAAGAAGGTACACTTATTGAAAGCAGAGGTGCAGGCAGGCACTTTACTTTGTGTAATTTATTTCATCACCACTACTCTGAAAACAGTGAAGGAAAACATCGTGAGGGAACCGGCATGTTCTAGAACAAAAGAATAAATCTGCGCCTTCGTGGTGGATTATCACAGAGAGGTGGTCTGTGTCCCAGAGGAACAAATATTATAGGCTGAGCTATAATAATATGAAGATACACTAATCAATTAAGTTGTGAACTACGATGTAATCGGCTTGTAAATAATTATAGCTTTATATAAAACAACGGACTAGACTAGCCAACTAACGGGACGGAACAAACTAATATACTAGGTTGGACTCATCGTTATTTTTTTTATAGTACAGACAAACAAAGAAATAAGTAAGCAGACTGCTAGATTGTACCTACTTTTAAAAGCAATGTTGTGAGTGTGCTGAGTAGTCAAGTTTTTGTCATCACTCTTCTAAGGCCCATCGTCCACGACGCTACTCAATAGGAACGCGTTACAAACTCAAGTCACCAGTGAGTAGCGCGACTTACTAACGCGTTATTAACTATACACCATTTGAAATAACATTAGATATTTAAACATACCTTTTTTTACAATCCGTTCAACCGATTCTGACTTCTATACCGTAGACATAAGGATGGCATTAGAGGCAAAGAGGCAAAAAATTGGCTACAATACCAACTGTTTACTGCAGCTGCCATTAGTTATGCCAACAATGCAATAGAAGTCAAAATCGGTTGAACGGACTGATAAAAAGGTTTAGTTAAATGTCTTTAAAATACTAATACTAATTGGTTCATTAAAATAATAATTCTGTGACATTCTGGCTAATCGTTGATGATTAGAGTTTGTAACACGTTACTTTTGAGTCGTGGACGATGGGCCTCAGTGTGTCTGCAGATTAAAAGTTGAAATGAATGTTGAACCCGTAAATGTATGTAACACTTTTCTTGACTGTACACATCAATTAAATCTACGTCTACTATCAAAATAACTGATGACTAGAACTTTTTAAACTCATTATCTAAGTTTAGTCCACAGTAACAGTAGTCGACTAATTACGAAACTTAGGATTTTAAAGTTAGACTAAGAAGGTTAGTCTGAAAGTTTAGGCGGAATACTCTAAGCACAGTAACAGTCATTTATTAAATGGCTTGACAGATAGCATGACGGGTAACTTTACAAACGCGGGTTTTTTTTTTTTTTTTTACTTTTACATTTTAGATCTGTCTTTCAAAACAAGATTTTTTTGTTCAGTAAGTTTTCGCTAGCTTGACCATATGGGGTATCGAAATAAAAGGTTTTAGCAGAAGATTCCACAAATATAACACACGTTAAGGAAAGAAAATCGACGGCAACTCACAAGTTAATAAAAGCGTATTAAAAACAATATCACTTTGCAAACAGTCTGGTGCAGTTTTTATTTTCTTTTTATCAAGGATTTTCTGCTTATAAAAAACTAAGAAAAGTCTCAGTACTTTGTATCATTATCTCTTATTTCTAGAAAAACTTAAGAATCTTAGAATTTTATTAAACTATAAAGGTGCGATTACACCTATACGATGGACATTCACTGGTACAATTGAATAGTTTGTTCAGTGATCGTGATCTGTAATGTGGTGTTATACCAAGCGGATATGCCACGTCACTCATGCATCGATCTAGTTAACGAACATCAATTTTTTACTTACCGATCGAAAACAAGTGACAATCACCAACCCGCACTGGACCTGCGTGTTGGAATACGGCCACTTCCTCTGACCAAGAAGAGGCCTATGTCACAGCAGGGGGAATGTTACAGACTGATTATGCTGTTATGCTTAGCTAATGTCAATAGACTCGCTCCTATTACATCGGACTTATAACTAGCGAAATAATATTGTGTAAGTCAGGAAAAACAGGCATGCTGTTGTATGTTATGTTTATCCGAAGTAAAAGATAATCTTGTCAATTATTTTTAAGAGATTTCTTCCATGGTATAACATGATCAAATTCGTCATCTTGAATGCCGGTCTTGAAGGTGTCAGCAGATGAAGTTCTCAACTTTTACACCTTTCCCAGTGTGAAAACTTCAGCATCATATCACAGAAGATTAATTCCATAAAAGACTAACAGATGCATCTAAAAGTTCCACAAACTCGTTAGCCCAGTTCTGCTCACCTTCTGACGTTAGTTAGGTAACTAATTAAGGCAGCGTGAGATGAGCGCGAGACGTAAGCTGAAAAGTTGTCCTGATATTATAAGTTGTATCACATGTATGAGTTTTATCTATCTTTTTATGGAATTTCCAGGTGGTTCTGGTTGTGTTTTATAAAGTTGTTTTGTTTGATATCAATTGCTTTTATTGAAACTGTATGTGACCCTTTCTAATAACTCAGTCTATGATATTCCACTGCCAAACATAGGTCTCACCCAAGTAGCACACAAAACCGGAGTGTTCACCAATTTCAAATGCGTAATAATTTTTAACATGTTATTACCAAGGTGTAAAGGACAAAACAATGCGAAGAAACCTGGAATTGATATCTAAGGGTGAGTTTAGGCCAAACACACATAGAACTAGAGAAGACAAGAGACAAGACAAAACAAGACAAGACAAAGTAAACAAACAAGCACAAACAAGACAAGTAAGAACAAGTAGACAAGAGTAAGAACAGTCGACACGCTAAGAAAACGAAGAGCAAGAGCATTATTTATGCTTGATAAATACGTTTTTGAATTAATTGAACAAAAAAATTATGCTTTATCCCTGTTTATTCGAGAAGAATTTGGAAGAGTGAGGATGGAACGTGATGAATTCGCTTATTTGGTCCTAAATCGTCCTTAAAAACCTTTGTCCCGCCAGTAACATTGCTAGTCTAGCATTTTTTTGACCTTGTAAAGTAAATTAATTTACTTAATATTTCAAATTGTTCAGCTTTTATTAAAACACTCTTTGTTACACAAAGCAAGGTTTAAAATTTTAATCAAAATAATCTTGTAATAACATATTCGTAGCCGCGTAGCAGCTCGTAGCAGTCATCTACGAATATACGCCGGCGCTACGAGGGGCCTACGGCATGAGTTTATCAACATTATTACAAGGTAAAATGGAATTTTCAGAATATTTGGTGCGTGTAGCAAAATAAATAGGTTTTTCTTTCATGATTGATCGTCGTTTCGAAAACCTTGTTAAAATAGTGAGGAATATAATGCCTTTTAATCAATGGTCGTGACTAGGCTTTTTTTTTGAGTGGGACATTATCAATTAACTTCTCCCGCTCTGGGTGGAGCGGGAACGCGTGTCAGACTCTTACTAACTAAAACCCACCCGTGTTCCTTCAGTTGCCTTTATGTTGCCAGGAGCCACGGTATCCCTTTCGGACTTTCCCGCGACCCGGCAGGCGTCGGCCTTAGCGGACCTCGTCAGTTGTGCTAACATCTCCTTGAGGCTTGATTGGCTTGATTTTGGATGACTATTTGATTAAATTCTGTAATTTTATTAATTCATATTATTAATGTAACGAACGAATAATTTCTCGCATATTCTTTTGTTATGATCTTCTTGTGTGCGTTTTTTTTTTTTTTTTTTTTCTTTCATGTAGTGGACATTATTAAATTGATTATTTTAATGTATTTTGTTAACGTAAAATTTTGTTAACTTTGACGAACCTGACTTTAATATTTGTATGTCAACAATGACAAAGCATAGTGCAACACTTATCTATTTAAGACCTTGACATGTATGATTAATGTATATATGTTCTTCACCTATGTTTCACAAATAAATAATTCTGATTCTGATTCTGATTCTGAGGCGAGCATGGAACACAACGCGCAGTCGAACCGGGCCTGGTTTTTATCGGACGGCGAGCTACCCATTGCTCACCGTCCACAAGCCCGTGCCTGCGGTGGCCGGGAATCGGCCTGGGATTCCCTACGCCCAGGGCGTCTCCTGGGGTGGCTATAGGCGTGAAGGCGCGAAATTTGCCTCTCCCTTACGCGTTCCGCCACCTCCTTCGCGAGCATTACTGCTTCGCATAAGGAGGTAACTGATTCCCATGCCCTCTCGCTCCGTACCTTGGCCTTGACCAGGGCTGCACGCAAGAGGCCACCGTCGCCGATCGCCTCCACGTGGCACACGGCGGTGCTCCTCCCAAGCCAGGCAGACCTCCATCGCATCTTCACCGTATCCTCCGGGCAATCCACACAATGGTGACACCCGGGCGTTTACTCCCGCCTTCTCCGGAACAGAAACCTCCCGTAACAACCGTGTCCGGTGAGGACCTGCGTCAGGCGGAATGTGAGGACGCCATGGAGCCTCTCTAGCCACTTCTCAAAGAGGGGACTCATCGCCGCAACTGTGGTGTGCCCAGTCGTGACTAGGCTTAGGCTAGGGTAGGTTTAGCAAAATTAAATCATGTGCTATACTCATACGACAAAGCCAATGTGGAATGTACTATAGGTAACTTTTTTCTTAACTTCATGTTTATCGAAATTACTTGTATTTGTTTTTAGCTCCTTCGTTTGTAAAAATATAATCGTAGTATACAATAATTCTTATCAAATGACAGCAAAATCAGTAGTTGTAAACTTAATACTAATTGCAGAACTTGCTGCGCCACAGACCCTACCGACTGGCATTTATGTAGTTTATCGGGTTTATTTTCTCTTTCATTTGATGAATAAATTGTAAGTTGCAATAGCTTTTGTAGAGATTCTAAAGAATTATTAGTTGTAACACAATATAAAATAGGTACTTCTTATCAGAGTAGCTGAAGTTGTTTTCCAAGAATGCGAGTGAGACCGCGGGCAATAGCTACCTATTTCCTTCCATATTTTTACACGCTTCTAAACATGGTTCTAAAATCTGTTCGCTTCAAAATAAGTTGTCAACATTAAACACTCAAATAAAAATTATCAACATCTTGCACACAGCGTTCAAACCACGTTCAAGTTATATATTTCGCCAGCGGCGGTCGCGGTAAGCTTCAGTACATCCTAAGTATATAAGTAAGTAGGTATACAGAAGTACAGATCCATAAAAAAGCGAAACAGGCGCACTCACACATAGACAGGCGTACATACGGCGATCACAAACAGATGACAGTCGCGATAGCGCTTGCACTCGCTGTACGTGTAGCGTGTCTATGTGTGCGTGCGATTTCGCTCAGTGGATGGAGCCGACCTTCTGTATCTGTCTATTTTGAGACAGAACCTACGAATACAAGTAGGTAATTGCATAAGTTGCAAACCCACTGTTTATTGCGTCTGTTTTTGTAGTAGCTTTAGTTATAAACGGGCTTTGGCAGTTAATGCTTAAGTTTTCTTGAGAAGCTTTTAAGTTTTTGATATGACTTAGTCAACTCTTTTTCTGCTATGGTCTTTTGTTGTAAAGGAGACGTGAAGAGGATGTTTATGAGCGTTTGTCTGTCTGCTAATAACAGGATAGGTACTGTGGTCACGGAGACATCCGATAAATAATGTAAATTATACAACCAGATATTATGGACAGTTTCAACCGTTTACTTTTCATTTGCCGTGAGCCACACCAGAAATAAACTAAATGTAATAACTGATCTATGTAGTTAACATAAGACGATGACAAGAGATAATAAAGGTAGCAGGATCAAATCGAATAGAAAAATAATAGTATTATATTATTATCAGTCATTGTATTATTATTTTACATCTACATGTTACATCATGGACAAATAAAATGATAATTTAAAAAGAGACTGAAGCCTTGTTAAATTGTGTACGCTTATTTTCTATTAAGCGGAACTTATTTAACTTCTGCACCCCAAAAAAGAACTTTGGAAATCAACATGCAAAATAAATTCCAACAAAATATTTCATTTCGTCCACAAATTACCGAGTAAAGCTAATTTTCTTGCTTCCTGTAACATTTTTTATACATTCAAAGAAGATTCTCAAAGGTTTTGACTTGTGTTCATAATGACGAACAAACTTCTGATTACTGGGGCGTGATTCGACGACAAATGAAGGACGAATTTGAATTTTGAGTTAAAAGTGAGGAAGACGGAATAGCTCATACCGGGACAAAACTCTGTATTAGCAAATTATACCAGTCTGTAAGGAGATTACAAGATTTAGGCCAGACGACATGTAATTACACGACATTCTTTTTGCACGTAAAAATAGACAACACATCCCGTTTACAACCACATATAAGTTGTAATACTTGAAACAACAAAACTTGAAAATACAGGTCATACTGTGTAAATAAAGTATTTCACATATCATTTTTTGAATTGGACGAAGTAGGTTAGTATTAATGAAAAATATAATGCATTAATTAATTAATAATGTATCAACTATGTCATATTGTATCAAACATGTATTGACATTGTGTCAGACATGTTTTTTTTAACAATTTTGCTCACATTTTTTATATTAATTTTGAATGTTTTCTACAAGTTTTGTTTACAACAACAACTCATTGTCAACTTATTTTAGGTGTAAATGATAAACGAAAATAATAGATACAACATATTTAATACTTTAATGGAAACATGGGGTATCAAGCATCGCATACAGCGACTAAAAATAACAACGCCTTTATATTGAACAGTTTTGAAGTCGCGAAAAGAATGTCAAGTAAGCGCTTCTTTCTCAATCACGCAAAAAGAACATAATATGTTCTTTTGATTGAGAAAGAAGATATCTATATTATAGAATAGCAAAATACATTTTGTAAATCAAGTCGAATTTTAAACAAGTAAAAGGCGTAGTTCTCCTTATAAATTAAATAGGCAATATTTTCTATCATTTACATTTTCGGGACAAAGGTATAAGAATAAGACTAGGCTAATATTAACATTGTACGACCTCTACACAGATATTCAGCTGGATAGTAATGTGTTTACTTATCCTTATAACCTGCTTTGTTAATTTATTTGACAGTTTTATGTCGATGGACTTAAAGTTATAAAGCTCTGAATTTTAGAAAATTAGCACAAATGTTATCCCTCCAACTAAGCTAAATAGGCTTGTGAGTTTTTTTTTTCATTTATTTGGGGGTGCAGTAAAGAATCTCCGATCTATTTCTACCTTGTGCTTGGAGTAGATATCTACGTTCATGTTCTCAGTGCAACGGGCGTGGTTCGAACTTGTGTCTTTTAAATCACCAGGTCAATTTTATCCATCTTGTTAAAATTCAAAATTCATGTATTCAAACTAGGCTGAGAATCAGCACTTTTCGAACGTCAAAATTACATAAGACAGTCCCCCAAAACGCCCACCCTTCACCACTTCCTAGTGCATTCGCTGGGAAGAAGAAGTGGCGCAACAAACTCCCCAGCAGCACAGCTGTCTGTTCAGTTAGAAGAACAAAAAAAAAAAGATTCTAAATAATAGTATTCAAAATAATTTACATTACGCAACACAAAACATAATTTAAATTATTAGCCATATGTTAGCTAGCACACGCCAATATACCAAACAAAATCATAGTAGTAGTAGTTAGTATCAATTATGAGAAAACTATCTGAACTGGATACTCAAATTATGAGAAAAGAATATCGTAGTCTAGAAATGGAATTTTTTAGCTTGCAGCTAAGGTGGCCGTAACAAAATAACTTCAACGCACAATTTACATCAATCTCTTTAGAAAATGATCTCTTAAGATCTCTGATTTTTCATGAAATTGACCAACTTAGGTATAAAAAATAATAATATGAGTGAGTTTATGATATTTCCAAATTTTATTGTTGGGCTGCTATTCTGATATAAACATCTCACGTGGTAGTGAACGGCCTAAATAGAGCTGATCGATATTGTTACACCCACGCTCCTAAATAAACTCTTAAGTGATACGAAACTTCTAAACGAACACCTGAGCCTTTTGTCCTTTTAGGGTTCGGCTGTAAAATAAATGAACCTTATAGGCTCGTGTCATTATGTGTTTAAAATATTTTTGTCTGATGCAAAATTTACCGATGAAGTTGTGAAGGCCGCAGGAATCCGCTGGATGCAGGAAGCACAGAACCGGTCGGGTCGAAGTGGCGGTGCTTGGGGGCGGCCTATGTCCAGCAGTGGACGTCTTTCGGCTGAAATGATGATACAAAATGTGTGACGTGAGATGTGTGTTAATTGAAGAAATACTTTTTCCTTGGTTTCTTTAGCTTTTTTTTTTTTTTTTTTTTTTTTTTTTTTTTTTTTTTTTTTTTTTTTTTTTTTTTTTTTTTTTTTTAAATTAAAATATATTTATTAATAATAATTTTTTGTTGTATCAACAACAAGAAATTAATCGGCTGTCGCTAAAAACCAGCGCTGGTGCTCTGTCTTGCATAGGGTCACAGCTTTATGCTGAGCGATGGCCGTTTTGCGTGGATGTGACGCACATTTTCCCCCAACTTGTTTATTTTCGTGTTTTGTTCTTACCTTGCGTCATGTGTACCGCAAATAAACGTAATTTCTTTCTTTTTTTTCTTTCTTTCTATAATAATTGTCAATCTTCTACTGCTTGAATACGAGGCTTTTGGCTACTTTGTACGTGTATATGTATGTCATTTTGTTGTAATGTGCGTTTTGTTTGTGCAGAATAAACAATATTTCAATCTTTCTTTATTTTTTTCTTTATAAGAAAGAACTCTTGTCGGTTAATATGTTTCTTCTTTGTTTTTAATATGAATATAATTGTTTGCATTTATTATTCCTCATAATATTATAGTTAGTTAGTTAGTCATTTAATTTAGTACCTAGTTTGTGTGTGTGTGAGTGTGTGTTCTGCAATAATTGTATACTGATAAGCAAGTTAATGTTCATAATACAAAATTCAAAAACACTTTTGAAATATTTTGTACTGTTTTGTTTTAATAATAAACTTCCTTTCAGTTATAACAAAATCTATCCTTCTCCCTAAACCGGGTTGTCCGTACAAAATATTTCTAAGAAATTAATCGAAGCATTTAAAAAGTTTTCCTTCAACACTTCTTGAATGTTGAGTATAACAACAATATTGTTTAGTACAGAACCCAAGCATGTCTTTGACCTTTCAACAAAGTTTCAAAATCATAAGAAGCAGGTCTAACATAAATAAACTGCAGAAACTACTAATGAATAAACCATTTAAACATAACATAACATCACGCGTTTTCCCCGAGGAGTAAAGCAGAGGTGAGATAGTGCACCCACATTTCGCCAATTATGTTTAAGTTCCATGTTATAAGGGGCACGTCTATTGCCATCAACCGGCCACAATTCCAGACTCCGGGCAGCTTCTGAGAAATTCCTGATGGAAAACCCAATAACACTTAAAACATTTAAAATTACATTAAATAAAGCTTTGTTCTCGCTAAAAATATACATTTACGTTTGATCATTACCAGCAATACCCAGTTTCCTTGGAAACAATTTTACAATAACATAATATTATGTATACCTTTAAACGCTTGGTTCAAAAAAGGAAAGAATGTACTTAAATACAGTTTTCTTAGAAATCGAGCTAATAACTCCTTTGAACAATTATCTCTATGTGTCATTATTTTGTATTATGTCCTTGTCCTATATCCTATGTCAATATACCTTGTCAAACAGTTCACAGCACGACCACTTATACAGCCCATTATATTCTGCCATCATTCGGTAAAAAGCCATATTTACTTCAGAGTTGATTTTGAGTAAATGCCAGTTTTGTCTGGAGTGAAGTTTCAAAATCCAGTCTTTACTTACCACAGTATGTACTAAATAAATAAAGCTTTATCTCATAGACAGAAAAATACGTAGGAGTTCATGCTGAACCCAACCCTATAGGTATTTAACTCATCTATTTAACATCTTAAATTCATTCATTAAAAGACAACGTACAGCCTAAGTCGCTGGCTCTAGAAACATGAGATTTTGTAAAAACGCTCTTTTTATGTTGAAGGTGAGCATTAAAGAAGGATTTTTGAAAGTTTGTATGGAAGTTCGTATTTTTTTCCGATGGGAAATACCATCGGGCACAAGGCTTGTTTTTGATAAAAATGTTAGTAACGACCTTTCACCGCATGACGACTGTATTAGTCTCAATATTTTTTAAATGCCCTTTGCCTACCGTATTCAGGTTAAACGCTTTTAAACAAAGCAATTTGTCACTACTTCATTCGTAATCTAGGACAGGGCGAATTTCAAGTTGTAAGAAACGTTTCCTCGAAACAGATATGACCGGATTGAGAGTCCAAAATTCGAGGAATAAATATGCTTTCAAAATGCTCGTGAAAAATGGAAATTCATTTTAAAGAATGATTATGTTATTTGGTTGTTTTTGGAACCATCTAAATTCATCGCCGGTTGGTGGGTTTAATAGAAGCATTTTTTTTTTCTAATAAATATTGAGTGTGGCGGGTTGGCGCCGTAGTTGACCAATTCTTTTTCTGTACTACCTGGAGCAGATTTGGTACATACGATAAAAATACTGGGTATCTATAAACTATAGATCGTTTTTTCGGGTTTAATATTGATGTTGGCGGAGCAACTAATAGGTATTAATGGAAATAATAAAGGTCTAAAAGTAATTCCTTTGAAACTCAAAATTTTCATAAGCTTTTAAATAATAAACGAACAGTGAACAATGAGAAGACGGCAGATAGAGATATAAAACTGTGGTGTAGGTACAATCAAGTTTTAAATAAGTAAATAAACTATAAATAACTACTACACGTACCTACTGTGCTTAACTCAGATAAATGTGCATAAGGGCAGGATGCCGATTATAATGATGAAACCAGCCAAACAACACCACAAGAGCTAAATAAATACAAATCCGACACTGTATTAAAGAAAATATTCCCCCCTAAAACGGAAAGCACTCAAAAACAAGTTCGTAATAATCCTCCAAACACTCAAACAAAAGACACGGAAGTTAAACTCACAACCTTTAAATCAAAGCAGACATTTATCCGAAACAAAAGAAAAATTCATAAGAAAAACAAACGCCCAGTTTATTTTCAGCATATTTCCGAAACAAATAAAATAAAAGGTGGATTAAGGTGAGTTCACACCGAGAGCACTCGCGTGCGTGGTGCTTCTGCACAGAGTAATCCATAAACGGTGCGTAAGCCACTGGACCGCCACATTTTGACGCCGTCGTTTATACGTTGCATGTAACCTGCACAATATACCGATGTGCATTATCCTGCGCATGATACATGCATCGTGTACAAATACCATTTTTACCGTCCGCACCTTATGCGAATGCTCCTAGGTCAGTATGTTGAGCTGGCACTATTCGTAAAAAACACGAAATCAAATTTGAGACGCGTACAGACGCGTGTTATATATAATGTATTCGGTTGTGTAATGTAACGCGAATTCTGCGTTTGGGCGGTACTGAGAGCATTACATATAGCGCTGGTTTCAACGCTCCAGTTGATCCATCGGGTGCTACACAACACTTATTTTTACGGGTTTTCGCTTTAAGCTCGTATGCCGCACACCACACTATTCGCGTTACTTAACACGATATAATATATTACACATTACACGCGTCTGGACGCGGCTTAACATTAGGCTAGAGAATGTCCCCGGTGAATACTTACCTTAAGGATAAAGAAAAGTAAAAAGGGAAGTTCGTTTATTGACTGCCGAAGTATTGTTTATTCTCAAAAGTGTTTGAATAAAATAAACCGAACAATTGACTGCAATAAATGTCTCTCTAACGTCCTATAAATTCGGAACTGTTCCGAATTACTCTTATTACGGAATTTAATGATTTTCTTTGGAATGTTTTAGGAGTAATAAATCTAAGGTCTTGTGTCGTGTGTTTTTATTTAAGAACACGAAAGATATTCTGTAAAGTTCACTTCGAACACCATTCGAGTGACCGCACACTCTGAAACTGAATTAACTTGTTTTTTGAGTAAATCATACAGATAGGTAGGTATTTGTTTTTTTTTTGGATTAAGAACTTATTCATAGGCATTATTTATTTACATCGAAAAAAAATCAAGTCATTTCTGATAATATATCATTACGTAAGTGCTGAAAAACTTTTCAACAGCTGTCTCAATCACAGATGACACAGATATTTAATATTCTTTCTCCACTATTGTGATATGATCATTCTTTCAATACAAGAAAGAGATGAGTCTATACATACTGCATGGCTTCATCTCTTTCTCGGAACAGAATAATGATTGCTTTAACCCTATTGTCCAAGTCGATAAGGACATTTTTTTTTCAATTACGCTTCTCTACTTCATTATGACCTAGAAATCTGATAATTATAGAAAAATCACCTTCTCTATCGAAATTCGTCTATGGTAGGTTTCTTCCCTTGTTCAAGTTAAGGAGTACGATAAAATCAAAAAGCTTTGTTCACAAAAAGTAATAAAGTCGCATAGAGAGTAAAGTAAAATGATCGGTGGAACGTTAACTTTAAATCTTAGTAGAACATTTAAATCGAGTTTTTATTAGTCTAATCGCCGCTGTGGGGATTGTATTGTATTAATTTTTTATCTGGGATGTAGAGTGATGAGGTAGAGTGTAGGATCTGGAAATAATGGGTATTTTGGAGGTGTCTGATTTTTGGACAAGAAGTTTAATATACTCGTATTTATTAGATCTTAATTAAAAATAATAAGTTCGTGAAAATATCGATATAATATTATTTTCACAAACTTATAATTTTTATCTCAAATTTTAGAAATGTACCTCTCTATATCCGGTAAAGCTAGAAATATTTTCCATGTGAGCTTCGAGGGGCAGTTCCCGTATTTTGTAAGAATGTCAATTTTGTTCAATCTTAATCTGTTAAAAAAACCTCAAATTTACCATAAATGGTTTAAGAATTTACCAGGCAAATTAGAAAACCATTTTTGAAAAGTTTATGATCGTCGCTGAGATGAGATTGCGAATTGAAAAAGAACGTTATTCTCTGCCTTATTACAAAAACATGTAATTAAAAAGAAAAAAAAAATCAAAGATGTATTTACTTAAACATTAATTAAACTGGTTTTCGCAAACATAACCTACTTTCCCACAAAAGAAAACCTACAAACAAAGCTATCTCCTAACCTCCTAACAAACGAGAAGTGGATGCAAAAACCAGAAATTTCGCAGCAAGACGGTGAACCGATCCGAGGGGGCTCGTTTAAAATTCAACCTCCAACGTTACTCTGGTTGAATTAGTGCCGCTACCAACTGTTCACGATTGGATTTCGTGTAAGAATGGTTTTATTGCTGACATTACGATAATTGAGGGCTTTTGATCAGAGTAATGGTATGCAAAATTCTTTCCTCGCTAAGACCTCAACTTACCTCGATTTATAATAACATGGAATCTGCCCCAAATCAAATGCAACACAGTCGTTTTCTACAGAAAAATGTGTTAACTGGGTCTTAGATAGTTGTTTTGGTCATCCAAAAAAAATACAAAAAGACCGGCCAAGTGAAAGAAAGAAAGAAAGAAAGAAAATACATTTATTTAGCACAGACTAAAAACACACACACAATATAATTTACACAGCAGATAAAAAATAAAAAAACAAATATAAAGTGTAAAGTGCGATGTAGCAGAAATTTGATTTGATGGGAAGTGCATGTCGGACCAAGCACCATTAAGGATTCCGTATTTGGAATGCGTTTATTCCAAGAACAAACCTAACATTATAGTTTAAAAGCATGTTCTCCCATACATTCCAACTGCAAATGTAAGTTTGTACGCACAATATTGACAGATTTACTATTTTATTTTAAGACCATAGACTTCTTATAGGTTTTCCTGTAATTTATGATAAAAGAACCTATCGCAAAGTTAAAAAAAAAGTTGGCGCCTTAGTTAAAAAAAAAAGTTGCCGCAGTAGTTTAAAAAAAAAGTTGGCGCAGTAGTTTAAAAAAAAAGTTGGCGCAGTAGTTTAAAAAAAAAGTTGGCGCAGTAGTTTCGGGGAAAATGGGGGGGAATGGTCAATTTTCTTAAATATCTTTAAAAAATATTTATACTAAAATAATTGAGATCCTCACAACAAGCCCTTCCATTTGATAAATCACATGGTACAGTTTGAATTTCAAACTTCAACAAACTTTTTTTTTAATTCTCCAATTTGCCCCCGAAAAGTGACTCCCATATTCAAAATTCATTTATTTACGTTATACACGTCTGTGTTCGGGTCACAGAAATTCATATGTGTACCAAATTTCAACTAAATTGGTCCAGTAGATTCAGTGTAAATAGGTTGTGACAGACGGACAGACAGTCAGACAGCCAGACAGACACACGAGTGATCCTATAAGGGTTCCATTTTTTCATTCGGACGTACGGAACCCTAAAAAAAAACGAAATAAGAATCACCATCTTTTTGAAGACGGTTCAAAATAAAAAAAATCTTTAAAAAAAAAAGCTTTTATTTAAATGTTCTAAAAAGAAGAAAATAAAATTTTCTTTTAAAATTTTAACTATCAACTTATAACCTCATTACACACAATTTATATGATCATAAAAGCTTGTCGAACTTCTCGAACTTCATTTTAAATTAGTCTATTGGTACGCTTACATAAAATTATATTTCTGTTGTTTTGTTGTTATGTATGTTATAAAAGGATAGAACAGTGCCCCATGATAGACTGTAAAAGGTTGATTGATGTTGTGTTACAAAAATTGGTCAGTTACGAAGGTTGGGTTGCCTGGAATTTCGTCGCTCCTGGAGGCTCTTTTAACGCATCCATAAACATGTTTATGTCATGTAATAATGTAATAGCTTCATTGTAATTTTTCAATCAATGACCTTTTCGATTTCAATAAACGATTTTACGAATTGTCGTTAAAGCATCTTATAGGAAACGTGATTCGAGTCAGAATGACGACATAAAAAAGGGTTACGAGGTTCCCATTCCACAATCAAGTTTTATTACCCTTATTTTCTAACTGTTTAGTCAAAGGGGAACTGAAAAGTTCGAGAAATTCTTGATTCGTTTCATAGGAACAAGTTTCTGACTGGAGACTAAATAATTACTGGATAGTTCGACTTTCAACTATTTTGTGGTGGTGGCAAACAAGTACGAGGCTTTAGGATACGTGGACATCTGCAATACTGTCCTCGCAGTCGCGTTGCCGTATCAGAGACAAAGCTGAACCCATTACACTGAGTAAAACAAAAATTTGATAAGGTGATAGTGAGGCTAGCTATCGAGGGTATATTTCAATATTGCTACTCGTTGAGGCTATTTTAGTGAACCCCATGTTTGACTCTTTTGAACATACTTCCTAGGTTAGGAAGGGTTAGGTTCTCAATAGTCTGGACACCTAAGATTGAGCTAAGCCGTGCGGATCTGGCAAAGTGCCAACAGAACGCCGGAACATGCTAATCTTGGGCCAATGCTCCCTATCAGTTCCATATTATTCAGTTTTAAAGCTTTTATGAAATTCGATTTGATACGGGAGAGTTAAGTGACCTTGACATTATTACAGAGATATTAGCAATTGATTTTGCGTAGAGTTCAATCTCCAAAGTCCGAGTGTATCGCTTTTCGTATCACGTTAGATGTTTCCGCACCTACTTCTTTTACTTTTTAGGCAAATACACAGCCATATGATCTTTGCAATGTCAAAATAATTATGAACAGTCTATCGCATGACTCTGATAACAAAATGATGTTGATAGCACGCACTTGTATTTTGTAGCCGCAACCGGTTTTTGGTTCATGTAACTACTGACATGTTGACCAAACTTACTAGAGTAATTTCACTTACGGTGAATATAAAAAAATGTGACAGAATCTAGATTCGACGATATGTAAAAAAAAACTTTGTCTTAGTAGGCAAAAGCAGTCTTTTCTAAACAAAATTTTCAGGCTTTCCAGTTTCTATGCAAACTGAAATACAATCTTCCTATAAATCAAAACGATCAGAACCGAAATTTTCGTCCCCAAAATCATACGACACTTAGTAAGGGCTCCGTTCATTTGAATTCCATGGCAGCATTTGAATTGGAGATTTTACAGGCCTTAATCTAAAACCGACGCTGGATGTACCGAACGGGAGCCGTTATCTTGCTAATTAAGAGCTTCATCTAGTTAGATGGTTCCCCTATCGAATGAGGTTTAGGCTGGTTGGGGAGATGTTATGTATCGGATTCCTCCAAGGGATTTAGTGATAGCTTGGCGGTTATGAACTTTTGTTTTTTTTTTTTTGGGTGGGAAATCATCAAATGACTCCTCCCGCTCTGGGCGGAGCGAGAGGGAGTGTCAGACTTTTACTGACTAAAACCCACCCGTGTTCCTTCCGTTGCCTGTGTGCCGGGGCCGCGATATCCCTTTCGGACAAACTCGCAACCCTGGCAGGCATTGGCCCTTTCGGACCCCGTCAGTTGGTGCTGACATCTCTTTGAGGCGCGCGTGGAACACAACGCGTCGTCGACCCGGGCCTAGTCCTAATCGGACGGCGAGCTACCCATTGCCCACCATCCGCAAGCCCGCGCCTACGGTGGCCGGAAGTCGGCTCGCGACTCCCGACGCCCGGGGCGTCTCCTGCGGCGACTAGGGGCGCGAGGGCGCGCATCTTGCATTTCCCTCGCGCGCTCCGCCTCCTCCTTCGCGAGCATTACTGCTTCGCAGAAGGAAGTGACGGCTTCCCAAGCACTCTCGCTCCGGACCATGGCCTGAACCAGGGCCGGACGCGAGAGATCGCCGCTGCCGATTGCCTCCGTGAGGACACGGCGGTGCCCCGCCCAAGCCGGGCAGACCTCCACCGTATGCTCCACCGTGTCCTCCGGGCGATCCACACAATGGTAACACCCGGGCGTTTCCTCCCGCTTTATCCTGAACAGGAACCTCCCGAAACAACCGTGTCCGGTGAGGACCTGCGTCAGGCGGAAGGTGAGGACGCCGTGGCGCCTCTCTAGCCACTCCTCAAAGAGGGGCCTTACCGCCGCAATTGTGGCGTGCCCTGGCGGTTATGACCTACCTTTGGGTTTGGGAAAAGGCATGTTAGTGATTTTTGGATTAAAACTCTAGTGCAATTGTGACTATTTGGCATTTAATAATAAAATAACAAAACATAATGCCTGTTTTAACTCAATTGGGTTAGGCCAAGTTTAAACCCGAGTCTAATTGGTCAATTTTGTATTTAGAACTTTATGTCCTCCATAAGGCTCGACGCTCAAAAACTGGCTGAAAAGTTTAAGCTCGGACCAAAGTTAGAAATCGTTTTGTAATAAGTCAGAAAGCCTTTTAGAAACTTCAATTCCACACCACATGAAATTAGTTTCTCGCGGACAACTTGCTTCACAGCAATACGCTAAACATTCCGCAGACTTTTCCCTACTACTTATACCAACGCGGAGTATTCTAAAGCCTCTTCATTTGAATTCCACTGCGGGATTTGAATTGTAGATTTTACAGGCTTTAATCTGAAACCGACGTTGGATGTCGTCTCGAGCCCCTTATTCTGCTAATTAAGGACTTCATCTATGCAAATGAGTCTCGATCGTTCATTCCCTTATCAACTTAAGAGCATGGAGGGTGGAATTTGGGTCAAAATTGCATGTACGATTTTAGATTATAGGTAGGAAAGCATTGTGTTTTGGGGTAATTGCTCATGGTATTTTGAACTTTATAATAAGACAGTATTTCGAGTAATTTTAGTGACATAGTTAGTTTCGACGTATATTATGCCACGTAGAGATCCCTAAAGGAATGAGAGGAGATACCGTCTTGTGAAATCATGACTTCAAACAACTGACAATCAACAAAAAAAAACTGTTGTGATATTCAAAATTCGAATGGTTGTGTCGAAATGTGTATCCGCGATGATGCTCTAAAAACAAATGAGTTCGATTTCTAATAATGTGCGGTCACTTGCGTGAGGTTTGAAGTGACCTTTACAGAATAGCACTAAGTTCTGAGTTACTGACTAATACTATGATACTGGCCGCTGCAAAAAACAATTTTTGAAAATTTCGTTTATATTTTATTCATAAAGCAGTCTGTCCGTCCTCTTACTCTTTTCTCAGTGGAGAAATTTCCAAAAATGTCCCGATAAGAGAATATCTTATTTTCCTTTTATTACGGAAGAACGGGTTGACAGTATAAAATAATGTTTTTCAGTTACAATATTATGATAATCAGGCTACAGTGACAGCTTTGTTCCGTTTATCGACCGGAATGAGTTGACAGGTTATTGAGCCATGCAGGTGACGTAATCAGTTTGTAGCGAAAATGTAATGATTTTAACGTAATAACTTAAAAATACTACATCATTCTACTACTATTTGAAACGGATCCCTAATCTAAACCTGCTACTTAGTTGTAAAGACAATATTCTTGATGTAACTATAACATCTTAAACGCCCGACATTATTATTGTGAAACTATTTCAAATAAACATCCCTATGTAAATAACACAATAATATTTTTCAGTGCTTCAAAGGGGGCATACTGCGTAGAAATCTCCCACATTCAAAATACAAGGCTTTAAATCGTGTAATGTGTTAAAGCGGGGACAGATCGCGCCACTCACGTCGTGCCAATGAAGTAGTGTTTCAGACGTAATTCTATGACCTATATGGGGACAGTCGAACTTAAAATAAGGTTTTATTTAAGAAGTGGAACGAAGAGGGGGGGAAATACAAAATAATGGGGTTGATCATCATCACCAGCAGCCTACAGCAGCCCACTGCTAGCCATAGGCCTCTCGAATCGCACGCCATTGAACTCGATTCTCGTCAACTATCATCTAGCTGCTACCAGCCGCCTTGCGAAGATCGTCGCTCTACCTAGCCTGAGGGCGTCCTACCTTACAGTTGGGTTGATCTCATCCAATTAAGTGATTATTGAAATGTGTCTGGTCCATACAGGTACTAGAGGTTATTTCCTATTTTTGACCTTTGCGGAGCATCGTGTGGACATGCAACACGGTACCTACTAAGTTAACTCCATCTACACACCTCCATCAAAATGGCAATCAAGAATCACTCTAATCAAAGGTCAATGCAAATCGTCTCCCCGAAATTCAAAGCCAAAGCTTTGCGAAATCTCCGATTTTCCGAACTGTTCTACATAAGACAACATTCGTTGTAAACTGCGTTCGCAATTTAGATTCCAAACATGTAAACAAATGTGACATGTAAACAATATATAAACAAAGTTCAGTTTGAGCCACAACTTATAAATATTTTCAACTAGCTGCGCCCCGCGGTTTCACCCGCATAAGTCTCGATCCCGTGAAAATATCGGGATAAACAGCATCCTATGTGTTAATCAAGGTTATGAACTATCTGTGTGTCAAATTTCATCTAAATCCGTTCAGTAGTTTTTGCGTGAAAGAGTAACAAACATCCACACATACATACATACAAACTTTCGCGTTTATAATATTAAGTAGGATAGTACTAGTAATTTTAAAATCAACTAAATTGATAAAGAATATCAATTGGAAACAATGATTTGACTATGCTTTAAATGTGTTTACTACAACGCTATCTCGATACGATCGCGTTCGGATCGTCCATCACTTGCTGTATACATGTTTCTGTTTGGCACGTACGGTTTAAACGCTCAACGTAATGCGATGTGAATTCAATAGCTATTGGAACGTGAATAGGTAGTGAATGTGGGCGATTGTATTAGATAGGTTTTCTTAGTATTCTTTTTGGGTTAAGTTCTGGCCAAACGGAAGCGAATCCCACGTAGGACGCGCGACGAAAATTACTCTCGCCGTATGGAGATGTCCAAGCCGGCGCGAATAATTGTGTGAATGCTTAATCATTACAACAATAGATGCACGCAGTCACCTCCAGCATCCCACGCTGTATCCACGTCATTTAGTGTGACCTGTGACCAGAGCTTAAAATAAAAGTGTATTTGATTGTGTATCAGGTATCTGAAGCTGTTCTTGATAGTTTCGGTTTAGTGACAGTTATTTTAGTATTAAACAAAATGAGATTTCTTAAAAACGTGATTTTACTAGCTGTTGTTATTTCTATTTAAGATCAATCACAACATCCAACATGGGATTAGGACAGCGGATTTATAGATCAGAGAATTGATACGGTTTTAGGAGATGTGGGTTTAACCCGTCGAACTAATATTTGTACCAAAAAGTCCCGAGTTAGGTAAACTACAGGAAGGACGCAAAACTAAAAAAATTAAACGAAAGTTTGCGACTGACGTCTGGGGAATATCTTATTTAATTAACCGTATTATTTATGCATGTAATTGATATTTAACTCTTACGCCTAATAAACGCTTGGGGGACAATAAAACTAAATAATTCTCCCAGTTTACTAGCCTCCATCAAAGTTACAGCTGTTTTAAACCCCCATAAAATTTTATGGCTTCATATTTTCATTTTAATTAAATTTTATTATAATTGATGCTAATTCTGGTTTTACGATGGGGTTGAATGTGGAATTAACATTATTTGTCGGTTTTGAGTTTGTATGGTTTCATCTGTGTGAAAATATGGATCAATTAATCAATCCGGCCTATTGAAATGATATGAGCCTTTGAAAAGCCTTTTTCCTGAATTCATTAGAGGAGGTTCCCACTGAGTTTAGTGACGAAATTTAGGTATTAGGGCGATGTCTCAGTAGTTCGTGATGACAGTAAGTGATGAAAAAATATATAGTAAAATAATTTGGATTTAAAGGGAATTGAATATTTCAGAACGGCTCCTTCTTTTTTTTTTTTTTTTTTTTTCTTGTAGGTCACACTTTTTCTACGTACAGAACTCAAACACTTAGGTATAAGTAGCAAAAGTAAATAGGAGAGCCCTACATGCGAAAGAGACCGTTTAAAACCTTTTATACAAGCGTGGATAGGAAATTATCGAGGACCTCCCTCGGGAAAACCCCTTTGATAGTCTTTCATTTTATTCCATTGTGAAAAATATATGTTTTCCAGATTATATTGAAAACCAAATAAAAACCTAAGTATAAAATAATAGGCGCGACGTTTTTCAAAACAGATTTGGTTATTTTATTTTTAGTTCATTCTTGCTGTTTTGATTCAACTAACAATGTGGGTGGTAAAGGTCATGTAAGGTTGTTACAAATCATGAACATTTTTCACCACTTTTTTATTAAATATTACGTCTTGTGGATTTGTCAACAACCAATAACTGCAATGTATACTTTAGTTTTTATGGCACAGTTTTTCGATTTTTTCAGTAAACAATAGGTACTATGTAACTAGTTTTTTCGTCCACCCAAAATTTTTAACTAATTAATACATACCTACGGCAAAATCTAATATTGTTCCATAAAAATAATTATCATGTTGAACTTCGCAAAACAACCGATATCTTCCTAGTTTTTTTCTTAAAATACTTATACTAATGTGAGATAATCAATAATGATCCTATAAACAAGTTATTCGTTTTTGTGTTTGATGTAGTAATTTCAGAATGTTACACAGCTAAAACGTTACAATTAAGCATAACGTACATCTGTTCAAGTTTAAGTCTACCTTTCAATCCCTAAAGAGATTCAAATCCTAAACGAGATACTGAGTAAACATCTTAAATACACAGCTGTTTTGATTCGAAATGATTTAAGACACGCTACTTAGAATGAGGAGAGCGATAAGCGGAAGGCGGTTGTAATGTTGTAGAATAGTGCCAGTTAAACATGGCACAAACTTGGTGTGACTAATTTGTAGGGCTTTGCAACTAGTTGAGTTCACACGTGGTCAACAAAAAAAAATATAATAACAACTGTGTTTATTATAAAAAAATCTTGTAAAAGATGGTAGATTGGTGGCCGGACCGAATAATGTGCCCTATAGTAGCAACCTTTATTGTAAGCGGTTTTTAGCACAAGTTCTGAGAAAAAAAAAACGAAAATCGTCTGCTTTTGTCATAGGTAATTAAATAATAATAAAATACAAATTATTCCACTTTGGTACCCCCACTGGTGGGGGGCAAAGTGGAATACCTTAAAATACTACGTATGAACGGAGCAGCCACTAAATCGCTACCACTGAAGCAGTGGCTTATAAAGTAAATACTTAAACGCAAATACACCACATAAAATGAGTCTCTAATTATGTCAAACCTTAATCTAAAACTTTCCCTTTGATTTTTCTATTACAGGATCGTGTAATTGATTTGAAAGATTATGAATTCGACGAGCATTTTCTTAACAATTTAAAACTTTCTGTTAACGTTGAGGCCCTACCTTGAAAATAAATAGACGGCACGCGGGGAGTGGCGATTCCATCTTCCGTGGTCAGCCGCTACGTCACCGCCACAAACTTATCTGAACCAGTGGCCAAAAGCCGAGTCTATCCTATAGCATTTTGGTTCAAATTTATGCGACAAGCAGAATTTCATATTACCCATAAAGAACATGTCCCGGAATTAACGCACACTACCAAACACCACAATTAGAATACTTATCTATTATGTCTAAAACATTGTTTATTTATTAAATCAGTTGTACTGATAGTGGGAGAAAATTGTGGTCACATTAAAAAACTACGCACTCACACAGTTGCACATGCATAAGGGTCTAGCGCAGTAGGTACTTCGTCCATTTAGTTTTTTTTTACCGTACAGCGGAAGTGTGACCGTAATTTACATAGTTTTAATTATTTTTGGGATAAAAAATTACCTATATTAAAATGACAACGACATGAAATCGATTCAATAAATGATTCTGAACAAACTCCTTTTTTATTGTGCATTAATTCAGTTACACGTTGAATTTAAATCTAAATTGTATCTAAGTAAATGTTATGTGCGAAACGAGTATTTTCAATTCTAAAATCGTTCGAATTACGTTGTTTACGTCCCGCGTTCGCGGTGACTAGACTCGACCGCAAGTACCTTCTCTAGTACAAAGTAATACTGCCAAGTTGTCACCTGTCATCTCGGCATAAGCCATCGCTGTCAGAGCCCCGGCGCGCATGACCATCCTACCCTCAGAGTAATATTTGTTATTACTCTGAGATCCTACCGTAGCCGCGTGCAAGTGAGGTTTTCTTTCAAGGAAGTTGTTATATATATGTTATATTATTGTTTTTCCCTCTGACACTTCATTTTACGTTACAAGATTGGGTTGCATGATTTTAATTATATAACAAGGCTGCGTCTGTTATTTTTTCTTGTTGATGTGTTGTCGGTTGCAAGAAAAGTGTGTAGTGCAGTGGAGGGTAAGTGGTAGGAAAAGCAGATATCAGACGCTTCACTTTATGTTCAGTTTTGCCTTTCATTCGGCATCTTTCACGTCTGAACACAACATGAATCAAAATTGAAAAAGCGGCCAAGTGCGAGTCGGACTCGCCCATGAAGGGTTCCGTAGCAGCAAGTTATGAAATTAAATGTTTTTAATATTTTTATATTTGAGTTGATTGAATGAAAGGTAAATTGCGGTGTACGATTTATGACGTATTAAAAAAAAATACTTACTAGATCTCGTTCAAACCAATTTTCGGTGGAAGTTTACATGGTAATGTACATCATATTTTTTTTTTAGTTTTATCGTTCTCTTATTTTAGAAGTTACAGGGACACACATTTTACCACTTTGGAAGTGTCTTTCATGCAAACTATTCAGTTTATAAAAAAAATTATTAGAGACCTCAATACCATTTTTGAAGACCTATCCATAGATACCCCACACGTATAGGTAGGATGAAAAAAAAAAAAATGAGATTCACTTCTAAGGAAACCCCAAATTTTTTTTTTTTTTTTCTATTTTTGTGTGAAAATCTTAATTTTTATTTTATTTATTTATTCATCTTTAACTCAGGTACATTACCCATAATTTGTTAGTATTACGTACCTACTTAAACTATGTTAGTATAATATAAAAATAAAAAACATAAACAATTAAAACCAATGACAATATTACAAGACAACTTAAAGAACCCTATATCTATTAAGCCATCTTCTGGGGACACCTGGCAACAATACATGCACTGCACACAGGTGCCCCATCAGGCGGCCTTCAGTCTTGCTAGCAACAACGCTCAGGAGACTGCTATCACTGTCTCGCATCCGGCGCAATAGTGACGCGGTTCGTTTACGCATGATCGCAAAGAAGTCATCGGTACGCGCTGCTGCGAACATCCCTGACGCGCTACAATAACGTGGCAGCGACAGCAGTATCCTAAAAGCGTTGTTGAATTGCACACGCAGGGCATTAAACGTTTTTTGCTTGTATCTGGTCCACAGACTGCAAGTATAGAAAGCCTGGCAATATGCCCTAAACAATGTGATCTTGACATTGCTGTCACACTTTGCAAATCTGCGGGCCAGCATGTTGCATCGTACGGCCAATGCCCTGCGTTCTCTCTCCATATCACAGTTATCAGTGCCATCCTCTGTAACCCAGTGACCAAGGTATTAAACTGCTTTACTCTGTTTAGAGTTGCACCACATAGCAAGACTGGTGGTACTACCTCATAGGTCTTGTTTTGGGCCATAAAAACTAACAGCTCGCTTTTCTTGGCATTATACCTTAGTCCATGGGCACCAGCATAGCACTCACATATATGCAATAGCTTCCTGAGAGCACTGATCGACGGACTCATCAGCACCATATCGTCAGCATAACTGATGTTGTTAAAAGACACACCATCTATTGAGCATCCGATGCCACTGCTGCTGAGTTCCTCGATCAGCTTATTCATATATAAATTAAATAGCTTGGGTGAGGTCAGACCCCCTTGCCTCACCCCACACTCCAACCTGTACACGTCAGAATATGCACCTGCCCACCTCACAATGTTATATTGGTTACCGTACCAGAACTTAAACATATTAACTAATTCTGGCGGCAGGTTAGCTACATTCAGCAACTTTTCCCAAAGGATTTCATATGAGACAAGGTCAAAAGCCCTGGATAGGTCCAAGAAGCATGCGTACACAGGTGTCCTCCTTCCAGCGTAATATTGCACCGTACTCTTTAGAGTCATTATAGCAGTCTCGGTTGATAACCCATTCCTAAAACCAAACTGTCTGTCATTGATGTTTAATTCCGTACCTAGATAGCTGTCAAGTAAACTATCCAAGATTTTAGCTGTAACTGTTTCTAAGGAAATCGGTCTGTAATTGCCTGTATCCGACATATCACCTGTCTTATTCTTAGGAATGGGCACCACAACTGTCTTCACTGGGTCAGCTGGCAGATAAGAATGACTAACACATAGGTTGAACAGTACGGCAAGAATCCTTGGGAGATGAACACCCGCGTTCTGGAGATGCTCAATACTTAAGCTGTCGTGACCAGGCGACTTACCCCTGGACATGTTTTTGATGACGGAAGACACGTCACGGGCCGTGAACCGTACACTTAGGTCATTACAGCTTACATTTGGTGTTGGTTCTGCTGCACCTAGAGGTGGGTCTATTTTAAAACGTTATCGATACAAGTTAGCAATATCGACTGACTCACTTTTACCCTCAACACTCGAGGGGAGACTCGACTCAGGATTCAACCTTTTCGTTTCTCTCCAAAAGCTTCCAAAGTTCCTCGCCGAATGGTGAGAAGCAATAATGTTCATTTTAATTTGGTGCTGGTTGTTTTGACACCACTTCAACTTCCCCTTAAAAGCTTTTCGAGAGTCACGCATTTGATTGTAGATGGACCCCGCACCGGGTCTACCATACTGCATCCAAAGCTCAAACTTTAGTCGAGCCTCCGCATGAGCCTCTTTGACATGCTTGTTCCAACCCGTGACATACCTCCTTCTCCATTCAGTCCGACACACACAAGTTGCCACTGCTGACTCAGTCAAAATATTAATAAATAGTGTTATATATAAGCGATCTATATGTGGTCTATGCTCCAGGTTATGGCACATATTATCACAGCATTCATGAAAAACTACAGGAAAGTCAACCTCTCTCATCTTATTATGACACAATTCTTGGTACCTTTTTATCTGGCTTACTTCTCTAATGCCCCACTTAATCTTGTTACATAACATATTACTACTAACAAGTTTTGACTGCAAAACTTTCAAATTACATGTCAGTTCTAAGGGTAAGTGGTCTGACCAGAAAACATCACACACAATCTTAACATTAACAATAGTTTGACAAGCGGCTTGAGTGAGCACACAGTGATCAAGCCACCTACGGCAGTTATCATGAGCGTCACTAACATATGTGTATGTATCAGAATTCAGTCCGAGTCTCTCTATATCTGCACATAACCATTTTTGCTCATTGCAGAAACTAAGTAACTCAATACCAAAACGCTCACCCGGGTGTGAATTAAAATCTCCCAACACAAAAATACTTTCAACGTTCTCGTTCTCAATAATTGCACTTACTTCGCTTAAACATTCCGTAAACTCAATAAGGTTGTCCACTGAGTCCGTAGGCATGTAAACGGAAAAAACTATAAACACTCGCTCCGCCACTACAAACTTAGCTGCCACTAGACGCACACTTGTACACTCAATGACGGACACCGATGTAAACAAACTTCTTCTCCAGATAAGCGCCACTCCACCATGCGGCCGCCCGTGTAGTATATCGGTTGACGTATCCACAGCTGACTTGCCCGCAAATGCAAATTCCTTATGGATAGTTCCTAGGTTGTCTATGTCGTGCGGCAGGAGCCACGTCTCCTGAAGTGCAATGATATCAGCGGACTGGCAAAGTGATCTCACACCGTCAATAGATCTATGAATAGATTTACAGTTGAAGCTTACGAATTTAACTAGATTTTGTTCCATTGCGGCTAGGTGAGGGTACTCGTAATACTTCAGTAGATATTTTAACTCTAAAATGGATAAATTTCCTGAAATTAACACCTTCGGGCCACAGATTGTCGTCCATGAAGACTGGTAACTTATTTCTCGGAACATAAACTTTATAGGCGTTGTAGTCTCTTTCCTGTTTCATAGTAACCTTTTCCAACTGCACGGACACCTGAGTTTTATTAGAAATATAGCTCACTTAGCTTAATGCG
Organism: Agrochola macilenta; assembly: GCA_916701695.1. Taxonomy (NCBI): domain Eukaryota; kingdom Metazoa; phylum Arthropoda; class Insecta; order Lepidoptera; family Noctuidae; genus Agrochola; species Agrochola macilenta. The sequence continues at coordinate 4,034,993 of OU753576.1, forward strand.
GTTCACAGAATACGTCTACTTACCAAATTTCAACAGTATAGTTCTTATAGTTTCGGAAAAAAGTAGCTGTGACATATAATAATAATAATAATAATATCTTTATTTCCAGTTTTACAATTTTGCTTAAGCCACTTGGCATAACATAATAAATTTGTCATAAAAATTGTAATGGGTTAATGCAGAGTTATACACCTCTGACACCCAAGCTAAGATTCAACTTGTGTTATGGGTGTCAGGGCTCTCAAGTTAACATTGGTTAGACATTATAAAAATTCGGAATTTCTCTGTGAAAAACTATCGACAGAAAATAAAGTTTTTTTTTTCTTTTTTTTTTTTTCAGAAATTAATACAAAAAATATAAATAAAGAGAAAACCATTTGTATAGTGTGTGTTGTGAGTGTGTTTTTGTGTTGTGATGTGTAGTGTTTTGTTGTGTTATGTTGTGCTATGTAGTGTTGTGTTGTGTTATGTTGTGCTATGTAGTGTTGTGTTGTGTTATGACATGTTATGTTGTGTTGTGTTGGAAGGTGGGAGTATTCGTATATATATATAGACGGGCAGACAGACATGACGAATCCATAAGGGTTCCGTTTTTTGCCATTTGGCTGCGGAACCCTAAAAATGGATTCATTAGTGAACCGATGTTGAGTTTCGGCACTGTTGGGATCTTTTACTCTCCCACCACTCTCCTACCGAATGGTTGAAAAATTAAATGCAAGAAGCAAATTAACGTTAATTCCTTTGTAATGTTGTCACGGTCTTGCGAACGTGTAGTGAAACGAAATTAACCTTTACTCGAGTGCAGCGTCTGATATCAGTTTAGCTGTTGCCTTTGGAAATCTGCAACTCACGTCATGGTATTTCCAAAAAAAAAAACTGGTCATCAAGACAACTTTGTAATGGTCCTGTTTCTGTAATGTTAGTCCTGTTTCTGTGATGTTGGCAGTAATACTGATCAAATGGATCACAACGTTGCAGTTAGGTGGCAGAAAAAGGCTCGAATTTCCAGACGCCCATGAATTTATTTATCATGCCCACGGTGCCATCCCCCAAATTGCCGAGATGGCAATTTGGTGGATGGCGACCCTGTCATAAATCATTGTTAAATACACATAAAAAAATGGAAACAGTATGTACTGAGTAAATCAATTTAATTATTTATTAATAAAAATAATATTTTTGACGCACAAAACATCTTAATATTTGTTTATCAAAAAACAATTATTACTGCTAAAATATTTCCCATATAGATATTTTATTTTTGATTCACACTTTTGTTTACATATACTCAAACTCTTGTCAGGAATCCCCACGAGATTGTAAAACAATGAAGGATGTTTTACTTTAAATCCCAAAAGATATTCAGTCACTTCTAATAAGTTAAAATGTGAAAGTTTTTCTCCGACCTTGAAAACTTTCTTTGACACTTGGTACTTATTACTCTGTGGATGCCCTAGGGAATAAACATGAACATTAGTTCTAAACTCAATGTTTTGTTGTGTTTAAAGAATTTATACTGGCTTATATCCCGAAGGTCAAAAGTGACTGAAATATTTTATTTTCCGATGACTATTTACCAGGTAGGCCAACTTGGACAATAACATGAAAAAAATGAATGTATCTTAACTAGGTCAACTATTGGTGTAGGTACTGGGTATCCCAATTAATTGGTTTGCGGCGTTCGTTTGGCAATAGATAATATATAAAGGATGAAATTCAACCACAAATAGTTTGAAAGGACGCTGCTACATAGCTATATCTAGGGAAATACTAATAGAAATGATTGGTTGCCATGGTAACGGCAATAACAGTGCGTTTGGCGGTAGTAGCCGAGGAATTTTCAAGTTACCAGGATCACCTTCGATCTATATTTTAGTTTTAGGTGTAAGAAGAGCACTTAAAAAGTTTTCAAATTGTTTGTTTTTATAATTCTAGCGATTTTCATAATTTAATTTAGTTATATTAAAAAAAAAAAAGAAAAAAAAGCGCAATATTATATGTCGACTATTTGCGATGTTGCCTACTTTCAACTCCAGGTGATAATGACAAGATTGTACTCAAATGGGAGCCTATCGTAAAAAAAACCGGCCAAGTGCGTATCGGACCATACACGATTTCTAACTGCAAATGTAAGTTTTTACACACAATATTGGGAGATTTCCATGTTATTTTAAGGCTTATTTTCTTAAAGGTTTTCCTGTAATCTATGAGTACAGAACTATTTTCTGTATTTATTCAAAATTTTAGACTCAGTTATTTCGGAGAGAATTCGGTCAATTTTCATTTATTTTCATATATAACTATAAAACTATTTATTTTAAAATTATAAAAAAAACCATATGTATATACTTGAGACCCTCACTTATTAAACAAACACGTGTTTGGGTCACAGAAATTGATATATGTCCTACCAAATTTCAACTTAATCGGTCCATTAGATTCAGAGCAAATTGGCTGTGACAGATGGACAGAGACATCCAGCCTGGCAGACAAGTAATCCTATGAGGGTTCCGTTTTTTCATTGGGATATACGGAACCTTAAAAATAGGCTAGGATAAAAAAAGGACTAAGTAGGTTAATAATGTATGGTAATAAGTATAACGTTTTAGCACAGTTCAAACAGCTAAAGGGCAACAAAAGGGTCATTAGAAGCGGATACATTTAAGGAACTACGACGATTCTCCAGGTTTGTTGATTATTCCCTTCAAAACGCCTCAATTTAATTTGTCAGTGTGGGTAAACAAACTGCACGAAATAATTGATTGGTATGAATTATAATAATCGTCAAGCGTCCTTCGGGTTTAATTGGCGCCCAGAAGGGTCTTGATATTTTTTATAGTCCCATGTTGGGTGACCAAAAATTCCATTTCATTGAACCTAGTAGAGTCAAAATGTTTGAAATTATTAATACGATACCTATTTTTGTTACAAATTAATGAACAATTTAGCTAATATGGAAACTGTTTGATCTCAAAGAGCTACTCGCAATTATAAAATACCGTTCGTCTTTTGTTCTTTGTGATTTAAATTCAGATTTATAATTTGTTTTGCGGAACAATACTTAATTCCTGTGGTTAAGTAAACAAGTGAATATTATTAAAGACATAGTTTTCATTTCATTTTTATTAAATAACAGGATTACAAATAATAAGGTCAAGGTATTAAATATTTAGTAATAAGTCCTAATGAAAATTTTACATTGTTACGTGAGCATGCGTTTATCAAGTAAATCCCAAAATGTTCTTATACAAAGACCTTACCTGCAAAATCCACAACAGACTGAATCACATTTTCCACCAGTAACAAAACAAAAAAAGAACAACTAATCAACTCGCGAAAGTTTCACGAAAAGTCCAATAAGTCCATCATTACAACCTAACTTTTTAAATTCCGAACTTTATTTCGCGAGGACCGCAGAAAACGATACGCGTCTGAACAGTGCGGCGTCCAAAAGCGTTCTGAACCGAAACATCCCTGTCAAGCTACCTCTACTGATGGTAAAACTCAATTTTGATTTGAGTGCGTTCTTATTTCAATCGCGTAAGGGTTGATTTAGAACTGATGTTAACTTTCCAGCTGTAAAAGTATTTAGGAATGAATTTTGGCGGTAACGATAGCTTCATAATGGACAGCAATTGTGTACAAATGGGAGTCTGGAAGAAAACGCGTGGAATTTTAATGTTGGCAGTATTTGTGTTCTACACGTTAAATGTACTGTGAGCGTTCAGAAGTTTGTTCAAAGCATTGTTTGTAATATGGTGATAATGTCAAAGACTTGAACGTTGGCAAAGAAGTTGTACTTATGTAACTGCTTTAAGGCTTGTGCAGACCAGCGCGACTTGTCGCGCGACGCGACACGAACAATACAATTTCTAAGAAAACTTCACAGTATAACAATAATCGGTGTCGCGTCGCGCGACAAGTCGCGCTGGTCTGCACAAGCCTTTACATTTCGTTTCACAGAATATGTGTACCAATAAAAACCAGAGATCTCCTCTGCTTAAAATTTCATCCAAGTTTTAAAATGCTCAGAATGAAATGCATTTATGTGCATTTTAACGACTTTTACCATTTTCCGATGTGACCTGATTTTTAAACATGAACATCAAAAGAACGTTGGGTCACGTGGCCAAACTTTGCATTTTAGTTCTCGGCAGGTTCAGAACTTTGCATATTTTGTAATGCTTCCAAGTTTTTTTTGAAGAACTGAAGATCTTCTCTTTTACCATCCATGGTCAGTGGGTAAAAAGTGCAAAAAAAAATTAAGATCAGCAAATCTTTTGCCGCTATTAATGAATCATTTATTTATTCCAAAAGAGTATTTTAACCTCTTTTTCCAAAACTCCAGCCAAAACGAAAGCCAAACCTTTATAAAAAAAAACAAATGAGTAAAATCTGGAATTGAAAATTGATTTATGAAGTACACTTTCTGTAAGATTCACTCTTTCAAAGAATCCAAACGTAATAATTCAACTTCATTTACTTTTCCACATTTTCCAAAAAAGTTTTTAAAATAAAGACTTTTCGCTTTATCCCTACGGAATAACGCGCCGAAAGTGGGTCAGCTGAGCAGGAGCGAATGTTTGGAATATTTTAGTGGAATAAATGGATTGGATTGAAATATTTTCACCCCTGTTTCCTGGCACAGAGTGGGCAGGATTTCAGGTGTGTCAGGTATTCTTTTCTTTGCTTGAACACTAGGAAGCGATGTAGGGTGGACGAGGTTTGGAGGCAGGTATTTTATAACTGCGATGTTCAAAATTTTTGGATGCAATATGTGTGATTTCAGGTACGGCAGGCTGCATGACAGTGGTAACAAAACCAGTATAACCTGGCCACTAATTCTAGTGAAACTCTGAACTACGCTAGGAAGTGTTACCGCTGACATATGGTCGATATACATATTTTAAACATTGTTAATTAAGTTATAACTCAACTGTTTCTTTTTGAATAATTGTAACTCTGCAGGGTAAATATCTCGCCTCATTGAGAGAACTAATGAGCAGTGATTACGGAGGTTGTTTACTGCGTGTTGGTCATTCAGATCATTATATGTCTTTCCTTCCGCCTTTTTTCCTGCCTTCTTTTTCCCTTTTAAAGTTGCACTAGTCGACAACTCGAACTCGTTGGTGGGCTTGGCATGGTATGCATACTATTTAGTTTATTTTAGTGTTATTTATTTATTTTTGTATTTAGGTATTTATTTAGTGAACGAGAAATAAAAAAGGGCCAAGAATTGAGCCCTGCGGAACTCCCATAGTGACAATAGAACCCGGGGATCGCTTGCCGTTAACGTCCACTCTTTGGATCCTATTATCTAAATAAGAAATAAGAAGATCCAAGGCAGCGTTTCTAACACCATAGTGATGCAATTTCCTGACAAATGTATCATGAGAAACACAATCGAAAGCCTTGGATAAGACACAAAAAATACCTAGGGCAATAGGTCAATACATTTATTAAATATAATTGCTAATTCAGGCGCTACAGTGTTGATAATGCATTTTGCAACCTCTACGGAATTTCCCCATAGATTGTGTCTCGGTGAAAATTTAAACTAATAATCTTTGTCACTATCTCAACATAATTTAAGTCAGGCATACAATAATTGGTAACTGACTTTCCCTTGCAAATATTTGATACTAAATGGCCCATGTCTTTCCCAATTTCATCACTAAATATTACTAAATCATTATTAATTTTGGTTTGTAGTGACAATTCAACTTCATTTACTTTTCCACATTTTCCAAATTTGACTGAATCGATATTGTTGATACTTCAAGATTCAAAAGCCTTATTTTAAAAGTTTGTTCTCATAGAACTTTTCGCTTTGTCCCTACGGAATAACGCGCCGAAAGTGGGTCAGCCAGCAGAGCGGGAGTGAATGTTTGGAATATTTTAGTGGAATAAATGGATTGGATTGATATATTTTCACCCCTGTTTCCTGGCACAGAGTGGGCAGGATTTCAGGTGTGTCAGGTATTCTTTTGTTTAGCTTGAACACTAGGAAGCGATGTTGGGTGGACGAGTTTTGGAGGCAAGTCTTTTGTAACTACGGTGTTCAAAAAGTTTGTATGCAATATGTGCGATTTGAAGTACAGCAGGCAGCACGTCAATGGTAAAAAAACCAGTATAACCTGGCCACAAATTTTGGTGAAACTCCGAACAACGTTGGGAAGTGTTACCACTGACGTATGGTCGAATGCACAATTGCACATATAAAAAAATGGTTAATTCAAATTCAAATTCAAATTCAAAATTCAAAAAAAAAAAAACAAATTCAGAAGTCATTTATTCAAACTAGGCTGAGAATCGGCACTTTTCGAACGTCAAAATTACATAAGACAGTCCCCCAAAACGCCCACCCTTCACCACTTCCTAGTGCATTAGCTGGGAAGAAGAAGTGGCGCAACAAACTCCCCAGCAGCACAGCTGTCTGTTCAGTTAGAAGAACTAAAAAAAAAGATTCTATATAAAATAGTATTCAAAATAATTTACATTACGCAACACAAAACATAATTCAAATTATTAGCCATATGTTAGCTAGCACACGCCAATATACCAAACAAAATCATCGAGAACTCAACCAATCAATCATCGATACTCAGGCCGAAATAAAAAAACAAAACGTAAACAGAATTTAATATCTAAATAAAAAAGCCTCAAGGCATAAAGGGCGTGCCCGCTGACATATAGTTGTAACTGGAAGTTATAAATGATAAACTAGGACCATCGATGTAAAATAAATAAACAAAGAGTTAATTACTAATAACAGTAAATAATATGATCAATTATTGTCGAGGTCACTAGCTAACCATATATTGCAATACAACTCATAAAAAAACAGTGTGATGAGTAGATTTTGTCAAAAATAAATTAAAGTTAAATTAAAATAACTTGACTTAATAAGTCAAATAAAATAAACAATTATATAAGCTCATATAACTTGTCAGTACGTAAGCTGGAGAAAGAACATAAACATTGTCTTGAGTTAATCACAGCGACCAACTATTCTTATCATTGAAGTAGTCGTTGATAGAATAGTATGCCTTTGAACAAAGATTGGATTTTACTTTCGTTTTAAACGCATTAAAAGGCAAATCTAGCAAAGAAGGGTAGCTTGTTATAAAAGGTTATACCAAGCCCAACAAATGAGTTATGAACCTTATGAAGCCGGTGAAAGGGAGCTCGTAGTTTGTCCTTATTTCTAGTGTTAACATTGTGAAAATCACTGTTTTTAGTGTATAAGTGTATATTTTGCCTAATATATAAGATATTGGCGAAGATGAATTGAGATGCCACCGTGAGGATCCCAATATCTTTGAAAAAATCTCTCAGAGAAACTCTGGCACCAAGCTGGTAAATAGCGCGAACAGCTCGTTTTTGAAGAACAAATATATTTTGAATATCAGCAGCTTTGCCCCACAGCAGAAGACCGTAGGACATAACGCTATGAAAATAACTAAAATAGACTAACCGAGCTGTATCGACGTCAGTGTATTGTCTTACTTTCCTGACGGCGTAGGCGGCTGAACTGAGCCTTCCCGCTAGGCTCGATATATGTGGGCCCCACTGAAGTTTGGCATCTACTGTTATGCCCAGAAAAACCGCCGAGTTTACAGATTCAAGCACCTCTTTATCTAAGACGATGTTGGGACCTAGATTTCTAACATTTAAGTTCTAGAATTTAATTTAATGAAGTTATAAGTGCACCGTTTCTGTTAATACTTGTCTCTCTGCAGTGTACGAGTAAATATCATCTCGTCTCATTGAGATAACTAATGAGCAGTGATTACCGCGGTTGTTAACTGCGTGTTGGTAATTTAGATTATTATTTCTTTCCTTCCGTCCTTTTCCTTTTTTCTTTTTCCCTTAAGGTTGCACTAGTCGACGGCTTGAACTCGTTGGTGGCTTAGTTTGTTTATTTAGCTTTTATTTATTTATCGAAATATACGATGATTTACAACGAAAATGAGCGCGTAAAATTTCATGAACAGCCCTTGGGCGTATAGATATTATATATTATGAAAAAACTACTGGATGTATGTTTTCAAAATAAAGTTATTTGAATTCTTGAATAAATTTTCTATCAATACTGTAACAATTTTGCAATTTTCATACTCCGGGAGTTATTTATTTACGACCAAAGATGCTTTAAAATTATTGTTGAAATATGGAAGTATCGACGCTCATAACTTTCAAACAATTAAAAAAAAAAACTGTATCATAAACGGCTAGATAATGACGAAACAAGTAGATATAAACCCCCAATCCCTTTAATCCATCCAAAGGTTGTCTGTAAAAGATCGCTTTTAGCGATAAGACCGCCCATTGTGTCACCCTATGTAAAATGACTACATTTTTATCTGTATTTTTTATGGTGTACATAATAAAGAATATTCTATTCTATTCTATTCTATATAAAACGTAATTTTTAATGCACACTGTCAAACAGTGGAGTAAATTCCATACGACGTTAGTATGAAAGAATGACTGGCTCCACCCTTAATGAGAAATTAAAACTTGAAAAAGCCTACTTATTTGTTATGTTGAGAATTTTTAATTGATTAATAATTCTTCTTACACATACGTACATGAACAGCTCACTCACTTCCAAAGCTTCGTTTAATTATTATTTTATTACCAAAACAATTATTTTTAATACGCTGCAAATATCATCATCATAGCACCACACCATAACTTATATAAGTTATGTTTTCGCCATACCATGATGCCCATCTTACTTGGGATTCATATTACAGACTTCTCTATAAACACTTCAATAAAATAATCAATAAACAATCACACATAGTTACTAGACTTATTTTCTAAATTATCAACAACTTGGTACCAGTTGCTAGTTATTACTCGATACAGAGTAACTCAGTTCCCTACAATCCTTAGAGGCTCTGATTTTACGACGATTGCCGTTTGACCTCTGAGGTCCGCTGGGACGAACTTCGTCTTCAGGGCATAACTCGCTGAAAGTACTAAAGGAATGTTTGAAATATTTCAGGCAAGTAATGGATTGGACTGATTTAGTGGACTTTGGGATTGTTTTTGAACTGTAATTCTCGACTGTGTTGTTAGAAAACAATAAATGGTTCTGTTATCTCATCTGTGGGTAATATTAAATGAAAGGGATGGGCAGTAGTATACTTGTAGGTATGTGCTAAAATAATGACTAAATATTACTTAATTTTTAACAAGATTAATGATTTGGAGGCTATTTCCCTGTGATCGTTTTTGTTTACTAATGTTCATGTTCATAAACATTATGCTCAGCAAACTGGTACAACTCGGTAGTGCTTTCAGATAGACATTAGTGGTTACAGACTTGACAATTGGGTTGGACCTATGTCCAATAAATTATTACCATTATTATCTTGATGATGATAAAATGATTATGATCTACTACTGACTCCTAATATATTTAGGCATGGAAGGATACTGCTTTTCAAGCTACAGGTAATTACTTCTATTTTAGAATTCACCGTTTTTACGTTATTTTATTTTGAAAATAATGCCATAAAAGAAGCAAAAAATATGGTTTTGAATCTACGACGATTTTATATTTGAATTTTTAAAACAAATGACTTGGCTACCAAGTCGTTTATGATTGCTTGAGACAGCATAGAAACATAATTGTTTGACCAGTATATTGTATGCGATGATGCATTTAACAATGATGCACGCTTGCTCAGTAACCTATTGACTCGAGAATCTATTTCAATCAAACTATGTCTTTTGCAGAACAGTACCACACTACAAAACTAATAAATAGTACCAGGCTATAGCCCGCAGGCCACTGTTCCACTAACTCATTTGCATATATTGCATCCACTGCATGCATGTAGGTCGCGTATAATATTGTGAATGCTTTTCTTTTGGGTAACAATTGCTGAAAAATTATGTATATTGGTTTGGTTTGCAGTGTGGTGAACGAATATAGGTTTTTAGTTGGTGACTGTGAACAGATGTATGCGGAGTACAAGTAACTTCTGGTTTCTTAGAAATGCAGCAATGCTGCAATAAAAGATATTGTAATAATCTATGTTCTTCAAACCGTTAAGTTCGCATGCACTGAGTGGTTTTTCTTACTCTTTAAGGTTAGAAATCACAAGACGTCTATGCATAAGTGGATAGCAATATGATCACGACCTATATTTTGCTTACAGACGAATTTTATAATTTACCGATTGTTATGAAGTTCTGTAAGAATCCGGTACCTATCTAAACCAATCAAACATCATAGAACGATAGCTTCCGTTAAAATAAAGATTAAGCTAAACTTACATAATGTATAGTAGTGTTAGTGAAAGAACTCGAGTCGTTCTCTTCATTGGTGTACTGCGTTCGTGATGTAGTTTCCAAACATGTAGATAAACAAATATGTGTTTTTTGGAAAAGTAATTTTAATACCCACTCCTAAAGTTTGCGCTACTAACTTCAAAGATTTTATGACTTTTTCAATAGTCATTCTGAAATCAACTTATTTTCACTACTTAGTATACAGTTGATATTTGTTTAAGTGGAAATTACATCAATTGGAAACTATGATTTGAATAGACTTTAGTTCAGTTCCATAGATATAAGAAAGAAGGAGATATGCCCGGTAGTTGAAAATGTATCGAAACCCAATGTCTTCAATCTATCCCTACTCTCTAGCCTACAACTACACATGCGATCACATTCAATAAATACGAGGTCCCGCTCACACTTGCAATTTACAAATCAGAACGTACTACACAATCAATTATAAACCTTATCCCATCAAACACAGCGTGCATTTACCATGCACCGTACAACTCACCCACACGAAAACATCGTTTGCTATCGTTGTGCTGTGCAAAAGCCATTTATTTTACATATACGCTAGTGATTGACTAAATCGGAAACTTATCGATACTCCCATTTATTATTGTATTATTTTTTTTTGAAGTTGCTGAAAAAATTATAAATAAAAAACGATATACATATAATAAGATGATATAAATAAACAATAAGTAAGTAAAAAAGAGAAATATTAAGTAAACCAAAAAAAAAACAACATTATGAGAAAATCTAAATGAGTATAAAACAAGATTTCACATCGGTCTTCCAATCACTGTTGACAAATTGAAGAATAAACTTTAATAGTAATATAAATTCATACGACAATCGACATTATTGTCAATAGCCTAACGTTAGTGGATCTGCACAACCACATCACTAATCCGTCGCAAGACGCTGCGGCCGTACTAACGATGCAACCGCTTAAAGCAAATATCATTTTGTAATTTTTACTTTGCTTGTCCAGTTACTTAGCGACATACTTTGGTAGTGGTAAAGAAGCAATGTATTTACTACAATAAAAGTACAGTCGCTGTGATATATGAAAACAAAAATAACGTAGTAAAGGCAAGAAATATTTTACGATTTGTTGTTTTTCATGATTTTCTACACAAATATAGCAAAATACTTGTGCTGATTTATGAAAAGTGGTTCTACGATTTATAAAATTTATAGTTTAACTTCGATTTTTACAAGAAACCACTGAACAGCACGGTATTCTTAAATGTTATCACGATCGCGTTTGAAAGCGCACTAGTTAGCGGAAACGGCCATTTGCCTGAGGCATGACCATTGTGGTCAAGAAGCGCGGACACAGACACGCCCCCATGCCACTTCTCCTGTTATTTATATTTCTATGTTCAGTTCCCTAGTGCCATGGTAATATTTTAACCAATGCCAGGCTTTTCACACCAACCAACCATACCCATACAACCCGTAAAAAACATACCTTCCCACAAAAATGTTGGTGCATTTTTGTGGAAAGATATGTTTCCCTACAATTAAGACCGAACCGCTTCAAACAATCGCCCTCAGGCAACCCGCAAACACCATTTAATTACTTCAAGAACCCCTTAACACAACTTAGTACACTGCTCATCCCCTTAAATTAGGGGATGAGGCGATACATTTACCCACGGACCCCATCCTTAGCAAATAAATGGTCTTGAGCTCAGACTGCATATACGAACATTGCGCCGACTCTGTTTACTTGACAAAATGAGGTTCGTACTTAGAGTATGTATAGGACTAGCCTATGTTTCTGTTTGTCTTTAGGAAATGTCTTCGACTTCACTAGAACAACATAAATGTTAAAACAGAAATGTGTAAAGTAAATGACCACGTTTTAAAGAAATCACTATGAATTTGGAGGTACGAGTATGTATTGGTTGTGTTTGGGCAAATATTGTACCCAACTGTATTTTCATCTTCATCACCTTACCGTTTTGCTAAGTGAAGCGATGAATATATTATAAGTTTGACTACTTTGGGTACACCAATCTAGATGACTCTTATTTATTTTTATTGTCAGAGCAAAGGAAATCTATGTATCCACGCCAATTTTTTGCAAGTTTTTACACCCACAGGAAGATTAGAGATGACTTAAGTTTTGATTAAAAATACGTGTAACTGTTTACGAGTAACTGAGATAACTACCAATTTAAAAAATATAGCTTCGTGGAGACTAGCGCGATGCGACAGCGCGACGCGACACCGGTTATTGTTATACCGTGAAGTTTTCTTAGAAAAAATATTGTTCGAGTCGCGTCACGTCGTTAGGTCGCGCTAGTCTGCACGAGGCTTTATGGCCACCTCAATACCAATAAACGTATGCTATAGAGTGCTACTCTATAGCTATATCAATACTCAAATGGCCCGGAACATTAAGTCGTAGATGTAATTCAGCGAAGATGGCTAATTTTCACACACTAATCGACGCAGTAAGTGTTCACGATAGAGTTTAGAATGCTTTCCGGTTAGCAACACCGACTTTTCAAATGATTTTTTTATAGTTCTGTTTTGTTCTGAGTTGGGAAGTGCTAACACTTGACACACTTGTAACTGTTCCTTACTTTTGTTGTTTTGTCGGAAACGGAATACAGGAACGGAAAACCAGTAGATTTTGATGACGCTTCATTGCTTTTTAGAAGGCTTATAATATACATTGCTCTGTTACTCCAGTGTTCGCAAGTGCGAGTAGGTACTGAGCGTGGGGTCCTGGTTACTATCTCCGAGTCGGATAGGGTCGTCCCTAATAATATGCAATCATTATACCAAAAGAAATGTGCGAACCTATAGTACACACGCGTGCTAACCACTTCGAAGAAGACAGGTGTAATGTTATGATATATTATGTCAGCCTCAAAGAAAGTGTACCTGGAAACACTTCCAATAACTAGAAGGGTATCTTCTACTGATCCATGCAGGGTACGCTTCTAAAGTCAAGACATTCATCCATGACCAAACTCGTAGTATGTAGCTTTGTAGCCAAAACAAACGTCTCTACAACGGCAATACATTAAAATCAGTACGAACTGAATTAGAGCTCGTCCAAGCTGAAATGACACGCCCTACTGCTGCATTTACCGTACCTAGTGTAGGTGTACTAATTAAGTAGTGGGGCGCGTCATTTTAGCTCAGACGAGCCAGTTTAAACAGCGCGTGAATGTCGCTACCGCGGCGCGGGGCGCAGCTAGTAGGCTATACTTTATAAAGACATCACGCGGGCAAAGCCTCCAGCGGAAGCTAGTAATAACATATAGTCAGCCTGTTGTCACACTACAGGGTGAAAGCCTGATTTCCTTTTTTCATTCAACTCGATCATGGAATGACAATCCCTTTTATTTAGACACTAAAACAATATATAAAAAAAAAAATATAATACATAAAAAAAAAAAAAAAAATATATAAATAATTAAATTGCTTCAATTTTTTTAAGGATTTATCTCGACCCCAGAAAAAAAGGCAAAAATAAAGCCACGAAGCAATTTAATTGCCTGTGGCTTACCATAAGTTGAAGCAACAATACAAGTTGCATCGTCTAAACAGTGTTTAGACGATTCTTTTGTCGTTTCAAATGTATTGTATGCCAATTAAACGTGAAGGGTGGGTGTTTTGGGGGACTGTCTATTTTGACGTTCGAAAAGTGTTGATTCTCAGCCTAGTTTGAATAAATGACTTTTGAAAACTAGGTTAAAGGCTTAACGCGATGACTCGCCGTCACTTGTCCCTACATAATAAAGGTTCATTAGAAAACCAGCGTCAGACAGCATCTGTCTGGCATTAATGCTGAAATGAACCTTTTTGGCGCAGCCGTGAGGCACACACTACTCGTATTATTGTTAAATATTATTGTCACTTTTTTTGTTTTGTATTTTGTGTTTCACGAACTGTGTCCAAATAAAAATTATTCTTTCTTTCTTTCTTTATTTTCTTTCGATGGATATTACTACTTTTAACATCTCTTGCATGCTGACAATTTGTGTTGTATGTATTGTACTCATGTTTGAGCAAATAAATGATTATCTTATCTTGTCTATCTTACCTATTATTAATTAAATGTCAAAGTAAATCTTTCCAAGTGTATTAGGCAACTTGGGTGATGGGTGCAAGAACGTCCGGTGTAAGACAGACCGGTTAACATTGTTGACCAGCTAATCTTCCAGAATATGGCATGAACTATTCTCACATAGCTAGAGAACTTTATAGGAGCAAATTTATAACTGGACAACCCAAAATTGAGAATCTGCCTTTGCCTTTGACAAAAACAGTCGTCATGTATCTCCAAACAATATACCTTCAATGCATCGTGCACCGCTTCATAGCACAGCCTGTTCAACTCGCGTCAAAGTTAAGAGCTTGGCTCAAACATTTGCCAAACAACCTCCAAAGATTCCACGAACAACTATTTGATCAAACATTTGACAAATCCTTCTAAAGGTATTTGTACAATCGAATAGTTGGCACGCTAGCATGGTATGTTCCTAGTTCGACATGTATTGGGCCAACTATATTTTTGTAGGAATTTTGCCAGAGGCATTGTAAACCAACCTAGCTACCTTCAATACATATAATTTAGTTACTTAGAATTTTGAGCTGTAAATCGCAATTTACGATCTAGTGAATGACGTTATGTAGGTTATAGTTTCATCCGTATTGAAATTTATTAAGTAGGTAATTCTAGGAAATTCGATTGCTTTAAGTTAAAATTGCATTTTTAATTTTATTGTAGGTTCCTGCATAAATATATTTCCGGCGATTCTAACGATATGGTTAGATTTCTATTTTGTTTGTAACTTCAGTGTTATTTAGTACTGATTTCTTTCTTTTCGGTTCCATTATAAGTACACCTACCATAGTATTTTTCTGTAAGTTTATTTAGAACTCACTCAAGTGACTTTGATAGTAATAACAAGTGCGTCTGCTTTCATCGCCCGGATGGCGTACTTGAGCGACGATCGCCTTTGGTTAGGACGCAGGGATCGGTTTAAATTGCAAGGACATCCCTTGCAATTCAAACCGAACCGAGAGATATGGAATACACAAATCATTCACGATTGTTGGAATTATGAGCTAATACTCGTATATGAATGTTCCCTTACTGGGTAGAGTCTGGTAATGAAACTGCATGAAAACCGTTGCAAGCTTCGTGACTAACGGGTTGTGCGAGTTGGAAGCACTCCAGATTCCTTCCCGCTTCAGCATCGATTGCATTGTTTCACGTCAGCTTAGATTGGTTCACAAATTGCTGGCGACCTCGCGTTGACTTTACTGACACCGTTTTATTGTACTTATGAAGTATGGGGCTAGTTTATTATGCATGTCAGCAAAATACGACAAAATACTCGTATATTTTATTTAATAACTAATACAACTTGAAATTATCAGTCTTTATGTTCTTAATGGATCAATTTTGTTTTATCTACGTCTTGTTAAGCCAAACAGCCAGACACGCATACGAAAAACAGACTTTTACAACTAACAAAATATTAACATAAAATAAGATACACCTCCTAATGCTATTAACAAATAAAATATGAACTAAGTTTACTCACAATTTTTTAAACAAATATCTCCGATCTCGATAGGGAAAATAAAACTAAGTCTAATAAAAACAATTGATTTATTTGTGAGCTCATTGTGTTACAAAATTAATACTTATATTACAAAGAATACATTGATAATTAAACTATGTCATTGGCTATCGTTGATTTACCTACCTCAGTCTCTTAGTGAACTACAGTGACAAAACCAATTTCCTTATTTCTAAAATATTGTAACGTGCTGCACGTTACGAAAACTGCGGAAAAATAAGGAAATTGGTTGGATGTTACATACAAATATTTCTATCTATTGACTCCAGATTTATACTCGTATGCAAATCAAAGCAGAACCTTATTCTAGACAGAATCCTAATAGAACAGAACTTAAACCCACGGTAACTCACTAGATACCAAAAGCACGCGCATTGTTCACTAAAGTTAAATCAGTTCGAAAATTGCTATCGAACTACAGCATAAACTGTGTCGTACGATATTAGAATTGCTTTGCTTATATTGTCATGATTGCTTTTCAGTATAATATTAAACTTTATGCTTCGAATATGCGATGTTATCTAGTAATGTATGCAAGTAATAAGCGGCGGTAGCTGGAAGTACCAGAAATTGGGTTTACTTCGGATCGAAAGACCAGATTTTTTTGTGTTTCGATTGTGTGTGAAGTTAATTTTGAAAAAGTGTTAAGCTATTTCACGTTTATTTTCGTAGTCTCTTCTTTCGTTCCTCTTGGCTATCAGTACATGAGATGCAGATTTTAATAAATTATGATTATGATAGTATGACAACTTGTAAGTTTAAATAGCATAAGCATAGCTGCTACATTTATGTTCGCATAACAAGACAATATTTTTTTCGCGGTTTCTTTGTTTGTGTAGCAAATGTTGTTCATAATGATCATCATTATAAACAACTTTTGCTGCACCTGCTTTTGCTTTTGCAACTGAAAACCTCTTAAGGGGTCATATTATTTCAAATAAAATGACCTCATAAGAGGATTTAATTATTTCTATTACCTCTCGTATAACGCTAAGCCAACGTTCGCACGGGCGTAAAAATATCCCAGCGCGTTGAAAAAACACACTGTTGAATCAACTCTCGGCGCTAAGCAGAGTGTTGAAAATCCAGTACACGCAAAAATATCGCCGCGGGAAAAAATCGCCTGTGCGAACCTGGGCTAACTTTCTGTTACCTCAAAATTAAAAGCTCACTTCATGCAAAATTGTCACATTAAAAACATTATTCCTCTAAAAAAAATACTTATACACTTTTCCTCTTCGTCTTCTTCTGAATATAGGAGCCACGTACGAGTTTTACGACGCAAGAGAGACGACGAAAAATAAAATGTTAAGTGCTTCCCGCGCTAATCCGAGAAAGGGGACAAACTGGGATATAGTGGTCAGTTGCACCGGACTCGACTTTAACGGTGAGTTTGAGGTTAATTGACGTTTCACAGTTGACAATTTCATCATCATCATCATTTCAGTCGAAAGACGTCCACTGCTGGATATAGGCCTCCCCAAGCACCGCCACTTCAACCGGTTCTGTGCTTCTTGCATCCAGCGGATTCCTGCGGCCCTCACCAGGTCTTCGGTCCACCTTGTGGGGGGCCTTCCAACGCTACGTCTTCCGGTACGCGGTCACCACTACAGAACCTATCGGCCCCATCGGCTATCTGTTCTGCGAGCAATGTGAAAAGTTATAGTGTTTATAATATTATAAGGCGCTTTAGATTATGAGGTTCAAGGGACAAGGATAAGCAACATACGAGGAGTGACAGAGCAAAATATGATAATTCCATAAAGTCCAACTTTTCACAAAAGCTCAAAAACCTGTAACTTCCGTGCCATTTTCTTTTTTTTTTAAACGAGTGTTAATAAATAGCGATGGGAAAAACATAACATAAGTACATGTATTACATTTTTTTTTTCTTTAAATATTAAGTATGTCAGTTCTTATAAAAAAAAAATGGAAATAACATGTTTAAACAAGTTAGGAATTTGAAACTTCTATATATCATGTAACTGTCAATAATCAACAAAAATACTAAAAAACGCCGATACCGTACCTATTTTATTTATTATGGGTGATTTTCTGGGGTTATTCCACTAATCCCCATTGGCAATCCCCATCGGTTTAAAAATAAAATACAAACAACATAATTATTATATAAGAATCACGACGTCTTTATTTCTTACAAGGAGGGGGACTCATTGATTATTTTTGTAATCAAACAAATTAAAATAATGGGTAAATTAATAGCCTAAGTTTAAAATATTTCTGTCATATCATACTCTTATTTATATCAGTTCAAACTTTACTACAACATAAATAATCTTTTAGGGATTAACTTTTAAATTACTTTATGGTAACTGTGTGATTGATTATTTTAGAACTTTTGTTCACCTTTTGTTTAGTTGAGTCTTTACCTAAGTCTAGTGCCTTTCAGAAAAATATATATCTCGTGAATATTTATTAAATCAAAATCTATTACATTAACTCAGTGAGACATCTAATTATTTTTTTTTAATAAAAGTGTTACCACCGGTAAACAAAGTTCTAAAATAATTAATCACAAAGTTACTATAAAGTAATTTAAAAGTTGATCTCTGAAAGATTATTATTTGTAGTAAAGTTTAGACAGAAATATTTTACACTAAGGCTATTAATTTAGCCATTACTTTAATTTGTTTGATTATAAAAATAAACAATGGTTCCTGATATCCGTAAGAAATAAAGACTTCGTGATTCATATACAGGGTGGCCGGGACATCGACACGAAAACGAAAACCAAGGATTCGGTAAATGATTCTGAAACACCCTGTCTCAAATTTTTTATCGGTTATTTAAGAAAAAAATCTGCTGATCCATACATTTTGACCGCGTAGGTATTGGCACTTTTCTATGGAACAGCTGATTTAAAAAAAATTACAGACGAAAAATTTCAACGCAGGTGAAATTTATCGTAGGTATAAAAATAATGTGCTGTTCTATAGAAAAGTGCTACGCGGTCAAAATTTATAGATCCGCTGTTTTTTTTTTAATAACTGACGAAAATTTTCAATGCAGAGGGATTCAGAATTATGTTTCAAACCCATGGTATCAGTTTTCGCGTCGATGTCCCTGCCACCCTGTATAATATGTTGGCTGTATTTTATTTTTAAACCGACAGGGATTTGTGAACTCAACGAAAGTTCATAAATCCCCATTGATGGGGATGGCCAATGGGGATTAGTGGAATAACACATTTTCTGCAACTGCATAAAAATAAGTTTATAATATAAAAGTAAAATAAATCGTTGCTATTTTAAAAATTTAAGGTAAAAGCTATTTTTCGTTTAGTATTTTCATTTATCTGAACTAAAAAACCGGCCAAGTGCGAGTCGGTCTCGCACACGAAGGGTTCCGTACCAGCGTACAATATTTAATACAACATATTATTATGGTTCCTAAAATAAAGTAAAAGATTAAAGGGGGTATTCATACAAGAAACGTGCTGTTTTCGTTGTTTTTTGCTAATCGGAACCCTTCGTGTGCGGGTCCGACTCACACTTCGCCAGTATTTTTAAACAACGCGCGGCTTTTTCGCAACAATTCTATTAAATGGCATAATTATCTATGACATAAAAACAAATGTCTAATCTTGTAAACATAAAATAGTAAAATCGTAACCAACATGCTAGATTATCTCTAAACGAAACTAACGAACAGTGCAATCCGCCTCTCACGATAAAACTTTATGATCCCTGTTGTCCGCCCAATGAAAGGAAAATAATGCCATATTATATTATAACTCGGGCGTTTTTGTGCGAGTTTCCGGAGCCACTCCAAAACCTCTGTTTATCGCGCGATTTCTTTCTATCCTTGTGTCCTGCTGTATTGTGCGGAGCGGTGCGATGCGAAACAACAACAACAATAAATAGAAAAAAACAACTACTAATATTTTTAATATGTGTCGGATTTCTTTGAATTTTGGATAACGGCTGAACGGATTTGAAGAAATTTGGCACAGAGAAGACCAACGCCTGGATTATGACATAGGATTTACTTTATCTTTTATCTCGATATTCCCACGAGTTCGAGAATTATACGGGTTAAACCGCTGGGCGCAGCTAGAAGGTATATTTATAATTGGATTAGTATCTAAACAGCTGTGGAGAGAAAAAACTGTAATGTATATAATTATAATATTTTTGATCAAACTGCGCTCAGTAGCCAGCAAGACTCATTATAATGCATGAAAGTATCTTTTGTACAGCTTCACGCATCTTTAATAATATTCCGGGGCCTATAAGAAAATTTTAAAAGGATCGCCATGCTCTGTTAGTAAACAAGTGCTACTACTCTATAAAAGACTTCATAACAGACAAATCACTTCTCCAATACAGTCCCCGTCAGTCATGATGCGTTCAGTGTCCCACTGTTGTGTACCTACCTAAATTCGCTCTGTTTTTATTTTGATCTTTTTTTATCATTTAATTTCTGTGTAACTATTGTATGCGCTAAGGGCGGGATATAGCTGATCACAATTTAATTATTTAATAAGACCTGTATTATGTACCTACCTATGATCCACAATAAAGATAGTAGATTGATTGATGGATTGAAACTGGACGCGGCACTATTAATACAATTTCTAAGCAAACTCACGGTAGACCAATTACCGGAATCGCGTCGCACGACAAGTCACGCCACTCTGCACGAGCCTTTAAATTTTACATCTCATCAATTCCAATTCATTTATATAAAAATATTTTAAGCGAAGCTACTATAAAGAAAACAAAAATTGTTTATTTCACACAGAAATACGTAATTTACCAGCCAACACCAGAATCTTAAAAAAAAAAATACTCCGTTCGCTTTCGCACAGCTTCCAACCCCTCACATAGGACGCGCCTATTTGTACTCTTTTCGTTCGGAATGAAGGTTATTGGTTTGTTGTGTTGTGTTGTACTTAATTTTGTTTTTGATTCAAGGTAAAAGGAAAAATATGTAGTACATAAACGATTTGCGAAGGTCGCGGGGCTGTTAGGTACAAAAGGTTTGAATTCGTTCGCTTTTGGTAAGTAAGTGTATTGGATTATGTTTTTAAAATAAATGTAATAAGTTGTCACGGTGTTTATGTGTGGTTTATACTTTATACGACTACATAAATCAAGGAAGATTTTATTTTACCGCCCACAAGTAGACTTTAGATTTTAAAACTACCTAAACTGAAATAAATGACTGGCTAGACTTAGAAGTTAATCACAACAGAATAAAAACTTCAGTAATACCTACTCACTAAAAATATCTCGATGTTTTTTAAATTTCGGTACGATAAAAAATTATCACAGTATTTTATGAAATAAAATATTTTTAATTTATTTTAGTGAGTACTGATGCAAGCAATATCTACCGATGTAGGTGTCCTACAGGCATAAAATTAGTTTCGTTCGACAGCTACAAAAGGGAATAACTTGATGCTAAAAGGTTTATCAAAAAATCCCATTAAAACCTTAAAAAAATACTTGAAAAGTAAAAAGTGTGAAAAAATTTGGTTGTTTTGTTTACTTAACCATTTCAAAACAGTAGGGGCAGAATGCCTTATTATGGTGGATTTGTCGATAAAATTGCTTCGCCTTAACGGGTCAGACACCGGCGACGAGACACTGTATAACCTCCACAGGGTGATTTTATTTTCAATCCAGTCTGGGTAGATTTTGACAAAAGAAATGAAAATGTTCTGAGCATACCTGAACTCTTTTTTAAAGTTAAGGTGTCACAATCACAACAAAAAATAATTATGTCACTTTTATTTTCTTCGATGTTTTTCCAGTTTTGATGTCATGCTTTTCTTTTAAGTTTAGCCTATGATTCCTTTTAGCGTATCACTTTATGACCAGTAGTTTAAAAAAATACTCATATTAGGTAACTAGACGTTGTTGATGGCGCATAATCACTTAAAATCGGTTATTGTTATCAATGTTATTTTAAAACAAACTTGCTATCATTGACGTTAAATAGTTAGGTATAACTCAAATATTCACACTCCAATAACTCAACAGTATACCACTAGCAACATAATCTCAAGCCACAGGTCGCTACTGAATCACTGAGCTCCATAATGACCCATTTCCTAGAGCTAGCTGCTAGATTCATGCGGAAATATAATATGGAATCCGCACTATATTCTATCACCTGAAATTCCAATTTCCTTCAATACGCTATTGGTATGTCGGGAATTTGACAAATTGGAGATACATACAATATGCAACTTAAAGATCAAATTATAAATTATGCGTGATGGCAGAAAGGTGATGACAAGTGAGATGACGGCAAATATAGAAGTATGGAAGAAGAAGACTTTTTGCGCTGACCACAAATAAAATTGAAATAAGAGGAGGAGAATGGTGGATATGTGAAATACATGAACTGAACACTTTTCGTCAGTTCACCTCTTTCTTTAGAACTCGAATATTATAAAAAAATCTTTTTGTGGGCAATACTATCACTATGTTAACGACTTTTAGAATGAATTGAAAACAAATTTAATAAAATATAGTTTAAAAAAAACAAAAAAAACACGCTTTTTACACGAACTTAAAATTACAAAATAATTAAATTGACTTGTACTAGTTACGATATAAGTACCAATCCAGCTTGTCACTGGTGGGGCGCTCGGCTGTTAAGCTATACACTTTTAATCAATTTAAACAAAGCGCTCCATGCTTTTTGATTTAATCATTGGATTTAAAAGAAGTGACAAGCTGGATTGGTACTTATATCGTAACTAGTACAAGTCAATTTAATTATTTTGTCATTTTAAGTTCGTGTAAAAAGCGTGTTTTTTAGTGTTTTTTAAACTAAAATTTTATTTTTTACTTTTTAGTCTAGTATATTTTTCATTTACTTATTAAGTCTAAAGTCAACGAAGTTATGACTTGACCGGTTTACTAGTTAAGTAGCCACTAAAAAGTTCCAATATCCACCTCCTGGCTGCATCATCAGACCCTCGACCCCAAGTGCAATATATTGGACTCGTCAAACCGAAACATATGAGCCCAAACTCGAGGGGTTTACTAGTAGCCACTGAAGAGTTCCACTATACACCGACTGGCTCCATGATCACACCCTCGACAACAAATCCATCATATTGAACTCGTCAAACCGAGTCAGATGAGCCCAAACTCGAAGGGTTTACTAGTAACGACTACACAGTTCCACGATCCACCTCCTGACTCCATCATCAGACCCTCGACAGCAAATCCATCATATTGAACTCGTCAAACCGAGTCATATGAGCCCAAACTCGAAGGGTTTACTAGTAGCCACTGAAGAGTTCCCCTATCCACCTCCTGGCTCCATCATCAGACTCTCGACACCAAGTGCAATATATTGGACTCGTGAAACCGAAACATATGAGCCCAAACTCAAGGGGTTTACTAGTTGCCACTCAAGAGTTCTACTATCCACCTCCTGGCTCCATCATCAGACCCTCGACAATAAGTGCAATATATTGGACTTGTCAAACTGAATCATATGAGCCCAAACTCGAGGAGTTTACTAGAAGTGGCTGAAGAGTTCCACTATCCACCTCCTGGCTCCATCATCAGATCAGTTCCAAAATACTAAATTATTGTATTGTCATCGGTTCTTGATAAGTGTGCAAATTTTCAAGTTAATCGAACGTCTTGAAATTGGTGACAATTACGTTGAAAGATTCCGTTACATAGATAGATAGATACAAGTCAAGCTAATATAAAGTTTGTAAAAAGAAACCCAGTACCTATAATAATTAAGTAGTTACCTGGCACATTACCTCGACTTCACTCATTGAATAAATATCTACAAAGAGTAGTGAAAAATCTGGTGTTTTCATTTTGAGTACTGCCAACTACCATCATTTATGTTACGGTACGAAAAAAGTTGCGTTACACTAAGTACCGAATCCATTTCTCGTCTCCAAGGAGCCTAAGTGCACCAAAATAAATAAAAAACTGCTTCAAGTAAGCTTTCCAATCACATTTACTAAAGTAAACACCAAAATGGTGCCAAGCATCTGATCACAGTCACTTGTCCAAACTTCTTCAATTTGCGTTACACTCGCCAGAAGTAATCGATTCGACTCCGATAAGACCATTAATACGATTTGGAATCGAGTGCGATGCGACACTTCTGGGAATCGTTACAAATCGATTTTGTGTCGATTTTAACAACTTAGCGGGATAATTGGGAATCAAACGAGCTTACCTGTTAAGCGAAGTCTTGATTCTAATTTTATGAACGGCGATCTGAAATATAATTATTTACGGAGTAGTAGTATCCTAATACGTGCCTCTAACATCGCGTTTTTTTAGATATAAAAATATTGCAGAAATATTTTTTATATAGAATTATCTTCCTCTTTCGTTGGTAACACCGAACTGTCACTTATTTTTAGAGATCCTTAGGATGAGGAACAAGCTCTGTTTTCTGTACAGAGTAGTTCCGCATACTTACATTCACTAGGTTTTCCTGAAAAGCATAAGTGAATTAGATACACTAATTATTGCAGTTTTGGGGCTGTTAGCTAGTGGCGGGTGGGTAATTATATTTCAGATCGCCGTTCATAAAATTAGAATCAAGACTTCGCTTAACAGGTAAGCTCGTTTGATTCCCAATTTTACTTCACGGCGATCTGAAATATAATTATTTACGGAGTAGATGTTTAGAGTTGTCTGCAATAATTCAGTTAGTTAATAAGTTAAGTATTTGATTATAAATGTTCTGGTTTATTGAATAGGTACTTATCTTTTATCTTCCTTCATTAGCATTGTTTATTAAGGAATACTCGTAATAAGCTATCGTTAATTAGCATAAAAGTATAATCAAGAACAAGTAACCCCACTTTGTGTCTGTCTCGATTGATGCTAGCTCTAAGTTGAGCTGCTGTATGTCATGTGTTGTCCTGTGAAAGGAAGAATTAAATCACTCTCACTTTTATTTTACATATACATATATAAGCTTTAGAGTAGCTTTAAAACAGTCTCGGTATTTGTTTTATTAGTCCATAGTCAACATTAGGCCAGAGAGGCCAGGGTTGATGGTTTTCATGCCATTATACGGAAACTGCTGTGCTGTGCTGTGAGAGCTATCACAGCATCCTGAGTATATTGTGTGATAGGTGGGACAGCCATGCTGGCTCACTGGATACGGCTGCACACGTAGGTGTCAGTCGTTTCAATTTTGTATATAGTGTGGTTTTATTTACTAACATTAGGTTAAGACCTGTACTAATAACTTATGGATCTTGATCTGAAATAAATATATTATTATTATATTAGGGACAAATCGGCCGTCAACTTTGTAGGGTTTCTTTAAGTTTATTTTTTACCTTATTGTATTCAGATATTTGTTGGAATGAGTCATTTTGAAGGCTTCTGTAACAGAGAATAGGTACCAGTTGTATAAGTCTCCGTAAACATTCACTTATTTGAGATGCAGTATGGAACTTAATGCGTGAGTTTACGATAAGCTCATTTAATGAGCTCTTTAGAGTAATGTTGTGTATGGCCGATTCCTGCAATTTGCGGACCGTCATTGTGGCATAAAAAATGCTACCATTGGTGAACAAGAGGATTCGTTTTTGTTTATAGTAACCGAGCATTAGTCACTCCGATAGTGGTTTTTCTAATTTTTTTTTTTTTTTTTTTTAATTTTAAACATTGATTATTTTGCGCCTTTACACCAATACTTCAATGCCACCATCAAGAATGCAATGCCTTAGTAATTAATGCAATGCCTTGGTAATTATCTAGCAATTTCACCTTCTTTCAGTTTCAACGACCTGGTAGGGTTTTGGTAGCCTGGTTTTGCAGCTTTTGCTTATGAGTTTGGTTATTGGGGTTCTTTTGGTAAATATAAATATAATGTCAAGCGCAGGATGAGCTTTTAACTTGGTCAATTTAAAATTTTGCAAGCACCATTTAATAGGTTAGTTTGGCTAATTTCCCTCTGTGGCCTCGCATAGGCCTTACTCTTTTTACTGTTTGTGTTTTTACCATTTTACCTGTGCATGTCCGAAATAGAGTATTTTCCTTTCTTAATTACGTAAAGTGGAAGTGTCTGTTTCAGATAATTGACAAGAGTAGAGCTAATCGAAAAAAGTAGGTTCATTTTAGAAGCATAAAGGTATGAATTTTTTTTCTCTGACCTCAATATATCCGAAATTAAATTATGGAGTGAGATATATTATAGTTTAAGTTAGGGAGTTGTATAGTTAGCTGTAATGTGCACTTGGTGAGCAGATGGTTTTAGTGTAGTCATTTGTAGTTAATTCATTCATGTTACCTACATTGATTAAGTACTTGGTATTTTTTTTTTTTTTTTTTTTTGTACTCTGACCTTGATCATGTTCTAATCACAAACCATC
This sequence comes from Agrochola macilenta, assembly GCA_916701695.1. Taxonomy (NCBI): domain Eukaryota; kingdom Metazoa; phylum Arthropoda; class Insecta; order Lepidoptera; family Noctuidae; genus Agrochola; species Agrochola macilenta. The sequence goes on from OU753576.1 coordinate 4,061,273, forward strand.
AATACTTTATCCTCACATCACAATGCGCCCCCCCCCCCCCTCTTTGTTTCTTTGCATTTTAGTGTTGTAATTATCACTGAAATCTACTATTAAGTATATAGACTATTAGTTGGAATGGTTGAATGTTTAGTTAGAAATTTTGATTTTATAACCTTTGAGTAAGGTTAACCATCTCTGCCTGGCCTGCCTAATTTTGTTTTGGTAAGTTTTAGTCACTACTGGTAGTTTAGTCAGTACGGGTAAACTATGAAAGTTTTAATAAGGAAGTTATCAGGCAATGTATTTATAATGAACCCTTTATTGGTTATCTGATGTTGAGAAACATCTTGCAGCCATCAGTGATAGAGGTAAGATAGGATGAAATCATACATGTATCTTTTTTGGTATGTTGAACAATAATGATTGAGTAATGTACAAGTTGTCTGTATAAAATACTCGAGTTAGTACTGGGAATATTATTTGTAATTTTCTGCCAATCAAATATGGTGGAGGTCTCACTGCCCTGAAGGGGTTAAATAGCAGCTGTTTTAGGTTCGGAATGGGGTTGAATTTTCTATTTTATTTGAGTCTGAAGTTTATAATTAAATTATTTGTAAGTCTGTAGTGCATTTTAATTCATCTCAGTATTTACTGACTTGTAATGTTGTTAAGAGTTAATATATTGAGTTTGATAGGTATCAAGTATGTAGTTTATTGTATCTTTGTACCCACGACTAATGACAGGATCAGTAGCATGTAAACGTTTTGTCGGCATTTGGTTGTAACAGATAGACTCCTGTTGTACTAGTTTTACATTTTCTCAATAGGGCCGGTAAGTTTTCTTTATTATCCTGAGTGTGTTGTGGTTTTAATATTTATTGATTAGTTGTTATTGTTTGTAGCAATGAAGTTGTATGCTTGAGTTTGTTAAGTGTATCTATTTGTTTATCAAATAGAGTAAATTGAAATTCATGTGAATTAGAGATGATATTACTTTTGTTCTGGTTTTAGTTTGGTGTAAGTAGACATTGACATTGTCAGGTATTTTGTTGCATCAGCCAAGTCTGTCAACAGTTTGTGTTTGTCTTATTTGTTTATTCACTCCAAACATACGAATATCCTTACAGGCTAGACCCTTACCCTTCCTATGCTTATGTTCTTCATAAGCATAGGATGTTGCTTTCCCTATGACAGGGGTAACCACCAGTGCAATTTGGTTCTGGAATATCTCAGTCCCTTGGTTCCTCAGTTTAGGGGGATCTGGGAGTTAGGCATATGTCTTACGAATAAGTATGAGCATGGAATAATGCTTTGTAGGGGTTTGGTCCATGAATCATTTGTCATCACCCATTGTATCACAGAATCATTTTAACGTAGTATCTTGTACTAGTATTTGAATGTTTGAGTGTAAAATTACACAATTTTGCTTTATTGTTTTAATTTACAAAATAGATATCATTTATCAATTTATGACAGGATAATTAAGCCACCTAGTGCTTAGGTAAGACACTGAGTATCTTGTACACAGTGATTTCTTTAAATTAGGTATATTTGTTTGTTAAAAATAGTAACTCAGCGGTATAGCCATGAATATAAATATAATAGCATTTTAATGGGCTGGTGTTTATATCAGTAACAGGTATGTGTAGCCTTAGCTGATAAGGAGTAATCAGTCAAGGCGAACTGTTCTTCCATAATATTATTATCCTTTGATGTCAAGCTAGATCACACGTGTTACTGGTTTAACATGTAATGAGCATCTCGTGCTAAGCATGTGCACACTGTGCCCAATATGTACCAGCTAGCAACATACAATCAATGTTGTTAAGAGTATCCCGTACTCGCTGATAACAATCCGGTTAGCGGGGTAGAATTCCGCACTCACTATAGGGAGTATAATGCTTTTACAAGTTTATATACATCAGACAGGCAATGTGCAGGGTTAAGTAAGGCTGTCTCGCAGCCTTCATGCTCGTAAATTAAAAGCATATAGAACCACCTTTTTACAATTTCACCAAGGTCATAGAAATGGGACTTACCTCTTATGACGAGTACATACCAGCGTTAGCTATGCAGAGTAACATCGCTAAGTGCATCACGTGCCACATTGGTAATTTCCCATCCAGCTAGTAACGTGGAATTAACGTTGCTGAGGACATCTCGTGTCGACTGGAGGGGTAATGGTGACAATCGCATACCAGCTAGCTATGTACAGTAACATCGCTAAGGGCATCACGTGCCTCTCTGGCAGCTTCTCATCCAGCTAGTAACGTGGAAGTAACGTTGCTAAGGACATCTCGTGTCGACTGGAGAGATAAAGTTTTAACAAGTTTGCAGCACACATGCAGTAAACAGTGTTAATGTCCACCATAGTGCTTGTTATGTATAAAGCACGGTCAGTATCACGTACAAGGTGGTCAGTTAGTGCCAGGCACTCTCGCACATTAAGTTTGTGGGACGCCTCAGAATATAAGTACATCCAATGTTGGTCAGGACTAAGAGTGCTTCTGATGTATTTATTGATATCATTGATGAGCGCCGCGGCCGTCTCAGGTTTCCACTGATGATGCACATAATACGTCTCAGGTTTCCGCTAACGATGCACTTAATACACTTTCTATCACATAGTATAGTTAACATTTTGTTATTTTAGTAAGGAGTATAGTAAACATATTTTAAATTAATATTTTGACGAGAGAGAATTTTTCTTGCGATGTCAGAATGCGCGCGAAAAGAAAAGTGACAGTTCGGTGTTACCAACGAAAGAGGAAGATAATTCTATATAAAAAATATTTCTGCAATATTTTTATCTCTAAAAAAACGCGATGTTAGAGGCACGTATTAGGATACTACTACTCCGTAAATAATTATATTTCAGATCGCCGTGAAGTAAAATTTACCTGTAGTGAATTGCTGTGTCGTTGGAATAATGGTGCAAATTGTAAGGTATCGGATTCAATTGGAATCCGAGACCGGTAAATGGCAATAGGTTTCGATTTCGATATTATAATAATTATACATATCTGCCTTCCCCTGTTAACAATACAGGCGTGGTCCCTTTCAAAAGTTACAAAAATTAGGTGCGTAGTATTCTTAACAAGACTTACTCGTATGAATGTGGACGAATTAAAAGGTATAAGTATAAGGATGGTAGTAGGTGACCTGCCGTTTCTGCCTACCCCCAAGGAAAATGGCGGGTGTTCATCTATTGTTGAAGTGTTTATTATTTATTTATGCGATGTTATGTACACTACCTAAGATTATAGCATTATTTTTCACTCAGATTTCGTGAACAACGTCTGTGTTTCATTCTAGGAATGCGATCAGGAACCACTTGTTTAGTGGTTCATAACCTAATAACTACAGAGGCTAGTCAATCAGTCAGTAGTAACACGTTCTAGTTACTAGAAAAAGCTAATCATTTATGGATGTTACAGAACAACTCAGTAGCAGCCCGGAGTCTGCAATTGCCCGGCTGATGGAAATAGGCTCGTCCTGAACTACATGGAACTTTAACATAACTGGCGAAATGTTTGACACCTCTGCCTTCCCGGAATACAGGTGTGATGTTATAATAGAACAGTTTACTAGTAACCAAGGAAGGATAGAACATGAATTTATGCTTCGCAGTGTCTGTGTCTACGCTGTAGCAGCAGCTGTGACGTCACGGCTACGCCCGCTACTGTCGTAGCGGTTTCAATTGGTCATGCTCTGATTCGTGACACGTATTAATAAATTGAATTTAAAACTTCTACGGAAACAGAAGGAAAACGTAATCGTACTATTAAAGACAGTGTCTAGGGATGATCACCATATCTAGTTTTGTTGCCCATTTGCCATAAGCCCATTTTCACTAATATCAAGCTAAACATCGCCTAGTTACACAATGCTTACCATAATCTGATCCCTAAAGAACAACTCCTGTTTCGCCATTCGTTTCTTAGTAGGCAACTTGCAAGCTTCGAATCTGCATTTTTCTCACTTGTTTATATTGGTTTTTTTTAAGGCAATTTTGGTGTCTGCCAATATATTTAGAAAATATTTGTTATGCAAACCGTTAATTTAATTATTTACCAAATTGACTATCAACTTAAAAAATCATAACAGTCATATTATTTTTTCTTTTTCTAAATATTATGTTGTTTTTTTTTACTTTGCTTTAGTGGATCATCTACAAGATCTACCACTGAAATGCAATTCCTATAAAATAATTCTAACCATCAAACATTTGTAAAAAGTAGTTCATATTTATCTTCACCAAAATCGATCAAAACTACAACTGGATCTGCTTCAAACTTAAGATAACTAAACCACTTATGAATGAGGTTAAACCAGTTAAACTATAACTAAGTTATATCTAAATGATCACTGCAGTTTAGTAACGTAAACTACTCAGTTAGCGTTAATCGCTCAGGTTACGTCTTAATGACTTATTCGTTGTTACTTTAGAAAATCGTTTGTCTATCTGTGTCGACGGAAGTTCATTAAGATCACCTAAGAAACCAGACAATTCCTTTGTACCGTTCAGGGTACAAAGGAAAGTCTGGTTTCTTAGGTTTAGTAGTTTTAAGTTTGGTAGTCTAAAATCAATTCTCAGTATAATTTTGTTGTATCTAAGTTTAGCCTCATTAAAAACTTTAAAAACAATTTCAAAATATTAAATACATAAAATGAAACCAATAAGTGCGGAGTTTCTTCATACCCATTTTGAGAAACCGTCGTGGGTATGTAAGGATATCTAAATGTATGTATGTATTTAGGTGTGTTAAAAGTCTAACATTAATAATTATTGTAATAAAGCATGTTCTAACAGTAAAATAAATTAAAAGAAAATTTAAAGTGTAAGATCGACATCGTCAAAGATGTTAAATCAGAGGTTAACCTCTGATTTAACATCTTTGACGAAGTCCTTCTTTAATTTAATCAGTATACAACTATTACATAATTTTTATTATTAAATTGACTATTGCGTAATAATTATTTTCCAACTTTTCTTGTAACAAATCATACGCAAGCGTTGTGCAACGTTCCAAATAATAACATCAACCTGACATAGAGAAAAATGATTCTGAGAGACAGATAAGAAAATGTTTCTAAATATTTTCTTATTGATAATTTTAGCACAAAACACAATTTTTTTTTTTTTTTTTTTTCGTTTTTTTTTTTGGTTTAAAGGGATATATGGGTACTGGCAAATTAAAACCAATTCAAGACAAACTTTAAAAGAGAAAAGAACCAGGTAGGTATATAATATTATTGTTTGTGAGTGATTTAATATTTTAAGTATCAAGACAATTATTTTATCCTTTTTTAAGTCCTTCTCAAATAAACAAAAGCTTTCAAGTTTTAAAACCTCCAAAAATTGTACATTTTATTATTCTTCTATCTGAATGATAATGTAGACGTCTTCAAAAACCACAAACTTAACATTTGGCATTTGCAATTTCAATTATACTTGTTTTCTTCTTGTTCATATTGTGATACTGATATAATTTTTCTTAGCACTCTTTACTAAGAGAAACTATAACAGTTAAAGGTTGAATAGAACTGTGATTTCCCTTACTTAATTTTCCCTTTATTCTTCTGTCATTATCTTTTAACTTTCTTTTCCTATTTTCTAATCTTTTTACCTAATGATTTTATTTTATGTCTCTACCACTACAACCGTGGGTGCGCAATGGCTGATTGTCAAATGTTCACACATTTGATGATGAGAGAAGAATAAAGGGAAAATTCCCTCACGGAATGCCTCTTTATTTCCGTTATTTCAGATATTCCGTCCTTGGATTCTCTTTGTCACTAAGAAAACGAGTAGTAAATTTGATTTTCATTAGCAGCATATAGTATCGAACACCTGCACGCCTAATGGCTCAAATGGCATTGCCTTTACCGCGCGGCACGTAGCTCCGGCTTTTGCGCCTTCATTTCCTTTGCGATCTTTTGTGCGGCTTTGTGCGGCCGGGCAGGGTGCACCGCTGGCTGCCCGGCGGCAGGGCCGGCTGCCGAGCCGGCGGCCATACCGCCGGCATATTGTGTAGCAGCTTTAGAACTTCAAATCACCATAAGCTTCCTTAAAAATTTTGTTCTTCACAGCTTACTTTGTAAGACCAAAATTATATTTCTTTTAAAAGGTACTTCAGTATGAACGTCTATTCCGGTGACCACACTTTGGGATCTCGCCAACACACTCAATGAACGCTTGTTATTGTTGCAGCTGTGTGCCGAACTTCACTTTAATTATGGCTACATAAAAAAATATAGATTTGTGTTACATGCATTTTCTTCGATAAACAACGCAACGGGTAGAACATAGGTATTATCTACTTATGTGTTTTTATGTATTTACTAGCGACCCGCCCCTTCTGCGCATGGTTTTTACGTCTTGAGAAACATCGAGATTTTTAAAGTAGATGCCTATAATGTAAGGTTAATATGAACGCATAACACACATTGTAAATCTTCCGGAATAATTTCTCTAAATTGTGGTGTAACCCGCATCAAAATCGGTTGCGTAGTTTAGCAGATCAACATGATACACAGACAGCCATGAAAAACGACTTTAATTTATACTCGTAATATGTAGATATAGATAAAGAAGATAATATAGATTACAAGCTGGTTAGAAGTACAGTGACAACTATGAGACTCTCGGGAAACAATAATGAGAAACTCCGTAACAATTGAATAACCTGAAATGTAATTATGGGATTAGGTGAAGAGGATGTGCAACAATCTGTGAGCTAATAACAAGAAATGGCAATTACCGATCCTTCAGCCAAGAAATGAAATGAAATGAAATTGTTTATTCTGTAAATAGGATATAGGAATCACTTTTACACGTCATATTAAAAAAAATATAATTAAAATTTGCTAGATGAGTTCGGCGTTTCCTATCCGACTACTCTGAGAAGAAAGGCCGAAACAAACTCAGAGGTCACAGTCTCTTTTAAAGTCCAGACATAATCTTGGTCAAGCCATATGAGGACCATGTAGATTAGTGTCTGAAATGGTCTTTTGAGAAAAGAACCACACAGATTTGAGTGGACCTGTCCAGTCAGTGCAAGCATTTGTCAGTAATCGTGGAGCTCAACTCAGAACATAAGGAGCTCAACTCGACGAACATACCAAAGAAAGGACATTTGGGTAGGCCGCATAAACTACTCAAATGACGGTTTGAGTTATTAAAACTATCTGAGAAAGGAAATAAAAAAACTGAGTAGAGAAAACAAAAAAAAGTCATTAAAAATTAAAATATCCACATAGTCCTCACATTCACAATAGGTAATTAAAAAATATAATACTTTACAAAGTAATCATGTCATTTTGAATGTAATATTCAATAATATGAATGTTTAAATAAAACTGGTATATTTTGATGATTTTACTAAATAATTCTAATGTCAAGTTTAATGGTTTTATCACAAGGTTTAGCAGAGCGAGCAGCTCAATCCCAAGCTTTTTTATCTTCTAAATAATCAGAAATTTTATTGTACCCTTTTTTACAAAGTTTGGTTTTAATACAATTTTTAAATAAATCTAAATCGTTTAATAGGTAAGTTTCGAATGTCAATGGGAAGTTTGTTGTAAAAGCGTATACATTGACCCATGAACGAGTTGCCTACTCTGTGGAGACGAGTGTGATGTACAGCAAGGTTGTGTTTATTCAAGCGTGATGATTACGGTAATTAACCTAATGACCGGTAACTAATTAGTCATCGATGGGTTTAATGCACGATTATTGTCTGTATTTAGCTGTAGTGGTGTGTGAAAGAAGTTCAATGATGACAAAATAATAATATATCTGATGATATTTAATAGTAATAGGCTAGACAAGGCCAAGGACTCTCTATATCTTATAGAGAAGGCACGAGCATTGATCACCACGATTGCTCAAGACGTGTTGGCGATTTCAGACTTGATCGAAAGAGCTGGAAGTCATGGAGAGAGATCGTTGGCCATCAGTGGAATGATACAAGTCAACAGTAAAAGTACCGTACGTACCTACTTTCATTTTAAAAACAGTTTTTTAAATGCATTTGCACACTAGTCAAGATATTCATCCACGAAAAAATCACTTAAAAAATCAACGGCTTTTGTTCTTCCACTTACTGAAATATATTTCAAACCCCCTTAAAAGTGTCGCATAACTTCATTCGGAATTCTATACCTCCACCTTAATTACAAGGGGTTAAAATTAACAAGGGATGAACACAAATTTAATTTTCAGCTTCCATAGTGGATATCACAAATATCTGTCAGAGGAAATTCTGTTTTTGAACTGCAAAATAAACTTTGTTAAAGCTAGGAGATTTTATAATACCTTTCGGTACTTAATAAGTTCTTAAATATCTAGGTGTACGCAGTACCGTTTAGTATTTTTATCTACTCTTACAGCGTAAAATTCGAATTACCTATGATAATTATAATTATACTTAACAATATTTCTCTAACAAAATAATGTTACAGTTCGTGTCAAATTACTTTGCCGCTCTGAAGTAGGCTACAAATGACTGCGCAATACTTAATGTTACCTAAAAAACAGTAGCGCGCATGCCAGCGCGCATGGTCAACTTCAGAGCGGCACCCGCTTTAGCACATGCGCGGTGATGTGCTGAGTTTTGGCGCCATTCATACGTTTTGTTTTACGTACTGAATCTCGTGGGAAAAAAATCTTACTCTTTTAACTTGGATCTTTTATTTAGTAGGTTCAATCTGTATGAGAGTAGATAAAGTAGTGTATGAAATTGCAAATAACTAGGTATTAAAACACTAGTGTGATACCTACTATTAAAAACGACTCGTGTTTTAAACGCCTTATTATGTAACAGTTTCATAAACTAGGTAGGTACCTACTGTTATAGTTGATAGGTGTAATAATAGCCTTCCTCATGTTTGCGAGAGAAAATAAGCTTTTAGTATTAACGGTTTTCTTTGGTCAGGTCATATTTGGGTTGGGTTTAGAAACGTGCCGCCTCGCTAGAAAGAATGTTATTATTTGTTTATGTAGGGTTTCTAGGGGGTCTAACCCTTCACAATAATTTGTTTTGCCGGAGACGAATTTATTATAAAAAAATTATACATATTCTAAGAAAACTCTTGAACGACAATTATTATCTACATGAACTAGCAAATATCACACAATTATCAAAAAAAGCTAGCGAGCTTAAAATCGAAAATGAAACTAACACTGCGGTTAATTCGGTCAACCGAAATTACCTAAACTTTCCTAAAGTGATTTAATTTCCTGCCTCTGAACCCATGACGCACCACTTACCTACGCTTTCAAAATACTATAAAAAATCGAGCAAATTAATTTGCTAATCTATACGCAGAACCAAACCTAAGCTAAAATTCACATGTGACCGTCTACTGAGCGACAAAGCCACAACTAATGGTCCTCATTCCTACGGTACCCCGCAACTCGCTCCAGGAGGCCCCCTGAGCTTCGCTCTCCTTTTCCCTTATGGTATGTCTGTATGTGAGACGGAGAACGAATCGCCCGTAACGACAAACGAAACTACGGATTTCGCTTAGGGAGTAGGCCCCCAGTGACGATCCGTATCCGTAATAAATATCGCTGGCTGCGCTGACTAATTCTATATTCTTTAGTAATCCCACTAGTTTGTGTGAACGGGCATCGCAGCTATGGTGAATACGTGGGTACCAATTTCGTTTGCAAGCTTGTTGAGCGGTTAGTATTTTCGGCAGTCATTTTTTGACTATAATCATGGTTATGCCATTCACAGCGTATAAATAACAGTAATACTTTTCAAAAATACCTTCTGAGTTACTTTCAGATTTTGTTGTGATTAACCTACAGTTTTTGATATTCCTACTAGCCTAAGCAGCTCATTGGCTGGCATAGAGTTTCTTAATTACTATAGGCGAGTTTTAATTATTATCGTTTTTACCTCGCTCGCGTTTCACTTTTTCAATTAATGTGCCTACCATAGATTAGGAGGAATCGAATAAAACGACACTATCGTCAAGAAATTAATACAAATATTTTGAGCTAATTCCACACCAAGCAAGTACCTACCTTACCTACCCAATCCAAACGCTCCTTCACCTAATCTGAAATTCATACGCGGCATGCACCGCTCATATTGTTTGCCACTGGCTGTCACGAGCGGCGATTCGTGCGGGAATTAATGTGTTAAGGCTTTTTTATGCTTTTTGCTGCTCCGTGTTTTCTAAAGGATCCGCTTTAAATTCGTATGCGGAGATATGAAAAGCTGTTTCGTGATGTCATTTGTAGATGTTCATTTGAAGTAATTTTGGTGATGCACAAGTAAAGCACACGGAAGAGATAACACTCCAGAAGTGTTGTCGATTCCCTGTTGTATATATTCTATGTATAGTGCCTTTCGTGTGCATTCACTCGTTCTGTTTTTGTCGGGCTTTTTAAACGTTGCTCTAGTTTCGGGTTTGGTTTTTATTGGTAATCCTGTTTGGGGTAGGGTGTGAACACTGTTCTTTGTTTTTCAGAAAAACTCCCACAAAAATCGAGTAAGTAACCTACCTACGATTAGGCAATGGAGTTTGGAGTTAGGTCCAGTGACTGATATTCCTTACTATTTGACAAACCAAAATCGAGGCCAAAAACATGATTCGTAACATATTTCTTCTGGTCAATTGGTTTGTAAAGCACCAAAATAGTATGTTATTGGCATGTTGTAACACAGACGTAGCTTACCTTTTATTCATAAATATTATGTACCAACACCAAAAACATAAATATTACATCGTGATCACCTATCCGGCTGCCAAACGTGGTGTTAACCGCGGTATCGCCCTAAATAATTTGTTGTCGCGGTCAGGTTGGCCCTCGTTCAACATTGAGCATTACTCCTACACGTGAATACTGGATGAAGGTACTGCGTTTCGTATGTTTTGTACATACAGCTGAATTCCGATCGGCAAAAATGACGAGCTTACATACAAACTTTCATCTAATATTTCACAACACTAAACGGACGTGACGATCTCCCACTTTACTAACAATAATGACGACAAAATCAATATTCTTTGTTCTTTTAGAGGGAATCATTATTTCATTACATACGCAGATACATATATAAAGTATAATTCGCAAATGAAATAATGTTTTAATAACTTCCCAGTATCACGTTATAACTGTGACTATACTGGAATTGTTATTTGACTACCTGTAGTTCGTACTTACTTACGCCATGAAATTAAAATTACTTCTTAAAACAGAAGTGACTAAAGTGGAATGTCCACCTTGGTGTTAATTTGATTATCATTATTTCAAGATTTAAGATGTAATAAATAAAAATAATCGTCGTAATGGCCCAGTGGTTAAGGCCTCGCCTCTCATGCACAAAGTTGTGGGTTCAAATCCGGGCAAGAACCAACGTGACTTTTTCAATTCATATGTACTTTCTGAGTTTATCTTGGTCATTACTGACATCGGTGAAGGAAAACATCGTGAGGAAACCTGGACTTGTAGTTAATATAAGTCTGAAATCGCCAACCCGTCTTGAGCAAGCGTGGTGATCAGTGCTCGTGCCTTCTCTGTATGAGAAGAGGCCTTTGCCCTGCAGTGGGACAGTAACAGGCTGGTATTATTTAAATAAAAATAAAAAAATCTTTAAAACCTCAGAAAAAAGTTGAGGTGTGTCTTAAAAATCATGAACATCGGTTAGTTAAAGATAGTGACAGGAGGTGTGACACGCTAAAATTGCCTGTTTTGCTTCTTATTTTAAATTTTTAATCAGTTAAATTAGCAACAATTGACTTCTGTATACATTCTTTTTAAAGCTTAAAAACTAAACAATATATTTTTTTTAACTGCATTCAATAGAGAATAAGAATGTCTTGAATTTTTTTGTAAATTTTTGTGACAGTACTTTTTCCTTAGGGTAAATTTTTCACGGAATGGCTCTTCCCCGTGATTATCATTTACTTCTCTTTAATTCTATCCACAAATTCTCAAACAATAAACGACTTATCCAAAGAAACCATACGTCCAATTCAGTTAAAATTACACGCCACTTACTGCCAATGCACAGTGCAATCCTAATCCTATATACAAGCAAATTGCGGGCAGCTGCGTTCTGCCGCATCTGAGCCGGTATTACGGATCGCCATTTTACCTACGTATTTGTATTTTATGGGCATGTGAAAAAGTTTTTCACCTCAGCACCTCAAACAAGCAGGTTTTGCTGTTTACAGACAGTGAAATATGTGTGTGTATAGTTAGTCTAAACCAACCCTTTATTCAGTTTTTGTTTGGTCGTTCGTTATCATAAACTTTCAATGATTATCAAAAATAGAACGAGCAAAAGCTAAAATCTTGCGTCTTTTAGCAAGTCCAATAAAATAGAAGCGTATCAGTATGTACCTAATGTACCTAGGTACAAATACGTAGTAGGTAATATTGGTAACAGAATTGGGGTTGGTATCGCGCGGCGCTGCCATGCGGGCCGACCGATATTCCCAATGATATGGCTTACGCCCAGTGCGTGTTTGAACAGGACAGTAGAGTGCACAGAACAGAAAAAACAGGTAGAGTGCATGAATACTATAAAAAATATTTTGATATACGAGTGAAACTTTTGTACCGTGCGAACATAAAATCTTCCTGTTTGGAAGCTGTCTGTAGATTGAGACATAAGTACTGAAAGGGAAAGGTATTTTTTTACAATTGTAGTTGGATAAGGTAACGTTGATCGTTGTTTTGTTCATGTTTCGTTGAGAATTAGTATATTTATTAGGCAATCATTCTAACAAATATAACTCAAAATTCAAGTGTTAATATGTTTTGGCGAGATACGGCGGATACTGTAGCCTTTCTCAGAGTTTTATAGTTCCTAGCGTTTTAAATAGTACCTATTTGAACAGATAACTGTTGACTTATCAATGCTGTCACAATCACAGACTTCAAAGAACGTCTTGTAAAACCTTCCTTTGTGCTTTGAGAGAAATATTGTTTCAAGCTTCATTTCAAACATAGCCAGAGTCACTTACTCACCTATAGAACTTCCAGTACGTACCTTTGTCGTATGGTGTAGGGAAGTATGTTTCTTTTACCCGCCTCAGAACTCGCCTACATCTAAATGCAGCACCTCGCTGTAACAACACGTTATCTAGCCGGCGCGGTCAAGCGTTCACAGCGGAATGAATTCCCACCAGCAGCTTGAGCTTAGCTGTAGCTCTCCGCTGAATTTTTCCTGTGAAACAAGCTCACAATTTCTGATCTCGTTGGTAAATTGTAGATTATGTTTTTTGAGAAAATGTTAGTATAGTATAGGGGCGGGACTATATCAATAAATAAATAATCAAGTCTAACTCTACCAACCTACATTCTAATTATAATTTCCCGTCTCCATCTTCTCCCATAAACCCAGTGTAATGTATGTAGATTACGATGGTATCCTGCGTACGTCATCATCTATGCATTGCTGTAATCACAATGCAAGTAGCGCCGTCTTGGTTTACGGCTTTACATAGTAACTAGTACTACGGTATAATCGGTAGGTTCGGTAGGTGTCCTAAATTGTAATACATTTCGTGGTAATAACCTGAGCCACATATAAACGTACCTACCTACTTACTACTTCTACTAGGCAGTAGAAGTAGTAAGTAGGTAGGTACGTTTATATGTGGCTCAGGTTATTACCACGAAATGTATTACTAGGCAGCCTTTCCCCAACTTTATTGGGGTCAGCTTCCAGTCTAACCGGATGCAGCTGAATACCAATATTTTGCATTTTGCATGGAGCGACTGCCTATCTGACCTCCACAACCCAATAACTGGGTAATACGATACCCCTTGGTAAAATTGGTTGTCAGACTTTCGGACTTTCGGTCGGACCCGTAACGACTGTCAAAGATTCACGATTGACAACCGGGTCCAACGGCTTAACGTGCTTTCCGAGGCACGGAGAAGTCTCGGTATGTAACCTGATGGATCCATCAAAATCGAAATGTACCTACCTACTTGTTGAGGCTATTTTTAATGCTCCAGAAAAAAGATGACAGATGGGGACTGCGTGGGCATTAAAAATATAACTTAACTGAATAAAGAAAGAGTGTCAGATATAGTAACACTAATCCTTAAATTTGTGTTAAACATGCTTGTTGCGAAGTTTTTGAGACACTCAACCATAGAAAATATGTTTACCTACATATTTGTATCTAGAGAATCTTGACTACCGAGATGACGACTTTTAGAGGTATGGCAGAATATAACTAGTTACGCCGAGTACAAATATATTGGGTTAATGGTAAGAGAATGATGAAATTTATAGACTATATGTCCTAATCATATTTTTGATTCTATGAAAAAAACCGAAATTTGAAAAAAAATATGTAAACACGAATATTTTTCATCCCCCGTCAACAAGTAATTAATTTAAATGCACATCCTACGCAAATGTCCAACAACGTTACACTTTTTGCATTATTTTGTACTTCGCGAATCGACATTCTGTCGACTTGTGATTGCCACGCCCGTCCCCCGCACACCGAACACATCTTTCCCGCCACTGATGTGTGTAGCACCATTTTGACCTTTCACGTTTGTAGCCTGCTCCGCTGGGGTAGCAGCACCGGACACTCTCTGTGACCTCCACCGCCAAGTCCGCTGCCAGTTTGTTCGTAGGTGTTAACTAGTATCGCTCGCCTCTTGTTTCCTGCTGCATCACTTTCATTTTCTTTGCCATCGATTTCATTTGCGATGAATCTTTGCGTAACTAGACCTTTATAGGTTTTGCAGTCGTGTATGTTGTGATCGAAGTTAACAAAACTCCGAAAGAAGCCATTTTTTCAACCGATTTATATTGCTGACTCGTCACTGTTCGTTATGTTACGGAGAGAAGTGAATTTATGATCACAGGGTTGGGACGCAGCTCGCACATACATACTTAAGTACATATCAGTTCATCTGCATATTTCAGAAAATAGATATCACTTTCTGTGAAATGTAGGTTCCACACACTCATTCAATCCCCCAAATGCACCCGGAACAGAACAGGGTCATACCATTCACGAATTTAGTAGTAAGGTGACAATCGCGCAGGACACAAAGCGCGCCACTAATTGGAAACTGTGCAACACCAAGCGGATGGTCAACACGCTTGACATACAGTGTGGGACAGAAATAGTAGCCTCGCGTTTATTATGTTCCGGTACTATTACTTTTTCGGGTAGTGGAATTCATCCCACGTTCTGAAGAATAATAAGATTTCTAAGACCTCTCTTATGTCAAGAGAGAGATAATAATATTTGGGCCCTAATTTATTTATATACCTTTTTCAAGATATGTGCTGTTTAGTAAAGGAGGAAATCTATGAAAAAACAGTTACAAAATTATCAGAATGTCGCCTGTCGATTTTATTAAATAGGCCCCCAGTAACTGGGTGAACAAAACAGCTAAAGAACGAAATACGATAAGGTGTTAAAAGGCTCTATTTAGGCAGGAACAAAGTCAGTAACTAATATAGAAAGAAAGGAAGAAAAAGGATTTTATTGGCATGAGCACAAAAAGCACCTAAAACAATGAGACTTTCAAAGAAAAAAACATACCCTAAGAGATTGCGAATATCAAACGACATTTCTCCAGACTACGCAGCTCTACTACGAGTATTAACTGACAAATCTTTTCACCCCACGATGGATATACTGTATTACTGCAAGCCAACATAAGTACAAATATAAATCCACAAGCAAATGTCTGAAACAAATCTTAAATTCTTTTTTACTTACTTCAAATAACCAATTACGTACTTGAATTCAATGTTTTATTACCACACCACAAGCATAATATGCCTACAAATGGGACACTAATCTCATTCGAAAATATTCAAATACCGACCCACATGCACGGCAGTGTAATAGAGCAATAGGATGGATGAGCCACTTTATCGGTGCACAAAAGATTCTTTTATATTCCACTAAATAGATTCGGTCGCCTACAAACTACTGAGTGCGTTTTTTTGTTAATTTCTTTACACGGAATATTTTTGCAAGGTTTAATAAAGTTTATGTTAAGGCGAAGTTTGAGCTCAACATTTTGTTATTAGATTGTAAACTCGTTTCGTGAATATTTTCGGGGTTTTTGTTTGTGATTAATTTAGTTGACAAATTGTGAATATAATAGGTAGATAATTAAGGATAAAATAAATATAATATCACACCTGTTTCCCCAAAGGGATAGACAGATTTATTTATCCCAGTCTTCGATCAAGAATCTCATTCCAATAATGTTTAAGTTCCATTAATTATAACTAGAAGAAAATACCCTCACCATTTTTTTTACTTTCGGGATTAATTGCTACTTACTTTACCGTGCAAACTTTCCTTAAACGATTTAATTTCTTCGTTTTAAAAGAATTGAACTCCTAAATCAAACCTTTTTCTGTAAGCAAACCTGTTTCTGTATATGTAAAGCCAAGTTCGAGCTGAAAATAAATAAGCCGTAAAAACAAAAATCAAGAATATCTTGAGAAAGCAAACTCTTTCGAAAAACAGAAGTTTATTCTCAAATCTGTTTCTGAAAACTTGTCAACTTTGCATCGATATTTTATAGTTGACGTTTAACTGAAAATATTACCTACTTACTAAGTAAAACTAAAAATATAAGTTAGGTGTTTCTCACAGTGATTTTATTCCAACAATTAATTATTTTGGTGGAGCTCGTGGCTAAGTAACAACAGCCGCACTGGTCGATCCATTAGGTTAAGCTACGCTTGCCGGGGTTGGTCAGTGGATGGGTGACCATCTTTACATACCGAGAATCCTCCGTGCCTCGGAAAGCACGTTAAGCCGTTGGTCCCGGCTGTCATTCGTGGATCTTTGACAGTCGTTACGAGTCGTCAGAAGCCCGAAAGTCTGACACCAGTCTTACCATGGGGTATCGTATTACCCAGTTACTGGGTTGTGGAGGTCAGATAGGCAGTCGCTCCATGTAAAATACTGGTATTCAGATGCATCCGGTTAGACTGGAAGCCGACCCCAACATAGTTGGGAAAAGGCTAGGCAGATTGATTGATTGAATTAATTATTTTGGTGAAATAAGTAAGGTTCTATTTTTTTTAGCTCTTGAATAAACATGGCCTTCCTTTTAACATAATTTTTGGATCAATATTAATGTGTGTTGAAAGAAAAACATGATATGTGATATTATGCTCTGGCAGGAAAAAATCTACTAATTTCGTATTTTAATTTAAATAAAATATACCTAAACAAGAACGCAATAATTTGAAGACTATCCAATCTCCCACGCAGCAATGCCATCAAACCAAAATAAATAATATTCGACTTTGCTCCAAAATTCAAATGAAACAAATTGAATTCTCCCCAAAAATCGGGAGGCCGAAAAAATGGCAACACACTTTCCAACGAACACACGAATGAAATATTAATGTTGCCATCAATTCACCGAGTTTCACCTCGGATGAGTTAAAAATTTAAAAACCAATGCTATTTGGCTTGCGGCCAAACGCGAAACGTTGAGGGTTGCAAGAATTTAATGTGATAGTGAATAGTAGGGAAAACCGCTAGCTCCGACCATTTTGTTATCTTAGTAATTAGGGGAATAGAACCACTTGTGGGTCATTAAGTTTGGAATCTAAGAAATGGGTAGTTTGGGCAGTTATTCTCAAATGTTGATTTTTACTTAAATGTTTGTCGTATTTTCATTGGTATTTTTTCCTATAAGTACACTTCAACGTACTAAGCCCGCAGAATTCTAAGAGACTCTGAGTTTGGAAGTCCGGTGCATGGTCGGGGTACGCAAAACGCAGACGTGACTGTGTCACTTTTTAATTTTTGGTGGATTTAAGCAATTGTTTGGCGCTTAATTATTTGGCTGCTATAATCATTATCTACCTATATATTATATATCCATCATTATCGATCTCCTGCTCGTTTAACAATTTATTTGTGATCAGTGCAGCATGTCTTCTTCCATGCATCTCTATAATTCTATCATCTGTCACAATATCCGTCCATCGTTTCTTTCCTCAAGTGTAGTTCCTATCTACTTCAAATTGTAAGGAGAATAGGAGGGCTTAACAGGATAAGTTGCGCTACCTCTGAATATCAGGACGGCAACCAGTAGGTTGTCTTTTAAAGTGAATGTACGTGAGCATATACGCAAGAAGTTGGCTGAAACATCTCAACGGTGATGTGCTGGATTCGTTTTCTCCTCTACTGTTCGTTATTTCTCCTCTACCGATCGTTATTTCTCCTGACAAAGTTTTTCTGTTTATACTATGTATGTATGTATATGATGTGCTGGATTCGTTTTCTCCTCTACTGATCGTTATTTCTCCTCTACCGATCGTTATTTCTCCTGTCAAAGTTTTTCTGTTTATACTATGTATGTATGTATATATATATGTATGTATATATTCTTGTATTTTATAGTTGATTCCGTGTTATTAATCCCTTTTGTTGCACCTGCCATGTTTTGTCTCTGCATCACCCTAAGGTTGACTGGTAGAAAATGCCTCAGGCATTAAGTCCGCCTTTGTACGGTATTTTATTTTTACTTGTGCTTAAACTTTTAATAAATAAAATAAATAAGTTATTTATTTATTTATTTATTTATTTATTTAAACTTCTTACACACAATAATGTACAAAGGCGGACTTAATGTGTGTGGTGGAGTTAATGATAAACAATCTGTTTACTACTAGCTCACTTACCTAGAAAGAAATTCAGGAAAACGTCCAGCAATTTTTCCAAAACGACCTATCTACTGTTGATGTTAGTTTCTCTGAAACTTTTCAGAGAACCATAAAAAAAAATAAAGTATCCTCTCAAAAGAAGAGCTAATCTCTCTATTTAAAATTGAAAATCCCAAACAAGTTGATTTGAAATTGAATCAAGCGGAAGAAACAGAGTTTTGAATAAGCTTTGTGTTAATAAGGCGCCTAATGCCAACAATCCTTGCAATACAAACATTCGCTCCATTAAAGACTTGGAATTTGAAATGTCAACATTTTAAGCAAACTTGATGAATCCTCTTGGTGGCTTCCCGATAATAACATTAGAAGATCTAACCGACAAAGGAACTCCAACCTTGCGCCTTAGTAATAAGAACGAATTAAATAGTTTACTTACAGCAAAATAATTGTGAATGAAATTGAAGTCGACATAGTTACATTTGCATCTATCAAAGAAAATTTTGATCTAGTGTCAATCTTATTCAGTATAGATAAGGTTGCAAATGCTCTACAACCAATTTCCGAACAGCAAAGCTTAGTTGGTGGTGTTATACGAATGAGTCGGTTTATCAGGGCTCTGCTTAATAATGTATGCAGCACCGCCGCAATACAAACGCCTTTGATTTGTCTCCTGTTTCGAAAGGAATAGAGAAACCGTGTGAGCGGTTTTAACTTAATTCTAAACTCAAATTTCTGATGACGTCATTTTGAAATCTAATTAGCAGATAAAATCAGAGATTGTAAACAATTTTAGAAAATGAAGGTTTGAGGTTGTTCTTCATTAAATAAAAGCTTTTAAAAACCATAATTTGAGCTCATTAGCACCCCTGATTCGGTTATGGATGTTTATTTTGCGGGATCTGAAATTATATGAGAAATTCGAAAAGGTATCTATAAGTTCCAGTTGTACCACTGGGTCAATGTCACAACAGGTACTTATACCGTTGGGGTTGGGTTAAGAGATATCCTTCTACACCCACAGTTTGGTAACGACGGTTTTAAGGTTGAAAATATTGTATCAGTTGAAAACGACAAGACAGCTTTAATCATTCTAAAAGAGGTGAAATCATTTTTAGCTTGTCTTCAGATAGATCAGTCTTTCACAACCGAGTTGATTATTGTTGGATATTTTTTTTACAAAACCAAAGGTCCTCTTTTAAATGATTCCTAAAGATCAAAAGTGATAAATAAATTCGTGAGAACAAAGGCTCGTCTAAAATTGCAGTTCATTCCATTACAAGGTCTAGTTTTTTTGCCATTCATTATTTATAATGTCAATGTTATTCTATCTTTCTTTATAAGTTTTTATATTGTCTCTCATCTCCACCAGTTCATCTATTTCATCATTCTTCCTTGCAGCTCTTCTCAAATGAGACTTTCCTTCTTTTAAATCATCATCTACCTTCTTTTTCTTTTCATAATTTCGAATATCCTCACTACAAAAATAATTAGCACCCTCTTAATTTCCTCAAAAACCCATTCGTTCGTCTCTACATTACGGACATCATGACCACCAACATCTTAATAACTAGCTCCGCGAATAACTTAATTTTCGTCTCTACATTATTCTGCTTGTCCTCATTATGTGAATTATGGATGAGTTGAGACACAGCTCATAACGACATGCAGATTATGCCCACAATATGGAGGTAGGGATGAGATGTAATTAATGTCGGTAAATAAGAGGAGGTAATGTTGTGTTCGATGGTGCGTGTAATTTGAAAAGTACATGAGGAAAGCGTGGAGATATTGAAGACGAGTTTGGATAAAAAGGCTTCGTGTTAGAATTCTGACAAGTTGTAACGTGCAGAATGATAGTGGAATGCTTATATATAATACCAGCCAAATGATTGTCCCATTGCAGGGCAAAGGCCTTTTCTCATGCAGAGAAGGCACGTTTCACCTAATCACCACGCATGCTCAAGGCAGATTCACGATTTCAGACTTATAAGTTATATTAATGATAAGTCCAGGACACGATAGTGGAAATTACTATGTAGAAATAGTTCTGGGTTTCATGGTCGTGTACTTGTGTGCATTGTTCCCATTTATCCAGGTTCAAATAGTTTCGAGAATTCCGTTCTATAACAGAACGTTAAATAAAAAATTATCATAAAATGGGCGACAGTCTTCCCTCACTGTCCTTCCAGCCATCCAAAAACAAACTTCCAGCTTCCACCTTCACAAAATTTTGCCCCAAAACTAAATTAACCTGTCATATCACTTCCAAGTTACCTACTCCAACATACAACACATGCTCACGGTGTCTCTGTTTTAATTTATTCTACCTGCGATCCCGGCACAGTTTGAGTTCTGACTTTGAACAGATTTATATAATTATGTGTCTATGTATGTACAGAAAGCGGATTTTGACAAATATTTGATGATACAGTTTGAAAGTTTCGTTATTAATATGTAAATAACTTTAAAACGTGGTTTTGATTTGGCATCTGATCCAAATTGGTAAATTATTTAATTTTGACGGCATTAGTTAAAGTTTTGACTCGTGTATTTCATGTCTAGAGAAGGGTTGGGTTTCATATTTACGAAATACTATTTTCCGATTCACAAATTCCCTAAATAATATGGTGTGTGCTCATAAGTATCCAATTTCTTTTGCAAAGCTCCCCATAATTACCTACTACTAATAATATAATTAGAAAAAATATGATATTTTTTCTCCTACTTATTTTTACTTTTGCAATATCTTGCGTAGCTTCATTATTCTGACTTTTATCCTCACAATACCAAAACTTCAAAGAAGCCATCCCCATCTCACTAACAACTACTTAATGAAATTCGCAGTTAATTACTCGAGAAACACGAGTTGTACGGGCCAAATGAAACATAGTAGGTATAGAGATAACAAGATTACTTATTCTGATTGTACTGGGATTGTTATACGCTCAAATCGCAAGCTTCTTAGGATTTGGACTTAGCTGAATTATCTACAAAGTCTTTGTTCTTTGGTTAATTAATTATACAAGGAAATAGCATGGATCTATCAGGGGAAAGAATTCGATTTACTGATAAAACTTTCAAGAATCAGCGAACTGAAGTGACTATGACTATAGAAGAGTCCTTGAGTGGAGGCAGCGTATCGGCAAGCGTAAGTATATAGCGTGAAATACTACTAGTAGTAATCCCCTAACTAGATGTACTGTCAATACCGCTGGGTCCTCTCTCTTGGAGCTCTCTCTCGGAGATTTCATAAGTCTTCAGTCAAACTTTTCATGAGGTTAGATGACCATCGCACTAGTCGTCACTTGTTTCTTTAACCAGTTCTGCCCCTCTACTAGGGAATGCCGCTTATCTTAAGCATCATCACTAACCATCACAAAAGACCCAATTTTCCTTGTTTTCAAACTCGCTTGCGTCATTAGTAGGTATACCTAATTTAAGTAACAAATTAACTAAGCTATTTGTCTTTTTGGATGTACCGCATGTTCTTGGTATTTATTAAACTTATTCAGTTGGTTTTGGTTTTGATTTTTACTTCGGGTTGATGTCATACATATATAAATATATTGTTTTAGTTAAATACTGTGTATAAAAGTTTGTTTGAAAAATAATTAAACCGATGAAGATAGAATCAAATGTCTGAAAAGACTCTGTGTCCACTACTCTGCCCCCTTTTATCTGTCTTTAAATTAAAACTCACAAATCGAATTATCGGTTGTCAAGTTATCATAATACCGATAGACAGACAGGCAGAAACGTTGAATTCTGGAACAAAGTTCTTTAACGCGGATTGCGGTAGTAGGTAAACTGGTAGAACTCGTCAAGTAACGAAAAAGCGTTATACCCCCCCTACATGCTACTTTCTCTCTCTCTCTGTCTCTTTTTATTACATATAATATAAAAAGAGAGAGAGAGAGAAAGTGTGGATTGGTGAAAATCGTGTGTCGTTTTCATGGTTTTCGAGATGTTAAAGCCGATAGTAACGTTCAATTGTAAATCCAAGATGGCAGCTGCGGAAATTTTGTTTTTGATCTAAATCATACGTGAGTAGGAACTTTGTACCTGACGGGGTCCACCGACCGCACACGTTTTTTTATATATTAAGGGATGTTACACGTGGTAGGCACGGTAGATACGAGTATCTTAACTTTATGTATTTAGTTAAAATACAACCTTTTCTAGTTGTCGTGATAATATAAAATATAATAATGTAAAAACCAAAAGAAGAAGAAGAGAAGACAAGGTGTAGCGATGACCTGGTGAAGGCCGCAGGAATTCGCTGGATTCGAGAAGCACAGAACCGGTCGCAGTGGCGATGCTGGGGGAGGCCTATGTCCAGCAGTGGACGTCTTTCGGCTGAAATTATGATTCGAGTTATATCACAATCGAAAGTGTTTTATTTATCCTGGTACCGTTCCTCGTCCGCGCTCCGCCGAGCATTGACTATACCCATGGGATGTGCCTGGCGAAATATGTACTTAAGTACGTAAATAAAAGTCGGAACGTACCTGCATTGAAAATACTATTATTTTTTATTCCCTTTTGTATTTTAAATGGTAAGTACCTATTGCAGGATACTCATGTTCTTTTAGTACCAAACAGCTTGCAGTGTTACTGACGCCATAATCTTAAAATAACAGTTTGCATGAAAATGCAATTTCTTTTAGAGGAAAACCGACTTCAAAACGGAGTTTTCTTAGCATGACCTAAATTGCATAAAAAGTAAAAAATAAAAATAGTTTTTATAATTAATACACCTAAGTCTGAAATCGCCAATCCTTGAGCAAGCGTGGTGATTAACGCTCGTGCCTTCTCTGTATGAGAAAACGAGGAGCAGTATTATTATTTTAGTATTATTAGGGTTCCGTACCTCCAAAGCAATATATCTATATATTATACATCTATTCGTGTGTCTGTCTGTCCGTCTGTCACAGTCAATTTGCTCCAAATCTAATGGACCGATAAAGTTGAAATTTGGCACACATATGTATTTCTGTAACCCAAACACGGACGTCTAACGTAAATTAATGAATTTTGAATACGGGGGATATAGCCTTGGTTGCAAAAAAGAAAAAAAAAGTTTTTCAAGTGTACCATATGACATATCAATAAATAACTTCATTGTGCGTTTTTGTAATCAGTTTCACTTACTTAATTGTCTCACGATATAATTAGTTAGACCATAGCATCCTTTAGGTATGTCAATAGCAATATACTGTGATCAAAGAATTGTTTGCCGATAGTCGTGATTAAGAGGGCGCATAAAGCCAGCAAAAAATCAAATTTCACCCGCGCAACCCTTACCTACCCCTCTCATCAAACACGACGAAAACAAAACACAATCCATTCCCGCCGGCAGAAACTTTTCACCCGGCGTTTATCTAGCTAGGTATAGAATTCGAATTTGAATTTTCTGTACTAAGTATACGCAAAATAATCAGATGAAACGGCTCTATTCAATTTACCTAAGTATGATCGCTGCTGTATACAAGTAGGTATATTATTCCATATACGTATTACATTATTGTATGTTCGTGAATCTGTTACCGATGCTGGTGGGCTACTATTTTAAACGTTTTTATTTACCTCTGAACATAATTGTTATCTTATAATAAATATCCGATGTTTATTAGTCAGTTATAGGCATTGATTAGAAAACCGCGCAAATGCGAGCGGATCATCATCAAAGTATTATACTACGTACTACATTATCAGTCATGATGAAAATAAACTCAATAAACTTGCTTTTTTGACGATATGGAAGCAAATACTATCTAACTAATTGTATCACTTACCTTCCCTTTTTTACTTTGAGGAAAACAAGCCTTTTTAGAATGATAACATCATAAGGGTCATAATTATTAAGGACGAACATGATTGAACAAAAATATTAATAAACTTAGAATATTTGTTGGACCGCAGTGATCAGCAACCCTATTCGTCGAAATGGTTTTTCAATTACAATATCTAACGAAATATGATCATTGCATTCCCTTTATTTTCAATGCAATTCTTCAATAGGTAAAACTAAAAACATCTGTTTATTTTGCATATACTATACGCTAAGCTTGAATTCAGAATCTTAGATCAAATGCAAGTTTTGGAACTAGAAACTCTATAATGACGTGACAAGGTTCAAATTCAAATGTAACCAAATTTTATTTAGGACCTTGTACAATTTGTACCTCACGACGTCTTCGTGAAAAACTGTGATACCCAAGTAAAAAAATGTAATGCGATATCGTGGATTTTGCACTTAGCAACAGTGTTACCCAAGTTAAAAAAAATATTGCTATAGTGGATTTTGCACCGTATTGTGCAAAGACACATAGCATGTGTCATGAAAACCTTTCCTGCGCGAAGCGCGAGTAGAAACAATCCCGACCGAAAACCTTTGTGAACAAAAAAAGTAAATAAAAAAGAACAAAATCCCGACTACGTACAAAATCTGTCTCTGTTAATATTACTTCCGGAGTTCCACAGGGCTCCATTCTGGGACCGCTTTTATTCATTATTTATATTAATGATATTAAGAAATGTTTTAAAAAGTCAAAATTCTTGATGTACGCTGATGACTTGAAAGCGTTTCAAGCGATACGTACTATAGACGACTGCCAGTCATTTCAGGAGGACCTGGACAGACTAACTGCCTACTGTATTGACAATAGGCTGCATCTTAGTATCCCCAAGTGTAACTATATACACTTTACTAAAAATAACTTCATCATCAATTTCAATTATAATCTTAACTGTATCCCCTTAAATAATATTTCCATAGTGAAGGATCTAGGTGTTCTCTTTGATGGCAAACTGTCCTTGAACCACCATATCGAAGCCATAGTCAATAGTGCTTTTAAAATGTATGGATTTGTGATGAGATCTTCAACAGAATTTAAGCGAACCTCAACCTATCTCTGTCTGTATAAGACGCTCATTCGCTGTCAGTTAGAATATGCGGTCCCTATTTGGAACCCCTTCTACCAAAAGTACGTAGTTGGAATAGAAAGGGTCCAGCGCAAGTACCTCCGTGCTATGAACTACAGATGTACTGGGACTAAGGCTTATCTATCATACTCCCAACTTCTTGATAAGTACAAGCTTATCAGCTTGGAGAACCGGCGCAAATACCTGGAGGCCAACGTGCTTCATGATATTGTCCACAATCATTTTGATGCCATTGATCTAACGAGTAAGCTGTGTTATTCTGTCCCCCGAACAGTTCATGCACGTCAAGTTCGTGGCCGCACTCTGTTCGCACTAAATTCTTGTCGTACCAACTCTGGCTTACGCTGCCCTATTCATAGAATGTTGGAATCCTATAATTCAAATTTCATTGATATTGATATATTTGCATGCTCAAAATATGAATTTAAAACTAATGTTATAAAAAAATTATCATAATTGTAATCTTATTACTAATTTATTGAATAATTTAGGTAAGTGAAATTGTCTCTTACCTGATTTGGTTTTGTAGCTACAGATAGCTTTATAGTAACTTATTTATTTATTTTAAATTATTTGTTAATTTTGGTAATGCCCGTCTAGTGGCAACCACTGTTCTCTAATATGTCCTATATGCGGATAATGCAGTGGACTGCAACATTACCACTTTAAGTATTGTTAATTTTATGTATAATATATATGTTGTAGTTGTTTATTATCCCTCAATAAATAAAATAAAATAAAATAAATAAAATAAAAAATGGACTTAAAGTGGAATTAAGATGACCTATTTCTGTCTTAAAAATATGAACTTTTTTTATTTTACGCTTTTTAGTTAGGATTTTTTTTAACCATTTCTCATTCCAAATTACATTTTAACAAATAATTTGTATAAATTTTTGTAATAAAATTGAATTTGTTAATTGAATTTTTGTGTGTGCTGTTTTTGTATTGTTTTTTGTGTTTAATTTTTGTTTTTGTAATTTTTGTAACCACTTGATAGGTTTGGGAGATTTTTTCGCCAAATATCCGCCATTTAGTTTTTGGAACGAAGTTCCTTATCGCGCGTTGCGAAAAATTTTTTTTAAATTTTTTTTGTCGGAAAAAATTAAGACCAAAAGTTGTAACGACAAGTTACAAATTTTCCATAACGCTTAGCGAATGTAAATTTTTGCAATCGCGCAACATACATTACGCTATTTCTAGTTAGCCTAGTGTATTCCGTTCGTGTATGTTCGTAACAAAAAAGGCAAGACTTAGCTTAGAGTTAGCACACTCTTACCTGTACTATGACACGGAGGTTTAAGATATTAGTATTGATTTTTTGTAATTAATTAAAGAATTTATGTTTTTTTTTAGGTGTAGTTTGACAATTCTTATGAATTTAATGTAATGTTTTAGCATTCTCACCTTTTGACATTCCATTTAAATGTACGCTACGCTAACTATGAGTTGGTGTAATTTATTGCATATTCATTTATCGTTTTTTTTTGTGTTTTACTACTACTAACTCGAGTTAATTTCAAAACTCACAATTAATAAAGAAATTAAATAACGACATTCTTTGTATTGTCAAGAGAACTAACAACACAAAAAATTTCAATTCATTATCTTTATTAATTAAAAAGTTACATATCACATTTTTTCTTTGAAATGCCTCTGGTGTAAAATCGGCTTATTCAAGTTAGCCATTGCTGGTGTCGAGATATGACTTTTCATAGTAATTTATTTAGCCACTAAACACGCCAGATATTGCCAGCGCTCGAATGAATGTTCGAATTTCCAAGCATGTTTGAGAAAATGTAATTTTTACTATAGACATAATGACAAGCTTATCTCTTTTTCTGTCAAATTTTTGTTTAGAGTTTTTAAGCTGTTTGTGTTTTTGAAAAATAATCCGATAGTCGTGACGGCCAATATCATAATTGCTAAGAGCCTCGACCAACACCTGAGGAGGCTCTCGTTAGGCTGTTGGATCAAGGGATTGATCCAGAAAGGGCTTCAAGGACTTCTGGACACGACGTGTATCGTTAGGAGGTTCCTCTCTCAGGAGCATAGATAATACATGAGCCCTGACCACCGGTAGCTTGGACCCTGCTCCCGATACCTGGTGGGCTACAATTTTTTAATGTTTTTATAAAAATATTTAAAAATGTAAATGATATGTATGTAGATGAATTATAGGATATAATAATAAACCAATAACCTATTATGCATTTCGGGTTTCAACCTCATTTAGGGGATGGTCAAAAGTCGCTCGAAATTGTTCGTCTAAGCGTTACCTTATAAGAAGTTTGTCAAAAAAGTGGGGTAAACGAATTTGGATCTTGAGCTAATCGTAATAAGATTTAAAATTTCCAGCGCAAACTTTCAAATAAACGTGGAATTGCCTAGCTGGCTATGTTGTAAATTTTCTCCGCAAGAAAATTGACCAAAATACAGGACAATGGCGCTAGTTGTACTTTAAGAGTCATAAATCTGTCAAATAAAATGTATGTCATCTTGAGTTTTCAAATAACAACATTGAATTTTATATTTTTATTTAGCCTCGGTATTTATTTAGATTATCAATTCATAACGCTTTTAATAATCGTTTCGGAAGTGGTTTGAGTGTTTTTTTCATGTTTTCTATTTCACAGTTTCTTTTCTAGAATGTGATAAATTACGAAAATATTATTTACGCAAATAAATTATATCACAGCGAAGCCAAACATTTGAGCGCAGTCCTCTCGTCTCAACAGAACGACGGCGACTGATTTGTGAAACAAAAATATGCTTGAAGTTCCCGCAACGTGCGACGGAAGACGACTTCTTCCACGAACTAAGAACGTCGTAAGTGCTAAAAGCTTGTACTCGTAATAAAACCAAAAATAATAGGAATAAAAAAAAAAGCCTACACAAATTTTTTCGCCTTTTAATAATACAAATAATCATCAACTTTTTATCCAATTAATCATTACCATATTAAGTACAAATCGAAAATACGGGAAAATTAGAGGTAACTTCGTGATGTTTTTTTATCGAGAAAATTTTAATATTTTGTGTTTCTGTTACACAAAAAGTTTGGAAATATCATGTAGTTACTCGTGTTATTTTTATTTTACACCTAAGTCTTATCAACTTCCTGAAAAATCGAATTGAAGATAGGCAATTTTGGTTACTACCCCCTCTGGCTAGCCTTCGCCTACCCTGGGACTGTTGACCATTATCAGTTAACCCGGTATATAGGATCAAATAAAAACAAAATAGAATTGACCCCTAATTGGATTGCGACGGCCAGAGGGCCTGGACAAAGTGACACGCTATCAGCAATGATGATGATGGAAAATTCAAAAATGAATTGGATTGACTAACGAAACGTTTAAGTCAATGCTGGCGAAATTCGTTGTAGAAATAAGAAAGGGTTTGAAAGTGATTGTCAATTGTCTAGGCCCCTGGCTGTAGTATTGATATTCAGCCCTGCAGACTAGATTTTACAGATTCCAGCCTATTTAGGAAAAGGCAAAGTGAAAGATGGGCCAAGTTCTTTAGTCACCATTTGAATTACCTCAGTACTTATGTTCAAACCCTGAGTAGTTCCCCGAATCTACAAACCTACTTACTACTTATCACTAACAACAAATCCCAAACTAGGTAACTTATAGCATACACAAAGGGGTCAATTACCTATTAGTATTTCAGCCATAGCTTCCGATATCGCTTTCATTCCTCTAAAATTCCGTCGACTTGTTTCAATATAAATTGAACAGGTGTACGGAATAGCCCCCATAACGACAGTCTGTTTCCTCACATCACATCGAATTTGCTTATGTTTTTAGGGTATAAACGCTAAGTGGTGTTTCCCCTTTTATATGATTACTTCTGCGAGTCTTTCGGAAATTAAATAACTTTTTTGAAAAATGCAAAGAAAAATGCAAATAGGACCTTTTTTTAGAGCAAGAAAATGGTACCGAAATGGTATTTAGAGTAAACAGAATTTCCTCGATTTCTACTTCTAAAACCTTTTGGTTTTGATATCAATGTAAGTACCTATATCCTCTTTTATTTTGCCTAGATATAGCTTAGGTACCTACTTCGGTGTGATCTTAAATTGCTTATTTTCAAGGTTTTTTTTTGTGGAAATCTAACAATAACCTAATCATCCTTCACACTAAGAAAGAAACGTTTTTTGGCTATAAGTCTTAAATTTTATTTACCGTACACAAAAGTTGAAAACCCCCGTCGGTATGCCTGTATTATTTTACCAAACACCAATCCTTTTTTCAATTCCTTGCAAATAATAGGTCTCTACACAGCAATGCTGTTGTACAGCTATAACCTTTCCCGAACAAACTCTTTTTCAACGAGCTCTATAACTACTTCCAAAACTTTTCTTAAACTTACAATCCACAAATAATATATACACTCAGCATCTTTTCGTCGAATGCAGTGTAGGGCAAGCGTGCTGCATAGAGAAGATTAGGAAATCAATTTGTAAGCTAAGTTTGTGACTACCTACTTAAAACTCATCCTTCGCCTATTTTAAACTGAACACTAAATTTGAAACAAAAATCAGTGCAACTTTTTCTTGAATGCATCTAGATTGCGGCTTATTTGCATTCAGCAGTGTTTTAAGATAAGTGGCAAAGTTATCATAGCAGTGACAGTATTTTCTATTAACTAGGACATAAGGTGTCTTTTTGTAAAATCCGTGAGGCATGTTGTGGCAGTTTCATTCACTTTGAGTCTTCTTAGCAATGCTTGAAATAGTGCTGAGCTTGTTCCTGATTCTAGTTGAAAATCTTGAGGAGAAATACAATGTGATGGTATTGTGTATTGGGGAAACTTTTTCGTTTTAGATACCTGAAAAAACTAAATGACTGAGGAACTTTTTAAATTACTGCCCATTTCTTTGATAAAATATAAGTAGATAGATCAACATAAGGCAACGATCCAATTGATTGTTTGATGTGAATCAATTGTGACTAAAATATGCCCCAATGACAATCGGTTTAGGTAAATCGGATACCGAAATAATATTGGTATTACTATAAAAAAATAAGTCTTCGACTATGACATATGTATTAATCTAGCCTTATGATTACCTAACGCATTTCTATAGTTATTACTCCGCATCTAGGTCACGGAGATCAGACAGCATCATTTTGTTAAACAAAACACCAACTGACAATATTTAGACCTACATTTGACTCGGTCATGTAATTTTATATTATACCACAAAACTCAAAAAAAAGTAATAAAAACCACATTTCAAATAACAACAGTAAATTCAGCGAATCATACTTTGTTTCACCACATATTCAATTTAATTCACTAACGCAATCTCGCAACGTGTTCATTTCTACCACAAATAGCGTTGTTAACCAATTTTATATTGCGTCCTATTGGTAATGTTCTTGTTAGTTTGTTCTTTTAGGGTTCCGTAGTTAGTTGAAAACCATATGCAATATTAAATATTGACATAATCTACTCATTACAATACTTTTTAGAGTTGTATTGCAATATATAGCTATATAGCGACCTCGACAATTGATCATAATTATTATTCTTGCCTGAGCAACCGGCAGTTCGGATTGTCATGCTTCCTTAGATATCACTGCTTGCGGTAGCGTCAGGGGTCGGGTTGCCTTCTTCCCTCAAATATAGCTTATCTTTGCGTTACGCTCGTAAACAGGTGCTGCTTGTGGTGAATAATCGTCTTGCTGACCATGGTTTTGTTATTGTTATTAATTAACTGTTTATTTATTTTTACTTCGATGATCCTAGTTTATCATTTGTGACTTCGAATTACAGCTTTAATAGCTACATTTTTATCAAGATACCTACAGTATATGAACATTTTGTACACCCGGATGTCTAAAATGATCCCTGGGGTTGGGATATAATAAACCCTGGGATCATTTAACGCTGCTGTTAAAGTTAGGTAAAATTAAAAATAAAATTTCAAGTAAATGTGTTATAATTTACCAAAAATGTTTGTTGGATCATTTTGCCCACATACGAGAGGATCGTTTTACCCCAAATGCTTAACTCTAAAAAACATCAAATCATAACCTCATGGTATACATTTACAACAATCGATAATTGCTGATTATATTGTTATTAGCATTGGAAACTCATGCAAACATTCCTATTACATTATAATAACTTAACCTTAAACAACATCATATTGAATTATTGCCTACCTTACGTCAAACAAAAATATTTATTCCTATTTTGTTTCAATACAATCTTCCGTAATACTTACACCTCCATGACACTTTGCCGTAATGCTAAAACCGTTGTGGTGAAGACTATTTTCAGTCAAAAAACTAGATGGCGCTACTGAATTCGGTAAAACAGTAGATAATCGTTTTACCCCGAGGGATCACTTTGTACCACTCTCCGTACTTTGTATAACTCGATACTGCTCATTAATCTGAATGAAAACTGATGTCAAAATTCATACGCCACAAAACTAAACGACGTACAAACAACGCGCGTACAATTGAAACGCAAAAAAATATTTTAAAAATAAAGCACCGCACAATGGTGTTTTGTTTTCATATAAAACAAGCTAAAAGTTTGCTTCTGATGGCCATTGTGCGTCTGCACAAAAGATCTGCATGTGATGTGCATATGAGATTCACTACTGTTAGGGTAGAGCTACACGAGGCAATATGTTAGTATGAACAACACTGTCTTTTTGTCTATTTTAGTTATGAACAGACTGGAAAGCCTGGCAAATGTATCCGGAATAGTTTATTTATTTATTCATAACAATTTTTAAATTGTGTCGAATATTAAGATTTTACAATTTAAAAAAAATACAAAAAATACATGCTACTTAATTACTACAAAAATTAAAAATACAAAAATTACATGCCACTTAATTACTATGAGGAGAGTAATAATAATAAATAAATATCATTTAAATAATCAGATTATCAATGTCACAAATAATTAAATATAGCTATGTCAGATGTTCAATGTCAATTAATTACCCTTATGTCATGAATGCAATTAATCATAAAAAAATATACCAATAGTAGCAGCAATAATAATCTTGATAAATTCTTTAAATTCTACTTTCATAGTGCCGCGGTAGTGTCGTTCATTGTGAACGGTACTACTGGTAGTGCGGCTGGTTGTGTTGGCTGTTAGACAAGATTGGCCGAGATTCGAGTTAAATGGCTTGTGACCAGAGAGTAGTGAACTTTGATATAAATATGTAAAGTCCGCACCACCACTGAAGCCCAGCGGAATACTGTGGAACAATTTTTTTATGGAATGACAGGCACTAGCGCCGCGTCTATCGGATTTGAGTGGTGGCGCGGGCACTAGTCTGATGATGACATCGGCTGTCAACGAAGACCTACCTGATAGTGAGCTAGTTTGTGGATAAGAATAAGAAGATTCTGCGTTTAAGAACTCTTTCAGCACAAACATATCAGACAATATGTTGAAAACTTACTTTTAATGATGAATACTCTTACTTAGTCTCATGGGCGCCGGCAGGGTGGTGTAAGAAGGTGAACTTGCACCTCCCTGGTTTCAAAATAAAATATAGGTGTAAAAACATTCATAACTAAAGAAATATCTGTAAACATCTAACACAATATTAAAGAACTTAACCTATTCGAGGCGAGATCCTAAAATTTTCGAGCTCGCTCCGCTCGCTCTTGCATTCTGCAGTCTCTGAATTCTAAAGCTTCTGTGCATTAGTCGACAAAGTACCTACCGAACTCCTATTTCCGAAAATCGAATCGGCCCTAGGGGGTCGTCCATAAATCACGTGAAGCTCGAAAGGAGGGGGAAGGAGTTCGGCAAAATCACGAAATATCACGAGGTATCACGTGTATTATTTTTTTCGTTTAACGCGAGCCCCCAAATAAAATATTTTTCTTTCTTTCTTTCTATTTAAAGATAAAATATTCTGTGAGTTATTAAGATACTTTGCACCAAAAAAATACACGTGACTTTCGGTAGGGGGGAGGTTAGTCTAAAACCTCGCCACGTATCACCAGGGGGGAGGGGGAAGTTAAAACTTGCTAAAAAACATCACGTGATTAATGGGCGGGGTGCTAGCTAGCATTATCGAACTTGCTTTGCTCGCTCTTGCATGCTACTCTATCTTAATTCTTCTTCTTAAAGCTTATTTGTATAATTAGATAGATACAGTTACTCCTCTTTCTGTATGAATGGACAAAATAAAACCTATCCCATTCGTGGTGAGATGGAAAAATCTTTCTTTTTTTTTTTAGCTTTTATGCATAATATGTAAATCGACAAAGCCTACTCCTTGTATGAATGGAAAAAACGATAACCTGACATATCCGTGGTTTACTACAAAAATTATCGAGTTCGCTTCGTGGAACTGAAAATCGCCCCCCTGAAAATAAACCTGCCAGCGTGGCGCCCACGCTTAGTCTGTAATTTCACTAGAACACACACAATTCATAAAAAAAAAGTAAAATGCTGCCTCTTGCAACAACTAAATGCATTCATAAAGTAACAGTACGTTTTTCACACGCAGAAACGCGCAAACAAACATAATCTTATAACTGACGGGATATAAGAAGAACATCCTGAGGGAAACTCTTTTACAATAAATTCTACTGCATAAAACGTCTACAGTAAACACGACATAAACCACCTGACTTTGCTCACTCAAATAAAACAGACGAGAAATAATTTAGGAAGGTAAAATGACGTGTAAAATAACCTTCTTCATTATTTCTTCATGCAAATTCATGTAATTACCTACTCTTCCTTACAGTTTATTGCTCTACCGGGTGCAAGTTTTATTAAATGAGGTATAAGACTTATGATACCACGTCAAATTTCAAGCCAGTGTGCATCGTGGAGAAAATAAATGTAGTATTGCATTTACTGTTGAGAAAATCTGAAAGCATGTGGTAAACTTCAAAGGATAAAAAAAGCAAAATGTTAAGTTTTATGCCCGTTACTAATTTAGAGAAAATAATTATAAAA
Organism: Agrochola macilenta; assembly: GCA_916701695.1. Taxonomy (NCBI): domain Eukaryota; kingdom Metazoa; phylum Arthropoda; class Insecta; order Lepidoptera; family Noctuidae; genus Agrochola; species Agrochola macilenta. The sequence continues at coordinate 4,095,826 of OU753576.1, forward strand.
AAATTGTTTCGTTGTTTTTTGTATTTTAATTTCCTTTGTTATTTTTGCAAACTCGAAAATCGAATGCATCGCAGAATGTATCATAATTTTAATCAAAATGTCGTACGTAGTTTGAATGATTGTTGCATTACATTTGTTATAACAGCTTATTAAAAAATTCAAGACGTTTTCACAAAAAAATACCAGACTATATTTATTTTGTCTAAATTGTTTAAGTATACTCGTTTATGTATATTTTATATATATATATATATATATATAAAATTGTAGTTTAAAAAAAACTAAACAACACGCTTTTTAAACGAACTAAAAATGATAAAATAATTAAATTGCCTTGTATCCAATGATTAAACCAAAAAGCGTGGAGCCCTTTTTAGTGGTGTATACTCGTACTTTGATTCAGATCTAGGTAGGAACTACGTGCCGATGTAATAACACAAATTGCAAATTTAATAACCTTTTCTACATGAACCGTGTAAAACGTTACTCTCCGTCCTTCTGGGAATAGGTAGGGGCGTGTTGCACAAAACATTATGAGATGCAGGTCGGTGAGAAGATGCTTTAATAATGATAATTTGAAACAGAAGGTATGTTAGAAACGTTTTGATTGTTGTGTCTACGAGCTAGTAGTTTGTAATTTGTGGAAGTAGGTACCTGTTTACTGAATATGAGTTTGTCATTGATAGAACGTGAATTAATAATATTACATCACGCTTGTATTCCTCGAAGGGGTAGGCAATGCATATGCATACACATTCACTCGAGTAGAAAAATCTAATTAGACTACCATACCATACCGTACCTTATTAATTGCAAATAAATATATTCTATTCTATTCTGAAATAATGTTCAAATTGCCAAGCATTATTGAGAAAAACATAGTGTTAATTCTAAGTTCCCAAAACTGAACCACAGGGCCCGATCTTTACAAATATTGCATAAAAAAGTTTTGGCGAGAAGTAGGTAGGTACTTAAATAATTAAACCACCCCGATCGATATATTGTATGACCCACGGTAACGAAACCATAGCGCGGTCTAGTTTGATCCCAATGTCATCTCGATAGACGGCATTGGGATCGAACAAGCTCGATTCGCGGTCTCCACTCAAGAACACTTAGCTGGGGTAGACCCCACCGGTCATCGGTTCTACGGCTAATATGGCCGGCCCCCTGCCACTTCAGCTTGCTTATTCTATGAGCTATGTCGACAACTTTGGGTCTCAGCCGGATCACCTCGTTCCGGATTCAATTCCTCAGAGAGACTCCAAGCATAGCCCGCTCCATAGCTCGCCGAGTGACCTTGGATTTATGGACTAGCCGTACCGTAAGTGTCCATGTTTCGGCTCCGTAAGTCATAACAGGCAGGACGCACTGATTGAACATCTTCGTCTTTAGCCTTTAGGCTCTGTGGAATACGCGACGAGAAGACTCGACGAAGCTTCCCAAGATATTATTATTATATTTTTTTTTTTACCGCTTAAACTTGAAGCGACCAGAATCTTCTAAATAATGGGGATACAAATAAATGTATTCATTATCGCCTTAATAGGTTAAGAAGCATGTTTTCTATTTCACAACAAAAAGACGTCTGTTGGGTATTGATCCGCTTTGTCCGAGTTGGTAGTATACCACGTAGACAAATGTTGGCGCATTATTGCCATAATTACCACGAAGAGTTTGTTGGGGAAGCAGTTCTGTGTAGCTACATAATGGTGTACATAGATGTAACATAATCACTCACCCATAATTTGATTATTCAGTACATTAAAGGTTTGTGTTTTATATCAAACTCAAATAGATTTAGGACAGGAAAATGAATTGCTAAATATCTAAGCGATCTTGAATTTCTTCCAGTTTCAATTGCACATTTAATTAAAACTTAAAATCCTGTAACAATAGAATGTTTATGCTGACAAGCTGAAAGTTTATGATAGGAGCTTGCGCAAGCCCTTCAATGAAACAAGAGCTGCACCTAACTATAGAACCATATCAGCCCTGTAAAGGGACAACATTCAGCAATATCATCCCAAATGTTAACACCAGAAGGGTGGTTTTTTTGTGTAAACCCAACTTACATTGGACCATTACATAGGGAGGTACATATGTGAAAAAGTAACCTATTCTAATGATGACTATTTTTCTAATGAGCTGAATCAGATAGGTTACAAAACAGAATCAAAATAAAAAATTCGAAAACCAACCCCTAATGACAAATTCACCAACGCATTTACAACCACTAACTAAAACATAAATCTTCGTGTACTAGTGTGAGTTCACGTCGAACAAGACAAACTCAAACAAGTAATTAAACTCTAGCCACAATAGATTAATTATTTGTTTGGTCGACAAACTGTGCTGGATTGTTGCGGTGTACTACGGTGAGGGCTGAGCCTGTTTTGGCAACGGGAATTGGTACGTTCGAGTTTTGTTCGAGCTTGTAAATAGAGGATCATAGGTGGTTTTAAAGATAGAGAGGCAAAGGATGTGTAGAGTAAGATGAAAGAAAATGAGGACGTATAAAAAAATATTTGAAAAATGAAGGGGAGAATGATGAAGACAATAATGATTGTTCTCCTAAGTATTATAAGACAAGTAAAGCTCCTTTTAAAAAGTCTAGTTTATATGAAAAAGGACTACCTACCACTAATTCTGACGTTAAAACTCATTGGTGCGATCTAGTTTGATAAATTGCTCGTTGCAGATAGGTATATAGATGCTAATATAGATGACATTGAATGAAGATCAGGCTTGGTAGTATCATTATAATTTATCTGTGGTAGTATGTACGCAAGGACCATGAGACGTACCAACTTGTGTCGTCACTCGTAAAATGAAAATGAAATGGATTTAATTCCAGAACTTTGGGCTTTTAATCATTTACAAATGTCGAAAGCATGTAAACGTAAAATCTCACCCAATAACTTCGAGTTATGGAAACCAAGGGTACGGGCTCGAACAATTTCAAGCACCAACTTTATATTACTAAAGTTTGCAAGTTGTCGCGGTCCGACGAAAGTGTTTGGTAGTTATGTGCACAACAATCTGTTTGTTTGCACAATCATTTAGTAGGGAATTATATTGTTGTCTATCGATAAATATTTATGACAGTTTGCGGTTGGCTCATTAAGCTATCATGTTCTTCTACTATATTGTTTTGTTTTTGTTTGTGTTTTGTTTTTTTTACATGCAATGGAAATTCCATCTGTAAGATACCTAATTTCGTCCGTGATAGTACGTCAGTGGGATTGTTATAGTTTATCATATTAATAATCTTGAAACGCGTGGTGATTACTAAAGTTCCAGTTTTGGAAATCATAATTAAAGAGGCTATAATAGCCACATTAGTGAACATCCACAGGTCAAACCTGTCAATATTGAAGTACTAACAGTGCAATGGACCTGATATGATCGTCACCAATATTATCAGCCGTGAGGCGTCGAATGCTGGACCAAGTAATGAAATCATGGGTTTCTACTATGCAGTTTTACCTTTACCACAGGGCCGAGACAAGGTGTTAATCGCTTTTAAAGTGTTTCGTATTTCTACAATGACATTCAACAGGATTGACGCAAGCTTTTTGGTAACTTCTATCAGTCTCCTATAAATTTTTGACTTTTCCATCCTCGATTATCGCTGATAGAATGTCGCTTTGTCTGGGGCCTTTGGTCCTCAACGTCCTTGCGTCTAAGTTTCTGCTGTCTAGTTTGTTGCCTTGGTAGAAATTAGTTGATAATTATGATTAAACCCTGCTTTGCATTGACTTTACTTTCGACAGATTCCCTTCTCTTCTCATTACGAGTATTTCCATACCATCCTAAACCAACATTATCATCCACCCATGATGATGAAACTTTCATTGAAACATGTACGGACTGAACTGAAGTCTCTTAGTCCTGCGAGGTCGGAACACACGAACCGTAAAATTGGATAGCTCCGCCTGTTTAAATCGATGACCTAATTTACAACGGCGGAATGATAGGTACGGGTTTTTGTATACCTACTCCACATGGAGTGTGTAGCAATCAAGTTTGGAATTGAAATTGAATGGGATAGTGATAATGTGTGTGTTCTCTTTGGGATCTGGAAGCATTTCCAACGATGAAGTTTTAAAAGACCTCTATCTATATGGAACCAACTGAAACTGAACAAATTTGTTTTTTTATAGAAGCTATGGAAGTACAGTACAACTATATTCTTAATGTCCCTCGGCAAACTTCGGGTTTCGTCAGTCGTCGGATTTCTATCAGTTGCCCTTTGCACTTGGTAATTATGGTTGACAGCAACGCGGGCGCAGCGGTTGGAGTCAATTCGTACAAGCACCGTGTGCCAAGGGCAACTGATAGAAATCCAACGACTGGCGAAACACGAAGTTTGCCGAGGGACATTAAGAAAGTAGTTGTACTGTACGTATATGTTTTGATGATTGAATAAAAACTGAGACTTTATTTGATGAGAGATTATTTTAAGGCGTGTTAGTAAATAAATTATGCATGATAATATATTTACTGTAAAGAAAAACAGACAGCTTATACTCGTATGTACAAAAGGTAGTTTGGGAGATAGAGCCAGCAAAATTGCTGCAGATCAAAGCCGAACATACCTTATTATACTTGCCACTAAATAAACAAAAAATTATAGAAAATTGTTTTGATTTTACACAAGATCGACTTTTGTAAAGTAAAGTAAACATTTATTTTTTTGCATAGATTAAAGGTACTTACAGTAAATAAGACGTGACAGTTAAAGTATGAGTGATCCTTGTACAATCTACTCTCTCAATGTAATTTGGTTGAAGAAGGACCAAAGTATCCAAAAAGACGTTCTTAAAATAAACAAAGGTGTTACTATTATGGTTTGTACAGTCGTCGCGTATGGAGTTTCAATAGAAAACAGGCCAGTTTAAACCGGTTTTGTTACCACTAATGTGCGACTTACTATACTCATAGCTAATCCAGTCCCAACACCTACGTAATACAAAAACTTGTAAGTACCTATATACTTTCTTAGAGAGTTCCGCACCAATTTTTCGGTTCACTGCACACTCAAAGTAAATCGTTGGTTGAGCCGATTTTATACGAAAACTTTTGCGTCGAAAGTTGCTAACGTTTTGTTAAAGACTTTAGTTTGCTGCTTCAATAGGTATTATTTCCAATAACTTAATTCACTTTCTTTTGGGTAGTAGCCAATCGATCAGCTGTTTCTTATAAGGATCATAATCCTCTATTGGACCAACTGAGATTTTGAGTACTAGAAAAGGCATAAATCGCAAAATAAAACATAGATGTCGTACACTACACGACCTTCGAGGTAATTCTCTAGAGGGGTTTTTCGATTTATATCTCTTTTAGTTTTATAATTATATAAGTTTACGAAAAAAAAAATGTTTTTGTTTTGTTATTGATAACTTCAAAAGATTTTGAGTTATTAAATATTTCTTTAATTACTTGTAGAGGATCAAATTTTGCGTATTTTAGTACCCAATTTATTGACGTAGTTTTATTACGTACCATAATGGAAGATGCGCATTTTCGCTGGAAAAGGAGCTAATGAAACGATCGTAAAAAAAAAAAAAAACTTAGAAACTTTTTCCATACGTTTCGTAGGAAATGATGAGAACAACCTACATTTTTACGATAGATACACTGGCTGAAAATAAACCAATACAAATTTACTCCGTATAGTTGCTGTTTTGGAGATGAATGAAAATCTTCTTCGATAGTAATTAGGCGTATAATTAATTATTTAGGTTTTACAAAATCAGCGAACCTCACAGACAACCTCAGTTTAATATATAAATAATCCCACTACCACAGATTTATTAATTAATAGTTCCTTACGGAACAGATTATTCAATCTATAGGAAAATATAGATACCTTTTTTATTTTTTGAGTGTGCGAAATAAAAAAACCCACCCCCGCGGCCCCGGCACACAGGCAACGGAAGGAACACCCTTCCGTTGCCTGTGTGCCGGGGCCGCGATATCCCTTTCGGACAAACCCGCAACCCCTGCAGGCATTGGTCCTTACGGACCCCGTCAGTTGGTGTTGACATCTCTTTGAGGCGCGCGTGGCACACAACGCGCCGTTGATCCGGGCTTGGTCCTTATCGGACGGCGAGCTGCCCATTGCTCACCGTCCGCAAGCCCGCGCCTGCGGTGGCCGGAAGTCGACCCCCGAAGTGACTCCCGACGCCCGGGGCGTCTCCTGCAAAGAAGAAAAGATAGATACCTAACGCTCTATTTACCTACAAAAATATTACAGGCGTTTCGTGTGCGCTAAAATGTACCTTACGCGGACGCCCGAGAGTACCGACTGGATTTTGTTCGCCTGGATGAACGCGAGCCGTAGGTACATTAGTGCGTGACCTCGAAAGAGTACCGGACGCTTGCCACTGCAGCTGAAGTGACTATATTTTAAAATTCGGGTGAGGTGGAATCTATCAGACCTCTTATAAAATAGCGTACATTTTTATAGATTTTTCAAGTTTAATTATTATTAGAGGTATGAGGTACAGGGTGTTAAGTTTACTCATCCTCCATAGAAAAGGTAAGATCCTCCGACCAGACGGGTGTTGTGTCTGGTGGGTAACTGCCTGACAATTGACGTAGGGTCGTTTTAAATATACTCCTCGCGTGGTGAATCTGCTTGCGCGATGCAGGATTTGTGTGAGGTCTTTGATGTGTAGTTCGCATTATAGATGCCGCCGCTTCAATATAAATGCTTTATTTATTTCTTTAAATGGTCCATATACTATCAAAATAAACAAATAGGATAAAAAAACAATATGATATTAGTTATTGAATCAGTTTTATTGAGATCAAATTCTTATACATTTGGTAACTAACCTCACTAATTATTTACAAAATTCTTTTCACAAAACAATGTTTTTATAAACTCTACATACATTAATATTTTAAACATATACTAAGATACATTAATAAAAAAAACAACAACATCGTATGACAGGTTTAGGCACAAATCAGTCTTAAAGTTTACCTTAATTTTCTAGGTTAAAATTTTCAATATTCGGAAATTAGAGCGGAACACTACAGGCAAATAGCTGTTTTACAAGCACAGCAGGTGACTCTTGTCTGCCTTTTCAGTCTGCTGAGGAATACACTGCTTAATCTTCTTCCTGAAGGTCCTGGTTCAGGAGTACGTAGAGGAGGGGGGCAACTCGTAACCTAAAGCTATTTTGATACATAGTCGAAGTTCTTTGGGCAGTCTGTCGTTGTAAACGCGCTCTTTCAAACTAGGAAGAACTAAGTAAGCAGTGTCAAGTTTGTTTAGTTTCAAGTTAAGTATAGATACATAAATGTTTTTGATAGAAACTGGTCCTACGAGACGAATTCGTTTTAAAATGAAAGCTCTTCTTGACTTATTATCTATGGTGTGGGGTTCTGCAGACTTCTGAAAGGAGAAAAAAATAAGGACTTATTATTATTAAAATAATATTCATTCGTAACAATTACCACACCAAAATTTTGCATATTATGTATGCATGTATCGTTTTGAGGCATCAAAAATACATATATAATTTAGAAAAATACTTAAGCCCACTTACTTACACCACAAATTACTTAACGTTTAGCTCTAAACGAATTTTAAACTTCGTTTTGTTTCTGTCAATCGTTTGAAGATGACAGAGACAGAATGATGTTTAAACATGTTTAGCGCTAAACACATTTATTTTTGTGATTATTTGTGGTGCACGCGAGCTAAAATGATTTTCGTTGAGTTGTAATGATCCTTACTTCTTGGAACACTTTTGAGCGTAGATTTTGATATGCTGTCACTATCTTCAGACTCTGAACACACTTGGAAACTCGTTTCTGAAAGAAAAAAATATAATTATGAAAATAAAATCATGACGTGACATGAATGACATGAGATTTTGGAGTATCAGTTTTGAGGCTGAGATCTACGTTAAATACAAAAATGTTTCAACATGAGACAATTGTTACTAGATAACAGTCACCATTATTGTCACACTCTCGTACTTTAGTGACACATTTCTTAAGAGCCCTCTTAAATTTCGGTGCTGCGCTAAAACATTCTTGCGATACTGTGCGCACATTGCCGGCGCAGTGAAATATATGATACTTTTATTTTATTCATAAAAAAATAGAAATAGCAATAAAAAAAAAAAAAAAAATTGTTTGTTATTAAGCAAATGTTGGAGATTATTTTAGTATAAATACTACGTACGAAAATGATGTAGAACTTCGGATATTCAGACTTGTTTCCAAACCTTTTTAGTAGAAATTGAAATTGAATTAGGTCCAGTAATTTTTTCTTTAAATTAAAAGTCATATAACAAAAATGTATTCTATTATTATCAAAGTATCGGATATGTTTAATATGAGAAAAACTGTTTTGATGAATTATATTCAACAGAATCCGCAAATTAGAGCTCTCAAATGAGCTCTACATGAGTTTTTGCCAAAACATGCATCAGGTATTACGATTATTGCTAGATAAATAAATAAATAATGAAAAAATCGCTTTATTATTATTGTAGAAGAGAAAACTAACTATTTTTACCAAGTAATTGTTGTTTATACTAACCAACGAATAGTATTCAATTTCAACGAGGAAATCATGCATCTACGCGCATTTTTGTAATAGGCCCCTTAATACAGTGGGTACGTGAGTCTTCCTACTTCGTCGTCGTCATCATCATCATCATTAGCAGGCTTGTTCTACCCACTGCTGAGTATAGCCCTCATCCACTGCGTCGTGATGTGACGACATATAATTTTAGAGTTCGATTCATAATTCTCCTGACATTATCCCACGTTATTTGCTGTCATCACCAGCCATTCGGAATAGCTTAAAACGACATTCATCCAACCATAAGAAATTGTCTGGTCCATAGTAACAGTGTGCCTCTGACAGCACCTTTATTTCGTAGCAGTAAGGATGGTTTTAGTTGTTCTGTTAAACTCCTAAGGACTAAGAACCCAGTTGTAATGTGTTACCTGTGTCATATCTATGTTTTGCGTGTCGACTAGGCATGTCCTGATTCTCCACATGACCGAAAGTTTTGAAGCCCACTGCGAATTGCGCGTAAGGACTTATCTCGTACAGCTCTGCAAATAAATAATGAGTTTCATTACACAAAGTTACCGACAGCGTCACTATGTGGAGACCCCACAAATAAAATATTATATTACTTATAAAATTCACTGCAGGGAAAGGCAGGCCTTTACCCAGCAGTGGGACATTACGGGCTTAATGTGTAGATAGATAGACATATATTCAATTATTTTCGAAATCCTGGATCACGCAAGCAGCAATTACCGCCCAAGCAGCAATTACCACCCGAACGATATATGTACATACAACGTCCCAAGTCCCAACATCAACCGTCGGACAGTAGCCCACCAGACACAACACGGGGGTCTGGTCGGAGGATCCTGCCTTTTCTATAGAGGATGAGTGAACTTTACAACCTGGTCCTCATACATCTAAATTACGTATCTAGATAACATAGAATTTGTACGACTATCCTAAAGAATACGTTCAAAGAGAGCACAGCTTGACGTGGATTGGAACCGTCGCTAACGTCGCCATTCAATACGATTGTTGACCAACTACTACAACTTGTAATCTACTACCGTCCATTCTACTTTATCATTCGGTCTCTGTCTAACTGACGGTTGCTATCTTACCATGTTTACTGTTATTCCTCATATGTATAGGAGCGCTGTATATTCTGTTCTGCGCGTTCATGGCGTTCTCTTTAACGTTGGCTAAGTTGGTGTGCGAGGTGTTTGCCGTCAGGTTGCCGCTCTCTGATTTGTTGTCCACCGTTATTGAGTCGCGGTATTCTGTTAGGTTGCCGGTTCTGGAAAAATATAAAATGATGAGGAATTAAAGAAGGAACAGGTAAAACATGCTGGATTCAGTAATCAAAACTAATATTATAAATAGGTAAAATTGTATTGTTTGTTTGTTTGTAACAGGTAATGTCTGGAAGTACTAAGCTAATTACATCTTTCACTGAAAGAAAGTTACACTATTGCTGAGTGCCATATGAAATGTTTCTTCCACGTGTACGAAGTTGTGGGCAGAACCTAGTCCTAAATAAGGATATGGTATCTTCTAAGTTATAACTGCTTTGTAAACTTGCTAACATCAAAATATTTTCTTCATAACTAAGTAGCATAGCAAGCAAGCAAGTAGGCATAGGACTGACACTGTTAGGCTTCTGCTTCTTATGACTATTTGACTGAAGCAAGAGAATTAAAAAACAGTCCTTTGATACGCCAAAATGACTAATTATGCAACAGGAACATTTTTAGTTTAAAGATTAAATGCTAACCGCATTATGCTATGCCACTATAATAAGGATTTATATTAAATCATTGATTGTTTGGTCTTATTAAATCAACGTCAAAAAATGGTCAGGACATACCTTTGCCTCTTCACAAGTATGTAGATACAGCTAAGCAGGCAGATCGTGAGTAGTATTGAGCTGCAGATTATTACTAGAACGTTCAGGTCGAAGAGCTCAGACGGCGGTCCTACTTCACCTGCAAAAAAATGATCTATTTATTTAAAATGATACCCAATAATTAGAAACTTGTATAGAATTACCTTCTAATATGTAAACAGACCTAAACGTCTAAGGACCAAAAACCAGTCTTGATAAAACGTCTCGCCTGTATTCCCCGATGATATGTTTGGCCAGTTATCTTTAAGTCCCATGTAATAGGGGACATATTCCCATCTGGGGGGTATTCTGCCATCAACCGGGCTCGAATCCAGACTCCGGGCTGCTACTGAGAATTTTCAGATGAAATACCCAATAACACTTTGCCCGGCCCGGGAATCGAACCCAGGACCTCATGCGCAGCAGTAGCGCTTGCGACAGCTAGCCCAACGAGGCAGTTAACCAGTCTGGATATCTATATAATCGAGTGGGAATTAATGTAATGAAAGAAGGAAAAGTAGTTTATTCTGCACAAATAAAAAGTATATTATTATAAGCCAAAAGTTCAGTATTCGAAAGAAAATTAATAAAAATATATAAAATGTAATGTTTTTAATTACATTATATATTTTAAATTATAAAATTGTCTAAATATTTCCTATTGATGTACCAAGTGCTAAAACTTTTTCTTTAATATTTTCATTTGACAAACTGACGAACGTCATGTTTGGTTGAACATAGTTACCGCTTGGTTTACTCGTGATTACACATTATCGGGGGTAACTTATAAAGACAAGTGTCTGGAGAAAGCCAAAATACATCCCAACACACCCTATCATACGCTTTCTCCAGATCAATGAACACTATGTGCAAGTTCTTGTGTGCACGTATGTACTTCTCGCACAATTGGCGGAGTGCAAAGCTGGCGTCCATTGTTCCTCGACCTGTGGCATAAACCCAAACTGGTTTGGGGTAATATCACTTTCCTCCCGTAGTCTTTTCTCTATTACTTTCTCCCATACCTTCATACTATGTGACATGAGCTTTGTACCTCGATAGTTGTGCCAAGTGCATAGTTGTTGCAGTCCTGTACATCACTTTTATTCTTGAAGATGGGCACTAGTGAACTATTGCACCATTCTTGTGGGATCCCCCTTCATGCAACAACTTAATAAAGAATAAAATAGCCACATATCCATCTTCTTTTAAACACTTCCAGACTTCTACTTGGTATAGAATTTTGGCCCATGGAATTTCCATTTTTCATACTTTGAACTGCCTTTCTCACTATATCCATGCTAATTTCCCTCACCAAACCCATATTTACTTGGACCTGTTTGAGCAAACCATTTCATTTATTCTCTTCGTTCATTAGCTTTTCCAAATAAATCTTTCATCGTTCTTTTATTTCGTCATCTTTGGACAGAACCTTACCGGCGTCGTATTTCATACATTTAATGTGAATTATATCTCACGTTCTCCTTTCTCTTCTTTTTGTTATCCGGTAGGGCTCTTTCTGGCCTCTAGGGCTATCCAGTGAGTTGTAAAACTTCTCCTACGCCTTAGAACTCGAAACTGCTACCGCATTTTTTGCCTTTCTCTTATTTATTTATTTATTTATATATACTTTATTGTACACCAGATTATACATTACATAAAGAAAAAGTAATACACTACAAAATATACAATGGGCGGCCTTATCGCTTACTGCGATCTCTTCCAGGCAGCCTTGGAATGGACAGTGATTTTCTGGACATAAAATGGGGTTGTCTTAGGTGCAAATAAATGGTATATAAGTACAATATACTATCACTTCACTCGTGTCTCTTCCACTCTTTATAAATCTTCTTCTTATTATCCTTCAAACTATCATTCCCGTTTACTACCCCCTGCCATTCTTTAAACGCAATATTCTTTGGCTGATTTAATATGGCTTCATTATCAGAGTCGTCAGAACCAGGCTCTGCCTCGTTTGGTGTGAACACTTTCTCTAAGTGCGATGCAAATGCATCTACTTACTGCTCGCTAGTTCTCGTCCATCGGCTATCATCCAATTTAATTAGTGGCTTAGAACATTTATTTATTTATAACAATCTTACCTACACTATCATTACAGATCTATGATCCAATGCGACAGTGGTCTTACTAACTAAATCCTAAATCTACACCTTATACCTAGTTAAAAAATATCTTAATCTGAATAACTTATTACATATAGTGTAACTTTTGCGAATTCACTCAAGTTGCACCACAGTACATCAACCCTCCCGTGAACCTCATTCACCACGCGTATGGCTCTAGTGAGAGGAGTTCTCGCCAGTAGGTTGGTCCTGGCTGCAGGTACAGCGAGCAGGGGCGGGCGTTGCCGCCTCCACACGTACCGGTCGGGCACGTACAGCTGTAGGTGTCGCAGCACTCCCAGGGTATGCGCCACGCCACGTAGTAGTTTCAGTACACACGCTACGAGCGAAAACTCCCGTCGTACTCTTAGAGTATTATACCCTACCATACCCAGAACAAATAGGGTACATCAATGGATATACTGGATATACCCCATACAGCTTGTAATACAAGTGTCGCGTGAACTTATTTTGGATACGTTCCAACATAACACTATATTTCGCCTCATGTGCCATTGTGGTTCATACCACTAGTAGCCTTCCAAAGGGGATAGTTTGTAGCTTTTGTGGCTGACAGGGACTCTAATATTACATTTATTAATATTATAACATAATTAAAAAGTAACTGAAATACTAGAAGCAGCGATTGATTTCTACCGTGAACTTTACAATGACGAGAGAACAAGACCACAAACAAGCAACTATGAAGATATTAAAGAACTAATTCCAAAAATACTAAACGACGAAGTTACCAAAGCTCTTAAAGCACCAACCACCCGGTGTAGATGTGCATTTCAAACGAAATCTTAATAGAAACATTACAGATTATTTTGAATACAATAAAATATTTATTTAATTAAATTTTAACGACTGAATATATACCGCATAAATGGACCACAGCAACCATAAATTTACTTCATAAGAAGGGGAACTAGATGAATAAAGTACGAAAACAAGTTTTGTACTTCATAAACTTACTGCCATCCTCATTCTTGGTAGCGTATTTGTAGGTCGTAGTGACACTACCAGCTTCATTAGTAGCTGTCACTCGCAGCTGGTACCACGTGCCGGGGGAGAGGTCTGATATCGCGTACGTCGGGATCTTCATCTGGTAGAGGGATGGAAGGCTCCAGGATGAGAGGTCTGACAACGGCTATGGGAGACAAAGGACAAGAACCAGATGAGTCAAAGAAGGGTTTTTTTTTCTAAAACTTGTTAAAAAGTGAAGGGCACGAAATCTTCTTTCTACTCAACTACAACTCTACAAGAACAACAACACTTTCTCTAGGACTATTAGTTCAGCCGGTAGGTACGTGTCTTGGCAAATGACCATAAATCGATAATTTTTCACTTTTTGGAAATAATTGCTCATTTTTTACTAGTTATTTCTTCGCAACTAATTGACCTAGAGTGCTTGGGTTGAGCAGATTGTATGAAATTTAGCTTGCTTCACTAAAATATATAACAAAGATACCTAAAAACGCGTCCTTAAGGTATAGTTTTCAAAAAAACTGAAACAAGTGCTAGAATTTCGCAGTTTTTCGAGCACCATGGGAGTACCACAAGGCATTCAGGGTTCTGGGGGGTGCTCTGCCGAGCAGGTTAGGGCGGGCACCATCCGTCCTGACTTCACGGGGATGCGAGCCGTAACGGTGAGCTGCCCCGTGTCGGCGGCCAGGAAAATCGCCGGGGAGGGCCAAAGGTTATTGGTGGGCTGGGTATCCGCGCAGGTCAAACTGCTCGAACCCAGACCTCTGAGGTGCTTCCGCTGCCTTGTGGGCAACCACGTGGGAGCTAAATGCACCTCGGAGGTGGACCGCAGCGATCACTGCTATCGCTGCGGTCAGCCCGGTCACAAGGCCGGCTCGTGCGAAGCCACGCCGCACTGCGCCGTGTGTGCGGCGGCTGGCAAGCCGGCCGAGCACCGGATTGGGAGTAAGGCCTGCGCCCAACCCGCCAAAGCCAGGAGCAATTCCTCCGCCACCGCCGTCACTGCCGCAGCCGCAGCCGCCGCTACTACTACTGCCGCCGCCGCTGCCGCCACCACCGTCGTCGCCGCCGCGGCCGTTGCCGCCGTGGCGGGGCCCTCACGAGGGGCTCGGGGGGGGGCTAAAATGGACTGCCAATAGGTCCATTACGCCTCCTCCAGGCGAATATCAACCACTGCGCCGCAGCTCAGGATCTGTTGCTCCAGAGCATGGCGCAGTGGTCGATTAACATCGCCGTGGTCGCTGAGCCGTACTTTGTCCCGCCCAGGGATTACTGGGTGGAGGACCTGAGCGGCTCAGTGGCCATTATTTCGTCGGCCGCCGCCGGTACCCCGTCCCTCGAGGCCGTCAAGAAGGGACGGGGTTGCGTAGCAGCACGGTTCGGGGAGATTGTCGTGGTGGGAGCGTACTTTTCCCCGAGCCGAACTCTCGCCGAGTTCCACAACTCCCTTGGGGAGTTGAGAGTCGTCGTCGTCGGGTACCATCCCCTCCCCGTGATCGTCCTCGGGGACTTCAATGCCAAGAACGTGGCTTGGGGTTCCCGGTTAACGGACACACGGGGCAGGATGGTGGAGGACTGGGCTCTGGAGTCGGGTCTGGTCGTCCTAAACCGGGGTTCTGTTCCCACGTGCGTGCGGATGCGGGGCGAGTCAGTGGTGGACATTTCGTTCGCCAGCCCCGCTCTGTCGCCACGTGTTATCGACTGGCGCGTCATGGAGGGGGTGGAGACCTATTCCGATCACCGGTACATCCGGTTTGACGTCTCCGCCCAGACCTCGGGCACGCCGGTCAGACAGACCCCGAGTGGTCCGCGGTGGGCGCTGAAGCAGCTGGACCGGGAGCTCCTCCTGGAAGCCTCGATCGTGCAGGCCTGGGTGACATCACCGGACAGGGCTGCCGACATTAACGACGAGGCGGAGTGGTTCCGGGAGGCCATGTCCGAAATATGTGACGTGGCAATGCCCCGGGTCCAGCCCAGACGTGCTCAGCGCCAGGTGTACTGGTGGTCGCGTGAGCTGACCGCTTTACGCGCGGCGTGCGTTGCTGCGCGCCACCTGTACGCCAGGCACCGCAGGCTTCGTATCCGCCCGCCGGATACGGAAGCCATTGAGGCGGAGCTGTACGCCGGGTACAGAGCGGCGAAGACCGCCCTCCAAGCCGGGATCGAGCGGGACAGAGGACTGGCCCGCGAGGAGTCGCTGGAGACTCTGAACAGAGACCCGTGGGGACGCCCATATAAATGGGTGCGAGACAAGCTCCGCCCATGGGCTCCCCCGCTGACGCAGAGTCTCCGGCCCCAGCTCGTGGAGGACGTGGTGAGCGCTCTGTTCCCTTCGCGAGGGGAACATACTCCCCCGCCCATGGCTCCGCCTCCTGTGGTGCCCGATGCGGACCACACAGGAAACGACGACGACGACGAATCTCCGGAGGTGACCGGGGTAGATTTGAGAGTGGCGGTACGTAGGCTGAATGCCAAAAATACCGCCCCAGGACCCGACGGCTTACCTGGAAAAGCCTGGGTTCTGGCCTTAGAGGCTCTCGGGCCTCGACTTCGGGGGCTCTTTAGCGCATGCTTGGAGAGGGGCCAGTTCCCACTTCGTTGGAAGACGGGGAAACTGGTCCTCATCAAGAAACCGGGGCGCCCGGCGGACTCTCCGTCCGCTTACCGGCCCATCGTGCTGCTCGACGAGGTGGGCAAGCTCTTTGAAAGAGTAATTGCAGACCGCCTTGTCGGGCAGCTGGTGCGAGTGGGGCCGGATTTGGCGGACAGCCAGTTTGGTTTCCGCAAGGGGCGCTCTACGGTGGATGCCATCATGCGCGTTCGAGCCCTCACGACGGGGGATGCTGTTGCCCGGGGTGGGGTGGTCTTGGCGGTGTCTCTTGACATCGCCAATGCGTTCAATACCCTGCCCTGGAGTTGCATTAGGGAGGCACTCCGGTATCACCGGATGCCGACCTACCTCTGTCGAGTGGTCGAGGCCTATTTGACGGACAGGGCCGTCATCTACCCCGGTCACCACGGAGAGTGGAACCGGCGAGAGATGTCGTGCGGTGTCCCGCAGGGATCGGTCCTGGGGCCGCATCTGTGGGACATCGGCTACGACTGGGTGCTGCGCGCCGACCTCCCTGGCGGTGTCAGCGTAGTCTGCTACGCTGACGACACGCTGGTCCTGGTGCAGGGGAGGTCGCATGAGGCGGCGGCCGAACTAGCGACACGTTGGGTTGCGACAATCGTCGATAGGATCCGGCAACTGGGACTCGAGGTGGCCTTGCACAAGTCCGAGGCCATGTGTTTCTATGGTCCTCGGAACGCGCCGCTGTCGGGTTCCCAGATAACGGCGGGAGGGGTTCACATCGGTGTCGAGTCGATGATGAAGTACCTGGGACTCGTCCTCGACAGCCGGTGGAACTTCGTGGAGCACTTCCGACGTTTGGCTCCCAAAGTGCAGAGGGCTGGGGCTGCTTTGAAGCGGCTTCTGCCCAATCTAGGGGGTCCAAACGCCTCCTGCCGGAGGCTCTACGCGGGGATCGTGCGGTCCATGGCCCTTTACGGGGCACCGGTGTGGGCGCGTTCATTAAGGCTGCGACCAGCCCAGCGATTGAACGCGTCCCAAAGGGTCATGGCCATTAGGCTGGTCAGAGGATACCGCACGGTCTCCCGTGAGGCGGCGAGCCTCCTTGCCGGACTACCGCCATGGGATCTGGAGGCAAAAGTCCTCGCGCACATGTGGGAGTTGCGCGAGGAGGCGAAACGCCGGGGTGTAACTCCGCTGCCGCGAGAAATCACGGCACAGCGGACAGAGCTCCGGCGGGATCTCATGGCGGCATGGAGAGTGCGATTGTCGCAACCCAGCGCTGGGCACGCCACAATTGCGGCGGTAAGGCCCCTCTTTGAGGAGTGGCTAGAGAGGCGCCACGGCGTCCTCACCTTCCGCCTGACGCAGGTCCTCACCGGACACGGTTGTTTCGGGAGGTTCCTGTTCAGGATAAAGCGGGAGGAAACGCCCGGGTGTTACCATTGTGTGGATCGCCCGGAGGACACGGTGGAGCATACGGTGGAGGTCTGCCCGGCTTGGGCGGGGCACCGCCGTGTCCTCACGGAGGCGATCGGCAGCGGCGATCTCTCGCGTCCGGCCCTGGTTCAGGCCATGGTCCGGAGCGAGAGTGCATGGGAAGCCGTCACTTCCTTCTGCGAAGCAGTAATGCTCGCGAAGGAGGAGGCGGAGCGCGCGAGGGAAATGCAAGATGCGCGCCCTCGCGCCCCTAGTCGCCGCAGGAGACGCCCCGGGCGTCGGGAGTCGCGAGCCGACTGGTCGACCAGGCCCGGGTCGACGGCGCGTTGTGTTCCACGCGCGCCTCAAAGAGATGTCAGCACCAACTGACGGGGTCCGTAAGGGCCAATGCCTGCCAGGGTTGCGAGTTGGTCCGAAAGGGATATCGCGGCCCCGGCACACAGGCAACGGAAGGAACACGGGTGGGTTTTAGTCAGTAAAAGTCTGACACTCCCTCTCGCTCCGCCCAGAGCGGGAGGAGTCATTTGATGATTTCCCACCCAAAAAAAAAAAAAAAAAAAAAGGCATTCAGGGTTGCAAACTTGGTATAAATTACTCCCAGGGGACCTAACAACATATTAAAAAATCGAAGTTACATGCGCATTAGCGACGTTTGCATTTTTTGTGCCGATATTGACTGGGCTAATTACCTAGTAAGCCAAAATTGTTTTATTGTACCTACCATAAGTTCTCCGAAAAAGCAAACAACAACTTACCTAGATAAATTTCAAGTTTTTGTAAAGTTTATTATATTCTTAGACCAAATTAAGTGTATGAAATATCGCTCTACAGCACCAACTTTCAGAATGCACAGCCTTAAGTTACTTTCTGGGAAAGTGTGTGTTGCGACAGAAAGACTTTGAGGAATCAAAACATTTATATGTCGTTGACTGCAAAAAATAGCGTTCATTTGATTAATATTGCCATCTGTACTTTTTGTTTACAAATAAAAATATTTGAATTTGAGGAACTTATTAAAGTTTCAAAGTGTGGTTTGAGAATACGGGGTTTATTATCTAAACGATAATAGCAAAAATACTCATTGTTACCATATTATTATGAGCTCTGACCCACGCCCTAGCACTGAGCTGCTTATACTCCACGTCCAGCACAGTAAGCGCACACCCGGCGTGGTCCCAGCCGGCTAGTTGTACGTACATGTGGGACGCGTTGCTCCACAGCCACTCGTTTGTGCTCGGTGGTATTGGTACTGAAAAAAAATAGAAATGAAATAACAGTTTGCCTCAAGCTCCAGTGATCTGGACTCGGCTGAGAGTTGTAGCTTTGTTTTAACAAGAACTTGTCTGCGGAGACACATAGCGAGGCAATCTAGACAATTTATTTGACCAATTCAATTTAATTCAATTTATTCACAAACAATTTACATTGTATTTGAAATCATTCTAGGTACATAATAAAATAAACACTTATAATACAAGTAACACATTTAAAAATTAACAATATATCACACATTATCATCAAAATTAACATCGCAATAAAAATATATAAAAAAAACAATAAAATGATTACTTACTAAAATTAAGAACAGAAACCAAGGCATTTTATTTGTCATGAGAAATCGGATGATTTACCACTATTAGGTGAGGCAATATATTGATTTACCACTATTAGGTGAGGCAATATATTGATTTACCACTATTAGGTGAGGCAATATATTGATTTACCACTATTAGGTGAGGCAATATATTGATTTACCACTATTAGGTGAGGCAAAATATTGATTTACCACTATTAGGTGAGGCAATATATTGATTTACCACTATTAGGTGAGGCAATATATTGATTTACCACTATTAGGTGAGGCAAAATATTGATTAACCACTATTAGGTGAGGCAATATATTGATTTACCACTATTGGGTGAGGCAATATATTGATTTGATTAATTTGTCCTGATTAAGTTTTATAGCACTGAAACTGAGAAATGATTAAAATTGATCATAAATAAAAGATAGAAGACAATTAAAGAGCCCAAAGAAAGATACGTTCAGTATTCTAAGACCTAAGACGGAACACAATTCCTGTTTATAATCTTCAAAAAGCCCTTTCTGGCATGCCCATGTAAGTAAATCACGGAATTTTCATAGCTGTTCACACGATACTTTGATTAGAAGGCATGCTTCTAAACAGAGCTGAAAATTGCCTATTTATTTAAGTATATTTTTATTCTTACAAAAAAACGTTAGGTACTAACCTCCACCTAAAGTACTGACATCCAAATAAGCAGGCTGTGAGGTCCCAACTTTGTTAGTGGCAGTGATTCTCAAAGAGTACTTGGTGCCACATTTGAGACCAGTCAAGGCATATTTCTGGACGCCCGATAAACTGGGCAACTTATCTGCTGGCCATGCTTCTCTCCAGGGACTGTTGGCTTCTTTCCAGGTTAAGCTGTAACCTGCAAATAAGCTTGATTAGTACAATGAAAATCATTTTTATTATATAGCCTAGCCGTTCGCTAGGCAACGATGCAGCCGACGAACTCGCCAAAAGGGGGTCGAGCATGGCACCAGTGGGACCTGAACCCATCGCGCGACTCCACTTGGGGTACTTACACACTCTGGTAAGGAAACGCACCAAGGATCATTATCACAAACTCAAACTCAAAACTCAAACTCAAACTCAAAGCATTTATTTCAAATAAACCAATTACAGGCACTTTTGAATTGTCAAGGGGTCGGTCAGTCAGAAATATGAAGCTAGTTGCCCATTCCAACGCGTAGTAGGTTCCTATGGAGAAGAACGGGCAAGAAACTCCACGGACACTCTTTTAAATCAGAATATTGTTACAAAATATTGGTTACATCATTCATGTTGTAATTATACATGTGAGAACAATGTAGAGAGACGTGCACGTTAAAAGCGTCCGTAATAAAGAAAAAAACAATTCAAAAATTAAAATAAATTCAAAATAAGCCTTGGCAGCTAAGAGATGACCAGTCCCCACTGACGGAGCCCGTTCACGAACATGACGCATGGATCAGCACCATTTAGCTCAACCATTTTGAAGGGAACTTTATGATCTAACACACACGCCACCACCAGCGAGACATTTGAGTGAGCATGACATACTCTCAGCCGCAAGGGCACATTTAGGTCAATGAAAGACGTAGGTACCCAGTAAATGGTAGCTTTAAAGTAGGTACATAGTGCTCACACATGTGCTATGCAATTATATAATACTATGAAATTGAATTTATACAATCTAAAGATAGTCCTACAATCTTCAGCAGCTCCAACAATATTTTCGAATGCCAATCAATTAGTTTATGCGCCTTGTGGAGCTGGACCAGCGTTGAGCCAAGCATTTTTGTCAACGATGTAATCCCCCAACTTATAATATGCTTGGCAGCATAGTGTGCGTTTTATACAAGATTTAAAATTCCTTTCATTCAATTGGAGTATGTGGGGAGGTATTTTATTGTAACATTTTAAACAGTATCCCATGAAGGTTGAGTCAACTTTAGCCAGTCTGAAACCCGGTTGAACTAATTGTTCCCTATTTCTAGTGCTATAATTGTGTCTATCACCTCTTTTACTGAAAAGACTTTGATTTTTCCTAACGTACATGATGTTTTCATAGATATATTGACAAGGTACCGTCATGATGTTAATGTCTTTAAACAGTTCCCTTAGAGAATCGCGTCTGCGGAGACCATATATTGCTCTGATGGCTCTTTTCTGCAGAATAAAAATAGACTCGATATCTGCAGCCCGTCCCCATAGTAGAATACCGTAAGACAGGATACTATGAAAGTAACTGAAATAGACTAGCCTCGCGGTATCTACGTCAGTAAATTGACGGATTTTTCTCACAGCATATGCTGCTGAACTTAGGCGTCCTGCAAGAGATGTTAAATGAGGACCCCATTGCAGCCTTGAGTCGAGCGTAATCCCCAAGAAAACAGTTTTATCGACGAATTCTAATTTCTCCCTATTCAATACTATGTCACAATCACTACTTTTAACATTCGGTAAAGCAAATCTTATGCATTTAGTTTTTTTCTATTGTTGGAACAAAGTGAGTGCAGACTGGCTAAGGAAGCACTCCCTATAATTGACGGCCGCCTCACGAAACAGGCTCTCCGACTACATATACAACTGCGTATAGTTACAACAGCAATCGTCAGAAGCCCAAAAGTTTGACCAGCCTTACCAAGGGGTATCGTATTACCCAGTACCTAACTGGGTTGTGGAGGTCAGATAGGCAGTCACTCCAAGTAAAATACTGGTATTCAGCCGCATCCGGTTAAACTGGAAGCCAACCCCAATATTTTTAGGAAAAGGCTAGGCAGATGATGATATATTTACAACAGCCTTAGCTAGTCACGGGTCATTTAATAAACACCTCTTTGTCCTAGAAGTCACAGAGTCCACTGTGCGGGGCCTGCATGGAGGACGACGAGACAGCAGTTCATGTGCTTCGTTACCCTCCGTAGATTGTCAGTAACAAGCAAGGCCAGCAACGCCTTGGTTGTTGGCCTTCCTTGAGCTCAAGCTGGAGCTGGGGTGGATCGAATAATCGATTTTCCTACCGTAAGCAAAATACGCGGTTTCACGTGGAGATGAAGACACCAGCCTGTATTAGCTTATATGTTAAATATTTATTTTTTATTTACTCAGATTTGATTGTAGTATGTTTTGGTCCTTCGGTACAAATATAATTCATCAGAAGATTAATTTGGCAATTAATACTTATTTTTATTTCATTACTTCCTGTCTTTTCGTTTTAATCAGTTTGTAAAATGGTTTTGTGCTAATTTTTAACGTGAAGTAGACAAGTTTATGACTTTTAAGGATTTAATTAGACAGCTGGCACCAAATAATATGAAGATTACTAATGTTTTTTTTTTTTTTTTATAATACTGTATTCTTCTGCAGATTGGTTGCACGAAGATATACATAAATATTCAGATTGCCTTTTAATTTAACTACCAAAAAATTCAATCAAACTTACTAATCTTCTGACTAGCAGTTCTGTTGCTGGTGGTGTAATAAGGCTGCTCCCACTCCACCAGTACCGAGTCTTTGTACGGCGTCGCTCGAAGTATCGGCGCTTCAGGGAGCGGTAGGACGACGACTGTGTATTCTACCTGGTCCGAACCGTACAGGTTCTTGGCTAAGCAGGTGTAGTTGCCGCTTAGGGATTGGTCTATATCTGTGAAGAGTGAGGATTCAAATTAACAACTTAGAAATAACTGAACGCTGGTCGTACTGGCATAAAGTGTGAATAGTTGAGGGACGGACAGAACATTTACTTTTTTCTTCATCT
Source organism: Agrochola macilenta (assembly GCA_916701695.1). NCBI lineage: Eukaryota > Metazoa > Arthropoda > Insecta > Lepidoptera > Noctuidae > Agrochola > Agrochola macilenta. The sequence goes on from OU753576.1 coordinate 4,118,715, forward strand.
GTTGCATATACGAGTAGGCATAATAGCTGGACAAATAGGGTCCACGTCTAAGCCTCATGATAAAAAAACGCAATAAATAATATGTGAAATCGTGAATCATCTAAATTAGAATATTAGTTAGTAAGATCGATTAGTAAATAAACATTGCATGGTTGCGATTACCTAGTCATTATTAAAGTGGTTTCCACGGTTGCCCCAGTCAACTATAGCATAAAGAGAAACATTCAATTGAAAAGAAAATACTCTAGTATATTGGTTGGATGTTTTTATTTAAATAGATGTTTTTCCTGTGCATATTCAAGGCTTCTTTCTATTTCCAATTTCATACTGCCATTTCCCTCTAGGCCAACTACGATATATTTTTATTGTTTACAAATAGGTGTCAGTACTAACTGTTAATCAAAAGACTGTCATCATGGTTCCTCGTGAACCTAGGATGGTGGGTGATGATGTTATGTTTGTGATACCACACGGTGCGAGGTGGCGGCACTCCCACACACTGACACACTAGGAGGAGGGAACTGCCCACTCCTACTGATACTGTGCCTCCTAGAGATGCTACGCCGGCCACAACTGGAAGAAGAAAGGTTATGTGATAAGTGACATAGTATTGAAAAGATTTGCATTAGAATTTTTGAAGATAAAAATATACACCATCAATGACCCTATGTAACTGTTAGTCTGTTTTATTTAATCTTTTATTTATTGAAATCTCTCTTTTAACTCATTCATTTCAGGTTTGTGTACCTAATGCGACAGTGCGGTCTTTTATAAAGCTTTATTAACTTAAAACACAATACGCGTGTGTAACTCTTACGGAAGAACTCACTGATCCGGATCATTGAAGTGTTCCAAAAGATTGGTTCAGTAACAACTTTTCAAACGCATCATTTGAATCTGAATCATGAATCATGACCGTCGCTTGCGAGGCGACTGGGCAGCAGTGAGCGAGAGAGAAAGACTGAGACGATGAGTTACGTTACTTTATTCCGTACTACTAAACTGACTCGCGAGCCGCGAGTGAGCGGGTGACACCTTACAATCTATTTAAGTCAGAAAGAGATACCAAATGAGAGGTGTATCACTCATACTCACACAGTTTTTCGTTGTCGTTATGCATTTTTATATCCTTTGACTCGATGATTCAAATGATCCAAATGAAACATATCAATGATTCGGATCATTTCAGTGATCCAGATGCAAATGCTCCAATCGCAAAAATTATACACTTTGCCCACCTCTACAACACAATAGTGCTGCCACCTATGACGCTTATAAGCTTTCAGTTTATAACCCATTTGTACGGGTCACAATTATCTTGTGTAATTGTTTATTGTTATTTTGGTCAACAAATCACAACAGCTTATTTGAAATTTGCACTGATCCGATACTTCTAAAACGAGTTAAAAAAAAAAAAAACTGTTGAGCTAAATGCGCTAAGTTACTTACTACTCGCAAGTACACATTAACATTGAATAATAATTATACCTTCTTATTTTTTCTTCTACTCGCAAGTACACATTAACATTGATAATAATTATACCTTCTTATTTTTTCTTCTACTCGCAAGTACACATTAACATTGATAATAATTTTACTTCACGGCGATCTGAAATATAATTAATTAAACGAGGTAGTATTCCCTACTCACGCTTATAACATCGCGATCTTTTAGAAATAAAATAAGTATATTTTTTTAAATAGGTACACTATTTCGCCGTATCTTCTGTGTGTTGGCAACCCAGTGTGTCACTTTTCTTTCGCGCGCTCAAATACATCGCACGGAAAAATTCTCTCGCGCCAAATTAAATCTCATTTTGATAATAAACTGTGTTTAACGTACGCTCGAGTAAAATAACGAAATGCCAAGTAACAAGAAACTTATAAAACGCCTCATAAGCGCATTAGATGAAAACCGGAAGAGTAAACGACGCCATCGGCGTCGAAGCCGCAAGAGCAAGTCACGCTCGCGCAGCCCCCGACAACGAAGTTTATCAATGGCATTAACGTCTTATACACCAGAGGACCCCAAAAGCAAGACTCCTAGCCCTGATCACAGACCAGAGGTAAATCTGGAACCCTCCATCAACCCTAATCCAGGTAAGTTCCGTTTCTATGATTTAGGTTATGAATTTGGAAAACGTGGTTTCGGTGTGCCTTTGATTCTTGGAAAGTCTATGGAAATGAAAGCCTTGGGACGGCTTTGCTTTAACCTTGCATATTGCGTGTGTTTTTAAAGCTTTTTACTTTACCTAACCTATTAATATGCATTAACCATAAGTTGCTAAACGGTAGGCTACCAGAAGTACGAGATACTTTTAACAACATTAACTCCATGCTGTTAGCTGGTACGCATTTGCCCTGGCGTGAGCATGCCCTAATAAATCACTGAGTACGAGATACTCACAGTGTCTTATGTAAGCACTAGGTGGTTTAACTTTCTTGACGCAAAGTACGAGATACTTACGTTAACATAATAATAATAATAATAATTATAATAATCTGGCAACACTGGCAAGACAAGGAACGTCAGATTTTTCATATCATTTATTTTCCGTAATTATGTATTCATTCAGCCGTATTTAGTTTCAGAAAGTACGAAAAACATAATAAAACCTCCAAAAATAACAGCACAACATTCAAAATACAAGCAACCACAAAATGAAAGAAAAACAAAGAATTATCCAAATCATGATGAAAGAATGACGGCTGTCAAATTCGACATGCAACAATAATAATGATATGAAACTATGATGAAACCCAAATAGCTATGTTGACTAGATCAGCAACGAGACGAGCACGCCTACCACCTCCAGCCTCGTCGCTCAGCTCCGCCTCACCGCCACCGATACCCAGCCCCACCACCGTGGGCGCTGTGACGACAACGGCCGCGGTAGTTGCGTCGAGCTCGAGCGACGAGTATTTTTCCCCGCCGACGTCGCCAACACCTGTACGTCGGCAGGGGAGAGGCCGGCCACCAGCGGGCTTGGGACCACGAGGCCAACAGGCCCCGAACAGGGTCCCCGCTGCCGGTGGAATTGTGTCGCGCATGCGTTGGACCCAGTCCACAAATGAAAATGTGATGCGCGCATATTATGGGGCTACCGAGGGAGGAATTAACCTTACAGCGTACCGAGGTCGGATGCTCTCTCTGTTTCAGGTGCTTGAACCTGCCGTCAACGTCTCGGCTCAACGATTGTCGGATCAAGTGCGTGTTATTCAGAACAATCACCGATTAGATAACGCCACACTTGATCGGCTACGCTCGGAAATGCAGAATAGCTCTGCTAGTAACCCTCCCCCACCACAGAATGTCATACATGCGCCCGCCGAAGTCTCACTGCGGGCAAACCAGCATGATGAGGAGGAGGACGCCAGGGCTATATCTGCAGAAAACCTATGCAATGTGGAATTAAGGAGTGCACTGGAGGATGCGATCCGTGAGTACCGGTTCATATCACATGACCTTAGACCACGGCTACCACGTTTGCCCATGAATAAAAGAAACAGAGCACTGGTGTGTGCCCTGGATGCGCTGTTACCAAATTTTATTGAAAGCAGTGCAGACCTTTGCGATACACACTCAATCTTGTATTGCTCGGCTGTTGCGGCATGTCGAATAGCTCGTGTCAAATTTCCAAACACTGACCGAGCTGTACGACCGAAACCTGCTGTGCCAGCCTGGCAGTGCAGGATTGAGCGTCGTATTAATGAGGCCAGGGTACTCATCGGGAAGCTCATCTGCTTCAGGGAGGGCAATACTCGCCCAAGGGTGATGCGCTTTGTGAGGCGGGCGTTCTCGGGAACTAATATTTGTCCTCGAGAATATGGCTCCTGTGTCACAGAGCGCATCGACTTCCTGAAGCAGAAAGTTTATGCATGGGCAAACCGTATCCGGCGGTATAGACGAAGAGTGGATCGGTACACTCAGAACCGCATGTTCCAGAGCGATGAAAGGTGGGTATACAGAGCATGGGAGCGACCCATTCCCACTCAAGGTGTGACTGACGCGCATCCACCGGAAAATGATGCCATGAGTACTTTTTGGCGAAACATTTGGTCGGTGCCCGTCAGTCACACTGAAGGTGATTGGATGCGTGTTGTTGAGCGGGCGTGTGATTCGATACCAGATATGGAGGCAATAACCATCAGCCCTCTGGATGTGGCCCGTGCAGTCCGTCCGCTGCCTAACTGGAAATCTCCAGGACCAGACGGACTGCACAATTTCTGGATTAAATGGCTACAAAAGTCACACGCCTGCTTAGCCTCGCAATTCCAGTCATCTTTAGAGACTGGGTCCCTACCACTGTTCTTTACGACAGGAGTTACCCACCTGCTCCATAAATCGGGTAGTACTGCGGAACCTAAAAACTATAGACCAATTACATGTTTGCCGACGGTCTATAAAGTTCTTACATCCATTCTGAGAGCAAAAATTGCACAACATATCTTTAAAAACTCAATTATGTCTGTGTCTCAGAATGGATGTAAGAATGGGTCCCGCGGTACTAAGGAGCTACTCCTTATAGACATGGCCATAAGCCAACAGGTCCGTAGATCCAGGAAGGATTTGTCGACATGTTGGATAGATTATAAGAAGGCCTATGATTCGGTGCCACATACATGGCTCACTAGGGTGCTGGAGTTGTACAAAATAGACGCAACTCTACGCACCTTCTTGATGTCATGTATGGGGCAGTGGAGGACGGTCCTTCTCTATCCAGGATGTCGACAGATCCGGGGGATCGATGAACCGATCAGGATTGAGCGGGGAATATTCCAGGGCGATAGTTTGAGTCCGCTTTGGTTCTGCTTAGCCTTGAATCCTCTAAGCACACTGCTAGAGAATTCAGGTCTAGGCTATCGGTTGACAAGAGGTGGTCAGGTTATATCTCACCTCCTTTACATGGATGACCTGAAACTCTTTGCCCCCAACAATTTGCGACTGATGGAGCTACTGAAGGTAACAGAAACGTTCAGTAGCGCCATCAGGATGGAATTTGGTGTGGACAAATGTGCAGTTATGCATGTAAAGCGAGGGGGGATTATGGAATCCGTAGGAACCCAACTCTCGGATTCCATACACCTTAGATCTCTCTCCTCAACCGAAACCTACAAGTATTTGGGTATGTCGGAAGCATTAGGCATCAAGGTTACCGACATGAAACAATCGTTGAGGGAGCGTTTCTTTGGCCGCCTGAATAAAGTGTTAAATAGTCTTTTATCAGGCGGAAACAAGGTGCGCGCCTTCAACGGTTGGGTCATGCCGGTTTTGATGTATTCCTTCGGCATACTCAAATGGACTCAGACGGAACTTGACGCTCTGGATAGGAAGGTCCGTACATTGTTGACAGCTTATCGGATGCATCACCCACGATCATCAGTGATGAGACTGTACATCCCGCGGAAGTGTGGGGGTCGAGGTTTCTTAAATGCTAAAACCCTCCACAACCGCGAGATTTGCAGTCTCAGGGAATATTTCCTTCAAACTGACGTGGGGATGCACCGAGATGTGGTCGCAGTGGACAAGGGCCTCACCCCACTCTCCTTGGCGAAAGAGAACTGGCGCAAACCTGCAGTACTTGATACTAACGATCGTAAGGAAGTCTGGCAAGGCAAAGAGCTTCACGGACGGTTTTTCCGGGCCCTCCATGGGCCTGATGTAGACTTTTTGGCATCTGTATCCTGGCTGCGTTTCGGCGATCTCTTCGGGGAAACCGAAGGTTTTGTCTGTGCGATTATGGATGAAGTTATCATGACGAATAATTACCGGAAATACATTGTCAAGGACGGTACGGTTGACATCTGTCGGGCATGCCACCGTCCCGGTGAATCAATCAGACATATTGTTTCCGGTTGTTCTCGTCTTGCTAACGGCGAGTACTTGCATAGACACAATCTAGTGGCTAGGATTATCCACCAGCAACTTGCCTTGCAATACAACCTTGTTGAGTCAGAAGTACCATACTACAGGTATGTGCCCGACCCAGTTCTCGAGAATGGTCATGCCACATTGTATTGGGATCGATCTATCATCACTGACAGGACTATTGTAGCCAATAAGCCTGATATTGTGGTGATAGATCGAGGAGAGCGCCGTGCAATGATTGTTGATATCGCTGTCCCTCATGACGAGAATCTCGTGAAAGCTGAGAAAGATAAAAAAATCAAGTATCTCGACTTAGCACACGAGGTTGTCGACATGTGGGACGTGGACTCTGCAATCATTGTACCGATAATCGTAACAGTTAATGGCCTAATAGCGGAGAGCCTCGACCAACACCTCAGGAGGCTCTCATTGCGCGGCTGGGTCAAGGGCTTGATTCAGAAAGCAGTACTCCTAGACACGGCACGCATCGTGAGGAGGTTCCTCTCTCTAGAGCCCTGACCACCGGCACCTTGGACCCTGTTCCTGATGCCGATGGACCACTACTTTTTATATTTTTAAATGTTTTTTTTTTTTTTTTTTTTTTTTTTTTCTTTTTCATAAAAATATTTAAAAATGTAATTTGTATGTATAAAAATGTAATAAAGAAATAATAATAATAATATTCATTTAATTCGGATTTTCAAATACATCCATATAGTTGTTAGTAACAAAGAAAACCTTATAAGAAACTAATGTTAGTAATGACAAGACAATACACTTAAAAACTAAACACAAGGCAGAACACTACCGGAAACTCCGATACCCGTGCGCGTGTTTACTTGACTGCGTGCAGTCGTATCCAGCGCTCAAGCATCGGACAATCCCACCGGTCCGACAAAACACTCAGGATGCTGTTGGTACTAGCACGCATGCGCGTTAGGACAGAAGTGCAACGCTTGCGCATGACTGTAGCGAAGCTGTCTACGTTGGCCTCGGCAAACATGCCAGAGGCACTGCAATATCGCGGCTTCCCCATCAGAATCCTGAATGCATTGTTGTACTGCACTCTAAGGTCACTGTACGCCCTCTGCAAATAGTCAACCCACAGGCTGCACGTGTAAAAGGACTGACAGTATGCTTTAAACAACGTCACTTTCACTTTCTGTGAACACCGTGCAAACCTGCGAGCTAACATATTACTTCGTACAGACAAAGACCTTCGCTCTCTCGCAACGTCAGTACTGTCCTTTAGGTCATCGGTGACCCAGTGACCCAAATACTTAAATTTAATAACCCTTTTTAAAGAGGTACCACCCAAGTAAACTTCAGGTACGGTTTCATAACATTTAGTTCCTGCTCTAAAGACCATTAGTTCAGATTTCACTGAGTTGTATTTAAGGCCATGGGCCTCCGCATATGATTCACATGTATTTAAAAGCTTTCTCAATGCACAGACCGAAGGGCTCAGCAGCACCATATCATCTGTGTAGCTTATATTATTAATACACACACCATCGACATGACAACCGATCCTAGTGCTACGGAGCTCCTCGATCAGCTCATTGATATAGAAATTAAAGAGATGAGGGGAGGAAAGCCCCCCTTGCCTCACCCCGCAATCCAGCTTGTACTCATCCGAGAGTGTGCCTGCCCATCTTACATGATTCCTCTGCTTATCATACCAATGCATCAGTACAGACACAATTTCTCTGGGTACACTGGTATCCTGAAGCTTTACCCATAACTTATTGTAAGACACTAGGTCAAAGGCCTTAGATAAGTCTAAAAAACAGGCATAAACTGGAGTTTTCCTAGCTGTATAGTACTGGACCGTCTGTTTGAGCGACAGAATAGCACTTTCTGTTGAGAGGCCAGGTCTAAATCCGAACTGTGCATCGCTCAGTTTCAAGTGTGCCCTTAAGTGTTGGTCAATAAGACTGTCCAGTACCTTGGCTAACATTGTAGCGAGAGAGATGGGCCTATAGTTAGAAACCTCTGAAGGGTCACCAGTTTTATTTTTAATAACAGGGACTACTATGGTTTGCATCAATTTCTCAGGTAAATATGAATGACTTAAGCACACATTAAAAAGCAACGATAGCACTCTAGGAAGGTGGAATCCACCGTACCTCAGATGCTCGATGCTGAGACTATCATGCCCTGGAGACTTCCCACTCACCATTTTCCTTATTACGGAAGCTACTTCTGCTGCAGTAAATCTTACGCTTAACTCCGAGTCATGGGCCCCAGCATTGGGCATCGTTGGTGAAGCCGGCCCCAGAGGAGATTCTACATTAAAATAGCGACGAAAGACATTAGCTATATCACCAGAATCATGGGCCCCAGCAACGCTCACGGGAAGGCTAGGTCTAAGATTCATCTGGTTAGTCGACTTCCAAAACTTGTTAAAGTCATTATTTGCGTGGTGTTCAGCAATAATATTAATTTTTATTTGTTGTTGATTATTTTGGCACCATTTCAACTTGCTTTTAAAAGATCGTCTAGAATCACACATGTCATTATAGATATCACCGGAGGTCGGTTTATTGTAAGATAACCATATGTGGTAACAAAGCCGCGCCCTCTCGTGAGCACTGCGCACATATCTATTCCAGCCCGTAACATATTTTCCTCGCCGTTTTATTATAATATTGTAGCTACATTCTGCGGCCTCAGAAAGTACCAACACAATATTGTCATACATATTATTTATTATTGATCTATGTGTAGGATCACTACACATTCGGTCGGCACAGTAGGTGAATTCACTAGGAAAGTCCACGTCCTTTAACTTAGAATTACATTTATCATGATACATACCAATCTGTTCCCTGTCACGCTCGCCCCATTTTATCTTATTTTCGCGAAGCGTGCTAGACATACTAACACTACTAACCTTAGATTTTAAAAGATTAAAATTACATTTGATTAAAATGGGCAAATGATCGGACCAGTATGTATCATACAAAACTGAGCTACTTAATACTGAGTCACACGCAGCTTCAGTCACCACACAGTGATCTAACCATCGCTGGCTACCGTGCGCATCGCTTACAAATGTAAATGTTTCTATAGGTAGCAACTGCATATCAATACACGACCAAGACTGATCGGCACAAAAACTTAATAATTCAGATGCAAACAACTCACCAGGGTGGGCGTTGAAATCACCTAGCAAGTTGATTGTCTTTTTGTTTGGTTGATGTTACAAAATCAAATATAAACGTTGTCGTTTATATTTGATTTTCCTACAATGTGGGGTAGGCCAACCGGACCACTGTCGAGACAACACTGATTCTACATTGTGACTTTCAATTATGGCATTAATCTCACCTAAACATTCTGTAAACTCAATTAAATTGTCTCTTGAATCAGTAGGCATATAAACAGAAAATATGATTGCCGAACAATTATTACATAATTCGATTTTTATCGCGGCCAAACGCACACTGTCACACTTCACAACAGTAACGACTGGGAACACAGACTTCCTCCACAACAAGGCGACGCCACCGTACGGTCTGCCTCGAAGTATACCCACAGAGGTGTCGATCGCTGACGTACCCGTACATCCAAAACCGGCGTCAATACTGCTGAGGTACGTGAGGTCATGCGGCAATAGCCAAGTCTCCTGTAATGCTATGATGTCGGCAGTACCACATAGCCTTCTTACGCAATCTACAGATCTCACAATATTTTTACAGTTAAAGCTAATTAAGTTAACTGAATCAATTTCTGGGTCGTTATCAATGTTTACACAGCTATACATTATTGGATCGTTTGACTGGTACATTCTGTTCATTATTTACAGCATAGTTCTCAAACTTGTTTCTATTAAAATAAACAAACCGCCGAAACTGTATTCCCTCCGGCCAGAGTTCATCATCAAGAAACAGTGATAACTTTGTTTGTGGTACAAAGATTTTGTATGCATCATAAGATTTCTGTGTCTTCATTTTAATTTTTTTCATAGTAACAGCTATGCTAGTTTTTTGTACAATATATTCAACAATATCGCTTTCACTCACCCCCTTGTCTACATAATTAATAAAGAGTGGAATTAGATTGTCAGCAGCTCTAAATTTTGTATTTGGTTCAGCTTTTCCTTTTACCCCAACCAACCGATTAGCAAGTTTTTTCCTTTGTACTTGTATCCACTCTTGATTAGGTTTTTCTTGTTTCCATTCACCACTACCGCTTAATAAGGTACCCGCGTACGTTTCTATCTTGGGGCAAGCACTAGTGACCAACTGTTTACTTTGCTCCGTATTCAATATGTTACTACGTAATTGTAGTGCAATCTCACTTTCGCTGACCTTGAGCAACGGTCGTTCCGATGTAGGTGTGACCGAGACATCAACATACGTTGCTGATTGAGGAGACAAGGAAGGATCATCTTTTGTTGGTCCACTTAAATCATATGTCGTAACAGCTGACGAATTACCGTTGTCGTTTATATTTGATTTTCCTACAATGTGGGGTAGGCCAACCGGACCACTGTCGAGACAAAAACTGTCTATTTTACAACTGCCTCCTCTTTTTTGGTTAACATTTAAATCAAAGTTATTGACAATTGATGCATGTTTTAGGTTCTTCATCTCATTCTTGACTTCATTTAACTGTGCTGAAGTCACAAACGTGTCTTTTATCTCAGCCAGATCCTTCTGCAGTATCAAAATATCTTTCAACAATTTCGTTACATCGACGTGATCGAAGGTGACCGGTGGTAGTTTGTGCAGATCCTTGGCCACAAATATCGGAATTTCTTCAGGATCAGCTTGCTTAAGTACAGATATTATGTCAAACAGGTCACGATTTGATTTTCCGCTTCTTTTTCTTGATATATTACGCTGTTTTGTTGTCAAAGCGTCAAATAACAGATTTTTTGCACTTTCTATGTCTTCCACTAAAAACCCAGTTGAACAAATTCGAACTAAACTTTCCTCGTCCATAACTTTAATTTTGTTATGAACGAACGCCAGGACTTCGTTTATCACTATATTACAATTTTTACATTTCACTACTTTAGTGGCCATTTTGCACAACAAAACACGTCCGCTCGTTAGAGTGTCGCGCGCGACTCCCGCTATAATGCTGTGTTGAAATGGCTGAAACCAAATGCTTCATATGCGATTATTATTATTTGCTTTTTAGATATGACAGAAATGGAGACATCCAACCCATTTAAAGAGGCACTAGGTATGGACTATGAGGAGCCACAGACATACATGGGACAAATTCACAAGGACATAAGATTCAACCATATCCTAACAAAAGGCCTAACAAAGGAGGAAAGGGAAATTATAACTAAGAAGCATGCTATGCCAGACAATTGTACATTACTTGATGCTCCCCTACTTAACCCTGAGGTAAAAGCTGTACTTACAGAGTCCTCCAAACTAAGGGACCATGGGATTGAGATGTCCCAAAAACACCTCGGACTGGCTACCTCCATTATAGCCAAAACCATGACTGATGTTATAGTAATGAAAGAAATAGACAAACACAAATTGCTAACAAATTTGGCCGATGCAACCAAAATTCTCACCAACATCCACTATAATCAAACGCAAACTAGAATAAAGTTAATTTATCCTCTACTAGACAAGAACTTCAACCAAATATTGTCCAAAACAACAAGAGACAACTTCCTCTATGGAGAGAACCTACCGGACCTCCTGAGAAATGTGAAACAGATGCAACAAGCTGCAGCACAATTAAAAAGACCTCCCCCTGTTGTACCGTCAAACCACAGACTGAACAGTAACAATATGCAACGACCCACTCAGGGAAACAGGAACGGCCCACCACCGAAACCCAAAACAAATGCACGTGGTGGGCTACGCAAGATGACTCAGCCAACCAGTCAACGACAACCCCGCTGGCAGCACCACTCCGAGAGAGTAACTCACCAACAAGGCAGATACCGGAATGCTCCAACCAAACGTTGACAAACCAGGTACATGCTGGAAATTTACTTAATTATATTAACTGCTGGAGACATATTACTGATGATCCCGTAATTTTACAGTGGATTCAAGGGTACGAGATACCTTTTGATACCACACCTTTGCAGCTCAATATTCCAATTTCTAACCTATCACAGTTAGAAATTATACAAATGAGAGAATCTATTGCAGATCTGTTGAAATTAGGTGCGATAGCTCCCTGCCAACATACTAATGGCGAATTTATCAGCAAATTTTTTCTCATACCTAAGCAAAATGGCAAATTTAGATTCATCCTGAACCTTAAACCATTAAATAAATTTATCTCAGCAAAACACTTCAAAATGGAAGATATCAGAACCGCTATCAGACTTGTAGATAGAAACTATTACATGGGTTCAATTGATCTCAAGGAGGCATACTTCTTAGTACCTATTAGCAAAAAATACAGAAAGTTCTTACGCTTCATTTACCTTGATCAACTTTACGAGTTCACTGCTATGCCCTATGGCTTATCCACAGCTCCTGGTGTATTTACCAAATTACTCAAACCAGTAGTAGCTCACCTTAGGAAACAAGGCCTCATATCAACCATATATCTCGACGATTGCCTTTGTATTGGTAAAAGTTACCAAGAATGTTTGGGAAACATAAATGCCACTATTAGTTTATTCAAATGCTTGTGACTAATCATTAACTTTGAAAAGAGTGAACTGACTCCTAGCAAACAATGTAAATTTTTAGGTTTTATTATTAATACTCAAAACATGTGCCTTGAGCTACCCATAGAAAAGAAAGTGTCTATAACTCATTTAATTCAAAAGTTCCTAAAACTTAAAAGATGCTACATCAAAGATTTAGCGAAATTACTGGGTACTCTAATAGCAGCCTGTCCAGCTGTTCCTTATGGAATGATGCATACAAAAATTCTAGAAAGACAGAAGTACTTGGCCCTTATAGATTCGAATGATGACTATAACACCAAAATGGAATTATCAAGGGAATTACTTCCAGATTTACAATGGTGGTTAGAGAATCTAAAAAAGTCTAGAAAACTACAAAAACAACCTTTTTCATTAGAAATCTTCTCAGATGCTTCTCTAACTGGGTGGGGGGGGCACTGTGATGGAGAGCGTATTGGTGGATTGTGGTCAGAACAAGAACAAGCCTATCACATAAACCAACTTGAAATAACTGCAGCATACTTTGCTTTAAAATCATTTACTAACCAAGTGCAAAATACATCAATCATACTAAGAATCGACAATATGACCGCCATCGCATGCATCAACAAGATGGGAAGTATACAATTCCCCCACTTAAATGAGGTAGCTCGTGACATATGGACATGGTGTCAGGAGAGAGAGATATATGTATACGCCTCATATGTAAAATCCAAAGAAAACTCTATAGCGGATCAAGAATCCAGAAACATTAACATTGATACAGAATGGGAACTGTCACCCACAGCATTCAGCCTGATTTGCTCTAAACTCGGCCAAGCAAAGATTGACCTATTCGCTAGCAGAACAAACAATAAATGCAAAAAATATGTCTCATGGAGGAAAGACCCGTATGCATTCAATATAGATGCTTTCACCCTAAACTGGTCCAAATCATTCTTCTATGCTTTTCCTCCGTTTGCTCTTATCACAAGGTGTTTGCAAAAGATAAAAAATGATAAAGCCAAAGGTATACTAGTTTACCCACTATGGACATCACAGCCATGGTACCCCTTAGCTAAATCCCTAGAAATATCTGAGCCTGTTATATTCTACCCTGACGATAATCTTTTACTATCACCTTTCAGGACGACACACCCACTGAGCTCGACACTTACCCTGGCTGCAGCAATCTTCTGCGGAAAGCATTCCAACAAAGAGGACTGCCAACTAAGTCATTAAACATAATGTTAGCCTCACTCTCAACAGGTACGACTAAACAATACAATGTTACATATAGAGCTTGGTGGGCTTATTGCAAAACTCATGCATTAAGTGTTTACACAGCTTCTGTACCCCAAGTAATACAATTCCTTACTGAGAGATTCGAAGCCAACGTAGGCTACAGCAGCCTCAACTCAGATAGGTCAGCCTTATCAACCCTTATCAGCTCAAAGGTCGGGAATGACGACAGAGTAACAAGATTTCTTAAAGGGGTATACAGACTCAGACCAGCGTTACCCCGATACTCTCATTCATGGGACCCTTCAAACATATTCAATCTGTTATCCTCCTGGCCTGATAATACTGACCTCACCCTTGAAAAACTGTCGAAAAAGTTGGCTGTCCTCCTAGCCCTAACGTCAGCTCAGCGGACTCAAACATTGTCCTTAATTAAGTTACCAAACATCGTTATAACCAATGACAAAATAGTTATTGAAATAACTGATCTCATAAAAACTTCTATTATAAGTAAGATCCAACCTAAAATCTACCTGCCTTTCTTCACACAAAACCCGAAAATCTGTCCAGCCAGAACATTAATAGATTACCTTTCATGTACTGAAACTCTAAGAAATCAGGAACCCTACCTCTGGATAACTTTTAAAAAACCACACAAAAAGGCTACCAGCCAAACCATCAGTAGATGGATTAAAAACATAATGACAGAAAGTGGAATCGACACCTCGCAATTCACTTCACATAGCACAAGGCACACATCAACTTCATCTGCAAAAAGAGCTGGTATCAGCATTGACATAATAAGAAAGGCAGCTGGATGGACAAGTAACTCAAAAACGTTTGCTAAGTACTATAACCTGCCACTATGTGAAGGCTCATCCCCAGAAAACTTTGCATTATCAGTCCTTAACAACAAATAATAAAAGGAACATTATTGTCTACTCTGTGGCAGGTATACTGTATTGCTGATTATTCCTCACTGCTGATTATGTCTCATTGTTGGTTGTGACTCATTGTCAATTATGCCTTACTGTTAATTATGAATAGTTTTGTACTCTTAAGTAAACAGTGTTGATTAAGTATAATGAATAAAAATAAATAATAAACCAGAACATGTTGTAGTTTATTAACTAATAGAATTATTGCAGACAACTCTAAACATCTACCTCGTTTAATTAATTATATTTCAGATCGCCGTGAAGTAAAATTGGGAATCAAACGAGCTTACCTGTTAAGCGAAGTCTTGATTCTAATTTTACGAACGGCGATCTGAAATATAATTACCCACCCGCCACTAACTAACAACAGCCCCCAAAGCTGCAATAATAATTAGTCTACCTAATTCACTCATCCTTTCAAGAAAACCTAGTGAATGTAAGTGTGCGGAACTACTCTGTGTGGGAAACAGAGCTGTTCCTCATCCTATGATCTCTAAAACAAGTGACACACTGGGTTGCCAACACACAGAAGATACGGCGAAATAGTGTACCTATTTAAAAAAATATACTTATTTTATTTCTAAAAGATCGCGATGTTATAAGCGTGAGTAGGGAATACTACCTCGTTTAATTAATTATATTTCAGATCGCCGTTCGTAAAATTAGAATCAAGACTTCGCTTAACAGGTAAGCTCGTTTGATTCCCAATTATATCTTCTTATTTTTTTAGAGCTGAAGTCTTTTAAATTCAGTTAGGAACATTGAAATCGTTTTTTATTGGCTTTTCTTTGGAAATGTGAGACTTTATAACAATCACTATCGGTTTTCAACTAGACCGTTTTACGTACGCGTTTCCAAAGTCGATTCTTGAAAAAAAACGAAGGTTCTAGTTAGGTACCTCTATGCGTCGGCGTATGCGCCACCCTCCTGGTGGGCGCCCCCTCCCCGGCCGGCGTGCTGGCAGTGAGCCAGGCCTCGTACGTGCTGCCGGCCACCAGCGCCGGCACCTCCGCCGCCGAGCGCCCGAGCGGCAGGCGCCGGGGCTGGGGCGGAGTGTTGCTGCGGGAAACGGGAAGGGGGAGCTGGAGATATCTAAGTTAGAACACTTAATGGTCTGCTTCTAATGTTATACACTGGGGCGCAAGTTACAGAATCGAAGTTAATCATGCCGTTAGCAAACGGGCTGTTGAATGACAAATAAGAAGGCGGTGCTTCGGAATAGGATTTGAACTGTTATTGATTGAATCAGAAGGATGATTATTATAATTCAGAAAGCAATGGAAGCTAACCTGGAAGTAGGCTTCACATACACAGTGTAGTGCAGCAGTTCTCCGTTAGGATGGAGAGGTTTCTTCCAACTGACGAGGAGTGATGATGATGATAATACCAGAACTTTGATGTCTGCTGGTGGACCGGGCACTGGGGAAGACAATAGTGGAAATTAGGATACAGGATAGGTAAACATGATGAAAATATCTTAAGAAAATGGATTTACTGAGTATTTATGTTGCCCGCGACAATGGTTCCTACAGTACACAGATGTAAAAACACCAGTGCCAGCAGCAATGTCGCCGGCACTGCTACCCGCCGCGGTGCGCCCAGCTTGCCTCACAGAGGTGTGCCGCTCGGCAAAATTAGGCGGTCCGTGCCGCCGGCACTGTGTGTAGTAGTAGCCTTTATAAGTTCTAATTTTACCTCGCGAAATTTAGTTTTTCACTGCATTCAAGGACTATTGAACCTGTTCTCTCAGTCATAACGGTTTGTCAAATAAGCGATTGCCAGTATTGCCATCATAATATTGTCGACTTTTTAATCCACCTACTTTGACTCTATGATGTTTACCTATCCGGTTGTGAATTATTATCTTCTTATGGTATACTTTAAAACTGCTTTCAATTATAGATAAGGTACTTTGGTAATGGCACCAATCTACCTCATCTACTGTTCAGGGAAGTGTTTCTTGTATGGACAAGAAGTACTTCCCTGTGAGTCACCGATTATTTAATTTGGTTTTTAAATAAACATGCTTACTCACCATCTTGCAACGTAGCACACACAATCGGGTAGGAATAAGGTCCAGCTCCAAAGTTTGAGAATCCAGCGACCTTCACTGTGTAGTTGGTGTACTTCAGAAGACCTTGCAAGTAAAGCTCTGAGTGTAACGACGTCTGATTCTGCCAGGCCGCTTCTGGAAGATAGAATGGCTGGTTAAAATAAATAAAAAATGTCTCTGTAACCCTAGGGTGCACAATAATAAGAAAATAAATTAATTTATCAATAACAAAAACAAAATAAGAGTACCTAACGGTAAGTGGAGTCACAGTGTACTAGGCTAGGATGAATGCCCCTGATCGAAATAATAGGTAGATACCAAAATTCAAAACCCAAAATTCAAAAATCAAAAGTTATTTATTCAAACTAGGCTGTGAATCAGCACTTTTCGAACGTCAAAATGACATAAAACAGTCTCTCAAAATGCTCGCTCTTCCCCACTTCCTAGTGCTTTAGCTGGGAAGAAGTTTGGAATTTCGATTCACATCTGTTTATGGAATTCTCAACAAAAAAAAACGATATACGCATGCACAGTGTTGATTTTATCGACCGCAAAAATAATTTTGTAGTTCGTGACGTTCAAGTAATTTGATCAAAGCCTGTTTGATCAAATAGAAAATAGAAATATGAATTTTCGTATTTCTATATGATCAAATGTTAAAGACCTCTTACCATCAGTAGCAAACAGCACAGTGTATCCTACAAGCGAGCTGCCCGGTCCAGGCAGAGCGATGGGCTGCCAGCCGATACGAAGAGATGTTGACGACACTGCTGTACATTCTACTGATGATGGGGCTAGCTCTGGAGCTGGAGGCAGAAATGGTTTGATTAGATATAACGTTATGAAGAGAATATACCCAAGGTTTGACGCTAGTGGTGTTAGCAAAAACAATGCTACAGAATAATGAAGAAAAAATATTTAAACGCTAATTTCATTTTAGGTGTCCAATTTAATGACTGAAGATTTATCGATCGTTAATGATTGGGGGGTGGGGAGAAGTGAACAAAAGCCAATGTGCATTCATGGGAATTATGATTCCAATGGATTAAAAAAAATGCTTACCTCCTTCTCTTGTATCTTGGAACACTGGCAGTGAGAATGGACCCGAACCAGCATTAGTGAAGGCTGATATCGATACTGCATACCTAGAAATATTAGCTCAAGTAACATACAAACAGAACTTCACTTTATAAAGCCAGACTAGATGAAGATAATCCTCTTTACCATACCTTGTGTTCTTCATCAAGCCACTCAGCAAAGTTTCTTCCTTTCCCGACAGTTGCGACACTTTGATCGTTCGCGTGTCGGCTTCATCTGAAACTGAATGACAGAAGCAAATAAGCTTCAATCAAAATGAACAGTAAGTTTCAAGTCGAGGAGTACTGTAGAGTCTATTGACCAAAGTTTATTAAGAAACGCATAAGTTATGCGAAATTTTCAATCGACATCAATGCCTGAGGTTTCACTTCCCGCAAAAAAGACTTATGTTATTCGAGTGAAAATTAACAAAGCAGCTTTTGAGATTACTGCCTAAATAAAATCAGATTAGTTATTAACTAAGCATTAACGAACAGACCACAATCATCTTACATGATGTAGAATGTATATGGTACACTGTCATCTTTAAATTACTTCAATGTGATCTGTCCCCATTGCACTCTGCGCAAAGTCTTCACATGGTAGCCCACTATAACCCCGTTGTGCGTCTTTGTCTGATCTACTTGTACGTTCAATGGAGCTGATGATGGCGCTAAGATATTTTAAATTCATTCTACGAACCCACCTGAACCAACACTCTGTGCCACAGCCTTCAGATGGTATCCCACGATGAGTCCGTTGTGAGTCTCCTGCAGCGGCGCCGACCACGACACGTGCAGCTCGCCGGGACTGTCTGTCTGCTCCACTTGCACATTCACTGGAGCTGATGATGGAGCTGAAATGATAAAAAAAAACATGGAAAGGATTCTGAAAGGTCTTGCAGGTTTTGATTGGCATTGAAGGGTAGTTTCAGGGTTCGTAAACCAAGAAAGTATCGATGTTCCTTTTTAAGTTATCCTTCGGAGTTTATTTTTGGTGGTGGAAAACATCGCGCTGACTTAGTTTAGTTATGCATTAGAACGGAGAAGATCAGGACAGAATGGACATGCGCAGGCATAAAAGTCCGAAATCACTAACACGTAGTATAAACATAGTGACTTTTAAGTGAGACAGATTTATCTCTTTTTTTTTTTTTTTTTTAGTGGGAAACATCAAATGACTCCTCCCGCTCTGGGCGGAGCGAGAGGGAGTGTCAGACTTTTACTGACTAAAACCCACCCGTGTTCCTTCCGTTGCCTGTGTGCCGGGGCCGCGATATCCCTTTCGGACAAACTCGCAACCCTGGCAGGCATTGGCCCTTACGGACCCCGTCTGTTGGTGCTGACATCTCTTTGAGGCGCGCGTGGAACACAACGCGCCGTCGACCCGGGCCTGGTCCTAGACAGATTTATCTCTAACACACACAATTTTTTTTTTTTTTATCAATACTGCGTTTAATTAAAAAGCCATGGTTAGTCATAGATAGCGATACCCAAAAGGTAGGCTTAAATTAATAAAGCAAATTACTCATAGATTATATCAAATGATATAAGATCTTTTGTCTGCCCGGCTAAGTCCAAAATTAATTCTGTTTGTAAAGTCAATGTCAAATTATTTATTTCAAATAGGCCCTTTTATGGCATTTCAAGCATTCTTATCTGGGATATAATTCTATAATTTGTAATAATTATGCTTGTTTACAAAGTGTAATTTTAATATGAGTTTTTAAATTTTCTTAAATTTAATTGCAATATATCACAAGGTATTTTGTTTTAACATTTGACATAGTACCCCCTAAAAGATGTATGTACTTTAGATAATAATCTGAAAAATGGTTCATGTAATTTATTTTTATTTCTAGTATTAAATATCATCATTACATATAGTTCCTTATTCTTGTTTCATGTTTATTATTTTATATATATATATATATATATATATATATATATATGTATATATTTATGTAGTTAAGTATATGCGTTATGTATTTATTGTGTATGTAAATGGTACACCACTGACTACCTGCAGTATTGTCTCTCCTTCTCCCTTTAATCCATCCAAAGGTTGTCCTAAGTTGCTAAGCTTGTTTATCATAAGACCGCTCATTGTGTCACCCTATGTAACATTTCTAAATTTATTTCTGTATTTTGTATGGTGTGCATAATAAAGAATATTCTATCTATCTATCTAAAATTATGTCTATCACTTATCACTTATTTTATTAAAAAGATGTTCGTCGTTGTAACTGTAAAAGCCGTCTTTACCTTCTTCATTTGTAGTAAAATGTATAGGCGCTGTATACATGGACACACCGACTTGGTTGCCCGTAGCGACGCGCACGGCGTACGGCGTGGCCGGTCTGAGCTTCTGTAGCTCTACTGTTTGATGGAGCTCCTGCTCTTTTCTAAAATTAGAGAAATTTAATTGAACGAGGCAACAATAGATGTAGTGTGGGGTCAAAACTCAAAAGTGCAATAGGTACGTCTAAAATAAGAACGAGTGTGAACAACAGAAATAGTGAAGGAAGAAAAGGGTAGATGTTCAGTATTCACGAGGATTGTCGGAATAGGTATAGAAGATTAAAGACTGGTTGGCTGGACCTGGTTCAATAAGAAAATAACAAAATACAATTACATACATATTATGTTACTGGTGAAAAGAAGGTCGGTGAAAGAAAAAACACATAATTGTTGCAAAATTAATAATAGAAGTTATGAGACAGAAATAATTGTGGAAGCAAATAAAAGCAAGAAAGCTGTTTTTGGGTAATAATAATATAGCTGATAATTAAAATAAGTCCTTATGAAAATAACCTAAGCCTTTGGAGTAATTGAAGTTGTGGATTCCTTGGTTTAGGTTCTACACAACTACTATGGTTCAAAGTAGTTTTGACGAACCTAAACTAAGCAATCCATGACGTGGATGCGCCCGGATGCTGAGGTATAGTAGAAATGACATCGACTATTTTATAAATTCCGTAGGTACAGTCAGCATCAAAAGTTGATGAACACATTTAGATTTTCAAAATCGCTGTACATCGTATTCACTATTAGCACTTCACTATACAGCGCTTTTGAAAATCTAAATGTGGTCAACAATTTTTGATGCTGACTGTACCTGGTAACATTCATGGTAGTAGCATGTTCCCACACTGCGTCACTGTAGTGCATAGTACTATATTGTAGCGTGTAGTATCGTGCGTGTGCTCGGAGCGTGTCGCGCCACGATACTGTGGAGGTGCGGGAGCGGACTGACGAGATGCGGACGTCTGAGGGCGGGGTGGGAGGCTCTGGGAAAGAGTAACAGACATTGTAATTAATATAGACGAGAATCTTTAAATGGCAAAGTCAGGGGATTTAACTGTTTAGCAGATTGATTACCAACTAGCCACGGGGACGGACGTCGCGAATGGCCATGCGTCGGGCGGCAATCCACGCGACAAGGTTTGCACGATACGGGCAGCAGCGTTCGCCGCCACGACCAGTACAGACCGAGAGCGAAAATTCCTTTATCAAAGTTATCTTATTGCTTGGAGAGTAGCAGGTTTTTGATCCAACTCATAATATTAAGACTACAAACTACTTGTATTCCGATATTTTTTTCGATTATACCCGAATGAGTGTCGAAACCTTTGATTATAATTCTTATGAATATTCAATCAGAACTGGATAAAGCAAATAGATCTAGGGCCTAGCTAGTATTTTGGCAATAAAAGTTTCAGTATTCATTATTTCAGGGCGCATACAACTAAACTAGTTTGGTTTCTGCACTATTCGCTGCGTCTGCCGCACGACACCGTGGTATGCGCCGTAAGTACTGATTCATACATTTGTTTCTGTCGCCCGCCGCCCCGCCCGACGCTCGTGCTATCGCTCGGCAAATTTCACCGGTCGTCGTCCTGCTGCTCACCGCTACGCGTGGCATGACTTGTACATTTCTATTCATTTGTTTTAATCGATAGATGCTTTGCCTTTCGCACCGCACGAATATTGGCTGCAGCGAATGTCCCATGGCCAGGCGGTAAATGTAATTTTTTGACAGTTGTATCTAATGGTTATTACACGGCAAATTGATTTCACAATTGCTATGGCAGCCCAGCTTCTTTGCTTAGTCAATGAGCTATTTTCAAAGACCATAATAATGTTTAAAACAACACGGAGGCTAAGCAAAATTTAGTGTCGTTAAATTCCAGGTCACGACGCCATCAGTATCGCTCGCGGCTGAGGTTACTATAAAAATGTGAGCATATTATGGAAATACAGGTCTAAAATTTCCACCATATTATATTTATACCACAAGTCAAGCTGCGGGTCTCAATATAGACTAAGAATGTGCATGATGTTGATAGCCTTATTGAAAAGTTAATCATAAGAAATTTTGATCTTGCCTTCTTTTTGTTGAATCATAATTATGATATTTTGGGAGTAACAGTCAAAACAATAGAATGCTCACCCAGTATAGTAAGATGCACAGTAAAGCTAGCAGTTCCAAAAGGGTTGGTGGCTCTGCACTGATACAGTCCCGCGTCAGCTGTCTCTGAGTACTGCAGGCTGATGGTGCTCACCACGCCGAGGACTGTCTTCGATTCTGATATCTTTGCTCTGGAAAGAGAGCCTTTATTATGTCCGAAAAAGGAATGCTATAGACTACCAAAAGCATTTTTTATTAATGACATGACAAACCGTGTGCACGATAGGATTACCCACCGGTAAACATTACGCACTTCCATACAAACTTTCATCCACTATTTAACTCCTATAGGCTTAAATTTCATACTTCTATACCAAGCGGTTTAGGCTATGCGTTGTCTGTCAGTGATTTTTGTTTTTTAAGTACTTGTCTTATTTTATCGTAGGCATAGGTGATTGGTTATTATTGCCATTTTGGTCAGTCAATCTCATTATGACCATGAATTACATAGTTCAATGAACTGGGACTTTATAATGCGTTACGGATTCCTGGACGAGATGATAACATTCATATTATGTTATAGGTTTCAAAATAGGCTAACGACCTACTTGAAGCACTGTTCTGACTGCTTGCCTAGGTATAGAGGATTGCAACACCAATGCCAATTCATTGTCACCCTTAGAGCAGCACTACCATTACCAAAATAATACAAACCTCTGACTTATAAAATCCAATGCATTTCCATCACGTGTCCAGGTGACTCTAATAGGCTCGTCTCCTAGTGGTCGACATTGTAGCGTGCCTGGGTGACCAAGCCGCGACGTCACGTTAGTTGAAGAAGATTCGAAATGGACAGGCTCTGGAATGAGACGATTACGTAGTTAATTATTGATTTGTTTGTTTGTTCTTCGAACTGAACAGACAGCTGTGCAGCTGGGGAGTTTGTTGCACCACTTCTTCTTCCCAGCTAACGCATTAGGAAGTGGTGAAGGGTGGGCGTTTTGGGGGACTGTCTTATGTAATTTTGACGTTCGAAAAGTGCTGATTCTCAGCCTAGTTTGAATAAATGACTTTTGATTTGATTTGATTTTGATTTGATTTGATTAATCAATAATTTCATCAATAAATTGACTATCTTTTTATTATTATTTAATTTTGAAGATGGTCGTCATGAAAAATATCGGATCTCTTCGTAGATCTATATGATACCAGATCCTCTGCTTTTGTTATGACACCATGAGCTGGACAATAATAGGTTCTTATAGTTGCAAATCAAGAAAATCTGATGAAACGGAATTCATTCCAAGTACACCGTAATCGTTTTAACTCTTCTTGTCCAATCTTTGGTTCAGCAGTGTCAAATATGTAAGAGGCAAAAAATATGCGTTGCCATGGTATTCCGTATGCTCTTAAGAACGCCACGCCCTAATGCTGACCTGTCTAGGTGCATACTTTACCGTTTTCTTCCCCACGTTCGAAATCTTGTCGTACCAGGTAGTTGCAATTGATTTATGATAATAATACTCACTATTAACACTCATCCACACAGTCTTGCTCAAAGGTTGTCCCACTCCATTTTCCACATTGCAGGAGTACAACCCCTCATCAGTCAGAGACACTTCCTCAATAATAAGGGTTCCGTTAGGTAGGCTGAGGATCCCACCACCAGCCAGCTCTAGCACTGGTTGCCATGTGCCCAGAAGAGCTGTAAATAAGATTAAGTTTTCATCAAGATTTATTTTTATGTATTTTAGATTTACAAGTGTGAATCTGTAGATTATTTACTTTTGTTTACCGCAGACCAATGCCTTAAAGGTTAATAGTCCTTTTTTTTACGATATAATGTGTATTATGTGTCACTGCCATGTCCCTTTTTTTTTGGGTGGGAAATCGTCAAATGACTCCTCCCGCTCTGGGCGGAGCGAGAGGGAGTGTCAGGCTTTTACTGACTAAAACCCACCCGTGTTCCTTCCGTTGCCTGTGTGCCAGGGCCGCGATATCCCTTTCAGACAAACCCGCAACCCAGCAGGCATTGGTCCTTCCGGACCCCGTCAGTTGGTGCTGACATCCCTTTGAGGCGCGCGTGGAACACAACGCGCTGTCGACCCGGGACTGCCATGTCCCTATGGTTTGTTTTTTGGCGTATTTATATTAATGTATTATCTTCAATTTAAAATAAATACTCAATACTTATAACTGATGTATCTGTATATGACTGGTAATTAGTGACCGATACTTAAACACGTGACTTTACCTACTCATCATTATGAACAATTTTTACTTTGGGACTAAACCATTTCGCTAAAGAAAATCTGCTGTTCCCTACATTTTGACGAGTTATGCGAACATAAATGTAGGGAAAAGCTGTTTTTTTTTTCAAACTACAAGCGTACCATCTTTCTTCATCCAGTGCACTTGCGGCTGCGGGTAGCCGCTCGCACTGCACGACACTGTACCTCTTCTGCCGAGGAGGAGCGAACAGTTGTTTGGTTCCTCCAACCATTTTGGTGACACTGTAATGGAAAATAATGAGGCATTTTGCAAGGAAGTTTTTGAAAATATCTTTGTAAAAATTAAAAGCAAAAAATCTTTAAAAAAAAAAGCTTTTATTTAAATGGTCTAAATAAAAGAAAATATTTTTGTTTTTAATTTTAACTATCAACTTATAACCTCATTATACACAATTTATATGATCATAAAAGCTCATCATAATTATTGCAGAAGTGCATAAAAAATAACTATTCCGCCATTTTGGATGTCCCGCCACATTGGATTTAGAATGACGTCACATTATTTTTCGAGTTACTCTCAACAAGCCCTTTCATTTGCTTAATGTAGAAATGCATTAAAAATAACTATTCCGCCATATTGGATTTAGAATGACGTCACACAGCTTATCGTGTATTGTCATCCAAACTAAACGTGTATACAAAATTTCAGCTCAATCGGTTAAAGATATCTGCTTTAAAATTGAGTAGCAAGATTCCACCAGAACAAACATACACATTGCAAGTTAAATAAAAGCTTTTAAAAAGGGTGAGGTTCTTGCAGTTTGTGGCAGCAAGGTATGGTGGTAGTATTTCCCCGGGCAGTAATCACACATGAACCTCTACATGTTGCGTGTTCCGGTCTAAAACGTGTGAACTAATGTACTTAATAACAGATTTACCCACATTTTATGATTTTTCAACTCTGTCTTTAAGGTTGGTAGCCAAGCCATACCAATAAACAATACATTACTGAAAGGTTATTCAAAATAGGTATGCCGTCTGCCTGTTTAACTATTTATGTTCCTATGAACTTTGAACTTAAATAACACGTCTAATAGGTTGATATTTGTTTGACATCATTAGTTCCAGAAGTAAGGAAGTTACCTTTTATATACAGCTCAGTAGATCTGTTGACTTTCGCCACGTGGTTGGAAGCGACGCATGTGTAAGTACCACAATGTTCTAACGACACTTTCTTGATAACTAGTGCACTGAAGAGCTCTGAGTTTCTTTCCACTACCTGTAAAGTAATCAAACTCGTCATTATTTTGCTGTTGGTGATGACTTTAGCTCATCCGCTTTAGAAAGGGGAGGATTCTCCGACCAGACGGGTGTCGTGTCTGGCGGGCAACTGCCCAACGATTGATGTCGGGGAAGTTATATATATCTTGTTCGCGCAGTAAACTCTAATTGCGTGACGTCAGTAGTTTGTGCGACGTCAGGTCTCTAATGCGTAGTTCGCATGCGGCGATGTAGATGCCGCCATAACTTATCAGTTTCTAGATACCATTTTAGGGATTTATTTATATTTGGTCTTTCGATTTGCAGTGGTACATAATTATTAAATGTCTGTAGTTAGGTTCTTGTAACAGACAACAGAGGGCTTAGACAAAGTGACATTCCACCAGCGATGACGATAATACAAGAGTCAAAAATTTAGATATTGGGACTGACCTCGGCTTAACTAAGGCTTGGTTATCGAAAATCTTATGGCAATCCCGTTGAAAAGCACTGTAGTAATACGAAACACTTTGAAAGCGATTGTCACTTGTTTAAGCCCTCAGGTTATCAAAAAGCTGGCTAACATAAATTGAAGGAGCTATGTACCTTTCTGCCCACTTTTTTGTGTTACCCTACAAAATATTATGCTCAGAGATTTTTAAACACTAGACCATTACCAGTGAGCTGTATAAATATAATTGTAAAAACATTTCACCTTCAAACCACTAGGAATCCTCTTCCCATCCTTCAACCACTCAAAATGTATCGGCAAATCCCCAGTTCTTACATTACAATAAATATTCGCAATCTGACCTTCCTGTAGATTTGTTCCCAACAACAGATCATCTAATACTGGAGCTTCTATAACCTGAATCTCGAAGGCTCTTCTAGCCATTTCTCCTGAAGGACTGGATACTATGCATGTGTATACTGCACCGTTGGATTCTTTCGATATTTCAGGTATAGAAAGGATTCCATTCATGTTGACGCTTGGAGCGTTTCGTTTAGTTTTACGTTTTTGGTGCGACCTCTTGTAGCGGGATAAGAAGATCGCGTTCGATGTTAGTAACTTGCCTTTGAATTCCCAGTCGATTTTGCTGAAATGTGAAGAGAATTTGCTATAGGAAGTTCTTAGGGACACATGAATACTGCTCTCGACACTTAACAAGATGGTTTATTTAAAAAACATCAGAAGAAATAAATATGTGGTCCCTGAAAATTATAAAGACGATAAAATTTTACTAATAAACGGTTCAAATGATAAAGTTATTTTATGCTTAGCTTTGGAGACTACGCTTTAATGCTGGCAAAATACTGGATTTTTAATTTTCAACAAACGAGGTCTAAAAAAGCCTTTGAAATCCTGGAATAGTATTCAATCAAGTTTTATGACGCTGCGAAGAGTATTATTTTGTAAGTACTTCACTACTTGTACACTTAAATACAAAGTTACCTTATCGGATATCCATAAAACGGACACCTCAAGTTAACTGACTCCCCACTTTGTACTTTCACTGGTGGCAGAGATCTGATGTATGGTGGCCCTGAAAATAGATATAAGAGAAAGTATTATTTTATCACAGAAATATTGTATGTTTATATGCTGTCAAGTTCCCTGCTTAATTATTATAACTCAACAAATGGGAGCCGCGGATAAGGTCATGCAAACGCACCTAGAAGTTACCTATTTACTCATATGGTGCGCTAACATAGGCGGGCAACAAAAATTGCGGAATTCCTGGCAATTTCTACACAATCAATCAGGTGAGTAAGTAAGGTATTACAATAAATTGTTTGGTCCTGACGAGACTCATAGTTAACCAAAAACCAATTAGGTATTGCGCAATTCAGTTACCTATGTCACCTATATGAGCGTATCTTTATATTGAGGCGCTGCTGGGAGTTCCACATATCGGGGTGGATATCAACTAAGTTCCATTATGATAAACTTACCGTATACATCCAGCCTGTTCTCATGAGAAGCCACATGGTCACCTTCCCTGGCCGTGCACGAGTACAGGCCTCCGTCTTCGACCCTCACTCGAGTGATGTTCAGCTGTGAGGCCACTGAGTTGTCTGATGTCATCAGTTGGCCGAGGGCGTATCTGAAAACGAACAGTACCTATCTAGATTTATTGATGCTGTTTCTTAAGCAAATCATTATCATTTAGTATATCATGATTGTATATCATTAACAATCATTATAGTAGGTACAAGACTAATTCTTATTATTAACAAAATAAAAATAAACGTGTATTTTGTATTTCATATTTTTTTAATTAAAATAGCCATGATGAAAGGTAGCCTATATTATTCTTCAGGTCCCAGGCTACCTCTTGTAACGATTGGTTCAGTGGTTTAGGCGTAAAAAGGTAACAGACAGAATTATTCCACACTACGACGTCTTCTAAATCGATAGTTCAAAACCATTTTATCATGGTTTTCTTGGTGGACATGATTCAATCAACTCTTGTAAGCTTTTATCGTCAAACTTGCAAAAGTGCTATGTTCTAGTTAACCTCGGTTTTCCCTTGAAAATCATGGTAAAAATTACCTTGGATCAGTATTACTCGACACAATAATACCGTCTCTTTCCCACACGAACTGTGGAGGTCGGTCGCCGCTCGCTGCACATTGCATGCTGATCTGAAGAGGTTAAAAATAAGAATTAACTTTCTTTTGCTTCGATCTCCACAGAATCAATCTGCCTGGCCTTCTCCCAACTATGTTGGATGGGGTCAGGTTCCAG
Source organism: Agrochola macilenta (assembly GCA_916701695.1). Lineage (NCBI taxonomy): Eukaryota > Metazoa > Arthropoda > Insecta > Lepidoptera > Noctuidae > Agrochola > Agrochola macilenta. The sequence continues at coordinate 4,147,154 of OU753576.1, forward strand.
TCTAACCGGATGCAGCTGAATACCAGCATTTTACATGGAGCGACTACCTATCTGACCTACACCAACCAGTTACTGGGTAACACGATACCCCTTGGTAAGACTGGTTGTCAGACTTTTGGGCTTCTGATTACCCCTAACTACTTTCAAAGATCTACGAATGACAGCCGGGACCAACGGTTTAACGTGCTTTCCGAGGGATGGAGGGTTCTCGATATGTAATGGATGGTCACCCATCCACGAACCGACTTCGGCAAGAACCGTGCGGCTGTTATTTAGCCACGAGCTCCTACTGAACGCATATATAATGGCCCGACATACAGTAAAATACTGTGGAAGGCGAAAAGGAGGTCTTTATCCAGCATAATTAAAATTGAACTTAACATGGTTTTGCTCTTTCTGTGGCAGCCATATTGGAAGTCAATTAACCACTTTCGGAACAATCCATTTTGTCTTTTAGTTTGGACAGAAAACAGTCATCGGAATGATGAACTTGTAGTATTTATTATGCTTGCTTTTGATTAAAGAATATTATTTCATGATTTATTTCTTGGCCATTTAGCCATTTTCTGTTAGTAAAGTTATTTATTTGAACACTCACATCGCCGCCCGGAGTGACTGTTCTTTCTGTGAAGTGTTGTGTGATAACCAGCCGCATGTCTGCTAGCCTTTTTCTTCTGTCAATACCTTAAGGAGATAGAAAAAAATTATGAGAGTTATCATCAATAACATTTTCTTAGGTTCTTTGTGCAAAATAAGATTTTGGTTTGCTGATATTCTATTTCCGATTTTAAACAAATACATTTCTCCAAAATTCACAATTGACAAAAAATTCACAAAAAACATAATTGGTGAAAACACCAATTATGTTCCCACTAAATTGGAAACCCCAAAGGGCGTTTTAATAGCCATTTAGTGACGTCACGAACTACTACAAATTTACATAAATTGTCATTTTAGGGGTTGCTAGGCAACGGTTACATCATCAATATGACAGGATGCCGTAGAATGTTGATTCGAAGCTTTCGCTCTTAAGTGGGGTGTACACTGTAGGGGAAAAAAATTGTGCAGCTTTTTAGAAGGTACTTATATCCAAGTTTTTTCTGAGTTAAAGGTAAAAATAATGTTTTATAAAAGATGGATAAAATAAATTTGATCGAAATTTTAATTCTGTTGTTGCGAAAAGGCATATCAAGAAGCGTAGTCTTGACTAGGCTATTATTATTATCAGCTGTTTGTGTTTCACTGCAGGGCAAATGCCTCTCATACCTCCTGCCACTTATCCCTACCTACTGCTGTTTGTGGCCAATCCTTATGAAATAAGTCGAGTTCGTCCCGCCATCTCCTTCTGCCGTTTGCTCCTGTTTGGGAGCCACTGTGTTCTTATTTTTAGCCCATAGCTATTCCGGCATGCGATAAAAAACAGCCCAGTTCCATTTAAGCTTAGCAGCCGTGTGACCTACATCAGCAATTCGAGTTTTGGAACACAATATCGAGATCCAAATACGATCAGTGAGTTTAACTCCTAGGATACTGCGTGCGTTCCATTGATCGCTGACAGACCCCGAGAGCGGACTTTTGTCGCTTGGTTAGTGAACATGTCTGCGGCCCATAGGGGTGGGTAGAAAGAATGCACATGCTCATGAGTTTTCTCTTCAGTGAGAGTTTTGTCATTATTTGTTTCATCGACGAATAGCTTTGCCAGGCGTTCTCGGTGCGTCGAGCAACCAAAGAAATTGCTCGACGAAATGTCATTGAAATAAAAACTCTCTCCTTTGACTAGACCATTTGGCTGCAGTATATATGTATACTCATGGACATAATTTTATTCAATATGCACCCCCCCTTCCTCTATTGCGCTTGGTGCTGTTGGTCATCTTCTTGATTAGCCTAGATCACAAAAATACTGTCCTATTTTTATTTAGCAAAGAATTTACATAAAACATAACATAACATCACGCCTGTACCTAATTCCCGAAGGCTTAGGCAGAGGTGTGTCTATAGTACACCCACATTTTGTCAGTTATGTTTAAGTCCCATAAAACGGTTAGTTATGTTGTTATGGATAGTTTATGCCACTAATTGAATCAAAATTACACACAATCATTGTTAGTTGATTTTGATCAGTACACCAGTATTTAATTTTTGAAACAAGATTTCATAAATACATTACCTAAATTCACTTTACGCTCCCCGGCACCCAACTAACTTGCACCTAAACTGTATCCAAATATAGTTAGTTCCCCGAACATTAATTGGCATCAAATGTGTCTTCGACTAATCACTAGCGGAAGCGAACGTTGCCGACAGCGATAGGCACGTATCAAATCAGTTATGTGTAGCACACCTAACTATGATATATAGGAAAAAAGGAATTTTAAAAGGGTACTTCTGACGAGATTTGGAAGAAAACAATTCGTTGTAAAAGGAAAGCAACCGACATCAACAGGAAAGAGTGGGTGGACAATATTAAGTACATTAACGTTTATGACATAAGCGATGAAATAAGGGGTTATTTAATTCACTTCTGCCAATTCCTTAGAGGAATATTGGCGTGATGCTATCATAATTTCAGCCAAAAGACGTCCACTGCTGAACACGGGCCTACCCCAAGCACCGCCACTTCGACCGATTCTGTGCTTCCCGCATCCAGCGGATCGCCTTGATGCTACGGAAATAATATATTTCAGACTAACCTCACGGCTGCGCTCCTGTGGCCTATCACAGAAACCGAGTGTAAGTAGCCTATATCTACACGGCTTCTAATAAAACCCTACGCAATAAATGACGACGATCCGTTGCTGCGTAAATTAATGGCAAACCAATAAGCACTTTTTAACTGACGAAACAAAGGAGGAGGTTCTCAAGTTGACGAGTATTTTTTTTCTCGTGTTTATTTTATTAGAGAAAGATAGAGATAAAAATGAATCGATCACAAAATTAAAATATAAAGAGCACAGTAGCAACACTGTGCAGTCTGTTGTAAGAGTAGTCACCGGAAATCCTGCCAGTGACCAGTTGAGGCTAGCTATTTATAAACTGGAGAATACAAAGGTCCTCCTTCATACCTACTAGGTATCAAATTACATTGATGACTGTACAAACTTTTAAAGATTATTTATGAATAAAAAGTGTGACTGACTTTGAATGATTTTTTAAAGAAGATCATGTTCTCAAAAATGCTATATTTTCTAGCATGGTTGCTTTAAGTTATTCTTCTACGGAAACAGAACAACTTAAGTACTTTAATAATTGCCTTCCCGAGTCTTCTAATTTATTGTAAGTTGGTTTTGCAATAAGTTGCGAGGTCTCGAACATTTATCATACATTACATATTAATCCTACACTATAAATGGTTATAAGTGGGGTGTACTGAAGTGATGAGCGATTCGTTTGCCGACCGTGATGATTTTAATAAAGTAATCACTTTGAATTGATGATTTATAGTACCTAAGTTATTAATATTATTCAGAAGAATTATTCTTATTGCCTAAATAAAGAGACAGCTCTTTATTTAGGCAATAAGAATAATTCTGACAAGGAAATGGTTAAAACAAAGACATCCTGGAACTGGCACACTTTGACAATGAAGACAAGACCTTTAATAGTCCAATCAATTAACACACACATAACTGCCGTACTGTACAATTCTGAAGCAATATATCGAAGTATTGGAGACTGGAGTGCATATCACAAAAAAGATAGGTACAAAAGGTCGGCTCCTTACAACGAGCGAGAACAGGCGCACGCACAAGTTATGTACATACGTGTACGTACGATGACCTCAAACAAATGCCAGTGGTGTGGAGTGCGCTTGCACTCGCTGTACGTAGACCGTGTCCTTAGTCTATTCCAAAAGTACCTGATCAAAATGTAAACAAATTAATCAGAAAACGTACCTGTGGATGCCAACCTGCAATTTGGTTATTTGAATACTAAAATCCGTAATTCTGACTTTAAATCACCTTAAAGTTGTTTTTCATTTGGAATTGAGGTGAATTCTGTAACCACAAATTATTTTTCATGTACAATTTAATAAAGTTATTCAAACAATAATTGTTGGAATAAAAGGTGAGATATAAAGTTGAAACCTTCTAAATGTGGGTGATTGTGTGATTGTTAACCTGAGCAGGGTTTGTTTACACTTTCATCTGATAATTTTGGAACAGACTATAATTATGTATGCTTGTGTTTTCACTTGTTGTGTAGATCTGACCTTCTGTATCTTACTATTTTGTACCTATAGTAAGCGTATTGCAATTTCGGACGCCTGGAGCCTTTGACGTGGGCACTCGGAATGGAAACTGATGGGGTTTTAATTGGTAAAGATAAAATCATGGTGAGTAGAGAAACTGCTTATTATGAGGACGTTTTTGACGTGAAAGGTTTACTGGTGGTAAGTTCAATATTTCTGTCTGAGAAAATACCGTAAGATTTCAATCGCTAATAACTACGCGCAAAGACATTAAAATATTCTTTACGAGTTTAAAAACCGTAAAACTTTAAAAAGTTTGCGTTACAAAAATTAACATTCAAGATCCCTATCAACTGTTTAAGTGATACATGCAACGATACAACCAAACTTATTTTTGGCACAACCATATTTTGTACATTCACCCTACCCCCAAAACATCCACATCAAACACCCAACGTTTCACCCGACAGTTCCCAAAAGAGCACGACATTTCCGACACATCTAGCCACATTTGAGTCCACGCCGTCCGTTTAGCCGCTGGACCGCAAACTTCAATTATCGTAAACGATTTCCTACCTGTCGGTAACGGTGTGACATGCTCTTGCTAAATGCTAATATGTCTGCCGAATACGCAGGAATATAGCTCGTTTTTCTAGTTTGACAACGTTAGTCGCAGTTCCAACATAGAAAAGGAATCGTTCCAGTTACTAATAGTAATAATGTAGTTCTAGGGTTTCGTACCCGAAGGGTCCCAAACCCTATTACTAAGCCTCCGCTGCCCGTCCGTCCGTCCGTCTGGTTGTCAGCGGGCTGTATCTCATGAACCGTAATAGGTAGACAGATTGTGTATTTCTATTGCCGCTATAACAACAAATAATACATAGTGCGAGTCCGACTCGCACTTTCCCGTTTTTTTAAAGAATTGTTAACAAATTCTAGAAATTATTAAATCATTCTTATTAAAAGAGCCTCGAATGTGATCACTTATAGTATGTACCAAAAGTATCTGATGAAAGTGTAAACAAACCCAGTTTAGGTAAAATTCTTACGTAATCCCTCTAACACGTTCATGTATATTTAGAAGGTTTCTACTTTAATCTCACAATTTTTGCCAATAATATTGTATGATTATCAATGATTAAAATGCGAAATAATAGGAAACAAAATTGTTACTTACTAATTACGTCACTTATTAGTACCTATCATAAATCGTCATCAATGACTTTCCAATGGTAAGGTAATGACTTGTTCAGCAAGCTGCCTACAATCCGATAACTTAAGATATTATTATTTAATCACTGTTAAAATACGGTTGAGGAAAATTGTTCACACTCAAATAAAATACACGTGTGACATTTGACACTCACACACAAATATAACAAAAAAACTATACAAACAAAAATAGAGAAAAAACTTTTCTGAACAAAACTCGTTCTACGAGTACATACAAACAAACTATACGAGAGTTAGGCGGGCTATACACGGTCGTACTTAATTCAGACATTGAGTCGGCTCCCGGAGATAAATAATGGCAATAAATAATCTGGTCGTGACACCGGCCGTGTGGAGTGGGCTTTACTTCGCGTCACCGATTGTGAGTGGATGCTTGTTACACGGTGGCCGAAATATTGTTGAATACTTTTATTTTTTTCTTTGAGCTAATTTTTTTCGAAAAACCTGGCGCGTTTTGCCGGGAACTTCAGTAAATTGAATTTTTTGCGATATGAGTAACAAAAAAGCTTATTTTTTTTTGCTATATGAGAAACAAAAAAGCCTAATGATGGTCTGTCTGAAAGGAAAATGGTTATTATCGCTTTGGACACCTGCACAACCTTTTCGGGAGCTAGATTATAATGTAGTAGGTAACATAAGAGTTAATGCTTTATAGTGAAGTTGCTCGTTATTTTAACGGGCAAATCTTACTTACCTTAGGTACTCTCCCATATCTGGAGGCAAAAGTCCTCGCGCACATGTGGGAGTGTCGCGAAACGCCGGGGCGTAACTCAGCTGCCGCGAGAAATCACGGCACAGCGGACAGAGCTCCGGGGGGATCTCATGGCGGCATGGAGAGTGCGATTGTCACAACCCAGCGCTGGGCACGCCACAATTGTGGCGATAAGTCCCCTCTTTGAGGAGTGGATAGAGAGGCGTCACGGCGTCCTCACCTTCCGCCTGACACAGGTCCTCACCAGACACGGTTGTTTCGAGAGGTTCCTGTTCAGGATAAAGCGGGAGGAAACGCCCGGGTGTCACCATTGTGTGGATCGCCCGGAGGACACGGTGGAGCATACGGTGGAGGTCTGCCCGGCTTGGGCGGGGCACCGCCGTATCCTCACGGAGGCGATCGGCGGCGGCGATCTCTCGCGTCCGGCCCTGGTTCATGCCATGGTCCGGAGCGAGAGTGCATGGGAGGCCGTCACCTCCTTCTGCGAAGCAGTTATGCTCGCGAAGGAGGAGGCGGAGCGCGCGAGGGAGATGCTGAGGGAGATGGCTGACTTCCGGCCACCGTAGGCGCGGGCTTGCGGACGGTGAGCAATGGGCAGCTCGCCGTCCGATAAGGACCAGGGCCCGGGTCGACGGCGCGTTGTGTTCCACGCGCGTCTCAAAGAGATGTCAGCACCAACTGACGGGGTCCGTAAGGACCAATGCCTGCTGGGGTTGCGGGTTTGTCCGAAAGGGATATCGCGGCCCCGGCACACAGGCAACGGAAGGAACACGGGTGGGTTTTAGTCAGTAAAAGTCTGACACGCCCTCTCGCTCTGCCCAGAGCGGGAGAAGTCATTTGATGATTTCCCACCTACAAAAAAAAAGGTACTCTCCCATACTTTCCAAAATAAATCAAGAATGATTATGCTCATAAACAAGCAGGACTTTCGGTGTGGTAATTGCCGACTATTTCTGTTCGTGATTATATTTAAATCTATTGTGTTTTATTTTATTGTTCTACTCGAGTTAATTATATTTTTTTATGCACGTGTTTCTGTGACAAATAAACTTGTTTTTCTTTCTTTCTTTTCTGTCTTTCTAATTAATTGATTCATACTGGGATTTAGTAAATAATTCTTAAGCTTTTTTTTTAAATATGTATCACTAGCTGTTACCCGCTTCTTCGTCTGCTCGTATTTTTTATACAAATATCCAGGATGTAAAGTAACCTATGTACTTCTTCAGGTTACAGGATACTTATCTGTCACATTTCAGAACGATCGGGTCTGTGGTTTAGGCGTGAAAAGGTAACAGACAGATAGAGTTACTTTCACATTTATAATATTAAGTATGGAAAAATATGGATCAACAAAAGTATTTTGTAGAGTTGCCAAGAAACGCTCATGAGTTTATTATGACACACACAACCCAATTATTTATTCATAACATTCTTTTGTTTTTTTCTTCATATCCTACTTCACTCGCTCCCTCGGTGTAACAGACGCCCCTATTTATTGGAACGCCTTTTGTTGTTGGTCGGCAGATGGTCGTTTGTTTTGTTTTACGTTTAACGGTAATGATTCATGGCATCGTAGCCTCTCAGAGTTGTGTAATTCACTGTTTTGGTTGGTTTAGGGGATACCATTGTTCATCCCTTGATGTGCTTTGATCCCATCGTTTTGGGTTGGACGTACTTGTAATATAATATGCTTGTATTCCCGCTGGAGCAGGCAGTGGTGTCAAGAATAGCCAGATTTCACCACGTATTTTAAGTCTTCTGCCTATTCCCATTAACCGGGTCGAGATTTCGTCTATGAGCTTCTACTTAATAAAAATTAACAATTATTAAACCGAATGAAAATCCACCAACACTGCCGACTACTAAACTAAACAAAACTTTAATATTATCCGAACATTTAAGGTAAGTTTAAAAGGCAATATGAGTGGCATAATTATAGTGCAGGAATTCGGGTATGTGATAGAAAAGAAATAAATAAATTTAGTTTATTACACCCAAATAAAACATTACATACGAAAGGCAAAAACCCAGTATTCAACTGAAAATAAATAAGTAAAGTGTGAACGCATATTATTTTGCACTTTGCCATCCCGTCTTGCTAAGGCTTTAACAAAATTTAAGCGTCATATTGCTCTAGAGAAACACAACATTCAAGTAACATTTTCCACTTAAATAATTTTCCAGATCACCCATCCTAATCTTAACTATAATAATAGAAATGCGAAAGTGAGCTAGTTTGTTACACTTTCACGCTAAAACGGCTTAACGGATTTGAACAAAATTTGGATTTTTTCATCCTGGATCGCAGACGAAGTTGCGAGCAACAGCTAGTAAATAAATAAAAGACATCTGTGACCCGGATTGATGAATATCCAATTGTCTTTTCTTATCCATTGATTCGCATTCCATCATGTAGATACACGAATATGTCAGAAATTTGTTTAATATTATATAGGATCAAAACAGAACGTGTTTTTCGAGTTACGTTTTATAAAGGAACTGTTGGTTCACAAAGGAGGTGGATCATATGAAAAGGTTAGTTCTGTACAAACAGCTTACCACTTGAAAGGATGAGTAGGTGGGCAATGTTAAATTCAACAGTTTTTGTCTATAAGGTTGGCAATGTGTCTAGAAATGGTGGTGACCCCTGTTGTCAGCCTATATCTGTTTAGCCCATAATGTTCTACTGCTGGGCAAAAGTCTCCCTTTCTCTTTTCCATACATGTCTGTCCTCTGCCGTTGCGGGCCAGTCCATTTGGTAGGAGTCAAGTTCGTCCCTCCTGCTACGCCCTGCAAACCTTATCCTATCTTAGGATCCTATATATAGGATCCTACCTTACATTCGATTTAACAATAATTCAAAATGGCGAACGCTACGTGCTACAAGGCTACGCGCTACGCCGCTACGTCGCTACGCGCTACGAAGTTACGCTGCTTTGTCATGATGCATTTCATACTTTTCAATCTTATTCTCTTTTAATTTATTTTATCTGATATTTCGGCTAGATATTTCTCATTGGCCAGAGCCAAATGTCAAAGCTCATAACCTCGACACCGATTGCGCACGCTCGTACATTTCGACACACAAGCTCGTACTTTACAAGGATATTGTGTTTGCAGGCTACACAGGATGAAATAATTCTGCTATATGATATATATTGATATGTTGTGTGTGTAGGGGGAGGTAAACTCTTTGCTGGGGACTAGTACGCGAGAGGGGGAACAGCTCTTTGAGCTGAGAGGTTGAGCAGCGCTTGGTGGGGTCAGTCTATGGATTGGTGGCCAAGGTAGTCCCGGTTGTGATCCAAAATTCAATGACAATTTTCACTACTGATCGAAGGTGGACGACTCTTATAACTGAATGCTCAGGTACGTAACGACCTTCTATGCGGGGTTTCTTTATTAGCTGGTATTTAAGGTTTAATAATGACACCTAATCAACATCATTTGAATGGTATGCTAATTTGTTCAATAACACTTTCGACTTGCACTAAGTTCTTTTTTTTCATTCAAAAATATAATTTTCTATTTAAATAAGTCACTACACTAGAAAAAAAAAATTACAGTATCCTAAAGTTTGTTTAATTGAAACAAATCTGTAATTACGCCACACAAAATATTATCAATTTTAAAACAGAGGCATAACAGCTATTTTTTTCCCATGCCTATCAGGGAACTCAGTATCCATTATATCAAACCAGTGAATTGTCAAAATATTGGAAACGTGTAATGTAAAAGACCAATTTGTGAAGACGTCTCATTTAAAATTAAATCTGTTCGTTGAGGGTTCAAGATAAATTGGCTAGGAAAATCTCAAAAGTCTGCTTTATCAGAATGTTTTCTAACTTATATATTTTAGTAAACAAAATAATTTCTTATTTCAACTGTCTACAGTTAGGGACATAAATTATATTTGACACAAAAGTGAATTGAGCCTCAAAACATTGTTATAACATTTATGAACACTATATATAAAACTTTGTCTTTGTATTTTAAAGGCAATAAAGGGGTGAGATGACGAAAATGCTCGTTTCTTCTCAGTATGAAAAGCTGCGATGCCCTCTCCTAAATATAACATTTACAACCCGTTAAAGTTATAACGGTCAATTATTGAGGTGCAAAAGTATCATATACACCAAATACAATTCTGTATAAATAAAAATAACGTTGCCCCCACAAAATACCATCACATAATTTCGAAATAAGCATCCATTTCTTATTCAATAGACTTGAAAGGACGAAATTATGCGATATACCACCAGCCGCCGCTTGAGGGCGCCACAGAGCCAGTGGCTTGAATAATTCATAATTCAGTGCAGCTTCGGCTTTATGCAAGCTTTAAGTGCAACACAACCTTAAGTATAGAGGAGTAAGTTGGAATATTAGTAGTTTATGTTATGCAGAGGAATATTTTAATCATTTATTTATGTGGATTGTAGAATTTGTATATTCAAGAAAAGTTGTCGCTTTAGTGCTTGGAATTAATTATTTCTAGAAAACAGGTACCTACTATAGTTACTGTGTTTATTTTTATGAATTCTGATATGACGTAAGTTGTATAATGATTATTAGTTAGAGACGAATGGCATAAATTGTAAATTGTTTGGTTGATTATTGTTTTTTTACAGAACTTCGTTTCCGATGCCACTTTAGCGTTTTATTAAAGTTATTAATTCAATATTCATTTTAAAATATGATACTTCAAAAGCTATTTCAAACTCGTTGACAACGAAATTCTATACCCAACCTAAATGACAAAATAAGGATCGCTAGTATTTTTGTTATAAAAAAATCGTTGACAAATCCACCATGGTTTTTATTAAATTCTAGATTATGCATCCTCATTTTAAAATGTGATATAGTTACTATTTCGTAATCGTTGACAATGAAATGCGAAACTCGAGCTAAACAACAAAAAAACATAGCTAGTCATGTTTTTTTGAGAATAGGCTTTTATTAAAATGAAAAGTGGAAATCCAATAGGTTTTTATAACATTTTGGGTTATGCTGTAAATAGAGTAATAAAAATTAGAAGAGTACGCATTTACTTGTTTAATAATGCGATACTGCAAAACACTGCGACTTTAAACTAGCTAAACGAAATGTGGTTACACATTCTAATCGACCTTAATGTTAAAAAATTTGAATGCATGCTTACTTACCAGTGTTTTACATGTTAGCAAATAAATAAATAAAATCTTTTCTTTTAATTTACTTTTTGCAAATAGCGGAATATAATAGGTTTTTATTAAATTCTGGGTTAGACGTTTCCCGGTTAGTATCGGCGGATATGAACTGAGAGCTTCTAGTTCAATGAAGCGGAAACTCCACGGCGTATCGGTTCGTTTTTTTCCATATTTATCAAACTTTTTTATGTACTTACGTGATTTTTCAACGCGTCGCTGCCTCAATAGGACTTAGCATAGTATTCAAATATTTCCATTTATGATTACGTTATGGTTATGGTATACGTTTTAAAATTTTTTTGGTTATAAAATTAAAATATTGTTTTGTGTTAAAAAGGAAAACAGTTTTTTTATACAAGCAATTTTTTGGTTTGTAATTGGGGTTTTTATGAGGGGATTTTCAGACAGGCTAGCGTTTGCTTATACCATACAGATCACAGATACAGATAGACAATGATACAAAGATCTTTTTGGCGCTCGAATGACTTTTACAGAAGTGCGCTGCTGGTAAAGATTGTGATCGTGAAATGTCACTTGAAATGTATTAAAAAAACAAGATGGCGGCTTAAAGGTCCGAATTGGGCCACGCGCTAAGATAACCTTGTAGCGTTATATGTGCCTTCACTATATACGGGGAATACATGCGTGATGTTATGTGCTATCGAAACTATATTTTGAATATTTTAAGAGGGTACAACTTTTTGAAGTCATTTAATTTTTACGTAGCCTAGCATTGCCCCCCATTTCTATAAATAGTGATCAAATGCGAGACTATCCTATATTACTTTGTGTACCTATATAACCTAGTACCGAAACGTGATTATATCAATTTCTGTGAACATTATGTTTCAGTAGAGACCCAGCTACCTCTGTACTAAGCTCTGACATCACAACTTACGTCATATCGCTTCAGTGGTTTGTTTCCGGAGCACGCGTTACCACAGTTGTGTTGTTCAGAAACGTGGCTCCTGCGGTTAAGATGGCGTGTGGTTTACGGAAAATGAACACGGTTGGGTCCTTCCGTGGCTGTAAAACTGCATTGGTGGTAGTACCTATTGTCGTTCTTGAACGTTTGTAAGTAATCTGTTTCGATATATTCTACGTTCAGAATTAATATAATCATGAACATAACGCCTGTCAGTTGTCCCCGAAGGGTAAGGCAGAGGTATCCTATAGCACAACCACATTTAACTTTCGCCAGTTATGTTTAAGTTTCACGTAACAGGGGGCGAGCCTACTGTCATCAACCGGGAATAAATCCTGACTCCGGACTGCAACTAAAGAAATCCTGATGGAAAACCCAATAACACTTTACCCATAATGTATACACTATTTAAGAAAGATTGGGAATATATCTCAGTGATTCCAAGGGACACCATAATATGGACTGATTTCGATCTTGTGTATCCGTACTGAGTTTCTTATGTCGGAATAAAATGCTTTGTAAACTCAACTGAACTAAAAAAAAAAACTTTATTCTACGGTTGTTTTGTTAAAATAAATAAAATAATCTGACGTTGTTATAAAATCTCTAAAAGCATGAAGCAAGTGCGTGCCTGCGAGCCACTGGCGCGGAATATACTACGGAAACTGATGTGAGAGGAGGATTATGCAGATTTAGATTTAATTTGTGTTAACAATTTACGGGAAATAACCCTTTAGGAACATACAAAAATGATGCTAAGTATTTAAGTGATTTATTTTGTTGGAATTTGCAATTTTTATGATTCTGATATTCCTTTTTATCGTTTGTTTGACTGTATATTGGTTCTGGTTTCTTTCTCTCCGGTTTATGAATCATTCCATTCGTCTCAGCAACAGCTTTAAGATACTAGTTTAAAAGAAGATCAGCGAGGTTGGTAACGAGGCTAACTGCCCAAGTAAGCTGGTCAGACATACTTCAATATCGTCATTTGGACACTGTTATCATCAAAATTGCGGTAAATGCTTTTCATCCCATTAAATATATAATATTTTAAATGTATCATTTGAGTCAAATTCTATTCAAAATCATATTAAAATATCATCTATTACCCAAAAAAATCCTTCAAATAAAATCCTCAAAAGGTAACAAAATGAAATAGTTATTACTACCCCTCCTATGTTATTTTCCACATCACCGACTCTATATCTGCTTTGTCCGTCTGTTCGTTCAACACGAACCAACAGGCTTGTAAATTGGATATCACTATCTGGCCTCCGCTTCGCCCCGTAACGTGAGCATCGACATATCGAAGTGGAAGTCTATTACTGTTGCAGTCAGAAAGTGGAAAATTATTTAGGTATGATTTTTGAGGAGATTTGAAAAAGAAACCCTATCCTTATGAACGCAGTATTTGTGGTAGATAAGTAGAAATAAAGTTAAAGTAATATTGCTTAGAAGCCTTAAAAAAATATGTAATGATAATAAAGGCTTGTGCAGACCAGCGCGACTTGTCGCGCACACGAACAATACAATTTCTAAGAAAACTTCACAGTATAACAATAAACGGTGTCGCGTCGCGCGACAAGTCGCGCTGGTCTGTACAAGCTTTTATACTGTAAAGTTTTCTCAGAAATTGTATTGTTCGTGTCGCGTCGCGCGACAAGTCGCGCTGGTCTGCACAAGCCTTAACAGTCGCTCCGCGTGTAGCCCGCGGCTTCGCCCCCGTGGTGGCCGAAAAGTTTGTTACAAAACGTATTGGCGCGATAGCGGGATAAAACGTATCCTATGTCTTAACTCAGCTCATGGACTACGTGAGTGCTAAGATTTATTAAAATCAGTATCATAATCATAAAGACGTGAAAAAGTAACAGAAAGACAGAACTGGCTCAACCCATATTTTAATTCACCTTAGTCAGTTTAAAAACGTCATGAGCAAACAACATACTCAAAAATATGGTTTACAATTAAATATTCAGAGATGTTCCCAAAATCCAGCAAAAGCTAACTAAAAAGTGATGGACGAATTTCAAACTCAAGCAAGCGAAATCGTGGAATGTAGTTCAAAATATTTGGGGCAGCATATTTTTGCAACATAACAAGTTGTTCGCAGTTATGCAAGCGAATCTGATGCCTGTACGGATTTAGATGCTAATTTTAAATGGAAAAGCGGGCTGCATTCATCAAATTATGATTTGACCAAACATTTTCAGCTTTTGGTTGAAAGTTTGTTGATGTAGACGAGTTGACATGTTTTTCGGACATTTAACTCAGCTTTCACATTCAGGTGCATTTTTTGCGCACTCAAACCAAAGCTGGACATGGTTAGCAAAAAGGTTTTTGTTCATAAAGCACAGTTCTATATTTTATTTAGTTCAATAGGTTCGTGTGTGACTAGTGCAATCTCACCTGTTGTAACCAATGATGTAGTCGACGATAGTTAGAAGCAATTTTTTACTCGACTGCCAGGACACATAGTACTCAATAGAGAAAGCTATATAAACAGTCCTTATCAACCCCCTGTAAACTACGAAGATATTATGAGCTTCAAAACTACCGTCGTATTTCATAATCAATAAACTACGTACCTACACTAATTTTGCTGGCCGCAGTTGTATTAGCAATACTACTGCTCACATCTAACACTAATAAATTTTTAGGTCAAGTAAAAGGACAAAACTGGACAATTATATTATCATCACAGCCAGACACGAAAAGGGACTTTGTTTGATACTAAGTATACTAGCGATCTGCCCCGGCTTCGCACGGTTTTTACGAGTTGACCTAACATCCATTTTTTTTATTTGATGCAAGTTTAATATAATGTAATAACCACATAAACCTACCGGAATAAAGACTCCAAACTATGGTGGAAACAGCATCAAAATCTGTTGCGTAGGTCACAACGCCAACGCCGTCACAAAGGCGACTTTAATTCATATATGACTATAATAGATGAAAATGGCAATAGCCCAAACGCTATACCGTGGGCGTAGCAAGAGAGAATTCATGAGGTCGATCCCAATCCATGGGTTGGAATATAACGTGAATATTCTAAACTAAGCGAGTCCACTGCCCGTCCACACAAGCCTCACTTAGTGGACTTCAACCCACTCCCTCTCTTAAAGAGGAAGCCAGAGTTCCAGCAGTGGTAACATTATTGGCTGATGTGCTATTTCGTTATTCATGTGAATTAGGGATGTCTAAGCAGTTTGAAAACAAAATCCCGTGGACGCAATGACCACATCTGTTACCGCCCCGGTTCTATGGCGGCCGAGCGCTGCAAGCAGAAATAGTCCTTATGGTGTATAGATATGAACTTCTTCGATGGTACAGGTCGGCATGATTTGGCACAGGCCAAATTAAGCCTCCCTGCTGTGCTGAATCGGCCCGAATCAACCGACCCGAACAACTGTGTAACACTGCTTACTCTTATTATAAACATAATTATGAAGCTCTTAATAAAAACTTAATCATGCTTATAACTAATGGGGTTTATCAAAATAACTCTGATTCTACCAGGTACAATTCCCAGTAAATGAAAACAGGTATAACAGATCCGTGTTCATTTGCATTTGTGGTGGCATCTACATAGCCACATGCTACGCATCACACTGACGTCACGTCCTGCATCGCGCAAGCAGTGTTTACCGCGCGACTAGCATATATACAACGTCCCCACAAAATACCGGTCTGGTCGGAGGATCCTCCCTTTTCTATAGAGGATGAGTGAACTTTACACCCTGTTCCTCATACCTCTATACATGTATATTTTGTTCTCATTATTTAATAATATACCGGATTACTTTCTGTCATTCCCCACATTCATCTGTCTATTTTCTTTAAGAGTTTTGCTGCCACATTTGCCACACACATTATTTAAATCTATCTACACATACCGAGATAATCTAAAACCCATCTTCGTCAGTGCAGCCAGGTAAAAACCAGTGGGTGTTGTTGAAAATTGTTTCCACATTATCTCTACCGTGTTTTTCCTACCAAATTCATTCAGACACAGAATAGTAGGTACAGAAGGTCAACTCCATACAATGAGCGAAAATGTATGCACACATAGACACGCTTCACGTATGGCGAGTGCAAGCTCACTCGTGACTAGCAGTCGGCTGAGATAAAATGAGATGAGAAGTGGTGGCCCATTGGTAACGGTCCCGATTTATAAGTTGCAGGTCGTAGTTCCGAGCCCAGGCAGGCTCATTATGTACTTAATTTTATCACTAGTGATGAAATTATATTAGAGAGCGATTATAGTTTTGAAAGCGGTAGTACCGCTCTCAAAACGGTGAAGGAAAACATCGTGAAGGAACTGGCATGCACTAGGACCAAAAATTGGAAGATGTGATTGTGACGTGCCACATTAGACTCGCGTGGTGGATTACACCGTCCACTATCTCACAGATGGAAGATCCAGCGATGGGAACGTTATAGGCTGAGTATGCTAAATTGAGATCGCCGTTCGTACGAGTCTGTGTGCGTGCATGTTCGCTCGTTATATGGAGCTGACATTCTGTATCTATCTCTTCAGTGGTTCAGAGTAAGACGTGCGGAAAAATTGCTCCGACGTTTTCAGTCAGTGAACAAAATGTTTTAACAAAAATATATCTTTAACTTTTCGTGACCTAAATTTTATTTGAGATATAAACGTAAAGCATTTTTTGAATGAGGAGAGTTGAAAATTAATATGGAGAGACTGCGCTAAGAAATTGTTTCGTTTGATGATAAATAAAATTTATAATTTTAATGGGAATTCAATGTTCTTTAAAAATGTATAGTGTGTTAAGTTATAAGAGGTTTAAAAGTATTAAGTATGGAATACGGTTTTGGGGATTAAACTGAGAATGTCTTCGATCAGTAAGTAGAAAAATTTGTAAATGAATTATCATTAGAATATTAATTCTCAGCTGGGAATATTATTATTCACAGATTTTGCTGTGTTGATTGCTGCACCTAGCTATTTACGTTGTTGACCAGATTTTTTTCATACTTATGAAGCAATGGATTAATTAGCAATCTGTTTCAAAACGATTCAGATTGTGATTTATCGTGTATTACGCAATTCGGGTACTGTTTTCATCTATGGGGAATTGTACCTGGTAGAATCAGACTTATCTTGATAAACCCCATTAATTATAAGCATAATTAAGTTTTTAATATGGGCCCGTATTCCAGAAGCTTAATAATTATATTTTTTTATTATGTGTTGTTTACTTCTGACTTTGTTCATTCTTCCTTTCATATTCAGTCCATTCTTCTTTGGAATGTATAACATACATAGTAGGCTACAGGTGGGCACATACGTAACATCGGTCGGTATGATTTTTGAAGCGACAATTATCGATTGTTATTCCAATAGAATAAATTCAACTAAACATATTTTAATAAACTAAGATGCATTCATTTAAATTTAAACGTGTGTATTGTAAATTGTAAACGTGTGTGTATGTATGTGATAAATGAGTGAGTTAAGATGGGTTTGGACCAAATGAAGATAGAACTAGGGCAAGGGTAAGAGCCATTCCTTTCTTGACATCCCTAACATTTCTGTAGGTATGGATAGACCAACAAAAGAATACCACTTCGTTTAGACATAGCGATACCGGAAAAGTGGTGGACAGAATAAAATTAGCAATCGCTGGTTTAGTCCAAATCGACCTTTATGTATTATATAGTGTGATGAATGTATGTGTTGTGAATTGGTAGAAAGACACTGTGGCGGTATCTATAACGCCACATACGGCCTACGCATTACATCTGACGTCACGCAAAATCCTATATTGCGTAGGCAGCGTTAGCGATTAAAACATTTTACAGAAACCTGACAACAACAACCGTTGGGCAGGCTCACTAGAAACAACACCCGTATCTAAGGAAGATCAGGAACTTTTCCTTGTTCATCATACCTCTACAACATCTTCAGAAATTCATACTTTTCTGTGAGTTTAGCTTAACCACTTACACATAAAATCTAAACATGGAACCGCGGTGCTCATACAATACATACTCATGCCGTTGACCTCACCGTCCAGGTTCTCAAACTTCCACCTACACCGAACTGTTTACACAATTCAGGTATAACAAGAAAAGTTTTAATACTTACACGTACCGTGGTCTGAGCCTCATTATATGAAACACCTATTTTGGCAGCCAAATTCGGGAACAGTACTTTAGAAGTTAAAGTGTTTTCTGAATATAAAAAGTTGTTTTATTTTGCTTCGTGTTTTTTGGGAGTACAATGTGTTTTGTATTTTATGGAGGGTAACGGTGTAGGTAGGTTTTTCTTTGTTTTGTAGGTAAATGGGGAAGGTAATTTTAGAATAAGTGAAATTAAGGATTTAGAAGAGAATCTCTGAAGAGATTACTGCTAATAATTAGTATTTTGGGAAAGATGGTGACTGAAGTGTCTAATGCCTGGGTTACAAGAGCCTAGTTTTTCAAGCTAGGATAGCAAAATAGTGCTAGTAAACTGGCAAGTTACTCACTCGGCCGCGCGCGTACAAAATTATCTTCATTTTTGCATGTGATAAACCAGGATACTAGGCCTGGGTAAATAACTCATTTGATATCCTACCTTCAAAAACTAGCCTCATGTATCCCCCGTCATGAAATGATGTTGTTGAAACAAATGACTACTGACATTTGGAAATACAGGGCCCGCACCATTGTCACTTGCCACTGCAAGTTCAAGTGTAAATTCAGGGCAGTATCCGTTACACCGCTTATGGAACAAAATCTCTTGACACTTCGCATGACACTAAACTTTTTGCCAAATATTAAGTGCATGGTAACTCCCCAAGCCTTAATAAATCCTGGGAATCATCCAGAAGATCACAAGCAACAGGAACAGGATACCGCAAGTACACACTCAAACTTACATAATTTAAGAGGTTTTGCTAGTCAAACTTGAACTGCAAGTTTAATATATACGGTTAATATTGAACCAAACCATGGAAGAGAAAATACGGTTAAGTTCTATATTTTACTTTCATACCAGTTTAACATAAACTCAAACCGTTTATTTACATTAAATTATTTACAGGCACTTTTGAATTGTCCGCCAGTCAGAATGATGAAGCTAGTTGCCCATTTAACAGCGTAAAATGTTCCCAAGGAGAAGAACGGAATAGAAATTCTATGGACACTCTTTTAAAAATTAAAATCTTGTTACAAAATAATGATTAATGTCGGTATTATTCGTTTCTGAAAAAAAACAGGCATGCTGCATTGCAGCCTTAAAAATAATTATTTGCAGTAAGACGCGTTTAGTGAAAATATTAAATGACTCAGGTAATTAATGGCTATAAAATAGTAAACGTTTACAACGATAAAAAAAATGATGTCAGGAAGTGTTTAGATGTTGTGTTAAGAATAAACAAGGCCGTATCAACAATTAAAAAACTTCCTCAAAAGATTTTATGCACTTCTGTGCAGCCTACATTCACAACCTAATCTACTAATTACAACACTAATAAATTAATCTATTCCATTAAAACCTTCCCAAAGCATACATTTACATTAACATTTTCAAATTCAAACACGTGGAATCCGGAATGGTTTTCAAATATCACTTTGTCAGTTTCATTACCTACATTCAGTATTCCGTTTGAGCAGATGGATGGACTTATAAAATATGCAGCGTACTGGCTGTAATTGTGACTGTATTTATGTAGCTTTTGCATGTATTTATGTAGGTGGAGTTGTAAGTGATTGGCAGATTTAGTATTGAATAGTGATGATGTTTGATCGGCTTTGGTGGCTTAAGCTGTTTATCGAAACAACTAGGATCAGTTGAAACGGAACATTTGCTTTGTTATCATCATCAAGTTATAGTTGGATTTCCTGCTGACATAGCAAATAAAGGTTTTGTTGGTAGTTACAAAACAAGGAAATGTCTCTAAAACGGCCCCTAAAGGTACCATTCCGTAGCCGACCACAGGCGGTAACCGCAGGCTGGTTTCTATGAAATATCTTCCGTAGCTAGCGACACGTCGCCTTCATAGAAATATATAAAAATACATAGAATCCAGTTGTGTCGCCTGCGGTTGCCGTCTGCGGTCGGCTACAGAATTGTACCTTTAACCCACAATATTACGAAATAGCACGAAATGTGCAACTTTTTGACCGTTTGCGGCTAGTATTAAGATTGCACAAACATTGAACAAAAGTTTAAGTGAGTTCCAATTTTATTCCACAATACTTGCACTGCATCGTTTAGGATCAGTACGAGTATTACGAAATATTTTTATACTCTACAATACCGCGGGGTAATCGTGTAACACACTTACCAATGCCTTTCATTTTGACAGTTCAACAACATTCATTGTGTTGTTAACGATGTTGAGCAGACGATTTTTTTCATTATGTGAAGCAATGGATTAAATTAGGATTTTCCTTCAAACTCCTTCGGATTGTTATTATAACTGTGTTACACAAATGGGCTGCTGCTCTTGTTCACGCGAAAACATTGAAGCATAAGGACCGTCAATGTTATTGCATGACAAGTTATTTATGGTGTGAGTGCAAGGGCTGATAATCATATTGATTCAAAAATGTTGCGCAAATGTACGTAGTGTATGTTCAGGGGGCCCGAGGCTAAGGCTTGCAGGCCGTATTATAGAACCTCACTAAAGACTCAAGCATTATTTTAAACTAGTTTCAACCAATCAAAAGGCTTTAAACGAGTTTTAAGTAATGCTTGAGTTTTGAGAGAGGTTCTGTAATACGGGCCTAAGTCTAGGCACGTTTAAACAAAGTAGACTAGAATTAAGTAGGTAGAGCTTTTTTAGCGTCATGGTTTGGAAACTGTCTAATCTGCCTGGTAGACTCTGACACTAGAGCCTGTTTATAAATGACCTCATTTAGAGCCTAAGCTGAGTTAGGCTACAAACCTTGCACGTGAGAAGAACTGTAAGCAGTCACGCTTAGTTAATCGTCTATTTACAGTCTATTTCCTCAGTTCGATTAACTACTTCAAAATTACTATATCAGAAGCTATTTTTCCAACCATACATAGAATATTACAATTTAATCATTCATACCTGCTACTCATGCATGTATGTATGATCACCAGAGATCGGAATAGGTAGAGTATATTTGCCTAAACGTCAAGGATGTAAGTAACATAGAGTTGATAATACCGGCTTCTGAATTCCCGGAATAATAATCCAGAAAACAATATTTTGATTTTAAAGACTGGCCGTGTAGTTTCTCGTCCGTTTTTTTCCATAGGTAGCAACTACGCTTTGAAATGGGCAACTAGCTTCGTCTTTCTGACAATAGGGAGGAAGACTGATATTTTTTTTTAGTTCGTCTTTGAGATTATAAAAAAATATTGGACACGTATTTTTTTCTTTTTGTACGTAATCTAAAGATTACGGCGATACATTGAGGTAAAATGTGCCATGACGTCACGAGTATGTAGATTTTACACATACTAGTGACGTAAGTAAGATAAAACGCATTTCAGGTTGGGGAGTGGGGGTCGCCCCCACTCCCCAACCTAAAATGCGTCTTTAAAATCAAAATATTGTTTTCTGGATTATTATTCCGGGAATTCAGAAGCCGGTATTATCAACTCTATGTTACTTACATCCTTGACGTTTAGGCAAATATACTCTACCTATTCCGATCTCTGATGATCACACAACACAATACAATAACTACAACAAATACAATACACAGAAGAAGAACAACAACAACAACAAACAACTAAGCATTCAAATAAAAGCCCTCTTCCTCTCTCTCCTACTTTTGCTGTGCCCGACAGGGTCCACATTGATCATATTTTTATAAAACCTACCACCTAATTTCACATGTAGAAGCAAAAAATATATTGAGTTTTGAGTAACAAACGCATGAACTGGAAGAAGCAATTTGAGTAAAATGTAAGGATTGGAGAATGTAAGTTTCTTCATGATGAAGGCATAAGTTCATTATATGAATCAATTTCAAATCAATATGGTAACAAAGAAAACGATCAAACGAGCGTCCTCTGATAAATGTTTAGTTTCACCACCATTCATCAATTTTTCCTTCACTAAATTCGTTATTAATACTGATTGACAAGCAGCGTTAGCTGGAAACAAAGATGCTTCATAAATCATCGGTTGTTGTAATTGCCACTGATAATGTTGAAACAAAAGGTTCACTTCGAACAATGGGATTAGAAAGTGATAGGTACATTAGTGAATAGATAGATAACTTTTGTTATAATCCCATAAAAAGAGAATTACAAAACAAAAAGATTATCAGATCGCTGAAGTCGAAAATTTAATCCTAACTCCCTAATAATATAAATGCGAAAGTGAGTTTGTTTGTTACGCTTTCACGCTAAAACGGATGAACATATTTAGATGAAATGGCACATGGGTAGCCCATGACGTGGATTAACACAGAGAATACTTTTTATCCCGATATTACCACGGGATCGACACTTATGCGGGAGAAACCGCGCGCTAGTGAATTTTACATCCGTATTTTTATGTGCTAAACCTTCGCCGTTCATTGTTGAACAAAATAAGGTCTACACAGGAATTAAATTCACCAATCATCATTAGTTAGTTAATTGACTTCTACTGATGGAACGTTTGTTAGGTGCTGGTTATCTGTATATAGATTTTCATTCTTTGTTTCGTTAAACTCATATTTGCCAGCTTTTGACATTCCATTGTGAAAGTGGTGTTTTTGCACTCATCTGTGTTGTGGTTGCTATTGCTGTATCATCGATGTAAATTCTCGTTTCAGCTTTCGTTGCAGCAGTATTTTGTTAAGGTTCGTTAGTAACTGAGGATTAGGCTTCATTGTTTTACGAACTAAGCAAAAACATGAAGGTGGTTTTAAAAGCAAATCTCATTCGAACCTGACCTGATTTTTATTACCTTGGATTGGTTGATAGTTATTTAGTGAAAAATGATGTGCGAATCCAAAGAAGTATGAAATTACTTTTTATTTGAATTTGATTTTTGTATCTGCAAATTATGCTGTGTGCGTCTTAGTCTGTGCTAAATAAATGTAGAATGCTCGCCACGAAAGAAGGTCAGCTGACAATTGTGGAACAATTTTTTTTAATGCAGTCTAATGCAATGACATAGACACTAGACTCTTTTTTTCTAAGCGTGTAGTACATGTATAAAAGACATAGTCTAACAGGGCACGTCCTCGGTGCTCGAGTGATTGACGGCCTCGGCGTTGGTCTAGTGGTGACGGCCTAATTGGTCTAGTGGTCGCTGACGCTACTGCTGAGCATGAAGTCGTGGGTTCGATTCCAGGTCGGGATATGTGGTATTGGGTCCTTCCGCCAGCAATTTCTGAGTAGCAGCCCGGAGACTGGATTTATGTCTGGTTGATGACAATAGGCTCACCCACACATGAAAACTCAAAAACCCTTCTTTATCAAAACATGTTCTGTGTTCTTAGATATAAACGGGCATCCGACCATACATAGGTATACTGTATACCAAGTACCAGCCACCAAAAAGATTATTTTGCAAATGAAACCGCTGGGGACGTTGTATACACAGCAATAATTGTCGGCTCCACTGGCGCGCGTAATGTTATTTAGTTATCGATTCGATATAAAGAAGCAACATTATTGGTGTATGATACCGTAAAGTGTGGGTTTGATAAATATTTAGATTCCGTGATGGGTTTTGGAAGGATACTGTTTATTTACGTGTCTTCTTTAATTTGTTGTTTTTTGCGGAGTTTAATTTGGGATTGGATTGATATGGTTTCGGAAATTGAGTTTGTTAATGCCGATGGCAGATACCTACAGGTTTTTTATTATGTTTTTTTGTATAATATTCCCGGTTAAAGAGTAGATTGATGATGTTAAGACGTGGAATTTTCTATTGACATAAAAAATTGCAAGTTTATTAAGTTTAGGTGTAGGTACTTTTTCATTTTCTTGGTCCGTTCCTTTATAATAAAATAAACGAAGTGTGTCAAATCTACGAACTACCGTATTACAAATGCAAAAAGAGTGTGCAATCATACCTCGGTTCCAAAATAAGTCATATGACGAAACAGAAAAAATCTTAACATAAACAACATGGCGAAGCAAACACACACACGTACACTCAGGCACACACACACACCCACACACACACACGCACACACACACACACAAACACACATACATTTATTTACCTTAAAATTATTTTATTTTTACGTTTAATATCTTTAAACTTTAATATTGTCATCTCTATACTCCAAAATTGTAACAGTAACATCATAAGCTATGTAACCTTTACGGCATTATACCTTAGGGGACCGGACTGCTTCTCCCTAACAAAGGTTTTCATAACCTAGCTAGGAGAGCAGTGCTCACCCACACGTTTGTAGAAATAGTACTTATTTTGTAAAACTGAATTTTTTTTACGTGTACTACAATGCCTTGTTTTTGAGTCAATAAACATATTATTTATTACTTACTGTGTTTTATGTTATATCTATTTGTTTAATTAATAACCTTGCCGTTATGTTTTCTGTGGAATACAAATATATAAAGTAGATCTTATAATGGTTTGGTATTTCACAAAAAAACACCTGTAAAGACCATAAATAATTCAATTTATGTGGAACTCTCGGTAGTCATTACCTATGTGTTTTGTCTAGCTGTTTGCCAATTTCCAGCAATCGTATAGAAAATAAGAAGAATTGTATACTGTAGCGCTTGTGAGGGTCTAATCCTCTTTTAATAGGACACTTCTGTTTTCCTGTTATTTTGTCAGTGTTTAACAGTGTCTCTGTGCTAACGCTATTTAGGACTCGGACCTTCCAATCTCCCCAATCTAGCTAAATCTCCTCCCAATTCTAGCGAATTCACAAAGTTGTTAAAAGATTTTTATGGCATGTGGCACATCAGACAAGAGCAAGAGGATAGACTGGAGAATTAATGAGGGAGTTGGAAGATCCCGGTCGCTTTTGTTTTTTTTTTTTGTAGCCATATAAACAGCTGTAACAGTACAGCTTTAATTTAAGTTTTACCTTTGTGAGTGAATTAAAAAAAAACTAGGTGACTAATGTCACAAATTTTGTATTTAAAAGTACTCTTAAACAATACACATCGAATTAAATTAAAATTCAGAGTCTATGCCTTATATATTTTTTTAAATTTGTATTTGAATGTAAAGTTTGGGTCCTTTTTAGTAAATCAATAAAAAGTCGATAAAAAAGAATCTACAGGGCATGAGGGGTGTTAAGGGGTCTGAAAGGCTAGCAGGTGACCCCTTCAGTCGACCATTTCAATTTGGCACACAATGCACCAAACACCCTGTATATTTCGTTTTACTTTTATTCCAGGATTTTCTTTTATAAAACTTGTCAAATATCAATGGAAATAAAGCAAAGAACATTAATACTGACAAATTCTAGACAGATTTGCTATAACTTTCAAGCAGCCATTGCAATTCACCGTAAACACATTACATGCAATGCCTACTAAACCCAAAACCACACTTAACTCCTCTGTATAAAGTCTTATTTCCTTTATAATTTATTTTAAAAACAATCCCAAACAAAAATGATCTTTATTTCGTGCGGGACAAAGATTAAATTACCGTGTAATTCTTAAAATGACGTTTCACTACATCTGACGGGGATTTTGTTTCGAGATTTCGTTCCGTACACAAAGGGTAGGAGAAATATTGCTGGCTAAATATGAGAAGACAGCTCTGCTGTTTGTTGCCCAAATATACGGTAGCGTGTGCAGGGTTGGTGATCATTTTATATTTGTGAGGAAAGTGGCCAGTATTTTTCAACAGGGTAGCAGGCAAATATAGGGGCGTGCAAGGCAATAACGTTCACTATTACTGACGGTGAAACGTGTGATGTCAATTTTGTCGTTTCGAATTTCAAGTTTGCGATGCTTTTTTGACTATACATACAGAACATTCAACACTGCTGTTCAAATTATAGTGATTTTTTCAGCACACTATTACTTTTCACGTCAAAACTCTATGATTACTGATGTGATGTCATTGTTAGAGAGTGTCTGACCATTGCTCATGACTATTTAATTAATGCGGGATTAGCAATCGCACATCGTGTCTGTTTGTGGAGTTTTTATATCAAGGATCGTGTTCACACTCTGGTTGCGTATTGTGATTCTGACTAAGCGTAGGTATAAAATTACGATATAGGCGTCTACTGTCTAACATCAAAATTCGTCTCAGCGGGAGCCAAGAAAAACCGTCTTTACATATCCAAGATTTCTTACAAGAAAAATCAAATAACAAAAGACAATGTTTTGACATCCCTACAAAGAACAACGTTACCTTGAATTTAAACTTTCAAATATACCATCAGGAGTTTAAGGTAGGCGTTATTAATTTAATTCAATGAGAAATCATCCCGTCTCCTGTTGATGGGTAGGCAGGGATCTTGCCGCTATGCTATCAAACGAGGGCGGGTTGCTGTCAATACATGTTGAAACGCTTTTTGGCACGATGGCCGCCATCTTGGAAAGAATATGGCGTTCAACTTGGAACAGTTTGAGTGTTGAACTTCTTGAGATGTGTGCTCTAATATTGTAGTAACTGGGTCATAAGGCTTACGAAATATTCCATCAGTCGGGACTGATAAGTGTTCAAACTTAATCTTCATTGAAGTAAGTTTCTTTACTTCTATCGGCACGACCTATCACTAAGTAAGAAAAGCTCATGTCGTAGATACAAAATTACGAACTAAGTAAAAATTGGTATGCCAATGTAAAGCTAGTAACCAAGGTCAGCGTGAGCCGGACGTACAATAGGCCGCACGTCAATGATAACAAAAACAGCTTCTTTTGAAACTTCGTATTACGCATGTCGAAACCGATTCGGCTGGGCAGCGTTCGGGAACCTAAGCAATATGTTCAAGTCCCAAATACCGCAGTGTCTCAAGACGAAAGTCTTTCAACAGTAATGATCTATGGTTCTGAAACGTGGTCGCTCACAATGGGCCTTATTAGAAGGCTCGGATCACCCAAAGGGCAATGGAGAGGGCTATTCTTAGAGTTTCCCTACGTGATCAAATCAGAGAACCAAGGTAACCGACATAGCCCGAAGAATTGCCAAAGTTAAGTGGCAATGAACAGGGCACATTGTTCGCAGAACAGATGGCCGATGGGGCTGAAAGTTTCTAGAATGGCGGCCGCGTACCGGAAGACGGTAGCGTTGGAAGGCCTCTTACGAGGTGGACTGATGACCTTGTGAAGGCCGCAGGAATACGCTGTATGCGGGAAGTACAGAACTGGTCTAAGTGGCTGTGCTTGGGGGAGGCCCGTGTCCAGCAGTGTACGTCTTTCTCCTGAAATAATGACTAAGCACGCTCGGCCAGCTGAAGCTGAAAGTGTTACCACGGACGTGTGGCCCACTGTACTTAAAAGTATCGTGTAATCAATTTTATTGTGAAATGTGTTTCTTGTGATTATACACGATTTCATCTCATGCGGCAGCAGATTTTGAAACTAAATTGTTTTCCTGTTTAGCTCAAATAATAAACTGCATTTTTTTTCCTACTGTAATTTTTTTCAGGTAAGCTATTTTTCCATCATTTTATTTCTCCTACAAAAAATACGTATAATGATGCAGCTAGTTCGAAACATTACGAGATAACATCTTAATTTCCCTGCAGACGTGTTTTGGGTAACGTCCAATAAACGTAATTTATTGGTAAATAACATATCTTCAGAGATAAGTGTTAAAGAACGGTCCTAGGAAAACACTTTTTTACATGAGTTTTTCCAAGAATTTTCTGATTATGTTGCCTTCAGTTACGCTTTGTTATGTCTGAAATCGTCTGGAGGCAGTGTCCTAGAAATTATTAAATATTAGGGAAAAAAGAGCCTAAAAACATACACAGTCTGCTTACCTTTTCTATGTCATGCGTGTTTAAGTTTAGGTTAAGATAGAAAAAGTAATATTGGGATATCAAACTATAAGATTTTTTAACTGCTCAATTTTATCCAGTTTCACAGAGTTAATTTTTCAGAACTGACAATTACCAAAGAGATTGATTAGAATTTTACTCAAGCTGATATTTTTGGCTGCTGTGTAATAGTTCACATCTTTCTTCAACTACAAATTGATGAGAGATTTATCAATAACCACTGTACTAAGTAAGAACATAGGCGATAATGATATAATCACCATTCTTGGCAGACAGATTGGTACCTATGTTCCTGTTGGATTATTTACTTTTACGAAGCACACGAAACCATCCATAATAATTCCATTACCTTATTTCAAAACCTTTTCACAGATTATTAAAACGGCGAACAATTTACAAAAACCCAAGATTCTAAGCTAAGCAACACCTTTTTTTCAGGGAAAAATTATGGGCCCACCTCATATTACCAAAGAAAAATTGGGGTAGCGGTTTAAAATTTCAGGGACTACTTAGCGTCTTGAATATTTCAGTGAGTACTCAGAACCCAGAAACAGCTGTCGTAATCTCGGATCTTGGGTCGAGAGAAAAGCGCTGGAAGCGCTGTGAAATTCGCGGATTTTCTTAGCTTTTTTGGTGCGAGTCATAGTGAGAAAAGATAGTTTTTTACTGTTTGAAGGTGCTTTGTGTTTTCTGACTCACCTGAACTGCTAAGAGGAAAATATGATGCGATTTTGAAACCGTTTGTTTGAACTATCGTGTTATTCAGCATCATCATAATCAGACGCCTTTGCGACTTATATAGCCAATTTTAATAGCTTTATTAGAAGTAGACTACCAAACAATATCTTGTTTTATTAAGTCCGCCTTAAGAACCATTTGTTGTACATTTTATTATTTATTTATTAAAACTTTATGCAAAAGTAAAAATAAAATACCGTACAAAGGCGGACTTGTCAGGAGAAATAACGATCGGTAGAGGAGAAATAACGATCAGTAGAGGAGAAAACGAATCGAACGATGGGATGTTTCAGCCAACTTCTTGCTTTCTCTTTCTTTCTTTCTTTTTTTCTTCTTCGTACCTTCACTTTAAAAGACAACCGACTGAACACACACATTACATTCACACATTTATTTTTGTACATTTTCCCACAGGCACGATAATCCCATTGAAAAAGTAGGACACTAATACAACTATTGAAGTACCTATATTATTTTGTTCCGAGAAGGATTTGTTCTGCTTACGATAATCACGGTTACCAACAGTTATGGCGAAATTAATTGAAGCAGGCTGAATGTGAAAGATATAAATTGGTTGTATTGTAGCATGTAGCGTAACATGAGTATTACCTATGGACAAGTTGTTGGACAAGCAATTGATACATTGACATTATCCATTGCGGTTTATCCATATCTATAGTAATCCTTACTTTATTATTAATTCAAATTAAATGCGAAAGAAACTCTGTGTCCGTTAGTTACCTTTTCACGCCATAACGGCGGAACGGATTTTGACGACCTTGGCACACACGTAGAGTATGACCTGGGTCAGAATAAAGGATACTTTCATCCCGGCAGTACGTTCTTGAAGGATAATTTCCGACCTCCACGCGGGCGAAACTGCGAGTAAAAGCTAATCAATTTCTTAATAAAACTTGGGTGCACCCAATATAATTATGTATTACGCACGATGCAAGGGACATAAATATTACATTGCCCAAATTTCCAAGTAGAATTCAAAACTAGAAACATATAGCCTAGACGGCCAGCTAAAAATATAATCCAGCCAGTCAGCAAAAATCCCAAAGGTAACAAAGTGTGTATTGTAAAAATTATAACTTCCAGTTTCAAGATGTAAGGTCAGAGTTACAATCAAGCAAAGTGCTCTCCCTGCGCGGTTGTAGTGTGACCATATTGTGTTGGGAGAACTTGGGAACTGGTGTTATTATATTTTAAGTGGGGTTAGGAATGCGAGTTTCTTTGTGTTAGAAATAATTAGCTGTTTGTTTTTTTTTCTGTTTTTTTTCTCGCATTTGCATTGTGACGCTTTCGCAGTTGGGGAAAATAGTTTAGTAGACTACCAGTGTATTTTTTTTCATGTTAACAATGTTTTTTTGATTTACCATTAGTGGCAATAAGCCACGACAAAAAAAGAAGTTTCAAGTGTTTTTAGAGAAATAAGGGTGCTGCCTGATAGGAGGCAGATGGAACATTTTTTCCATTGAAACTTTGTAGACTGTGTGTCAGTTCTTTCAATAAATAAATAACTAAAAGTGGTAGTGATTTATTTGATTCATCAAACGTGATTAGATCAATACAACTTTGCAGGCCACCGTATGTCTTGCATACAGCTCTACCTACCCTATTTTACACAGTAGCTGTACTATTTATAATTAATACTAATTTACATTGTTACCCTGTCACAACAAAGAAAAAAAGCGGAAAAGCTAGCCTCAGTGTAGGTCACTCAACGATTAAAGCAAATGAGGTGACATTACATAATTATGACTATGTACTTAGCGTCACGCTAATTTCAATATGGAAGACTACATACGCTGCTTATAACTGTCATGTTGTATAGTCGACCTTTATCACGCTAAGGTTGAATCACTCATGCACTTCATAAAACGACATCATCTATTTGTCTGTGTGACAGTTAGATAGTTTCAAAGTTAGTGAAGATTCAATTTACTGGAAATGCTGTCAAAAGCGTAAAGCAATTACGAGGCCAACTATACCTAGGGCAGATAAATGAATATTTGTAACCACGTTTGCGGAAGTCCAGCTCTTTACAATACTTTTGTCCGTAAGTCAGTGGTTTCGTAAAAAGAAAGAAAGAAAGTAATTTGATGCCGTTAAAGACGTCATAGTTAATAATACTCGTACGAGTTAGTTATTAAACAACGAATCTGGTGCTTGAACAACAGTAACTTAAACATATGAAATCGACACTCAAACTATTTAGCTATTTTTTCATATAGTTATTTCAAAATATGTAGAGATCGTTAAAAACCTCTAACATCTGCCAGTTTCATTTGTAAGATATAACAATAGTTTTAAGGGTTTATTTATAAGCGAAGCGTTGCTTAAAGCTATGAGAAATTTAAACGTCACAAAAAGTATAGTACGTTAATCATTACTTAACCTGAGCAAAGTTTATAAAATATACCCCTAGATTCACTGGAATAAGCGCTGTCTATTCTGTTGATACTTGCTATCACATAACGGTGCAATCCGCCATGTGCAGGATACATTGTAAACTACAGGTGCAGGATACATTGTAAACTACAGGATGCTCTCAGTGGCATATCGAAGATGTCAAACTTGCGATCTGACAAAGTGCTTTTTGTGCGTCGCTGTAGAGTGCATACGTTTTCGGATAGTGTCGGTTATTTGGAACATTTCCTTCAAATTCCAAATCTTATACAAATTCTTCTTTCAATCGTTCGTTGGTGAATCAAAATCCAAAAAAAAAATCATGGCGATAGAGTTTTTAGTTGATACAAAACATTTTTTCGAGTTCATAAAATATTAGCAAGCTGGTTTTGGTATTTCGGTGGTATAAATGTAAGTATTCTGTAGTTTTACCTACTATATCACTCTGATGGCGAATAAAGTCTCGAGCTTAGAAAAAATATTTTATTTTATTATGATTTTGGCTACAGCAGCTTACCTTCGTTATCTCCAAATTTCATATCAAATCGAATGTTTTACAAATAACTGTCAACTGATTCGAATTAGTCAGTCACTGATCACACGAAAAGAAGGCAGAAGACTGATTCGAATCAGAAAGCCTGCAGTAATTTATCCTTTAAATCTTAATCGAAAAAGCGTTATAAACAAAATAGGTTGGATAGTAGGAAGGGAACGGCTATAACTGCGCCGGACGGTAGATTTCGGGCAGCGGATATTAAAGTGCCATTGCTAATTTCCAACGTTAGTACAGAAGATGCAAGTGAAGATGACATTATTCGTTATATTAGAGACAAGACAAGTGAAACTGTAACATTAAAAAAGATTAACGTGAAGTCATTTAGAAAGTATAGTGCGTACAAACTATATGTTTCCAAACACAAAGCAGACTTGTTTTTAAACAACGAGTTATGGCCTGATGGAATTGTGTTTAGGCGTTTTGTGCATTTTATGTATCGAACGAAATCTCAGGAGTCTAAAGTTATAGTCAATTAATGTCGCAATTTATGGATAAAGAAATTAGTAATAAATATCTTAAGTTAACTAGTTTTAATTGTAAGTCGGTTAAACGATCCATAGATAATATTAAGGATATATGTGTGTGGTCTGATTTGGTAGCCCTACAAGAGATGTGGCTGCTTCCCCATGACATTCTAATGTTAGGAACAATAAGCCCTGACTTTGAGTGGACGGGTAAGTCAGCTGGGGACACTGCTGAGGGTTTGTTGAGAGGAAGACCTCATGGGGGGGTTGCCATTCTCTGGAGGAAAGGTATTTTTGAGAAGGTCTCTGTTGTTGGCTGTAGTAGTCCTCGGTTGGCGGCCATTACAGCCACGTCAAAGGGTCGTACTATTATTGTATTTTCGGTATATATGCCCACGAATTGTCCAGATAACTTACCAACCTTTACAGATGTCTTAAGTGAGGTTAGTGCTACCATAGCAAGCTGTGATATAGAGAATGTTTTTATATTGGGTGATTTCAACACTCACCCCAAAGAGATGTTCTATAATGAATTAATGAACTTTTGTTCTGACCAATCCTGGGTTTGTGCTGATGTAAGGAAACGGGGGGTTGATAGTGGTACCTACACCTTTATAAGTGATGTGCACGGAAGCAGGAGATGGTTAGATCATTGTGTGGTATCTGTGTCAGCTTGGCACACAATTGCAAATGTGGATGTATCGGAGGATGTTTACGTTTCGGATCATCTACCGATACATCTGGACTGCGACTTTGAAGTTGTGCGGCCTAAATTGGTGACTGGGGGTGCTGGCCACAATTTTGTCTTTTGGGGTGAAAGAACTAAGTCAGAAACGCAAATTTATCATAATTTATGTAACAGTAAATTGCGAGACGTTGATTTCCCCCATGAGTTTGAAAGGTGCAGCGTTGGATCATGTGGTTTGGCTGAGCACAGAGTTATTCTGGACAGTTTGTACGACCAGATTGTAGAAATCCTATGTGCGACGGCTAGGCAATCTAGAAGGACATCTGGGGCGGGGCCGAGGCGTGGTAAGCGAGTGTGTGGTTGGAATGAGTATGTCAGAGATGCGCACCGTGAGGCCAGGGGTAGCTTTCAGACCTGGATACTGAACAATCGTCCTTCGTCGGGCTCGGTGTATGATGAAATGTATGAGACGCGAAAAGTTTTTAAAGGTCGACTGAAATTTTGCCAAAACCACGCTGAGCAAATTGTAATGGATAGGCTAGCAGAACAACGAGCTAGTAAAAATTTTGGTAAATTTTGGAAATCCACTGGTAGTTTGGATGCGAAACCTGGCCTCTCTGGGTGTGTGGAAGGAATAAGTGATAAGGGGGGAATTGTTAATGTGTTCAAGGACCATTTTAAAGTTCAGTCTCCTCTCGGTCCCTCAAACTTGGTGAATGATTGTGGGCCCATCCGTCCTGGTGCGAAACCTCTGATACGTTTTTCAACCAAGCAAGTATGTGCAATCATTAGCAACATGAAACGAGGCAAATCTCCAGGACATGATGGTCTCAGCATTGAGCACCTGAGGCACGCAGGTGTCCATTTGCCGCGAGTCTTGTCTATGTTTTTCACAATGTGTATTAGTCATGCATACCTACCAGCTAATCTAATGAAGACCATCGTAGTTCCCATTGTGAAAAACAGGACAGGTGACATCTCGGACAGAGGGAACTATCGTCCCATTTCTCTTGCGACGATAATAGCCAAAGTGTTGGACGGTGTGCTTGACTCTTACTTAAGTAATTACATCCATCTTCATGATGCACAGTTTGGATTTCACCCCGGACTATCAACTGAAAGTGCTATTTTAAGTCTCAAGCATACCGTTCAATATTATAAAGATCGCAGTACGCCGGTGTACGCCTGTTTCCTTGATCTCTCCAAGGCGTTCGATCTTGTCTCATACGATGTGCTCTGGAGAAAGATGGGAGACAGGGGTATACCCGCGGAAATATGTGGGCTATTCCAGTATTGGTATGGTAACCAAGTCAATCGGGTGAAATGGGATGATACAGTCTCTGAGCCGTATAGGTTGGAGTGCGGGGTGAGACAGGGTGGTCTGACGTCTCCCAGGCTCTTCAACCTCTACGTGGATGACCTCATAGTCGCACTCAGCAGCATGCGTGTCGGATGCAGTGTTGACGGGGTTAGAATTAACAACATCAGCTATGCAGATGACATGGTGCTGCTGGGTCCGTCAGCGGGAGCAATCGGGGAGATGCTTAAAACGTGTGAGACCTACGCTGCCGCACATGGATTGAAATATAATGTAAAAAAATGTGAATACATGGTCTTTGAGGTCAGCGGCAAACGCCGCGGAGAAGGACCCGAGTTGCTTTTGAACGGGTCACCAATTAATAGGGTGTCAACTTTTAAATACCTA
The DNA here is from genome assembly GCA_916701695.1 of Agrochola macilenta. Taxonomy (NCBI): domain Eukaryota; kingdom Metazoa; phylum Arthropoda; class Insecta; order Lepidoptera; family Noctuidae; genus Agrochola; species Agrochola macilenta. The sequence goes on from OU753576.1 coordinate 4,181,850, forward strand.
GGGCATTGTCTTGCCGCTGACCTCAAGGACATTGAGAGGGAGCGCAGGGCTCTAGTGGTCCGGAGCAATATGTTGTCCCGTAGATTTGCGCGGTGTACAGACCAAGTAAAGATAACACTTTTTAAGGCTTATTGCCAAAGTTTGTACACGGGCAATCTATGGGTCAATTGTACTAAGAGATCGTTGGATGTCCTGCGCGTCCAATATAATAATGCTTTCAGGATGTTGTTGAGGCTGCCTCGTTACTGTAGCGCATCGGAAATTTTTGCGCAAGCCCGCACCGACGGCTTCCATGCAATTATACGCAAAAAAACTGCGTCGTTACTGAGGAGAGTGAGGGGCAGTCGAAACAGCATTCTGAAAACTGTAGCCGAGAGCTTCGGCTCTCCGATTGTACAGCAGTTTGTGCGGAGGTTGATTTTTACTAACACTAGGCAATAAGTTATTCTCTGTATGTTACTAACACTATATGGATATTTGTGTCCGAAATAAAGTTATTCTATTCTATTCTATTCTATTCTATTCTATTAATCCAAATCCCAGCCACCCTAACGACATCGGTGTGAGTGATAAATGTATGACACATCGCGACACCGGCAAATATCGCCGTGCACCTGTAACACTCACTAGATGGTGCTGTTAACAATCTTCGTACACGTGTATTATATCGCCAGTTTGTCTCTTGTTCTCGTGCGTAAAATTATACGCGAGCGTGGAGTTGCAATTACTTAGCTGCTTATATTTGTTTTACTAAAAGGCAAACACCTCTTTCTCATATAAATAATTGTAATTATAGTGAGCAAAAGTGGTGATAAATGTACCTTTATTACTAACTGTGTGTTCACCAAAAACTACTTAGAAAAATGGTGTTCGTGATTATCATTAAAATAGCCTCTACGATTACAGTCACGAGCATAAATCATGACACTTTCGGAAAATTCAACAGCGTTTTTCTCGTGAAATAACGATTGCAACTTTGAGAAAAGACCTATTTCATTATACCTATTAAATGGTTCACGTTTGCAGAGAGTTGACTACTTTAAATATTTGGGCAACATTGTTACTGAAGAATTAAAACACGACTTGGATATGGAAAGGGAGCGCAGGGCACCGGCTGTGAGGGGAAATATGATATGCAGAAGGTTTCCCGTGAAACTAACTCTTTTTAAGGCCTACCGCAGCCTTTGGGATAACCATACCCTAAAAGCAAACAATGCCCTGCGCATTCAATACAACAATGCCTTCAGGGCGCTGTTGAGGCTTCCACCTTAGCAGCAGCGGTAGCAGATCTTTGTTAATAATTAAAAGTTTAAGGTAGTTAGGCATTTTTGAACTTTTAATTATTAACAAAGATCTGCTACGGCATCAACTATGATAATAACTTAAATTTCAGTACAGTTGCGCCGGAAATCATTTTTAAATTGGTTTTAAATGATTTAATCTGGGATTTTTCATAAAAAACTAAAAATCGAACTAACTCAAAAACTACTGAATTTCGGTAGAACATTTGGTGGCTTAATTTGTTGCATTTTAACCCTACTATGACGTCCTGCAAGGAATACGTCGAGTTACCAGTAACCCTGTAGAATGGGGAGGTTTACCAAGCTACATGTTGGCAAAAAAGCTTGTTAAGCCTTCCTGTGATTGTGATTTTCTTTTAAGCTATTGCATAGCTTCTATCGCGGGCCTTGAGCATGGAGACCGAATCCAGAAATTCCGTAACGAAAAAACCTAACACCCTTGTCAGCGCACTCTGCAGAGCTTCAGTTTTCGTTCTTGTACTGACAGAAAGCCTCATAAATTCCTGACATTTTCGTTAGATGGCGTTACGTTGTTAGAAGCATAATAAATATTGTAGCGGTGGGTGAAATCACTTGTTTATCTGTGCCGTGAACAGTGCGTGCTTTGTGTTAGCGGACGTTTTGATAAATACTTGGTACGTAAGTTTGTTATTTGTTTTATACGTAAGATTATATACCATTTTGTTCGTGATATAACAGTCTTTCTATAGTTTCAATGATAAATATTCCTGAAGAACCTACATGTATTGTAAGATAATAAAAATATTTTGAACAATATTAACTTCTCATTTATTTAATAAAAGAAAAAAAATTGTTTACTTATCGATCACCATGCTCAAAAAGTGTAACTTGAATTAATATCAAAGACAAAAAAAACAAAGGAAAAAAAATACTGCATAAATAAAATAAATAAATAATTATAATTGCATAAGTTTATAAAAAATGCTATGCAATAGCTTTACCGCGGCAGTTTTGTGTTCCTGCATGTTACTAATATAGTTTTTAAGTAAGGTTTAATACTACCACCCTGTGGGCCTTGATGCCTGATAGTAAAATATTTTTATTTAATTATTTATTATGGTTTCGAATATAGGTACTATGTTCGTAACACCATCAAATTTATATCAACCCCTCTAGGAGAATCTTGCGTAAAGGTAAGGTATATAAGCTCGTGACTGTACATGTGTGAAATGAACGCGTAGCACATCCTGAGCAGTTGACCCGTCTACCACCTTGGTGACTGGCTGTTGTTTTCACAACGGTATCGTCTATTCCCATAATAATAAAACATAAGAAGATGAAGAAGAGCTTAGTAACGGTAATTCAATATAAATATTACATTAGAGAAGGCAAGAAGAAGCTTCAAAATTCATTCGATGACGAAATTTTATAATACGACAGTCTGAGGCCGTAAATGTGGCATAGCGTATTAAAGCATCATCAGCTTAGATAACGTATCCACTGCTGGGATACAGGCTTCCTTCCTGCGAGAGTGAGTAGACCGTAATCCACCACGCGGGCTCAGTGTGTTATGAATGTACTTATTTCGAGTTTTAAAAATTTGTACCTAAAGTAACTTCAAAATCAAACCATCCCGCAGAAAATAACCATCTCATCTTTGTAATAAAAAACCGCAGCGAAACAAATAATAGTAATTACTGCCTTTTGCCAATAGGACATGACAGAAAACAGTAGATAATGATATCATTAAAACAAGATCTCAGTAAAAATTGCTGCTATCGAGAAAATAATTGTGTTTTGATCCTTGTACGGGATATTCGTCATTTTTATACACGTCCCGATTCCGATAACTGCTTAAAATTTTTCGGAATCGGAACATATGAGATGACTGCTGGCATTTTCATCAATTAATATTAATTATTTATTGTCTTTTTTATTTACTTTTTTATCATACTAATAATTACAAGCATAATAATTATTATGTTGTCGACCTATCTCATCAGAGTGAGTACCACACTATAATTACAATTTCCGCAAACATCAATCACCATTTAAAATCTCAGATAGACCATCCATTACACTTGAATAGTTTCCAAGTTTCCAATCCAACCTTTTAGCCCTTAATTTTATGAACCGCAAATGGGAAAACTTCTGCAAAATTGAAGTAAAATTTCTTAAGAAATCGCGCCCAAAACCTATAAAGGCCTCTTTGTAAGCCAACCGCCGACGGTTTTTAACGAAAAAGATGGAAATAAATTAGAAAAATGTTTAATTCATAAAATTAATGTCACAAGACTTTAAAGGCTTTTCAGCAGAAGTCACTTGTGAAGTGCGCCAAGGATTTGGACTTACTAGAACGGATGAGAATGATAGTAAAGATTTTTAAGTGCTTTTTATTGTTTGTTTTGCATTTATTATTGAAGTTTGAGTGATTATGTTTGGGAAGTTACTTAATTAATGTTTATCAGGGAAAGTGAGTGCTTTTCGTGAAAATATGGAAAATGGGGATTGGCTAAATACTGGTCATAAACATTATATTAACAATATAATAATATCCACAATAAAGGAACAAAGCTGGCCGTACCAACAAAAAAAGAGTAACACGAAATGAGACGTTCCATAATTGAATTCAAAAGTATATTAGCAACCTCATCCAGTGAAACTCTTAACGTTGACATAACAGGGAATATTGAAATTTCCCGCCAACTTCCGCGGGTTCGGCGGGCGTCTGTCGTTTGACAGTTGCGGTTCGTAATTAAAAGTGATTTTTGGCCGACATTTTTGGAGTTCCGATCCAACAATATTGGCTTTTTCGTAGACTCTGTCATGGCTGACTTTTTTGAAATCATTTTATATTTTAAATTGAAGTTGGGATTTTTGTGTTATTTTTTTTTTATTATAGGCTTCAATCAATAGGGGTTCCAGAATATTTCTTCATAAAGAGATATACAAGCTGACCAACCTAATCAAGACCGTTAGGTAAGCTATGTAGGTAGTGTCAACTTTATAATTGAAGTCGAAATATCTCATGTGCGTGTAATTTTATGGGAAACTAGCTTCTGCTCGAGACATCGTCCGCGAGCCTATAACCTTCCTCTAGAATTGGGTTATCCAATGCGAAAAGAATTTTACAAATCCGACTGGTAGTTCTGGAGATTACCCCTACATACAAACTTACAAACAAACTTTATCTCTTTTTAATATTATTATTATTTATTTATTGCATCTGCAACAGAGGTTAAATCTCATGCAAGTTTACAAGAACAAGGCCAAACACTAGTGTGTGCTTCCAATTATAGGAGACCACATCATTCTCGTAGAATCTAGATAGATACAGTGAGTTTGACATATCCAAAATAATAAAATAAATCAAAACATGCAACATGAAAATCATAGAAAGGAAACATAATGAAATACAAAACAAATTAATATTAAAACAAATTAAAAGACAGACAAAAATAACAGTAATTAGTAGAACATTATCATTACCTACTTAAATGTATTTGACATGTCTCGGGACCTTGGGGTCTAAGACCTTTGGAAGGCGTCCGAGGGGCCAACTCGCAGAGGCCCCTTGGACATTTTTAAGTGTTGAGGCACCAACCTACGATTATCCTTCTATGCAGTATAATACAAGTGCACCAAAGGACTATGAATGGATCCATATAAATGACAGTTTTGATCCACACACTGTACTCGGGTGTTACTGTTACGATACTGTCACACAAGTATGAGTTCGAGTACTGTCATAGACATCGTCAACTCCTTTTCCCAAATATGCTTTCGTCCACGCCAATGCGCTCCGTCAGACACAAATCTTACTTTATTATATTCAATTGTTTGCAGCCATCATCTTCAAATAATAACAGTCTTACTGAGTCCCAAGTTCCATCATTCGTCATCCTTGTCGATAAAATTTAAAGACCCTTGTCACAAACTATGGAGAAATGTTAACAGGTCGAAATAAACAAATTGCTTTGAATGGGTCTGACTGTTACACCGTACTGTTGTAGTTAAAAACCTGTAATCAACAGACTTATAACTAAGAAATTTAGAAACATAGTTTTTGTTTTCCGCACCTTGCTAAACATACCACCCCCCCCCCCCTTTTTGCCTTTAAAGCCATGCTTGTTACTGTATAAATATGCTAGAGTTTATCTCTGGTTAAAAAATAATTTTATAAAAAAAAATGAAATAAAAGGTGTTCTAAGTTTTTTAGAATTTTGCCAATTCAGTTTCGTAGTACACATTATTTTATTTTAAAGTCTTTTAACGATTGGATTGTGCAACAAGAGTGAGGGCATGGACGTACCTATAAAACTGAGGTGGTACTTTAAACATCTTACGGAACTTCGATTGAGCCTTAAAAAAAGGAACTAAAAATAACAAAACGGATAACTTTACACTACGGTGTGATAGTCAGACACCGTTTGAGGTAAAATTTAATATCGTTTATTTGTAGGTCGTTCGTTTGGAAGGGTCGCTTCGATTGAACCAGCAAATTTTATTGTGTTAATTATGTTGCTACAGTATGGAATTAAAATTTGGAAACGTATGTGTGTAATGTCCTTGATGGCGCTGTAGCTAAATGAATAAACTTGCGTAGATATATACATTTTTTGCTGCTGTTTTGTGAGGCGTATATAGGTAACCGCGATTTACTGTTAGACCCAATTTTCATAATTAGGAACATGAGTTCCTAATGGCAGACGTTGAGATCTACTAGAATTTTAGAATTCTGACAGTAATTTTACGCTTTAAAAAAAAGGTTATTTATTTATGGGTCAATCGACAACTACAGAAATCGATTCACCTACAAATAAATTAACTCCGTGCGAATCGCCTCAAGAAAAAGTAATGTCAATTAAAAGTGTCAAGTCGCCCATGTCGGGCGAGTTAATTCGTGGGAGTCACCAATACGACATCTACTATAACGGAGGCAACGCAGCTCGCGTACCATGAACACTTCTATCTCTACTCTATGGAGAATAGACAAACTTTCTATACAAAGTGACATTTCTTTTCTTCATTTTTGACATGAAATCTATCTACCTCATGCTGTCTCATGTGCCTATTATTACACCCATGTTCTTTTCCTGAACCAATTTAAGCATGGTGCGGCAGCCCATGGTGTAGTAAGAAGATTAGTCACTCTGCAAGGTTGGTAGCTGACTTAACTGTTAGATACACCAGACGCACAGTTAGTACCGTCACTCGTACAGCCTGTTTTATATTAATAAACTCAAGTACGATCAACTTTAACTACTGAACCACTAACCTATTTGAGTCAAGCAAAACTTTTAATAGCAAAGTTAAACATAGTTGCTATATTTTAGTGGTGCGGAATTCTGCGGGAAGGAATGGTTGGATGTTGAACATATTTAAAATAGCACGGTACTGGATTTAAGCTGTAGGTACCTATACTAAGATAATTTTATGCCTGTATTTAAGGTGCCTTTCAACTTTATAGACACCAATAAACACCCACATCTGAAACAACTTACTATCTACCCAGAAATATTGTTTAGTTCCAAATGGGAATTCAACCCCTCGACTCTTCGTGTATTCCCGTTTGTCCCACTTTTTGGAATTTAATCAGTATTATTAAATTTATTCCCGTTCGTCCCTGTGATTCTGTTAGTGGGACAAACGGGAATATTTTAGTAATTTTATTTTTAGTTCCCATTGGTCCCACTAAATAATTTGAGTCTGGTTGTTCAATGGTAAAAAACACTTATTTCTAATTTGTGTATCGTCTATCTATTTTTTATATTCCTTCTAGGACAAAAAGTACTAGGCTTGCATGAACTCACGATTAATAGTATTTCAATCATTAGTATTATCCTACTAATAGGATTAGTAGGTTACTACTCAGAAATTGTGCACAACGTGTCATGAATACAATACCGTCTTGTGAATTCATGCAAGCCTAGTACTTTTGTGCTAAGTTTCAAGTTTATTAACTCAAGGAATAAGATTTTTCATATAAACAAAATACCATTTCCTCCCCATAAATGTCGAATTTCTAAAAATCCATTCTTAGTGCTCCTCTACATTTTAAAAGGAAGCCGTGTGCAAAATTTCACGTTCCTAATCCCAGTATTTTTCGGCTGTACTTTGATAGATCTCAGTCAGTCACGGTTTCCTTTTATTTATAAAAAATAGATAGAAGATACATATAAGATTTTTTACCATCGAACAACCAGACTCTAATTATTTAGTGGGACCAAATTATTCCCGTTCGTCCCACTAAGAATATCAGTGGGACGAACGGGAATAAATTTAATATTATTTATTAAATTTCCGTTCGTCCCACCAGTGGGACGACGACAGTGGGACGAACGGGAATACACGCGACTCTTAGGGCAAAAGCTAATAATTGATGGAGACTATGGCCGACTGTGCCGTTAAACACGCCAAACACGAATAACCGTAGACTTCAGCAGAGTTCACATTTCTTTGCAAGAATACTTAGTAAGTAAAATAATTAAGGTGCTAGCGATTTAGTTGCCCGTATAAATTGATTTTTAATGTTTGTTGGGTTGAATCTAAACCTACTAATAAACGAGTTTTAGGTTTAAACGTAAAAAGTAGCTACCCTTAAAGTCTAGAAATACTACTACTAACTTAGCATTACAAATTGGTATTCCAAACTAGTTTCTTAGAATTGTTAAAATGAACATTCCTCGATATTCTATCGCCCTAACTAGAAACAGCAAGACATAAAGTTTATTTCATAAACTACCATCAAACGAAACAATAACGTGTACCAAACAGATTAACACAACAACATCATTAACCCGCTTTACTTCTAAAATAAAAAGCAATATTATATTAGAAATAATCACTACTTCTGTTTGTCCCGAACGGCCCCCATTCGCCACTTCTCGCAAATTGTCACTTTACAACTGTACCTTAACAAGCTGGTACAATGGCGTGCATAGAAAGTGGTCGTTTATTTGTTTTGCGACGTTGGAGGAGAAGGTAGAGGTAAACAGTTTGTAAAGGATGTGAATCAATTTTACATGCTCTATTGTTGTTGTGTGCTCGTGGGGCCATTAGGGTGTGTATGAGTTTAATAGGGAAGGGAGATTTTTTTAATGTTTTATAGTTAATTATTGTAGAAAATTATTGTTGTTATTATTTACACTGTAATTTTTACTAATGTTTTAAATCCTTATACATCGTACACGTAACTACGACAAAATTCATTGATTTCACCAATGGGTTTTGCCTAGAACAGACATTTGGTAAATCATCACTTACATTTCAAATTGATGTAACCAATCTGTCCTTCTTCGTGGTTATTATTTAAACCAGTAGCTATTGTAATCTTCAATGCTCAACAAGCGCCTTCAAACCGACCGCGACAATCAACGATCTCGAGGGATTTCCAGGAATTATGACCGTGATTGCAGCCATGTTATACTATTGCTTTATATCCTCTTAGTATAATCCTTGATTGTCTTGACGACAGATCTTAAGGACTGGAATAATTATTTTGTTTTGTTTTTAATAATTATTCCTTTACCCATAATATTCTAAGGTGAGTCGTTAATGACACATTATTTCTCTCTTATTTTTATTCTATATAAATTGAAAAACCGAAAATAAAAACACTGTCCTTCAAAATGGGGCACAAAGTGGGCTCGTTACATGACGAGAGCCCTGTAAACACAAGGGCTCCCGTTTTTCTTAGAGATCTCAATTTAACTTGCCTTTGTGATAACCCTATACGCTATTATTAGGAGACTTTACTGATTAGGGGCTAGCTCTGAGAGGAGTGCAAAGTAAAGAGGTACATTGAATAAAGAGCTTTTGATACGGATGGGAAAAAAGGGTAATGTTTTCCGTGACTATTATGCGAGTTGAAAGTTTTGATCTTTTAGTTAATGTTTATCCAAAAAACCTCGTATACTGAATCTTCTTTCGTATCAGTACGAACGATTTATGAATAGTTCATGGTAAAATTAAACACCAACTTTTTCTATTTAAGTAGACAAGCGTATGAGCACGGACTAAGTACATCATTCAAGTAATAGCTCAGGCCGTAGTATAAAAAATAGCCAATCAGCAATATGGTAGCAGGGTCGACCAGACTACGCCAGACGTTCATAAAGTGTAATAACTAATTGTGGAGGTTATTTTAATGTACCCCAAACTATGTGAACTGACGGATTGTTTTGTTTTTGCCTTGTTTTAAATGTCCATGTCATATACTTTTGAAAGTCAAAAACTAGAAAGAAAAGATAATTGAATGCTTTTTTTGCTCCACCAATCACAGGACCCTAAGTTTGACAGCAGATTTACCGTCAAGAACATTGGCTAGACTTTCAAAGCCAGAACAAATCCAAATAAAACTTACAAAGGTACAATGATTACAACAATAGGTTTAGTTCACTGACTACATAAGCCTCCGTTAACTGGAACAACTAAAAGGAAATAGCGCGGAAATTGAAAAACGCTCAATGTGACTATGACAGCTGTGTAATGAAATGCTAAGTTCCTCCTATAAAATATATTTGCATGGAAATATGATTTTTGCTTTTGATGTAAATAATGTTATGGGTGTGTGGTGTGGTTTTTTCTGTACAATGGATTTGATTTGATATCCAATTTGAACGTATGTGATTTGAAAGCGAACTTTATTATTCTTATGCCCTAGCCGTAGAGTATTTTCAATAATAGTATTTTAAGATCGTTGGAATTTACGTTGCGATTACGTCGTGCGTTCGTACCACTGATTAAAATAATGTCACTTACTAAACGTAGGATCCACATTATGTTTCATCAATCTTTTCTTTCCATTTTCGAGGTTCCCAGGTCTGAAACCAGCTAGCTGATTATTTTTAGATTAATACCAAACATACCCCTTACCTATTAAATGTCAATATTCATCCACGAAAAAGGCTAATCAGATGGTAAAAATACTGGTTGTTACTTTACTCCGCGTTTATTAATTGGGGGACATAGGTTTTGATTGGATAATGGATGGTTTTTGGTAGATCGAAAAATAACTTAGCCAATTGCTCTTGCAATGTATTTTTTACATATGTGAAAGAGGTACGATGGTATCCGATTCCATATACTAAGCCCATGGATTTATGAACTCACACTCTACAAACCAAACCCGCATTAACAACATTGAAACACCTCTAATCTACCCTCCCTTTAATCCTTCCCACCAAGGACCTTCAAAAGACTCGCTGTCTCAACACATAAGATATCCTTCGGATAATAAAAGTCTGAAATGCGGTCCTCGTTAAGGTAAGGCTAGGAACAGTGAGGACGACGTGCGATCATTAGTGAACAATAAATGTCTATGTATTGTCGTTTATAATGAGCATGCGTGTCGGGCTCAGACTCTATTGAAATTGGAAGGGGTTTTTGTGATTTCTATGTTGGAACGGTGATTTTGTATACTCGTAGATAGAACTGGTGATAAGTTCAAAGGTGAATAGCGTGTTCTGTAGTTAATAGAAGTACTATGAATATTTGATCATCAACTGTGTCGTGGAATGTAATGTCGTAACAATCAAGACATAATAAAACTTTGCACAATAAAAGTAGGTAAGGTCAGCAACAACATTCCATTAATACAGTCATGTATAAACAATCATCAATTGACACAAAATTATTCGGTAAATTGCTTTTTAAGTAATTTATAAAATAGCTAATAGTAATTATTCTTAAAATGTTACTTCGTTCCAATTTTAATTAAATATTTTGCCTACTTTTGTAGCCGACCGTACAATCTATAGGTACGGCATTATCAATTATTATAGTTCCAACGTAAATTAATCATAACATATGTCTGATTCAGCACTTCCAAAAAACACTATTTGACAGCGACATGAAAGTGTTGGACACAGTCGTGTCTCCAATTACTCAGTACCCACGTGGCACTGCGCAACAATAGAGAAGATGCAAGTGTAAAAAAAAAAAAACTATTTAAAATTAAGATTATAAAAAAATTGCAGATAAGTATTTTTTGCTTTATCAAAAGAAGTCCTATTATTATTTTGTAAAGTAAAAAAAAAAAAAAAAAATACCGAGGCAGGGAAGAGTCTGCATCAAGGATGGCATTAAAAGGAAAAAAGTGATTACAATACCAACTGTTTACTGCAGCTGCCATTTGTCATGCCACCAACGCAATAGAAGTCAAAATCAGTTTAACGGACTGTAAAAAAAAAAGGTGTATAAGTAGGTACTGAATATTATGACACTAAACTTCAACAATAAACGTCAAACGTGCCAATAAAGTTGAAGAAACAGGTGCAGCCTTCAAGTACCTATAACCTAATATATCTTTCGTAATTAAAAGTAATCAAAACAAATTATATTTCGTAATCTACGTCAACCAATAAATCTGTACGGAGCTCAGTTATACAACTTAAAGTACTCTGGCGACTTAATAATTGCTTAAGTTTAGTGTCTAAGCTAAGGTTGGCGCGTTTACTGGCAAAGTTAGAGTTAACACGAGTTTATGTTAAGTAAGGATTGAAGCAGTAAGTAAATAGGAGTTGCGTAATGCGTACGACTAGGTTCGATATCAAAATCAGTTTTGCCTAGTCTTTCCTATGTTGGGGTCGGCTTCCAGTATAACCGGGTGCAGCTGAATACCAATATTTTACAGGGAGCGACTGCTTATCTGACCTCCACAACCCAGTCACTGGGTAACACGACACCCCTTAAGGTAAGACTGGTTGTAAGACTTTTGGGCTTCTGACTACCCGTAACGACTGTCAAAGATCTACGAATGATAGTCGGGACCAACGAGTTAACGGGCAAGGTCGCATGTAGTGATATTCTCTAAATCAATGACTATACAGGTTGGCAGGGACATCGACGCGAAAATTGATACCATGGATTCAGTACATGATTCTGAACCCCCTTTGTTGAAATTTTTCGTCGGTTATTGTTTTTTAAACCAGCTTTTCTATGCGGTACCACTGATAAAATTGTCACTTACTAAACGTATCCGCATTATCCAGCCAGTTTGAAAATGTACCACCACACGTCTTTCCTTTCCATTTCCGAGGTTCCCAGGTTTGAAACCTTAGCTAGCTGATTATTTTTAGAATTATACTAAACATACCCCTTACCTATTAAAGAAATGTCAATCTTACGAAAAATTTACTTTTTAGTCGGCTATAAAAAAAAAACTGCTGTTTCATGGAAAAGTTCAATACCTACGCTTTTGGGTTTTAAACTGGGTTGTGGAGGTCAGATAGGCAGTCGACCATGTAATTACTGATATTCCACTGCATCCGGTTAGACCTATAGAGGCATGAGGAACAGGGTGTAAAGTTCACTCATCCTCCATAGAAAAGGGAGGATCCTCCGACCAGACGGGTGTCGTGTCTGACGGGCGACTGCCCGACGATTGATGTCGGGACGTTAAGTTACCATGGATTCAGTACATGATTCTGAACACCTCTGCGTTAAAAATTTTCGTCGGTTATTCAAAAAAAAACCAACTGTACCATACATTTTGACCGTGTAGGTATTGCATTTTTCTATGAAACAGCAGATTTAATTTTTTATAACCTACGAAACATTTCAACGCTGGGGGGCGTTCAGAATCATGTACTGAATCCATGGTATCAGTTTTCGCGTCGATGTCCCTGCCACCCTGTATAGGCTAATTTAATTTGATCCGTATACATTGATCAGTTCACTTTCGAGTTGTGTGTTGTTACTTGAGTAAGGTTCAATTCAAAATGAATTTACAGCAAAGAGAGTGGTTTACTTCTATTTGCTGTAAATTCCAACAAGGTATATTTACAGCTTATTATACAGCTACCGAGAAATGACAATTGTGTAAACACAAATATTTACAGCATGCATTTGACTATTATTATTTACTAACAAGCTCTCGAGAATTTTGTTAAAACAGTTTATTATCATTTTGAGAATGCAGATGAAATATGCAAAGCAAAGCATTTCAAATCATAATATAGCTTACTAACATTGAAAATATTGCGCTGCATGAATCAACAAAAATAAAGATTTATTTATTAGCTTATTGCATAATTAGTTCATCTAGTACTTGTACTGAGTATGGAATTCTGCATTCTAAAACTGAACAACGTCGAAAATAGCTGTCAAATAATTACCAGTTTTTTTCTTATTATTACTGTATGGAAATATCACTCAATAGTGCACTAAAATAATAATTAGGAATTATCAATACTATTATTACAAATACACAATGGTTGTTAATGAAATGAAATGAAATCTTTTATTACCAGATACAAAATCCACATACCTAACTACAAGTTTCAATAATACATATTCACACATAAATATACAATAACATACGTAAATATAAGATTCTTATCATCTTATTATTTCTTATTATCTTTTCTTCTCGCGGGTTTTACCATCATTTACAGAATGTAATACGGAAGTTTTTTGTGTATAATACATTGATACATTTTTTTAATGTAAAGCACAGTAATCTCGATGTTTCAGCATGTCACCACATTAGATTGCACCCGTGCGAAGCAGGGGCGGGTCGCTCGTACACGTATAGTTCTAAGTTTTAGTTTGGTGTTTTTGTGTTGTGTTGTCTATATTCCCCCGAACAGTAGCGAGAACGATTATATGATTTTGTTTAGGATTATAGAACAATTATGTGTAAATTATAGGGACGTAGTTGTTATAGGAGATTTTAATTTGCATTCTTGTAATGATAATGTAGTCAATTATTACGAGTATTTTATTTCTTTTTGTGAATTCATACAGACAAATAAAGTACCTAATTGCAATGGTCAACAGTTAGATTTAGTGCTGTGTTCATTGGGTGGGGGCGAGGTGCGCGTGAGTGAGGCAGACGAAATTCTTGTGCCGGTGGACCCCTACCACCCGCCGCTCGCAATATGCGTACCTGTAGGCAAGTGTGAGCGTTCGGACTGTAAATATACAAACTCCATCCCGCCTCATACTGTTGTTGCAGAAGCAGGTGGTCTGTGTCCACAGTGGAATTTTGCCAAAGCAAATTATGACGCGTTGTACTCATTACTATTATCAAACGATTGGAAGCCGATGTATGATATAAATGACCCAGATAAGGCCATTCATTATTTTTATGACACCATAAATAGCATCATCGATAGTTCCGTTCCAAGGAAAAGGCAAAAGAATGTTAATTCTAGGTACAGGTACCCTGAGTGGTATACGGGTGAAATTATGCATTGTATTAAAGAAAAGGCGATACTGCATAAACGTTACAAAAATAGTGGGGTAAGCAGTGATTACGAAATGTTTGCTCGGTGTAGGGCAAAGGTAAAAACGATGATAATGCGTGCTCATAACCATCACCGGGAGAGGGTTCAGCAAAGATTTACAAAAGATCCAAGATCTTTTTGGGACTATGTGAGGGCTAAAAAGGGAACAGATAATCGGAAAAGCATTCTCAAAAACGGTAAAGTTATACCCGAGTCGGAGTGTGCTGGTGAGTTCGCGCAATATTTTTATTCTGTTTACAATAATCAGGAACCACGACTCGATGTGAACGCCGCAGTGGCCTCAAGCGGCGGTAGCAGCTCGCGTGTACATATAGGTCGCCTACAACTGAGCCAAGTAACGAAAGCATTAGATCGACTTAAGGCAAAGCGGTCGGCGGGGCCAGACGGTATTCCTGCTTTTGTAATAAGGGATTGCCGCACTGTACTAGCGAAGCCGCTCTTACATTTATATAATCTGTGCATTGAGTCGTCTTATTTTCCTGAATGCTGGAAAATCACACGTGTGATCCCAGTACCTAAGGGTGGGATGGATTCGGACGTGAGTGGCTATAGACCAGTGGCAATTCTGTCAGCACCAGCAAAGGTCTTTGAGTCGACCGTACAAACGTGCATTTTGGACCAAGTATCTTGTTTAATATCGGATGACCAGCACGGATTTAGACCGGGTTGCAGCACGACCAGTAATTTACTGAACTTTATGACGTACGTGGTTCCAAATGTTGATGCGGGAGTACAAGTCGACGCTGCCTATTTTGACTTTAAAAAAGCTTTCGATTTGGTGGATAACGACATATTATTAGAGAAGCTGGCAGCAGTCGGCTGTACTCCCAAATTACTGCAGTTTTTTGCTAACTACTTGAGAGATCGACGGCAGTTTGTAGAATATGCTGGTTATAAATCCGAGCCTTATTACACGAAGTCAGGTGTAAGCCAGGGAAGCAATCTGGGTCCCTTGAACTTTATTATTATGATAAATGACTTGCCTGAGGTTGTCAGGGTTGCCACTTATCTATTATTCGCGGATGATCTTAATTTGCTTATGGCAATTAAAGATTTGAGTGACTGTGCATGGTTGCAGCGTGATATAGATAGTGTGGCAGAGTGGAGCAGGAAGAATAAGCTGCAATTTAATGTTAAAAAATGCTCGGTTATAACCTTTAGCAGAATGAGAGTGCCACATCATCACGGGTATGCGTTAGATGACACGCCAATTGAGCGGGTAGAAAAGGTACGCGATCTGGGGGTGCGCCTGAACACCGAGTTCACATTTCGTGAACATATTATAAATGTTTGTAAAAAATCATATAGAAGCCTGGGTTTCATACTCCGTCGGGCATCGGGATTTACAAACATTACAGCGGTAACAGCATTGTATAATGCTCTGATAAGAACTCAACTTGAGTGTAATGCTGTCATATGGGCTCCACATGAGATTAAATATAGTCTTATGTTGGAGCGCATACAGAAAAAAATTATCAGGTATTTGTATATATGAAACTTTACGGGGTCTACCCCTTCTATCCGTTGATGTACCCAACCTTGTTCGTAATTGGCATGGTTGGGTACAACAAACTGGAGACAAGAAGGGAACTGGCTTTTACCACGTATATTTTTAAGCTGTTGCGCGGTAAGGTGTTTAATGCTGGTGTTTTGAAGGAGATATGTCTGAATGTGCCTGATAAGTACGCATTGCGACGCCGACGGCCACGGTTGTTAGCAGTGCCACGCGCGCGAACCAACCTGCTCAGTAAAGCGCCCCTGACGCGAGCCTTGCATACACTGAATGACACTGCTGATAGGATAGATTTATTTCATTGCACTCTGAGTGAATTCACAAAGGTAACATTGTTTGTTTATGTTATGCTAATATATAACTAGGAGCTTTAATTGTAATTTAGAATGTAACTAAAGACCACGCTACCGCATTAGGATTATTGTCTGTAATGATAGTTGTGTTTGTGATAAATAAATAAATAAGTTTCTAAAGTCATAGAGAGGACCATATTCAGCCATATTATATTCGAACACACTGAAAATTCTATTCATTCCAGAATTTTTCACAGCACATTGTATTCACAGAGAACGCCAAGTTTCGTCGCGTTTTTCGTTACGAATAGCATTGTTCGGTGTACATATTTGTAAAGTTTTGTCTATAAACTCTGTGCCTACTGTGTTAATATGAAAGTGAGTTGTGTATTTTACGAACCTTTGAATTAGATTTTAGTATTAGAATTACCTGTTTGTATTCTTTTACGTTCATTTATTTTAAATACCTTATTGCCTGTATTAAAGCCAGGTTTTCTTATTATGATACTAGTTTTTGCCCGGGGCTTCGCCCGCGACCTGGTTTGTAATTCCACACGATTGTACTACCAGGATAAAACGTGTTCTAACCCAGGCCATGATCTACCTGTGTGCGTTTCATCGAAATCTGCTCAGTCGGTAAGGCGTGAAATGGTTACAGATACACAAACAGAGTTACGTTCACGGCCGACTATACGTTTGGTGTGAACGCGGCCTAACAGCATTGATGCGCCACAAAGTCGAGTCGCAAAGTCACCGACGCTGCAAGCATCGTATCTGCCACGGCCCTAAATAATTTGTCTTTGTAAGTTAACTCATCCATTACAGGTTTAATACACAAGTACCTCCACATATTATAATCTCCAGTAAAGTCCCACCCTAATACAACCTTCACGGATTTATGGTCCAATCCCTTGAGAGTACGTATTTGATGGTCAACAGTATCGTTCAGAAACTAAAACTTGAGAGTCAACAGTACTTATAAACTTGGATCCTATTAGATCGGAATTAATCAAAGTAAACCACTTAAGGTTTCCAAGTAACTGGGATGTTATGTTTATTTATTTATGGAAAGACTAGCTTTGCCCACGACTTCGTCCGAGTAAAAGTCGAAAATGGTTCTAATATGTTTTTTTTTTTTTACGTTATTAATTTTGTTATATAACATATAAATTATTTTGTTAAAATGTTTGAATACTTATAAAATATAACTCTTTATTATAGTGTAGGGATTTAAAGGTTAAATAAAATAAAATGTTGTTATATTTTATGAACACGAAGCTTAGCCTTTGATGGTGAAAGTGACACGGGGGTACTATCTTATTACAACGAAATCGAAATACTACACCTACCGTATTTCTTTGTTAACAATATTTTTTGTTATTCCTTCGGGTGCTAGAATCACCAGGCTACTCTGTGCGCTTACTCTGGAGCATGCCACATACAACTGGCCATAGGAGAAGCAGCTTTTCCTCAAGTCTACTCCTGCTATCTTAAGAGTTTGACCTTGAGCTTTGTTTATGGTCATTGCGAAGCAGACTTTGATGGGAAACTGCACTCTCTTGAATTTGGAGGGGTAATTTGATGGTGTTAGGGGAATCCTAGGAATAAATACAAACCTCTGTAAATCTTAGAAACCTTCAAATGTGGTACTAACATAGCACGGTGACTTTCGAGACACTCCAATTTTAAAGAGTATTTGCATTGCACCAAGCTTTTATGTGAGTTCAACCTTTTTTTTTGAATAAAATCGGATTGACTACATGTGTCAAAATAAAATGTACCTAATTTAAATCAAAAGCACTAAGGAGCATCGATATCAACTTTGAAGCAAATCACTCCCAAAATAACTTTCTACCCCTATTTAACCCCGTTAGGGGATGAATTTCAATAAAATAGGAACGACGTCTTCCATCAATTCTGTTAAAAAATGTTTATGCAAAATTTGAAGTAGATTGGACCAAGGAATCACGTTGTCCTATACAAACTTTGCCCCCCCTTTTGCACCCCCTTAGGGGTAAAATTTCGGAATATCCTTTCTTATCGGATGTCTACGTCAGACAAAGAACACACCCTCCATGTTTCAGGTCTCTATGATCAGCGGTTTAGGCTGTGCGTTGATCCGTCAGTCAGTCATTCAGGACAAAGCATTTTATATGTATTGATAAATTAAAGGGGGATAAATTGAAGGTTTTTTTTTAAACTATACGATTTTATTAAGTTTGTTGCGAAATCCTAACAGGGGTGAAAGTCATATGTTACTGTGCCATGACAGCGAATGGAACCACGGTTTTATTTTCCTGGTACTGTTGATTTTTATTTGGAAATTGATATTGCAGTATGTGGGGTATTTGTTTGGAGAAAAATGTTGTTCTATAAAAATGTGTATGGAATAAAATGAATATGTTGAGTAAAATATGCCATTTGAAAAATTAAAATAAACTTTTCATGTAAAACTTTTTTATTAGCCAACAGTTGAAAAAATAACCAATTAGTCATCTAAGGCTGAGAAAAGTTAAAATTTAAACAACATCTGTCAATAATTATCACCATTCCTATAAAAAAACAAAAAAAAATCTTACACAAAAAAGTTTATTTTTGTTTTTAGAATGTAAGATTATAAGTTAAACGATTAGTCCTCATCTATACCTTTCTACTATATTAATTTGTTTTGCTGTGCCCGACAGGGTCCACGATTGTTCCTCAAGCATATGTTCACCACCTAAACACATACATTGTGAAATGTAATAAAGATTTGAGTCAATCTGCCAAGCCTTTTCCCAACTATGTTGGGGTCGGCTTCCAATCTAACCGGATGCAGCTGAATACCAGTATTTTACATGGAGCGACTGCTGGTAATACTGGTATGCCCCATGGTAAGACTGGTGTCAGACTTTCGGGCTTCACACGACTAGAAACGACTGTCAAAGATCCATGAATGACAGCAAGCAGGTAATAAAGAATTCAGTATTGAGTATAATTTCATTGGAAGCAAGAAAAAAAGTCGACCGAATGACGGAAAATGAGTGAAAAATTGATCACAAGATTTGACTGTAAGTCAGAAAAACACCTTTCTGATTTACAGTCGAATTTTATGGTAAATTTTTCATTTATCCCACCGTGTAAAAGTACCTAAGTAGATTTTAAACATTACAAACAAAGAGGGTTAAAGGCTTCTACAAAAAAAAATACTGAAAACCTTCAACCCACACCGACACGAGCCCAGCAAAGACCTTACTTATGAATGCTTACAACATAAGTACCTACATACCTTCCTACTCGTTGTCTGACCCTTCGCGAGATTAGGTGACCGCTGCCCAAAACTTTACTAATTAAGAGTACCCGACACACTCAGTGTCTGTTAATTAACGTTACATACGTACAATACGTTGAGAAACTTGTGTGGCTCGGTGTACATGCGTTGAGAGTTTTCGATAAATTAATTGCCTAGAGGTCGGAGTAATGGCAAATATAGGAGCAGAGAGGAGGAAGAAAATTAATTCTGTTTATGGTTTATTAAGTACCTATCTATGTTCTTAAGGGATATATCGGTACTAATAGTATCCGTGGAGCTTTCTGTCATATATTATACATAGAAAACGATGAACTGGAACCGCTACACCCGCTACACCTAGCTTCTGACGTTTCATAAGTGTCCATGTAGGTTTATGTGAAATAAAGTATTTTAAATTTGAATTGCCGACTGCATCAATAATGCATCGCGGTTTTGGCGACTGCATTTGGTTGCCGATCGCTGAAGTTAAAAGTGTCATGGCAATATAATTTTAATTTATTTTAAACCTGTGTTATCCCACTGTTCTACAAAGGCCTTTCTTTTCTATTTGTCTCAAAAAATCCTTTTTTTCTAAGCTGTTGCAAAACTTGCCGCTAAAAAAAACTCAGTCTATTTTAAAATGACAATTTAACAAAAAACATGCACAGACAGTCCACCAAACTTAAAGACTGTGTGTCAAGCGATAGTGAGTCTAAGTTTTCAAATACAAAAAACGAAGAAAATCAACATCAGACTGTACACAGAGCCCGTCTCGTCTTACTACAGAATCTGTATCTACTACCTGTATCTACGCGTCTACGAGAATTTCCCATAGGAAATAAGCTAAGTTTGAACTACCAAATTGACTTGGAAGTGGCGTACGAATAACAAAAGGTATACTTTGGACGATCCTTTTATTTGATGTCCTAGGTGAGTGAGTGTTGCTATGCGAGGCGATAGAATGAGGGAAAAGGAAGCTAGTAATTTTCTTTATTTCAAAAGTTAGCTATGAGAGTGAGAATTTTGGTTCATGCTGTGGCACTACATAAACCAGTTAGCAGATTGGTAGCACGGCTGAGGGTCCAGGGTGTGCAAGACGACTATATTCTCTGAAGGAGTACGCAGAGGTGTATAAAAAACAATATTAAGTATACAACACACAACACGCTAATAATTATCATGATATACCTAGGATTTTCCCAACTTTATTGGGGTCGGCTTCCAGTCTAACCGGATGCAGCTGAATACCAGTATTTTACGCTAATAAGTATAGACACTATACATATATAGTACACCCACATTTTGCCACATTTAGTTCATCGGACTTACCCTGTGGGCTTAACTATTGACTAAGACCGAGATCTGCACAACACGTGCTTTGAATTATTATCATGAAGGCGTTGTTTGACAGTTACGTGACAGAGACAGGAAAACGATTAGCCAGAGTACGTGCTGAGCAACGTTTATAGATCTTGGCCTGAGCTTTTAGAGCCTATTGCTATTTACCGAGCACAAATCCTGACATTGAGTTGCTATTACTACTGAGAATTTTCCAATAGAGGAGCATAATATTTGGGGACAGGAACTGATGGACGCTTCTGAAGGTGCCAAACTCGTAGCCAAATTCTGGGCTAACTTTATTAAGATTGCGATCGATTTGCTAAGAAGAAGCAGGGTAATACCCTGGACCCCAGTAAGCAGTCGCACTTGCGATGAACGAGGCAGTCTTGTTTCAGTATCTAAAATTGTAATTTTGTATCAAAAATGCGTCGCTGTTGTTGATTCACACAGCATAGTATCGCTTTTCGAAACTCAGGTAGGACTATAGGTAAAGCTCTTACCAAATAAAGACGTCTACTGACACGTTACGAGTTTAGGGTAGGACCCTCAAAAGTTAGACGCTTTTTGTTGTTCTTCTCAATTTATGGGGACGTGTTGCGTATAAATGGATATTGAGCATTTTACGTTTTTTTTAGGACCCTAAATTGTATTTGAGAGTGAAGAAAATGTAGTTAGATAATACGTAGGTCTTTTCAACGGTTGGCAAAATTGGCTGGTTTTTTGAATCAATGAAATAAAAGGCGCATAAAAGAATGTAATTTTATATCCAATCACGCTAATTTATTTCGCTTCATGTCGAGGTTTTATGTTAGATCCCAAAATACATTCTTTCTTATTAAATATTATCGAAGTATAATATTCTGTCTTTGGCTAGATTTTTGCTGAGCTAGGAATAATTTTGTATTTATTATAATCTGCTGACATTTGTTTCTTGATCAGCTTGTTTTTGTTCAGCATAATAATGTTATTGAATATCGGTAAGTGCCAACAATTTGTTTTTCTTTTACAGACAATGCTGACAAGGCTACTCTTCGAATATAATAATGTCTTTGAAAAACTTGAACGTATAAAGAAAAAAAAGCAGTGAGCATTCACAAGGACTTTATTTTGTATAGTTTCAGACTGCGTCATAGTGAGTTTAGTTAGCCTACATAAATAAGTAATATTATCTTAGTACGAAAACTGTTGCATGTATATTTAAAAACAAAACTTATCGTTGTTTAAAAAAATATAGACTCCAAACGTGAAAAATAATTTTCAGACCCAAAAATTACAAAATTATTCAAGAATGAATTTCCTTCAAATTACTGAGGTAAAATACAAAGTTTCAAAGTCGAAAAATTCTTTAAAAAATTATGTTCTATTTACAAACACTTTTGGTCGTTCAGAAAATTTCCTGAACTTTCCTGTCTCTACCATAACCAATTTTTGGAGCTATAACGTCTTATAAAAGGACAATTTTTACAGGTGTTTCTGATATACGTCAAAGGCATTTCGGGAGCAAGTATTTGGAGAATTTATCCTTAAACTCCTTTGATCTTGCCTTCGGATTTCATTCCGCTATCAAGGTAGAGGTATCAAAGGTGACAATGGGCCCCAAAAACTTTTTGGGCCCTTCTCAAATTTTCATTTGCTTGGATACTGTGAGAAAAGTTAGAGGATCAAATTCCCTTAATTCAGGGAATTTTAGGGATCGCTGTAGCTGTGTTCGTGACAAAACGTGTTCGTAACAAGTTTTTTGTAGGATCGATGATTATTTATTTATTTATTTTATTTATTTATTATTACACTTAGACACACTATCCTTACATGATGACCCCAATACAATAGTGGTGCAAACACACCCAAAATAAATTGAAATTCGACTTACGGCTAATACTTAAAAATCTAAACTTAAAAAATACAAAGCATTACTAAACTATTAAAAACACAATCTGAAGTCAAAAGAATTATATGTACTAATTATTATAATATATTACTATGTAATAATTATCAAACATGCTATAAAATCTTAACCTAAAATATAAAATCAGACTTAACACAGAATATTAATATTTACATATAACTAGCAAAATTCAACAAAACTCTTGCGAATTCACTCAGATCGCACGAAAATATGTCAATTCTCTCATGCAACTCGTTTAATACACATATTGTGCGGGTGACTTTTGACAGCAGGTTGGTTTTGGCATCAGGCACGGCCAGCAGTGGCGGTCGTCGATAATGTTTTTTTTACAGAAAGAGACAGTATAGAATTCAATTTGATATCAGTTTTGTCGTATGTTTTTTTGTATCGTGGTAAGACTTAATTTTTCTAAAGTTTTGTTCTAATTAAGTAGGAAGTGTCTGGGAAAACGTTTAACGGTTCGTACTTCGGTACTTTATTACTACTTTTGTTTACTTTGTTGGGTTCAGTTTTCAGTGTATCCAGTTGTACATGAAAATACGTATTTTACTCATAGCAATTTTTCTAACACTTAATACAGGGAATAGGTACCGTTTTCCAATAGTAAAGCTGCTATTATATTTTTTTTTTTTTTTTTTACCATATTTTTTTTTTATTACTAAGTGTTTCAGCAGAATAGCATTTTTAAACCACTAAGGTTTGTACTTTATGCTACATGTAAATTCTACATCATAGTAAAAACAAAATCAAGGTAAACAATAAATATAACATAATACCTTATTTCGAAATTTGATAACTTCATCTCAGGTGATATGCTAGTTACTACGTAAAACCGCATTTCACATTGAGCATTCAATGTGTTGTAAGTAGTGGGACGATATACGACATATTAGAACTTGAAGCGTTGTCCATCCAAGGCTCTTAATAGTTTGGCTACGTCCCTTAGTGGCAACATCGAGCTTAATATTCTCTACTGTACGTAACTACGTAAGCTGGTTCTATCATATGTATACGTATAATATGTAACTACTAATGAGTAGTTATAAAACGTAACGCTTATCATTTACACTCACTTGGTAATACAACTACAAGTAAGTAGAAACTTTGTATGTAGGTATAAAACGACACCAATATTCAGACTAACTGCGCCCCAAGGTTTATTCTGCATTGGAATTCCGAAAGAAACCGTGTACCTATCTATTCGGATTTCACCTGCAAAAGTTATCCGCGAAAAATGTATTTTACAAAACCATCGCAAACAGAAACATCTTCCTTCAAACTCAAACAAAAATCAACAAAACCCGAACACAGCACGAAACGAAACTTCGGAACTTAAAGTGCATTTAGCAAAACCAAACGGACGGAACTGTTCCGAAGTGATTCCGAAACTCCTTGAGTCTAGAACACTCTAAGATGTTTGCTTTATCTCGGAAACAATTACTTTTTGCTAGCGCCTTCGGTCCGCGTCAAGATGTGTGAAGAGTTAGTTCGGAATTGAAGAACAACAGGGTTTTGGGTAACAAGGATCTTGAGACTTAATTCAGTTGTGACAAGAGGGTTGGTCGGTTTTGAGAAAACGGTCAGTGTTTGTAATTGGAACATAATTTTATTATATTTAAAATGAGTTGTAGACGACTGATTTCCTCAAATGATTTTTACGAGGTTAATAGCGACCTTGATCATAATGCATTTTATTGAAAGCATCAGTCTTTTGAATTTAGCTTGTTAGGAAGAAATAGGATATTATGAAAAGTTCTGTACACACTGCACTGGATAAGTTATTGAATTCGTCTGCAGATATGTGACAGAACCGGACGCATCTTGATCTTTCTTCTGACTAATTTGATTACTTTTTAGGAGGCTAACTTGCTGAATGCGATTACACAATAGAAATTTTATTGTTATCGCCTTCTAAAGGCCAATCGACAGTTGTTGTATTCAGTAATTGTCAGTCATTTAGACGACTAAAAGCCAAGTGGAATAATCCCTAATGAAGGGCAATAAAAATGAGATTAGCATTTTTATTCGAGTGTATTTTTATCAGGCAAGCAAAGCTCTGCTTGAGCCCGACACAAGTCAGGCGATCCCGATAAAAAACATGACTCCTGGTTTTTTAATTGACCACTTGTCATATTCTACTTTGGTGCAATGCATGCGAAAACGCGCACGCGAAATACAAAATTTATTTGCAAAAAACGTAAGATATTTTGAATTTCGCGGGCTTATCATCTTAAGTAATGCCAAAGGTACCATTCCGTAGCTGATCGCAGGCGGCAACTGCAGGCGACGTGACACCGCGACACGACTTGCTTCTATGACTTTCTATGAAATACCTTCCGTAGTTAGCGACACGTCGTTTACAGTTACGGACGAGCGACAGACGACACGTGTAGCCCGACCGCAGACCAGTGGTGCCGCAAACGCTTGAGCGATAACTTTTTCTATCTGCTATCTACCGACTGGAATACGGGCTGCTGCCGCCTGCGGCAGTGTTCGGAATCCTGACTGCAGCGTCATGACGCCGCGACGTGTCGCCGAGGCAAGACGCGGCGACACGTCGCCTGTAGTTGACGCCTGCGGTCGGGTACGGAATGATACCTTCAAATAGCGTTTGACAAGTTTTCAATTTCAAATTCTTAATTCAAAAACGGAGTGATAGCTGAACATGATAAAATTATTTCAAAGTATTGTGCCTTCCAAGTAAATTCTTTTAAGCACACCAAGAAAAACAATATTGAGAAAACATTTCCAAAATGCTTTTAATGCTTTCTTATTCTGTACCATAAACTGATACATTATAGTCTGAAAGGAAGCTGCTGAGCTTGAATATTTTAACTTACCATAGACTATGAATGAATAGAAGCGAAACTCCCGATTGCATTGCAAATGCCTACTTGACGCCTACAGATTTAACAGTTTTTTTTTTTAAGAAACACTCAGCATCTATGTTTACGGAAATTATATGGCAAATTTACCGTCCGGCTGTGCTAATTAATACCGACCCAAACAAGTGTGCAGCACGCGTAACGTATCGAAAAAAAAAACACAAAACAACACTGTTTTGGCTTGGACAAGCGCAGGTCATACGGGTAGGTATGTGATTATTTTGGTGGCAACGGTGCACACATAAATAAAAGTACAGCATGGTGCTTAAAATACACATCGAAACTGTCACATGTGTGTAGAAGTGACAGAGACGACGCTCTACAAAGTCGAACTGTTTCTAACACTTGATGAGGCATTATTTACCGGCCGTTTACCAACTGGTGCAGTCGGGGAAATTATTTGATTATTAAATTGACACACTACGTCGATCTGCCGTGTTATTGCTATTTCATAGAACTATTAAATTAATAATAGTTGTGCTATACGGACAATTTAAATTGATAGTCAATTTCTTAAACAATTAAATTCCCTGACATGAATGTCACTTCTATTATGTTTTTCTTATTCTGTTCACTTACCTAAAGCTATGCCCTTCAGGTCTCTCGACTCGAATCTGTAAAGAATAAAAGAGGTTTTATTTCTTATTTTCTTTTACAAAAGGATAAGATAAAAACTTATTGTCCTGTGAACGTTCAAGACTACTTTGACCTGTTTGCCGGTCAAATAGTTCTTGAACGTTCAATCTTGACCAGTCGTTTTATTTAAAACTAGATGTACCAACGGCTCCTTTCGCTTAGACTAAAAATATATCCCTAAAATCTTCTGAAAGGAGATAAATTTATCAATGAAATAAAAGCAAAATTTCTCAAATTTAATTACTGGTTTTTGAGTTTTAGGAGTACCTACTAACGGTCAGACTGAGAAGTATTGCTTTGTAAGATGATTTCGTTTTTTTTTAAATATTACGATTTTAATATTTTAGCGATATTTATTTTATGTATGTATGCAAGTATATTGCAGGTCTGTATGTTGTATGTATGTTTTATTTAAATAAGAGAATAGTTTTTTTTGGTTTAATGTATTTTATTTTCTCTTCTACTGCTACACGGTAACAGTAGAAGAGAAATATCTTAGGTATATCTTTTCTCCTATCGCAGATATGCTGAACGAGATTTCTTAAGAAATAAGCTTCACCTTTGTACGTATTTTTCTGTTCCTTCTTTCTTGTCTATTGGCGTCAAATCCATTCGTTAATTTTTCACCCAAAAAAGTCTACAATGTTACCAGTTCAATTACTCAGACTCGCCATGCTAAAAATAACTTTTGCTATATTTTAATCACATCAGTGACGAGTGTACCGAGCCCCGAGTGGCTGTTTGGGAACTGTTGGTTAATGATTCATAAACTGTATGTGGAGGTCCGTTAGTATAAAGCTAAGGACACAGAAAATAAAGCACAATCTGCCTATAATATTACCAATGCTGGGACACGGGCATCCTCTCTGTAAGAAGAAGTGAGCTGTAACTCTGAAGTAACTCTGTCGGGCGCTTTGTCTGAATGTCTAATAATCTGTCTGCTACCTGTTCACGCCTTAACGGCTGAACGGGTTTGGATCTTCTTCTTTTCGTGTGGTTAGTGACTAACCTGGTGTCAGAGTTTTGAAGCCGCCAACAGGCCTTTTGCGATTGCCCATTGGCTTGCTCGACGGCATGTGAAATGCCGTGAAACAAGTGATAATATACAATACGCACATGAATCCATGAGACTTGCGTTCAAACTCGAGACCTATGACTTGGCAGTCCATTCGACATTGGATTTGGATGAAATTTGGCAAAAGGAAAGACATGATTTGGGACACATAAAATGCTTTTCATCCCGGCAGTACGTTTCCGTAGGATAATTTTCGACCTCCATACGGGCAAAAGCTAGTATCAAATAGTTATTCAGACGACTCAAAAATTTAAAGCATTTCTTATTTTTAATCGGATAAAACACTATAAAAATAAACGAACACAAAAAACAAAATATATCTCCTCCCTCCCCTTTCTCCTCACCCTTGAGGGCAAATATTTTTCTTGTGTAATAGAGCTAAGTAGAGTTTCATGTAGTGTGAATGCGCTCCGCAAAATAACATTTACTCAGAGTAACACTATTTGTGCAGGTACCCTAATAAATCTAGATTATGACCAGTGAGTCTCGAGGTTTAGTTTGCAGCGTCCGATATATTAGGCTTGAAGCTTTCTCTTGGTTTTGAATATGAATAATGGCTGTTTGGCTGATTCTATGGATTTTTTTTTTCTGAATCTCGTCAAGTTCGTTTAATCAGAGGATAAAACTGCTGTCGAATATTAATAAGCTCTAAAATCTTACACCATAGTTTAAGAACTCGAAACCTCTCTTCTCTTTTAAGTATTTTTTTTCTTTCATTTAACTTTATATAGGTTAAAATACTAATCAACAATCTTAATTTTTATTTAATTTGCGCAAGTGACGGTTCCATTCTTAATGACCTAACATTATTAAGATATTATGATGCATAATTATTATTACTTTTCATAAAACTACTGTCGACGTGAGAACTTTTACAAGTCATTTACGCAACTAATATTACTCATTACTATTTCAAGTAGATATAACAACCCGGATTAGCCAGCAACTCGTAAAATCCGTCAATTTAATTGATTAAAACTGTCCCAAATATCGTTAGCAACGTACATAGGTAACGTGTAATGATTTATGTGGCGGTTTCAAAACTGTATCCAACCGAAATTGAATTACGATAGATTGGAAACCTGTGAGTTCCATAGAATACAAAAAATTGTAAAAATAATAAAAATTGGTGAGATTTTTTATTTTGGGAAAAGAAATAACAAGTGTAGCACAACATCACGCATGTACACTCTCAAGGGGTAGTCTAAGGTGTTTAGTATGCCCAATTTTCACAACTTAGGTTGATGAGAAAAATATTGAGAGTATTTCTATATTCTTGTGTTTTCAGAACGGCAGCAAAGAAAATAAATGTCTCTCATTCCGAACTGAAAATACAATTTTCTCTGAAAATTCTTCAATAGTTAAAGTATGAGTTAGCTAGCGAAAGTTAGTAAATTCGAAACATTGTATCGTTCCATATGGGTAAATACGATGCCACTGTTTATTTGACTAAACAACACACATCACAAAAAAGTTAAATCTAGAAGGACATAAACTTTTCATCCAAGATTTTACAAACCTAATACACTTTTGTCTCGACTATTTCCACAGTAAACACTTGACATTTACAAAAGCTGAGATACGATACAAACACTGAAAAGCGATGCAAAATATAGATATTAAAATTGGAAACAAACACTGTCTTTTACGTTCTCTCTCAACACAATTTATGTGCCTTCTTTAAAAGTATGAACCTCAGTGGCCGCGTGTTACACCGTAGCGTAACTGTTTTCAGATAAGCTAGGTTGAAATGATGTGGGTATCTTATTAAATACTGTGACGTAAATCTTGAAGATAACATGGTAGCACGTTTAAAAAAATTAAGTGACTTTTTAACCAAAAAAAAATGGGCCAACTGTTGCTTTTGATAAGCAACAGTTATTCTTATGCAAGCACGTAGAAATGTTATAGGATTTTATGAAGAATGAAGATTACTTTACTGTCATCGCCAACCATTATTAAGTAAGTGTAGCAGCTGACATCCAAGAAATACGTATATTTTCTCGCGTGGCACATCACGCTATCTATATGAAGTACTTACGAGAATATCTCAAGACGTAAAGAAAAGATGAATCAATCAGCAAGGTTAGTCAGTCACGAAAGTTCTTTTAATACACCCCACTGCATAGAACCACATACAACTATGTTACACCACGGTGTCAACAGCTGTTATACCGATCTTATAACTTGGCTCGAGCTGAAGCCAAACGTAAACATATCAGGACAGTAAACATGTCCTCCCGTGTTGGATACCGCTCGATTCCATCGAATATTCGTTTTAAATCGATCCCTGTAATCATTTTAGGAATCTAGTAGCGTGTTATTGAGTTTTGGTGAATATGGGTTAATAGATCAGTTTAGTAAATGTATGACCGTATTTTGTAATCACCATGCATGATGAACGGATCATTTTATTATGAGGCAGATAATCCATTCGAAAAACTTTTATTGTGCGTAGAAAACTGCTTGAGACGGAATCTATTTTCCTAAAGACGAGTCTTCTAGTTTCCTTTAATTCTTCCGCATCGTTGTCACAGGAAAAGTGCCTAAAACGCTGGCAGCAATTGCCACGTTGTATAGGCTGTGCTGGGGTGGTTGCTGCAGATAATATTCCAATCTTATTCGGATTTATATTATGTTCGAGCCGTTTGGGGTTAAAACAGCAGGCCCATGGGGTCCGAGTGCCTACTTGGTTTTTGGAGACATCGTCAAGTGGTTGGTGGACTATTCACGTGACAGAAGGCTGGCCTATTTTTTGGCCAAAGAATCAGCCCTTTCAAGCCAAATCTTTAGAAAAGTTCACAGTATTCTTATAGAGCAACCAGATACTACTTAAAACGCATTCCTCTGTGTATTTAGTTTCACATTCTCAATGACACAGCAAAAAACCTTCCTCGGTGCCCATTTCTCCCGACAATAGGTGCGTTATACAATTAATTATACCCCGACTACATCAGTATAGTTGGTTAAACGAGGGACACTTTGAAACTATTCAGTTAGTTACCATTCGATTCTCTCGTTACAAATAATGGGACCTATAATTGACAAATCTGGGCTCACTATGAAGTATAAAGGGACTGACCTTGACATCCTGCCTTATCACAAGATTTAGCCCGGTGCGATTAACTCCACAAGTGTACTAATCTTAATGAAACAATTTCATAAAGGTTTTATTAGGATTCCCAATTATTTTTTATTTTTTTACCGAGCCTTTGTTGTCCTACTCCTGGGCAAAGATCTGCCCCATACTTTTCCAGTCTTCCTTACGTTGTTTTGTTCCTTCTCCGGCCAATCAGTTAGGAACGAGTCCAAATCCTCACACCAGCGTTTTTTAGGCCCTCGGTGACGACGCCCGTCTTCAGGCCACTGTGTGACGATTCTGGCTCATCTGTTTTGATGCATCCTATAGGTGTGACCCGCCCAGAACAAATAAATTATAATATCCTTAAGTATGTCGCTAGTTTACCCAGTCACCCTACATAAGGAAAGCGATCGCTACCCAAACTGTCCCTTCATCAATTTACCAGCCCTTCGCCTATATTGAAAGGGTGTCTTTCAAAACAGTTTCAATAGCCGTCGGGAACATTTACTTAGTTAATCTAGATAGCACGTATTAGGTGTTGATTAGGGTTTTAGTGTATACTGTATAGTTATAAGATGGTTAGGGAGTTGTTTTGTATAGGTGTAGATAGGGATTATATTGATCAGGCTGTATAAAGTCGACAGTCCACTGCTTCGTAGGATGTGCACGGAGAGGTTTGCTATGTTGGCTGCGCGATTCATTTGTTCGCCAGCCACGCATTCGTGCGTAGTGTGCCGTGGGTCATAATGGACGATCCCGGCTATAATTTATATTTTCATAAAAAGCAAACTAAAGTACACGAGCTTAACTATGAGCGGCTGTGGAGCAGAGCCTTTATTATGTCTGGATATAAATGAAAAAGTTTTTAAGTTTTTTTATAGAAGGAAAGTACTAGCTTTGATCATCAAGATTTCTCACTTTTATTTGGCAATTTTAGTTAATAGCAGTAGTCATTTTGGTTTTTATTTTTCACTTTTTAGTTGTGATACCTACCCTACCCAAATTCTAATACTACCTGCTATGTAAATAAGAGTGACAGCGAACTTATCATCATATCATGCACATAGGCTAAGTGGGAAAAATACGTATTATTGAAGCTAACTCAAAACCTACCCAAGCAAAGTTAATAAAATTTATATAGAACCACCTCTGAAGTATAACCTCTGAAATATAACAAAAAAATAATCATCAACATCAATTCACAATTGGCTGAGTAATCGCGTAACAACAACTCCCTTTTGAAGTCAGTTTAAAAACAGACCAAATCTTTTACCCTAATAAATACCTATGAATAAAATATAGCCTAGTTCTAGTCTGTAACCTAGCCTAGACTTTAGCACTTAGGTCCCCTCAGGTATTCCGTAAATGCGTATTGATAATTCTGTTCGGTTCGGAGTTCGGAGCCGAATCTGTGAGGCACTTAAAGTGATATATTCTGGAGAATAGAATGCAACATTTATTACGATTGAATTATTTAAATTTGGGGAAAATACGAGTACAATCGTTGAAAGTTACAAACTAAGAAACAAACTCATGTCCCCCCCCCCCTCCCCCCGGTTTAGGTTTTGAGTCAATGTGAATGTGCTGAACATGAGTTTGTTTCTTAGTTTGTAACTTTCAACGATTGTATTAATCGTCTATTGTAAATCTTTTATTCTTCAATATACTAACTAGATACTAGAAAAGAAACGGAAACAGTCACGTTAGGTACATTAACAGTGTAAAGGAATGTAAGGAGTATGGAGGTAGCAACTCATAAGAGAAAGCAAAGTTTGCTCAACTTACTCTTCTAAATGTTGCGTCGCAAATCTCCCTGCATCTTCATAGTGGGTTAAAGATGTACCTGAAACAATAACATTCCTTATTATATTACGAGTATAAAGGCTTCAAGATTACAATCATTATGACTTACAGATATTTTTCGGTTTTACGAGACAAACATTTAGCGCTAAACATGAATGAATACATCCTGTATTTTTTTAAATATAATACCTATTATTTATGGTTGCTACTGGTATTTACAAAATATAAAGCAAGTCATCATCAATCAATTAATTATCATTGTATTGCAATTCTGTTTATCGAATCCTTCTTAACTATCCGTCAGACTGCATGATCAGATTATCTATTAATTTTGCTCTTCGAGAGTACTATTTTCCCATAAAACCCATGAGATTTGATTTTTTTGATTTTTTTCTACTGTTTCCTTACCTGAAAACAGATGAGAAACAAACCCAATAATACGTTATCACACGACAAAAAATTACTTTTATTATCGCCCCCAACATCAAACGAATTCCTAACATTCTGTATAAAATGTGCTTGAGCAAATGTTACTGCTATACCTAATTTTATAATACTTCAAAGGTAAGCTCAAAATTTGGTTAAGAATATGTTTATTTACACACACATAATTACACGATTTAAGAACTAACAGACTTAAAATAATAAAAGTCGACTGCTTCACCGCATCGCTGCCAATGTGGTGAAGCAGTCGACTGTCTCGGACACCATGGTCTATCCTGCAGTAAGAGCGCAGGCCGGAGAGCACGGCACGCCAGCATTAATGACATCATCCGTCGTACTCTTGTCACCGCTGGGGTGCCAGCTGTTCTAGAACCCAACGGGTTGCCACGCGACGATGGGAAGAGACCAGACGGAGTAACCATAATGCCTTGGAAGGTAGGTAGGCCTTTGGTGTGGGATGCAACGTGTATCGACACCCTTGCGCCATCCCATCTTCCTAGCACGGCGGGCTGTGCTGGGCCTGCTGCTGCAGGTGCGGAAAACCTCAAACGGCGCAAATACTCCAATCTTATTTATATGTTTGAGCCGTTTGAGGTTGAAACACTAAGGCCATGGGGTCCGAATGCCCACTTAGTTTTTCAAGACATCGCAAAGTGCACATGAAGCAGAGTCGACCAACTCTCTCTTCATGTGACCAGAAGCTTAGCAGCAGCAAACTTCAGCTGCCAGCCTTTTGGGCACTTTTCCTGTTGACAGCGATGCGAACGCATTTTTGGATGCCCTATGATTGTTCCCCCCCTTTTCTTATATTTATACATTTATTATTATTTCCTTTATTCCATTTTAAATACTTATAAATTATATTTTTAAATATTAGAATATAAAAAATTAAAACATTTAAAAATATAAAAAATACGAGTAGTAGCCCACCGGTATCGGGAACATGGTCCAAGCTACCGGCGGTCAGGGCTCCAGAGAGAGGAACCTCCTGACAATAAAGAAAAGAAAGAAAAATTGTTTATTCTGCACAAACAAAACGCACACAAAAAAATCTAAAATCCAAAATACACACATACAAAAGCAGCCAAAGGCCCTGTATTCAACCATTAAATAAAATTTAAAAAATAAAATAATGTTGTTCATTGGTTGATATCAAGGCCACGGACCAAAGACTAAAACGTACTCTTAGCACTCTTGTGACTCTTGTGAGTACCGCTTTCTGAATCAAGCCCTTGATCCAGCTGCTCAATGAGAGCCTCCTATAAAAACTGCCGAACCGGAGGTGACATGACAGGTGTCACAACCGAAAACAGAACAATGAACACAACAGGAAAATAAGAAAATCAAGACAATCTTGACAAGATCGGCCACACGTCGAATACGCCTACCACCTCCGGACTCGTCGCTCAGCTCCGCCTCGCCGCCGCCGGTACCCAGCCCCGCTGTGAACGCTGGGACGACACCAGCCGCGGCAGTTGCATCGAGTTCGAGTGACGAGTATTTCTCTCCGCCCACGACGACACCACCTGCTCGTCGACGGGGAGGACACCGGCCTCCGGACGGCTTAGGACCTCGAGGCCCACCGGCCTCTGATAGGGTCCCAGCTCCCGGCGGATGTGTGCAGCGCATGAGATGGACACAATCCATTAACGAGAATGTCATGCGCTCATACTATGGGGCTACATTACATTATTATTATTATTTTATAAAAAATAATGTAAATAATAATTTAATAATAATAATAAAAATTATGTAATTTTAGCACAAAATTGTTCTTTTGGAACTTAATGTGGAAAATCATCATCTGCCTAGCCTTTTCCCACTGTTGGAGTCGGCTTCCAGCCTAACCGGATGCAGCTGAATACAAGTATTTTACATAGAGCGACTGCCTATCTGACCACAACCTAGTTACTAGGTAACTCGATAAACATTGGTAAGACTGGCTGTCAGATTTTCGGGCTTCTGACTACCCGTAACGAATGTCAAAGATATTAACGTGGAAAATAACCTTTTAAAATTGTTTTCGAATTTTAGTAGTTAGATTTTACAGTATACATATACTTAGAAGGAATAATTTTATTCATCCCTTTAATAGTCAGACTTGTATATTAAGAGTTTCGTATCACCTTTTGGGTCAGTCCATATATTTTTGACTTTTCTATCATCGATAAATCAAACGAATACTTTTCTAAAGTAAAAATAATAGCCCTGTGCGGTCAGATAAACAGCGTGAGTTCGACTCGCACCTTGCCGGTTTTTAAAACATTTTCCAGATTTTAATTAAACTCGGTAGCACATTTTGATGAAACTATACTATTTTCATAAATTGGAAGAAATAATAAACTACAATCTTTTTATTCTGTTTGAAAACAATTTTAAATCCGCCCAGTGGATTTAAAATTGCTTTAACTTTTTGCCTCAAATTAATTTTCATTGCATTTTTAGAAAATCGGGATTCTCACTAATTATAAAAAAATTCACGCTACCTACTGAGTGGATTATTAATTTACGATTTTCTGCAACGTTGAACTTATTTTAACCCATATTGATCATCTTCAGGCGAAAATGTTTTAATAATAAATATTTTACGTTCAAAGAGTTAATCATTTACTTTTCTAGTCGCCACAGCTATGATGATGACATGACCAACGAGGAGTTCATCATCATTTGGCTAGCCTTTTCCCAACTATGTAGGGGTCGGCTTCTTGTCTTACCAGATGCAGCTGCGAACCAGTACTTTATATGGAGCGACTGCCTATTTGACCTGCACTCTCTGCACAACCCAGTTACTGGATAACACGATGCCCTTTGGTAAGACTGGTTGTTAGACATTCGGGTTTCTGCCTACCCGTAATGAGCAAAGGGGGTTACTATGCCAGAATCTATTTACACCTAATATTCAAAGCTGGAGGGATTAAGTCAGAAGCATCAAAGCAAGTCCGCTTAACCTTTCAGTACAACTATAATGTAGGTAGGTGTGTACAAATGTACTCACCGCAATTATCAGCGAAGACGCATTTGCGACTGTGCCCTTTTGATAAACTATTCAATAGGTAAAGTGATAATATTGAGCTTCACAGACAGCCGTCTGTTTCAAGTGTCATAAGAATATCTATGACAGCTGTAACGAGTAGTAGAAGCCCGAACATCTGACAACTTACTGACGTTTTATGCACCTATCATGCGTAATACTGGACGGAACAAGATGCGTCAAACTAACCTCAAGAGAATGATGAGCGTAAAACTGATAAGCCTGGGGCCGAAACCTCTCGGCTGCGTGCGATTCTGAAGACGTGATCTGTACGCGCGTAAAACGAATAACTCTTAAATAAGGCCATGTTTTTATTTACTCATTCTTATCTTCATTTCATCATTTGAATGGTGTCGAGGTGTGAAACCAATTTTTGTTTTTTTCTCTTTGTAATTTTAATTCTCAAAATTATGATGATACAATCGCAAATCTAATAAAAAAGTTACAAGGTACACAATATTTCTGATTGACATCTACTAGATGTAAATCTAGCAGGCATAATTTATGTAAAACACTTACTATTTTAAACAAAAGTTAAACAAAACTTACAAATTGTGAACTTTTCCATAGATACCTAATGGAAAAGCTCAGCATAAGAAAAAAAAAAAATTTTAACTAACATTAAGACGAAGTTTAGGCCTAACTGAGGCTACAGAACCAGCAAAGACATCTATTTCATCACGAATGGTGTTGGCAAGAGAAAGCATGCAGCAAAGGGCTGAAAAAATACCTACAATTGCCTCATCGTTCGACTATGAGGCAGGACGAAACATATTCGCTTACTTAAGCGGTTAATACTACGTGGGATACCAAATTTCACTTTTTCTAAAAGCTCAGAAGAATCTATTATACCATTTATTCTTTTAAACAAAAACATGAAGTCTTAAAAATTTCCTACGTGCGCTTAAAGATTTCATTTTATAATGACTCAGCCTAGAGTTATACGAGTTCAGACTACGGCCTCTGTTAATCAAATAATATGAGTGAAATAAAAACGTTTTATGAACGAACGTTTTACTTTAAAACTAATGAATTCGTTTTCTAATTGTGTATGGTCACATGAGCGGAGATTTAAGTGAACTTTACAGAATAACACTTCATTTACCCTTACAAGGTAGGTTAGTAAATTGGGGGGAGGTTACATGGCAGACAATTTGAGTAATATATTCAGCCGGTCTGGATATAATGGAAGTTGACCCCAATTACGTTTGGTAGATGATCTTTGAATTACATGCTAGATTGAATATAATAACGTAGGTATTTACTAACAGCGAGAAAGTACATACTACACTACCACCTTACTTCAACCTATACAGCGTAACCAAATGCGGTAGACTAAATGTCATATTTTTAATTCAAACTTTAAAGTTATTTTGGAGGCTATTGTTAGGTACACCTAAAAGAGTCTTCTTTACGAGTACATAAGTTGTACAAGGATCTTTTGGCGCGTTGCCAAAATCAGAACCAACGCCGCCATCTTGTTTTATCAACATGTTTCACAAAACAATTGCACAAATGTTTACCAACAACGCGTCCTGTCCTGTCGGCGTCATTCGAGCACAAAAGTTCCTTTTAGCAATGTACCTACTTTACATCAGGTGGTCTGTCGAACCATATGCCAACTCGTCAATCAAGAAAACCATTCACCAATAATAAGCCATAATAATTTTCGTCACAATTCTCGCTAAAGTGACAGATGTCACAAAACTTACATTCCGAACTGACGCACGGTAAACCGGCTGTCAAACTAAATTGATATATCGGACCGCTGCGGAATAACACGGATTATATTGTCAATACTGTACACCGATATGTTTTATTGCTATCCCGGGATTCGGACTAAGTACGTCTGATTAATGCCTCCGGGAATTTTGCTCCGGGAAAATTCTTTTTCGTGTGGGTTACGGCACAACGATTGGTTGGTTACTCGGAATTGAGTTAGTTTTCTATGTTTCTGTCGATTGTGGGTTATGTTTTATTTTTCTGTTGATTTGTTCGCGATTGAACGTTGTGTTAACATTTTTTTTTTGTTTTCGTAGTTCTGTATTAGTATTGTGTTTGTTTGAGCTTGGTTATTCAATAATAACTAGATCCAGGCTTGGATACAGCTGGACATGCCACAATTGTGGCGATACTTAAGTCCCCTCTTTGAGGAGTGGTTAGAGAGGCGCCACGGCGTCCTCACCTTCCGCCTGACGCAGAGTCTCACCGGACACGGTTGTTTCGGGATGTTCCTGTTCCGCATAAGGCGGGAGGAAATGCCCGGGTGTCACCACTGTGTGGATCGCTCGCAGGACACGGTGGAGCATATGGTGGAAGTCTGCCCGGCTTGGGCGAGGCACCGCCGTGTCCTCACGGAAGCGATCGGCGGCGCGATCTCTCGCGTCCGGCCCTGGTTCAGGCCATGGTTCGGAGCGAGAGTGCATGGGAGGCCGTCACTTCCTTCTGCGAAGCAGTAATGCTCGCAAAGGAGGAGGCGGAGCGCGTGAGGGAGAGGCAAGATTTGCGCCCTCGCACCCCTAGTCGCCGCAGGAGACACCCCGAGCATCGGGAGTCGCGAGCCGACTCGCTTGCGGATGGTGAGCAATGGGTAGCTCGCCGTCCGATAAGGACCAGGCCAGGGTCGATGGCGCGTTGTGTTCCACGCGGTGCCTCAAAGAGATGTCAGCACCAACTGACGGGGTCCGTAAGGGCCAATGCCTGCCAGGGTTGCGAGTTTGTCCGAAAGGGATATCGCGGCCCCGGCACACAGGCAACTGAAGGAAAACAGGTGGGTTTTAGCCGGTAACAGTCTGACTTCGTCCGTTCCGCCCAGAGCGGGAAAGGTATTTAATAATTCCCACCCAAAAAAAAGGTTTGGATACAGAATAACCGAATTTTCTGCATGCACACAGTTTTGCGGGCTGGAGCGGGTGTTGGACTTTATAAAAAAAAAACCATGTAACATTTTAGAATATCTATAGCTATTTTACTTGTTGAAGCTAAAGTCTGATCAAAAGTTTTCTTATAATATTCAACGTTATAGTTTGATTCGTTGATAATAATTAATACATATTATCTAGCTGAAACAATCAAGCTGATTGACCGGCCCAATATTTTCCATGTAAAGGTGGGTTTATACCAAACTAGCGAATGCTCATTCTATCCCCACTCCATCCAATTCTTTTAGTGTAAACAGACAGAGCATTCTTTCGTTGTTCTATCTTGATTGCGGAGATGCTTTGGAATGTTCTAAGAATGCTCTTAGAATGCTCGCTCGCTTGATGTGAACGGCGCACGAGCTTGCTTGCGACAAGTTGCCTAGAGTGTTTTTTCGTGTGTCCGAACACGAAAATCGCTTGATCCTCGAAGTGATATTTTCAAAGCATTCTTGTGTTCTAGCGACTTGATCGATAAATATCTTATTTAATTATAGGTTGGTTTCGAGAAACATGTCTACTTATGATAGAAGCCTACCATCATTTGAGTTATCTGTGGGATCCTACATAATGAAAATTATAAAAACACAAGCCATTATCCAGTCTCCTTCTTTTAATTAAATCCGTGACTCACAAACGTCTCTTCCTTCTTTTCTTTTTAAGTAATTGAGACAGAATGATAAATGCAGGACTTGCAATTACAATAGCACTCTCAGAGTCAGACATAGTGTACCTAGGCTACAACCCAAAGACACTTGACGAATGAGCGATGAGCATTCCTTCGCCTGATCTACATATCTCTAGAGCATGTGCCAGAATTCCAGGTTCGTTGTCATTCTTGCTCGTTGGTATTCTTTTGATGTAAATATTGAAAACTAATTATCGTTTCAAAAAAAGCAATAAACAACGACGTTCTGTGCTCTTGTTCTACCTCTAGTTCTATGTTCGTTTGGTCTAAACCCATCTTAACAGCTAAGCTTGGATCACGTCTCGAACGACATACCGATGTCTACTCACCCTGACGAGGGTACATGGTGATATTCTGACAGAATGACTATCAAAATATCTGCTTAAATGAATTGGAGAGATTTTTTGTTATCTATCCACGTGCTAACAAGGTGTAAGAAGAAAAAATTATAGTTTTAAGTTTTTGTCAAAATAAATACAGGGTGGCCAACCAACCTGTATTGATTTATTATTCGGTGTATAAAACTTTACATTATTTATTAATTTTATTTTATTGGCCAACCAACAATTGTTTACACTGTAAATAATAATAATAATAATATTTATTGACATAAAAGTATGTTACATTTATATATGGAAACCCTGACTCCTGCGCTAGGTTGTGACCTGTGTTACAGGAATCAGTGTCTTCTCCCAGTAGTTTTACATAGATAATATGCAATCAAATTTAAACAATTTTAAATTATACAATACCTGCTTGAGGCGTGTGTGTGAGGGTGGGTGTATATACATGTGTGTGTATGTGTGAGCGTATGTGAGTGAGTGAGTGTGTGTGTGTATGTGGGGGTTTATGTTATTAATTTTTCAGTCTGTATGTAGTCTAATGCTTGTAGCCAGGTGTTTATTTTCTTTTTAATTTCATTTTTAGAGAATGGGTTAATCAGTAAGGCCTTGTTTATCTTATTATAGATATGCGTAGAAAGAAATAGATGTTGCCGTCTAGCTGAGGCAGTCCTACATTTGACGTATTTACAAACATTAGTGATTGTGCGTTTACTTTTGTAACTGTTGTTTATGGGTGTTATTAGGTGCTGCTTCAATGTGATATTGAGAAGATATAGCTGTCTCACTGTGAGCAATTTACAGTTTTGGTACAGAGTTATGGTCGGGAACCGATAAGGTTTGAAGGTCAGGACTTTGAGCAATGATCTTTGAGCTCTTTCGAGCTGGATCATAATTGGTTTACAGGCTCCTCCCCACACCGTGATACAGTAACCAATTATCGACTGGGCTAGAGAAAAATATATTGTGCGAAGAAGATTAACATCAGCTACATGTCGAAGTTTCTTAAAGATCCAAATAAGTTTCCTAACTCTAGAGGCAGTTAGTTCGACTTGGGCCCGCCAACTTAGTTTTTCATCCAATAATACACCTAAGTATTTTATATTTGTTTTTTGGGATATTGTAAGACATGAGCACTGGAGCCTATTTTCAGGGAAATTGCAAGAGTGTACCTTAAGGGTTACTGTTATAGGTTTGGTTTTGGCGAACCTGAACTGCAAGTATAAAGAATAGCTGAAGTAATAAATGATGCCTAAGCCGCATTTTTACTATGTAAATTGTGATTATCAAATGACCGTTACATTTGGCGCAAAGCAAAATGGTGTCCAAAAGCAGTACTTCAAGGTGGAGCTCACCCTTTTATTTATTTTTTTGGGTGGGAAATCCTCAAATGACTCCTCCCGCCTGGGCAGAGCGAGAGGAAGTGTCAGACTTTTACTGACAAAAACCCACCCGTGTTCCTTCCGTTGCCTGTGTGCTTGGGCCGCGATATCCCTTTCAGACAAACCCGCAACCCCAGCAGGGTGGAGCTCACCCTGAAGTAGAAGTTAAGATAATTCCAGTCACACTAAAATATTTTATAAGATCACTTATGACCGATTATTGAAGACATTCATAGCCCATTTTGAAAGCCTCTGGGGTGGTTAAATAAAATTTAAAAAATAAGAACACTATTTCTAGCTCCGTAAATGATTGATGGAATCCATTCCTCACACTCTTTCACGAACAGCGGTCAATCATTTAGACATCCAATTAATTTTGCATTTAATTTTTATTTATTTTTTAACTATAAGGTAGGAACAAGTGAGTTAATATTTACAAGTGGGTACATAACAACTAATAACTAATTAATTCATAAAAATAGTAAAATGATATACCAACTTAACTAAAACTATTCAAAAACTAAAATATTGCATCGCAAAATTCATCCGCATCGCTGTCGACTGGTAATGTACCCAAGAGACTGGCGGCATTGCCACGTTGTATGGCAATGCTTAGCCTCTGCCCAAGGTAAAAACCAGCCCTTGGGTCACGGGAAATGTCAAATTGCCGTTTTGAGATCTCATTTAAGAGACCGTGAGTTTAAATGTATATACTCGTATATCATAAAAATGTGTGTATAACAAAAAGGTAATAAAACTATTTTGGGTCGTAAAACTCGTAGACTTTCGTAGACCTGCGTAGACGTCGTAGCAGCGTAGTTTTTACGTAGACGGTTCGTAGACGCTATATTTATATAAGAAAAGGTTTTATGAAAGTTTGAGAATACAAGCGGGTGTAGTATAAAACACAATTTTAAAGAAAAATCTTAATTTTATATTTGAATAAAATAAAATAAAGTTTTTAATAAAAATACACCTACCTAATTTTTTTGAAGTGAAAAGTGTAGATACTATTTTAGTAATGAAAAAATTTTATAATACTCTTAGCTTTTGATATTTTCTTTAATGAAATAATTTATTTATTATACTGTGCTATCTACTGCAGGGTAAGATAATTTCTGCTACTACAACGCCTTTAATTTAATTAAAATAAAACTTGAATTACAATGTCTTTTAAACAAAATGCCATTGTATTTAAAGTCGTAAAAGTCTCTAAATACTGAAGTATTTAATCCAAAACAAGCTACTTGTACCTAAAAATTCTGGCCATTTTACTTTACTCTATAGTCTTTATAAAATACCAAAACCAAATATCACGTAATAGGTATACATCTCTTAACATTCCATTCCATTTTCAAACACAAACAATCACTAACTCATAATAAAAAGGCCCACTTACAAAACCCATCCTGAGTTCCTGTCAAACACAAAGAGAGACCAAACAAAGAACTACTTAGGAATATTAAGATGCTCCTTCATGTAGGTATTTGTAACTATAATACACAAGGGATCCCTTGTTAATCCTCTCTCAATCACAATCAGGCTGCTTGTTTTATATACTGGGAAATAAACGTATATGTTATTCACCATATGTAAAAGTCAGACAGTGATGTTTGGTGTAAGTTAGAAACGTTCAGTTGACAAACCAAATATTACAACAGGGTGGATTTTGAGATGAAATGTATGGTAAATGTTTTTGTGATTTATGGATTTTTTATTACTCCAACCTCGGTTTGTCTACAAGAATCTTTTAATCTTTATACGAAACTGCATCGATTGGTGGCATAAAAATAAATGTGAGAATTTATTTTTTCTAGCTGACTGTACGATTTTCTAAAATTTGTGAATGCAGTTAGCAATTATTCTAAGGACAGTATCCTTCGATCGTTTAGTTTATCAGAAGCTATAACGGTTAAGCTGCCCTCACTGTCCCATCTCAAAAATCCACCCGCTATAATTCCTTCTTCACACGGCTGCAATCTACTGATGTGACGACACGTCAAAACATCGAGATTTCTCTATCACAGAATATCAAGTATATTGTAAAACTATTCATTAATTGGTCACTACTGCATGTTCGTTCACGATCTGACGGCATGCATGACAAGGTTGAATTATAAACCATCTTAAGCAATAACACAATATGCAATAAACTTAATCAGTACTCATATGCTTTATATAAATTATCCAAAATTGTTGATCAATCAGTTCTTTTGACCGAATAACATGCTTATGTCTCATGAACACTGAGATATGCAGTCATATATTGGGGCAATGCCACTAATAGGGATTTAGCGTTTAAAGCGCAAAAAAGATGTATACGTGCGATTGCTTGTATCCGTGTTCCTGATTCATGTGAACCATATTTCAAAGAATTTAAAATATTGACCTTTCCTGCAATTTACATTTATGAAGTAGCCGTATTTATAAAAACAAACGAAAATCTATTTGAGAAACTCAAATCAAAAAGATATAAATGTTAAAAATTTCTAATGTACCACATAAAACGGCTTTATTTAACAAAAGCTTCTTTGACATGGCATCAAAAATATACAACAAAATACCTAT
This sequence comes from Agrochola macilenta, assembly GCA_916701695.1. Classification (NCBI taxonomy): domain Eukaryota; kingdom Metazoa; phylum Arthropoda; class Insecta; order Lepidoptera; family Noctuidae; genus Agrochola; species Agrochola macilenta. The sequence continues at coordinate 4,225,542 of OU753576.1, forward strand.
TGACATTCTGAGCACTAAGGAACTTCCAGTATTTAAAAATAAATCACGAAACTTTTTAATTGATAGAGCATATTATACGATCCAAGATTTCTTGACTTATTGATTTAATTGTTGACCATGTATTATTTCAGTGTATTTTGATATTTATAATAACTAAATTTGACATGTAAAATAATATAAAATTTAATGATAATACGTAATTATTGTATGCCTATTAGGCAGGACATATTGAAACTTTAATTAATTATTAAGACCTATATCTGACATATGCCCACAATAAAGATATTTTGAATTTTGAAGCGTTTTGTAAATTATAAAGTTCTAAATTATGGTTTTCACAATATTTCTCCAGTTTACAATCTTGCAAGATTTATTATAAACTGACAGTATTTGCAATAATCCAGCGACATTTAAATGCGACATCTCCATGTGGGAAGCCAACATAAAAAGGTCTCACTTTTTTATCATTGAGAAAATGTGAAACAAAAACATCGTACAACCCAAGTTTTTATTTCATGCTCCTTATATGAAACAACAAACTCTCCTTTAACTTCAAAACTCACTAAAACAATTGCGAATGGTAGCAGGCCGCTTCCCACACACCTACTAATACATAATTCAAGAGATCGTCTACCGCCTAATGTATTAGAAGCATTGCTAAATATTTATATGTGATCCACCAATCTCCTAATGAATGTTAGTGCAGCAGAATAATTGTGAATCAAACTTGTGTTCATGATGTCATTGTATTCAGTGCAATTTGTTGGAATTATTTCGTGAAAGGTGTGTTTCAGATTATTTATTAGAATATGGTGTGTAGTGTTGTTGCTTTGTATTGAATGCTCTTGAAAGTAATTGTGGGTAATTTATTTTTGAACTAAAGCAAAATTCTGTAGCGTTTTTCTCGTAAAATGAAAATTGCAACACTGAGCAAAGACCTATTTCATAATAGTATGTATGGCTCGTAACACCAAAAAAAAACTATTAATACCTACTTTAGGAGAAAATACATTTGAATCCGAACTTTTTATAATACAAAGGCAAAAATAAATTTGTTTGTTTGTTAATCTTTCACGCTAAAACGGCTAAACGGATTTGAATGAAATTTGGCACATAGGTAGACCATGACCTGGATTAGGACATAATATACTTTTTATTCCGATATTCCCACGGATTCGAGACTTATGCGGGTGAAAACGTGGGGCGCAGCTAGTCTTCTATAAATGTAAGGTATTTATGCTCGTGACTACTAGGTATTTTGTAATTAATTTAGTCAACGTCGTAATGACATAACTGTGCTTTTTTTGCCAGCATATTCCATAAATTGACACTTCACAAAGGTTGAAACTATCTAACTGTCACATAGACAAATAGTCCTTATCGTTGTATTATGTTGTGCAAGTGACAATCAACCTCAGGGTGATAAAGCAATTACGAGGTCTACTATACCACTGCTGATTACAGACAACTACCTCATCGTTATCTTAAGTAAATAAAACTTATGTTTAAAACAAAAATACGTATTTTATCTCTGCAGCTTGTACATAATTACAACATGCAAAAAAGAATTGTTTCATAAATAAATAAAGTTTCGTTTACCAGAATTTAAATAATTACCGATGTTGTTTTATGTTTAAAATTAAATTGGGTTGTTTGAGTCGAAGTTTTGTGTTAATTTTGTTTTTTTTGTACGTACACATTTTTAATAAGTGGAATTGTAATACTTTGTTTTGGGAGCCTGCCGTTTTACCGAAAAGATTTTGCCCAAATTTCACTACCCAAACAAATTTTCGCAACCTTTTTTTATACCTACCAATGCAATGTTTGGAATGATTTTAGTACGCACATTTTCATTTGGTCAAATTTTTATTTGGCAGAATATTATCAAGGATGTCATTTAGCCATTTGGTCTTTAATCAAATGATTTACATATTACAGCAAACAATCTTTAGACAATAAACGTTTGGTCAGTTAGTTATGGAACTAGTTAGAGTAGTAGAGTAGGTTAATTATTAAAAAAAAATGGTTAGGTTAGGTTAGGTTAAAACTGTGACCTCCTACGAAATACTCCTACCAGAAATGACTAGATTATATAGAAAAAAAATATGGAAAAAATACAGGCTACGCGAAACTGAACTAGTTCGATGATATTAATTATGAAAAAAAATGCTACTAACTAAATAAAAATAATACTACCAGAATAGTTAATATTCAGATTATTATTAACTGCTTAGAATTTGTCCCTAGTGGAAAAAACACCCTTGTAATAAAACGTCTTTATTTTGCGTAAAATGAGTTATTCCAACTGAAATATTTGACTAAATAAAAACTGGTAAAAGTACTAGTTGGTAAACAAGTGATTGTTTAAACGTTCACTTGCAAAACATTAGGTTTGCGTTACAATTATTTGGAAAGAGATTTTTTGCAAAGTAATAATTTGGCAAATTAAATTATGCGGAAAATTGTTTGGGAAGTGGTAATTTGGCAATTTCTTTTCGATGAAACAAGGGAGACCCCTTTGTTTTCAAATGCAAAATAATTATGTGATGTTTAATTTTTTTATTCTTTAAAATGTCTGGTAGGTTTCATATGATCAATTATTGTACTTTAGCCCACTATTTGAGCAAGTCTTAAGTTGCACACATTGCAACAGTATTTTGAAAGCAAATGCAGAGCACTCGGATGGGTCTATACTAAAGTATGGGTAGACTTAGTCACAGGTGCTGTTAAGTGAAATGTTATTTCTGAATATTTTCCGTGTTTTTCTTTGTGTTCTAATAATCTATAGGTACCTATTGATTGGTTTGAATGACAACAAATATTAGATGTGCCTAGTCGCGCGAAAAGGCAATCCAATTTCGAAAAGAGTGAGCTCACACATCCCATATAATGGCATTTCCATAGCAGTCAAGTCAATTTGTTTGTGTCACTGGTATTAAATGTAGAGTGAATCTAACGATTTAAATCTTTGATTGTCAAGCGATTATTTCGTATAGTACCTACATATCATCATCATCAGCCTGCAGCAGTCCACTGCTGGACATAGGCCTCTCCAACTGCACGCCATTCAGCTCGATTCTCGGCAACTGTCATCCAGCAACTACCAGCCACCCTGCGAAGATCGTCACTCCACCTAGCCTGAGGGCGTCCCACCTTACGATTCGGCCAGTATGACGATGTCATCTGCAAATCTCAAGTGTGAGATAAACTCGCCGTTGATGTTAATGCCACGCCCTTCCCAGTTCACACATCCTCCAATGCGTTAGAGAACAATTTCGAGGAAATTACGTCCCCTTGTCTCACTTCATCATTTACACCGCTTTCACAATAAGACGGGCCAAACAAAACAGCGCTAAGAATGTCAAGTTACCAAGTTTTGATAATAACAAACTTGGTGTAAATATCTCGTGATAAGACATTGTCTTGTTGAACAAAAGATAAGTTCTGGTAAAGTTCACTGTGAGGCAGAAGCCTTATGAATTTATGTATAATACTGCAACATGTTGGAGTGTGAGGTTGAGGGACAAACAGTTCTAACTATAGTAGTCAGAACTTTTATTTTTTATCACCATATACCTGTGTTTGCAACTACATCTGTGAAGGATAGAATAACAATATTTCAGGTTTAAAGAACTGTATCTGTTTATACAACTGACTGCGTCATTGGTTTAGTTATCGCGAGCGCTACTGCTACGCTACTGCTACGCTACTGCTACGCCACTGCTACGCTCCTGCTACGCTACTGCTACGCTACTGCTACGCTACTGCTACGCTCCTGCTACGCTACTGCTACGCTCCTGCTACGCTACTGCTACGCTCCTGCTACGCTACTGCTACGCTCCTGCTACGCTCCTGCTACGCTCCTGCTACGCTACTGCTACGCTACTGCTACGCTACTGCTACGCTACTGCTACGCTACTGCTTCGCTACTGCTACGCTACTGCTACGCTACTGCTATGCTACTGCTACGCTCCTGCTACGCTACGGCTACGCTACTGCTACGCTGCTGCTATGCTACTGCTACACTACTGCTACGTTACGCTACTGCTACGCTACGTCATTTCTTAGTAGCAGCCCGGAGTCTGAGTTTGTGCCCGGTTGATGGTAATATGCTCACCCCCTATTACATGGAACTTAAACATAACTGGTGCAATGTGGGTGTACTATATATACAACTCAGCATAACCTTTCGAGGATTACAGGCGTAATTATTGTAACTACAGAATCTGGGCGTTGAAAAAGATATTTGCACAAATGTGTGACAGAGAAGACGCTTCTTGTTGTTATAAACAAACATCATACGACAGAGGATTCTCAAGTTATAATCACACTATCGATCAAACACAAACAAGCTTCGTTTCAGAAAACGAAAATTTCCTAAAACTGTAACTCACAATGAATTTGACTAAAATAATAATGAAGCCCACTTTCGTGGGCTATTTAATATTACCAACAGAAACAAAGTGAACTTAGATCGATATATACATCATTACCTGCCTAGCCTTTCCCATCTATGTTAGCGGCGGCTTCCAGTCTAACCGGATGCAGCTGAAAACCAGTATTTTACATGGAGCAACTGTCTACCTGACATCCACAACCCAGTTACTGGGTAATACGATACCCCTCGGTACGACTGGTTATCAGACTTTCGGGCTTCTGACGATCCGTAACGACTGTCAAAGATCGATGAATGGCAGCCGGGACCAACGGCTTAACGTGCTGCCCGAGCCACGGAAGAGTCTTGGTATGCGGTGGTCACTCATCCATGGACCAACCGCGGCAAGCGGACCGGTGCAGCTGTTACTTAGCCACAACCTCCTCGAAATATACACGTTTGACACAACATTATGTATGCCATCACTCAGGAACTTACGGCTTGTTAATATTCACAGCATTCTAAAACGTATTTCGGTATGTAATACATAATAAGTAGTACTAGAGCTCTTGGTGAAAAAACTCGTCCGGGGAATCGTCAATAAAGGATTTTTATTCTCCGTCAGGTCAGGTTTAATATAATTACATCATTACTTTATGAACATAAGTAAACTAAAAATGGAAATCTGTCGAATCGTTAACAAACTTCATTTTAATTATAAAGAGATACTATTTAAACTAGGTATTAATATAATTGTAAAGAAATTAATAGTATCCGATAAACAAATCCAATGAATGGCAGAGTTCTTATTTTAATTGTTCATTTCGGAATAATTTCAATTTGTCGAAAAATATTAATTTATGAATGAAATTAAACCTAATTACTATGCGACAAACAAATTAAATGTATATGATTGGAAAGTAATGAACATTCAGAACTAATTAATGTTGCTGAAAATATACGTGCGTTTTTTTAACAAAACATAGTTTTATTAAAATAAAAGATATTGAGAATATAGTATTAAGATTTTTGATGACTAAATGAATCACACTGGTAAATAAAATACCTTTTATTGGGTTTTTCATTAGGAATTTCTCATTAGCAGTCTCTTTATAAACTTGATTTGTGCATGGGTGATAGCAATAAGCTCACCCCCAATTAAATGGGAATTGAACTGCATAACTGGTGTCCTTTAAGTGTATGTTAGGTATGGTTGGTCGGCTCGTTTGGCTCCCAAACTGGAGAGGGCTCCTTTGAAGCTTCTGCCCAATCTAGGGGTCCAAACCGATAGGACCAGGCCCGAGTCGACGGTGCGTTGTGTTCCACGCGCGCCTCAAAGAGATTTCAGCACCAACTGACGGGTTCCGTAAGGGCCAATCCCTGCCAGGGTTGCGAGTTTGTCCGAAAGGGATATCGCGGCCCCGGCACACAGGCAACGGAAGGAACAAATATTTAACATGAAACGACTGCCTCCAAAACCCAGTTACTGGGTAGCAAGAAACCCCCTAGTAAGACGGGTTGTCAAACTTCTGACTATTCGTAACGATTGTCAAAGATCTACGATTCTGACCGTCGCGTCGGGGCCGACGACGGCTAATCGTTCTTTCTGAGGTACGGAGGGGTATGAAATGCATGGTCACCCATCAAAGGACCGGTAGGATACCCTTGATAGATTGACCCGTTCGGCTGTTTGTCACCACGCCACGAGACTTGTAAGTTTATAAATAGTGATACACACTTTTGCCTAAACCTTCAAATAATGTAGGTATTGATAATTCCGTTTGTCAAACGAACTTTTTCACAAAGATAACTTAAGTTTAGACCATTGCTTACGGACCCATTTTAACGAGCCATCTTGTAAGTGCACAAACGTCAACCCAAAATACCTACCTAGACCTATGTATAACTACCTAGCTACATTGGCAGGTGTACAGCAGCAGTGAACAGATTTAGCCGACTAAATCCGATTGTACAATTGTACACACGCCTAATTCCCTTTCCATATGCAGGTATATCCATAAGTTTGTATGCAGGTACTTACGTATTATAATATTAAATTGACTGAAACTGGTGCCTGGTAATTAGAGGATTACTGTCGACAGATTTGACATTTTGTGATGATCTCAATGATAATGCCACACTTCGCAAGCTGGCTACGAAAATTCTCTTGTTCATCACCAGTTGTTCTCGAGAAGCTAAGTAGTAGAGAAAATTGCAATATTTCCAAAGGAGGAAATCTGTCAGTGGCACCGGTGACCGAAATGAGTGGTCCGAAGGCTACCGAAGTCGGTATGATAATGGGCATGAGACGCGGATGAATGCAGAAAATGACGTGAGAAAAGTTTTGAGTGTAAATGTAGATAGTTATAAGAGCAGGGAAGACCCAAGAAACGATGGATGGGCTGTGTGGAAGATGATATGGATAGAAAGGGAGTGACTACTGAGACAACGACTAATAGAGAAGTTTGGAGGAAAAAGATGCGCTGCGCCGACCGCGAGAACATGGGAAAGGGCAAGAGAATGATGTTAACTCAAAGCCTTAGTTAAATGCTTACAATATTGTAACGTGCTTCAGTTAATTGTAAAATGTTTTTATTTCTTTCATCCTACAATTCCTACGCTTCGCGCTAATACCCGCCGCCACGTCTACGACACAACCCAGTTTTGAGGGTAATAACTTGGGAAAATACCGGATCTATACAATTTAGGAGTAGCATTATTATTTCGAGCAGTTCGTTCCGCATTGTCCTCAGAGAACAGACCAACTGTTATCTAATTTTTAGTATTATAAAAGGCGACAAAAGTGTTACTCTTATCGCAGCATCATCTTTAAGTTGTAATCACCAGTGCACCTGCCAAGGGAAGTATTATATTATAGAAATCCTGGCTGATGATAGTTTATTTTAAAGCCCGCTGAAGTTCAACCAAATTTTCGAAATAAATATTTTTCTGAATAAATCGTCTTTTCCGAGTGACATGATCAGGGATAGTATGCACCGTTATTTCTGTAGCTTATCCAATGAAAAAAAAGTATACCATACGAGTTTTAGTCCATTTTCCTAAATAACATAAGAGCAGTTTTATTCGCTCATCCGTCAAAAAAAAACGGTAGAAAACAAGTTTATGACGTCCGTTTGTAGGTCATATGAACTTCCGCACTGATTATGACACAAATATGATTCAGAAGGATAATTTTGTAGATCAAGTAGGGATCAAAGAAACGATGGATGGGTTTTGTGAAAGTCTGATAGAGGATGAAAACATTTCTCCGCTACACCGATCACAAACAACTTGAAAAGGCAAGAGGATGAAGACTAGTGTCAAAAGGAAAGATATTCTGTGTCCGGACAACGTAGGTACTACCAGTCGTATTTACTGTCTTAATGTCGCTTTGAAATTCGAACGAGTCCATGACAATTTGATTTTAAAACAAATGATATCGTTTTAGAATTATTTGCGTTCAACTGACTGCGAGTCGAAGTGAACTTCACAGAATAACACTACAGTGTAATCGTAGTAAAAGTTTTAACTCAACCAACATTCTGTTATCTTCTTACTCAGTGGCGTCGTCCCTCTTAGAATATTTATTAAGTTCATTTGTCGTCATAATGCTCTAGGAAAAGTAAGGCCTGCTCTCTCTCCTGCATAAGTTATGTTTGTAAGAAAACAGTGTCTGTCTTGTACATCGTATTGTCGTTATTTGTACTGTGGTGTTTTGTTTCCTATACAATGTTTTATTATAATTAAAGCAAGCAATATAAAGCGACTTAAAACCATATGGCCTGGGTTTCCCTCACATCCACAAATCAATGATACCTAAATTACTAGAACATATATTATCACAATTCAAAGCAAAATTAAGCTGAATGATTGATACGTTATCAGTATACATAGCTGCTCTCGGCTGATACCGGTTTGAAAACCTAGTTGAAGCCCACTACTACATTAATATAGCCGCGCTTGTTATTATATTTTTTAGCCATATGAAAAAACAATAAAATGTTTATCCTGGTCATATGTAATGGTCTTTTTATTGGCGCGCCACTGTTTTTTTTCCGAATTGTCACAAATAATGACCTCCAAAAACCGTTCTCCAGAAAAACCAAAACACGTAAGAAAGATTATGCGGTGCTCGCGCTTCTAACGATAAATTCAAGGCTTAGTGCCTTGCAAGTTGCAAGCCAGATTTAAAATAATCCCTCAGTTCCACCGAAATAGTTTTCGATATAGTTTCATACGGTATTGTATTTTGAATTTTTTTTTTTAAATACTCTCGATTTGAGGTGAAATAATAAAGAGTATGGTTTTTAAAACGATAAAAAAAAATTGTTAACGAGCCATGGTTTGGTTTGTTTTACATAATTATGTAGGAACATGCATTTAATAAGTTTACTACATTGACTACTTTTAAGTACTACTTAAAGTAGTAATTAGTAGTAACTGTAAAAAGTTGTATTGGGAATTGAACTACATTTCCACCCAATCTCAGATGTGGGAGCACATTAATAAACTGACACAGTCACGTTTCTCTTCCCATTAACTCAGTATACATATTATGTTAATTTATAATGTCTTCAGCACACAAGCCGTCACGCTACGAGTATAAAGCTGCGTCAGCGATGCACTCCGACCCAACAGTTTATACAATAGTACTATAGGACATGTTATCGGTTCATAAAATCTACTTATGATGGTGCATTCTGATAGTTGGCAACGTCGCATATAGCTGTCAAATATTTCGCTGTTTTGATTAACTAATCAATATTAATTACTAAATGAAATGAAAAAAGAAATCGCTCTATAGTCTAAATATATTGATGACAAATTACAATTATCAGATTAACGCTACTGAAATAATGTTTTATTAATTAATGTTAGAGAGGATTATAATTAAGCTATTGATACAAAAACTAAGCATGTTTAAACTTGTACTTCCAATCACATTAAAGGCCACATTGTACCATACATTGAAAACCCTAAAGCATTTACAAAGAAACACACGATCACTCAATAGAACACTCACACATTTCAATGGAATTGATACCAAGTCAGCGAGATACTAGCATCAATCTCATAGTAAGTGAAGCGGAGATCGACACGGGTACCTCTCTACATACGAGCCATTACACCGAGTACAATATTGTAATGGCGACAACAATACACGGTATTGGGTGTGTCGAAAATAGTTTTATGCGAAAGCAAATAGATTATGGGTCGACACACGCAAAAGCGTTGCGACAATGTACTGCAAATGTTGATCATCACCTAAAGTGATTCTTATGAAAGTGCCTGAAGTTTTTCCGTTGCGACATCGCACCGCAAAAAGTGGCCAGTGACGTCGCCAAATTTTGCGATGCGTTGTCACTGTTATGGGGTATGAAAAAACTGCTTTCGATAAAGGTATTTAAAGAACACCGAAACGGGTCATTTTGGTTAGTCAGTTACAAAAAGACAATAATTTTTTAACTACCCATCTTTGATTTGGTCGAATGAAATGCAGCTGTCGTGGTAACGAGAGGCCTGGTAGTGACATGATAAAAGTAGATGAAAACTCGAAAACAGCGCCGAGTGGAAACAAAATGATCTGAATAAATGCGGAAAGCGGAGAACTGGGTGTGGTGCGATTTAGGAAATCCTCTGTGAATGTGTCCGCAGTCACAAATATGAGTTGACTGATAAGAAACAGGTTTTTATAGGCCAATTAGAATCACAGAATTACTTAGATTTTTTTAAATGAAATAACTCTTAAATATTAACAACAATATTTTTGTGACTTGGAAAGCACGTTAAACCGCTGGGCTCAGCTGCCATTTATAGATATTTAACAGTTGTTAGGGACCCGTGACGACTGTTAAAACGTCTGATAACCAGTCTTCGGTTTATGATATTAAACATGACCAGTCCAATGTTTATGCGTAGCCTCACACAAATTCTAGCTTCAAACAATTTCAAGGAGCACACCTTGTGTTACGCATGCAAACATTGCATAACATACCACCAACGTCGACAGCTGAATAAGGGCGTTCCCCATGCCATTGCTATGAACAATTTGGAGAGATACACCCTGTAAGCCAGGTGGCAAATTGCCAATTTGGAAAGTAAGGATTTTGAGGTCTTAGCCAGGCGATTAAATAAGCGGGTTCTTGGACTTTAACAAACGCTTGCATTTCAATCCTCAACTATAAGTGGCGATACTGACATTCTATCAGCCATTACGATGATGGGAAAGTTAAAAACGTATTGGGTTGACTTATGCTACCGAAAAGCTTATGTCAATCTTATTGAAAGTCATTATAGAAATTTGATACGCTTTCAAAGCGCTAATCTTGACTCCTTGGGCAGTCAGTCCGCTGACTGGCTAATAATTGAACCAAGGTATAAATGGCGTGCGATTGGAGAGACCTCGGGCTGATATGATGATGATGTTGATGAGCTATTTATTCTTAAATGAGAATGTGTAATGATTGAGAGAAGAAGAATAAGTGCGAGGTACAGCTTGCGAGGTCAGCAGAAAAATACTGACTGCTGCCCACAGTGCACACATAGATATTCCCAAAAATGGTCGACCTAATTAAACGACCAATCCATCAATATTCTTTGGGCGCAGCATACTTTGCAAATGGCTAGGCTGTGGTCAACCCTTTACCTAATGTATTTCGTTAAAATCGTCACTCAAAAACTATAAACAATTTGAACGCACGAAGCAAACTGTAGCAGAAACTACACCAACATACATATTATTTCACTTGTGGACCTTTGGACGTCATCAGGTCATGCGGTGCAGTGCAAAATGTGTCGGTTAGATTGCCTTGCGAGAATGTTGCAATATTAGGTTCGTCGCACACACGATAAGTTTAGCGACTGCATGGATGGTTCTGATGATCGCTGGACCAAGAATTTACGATAGTCGGCAGTGCAAAATGTGTATGTGTATTTATGACTTCATTTAGCGTTTGTCGACACGTAGAAAACTTGAGTTTTAACTTTTGAGAAGGTTTTTTTCCAGCTTGGATTACTTTTGAAAGCCAGTTTTTTTTTTGTTGTGACCTGTAAATGAATGCCCTGACTGAGACAAAAAGATTGATATAAAATGCTTGGCATATTTTGTCTTACTCTAATCTTTCTGGCTGTGTTTGTACTTCATTTATTTTACAAAGCCTAAACTGCTGATTTCAACAAATGAGGTGTCGTTGATCCATTGCCGTCACCGGAATTACAATTTCAAGTAATTTATTTAACGTAAATTAAAATGTTTTGTAAGCGCCGAACTCTTACTTCATTATCACGACACTACGCTAGTACGACAACACGTCACGACGACAGTCCACTGTCTAATTTCGTTTGCGTAGTAATTGTGTCCATGCATAAATTTAGAACACAGTGACGTTTACTGAACAAATTCGTGATACTTACGAGTATGTATGCTAGATGTTCCATGTAAACGTGTGGTTTAGAGTGACGTACTTAAAATGGTTTTGGTAATTTTGGACGCCATGTTTTAACCCGACTACGCCAGAAGGCTAGTTATGTTTTCTTCCAGTAGTAGTACTTTTACAACGCAAATCGAGGATCTTAATAAAAGTTAACAGCCTAAATATTCTTAAAATGATCAATTAAAAAGAATTATGAGTTTTCAAGAACATTATATCTATATACCGGTCACCCTCGCACAAAAACATTGATGGATTTCTGTCGTCTTTAAACGATATCTTGTCCCAATTTGTACATTTTGAAAACGTTGTGATAATCGGGGACATAAACATCCCCATAAATTGTTCAAAAATCGAATGTCCTGGCGAACGGTACCTTACTCTAGCTGCCTCTCACGGACTCTTACCAGCTCACACAGAAGTGACCCGTGAGGCTACTGGAACATGCCTTGATCACGTACTGATAAAAACTATGTACTCTGGTCTCACAATTATCCCCAGAACCTACCTAACAGATCATTTTCCGGTCTTAACATGCATCAATTTTGTGCAGCCACGCCATTATGCTACAACCACAGTTACCAAAGTTGACATTGAATCTTTAAAATTAGCTATTTCGTCAATAAACTTAGATTCCGTTTATGCATCTCAAGACCCTGATTATTTGCTAAACTACTTTATTACTAAGATACAAGAAGCTCTAGATCAGAATACTAAAGTAATAAAACTATCGAGGCGTAAAAAAAATATTAAACCGTGGGTCACTCAGGGTTTAATCCGCTGTATGAAAAACAGAGACATGTTACACCAAAAGTCAAACAAGTCGCCGGATAATGAGACTTTGAAAATAACATATGTCCGATACAGAAATTACTACAACACTATTCTGAAAAAAGTAAGAAGGGAATATGACAGATCCCTTATTGCAGAAGTTAGAGACGATCCCAAAACCCTTTGGAAAACTATTAAAACTATCACCAACACAACAAAAGAACCCAAAAACCCAGATGAACTTCTTAATCTACGCTCTACTCCTGAACTATCGGTCAATGAAATCAATAATTATTTTGCGAGTGTAGGTAAAAACTTAGCCAATGCCTATATCCAAACGCATCAAAATCCGGCAACGGAGTCTCTTGATGAAATCCCGCTTGCTACTTCGGGATCTTCCCAGCTCAACTCATTTGTTATGACTAACGTGACTGAGGAGGAAATAGAACGTATTATCGTAGGACTAAAAACAGATTCTGCAGTAGGCTGGGACAAAATCTCAAACAGATTACTTAAGAACAACAAAAATGCTCTAGTTCCTCCTCTCACATACATCTTTAATGTCTGCCTCGAGACCGGTATCTTTCCGGCGCATTTAAAAAAATCGGTTTTGCGTCCTATACACAAAGGTGGGGACACAAATGTCTTGTCTAACTTTAGACCAATATCAATCCTACCTGCTTTGTCAAAGATCCTGGAAAAAGCTATAAATCTAAGACTAGTCAATTACCTGGAAAATAACAATTTGCTTTCAGATAAACAGTTTGGCTTTAGGAGGGGCAGATCTACTGAAGGAGCAGTGCATATCTTAACTAACTATATATCTAGCAATCTAGATATAGGAAAGAAATGCCTCTCAATCTTCATCGACTTAAGCAAAGCTTTTGACACTATTTCTGTTCCTATATTGATTAACAAACTAGATGGATTAGGAATCAGAGGCACGCAACTGAGTCTTTTTAAAAGCTATCTCACTGGGCGAAAACAGTGTGTCCGTGTAGGTCAATACACGAGTAGTGATCATGTAGTCGACTATGGTGTACCCCAGGGCAGCATTTTGGGACCGACACTATTTCTCGTTTACATTAACGACCTCAGTAACCTCCATCTACCCCGAGGCGAATTGATCTCATATGCAGACGACACTGCTATCCTTTTCTCCGCCAATACCTGGGATGAGGTATTCAGTACTGCCCAAAAGGGATTCAATGTGGTGAAGAAATGGCTCAGGGCCAATCTCTTAACCCTAAATGTTGAAAAAACTAAATACTTGACGTTTAGTGCTCGCAATCTCGGTGAAGCTATTAACAATCATCACATCATATCCCATGAATGCTTGTCTAGTGTGGGATGCTCGTGCAGATCTCTAGAGCGCGTCAACAACATCAGGTACCTAGGTATCATAATTGATAGCAACCTCAGTTTCAGAGAACACATTAAACAGTTAAGTGCTCGCGTACGGAAACTAATCTATGTTTTTAGAAATCTCAGATATGCCGCCGACGCCAAATTACTTAAGCAAGTCTACTTTGCGCTTTGCCAGTCGATAATTACGTACTGCATCTCGTCTTGGGGAGGCACTCCGAAAACCATCCTGAAGAAAGTAGAAATAGCTCAACGAGCTATTTTAAAAACTATCACTTTTCGGCCCATTCTATATCCTACAACAGAGCTTTACCAGTCATGCAAAGTTCTCAACGTTCGTCAACTTTTTATTTTGAGTATAATAGTAAAGCAACACGGTGAACTCATATACGATCCAAACACTCAACGCAAACGTAGAAAACATGCAGTATGCAAACGTACATATGTTCCTAAAACATCTTTTATAAAGAGATTCTTCATTTTCCTTGGTCCTTACCTATACGACAAAATCAACAAAATTATGAACATATACCCACATAATAAGACACACTGTAAAAAGAAAATACAGGACTACCTACTGAATCTTTCTTATGATGAAACAGAAGCGATTTTGAACATTCCCAAGTAGATAAGCTACTACCTTACTCGATCATATTTAAGAATCATCCCATTCACATCACACACACTCACACTCACACATGCACACAAACACACACGCACACAAACACACACACACACACTTTCTCACATCACACCTACTTTTTCTCTTATATTTTATGCATACTTTCCACATACATTTTTATATGGCAATCTAATAATGTTTACAACTTTAAAAATGGCTACTAAATATTCACAATTTATTTATGGGGGTCAAATGTAATCCGAGATACAGGTTTACCACCTAGTTCGGATGCAGATAGTCCCAAACTTTGTATATTACAAACTTTAAGCCATTATTTACTGTGTAATTGTCAAATATTCAATTTTGTAATACGTGTTCTTATTTTGGTGAATAAATTATTATTATTATTATCTCCTTTATTTCATTTAAATACTTACAAAATACATTTTTAAATATTACAATATAAAAAATATTAAAACATTTAAAAATATAAAAAATAGTAGCCCACCGGTATCGGGAACAAGGTCCAAGCTACCGGCGGTCAGGGCTCCAGAGAGAGGAACCTCCTGACAATGCGAGCCGTGTCCAGAAGTACCGCTTTCTGAATCAAGCCCTTGATCCAACTGCCCAACGAGAGCCTCCTTAGGTGTTGGTCGAGGCTCTTGGCAACTAAGCCATTGGCTGATACGACTATCGGCACAATGATCGCTGAGTCCACATCCCACATGTCGACAACCTCGTGAGCCAAGTCAAGATACTTGATTTGTTTATCTTTCTCAGCTTTCACGAGGTTCCCGTCATGCGGGACCGTTATGTCAATTATCATTGTGCGCCGCTCTACTCGATCCACCACCACTATATCAGGTTTATTGGCAACAATAGTCCTGTCAGTGATGATGGATCGATCCCAGTACAATGTGATATTTCCATTTTCGAGAACTGGGTCGGGCACATACCTGTAGTACGGCACTTCCGATTCCACAAGATTGTATTTCAGAGCAAGTTGCTGATGGATAATCCTGGCTACAAGGTTGTGTCTATGCAAGTACTCTTCGTTAGCTAGACGAGAACAGCCGGAGATAATGTGTCAAATTGATTCTCCCGGACGGTGGCATGCCCGACAGATGTCAACCGTGCCGTCTTTCACAATAAATCTACGGTAGTTGTTCGTCATGATAACTTCGTCCATAATTGCACAGACAAAACCTTCGGTTTGCCCAAAGAGGTCACCAAAACGCAGCCAGGCTACGGACGCTAGAAAATCTACATCGGGTCCATGTAGGGCCCCGAAAAAGCGTCCGTGAAGCTCCTTACTTTGCCATACCTCCTTGCGATCGTTAGTGTCAAGCACTACAGGCTTGCGCCAGTTCTCTTTAGCCATGGAGAGCGGGGTGAGGTTCTTGTCCACCGCGACCACATCTCGATGCATCCCCACGTCGGCTTCCAGGAAATATTCCCTGAGACTGCATATCTCGCGATTGTGGAGGGTCTTAGCGTTTAAAAAACCTCGACCTCCACACTTTCGCGGAATATACAGTCTCATTACCGATGACCGTGGGTGGTGCATTCGATATGCAGTCAGCAGCGTACGGACCCTCCTATCCAAGGCGTCGAGTTCGGTCTGAGTCCATTTGAGTATGCCGAAAGAGTACATCAAAACCGGCATGACCCAACCATTGAAGGCGCGCACCTTATTTCCGCCTGATAGAAAACTATTGAATACTTTCTTCAGGCGGCCAAAGAAGCGCTCCTTCAATGATTGCTTCATGTCAGTAACATTGATGCCCAACGCTTCCGACATACCCAAATATTTATAGGTTTCGGATGCGGAGAGGGCTCTAAGATTTATGGAATCCGAGAGTTCCGTTCCCACGGATTCCACAATCTCCCCTCGCTTTACATGCATGACCGCACATTTGTCCACACCAAATTCCATCCTGATGGCGCTACTGAAAGTTTCAGTTACTTTCAGTAGCTCCATCAGTTGCAAATTGTTGGGGGCAAAGAGTTTAAGGTCATCCATGTAGAGGAGGTGAGATATAACCTGACCACCTCTCCTCAGCCGATAGCCTAGACCTGAATCCTCCAGAAGTGTGCTTAGAGGATTCAGGGCTAAACAGAACCAGAGCGGACTCAAACTATCGCCCTGAAATATGCCTCGCTCGATCCTTATCGGCTCGCTACTCCTCTGGATATTTCGACATCCTGGATAGCGAAGGACCGTCCTCCACTGCCCCATACATGACATCAGGAAGGTGCGCAGAGTTGCATCTATTTTATACAACTCCAGCACCCTCATGAGCCATGTATGTGGCACCGAGTCATAGGCCTTCTTATAATCTATCCAGCATGTCGACAGATCCTTTCGGGAACGGCGAACCTGCTGGCTAATGGCTATATCAATGAGGAGTGCTACCTGATTTATGGAGCAGGTGGGTAACTCCTGTCGTTAGAAACTGGGGTAGCGAACCAGACTCCAAAGTAGTCTGGTACTGAGCCGCCAAGCGAGCGTGCGATCTTGTGAACCATTTAATCCAGAAGTTGTGCAGCCCGTCCGGCCCTGGGGATTTCCAGTTCGGCAACGGACGGACTGCACGTGCTACATCTTGGGGGCAGATGGTTATAGCCCCCATTTCTGGTATTGGATCGCAGGCTCGCTCGACTTCCCAAGTCCAATCACCTTCGGTGTGACTGACAGGCACCGACCAGATACTGCGCCAGAAAGAGCACATGGCAACATCATCCGGCAGACGCGTGTCAGCCACACCTTGGTAAGGTCGCTCCCAAGCCGTATAAACCCACCTTTCATCACTCTGGAAGGTGCGATTCTGAGTGTATCGTTCCACTCGCCGCTTATACCTACGAATACGGTTCGCCCATGCATACACTTTCTGCTTCAGGAAGTCGATGCGCTCTGTGACACGGGCCATATAGTCCTGGGGGCTGATATCAGTCCCTAAAAACGCCCGCCTCACAAAGCGCATCACTCTAGGGCGAGTATTGCCTTCCCTGAAGCAGATTAGTTTGCCGATGAGGGCTCTGGCCCCACCAATACGGCGCTCAATCCTGCACTGCCAAGCTGGTACGGCTGGTTTCGGTCGTGTAGCTCTGGAGTCATTTGCAAATTTGACGTGAGCTACACGACATGCCGCTACAGCCGCGCAGTACAGAATCGAATGTGTATCGGTGAGGTCTTCGCAGTTATCAATATAGTTTGATAGCTGCGAATCCAGAACCGCCACCAGCGCCCTGTTTTTGTTATGCATGGGCAAACGAGGTAAGCGTGGTCTAAGTTCGGGCGACATGGTTCGATATTCCCGAATCGCACCCTCCAAAGCACTCCTCAATTCCTCATTGCATTGGGTACTTACGTTTGTAGCCCTGTCATCATTCCTCTCGTCAGCTTGATATGTTGTGTCTTGTGGTGGCACTATATCACTCTGCGGCGGGGGAGCGATGACATGGCTACTCTGCATTCCATTTCGCAGGCGATCAAGTACAGTGTCATCCAACATATGATTACGCTGGATGACCCGCACCTGATCCGACAGTCGTTGTGCCGAAACGTTGACAGTTGGCTCAAGCACCTGAAAAAGAGAGAGCATCCGAACACGGTACGCGGTCAGATTGTTTCCCCCCTCTGTAGCCCCGTAGTATGAGCGCATGACGTTTTCATTGATGGAGCGTGTCCATCTCATGCGCTGCACACTTCCGTCGGGAGCTGGGACCCTATCAGAGGCCGATGGGCCTCGAGGTCCTAAACCGTCCGGCGGCCGGCGTCCTCCCCGACGACGAGCAGGTGGTGGCGTCGTGGGCGGAGAGAAATACTCGTCGCTCGAGCTCGACGCAACTACCGCGGCCGGTGTCGTCACAGCGCTCACAGTGGGGCTGGGTACCGGTAGCGGCGAGGCGGAGCTGAGCGACGAGTCCGGAGGTGGTGGGCGTGCTCTACGTGCGGCTGATCGTGTCAACAACTCATTATTTCATTATTTTCTTTGGTGTTTTCCTCAGGTGTTTTCCGAGGTGACATGACAGCTGATGTCACCTCCTGTTCGGCAGTTTTTGATTTATGTCTATTGGTGTATTTTGCTCTTTTTTGGAATAAATGGGGTTTCAGGTTTGTTTTCGGATTGTTTTTAATATATAAAAACAATAAAACTGCGTCAAAAATGAATACTATTAAATATGATGAAAAATCAGAAAAATAAAGTTTCAAGACGTTTTGACACGTTGGTGTTGCCATTATTATTTTTATTTATACATTATATTTTGAATATCTATATGTTTTTTTCCATTTCTATAGCGATATATATGATTTTCCGCTATATTACATATAAAAAATCACTGGGAATCGAACCCAGGATGATGGAGAACGTTTAATGAAACACAGAAAAATTTGAAGTGATTAATAACATTATATATCATTTTTAAATATCTACGACGACCACCAATTTATTATTATTTTTTATCTGAGTTTAAATTTTGTTTTCTTTTTTTTCGTTATAAACCAATTGAATTATACAGTGTGACTTCAAATTTCTCTGTGTTTCATTAAACGTTCTCCATCATCCTGGGTTCGATTCCCAGTGATTTTTTATATGTAATATAGCGGAAAATCATAAATATCGCTATAGAAATATGGGTATATTATTATTATTAAGCTGCTTAAAATTTACTCTCAAAACTGTTGCAGGAAAATAAGGCATCCAGCCTGAAGCAAGTAAATGAAGTAATAAAATAATTATTTATTTATTTAATTAATTACTTCTAAACCGGAAAATACTTTTATTTCGTACCATTTCAAGTACTCACTTAACCTAAATTGCCGAAAAAAGTAATGAATACTAATCTAAATTTATAGTAATCCCGCAGTTACCAATGCTTAATAAATGATAAGTGTTTCCGACAATAACGTAAGGCTTATACTCGTACTAACTAACTGAGATTAGCGTTATCTGATTGGCCGTTTGCCGGGCGCGAGCGCCGAAATCCGGGCCAGAGCAGTTTAATCCAGATATATGCAGTTCTATTATTCGAGATTTAGCCGTGTTTGTAATTCGTATATAAATGTATCGATTGTTTTGCTGAACGTATTTTTTCGCTCGAGTGTTTTTTATAAATACTGTTTCACGATATTTTGTGTTTTTGTTAAAGCAGTTTTCAGATAGCTTAGACTTTTATTAAGTATCACATTTTTTGCAGAAACTGTGATAGGCAATTATAACGAATTATAAAATGTGAACTTTTTTATTCTTTCGACTTTATTCGTTAAGTTAATTGGTTCGCTTTTTGTGGATTTCTAGGAAAGGTTTAATATTAAACTCTTTTGATTCTCTGCAAAAAAGTTAAATTCTCTTTGTCGTGGATGTCGTTAAGGCGACTTAGGTTGTATGTCAAAAGGTTCTCGCTTCGATGCTTTTGAAACTTTCAGCTGTTCTTTTTCTTCAAGGTAAAATATTATTTTAGCTTTGCCATTGGTAAAATTCATTGGTAATTATTTTTAATCAAGAATTCTAACTCTGTTCCAAAGAGTGTAATTCAATGAATTGCAGGCGGTCATTTATCTAACTTCTTAAAACCCTTTTACAATTCCATAAATCATTTGATTTACGTTCCGAGACCAAAAAACTATTCAAAATCAACTCCTTTCAAGGCGCCATAAAGTTCGTCATTCGTACGTTGATTCGGTAACG
The DNA here is from genome assembly GCA_916701695.1 of Agrochola macilenta. NCBI lineage: Eukaryota > Metazoa > Arthropoda > Insecta > Lepidoptera > Noctuidae > Agrochola > Agrochola macilenta. The sequence continues at coordinate 4,245,798 of OU753576.1, forward strand.
ACCGCCAAAATCCAGCTCCCGTTGGATCTAACCAGATTTATGCAGTTCAAACTGGCTTTAGACTTGAGACGGAGGAAATGCAAATGCGAATTTAAAGGTAGATCAACGGTGGAATTGTTGAAGTTTTATGTTGATCTAAGGAGATCAACATAAAACTTCAACAATTCCACCGTTGTGTTGTTCATCTTTTTTAGGTTTTCGCTTAGGTTTGTTTTTATCTAGGTTTTTTTTAAACTACAGATAAATGTAATGATTGTTATAGCTCTGAGTTTTACGAAGCCAATTAAAAACACAGTTGCAGGTTCAAAACATGACACGTTCCAATGTGACTTTTCAAAATGACCCTACCTTCATAATAAAAAGTCACATTGGAACGTGTCATGTTTTGAACGTGTCGTGTTATGTCATTTCGCCACCCCACTACAAAATCAATTCTGCTGTGGGGTCAATTAGTGAAAATAAAATTGATTTACTAAAGAGTATACTGCACAAATCACTAAATACGTTCAGCACTAAACGAATTTTCAATCGTTTGGACATGACAGAGATCTTATAGAATTATTTTTTAAATACGTTTATCGTTAAACGCATACAGCGAGTTGTGATGCAATCGGGCGACTTAAAAACGTGAATAATTCTAATAAACTGCAGTATCTTCACTGGCTGAAAGCTAACCGGTACCTAGTACTACGCATTTGATTTCTATATAATGCTTACGATAGAATGCGGTAAATAGTTTTGATCAATCATTACTCTTTCTCCGTATGAAAAGCGGAAAAATTTAATCCTAGCCAGTAATTGCCTATTAACAGTTGAGGCAATTACTGGTTATTAATAGAACATGGGCCATATATAAAGTAATATTTATTATTCTATTTTGTTAATTTGGCTTTCAGTACTCAAAGGTATAAAAATGTGGCTATATATGTACATACATACTCATAAGACCCACTTAAAACTTAACTAACTTAACTTTCGTACCAAAGTAACGATAAAAACTTTATTACAGAATATGAATATTACTCTCTTTATAGTTTCGACCTAAACCAAATTCTGTACTAACAGTACCAAGAATTTATTTATTTCTATCCTAGATTGCTAAAGTTTTGTAGTTCAGGGGAGAATGGAATTTTTATGGACTGAATTCCTACTGCTTTCGAAATTGGTTTTCATTGTACTTAGATAAAAAAGAATACTTCGTGTCTTTTTTCGTGCCCAAAAGTGAATGGTGAATTTTGTATGGTGAAACATGTGATATGCAGCATTGTGTGTTGTTGTTGAGCTAAATTAATATTGTTCTGAAATAAATAGTTTTCTCGATATACTCTTAATATAATGTAATTTTGTCTAATCTTCTTTTTGTGGCGAATGACGATACTTAAAAAAATACCTCGGTCATGTGGTCACGGGTTCTCTTACATATGACCAGGATATAGATAGGGAGCGCAGGACGTTGGCAGCCCGATGCAATAAGCTTGCCCGCAGGTTTGCGCGGTGCACTGACGAGGTAAAACTGACGCTCTTCAGAGCCTACTGCCAGTCGTTTCACTCGTGCAGCTTGTGGGTTAGGTATACGCAGAAGGCTTACAACGCGCTGCGTGTGCAGTATAATAATGCGCTGAGGATATTGCTGGGGCTGCCTCGGTTTTGCAGTGCATCGGGCATGTTTGCGGAAGCGCGAATAGACGACTTTCATGCCATCATGCGCAAACGGTGTGCATCGATGTTGCAGCGATTCAAGGGTAGCCCTAACAGTATTTTAGCAACACTGGCGGACAAGGTTGATGGACCATTTATCAGGCTCTGGGCTAGCAGACATGTGCGTGCACATGTTCATGTTGCCAATTAATGTTCCTCTATCTTTATTGTATTTTGAATCGTTGTGTTTACTAACATAGGCTAATTTCATAATAACACTATGTGGATCTCTTGGTATGAAATAAAAATTTGAATTTATTAATTGTGAGCCAAGCACTAGAAACCATATCAGTCAAATCAAAAACAGTTCTTATTTTTGGTAACAGCACGAATTATATTTTAAAAGTACATTATAATCGGCCTTTAATGTTCCCACTGCTGGGACGCCTTCTCTCGGTGAGAGGGAAAAAGTAGTAGTTTCCAAAACTGTTATTACATCTAAAACTAAATATTCGGTGTTACGATATTAATATTAAATAACAGTAATATTGCCAAATTAATCAAAACAGCGAAATATTTGACATCTATTTGCGACGTTGCCCGTTGTTTTCAGAATTATGTGTGTTGTGTGAATTTTTGCATGAGCAGAAACAACGGGCAACGTCGCAAATAGATGTCAAATATTTCGCTGTTTTGATTAATTTGGCAATATTGCTGTTATTTAATATTAATATCGTAACAACGAATATTTAGTTTTAGATGTAATAACAGTATTTGGAAACTGTCCAAACGCCTTTTTTATACCTGAAACGGTGTACCCGTTTCAGGTATAAAAAAGGCATTAAAAAGGCATGTCACATCAAATTCAATGTTATAATTGCAATTCATTATTAATATTCTAGTTCGCTAGTTAGCCACATTTCTTATTTCCATACAGTAATATTGCCAAATTAATCAAAACAGGTAAATTTTTTACAGCTATTTGCGACGTTGCCAACTTTTAGGATAAACGCTCTTAAGTGTCGTAACACCATTACTGTTAACAATATTGTGACGTGTCATGAAAGATTTGCCATTAATAAAGACTTTCGTTTCCACAAAATTCATTGGATATTTTATTCCAGCTATCAAACTTCAAGTAAAGTTCTTCTAGAAAACTATGTTTCACAGTAATTCAAGGATATTTTCCACAATCCTCTTTTATACACTTTACGTGAAAGAGATCTTCAAAACTTTTGACAAAGGGGTTTTTTATGAATACCTACTTCAAAGTTTTTTCGTTTGCCTTTGTACGGAATTACTTTCGCGTAACAGTCGTAACTCAGACAGTGTTAGGTGCAAAATCTGTTTTTCCTTTTTATGAGACGAAACTTAATAGGTACTAGTTTTTTTTGTTCTTGTCGATGTTTTGTCCAGTCTAAGCCAACTGAGGCCGAGATCTATAAACAGTACTTAGCACGTGCTTTCTAAGCGCTATAATTCCTGTTACTGTCGCCCAACTGTCAGTTTACAAGCGCAGGATAGCGTAGCGACGGGAACATTTCTAAGACATGGCACGTGGTAAGTAACGTTTATGGATCTCGGCTTGAGAGTCGACTTCCCAAAGAAACGATCTTGAATAATATTGCTATAAATACCTATATCTCATGGTAGACAGACGGATAGATTTCATCTCCTATTAGAACATATTATAAATGATAAAGCTATGAAGCTACTAATTCCAATTATTTTAATAAAGACTTACCGTTTTGATCTACTCTTCGGCTTTTAAATCTGAAAACAGAAATTATATGTTAGGAAATGATCAACGCTTTTTATAGACCTAAATAAACTGTTTTTTTTACTAAATTTAATTTAAAATGTTTCTCTTAACATCGCACATAACTACTTGTATTCCCCGAACGGCTCAGTAGATCTATGAAATACTCGTAGTTTTATTCTGTTTCTATAATGCAATTCTCAGCCCGGAGTCTGAATTTGTGTCCAGTTCATGGTAGCAAGCAAGCACCCTGTTTGATGGGACTTATTTCATAACTGGCAAAATATGTGTTTAATACCTATAATGTATACCTAAGTACCTCTACCCATTTGGGGAGCACAGGCGTGGTTCTGTTAGTAAATACCCAGTCTCTCTATAACTGTATTAGTTCCTGTCAATAAATCCAAAGTCTTAACAAACAGTAAGGCATCACAATATTTGATCTAGAACCTAGGTGAATCCTATTACCACACAAAGTCGAGTTTCCAACTTTTTCCAATCTGCTTACAGGCTGGCACCGCTGTGTAGAAAAGTGTTAGCGTTCGAGCGAAAAGGATTTTATTCAGTGCTCTGTTATATAGTCCATTGCTTGCTTTAAATGTTTGTCTGGATAGTTTTCAGGGTATTATTGGAAATATTTTTCTTTTAGTTTTGTAAGGAATTAAAGCTTTAATATGTTATCGAAATGCATTAACGGGCTACTTGAGCGAAGATAGCCAACCAGATATCTTAGGAGTCAGGTTTACTGGCTAATCTGTCATGATATGAAGTTCTCTTTGCTTTCCGAGTATAAGAGAGTTTAAAGGAGTTAATTTTCTTTTCTTAGAAAATAAAGATCAATGAACGGATCATAATGTAAATGTGAAAATAACATTATTTATTGGTGCCTCAATACATTAAACCCTACATATGTACAGACATTGATGTTTTATTTGTGAGGTTTAGTTTCTTTTTTTTGATCCAGCTAGATTGTTACGAAATACATTTTCTTCTACCGCTTTCTTTCACAACTACACGTTCCCCCACACTGTCCGCTCGCTAGTTGTGCGTCCAGTATACAGACGAGTCCTGCTGGGGTTGCGGGATTGTCTGAAAGGGATATCGCGGCCCCAGCACATAGGCAACGGAAGGAACACGGGTGGGTTTTAGTCATAATACTTTTAAAATAGAATGTTTATTAGCAAAGCGAATTTTTATAGTATTAGTAGGTACGTTGCAAAAAGCGATTTATGTGATATGATAACTTAGATTTAATCTCTGTCTATCTCTCTGTCTGTTTAATCATAATTCGCTTAGCTTTATCCCACCTATGGTCGGCTTCCAGTCTTACCGGATGCAGCTGAATATCAATATTTCACATGGAGTAATTGCCTATTTGACGTCCACAACCCACAAGCTCCTTGGTATATCGATCTATCTGTGTGCTTATACATTTTATACGTTTTACTATAAGTCCACACGAGCAGCGCCACGGGCATAGTGAGTATTTAAATAAATAAGCGACTAAATACGATTTTATCTCACAAACAACTTAGTCTACTTCAAGAGAATAATTCCCCTTTATATTTCAAGTGTTAGAAATCTTCAAAAAGTTGGTGCTAACAAAGGGTTTTCTTTGTGTTAAGTTTTTTATTTGTATTTCTCTAGAATTTAAGTTACAGTTTTTGGGTTAAAAGAAAAGCTAAGTATTTGTATATTTCAATGAATAATAGAATACTTAATGTTACTTTTCTTTATTCTGAGTTTACTCCTGTGATTTTTTTATTATGCTGAGTTTAATGTTTCAGCTGATTCCTGGTTCAAAAAATTTACATCAGGGCCGACCACAAAAGTAATTGTGAGACGCGAGATGAATGGGGCAACATTATAGCAAACAGTGCAATTTAAAGATAATTTGCCTTAGCTCAGCAAAGTTAAACTGTATTTTTTGTGTGTTTGCGGTTGCTATCTCTACCTTGTTTCTTTATTTTCAGTATCAAGCTATAATATATCAAGCTATGATATACACATTGTATACAATACAATACTCTACACATATAAATTGAATGCATCTGAGTATAAGATAGACAAGATGTTTAGTTGACTTTATTGTATTGGAATAACATTCGATTATTGTCGCTTCAAAAATCTTACTGACTGATGTTATGTATGTGCCCACCTAAAGTACCACTTTGTACGTTATATAGTTGTAAGACGAAGGAGACTAGTCTCCACGACACAGGGAATCCTAGTGTGGAGGCTAGTGCTATTTACTGTACCGTACTGGTTTCTTGAACAATAAAGTTTTTTATTATTATTATTATTTATTATTATTATAACCAGTCGAATTTCAATATGGTAAAAGTTGCATTTAACTTTTTGACACATAACATAACGTAAGTAACATCACGCCTGTTTTCCCCGAAGGATTAGGCAGAGGTGTACCTACCTAATACACCCACATTTCACTTATGTTTAAGTCCCCCGTAACAGGGTGCGAGAAAATTGCCATTAACCGGGCACAAATCCAAACTCCGGGCTGCTACTGAACAATTCCTCACAAAAAATAAAACAATAACACTTTGCCCAACCTGGGAATCGAATCCAGGACCTCACAATCAGCAGTCGCGCTTGCGACCACAGGACAAGACGAATGAAGCAGTTCTGTTACGACGTAGTTATGACAACCTCCAATATTTAAGCAAAACTCCATGGTCTCTCGAAATCATCTATCAATTCAGAAGGAGGAATAGTAACTCAACTACTTCATCGTTGAACAAGTACCTACCTACCACCTACCTCTCGGTGACCCTCAATCGATTACTAATTTAACCGACACCGTAAACTTAAAATGCATTATGTATGAAATTGCAAACTTATAATTAAAATTCCCTCAGTGACGAAATAATTTCCTTCCGTCCGGAAAAAATACCGGATGCGTTTTAAATTCATACAAAACCGTTCAAATGAAACCGCATCACTTTTTATTGCATTTTAATATTAAAACTACTCCATTATTCGTTACACAAAAAATTGTCACTCATATGAAATAGAACCTTTAACTTTGAAGAATAAAGTTGAAATTCGACTGAGAGTTTGTTGCAACGAAAATGGGAAGCCGAGGGCTGACTGTTGCACTTTCCTCTTCAAAATAATACTTTATACACTAAAAATAAGGTCCAAAATCAAACTTACGTGTTGAGACGATATTTCGTACCCGCTGCGTCAACATTGGCCAAGTCATGTGTGTTGGGGACAAGCAACGCATCTGCAAACAAACAAAATACTATTATATATAGATAGTGGGATTTACGTTAGTCTTGCATGCTGAGCTTGGCTGAGCAAAAAATACAGAGTGTACACAGCCTTCCACAGGTTTTATCTCCTGGTTGTTATACTGGATAAGTTGAGAATATTGTGAAGGGATGTTTTTTGTGCTGTGTGTTTTTATATTGTTGCTTTGGAAAACTGACGATCGTTGTTACCGTGTACGTATACATTATGTAGCCAAAGTAACTTGAAACATAAGACCAGTCTCTGTCGGGCGATGTTTGAAGTTTGGTGCTATCATAGAATATGACGTTAATTTTATAATTAATTTTGTTAAAGAGCTCTAGTCAATTCCTTTATAAATTGTTGTAAAATATTCTAGCAGGTAAATATTTTTGTTTGTTTTCCATTTAGATAAATTCGACGAAATTTTTATACCTAGTATATGCCAGTTTTATCCTGCAAATAAATGAATTTTCGACAGTTTTTCCTTTAAACTGTCAGACGTCAATTTTGTTACACGGTTAAAAGAGCATTATTATTAACTAGCAGCGCCCCGCGGTTTCACCCGCATAAGTCTCGATCCCGTGGGATAGTCGGGATAAAAAAAATCCTATGTGTTAATGCAGGTTATAAACTATCTGTTTGCTAAATTTCATCCAAATTCGTTCATAGTTTTTGCGTGAAAGATTAACAAACATACATTCATCCATCCATACTCATAAACTTTCGCATTTATAATATTACTAGGATATATCTCAAACTTAATCGCGCATTGACGCCTAGTTCTAAAACACCATGCAACATTTTCCAAAGTTTTTTGGCTTTGTTAGTGATTTGATCATGATCATTTAAGGAACCCGAAATAAATACGTGGGGAAAATTGTAAACTTTTATACTAATATTACTATTATAATTAATGGTAATTTATATTAAAGAAAAAGGTTTCTAAGTAGGTAAAAGGTATCCAAACATTTTCCTTCTGAACTCCGAAAAAACCCAAAGAAAATCTATATTTTCTGAAATCTTTTTTGAAGGTACGAGAATTTCATTACCTAAAAACCGACAAGTCGTAACACGTTTATAACACAAGTTATTATAATCCGAATTAAAGGGCTGTTTGCTAAGTAACTTAAGTCATTGTTGTTTAGTGAAAGTTTTGATGCTATTTTCGTGGGGTGTCTATAAGTTCGCATGATTTGGTTTTGAGGAAAATAGTATAAAATTATTTGATACATAACGTTTTCCATCCAATAAAATCAATGTTTAAGCGGGCCGAGTTCTAGCTGTCTGCGATGGCGGTGGATAAACGCCCTAACTGCGTTTATCGACCGCAGTCGTCACCGAGAACGAGATGACGGCGCCTAAGGAGATATATACATTTACTATGACGGCGTATCCACCGCACGTGTCAACTCGACCCGAAATTGAGACAGGCCGATATGCCAGCAATAAAAAACACGTTTTATCTTGTCCACACATTGCCATCGCACCGGGCGGGCGCCGTTCGCCCGGCTTTTGTTTTGTCTATCATATTCATAACACACTGACCGCCGAGTTCGGTCGCGGTGGACAAACGATCGCCTTCATCGGGACGACACATTCGGTTCGAATAATCCGGTGAGAGTGGCTGTGGACAAACACTTTGAACGTAAAATTGTTTAAGTAACTTGGCAAATATATAGGAAAACACCTTTTAGTTTAAGTCAATAAAAACCATAGGACAGAGAACATTCACAAGGATTGACGCACGTAAAACAAATGATTTATGATCTAAAGTAATTACAAGCTTTATATTAGCTTGCTTCGTTCGTATGTGACTCCCATTGTCATCCAGTTTACAAGCACTTTTTGGCATTCGATTGAAATGAAACTTGGCATACTTATATAACTACGGTGACACCGCAATATGATACTGTGAAGCTGGTCTGATGATGGAGCCATAGGAACTCGTCAACTTATTAAGATAGCGTCGTTGAGTTTGAACTCGTTGGTTTTGTCTTGACACGAACTATAGCCCAAGATCGTGTTCAGGAAGAACTGATGATGGAGCAGGAATTACAAGTGAGGGTGATAGAACAGATATATAAACAAATTTTAATACTCAAAAGTACAAAATTAAATATTGGTAAATCAAGCAATTTATGAGCAAGCTTTTAATGAACTAAAAAGTACGAAATAACACTTACGTAATCATAGAACTTTAATATGTCGGAAATACGTCACTGATTTGATAATCGGGGGCGGCGCCGTCTAGCGGCGCTCGGCAGAGTCTACAATATAACGCGCGACCGGAGTTAAGCAGAGTTTGTTGGTGGTACGAGTAGTCAAGCAGTGAACACGTTTAGAAACTCTCCATATAGTTGTGACGTGTACGATTAATTTGATCGTAAATTATAATTTGATCTGAACTGCAAACGGTTTTTCTATTGCGCATTACACATAGTACGCCTACAGTTTAAAATATGGCGAGAGAGACGTACCTTCTCCGTATTTTTTTTTTAACTGAAAAACTAAATTACCAAAAATGTATATTTTTGCTGAAAATCAAAAACGAAATTCGGTCGGTCTCTAAGAATAACAGACATACACATTTCCGAAAAGTACTCAGATCTGTAACTTGAAGACATATAAATTAACATGACTAGAGAAGTGTTTCTGACAATTTGTTCTGAGAAAGTCAAGAAAGACGTGAAGCATGAGCATGTCAGTGGATGTCAAAAACACTTGATGAGATTATAATTAATGAGAGCAGAGGTTGAGTTTATTGAAGGCACATTTTATTGTAACCTTAATAGCCCCCTACCTGTCAGCATACTTTTAGAATAAGTAAGAAATTCTCAACACCTGAATAGAAAAAAAAATACTTCCAGCCATATTTACATAATTACGACACCTATTCGAAAACAAACGAAGGCTTCCTCAGACCATTCAAATAAAAATAGTGCACTGTTATAATAAGAACCCTCATTACAACGCCCTGACACGTTAATAAGGGTGTGAATCACTATACAAATTCGTACTCGCCACCCAAAAAAAACCCACATAGAGGAAAAAAGTTCCTCACTACACAAAACAGTAGGGCAACGTATTCAGTCTGTTTGCATACGGGCGATGCTCTGTGTTCATTAAAATGCATGAAGTGACGTCATTCGGGGTATAGAGTAGTGGTTGCGGTGTATTGTGCCTATGTGGAACGTGCCTCGGTGAGGCGTGTAAATTGTGGATGTAGGAAGATCGTGCTTGTAGATGACGAGCTGGGTGCATGCATTCTTAATTATTGGTATTGAAGTGAGGTACATAATATGAAGTTTTTCTTTGTTATTTAGTAGACCATCATTATCATAGGCACATGCCAAGTATTGTGACTATTTTATCCTAAAAAGTTCCAAACTCTCTTGTAAAGCTAGCCTATTTTTCAGTCAAAAGTTTATCGGGTTACCGTTCTTTCGACCAACCGTTCATCGGTCAAACGATCATTCTGGTAAACGTTCTTGGGACAAGTGAAGTTCGGTTTATGGTGATGCCCTTATCAGATTTACCCAGCAAACTAGCTAAAACACAGCAAACATGCCAAGCTGTCTGCCAACCTTCGCTAGTTCAAGAGGCACTACTACAAAAATAAGAAAAACTAACTGTTCATTAAAATACTATAGCTCAACAATCAATCTGCCTAGCCTTTTCCCAACTTTATTGGGGTCGGCTTCCAGTCTAACCGGATGCAGCTGAATACCAGTATTTTACATGGAGCGACTGCCCATCTGACCTCCACAACCCAGCAACTGGGTAATACGACCCCTTGGTAAGACTGGTTGTCAGACTTTCGGGCTTCTGACGACCCGTAACGACTGTCAAAGATTCACGAATGACAGCCGGGACCAACGGCTTAACGTGCTTTCTGAGGCACGGAGGAGTCTCGGTATGTAAAGATGGTCACCCATTCACAGACCTACCCCGGCAAGCGTAACTTAACCTGATGGATCGACCCGTGCGGCAGCTATTTACTTAGACGTGAGCTCCTCCAAAACACTAAAATACTATAGCTCAACGAATTTCAATATTCGTTTCACCTGATGCAAATAATTTCACACTCGCTTATGCAGCACACACTGGGTTGTGTTAGATAGGCACTCTCTTCATGTTAGATTGGAAGCCGACGCCAACATAGTTGGGAAAAGGCTATGTAGGCAGATGATGATGACGCGGCACCCACTCGAAAACAAAAGAACATCGGCTCTGGGTCTTACAATCTTTACCTACTGCGCTTTTATCACTGGCTAAGAGAGGTTCTTTTACGATGTGTAATAAAAACAAGTTGCTGAACAAAAAACAGCGCTTTTTAGTTCCAATGGTTTCCGTATGCTATCTTACATAAAACGGAATGGATGTGAATGTTTTAATGAATTACGTATGAGTGTTCTATCTTTAAGAGGTTTTGCGAATTATTTGGTTCTTATTTGCGGAATAAACATAATTGATGTGTATCTGGCTTTAGTAGGTAGTAGATCTTCTTATGAAAAAGTCCATTTGGGGGAAAATTATAGCGCTATACCTTTTTTTCGGAATACTACACACTTATTCTGATCGGCAATTAATCAGCACAGCCGGGCAGCAAAATCGAATATAATTATTATGTTGTAGCAGTTCAATGAATACCTGTAGCCCAACCACTGTCGAATGTTGTCTAAGTAAACATCTTTTTTGGCTGACTGTACCTCTGACGGGGCCGCTAGGACCGATCCCTGCCGGGGCTGCGGGAAAGTCCGAAAGGGATATCGTGGCCACTGGCAACACACAGGCAACTGAAGGAACAGGTGGGTCTTAGTCAGTAAGAATCTGACACGCCCTCCCGCTCGAAGTTATTTGATAATTTCCCACGCAAAAAAAAAAGGCTGGCTGTATCTATTTCATCATCCGTGTAGTTTAGACAGATCAATTAACTCAGCCCATTGCAATCTACTGCTGGACAGGTTGGATGGACTCACCGCTGCGCCATATTTAAAAATACATAATAATATGATTCCTAAAACTTTAAAATTTTAATTATTTCACTTATTTTAATAAAATATATACAATTCTAGTAACGGCCTCATTGCCAAAAGTTAATAATAATTAGCAAGAACACATAAAAACTTTCCTTTCGCGTAAATCTCCCTTGAAAAGCCATTTGAATAAATCTTTAACTTATGTACAACTTAAAGCAACATCGTGTGATGCTCCACATAATTCCATATTAATAATAACGTTATAACACAAAATTCTACTACTTGATGTTATTATACAAAGTCGAAACTTATCAAAACCAATTTTGGAACCTCAAAAGGATTTGCGGAAAGCTTATTTCGATATTATGTTTAAGTACAGAGAGTTGCTATATGATGATACATAATATTATGTATATACATTATGTAAGTGTATGTGTTAATGAGACTAGGGCGAGGAAAAGAGAAGAGGCTTTTGGTGTTGGCTAGAAACAGATTGCTGGTGATTGTGTTGTCGTAAGTGGCGTAATGCAATGGTTCAAGTAAGAAGAGTTTTTAATTGTAATAGCTTTCACAAGGTCAATAGGAACCAATTGTCTAAAGTGCTCATGGATTTGTTGAGTATAAATTGTATATTAATATTTGATAAGTTATTTTAGTCATTTTGTTTGTGTGTTGGTGTTTCGTAATTTAAGTCATCATAATGAACCCTATCAGTCGAAATATGACAGTTTAAAAACATTTCATGTTTTTTGGAGGTGGTATTTGATTGATTGGCTGATGTCTCAGAGTGTGGAAATTGTGGCTACATTGTTGTATTGAGTTCCCACCTGTAAAAACAATTGTTAGTGGTTAACAACTAAATAAATTAATTTTGTATTGTTCGTTTCATAGGATCAAACATTCAGATCTGTTACGTTTTTAATCGAAAACAGTTATGCTGCTGTTCCCAAAACGAATAAGAACTGTTTTATTTCACATCTATAACATAAGAAAGGTAAAGGAAATAAGTGCTGTTAATTAGATTGAATTAAGGGATCTAAACGATAGTTCTTCCAAAATCTAGTTTGATTGCTCTAAACTTACACCATCTTCTTCTTCTTTTCGTGTGGTTAGTGACTAACCTGGTGTCAGAGTTTTAAAGCCCCTCATAGGCCTCTGACTTGCCTTCACATAAATATCTCTCAGACATGCCGGTTTCCTCACTATGTTTTCCTTCGTCGTTTTTTAAGCAAGTGATAATTATACAATACGCACATGAATACGAAAAGTCAGAGGTGCGTGCCTTGGGTTCGAACTCGAGACCTATGACTTGACATAAACCATCTTATTCTCAATACACGTTTTGTTAAAAGATTGCATAAGGTACTATTATTCTAGTCAAATATATGCTCAGCAAAATCAACACCGTTAATTACAACACAACATAAACAAAACTTAAATTCATAACCCAATGGACTTCAAGGGATTTATTAATCCCGCGCCTCCCACAAACGCGCACATCAAAGGGTTGAACGAAAATATAGCAATATTCTCCACTTCACCATTGCAATGATAACATTGTACGGAAAAAATACAAAATGTAGTGGTGGACTCATTAAAATTTCTACAGACCGATGCGTTTATGAGTATCGTTGTAACCAAAGCCGGGTTTTTTGTTTAGTAAAAAAAATTTAATGATTTTTTTCTTCTCATTTTGACGTGTCTCTATCCGTCATTATGCTGGTTATAATTTGTTTTTTCTGCAAATTATGTTGTGGTAATTGGTTGTAGATTTGTGTTTCGTTTTAAATTGTTTGTATTTTTGTTTTTTGTTAATTTTATCGTTCATCCCCGATCTCTATGAATTTAATTAATTATTTGTAAAGAAATATCTCGGTGATTCAGCGGTGGCTCTTTCTTCCAAAATAGCGTCTTTTGATTAAGATGGAAATTGATGATTTAATTATGTATCATAAGATTCTTTTTAGAATTAGTATTCATGTTTAATATTAAAGTAGTTTTGCTTTCACATCAAAATATGAGTATCTTGACTATGAACTTAGAGATCCATTAGAATATGTTTTTCATTTATCTCTCTTCCTCACTTTCTCCACGAGTTAACAAAGAGGCAATAAGTACCTAACTATAATAAAAATTCACATTAATAATAATAATAAATAATAAATCGTTTATTGACCAAATAAAGAATCTTTACATTTCCTTAAAAGTAATACAAATAAACTATTCCAAAATATTATTGTCTTAAAGAAAACATAATTTTAATATTTTAACCTATGGACTCCATACTAGGTCGAGCCTGTCTCATGGAGTCCTTGAGAGTATTTACCAATTTAAAATTTCAGGGTCGATACCGTATTGTGTTTATTACATATTGTTTTAAAAATTTAAAGAACAAAATCTTTAAAAATAAAATAAAAAACTTTAAAAATAAAACAAAATCGTTAATCAACTATGATTTTTATAGTGAGTGTAGTTAACAGGCAAGTGTAGGTATTTATACTTTGATGTTTAGCAAGGGTGCGTGCGAGAGAATGATTATGTAGGAGTATATACATATATGTAAGGGTTTATTTAGGTGGATGTGTGGGAGTGAAGTTGTGATTGAGGGTAAGAGAGTGTTTGTGGTAAATATGTTATGATAATACTCGAACGAAAGCTTCTGATTCTGAGTAGGATTGATCTAAAAGCCATTGTTTAATAATTTTTTTAACTTGGTTGGTCCTACAATTTCTGATGTCACTGATTTTTGCAATTTTGTTATATAGGAAACTGAGCATAAATTCTTGCATACGTTGTGCAAAAGCGGTTTTTACTACAGTAAGTGGACATTTGAAGATTCGTTGTTTCAGTAGATGGAGGTATCCTGTGGATTGGATTGTTGTTTTGTGTTGTTTTAGTACTATTTTAAAGATGTGTAACTGTCGGACATTAAGGACTGATGCTTCTTTATACAGTTGGTCTGTAGGATAACGAAAATGTTTTCTATACATAACTTTTAGCACTGATCTTTGGGCTCTTTCCAATTGTATCATTGAGGTAATACCAACCCCACCCCATACTGTAATGCAGTAGCAGAGAACTGACTCACATAATGCCACATACACCAAGTGCAAGATCTTTTTGTTGGCCGAGTTACGTAACAGTTTCATTACGTGAATCAGTTTTCTAATTCGCTTTGTTACTAAGTCTATGTGGGGTCTGAATGAAAGATGTTGATCTAGCAGAACGCCTAAGTATTTTAGAGATTCGACCTTTTTAATTTCCTCACAGGTGCAAGGGACTGTGCTGCAAGTTGAAGGGTGGATTTTAAGATGTAAAGGGAGTTTTGGTGCTGATGAAAGTGTTTTATGGAAACAGATGTAGTTCGTTTTTTTAATATTTAGTGACAGAAGGTTAAGATCGAGCCATTTTTTTATACTAGTTAAACCATTTTGGGCTTCTTCGCGGACTGTTTCCCAAGATTTACTGTGAAAAATAATAGCCGTGTCATCTGCATAGCAGATGACTTCTGCATTTTGGGTAGTGGTGTGATGAATATCATTAATATAGATGATAAATAGTGTCGGGCCCAGGACACTACCTTGAGGCACTCCAAATTCTACGCTGCTTTGACAACTGGTGGTATCCCCTATTTTCACACATTGCTTTCTGTTAGTAAGGTAGCTTTCGAACCATTCAAGTGGTTGTCCTCTAATACCAATTGACTCGAGCTTTTTTAGGAGTATGGGAATGGCAACGGTATCGAAAGCTTTTGCAAGGTCTAGGAATATTCCTATACATTTTTCATTTTCATCTAAATAAGACGTTACAAGGTTGGCTAAAAGACTTACTGCATCTTCTGTGGATTTTCCCTGTCTGAAGCCAAACTGCTTGTTGGATAATAAATTGTTGGAATCTAGGTATAAAGTGAGTCGCTTGTTAACTATTTTTTCGAGAATTTTGGAGAATATTGCTAACAGTGATATGGGTCTGTAATTATTTGGGTTTTGTTTTGAACCGCTCTTATGAACTGGAGTGACCTGTGCTTCTTTCCATATGTTAGGAAATGTGCCTGAGCCTAAGCTAAGGTTTATAATGTGGGTTAATGGAATTATGATATCGGATTTAATTTCTTTTATAAGAGTTGGTGTAAAGTTATCCGGGCCTGGGGCACTGTCGTTTCTCAGATTTGTGATTATTTTTTCAATCTCAAAAACATCAGTAGGTTGCATAAAGAAATTTGTGTTTAGAGGTTCTCCTAGCTGTAGTTTGTTAATAAGTGATTCCTGGGTTTCATTACTGTCTGCGAGAATTTTACTGGCTAGGTTTTTGCCAACAGAGGAGAAGTAATCATTGCAGTTGTTTATTGAAGTTTGTGCCGATGATTCGCTTTGAAGTAGTTCATTAGGGTTACTTCTATTGTTCGTCTGTTCACTGATATTTCTGATGGCTTTCCATAAACCTTTAATATTGTTTTTGTTATCTTCTAATTTTTTGTTGTCGTGTTCGCGTTTAAGCCTGTGTACAATATTTGTAAAGAAGTTCCTGTAACGATTGTAAATTAGTTTTTTTGTTTGGTCATTAGGGTGTTTATTTGATTCACGATGAAGTTTGTCCCTGTGGTTCATACATCGAATAAGTCCGGGAGTAATCCAGGGTTTTCTGATGTATTTAGAGCGGCTAAATGTCTTTTCTACGGAGTGTTTTTGTACTGCATTAGTTAAAATGTTGTGGAATTCATTGGTTGCATTGTTTACGTCTATTTCGGACACCACTCTAGACCAGTCTGCTTCTTTAAGTTCCTCTATCAGAGCGGGGAAATTGATTTTATTTAAACTGCGTTGTTGATATTTTGAACCGGCAGGCATGTCGTACCCCATCATTACCATACGATGGTCGGTGATATCAATATCACAAACTAAACCTATAACAGTTTGATATCTTGATTTAAGGAATATGTGATCTAAGCATGAGTTTTGACGAGTTGGTTTTGAAATAACTTGTTGCAGTCCATGTTCAGACATTAAACATAAATAATCCGACTTAATCGTCGATAAAAGATTGATATTAATATCTCCAGTTACAATAATTGTTTGATATTGGCTTATTGAGGTGAGTACTTCATCCAGAGAGGTTATAAAGCTATCCGATTTGCGTGATGGGGATCGGTAGATAGCAATTACAGAGATGCTATTAGGCAATACAACTAAAAGAGATTCAGCGTCTTGAAGCTGGGGTTCTGAAACTGTCGCGTTCCAGCAGTCCCTAATATAGGTTACAACTCCTCCGCTCTGGTTAAGGTTGTTTACTGTGTGGTATGAGGTGTAACCTTCAATCTGTCCAATTATAGAGCCATCTGTTAACCAGCATTCCGTTAGAACAATAACGTCATACATGATATTAAGCCGTCTTAACGCAATACAAAAGGTATTGAAGTTACGCTGTATACTGCGGATATTGAATTTCAAAATTTTTAAGTTATAATTCGCAGTCAATACGTTCTGACAGTTTTCAGCTCTGTCAAGTTCCTGACACACCAAGTCAATACTGTTGTCTAGTTCATCGGATATAAAGTTCGTCATTTTTTTTGTACATGAAAAAAAAAATATTGATTAGGGCTATATGCAAATTTGGTGTCAGTAACTTGGTAGGTAGTGTTGACAATATTTAACAGAATTATAACTTTATTTGTCATGAAGCTGTAATGTATTATTAGAACGCGTTTTTTTGGACTGTTATTGAAAGATGTGATGTTATCGTGTTTGAACAAAATAAGGCAGATTAAGAAAAATAATATTAAATAAATTGTATGTTTATAACATGTAATTATGTTAGAGTTGAGTATATGTTTGCACTGTTTGCGGGCATAAGATATTATTGACCTAACTGTAGTTTGTGCATTTAATAAAAGATTTGATACTGTGTCTATTGTGTAGGAAAGTAACATAGTATTAAACTTGCACAGTATACCAAAGTTATACAAGATATAAAAAGTTTTCAGTATTAATAAGTTAAATATTACTTGTAAAGTAAGTAATAAATGGAAATTTTTAAAACATAGATAAATTATACTAAACCACAAATGCAGCCGTGGTTTGGGAAGGTCCCTCGTTAACATCCAGGCAGACGGAGTCCACGGCTTGGGAGCGACCAACTTTATAATCCAGGTCAAGGGGGGTCCGAATAGGGATGGATGCCTGTTTTTCTGCTTTCCGCACGTAAATGGTTCCATTGCGTACCCAGCAGAATTGAAACCTGTATAACTGCGCTCGCATACGGGCTTCACGAAATAACATTCTGTTGTTTTGTGACAGGCGCTCGTTTATGTAAACTCTTGAGGAGGGTCCTTGGGTGATGTCTTCAGAGGTGAGGGGTCGTCTCTCTTTAGCAGCTTTTAACATAGCTGATCGTTTAGCTCGACGAGTAAGACGCAGCACAATAGACCTTGGTTTTCCCACAAAGTTAGTGCAACGATTGCCTGTACGGTAAACCTCATCTATGTCATTTTCTGTCAGCTGTATGCCGATTTTCTGAGCAGTTACCAAAGAGATGTGAACAAGATTTTCGTTGTAGTCTTCTGGGATTCCTATAATTTCAAGCTCGGATTTCATATTTTCTTGTTCCGAGATATTTAGCTTATGCTGGAGATGAGCAATGGAGTCTTTGAGCAAGAGGATTTCATTGTCTCGGGCACAAATTTTGCTCTCGAAGTCGTCTAGTTTTTGGTGGAGCGCTTCAGAAACGTCAGATAGTTTCAGCCCGATATCCGTGTTCTGTTGCTTGAGGTCACAAACTTGTTGCCTTAATAACCGTATTTCGGATAGAAGGAGTGAGGCGTCAGGATCAGTCGTTGACTGTTGTGGCGGCGGCGCTTTAGCTCGGCTACCACGAGTCTTTTTCACGTTGTCACTAGCAGAGTGCGTGATATTGAGCCCGTTGTTGTTTGCAGAACCCACTGTGGTGCTTGAGTTATCACCTTTGGGTTGGGAACACACGCATGTTGGGCAGTTCCAGATTTTTTTATACTCAGCTGTATATTTGTCGTAATTCAATTCTGATATCTTTAGACAGTCGAGGTCATAATATTTTTTACATACAGAGCACTCCATGAATTTTGATGTTAGAATCTTGTTTACAGCCATTGCACGAGTTAGACATTTTGTTTTTAATTTCGCGGGGTGCATAGACCTCGTAATGTAAACAAGTTGAGGTTCTTTGTTAGGTCACTTGTTGGCGCTAGTGTCGCGCGCTGTTGGTCGTCGTCGGCGCGAAGTAGATACACACGCGATACACTTGGGGGAGGGACTTAGCCGCGCGCGCATGCGTAGGAGGTAGGACGCCGCGAGCGAGACTCGTAATGATGTACGGTTATTTTATTGTTTTGAAAATGTTTTTGCTTGTATTTCGATAATCCGTGGATGATTAAGAAGATAATTGTATCACTGGATAGGGCCTACACTATATTGTTAGCACTGAGAGTTTAAGCACTTAATAACAACTTTTGACTAAGTTTTACAATTAAAGTTTGCGGAGCAATTTAAATGTGACCGGCTCGCAATACGTATGATTAATAATACTCCAATTTTTTTCAAATACTCCACATTTTCTATTACTTTGTCCACAATTTGACTTGCTCGCAACAAATCAGCAACAATTGTTGTCTTGACGGCTCCAAATTCAAATTCAAATTCAATTTGTGATCTAGAATGTTGTTTTGAAAAATATCTAATGTTTGTGTAGTTCGCTGAGAGTTGATAAAATAATTTGAAAATGAGTGGCTCTCTAGCTATAAATAAAAACTCTTGAATATTGTTTTAAGAGTTTTTATTTATTATCTAACTGAAAAAAGTTGCAAAGTCTTTTAAAAGAGAGGTGATAAGATTCAGTTTCATAATGCAATGTTAAATTAAATAGGTAGGTTTCCATGAAATTATCCACCTTATTTAAGCATTGCTTTTATACTACAAAATAACTGAATTTCCAGGAATAAACACGATTAAAGAAGTTAGATTAAAATAATAATCACTGATTTGTCTGAAATAAACGCTACAAAAATATGTACATAAAGAGCGATGTGCCAAACAGTCCGTTAAATACCAAAACGTACATTAAATGTACGTTTATTGGTCCGTTAATTTCGATTTATTCATATAAATCCATGCCTTTTTTTCCGGCGGGAAAAGGGACGGCATGGGCAGTCAACCCCGCTACCATTTTGCAGACTGACTTTTGTTTTCAATACGGCTTAAGGACGCGTTTGCAAAATTGATAGGTATAGAATCGAACTACTACGTCGACACGGGTCACACACACAAGTGTACGCTCGGTTAGCTGCGGGAATAGTAGCGAAGTGAACTAATTTTGATACTTTGGAAAATTGTTTTTTTATCTAATGTCTTTATATTACTTGGTACCTACAAAAAACATTTTAGTACTGTTCTTTATATTTTTACTAACCTCCGGACTTGATGCAGTGACCTGAAGGTGTACTTCGGTGACTGCTACTGGAACTCCTCGATGAGTAGAACTAGGTGTGCCGAGTTTGGGCTTGCTTTGTTAGTTATGATGAGATCTTACCTCCGGACTTGATGGAGTGACCTGAAGGTGTACTGCGGTGACTGCGGTGACTGCTACTGGAACTCCTCGACGAGTAGAACTAGGTGTGCCGAGTTTGGGCTCGTTTTGTTAGTTATGATGAGATCTTACCTCCGGACTTGATGGAGTGACCTGAAGGTGTACTTCGGTGACTGCTACTAGAACTCCTCGGCGAGTAGAACTAGGTGTGCCGAGTTTGAGCTCGTTTTGTTAGTTATGATGAGATCTTACCTCCGGACTAGATGGAATGACCTGAAGGTGTACTGCGGTGTCTGCTACTGGAACTCCTCGACGAGTAGAACTAGGTGTGCCGAGTTTGGGCTCGTTATGTTAGTTATGATGAGATCTTACCTCCGGACTTGATGGAGTGACCTGAAGGTGTACTTCGGTGACTGCTACTAGAACTCCTCGACGAGTAGAACTAGGTGTGCCGAGTTTGAGCTCGTTTTGTTAGTTATAATGAGATCTTACCTCCGGTTTTGATGGAGTGACCTAAAGGTGTACTTCGGTGACTGCTACTGGAACTCCTCGATGAGTAGAACTGGGTGTGCCGAGTTTGGGCTCGTTTTGTTAGTTATGATGAGACCTTACCTCCGGGATAGATGGAATGTCCTGAAGGTGTACTTCGGTGACTGCTACTGGAACTCCTCGACGAGTAGAACTAGGTGTGCCGAGTTTGGGCTCGTTTTGTTAGTTATGATGAGATCTTACCTCCGGACTACATGGAATGACCTGAAGGTGTACTGCGGTGACTGCTACTGGAACTCCTCGATGAGTAGAACTAGGTGTGCCGAGTTTGGGCTCGTTTTGTTAGTTATGATGAGACCTTACCTCCGGACTAGATGGAATGACCTGAAGGTGTACTTCGGTGACTGCTACTGGAACTCCTCGACGAGTAGAACTAGGTATGCCGAGTTTGGGCTTGCTTTGTTAGTTATGATGAGATCTTACCTCCGGACTTGATGGAGTGACCTGAAGGTATACTGCGGTGACTGCTACTGGAACTCCTTGACGAGTAGAACTAGGTGTGCCGAGTTTGGGCTTGCTTTGTTAGTTATGATGAGACCTTACCTCCGGTTTGATGGAGTGACCTGAAGGTGTACTTCGGTGACTGCTACTGGAACTCCTCGACGAGTAGAACTAGGTGTGCCGAGTTTGGGCTTGCTTTTTTAGTTATGATGAGATCTTACCTCCGGACTTGATGGAGTGACCTGAAGGTGTACTTCGGTGACTGCTACTGGAACTCCTCGACGAGTTGAACTAGGTGTGCCGAGTTTGAGCTCGTTTTGTTAGTTATGATGAGACCTTACCTCCGAACTAGATGGAATTATCTGAAGGTGTACTTCGGTGACTGCTACCGGAACTCCTCGACGAGTAGAACTAGCTGTGCCGAGTTTGTACTGGAACTCCTCGACGAGTAGAACTAGGTGTACCGAAACGCTTTACTAACTAGGTGTAAACGAACCCAAACTCGGCACACCTAGTTCTACTCGTCGAGGAGTTCCAGTAGCATTCACCGAAGTACACCTTCAGGTCACTCCATCAAGTCCGGAGGTAAGATCTCATCATAACTAACAAAGCAAGCCCAAACTCGGCACACCTAGTTCTACTCGTCGAGGAGTTCCAGTAGCAGTCACCGAAGTACACCTTCAGGTCACTCCATCAAACCGGAGGTAAGATCTCATTATAACTAACAAAACGAGCCCAGACTCGGCACACCTAGTTCTACTGGTCGAGGAGTTCCAGTAGTAGTCACCGAAGTACACCTTCAGGTCACTCCATCAAGTCTGGAGGTAAGGTCTCATCATAACTAACAAAACGAGCCCAGACTCGGTACACCTAGTTCTACTCGTCGAGGAGTTCCAGTAGCAGTCACCGAAGTAAACAGGTCACTCCATCAAGTCCCAGTCGAATAGGCATTTATAAACCGTACTTACTTTTACCGAAATAAAATAATTATGATTATAAAAATCTGTGAATGCAAAATTATCTTACCATAGCAAATATCAAATTTGGTTTATCGAATATTTTGTATTTGTACAACGATCTTTTTCCACACGAGCCGCTGCAAAAAGGCAACACAGGGTCCACCACCGACAGCGGCCAAGCGCGGACTGAGGTTTCTTTCGAAATATTTGTGAAATAAATCAAAACAGACCAAAAATAAAATAACCCTTAATACGATTACGATTCATCCGTAATAGCAAAATATGTGAAAAAGTTAGTTTCGTTTTTTTTTTTTTTTGGTGCTGTTTGTGACATTTTGAAACATTTTTTTCCTAAGGTTTAAAATTGAACATGTCTGCCTACTAATAGTATTTTTAGAAATCTTAAAATATATTGATAATAGAACAAAAAATGTACCTAAACTCAACCCGATAACGTTAATTTTGTGGAAAATGGCAACGGAAGATCGTTTTTACAATATAAAAAACTATAATTTTGAACAAAAAAAATCCTATCATTTGAAGATGAAGAACCAACCTATATGTGGTAGTTATTAGTTATATTTGATTCGGTTTAGTTTTGTCACAAAATCTACCGAAAAACAGCATAATTTTGTCCGATTTGCAAACGCGCCCTTAAGCTATTTTCATATACCTATAAAGTTTCGTTTTTGCCGATGCGATAGAAGAAGTACATAAATACGACACAAGATGAGAATAACATCATCTTCCTGCCTGCTCTTCTCCCACGTCACTTGGGGTCGACACAACACGTTTTCATGTTTCATTCTCATCTGTCAACCGTCACGCTATCATTCTTCTTTGTTTCGTAATATCATCCCTCAGACCGTCCATCCATCTTTTCTTTGGTCATCACTCTCCCATGTCGTGTCTCTCAGTCGTGTGTTTCATCCCTTCTCATCACATGCCCACACCAACGATTTCATTTCAACTTTTCTGGCACTTGACTCAAAAAGATACGACACTGTACTTCATAACAATCGGTAATCCATATCTTAAAGAATGAAAAGTCCCGAATTACTGACTGATTGCCTCATCAGCTCTAGCCCACACCCTTGGACCTAGAAAGCTGTTTGCACAGAGGATTCCTTTTAGATGTAGACAACAAATAATATGGCTAAGGCTGCGTTTCCACCAGAGTTGCGCGAGGATGCGTAGCGATTAATGTCC
Organism: Agrochola macilenta; assembly: GCA_916701695.1. NCBI lineage: Eukaryota > Metazoa > Arthropoda > Insecta > Lepidoptera > Noctuidae > Agrochola > Agrochola macilenta. Next base: position 4,269,140 of record OU753576.1, read on the forward strand.
GTACAACTAACCAATAACAACTTAGCTTAAAATATGACAGTGAAGCGATGTTAGTGGTTAGTTTGACACACATCCCTCGCTACGCATCCTCGCTCATCCCTGGTGGAAACGCAGCCTAAGGGAAAGGAAATATTGGGTGGACAAAGTCGCTGGCTAAATGCTAGTTGAATATAACCACAAACATGGATGAGATCGCGGAAAGCGATAAGGCCGCCCATTGTATATTTTGTAGTTTTTTTTTTTTTTTTGTCGTGTATTTTTGTGGTGTACAATAAAGTGTGATGAATTCCGATAGTAATCAAAAGTGAAAGTATAATTCGAAATTGAATTCTGAAATGGATCAATTTCGAATTATACTATCATCAATCCCTTCTCAATTTCAATGCAATTTGAATTAATTAGTTTGATACAATAGCATCGGAGTGGATTGGAAGCTTTTATTCATTTTATAGTAATATTATTATCGTTATTGATTTTTGCTTCAGGTATTGTAAAAGGTAACTATTGAGGTAAGAGCACAAAACTTAACGACCTTGCCTTATAGTCAGAATAAAATACCGCCATTAGGAAGACTCCGCTTTCTCTTTCTCCTCTGAATGAAAAGCATTCGGAATTATATGTTGACCAAAAGAAGTTAAAAACCATCGTATAAGAAATAATATTTTTTTAATTTACGAATCTTAATAATGATTATGGAAACTAGCGACACGCGTATGAAATATAAAAGGCAATATGTTGTCTATGCCAAAACCATCCTAAAAAATGGTGTCGAATCTGTTACTGATGGAAAAAAAAATCACATTAAAATTCATCAAGCATTTTGGAATGACTACGCAAATACAAAGACCATCAATTTAGTGACTATACATAAGAGATTTTAGGCATTATAACTAAACTAAACGTTTACAAAAAATTAAGCTTTGATTCCACAACAATCTTCTGTAACTGCGTCTCCTAACTCATAACTCAAACGTTTACAAAAAATTAAGCTTTGATTCCACAACAATCTTTTGTAACTGCGTCTCCTAACTCATCACTCAAACGTTTACAAAAAATTAAGCTTTGATTCCACAACAATCTTCTGTAACTGCGTCTCCTAACTCATCACTCAAACGTTTACAAAAAATTAAGCTTTGATTCCACAACAATCTTCTGTAACTGCGTCTCCTAACTCATCACTCAGAAAGCATAAAAGCCCCTCCCGGTTAACTGTTACAATTAGCAACAGACGACAAGCGGTTAAGCCTTTGTATTCTTAAGCCAAAGCCACCTTATTTTCCTTTTTGCCTCTCGCATGCTAAGGGAAGTGAAAACTGTTTGTCTTTCTTACTTCGCCTAACTGAGTTCGTTATGATTGCGAGAAAGTTGGTCGGTTTCGTGGTGATTTTACGAGATGCTGCTTCTGTTTGTTGTAAGTTATATTTTTTATTTGCATAAATGATATACATTATTGTTGGAGGCAAATGTATGTTTATTTTTGTCATTAACATTATAATACTGACAATGAATGTCCCTTTTATTATTGCAACAATCAATATTGTTCTGATGATGCTATACAACCACAATAATTGACAGAGTGATTAAACAAAAAAAATATTTGCGTAAATGAGGATGTTACTACAGGTAACTAACTACAAATCCTTTTGGTATTATCCCCTAGTTTTGTAATTTTTTCTTTGAACAACTCAGAACAACAAAAATTCAGCGATAAAAGATTCACTTTAGGCTTCGCCAAATAAATCTCTCGTAGGGCCAAAAAGAATTAGTCTCTAAGGACCAATTCTACAAACCAGTGTTTTTGCTATACAACCTATTAAAGTAGGAGTAACAAAGCAGGTAAAACGGGTAAAGTACAGAACCACTGTTTGGTAAATGCAATAAAAAAAAAAACACCAATAATATTGTACGTGTTTTACACATGACGTTATGTACGAAAAATCATTTAAAATGAAGCTTTATGAAATGCACCAAACACAAATGGGAGCGCCAAACTTGATCCCAAATTAATCTCGTGGCATAATTAAAACTTTGAACTGGCTGCAAAATTGAAACGCTGTCATTTCAGAACTGGGCTGTGATGGAAATTATATTGTGAATAAATATAGGTATTATTACCTGCCCATTCTTCTGGGGGTAAAAATAACATGACGTTGCAGATTGGTTTAAAAAAATATTATTTTCCTTGTTTTCTTTTTGGAAAGAATAATGAACTATTATCATTGCTCCAATCTAATTTAGGTCGATTAGCTTTTGACTTCACCCGCCTAGCGGTAGAAATTTAACTCACGGGAACATTCTACCGAGATAAAAAGCATCCGACGTCCCCAGTACCTACGTACCCAAGTCTCCGTTTTCAGCCTTTATGGAGTGAACAGGTAACAGGCAGACAGAGTAATGTTATCATTTATAATATCAGTACCTAAGTATCTATACTAAGTAAGTATATATATATCTGTATATATAGATATGAATCGAAATTTTAAAACTGACAATGGACCTAGCGCCTGCTAGGTCCGTTGTCAGTTTTAAAATGTCGATCTAACTATAATTATATATATAATTTTTGTGTATTAATTATTTCAGCGAAATGATCTAAAAGAATTGGTAGTTAATTCTTTTAGATAATTTCGCTGAAAAAGTCGCAACATCGTTTAAAAGTAAAAACTTGTTTGTTAGCTAGTTAGCTGCCTGTATACCTAATAGCTTTTTCGACTGTACATAGCTGTATTCATAAATTATTAAAACTTGTATGTGACTTACCAATATTCAGTGCTGCTACTGATGCGAAGAAAATTAAAACCTTCCCAACCATGGTGGATGATTCTGAAACAAAAACGAAAAAATGGTTATGTACGGAAATATCTTGGTTATCTTCTAAAAATGTCACAGGGAAATTAAGAAATTAATTTGATTTTGAATCATCACTCTCCTGCACTTATCGTGTTTTATTTGGGGGCAACATGTCTGTTTCTTCCATCCTCTATTAGTCGTCACCTCGGTAGTCACGTTTTAAATAGCGATATTTTTTACAATTCGGGCCTAAAACTTTATATGTATGTTCTCCTCTTCTTGACAACAGAAGACTACAACTATTCTTTTCTTTTTCACTATTTAGAAGTCGTTAATTCTGCATGACAAAATACTTCAACTAGCTTATACTTCAAGAGACGTGTGGTTCATACCTATCTACGCTGTTTGTTTACCTCATAACGTACCCACACAATAGGTAAGAATAGTAAATATTTGTTTGAGAAAACTAAAATAATTTTTCTCATGAAAAGGTAGGTATAGTGCATGTGGGATCATTTTAAGGACATACCATACCAAAAAGAACTTTCTACACTGAGTTATTTTCCGAATCATGCGTGAGTAGGTATACAAATCTCAAAACATTCGTAGTTATCTACTTCAGGAAAAATCTCTGAAAACTATGGCATCTGCATCTCAAAGTATGGCAAGCAAATCTTGTTATCAATAATAGGAAGGTAGATTGACTAGCTTCCGAGATATAGAAGAATTTGAGGAATCAAGGATACAGTGTTGATGAAAAGATGCCTCTTTCGATACATGGAAAACGAGACAAAATTTATTGTACCTATTATTGAAAAATTTGGCACCTATCATGTAAATAGGAACCAATCGAAAAGAGAATTTAATTCCACGATCGCCTTGGCAAATAATCATAATGGTTTTAACCATTCACCATTAATTCGGTCCATCGTACAAACCATACCAAGTAACAATAAACGTTATTACGCTAACACGTTAATATTCAGGTAGTTGGAAACGAAACAATGAGAAGTTGAAACCGGAACAATTATTTGTACTGGTGTTCTGTTTAGAGATAGGAATAGTGATAATGATGTAGTATTTATATGAGCATTCAAATGGCTTCCACGTGTGGCGATACTTAAATTTATTACCACCATGAGCAATGAGCAACCACTTACAACCTTTACCACCTTGCTGGCTTAGATTTTTACCACGCTATGAGTATTCTCATCATGCTGACACAAGAAAAGGATTGGCTCTTTTGTAGAAAGATGGTTGATGGCCCTGAAGGTTTTCAGATGATGAACGATAGGACAGATTGTGTACTCAGAAGTAGCGCAGGGATGGTTTGGGTGACAAGGTAAGCCAATGACCTGGTGAAGCTTACAGGATGCCGAGGTTGTGGGCAGCATTATATAAATTGGATATTGTGACGATTTTGGGGAAAAAATGAAATGATAACGATTAGTAAGTGGTTCACAGAATCCCAAAAACAGTCGTAATGAAATACGTCCACTTGCGGATATAGATCTTACTATAGGATTACCACAACTCCTTTAAGAGTAAATGCAAAAGTACGTTCCAATTCTTAACAATAAAAGTGGTAAATAACATTATTCTGTGTTTTTCTTCGTCCCCAGATGAATAGACATTATTTTATACAACTGCTCACAGAAACGTTTCGTGTTGTTTTTGCATTAAAATTAACTTTCGAGGTTCTTGTTAGTTCTTCAAGTACAAATGCTACGCAAAAAAGTTTTGTAACTTTTACTACAGTTTGAGTTTTGTTGGTTTATATCTATCGTAACTTGCGTGGATTAGAGAATAGAAAGTAGCATTAAAAACGAATTAAAATGAATTGACCACAGCTAGTTTTGCAATCGAATAGTTGCTAAAAATAATTGTTACACACGTGATTGTTACAACAATTATAAATTTATTTTGTCACGCTAAATCTTTTACAGCTATAAAACTACTGTGACTAAAAGTTATTAAATAGTAGAATATACAACAAGTGAAAAAAAGAGGAATATAATTCGAGGGACTAAGTTGGATCCCGAGTGCTGTGCAGGCTTCTAGAGTAGAAACCCGAGCGTAGCGAGGGATTCTATATTAGAATCCTGAGCGGAGTGACGAGGGATACAAGGACCAAGATTTTTTTCACTTTTCAACGACGTCATTCTTCTTCTTTTCGTGTGGTTAGTAACTAACCCGGTGTCAGAGTTTTTTAAAGCCGCCCATGGGCCTCTGACTTGGCTTCACATGCCGTCAAGAAATATCTCATAGACATGCCGGTTTCCTCACGATGTTTTCCTTCACCGTTTTTTAAGCAAGTGATAATTATACAATACGCACATAAATCGGAAAAGTCAGAGGTGCGTGCCTTGGGTTCAAACACGAGACCTATGACTTGGCAGTCCGACGGTCACACCACTAGGCTACCACTAGGCTAACGACGTCATTAAACAACAAGTATTATAGATATTCTTTCAATATGACGATTCTGCTACTAACTCTCCAAGATCTACAAACGGAGGCTCTATTGTACAATGGACCCTCAGCAAATATTTCAGTCCTTGAATTCCTTCAAATGACTCTGAAAATCCATAGATTACAAGTCGATACCTTGCAATTCCAGTTTTCTGGAAAACTCGAAACGACAAAACCTTTTTGTTACATTCATATGAAAATCCGTAAAGCTTAACTTTTCCAATATAGCGTTGAATATCAAAGTAAACAAAAGTAACAGTAAAAATCTTGTTCTTGAAAAAGTTTGAGCACGTCTAAGCTTCTAAAGTAATACTTAACACGCACTTAAGGGTCGCTTTCGCAAGACATCACGGTAAGTTGGTTCATCACTTGATGTAACTTGAGTTAATGGCAACAGGACTTTTTACTCTGATGGAAAAACCTCTAGGATTTTGTTATTGGCTAAGAATTTACGACATGAAGAGGATTCTGCGAAGTTCTTTGGCACAAAGGAATATATTTGAGCCAGTTCTGGTAATTATAGGATTAAGGGCAAAACATGTAATCTTAATATAGTTTTTCTTAGAAATGTGAATAACTGGCATTAGATGTTTCTACAAGTAAATTTTTCGTAATCAGACGACGCAGCGTTAATATTGAGTGACAGGCAATTATTAATTAGACAATTTAATTAATGTGCTTACTTATGGCACTTGTTATTAAATGTATCTTCTAATAATTATAGTATACTAGCTGTTATCCGTGACTTCGTCTGCGATTCAGGATAAAAAGTAGCTTATGTCCTTTTTTGGGTCATGGTCTACCCATGTGCCAAATTTTATCCAAATCCGTTTAGCCGTTTTAGCGTGAAAGCGTAACAAACAAACAAACTCACATTCGCATTTATAATATTAATATTTAGTTGAACAGTTAAGATTGAACTATCATACTATTGAAACTATCATATTGTGCAAACAATAACACACAATTTCAGCTATCAGATTTTGAAGAGCAAAATCTTTTATTGAACAATTTTTCACAAAAATTACGTCATACATGGTCATAACTTTGGTACTTTTACGCTCGTAGCAAGCAACCCAATTCCTTACTATATGTCTCTCCCCTGTCGCGTCGAATAAAACATTACGTCTAGATATAAGTTTCAAGAGCAGATGTGACCAGTCGCCCCGTGACCCCTCGATTCCATCTCTGTCTTAACATTCACTATTTCATCTAACGCGTTTGATAGACCAACTTATGGTGGATGGTGTGGTATAGCATTTTAGTGGTGCCCCGCCTGTCTAAGTTTTTAGGGTTCCATCCGAATATCTATTACAAAGTTGAATAACTTTTAGGAGTTGGAAAAATATGAATAGTTTTTGGAAATTTTATGAAGGGTGTCGCAAGGTTCATGTTTGGGGCTGGTCTCATTTCAAAATTGTATTGTTATTCTTTTGTTGTTTTACTGTAAAGCGTGTAGAACATTTACAAAGTTCATAGTTTTCAATGTTGGTGTATTAACGCTACGGTGCTTCTCATAATTTATAAAGTTAATCGAATTAAAATATTTTTAACGAACGGTTAAAACCCAATAATAATTATTGTTATAATTTATTATCATTAGCATAGTATGTTTGTCTTAAATTTATATCACTTCGTTTCATATAATTATTTGAATACCCTATGCATTATTCGGGTTAAAAAATATTTTCGGTGCTTTATTACTGCTAAAGTGTGAATTCAACGTTATTATTAAAGTAATAAAAATACACATAACAATGCAAATAACCGAACAAGTAATTTGGGTCATTATCGCTCATATATTTACTTATTTAGCTCAGTTGTTTAATAAGTAGACGTCTGGTGGTCAAAATCACAAAAAAAAGTGGTAAAATATCACAACGTTTTGATATATTTTCAAGCTGCTGCACAGCTGCATTGTTACAATATTCTGTTTCGTTATTACAGGTTTGAGTTGCATCGTTTTATTCGGTGCGCTGTTATTGCTGGAGCAGTGTTTCCGAAATTCAATTTGAGGTGGCCGTTTGATTTAGGAAGCTGCGAAGATACCAATAATATTGTATCTCTATTATGGTATTTAATTATGTATGAAAAAAGAACTTGAATTAAATGAATGACATTAATTATGGTGGCCACCAACGGCTAAGAAATCAAGAACATGACATTTAGCTTACTGAAATATTACCAGAAATAAATAATTATGCACTGAAATGCCTTGAAGTCTAGAAAAAAATATCTGTCTTTAACCTTTTTCCAACTATGGATCGGTTTCTAGTCTAACCGGATGCCGCTGAAATTACATGAAGCATCAGCTATCTGACCTTTACAACCTAGCAAGCAACTGTCTATCTGACCTTTACAACCTAGCAAGCAACTGTCTATCTGACCTTTACAACCTAGCAAGCAACTGTCTATCTGACCTTTACAACCTAGCAAGCAACTGTCGATCTGACCTTTACAACCTAGCAAGCAACTGTCTATCTGACCTTTACAACCTAGCAAGCAACTGTCTATCTGACCTTTACAACCTAGTAACTAGGTAACACAATACTCTTTGCCAATTATAAATCTTGGATAAAATGTAGGTCGTCGTACTATGTGATTGGTTATCGAATCATTTTACCAACGGAAGTAATATTCACAATGTAATTAGAAGGAATCTCTCGGTAAAATTCCCTATAACGCAAAACTCGACTCCTGAAACATTTGAAACTAAGTAACAATCCCTATGCCGCCTTCCCTATAAACCAGCTCCCAAACATAAAACTATGAGACATCATAAAACATATAAAACTAGACGATATGAGGCGGGTCAAGTTGGGTTGATTTTACGATGTCATACTTATATTATACTTTTACGTTGGCTATGAATTTTGCTGTTTATATAGCGCGCAAGTTTGATGAGCGGGCTATATTAACATGATGTAGCCCATATTTTTGTAAATATGTTTATTATTTTTGTTTCAGTTTCTAGACTTGCGTCTTTTGTAGATTACCATTGTCCACAAAATAGTATAATAATATTAAATAGGTAAATTATTCTTTTGAGTTCTTAATCAAAAGTTTAATTAGGTCAATTATTGATTTTGACTTCTATGTTATGAAGTACATTAATGATACCCCCAAAGTCATATTTGTTTTTTTTTAAATCAAAGTTTAATAGAATAGGATCATAATTATGTTAGAAACCAAAACAATGAAATTCTAGAATACTGGTCTAAAAGCCGTTAGCGATATGACCTTGACGGTCATATCGCTAACGGCTTTTAGACCAGTAACCATGCAAATAATTATAATATTATTATTAATTTAATTCTAAATCAGCCTTTTTTACAATTTTGTTTTATGCACAGAACAAACCCTGTTAGGGTTTATTTGTATGCTTACAAAACCGAAACCAAAGAATGCTGATCCGTATTTAAGGAGAGATCCAATTTTGAGTATCGTTCTAGTGTAATCTAAAACCCAAAGTTAGCTTCGCATTACACTCAAAAAAGGCTTCCTCAAAGTAAATCGCAAAAAGCAAACAGGCGCTAAGTGAAACGGAACCCCTTTGGACAAGTGATCATGATTAATTGCTCGCTCATCAATAACGTTGTCAACGGCTAGCGATTAGCGATAGATGGCGCCACACTCATAAGGGGGCTTGTTTCTAGGTTAATCTAGGACGGAGGGTTTTGGTGAAGTGTGCATAATGGAACAATGGCAACTAAAAAATTGATGCTACCATCATTATCATGTGTTAGAAGACTTTGGGTTGTAGCACAAATAATTTTATTCATTAAACTTCGTTGATGTTACCAAAGTAACGTTCTTCAAGTTTTAGATTTCTTTAGAGTACCTCTATCGACATTGTAGTTATATGGTGACATACGTCAAAATAACTATCTAAGAACGTGTAATATAACATGAGTCGAAAGATTATCAATACTAAGATGACGGGTAATAGAGATGTGCAGCGAAAGAACTTTTTACAAAAAAAAAAACAACCGACTTCCAAAAAAAACACTACAAAGTGAAAAATAACTTTAGTTTCAGAAGTCGGTAACAAAAACCGAAAATTCAAAAACAATGACACCGACTTCCGAAATTAAAGTTATTTTTGTCAGTCGTTTTTTTTCGTATAAAGTTTTTATTTTTTACTTTTTAGTTTTGGTACAGCTAACCCACACAAATTCGAATATTGCTATGTATTATTCTAATATTGCGAATATTCTACTTGCTATGTACCAGTGACAGGAACTTATCACATCATCCACTTATATACTAAGTAGGAAAAATACGTATTATTGAAGCTAACTTAAAAAATACCGAAGCAAAATTTATAAAATTTATATGGGATCACCTTGAGAGCATACCCTTTCAAACAAAAACATACACACCTCCTCCTTTTTGGAAGTCGGTTAAAAAGAGGCACAGCGGTGATCTCCAAAATAAATTGGCATAAGAGCAAGAGGATGATGCTTATGACTAGGACTTAGGGACTTAGGACTAGCAAAGATAAACAAGATGGAAACTTCTACCTTCACAACAGGAAAACATTACTCAAAAAGTCTTCATCATCCTTGAGTATACATGACATAGAAATCCAATGACTGCAAAACATATCAACACTACTCAGGACAATGAATACGCACACAGTTCCCATAGGATTCTGCATATTGTATCAACATCCGTTATTAATCTGAAAATGAACCAAACCACTGACATTTTTCCCTCTTCCACCGCGATGACTTTTTTCTGTGGTGGATTTTTTTAACGATATTTTAATAAAACCATAAATGTGTGATTGAATTTAATAGAATATTTTCAGCGAGTTATTTGATGAAAATTGTTTTTGTAAAATCAGTTCAGTGAACTAAAATGTATGTTTAAAATAATACCGGGGCCAGCAGATAGGTACGTTGTATGAACAGGCTGATGGAGTCACGGACAACATATTCACTATAATACTAGCCAAAATACTAACATCAACCCTTTACTCCTGGCAATATAGTCCAATTTCGTTAAAGAATATCTGTATTTATTATTCTCTCGCAAAATGAAAATAAACAATTTCAGTCTCCTCTAACTAATTGAAATCCTTACAGGATAATAAAATAACAACTTTACTCGAGAAAGCAGAATACAATACCGAATGCATCCCTCATGAGACTGTAGTAGCCACTTCACATTCTAGAACGCTACGTGGAGGTATAACAGTTCTCATAAGGAATTGTTATGTTATAGCGAGTTCAAAGTTCAAACAATATTGTAGAAATTTGTTTATTATGAGTAGTCCATAAGAAACTTACGAGCTTCACATAGAAAAACAAAGAATTAAGGGGTAATTTTTCAGTGACAGAGAAGGTATTATCTACAAAAACAAAGATTATACAGAAGTTGTATTGAATTATCTGTAAAATAAATTACCAAAATACTATACTAAGGTGTACAGAAAAGAAAAAGGTCATAATATTAGAGCACAACTTTTATTTTTCGTATTTGCCCCCCAAAAGTGACCCCCATATTCAAAATTCATTTATTTACATTACACGTCCGTGTTTCGGTCACAGAAATGACGTGTACAAAATTTCAACTAAATTGGTCTAGTAGAGTCGACGCAAATTGGCTGTGACAGACGGACAGATGGACAGATGGACAGCCAGCCAGCCAGACACACGAGTGATCCTATAGGCGGTGGGTGAAATAGCTGTGTGCTACGTACTTACGACGCAATCTGCAGTCTACGAGCGCGTGCTACGGGCCGCTACGAATATTGTATCGGCTACGCCAGTCGTCTACGAGCTCGGAACGTATAGCGCTTTGTTGACCACCGTCTTGTCAAACTACATATTTGGATAATTGATAAGTAAACAATAATATTGTTCCTTAATAAATATGGCGGGTGTCCAGCGAACTCCACCGAAATCGCAAAATATAAACCTGACCCAGACTCAGTCTGAACCAGACATCAGCCTTAGCTCGGCGATTGATATAAGCGAATATGTTACGAGTAGGAATAAACGCCCGAGACATGAACATTCGCCTCGAAGCCAGCAGAATGTCCAGGACCTATTCGATAGTTGGGAAAAAGACCAAAATACCCGTATCACGAAAATGTTAGCAGATCAAACCGCCCTTATATCAAAATTAGGGACAGATATAACTGAGATTAAAGTACAAAACCTAAAAATACAGGAGTCTAACGCCGAAATTCGCAAGACCAACATACAGATTGAGCAATCCATGTCCTTCATGAACCTAAAGTTTGAAGAGTTAAAGAAAGAGGTGGAAGAACTCAAAAAAGAGCGGCAAGAACAGCGAGGTTATATAGAATACTTTGAGAAGAAGGTCATCGATCTCCAATACAAATCTCGTTCGTCGGGTACAGAAATAAGGAATATTGCACACAAACAAGACGAGAGTACTACCGACCTTTTAAAAACAGTTAGCAACTTAGGCAAATTAGTTGGTGTGCCTGTTCCCGAAGTCGATCTCCGCGACGTATATCGTCTCCCGGGGAAACCCTCTATAGGCGTTGAGGCCCACACCTCGCGCCCGATCATAGCCGAATTTACATCAGTGCAAAAAAAACAAATCATTTTGTCCGCTATCCGCTCTTACAATAATAGTAAGGAATCAAAGGAGGACAAATTAAACACTGCATTGATCGGTGTACCAGGGCCGCGGCAGTCTGTATACGTTGCGGAACAGTTGCCTCCTAGCTCCAAAAAATTATTCTACCTAGCAAGAGAATTCGCTAAGAAAAATACCTTTAGGTTTTGTTGGATTAGCAACGGGAACATTTTTCTTCGCAAGCAAATTGGCGATAAACAGCTGTTAAAAACCTCAACCTCGAAAACTCTTTCTCTTGTAATCCACACGAGTGTGTAAAATACATAAATACAAATGACAGTAGCATTACATTGTTTCATATTAATATACGCAGCATTAATAAAAATTTCGATAGTCTTCAGGCATTGTTACAGTCAACTAATATTGATTTTGATATTGTCATTTTGACTGAGTGTTGGCTGAGTAAAGTGAATAACCTTCCACTATTAAACGGATACCAGCCACACGCTACAGTGAACATAGCAAATCAAAACGATGGTGTGATTGTTTATACTAAAATAGGATTAAACGTTACGGTGTGGGATCCAAAAAAAATAATGCAAATGGTCTCATATGCCAAATTGATAATAAGCTAACGGTACTAGCGATATATCGCTCACCATCGTATAGCTCTAGAAATCACTTCGAAAGCTTTCTGGCCAGCCTTAACAAAATTTATGATGAACTGTCAACTTCACCCAATATCACAACTATAGGCGATCTGAATATAGACATAAAGGAAGGTAGTAGAAATGACCGTGCAATGGATTACCTTATCCTAAATGCGTCTTATGGACTGCTACCGACCCACCTGTTACCTACTAGAATAGAAAATTGTATTGATCACATATTATTGAAAACAAAGTTACTGAACACCACCTTGGTACTAGAATCATTCATAACTGACCACAAGCCAATTGTTCTTACTATTTTAAATACAAACCCAATACGAAACAAAAGCTTTACTATCTCTCAAACTAACTTAGAAGCCATCAAGGTAGAGTTAGAAGCTACAGATTTTAGTTATATTTACAAAATTGAAGATCCCAATATCGCTATGAGTAAGCTAATTACATTAATTTCATCAATTGTTAACAAACATACTAAACAAACAAAAGTACCAAGAATGCAAAGAACCATAAAACCATGGATTACACCAGGGCTACTAAAATGTATCAAGCACCGAGACAAACTGCATATAAAATCAAAGAAATCACCAGATAATCTAATACTGAAGGTAACCTACACGCGATATCGGAATTTCTGCAATTCTCTACTGCGAAAGTTAAAGAGAAATTACGAGAAGAGTGAGCTTGAAAAGTCAAAAAATAATCCTAAAGCTCTATGGAAAACCATCAAGGATATTACTAACACTGCTAAAATACGCACAAGTCCTGCTGAACTACTAAAAATCTGTGACAATCATCGATCTTCGCTGAATTATGTCTGCTCTTTCTTTAGTAACGTAGGTAAGAACATGGCAGCAAAAATACTAAAAGGCCCGAACATAACAACTTTAAACCGTGAATCACCTTGTGTTGGTGTAAACAACACACTTACGTCCCTTTCCAACTCGCTTGTTATACAAAAAGTTGATGAAAGTGAAGTGGAATCTATTATACTGCAGTTACGTAACGACTGTGCCGTAGACTGGGATGGAATATCATCCGCACTAATAAAGAAATGTCGCCATATATTGGTACCGCCGATAACATATATTTACAATCTGTGTATACAGACAGGAGTCTTTCCAGATGCTTTGAAGAGGGCCATAGTTCACCCAATTTATAAGGGAGGCAACAGAAGCTGTGTTGGTAATTATAGACCTATATCTGTCTTGTCGTCGCTATCTAAAATACTGGAAAAGATTCTAAACAAAAACCTTAGAAGCTTTCTTCACAAGTACAGAATTATCGCAGACAACCAGTACGGTTTCTGATCTGGAGTTTCCACTGAAGACGCTGTTTTGGATTTAACGCAAGCAATTGCCATGAAGTTGGACAGCAAAGCAAGGTGCCTTGGTATATTTCTGGACTTATCCAAGGCTTTCGACACAGTTTCTGTTCCCTTACTAATATCTAAGTTAGAATCCTTGGGTGTACGTGGCATAGCTCTGGAGATCTTCAGAGATTAAGTTTAAGACAGAGTTAAGATTGAATCGAGCTACAGTGACGAAGAATTTGTGTCATATGGCGTTCCACAGGGAAGCATATTAGGCCCCACACTTTTTCAAATTTATATAGATGACCTTTGTAAAATGTCGCTACCCGCTTGTAAAATCTACGCATATGCTGATGACACCGATTCTTGTTCATGGCCCTACATGGGAGGATGTTAAAATAAAGGCAGAATCTGCGCTGTCCTCAATAATGACCTGGTTTGATCTGAACTTGCTGATACTAAATCTTAAGAAAACCTTCTGTATACCGTTTGCAATCCGAAGTAACTCCAAACCCACATTAGATTATAATATAACAGCTCACTCGTGTCAGAATCTGCAGACGTCATGCACATGCCCTACAATTGTTAAAACCAATAGTGCCAAATACCTGGGTGTGCATATGGACGATAGCTTGAGATGGGACAAACAAATTGATACACTAACAACTCGAACACTTCGTCTTATTCATATATTTAAATCTCTCCGGGAATCTGCCACTATCGATATTCTCAAAATGGTGTACTACAGTTTATGCCAATCGATTATTGGATATTGTATAACTGCATGGGGTGGAGCAGCCAAAACATACTTGCTGAGAGCAGAAAGGGCTCAAAGGGCGGTGCTTAAAGTGATGACAAGGAAGCACTACAAACACCCTACGGCACAGTTATACGCAGACTGTAAAGTTCTAACGGTTCGGCAGCTCTATGTTCTCAAATCTATTCTTAGGGCACATGGCGGCTTGCCTCCGTCTGATCCAAGCAAAAGAACATATGTGCCTTCAGGCGTTCAACACAAAACCTCATTTGCAAGACACCAGTATTATGTACTAAGCACTCACATTTACAAAAAAATACAGAAAGAACTGGACATAATAAATTCTAATAAGTTTATAGTTAAATCCAAAACTACGGCCTGGCTTTTACAGCAGGATTATAGTAAAACAGAATCACTACTGACTTACGTCGCTTGACATAATTATTGCTAGATACAAAAATTTACAACACATATATGTACATTTACACAATAAATTCACACGATCACACACCCTCTCGCTCGCACACACATACACCCTCACACACACGCGCACACACACACACACACACGCTCTGACACACACCACACGCTAAAACACGCCACTGAAATGTTAAGCATAAAAATAAGTAAACATTTATTTAAATAATATTTTTAATTTTCTCTCACAACTGCATGTAATCTTAGTATACACATCACACACTCACGCATCACTTGATGTTCAATTAACTATATGTAATGGTAGATTGACACCCCTTCACTCTTTAAGGTACAACAAAATTTTACTTACGTTTTGCCGAACACTGTCTCTCAAGATACAGGTCTCCTAGTTTGAGAGGCAGGGTTTAATTTTTTGTCTAATACATTTGATACTTTTGTAACCCTACACTTATGTATAAACAGCCATTCATGATTATTGTATGCGTCTACCACTGTGTTGAATCTGTGTCTATGTATTACTTTTGCTAAATAAACAATTATTATTATTATTTCCTTTATTCCATTGTAAATACTTATAAATTATATTTTTAAATATTAGAATATAAAAAATTAAAACATTTAAAAATATAAAAAATAGTAGCCCACCGGTATCGGGAACAGGGTCCAAGCTACCGGCGGTCAGGGCTCCAGAGAGAGGAACCTCCTGACAATGCGAGCCGTGTCCAGAAGTAGCGCTTTCTGAATCAGGCCCTTGATCCAGCTGCCCAACGAGAGCCTCCTTAGGTGTTGGTCGAGGCTCTTGGCAACTAATCCATTGGCTGATACGACTATCAGCACAATGATCGCTGAGTCCACATCCCACATGTCGACAACCTCGCGAGCCAAGTCAAGATACTTGATTTGTTTATCTTTCTCAGCTTTCACGAGGTTCCCGTCATGCGGGACCGTTATGTCAATAATCATTGTGCGCCGCTCTACTCGATCCACCACCACTATATCAGGTTTATTGGCAACTTAACAATAGTCCTGTCAGTGATGATGGATCGATCCCAGTACAACGTGATATTTCCATTTTCGAGAACTGGGTCGGGCACATACCTGTAGTACGGCACTTCCGATTCCACAAGATTGTATTTCAGAGCAAGTTGCTGATGGATAATCCTGGCTACAAGGTTGTGTCTATGCAAGTACTCTTCGTTAGCTAGACGAGAACAGCCGGAGATAATGTGTCGGATTGATTCTCCTGGACGGTGGCATGCCCGACAGATGTCAACCGTGCCGTCTTTCACAATAAATCTACGGTAGTTGTTCGTCATGATAACTTCGTCCATAATTGCACAGACAAAACCTTCGGTTTCCCCAAAGAGGTCACCAAAACGTAGCCAGGCTACGGACGCTAGAAAATCTACATCGGGTCCATGTAGGGCCCGGAAAAAGCGTCCGTGAAGCTCCTTACTCCGCCATACCTCCTTGCGATCGTTAGTGTCAAGCACTACAGGCTTGCGCTAGTTCTCTTTAGCCATGGAGAGCGGGGTGAGGCCCTTATCCACCGCGACCACATCTCGATGCATCCTCACGTCGGCTTCTAGGAAATATTCCCTGAGACTGCATATCTCGCGATTGTGGAGGGTTTTAGCGCTTAAAAAACCTCGACCTCCACACTTTCGCGGGATATACAGTCTCGTTACCGATGACCGTGGGTGGTGCATTCGATATGCAGTCAGCAGCGTACGGACCCTCCTATCCAGGGCTTCGAGTTCGGTCTGAGTCCATTTGAGTATGCCGAAAGAATACATCAAAACCGGCATGACCCAACCATTGAAGGCGCGCACCTTATTTCCGCCTGATAGAAAACTATTGAATACTTTCTTCAGGCGTCCAAAGAAGCGCTCCTTCAATGATTGCTTCATGTCAGTAACATTGATGCCCAATGCTTCCGACATACCCAAATATTTATAGGTTTCGGATGCGGAGAGGGATCTAAGATTTATGGAATCCGAGAGTTCATTCCATAATCTCCCTTCGCTTTACATGCATGACCGCACATTTGTCCACACCAAATTCCATCCTGATGGCGCTACTGAAAGTTTCAGTTACTTTCAGTAGCTCCATCAGTTGCAAATTGTTGGGGGCAAAGAGTTTAAGGTCATCCATGTAGAGGAGGTGAGATATAACCTGACCACCTCTCCTCAGCCGATAGCCTAGACCTGAATCCTCCAGCAGTGTGCTTAGAGGATTCAGGGCTAAACAGAACCATAGCGGACTCAAACTATCGCCCTGGAAAATGCCTCGCTCGATCCTTATCGGCTCGCTATTCCTCTGGATATTTCGACATCCTGGATAGCGAAGGACCGTCCTCCATTGCCCCATACATGACATCAGGAAGGTGCGCAGAGTTGCATCTACTTTATACAGCTCCAGCACCCTCATGAGCCATGTATGTGGCACAGAGTCATAGGCCTTCTTATAATCTATCCAGCATGTCGACAGATCCTTTCGGGAACGGCGAACCTGCTGGCTAATGGCCATATCAATGAGGAGTAGCTCCTTAGTACCGCGGGACCCGTTCCTACATCCATTTTGAGAGGCAGACATGATGACGTTGGTGTTTATGTGTTTGTTAATTTTAGCTCTCAAAATGGATGTAAGAACTTTATAGACCGTCGGTAAACACGTGATCGGCCTATAATTTTTGGGTTCCGCGGTGCTACCTGATTTATGGAGCAGGTGGGTAACTCCTGTCGTTAGAAACTGGGGTAGCGAACCAGACTCCAAAGCAGTCTGGTACTGAGCCGCCAAGCGAACGTGCGATCTTGTGAACCATTTAATCCAGAAGTTGTGCAGCCCGTCCGGCCCTGGGGATTTCCAGTTCGGCAATGGACGGACTGCACGTGCTACATCTTGGGGGCAGATGGTTATAGCCCCCATTTCTGGTATTGGATCGCAGGCTCGCTCGACTTCCCGAGTCCAATCACCTTCGGTGTGACTGACAGGCACCGACCAGATGCTGCGCCAGAAAGAGCACATGGCAACATCATCCGGCAGACGCGTGTCAGCCACACCTTGGTAAGGTCGCTCCCAAGCCCTATAAACCCACCTTTCATCGCTCTGGAAGGTGCGATTCTGAGTGTATCGTTCCACTCGCCGCTTATACCTACGAATACGGTTCGCCCATGCATACACTTTCTGCTTCAGGAAGTCGATGCGCTCTGTGACACGGGCCATATAGTCCTGGGGGCTGATATCAGTCCCTAAAAACGCCCGCCTCACAAAGCGCATCACTCGAGGGCGAGTATTGCCCTCCCTGAAGCAGATTAGTTTGCCGATGAGGGCTCTGGCCCCACCAATACGGCGCTCAATCCTGCACTGCCAAGCTGGTACGGCTGGTTTCGGTCGTGTAGCTCTGGAGTCATTAGCAAATTTGACGTGAGCTACACGACATGCCGCTACAGCCGCACAGTACAGAATCGAATGTGTATCGGTGAGGTCTTTGCAGTTATCAATATAGTTTGATAGCTGCGAATCCAGAAGCGCTACCAGCGCCCTGTTTTTGTTATGCATGGGTAAACGAGGTAAGCGTGGTCTAAGTTCGGGCGACATTGTTCGATATTCCCGAATCGCACCCTCCAAAGCACTCCTCAATTCCTCATTGCATTGGGTACTTACGTTTGTAGCCCTGTCATCATTCCTCTCGTCAGCTTGATATGTTGTGTCTTGTGGTGGCACTATATCACTCTGCGGCGGGGGAGCGATGACATGGCTACTCTGCATTCCATTTCGCAGGCGATCAAGTACAGTGTCATCCAACATATGATTATGCAGGATGACCCGCACCTGATCCGACAGTCGTTGTGCCGAAACGTTGACAGTTGGCTCAAGCACCTGAAAAAGAGAGAGCATCCGAACACGGTACGCGGTCAGATTGTTTCCCCCATCTGTAGCCCCGTAGTATGAGCGCATGACGTTTTCATTGATGGAGCGTGTCCATCTCATGCGCTGCACACTTCCGCCGGGAGCTGGGACCCTATCAGAGGCCGGTGGGCCTCGAGGTCCTAAACCGTCCGGCGGCCGGCGTCCTCCCCGTCGACGAGCAGGTGGTGGCGTCGTGGGCGGAGAAAAATACTCGTCGCTCGAGCTCGACGCAACTACCGCGGCCGGTGTCATCACAGCGCTCACAGTGGGGCTGGGTACCGGTAGCGGCGAGGCGGAGCTGAGCGACGAGTCCGGAGGTGGTGGGCGTACTCTACGTGCGGCTGATCGTGTCAACATCTCATTATTTCATTATTTTCTTTGGTGTTTTCGGAGGTGACATGACAGCTGATGTCACCTCCTGTTCGGCAGTTTTTGATTTATGTCTATTGCTCAGAGTAATAACTAACATAGAGGGAGCGTGAAATTTCAGTATAGTTATACTGTTTATACTTATGACAAATTCAGTGTGAAAAACAAGGACAGATATATAATTATAAGGGTTGCTTATGGCAAGGCTGTCCACTTTTTTTGTCTCGGTAGCGATGTGCCGTATTTTACAGAGGTATCGATATAAATTTATTTTAGACAGGGAATTTACTTATTGAATTGAATGTACGTTAGTGTCATGTCATACATTCCATGGATGATAAAATCAAAGAATACACTGTTTGTTTAAAAACGCTCTGGTTCCAACAGGCTTTTACATGTTAATCCTATTCTTCTTCTTGTCGTGTGAACTGCAAGATCTATCAACCAGACACTGATGTCAGTTTTTGTACCGCTTTCCAAGCTCCAATGTTAGTAACGACCATTAGTTCGCAGCTTATCGTTCCTTCCGAAGCATGAAACTATCTTACTTTTCTTTTTACCGATTTCTAAAAAAAGGTTATCAATTCGATATGTACGAGTATGTATCTAATATTGTTGGAATTGCACAATATTCATATTACTCTATGTGGGCTTCTAAACACGTGTACCAAATTTCATAAGTGTATCTATGTATGTTTGTCCACGAATTTTTCGGAAACTCGTAATCGGATCGTGGTCATTCTTTTTTTATTGAATTTTTATCTTTCAACTTAAGAAACAGTACAAATTTCATCAAAATCTGTTCAGCAGTTGTCAAGTTAAGGAACATATAACCGAACTCCTTAACGACAGTACGAATGTGTAAATTGTGTTCGTATGGGTATTTTGTCAATCCTTTAGATACCTTATTATAGAACTTACTAATTTTTTAGTGATGGTGTACCAAAACTAAAAAGAGAAATATAATAAATTTTACACAAAAAATAAACCGACTTCCACACTAAAAAGCCAAAATAACTTTCGTTTCGGAATTCAGTGTCACAAAACGACAAAAAAATAAGAGGTAAGTAAAGATAACGACTTTCGAAACGAAAGCTATTTTTGCTTTTAGTGTTTTGCTTTGGAAGTCAGTTAATTTTTTGTGGAAAAGTTTTTTTACCTAAAATTTATGTAATGGAATAGAAACAATCCGCCCGAAAGTCTGACACCAGTCTTACCAAGTGGTATCGTATTACCCAGTTACTGGGTTGTGGAGGTCAGATAGGCAGTCGCTCCATGTAAAATACGGGTATTCAGCTGCATCCGGTTAGACTGGAAGCCGACCCCAACATAGTTGGGAAAAGGCAGATTGATTGATTGGAATAGAAACAATCGGATCAAAACGGATTTTTATTTAATATTTGGGGATAAACAATAAAATAAAGAGACGAGAAGAAAGCAGTTTAAATTATTCGATTTTCAATCGAATAATTAAACTGCTTTCTTCTCAACTCAAACTCAAAGCATTTATTTCAATTAAACCATTTACGAGCACTTTTGAATTGTCAAGGGAATCGGTCAGTCAGAAATATGAAGCTAATTGTCCATTCCAAAGCGTAATAGGTACCTATGGAGAAGAACGGGCAAGAAACTAAACGAACTAAAACTAAACTAAACTCCACGAACACTCTTTTATATAAAATAAAGATATATAAGATAGATAGACGTGCCACAAATTTTGACGACGTAAATAACGCCCTAATGCAGGTCCAAAGTTGGTTCACTGCTAATAATTTAGTATTAAATGGAAAAAAAACGAAGTGCATAAAATTTTCTTTACCAAATGAAATGAAATGAAATGAAATGAAATGAAATTGTTTATTCTGTAAATAGGATATCGGAATCACTTTTACACGTCATATAAAAAAATATTAAAAATAAGCTAGGTGAGGTCGGTGTTTCCTATCTGACTACTCTGAGAAGAAAGGCCGAAACAAACTCAGAGGTCACAGTCTCTTTTAAAGTCCAGACATAATCTTGGTCAAGTCATGTGAGGACCATGTAGATTAGTGTCTGAAATGGTCTTCTGAGGAAAGAACCACACAGATTTGAGTGGACCTGTCCAGTCAGTGCAAGCATTTGTCAGTAATCGTGGAGCTCAACTCAGAACTTAAGGAGCTCAACTCGACGAACAATACCAAGGAAAGGATATTTGGGTAGGCCGCATCAACTACTCAAACTGCCAGACCATCATTAAAACTGAGAAAGAAAAAAATAAATGAAAAGGGAAAATAAAAATATCCACATAGTCCTCACATTCACAATAATTAAAATAATATAATACTTTACAAAGTAATCGTGTCATTTTGAACATAATTTTCAACAATGTCAATGTGTATATAAAACTGGTTTATTGTGATGAATAATTAAAATGTCAAGTTTTATGGTTTTCACAAGGCTTAGCAGAGCGAGCAGCTCAATCACAAGCTTTTTTATCTTCTAAATAATCTGAAATTTTATAGTAACCTTTTTTACAAAGTTTGGTTTTAATACAGCTTTTAAATCGTTTAATGGGTAAGTTTCGAATGTCAATGGGAAGTTTGTTGTAAAAGCGTATACATTGACCCATGAACGAGTTGCTTACTCTGTGGAGACGTGTGCGATGTACAGCAAGGTTGTGTTTATTCCTGGTATTTAAACTATGGATATCGGACATTTTCTTAAAATTTGATATATTTTTGTGTACATACAATAGGTTTTCAAAAATATATTGTGAGGCTACAGTCAGAATATTTATTTCTCTGAATTTCTCTCGAAGGGAATCTCTTGGACCTAGGTTGTAAATGGCTCGAACAGCCCTTTTCTGTAGAACAAAGATAGTATTAATG
Source organism: Agrochola macilenta (assembly GCA_916701695.1). Classification (NCBI taxonomy): domain Eukaryota; kingdom Metazoa; phylum Arthropoda; class Insecta; order Lepidoptera; family Noctuidae; genus Agrochola; species Agrochola macilenta. Next base: position 4,291,283 of record OU753576.1, read on the forward strand.
TCCGCACCGGTTCCCCAAAGAAGAATTCCATATGACATAAGACTATGAAAGTAACTAAAATAAACAATTCTGGCTGTATCTACGTCAGTTATCTGTCTAATTTTTTTAACAGCATAGGCGGCCGAACTAAGCCTTCCTGACAATTTTTCTATGTGTGGGCCCCATTGTAATTTACCGTCAATAGTTATTCCAAGAAAAACTGTTGACTCAACAGGGTCCAACTCTATTCCATTAACTTGAACATTGGTAGTTAGCTGCCTGACATTTGGCGTTGAAAATTTAATGAGTTTAGTCTTTTTTTCGTTCAAGAGAAGATTATTTACATTAAACCAATGCACAACTTTAGAGAGTGCATCGTTGACTTGTTCAAAGTTGACTAACTGACGTTTGATTTTAAAAATGAGGGAAGTGTCATCTGCGAATAATACGATCTTGTGATTATCCCTTATGTAGTAAGGTAAGTCATTTATGTAAATTAGAAATAAGAAAGGACCTAGAATTGAACCCTGCGGAACGCCTATGGTGACCGCAGATCCTGCAGATCTCTTGCCATTAACATCGACCCTCTGAATTCTGTTATTCAGATAAGAAGTCAGAAGGTCAAGAGCCTTGTCCCTCATGCCATAATGGTACAGTTTCCTGATAAGAGTATCATGATTTACGCAATCGAAGGCCTTGGACAAGTCGCAGAAAATGCCAAGAGCATCTTGCGAATTCTCCCAGGCCTCGAATATGCTCTTCAGTAATTCCACGCCCGCGTCTGTAGTTGAACGACCCTTTGTAAAACCAAACTGTTTCAAATGAAGTAAATTATGTGCATTGAAATGTCCTAACATTTGTTTTAAAAAATGTCAAAAGTACTGATTGTGTGATAGTATTGAATCAAGAAAAACTAGAATTCGTCGATAAAACTGTTTTCCTGGGGATCACGCTCGACTCAAGGTTACAATGGGGTCCTCATTTAACATCTCTTGCAGGACGGCTAAGTTCAGCAGCATATGCTGTCAGAAAAATCCGTCAATTTACTGATGTAGATACCGCGAGGCTGGTCTATTTTAGTTACTTTCATAGTATCATGTCTTACGGTATTTTACTATGGGGACGGGCTGCAGACATCGAGTCTATTTTTATTCTGCAGAAAAGAGCGACTAGAGCCATATATTATCTCCGCAGGCGTGACTCTCTAAGGGAACTGTTTAAGGATATTAACATCATGACGGTACCTTGTCAATATATCTATGAAAACATCATGCACGTAAGAAAAAATGTACATCTTTTTAGTAAAAGAGGTGATAGACATAATTATAATACAAGAAATAGGGACTTATTAGTTCAACCAGGTTTCAGACTGGCTAAAGTGGACTCATCTTTCATGGGATACTGTTTAAAATGCTATAACAAAATTCCTCCCCACATACTTCAACTGAATGAGACGAAATTCAAATCTTGTATAAAGCGCACACTATGCAGGCAGGCATATTATAAGTTGGGGGATTACATCGCTGATAAAAATGCTTGGCTCAATGCTGGTCCTGCTCCACAACCACAACTATTTGATTAACACTTGAAAACACTGTTGGAGATGCTGAAGAGTTTAAGACTATTTTTGCATTGTATAAAATCAATTTCCTTTGTATTATATAATTTCAGAGCACAGGTGTGAGTACTATGTACTAAAGAGCTAACATTTACCGGGTAATACGTATTTTATTGACTTGAATGTGCCCTGGCGGCTGTGAGTATGTCATGCTCACTCAGATGTCTCGCTGATGGTGGCGCGTGTGTTGGATCATTTAGCTCCCTTCAACATGGTTGAGCTGAATGGTGCTAATCCATGCGTCATGTTCGTGAACGGGCGCCGTCAGTTGGGACTGGTCAACTCTTAGCTGCCTTGGCTGATTTAAATTTTTGTATTGTTCTTTGTTTTATATTTTTATTACGGACGCTTCTAACGTGCACGTCTTTCTACATTGTTCTCACATGTTTAATTTCAACATGAATGATGTAACAAATACTTTGTAACAATTTATTTAAAAGAGTGTCCGTGGAGTTTCTTGCCCGTTCTTCTCCATAGGTACCTACCTACTACGCTTTGGAATGGGCAACTAGCTTCATATTTCTGACTGACCGATTCCTTGACAATTCAAAAGTGCCTGTAAATGGTTTAATTGAAATAAATGCTTTGAGTTTGTTGGTTTCAGGTTTGTTTTCGGATTGTTTTTAACATATTAAAACAATAAAACTGCGTCAAAAATGAATACTATTAAATACGTAGATTAAATATGATGAAAAATCAGAAAAAGAAAGTTTCAAGACGTTTTGACACGTTGGTGTTGCCATTATATTATTATTATTTCGTTTATTTATTTACTCTCATATTAAATTACATTTTTAAATATTTTTACATTAAAAAGATATAAAAAGAATAAAAAACATTTAAAAATATAAAAAAATAGATGTCCGCCGGTGTCGGGAGCACGGTCCAAGCTACCGGTAGTTAGGGCGGCAGAGACAGGAACCTCCTCACAATACGAGCCGTATCGAGGAGTACTGCCTTCTGAATCAGGCGCTTGATCCAGAAGCATATTATTATTATTATTATTATAAGAGTTCCGTTTTTTCCTTTTGAGGTACCAAAACCTAATAATGAAAAATACTAAGCAGTATTCAATACAATACCAGTCTCAACTCACTCAACATTTTCTTGAAGAACACGCCGTGCACCCGGTAGGATTTCCCATCGACAAAAATAACGAACTTCCATACAAACTTTCATCCGATGATTTTTTAAAAACCCTTCCTTAGTGTTCCCTTTCGGTACATCAGTATCATGCTTCTAGATCCCAGCGGTATAGGGTGTGCGTTGTTTGTCAGTGAATTTAAAATTTTATTACGTAAAAAATATTAAATATGTATACACCTCAAGATACAGTTTCAAATAGCATAGCATGACCACGTAAAAATGGAAGAATCTAAAGATAAATTGTAGAAATATTTCTACGCTGGGATGACAAAAATAAAGAAAAAAATTCACTTTGTATAAAAAGAGATAATAATATAATGCCTATTCTTCATAGAGAAGAGATGGAAGTGGTGGAGCGACGCGTGCTAGGTAAGTGTCTTTTTGCATCAAAACTAGGGATGCATTAATAAAATCTCTACTTCTAATAACATAACTCTGGCCGGCTAGCTCCGCTGTCAAAACTTATAAAGGCTTATCTTTATAGTAGCAAAGGCTCTTCTCGTTTAAAATGGAACAAGAATTTGTATCAAGAGTTATCAGGAGAGCTGCTTTATTTATAAACAAAACCACAATATAACTCGTCCCAAATCCAAAACTTTATAATAAATCCTAAACCAAACTAATACTTTAGATAAAAGGTATTCGTTTGCATAGTAACAAGTTGCGGCACATGCCCGATATTTGGATCAAACTTCCTTAATTAGGGAACTCCGTGTTATGTCCCGCCTGCCGCCACATCTGCGACTAATAGTTAGTAGGGTGTTATGCGTTTGCGAGTTTTGAGATAATTTTTGATTTATTTTGTTTTATGACTTTTTAAAATATGGGCTTGGATGTGTTTATTTATGTATTTGTAGATTTTACCCCTGGCTTCGCCCGCTGACCCCAAATGGCTCAATACTGTAGTTACCCATAAGGTTACAGAATTTGCGCCGCTTGATTTGGGTCTCAGCAGCCGAAGCAGCGGCGCGGCGCCATAATAGTCCACAGATTCAGCCTCCCAGGAAAGTCTTAAGGCTCGTGCAGGCCAGCGCGACGCGACGGCGCGACGTGACTCGAACAATACAATTTCTAAGAAAACTTCACGGTATAACAATAACCGGTGACGCGTCGCGCTGTCGCGTCGCGCTCGTCTGCACGAAGCTTTACGGCTAGGATACACCTAATCTGTCATCGGCTGAACTATGCTCGTATGACGTCGGCCGAACTTGGCTGATCGAACATATATTCATCAGAAGTCAGTCAGTGCGTACACTACTTCAACCGATGTCGTCCGATGACATCTGATAGCTAGGTGTACGCACTCACTTTCTTTTTCGTAATAATATTCGGCCTATGACGAGGTGTACTCCTCGCGTAAAAGCCATCTTAACTTGAGAAAAAGCTAGTATATTCATAAACTTAGTTGACTATCGAAAACTCATTCCATTAGCCCTCAGAGACTGTATGTCAGCAACACTAACAGGAAGCCGCGTGCAACTGAAACTGCGGCTGTTGATCTAACTTCACTAATTAACGAACTTACTAAGAACAGTTTGTGAGGCTTTAACAACCGGGTAAAACTGAGACCTGGCGCTTATTTTGAGGGGATTTATATGCTTATTATTAGGTCGAATTTTATGACTTTCTGTCGTGGCAAAATAAGGTTTTTATGTGGTCATAAGAATACCCAGTCAGTAAAGTTGACAGCGAGACTGGTTGCCTGGAGTAGGTACTTTGGACATTCTTATGTTTAAACAATCTTGTTAAGAGTTTTGAGAGCAGTGGTCGCGCAGTGGCATCAGCCCCGACTTTTTTTTCCGACGAGTTATAAATCGTGGGTTCGAACCCAAGCAGGCGCTTTACTTTGGGTTTATTTTATCAGCACTGCTTTCAAAATGGTGGAGGAAAACATTGTGACGAAACCGGTATGTCCTGGAACCGAAAATTCGAAGACATGTGACATCCACCAACCCGCACTGGGCCCGCGTGGTGGATTACGGTCCGCTCCCTCTCACTGAGAGGAGGCCTGTGTCACAGCACTCACAGCAGTGGGAATATTATAGGCTGAGTATGCTATGCTTGTTAAGGTTTTCAATTAAAAGATTTGTATCACAAGGACCTTTCCCTCATCATGCTGCCAGCATGGTGAATATACAAATATTGGACGTTGGTTTTCTGTTCGTGAACAAGAAATCTAAGTTATTTTAATATTTACATTTCATTCATTCATATCATATTTTGTTAAACCTTCTGATAGACCTCCATTAAACCCAAGTCTTAAGAAAATATTTATCTTTTACCTTTTAAACTTTTACGTCAAAACTTTGATGTTATTCGAAACGCGACGGGGATTCGAAAACAGTAATTATTATTTTAACAACAAAATTTGTGGTATTTCTCAAAAAGAGGTATTGATAGGAGATATTGAATATTATTTCTAATCTCATTAGAAAGTAAAGTTAGATTCGAGAATTCGGAGATTTTACCGAGTATCATTTAATTATCACATTCAATGTATTTTTGGCAGATAGGAATGGCATTATATAGATGTCGTGTGTATTATAGAATGAATACATTTTTATCTCAGAGTGACTGTTCAAGTTTCAAATAGTAAAATTAATTGGATGACAATCGGCAGTTTGTAAAAAACATTGCGGCATTGGTTCCAAAAATAGCCCTAGGTATATCTAGGGATATTTTATAAAACCCATTCATCCATTTAACACAACCTTTTAAAACTTACACAACCTTTCTATCAACGTGAACTTTAATAAAAACTTTACTAAAAACACTTTTTGAAAAGAGACACAAGTTCTAGTTTGCTAGCAAAAAATAAATATGCATATTTGTAGCGACTAAATCGGCTGGTGTATCAAAACTTGTAACTTGGCACGTTTTACCTCTGACCGAGACATCAGTTTACCGACTTCGGTACAAAGTTTGTTTGAAACGTGTTGGATTTTAAACAGTTCTGAATTTTGAGGTTTGCTTTTCTATGTTTAGATCTACATTTATTGTAAAACTACTTAGGACTTTTTGGGACATCGTCCGCCCAATATTCCCAATACCGTGAGAATTTCTAAAAACCCTGCCTTATTCCTTGTCTACATAATACAGGGAACCTTTGTGTATTTCAGCGTTATAGGTCTAAGGGTTTGGGCTGGGCGTTGATGAGTCCGTCAATGAGTGACTGAGTCAGGACTTTTCTTATTGGGAGGTTTCTTTATGTGGTGTTTTCCTAAAGATATAAGTTAAATTTAACTATTTCTTCTATCTCTCTTAATGTTTGTTTTTTAATCTTGTCGGTAAATTGTTATCTACTGACTTTATCATTATTTCATTCGTTTATTCGCTTAGAATAGTAACGATTGCAAGATTGAAGCAAGAATCTACGCTTATTAAAGCATGTTTAATGTATGGGATTGGCTTCTTAATTAGCTAAAGAAATAAAGCCCAATAGATCAAACCTTAACTAGTGTCTAAAGGAAAACTGTAATTCAGTTGAATTTTATTACTTGGGAAAGTAAATACTCGTAATAATCTATTGATATAAGTAAATGTATTTAAATTTCCAATAAGTCAATTAAAAACTATGTTTTAATTTAGTTCCCAAACGCTACAAACTATTAAAATTATTCCCTAATTAGCTCACACGTCCCTTAACCTACCAGGTTTCACAGCACTCTGACGATGCATCGGACAACTTTCCAACTCGTTACCCTAGTTTAGTCCAGAGATGTAAAGATTGTTAGTCCACTAATTAGGTTACTTGAGACTAATATTGTGTTCGGAGCAGACTATTAAGTAGAAGTGTTACAGCTTAATTTTAACGTTAGTATGTACCTATAATAATAGGAAGATAATTATATAACATCACGCCTATCCTGAAGGGTAAGGCAGAGGTACACCTCTGCACCTCTGCCTAACCGTGTGGTGATGGGTGGTAACTTTAAAATTTCACCAATTGATGGCAATATTCTCGTCCCCTATAACATGGGATAAATGCTGCGCGAGAATATTGCCATCAACCGGGCACAAATCCAGAGTCTGTGCTGCTACTGAGAAATTCCTGATGGAAAAACCCAATTACACTTTCCCGACCTGGGAATCGAACCCAGGAGTGACTTCCGACCACTCCACTTCTTTTAGGCATTGCTGTGAATGTGCTGAGTAGTAGTAGTAGTAAACCCCATCGTCCACGGCGCTACTCAAAAGTAACGTGTTACAAACTAAAATCACCAATGAGTAGCGCGACTTACTAATGTGTAACAGTTGGTGATTGGTTAAGCGCCAGCATAATACCAACCGCCAGCGTAATACAAGTGCTGTGACATACCGGCTACTCGTTGGTCATTTGAGTATGTAACACGTTATTTTTGTGTCGTGGACGATGGGCCTTTATGTACGTTAATATGAATAGTTGAAATGCACAAAATAAAAGATGAATATTTTGGGGTTGTCACTTTTCTAAAATATCACTTTTCTTGTCTGTACACAGCAATTATTTACGTCTACTATCAAAATGACTCATGAGTAGAACTTTTTAATCTTATTATTTAAGTTTAGTCCACTGTAACACTGTTAGTCGACTAATTAGGAAACTTAGGATTTAAAAGTTAGACTAAGAAGGTTAGTCTGAAAGTTAAGGCGTAATACTCTAAGCATAGTGACAGTAATTTATTAGATAGGTTGACAGATAGCGTGACGGGTAACTTTCGCATGAAATAATTTACGACTTTTACATTTTAGCTTCAAAACAAGAATTTTGAGTTCAGAAAATTTTCGCTTTGTTTAATAGTTTGACCATATCAAAATAAAGGGTTTGATTGAGGAGGCGATTTCAAAAATATTACACAATAAAAAGAAAAAAGATCGGCTATAACTTACAAGTTAAAAATACTTTAGAGTGAAAAATAACTTTAATTTCGGAAGTCGGTATCCTTTGGTTTTGAATTTTCGTCGGTCGGTTGTTCTTTTTTGGAAAAAGTTTTTATTTTTCACTTTTTAGTTATGATAGGTATCATAACTAAAAAGTGAAAAATAAAAACTTTTTAACCCAACCCAAATTCGAATTCCACCACCTGCTATGTAAATAACAGTGACAGGAAGTTATTATCATATCATCCACATATACCAAGTGGGAAAAATACGTATTATTGTAGCTTACTCAAAAACTATCCAAGCAAAGTTAATAGTATTTATATGGGATCAACTTGAGAGCATACTCTTTCATACAACAAATATTTTTTTTAATCGGGCCACAATTGACATACATAAAAAAATCCTCCTCCTTTTCGGAAGTCGGTTAAAAAACAATATCACTTTGCAAAGAGTCTGATGCAGTTTTTGTTATTGTCTCTTTACCAAGAACTTCTGCTAATATAAAATTAATAAAAGTCTCAGCACTCTGTATTTCTAGAAAAACATAAGAATCTTAGAATTTTATTGAACTATAAGGGTGATTACAGCTTCACGATCGAAATTCATTGGTACAATTGATAAACGTTGATTAAAGTCGGTTCAGTGTTGATCTTTAATGTGGTGCGTGTGGCGTGCGAGTTATCGATAATCAATTTTCGACTTATTGATCAATGGCATTGAACAACCTCGTTTTAAACCCTTTCAAAGCGAATCGATCAATATCAAGAGCTATTGGACTGTGCTTAACGGGAGTGATATAAAGATTCGAATGACGTTATTGCGACGCACGCTATTTCGAAAAAAATTAAGAGTTGTACGCCAGTTTGAAAACACAAACCGCTATATTGAATGACGTTGTCGCGAACACGCTGATTCGAAAAACTGTTTGAATGATACGCTAGTACGAAAGTCTTGGCATTGAAATCCACTGTTGCGAATAGCATATTCCAATCTGAATTTGTCTGGGGATATAATTCGCGACCCAGTGATTACCAAGAACTACATATGCTACGATGATAACGTTATGCGATATAGCGGTTTTCGACTTAATGTGATTTCGAACTGGCGTACCGCTCTTAATTTTTTTCGAAATAGCGTGCATATCACTCCCGTGCTTAACGATAGAACAAACAAAAACAATTGGGTATTTTTTTTATTTTAGCCATCGAGCTAAAATCGTTTCCGTTCGACGTGTTTTACAAACCACATACATCGATCATTCTGACCTTACCCCAAGCGCTCGACGTGGATGAAGGCATCGGTCATGTGAGTGTAATCACACTTAATTAAGCAAGTAACGGAGTTACTTGCTTAATTAAGTCAACTTGAAATTTTGTCGTAAGAGGAGAGGTAACATGAAAGTACCAGGAGAAGATAAGTTGTTAGTAGTTCTTGAATGTTTGATACAGACGAAACTTTCAATACTTTGGCTTTTAAGTTCACCTTTACCACATAATGTTAAAACTACCTCGTTGATCTAATGTTTGCAATTCCGACTACTGCCCTGTGCTGCTTGTCCTGTGTTTTATTCCAGAAAATGTTATGGAGTTTAATCTGAGTCAAAACCATAGTCTCAGGAACGGAGAATGGTACTCGGTTATTGACATAAGCAAAACAACATAATCTACTTTCATAATAAACAAGCATGCTGTTGTATGTTATGTTTATTCTTAGTAAAAGATAATCACAACATGAATCAAACAAACATGATCAGGAGACGGGGATTTCTGGGCCTGATTGTAATAAGTTGACGTATGGTTAAAAAAAAAGGTTATATTTTTCTATTACAAAATGTGAAATATCAGCCCATTTTACAATCTGGAAATTGAGAAATCCAAAAATTAAGTTATGGCTACGAACAAAATGGAATATCGATTAAATTATAATCGACTATCGTGACAGAGTTCATACTATTTAAAAGATGCTTTTACCAGATGATTAATTCAAATACATTAATTATTAGAATTAACGTATTAAACAGTTTAAACAAATTAAATATCTATAAAGATAAATGTTAAAATCGATTCACGTTTGCTAATCGATTATTGTATTTTTAGTCTATGGTGACATGTCAGTCAGTCACTCGTTTCGTATCGTTTAGTGTTAGTGCGTGTGCGTTTTGAGTGTTTCCTCCCATAGTTTTATTGATATTTTCTTTGACCCCTGCTTTCTTTCTACGGACTTCTGATCTTGCTTCTTGTACGACCCTTGCTGCCATACCGGACACGGAGAGCCTCGCTTTTACGTTGGACTTGGACTTGTTTTTTTGGATTCTACGACCAGCCTACCGATTGGATATTATCACAATGGATCGTTGTGTAAATTGTGGCATAGCGACTAGTCGCTGTAATACACTGGGTCATCGAGCTTTAGATGACGAAATGATATTAGCAGTGATTCGTCAATGGCGTGCACCACAATCTGTAAGTACTTACTCACCTCCTGTTTATTAGCTCACCAGGGTCTACCACGCTGGCTTGCAATCTTCACGATGTTTTCCTTCACGATTTCATTTACAAAATAATAAAGTATGAATAGGTAAACATTTAAAAATCATATGAAGATTTACATTACATTGAACTAAGATATATATTTTTTTATTGTAATAGATATTTGCACACCTATTCAGGTAGGATATGGTTTAAAGATCTTCTGTTCTATGTATCACCTCATGTACCCATATTCAACCAAATAAATGATTTGAATTTGAATTAAATAACTATCGGACAGAGTCGGTTGGTTTAAAAAAAAGTAATCATGTTAACTGATATTAAAAACTTTTTCCATTTTTCAGGTAAACAGCAGTGACCATGTTTGCCAAGCTTGCTGAGACTTGGCTCAAAGACCACCTCATGGTGAACCTAGACATCTTGGCCACCGTAGTGTTTGTCTCCGATGTGGACGTTCACTTGCATCTAGAGTCAGCCATTTACTTCACACCACCGCACCTCGCGAATTGAGAATTTATAATGTTATTCAAGAGTGGATTATACCTAGAGCTGTAAGTTGAATCAGTTTACATTTGTTTTATGTGCTTTTGTTGTAAGTCAAATTGAGTTTTTTAATACTTCAATGATTATGTATTGTTTGTTGCAGATAGAAGTACCTAGTCGCATATGCCATACTTGTTGGGTTGCTGCAGACAGAGCTGCTGTCCATATGGTCTCTGGCCCATCAACTTCTTCCCAAGCAAGCCCAATTGAAGAAATACAGCCACAGGTACAAGTTCTTCCTGCTGAACCTCCAGTTGAAGAAGTTAGAAGTATTCAGCCTGAACCTACTATTGTATTACCAGATTACATGAGGGCTGTTGAAACAGAAAGTAGGTGCTTTATTGAAGGATGCCTGAGAACAGAGAGGTATAGAGTTCCACTTTCTACTAGAAAGATGTTGCTCAGTCGGTATAAATATTATGTACCTGAGAATAATCGTCTATGTGATAGACATTTAGTTATAGAAGCATGGGATTTTCTTACCAGTTTGAGAAATAATTATGTACAAACTTTTACAGCAAAACATATCCAGGACATGATGTCCTTAAAAGAAGTTGTAGAATCAGGATTACTTCATTTTGAGAGTATAGATGATATGGAAGACCATGTTGTGCATACGTGGATAGGGTTAAACAAAGCGCAGTACCATCAAATGTTTAATGAGGTTCCTCAGTTATTAGAAATTCCTAGGGGGTCCCTAGCTTTAGCAGCATATTTAATTAAGCTTAGAACTGGGGATTCTGATGAGAGGTTGTCAACTTTATTAAAAGTGTCTAGGCGAACTCTAGAAAAGTGGTTACACGAAGTGAGAGATCTACTGTATGAGTATTTTGTACCTAGACACCTAGGTTTAAATCATATAAATAGGCAAAACATAGTGCAAAGAAATCTGTTAATACCTAACACATTGTTTGGTAACTTTGAGGGAGTAGATAGGCCCATTGTAATATTTGATGGAACATATTGTTACATTGAAAAGAGTTCGAATTATTTATATCAAAAAAGAACATATAGCATCCACAAATATCGCAATCTTATGAAACCGTTTTTAATGGTATGTACCGATGGGCATATAATTGATGTGCTGGGCCCCTATCCAGCCACCACTTCAGACGCTGATATAATGAAAAAGGAATTTTCAAATGAAAGACCATTACGGGAATACTTCCTTCAAGGTGATGCTTTTATACTGGATAGGGACTTTCGTGATTCATTGCCCTTGTTGCACCAATGTGGATATAGGACATATGTGCCTGCATCATTAGAAGAGGGTGAGACACAGCTTTCCACTAGTGAAGCAAATAAATCGAGAGCAGTCACCATATGTCGTTGGGTAGTGGAGGTAGTAAACGGCAGATTCAAAAGAGATTTTAAATTATTACGGCAAAATTATTTTAACGTAGCTAGTAAAAGTTTCATGAAAGATTTTGAGGTGGCTGCTGCTCTTTTAAACAATTTTCACCCTCCTATTATTGATCGTGTAGATGCTGGGGAAATATTAGTACAAATAAATATGAATATGAATACAGAAAATGAATTAGCAGAATTCATTGTAAGAAACCATTATAATAGGCGTAGGGCTGATTTTCAAATGATAACCTATATGATTTTCCCCAGCTTACCGATACTGAGCTAATATTAATATCACTAGGCACATATCAAATAAAGCAGGCACGTTCCTATTTTGGTGAACATGTAAGGGGCAATGATGGCTATGTGATAGAAGTGTGCAGGGAGGTCAGCAGCAGCCTACTTCGAGAGCTGTCAGCTACAAATACCTCATGGCTACTTAGGGGCCGCATTCATTCGAGACATATAAGTCGAAAAACGTATTTTGTTTACATTTTAGTCGACAGCTCTCGCAGAGGTAGGGAAGCAATAATAAAATATTATTGTAACTGCATCGTAGGCAAACGGACTGTAGGCTGCTGCGCCCATGTAATGTCAATAATATGGTACCTTAGTTGGGCTAGTTACCAAGATAATATTGTACCACCTGCACAATTTCTAGATGACATTCTAATTATAATTGAAGATGAATAAAATATACTAATTAAAAACGATTTTTATTTTTAATTATCATCTCCTTACCCATGATTTTTAATAGGTATTTGTGTTTCCTAATTTCCATCCACTCTACAAATATAATTAAGGCAAGTCAAAGTGCCGCTAGTGGCACTCTATCCCTATCGGATTAAGTGCGTATCGGGTCCGTTTAGGCACAAGAGAATGTAATGTTTTCGGAATTTGGTGTTTTACAGCGAACTAACCGTGTATACAGTGCCGCTAGCGGCACTGTATACACCTTCTATAATTGTAATAGCATCCTATCTTTAAAAAAAACAACTACCTATCGCACAATGAGGTTATTTACATCGCACTTCAAAGGTTATTTACATCGCACTTCAAAAATCTGCTGTTTTGTTACGTAACCTCACTTTAACAAAATCTCTTTTAACTCGGCTCTCAGATTGCTAAAATCCGCAAAATTTTCAGTGATGGTTTGATAATATAGTAGCTATTAATTGACACCAATTTCATCTCTTTACATCCAGGCCCAAGATTGTATGAAAGCGTATCCGTCTCCTTTACTTCGTATGGTTGTGGCTCAACCTTAACCATTGAGTTACATGTAACATTATTGTAATTGGCTGAAACCTTGGTCCCGCCAGTGACATTGCTAGTTTTGCATATACGAGTATATTACCATGTAAAGTAAATTATTTCATTAATATTTCTTAGGGTTCCGTTTTTATTAAAACACTTTGTTACATACAGCATGGTTCAAATTTTAATCAAAATAATCTTCTAATAACTTATTCGGAACCGCGTAGCATTTCGTAGCAGTCGTCTACGAAGTCTACGCCGGTATGAGGGGTCTACGACATGAGTTCAACATTATTACAAGGTAAAATGAAATTTTCAGAATATTTGGTTCGTGTAGCAAAATAAATACGAGTAGGTTTTTCTTCTTGATTGATCGTCGTTTCAAAAACCTTGTTAAATAATAGTCGGGAATATAATGGCTATTAATCATTTAACGTGACTAGGCTTAGGTGTAGGTTTCAGGGTACATTTATTATAATATTTTATTTTACATTAGCTTATTTTTTTGACTGCCTCGGACTCCCAGGTCGGGTAAAGTGTTATTGGGTTTTTACATCAGAAATTTCTCAGTAGCAGCCCGGAGTTTGAATTTGTACCCGGTTTATAGCAATAGGCGCGCCCCCTATTATACGGGACTTAAACGTATCTGGCAAAATGTGGGTGTACTACAGGCACACTTCTGCCTTACCCTTCGGGGAATACAGGCGTGATGTTATGTATGTTATGTGTTTTTTTTTTGTAATATACTGTGAATTTTTTTTGGTGTTTTATTAGTGAAATCATGTCTTCGTTATTGAAATCATTTATAATCATTTTTTCCACCATCAAAATTCATTTAACCACATTTGCTTCATTTTCTAATATTTTACAATTGTAGCTCACAATCTTTCTTCTAAAATCACAAAAAAGATCAAGCAAAATGAGTATTTGTAAACCTGTGTTGTAAAACAAATTGCAGAACTTGCTGCGCTACAGACAGTAGTACTTACTATTTATTATGTAAACAACCTTCTCGGGTTTATTTTCTTTTTTATTTGTAGTAAAGTAGCAAAAGCTGTTGTAGAGATTCTAAAGAATTATTAGTTGTAACACAATATGAAATAGGTATTTCATATCCTAGTACGTACGTAGAGTACCTGAAGGTGTTTTCCTAGAATGCGAGTGAAACCGCGGGCAATGGCTACTGATTTCCTTCCATATTTTTACATGCTTCTAAAATCTGTTCACCTCAACTTAAGTTGTCAAAAAAAATATCAATATCTTGCTCGCAGCGTTCGAACCACGCGGTTTTGCGGTCGCGGTAAGTCAATAGAACCTAAGTATATAAGTAAACACAGAAGGCCAGCTCCATAAAAAAAGCGAAAACAGGCGCACTCACACAAAGACGCGTACATACGGCGATTACAAAACAGATGACAGTCGCGAGTGCGTTTTCGCACGTTGTATGGAGCCGACCTTCTGTACCTATCTATTTTGACACAGAACCTACGTATACAAGTATTAATTCCATATATTGCAAACCCACTGTTTATAGCGTCTGTTATAGAGTAGCTTAAGTTGTAAGTAGACGGGCTTTGGAAGTTAGTGCTAAAGTTTTCTTGAGGAGTTTTTAAGTTTATTTATGATTTACTGAACTCATTTCCTTATGTGTCTTTTGTTGTTAAAGAGACGTGAAGAGGATGTTTAGAAGCGGTTGTCTGTTTGCTAATAACTGGATAGGTACTGTGATCACGGAGACATTATTCATCCAAATTTTATGGACAGTTTCAAACGTTTACTTTTAATTTGATTTGAGATTTTAAACACCAGAAATAAACTTAATGTGATATCTGTATCTATGTAGTTAACATTAGATGATGACAAGAGGTAGCAGGATCAAATCGTACAAAAAAAAAACAACCAATCAAGGAGTAACTGCATTGGGCACGCCACAATTGCGGCGGTAAGTCCCCTCTTTGAGGAGTGGCTGGAGAGGCACCACGGCGTCCTCACCTTCCGCCTGACGCAGGTCCTCACCGGACACGGTTGCTTCGGGAGGTTCCTGTTCAGGATCAAGCGGGAGGAAACGCCCGGGTGTCACCATTGTGTGGAACGCCCGTAGGACACGGTGGAGCATACGGTGGAGGTCTGCCCGGCTTGGGCGGAGCACCGCCGTGTCCTCACGGAGGCGATCGGCGGCGGCGATCTCTCGCGTCCGGCCCTGGTTCAGGCCATGGTCCGGAGCGAGAGTGCATGGGAAGCCGTCACTTCCTTCTGCGAAGCAGTAATGCTCGCGAAGGAGGAGGCGGAGCGCGCGAGGGAAATGCAAGATGCGCGCCCTCGCGCCCCTAGTCGCCGCAGGAGACGCCCCGGGCGTCGGGAGTCGCGAGCCGACTTCCGGCCACCGTAGGCGCGGGCTTGCGGACGGTGGGCAATGGGTAGCTCGCCGTCCGATTAGGACCAGGCCCGGGTCGACGGCGCGTTGTGTTCCACGCGCGCCTCAAAGAGATGTCAGCACCAACTGACGGGGTCCGTAAGGCCCAATGCCTGCCAGGGTTGCGAGTTTGTCCGAAAGGGATATCGCGGCCCCGGCACACAGGCAACGGAAGGAACATGGGTGGGTTTTAGTCAGTAAAAGTCTGACACTCCCTCTCGCTCCGCCCAGAGCGGGAGGAGTCATTTGATGATTTCCCACCCAAAAAAAAAAAAAAAAAGGAGTAACTGCATCTGCATAAAGAAAATGGTTACTTGAAAAAAGTTTTATGACAACATAGGTCATAAAACTTTTTTTAAGTAACCACCATGCATTTTGCAGCATTCCGCTGCCAATTAGGCCTCTTTTCACTTGAAAAAGGCTGAACATGTTTTATTTATAAAATATTGGCACATTTGACAGAAATTTTATTATTTTTATTAATGGAAGTAGAAATAAAAAAAGATTCGTGCTTGTTTGGTGTCAATCGTCAGCTACCCAGGCTCACTTGAACATTTAAATTGACTTTGTACTAAATCACCTGTGTGTTTTCGGTCGTCCTTCCCACGGACCGGGATATTCTTGCCATTTATGGTATTCCCCGTAACAACATGTGAGTATTCCAGTTGTCGGACTATTACTCAGGCCCCTGCATAATTTCGCCTTTCTTTCGGTGTCTAAAATGGTGTTTATTTCGGATCCCAACAGAAAAGGCCGATTTCGGCCGTACCCTTGGGCTACAGCTGGTCTACTGGGCCCGGTGCATCGCCGGCCCTCTCTACCGCGGGCTGCGTGGAGCCGAATATCGCGTTCTGTCGCCTCTGAAGCCAAACAAGCGGTTCTCATAAATCGCCTTTTCCTTAATCCGCGAATAATTTTCCTTTAGTTTACTTTAATCTCGTTCGTTCGTTTAATCTCATGTATTACCGCCAACTAATTATAATTCCTCAAACACTTCGATAATAACCATCCAATTATACGCTGACGGTTAATTTTTTAACCCTTTTTAAATTTTTTACTTGCTGTTTTATATAATTACTACCTACAATATACTTTGTGTTCTTCACCTGGATACTGTTTCATTATGACCTATGTCGTGCCTGGTTCGACTCCCGGGCGACGTTTTACTCAAATGTACCAGGAATACATTTTTTTGCTACAATGTGCACATATTTTCTTTTAACGCAGAGCAACTTTTTTAACTTCCGCACCCCAAAAAAGAACTTTGAAAAAATTTGTATGCAAAATAAATTCCAACAAAATATTTCTTTTTGCGTACAAATTACCGAGTAAAGCAAATTTTCTTGCTTCCTGTAACATTTTTTATACATTCAAAGAAGATTTTAAAAGGTTTCAAACTTGTAATCTTAATGACGAACAAACTTCTGATTACTGGGGCGCGCGGGCGTGATCTGATGACAAATTAATTACGATTTGAATGTTGAATCAAAAGTGAGGAAGACGGAATAGCTCTTACCGGGATAAAAGTATGTAGGTATTAACAAATTATATCAGTCTGCAAAGAGATTACCAGGTTTAGGCCTTTAACAGACGATACGTAATTTCACGCCATAGTTTTTGCACGTGACGTGGACTACGACGACTCGAAGTTGTGATACTTAAGAGCCCTCTTACATTTCGGCGCTGCGCTAAAGCATTCTTGCGATACTGAGCGCACATTGCCGGCGCAGTGAAATATATGGTACTTTTATTTTATTCATAAAAAAATAGAAATAGCAATAAAAAAAATTTAAAAAATTGTTTGTTATTAAGCAAATGTTGGAGATTATTTTAGTATAAATACTACGTACGAAAATTATGTAGAACTTCGGATATTCAGACTTGTTTCCAAACCTTTTTAGTAGAAAATTGAATTGGGTCCAGTCATTTTTTCTTTAAATAAAAGTCATGTAACAAAAATGTATTCTATTATTATCAAAGTATCGGATATGTTTAATATGAGAAAATTTGTTTTGATGAATTATATTCAACAGAATCCGCAAATTAGAGCTCTCAAATGAGCTCTACATGAGTTTTTGCCAAAACATGCATCAGGAGAACGATTATTGCTAGATAAATAAATAAATAATGAAAAAATTGCTTCATTATTATTGTAGAAGAGAAAACGAACTATTTTTACCAAGTAATTGTTATTTATACTAACCAACGAATAGTATTCAATTTCAACAAGGAAATCATGCATCTACGCGCATTTTTGTAATAGGCCCCTTAATTGTTTTCAACAAAACTTGAATACTACTGGTCATCATGGATCAAACATGTATTGACATTGTTTCAGATATGTTTTGTTAACTATTTAGCATTTTTTTTACAATAAATACAACATGTTTAATATTTTGCTGTAAACATAGGGTATTAACCATCGCGAATAATAACAACGCGTATACAGTTTTGGAGTCGCGAAAATAATGTCAAGTAAGCGCTACTTTCTCAATCACGCGACAATAAAATCGTCTGTTAGAGGCATTATCTAAATGTAAGTTATATTAATAAAACAATAGAATAGCAAAATACATTTTGTAAATCAAGTCAAATTCTAAACAAGTGAAAGGCGTAGTTCTACCTATAAATTTAGATTCGGGACACCCCTACAAAGGTCTAACAATAAGGTGTACGATATCTACGAAGATATTCAGCTGGCTAGTAAAGTCTTTACTTAACCTTACTACCTGCTTTGTTATTTAATTTGACAGCTCTGAATTTGAGATCTTATATAAATTATTTAAACAGTTAGTGCTATTTATGGTAAGCATTCATAATCTCTCGAATAAGGTTCGTGTAGCTCTGTTAATGTCAATAGTGCAACTGGTGAGGCTTGAACTTGTGTCCTTTCAATCGCCAGGTCGATGATAGCTGTACGAACTATTTTTGATTTCAGTGAGTAAAAATGCGTACACTGTCTGGCATTAAATAATCCGAAAAGAATGAGAAATAAAGTATGCTAGAACAGTAATTTAATTTTTCAGCTTGCTGGTAAAGTCCATAACAAAACAACTTTAAAACACAAACTTCATCAATCTCTTTATGTATAGATATAGATAAGAAATACACATTTACTTCTCGTTATTGCGATTTCATATGAAACATCATTGGTCTGTAAAAGCACAGCCTAAGCACTGAAAGAAAATAATATCTACCAAATATACGAGTATTTATTTCTATCACATAATTATTTGATAATAATTATGTTATTTAGGTACTACACTAACAAAAAAGTTTTCGGAACTCATTCTAGGAGCCCAACGGAGGGTCGAAGTTTGTTTGCAAACTAAGTCGTAGCCTGCTATTCTGAGATAAACATCACACGTGAAAGTGTGCGTCCTAAATAAAGCTGATCGATACACGCTTCTAAGTAAACTCTTAAGTGATACGAAACTTCTTTTTGACCACCTGAGCCTTTTGACCTTTTTAGGGTTCGGTTGTAAAATAAGAGAACGTTATAGGGTCGTGTCATCATGAGTTCAAAATATTTTGTTTTATTTAAGAAAAACCTTTTGATGTGCTAACATCTTTGCTCTCGCTTTCCTGCAATTTGTGGGAGTGATTTCGTGAAACGGGACGTGTGAAGTGTGTAAGCCGGGAAGCGCGCGCTATTTGATTCGAACAATGAGCGCGCGTGGTGCTAGAGTTGGCCGTCAGATGGCACCAGCCCATTTTCCGAGAGGTTGGTACTGTCAGCCAAGATGTCAGATGTTACACATCATATGCGTAGTGGCGCGTAAGGTTCGCTCGTTTTTTCATTCTATTATCATTAGCTCTTTTCTAGTAGAATATCTCCATATTAAGAAATCATAAGAAACACTGTTTTTGGTAAATATTATGTTTCTGTAAACTTAGACAATTAAAAATCTCAGATTTTTTATAGTTTTTTTTAATTAGTATTTTTCTTTATTTAATAATAGCTTCTACCAGCAGCTTCGCCCGCGTGATATCTTTATAAATTATAGCCTATGTTACTTAGCGATAATATACCATTCTACTGGCGAGAATTTATAAAATCGGTCCAGTAGTTTTTGAATTTATTCATTACAAACTAAATTTAAAAAAAAATCTCTTTATAATATTAATGTAGATTGAGATAGAGATTTGTACTGTTTTGCTTGTCTAATGTACTTTCTTTCAGTTAAAACAGAAACTATTCTTCTCCCTAAACAGGGTTGTCTGTAAAACATATTTCTAAGAAATTAATCGAAGCATTTAAAAATATTTCCGTCAAAACTTCTTGAATTTTGAGAATAACAACAATATTGTTTAGTACAGAACCCAAGCGTGTCTATGACCTTTCAACAAAGTTCCAAAATCATAAGAAGCAGGTCTAACATTATAAATAAATTGCAGAAACTTTTAAATGCCAGTAACTTCTAGGAAATGTCGAAGTTCGATTGTGGAATACAAGTAACTTTTAAGTAATAACTTAGAGAATGAATCTGAATTAAATGGATAATTGGATGGAATTCGGTGAATCAATGGATGAGTTTTAAAGGAAATCATTGGGAACGAAGAAATGAATTTATGTGCGACTTAGAATGATCAGGAACAATGAATAAAAACAGTAAAACATAACATCACATCACGCCTGCTTTCTCCGAGGGTTTAGGAAGAGGTGCAAATAGTACAATGATATTTCGCTAGTCATGCTATAGACCCATGTAGGTAATAAGAGGCGAGTCTATTGCCATCAACCGCGCACAAATTCAGACTCCGAGCTGCTACTGAGAAATTTCTGATGAAAAAACCCAATAACACTTCAAAACATTTAAAATGATATAAATATACCTTCACGTTTGATTATTACCAGCAATACGTATTTAATTTTCTTTCGGAGCAATATTACAGTAACATAATAATGTATCTGGTGCTGAAAGGAAAGAATGTAGTTACTTAATGACAGTTTTCTGAAAAATCGAGCTCATAACTCCTTTGAACAATTTTCTCTATTTCTCATCATTTTTCTCATTTAATTTAGTTCTATGTCAAACATTCACCTACAGACAGCCGATATTATCATCGATCATTAGAGCGGCTCCTGGCTTAGTAATAACAGCCGCATGGATCGATATTCAAGGTTAAGCAACACTTATCGAGGTCGGTCTGTGGATGAGCGCCCAACTATTACATACCGAGACTCCTCCGCGCCTCGTAAAGCACGTTAAGCCGTTAGTCCCGGCTGTCATTCATAGATCATTGACAATCGTTATATAACGTAGTCTAAAGTCTGCCTCATGGGCTTCTGACTGCCCAGTCAGAAGCCTGAGTGTTGGACAACTGGTCTTAATATCGTGTTACTCAGTAACTCGGTTGTGGAGGTCAGATAGGCAGTCGCTCCATGTCAAATTCAGCTGCATTCGATTAGACTAGAAGCCAATGTAGCTGGGAAAAGGATTGATCTTTTCCAATGCAGACTTTTTTTCATAGGCATTTTAATAAAAGTCAACTCTGTGATGACGCCATTTAGATGTACGGAAGAAACAAGTCGCACTGCACTAAGCGCAAATAAATAAGGATTAGAGCAGGAGAATGATGACGTAACTTAAAACCACAAAAGCTAAATAAAATACAAATCCGACACTGTTTTAAAGAAAATATTTCCTGCTAAAACGGAAAGCACTCAAAAACAAGTAAGTACCTACGCAACAGTCCTCCAAACACTCAAACAAAAGACAAGGAAGTTAAATTCACAACCTTTAAATCAAAACGCAGGTCACATTTATCCGAAACAAAAGAAAAAATCATAAGAAAAATGGCCAGTCTATTCTCAGCATATTACGGAAAGAAAAATAAAAGGTGGGTTAAGGTGAGTTCACACCGAGAGCATTCACGTTTAATGTTACGGTGCTTCTAAACATAAACGGTGTGTAAGTACACATAGACTAGAACGAAAAATGTTGACTGCGTCGTTTATACGATGCGTGTATCCTGCAAAATGTACCGGTCTTAACAATATACAATATATTACACATTACACGCGTCTGGACGCGGCTTAACATTAGGCTAGAGAATGTTCCCGGTGAATACTCACCTTAAGGATAAAGAAAAGTAAAAAGAAAAGTTCGTTGATTGCCTGCCCAAGTATTGTTTATTCGCAAATGTGTTTGAATAAAACAAATCGAACAATTGACTGAAATAAATGTCGTTCAATAAATTCGGAAGTGTTCCGTGTTTCTCTTATTACGGAATTTAATGCTTTTCTTTGGAATGTTTTTGGGAGTAATAAATCAAGGGTTTTGTGTCGTGTGTTTTTAATAAGAACACGAAAGATATTCTGTAAAGTTTACTTCGAACATTATGCGAGTGACCGCACACTTTGAAAATTAATTCACTTGTTAGAGTCAATCCTAGAGATTATTGATTTCGTTACTTTGAGTACGTACCTAAGTCGTCGGTATTGTTTCTTTACTTCGAAGATTTTATCCATAACATTTAATATTTGCCCTAAGTCGATAAGGATCACTTTTCCGATACCTTTTCTCTACTTACCATGACCTTGTTTGATAATTACAGCAAATTCAACTGTATCGAAATTACTTTCAGTAGGTATCTTTTAATCTTTTGTTCAAGGAATACGATAAAATCAAAAAGCTTTGTTCACAAAAAGTAATAAAGCTGCCAAGAGGGTAAAGTAAAATTATCGGTGGAACGTTAAGTTTAAATCTTATTAGAACATTTAAATCGGATTTTTATTGGTGTTATTCTTTTCGTGTCGCAGTCTGACAGTCACACCACTAGGCTATCACTGCTTGTGTATAATTATCACTTGCTTCAAAAACGGTGAAGGAAAACATCGTCAGGAAACCGGCGGTATGCCGTCGAGATGGCGGCTGTAAAACTCTGACACCAGGTCAGTCACTAACCACACGAAAAGAAGAATTGGTCTTATTGCCGCTGTGGGATTGTATTGATGTTTTATCCAGAGCAGTGGTTAAATAAAATTCATGAAGATAAGTTTTCTTGATTTTTTTCTTAGGAATTCTGAGTTTTGGAAAAGATATAGAAAAAAGAAAGAAAGAAAAGATATCTTTTTCGAAAGGTAGGCTAGAAAATGTATAAAAAAAAAATGATTTCTAGCTTTACCTTTTTTAGACGAAGACCTTATGAAACGACATTTTGGATTCAGCGGACTTTCACCTTATGCTAAAGTAGAGTTCGTGGCTAAGTAACAACAGCCGCACTGGTCGATCCATCAGGTTAAGCTACGCTTGCCGGGGTTGGTCAGTGGATGGGTGACCATCTTTACATACCGAGAATCCTCCGTGCCTCGGAAAGCACGTTAAGCCGTTGGTCCCGGCTGTCATTCGTGGATCTTTGACAGACGTTACGAGTCGTCAGAAGCCCGAAAGTCTGACACCAGTCTTACCAAGGGGTATCGTATTACCCAGTTACTGGGTTGTGGAGGTCAGATAGGCAGGCGCCATGTAAAATACTGGTATTCAGCTGCATCCGGTTAGACTGGAAGCCGACCCCAACATAGTTGGGAAAAGGCTAGGCAGATTGCTAAAGTAGAGTTCTCAACTTGAAATTCTCAATTCAGAAACCGGGTGTTATTTACTAATTCAACTTAATTCGCAAACATAACCTCCTTTTAAACCAGAAAAAAAATCCATCCTAACCTATTACAAACGAGAGGTTGATGCAAAAACAGAAATTTCGGAGCAAGACGGTGAAACGATTCGAGGGGGCTCGCTTAAAATTCAACCTCCAACGTTACTCTGGTTGAATTTATGCCGCTACTAACTGTTCACGATTGGTTTTCGTGTAGGAATGGTTTGATTGCTGACATTACGATAATTGAGGGACTAAATGGCTTTTGATCAGAATAATGGTATGTAAAATTCAGGCATTCAAAATATGCACTACTGATACCAAACTCAGTATAAATTAGACTATCAATCAGTACGCAATAAGGTTAAAGTTCTGTTGTTATGATATACATACAAGGATAGTGCAGTGCCACATGATAAACTGACAAAGGTTTATCGATGTTGTGGTACAAAAATTGGTCGGTCAGGAAGGTAGACTGTCTCTGTCGTCGCTCGTGGAGAAACTTTAATACACTTATCATGTATGTTTAAGTCATGTAAAGTTATAGCTTCTTTGTAATTTTTCGATCATTGACCTTTTCAATAAACGCTTTTACGAATTGTCGTTAAAGCAACTTATGGGAAACGTGATTCGAGTCAAAATGACGACATAAAAAAGGATTACGAGGTTCCTATTCCACAATCAAGTTTTATTTCCCCTTATTTTCGAACTGTTTAGTCAAAGGGAAAAGGAAAAATTCGAGAAAATTCTAGGTTTTACTCAAAACCAAATGAACGTAGAATCAGAACAAGAGCTAGAGCATTGTTTTGTTGATATTTTTGTCATTTTAGTAGAGCGAGACCAACAAAGGAATGTTCTGTCCCTGTTTATACAACATATTGAGAAGTGGGGATAAAATGTACAAAAAAAGTAAATCCGATGATAGTGACACTAACTATCCCGGGTATATTTCAAGATTGCTACTCGTTGAGGCTATTTTAATGTACCCCATGACAAGAGGTTGACTCTTTTGAACATCCTTCCTATTTAGAGAATACTAATGCTTGCACTCACAAAATCCAAGCAAGAAAACGGAATGGTAAAGCCTTTATCATGCTGGTAAGATTCCCAATAGTCTGGACACCTAAGATTGAGCTAAGCCGTACGCACATTGGCAAAGTGCCAACAGAACGCTGGAATATGCTAATCTTGGGCCAATACTCCCATATCAGTTCCAAACTGTTCAGTTTCAAAGCTTTTATGAAATTCTATTCGAGCCCTGAGTGTCAAGTGACCTTGACATTATTACAGAAATGTTACAAATTGATTTTGCGTAGAGTTCGACTTCTTAATTCCGGGTGTATCGCTTGTCGTATCACGTTAGAAGTTTCCGCATTTACTTTTTGACTATTTAGGCAAATACACGACTACATCAATGCAAACGTAAGGGAAGCTTTAAAAAAAAAAAAAAAAAACTTCATAACAGCAACTTTTCTAAACTAAGTTTAAAAAGCAAAGTTTCAAGGAAACTAATATACATAACTGTATGTAATATACTAAAACATAATCTTCCCATAAAACCAAACAACCTGAACCGAAATTCTCGTCCCCAAAATTGTGCAACACTTAGTAAGGGCTCCGTGTATTTGAACTCAATGGCAGCATTTGAATTGGAGATTTTACAGGGCTTAATCTAAAACCGACGCTGGATGTACCGAACGGGAGCCGTTATCTTGCTAATTAAGAGCTTTATCTAGGTAGATGGTTCCCTTATCGAATGAGGTTTTAGGCAGATTTGGGAGGATGGTGTTTGGTTATGTTGTATTGGATTCTGCTGAGGAATTTTATGAAGGCTTGGTGGTGATACGACCTACTTCCTGGGTTTGGTCAAGGTATGCAGGTGACTTTTCCCACTAATTAAAAAAATGTGGTGTCAGTGTGACTTTTTGCATTTTTTTATTTAATCTTAGACAATTGTCTAACTTAACACGTGACATTCACCAACCCGCACTGCACCCGCGTGGTGCATTACGGCCCATTCCCTCTCACAGAGAGGAAACCTGCATCCCAGTAATCCCACTATAGGCTGATTATGCTTTATGAGTATGTAAGTACGGCGGAGAAAAGCATTGAAAGAGACTAAATTAAATTGCAAACACGCTGTTAAGAATCGTGGTTATTTGGTAAGTCACCATGCTTGTTCTTCTTTGCATAGGAAGAGGTCTTTGTCTTTTAAATGGAAAGTAGAGGGAAGTTTAATTTAGATCAAAAGAATAATGCTCGTGACATTGGATCGATTGTTTAAAGAATTTAAGCTGAGAGGTCTTTCAAGTTTTTCGCTAGTGGTGTGTAAGCAGGCAAAATCTGGTAGTTGGTTAAAAGCTATTGACATTTTTTTGTGAGCAGTTGATTCTATGAATGTGGCCTGAAATTGATTTAAACGATACGATCTTATTAAGTTATTTTTTTATTTGGTGTAAAGTTAAACCAATAAGCCATTTTAGAATTTCAAACTTAATTTCGACTAGGTTATAATTCTAAATAGGTAGAAAAACTGATTATAACCCTGACTCTAAGTTATTTTGTATTAAGAACTTTATGACAGTTGTAAGGGTCGAAATTCAACAGTGGCATAAAGGTTGAGGCTTGTACCAAAGTTAGTACTCGGTTTGTGATACGACGGAAGCCTTTTAGGAAGTCCGATTCCACACCACATGAAATTAGTTTCTCGCGGACAACTTGCTTCACAGCAATACGCTGAACATTCCTGAGAGTTTTGCCTTCTACTTATACCAACGCGGAGTTATTCTAAAGTTTCTTCATTTGAATTCCACTGTGGGATTTGAATTGTAGATTTTACAGGCTTTAATCTGAAACCGACGTTGGATGTCGTCTCGAGCCCCTTATTCTGCTAATTAAGGACTTCATCTATGCAAATGAGTCTCGTTCGTCCCCTTATCAACTTAGGAACATGGAAAGTGGAATTTGGGTCAAAATTGCATGGGCGGTCTTAGATTTAGGGTAGAGAAGCAATGTGATTTGGGGTAATTGCTCGTGGGAATTTTAACTTTATAATAACATAGTATTTTAAGTAAGTCTTGTTGCGAACCCGGACCCGACGTGTGAACACGTCAAGCGTCGAGAGCAGTGTAGACGCAGTGTAATAAGAGGAGATTCCCTAATGTGAAATCATTACGTAATTGAAAGAAATGACAATCTGGGTTAAGAGGAAAAATAATAGCAATGTCACCGAGAAATTCTCAATTCGAACGGGGGTGTTGACATGTGAATCCAAAAAACGAATAAGTTCGATTTCGAATTGTTTGCGGTCACTTGAGTTAGGTTCGCAACTTTTTACGTTTTAGACATTTAGTTCTCAAAACAGAATAAATACAATATGTTATTTTTAGTTTTTGATCCTGGAACTTATATACTGATATTTTTAAAACGAATCCCTAAAACCTTTTAGTTTTAAAGTCATTACTCTTAACTTATCTACATCCTAAATGTACTACATTATCATTTCAAAGCTATCTTCCAAGCATTAAGCAACATCTCTATGTAAATACTACAATAATATTTTTCAGCGCTTCAAAACGCTTAAGAAGTACTGCAGAATTCTTTCACATTCAAGATACTCGTAAAAGGCTCTAAATCGTGTAATGTGTTAAAGCGGGGACAGATCGCGCCATTCACGTCGGTGCCAATGAAGTAGTGTTTTGGATGTAATTCTATGACCTACATGGGGATAGTCGAATATAAAATAAGGTTTTATTTAAGAAGTAGAAGGAGGAAGGGGACATACATAATGATGGGGTTGATCATCATCATTAGCGGCCTACAGCAGTCCACTGCAGGCCATAAGCCTCTCCAATCGCACGCCATGCAACTCGGTTCTCGGCAAATCTCATCCAGCTGGTACCTGCCACCCTGCGAAGATCGTCGCTCCACTTAGACTGAGGGCATCATATCATACGTTTGGATTGACCTCATCCAATGAAATGATTATTGAAATCTGTTTGGTTCATACAGGTGCTAGAGGGGTTATCGTTATCTAGAGAGGTTATCTTTTATTTTTATCTTTATCTTTGTGCAGCCTCGTGTAGACGTGTGACGGTACCCTATGTCGTATACTCTACCTTCAAAAGTACACACCTCCATGAAAATGGAAATCAAGAATTACTTTCATGAAAAGATCAAATACAAAGTGTCTACCCCGAAAGCTTTACGAAATCTCCGATTTCCAGAACTGTTCTATATTACAATATTCATTGTAAACTGCGTTCGTTATTTAGTTTTCAAACTTGTAAACAAATCGACGCCCCCACCGAAATAAAATAGTAAAGTCTTGTTAGTGTCAAATGTTTTTATTGCTTATTAATAATCTTCAGACTCGGTTACGTTTGTTAAGTTTTATTTTTTGCCTATATTATTAAAAACGTAACCGGCCAAGTGGGTGTCAGACCACGCACAATGAAAGGTTATGAAACCCTAAAAAACGATTGAAGGTACTTTCACGGGCATACATATATTACTATTGACAGATCGGCAATAATATCTGATTTCATGATTTATTCATTTATGTCTGTTGTCAAGAAAATAGCAAACAAATATGATCATCTGTGGAAGGCATATACAAATAGCGGAACAAATATGAAATAAATTAAAAGAAAAAAACCTTTTAAAAAAAAAAGCTTTTATTTAAATGCTCTAAAAAGAAGAAAATAAAATGTTCTTTTAAAATTTTAACTATCAACTTATAACCTCATTATACACAATTTTAAAAGCTTGTCGCGCGATTTACTTGTGTAAATAAACTAGTACTTACCTATTTAATTGAGTAACTTAATGTGCTAAGTTGATAGTTAAAATTTTAAAAGAAAATTTTATTTTCTTCTTTTTAGAGCATTTAAATAAAAGCTTTTTTTTAAGTTTTTTTTGCTTTTAATTTATTTTTTACTTTTTAGTTATTTCTATTTATTCTCGGCAAGCCCTTTCATTTGATACCCATATTGCAGAAATGCATAAAAAATAACTATTCCGCCATCTTGGATGTTCCGCCATATTGGATTTGGAATGACGTCACATTATTTTTCGAGTTACTCTCAACAAGCCCTTTCATTTGATACGCATATTGCAGAAGTGCATAAAAAATAACTATTCCGCCATCCTGGATGGTCCGCCATATTGGGTTTAGAATGATGTCACATTATTTATCGAATTACTCTCAACAAACCCTTTCATTTGATACCCATATTGTAGAAATGCATTATAAATAACTATTCCGCCATCTTGGATGGTCCGCCATATTGGATTTAGAAAGACGTCACACATTTTATCGTGTATTTTCATCCAAACTAAACGTGTATACAAAATTTCAGCTCAATCGGTTAAAGATATCTGCTTCAAAATTGAGTAGCAAGATTCCACGCGAACAAACATACGTAAAATACGTACATACATTGCAAATTAAATAAAAGCTTTTAAAATCATAGAAACGCCACTGAAAGTAAGAAAATATCACACGTATAAAAGGGTAATAGCATGTTATGGTAACTGAATGTTCACTTCATTATTGGCAATTTACAGTTTAACGAATAATTATTCTAATTTAAATGATTGTTTCATAAAATGATTGGCGACAGAAAGTAAAAAAAAATACTTTTTATTTCGTTTAGGGCGCATTACCTAAAGAAAACAACATTTTTAATTTTTCCTGTAAAGTTGACATTTTGCGTTACCATTTATTTTGGCGGGGGCGTCGTTATATCAGTTTTTGGGAAAAAACTACAACCTCTATCATACTAGGGAAGCAACGGGGGGTCGGTTTCCGCGCGCTACGGTTTAGTCCCGCCGACCCCTCCGGGTGTCGGCTCGCGGCGCGCGGCGCCACAGTTAAAATATATAACTAATTTTTTTTTGTACATTTAGTACATTCTGAAATCAACTCCATTTACACTATAAAAAACTTGATAGTTGTTGAAGTGAAATTCACATCAATTAGAAACAGGGATTGGAATAGACTTTAAATGTATTTACTACAACGCTATCTCGGTACGATCGCGCGATAATCGTCCATCACTTGCTGTATACGTGTTTCTGTTTGGCACGTACGGTTTAAACGCTCAATGTAATGTTATGTTAATTCAATCACTATTGGAACGTGAATAGGTAGTGAATGTGGGGCATTGTATTAGATAGGTTTTCTTAGTATTCTTTTTGGGTTAAGCTCTGGCCAAACGGAAGCGAATCCCGGGCGGGAAGCGGGACAAAATTCGATCGAGCCGATTGTGCCAACTATAATAGCTTGAGTGGGATTGTACAAATAATCAAAAGAATGCCGAATCGTTAAAACAATATATGCGCACAGTCATGTCCCGCATCCCGCGCGGTATTCGCGTCAGTGTGACCAGAGCCTAAAAAGTGTATTTGATTGTGTATCAGGTTTCTTAAGCTGTTTTTAATCGTTTCTGTTAAGTGAGTGTGTTTTTAGGGTTCTGTAGTCAACATTTCCTTAAATTTTCGCGATGTCCATCCGCTTGTCTGTCCGCGGCTTAGTTCAAAGACTTTTAGTACTTAGTAGCTGTAATTTGGCATGTATATAAATGTACATAATTATTAATCCGGTTATTTTTTTTTCGTCTATACCATGGTGTCGTTGGAAAAGTCGTTCAAAATATTGCGAGTGTGAAAACCATTTTTCGATTCAGGGATCCGTTTACGAAATATTAAGCTTTACAGTGTTAATGTTTGTTGGAGTCAAGTGGCCCCCTGCCAGCTAAATGGTTAATTTTGGATATGTGAAAAAATCACGGCAGCAGTATTCATAGCAAAATTGAAAGGGTTTTCAACTTTACTATGAATACTGCTGCCGTGATTTTTTCATCACAGCTAAGTAGGCTTTACAAGTTAACGAGTAGGTAAAAGTCGACTAATTTGCATTTGCAGTTGGGATGATTGGGAGAACATGTTTTTCAACTACATCTACTATTCTGTTCTACAATGTTAAAGTTTGTTCTTGGGATAAATTCTTCTTATTTACGGAACCCTTCATTGTGAGTGGTCCGACCTGCACTTGGCCAGTTTTTAGTATTAAACATACGATTTTAGAAAATCAGTATTCAGACTGTCGAAGCGATTTTGTATCAAAAAGGGAAGTAGTAAGGACTAGAAGCGAAGGTAGACTACAGAAAGGACGCAAATCGAAACATAAAAAAACTTAACTTTGCGAATGACGTCTGGGGAATATCTTATTTTAATTAACCGTATTATTTATGCATGTACTTCATATTTAACTTTTACCCCTAATAAACGCTTGGGGGACAATAAAACTATATAATACTTCCATTTTACTAGTCTCCATCAAAGTTACAGCTGTTTTAAACCCCCATAAAATTTTATGGCTTTATATTTTAATTTTAATTTATTATCATTGATGCTAATTTCTGGTTTTACAATGGGGTTGAAGAAATTTGCATTATTTGTCGATTCTGACTTTGAGTGAAAATATGGATCAATTAATCTATATTCTAATTTACTATTTCGCAGCATAAATAAGTTTGAATTTTTATTAGGTAAAAACATAAACATGTTTGTTTATAAACAAATAATTGACTCGCCTACTACTTAGTAGACGCATTAAAAACTTTAGAATCCCACTTACACGTTGGGTTTACATAAACACCAACTTGTGCCAGGAATATCCATGAGATTGTAGAACAAAGAAGGATTTTTACTTTAAATCCCAAATGATTTCCACTATTCTAACACCTAACTTAAAATATGAAGATTTCCTGCGACCTTGAAAAGTTTCTTCGACTCTTGTACTTTTTCACTCTGTAGCTGCCGTAGGGAATTTACATGACTTAGTTCTAAACACAATGTTGTGGTGTGTTTAAGGAATTTACGTAGACGAGATAATTTTTTTTTAAGGAGTCGCGCTAGTGTACCGTTGTACGCCCTCTTAAAAGCAAAATGAGAAACTGCAAAACACTTGCTTTACCTGTAATATTGTAGATTTCCTATGGCGATGCCGTCAGGTGGATCTCTTATTTGATGGCCAAACAAAAAGGTTAAAAAGCGAGCAGTTGTATACTGAAATAAAACTATCAGAACTAGGTCAACTATAGTGTAGGTTCTGGGTATCCCAATTAATTGGTTTGCGGTATTCGGAAGGCAATATCTCCCTGCATAAAGGATGAAACTCAACCACAACTAGTTTGAAAGGACGCCTGCATATCTGGGGAAATACTACGCGAAATGATTGATTGCCAAGGTAACGGTAATAACAGTATGATTCTCGATAGTACCCGAGGAATTTTCAAATTACCAGCGAATAGGTTGTGTTCGGCTGAGTGGATCATCTCATCGTTGAAAGTATACGTATATTTTAATTTTAGGTATAAAAATTGAATGATTTGGAAAATTTCCATGTGTTTTTTCAATAATTTATGTCCAATATTCAGTGTTATAATATTAATTATTGTAATTCTTTATCAATATGCTAGTGCACTACAGAGCGATATTTTATCATTTAATATAGTAATATTGAAAAATTTATAAATAAGTGCGCTCAACTGTCGTATGGTAATTTGCCTTTAGAAGTCAATAACAATAAAAATTCTATTGTGTCTCGTTAGTGTCAGTTAAGCTCTTTTAAGACGATGTTGTCAAATGCGAGCCTTTAGTTAAAAAAGTAGGCTAGGATTTGCGAATAGGATTACGTCGTTATGGTATGGTAATAACTATTACTTTTTGGGGCAATTCAAACTGCTAAAAGGCAATAAAGGGAATATTAGAAGTGGACACGTTAAGGCAAGATTATACGATTTTCCAGGCTTGATGATTATATTATTCCCTTCAAACTCTAAGCGAACTGTACGAAATCATTATAATGATCGTGTAGTGACCTTCGGGAAAATTGGCGCCCAGGGCGTCGTACTTTTCTATAAAAGTTCTGTTGATAAAATGATAGACAACAGAAAGTCCAAATAAACGGTGTCAATTCGCTAGGTTTGAAAGTAAAAATGGGCGTGCCACAAGGCTCGATATTGGGTCCATTCCTCTTTTTAGTTTATGTCAATGATCTACTCCATTTATTAAAAAATCAAACACAA
Organism: Agrochola macilenta; assembly: GCA_916701695.1. NCBI lineage: Eukaryota > Metazoa > Arthropoda > Insecta > Lepidoptera > Noctuidae > Agrochola > Agrochola macilenta. The sequence continues at coordinate 4,323,635 of OU753576.1, forward strand.
ATGGTGTTATTTGCTGACGATACTTCCTTAATTTTTAAGGTAGATAGACGTGCCACAAATTTTGACGACGTAAATAACGCCCTAATGCAGGTCCAAAGTTGTTTCACTGCTAATAATTTAGTATTAAATGGAAAAAAAGAACGAAGTGCATAAAATTTTCTTTACCAAATGTCAAAAGTACTGATTGTGAGATAGTATTGAATCAAGAGAAACTAGAATTCGTCGATAAAACTGTTTTCCTGGGGATCACGCTGGACTCAAGGTTACAATGGGGTCCTCATTTAACATCTCTTGCAGGACGGCTAAGTTCAGCAGCATATGCTGTCAGAAAAATCCGTCAATTTACTGATGTAGATACCGCGAGGCTGGTCTATTTTAGTTACTTTCATAGTATCATGTCTTACGGTATTTTACTATGGGGACGGGCTGCAGACATCGAGTCTATTTTTATTCTGCAGAAAAGAGCGATTAGAGCCATATATTATCTCCGCAGGCGTGACTCTCTAAGGGAACTGTTTAAGGATATTAACATCATGACGGTACCTTGTCAATATATCTATGAAAACATCATGCACGTAAGAAAAAATGTACATCTTTTTAGTAAAAGAGGTGATAGACATAATTATAGTACAAGAAATAGGGACTTATTAGTTCAACCAGGTTTCAGACTGGCTAAAGTGGACTCATCTTTCATGGGATACTGTTTAAAATGCTATAACAAAATTCCTCCCCACATACTTCAACTGAATGAGACGAAATTCAAATCTTGTATAAAGCGCACACTATGCAGGCAGGCATATTATAAGTTGGGGGATTACATCGCTGATAAAAATGCTTGGCTCAATGCTGGTCCTGCTCCACAACCACAACTATTTGATTAACATTTGAAAACACTGTTGGAGCTGCTGAAGAGTTTAAGACTATTTTTGCATTGTATAAAATCAATTTCCTTTGTATTATATAATTTCAGAGCACAGGTGTGAGTACTATGTACTAAAGAGCTAACATTTACCGGGTAATACGTATTTTATTGACTTGAATGTGCCCTGGCGGCTGTGAGTATGTCATGCTCACTCAGATGTCTCGCTGATGGTGGCGCGTGTGTTGGATCATTTAGCTCCCTTCAACATGGTTGAGCTGAATGGTGCTAATCCATGCGTCATGTTCGTGAACGGGCGCCGTCAGTTGGGACTGGTCAACTCTTAGCTGCCTTGGCTGATTTAAATTTTTGAATTGTTCTTTGTTTTATATTTTTATTACGAACGCTTCTTCTTTCTACATTGTTCTCACATGTTTAATTTCAACATGAATGATGTAACAAATACTTTGTAACAATTTATTTAAAAGAGTGTCCGTGGAGTTTCTTGCCCGTTCTTCTCCATAGGTAACCTACCTACTACGCTTTGGAATGGGCAACTAGCTTCATATTTCTGACTGACCGATTCCTTGACAATTCAAAAGTGCCTGTAAATGGTTTAATTGAAATAAATGCTTTGAGTTTGAGTTTTGAGTTTGAGTTGGGTGGCAATTTTATAGTGATATTAAATTCCATTTCATTGAACGTTCTAAATAGTAGAGTGAAAATGTTTGAAATTATGTTTACGAAACCTATTTTTGTTACGAAATCAATAAACAATTTAACTAATTATATGGAAACCATTTGATCTCAAAGAGCTAATTAAAAAATACTTTTCTTCTTTGTGATTTAAATTCAGAATTAGAAATTCTTTCCAGGATACTTAATTCCTGTGGTTACGTATTGTTAAAGAAACAACGTTCATTCCATTTTTAATTATCAAGATTACAAAAAAAAACGATCAAGGTATCAAATATTTAGTAATAACTTCTATTGAAAATTTAATATTGTTACGTGAAAATGCGTTTATCAAACAAAGCCCAAAATCCTCATATACAAAGGCCTTACCTGTAAAATTCACAATAGGCTGAATCACAATTTCCACATTTTCAAAACAAAAAAAGAGCAACTAATCAACGTCAACACCCGAAAAATCCAATATATCTGCCAACGCGAGCAAAACTTTTCAAATTCGGAACTTTATTTCGCGGGGACCGCAGAAAACGACACGCGTTCGAATAGCGCAGCGTCCAATAGCGTACTGAAACTACTGAAGTCTGAAATCTGAACCGAAACATCCCTGTCAAGCTATCCCAAGATATCGTTTACTGTTGGCCAACTCAAGTTTGATTTGATTGCGCTCTTATTTCAAGCGGTTAAGGGTCGTTTTGGAACAGATGTAATTTTTTGGCTGTAATAAGTAAGTATTTAGGAATGAATTTTGGCGGTTTATAGCTTAGCTTTGCTTAGCTTAGCTTTATAATATGGACATAGTTACAGTAATTTGGGTATAAATATCGTCTGGAAAAAACGCATGGTACGAGTATTTTAATGTTGGCAGATAAACGGTGAGCGTTCAGAAGATTGTTTGATTGTTTGTTTGTAATATTGTGATAATTGTCAAAGATTTGAACGTTGTCAAAGAAGTTGTAGGTACATAAGTAAGTACGTTACCTTTCGCTCCCCAGCTTAAAATTTCGTCCAACTTTTAACTCGGGTACAAAAATATATGTAAATTCTCAGAATGAAATGCATTTATGTGCATTTTAACGACTTTTACCATTTGCCTTTGTGACCTGATTTTCTAACATGAACATCAAAAGAAGTTTGGGTCACGTGGCCATACTTTGCATTTTAGTTCTCTGCAGGTTCAGAACATTGCGTATTTTTTTGTTGTGCTTCCAAGTTTTTTTTGCAAAACTAAAGAACCACTCCTCTTTTACCATGGCCAAGTGGGTAAAACTGAAAAAAAAAGAAGATTAGTCAGTAACATCTTTTTAGTTTACTTAATAATTTATTAATTCAAAAAAGTATTTTAATCTCTTTCCCAAAACTCCTGCCAATAATACGAAAACCAAGTCTCTAACAAAAAAATAACAAATGAATACTTGAATCTAAAATGGATTTATAAAGTATATTTTCTGTTATTGACTCTTTCACAGAATCCAAACGTAAACAAAAAAAACAAATAATTCAACTTCATTGACAATTCCACTTAGCCGATATTATTGATCACGATTCAAAAGGGTTATTTTAAAAGTTTGTTCTCATAAAACTTTTCGCTTTGTCCTTACGAAATAACGCGCCGAAAATGGGCCAGCGCAGCGGGGGTGAATGTTTGGAATATTTTAGTGAAATAAATGGATTGGATTGATGTTTTTTCACCCCTGTTTCCTGGCATAGAGTGGGCAGGATTTCAGGTGTGTTAGGTAGTCGTTTCTTAAGCTTGCTTGAACACTTGGAAGCGATGAAGCTGTCTCTTCTAACTAGGTGCAGTGTTCAAAAAGTTTGTAAGCAATAACTGCGATTTGAGGTACAGCAAGTCAGTGGCAACAAAACCAGTACCTATAATTCTGGCCTCTTATTCAAATGACACTCCGTACTACGCTAGCTCAATGTCAAAGTGTTACCACTGACGTACGATCGACGCGACGGTACGTATTTTGAAAAGAGTTAGTAAAGTTGTGTCGGCATCTACAACGCCACATGCGAACTATATACGCATCAAAGATCTCACGTCACACAAATCCTGCATCGCGCAAGCTGAGTTTACCATGCGACTGATATATATTATACAACACCCCAACATCAATCGTTGACCACGAAGTCTGCACCTTTTCTTTCATAATTTGTCCCTCTCACACACAGCACAGATCACTACAGGGTAAATATCTCGTCTCATAAAGAGAAAGAATGAGCAGTGATTACCGCGGTTGTTTACTGCGTGTTGCCTGCTGGTAATTTAGATCTTTATGGCTTCCCTTCCGTCTTTTTTCTTGCCTTATTTTTCCCTTAAATGTGGAAATATAACTTGGTAAGAATGCCAAAGTAATATGTATATAGTTGATTATTTCTTCATACACATATTAGGTCACATGTGGGAATGATCAAATAGGATTCAGCATTCAACTTTAATAAATTATACATTACGAGCTGAGCTCCGCGGTTTCACCCGCATAAGTCTCGATTCCGTGAGAATATCGGTATAAAAGTGATCGATGTCTTATTCCAGGTCATGGTCTAACCGTATGCCAAATTTCATTCAAATCCGGTCAACTGTTTAAGCGTGAAAGCGTAACAAACAAACAAACCAAAAATCTCAGTTTCGCATTTCTAATATTAGTTAGGATTTAATAATAAAAAATAGTAAAGTAAAAAACGCAACCAATTTAGGTCATCATACTCCAATAATTTTAAAATCATAAATTAATAAATATTATTCGCTCAATAAATAAATAAATTTAAAAAATATAACGTTTTCTGCTCAATAATTCCCTTATCTACATACAGGTACAACTACCCAACTCTTTTGATTTGTTTATTACTTCTTTTATTGTCAAAAACTGTTTTTTTTTAATAAATCCTCTAAAATCATAAATGTATATATAAAAATAATCAATAAACAATCACATATATTTCTAGAGTAGTTAAGCAACTTAGTACCAGTTGCTAGTAATTACTAGATCTATTACACAGAAACTCAGTTTACAGCAATCCTTAGAGGCTCTGATTTTACGACAATTGCCGTTTGACCTCTGAGGTCCGCTGGGACGAACATCGTCTTCAGGGCAAAACTCGCTGAGAGCCCTGCAGGAATGTTTGAAATATATTTCAGACAGGTAATGGATTGGACTGATTTAGTGGACTTTGGGATTGTTTTTGAACTGTAATTCTCGTACCTTGTTGTTTGAAAACAATAAGGTTCTGTTATCTCATCCGTGGGTATGAAATATGGTTAAAGTACTACTAATGTTCATTTTGATAATAAACTCTCAGCAAACCACTTTTACTAGGTAGTGATATAAAGTTGATGGCTGGATTTGTACCCGGTTGATGGTAATAAGCTCACCCACAATTACATGGGACTTAAACATAACTGGCGAAGTGTGTGTGTATTGTAGGTTACAACTCTGCTTAACTCTTCGGTAATACAGGCGTTATTTTATGTAATTTCTCAAAACTGGTTTTAAATTTGATATCTACGAGAATTTTAGCTAGTTTAGAAGTCGACGTAAATATCTTTTATTTCGGTTAACCAACTTCTTCAATCCTTCTTCCCATGTGTTAAATGTATAATAATTACGGGTCCGAACCCGTAATTATTATACATTTGAATTTACTTTCTAATTGTTTTTGGTCGCTTCTGGCATATTTTTATTTGAGCAAGTCACTACCTCACCTAATAGTTAGTGATGAGGCAGTCAACAGTACCTAGTTACACGTTTGCCCCTAACCTATTCACTCGAGATTCCCTTCCAATCAAACTTTGTCTTTTACAGAACAGTACCACACTACAAAACTAATAAATATTACCAGGCTATAGCTCGCAGGTCACTGTTCTACTAACTCATTTGCGTATATTGCATCCACAGCATGCATGCAGGTCGCGTATTATGAATACTTGTGAATACTTTTCTTTTGGGGTAAAATTGCAGGCGTATGGAGTATATTGGTTTGGTTTGCAAATATAGGTTTTTAGATAGTGATTGTAGAAACAAGGATATCGAGATGTAGTATCTTCAGGTTTCTTAAAAAATCTACGTACAAAGGAAAAGGAAAGGATAATTATACTACATACTATCCAGGCTCTTCGAAGTTCGAGGTGTTAAGTTCACATGCACTGAGTGTTATTCTTTCTCTTCAAGGTTCACGGAGATGTGTGTGTGTCAGTGGATAGCAATAAGATCACGGCCTCTATTTTGGTAACTGACAGAGGAGTTCTATAATTCACCGATCGATATGAAGTAATGTAGTTAATCCTGTACCTATCTAACAAGCTTGCATTAAAACAATGCGAAAGTACTTGAGTAATTTCCCAATTATACATTCGTTGATATTTTCGTAGTCCTATCTTATTTTATCTAGGTATATCAAACTGGGTCTTCACATAAACCAACCATGCCCTTACTAATCCATACAAAACATACCTTCCCACAAAAATGCACCATACCCAACAATTCAAGAGAGAACCGCTTCAAACGATCCCCTCAGGGACAGTCAGGGAACCCGCAAACACCATTTAATTAGTTCAAGATCCCCATAACACAACTTAGTATACTGCTCACCTCCTTAAATTAGGGGGTGAGGCGATACATTTACCCACGGACCACCATCTTTAACAAATAAATGGTCTTGATCTCAGACTGCATAAGTATACGAAAATTGCGCCGACTCTGTTTACTTGGCAAAATGAGTTTCGTCCTTAGAGTATGTATAGGACTAGCCTATGTTTTTGTTTGTCTATGCGAACTGTCCTTGACTTCACTTGAACTAGAGTCCGCGCCACCGCTGATGTCCGGAAAATGATGGAACTCCATTTTTAGGGTTCCGTAATCAACCACTTAAAATTTCGCCATGCCCGTCCGTCTGTCTGTCTGTACACGGCTTAGCTCAAAGACTCTTAAATGAAATGAAATTGTTTATTCTGTAAATAGGATATCGGAATCACTTTTACACGTCATATAAAAAAATATTAAAAATAAGCTAGGTGAGGTCGGTGTTTCCTATCTGAGAAGAAAGGCCGAAACAAACTCAGAGGTCACAGTCTCTTTTAGTACTAGAAAGCTGTAATTTGGCATGGGTATACATATTATTCACGCCGACCCACGACCTGTCGCACACCGTTAGACGTCTCGCTGTACCTACAACAGAGAGCATGCGAAGTGTAGTTCGCGTTATCGCGACAATGTAACCGTAGCATAAGGCGTAATGTAACGTTTTCAAGAAATAACTAGGGATTTGGAGGTATGCCTAATGCTGGGGCTACATTTTCACGTTATCGCGAACTATACTTGAAGCGGTGCGCGAACTAAACTTTGCGCGCTCTCTGCGCGCAAAGTTTAGTTCGCCTTATCGGGACAATGTGGCCCCAGCGTGTTTTACAAATAATTAGTCTAAATGTAAGTCGTGTCATCTTCTTCTGTATCTGGGGAAGGGCGTTGTTAGCTGCGCAACAGTTTACACTTATGCAGCTATCATCGTTGTACTTGTTGTACTTAGTCTTGTGTTAGTGTTCCGAAATAAATTTTACGTAGCGAAAATACTTGTCAATAAAAATGATTGGTAGTGGAGCGCTACTGCTCAAAGTGTGCAACTTGAAGTTGTTTTAATTATATTATAAGATAAGATAAGATAAGATAAGATAATCATTTATTTGCTCAAACATGAGTACAATACATACAACACAAATTGTCAACATGCAAGAGATGTTAAAAGTAGAGATAAAAACAGATCATCACGTTTGCCGTAAACAATGGCATGCAAATATTAATAAAATAAAGTATGTCAAACTGAGTCAAATTATTTAAACATGTCATGATAAAATAGATCATTAAAATAATAAATTAGTAAAACATGATCAAAATCTCTCATCAAAAAACTCATCTAAATTATAATAAGCTCTATCTGCTAGAAAATTTATAACTTTTTTCTTGAAAGCTGCGTCACTTAACTGCTTCCAGCTTTTAGGTAGTTTATTATAGATTTTTGGAGCCATGCAAAAGACACTTTTCCGCATAAGTGCCGTTCTAAATTGTTGTTGGCAAATTTGGCTATTGTCACGTCTATTACGAGGAAATCGATCTGCCATGCGAGAAAAGAGATGAGGGTTCGATCTTAAGAACGTTGTATTTTCTAATATATAAAGCGAAGGTAATGTCAAGATTTTATATTTTTGAAAATGAGGCTTGCAACTCTGAATGGTTTTAAGGTTGAACATCGACCTAATGCAACGCTTTTGAGTTTTGAATATGAGTTCCCGGTCAGTCGAGTTACCCCAAAAGATAACACCGTATCTTAAAATGGACTCCACCAGGCCGTAGTATGCGGTGAGCAAAGCATCTACACTAATTACTGCTGTCAGTTTGTACAGAGCATATGCTGAGGTACTTATTTTCTTGCTGATAGTCTCTATATGTGCCTTCCAATTTAATTTATTGTCAATAGTAAGTCCTAAAAATTTTGTTGTATCAACTTCGTCAATGTTATTATTATTATAGTTTATGTCTAGATTTTTAATTAATGTCAAGGAGCGTTGCCTAAAGTGCATGATTTTAGTCTTATTTAAATTTATTTTTAAATTGTTATTATTTAACCATTCTATAATTGCAATCAGCGAGATTATATTAATAAAGAGCATGTTAAACCTAATGAAAGTGGCTCACATAAAAGGCAAGAGTTTTGGCATGTTTTTCAAACCGCGAAAAGAAAAGCGTGGCTGTTTATTTGTCTGAAAACCCATGAATAAAAATATTTATATGTATGTGGACTATCTATCTGGAAGTTAATATGGCCACCTCAGAATTTATAAGTGCTCTATAGATAAATCAATACTCAAATAGGCCAGAACATTAACTCGTAGATGTAATTCAGCGAAGATGGCTAATTTTCACACACTAACTGACGCAGTAAGTGTTCAGAATATAATTTAAAATGCTTTCCGGTTTGTCACATGAAGTTTTCAAAAACGTGTTTTTACTTTTGGTCTACATAAGTGTTAAGTAAGTAAGTTAACAATTGCACGCCTTTGCCCTTGTATTTCTAGGTCTTACTAATAATATTTGGTTTGCCCTGTTGTTATGAGCAACAAAACACTGCTCAACGAGAGGTCTTACTAAACGAATACTGATCTGTTTGAGGCTTTCATTTAGCCATAAGTACAGTAAAAACCATTGCTTCAAATGTTTCAAAAACATTTCTGGTCATCATCAAAAATAACGCAATATTGAAGAAGATATTATTGAAATGAAAAATGTTGTCATTGTGATTCCAAGTCGAATACGAACTATTGAATTATTATCACTAATTATATTTTAGATGGGAAAATAGTTCCTGGAAGGACTTTGGCCAGCGGTGAGCCATTACAGGTTAAACAAAAAAAAAGATATTTATTTAGAAAGTGGGTTGTAAATAACACTTTTACACGTCAAAATATAATATTTTTTAGCAAGATTAGATCGCGTTTGGCTGCAGGTTACAAGGTCAACGTCAGATATTCCCTGGGTAGTCCGTTGATTCGTCTACTTTGCAGACCAGCAAATTTTTCCAACATGGCATGAACTATTCTCATATAGCTACAGTGCTAACAGGAGTAAAAATATGACTCATCAACTTAATCAAACTCCATGTTAATCTGCCTACCCTTAGACAAAAACAGTCGTCATGTATCTATGAACATACCTACAATACATTATTGTGCACCGCTTCATAGCACATCCCGTTCAACTAGCATCAAAGTTAAGAGCTTGGCTCAAATTTGGCACAAACAACCTCCAAAGATTCCACGTGATCAAACATTTGACAAATCCTTCTAAAATTATTTGTACAATCGAATAGCTATCTAGCTGGGAAATATTTGGCTTGTTCCTAGTTCGACATTTTATTGGGCCAACTATATTTAGGTGGAAGCTTGCCTAAACCAACCTATAGCTACAATACACATAATTTCGTTACTAGGAATTTTGCGCTGTGTATCGTGAAAGATGATTAGTGAATTATGCTAGGTAAGTGGATTATTGTTTTATCCGTCCTCTGAAGTTTATGAATTCTGGGAAAACTTGATTTCTTGAAGTTAGAATGGCAAAATCTTAATAAGGGAGGTAACTGCATAATAATGATTATTTCCGGCAATTCTGAACCTCTTGGTTAACAATTTTGTTGATTTCATTGTAGTCATAGAATTACAATATTGCAATGTTATATATTGTGTATGGCTGTATGTGTACCTTTAGTGTTAAGTTCATTTAGAACTCACTGCCCCCTCCCCATCACCTGTGGAGTTCCCCAGGGAAGCGTTCTTGGCCCAGGGCTCTTCCTGATATATATCAACGAACTTTGCCAAAATGACCCGCCAAAGGGAAAAATATTCGCATACGCGGATGACACTGCGCTCATATTTCCGGGAGATTCCTGGGCTGAGGCACGGTACCTTGCCGAAAAAGGACTTCATCAGGCATCCCTGTGGTTAAATAAAAATCTACATTAAATGTCAATAAAACAAAATTTATAACATTTTCGATGAATAAAACAACACAACCAAATAACTTCACTTTAAAAGCACATATTTGTAATAATACCCAGTCATTAACATGCTCCTGCGCACCAATAGTAAAAACCACCAATATTAGATATCTCGGCACTCAAATAGATGATACCCTTTAATGGCATGCACAACTAGCTATTCTGTCTGCACGTACGCGTAAAATTATATGGATTTTTAGAAAGCTCAGAAATGTACTCAAATAGAAAATTTTAAAAACGGTTTACTTTGCCTTGGTTCAATCAATCTTGGGTTATTGTATTCCGGTATGGGGTGGGACCTGCAAGACAAAAATCATAAAAGTTGAACGCGCACAAAGACCATAAAACCATACATATATAAGGACTGCAATGTCTTGACAGTGAGGCAACTATTCATCCTTCACACCACACTACGCAAGCATAAAGAACTAACTTACGATGCTAAGTCAACATATCCTGCACGAAGAAATAACAGAATATGCAAGGCAACTAAACACAACACGGCTTTCTTCACGAGACACTCATGCTGCCTTGCTCCTTATCTATATAATAAACTCAACTCTCTTTTAAATATATTCCCAAAACTCACGCATGAATGTAAATTTATTATACAAAAATATATAGTTATTCATCTAAATATTTTACATTTATACACTTTTCACTCTTTTCTGAATATAGGAGCCACGTACAAGTTTTACGATGTAGGAGTGACGACGAAAAATAAAATGTTAAGTGCTTCCCGCGGTAATCCGTGAAAGGGAACGAACTGGGATACAGCGGTCGGTGGCACTGGACTGGAGTTTGACGGAGACTTTGAGGTTAATTGACGGTTAACGCTTGTCAAAATAATTATAATATGTTGATTACATGAACTGAAATGTTACTTTATTCATTTAATTCGGTAATACTCAGAAGCAGATAAAAACTAGTAATACGCAAAGCGATTATTTCACCTCGCCACTAACTTAGTTTAAACTGCTAACTGGATCAATTATTTGCCATGAATGATTAGAGAGTTAAATAAGACTTAAACAGAGTAACAATATGTTCATTATTTTGAGGCAACTCTTTTTTTAGTTTTCAACAATAATATACTATAGATAGCCATATTAGTAACTTAAAAATAAACAGTAAAGAAATAGACTGAACGTAGCAAAAACATAACCTGCGCAAAATATTCTAACTAATCCCTAAACAATCCTCTCTAACGAATAGTGCAATCAGCCTCCCACGATAAAACTTTATGATCCGTATTGTCCGCCCAATGAAATGAAAATAATGCCGTATTATATTATAACTCCGGCCTTTTTGTGCGAGTTTCTGGTGCCACTCCAAAACCTCTGTTGTTTAACGCGCGGTTTCCTTCTAGCCTTGTGTCCTGCGGCATTGTGCGGAGCGGTGCGATGTGAAACAACAACAAATAAGTTGGTCCGTTTAATAGTGAATGGCATTCTGAATAAGACGGTATCGCTGATACTTGTTATTTTGCATAACACATAAAATCACGCCTTTGTCTCCCGAAGGGTAAAGCAGAGGTCTACCTATGGGTACATTTAACATGTTTTGGGCGAGTCGTGGCGAGAAATTTTATCAAAATACCTACAACGTAAAACAGTGCTGCAATTTGCAAAAAAACTAAAGACTTTTTTATCGATATTTATCCATACTCATAAATATTTACGAAGCACATTTTGTAAAAATTTGAAAATCGAAAGTGGTATTATAGTCACGTGGTTTACATTTTTACAGAACGTCTTTTGATTTTATGGGCTTCAAAGGCTGAAGGATATTTTATGTAATATATCATTTAAATGCTATTGTATTATAATAAATCAGCTATTTTCAGAAACTTAAATAAACTCTTCATTGCTTTCGCATAGCTTCCAAACCCTCACATAGGACGTGTCCTAATTGTGTTGTTCGGCCAGATAGAAGGTCATTGGTTTGTTGAGTTGTGTTGTACTTAATTTTGTTTTTGATTCGAGGTAAAAGGAAAAATATGTAGTACATAAACGATTTTGTGAAGGTCGCGGGGCTGTTAGGCACAACAGGCATGTAATTTGTTCGTTTTGGTAAGTACATTATACATAAAATGTTTTTGGTGATAAGATTTGACGTTGTTTTACTTCATACGGCTACATAAATCGAGAAAGATTACTTTATTTCCCAGCGAAAATTAGACTTGCGATTTTTATAACAATCTAAATTGCCTAATTGGTTTTTAAAACGCTATATTGAAATATACATGGTTATTTCCGAATTTTCCATATCACAGCAGAATAAAAATGTCATTAATTAAACTCAACAAAAATATCTCGTCGTTCTTTTTATATTTCGGAACGAAGGACCAAAAAATTTACATCGCATTTTATTCTGGCACACTTTTAATTGAGTTTGTTGTCAATCTTATTATAAAACAAACTCGCTATCATAGGCATAACATAGTCATAGCTCAAATCTAGTTCAAATATTCATACTCTAATAACAGTATGCCACTAGCAACATAATCTCAAGCCACAGGTCGCTACTGAATCACTGAGCTCCATAATGACCCATTTCCTGGAGCTAGCTGCTAGATTCATGCGGAAATATTTATGGATCCGCACTATATTCTATGACCTGAAATACCAATTTCCTTCACTACGCTATTGGTATGTCGAGATTTTGACAAATTGGAGATACAGTGTAGATCAAACAATAAATTATGCGTGAAATGTGCGTAATGACATGGTAAGAAAGGAGATGACAAGTGAGATGACGGATAATATAGAAGTAAGGAAGAAGTAGACTTGTTGCGCCGACCACGAATAAATTAGGATAAGGGAAATTATGAATGTGTGAAATACTTGAACACTCTTCGTCAGCTCTCTTCTTTCTTTGGAATTCGCATGAATTTTTGTGGGTAAAACGACCAATATATTAACAACTTTTAGTATGAATTGAAAACCGTAACTATACAAAGTAGTTACCCGGAATATTACCTCGACTTCACTCATTGAATATATGTCTACAAAGAGTAGTGAACAATCAGTACTGCCAACTACTATCATTAATTTGTATAAGGTACAAAAAATTGTATAAGGTACAAAAATTTGTATAAGGTACAAAAATTTGTATAAGGTACAAAAATTTGTATAAGGTACAAAAAAAGTTCCGTTACATTAAGTGTCAAATCCATTTCTCGTCGCCAAGGAGCCGTAGTTCAACAAGTTTAAATAAAAAACTGCTTCAAGTAAACTTTCCAATCACATTTACTAAAGTAAACACCAAAATGGTGCCAAGCATCAGATCACGGTCACTTGTCCAAACTTATTCAATTTGCGTTACACTCGCCAGAAGTAATCGATTCGATTCCGATAAGACGATTAATACGATTTGGAATCGAGTGCGATGCGACACTTCTGGGAATCGTTACAAATCGATTTTATGTTACAACTTAAGGGGATAACATTTTCAGGTAGTGCAATGTGCTATGGGTTTTTCTGTCTGGATTCATTCGACGATTTTGGATTCATACCCAGTACATTTCAATATGTTCACCCTCTGTTACACGCATGTAGCTTATATCTGATGAAACGTGGCAGGCGATGGCAGAAGTGCTTAGTACATTGTACTAAACACTTCTTTCTGCCTTCTCTTTGGTGGAATGCAGGCGTGGTGATATTGTATTTAAAAAGGTCATGTGCGTCGTTAACCAGCTAAAAGGAGTATGTATTATCGTCACATGTTACCTGTCATTTCTGCAACATAACTAAGGCCGCTAAGATTATGCTCGTCCGTATTCCCTATATTTCTGTACGCAGCTAAGATGTGGACATTACGAGAACTGGAAAAGTAGATGCTCTAGAAATGTGGTGCTGGAGAAGAATGCTTGGGGAATCATGTACAGAATTCCGCACAAACGTCTCCATACTCCAAGAACTCGGCATCAAACAGGGTCTGTCAGCACTAGTACAGTCTCGAATACAGAAGTTCTTTGGTCATGTCTCCAGGCGGAATAATCACGTGAGGCGGCGAGCCTCCTTGCCGGACTACCGCCATGGGATCTGGAGGCAAAAGTCCTCGCGCACATGTGGGAGTTGCGCGAGGAGGCGAAACGCCGGGGTGTAACTCCGCTGCCGCGAGAAATCACGGCACAGCGGACAGAGCTCCGGCGGGATCTCATGGCGGCATGGAGAGTGCGATTGTCGCAACCCAGCGCTGGGCACGCCACAATTGCGGCGGTAAGGCCCCTCTTTGAGGAGTGGCTAGAGAGGCGCCACGGCGTCCTCACCTTCCGCCTGACGCAGGTCCTCACCGGACACGGTTGTTTCGGGAGGTTCCTGTTCAGGATAAAGCGGGAGGAAACGCCCGGGTGTTACCATTGTGTGGATCGCTCGGAGGACACGGTGGAGCATACGGTGGAGGTCTGCCCGGCTTGGGCGGGGCACCGCCGTGTCCTCACGGAGGCGATCGGCAGCGGCGATCTCTCGCGTCCGGCCCTGGTTCAGGCCATGGTCCGGAGCGAGAGTGCATGGGAAGCCGTCACTTCCTTCTGCGAAGCAGTAATGCTCGCGAAGGAGGAGGCGGAGCGCGCGAGGGAAATGCAAGATGCGCGCCCTCGCGCCCCTAGTCGCCGCAGGAGACGCCCCGGGCGTCGGGAGTCGCGAGCCGACTTCCGGCCACCGTAGGCGCGGGCTTGCGGACGGTGGGCAATGGGTAGCTCGCCGTCCGATTAGGACCAGGCCCGGGTCGACGGCGCGTTGTGTTCCACGCGCGCCTCAAAGAGATGTCAGCACCAACTGACGGGGTCCGTAAGGGCCAATGCCTGCCAGGGTTGCGAGTTTGTCCGAAAGGGATATCGCGGCCCCGGCACACAGGCAACGGAAGGAACACGGGTGGGTTTTAGTCAGTAAAAGTCTGACACTCCCTCTCGCTCCGCCCAGAGCGGGAGGAGTCATTTGATGATTTCCCAACCAAAAAAAAAAAAAAAGGCGGAATAATCACTCCATAGAGCGTCTAGTGGTGGAGAGCAGAGTGGAAGGTAATAGGCAACGTGGGAGGTCACCGATGCGGTGGAACGTTCAAATAAAATCTGCGGTTGGAGGCCCTGTTAATGAATGCGCCAGACTGTCATGTAATAGAACCAGATGGAGGGAGATCGTGAGGCGGGCAACGACTACACACGCGATTGGACACAGTTCATTGTGACCACGACCGCTCTTTCAAGAGCGAAACTAACAAAAAGAAGAAGAATATCACTATCGATCACTTCATTATTGGTCACCGGTCACCGGAGTTACTTTCAGGGACCTATGTTATAAAACCCACAGGCGACAAGTTACACAATTTTGAAAGTTTCTTTCATGCATTTTCTGCTTTATTAAACAGCACCTGCCGTGCTATTCTGTAAATATTTCACCGTGAAAACTTGGGTGAAGTGAGCTTGATGTGAGCTGTCACTGTACCTAAAGCCAAGGATTGACACTATTGACATCTCACTTCATGCTCACTTCACCTCACTCTTCACGGTGAGACGTTTACAGAATGGATCTACTGGTCTGTCATGAAAATGTGAATTTTTACCATTTTTTTATAAATGTGATGATTTCTGATTTCTTTGTCGATGCTCAAGGCTTTTAAGTCCAAAGAAGTAGTAAGAAAGAAACTAAAGAAGGATTGAAAGAAAGAAAAGAAAGAAAAAGTATTTATTGAGACTCGCACAGGAAATCACATTAAACTAATAACACATTATACGTAAATAAAAAACAAAGTTACATTAAAATTTAAAGAAGGAAGTCCTGTACGAGGTCAAAAGGCTCCTATCTCAGCATAATGCCGCGACATTTAAAAATAAATAAAAATGTCGCAGCGCTGGTATTCTGATAGGGCCCGCAGTGATGTCACGGATAGATAGATACAGACAAATAAATATAATAAAAAATAAAAATATTAATGTGTGTGAAATACAATGAAGAGTAAAATATTATGTAATCCGCGTGATTGTGGTTTGAAAAGCATAGGCACCAGGCGGTAACTTTATTAAATAGCTAATCTAACAGATGGCGCACTGAAGTAGAGCAAACACTTTTATATGTCTTAACATAATATTTTTAAAACTAAATAAGGTCGGTGTTTCCTATTCAACTATTCCGAGAAACTCATTTATAAATGAGTTTCTCGGAGTAGTCGGTCGGTCGGTCGGTGTCTCGTTATAATTCAACCACCAAACACTACCGCACAACCATAACACATAAGTTAAAGTTATCTAACATCTTCACGAAAATCGATCAAAACTACAACTAGATCTATTTCAAAGTTTAGATAACTAAACCACTTATGAACGAGGTTAAACCAGTTAAACTATAACTAAATTATAACTTAATGATCACTGCAGTTTAGTAAAGTAAACTACTAAGTTTGCGTTAAGTCTCTCAGGTTACGGTCTTAATGACTTAATCGTTGTTACTTTTGAAGATCGTCTGTCTGTTTCGACGGAAGTTCATTAAGACCTGAATGGTACAAAGGAAATGTCTGGTTATAAGGTGAAATAGTTTCAAGAAAAGTGTGTTCTGTATTTTTTTGAGGTACATATTCGGTAGAAAATTATGAAATTGTGTAAATACTCTCCACGAAACGTCTTGCGCATTTTAAACAGTTAGCTCAAGTCTACCTTGATGATACAGAAGATTTTCCATCTTATAAATATACCAACAGCCATTATTAAGAAATTTTTGCAATGTTATATTCTTTTTAGCACTACTAAGCAATTAATTTTTGAACGACTCGATTGAAAAGAAAGGTTTTTATGGTCTATCCTCAAGGACCTTTAATTTGAATCCCTACACGATTGAGATTGTCACAAGAAAAGAAAGGCCCATGATCAGCTGTGGGTGAGTCGGGCTGTAGATGATGATGATGATGACACGTCGACCTTTTTAACTTAACCACTAAAATCAGTAAGATTGTGGTTCCCAACTCAGGCAGGCACTTTGTGTAATTTATTTCATCACCACAGCTCTCAAAACGGTGAAGAAAAACATCGTGAGGAAAACGGTTACGCCTAGAACCATAAATTCTAAGACATGTGACATCCACCAACCCGCACTGAGTCCGCGCGGTCGATTATGGCCCACTCCCTTAGAGTATACAATAACACTGGAGAAGCCTTACGAACACTTCCCCTCTGTAAAAGTACAAGAACAAATGTTCTAGCACGTTCATAAAAACTACTTTCAAATCGATTCTAACGCACTTCGTAAATCGTTGTAAAGGCGCGCGGAGCTCCGTGAAAATGCCTATTTGTGCTGTTAAATGGTGTAAAAAGCGTTCAAATACGTCAAATTTACATAAAGAACTGAATAACTTTCCCTAAGCAGTTTTTTTTTCTAAGATTTAGTCATGTTTTTAATTGAAATTTAGAATCCTAACCTCATAATACAATTCGATTTTTCATTCGATTCAACCATGATTCAATATAAAACGTAGCATGAATCGAGTATTTTCCTCACGTTGCTTCTGTGACATCACCGAGTCCCGCTACATCTCGTTTTTATGTTCGTAAAGATCAAAATACTTTTCTTTTGCATTACGAAAATATACGTCAAATCAGCAAAACTTACACGCACTTGACATGCGATAATGTCCTCTAGTAAAAATGTTAACGAGACTACCGTAGTGTTGAGGTCATGTTTGAAACCAAAATTGACATGTCGATAATTTCCTAGTAAAAATTACTTAGTAATTATTTTTGTTTATTTTTTTTTTATTGTTCAATGTTTTATAATTTGTTTAAGTCCATTGAAGTGTTTGTATATATAAAAATAAAAAATTGAATTTGATCTAATTTTTTATTGAGATTACTTACTTATTACAAATTTAGTTACTTTTATTTAATTGAAGTTATTTTCTCTTCTTATTAAAATTTAACTATTTTATGCAACAGCTGTTTTATTTTTGGGTTCAAGCAAAATTCCGAATGAATATCGATATCGAAAAAAATAAAAAATATGGTACGGACTTCTCTATCCGGGCGAGCAGCTATTGTTATTTTTGACAGTAGCTACCCCGTCCCCCGCAAAAAGTGACAGACTTTTTTGTTCGGAATATTGCGCTTATGGCTTCTCCAGTGATATATACTCTAAGCCCACTCCCTATCACAAAAAGAGGCCTGTGTCCCTGTAGTGGACTAGTGGTAATGTTATGGGCTGGTTATTATCACTGAAATCAGTATTTGATTTCTATTTCGACCTTTGATAGTTTATTTATTTATTTACTTATTGAAGTTCACTTCTCCTCGTTGTAATACATAATATATCATACGCAAGCTTTGTGTAACATTCCAAATATTTCTTCCCAAATCGAGTTTATCCGAAAGTGTTTCTTGGGGTTTTCTTATTGCCATGTTTAGCACAAAATACTAAAAAGGAAGTTTTACAATGGTGCCCTCATCACGATTTCTTGACAGAGAATTGTATACTTAGAGACATCAAACTGAATATAACGACACCAAGTAGCTACTACTATTATAGTATTTTAACTATCAAGATATTTTTCCATTTTCATGTCTTGTTCAGCCATAAAGCTTTCAAGTTTTAAAAGCTCCATACATTTTATTATTCTTCTACGTTAATGATAATGTAGACGTCTTCAAAAACCACAAACTTAACATTTATTATTTAAAATTTCAATTACAATTGTCTTTCTTCTTGTTCATATTGTGATACTTTTTCTTAGCACTCTTTACTTAAAAAATGGTTATCAGTTTTAAAGGTCGGTTAGAACTGTGAACTCCCTTTATTCTTCTGTCATCATCTTTTTTACCTTTCTTTCCCTATTTTCTGATCTCTTTACCTAATGATTTCCTCTCAAGTCTCTACCACTACTAGTACAACCGTGGGTGCTACTATGGATGATCCTCACGTAATGCCTCTTTATTTCCGTTAATTCTTTCTCTTATAAGATTATGCATTTTTTGTAAAAAAAAAATAGGTTTTTAACCGTCTTTGGATTCCCTTTGTCACTAAGAAAGCCAATAGTTACTTTGATTTTTATTAGGTATAACGAGTATATCGAACACCTGCAAGCCTTAAACCTGTAAATGATTTCACCAAACTTAAGTGTCCATAAAAACTGCTATTTTGAACAGCCAAAAAAAAACTTTATTGAAGAACGTCAAGTTCTAAACGTATGTTTTTTTTTAAAGGTACAGTGAAAACCGGTTATAACGACGAAATTTTGAGGTCCCAGCATTACTGTTTACTTGACATAGTGTTTAGTTATAACGACTATCGGCTATAACAACCGTAATCCGACGGTTCCTTCGAAGTCGTTATAAACGGTTTTGACTGTACCTCAATATGAACGTTTATTCCGGTAACCACACTTTGGGATCTCGCCAACACACTCACCGAATGCTTGTAATTGTTGCAGCTGTGCCGGAACTTCACTTTAATTGTGGCTACATAAAAAATATCGATTCGTGTTGCGATGCTCATTTATACAAGCAACGTATCATTTACCGTGCGTTTACAGAAATAATGATGTGAATGTTACAATAAAATACCTCCCAACATACTTCAACTAAATGAAACGAAATTTAAATCTTATATTAAACGCACACTATGTAGCCAAGCATATTATAAGTTGGGAGATTATATCGCTGATAAAAATGCTTGGCTCAACACTGGTCTTGCTCCACAAGGGCGCATAAACGAATAGATTAACATTTGAAAATACTGTTGGAGCTGCTGAAGATTTAAAAAACTATCTTTGCATTGTATAAATTCAATCTCATAACATTGTATAATTGCATAGCACATGTTGAGTACTATGTACCGACTATAAAGCTACCATTTAGGTACTGGATATGTCTTTCATTGACTTGAATGTGCCTTGGCGGCTGAGAGTATGTCATGCTCACTCTAATGTCTCGCTGACGGTGGCGCGTGTGTTGGATCATTTAGCTCCCTTCAAAATGGTTGAGCTGAATGGTGCTAATCCATGCGTCATGTTCGTGAACGGGCGCCGTCAGTAGGGACTGGTCATCTCTTAGCTACCACGGCTTATTTTAAATTTAATTTAATTTTTGAATTTTTATTTTTGCTACGGACGCTTTTAACGTTTTGCATCGTTCTCACATGTATAACTTCAACATGAATGATGTAACCAATTTTTTGTAACCATATTATGAGTGTCCGTGGAGTTTCTTGCCCGTTCTTCTCCATAGGTACGTACTACGCTTTGGAATGGGCATCTAGCTTCATCTTTCTGACTGACGGACCCCTTGACAATTCAAAAGTGCCTGTAATTGGTTTATTTGAAATAAATGCTTTGAGTTTGAGTCTGAGTTTGAGTTTGATGAAGATGAAAATGTGGGGTGACATCATCATTTATTTCGAAAATGACTCGATCCTAAATTTAGGTAGTGGACACTTTTCTGTGAAGCAATTTCCATTCCACCTAATCTTAATTATTTTAATAATATAATTTTAATAGTAAAGTTATTTGAAAATGGTGGTGATTCTCTTCATACCGAACCAAACTAAACTTTCATTACAATTCTTTGAGCAGTTTCGATGTCTCTACGATTCCTTTTTACCTTCAGATTATCTGCAAACTTCGCAAATAGGTAGCAGTGTTTTATCTATTTAAAACATTATACATACCTTGTGTAAGTATTTAAATTGATAAACCATAACGCAAATATTAAGACCATGATATTCTCAGCAAAATGACACCGGGTTCTCTTCGATGGATGCTGTGAAGAACCACTTATTACGGACTATCTCCTATCAATGATTGAGTAATGATTAGCGACTGTTTAACCATACATTTTTGACTTTTAAACGTCTCTTAGCTTTAATCATCGTTTATAAATATTAATTAGAATCATGAATCGTCTATAACACCACACTCATGGTGCTAATAACAGTAAGTTGTCATGATTGATCCTTCAGTCAAGCGTGATGATTACCCACAGCAATTTACCTAATGACCAGTAATTAGTAATCAATGAGCTTGCACGAGGATTTTGTTGTCTATATTTAGCTGTGTCGATTTGTGAAGGAAGTTTAAATGACTACTTAGAGCATTATAAAAACATGTTTACAAAAACAGATTTTCCTGCATTTGCACGCTATTACTACTCGTAACTAATATTATAAATGCGAAAGTGAGTTTGTTTGTTTGTTACGCTTTCATGCTAAAACGGCTGAACAGATTTGGATGAAATTTGCCACATGGGTAGACTATAACCTGGATTAGGACATATAATACTTTTTATCTTGATATTCTCACTGGATCGAGACTTATGCGGGTGAAACCGCGGGGCACAGTTACATAGTTTTAGATAAATTTAGATTAATCCTGGAATTGAAAAAGTATGTTAGCGTATACAATAATATTATGTAAATACTATAATTAAGTTCACCAAAAGGCTGCGATAGCATATGTTTCTGCCTGGCCACGGGGACGGGCGTCGCCAACGGCGGTGCATCTTACGGGGCGGCACAGTTTGCAGGCCACGGGCAGCAGCGTTTGTCGCCGCGACCAGTACAGACCAAGAGTGAAATATCTTTAAAAGTTATCTCGATATTTGCCTCGCCGTTGCCTCGCTGTAGCGAAAGTCCCGTGGCCCGGCGGTAAATCTTCTAAGAATTTACATAAATATTTCAGTGTTATTTCCGAAGTTATTTTGACCGGTATTATGTTAATACTTATCCCGGAAAATCTAAACTTTGAAACGTCAACGGCTTTTATAATCTTTTCTTTTCTAAAATATATCTGGAAGCCCATAATAAGTGTTGCATTACTTAATTCGGAATTCTATACCTCCACCTTAATTACAAAGGGTTAAAATAAACAAGGGTTGAAAACCAATTTAATTTGCAGCTCTCAAAGTGGATATCACAAATATTTGCTACAAGAAGACCGGTTTTTTGAACCGCAAAGTAAACTTTGTGGAGGCTAGGAAATTTTGTGATAGCTTTCGGTAATTATTTCTTAAGCATTTCCGTGGACGTAGTAATTAAGTATTTTTATATTCGATAGGCGTAATAATAGCCTTCCTCATGTTTGTGGGAGAGAATAAGCTTTTAGTCTTAACGGTTTTCTTTGGACAGGTCATTACTTGAAGGACCCATTCATTTCTTAATTTTATAATAACTTCGTAAAACAAGAAAAAAATGTATTTTGATGAGAAATTATGGACGTTGACTAGAAATGGATTTTTATCTAACTAGTCTAGTCTGGTTGAAAAGCAAACTTATCTAATGATATTTTCGTAAAATAATATTAATTTAGTAATTTCGAACTTTTTTACAAAAAAAAAACAACCGACTTCCAAAAATCACTACAGAGTGATTAATAAAGTTTTTGGAAGTCGGTTGTTTTTTTTTTTGTAGAAAATATTTTATTTTTCGCTGTTTAGGGTCAGTATGTAATTTATCTAAGTTGCCTCGTGCCTCGGAAAGCACGTTAAGCCGTTGGTCCCGATTGTCATTCGCGGATCTTTGACAGTCGTTACGGGTGGTCAGAAGCCCGAAAGTCTGACAACCAGTCTTACCAATGGGTATCGTATTGCCCAGTTACTGGGTTGTGGAGGTCAGATAGGCAATCGCTCCATGTAAAATACTGGTATTCAGCTGCATCCGGTTAGACTGGAAGCCGACCCCAACGTAGTTGGGAAAAGGCTAGGCAGATTGATTGATGTAATTTATCTAAGTTACAATAGCCTAATGTCAACTACTCATCACCTTTTATAAAACATTGCTTTTCCCGATGCAGAGACTATAATCGTTGAGGAGTTCTCCAGGTACTTCACCATCAGCTCCACTTCTCCATATGTATTGTGACGAGCATAAACTGCTTTGCAACCATTTTAAATTAATTGAATCGCAACCCGTGAAATACTTATTATTGAGTAGTTCCGGTGGGCATCTGTGGCCTTCATCATCAGTTTGTGCTTTCCTAGAGCAACTGCATGAGTTACTATAAAAAGTACCCAAATCGATATACGTGTGCTTATAATATTTGAAGACTTCCCTCGATTTCTCCAGGATCCCATGATCAGATACTGACTTAATGACAATGGGACCATCTCGAAAGTAGAAATACCCTTTCAAACAAAAAAATAATTTTGCAAATCCGTCTATACATATATGGCGGAGTTATGCCCGAACATACATTAAAAAATATATTATAAAAATCCGAATTGATAACCTCCTTTTGGAAGTCGGTTGATAAAAATAACTAACTACTCGTACACAGATTGATAAAATCAATAAACACAAATAAATCAGACAACTTTCGCCTCAAAATACCAACATGACCTACTTGCCCAACCAGCGCATCTCAAATTCTTTTCAATTCCCGATCTAGCTTACAAATGAAGGCAGCCAACATACCTAGGTATAGTCAAATCCATAGAAATATAAATAACAGGAGAAGTGGCATGGGGGCGTGTCTGTGTCCGCGCATCTTGACCACAATGGTCATGCCTTAGGCAAATGGCCGTTTCCGCTAACTAGTGCGCTTTCGAACGCGATCGTGATAACATTTAAGAATACCGTGTTGTTCAGTGGTTTCTTGTAAAAATCGAAGCTAAACTATAAACTTTATAAATCGTAGAACCACTTTTCATAAATCAGCACAAGTATTTTGCTATATGTGTGTTGAAAATCATGAAAAACAACAAATCGTAAAATATTTCTTGCCTTTACTACGTTATTTTTTTTTTCATATATCACATCGACTGTACTTTTAATGTAGTAAATACATTGCTTCTTTACCACTCCCAAAGTATGTCGCTAAGTAACTGGACAAGCAATGTAAAAATTACAAAACGATATTTGCTTTAAGCGGTTGCATCGTTAGTACGGCCGTAGCATCTTGCGACGGATTAGTGATGTGGTTGTGCAGATCCACTAACGTAGGCTATCGACAATAATGTCGATTGTCGTATGAATTTATATTACTATTAAAGTTTATTCTTCAATTTGTCAACAGTTATAGCCTGATTGGAAGACCGATGTGAAGTCTTGTTTTATACTCATTTAGATTTTCTCAAAATGTTGTTTTTTTTTTGGTTTACTTAATATTTCTTTTTTTTTTACTTACTTATTGTTTATTTATATCATCTTATTATATTATGTATATCGTTTTTTATTTTTTATTTTTTCAGCAACTTCCAAAAATTTTTATACAATAATAAATGGGAGAATCGATAAGTTTCCGATTTAGTCAATCACTAGCGTATATGTAAAATAAATGGCTTTTGCGCAGCACAACGATAGCGAACGATGTTTTCGTGTGGATGAGTTGTACGGTGCATGGTAAATGCACGCTGTGTTTGATGGGATAAGGTTTATAATTGATTGTGTAGTACGTTCTGATTTATAAATTGCAAGTGTGAGCGGGACCTCGTATTTATTGGGTTTACTGATCGCATGTGTGATCGCAGGCTAGAGAGTAGGGATAGATTGAAGACATTGGGTTTCGATACATTTTCAACTACCGGGCATATCTCCTTCTTTCTTATATCTATGGTCAAATCACTCATAGATTATGGTAGTAGGTACAAGCGTAGTAACATCTCGGATGATGGTGAGTAGCGTGTAGCCCTAAATTCGATATGACTGTTGTATCTGGTGCGTTTGAATGGGAAAGTGGACTTAACTAGCACTACTTAGTTTAACTTAATGTCATAAAGATTTCAAATCACGTCAGTATGATTTGAGCATAACACACACCACACACTTTATAACAACCCAACGTTTGCCAAATGGCTAACTAGGCATGATATTATAATGTTTTTATCTGCAGTTTGGAAGATTTAATTATGGCACTGCCGTTCTCTACACAATGCTAATGTTGTAGGTACGATGATTGATTAAGATATGATTATGAGGGACGATACTCAAATTATTATTATACAGAAATTCTCAATTTACTATCAACCTCAACTTTGTCTGACCTGCAGCAAGGTATTAAAAATCCGTGTGACAACAGATAATAGATAGTAATAGATATCAGTGGCTTCGCTGACTATATAGATTTGACTCATTATATTCTTTAGTTATCCCACTGGCTTGTTTGAACGGTTATCGGAGCTAAGCCGAATGAGGTAGGTATATTGGTTTCAAGAACTTTATTCGGATGTCTGTTGATCAAATGGTTTTGTTTTTTTGAACATCCATTTTGTGTTTTTATTATTCTGCCGTTTTTCGGATCCCATTTAGCACGTAGTTCATATTTACTAAGACATTCGCCAATAAGAATTTGTTAAATAGCATGCAAACCACTTTATACTCTTGTGCAAGTTACAGGCATGTGTTTTTGCGGCTCAAGCCTCGATAGCCAACTTGCACCATTGCACATTAAATTTATTACACTAACAAAGAACAAAATAGATAATAAATAAATGGAATTGCAGAGTTATTATCGTCCAGAAATTTATATAAATATTCTAGGCTAATTCCACACCTAGCACGTAACCCACCCAATTCAAACGCTCCTTCAACTAAACTGAAATTCATACGCGCCATGGCACCGCTCATATTGTTTGCCACTGGCTGTCACGAGCGGCGATTCGTGTGTTAAGGAATTTTTACGCTTTTTGCTGCTGCGTGTTTTCCAAAGGATCCGCTTTAAATTCGTATGAAAAATTGTTCGTGATTTTGTTTACTTTTAGGTTCAATTTGTTCATGTGAGTGGGATGTGCATTTGAGTAATTTTCGTCGTGCTCTAGACTAGCTGTCTCTTCCCGTAGCATCTTTTATGTATATCTATCGGGTGCGTTTTTCTCATTCTGTTTTTGTTGAGCCTTTGAAACGTTGCTCTAGTTTCGGGTTTTTTTTTTATTACTAATACTGTTTGGGGAGTAGGTACTGTTCTTTGTTGTTCGGAAAGACTCTCAGAAAAATCGATTACGATCAGGCAAAGGAATAGGAAGGTCGAATATTGTGATGCGTTACTGTAATTTACTACTCGAATTCGAATTCAAATCATTATAAACAGCAGATATTACTTCAACTACGATTCTGTCAGTATTTTGGTTTCCTAAGGACCATAAATACAAATCGTTGACATGTCATCACACAAACATACCTAACCTTTTATTCATAAATATTTATGTAGATATTACAACAGAAACATAAATATTTCATCGTCATCACCAATGGCTGCCAAACGTGGTGTTAACCGCGGTATCGCCCTAAATACTTCGTTGTTGCGGTTAGGTTGGCCCTCGTTCAAAATCTAACATTTTAGTGGTATCTCTATGTGTGAATACTGGATGCATGTCATGTTTTGTATAACATTTTTGTAAAGACAAAGACATTCATTGTTAATTAAATTAACAACAAACTTAAATTGTTTGTAAGTATATTCAAATCACAACTGTCATTCTTTGACAGTTGTTTGAAATTAACTTTACACGGCAAATGAAAGTAGGGTTACAATTTCCCTGATTTCGCAAATAGATTTTGCAAACAGAGCTGTCAAAGATTTACAACCTTGGATTTTAAATAGGTAGTCTTCAAATCAAATTAGTAGGTAAACTTCCACAAACCTCGACCGCATCATTACTTTTCATGAAGTGGGATAATAAGTCGCTAATAGCTAATAACAAGTCGCTAAGAGCTACTAAGCATAGCTAATGTGTAGTTTAAATAAGGTACAGATACATACCTACCTTTCCAGCGTTCCAGCGTTCTGCCGCATCTGAGCCGGTATTACGGATCGCCCTAATACGTATTGTGATATACGGGTAAGTACGTGGAGGAGGATTGAAATGTATTTAATTGTGTGTACAAAGTTTAAAAACCTGCTATTGAAAATAATTTTATGACTGAATAAAACAGCGCTTCCAGCAAAACGTCGTTAACTACACACAAAAATCTATTTTGAAACGCAAAACGGTGAATAAAAATTCCGCTAGGCAACCGGGATATACCGAAAACAAAAAAAATCGAAGACTTGTGACATCCACAAATCCTCCCACATGTTTGAGGTTTTGTCTCAGCAATGGGAACATTATTGGCTAATAATGCTAATCTTTTTGGATCTGTGGAATACGGTGTATACCAAATTCAGTCTGTCTCTATCGCAAAACACCATCACATACTTTTAGAAGGCATTAAAAATATGACGATAAAACAAGGAAGTAAATTATAATAATTTGCATAAATTTTATAAAACATTAATATAATTTTAAGAACTTTAAAAAAAAAAAACGTCAGAAACGATGTTTTTAACGTTAGGTACTAATATACCAATTGACAATTGTTACTGAAATGAACTTTGTTAAAAAGGTAAAAACAGATGATTTCATAATAGTCCAAGTTAAATAGTGGTAGTCTGAACTAATCCTTTATTCAGCTTCTTTTTTGGTAGTTTCAACGATTATCTAAAAAAGCACTTAAAACTAAGCACGTCCTATACCACGCCAAAAATAGAAAAGCAAAAGCTAAAATTTTGCGTCATTTTGCAAGTCCAATAAAATAGAAGCGTATGTACCATTCGTAGTAATTTCGTAACAGAATTGGGGTTGCTATCGCGCGGCGCTGCCATGCGGGCGACCGATATTCCCAATGATATGGCTTGTGCCCAGTGCGTGTTTGAACGGGCGAGTTTAGAATAATGTTTTATTTTAATGTTTCTTTTATGAGTACTCTCAATAGATTGACATACTCGTACACAGCTCCAAGGATGTTTTGGAGGTCGAATGACGTTGAAACGGGGGGTTGGGGGGGCTTTTCGTACACATTTGTGCAGTTGTTTTGCGAAAAGTGTTGAATAAGCAAGATGGCGGCGTTCGTTCCGATTTTAGCCACGCGCCAAATGATCCTTATACAGCTAGCCCTCTTGCAAACCTCCCTAGAAGTTCTAGCTCACTTGCCCAAAAAATTTGATACATACTAATGCGTGTGCAGTATAATTATTATGTTTACTTCTACTCTCCTCTCAACTCTCCAAAATCTAAACAGACCACCCCGCTGTAAAAACACGTTACCTAGCCGGCGCGGTCAAGCGTTCACAGCGGAATGAATTCCCACCAGCAGCTTGAGCTTAGCTGTAGCTCTCCGCTGAATTTTTGCTGTGAAACAAGCTCACAATTTATGATCGTGTTAGTAAATTTTAGATTATGTTTTTGAGAAATAATATAAAAGAAGTGAGAATTTCGTGTTGTGTTTGAAAAATACTTGGGACAAGTTTAGTTATTTCTCTCAATTTATAATTTGGTCTAGTTTTGATCTTTTGTTAAATGAAACTATACGCTACTAATTATTTAAACGTAGTCTTCAAGGTGGAAATTAACTTTTCTTTCATCCATGTGTTTTAAAGCGAACGGTCGCCAATGTAATGTCTTGAAATGGGTAGTAAGTAGGTACTGTAAAAATACTCGTAGTCGAAACCTAGCCATCAAATAGTATACGCGTCTTTAGAAGATATTGTGTTAAACTCTAAATGATTATACTAAACACAATATATAAGCATATAGAAAATACCGTATGTTATTGTTGTTTAATCTCCCTCTCACACACACTCCCGGTCCCTGCGACGTTACAGTACCTACAGATAATTATAATAATTTGTCTAGTGCACTTGTGTAGCTCTGGGACAAAGTGGGTGCTGTTTTAAATTATTCACTGGATAGTGATAAAAAATATCCTACCTACTTTTTTCCCTTATTAACATACCAGTATATTCAAACCTATTTTTTAGTTTTATCTATATCCACGATAATCAAGTCTAACTCTACCAACCTACAATGTAATTATAATTTCCCTTCTCCATCTTGTCCCATAAACCCAGTGTAATGTATGTAGATTACGATGGTATCCTGCGTAGTGCCAGCACGTCATCATCTATGCATTGCTGTAATCACAATGCAAGTAGCGCCGTCTTGGTTTACGGCTTTACATAGTAACTAGTATAACATTATATTCGGTATATGGGTAGGTACCTTACCTGTGTTCAAACAACAAAGCCAACTCCGAGGTCTGAAATATTATTTTCTATGTATAAAAACTAACTTACGCCAAAGATACGAGTAATTAATCCTACCCATATTTTTGATTCTTGAATAATAACTGGCAACTGAAGCTGAAAGTCGATCGCCCACGCAATTTTCCACCCACTCCATTCAAACGCCTACATGCACCCGGTCAGAACAGGGTCATACCATTCACGAAAGTATTAGTAAGGTGACAATCGCGCAGGACACTAAGCCGCGCCACTAATTGGAAACTGTGCAACACCAAGCGGATGGTCAACACGCTTGACATACAGTGTGGGACAGAAATTAGTAGCCTCGCGTTTATTATATCCTGGTATTATTCGTTTTCCGGAAATGAAACTGATCTTACTGTTGAAGAGATACCAAAATTCGTAATATCCTAACCTAATATTATATATGCGAAAGTGTGTTTGTTTGTTTGTTATGCTTTCAAACTAAAACGACTGACCGGATTTGGATTAAATGGCACACAGGTAGACCATGGCCTAAAATAGGACATAGGATAGTTTTTTTCCCGATATTCCCACGGGATCGAGACTTATGCGGGTGAAACCGCGGGGCGCAGCTAGTTACTTAAGGGTAGTAATAAACTCCGAAAATATATTAAAATATGGGCATACTCAAAATATGAAATTTACTGCTTTAAATACTAATTTTCCGACAACTTATATGCGAATGCAAATAGAGAAGAACCAATACTATACTCGTATAATACTAACCTGCTGAAGTAATATTTTTCCACCAGCTTAAATTGCGTTTTAACGAAAACTACAGTTAGTCATTTTCATCCCAAAACCCGGATTAGAAATTGCTGAAAAAATTTCTGCGCGCAACTTGGGAGTAGCGCTGTTGGCCACAGTTCTAACCTAACCTAATTCACCCACTTTTCACCTCTGCACCCGAACGCAACTACCGGTAGGTAGTTTTCATTAAAATTGAGAGTTAAAAAAGTTATTCTTTATGCAATAGTAGAAATTAAGCTAGTTTCTATAGAGCTTAAGAAAACGATTATTTTAGCAGAACATATTATTTATTTATTAAAACTTCATGCACAAGTAAAAAAAAACTGTACAAAGGCGGACTTAATGCCTGAGGCATTTTCTACCAGTCAACCTTAGGGTCGTGCAGAGACAAAACATGGCAGGTGCAACATAAGGGACAGATAACTTGAAAATTAATACACACTTCTTCTTTTCGTGTGGTTAGTGACTAACCTGGTGTCAGAGTTTTAAAGCCGCCCATGGGCCTCTGACTTGGCTTCACATGCCGTTGAGAAATATCTCTCAGGCATGCCCGTTTCCTCACGATCTTTTCCTTCACCGTTTTTGAAGCAAGTGATAATTATACAATACGCACATGAATCCGAAATGTCAGAGGTGCGTGCCTTGGGCTCGAACTCGAGACTTATGACTTCGCAGTCCGACGGTCACACAACTAGGCTATCACTGCTCTAATACACACTAATACATAGATACATACATGCATCGTACATACATATAAACCGAATAAACTTTGTCAGGAGAAATAACGATAGGTAGAGGAGAAAACAAATCCAACAAATCAGCGCTGCAATGATTCTGCCAACTTTGTTTTCGGAAACTTAGTATTTTTTTCGGAAGTTTTTTTTTGGTTTTAACACAGCTTAGATAGTATTACAATGAACCACAGATCGCTGGAAGTTAATTTGTTTTTCGGAAGCTTTATTATTTACCGTTACTTCATTATTCTTATATACTAGTAGAGAGCGATAAGACTATAACCTCTTGCAAAACAAAGCTGAGGTAAGAAATAAAATAAAGTGGTAGAAAGCTCTATTATCTAGGCAGGAACAATGTCAGTAACTAAACATTGCAACAATGAGTTAGTTACTTAAGCAAAAATATAACAAACCCAAAAAGAATTGCAAATATCGCACAACATTTCTCCAGACTACATAGCTCTACTACTTACTGACAAATCTGTTCACCCCACGATAGGTATACTCGCTTACTGCATACTAACATGAGTAAGAAGAAGAATCCACAAGAAAATGCCCTAACAAAATAATAAATACTGTTTTATAAAAAAATACGAGTAACCAATAACGTACTCAAATTCAATCTTTTACTACCACACAAGCATACGCATACAAATGGGGAACTAATCTCATTCAAAAATATTTTAATACCGATCCGCATTTTCATGCACGGCAGTGTAATAGAGGAATAGGATGACCCACTTTTTCACAAAAAGCACAAAAGACTCTTTTATATTGCACTGAATACTAGATTCGGTCGCCTACAACGTACTGAGCGCGTTTTTTTGTTAATTTCTTTACTCCGAATATTTTTGCGTCCAAATATTTTTGCATGGCTTTGTAAAGTTTATCTTATTATGGCGAAGTTTGAACTCAACATTTTTATTAGATTGTAAACACGTTTCGTGAATATTTTCCCGGTTTTTCTTAGTAATTAGTTGCGTTGGCAAATTGTTAATCCCTAAAGATATGGTTTATATAAACATAACATCACGCCATCACTGCCAAAGGGATAGGCAGATTTATTTATCTTTGCCTTCGATCAAACCTAGTTATGCTGTCCCATTTATAACTAGAAGGAAGCACCCTCTTTTGTTCACTAACTTTCAGTATTAGTTACTACTTACTTTACCGTGCAAACTTTCAGAATTTAAGTACGCATTTCTATAATAATAATTTCTTAGTTTTAAAAGAATGGAACCCCTAAATCAAAACTGTTTCTGTCAGAAAGCAAAGTCGAGTTGAAAATAAATTAGTCGTAAAACCGAAAAAAATGAAATCGAAAGTATCTTAGGAAAGCAAACTAGGTACTTTATTCGTAATACTTAATAAGTGAAATTACCTATTAAGTAAAAATTTATTATCTTGGTGTAAAAAGTAAGGATTTTTTTTTTCATATGTTTCCGGAATTAAAATGGACTACCTTTTCACATCATTTCTGGGTCTATATTAATGTGTGTTGAAATAAAAACATAATATTATGTGATATGCTCGAGCAGGAAAAAGACTACCAATTTCGTATTTTAATTTAAAATATAAACAAAAACGCAACAATTTGTAGACTATCCAATCTCACACGCAGCAATGTCATCAAACCAAAATATTTGAGCTTACTACAAAATTCAAATGGAACAAATTTAATTCTCCCCAAAAATCGGCAGGCAAAAAAAATGGCAACACACTTCCCAACGAACACGCTAATGAAATATTAATGTTGCCATCAATTCACCGAGTTTCACTTCGGATGAGTTAAAATTTTTAAAACAAATGCTATTTGGTTTGCGGCCAAACGCAAAACGTAGAGGGTTGCAAGAATTTAATGTGATAGTGGGGAAAACCGCTGGCTTCGGCCATTTTGTTATCTTAGTAATTAGGGTAATAGAAGGACTTGTGAGTAATTAAGTTTGGAATCTAAGAAATGGATAGTTTAGGCAGTTATTCTCAATGGTTTATCTGATATTATCAGTGCAGTCGGAAGTATGAGTCCTTCGTAAAAAGGTTTTTTTTTTACTTTTCTTTTCAAGGTTTTCTTTTCCTTTTTCTAAAAAGTTTCATAAGTTTTTTTTTCGGTTGATCTCCTTACGTATCACATCAACATTATTTCAGCAGACAGACTTCCATAACTAGATAAGGGCTTTATCGACCAGACCTGCGCTTCTCGCATCCAGCTCATAAACCGAATCTTCATCAGATCGATGGTCTCCCTTGTGACTGACTTCTCGTTCTGAATCAAAACTGAGAACCGCCCTTTTAAATTAATTTTAATTGACTCCTTTTAATTTTAGGTCTTTAGCAAAACCCAAACAAACCAGGAGTAAGGATCGAATTAAGGACCTTTCACAACACCCTCGCAACGCTACCATTAGGCCAATGTGCAGTAATGTATGAAAATATAAATGTTAATATCATACTCCAAAAATGTTAGGATGAAAGCTGACATAATGTAACATCATTGCATTTTAAAGTACCCCACTTAATATTTTACATGCTCATACTCGTATGCGAAAACTTCGTTTCATCTCGTAATAAGAAAAAAAAATGTTTATTAAAAACATACGTGAGTTTGTAAGTAATGTTTGCTATTCATACTCAAAAACGGCTTAGCTGATTCGGATAAAATTTAGCAAACAGATAGACAATGGTTTTAATTTATATATATAATATAATTTTAATTACGGTAAATTAAAAAGTTTCCCTACGACGACGCTAGTGAAACCACAGGCAGCAGCTGGTATAAAATTATTTGTGGTACGACTTTTCTCCTCAATTTTAGGACCGTCTCCTGTGTTGGGTATAAATCTGGTTTACGTGTACGTTGATAGTAAATTCATGGACGAGTTAGAATGCAGAGAAACACTAGTTTTATGGTGGTATACATTGTAACCGGTTAGTATTTACTGTAGGAGGTGGTTACATCAGAATAGTTCCTTCAATCCCCGTCAGATGTTCAAAATAGCAATAGGATAAGTAATATGGCAGGTAATAAGTATAGAGTATAAACCTCAAGCAGCAAAGAGTTCCCTGAAGTATTTATAAACAAAAACTTACCGATATCGTGTATCCAGTAACTTTTGTAAAGGATTTGTAACAGCTTCCTGCGAGTGTATTTGAAATTACCTAGACCGGTATCTTGACAAATGTCTATGCATTTGTCAATATACTGGTTGGCTACCGAGAAACACGTTTCTATAAAACGTAGTTCCATAGATACGCGTACGGAGAGCAAAAGTAGTATCTATTTTGTTAATCTAGTAGTCGAGAGTTTTATAATCATAGTTGCTATGGTGAAATTAATTATTATAACAATTTTTTTTGCATAGGAGCAACTCAGGGGCTTATTCAGTAAAACCAACAGATGACAGGCGAAAATTCGTCAATTTTACAAGGTTTTTTTCATAGTTTGAGTGGTTTATTAAACCGCACTTGTAGTTAAAATGTGACAAAGTTGACACATAGTCACGACGGGTGCTGTTTAATAAAGCAGAAAACTATGAAAGAAACTTACAAAATTGTAGGATTTACAAATTGTCGCCCAGCGGCTTTACTAAATACGTCCCTGATCGTAACATACGCTCATCACTGTATAGTAAAAGCTCCGTTTTGACAACATCCGGTGCGGCTGATTCAGAAAATAAGAAATAATACTGCGTGTTATAGAATCACCAAATATTGTTGAGACATATTATCTATCTCTGGTTTAATCTAATCTCTGGTTTTGTGACAGTACCTGAAATACCCTAGGCTGATAAAATTTTCGTTTTCCCTAATTGTGATAATATTAGTGTTAGTCCCCGTAGGGTGAAGAACTGTGCCCCTCCTTTCCGCATAGTTCTGTAGGGCTCGTCCCAGACTGGTCACCCTCCCACCGATATAAGAAAGAGAAGAATTCCCATAAACTAAACTGCCTTGTCCCGACTTAGAAAAGCTTGGGAACAAGGAGGGAACAAGGAAGTTAATATTGGGAATTCACAGTTAGTAAACACAAGTATTATAATGTGAAGCTAAGAAGACAAGACGGTACGCAAAAGTAAATAATATAATATTATGTTTTAGTATTATAAATGTTGGAACGCCAACGTCTCCTCCTCTCGCAGTTAAGCACCAATATCTGCAATACAGACTTGGTAAGGTAGAAGGGGTAAAGGGATCGTTACGCTTGTACTTCAAATACGATTACGTAATACTACGTTAATTTGTCTGTTTACAATATACCCACTTCAGTGAGACCGGGAACCGTATATCAACGTTTGCCTCATTGTACGTGTCCAGCTAGACCTAACGCATAGAACCTCTGAGGAACTAATACGATTCTAACGGAACACGCTCCCTAAGCACTAAATAAATGTTTTACTCAATCCTAAGACAGAGTACTGCGAAGTCCAACTGTCATTGAGGAAAACAAGTTTAATATTGAATAGTTCTAATCGCGTACTAATATGAAAGACCCTTACGACAGCCTAGCCCATTTTTACAAAGTTAACACAAAACTAGCACAAGCGCACCGTAGACTCAGTCTCTAGCAGAATACATTACGATCCTACCTGGTGAACGCCGAAGTGGTAGCTCGTCACTTCATATTTCCTTAATCTGCCCCGTTTAGAGGATGCGGTGCGGCTGTTAGCGGCGTTGCGTCCCAATAGCGTGTCTCGATAAACATTGTCGATTTAGTAATAGTCCTACAGAACGGACGGGGTATTTTTATCGAGACACGTTCCCTAGCATTCATCGAACGTCTACCAATGCAGTTTAGGGTACTTAGTGAAGCCTACCCCAACTCCCTGGAAATATGCGTCAACACGCCTCACGCAAGGCATTCTGTGGCAAAACCTTTTCGGAAACAGAAATCGTCACTAACGTTTGGTTTTTTTGTAATGCAATTACAGATTGGCTTTATAGCCTAGATCAATTCCAAATGACCTGTGAGTATTTGTTGCCAACAACGCACCACATTTGGAAGGCAGAGCCATAAGGCTCTGCCTTCCAAATGTGGTGCGTCATCTCAAAGTCAACAGTTGGAGCATTACTGCCCAGTCAAGTATGGTGGAAGGCCTTTGCCATTTCCCTATAGCCAACTGCTAGTGACAATAATCTGCCAAGACGGATTAGGATATGGACGCGTAATACACGAGAATGTAACATTAGTTATAAAACACAATAGTAATTAAGTGTTGAGTTACAAGAAGTTTAATTATATTACCAGCCTATGATTATTATTATAATGAAATACTCACTCAGTCGCACTCACAAGCACACACTCACCCAATCGCACCAACAAACGCACACACATACTTGTACTTCGTTAAATACTACATTAATCTAGTCTGGGCGTCAACCCAACTATATTTAACTTAATAAATAATACTCACTATCTTGCGACAGCCCACATGGACAATCATGGCCTCTGGCATTCAACAAGTCTGCTAATATAACTAGCCTAATAATACGTCCACACCCTACCGTGGTCTAAAACCAACTTCCCCACTTCACCAGCTTGGACTCTCGCGTTCGTAGTCTTTCGTGATCTAGAACCAACCCCTGGACTTCATTCTTCAGTCCCCTAAATTCCTAAAAAATACCACGTTGACGGTTTGGTCCCACAGTTTCGCAGAATAGGTTTATGACTCTTTCTGTGCACAACTTCTTAATTGTTTTAAAAGGGTCGGTATGAATTGCCTTACTAGATCTTTAACAGATGTTCGCTGCATTCTCAGGGATGGTCAATCTTTTGAGATCGACGACGAGTTATAATTTACGAGTATATACTCGTATATACATTTTATTATAAAACATACAAATGTTTTAGCACAGAACATATTAAAGCATTCTAGCTAGGTGCTAGCTAGAATAATAAAATAATTAATCTAATAATATAACTGCAGTTATTGGATAATTGATAGTTACATCGATGGAAGCATCGGCTTTGCATGACTTTTGAAAGTTTGGTTAGATCCATCTTCATAACTTGTTGTTTAAAGTTTCAAGCATGAAAATCCAGAGCTGTAAGTTTACATTGAAAGAACTGCATGTTGACACCCCTGCTTTCTCAGAATATTTGTAGAAAGTGGCCACGGGTCGCTACCCATAAAATATAAATGGAATGGGTTTGTAAGAGGTTCTATGTTTTAACATTTTAAAGAAATAGGATATTATGTTATTTATTAGGGTCGTTACCCTAATTAATAACATAATATCCTATTTCTTTCGAGCGTGTCGAGCTGTCAACCCACAAAATTGAGATTTAATGTCTTCTTAAGAACCCCGAATCGGCCCTTAAATGACGGTTTTAAAATAAATATAATAATATTTTGTTATTAAATTAGAGTAAATGACACACAGTCACAGTTTCATAGCAGTAACATAGGTTCTTTATATTAAGTGAATTCAGGTGGAAAGGCAATATCATTTACTTGTCATTGTGACTGTCAATTCACCAACCAAGCGTGACGATTTTATTATGATATGATAATATTCTCATCGGAAATATGATGAGTATTATAAATGTGATGTGTGCATTAACTGATGACACACTATCGAGGTACATAATACATTTTTAACTAGAGTCTCTAGACTATTGAAAAAAGTTACCGTTTCTGGTTTAAGGGTACAAAACAAACAAGGAACTGTATTAAGACTGTACATCAATCATGTGTTTGTGACCTTTATCACTGCCTAACCCTTTGAAAATTATTGGCGTGATGCTGTGATACCTCGGGTTTTACTAAATGTTCGGCTTTGTCTAGCATCATCTGTCACTTATACAGCCACACCAGTGCAACAGTGTGACCACTGAGTTTTATCTATGAGTGTGATAGTGTTTTTTTTTTAACTCGGTTTGCCAGTACATCTCATTTCTACAAAAAATCCTCATTTAGGCGCGGACTCAACCAAAGCGAAAATGTGCTGAGATGTCCGAAGCGGAGACGAGAAGAGATGTTTTTCAGCTAGGGTGTATCCACCGAAGCTGTGCGGAGATGCGTACTGGCTAGAACGGAGCAGAGATGTGTACTGGCTAGAGCGGGCGGGCGGGCTGTGCGACGCGGCGCAACTAGCGTCCATAGCGTAGTTCTCGTCTCCACTGCGCGCCGTCGCGCGTCGTCAGCTTGCGAGACACAGCTTACAATTCCTCTTTGTACCGCGCGCCACCGCGCCGCGTTGCTAGGCTCAATCTCGGCGAGGCACAGATCACATCTCCGCTTCGATTGCACCTTACAAAATATTAAACATCTCAGCTCAGTAGTATCCACTGAAGCTGAGTGGACACGAGATGTGTGAATGAAATACTATTATAATTGGTTGTTTAAATCACATCTCCTCTCCTCTCGTCTTGTCTCCGTTTTGGTGTAGTCCAGGCCTTAGGATGTTCCACACATGACTCACTAAAAGCTACTTCAATCAACTATTCCATACATCTCACTCTACTTCAACACACACACACACAAACCACGTTAGCAAACTATATGTAATCAGCGCACTGACTACATCGCTCCCTGCGGAGGAACCGAGCTTGCTTCAATGAATTCTAAATGCTGTACACCGATTAACTGACAACATTCATCACTGAAGAATTGTGTTGTTTTACTGTTGTACTTTAGATGTTTTTTTTTGGAGTTGTTTTATTTTTCTCTAGAGACAGAAATGCTCTTGAATTGACTCGTATTTTAAGGTAACCACTGTTGATTAGTAAATGGCCATGAATTTGAAGGTCACCCAAATCGATAAAACATAAACACTAAAAAAATTAAAAATTGTTTCATTATATGCTCTTTTATTTTGTGGTAATTCCCACGCTTAGGAGATGAAACAATTAGATACTCGTTTGGGAACCAACGCCTCCAAGTCGTCAGTCTCCAGTAAGACTATAATGCCTTTTCTTCTAATTTTTTATTCCTTTTCTCTATACTCCTGTCTGGAGTCTGGAAGCAGTAAGTCCTCCTGATGATAATCTACGTAATTAAGAACATCAGTACCTACAAATTGTTCTTCTTTTCGTGTGGTTAGTGACTAACCTGGTGTCAGAGTTTTCAAAGCCGCCCATGGGCCTCTGACTTGGCTTCACATGCCGTCGATAAATACCTCTCCAGTTTACTCACGATATTTTCCATCACCGTTTTAGAAGCGAGTGATAAATATACAATACGCACATGAATCCGAAAATTTTGAGGTGCGTGTTGTGTTTCAACTCCAACTGATAATCTGACGGTCACATCACTAGGCTATCACTTGTCTCATTCCAAATTGATTCCATGATACCTCTTTTCTTCTGGTTTTGTATACTTTCAGGGCTCCAATTATAATAACATTGTGTAGGATAAAATGCAAAACTATAGGTATTATATCATATAAAAAAATCAATTTCGTATGCATACCTTGTAATAAAACTGTTTAACAATTTCGCCTTTTCCCTAAATAATCATGTCATCAAATCATAAT
The DNA here is from genome assembly GCA_916701695.1 of Agrochola macilenta. Lineage (NCBI taxonomy): Eukaryota > Metazoa > Arthropoda > Insecta > Lepidoptera > Noctuidae > Agrochola > Agrochola macilenta. The sequence continues at coordinate 4,362,674 of OU753576.1, forward strand.
TTTCAATAACCGCGACCATTTCAATACAGAATTAACTGAATAACACACGCAATTTTCACCTTTATTTTGAGACAGATAACTATCATAATCCCTTGAAAATAACGGCACGAAATTGCGTGGATTTTCAATTTATTGCATTAAGGTTCTTAGTTCTATAGAAATTGGGCTTAGTTTAGTACTAAGCTCGATTGGAACGGAACGTTTTTGGTAAAGTGTATGCCGCAATCTGCTCAGGTGCTTGAAATGGTTATTTTTGAGGAAGCAGCTTTTGTATTAAAATTAAATGTGCTTAGTTTTAGTTGAATGTTCAAAGTTTTACTTCACGGCGATCTGAAATATAATTATTTACGGAGTAGTAGTATCCTAATACGTGCCTCTAACATCGCGTTTTTTTAGAGATAAAAATATTGCAGAAATATTTTTTATATAGAATTATCTTCCTCTTTCGTTGGTAACACCGAACTGTCACTTTCTTTTCGCGCGCATTCTGACATCGCAAGAAAAATTCTCTCTCGTCAAAATATTAATTTAAAATATGTTTACTATACTCCTTACTAAAATAACAAAATGTTAACTATACTATGTGATAGAAAGTGTATTAAGTGCATCGTTAGCGGAAACCTGAGACGTATTATGTGCATCATCAGTGAAAACCTGAGACGGCCGCGGCGCTCATCAATGATATCAATAAATACATCAGAAGCACTCTTAGTCCTGACCAACATTGGATGTACTTATATTCTGAGGCGTCCCACAAACTTAATGTGCGAGAGTGCCTGGCACTAACTGACCACCTTGTAGGTACGTGATACTGACTGTGCTTTATACATAACAAGCACTATGGTGGACATTAACACTGTTTACTGCATGTGTGCTGCAAACTTGTTAAAACTTTATCTCTCCAGTCGACACGAGATGTCCTTAGCAACGTTACCTCCACGTTACTAGCTGGATGAGAAGCTGCCAGAGAGGCACGTGATGCCCTTAGCGATGTTACTGTACATAACTAGCTGGTATGCGATTGTCACCATTACCCCTCCAGTCGACACGAGATGTCCTCAGCAACGTTAATTCCACGTTACTAGCTGGATGGGAAATTACCAATGTGGCACGTGATGCACTTAGCGATGTTACTCTGCATAGCTAACGCTGGTATGTACTCGTCATAAGAGGTAAGTCCCATTTCTATGACCTTGGTGAAATTGTAAAAAGGTGGTTCTATATGCTTTTAATTTACGAGCATGAAGGCTGCGAGACAGCCTTACTTAACCCTGCACATTGCCTGTCTGATGTATATAAACTTGTAAAAGCATTATACTCCCTATAGTGAGTGCGGAATTCTACCCCGCTAACCGGATTGTTATCAGCGAGTACGGGATACTCTTAACAACATTGATTGTATGTTGCTAGCTGGTACATATTGGGCACAGTGTGCACATGCTTAGCACGAGATGCTCATAACATGTGGATAATAATATTATGGAAGAACAGTCCGCCTTGACTGATTACTCCTTATCAGCTAAGGCTACACATACCTGTTACTGATATAAACACCAGCCCATTAAAATGCTATTATATTTATATTCATGGCTATACCGCTGAGTTACTATTTTTAACAAACAAATATACCTAATTTAAAGAAATCACTGCGTACAAGATACTCAGTGTCTTACCTAAGCACTAGGTGGCTTAATTATCCTGTCATAAATTGATAAATGATATCTATTTTGTAAATTAAAACAATAAAGCAAATTGTGTAATTTTACACTCAAACATTCAAATACTAGTACAAGATACTACGTTCAAATGATTCTGTGATACAATGGGTGATGACAAATGATTCATGGACCAAACCCCTAAAAAGCATTATTCCATGCTCATACTTATTCGTAAGACATATGCCTAACTCCCAGATCCCCCTAAACTGAGGAACCAAGGGACTGAGATATTCCAGAACCAAATTGCACTGGTGGTTACCCCTGTCATAGGGAAAGCAACATCCTATGCTTATGAAGAACATAAGCATAGGAAGGGTAAGGGTCTAGCCTGTAAGGATATTCGTATGTTTGGAGTGAATAAACAAATAAGACAAACACAAACTGTTGACAGACTTGGCTGATGCAACAAAATACCTGACAATGTCAATGTCCACTTTCACCAAACTAAAACCAGAACAAAAGTAATATCATCTCTAATTCACATGAATTTCAATTTACTCTATTTGATAAACAAATAGATACACTTAACAAACTCAAGCATACAACTTAATTGCTACAAACAATAACAACTAATCAATAAATATTAAAACCACAACACACTCAGGATAATAAAGAAAACTTACCGGCCCTATTGAGAAAATGAAAACTAGTACAACAGGAGTCTATCTGTTACAACCAAATGCCGACAAAACGTTTACATGCTACTGATCCTGTCATTAGTCGTGGGTACAAAGATACAATAAACTACATACTTGATACCTATCAAACTCAATATATTAACTCTTAACAACATTACAAGTCAGTAAATACTGAGATGAATTAAAATGCACTACAGACTTACAAATAATTTAATTATAAACTTCAGACTCAAACAAAATAGAAAATTCAACCCCATTCCGAACCTAAAACAGCTGCTATTTAACCCCTTTAGGGCAGTGAGACCTCCACCATATTTGATTGGCAGAAAATTACAAATAATATTCCCAGTACTAACTCGAGTACTTTATACAGACAACTTGTACATTACTCAATCATTATTGTTCAACATACCAAAAAAGATACATGTATGATTTCATCCTATCTTACCTCTATCACTGAGGACTGCAAGATGTTTCTCAACATCAGATAACCAATAAAGGGTTCATTATAAATACATTGCCTGATAACTTCCTTATTAAAACTTTCATACTTTACCCGTACTGACTAAACTACCAGTAGTGACTAACACTTACCAAAACAAAATTTTCTACCAACTTACCCTGATTATTTACTTGTCAAATATCAAGACTGCCATAAATCATAATATCTAAAGATATCACTATAAATGCACCTAAATGTTGGTGATGGAAACTAATCATGAAGTACTAACACCAGACTTATGTGAATTGCTAGGTTTGATTGTAACATCTTTTTACACAAAACATGTGCCTTGAAATACCCATGTCAAAACAAAAGTTAAAGTATTAGTGATCTTAGTCACATTACATAACATCAGGCCTGTATTTCCCAAAGGGCCAGGCAGAGATGGTTAACCTTACTCAAAGGTTATAAAATCAAAATTTCTAACTAAACATTCAACCATTCCAACTAATAGTCTATATACTTTAATAGTAGATTTCAGTGATAATTACAACACTAAAATGAAATTGGCAAAGAAACAAAGAGGGGGGGGCGCATTGTGATGTGAGGATAAAGTATTGATGGATTGTGATTAGAACATGATCAAGGTCAGAGTACAAAAAAAAAAAAAAAAAAAAAAACCAAGTACTTAATCAATGTAGGTAACATGAATGAATTAACTACAAATGACTACACTAAAACCATCTGCTCACCAAGTGCACATTACAGCTAACTATACAACTCACTATAATATATCTCACTCCATAATTTAATTTCGGATATATTGAGGTCAGAGGAAAAAAATTCATACCTTTATGCTTCTAAAATGAACCTACTTTTTTCGATTAGCTCTACTCTTGTCAATTATCTGAAACAGACACTTCCACTTTACGTAATTAAGAAAGGAAAATACTCTATTTCGGACATGCACAGGTAAAATGGTAAAAACACAAACAGTAAAAAGAGTAAGGCCTATGCGAGGCCACAGAGGGAAATTAGCCAAACTAACCTATTAAATGGTGCTTGCAAAACTTAAAATTGACCAAGTTAAAAGCTCATCCTGTGCTTGACATTATATATATATTTACCAAAAGAATAATAACCAAATAATAATAATAATAACCAAATAACCAAACTCATAAGCAAAAGCTGCAAAAACCCCTACCAGGTCGTTGAAACTGAAAGAAGGTGAAATTGCTAGATAATTACCAAGGCATTGCATTAATTACTAAGGCATTGCATTCTTGATGGTGGCATTGAAGTATTGGTGTAAAGGCGCAAAATAATCAATGATAAAAAAAAAAAAAAAAAAAAAAATACCACTATCGGAGTGACTAATGCTCGGTTACTATAAACAAAAACGAATCCTCTTGTTCACCAATGGTAGCATTTTTTATGCCACAATGACGGTCCGCAAATTGCAGGAATCGGCCATACACAACATTACTCTAAAGAGCTTATTAAATGAGCTTATCGTAAACTCACGCATTAAGTTCCATACTGCATCTCAAATAAGTGAATGTTTACGGAGACTTATACAACTGGTACCTATTCTCTGTTACGGAAGCCTTCAAAATGACTCATTCCAACAAATATATGAATACAAATAGGTAAAAAATAAACTTAAAGAAACCCTACAAAGTTGACAGCCGATTTGGCCCTAATATAATAATATTATATTTATTTCAGATCAAGATCCATAAGTTATTAGTACAGGTCTTAACCTAATGTTAGTAAATAAAACCTCACTATATACAAAATTGAAACGACTGACACCTACGCGTGCAGCCGTATCCAGTGAGCCAGCATGGGGCTGTCCCACCTATCATACATACTCAGGATGCTGTGAGAGCTAACACGTATTCTACCGAGAATGGAAGCGCACCGTTTCCGTATAATGGCATGAAAACCATCAACCCTGGCCTCTCTGGCCTAATGTTGACTATGGACTAATAAAACAAATACCGAGACTGTTTTAAAGCTACTCTAAAGCTTATATATATGTAAAATAAAAGTGAGAGTGATTTAATTCTTCCTTTCACAGGACAACACATGACATACAGCAGCTCAACTTAGAGCTAGCATCAATCGAGACAGACACAAAGTGGGGTTACTTGTTCTTGATTATACTTTTATGCTAATTAACGATAGCTTATTATTCCTTAATAAACAATGCTAATGAAGGAAGATAAAAGTACCTATTCGATAAACCAGAACATTTATAATCAAATACTTAACTTATTAACTAACTGAATTATTGCAGACAACTCTAAACATCTACTCCGTAAATAATTATATTTCAGATCGCCGTGAAGTAAAATTGGGAATCAAACGAGCTTACCTGTTAAGCGAAGTCTTGATTCTAATTTTACGAACGGCGATCTGAAATATAATTACCCACCCGCCACTAGCTAACAGCCCCAAAACTGCAATAATTAGTGTATCTAATTCACTTATCCTTTTCAGGAAAACCTAGTGAACGTAAGTATGCGGAACTACTCTGTACAGAAAACAGAGCTCGTTCCTCATCCTAAGGATCTCTAAAAATAAGTGACAGTTCGGTGTTACCAACGAAAGAGGAAGATAATTCTATATAAAAAATATTTCTGCAATATTTTTATCTCAAAAAAAACGCGATGTTAGAGGCACGTATTAGGATACTACTACTCCGTAAATAATTATATTTCAGATCGCCGTTCGTAAAATTAGAATCAAGACTTCGCTTAACAGGTAAGCTCGTTTGATTCCCAATTTTCGTTGTTAGTTTTGTAATATGTGAAAAACGTGTGCTTGGATTGAATTAAAACATTAAATAGGTTTATATCAACCTAAGCAAGCGTTTCTTGACGATAAGTACCTACACTTTTTTTTCTAAATTAATGGTTTTCCGAAAGTTTATTTCAGTCCTTAGAAATATTTTCTCAATTTATTTGCTTTCTCGTGACGTTCAAAAAGTATATGCTTTTTGAACTGAACACTAATTAAATAAAGTACTTATGGTTTCTTTTGAGAGAACCACAGCCGGAAGCAAAATCAAAAGTATAATGTGGCTATAATTTCACCGACATTAAATCCCAAACTTTATTCAGTTTACCTTGTTGTTAGGTTTAGTGTAAGGAGGATACTTTATGCCCGCGGCTTGCAGTAGGAGTTGACTGGTAGAAATCGTCACGTAAGGAAAAAGCGTCATGCCCTGCAACTTCCCGTTGTACCGTATGCACCATTGACCTGCACCATCAATGGTGCAGAGGAGACTAATTAGTCTCGTTTGCACCATTAATGGTGCAAATGAAACTGCATTGATAGTATGGTCTCATCTGCACCATTGAGATGACATCAATGCGGTTGTAGGTATTTCCTCAAAGTATTTCCTCTTTGCATGTCTCTTTTTCTGTCTCTCTCTTTCTATTACCTACGAGTGTGTATGTGCGGAACTTCGTTCCTGACGGGGGTCCCCCGACGGCACACGTTAATTTTATTTTTAACGTCTATGGTTAGTTAGTAAATTAAGTTTATGTTAATATTTGACAATAAAATGTAAAAATCAAAAAATAAATCTAACATCTCGAACACTCAAGCAGTACAGCTGCTTGACGAAAAAACAGTGTATTTTCCCTTAAAAATCTATTCACATAACTTTTCCTTCTTTCTACTATTAATCTTTGTTTTTTTTTTTTTTCTTTGTCATTGTCTGTCATTAGTAAAATCTTAACTCTTATGCCTCTCACAACATTAGTTTATTTATAAGCCGTTAACTGACTACCACGTAACACTTTTCATTATATTATTCACTATTTTATTGTAGCACTATATACAGCCGTAAAGTATTAAATATCTATTCTATGCCGGTGTCGGCATCTGCGTCTCCTTACTTGTCACAACGATGCCATAGAGTACCATAGATACTAAAGGCATAAACAAGTAACTGATGTTACGCCGGATACAGACACTCGGACTACTTAAATTTTACTTTTTATTATATTTCACACACCGATTTCTTTATTTTTTATTTTATTTAAATATAATTCTGTATCTATCTTTCCGTGACATCGCTGCGGGCCCTATCAGAATACCAGCGGAATAAAGCTGCGACATTTAAAAATAAATGTCGCAGCTTTATGCTGAGATAGGGGCCTTTTGGCCTCGTACAGAACTTTAATTTTTAAGTATACTTTGTTTTTTTTATTTTTTTTATTTATGTTTAGTGTGTTTTAGTTAGTTTAATTTGTGATTTCCTGTGCGAGTCTCAATAAATACTTTTTCTTTCTTTACTCTTGAACCAAAAATATCAAAGAAATAAAAAATCAGAATCCATTTCCACACATGCCTTCCCTTTTATCTGAATCCGGACAGATCTATCCGTGAAATATCGGCATCGTGCTCCGAATATAAAAGCAGTACTCCTTATACATTACCATACCGTTTGACGTTTGAAAGCCAATTTTATTGCTTTTCCTATCAAAGGGCGCAATGGAATTTAAACTGTCCATAAGCTCTGGTATTCGAGTGCGTATTTGCATTGGGAAGTAATGAATGCGGTGTGTTTGTGGTTCTTCGGGATTGAAACGGTGTTCGTTCACAGGCTAATTAGGGCTGGTTGGACTACGGGAGTATCTAACCTTTTTGTTTCTGCGCGACGAAAGTCTGAATCTAAAAGATGATTTCATGATCAACCATAGTTCTTTCTCTGTATGAAGAAATGTAACTTTATCCTGCTTCTTGTCATGTTGGAAACCTCGTCTTAACAGTTTGGAATAGTCACATTCAGTGAGTAAGCTTATCATCAAAGTTGCAAAGTAAGGGTTCTTAATTTAATAGTCTATACCTACAGGGTGTCAGGGACATCGACGCAAAAACTGTTACCATGGATTCAGTATATGATTCTGGAGCGTTGAAACTTCTCGGTGGTTATTAAAAAAAAATTGCTGTTTCATAGAAAAGTGCAATACCGACGCGGTCAAAATAACCGGTTCAGAATCATGTACTGAATCCATAGTAACAGTTTTCGCGTCAATATCCCTGCCAGCCTGTATATGTAGATTTAATGAACGGTAACATTTGCCCATTAAGTTAAGCAGAAACCGCTCACTGATTAACATTTTATTGTATCATGCACACGATTTACGAGAATTGAGCAACTTTGTTATTAAAAACGGCACCTAATTAGGACAATGTTTGCAGAACAAAAGCATCTTTTATGAGAAACTTTTTATAAACAAAAATTTAATCCCAAAGGAAAATTCTCGCGCGTACACTTTAATGACCATTTCACAACGAATCAATAGTCTTAAAACAGTACATTTACAACAAAAGGGCAGAAGATACCCTCGCAGATTCAAAAACGGAAGATACGGTAAAAACAGAGGGTAGTCGTAAGCTCGTACCGAAAAAAAACACGCTAAGCACGACACTGAGCGTGGACAGAAACGCCCTAGTTTCATTGAATTGTCTGTAACATACTGCTGGAATAGTTAGACAGTAAGGGGTGCTACATACTTGTTTGGGTCGATATGATTCAGCACAGCCGGGCAGTCCTCGTATATTGTACATTTAGCCACACAGCTGTGCCGTCATGGCGACCCGAACGAGATTTACTTAATAAAATCCTTAAATTCATTCATTAATTGACAGACAACGCACAATCTAAACCGCTGGGTCTAGAAGCATGGAGTTTTGCAGAAAGAAAATAAATTCATCACCTGAAGGGATTAAATAGGGAATGAAAGTTTGTATGAAGTCGTAATTTTTGCCGATGAGAAATCCCGTCGGGCTGTAGCTTGTACCAGCATAAAATATCACATTCTGAGTTTTAAAAGTTGCATCATTCTCCCACAAGTTTGACAACTTCCATAGCAGTATGTATAAGTCCATCTCAATATTCCCTTTGAAGCCATTACTTTACAACGCTCCAGTTCTGTTCCTAACTCCGTAGTAATTGTCGGAGGAAGGAGGTTTCTAATCCACTCGAGTTCCCATATCGGAGAGCTGACGTGTTAAGAAAATGGAAAATGATTTTCATGCTTGTTCTTTTCTTTAAGTATGGAACAACATAACATCACACGTGTTTCCCCGAGGGGTTAAGTTAGGTCAGGTTTAAAAGAGCAAAGCAAAATGCCTTTTCTTTCTTTGCGCAGCTAAGCGCATTTAGCCACATAGTCACATTTTTTTAGGTTGGCCACATCGATCCGTCAGTTACAATAAAAAGCACATGACAGATACAGAATGATGTTTAGTGCTGTACGCATTAAGTTATTTGCCGACGACACGTTCCCTCGGGTTTTTGCGCCTTCATTTTCTTTGCGATCCTCTGTGCGGCTTTGTACGGCAGGGCCGGGCGCGCCGTGGCTTGCCCGGTGGCAGGGCCGGCGGCAGTGCCTGCGGCCATGCCGCCGACTTAGTGTGTAAGAGCTATTAGAGTATAAATTAAATTTAGCTACTGATAAGACATCAGCCGTAGCTCTATATTCTCAAATTCGTAGCTCTCGTAGCACTACTCGTATCAGCTACGGCGTAGCAAACCAAGTAGACCCCTCAACAATAACTAGCAAGCTATCACGTACCAACACGATAGTTTCTACCACAAGTGCATGCTTGCATCCCCACTTTAACCCCAGAATTTATGCTAAGTACACTATAACGTACTAAGCCCGCAGAATTCTAAGAGGCTCTGAGTTTGGGAGTCAGGTGGTCGGGGTAAGTAAAAACGCTGAAGTTGTAACTTGCATAATTTTTGTATGTGAATATACATTACGTAAATCTAAGTTGCGAAAGAGTGGAGAGTCCTAACACAGGCATTTAATTGCTTAAAAGGACACATCTATCTAGTCATCTATGTAGTACAATTAATCTTGTTAAAGAAATAAACAATTTGTATTTGTAAGTTTTTAATTTTTAGCAAAATGTTTGGGCGCTTATTTATTTGGCTGCTTTGCAAGACACTTTACTGTATTTTATATATTACGAGTAAATACCTAGCCCTTTTAATTTGAGGAAGCAGAATTGTGGGCCTTGATCAGTTTAAGATCGGACAATCAACTCATTCATGTTGTAACAATAATGCTATCCATCATCATCGTTCTCCAGCTCGTATACCAATTTATTTGTGATCAGTGCAGTATGTCTTCTTCCACGCATCTCTATCATTCTGAGTATTATCTCACACAAAATCCATCCATCGTTTCTTTCGTCAAGTTTAGTTCTATCCTCTTCAAATTATAAGGAGAAGATAATTACTGTTTACTACTAGCTCATTGACTTTTACTTGAAAAGAAAATCAGTAAAACGCCATTATTCCAAATCGATCTATCAACTGTTGATGTTGGGTTCCTGTGAAACTTTCCAGAGAACCATCAAAACAAAATAAAGTATCCTCTCAAAACAGGATCTTACTTCATTTGAAATTGAAATCCCCAAACAAGTTGGTTAGAAATTGAATCAAGCGGAAAAACAGCGTTTAAACTTTGTTGTAATAAAGCACCTAATGCCAACAATCCTTACAATACAAACATTCGCTCCATTAAAGACTTGGAATTTGAAATATCAACATTTTAAGCAAACTTGATGAATTCTCTTGGTGGTTTTCTTATAAGACCATTACATAGTCTAACCGACAAAGGAACTCCAACCTTGCGCCTTAGTAATAAGAACGAATTAAATAGTTTACTAACAGCAAAATAATTGTGAACGAAATTGAAGTCGACATACTTACATTTGCATCTATCAAAGAAAAGTTTAATCGAGTGTAAATCTTATTCAGTTTAGATAAGGTTGCAAATGCTCTACAGTCAATTTCCGAACAGCAAAGCTTAGTTAGTGGTGTTATACGAATTTGTCGGTTTATCAGGGCTCTGCTTTATAATGTATGCAGCACCGCCGCAATACAAACGCCTTTGATTTGTCTCCTCCTGTTTCGAAAGGAATAGAGGAACCGTGTGAGCGGTCTTAACTAAATTATAAATTAAAATTTCTGATGACGTCATTTTGAAATCTAATTAGCTTGTAAAATCAGAGACTGTAAACAATTATACAAAATGAAGATTTAATATGCTTCATTAATTTTACAGGAGAAATTGGGCTCATTAGCACCCCCGATTTGGTTAGGGATGGTTATTTTGGGGGATCTGAAAATATATGAGAAATTCTAAATGGTATGTATAACCATTGTGCCATTGACCCTTGAAGATATCATTCACAGGTTCTCTATTGTGTTCCGTAACTTTTTTATCCATAATCTAAAGTGCCATTTTTTTTGTCCTAATCATCATTTGTTCGAATGATAACTTGCCCGAACTTAATGTCACATAATATAATTTGCCATAAAACTGAAATCCCTGAATACAAAATGCCCTAAATTTGTTTGTCATAAATATTACAATCAATAATATACAAAAGACTTAAAACCGTTTTCAATAAAGTTATAAGTGCTAAATTCTAATTATTTATTTATAATAATGTTTTTTAAACTTTGTATTACAAAGCTTTTGCTATGTATTTATTTAGATTAAACGGCCGATGCCAATTACACTATTTAAATAGGTATAATTACAATTTATAAACTACATATCTATGAACTTCTCTCAGGCGTTACGTAGATACGACCAGCGGCGTGCCATGGCGTCAAAATTAGGGCAAGCCAACAGATTTTTCATATGTTGTTCATGGTACAACATTATTAGAAAACCTTTATAAAATGCGAAGAGTTCTAAATAAGTATTATCAAGCATTAGTATGTAATTTTCATAAGCGCCATCTATATGAATGAATGCGCGTAAACACACCGTTTAGCCGAATCTTTTTACCTTATTTCATATGCACTTGTCACATGCTAAAATTTTCAATCAAAATCCACTAGATGGCTCCCAACAAATGATCGATTTGTTGTTCTATTGCCGTACGCATAATTTTATGAGTTTAATTGAAAATGTTAACATGAGATAATACCAAAATAACTTTTTATAATTTATCATAATGACAATAGCCAACTCTTATCTTTATTTCAAAACACCTATGAAGAATCTCTTCGATACGAAAATGATTGTGTTTTGTGATCTCAATGAGAACTTATTGTTATTATAATAATAGGACATAGCGTTTGTTTTTCAGTGGTTTACCAAAACTACAAATGCCATACAAACAACACTAATTATGTGTTTTCATGGCACCAGCTACCTACCTAAAGTTGTCTAATAAACAATCGAATGCCTATTTCAATCTATTTTTCGACTGACAAAAATACTTGTTTTTATTTCCGAGAAACAAGTATCTACAGTAATTTGAGGTTGGTTACGGTAAAGTAAAGAGTTACTTATTGTCGAAAAACTCAAGTTACATACCTTTTCGAACACAGTTTCCGAATTCCCATTTTGATGATAAAATAACACTATAATCACTAACAAAAGCACGGAATGAAATCGCCACAATAACTATCGAGATTATATTTGTCTGTAAAACTCAAAGTATTTACCTTTCCGAGTAAGGATTGCACACTTTAGTCCTTCACAAGGAACAATTGCATGCGTTTCCGAATTCATTTCAATGATAAGAAACTTTTTAATCACTTCAAAACTAATCACAACACTTAAATTCACAGAAAATGAAAAAATATCAAAGCGAAAAAAAGTGCACCAGGCACCTAGCCGCTCAAAACAAATTTGAACAAATTTGCCACGTCATTACTCCTACTATTCATAATCAAACGCACGATTCGTTCCATTCATAAAAAAATCAGAAGCCGGGCTTAATATTTAGAACATTTTGCGAAATAGGTACATACTAATGGTATCAACAAACTTAACTATTTCTATGCGAAAGAAGAGTGGTAAAAAAGCCTCATAAAAGCCAACACAAGTGCGAGCGAGAAAGAATAAAAATTATGTTTTCATTTACGATGCGATCTCGCGTCCTACTTATCGCTATAGTGTTAGAGCGAGATCGCAACTGCATCCGAGATAGTTGGCAACGGTGCGTGATGCAAAACGGCGCGGAATTTAAATATTATTCTTTGAGTACGTAAACCTGGCATCGTAGCTTATAAAGCGCGCGGCTGACACAGTGCAGCGCGGAGTTTAATGTTAGGTATTATTCTTATCAATTCTTGCGAGATGATTATTGACTTGGTTGCTTTTATATTTTTTTTTTTTTGTTGGTGGGCTCACTTTTTAAGGCAAGCCGGGCTTTTCGGCTTCTATGGGGGGACCGCCACTGGATACGACTTAGGTATTTATTATGAACGCGGGCAATATTTTTCTTCAACCGACTTGTTTTGAGATACTCGTAGTTCACTTGTTGTGTAGTTTTGTTAGAAGTAGCAGGATAAATACGTTTTTGTTTTTATTTTCCTGTAAGAAGCATGAAAACAAGCATACACATTGCATGCAGCAAGCATGCAGAATGCAAACGAGCATGCAACATGTAGCATGCAAGCAAGCATGTAGCATGCAAGCGGGCATGCTACATGCAACAGGCATGGTTTCTGTCACGGCTCCGGCGCTGCGGGGCTCCGGCGGTCCCATGCGAGCTTATCGTCGCAGATGGCTCATCACCGCAGCTCCGAATTGCTGGCCGGCTTTGCCGGAAACATTTTTGGAGAAGAAAGGGAGTACCCCTTCTACACTCACTGTTTGAGAATGGGGATTTTAAGGTTTAAAATATTCTATCGGTTGGAAAGGAAATTAATTAAACAAGACTGTTTAAAATAATCTTGAAGAGGTGAATAGTATTTGACTTGTCTTCAAAAGTTAGGATTTTATTCCAATCTTTTGATTAAAGCTAAGATTTTTTCATGTAAAAGGGTAAATTTTTTCGACGTGACAATCTGCTGTCTATTCCATCTCTACCTCTAATTTGCTATTCACAAAGTTTCGACATTATTTATTTTGGAATTAGTCTCTTTTTCTATTCTACACTAGTTTATCTCTAAATCATTTAATTAATTTCCTTTAATTTCTTGCTTATTCATCTCTTTCTCATCCAAGTACCTTATCTTCATTTTCACCATTCCGGGAAACGCCCATTTCATAATACAACACTTCTAATTTCCTCCTAAATTCATTCTCTTTTCTCACTCCCTGCATGACGGCCATCATGACCACCGAAACCTAAATAACTAGCTCGGTGAATATCTTATTCCGTCTCTACAGTATTCTGCTTGTCCTCATTATGTGAATTATGGATGAGTTGAGACACGGCTCGTAACGACATGCAGATTAAGCCCACAATATGGAGGAGGGGATGGGATGTAATGGATGTCGGAAAATAAAAGGAGGTAATTTTGTGTTAGATGGTGCGTGTAATTTGAAAAGTACCTACATGTGGGAAGCGTGGAGGTATTGAAGACGGGTTTGGATAATAAGGCTTCGTGTTAGAATCCTGACAAGTTTTAACGTGAATTATTTATGTTACAGGTAACTAGTGCAGAATGGTAGTGGAATGCTTATAACAGCAGCCAAATTATTGTCCCACTGCAGAGCAAAGGCCTCTTCGCATACAGAGAAGGCACGAACATTATTATTCACCACGCATGCTCAAGCCGCAGATTCGCGATTTCAGACTTATATTAATTTATAAGTCCAAGATACGATAGTGGAAATTACTATGGGAGTCATGGTCGTGTGTTCCACACACGCCCATGACTCCCAGAACTATTTTAAATAGCTTCAAATATTTTAATTTTAAAACTGAACTCCAAATCCAACAATATTATAAAATGGACGACAGTCTTTACCTTTTCAACACACTTTTATTAGCTTGACCTGTAGCTATCTATCTATCTATCTATCTATCTATATGTATAACTATCTATCTATCTAACAGAATCTTTCAACGTAATTTTCACCAACTTTAACTATTATTAACTTGAAAATTTGCACACTTAACAAGAACCGATCAGAATACAATAATTTATTATCTTGGACCTGATCTGATGATGGAGCCAGGAGGTGGATAGTGGAACTCTTCAGCGACTTCTAGTAAACCCCTCGAATTTGTACTCATATGTTTCGGTTTGACAAGTCCAATATATTTTTATTTTTGAATTGTTTTTTTTCTTTATTACAGACGCTTTTAACGTGCACGTCTCTCTACATTGTTCTCACATGTATAATTACAACATGAATGATGTAACCAATATTTTGTAACAATATTCTGATTTAAAAGAGTGTCCGTGGAGTTTCTTGCCCGTTCTTCTCCATAGGAACCTACTACGCGTTGGAATGGGCAACTAGCTTCATATTTCTGACTGACCGACCCCTTGACAATTCAAAAGTGCCTGTAATTGGTTTATTTGAAATAAATGCTTTGAGTTTGAGTTTGAGTTTGATTGCACTTAGTGTTGAGAGTCTGATGATGGAGCCAGGAGGTGGATCCTGGAACTCTTCAGTGGCTACTAGTAAACCCCTCGCGTTTGGGCTCATATGATTCAGTTTGACGAGTCCAATATATTGCATTTGGTGTCGAGGGTCTGATGATGGAGCCAGGAGGTGGATCCTGGAACTCTTCAGTAGCTACTAGTAAATCCCTCGAGTTTGAACTCATATATTTCGGTTTGACGAGACCAATATATTACATTTGGTGTCGAGGGTCTGATGATTGAGCCAGGAGGTGGATCCTGGAACTCTTCAGTGGCTACTAGTAAACCCCTCGAGTTTGGGCTCTTAAGATTCGATTTGACGAGTCTAATATATTGCACTTGATGTCGAAGGTCTGATGATGGAGCTAGGAGGTGCATAGAAGAACTCTTCAGTGGCTACTAGTAAACCCCTCGAGTTTGGGCTCATATATTTCGGTTTAACGAGTCAAATATATTGCATTTGGTATCGAGGGTCTGATGATGGACCCAGGAGGTGGATAAGGGAACTGTTTAATGGCTACTATTAAACGCTTCGAGTTTGGGCTCATATGACTCGGTTTGACACGTTCAATATGTTGCATTTGGTGTCAAGAGTCTGATGGTGGAGCCAGGAGGTGGATAGTAGATTTCTTTAGTGGCTACTTAACTAGATTAGATTAATAACTTAATGAAGAATATACTAGACTAAAAAGTAAAAATAAAAATTGTAGTTTAAAAAAAACTAAAAAGCACGCTTTTTACACGAACTAAAAATGATAAAATAATTAAATTGACTTGTACTAGTTACGATATAAGTACCAATCCAACTCAATTTAATTATTTAATCATTTTTAGTTCGTGTAAAAAGCATGCTCTTTAGTTTTTTTTAAACTACAATTTTTTTATTGTTCAACCCTTACAGAAAAAGTTTACTTCAAAACAAAACCATATCTCTATCACGTCGTTCCAGCCATCTAAAAACCAACTCCCACCTTCCACTTTCAATGTAGTCCCAAAACGAAATTAACCTGTCATATCACTTCCAAGTTACCTACTCCAGCATACAACACATGTTCACGGTGTCTCTGTTTTAATTTATTCTACCTGCGATCCCGGCACAGTTTGAGTTCTGACTTTGAACAGATTTATATAATTATGTGTCTATGTATGTACAGAAAGCGGCTTTTGACAAATATTTGATGATACAGTTTGAAAGTTTCGTTATTAATATGTAAATAACTTTAAAACGTGGCCTTCATTTAGTATCTGATCAAAGTTGGTCGATATTTATTTTTGACGGCATTAGTTAAAGTTTTGACTCGTGTATTTCATGTCTTTATAGAGAAAGGTTTCATGTTTACGAATATAGTATTTGAAAAAATAAAATCATTACGTAAATCCTACTAACAATAGTCTTGCAATATCTTGAGTAGCTTCATTAGTCTGACTTTTATCCTCACAGTACCAAAACTTCAAAGAACCCGCCCCATCCCACTAACAACTACTTAAAGAAAATTCGCAGTTAATTACTCGAGAAACACGAGTTGTACGGGCATTAGAGCCAAAGGGAATACCAAATGAAACATAGTAGGTATAGAGATAACAAGATTACTTATTCTGATTGTGCTGGGATTGTTATACGCTCAAATCGCAAGCTTCTTAGGATTTGTACTAATCTGAACTATCTACAAAGCCTTTGTTCTATGGTTAATTAATTATACAAGGAAATAACATGGATTTATCCGGGAAAGAATTGGAGTTACTGATAAAACTTGCAAGAGTAAACGAACTGAAGTGGCCATGACTACAGACGTGTCTTAAAATCGAGGCATGCGCATCGGCAAGCGTAGCGTGAGATACTCCCTAGCTAGATGTACTGTTAAGGAGCGATATGTTACGCAATTTTCAATGTTTCCCATAGAGCGGCGAATGTCAGCTTTTCAAACTGTAATTTTCATTCAATATGTTCGCAACACAGGTACTTCCCGAAGCAACCATGCCCCGAGAGCACCTGCGTCACCCGAAACGACAGGGAGCCGTGCCTCTTCCCGAGCCAGCGGTCGAGCACCGGCCGGACCGCCTCGACGATGTCGAGGCCGGCGGCGGTAGGGCGTGAAAGCCTGTCCCGCCATTCCGCCACCAGGACCTCGCGAAGCTGAGACCGATGCAGCTCCATGTGTCGCTGCATCGGTCGCTCGCCCCGCGCCCTCGCTTCCTCGCGCCACCGATACGATGACGCGAGTACTTTCGCCTCGAGGTCCCAGTGCGGGGATCCGGCCAGTGCACAAGCCGCCTCGTAGGAGATCGTGCGATACCCTCTGATGACTCTGACGGCCATCGCCCTCTGCGGCTTGCGCATTCAAACTCAAACTCAAACTCAAAGCATTTATTTCAAATAAACCAATTACAGGCACTTTTGAATTGTCAAGGGGTCGGTCAGTCAGAAATATGAAGCTAGTTGCCCATTCCAACGCGTAGTAGGTTCCTATGGAGAAGAACGGGCAAGAAACTCCACGGACACTCTTTTAAATCAGAATATTGTTACAAAATATTGGTTACATCATTCATGTTGTAATTATACATGTGAGAACAATGTAGAGAGACGTGCACGTTAAAAGCGTCCGTAATAAAGAAAAAAAACAATTCAAAAATTAAAATAAATTCAAAATAAGCCTTGGCAGCTAAGAGATGACCAGTCCCCACTGACGGCGCCCGTTCACGAACATGACGCATGGATCAGCACCATTTAGCTCAACCATTTTGAAGGGAACTTTATGATCCAACACACACGCCACCACCAGCGAGACATTTGAGTGAGCATGACATACTCTCAGCCGCAAGGGCACATTTAGGTCAATGAAAGACGTAGGTACCCAGTAAATGGTAGCTTTAAAGTAGGTACATAGTGCTCACACATGTGCTATGCAATTATATAATACTATGAAATTGAATTTATACAATCTAAAGATAGTCCTACAATCTTCAGCAGCTCCAACAATATTTTCGAATGCCAATCAATTAGTTTATGCGCCTTGTGGAGCTGGACCAGCGTTGAGCCAAGCATTTTTGTCAACGATGTAATCCCCCAACTTATAATATGCTTGGCAGCATAGTGTACGTTTTATACAAGATTTAAAATTCCTTTCATTCAATTGGAGTATGTGGGGAGGTATTTTATTGTAACATTTTAAACAGTACCCCATGAAGGTTGAGTCTACTTTAGCCAGTCTGAAACCCGGTTGAACTAATTGGTCCCTATTTCTAGTGCTATAATTGTGTCTATCACCTCTTTTACTGAAAAGACTTAGATTTTTCCTAACGTACATGATGTTTTCATAGATATATTGACAAGGTACCGTCATGATGTTAATATCTTTAAACAGTTCCCTTAGAGAATCTCGTCTGCGGAGACCATATATTGCTCTGATGGCTCTTTTCTGCAGAATAAAAATAGACTCGATATCTGCAGCCCGTCCCCATAGTAGAATACCGTAAGACATGATACTATGAAAGTAACTGAAATAGACTAGCCTCGCGGTATCTACGTCAGTAAATTGACGGATTTTTCTCACAGCATATGCTGCTGAACTTAGGCGTCCTGCAAGAGATGTTAAATGAGGACCCCATTGCAGCCTTGAGTCGAGCGTAATCCCCAAGAAAACAGTTTTATCGACGAATTCTAATTTCTCCCTATTCAATAAAAGAAAGAAAGAAAGAAAAAACATTTATTTAGCACAGACTAAGAGGCACACAACACAACATAATTATTTTACTACAAATAAAAACCTAATTAAAAAAGAAAGAAAACAAATAAAAAGTGTAAAAGTGCGTTCTAACATATTAGCAGGAAAGTGTGCCTCGCGGCTGCGCCAAATAGGCCTAGTTCAGCAAAAATGCCAGACAACTGGTGCCTGACGCTGGTTTTCAACTAGACCTGAAGTGTGAGGTGACAGATGTAAATCAGTTTTATACTGCAATGTGTATATGTATACTTAAATATAATAAATTTGTGTAAGATTAAAATAATAATAAATAATTATGTCAATAGTTAATAAATTAAATTAAATTGCAAGACAACAAAAACAGAAACAGAAACCAAACTGTCAAATAAATGAGACGGACGCATGATATATCCAGAACTCACTCGAAACGAACAAAACCTGTTTTGAACGTTGCCATACTTCCACGTTCAAAACACATAATTTATTTATCCGTGCACTTCATCGCACAATACCTTAGAGTATATATCACTGGAGAAGCCATAAGCGCAATATTCCGAACAAAAAAGTCTGTCACTTTTTGCGGGGGACGGGGTAGCTACTGTCAAAAATAACAATAGCTGCTCGCCCGGATAGAGAAGTCCGTACCATATTTTTTATTTTTTTCGATATCGATATTCATTCGGAATTTTGCTTGAACCCAAAAATAAAACAGCTGTTGCATAAAATAGTTAAATTTTAATAAGAAGAGAAAATAACTTCAATTAAATAAAAGTAACTAAATTTGTAATAAGTAAGTAATCTCAATAAAAAATTAGATCAAATTCAATTTTTTATTTTTATACAGAGTTGATATGACAGAGGGGCATTAAATAACACTACGTATACTATACGTGTTTAGTATTAATTCGATACGGTATAAAAATAAAAAGCACCTAAAATGAGTTTTTTTTTTTTCAAACAAACTAAATAGCTTACAAATCAGAGTAAAACGCAACCACCCTTTGAAAATAAATTTAACTGACCTACAGATACCTAGGTAACAGCGGCAACGTCGCGCGCGTCGGCGTGTGTTATCTCGTCAACGCGGGCGGCCGCCCGCCGCGCGCCGGCCCGCGCCGGCGCGGCGGCGGTGGCGCGGGCGGCGCCTCCGCTCGCGGCGGCTCCTCGGCTCGCGGCTTTTGTTTTAGGGATGGTTTTGAAGTACAACAATCACAAAAAAAAAAAATTCTCGATGTGTCATTCACATGAATGCACAAATTATACCGACAGAGAATAATGTTATTTGTTTTTCTAATTAAAAATCATGTCAGTGTATTCTAACGCCGTGTAAGTTACACGAGGCATTGTTGAACACTTTAATTACACACACACACACACACACACACACAAACCCAAAGTTTAATTACGTGTCGTATCACAATAAAAGCAGTCGATCACAAAAAAAAACACTAACACTAAATAATAATAATCCCAAGTTACGTGTCCTGTCACAATAAAAAAAGAAATACTGTCTTAAACTTATTTAGTGTCCTATCACAATAACAAAACAAAATCCCAATTGTCAGCGCGCGAGTTCGACAAAACGGAAGCGGAGCAGGTGCTACCGTGTTACGTAACATCTTGTACGTTCCGAAAGACTAGCGACGGCGCACTGAAAAAACCAGTTTTTAGAAGCCCCACTGCCCCACTTACCGATCGCAACCCCTGCCCCTCGATCGCTAGGATGCAATAGCAACACACTGACCTATTTCTATTTCTTTTACGCGTGGTGATTTGCAGATGATTGTCCCTCTCGTAATGAAAATGCAAGTGTGTGTGTATTTATTGCTTCCTTGTTTGCATTGTCATCTTTTTAGCGAAAATATTTGGTTGTACTTGTGACTTGCGTCACAGCGGCAACAACGCATAGGTTATACTCAGATTTATCGTTTTAAGGTGCATGACCTATGCGTATAGACATAATCAGCTGTTAGGAAAGATACATCGTGTTCAAACGGGGCAAAAACTTAAAAAATCATTTGCGACTAAACTACTGCTCCTATTTAATTGATTTTTGGTACAGAGCTTGAAAATGGTACCTAGTATACTCAGTTTAAAGAAAAGCCCCTCTGTCGTATCAACTTTGTATATACAAACACTTCAATGGACTTAAACAAATTATAAAACATTGAACAATAAAAAAAAAATAAACAAAAATAATTACTAAGTAATTTTTACTAGGAAATTATCGACATGTCAATTTTGGTTTCAAACATGACCTCAACACTACGGTAGTCTCGTTAACATTTTTACTAGAGGACATAATCGCATGACAAGTGCGTGTAAGTTTTGCTGATTTGACGTATATTTTCGTAATGCAAAAGAAAAGTATTTTGATCTTTACGAACATAAAAACGAGATGTAGCGAGACTCGGTGACGTCACAGAAGCAACGTGAGGAAAATACTCGATTCATGCTACGTTTTATATTGAATCATGGTTGAATCGAATGAAAAATCGAATTGTATTATGAGGTTACGATTTTAAATTTCAATAAAAACATGACCAAATCTTAGAAAAAAAAACTACTTAGGGAAAGTTATTCAGTTCTTTAGGTAAATTTGACGTACTTGAACGCTTTTTACACCATTTAACAGTACAAATAGGCATTTTCACGGAGCTCCGCGCGCCTTTAAAACGATTCACGAAGTGCGTTAGAATCGATTTGAAAGTAGTTTTTATGAACGTACTAGAACATTTGTTCTTGTACTTTTACAGAGGGGAAGTGTTCGTAAGGCTTCTCCAGTGTTATATACTCTAAGCACAATACGCTGCAACTAGCCGATCGCGACGGACTATTTACGGACAGTTTTGCAACTTATTATGCTTTAAACTTGCCTTACATATAAATAATTTAATCGAATGGGTTGCATTGACATTGATACAATACGATGGTATTTACGTAGGTCGTAAAATAATCGTACGTTAAATAAGTCCGCCAAACATTTTTGGCGAAAGTGGAGGTGGAAGTAAAAATATGCGTAGACAAACGAAGAAGATATGGATGAAAAGGTGATCGCTAGTCAATAATATTGTTCCTTATAACGTGAAAGTACCTACCCCAATTTTTTATTGTCCATTTCCTTTCTACAGCCATACGCTTCTTTATGGAGATGACAAATTACAAACCACACAGAGGTTCGCCCACTGCAAACGACTTGGTGAAGGAATGGGTGAAAAGGGTGAAATGGCGCCATCCCGATATCCTACGTCTCAGTCGCGTGCAAATAGGCCAGGCACATTGGGTAAGTTGAAAAGCAACGTGGTTCAGCAATGCATAAGTTGGTGATTTTTACCGATATTTACCGATTTATTTAATTTGTTTTCTTGCATTCTGCAGGCCTCACATCTGCGATGGGACGTAGCGATGCCACGGATATGACAACAACAATCCCCGGGCCGGGGACACAGGGGACATGAGCGAGCGAGCCCAGCTGTGCGTGAGAATGAGGAAAAAACATCCCCACCAAAGTATTTGTACAACAGCAGTTATTTACAGAGACACGGCAAGGTACATAAACATCATATAATAGATACATTTAGTGTGACCATATCCAGCTTTCGTTGCGCATCTATGAGGTACTGCCGTAAGCGACGTCTATAAGCGCCTATCGTGTTAATAGCTCTAATCAGTGGTGGCAGGTTGTTCCATACTTTGGAGGCCGCATAACGAAAGGTGCCTCTAAAAGCGGCTGTACCCTGAGACTGAGTCGAGAGTTGTTGCGAGCATTGCCTTCTTCCGCATTCCCGTCTACTCGCAACCCAACTTAGTTTGTTGTATAAGTAGTCCGGTTTCTGACATTTAACCACACCGAACAGAAGGCAAGCCAAGTGTAGTTTGCGTCTGGACTTCATTTTTAGTGTAAAATGCTTGTTTAGGAAAGGTGTTACATGGCTTCTGCGAGGAATATTATAACAAAACCGAGCGCAAGCGTTTTGTACCCTTTGGATGAGGCGGTCTGTACGAGTCAATAAGCGCGGGCCGTACACTGTGTCAGCGTAGTTCAACCTAGACAGAACCAGGGTTTCCACAAGCTGTTCCCATAATGTTTCTGACAAGTAAGGCCTGATCTTGTACAGAACCTTCAGGCGGTAAAAGCAATTTCTCACCGAGTCGGCTACGTGCTTTTCGAAGCGAAGGTCCTTATCCAAAATAAGACCAAGATTTCGGGCTTCATAGACTCTGTCAATTGGCTCGCCCATTAACTCCAGGTGAAACGTTGCGGGTAGTTTAGCTAGTTGCTGTCTTGTGCCAAATACCATGTATTTAGTTTTGGTTGGGTTTAGCGATAGGCAATTCTCTTCAGACCAGGCGGCGATTCTACGAAGGTCATCGTTTAGATCTTTGATGGCACTATCGTACTCATCTGGTCTAAAGGATATGTAAAGTTGGACGTCGTCGGCGTATATGTGGTACTTGCACCTCTGGAGGCATTTAATTATATCTGCACAGTACAAAATAGACATAATTGGGCCTAATATAGAACCCAGTGGAACCCCTCTGTCAATGGAAGTAAGAGCAGATGTAAGGGCAGTGCCGTCTTCCAGACGTAGATCCACAAGTTGTTTTCTATCACTAAGGTAGCTGCGGAACCATTGCGTAGCGCTGGGGTCAAATCCGTAATAAATTAACTTTGACAGTAATAACGGGATATGTATTGTATCAAATGCCCGGGAACAATCTAGCAAAACCAGCAATGAACACATTCCTTTATCTTGGGCTGATAATAGATTATCAGTAACATCTAGTAAGGCAGTCGCAGTACTTCGCTGTTTTCTAAAACCAGACTGTAAGCCCGGTAACAGGTTATTTTGTTCTAGAAATTGCGTTAATTGCTGGCTGATGATCTTCTCTAACACTTTAGACAGACACGGTAAAATGCTAATGGGGCGTAGGTCTTTTACTTCAGTTGGATTGGCATTTTTTGGTAAGGGCCTAACGGAAGCAATTTTCCATAGGTCAGGGAAAGTTGACGTCACTATTGAGCAGTTTATAATGTCAGTAACAGTACTTAGTGCATACGGCAGAGTCATATTTAGCATGTCAAGGGTAATGTTGTCGTAACCTTCGGCGTTACTTTTAAGGTTGGAGATAATACGAGAGATGTCATTCTGTTCCACAGGATTTATTGTGAAAATAGCTTCACCATGTCTATGGTTCTCAAAATACGTCATAAGTGTCATGCTTGCTATGGGGTTTCCGGGAACTATCAAAAAAGTATTATTAATAAGATCTGGATCTGTAAAATGCGACGGAAGGTTTTGTCTGTGTTTATAGGGTGATAAAGTGGATTTAAGATTTTTCCATAGTAATTTAGGGTTTTTTATTTTATTGTTTACGTTATGCTTGAAGTATGCAACTTTTTCGTTGTACAAAGAACTTAATACTAAGGACTTTAACTCTTTGTAGTATTCTTTTTTAGAATCTGATTTCGATTTCCTGGAGCAAGTTAAAGCATTGTCCCGTAAACGCATCATGAGTTTAATCGTATCGGTAATCCATGGATAAGACTTTTCCTTGACAGTAAATGTTTTGATTGGTGCGTGAACATCAAAAAGTAAAATTATTTGGGAGCTAAATACTTGCACCATGTCATTTACATTGTCAAGCATGTTAATACTTTCTAGATTTAAAAGCAACAGGTCCATACTGATACTATCCATGTTTACGTTTTTAAGTGGCCTATTTTTTACTACGTATGGTTTAAACTTATCACGTTTTACATGAAATTCCCCAACTATGATGGAATGACCGTTAAGTGAACCAAAACATTCCACTGACGTGTATCTTGCTCTTAGGTCGGTACACAGGAGATCGATAAGAGTTTCACTGGAGGCTGTGAAATGAGTAGGAGAAGTGACCAATTCAGTAAGACTTAGGCTATTCAGAAACTCGTTGGTTTTTTTCGTTTTTATGCAGCCTGTATCCAGCAAGTTAACATTAAATTCACCCAGTAATATGCAATGGTCACAATTTCCTAGTGAGCTAAGCGAATCCGTTATGGCGTCCAGGAAAAGAACAAGGTCAAGCCATGGCGGCCGGTACGCTGTACCGATAGCAACGTTTTTACCGTTAATTGAGAGCGTTAGCCACATTTGTTCGACCGATTCGAACCTGGGATCGACCGCGCTTGTCCAAGTTCGCGCGCTCAGCCCCCGCCGCAGATAAAAGCCGACGCCCCCACCACGACCCGAGCGCACACTCGCTGGCCGCGGCGTGTGACGCAGACGGTACCCCGGCACCACCGGAGCGCGCCCCTCCTCGCCCGGACGCAACCAAGTTTCGTTAATAGCCATAACGTCAAAACAATGCCTGTCGAGTGCGCCAATCAGGTTGTCAAATTGTCATTAAGAAACCCAACTTTAAGAAACTTTTCTCCTTTAGACATCATTTTCATAAAGTAAAATTATTCCGAATATTTTCAGTGCACGTTCAATAGTTTTAATTCCCATTTCAGATAATAGTCCAATTGTAAATATGTAAATATTGAATACAATAAAATAAAACAAAGGTTTTATACTGCGGCATGTAAATAATAGTTTTGTAATTAATAGGTTTGTAAATAGTAGGTTTGTAAAATTAAATGGTTGTTTTGTAATAAATAGGTATGTAAATAATAATTTTGTAAATAATAGATTTGTAAATAGTAGGTTAGTGAAATTAAATAGTAGTTTTGTAATAAATAGGTGTGGATAAAAATGTGTAGTGTTATAAAACTGGTTTACGTATAGTTGACTGAGGTGCGCCGCGAAACACACACCTACCAATACCAAAGATAATAGATAGTAGCAATACAAACGCTGCGCTTTTGAAATGCTAACACTTACTACGTATATACGAGTATATAAACTTACTTTAAAAATCCGCGTGATAGTAGAAGAAAGTATAACCTTAACTAGACAATAAACAATCTGAATAACAAAACAGAAAAAAACAAACAAAATAGACGAAGTAATATTAAGGTGTGCTATCGCCGCCGATTCCCGGTGCCGCCGCCGCGGGTCCAAAAGTGCGCTGCAGGTCAGCCTCACAGCGGATGTGGCAAGTGGCGTCTCCGGGTTTGTACCGGGCGAGAATACGGCCTCGTTTTGCCCATACGAACTGCCAACCGAGGCGACTGCCGGCCTCACGAGCGTTCCGAAACAACTCTCTATTCACTTTCGTAAGGCGCTCGTTCACGTAAAAGCGCGTTACAGGGCCCTGAATGTCGAGGTCAGCAGTAGTCATGCCGCGTCGCACTCGCGCAGCTTCCAGCAGCTCGTCACGAAGGTCGCGGCGTGCGAGGCGCACGACGAGGAAGCGGGGGCGGGTCTCCACCGGCGCCGTTGCCTGCGTCGCGTTTATTCGTCTACCTCCCACACGCTCGGCACTCACTATATCGCGCGCTTTGATTTTGACGCCTATCTTTGACGCAACTAACATTGCCGTGTGAATCGGATTTTCTCCAGAGTTCTCGGGTATGTTCGAGACCTGGATATCATTTAACAGTAGCTCCTGATCTCGGTCGTTAATATCGCTCCGCAGTTGCGATATTAAATCATTTACCTCCGAAGGTACTTGGGCCTGAGTGTGTTTATACTCTAACACAGCCACTCTCTCCTCCAGGTTACTCATCCTGTCATTAGTCCCGTTTAGAGAGGATCTTAGCTCGGCCAGATCATCACGGAGAAGCTGGAATTCATTCCGCACCGTCTTTAAAAAATCCTCCTTAAATATGCTTAGCTCTGCTCTGAGGATGACTAGGTTGAGCTCCTAGGTGGCATCTACGGCTGTGCTGTTTATGGGGCTGCTGGCCATCACGTTAGCGAGGCTTTCGTCGTGTGCAGCTGGCACTGGTGTACGCGCCCTAACCAGCGTTTCAGCCCGGTTATCCCTCACCAAGTTTTTATTGCACTCAGGACAGTGCCATGGGGTCGCTAAAGGGCCGGTATTCTGTAGACCCACGCACGCACGACGGTACCAAGACCTACACTTGTTGCAATTTGCAGCATCTGTCGACGACAGAAATTTGCCACAGCCGCTGCACTTAGCCATGGTGAACTAGTTGATGTTTTGTGTAGGTAATCGATCTGCCCAAATAGTTTATCGAGAAGGCAACAGATGGCGCTTTTTTGAGAAGTTCGTTTATGGCAGTTTCCACGGTGTGTATGGTACAGTTAGACACCATAAGCTGAGCACAGAATCAGTGAAAAGGTGCACACACACTAAAGTTTGGTCACAGATTGTTTCCCGTTCACGAACAAAACACTGTTTATTTTCTTTAGGGTGTCAGGTGCTTAAATATTTCCGGGGATCGATAAAACGTTTTTAGAGTTAATTATTTTTAACACAGCACATATACACTGGAAAATATTGTTACTTGTTAGTTGCACATATACATATATTTCCACAATAAAGTTTTGTAAAACAAATTTGTATTTTTATTTATTTCGCGAGAAGTACACAGAGAGCTTATGACTGATTGACATCCGTGACGTCACCCTCTATACTATGTCACAATCACTACTTTTAACATTCGGTAAAGCAAATCTTATGCATTTAGTTTTTTTCCCATTTAATACTAAATTATTAGCAGTGAACCAATTTTGGACTTGTAGTAGGGCGTTATTTACGTCGTCAAGATTTGATGCACGTCTATTTATCTTAAAAATTAGAGAAGTATCGTCAGCAAATAACACCATTTGTGGTTGGTTTTTTAATAAATGTGGTAGATCATTAATATATACTAAAAAGAGGAAAGGACCCAATATCGAGCCTTGTGGAACACCCATTTTTACTTTTAAACCGAGTGAATTGATTCCATTAATTTGTACTTGCTGTTGTCTATCATTTAAATAAGATTTTACCAAACTAAGCGCAAGTTTACCTAGTCCGTAATGCTTAAGTTTCAAGGGTTTCATGATTTACGCAGTCAAATGCTTTGGACAGATCACAAAAAAATCCTATGGCATCTTGGGCCTCCTCCCACGCTGTGAATATGTGTTTTAATAAGGTGACACCGGCGTCAGTCGTACAACGTCCTTTGGTGAACCCATATTGCTGATCGTGTAAGATATGGTTGGTGTTAAAATGATTAAGCATTTGATTGAGCATTACCTTTTCGAACACCTTGCTGAATCAAACCTTGCACCGGCAGCACGGATACTGGTCTATAATTGTTGGTATCTTTACTGTCCCCAGATTTAAAAAGTGGAATCACCTTACTGTATTTCATTAAATCCGGGAAGACTCCTTGGTCCACACACAAATTAAATATTAAAGCCAAATATGGTGCTATAGTTTCAATTATTTTTTGTTTTATTTGTGACAAAATTATTAAATCAAAGTAAATGTAAATGCAATGTAATAATGTTAGTTTTAAGATTATTACGTACTATGTATAGCGATATATTTTATTTTAAGCTACGCTTTATGGCACATCATTTTGTTTAAATCTAATATATATGTTTTCTCTATAAGTGAATTTGTAATTCTTTTGAGAAATAAATATCTTTAACCGTAATTATGGATGTACAAACTTTGATAGATAATCCCCATAGATCTTCGGTCAATTTTATTTTAATTTGTCGAAATGCTTTTATAACTATCATAGGGTTTATATGTTTAAATTCAAATTCAACCGGGCAGCCTGCAACGTTCGCTCTTAATAAATAAAGTGAGACATCGAGTGAAGAATTTAAAGCTTCCGTCGTTTTAGATGGAATATCAGTAAAGAAACGTACAAATTCTTGAGCTACTTCTAAGTTAGAGCATATGGCACCATGTGAAGTCTCCAAAGTGTACTCAGTGTTTCGTATTTTTTTCCTATTCGTTTCATTATTTATAACTTTCCAAACTGTTTTTATTTTATTTTCTGCTGATTTGATCTTGTTGCTAATATACAGGGCTTTAGCTATCTTGCAGGTATTTCTAAAAATTTTGGAATATGTAGCAACATACTTGTTGAAAGTTTCAGTTTTAATGTAAGGCTTAAGGCCATACAGTTCGAACAGTCTTTCCCTACTTATCCTAATACCTCTAGTTGCCCAGTCACTAAATATAAAATGAGGGCTAATATTTTTTGTTTTCTTTTCAAAAGTTTTATTGAATTCAGTGTCGACTACTGAAAATAAATCCTCATACAATTGATTTACATTGACCATATTATGGCCCAGAATGTGTAATTTATTATTTAGGGTACTATTGAATCTATTTAATTTGCCAGTTGTTATTGGTCGAAATTGTATTTGTACTTTTTGCAAAGGTGTTTTGAACTTAAAAGTTACCGTTTGTCCACTATGATCAGACGGCAAATAATTTACAATGGCTTTAGCTAAATAATCACAATCGCAGAAGACATTGTCGATACAAGTAGCAGAAGTTGGAGTTATTCTAGTCGGTTCTGTAAAAATACTAAATAAATTGAACGATTTAAAAAGGCTTAGTAATCTACTGCTATTTAAATTATCTTCCAAAATATTAATATTAAAATCACCACAAATAATTGCAGCTTTGTTACTGGATGCAAGTTTCGCTAGGACATCTTCCATTATTGACTCAAATAAAGAAAAGTTCTGATAATTAGGGGGTCTGTACACGCACACTACAACATGCTTATCCAGCTCAACACAGGACAGTTCGATGCAATGTTCAACTGATAAACCAACTATGTTATTACGTTGCTTAAATTTTAAACAATTTTTTATCATGATTAGAGATCCTCCACGCAGCATAGATTTACGGTTAAAAGAACTTCCCATACTATAGTTGACATAATTAATTAGCATTTGGTAATCCTTTAACCAATGTTCAGTAAAACAAACAATATCAAACTATGTTTTTCCTAAAAACATTTCAATTTCTAATAATTTTGAAGAAATACCTTGAATATTTTGATGAAATAATTTCAAGGCATTCTGCTCATCTCCTTTTCGGTAAAAACTTATTTTAGAGCCAGAAGACACCTTGTTGTTGTTAGTTATAAGAATATTCTTAATGGTACCTTCTGTTGTCTTACAAACTAGTTTAAATCCGGAGTTGACCCCAAGACTTCAATGTCATCACAAGGCAGTGAGCTCATAGTGAGTGAGGTACATGGAGCCTCCTTCGTACAATTTGTATAAATATTTATAGCATTTGAGCTACATTTATTCAGGCTCACTACCTTATTATTAGTACTATTACTAATCATGATGGTGTTAATAACACAAGACTTCGACATACTACCTATGTCTGAGTTTATATAAAAAGCTAATAGCCGTGCTATTATGTGTCTAAAACTAACAGGCAGATACACAGTACCCCTAGTCGATATCAGCGTTTCAACAAAAATGTTGGTGTCAAGAAATACAAACTTGTCACTAAAATTACTAACTAAAAAGTGCATAATATGCTTATTAAGCATATGAATATAATTGTTTTGTCTATTTGTCAATCTTTCAAAATATGGGAAAGCACACAATATTATTTTACTGCAATTTAACTTTAACAACTCAGTTACACAGTCAGTAATTTCTTCTTTTTTTACATTAGAGCTATTACCTACAAATACAGTAATGTTGGTTTTAGGATTATATACATTTCCTGTTACTGATGCCATTATTTGTTTATAGTTAGACCCTGGCATACAATAATTTAGAGTAGAATAATGCAGGTTGTTACTAATTAATTTACCTAATCCTCTTCCTATACTATCTGAGAACATAACTGAATGATAACAATCATGACTACTAAAAAATGGACAACTAGCAATCTCAGGCTGTATCACTTGAGATAAATCTTGTACTAAACCAGATACATCTTGGTTGAGGATACAGTCTTGAGACAAACTCTCAGTCTGGGACGGGTCCTCCGTTGCCTCAGGCTGGACAGCATCAGGGCTTGAAACCTTCTGGCAAGTACACTGACACATAACTAACTCATTAGCAGCTAGAATATGTTCTTTAATTTGGTTCTGAGAGCCCACATATTTAATGTAAAGGGAACTAAGTCTGCCCTCAAGTACTTGTATGTCACACTGTAAGCGCTGTGTATTAATTTCATAGATTTTTTTGCTGTCTTCTAATTTTATTTGATAATTGTTTAATTTATTGAGTAGATCAACACGTTCTTTTCTCCGTGGAATATTTTTGGAAAAGAGTTTTTGTTGTTTCCTAATTAGATTACATTTTTTAATTAATCTATTCAGTTTTGCAAATTTTATCATTTTCTTATGACTAACTTTAGAACTATAATTTTGTTTCAGTAAGGAATCTTCAGTAAGGTCTATAGTTATTATGGAATGAGGGTTACAATTGGTATTTAATAATTCATTGTATAAGTGGTTAGTTTCTTTAACCTGTGTACATTATTTTTCTTTCTCTAACCGGATAATATGACTATTAGCGTGAATTAATTCATCTTCTAGGACCCTAACTTTGCTTAAAGCCTCCTCATACAAGTTACTACAGTTTCTGAAACCATCTGTGACCACCTTCAATTGATCGCGTTCATCAACAACATGCAGATATTGCTGATGTAGGTCTACTAGCTCCCGTTTAAGGCTTGAGTTTTTGTTAACTATCTTTTTGATTTCCTCCTCACTCTCGTCATTCCCTTGTAACAATTGTGTACATTGTAATTTAAATTTACGTAACATTACGGCGATGCTACCGGCCGTCAGGTCAGCAGCCCATATCGGGGCCCCGTAAAGGGCCATCGATCGCACGATCCCCACGTAGAGCCGCCTACAAGCGGCGCTCGGGCCCCCCCGATTGGGAAGCAGCGTTGACAGCGCCCCAGCGGCGCCCAGCAACTTGGGCGCCAGCCGTCGGAAGTGGGGCCCGAAGTCCCACCGGCTGTCCAGCACCAATCCTAGGTACTTCATGGTAGACTCGACAGCGATCCGAGCCCCCCCGACCACGATGTGTGAGCCGGGTGACGGCGCCCGCCGGGGGCCATGAAACACCATGGCCTCCGACTTGCTGAGGGCCACCTCCAGGCCTAGGCGACGTATGCGGCCCACCACCTGTGAGACCGCAGCCGTCACCAGCAACGCTGCCTCCCTGTGCGAGCTCCCCCGGGCAGTGACCAGCGTGTCGTCCGCATAACACGTCAGGTCTACCCCGGCACCGAGCTCGCCCCTCAGCACCCAGTCGTACCCGATGTTCCACAGGAGCGGCCCTAAAACCGAGCCCTGTGGAACACCGCACGACATGCGGCGCTGGTTTCCGCCATCACGTCCCATGTAGGTGACACACCTCTCCGACAGATAAGCCCCAACGATGTGGCGGAGGTAGGGAGGCACCCCATGATACCGCAGTGCCTCCCGAATACAACTCCAGGGCAGGGTGTTGAAGGCGTTGGAAATATCCAAGGACACCGCCAACATCACCCCGCCCCGGGACACCGCTTCCTCCGCCAGGACTCTTACCCACGACACAGCGTGGATCGTGGAGCGCCCATGCCGAAACCCGAACTGACTGTCGTCCAGGTCCGGCCCCTCTCTGCACAAGTGGCCGACGAGGCGGGCTGCGATTATCCGCTCAAACAGCTTGCCCACCTCGTCAAGCAGCACTATGGGCCGGTACGCGGACGGCGAGTCCGCAGGGCGCCCCGCCTTCCTGAGCAGGACCAGACGACCAGATTTCCACAAAGTGGGAAACTGGCCCTGCTCAAGGCACGCTGTGTAGAGTCCTCTCAGTTGGGGCTCAAGCTCCTTCAGAGCGAGGGCTAGCACGCAGCCGTGGATCCCGTCGGGCCCCGGAGCCACGTTCTTGGCCCGGAGCCGCATCACGGCTGCCCTCATCTCTGCCTGTGTCACCTCTGGGACGCTGATGGCGTTCTCCTCTGTAGACTCTGCGGCTGTGGGCAAAGCCATCGGCGGCGGAGTATGCTCCGCTCTCGCCGGGAAGAGGGCTGCGACCACCTCCTCCAGCAGCTCGGGTTGGAGACTCTCCGTAAGTGGAGGCGCCGCGGCTCGAAGTTTCCCTCGGACCGCGCGATAAGGGCGCCCCCACGGATCCCCGTCTAGAGTCTCCAACATCTCCTCCCTGGCTCGCGTCCTCGACTCACCGATGGCCAGCCACAGAGTCTGCTTGGCCGCGCGGTACACCTCATACAGCGCGGCCTCTTCGTCAGGGACCCGACGACGTCTCCTCCGGTACCGGATGTACTGGCGTCTAACCGCCACGCACGCGACGCGCATCTGCGCGATCTCGGCGGTCCACCAGTACACCTGGCGCCTTGCGGACTGTGCGTGAACCCGGGGCATGGACGCGTCGCAAATTTGCGTCATCGCCCCGCGGAACCACAGCGCCTCCTGCTCGACGTCGACGGGTCCGATAGTAAAAAAATATCCTGCAGTCATGAGTTATTAAAAGCACTCTGTTCCATCAACAAACGCCATTTGTACAAATTCGGACCTAACCTAACCTAACATTTTTTCTGGATTGTATATTCTTTCTCCGTGTCCCAATTTTATGGTGCCGATAGTAAAAACATATCCTGCAGTCATGAACTATTAAAAGCACTCGGTTCCATCAACAAACGCCATTTGTACAAATTCGGACCTAACCTAACCTATCCTGACCTTTTTTTTTTTTTTTTTTTTCCCGGGGTGGAAAATCCTCATGGATGTCCTCCGCCCTGGGGCGGGCGGAGGGGTCTGTCAGACTCTTACTGACTAAAAACCACCCCGGTGTTCCAACTCACACCTACGCCGGGGGTCGCGGGAACTTGAAATCTTCCGCAACCCCCGGCTGGTGCCGGCCCGCCACTGCGGGCCTCCTCGCGGGTCAGGGGGAGGAGTGAGGTGTTTGACTCCCCCCGCGACGTCTCAGAGGGGCGCGCGTGGAACACTACGCGCCGCCACCTCGGGTCCTGATGTGTGGGGGGCGACGGACGTCCCCGAGTCCGTCACCCCTGGACCCATTTAGGGGGGCTGGAAGAGGGCGTTATCCGCCCTCCGCCGACGCCCGGTGCGCCTGCTGCGGGCCGGGTGAGTGGACGAGATCTCCCTCTCCCTTTCCGCAGCCTCCTTCTGCGAGACGACTGTCTCACAGTAGGAAACCACCGCGTCCCAGGACTCGCCGCCGCCGACCATCGCATTCACTACGGCCGGCAGCGACAAGTCACTGCCTACTTCTGAGATGAGGGCACGGCGCGGCTCCTCCCAAGCGGCACACTCTGCCAGCGTATGCCGCGCCGTGTCCTCCCGGCAGTCGACGCAGTGGTGACACCGGGCGTCCGGCTCCCTGTTTATGCGACACAGGTACTTCCCGAAGCAACCATGCCCCGAGAGCACCTGCGTCACCCGAAACGACAGGGAGCCGTGCCTCCTCCCGAGCCAGCGGTCGAGCACCGGCCGGACCGCCTCGACGATGTCGAGGCCGGCGGTAGGGCGTGAAAGCCTGTCCCGCCATTCCGCCACCAGGACCTCGCGAAGCTGAGACCGATGCAGCTCCATGTGTCGCTGCATCGGTCGCTCGCCCCGCGCCCTCGCTTCCTCGCGCCACCGATACGATGACGCGAGTACTTTCGCCTCTAGGTCCCAGGGCGGGGATCCGGCCAGTGCACAAGCCGCCTCGTAGGAGATCGTGCGATACCCTCTGATGACTCTGACGGCCATCGCCCTCTGCGGCTTGCGCATTACGGCGATGCTACCGGCCGTCAGGTCAGCAGCCCAGATCGGGGCCCCGTAAAGGGCCATCGATCGCACGATCCCCACGTAGAGCCGCCTACAAGCGGCGCTCGGGCCCCCCAGATTGGGAAGCAGCGTTGATAGCGCCCCAGCGGCGCCCAGCAACTTGGGCGCCAGCCGTCGGAAGTGGGGCCCGAAGTCCCACCGGCTGTCGAGCACCAATCCTAGGTACTTCATGGTGGACTCGACAGCGATCCGAGCCCCCCCGACCACGATGTGTGAGCCGGGTGACGGCGCCCGCCGGGGGCCATGAAACACCATGGCCTCCGACTTGCTGAGGGCCACCTCCAGGCCTAGGCGACGTATGCGGCCCACCACATGTGAGACCGCAGCCGTCGCCAACAACGCTGCCTCCCTGTGCGAGCTCCCCCGGGCAGTGACCAGCGTGTCGTCCGCATAACACGTCAGGTCTACCCCGGCACCGAGCTCGCCCCTCAGCACCCAGTCGTACCCGATGTTCCACAGGAGCGGGCCTAAAACCGAGCCCTGTGGAACACCGCACGACATGCGGCGCTGGTTTCCGCCATCAC
This sequence comes from Agrochola macilenta, assembly GCA_916701695.1. NCBI lineage: Eukaryota > Metazoa > Arthropoda > Insecta > Lepidoptera > Noctuidae > Agrochola > Agrochola macilenta. Next base: position 4,397,785 of record OU753576.1, read on the forward strand.
GTCCCATGTAGGTGACACACCTCTCCGACAGATAAGCCCCAACGATGTGGCGGAGGTAGGGAGGCACCCCATGATACCGCAGTGCCTCCCGAATACAACTCCAGGGCAGGGTGTTGAAGGCGTTGGAAATGTCCAAGGACACCGCCAACATCACCCCGCCCCGGGACACCGCTTCCTCCGCCAGGACTCTTACCCGCGACACAGCGTGGATCGTGGAGCGCCCATGCCGAAACCCGAACTGACTGTCGTCCAGGTCCGGCCCCTCTCTGCACAAGTGGCCGACGAGGCGGGCTGCGATTATCCGCTCAAACAGCTTGCCCACCTCGTCAAGCAGCACTATGGGCCGGTACGCGGACGGCGAGTCCGCAGGGCGCCCCGCCTTCCTGAGCAGGACCAGACGACCAGATTTCCACAAAGTGGGAAACTGGCCCTGCTCAAGGCACGCTGTGTAGAGTCCTCTCAGTTGGGGCTCAAGCTCCTTCAGAGCGAGGGCTAGCACGCAGCCGTGGATCCCGTCGGGCCCCGGAGCCACGTTCTTGGCCCGGAGCCGCATCACGGCTGCCCTCATCTCTGCTTGTGTCACCTCTGGGACGCTGATGGCGTTCTCCTCTGTAGACTCTGCGGCTGTGGGCAAAGCCATCGGCGGCGGAGTATGCTCCGCTCTCGCCGGGAAGAGGGCTGCGACCACCTCCTCCAGCAGCTCGGGTTGGAGACTCTCCGTAAGTGGAGGCGCCGCGGCTCGAAGTTTCCCTCGGACCGCGCGATAAGGGCGCCCCCACGGATCCCCGTCTAGAGTCTCCAACATCTCCTCCCTGGCTCGCGTCCTCGACTCACCGATGGCCAGCCACAGAGTCTGCTTGGCCGCGCGGTACACCTCATACAGCGCGGCCTCTTCGTCAGGGACCCGACGACGTCTCCTCCGGTACCGGATGTACTGGCGTCTAACCGCCACGCACGCGACGCGCATCTGCGCGATCTCGGCGGTCCACCAGTACACCTGGCGCCTTGCGGACTGTGCGTGAACCCGGGGCATGGACGCGTCGCAAATTTGCGTCATCGCCCCGCGGAACCACAGCGCCTCCTGCTCGACGTCGACGGGTCCGGTCGTTGCCGACTCCCGGCTCCAGGCCTGGACAATAGCGGCCTCCTCGAGAAGCTCCCTGTCGATGCGCTTACGCGCCCAGCGCGGACCGTCCGTTCGCGGGGCCAGTGGACTGCGGCCGCCGGCGGTCTGGGTGGAGACGTCGAAACGGATGTATCGGTGATCCGACAACGTCTCCACCTCCACGGCGACACGCCAGTCGCGGACACGGCTCGCGACAGCGGGGCTAGCGAACGAGACGTCCACTATAGACCCGCCCCGCTGCCGCACGCACGTGTGTACCGAGCCCCGATTTAGGACGGTCAAGCCAGTCGCGACCGCCCACTCCTCCAGCACCTCACCCCTAGCATCGGTCACAGGGGATCCCCACGCCGCAGACTTGGCGTTGAGATCCCCCAGCAACAGCACCGGGCGAGGGTGGAGTCGGCCCACGACGGCACCCAACTCGACAAGGAACCTCTCGAAGTCGGCGAGACTCTTGTTGGGCAAAAAATACGCTCCAACCGTGCCAATGCCGTCCGCGAGGACGGCTACCCAGCCGTGACCTCGGGACGGGTTGACAAGAGCCCCGCCAATGATGGCCACCAAACCGTCCAAGTCTCCCACCCAGTTATCCCTGGGGGGGACAAAATACGGTTCGGCGACCACAGCCACGTGAATCGACCACTCTGCCATGCTCTGGAGCAAGAGATCCTGAGCTCTGGCAGAGTGGTTGATATTGCCTTGGAGGAAATGATAGAGCGCCGTTATGCGCAATCCATTCCCTCCGCACCATTCCTAGGCCGGGAGTCGGCCAAAGGGCAGCCAGGCTGCGAGGGGGGTAAAGAGCCCCCGGCAGCCGTGGCAGCCCCTCCTCTCTTCTTCTTCTTCTTAGCGGGTGCGCCACAGGCCTTTCCGCCCGCTCTGTGCCCGGCGGGCCTCCCTGCAGCTGCACAGAGGCTGCAGTTTGGCGCTGCCGAACACTGGGCCGCCTTGTGGCCGGCCTGACCGCAGCGATAGCACTGCTCGCTCTGGTCTATTTCAGCGGTGCACCGTGCCCTGACATGCCCAATGTCCAGGCACCGGTAGCACCGCAAGGCCCTGGGCTGCAGCAGCTTGACCCTCGCCGCAACCCACCCCACCAACAAACGCCCACCGTCAGCGACCTTATTCGCCGCCGCCACCGGGCACCGCACCCAAATCGTGCCGAGCCCGGAAGCGTCGGCGCGAATCTCGCCCGTCCGGACGTCTTCGGGTGGACATCCACCGACTTTGGCAATGGCCGCCACGACCTCAGCTGGGGTCGTCGAGTCGTCCAGACCATCGACGCGCAACTCCACGGTCTTCATTGGCCTGGACACCCGGACGTCCTCCGGGTTGAGGACCGCCCTCAGCTTGGCGGCCAGGATGTCCGCTTTTTCACCGCTGGAGACACCTGACACCTCGAGTAGGCGTGCCCCCGTAATTGCCGGCCTCATTTTGAAGCCGGACGGTGTGCCGAGGTCGGGAAACGCGACCTTTTCTTTCGCCGTTGTTAGGACCGCCTTATATGTGACGCCCCGTTCTGCGGCTCCGGGCTGCAGTGTAATTACTACAGCCGCGGTGCGTGGGGCTTTGACCTTAGGCGGTCCCTTCTTTGGTGCCGGTGCCGGTGCTCCAGCGGGCGCCGGTGGCGCTGTCTTCCTCCCGTGACGGCGGCCTTTTTTGACGACCGTCGTCCTGGCTTCCGTAGTAGGCCCGGACGCGGCCACCGGTGGTGCTGCTGGTGGCGCAGCTGGCGGCGCAGCCGCCCGGGAGGCGGGCACGGAAGTACCTTTCGCGGGCTTTTTAGTCCCCCTCCCAGACCGGCTCGACTCAGCCGCCGCCTCCTCCTCCCTCCGCTTGTCTGCAGCTAGTGGTGGGCGGAGATTTTGAGCCGGGAGGAGCCGGTTCTCTATCGCCTCCAGGCGGGCACACACCATCTTCCCACACTGCATCATGCAGATGCGCGCGATCTTCTCGACCTCCGCATCCGCAAGTGCAGGCGTCGAAGACGGGACCGACGACGACAGCGCCACGATGGAAGAGGAGCCGGCTGCCGCGGGAGCTGCACTCTGGGCGTCAACCTGCCGCTTGAGGTCCTCCAACTCGGATCGGAGACGGCCATTCTCCTCCCATAGCTTCGCCGTCTCCTCCGTGCTAGTGCGATTAAGGAGGACCTCAACCGCCTCCCTAATCCCATCCGCCGCTTCTTTAAGAGCACGCGTGAATGTGCCCTTCAGATTGCCCGACTTGGTGGCAACCTTCAGGACGACATCCACGCCGTCCAAAACTTGGCGACTAAGCGCCACCGCCGTTACGCTCCCGCCGTCAGCCATGCGAGCAGTGCGCCGCTCTCGGGCCTGTTGGGCCAACTCGCTGACTTCGTCAGCCGCGACTGTCTTTTGCTGCGAACGCTTTGCAGCATTGGCCTCCGCTCTATTGGATCCCAGTAGGGAGACAGTGGGCCCGCCCCCAAGGCCCACCACCGTGGGCTCAAGGACCACTTCCTTGGACCCAGAGTCGCTTCCTCCGCTGGGTGCCGGCGTGTCGGGGCGTTTAAGGAAACGCCCCAGAGGATCGCGCGATGACGAAGGAGCTGACGCTCCAGTAATTGCGCGACCTCGCCCTCTCTTGCCTGTCGGCACTTTGGCAACCGGTAAGTTTTCTTCGCTTGAAGAGAACCCTGCGTGCTCCTCATCCTCCTTGCGCGCGTGCGTCCTCCAAAATTTGGAAGCACGCTCAATCCTCTCCCCTTTAGTCCGCGAGCGCTTTGAGCTTACGCTCGCCACGCTCGCCACACTAATCCTATCAGATGTGGTGTCAGAATCTGACACCACACCCACGCCCATCTGCTCGACCAATACGATCGGCAATTTCGTCAATGTTGTGTTTTTTTTATTTTTATTAATTGGTTCCATGTAAATCCCACGAGTAGATATAGGTACTACAAGTCCACCGGGCAGAGCCTAGATACCCGGTAAGCCTACATACTACAGAGTGCGGCAGGTGCTCTGTAGGGGAAGCGCTCGCGACTGGACTCCCTCCAGCCATTCATCCTCTCACCGCGCTTCAAAGCTTAGGATTGGGTGGTTTTTTATCTTAGAGGTAGCCTTCCTCTGGGCCAGACAATTAAGCCAAGCCCCCGGCGGCGGCATTAGACATGCCTCCGTTCGCTGTCCGGCTAACCCGACTCAGCGAACCCGCCGAAAGTTCTCTCGTTGAAGACTACTCCTCAACGAGAGAAACCCGTGCCACTTTGGTGCGCCTGCACCGCAGCGGCATGGTCGCATCATCTGTCGATCGACTATCATCGATCGATCAGGAGCGACCCCGTCCCGGTGTCTCTCTTAGTCTGGTCTCTCACTTGGGCCTTTCCGGCATGAGTAACTCTACCGGCAGAGCCCCAAGATCATTGAGACGCACAAGCCCCACCACGACGACAACGTGGAGACACATTCGGTGGGGAACCTAACCTAACCTTTTTTTTTTTTTTTTTTTTTTTTTTTTTTTGTCGCTGAGAAATGCTTTATGCATCCCCGGCTCGTGGGGGACGAGTCGGGGTATGTGGGACTCCCTGTCCTAGTGACAGTATACCCACTAAAACTCAGCGGTGTTCCCGCATCGCCGTGATGGGAGGGTCATGGGAAACCGGCTCAGCCTTTACATCCACGACCCTCCCGGCGCATGCCCGCCTAGCTGGCGGGCCCCGCATGCCCCCCGGGTTGGGGGGCTACGGGAATGGCCGGGAACACCTGGCCATTCCCGTCCGACACTGGTGGAGGTCTGTGCGATGCAGGCAAGGGTGCCCCCGCACCCGTTGCCTGCTGGCCTCCACCTGGGAGGAGTCGAAGATGACTATCGTATTGACGTCTTCTTCGACCCCTCCTCCGCCTTCGGAGCGGCGCCTCGGCAGGATCGTCCTCCCGTGCGCGCTCCGCCGCCTCCTTCTGGGACATGACGTGTTCGCAGAAGGAGGCGACTGCCGCCCAGGACCCCTCGTCCCTCAGCATGGCGTTAACCAAGCCGGAGAGCGAGAGGTCCGGTCCGATCGCCGCGACGAGACTGCGGCGCGGCTCTGACCACGACGGGCACACCTCCAGAGTGTGCTGTGCCACGTCCTCCGCCGCGCCACAGTCGCGGCACGACGGCGTCTCCTCCCGTCCGATACGGTGCAGGTACGATCCGAAGCAACCGTGTCCGGACAGCACCTGCACGAGACGGAAGGAGAGGAACCCGTGCGGACGCTCGAGCCAGTCTCGCAGCACTGGCCCAATCGCGTCGAGGGTTCGGCGGCCGAAGGCTGCGGTGGCGAGGTCCCCCGTCCAATGGACGACGATGGCGTCCCTCGCCTCCCGCCGGACGGCCTCCCGCTCTTCTGGAGCCGAGCGAACGCCCCTCGCTTTTCGCTCCGCCGTCCACTCATACACTCTGGCGAGCACCCACGCCTCGAGTTCCCAAGGAGGGGTGCTGGCCAGAGCGCATGCTGCCGCATAGCCCACCGTGCGGTAGGCCCGCGCCGCACGCTGGGCTATGGCCCTTTGAGGTGCCCGCAAGGCCGCGGCGTTCTCTCGTCTGTGGAGGGACTCCTCCCAGATAGGAGCCCCGTAGAGGGCCATGCTCCTCAAGATGCCGGCGTAAAGCTGCCGGCATCGCGCGCTGGGCCCCCCCAGGTTGGGAAGCAGCCACGAGAGAGCGCCCGCGGCCTTCAGCAGGCGCGACGACAGCCCGCTGAAATGCGGGCCGAAGCGCCACCTGCTGTCGAGTACAAGGCCCAGATATTTCATCTGGGCCTTCACCTCAATCCTGACGCCCTCCACGAAGATGTGGGCGTCAGGTGGTGGGTGGCGCTGCCGAGGGCCGTGGAAGAACACGGCCTCGGTCTTGTGCAGCGCCACCGTTAAACCGAGGCGGCGGATCCGCCCCGCGACCAAGGATCCGCCCGCCGAGGCCAGGTCGGCCGCCTCTCTGAAACTCTCCCCCCGGGCGGTGAGGAGAGTGTCATCCGCGTAGCAGACGACACTCGTGCCTCGGAGGAGAGTTCCCCGCAGGAGCCAATCATAGCCGACGTTCCAGAGGAGAGGTCCTAAGACAGACCCCTGTGGAACGCCGGCTTCAACGGCGTACCGCCGGACTCGGCCAGTCTTGTTTACCAGGAGGATCGCCCGATCCTCCAGGTAGCTGGCCAGCAGACTGCGCATGTACCGAGGCACTCCGTGGAATCGGAGCGCCTCGAGGATGGTGCAGTGGGGAACGGAGTTGAAGGCGTTGGCAATGTCGAATGACACAGCCAACAATCCGTCCCCCGCATCCATCGCCTCCTTCACCTGCCCCTTAAGGCAGGCCAGCGCGTCCACCGTGGACCGCTCAGCCCGAAACCCGAACTGAGCGTCCGACAAGTCCGGCCCGATACGCCGCAGATGGCCCTTCAGGCGGGCAGCGATTATCCCCTCGAACATTTTACCGACCTCATCGAGCAGAACGATGGGCCGGTATGCCGAGGGGGAGTCTGCTGGGCGGCCCTCCTTGCGGAGGAGGCACAGCTGCCCCTCCTTCCACGGTTTCGGGAACCTCCCAGACGCAAGGCATGCGCTGAAGAGGTCCCGAAACCTCTCCTCCATTTGAGTGGCGGCGATCGCCACCACTCTTGCCGGGACACCGTCGGGGCCCGGAGCTGTCTTCTTGGCGCGGATATGGAGAATCGCCGCGCCAAGTTCCGACTCCGTGACAGGAGGGGCCTCCTCTTCCTCCTCAGCTGGCGGAGCTGTCCCAAGCGGGGGGTCCATCACTGGTGGGGTGAAGTTGTCCCTGCACGGAAACAGGGACCGAACCACCCCATCCAGAAACGAGGGCTCGAGGGTCTCGGCAACGGGGGGACCAAAGGGGCGCAATTTGTTGCGCGCCGCCTTGTACGGTCTCCCGAAGGGGTCGTTGTCGAGACCCTCCAGCATCTCCGCTCTCCCCGAGTCTCTGGCGGCGGCGATGGCTCGGTCGAGGACCATTTTCGCCTCCAAGTACACCTCATAGAGGTGGTCCCCGACAGCCACATCCCGTCGACGCCGCCGCCGACTCCGCGTGTAGGCCCTCCTTGCCTCCACACACGCCGCTCGAAGCTCCGCCAGCTCCGCCGACCACCAGTACACGGCGCGTTTTGGTAGTGGTCGGCGAGACCGAGGCATGCTGGAGTTGCATACCTCGGTCAGAGACTCCCTGAGGTGCCCCGCCACGGTGTCCACGTCCAGACCGGCGGAAGACGGCGAAAGCCAGTCCTGGACGAACGCCGCCTCCCGCGCTGCCTCCCTGTCCAGGCGGGTGAGAGCCCACCGTGGGAACGGTGACGGCCCCGAGCGGGGCCGCGTCGCTCCGGGGCCACTGGTGGAGATGTCGAAACGCACGTAGCGGTGGTCTGACAAAGTCTCCACCAGGTCCACCCGCCAGTTCAGCACGCGCGCGGCTAACGCAGGGGTGGCGAAAGTGACGTCCACTATTGAGCCACCCTGCCGCCGCACGCATGTCCGGACGCTTCCTCTGTTCAAGAGGGAGAGTCCAGAGGAGGCCGCCCACATTTCCACCGCCCGCCCGCGGGCGTCGGTGGCCGGGTTGCCCCAGGTCACAGACTTGGCGTTCAGGTCTCCCAGCACGGAGACCTGACGCGGCGCCGCCCTGCCGACCACGGCGGCCAGGACTCCGAGAAAGTTCTCGAAGTCCTGAAGAGGGCGGTTTGGGGAGAAATACACGCCCACAAGGGCGAAGTCTCCCCACGCGGCGGCCACGTATCCCGGTCCCTTCTCTAATAGCGAGAGGGGAGGGGAGTCTGTGGAAGACCGCGCCGCTAGTGCCACCGAGCCGTCCTCGTCACCCAGCCAGCTGCCGGGGATCGAGTAGGGCTCGGCGACCACCGCTACGTTCACCAACCACTCGGCCATGACCTGCACTACCAGGTCCTGGGCCGCTCTGCAGTGGTTGGTGTTCGTCTGGAGGATGCGGTAGTCGGAAATTGTTATTCCGACATCGCACCCCCCACCTCATTTACCGCCGCCACTGGAGCTACAGCGGCGACGACTGCGACGGCGGTGGCAACAGGGCGAACCTGTGCCGGCACCACGCCCTTCCTCACGGGGGGCTTGCAGCTCCTGCCCGTCATCCTGTGGTCCGCGGGGCGGCCACCGGCGGCACACGCCGCGCAGTGCGGCTTGGCGGCGGTGCAAGCGGCCCACCCGTGTCCCTCCTGACCGCATTGGAAGCACGTGCCTCCCCAGTCGGACTTGGAGGGACACGTGGCTCGGGTGTGGCCGACCGCGAAGCACTTGAAGCAGCGGACGGGCTGGTCTTCAAGCGCCCGGACCACAGCCGAGCTGAAGCCCACCAGCAGCCGTCCCTTGGTCGCTGCAAGGACGGCCCCAGCCGCGGCGACTGGGCACTCGACGCGGATGATGCCCAGGCCGCGGCGGCCAGGCCTGATGGCTCCACCCTTCACCGCGCCAGCGTCGCAGCCTCCAGCCGCCGCGACGGCCGCCACCACATCCTCCTTGGTGACCGAATCATCCAGATCGGCCACCTCCAAGGCTGCGGTCTTTATAGGCCTGGCAACCTTGGCCACATCTGCGATGACCTCTTGCAACTTTGTTGCGAAGAGGTCCGCATTTGTGCCGCGCTTCTCCCCCGAGAACTCGAAAATTCGAGCCCCGGTTAGAGTTCGGCGGCACTTGATGTTGCTGATCCCCAGCTGGGAGGGATCAGCATTAGTACGAGCCCGTCTTAGGACGGACTCGTACGTTTCCCCACGCTCCGCGGCCTCCGGGGTGATGGTCACCACGACGGCCGCGGTTTTAGGAGGAACCAGCTTCCTCCCGCCGGCCTTTTTGGCTGGAGGACCAGTCGCCGCGCTGGCGGGCTTGGGAGCCGACTTTTTGCCCTTTTTCCCTTTCTTGACCACTTCCGTCCACGGCTGGTTGGACGGGGTGGTGGAGGGAAGAAGGGCGTCTTCCTCCTGTGGGTTCTGGGAGGCTGCTGGAGCGGCAGAGGACCCAGACGCTCCCTCCGCGCTTGTGGTGGGGGCATGAGGAGCCGCCTTGGTCCTCTTGCCCTTGCCTTTGCCCTTGGCGGGCTGGGCATCCGATGCTGGGCCTGCTACAGGCGCAGGTTCCGGCTCCTTCGGCGGTGGACGCTTGTCCGCCGCTAGCGGCGGGCGCAGCCGCTTTTCCGGCAGGAGCCGGTCCTCGATGCCTGCGAAGCAGGCCCGGATGAAGGCCCTCTCCTCCATCACCACTCCGCGAATGGTGGCCTCAAGGCTAGCGGTTGAGGAGGTGGAGCCTCCTACCACCGGACCTGGGGCGGATTGGGCAGGCCTGGCCGTGGCCTCAGCCAGCTTCTGGTGCAGCTGGCTGACCTCCGCCTGCAGGCGATCCACCTTCGCCTGCAGCTGCCGCGTCTCGTCCGTGGCCGTGCGCTTGACCAGCTCTGTCACGATGCCGTGCATGCTGGCGGCACGGCATTTGAGGGCCTTCTGGAAGGTCCCCTTCAAATTGGAGGACTTTGAGGCGACCTCCAGGACCTCCTCCCTATCCTCCTGCGCCATGCGCTCCAGTTCCGCCAAGGAGTGGTCAGCATACAGCACACTGGATGCGCCGTAGCCAGCCCTCGCCCTGGCAGCTTGCGCCTGCTGCTCCTTGGCGGCGACCCTCTCCTCCAGGTCTTGTTGAAGCTGCGCCCTCTTCGCCAGATTCAACTGGCGCTCGGCGTCCACCAAGCCCACACTGTGGGAAGAAGGCGCAGTAGAAGTCGAGGCCTTTCTAGGCTTCGACTTCTTCTTTTCTCTCTTAGACTCCGAGGAGCCCTCCGACCTCTTCCGCTTGAAGCGGTCGCTCTCGGACGCCGACGTGTCCATGATGGAGTCGTCGGAGTCCGACACCTCATCCGGTCTTCGAAACAAGCCGGCCGCAGATGGTATGCGGTCAGCTTCTGACGCTAAAGCGCCGCCGGCGTGGCCCTGAGAAGGGCCGTTGGGGTGGCCCTGAGAAGGGCCGTTGGTGTGGCCCTGAGAAGGGCCGTTGGGTTGGCCCTGAGAAGGGCCGTTGGGTTGGCCCTGAGAAGGGCCGTTGGGTTGGCCCTGAGAAGGGCCGTTGGATTGGCCCTGAGAAGGGCCGTTGGTTTGGCCCTGAGAAGGGCCGTTTGAATCGCCCTGGGAGGAGCGATTCGGGTTAAAATAAGGGATAAAACGGCCAGACGCGTCACGCGCTGGCTTGCTCGACAGGTTTTTAAAATTCGACATGGTGTTAAAATTAAAATTCGACTCGTTCGTAGACGACTGCGTGATGCCTACGAGTCACAGCGCACTTTAGCCACCGGTCTGCCACTCCGTTACGGTGGTCAGACACGGCGTTGCCCAGGGGATACTACGAGGAAGTATGCGCTGTGGGGGATCCCCCAACCTAACCTATCCTGACCTAACCTAACCTAACATTTTTCTGGATTGTTTTTTTGTTCTCCCTGGCCCAATTTTATGGTGCCCATAGTAAAAAAATATCCTGCAGTCATGAATTATTAAAAGCACTCGGTTCCATCAACAAACGCCATTTGTACAAATTCGGACCTAACCTAACCTAACCTAACATTTTTCTGGATTGATTTTTTGTTCTCCCTGGCCCAATTTTATGGTGCCCTTAATAAAAAAGTATCCTGCAGTCATGAACTATTAAAAGCACTCGGTTCCATCCACAAACGCTATTTGTACAAATTCGGACCTAACCTAACATTTTTTCTGAATTGTATATTCTTTCTCCGTGTCCCAATTTTATGGTGCCGATAGTAAAAAAATATCCTGCAGTCATGAACTATTAAAAGCAGTTGGTTCCATCAAGAAACGCCATTTGTACAAATTCAGACCTAACCTAACCTTTTTTTTTTTTTTTTTTTTTTTTATCGCTGAGAAATGCTTTATGCATCCCCGGCTCGTGGGGGACGAGTCGGGGTATGTGGGACTCCCTGTCCTAGTGACAGTATACCCACTAAAACTCAGCGGTGTTCCCGCATCGCCGTGATGGGAGGGTCATGGGAAACCGGCTCAGCCTTTACATCCACGACCCTCCCGGCGCATGCCCGCCTAGCTGGCGGGCCCCGCATGCCCCCCGGGTTGGGGGGCTACGGGAATGGCCGGGAACACCTGGCCATTCCCGTCCGGCACTGGTGGAGGCCTGTGCGATACAGGCAAGGGTGCCCCCGCACCCGTTGCCTGCTGGCCTCCACCTGGGAGGAGTCGGAGATGACTATCATACTGACGTCTTCTTCGACCCCTCCTCCGCCTTCGGAGCGGCGCCTCGGCAGGGTCGTCCTCCCGAGCGCGCTCCGCCGCCTCCTTCTGGGACATGACGTGTTCACAGAAGGAGGCGACTGCCGCCCAGGACCCCTCGTCTCTCAGCATGGCGTTAACCAGGCCGGGGAGCGAGAGGTCCGGTCCGATCGCCGCGACGAGACTGCGGCGCGGCTCTGACCACGACGGGCACACCTCGAGTGTGTGCTGTGCCACGTCCTCCGCCGCGCCACAGTCGCGGCACGACGGCGTCTCCTCCCGTCCGATTCGGTGCAGGTACGATCCGAAGCAACCGTGTCCGGACAGCACCTGCACGAGACGGAAGGAGAGGAACCCGTGCGGACGCTCGAGCCAGTCTCGCAGCACTGGCCCAATCGCGTCGAGGGTTCGGCGGCCGAAGGCTGCGGTGGCGAGGTCCCCCGTCCAATGGACGACGATGGCGTCCCTCGCCTCCCGCCGGACGGCCTCCCGCTCTTCCGGGGCTGAGCGAACGCCCCTCACTTTCCGCTCCGCCGTCCACTCATACACTCTGGCGAGCACCCACGCCTCGAGTTCCCAAGGAGGGGTGCTGGCCAGAGCGCATGCTGCCGCATAGCCCACCGTGCGGTAGGCCCGCGCCGCCCGCTGGGCTATGGCCCTTTGAGGTGCCCGCAAGGCCGCGGCGTTCTCTCGTCTGTGGAGGGACTCCTCCCAGATAGGAGCCCCATAGAGGGCCATGCTCCTCAAGATGCCGGCGTAAAGCTGCCGGCATCGCGCGCTGGGCCCCCCCAAGTTGGGAAGCAGCCACGAGAGAGCGCCCGCGGCCCTCAGCAGGCGCGACGACAGCCCGCTGAAATGCGGGCCGAAGCGCCACCTGCTGTCGAGTACAAGGCCCAGATATTTCATCTGGGCCTTCACCTCAATCCTGACGCCCTCCACGAAGATGTGGGCGTCAGGTGGTGGGTGGCGCTGCCGAGGGCCGTGGAAGAACACGGCCTCGGTCTTGTGCAGCGCCACCGTTAAACCGAGGCGGCGGATCCGCCCCGCGACCAAGGATCCGCCCGCCGAGGCCAGGTTGGCCGCCTCTCTGAAACTCTCCCCCCGGGCGGTGAGGAGAGTGTCATCCGCGTAGCAGACGACACTCGTGCCTCGGAGGAGAGTTCCCCGCAGGAGCCAATCATAGCCGACGTTCCAGAGGAGAGGTCCTAAGACTGACCCCTGTGGAACGCCGGCTTCAACGGCGTACCGCCGGACCCGGCCAGTCCTGTCTACCAGGAGGATCGCCCGATCCTCCAGGTAGCTGGCCAGCAGACTGCGCATGTACCGAGGCACTCCGTGGAATCGGAGCGCCTCGAGGATGGTGCAGTGGGGAACGGAGTTGAAGGCGTTGGCAATGTCGAATGACACAGCCAACAATCCGTCCCCCGCATCCATCGCCTCCTTCACCTGCCCCTTAAGGCAGGCCAGCGCGTCCACCGTGGACCGCTCAGCCCGAAACCCGAACTGAGCGTCCGACAAGTCCGGCCCGATACGCCGCAGATGGCCCTTCAGGCGGGCAGCGATTATCCCCTCGAACATTTTTCCGACCTCATCGAGCAGAACGATGGGCCGGTATGCCGAGGGGGAGTCTGCTGGGCGGCCCTCCTTGCGGAGGAGGCACAGCTGCCCCTCCTTCCACGGTTTCGGGAACCTCCCAGACGCAAGGCAAGCGCTGAAGATGTCCCGAAACCTCTCCTCCATTTGAGTGGCGGCGATCGCCACCACTCTTGCCGGGACACCGTCGGGGCCCGGAGCTGTCTTCTTGGCGCGGATATGGAGAATCGCCGCGCCAAATTCCGACTCCGTGACAGGAGGGGCCTCCTCTTCCTCCTCAGCTGGCGGAGCTGTCCCAAGCGGGGGGTCCATCACTGGTGGGGTGAAGTTATCCCTGCACGGAAACAGGGACCGAACCACCCCATCCAGAAACGAGGGCTCGAGGGTCTCGGCAACGGGGGGACCAAAGGGGCGCAATTTGTTGCGCGCCGCCTTGTACGGTCTCCCGAAGGGGTCGTTGTCGAGACCCTCCAGCATCTCCGCTCTCCCCGAGTCTCTGGCGGCGGCGATGGCTCGGTCGAGGACCATTTTCGCCTCCAAGTACACCTCATAGAGGTGGTCCCCGACAGCCACATCCCGTCGACGCCGCCGCCGACTCCGCGTGTAGGCCCTCCTCGCCTCCACACACGCCGCTCGAAGCCCCGCCAGCTCCGCCGACCACCAGTACACCGCGCGTTTGGGTTGTGGTCGGCGAGACCGAGGCATGCTGGAGTTGCATACCTCGGTCAGAGACTCCCTCAGGTACCCCGCCACGGTGTCCACATCCATGCCGGCGGAAGACGGTGAAAGCCAGTCCTGGACGAACGCCGCCTCCCGCGCTGCCTCCCTGTCCAGGCGGGTGAGAGCCCACCGTGGGAACGGTGACGGCCCCGAGCGGGGCCGCGTCCTTCCGGGGCCACTGGTGGAGATGTCGAAACGCACGTAGCGGTGGTCTGACAATGTCTCCACCAGGTCCACCCGCCAGTTCAGCACGCGCGCGGCTAACGCAGGGGTGGCGAAAGTGACGTCCACTATTGAGCCACCCTGCCGCCGCACGCATGTCTGGACGCTCCCTCTGTTCAAGAGGGAGAGTCCAGAGGAGGCCGCCCACATTTCCACCGCCCGCCCGCGGGCGTCGGTGGCCGGGTTGCCCCAGGTCACAGACTTGGCGTTCAGGTCTCCCAGCACGGAGACCTGACGCGGCGCCGCCCTGCCGACCACGGCGGCCAGGACTCCGAGAAAGTTCTCGAAGTCCTGAAGAGGGCGGTTTGGGGAGAAATAGACCCCCACAAGGGCTAGATCTCCCCACGCGGCGGCCACGTATCCCGGTCCCTTCTCTAATAGCGAGAGGGGAGGGGAGTCTGTGGAAGACCGCGCCGCTAGTGCCACCGAGTCGTCCTCGTCACCCAGCCAGCTGCCGGGGATCGAGTAGGGCTCGGCGACCACCGCTACGTTCACCAACCACTCGGCCATGACCTGCACTACCAGGTCCTGGGCCGCTCTGCAGTGGTTGGTGTTCGTCTGGAGGATGCGGTAGTCGGAAATTGTTATTCCGACATCGCACCCCCCACCTCATTTACCACCGCCACTGGAGCTACAGCGGCGACGACTGCGACGGCGGTGGCAACAGGGCGAACCTGCGCCGGCACCACGCCCTTCCTCACGGGGGGCTTGCAGCTCCTGCCCGTCATCCTGTGGTCCGCGGGGCGGCCACTGGCGGCGCACGCCGCGCAGTGTGGCTTGGCGGCGGTGCAAGCGGCCCACCCGTGTCCCTCCTGCCCGCATTGGAAGCACGTGTCTCCCCAATCGGACTTGGAGGGACACGTGGCTCGGGTGTGGCCGACCGCGAAGCACTTGAAGCAGCGGACAGGTTGGTCTTCAAGTGCCCGGACCACAGCCGAGCCGAACCCCACAAGGATCCGTCCTTTGGTCGCAGCAAGGACGGCCCCAGCCACGGCGACTGGGCACTCGACGCGGATGATGCCCATGCCGCGGCGGCCAGGCCTGATGGCTCCACCCTTCACCGCGCCAGCGTCGCAGCCTCCAGCCGCCGCGACGGCCGCCACCACATCCTCCTTGGTGACCGAATCATCCAGATCGGCCACCTCCAAGGCTGCGGTCTTTATAGGCCTGGCAACCTTGGCCACATCTGCGATGACCTCTTGCAACTTTGTTGCGAAGAGGTCCGCGTTTGTGCCGCGCTGCTCCCCCGAGAACTCGAAAATTCGAGCCCCGGTTAGAGTTCGG
Organism: Agrochola macilenta; assembly: GCA_916701695.1. Classification (NCBI taxonomy): domain Eukaryota; kingdom Metazoa; phylum Arthropoda; class Insecta; order Lepidoptera; family Noctuidae; genus Agrochola; species Agrochola macilenta. The sequence continues at coordinate 4,412,991 of OU753576.1, forward strand.
CGGCACGTGATTTTGCTGATCCCCAGCTGGGAGGGATCAGCATTGGTACGGGCCCGTCTTAGGACGGACTCGTACGTCTCGCCTCGCTCCACGGCCTCCGGGGTGATGGTCACCACGACGGCCGCGGTTTTGGGAGGAACGAGTTTCCTCCCACCGGCCTTTTTGGCTGGAGGACCAGTCGCCACGCTGGCGGGCTTGGGAGCCGACTTTTTGCCCTTTTTCCCTTTTCCCTTGACCACTTCCGTCCACGGCTGGTTGGCCGGGGTGGTGGAGGGAAGAAGGGCGTCTTCCTCCTGCGAGTTCTGGGGGGCTGCTGGAGTGGCAGAGGACCCAGACGCTCCTTCGGCGCTTGTGGTGGGGGCATGAGGAGCCGCCTTGGTCCTCTTGCCCTTGCCTTTGCCCTTGGCGGGCTGGGCAACCGATGCTGGGCCTGCTAGAGGCGCAGGTTCCGGCTCCCTGGGCGGTGGACGCTTGTCCGCCGCTAGCGGCGGGCGCAGCCGCTTTTCCGGAAGGAGCCGGTCCTCGATGCCTGCGAAGCAGGCCCGGATGAAGGCCCTCTCCTCCATGACGATGCCACGGAATGTGGCTTCAAGACTGGCAGGGGAGGAGGAGGAGGAGCCTCCTACCACTGGACCTGGGGCGGATTGGGCAGGCCTGGCCGTGGCCTCAGCCAGCTTCTGGTGCAGCTGGCTGACCTCCGCCTGCAGGCGATCCACTTTCGCCTGCAGCTGCCGCGTCTCGTCCGTGGCCGTGCGCTTGACCAGCTCTGTCACGATGCCGTGCATGCTGGCGGCACGGCATTTGAGGGCCTTCTGGAAGGTCCCCTTCAAATTGGAGGACTTTGAGGCGACCTCCAGGACCTCCTCCCTATCCTCATGCGCCATGCGCTCCAGTTCCGCCAGGGAGTGGTCAGCATACAGCACACTGGATGCACCGTAGCCAGCCTTCGCCCTGGCAGCTTGCGCCTGCTGCTCCTTGGCAGCGACCCTCTCCTCCAGGTCTTGTTGAAGCTGCGCCCTCTTCGCCAGATTCAACTGGCGCTCGGCGTCCACCAAGCCCACACTGTGGGAAGAAGGCGCAGTAGAAGTCGAGGCCTTTTTAGGCTTCGACTTCTTCTTCGCCCTAACGGACTCCGAGGAGCCCACGGACCGCTTCCGCTTAAAGCGGTCACTCTCGGACGCCGACGTGTCCATGACGGAGTCATCGGAGTCCGACAACTCGTCTGGCCTTCTAAATAATGAGCTGGCCGCAGATGGTACGCGGTCAGCTTCCGACACGTGGCCCTGAGAAGGGCCGTTGGGGTGGCCCTGAGAAGGGCCGTTGGGTTGGCCCTGAGAAGGGCCGTTGGGTTGGCCCTGAGAAGGGCCGTTGGATTGGCCCTGAGAAGGGCCGTTGGGTTGGCCCTGAGAAGGGCCGTTGGTTTGGCCCTGAAAAGGGCCGTTGGGTTGGCCCTGAGAAGGGCCGTTTGAATCGCCCTGGGAGGGGCGATTCCGAATAAAACGGCCAGACGCATTACGCGCTGGCTTGCTCGACTTGATAAAATTAAAATCCGACATGATAAAATTCGACTTGTTCGTAGACTCGGCTGCTTGGTGACTACGATTCACAGCGCACTTTAGCCGCCGGTCTGCCACTCCGTTACGGTGGTCAGACACGGCGTTGCCCAGGGGATACTGCGAGGAAGTATGCGCTGTGGGGGATCCCCCACCTAACCTAACCTATCCTTTTTTTTTTTTTTTTTTTTTTGTCGCTGAGAAATGCTTTATGCATCCCCGGCTCGTGGGGGACGAGTCGGGGTATGTGGGACTCCCTGTCCTAGTGACAGTATACCCACTAAAACTCAGCGGTGTTCCCGCATCGCCGTGATGGGAGGGTCATGGGAAACCGGCTCAGCCTTTACATCCACGACCCTCCCGGCGCATGCCCGCCTAGCTGGCGGGCCCCGCATGCCCCCCGGGTTGGGGGGCTACGGGAATGGCCGGGAACACCTGGCCATTCCCGTCCGGCACTGGTGGAGGCCTGTGCGATACAGGCAAGGGTGCCCCCGCACCCGTTGCCTGCTGGCCTCCACCTGGGAGGAGTCGAAGATGACTATCGTACTGACGTCTTCTTCGACCCCTCCTCCGCCTTCGGAGCGGCGCCTCGGCAGGGTCGTCCTCCCGAGCGCGCTCCGCCGCCTCCTTCTGGGACATGACGTGTTCACAGAAGGAGGCGACTGCCGCCCAGGACCCCTCGTCTCTCAGCATGGCGTTAACCAGGCCGGGGAGCGAGAGGTCCGGTCCGATCGCCGCGACGAGACTGCGGCGCGGCTCTGACCACGACGGGCACACCTCGAGTGTGTGCTGTGCCACGTCCTCCGCCGCGCCACAGTCGCGGCACGACGGCGTCTCCTCCCGTCCGATTCGGTGCAGGTAAGATCAGAAGCAACCGTGTCCGGACAGCACCTGCACGAGACGGAAGGAGAGGAACCCGTGCGGACGCTCGAGCCAGTCTCGCAGCACTGGCCCAATCGCGTCGAGGGTTCGGCGGCCGAAGGCTGCGGTGGCGAGGTCCCCCGTCCAATGGACGACGATGGCGTCCCTCGCCTCCCGCCGGACGGCCTCCCGCTCTTCCGGGGCTGAGCGAACGCCCCTCGCTTTCCGCTCCGCCGTCCACTCATACACTCTGGCGAGCACCCACGCCTCGAGTTCCCAAGGAGGGGTGCTGGCCAGAGCGCATGCTGCCGCATAGCCCACCGTGCGGTAGGCCCGCGCCGCCCGCTGGGCTATGGCCCTTTGAGGTGCCCGCAAGGCCGCGGCGTTCTCTCGTCTGTGGAGGGACTCCTCCCAGATAGGAGCCCCATAGAGGGCCATGCTCCTCAAGATGCCGGCGTAAAGCTGCCGGCATCGCGCGCTGGGCCCCCCCAAGTTGGGAAGCAGCCACGAGAGAGCGCCCGCGGCCCTCAGCAGGCGCGACGACAGCCCGCTGAAATGCGGGCCGAAGCGCCACCTGCTGTCGAGTACAAGGCCCAGATATTTCATCTGGGCCTTCACCTCAATCCTGACGCCCTCCACGAAGATGTGGGCGTCAGGTGGTGGGTGGCGCTGCCGGGGGCCGTGGAAGAACACGGCCTCGGTCTTGTGCAGCGCCACCGTTAAACCAAGGCGGCGGATCCGCCCCGCGACCAAGGATCCGCCCGCCGAGGCCAGGTTGGCCGCCTCTCTGAAACTCTCCCCCCGGGCGGTGAGGAGAGTGTCATCCGCGTAGCAGACGACACTCGTGCCTCGGAGGAGAGTTCCCCGCAGGAGCCAATCATAGCCGACGTTCCAGAGGAGAGGTCCTAAGACTGACCCCTGTGGAACGCCGGCTTCAACGGCGTACCGCCGGACCCGGCCAGTCCTGTCTACCAGGAGGATCGCCCGGTCCTCCAGGTAGCTGGCCAGCAGACTGCGCATGTACCGAGGCACTCCGTGGAATCGGAGCGCCTCGAGGATGGTGCAGTGGGGAACGGAGTTGAAGGCGTTGGCAATGTCGAATGACACAGCCAACAATCCGTCCCCCGCATCCATCGCATCCTTCACCTGCCCCTTAAGGCAGGCCAGCGCGTCCACTGTGGACCGCTCAGCCCGAAACCCGAACTGAGCGTCCGACAAGTCCGGCCCGATACGCCGCAGATGGCCCTTTAGGCGGGCAGCGATTATCCCCTCGAACATTTTTCCGACCTCATCGAGCAGAACGATGGGCCGGTATGCCGAGGGGGAGTCTGCTGGGCGGCCCTCCTTGCGGAGGAGGCACAGCTGCCCCTCCTTCCACGGTTTCGGGAACCTCCCAGACGCAAGGCATGCGCTGAAGAGGTCCCGAAACCTCTCCTCCATTTGAGTGGCAGCGATCGCCACCACTCTCGCCGGAACACCGTCGGGGCCCGGAGCTGTCTTCTTGGCGCGGATGCGGAGAATCGCCGCGCCAAGTTCCGACTCTGTGACAGGAGGGGCCTCCTCTTCCTCCTCAGCTGGCGGAGCTGTCCCAAGCGGGGGGTCCATCACTGGTGGGGTGAAGTTGTCCCTGCACGGAAACAGGGACCGAACCACCCCATCCAGAAACGAGGGCTCGAGGGTCTCGGCAACGGGGGGACCAAAGGGGCGCAATTTGTTGCGCGCCGCCTTGTACGGTCTCCCGAAGGGGTCGTTGTCGAGACCCTCCAGCATCTCCGCTCTCCCCGAGTCTCTGGCGGCGGCGATGGCTCGGTCGAGGACCATTTTCGCCTCCAAGTACACCTCATAGAGGTGGTCCCCGACAGCCACATCCCGTCGACGCCGCCGCCGACTCCGCGTGTAGGCCCTCCTCGCCTCCACACACGCCGCTCGAAGCCCCGCCAGCTCCGCCGACCACCAGTACACTGCGCGTTTGGGTTGTGGTCGGCGAGACCGAGGCATGCTGGAGTTGCATACCTCGGTCAGAGACTCCCTCATCAGCCCCGCCACGGTGTCCACGTCCAGGCCGGTGGAAGGCGGCGAAAGCCAGTCCTGGACGAACGCCGCCTCCCGCGCTGCCTCCCTGTCCAGGCGGGTGAGAGCCCACCGTGGGAACGGTGACGGCCCCGAGCGGGGCCTTGTCCTTCCGGGGCCACTGGTGGAGATGTCGAAACGCACGTAGCGGTGGTCTGACAAAGTCTCCACCAGGTCCACCCGCCAGTTCAGCACGCGCGCGGCTAACGCAGGGGTGGCGAAAGTGACGTCCACTATTGAGCCACCCTGCCGCCGCACGCATGTCTGGACGCTCCCTCTGTTCAAGAGGGAGAGTCCAGAGGAGGCCGCCCACATCTCTACTGCCCGCCCGCGTGCGTCGGTGGCCGGGGAGCCCCAGGTCACCGACTTGGCGTTCAGGTCTCCCAGTACGGAGACCTGACGCGGCGCCGCCCTGCCGACCACGGCGGCCAGGACTCCGAGAAAGTTCTCGAAGTCCTGAAGAGGGCGGTTTGGGGAGAAATAAACGCCCACAAGGGCGAAGTCTCCCCACGCGGCGGCCACGTATCCCGGTCCCTTCTCTAATAGCGAGAGGGGAGGGGAGTCTGTGGAAGACCGCGCCGCTAGTGCCACCGAGTCGTCCTCGTCACCCAGCCAGCTGCCGGGGATCGAGTAGGGCTCGGCGACCACCGCTACGTTCACCAACCACTCGGCCATGACCTGCACTACCAGGTCCTGGGCCGCTCTGCAGTGGTTGGTGTTCGTCTGGAGGATGCGGTAGTCGGAAATTGTTATTCCGACATCGCACCCCCCACCTCATTTACCACCGCCACTGGTGCTACAGCGGCGACGACTGCGACGGCGGTGGCAACAGGGCGAACCTGCGCCGGCACCACGCCCTTCCTCACGGGGGGCTTGCAGCTCCTGCCCGTCATCTTGTGGTCCGCGGGGCGGCCACTGGCGGCGCACGCCGCGCAGTGTGGCTTGGCGGCGGTGCAAGCGGCCCACCCGTGTCCCTCCTGCCCGCATTGGAAGCACGTGTCTCCCCAGTCGGACTTGGAGGGACACGTGGCTCGGGTGTGGCCGACCGCGAAGCACTTGAAGCAGCGGACAGGCTGGTCTTCAAGTGCCCGGACCACAGCCGAGCCGAACCCAACAAGGATCCGTCCTTTTGTTGTAGCAAGGACGGCCCCAGCCGCGGCGACTGGGCACTCGACGCGGATGACGCCCATGCCGCGGCGGCCGGGCCTGATGGCTCCACTCTTCACTGCGCCAGCTTCGCAGCCTCCAGCCGCCGCGACGGCCTCCACCACATCCTCTTTGGTGACCGAGTCGTCCAGATCGGCCACCTCCAAGGCTGCGGTCTTAACAGGTCTGGCGACCTTTGCCACATCCGCTATGACCTCTTGCAACTTTGTTGCGAAGAGGTCCGCATTTGTGCCGCGCTGCTCCCCCGAGAACTCGAAAATTCGAGCCCCGGTTAGAGTTCGGCGGCACTTGATGTTGCTGATCCCCAGCTGGGAGGGATCAGCATTAGTACGAGCCCGTCTTAGGACGGACTCATACGTCTCCCCACGCTCCGCGGCCTCCGGGGTGATGGTCACCACGACGGCCGCGGTTTTGGGAGGAACCAGCTTCCTCCCGCCGGCTTTTTTCGCTGCAGGCCCAGTCGCAGCGGGCTTGGGAGCCGACTTTTTGCCCTTTTTCCCTTTTTTGACCACTTCCGTCCACGGCTGGTTGGACGGGGTGGTGGAGGGAAGAAGGGCGTCTTCCTCCTGCGAGTTCTGGGGGGCTGCTGGAGTGGCAGACGACCCAGACGCTCCCTCCGCGCTTGTGGTGGGGGCATGAGAAGCCGCCTTGGTCCTCTTGCCCTTGCCTTTGCCCTTGGCGGGCTGGGCATCCGATGCTGCTAGAGGCGCAGGTTCCGGCTCCCTCGGCGGTGGACGCTTGTCTGCCGCTAGCGGCGGGCGCAGCCGCTTTTCCGGCAGGAGCCGGTCCTCGATGCCCGCGAAGCAGGCCCGGATGAAGGCCCTCTCCTCCATGACCACTCCGCGGATCGTTGCCTCAAGGCTGGCAGTTGAGGAGGAGGAGCCTCCCACCACCGGACCTGGGGCAGATTGGGCAGGCCTGGCCGTGGCCTCAGCCAGCTTCTGGTGCAGCTGGCTGACCTCCGCCTGCAGGCGATCCACTTTCGCCTGCAGCTGCCGCGTCTCGTCCGTGGCCGTGCGCTTGACCAGCTCTGTCACGATGCCGTGCATGCTGGCGGCACGGCATTTGAGGGCCTTCTGGAAGGTCCCCTTCAAATTGGAGGACTTTGAGGCGACCTCCAGGACCTCCTCCCTATCCTCATGCGCCATGCGCTCCAGTTCCGCCAGGGAGTGGTCAGCATACAGCACACTGGATGCACCGTAGCCAGCCTTCGCCCTGGCAGCTTGCGCCTGCTGCTCCTTGGCAGCGACCCTCTCCTCCAGGTCTTGTTGAAGCTGCGCCCTCTTCGCCAGATTCAACTGGCGCTCGGCGTCCACCAAGCCCACACTGTGGGAAGAAGGCGCAGTAGAAGTCGAGGCCTTTTTAGGCTTCGACTTCTTCTTCGCCCTAACGGACTCCGAGGAGCCCACGGACCGCTTCCGCTTAAAGCGGTCGCTCTCGGACGCCGACGTGTCCATGACGGAGTCGTCGGAGTCCGACAAATCGTCTGGCCTTCTAAATAATGAGCTGGCCGCAGATGGTGCGCGGTCAGCTTCCGACACGTGGCCCTGAGAAGGGCCGTTGGGTTGGCCCTGAGAAGGGCCGTTGGGTTGGCCCTGAGAAGGGCCGTTGGTTTGGCCCTGAGAAGGGCCGTTGGATTGGCCCTGAGAAGGGCCGTTGGATTGGCCCTGAGAAGGGCCGTTGGTTTGGCCCTGAGAAGGGCCGTTGGGTTGGCCCTGAGAAGGGCCGTTTGAATCGCCCTGGGAGGGGCGATTCCGAATAAAACGGCCAGACGCATTACGCGCTGGCTTGCTCGACTTGATAAGGTTAAAATCCGACATGTTATTAAAATTCGACTTGTTCGTAGACTCGACTGCTAGATGACTACGATTCACAGCGCACTTTAGCCGCCGGTCTGCCACTCCGTTACGGTGGTCAGACACGGCGTTGCCCAGGGGATACTACGTGGAAGTATGCGCTGTGGGGGATCCCCCGACCTAACCTAACCTATCCTGACCTAACCTAACCTAACATTTTCCTGGATTGATCATTTGTTCTCCCTGGCCCAATTTTATGATGCCCTTAATAAACAAATATCCTGCAGTCATGAACTATTAAAAGCACTCGGTTCCATCAACAAATGTCATTTGTACAAATTCGGACCTAACCTAACCAAACATTTTTTCTGGATTGTATATTCTTTCTCCGTGGCCCTATGTTATGGTGCCGATAGTAAAAAAATATCCTGCAGTCATGAACTATTAAAAGCATTCGGTTCCATCGACAAACGCCATTTGTACTAATTCGGACTTAACCTAACCTAACCTTACATTTTTCTTGATTGATTTTTTGTTCTCCCTGGCCCAATTTTATGGTGCCCTTAATAAGAAAATATCCTGCAGTCATGAACTATTAAAAGCACTCGGTTCCATCAACAAACGCCATTTGTACAAATTCGGACCTAAGCTAACCTAACCTAACATTTTTCTGGATTGATTTTTTGTTCTCCCTGGCCCAATTTTATGGTGCCCTTAATAAAAAAGTATCCTGCAGTCATGAACTATTAAAATCACTCGGTTTCATCAACAAACGCCATTTGTACAAATTCGGACCTAACCTAACCAAAAATTTTTTCTGGATTGTATATTCTTTCTCCGTGTCCCAATTTTATGGTGCCGATAGTAAAAACATATCCTGCAGTCATGAACTATTAAAAGCACTCGGTTCCATCAACAAACGCCATTTGTACAAATTCGGACCTAACCTAACCTATCCTGACCTAACCTTTTTTTTTTTTTTTTTTTTTTTTTCCGGGGTGGAAAATCCTCATGGATGTCCTCCGCCCTGGGGCGGGCGGAGGGGTCTGTCAGACTCTTACTGACTAAAAACCACCCCGGTGTTCCAACTCACACCTACGCCGGGGGTCGCGGGAACTTGAAATCTTCCGCAACCCCCGGCTGGTGCCGGCCCGCCACTGCGGGCCTCCTCGCGGGTCAGGGGGGGGAGTGAGGTGTTTGACTCCCCCCGCGACGTCTCAGAGGGGCGCGCGTGGAACACTACGCGCCGCCACCTCGGGTCCTGATGTGTGGGGGGCGACGGACGTCCCCGAGTCCGTCACCCCTGGACCCATTTAGGGGGGCTGGAAGAGGGCGTTATCCGCCCTCCGCCGACGCCCGGTGCGCCTGCTGCGGGCCGGGTGAGTGGACGAGATCTCCCTCTCCCTTTCCGCAGCCTCCTTCTGCGAGACGACTGTCTCACAGTAGGAAACCACCGCGTCCCAGGACTCGCCGCCGCCGACCATCGCATTCACTACGGCCGGCAGCGACAAGTCACTGCCTACTTCTGAGATGAGGGCACGGCGCGGCTCCTCCCAAGCGGCACACTCTGCCAGCGTATGCCGCGCCGTGTCCTCCCGGCAGTCGACGCAGTGGTGACACCGGGCGTCCGGCTCCCTGTTTATGCGACACAGGTACTTCCCGAAGCAACCATGCCCCGAGAGCACCTGCGTCACCCGAAACGACAGGGAGCCGTGCCTCCTCCCGAGCCAGCGGTCGAGCACCGGCCGGACCGCCTCGACGATGTCGAGGCCGGCGGTAGGGCGTGAAAGCCTGTCCCGCCATTCCGCCACCAGGACCTCGCGAAGCTGAGACCGATGCAGCTCCATTTGTCGCTGCATCGGTCGCTCGCCCCGCGCCCTCGCTTCCTCGCGCCACCGATACGATGACGCGAGTACTTTCGCCTCTAGGTCCCAGGGCGGGGATCCGGCCAGTGCACAAGCCGCCTCGTAGGAGATCGTGCGATACCCTCTGATGACTCTGACGGCCATCGCCCTCTGCGGTTTACGCATTACGGCGATGCTACCGGCCGTCAGGTCAGCAGCCCAGATCGGGGCCCCGTAAAGGGCCATCGATCGCACGATCCCCACGTAGAGCCGCCTACAAGCGGCGCTCGGGCCCCCCAGATTGGGAAGCAGCGTTGACAGCGCCCCAGCGGCGCCCAGCAACTTGGGCGCCAGCCGTCGGAAGTGGGGCCCGAAGTCCCACCGGCTGTCGAGCACCAATCCTAGGTACTTCATGGTGGACTCGACAGCGATCCGAGCCCCCCCGACCACGATGTGTGAGCCGGGTGACGGCGCCCGCCGGGGGCCATGAAACACCATGGCCTCCGACTTGCTGAGGGCCACCTCCAGGCCTAGGCGACGTATGCGGCCCACCACCTGTGAGACCGCAGCCGTCGCCAACAACGCTGCCTCCCTGTGCGAGCTCCCCCGGGCAGTGACCAGCGTGTCGTCCGCATAACACGTCAGGTCTACCCCGGCACCGAGCTCGCCCCTCAGCACCCAGTCGTACCCGATGTTCCACAGGAGCGGCCCTAAAACCGAGCCCTGTGGAACACCGCACGACATGCGGCGCTGGTTTCCGCCATCACGTCCCATGTAGGTGACACACCTCTCCGACAGATAAGCCCCAACGATGTGGCGGAGGTAGGGAGGCACCCCATGATACCGCAGTGCCTCCCGAATACAACTCCAGGGCAGGGTGTTGAAGGCGTTGGAAATGTCCAAGGACACCGCCAACATCACCCCGCCCCGGGACACCGCTTCCTCCGCCAAGACTCTTACCCGCGACACAGCGTGGATCGTGGAGCGCCCATGCCGAAACCCGAACTGGCTGTCGTCCAGGTCCGGCCCCTCTCTGCACAAGTGGCCGACGAGGCGGGCTGCGATTATCCGCTCAAACAGCTTGCCCACCTCGTCAAGCAGCACTATGGGCCGGTACGCGGACATCCTGACCTAACCTAACCTAACATTTTTCTGGATTGTTCTTTTGTTCTCCCTGGCCCAATTTTATGGTGCCCGTAGTAAAAATATATCCTGCAGTCATGAACTATTAATTGCAATAGGTTCCATCAATAAACACCATTTGTACAAATTCGGACCTAACCTAACCTAAAATTTTTTTTGGATTGTATATTCTTTCTCTGTGGCCCTATTTTATGGTGCCGATAGTAAAAAAATGACCTGCATTCATGAACTATTAAATGCAATAGGTTCCATCAACAAACGCCATTTGTACAAATTCGGACCTAACCTAACCTATCCTGACCTAACCTAACCTAACATTTTTCTGGATTGTTTTTTTCGTTCTCCCTGGCCCAATTTTATGGTGCCCGTAGTAAAAATATATCCTGCAGTCATGAACTATTAATTGCAATAGGTTCCATCAATAAACACCATTTGTACAAATTCGGACCTAACCTAACCTAACATTTTTTTTGGATTGTATATTCTTTCTCTGTGGCCCTATTTTATGGTGCCGATAGTAAAAAAATATCCTGCATTCATGAACTATTAATTGCAATAGGTTCCATCAGCAAACGCCATTTGTACAAATTCGGACCTAACCTAACCTAACCTAACATTTTTCTGGATTGTTTTTTTCGTTCTCCCTGGCCCAATTTTATGGTGTCCATAGTAAAAAAATATCCTGCAGTCATGAGTTATTAAAAGCACTCTGTTCCATCAACAAACGCCATTTGTACAAATTCGGACCTAACCTAACCTAACCTAACATTTTTCTGGATTGTTTTTTTCGTTCTCCCTGGCCCAATTTTATGGTGTCCATAGTAAAAAAATATCCTGCAGTCATGAGTTATTAAAAGCACTCTGTTCCATCAACAAACGCCATTTGTACAAATTCGGACCTAACCTAACCTAACATTTTTTCTGGATTGTATATTCTTTCTCCGTGTCCCTATTTTATGGTGCCGATAGTAAAAAAATATCCTGCAATCATGAACTATTAATTGCAATAGGTTCCATCAACAAACGCCATTTGTACAAATTCGGACCTAACCTAACCTAACATTTTTTCTGGATTGTATATTCTTTCTCCGTGTCCCTATTTTATGGTGCCGATAGTAAAAAAATATCCTGCAATCATGAACTATTAATTGCAATAGGTTCCATCAACAAACGCCATTTGTACAAATTCGGACCTAACATAACCTATCCTGACCTAACCTAACCTAACATTTTTCTGGATTGTTTTTTTGTTCTCCCTGGCCCAAATTTATGGTGTCCATAGTAAAAAAATATCCTGCAGTCATGAATTATTAAAAGCTCTCGGTTCCATCAACAAACGCCATTTGTACAAATTCGGACCTAACCTAACCTAACCTAACATTTTTCTGGATTGTTTTTTTCGTTCTCCCTGGCCCAATTTTATGGTGTCCATAGTAAAAAAATATCCTGCAGTCATGAGTTATCAAAAGCACTCTGTTCCTTCAACAAACGCCATTTGTACAAATTCGGACCTAACCTAACCTAACATTTTTTCTGGATTGTATATTCTTTCTCCGTGTCCCAATTTTATGGTGCCGATAGTAAAAACATATCCTGCAGTCATGAACTATTAAAAGCACTCGGTTCCATCAACAAACGCCATTTGTACAAATTCGGACCTAACCTAACCTATCCTGACCTAACCTAACCTAACATTTTTCTGGATTGTTCTTTTGTTCTCCCTGGCCCAATTTTATGGTGCCCGTAGTAAAAATATATCCTGCAGTCATGAACTATTAATTGCAATAGGTTCCATCAATAAACACCATTTGTACAAATTCGGACCTAACCTAACCTAACATTTTTTTTGGATTGTATATTCTTTCTCTGTGGCCCTATTTTATGGTGCCGATAGTAAAAAAATATCCTGCAGTCATGAGTTATCAAAAGCACTCTGTTCCTTCAACAAACGCCATTTGTACAAATTCGGACCTAACCTAACCTAACATTTTTTCTGGATTGTATATTCTTTCTCCGTGTCCCAATTTTATGGTGCCGATAGTAAAAACATATCCTGCAGTCATGAACTATTAAAAGCACTCGGTTCCATCAACAAACGCCATTTGTACAAATTCGGACCTAACCTAACCTTTTTTTTTTTTTTTTTTTTTTTGTCGCTGAGAAATGCTTTATGCATCCCCGGCTCGTGGGGGACGAGTCGGGGTATGTGGGACTCCCTGTCCTAGTGACAGTATACCCACTAAAACTCAGCGGTGTTCCCGCATCGCCGTGATGGGAGGGTCATGGGAAACCGGCTCAGCCTTTACATCCACGACCCTCCCGGCGCATGCCCGCCTAGCTGGCGGGCCCCGCATGCCCCCCGGGTTGGGGGGCTACGGGAATGGCCGGGAACACCTGGCCATTCCCGTCCGACACTGGTGGAGGTCTGTGCGATGCAGGCAAGGGTGCCCCCGCACCCGTTGCCTGCTGGCCTCCACCTGGGAGGAGTCGAAGATGACTATCGTATTGACGTCTTCTTCGACCCCTCCTCCGCCTTCGGAGCGGCGCCTCGGCAGGATCGTCCTCCCGTGCGCGCTCCGCCGCCTCCTTCTGGGACATGACGTGTTCGCAGAAGGAGGCGACTGCCGCCCAGGACCCCTCGTCCCTCAGCATGGCGTTAACCAAGCCGGGGAGCGAGAGGTCCGGTCCGATCGCCGCGACGAGACTGCGGCGCGGCTCTGACCACGACGGGCACACCTCGAGTGTGTGCTGTGCCACGTCCTCCGCCGCGCCACAGTCGCGGCACGACGGCGTCTCCTCCCGTCCGATACGGTGCAGGTACGATCCGAAGCAACCGTGTCCGGACAGCACCTGCACGAGACGGAAGGAGAGGAACCCGTGCGGACGCTCGAGCCAGTCTCGCAGCACTGGCCCAATCGCGTCGAGGGTTCGGCGGCCGAAGGCTGCGGTGGCGAGGTCCCCCGTCCAATGGACGACGATGGCGTCCCTCGCCTCCCGCCGGACGGCCTCCCGCTCTTCTGGAGCCGAGCGAACGCCCCTCGCTTTTCGCTCCGCCGTCCACTCATACACTCTGGCGAGCACCCACGCCTCGAGTTCCCAAGGAGGGGTGCTGGCCAGAGCGCATGCTGCCGCATAGCCCACCGTGCGGTAGGCCCGCGCCGCCCGCTGGGCTATGGCCCTTTGAGGTGCCCGCAAGGCCGCGGCGTTCTCTCGTCTGTGGAGGGACTCCTCCCAGATAGGAGCCCCGTAGAGGGCCATGCTCCTCAAGATGCCGGCGTAAAGCTGCCGGCATCGCGCGCTGGGCCCCCCCAGGTTGGGAAGCAGCCACGAGAGAGCGCCCGCGGCCTTCAGCAGGCGCGACGACAGCCCGCTGAAATGCGGGCCGAAGCGCCACCTGCTGTCGAGTACAAGGCCCAGATATTTCATCTGGGCCTTCACCTCAATCCTGACGCCCTCCACGAAGATGTGGGCGTCAGGTGGTGGGTGGCGCTGCCGAGGGCCGTGGAAGAACACGGCCTCGGTCTTGTGCAGCGCCACCGTTAAACCGAGGCGGCGGATCCGCCCCGCGACCAAGGATCCGCCCGCCGAGGCCAGGTCGGCCGCCTCTCTGAAACTCTCCCCCCGGGCGGTGAGGAGAGTGTCATCCGCGTAGCAGACGACACTCGTGCCTCGGAGGAGAGTTCCCCGCAGGAGCCAATCATAGCCGACGTTCCAGAGGAGAGGTCCTAAGACTGACCCCTGTGGAACGCCGGCCTCAACGGCGTACCGCCGGACTCGGCCAGTCCTGTCTACCAGGAGGATCGCCCGATCCTCCAGGTAGCTGGCCAGCAGACTGCGCATGTACCGAGGCACTCCGTGGAATCGGAGCGCCTCGAGGATGGTGCAGTGGGGAACGGAGTTGAAGGCGTTGGCAATGTCGAATGACACAGCCAACAATCCGTCCCCCGCATCCATCGCCTCCTTCACCTGCCCCTTAAGGCAGGCCAGCGCGTCCACCGTGGACCGCTCAGCCCGAAAACCGAACTGAGCGTCCGACAAGTCCGGCCCGATACGCCGCAGATGGCCCTTTAGGCGGGCAGCGATTATCCCCTCGAACATTTTACCGACCTCATCGAGCAGAACGACGGGCCGGTATGCCGAGGGGGAGTCTGCCGGGCGGCCCTCCTTGCGGAGGAGGCACAGCTGCCCCTCCTTCCACGGTTTCGGGAACCTCCCAGACGCAAGGCATGCGCTGAAGAGGTCCCGAAACCTCTCCTCCATTTGAGTGGCAGCGATCGCCACCACTCTCGCCGGAACACCGTCGGGGCCCGGAGCTGTCTTCTTGGCGCGGATGCGGAGAATCGCCGCGCCAAGTTCCGACTCTGTGACAGGAGGGGCCTCCTCTTCCTCCTCAGCTGGCGGAGCTGTCCCAAGCGGGGGGTCCATCACTGGTGGGGTGAAGTTGTCCCTGCACGGAAACAGGGACCGAACCACCCCATCCAGAAACGAGGGCTCGAGGGCCTCGGCAACGGGGGGACCAAAGGGGCGCAATTTGTTGCGCGCCGCCTTGTACGGTCTCCCGAAGGGGTCGTTGTCGAGACCCTCCAGCATCTCCGCTCTCCCCGAGTCTCTGGCGGCGGCGATGGCTCGGTCGAGGACCATTTTCGCCTCCAAGTACACCTCATAGAGGTGGTCCCCGACAGCCACATCCCGTCGACGCCGCCGCCGACTCCGCGTGTAGGCCCTCCTCGCCTCCACACACGCCGCTCGAAGCCCCGCCAGCTCCGCCGACCACCAGTACACTGCGCGTTTGGGTTGTGGTCGGCGAGACCGAGGCATGCTGGAGTTGCATACCTCGGTCAGAGACTCCCTCATCAGCCCCGCCACGGTGTCCACGTCCATGCCGGCGGAAGGCGGCGAAAGCCAGTCCTGGACGAACGCCGCCTCCCGCGCTGCCTCCCTGTCCAGGCGGGTGAGAGCCCACCGTGGGAACGGTGACGGCCCCGAGCGGGGCCTTGTCCTTCCGGGGCCACTGGTGGAGATGTCGAAACGCACGTAGCGGTGGTCTGACAAAGTCTCCACTAGGTCCACCCGCCAGTTCAGCACGCGCGCGGCTAACGCAGGGGTGGCGAAAGTGACGTCCACTATTGAGCCACCCTGCCGCCGCACGCATGTCTGGACGCTCCCTCTGTTCAAGAGGGAGAGTCCAGAGGAGGCCGCCCACATCTCTACTGCCCGCCCGCGTGCGTCGGTGGCCGGGGAGCCCCAGGTCACCGACTTGGCGTTCAGGTCTCCCAGTACGGAGACCTGACGCGGCGCCGCCCTGCCGACCACGGCGGCCAGGACTCCGAGAAAGTTCTCGAAGTCCTGAAGAGGGCGGTTTGGGGAGAAATAAACGCCCACAAGGGCGAAGTCTCCCCACGCGGCGGCCACGTATCCCGGTCCCTTCTCTAATAGCGAGAGGGGAGGGGAGTCTGTGGAAGACCGCGCCGCTAGTGCCACCGAGTCGTCCTCGTCACCCAGCCAGCTGCCGGGGATCGAGTAGGGCTCGGCGACCACCGCTACGTTCACCAACCACTCGGCCATGACCTGCACTACCAGGTCCTGGGCCGCTCTGCAGTGGTTGGTGTTCGTCTGGAGGATGCGGTAGTCGGAAATTGTTATTCCGACATCGCACCCCCCACCTCATTTACCACCGCCACTGGTGCTACAGCGGCGACGACTGCGACGGCGGTGGCAACAGGGCGAACCTGCGCCGGCACCACGCCCTTCCTCACGGGGGGCTTGCAGCTCCTGCCCGTCATCCTGTGGTCCGCGGGGCGGCCACTGGCGGCGCACGCCGCGCAGTGTGGCTTGGCGGCGGTGCAAGCGGCCCACCCGTGTCCCTCCTGCCCGCATTGGAAGCACGTGTCTCCCCAATCGGACTTGGAGGGACACGTGGCTCGGGTGTGGCCGACCGCGAAGCACTTGAAGCAGCGGACAGGCTGGTCTTCAAGTGCCCGGACCACAGCCGAGCCGAACCCCACAAGGATCCGTCCTTTGGTCGCAGCAAGGACGGCCCCAGCCACGGCGACTGGGCACTCGACGCGGATGATGCCCATGCCGCGGCGGCCAGGCCTGATGGCTCCACCCTTCACCGCGCCAGCGTCGCAGCCTCCAGCCGCCGCGACGGCGACCTAACCTAACCTTTTTTTTTTTTTTTTTTTTTTTTTGTCGCTGAGAAATGCTTTATGCATCCCCGGCTCGTGGGGGACGAGTCGGGGTATGTGGGACTCCCTGTCCTAGTGACAGTATACCCACTAAAACTCAGCGGTGTTCCCGCATCGCCGTGATGGGAGGGTCATGGGAAACCGGCTCAGCCTTTACATCCACGACCCTCCCGGCGCATGCCCGCCTAGCTGGCGGGCCCCGCATGCCCCCCGGGTTGGGGGGCTACGGGAATGGCCGGGAACACCTGGCCATTCCCGTCCGGCACTGGTGGAGGCCTGTGCGATACAGGCAAGGGTGCCCCCGCACCCGTTGCCTGCTGGCCTCCACCTGGGAGGAGTCGAAGATGACTATCGTACTGACGTCTTCTTCGACCCCTCCTCCGCCTTCGGAGCGGCGCCTCGGCAGGGTCGTCCTCCCGAGCGCGCTCCGCCGCCTCCTTCTGGGACATGACGTGTTCACAGAAGGAGGCGACTGCCGCCCAGGACCCCTCGTCTCTCAGCATGGCGTTAACCAGGCCGGGGAGCGAGAGGTCCGGTCCGATCGCCGCGACGAGACTGCGGCGCGGCTCTGACCACGACGGGCACACCTCGAGTGTGTGCTGTGCCACGTCCTCCGCCGCGCCACAGTCGCGGCACGACGGCGTCTCCTCCCGTCCGATTCGGTGCAGGTACGATCCGAAGCAACCGTGTCCGGACAGCACCTGCACGAGACGGAAGGAGAGGAACCCGTGCGGACGCTCGAGCCAGTCTCGCAGCACTGGCCCAATCGCGTCGAGGGTTCGGCGGCCGAAGGCTGCGGTGGCGAGGTCCCCCGTCCAATGGACGACGATGGCGTCCCTCGCCTCCCGCCGGACGGCCTCCCGCTCTTCCGGGGCTGAGCGAACGCCCCTCGCTTTCCGCTCCGCCGTCCACTCATACACTCTGGCGAGCACCCACGCCTCGAGTTCCCAAGGAGGGGTGCTGGCCAGAGCGCATGCTGCCGCATAGCCCACCGTGCGGTAGGCCCGCGCCGCCCGCTGGGCTATGGCCCTTTGAGGTGCCCGCAAGGCCGCGGCGTTCTCTCGTCTGTGGAGGGACTCCTCCCAGATAGGAGCCCCATAGAGGGCCATGCTCCTCAAGATGCCGGCGTAAAGCTGCCGGCATCGCGCGCTGGGCCCCCCCCCGTTGGGAAGCAGCCACGAGAGAGCGCCCGCGGCCCTCAGCAGGCGCGACGACAGCCCGCTGAAATGCGGGCCGAAGCGCCACCTGCTGTCGAGTACAAGGCCCAGATATTTCATCTGGGCCTTCACCTCAATCCTGACGCCCTCCACGAAGATGTGGGCGTCAGGTGGTGGGTGGCGCTGCCGGGGGCCGTGGAAGAACACGGCCTCGGTCTTGTGCAGCGCCACCGTTAAACCAAGGCGGCGGATCCGCCCCGCGACCAAGGATCCGCCCGCCGAGGCCAGGTTGGCCGCCTCTCTGAAACTCTCCCCCCGGGCGGTGAGGAGAGTGTCATCCGCGTAGCAGACGACACTCGTGCCTCGGAGGAGAGTTCCCCGCAGGAGCCAATCATAGCCGACGTTCCAGAGGAGAGGTCCTAAGACTGACCCCTGTGGAACGCCGGCTTCAACGGCGTACCGCCGGACCCGGCCAGTCCTGTCTACCAGGAGGATCGCCCGGTCCTCCAGGTAGCTGGCCAGCAGACTGCGCATGTACCGAGGCACTCCGTGGAATCGGAGCGCCTCGAGGATGGTGCAGTGGGGAACGGAGTTGAAGGCGTTGGCAATGTCGAATGACACAGCCAACAATCCGTCCCCCGCATCCATCGCATCCTTCACCTGCCCCTTAAGGCAGGCCAGCGCGTCCACTGTGGACCGCTCAGCCCGAAACCCGAACTGAGCGTCCGACAAGTCCGGCCCGATACGCCGCAGATGGCCCTTTAGGCGGGCAGCGATTATCCCCTCGAACATTTTTCCGACCTCATCGAGCAGAACGATGGGCCGGTATGCCGAGGGGGAGTCTGCTGGGCGGCCCTCCTTGCGGAGGAGGCACAGCTGCCCCTCCTTCCACGGTTTCGGGAACCTCCCAGACGCAAGGCATGCGCTGAAGAGGTCCCGAAACCTCTCCTCCATTTGAGTGGCAGCGATCGCCACCACTCTCGCCGGAACACCGTCGGGGCCCGGAGCTGTCTTCTTGGCGCGGATGCGGAGAATCGCCGCGCCAAGTTCCGACTCTGTGACAGGAGGGGCCTCCTCTTCCTCCTCAGCTGGCGGAGCTGTCCCAAGCGGGGGGTCCATCACTGGTGGGGTGAAGTTGTCCCTGCACGGAAACAGGGACCGAACCACCCCATCCAGAAACGAGGGCTCGAGGGTCTCGGCAACGGGGGGACCAAAGGGGCGCAATTTGTTGCGCGCCGCCTTGTACGGTCTCCCGAAGGGGTCGTTGTCGAGACCCTCCAGCATCTCCGCTCTCCCCGAGTCTCTGGCGGCGGCGATGGCTCGGTCGAGGACCATTTTCGCCTCCAAGTACACCTCATAGAGGTGGTCCCCGACAGCCACATCCCGTCGACGCCGCCGCCGACTCCGCGTGTAGGCCCTCCTCGCCTCCACACACGCCGCTCGAAGCCCCGCCAGCTCCGCCGACCACCAGTACACTGCGCGTTTGGGTTGTGGTCGGCGAGACCGAGGCATGCTGGAGTTGCATACCTCGGTCAGAGACTCCCTCATCAGCCCCGCCACGGTGTCCACGTCCAGGCCGGTGGAAGGCGGCGAAAGCCAGTCCTGGACGAACGCCGCCTCCCGCGCTGCCTCCCTGTCCAGGCGGGTGAGAGCCCACCGTGGGAACGGTGACGGCCCCGAGCGGGGCCTTGTCCTTCCGGGGCCACTGGTGGAGATGTCGAAACGCACGTAGCGGTGGTCTGACAAAGTCTCCACCAGGTCCACCCGCCAGTTCAGCACGCGCGCGGCTAACGCAGGGGTGGCGAAAGTGACGTCCACTATTGAGCCACCCTGCCGCCGCACGCATGTCTGGACGCTCCCTCTGTTCAAGAGGGAGAGTCCAGAGGAGGCCGCCCACATCTCTACTGCCCGCCCGCGTGCGTCGGTGGCCGGGGAGCCCCAGGTCACCGACTTGGCGTTCAGGTCTCCCAGTACGGAGACCTGACGCGGCGCCGCCCTGCCGACCACGGCGGCCAGGACTCCGAGAAAGTTCTCGAAGTCCTGAAGAGGGCGGTTTGGGGAGAAATAAACGCCCACAAGGGCGAAGTCTCCCCACGCGGCGGCCACGTATCCCGGTCCCTTCTCTAATAGCGAGAGGGGAGGGGAGTCTGTGGAAGACCGCGCCGCTAGTGCCACCGAGTCGTCCTCGTCACCCAGCCAGCTGCCGGGGATCGAGTAGAAGGAAGAAGGGCGTCTTCCTCCTGCGAGTTCTGGGGGGCTGCTGGAGTGGCAGACGACCCAGACGCTCCCTCCGCGCTTGTGGTGGGGGCATGAGAAGCCGCCTTGGTCCTCTTGCCCTTGCCTTTGCCCTTGGCGGGCTGGGCATCCGATGCTGCTAGAGGCGCAGGTTCCGGCTCCCTCGGCGGTGGACGCTTGTCTGCCGCTAGCGGCGGGCGCAGCCGCTTTTCCGGCAGGAGCCGGTCCTCGATGCCCGCGAAGCAGGCCCGGATGAAGGCCCTCTCCTCCATGACCACTCCGCGGATCGTTGCCTCAAGGCTGGCAGTTGAGGAGGAGGAGCCTCCCACCACCGGACCTGGGGCAGATTGGGCAGGCCTGGCCGTGGCCTCAGCCAGCTTCTGGTGCAGCTGGCTGACCTCCGCCTGCAGGCGATCCACTTTCGCCTGCAGCTGCCGCGTCTCGTCCGTGGCCGTGCGCTTGACCAGCTCTGTCACGATGCCGTGCATGCTGGCGGCACGGCATTTGAGGGCCTTCTGGAAGGTCCCCTTCAAATTGGAGGACTTTGAGGCGACCTCCAGGACCTCCTCCCTATCCTCATGCGCCATGCGCTCCAGTTCCGCCAGGGAGTGGTCAGCATACAGCACACTGGATGCACCGTAGCCAGCCTTCGCCCTGGCAGCTTGCGCCTGCTGCTCCTTGGCAGCGACCCTCTCCTCCAGGTCTTGTTGAAGCTGCGCCCTCTTCGCCAGATTCAACTGGCGCTCGGCGTCCACCAAGCCCACACTGTGGGAAGAAGGCGCAGTAGAAGTCGAGGCCTTTTTAGGCTTCGACTTCTTCTTCGCCCTAACGGACTCCGAGGAGCCCACGGACCGCTTCCGCTTAAAGCGGTCGCTCTCGGACGCCGACGTGTCCATGACGGAGTCGTCGGAGTCCGACAAATCGTCTGGCCTTCTAAATAATGAGCTGGCCGCAGATGGTGCGCGGTCAGCTTCCGACACGTGGCCCTGAGAAGGGCCGTTGGGTTGGCCCTGAGAAGGGCCGTTGGGTTGGCCCTGAGAAGGGCCGTTGGTTTGGCCCTGAGAAGGGCCGTTGGATTGGCCCTGAGAAGGGCCGTTGGATTGGCCCTGAGAAGGGCCGTTGGTTTGGCCCTGAGAAGGGCCGTTGGGTTGGCCCTGAGAAGGGCCGTTTGAATCGCCCTGGGAGGGGCGATTCCGAATAAAACGGCCAGACGCATTACGCGCTGGCTTGCTCGACTTGATAAGGTTAAAATCCGACATGTTATTAAAATTCGACTTGTTCGTAGACTCGACTGCTAGATGACTACGATTCACAGCGCACTTTAGCCGCCGGTCTGCCACTCCGTTACGGTGGTCAGACACGGCGTTGCCCAGGGGATACTACGTGGAAGTATGCGCTGTGGGGGATCCCCCGACCTAACCTTTTTTTTTTTTTTTTTTTTTTGTCGCTGAGAAATGCTTTATGCATCCCCGGCTCGTGGGGGACGAGTCGGGGTATGTGGGACTCCCTGTCCTAGTGACAGTATACCCACTAAAACTCAGCGGTGTTCCCGCATCGCCGTGATGGGAGGGTCATGGGAAACCGGCTCAGCCTTTACATCCACGACCCTCCCGGCGCATGCCCGCCTAGCTGGCGGGCCCCGCATGCCCCCCGGGTTGGGGGGCTACGGGAATGGCCGGGAACACCTGGCCATTCCCGTCCGGCACTGGTGGAGGCCTGTGCGATACAGGCAAGGGTGCCCCCGCACCCGTTGCCTGCTGGCCTCCACCTGGGAGGAGTCGAAGATGACTATCGTACTGACGTCTTCTTCGACCCCTCCTCCGCCTTCGGAGCGGCGCCTCGGCAGGGTCGTCCTCCCGAGCGCGCTCCGCCGCCTCCTTCTGGGACATGACGTGTTCACAGAAGGAGGCGACTGCCGCCCAGGACCCCTCGTCTCTCAGCATGGCGTTAACCAGGCCGGGGAGCGAGAGGTCCGGTCCGATCGCCGCGACGAGACTGCGGCGCGGCTCTGACCACGACGGGCACACCTCGAGTGTGTGCTGTGCCACGTCCTCCGCCGCGCCACAGTCGCGGCACGACGGCGTCTCCTCCCGTCCGATTCGGTGCAGGTACGATCCGAAGCAACCGTGTCCGGACAGCACCTGCACGAGACGGAAGGAGAGGAACCCGTGCGGACGCTCGAGCCAGTCTCGCAGCACTGGCCCAATCGCGTCGAGGGTTCGGCGGCCGAAGGCTGCGGTGGCGAGGTCCCCCGTCCAATGGACGACGATGGCGTCCCTCGCCTCCCGCCGGACGGCCTCCCGCTCTTCCGGGGCTGAGCGAACGCCCCTCGCTTTCCGCTCCGCCGTCCACTCATACACTCTGGCGAGCACCCACGCCTCGAGTTCCCAAGGAGGGGTGCTGGCCAGAGCGCATGCTGCCGCATAGCCCACCGTGCGGTAGGCCCGCGCCGCCCGCTGGGCTATGGCCCTTTGAGGTGCCCGCAAGGCCGCGGCGTTCTCTCGTCTGTGGAGGGACTCCTCCCAGATAGGAGCCCCATAGAGGGCCATGCTCCTCAAGATGCCGGCGTAAAGCTGCCGGCATCGCGCGCTGGGCCCCCCCAAGTTGGGAAGCAGCCACGAGAGAGCGCCCGCGGCCCTCAGCAGGCGCGACGACAGCCCGCTGAAATGCGGGCCGAAGCGCCACCTGCTGTCGAGTACAAGGCCCAGATATTTCATCTGGGCCTTCACCTCAATCCTGACGCCCTCCACGAAGATGTGGGCGTCAGGTGGTGGGTGGCGCTGCCGGGGGCCGTGGAAGAACACGGCCTCGGTCTTGTGCAGCGCCACCGTTAAACCAAGGCGGCGGATCCGCCCCGCGACCAAGGATCCGCCCGCCGAGGCCAGGTTGGCCGCCTCTCTGAAACTCTCCCCCCGGGCGGTGAGGAGAGTGTCATCCGCGTAGCAGACGACACTCGTGCCTCGGAGGAGAGTTCCCCGCAGGAGCCAATCATAGCCGACGTTCCAGAGGAGAGGTCCTAAGACTGACCCCTGTGGAACGCCGGCTTCAACGGCGTACCGCCGGACCCGGCCAGTCCTGTCTACCAGGAGGATCGCCCGGTCCTCCAGGTAGCTGGCCAGCAGACTGCGCATGTACCGAGGCACTCCGTGGAATCGGAGCGCCTCGAGGATGGTGCAGTGGGGAACGGAGTTGAAGGCGTTGGCAATGTCGAATGACACAGCCAACAATCCGTCCCCCGCATCCATCGCATCCTTCACCTGCCCCTTAAGGCAGGCCAGCGCGTCCACTGTGGACCGCTCAGCCCGAAACCCGAACTGAGCGTCCGACAAGTCCGGCCCGATACGCCGCAGATGGCCCTTTAGGCGGGCAGCGATTATCCCCTCGAACATTTTTCCGACCTCATCGAGCAGAACGATGGGCCGGTATGCCGAGGGGGAGTCTGCTGGGCGGCCCTCCTTGCGGAGGAGGCACAGCTGCCCCTCCTTCCACGGTTTCGGGAACCTCCCAGACGCAAGGCATGCGCTGAAGAGGTCCCGAAACCTCTCCTCCATTTGAGTGGCAGCGATCGCCACCACTCTCGCCGGAACACCGTCGGGGCCCGGAGCTGTCTTCTTGGCGCGGATGCGGAGAATCGCCGCGCCAAGTTCCGACTCTGTGACAGGAGGGGCCTCCTCTTCCTCCTCAGCTGGCGGAGCTGTCCCAAGCGGGGGGTCCATCACTGGTGGGGTGAAGTTGTCCCTGCACGGAAACAGGGACCAAACCACCCCATCCAGAAACGAGGGCTCGAGGGTCTCGGCAACGGGGGGACCAAAGGGGCGCAATTTGTTGCGCGCCGCCTTGTACGGTCTCCCGAAGGGGTCGTTGTCGAGACCCTCCAGCATCTCCGCTCTCCCCGAGTCTCTGGCGGCGGCGATGGCTCGGTCGAGGACCATTTTCGCCTCCAAGTACACCTCATAGAGGTGGTCCCCGACAGCCACATCCCGTCGACGCCGCCGCCGACTCCGCGTGTAGGCCCTCCTCGCCTCCACACACGCCGCTCGAAGCCCCGCCAGCTCCGCCGACCACCAGTACACTGCGCGTTTGGGTTGTGGTCGGCGAGACCGAGGCATGCTGGAGTTGCATACCTCGGTCAGAGACTCCCTCATCAGCCCCGCCACGGTGTCCACGTCCAGGCCGGTGGAAGGCGGCGAAAGCCAGTCCTGGACGAACGCCGCCTCCCGCGCTGCCTCCCTGTCCAGGCGGGTGAGAGCCCACCGTGGGAACGGTGACGGCCCCGAGCGGGGCCTTGTCCTTCCGGGGCCACTGGTGGAGATGTCGAAACGCACGTAGCGGTGGTCTGACAAAGTCTCCACCAGGTCCACCCGCCAGTTCAGCACGCGCGCGGCTAACGCAGGGGTGGCGAAAGTGACGTCCACTATTGAGCCACCCTGCCGCCGCACGCATGTCTGGACGCTCCCTCTGTTCAAGAGGGAGAGTCCAGAGGAGGCCGCCCACATCTCTACTGCCCGCCCGCGTGCGTCGGTGGCCGGGGAGCCCCAGGTCACCGACTTGGCGTTCAGGTCTCCCAGTACGGAGACCTGACGCGGCGCCGCCCTGCCGACCACGGCGGCCAGGACTCCGAGAAAGTTCTCGAAGTCCTGAAGAGGGCGGTTTGGGGAGAAATAAACGCCCACAAGGGCGAAGTCTCCCCACGCGGCGGCCACGTATCCCGGTCCCTTCTCTAATAGCGAGAGGGGAGGGGAGTCTGTGGAAGACCGCGCCGCTAGTGCCACCGAGTCGTCCTCGTCACCCAGCCAGCTGCCGGGGATCGAGTAGGGCTCGGCGACCACCGCTACGTTCACCAACCACTCGGCCATGACCTGCACTACCAGGTCCTGGGCCGCTCTGCAGTG
Organism: Agrochola macilenta; assembly: GCA_916701695.1. NCBI lineage: Eukaryota > Metazoa > Arthropoda > Insecta > Lepidoptera > Noctuidae > Agrochola > Agrochola macilenta. Next base: position 4,437,897 of record OU753576.1, read on the forward strand.
GTTGGTGTTCGTCTGGAGGATGCGGTAGTCGGAAATTGTTATTCCGACATCGCACCCCCCACCTCATTTACCACCGCCACTGGTGCTACAGCGGCGACGACTGCGACGGCGGTGGCAACAGGGCGAACCTGCGCCGGCACCACGCCCTTCCTCACGGGGGGCTTGCAGCTCCTGCCCGTCATCCTGTGGTCCGCGGGGCGGCCACTGGCGGCGCACGCCGCGCAGTGTGGCTTGGCGGCGGTGCAAGCGGCCCACCCGTGTCCCTCCTGCCCGCATTGGAAGCACGTGTCTCCCCAGTCGGACTTGGAGGGACACGTGGCTCGGGTGTGGCCGACCGCGAAGCACTTGAAGCAGCGGACAGGCTGGTCTTCAAGTGCCCGGACCACAGCCGAGCCGAACCCAACAAGGATCCGTCCTTTTGTTGTAGCAAGGACGGCCCCAGCCGCGGCGACTGGGCACTCGACGCGGATGACGCCCATGCCGCGGCGGCCGGGCCTGATGGCTCCACTCTTCACTGCGCCAGCTTCGCAGCCTCCAGCCGCCGCGACGGCCTCCACCACATCCTCTTTGGTGACCGAGTCGTCCAGATCGGCCACCTCCAAGGCTGCGGTCTTAACAGGTCTGGCGACCTTTGCCACATCCGCTATGACCTCTTGCAACTTTGTTGCGAAGAGGTCCGCATTTGTGCCGCGCTGCTCCCCCGAGAACTCGAAAATTCGAGCCCCGGTTAGAGTTCGGCGGCACTTGATGTTGCTGATCCCCAGCTGGGAGGGATCAGCATTAGTACGAGCCCGTCTTAGGACGGACTCATACGTCTCCCCACGCTCCGCGGCCTCCGGGGTGATGGTCACCACGACGGCCGCGGTTTTGGGAGGAACCAGCTTCCTCCCGCCGGCTTTTTTCGCTGCAGGCCCAGTCGCAGCGGGCTTGGGAGCCGACTTTTTGCCCTTTTTCCCTTTTTTGACCACTTCCGTCCACGGCTGGTTGGACGGGGTGGTGGAGGGAAGAAGGGCGTCTTCCTCCTGCGAGTTCTGGGGGGCTGCTGGAGTGGCAGACGACCCAGACGCTCCCTCCGCGCTTGTGGTGGGGGCATGAGAAGCCGCCTTGGTCCTCTTGCCCTTGCCTTTGCCCTTGGCGGGCTGGGCATCCGATGCTGCTAGAGGCGCAGGTTCCGGCTCCCTCGGCGGTGGACGCTTGTCTGCCGCTAGCGGCGGGCGCAGCCGCTTTTCCGGCAGGAGCCGGTCCTCGATGCCCGCGAAGCAGGCCCGGATGAAGGCCCTCTCCTCCATGACCACTCCGCGGATCGTTGCCTCAAGGCTGGCAGTTGAGGAGGAGGAGCCTCCCACCACCGGACCTGGGGCAGATTGGGCAGGCCTGGCCGTGGCCTCAGCCAGCTTCTGGTGCAGCTGGCTGACCTCCGCCTGCAGGCGATCCACTTTCGCCTGCAGCTGCCGCGTCTCGTCCGTGGCCGTGCGCTTGACCAGCTCTGTCACGATGCCGTGCATGCTGGCGGCACGGCATTTGAGGGCCTTCTGGAAGGTCCCCTTCAAATTGGAGGACTTTGAGGCGACCTCCAGGACCTCCTCCCTATCCTCATGCGCCATGCGCTCCAGTTCCGCCAGGGAGTGGTCAGCATACAGCACACTGGATGCACCGTAGCCAGCCTTCGCCCTGGCAGCTTGCGCCTGCTGCTCCTTGGCAGCGACCCTCTCCTCCAGGTCTTGTTGAAGCTGCGCCCTCTTCGCCAGATTCAACTGGCGCTCGGCGTCCACCAAGCCCACACTGTGGGAAGAAGGCGCAGTAGAAGTCGAGGCCTTTTTAGGCTTCGACTTCTTCTTCGCCCTAACGGACTCCGAGGAGCCCACGGACCGCTTCCGCTTAAAGCGGTCGCTCTCGGACGCCGACGTGTCCATGACGGAGTCGTCGGAGTCCGACAAATCGTCTGGCCTTCTAAATAATGAGCTGGCCGCAGATGGTGCGCGGTCAGCTTCCGACACGTGGCCCTGAAAAGGGCCGTTGGGTTGGCCCTGAGAAGGGCCGTTGGGTTGGCCCTGAGAAGGGCCGTTGGTTTGGCCCTGAGAAGGGCCGTTGGATTGGCCCTGAGAAGGGCCGTTGGATTGGCCCTGAGAAGGGCCGTTGGTTTGGCCCTGAGAAGGGCCGTTGGGTTGGCCCTGAGAAGGGCCGTTTGAATCGCCCTGGGAGGGGCGATTCCGAATAAAACGGCCAGACGCATTACGCGCTGGCTTGCTCGACTTGATAAGGTTAAAATCCGACATGTTATTAAAATTCGACTTGTTCGTAGACTCGACTGCTAGATGACTACGATTCACAGCGCACTTTAGCCGCCGGTCTGCCACTCCGTTACGGTGGTCAGACACGGCGTTGCCCAGGGGATACTACGTGGAAGTATGCGCTGTGGGGGATCCCCCCCCCCGACCTAACCTAACCTATCCTGACCTAACCTAACCTAACATTTTTCTGGATTGTTCTTTTGTTCTCCCTGGCCCAATTTTATGGTGCCCGTAGTAAAAATATATCCTGCAGTCATGAACTATTAATTGCAATAGGTTCCATCAATAAAAACCATTTGTACAAATTCGGACCTAACCTAACCTAACATTTTTTTTGGATTGTATATTCTTTCTCTGTGGCCCTATTTTATGGTGCCGATAGTAAAAAAATATCCTGCATTCATGAACTATTAATTGCAATAGGTTCCATCAGCAAACGCCATTTGTACAAATTCGGACCTAACCTAACCTAACCTAACATTTTTCTGGATTGTTTTTTTCGTTCTCCCTGGCCCAATTTTATGGTGTCCATAGTAAAAAAATAACCTGCAGTCATGAGTTATTAAAAGCACTCTGTTCCATCAACAAACGCCATTTGTACAAATTCGGACCTAACCTAACCTAACCTAACATTTTTCTGGATTGTTTTTTTCGTTCTCCCTGGCCCAATTTTATGGTGTCCATAGTAAAAAAATATCCTGCAGTCATGAGTTATTAAAAGCACTCTGTTCCATCAACAAACGCCATTTGTACAAATTCGGACCTAACCTAACCTAACATTTTTTCTGGATTGTATATTCTTTCTCCGTGTCCCTATTTTATGGTGCCGATAGTAAAAAAATATCCTGCAATCATGAACTATTAATTGCAATAGGTTCCATCAACAAACGCTATTTGTACAAATTCGGACCTTACCTAACCTAACCTAACATTTTTCTGGATTGTTTTTTTGTTCTCCCTGGCCCAATTTTATGGTGCCCATAGTAAAAAAATATCCTGCAGTCATGAACTATTAAAAGCACTTCGTTCCATCAACAAACGCCATTTGTACAAATTCGGACCTAACCAGACCTAACCTAACATTTTTCTGGATTGATTTTTTGTTCTCCCTGGCCCAATTTTATGGTGCCCTTAATAAAAAAGTATCCTGCAGTCATGAACTATTAATTGCAATAGGTTCCATCAACAAACGCCATTTGTACAAATTCGGACCTAACCTAACCTATCCTGACCTTTTTTTTTTTTTTTTTTTTTCCGGGGTGGAAAATCCTCATGGATGTCCTCCGCCCTGGGGCGGGCGGAGGGGTCTGTCAGACTCTTACTGACTAAAAACCACCCCGGTGTTCCAACTCACACCTACGCCGGGGGTCGCGGGAACTTGAAATCTTCCGCAACCCCCGGCTGGTGCCGGCCCGCCACTGCGGGCCTCCTCGCGGGTCAGGGGGAGGAGTGAGGTGTTTGACTCCCCCCGCGACGTCTCAGAGGGGCGCGCGTGGAACACTACGCGCCGCCACCTCGGGTCCTGATGTGTGGGGGGCGACGGACGTCCCCGAGTCCGTCACCCCTGGACCCATTTAGGGGGGCTGGAAGAGGGCGTTATCCGCCCTCCGCCGACGCCCGGTGCGCCTGCTGCGGGCCGGGTGAGTGGACGAGATCTCCCTCTCCCTTTCCGCAGCCTCCTTCTGCGAGACGACTGTCTCACAGTAGGAAACCACCGCGTCCCAGGACTCGCCGCCGCCGACCATCGCATTCACTACGGCCGGCAGCGACAAGTCACTGCCTACTTCTGAGATGAGGGCACGGCGCGGCTCCTCCCAAGCGGCACACTCTGCCAGCGTATGCCGCGCCGTGTCCTCCCGGCAGTCGACGCAGTGGTGACACCGGGCGTCCGGCCCCCTGTTTATGCGACACAGGTACTTCCCGAAGCAACCATGCCCCGAGAGCACCTGCGTCACCCGAAACGACAGGGAGCCGTGCCTCCTCCCGAGCCAGCGGTCGAGCACCGGCCGGACCGCCTCGACGATGTCGAGGCCGGCGGTAGGGCGTGAAAGCCTGTCCCGCCATTCCGCCACCAGGACCTCGCGAAGCTGAGACCGATGCAGCTCCATGTGTCGCTGCATCGGTCGCTCGCCCCGCGCCCTCGCTTCCTCGCGCCACCGATACGATGACGCGAGTACTTTCGCCTCTAGGTCCCAGGGCGGGGATCCGGCCAGTGCACAAGCCGCCTCGTAGGAGATCGTGCGATACCCTCTGATGACTCTGACGGCCATCGCCCTCTGCGGCTTGCGCATTACGGCGATGCTACCGGCCGTCAGGTCAGCAGCCCAGATCGGGGCCCCGTAAAGGGCCATCGATCGCACGATCCCCACGTAGAGCCGCCTACAAGCGGCGCTCGGGCCCCCCAGATTGGGAAGCAGCGTTGATAGCGCCCCAGCGGCGCCCAGCAACTTGGGCGCCAGCCGTCGGAAGTGGGGCCCGAAGTCCCACCGGCTGTCGAGCACCAATCCTAGGTACTTCATGGTGGACTCGACAGCGATCCGAGCCCCCCCGACCACGATGTGTGAGCCGGGTGACGGCGCCCGCCGGGGGCCATGAAACACCATGGCCTCCGACTTGCTGAGGGCCACCTCCAGGCCTAGGCGACGTATGCGGCCCACCACATGTGAGACCGCAGCCGTCGCCAACAACGCTGCCTCCCTGTGCGAGCTCCCCCGGGCAGTGACCAGCGTGTCGTCCGCATAACACGTCAGGTCTACCCCGGCACCGAGCTCGCCCCTCAGCACCCAGTCGTACCCGATGTTCCACAGGAGCGGGCCTAAAACCGAGCCCTGTGGAACACCGCACGACATGCGGCGCTGGTTTCCGCCATCACGTCCCATGTAGGTGACACACCTCTCCGACAGATAAGCCCCAACGATGTGGCGGAGGTAGGGAGGCACCCCATGATACCGCAGTGCCTCCCGAATACAACTCCAGGGCAGGGTGTTGAAGGCGTTGGAAATGTCCAAGGACACCGCCAACATCACCCCGCCCCGGGACACCGCTTCCTCCGCCAGGACTCTTACCCGCGACACAGCGTGGATCGTGGAGCGCCCATGCCGAAACCCGAACTGACTGTCGTCCAGGTCCGGCCCCTCTCTGCACAAGTGGCCGACGAGGCGGGCTGCGATTATCCGCTCAAACAGCTTGCCCACCTCGTCAAGCAGCACTATGGGCCGGTACGCGGACGGCGAGTCCGCAGGGCGCCCCGCCTTCCTGAGCAGGACCAGACGACCAGATTTCCACAAAGTGGGAAACTGGCCCCGCTCAAGGCACGCTGTGTAGAGTCCTCTCAGTTGGGGCTCAAGCTCCTTCAGAGCGAGGGCTAGCACGCAGCCGTGGATCCCGTCGGGCCCCGGAGCCACGTTCTTGGCCCGGAGCCGCATCACGGCTACCCTCATCTCTGCCTGTGTCACCTCTGGGACGCTGATGGCGTTCTCCTCTGTAGACTCTGCGGCTGTGGGCAAAGCCATCGGCGGCGGAGTATGCTCCGCTCTCGCCGGGAAGAGGGCTGCGACCACCTCCTCCAGCAGCTCGGGTTGGAGACTCTCCGTAAGTGGAGGCGCCGCGGCTCGAAGTTTCCCTCGGACCGCGCGATAAGGGCGCCCCCACGGATCCCCGTCTAGAGTCTCCAACATCTCCTCCCTGGCTCGCGTCCTCGACTCACCGATGGCCAGCCACAGAGTCTGCTTGGCCGCGCGGTACACCTCATACAGCGCGGCCTCTTCGTCAGGGACCCGACGACGTCTCCTCCGGTACCGGATGTACTGGCGTCTAACCGCCACGCACGCGACGCGCATCTGCGCGATCTCGGCGGTCCACCAGTACACCTGGCGCCTTGCGGACTGTGCGTGAACCCGGGGCATGGACGCGTCGCAAATTTGCGTCATCGCCCCGCGGAACCACAGCGCCTCCTGCTCGACGTCGACGGGTCCGGTCGTTGCCGACTCCCGGCTCCAGGCCTGGACAATAGCGGCCTCCTCGAGAAGCTCCCTGTCAATGCGCTTACGCGCCCAGCGCGGACCGTCCGGTCGCGGGGCCAGTGGACTGCGGCCGCCGGCGGTCTGGGTGGAGACGTCGAAACGGATGTATCGGTGATCCGACAACGTCTCCACCTCCACGGCGACACGCCAGTCGCGGACACGGCTCGCGACAGCGGGGCTAGCGAACGAGACGTCCACTATAGACCCGCCCCGCTGCCGCACGCACGTGTGGACCGAGCCCCGATTTAGGACGGTCAAGCCAGTCGTGACCGCCCACTCCTCCAACACCTCGCCCCTAGCATCGGTCACAGGGGATCCCCACGCCTCAGACTTGGCGTTGAGATCCCCCAGCAACAGCACCGGGCGAGGGTGGAGTCGGCCCACGACGGCACCCAACTCGACAAGGAACCTCTCGAAGTCGGCGAGACTCTTGTTGGGCGAAAAATACGCACCAACCGTGCCAATGCCGTCCGCGAGGACGGCTACCCAGCCGTGACCTCGGGACGGGTTGACAAGAGCCCCGCCAATGATGGCCACCAAACCGTCCAAGTCTCCCACCCAGTTATCCCTGGGGGGGACAAAATACGGTTCGGCGACCACAGCCACGTGAATCGACCACTCTGCCATGCTCTGGAGCAAGAGATCCTGAGCTCTAGCAGAGTGGTTGATATTGCCCTGGAGGAAATGGTACAGCGCCATTAAGCGCAATCCATTCCCTCCGCACCATTCCTAGGCCGGGAGTCGGCCGAAGGGCAGCCAGGCTGCGGGGGGGGTAAAGAGCCCCCGGCAGCCTTGGCAGCCCCTCTCTTCTTCTTTGTGGCGGGTGCGCCACAGGCCTTTCCGCCCGCTCTGTGTCCGGCGGGCCTCCCCGCAGCCGTACAGAGGCTGCAGTTTGGCTCCGCGGAACACTGGGCCGCCTTGTGGCCGGCCTGACCGCAGCGATAGCACTGCTCGCTGCGGTCTATTTCGGCGGTGCACCGTGCCCTGACATGCCCAATGTCGAGGCAACGGTAGCACCGCAAGGCCTTGGGTTGCAGCTGCTTCACCCTCGCTGCCACCCACCCCACCAAAAGACGCCCAGCGTCGGCGACTTTGTTCGCCGCCGCCACCGGGCACCGCACCCAGATCGCGCCGAGCCCGGACGCATCGACGCGAACTTCCCCCGTACGGACGTCTTCGGGCGGACATCCACCGAAACGGGCGATGGCCGCCACGACCTCAGCCGGAGTTGTCGAGTCGTCCAGCCCGTCGACGCGCAGTTCCGCGGTCTTCATCGGCCTGGACACCCGAACGTCCTCCGGATTGAGGACCCCCTCAGCTTGGCGGCCAGGACGTCCGCCCTTTCGCCGCTAGAGGCACCCGACACCTCAAGTAGTCGCGCCCCCGTAATCGCCTGCCTCACTCTGAGGCCAGACGGTATACCAAGGTCGGGGAACGCGACTTTGGCTTTTGCCTCTGTAAGGACCGCCTTATAAGAGACGCCCCTTTCGGCGGCTCCGGGCTGCAGCGTAATAACTACAGCCGCGGAGCGTGGGGCTCTGACTCTGGGCGGCCCTTGAGCCTTCTTGGGTGCCAGTGCCGGTGCTCCAGCGGGTACCGGTGGTGGCGGCGCCGTCTTCTTTTTACGGCGGCCCCTCTTGACGACCGTCGTCCAGGAGTCCTTGGTGGACTCGGGTGCGTTCGCCGAGGGAGCAGTCGCCGGTGGCGCGGCCGTCCGGGAAGTGGACGCGGACGCGCCCCCTTTGGTCTGCGCGGGACCCGGCTTAGCGGGCTCCTCCTTCCTCCTCCTATCCGCTGCGAGCGGTGGCCGGAGAGTCACTGCTGGGAGGAGCCTCGACTCCAGGCCCTGCAGACGGGCATTCATCATACCCCCACACTGCAGCATGCAGATGCGAACGATCTTCTCGATCTCTGCATCTGCAGGTGCGGGGGTACGGACCGATGACGGGGCCGACGACGGGGCCGGTGGTGTCAGGGCAACGACGGGAGCGGAACCAGTGGCCGCAGGACGCCTCTGCTGCCATTCCGCCCTCTGCGCGGCAAGCTCCCGTTTGAGGTCCTCCAGCTCAGATCTGAGACGGCTGTTCTCCTCCCACAGCTTCGCCGTCTCGTCTGAGCTTGTGCGACTAAGGAGGACCCCAACTGCCTCCTTGATGTCGCCAGCCGCCTCCTTCAGAGCGCGCGTGAACGTGCCCTTCAGGCTGCCAGACTTTGTGGCAACCTTCATGACGACGTCCACGCCGTCCAAAACTTGGCGGCTCAGCGCCACCGCCGACAGGCTCTCCCCGGTAGCCGCCTGAGCAGAGCGTCGCTCTCGGGCCAGTCGAGCCATTTCGGTGACCTCGTCAGCCGCCACCGCCTTCCGCTGCATCCGCTTTGCGGAGCTCGCCTCCGCCTTGTTGCTTTGCAGCAACAGTGGGGACGCAGCGGAGTCTTCGCTCTTTTCCCCCGTCCCCTCACTTTCTGCGCTCCCCAGCTGCATCGGTACCGGCGTAGCGGGCCGCAAAAAGCGACCCCGTAAATCACGGTCCGGTAACCGCACTTTGCCAGCCACCGCACGACCCCGCCCCCTCTGCGCGGTACCAAATTTTGGTGCCGACAGATCCTCCTCGCTGGAAGAGAGCTCGCTGCGCGAGCGCTTCCCTCCCAGCTGCGTGTCCTGGTCGGACAGTCGGTCCTTTTCTGGACATGAGCCTCCTCGGCTGTTGTTGCCGTCAATGACGGCATGCGGCTTTGTTGCGTCGCACAGGCGCTCCAGGCTAACCCGGAGCTCCTTTTCTTGCGACGCAAGGATTGGTTGACGAAGGTCGGCGGTGGTCTGCCGACCTACGGGACTAGTGGTGCCCCCCCCAGATACGGTGGGGCTGCCTTCCGAAGAAGGGCGGGATTGTACCTCCTTGAGGAGGTTGCCCGCCTGGGGAATATTTCCAGTAGCCTTCATTTTCATGTTTTCCTTTTTAAGGGTGAGGTCCCTTTTCGCGCTAGCGACCGGATAACCCTCCGGCCATTCATCCCCTCGGCACGCTAGACCTTGGGATTGGGACTCCCTAATGTACGCCAACTCACCTCCCTCTGTAAGCAGAGGGGGGAGTAGACGTACGACCTACTGTAGCCCGGTTCCCTTCACCGACCATCATGGATGATCGGTGATTGGAACCATGACCCTTCCCCGTTTGTTGAGAATTCGCCGCCAGCCCCAAGTGTCCACCAAAACCTGGTGGGCACTTGGAGCCGACGTTGCCCAGGGTGCGCCACGGGGAGGCTTCTCAACATGCACCCCAACCTATCCTTTTTTTTTTTTTTTTTTTTTTTTTTTCCGGGGTGGAAAATCCTCATGGATGTCCTCCGCCCTGGGGCGGGCGGAGGGGTCTGTCAGACTCTTACTGACTAAAAACCACCCCGGTGTTCCAACTCTCACCTACGCCGGGGGTCGCGGGAACTTGAAATCTTCCGCAACCCCCGGCTGGTGCCGGCCCGCCACTGCGGGCCTCCTCGCGGGTCAGGGGGGGGAGTGAGGTGTTTGACTCCCCCCGCGACGTCTCAGAGGGGCGCGCGTGGAACACTACGCGCCGCCACCTCGGGTCCTGATGTGTGGGGGGCGACGGACGTCCCCGAGTCCGTCACCCCTGGACCCATTTAGGGGGGCTGGAAGAGGGCGTTATCCGCCCTCCGCCGACGCCCGGTGCGCCTGCTGCGGGCCGGGTGAGTGGACGAGATCTCCCTCTCCCTTTCCGCAGCCTCCTTCTGCGAGACGACTGTCTCACAGTAGGAAACCACCGCGTCCCAGGACTCGCCGCCGCCGACCATCGCATTCACTACGGCCGGCAGCGACAAGTCACTGCCTACTTCTGAGATGAGGGCACGGCGCGGCTCCTCCCAAGCGGCACACTCTGCCAGCGTATGCCGCGCCGTGTCCTCCCGGCAGTCGACGCAGTGGTGACACCGGGCGTCCGGCTCCCTGTTTATGCGACACAGGTACTTCCCGAAGCAACCATGCCCCGAGAGCACCTGCGTCACCCGAAACGACAGGGAGCCGTGCCTCCTCCCGAGCCAGCGGTCGAGCACCGGCCGGACCGCCTCGACGATGTCGAGGCCGGCGGTAGGGCGTGAAAGCCTGTCCCGCCATTCCGCCACCAGGACCTCGCGAAGCTGAGACCGATGCAGCTCCATGTGTCGCTGCATCGGTCGCTCGCCCCGCGCCCTCGCTTCCTCGCGCCACCGATACGATGACGCGAGTACTTTCGCCTCTAGGTCCCAGGGCGGGGATCCGGCCAGTGCACAAGCCGCCTCGTAGGAGATCGTGCGATACCCTCTGATGACTCTGACGGCCATCGCCCTCTGCGGCTTGCGCATTACGGCGATGCTACCGGCCGTCAGGTCAGCAGCCCAGATCGGGGCCCCGTAAAGGGCCATCGATCGCACGATCCCCACGTAGAGCCGCCTACAAGCGGCGCTCGGGCCCCCCAGATTGGGAAGCAGCGTTGATAGCGCCCCAGCGGCGCCCAGCAACTTGGGCGCCAGCCGTCGGAAGTGGGGCCCGAAGTCCCACCGGCTGTCGAGCACCAATCCTAGGTACTTCATGGTGGACTCGACAGCGATCCGAGCCCCCCCGACCACGATGTGTGAGCCGGGTGACGGCGCCCGCCGGGGGCCATGAAACACCATGGCCTCCGACTTGCTGAGGGCCACCTCCAGGCCTAGGCGACGTATGCGGCCCACCACCTGTGAGACCGCAGCCGTCGCCAACAACGCTGCCTCCCTGTGCGAGCTCCCCCGGGCAGTGACCAGCGTGTCGTCCGCATAACACGTCAGGTCTACCCCGGCACCGAGCTCGCCCCTCAGCACCCAATCGTACCCGATGTTCCACAGGAGCGGCCCTAAAACCGAGCCCTGTGGAACACCGCACGACATGCGGCGCTGGTTTCCGCCATCACGTCCCAGGTAGGTGACACACCTCTCCGACAGATAAGCCCCAACGATGTGGCGGAGGTAGGGAGGCACCCCATGATACCGCAGTGCCTCCCGAATACAACTCCAGGGCAGGGTGTTGAAGGCGTTGGAAATGTCCAAGGACACCGCCAACATCACCCCGCCCCGGGACACCGCTTCCTCCGCCAGGACTCTTACCCGCGACACAGCGTGGATCGTGGAGCGCCCATGCCGAAACCCGAACTGACTGTCGTCCAGGTCCGGCCCCTCTCTGCACAAGTGGCCGACGAGGCGGGCTGCGATTATCCGCTCAACCCCAACCTATCCTGACCTAACCTAACCTAACATTTTTCTGGATTGTTCTTTTGTTCTCCCTGGCCCAATTTTATGGTGCCCGTAGTAAAAATATATCCTGCAGTCATGAACTATTAATTGCAATAGGTTCCATCAATAAAAACCATTTGTACAAATTCGGACCTAACCTAACCTAACATTTTTTTTGGATTGTATATTCTTTCTCTGTGGCCCTATTTTATGGTGCCGATAGTAAAAAAATATCCTGCATTCATGAACTATTAATTGCAATAGGTTCCATCAGCAAACGCCATTTGTACAAATTCGGACCTAACCTAACCTTTTTTTTTTTTTTTTTTTTTTTTTCCGGGGTGGAAAATCCTCATGGATGTCCTCCGCCCTGGGGCGGGCGGAGGGGTCTGTCAGACTCTTACTGACTAAAAACCACCCCGGTGTTCCAACTCACACCTACGCCGGGGGTCGCGGGAACTTGAAATCTTCCGCAACCCCCGGCTGGTGCCGGCCCGCCACTGCGGGCCTCCTCGCGGGTCAGGGGGGGGAGTGAGGTGTTTGACTCCCCCCGCGACGTCTCAGAGGGGCGCGCGTGGAACACTACGCGCCGCCACCTCGGGTCCTGATGTGTGGGGGGCGACGGACGTCCCCGAGTCCGTCACCCCTGGACCCATTTAGGAGGGCTGGAAGAGGGCGTTATCCGCCCTCCGCCGACGCCCGGTGCGCCTGCTGCGGGCCGGGTGAGTGGACGAGATCTCCCTCTCCCTTTCCGCAGCCTCCTTCTGCGAGACGACTGTCTCGCAGTAGGAAACCACCGCGTCCCAGGACTCGCCGCCGCCGACCATCGCATTCACTACGGCCGGCAGCGACAAGTCACTGCCTACTTCTGAGACCTTACCTAACCTAACCTAACATTTTTCTGGATTGTTTTTTTGTTCTCCCTGGCCCAATTTTATGGTGCCCATAGTAAAAAAATATCCTGCAGTCATGAACTATTAAAAGCACTTCGTTCCATCAACAAACGCCATTTGTACAAATTCGGACCTAACCAGACCTAACCTAACATTTTTCTGGATTGATTTTTTGTTCTCCCTGGCCCAATTTTATGGTGCCCTTAATAAAAAAGTATCCTGCAGTCATGAACTATTAAAAGCACTCGGTTCCATCCACAAACGCTATTTGTACAAATTCGGACCTAACCTAACATTTTTTCTGGATTGTATATTCTTTCTCCGTGTCCCAATTTTATGGTGCCGATAGTAAAAAAATATCCTGCAGTCATGAACTATTAAAAGCAGTTGGTTCCATCAAGAAACGCCATTTGTACAAATTCAGACCTAACCTAACCTATCCTTTTTTTTTTTTTTTTTTTTTTTTTTGTCGCTGAGAAATGGTTTTTGCATCCCCGGCTCGTGGGGGACGAGTCGGGGTATGTGGGACTCCCTGTCCTAGTGACAGTATACCCACTAAAACTCAGCGGTGTTCCCGCATCGCCGTGATGGGAGGGTCATGGGAAACCGGCTCAGCCTTTACATCCACAACCCTCCCGGCGCATGCCCGCCTAGCTGGCGGGCCCCGCATGCCCCCCGGGTTGGGGGGCTACGGGAATGGCCGGGAACACCTGGCCATTCCCGTCCGGCACTGGTGGAGGCCTGTGCGATACAGGCAAGGGTGCCCCCGCACCCGTTGCCTGCTGGCCTCCACCTGGGAGGAGTCGGAGATGACTATCGTACTGACGTCTTCTTCGACCCCTCCTCCGCCTTCGGAGCGGCGCCTCGGCAGGGTCGTCCTCCCGAGCGCGCTCCGCCGCCTCCTTCTGGGACATGACGTGTTCGCAGAAGGAGGCGACTGCCGCCCAGGACCCCTCGTCCCTCAGCATGGCGTTAACCAAGCCGGGGAGCGAGAGGTCCGGTCCGATCGCCGCGACGAGACTGCGGCGCGGCTCTGACCACGACGGGCACACCTCGAGGGTGTGCTGTGCCACGTCCTCCGCCGCGCCACAGTCGCGGCACGACGGCGTCTCCTCCCGTCCGATTCGGTGCAGGTACGATCCGAAGCAACCGTGTCCGGACAGCACCTGCACGAGACGGAAGGAGAGAAACCCGTGCGGACGCTCGAGCCAGTCTCGCAGCACTGGCCCAATCGCGTCGAGGGTTCGGCGGCCGAAGGCTGCGGTGGCGAGGTCCCCCGTCCAATGGACGACGATGGCGTCCCTCGCCTCCCGCCGGACGGCCTCCCGCTCTTCTGGAGCCGAGCGAACGCCCCTCGCTTTTCGCTCCGCCGTCCACTCATACACTCTGGCGAGCACCCACGCCTCGAGTTCCCAAGGAGGGGTGCCGGCCAGAGCGCATGCTGCCGCATAGCCCACCGTGCGGTAGGCCCGCGCCGCACGCTGGGCTATGGCCCTTTGAGGTGCCCGCAAGGCCGCGGCGTTCTCTCGTCTGTGGAGGGACTCCTCCCAGATAGGAGCCCCGTAGAGGGCCATGCTCCTCAAGATGCCGGCGTAAAGCTGCCGGCATCGCGCGCTGGGCCCCCCCAGGTTGGGAAGCAGCCACGAGAGAGCGCCCGCGGCCTTCAGCAGGCGCGACGACAGCCCGCTGAAATGCGGGCCAAAGCGCCACCTGCTGTCGAGTACAAGGCCCAGATATTTCATCTGGGCCTTCACCTCAATCCTGACGCCCTCCACGAAGATGTGGGCGTCAGGTGGTGGGTGGCGCTGCCGAGGGCCGTGGAAGAACACGGCCTCGGTCTTGTGCAGCGCCACCGTTAAACCGAGGCGGCGGATCCGCCCCGCGACCAAGGATCCGCCCGCCGAGGCCAGGTCGGCCGCCTCTCTGAAACTCTCCCCCCGGGCGGTGAGGAGAGTGTCATCCGCGTAGCAGACGACACTCGTGCCTCGGAGGAGAGTTCCCCGCAGGAGCCAATCATAGCCGACGTTCCAGAGGAGAGGTCCTAAGACAGACCCCTGTGGAACGCCGGCCTCAGCGGCGTACCGCCGGACCCGGCCAGTCCTGTCTACCAGGAGGATCGCCCGATCCTCCAGGTAGCTGGCCAGCAGACTGCGCATATACCGAGGCACTCCGTGGAATCGGAGCGCCTCGAGGATGGTGCAGTGGGGAACGGAGTTGAAGGCGTTGGCAATGTCGAATGACACAGCCAACAATCCGTCCCCCGCATCCATCGCCTCCTTCACCTGCCCCTTAAGGCAGGCCAGCGCGTCCACCGTGGACCGCTCAGCCCGAAACCCGAACTGAGCGTCCGACAAGTCCGGCCCGATACGCCGCAGATGGCCCTTTAGGCGGGCAGCGATTATCCCCTCGAACATTTTACCGACCTCATCGAGCAGAACGATGGGCCGGTATGCCGAGGGGGAGTCTGCTGGGCGGCCCTCCTTGCGGAGGAGGCACAGCTGCCCCTCCTTCCACGGTTTCGGGAACCTCCCAGACGCAAGGCATGCGCTGAAGAGGTCCCGAAACCTCTCCTCCATTTGAGTGGCGGCGATCGCCACCACTCTTGCCGGGACACCGTCGGGGCCCGGAGCTGTCTTCTTGGCGCGGATATGGACAATCGCCGCGCCAAGTTCCGACTCCGTGACCGGAGGGGCCTCTTCTTCCTCCTCAGCTGGCGGAGCTGTCCCGAGCGGGGGGTCCATCACTGGTGGGGTGAAGTTGTCCCTGCACGGAAACAGGGACTGAACCACCCCATCCAGAAACGAGGGCTCGAGGGTCTCGGCCACGGGGGGACCAAAGGGGCGCAGTTTGTTGCGCGCCGCCTTGTACGGTCTCCCGAAGGGGTCGTTGTCGAGACCCTCCAGCATCTCCGCTCTCCCCGAGTCTCTGGCGGCGGCGATGGCTCGGTCGAGGACCATTTTCGCCTCCAAGTACACCTCATAGAGGTGGTCCCCGACAGCCACATCCCGTCGACGCCGCCGCCGACTCCGCGTGTAGGCCCTCCTTGCCTCCACACACGCCGCTCGAAGCTCCGCCAGCTCCGCCGACCACCAGTACACGGCGCGTTTTGGTAGTGGTCGGCGAGACCGAGGCATGCTGGAGTTGCATACCTCGGTCAGAGACTCCCTGAGGTGCCCCGCCACGGTGTCCACGTCCAGGCCGGCGGAAGACGGCGAAAGCCAGTCCTGGACGAACGCCGCCTCCCGCGCTGCCTCCCTGTCCAGGCGGGTGAGAGCCCACCGTGGGAACGGTGACGGCCCCGAGCGGGGCCGCGTCGCTCCGGGGCCACTGGTGGAGATGTCGAAACGCACGTAGCGGTGGTCTGACAAAGTCTCCACCAGGTCCACCCGCCAGTTCAGCACGCGCGCGGCTAACGCAGGGGTGGCGAAAGTGACGTCCACTATTGAGCCACCCTGCCGCCGCACGCATGTCTGGACGCTTCCTCTGTTCAAGAGGGAGAGTCCAGAGGAGGCCGCCCACATTTCCACCGCCCGCCCGCGGGCGTCGGTGGCCGGGTTGCCCCAGGTCACAGACTTGGCGTTCAGGTCTCCCAGCACGGAGACCTGACGCGGCGCCGCCCTGCCGACCACGGCGGCCAGGACTCCGAGAAAGTTCTCGAAGTCCTGAAGAGGGCGGTTTGGGGAGAAATACACGCCCACAAGGGCGAAGTCTCCCCACGCGGCGGCCACGTATCCCGGTCCCTTCTCTAATAGCGAGAGGGGAGGGGAGTCTGTGGAAGACCGCGCCGCTAGTGCCACCGAGCCGTCCTCGTCACCCAGCCAGCTGCCGGGGAACCTAACCTATCCTGACCTAACCTAACCTAACATTTTTCTGGATTGTTTTTTTGTTCTCCCTGGCCCAATTTTATGGTGCCCATAGTAAAAAAATATCCTGCAGTCATGAATTATTAAAAGCACTCGGTTCCATCAACAAACGCCATTTGTACAAATTCGGACCTAACCTAACCTAACCTAACATTTTTCTGGATTGATTTTTTGTTCTCCCTGGCCCAATTTTATGGTGCCCTTAATAAAAAAGTATCCTGCAGTCATGAACTATTAAAAGCACTCGGTTCCATCCACAAACGCTATTTGTACAAATTCGGACCTAACCTAATTTTTTCTACCCCATTTTTTCTGAATTGTATATTCTTTCTCCGTGTCCCAATTTTATGGTGCCGATAGTAAAAAAATATCCTGCAGTCATGAACTATTAAAAGCAGTTGGTTCCATCAAGAAACGCCATTTGTACAAATTCAGACCTAACCTAACCTATCCTTTTTTTTTTTTTTTTTTTTTTCCGGGGTGGAAAATCCTCATGGATGTCCTCCGCCCTGGGGCGGGCGGAGGGGTCTGTCAGACTCTTACTGACTAAAAACCACCCCGGTGTTCCAACTCTCACCTACGCCGGGGGTCGCGGGAACTTGAAATCTTCCGCAACCCCCGGCTGGTGCCGGCCCGCCACTGCGGGCCTCCTCGCGGGTCAGGGGGGGGAGTGAGGTGTTTGACTCCCCCCGCGACGTCTCAGAGGGGCGCGCGTGGAACACTACGCGCCGCCACCTCGGGTCCTGATGTGTGGGGGGCGACGGACGTCCCCGAGTCCGTCACCCCTGGACCCATTTAGGGGGGCTGGAAGAGGGCGTTATCCGCCCTCCGCCGACGCCCGGTGCGCCTGCTGCGGGCCGGGTGAGTGGACGAGATCTCCCTCTCCCTTTCCGCAGCCTCCTTCTGCGAGACGACTGTCTCACAGTAGGAAACCACCGCGTCCCAGGACTCGCCGCCGCCGACCATCGCATTCACTACGGCCGGCAGCGACAAGTCACTGCCTACTTCTGAGATGAGGGCACGGCGCGGCTCCTCCCAAGCGGCACACTCTGCCAGCGTATGCCGCGCCGTGTCCTCCCGGCAGTCGACGCAGTGGTGACACCGGGCGTCCGGCTCCCTGTTTATGCGACACAGGTACTTCCCGAAGCAACCATGCCCCGAGAGCACCTGCGTCACCCGAAACGACAGGGAGCCGTGCCTCCTCCCGAGCCAGCGGTCGAGCACCGGCCGGACCGCCTCGACGATGTCGAGGCCGGCGGTAGGGCGTGAAAGCCTGTCCCGCCATTCCGCCACCAGGACCTCGCGAAGCTGAGACCGATGCAGCTCCATGTGTCGCTGCATCGGTCGCTCGCCCCGCGCCCTCGCTTCCTCGCGCCACCGATACGATGACGCGAGTACTTTCGCCTCTAGGTCCCAGGGCGGGGATCCGGCCAGTGCACAAGCCGCCTCGTAGGAGATCGTGCGATACCCTCTGATGACTCTGACGGCCATCGCCCTCTGCGGCTTGCGCATTACGGCGATGCTACCGGCCGTCAGGTCAGCAGCCCAGATCGGGGCCCCGTAAAGGGCCATCGATCGCACGATCCCCACGTAGAGCCGCCTACAAGCGGCGCTCGGGCCCCCCAGATTGGGAAGCAGCGTTGATAGCGCCCCAGCGGCGCCCAGCAACTTGGGCGCCAGCCGTCGGAAGTGGGGCCCGAAGTCCCACCGGCTGTCGAGCACCAATCCTAGGTACTTCATGGTGGACTCGACAGCGATCCGAGCCCCCCCGACCACGATGTGTGAGCCGGGTGACGGCGCCCGCCGGGGGCCATGAAACACCATGGCCTCCGACTTGCTGAGGGCCACCTCCAGGCCTAGGCGACGTATGCGGCCCACCACCTGTGAGACCGCAGCCGTCGCCAACAACGCTGCCTCCCTGTGCGAGCTCCCCCGGGCAGTGACCAGCGTGTCGTCCGCATAACACGTCAGGTCTACCCCGGCACCGAGCTCGCCCCTCAGCACCCAGTCGTACCCGATGTTCCACAGGAGCGGCCCTAAAACCGAGCCCTGTGGAACACCGCACGACATGCGGCGCTGGTTTCCGCCATCACGTCCCAGGTAGGTGACACACCTCTCCGACAGATAAGCCCCAACGATGTGGCGGAGGTAGGGAGGCACCCCATGATACCGCAGTGCCTCCCGAATACAACTCCAGGGCAGGGTGTTGAAGGCGTTGGAAATGTCCAAGGACACCGCCAACATCACCCCGCCCCGGGACACCGCTTCCTCCGCCAGGACTCTTACCCGCGACACAGCGTGGATCGTGGAGCGCCCATGCCGAAACCCGAACTGACTGTCGTCCAGGTCCGGCCCCTCTCTGCACAAGTGGCCGACGAGGCGGGCTGCGATTATCCGCTCAAACAGCTTGCCCACCTCGTCAAGCAGCACTATGGGCCGGTACGCGGACGGCGAGTCTGCAGGGCGCCCCGCCTTCCTGAGCAGGACCAGACGACCAGATTTCCACAAAGTGGGAAACTGGCCCCGCTCAAGGCACGCTGTGTAGAGTCCTCTCAGTTGGGGCTCAAGCTCCTTCAGAGCGAGGGCTAGCACGCAGCCGTGGATCCCGTCGGGCCCCGGAGCCACGTTCTTGGCCCGGAGCCGCATCACGGCTGCCCTCATCTCTGCCTGTGTCACCTCTGGGACGCTGATGGCGTTCTCCTCTGTAGACTCTGCGGCTGTGGGCAAAGCCATCGGCGGCGGAGTATGCTCCGCTCTCGCCGGGAAGAGGGCTGCGACCACCTCCTCCAGCAGCTCGGGTTGGAGACTCTCCGTAAGTGGAGGCGCCGCGGCTCGAAGTTTCCCTCGGACCGCGCGATAAGGGCGCCCCCACGGATCCCCGTCTAGAGTCTCCAACATCTCCTCCCTGGCTCGCGTCCTCGACTCACCGATGGCCAGCCACAGAGTCTGCTTGGCCGCGCGGTACACCTCATACAGCGCGGCCTCTTCGTCAGGGACCCGACGACGTCTCCTCCGGTATCGGATGTACTGGCGTCTAACCGCCACGCACGCGACGCGCATCTGCGCGATCTCGGCGGTCCACCAGTACACCTGGCGCCTTGCGGACTGTGCGTGGACCCGGGGCATGGACGCGTCGCAAATTTGCGTCATCGCCCCGCGGAACCACAGCGCCTCCTGCTCGACGTCGACGGGTCCGGTCGTTGCCGACTCCCGGCTCCAGGCCTGGACAATAGCGGCCTCCTCGAGAAGCTCCCTGTCAATGCGCTTACGCGCCCAGCGCGGACCGTCCGGTCGCGGGGCCAGTGGACTGCGGCCGCCGGCGGTCTGGGTGGAGACGTCGAAACGGATGTATCGGTGATCCGACAACGTCTCCACCTCCACGGCGACACGCCAGTCGCGGACACGGCTCGCGACAGCAGGGCTAGCGAACGAGACGTCCACTATAGACCCGCCCCGCTGCCGCACGCACGTGTGTACCGAGCCCCGATTTAGGACGGTCAAGCCAGTCGTGACCGCCCACTCCTCCAGCACCTCGCCCCTAGCATCGGTCACAGGGGATCCCCACGCCTCAGACTTGGCGTTGAGATCCCCCAGCAACAGCACCGGGCGAGGGTGGAGTCGGCCCACGACGGCACCCAACTCGACAAGGAACCTCTCGAAGTCGGCGAGACTCTTGTTGGGCGAAAAATACGCTCCAACCGTGCCAATGCCGTCCGCGAGGACGGCTACCCAGCCGTGACCTCGGGACGGGTTGACAAGAGCCCCGCCAATGATGGCCACCAAACCGTCCAAGTCTCCCACCCAGTTATCCCTGGGGGGGACAAAATACGGTTCGGCGACCACAGCCACGTGAATCGACCACTCTGCCATGCTCTGGAGCAAGAGATCCTGAGCTCTAGCAGAGTGGTTGATATTGCCCTGGAGGAAATGGTACAGCGCCATTAAGCGCAATCCATCCCCTCCGCACCATTCCTAGGCCGGGAGTCGGCCGAGGGGCAGCCAGGCTGCGGGGGGGGTAAAGAGCCCCCGGCAGCCTTGGCAGCCCCTCTCTTCTTCTTTTTTGATGTGGCGGGTGCGCCACAGGCCTTTCCGCCCGCTCTGTGTCCGGCGGGCCTCCCCGCAGCTGTACAGAGGCTGCAGTTTGGCTCCGCGGAACACTGGGCCGCCTTGTGGCCGGCCTGACCGCAGCGATAGCACTGCTCGCTGCGGTCTATTTCGGCGGTGCACCGTGCCCTGACATGCCCAATGTCGAGGCAACGGTAGCACCGCAAGGCCTTGGGTTGCAGCTGCTTCACCCTCGCTGCCACCCACCCCACCAAAAGACGCCCAGCGTCGGCGACTTTGTTTGCCGCCGCCACCGGGCACCGCACCCAGATCGCGCCGAGCCCGGACGCATCGACGCGAACTTCCCCCGTACGGACGTCTTCGGGCGGACATCCACCGGAACGGGCGATGGCCGCCACGACCTCAGCCGGAGTTGTCGAGTCGTCCAGCCCGTCGACGCGCAGTTCCGCGGTCTTCATCGGCCTGGACACCCGAACGTCCTCCGGATTGAGGACCTCCCTCAGCTTGGCGGCCAGGACGTCCGCCCTTTCGCCGCTAGAGGCACCCGACACCTCAAGCAGTCGCGCCCCCGTAATCGCCTGCCTCACTCTTAGGCCAGACGGTATACCAAGGTCGGGGAACGCGACTTTGGCTTTTGCCTCTGTAAGGACCGCCTTATAAGAGACGCCCCTTTCGGCGGCTCCGGGCTGCAGCGTAATAACTACAGCCGCGGAGCGTGGGGCTCTTACTCTGGGCGGCCCTTGAGCCTTCTTGGGTGCCAGTGCCGGTGCTCTAGCGGGTACCGGTGGTGGCGGCGCCGTCTTCTTCTTGCGACGGCCCTTCTTTACCACCGTCGTCCAGGATTCCGCGGTGGACCCGGACGCGTTCGCCGAGAGAGCGGTCGCCGGTGGCGCGGCCGTCCGGGAAGTGGACGCGGACGTGCCCCCTTTGGTCTGCGCGGGACCCGGCTTAGCGGGCTCCTCCTTCCTCCTCCTATCCGCTGCGAGCGGTGGCCGGAGAGTCACTGCTGGGAGGAGCCTCGACTCCAGGCCCTGCAGACGGGCATTCATCATACCCCCACACTGCAGCATGCAGATGCGAACGATCTTCTCGATCTCTGCATCTGCAGGTGCGGGGGTACGGACCGATGACAGGGCCGACGACGGGGCCGGCGGTGTCAGGGCAACGACGGGAGCGGAACCAGTGGCCGCAGGACGCCTCTGCTGCCATTCCGCCCTCTGCGCGGCAAGCTCCCGCTTGAGGTCCTCCAGCTCAGATCTGAGACGGCTGTTCTCCTCCCACAGCTTCGCCGTCTCGTCTGAACTCGTGCGACTAAGGAGGACCTCAACTGCCTCCTTGATGTCGCCAGCCGCTTCCTTCAGAGCGCGCGTGAACGTCCCCTTCAGGCTGCCAGACTTTGTGGCAACCTTCATGACGACGTCCACGCCGTCCAAAACTTGGCGACTCAGCGCCACCGCCGATAGGCTCCCTCCGGTAGCCGCCTGAGCAGAGCGTCGCTCTCGGGCTAGTCGAGCCATTTCGCTGACCTCGTCAGCCGCCACCGCCTTCCGCTGCATCCGCTTTGCGGAACTCGCCTCCGCCTTGTTGCTTTGCAGCAACAGTGGGGACGCAGCGGAGTCTTCGCCCGGGGTCCCCTCACTCTCTGCGCTCCCCATCTGCATCGGTACCGGCGTAGCGGGCCGCAAGAAGCGACCCCGTAAGTTACGGTCCGGTAACCGACGCCTCCCCCTCTGCGCGGTACCAAATTTTGGTGCCGCCAGGTCCTCCTCCTCGGAAGACAGCTCGCTGCGCGAGCGCTTCCCCCCCAGCTGTGTGTCCTGGTCGGACAGTTGGTCCCTCTCTGGACATGAGCCTCCTCGGCTTTTGTTGCCGTCAACGACGGCAATCGGCTTTGTTGCGTCACACAGGCGCTCCAGGCTAACCCGGAGCTCCTTTTGTTGCGACGCAACGATTGGTTTTCGAAGGTCGGCGGTGGTCTGCCGGCCTACGGGACTAGTGGTGCCCCCCCCAGATACGGTGGGGCTGCCTTCCGAAGAAGGGCGGGATTGTACCTCCTTGAGGAGGTTGCCCGCCTGGGGAATATTACCATTAGCCTGCATTATATTCATGATTTCCTTTTTAAGGGTGAGGTCCCTTTTCGCGCTAGCGACCGGATAACCCTCCGGCCATTCATCCCCTCGGCACGCTAGACCTTGGGATTGGGACTCCCTAATGTACGCCAACTCACCTCCCTCTGTAAGCAGAGGGGGGAGTAGACGTACGACCTACTGTAGCCCGGTTCCCTTCACCGACCATCATGGATGATCGGTGATTGGAACCATGACCCTTCCCCGTTTGTTGAGAATTCGCCGCCAGCCCCAAGTGTCCACCAAAACCTGGTGGGCACTTGGAGCCGACGTTGCCCAGGGTGCGCCACGGGGAGGCTTCTCAACATGCACCCCAACCTAACCTATCCTGACCTAACCTAACCTAACATTTTCCTGGATTGATCATTTGTTCTCCCTGGCCCAATTTTATGATGCCCTTAATAAACAAATATCCTGCAGTCATGAACTATTAAAAGCACTCGGTTCCATCAACAAATGTCATTTGTACAAATTCGGACCTAACCTAACCAAACATTTTTTCTGGATTGTATATTCTTTCTCCGTGGCCCTATGTTATGGTGCCGATAGTAAAAAAATATCCTGCAGTCATGAACTATTAAAAGCATTCGGTTCCATCGACAAACGCCATTTGTACTAATTCGGACTTAACCTAACCTAACCTTACATTTTTCTTGATTGATTTTTTGTTCTCCCTGGCCCAATTTTATGGTGCCCTTAATAAGAAAATATCCTGCAGTTATGAACTATTAAAAGCACTCGGTTCCATCAACAAACGCCATTTGTACAAATTCGGACCTAAGCTAACCTAACCTAACATTTTTCTGGATTGATTTTTTGTTTTCCCTGGCCCAATTTTATGGTGCCCTTAATAAAAAAGTATCCTGCAGTCATGAACTATTAAAATCACTCGGTTTCATCAACAAACGCCATTTGTACAAATTCGGACCTAACCTAACCAAAAATTTTTTCTGGATTGTATATTCTTTCTCCGTGTCCCAATTTTATGGTGCCGATAGTAAAAACATATCCTGCAGTCATGAACTATTAAAAGCACTCGGTTCCATCAACAAACGCCATTTGTACAAATTCGGACCTAACCTAACCTATCCTGACCTTTTTTTTTTTTTTTTTTCCGGGGTGGAAAATCCTCATGGATGTCCTCCGCCCTGGGGCGGGCGGAGGGGTCTGTCAGACTCTTACTGACTAAAAACCACCCCGGTGTTCCAACTCACACCGACGCCGGGGGTCGCGGGAACTTGAAATCTTCCGCAACCCCCGGCTGGTGCCGGCCCGCCACTGCGGGCCTCCTCGCGGGTCAGGGGGGGGAGTGAGGTGTTTGACTCCCCCCGCGACGTCTCAGAGGGGCGCGCGTGGAACACTACGCGCCGCCACCTCGGGTCCTGATGTGTGGGGGGCGACGGACGTCCCCGAGTCCGTCACCCCTGGACCCATTTAGGGGGGCTGGAAGAGGGCGTTATCCGCCCTCCGCCGACGCCCGGTGCGCCTGCTGCGGGCCGGGTGAGTGGACGAGATCTCCCTCTCCCTTTCCGCAGCCTCCTTCTGCGAGACGACTGTCTCACAGTAGGAAACCACCGCGTCCCAGGACTCGCCGCCGCCGACCATCGCATTCACTACGGCCGGCAGCGACAAGTCACTGCCTACTTCTGAGATGAGGGCACGGCGCGGCTCCTCCCAAGCGGCACACTCTGCCAGCGTATGCCGCGCCGTGTCCTCCCGGCAGTCGACGCAGTGGTGACACCGGGCGTCCGGCTCCCTGTTTATGCGACACAGGTACTTCCCGAAGCAACCATGCCCCGAGAGCACCTGCGTCACCCGAAACGACAGGGAGCCGTGCCTCCTCCCGAGCCAGCGGTCGAGCACCGGCCGGACCGCCTCGACGATGTCGAGGCCGGCGGTAGGGCGTGAAAGCCTGTCCCGCCATTCCGCCACCAGGACCTCGCGAAGCTGAGACCGATGCAGCTCCATGTGTCGCTGCATCGGTCGCTCGCCCCGCGCCCTCGCTTCCTCGCGCCACCGATACGATGACGCGAGTACTTTCGCCTCTAGGTCCCAGGGCGGGGATCCGGCCAGTGCACAAGCCGCCTCGTAGGAGATCGTGCGATACCCTCTGATGACTCTGACGGCCATCGCCCTCTGCGGCTTGCGCATTACGGCGATGCTACCGGCCGTCAGGTCAGCAGCCCAGATCGGGGCCCCGTAAAGGGCCATCGATCGCACGATCCCCACGTAGAGCCGCCTACAAGCGGCGCTCGGGCCCCCCAGATTGGGAAGCAGCGTTGATAGCGCCCCAGCGGCGCCCAGCAACTTGGGCGCCAGCCGTCGGAAGTGGGGCCCGAAGTCCCACCGGCTGTCGAGCACCAATCCTAGGTACTTCATGGTGGACTCGACAGCGATCCGAGCCCCCCCGACCACGATGTGTGAGCCGGGTGACGGCGCCCGCCGGGGGCCATGAAACACCATGGCCTCCGACTTGCTGAGGGCCACCTCCAGGCCTAGGCGACGTATGCGGCCCACCACCTGTGAGACCGCAGCCGTCGCCAACAACGCTGCCTCCCTGTGCGAGCTCCCCCGGGCAGTGACCAGCGTGTCGTCCGCATAACACGTCAGGTCTACCCCGGCACCGAGCTCGCCCCTCAGCACCCAGTCGTACCCGATGTTCCACAGGAGCGGGCCTAAAACCGAGCCCTGTGGAACACCGCACGACATGCGGCGCTGGTTTCCGCCATCACGTCCCATGTAGGTGACACACCTCTCCGACAGATAAGCCCCAACGATGTGGCGGAGGTAGGGAGGCACCCCATGATACCGCAGTGCCTCCCGAATACAACTCCAGGGCAGGGTGTTGAAGGCGTTGGAAATGTCCAAGGACACCGCCAACATCACCCCGCCCCGGGACACCGCTTCCTCCGCCAGGACTCTTACCCGCGACACAGCGTGGATCGTGGAGCGCCCATGCCGAAACCCGAACTGACTATCGTCCAGGTCCGGCCCCTCTCTGCACAAGTGGCCGACGAGGCGGGCTGCGATTATCCGCTCAAACAGCTTGCCCACCTCGTCAAGCAGCACTATGGGCCGGTACGCGGACGGCGAGTCCGCAGGGCGCCCCGCCTTCCTGAGCAGGACCAGACGACCAGATTTCCACAAAGTGGGAAACTGGCCCTGCTCAAGGCACGCTGTGTAGAGTCCTCTCAGTTGGGGCTCAAGCTCCTTCAGAGCGAGGGCTAGCACGCAGCCGTGGATCCCGTCGGGCCCCGGAGCCACGTTCTTGGCCCGGAGCCGCATCACGGCTGCCCTCATCTCTGCCTGTGTCACCTCTGGGACACTGATGGCGTTCTCCTCTGTAGACTCTGCGGCTGTGGGCAAAGCCATCGGCGGCGGAGTATGCTCCGCTCTCGCCGGGAAGAGGGCTGCGACCACCTCCTCCAGCAGCTCGGGTTGGAGACTCTCGGTAAGTGGAGGCGCTGCGGCTCGAAGTTTCCCTCGGACCGCGCGATAAGGGCGCCCCCACGGATCCCCGTCTAGAGTCTCCAACATCTCCTCCCTGGCTCGCGTCCTCGACTCACCGATGGCCAGCCACAGAGTCTGCTTGGCCGCGCGGTACACCTCATACAGCGCGGCCTCTTCGTCAGGGACCCGACGACGTCTCCTCCGGTACCGGATGTACTGGCGTCTAACCGCCACGCACGCGACGCGCATCTGCGCGATCTCGGCGGTCCACCAGTACACCTGGCGCCTTGCGGACTGTGCGTGAACCCGGGGCATGGACGCGTCGCAAATTTGCGTCATCGCCCCGCGGAACCACAGCGCCTCCTGCTCGACGTCGACGGGTCCGGTCGTTGCCGACTCCCGGCTCCAGGCCTGGACAATAGCGGCCTCCTCGAGAAGCTCCCTGTCAATGCGTTTACGCGCCCAGCGCGGACCGTCCGGTCGCGGGGCCAGTGGACTGCGGCCGCCGGCGGTCTGGGTGGAGACGTCGAAACGGATGTATCGGTGATCCGACAACGTCTCCACCTCCACGGCGACACGCCAGTCGCGGACACGGCTCGCGACAGCGGGGCTAGCGAACGAGACGTCCACTATAGACCCGCCCCGCTGCCGCACGCACGTGTGTACCGAGCCCCGATTTAGGACGGTCAAGCCAGTCGTGACCGCCCACTCCTCCAACACCTCGCCCCTAGCATCGGTCACAGGGGATCCCCACGCCTCAGACTTGGCGTTGAGATCCCCCAGCAACAGCACCGGGCGAGGGTGGAGTCGGCCCACGACGGCACCCAACTCGACAAGGAACCTCTCGAAGTCGGCGAGACTCTTGTTGGGCGAAAAATACGCACCAACCGTGCCAATGCCGTCCGCGAGGACGGCTACCCAGCCGTGACCTCGGGACGGGTTGACAAGAGCCCCGCCAATGATGGCCACCAAACCGTCCAAGTCTCCCACCCAGTTATCCCTGGGGGGGACAAAATACGGTTCGGCGACCACAGCCACGTGAATCGACCACTCTGCCATGCTCTGGAGCAAGAGATCCTGAGCTCTAGCAGAGTGGTTGATATTGCCCTGGAGGAAATGGTACAGCGCCATTAAGCGCAATCCATCCCCTCCGCACCATTCCTAGGCCGGGAGTCGGCCGAGGGGCAGCCAGGCTGCGGGGGGGGTAAAGAGCCCCCGGCAGCCTTGGCAGCCCCTCTCTTCTTCTTTTTTGATGTGGCGGGTGCGCCACAGGCCTTTCCGCCCGCTCTGTGTCCGGCGGGCCTCCCCGCAGCTGTACAGAGGCTGCAGTTTGGCTCCGCGGAACACTGGGCCGCCTTGTGGCCGGCCTGACCGCAGCGATAGCACTGCTCGCTGCGGTCTATTTCGGCGGTGCACCGTGCCCTGACATGCCCAATGTCGAGGCAACGGTAGCACCGCAAGGCCTTGGGTTGCAGCTGCTTCACCCTCGCTGCCACCCACCCCACCAAAAGACGCCCAGCGTCGGCGACTTTGTTTGCCGCCGCCACCGGGCACCGCACCCAGATCGCGCCGAGCCCGGAGGCATCGACGCGAACTTCACCCGTGTGGACGTCTTCGGGCGGACATCCACCGGAACGGGCGATGGCCGCCACGACCTCAGCCGGAGTTGTCGAGTCGTCCAGCCCGTCGACGCGCAGTTCCGCGGTCTTCATCGGCCTGGACACCCGAACGTCCTCCGGATTGAGGACCTCCCTCAGCTTGGCGGCCAGGACGTCCGCCCTTTCGCCGCTAGAGGCACCCGACACCTCAAGCAGTCGCGCCCCCGTAATCGCCTGCCTCACTCTTAGGCCAGACGGTATACCAAGGTCGGGGAACGCGACTTTGGCTTTTGCCTCTGTAAGGACCGCCTTATAAGAGACGCCCCTTTCGGCGGCTCCGGGCTGCAGCGTAATAACTACAGCCGCGGAGCGTGGGGCTCTTACTCTGGGCGGCCCTTGAGCCTTCTTGGGTGCCAGTGCCGGTGCTCTAGCGGGTACCGGTGGTGGCGGCGCCGTCTTCTTCTTGCGACGGCCCTTCTTTACCACCGTCGTCCAGGATTCCGCGGTGGACCCGGACGCGTTCGCCGAGAGAGCGGTCGCCGGTGGCGCGGCCGTCCGGGAAGTGGACGCGGACGTGCCCCCTTTGGTCTGCGCGGGACCCGGCTTAGCGGGCTCCTCCTTCCTCCTCCTATCCGCTGCGAGCGGTGGCCGGAGAGTCACTGCTGGGAGGAGCCTCGACTCCAGGCCCTGCAGACGGGCATTCATCATACCCCCACACTGCAGCATGCAGATGCGAACGATCTTCTCGATCTCTGCATCTGCAGGTGCGGGGGTACGGACCGATGACAGGGCCGACGACGGGGCCGGCGGTGTCAGGGCAACGACGGGAGCGGAACCAGTGGCCGCAGGACGCCTCTGCTGCCATTCCGCCCTCTGCGCGGCAAGCTCCCGCTTGAGGTCCTCCAGCTCAGATCTGAGACGGCTGTTCTCCTCCCACAGCTTCGCCGTCTCGTCTGAACTCGTGCGACTAAGGAGGACCTCAACTGCCTCCTTGATGTCGCCAGCCGCTTCCTTCAGAGCGCGCGTGAACGTCCCCTTCAGGCTGCCAGACTTTGTGGCAACCTTCATGACGACGTCCACGCCGTCCAAAACTTGGCGACTCAGCGCCACCGCCGATAGGCTCCCTCCGGTAGCCGCCTGAGCAGAGCGTCGCTCTCGGGCTAGTCGAGCCATTTCGCTGACCTCGTCAGCCGCCACCGCCTTCCGCTGCATCCGCTTTGCGGAACTCGCCTCCGCCTTGTTGCTTTGCAGCAACAGTGGGGACGCAGCGGAGTCTTCGCCCGGGGTCCCCTCACTCTCTGCGCTCCCCATCTGCATCGGTACCGGCGTAGCGGGCCGCAAGAAGCGACCCCGTAAGTTACGGTCCGGTAACCGACGCCTCCCCCTCTGCGCGGTACCAAATTTTGGTGCCGCCAGGTCCTCCTCCTCGGAAGACAGCTCGCTGCGCGAGCGCTTCCCCCCCAGCTGTGTGTCCTGGTCGGACAGTTGGTCCCTCTCTGGACATGAGCCTCCTCGGCTTTTGTTGCCGTCAACGACGGCAATCGGCTTTGTTGCGTCACACAGGCGCTCCAGGCTAACCCGGAGCTCCTTTTGTTGCGACGCAACGATTGGTTTTCGAAGGTCGGCGGTGGTCTGCCGGCCTACGGGACTAGTGGTGCCCCCCCCAGATACGGTGGGGCTGCCTTCCGAAGAAGGGCGGGATTGTACCTCCTTGAGGAGGTTGCCCGCCTGGGGAATATTACCATTAGCCTGCATTATATTCATGATTTCCTTTTTAAGGGTGAGGTCCCTTTTCGCGCTAGCGACCGGATAACCCTCCGGCCATTCATCCCCTCGGCACGCTAGACCTTGGGATTGGGACTCCCTAATGTACGCCAACTCACCTCCCTCTGTAAGCAGAGGGGGGAGTAGACGTACGACCTACTGTAGCCCGGTTCCCTTCACCGACCATCATGGATGATCGGTGATTGGAACCATGACCCTTCCCCGTTTGTTGAGAATTCGCCGCCAGCCCCAAGTGTCCACCAAAACCTGGTGGGCACTTGGAGCCGACGTTGCCCAGGGTGCGCCACGGGGAGGCTTCTCAACATGCACCCCAACCTAACCTATCCTGACCTTTTTTTTTTTTTTTTTTTTTTTTTTTGTTCCGGGGTGGAAAATCCTCATGGATGTCCTCCGCCCTGGGGCGGGCGGAGGGGTCTGTCAGACTCTTACTGACTAAAAACCACCCCGGTGTTCCAACTCACACCTACGCCGGGGGTCGCGGGAACTTGAAATCTTCCGCAACCCCCGCCTGGTGCCGGCCCGCCACTGCGGGCCTCCTCGCGGGTCAGGGGGGGGAGTGAGGTGTTTGACTCCCCCCGCGACGTCTCAGAGGGGCGCGCGTGGAACACTACGCGCCGCCACCTCGGGTCCTGATGTGTGGGGGGCGACGGACGTCCCCGAGTCCGTCACCCCTGGACCCATTTAGGGGGGCTGGAAGAGGGCGTTATCCGCCCTCCGCCGACGCCCGGTGCGCCTGCTGCGGGCCGGGTGAGTGGACGAGATCTCCCTCTCCCTTTCCGCAGCCTCCTTCTGCGAGACGACTGTCTCGCAGTAGGAAACCACCGCGTCCCAGGACTCGCCGCCGCCGACCATCGCATTCACTACGGCCGGCAGCGACAAGTCACTGCCTACTTCTGAGATGAGGGCACGGCGCGGCTCCTCCCAAGCGGCACACTCTGCCAGCGTATGCCGCGCCGTGTCCTCCCGGCAGTCGACGCAGTGGTGACACCGGGCGTCCGGCTCCCTGTTTATGCGACACAGGTACTTCCCGAAGCAACCATGCCCCGAGAGCACCTGCGTCACCCGAAACGACAGGGAGCCGTGCCTCCTCCCGAGCCAGCGGTCGAGCACCGGCCGGACCGCCTCGACGATGTCGAGGCCGGCGGTAGGGCGTGAAAGCCTGTCCCGCCATTCCGCCACCAGGACCTCGCGAAGCTGAGACCGATGCAGCTCCATGTGTCGCTGCATCGGTCGCTCGCCCCGCGCCCTCGCTTCCTCGCGCCACCGATACGATGACGCGAGTACTTTCGCCTCTAGGTCCCAGGGCGGGGATCCGGCCAGTGCACAAGCCGCCTCGTAGGAGATCGTGCGATACCCTCTGATGACTCTGACGGCCATCGCCCTCTGCGGCTTGCGCATTACGGCGATGCTACCGGCCGTCAGGTCAGCAGCCCAGATCGGGGCCCCGTAAAGGGCCATCGATCGCACGATCCCCACGTAGAGCCGCCTACAAGCGGCGCTCGGGCCCCCCAAATTGGGAAGCAGCGTTGACAGCGCCCCAGCGGCGCCCAGCAACTTGGGCGCCAGCCGTCGGAAGTGGGGCCCGAAGTCCCACCGGCTGTCGAGCACCAATCCTAGGTACTTCATGGTGGACTCGACAGCGATCCGAGCCCCCCCGACCACGATGTGTGAGCCGGGTGACGGCGCCCGCCGGGGGCCATGAAACACCATGGCCTCCGACTTGCTGAGGGCCACCTCCAGGCCTAGGCGACGTATGCGGCCCACCACCTGTGAGACCGCAGCCGTCGCCAACAACGCTGCCTCCCTGTGCGAGCTCCCCCGGGCAGTGACCAGCGTGTCGTCCGCATAACACGTCAGGTCTACCCCGGCACCGAGCTCGCCTCTCAGCACCCAGTCGTACCCGATGTTCCACAGGAGCGGGCCTAAAACCGAGCCCTGTGGAACACCGCACGACATGCGGCGCTGGTTTCCGCCATCACGTCCCAGGTAGGTGACACACCTCTCCGACAGATAAGCCCCAACGATGTGGCGGAGGTAGGGAGGCACCCCATGATACCGCAGTGCCTCCCGAATACAACTCCAGGGCAGGGTGTTGAAGGCGTTGGAAATGTCCAAGGACACCGCCAACATCACCCCGCCCCGGGACACCGCTTCCTCCGCCAGGACTCTTACCCGCGACACAGCGTGGATCGTGGAGCGCCCATGCCGAAACCCGAACTGGCTGTCGTCCAGGTCCGGCCCCTCTCTGCACAAGTGGCCGACGAGGCGGGCTGCGATTATCCGCTCAAACAGCTTGCCCACCTCGTCAAGCAGCACTATGGGCCGGTACGCGGACGGCGAGTCCGCAGGGCGCCCCGCCTTCCTGAGCAGGACCAGACGACCAGATTTCCACAAAGTGGGAAACTGGCCCCGCTCAAGGAACCTATCCTGACCTAACCTAACCTAACATTTTCCTGGATTGATCATTTGTTCTCCCTGGCCCAATTTTATGATGCCCTTAATAAACAAATATCCTGCAGTCATGAACTATTAAAAGCACTCGGTTCCATCAACAAATGTCATTTGTACAAATTCGGACCTAACCTAACCAAACATTTTTTCTGGATTGTATATTCTTTCTCCGTGGCCCTATGTTATGGTGCCGATAGTAAAAAAATATCCTGCAGTCATGAACTATTAAAAGCATTCGGTTCCATCGACAAACGCCATTTGTACTAATTCGGACTTAACCTAACCTAACCTTACATTTTTCTTGATTGATTTTTTGTTCTCCCTGGCCCAATTTTATGGTGCCCTTAATAAGAAAATATCCTGCAGTTATGAACTATTAAAAGCACTCGGTTCCATCAACAAACGCCATTTGTACAAATTCGGACCTAAGCTAACCTAACCTAACATTTTTCTGGATTGATTTTTTGTTTTCCCTGGCCCAATTTTATGGTGCCCTTAATAAAAAAGTATCCTGCAGTCATGAACTATTAAAATCACTCGGTTTCATCAACAAACGCCATTTGTACAAATTCGGACCTAACCTAACCAAAAATTTTTTCTGGATTGTATATTCTTTCTCCGTGTCCCAATTTTATGGTGCCGATAGTAAAAACATATCCTGCAGTCATGAACTATTAAAAGCACTCGGTTCCATCAACAAACGCCATTTGTACAAATTCGGACCTAACCTAACCTATCCTGACCTTTTTTTTTTTTTTTTTTTTTTTTTTTTTCCGGGGTGGAAAATCCTCATGGATGTCCTCCGCCCTGGGGCGGGCGGAGGGGTCTGTCAGACTCTTACTGACTAAAAACCACCCCAGTGTTCCAACTCACACCTACGCCGGGGGTCGCGGGAACTTGAAATCTTCCGCAACCCCCGGCTGGTGCCGGCCCGCCACTGCGGGCCTCCTCGCGGGTCAGGGGGGGGAGTGAGGTGTTTGACTCCCCCCGCGACGTCTCAGAGGGGCGCGCGTGGAACACTACGCGCCGCCACCTCGGGTCCTGATGTGTGGGGGGCGACGGACGTCCCCGAGTCCGTCACCCCTGGACCCATTTAGGGGGGCTGGAAGAGGGCGTTATCCGCCCTCCGCCGACGCCCGGTGCGCCTGCTGCGGGCCGGGTGAGTGGACGAGATCTCCCTCTCCCTTTCCGCAGCCTCCTTCTGCGAGACGACTGTCTCACAGTAGGAAACCACCGCGTCCCAGGACTCGCCGCCGCCGACCATCGCATTCACTACGGCCGGCAGCGACAAGTCACTGCCTACTTCTGAGATGAGGGCACGGCGCGGCTCCTCCCAAGCGGCACACTCTGCCAGCGTATGCCGCGCCGTGTCCTCCCGGCAGTCGACGCAGTGGTGACACCGGGCGTCCGGCTCCCTGTTTATGCGACACAGGTACTTCCCGAAGCAACCATGCCCCGAGAGCACCTGCGTCACCCGAAACGACAGGGAGCCGTGCCTCCTCCCGAGCCAGCGGTCGAGCACCGGCCGGACCGCCTCGACGATGTCGAGGCCGGCGGTAGGGCGTGAAAGCCTGTCCCGCCATTCCGCCACCAGGACCTCGCGAAGCTGAGACCGATGCAGCTCCATGTGTCGCTGCATCGGTCGCTCGCCCCGCGCCCTCGCTTCCTCGCGCCACCGATACGATGACGCGAGTACTTTCGCCTCTAGGTCCCAGGGCGGGGATCCGGCCAGTGCACAAGCCGCCTCGTAGGAGATCGTGCGATACCCTCTGATGACTCTGACGGCCATCGCCCTCTGCGGCTTGCGCATTACGGCGATGCTACCGGCCGTCAGGTCAGCAGCCCAGATCGGGGCCCCGTAAAGGGCCATCGATCGCACGATCCCCACGTAGAGCCGCCTACAAGCGGCGCTCGGGCCCCCCAGATTGGGAAGCAGCGTTGATAGCGCCCCAGCGGCGCCCAGCAACTTGGGCGCCAGCCGTCGGAAGTGGGGCCCGAAGTCCCACCGGCTGTCGAGCACCAATCCTAGGTACTTCATGGTGGACTCGACAGCGATCCGAGCCCCCCCGACCACGATGTGTGAGCCGGGTGACGGCGCCCGCCGGGGGCCATGAAACACCATGGCCTCCGACTTGCTGAGGGCCACCTCCAGGCCTAGGCGACGTATGCGGCCCACCACCTGTGAGACCGCAGCCGTCGCCAACAACGCTGCCTCCCTGTGCGAGCTCCCCCGGGCAGTGACCAGCGTGTCGTCCGCATAACACGTCAGGTCTACCCCGGCACCGAGCTCGCCCCTCAGCACCCAGTCGTACCCGATGTTCCACAGGAGCGGGCCTAAAACCGAGCCCTGTGGAACACCGCACGACATGCGGCGCTGGTTTCCGCCATCACGTCCCATGTAGGTGACACACCTCTCCGACAGATAAGCCCCAACGATGTGGCGGAGGTAGGGAGGCACCCCATGATACCGCAGTGCCTCCCGAATACAACTCCAGGGCAGGGTGTTGAAGGCGTTGGAAATGTCCAAGGACACCGCCAACATCACCCCGCCCCGGGACACCGCTTCCTCCGCCAGGACTCTTACCCGCGACACAGCGTGGATCGTGGAGCGCCCATGCCGAAACCCGAACTGACTATCGTCCAGGTCCGGCCCCTCTCTGCACAAGTGGCCGACGAGGCGGGCTGCGATTATCCGCTCAAACAGCTTGCCCACCTCGTCAAGCAGCACTATGGGCCGGTACGCGGACGGCGAGTCCGCAGGGCGCCCCGCCTTCCTGAGCAGGACCAGACGACCAGATTTCCACAAAGTGGGAAACTGGCCCTGCTCAAGGCACGCTGTGTAGAGTCCTCTCAGTTGGGGCTCAAGCTCCTTCAGAGCGAGGGCTAGCACGCAGCCGTGGATCCCGTCGGGCCCCGGAGCCACGTTCTTGGCCCGGAGCCGCATCACGGCTGCCCTCATCTCTGCCTGTGTCACCTCTGGGACACTGATGGCGTTCTCCTCTGTAGACTCTGCGGCTGTGGGCAAAGCCATCGGCGGCGGAGTATGCTCCGCTCTCGCCGGGAAGAGGGCTGCGACCACCTCCTCCAGCAGCTCGGGTTGGAGACTCTCGGTAAGTGGAGGCGCTGCGGCTCGAAGTTTCCCTCGGACCGCGCGATAAGGGCGCCCCCACGGATCCCCGTCTAGAGTCTCCAACATCTCCTCCCTGGCTCGCGTCCTCGACTCACCGATGGCCAGCCACAGAGTCTGCTTGGCCGCGCGGTACACCTCATACAGCGCGGCCTCTTCGTCAGGGACCCGACGACGTCTCCTCCGGTACCGGATGTACTGGCGTCTAACCGCCACGCACGCGACGCGCATCTGCGCGATCTCGGCGGTCCACCAGTACACCTGGCGCCTTGCGGACTGTGCGTGAACCCGGGGCATGGACGCGTCGCAAATTTGCGTCATCGCCCCGCGGAACCACAGCGCCTCCTGCTCGACGTCGACGGGTCCGGTCGTTGCCGACTCCCGGCTCCAGGCCTGGACAATAGCGGCCTCCTCGAGAAGCTCCCTGTCAATGCGTTTACGCGCCCAGCGCGGACCGTCCGGTCGCGGGGCCAGTGGACTGCGGCCGCCGGCGGTCTGGGTGGAGACGTCGAAACGGATGTATCGGTGATCCGACAACGTCTCCACCTCCACGGCGACACGCCAGTCGCGGACACGGCTCGCGACAGCGGGGCTAGCGAACGAGACGTCCACTATAGACCCGCCCCGCTGCCGCACGCACGTGTGTACCGAGCCCCGATTTAGGACGGTCAAGCCAGTCGTGACCGCCCACTCCTCCAACACCTCGCCCCTAGCATCGGTCACAGGGGATCCCCACGCCTCAGACTTGGCGTTGAGATCCCCCAGCAACAGCACCGGGCGAGGGTGGAGTCGGCCCACGACGGCACCCAACTCGACAAGGAACCTCTCGAAGTCGGCGAGACTCTTGTTGGGCGAAAAATACGCACCAACCGTGCCAATGCCGTCCGCGAGGACGGCTACCCAGCCGTGACCTCGGGACGGGTTGACAAGAGCCCCGCCAATGATGGCCACCAAACCGTCCAAGTCTCCCACCCAGTTATCCCTGGGGGGGACAAAATACGGTTCGGCGACCACAGCCACGTGAATCGACCACTCTGCCATGCTCTGGAGCAAGAGATCCTGAGCTCTAGCAGAGTGGTTGATATTGCCCTGGAGGAAATGGTACAGCGCCATTAAGCGCAATCCATCCCCTCCGCACCATTCCTAGGCCGGGAGTCGGCCGAGGGGCAGCCAGGCGGCGGGGGGGGTAAAGAGCCCCCGGCAGCCTTGGCAGCCCCTCTCTTCTTCTTTTTTGATGTGGCGGGTGCGCCACAGGCCTTTCCGCCCGCTCTGTGTCCGGCGGGCCTCCCCGCAGCTGTACAGAGGCTGCAGTTTGGCTCCGCGGAACACTGGGCCGCCTTGTGGCCGGCCTGACCGCAGCGATAGCACTGCTCGCTGCGGTCTATTTCGGCGGTGCACCGTGCCCTGACATGCCCAATGTCGAGGCAACGGTAGCACCGCAAGGCCTTGGGTTGCAGCTGCTTCACCCTCGCTGCCACCCACCCCACCAAAAGACGCCCAGCGTCGGCGACTTTGTTTGCCGCCGCCACCGGGCACCGCACCCAGATCGCGCCGAGCCCGGAGGCATCGACGCGAACTTCACCCGTGTGGACATCATCGGGCGGACATCCCCCAGAACGGGCGATGGCCGCCACGACCTCAGCCGGAGTCGTGGAGTCGTCCAGCCCGTCGACGCGCAGTTCCGCGGTCTTCATCGGCCTGGACACCCGAACGTCCTCCGGATTGAGGACCTCCCTCAGCTTGGCGGCCAGGACGTCCGCCCTTTCGCCGCTAGAGGCACCCGACACCTCAAGCAGTCGCGCCCCCGTTATCGCCTGCCTCACTCTGAGGCCAGACGGTATTCCAAGGTCAGGGAACGCGACTTTGGCTTTTGCCTCTGTCAGGACCGCCTTATAAGAGACACCCCTTTCGGCGGCTCCGGGCTGCAGCGTAATAACTACAGCCGCGGAGCGTGGGGCTCTCACCCTAGGCGGCCCTTGAGCCTTCTTGGGTACCTGTGCCGGTGCTCCAGCGGGTACCGGTGGTGGCGGCGCCGTCTTCTTCTTGCGACGGCCCTTCTTTACCACCGTCGTCCAGGATTCCGCGGTGGACCCGGACGCGTTCGCCGAGAGAGCGGTCGCCGGTGGCGCGGCCGTCCGGGAAGTGGACGCGGACGTGCCCCCTTTGGTCTGCACGGGACTCGGCTTAGCGGGCTCCTCCTTCCTCCTCCTATCCGCTGCGAGCGGTGGCCGGAGAGTCACTGCTGGGAGGAGCCTCGACTCCAGGCCCTGCAGACGGGCATTCATCATACCCCCACACTGCAGCATGCAGATGCGAACGATCTTCTCGATCTCTGCATCTGCAGGTGCGGGGGTACGGACCGATGACGGGGCCGACGACGGGGCCGGCGGTGTCAAGGCAACGACGGGAGCGGAACCAGTGGCCGCAGGACGCCTCTGCTGCCATTCCGCCCTCTGCGCGGCAAGCTCCCGTTTGAGGTCCTCCAGCTCAGATCTGAGACGGCTGTTCTCCTCCCACAGCTTCGCCGTCTCGTCTGAGCTTGTGCGACTAAGGAGGACCCCAACTGCCTCCTTGATGTCGCCAGCCGCCTCCTTCAGAGCGCGCGTGAACGTGCCCTTCAGGCTGCCAGACTTTGTGGCAACCTTCATGACGACGTCCACGCCGTCCAAAACTTGGCGGCTCAGCGCCACCGCCGACAGGCTCTCCCCGGTAGCCGCCTGAGCAGAGCGTCGCTCTCGGGCCAGTCGAGCCATTTCGGTGACCTCGTCAGCCGCCACCGCCTTCCGCTGCATCCGCTTTGCGGAGCTCGCCTCCGCCTTGTTGCTTTGCAGCAACAGTGGGGACGCAGCGGAGTCTTCGCCCGGGGTCCCCTCACTCTCTGCGCTCCCCATCTGCATCGGTACCGGCGTAGCGGGCCGCAAGAAGCGACCCCTCAAGTTACGGTCCGGTAACCGACGCCTCCCCCTCTGCGCGGTACCAAATTTTGGTCCCGACAGGTCCTCCTCCTCGGAAGACAGCTCGCTGCGCGAGCGCTTCCCTCCCAGCTGCGTGTCCTGGTCGGACAGTCGGTCCTTTTCCGGACATGAGCCTCCTCGGCTGTTGTTGCCGTCAACGACGGCAAGCGGCTTTTTTGCGTCGCACAGGCGCTCCAGGCTAACCCGGAGCTCCTTTTCTTGCGACGCAAGTTTTGGTTGACGAAGGTCGGCGGTGGTCTGCCGGCCTACGGGACTAGTGGTGCCCCCCCCAGATACGGTGGGGCTGCCTTCCGAAGAAGGGCGGGATTGTACCTCCTTGTGGAGGTTGCCCGCCTGGGGAATATTACCATTAGCCTTCATTTCATTGTTTTTCCTTTTTAAGGGTGAGGTCCCTTTTCGCGCTAGCGACCGGATAACCCTCCGGCCATTCATCCCCTCGGCACGCTAGACCTTGGGATTGGGACTCCCTAATGTACGCCAACTCACCTCCCTCTGTAAGCAGAGGGGGGAGTAGACGTACGACCTACTGTAGCCCGGTTCCCTTCACCGACCATCATGGATGATCGGTGATTGGAACCATGACCCTTCCCCGTTTGTTGAGAATTCGCCGCCAGCCCCAAGTGTCCACCAAAACCTGGTGGGCACTTGGAGCCGACGTTGCCCAGGGTGCGCCACGGGGAGGCTTCTCAACATGCACCCCAACCTATCCTCAGCGGTGTTCCCGCATCGCCGTGATGGGAGGGTCATGGGAAACCGGCTCAGCCTTTACATCCACGACCCTCCCGGCGCATGCCCGCCTAGCTGGCGGGCCCCGCATGCCCCCCGGGTTGGGGGGCTACGGGAATGGCCGGGAACACCTGGCCATTCCCGTCCGGCACTGGTGGAGGCCTGTGCGATACAGGCAAGGGTGCCCCCGCACCCGTTGCCTGCTGGCCTCCACCTGGGAGGAGTCGAAGATGACTATCGTACTGACGTCTTCTTCGACCCCTCCTCCGCCTTCGGAGCGGCGCCTCGGCAGGGTCGTCCTCCCGAGCGCGCTCCGCCACCTCCTTCTGGGACATGACGTGTTCGCAGAAGGAGGCGACTGCCGCCCAGGACCCCTCATCCCTCAGCATGGCGTTAACCAGGCCGGGGAGCGAGAGGTCCGGTCCGATCGCCGCGACGAGACTGCGGCGCGGCTCTGACCACGACGGGCACACCTCGAGTGTGTGCTGTGCCACGTCCTCCGCCGCGCCACAGTCGCGGCACGACGGCGTCTCCTCCCGTCCGATTCGGTGCAGGTACGATCCGAAGCAACCGTGTCCGGACAGCACCTGCACGAGACGGAAGGAGAGGAACCCGTGCGGACGCTCGAGCCAGTCTCGCAGCACTGGCCCAATCGCGTCGAGGGTTCGGCGGCCGAAGGCTGCGATGGCGAGGTCCCCCGTCCAATGGACGACGATGGCGTCCCTCGCCTCCCGCCGGACGGCCTCCCGCTCTTCCGGGGCTGAGCGAACGCCCCTCGCTTTCCGCTCCGCCGTCCACTCATACACTCTGGCGAGCACCCACGCCTCGAGTTCCCAAGGAGGGGTGCTGGCCAGAGCGCATGCTGCCGCATAGCCCACCGTGCGGTAGGCCCGCGCCGCCCGCTGGGCTATGGCCCTTTGAGGTGCCCGCAAGGCCGCGGCGTTCTCTCGTCTGTGGAGGGACTCCTCCCAGATAGGAGCCCCATAGAGGGCCATGCTCCTCAAGATGCCGGCGTAAAGCTGCCGGCATCGCGCGCTGGGCCCCCCCAAGTTGGGAAGCAGCCACGAGAGAGCGCCCGCGGCCTTCAGCAGGCGCGACGACAGCCCGCTGAAATGCGGGCCGAAGCGCCACCTGCTGTCGAGTACAAGGCCCAGATATTTCATCTGGGCCTTCACCTCAATCCTGACGCCCTCCACGAAGATGTGGGCGTCAGGTGGTGGGTGGCGCTGCCGAGGGCCGTGGAAGAACACGGCCTCGGTCTTGTGCAGCGCCACCGTTAAACCAAGGCGGCGGATCCGCCCCGCGACCAAGGATCCGCCCGCCGAGGCCAGGTTGGCCGCCTCTCTGAAACTCTCCCCCCGGGCGGTGAGGAGAGTGTCATCCGCGTAGCAGACGACACTCGTGCCTCGGAGGAGAGTTCCCCGCAGGAGCCAATCATAGCCGACGTTCCAGAGGAGAGGTCCTAAGACTGACCCCTGTGGAACGCCGGCTTCAACGGCGTACCGCCGGACTCGGCCAGTCTTGTTTACCAGGAGGATCGCCCGATCCTCCAGGTAGCTGGCCAGCAGACTGCGCATGTACCGAGGCACTCCGTGGAATCGGAGCGCCTCGAGGATGGTGCAGTGGGGAACGGAGTTGAAGGCGTTGGCAATGTCGAATGACACAGCCAACAATCCGTCCCCCGCATCCATCGCCTCCTTCACCTGCCCCTTAAGGCAGGCCAGCGCGTCCACCGTGGACCGCTCAGCCCGAAAACCGAACTGAGCGTCCGACAAGTCCGGCCCGATACGCCGCAGATGGCCCTTTAGGCGGGCAGCGATTATCCCCTCGAACATTTTACCGACCTCATCGAGCAGAACGATGGGCCGGTATGCCGAGGGGGAGTCCGCCGGGCGGCCCTCCTTGCGAAGGAGGCACAGCTGCCCCTCCTTCCACGGTTTCGGGAACCTCCCAGACGCAAGGCATGCGCTGAAGAGGTCCCGAAACCTCTCCTCCATTTGAGTGGCAGCGATCGCCACCACTCTCGCCGGAACACCGTCGGGGCCTGGAGCTGTCTTCTTGGCGCGGATACGGAGAATCGCCGCGCCAAGTTCCGACTCCGTGACAGGAGGGGCCTCCTCTTCCTCCTCAGCTGGCGGAGCTGTCCCAAGCGGGGGGTCCATCACTGGTGGGGTGAAGTTGTCCCTGCACGGAAACAGGGACCGAACCACCCCATCCAGAAACGAGGGCTCGAGGGTCTCGGCAACGGGGGGACCAAAGGGGCGCAATTTGTTGCGCGCCGCCTTGTACG
Source organism: Agrochola macilenta (assembly GCA_916701695.1). NCBI lineage: Eukaryota > Metazoa > Arthropoda > Insecta > Lepidoptera > Noctuidae > Agrochola > Agrochola macilenta. Next base: position 4,478,812 of record OU753576.1, read on the forward strand.
GTCTCCCGAAGGGGTCGTTGTCGAGACCCTCCAGCATCTCCGCTCTCCCCGAGTCTCTGGCGGCGGCGATGGCTCGGTCGAGGACCATTTTCGCCTCCAAGTACACCTCATAGAGGTGGTCCCCGACAGCCACATCCCGTCGACGCCGCCGCCGACTCCGCGTGTAGGCCCTCCTCGCCTCCACACACGCCGCTCGAAGCCCCGCCAGCTCCGCCGACCACCAGTACACTGCGCGTTTGGGTTGTGGTCGGCGAGACCGAGGCATGCTGGAGTTGCATACCTCGGTCAGAGACTCCCTCATCAGCCCCGCCACGGTGTCCACGTCCAGGCCGGTGGAAGGCGGCGAAAGCCAGTCCTGGACGAACGCCGCCTCCCGCGCTGCCTCCCTGTCCAGGCGGGTGAGAGCCCACCGTGGGAACGGTGACGGCCCCGAGCGGGGCCTTGTCCTTCCGGGGCCACTGGTGGAGATGTCGAAACGCACGTAGCGGTGGTCTGACAAAGTCTCCACCAGGTCCACCCGCCAGTTCAGCACGCGCGCGGCTAACGCAGGGGTGGCGAAAGTGACGTCCACTATTGAGCCACCCTGCCGCCGCACGCATGTCTGGACGCTCCCTCTGTTCAAGAGGGAGAGTCCAGAGGAGGCCGCCCACATCTCTACTGCCCGCCCGCGTGCGTCGGTGGCCGGGGAGCCCCAGGTCACCGACTTGGCGTTCAGGTCTCCCAGTACGGAGACCTGACGCGGCGCCGCCCTGCCGACCACGGCGGCCAGGACTCCGAGAAAGTTCTCGAAGTCCTGAAGAGGGCGGTTTGGGGAGAAATAAACGCCCACAAGGGCGAAGTCTCCCCACGCGGCGGCCACGTATCCCGGTCCCTTCTCTAATAGCGAGAGGGGAGGGGAGTCTGTGGAAGACCGCGCCGCTAGTGCCACCGAGTCGTCCTCGTCACCCAGCCAGCTGCCGGGGATCGAGTAGGGCTCGGCGACCACCGCTACGTTCACCAACCACTCGGCCATGACCTGCACTACCAGGTCCTGGGCCGCTCTGCAGTGGTTGGTGTTCGTCTGGAGGATGCGGTAGTCGGAAATTGTTATTCCGACATCGCACCCCCCACCTCATTTACCACCGCCACTGGTGCTACAGCGGCGACGACTGCGACGGCGGTGGCAACAGGGCGAACCTGCGCCGGCACCACGCCCTTCCTCACGGGGGGCTTGCAGCTCCTGCCCGTCATCCTGTGGTCCGCGGGGCGGCCACTGGCGGCGCACGCCGCGCAGTGTGGCTTGGCGGCGGTGCAAGCGGCCCACCCGTGTCCCTCCTGCCCGCATTGGAAGCACGTGTCTCCCCAGTCGGACTTGGAGGGACACGTGGCTCGGGTGTGGCCGACCGCGAAGCACTTGAAGCAGCGGACAGGCTGGTCTTCAAGTGCCCGGACCACAGCCGAGCCGAACCCAACAAGGATCCGTCCTTTTGTTGTAGCAAGGACGGCCCCAGCCGCGGCGACTGGGCACTCGACGCGGATGACGCCCATGCCGCGGCGGCCGGGCCTGATGGCTCCACTCTTCACTGCGCCAGCTTCGCAGCCTCCAGCCGCCGCGACGGCCTCCACCACATCCTCTTTGGTGACCGAGTCGTCCAGATCGGCCACCTCCAAGGCTGCGGTCTTAACAGGTCTGGCGACCTTTGCCACATCCGCTATGACCTCTTGCAACTTTGTTGCGAAGAGGTCCGCATTTGTGCCGCGCTGCTCCCCCGAGAACTCGAAAATTCGAGCCCCGGTTAGAGTTCGGCGGCACTTGATGTTGCTGATCCCCAGCTGGGAGGGATCAGCATTAGTACGAGCCCGTCTTAGGACGGACTCATACGTCTCCCCACGCTCCGCGGCCTCCGGGGTGATGGTCACCACGACGGCCGCGGTTTTGGGAGGAACCAGCTTCCTCCCGCCGGCTTTTTTCGCTGCAGGCCCAGTCGCAGCGGGCTTGGGAGCCGACTTTTTGCCCTTTTTCCCTTTTTTGACCACTTCCGTCCACGGCTGGTTGGACGGGGTGGTGGAGGGAAGAAGGGCGTCTTCCTCCTGCGAGTTCTGGGGGGCTGCTGGAGTGGCAGACGACCCAGACGCTCCCTCCGCGCTTGTGGTGGGGGCATGAGAAGCCGCCTTGGTCCTCTTGCCCTTGCCTTTGCCCTTGGCGGGCTGGGCATCCGATGCTGCTAGAGGCGCAGGTTCCGGCTCCCTCGGCGGTGGACGCTTGTCTGCCGCTAGCGGCGGGCGCAGCCGCTTTTCCGGCAGGAGCCGGTCCTCGATGCCCGCGAAGCAGGCCCGGATGAAGGCCCTCTCCTCCATGACCACTCCGCGGATCGTTGCCTCAAGGCTGGCAGTTGAGGAGGAGGAGCCTCCCACCACCGGACCTGGGGCAGATTGGGCAGGCCTGGCCGTGGCCTCAGCCAGCTTCTGGTGCAGCTGGCTGACCTCCGCCTGCAGGCGATCCACTTTCGCCTGCAGCTGCCGCGTCTCGTCCGTGGCCGTGCGCTTGACCAGCTCTGTCACGATGCCGTGCATGCTGGCGGCACGGCATTTGAGGGCCTTCTGGAAGGTCCCCTTCAAATTGGAGGACTTTGAGGCGACCTCCAGGACCTCCTCCCTATCCTCATGCGCCATGCGCTCCAGTTCCGCCAGGGAGTGGTCAGCATACAGCACACTGGATGCACCGTAGCCAGCCTTCGCCCTGGCAGCTTGCGCCTGCTGCTCCTTGGCAGCGACCCTCTCCTCCAGGTCTTGTTGAAGCTGCGCCCTCTTCGCCAGATTCAACTGGCGCTCGGCGTCCACCAAGCCCACACTGTGGGAAGAAGGCGCAGTAGAAGTCGAGGCCTTTTTAGGCTTCGACTTCTTCTTCGCCCTAACGGACTCCGAGGAGCCCACGGACCGCTTCCGCTTAAAGCGGTCGCTCTCGGACGCCGACGTGTCCATGACGGAGTCGTCGGAGTCCGACAAATCGTCTGGCCTTCTAAATAATGAGCTGGCCGCAGATGGTGCGCGGTCAGCTTCCGACACGTGGCCCTGAGAAGGGCCGTTGGGTTGGCCCTGAGAAGGGCCGTTGGTTTGGCCCTGAGAAGGGCCGTTGGATTGGCCCTGAGAAGGGCCGTTGGATTGGCCCTGAGAAGGGCCGTTGGTTTGGCCCTGAGAAGGGCCGTTGGGTTGGCCCTGAGAAGGGCCGTTTGAATCGCCCTGGGAGGGGCGATTCCGAATAAAACGGCCAGACGCATTACGCGCTGGCTTGCTCGACTTGATAAGGTTAAAATCCGACATGTTATTAAAATTCGACTTGTTCGTAGACTCGACTGCTAGATGACTACGATTCACAGCGCACTTTAGCCGCCGGTCTGCCACTCCGTTACGGTGGTCAGACACGGCGTTGCCCAGGGGATACTACGTGGAAGTATGCGCTGTGGGGGATCCCCCGACCTAACCTAACCTATCCTAAGCTAACCTAACCTAACATTTTTCTGGATTGATTTTTTGTTTTCCCTGGCCCAATTTTATGGTGCCCTTAATAAAAAAGTATCCTGCAGTCATGAACTATTAAAATCACTCGGTTTCATCAACAAACGCCATTTGTACAAATTCGGACCTAACCTAACCAAAAATTTTTTCTGGATTGTATATTCTTTCTCCGTGTCCCAATTTTATGGTGCCGATAGTAAAAACATATCCTGCAGTCATGAACTATTAAAAGCACTCGGTTCCATCAACAAACGCCATTTGTACAAATTCGGACCTAACCTAACCTATCCTGACCTTTTTTTTTTTTTTTTTTTTTTTTTTTTTTCCGGGGTGGAAAATCCTCATGGATGTCCTCCGCCCTGGGGCGGGCGGAGGGGTCTGTCAGACTCTTACTGACTAAAAACCACCCCGGTGTTCCAACTCACACCTACGCCGGGGGTCGCGGGAACTTGAAATCTTCCGCAACCCCCGGCTGGTGCCGGCCCGCCACTGCGGGCCTCCTCGCGGGTCAGGGGGGGGAGTGAGGTGTTTGACTCCCCCCGCGACGTCTCAGAGGGGCGCGCGTGGAACACTACGCGCCGCCACCTCGGGTCCTGATGTGTGGGGGGCGACGGACGTCCCCGAGTCCGTCACCCCTGGACCCATTTAGGGGGGCTGGAAGAGGGCGTTATCCGCCCTCCGCCGACGCCCGGTGCGCCTGCTGCGGGCCGGGTGAGTGGACGAGATCTCCCTCTCCCTTTCCGCAGCCTCCTTCTGCGAGACGACTGTCTCACAGTAGGAAACCACCGCGTCCCAGGACTCGCCGCCGCCGACCATCGCATTCACTACGGCCGGCAGCGACAAGTCACTGCCTACTTCTGAGATGAGGGCACGGCGCGGCTCCTCCCAAGCGGCACACTCTGCCAGCGTATGCCGCGCCGTGTCCTCCCGGCAGTCGACGCAGTGGTGACACCGGGCGTCCGGCTCCCTGTTTATGCGACACAGGTACTTCCCGAAGCAACCATGCCCCGAGAGCACCTGCGTCACCCGAAACGACAGGGAGCCGTGCCTCCTCCCGAGCCAGCGGTCGAGCACCGGCCGGACCGCCTCGACGATGTCGAGGCCGGCGGTAGGGCGTGAAAGCCTGTCCCGCCATTCCGCCACCAGGACCTCGCGAAGCTGAGACCGATGCAGCTCCATTTGTCGCTGCATCGGTCGCTCGCCCCGCGCCCTCGCTTCCTCGCGCCACCGATACGATGACGCGAGTACTTTCGCCTCTAGGTCCCAGGGCGGGGATCCGGCCAGTGCACAAGCCGCCTCGTAGGAGATCGTGCGATACCCTCTGATGACTCTGACGGCCATCGCCCTCTGCGGTTTACGCATTACGGCGATGCTACCGGCCGTCAGGTCAGCAGCCCAGATCGGGGCCCCGTAAAGGGCCATCGATCGCACGATCCCCACGTAGAGCCGCCTACAAGCGGCGCTCGGGCCCCCCAGATTGGGAAGCAGCGTAGCCGAAGTGGGGCCCGAAGTCCCACCGGCTGTCGAGCACCAATCCTAGGTACTTCATGGTGGACTCGACAGCGATCCGAGCCCCCCCGACCACGATGTGTGAGCCGGGTGACGGCGCCCGCCGGGGGCCATGAAACACCATGGCCTCCGACTTGCTGAGGGCCACCTCCAGGCCTAGGCGACGTATGCGGCCCACCACATGTGAGACCGCAGCCGTCGCCAACAACGCTGCCTCCCTGTGCGAGCTCCCCCGGGCAGTGACCAGCGTGTCGTCCGCATAACACGTCAGGTCTACCCCGGCACCGAGCTCGCCCCTCAGCACCCAGTCGTACCCGATGTTCCACAGGAGCGGGCCTAAAACCGAGCCCTGTGGAACACCGCACGACATGCGGCGCCGGTTTCCGCCATCACGTCCCATGTAGGTGACACACCTCTCCGACAGATAAGCCCCAACGATGTGGCGGAGGTAGGGAGGCACCCCATGATACCGCAGTGCCTCCCGAATACAACTCCAGGGCAGGGTGTTGAAGGCGTTGGAAATGTCCAAGGACACCGCCAACATCACCCCGCCCCGGGACACCGCTTCCTCCGCCAGGACTCTTACCCGCGACACAGCGTGGATCGTGGAGCGCCCATGCCGAAACCCGAACTGACTGTCGTCCAGGTCCGGCCCCTCTCTGCACAAGTGGCCGACGAGGCGGGCTGCGATTATCCGCTCAAACAGCTTGCCCACCTCGTCAAGCAGCACTATGGGCCGGTACGCGGACGGCGAGTCCGCAGGGCGCCCCGCCTTCCTGAGCAGGACCAGACGACCAGATTTCCACAAAGTGGGAAACTGGCCCCGCTCAAGGCACGCTGTGTAGAGTCCTCTCAGTTGGGGCTCAAGCTCCTTCAGAGCGAGGGCTAGCACGCAGCCGTGGATCCCGTCGGGCCCCGGAGCCACGTTCTTGGCCCGGAGCCGCATCACGGCTGCCCTCATCTCTGCCTGTGTCACCTCTGGGACGCTGATGGCGTTCTCCTCTGTAGACTCTGCGGCTGTGGGCAAAGCCATCGGCGGCGGAGTATGCTCCGCTCTCGCCGGGAAGAGGGCTGCGACCACCTCCTCCAGCAGCTCGGGTTGGAGACTCTCCGTAAGTGGAGGCGCCGCGGCTCGAAGTTTCCCTCGGACCGCGCGATAAGGGCGCCCCCACGGATCCCCGTCTAGAGTCTCCAACATCTCCTCCCTGGCTCGCGTCCTCGACTCACCGATGGCCAGCCACAGAGTCTGCTTGGCCGCGCGGTACACCTCATACAGCGCGGCCTCTTCGTCAGGGACCCGACGACGTCTCCTCCGGTACCGGATGTACTGGCGTCTAACCGCCACGCACGCGACGCGCATCTGCGCGATCTCGGCGGTCCACCAGTACACCTGGCGCCTTGCGGACTGTGCGTGAACCCGGGGCATGGACGCGTCGCAAATTTGCGTCATCGCCCCGCGGAACCACAGCGCCTCCTGCTCGACGTCGACGGGTCCGGTCGTTGCCGACTCCCGGCTCCAGGCCTGGACAATAGCGGCCTCCTCGAGAAGCTCCCTGTCAATGCGCTTACGCGCCCAGCGCGGACCGTCCGGTCGCGGGGCCAGTGGACCGCGGCCGCCGGCGGTCTGGGTGGAGACGTCGAAACGGATGTATCGGTGATCCGATAACGTCTCCACCTCCACGGCGACACGCCAGTCGCGGACACGGCTCGCGACAGCGGGGCTAGCGAACGAGACGTCCACTATAGACCCGCCCCGCTGCCGCACGCACGTGTGTACCGAGCCCCGATTTAGGACGGTCAAGCCAGTCGTGACCGCCCACTCCTCCAGCACCTCGCCCCTAGCATCGGTCACAGGGGATCCCCACGCCTCAGACTTGGCGTTGAGATCCCCCAGCAACAGCACCGGGCGAGGGTGGAGTCGGCCCACGACGGCACCCAACTCGACAAGGAACCTCTCGAAGTCGGCGAGACTCTTGTTGGGCGAAAAATACGCACCAACCGTGCCAATGCCGTCCGCGAGGACGGCTACCCAGCCGTGACCTCGGGACGGGTTGACAAGAGCCCCGCCAATGATGGCCACCAAACCGTCCAAGTCTCCCACCCAGTTATCCCTGGGGGGGACAAAATACGGTTCGGCGACCACAGCCACGTGAATCGACCACTCTGCCATGCTCTGGAGCAAGAGATCCTGAGCTCTAGCAGAGTGGTTGATATTGCCCTGGAGGAAATGGTACAGCGCCATTAAGCGCAATCCATCCCCTCCGCACCATTCCTAGGCCGGGAGTCGGCCGAAGGGCAGCCAGGCTGCGGGGGGGGTAAAGAGCCCCCGGCAGCCGTGGCAGCCCCTCTCTTCTTTTTCTTTGATGTGGCGGGTGCGCCACAGGCCTTTCCGCCCGCTCTGTGTCCGGCGGGCCTCCCCGCAGCTGTACAGAGGCTGCAGTTTGGCTCCGCGGAACACTGGGCCGCCTTGTGGCCGGCCTGACCGCAGCGATAGCACTGCTCGCTGCGGTCTATTTCGGCGGTGCACCGTGCCCTGACATGCCCAATGTCGAGGCAACGGTAGCACCGCAAGGCCTTGGGTTGCAGCTGCTTCACCCTCGCTGCCACCCACCCCACCAAAAGACGCCCAGCGTCGGCGACTTTGTTTGCCGCCGCCACCGGGCACCGCACCCAGATCGCGCCGAGCCCGGAGGCATCGACGCGAACTTCACCCGTGTGGACATCATCGGGCGGACATCCCCCAGAACGGGCGATGGCCGCCACGACCTCAGCCGGAGTCGTGGAGTCGTCCAGCCCGTCGACGCGCAGTTCCGCGGTCTTCATCGGCCTGGACACCCGAACGTCCTCCGGATTGAGGACCTCCCTCAGCTTGGCGGCCAGGACGTCCGCCCTTTCGCCGCTAGAGGCACCCGACACCTCAAGCAGTCGCGCCCCCGTTATCGCCTGCCTCACTCTGAGGCCAGACGGTATTCCAAGGTCAGGGAACGCGACTTTGGCTTTTGCCTCTGTCAGGACCGCCTTATAAGAGACACCCCTTTCGGCGGCTCCGGGCTGCAGCGTAATAACTACAGCCGCGGAGCGTGGGGCTCTCACCCTAGGCGGCCCTTGAGCCTTCTTGGGTACCTGTGCCGGTGCTCCAGCGGGTACCGGTGGTGGCGGCGCCGTCTTCTTCTTGCGACGGCCCTTCTTTACCACCGTCGTCCAGGATTCCGCGGTGGACCCGGAAGCGTTCGCCGAGAGAGCGGTCGCCGGTGGCGCGGCCGTCCGGGAAGTGGACGCGGACGTGCCCCCTTTGGTCTGCGCGGGACTCGGCTTAGCGGGCTCCTCCTTCCTCCTCCTATCCGCTGCGAGCGGTGGCCGGAGAGTCACTGCTGGGAGGAGCCTCGACTCCAGGCCCTGCAGACGGGCATTCATCATACCCCCACACTGCAGCATGCAGATGCGAACGATCTTCTCGATCTCTGCATCCGCAGGTGCGGGGGTACGGACCGATGACGGGGCCGACGACGGGGCCGGCGGTGTCAGGGCAACGACGGGAGCGGAACCAGTGGCCGCAGGACGCCTCTGCTGCCATTCCGCCCTCTGCGCGGCAAGCTCCCGTTTGAGGTCCTCCAGCTCAGATCTGAGACGGCTGTTCTCCTCCCACAGCTTCGCCGTCTCGTCTGAGCTTGTGCGACTAAGGAGGACCCCAACTGCCTCCTTGATGTCGCCAGCCGCCTCCTTCAGAGCGCGCGTGAACGTGCCCTTCAGGCTGCCAGACTTTGTGGCAACCTTCATGACGACGTCCACGCCGTCCAAAACTTGGCGGCTCAGCGCCACCGCCGACAGGCTCTCCCCGGTAGCCGCCTGAGCAGAGCGTCGCTCTCGGGCCAGTCGAGCCATTTCGGTGACCTCGTCAGCCGCCACCGCCTTCCGCTGCATCCGCTTTGCGGAGCTCGCCTCCGCCTTGTTGCTTTGCAGCAACAGTGGGGACGCAGCGGAGTCTTCGCCCGGGGTCCCCTCACTCTCTGCGCTCCCCATCTGCATCGGTACCGGCGTAGCGGGCCGCAAGAAGCGACCCCGTAAGTTACGGTCCGGTAACCGACGCCTCCCCCTCTGCGCGGTACCAAATTTTGGTCCCGACAGGTCCTCCTCCTCGGAAGACAGCTCGCTGCGCGAGCGCTTCCCTCCCAGCTGCGTGTCCTGGTCGGACAGTCGGTCCTTTTCCGGACATGAGCCTCCTCGGCTGTTGTTGCCGTCAACGACGGCAAGCGGCTTTTTTGCGTCGCACAGGCGCTCCAGGCTAACCCGGAGCTCCTTTTCTTGCGACGCAAGTTTTGGTTGACGAAGGTCGGCGGTGGTCTGCCGGCCTACGGGACTAGTGGTGCCCCCCCCAGATACGGTGGGGCTGCCTTCCGAAGAAGGGCGGGATTGTACCTCCTTGTGGAGGTTGCCCGCCTGGGGAATATTACCATTAGCCTTCATTTCATTGTTTTTCCTTTTTAAGGGTGAGGTCCCTTTTCGCGCTAGCGACCGGATAACCCTCCGGCCATTCATCCCCTCGGCACGCTAGACCTTGGGATTGGGACTCCCTAATGTACGCCAACTCACCTCCCTCTGTAAGCAGAGGGGGGAGTAGACGTACGACCTACTGTAGCCCGGTTCCCTTCACCGACCATCATGGATGATCGGTGATTGGAACCATGACCCTTCCCCGTTTGTTGAGAATTCGCCGCCAGCCCCAAGTGTCCACCAAAACCTGGTGGGCACTTGGAGCCGACGTTGCCCAGGGTGCGCCACGGGGAGGCTTCTCAACATGCACCCCAACCTATCCTGACCTAACCTAACCTAACATTTTTCTGGATTGTTCTTTTGTTCTCCCTGGCCCAATTTTATGGTGCCCGTAGTAAAAATATATCCTGCAGTCATGAACTATTAATTGCAATAGGTTCCATCAATAAACACCATTTGTACAAATTCGGACCTAACCTAACCTAAAATTTTTTTTGGATTGTATATTCTTTCTCTGTGGCCCTATTTTATGGTGCCGATAGTAAAAAAATGACCTGCATTCATGAACTATTAAATGCAATAGGTTCCATCAACAAACGCCATTTGTACAAATTCGGACCTAACCTAACCTATCCTTTTTTTTTTTTTTTTTTTTTTTCCGGGGTGGAAAATCCTCATGGATGTCCTCCGCCCTGGGGCGGGCGGAGGGGTCTGTCAGACTCTTACTGACTAAAAACCACCCCGGTGTTCCAACTCACACCTACGCCGGGGGTCGCGGGAACTTGAAATCTTCCGCAACCCCCGGCTGGTGCCGGCCCGCCACTGCGGGCCTCCTCGCGGGTCAGGGGGAGGAGTGAGGTGTTTGACTCCCCCCGCGACGTCTCAGAGGGGCGCGCGTGGAACACTACGCGCCGCCACCTCGGGTCCTGATGTGTGGGGGGCGACGGACGTCCCCGAGTCCGTCACCCCTGGACCCATTTAGGGGGGCTGGAAGAGGGCGTTATCCGCCCTCCGCCGACGCCCGGTGCGCCTGCTGCGGGCCGGGTGAGTGGACGAGATCTCCCTCTCCCTTTCCGCAGCCTCCTTCTGCGAGACGACTGTCTCACAGTAGGAAACCACCGCGTCCCAGGACTCGCCGCCGCCGACCATCGCATTCACTACGGCCGGCAGCGACAAGTCACTGCCTACTTCTGAGATGAGGGCACGGCGCGGCTCCTCCCAAGCGGCACACTCTGCCAGCGTATGCCGCGCCGTGTCCTCCCGGCAGTCGACGCAGTGGTGACACCGGGCGTCCGGCTCCCTGTTTATGCGACACAGGTACTTCCCGAAGCAACCATGCCCCGAGAGCACCTGCGTCACCCGAAACGACAGGGAGCCGTGCCTCCTCCCGAGCCAGCGGTCGAGCACCGGCCGGACCGCCTCGACGATGTCGAGGCCGGCGGTAGGGCGTGAAAGCCTGTCCCGCCATTCCGCCACCAGGACCTCGCGAAGCTGAGACCGATGCAGCTCCATGTGTCGCTGCATCGGTCGCTCGCCCCGCGCCCTCGCTTCCTCGCGCCACCGATACGATGACGCGAGTACTTTCGCCTCTAGGTCCCAGGGCGGGGATCCGGCCAGTGCACAAGCCGCCTCGTAGGAGATCGTGCGATACCCTCTGATGACTCTGACGGCCATCGCCCTCTGCGGCTTGCGCATTACGGCGATGCTACCGGCCGTCAGGTCAGCAGCCCAGATCGGGGCCCCGTAAAGGGCCATCGATCGCACGATCCCCACGTAGAGCCGCCTACAAGCGGCGCTCGGGCCCCCCAGATTGGGAAGCAGCGTTGATAGCGCCCCAGCGGCGCCCAGCAACTTGGGCGCCAGCCGTCGGAAGTGGGGCCCGAAGTCCCACCGGCTGTCGAGCACCAATCCTAGGTACTTCATGGTGGACTCGACAGCGATCCGAGCCCCCCCGACCACGATGTGTGAGCCGGGTGACGGCGCCCGCCGGGGGCCATGAAACACCATGGCCTCCGACTTGCTGAGGGCCACCTCCAGGCCTAGGCGACGTATGCGGCCCACCACATGTGAGACCGCAGCCGTCGCCAACAACGCTGCCTCCCTGTGCGAGCTCCCCCGGGCAGTGACCAGCGTGTCGTCCGCATAACACGTCAGGTCTACCCCGGCACCGAGCTCGCCCCTCAGCACCCAGTCGTACCCGATGTTCCACAGGAGCGGGCCTAAAACCGAGCCCTGTGGAACACCGCACGACATGCGGCGCTGGTTTCCGCCATCACGTCCCATGTAGGTGACACACCTCTCCGACAGATAAGCCCCAACGATGTGGCGGAGGTAGGGAGGCACCCCATGATACCGCAGTGCCTCCCGAATACAACTCCAGGGCAGGGTGTTGAAGGCGTTGGAAATGTCCAAGGACACCGCCAACATCACCCCGCCCCGGGACACCGCTTCCTCCGCCAGGACTCTTACCCGCGACACAGCGTGGATCGTGGAGCGCCCATGCCGAAACCCGAACTGACTGTCGTCCAGGTCCGGCCCCTCTCTGCACAAGTGGCCGACGAGGCGGGCTGCGATTATCCGCTCAAACAGCTTGCCCACCTCGTCAAGCAGCACTATGGGCCGGTACGCGGACGGCGAGTCCGCAGGGCGCCCCGCCTTCCTGAGCAGGACCAGACGACCAGATTTCCACAAAGTGGGAAACTGGCCCTGCTCAAGGCACGCTGTGTAGAGTCCTCTCAGTTGGGGCTCAAGCTCCTTCAGAGCGAGGGCTAGCACGCAGCCGTGGATCCCGTCGGGCCCCGGAGCCACGTTCTTGGCCCGGAGCCGCATCACGGCTGCCCTCATCTCTGCTTGTGTCACCTCTGGGACGCTGATGGCGTTCTCCTCTGTAGACTCTGCGGCTGTGGGCAAAGCCATCGGCGGCGGAGTATGCTCCGCTCTCGCCGGGAAGAGGGCTGCGACCACCTCCTCCAGCAGCTCGGGTTGGAGACTCTCCGTAAGTGGAGGCGCCGCGGCTCGAAGTTTCCCTCGGACCGCGCGATAAGGGCGCCCCCACGGATCCCCGTCTAGAGTCTCCAACATCTCCTCCCTGGCTCGCGTCCTCGACTCACCGATGGCCAGCCACAGAGTCTGCTTGGCCGCGCGGTACACCTCATACAGCGCGGCCTCTTCGTCAGGGACCCGACGACGTCTCCTCCGGTACCGGATGTACTGGCGTCTAACCGCCACGCACGCGACGCGCATCTGCGCGATCTCGGCGGTCCACCAGTACACCTGGCGCCTTGCGGACTGTGCGTGAACCCGGGGCATGGACGCGTCGCAAATTTGCGTCATCGCCCCGCGGAACCACAGCGCCTCCTGCTCGACGTCGACGGGTCCGGTCGTTGCCGACTCCCGGCTCCAGGCCTGGACAATAGCGGCCTCCTCGAGAAGCTCCCTGTCAATGCGCTTACGCGCCCAGCGCGGACCGTCCGGTCGCGGGGCCAGTGGACTGCGGCCGCCGGCGGTCTGGGTGGAGACGTCGAAACGGATGTATCGGTGATCCGACAACGTCTCCACCTCCACGGCGACACGCCAGTCGCGGACACGGCTCGCGACAGCGGGGCTAGCGAACGAGACGTCCACTATAGACCCGCCCCGCTGCCGCACGCACGTGTGGACCGAGCCCCGATTTAGGACGGTCAAGCCAGTCGTGACCGCCCACTCCTCCAACACCTCGCCCCTAGCATCGGTCACAGGGGATCCCCACGCCTCAGACTTGGCGTTGAGATCCCCCAGCAACAGCACCGGGCGAGGGTGGAGTCGGCCCACGACGGCACCCAACTCGACAAGGAACCTCTCGAAGTCGGCGAGACTCTTGTTGGGCGAAAAATACGCACCAACCGTTGCAATGCCGTCCGCGAGGACGGCTACCCAGCCGTGACCTCGGGACGGGTTGACAAGAGCCCCGCCAATGATGGCCACCAAACCGTCCAAGTCTCCCACCCAGTTATCCCTGGGGGGGACAAAATACGGTTCGGCGACCACAGCCACGTGAATCGACCACTCTGCCATGCTCTGGAGCAAGAGATCCTGAGCTCTAGCAGAGTGGTTGATATTGCCCTGGAGGAAATGGTACAGCGCCATTAAGCGCAATCCATTCCCTCCGCACCATTCCTAGGCCGGGAGTCGGCCGAAGGGCAGCCAGGCTGCGGGGGGGGTAAAGAGCCCCCGGCAGCCTTGGCAGCCCCTCTCTTCTTCTTTGTGGCGGGTGCGCCACAGGCCTTTCCGCCCGCTCTGTGTCCGGCGGGCCTCCCCGCAGCTGTACAGAGGCTGCAGTTTGGCTCCGCGGAACACTGGGCCGCCTTGTGGCCGGCCTGACCGCAGCGATAGCACTGCTCGCTGCGGTCTATTTCGGCGGTGCACCGTGCCCTGACATGCCCAATGTCGAGGCAACGGTAGCACCGCAAGGCCTTGGGTTGCAGCTGCTTCACCCTTGCTGCCACCCACCCCACCAAAAGACGCCCAGCGTCGGCGACTTTGTTCGCCGCCGCCACCGGGCACCGCACCCAGATCGCGCCGAGCCCGGACGCATCGACGCGAACTTCCCCCGTACGGACGTCTTCGGGCGGACATCCACCGGAACGGGCGATGGCCGCCACGACCTCAGCCGGAGTTGTCGAGTCGTCCAGCCCGTCGACGCGCAGTTCCGCGGTCTTCATCGGCCTGGACACCCGAACGTCCTCCGGATTGAGGACCTCCCTCAGCTTGGCGGCCAGGACGTCCGCCCTTTCGCCGCTAGAGGCACCCGACACCTCAAGCAGTCGCGCCCCCGTAATCGCCTGCCTCACTCTGAGGCCAGACGGTATACCAAGGTCGGGGAACGCGACTTTGGCTTTTGCCTCTGTAAGGACCGCCTTATAAGAGACGCCCCTTTCGGCGGCTCCGGGCTGCAGCGTAATAACTACAGCCGCGGAGCGTGGGGCTCTGACTCTGGGCGGCCCTTGAGCCTTCTTGGGTGCCAGTGCCGGTGCTCCAGCGGGTACCGGTGGTGGCGGCGCCGTCTTCTTTTTACGGCGGCCCCTCTTGACGACCGTCGTCCAGGAGTCCTTGGTGGACTCGGGTGCGTTCGCCGAGGGAGCAGTCGCCGGTGGCGCGGCCGTCCGGGAAGTGGACGCGGACGCGCCCCCTTTGGTCTGCGCGGGACCCGGCTTAGCGGGCTCCTCCTTCCTCCTCCTATCCGCTGCGAGCGGTGGCCGGAGAGTCACTGCTGGGAGGAGCCTCGACTCCAGGCCCTGCAGACGGGCATTCATCATACCCCCACACTGCAGCATGCAGATGCGAACGATCTTCTCGATCTCTGCATCTGCAGGTGCGGGGGTACGGACCGATGACGGGGCCGACGACGGGGCCGGTGGTGTCAGGGCAACGACGGGAGCGGAACCAGTGGCCGCAGGACGCCTCTGCTGCCATTCCGCCCTCTGCGCGGCAAGCTCCCGTTTGAGGTCCTCCAGCTCAGATCTGAGACGGCTGTTCTCCTCCCACAGCTTCGCCGTCTCGTCTGAGCTTGTGCGACTAAGGAGGACCCCAACTGCCTCCTTGATGTCGCCAGCCGCCTCCTTCAGAGCGCGCGTGAACGTGCCCTTCAGGCTGCCAGACTTTGTGGCAACCTTCATGACGACGTCCACGCCGTCCAAAACTTGGCGGCTCAGCGCCACCGCCGACAGGCTCTCCCCGGTAGCCGCCTGAGCAGAGCGTCGCTCTCGGGCCAGTCGAGCCATTTCGGTGACCTCGTCAGCCGCCACCGCCTTCCGCTGCATCCGCTTTGCGGAGCTCGCCTCCGCCTTGTTGCTTTGCAGCAACAGTGGGGACGCAGCGGAGTCTTCGCTCTTTTCCCCCGTCCCCTCACTTTCTGCGCTCCCCAGCTGCATCGGTACCGGCGTAGCGGGCCGCAAAAAGCGACCCCGTAAATCACGGTCCGGTAACCGCGCTTTGCCAGCCACCGCACGACCCCGCCCCCTCTGCGCGGTACCAAATTTTGGTGCCGACAGATCCTCCTCGCTGGAAGAGAGCTCGCTGCGCGAGCGCTTCCCTCCCAGCTGCGTGTCCTGGTCGGACAGTCGGTCCTTTTCTGGACATGAGCCGTCAATGACGGCATGCGGCTTTGTTGCGTCGCACAGGCGCTCCAGGCTAACCCGGAGCTCCTTTTCTTGCGACGCAAGGATTGGTTGACGAAGGTCGGCGGTGGTCTGCCGACCTACGGGACTAGTGGTGCCCCCCCCAGATACGGTGGGGCTGCCTTCCGAAGAAGGGCGGGATTGTACCTCCTTGAGGAGGTTGCCCGCCTGGGGAATATTACCATTAGCCTTCATTTTTTCATTTTTTTTTTCCTTTTTAAGGGTGAGGTCCCTTTTCGCGCTAGCGACCGGATAACCCTCCGGCCATTCATCCCCTCGGCACGCTAGACCTTGGGATTGGGACTCCCTAATGTACGCCAACTCACCTCCCTCTGTAAGCAGAGGGGGGAGTAGACGTACGACCTACTGTAGCCCGGTTCCCTTCACCGACCATCATGGATGATCGGTGATTGGAACCATGACCCTTCCCCGTTTGTTGAGAATTCGCCGCCAGCCCCAAGTGTCCACCAAAACCTGGTGGGCACTTGGAGCTGACGTTGCCCAGGGTGCGCCACGGGGAGGCTTCTCAACATGCACCCCAACCTAACCTTTTTTTTTTTTTTTTTTTTTTTTTTTTGTCGCTGAGAAATGCTTTATGCATCCCCGGCTCGTGGGGGACGAGTCGGGGTATGTGGGACTCCCTGTCCTAGTGACAGTATACCCACTAAAACTCAGCGGTGTTCCCGCATCGCCGTGATGGGAGGGTCATGGGAAACCGGCTCAGCCTTTACATCCACGACCCTCCCGGCGCATGCCCGCCTAGCTGGCGGGCCCCGCATGCCCCCCGGGTTGGGGGGCTACGGGAATGGCCGGGAACACCTGGCCATTCCCGTCCGACACTGGTGGAGGTCTGTGCGATGCAGGCAAGGGTGCCCCCGCACCCGTTGCCTGCTGGCCTCCACCTGGGAGGAGTCGAAGATGACTATCGTATTGACGTCTTCTTCGACCCCTCCTCCGCCTTCGGAGCGGCGCCTCGGCAGGATCGTCCTCCCGTGCGCGCTCCGCCGCCTCCTTCTGGGACATGACGTGTTCGCAGAAGGAGGCGACTGCCGCCCAGGACCCCTCGTCCCTCAGCATGGCGTTAACCAAGCCGGGGAGCGAGAGGTCCGGTCCGATCGCCGCGACGAGACTGCGGCGCGGCTCTGACCACGACGGGCACACCTCCAGAGTGTGCTGTGCCACGTCCTCCGCCGCGCCACAGTCGCGGCACGACGGCGTCTCCTCCCGTCCGATACGGTGCAGGTACGATCCGAAGCAACCGTGTCCGGACAGCACCTGCACGAGACGGAAGGAGAGGAACCCGTGCGGACGCTCGAGCCAGTCTCGCAGCACTGGCCCAATCGCGTCGAGGGTTCGGCGGCCGAAGGCTGCGGTGGCGAGGTCCCCCGTCCAATGGACGACGATGGCGTCCCTCGCCTCCCGCCGGACGGCCTCCCGCTCTTCTGGAGCCGAGCGAACGCCCCTCGCTTTTCGCTCCGCCGTCCACTCATACACTCTGGCGAGCACCCACGCCTCGAGTTCCCAAGGAGGGGTGCTGGCCAGAGCGCATGCTGCCGCATAGCCCACCGTGCGGTAGGCCCGCGCCGCACGCTGGGCTATGGCCCTTTGAGGTGCCCGCAAGGCCGCGGCGTTCTCTCGTCTGTGGAGGGACTCCTCCCAGATAGGAGCCCCGTAGAGGGCCATGCTCCTCAAGATGCCGGCGTAAAGCTGCCGGCATCGCGCGCTGGGCCCCCCCAGGTTGGGAAGCAGCCACGAGAGAGCGCCCGCGGCCTTCAGCAGGCGCGACGACAGCCCGCTGAAATGCGGGCCGAAGCGCCACCTGCTGTCGAGTACAAGGCCCAGATATTTCATCTGGGCCTTCACCTCAATCCTGACGCCCTCCACGAAGATGTGGGCGTCAGGTGGTGGGTGGCGCTGCCGAGGGCCGTGGAAGAACACGGCCTCGGTCTTGTGCAGCGCCACCGTTAAACCGAGGCGGCGGATCCGCCCCGCGACCAAGGATCCGCCCGCCGAGGCCAGGTCGGCCGCCTCTCTGAAACTCTCCCCCCGGGCGGTGAGGAGAGTGTCATCCGCGTAGCAGACGACACTCGTGCCTCGGAGGAGAGTTCCCCGCAGGAGCCAATCATAGCCGACGTTCCAGAGGAGAGGTCCTAAGACAGACCCCTGTGGAACGCCGGCCTCAACGGCGTACCGCCGGACTCGGCCAGTCTTGTTTACCAGGAGGATCGCCCGATCCTCCAGGTAGCTGGCCAGCAGACTGCGCATGTACCGAGGCACTCCGTGGAATCGGAGCGCCTCGAGGATGGTGCAGTGGGGAACGGAGTTGAAGGCGTTGGCAATGTCGAATGACACAGCCAACAATCCGTCCCCCGCATCCATCGCCTCCTTCACCTGCCCCTTAAGGCAGGCCAGCGCGTCCACCGTGGACCGCTCAGCCCGAAACCCGAACTGAGCGTCCGACAAGTCCGGCCCGATACGCCGCAGATGGCCCTTCAGGCGGGCAGCGATTATCCCCTCGAACATTTTACCGACCTCATCGAGCAGAACGATGGGCCGGTATGCCGAGGGGGAGTCTGCTGGGCGGCCCTCCTTGCGGAGGAGGCACAGCTGCCCCTCCTTCCACGGTTTCGGGAACCTCCCAGACGCAAGGCATGCGCTGAAGAGGTCCCGAAACCTCTCCTCCATTTGAGTGGCGGCGATCGCCACCACTCTTGCCGGGACACCGTCGGGGCCCGGAGCTGTCTTCTTGGCGCGGATATGGAGAATCGCCGCGCCAAGTTCCGACTCCGTGACAGGAGGGGCCTCCTCTTCCTCCTCAGCTGGCGGAGCTGTCCGAAGCGGGGGGTCCATCACTGGTGGGGTGAAGTTGTCCCTGCACGGAAACAGGGACCGAACCACCCCATCCAGAAACGAGGGCTCGAGGGTCTCGGCAACGGGGGGACCAAAGGGGCGCAATTTGTTGCGCGCCGCCTTGTACGGTCTCCCGAAGGGGTCGTTGTCGAGACCCTCCAGCATCTCCGCTCTCCCCGAGTCTCTGGCGGCGGCGATGGCTCGGTCGAGGACCATTTTCGCCTCCAAGTACACCTCATAGAGGTGGTCCCCGACAGCCACATCCCGTCGACGCCGCCGCCGACTCCGCGTGTAGGCCCTCCTTGCCTCCACACACGCCGCTCGAAGCTCCGCCAGCTCCGCCGACCACCAGTACACGGCGCGTTTTGGTAGTGGTCGGCGAGACCGAGGCATGCTGGAGTTGCATACCTCGGTCAGAGACTCCCTGAGGTGCCCCGCCACGGTGTCCACGTCCAGACCGGCGGAAGACGGCGAAAGCCAGTCCTGGACGAACGCCGCCTCCCGCGCTGCCTCCCTGTCCAGGCGGGTGAGAGCCCACCGTGGGAACGGTGACGGCCCCGAGCGGGGCCGCGTCGCTCCGGGGCCACTGGTGGAGATGTCGAAACGCACGTAGCGGTGGTCTGACAAAGTCTCCACCAGGTCCACCCGCCAGTTCAGCACGCGCGCGGCTAACGCAGGGGTGGCGAAAGTGACGTCCACTATTGAGCCACCCTGCCGCCGCACGCATGTCCGGACGCTTCCTCTGTTCAAGAGGGAGAGTCCAGAGGAGGCCGCCCACATTTCCACCGCCCGCCCGCGGGCGTCGGTGGCCGGGTTGCCCCAGGTCACAGACTTGGCGTTCAGGTCTCCCAGCACGGAGACCTGACGCGGCGCCGCCCTGCCGACCACGGCGGCCAGGACTCCGAGAAAGTTCTCGAAGTCCTGAAGAGGGCGGTTTGGGGAGAAATACACGCCCACAAGGGCGAAGTCTCCCCACGCGGCGGCCACGTATCCCGGTCCCTTCTCTAATAGCGAGAGGGGAGGGGAGTCTGTGGAAGACCGCGCCGCTAGTGCCACCGAGCCGTCCTCGTCACCCAGCCAGCTGCCGGGGATCGAGTAGGGCTCGGCGACCACCGCTACGTTCACCAACCACTCGGCCATGACCTGCACTACCAGGTCCTGGGCCGCTCTGCAGTGGTTGGTGTTCGTCTGGAGGATGCGGTAGTCGGAAATTGTTATTCCGACATCGCACCCCCCACCTCATTTACCGCCGCCACTGGAGCTACAGCGGCGACGACTGCGACGGCGGTGGCAACAGGGCGAACCTGTGCCGGCACCACGCCCTTCCTCACGGGGGGCTTGCAGCTCCTGCCCGTCATCCTGTGGTCCGCGGGGCGGCCACCGGCGGCACACGCCGCGCAGTGCGGCTTGGCGGCGGTGCAAGCGGCCCACCCGTGTCCCTCCTGACCGCATTGGAAGCACGTGCCTCCCCAGTCGGACTTGGAGGGACACGTGGCTCGGGTGTGGCCGACCGCGAAGCACTTGAAGCAGCGGACGGGCTGGTCTTCAAGCGCCCGGACCACAGCCGAGCTGAAGCCCACCAGCAGCCGTCCCTTGGTCGCTGCAAGGACGGCCCCAGCCGCGGCGACTGGGCACTCGACGCGGATGATGCCCAGGCCGCGGCGGCCAGGCCTGATGGCTCCACCCTTCACCGCGCCAGCGTCGCAGCCTCCAGCCGCCGCGACGGCCGCCACCACATCCTCCTTGGTGACCGAATCATCCAGATACCCCAACCTAACCTATCCTGACCTAACCTAACCTAACATTTTTCTGGATTATTTTTTTCGTTCTCCCTGGCCCAATTTTATGGTGCCCGTAGTAAAAATATATCCTGCAGTCATGAACTATTAATTGCAATAGGTTCCATCAATAAACACCATTTGTACAAATTCGGACCTAACCTAACCTAACATTTTTTTTGGATTGTATATTCTTTCTCTGTGGCCCTATTTTATGGTGCCGATAGTAAAAAAATATCCTGCATTCATGAACTATTAATTGCAATAGGTTCCATCAGCAAACGCCATTTGTACAAATTCGGACCTAACCTAACCTAACCTAACATTTTTCTGGATTGTTTTTTTCGTTCTCCCTGGCCCAATTTTATGGTGTCCATAGTAAAAAAATATCCTGCAGTCATGAGTTATTAAAAGCACTCTGTTCCATCAACAAACGCCATTTGTACAAATTCGGACCTAACCTAACCTAACCTAACATTTTTCTGGATTGTTTTTTTCGTTCTCCCTGGCCCAATTTTATGGTGTCCATAGTAAAAAAATATCCTGCAGTCATGAGTTATTAAAAGCACTCTGTTCCATCAACAAACGCCATTTGTACAAATTCGGACCTAACCTAACCTAACATTTTTTCTGGATTGTATATTCTTTCTCCGTGTCCCTATTTTATGGTGCCGATAGTAAAAAAATATCCTGCAATCATGAACTATTAATTGCAATAGGTTCCATCAACAAACGCCATTTGTACAAATTCGGACCTAACATAACCTATCCTGACCTAACCTAACCTAACATTTTTCTGGATTGTTTTTTTGTTCTCCCTGGCCCAAATTTATGGTGTCCATAGTAAAAAAATATCCTGCAGTCATGAATTATTAAAAGCTCTCGGTTCCATCAACAAACGCCATTTGTACAAATTCGGACCTAACCTAACCTAACCTAACATTTTTCTGGATTGTTTTTTTCGTTCTCCCTGGCCCAATTTTATGGTGTCCATAGTAAAAAAATATCCTGCAGTCATGAGTTATCAAAAGCACTCTGTTCCTTCAACAAACGCCATTTGTACAAATTCGGACCTAACCTAACCTAACATTTTTTCTGGATTGTATATTCTTTCTCCGTGTCCCAATTTTATGGTGCCGATAGTAAAAACATATCCTGCAGTCATGAACTATTAAAAGCACTCGGTTCCATCAACAAACGCCATTTGTACAAATTCGGACCTAACCTAACCTATCCTGACCTAACCTTTTTTTTTTTTTTTTTTTTTTTTTTTTTTTTTTTTTTCTGGGGTGGAAAATCGTCATGGATGTCTTCCGCCCTGGGGCGGGCGGAGGGGTCTGTCAGACTGTCTTACTGACAAAAAAAAAACCACCGGTGTTCCAACTCACACCTACGCCGGGGGTCGCGGGAACTTGAAATCTTCCGCAACCCCCGGCTGGTGCCGGCCCGCCACTGCGGGCCTCCTCGCGGGTCAGGGGGGGGAGTGAGGTGTTTGACTCCCCCCGCGACGTCTCAGAGGGGCGCGCGTGGAACACTACGCGCCGCCACCTCGGGTCCTGATGTGTGGGGGGCGACGGACGTCCCCGAGTCCGTCACCCCTGGATCCATTTAGGGGGGCTGGAAGAGGGCGTTATCCGCCCTCCGCCGACGCCCGGTGCGCCTGCTGCGGGCCGGGTGAATCCTGACCTAACCTAACCTAACATTTTTCTGGATTGTTTTTTTGTTCTCCCTGGTCCAATTTTATGGTGCCCTTAATAAAAAAATATCCTGCAGTCATGAACTATTAAAAGCACTCGGTTCCATCAACAAACGCCATTTGTACAAATTCGGACTTAACCTAACCTATCCTGCCTTTCTTTTTTTTTTTTTTTCCGGGTTGGAAAGTCCTCATGGATGTCCTTCGCTCTAGGGCGGGCGGAGGGGTCTGTCAGACTATTACTGACTAAAACCACCCCGGTGTTCCAACTCATACCTACGCCGGGGGTCGCGGGAACTTGAAATCTTTCGCAACCCCCGGCTGGTGCCGGCCCGCCACTGCGGGCCTCCTCGCGGGTCAGGGGGGAGAGTGAGGTGTTTGACTCCCCCCGCGACGTCTCAGAGGCGCGGCGCGCGTGGAACACTACGCGCCGCCACCTCGGGTCCTGATGTGTGGGGGGCGACGGACGTCCCCGAGTCCCTCACCCCTGGACCCATTTAGGGGGGCTGGAAGAGGGCGTTATCCGCCCTCCGCCGACGCCCGGCTGTAGGGCGTGAAAGCCTGTCCCACCATTCCGCCACCAGGACCTCGCGAAGCTGAGACCGATGCAGCTCCATGTGTCGCTGCATCGGTCGCTCGCCCCGCGCCCTCGCTTCATCGCGCCACCGAACCTATCCTGACCTAACCTAACCTAACATTTTTCTGGATTGTATATTCTTTCTCCGT
Organism: Agrochola macilenta; assembly: GCA_916701695.1. Classification (NCBI taxonomy): domain Eukaryota; kingdom Metazoa; phylum Arthropoda; class Insecta; order Lepidoptera; family Noctuidae; genus Agrochola; species Agrochola macilenta. Next base: position 4,501,512 of record OU753576.1, read on the forward strand.
GGCCCAAATTTAACTTGCCCAGAGTAACAAAAAATATTGCAATAGGTTCCATCAACAAACGCCATTTGTACAAATTCGGACCTAACCTAACCTAACATTTTTCTGGATTGATTTTTTGTTCTCCCTGGCCCAATTTTATGGTGCCCTTAATAAAAAAATATCCTGCAGTCATGAAGTAATGAATGCACTAGGTTCCATCAACAAATGCCATTTGGACAAATTCTGACCTAACCTAAGAATTTGTCCAAATGGCATTTGTTGATGGAACCTAGTGCGTTCATTACTTCATGACCTAACCTTTTTTTTTTTTTTGTTCCGGGGTGGAAAATCCTCATGGACGTCCTCCGCCCTGGGGCGGGCGGAGAGGTCTGTCAGACTCTTACTGACTAAAAACCACCCCGGTGTTCCAACTCACACCTACGCCGGGGGTCGCGTGAACTTGAAATCTTCCGCAACCCCCGGCTGGTGCCGGCCCGCCACTGCGGGCCTCCTCGCGGGTCAGGGGGGGGAGTGAGGTTTTTGACTCCCCCCGCGACGTCTTAGAGGGGCGCGCGTGGAACACTATGCGCCGCCACCTCGGGTCCTGATGTGTGGGGGGCGACGGACGTCCCCGTGTCCGTCACCCCTGGACCCATTTAGGGGGGCTGGAAGAGGGCCGCGCCGTGCCCTCCCGGCAGTCGACGCAGTGGTGACACCGGGCGTCCGGCTCCCTGTTTATGCGACACAGGTACTTCACCCGAAACGAGAGCACCTGCGTCACCCGAAACGACAGGGAGCCTTGCCTCCTCCCGAGCCAGCGGTCGAGCACCGGCCGGACCACCTCGACGATGTCGAGGCCGGCGGTAGGGCGTGAAAGCCTGTCCCGCCATTCCACCACCAGGACCTCGCGAAGCTGAGACCGATGCAGCTCCAAGTGTCACTGCATCGGTCACTCGCCCCGCGCCCTCGCTTCCTCGCGCCACTGATACGATGACGCGAGTACTTTCGCCTCTAGGCCAGGGCGGGGATCCGGCCAGTGCACAAGCCGCCTCGTAGGAGATCGTGCGATACCCTCTGATGACTCTGACGGCCATCGCCCTCTGCGGCTTGCGCATTATGGCGATGCTACCGTCCGTCAGGTCAGCAGCCCAGGTCAACAGCCCGTAAAGGGCCATCGATCGCACGATCTCCACGTAGAGCCGCCTACAAGCGGCACTCGGGCCCCCCAGATTGGGAAGCAGCGTTGCCAGCGCCCCAGCGGCGCCCAGCAACTTGGGCGCCAGCCGTCGATAGTGGGGCCCGAAGTCCCACCGGCTGTCGAGCACCAATCCTAGGTACTTCATGGTAGACTCGACAGCGATCCGAGCCCCCCTGACCACGATGTGTGAGCCGGGTGACGGCGCCCGCCGGGGGAACCCATCTTGACCTAACCTAACCTAATTTTTTTTCTGGATTGTATATTCTTTCTCCGTGTCCCCAATTTAATCATGCCAATAGTAAAAAAATATCCGGCATTCGTGAACTATTAAATGCACTAAGTTCCATCAACAAACGCCATTTTGTACAAATTCAGAACCTTACCTAACCCATCCTTTTTTTTTTCTTTTTCGCTGAGAAGTGCTTTATGCATCCCCGGCTCGTGGGGGACGAGTCGGGATATTTGGGACTCCCTGTCGTAGTGACAGTATACCCACTAAAACTCAGCGGTGTTCCCGCATCGCCGTGATGGGAGGTTCATGGGACACCGGCTCAGCCTTTACATCCACAACCCTCCCGGCGCATGCCTACCTAGCTGGCGGGCCCCGCATGCCCCCCGGGTTGGGGGGCTACGGGAATGGCCGGGAACACCTGGCCATTCCCGTCCGGCACTGGTGGAGGTCTGTGCAATACAGGCAAGGGTGCCCCCGCACCCGTTGCCTGCTGGCCTCCACCTGGGAGGAGTCGGAGATGACTATTATACTGACGTCTTGACGACTGTCTCGCAGTAGGAAACCACCGCGTCCCAGGACTCGCCGCTGCCGACCATCGCGATCACTAGGGCCGGCAGTGACAAGTCACTGCCTACTTCTGAGATGAGGGCACGGCGTGGATCCTCCCAAGCGGTACACTCTGCCAGCGTATGCCACGCCGTGTCCTCCCGGCAGTCGACGCAGAGGGCACCGGGTAGATAGTGAACTTTTTAGATAGTGGAACTTTTCCTCCAGCGTGGAACAAATGCCTAGGTATTCGGTGTCCGGCCCAGAGATGCCTCTCCATTACCCAGACGCAGCGCGGTATATGACACATGTGCTGGACGTTGTAGTCCACTGAGGGCTAAACTGCCAGATCACTCAGCAAGTCATTGACGACGAGTTACAGTTGGAGCACCAACCTGTCGTCCTTTCGGCTATGCCGACCAAACTGAAGCCCATAGCGCCACGTCGATTAACGGACTGAACAGCCTTCGGAGAGAAACTAGACACCAACACGCCGACTCGGCCTATCGTTACCTCCGCGGACGTGGAACAGACGGCGGGTGACGTCACTGCTTGCGCCTATTCAAAGCGCCCTAGAAGCGTCGACAACGACGCTGCCGCAGGGGAGAGGGCTCTTGCCACCCCTGCCGGTGCATATTACGGCTATGATCGCCGTGATGAGGCGCCTACGCAAGCAGTGGCAACAACTTAGATGCCCGATGCTGAAGATACAGCTCAACCATCTCGCGGAGAAGGTGAAGACCGAGCCATTGGCTCACACCACCGCAGGCTGGGAGGAACGCATCGACGCAACGAGGTATAGATATAGTACGTATAGGTATGGTATAGTTGCCATCGGTGCATCGACTCTGCCGCCAGCTGTCCAACACCCCAGCCCCGGTGAGCCCACTATTAAACAGCGACGGAGCGCTTAAGTATGTAGCGGAGGACCGGGCGGAAGTCTTTGCCCAGAACCTGGAGCGTCAGTTCCAACCGAGCCCGACTAGCGAACACGAACATGTCGCAGCAGTCGAGAACCACCTGGGAGACTACTTCACAACGCCGATAGCTCCCGAGGAGGACCCTTATCTTCTGCGCAGTTAGACGCGCCATCCTAAGGAGAAGCCTAGAGGGCCCTTGGTGCGGACGGTATCACGAAAACAGTGCTGTGCCATCTGCCGTTCCGAATAGTAACGGTGCTGGCGAGCCTATTCACTGCGATACTGAGTACTTTGGCCTTTCCCACCTAGTGGAAGGAGGGGCGCGTCATTATCATGCTCAAGGTGGGAAAGAACATGCTGAAGCCGGAGAGCTATCGGCCAATCACCCTGCTGCCAACGGTCTCCAAGGTGTTCGAAGCACACCTGCAACGACACCTGCAAGTCGTGGCGCGCCTACAGAATAATTCATAGCAACCAATCACACAGACGCATTTCAAACTGCGTCATTTCCGTAGGCCGATTAGGCAAACATAATGAGGGGCCAATTGTTATGGTCACCGTATGGCCTCCGCGGGCGAGGGGTGAAGCCCCGACCCCACTCGCCACGCCCCCCTTGCGGGCGTGTCGCGACAGCTCGATTCATATTTGTACATTTTATTATTGTTTCCAACAAAGCTGGAATAAACTGTTAGTTTTTGGTACTCAATGTTTTATTTTTGAAATCATCCTTAGAAAAAGTAGGGAACTATTCAGATAGTGTCATTGTGTTGTGACCCTCACGAAGCCCGAGGGTTCGCATGACCTATTTCAGCAATTACCAGCTCGCAAAGTGAGCGAGCAACCCCAGAACTCTCTCGAAGCCAGAGGGTTTGACAAAAACAATATGATATTCGTTATTGAATCAGTTTTATTGAGATCAAATTCTTATACATTTAGTAATTAACCTTACAAACAAATAAAATAAAAGTAAATATATATTATAGACTTTACAAACATTCATATTTTAAACACAATATTAAGGGTTTATCCTAAAAGTTGGCAACGTCGCAAATAACTGTCAAATATTTACCTGTTTTGATTCTTATAGCAATATTACTGAATAGAAATAAGAAATGTCGCTAACTAGCGAACTAGAATATTAACAATGAATTGCAATTATAACATTGAATTTGATGTTGTACCCATTTTAGGTGTAAAAAATGCATTTGGAAAATTTCCAAATAGTTTTTTTACATTTAAAACTAAACATTCGGTGTTACGATATTAATTATTATTGCATTTCATAATCAATATTCTAGTTCGCTAGTTAGCCACATTTTTTATTTCCACACAGTAGGTAATATTGCTAAATTAATCAAAACAGTGAAATATTTGACATCTATTTGCGTCGTTGCCCACATTCAGAATAAACGCTCTTATGAAACATTAATAAAAAAACCAACAACATCGTATGACAGGTTTAGGCACAAATCAGTCTTAAAGTTTACCTTAATTTTCTAAGTTAAAATTTATAGTTTTCACAAATTAGAGCGGAATACTACAGGCAAATAGCTGTTTTACAAGCACAGCAGGCGACTCTTGTCTGCCTTTGTAGTCTGCTGAGGAATACACTGCATAATCTTCTTCCTGAAGGTCCTGGTTCAGGAGTACGTAGAGGAGGGGGCAAATCGTTACCTAAAGCTCTTTAGACAGATAATAGAAGTTCTCTGGGCAGTCTGTCGTTGTAAGCGCGCTCTTTCAAACTAGGAAGAACTAAGTAAGCAGTGTCAAGTTTGTTTAGTTTCAAGTTAAGTATAGATACATAAATGTTTTTGATAGAAACTGGTCCTGCGAGACGAATTCGTTTTAAAATGAAAGCTCTTCTTGTCTTATTATCTATGGTGCGGGGTTCTGCAGACTTCTGAAAAGAAAAAAATAATGAACTTATTTATTTTAATAATATTCATTCGTAACAATTACCACAGCAAATTTTGCATAATATGTAACCATCGTTATGAGGCGTCAAAAATATATGATTTAAAAATACTTAAATCAATCAATCAATCAATCAATCTTTATTTGTGAACACAGGTATTACAATAAAGGTCTTATGTATACATTTTATTCGAGCTCTATGTCCTACCAATGAAATTGGTGTACAAATATATTGGGTTTTTAATAATAAGTCTGAATCTATACAATACGAATGATCGAGTAAATAATACTTACTTACTTAGCCCCACTTACTTGCACCACAAATCACTAAACGTTTAGCGCTAAATTAATTAGGTACTGTTTCTGTCAATCGTTTGAACATGACAGAGACAGAATGATGTTTTAAACATGTGTAGCGCTAAACGCATTTATTTTTGTGATTTGTGGTGCAAGCGAGCCAAAATGATTTTCGTTGAGTTGTAATTTAGTGTTAAGTAGTAGTTAGAGAGAGTTATTAGAATGATCCTTACTTCTTGGAACACTTTTAAGCGTAGATTTTGTTATGCTGTCACTATCTTCGGACTCTGAACACACTTGGAAACTCGTTTCTGAAAGAATAAAATATAATTATGAAAATAAAATCAAAATTTAGTCTTTAGATAATCTTTTTAGATTTTGGAGAAGTATCAGTTTTGAGGATGAGATCTACATTAAATAAAAAAAAAATTACTTAAGCAAAGGACTCTTTGAAACATGAGACAATTGTTACAAGATAAGAGTCACCATTATTGTCACACTCTCGTACTTTAGTGAAACATTTCTTAATTCAGTAGGTACGAGAGTGTTCCTACTGCATCGTCGTCATCATCATCATCATTAGCAGGCTTGTTCCACCCACTGCTGAGTATAGCCCTCTTTCACTGCGTCGTGATGTAACGACAGATAATTTTAGAGTTCAATTCATAATTCTCCTGACATTATCCCACGTTTTTGCTGTCATCACCAGGCATTCGGAATAGCTAAAAAGACATTCATCCAACCATAAGAAATTGTCTCGTCCGTGGTAACAGTATGCCTCTGACAGCACCTTTATTTCGTAACAGTAAGGATGGTTTTAGTTGTTCTGTTAAACTCCTAAGGACTATGAACCCCGTTGTAATGTGTTACCTGTGTCATATCTATGTTTTGCGTGTCGACTAGGCATGTCCTGGTTCTCCACATGACCGAAAGTTTTGAAGCCCACTGCGAATTGCGCGTAAGGACTTATCTCGTACAGCTCTGCAAATAAATAATGAGTTTCATTACACATAGGTACCGACAGCGTCACCATGTGGGGACCTCACAAGTTTTAAATTATTATTCTGTTATAACATTTGCTGCAGGTAAGGGAGTCCTTTGCCCAGCAGTGGGATACCACGAGTTAAATGTGTAGATAGATAGACATCCATCCAATTATTTTAAAATTCAATTTTATTGTGGATAATATATGGTATAAAATCTACAACGCCGCTACAAATCCTGCAACCGGCGAGCAGTGATTACCGCCCGAACGATATACATACAACGTCCCGACATCAATCGTCGGGCAGTAGCCCACCAGACACAACACGGGTGTCTGGTCGGAGGATCCTCCCAAGATGAGTGAACTTTACACCCTGTTCCTCATACTACTAAATTATCTATCTAGATAACATTACATTTTTACGAATATCCGTTTTTATATATTTAAATGTTACGAATACATTCATAGAGAGCACAGCTCGGCGTGGATTGGAACCGTCGCGACCGTCGCCATTCAAAACGATTTCTGACCAACTAGCTAGCGAGCCTGTTGCAATCACGATGAACTTGTAATCTACTACCGTCTATTCTACTTTATCATTCGGTCTCGGTCTAACTGACGGTTGCTATCTTACCATGTTTACTGTTATTCCTCATATGTATAGGAGCGCTGTATATTCTGTTCTGCGCGTTCATGGCGTTCTCTTTAACGTTGGCTAAGTTGGTGTGCGAGGTGTTTGCCGTCAGGTTGCCGCTCTCTGATTTGTTGTCCACCGTTATTGAGTCGCGGTATTCTGTTAAGTTGCCGGTTCTGGAAAAATAGAAATGATGAGGAATTAAAGAAGGAAGAGGTAAAAAATGCTGGATTCAGTAATCAAAACTAATATTATAAAGAGGTAAAATTGTATTGTTTGTTTGTTTGTTTGTAACAGGTAATGTCTGGAAGTACTAAGCTAATTACAAAAAATCTTTCACTGAAAGAAAGTTACACTATTGCCGAGTGCCATATGAAATGTTTCTTCCACGTGTACGAATTTGTGGGCAGAAGCTAGTCCTAATTATGGCTATCGTATCTTCTAAGTTATAACTGCTTTGTAAACTTGCTAACATCAAAATATTTTCTTCATAACTAAGTAGCATAGCAAGCAAGCAACAAAGTAGGCTTAGGACTGACACTGTTAGGCTTCTGCTTCTTATGACTATTTGACTGAAGCAAGAGAATTAAAAAACAGTCCTTTGATACGTCAAAATGAATAATTATGCAACAGGAACATTTTTAGTTTAAAGATTAAATGCTAACCGCAATTTATAGTGCTATGCCACTATAATAAGGATTTATATTAAATCATTGATTTTTTTGGTCTTATTAAATCAACGTCAAAAAATGGTCAGGACATACCTTTGCCTCTTCACAAGTATGTAGATACAGCTAAGCAGGCAGATCGTGAGTAGTATTGAGCTGCAGATTATTACTAGAACGTTCAGGTCGAAGAGCTCAGACGGCGGACCTACTTCACCTGCAAAAAAATTATCGATTTATTAAAAATGATACCCATTAATTAGAAACTTGTGTAGATTTACTTTCTACTAAGTAAACAGACCTTTAGGTCTGTTTACTCAAGACTGGTTTTAGTCCTTAGACGTTTACGTTTATGGACCAAAAACCAGTCTTGATAAAACGTCACGCCTGTATTCCCCAATGATACGTTTGGCCAGTTATCTTTAAGTCCCATGTAATAGGGGACATATTCCCATCTGGGGGGTATTCTGCCATCAACCGGGCTCGAATCCAGACTCCGGGCTGCTACTGAGAATTTCCAGATGAAATACCCAATAACACTTTGCCCGGCTCGGGAATCGAACCCAGGACCTCATGCGAAACAGTAGCGCTTGCGACAGCTAGACCAACGAGGCAGTTAACCAGTCTGGATATCTATGTAATCGAGTAGGAATTAATGTAATGTAAGAAGGAAAAGTAGTTTATGCACAAATAAAACGTTTATTACAAAACTAGGTATATACGATAATAAGCCAAAAGTTCAGTATTCGAAAGAAAATAAATAAAAAGATATAAAATTAAATGTTAAAATTATATTATATTTTTTAAATGATAAAATTGTCTAAATATTTCCTATTGATGTACAAAGCGCTAAAACTTTTTCTTTCATTTGACAAACTGATGAACGTCATGTTTGGTTGAAAATAGTTACCGCTTTGTTTGCTCGTGATTACACAGTATCCGGAGTAACTTCTTATAAAGACAAGTTTTTGGCGAAAGCCAAATTGATGGTCAGGTATGATAGACCTAGAGAGTAATTGTTGTAACATTCTGTTCAGCAATAGTTTTTCGAATATGTAGTTTAGTTATTACAGGTAGTAAACTGATTGTTCCCCTGACCTGCTGCCATTTCATCCATCTAGTGTTAAATCTGTGCTTAACCACCCAATCTACTTCGCCATCGCTTTCACGAGTGAACCGAGATACCGAAAGTTCTGACTTTCGGACTTCTGGTTCTGACTTCGGCAGACTGGGAGAAGCGTGCCATCAAGCGCTATGGCTCCAGAACTGGAGAGAGCTCCGAAATTGCAGAACATATTCAGTTTTGGTTCTGCTGATTTTCAAGCCAACACTCTCCAGCTTCTGGTGTCATTTCTCCAATCTGCTCTGGATCTTAGGTTCATCTTCACCGACAAGAACAATGTCATCGGCAAATAGCATGCACCAGGGTGCCTCTTCCTGTATGTCCATAATCAACAAGAAGAGGTACGGACTTAAAGCCGACCCTTGGTGCAAGCCTACAGCCACATTGAACTCGTCGGTATTGCCAACAGCTGAGTGGACGTACGTACGAGATTGACTGTACATAGCATGAATTAACTCTACACACTTCCCGGGCAAACTTTTCTCTTTCAAGGCCCACCACAACACATCCCGAGGTACCCTATCATACGCTTTCTCTAGATCAATGAACACCATGTGCAAGTTCTTATGTGCACGTTTGTACTTCTCGCATAATTGGCGGAGTGCAAAGGTGGCATTCATTGTTCCTCGACCGCGCATAAACCCAAACTGGTTTGGGGTAATGTCACTTTCCTCTCGTAGTTTTTTCTCTATTACTTTCTTCCTTATCTTCATACTATGTGACATGAGCTTTATACCTCGATAGTTGTTGCAGTTCTGTAAATCACCTTTTTTCTTGAAAATGGGCACTAGCGAACTATTGCACCATTCTTGTGGGACCCTTGCAACTTGCACCCTTCATGCAACAACTTATTAAAGAATTAAGTAGCCACATATATCCATCTTCTTTTAAACACTTCCATACTTCTACTGGTTTATCATTTAAGCCCATGGAATTTTCATTTTTCTTACTTTGAATTGCCTTTCCCACTTTACCCATGCGATTTTCCTCACCAAACCCATATTATTTGTACTTGTTTGAGCAAACCATTCCATTTATTCTCTTCGTTCATTAGCTTTTCAAAATAAATCCTCCATCGTTCTTTTATTTCGTCATCTTTGGACGACAGAACCTTACCTGCGTCGTCTTTTATACATTTAATGTGAATTATATCTCTCGTTCTCCTTTCTGTTCTTTTTGTTATCCGGTAGGGCTCCTTCTGGCCTCTAGGGCTGTCCCGTGAGTTATACAACTTCTCCTGCGCCTTAAACCTCGAAACTGCTACCGCCTTTTTTGCCTTTCTCTTCAATTCTTTATAAATCTTTCAAACTATCATTCCCGTTTACTACCCCCTGCCATTCTTTAAACGCAATATTCTTTGTCTGAATTAATATGGCTTCAATGTCAGAGTCGTCAGAACCAGGCTCTGCCTCGTTTGGTGTGAACACTTTCTGTAATTTTATTGGTGGCTTAGAACATTGTGGTTCATAAACCACAATGTTCTAAGCCACCAATTAAATTGGATGATGGCCGATGGGCGAGCTAGCGAACAGTAAGTAAATGCATTTGCAACGCACTTACAGTAGTAGCCTTCCAAGGGAATAGTTTGTAGCTTTTGTGGCTGACAGGGACTCTAATATTACCTACTTAAATTATTATTATAACATAATAAAAATAACTGAAATACTAGAATCAGATATTGATTTCTACCGTGAACTTTACAATGACCAGAGAACAAGACCACAAACAAACAACTATGAAGATATTAAAGAACTATATTATTATTATAACATAATTAAAAAATAACTGAAATACTAGAATCAGCGATTGATTTCTACCTTGAACTTTACAATGACCAGAGAACAAGACCACAAACAAACAACTATGAAAATACTAAACGACGAAGTTATCAAAGCTCTTAAATCACCAAACAGAGGAAAGCACCAGGTGAAGATATGCATTTCAAACGAAATAGGAACATTACAGATTATTTTGAATACACTAAAATATTTTTTTAATGAAATTTTTACGACTGAATATGTACCGCATAAATGGACCACAGCAACCATAAATTTACTTCATAAGAAGGGGAAACAGATGAATTAAGTACAAAAACAAATTTTGTACTTCATAAACTTACTGCCATCCTCATTCTTGGTAGCGTATTTGTAGGTCGTAGTGACACTACCAGCCTCATTAGTAGCTGTCACTCGCAGCTGGTACCACGTGCCGGGGGAGAGGTCTGATATCGCGTACGTCGGGATCTTCATCTGGTAGAGGGATGGAAGGCTCCAGGATGAGAGGTCTGACAACGGCTGTGGGAGACAAAGGACCAACCAGATAAGTCAAAGAAGGGGTTTTTTTTTCTAAAAAGTGATGGGCACGAAATCTTCTTTCTACTCAACTACAACTCTACAAGAATAACAACTCTTTCTCTAGGACTATTAGTTCAGCCGGTACGTGTCTTGGCAACCGACCATAAATCGATAATTTTTCACTTTTTGGAAATAAATGCTCATGTTTGACTAGTTGTTTCTTCGCAACTAATAGACCTAGAGTGCTTGGGTTGAGCAGATTGTATGAAATTTGCTTGCTTCACTAAAATATATAACAAAGATACCTAAAAACGCGTCCATAATGTATATTTAAAAAAAAAAAACTGAAACAACTGCCAGAATTTCGCGCACCATGGGAGTAACACAAGGTTTTCAGAGTTGCAAACTTGGTTTAAATTACTTAGGGCCCAATTGCCTGACGTTTGTGTCTACGTATATTGACTGGGCTAATTACCTAGTAAGCAAAAATTGTTTTATTGAACCTACTATAAGTTCTCAGAAAAAGGAAACTACAGCTTCCATAGATAAAATTCAAGTTTCTGTAATGTTTATTATATTCTTAGACGAAATTAAGTCTATGAAGCTCTCTCACCAAGTTTTAGAATGCACATCCTTAAGTTACTGTTTCTTCTGTGACGGTGTATGTGTTGCGACAGAAAGACTTCTAAGAAATAAAACATTTGTCCGTCGTTGACGGCAAGAAATAGCGTTCATTTGATTAATATTGCCACCTGTACTTTTTGTTTACAAATAAAAATATTTGAATTTGAGGAAAAATTCAAGTTTCAAAGTGTGGTTTGAGAATACGGGGTTTATTATCTAAACGATAAAAGCAAAAACACTCATTTTACCATATTATTATGAGCTCTGATCCATGCCCTAGCACCGAGCTGCTTATACTCCACGTCCAGCACAGTAAGCGCACACCCGGCGTGGTCCCAGCCGGCTAGTTGTACGTACATGTGGGACGCGTTGCTCCACAGCCACTCGTTTGTGCTCGGTGGTATTGGTACTGAAAAAAAATAGAAATTAAATAACAGTTAGCCGAGTCCAGATCACTGGATCTTGAAGCACTGTAGCTTGTTTGAATAAAAACTTGTGTGCAGAGATACATAGAGAGGCAATCTAGACAATTATTTATTTGACCAATTAAATTTAATTCTATTTATTCACAAACAATTGACATTGTATTTGAAATCATTCTAGGTATATAATAAAATAAACATCATAATAAAAACATATTTAAAAAAATTAAAAAAACTAAAAAGCGCGCTTTTTACACGAACTTAAAATGACAAAATAATTAAATTAACTTGTACTAGTTACGATATAAGTACCAATCCAGCTTGTCACTTCTTATTTATATCCAATGATTAAATTAAAAAGCGTGGGGCGCTTGGCTGTTTCACTATGTATACTTTTAAATAATTTAAACAAATCGCTCCAATATAAAGCTTGTAAAAACAATAAAATTATTACCTATTGAAATTAAGAATAGAAACCATTTTGTTTGGCATGAGAAATCGGATGATTTACCACTATTAGGTGTGGCAATATGCTGATTTGATTAAGTTGTTCTGATTAAGTTTTAGAGCAGTGAAACTGAGAAATTATTAAGATTGATCATAAATAAAATATAGAAGACAATTAAAGAGCCCAAAGAAAGGTACGGTATACGTTCAGTATTCTAAGACCTAAGACGGAACACAATTCCTGTTTATCATCTTCCCCTCCCATCAAGCCCTTTCTGGCATGCCCATGTAAGTAAATCACGGAATTTTCATAGCTGTTCACACGATACTCTGAATATAAGGCATGCTTGTAAACAGAGCTGAAAATGGCCGATTTATTTAAGTATATTTATTCTTACAAAAAAAACGTTAGGTACTAACCTCCACCTAAAGTACTGACATCCAAATAAGCAGGCTGTGAGGTCCCAACCTTGTTAGTGGCAGTGATTCTCAAAGAATACTTTGTGCCACACTTCAGACCAGTCAAGGCATGTTTCCGGACGCCCGATAAGCTGGGCAACTTCTCTGCTGGCCATGCTTCTCTCCAGGGGCTGTTGGCTTCTTTCCAGGTTAAGCTGTAACCTGCAAATTAGCTTGATTAGTACGATAAAAAACATTTGTATTAAATTGCCTAGCCGTTCGCTAGGCAACGATTCAGCCGACGAACTCGCCAGAACCGCTCGAGCACGGCACCAGTGGAACCTGAACCTATCGCGCGACTACATTATTTTGGGGTACTTACACACTCTGGTAAGGAAACGCACCAGGGATAGGAGGACAAACTATTGTTGGACCAAGGTGAGTGCAGACTGGCTAAGGAAGCACTCCCTATAATTGACGGCCGCCTCACGAAACAGGCTCTCCGACTACATAAACAACTGCGTATAGTTACAACAGCAATCGTCAGAAGCCCAAAAGTTTGACCAGCCTTACCAAGGAGTATCGTATTACCCAGTACCTAACTGGGTTGTGGAGGTCAGATAGGCAGTCGCTCCAAGTAAAATACTGGTATTCAGCTGCATCCGGTTAGACTGGAAGCCGACCCCAATATTTTTAGGAAAAGGCTAGGCAGATGATGATATATTTACAACAGCCTTAGCTGGTCACGGGTCATTTAATAAACACCTCTTTGTTCTAGAAGTCACAAAGTCCACTGTGCGGGGCCTGCATGGAGGACGACGAGACGGCAGTTCATGTGCTTCGTTACCCTCCGTAGATTGTCAGTAACAAGCAAGGCCAGCAACGCCTTGGTTGCTGGCCTTCCTTGAGCTCAAGCTGGAGCTGGGGTGGATCGAATAATCGATTTTCCTACCGTAAGCAAAATACGCGGTTTCACGTGGAGATGAAGACACCAGCCCGTATTAGCTTATATGTTAAATATTTATTTGTTATTTACTCAGATTTGATTGTAGTATGTTTTGGTCCTTCGGTACAAATATAATTCATCAGAAGATTAATTTGGCAATTAATACTTATTTTTATTTCATTATTTCCTGTCTTTTCATTTTAATCAGTTTGTAAAATGGTTTTGTGCTGATTTTTAACGTGAAGTAGACAAGTTTATGACTTTTAAGGATTTAATTAGACGGCTGGCACCAAAATAATATGAAGATTACTAATGTTTTTTTTTTTTTAATAATACTGTATTCTTCTGCAGATTGGTTGCACGGAGATATACATAAATATTCAGATTGCCTTTTAATTTAACTACCAAAAAATTCAATCAAACTTACTAATCTTCTGACTAGCAGTTCTGTTGCTGGTGGTGTAATAAGGCTGCTCCCACTCCACCAGTATCGAGTCTTTGTACGGCGTCGCTCGAAGTATCGGCGCTTCAGGGAGCGGTAGGACGACGACTGTGTATTCTACCTGGTCTGAACCGTACAGGTTCTTGGCTAAGCAGGTGTAGTTGCCGCTTAGGGATTGGTCTATATCTGTGAAGAGTGAGGATTCAAATTAACAACTTAGAAATTACTGAACGCTTGATAGAAAATGGTCCTACTGGCTTATAGAGTGAATAGTTGAGGGACGGACAGAACATCTGTTGCATATAGGCATTATAGCTGGACTAATAGGGTCCACGTCTAAGCGTCATGATATAAAAACGCACTAAATAATATGTGAAATCGTGAATCCTCTAAATTAGAATATTAGTTAGTAAGATCGATTAGTAGATAAACATTGCATGGTTGCGATAGGATAACCTAGTCATTATTAAAGTGGTTTCCACGGTTGCCCCAATCAACGATAACATAAAGAGAAACATTCAATTGAAAAGAAAATACGACGGTATTTTGATTCCCTGGTTTTTTTTTAAATAGATGTCCTTTTCTGCATATTCAAGGCTTCTTTCTACAATTTCCAATTTCATACTGCCATTTCCCCTAGGCCAACTACGATATCATGTTTTCTATTGTTTACAAATAGGTTTCAGTACTTACTGTTAATCAAAAGACTGTCATCATGGTTCCTCGTGAACCTAGGATGGTGGGTGATGATGTTATGTTTGTGATACCACACGGTGCGAGGTGGCGGCACTCCCACACACTGACACACTAGGAGGAGGGAACTGCCCACTCCTACTGATACTGTGCCTCCTAGAGATGCTACGCCGGCCACAACTGGAAATAGAAAGGTTATGTGATAAGTGACATAGTATTGAAAAGAGTTGCATTAGAATTTTTGAAGATAAACATATATACCATCAATGACCCTGTGTAACTGTTAGTCTGTTTTATTAATGTTTCATTTATTGAAATCTCCCTTCTAACTATCATTTCAGGTTTATGTGCCTAATGCGACAGTGCGGTTTTTTATAAAGCTTTATTAACCTAAAACACAATAGGCGTGTGTAACTCTTTACGGAACCGACTCACTGATCCGGATCATTGACGTGTTCCAAAAGATTGGTTCAGTAACAACTTTTCAAACGCATCATTTGAATCTGAATCATGACCGTCGCTTGCGAGGCGACTGGGCAGCAGTGAGCGAGAAAGAAAGACTGAGATGATGAGTTACGTTACTTTATTCAGTAATACTAAACTGACTCGCGCGCCGCAAGTGAGCGGGTGACACATTACAATCTATTTAAGTCAGAAAGAGATACCAAATGAGGTGTGTATCACTCATACTCGTGCAGTTTTTCGCTGTCGTTATGCATTTTTTATATCCTTTGACTCGATTATTCAAATGATCCAAATGAAACATATCAATGATTCGGATCATTTCAGTGATACAGATGCAAATGTTCCAATCGCAAAAATTATACACTTTGCCCACCTCTACAACACAACAGTGCTGCCACCTATGACGCTTATGAGCTTTCAGTTTATAACCCCATTATACAGGTCACAATCATCTTGTGTAATTGTTTATTGTTATTTTGGTCAACAAATCACAACAGCTTATTTGAAATGTGCACTGATCCGATACTTCTAAAAACGTTTTTTTTTTAAATCAAACTGTTGAGCTAAATGCGCTAAGTTACTACTCGCACGTACACATTAACATTGATAATAATTATACCTACTTATTTTTTAAAGCTGAAGTCTTTATTCAGTTAGGAACATTGAAATCGTTTTTTTTTTGGCCTTTCTTTGGAAATGTGAGGCGTTATAACAATCACTATCGGTTTTCAACTAGACCCGGTTTCCAACGTCGATTCTTGAAAAAAAAACGAAGGTTCTAGATAGGTACCTCTATGCGTCGGCGTATGCGCCACCCTCCTGGTGGGCGCCCCCTCCCCGGCCGGCGTGCTGGCAGTGAGCCAGGCCTCGTACGTGCTGCCGGCTACCAGCGCCGGCACCTCCGCCGCCGAGCGCCCGAGCGGGGAGATGCGGAGTGTCTGGGGCGGGGCGTTGCTGCGGGAAACGTGAAGACGAAGCTGAAGATATTGAACTAAATGTTTAGCGAAGATTCTGGGTATCCAAGTTAGAAGACTTAATGGTCTGCTTCTAATGTTTTACACTGGGGCGCAAGTTACAAAATCGAGATTAATCATGCCGTTAGCAAACGTGTTAAATGAAAAATAAGAATGCGGTGCTTCGGAATACGATTTGAACTGTTATTGATTGAATCAGAAGAATGATTATTATAATTCAGAAAGCAATGGAAGCTAACCTGGAAGTAGGCTTCACATACACAGTGTAGTGCAGCAGTTCTCCGTTAGGATGGAGAGGTTTCTTCCAACTGACGAGGAGTGATGATGATGATAATACCAGAACTTTGATGTCTGCTGGTGGACCGGGCACTGAGGAAGACAATAGTGGAAATTAGGATACAGGATAGATAAACATGATGTTGCGACCTTTTTATATATATTTATGGTTTTTTACTCTTTATACATTTTGTTTTAGATTGTGTCAAAAATTAAAGTCAGTTGTGTCAGCGACTCGTAATTTTATTAACTATAAAAAATACAGTCCACATTTTGCCTACATTTTATGGTCCTATCTCGCCGTAACATGAACACGAGATCTAAAACGAAGCAGCTGGCACAGCTCCGGGCTACTGGCGAAATGCATTCGGAGTCGGATGCGCCCGTCGCGGGTGGGCTCGGTCGGTCCCCTGAATTGGACCCCTTTTCGACCGAAGCCACGAATACACCCGCGGCCGTCGAACCGGTCTCCGTAACATCTCGCCAGAATCCCACTATTAGCACTGAACCTGCTAAATCAAGTTCTAGATCTGTTGTATCAGGTTCCTCACGGTCATCAGCTACTATCAAGGCACGTAAGTTAACCGCTGAGGCACTTTTGGCTAGAAGATCGCTGGAAAGGGAACAACAACTGTTGCTACGTGAGCAGCAGCTCGCCGAACAGCGGCTAGCGAGTCACCAGCAGCTCGCCGAACAGCGGCTAGCGCGCGACCAGCAATTCGCCGAACAGCGGCTTGCTCGCGACCGCAAGCTCCTCACGCAGGTAACACGAGTGGAAGAACTCGAGTTGTTAGCGAACCTGGCATCGCAGGAGGCTGATGAAATGTCAATTCGTTCGGTGAGTCAATCCCGTACTCAATCTTGGGTTCACGACAGTCGTCAATTCCCACAGAAAAACCCACCGAGAAAAGACATGTTGACATCCCACGATCACCCTAATTTGACTGAAGAAACTTATTTCATGGAACCGAATCATGATCTTCATGCAACAACTAGGGCCGTTGAAACGTCATACCAAAAATTGACGAGACCTGAAGTTGTTATGAATCCTACAAATATTAATTCACACAGATTTTCTCATAAATATATAGAATTAATGCCGTTTAGCGGTAAGGCTACTGAGTGGTTAATGTTTAAACGCACTTATCACGACACTCAACATTTATTTACGCCTACAGAGAATCTCAAACTCAAACTCAACTCAAACTCAAACTCTTTATTGCTGAAAGAATCTCGCTCGCTTACGCTGCGCGCTACGTGGGCGCGCCCTCGAGAGCGTGTCTGCCTTGCTGTACACTGCCGAACGCCCTGAAGCAGTGGTGGACATGCTGGAGCAGACGTTTGCGCTTCCCGAGACTATTGTGTTACATGAGATTTCTCTCGTCCGGAATTTACCTAAGATAAGCCATGACCAAAAAGAGCTGAATTCTTTTGCATGTAGGTTGCGCAACTGCATAGCCGTCATTAATAGTTTGAACCAAAAAGAATATTTGTATTCTATTGAAATATTCCATACTGTACTTAGCAAATTAACTCCAATATTGTACAGTCAGTGGAAAGATTTTGCTTACCGCAGTGACCGATCTGTACCAAAACTACAAGTGTTGTCTACATTTCTTGATATTGAGGCCGATAAACAGAATAGGTTCGGTTTAGTTCTGGATTACGCTAAACGTACTAATGGTCACCATGGCGGCAGTGATTTAGTTCGACGTGAAAGCATGCACGTCACGTCAACTCGTAGCACTAGTACAGGGATTTGCCGATACTGTAAGAATAAACACGAATTAAGTGAATGTAGGGATTTCAAGGCTCTCCCTATAGATGATAAATGGCGTTGGCTGAGAGATGTTAGGATTTGTTATAAGTGTCTTAAATCCAAGGCTCATCGGTGGAAGACGTGCAGGATTACTCGATGTGGCGTTGACGGCTGCGAACGCTTTCATAATCCGCTTCTGCATTCAACGTCGCCTATACATGCGACCCACACTGTCAATGAGGTACTAGTTCAAATTGCATTTCACTGGATGCTGATGATACGTCTCGAATCGTAACCGTTTCCAACACTACTGATTCTGTTTTATTGGGTAAAAATATATCTCAATGCCGTGTCTTTCTCAAAATCGTGCCCGTAGAAGTAACCGGCCCTTGTGGAACATATGACACGTACGCATTACTTGATGACGGATCCACGGCAACCTTGATTGACTCAGAGGTGGCACGTCGTATTGGTGCGACGGGACCCGTGGAATCAATCAAGGTTGACGGTATTGCTGGAATGTCAACGCACACAAACCTATCCAACATGTTAGCTTTTCTATCAAAGGTAAAAATTGTACTGATGTATTTTCCATCACTAACGCTAAAGCTATGAACACACTATCCTTGTTCACGCAAACTATTACCCGACACGATTTACATGAATGTCCTCATTTAACAGCCTTAATCGATCAGCTCACACTCGTTG
Source organism: Agrochola macilenta (assembly GCA_916701695.1). Taxonomy (NCBI): domain Eukaryota; kingdom Metazoa; phylum Arthropoda; class Insecta; order Lepidoptera; family Noctuidae; genus Agrochola; species Agrochola macilenta. Next base: position 4,520,454 of record OU753576.1, read on the forward strand.
ATGCGACGCCCAAAATTCTTCTTGGTGCTGAACATTGGTATTTGACAGTTAGTCGTGATGTGAGAGAGGGTTCTAAAAATCAACCTGTAGCAACCCGCACAGCTTTGGGATGGGTATTGCATGGGAAATGTAGTAGTTGGACCAAGCCTGTCCATTTCGTGAACCACGTTTCTCTCGATGACAACTACAGTTCCAAATTAGATAATCTTATCAAAGACTACTTTCGTCTTGATGCCATAGGAATCTCAAACTTAGAAACTTCGTGTTCTAAGAAGGATAAATATGCTCTAGAAATATTAGAATCTACAGCCAAGCGTTTGCCATCTGATAGATTCGAGGTTGGTCTATTGTGGCGTAACGATATTCCAGATGTACCTGACAGTTACCCTCACGTGCTATCAAGATTTTTAGGCTTAGAAAAACGTATGGCGCGTGACGCCGATTTAAAAAAGGGTTACTGCGCTTTCATTAATAATATGTTTGAAAAAGGATATGCTGAAGAGTGCCCCAAGGACACGTACCACAACGCGATTAATTCGTCAAATAATATCGACAAAGTTCTTTGGTATCTACCACATTTTCCGGTCGTACATCCTCAGAAAAAGAAATTACGAGTTGTCCATGATGCAGCTGCAAGGACCTCCGGGGTTAGTCTCAATTCCCTTCTTTTTCCGGGACCTGACTTGCTACAATCCCTTCTTCATATTTTGTTTCGATTTCGCAAAGGTCGCGTTGCCTTGACTGCTGACATAAAGGAGATGTTTCCTCAGATCAAAATGAGAGAACATGACCGAGATGCCTTACGTTTTCTTTGGAGAGAGGATCGTAGTAGCGAATTGAAAGAGTTTAGAATGACCTCTGTAATTTTTGGTGCTGTATGTAACCCGTGCACGGCTCTTTATATTAAAAATCGAAACGCACAAGAACTACAGACGTTGTACCCTGCAGCAGCAAAAGCTATCATTAATGATCATTACATGGACGATTTTTTAGGCAGTATGGATGACGCACAGGAGGCTTCGCAGCTTGCAGCTGACATTATCACAGTTCACAAGTCAGCAGGAATGGAGATGCGTGGTTGGGTTTCAAACGAGCCCGCCGCACTCACTGGGGTTCCTGAAGACCTGCGTGCTGTAACTCCCAAAAATATTCACGTAGGGCCCAAGGACGTCGTTCGAACGTTAGGTCTTATTTGGCATCCTCAGAGCGACACCTTCAGTTTTCGGAACGGGTCCCAAATCGATAGCAATGATAAATTAACTAAGCGTAAAGTTCTATCTTATTTAATGTGTCTTTATGACCCCCTTGGTCTCTTAACTCCTTTTGTAATACAAGGACGTATATTATTTCAACAAACATGGAGAACAGGGATTGACTGGGATACCGAGTTGCAATCAGACATTATCCAGAAATGGCTATTTTGGTCACGGCAGCTAGCCAATATTTCAAAAATCAAAATTCCTAGATGGTATAGATGTGGTTTTATAGATAAAACAATTGGTGACAGACAGCTCCATGTACTTGCTGATGCAAGTGAGCAAGCGTATTCCTGTGTCGCATACTGGCAATTCACCTTTTTAGACGGTTCAGTGAAGCTGTCACTCATTGGTGGAAAGGCACGCTTAGCCCCTCTAAAGCCCACATCTATACCACGTTTAGAGCTGCAAGCAGCTCTGATTGCTGCTCGTTTTGCTAATACAGTCATTACCGGTCACGACGTTCAAGTTGACCATACGTACTTTTGGTCGGATTCAACCACTGTTTTGAGTTGGATCCGAAGCGATGCTCGAAATTTTAAGCCATTTGTAGCCAACCGTGTAGGTGAGATTACTGAGTCAACTAATGTAAATAGTTGGAAATATGTGCCCGGTAGTTTGAACGTAGCTGATGATGCGACAAGGTTAAAAGACTGTGACACTGACTTAAACCGTTGGCTATCTGGACCTGAGTATCTCTTATACCCACAGTCCGAATGGCCTAAACCACCACCAAGTTTTGAAACCTCAATCGGTTCAGAGGAACTGAAACCCTCTAAAGCGATTGTGGGTCTCACGAGTTGCGATCAGGTTTTTTCGCCGATAATTCCAAATCCCTTACGATTCAGTGAGTGGAATCGGTTGGTGCGTGCAACCGCGCGCGTCTACCAATGCGCGTATAAATTTCGATCTCTTTTATCACGTTTTAAAGGTCAAAATTCTAAAATGAACACTAATAATACCTTTTCTTCCAAGCTTTCACCATTGACTGGTTCAGATATGCAGAAAGCAGAAAACGCCATTTTAAAGAAGACGCAGATCGACAGTTTTAGCCTAGAATTGACCGTGTTGCACGACCCCAAACAATCCAAGATACCTAAAACGAGCAAACTGCACTCCTTGGCTTTGGTACTAGACGAAGAAGGCTTACTTAGGCTGGACAGCCGGGTAAAATATATGAAGAATATGGACTACAACACCACGTCTCCGATTATACTTGACGGTCGTCATCCAGCTGTTCGCCTGCTAATACAGTTCTACCACCTTAAAGCTGCTCACGCCTTTAACGAGCTAGTCTGCAATGAGCTAAAACAACGTTACTGGATCTTGAGATGTCGTAGTGAGGTCCGGAAGATATCAAGAAATTGCGCATTTTGCTTGAAACGAAAAGCAACACCTCAAACGCCAGCTATAGGCGATTTGCCCGATGTTAGACTTGATTGTTACAGTCGACCATTTACTAGCGTTGGTTTAGACTACTTTGGCCCTGTGGATATATCTATTGGTCGTCGTAGAGAGAAGCGATGGGTGGCACTTTTTACATGTTTGACAACGCGAGCTGTGCACCTAGAGATTGTAGCAAACCTTTCTGCTGACTCCGCCATCTCGTGCTTACGTCGATTTATAGCCCGTCGAGGTGTTCCACGAAAAATCCTGTCAGATAACGGCACCGCTTTTATTGGGGCAAACCGTCAGCTAACTGAATTTTTTTGCGACGCTGTGCAAGATTTTGTTGCTAATAATCAAATTGAATGGAGCTTCATTCCACCTGCGTCGCCTTTTATGGGTGGCTGTTGGGAGAGGCTCATACGGTCCATGAAAACAGCTCTTCAGGTGACTTTAAGAGAAAAAGCCCCACGAGAAGAACTGCTACACACGCTTCTATTAGAAGCCGAAGCAATTGTTAATTCGAGGCCTTTGACATATGTTGCAGCTAATAATGAATATCAAAGCCTCACACCTTTTCATTTTTTAATAGGCAGCTCATCAAATCAGCAATATCCTACACCACTGGACGACGGAGTTTTTTCATTAAGAAAAGAGTGGAAAAAGGCTCTTCGCCTTTCTGAGATTTTTTGGTGTAGGTGGCTCAAGGAATATTTACCCCTTCTCAAGACAAAGAAGCAGCAAGGAAACAAATATCGTAATTTAGCTGTTGATGACGTTGTCCTGGTCGTGGATCCCGACCTTCCCCGAGGAGTGTGGCCTATGGGGCGCGTGACCAAAGTGTACCCGGGAAAAGATGGGGTCGTGCGCGTAGCTGACGTTGTCACTAAAGGCGGAACGCTGAAGAGGCCCGCTAGAAAGTTAGCTGTACTGGAAGGGTCCCAGTAGCTGTGCAGCATCGCTACACGGGGGGGATGATGTTGCGACCTTTTTATATATATTTATGGTTTTTTACTCGTTATACATTTTGTTTTAGATTGTGTCAAAAATTAAAGTCAGTTGTGTCAGCGACTCGTAATTTTATTAACTATAAAAAATACAGTCCACATTTTGCCTACACATGACATGATAAAAATATCTTAAGAAAATGGATTTACTGAGTATTTATGTTGCCCGCTACAATGGGTTCTACAGTACACAAACGTAAAAACACACAAACACACAGTGCCGGAAGCAATGTCGCCGGCACTGCTACGGTGAGGTGAGGTGTGCCGCTCGGCAAAATTAGGCGGTCCGTGCCGCCGGCACTGTGTGTAGTAGTAGCCTTTATATGTACAAATTTTACCTCGTGAAATTTAGTTTTTCACTGCATTCAAGGCCCCTATTGAACCTCCTCTCTCTCACTCATAACGGATTGTCAAATTAAGCGATTGCCAGTATTGCCATCAAAATATTCTATTTGGTTGACCTTTTAAACTACCTACTTTGACACTATGACGTTAACCTATCCGGTTGTGAATTATTATCTTTAAAGTAAACTTTAAAACTGCTTTCAAAGATAAATGAGGTAACTTGGTAATGGTACCAATCTACCTCATCTACTCTTCAAGAAAGTGTTTTTTGTATAGATAAGAAGTACTTCCCAGTGAGTCACCGATTATTTAATTTGATTTTCAAATGAACATTCTTACTCACCGTCTTGCAACGTAGCACACACAATCGGGTAGGAATAAGGTCCAGCTCCAAAGTTTGAGAATCCAGCGACCTTCACTGTGTAGTTGGTGTACTTCAGAAGGTCTTGCAAGTAAAGCTCTGAGTGTAACGACGTCTGGTTCTGCCAGGCCGCTTCTGGAAGATTGAACGGCTGGTCAAAATTAAAAAAAAATGTCTCTGTAACCAAAGGGTGCACAATAATAAGAAAATACATTAATTTATAAATAACAAAAACAAAATAAGAGTACCTAACGGTAAGTGGAGTCACAGTTTACTAGGCTAGGATGAATGCCCCTGATCGAAATAATAGGTAGGTACCCAAATTCAAAATCCAAGAACCAAAAGTTATTAATTTATTCAAACTATGCTGAGAATCAGCATTTTTCGAACGTCAAAATTACATAAGCCAGTCCCCCTGAAACGCCCGCTCTTCACCACTCCCCAGTGCTTTAGCTGGGAAGAAGTTTGTCCAAACAATCTTGAATTTCGATTGACATCTGTTTATAAAATTTTCAATAAACAAAAACGATATACGCATGCACAGTATTGATTTTATCGACCGCAAAAATAATTTTGTATTTCATAGTATCTATTTCTCGATAAAACTGAAAAACTAAGTTGTTTCTGCAGCTGTAACCGAAAATATCCCATACCTCTAAAACTATAAATCACTGCGGGCCATAAACGTTCAAGTAATTTGATCAAACAGCCTGTTTGATCAAATAGAAATATGAATAACAACTCCTCGTGGAAAATCCCAATAACACTTTGCTCGACCAAATACCGACCACTAGGCCAATGAGGCAGTTATTTTGATCAAATGTTAAAGACCACTTACCATCAGTAGCAAACAGCACAGTGTATCCTACAAGCGAGCTGCCCGGTCCAGGCAGAGCGATGGGCTGCCAGCCGATACGAAGAGATGTTGACGACACTGCTGTACATTCTACTGATGATGGGGCTAGCTCTGGAGCTGGAGACAGAAATGGTTTGATTAGATATAACGTTACGAAGAAGATATACCTAAGGTTTGACGCTAGTGGTGTTAGTAAAAATAATGCCACGGAATAATGGATAGAAAAATGAAGAATTTCTTCTTCATTTTTCTATCCATTATTCCGTGGCATTTTTTTTATTTAAACGCAAATTTCGTTTTTGGTGTCCAATTAAATAACTGAAAATGTATCGATCGTTAATGAGTGGGGGGCGGGGAGAAGTGAACAACAGCCAATGTGCATTAATGGGAATTATGATTCCAATGGATTATAGAAAAATGCTTACCTCCTTCTCTTGTATCTTGGAACACTGGCAGTGAGAATGGACCCGAACCCGCATTAGTGAAGGCTGATATCGATACTGCATACCTAGAAATATTAACTCAAGTTACATACAAATAGAACTTTACATTATAAAGCCAGACTAGATGAAGATTATCCTCTATAACATACCTCGTGTTCTTCATCAAGCCACTCAGCAAAGTTTCTTGCTTTCCCGACAGTTGCGACACTTTGATCGTTCGCGTGTCGGCTTCATCTGAAACTGAAAGACAGAAGCAAATAAACTTCAATGAAAATGAACAGTAAATTTCAAGTCAAGGAGTACTGTAAGATAAGATAAGATATATTTATTTGCTCATACACATACAGAAATAAAAACGTGCATGCAGGATAACATAAAAAAATACAGGTTCAGACATGTTTGCCACATGTTATGGCGTGCAAATATTAATAATTATGATTGTTAATAATTTAGGTAGTCAAGTCAATATCATTAAATCACCTTGAATTTAGCAAACATTAATAAATTATAAATGTGAACAGTAAACAAAAAATTATTCCTAAAAATCTATGTCAAAATAAATGGTTCTGTCAGAAATTCCTTAATATTATAATAAGCTTTGTCAGTTAGAAATGACTTTAGTTGTTTCTTCAATTGTACATTATTAAGCTCCCTCCAACTTTTCGGTAACTTATTATAAATAATGGGAGCCATGCAAAAAACACTCTTGCGCATAACTGCAGTCCTACTACTATGCAGACAGAGCTGACTTCGATCACGCCTGTTTCTGGGAAATGTATCTGCCATTCGCGAAAATAAATTACTATTATTTCTAACAAACATTACTGATTCCAGAATACAAAGAGATACCAATGTCAAAATGTTATAACGTATGAAATAGGGCTTACAACTATCGGTCGTTTTTAACTTAAACATGGCCCTGAGGCATCTCTTTTGTGCTTTAAATGCAACTTCTTTGTTAGTTGAGTTACCCCAAAAAATAACACCGTATCGTAGAACAGATTCCGTTAGACTGTAGTAAGTAGTTAGTAACGCATCTATATTAACAGTGGGTGACAAAATGTACAACGCGTACGCACTACTGCTTATTCTTTTAGTCAGGGTCTCTACATGCGGCTTCCAATTTAAATTGCGATCTATTGTTAGTCCTAGAAACTTCGTTGTATTAACTGTGTCAATTCTAATGTCATTGTATGTTATGTCAAGATTGGAAAGAGTCAATGCGCGCTGGCAAAATGCATAATTACAGTCTTATTTAAATTTATCTTTAAATTCTTATTGTCTAACCATTGTATAGGTTATCCTTTGATTACTAGGTATAGTTATTGTACTGTCATCTGCGAACAATGTCATAGGGTGTTTGATTGCCATTGGAAAGTCATTAATGTAAATTGTAAAAAGCGGTGGTCCTAGTATACTTCCTTGTGGAACTCCGTAGACAACTTTACGTTCCTCCGATAGAAAGATTTCTTCTCTTTTGGTGCTTATATTCATTCTGGATATTTCCGTTATTTGTTTTCTATCCTGTAAGTATGATTTTAAAAGCTCAATGACATTTCCTCTTACACCGTAAGCATCAAGTTTTTTTAGTAATATATTATTTATTTATTTATTTTATTTATTTATTAGGGACAAAAAACAGTTACATGCTACAAATTACAGAAAAATACTTAAACTAGGATTGAACAAGCACGTAACCCACACCATTGTCCACGTTTTAACTTAAGGTTAGAAGTGCTAAATACATTTAAAAAAGAAAATATTTAAGTAAAATAATAGTCGCTGCCACAATAGTATAACTATGTTAGGTACTTAGCTTAGCTCAACAAAAACAAAAATTACTCGCTAAATAAAATATCCATAGCCATTTTCTTAAATACTAGCTTCGACAAACAAAATATGTCCAGTTCAACAAAATGCGTGTTGTAGGAGTCAACAAGGCGACGAAGAGGTGCACGTTCCCCAGCGTTAGTCCTGCAAATGTCTGTATGGAATAGTTGAGGGACACGGACCCCCCTTCGAATAACACTTCTGGGTACCTTGTAGCACAATTTGTTTGTGAGGTCAATACAATCAAATTTGTTACTGCATATGCCGTGTAGTGTCATGACATCAAGTAACAGCCGCCTAGATCCCAAATCTAGTACGCCATATCGCTTCAATAGCTGCTCGTAAGGAACCTTTGACCGGAAGCACTTATAGTTCATGCACCGTAAGAACTTCTTCTGTACACTTTCAATTCTAGTGCCGTATTTGTCATAGAAAGGGTTCCAGATCGGGACGGCATATTCTAACTGGGATCGTACCAAAGTCTTATAAAGCAGCAAGAACGTAGAGGGCCGCACAAAGTCACGTGATGATCTCATGACGAAACCATACATCTGATACGCCTTGTTTACTATATTGTCAACGTGTTTGTCGAAGTGCAAACTGTCATCCAGTGTAACACCTAAGTCACGAACAAAACTAACTACATTTAAGAGGGCGTTATTAATTGAATAATTAAAGTTTATTTTAATTCTCTTTTTGGTAAATGAGATCGCATGACACTTGGGTAGACTGAGAAAGAGCTTATTGTTCTCACAGTATGTGTACAACCTATCTAGGTCCTCTTGAAGAAGAAGACAGTCTTGTATATTCTTGCAAGATTTGTAAATTTTTATATCATCTGCGTACATTAAAAACTTAGAGTTGATAAAACATTGTTTAATGTCATTAATAAATATAATGAAGAGAAGAGGGCCCAAAATGGATCCCTGTGGCACGCCAGACGTAACAACTATAAGGTCTGACTCGTAACCATTAACCACAATTTTTTGGGACCTATTATAAATATATGACACAAACCATCTAAGCAAATTACCACGTATTCCGTTGAACGCTATTTTTTCTAAGAGCAGTGTATGGTCCACCTTGTCAAAAGCCTTCTGGAAGTCTGTGTACACCGCGTCCACTTGAACTTTTTGATCCACTCTTTCAAACAAGTAGTTGGTAAATACTAACAGATTAGTTGTGGTTGAACGACGTTTGACGAAACCGTGTTGCTCGGGTAAAATAAGCTGATGAATGTGGGGGTACACGGCGCCATGCACAAGACGTTCAAAAACCTTAGACAACGTAGAGAGGATAGAGATGGGGCGATAATTCTCTACATTATTCTTGTCACCACTCTTATACACAGGGGTTATAAACGCACGTTTCCAAATTGCAGGAAAGACTCCCTCACGCAGACATTTATTAAAAATTATACACAGTGCAGTACACAAGCTATCACGTGTTCCCATGAAAAAGCTAGGTGGTAAGCCGTCAGGTCCAGCCCCTTTAGAGGAATCTAAAGATTTTAAAGCCGCGCGTATAACTTCCATGGATAAACATATTTCTGCAATGCAAGACGAGCCATTAGCATAGTGATCAGGTGGTTGCCATGTAACGGGGTCCAAAGTAGAGGGTTCGTAGACAGAAGAAAAGAAAGATGAAAATAGATTGCAAATGTGCGTGGGGTCATCTGAAGAAACACTTCTGAAATACATACTAGCCGGATAGTTAGCTTTTCCTTTTCTAGATGAGATGTAGGACCAGAAATGTTTTATATTCTTAGTGATGCCGTCTTCGACCGAATCAACATATTTCCGATAACATATAAGCAATTCTCCGTGGAAAAGCTTGCGATAGTTAGAAAACCTAAAGTAGTCAGATTGATTATTGTACTTCTTCCATCTTATCCAAGCCCGTTCTTTTGTTTTAAAGATTCTTATGAGAGAGGGTGTAAACCAGATAGGAAAACTTGAGTTTCTTATTCTAGTAAGCGGAACATGTGACTTGATAGTACCGTACAATTTCTCATAAAATACGTTAACAGCTTGATCAGGGTCAAGGTGAGATAGGACCAAATTCCAGTCAATTTTACTCAGGTCAGAATTTATATTATCGTAGTTGGCTTTATGAAAGTTATGTCTACGAACCGAGCGGTGTTTTAGTGGAGTGTAATGCGTATTCAGACAAGTCAATACAGAAAAAACTGGATGATGACCATCGGGGTCAAGGAGAGCATTGCATGATACGGACTGGCAGTCTACGTTTGAGATAAACAAGTCTAGTATTCGACCTAATCTGTTTTTTGTAATATTGAATTGTGAACCACCAATTAAATTAATGAAATTCAATAATATTCGTCCGATTGTGTTCGAAGCTTGTGCGACTGCATGATTCCCGTGGTCCAACCAGTCAATGTCAGGTAGGTTAAAGTCACCGATAAAAAAGTAAGAGTCGGTAATGGGATCGTTAGCTAAGTCTTGCAGCATGTCTAAGTAATGTGTATATACTACTTCATGCGTTCGCGGTGGCAAGTACGCAGCGCTGATGATATTGCGCTTATTGTGCTGGGAAGCAGGCAGTTGGACAATGACTTGTTCAACTTCTGCCCGAACGAATTGTGTCGGTAACTTGGTAGGACGCAGTTCACGTAAAACAGCTATTAGAACTCCCCCTCCGTCCGCTTTATTTGTCACAGAACGATCACGATCGCATCTGAAGACCACGTAACGATCGTCAATAAATTCGCTATCCTGGATGCCGGGAATAAGCCAGGTTTCCGTCAGTATAATGACGTCATAGGAACACGCCACAATATTCATGTACAGTGTGTGTAACTTCGTGCGGACACCTCTACAGTTCTGATAATAAATCACAATGTTATTAGTAGCCATTAATAATCAAAATCTTATAATAGTAATAATAATTAAAATACTTATTTTCTATACATGATACCAGAAAAGTGATTCCAAATTTGAGGTCCATTGCAACAATATGTAGAGCATTATGCAGGTGCTTAGCCATTAAAATATAAAATTGTATCAACACACGCTTAAGAAACTGGAGGAAATATAACATTGGAACAATTATTGATTGCATATAGCACGAAAACAAGCAAATATGACTAGTTGAAAAAAGACAGCAGTACACGCATAGCTCCGAGGAAACGAAGATCAGAACACATACCATACATAAAAGCAACAAGCGCAAGGAAAACATGAATCCAAAAAACATCAAAACAGCAGCGCACAATGAGTCACTAAGTTGAGTACTCGGTACCGATCTTCGCGCTAGCAGTGATCCTTTTGAGATCTTCAGCGGATCGAATCGCAAATGACTTGTCTCCATCCCGCTCACGAACAAGCACTGTCGAGTTCCTGACCCAAACATACTTAAATCCATGTTTTTTGGCGAGTACTTTGGCCTCACGAAATAAAGCCTTATTTTTCAGGGTTAGATGCTCATTCATGTAGACAGATACTGTAGTAGCGCCTGGAATTCCTATCTGATCTGACTTGAGACTCTTCGCGTTACGGTAGGCGCCGAGTATATTGTCGCGAACGATCCGCGATCTGAGCTTTACAATTAAGTTCTTAGGCTTGCTATCCTGCTGCTGTGCATGTGGGACTCGATGTATTGACACGATTTCACTTTGCGGCACCGGCAAATGAATGGCTTTACCTATTGACTCCATAATGGTTATAAGGTTTTCATTACGCTTTTCGGGAACATTGCAAATCTCAATGTTGCACTGGCGTGCCTGCTGTTCCATGGAGTCAATTTTTGCTTCAAGTATGGCCACCTTGTGCTCGCAATTATTATTGCTGGCCAATTCATGGAAGCGCTGCACATATTCCCTATGCTCCGCCTCCACAGCATCTATGCGAGTCCTCATGACTTCGTATTCTGTATTAAAGAATTTAATAGACTTTTCAATCTCTTCAAAGGATTTCTGAATAGAGCGATTCTGTTGCCTTACTTCTGAGACATCTGTCACTAATTTATTAAGTATTTTATCCTGGTCGGCCTTCCAAGACTGCAGCATGCTCTTTAATTCTCCGAAACTATCCGGCTCTGTACAGCTGTCGTCGCCTCGAAAACGCTTATTGCTTGACCTTGTGGTAATATTTACCGAATCAAAGGTGTTACTTTCCGAGGCCAACATGGCAGGAGAAAGGTCGGGTTCCGATTGCGTCTCCAATAGAACAAGGGCTTTTGGGGGGCCCTGTGGGGGCGAGCGGGTTACGCGAGGCATGGTTAGCCAACCGGGTCAAAATCCGTAGAAACGTAAAAAGTACCCGTAAAGAGTTAAACGGCTAGCTGGGCAGTTGATAGAGGTCAGCTAATTTCTATAAACAACTTTTATGAAGAGTTGGTTTGGGGTGCACGAGCAACGATGCAGACACCAACACAAACAAACAGATAATTCAACGGTTGGGGTGGCGCCACCAGTCGCGATCGATGCACTTGGTCACACTATATTCGTCGCTGGAACGCTCGCGCCCACTTTGTCGTCGGAAAGTTGGTAGCACTGCAGACTGCGTAGCGATATATGATGCGCGTACGCAGGACTATGGCCGTTATGGCAGGCGTAAGGCGTTTGATTATGTTGCACATAATCAAATGCCTGGGTCATGTCACAAAATATGGCACATACTGGATTTTTTTTATCCATATTTGTCATAACCGTATGTAAAAAGTCGTAAATAGCCATGTTTATTGTTTTGTTTTTCCTAAATTCTTTTTGTTCATTGTAAAGAATATTATTTGCTTCTAAATATGAATTGAGTTGTTTATAAATATTGTTTTCAATAATTTTAGAGAATATTGGTATCAATGAAATCGGCCTGTAGTATTCTATTAACTCTCTATCATGTTTTTTGAATAATGGCTTTATCACAGATTTTTTAAGGGCATCTGGAAAAATACCTTCGCCTATACACAAATTTATAATATAACTTAAAGGGCAATAAATTTCCTCGGCTACTGGTTTGAGTATTTTTGTACAAATGCCATCGTAACCTACACTATTCGTATTGTTAAGGGCTAAAGTAATTTTTAATACATCATTTGGAAAACTTGGAGCCATGAACAAAGAATCCTTTCTGTTTAAAATATGTTTTGTGACACTGTCTCCCAAATTAATACTGGGCGGAATCTTATCAATAAAATAATTATTAAATACATTAGAAATACATTTTAGATCCGAGATAATTTCATTATTATTAATTCTAATTTTATTAATATTATTCTTTGGTATATTTAACTTTGTTTGATTTATAATTTGCCACGTTGTTTTGGATTAATTTTTTTATGTCTTTATTTTGTGGTTATTTTGAGCTTGCTGAGTTAAATTAATAATCTTTTTAAACAGTTTTGTGTAATTGAGGTATTTGGTAAACTTAACATTGTTGCGTCAAAGAGGGATTGATTTGCTGACAAGTCACAAAGCGAACTGGAACGTTGTGGTTTTCTGAATGTGATATTATCAGTTTGCTCATTCCCCATTGTATGTAATTACCGTAATTGAACTGTGGACGGAGTTAAGTCGTAGTCGAGATTATTAAACAGATTTTTAAAGATCCAAAAACTTTCGCTCGTTCCCAGGCGCGAACTCGACCACTTGAAGTGTTAGGAATTGGTTCGAAATTAGGCAGCGGTTTCTCATGTACTGTTTTTTAAATAAACGAAGCCGTTAGATCATGACTCATGAGAAATTATATTTTTCTTCTCCTATTTTTTTTTTTGCACCTACTTTTATTAAGACGAAAATTTATTTTTATCACCACCACTATGCAATTGATTTACTTCACTGCTCTTAACATACACTTGACTTTATAATTATTCTTGTTGACATTTTTCACTGTTTAAGCTTGTTTTGCTTTTTTTAATGATGTTTTAGTTGTTTTCAAAGATAACACTCACACTTCGTTATTGGACTAATCTTCGTCGTTTTACATAAAAATTAGGATAAATAAAGTACTTTTACACAAAAATTACATAAAATTATAGCGGAGCTGTATACTTTAGTTTTTAAGGAGTACCCTCCTACTCCTACTCTACTGTAAAGTCTATTGCCCAAAGTTTATTAAGAAAAACTTGAGTTATGCGAAATTTTCAGTTGATAGCCTGAGGTTTCACTTCGCGTAAAAAAGCCTTATGTTATTTGGGTGAAAATTAACAAAGCAGCTTTTGAGATTACTGCCTAAATAAAATCAGATTAGTTATTAACTAAGCATTAACGAACAGACCACAATCATCTTACATGATGTAGAATGTATATGGTACACTGTCATCTTTAAATTACTTCAATGTGATCTGTCCCCACTGCACTCTGCGCAAAGTCTTCACATGGTAGCCCACGATAACCCCGCTGTGCGTCTCTGTCTGATCTACTTGTACGTTCAATGGAGCTGATGATGGCGCTAAGATATTTTAAATTCATTCTACGAACCCACCTGAACCAACACTCTGTGCCACAGCCTTCACATGGTATCCCACGATGAGTCCGTTGTGTGTCTCCTGCAGCGGCGCCGACCACGACAAGTGCAGCTCGCCGGGACTGTCTGTCTGCTCCACTTGCACGTTCACTGGAGCTGATGATGGAGCTGGAAAGTAAAAAAAAACATGTCAAGGATTCTGAAAGGTCCTGCACGTTTTTTGATTGGCATTGGAGGGTTCGTAAACCAAGAAAGTATCGATGTTACTTAGATAACCTTGGAAGTTTGTTTTTAGTGGAAAATATCGCGCTGACAAAGGATGCTTGTGCATTAGAACGAAGAAGATCGGGACATAATGGACATGCGCAGGCAGTCTTAAAGTCTGAAATCATCAACACGTAGTAAATAAACACTGTAGGAGGGCTTTTCGGGGAGACAGATTTATCTCTCTGACACACATACATAAAAATTGAAAATCAATATTACATTTAACTGAAAAGCCATGGTTAGTCATAGGTAGCAATACCCAAAAGGCAGGCTTAAAATAATAAATTTAATTGGATCATATCAAACGATATTTTGTCTGCCCGGCCAAGTCCAAAATTCGTTCTGTTTGTTACTGTCAAAGCCGTCTTTACCTTCTTCATTTGTAGTAAAATGTACCGGCGCTGTATACATGGACACACCGACTTGGTTGCCCGTAGCGACGCGCACGGCGTACGGCGTGGCCGGTCTGAGCTTCTGTAGCTCTACTGTTTGATGGAGTTCCTGCTCTTTTCTAAAATTAGCGTAATTAAATTGAATAAGGCAATAGCAACAATAAATATAGTGTGGGGTCAAAACTCAAAAGTGTAAAGGTACGTCTAAATTATGAGCGAGTGTGAACAACAGAAATAGTGAAGGAAGAAAAGGGTAGACGTTCAGTATTCAGGTGGATTGTCGGAATAGGTATAGAAGATTACAGACTGGTACCTGGTTCAATAAGAAAATAACAAAATACAATTACATATGTTACTGGTGAAAGGAAGGTCGGTGAAAGAACAAACACATAATTGTTGCAAAATTAATAATAGAAGTTATGAGACAGGAATAATTATGGAACCAAATAATAGCAAGAAATCTGTTTTTGGGTAATAATAATATAGCTGATAATTAAAATAATTCCTTATGAAAATAACCTAAGCCTTTGGAGTAATTGAAGTTGTGGATTCCTTGGTTTAGGTTCTGAACAACTACTATGGTTCAAAGTAGTTTTGACGAACCTAAACTAAGCAATCCATGACGTGGATGCGCCCGGATGCTGAGGTGTAGTAGAGATGACATCGACTATTTTATAAATTCCGTAGGTACCTGGTAATATTCATGGTAGTAGCACGTTCCCACACTGCGTCACTGTAGTGCATAGTACTATACTGTAGCGTGTAGTATCGAGCGTGTGCTCTGAGAGTGTCGCGCCACGATACTGTGGAGATGCGGGAGCGGACTGTCGAGATGCGGACGTCTGAGGGCGGGGTGGGAGGCTCTGGGAAAAAGTAACTGACATTATAATTTAATATAGACGAGAATCTTTAAATGGCAAACTCAGGGGATTTAGCTGTTTAGCAGATTGATTACCAACTGGCCACGCGGACGGGCGTCGCGAATGGCGGTGCGGCAGTCCACGCGGCACAGTTTGCACGCCGCGGGCAGTAGCGTTCGCCGCCACGACCAGTATAGACCGAGAGCGAAATGTCTTTATCAAAGTTATCTTATTGCTTGGAGAGTAGCAGTTTGTTTGGTCCAAGACATAGTATTTAGACTACAGACTACTTATATTCCGTTTTTTTAAATTAATTGTACCCGAATGAGACTCGTGTCACTCGTGTGTGTGTGACTTACGGAGCCGAAACATGGACACTCACGGTACGGCTGGTCCATAAATTCAAGGTCGCTCAGCGCATGAACGGGCTATGCTTGGAGTATACTCTCTGAGCGATCGAATCCGGAACGAGGTGAACCGGCAGAAAACCAAAGATGTCGACATAGCTCACGGAATAAGCAAGCTGAAGTGGCAGGGGGCCGGCCATATTAGCCGTAGATGACCGATGACCGCTGGGGTAGACGTGTTCCAGAGTGGAGACCGCGAATTGGCAAATGTAAGGTAGGTCGCATTCAGGCTAGTTGGAGCGACGATCTTCGTAAGGTAGCTGGTAGCTGCTGAATGAGAGTTGCCGATAATTGATCTGAATGGCGCGCAATTGGAGAGGCCTATGTCCAGCAGTGTACTACTATAGGCTGATGATGATGAGTGTCGAAACCTTTGATTATATTCTTATGAATATTCAACCAGAACTAGACAAAAAGGCAATGCAGATAGGATAGCTGGCCTAGCTAGTATTAAAATAAAATAAAAGCAATAAAAGTTTCAGTATTCATTATTTCACGGCGCATACAACCAAACTAGTTTGGTTTCTGCACTATTCGCCACGTCTGCCGCGCGTCCCCGTGGCATGCGGCGTACTGACTCATACATTTTTGTTTCTATCGCCCGCCGCACCGCCCGCCGCGCCGCCCGTCGCTCGAGCTATCCGCTCGGCGAATTTCGCCGGTAGTGTTTTGATCTTGCCTTCTTTTTGTTGAATAATAATTATGAAATTTTGGGAGTAACAGTCAAAACAATAGAATGCTCACCCAGTATAGTAAGATGCACAGTAAAGCTAGCAGTTCCAAAAGGGTTGGTGGCTCTGCACTGATACAGTCCCGCGTCAGCTGTCTCTGAGTACTGCAGGCTGATGGTGCTCACCACGCCGAGGGCTGTCTTCGATTCTGATATCTTTGCTCTGGAAAGAGAATCAAAGCCTTTATTATGTCCGGAAAAGGAATGCTATAGACTACCTAAAGCATTTTTAATTAATGACATGACAAACCATGCGCACGATAGGATTACCCATCGGTAAAAATTACGCATTTCCATACAATTTTTCATCACCTATTTAACTCCTTTAAATTTCATACTTCTATACCAGCGGTTTACGCTGTGCATTATCTGTCAGTGAATAAAATTTTTTAAGTACTTGTCTTATTATAACGTAGGCATAGGATTGGTTATTATTGCCATTTTGGTCAGCCAATCATTATGACCATGAATTACATAGTTCAATGAACTAGGACTTTATATTGCGTTACGGATTCCTGGACGAGATTATGACATTCATTATTATGTTATAGATTTCAAAATAGGCCAACGACCTACTTGAAGCACTGTTCTGACTGCTCGCCTAGGTATTGAGTATTGCAACACCAATGCCAATTCATTGTCACCCTTAGAGCAGCACTACTATTACCAAAATAATACAAACCTCTGACTTATAAAATCCAATGCATTTCCATCACGTGTCCAGGTGACTCTAATAGGCTCGTCTCCTAGTGGTCGACATTGTAGCGCGACTGGGTGACCAAGCCGCGATGTCACGTTAGTTGAAGAAGATTCGAAATGGACAGGCTCTGGAATAAAACGATTACGAAGTTAATTTTCGATGAATCTATTTCATCAATAAATTAACTATTTTTTTTTTAGGATTTAATTTTCAAGATGGTCGTCATGAAATATATCGGATCTATGAAACTACTGATAATACCTCAGCTTTTGTTATGTCACCATGAGCTGGACAGTAAAAGAAAATCTGATGAAACGAAATTCATTCCAAGTCATACTACAGCGTAATCGTTTTAACTCTTCCCGTCTTATTCCAAAACACGGTCTAAATTTGGTGCTGGGATTAGTACTAGCTTTAGTACCATGACTAATTAAAACGTTATTATAAAATGAAGTTTATCAGTAGTTTCAGAACTATTTATGGTACTAAAGTTAGTCCGCCGAGTCCCCTAGTTTATCTTTGGTACTAATTTATTTGACGTTTGCGTTGATTAATATTGTTTGTCAATTTTTATAAAAATTGTAAAAAATTATATTATTATGATTCACTTGATGGATTTGGAAGATTTGGATACGCTGGAAATTTTTCGGAGATCTTACAAACACCAACATCGTGTGAATCCTTTTGAATTGAGTGACGAAGATTTTAGAATAATATGTATAGGTTCACAAAACATTTTGGAGAAAAAATTGTGGATGTTTTACGTGAGGATTTATCCCACGACCCTCGAGGATGCCCATTGAATCCTGAAGTGCAAGTGGTTTGCGCATTACGCAAATGGGCTCGCCATTAAGTATGTAAGTACCTAGCCTTGGTCAATGCTAACCTAATATTAGACAAAATCCAATAATAATATACTAATATTATTGTTTTATTCGTAGATTCAAGACTATACAGCTGATTTAAATGGTGTGTCTCAACCAGTTGTCAACAAAACATGTAAAAACGTAGCAGATGTCCTGAAGATTTATAAAAATGCCTATTACTCTAAATAAACAGGAGAAAAGCATTAGGAAGTTCCCCAGTATTGCTAATTTTCCTACAGTAATTGGACCAATAGAATGAACTCATTTAAGAGTAAAGAAAGTAAATGCTGATGGGGTCAGTTATGTATTAATAGAAATGGATTTTCTTCATTAAATGTTATACAAACTATATAAGAAATAAGTTTTTTTGTCTGTACCGTAGCTCTGTGTCGTAACAGCGTGCAGCGTCGCGATCCAAGAACTGTAGTTTGAACGCCCTTTCGGTACGGTACGGTGATACGGCATCTCACTCACCGTACCGTACCGACCCCCGCCCGATACGCACCCGCCTTGTGTGTGTATTGAGCTTTACAGTTAGGTTAACAATGAATACAAATAAGAAGTGCGTTTATTTATTAATATGTAAAGGACGTAACATAAACATGCTTTTAAAATTACGCGCGCCGCCGCCGTATGTCAGTCGGTGCACTTCACGCTAGAGGTTGTCTAGCAAGCTCACGAGCGCCCAGCGTCCATAGCCGAATCTCTGGATGTTTTTGAATGGATATTTCAGGTTCGATTAGTGGAATTGATAATATTCAGGAATTATCATTAATAAAATATGTCCTTTCGAGTTGTTTTTCCCAAGAGAAACGTCACTCACGTTTATTCAGTCAACTTGACAGCTTTTTACCAACTAACGTTTCGTTCACAAAAGAAACCTCAACAGAGATGTTAAAAAATAATGACAACTTGATTATAAAAAGCGCATAAAAAGTACAAGTTTTGCTTGTTCAATATATTGTAACCTAAACAAAAAACAATAGACATATTTTGGTATTGATAAATAATTATTTAAGCATTTCAAGTGTTATTACAATATCAACATTTAGAGAAACAGAACGTTGCTTCAAATAAAGCCTGCGTGAACGAATCTTATTACTCTGAGGAACGAATGAAAGAATGCCATTTTTGTTTCTTATCTGTGGATATTATTTGAACCATGAACCTTCTTTGGTACTAACTGATCCTCGATTGGTCTTCGTTTTGTAATCGGGACACATTTTGAGGCTGGTACTAGCTTTGTTACCGTAACAATCCAAGACCTTTTAGTCTTGGTTTAAACCATTACTTATGCAGTTTTTTGTAATAAGACGGTTCTTGTCCAATCTTTAGTTCAGCAGTGTTAAATACGAGAGAGGCAAAAAATATGCCAGTTTCCATGGTATTCGGTATGCTCTTAAGAACGCCACACACTAATGCTGTCCTATCTAGGTACGTAGCGTTTTCTTTCCCACTTTCGAAATCTTGTCGTACCAGGCAGTTGCAACTGATTTATGATAATAATACTCACTATTAACACTCATCCACACAGTCTTGCTCAAAGGTTGCCCCACTCCATTTTCCACATTGCAGGAGTACAACCCCTCATCAGTCAGAGACACTTCCTCAATAATAAGGGTCCCGTTAGGTAGGCTGAGGATCCCACCACCAGCCAGCTCTAGCACTGGTTGCCATGTGCCCAGAAGAGCTGCAAATAAGAATAAATTTTCATCAATATTTATTTTTTACTTATTTTAGACTTACAAGTGTGAATCTGTTGATTATTTACTTTTGTTTACCGCAGATCAATGCATTTAAGAGCACACGTCACGTGGTCGTTGGCGTTCATTCCATACTAACGTATTCCTCTGTTTTCTCCATGGTTAATTATACTAGTCCATTTTTTTTTTACGATATAATGTATATGTACCACTGCCTTGTTCCTATGGTTTGTTTTTGGCGTATTTATATTAATTTATTATCTTCAATTTTAAGATAAATACTCAATACTTATAAATGACGTATAACTGTATATATAGGGTGACTGGTAATTAGTGACCGATACTTAAAAACGTGACTTTAGTCATCATTATGAACCACTTTTACTATGGGACCAAACCTGACATCGCGAAAAAAATATCTGCTGCGTTTACGGAACAGCAGATATTAATTTTTTTACTCTTTAGTATGTTAGTTATGTGAACATAAATGTAGGGAAAAGCTGTCTTTTTTTTAACACCCTTTTATTAGCTTGACCTGTATCTATCTATCTATCTATGTAACGGAATCTTTCAACGTAATTTTCACCAACTTCAAGACGTTTGATTAACTTGAAAATTTACACACGTATCAAAGACCGATGACAATATAATAATTGTGTATCTTGGAGCTGATCTGATGATGGAGCCAGGAGGTGGATAGATCGTGCTGCTCGACGAGGTGGGCAAGCAAGAGTTTGACCACCTACAATTAAGCAATTTTTTGCAATTACTCTTTCAAAGATGAAAGAGTAATTGCAGACCGCCTTGTCGGGCAGCTGGTGCGAGTGGGGCCGGATTTGGCGGACAGCCAGTTTGGTTTCCGCAAGGGGCGCTCTACGGTGGATGCCATCATGCGCGTTCGAGCCCTCACGACGGGGGATGCTGTTGCCCGGGGTGGGGTGGTCTTAGCGGTGTCTCTTGACATCGCCAATGCGTTCAATACCCTGCCCTGGAGTTGCATTAGGGAGGCACTCTGGTATCACCGGATGCCGACCTACCTCTGTCGAGTGGTCGAGGCCTATTTGACGGACAGGGCCGTCATCTACCCCGGTCACCACGGAGAGTGGAACCGGCGAGAGATGTCGTGCGGTGTCCCGCAGGGATCAGTCCTGGGGCCGCATCTGTGGGACATCGGCTACGACTGGGTGCTGCGCGCCGACCTCCCTAGCGGCGTCAGCGTAGTCTGCTACGCTGATGACACGCTGGTCCTGGTGCAGGGGAGGTCGCATGAGGCGGCGGCCGAACTAGCGACACGTTGGGTTGCGACAATCGTCGATAGGATCCGACAACTGGGACTCGAGGTGGCCTTGCACAAGTCCGAGGCCATGTGTTTCTATGGTCCTCGGAACGCACCACTGTCGGGTTCCCAGATAACGGCGGGAGGGGTTCACATCGGTGTCGAGTCGACGATGAAGTACCTGGGACTCGTCCTCGACACCCGGTGGAACTTCGTGGAGCACTTCCGACGTTTGGCTCCCAAACTGCAGAGGGCTGGGGCCCAATCTAGGGGGTCCAAACGCCTCCTGCCGGAGGCTCTACGCGGGGATCGTGCGGTCCATGGCCCTTTACGGGGCACCGGTGTGGGCGCGTTCATTAAGGCTGCGACCAGCCCAGCGATTGAACGCGTCCCAAAGGGTCATGGCCATTAGGCTGGTCAGAGGATACCGCACGGTCTCCCATGAGGCGGCGAGCCTCCTTGCCGGACTACCGCCATGGGATCTGGAGGCAAAAGTCCTCGCGCACATGTGGGAGTTGCGCGAGGAGGCGAAACGCCGTGGTGTAACTCCGCTGCCGCGAGAAATGAAGGCACAGCGGACAGAACTCCGGCGGGCGGCATGGAGAGTGCGATTGTCGCAACCCAGCGCTGGGCACGCCACAATTGCGGCGATATGTCCCCTCTTCGAGGAGTGGCTAGAGGGGCGCCACGGCGTCCTCACCTTCCGCCTGACGCAGGTCCTCACCGGACACGGTTGTTTCGGGAGGTTCCTGTTCAGGATAAAGCGGGAGGAAACGCCCGGGTGTTACCATTGTGTGGATCGCCCGGAGGACACGGTGGAGCATACGGTGGAGGTCTGCCCGGCTTGGGCGGCGCACCGCCATGTCCTCACGGAGGCGATCGGCAGCGGCGATCTCTCGCGTCTGGCCCTGGTTCAGGCCATGGTCCGGAGCGAGAGTACATGGGAAGCCGCGAAGTAATGCTCGCGAAGGAGGAGGCGGAGCGCGCGAGCGAAATGCAAGATGCGCGCCCTCGCGCCCCTAGTCGCCGCAGGAGACGCCCCGGGCGTCGGGAGTCGCGAGCCGACTTCCGGCCACCGTAGGCGCGGGCTTGCGGACGGTGGGCAATGGGTAGCTCGCCGTTCGATTAGGACCAGGCCCGGGTCGACGGCGCGTTGTGTTCCACGCGCGCCTCAAAGAGATGTCAGCACCAACTGACGGGGTCCGTAAGGGCCAATGCCTGCCAGGGTTGCGAGTTTGTCCGAAAGGGATATCGCGGCCCCGGCACACAGGCAACGAAAGGAACACGGGTGGGTTTTAGTCAGTAAAAGTCTGACATTCCCTCTCGCTCTCGCTCAAAAAAAAAAAAGGAGGTGGATAGTGGAACTCTTCAGCAACTTCTAGTAAACCCCTCGAGTTTGAAATCATAGATACTGGAACTCTTCAGTAGTTATTAGTAAACCCCTCGAGTTTGAGCTCATATGACTCGGTTTGACGATTTCAATATGTCGCATTTAGTGGCGAGGATCTGATGATGGAGCCAGGAGGTGTATAGTGGAACTCTTCAGTGGTTACTAGTAAACTCCTCGAATTTATGCTCATATGATTCAGTTTGACGACTCTTATAGATTGCACTTGGTGTTGAGGGTCTGATGACGGAGCCAGGAGGTGGATAGTGGATTTCTTTAGTGACTACTTAACAAGTAAACCGGTCAAGTCATAACTTCGTTGACTTTAGACTTAATAACTAAATGAAAAATATACTAGACTACAAAGTAAAAAATAAAATTTTAGTTTAAAAAAACTAAAAAACACGCTTTTTACACAAACTTAAAATGACAAAATAATTAAATTGACTTGTACTAGTTACGATATAAGTACCAATCCAGCTAAGTTCGTGTAAAAAGCGTGTTTTTTAGTTTTTTTAAACTAAAGTTTTATTTCGCTATATTTTACTGTGTGTACAACTATAAATAATATTTCAGATGCTGTTTTCAACACATGACAGTGGTTTAAGATTCGAGTAAAACCATACATTTTTCTCTGTCACTACAAACTGTTCCGTCAAGGAGAAAACGTCGTTGTGTATAACATTAATTGTGGCGTAAATAAATATGTTCCACCCAAATTGCCTCTTAATTACAATAGTTTGTGTAATTAGGAACTACCAATGAATAATTGGATGTCTTACCTTAACGTTTGATTTAAGCTCAATGTCAATATCTTTATAATATTTCTTAGCATTCAAATTATAAGCATACCATCTTTCTTCATCCAGTGCACTTGCGGCTGCGGGTAGCCGCTCGCACTGCACGACACTGTACCTCTTCTGCCGAGGAGGAGCGAACAGTTGTTTGGTTCCTCCAACCATTTTGGTGCGACTGTAATGAAAGACAATGAGGCATTTTGCAAGGAAGTTTTTGAAATATCTTTGTAAAAAGGGTGAGGTTCTTGCAGTTTGTGGCAGCAAGGTATGGTGGTAGTATTTCCCCGGGCAGTAATCACACATGAACCTCTACATGTTGCGTCCCGTGTTCCGGTCTAAAACGTGTGAACTAATGTACTTAATAACAGATTTACCCACATTTTATGATTTTTCTACTCTGCCTTTAAGGTTGGTAGCTAATCAATATATAAAACAAAAAATTTGTGAAAGGTTATTCAAAATGGTAGGCCGTCTTTTTGTTTAACTATTTATGTTCCTAAGAACTTTGAACTTAAATACCACGTCAATAAAGTTGATGTTTGTTTGACATCAATAGTTCCAGATGTAAAGAAGTTACCTTTTATATACAGTTCAGTAGATCTATTGACTTTCGCCACGTGGTTTGAAGCGACGCATGTGTAAGTACCACAATGTTCTAACGACACTTTCTTGATAACTAGTGCACTGAAGAGCTCTGAGTTTCTTTCCACTACCTGTAAAGTAATCAAACTCGTCATTATTTTGCTGTTGGTGATGACTTTACCTCATCCGCTTTAGAAAGGGGAGCATCCTCCGACCAGACGGGTGTCGTGTCTGCGGGCAACTGCCCAATGATTGATGTCGGGGAAGTTATATATATCTTGTTCGCGCAGTAAACTCTAATTGCGTGACGTCAGGATTTTGTGTGACGTCAGGTCTCTAGTATGTATGCGTAGTTCGCATGCGGCGATGTAGATGCCGCCATAACTTATCAGTTTCTAGATACCATTTTAGGGATTTATTTATATTTGGTCTTTCGATTTGTAGTGGTACATAATTATTAAATGTCTGTAGTTAGATTCTTATAACAGACAACAGAGGGCTTAGACAAAGTGACATTCCACCAGCGATGACGATAATACAAGAGTCAAAAATGTAGATATTGGGACTGACCTCGGCTTAACTAACGCTTGGTTACCGAAAATCTTATGGCAATCCCGTTGAAGAGCACTGTAGTAATACGAAACACTTTGAAAGCGATTGTCACTTGTTAAGCCCTCAGGTTATCAAAAAGCTGGCTAACATAAATTGAAGGAGCTATGTACCTTTCTGCGCACTTTTTTGTGTTACCCTACAAAATATTATGCTCAGAGATTTTTAAACACTAGACCATTACCATTGAGCTGTATAAATATAATTGTAAAAACATTTCACCTTCAAACCACTAGGAATCCTCTTCCCATCCTTCAACCACTCAAAATGTATCGGCAAATCCCCAGTTCTTACATTACAATAAATATTCGCAATCTGACCTTCCTGTAGATTTGTTCCCAACAACAGATCATCTAATACTGGAGCTTCTATAACCTGAATCTCGAAGGCTCTTCTAGCCATTTCTCCTGAAGGACTGGATACTATGCATGTGTATACTGCACCGTTGGATTCTTTCGATATTTCAGGTATAGAAAGGATTCCATTCATGTTGACGCTTGGAGCGTTTCGTTTAGTTTTACGTTTTTGGTGCGACCTCTTGTAGCGGGATAAGAAGATCGCGTTCGATGTTAGTAACTTGCCTTTGAATTCCCAGTCGATTTTGCTGAAATGTGAAGAGAATTTGCTATAGGAAGTTCTTAGGGACACATGAATACTGCTCTCGACACTTAACAAGATGGTTTATTTAAAAAACATCTGAAGAAATAAATATTGTGGTCCCTGAAAATTATAAAGACGATAAAGTTTTACTAATAAACGGTTAAAATGATAAGGTTATTTTATGTTTAGCTTTAGAGACTACGCTTTAATACTGGCAAAATACTGGATTGTTAATTTTCAATAAAAGAGGTCTAAAAGCCTTTGAAATCCTGGAATAGTATTCAATCAAGTTTTATGACGCTGCGAAGAGTATTATTTTGTAAGTACTTCACTACTTGTACACTTAAATACAAAGTTACCTTATCGGATATCCATAAAACGGACACCTCAAGTTAACTGACTCCCCACTTTGTACTTTCACTGGTGGCAGAGATCTGATGTATGGTGGCCCTGAAAATAGATATAAGAGAAAGTATTATTTTATCACAGAAATATTGTATGTTTATATGCTGTCAAGTTTGCTGCTTAATTATCATAACTCAACAAATGGGAGCCGCGGATAAGGTCATGCAAACGCACCCAGAAGTTACCTATTTACTTATACGTAATAGTGCGCTAACATAGGCGGGCAACAAAAATTTGTTGAATTCCTGGCAATTTCTAAACAATCGGGTGAGGAAGTAAGTACGAGTAAGGTATTACAGTAAATTGTTTGGTCTTGACGAGACGTCATAGTTAACCAAAAACCAATTAGGTATTGCGTAATTCAGTTACCTATGTCACCTATTTGAGCGTATCTTTATATTGAGGCGCTGCTGGGAGTTTCGGCTGTTCAAATAATAAAGTTCAGTTCAAACACTGAGTTCCACATATCGGGGTGGATATCTACTAAGTTGCATTATGATAAACTTACCGTACACATCCAGCCTGTTCTCATGAGAAGCCACATGGTCACCTTCCCTGGCCGTGCACGAGTACAGGCCTCCGTCTTCGACCCTCACTCGAGTGATGTTCAGCTGTGAGGCCACTGAGTTGTCTGATGTCATCAGTTGGCCGAGGGCGTATCTGAAAACGAACAGTACCTATCTAGATTTATTGATGCTGTTTTTTAAGCAAATCGTTATCATTTAGTATATCATGATTGTATATCATTAACAATCATTATAGTAGGTACAATACTAATTCTTATTATTAACAAAATAAAAATAAACGTTTATAAAAAGACTAGCTATTGCCCGCGACTTCGTCTGCGTGTATTTTGTATTTCATATTTTTTTAATTAAAATAGCCATGATGAAAGGTAGCCTATATTATTCTTTAGGTCCCAGGCTACCTCTTGCAACGATTGGTTCAGTGGTTTAGGCGTAAAAAGGTAACAGACAGAATTATTCCACACTACGACGTCTTCTAAATCGATAGTTCAAAACCATTTTATCATGGTTTTCTTAGTGGACATGATTCAATCAACTCTTGTAAGCTTTTATAGTCAAACTTGCAAAAGTGCTATGTTCTAGTTAACCTCGGTTTTCCCTTGAAAATCATGGTAAAAATTACCTTGGATCAGTATTACTCGACACAATAATACCGTCTCTTTCCCACACGAACTGTGGAGGTCGGTCGCCGCTCGCTGCACATTGCATGCTGATCTGAAGAGGTTTAAAATAAGAATTAACTTTCTTTTGCTTCGACTAAACGCAGACAATCAATCTGCCTGGCTTTCTCCCAACTATGTTGGATGGGGTCAGGTTCCAGTCTAACCGGATGCAGCTGAATACCAGCATTTTACATGGAGCGACTGCCTATCTGACCTACACCAACCAGTTACTGGGTAACACGATACCCCTTGGTAAGACTGGTTGTCAGACTTTTGGGCTTCTGATTACCCCTAACTACTGTCAAAGATCTACGAATGACAGCCGGGACCAACGGTTTAACGTGCTTTCCGAGGGATGGAGGGTTCTCGATATGTAATGGATGGTTACCCATCCACGAACCGACTTCGGCAAGAACCGTGCGGCTGTTATTTAGCCACGAGCTCCTACTGAACGCATATATAATGGCCCGACATACAGTAAAATACTGTGGAAGGCGAAAAGGAGGTCTTTATCCAGCATAATTAAAATTGAACTTAACATGGTTTTGCTCTTTCTGTGGCAGCCATATTGGAAGTCAATTAACCACTTTCGGAACAATCCATTTTGTCTTTTAGTTTGGACAGAAAACAGTCATCGGAATGATGAACTTGTAGTATTTATTATGCTTGCTTTTTGATTAAAGAATATTATTTCATGATTTATTTCTTGGCCATTTAGCCATTTTCTGTTAGTAAAGTTATTTATTTGAACACTCACATCGCCGCCCGGAGTGACTGTTCTTTCCGTGAAGTGTTGTGTGATAACCAGCCGCATGTCTGCTAGCCTTTTTCTTCTGTCAATACCTTAAGGAGATAGAAAAAAATTATGAGAGTTATCATCAATAACATTTTCTTAGGTTCTTTGTGCAAAATAAGATTTTGGTTTGCTGATATTCTATTTCCGATTTTAAACAAATACATTTCTCCAAAATTCACAATTGACAAAAAATTCACAAAAAACATAATTGGTGAAAACACCAATTATGTTCCCACTAAATTGGAAACCCCAAAGGGCGTTTTAATAGCCATTTAGTGACGTCACGAACGACTACAAATTTACATGAATTGTTATTTTAGGGGTTGCTAGGCAACGGTTGCATCATCAATATGACAGGATGCCGTAGAATGTTGATTAGAAGCTTTCGCTCTAGTAAGTGGGGTGTACACTGTAGGGGAAAAAAATTGTGCAGCTTTTTCGAAGGTACTTATATCCAAGTTTTTTCTGAGTTAAAGGTAAAAATAATGTTTGATAAAAGATGGATAAAATAAATTAGATCGGAATTTTAATTCTGTTGCTGCGAAAAGCGGGAACTCAAGGAATCTGTCAAGTTTATGAGTGATGATTACGACCGCATACAATCTGAACTAAAAATATGTACAGAAAATAACAAAAGTCTCAGTAAGGAAAACGAGTCCCTTAAGCAGTTGGTTTCTGACTTATCTGTGCGCGTTAATTTAATCGAACAATACTCGCGCCAACAAAATATTGAAATTAACGGCGTACCAGAATACAAAGCAGAAAATTTGGTGAAGACGGTTGCGCAAATGGGGAACGCGGTGGCAAGTGTAATCAGAGAGGAAGATGTACTGACGGCTGTGCGAGTGCGTAAATTAGACCCCGGAAATAGTAACCCTAGAGCGGTTGTTGTTAAGCTGCGCACCACTCAAACGCGTGACGTAATATTAACCTCGGTCATGAACTTTAACAAGGCACACCCTACTGAAAAACTAAATTCGCAACACCTAGGGTATGGCGGTCCTGTTAGGCCTATATATGTGTCTGAACATTTATCACCCCTTAACAAGCAAATTCATGCGGCTACTAGAAAGGCGGCTACTACGAAGGGATACAAATACGTGTGGGTTCGTGACGGTAAAATTCTAGTAAGAAAGGCTGATGGAGAGCAAGCCAAACATATAAGAAGCTTGGACGCTGTTGCACTACTCTGAAACCTTCTACAAAAAATCCTGATAAAATACCGTACACAAAACATCTACTATTCAACGTCTACTATCAAAACTTCAGGGGTATGAAAACAAAATTAAACATGATTGAATTATCCACCCGATCGCGCAATTATGATGTTATTATCGGCACAGAGACTTGGCTAGATGACAGTATAAGTGATGGCGAAATATTTGACTCCAGGTATAACGTTTATCGTAGAGACAGAGTATCAACCGTGAATAGCGCCAAAAGAGGAGGAGGTGTATTGATTGCTGTTTTGAAGTCAATAGATTCTGCCAGGATGTCGCAGTGGGAAACAGACATTGAAAACCTATGGGTCAAGCTCAAGACTGTCAAAGGGAATAAATGCCACAACTTAAATATCTGCGCGGTTTATCTTCCCCCTCCAGTTCAACATCAGACACTTGACTCGTTCCTTGACAGGGTCTCCTCTGTCATTGATATAACTGGTGACGAAACCCTGATAGCTGGAGACTTTAATCTGAGTTTCATTGACTGGGAAATAGACAAAACTTTTTCCCACACTTCCAGTAACACAGCTTCTAACTATGCTAGCGCATTGGGCTACTCACTGATAGACTTTATGTCATTGTGTAACATTGAGCAAATAAACTCTGTCAAGAATTGTTATCACAAAACCTTAGATTTAATATTGTGTAACTTCTATGGAGGAATTGTTAGTGTATGCGATAACCCGTTATCAAATGTAGATGGTTACCACCCACCCCTTGAAATACTGATAAAAAACACGTCTCCCGCGTTGCTAAAGAGTAAGATTCCTGTTAGATACAATTTTAGAAAATGCAATTATACTTTAATCAACGCTATAATTGGCGAAATTGACTGGACCCATATTTTCTCAGACTTGCACGATGTCGATATCATGGTGGCACGTCTATATAAGCACCTTAATGATGTAGTTGACGAGCACGTTCCAAAGTCAAAAAAACCGAGTGATAAGTATCCCTCCTGGTTCTCTAAAACTCTCATTAGACTCCTAAATGAAAAGGAAAAACTTAGAAAACGGTATAAAAAATATAAAAACCCAAGGGATCACTTTGAATACAGACTATTAGAGGGGAGATCTAAAACCATTATGAACAGCTGTTACAAAAACTACATGTGCTTAACTGAAAAGAGCATTAGATATAATCCGAAACTCTTTTGGTCCTTCGTCAAAGCGAAAAAGTCCAAATCTAACGACATTCCCTCGGAGATGTGTCTAGGAAACCAAACAGTATCTACTGGTAATGAAGTCTGCAGCCTTTTTGCTAAGCATTTCTCCTCTAACTTTACTCCCTCGATTGGTCCACCTGCTGCAGCTCAAACAGAAACCAAATATCATCAACATGCATTAGGCAAGGTAGTATTTACGGAACGAGATGTCTTGAAAGCACTAAAAAAACTTAATATCTGCAAAGGGCCGGGGCCAGATGGTTTGCCGCCGGTATTTATAAAGAAGTGTGCTACTAGGCTATCCTTACCGCTTACTATAATATTCAATCATTCGATTGCGACATCACAGTTTCCGACGGAATGGAAAATGGCAAATGTCGTACCGATTTTTAAGAAGGGAGATTCTAAAAACGTGCAGAACTACCGTCCTATTTCACTCCTTTCAGTTTTCGCTAAACTGTTTGAATCCCTGCTATGTCCTTTACTTACATCACATATTAATCCTCAGTTAGTACCCCAACAACATGGTTTCTGTGTCCGTAAGTCTACGACTACTAACCTGGTCCAGTACGTCAATGAAGTAAGTAAATTGATGGACTCTCGTGCCCATGTAGACTCAATTTACACTGATTTCAGCTGTGCGTTCGACAAGGTGGACCATAAAATCCTCTTGAAGAAGCTTGAAGGTTTCGGCATATTTGGCCAGTTGCTTCTTTGGTTTAAATCGTATCTCTCGGAAAGAAAACAAAGAGTGGTTGTAAAGGGATATGAGTCGCCTGATTATTTCTCTATATCTGGAGTCCCTCAAGGTTCACACCTGGGCCCAATTCTCTTTCTAATGTTCGTCAATGACATAGTTCTCTCAGTAAAACACAGCAATTGCTCTATTTTCGCTGATGATTTAAAGATCTATAAAGAGATAAACTCATCCGTCGATGTTCATTTACTCCAGGCTGACCTCGACGCAGTTCACGATTGGTGTATAAAAAACCACATGTCTCTCAATGTGAAAAAGTGCTACCACATAAAATTTACCAAAAAACGTAAACCTTTACCTACGTCTTACTCAATAAATGGGGTAACACTACAAACAGTGGACACGATTCGTGACCTAGGAGTCCACCTCGACTCAAAACTCACATTTGTCAACCATGTCGATAATATCACTGCCAAAGCTGCAAAAATGTCTGGCTTTATAAAAAGAATATGTCGGGATTTCCAGTCCATCTCTACCCTAAAGGTGCTCTTCAATAGTCTTGTGAGAAGTCTACTGGACTATGCATCTCCGGTCTGGAATCCTACTTACCGTGTTCACGTAAACAGGATTGAACGTATCCAAAGAAGTTTCACCAGATACCTTCGTTTTAGAAGCTCTAGCTGTCCACGAGTTTCTTCCTATAGTCAAAGACTCAGTCATTTTAAAATATGTTCTCTTGAACACCGAAGAGACGTGACAGACCAGATCCTTCTTTACAAAATCGTTAACGGTTTACTCAATGTTCCCGATCTTTTGGCAGAATTAAGTATAGCTGTACCTCGACAGAAAACTATTCGATCTGGTCGCGAGACCATTACCTTTGCCACAACTGCAAGTCGTACTAACCTAGGCGGCACCGCACCCATGAACCGTCTAATGGGAAATTATAATAAAATCGCTACACGAACCAATAGCATAGACATATTCTCTAACCCTTTTTGTCAATTCCGTACGAGACTTTTAACTAGCTCGGAGTCTCAAGACCTCTGTGCGACACAAGCCGCCTATTAATAAAATTGTATACACTTCCATTTCTTTCTTTTTAGGTCTTTTTTGTTATTTAATTAAATATTTCTGTACTTTCCATCATATTTGTGAACATAATTATTTAATTTTTCTTTTTAATTTGTAACTTAATCAACTAACGATGACTATAACGTCCTTTAATCATTAATTTCTCTGCTAGTGCTGTGCACTTCTGTAAGTGACGAATTCACAATACCTAAAACTCTATGTGATTTTTGTATGTGTATGTTTTAGTGAGTAAGTCGTTGAGGTGCCTTACCAATAAATAAATAAATAAATAAAAAAAGGCATATCAAGAAGCGTAGTCTTGACTAGCCTATTATTATTATCAGCTGTTTGTGTTTCACTGCAGGGCAAAGGCCTCCCATACCTTCTTATCCCTATCTACTGCTGTTTGTGGCCAATCCTTATGAAATAAGTCGAGTTCGTCCCGCCATCTCCTTCTGCCGTTTGCTCCTGTTTGGGAGCCACTGTGTTCTTATTTTTAGCCCATAGCTATTCCGGCATGCGACAAAAAACAGCCCAGTTCCATTTAAGCTTGGCAGCCGTGTGACCTACATCAGCAATTCGAGTTTTGGAACACAATATCGAGATCCAAATACGATCAGTGAGTTTAACTCCTAGGATACTGCGTGCGTTCCATTGGTCGCTGACAGACCCCGAGTGCGGACTTTTGTCGCTTGGTTATAGGCCCATAGGGGTGGGTAGAAAGAATACACATGCTCATGAGTTTTCTCTTCAGTGAGAGTTTTATCATTATTTGTTTCATCGACGAATAGCTTTGCCAGGCGTTCTCGGTGCGTCGAGCAACCAAAGAAATTGCTTGACGAAATGTCATTGAAATAAAAACTCTCTCCTTTGACTAGACCATTTGGCTGCAGTATATATGTATACTCATGGACATAATTTTATTCAATCTGCACTCCCCCTTCCTCTATTGCGCTTGGTGCTGTTGGTCATCTTCTTGATTAGCCTAGATCACAAAAATACTGTCCTATTTTTATTTAGCAAAGAATTTACATAAAACATAACATAACATCACGCCTGTACCTAATTCCCGAAGGCTTAGGCAGAGGTGTGTCTATAGTACACCCACATTTTGTCAGTTATGTTTAAGTCCCATAAAACGGTTAGTTATGTTGTTATGGATAGTTTATGCCACTAATTGAATCAAAATTACACACAATCATTGTTAGTTGATTTTGATCAGTACACGAGTATTTAATTTTTGAAACAAGGTTTCATAAATACATTACCTAAATTCACTTTACGCTCCCAACTACCTTGGCACCCAACTAACTTGCACCTAAACTGTATCCAAATATAGTTCCCCGAACATTAATTGGCATCAAATGTGTCTTCGACTAATCACTAGCGGAAGCGAACGTTGCCGACAGCGATAGGCACGTATCAAATCAGTTTAGTGTAGCACACCTAACTATGATATATAGGAAAGAAGGAATTTTAAAAGGGTACTTCTGACGAGATTTGGAAGAAAACAATTCGTTGTAAAAGGAAAGCAACCGACATCAACAGGAAAGAGCGGGTGGACAATATTAAGTACATTACCGTGTATGGCGTAAGCGATGAAATAAGGGGTTATTTAATTCACTTCTGCCAATTCCTTAGAGGAATATTGGCGTGATGCTGTCATCATTTCAGCCAAAAGACGTCCACTGCTGAACACGGGCCTACCCCAAGCACCGCCACTTCGACCGATTCTGTGCTTCCCGCATCCAGCGGATCGCGGTGATGCTATGGCAAGAATATATTTCAGATTAACCTCACGGCTCCGCTCCTGTGGCCTATCACAGAAACCGAGTGTAAGTAGCCTATATCTACACGGCTTCTAATAAAACCCTACGCAATAAATGACGTCGATCCGTTGCTGCGTAAATTAATGGCAAACCAACAAGCACTTTTTAACTGACGAAACAAAGGAGGAGGTTCTCAAGTTGACGAGTATTTTCTTCTCGTGTTTATTTTATTAGAGAAAGATAGAGATGAAAATGAATCGATCACAAAATTAAAATATAAAGAGCACAGTAGCAACACTGTGCAGTCTGTTGTAAGAGTAGTCACCGGAAATCCTGCCAGTGACCAGTTGAGGCTAGCTATTTATAAACTGGAGAATACAAAGGTCCTCCTTCATACCTACTAGGTATCAAATTACATTGATGACTGTACAAACTTTTAAAGATTATTTATGTATAAAAAGTGTGACTGACTTTGAATGATTTTTTAAAGAAGATCATGTTCTCAAAAATGCTATATTTTCTAGCATGGTTGCTTTAAGTTATTCTTCTACGGAAACAGAACAACTTAAGTACTTTAATAATTGCCTTACCGAGTCTTCTAATTTATTGTAAGTTGGTTTGCAATAAGTTGCTTTATTTAGGCAATAAGAATAATTCTGACAAGGAAATGGTTAAAACAAAGACATCCTGGAACAGGCACACTTTGACAATGAAGACAAGACCTTTAATAGTCCAATCAATTAACACACACATAACTGCCTTACTGTACAATTCTGAAGCAATATATCGGAGTATTGGAGACTGGAGTGCATATCACAAAAAAGATAGGTACAGAAGGTCGGCTCCTTACAACGAGCGAGAACAGGCGCACGCTCAAGTTATGTACATACGCGTACGTACGATGACCTCAAACAAATGCCAGTGGCCTGGAGTGCGCTTACACTCGCTGTACGTAGACCGTGTCCTTAGTCTGTTCCAAAAGTACCGGATGAAAATGTAAACAAATTAATCAGAAAACGTACCTGTGGATGCCAACCTGCAATTTGGTTATTTGAATACTTAAACCCGTAATTCTGACTTTAAATCACCTTAAAGTTGTTTTTCATTTGGAATTGAGGTGAATTCTGTAACCACAAATTATTTTTCATGTACAATTTAATAAAGTTATTCAAACAATAATTGTTGGAATAAGTGGTGAGATATAAAGTTGAAACCTTCTAAATGTGGGTGATTGTGTGATTGTTAACCTGAGCAGGGTTTGTTTACACTTTCATCTGATAATTTTAGAACAGACTATAATTATGTATGCGTGTGTTTTCACTCGTTGTGTAGATCTGACCTTCTGTATCTTACTATTTTGTACCTATAGTAAGCGTATTGCAATTTCGGACGCCTGGAGCCTTTGACGTGGGCACTCGGAATGGAAACTGATGGGGTTTTAATTGGTAAAGATAAAATCATGGTGAGTAGAGAAACTGCTTATTTTGAGGACGTTTTTGACGTGAAAGGTTTACTGGTGGTAAGTTCAATATTTCTGTCTGAGAAAATACCGTAAGATTTCAATCGCTAATAACGCGCAAAGACATTAAAATATTCTTTACGAGTTTAAAAACCGTAAAACTTTAAAAAGTTTGCGTTACAAAAATTAACATTCAAGATCCCTATCAACTGTTTAAGTGATACATGCAACGATACAACCAAACTTATTTTTGGCACAACCATATTTTGTACATCCACCCTACCCCCAAAACATCCACATCAAACACCCAACGTTTCACCCGACAGTTCCCAAAAGAGCACGACATATTATTAAATTTATATCTACCAAATTACAATTTAGCTTCATTTTACAGTAGAACAAATAGTAAAAGAGGAGGAACATGTATTTTACTTAAAAAAGAACATAAATTCAGGGAAATTACAGAAATTCGCAAATTTTGTCTTGACTGTATACTCGAAGGTTGTGCAGTTGAACTTCTTGACTATAAAATTATTATTGTTTGTATATATAGGGTACCTAAACAAAATAACTTGTACACGTTCTTCCATAAACTGGAAAACCTTCTGACTTATATTGCCAAGTTAAATTGTAAAAATGTTATAATTACTGGTGATTTTAATATAGATGTTCTAAAGCGCAATAATGTAACATTAGATTTTGAATGTTTACTGTTAAATTATAATTTAAAATTAGCTTTACATGAACCGACTAGATACGCCAGTCAAACTTGTATAGACAATTTTGCACATAACTTTAAAAAGGGATGTAAATCTGAAATTTTAGAATTAGGTCTGTCGGACCATACCGCACAACTAATAAGAGTTCCAGTAAAAAAAAATCTGACATTGCATTATTGGCGTACATTAAAACGCGATTATAGCATAGAAAATATTGAGAAATTTAAATTATGTATTAAAAGCTTATCTTTCCCAGAGATTTACCTCACTGATGACCCAAACACGGCTTATCAACATTTTATAGCTGATTTTAAACTTTTTTACGACCTTTGTTTTCCACAAACCCAATCTTTAATAAAAGTCATTCATAAACCAAAGTGGGTATCACGTGGTGTAAAAATATGCAGTCGGAAAAAAAAGGATTTGCTATGGAAATTCAGATTAAACTCAACAAAAGACAACAAATTAAAGTATTTAAATTATTGCCAGTTATTTAAAAAAATTATAAAACTGACGAAACGTGCGCAAAATAACCATAAAATAATAACGTCTCATAATAAGACTAAAACAGCGTGGCGAATTATAAACAAAACGAGACTTAACACCCCAAAAGAAACCATTGATAACATTAAAATTGATGAAAACAATGTCCTTAATAATCCAATAGAAATAGCGAACGCATTTAATAATTATTTTATTGAAAAAGTCAAGCCCCTGCCGGGTGCCGGAAAAAATGTAACGTCTTTAATTAATCACCAATCAAATTCAATGTTTCTTGCACCAAGTTCACCCTATCAGATTAATAAAATTATAAATAACCTTAAAAATACCAACAGTGTAGGATACGATGGTTTCTCTACTAAAATAATTAAAGCAGTAAATGAGGATATATGCCATCACCTGAGTCACATTATGAACTTGTCGATAACAACTGGAATATTTCCACAAGATCTTAAACTATCGGTTATAAAACCTTTATTAAAAAAAGAAAGTAAACAGTTAATGGTGAACTATAGGCCTATTGCACTATTATCAATATTTTCAAAAACTTTCGAGAAATATCTTTATGGTGAACTTAATTCATATCTAGAAAAAAATAAAATTATGTGCAATGAACAAAAGGGCTTTCGACAAAATAAAACCACAAATATGGCCATATATGAATTCATCCAAAATGTTATCTGCCACGTTGACAAAACAGTTCCAGTTTGTGCTATTTATTGCGATATGTCACAGGCATTTGATTATGTGGATCATAATATACTAATCAGTAAACTTGACGCATACGGCATAAGAGGCAATGTTTTAGATTTAATTCGATCCTATTTAATGAATCGACAACAGATAACAGTAATAACTAGAGTGAATCATAAAACAAAAAAAGAGGAAACATTCAGCTCCGTGAGGAAATATGTCACATACGGTGTTCCTCAAGGTAGTGTGCTAGGGCCGCTGTTGTTTACCATTTATATCAACGACTTGCCAAAGGCAACGATTCAACCTATGACATTATTTGCTGATGACAGTACAGTTTCAATTGCATGTAAGGACATTAATCATTATAAATTTGACATAAATAATTCACTGACATCTATAATTTCTTGGCTTGATAATAATAATTTAAAAATGAATTTATCAAAAACAAATATAATGCACTTTGGACAAAGATTGCATAATCCATTAAATGTAAATTTGATTAATAATAATTACACTATAAATGAAGTAACTAATGCCCGTTTTCTCGGTTTAATTATAGACAATAAACTAAATTGAAAAGAACACATTGACAAACTATGTAAGAGAATCAGTAGTCAATCATATGCCTTGTACCAACTTGCTCCATCGATCAACACTGATGTGTTACTCTCGGCTTATTATGGACTTGTTGAATCTGTCCTCAGATATGGCATTATCTTTTGGGGCAACTCATCAAACAAAGATATGGCATTTATAATGCAAAAGCGATGCCTACGTGCCATGTTCGTTATCCAAAGTACGGAGAGTTGTAAGCCACTTTTTACAAAGCATAAAATACTCACACTTCCGTCACTTTATATT
Organism: Agrochola macilenta; assembly: GCA_916701695.1. Lineage (NCBI taxonomy): Eukaryota > Metazoa > Arthropoda > Insecta > Lepidoptera > Noctuidae > Agrochola > Agrochola macilenta. The sequence continues at coordinate 4,558,090 of OU753576.1, forward strand.
TTGGAAATAGCCCTATTTGTCAGAAATAATCCCCATTTGTTTCCTCGAATATCGGACACTATATATAATACGTAATCGACGGGATAATAGTAAAATTCGTGTTCAGCCAGCTAAGACAGCGCTACTGTATAAAAGCGTTGTATGCAGAGCGCCAATAATTTATAATAATATTCCTAACTGTGTTAAAAAATTAAGTACAGACCAATTTAAGAAAACATTTAAAAAAATACTGACAGAAAAAGCTTATTATAATATTAATGATTTTTTAAATGATAAATCGCTCTGAAGATACTGACTGAATCAATTCTATTTATTTTGAATCGCATGACTTTTGACCAAGTTTTTTAATTTAATAGTACATAATGTTAATTGTTGATTTGTTTATATTATTATTCTTTGATTTGTTTATATTATTATTCTTTGATTTGTTTATATTATTATTCTTTGATTTGTTCATATTGTTTTTAAATCTTATTGTCTTTCGACTTAATTTGTACACCAGCCATGGTCAAACATGTTGAGCCAAACAAAACTGTAACACCTATAATAAGCATCATACCATGTATATTATCTACACATGTTTTTGCAAATAAATGAATCTGAATCTGAATCTGAATCTGAATCTGACATTTCCGACACATCTAGCCACATTTGAGTCCACGCCGTCCGTTTAGCCGCTGGACCGCAAACTTCAATTATCATAAACGATTGCCTACCTGTCGGTAACGGTGTGACATGCTCTTGCTAAATGCTAATATGTCTGCCGAATACGCAGGAATATAGCTCGTTTTTCTAGTTTGACAACGTTAGTCGCAGTTCCAACATAGAAAAGGAATCGTTCCAGTTACTAATAGTAATAATGTAGTTCTAGGGTTTCGTACCCGAAGGGTCCCAAACCCTATTACTAAGCCTCCGCTGCCCGTCCGTCCGTCCGTCTGGTTGTCAGCGGGCTGTATCTCATGAACCGTAATAGGTAGACAGATTGTGTATTTCTATTGCCGCTATAACAACAAATAATACATAGTGCGAGTCCGACTCGCACTTACCTGTTTTTTTAAAGAATTGTTATTAAATTCTAGAAATTATTAAATCATTCTTATTAAAAGAGCCTCGAATGTGATCACTTATAGTATGTACCAAAAGTATCTGATGAAAGTGTAAACAAACCCAGTTTAGGTAAAATTCTTACGTAGGATCTAACACGTTCATGTATATTTAGAAGGTTTCTACTTTAATCTCACAATTTTTGCCAATAATATTGTATGATTATCAATGATTAAAATGCGAAATAATAGGAAACAAAATTGTTACTTACTAATTACGTCACTTATTAGTACCTATCATAAATCGTCATCAATGACTTTCCAATGGTAAGGTAATGACTTGTTCAGCAAGCTGCCTACAATCCGATAACTTAAGATATTATTATTTAATCACTGTTAAAATACGGTTGAGGAAAATTGTTCACACTCAAATAAAATACACGTGTGACATTTGACACTCACACACAAATATAACAAAAAAACTATACAAACAAAAATAGAGAAAAAACTTTTCTGAACAAAACTCGTTCTACGAGTACATACAAACAAACTATACGAGAGTTAGGCGGGCTACACACGGTCGTACTTAATTCAGACATTGAGTCGGCTCCCGGAGATAAATAATGGCAATAAATAATCTGGTCGTGACACCGGCCGTGTGGAGTGGGCTTTACTTCGCGTCACCGATTGTGAGTGGATGCTTGTTACACGGTGGCCGAAATATTGTTGAATACTTTTCTATTTTTCTTTGAGCTCATTTTTTTGAATTTTTTGCGATATGAGTAACAAAAAAGCTTATTTTTTTTGCTATATGAGAAACAAAAAAGCCTAATGATGGTCTGTCTGAAAGGAAAATGGTTATTATCGCTTAACAATGGCCTTTGGACACCTGCACAACCTTTTCGGAAGTTAGATTATAATGTAGTAGGTAACATAAGAGTTAATGCTTTATAGTGAAGTTGCTCGTAATTTTAACGGGCAAATCTTACTTACCTTAGGTACTCTCTCATATCTGGAGGCAAAAGTCCTCGCGCACATGTGAGAGTGTCGCGAGGAGGCGAAACGCCGGGGCGTAACTCCACTGCCGCGAGAAATCACGGCACAGCGGACAGAGCTCCGGCGGGATCTCATGGCGGCATGGAGAGTGCGATTGTCGCAACCCAGCCACTATTATTGGGTATTATTATTGGGCACGCCACAATTGTGGCGATAAGTCCCCTCTTTGAGGAGTGGATAGAGAGGCGTCGCGGCGTCCTCACCTTCCGCCTGACGTAGGTCCTCACCGGACACGGTTGTTTCGGGACGTTCCTGTTCAGGATAAAGCGGGAGGAAACGCCCGGGTGTCACCATTGTGTGGATCGCCCGGAGGACACGGTGGAGCATACGGTGGAGGTCTGCCCGGCTTGGGCGGGGCACCGCCGTGTCCTCACGGAGGCGATCGACGGCGGCGATCTCTCGCGTCCGGCCCTGGTTCAGGCCATAGTCCGGAGCGAGAGTGCATGGGAGGCCGTCACCTCCTTCTGCGAAGCAGTTATGCTCGCGAAGGAGGAGGCGGAGCGCGCGAGGGAGATGCAAGCTGCACGCCCTCGCGCCCCTAGTTGCCGCAGGAGACGCCCCGGGCGTCGGGAGTCACGGGCCGACTTCCGGCCACCGTAGGCGCGGGCTTGCGGACGGTGAGCAATGGGCTGCTCGCCGTCCGATAAGGACCAGGCCCGGGTCGACGGCGCGTTGTGTTCCACGTGCACCTCAAAGAGATGTCAGCACCAACTGACGGGGTCCGTAAGGACCAATGCCTGCTGGGGTTGCGGGTTTGTCCGAAAGGGATATCGCGGCCCCGGCACACAGGCAACGGAAGGAACACGGGTGGGTTTTAGTCAGTAAAAGTCTGACACGCCCTCTCGCTCTGCCCAGAGCGGGAGAAGTCATTTGATGATTTCCCACGTACAAAAAAAAAAAAAAAAAGGTACTCTCCCATACTTTCCAAAATAAATCAAGAATGATTATGCTCATAAACAGGCAGGACCTTCGGTGTGGTAATTGCCGACTATTTCTGTTCGTGATTATATTTAAATCTATTGTGTTTTATTTTATTGTTCTACTCGAGTTAATTATATTTTTTTATGCACGTGTTTCTGTGACAAATAAACTTGTTTTTCTTTCTTTCTTTTCTGTCTTTCTAATTAATTGATTCATACTGGGATTGAGTAAATAATTCTTAAGCTTTTTTTTTTAAATATGTATCACTAGCTGTTACCCGCTTCTTCGTCTGCTCGTATTTTTTATACAAATATCCAGGATGTAAAGTAACCTATGTACTTCTTCAGGTTACAGGATACTTATCTGTCACATTTCAGAACGATCGGGTCTGTGGTTTAGGCGTGAAAAGGTAACAGACAGATAGAGTTACTTTCACATTTATAATATTAAGTATGGAAAAATATGGATCAACAAAAGTATTTTGTAGAGTTGCCAAGAAACGCTCATGAGTTTATTATGACACACACAACCCAATTATTTATTCATAACATTCTTTTGTTTTTTTCTTCATATCCTACTTCACTCGCTCCCTCGGTGTAACAGACGCCCCTATTTATTGGAACGCCTTTTGTTGTTGGTCGGTAGATGGTCGTTTGTTTTGTTTTACGTTTAACGGTAATGATTCATGGCATCGTAGCCTCTCAGAGTTGTGTAATTCACTGTTTTGGTTGGTTTAGGGGATACCATTGTTCATCCCTTGATGTGCTTTGATCCCATCGTTTTGGGTTGGACGTACTTGTAATATAATATGCTTGTATTCCCGCTGGAGCAGGCAGTGGTGTCAAGAATAGCCAGATTTCACCACGTATTTTAAGTCTTCTGCCTATTCCCATTAACCGGGTCGAGATTTCTTCTGTGAGCTTCTACTTAAAATGAACAATTATTAAACCGAATAAAAAATCCACCAACACTGCCAATCAATCAATAACCACACCAAACCACACAACACCTCCCACGGTTCGAACCCGACCCGCCTACAAAACTAAACTAAAAATTTCGGTAAATATTATCCTAACCTTTAAGGTAAGCATAGTAGGCAATATGAGTGACATAATTATAATGCAGGAATTTGGGAAAGTGATAGAAAAGAAAGAAATAAATAAAGTTTATTATTTTGCCCACATAAAACATTCCATACGAAACTTAAGCCAAAAACCCAGTATTCAACTGAAAGTAAATAAGTAAATTGTGAACGCATATTATTTTGCACTTTGCCATCCCGTCTTGCTAAGGCTTTAACAAAATTTAAGCGTCATATTGCTCTAGAGAAACACAACATTCAAGTAACATTTTCCACTTGAATAATTTTCTAGATCACCCATCCTAATCTTAACTATAATAATAGAAATGCGAAAATGAGCTAGTTTGTTACGCTTTCACGCTAAAATGGCTTAACGGATTTGGATAAAATTTGGATTTTTTCATCCTGGATCGCAGACAAAGTTGCGAGCAACAGCTAGTAAATAAATAAAAGACATCTGTGATCCGGATTGATGAATATCCAATTGTCTTTTCTTATCCATTGATTTGCATTCCATCATGTAGATACACGAATATGTCAGAAATTTATTTAATATTATATAGGATCAAAACAGAACGTGTTTTTCTTGTTACGTTTTATAAAGGAACTGTTGGTTCACAAAGGAGGTGGATATGAAAAGGTTAGTTCTGTGCAAACAGCTTACCACTTGAAAGGATATGGTGGGCTATGTTAAATTCAACAGTTTTTGTGTATAAGGTTGGTTTTGCAGTGCCTGCATATGGGTCATGCATGTGTGTATAGACGGTAGTGACCCCTGTTGTCAGCCTATTTATCTATTTAGCCCAAAATGTTCTACTGCTGGACAAAGGCCTCCCTTTCTCTTTTCCATACACGTCTATCCTCTGCCATTGCGGGTCACTCCTTTCGGTAGGAGTCAAGTTCGTCCCTCCTTCTGCGCCCTGCAAACCAAAACTAGTTTGTGATTGTCCCACTCGATAGGGTCTTATCTCCTATCTTACAGCCGATTTAACAATCATTCAAATTGGCGAACGCTACGTGCTACAAGGCTACGCGCTACGCCGCTACGCGCTACGCCGCTACGAGCTGCGCCGCTACGCGCTACGCCGCTACGCGCTACGCCGCTTCGCACTACGCGCTACGCTGCTTTGTCATGGTGCATTTCATACTTTTCAATCTTATTCTCTTTTAATTTATTTTATATGATATTTCGGCTAGATATTTCTCATTGGCCAGAGCCAAATGTCAAAGCTCATAACCTCGACACCGATTGCGCACGCTCGTACATTTCGACACACAAGCTCGTACTTTACAAGGATATTGTGTTTGCAGGCTACACAGGATGAAATAATTCTGCTATATGATATATACTGATATGTTGTGTGTGTGGGGGGAGGTAAACACTATGCTGGGGACTAGTACGCTAAAGGGGGAACAGTCTTTGAGCTGAGAGGTTGAGCAGCGCTTGGTGGGGTCAGTCTATGGATGGGTGGCCAAGGTAGTCCCGGTTGTGATCCAAAAGTCAATGATAATTGTCACTACTGATCGAAGGTGGACGACCCTTATAACTGAATGCTCAGGTACGTAACGACCTTCTATGTGGGGTTTCTTTATTAGCTGATATAATAATAATGACACCTAATCAGCATTATGCTAATTTGTTCAGGAACAGTTTCGACTTGTACTAGGTTTTGTTTATTCAAAAATGTTTTTCTGTTTAAATAATTCACTACACCAGAAAAATAAAAACATTAAAAGTACTACAGTATCCTAAAGTTTATTTAATTGTAACAAACCTGTAATTACGCCACTCAAATTATTATTCAATTATTTCTAAGGTATAATTAAAACTGAGGTATAACCTATTTCCTGCCGGGGTTGTGGGTTTGTCCGAAATATCGCGGCCCCGGCACACAGGCAACGGAAGGAACACGGGTGGGTTTTAGTCAGTAAAAGTCTGACACACCCTCCTTATTTGATAATTTCCCACCCACAAAAAAAAGGTATAACCTATTTTTACAAGCTTTATTATTATTTTGCAGTGCTTATCAGGGAACTCAATATCCATTATTCCAAACCAGTGATTTGACAAAATATTGAAAACGTGGATTGTGAAAGTCCAATTATAGAAGACCTCTCATAAAATTCAATCTCTGTTTGTCGAGGGGTCAAGATAAAATGGCTAGTAAATCACAAAAGTCTGCTTCAGAATGTTTTGTAACTTATATTTTTTTATAAACAAAATAATTTCTAGGTTTTTTTTTTTTCTAGCATATTTCAACAGCACAAGACTGAATTGAGAATTGAGGATAAAAAAGGGAAAGATTAAAATATCATATAACAATAACAACACACCTTTAATATTGAAAGGGGTAGGTAGGCAGGCAGCATGAAATATCCACATTTCGCCAAAATTACAAGTCCTATGTAGGTAATAGAAAACTGAACTCCAACCTGCTACTGAAAATTTCCCATTGAAAAACCAAATAACACTTCCGGATTCGGGGATCGAATTTGGACCCTATGTTCAGTAGTATCGCAAAAATAAAACTGAATTTAGGAGGCAGTAAGCACCAATTTTAACCGCCTTTAAAACAAAGAGGAGGTTAAAATGCATTTTGTAGATAGACTACGCTCATGAAGAAGAACAATTGTACTCCATGAAGTATTAAAAGTCAATTTACACAAGATCGGTCATGCACGAACTCGGAACATAAAATCTTTACATACATTGTATGTGAACAGCGAACGTTACCCGAATACTGACGAGATTGTCCGAATTGCTCCTTAAAAATATAAATTTTATAAATTTTGTTTTCGTTCATTCATGAATAGATCCGATTGGGTGCGAATGCAGTTTAATGAGTCATATAATTAAATACAAGCATGGTGTGACTCTCAAGTAGTCTTAGCGTGGCTACAAGGAGATGCATCGAGGTGGGATAAATACGTGTCCATCAGAGTTGGCAAAATAAAACAAATTATTCCTTCCGACAAGTGGCGCTACGTTAAATCGGCACGGAACCCTGCTGACTGTGCATCTAGAGGAATGTTGCCGAGCAAACTAGTAAACTTCGATCTCTGGTGGCAAGGTCCGGAATTCTTGAAAAGCGCAAAATACTCTGACCTCATGAGAAACTCCACATGTTTGTTTACAACCAACCATGAAAGTGTCAACTTAGCAGTGGCAATCACAACGGTGCCGAGGAACAAGGAACATTTTATAAATAACTTATTACATAAATATAGTTCATTAACGCAAGTAATTCGAGTAACGGCTCAGGTACTGCGCTTTATCGCGACGGCACGCTCCAAGATGAAATTTGAAACCAACTACCTAAGTGTGAGTGAACTCAAGCTAGCAGCCGACCGAGTAATTAAATATGTGCAGAGTACGGAGTTTGAAAATGAATACAAACAACAGAAAGCAAACGGAACTGTAAACAACAAGAGCATTCTTTATAAACTGAATCCTTATATGGATGAAAAAGGGATTATAAGAGTCGGGGGAAGACTGAGAAATTCCTACTTGCCCTTCGAGATGAAAAATCCTATAATTCTTCCTCGAATGGGACGATTAACTCAGCTCGTAATTGAACAAGCACACCTTACAACACTTCATGGAGGTGCGCGGCTGACATTGGCTCAAATCCGACAGCGATACTGGATTGTCGGAAGCAACAGAGCTGTCAAAACTCAACTGCGACGTTGCGTGCGATGTCACCGCTATAGACCAACAGATAACTACCAACTTATGGCGGACTTACCTCAACAGAGAGCTACCCCATCCCGACCTTTTACACATACTGGTGTAGACTTCACTGGACACGTGCAAGTCAAACTAAACAAAGGAAGAGGAGTAAAGACTACAAAGGGGTACATCGCTATTTTCGTATGCATGGCTACTAAAGCTGTACACATTGAACTGGTGTCTGACTTAAGCACCGAAACGTTCATTGCCGCTTTTCAGCGCATGTGCGCTAGACGCGGGACACCGAAACATATGTACTCAGACTGCGGCACTAATTTCATTGGAGCTTCGAAGATGTTGCGCAATGAATTTGAACTGTTTAAACAAGAGCTTTCGCCGGACTTCTTCAACGACATCGGAAAAATGGAGGTAGAGTGGCACTTCAACGCTCCCGCGTGGCCAAGTGCTGGTGGTCTGTGGGAAGCAGCCGTAAAATCGATGAAACATCATCTTCACCGTGTACTAGGAGACCAGAAACTGACATTCGAGGAGTTTACTACACTACTGGCAAAAATAGAAGCCTGTATGAACTCAAGACCTCTCTGTCCACTCACTGAAGATCCCGATGAATCTCAAAACTACCTAACACCGGGTCATTTCCTGACTGGAAGCCCAACGATGTCACTACCAATATCAACGTATTGTGACGTAAATAAATTTAATTTACGTCAACGGTGGCAGCTAACAGAGCAGATGCTGCACCAATTTTGGAAGAGTTGGTCGAGTGAATACTTAACACAACTCCAGTTAAGGGGCAAATGGAACAAACCGAAAAATAACGTCCAGGAAGGCGACATAGTCTTGATCAAGGACAACAACTTGCCACCAGGAAAGTGGGCCATGGGGCGCGTACTTGAACTGCATCCCGGTTCCGACGGTTATGTTCGAGTGACCACGGTTAAAACTCAATCTGGCATCATCAAACGTCCAGTCGTGAAACTGTCACCACTTCCTATCGAGAACAGCGTCCAAGATCACTCAGAAAAGAAAACTCTAGCCGTGCCTAAGACGGGCGGAAATAAATGTTTTTCGACATTTCTTACAATGTTATTAATTGTATTTACGTTAATAACTGGGTCATATGGCGAAATCGTGACGTCTGGCGTTCAAATTACTAACTTCGAACTTGAGCGGCCGATTTATTACGACACAATAGGAAACGTACAAGTGATTCATGACGAATGGACACTACTTATGTACTATAACTTAACTACTTACTGGGACGGAGTAAATCGAATTGAAGCTTACCTCCAGGGATTGAACGAACTGTGCCAAAAAACCGACCCAAGATACTGCAAAACAACTTTAGAACAGCTTAACCACGAAATGGAAATACTGAGCTACTACAACACTATACTCCTAGCTCCTCACAAGCACTTGAGTAATCGTAAGAAACGAGGACTGATTGATGGAGTAGGATATGTTGCTAACAGCCTCTTCGGTATTCTAGACCAACGGTTTGCAGATAAATACCACAACGACATACAAGCTGTCCAAAATAATGAAAACTATCTACTTGATTTGATAAAAAATCAAACTTCAATTGTCGAACTTCAAAACAATATGCTGAAGAAGAATGAACAAAACATCATGCGACAGTTTGGTTTAATAGACGACTTCATGGCGCAGACGAACACCAACTTAGCCAAAGTGGAGTCTGAAATGGAAGTGGTGATGGCTACTAACTACTTCAACTCGGCCTCACTAACAGCATATCTGCTGATTACCAATTTAGAGAGGGTTCAACAGATGCTGTTTGAGAGCCTAACTGATGTCTACAAAGGGCATATAGACATCCACCTACTTACACCTGTCAACTTGATTGAGCAACTAACTGAAATCGCGGGCAAACTCCCGAGGACCTCGTCGTTGCCTGTCCGAAACATCAGAAACGATATCAAAGACCTCTACAAACTGCTATACGTGAGAGCGCGAGTGACCACTAACTACTTCTTGTTCGAGATACATGTCCCATTGATCTCAGATGAAGACTTCACTCTATACCAAGCTACTCCGTTGCCCATGAAAACAAGCACAGGAACAGTCATCGTCCAACTAGCTTCGCAGTACATAGCAGTAAACTTTGGGAAGAGCACTTACGTCTCTTTATCTGAAGATGACATGAAGCAGTGTAGTCATATTCAACCAGGAAATTTGATATGCAACAAGAATCTGCCGATATTCAACTTGCATAACAGCAATGCCCCCTGTGAAGCAAAAATATTGGGTCATCGAACGACCTCACCTTGTGACGTAAAAAATGTGCTATGTAAGCAGGAGTGGATCGCGTTACACACAGCGAATACTTGGCTGGCGATTTGTTGCGGAACTTGCACAATACGAATTGTGTGTGAAAATGATATCACTACGCACTCCATGACCTCTGGGATATTGACCTTGGCACAGGGTTGCTTGTTGCAATCGAAGGAATTAACAATTCACTCGCATAACCAATACAATAGCAACATTAAGATGGATCTTTCCATGAACATACCGTCTCTGAACTCGATGGTAAATAACATTGTGAACATAACACATAATATGTCGCACGTGATGTTGCCAGAAACTGCAGAATTGGAGGAAATCGACAAGCGATTAGCTAGTATAAAAACACAAGAAAACCACCTTCCATCAACCATTTCCACTCATGACATACACCAATACGCCGTCTCTTATACTATAGTGGGAATAATCGTCACTGTCTCTGTGGGGTGGTTGGTAAAGAGATACGGACCATCTTGTCGCTCAAAACAAACTAGGAGCCGTACAGCTACGAACAATCGGTTTGAAGAGATTGAACTGCAACCGATACAACACAGAAAGCAAGAAGAAAACATTCACACGGCGAGCCAAGCAGAACTGCAAGCGGTACGCCCGCGTCATGCAGACAACATCGCGTTTAACTTCACTAGCAGTCGCCGATTTTGTCTTACGAGAATGTCCGTAAATAAACTAAAGTGCACGAGTTGTAACCTAGTGATATCGGAAGTACTAGCCTTCATACGAGATCGGCATCATGTAGTCGATAATGAAAGCTTGATAAGGATTTGTGAAACTGCATTTTCTGAAGAGGAAATAGATGAGGCGAAGAAGTTGTTGTTTATATCCACGAAAACAACAAGAAAACTGGTTTCGAGACGCAAGAACAAGAAACAAAAAGATTTGGAAGACATGATAACTGTATTTAAAACAATAGACCCGGAACAATTACCAGTGTTTGTGGCGTACGACCTACACAAACTACCACCAGTTTGTTTTGATCACGTCGATGTTACAAAACTATTGGTTTTACGGAAAGAAATTGAAGATATAAAAAGCGATTATGTGACTAATGTCCAATTAGAGGAATTTAAACAAAAAGTGAATGTGGAAAAATCGAGTCCGTTAATTAATTCAAATGTTAACATGAAGAAAAGAGGAGGAGGGTACATGATAAATTGTGATAGCGGCCCGTTTGGCCTTCTACCTCACATCGAACAGCAGCCGGTGAACGTCGTCGATGTACCGCGTTCCGGTCGCAAAGATATGAGTCATGGTAGTGCAAGCGAATCGCCGCCGGTGCCGATATATCGCTCTCTCGTACACACGCATACCGGTGGTGAAACTCGAAATAAACCTGTCTCTCTTGCACCTGTTAACTCGACTATGCTTGTGAATGATAGCTTAGTTGCCATAGATGACGCATGTAAACAACAGACTATGGCAGAAATAGTTAAAAAAGGTGAATGGAAGGAAAATAAGCCTGAAGAACAATGGATATTGGTGCAAAGGTCAAAAACGAGAAATCGATTTGTTGGCATGACAGGAAAAGCTGTTTCTAATTCAGTAGAAAATTTTAAGGCCGCTGAGATAAAAATACCTGTTTTTATCTCTAATGTGAATAAAGCTACAACTGAAAAAGACGTATGTGAATACATACAGCAAAAAACTAATGAAGTTGTAAAATTAGAGAAACTCATTATGAAGTCGGAAAGGCAATATAATGCCTTTAAGTTGTTTATACCTAAACACAAATTATCTACTTTTTTGGATGACAAATTTTGGCCGGAGGGAATAATGTTTAGACGATTTATAAATTTCAAGAAAGGAAAAGTCACAGATATTGTTAATGATATTCCTGTTGTAAATAATGGATAAAAGTAACAAAAAGATTGTAAGTTTATCGACATTCAATTGTAAGAATGTTATTCGATCAGCTGATTGTGTGCGCGGATTGTGCCGTGTCGCTGATGTTATTGCACTTCAGGAGACTTGGCTTTTACCCCATGATGTGCCTTATCTTGGGAGCATTGATACTGATTTCGCGTATGCGGTCAAGTCCGCCGTCGACACGTCTGCTGGAGTCCTTATCGGAAGACCGTATGGTGGAGTCGCGATCCTATGGAGGAAATCAGCGTTTGCAACGGTATCGGTGGTGCGGTGTAATAGTGATCGTCTGTTAGCTATCAGGATTGAGCACGCGGGACGTTCCTTATTGATATTCTCAGTGTATATGCCGACTAATTCGGCTGATAATCTAATTGAGTTTACGGAGTGCTTAAGTGAAATTATTGCTATAATTGAGAACAGTAATGTTGAATCAGTGTTTATATTGGGTGATCTTAATGCACATCCAGGTGAGCGTTTTTCAAATGAATTGTTATCTGTATGTAGGGAGCAGTCGTGGTCATGTGTCGATATGGAACTACTTCCGAAGGACACGTTTACGTTTGAGAGTACCGCTAACGGTGCATTGCGCTGGCTTGATCACTGCGTGGTGAGCAGTGCAGCACGACATTTAGTTGTAGACGCGTCAGTTTTGTATGGAGTATATTTGTCGGATCATATTCCTTTATTAATTGAATGTAATATTGATTTAATAATACCTAAATTAGTAAGCCCAATCAATGCTTGCAATAAGGTAATATGGGGTGAACGAAATAACAATCAAATTGATGAATATTCCAATTTTTGTAATTCTAAATTAAAATTAATAGATTTTCCAGATGTTTTTCGGTATTGTGCGCATAAAATGTGTTCTGATGCTAATCATGTGGAAGTGTTAGATACAATGTATCGTAGTTTGGTTAGCATTTTAAAGGAAGGTGCCGAGCGTACTTATTTATGTAAACAAATGCGTCATAATAGCAAAAGGTACATTCCTGGATGGAACAGGTACGTTCGTGATGCTCACAGAGAGGCTCGACTGTGTTACCAAACATGGTTGTCTTATGGTAAACCTGACCGTGGTTATGTTTACAGTAAAATGTGTGAATCTAGAAAAACCTTTAAGACCAATTTGAGATATTGTCAAGATAACCAACAGCAGATAAAAATGGATATTTTAGCTAAACATCACACTGAAAAGAAATTCGGATCATTTTGGAAATCCACAAACAGTTTGAATCCGAAGTTGAGTCCCCCTGTGAGCGTGGCGGGCGTACATGAGCCAGCAGATATAGCCAATGCATTCCGGCGCCATTTTCAAGTTGAGTCACCTCTTATTAGACCAGTGCAGGTGGTCGATTCTGGGGCCAGGTCCGGCGACATTTCTATTGTTTTTATGGCACAAGAAATTGCAGCCATTATAAAGAGAATGGAGAGGGGTAAATCCCCTGGTCATGATGCCCTCAGCATCGAGCACCTGAGGTATGCGGGGGGACACTTGCCACGTGTGCTTTCTTTGTTTTTTAACATGTGCGTTAGTCACAATTACTTACCGGACGACCTAATGTATACAGTGGTAGTGCCTATTCAGAAAAATAGAACAGGGGATGCCTCTGACATTTCCAATTACAGGCCCATCTCTCTGGCCACTGTCATAGCAAAAGTTTTGGATAGTCTGCTTGATAAACAACTGGCCAAACACCTCAAACTACATGATGCCCAGTTCGGTTTTAGGCCTGGGCTGTCTACTGAGAATGCAATCTTGTGCCTCAAGCAGACTGTTCAATACTATACAGACAGGAAGACTCCTATTTTTGCCTGTTTTCTGGATCTGTGAAGGGCATTCGATCTCGTATCTTACGATATTTTGTGGCGTAAACTGGAACTTGAAACTACTGTACCACCTGAGATAGTGTCAATATTTAGATACTGGTACAGTCGGCAAAGCAATGGCGTGAAGTGGGTTGGTTCGCACTCGGACGTGTATCGGTTGGAGTGCGGGGTGAGACAGGGGGGGCTCAGTTCACCTCGGCTCTTCAACCTATACATGAACCAGCTGATCCTTGGGCTCAGCAGCACCAATGTCGGATGTCATATTGACGGAGTGTGCATTAATAATATAAGTTATGCTGACGATATGGTGTTGCTGAGCCCATCGATCGGAGCTCTGAGGGTGCTGATCGATGTGTGCGAGTGTTATGCGGAGAATCATGGGCTCAAATATAATGTCAAAAAGAGCGAGCTAATGGTTTTCAAAGCAGGCAACCTGACATATTCGTGTATTCCTCATGTTGCACTGTGTGGAGAATCCCTGCGAAGAGTGGACAAGTTTAAGTATCTAGGCCACTGGGTCACGGAAGACCTTAAAGATAACTGTGACATTGAAAGGGAACGTAGGTCGCTGGCTGTCCGTTGTAACATGCTGGCCCGCAGGTTTGCACGATGTACGAGGGCAGTTAAAGTAACGCTTTTTAAAGCTTACTGTCAATCCTTCTACACGTGCAGTCTGTGGGTTAACTTCACTCAGCGCGCATACAGCGACCTACGTGTTCAGTATAATAATGCACTGAGAGTACTTCTGCGGCTGCCGTGGCGTTGTAGTGCGTCAGGGATGTTTACGGATAATAATGTTGATGGTTTTGCCGCGATTATTAGAAAAAGATGTGCATCCCTGATGTCACGTGTACGTGGCAGCACCAACAGTATTCTCAGTGTGTTTGCAGATCGGTGGGATTCCTCGATAATGCGGAGGTGGATGCAGCTCCACGCTGAATTTTAATTTTTATGTTTATCCGTGTCTGTACCTATTAATACTAAATAATAAGTAAAATTGTAACTAACCCTATGGACTCTGTCCGAAATAAAATGATTCTATTCTATTCTATTCTAATTAAAGATTTATCTGCGCTTTTGCAATAAACAAAGCTTATCGTAAAGCAATTATTTTATTTTTTTGGGTGATTTTTTTTATTAGTGTTAGTAGTGAGGTATTATGGTGGTCAATGCTCGTTTCTCTTTACTATGAAAAGCTGCGACGTCTTTCCTAAATATACATTTACAAGCCAAATAAAGTTATAACGGTCAACTAATGAACTGCAAAAGTATCAAATGCACCAAATACAATTCTGTATAAATAAATATAACGAAAAAATATATACTCCACAAAATACCATCACATAATTTCGAAATAAGCATCCATTTCTTAGTCAATAGACTTGAAAGGACGAAATTATGGGACATACCACCAGCCGCCGCGTGAGGGCGCCACAGAGCCGGTGGCTTGAATAATTCATAATTCAGTGCAGCTTCGGCTTTATGCAAGCTTTAAGTGCAACACAACCTTAAGTACAGAGGAGTAAGTTGGAATATTAGTAGTTATGTTATACAGAGGAATATTTTAAGCATTTATTTATGTGGATTGTAGAATTTGTATATTCAAGAAAAGTTGTCGCTTTAGTGCTTGGAATTAATTATTTCTAGAAAACAGGTACCTATTATTATAGTTACTGTACGAGCATCGCCACATGAAATGTATTGTTTTAGTTTTTACCTTAACAAGCATTTGCTTATTCGCCGATTACTAGTGCCGGTGTCGAGAACTGATAATCTCCATAAAGGGACTCACAGTCCAACTGAACGGTTCCGTTGCTCTGGCTGGCAAACGTTCCGATTGCCGACACCGTTGAGTTGTGGTTGCGTCGTGGAAGGCCAAGTCGTTGCGCAGCAGATTCTGTTATAAGGTTCAGTTGGGACCCTTGGTCTAAAAGACATCTTAGTATGGTGTACGTTCCATCTGCGGCTTTTACCTTTAGCTGTACTGTTGCTAGTAAAACTTCGTTAAAGTGTCCGGATACGTGATTGGCTTTTCGATGCGAATTGTTGTTAGCCGCGTTGTAGGTCAGTTGACTTGACGATCGTGTCACTGACGAGTCATCACGTGTTAGGTCATGTAGCGTGGTGTGGTGTGCGCCGTTGCACACTTTGCATCTTTTTTGCGAGTTGCATTTCTTTCCGTTGTGGGAAAACATGCAGTTCTTGCAGATGTCTAATTGCTAAATTTTTCTCATTTTTATGTTTGGCGTCATTTCTTGGAACGCTTTACAGTAGAGCAATATGTGGCTTGTTTTGCAGATGGGACAATTTCTGTCGGAGCTTGTATGGTTTGCGCTGGGATAGTGTCTGTACCTATTGTAAGCCTCCCTTTGTACTGATGTTGTCGAGCTCCCTTTGTTCGGGGAAGCATGCCCATCTGTTTGTTTGTTCGATTTGCCTGTTTTCTTCCCCACTAATTCGAGCGCCATGAACTTCCCTTCGATAAACTGGATGAATTCCTTGAAGTCGGGAAGCTCTCTTGGAATCTTCCTAGCCTCCATGTAGTCGGAGTAGGTTTCAGTATCCAGTTTTCCCGTTAGGATATGCACCAGAATTGGATCCCATGTCGTCGTGTCGATGCCTAAGTTCCTCAACGCGTGCACGGTCTCGAGACTGGTATCGTGTAGGCGCTTCAACTCGTAAGCGGTTTGGTGTTGAATCGTATGTTGACTCATCAACGCTTGCATTTGTTTAGTGAAGAGCAGCTGCATGTTGTTGTAACTATGGTGAAGGATTTTCCAGCAGGAATCGTAGTTACTCTCGGAGACTGGCAAATGTTGTACAAGACGCTCGGCCTCCCCTTTTAACTTCCTTTCAGGTGTTGCATCTTCTGCCCCTTAGAGAATGAAGGATTGTCGTGGATAGCCGCAGTGTATAGATCGAGAAATGTTGGCCACTGTGTGTGGTTACCAGAGAATACTGGTATTTCGATCCTTGGTGTACTGTCGCGTTGTTGAGCGGCGAGGTTAAGCTTACTTACGGTTAAGGTTTCGCTTTGTGGACTTATACGTTTCTTCGTACTTTGAGTATTCAAGCTCGTAGTTAACATCGCTGCCGACGAAAATATTGTCGAGCTGCCAGTGTACTTCATCAATCACTTTCCATCGAGATTCAAGGGTCTTTAGTTTGTCTTCTATGTCCCATTTCTCGATGATATGCGCAGTACGCAAGTTGCGGGTGAAACGGGAGAAGGCTCTGAAATTAGTTGCTTGTTGAGTCTTGAGCTCGTCCGATCTTGAAAGGACCCCAGTGTTCTTGTTCTCCTCGCTTTGGTTGCTTGCGGGTTCCGCAGTGTATGTAGGCCATGTTTGCAGTTTATGTTGTATGCTTGAGTATTCCGCCTTGACCCGGTCATACGCTTTTGTAGTATAGTATCCGTCGGTCAGGTCTATAGCGCCCTGTAGCACGCCATGGTTCATCTCAAACTCGTTCCAGTGGGCCTGAATGTTATCTAGTCTGACCCTGATATATGTTGCGTTCTTGCGGTCAGGGCCATCCTTTCCGAAGTTGACACAAATTTTTTGGATGCCCTCTGCGATGATCTCCTGCCGCTTGAGAAGTTCTTGTTGTTTAGCGTCCATGATGGTTGTAAGTAATTGTTCTGTTGCTGGACGCTAATCCTGTTGACTTCACTGTTGAATGTTGTTAAGCTTATATGTGTAGCTTCCGAACCACCAAATGTTGATGTTCCCTGTCGTGACCGCAGGATCCGAAGGAATCTCTACGTACGATATTGTGCGCCGTTCTCAATCTGACTGGGGCGCTCCGCTTGTGGAAGACCAGCCACACCGATTCGCCATCGTAAATAGAAACACTTCGTACGTAAGGACCAAAAATGTACGGGCAGTTTGTCCGTACACTGAGATGTAGTATGTAGTATGTTGACGGGTACGAATCACACGGGATGTTGACAGGAAATAAAATCACTGGTTTGTGTCCGTTATTGATTGACCGATTTATTAGGAAAAACATTAAAATATATACACGTAAAGTAGGTGACTTGTGGTGGGCGCGATAGCTTATTCAGCGAATTTGGATGAGTAATCGGCGAATAAGCAAATGCTTGTTAAGGTAAAAACTAAAACAATACATTTCATGTGGCGATGCTCGTACAGTTACTGTGTTTATTTTTATGAATTTTGATATGACGTAATTGTTTAATGATTATTAGTTAGAGACGAATGGCATAATTTGGAAATTGTTTGGTCATTGATTGTTTTTTTTTACAGAACTTCGTTTCCGATGCCACTTTAGCGTTTTATTAAAGTTAGGTATATCAATATTCATTTTAAAATGTGATACTTCAAAAGCTATTTCAAACTCGTTGACAACGAAATTCTATACCCAACCTAAATGACAAAATAACGATCGCGAGTATTTTTGTTATAAAAAATTCGTTGACAAATCCAATAGGTTTTTATTAAATTCTGGATCATGCATCCTCATTTTAAAATATGATACTGTCACTATTTCGTAATCGTTGATAATGAAATGTGAAACTCGAGCTAAACAACAAAAAAATATAGCTAGTCATGTTTTTTTGATAAATGCTGAGTTCAATATGCTTTTATTAAAATAAAAAGTGCAAATCCAATAGGTTTTTATAACATTTTGGGTTATGCTGTAAATAGAGTACCTAACTATAGTAAAAATTTTAAGAGGACACATTTACTTGTTTAAAAATGCGATACTGCAAAACACTGCAACTTTAAACCAGCTAAACGAAACACATTCTAATCGACCTTAATGCTAAAATCTTTTCTTTTAATTTACTTTTTGCAAATAGCGGAATCCAATAGTTAGTATCGGCGGATATGAACTGAGGGCTTCTAGTTCAATGAAGCGGAAACTCCACGGCGCGGGCGTATCGGTTCGTTTTTTACCATATTTATTTAACTATTTTATGTACGTGATTTTTCAGCGCGTCCCTGTCTCAATAGGAAATAGGATAGTATTCAAATATTTTATG
The DNA here is from genome assembly GCA_916701695.1 of Agrochola macilenta. Lineage (NCBI taxonomy): Eukaryota > Metazoa > Arthropoda > Insecta > Lepidoptera > Noctuidae > Agrochola > Agrochola macilenta. The sequence goes on from OU753576.1 coordinate 4,576,908, forward strand.
GTTACGTTATGGTTATGGTACATGTTTTATGGTTCTGAAATTAAAATATTGTTTTGTGTTAAAAAGGAAAACGGTTTTTTTATACAAGCAAGTTTTTGGTTTGTAATTAGGGTTTTTATGAGGGGATTTTCAGACAGGTTATCGTTTGGGCACGCCACAATTGTGGCGATAAGTTCCCTCTTTGAGGAGAGGCTAGTGAGGCGCCACGGCGTCCTCACCTTCCGCCTGACGCAGGTCCTCACCGGACACGGCTGCTTCGGGAGGTTCCTGTTCCGGATAAGGCGGGAAGAAACGCCCGGGTGTCATCACTGTGTGGATCGCCCGGAGGACCCGGTGGAGCGTACGGTGGAGGTCTGCCCTGCTTGGGCGGAGCACCACCGAGTCCTCACGGAGGCGATCGGCGGCGGCGATCTCTCGCGTCCAGCCCTAGTTCAGGCCATGGTCCGGAGCGAGAGTGCATGGGAGGCTGTCACTTCCTTCTGCGAAGCAGTAATGCTCGCAAAGGAGGAGGCGGAGCGCGCGAGGGTGAGGCAAGATTCGCGCCCTCGCGCCCCTAGTCGCCGCAGGAGACGCCCCAGGCGTCAGGAGTCGCGAGCCGACTTCCGGTCACCGTAGGCGCGAGCTTGTGGACGGTGAGCAATGGGTAGCTCGCCTTCCGATAAGGGCCAGGCCCGGATCGACGGCGCGTTGTGTTCCACGTGCGCCTCAAAGAGATGTCAGCACCAACTGACGGGGTCCGTAAGGGCCAATGCCTGCCAGGGTTGCGAGTTTGTCCGAAAGGGATATCGCGGTCCCGGCACTCAGGAAACGGAAGGAACACGGGTGGGTTTTAGTCAGTAAAAGTCTGACACGCCCTCCCACTCCACCCAGAGCGGGAGAAGTTATTAGATAATTTCCGACACTCAAAAAAAATTTTGCTTATACCATACAGTTATACACTGATACAAAGATCTTTTTGGCGCTCGAATGACTTTTACAGAAGTGCGCTGCTGGTAAAGATTGTTATCGTGAAATGTCACTTGAAATGTATTAAAAAAACAAGATGGCGGCGTAAAAGTTCCGAATTGGGCCACGCGCTAAAATAACCTTGTAGCGTTATATGTGCCTACACAATATGCGGGGAATACATGCGTGATGTTATGTGCTATCTTTTTTTATTAAACTTCTAACTATTAAATTATACTTTTTTATTCTCTTTGGCGCAGTCCTGAGGCACACTTCCCATCAAATTTCTGCTCACATCGCACTTTACACTTTTTTTTTTTTCTTTTTTTTTATCTGCTGAGTAAATTATATTGTGTGTGTAGTGCTTAGTAGCCTAGCGTTTAGTCTGTGCTAAATAAATGTATTTTCTTTCTTTCTTTGTTTCTTTCTATCGAAACTATATTTTAAGAGGGTACAACTTTTTGAAGTCATTTCATTTTTACGTAGTCTAGAATTGCCCCCCATTTCTATAAATAGTGATCAAATGCGAGACTACATACTTTGTGTACCTATATAACCTATAATACTTTGTGTACCTATATAACCTAGTACCGTGAAGTGATTATATTAATTTCCGTGAACATTAAGTTTCAGTAGAGACCCAGCTACATCTGTAGGTACTAAGCTCTGACATCACAACTTACGTCATATCGCTTCAGTGGCTTGTTTCCGAAGCACGCGTTACCACAGTTGTGTTGTTCAGAAACGTGGCTCCTGCGGTTAAGATGGCGTGTGGTTTACGGAAAATGAACACGGTTGGGTCCTTCCGTGGCTGTAAAACTGCATTGGTGCTAGTACCTATTGTCGTTCTTGAACGTTTGTAAGTAATTAGTTTCGATATTATGTTCTTCGTTCAGAATTAATATAATCATGAACATAACGCCTGTTGTCCCCGAAGGGTAAGGCAGAGATATCCTATAGCACAACCACATTTAATTTTCACCAGTTATGTTTAAGTTTCATGACAACAGGGGGCGAGCCTACTGTCATCAACCGGGAATAATTCCTGACTCCGGACTGTTACTAAAAAAATCCTGATGGAAAAACCCAATAACACTTTACCCGTAATGTATACACTATTTTATAAAGATTGGGAATATACCTCAGTGATTCCAAGGGTCACCATAATATGGACTGATTTTGATCATGTGTGTCCGTACTGATTTTTTTATGCCGGAATAAAATGCAAAAAAAAAAAACCTTTATTCTACGGTTGTTTTGTTAAAATAAATAATCTGACGTTGTTATAAAATCTCTAAAAGCATGAATTAACTCAGAAGTGGACAGCAAGTGCGTGCCTGCGAGCCACTGGCGCGGAATATACGACGGAAACTGATGTGAGAGGAGGATTATGCAGATTTAGAGTTAATTTGTGTTAACAATTTACGGGAAATAACCCTTTAGGAACATGCAAAAATGGTGCTAAGTATTTTTTGGAGAACCTACTTAAGTGATTTCTTTTGTTGGAACTTTGCAATTTTTATGATTCTGGTATTCCTTTTGATCGTTTGTTTGACTGTATATTGGTTCTGGTTTATTTCCCTCCGTTTTATGAATCATACCAATGTGTAACTTCATAACTCGTATCGGCAACAGGTTTAAGATACTAGTTTAAAAGAGGATCATCGAGGTTGGTAACGAGGCTAACTGCCCAAGTAAGCTGGTCAGACATACTTCAATATCGTCATTTGGACACTGTTATCATCAAAATTGCGGTAAATGCTTTTCATCCCATTAAATAGATAATGTTTTAAATGTAACATTTGAATCAAATTCTATTCATAATCATATTAAAATATCATCTTTTACCCAAAAGAATCTTTCAAATAAAATCCTAAAAAGGTAACAATATGAAATAGTTATTACTCAAAGTCAAAGTCAAAACAATTTATTTCAATTAGGCACATAAAAGGCACTTATGAACGTCAAATTTACAAAAAAATAGAATTGATTCTAGTCGCCCCTTCCAAAAGGTAGTTTTCGTATGGAGAAGAATGGGCAAGAAACTCCACCGTTACTCTTTTAAAATGTTTTTACAATATTCTGTATACATTAATTATATAATTATATGTGAAGACGATGCATCTAGAATAAGATTACTATACCACGATAGGTAAAAAAAAAGGAAAAAAAATAAAGCAATTGCAGATAAATTAATTATGATAGATAGATACATGGTGCTCACATATTTACAAACATTGCAAAATTATACGATATTCCTAACATTTTAACAAGTAATACTAATAAGTCAGTGTGTGAGTTCAAGAAATCACAGAATGTAAAATCAGAGTTATAAAAAATAACAAACTATATAATTAAATAAGCAACCAGTTTGATTTTGTCTAGACTCTAAATTGTCCTATGGAGCAGGACCAGCATGTTTCCAAGCATTCTTATCTTGGATATAATCCTCTAATTTGTAATATGCTTGTTTACAGAGTGTACTTTTAATATGAGTTTTAAATTTTCTTTCATTTAATTGTAATATATCACAAGGTATTTTATTGTAACATTTAACACAGTACCCCATAAAAGATGTATGTACTTTAGATAATCTGAAAAATGGTTGATCTATTTTATCTTTATTTCTAGTATTAAAATTATGTCTATCACTTATTTTATTAAAAATATGAAGATTTTTTCTTACATACATAATATTTTCATATATGAATTGGCAAGGTACCGTCATAATATTAATCCTTTTAAATAGTTCCCTGAGAGATTCGCGACGATGTAGATTATAAATGGCTCTGACAGCTCTCTTTTGTAAAATAAATATGGATTCAATGTCAGCAGCCCGACCCCACAGTAAAATGCCATACGACATAATACTGTGGAAGTAACTAAAATAAACCAAACGCGCGGTTTCTACATCTGTTAACTGTCTTATCTTTCTAACAGCATAAGCGGCCGAGCTTAGGCGCCCCGCAAGAGATGTTATATGAGGTCCCCATTGTAATTTCTCGTCTAGCGTGATTCCTAGGAAAACCGTTTGATTAATAAATTCTAGTTTTTCTCCATTCAATATGATGTCACATTCGCTACTTCTAACATTAGGTAATTTAAATCTAATGCATTTGGTTTTTTTTTTATTTAGTACCAAATTATTTACCGTAAACCAATCTTGGACTTGAAAAATAGAGCTGTTAACGTCATCAAGATTTTGTGACCGTCGGTTTATTTTAAAGATCAACGATGTGTCATCTGCAAATAACACCATCTTCGGTTGATTTTGAAGTAATTGGGGTAAATCATTAATATAAACTAAAAAGAGGAATGGACCCAATATCGAACCCTGTGGAACGCCCATTGCCATTTCAGATCCCAATGAGTTTACGCCATTTACTTGAACTTTAACTTTTCTATCTTTCAGGTACGATCTTAGTAAATCAAGAGCTGTATTCCTAATCCCATAGTGCTCCAGTTTCAGCAGAAGTGTTTCATGGTCTACGCAATCGAACGCCTTCGAGAGGTCGCAAAAGATTCCAATGGCATCTTGTGCTTCTTCCCAGGCGTTAAAAATGTTCTTTATGAGGGTGACACCGGCGTCAGTGGTACAACGCCCTTTGGTGAAACCGTACTGTTGTTAATGAAAGATGGAATTTTTATTAAAGTGACGTAACATTTGATTCAGCATTAACTTTTCAAACACCTTGCTGAGAACTGGCAGAATTGACACAGGCCTATAATTGTTGGGTTCCTTACTATCACCGGATTTGAACAAAGGAACTACTTTACTGTGTTTCATGAGATCCGGAAAGACTCCTTGGTCTACACTGGTGTTAAATATGAAAGCTAAATAAGGCGCAATGGTTTCGATGATACATCTACAGACTTTTACAGACATTCCCCATAGATCTTCTGTTGATTTAATTTTAAGATCTTTAAAAGCTTTTACAACAGCCTGGGGGTTTGTATGCTGAAACCTCAACTCCAAAGGGCATGACTTTACATTTTTTCTAAGTAAGGCAGCAGAAAGCGCGGGTGAGGAATTTAAAGTTTCCGTAGTTTTAAGGGGAATATTAGCAAAAAAGTTTTCAAATTCCTGAGCTATTTCTACATCTGAGTTAATAGGGCCATGTGCAGTCTCTAAGTTAAATTCAGTATTACGCTGCTTTTTCCTACCGGTTTCATTATTTATTATTTGCCAGGTAGTTTTTATTTTATCATCAGCTGATTTTATTTTATTGCTAATGTAAAGAGCTTTAGCCATTTTGCACACACTTTTAAAAGTTTTTGAATATTTTGCAACATGCTGATGAAAGCTTGTATTATTCATATGTTGCTTTAGGCCATACAGTTCAAAAAGTTTTTCCCTGCTTTTACGAATACCTGGAGTCGCCCAATCACTAAATAAGAACTTTGTGTAAATAGTTTTAGTCTTTAGGGGAAAAGTGTCAATAAATTGCTCATTTAATAGTGAAAAGAACTCGGCGTAGAACTCATTTGGGTCACATATATTATTAAAATTCTGAACACATAATTTACTTGCCAAAGAATTATTTAATTTGTCTAAATTTTTACATGTAATTGGCCTAAACCTTATTTGAATTTTTTGTAAAGGCATGTAGGAGCAAAATGTTATTGTTTGTCCACTGTGATCAGATGGCAACTTATTTACAATTTGTTTATGTAAGTAATCACAATTACAAAAAACATTATCTATACAAGTCGCAGAAGAAGCTGTCACTCGAGTTGGTTCAATAAAAACATTTGACAAGTCAAATGACCTAAAAAGACTTAACAGTCTGACAGTATTAGAGTTATTTTCTAATAAATTAATATTAAAATCACCACATATGATTATTGACTTACTACTACTCGTAACACTAACTTTCTTTAGCACATCTTCCATTACAGAATCAAACATAGATAGATTCTGGTAACTTGGAGGTCTGTATACGCATACTATAACTTGCTTATCAAGCTCAACACAGGACAATTCTATGGTGTGTTCAACAGACAGTCCGATTATGTCTTTTCGTTCTTTCGATTTAATTGAATTTTTGACTAATATTAATGACCCACCATGTATCATACGTTTTCGGCTGAAATGGCTAACTACACAATAATTTTCATAGTTAATTGACATTACTTGATGATCTTTTAACCAATGTTCTGTTAAACAAATTACATCAAACTTGGTATTTTCTAAAAACAATTCTATTTCCAGCAATTTGGAAGAGCAACCTTGGATATTTTGATTGAATAATTTTAAAGTATGTTGCCCCCCCTTCGGTTTTTTATTATTATTAATATGTGTAATATTGCCAGAAGATACCTTTTTATTATTCTCTAATAATAATTGGTTATTTGAAGGGGTAACTTCTGTTGTCTTACTTACTAGTTTAAAAAGTTATCCGGAGTGACCTCCACAACTACAACTGAAGAGTCTAGAATGTCTGAATGAATTCCAGCAGGAAGAGAATACCCTATCTGACTGGTAGTGGCCTCCAAAGATGTTGGTATTATAGGTGGATCCTCCTTCGTACAACATGATGATCCATAATTAATCACTATGTTGTTAGTATAACTAGACAACACAGACTCGTCACTAATACTACAATCTGTTATATTAGCTATAACCTCATTAATATTATATGCTATCAACATAGCAATCATATGTCTAGATTCCCAAGACAGAGATAAAGTTCTCTGAGTTAACTTAAAACCACTAATAAACTTGTTAGTGTCAAAATACAATAATTTGTCACTATGACAACATGTCAGCCTGTGAATAGTACTATTCAACTTATAAATATAATTATTTTCATAAACTGATAAAGTATCAGAGTAAGGTAAAGCACACAACATTAGCTTACCTATATTTAACTTTAATAAGGTGTCCACACCATCCACTATGTCCTTTCTGGTAATACCAGTACTATTACCTAATAGCAAAACCATTGTAGAATAATTATCTAGGTTTGTGTTAGCAATTCTTTTAATCATTTGTTTGAAACTTATGTTATGATAACTATGGTTGGTAAAACTATGGCTAAGGTAATTGAGTAATATTTTTCCAAAGCCTGAACCCAATTCGTCACAGAAAAATACAGATTTGTTATTATTATTCTGTGTATTAACACAGGTCTCTGCTGGAAGAGCCAACACCGGCATAGGCAAGTCAGGCTGAGGCTGAGGAGGTGGTGGTTGGTTGGCACAGCTGCATGAGAGATTATTAGTCAGAGACTCATACCTCTCAGCATTGCACTTCACCAAATCCAGCAGTTCCCCAGCCTCAAACAAGCGCTCACTTAGTTGATGTTGTGAAATCTCATATTTCTCAAAAATATCCTTCAGCAACTGCTCCTTGAGTAGTATATCATTATAAAGGAGCTTAGTATCAATGTCATACTTTTCCCTACATTCATCTAACTGAACAGTACAACTATTTAAACTTTTTGAAAGTATTACACGTTCCTTTCTAAGGGAAAGATTTAATTTTAAAAGATTTTGTTTTTTAATAGCTCTCTGTGACCGTTTAATTATTTTCTTAAATTTTATATATTTCTTTAATTTATTATGACTTGTAACAATAGGACACAATGGTATGGTATCGTCACCAGTCAAATCTATTGTTATAGCTGGCTCACACACTGATTTTGACTTACTGCCTACCAAATCATAAAATAGGTTATTGGTGTTAGCAACCTGTTCACTGACCTTGACAGACTCTGAGAGAGATAGGGCCTTATGGGCTTCACATAGTTTCTGTTTAAGTTCTGAAATATTGTTCAAAGCCAGGTCGTGGGTGTCACTGCACTCTTGAAATGATGACACTTGTTGTTGTAGTCTACTGTACTGGTCGGCTAAGTTTATGTGTTCTGTGTGTAGCTCAGCCAGCTCATTTTTGAGGAAGGTGTTTTTGGCGATAACATTCTCCACTTCCACTTCACTGTCTTCCCTTTCCTGGAGCAGTTGTTTGCATTCAGCTTGAGACGCTTCAAGATCCTTTAAGGTAGCTCTCAGTTTTGCTTCCATCTCTTTGATTGTAGCTCTGCGGGTCATCATTTTGAATAATTGTCAGTCACCTGGAATGTGTGAAGTTATGCAGCTAAATCACAGTGCCAGAAAAGATGTTCTGATATGTGGATAAGTAGGAGGTAGGTGGGGAAAAAAGTTTGAAAAGTTTGTAATTTGTTGAGAAAAAGCTAATACATTTAGATTAAGTTAATTAGAGTGAGATGGGAAAATTATACAGAAGAGAAATACTATAGAAAACACTGCTTTACTTGTTATTATCATAAAACTTTATACTTACTTAAATATGTACAATTAAACTTTATTTTATGAGAAGGTTCATGACACATTACAGGATTCAAATTTATAGTAAGAGCTCGTAATGAGTTTATTTTGTATAGTAAATTATGTAGTGTTTATTGTCTGGGCGAATGTTTTCGTCGTCGATTTTGCTTCCACTAGTTGTCAAACAAAAAGAGACAGAAACGGTGCCACTGTGTGATGGACGTAGCTCAGAGACCTGAGCAGTATTTGTGGTGTTCTGTGGTCTGTAAATATTAACTACAATCACTTAAATAAAACAAAATACTCCCCGGGATCGATGATAGTTTGAAATCCGTCACCGTTGAGGCATTGAGTTGACAGCCGGTTTTAAATCCTTTCAGTACGAAGTTATCGCGACAAAAAACACTGTATACTACCCCTCCTATGTTATTTTCCACATCACCGACTCTATATCTGCTTTGTCCGTCTGTTCGTTCAACACGAACCAACAGGCTTGTAAATTGGATATCACTATCTGGCCTCCGCTTCGCCCCGTAACGTGAGCATCGACATATCGAAGTTGAACTCTATTACTGTTGCAGTCAGAAAGTGGAAAATGATTTAGGTATGATTTTTGAGGAGATTTGAAAAAGAAACCCTATCCTCATGAACGCAGTATTTGGGGTAGATAAGTAGAAATTAAGTTAAAGTGCTTATAAGCCTTAAAAAAAAAAGTAATAATAATAACAATCGCTCCGCGTGTAGCCCGCGGTTTCGCCCCCGTGGTGGCCGAAAATTTTCTTACAAGAACGTATTGGCGCGATAGCGGGATAAAACGTATCCTATGTCTTAACTCAGGTCATGCACTACGTGAGCGCTAAGATTTATAGACAACCGTTCAGCCATTAAGACGTGAAAAGGTATCAGAAAGACAGAACTAGTTGGTTTAACCCATATTTTAATTCACCTTAGTCAGTTTAAAAACGCCAAGAGCAACAAACAACATATTCAAAAATATAGTTTACAATTTAACTATCCAGACGAAAGCATTACGTAAGTTTGTTCCCAAAATCCAGCAAAAGCTAACTAAAAAGTGATTACCGCAATTTTAAACTCAAGAAAGTGAAATCGTGGAATGTAGTTCAAAAAATTTTTGGGTGCAGCATATTTTTGCGACGTAACAAGTTGTTCGCAGTTATGCAAGCGAATCTGAAGCCTGTACGGATTTTGATGCTAATTTTAAATGACCAGTGCCATCTAACCTGTTGTAAGCAATGATGTAGTCGACGATAGTTAGAAGCAATTTTTTACTCGAGTGCCAGGACACTTATGATAGTACTCAATAGAGAAAGTCTTTAAAAAGTCCTTATCAACCCCTACACTGTAAACTACGCAGAAATTATGAGCATCAAAACTACCGTCGTATTTCATAATCAATCAATTACTTACACAAATTTTGCTGGCCGCAGTTGTATACAAGCATTTAACTACTGCTCACATCTAACACAAATACATTTTTAGATCAAGTAAAAGACCAAAACTGGACAATTTTATTACCTACACAGCCAGACACGAAAAGGAACTTTGTTTTATACTAAGTATACTAGCGATCCGCTCCTGCTTCGCACGGTTTTTACGACTTGACAAACATCCAATTTTTTTTATTTGATGCAAGTTTATTATAATGTATTAACCACATAAACCTACCGGAATAAAGACTCCAAATTATGGTGGAAACAGCATAGGTCACAATGCCAACGTAGTCACAAACGCGACTTTAATTCATATATGACTGTAATAGATGAAAATGGCAATAGCCCAAAGGCAAAGGCAAATAAATATACCGTGGGCGTGGGGAGAATTCATGAGGTCGATCCCAATCCATGGGTTGGAATATAACGCAAATATTCTCAACTAAGTGTGTCCACTGTCCACCCATCCACATAAGACCCACTTAGGACTTCAACCCACTCCCTCTCACAAAGAGGAAGCCAGAGTTCCAGCAGTGGTAACATTATTGGCTGATGTGCTATTTCGTTATTCATGTGAATTAGGGATGCTACACAGGTACAGGTCGGCATGATTTGGCACAGGCCAAATTAAGCCTCCCGGCTGTGCCGAATGGTCCCGAATCAACCGACCCGAACAACTGTGTAACACGGCTTGATCTTATTATGAACATAATTATTAAGCTTCTGGACTACGGGCTCTTAATGAAAACTTAGTTATGCTTATAATTAATGGGGTTTATCAAGATAACTCTGATTCTACCAGGTACAATTCCCAGTAGATGAAAACAGGTATAACAGATCCGTGTTCATTTGCATTTGTGGCGGCATCTACATAGCCACATGCGAACTACGCACCACACTGACGTCACGTCCTGCATCGCGCAAGCAGTGTTTACCGTGTGACTAGCATATCTACAACGTCCCGACACAACACCGGTCTGGTTGGAGGATGCTCCCTTTTCTATAGAGGATGAGTGAACTTTACACCCTGTTCCTCATACCTCTATACATTTATATTTTGTTCTCATTATTTAATAATATACCGGATTACTTTCTGTCATTCCCCATATTCATGTGTCAATTTTCTTTAAGAGTTTTGCTGCCACACACCGTATATAAATCTATCTACACATACCGATATACTCTAAAACCCATCTTCGTCAGTGCAGCCAGGTAAAAACCAGTGGGTGTTGTTGAAAATTGTTTCCATATTATCTCTACCGTGTTTTTCCTACCAAATACATTCAGGCACAGAATAGTAGGTACAGAAGGTCAGCTCCATACAACGAACGAAAACAAATGCACACGCTTCACGTATGGCGAGTGCAAGCACACTTGTGACTAGCAGTTGGCTGAGATAAAATGAGATGAGAAGCAGTGGTGGCCCATTGGTAACGGTCCCGATTTATAAGTTGCAGGTCGTAGTTCCGAGCCCAGGCAGGCTCATTATGTACTTAATTGTATCACTAGTGATGAAATTATATTAGAGAGCGATTATAGTTTTGAAAGTGGTAGTACCGCTCTCAAAACGGTGAAGGTGCACTAGGACCAAAAATTGGAAGACCTGATTGTGATGAGATCGCCGTTCGTACGCGTCTATTATTATTATTATTATTATTATTTATTTATTTTCAATCAACTTTGGATCATACAATTATACTAAATTAAAAATTATTATAAATTATGAAATTAAAATTAAAAATTAAATTAAACAATTACATTAAAATTTTGAATTATACTTAAAATAATATCTTAACATTAGGCAGTACGTGAACCATGCAGCAGTGGTTCACGTACTGACAGTCAAAACGTTCCGCAAAAGCGTTCAGGATACTGTTGGGGCCGCCCCGCACCCTACAGACCAGGGATGTACACCGCTTGCGCATGATTGTGTGGAAACAATCCACACGCGCCTCGGCAAACATCCCCGACGCACTACAGAAGCGAGGCAGCCCCAAGAGCAACCTGAACGCGTTGTTGTATTGAACGCGTAGAGCGCTGTACTGTTTCTGCGTGTAATCCACCCACAGACTGCCAGTATAAAAGGACGTACAAAATGCCCTAAATAGGGCAATTTTGACGACCCTCGAACACCGAGCAAATCTGCGGGCTATCATATTCGCACGAACAGACAGTGCCCTACGTTCCCTTTCAATATCCGCATTGTCTTCCAGGTCAGAGGTCAATAAATGTCCAAGATACTTAAACGTATCAACTCTATTAAGTGGACATCCATTGATCTTAATAGCCGGTAAACAATCAGGACACTTCCTCTTGGCTTGAAAGACCATGCACTCGCTCTTGTTCGTGTTATACAACAAACCATGTTCTTCAGCATACTTTTCACAGATGCCAATCAGCCTTGACACACCACAGACAGAGGCGCTCAGCAGCACCATGTCGTCAGCGTAACTGATATTGTTTAGGCACACACCTCCAATATGGCAACCGACATGCGTGCTGCTGAGCCTCTCTATCAGCGTATTAACATACAGGTTGAAGAGCTTCGGTGAGGTTAACCCCCCTTGCCTCACGCCGCACTCCAACCTGTATGGGGTCGAGTAAGCCCCCGACCATCGAACAACATTGACCTGATTGTTGTACCAGTATTGGAAAATACGGATCAGTTCGTCTGGCACTGACGCTTGCTGCAGTTTTTGCCACAGCAGATCATAGCAAACCAAGTCAAATGCCTTCGACAAGTCGAGGAAGCAAGCAAAGACAGGTGTACTTCTATCAGTGTAGTACTTAACAGTTTGCTTTAAATAACACAATATAGCTGTTTCTGTAGAGAGACCGGCTTTGAAACCAAACTGGTTATCATGTAAATTTAAGTATTTATCCAGCCGAGTGTTAAGCAAACCGTCAAGCACTTTCGAAATAACAGTGGCCAATGAAATGGGTCTATAGTTACTCTTATCGCTAACATCACCGGTTTTATTCTTAATAATTGGCACCACCACAGTTTTCATCATCCGCTCAGGCAGATACGAATGTCTATGTGTGCGTGCATTTTCGCTCGTTATATGGAGCTGACCTTCTGTATCTATCTTCTTCTTTCTATGTTGTTCAGAGTAAGACGTGCGTAAAAATTGCTCCGACGTTTTCAGTCAGTGACCAAAATGCTTTAACAAAAATATATCTTTAACTTTTCGTGACCTACATTTTATTCGAGATAAAAAGATAAAAACGTAAAGCATTTTTTGCATGAGGAGAGTTGAAAATTAATATGGCGAGACTGCGCTAGGAAATTGTTTCGTTTGATGATAAATAAAATTTATAATTTTAATGGGAATTCAATGTTCTTTAAAAATTGTTATAAGAGGTTTAAAAGTATCAAGTATGGAATACGGTTTTGGGGATTAAACTGAGAATGTCTTCGATCAGAAGTAGAAAAATTTGTAAATGAATTATCATTAGAATATTAATTCTCAGCTGGAAACATTATTATTCACAGATTTTGCTGTGTTGATTGCTGCACCTAGCTATTTACGTTGTTGACCAGATTTTTTTCATACTTATGAAGCAATGGATTAGCAATCTGTTTCAAAACGATTCAGATTGTGATTGATCGTGTATTACGCAATTCGGGTACTGTTTTCATCTACGGGGAATTGTTCCTGGTAGAATCAGACTTATCTTGATAAACCCCATTAATTATAAGCGTAGTTAAGTTTTTATTATGGGCCCGTATTCCAGAAGCTTAATAATTATATTTGTTTGTTATGTGTTGTTTACTTCTGACTTTGCTCATTCTTCTTTTCACATTCAGTCCATTCTTCTTTGGAATGTATAACATACATAGTAGGTACTACAGGTGGGCACATACGTAACATCGGTCGGTAAGATTTTTGAAGCGAAAATAATCGAATGTTTAATTCCAATACAATAAATTCAACTAAGCATATTGTAATAAACTAAGATGCATTAAATTTAAACGTGTGTATTATACGTATACGTGTGTGGTGTGGGTGTGTGATGAATGAGTGAGTTAAGGTGGAATTGGACCAAACGAAGATAGAACCAGGGCAGGGGCAATTCCTTTTTTGACATTCCTAACATTTCTGTAGGTATGGATAGACCAACGAAAGAATACTTCCACTCCGTTTAGACAAAGGGGTACCGGAAAAGTGAGGAGAGAATATGCATTCACTCGTTTGGTCCAAATCGACCTTTATGTATTAGTGTGATGAATGTGTGTGTTGTGAATCGATACAAAAACACTGGCGGTATCTATAACGCCACATACGAACTACGCATTACACCTGACATCACGTAAAATCCTACATCGCGTAGGCAGACTTATCCGCGCGATTAAATATTATACAGAAACCCGACCACAACCGTTGGGCAGGCCCACTAGTAACAACACCCATCTGGAAGGAGGATCCTCACGTTTCTAAGAAAGATGAAGAACTTCTGCGTGTTCCTCAGATCTCTACAACATATTCAGAAATTCATACATTCGGTGAATTTTACTTAACGACTTACATAAAAATCAAATCAACATGGAACCGGAGCACATACAATACATACTCATGCCGTTGACCTGACCGTCCAGGTTCTCAAACTTCCACCTACACCGAACTGTTTACACAATGCAGGTATAACAAGAAAAGTTTTAATACTTACACGTACCGTGGTCTGAGCCTCATTATATGAAACACCTATTTTGGCAGCCAAGTTCGGGAACAGTACTTTAGAAGTAAAAGTGTTTTCTGAATATAAAAAGTTTGTTTTATTTTGCTTCGAATGGAGTTTTACTCGTGTTTTTTGAGAGTACAATGTGTTTTGTATTTTATGGCGGGTAACGGTGTAGGTAGGTTTTTCTTTGTTTTGTAGATAAATGATGGGGAAGGTAATTTTAGAATAAGTGGAATTAAGGATTTAGAAGAGAATCTCTGAAGAGATTACTGTTCATAATTAGTATTTTGGGAAAGATGGTGACTGTAGTGTGTCTAATGCCCGGGTTACAAGAGCCTAGTTTTTCAAGCTAGGACAGCAAATTAGTGCTAGTAAGCTAGCAAGTTAGCCACTCGGCCGCGCGCATGCAGAATCATCTTCATTTTTGCATGTGATAAACCAGGTTAGGCCTGGGTAAATAACTCACTTGATATCCTAGCTTGAAAAACTAGCCTCATGTATTCCCATAAAATGATGTTGTTGAAACAAACGACTACTGACATTTGGAAATACAGGGCCCGCACCATTGTCACTTGCCACTGCAAGTTCAAGTGTAAATTCAGGGCAGTATCAGTTACACCGCATATGGATCAAAATCACTTGACACTTCGCCTGACACTAAACTTTTTGCCAAATATTAAGTGCATGGTAACTCCCCAAGCCTTAATAAATTCTGGGAATCATCTAGAAGATCACAAGCAACAGGGACAGGGTACCGCAAGTACACACTCAAACTTACATTATCTAAGAGGTTTTGCTAGTCAAACTTGAACTACAAGTTTAATTTATACGGTTAATATTGAATCAAACCATGGATGAGAAAATACGGAAGTTCAGTATTTTACTTTCATATCAGAGTTTATCATAAACTCAAACTCAAACCGTTTATTTACATTAAATTATTTACAGGCACTTTTGAATTGTCCGCCAGTTAGAATGATGAAGCTAGTTGACCATTTAACAGCGTAAAAGGTTCCCAAGGAGAAGAACGGAATAGAAACTCTATGGACACTCTTTTAAATCAAAAACTTGTCACAAAATAATGATTAATGTCGGAATTATTAGTTTCTGAAAAGAAACAGGTATTGCAGCATTGCACCCTCATAAACAATGTCTTGCAGTATTAAGACGCATTTAATGGAAATATTAAATGGCACACGTAATTAATGGCTATAAAAATAGTAACCTATGATAATGATAAAAAAATATGATGTCAGAAGTGTTTATTAGATGTTGTGTGAATGAACAAGCCCGTATCATAAATTAAAAAAACTTCGTCAAAGATTTTTTGCACTTTTGTTCAGCCTACATTCACAACCTAATCTACTAATTACAACACTAACAAATTAACCTATTCCATTAAAACCTTCCTAAAGCACACATTTACATTAAAATGTTCAAATTCAAACACGTGGAATCCGGAATGGCTTTCAAATATCACTTTGTCAGTTTCATTACCTACATTTAGTATTCCGTTTGAGCAGATGGATGGACTTATAAAATATGCAGCGTACTAGCTGTAACTGGTTGTATTTATGTAGCTTTTGCATAAATTTATGTAGGTGGAGTTGTAAGTGATTGGCAGATTTAGTATTGAATAGTGATGATGTTTGATCGGCTTTGGTGGCTTAAGCTGTTTATCGAAACAACTAGGATCAGTTGAAACGGAAAATTCGCTTTGTTATCATCATCAAGTTATAGTTGGATTTCCTGCTGACATAAAAAATATAGGTTTTGTTCTTAGTTACAAAACAAGGCAATATCTCTAAAGCGGCTCCTAAAGGTACCATTCCGTAGCCGACCACAGGCGGTACCTGCAGGCGAACGCGTCGCCGCAACACGACTGGTTTCTATGAAATACCTTCCGTAGCTAGCGACACGTCGCCTTCATAGAAATATATAAAAATACATAGAATCCAGTTGTGTCGCCTGCGGTTGCCGTCTGCGGTCGGCTACAGAATTGTACCTTTAACCCACAATATTACGAAATAGCACGAAATGTGCAACTTTTTGACCGTTTGCGGCTAGTATTAAGATTGCACAAACATTGAACAAAAGTTTAAGTGAGTTCCAATTTTATTCCACAATACTTGCACTGCATCGTTTAGGATCAGTACGAGTATTACGAAATATTTTTATACTCTACAATACCGCGGGGTAATCGTGTAACACACTTACCAATGCCTTTCATTTTGACAGTTCAACAACATTCATTGTGTTGTTAACGATGTTGAGCAGACGATTTTTTTAATTATGTGAAGCAATGGATTTAATTAGGATTTTCCTTCAAACTCCTTCGGATTGTTATTATAACTGTGTTACACAAATGGGCTGCTGCTCTTATTCACGCAAAAACATTGAAGCATAAGGACCGTCAATGTTATTGCATGACAAGTTATTTATGGTGTGAGTGCAAGGGCTGATAATCATATTGATTCAAAAATATTGCGCAAATGTACGTAGTGTATGTTCAGGGGGCCCGAGGCTAAGGCCCGTATTATAGAACCTCACTCAAGACTCACGCATTATTTTAAACTAGTTTCAACCAATCAAAAGGCTTTAAACGAGTTTTAAGTAATGCTTGAGTTTTGAGAGAGGTTCTGTAATACGGGCCTAAGTCTAGGCACGTTTAAACAAAGTAGACTAGAATTAAGTAGGTAGAGCTTTTTTAGCGTCATGGTTTGGAAACTGTCTAATCTGCCTGGTAGACTCGCAAGCCTGTTTATAAATGACCTCATTTAGAGCCTAAGCTGAGTTAGGCTACAAACCTTGCACGTGAGAAGAACTGTAAGCAGTCACGCTTAGTTAATCGTCTATTTACAGTCTATTTCCTCAGTTCGATTAACTACTTCAAAATTACTATAGGTATCAGAAGCTATTATTCCAACCATACATAGAATATTACAATTGAATCATTCATACCTGCTACTGACGAATGTATGTATGATCACACAACACAATACAATAACTACAACAAATACAATACACAGAAGAACAACAAACAACTAAGCAGTCAAATAAAAGCCCTCTTCCTCTCTCTCCTACTCTTGCTGTGCCCGACAGGGTCCACAATGATCATATTTTTATAAAACCTACCACCTAATTTCACATGTAGAAGCAATAAATATATTGAGTTTTGAGTAACAAACGTATGAACTGGAAGAAGCAATTTGAGTAAAATGTAAGGATTGGAGAATGTAAGTTTCTTAATGATGAAGGCATAAGTTGATATGTATGTGTTAATATGAATCAATTTCAAATCAATATGGTAACAAAGAAAACGACCAAACGAGCGTCCTCTAATAAATATTAAGTTTCACCACCATTCATCAATTTTTCCTTCACTAAATTCGTTATTAATACTGATTGACAAGCAGCGTTAGCTGGAAACAAAGATGCTTCATAAATCATCGGTTGTTGTTATTGCCACAGACATTGTTGAAACAAAAGGTTCACTTCGAACAATGAGATTAGAAACTAAGAGGTACATGAGTCAATAGATAGATAGATCACTTTTTATTATAGACCCATAACAAGAGAATTACAAAACAAAAGGGTTGAAAATTTTATGAATATAATTATATCCGTATTTTTATGCGCTGAACCTTCACCGTTCATTGTTGGACAAAATAAGGTCTACACAGGAATTGAAATCACAAATCATTATTAGTAAGTTAATTGATTTCTACTGATGGAATGTTTGTTAGGTGCTGGATAACTGTCTATCGATTTTCATTGTTTGTTTCGTTAAACTCATATTTGCCAAGCTTTTGATATTCCATTGTGAGAGTGGTGCTTTGGCACTCATCTTTGTTGTGGTTGCTATTGCTGTATCATCGATGTAAATTCTCGTTTCAGCTTTCGTTGCAGCAGTATTTTGTTAAGGTTCGTTAGCAACTGAGAGTTAGGCTTAATTGCAACTAAGCAAAAACATGAAGGTGGTTTTAAAAGCAAATCTCACTCGAACCTGACCTGGTTTTTATTACTCGAATCTTTAGGTTGGTTGATAGTTATTTGGTGAAAGATGATGTGTGAAGCTTCATCTTTCTGACTGACGGACCCCTTGACAATTCAAAAGTGCCTGTAATTGGTTTATTTGAAATAAATGCTTTGAGTTTGAGTTTGAGTTTGTGAATCCAAAGACGTATGAAATTACTTTTTATTTGTATAAAATTTTTTATTTGCAATATATTGTGTGCCTTTTAGTCTGTGCTAAATAAATGTAGAAGCGCCATGAAAGAAGGTTAGCGGACAATTTTGGAACAATTTTTTAAGTGAAAACTTCTTTGGCATCGTTGTGATTTAAAAGTCGATGAAACGAAAATCGATAGTAATAAAATTTTAGTTTAAAAAAAACAAAAAAACACGCTTTTTACACGAACTTAAAAAAACAAAATAATTAAATTGATTTGTACTAGTTACGATATAAGCACCAATCCAGCTTGTCACTTCTTATATATCCAATGATTAAATCAAAAAGCGTGGAAAACGTGAAAAAACATTATAAAGAGCTGGTCGGACTTCCACAAACGTGAGCGTCAAAATGAAGGGACCAAATCTCCAATGTCTGTCATACATATGTAAAAAAATAATACCATTAATCTACTATTTCCTACCTTTGCTATAATTTTAGCTACCTCATCATATACATAATATTTTAACAAAATGTTTGGTCCCTCCATCATGATATCAAGATGGAGGGACCAAACTGATAGATTACTCCCTGGAATGTTCTACCTACTCAGTGTTATAATACCTTAATTCTACCTTAATATTATTGATTTTGGCTGCCCGAAACATATATCGTTTTAAAGATATCGATGATATAAGTTGGTCCCTCCAAATTGACGATTCAATTATTTAGTGCAACAGGTAAATGGGCTTTTTTTTTCGATCTTTGAAGGACAAATATTTAATACCTATTTTCTACCTTCTAATCGTGCAAAATTTCTTACGTTAAAGTTTATTTTAACGAGCCAAAAAAATTTAAGAAATAAGTAGGTACAACGCACAAATTTTAATCGTAGTACCTAGCATTAATAAAGGTGTTTTTTTTTTTAAATAAGAATAGCACAATAATATCTAGCTAATATAAAATGTATCTTTAGTTTTTAAATATTACTATTTATTGGCTCATTTTATCTAACTCTCGTAATACTCAATATTGAAGGTATTATCAGGGTATTATCAGGTAGATATTATCAGGTCATGCACGAACTGTGATTGTCCTAGTAATAACATTAGAAGGAAATGTGGGTTTGTTTCTTTGGATTTAAACATCATTCAGAAACAAGGCATTGGAGCGTTAAATGCTTCTGCTGAAACTATTTTGAGTGATAATTTGGCTCCCTGTAGAATAACCGGTTGCAATGGTATAAAAACAGAGATTTACTCTCTTACCAACACAATATTTTTTGAGCTCTCGTCTGATGAAAAAATCAACCTATACGAAATTCCTAATCAGTTAAAATTAGGAGATAAATATTACAGAATTCTTTCAGTGATTGATTTTATCCCGCCAATATGTGGAGATGTTGGTCACTACAGGGCAAATTGTCCAAGAGTTTTTGGGAAATGGAATTGTTATGATGATATGAAAAGTAGAGTCATCAAAAGCCAGACGTTTGTTATACCACATTGTTTAATTTACGCTTTAAAATAATTGTACATCATACTAGCGGCCACCCGTGATTTCGGTTGCGTGAAATCATTTCTTAGTTGACGTCACTTAATTATAATAAAGGTAGATTAAGTTTAAGTGTAATTCTGTAAATTGCAATAAATATAACTGGAATTATAATACAAATATATTTTATTACGGCCATTCAAAGGGTCCCATTTATACCAGTGTGAGAAATTTTGCACGATTAGAAGGTAGAAAATAGGTATTAAATATTTGTCCTTCAAAGATCGAAAAAAAACCGCCCATTTTCCTGTTGCACTAAATAATTGAATCGTCAATTTGGAGGGACCAACTTATATCATCGATATCTTTAAAACGATATATGTTTCGGGCAGCCAAAATCAATAATATTAAGGTAGAATTAAGGTATTATAACACTGAGTAGGTAGAACATTCCAGGGAGTAATCTATCAGTTTGGTCCCTCCATCTTGATATCATGATGGAGGGACCAAGCATTTTGTTAAAATATTATGTGTATGATGAGGTAGCTAAAATTATAGCAAAGGTAGGAAATAGTAGATTAATGGTATTATTTTTTTACATATATATGACAGACATTGGAGATTTGGTCCCTTCATTTTGACGCTCACCCACAAACGTGGTTATAAATATTCATTTATCTGCCCTAGGTATAGTCGACTTCCTAATAATTTACAAGCAGAAATTATCAAATTACAACCTAACCAGCGTATGTACTCCGCCATATTGAATTTAGCGTGACGTCATGTACCTAGTCAAAATGTCCGGGGTATACAAAATGTAATGTCACCTCATTTGCTATAATCGGTTGGAGCATTTAAGCTATCGGTGGCCTACACTGAGGCTAATTTTGCCACTTTTTGACTTTGTTGTAATGGGGTCATCACAACAAAGTCAAAAAGCGGCAGTCGTCAAACTGAATCATATGAGCTTAAACTCGAAGGGTTTACTAGTAGCCACTGAAAAGTTCCACTATACACCTCCTGGCTCCATCATCAGACCCTCGACACCAAGTGCAATATACTGGACTCGTCAAACCGAAACATTTGAGCCCAAACTCGAAGGGTTTACTAGTAGCCACTGAAGAGTTCCACTATACACCTCCTGGCTCCATCATCAGATCCTCGCCACCAAATGTGACATATATAAATCGTCAAACCGAGTCATATGAGTCCAAACTCGAAGGGTTTATTAGTAGCCAATAAATAGTTCCACTATACACCTCCTGGCTCCATCATCAGATCCTCGCCACCAAATGCGACAAATTGAAATCGTCAAACCGAGTCATATGTGTCCAAACTCGAAGGGTTTATTAGTAGCCACTAAACAGTTCCGATATCTACCACCTGGCTCCATCATCAGACCCTCGACACCAAGTGCAATATATTGGACTCGTCAAACCGAAACATATGAGCCCAAACTCGAGGGGTTTACTAGTAGCCACCGAAGAGTTCCACTATCCACCTCCTGGCTCCATCGTCAGACCCTCGACACCAAATGCAACATATTGAAATCGTCAAACCGAAACATATGAGCCCAAACTCAAGGGGTTTACTAGTTGCTACTGAAGAGTTCCACTATCCACCTCCTGGCTCCATCATCAGACCCTCGACAACAAGTGCAATATATTGGACTCTTCAAACTGAATCATATGAGCTCAAACTCGAGGGGTTTACTAGTAGCCACTGAAGAGTTCCACTAACCAACTCCTGGCTCAATCATCAGACTCTCGACACCAAGTGCAATATATTGGACTCGTGAAACCGAAACATATGAGCCCAAACTCAAGGGGTTTACTAGTTGCTACTGAAGAGTTCCACTATCCACCTCCTGGCTCCATCATCAGACCCTCGACAACAAGTGCAATATATTGGACTCTTCAAACTGAATCATATGAGCCCAAACTCGAGGGGTTTACTAGTAGCCACTGAAGAGTTCCAGGATTCACCTCGTGGCTCCATCATCAGACCCTCGACACCAAGTGCAATATATTGGACTCGTTGAACCGAAAAATATGAGTTCAAACTCGAGGGGTTTACTAGAAGTCGCTGAAGAGTTCCACTATCCACCTTCTGGCTCCATCATCAGATCAGCTCCTAATACTAAATTATTGTATTGTCATTGGTCCTTGATACGTGTGCAAATTTTCAAGTTAATCGAACGTCTTAAAGTTGGTGAAAATTACATTGAAAGATTCCGTTACATAGATAGATAGATAGATATAGGTCAAGCTAATATAAAGCTTGTAAAAAGAAACAGACACATAAATTCATAAGATTTAACGTGGGAGAAAATGATATAGGAAGCATTATACAGTGTTTCTTATATTCGTGGTTATCTTTGTGCTCTGCTTCGTACGTGCGCTCCCCTCCACTCGAGTTTATCAAGGCATAGTGGGAGTTTGCTTGGGCCTCAGCGTTGTACGTTTGTTAATAAGTGTTTGTGCGCGCATGCGTAGTACAAAGCTTGAGAAAAGGCATCACAACAACCGTGGTGAAATTTTTGTAGGTTTCACTTCTACCACGTGTGAATTGCACAATTTTTTTTTTTATGCTGTCTAACGCAATGACATAGACACTAGCTCCGAGTCAAAAGGACTTCAGTGGTGGCGCGGATATGTCATATGACGAAACAGAAAAAATCTTAACATAAACAACATGGAAAAGCAAACACACACACACACCCACCCACACACACGCTCGCACCCACACACCCACACACACACACACTCACACCCACACAATCACAAACACACATACATTTATTTAACTTTAAATTATTTTATTTTTACGTTTAATATCTTTAAACTTTAATATTGTCATCTCTATACTCCAAAATTGTAACAGTAACATCATAAGCTATGTAACCTTTACGGCATTATACCTTATGGGACCGGACTGGTTCTCCTTAACACAGGTTTTCATAACCAAGCTAGGAGAGCAATGCTCACCCACACGTTTGTAGATATAGTACTTATTTTGTAAAACTGTATTTTTTTTACGTGTACTACAGTGCCTTGTTTTTGAGTAAATAAACATATTATTATTTATTACTTACTGTGTTGTATGTTATATCTATTTGTTTAATTAATAACGTTGCCGTTATGTTTTCTGTGGAATACGAATACGTATATATGTATAAAGTAGATCTTATAATGGTTTGGTATTTCACAAAAAAACACCTGTAAAGACCATAAATAATTCAATTTCTGTGGAACTCTCGGTAATCATTACCTATGTGTTTTGTCTAACTGTTCGCCAATTTCCAGCAATCGTATAGAAAATAAGAAGAATTGTATACTGTAGCACTTGTAAGGGTCTAATCCTCTTTTAATAGGACACTCTTCTGTTTTCCTGTTATTCTGTCAGTGTTTTACAGTGTCTCTGTGCTATCGCTATTTAGGACTAGGACCTTCCCTATACTGGAATGTCTCTAAGGAGGTACCTACGTAGTTTATTGCAAATATAAATGGCAAAACAAAAGACGCTTTCTTTCGCCGAACGTACAATTTTCCTGTTTTTCATAACCTCATTTTGGGAAATCAGAACATAATATGTATTTCGTTTTACTTTTATTCCAGGATTTTCTTTTATAAAACTTGTCAAATATCAATGGAAATAAAGCAAAGAACATTAACACTGACAAATTTTAGACAGATTTGCTATAACTTTCAAGCAGCCATTGCAATTCACCGTAAACACATTACATGCAATGCCTATTAAACCCAAAACCACACTTAACTCCTCTATATAAAATCTTATTTCCTTTATAATTTATTTTCGAAACAATCCCAAACAAAACTGAACTTCATTTCGTGCAGAACAAAGATTAAATTACCGTGTAATTCATAAGAAGACGTTTCACTACATCTGACGGGGATTTTGTTTCGAGATTTCGTTCCGTACACACAAAGGGTAGGAGAAATATTGCTGGCTAAATATGAGAAGACAGCGCTGTTGTTTCTTACCCAAATATACGGTAGCGTGTGTAGGGTTGGTGATCATTTTATATTTTATTTTTGTGAGGAAAGCCCTGCCAGTATTTTTCAACTGCTACCCAGCAGGCAATTATAGGGGCGTGCAAGGCAATAACGTGCACTATTACTGACGGTGAAACGTGTGATGTCCATTTTGTCGTTTCGAATTGTTGGGAACGTATTTTTTGTTGACGAAATGACCGACGGCGTTGCTTGAAAGTGTATGGCGCCTCTGGGCACTTGCAAAACGCAAGTTTGCGATGCATTTTTGACTATACATACAGAACATTCAACATTTCTGTTCAAAATATAGATATTTTTTCAGCACATTATTATTTTTCACGTCATAGATATTTTTTCAGCACATTATTATTTTTCACGTCATGATTACTTATGTGATGTCATTGTGAGAGAGTGTCTGACCATTGCTCATGACTATTTAATTAATGTGGGACTAGCTATTACACATCATGTCTGTTTGTGGAGTTCTTATTTCAAGGATCGTGTTCACACTGGTTGCTTATTGTGATTCTGACTAAGCGTAGGTATAATTACGTTATAGGCGTCTACTTACTAAAATCAAAATTCGTCTCAGCGGGAGCCAAGGAAAACCGTCTTTACATATCCAAGATTACTTACGAGAAAAATCAAATAACAAAAGACAATGTTTTGACATCCCTACAAAGAACAACGTTACCTTGAATATAAACTTTCAAATATACCATCAGGAGTTTAAGGTAGGCGTTATTAATTTAATTCAATGAGAAATCATCCCGTCTCCTGTTGATGGGTAGGCAGGGATCTTGCCGCTATGCTATCAAACGAAGGAACGAGGGCGGGTTGCTGTCAATACATGTTGAAACGCTTTTTGGCACGATGGCCGCCATCTTGGAAAGAATATGGCGGTCAACTTGGAACAGTTTGAGTGTTGAACTTCTTGTGATGTGTGCTCTAATAATGTAGTAACTGGGTCATACTTACGAAATATTCCATCAGTCGGGACTGATAAGTGTTCAAACTTAATCTTCACTGAAGTAAGTTTCTTTACTTCTATCGGCACGACCTATCACTAAGTAAGAAAAGCTCATGTCGTAGATACAAAATTACGAACTAAGTAAAAATTGGTATGCCAATGTAAAGCTAGTAACCAAGGTCAGCGTGAGCCGGACGTACAGTAGGCCGCACGTCAATGATAACAAAACCAGCTTTTCTTGAAACTTCGTATTACGAACGTCGAAGCCGACTCGGCTGTAAGCGTTCGGGAACCTAAGCAATATGTTCAAGTCCCAAATACCGCAGTGTCTCAAGACGAAAGTCTTTCAACAGTAATGATCTATGGTTCTGAAACGTGGTCGCTCACAATGGGCCTTATTAGAAGGCTCGAATCACCCAAAGGGCAATGGAGAGGGCTATGCTTGGAGTTTCCCTACGTGATCAAATCAGAGAACCAAGGTAACCGACATAGCCCGAAGAATTGCCAAAGTTAAGTGGCAATGAACAGGGCACATTGTTCGCAGAACAGATGGCCGATGGGGCTGAAAGTTTCTAGAATGGCGACCGCGTACCGGAAGACGGTAGCGTTGGAAGGCCTCTTACGAGGTGGACTGATGACCTTGTGAAGGCCGCAGGAATACGCTGTATGCGGGAAGTACAGAACTGGTCTCAGTGGCTGTGCTTGGGGGAGGCCCATGTCCAGCAGTGTACGTCTTTCTCCTGAAATAATGACTAAGCACGCTAGGCCAGCTGAAGCTGAAAGTGTTACCACGGTCGTGTGGCCCACTGTACTTAAAAGTATCGTGTAAGCAATTTTATTGTGAAATGTGTTTCTTGTGATTATACACGATTTCATCTCATGCGGCAGCAGATTTTGAAACTAAATTGTTTTCCTGTTTAGCTCAAATAATAAACTGCATTTTTTTTTTCTACTGTAATTTTTTTCAGGTAAGCTATTTTTCCATCATTTTATTTCTCCTACAAAAAATATGTATAATGATGCAGCTAGTTCGAAACATTACGAGATAAACATTACGAGATAAACATTACGAGATAACATCTTAATTTCCCTGCAGACGTGTTTTCACATTTGGGTAACGTCCAATAAACGTAATTTATTCGTAAATAACATATCTTCAGAAATAAGTGTTAAAGAACGGTCCTAGGAAAACACTTTTTTACATGAGTTTTTCCAAGAATTTTCTGATTATGTTGCCTTCAGTTACGCTTTGTTACGTCTGAAATCTTCTGGATACAGTGTTCTAGAAATGATTAAATATTAGGAAAAAAGAGCCTAAAAACTTACAGTCTGCTTACCTTTTCTTTGTCATGCGTGTTTAAGTTTGGGTTAAGATAGAAAAAGTAATATTGGGATATCAAACTAAGATTTTTTTAACTGCTCAATTTTATCCAGTTTCACAGAGTTCATTTTTCAGAACTGCCAATTACCAAAGAGATTGATTAGAATTTTACTCATGCTGATATTATTGGCTGCTGTGTAATATTTCACATCTTTCTTCAACCACAAATTGATGAGAGATTTATAAATAGACTAATCAAGTAAGAACATAGGCGATAATGATAATCACCATTCTTGGCAGACAGATTGGTACCTATGTTCCTGTTGAATTATTTTCTTTTACGAAGCACACGAAACCATCCATAATAATTCCATTACCTTATTTCAAAACCTTTTCACAGATTATTAACACGGCGAACAATTTACAAAAATACAAGATTCTAAGCTAACCAACACCTTTTCTTCAGGGAAAAATGATGGGCCCACCTAATATTACCCAAGCAAAATTGGGGTAGCGGTTTAAAATTTCAGAGACTACTTAGCGTCTTGAATATTTCAGTGAGTACTCAGAACCCAGAAACAGCTGTCGTAATCTCGGATCTTGGGTCGAGAGAAAACCGCTGGAAGCGCTGTGAAATCCGCGGATTTTTTTAACTTTTTTGGTGTGAGTCATAGTGAGATAATATAGTTTTTTTACTGTTTGAAGGTGCTTTGTGTTTTCTCACTCGCCTGAACTGTTAAGAGGAAAAATTTATGTGATTTTTGAAACCGTTTGTTTGAACTGTCATGTTATTCAGCATCATCATAATCAGACGCTTTTGCGACTTCAATAGTCAATTTTAATATTAGAAGTGGACTACCATTATAACAATAAGTCCGCCTTATGAACCATTTGTTGTACATTTTCCCACAGGCA
The DNA here is from genome assembly GCA_916701695.1 of Agrochola macilenta. Classification (NCBI taxonomy): domain Eukaryota; kingdom Metazoa; phylum Arthropoda; class Insecta; order Lepidoptera; family Noctuidae; genus Agrochola; species Agrochola macilenta. Next base: position 4,604,161 of record OU753576.1, read on the forward strand.
CGATAATCTCATTGAAAAAGTAGGATACTAATACAACTATTGAAGTACCTATATTATTTTGTTCCGAGAAGGATTTGTTCTGCTTACGATAATCACGGTTACCAACAGTTATGGCGAAATTAATTGAAGCAGGCTGAATGTGAAAGATATAAATTGTTTGTATTGCAGCATGTAGCGTAACATGAGTATTACCTATGGACAAGTTGTTGGACAAGCAATTAATACATTGACATTATCCATTGCGGTTTATCCATATCTATAGTAATCCTTACTTTATTATTAATTCAAATTAAATGCGAAAGAAACTCTGTGTGTCTGTTACCTTTTCACGCCATAACGGCGGAATGGATTTTGATGACCTTGGCACACACGTAGAGTATGACCTGGGTCAGAATAAAGGATACTTTTATCCCGGCAGTACGTTCTTGAAGGATAATTTCCGACCTCCACGCGGGCGAAACCGCGAGTAAAAGCTAGTCAATTTATTAAAAAAAACATGAGTGCACCCAATATAATTATGTATTATGCACGATGCAAGGGACATAAATATTATATTGCCCAAATTTCCAAGTAGAATTCAAAACTAGAAACATATAGCCTAGACGGCCAGCTAAAAATATAATCCAGCCAGTCAGCAAAAATCCCAAAGGTAACAAAGTGTGTATTGTAAAAATTATAACTTCCAGTTTCAAAATGTAAGGTCAGAGTTACAATCAAGCAAAGTGCTCTCCCTGCGCGGTTGTAGTGTGACCATATTGTGTTGGGAGAACTTGGGAACTGGTGTTAATAATTTTTAAGTGGGGTTAGGAATGCGAGTTTCTTTGTGTTGGAAATAATTAGCTGTTTGATTTTTTTTTCTGTTTTTTTTCTCGCATTTGCATTGTGACGCTTTCGCAGTTGGGGAAAGTAGTTTAGTAGACTACCAGTGTTTTTTTTTCATGTTAACAATGTTTTTTTGATTTACCATTAGTGGGAACAAGCCACGACAAAAAAAGAAGTTTCAAATGTTTTTAGAGAAATAAGGGTGCTGCCTCATAGAAGGAGGCAGATGGAACATTTTGTCCATTGAAACTTTGTAGATTGTGTGTTAGTTCTTTCAATAAATAAATAACTAAAAGTGGTAGTGATTTATTTGATTCATCAAACGTGATTAGATCAATACAACTTTGCAGTCCACCGTATGTCTTGCATACAGCTCTACCTACCCTACTTTATACAGTAGCTGTACTATTTATAATTAATACTAATTTACATTCTTACCCTGTCACAACAAAGCCAAAAAGCGGCAAAGCTAGCCTCAGTGTAGGTCACTCACCGATTAAAGCAAATGAGGTGACATTACATAATTATGACTATGTGCTTACCGTCACGCTAAATTCAATATGGCGGACTACATACGCTGCATAAAACTGTCATGTTGTATAGTCGACCTCGTAATTGCTTTATCACGCTAAGGTTGAATCACTCATGCACTTCATAAAACGACGTCTATTTGTCTGTGCGACAGTTAGATAGTTTCAAACTTAGTGAAGCTTCAATTTACTGGGAAATGTTGTCAGAATTGTAAAGCAATTACGAGGTCGACTATACCTAGGGCAGATAATATTAATATTAATAGAATATTTGTAACCACGTTTGCGGAAGTCCAGCTCTTTCCAATACTTTTGTCCGTAAGTCAGTGGTTTCGTAAAAAGATAGAAAGACAGTAATTTGATGCCGTTAAAGATGTCATAGTTAATAATACCAGTTAGTTATTAAACAACGAATCTGGTGCTTGAACAACAGTAACTTAAACATATAAAATATGTCATACAATTCTTTCAAAATATGTAGAGATCGTTAAAAATATCTGCCAGTGTCATTTGTAAGATATTACAGTAGTTTTAAAACATTAGAGGGTTTATCTAGAAGTGAAGCATTGCCTAAAGTTAAGAGACGTTTAAACGTCACAAAAAGTATAGTACGTTAATCATTACTTAACCTGAGCAACGTTTATAAAATACACTCTAGATTCCTTGATATTAAAATTCCTTTAAAATTCGCCGTGTGCAGGATACATTGTAAACTACAGGATGCTCTCAGTGGCATATCGAAGATGTCAAACTTGTAATCTGACAAAGTGCTTTTTGCGCGTCGCTGTAGAGTGCATACGTTTTCGGATAGTGTCGGTTATTTGGAACATTTGCTTCAAATTCCAAATCTTATACAAATTCTTCTTTCAATCGTTCCTTGGTGAATCAAAATACAAAAAAAAATAATCACGCCGATAGAGTTTTTAGTTGATACAAAACATTTTATCGAGTTCATAAAATATTAGCAAGCTGGTTTTGGTATTTCGGTGGTATAAATGTAAGTATTCTGTAGTTTTACCTACTATATTACTCTGATGGCGAATAAACTCTAAGAGCTTAGAAAAAATATTTTATTTTATTATGATTTTGGCTACAGCAGCTTACCTTCGTTATCTCCAAATTTCATATCAAATTGTATGTTTTACAAATAACTGTCAACTGATTCGAATAAGTCAGTCACTAATCACACGAAAAGAAGGAAGAAGACTGATTCGAATTAGAAAGCCTGCAGTAATTTATCCTTTAAATCTTAATCCAAATCCTAGCCACCCTAACGACATCGGTGTGAGTGATAAATGTAAGACACATCGCGACACCGGCAAATATCGCCGTGCACCTTTAACAACTAGATGGCGTTGTTACCAATCTTCATACACGTTATAGCGATATAAATGATATAACGCCACATTAAATTAAATAATCACTGGGGATCGAACCCAGGATGATGAAGAACGAATAATGAAACACAGAAAGATTTAAGTCACAAAGTATAATTGAATTGGTTTGAAAAAGAAAAAAAACAAAATTAAAAATCAGATGTAAAAAAAAAATATTTTTGTGGTCGTAGAGATTTAAAATAAAAAAAAAGGTATTTTATAGAACGTCAGGTTCTTCGGGTAACGTAATGTTTCTATGACTATCGCTGGGCGAGAGGTACTAGCACTGGCCAGGGCTGGGAGCTCGTTTGCGTTAAGGAAAAAATCACGAACGGGTATTTGACGCGAAGAGCCGTTGTGCTACATAATAAGATACGCAGGCTTAAACACTGTTTAAATTAGGACTTGCTAATGGACAAATAATGGTTATAGGTAAAAAATTACAACGCGATTAAAAAAAAATAGTAAAGTTGTCAAATGAGGATGCTTTAGGTGTTGCCTGCAGTGTTTAGTGACAGCGTCCGACACGTCGTCGACGCAGCAACTTCTGGATGGCTGGAGCTGGACGCGCGGATGGATATGGCTGGCGGACTGCGCACCTCCCTGGCTACAGCCACGGCTGGAGACGGGTAAGCCAGGGACCTCAACGAGGCCTTTTCTATACGGATCCAAAACAAATTCTATTTTAGACCCGGTTAGAAAGGCAATATTACGTGGGGGGTGGATTACAAACTGGAATACTCACGAAATAAATATAGGTAGTTCTTCCTGGATATACACAAAAACACAAATTAGACTTTTATGAAGTAAATATCAACAATAACGATTTAGCAGTAATACGTCTAAAAGTCTGAAATAATAGTGTTATATCGGAAAAATATATAATTCAACAGTTATCTCTGCTTGACACGACACCAATGCTTCGAATAGTCCTTCCATCAAAAAACAAAACCGACTTTTCATTCGATAAAAAAATATTCAAAAATGTGTCAAGCGTAACCACATTTTAAGAGAAAAAACATGTAAAGCCTTCTTCGCAAATAAAAAGGTTGGCTTGGCAGCGGCATGCTGCAACGTGTATTATATCGCCAGTTTGTCTCTCGTGCGTAAAATTATACGCCAGCGTGGAGTTGCAATTACTTAGCTGCTTATATTTGTTTTACTAAAAAGCAAACACCTCTTTCTCAAATAAATAATTGTAATTATAGTGAGCAAAAGTGGTGATAAATGTACCTTTATTACTAACTGTATGTTCGCCAAAAACTACTTAGAAAAATGGTGTTCGTGATTATCATTAAAATAGCCTCTACGATTACAGTCACGAGCATAAATCTTGACACTTTCGGAAAATTCAACAGAGATTTTCTCGTGAAATAACGATTGCAACGAAGAAAAGATCAATTTCATAATAAATGGTTCGAATATGGGTACTATGTTTGTAACGCCCTAAAATTTATATCAATTTTCCAGGAGAATCGCTGTTGAATCCTGCGTATTTAATCTCGTGACTGTACCATGTGTGAAATGAACGCGTAGCACATCCTGAGCAGTTGGCTCGTCTACCACCTTGGTGACTGACGCTGTTGTTTTCACAACGGCATCATCTATTCCCATAATAATATAACATAAGAAGAAGAAGAAGAGCTTAGTAGCGGTAGTTCAATATAAATATTACATTAAAGAAGGCAAGAAGAAGCTTCAAAATTCATTCGTTGACGAAATGTTATAATACGACAGTCTGAGATCCTTGTACGGGATATTCGTTATTTTTATACACGTCCCGATTCCGATAACTGTCTAAAATTTTTCGGAATCGGGACATATGAGATGACTGCTGGCATTTTCATTATTTAACTTTAATTAGGTATTTATTGTTTTTCTGTGTTTTTGTTTACTTTTTTATCACAATAATTATTACAAGCATAATAATTATTATGTCGTCGACCTATCGTATCAAAGTGGGATTTGTGAGTGAATACAATTTATAATTACAATTTCCGAAAACATCAATCATTAGTTAAAATCCCGGATAGTCCAGCCATTACACTAGAATAGATTCCAAGTTTCCAATCCAACCTTTTAGCCCTTAATTTTATGAACCGCAAATGGGAAAACTTCTTCAAAATTGAAGGAAAATTTCTTAAGAAATCGCGCCGGCCTCTTTGTAAGCCAACTGTCGACGGTTTTTAACGAAAAGATGGAAATAAATTAGAAAAATGTTTAATTCATAAAATTAATGTCACAAGACTTTAAAGGCTTTTCAGCAGAAGTCACTTGTGAAGTGCGCCAAGGATTTGGAGTTACTAGAACGGATGAGAATGATAGTAAAGATTTTTAAGTGCTTTTTATTGTTTATTTTGCATTTATTACTGAAGTTTCAGTGTTTATGTTTGGGAAGTTACTTAATCTACTCTATCAGGGTAAGTGAGTGTTTTTCGTGAAAATATGGAAAATGGGGCCATACACATTCTATTAACAATATAATAATATCCAAAATAAAGGAACAAAGCTGACAGTACCAACAAAACAGAGTAACACGAAATGACATGTTCCATAATTAAATTCAAAAGTATATTAGTAGCAACCTCATCCAGTGAAACTCTTAACGTTGACATAACAGTGAATATTGAAATTTCCCGCCAACTTCCGCGGGTTCGGCGGGCGCCTGTCGTTTGACAGTTGCGGTTCGTAATTAAAAGTGATTTTTTGCCGACATTTTTGGAGTTCCGATCCAACAACATTGGCTTTTTCGGAGACTCTGTCTTGGCTGACTTTTTTGATATCGTTTTATATTTTAAATTGAAGTTGGGATTTTTGTGTTATCATGTTTTTATTATAGGCTTCAATCAATACCTAGGGGTTCCAGAATATTTCTTCTTAAAGAGACATACAACCTGACGAACCTAATCAAGACCGTGGGGTAAGCTATGTAGGTAGTGTCAACTTTATAGATGAAGTTGAAATATCTCATGTGCGTGTAATTTTATGGGAAACTAGCTTCTGTCCGCGACTTCGTCCGCGAGCCTATAACCTTCCTCAAGAATTGCGCTATCCAATGCACAAAAGAATTTTACAAATCCGACTGGTAGTTCCTGAGATTACCCCTACTTACAAACTTACAAACAAACTTTACCTCTTTATAATAATTATTATTATTATTTAGTTATTGGATCTGCAGCAGTTGTTAAATCTCATGCAAGTTTACAAGAACAGGGCCAAACACTAGTGTACGCTTCCAATATTATTATAGGAGACCACATCATTCTCTTTTATTCTAGATAGAAACATAAGTTTGACATGTCCAAAATAATAACAAAAATCAAAACAGAGAAAAAAATGTTGTAGGTAGTTTAAAAAAAACTAAACAACTCGCTTTTTCCACAAATTAAATAAATTAAAAGCAAAAAAACCTTTAAAAAAAAGCTTTTATTTAAATGCTCTAAAAAGAAGAAAATATTTTTTTTATTTTAAAATTTTAACTATTAACTTATAACCTCATTATACACAATTTATATGATCATAAAAGCTTGTCACGCGTTTATTTTTTTTTTGCAAATTTCTCTTCAAGCTTGTATGATCATATAAAATGTGTATAATGAGAGTTAAAATTTTAAAAGAAAAATTTAATTTCTTCTTTTTAGAGCATTTAAATAAAAGCTTTTTTTTAAAAGGTTTTTTTGCTTTTAATTTATTTTTTACTTTTTAGTTATTTCTAATTATTCTCGGCAAGCCCTTTCATTTGATACCCATATTGCAGAAGTGCATAAAAAATAACTATTCCGTCATATTAGATTAAGATTGACGCCACATTATTTTTCGAGTTACTCTCAACAAGCCCTTTCATTTGATACCCATATTGCAGAAGTGCATAAAAAATAACTATTCCGCCATCTTGGATATTCCGCCATATTGGATTTAGAATGACGTCACCTTATTTTTCGAATTACTCTCAACAAGCCCTTTCATTTGATACCCATATTGCAGAAGTGTATAAAAAATAACTATTCCGCCATCTTGGATGTTCCGCCATATTGGATTTAGAATGACGTCACAATGTTTTTCGAGTTACTCTCAACAAGCCCTTTCATTTGATACCCATATTGTAGAAATGCATTAAAAATAACTATTCCGCCATCTTGGATGGTCCGCCATATTGGATTTAGAATGACGTCACACAGCTTATCGTGTAATAATTGTCATCCAAACTAAACGTGTATACAAAATTTCAGCTCAATCGGTTGAAGATATCTTCTTCAAAATTGAGTAGCAAGATTTCACGCGAACAAACATACAAACATACATTGCAAGTTAAATAAAAGCTTTTAAAATAATTAAATCCAGAGATGAAGAACAAGACTTCTACCGGGAGACCGTGGGGTCGCTACTGCCCAACAACTCGCCACATGCTGCCCTGCGGGTTTCTGATTCTCTCTTGGTCTGGCTCCTCATCCCAGACTGTACCACCGGCACAGACCTAGAGTTCGGAGTGCGCAAGCCCCACCACGGCGTCAACGTACAGATACGGCGTTGGGGCCATTATTATTAAATTATTAATTATTATTATTACATTAGTAGTATAGATAAAATATACAATATACCCTTCAAATCGATAAACAGCAACGTCGTTGCTTGGATGTAAAGTTATGTATGGTAGACTGGTAGACATATTATTTACTTTGGTTGAGGTGTTCTCAATTAACTGTTATTTTTAGGCCATATCATTTTCATTCATTAAATTATGAGTGTGGCGCCACACACATCACGAAAAATTCTGCATCACGTAAGCAAAGTTTACCGCGCGAATAGCATAATTATATATGTACAACATCTCGACATCAATCGCCGAGTAGTAGCCCACCAGACACAGCACCTGTCTGGTCGGAGGATCCTCCCTTTTGTATGAAGGATGAGTGAACTGTACACCCTGTTCTTCATACCTCTATGAGTATTAAGGTCTGTAATATGAATGGGTCCAAATCAATGACAGGTTTGATCCACACATTGTACCCGGGTGTTACTGTTACGATACTGTCACACAAGTATGAGTTGCGACACTAAAAACCGAACGATGCCCCAGATTAACGCTCAGGTACTGTCATAGACATCGTCAACTCCTTTTCCCTAATACGATTTCGTCCACGCCAATGCGCTCCGTCAGACACAAATTTTACTTTATTATATTCAATTGTTTGCCATTATCTTCAAATAATAACAGTCTTACTGACTCCCAAGGTCCATCATTAATTTATTGAAGATAAACTCCTAGTCGCGGTGATAATATTTAAAGACTCTTGTCACAGGCTATGGAGAAATGTTAACAGGTTGAGATAAACAAATTGCTTTGAATGGGTCTGACTGTTACACCGTACTGTTTTAGTTAAAAACCTGTGATCAACTGATTTATAACTAAGAAATTTAGAAAAATATATTTAGAAAGATAGTTTTTATTTTCCGCACCTTGCTAAACATACCACCGCCCCCCCCCCCCCCTTTTTGCCTTTGAAGCCATGCTTGTTACTGTATAAATATGCTAGAGTTTATCTCTGGTTTAAGCAGTATTTTATTAATAAAATCGATTTTTATAAAAATTATTATATTTAAAAAAATGAAATAAAAGGTGTTCTAAGTTTTTTAGAATTTTGCCAATTCAGTCTCGTAGTACACATTATTTTATTTTAAAGTCTTTTAACGATTGATAGTGTATTTTGCAACAAGAGTGAGGGCATGGACGTACCTATAAAACTGAGGTGGTACTTTAAACGTCTTACGTAACTTCGAATGAGCCTTAAAAAAAGTAACTAAAAATAACACAACTGATAACTTTACACTACGGTGTGATAGTCAGACACCGTTTGAGGTAAAATTTAATATCGTTTATTTGTAAAGGAAGGGTCGCTTCGATTGAACCAGCAGATTTTATTGTGTTAATTATGTTGCTACAGTATGTAATTAAAATTTGGCAACGTATGTGTGTAATGTCCTTGATGGCGCTGTAGCTAAATGAATAAACTTGCGTAGATATATACATTTTTTGCTGTTGTTTTGTGAGGCGTATGTAGGTAACCGCGATTTACTGTTAGACCCAATTGTCATAATATGAATAGGAACATGAGTTCCTAATGGCAGACGTTGAGATCTGCTAGAATTTTTGAATTCAGACAGTAATTTTACGCTTAAAAAAAAAGTTAATTTATTTATGGGCGAATCGACAACTCCAGAAATCGATTCGCCTTCAAATAAATTAACTTCGTGCGAATCGTCTCAAGAAAAAGTAATGTCAATTAAAAGTGTCACGACAAACTTTCTATACAAAGTGACATTTCTTTTCTGATGAAATCTATCTGCCTCATGCTGCCTCATGTGCCTATTATTACACCCATGTTCTTTTCCTGAACCAATTTAAGCATGGTGCGGCAGCTCATGTTGTAGTAAGAAGATTAGTCACTCTGCAAGGTTGGTAGCTGACTTAACTAACTAGCTAACTTATAGTACCGTCACTCGTACAGCCTGTTTTATATTAATAAACTCAAGTGCGATCAACTTTAACTACTGAACCACTAACCTATATTTGAGTCAAGCAAAACTTTTAATAGCAAAGTTAAACATAGTTGCTACATTTTAATGGTGCGGAATTCTGCGGGAAGGAATGGTTAGCTGTTGAACATATTTAAAATAACACGGTACTGGATTTAAGCTGTAGGTACCTATACTAAGATAATATTATGCCTGTATTGAAGGTGCCTTTCAACTTTATAGACACCAATAAACACCCACATCTGAAACAACTTACTATCTACCCAGAAATATTGTTTAGTTCCAAATGGGAATTCAACCCCTCGACTCTTAGGGCAAAAGCTAATCATTGATGGAGACTGTGCCGTTAAACACGCCAAACTAGAATAACCGTAGACTTCAGCAGAGTTCACATTTCTTTGCAAGAATACTTAGTAAGTAAAATAATTAAGGTGCTAGCGATTTAGTTGCCCGTATATAATGATTTTTAATGTTTGTTGGGTTGAATCTAAACCTACTAATAAACGAGTTTTAGGTTTAAACGTAAAAAGTAGCTATCCTTAAAGTCTAGAAATACTAAAACTTTAGCATTACAAATTGGTATTCCAAACTAGTTTCTTAGAATAGTTAAAGTGAACATTCCTCGATACACTATCGCCCTAACTAGAAACAGCAAGACATAAAGTTTATTTCATAAACTACCATCAAACGATACAATAACGTCTTCCAAACAGCTTAACACAACAACATCATTAAGCCGCTTTACTTCTAAAATAAAAAGCAATATTACTTAAGGAATAGTCACTACCTCTCTTTGTCCCAAACGGCCTCCCATTCGCCACTTCTCGCAAATTGTCACTTTACAACTGTACCTTAACAAGCTGGTACAATGGCGTGCATAGAAAGTGGTCGCTTATTTGTTTTGCGACGTTAGAGGAAAAGGTAGAGGTTAACAGTTTGTAAAGGCTGTGAATCAATTTTGCATGCTCTATTGTGGTTGTTTGCTCGTGGGGCCATTAGGGTGTGTATGAGTTTAATAGGGAAGGGAGATTTTTTTAATGTTTTGTAGTTAATTATTGTAGAAAATTATTGTTGTTATAATTTGCACTGTAATTTTTACTAATGTTTTAAATCCTTATACATACTACACGTAACTACGACAAAATTCATTGATTTCACCAATGGGTTTTGCCAAGAACAGATCTTTGGTAAATCATCACTTACATTTGATTATTTACGAAATTTAAAGTTGCTGTAACCAATCTATCCTTCTTCGTGGTTATTATTTATACCAGTAGCTAGTGTTATGTTCAATGCTTAACAAGCGCCTTCAAACCGACCGCGACAATCAACGATCTCGAGGGATTTCCAGGAATTATGACCGTGATTGCAGCCATGTTATACTATTCCTTTCTATCCTGTATAATCCTTGATTGTCTTGAAGACAGATCTTAAGGACCGGAATAATTATTTTGTTTTGTTTTTAATAATTAATCCTTTACCCATAATATTCTAAGGTGAGTCGTTAATGACACATTCTTTCTCTCTTATTTTTATTCTATATAAATTGAAAAACCGAAAATAAAAACACTGTCCTCCAAAATGGGGCACAAAGTGTAATGGGTTCGTTACATGACGAGAGCCCTGTAAACACAAGGGCTCCCGTTTTTCTTAGAGATCTCAATTTAACTTGCCTTTGTGATACGCTATTATTAGGAGACTTTACAAATTAGGAGACAGCCCTGAGAGTAGTGCTCTAAAGTAAATGTTTTCCGTGAATATTATGCGAGTTAAAGTTTTGATCTTTTAGTTACTGTTTATCCAAAAAACCTCGTATACCTACTGAATCTTCTTTCGTATCAGTACGAACGATTTATGAATAGTTCATGGTAAATTGAACACCAACTTTTTCAACTTATGTAGACAAGCGTATGAGCACGGACTAAGTACAATATTCAAGTAATAGCTCAGGCCGTGGTATAAATAATAGCCAATCAGCAATATGGTAGCAGGGCTGACCAGACTGCGCCAAACGTTCATAAAGTGTAATAACTACTTGTGGAGGTTATTTTAATGTACCGCAAACTATGTGAACTGACGGATTGTTTTGTTTTTGCCTTGTTTTAAATGTCCTTGTGTCATATACTTGAAAAAAAAAAGACTATAGATAGACACTTTTGAAAGTCAAAAACTAGAAAGAAAAGACAATTGAATGCTTTTTTTGCTCCACCAATCACAGGACCCTAAGTTTGACAGCAGATTTACCGTCAAGAACATTGGCTAGACTTTCAAAGCCAGAACATATCCAAATAAAACATACAAAGGTACAATGATTACAACAAAAGGTTTATTTCACTGACTACATGCCTCCGTTAACTGGAACAACTAAAAGGAAATAGCGCGGAAATTGAAAAACGCTCAATGTGACTATGACAGCCGTGTAATGAAATGCTAAGTTCCTCCTATAAAATATATTTGCATGGAAATATGATTTTTGCTTTTGATGTAAATAATGTTATGGGTGTGTGGTGTGGTTTTTTCTGTACAATGGATTTAATTTGATATCCAATTTGAACGTATGTGATTTGAAAGCGAACTTTATTATTCTTATGCCCTAGCCCTTGAGTTTTTTCAATAATAGTATTTTAAGATCGTTGGAATTTACGTTGCAATTACGCCGTGCGTTCGTACCACTGATTAAAATTGTCACTTACTAAATGTATCCACATTTATATCATCAATCTTTTCTTTCCATTTTCGAGGTTCCCAGGTCTGAAACCAGCTAGCTGATTATTTTTAGATTAATACCAAACATACCCCTTACCTATTAAATGTCAATATTCATCCACGAAAAAGGTTAATCAGAAGGTAAAAATACTGGTTGTTACTCCGCGTTTATTAATTGGGGGACATAAGTTTTGAATGGATAATAGATGGTTTTTGGTAGATCGAAAAAAAACTTAGCCTAGTTTTGAAATGTCAGTTCATTTGCCATGTATTTTTTACATATGTGAAAGAGGTACGATAGTATCCGATTCCATATACCAAGCCTATGGATTTATAAACTCACACGCTAGAAAGCAAAGCCGCATTAACAACATCGAACCACCTCTAATCTACCCTCCCTTTAATCCTTCCCACCAAGGACCGTCAAAGGACTCGCTGACTCAACACATAAGATATCCTTCGGATGATAAAAGTCTGAAATGCGGTCCTCGTTAAGGTAAGGCTAGGAACAGTGAGGACGACGTGCGATCATTAGTGAACAATAAATGTCTATGTATTGTCGTTTATAATGAGCATGCGTGTCGGGCTCAGACTCTATTGAAATTGGAAGGGATTTTTGTGATTTCTATGTTGGAATGGTGATTTTGTATAGATACTCGTAGAACTGGTGACTATTTTTAAGTTCAAAGGTGAATAGCGTGTTCTGCAGTTAAAAGAAGTACTATGAATATTTGATCATCAACTGTGTCGTGGAATGTAATGTCGTAACAATCAAGACATAATAAAACTTTGCACAATAAAAGTAGGTAAGGTCAGCAACAACATTCCATTAATACAGTCATGTATAAACAATCATCAATTGACACAAAATTATTCGGTAAATTGCTTTTTAAGTAATTTATAAAATAGCTAAGAGTAATTATTCTTAAAATGTTACTTCTGTTCCAATTTTAATTAAATATTTTGCCTACTTTTGTAGCTGACCGTACAATCTATAGGTACGGCATTATCAATTATTATAGTTCCAACGTAAATTAATCATAACATATGTCTGATTCAGCACTTCCAAAAAACACTATTTGACAGCGACATGAAAGTGTTGGACACAGTCGTGTCTCCAATTACTCAGTACCCACGTGGCACTGCGCAACAATAGAGAAGATGCAAGTGTAAAAAAAAAAAAACTATTTAAAATTAAGATTATAAAAAAATAGCAGATAAGTATTTTTTGCATCCATAATTGGTTTACTGTAAATAATTTGGTATTAAATGAGAAGAAAACTAAATGCATAAGATTAACGTTACCAAATGTTAGAAGTAGTGAATGTCATGTTGTACTGAATAGGGAGACACTAGAATTCGTCGATAAAACGGTTTTCCTGGGGATCACGCTTGACTCAAAACTACAGTGGGGTCCTCACTTAACATCACTTGCAGGGCGGCTAAGTTCAGCCGCTTACGCTGTTTGGAAAATCCGCCAACTAACAGACGTGGATACCGCGAGACTGGTCTATTTTAGTTACTTTCATAGCATCATGTCTTACGGTATTTTGCTGTGGGGACGGGCTGCAGATATTAATTCTATCTTTATTCTGCAAAAGAGGGCTGTCAGAGCCATATATAACCTCCGCAGACGCGAATCTCTAAGGGAACTGTTTAAGAAAATTAACATCATGACGGTACCTTGTCAGTATATATATGAAAACATTATGTATGTTCGGAAAAATCTACATCTTTTTAGTAAGATAAGTGACAGGCATAATTTTAACACTAGAAATAGGAACAAATTAGATCGACCACGTTTCAGATTGTCTAAAGTGCACACTACTTTAATGGGGTACTGCGTAAAATGTTATAATAAAATACCACTGGATATTCTTCAACTGAATGAGAAGAAATTTAAAACATGCATTAAACGCACACTATGTAGACACGCATATTATAAGTTGGATGATTATATCATAGATAAAAATGCTTGGCTTAATGCTGGTCCTGCTCCACAGCCACTTGGGCTCACTAGTTAAAAAAAAAATATGTTTGGAAGAGTTGCTTCCCCCTTTTATTTTTCTGACATTACAAACTTAATGTTTATTTTTTATTTAAAACAAGTTTTAATTGTTGAATACTCCAATGGATAATGATTTTCTTTCTTTTTGGTAGTAACATTCTATTAATCTCTCAAATACATTGCAAATTAGTTTTGTATAATTTAGAAGCATTTTTTATATTTTTGTAAATGTGAGTACCATGGAGCCGTTTTAATGTTATTAAGATGTATGTTGACTTGAAAGAGCATGGCAGTTGAGAGTATGTCATGCTCACTTAAATGTCTCGCTGATGGTGGCGAGTGTGTTAGATCATTCGGTTCCCTACAAAATGGTTGAGCTGGATGGTGCTGATCCACGCGTCATGTTCGTGAACGGGCGCCGTCAGTTGTGACTGGTCATCTCTTATCTGCCATGGCTTATTTTTAATCTTATATTTTGAATTGTTTTGATTATTTTTTGTACATTGTTCTCACATATAGAAGCAACAAGAATAATGTACCCAGGATTTTGTAATTTTCTTATCAAAAGAGAGTCCTATTATTATATTGTAAAGTAAAGAAAAAAAAAAAATCTCAGCGAGCGAAGAGTCTCTGCATCAAGGATGCCATTAAAACCAAAAAAGTGGTTACAATACCAACTGCAGCTGCCATTTGTCATGCCACCAACGCAATAGAAGTCAAATTCAGTTGAACGGACTGTAAAAAAAAATGGATTATATGTAGGTACAGAATATTATACTTAGAAAACTAAACTTCAACAACAAACGTCAAACGTGCCAATAAAGTTGAAGAAACAGGTGCAGCCTTCAAATACCATATCTTCCGCAATTAAAAGTAATCAAACATTATATTTCGTAATCTACGTCAAACAATAAATATGTAGGGAGCTCAGTTATACAACTTAAAGTACTCTGGCGACTTAATAATTGCTTAAGTTTAGCGTCTAAGCTAAGGTTGGCTCGTTTACTGGCATAGTTTGAGTTTACACGAGTTTATGTTAAGTAAGGATTGAAGGAGTTAAGCAAATAGGAGTTGCGTAATGCATACGACTAGGTTCGATATCAAAATCAATAAATTTGCCTAGTCTTTCCTATGTTGGGGTCGGCTTCCAGTCTAACTGGATGCAGCTGAATACCAATATTTTACAGGGAGCGACTGCTTATCTGACCTCCACAACCCAGTAACTGGGTAACACGATACCCCTTGATAAGACTTTTGGGCTTCTGACTATCCGTAACGACTGTCAAAGATCTACGAATGATAGTCGGGACCAACGAGTTAACGGGCAAGGTCGCATGTAGTGATATTCTGTAAATCAATGACTATACAGGGTGGCAGGGACATCGACGCGAAAACTGATACCATGGATTCAGTACATGATTCTGAACACCCCTGCGTTGAAATTTTTCTTCGGTTATTTAAAAAAAAAAACAGCTGTTCCATACGGTAGGTACCACTGATTAAAATTGTCAAAAAAAAAAAACGTATCCGCATTATCCAGCCAATTTGAAAATGTACGACCACACGTCTTTCCTTTCCATTTCCGAAGTTCCCAGGTTTGAAACCTTAGCTAGCTGATTATTTTTTGAATTATACTAAACATACCCCTTACCTATTAAAGAAATGTCAATCTTACGAAAAATTTACTTTTTCGTCGGTTATGAAAAAATATCTGCTGTTTCATGGAAAAGTTCAATACCTACGCTTTTGGGTTTAAAACTGGGTTGTGGAGGTCAGATAGGCTGTTAACCATGTAACTACTGATATTTCACTGCATCCGGTTAGACCTATAGAGGCATGAGGAACAGGGTGTAAAGTTCACTCATCCTCCATAGAAAAGGGAGGATCCTCCGACCAGACGGGTGTCGTGTCTGGCGGGCAACTGCCCGACGATTGACGTCGGGACGTTGTATACGGTTGTAGACGGTGGCAGGGTCATCGACGCGAAGTTACCATGGATTCAGTACAGTCATGAGCATCAATATGTATACACTTAGCAACTTTAAAAAGTGATTTTCTCCTACTGTGGTGATTGTAATTTTATTTTGTTACGAACATAGTATTTTGGAACCCACACTAATATAATATAATAATAATAATATAATAATAATGTTTATTTGCCAAAAACAGTGATTACATTTCCTTATAGTCTACATTAATAGCTAGGTTTACAAAAACAAAATAAGACGCAAAGGAAGCATTTTGCTTATGAACTCCACACTAGGTCGAGCCTGTCTCGTGGAGTCAATGGGTGGTATTACCATATAGTGAAAATGCGCATTACATTGATACATATGAAAAACGTTAATTTTTAGGGAATTAAAACATTGTTTAGGTTTAAAAATGCAATTAAAACAGTAAAAAAAAAGAAAGAAAGATTAAAACAAAAAGTAGGTTAACAGAATATTATGGCAATGTGCACTATGTGTAAGAATGTGAGTGAGTGTTTGTGAGTGAGAGAGAGTGTGAGTGTGTGTAGGCATGTGTTAGTGTATTATGAAATTACCTTTAAAAGAGATTCAGATTCACCATATGATTGGGCTAGCAGCTATTCGCGAACAATCTTTTTTACTTGGCTTGTTCTAGGGTAATATGAAATATGTCTTATCTTAAAGTTGCAGTCGTTGTTCCGTGCGAAAATTGCTTTTGAATTTTGCTAAGTGGATACATATTGGTGCTCGTGACTGTACATGATTCTGAATGGGCCCCCCAGCGTTGAAATGTTTTGTAGGTTATTAAAAAAAAAACTGCTGTTTCATAGAAAAATGCAATACCTACGCGGTCAAAATGTATGGTACAGCTGGTTTTAAAAGAAAATAACTGACGAAAAATTTCAACGCAGGGGTGTTCAGAATCATGTACTGAATCCATGGTATCAGTTTTCGCGTCGATGTCCCTGCCACCCTGTATAGGCTAATTTAATTTGATCCGTATACATTGATCAGTTCACATTCGAGTTGTGTGTTGTTGCTTGAGTAAGGTTCAATTCAAAGTGAATTTACAGCAAAGAGAGTGGTTTACTTCTCTTTGCTGTAAATTCCACCAAGGTATATTTACGGCTTAATATCGCGGGTCTAAAACCACAGGGGCGTATCCACAAAATCCCTACTTTTCAGGAGAGACAAAAAACTTAATAACTTTTCTTCTAATTGAGCCAGCTTGCTGTGTTTTTGCATGTGGCCATATATTTTTACCTCAGTTAATATGGGATACTTGATTTTAAGATATTCCCTCTGTAAGACAAGTTTTTGGTCGTTAAGTCTATTTGGCATGACGACTATACGGTAAAACGCCGCCAAAATTCCCCCAAAAATGCTTGGAATTTGTGGACGTAAAACCTTTTTCCTTAAATTATTAATAATTGTACCAATAATCATTTTAACCTAATTGGTGATTTCAAATATTGCAATTTAGGAATGAGATCCCATCAAAATTAACGTTAATTCCGTGATTTACAAAATTCATACGCCTGTATGGCTTGTTATTAATATTGAGAAGTGTTTGAATTCAAAGTAGAAGTATAGACAATTTTTGGTCTACAATCTGGAAAAATAAACAAATGGTAGTAATTACACAATGTTTTCTATTCGAATAAAACATAAGAACAAAATGGTGCATATAAAATTAAAATTTATTCATAAATCTGAACATAATTAAGTACTTTAATTCACATAAAATCACAAACATCAAAATTGAGCTTTTTTTTTTAGGGTGGGAAATTATAAAACCCACCCGTGTTCCTTCCGTTGCCTGAGTGCCCAAGCAGGGCAGACCTCCACCGTATGCTCCACCGTATCTTCCGGGCGATCCACACAGTGGTGACACCCGGGCGTTTCCTCCCGCCTTATGCGGAACAGGAACCTCCCGAAACAGCCGTGTCCGGTGAGGACCTGCGTCAGGCGGAAGGTGAGGACGCCTCTCTAGCCACTTCTCAAAGTGGGGACTTATCGCCACAATTGTGGCGTGCCCAATCAAAATTGAGCTCAAAGCACATTACGTGAAACAAAATGAAATGAAATCTTAAAAGAATCTTCTTAAAAATTTGTTCCTAGGTCGACGTCGTATATGAGATGCTCTTGTAGCAGCAAGGGTTAGCTCGTCGTCGTCATTTGTAGCTCCTGTCTCTAAATTTTCGTTTTCTACTACAGGCAAATTTTTGTAATAGCTGTGGTAACTCTTTGGAATAGTTCCATCGTTACATATAGCCATCAGGTCTTTATATTTAACTTGTTTTAATGGAAGAGGTTCGGAGTACAGATTTAATAGACAGAATAATAAGGCAATCTGTTGCCAATCCTATAATGTTCCCACTGCTGGGACACGGGCCTCCTCTCTTCGATAAAAAGTGGTGTGTAAACTAGCACGCTGCCCGCGGGCCCAGTGCGGGTTGGTAGATGTCACGTCATGTTTTTGAATTTTTGGTTCTAGGACATCCCGGTTTCCTCACGATGTTTTCCTTCACCGTTTTGAAAGCAGTGGTGATGAAATAATTTACACAAAGTAAAGTGCCTGCCTGGGTTCGAATCCGCGATCTACAACTCGTAAGCAGTTACGACTCTGCCACCACTGCTCTCCCCTCTCAATAATAATTTACTAGTAGCCTTCTAACTTCCGCAAAAATAGGACATTATTTTTTATTATATTATTTATTTATCAGCCAAATTATTAATAATTCAAGCTAAAATATGCATAATGCTGCGGCCGCATCTGCGTATATCGTGACAGTGACTCGATATTTATTTATTTTATAAAACGCACAGCCACATCACATACATTAAACACAAAAAAAAACAGTTATAACAGCAAAGAAATTACAGTATATTAATAAAATTAAAAAATCAAATAACAAAGTTAAAACTATGTGGAGTATTATAAATGAAAGAACAAATAAGAAAATAAAAAGGGATAAAAATAATATTAAATTACAAATAAATAATATAAATGTCACTGAACCTAACCAAATAGCTAACTTTTTTAATAGCTTCTTTGCGTCCATCGGCGAAGGTAGCAACAAACCACCTGGCAATGAGCCGCGAGGCCCCCCAGTGCTCTGCCCCACAGAAAATACCATGTTTCTCAGCCCTGTAGGCCCCGGTGAAATAAACTCATTATTAAAAAACCTAAAAAGTAAAAAAAGTCATGGAATAGACGAGTTACCACCAATGTTAATACGACAATGTGCAAACGAACTTACTTTACCTTTCTACTTGCTAGTAAATCAATCTTTCGAAGACGCCGCTTTCCCGGACTATCTAAAGAAAGCATTAATAAAACCAATCCACAAAAAAAACTCGAAAACAGATCCAAGTAATTACCGACCAATAGCTCTTTTACCAACCGCCTCAAAAGTTTTTGAGAAAGCAATGTGCAATCGAGTCTACTCCTTCTGTGAAAAATATAACATATTTAACGAATGCCAAAACGGCTTTCGCAGAAACAGATCGACTATTCTAGCAATTTATAAATACATACAGGAAGCTTTAAATATAATAAATGACAAAAAATACGCCGTAGGCTTACTATTAGATATGACTAAAGCTTACGATAAAGTGCAATATGACATACTATTAAATAAATTGGAGGGTATAGGGATCCGCGGTAAAACTCATGAATGGTTTAAATCGTATTTAACAAATAGAGAACATCAGGTCGAAATTGAATTTTATAATGAAAATACCAAAGAGATACAAAATATTCAGTCTGATAGTAAAGCAATTAACGCCTCTATTCCCCAAGGAACTGTAATTGGATGCCTGCTTTTTCTTATTTACATAAACGACCTTCCAAAAACCATAGAAGGGCCGTGTGTGTTGTTTGCTGACGATATATCGCTTCTAACTTCATGCCGGAACAACGTAGGCTTGAGCGAGGACCTAACCACTATACTAAATAAATCAATAACTTGGATGAACGACCATAACCTCGAAATTAATTTCTCTAAATCTAAAATAATTCCCTTCCACCCCCGACAAAATGCCCCACTAGACATAAATTTCACTTACAACGGAAAAACAATAGAAGTCGTTCATGAATTTACTTTACTTGGCCTGGATATAGATACAAACATTAATTGGAAATCACACATTAAAAAGATAAAATCCAAACTATCCAAATTTTCATACGCCCTTCGTGAAGTCAAAAAGACCACTAACCTTAAAACTGCACTTGTTACATATTATGCGTACGCACATGCATGGCTCAGCTACGGCGTAATATTGCGGGGAAACAGCACAGATGCACCGACACTTTTCACATTGCAAAAAAGATTAATAAGAATCCTTGTAAATATAGAAGACACCGACAGTTGTAAACCTCATTTCCAAGAAAATAAAATACTTACCCTCCCTTGCCTATACATTCTAGAAATATGCAAATTCGTTCGAAATTACCAGCACTTTTACACGACAAGAGAAAACATACAGTCTAAATATACATTACGCCATAAAAATAGGTTAAACTTACCAGGTTCTAAGTTAAAAATGCACTCAACAAGTACACTGGTCATGTCAATTAAAATATTTAATAAATTACCAGAATTAATAAAAAATGAACAAAAATTGAATACATTTATAAACAAATTAAAACTATTCCTATTAACTAAATGCTATTATGATATCAATGATTATTTAAATGACAAATTTTAATTTACAAGTTTTATAAAATAATTACAATAAATAGGTACTAACTAAGTAAACAAAATTAAAAGCCCTCTTCCTCTCTCCTACTTTTGCTGTGCCCGACAGGGTCCACAATGATCATAATTATTATTTTGTTAAACCTACCACCTAAGTTCACATGTGGAAGCAATAAATATATTGAGTATTGAGTAAACATAAGCTAGAAATTATCTTAATAACTACGATACACGCAGATGTGACCAACCATTATCGGTTATCGTCGCGATAGTTCGGGCTGCGTAAACTTAACTTATTAATTGTGTTCTGAATATTTATAATAATTAATTGTATTTTAAATGCTAATTATAAAAATTGATTGTAGGTATTCTAAATATTGGAAATTTTGTTAATTTGTATGTAATATCGATTTTAAATTCTTATATTGTTTAATGGGTAGTTTTTAGGGTTCCGTAGTAAACAAGGAACCCTTATAGTTTCGCCATGTCCGTCTGTCTGTCTGTCCGCGGCTTAGCTCTGAGACGGTTAGTACTAGAAAGCTGTAATTTGGCATAATATACATGTTCATCATGCCGACAAAGTGGTAAAATAAAACAAGAAAAAAAAAATTTTTTAGTGTACCTCCCGTACACGTAAAGTGGGGATGTTTTTTTTTCTCGTCTACCCCATTTTGTGGGATATCGTTAGAAACGTCGTTCAAAAATGTTGAGAGTTTGTGAAAACCATTTTTGGATTCAGGGATCCGTTTGCGAAATATTAAGCTTTTAAATGAAAAAGCTAAATATTTCACAAAAAAAAACATCCCCACTTTACGTGTAAGGAAGGTACCCTAAAAAAAAAATATTAATAAATGTTGGTCGTGAATTTACTGTGAATAATGAATTATTATTATTCACAGTAAATTCACGAAAGATATTCGATACATTAAAATTAACATCCACTTGATACGGCAGCTGTTGTTGCATGACAAGGTGTTGTTGATATGACTATACGTCCACAATTTGACGAAATCTTGAGACAGCAATACTAAAATATGCAGACGTATGTACAAATGTCTGCAGTAATGACTAAATATCCTCATGATCAAGTTGACATTGACGGTCGTATGCGCATACGTCTATAGGGCTCGACAAAATAACTTTAGATTAAAATAAAATACACAGCCGTATGTGCATACGTCTCTATGGCCCGACACAATTCCCATAGATCATAATATAATTGAAAGTCGTACGTGCATACGTCTTTATGGCACGTCAAAATTGCCCCAATAAGCAATAATATTGCTCTTACGTCTACTATACGGCTATATGGCCTAAAAATAATTGCAGGCTGTCTTGCCTACGACAAATAATATTTTGCAATTTATTCAAAAAGTAATTAATATTAAATTATATGAAAAATTGAGGCGATGTATTGCTTATCGTAGAATCCAATGGCATCAAAAACGAAAAATCGCATTTTTGCATATACGCCCCTATGGTTTGAGACCCGCGATATACAGCTACCGAGAAATTATAATTGTGTAAACACAAATATTCACAGCATGCATTTGACTTTTATTATTTACTAACAAGCTCCCGAGAATTTTGTTAAAACAGTTTACGAGTATTATTATTCTGAGAATGCAGATGGAATATGCAAAGCAAAGCATTTCAAATCATAAAATAGCTTATTAACGTTGAAAATATTGCGCTGCAAGAACAAACACTTTAATATTTTTTTCGTTTATTAACTTATTGGTTCATCTAGTACTTGCACAACAGTGAGGAGCGTTTTCACAAAGCAATACGTCAATCAAAATCTCAAAATTGTTTTTTTTGTCGTTTCGTACTCAATCTCTATAGGGCTACACGATGGTCTTTACGAATTTTCTGTAAACGATACATAAATCATTCTAAAAGTACAGCAAAGTGCATTAGTTTTTTGAAAGTGATACATCTACATCGATCGAATTTTTTCAAAACGATCCTGTGATCCTGAACGCTGTTATTGTGTCTGATATTATTGTGTCTCATTCTTACAAAACTAAATAATTATTGCATCATCTTTCACATTTACATTAGTTGGACTGTTTACGTTATAGAGAGTGTACGCACTTTTTCTTTGAATTTATAAATATTCAAATTCAAATTCAAATTCAAAAAATTTATTTTCTCTTCACAAACATTAACATGATAAATATTTAAAACAAGCTTAAAGATTACGTGACAAAGTTTATGAGAGACTGGTGTCTGCACTAGGAAAACCTGTATAGCAGATCACCAGGGTCCCACCACGCGGAATGTAAACATAATTAGTTATAGTTGTGAAGTGTTATAGTAAATGTGAAGGAGCTGAGCATAAAATATACAACAATATTAAATATAAAACAATGGAATCAATAAAAACCAAATCAAAAGTGAAAAAAAACAAAAACTCCTTTAAAAAAAAAAACAATAAAGAAGTGAAAAATGCGTGAAATATGATGTGTGGGGAAATTAGTGGGACGGACTATTTTGGATGAGTAAGTAATTCCTCAGTTGCTTTATAATCCAACTGAAGGAGCCATTCTACTAGAGTACTCTTACAGGTATTTTTTGTTAGGTGATAGATAGTGGTAATGCGATTAATTTTATTATAAAGGTGGGAACCTAGGAATGTATAAAATCTTTGTGAGAAGCTCGTTCTTAGACCCTTAGCTGTATTGCAAACAGAGTATTTTCTGCGTTTACTCGAGATAGAGTGGGGATCAAATATTAGGGAGGAGTGCTTCTTGAGAACAGTGTATAAAACAAAAAGTTGCCTCACTGACAGGACTTTGAAGTGTTTGTAGACTAGATCAACAGTAGGAAACATGTATGGCAGAAAACAGGCTACCTTCAGTACCACCCGCTGGGCTCTTTCTAATTTCAAAATGTTGGATTTGGGAGCCCCCCCCCATGATACTATGCAGTATGTCAGAAGGGACTGACACATCGCATAATATACCCACCTTATAACCTCAGTGTCAGCTACGTGACGAAGACCCCTGAACAGAAAGATTAATTTGCGAATTCTTGCTGTTAGACTATCTATTTGTGGCTGGAAGCTTAAATTATTATCTATTATAATTCCAAGGTACTTAATAGTGGTAGTTTTTTGTAGAACAGGACAGGAGCAAAGGTTCAATTTAGATTCAATGCAAGAGTGCGCTTTAATCTGGAACTGGCATATGAATTCATTGCATTTGTTTGTGAGGGAGAAAGCTAGATACTTGGTTTTGTCGACGTTAAGGGTAAGGACATTATTTTTTAACCAAGCTAGGACCGTATCAAAACCTTTCTGTGCGTAAAAGTAGACATCAGCCCATGAATCTGCTGTGAAAAGTAGTGCCGTATCATCGGCAAAAGATATGATTTTACCATGGGGCAGCTGTAGGTTACAGAGATCATTAATATAGGCAAGGAAGAGGGAGGGCCCAATCACACTTCCCTGTGGCACACCAAAAGTGACAGGTAGATCATCACTAACAAAGTCACCTATTTTAACCCTCTGGAAACGGTCAGACAAGTAGTCCTGGAAGAGTTTAAGTGGCAGACCCCTGATTCCCATGTTTTCCAACTTGTCAAGTAGGTTGGGTACAGAGACTGTGTCAAACGCTTTGGCCAGGTCAAGGAATATGACAAGTGCCTTCTTTTTACCATCAAGACCGTTAACAAGATGATCCGTCAGAGCATGAACAGCGTCGGCACAAGATTTCCCAGCCCTGAACCCAAATTGACCCTGAGATAAGAGGTTATTGCGTTCAAGGTATTCGGTAAGTCTGCTGTTCATGAGGCGTTCCAATAATTTGGAAAGAGTAGGTAGAATAGAGATCGGCCTATAATTGTTGACACAGCCTCTGTCCCCAGCCTTGTGGATAGGATGTACAAGTGATTTTTTCAAAGGTAAGGGAAAGGTGCCTGTGTAAAATGCAAGATTAAATAACTGGGTAAGTGGGGGAACCAGGTAGTTCTTGTAATGCTTTAGAAACCGAACAGAAATGGGGTCAACACTTTCAGAGCAAGTGTTTTTTAGGTTAGAGATGAGGGAGTCTACCTCCTTTTCATCTGTGGGAAGAAAAGCCATTGAATGGGGATGAGTGACTGAGACACTGGTAGGGTTAGGAACGTAATGATCCATTATCCTATCAGCTAGGGATTTGCCAATATTAGAAAAAAAGTAATTTACCTCATTGACAGACTCTTGAGGGTTTTCAACTTTTATGAGTCCTTGGGCGGGCGGCTTTGGTTTGTCTGTGTCAGTAATTTTTCTAATGACTTTCCAAAGCTTTTTACTATTATGCTTCGCGTTACGAATCTCCTCTTTCTCGTAATCTTGTCTGATTTTTTTCAATAGGTCATTACAAAAATTGCGGTATCTTTTGTACGTGATTTGTAATGACTCATCATTCGGATACTTTTTCACCTTTTTATGAAGGTTGTCTCTGTTAATTGAGCATCTCAAAAGTCCTGGAGTGATCCAGGGCTTAATAATACGGCGACGGTTACTGACAGGGACAACCCTCGTGTGAAGAGAAATGACATTAGTTAAAATATCAATCAGATAAGTAGCTGTTAAATTCGCGTCACTCATGGCGTACAATGGGGAAAAGTCCAATGCTTTCATAGCATCATCCAAGCCACCAAAGTCAATTACCTTTTTGAATTTCTTTGGGTGCATAGGTCGGGTTGTCAAAGGCAGAAAAAGGGAGATACTGTCGTGGTCAGTCACTGAGGAATGCATTACGAAACAATGCGCGTTCCTTTTGGTTTTTAGGATTACATGATCAAGGCAGGTACGACCATGAGTGGGAAAGTTATGAGCAGGTAATAGGCCGTGAGATGCCATCAAATTAAGGTAGCCATGAGATCGAGGGTCAGAATTGTTTTCTGTAATATCAATATTGATGTCACCGACCAACACAATATTTTTCGTAGATGAGTACTTTATGAGGAGTTCATTCAAAGAGTTCAAGAAACTAGAGATATTTTTCTGGGCAGGAGGACGGTAAATTGCTATTATAACAGTATCTATATTTATTTTTACCAAAAGACAGTTTGCATCAATAAGTAAAGGTTCTTCAACAGAAAGTTTCATACTACAATTATGATAAATTACTACACCTTCGTTTTGGGTATTGTTAGTAGAGGTAGAGTGTGACGTATAGTTGTTAAGAGAAGGAATGACCTGGGTGCATGGCAGCCAACATTCGGTCAATATAATGAGATCCCAATTTATATTACTCCTGCTGATTAATGTTTGGAATGCGGGAAGGTTGCGTCTAATGCTTCTAATGTTTTGGTGGATGAATGAGAAGTACTGTTTTGATTTAGGTATGTGGGTAGAAATGTCTTCAAAGTCACATAGATGAGATTTTGCAACTGAAACCGAATCCAAGATCGAGTTTATTTCGTCTACATTATCGAATACAATTTATAGTTTCCAGGTAGATTGCTCTGAAGTGGGAAGGGGATGAACGAAAAGGCAATGCACTCTATTAATGTCAACGTCATTGCAGGAAACAAAGTGAGGGGGTAGAAATAAATAAAATTAAAAATGTTTGTTCTAGTAAAAATGGGAGTTAACTCCCTGGACAACTTATAAGATAAAATATTAAAAAAGAGCAATGTGTGTAAGGGTGTATGGAAAAGGAAATATTTGTTTACAATAGTTAGCAACATGAATTTAAGAGTAAGTTTTACAAACAACAAATATCAGGTGACAATAAAACGGTTTTAAAGAAGCGCAACAGCATCGAGGCACTTAATATGCTTTGCCGGCATTTTTTCTTCCTTCCGCACCAAGATACGGCCATCACGAATCCAAACAAATTTGTACGCCTTTTCTTTGGCGACCTTTCGAACAGCAGCGTGAATTTCCTTATTTGATGGAGATAGGTGCTCAGATACAAATACTGGCCTTTTTTCACCCCCATAACCAAGATGTTGAGAGTTCAGCTTGCTATCGCTGTGGGCTTTGTTGAAATTCGTAACTGAAGTCAAGAGACTGTCACGGATGCCCGCATTCTTAAACCGGACAATAATTGATCTAGGTCGATTATTTTTCGTATCCATTTTCCTGACTCTGTTTGCAGAAAGCACATCCTGTTCTTGGATGGTATTAGAGACGGCGTTAGAAAGCTGTACGACTGTTTTTATGAGGTTTTCATTATTATTTTCGGGAACACCGTTTATCTCAACATTCTCCTGTCGGGTAAATTGCTCCAGTGTATTTAGTCGAGACGATAATTCCTGAACAGATGTCCGCAGGGTATCATTTTCCTTTTCCAAAACCTTAACTTTTTCTTTGTTGACGGTAAATTCAGCGCTAATACGGTCGAACTCGTCACTCATAAATTGAACTGATTTAGCCAACCCAGGCAGTGAAGATAGATGTTCATTAATTTTGGAAAGTTCGGTGGTAACGCAGTTTTTGATGGTGGTGACTATCTCGTCAGTTAAGGCTTTGCGTATCTCGACACGGATAGTATCGATAATTTCCGCAGTAAAAGAGTACTCAGTACATACAAATTGCTCATTAGGTGGTTGTTCCTGGGGCGAGTCAGTTGGGCGCGGACGTTTGACCCTTGAAGAAATAATTTTCTCCGAATCTTGGTCACGGGACAGCGGGGTTTCAACCATATCTAATTCCGATTCTATAACAACTGGTTTTGGAGTACTCAGGTTTGGTGGAGTGCGTACGACTTTAGGCATATTTAACCGACTGATTATAAAAACCACAAATAAAAAAAATTTAAAAATGCAAAAAGTGTGTGTCGTGACTTGGATTCGAACCGACTCTGTCAATTCAACTATTCTCTTATAGTGCTTAGACCTCGGAACCAGCTGGACAGTTACTTAGCATGCCAAAAAGCGAAGTGTATTGTACAGCACTGTGTGCCTGCCGGTGGGGGTACTTAACTATCGAGTCCAAAGATCACTTATTTCGTTTGTCACCAACACAAAATGCAAAAAAATAATCTCCGTTTGTGGTTTAGAAAACTGATTTTAGGAGTTATAAAATTAGTGTTTAGTCACAGTTTTAACACAGATTGCTCACTGAGTTATGCACATTGGTTTGCACAGAATAAAGAACGTTCACAATCACTTTTTACTAGTTTTCTTAATTAAACTTGCAGAGAACAACAAAAGTACTTCGGTTCATTCAACTACCGCCGGCGAACTGAATATTGTATTCAATAATGGATAACGGAGAATATAACACGCCAGTTATTGAAGTTGAAAGAGGACGCAAGTCTAGACGTTGTCGCAGTACTCCGAAGACGTCCAAATACACTGCAGATGAAACAAGTGATCCAGATTTGAATTGTAACCACCATTTAGACAACTCTAACATCTAGACTCTTCAGTTGTAGTTGTGGAGGTCACTCCGGATAACTTTTTAAACTAGTAAGTAAGACAACAGAAGTTACCCCTTCAAATAACCAATTATTATTAGAGAATAATAAAAAGGTATGTTCTGGCAATATTACACATATTAATAATAATAAAAAACCAAAGGGGGGGCAACATATTTTAAAATTATTCAATCAAAATATCCAAGGTTGCTCTTCCAAATTACTGGAAATAGAATTGTTTTTAGAAAATACCAAATTTGATGTCATTTGTTTAACAGAACATTGGTTAAAAGATCATCAAGTAATGTCAATTAACTATGAAAATTATTGTGTAGTTAGCCATTTCAGCCGAAAACGTATGATACATGGTGGGTCATTAATATTAGTCAAAAATTCAATTAAATCGAAAGAACGAAAAGACATAATCGGACTGTCTGTTGAACACACCATAGAATTGTCCTGTGTTGAGCTTGATAAGCATGTATGCGTATGCGTATACAGACCTCCAAGTTACCAGAATCTATCTATGTTTGATTCTGTAATGAAAGATGTGCTAAAGAAACTTAGTGTTACGAGTAGTAGTAAGTCAATAATCATATGTGGTGATTTTAATATTAATTTATTAGAAAATAACTCTAATACTGTCAGACTATTAAGTCTTTTTAGGTCATTGACTTGTCAAATGTTTTTATTGAACCAACTCGAGTGACAGCTTCGTCTGCGACTTGTATAGATAATGTTTTTTGTAATTGTGATTACTTACATAAACAAATTGTAAATAAATTGCCATCTGATCACAGTGGACAAACAATAACATTTTGCTCCTACATGCCTTTACAAAAAATTTAAATAAGGTTTAGGCCAATTACATGTAAAAATTTAGACAAATTAAATAATTCTTTGGCAAGTAAATTATGTGTTCAGAATTTTAATAATATATGTGACCCAAATGAGTTCTACGCCGAGTTCTTTTCACTATTAAATGAGCAATTTATTGACAATTTTCCCCTAAAGACTAAAACTGTTTACACAAAGTTCTTATTTAGTGATTGGGCGACTCCAGGTATTCGTAAAAGCAGGGAAAAACTTTTTGAACTGTATGGCCTAAAGCAACATATGAATAATACAAGCTTTCATCAGCATGTTGCAAAATATTCAAAAACTTTTAAAAGTGAGTGCAAAATGGCTAAAGCTCTTTACATTAGCAATAAAATAAAATCAGCTGATGATAAAATAAAAACTACCTGGCAAATAATAAATAATGAAACCGGTAGGAAAAAGCAGCGTAATACTGAATTTAACTTAGAGACTGCACATGACCCTATCAACTCAGATGTAGAAATAGCTCAGGAATTTGAAAACTTTTTTGCTAATATTCCCCTTAAAACTACGGAAACTTTAAATTCCTCACCCGCGCTTTCTGCTGCCTTACTTAGAACAAATGTAAAGTCATGCCCTTTGGAGTTGAGGTTTCAGCATACAAACCCCCAGGCTGTTATAAAAGCTTTTAAAGATCTTAAAATTAAATCAACAGAAGATCTATGGGGAATGTCTGTAAAAGTCTGTAGATGTATCATCGAAACCATTGCGCCTTATTTAGCTTTCATATTTAACACCAGTGTAGACCAAGGAGTCTTTCCGGATCTCATGAAACACAGTAAAGTAGTTCCTTTGTTCAAATCCGCTGATAGTAAGGAATCCAACAATTATAGGCCTGTGTCAATTCTGCCAGTTCTCAGCAAGGTGTTTGAAAAGTTGATGCTGAATCGAATGTTACGTCACTTTAATAAAAATTCCATCTTTCATGAACAACAGTACGGTTTCACCAAAGGGCGTTGTACCACTGACGCCGGTGTCACCCTCATAAAGAACATTTTTAACGCCTGGGAAGAAGCACAAGATGCCATTGGAATCTTTTGCGACCTCTCGAAGGCGTTCGATTGCGTAGACCATGAAACACTTCTGCTGAAACTGGAGCACTATGGGATTAGGAATACAGCTCTTGATTTACTAAGATCGTACCTGAAAGATAGAAAAGTTAAAGTTCAAGTAAACGGCGCAAACTCATTGGGGTCTGAAATGGCAATGGGCGTTCCATAGGGTTCGATATTGGGTCCATTCCTCTTTTTAGTTTATATTAATGATTTACCCCAATTACTTCAAAATCAACCGAAGATAGTGTTATTTGCAGATGACACATCGTTGATCTTTAAAATAAACCGACGGTCACAAAATCTTGACGACGTTAACAGCTCTATTCTTCAAGTCCAAGATTGGTTTACGGTAAATAATTTGGTACTAAATAAAAAAAAAACCAAATGCATTAGATTTAAATTACCTAATGTTAGAAGTAGCGAATGTGACATCATATTGAATGGAGAAAAACTAGAATTTATTAATCAAATTTTTTTCCTAGGAATCACGCTAGACGAGAAATTACAATGGGGACCTCATATAACATCTCTTGCGGGGCGCCTAAGCTCGGCCGCTTATGCTGTTAGAAAGATAAGACAGTTAACAGATGTAGAAACCGCGCGTTTGGTCTATTTTAGTTACTTCCAGAGTATTATGTCGTATGGCATTTTACTGTGGGGTCGGGCTGCTGACATTGAATCCATATTTATTTTACAAAAGAGAGCTGTCAGAGCCATTTATAATCTACATCGTCGCGAATCTCTCAGGGAACTATTTAAAAGGATTAATATTATGACGGTACCTTGCCAATTCATATATGAAAATATTATGTATGTAAGAAAAAATCTTCATATTTTTAATAAAATAAGTGATAGACATAATTTTAATACTAGAAATAATGATAAAATAGATCAACCATTTTTCAGATTATCTAAATTACATACATCTTTTATGGGGTACTGTGTTAAATGATACAATAAAATACCTTGTGATATATTACAATTAAATGAAAGAAAATTTAAAACATATTAAAAGTACACTCTGTAAACAAGCATATTACAAATTAGAGGATTTTATCCAAGATAAGAATGCTTGGAAACATGCTGGTCCTGCTCCATAGGACAATTTAGAGTCTAGACAAAATCAAACTGGTTGCTTATTTAATTATATAGTTTGTTATTTTTTATAACTCTGATTTTACATTCTGTGATTTCTTGAACTCACACACTGACTTATTAGTATTACTTGTTAAAATGTTAGGAATATCGTATAATTTTGCAATGTTTGTAAATATGTGAGCACCATGTATCTATCTATCATAATTAATTTATCTGCAACTGCTTTTTTTTTTTTTTTAGATGAATCGTCTTCACATATAATTATATAATTAATGAATACAAAATATTGTAAAAACAATTTAAAAGAGTAACGGTGGAGTTTCTTGCCCATTCTTCTCCATACGAAAACTACCTTTTGGAAGGGGCGACTAGAATCAATTCTATTTTTTTTGTAAATTTGACGTTCATAAGTGCCTTTTATGTGCCTAATTGAAATAAATTGTTTGACTTTGACTTTGACTTAGAAACCCTTGTAATTAAATAAATCACGTTACTGAAAAAAAAATCATAATTCGATGTATCGTTTTGAAAAAACGCTCCTCCTGAGTATGGAATTCTGCATTCTAAAACTGAACAATGTCGTAAATAGCTGTCAAATAATCACCTGTTTTATTATTATTATTGTATGGAAATATCACTCAATAGTGCACTAAAATAATATTTGTGAATTAACAATACTAATAAAAACAAATACCCAATGGTTTTTAATGCGATTTTACCATCATTTACAGAATGTAATACGGAAGTTTTATGTGTACCTATAATATATTGATACGTAACTTTATACATAGCACAGTAATCTCGATGTTTCAACACGTCACCACATCAGTAGACCATCAGGTGCACCCGTGCGAAGCAAGGGCGGCTCGCTAGTACACGTATAGTTCTAAGTTTCTAAAGGCATATAGAGGACCATATTCAGCCATTTTATATTCGAACACAATGAAAATCCTATTCATTCCAGAATTTTTCACAGGACATTGTATTCACAGATGTTGGGATTTAAATGAAGATATCCCAACTTCATTTACAATTTAGTTTATTGTTAAAGAGACGGCACTTTACATGGTGGACACGCGCGATCGCGACATTAAAGATCGACACGTCTTCCTAAAGGTGTTTCTGGCCGCATTCTTTTCGCGCCGCCCGCCGGCCGGCTCGCCGCCTGCGTCGCCCCCGCGCGCCCCTCTCTCTCCGGGTGCGTTCACGATAAGCGCATTTTAGGCGCGTTCATACTCCGCGCCGTTGAAATCTTCTTTCAACTCTTCTTGATCAGCCACAGGTAGGGGACACATTTTATTGACCGCCCGTTTGATGGTGCCGGTAGTAGTATAGATTTCCGCTACTCTGCAGATCCCATCGGCTCCGGGGTATAATTTGGTGACACGACCCATACGCCAGTGGAGTGGCATCAAGTTATCCTCTTTCAATATAATTACGTCTCCGACATTAATTGGTGCGGATCCTTTTCTCCATTTTGCTCGGTTTTGTAGCTCGGCCATGAACTCTCGTCGCCACCTTTCCCAGAACTGCTGTCGTATTTGTTCGATAAGCTGGTACCTGTTGGGTTAAGTCGTTTTCACCGGTAGTGAAGGTACTGACATTAGCGAGCGTCCGATTAGGAAGTGCCCAGGAGTTAAAGGAGTGGTATCAGTGGGTTCTGAGGACAAGGGGGAAAGAGGTCGGGAGTTAAGGATTGCTTCTATTTGAGTGAAGAGGGTCGCTAACTCTTCAAACGTGAGTGAGGCATTGCAAGCTACGCGTTTTAAATGAAATTTCGCGGATTTAACCCCGGCTTCCCAAATTCCACCAAAATGTGGAGAATATGCGGGAATAAAATTGAATTTAATAGCCTCGTTAGCTGCATAATCTGAGACCGCCTGAATGCTGGACTGTATAACCCTACCCAACTCATTGTTAGCGCCAACAAAGATTTTTCCATTATCGCAGTATATGGCATAGGGCTTGCCGCGACGCGAAACGAACCTGCGCAGACATGATATGAAGGCCTCAGTGGTAAGATCGCTTACAACCTCCAAATGTAGGGCTTTAGTAACTAAACATACGAATACACATAAGTAGGCTTTGGTGATACGATTACCTCGTCCCTTTTTGGAAGAAATCATAAAGGGTCCAGCATAGTCAATCCCACAAGAATTAAAAGGAAAGTCTGGGTTGACTCTTACACTCGGCAAGTCGCCCATTAAAGGTTGTGCAGTCTGACCTTTCATTCGAGTACAGACAACACACTGTCTAACTATAGTGCGAGCTAAGATCCTACCGCCTATTGGCCAAAATCTCTCGCGGACTGACGACAGAAGCAACTGTGGACCTGCATGCATTAAATGTAAATGTTCGTATTTTATCATAAGTTTAGTGAAGTGGTGTTTAGCGTCCAGTAAAATTGGGTGCTTTTTATCGTACTGACAATCAGACTGACTTAACCTGCCACCCACTCTTATTAAACCATTGGTATCTAATATTGGATTTAAGGATAACAGTTTACTTTTGTGATGTACTTCTATTCCGTTTTGCTTGTGTTTTATATCCTTTGCAAACGACTCTGATTGACTAACTTTAAGCAATAGTATTAAAGAGTTCTCTAGTTCGTTTGCTTGCAAGGTCCCTTTAGTTTCAACTGTTTATTTATACAATTATTAATGAAACGTAAAACATGTGCATAAACTCTTTTGAGTCTGATATAACTTGAATAATTTTCAAATGGTACTAACAATTTATTTTCAGACATGTCATCAACAGAGACTAATGCCTTGACTTCAGCATAGCTAACATGACAAGCGCGAGAACGCTCTTTTTCTCGTTTTGTCGAAATTTGTCGACGTTTCTGACGTCATTCTAATCCCTAACATGACCGTAAACGACGAGTAAACTGGAAAAAGGCACTTTGACACTTCTGTACGAGTATGTCGCGACGAGAAACCGATGTTGCAAATTATTAAAAACAAATCATTTTTATGATAGCAACATCGGCTTGAGATTCCGTTTCATTAATTCAATGGTGCCGATTCTCTTGTCACAAAATTTTGGTGATGGCTCCTAAACTAGACTGAAAGTCTAGTTTAGGAGCCATCACCAAAATTTTGTTTATTCCTGTCAAACGACGTTTTGCCACTATTATGGCACTGTACTATTAATTTTGTGAAAACGGAAATTTTGCTATTCTGAATTTGGCGTTATTCACCAAAAATTTTGATTGTTAATCTAAATCTGACTATTTTTAATCGCGATTCAAAAGATGTGGATTAAAATGAGTTGTCATGAACCAA
Source organism: Agrochola macilenta (assembly GCA_916701695.1). NCBI lineage: Eukaryota > Metazoa > Arthropoda > Insecta > Lepidoptera > Noctuidae > Agrochola > Agrochola macilenta. The sequence continues at coordinate 4,638,487 of OU753576.1, forward strand.
AATGCACACCAACACTTCGACGGTGCAAAAACAGTACTGTATCTTTTTTTTTTTTTTCTTTTCTTTTGCTTATATCTCGAAAATGGTGTGTCCTATCGCAAAAATAATGAAAATTTCGACACCCTATATGAAACTCATAATACCCTAGAGCTCAACAAGTAGGTATATATTTTTTCCATACAAAACGCGAAAAATTCCATATAAAAAATGTCGTTCCAATATAAATAGTAGTTTAAAACTAAGTATTTTCATTATTAATATATTGTAAAAAATTAATATGACTAAAATAAGTACAATTGTGAAACTGCCATGCTATTTTGGACTTTTTTTTTGTATCATTATTTTGTCTACTCTTCTCGTCGTCAAAATCGAGGACGAGTAAATGACAGAAAAATGGCAGATATCTCGTGTTGAATTGTCAAAAATCGAGATAACTAAGGTGTCATGTCAAGTTTGACAGAACGAGTCGACTATTTTGTATGGCGGCGCTGTCAGAAAACGAGAAAAGTGACAGAAATAGACGACAATTACTCACGCGAGAGTGAGTAATTGTCGCGGGCGTCAAGTTAGCCCTACAGGTAAGTTTTTAAGTATATTGTGAGGTTGAGTAGGCCAATAAGATTCATCCTGTTTCAGGAACGAAGGACCTTCCCACCAAAAAGATAAAGATTGCAGATGCTGTGGGTCAATGCCCCTAGAAGCTAAATCTGCTGGGTTTAACTCTGATGGAACATGTTTCCAATCAAATCCTTTGGTAGTTTCATTAATCTTGTTGACTCGGTTACGTACAAATGTTTGTAAGACTCTATTCTGAGTTTTCAGCCATCCGAGTACCACTGCGGAATCGGTCCACATATATATTTTTGTAACATTGCATGGTGCAGACTGTAATACTTTCTCACTAACTTGAGCCCCTAACAGAGCAGCACATAGCTCTAAACGTGGGATTGTGAGCTCCTTAATTGGAGAAACTCTAGTTTTTGCACATAGTAACCTTACTGTAGTATTATTTTTACTAATTTGGGAACGTAAATAAATATACGCTCCATATGCCTGCTGACTTGCATCTACAAAGCAATGTAGCTCAGCTGACTGGGTTTCTAAATTGTCACCATAAAATGTCACGGTCGCCATATGTTGGGATTTAAATGAAGATATCCCAACTTCATTTACAATTTAGTTTATTGTTAAAGAGACGGCACTTTACATGGTGGCCACGCGCGATCGCGACATTAAAGATCGACACGTCTTCCTAAAGGTGTTTCTGGCCGCATTCTTTTCGCGCCGCCCGCCGGCCGGCTCGCCGCCTGCGTCGCCCCCGCGCGCCCCTCTCGCTCCGGGTGCGTTCACGATAAGCGCATTTTAGGCGCGTTCAACAGAGAACGCCTGTTTTGTCGCGTTTTTCGTTCAAAGTAGCATTGTTCGGTGTTCATATTTAAAAAGTTTTGTCTGTAAACTCTGTGCCTACTGTGTTAATATGAAAGTGAGTTGTGTGTTTTACGAACCTTTGAATTAGATTTTAGTATTAGAATTACCTGTTTGTATTCTTTTACGTTCATTTATTTTAAATACCTTATTGGCTGTATTAAAGCCAGGTTTTCTTATTATGATACTAGTTTTTGCCCGGGGCTTCGCCCGCGACCTGGTTTGTAATTATTCCACGTGGTAATTGTACTACCAGGATAAAACGTGTTCTAACCCAGGCCATGATCTACCTGTGTGCGTTTCATCGAAATCTGCTCAGTCGGTACGGCATGAAATGGTTACAGATACACAAACAGAGTTACGTTCACGGCCGACTATACGTTTGGTGTGAACGCGGCCTAACAGCATTGATGCGCCACAAAGTCGAGTCGCAAAGTCACCGACGCTGCAAGCATCGTATCTGCCACGGCCCTAAATAATTTATCTTTGTAAGTTAACTCATCCATTACAGGTTTAATACACAAGTATCTCCACATATTATAATCTCCAGTAAAGTCCTACCCTAATAGAACCTTCACGGATTTATGGGCCAATCCCTTAAGAGTACGTATTTGATGTTCAACAGTATCGTTCAGAAACTAAAACTTGAGAGTCAACAGTACTTATAAACTTGGATCCTATTAGATCGGAATTAATCAAAGTAAACCACTTAAGGTTTCCAAGTAACTGGGATGTTATGTTTATTTATTTATGGAAAGATAAATTTTATTGAAGGTTTTTTGGAAACTATACCATTTTATCGAGTTTGTTGCGAAATCAAATAACGGGGGTGAAAGTAATATGTTACTGTGCAATAACAGCGCAGTGGAACCACGGTTTTATTTTCCAGGTACTGTTGATTTTTATTTGGAAATTGATATTGCTGTACGTGGAGTATTTCTTTGGTGAGTAATGATGTTCTATAAAAATGAATATCTTGATTAAAATATGCCACATAAAAATAAAATAAACTTCTCATGGAAAACTTTTTTATTAGCCAACAGTTGAAAAAATAACCAATTAGTCAACTAAGGCTGAGAAAAGCTAAAATTTAAACAACATCATTAATTATTACCATATTTCAGTGGAAGCAAGAATAAAAGTCGATCGAATGACGGAAAATTAGTGAAAAATTGATCACAAGATTTGACTGTAAGTCAGAAAGACATACCTTTCTGATTTACAGTCGCATTTTCTGGTAAATTTTTCATTTATCCCATCGTGTAAAAGTACCTAAGTAGGTTTTAAACATTACAAACAAAGTTGGTTAAAGGCTTCTACAAAAAAAATTACTGAAAACCTTAAACTACATCGCACCGACATGCGCCCAGCAAAGACCTTACTTATGAATGCTTACAACACAAGTACCTACATACCTTCCTACTCGTTGTCTGACCCTTCGCGAGATTAGGTGACCGCTGCCCAAAACTTTACTAATTAAGAGTACCCGACACACTCAGTGTCTGTTAATTAACGTTACATACGTACAATACGTTGAGAAACTTGTGTGGCTCGGTGTACATGCGTTGAGAGTTTTCGATAAATTAATTGCCTAGAGGTCGGAGTAATGGCAAATATAGGAGCAGAGAGGAGGAAGAAAATTAATTCTGTTTATGGTTTATTAAGTACCTATCTATGTTCTTAAGGGAAATAATGGTACTTATAGTATCTGTGGAGCTTTCTGTCCTTTAATATACATAGAAAACGATGAACTGGAACCGGACGCCTAGCTTCTCACGTTTCATAAGTGTCCATGTAGGTTTATGTGAAATAAAGTATTTTGAATTTGAATTGCTGACTGCATCAATAAATGCGGTTTTGGCGACTGCATTCGGTTGCCGATCGCTGAAGTTAAAAGTTTTGTGGCAATATAATTTTTGTTTATTTTAAACCTCGGTCTTTCTTTTCTATTTGTCTCAAAAAATACTTTTGTTCTATGCTGTGGCAAAACTTGCCGTTAAAAAAAAAACTCAGTCTATTTTAAAATCGCAATTTAACAAAAACATGGACAGACACTTTGAACTTAAAGACCGTGTGTCAAGCGATAGTGAGTCTAAGTTATCAAATACAAAAAACTAAAAAAATCAACATCAGACTGTACACAGAGCCCGTCTCGTCTTACTACAGAATCAATTTACCTGTATCTACGCGTCTACGAGAATTTCCCATAGGAAATAAGCTAAATTTGAACTACCAAATTGACTTGGAAGTGGCGTACGAATAACAAAAGGTATACTTTGGACGATCCTTTTATTTGATGTCCTAGGTGAGTGAGTGTTGCTATGCGACGCGATGGAATGTGGAAAAAGAAAGCTGCTAATTTTTTTCCTTTCAAAAGTTAGCTATGAGAGTGAGAATTTTGGTTCATGCTGTGGCACTACATAAACCAGTTAGCAGATTGGTAGCACGGCTGAGGGTCCAGGGTGTGCAAGACGACTATATTCTCTGAAGGAGTACGCAGAGGTGTATAAAAAACAATATTTAAGTATACAACACACGACACGCTAATATCATGATATACCTAGGATTTTCCCAACTTTGTTGGGGTCGGCTTCCAGTCTAACCGGATGCAGCTGAATACTAGTATTTTACGCTCATAAGTGTAGACACTATACATAAATAGTACACCCACATTTTGCCACATTTCGTTCATCGGACTTACCCTGTGGGCTTAACTATTGACTAAGGCCGAGATCTGCACAACACGTGCTTTGAATTATCATGCACGCGTTGTTTGCCAGTTACGTGACAGAGACAGGAAAACGATTAGCCAGAGTACGTGCTGAGCAACGTTTATAGATCTCGGCCTGAGCTTTTGGAGTCTATTGCTATTTACCGAGCACAAATCCTGACATTGAGTTGCTATTACTACTGAGAATTTTCCAATAGAGGAGCATAATATTTGGGGACAGGAACTGATGGACGCTTCTAAAGGTGCCAAACTTGTAGCCAAATTCTGGGCTAACTTTATTAAGATTGCGATCGATACGCTAAGAAGAAGCAGGGAAATACCCTGGACCCCAGTAAGCAGTCGCACTGGCGATGAACGATGCAGTCTTGTTTCAGTGTCTAAAATTGTTATTTACTATAAAAAACGCGTCGCTGTTATCGATTCACACAGCATAGTATCGCTTTTCGCAACTCAGGTAGGACAATAGGTGAAGTTCTTACCAAATAAAGACGTTGTCTCGTCGTCGTTACGAGTTTAGGGTAGGACCCTCAAAAGTTAGACGCTTTTTGTTGTTCTTCTCAATTTATGGGGACGTGTTGTGTATAAATGGATATTGAGCAGTTTACGATTTAGGACCCTAAATTGTATTTGAGAGTGAAGAAAATGTAGTTACATAATACGTAGGTACCTACTTTTCAACGGTTGGCTAAATTGGCTGGTTTTTTGAAAAAGCCCATTGATGATCAATGAAATAAAAGGCGCATAAAAGATTTTAATTTTATATCCAATCACGCTACTTTATTTTACTTCATGTCGAGGTTTTATGTTAGATCCCAAAATACATTCTTTCTTATTAAATATTATCGAAGTATAATATTCTGTCTTTGGCTAGATTTTTGCTGAGCTAGGAATAATTTTGTATTTATTATAATCTGCTGACATTTGTTTCTTGATCAGCTTGTTTTTGTTCAGCTTATAATGTTATTGAATAACGGTAAGTACCAACAATTTGTTTTACTTTTACAGACAAGACTGACAAGGCTACTCTTTGAATATAATAATATCTTTGAAAAACTTGAACGTATAAAGAAAAAAAAGCAGTGTGAGCATTCACAAGGACTTTATTTTGTATAGTTTCAGACTGCGTAATAGTGAAGTTTAGTTAGCCTACATAAATAAGTAATATTATCTTAGTACGAAAACTGTTGCATTTATATTTAAACACAAAACTTATCGTTGTTTAAAAAAATATAGACACCAAACGCGAAACATAATTTTCAGACCCAAAAATTACGAAATTATTAATTTTTTTCAAATTGCTGAGGTAAAATACAAAGTTTCAAAGTCGAGAAATTGTTTAAAAAATTAGGTTCTATCTACAAACACTTTTGGTCGCTCAGAAAATTTCCTAAACTTTCCTGTCTCTAACATTCCCAAGATTTTTGGAGCTATAACGTCCTATAAAAGGACAATTTTTACAGGTGTTTCTGATTTACGTCAAAGGCATTTCGGGAGCAAGTATTTGGAGAATTTATCCTTAAACTCCTTTAATGTTGCCTTCGGATTTCATTCCGCTATCAAGGTACACGTATCAAAGGTGACAATGGGCCCCGAAAACTTTTTGGGCCCTTCTCAAATTTTCATTTGCTTGGATACTGGGAGAAAAGTTAGAGGATCAAATTCCCTTAATTCAGGGAATTTTAGGGATCGCTGTGGTTGTGTTCGTGACAAAACGTGTTCGTAACAAGTTTTTTGTAGGATCGATGATTATTTATTTATTTATTTTATTTATTTATTATTACACTTACACACACTATCCTTACATGATGACCTCAATATAATAGTGGTTTGCAAACACACCCAAAATAAATTGGAATTCGACTTACGGCTAATACTTAAAAATCTAAAATTAAAAAATACAAAGCATTACTAAACTATTAAAAACACAATCTGAAGTCAGACTAAAGAATTATATGTACTAATTATTATAATATATTACTATGTAATAATTATCAAACATGCTATAAAATCTTAACCTAAAATATAAAATCAGACTTAACACAGAATATTAATATTTACATATATCTAACAAAATTCAACAAAACTGTTGCAAATTAACTCAGATTGCACGAAAATATGTCAATTCTCTCATGCAACTCGTTTAGTACACAAATTGTGCGGGTGAGGGGTGCTTTTGACAGCAGGTTGGTTTTGGCATCAGGCACGGCCAGCAGTGGCGGTCGTTGATAATGATATTTTACTGAAAGAGACAGTATAGAATTCAATTTGATATCAGTTTTGTCGTATGTTTGTTTGTTACCACGATACAACAAGACAAGACTTAATTTTTCTAAAGTTTTGTTCTAATTAAGTAGGAAGTGTCTGGGAAAACGTTTAACGGTTCGTACTTCCGTACTTTATTACTACTTTTGTTTACTTTGTTGGGTTCAGTTTTCAGTGTATCTAGTTGTAGATGAAAATATGTATTTTACTCGTAACAATTTTTGTAACACCCAACACAGGGAATAGGTACCGTTTTCCAAGGTTTTAGCAATTACTTTTGCCCTGCAGTAGGAAAATAGTAAAGCTGCTATTATTATTAGAACTTGAAGCGTTGTCCAACCAAGGTTCTTAATAGTTTGGCTACGTCCCTTAGTGGTAATATCGAGCTTAATATTCTCTACTGTACGTAACTACGTAAGCTGGTTCTATCATATAATAACTACTAATGAGTAGTTATAAAACGAAACGCTTATCATTTACACTCACTTGGTAATACGAAACTTTGTCTGTAGGTATAAACCACTCCAATATTCAGACTAGCTGCGTCCCAAGGTTTCTTCTGCATTGGAATTCCGAAAGAAACCGTGTACACACGTTTTACAAAACCATCGCAAACAGAAACATCTTTCTTCAAACTCAAACAAAAATCGACAAAACCCGAACACAGCACGAAACGAAACTTCGGAACTTAAAGTGCATTTAGCAAAACCAAACGGACAGAACCGTTCCGAAGTGATTCCGAAACTCCTTGAGTCTAGAACACTCTAAGATGTTTGCTTTATCTCGGAAACAATTACTTTTTGCTAGCGCCTTCGGTCCGCGTCAAGATGTGTGAAGAGTTAGTTCGGAATTGAAGAACAACAGGGTTTTGGGTAACAAGGATCTTGAGACTTAATTCAGTTGTGACAAGAGGGTTGGTCGGTTTTGAGAAAACGGTCAGTGTTTGTAATTGGAACATAATTTTATTATATTTAAAATGAGTTGTAGACGACTGATTTCCTCAAATGATTTTTACGAGGTTAATCACCTTGATCATAATGCATTTTATTGAAAGCTTCAGTCTTCTGAATTTAGCTTGTTAGGAAGAAATAGGATATTAAGAAAACTTCTGTACACACTGCACAGGATAAGTTATTGAATTCGTCTGCAGATATGTGACAGAACCGGACGCATCTTGATCTTTCTTCTGACTAATTTGATTACTTTTTAGGAGGCTAACTTGCTGAATGCGATTACACAATATAATTTTTATTGTTATCACCTTCTAAAGGCCAATCGACAGTTGTTGAATTCAGTAATTGTCAGTCATTTAGACGACTAAAAGCCAAGTGGAATAAGCCTTAATGAAGGGCAATAAAAATGAGACTAGCATTTTTATTCGAGTGTATTATTATCAGGCAAGCAAAGCTCTGCTTGAGCCCGAAACAAGTAAGGCGATCTCAATAAAAAACATGACACCTGGTTTTTGAATTGACCACTTGTCATATTCTACTTTGGTGCACTGCATGTGAAAATGCGCATGCGAATAACAAAAATTATTTGCAAAAAACGTAAGATATTTTGAATTTCGCGGGCTTAAGGTGATAACCTTAAGTAATGCCAAAGGTACCATTCCTTCTATGAAATACCTTCCGTAGTTAGCGACACGTCGTTTACAGTTACGGACGAGCGACAGACGACACGTGTAGCCCGACCGCAGACCAGTGGTGCCGCAAACGCTTGAGCGATAACACATTTTTCTATCTTCTATCTACCGACTGGAATACGGGCTGCTGCCGCCTGCGGCAGTGTTCCGAATCCTGACTGCAGCGACATGACGCCGCGACGTGTCGCCGAGGCAAGACGCGGCGACACGTCGTCTGTAGTTGACGCCTGCGGTCGGGTACGGAATGATACCTTATTGTTTTTGGAACGAAGTTCCTTATCGCGCTATACGAAAGGGGGCTAGACGGAAAAAATTAAGACCAAAAGTTGTAACGACACTTTTTGCTATAGTTGTAAGCCGTGCGGCGTGCGAGTGTTTCTCTGTCTGTCTCTCTCTCTCTCTCTCTCTCTGAACTTCGTTCCATCCGGGTGTCCCTTGAAACCTCTGAAGTTTTTTTTTTTTAGGATGGGAAATCATCAAATGACTTCTCCCGCACTGGGTGGAGCGAGAGGGTGTGACAGACTTTTACTGACTAAAACCCACCCGTGTTTATTCCGTTGCCTGTGTGCCGGGGCCGCGATATCCCTTTCGGACAAACCCGCAACCCCAGCAGGCGTTGGTCCTTACGGACCCCGTCAGTTGGTGCTGACAGCCCTTTGAGGCGCGCGTGGAACACAACGCGCCGTCGACCCGGGCCTAGTCCTTATCGGACGGCGAGCTGCCCATTGCTCAAACGCTATTTGAACGGAATTATACCTACAAATAGCGTTTGACAAGTTTTCAACTTCAAATTCTTAATTCAGAAACGGAGTGATAGCCGAACATGATAACATTATTTCAAAGTATTGTGCCTTCCAAGAAAATTATTTTAAGTACACCAAGAAAAACAATATTGATAAAACATTTCCAAAATGCTTTTCGCTTTCTTATTCTCTACCATATACTGATACATTATAGCCTGAAAGGAAGCTGCTGAGCTTGAATATTTTAACTTACTAAGACTATGAATGAATAGAAGCGAAACTCCCGAATGTATTGCAATTAATGCCTACTTAACGCCTACTGACAGATTTATCAGTTTATTTTTATTTTTAAGAAACACTCAGCAACTAAGTTTACGGCAATTATATGGCAAATTTACCGCCCGGCTGTGCTAATTAATACCGACCCAAACAAGTGTGTAGCACGCCAAACGTATCGAAAAAAAAAACACAAAATAACACTGTTTTGGCTTGGACAAGCGCACGCGCAGGTCATACTACCCGTATAACCTGTGCCTGCGCCTGTGATTATTTTGGTGGCACCGGCGCACACACAAAGACAAGTACAGGTACAGTCGGGGAAATTAGTTGTTTATTAAATTGACACACTACGTCGATCTGCCGTGTTATTGCTATTTCATACAACTATCAAATAATAACAGTTGTGATATACGGACAATTTAAATTGGTAGTCAGTTTCTTAAACAATTAAATTCCCTGACTTAACATGACTGTCACTTCTATTATGTTTTTCTTATTCTGTACACTTACCTAAATCTATGCCCTTCAGGTCTCTCGACTCGAATCTGTGAAGAATAAAAGAGGTTTTATTTTTTATTTTCTTTTACAAAAGGGTAAGATAAAAACTTATTGTCCTGTGAACGTTCAAGACCACTTTGCCCTGTTTGCCGGTCAAATAGGTCTTGGACGTTCAATCTTGACCAGTCGTTTCATTTAAAACTAGATGTGCCAACGGCTCCTTTCGCTTAGACTAAAAATATATCCCTAAAATCTTCTGAAAGGAGATAAATTTATCAATAGACTAGCTTTTGCCCGCGACTTCGTCCGCGTAGAAGTCGAAAATGGTTCTAATAGGATTTTTTATTGGTTTTTTACGTTATTCATTTTGTTATAACATATACATTATTATGTAAAAATGTTTGAATAATTATAAAATATTACTATCTTTATTATAGCGTAGGGATATAAAGGTTAAATAAACTTGAAAAAAAAAAAAAAACTGAACGCGAAGCTCGGCCTTTGATCTGGCGAAAGTTACACGGGTTTATTATCTTTTTACAACGAAATCAAAATACTACACCTACCGTAGTATTTCTTTGTAAACAATATTTTTTGTTTTTCTTTCGGGTGCTAGAATCACCAGGCTAGTCTGTGCCGGAGGAGGAGTGGCTAGAGAGGCGGCACGGCGTCCTCATCTTCCGCCTGACGCAGGTCCTCACCGGACACGGTTGTTTCGGGAGGTTCCTGTTCAGGATCAAACGGGAGGAAACGCCCGGGTGTCACCATTGTGTGGATCGCCCCGGAGGACACGGTGGAGCATACGGTGGAGGTCTGCCCGGCTTGGGCGGAGCACCGCCGTGTCCTCACGGAGGCGATCGGCGGCGGCGATCTCTCGCGTCCGGCCCTGGTTCAGACCATGGTCTACTGTTACACGGTACCAGTAGATGTGAAATATCTTATATCTTTTTCCTATCGCAGGTATGCTGAACGAGATTTCTTTAGAAATAAGCATCACCTTTGTACGTATGTTTCTGTTCCTTCCTTCTTGTCTGTTGGCGTCAAACCCAATCGTTAATTTTTCACCCAAAAAAGTCTACAATGTTACCAGTTCAATTACTCAGACTCACCATGCTAAAAATAACTTTTGCTATATTTTAATCACATCAGTGACGAGTGTACCGAGCCCCGAGTAGCTGTGTGGGAACTGTTGGTTAATGATTCATAAACTGTATGTGGAGGTCCGTTAGTATAAAGCTAAGGACACAGAAAATAAAGCACAATCTGCCTATAATATTACCAATGCTGGGACACAGGCATCCTCTCTGTAAGAAGAAGTGAGTGAAGAGTGAACTCTGAAGTAACTCTGTCGGGTGCTTTGTCTGACTGTCTATCTGTCTGCTACCTGTTCACGCCTTAACGACTGAACGGGTTTGGATCTTCTTCTTTTCGTGTGGTTAGTGACTAACCTGGTGTCAGAGTTTTGAAGCCGCCAACAGGCCTTTTGCGATTGCCCATTGGCTTGCTCGACGGCATGTGAAATGCCGTGAAACAAGTGATAATATACAATACGCACATGAATCCATGAGACTTGCGTTCAAACTCGAGACCTATGACTTGGCAGTCCATTGGAAATTGGATTTGGATGATTTTGGCAAGAGGAAAGACATGATTTGGGACACATAAAATGCTTTTCATCCCGGCACTACGTTTCCGTAGGATAATTTTCGACCTCCATACGGGCAAAAGCTAGTATCAAATAGTTATTCAGACGACTCAAAAATTTAAAGCATAACCTTCTTATTTTTAATCGGATAAAACACTATAAAAATAGACGAACACAAAAAACAAAATATATCTCCTCCCTCCCCTCCCTCCTCACCCTTGAGGGAAAATATTTTTCTTGTGTAATAGAGCTAAGTAGAGTTTCATGTAGAGTGAATGCGCTCCGCAAAATAACATTTACTCAGTGAAACACTATTTGTGCAGGTAGCCTAATAAATCTAGATTATGACCAGTGAGCTTCAAGATTTAGTCTGCAGCGTCAGATATATTAAGCTTGAAGCTTTCTCTTGGTTTTGAATATGAATAATGCCGGCTGTTTGGCTGATTCTAAGGAAAAAATGTTTTCTGAATCTCGTCAAGTTCGTTTAATCAGAGGGTAAAACTGCTGTCATATATTAATAAGCTCTAAAATCTTACACCATACTCGTAGTTTAAGAACTCGAAACCTCTCTTCTCTTTTAAGTATATTTTTAGAATAGTAATCAACAATCTTAATTTTTAATTAATTTGGGCATGTGACGGTTCCATTCTTATTCATGACCTAACATTATTAAGATATTATGATGCATAATTATCATGACTTTTCATAAAACTACTGTCGTCGTGAGAACTTTTACAAGACCATTTACGCAACTAATATTACTCATAGCTATTTCAAGTAGGTATAACAACCCGGATTAGCCAGAAACTCGTAAAATCCGTCAATTTAATTGATTAAAACTGTCCCAAATATCGTTAGCAACGTACATAGGTAACGTGTACGTAATGATTTATGTGGCGGTTTCAAAACTGTATCCAACCGAAATTGTATTACGATAGATTGGAAACCTGTGAGTTCCATGGAATAGAAATAAAAATTAGAGATATTTTTATTTTGGGAAAAGAGAACATTTGTATAGCATAAAGGTGTCCAGTATGCTCAATTTTCACAACTTATGTTGATGAGAAAAATATAGAGAGTATTTCTATTTTCTTGTGTTTTCAGAAACGGCAGCAAAGACAATAAATGACTCTCATTCCGAGCTGAAAATACAATTTTCTCTGAAAATAGTTCAATAGTTAAATTACGGGTTGGCTAGCGAAAGTTAGTAAATTCGAAACATTGTATTGTGACAGTACCTGAAATACCCTAGGCTGATAAAATTTTCGTTTTTCCTAATTGTGTTAATATTAGTGTTTGGATCGGTTCCCCGTAGGGGGAAGAACTGTGCCCCTCCTTTCCGCACAGTTCTGTAGGGCTCGTCCCAGACTGGTCACCCTCCCACCGATATAAGAAAGAGAAGCATTCCCATAAACTAAACTACCTTGTTCCGTCTCGGAAGATTAAGGAACAAGGATTGGACCAGGAAGTTAATATTGGGAATTCACAGTTAGTAAATACAAGTATTATAATATGAAGCTAAGAAGACAAGAGGGTATGCAAAAGTATATAATATAATATTATGTTTTAGTATTATAAATGTTGGAACGCCAACGTCTCCTCCTGAATATCTGTAATACAGACTTGGTAAGGTGGAACGGGTAAAGGGATCGTTACGCTTGTACTTCAAATACGATTACGTAATACTAAGTTAATTTGTCTGATTACAATATATCCACTTCAGTGAGACCGGGAACCGTATAACAACGTTGACGTTTTTTAATTTTTATTATATATATTTTAATTTTAATCAACGTTTTAATCAAATTTGTGAGAGGCCCGAAAGCCGGTTGTAGAGGTTTAACAAGACACGATTTCTAGCGTTCCTTAGAACGAACTATCGATTCAGTATGAGATACTTAGTGAAGCCTAACCCAACTCCCTGGAAATATGTGTCAACACGCCTCACGCAAGGTATTCTGTGGCAAAACCTTTTCGGAAACAGAAATCGTCACTAACGTTTGGTTGTTTTGTAATGCAATTACAGATTGGCTTTATAGCCTAGATCAATTCCAAATGACCTGAGAGTATTATTATGGCTCTGCCTTCCAAATGTGGTGCGTCATCTCAAAGTCAACAGTCGGAGCATTACTGCCCAGTCAAGTATGGTGGAAGGCCTTCGCCATTTCCCTATAGCCAACTGCTAGTGACAATAATCTGCCAAGGTACGGATTAGGATGTGGACACGTAATACACGAGAATGTAACATTAGTTATAAAACACGATACTAAATAAGTGTTGAGTTACAAGAACTTATGATACGTGAATTATATTACCAGCCTAGGATAATTATTATAATTAAATACTCACTCAGTCGCACTCCCAAGCACACACTCACCCAATCGCACATCAAACACGCGCACATACTCTTACTTAGTTAAATACTACATTAATCTAGTCTGGGCGTCAACCCAACTATATTTAACTTAATAGATAATACTCGCTATCTTGCGACAGCCCACTTGGACAATCCTAGCCTCTGGCATTCAACAAGACTGCTAATATAACTAGCCTAATAATACGTCCACACCCTACCGTGGTCTCAAACCAACCTCTGCACTTCACCAGCTTGGACCCTCGCGTCCGTAGTCTTTCGTGATCTCGAACCAACCCCCGGACTTCATTCCTCAGTCCCCTAAATTCCTAAAAAATACCACGTTGACTGTTTGGTGCCACAGTTTCGCAGAATAGGTTAATGACTCTTTTTGTGCACAACTTCTTAATTGTTTTAAAAGGGTCTTTTGAATAGTTCGACTTAATCCTTAGCAGATGCTCGATGCAGTCTCAGGGATGGTCCATCTTTTGAGACCGACGACGAGTTATTATTTATATATATTTTATTATAAACCATACAAATATTTTAGCACAGAACATATATTAAGTTTCGGTCGGCCCTGGTACGTTAACAGTACGAGAGCGGTTAAAGCATTCTAGCTAGATGCTAGCTAGAATAATAAAATAATGAATTCAATAATATAACTGCAGTTATTGGATAATTGATAGTGACATCGATGGAAGCATCGGCTTTGCATGACTTTTGAAAGTTTAGTTAGATCCATCTTCATAACTTGTTGTTTAAAGTTTCAAGCATGAAAATCGAGAGCTGTAAGTTTACATTGAAAGAACTGCATGTTGACACCCCTGCTCTCAGAATATTTGTACAAAGTGGCCACGGGTTGCTGCCCATAAAATATAAATGGAATGGGTTTGTAAGAGGTTCAACATTGTTTTAACATTTTAAAGAAATAGGATATTTTGTTATTAATTAGGGTAACGTGTCGAGCTGTCAACCCATAAAATTGAGATTTAATGTGTTCCTAAGAACCTCGAATCGGCCCTTAAGTGACGGTTTTAAAATAAATATAATAATATATTGTTATTAAATTAGAGTAAATGGCACACAGTCACAGTATCATTCCATAAGGGTAAATACGATGCCACTGTTTATTTGACTAAACAACACACATCATAAAAAAGTTAAATCTAGAAGGACATAAACTTTTCATCCAAGATTTCACAAACCTAATACGCTTTTGTCTCGACTATTTCCACAGTAAACACTTGACATTTACAGAAGCTGAGATACGATACAAACACTGAAAAGCGATGTAAAATATAGATATTAAAATTGGAAACAAACACTGTCTTTTACGTTCTCTCTCAACACAATTTATGTGCCTTTTTTAAAAGTATGAAACTCAGTGGCCGCGTATTACACCGTAGCGTAACTGTTTTCAGATAAGCTAGGTTGAAATGATGTGGGTAGGTTATTAAATACGAGTACTGTGACGTAAATCTTGAAAATAATATGGTAGCACGTTTAAAAAAATTAAGTGACTTTTTAACCAAAAAAAAAATGGGCCAACTGTTGCTTTTGATAACCAACAGTTATTCTTATGCAAGCACGTAGAAATGTTATAGGATTTTATGAAGAATGGAGATTACTTTACTGCCATCACCAACCATTATTAAGTAAGTGTAGCAGCTGACATCCAAGAAATACGTATGTTTTCTCGCATGGCACATCACATATGCTATCTATACGAAGTACTTACGTGAATATTGCAAGACGTAGAGAAAAATTGAATCAGTCAGCAAGGTTTGTGGCTCATAGCTCGCCGTCCGATTAGAACCAGGCCCGGGTCAACGGCGCGTTGTGTTCCACGCGCGACTCTAAGATACGTCAGCACCAACCAACGGGGTCCGTAAGGGCCAATGCCTGCCAGGGTTGCGAGTTTGTCCGAAAGGGATATCGCGGCCCCAGCACACAGGCAACGGAAAGAACACGGGTGGGTTTTAGTCAGTAAAAGTCTGACACTCCCTCTCGCTCTGCCCAGAGCGGGAGGAGTCATTTGAAGATTTCCCAACCACAAAAAAAAAAAAAAAGTTTGTGACTCATGAAAGTTCTTACTCCACTGCATAGAACCACATACAACTATGTTATACCACGGTGTCAACAGCTATTATACCGATCTTATAACCTGGCTCGAGCTGAAGCCAAACGTAAACATATCGGGACAGTAAACTGGTCCTCCCGTGTTGGATACCGCTCGATTCCATCGAATATTCGTTTTAAATCGATCCCTGTAATCCTTTTAGGAATACGGTAGCGTGTTATTGAGTTTTGGTGAATATGGGTTAATAGATCGGTTTAGTAAAAGTATAACCGTATTTCATAATCACCATGCTTGATGAACGGGTCATTTAACTATGAGGCGGATATTCCATTCGGAAAAACTTTCATTGTGCGTAGAAAACTGCTTGAGACGGAATCTATTTTCCAAAAGACGAGTCTTCTAATTTCCTTTAATTCTTCCGCATCGCTGTCACAGGAAAGGTGCCTAAAACGCTGGCAGCAATTGCCACGTTGTATGGGCTGTGCTGGGGCGGTTGTTGCAGATAATATTCCAATCTTATTGGGAGTTATATTACGAGTATGTTCGAGCCGTTTGGGGTTAAAGCGTAGGCCCATGTTGTCCGAGTGCCTTCTTGGTTTTTGAAGACATCGTCAAGTGGTTGGTGGACTATTCACGTGACAGAAGGCTGGCCTATTTTTTGGCCAAAGAATCAGCCCTTTCAAGCCAAATCTTTAGAAAAGTTCACAGTATTCATATAGAGCAACCAGATACTACTTAAAACGCATTCCTCTGTGTATTTAGTTTCACATTCTCAATGACACAGCAAAAAACCTTCCTCGGTGCCCATTTCTTCCGACAATAGGTGCGTTGTACAATTAATTATACCCCGACTACATCAGTATAGTTGGTTAAACGAGGGACACTTTGAAACTATTCAGTTAGTTACCATTCGATTCTCTCGTTACAAATAATGGGACCTATAATTGACAAATCTGGGCCCACTATGAAGTTTAAAGGGACTGACCTTGACATCCTGCCTTATCATAAGATTTAGCCCGGTGCAATTAACTCCGCAAGTGTACTAATCTTAATGAAACAATTTCATAAAGGTGTTATTAGGATTCCCAATTATTTTTATTTTTTACCTAGCCATTGTTGTCCCACTCCTGGGCAAAGGTCTGCCCCATACTTTTCCAGTCTTCCTTACGTTGTTTTGTTCCTTCTCCGGCCAATCAGTTAGGAACGAGTCCAAATCCTCACACCAGCGTTTTTTAGGCCCTCGGTGACGACGCCCGTCTTCAGGCCACTGTGTGACGATTCTGGCTCATCTGTTTTGATGCATCCTATAGGTGTGACCCGCCCAGAACAAATAAATTATAATATCCTTAAGTATGTCGCTAGTTTACCCAGTCACCCTATATAAGGAAAGCGATCGCTACCCAAACTGTCCCTTCATCAATTTACCAGCCCTTCGGCTTTATTGAAAGGGTGTCTTTCAAAACAGTTTCAATAGCCGTCGGGAACATTTACTTAGTTAATCTAGATAGCACGTATTAGGTGTTGATTAGGGTTTTAGTGTATACTGTCTATTTTAGTGTTTATAGGGTGGTTAGGGAGATGTTTTGAATAGGTAAGTAATAAGCAGTAATTTGATCAGTTTGTATTAATTCGACCGCCCACTGCTACGTAGAATGTTCACGGAGAGGTTTGCCACGTTAGCTGCGGGGTTAATTGGTTTACCGCAGATCGGTGCCTACATTTTGATACAAAGCGAAGCTAAGTAGATATACAGTTCATAGCTTAGCCGTGGGCTGCTGAGGAGCAGCGCCTTTAGTATGATCATTTTAATGTTACTTCAGTGGGGGAAAGAGATGGAGCTATACGTCTTGTAGTGCTTCATCTCTTCCCACGCTAAAGTAATATTAAAATAATACTGCTTTAGAGGTGGTGGTAGGTCCCCAGTTATAAAGGACACAGGTTTTTTTTAAAGATCGAAAGAACGAGCTTGGGTCACTAAGGTTTCTTAATTTTTTGTCAATTTCAATTCGTTAGGTCCAGGTTTCAGGTTGTATTCTTATGCAAATCAATGAAAATCTGATGGAGCAATGTTTTGAACCTATTAGCTACTTGCACTTTAGCACCAATACTTTAAAATATATATCTTTCAATGAGCAATAAGCTTTAGAGATGTTTAAAAGTCAGAAAATGTAAGGTTAAACAGACGTTAATCGTAAAGGGTCAAGATAAGGTCACAAACATTATTCAAATTCAAAACATTTATTCCAGTTACGTAGGATTATTGCCATGGGGACAATTATGAGTACCCAAGATGGTTAGTTGCCCGAACCGCAGTATTTTGAAAGTACCTCTGTGATGTCAACAAATAAATTGATCCTTAGGAACTAAGAAAACTCAAAAGATGTAAATCTACTCCTCACCTTAAAAACACAGTCCAAATCTTTTTCAAATACCATCGTATAAAATATAGTCTAGTTCTCGCGTGTCACCTAGCGACTTTAGCACTTAGGTCCCCTCAGGTATTCCGTAAATGCATATTGACAATTCTGTCGCAAGTTCGGAGCCGAATGTGTGAGACACTCTCCTGTATTGATGGAAAGTGATATATTCTAGAGAATAGAATGCAACTGTGTATGCGGATTTAATTATTTAAGTTGGGGGGTTGTTGATAGGTTTTGAGTCAATATGAATGTGCTGAAAATGAGTTTGTTTCTTAGTTCGTCACTAACACACAATCGTCTATCGTAAATCTTTTACTCTTCAATATACTTACTAGATACTAGAAAAGAAACGGAAACAGTCACGTTACATTAAAAGTGTGAAGGATTATGGAGATAAAGACTCATAAAAGAACGCGAAGTTTCCTCAACTTACTTTGCTAAATCTTGCGTCGCAAATCTCCCTGCGTCTTCATAGTGTGTTAAAGATGTACCTGAAACAATAACATTCCTTATTATATTCTAAAGGCTTCAAGATTATTATAATTATTTATTCCAGGGAAAAATAAATATTTTACGTTCAAAGAATTACTGCGTTAATCATTTAGATGACTCGCTGATGGTGGCGCGTGTGTTGGATCATTTAGCTCCCTTCTAAATGGTTGAGCTGAATGGGGCTAATCCATACGTCATGTTCGTGAACGGGTGCCGTCAGTTGGGACTGGTCAACTCTTAGCTGCCTTGGCTGATTTAAATTTTTGAATTGTTCTTTGCTTTATATTTTTATTACGGACGCTTCTAACGTGCACGTCTTTCTATATTGTTCTCACATGTTTAATTTCAACATGAACGATGTAACAAATACTTTGTAACAATTTATTTAAAAGAGTGTCAGTGGAGTTTCTTGCCCGTTCTTCTCCATAGGTACCTACCTACTACGCTTTGGAATGGGCAACTAGCTTCATATTTCTGACAGACCGATTCCTTGACAATTCAAAAGTGCCTGTAAATGGTTTAATTGAAATAAATGCTTTGAGTTTGAGTTTACTTTTCTAGTAGCCACAGCCATGATGATGACATGCTTTGAATAACACAAAGGAGTTTCATCATCATTTGACTATCCTTTTCCCAACTATGTAGGGGTCGGCTTCCTGTCTTACCAAATGCAGCTGCAAACCAGTAGGTACTTTACATGGAGCGACTGACTTTTTGACCTCCACAGCCCAGTAACTGGATAAAACGATGCCCTTTGGTAAGCCAGGTTGTCTGACATTCGCGCTTCTGCCTACCCGAAATAAGCAAAGGGGGTTACTATGTCAGAATCCATTTACACCTAATATTCAAAGTTGGAGGGATTAAGTTTAAAGCATCAGAGCAAATCCACTTAACCTTTCAGTACAACTATAATGTAGGTAGGTGTGTACAAATGTATTCACCACAATTATCAGCGAAGACGCATTTGCGACTGTGCCCTTTTGATAAACTATTCAATAGGTAAAGTGATAATATTGAGCTTCACAGACAGCCGTCTGTTTCAAGTGTCATAAGAATATCTATGACAGCTGTAACGAGTAGTAGAACTCAGAGTATTATCTAAAGCAGTAGAAGCCCGAACATCTGACAACTTACTGACGTTTTATGCGCCTATCATGCGTAATAGTGGTCGCAACAAGATACGTCAACTTGACCTCACGAGAATTAAGAGCGTAAAACTGAAAACTCTCGGCTGCATGCGATTCTGAAGACGTGATCTGTACGCGCGTGAAACGAATAAGTTTTTAATTATGGCCATGCTTTTATTTAAAAAAAAATATCTTCATTTCAAAATTCGAATGGTTTCGAGGTGTAAATCCATGATGACATTAATTATTTTTTATTTAATTTTCAAAACTTAGGTACAAGCAAAAGCGCGATTTAAGTGAACTTTAGAGAATAACACTTCATTTAACCTTAGAAGGTAGGTTAGTAAATTGGGGGGAGGTAACATGGCAGACAATTTGTGTAAAATATTCAGCCGGCCTGGATATAATGGAAGTTGACCCCAATTACGTTTGGTAGATGATCTCTAAATTACATGCTAGATTGAATATAATAACGTAGGTATTTACTAACAGCGAGAAAGTACATACTACACTACCACCTTACTTCAACCTATACAGCGTAACCAAATGCGGTAGACTAAATGGCATATTTTTAATTCAAACTTTAAAGTTATTTTGGAGGCTATTGTTGGGTACACCTACAAGCTTTTTTTTTACCTACTAAACGTCAGTGTAGTCTTTTTTACGAGTACATAAGTTGTACAAGGATCTTTTGGCGCGTGGCCAGAAGCAGAACCAACGCCGCCATCTTGTTTTATCAACATATTTCACAAAACAATTGCACAAATGTTTACCAACAGCGCCGTACTGTCGACGTCATTCGAGCACAAAAGGTCCTTTTAGCAATGTAACTACTTTACATCAGGTGGTCTGTCGAACCATATGCCAACCCGTCAATCAAGAAAACCATTCACCAATAATTAGCCATAATAATTTTCGTCACAATTCTCGCTAAAGTGACAGATGTCACAAAACTTACATTCCGAACTAACGCACGGTAAACCGGCTGTCAAACTAAATTGATATATCGGACCGCTGCGGAATTACACGAATTACAGTGTCAATACTGTACGCCGATATGTTTTATTGCTATCCCGGGATTCGGACTAAGTACGTCTGATTAATGCCTCCGGGAATTTTGCTCCAAGAAAATTCTTTTTCGTGTGGGTACGGCACAACGATTGGTTGGTTACTCGGAATTGAGTTAGTTTTCGGTTTCTGTCGATTGTGGGTTATATTTTATTTTTCTGTTGATTTGTGCGCGACTGAACGTTGTGTTGACATTTTTTTTGTTTTCGTAGGTATTTATTTGTATTGTCATTGTTTGAGTTTGGTTATTAAATAATATTTGAAGACAAAGATAATAAAAGAATAAATAAATAAGTTATGGAAACAGGTGTTGCTTTTCAGAAATCCATAAGCGTAAAATGTTATGAAAAAGCTATTTAGTTTTAATTCCTTAATAAATAGATCCAGGCTTGGATACAGAATAACCGAATCTTCTATGTGCTTATTTTTGCGGCCAGCAGCGGGGGCTGCATTTTTATTTTAAACTTGTAACATTTTAGCTATTTTACTTGTTGAAAATAAAGTCTGATCAAAAGTTTTCTTATAATTTTCAACGTTTTAGTTTGATTCGTTGAAAACAAAATACATATCTAGCCGAAACAATCAAGCTACTTTTCCCGCCCAATATGTTCCATGTAAAGGTGGGCTTATACCAAGCTGGCGAATGCTCATTCTATCCCCACTCTATCAAATTATTTTGGTGTAAACAGAGCATTCTTTCGTTGTTCTACCTTGTTTGCAGAGCTTCTATGGAATCTTCTAAGAATGCTCGCTCGCTTGATGTAAACGTCGCACGAGCTTGCGACCAGTTGCCTAATTTGCGTTAGCAATTTATAGGAAAAACAACTGTAATGCCTACACGTAAGGTTCAGTTTGCGCTACAACTTCATATTTTTGATGACTTTTTCAACAGTACTAGTCAGTTTAAAAACAGCTTTATTTACATTTGCATTAAATTGATGTTTGTTTAAGTAGAAATAACATCAATTGGCAACAAGAATTTAAATAGACCTTTTTTTTTTTTGAGGATGGGAAATCGTCAAATGAGTTCTCCCGCTCTGGGCGGAGCGAGAGGGCGTGTCAGACTTTTACTGACTAAAACCCACCCATGTTCCTTCCGTTGCCTGTGTGCGGCCGCGATATCCCTTTCGGACAAACTCGCAACCCTGGCAGGCATTGGCCCTTACGGACCCCGTTAGTTGGTGCTGACATCTCTTTGAGGCGCGCGTGGGTCACAACGCGCCGTCGACCCGGGCCTGGTCCTAATCGGACGGCGAGCTACCCATTGCTCACCGTCCGCAAACCCGCGCCTACGGTGGCCGGAAGTCGTCTCGCGACTCCCAACGCCCGGGGTGTCTCCTGCGGCGACTAGAGGCGCGAGGGCGCCTAATAATAAAATGGGCGCGAAATAGACCTTAGAGTATTTTTTCGTGTTCGTGACGACGTGCGACGTGCTCAATCCTCGAAGCGATCTTTTCAAAGCGTTCTTGTGTTCTAGCGACTTTATCGATGAATATTTTATTTTATTTGGTTTCCAGAAACATGTCTACTTATGATAGAGGCCTACCATCATTGGAGTTGTCTGTGGGATCCTACATATGGAAATTGAAAAACACAAGCCATTATCCAGTCTCCTTCTTTTAATTAAATCCGTCACTCACCAACGTCTCTTCCTTCTTTTCTTTTTAAGTAATTGAGACAGAATGATAAATGCAGAACTTGCAATTACAATAGCACTCTCAGAGTCAGACATAGAGTACCTAGTGTACAACCGGCCACAGACACTTGACGAATGAGCAATGAGCACTCGTACGTCTGATCTGAACATCTCTAGAGCCTGTGTAAAAATTCCGATTCTTGTTCGTTGTCATTCTTGCTCGTTGGTATTCTTTTGGTGTAAATGTTGAAAACGAATAATCGAATAGCTATGTGTGTATGTTCGTTTGGTCTAAACCCACCTTAACAGTTAAGCTTGGATCACGTCTCGATCGACATACCGATGTCTGCTCACCCTGACGAGGGTACATGCTGATATTCTGACAGGATGACTGTCAAAAAATGTGCGTGAATGAATTGCAGAGATTTTTTTGTTATCTATTTTAAATTCCACGTGCTAACAAGGTGTAAGAAGAAAAAAAAAAAAAAATGTTTTTCCTCATAAATAAATACTGAGTGGCCAACCCTGTATTGATTTTTAATTCGATGGTATATAACTTTAAATGATGCCTAAAGATTTTGCCGCATTTTTACTATGTAAATTGTGATCATCAAATAGCCGTTACATTTGGCGCAAAGCAAAATGGTTGCCAAAAGCAGTTTACTTCAACGTGGAGTTCACCCTGAAGTAGAAGTCCAGTCACACTAAAATATTTTATAAGATCACCTATGACCGATTATTGAAAACATTCATGGCCCATTTTGAAAGCCTCTGGGGCAGGTGGTTACATAAAATTCAAAAAATAAGAACACTATTTCTAGCCCCGCAAATGATTGATGGAATCCATTCATCACACTCTTTCACAAACAGCGATCAATCATTTAGACATCCAATTAATTTTGTATTTAATTTTTATTTATTTTTTAACTATAAGGTAGGAACAAGCGAGTTAATATTTACAAGTAGGTACATAACAACTAATAACTATTTAATTCATAAAAATAGCAAAATTATATACCAACTTAAATAAAACTATTCAAAAACTAAAATATTGCATCGCAAAATTCATCCGCATCGCTGTCGACTGGTAATGTACCCAAGAGACTGGCCACATTGCCACGTTGTATGGCAATGCTTAGCCTCTGCCCAAGGTAAAAACCAGCCCTTGGGTCACGGGAAATGTCAAATTGCCGTTTTGAGATCTCATTAAAGAGGCCGTGAGTTTAAATGTATATACAGGGTGTCAGGGACATCGACGCGAAGCCGGTTACAATGGATTCAGTACAGTCATGTTTCTGCACCCCCCTGAAATGAAATTTCTTATCTCGTCGTCATATCGTCAACCTACGAAATATGACTTCATTTGCCTGTAAGAAAGTTCTTGTTGAATATTTAAAACAACTTAACTATGACAAAACGGAGAAACTATTGAAGAGCTTGACTTAAACAAACACATATACACACAAACTAACATCACACAACGCTCACACCACACCTTACAAACATCTATACCCATATTCAAAATATCACGCTCACACACACACACACTCATATCTCTTTCTTAAACATTATTTACTTATGATTAACATTTAAAATTCTAAACTTATTATTTGTGCCTGCAGCTATTAACTATGCTTATGTTAGTTCCCACTAAAATAATAATTAAGTCTTATACGAGAAAAATCATACAATTGTCTGTAAACTTTGCTTATACTAAATTTATTTTAACACTACCTCCATTGTGATCACTTCTTTTCGTAGATAGTGCAAGATGTTCTGATACCTACCTGTTTACATTGGAACATAATATCATAGATACATAATTATTATACTGTGAATTAATAGTGGAATACAATTTGTATTTAGTACTGGTAAATTGTGTAAGAGGAAGACTGTCCTACCGTGATACAGTTTCGACTAGTACCGGGGACAGTGTGAATCGAATACTACAACCTAAATAACAATATCAGTGTTAGTAATTGTTGGTGAGTGATTAGTGCTTAAATACGTACTAAATAATTATCATGTGACGTAAGTACTTAACGAACAGCACATAAAAGACGTTAGAAAGGTGAGAAATATAATATCACATTATTGGTTAGTCTTTAAGTGCAGGAACCTATTTAGGTACGTTTGTATTGTCTACCTACCAAATGTTAAAAATACCAAATTATATGGTTGTACTTTTTATGATGCAATTAAATAAAGTTATTATTATTATATCTGCCGTTTCATAGAAAATTGCAATACCTACGCGGTCAAAATGTATAGAACAGCTGTTTAATTTTTTAATAACCGACGAAAAATTTCAGAATCATGTACTGGATCCATGGTAGCCGGCTTCGCGTCGATGTCCCTGCTACCCTGTATATCATAAACATGTGTGACACTATTTCGGGTCGTAAAATTCGTAGACTGTCGTAGACCTGCGTAGACGTCGCGTCGTAGCAGCGTAGTTTTTACGTAGACGGTTCGAAGACGCTATATTTATTTAAGAAAATGTTTTATGAAAGTTTGAGAATGCAAGCGGGTGGTGTAGAAAAGACAATTTTAAAGAAAATTCTTAATTTTATTTTTGAGTAAAATAAAAGAAAGTTTTTAATAAAAATGCACGTAACTAATACATTTTTAGTTTACAGCCTGCTGTTATTAGGATGATGGCAAATAATGAGATGAAATTATAAAGTAGATAATTTTTCAGATACTATTTTAGTAATGAAACACTTTTCTAGTTTTAAAATACTTAGATTTTAGCATTTTCTTTAATTAGAATCATGAAATAATGTATTTATTATCCCTACTGTGTTATCTACTGCAGGGTAAGATAATGTCTACTATAACGACTTTAATTTATTTAAAATAAAACTTTAATTACAATGTTGTGTTTAAAACTTTTAGACACAATGCCATTGAATTTAAAGTCGTAAAAGTCCGAAATATAAAATACTATAAATACTGAAGTATTTAATCCAAAACAAGCTACTTGTATCTACAAATTCTGGCCATTTTACTTTACTCTAAAGTCTATATAAAATACCAAAACAAAATTTCACGTAATAGGTATACATCTCTTCCCATTCCATTCCATTTTCAAACACAAACAATCACTAACTCATAATAAAAATGCCCACTTACAAAACCCATCCTGAGCTCCTGTCAAACACAAAGAGAGACCAAACAAAGAACTACTTAGGAATATTAAGATGCTCCTTCATGTAGGTATTTGTAACTATAATACACAAGGGATCCCTTGTAAATCCTCTCTCAATCACAATCAGGCTGCTTGTTTTATATACTGGGAAATAAACGTATATGTTATTCACCATATGTAAAAGTCAGACAGTGAAGTTTGGTGTAAGTTAGAAACGTTCAGTTGACAAACCAAATAATACAACAGGGTGGATTTTGACATGAAATGTATGGTAATGGTTTTTGTGATTTGTGGCTTTTATTACTCTAACCTCGGTTGGTCTACAAGAATCTTTTATTCTTTATACGAAACTGCATCGATTGGCGGCATGAAAATAAAACGTGTGAATTTCTTTTTTCTAGCTGACTGTACGATTTTCTAAAATTTGTGAATGCAGTTAGCTGACTGTACGATTTTCTAAAATTTGTGAATGCAGTTAGCTGACTGTACGATTTTCTAAAATTTGTGAATGCAGTTAGCTGACTGTACGATTTTCTAAAATTTGTGAATGCAGTTAGCAATTATTCTAAGGACAGTATCCTACGATCGTTTTCCAGAAGCTATAATGGATAAGCTGCCCTCACTGCCCCATCTCAAAAATCCACCCGGTATAATTACTTCTTCACACGGCTGCAATCTACTGATGTGACGATACGTCAAAACATCGAGATTTCTCTATCACAGAATATCAAGTATATTGTAAAACTATTCATTCATTGGTCGCTACTGCATGTTCGTTCACGATCTGACCGCATGCATGACAAGGTTGAATTATAAACCATCTTAAGCGTTTTGTAAATTATAAAATTCTAAATTATGGTTTTCACAATATTTCTCCAGTTTACAATTTTGCAAGATTTATTAAATACCTACTGACAGTATTTGCAATAATTCAGCGACATTAAAACGGGACATCACTATGTGGGAAGCCACTATAAAACGGTCTCACTTTTTTACCATTGAGAAAATGTGAAACAAAAACATCGTACAGACCCAAGTTTTTATTTCATGCTCCATATGTGAAACAACAAACTCTCCTTTAACTTCAAACCCCACTAAAACAATTGCGAATGGTAGCAGGCCGCTTCCCACACACCTACTAATACATAATTCAGGAGAACGTCTACCGCCTAATGTATTAGAAGCATTGCTAAATATTTATATGTGATCCACCAATCTCCTAATGAATTTTAGTGCAGCAGAATAATTGTGATATCAAACTTGTGTTCATGATGTATTCAGCGCAATTTGTTGGAATTATTCCATGGAAGGTGTGTTTTAGATTATTTATTAGAATATTGTGGTGTTGTTGCTTTGTATTGAATGCTCTTGAAAGTAATTGTGGGTAATTTATTTTTGAAATAAAGCAAAATTCAGTAGCGTTTTTTCGTAAAATCAAAATTGCAACACTGAGCAAAGACCTATTTCATAATAGTATGGCTCGTAACACCAAAAAAAAACGATTAATACCTACTTTAGGAGAAAATACATTTGAATCCTAACTTTTTATAGTATAAAGGCAAAAGTAAATTTGTTTATTATTTATTTATTCATAAAAATTTTTACATTGTGTCGAATATTAAGATTTTACAATTTAAAAAAAAAACAAAAAATACATGCTACTTAATTACTACAAAAATTAAAAATACAAAAATTACATGCCACTTAATTACTATGAGGGAGAGTAATAATAATAAATAAATGTCATTTAAATAATCAGATTATCAATGTCACAAATAATTAAAAATAGCTATGTCAGATGTTCATATATGAAAATATTATGTATGTAAGAAAAAATCTACATATTTTTAATAAAATAAGTGATAGACATAATTTTAATACTAGAAATAAAGATAAAATAGATCAACCATTTTTCAGATTATCTAAAGTACATACATCTTTTATGGGGTACTGTGTTAAATGTTACAACAAAATACCTTGTGATATTTTACAATTAAATGAAAGAAAATTTAAAACTCATATTAAAAGTACACTTTGTAAACAAGCATATTACAAATTAGAGGATTATATCCAAGATAAAAATGCTTGGAAACATGCTGGTCCAGCTCCATAGGATAATCTAGAATCTAGACAAAATCAAACTGGTTGCGAATTTAAGTTTTATAAATTATTATATTTTATTATATGACATTGATTTTACATTCTGTGATGACTTCCTCACACACTGACTTATTAATTGTAACATTTTTTTTTTTTTTTTTTGGAAAATCGTCTTCTTTTACAATGTTTGTAAATATGTGAGAACCATGTATCTATCACATAGGTAATTAATTTATCTGTTGTTGCTCTCTTTTTAAATTTATTTTTACCTATTGTGGTATGGTAAATTTTTTATTTTTATTTTTAGATGCATCGTCTTCACATATAATTATATAACTAATGTACCTACATATATACAAAATATTGTAAAACATTTTAAAAGAGTAACGGTGGAGTTTCTTGCCCATTCTTCTCCATACGAAAACTACCTTTTGGAAGGGGCGACTAGAATCAATTCATTTTTTTTGTAATTTTTGACGTTCAAAAGTGCCTTGCAAGGGCCTATTTGAAATAAATGATTTGACTTTGACTTTGACTTTGTTCAATGTCAATGAATTAACCTTATGTCATGAATGCAATTAATCATAAAAAAATATACCAATAGTAGCAGCAATAATAATCTTGATAAATTCCTAGTATATTATGTATGTTTACAATTTAAATGTCATTAATCGAATAATAGCAGCCTTCCAGTAGGTAACGCTTCAATTTAGTTTTGAAGTCCCGTTTGTAAAGAGATAATTTTATATCATCGGGGAGCTTATTGAAGATTTTCACTGACATGTGACCGGTACCGTGTGCGACTATATTTAGTTTAGGAATATTTGTGCTTTTAAAATCTTTTCTTCTCGTACTCTCTCTAAGCTCTCTTTCCTCTTCAGTCTCAAAGTGATGTACATATTTAGAAAAATGTGTTAGGAGCACCAATACGTATAAGGAAGGTACAGTGAGGATATTCAAATCTACAAAGTGTCTCCTACAAGATTCC
Organism: Agrochola macilenta; assembly: GCA_916701695.1. Classification (NCBI taxonomy): domain Eukaryota; kingdom Metazoa; phylum Arthropoda; class Insecta; order Lepidoptera; family Noctuidae; genus Agrochola; species Agrochola macilenta. The sequence continues at coordinate 4,667,133 of OU753576.1, forward strand.
TGCTGACGGATGCAAACCATGGTGCGAATGGCCCTTTTTTGTAACACAAATGCTCTCTGTATGTTGTAATCGTAGCTGCCACCCCAGCATAAGATGCTGTATCGTAACCTAGACTCGATCAACGCGTAATAGACCTTTTTCAATTGTGAAATGTCAACATCATTTCGCAGGCTTCTCAGTACATAACATGCCGAACTGATTGAGTTATTCAAGCCTTCAAGTTCTGGTTTCCAATTTAAATAACAATCAACATGTACACCCAAAAACTTTACTGCCTCCACCATACTGACATGGACTCCATCTAAAGCACAATTTAGGTGGCTTTTATTTTTGGAAGTCGTACGAAATAACATTAAGTTTGTTTTACTAGCGTTCACTTTGAGTCCGTTGATAGAGAACCAATCGTGAAATACCTCTAAAGCTTGATTTACGCGCAAGTTAAGGGATTGTATGTTGTCTGCTGAAATAATAGCATTAGTATCGTCTGCAAAGACCACTAACTTTGAATGTCCCCCCAAAATATTTTCCACATAGTCTACTACATCGTTAATAAATATAATAAAGAGAATAGGACCCAGTATAGATCCCTGAGGAACTCCTACTCTAGTATTTTCTAATTTAGACTGAATGGCTTGCTGATGAAATGCATTGTTAGAAACATTCCTGTCATTGTCATTACCAACGCGAGTTAGTTGTTTTATTCCACGAACATTTTTCTATTTTTTAAGTAGGATGTGAGAAGTTGTAAATTTGCTAAAGTTGCTTTGCCTCTCACACCATAATGCTCAAGCTTAATTAACAACAAGTCGTGGTTTATCAAATCAAAAGCAGAACTTAGATCTAGAAAGAGACCGGCTACCATTTGCCTTGAATTTAGTTTACTTCTGACCTCCATAAGTAATCTATCAATAGCATCTTGCGTTCCTACGCCCGACTGATACCCAAACTGTTTATGATTTAAGACACTGTTTCTGTTAAAATGTGTAATTAGTGTAGTTTTTATTAACTTTTCGAAAATATTTGATAAGGTAGGCAAGAGAGATATATACATTTTAGGATCCTGAGTAGAGCCTTTCTTGTGAACTGGGATCACCTTGGCTATTTTTAGTTGCTCAGGAAAAATACTGTTCCCGAAACAATTGTTAAAAAAAAATAATTGAGGTTCTGCTAAAATATCTATGTTATCTTTAAATATCATTATAGGTAATTCATCAAAACCGCATGATGACTTACGTTCCATTTTATTAATAAGTTTAAAAATCTCACTAGTTGTTACGGGTTCCCAAATAATTTCTATATCTACTCTATTTGTACTTTGCTTTAATATTTTTTCTATTGCCAAATTGCTTCCTGTACTTTTAGTAATGTTTGTATTTCCTGAAAATTGTTTTGCAAAGATATTGGCAACTTCAATAGGCTCTGTCACGAGTTTATTGCCTACACTTAACATTACACTTTTATGTTCTTTTTTTGTTTTGTTCCTATGTTTATTTATGATTTTCCATATATCCTTAGAAATATTTTTAGAACGTGATATTTGAGATTGCACTGCTAATTTTTTTGCTTTTTTAATTATTTTCCTGTATAAACTTATATATGTATTTCCGTAATTTGTAACGCTTCCATGAACGTTAGAATTTTTGCTTGTAACTAGAAATCGCTTCATTTTACTAGACATCTTGATGCCCTTTGTAACCCATGCTAAGGAAGATCGTTCTGAATTTATCTGTCTGGTATTACTTTTAAAAGCTGTCTTAAATGTGTCGTTAAGCTTTTTAACAAACTCATTTATGCCCAAAATGCTCCAGTTCTGTTTTAACAGTAACTGTCTAAATATATTTTTATTATTAACACTGAATAATCTTTTTTTTACATATATTGCTGGTTTTTTATGTTTTTTATTTTGATTACTTGGCACAGATAAACAGCACAGTAAACCCCCATGCCCATCAGCTAAACCGTTATGGTCAACATTACAGGATATTATATGGTCATTTAAAATATTAGTAAATATATTATCAATGCATGATTCAGAATTATTCCTTATAAAGGTCACAGTATTTATAAGAGCTTTAAAGTTATAACAATTCATTAAATTAATAAAATCATTTTTCTTATTATTCTCGGCTAGTAGATTTATATTAAAGTCACCACAAAAACAGCAGTTGTAATTAAGAAGATGTTCGAGCAATTGTTCCAAACTGTCCATAAAAATAGTTAGGTTTTTATCGTAAGGGCTCCGGTAACAGCAACATATACACACACCAGTGACTTTATCTTTTACAGCACAAATCTCAAAGGATTCAACTTTGTATAATTTTTTGGCAATCTTTAACTCCTCGAAATCTCTATCTTTTCTTGCGAGTATGACAGTACCTCCTCTTTTTTTCTTTATTCGGGTATTGTAAGACGCTAATCTGTAATCGTTGAGATTTAACAGGTTAATTAAATTATCATTAAGAAAATGCTCGCTAATACATAAGTAATGGAATCTATTTTGTAGACTTTCTAAGTATAACTCAAATTCATCTATTTTATTATTCAATCCACATAGGTTTTGATGAAAGATATTTAATTGTTCATCTGTCAGGCTACTATTATTTATACTATTATCAGCATTAATTTCATTATAGTTCGATTGCTTCCAAGATGTATTACTTGTCAAGAAAAAACTCGTTTAATGACGAAATAGTAGAAGCTAAGTTATTATTATTATAATTTTGTATTTGTTGCATTAGATTTAATAAGTCAAGAAATATGTATTGCATACCAAAGTTGTTTAGTTTACCCGAGGAGCTATCAAACATACTGTTATCGTACTTCAACTGTCGGTTGCTATCTATTAGATACACATGTTCATGGTGCAAAACATCCAAGTTCAATAGGTTAATGAAAGTTTCCACACGCCAGTTAAATAAGTTGAAGTTACCATTACATTTGTATGTCGGAAAACAAACAATAATATTCGTGTGATTTAAACTCTGTAAGGTTTTTCGTATATTGAAGATAGTGGTCATATAATTATTTGTCGTTTTAAAATCTTCTTCTCCCAACAGTATGACGCAATAATCCCTCATGGTGTAGTCAGCTATTTTAGTGTTTAAACCTTTTAGTAGTAGTTCTGCATTAGCGCCTGTTTTTATGTAATGGCAATATTCATATTTACTAAAAGTGTTTTCTGTTTTTGACAGGATATTGTTTTTACTATTTGCGCTTACTATACACAGTCTGTGTTTGGTCTTTGGCTGGTTGCTCTGGATGGGTTCAGTGGATACTGGATGGTCCTGGTGTTGAGAGCATTGAATTACAGGAGCTATGCTATCGGTTTCAGGAGAACTATTTTTTTGGTTACAATTTTTGTCCTCAGTCACCGTTACTGTTATAGGACTGGTCTGAGCGCATTGGATGGAATCTTGGTATAGTGGTGTGTTTTTGAAGGATTCCGTTAGTCGACGTCTAGCACTGGATTTTCGTGTCGAGCGCTGTACTTTACGAAGTGAAGATAAGGGACTCTTGCATATTTGTTTTAACATTTGTATTTCTTGAGAGAGTTGAGCTAATTTTGACTTTAAGTCTATATTTTCTAATATAATATATAGTATGTTTGTTTGTTAATCTTTCACGCTAAAACGGCTGAACGGATTTTGATGAAATTTGGCACATAGGTAGACCATGGCATGGACCATGGGTTAGGACATAATATACTTTTTATTCCGATATTCCCACGGAATCGAGACTTATGCGGGTGAAAACGTGGGGCGCAGCTAGTCTTCTATAAATGTAAGGTATTTATGCTCGTGACTACTAGGTATTTTGTAATTAATTTAGTCAACCTCGTAATGACATAACTGTGCCTTTTTTTGCCAGCGTATCACATAAATTGAAACTTCACTAAGGTTAAAACTATCTAACTGTCACATAGACAAATACGAGTAATCCCTGTCGTTATAATGTCGTGCAAGTGACATTCAACCTTAGGGTGATAAAGCAATTACGAGGTCGACTATACCACTGCTGATTACAGACAACTACCTCATTGTTTTCTTAAGTAAATAAAACTTATGTTTAAAACAAAAATACGTATTTTACCTCTGCAGCTTGTACATAATTACAACATGCAAAAAATAATTGTTTCATAAATAAATAAAGTTTCGTTTACCAGAATTTAAATAATTACCGATGTTGTTTTATGTTTAAAATTAAATTGGGTTGTTTGAATCGAAGTTTTGTGTTTTTTTTTTGTACGTACATATTTTTAATAAGTGGCCATATTGTAATACTTTGTTTTCAAATGCAAAATAATTATGTGATGTTTAATTTTTTAATTCTTTAAAATGTCTGGTAGGTTTCATATGATCAATTATTGTACTTTAGCCCACCATTTGAGCAAGTCTTAAGTTGCACACATTGCAACAGTATTTTGAAAGCAAATGCAGAGCACTCGGATGGGTCTATACTAAAGTATGGGTAGACTTAGTCACAGGTGCTGTTAAGTGAAATGTTATTTCTGAATCTTTTCTGTGTTTTTCTTTGTGTTCTAATAATCTATAGGTACCTATTGATTGGTTTGAATGACAACAAATATTAGATGTGCCTAGTCGCGCGAAAAGGCAATCCAATTTCGAAAAGAGTGAGCTCACACATCCCATATAATGGCGTTTCCATAGCAGTCAAGTCAATTTGTTTGTGTCACTGGTATTAAATGTAGAGTGAATCTAACGATTTAAATCTTTGATTGTCAAGCGATTATTTCGTATAGTACCTACATATCATCATCATCAGCCTACAGCAGTCCACTGCTGGACATAGGCCTCTCCAATTGCGCGCCATTCAGCTCGATTCTCGGCAACTCTCATCCAGCAACTACCAGCCACCCTGCGAAGATCGTCACTCCACCTAGCCTGAGGGCGTCCCACCTTACGATTCGGCCAGTATGACGATGTCATCTGCAAATATCAAGTGTGAGATAAACTCGCCGTTGATGTTAATGCCACGCCCTTCCCAGTTCACACATCCTCCAATGCGTTAGAGAACAATTTCGAGGAAATTACGTCCCCTTGTCTCACTTCATCATTTACACCGCTTTCACAATAAGACGGGCCAAACAAAACAGCGCTAAGAATGTCAAGTTACCAAGTTTTGATAATAACAAACTTGGTGTAAATACCTCGTGATAAGACACATTGTCTTGTTGAACAAAAGATAAGTTCTGGTAAAGTTCACTGTGAGGCAGAAGCCTTATGAATTTATGTATAATACTGCAACATGTTGGAGTGTGAGGTTGAGGGACAAACAGTTCTAACTATAGTAGTCAGAACTTTTATTTTTTATCACCATATACCTGTGTTTGCAACTACATCTGTGAAGGATAGAATAACAATATTTCAGGTTTAAAGAACTGTATCTGTTTATACAACTGACTGCGTCATTGGTCTAGTTATCGCGAGCGCTACTGCTACGCTACTGCTACGCTACTGCTACGCTACTGCTACGCCACTGCTACGCTACTGCTACGCTACTGCTACGCTCCTGCTACGCTACTGCTACGCTCCTGCTACGCTACGGCTACGCTACTGCTACGCTGCTGCTATGCTACTGCTACACTACTGCTACGTTACGCTACTGCTACGCTACGTCATTTCTTAGTAGCAGCCCGGAGTCTGAGTTTGTGCCCGGTTGATGGTAATATGCTCACCCCCTATTACATGGAACTTAAACATAACTGGTGCAATGTGGGTGTACTATATATACAACTCAGCATAACCTTTCGAGGATTACAGGCGTAATTATTGTAACTACAGAATCTGGGCGTTGAAAAAGATATTTGCACAAATGTGTGACAGAGAAGACGCTTCTTGTTGTTATAAACAAACATCATACGACAGAGGATTCTCAAGTTATAATCACACTATCGATCAAACACAAACAAGTTTCGTTTCAGAAAACGAAAATTTCCTAAAACTGTAACTCACAATGAATTTGACTAAAATAATAATGAAGCCCACTTTCGTGGGCTATTTAATATTACCAACAGAAACAAAGTGAACTTAGATCGATATATACATCATTACCTGCCTAGCCTTTCCCATCTATGTTAGCGGCGGCTTCCAGTCTAACTGGATGCAGCTGAAAACCAGTATTTTACATGGAGCAACTGTCTACTTGACATCCACAACCCAGTTACTGGGTAATACGATACCCCTCGGTACAACTGGTTATCAGACTTTCGGGTTTCTGACGACCCGTAACGACTGTCAAAGATCGATGAATGGCAGCCGGGACCAACGGCTTAACGTGCCGCCCGAGCTACGGAGGAGTCTTGGTATGCGGTGGTCACTCATCCATGGACCAACCGCGGCAAGCGGACCGGTGCAGCTGTTACTTAGCCACAACCTCCTCGAAATATACACGTTTGACACAACATTATGTATGCCATCACTCAGAAACTTACGACTTGTTAATATTCACAGCATTCTAAAACGTATTTCGGTATGTAATACATAATAAGTAGTACTAGAGCTCTTGGTGAAAAAACTTGTCTGGGGAATCGTCAATAAAGGATTTTTATTCTCTGTCAGGTCAGGTTTAATATAATTACATCATTACTTTATGAACATAAGTAAACTAAAAATGGAAATCTGTCGAATCGTTAACAAACTTCACATTAATTATAAAGAGATACTATTTAAACTAATTAGGTATTAATATAATTGTAAAGAAATTAATAGTATCCGATAAACAAATTCAATGAATGGTAGAGTTCTCATTTTAATTGTTCATTTCGGAATAATTTCAATTTGTCGAAAAATATTAATTTATGAATGAAATTAAACCTAATTACTATGCGACAAACAAATTAAATGTATATGATTGGAAAGTAATGAACATTCAGAACTAATTAATGTTGCTGAAAATATACGTGCGTTTTTTTAACAAAACATAGTTTTATTAAAATAAAAGATATTGAGAATATAGTATTAAGATTTTTGATGACTAAATGAATCACACTGGTAAATAAAATACCTTTTATTGGGTTTTTCATTAGGAATTTCTCATTAGCAGTCTCTTTATAAACTTGATTTGTGCATGGGTGATAGCAATAAGCTCACCCCCAATTAAATGGGAATTGAACTGCATAACTGGTGTCCTTTAAGTGTATGTTAGGTATGGTTGGTCGGCTCGTTTGGCTCCCAAACTGGAGAGGGCTCCTTTGAAGCTTCTGCCCAATCTAGGGGTCCAAACCGATAGGACCAGGCCCGAGTCGACGGTGCGTTGTGTTCCACGCGCGCCTCAAAGAGATTTCAGCACCAACTGACGGGTTCCGTAAGGGCCAATCCCTGCCAGGGTTGCGAGTTTGTCCGAAAGGGATATCGCGGCCCCGGCACACAGGCAACGGAAGGAACAAATATTTAACATGAAACGACTGCCTCCAAAACCCAGTTACTGGGTAGCAAGAAACCCCCTAGTAAGACGGGTTGTCAAACTTCTGACTATTCGTAACGATTGTCAAAGATCTACGATTCTGACCGTCGCGTCGGGGCCGACGACGGCTAATCGTTCTTTCTGAGGTACGGAGGGGTATGAAATGCATGGTCACCCATCAAAGGACCGGTAGGATACCCTTGATAGATTGACCCGTTCGGCTGTTTGTCACCACGCCACGAGACTTGTAAGTTTATAAATAGTGATACACACTTTTGCCTAAACCTTCAAATAATGTAGGTATTGATAATTCCGTTTGTCAAACGAACTTTTTCACAAAGATAACTTAAGTTTAGACCATTGCTTACGGACCCATTTTAACGAGCCATCTTGTAAGTGCACAAACGTCAACCCAAAATACCTACCTAGACCTATGTATAACTACCTAGCTACATTGGCAGGTGTACAGCAGCAGTGAACAGATTTAGCCGACTAAATCCGATTGTACAATTGTACACACGCCTAATTCCCTTTCCATATGCAGGTATATCCATAAGTTTGTATGCAGGTACTTACGTATTATAATATTAAATTGACTGAAACTGGTGCCTGGTAATTAGAGGATTACTGTCGACAGATTTGACATTTTGTGATGATCTCAATGATAATGCCACACTTCGCAAGCTGGCTACGAAAATTCTCTTGTTCATCACCAGTTGTTCTCGAGAAGCTAAGTAGTAGAGAAAATTGCAATATTTCCACAGGAGGAAATCTGTCAGTGGCACCGGTGACCGAAATGAGTGGTCCGAAGGCTACCGAAGTCGGTATGATAATGGGCATGAGACGCGGATGAATGCAGAAAATGACGTGAGAAAAGTTTTGAGTGTAAATGTAGATAGTTATAAGAGCAGGGAAGACCCAAGAAACGATGGATGGGCTGTGTGGAAGATGATATGGATAGAAAGGGAGTGACTACTGAGACAACGACTAATAGAGAAGTTTGGAGGAAAAAGATGCGCTGCGCCGACCGCGAGAACATGGGAAAGGGCAAGAGAATGATGTTAACTCAAAGCCTTAGTTAAATGCTTACAATATTGTAACGTGCTTCAGTTAATTGTAAAATGTTTTTATTTCTTTCATCCTACAATTCCTACGCTTCGCGCTAATACCCGCCGCCACGTCTACGACACAACCCAGTTTTGAGGGTAATAACTTGGGAAAATACCGGATCTATACAATTTAGGAGTAGCATTATTATTTCGAGCAGTTCGTTCCGCATTGTCCTCAGAGAACAGACCAACTGTTATCTAATTTTTAGTATTATAAAAGGCGACAAAAGTGTTACTCTTATCGCAGCATCATCTTTAAGTTGTAATCACCAGTGCACCTGCCAAGGGAAGTATTATATTATAGAAATCCTGGCTGATGATAGTTTATTTTAAAGCCCGCTGAAGTTCAACCAAATTTTCGAAATAAATATTTTTCTGAATAAATCGTCTTTTCCGAGTGACATGATCAGGGATAGTATGCACCGTTATTTCTGTAGCTTATCCAATGAAAAAAAAGTATACCATACGAGTTTTAGTCCATTTTCCTAAATAACATAAGAGCAGTTTTATTCGCTCATCCGTCAAAAAAAAACGGTAGAAAACAAGTTTATGACGTCCGTTTGTAGGTCATATGAACTTCCGCACTGATTATGACACAAATATGATTCAGAAGGATAATTTTGTAGATCAAGTAGGGATCAAAGAAACGATGGATGGGTTTTGTGAAAGTCTGATAGAGGATGAAAACATTTCTCCGCTACACCGATCACAAACAACTTGAAAAGGCAAGAGGATGAAGACTAGTGTCAAAAGGAAAGATATTCTGTGTCCGGACAACGTAGGTACTACCAGTCGTATTTACTGTCTTAATGTCGCTTTGAAATTCGAACGAGTCCATGACAATTTGATTTTAAAACAAATGATATCGTTTTAGAATTATTTGCGTTCAACTGACTGCGAGTCGAAGTGAACTTCACAGAATAACACTACAGTGTAATCGTAGTAAAAGTTTTAACTCAACCAACATTCTGTTATCTTCTTACTCAGTGGCGTCGTCCCTCTTAGAATATTTATTAAGTTCATTTGTCGTCATAATGCTCTAGGAAAAGTAAGGCCTGCTCTCTCTCCTGCATAAGTTATGTTTGTAAGAAAACAGTGTCTGTCTTGTACATCGTATTGTCGTTATTTGTACTGTGGTGTTTTGTTTCCTATACAATGTTTTATTATAATTAAAGCAAGCAATATAAAGCGACTTAAAACCATATGGCCTGGGTTTCCCTCACATCCACAAATCAATGATACCTAAATTACTAGAACATATATTATCACAATTCAAAGCAAAATTAAGCTGAATGATTGATACGTTATCAGTATACATAGCTGCTCTCGGCTGATACCGGTTTGAAAAACTAAGTTTAAGCCCACTACGACATTAATATAGCCGCGCTTGTTATTATATTTTTTAAACCGTATGGAAAAACAATACAATGTTAATCCTAGTCATATGTAATGGTCGTTTTATTGTAGTACTAGGTTAGTCACTAACCACACGAACAGAAGAAGATTGTAGTGCCAGTTTTTTTTACGAATTGTCCCAAATAATAACCTCCAAAAACCGTTCTCCGATTTTTTTTTTTACAAACGAAAACAGTACTACAAAAACCAAAACACGCAAGAAAGGTTTCGCGGCGCTCGCGCTTCCAATGATAAATTGAAGGATTAGTGCCTTGCAAGCCAGATTTAGTATAATCCCTCAATTCCACCTAATGGCCTTGCATCGTACAAATGCTATGCCTAATGTGCAGTTTTAGGTGTAGTTTCGTACGGTATTGTATTTTGAATTAATTCGGAAGTATTTCGGGTTTAATTATAAAGAGATTCGGAATATGCATAACTTTACTACATTTACTACTGTAAGTAGTAATTAATTAGTAGTAACTGTAAGAAGTAGTATTAGTAACAATTACATATCCACTCAATCTCAGACAGCTACATTATTAATAAACTGACACAGTCACGTTTCCCTTCCCAATAACTCAGTATACATTTATGTTAATTTATAATGTCTTCAGCACACAAGCATTCACGCTATGAAACTCCATTAGATCGGAGCTGCGTCAGCGATGCACTCCGAGTCATATTTTATACAATAGTGTTATACGTGTTATGGGGTTATAAAATCTACTGCACTTTGATAGTTGGCAACGTCGCATTATAGCTGTCAAATATTTCGCTGTTTTGATGAATAAATCAATAATACTAAATGAAAAGATATATAATATCGCTCTGTAGTCAAAATAAATTGATTACAAATGACAATTCTCAGATGAACGCTACTGAAATAATGTATTATTAATTATTGTTATTGTCAAACGTTATGAGAATAGACATAATATCAGGTGTGCAATCAGAGAGGATTATATACAGGATGGATTTTTGAGATGGGGCAGCAAGGACAGCTACCTTAACCGTTGTCGCTAGAAGTAAACGGTCTTAGGAGACTGTCCTTAACTTTTTGAGACATTTTGAACTGCATTCACAGATTTAAAAAAAAATGTACAGTCAGCAAGAAAATGGGCAGTTTTCACAAAAACTTTTTTTGATGCCAATCGATGCTGTTTCTTATAAGGGTAAAAAAACTTCACTAGACCAACTGAGGTTTGAGTACTAGAAAAGTCAGAAATCGCAAAAACTTTTTCCAGACATTTTGGTAAGAAAGAAACTTCAACAAACTCAAAACTCAAACTCAAAGCATTTATTTCAAATAAACCAATTACAGGCACTTTTGAATTGTCAAGGGGTCGTCAGTCAGAAATATGAAGCTAGTTGCCCATTCCAACGCGTAGTAGGTTCCTATGGAGAAGAACGGGCAAGAAACTCCACGGACACTCTTTTAAATCAGAATATTGTTACAAAATATTGGTTACATAATACATGTTGTAATTATACATGTGAGAACAATGTAGAGAGACGTGCACGTTGAAAGCGTCCGTAATAAAGCAAAAAAAAATCAAAAATTAAAATAAATTCAAAATAAGCCTTGGCAGCTAAGAGATGACCAGTCCCCACTGACGGCGCCCGTTCACGAACATGGCGCATGGATCAGCACCATTTAGCTCAACCATTTTGAAGGGAACTTAATGATCCAACACACACACCACCACCAGCGAGACATTTGAGTGAGCATGACATACTCTCAGCCGCAAGGGCACATTCAAGTCAATGAAAGACGTTCCCAGTAAATGGTAGCTTTAAAGTACATAGTGCTCACACATGTGCTATGCAAATTATATTATAATACTATGAAATTGAATTTATACAATCTAAAGATAGTCCTACAATCTTCAGTAGCTCCAACAATATTTTCGAATGCCAATCAATTAGTTTATGCGCCTTGTGGAGCTGGACCAGCGTTGAGCCAAGCATTTTTGTCAACGATGTAATCCCCCAACTTATAATATGCTTGGCAGCATAGTGTGCGTTTTATACAAGATTTAAAATTCCTTTCATTCAATTGGAGTATGTGGGGAGGTATTTTATCGTAACATTTTAAACAGTACCCCATGAAGGTTGAGTCTACTTTGGCCAGTCTGAAACCCGGTCTATCACTTCTTTTACTGAAAAGACTTAGATTTTTTCTAACGTACATGATGTTTTCATAGATATATTGACAAGGTACCGTCATGATGTTAATATCTTTAAACAGTTCCCTTAGAGAATCGCGTCTGCGGAGACCATATATTGCTCTGATGGCTCTTTTCTGCAGAATAAAAATAGACTCTATATCAGCAGCCCGTCCCCATAGTAGAATACCGTAAGACATGATACTATGAAAGTAACTGAAATAGACTAGCCCTGCAGTATCTACGTCAGTAAATTGACGGATTTTTCTCACAGCATATGCTGCTGAACTTAGGCGTCCTGCAAGAGATGTTAAATGAGGACCCCATTGCAGCCTTGAGTCGAGCGTAATCCCCAAGAAAACAGTTTTATCGACGAATTCTAATTTCTCCCTATTCAATACTATGTCACAATCACTACTTTTAACATTCGGTAAAGCAAATTTTATTATGATAGACAAACTAGCCAAACAGAAACAAAAAAATTTAACTTCGAACGAATACGCGTTATAATTTTATTTACCATAAAAACAAGATAGTTTGTTGCTTGTGATGTCCAACATTCTGAGAAAAAACCGCCCAAGTACGTGTCGGACCACGCACAATGAAGGGTTCCGTAGTTGGGATAAATTTATCGCAAAAACAAACTAATAACACTGTAGTTGAAAAACATATTATGTTCTCCCATACATCGATATACGTCACGGTCAATTCTCTGCAAGTGTAAGTTTGTAAACGATTTTATTTTTGTGTGGTGAAACTACAACAAATTACCGAGGTTCGGACTTTTCGGACTGTTCCCTTTACTTGTGTTATGAGACCTTGCTTCTTGCCTAATTTCATAATTCTAGGTTAACGGGAACTACCTTGTAGGTTTAGATTTATTTACGAGTAACAAAATAATTATGTCGTATAAATGACCGTATTTTTTATTGCGTTGTCTTATCTAAGCAACCGAAAGCAATACGTTGTTATTAATAAAGTTAATGAAAATTTATTAACCTCGTATTCATCTGACTATAGAGTTAATAATTGCAGCGTCCCCCAAAGGAGTGTATTGGGACCCTTATTGTTTCTATTATACATAAACGACTTACCGCTAGTGACGAATCATAAATGTGTATTATTTGCAGACGACATTTCAATTATTGTGACATCTGACAAATAGTGTAGAACTAAATCTGATCATTAGATCGATATTAATAATACTATTGATGACATTATTAAACGGTTGCAGACAAATAAATTGAAAATTAATTTAGATAAATCTAATTATAATATACAGTTTAATAAATCAAAACATACTAAATACAATTTCAAACTTTATTTTGACACGTTAAAAGAAGTTCTACTAACTAAATTCTTAGAAGTACTCATAGATCAAGATCTGAATTGGAAAGTACATCTGGATAGTTCGTGCAATAGGATTAATAAGTTTGTTTATGCTACCAGACAAATAAAGAACATAACCAACAAAAAAACCGCAATTTCAGCATATCACGCCTATATAGAATCCATCTTAAGATACGGGCTTATCATTTGGGGTAACAGCACAGATAGACACAGAGCATTTATTGCGCAAAAGAAATGCATCAGAGCCATTTGTGGTATCCGTCGTGACGAGTCATGTAAACCGTTCTTTAAAAAGCTAGGTATATTACCACTTCAGTCACTGTACATTTTTGAAATTTGTAATTATGTTTATAATAATAAGGGATTATTCAAAAAAGCCTATCAATTGAACTCTCGAAATAGAGATCCATGCAGACTTGCATTGCAGGATACTCCTAAATCAGCCAAGTATGCGAAAAGTTTCCTAGTCATGTGTATACACATTATAACAAAATTCCTAAAGAAATAAAATTGTTATTTAATATTAACTCATTTAAAGTCAGATTACTAAAATGGTTGAAAGAACCCATGTTTTATGACATTAAAGATTTTCTCAACAATAAATTATATATTTCTGGACTTCTGTAATTGCAGATAATGCTGAGAGAAAACTATTATTATTATTAACTATTGTATTGACTTTGTATCTGTGACATTGAACTTTTAAATTTACTAATAATTATTATTTTGCATGCAATTGATACATATCCGGTATGTAGCTGAACATGCGGACTTTAGATTAATATCTGACTGTAACAACTTTATACCATGTTTAAGGCAAATAAAGACTTATCTTATCTTATCTTATCTTAAAAGCTTGATTTTTTTAGATCTTCAAGGGACCACAGACCTACGTATTTGATGTTATTTAAACTTGATACCTCCACGCGTTCCTGTGAAAAAGGGTCGTGACAGACTGCCGAACGGACAACGAAGTAATCCTAAAAGACCTCAAATTATTAAGAACTTTCAGACTTGTTTGGAAAACGTTAAAAAAGACTGTCGTCTACAAAATACAGAAATTGCAAGAAAAAGAACTACCTATGTAAAAAGTTTTTTCAAAATCAAGAAAGGTTCAAAATTTTGTTCTCTATTCGTTCGAAATTTTAAGTTTAATTGGTTTTAGTTTAGTTTCGGCCACTCTATCATCGTAAAATAGTACGTTGGAGTCACATTTCGTACGAAAATATGGGAAAAGTTTTTTGCGATTTCTGATTTTTCTAGTACCTACTCAAACCACAGTTAGTCCCGTAGAGTTTTTTGATCCTTATAAGAAACAGGATCGATTGGCATCAAAAAAAGTTTTTGTGAAAACTGCCCATTTTCTTGCTTACTATACATTTTTTTCAAAATCTTGAATGTAGATCGAAATCTTTCAAAAAGTTAAGGACAGTCTCTTAAGACCGTTTTCCTGTAACTACAACGGTTAAGGTGCCTGTCCTTACTGCCCCATCTCAAGAATCCACCCTGTATAAGCGATTGATACACAAACTAAAGATGTTTAACCTTGTATGTCAGTTCACAATACAGGCCACTTTGTAAACTGAAATCAATCAAATATTTACAAAGAAACACAAAAACACTCAACACTATACATTTCAATGGAATAGCTACCGAGTCAGCGAGATACTACTCGTAGCATCAATCTCATAGTAAGTGAAGCGGAGATCGACACGGGTCACCTGTTTACATACGAGCCATTTTACCGAGTACAATATTGTAATGGCGACAACAATACATGGTATTGGGTGTGTCGAAAATAGTTTTATGCGAAAGCAAAAAGATTATGGGTCGACACGTAAAAGTGTTGCGACAATGTATTGCAAATGTTGATCATCACCTAAAGTGATTCTTAAGGGGTGGGGTGATCGTAATATAGCTCAGATCGAATTGTATACCAAAGAATGTAATTCTAAATGAAGGCAAATTGATTTTCCTAGTAAATTATGTCAATGTTGTGATAATTTGTGTAATGATCTAGAACATAGGGAAGTAATAGATAATTTATATAACATAACTATTGTATCGTTACGAGAGGCTGCTGTGACCACATATGATAGTCACTGTAGAGGGGGGGGTCGGAAAAGGTCGACCTATTCTGGGGTGGAATAAGCATGTGAGAGACGCTCACCGGAATTCTAGGCAATTGTTTACAAATTGGGTATGGCATGGTAGACCACGCATGGGATATATTTACAATGATATGGTTGAGTCCCGAAAGATTTTCAAACAAAAACTTTAAGTTTTGTCAAAATAAACAAGACCAAATCAAAATGGATATATTGGCTTCTAGACACGAAAATAAAGACTTTCGCGGGTTTTGGAAACACACTAAAAAATTAAACCCCAAGCCTATCACTCCGGTAAGTGTCGACGGCGTAAGCACGCCCAGGGAGATCGCAAACATGTTTAGTGAACATTTTAAATTACAACTACCTATAAAAACAGATGTTAACGGTGTCGGTGCTGGGGCTGTTGTGTTGGAGGTGCCTGCTCGCATTACGACTAAGCAGATTGACTTACTTATCAAAAATATGAGACGTGGCAAATCGCCGGAACATGAAAGAAAGAAAGAAAGAAAATACATTAGCACAGACTAAAAACACACACAATATAATTTACACAGCAGATAAAAATGAAAAAATAAATAAAAAGTGTAAAGTGCGATGTAAGCAGAAATTTGATGGGGAGTGTGCCTCAGGGCTGCGCCAAAAAGGCCCAGTTCAGCAAAAATGCCAGACAACTTTATGTGCCTGACGCTGGTTTTCAACTGGACCTGAGAGTGTGATGTGATGTGACGGATGTAAATCAGTTTTATAATATAACGTGTATGCAGCATACTTAAATAAAATAAAGTGTCAGATAAGAAATAACAAAATCATAAAGAATATGTAGGTAAATAAATAGTGTGATTGTGCATAAAACAATTTGATAAATAAATGAATAAATGAGACGGATGCATGAAAGACCATTGTTAAATAAGTAAGTAAATAAATATATACTTTGAAACGAGACAGAACAAACAAAAAACAAAAGGTAAAACCTGCTTTAAACGATGCCAGACTTCCATGTTCTAACACTTTGTCACAATTTATTAATCCGTGCACCAACGCATCGCACAAAACGCCATAGATAAAACATACTTAATACGCTGCAAGCAGCCGAGCGCGGCGGACTGTTCACGAACAGTTTGCAACTTATTTGTGTTTGTTATTGTGACAAGTTTATTGTAGTATACATGGTTTGCATTAAGATTGATCCAATACGATGGTCATAATGTACATAAATAAGAAAGTCAGTTAAAACATTGTTGGCAAAAGTGGAAAAGAAAGTAAAAAACATGCATAGATAAACGAAAAAGATAAGGATGAAAGGTAAGCGCTAGTCAATAATATTGTTGTTTGCAGAAAACAGTCGTCATTAATTTTTATAGGGTGGAAGGTATCTTCCCATTTCTTATTTTTGTTTCACTTCCTCAGTCATACACTTCTATGGGGATGACAAATCAAATCACAAACTGGACAAAGGTTCGCCCACCGCCAGGTCCGGGTGGTGGTCGGGTGAAAAAGGCGCCATCGCAACATCGCACGTCTAAGTCGCGTGCAAGCTGGCCAGGCACATTGGGTATGTTGAAAAGCAACGTGGTTCGGCAAGGCATGAGTTTAAGTTATATGTATATTTTAAATGTGTTGTCTTGTATTTTTCAGGTCTCACAACAGCGAATGGGACGTAGCGATGCCGCGGATACCGCAACAAAAACAACCTCTGGGCCGAGGGCATGCGGGCCGGTGCGCCAGTGAACCGAGCCGAACCTGAGCATGAGCCAGAGCAATAATTCCTGCCAGTAAAACTGTATAGTATAACAGCACCTATTTACATTTTCGTGCAACATTCACCGACAGAGACACTGACACATACCCAGGTGGGTAGGTACATACATCATATAATTGAGACATTTAGTGTGACCATATCCAGCTTCCGTTGCGCTTCTATGAGGTACTGCCGTAAGCATCTTCTAAAAGCGTCTATCGTGTTAATTACCCTAATCGGTGGTGGCAGGTTATTTCATACTTTTGAAGCCGCATAACGAAAGCTGCCTCTAAAAGCGGCTGTACTCTGAGACTGAGTCGAAAGCTGTTGCGAGCATTGCCTTCTCCCGCATTCCCGTCTACTCGTAACCCAACTTAGCTTGTTGAATAAGTAGTCCGGTTTCTGATATTTAACTACACCGAACAGAAGGCAAGCCAAGTGTAGTTTACGTCTGGACTTCATTTTCAAAGAAAAGTGCTTGTTAAGGAAAGGTGTTACATGGCTTCTACGAAGAATGTTGTAACAGAACCGAGCACAAGCGTTCTGTACCCTTTTGATGAGGCGGTCTGTGCGCGCTAATAATCGCGGGCCGTAAACCGTGTCAGCGTAGTTTAACCTAGATAAGACCAGCGTTTCCACTAGCTGTTCTCGTAGTCTTTCGGATAAATAGGGCCTCATATTATATAGAACTTTTAGGCGATAAAAACAGTTTCTGACCGAGTCCGCTACATGTTTCTCAAAACGAAGATCTTTGTCCATAATAACACCTAGATTCCGCGCTTCATACACTCGGTCAATTGGTTCTCCCATAAGTTTCAAGTCAAATATCACAGGTAGTCGGGCCAACTGCTGTCTTGTGCCAAATACCATATATTTCGTTTTTGTTGGATTTAATGACAGGCAGTTCTCCCCTGACCAGGCGGCAATTCTTTGAAGATCATCGTTAAGATTCTTAATGGCACTATCGTACTCATCTGGTCTAAAGGATACATAAACTTGGACATCGTCGGCGTATATATGGTACTTGCATCTCTGGAGACATTTTATAATATCCGCACAGTACAAAATAAAGAGAATTGGGCCCAATATAGAGCCCTGCGGGACTCCTCTCTCAACAGAGGTAAGTGTCAATCTAAGGATAGTGCCGTCGCCCAAACGCAAGTCAACAAATTGCTTCCTATTACAAAGATAACTGCGAAACCATTGCGTAGCGCTGGGGTCGAAACCATAATAGTTTAACTTCGATAGTGATAGCGGGATATTTATTGCGTCAAATGCCCGGGAAAAATCGAGTAAAACCAGTAATGTGCACATTCCCCTATCTTGGGCATATAATATATTATCCGTAACATCCAGTAAAGCAGTAGATGTACTGCGCTGTTTTCTGAAACCAGATTGTAAATCAGGTAGAACGTTATTTTGTTCCAAAAAAAAGCGTTAATTGGCGGCTAACGACTTTTTCCAATACTTTGGATAGACATGGTAATATACTTATAGGGCGTAGGTCTTGTAAAGTAGATGGATTTGA
This sequence comes from Agrochola macilenta, assembly GCA_916701695.1. Lineage (NCBI taxonomy): Eukaryota > Metazoa > Arthropoda > Insecta > Lepidoptera > Noctuidae > Agrochola > Agrochola macilenta. The sequence continues at coordinate 4,685,954 of OU753576.1, forward strand.
ATTTTTTGGCAAGGGTCTCACGGAGGCAATTTTCCATAGTTCGGGGAACGTAGACGTCACTATGGAGCGGTTTATTATGTCCGTTACAATATTTAACGTGTGTGGCAGAGTCATGTTAATCATATCCAGGGTAATTCTGTCGTAACCCTCAGCGACAGCAACATGACAGCCTTAGCATTGAACATTTTGTACATCGACCGCATAGACCGCATCTCCCCCGACTGCTAGCGTTATTGTTTACGTTCTGTATCAGACACTCCTACCTACCTGCCGAGTTGATGAGAACGGTGGTTGTACCAATATTGAAAAATAAAACTGGTGACGTCAGTGACAAGGCTAATTACAGACCGATCTCATTAGCGACTATTACGGCTAAAGTACTTGACGGTGTGTTTGAGACACAACTTAGTAAACATCTTAGAATACATGATGCTCAGTTCGGCTTTAGGCCGCAATTATCTACTGAGTGTGCTATTTTGTCCCTCAAGCATACTGTCAGGTACTATACGGAGAGAAGTACGCGGCGTATATGCGGCGTTTTTAGACCTTTCCAAGGCTTTTGACCTGGTTAGGTATGACATATTGTGGTGTAAGATGCGCGAAGCGGGAGTGCCTGACGCCATTACGAATATGTTTCAGTAATGGTATGGCCACCAAACAAATCATGTTAGATGGGCCAACGAGTTGTCTGAGGAGTACAGGTTGGAATGCGGGGTGAGACAGGGTAGATTGACCTCGCCAGCGCTTTTCCACCTGTATGTAAACCTGCTGATTGTCGAGCTCAGTAGCACACACGTTGGCTGTTCTATTGACGGTCTGTGTGTTAACAGTATTAGTTATGCGGACGACATGGTGCTGCTGAGTCCGTCAATTAGCGCACTCAGGAGGTTGTTGGCGGTCTGCGAGACTTATACAGAAGCGCATGGACTTGTGTATAACGTACAGAAAAGCAAACTACTAGTGTTTAGGGTGAAACGTAAAAAACCGGCACATATACCTCCGGTTACGTTAAAAGGTGTGTCTGTGGAAAAGGTGCTAGATTTTAAGTACTTAGGGCACATACTCGTAGTTACTGAAGACTTGAATGATGATGCTGACATCGAAAGGGAACGGGGGCGTTGGCTGTCCGATGCAATATGTTGGCCCGCAGGTTTGCACGTTGTACACCAGAAGTAAAATTAACTCTTTTCAAGGCTTTTTGCCAATCGCGTTTAACGAACCCACAGAGTACACGTGTACAAACAAGTGTACTCTGTGGGTTCGTTAAACGCAAAGGGCATACAACGCCCTCAGAGTTCAATATAACAATGCCTTCAGAATGTTGTTGGGGCTTCCACGTTACTGCAGTGCATCAGGAATGTTTGCTGAAGCACATACTGATGGCTTCAGTACCATCCTAAGAAAAAGGATTGCGTCCATGATGCGCAGAGTGCGTGGGAGCGTCAACGGCATTCTGAGGGTCATTAGTGATAAGCCGTGTTACTGGCCGGCGTACTGGGTGCATGTACCAGGTGCGTCAGGTGAGTGCAACCGTTTCATTAATTAAAATTTAGTATTACATTTGTTACTAACATAGCTTTTAAGTAGTGTGTATTACTAACGCCATATGGACGGAAAGGTCTGAAATAAAGTATTTTTATTTTATTTATTTATTTATTTAAGGAATTAGTGAAGGAAGTGCCTGAAGTTTTTCCGCTGCGACATGGCACCGCACAAAATGGCCAGTGACGTCGCCAAATTTTGTGATGCGTTGTCGCTGCTATATGGGGTGTGAAAAAACTGCTTTCGATAAAGGTATTTAAAGAACACGGAGACGGGTCATTTTGGTTTGTCAGTTAGAAAAAAAAGTTTTTAAAGTGTCTTAGCCAATAGTGTCATCACAATGTCTTGTTTCCATCTTTGTTTATTTTTTTGTATATTGGCACCTTGTAGCTATATTCATGTAATTAGTTATTGTATAAAATGTCTTTTCTGTATGTGGATATATCTATTTAACTAACAAGACAACAGTTTTTTGACTACCCATTGTTTAATTTAGTCGAATGAAATGCAGCGGTCGTGGTAACGAGAGGCCTGGTAGTGACATGATAAAAGTAGATGAAAACTCGAAAACAGCGCCGAGTGGAAATAAAATTATCTGAATAAATGCGGAAAGCGGAGAACTGGGTGTGGTGCGATTTAGGAAATCCCTGTGTCCGCAGTCACAAATATGAGTTGACTGATAAGAAACAGGTTTTTATAGGCCAATTAGAATCACAGAATTACTTAGATTTTTTTAAATGAAATAGCTCTTAAATATTAACAACAATATTGTTGTGTCTTGGAAAGCAAGTTAAACCAATGGGCTCAGCTACCATTTATAGATATTTAACAGTTGTTAGGTACCCGTAACGACTGTCAAAACGTCTGATAACCAGTCTTCGGTTTATGATATTAAACATGACTAGTCCAATGTTTATGCGTAACCTCACACTAATTCTAGCTTCAAACAATTTCAAGGAGCACACCTTGTGTTACGCATGCAAACATTGCATAACATACCACCAACGTTGAAAGCTGAATAGGGGCGTTCCACAGGCCATTACTATGAACAATTTGGAGAGATACACCCTGTAAGCCAGGTGGCAAATTGCCAATTTGGAAAGTAAGGATTTTGAGGTCTTAGCCAGGGGATTAAGGAAGCAGATCCTTGGAGATAAACAAACGCTTGTGGCGCATTTAAATCCTCAACTATAAGTGGCGATACTGACATCAGCGATAACGATGATAGAAAAGTGAAAAATGTATTGGATTGACATAAGTTACCGAAAAGCTTAAGTCAAGCTTGTTGAAAGTCATCGTAGAAATTTGATACGCTTTCAAATCTTGACCATTTTTTTTTTTTTTTTAAACCTTGCCCCACCCTTATAATTTCTTCTTGTATCGTGGGTGCGTTTACAAACAGTGAAACTCACATACACTAACACCCAGACCCGAAACAACTACTTGCAGATCATACAAATATTTGTTCCGTGCGGGAATCGAACCCGCGACACGTTGCGCAGCAGTCGATCGCTCAGCCACTGCGCCAACCGTCTCGTCAAATTTTAAGCAGCTTAATGTTCTTGAAAACTCATAATTCTTTTTTCAACACACTTGCTCGTAAAGTAGCTCTTATTGATCCGTTTTTAGGGTCATAATTCAGTGTATTAAAAACGCGTGCTTTTTACTTTATATTATCGGACTAGTGCTGTAATGCCACAGATAACTAATCAGGATTTGGTTGCGACTCGCTAAAAACAATAACATTGGACGTGCCTGGGAATTGAACGCGATATCTATGTGTCACTGATTAAATACGCACTAATTTAGGATACACGTATTATCACACCCACTTTAACATCCTATGCGTTTCTTATCTTTTAATTAAACTATTTTAATTAACAATAAAAGCGAAGACTGGAATAAATTTTGAATTTTTACAAAAGTCAAAGAACCGACCATAGGCAACCGACATCCTTTTTTAACTGGTCTAAATTTATCTTGTCATTGAAAAGTTAGTGATTGACATAATAAATATCGAATATTTGTTCAAGGAGTATTTTATTAATCCTTTATTGAAAAAAAAAAACGATTTTAATGTATTTATAATTATTATACTGACAACAACAAGTGTTTTTCAGCTAGGATTTTCAAGATGCTGTTGGAGCTAGCCCGCGTTTAAAGATGCGGTCCTATTTCCTTATTAAATTATTTCCTAGGTGTATATGTATTATGGGGACCCCTTTTTTTTTTTTTTTTTTTGGGTGGGAAATCATCAAATGACTCCTCCCGCTCTGGGCGGAGCGAGAGGGAGTGTCAGACTTTTACTGACTAAAACCCACCCGTGTTCCTTCCGTTGCCTGTGTGCCGGGGCCGCGATATCCCTTTCGGACAAACTCGCAACCCTGGCAGGCATTGGCCCTTACGGACCCCGTCTGTTGGTGCTGACATCTCTTTGAGGCGCGCGTGGAACACAACGCGCCGTCGACCCGGGCCTGGTCCTAATCGGACGGCGAGCTACCCATTGCCCACCGTCCGCAAGCCCGCGCCTACGGTGGCCGGAAGTCGGCTCGCGACTCCCGACGCCCGGGGCGTCTCCTGCGGCGACTAGGGACGCGAGGGCGCGCATCTTGCATTTCCCTCGCGCGCTCCGCCTCCTCCTTTGCGAGCATTACTGCTTCGCAGAAGGAAGTGACGGCTTCCCATGCACTCTCGCTCCGGACCATGGCCTGAACCAGGGCCGGACGCGAGAGATCGCCGCTGCCGATCGCCTCCGTGAGGACACGGCAGTGCCCCGCCCAAGCCGGGCAGACATCCACCGTATGCTCCACCGTGTCCTCCGGGCGATCCACACAATGGTAACACCTGGGCGTTTCCTCCCGCTTTATCCTGAACAGGAACCTCCCGAAACAACCGTGTCCGGTGAGGACCTGCCTCAGGCGGAAGGTGAGGACGCCGTGGCGCCTCTCTAGCCACTCCTCAAAGAGGGGCCTTACCGCCGCAATTGTGGCGTGCCCAGCGCTGGGTTGCGACAATCTCACTCTCCATGCCGCCATGAGATCCCGCCGGAGCTCTGTCCGCTGTGCCGTGATTTCTTGCGGCAGCGGAGTTACACCCCGGCGTTTCGCCTCCTCGCGCAACTCCCACATGTGCGCGAGGACTTTTGCCTCCAGATCCCATGGCGGTAGTCCGGCAAGGAGGCTCGCCGCCTCACGGGAGACCGTGCGGTATCCTCTGACCAGCCTAATGGCCATGACCCTTTGGGACGCGTTCAATCGCTGGGCTGGTCGCAGCCTTAATGAACGCGCCCACACCGGTGCCCCATAAAGGGCCATGGACCGCACGATCCCCGCGTAGAGCCTCCGGCAGGAGGCGTTTGGACCCCCTAGATTGGGCAGAAGCCGCTTCAAAGCAGCCCCAGCCCTCTGCAGTTTGGGAGCCAAACGTCGGAAGTGCTCCACGAAGTTCCACCGGCTGTCGAGGACGAGTCCCAGGTACTTCATCGTCGACTCGACACCGATGTGAACCCCTCCCGCCGTTATCTGGGAACCCGAAAGTGGCGCGTTCCGAGGACCATGGAAACACATGGCCTCGGACTTGTGCAAGGCCACCTCGAGTCCCAGTTGCCGGATCCTATCGACGATTGTCGCAACCCAACGTGTCGCTAGTTCGGCCGCCGCCTCATGCGACCTCCCCTGCACCAGGACCAGCGTGATTATGGGGACCCCTCAAGTTTTATAATATTATACTGCTTTAACACTGAATTTGTTACGAATCATAACATTTGGTGACTCCTGAGCTACACCATATCTCTAAGTAGTCTGTGAGCTACACCATCTGTAAGCTCGTCTCATATTATTTGTAAGGTAGGTATTTGGTTAGCATAAGTAATATTTTTAATCTTTGATATTCCAAACGTACGTAAGTACCCTTGCTATCATACGTACCCGTGTTTTCACGGTTTTAACTTCGAAAATTCGTATTTCAATGGATTTGTTTTTTATGTGAAAGTTACTCAATATAAAAAATACTGATAAACCTTAAAAAAAAATCGTAAAATCGAAAGTACCAAAACGAAAAGATCACACATCACTAAAACCATAGACAATTTCTAGCGGCCATTGTTGTTTGACAAATTTTGAAACGCGACATAGCAGTATGGAATTAGTAAGTACTATCATTGCAGCATGGAATCTGTATAAAGAAATTGACTTTGAATATACGGAACTAGTATGAACTATCCTATACTATTAAATGAGCATTCTCTATTTTAACCCGAGCAGAAATTTGTGCTTTTTTTAATCTCATCAAAGAGACTTCTTGCCTTCTATGTTCTATGTTACGGGGTTTGGTTTCCTTCAGGTGGACCATTGTGCGTGGGTACTTCTTGCCTTTTTTTATGCCTACTGTGTAAATAAATAAAATGTGATACATTAACATAATATTTCATCAAATTATATATTTTTCACTACATATTAATCTTAATTTGCGTATTCAAATTATTATTTTGTGTTTATAATATTTTTATATAGGCTGTTCAGCGGTTTTGCCTGTGCCTTTATTTACAAATGCGCGCGCATCGCTAGCAGAAAAAAAAAACCAGCGCGCCATTTTCCGTAAATATTTGTTATCGTTTTGTTTTGTTGTTATAAAATATACGAAAATCTAAAGTATTGTCACCAACCGACGTACAACAGTTTTTTTAAAGAAGCTCCGATTGTCAGTACCTGGCAACAAAGGTCAGTTGAACTTTATAAATGTAAATTATCATCTCTATAGTTACGTTATTCCAGCATAAGTTCTTACAACCAGTCTGTTTTTTTCCTCGCAAGTTTGTTGAAAAACGTCGTATGAAACGCGTGTGCATTGATCATTACCCACTCGGCTAAATTATCGCGCTCGCCTATGGCTCGCGCGCCAATGCCGCCTTTTGGGTAATGACCAATACAGCACATTCGTATCATAATGTACTATTAATTGATCATTTTAAGAATATTTAGGCTGTTAACTTTTATTAAGATTCTCGATTTGCGTTGTAGAAGTACTAAGTAGTAGTAAGTACTGGAAGAAAACATAACTCGCCTTCTGGCGTAGTCGGGTTAAAACATGGCGTCCAAAATTACTTACTTAATTACTTTGGGCAGTCAGTTCGCTTACTGGCTAATATTTGTACCAAGGCATAAATAGCGTGCGATTGGAGAGGCCTCGGCCTGATATGATTATGATGTTGATGAGCTATTTATTCTTAAATGGAAATGTGTAATGATTGAGAGAAGAAGAATAAGTGCGAGGTACAGGTTGCGAGGTCAGCAGAAAAATACTGACTGCTGCCCACAGTGCACACATAGGTCTTTCCAAAAATGGTCGACCTAATTAAACGACCAATCCATCAATATTCTTTGGGCGCATCATTCTTTGCAAATGGCTAGGCTGTGGTCAACCCTTTACCTAATGTATTTCGTTAATATCGTCACTCAAAAACCACAGAACTATAAACAATTTGAACGCATGAAACAAACTGTAGCAGAAACTACATCAAAATACATATTATTTCACTTGTGGACCTTTGGACGTCATCAGGTCATGCGGTGCAGTGCAAAATGTGTCGGTTAGATTGCCTTGCGAGAATGTTGCAATATAAGGTTCGTCGCACACACGATAAGTTTAGCGACTGCATGGATGGTGCTGATGATCGCTGAACCAAGAATTTACGATAGTCGGCAATGCAAAATGTGTAGATGTGTATTTATGACTTCATTTAGCGTTTGTCGACACGTAGAAAACTTGAGTTTTAACTTTTGAGAAGGTTTTTTTCCAGCTTGGATTACTTTTGAAAGCCAGTTTTTTTTTTGTTGTGACCTGTAAATGAATGCCCTGACTGAGACAAAAAGATTGTTATACATAAAATGCTTGGCATATTTTTTCTTACTCTAATCTTTCAGGCTGTGTTCAAACTTCATTTAGTTTACAAAGCCTAAACTGCTGATTTCAACAAATGAGGTGTCGTTGATCCATTGCCGTCACCGGAATTACAATTTTAAGTAATTTATTTAACGTAAATTAAAATGTTTTGTAAGCGCCGAACTCTTACTTCGTTATCACGACACTACGCTAGTACGACAACACGTCACGACGACAGTCCACTGTCTAATTTCGTTTGCGTAGTAATTGTGTCCACGCATAAATTTAGAACACAGTGACGTTTACTGAACAAATTCGTGATACTTACGAGTATGTATGCTAGATGTTCCATGTAAGCGTGTGGTTTAGAGTGACGTACTTAAAATGGTTTTGGTAATTTTGGACGCCATGTTTTAACCCGACTACGCCAGAAGGCGAGTTATGTTTTCTTCCAGTAGTAGTACTTCTACAACGCAAATCGGGGATCTTAATAAAAGTTAACAGCCTAAATATTCTTAAAATGATCAATTAAAAAGAATTATGAGTTTTCAAGAACATTAAGCTGCTTAAAATTTACTCTCAAAACTGTTGCAGGAAAATAAGGCAACCAGCCTGAAGCGTAATAAAATTATTATTTATTTATTTAATTACTTCTAAACCGGAAAATACTTTTATTTCGTACCATTTCAAGTACTCACTTAACCTAAATTGCAAAAAAAGCATTTAAAAAAGTAATGAATACTAATGTAAATTAATAGTAATCCCGCAATTACCAATGTTTGATTAAATGATAAGTGTTTCCGACAATAACGTAAGGCTTATCCTAACTAACTGAGATTAGCGTTATCTGATTGGCCGTTTGCCGGTCGCGACCGCCGAAATCCGGGCCAGAGTGGTTTAATCCAGATATATGCAGTTCTATATAAATTCGAGACTTAGCCGTGTTTGTAATTTCGTATATAAATGTATCGATGGTTTTGCTGCGTTGAATATTTCGCGAACGTATTTTTTCGCTCGAGTGTTTTTTATGAATACTGTTTCACGTTATTTTGTGTTTTTGTTAAAGCAGTTTTCAGATAGCTTAGACTTTTATTAAGTATCACATTTTTTGCAGAAACTGTGATAGGCAATTATAACGAATTATAAAATGTGAACTTTTTTATTCTTTCGACTTTATTCGTAAGTTAATTGGTTCGCTTTTTGTGGATTTCTAGGAAAGGTTTAATATTAAACTCTTTTGATGAAAATCAAAAGAGGTTAATATTAAACCTTTCCTGCAAAAAAGTGTCACCTCTTTGTCGTGGATGTCGTTAAGGTGACTTAGGTTGTATGTCAAAAGGTTCTCGCTTCGATGCTTTTGAAACTTTCAGCTGTTCTTTTTCTTCAAGGTAAAATATTATTTTAGCTTTGCCATTGGTAAAATTCATTGCTAATTATTTTTAATCAAGAATTCTAACTCTGTTCCAAAGAGTGTAATTCAATGAATTGCTAGCGGTCATTTATCTAACTTCTTAAAACCCTTTTACAATTTCAGTGTCGATAAATCATTTCCCTTTAACTGCTTCCCACGCAAACTTTTAATTTTTCGTACCTACAAACTAACCACCAGTATTGATTTACGTTCCATAAAACAAAAAAACTATTGAAAATCAGCTCCTTTCAAGGCGCCATAAAGTTCGTCATTCGTACGTTGATTTGGTAACGACCGCCAAAATCCAGCTCCCGTTGGATCTAACCAGATTTATTCAGTTCAAACTGGCTTCAGACTTGAGACGGAGGAAATGCGGTAGAAAGATAGATCAACGGTGGAAATGTTGAAGTTTTATGTTGATCTCCTTAATGCTTATCTTTTTTAGGATTTTGGTTAGGCTAGTTTTTATCTAGGTTTTTTTAAAGCTAGAGATAAATGCAGTGATTGTTATTCACGTTCACATGTGACTTTTCAAAATGAACGTAGGGGCCATTTCGCCACCCCACTAGAGAATCAATTCTGCTGTGGGGTCAATTAGTGAAAATAAAATGGATTTACTAAAGAGCTTACTGCACAAATCACTAAATACGTTTAGCACTAAACGAATTTTCAATCGTTTGGAGATGACAGAGATCTTATAGAATTATGTTTTAAATACGTTTATCGTTAAATGCATTTCGCGAGTTGTGATGCAAACGGGCCTAAGACTTAAAAACGTGAATAATTCTAGTAAACTGCAGAATCTACACTGTCTGAGAGCTAACCGGTACCTAGTACTACGCATTTGATTTCTATATAATGCCTACGATAGAAGGCGGTAAATAGTTTTGTTGAATCATTACTCTTTCTCCATAGGAAAAGCGATTTTAATCCTAGCTAGTAATTGCCTATTAATAGTTGGGGCAATTACTGGTTATTAATAGAACATGGGCCTCTATTATTTTTATTTCAAATATTTATTATTCTATTTTGTTAATTTGGCTTTCAGTACTCAAAGGTATAAAAAATTTGGCTATATATGTTCATACATACTCATAAGACCCACTTAAAAGTTATTGGTACCGACGTAACGATAAAAACTTTATTTCAGAATATGATATTGCTCTCTTTATAGTTTCGACCTAGACCAAATTCTGTACTAACAGTACCAAGAATTTATTTATTTCTATCCTAGATTGCTAAAGTTTTGTAGTTCAGGGGAGAATGGAATTTTTATGGACTGAATTCGTATTGCTGTCGAAATTGGTTTTCATTGTACTTATCGTACTTGAATACTTCGTGTCTTTTTTCGTGCCCAAAAGTGAGTGGTGAATGTTGTATGGTGAAACATGTGATGTGCAGCATTGTGTGTTGTTGTTGAGCTAAATTAATATTGTTCTGAAATAAATAGTTTTCTCGATATACTCTTAATATAATGTAATTTTGTCTAATCTTCTTTTTGTGGCGAATGACGATAATTAAAAAAAATACCTCGGTCATGTGGTCACGGGTTCTCTTATATATGACCAGGATATAGATAGGGAGCGCAGGACGTTGGCAGCCCGATGCAATAAGCTTGCCTGCAGGTTTGCGCGGTGCACTGACGAGGTAAAACTGACGCTCTTCAGAGCCTACTGCCAGTCGTTTTACTCGTGCAGCTTGTGGGTTAGGTATACGCAGAAGGCTTACAACGCGCTGCGTGTGCAGTATAATAATGCGCTGAGGATATTGCTGGGGCTGCCTCGGTTTTGCAGTGCATCGGGCATGTTTGCGGAAGCGCGAATAGACGATTTTCATGCTATCATGCGCAAACGGTGTGCATCGATGTTGCGGCGATTCAGTGGTAGCCCTAACAGTATTTTAGCTACACTGGCGGACAAGGTTAATGGACCATTTATCAGGCTCTGGGCTAGCAGACATGTGCGTGCACATGTTCATGTTGCCAATTAATGTTCCTCTATCTTTATTGTATTTTGAATCGTTGTGTTTACTAACATAGGCTAACTTCATACTAACACTATATGGATCTCTTGGTCTGAAATAAAAATTTGAATTTGAATTTATTAATTGTGAGCCAAGCACTAGAAACCATATCAATCAAATCAAAAACAGTTCTTATTTTTCGTAACAGCACGAATTATATTTTAAAAGTACATTATAATCGGCCTTTAATGTTCCCACTGCGGGGACGCTTTCTCTCGGTGAGAGGGAAAAAATAGTGGTCATGCAAAAATTCACACAACACACATAATTGTTCAGAGGGTTTATTCTGAAAACAACGGGCAACGTCGCAAATAGATGTCAAATATTTCGCTGTTTTGATTAATTTGGCAATATTACTGTTATTTAATATTAATATCGTAACACTGAATATTTAGTTTTAGATATTACATCTAAAACTAAATATTCGGTGTTACGATATTAATATTTGGAAACTTTCCAAACGCCTTTTTTAAACCTGAAACGGGTACAACATCAAAATTCAATGTTATAATATTGCAATTCATTATTAATATTCTAGTTCGCTAGTTAGCCACATTTCTTATTTCCATACAATAAGTAATATTGCCAAATTAATCAAAACAGGTACATTTTTGACAGCTATTTGCGACGTTGCCAACTGTTAGGATAAACGCTCTTAAGTGTCGTAACACCATTACTGTTAACAATATTGTGACGTGTCATGAAAGATTTGCCATTAATAAAGACTTTCGTTTCCACAATCCTCTTTTGACGACTTTTGTTCCAGCTATCAAATATTAGCTATCAGTAATTCAAGGATATTTTCCACAATCCTCTTTTATACACTTTACGTGAAAGAGATCTTCAAAACTTTTGACAAAGGGGTTTTTTGTGAATACTTCAAAGTTTTTTCGTTTACCCTTGTACGGAATTACTTTCGCGTAACAGTCGTAACTCAGACAGTGTTAGGTCCAAAATCTGTTTTTCCTTTTTATGAGACAAAACTAAATAGGTACTAGTTTTTTTTTGTTCTTGTCGATGTTTTGTCCAGTCTAAGCTAACTGAGGCCGAGATCTATAAACGGTACTTAGCACGTGCTTTCTAAGCGTTATAATTCCTGTTACTGTCGCCCAACTGTCAGACTACAAGCGCAGGATAGCGTAGCGACGGGAACATTTCTAAGACATGGCACGTGGTAAGTAACGTTTATGGATCTCGGCTTGAGAGTCGACTTCCCAAAGAAACGATCTTGAATAATATTGCTATAAATACCTATATCTCATGGTAGACAGACGGATAGATTTCATCTCCTATTAGAACATATTATAAATGATAAAGCTATGAAGCTACTAATTCCAATTATTTTAATAAAGACTTACCGTTTTGATTTACTCTTCGGCTTTTAAATCTGAAAACAGAAAATTCTATGATATGAAATGATCAACGCTTTTTATAGACTTAAATAAACTGTTTTTTTTTACTAAATTTAATTTATAATGTTTTTCTTAACATCGCACATAACTACTTGTATTCCCCGAACGGCTCAGCAGATCTATGAAATAGTAAGACTCAAAGTTTTATTCTGTTTCTATAATGCAATTCTCAGCCCGGAGTCTGAATTTGTGTCCAGTTCATGGTAGCAAGCAAGCACCCTGTTTGATGGGACTTATTTCATAACTGGCAAAATATGGGTTTAATACCTATAATGTATACCTAAGTACCTCTACCCATTTGGGGAGCACAGGCGTGGTTCTGTAATAATGCAAGTAAATACCCAGTCTCTCTATAACTGTATTAGTTCCTGTCAATACATCCAAAGTCTTAAGGAATCACAATATTTGATCTAGAACCTAGGTGAATCCTATTACCACGCAAAGTCGAGTTTCCAACTTTTTCCAATCGGCTTACAGGCTGGCACCGTTGTGTAGAAAAGTGTTAGCGTTCGAGCGAAAAGGATTTTATTCAGTGCTCTGTTATATAGTTCATTGCTTGCTTTAAATGTTTGTCTGGATAGTTTTCAGGGTATTATTGGAAATATTTTTCTTTTAGTTTTGTGAGGAATTAAAGCTTTAATATGTTATCGAAATGCATTAACGGGCTACTTGAGCGAAGATAGCCAACCAGATATCTTAGGAGTCAGGTTTACTGGCTAATCTGTTATGATACTCGTATGAAGTTTCCTTTGCTTTCCGAGTATAAGAGAGTTTAACGGAGTTAATTTTGTTTTCGTAGAAACTCGTGAGAAGGAAAATAAAGATCAATGAACGGATCATACTGTAAATGTGAAAATAACAATATTTATTGGTGCCTCAATACATTAAACCCCACATACATTGATGTTTTATTAGTGAGGTGTAGTTTATCACACAAAAAGTTTCACGAGGAAGAAGTTGTGATCATCCAGCTAGATTGTTACGAAATACATTTTCTTCCACCGCTTTTTTTCACAACTACACGTCCCCCCACACTGTCCGCTCGCTAGTTGTGTGTCCAGCACACAGACGAGTGTCGAACTGCTATTGTTACTTTCACAACTACACGTTCCCCCACACTGTCCGCTCGCTAGTTGTGTGTCTAGCACACAGACGAGTGTCGAACTGCTATTGTTACTTTCTTTCACAACTACACGTTCCCCCACACTGTCCGCTCGCTAGTTGTGTGTCCAGCACACAGACGAGTGTCGAACTGCTATTGTTACTTTCTTTCACAACTACACGTTCCCCCACACTGTTCGCTAGTTGTGTGTCCAGCACACAGACGAGTGTCGAACTGCTATTGTTACTTTCTTTCACAACTACACGTTCCCCCACACTGTCCGCTCGCTAGTTGTGTGTCCAGCACACAGACGAGTGTCGAACTGCTATTGTTACTTTCTTTCACAACTACACGTTCCCCCACACTGTCCGCTAGTTGTGTGTCCAGCACACAGACGAGTGTCGAACTGCTATTGTTACTTTCTTTCACAACTACCCGTTCCCCCACACTGTCCGCTAGTTGTGTGTCCAGCACACAGACGAGTGTCGAACTGCTATTGTTACTTTCTTTCACAACTACACGTTCCCCCACACTGTCCGCTAGTTGTGTGTCCAGCACACAGACGGGTGTCGAACTGCTATTGTTACTTTCTTTCACAACTACACGTTCCCCCACACTGTCCGCTAGTTGTGTGTCCAGCACACAGACGAGTGTCGAACTGCTATTGTTACTTTCTTTGTCTTCTATAATACTTTTCAAATTGAATGTTTATTAGCAAAGCGGATTTTTATAAAAAATTCAAAAATGCAAAAGTCATTTATTCAAACTAGGCTGACAATCAGCACTTTTCGAACGTCAAAATTACATAAGACAGTCCCCCAAAACGCCCACCCTTCACCATTTCCTAGTGCATTAGCTGGGAAGAAGAAGTGGCGCAATAAACTCCCCAGCAGCACAGCTATCTGTTCTATCAATTCTGCAACTTGTAAAAATCATTGAAATTAATATGAGCTAATCTTTGATGCCAGAGATAATTATCTTCATCAATAACTACTGATAAAGCTTGATTGCTGAATGTATCAAGTTTATAAGTTCCATTTATGCAGACAGCTGTTGTCACTTCTTCACCTTTATTATTTATGACACGGCAGCCATAGTTGGAAAATTCAACTTTACAGCCTTTTTCTATTATCTTGCTGACAGATAATAAGTTAGTAGCTAATTCCGGAACATTGAATACATTGGTTACCTGTATTTTGTTTAAATCGCCATTTTTACCCTTTACTGTTATCTGTGCATTTCCACAAGATTCAACTTTGAGCATCTTGTCATCAGCTATGCGGACATGACTTTGTGATGGTTTGTATTCTTCGGATAACCATTCCCTGTTCCTGGTCATGTGTACTGATGCTCCGGAGTCAATATACCAGTTGCACTCATCTTTGGCTGAAACTGCTGAAAAAGCTACTACAAAACCAGTATTAGCATTTTTGTCCGAGCTATTTTTGGTTGAGCTATTTTTGTCTGAGCTGTGTTTTTTATTTTTGCAGAACTTGCCTAGATGACCGTAACGATTACAATTATAACAGCGTGGACCCTTTGATTTGCCTTTATTACTATTCCCAAATTTAGGTGTAAAGAATGCAGAAGTTGTGTCTGCCGGTTTTACATCCTGTAATATTTTAGTTTTAACCAAGTCTGCTGATATGGTAACACCTGAATTTTCCAGTGCCATAAGCATAGGCCTGTATGACTCAGGCAGTCCTGCTAACAACAGTGTACCAAGCCATTCATCGTCGACCTTGAAGTTTATGTTACGGAGTTTATGAGCCGTGGCCATAATCTTATTGACATAATCCTCTATAGTTTCACTATTGTCCAAAGTGGTAGTAATAAGGGTCTTTAATAAACCAACTTTCCTGGTAAGTCCAGAATCGCTGAAGGCCTTTTCTAAATTGTTCCATACCTGTTGTGCGGATGTGCAGTCTTGAATGTGGACATAATTTATTGGTTCCACCAGCAGGATTAATTTTGATTTTGCCTTCTTGTCCTTTTTCGGGTCCACGTTTTTTCCTTCGACACATTCCCAGAGTTCCTCATGATCCAGATAAGTTTGTACCGCAAACCTCCACGTCGAGTAATTGTCCCGGCCAACAAGTTTGTCAATGTTAAATGAAGTATGCGCTGAATTTGAAGCCATGATATAATTTTCTTTTGAAGTTTAGTAATGGCGTCACATGGAATTCGAGCCGGCCGGGCTGGTTTTTTTTATCCAAATATACTTTGATAATCCTGGTTATTTCCTGCAAAATAATAGCGTAACCACGCTCTGCTACCATGTAGGAAACTAACTGTTCTACATATTCCAAGTTCCATGTCCTTTATTTATATATCATAATCAGTTAGTTTCCTACATACTGTTATGCCCAGAAAAACCGTCGAGTTTACAGATTCAAGCACCTCTTTATCTAAAACGATGTTGGGACCTAGATTTCTAACATTTGGTAGGGCAAACTTTACACATTTACTTTTTCTTAGCTTTTAGAACTAGGTTATTTGTCGTAAACCAATCCGTAACCATTGAGAGTGCACTGTTTACATCGTCAAAATCTTGTCTATTCCTGTCTACTTTAAAAATAAGAGAGGTATCATTTGCAAACAGTACAACTTCACAGATACCCTTTAAATAGAATGGTAAGTCATTGATATACACTAAGAACAAGAATGGACCCAGTATTGAGCCTTGAGGTACACCTAACTGAACTGGTAGCCCAGAAGATTTCACCCCACTAACATCTACACATTGGGACCTATTATATAAATAAGAATTTAAAACGTTGAGAGCTTCGTTTTGCACACCGTAATGACGCAGTTTACGCAAAAGCGTGTCATGGTGCACGCAATCAAAGGCTTTGGAGAGATTACAGAAAACCCCAATAGCATTTTACGAGTTCTCCCATGCGTTAAATATGTGTTTCAGTAAAGCAACACATATTTAACGCATGGGAGACGCGACGCGACGCGACTACAGATGCGGGATCTGTAGTCGAACGACTTTTTGTAAAGCCATATTGTTCATTATGAAGAAGGCTATTTAAATTAAAATGTCTTAGCAACTGCTTGAGTATTAACTTTTCAAATATTTAGCTAAATGCTGGTAAGATAGAAATAGGCCTGAAATTGCCAACGTCACTTTTATTACCTGATTTAAATAATGGTTATATTACTTAAAAGTTTAATGGAGATGCCCCAGTAATCACCAGTGTTTTTAGACTTGAGTGTGTTAAAAACATTACATTACATTACATCACGAGGCGTTACATGTTCGAAGCTAAATAAGGGACTATTTTAGACACACTACTAAGCAAAAGGTTTTCCGCTTTAGACGGGGATGAATTTAAGGAGCGAGTGGTAGTTACATGTATGTTGGCAAAAAACTCATTAAACACCTCAGCTACGTCAGCTGCTTTATTAACTAATTTATTGTCGACCATAATCTCAAGTTGTTTATCTTGTTTAACCGACTTACCCGTTTCATTGTTAATAATTTTCCAAGTGGTTTTTACTTTATTATTGGATTTTTTAATTGTATCGCTTAAAAATTTAGATTTCGCAAAAACACACACCTTTTTAAATAATTTTGAATAATTTTTGACATACTCTAGGAAAGGAGTATCAAACCTGTATTTTTTCAAACCATATAACTCGTATAGTCTCGCTCTACTTTTATAAATTCCTGGAGTGGCCCATTGGTTAAAGCCAACGAAGGTGCCATTAATTTGAATAGTTTTGGACTTGAAAGTAGATTGGTACTTGCACAACATCAAAAAGGGCTCCATAGATTTCATTGGGATTCTCGTGTTCTACTATAGATGGTGTAATTCTGTGAGCTATATTATTTTTAAACTTATTGCAACGACTAGCTGTATAAGGCCTGCATTATATTTTATGCGGCTTTTTATATAGTATTAGTAGGTACGTTGCAAAAAGCGATGTATGTGATATGATAACTTAGATTTAATCTCTGTCTATCTCTCTGTCTGTTTAATCATAATTCGCTTAGCTTTATCACCCTTTTTTTTTTTTTTTTTTGGGTGGGAAATCATCAAATGACTCCTCCCGCTCTGGGCGGAGCGAGAGGGAGTGTCAGACTTTTACTGACTAAAACCCACCCGTGTTCCTTCCGTTGCCTGTGTGCCGGGGCCGCGATATCCCTTTCGGACAAACTCGCAACCCTGGCAGGCATTGGCCCTTACGGACCCCGTCAGTTGGTGCTGACATCTCTTTGAGGCGCGCGTGGAACACAACGCGCCGTCGACCCGGGCCTGGTCCTAATCGGACGGCGAGCTACCCATTGCCCACCGTCCGCAAGCCCGCGCCTACGGTGGCCGGAAGTCGGCTCGCGACTCCCGACGCCCGGGGCGTCTCCTGCGGCGACTAGGGGCGCGAGGGCGCGCATCTTGCATTTCCCTCGCGCGCTCCGCCTCCTCCTTCGCGAGCATTACTGCTTCGCAGAAGGAGGTGACGGCTTCCCATGCACTCTCGCTCCGGACCATGGCCTGAACCAGGGCCGGACGCGAGAGATCACCGCTGCCGATCGCCGCCGTGAGGACATGACGGTGCCCCGCCCAAGCCGGGCAGACCTCCACCGTATGCTCCACCGTGTCCTCCGGGCGATCCACACAATGGTAACACCCGGGCGTTTCCTCCCGCTTTATCCTGAACAGGAACCTCCCGAAACAACCGTGTCCGGTGAGGACCTGCGTCAGGCGGAAGGTGAGGACGCCGTGGCGCCTCTCTAGCCACTCCTCAAAGAGGGGCCTTACCGCCGCAATTGTGGCGTGCCCAGCGCTGGGTTGCGACAATCGCACTCTCCATGCCGCCATGAGATCCCGCCGGAGCTCTGTCCGCTGTGCCGTGATTTCTCGCGGCAGCGGAGTTACACCCCGGCGCTTCGCCTCCTCGCGCAACTCCCACATGTGCGCGAGGACTTTTGCCTCCAGATCCCATGGCGGTAGTCCGGCAAGGAGGCTCGCCGCCTCACGGGAGACCGTGCGGTATCCTCTGACCAGCCTAATGGCCATGACCCTTTGGGACGCGTTCAATCGCTGGGCTGGTCGCAGCCTTAATGAACGCGCTCACACCGGTGCCCCGTTAAGGGCCATGGACCGCACGATCCCCGCGTAGAGCCTCCGGCAGGAGGCGTTTGGACCCCCTAGATTGGGCAGAAGCCGCTTCAAAGCAGCCCCAGCCCTCTGCAGTTTGGGAGCCAAACGTCGGAAGTGCTCCACGAAGTTCCACCGGCTGTCGAGGACGAGTCCCAGGTACTTCATCGTCGACTCGACACCGATGTGAACCCCTCCCGCCGTTATCTGGGAACCCGACAGTGGCGCGTTCCGAGGACCATAGAAACACATGGCTTCGGACTTGTGCAAGGCCACCTCGAGTCCCAGTTGCCGTTGCAGAGGCGGAGCCATGGGCGGGGGAGTATGTTCCCCTCGCGAAGGGAACAGAGCGCTCACCACGTCCTCCACGAGCTGGGGCCGGAGACTCTGCGTCAGCGGGGGAGCCCATGGGCGGAGTTGATCTCTCACCCATTTGTATGGGCGCCCCCACGGGTCTCTGTTCAGAGTCTCCAGCGACTCCTTACGGCCCTCTCCTCTGGCCCGCTCGATCTCCGCTCGGAGGGCGGTCTTCGCCGCTCTGTACCCGGAGTACAACTCCGCCTCAATGGCTTCCGTATCCGGCGGGCGGATACGGAGCCTGCGGTGCCTGGCGTACAAGTGGCGCGCAGCAACGCACGCCGCGCGTAAAGCGGTCAGCTCACGCGACCACCAGTACACCTGGCGCTGAGCACGTCTGGGCTGGACCCGGGGCATTGCCACGTCACATATTTCGGACATGGCCTCCCGGAACCACTCCGCCTCGTCGTTGATGTCGGCAGGCCTGTCCGGTGATGACACCCAGGCCTGCACGATCGAGGCCTCCAGGAGGAGCTCCCGGTCCAGCTGCTTCAGCGCCCACCGCGGTCCACTCGGGGTCTGTCTGACCGGCGTGCCCGAGGTCTGGGCTAGCTTTATCACCCATGGTCTGCTTCCAGTCTAACCGGATGCAGCTGAATATCAATATTTCACATGGAGTAATTGCCTATTTGACGTCCACAACCCACAAGCTCCTTGGTATATCGATCTATCTGTGTGCTTATACATTTTATACGTTTTACTATAAGTCCACACGAGCAGAGCCACGGGCATAGTGAGTATTTAAATAAATAAGCGACTAAATACGATTTTATCTCACAAACAACTTAGTCTACTTCAAGAGAATAATTCCCCTTTATATTTCAAGTGTTAGAAATCTTCAAAAAGTTGGTGCTAACAAAGGGTTTTCTTTGTGTTAAGTTTTTTATTTGTATTTCTCTAGAATTTAAGTTACAGTATTTGGGTTAAAAGAAAAGCTACGTATTTGTATATTTCAATGAATAATAGAATACTTAATGTTATTTTTCTTTATTCTGAGTTTACTCCTGTGATTTTTTTATTATGCTGAGTTTAATGTTTCAGCTGATTCCTGATTCAAAAAATTTACATCAGGGCCGACCACAAAAGTAATTGTGAGACGCGAGATGAATGGGGCAACATTATAGCAAACAGTGCAATTTAAAGATAATTTGCCTTAGCTCAGCAAAGTTAAACTGCTTTTTTTGTGTGTTTGCGGTTGCTATCTCTACCTTGTTTCTTTATTTTCAGTATCAAGCTATAACCAGTCGAATTTCAATATGGTAAAAGTTGCATTTAACTTTTTGACACATAACATAACGTAACATCACGCCTGTTGTCCCCGAAGGCTTAGGCAGAGGTGTACCTACCTAATACACCCACGTTTCACTTATGTTTAAGTCCCCCGTAACAGGGTGCGAGCAAATTGCCATTAACCGGGCACAAATCCAAACTCCGGGCTGCTACTGAACAATTCCTCACAAAAAACAAAAAAATAACACTTTGCCCAACCTGGGAATCGAATCCAGGACCTCGCAATCAGCAGTCGCGCTTGCGACCACAGGACAAGACGAATGAGGCAGTTCTGTTACGACGTACTTATGACAACCTCCAATATTTAAGCAAAACTCCATGGTCTCTCGAAATCATCTATCCATTCAGAAGGAGGAATAGTAACTCAACTACTTCATCGTTGAACAAGTACCTACCTACCACCTACCTCTCGGTGACCCTCAATCGATTACTAATTTAAACGACACCGTAAACTTAAAATGCATTATGTATGAAATTGCAAACTTATAATTAAAATTCCCTCAGTGACGAAATAATTTCCTTCCGTCCGGAAAAAATACCGGATGCGTTTTAAATTCATACAAAACCGTTCAAATGAAACCGCATTACTTTTTATTTCATTTTAATATTAAAACTACTCCATTATTCGTTACACAAAAAAGAACACATTGTCACTCATATGAAATAGAACCTTTAACTTTGATGAATAAAGTTGAAATTCGACTGAGAGTTTGTTGCAACGAAAATGGGAAGCCGAGGGCTGACTCTTGCACTTTCCTCTTCAAAATAATACTTTATACACTAAAAATAAGGTCCAAAATCAAACTTACGTGTTGAGACGATATTTCGTACCCGCTGCGTCAACATTGGCCAAGTCATGTGTGTTGGGGACAAGCAACGCATCTGCAAACAAACAAAATACTATTATATATAGATAGTGGGATTTACGTTAGTCTTGCATGCTGAGCTTGGCTGAGCAAAAAATACAGAGTGTACACAGCCTTCCACAGGTTTTATCTCCTGGTTGTTATACTGGATAAGTTGAGAATATTGTGAAGGGATTTTTTTTGTGCTGTGTGTTTTTATATTGTTGCTTTGGAAAACTGACGATCGTTGTTACCGTGTACGTATACATTATGTAGCCAAAGTAACTTGAAACATAAGACCAGTCTCTGTCGGGCGATGTTTGAAGTTTGGTGCTATCATAGAATATGACGTTAATTTTATAATTAATTTTGTTAAAGAGCTCTAGTCAATTCCTTTATAAATTGTTGTAAAATATTCTAGCAGGTAAATATTTTTGTTTGTTTTCCATTTAGATAAATTCGACGAAATTTTTATACCTAGTATATGCCAGTCTTATCCTGCAAATAAATGAATTTTTGACAGTTTTTCCTTTAAACTGTCAGACGTCAATTTTGTAACACGGTTAAAAGAGCAATAATATTAACTAGCAGCGCCCCGCGATTTCACCCGCATAAGTCTCGATCCCGTGGGATTGTCGGGATAAAAAATATCCTATGTGCTAATCCAGGTTATAAACTATCTGTTTGCCAAATTTCATTTAAATCTGTTCAGTCGTTTTTGCGTGATAGAGTAACAAACATACATCCATCCATCCATACTCACAAACTTTCGCGTTTATAATATTAGTAGGATATAACTGATTTTGGTAAAATCAGCACAACTAGTCAAACTTAATCACGCATTGACGCCTAGTTCTAAAAAACCATGCAACATTTTCCAAAGTTTTTTGGCTTTGTTACTGATCTTTGACCATGACCATTTAAGAAACCCGAAATAAATACGTGGGAATAATTGTAAACTTTTATACATAATAATGGACATTTATATTAAAGAAAAAGGTTTCTAAGTAGCTAAAAGGTCTCCAAACATTTTCCTTCTGAACTCCGAAAAAACCCAAAGAAAATCTATATTTTCTGAAATCTTTTTTGAAGGTACGAGAATTTCATTACCTAAAAACCGACAAGTCGTAACACGTTTATAACACAAGTTATTATAATCCGAATTAAAGGGCTGTTTGCTAAGTAACTTAAGTCATTGTTGTTTAGTGAAAGTTTTGATGCTATTTTCGTGGGGTGTCTATAAGTTCGCATGATTTGGTTTTGAGGAAAATAGTATAAAATTATTTGATACATAACGTTTTCCATCCATTAAAATAAATGTTTGAGCGGGCCGAGTTCTAGCTGTCTGCGATGGCGGTGGATAAACGCCCTAACTGCGTTTGTCGACCGCAGTCGTCACCGAGAACGAGATGACGGCGCCTAAGGAGAGACATACATTTACTATGACGGCGTATCCACCGCACGTCTCAACTCGACCCGAAATTAAGACCGGCCGATATGCCAGCAATAAAAAACATGTTTTATCTTGTCCACACATTGACGTCGCACCGGGCGGGCGCCGGCCGTTCGCCCGGCTTTTGTTTTGTCTATCATAACACACTGACCGCCGAGTTCGGTCGCGGTGGACAAACGATCGCCTTCACCGGGACGACACGTTCGGTTCGAATAATCCGGTGAGAGTGGCTGTGGACAAACACTTTGAACGTAAAATTGTTTAAGTAACTTGGCAAATATATAGGAAAACACCTTTTAGTTTAAGTCAATAAAAACCATAGGACAGAGAACATTCACAAGGATTGACACACGTAAAACAAATGATTTATGATCTAAAGTTATATTAGCTTGCTTCGTTCGTATGTGTTTCCAGTTACTCCCATTGTCATCCAGTTTACAAGCACTTTTTGGCATTCGATTGAAATGAAACTTGGCATAGGTAGTTATATAATTACGGTGATAACGCAAAAATATGATACTGTGAAGCTGGTCTGATGATGGAGCCATAGGAACTCGTCAACTTATTAAGATAGCGTCGTTGAGTTTGAACTCGTTGGTTTTGTCTTGACACGAACTATAGCCCAAGATGGTGTTCAGGATGAACTGATGATGGAGCAGGAATTACAAGTGAGGGTGATAGAACAGATATATAAACAAATTTTAATACTCAAAAGTACAAAATTAAATATTGGTAAATCAAGCAATTTATGAGCAAGCTTTTAATGAACTAAAAAGTACGAAATAACACTTACGTAATCATAGAACTTTAATATGTCGGAAATACGTCACTGATTTGATAATCGGGGGCGGCGCCGTCTAGCGGCGCTCGGCAGAGTCTACAATATAACGCGCGACCGGAGTTAAGCAGAGTTTGTTGGTGGTAGTCAAGCAGTGAACACGTTTAGAAACTCTCCGTATAGTTGTGACGTGTACGATTAATTTGTATCGTAAATTATAATTTGATCTGAACTGCAAACGGTTTTTCTATTGCGCATTACACATAGTACGCCTACAGTTTAAAATATGGCGAGAGAGACGTACCTTCTCCGTATTTTTTTTTTTAACTGAAAAACTAGATTACCAAAAATTTTTATTTTTGCTGAAAATCAAAAACGAAATTCGGTCGGTCTCTAAGAATAACAGACATACACATTTCCGAAAAGTACTCAGATCTGTAACTTGAAGACATATAAATTAACATGACTAGAGAAGTGTTTCTGACAATTTGTTCTGAGAAAGTCAAGAAAGACGTGAAGCATGAGCATGTCAGTGGATGTCAAAAACACTTGATGAGATTATAATTAATGAGAGCAGAGGTTGAGTTTATTGAAGGCACATTTTATTGTAACCTTAATAGCCCCCTACCTGTCAGCATACTTTTAGAATAAGTAAGAAATTCTCAACACCTGAATAGAAAAAAAAATACTTCCAGCCATATTTACATAATTACGACACCTATTCGAAAACAAACTAAGGCTTCCTCAGACCATTCAAATAAAACTAGTGCACTGTTATAATAAGAACCCTCATTACAACGCCCTGACACGTTAATAAGGGTGTGAATCACTATACAAATTCGTACTCGCCACCCAAAAAAAACCTACATAGAGGAAAAAAGTTCCCCACTACACAAAACAGTAGGGCAACGTATTCAGTCTGTTTGCATACGGGCGATGCTCTGTGTTCATTAAAATGCATGAAGTGACGTCATTCGGGGTATAGAGTAGTGGCTGCGGTGTATTGTGCCTATGTGGAACGTGCCTCGGTGAGGCGTGTAAATTGTGGAGGTAGGAAGATCGTGCTTGTAGATGACGAGCTGGGTGCATGCATTCTTAATTATTGGTATTGAAGTGAGGTACATAATATGAAGTTTTTCTTTGTTATTTAGTAGACCATCATTATCATAGGCACATGCCAAGTATTGTGACTATTTTATCCTAAAAAGTTCCAAACTCTCTTGTAAAGCTAGCCTATTTTTCAGTCAAAAGTTTATCGGGTAACCGTTGTTTTTGACCAACCGTTCATCGGTCAAACGATCATTCTGGTAAACGTTCTTGGGACAAGTGAAGTTCGGTTTACGGTGATGCCCTTAACAGATTTATCCAGCAAACATGCCAAGCTGTCTGCCAACCTTCGATAGTTCAAGAGGCACTACTACAAAAATAACAAAAACTAACTGTTCATTAAAATACTATAGCTCAACAATCAATCTGCCTAGCCTTTTCCCAACTTTATTGGGGTCGGCTTCCAGTCTAACCGGATGCAGCTGAATACCAGTATTTTACATGGAGCGACTGCCCATCTGACCACCACAACCCAGCAACTGGGTAATACGACCCCTTGGTAAGTTGGTTGTCAGACTTTCGGGCTTCTGACGACCCGCAACGACTGTCAATAATTCACGAATGACAGCCGGGACCAACGGCTTAACGTGCTTTCTGAGGCACGGAGGAGTCTCGGTATATAAGGATGGTCACCCATTCACAGACCTACCCCGGCAAGCGTAACTTAACCTGATGGATCGACCCGTGCGGCAGCTATTTACTTAGACATGAGCTCCTCCAAAACACTAAAATACTATAGCTCAACGAATTTCAATATTCGTTTTACATGATGCAAATAATTTCACACTCGCTTATGCAGCACACACTGGGTTGTGTTAGATAGGCACTCTCTTCATGTTAGATTGGAAGCCGACGCCAACATAGTTGGGAAAAGGCTATGTAGGCAGATGATGATGACGCGGCACCTACTCGAAAACAAAAGAACATCGGCTCTGGGTCTTACAATCTTTACCTACTGCGCTTTTATCACTGGCTAAGAGAGGTTCTTTTACGATGTGTAATAAAAACAAGTTGCTGAACAAAAAACAGCGCTTTTTAGTTCAAATGGTTTCCGTATGCTATCTTACATAAAACGGAATGGATGTGAATGTTTTAATGAATTACGTATGAGTGTTCTATCTTTAAGAGGTTTTGCGAATTATTTGGTTCTTATTTGCAGAATAAACATAATTGATGTGTATCTGGCTTTAGTAGGTAGTAGATCTTCTTATGAAAAAGTCCATTTGGGGGAAATTATAGCGCTATACCTTTTTCTCGGAATACTACACACTTATTCTGATCGGCAATTAATCAGCACAGCCGGGCAGCAAAATCGAATATAATTATTATGTTGTAGCAGTTCAATAAATACCTGTAGCCCAACCACTGTCGAATGTTGTCTAAGTAAACATCTTTTTTGGCTGACTGTACCTCTGACGGGGCCGCTAGGACCGATGCCTGCCGGGGTTGCGGGAAAGTCCGAAAGGGATATCGTGGCCCCTGGCAACACACAGGCAACTGAAGGAACAGGTGGGTCTTAGTCAGTAAGAATCTGACACGCCCTCCCGGTCGAAGATATTTGATAATATCCCACGCAAAAAAAAAAAGGCGGACTGTACCTATTTTTTCATCATCCATGTAGTTTAGACATATCAATTAACTCAGCCCATTGCAATCTACTGCTGGACAGGTTGAATGGACTCACCGCTGCGCCATATTTAAAAATACATAATAATATGATTCCTAAAACTTTTAAATTTTTTTATTTCACTTATTTTAATAAAATATATACAATTCTAGTAACGGCCTCATTCCCAAAAGTTAATAATAATTAGCAAGAACACATAAAAACTTTCCTTTCGCGTAAATCTCCCTTGAAAAGCCATTTGAATAAATCTTTAATTTATGTACAACTTAAAGCAACATCGTGTGATGCTCCACATAATTCCATAATAATAATAACGTTATAACACAAAATTCTCTACTACTTGATGTTGTTATACAAAGTCGAAACTTATCAAAACCAATTTTGGAACCTCAAAAGGATTTGCGGAAAGCTTATTTCGATATTATGTTTAAGTACAGAGAGTTGCTATGTGATGATACATAATATTATGTATATACATTATGTGTAAGTGTATGTGTTAATGAGACTAGGGCGAGGAAAAGAGAAGAGGCTTTTGGTGTTGACTAGAAACAGATTGCTGGTTTTTGTGCTGTCGTAAGTGGCGTAATGCAATGGTTCAAGTAAGAAGAGTTTATAATTGTAATTGCTTTCACAAGGTCAATAGGAACCAATTGTCTAAAGTGCTCATGGATTTGTTGAGTATAAATTGTATATTAATATTTGATAAGTTATTTTAGTATTTTGTTTGTGTGTTGGTGTTTCGTAATTTAAGTCATCATAATGAACCCTATCAGTCGAAATATGACAGTTTAAAAACATTTCATGTTTTTTGGAGGTGGTATTTGATTGATTGGCTGATGTCTCAAAGTGTGGAAATTGTGGCTCCATTGTTGTATTGAGTTCCCACCTGTAAAAACAATTGTTAGTGGTTAAAAACTAAATAAATCAATTTGGTATTGTTCGTTTCATAGGATCAAACATTCAGATCTGTTTCGTTTTTAATCGAAAACAGTTATGCTGCTGTTCCCAAAACGAATAAGAACTGTTTTATTTCACATCTATAACATAAGAAAGGTAAAGGAAATAAGTGCTGTTAATTAGATTGAATTAAGGGATCTAAACGATAGTTCTTCCAAAATCTAGTTTGATTGCTCTAAACTTACACCATCTTCTTCTTCTTTTCGTGTGGTTAGTGACTAAACTGGTTTAGGGGTATGAGGAACAGGGTGTAAAGTTCACTCATCCCCCATAGAAAAGGGAGGATCCTCCGACCAGACGGGTGTGATGTCTGGCGGGCAACTGCCCAGAGGTTTGAAGTTGGGAGATTCTATATATGTTTATCGCGCGGTAAAATCTAATTGCGCGATGCAGGACTTGTATGACGTCAGGATGTTATGTGACGTCAGGTCTTTGATGCGTAGTTCGCATGTAGCGATGTAGATGCCGCTACATCACTCCCCTCCGGAGGTCGATAGTGGGCTGAGTCTTGAATCTTGCGATGCTTCACAGTGCCAGCTGTGGTTCCAGTGAGTCGGAACCGGGTGCCACATAGTTCGCAGTGGGTCGGAACTGTCTGCGGTGATTCCCCAGTGAGTCGGGGTGGCGCTGCGTCTTGATCCAGTGGGTCGGATGTGGTACAGCGATGGGTTGTGGCTGAGGATGATGACCAGGAATGCACGTGCGCTGCATGCTGGTGGTCAGGATACCCGTTGAAGCCGTGGGTGCTGGCTGGCTGTGTGACTCGCCTCACGAAAGCTTGCGGGAGTGATGATGATGATGACGTCACGCTGAAGTAGTTGCACGAAGGCTGCGTTGACGTTCATATTCGGGGTCACCAATTTAGGAGTATGAGGAACAGGGTGTAAAGTTCACTCAACCCCATTGAAAAGGGAGGATCCTCCAACCAGACGGATGTCGTGTCTGGCGGGCAACTGCCCACAGGTTTGAAGTTGGGAAATTCTACATATGTTTATCGCGCGGTAAACTCTAATTGCGCGATGCAGGATTTGTGTGACGTCAGGATGTTATGTGACGTCAGGTCTTTGATGCGTAGTTCGCATGTAGCGATGTAGATGCCGCTATGCCATAGGCCTCTGACTTGGCTTCACATAAATATCTCTCAGACATGCCGGTTTCCTCACTATGTTTTCCTTCACCGTTTTTGAAGCAACTGATAATTATACAATACGCACATGAATACGAAAAGTCAGAGGTGCGTGCCTTGGGTTCGAACTCGAGACCTATGCCTTGACATAAACCATCTTATTCTCAAAAAACGTTCTGTTAAAAGATTGCAGAAGGTACTATTATTCTAGTCAAATATATGCTCAGCAAAATCAACACCGTTAATTACAACACAACATAAACAAAACTTAAATTCATTACCCAATGGACTTCAAGGGATTTATTAATCCCGCGCCTCCCACAAACGCGCAAATCAAAGGGTTGAACGAAAATATAGCAATATTCTCCACTTCACCATTGCAATGATAACATTGTACGGAAAAAATACAAAATGTAGTGGTGGACTCATTAAAATTTCTACAGACCGATGCGTTTATGAGTATCGTTGTAACCAAAGCCGGGTTTTTTGTTTAGTAAAAAAACTGTAATGATTTTTTTTCTGCTCATTTTGACGTGTCTCTATCCGTCATTATGCTGGATAAAATTAGTTTTTTCTGCAAATTATGTTGTGGTTATTGGTTGTAGATTTGTGTTTCGTTTTAAATTGTTTGTATTTTTGTTTTTTGTTAATTTTATCGTTCATCCCTGATCTCTATGAATTTAATTAATTATTTGTAAAGAAATATCTCGGTGATACAGCGGTGACTTTTTCTTCCAAAATAGCGTCTTTTGATTAAGATGGAAATGGATGATTTAATTATGTATCATAATTAAGATTCTCTTTAGAATTAGTATTCATGTTTAATATTAAAGTAGTTTTACTTTCACATCAAAATATGAGTATCTTGACTATGAACTTTGAGATCCATCAGAATATGTTTTTCATTTATTTCTCTCTCTTCCAGCCTTTCTCCACGAGTTAACAAAGAGGCAATAAGTACCTAACTACAATAAAAATTCACATTTTCTATTACTTTGTCCACAATTTGTCTTGCTCGCAACAAATCAGCAACAATTGTTGTCTTGACGGCTCCAAATTGAAACCCGAATTCAATTTGTGATCTAGAATGTTGTTTTGAAAAATATCTAATGTTTGTGTAGTTCGCTGAGAGTTGATAAAATAATTTGAAAACGAGTGGCTCTCTAGCTATAAATAAAAACTCTTGAATATTGTTTTAAGAGTTTTTATTTATTATCTAACTGAAAAAAGTTGCAAAGTCTTTTAAAAGAGAGAAAATAAGATTCAGTTTCATAATGCAAGGTTATAATTAAATAGGTGGGTTTCCATGAAATTTTCCACCTTATTTAAGCAGTGCTAGATTTACTAGAAAATAACTGAATTTCCAGGAATAAACACGGTTAAAATATTTGCATAAAGAAGTTAGAAAATAATAATCACTGATTTGTCTGAAATAAACGCTACAAAAATATGTACATAAAGAGCGATGTGCAAAACAGTTTTGCATACAGTCCGTTAAATACCAAAACGTACATTAAATGTACGTTTATTGGTCCGTTAATTTCGATTTATTTATATAAATCCATGCCTTTTTTTCCGGCGGGAAAAGGGACGGCATGGGCAGTCAACCCCGCTACCATTTTGCAGACTGACTTTTGTTTTTAATACGGCTTAAGCTATTTTCATATACCTATAAGGTTTCGTTTTTGCCGATGCGATAGAAGAAGTACATAAATACGACACAAGATGAGAATATCATCATCTTCCTGCCTGCTCTTGAAATGAGAACTTGGGGTCGGCGCAACACGTTTTCTTGTTTCATTCTCCTCTGTCAACCGTCACGCTATCATTCTTCTTTGTTTCGTAATATTATCCCTCACACCGTCATCCATCTTTTCTTTGGTCACCACTCTCTCATGTCGTGTCTCTCAGTCGTGTGTTTGATCCATTCTCATCACATGCCCACACGACGATCTCATTTAAATTTTTCTGTCACTTGACTCAAAAAGAGACTACACTGTACTTCATAATAATCAATATAATTCATGTCATATAGAATGAAAAGTCCCGAATCACTCACTGATTGCCTCATCAGCCCTAGCCCACACCCTTGGACCTAGAAAGCTGTTTGCACAGAGGATTCCTTTTAGATGTAGATAAGAAATAAGGCTAAGGCTGCGTTTCCACCAGAGGTGCGCGAGGATGCGTAGCGATTATTGTCCGTACAACTAACCAATTACAACGCTAGCTTAGCTTAAATTATGACAGTGAAGCGATGTTAGTGGTTAGTTTGACAGACATCCCTCGCTACGCATCCACATCTCGCTACGAAACACAGCCCCAGGGAATATTGGGTGGACAAAGTCGCTGGCTAAATGCTAGTTGAATATAACCACAAACCTGGAAGAGATCGCGGAAAGCGAGCGGCCGCCCATTGTATATTTTGTAGTGTTTGATTAAAAAAAAATGTCATGTATTTTTGTGGTGTACAATAAAATATATATAAATAAATAAATAAACCTCCCCGTACCAGTGTGATGAATTCCGATAGTAATCAAAAGTGAAAGTATAATTCTAAATTGAAGTCTGAAATGGGCATTCATACTATCATCAATCCCTTCTCAATTTCAATGCAATTTAAATTAATTCGTTTGATACAATTGCATCGGAGTGAATTGGAAGCTTTTAATCATTTATAGATCTAGTATCATAGTTATTGTTTTTTTCCATAAGTATTGTAAAAAGTAATTATTGAGGTAAGAGCACAAAACTTAACGACCTTGCCTTATAGTGAAGAATAAAATACCGCCATTAGGAAGACTCCGCTTTCTCCCTCCTCTGAATGGAAAACATTAGGAATTATAAGTTGACCAAAAGAAGTTTAAAACCTCCGTTTAAGAAATACAATTTTAAAGTCAATAATGATTATGAAAACTAGCGACACGCGCATGACAAATAAAAGGCAATATGTTTTCTATGCCAAAACCATCCTAAAAAATGGTGTCGAATCTGTTACCGATGGAAAAAAAAATCACATCAAAATTCATCAAGCATTTTGGAATGACTACGCAAATACAAAGACCATCAATTTAGTGACTATACATAAGAGATTTTGGTCATTATAACTACACTAAACTTTTACAAAAAATTAAGCTTTGATTCCACAACAATCTTCTGTAACTGCGTCTCCTAACTCATCACTCAGAAAGCATAAAAGCCCCTCCCGGTTAACTGTTACAATTTGCAACAGCCGACAAGCGGTTAAGCCTTTGTATTCTTAAGAGCGTTTATTCTGAAAGTGGGCAACGTCGCAAATAGATGTCAAATATTACACTGTTTTGATTAATTTAGCAATATTTCTATGTGGAAATAAAAAATGTGGCTAACTAGCGAACTAGAATATTGATTATGAAATGCAATAAAAATCTATTTGGAAACTTTCCAAATGCGTTTTTTACACTTAAAATGGGTACAACATCAAATTCAATGCTATAATTGCAATTCATTATTAATATTCTAGTTCGCTAGTTAGCCACATTTCTTATTTATATTCAGTAATATTGCTATAAGAATCAAAACAGGTAAATATTTGACAGTTATTTGCGCCGTTGCGCGTTGCCAACTTTTAGGATAAACCCTCTTAAGCCAAAGCCGCCATATTTTCCTTTTTGTCTCTCGCTTGCTAAGGGAAGTGAAAACTGTTTGTCTTTCTTACTTCGCCTAACCGAGTTCCTTATGATTACAAGAAAGTTTTTCGGTTTCGTGGTGATGTTGCTAGTGTTTTTAATTGCAGCTTCTGTTTGTTGTAAGTTATATTTTTTATTTGCTTAAATGATATAAATTATTGTTGGAGGCAAATGTATCTTTATTTTTGTCATTATCATTATAATACTGACGATGAATGTCTCTTATTTATACATATATTTCAACAATCAATATTGATCTGATGATGCTATACAACCATAATACTTGACAGAGTGATTAAACAAACAAATTATTTGCGTAAATGAGGATGTTACTACAGGTAACTACTAATCCTTTTGGTATTATCCCCTAGTTTTGCAATTTTTTAAACCACAATTTTTTCTTTGAACAACTCAGAACAACAAAAATTCAGCGTTAAAACATTCACTTTAGGCTACGCCAAATAAATCTCTCGTAGCACGGCCAAAAAGAATTAGTCTCTAAGGACCAATTCTACGAACCAGTGTTTTTGCTATACAACCTATTAAAGTAGGATTAACAAAGCAGGTAAAACGGGTAAAGTACAGAACCACTGTTTGGTAAATGCAATAAAAAAAAAAACACCAATAATATTGTACGTGACACACAACACGTACACATGACGTTATATACGAAAAATCATTTAAATAAAATGAAGCTTTATGAAAGGCACCAAACACGAATGGGAGCGCCAAACTTGATCCCAAATTAATCTCGTGGCATAATTAAAACTTTGAACTGGCTGCAAAATTGATACGCTGTCATTCCAGAACTGGGCTGTTATGGAAATTATTTTGTGAATAAATATATGTATTATTTTTACCTGCCCATTGTTCTGGGGGTAAAAAATTACCTGACGTTGGAGATTGCTTAAAAAAAGGTTTTTTTTTGCAATTTCTGACTTTATTAGTACTCAAACCTCAGTCAGGCGTCGGGCTAATAGAGTTTTTTGATCCTTATAAAAAACCAGGATCGATTGGCATCAAAAAAAGCTTTTGTGAAAAGTTCTTGCTAACTGTACATTTTGTTCAAAATCTGTGAATGGAAAACAAAATCCCGTGAACACGGTGACCACATCTGTTACCGCCCTAGTTCTACGAGTATAACCACCGAGCGCTGCAAGCAGAAATTGTCCTTACGGTGTATAGGTATGAACTTCTTCGATGGTACCTGGCCTTACTGATCCATCTAAAAAATCCACTCTGTATATGCCAGTCGCGCGGTAAACTCCACTAGCGCGATGCAGGATTTTGCGTGACGTCAGTGTAATGCGTAGTTCACATGTGGCGATGTCGATGCCGCCACTCTACTATTGGCTTTATATTTGACTCTATATTTGGCTCCACTATTGGCTTTTTATGTACAGTAAAAATATTCATCTTTCGACTCTACTGCCAAATTTTATTGTTGTGTGTATCAAAATTTTCTGCAAAATGATCTAAAAGAATTGACTACTCAGCACATTCACAACATCGTTTAGAAGTAAAACTTGTTTGTTAGCTAGTTAGCCTGTATACCTAATAGCTTGTTCGGCTGTACATAACTGTATTCATAAATTATTAAACTTGTATGTGACTTACCAATATTCAGTGCTGCTACTGATGCGAAGAAAATTAACACCTTCCCATCCATGGTGGATGATTCTGAAACAAAAACGAAAACATCGTTATGTTCGGAAATATCTTGATTATCTTCTAAAAAATTTAAAGGGAAATTAAGAAATTAATTTGATTTTTAATCATCACTCTCCTGCCCTTATCCTAATTTATTTGCGGTCGGCACAACATGTCTTTTTCTTCCATATTTCTCTATTAGTTGTCATCTCGGTAGGCACGTTTTAAATATCGATAATTCTTACAATTCGGGCCTAAAACTTTAATGTTCTCCTCTTCTTGACAACAGAAGACTACTCGTACAACTATTCTTTTCTTTTTCACTATTTAGAAATTGTTAATTCTGCATGACATAATACTTCAACTAGCTTATACTTCAAGAGACGTGTGGTTTATACCTATCTACGCTATTTGGTTACCTCATAACGTACCCACACAATAGTAAGAATAGTAAATATTTGTTTGAGAAAACAAAAATAATTTTTCTCATGAAAAGGTAGGTATAGTGTATGTGGGATCATTTTAAGGACATACCATACCAAAAAGAACTTTCTACACTGAGTTATTTTCTAAATTATGCGCGAGTAGGTATACAAATCTCAAAACATTCGTAAATATCTACTTCAGGAAAAATATCTGAAAACTGTGGCATCTGCATCTCAAAGTGTGGCAAGCAAATCTTATTATCAATAATAGGAATGTAGATTGACTAGCTTTCGACATCTTAGAAGAATTTGAGGAATCAAGGATACAGTGCTGATGAAAAGATGCGGCTTTCGATAGATGGAAAACGAGTATTATTGAAAAAGTTGGCACCTATCATGTAAATAGGAACCAATCGAAAAGAAAAAATGATTCCACGATCACCTTGGCAAATAATCATAATGGTTTTAACCATTCACCATGAATTCGGTCCATCGCACAAACCATACCAAGTAACAATAAACGTTATTACGCTAACACGTTAATGTTCAGGTAGTTTGAAACGAAACAATGAGAAGTTGAAACCGGAACAATTATAAATATTGTACTGGTGTTCTGTTTAGAGATAAGAATAGTGATAATGATGTAGTATTTATATGAGCATTCAAATGGCCTCCACGTGTGGCAATACTTAAATGTATTACCACCATGAGCCATGAGCAACCCCTTTACCACCTTGCTGGCTTAGATTTTTACCACGCTATGAGTATTCTCATCATGCTGACACAAGAAAAGGATTGGCTCTTTTGTAGAAATATGGTTGATGGCCCTGAAGGTTTTCAGATGATGAATGATAGGACAGATTGTGTACTCAGAAATAGCGCGGGGATGGTTTGGGTGACAAGATAAGCCAATAACCTGGTGAAGCTTACAGGATGCCAAGGTTGTGGGCAGCATTATATAAATTGAATTTTGAAACGATTTTGGGGGGAAAATGAAATTAACACGATTATTATCTACGAAATACGTCCACTTGCGGATTGATAATATCCCACATAACTTGAGGAGGGCGTGTCAGACTCTTACTGACTAAAACCAGTTTTCATTCAGTGTTGCCTGTACGTTGCCAGGGGCCATGGTATCCCTTTCGGACTTTCTCGCATAGACCTAATACTTTTTTTTTTTTTTTTTGGTTGGGAAATCATCAAATGGCTCCTCCCGCTCTGGGCGGAGCGAGAGGGAGTGTCAGACTTTTACTGACTAAAACCCACCCGTGTTCCTTCCGTTGCCTGTGTGCCGGGGCCGCGATATCCCTTTCGGACAAACTCGCAACCCTGGCAGGCATTGGCCCTTACGGACCCCGTCAGTTGGTGCTGACATCTCTTTGAGGCACGCGTGGAACACAACGCGCCGTCGACCCGGGCCTGGTCCTAATCGGACGGCGAGCTACCCATTGCCCACCGTCCGCAAGTCCGCGCCTACGGTGGCCGGAAGTCGGCTCGCGACTCCCGACGCCCGGGGCGTCTCCTGCGGCGACTAGGGGCGCAAGGGCGCGCATCTTGCATTTCCCTCGCGCGCTCCGCCTCCTCCTTCGCGAGCATTACTGCTTCGCAGAAGGAAGTGACGGATTCCCATGCACTCTCGCTCCGGACCATGGCCTGAACCAGAGCCGGACGCGAGAGATCGCCGCTGCCGATCGCCTCCGTGAGGACACGGCGGTGCCCCGCCCAAGCCGGGCAGACCTCCACCGTATGCTCCACCGTGTCCTCCGGGCGATCCACACAATGGTAACACGCGGGCGTTTCCTCCTGCTTTATCCTGAACAGGAACCTCCCGAAACAACCGTGTCCGGTGAGGACCTGCGTCAGGCGGAAGGTGAGGACGCCGTGGCGCCTCTCTAGCCACTCCTCAAAGAGGGGCCTTACCGCCGCAATTGTGGCGTGCCCAGCGCTGGGTTGCGACAATCGCACTCTCCATGCCGCCATGAGATCCCGCCGGAGCTCTGTCCGCTGTGCCGTGATTTCTCGCGGCAGCGGAGTTACACCCCCGCGTTTCGTGTCCTCGCGCAACTCCCACATGTGCGCGAGGACTTTTGCCTCAAGATTCTATGGCGGTAGTCCGGCAAGGAGGCTCGCCGCCTCACGGGAGACCGTGCGGTATCCTCTGACCAGCCTAATGGCCATGACCCTTTGGGACGCGTTCAATCACTGGGCTGGTCGCAGCCTTAATGAACGCGCCCACACCGGTGCCCCGTAAAGGGCCATGGACCGCACGATCCCCGCGTAGAGCCTCCGGCAGGAGGCGTTTGGACCCCCTAGATTGGGCAGAAGCCGCTTCAAAGCAGCCCCAGCCCTCTGCAGTTTGGGAGCCAAACGTCGGAAGTGCTCCACGAAGTTCCACCGGCTGTCGAGGACGAGTCCCAGGTACTTCATCGTCGACTCGACACCGATGTGAACCCCTCCCGCCGTTATCTGGGAACCCGACAGTGGCGCGTTCCGAGGACCATAGAAACACATGGCCTCGGACTTGTGCAAGGCCACCTCGAGTCCCAGTTGCCGGATCCTATCGACGATTGTCGCAACCCAACGTGTCGCTAGTTCGGCCGCCGCCTCATGCGACCTCCCCTGCACCAGGACCAGCGTGTCGTCAGCGTAACAGACTACGCTGACGCCGCTAGGGAGGTCAGCGCGCAGCACCCAGTCGTAGCCAATGTCCCACAGATGCGGCCCCAGGACCGATCCCTGCGGGACACCGCACGACATCTCTCGCCGGTTCCACTCTCCGTGGTGACCGGGGTAGATGACGGCCCTGTCCGTCAAATAGGCCTCGACCACTCGACAGAGGTAGGTCGGCATCCGGTGATACCGGAGTGCCTCCCTAATGCAACTCCAGGGCAGGATATTGAACGCATTGGCGATGTCAAGAGACACCGCCAAGACCACCCCACCCCGGGCAACAGCATCCCCCGTCGTGAGGGCTCGAACGCGCATAGTTTCGAACCCTGACAGGCGCTTTACTTTGTGTAAAATTTCACCACCACTGCTCTCAAAACGGTGAAGGAAAACATCGTTAGTAAACCGGCATGTCCTAGAACCAAAAATTCGAAGGCTTGTCATATCTAACAATCCGCACTGGGCCCACCCTCCCTGTCACAGAGAGGAAGCCTGTATCCCAGCGAACATTACAGGCTGTATATGCTATACTTTTATGTTTGCATAACTCGACAAAATGTAGTGAACAGCTGTTTTTTTTAAATGCGATAGGGATGTTGACTGAGGGAAAAAAAAACTATTTAGTCCGACAGTCAGATAATAAAAAATATTAGATACGTATTTTTTGCTTTATTATATTAATAAAAAATGGTTTAGATAATACGCATTAAATTCGGGTAGTGGGGGCTCGCTACGTCACAAGTCTGTATAAAATCTACCGGCCAGTGACGTCATGCGACATTTTAACGCATTGCCTACTTAATGTATTGCCGTAATCTTTTGATTAAAGAAAAAAAGAATAAATACGTGTTCAATATTTAACCTAACCTAACCCTAGGATTACCACAAGTCCTATAAGACCAAATACCAGGAACATAATGCAAAAGTACGTTCTAATTTTTAACTTGTTCATAATAATAAAAGTGGTAAATAACATTATTCTGTGTTTTTCTTCCTCCCCAGATGGATATAAATTATTTTATACAACAAGCTCACAGAAACATTTCGTGTTGTTTTTGCATTAAAATTAACTTTCAAGGTTCTTGTTAGTTCTTCAAGTACAAATGCTACGCAAAAAAGTTTTGTAACTTTTACGTCAGTTTGAGTTTTGTTGGTTTATATCTATCGTAACTTGCGTGGATTAGAGAATAGAAAGTAGCTTTAAAAACGAATTAAAATGAATTGACCAAAGATAGTTTTGCAATCGAATAGTTGCTAAAAATTATTGTTACACACGTGATTGTTACAACAATTATAAATGTACGTATTTAGTCACGCTAAATCTTTATCAGCTGTGAAACTACTGAGACTAAAAGTTACTAAATATACAACAAGTGAAAAAAAAGGGAATTTAATTCGAGGGACTAAGTTGCATTCCGAGAGCTGCGACGGATTCTAGAGTAGAAACCTGAGCGTAGAAAGGGATTTCTAAGGACCAAGATTTTTTTCACTTTTCAACGACGTCATTAAACAACAAGTATTATAGATATTCTTTCAATATGACGATTCTTCTACTAACTCTCCAAGATCTACTAACGGAGGCTCTATTGTACAATGGACCCTCAGCAAATATTTCAGTCCTTGAATTCCTTCAAATGACTCTGAAAATCCATAGATTACAAGTCGATACCTTGCAATTCCATTTTTCTGGAAAACTCGAAACGACAAAACCTTTTCGTTACATTCATATGAAAATCCGTAAAGCTTAACTTTTCCATTATAGCGTTGAATATCAAAGTAAACAAATGTAACAGTAAAAATCTTGTTCTTTAAAAAGTTTGAGCAGGTCTACGCTTCTAAAGTAATACTTAACACGCACTTAAGGGTCGCTTTCGCAAGACATCACGGTAAGTTGGTTCAACACTTGATGTAACATGAGTTAATGGCAACAGGACTTTTTACTCTGATGGAAAAATCTCTCTGAATTTTTTCTTGGCTTAGAATTTACGACATGAAGAGGATTCTGCGAAGTTCTTTGGCACAAAGGAATATATTTGAGCCAGTTCTGGTAATTATAGGGTTAAGAGCAAAACATGTAATCTTGAAAAAGTTTTTGTTAGAAATGTGAATAACTGGCATTAGATGTTTCTACAAGTTAATTTTTCGTAATCAGACGACGCAGCGTTAATATTGAGTGACAGGCAATTATGAATTAGACAATTTAATTAATGTACATAAGGCACTTGTTATTAAATGCTCTTTAATCTATCTTCTAATAATTATAGTATACTAGCTGTTACCCGTGACTTCGTCTGCGATCCAGGATAAAAAGTAGCTTATGTCCTTTTTTGAGTCATGGTCTACCCATGTGCAAAATTTTATCCAAATCCGTTTAGCCGTTTTAGCGTGAAAGCGTAACAAACAAACAAACTCACTTTCGCATTTATAATATTATTATATATATTTAGTTGAACAGTTAAGATTGAACTATCATACTATTGGAACTATCATATTGTGCAAACAATAACACACAATTTCAGCTATCAGATTTTGAAGAGCAAAATCTTTTATTGAACAATTTTTCACAAAAAATACGTCGTACATGGTCCTAACTTTGGTACTTTTACGCTCGTAGCAAGCAACCCAATTCCTTACTATATGTCTCTCCCCACTGTCGCGTCGAATAAAACATTACGTCTAGATATAAGTTTTAAGAGCAGATGTGACCAGGCGCCCCGTGACCCCTCCATTCCATCTCTGTCTTAACATTCACTATTTCATCTAACGCGTTTGATAGACCAACTTATGATGGATGGTGTGGTATAGCATTTTAGTGGTGGCCCGCCTGTCTAAGTTTTTAGGGTTCCATCCGAATATCTATTACAAAGTTGAATAACTTTTAAGAGTTGGAAAAATATGAATAGTTTTTGGAAATTTTATGAAGGGTGTCGCAAGGTTCATGTTTGGGGCCTGGTCTTATTGCAAAGTTTGATTGTTATTCTTTTGTTGTTTTACGGGAAAGCGTGTAGAATATTTACAAAGTTCAGAGTTTTCAATGTTGGTGTATTCACGCTACGGTGCTTCTCATAATTTATAAAGTTAATCCAATAAAACCCAATAATTATTATTGTTATAATTTATTATCATCGATTTATTATTATCAATATTTGTCTAAAATTTATATCACGTCGTTTTATATAATTATTTGAATACCCTATGCATTATTCGGGTTAAAAATATTTTCGGTGCTTTATTACTGCTAAAGTGTGAATTCTACGTTATTATTAAAGTAATAAAAATACACGTAATAAACATAACAATGCAAATAGCCGAACAAGTAATTTGGGTTATTATCGCTCATATATTTACTTATTTAGCTCAGTTGTTTAAAAAATAGACGTCTAGTGGTCTAAATCACAAAAAAAGTGGTAAAATATCAGAACGTTTTAATATATTTTCAAGCTGCTGCACAGCTGCATTGTTACAATATTCAGTTTCGTTATTACAGGTTTGAGTTGCATCGTTTTATTCGGTGCGCTGTTATTGCTGGGGCAGTGTTTCCGAAATTCAATCTGAGTTGGCCGCTTGATTTAGGAAGCTGCGAAAATACCAATAATATTGTATCTCTTCTATGGTATTTAATTATGTATGAAAAAAGAACTTGAATTAAATGAATGACATTAATTATGGTGGCCACCAACGGCTAAGAAATCAAGAACATGACATTTAGCTTACTGAAATATTACCAGAAATAAATAATTATGCACTGAAATACCTTGAAGTCTAGAAAAAATCATCTGTTTTTAACCTTTTTCCAACTATGGATCGGTTTCTAGACTAACCGGAAGCCGCTGAAATTACATGAAGCAACTGTCTATCTGACCTTTACAACCTAGTAACTGGGTAACACAATACTCTTTGCCAATTATAAATCTTGGAAAAAATGTAGGTCGTTGTACTATGTGATTGGTTATCGAATCATTTTACCAACGGAAGTAATATGCACAATGTAATTAGAAGGAATCTCTCGATAAAAATCCCTATAACGCAAAACTCGACTCCTGAAACATTTGAAACTAAGTAACAATCCCTATGCCGCCTTCCCTATAAACCAGCTCCCAAACATAAATCTATGAGATATCATAAAACATATAAAACTAGACGGTATGAGGCGGGTCAAGTTGGGTTGATTTTACGATGTCATACTTATATTGTACTTTTACGTTGGCTATGAATTTTGCTGTTTATATAGCGCGCAAGTTTGATGAGCGGGCTATATTAACATGATATATGTAGCCCATATTTTTGTAAATATGTTTATTATTTTTGTTTCAGTTTCTAGACTTGCGTCTTTTGTAGATTACCATTGTCCACAAAATAGTATAATAATATTAAATAGGTAAATTATTCTTTTAAGTTCTT
Source organism: Agrochola macilenta (assembly GCA_916701695.1). Classification (NCBI taxonomy): domain Eukaryota; kingdom Metazoa; phylum Arthropoda; class Insecta; order Lepidoptera; family Noctuidae; genus Agrochola; species Agrochola macilenta. The sequence continues at coordinate 4,726,779 of OU753576.1, forward strand.
AATCAAAAGTTTCATTAGGTCAATTATTGATTTTGACTTCTATGTTATGAAGTACATTAATGTAGTGTTGGGATTTCCAGGAAAAGGCACAAATTGTTTAAACAACGTTTATTTTATTTAATAACATCTTAAACACCTTAACACGTCTATCTCCAAAAATCTCTCTCACGCCATCTTCCTTCCTTCCTTCCTCTTTCACTCATTCCGTTCACACGTTCAGGAACATACTTTATTAAAGTTCAGAAATGTTTAGCTATACAGCCTATTAAGATAACAAGTCTAAAATTAATCCTACATTAATACCCCCAAAGTCATATTTTTTTTTTTTTTAAATCAATGTTTAATAGTATAGGATCATAATTATGTTAGAAACCAAAATAATGAAATTCTAGAATTGACGGTCATATCGCTAACGGCTTTTAGACCAGTAACCATGCAAATAATTATAATATTATTATTAATTTAATTCTAAATCAGCCTTTTTTACAATGTTGTTTTATGCACAGAACGAACCCTTTTAGGGTTTATCTGTATGCTGACAAAACCGAAACCAAAGAATGCTGATCCGTATTTTAGGAGAGATCCAATTTTGAGTATCGTTCTAGTGTAATCTAAAACCCAAAGTTAGCTTCGCATTACACTCAAAAACGGCTTCCTCAAAGTAAATCGCAAAAAGCAAACAGGCGCTAAGTGAAACGGAACCCCTTTGGACAAGTGATCATGATTAATTGCTCGCTCATCAATAACGTTGTCAACGGCTAGCGATTAGCGATAGATGGCGCCACACTCATAAGGGGGCTTGTTTCTAGGATAATCTAGGATGGAGGGTTTTGGTGAAGTGATGGTAGACGGTTCGTTGGATTTGAATGTGTTACAAATAGTGATGGCATAATGTAACAATGGCAACAATAACTTGATGCTACCATCATTATCATGTGTTAGAAGACATTGGGTTGTAGCACAAATAATTTTATTCATTAAACTTCGTTGATGTTACCAAAGTTATATTCTTCAAGTTTTAGATTTCTTTAGAGTACCTCTATCGACATTGTAGCTATATGGTGACATACGTCAAAATAACTGTCTAAGAACGTGTGATATGACATGAGTCGAAAGATGATCCATACTAAGATGGCGGCTGATAGACATGTACAGCGAAAGAGCTTTTTACAACAACAAAAAAACAACCGACTTCCAAAAAAAACACTACAAAGTGAAAAATAACTTTAGTTTCAGAAGTCGGTAGCCAAAAGCAAAAATTCAAAAACAATGACACCGACTTCCGAAGTTATTTTTGTCGGTCGTATTTTTTTTGTAAAATGTTTTTATTTTTCACTTTTTAGTTTTGGTACAGCTAACCCACACAAATTCGAATATTGCTATGTATTATTCGAATATTGCGAATATTCTACTTGCTATGTAAATACCAGTGACAGGACCTTATCACATAGACTAAGTGGAAAAAATACGTATTATTGAAGCTAACTTAAAAAATACCCAAGCAAAATTAATACAATTTAAATGGGACTACCTTGAGAGCATACCCTTTCAAACAAAAACATACACACCTCCTCCTTTTTGGAAGTCGTTTAAACAGAGGCACAGCGGTGATCTCCAAAATAAATTGGCATAAGAGCAAGAGGATGATGCTTATGACTAAGGACTAGCAAAGATAAAAAAGATGGAAACTTCTATCTTCACAACAAGAAAACATTACTCAAAAAGTCTTCATCACCCTTGAGTATAAATGACATAGAAATCCAATGACTGCGAAACATATCAACACTACTCAGGAAAATGAATACGCACACAGTTCCCATAGGATTCTGCATATTGTAAGTATCAACATCCGTTATTAATCTGAAAATGAACCAAACCACTGACATTTTTCCCTCTTCCACCGCGATAACTTTTTTCTGTGGTGGATTTTATTAACGATATTTTAATAAAACCATAAATGTGTGATTGAATTTAATAGAATATTATCAGCGAGTTTTTTGAAGAAAATTGTTTTTGGAAAATCAGTTCAGTGAACTAAAATGTATGTTTAAAATAATATCGGGGCCAGCAGATAGGTACGTTGTATGAACAGGCTGATGGAGTCACGGACAACATATTCACTATAATACTAGCCAAAATACTAACATCAACCCTTTACTCCTGGCAATATAGTCCAATTTCGTTAAAGAATATCTGTATTTATTATTCTCTCGCAAAATTAAAATAAACAGTTTCAGTCTCCTCTAACTAATTGAAATCCTTACAGGATAATAAAATAAGAACTTTACTCGAGAAAGCAGAATACAATACCGAATGCATCCCTCATGAGACTGTAGTAGCCACTTCACATTCTAGAACGCTACGTGGAGGTATAACAGTTCTCATAAGGAATTGTTATGTTATAGCGAGTTCAAAGTTCAAACAATATTGTAGAAATTTGTTTATTATGAGTACTCCATAAGAAACTTACGAGCTTCATGTAGAAAAACAAAGAATTAAGGGGTAATTTTTCAGTGACAGAGAAGGTATTATCTACAAAAACAAAGATTATACAGAAGTTGTATTGAATTATCTGTAAAATTAATTACTACTAATATTAAAATACTATACTAAGATGTACAGAAAAGAAAAAGGTCATAATATTAGAGCACAACTTTTATTTTTCTTATTTGCCCCCCAAAAGTGACCCCCATATTCAAAATGCATTTATTTACATTACACGTCCGTGTTTGGGTCACAGAAATGACGTGTACAAAATTTCAACTAAATTGGTCTAGTAGAGTCGACGCAAGTTGGCTGTGACAGACGGATAGATGGACAGCCAGCCAGCCAGACACACGAGTGATCCTATAAGAGTTCCGTTTTTTTCCTTTTGAGGTACAGAACCCTAATAATGAAAAATACTAAGCAGTATTCAATACATACCAGTCTCAACTCACTCAACATTTTCTTGAAGAATAAGCCGTGCACCCACCCGGTAGGATTTCCCATCGACAAAAATAACTACCTTCCATACAAACTTTCATCCGATGAATTTTTAAAAACCCTTCCTTAGTGTTCCCTTTCGGTACATCAGTATCATGCTTCTAGATCCTAGCGGTATAGGGTGTGCGTTGTTTGTCAGTGAATTAAAAATTTTAATACGTAAAAAATATTAAATATGTATACACCTCAAGATACAGTTTCAAATAGCATAGCATGACCACGTAAAAATGGAAGAATCTAAAGATAAATTGTAGAAATATTTCTACGCTGGGATGACAAAAATAAAGAAAAAAATTCACTTTGTATAAAAAGAGATAATAATATAATGCCTATTCTTCATAGAGAAGAGATGGAAGTGGTGGAGCGACGCGTGCTAGGTAAGTGTCTTTTTGCATCAAAACTAGGGATGCATTAATAAAATCTCTACTTCTATTAACATAACTCTGGCCGGCTAGCCCCGCTGTCAAAACTTAGAAAGGCTTATCTTTATAGTAGCAAAGGCTCTTCTCGTTTAAAATGGAACAAGAATTTGTATTAAGAGTTATCAGGAGAGCTGCTTTATTTATAAACAAAACCACAATATAACTCGTCCCAAATCCAAAACTTTATAATAATTTTAGATAAAAGGTATTCGTTTGCATAGTAACAAGCTGCGGCACATGCCCGATATTTGGATCAAACTTCCTTAATTAGGGAACTCCGTGTTATGTCCCGCCTGCCGCCACATCTGCGACTAATAGTTAGTAGGGTGTTATGCGTTTGCGAGTTTTGAGATAATTTTTGATTTATTTTGTTTTATGACTTTTTAAAATATGGGTTTGGATGTGTTTATTTATGTATACATGTATTTGTAGATTTTACCCGTGGCTTCGCCCGCAGACCCCAAATGGCTCAATACTGTACCCATAAGGTTACAGAATTTGCGCCGCTTGATTTGGGTCTCAGCAGCCGCAGCAGCGGCGCGGCGCCATAATAGTCCACAGATTCAGCTTCCCAGGAAAGTCCAGGCCAGCGCGACGCGACGGCGCGACGTGACTCGAAAAATACAATTTCTAAGAAAACTTCACGGTATAACAATAACCGCACGAAGCTTTACGTCTGCACGAAGCTTTACGGCTAGGATACACCTAATCTGTCATCGGCTGAACTATGCTCGTATGACGTCGGCCGAACTTGGCTGATCGAACATATATTCATCAGAAGTCAGTCAGTGCGTACACTACTTCAACCGATGTCGTCCGATGACATCTGATAGCTAGGTGTACGCACTCACTTTCTTTTTCGTAATAATATTCGGCCTATGACGAGGTGTACTCCTCGCGTAAAAGCCATCTTAACTTGAGAAAAAGCTAGTATATTCATAAACTTAGTTGACTATCGAAAACTCATTCCATTAGCCCTCAGAGACTGTATGTCAGCAACACTAACAGGAAGCCGCGTGCAACTGAAACTGCGGCTGTTGATCTAACTTCACTAATTAACGAACTTACTAAGAACAGTTTGTGAGGCTTTACAACCGGGTAAAACTGAGACCTGGCGCTTATTTTGAGGGGATTTATATGCTTATTATTAGGTCGAATTTTTGATTTTCTGCCGTGGCAAAATTAGGTTTTTATGTGGTCATAAGAATACCCAGTCAGTAAAGTTGACAGCGAGACTGGTTGCCTGGAGTAGGTACTTTGAACATTCTTATGTTTTAAACAATCTTGTTAAGATTTTTGAGAGCAGTGGTCGCGCAGTGGCATCGGCCCCGACTTACGAGTTATAAGTCGTGGGTTCGACCCCAAGCAGGCGCTTTACTTTGGGTTTTTTTATCAGCACTGCTTTCAAAATGGTGGAGGTAAACATTGTGACGAAACCGGTATGTCCTGGAACCGAAAATTCGAAGACATGTGACATCCACCAACCCGCACTGGGCCCTCGTGGTGGATTACGGTCCGCTCCCTCTCACTGAGAGGAGGCCTGTGTCACAGCACTCGCAGCAGTGGGAATATTATAGGCTGAATATAATAATAATAATAATTTATTTCAGACTTTGTCCATAAATTTGTTAGAACGAGTAACAATGTTCTTAACCTAGTGTTAGTAAGAGTACAGGTTCAGTGGTCAGGTGCTTGCTCTCGTGTGAAGGCCTATCCAGTGCGCCATCAGTACAGAGTCCCATCGGCCGGCGCACGCGGCCAGGATGGCGCTGGGGCTGCCGCGCACCCGCGCCAACATCGAGGCACAACGCTTACGTATGATTGCGTGAAATCCGCCCACGTGCGCTTCCGCGAACATGCCACTTGCGCTACAGTACCGCGGCAGCCCCATCAACACCCTGAACGCGTTATTATATTGTACACGCAGGGCATCGTATGTCCTCTGCGTGTATTTGATCCACAAACTGCACGTGTAGAAGGTCTGGCAGAATGCCCTAAATAGTGTTACCTTCACTTGTCCAGTACAACGTGCAAATCTGCGAGCCAACACATTACAGCGAACAGACAACGCCCTACGTTCCCTTTCCAAATCCATATTATCTTTAAGGTCTTCGGTGACCCAGTGGCCCAGATATTTAAAGTGAGTGACTCTGTTTAATGGTGTACCATACAGTGAGACGGGTGGTACCTCTGAGTAATCTTTTTTTGGGTGCTCTAAAAACCATAAACTCACTTTTCTTCACATTATATCTGAGCCCATGGGGCTCCGCGTACCCTTCACATATACTAAGCAGCTTGCGCAACGCACCGATTGAGGGGCTGAGCAGCACCATGTCATCCGCGTAGCTAATATTATTAACGCAGATTCCGTCTACATGACATCCGATTCCAGTGCCGCTCAGCTCTCCAATCAGGCGGTCCATAAACAAATTAAACAGCTTCGGAGAGGTCAACCCCCCCTGTCGCACCCCACACTCCAGCCCGTACTCGTCCGATTTACTATCCGCCCGTCTAACACTGTTTTTCTGATGACTGTACCAGTACTCAAATATCGATACAATCTCCGGGGGCAGATTAGTGTCTCGACGCATTTTTGTCCACAGTAGGTCGTACGGAACCATATCGAATGCCCGGGACAGGTCTAGGAAACACGCGTATACTGGTGTTCTACGCGCCGTATAGTATTGCACAGTCTGCTGAGGCTGAGGCACAGGATCGCACTTTCCGTGGATAGACCAGCCCGAAAACCGAACTGGCCGTCGTGCAGTTTGATGTTTTTTGTTAAGTGGCCGACAAGCAGACTGTCCATTACCTTCGCTATAACCGTGGCTAAGGAGTCCTGTCCGAGTCATTGCCAGTCTTATTTTTTACAATGGGGACAACAATAGTGTACATGAGATCGTCAAAAAGGTAGGAGTGGCTAGCACACAGATTAAATAGCAAAGCTAGGACTCTAGGCAAGCTATCATGTCCTGGAGACTTTCCTCTTTTCATAGACTTTATAACTAAAGCTATATCCTTTGCAGTGAACCTTACATTGATATCTCCAGGTGTAGCCCCAGCACCGGACATAGACAACAGCTCAGACTGTACGGGTCTCATAAACGGCTCAACCCTGAAATGTTGCTGAAATAATCTCGCTATGTCACCCAAATCGTATACACCCTCGACGCTCACGGGCCGGCTCGGCTTCAGATTCAACTTGTTCGTTGATTTGCAATATTTTGAAATGTTTTTATTGTAATGGTGCCGTGCTATTATATCCATCTTAATTTGCTGTTGGTTATTTTGACACCATTTCAATTTCAGCTTAAATAATCGCCTAGACTCAGTCATTTCATTGTATAACTGACCAGAACTCGGTCTCCCATACAATAGCCAATTCTGATAACATAGCCGAGCCTTACCGTGAACGGCTAAATATGCTATGCTTGTTAAGGTTTTCAATTAAAAGATTTGTATCACAAGGACCTTTCCCTCATCATGCTGCTAGCATGGTGCATATACAAATATTGGACGTTGGTTTTCTGTTCGTGAACAAGAAATCTAAGTTATTTTAATATTTACATTTCATTAATTCATATCATATTTTGTTAAACCTTCTGATAGACCTCCATTAAACCCAAGTCTTAAGAAAATATTTATCTTTTACCTTTTAAACTTTTACGTCAAAACTTTGATGTTACTCGAAACGCGACGGGGATTCGAAAACAGTAATTATTATTTTAACAACAAAATTTGTGGTATTTCGCAAAAAGAGGTATTGATAGGAGATATTGAATATTATTTCTAATCTCATTAGAAAGTAAAGTTAGATTCGAGAATTCGGAGATTTTACCGAGTATCATTTAATTATCCCATTCAATGTATTTTTGGCAGATAGGAATGGCATTATATAGATGTCGTGTGTATTATAGAATGAATACATTTTTATCTCAGAGTGACTGTTCGTGTTTCAAATAGTAAAATTAATTGGATGACAATCGGCAGTTTGTAAAAAACATTGCGGCATTGGTTCCAAAAATAGCCCTAGGTATATCTAGGGATATTTTATAAAACCCATTCATCCATTTAACACAACCTTTTAAAACTTACACAACCTTTCTATCAACGTGAACTTTAACATAAAACACTTTTTGAAAAGAGACACAAGTTCTAGTTTGCTAGCAAAAAATAAATATCTATATTTGTAGCGACTAAATCGGCTGGTGTATCAAAACTTGTAACTTGGCACGTTTTACCTCTGACCGAGACATCAGTTTACCGACTTCGGTACAAAGTTTGTTTGAAACGTGTTGGATTTTAAACAGTTCTGAATTTTGAGGTTTGCTTTTCTATGTTTAGATCTACATTTATTGTAAAACTACTTAGGACTTTTTGGGACATCGCCCGCTCAATATTCCCAATACCGTGAGAATTTCTAAAAACCCTACCTTATTCCTTGTCTACATGATACAGGGAACCTTTGTGTATTTCAACGTTATAGGTCTAAGGGTTTGGGCTGGGCGTTGATGAGTCCGTCAATGAGTGACTGAGTCAGGACTTTTCTTATTGGGAGGTTTCTTTATGTGGTGTTTTCCTAAAGATATAAGTTAAATTTAACTATTTCTTCTATCTCACTTAATGTTTGTTTTTTAATCTTGTCGGAAAATTGTTATCTACTGACTTTATCATTAATTCATTCGTTTATTCGCTTAGAATAGTAACGATTGCAAGATTGAAGCAAGAATCTACGAGTATTAAAGCATGTTTAATGTATGGGATTGGCTTCTTAATTAGCTAAAGAAATAAAGCCCAATAGATCAAACCTTAACTAGTGTCTAAAGGAAAACTGTAATTCAGTTGAATTGTATTACTTGGGAAAGTAAATACTCGTAATAATCTATTGATATAAATGTATTTAAATTTCCAATAAGTCAATTAAAAACTATGTTTTAATTTAGTTCCCAAACGCTACAAACTATTAAAATTATTCCCTAATTAGCTCACACGTCCCTTTAACCTACCAGGTTTCACAGCACTCTGACGATGCATCGGAGACCTTTCCAACTCGTTACCCTAGTTTAGTCCAGAGATGTAAAGATTGTTAGTCCACTAATTAGGTTACTTGAGACTAATATTGTGTTCGGAGCAGACTATTAAGTAGAAGTGTTACAGCTTAATTTTAACGTTATTATGTACCTATAATAATAGGAAGATAATTATATAACATCACGCCTATCCTGAAGGGTAAGGTAGACGTGCACCTCTGCACCTCTGCCTAACCGTGTGATGATGGCTGGTAACTGTGTGGTGTACACCCACATTTCGCCGGTTATGTTTAACATTTCACCAGTTGATGGCAATATTCTCGTCCCCTATAACATGGGATTAATGCTGCGCGAGAATATTGCCATCAACCGGGCACAAATCCAGAGTCTGTGCTGCTACTGAGAAATTCCTGATGGAAAAACCCAATTACACTTTCCCGACCTGGGAATCGAACCCAGGAGTGACTACCGACCACTCCACTTCTTTTAGGCATTGGTGTGAATGTGCTGAGTAGTCAAGTTTTTGACATCACTTTTCTAAACCCCATCGTCCACGGCGCTACTCAAAAGTAACATGTTACAAACTCAAATCACCAATGAGTAGCGCGACTTACTAATGTGTGACAGTTGGTGATTGGCCAGAATAATACAAAAAAAAAAAGCGGCCTCCTTACTACAGCGCCTGCATGGTAGTGACAACAGTATTCTAAAAATGATCGCTGCCAGACCGGACTGTCCCTTTCAGGGACACTGGGTGGGGACAGTCATAGGTCTACATAAATGAATTTAGTTCGTGTAAACTAACAATACTAACCTACTTTAAGCACCATTGTTACTAAAACCAAAATACTAACAAAAATATAGACCTTAGTCTGAAATAAAGTTTTATTTAAATTTAATTTTAATACTAACGCCCAGTGTAATACTAGTGCTGTGACATTCAAATTCAAATGTTTATTGCTCAACACAGTACATAATCATACATTTCTAGATGTCAAGTAAATGCGCAGTCCACTGTGTTGTACCAATTCAGGGATGCAAAATTATTGTTAAAATTATACTATGTCATAAATTCCAATTAATACCATAAACAATGTCATTAATTCCGATAAATACCTTATAAAATGTCATAAATTAAATTTAGTACTCTATACAATGTCATAAAATCATTATTAATATCTTAACTATTATATATTATCTATTATTCTAAAACCGTCAACACATAATTAACAATACAATTAAAATAATTTTCATAGAATAATATAATAAATCGGACTCAAATACTATTATTCTACACATAAATTTATATCTGACAGGTATTCATTAATTGTGTAGTATGTCTTACTTAACAGTAGATTATTGAGTTGCTTCTTAAATACATTGATTTCTTTAATACTTAACAAAGCATTGGGTAATTTATTATAAATATGTGGTGCCATTCCTAGGAAGTTTTGACGGAATACTGCTTTTTTGTGTTGCCTACTGCTTATATTATGTCTATGTCGCGAACTGTGCAGTTTTTCAAATAGGTGGATGTTTGCTTTGACAAATACGGCTGTTAATATACGGAAATTCACAAAGAACGGTTTGCAGCTTTCTGTGCTTTGAATACCGCATATCGCCCTTACACACCTCTTTTGCGCCCTAATTATTGGATCCATGTTGGTGGAGTTACCCCAATATATGATCCCGTATCGTAATGCAGACGTAACATATGCATGATACGCCGTAACCAAAACTTTTTGATTTACCTCCTTTGCAAGATTACATAAAGTATATGAGTGTTGACTCAGGCGTTTACATACACTGTCAGTATGAGTTTTCCACGACATGTCTCTATCCAGATCAAGCCCTAAAAATTTTGTAGTTGTCGTTTCTGAAATTGTCTTGTCTCCATATTTTATGTCAGGTTTTTTATGATTTGTCCTTTGCTCAAAAGTCATTATTTTAGTTTTGTCAATATTCATTTTTAAATTATTCGCGCCCATCCATTCTACTAATACTTGGAGACAGTGGTTTATCTCTCCCTCAAGTGTCGTCATATCATTCTTACCACTAAAACGACTGTGATATCATCAGCAAACAAAACCATCGGATGATGTGTTTCTCTGGGCATGTCATTAATGTAAATAATAAATAATAAAGATCCTACAATACTTCCTTGGGGTACACCGTAGTTATTAGCTCTCTGACTCGATACATACGTACGCTCGGTTTTTGAAGTAATGCAGACCTTATCCATTTTAGTAACTTGTTTTCTGTCGGATAAGTATGATTTCAAAAGGTTTAAGGCATTGCCCCTAACTCCATACCTTTCCAACTTCTTCAATAGCACTGTTCTATCCACAAAATCAAACGCCTTGCTCATGTCCATGAACAAAGCAGCTACCGGACTTCTGTTATCAATGCCAGTTATAATTTTTTCAAAGAGCTTGAAAATTGCCATATTGATATTCTTTTTTCTTCTAAAACCGTATTGTTCATCAGCAAAAAGATTATTACGTTCAAAAAATGTATATAATGTATTGTATATCACTTTTTCTACTATTTTAGAGAATATGGGTAGCAAGGCAATAGGCCGGCAGTTGGCTGGATCGTGTTTGCTACCTTTCTTATATAGCTGGTTTATAACAGCCAATTTTAACCTATCCGGAAACACACCCGATTCTAAACATATATTTATTATATAACTAAGCACTGATGCTATAATGGTTGACACAGATTTAATAACATTCCGGCTACTCGTTGGTAATTTCAGTATGTAACACGTTATTTTTGTGCCGTATACGATGGGCCTTTGTGTACGTTAAGATTAATAGTTGAAATGCACAAAATAAATATAAATTAATATTTTTGGGTTGTCCCTTTTGTAACGTATCTTTTTTTTTGACTGTACACAGCAATTATTTACGTCTACTATCAAAATGACTCATGAGTAGAACTTTTTAATCTTATTATTTAAGTTTAGTCCACAGTAACGCTGTTAGTCGACTAACTAAGAAGATTAGTCTAAAAGTCTAGGCGTAATACTCTAAGCATAGTGACAGTAATTTATTAGATAGGTTGACAGATAGCGTGACGGGTAACTTTCGCATGAAATAATTTACGACTTTTACATTTTAGCTTCAAAACAAGAATTTTTAGTTCAGTAAATTTTCGCTTTTTTACTTGTTTGACCATGTGGGGTATCAAAATTTAAGGGTTTGATTGAGGAGGCGATTTCAAAAATATTACACAATAAAAAGAAAAAAACACGGCTGTAACTTACAAGTTAGAAACACTTTAGAGTGAAAAATAACTTTAATTTCGGAAGTCGGTGTCTTTGGTTTTGAATTTTAGTTTTTTGCCACCGACTTCCGAAATTAAAATTATTTTTCACTTTACAGTGTTTTTTTTTGGAAGTCGGTTGTTCTTTTTTGGAAAACGTTTTTATTTTTCACTTTTTAGTTATGATACCTACCCCACCCAAATTCGAATTCCACTACCTGCTATGTAAATAACAGTGACAGGAAGTTATTATCATATCATCCGCTTACTCAAAAACTATCCAAGCAAAGTTAATAAAATGTATATGGGACAACTTGAGAGCATACTCTTTCATACAAAAAATATTTTTTTTAAATCTGTCCACAATTGACGGAGAAATCGGTGGACATACATAAAAAAAAATCTCCTCCTTTTCGGAAGTCGGTTAAAAAACAAGATCACTTTGCAAAGAGTCTGATGCAGTTTTTGTTATTGTCTCTTTATCAAGAACTGAATGAATAAAAGTCTCAGTACTCTGTATTATTATCACTTATTTCTAGAAAAACTTAAGAATCTTAGAATTTTATTGAACTAGAAGGGCGATTAGAGCTTCACGATCGAAATTCATTGGTACAATTTTTAAACATTGATTAAAGTCGGTTCAGTGTTGATCTTTAATGTGGTGCGTGATGCGTGTGAGTTATCGATAATCAATTTTCGACTTATCGATCAATGGCATTGAACAATCTCGTTTTAAACCCTTTCAACGTGAATCGATCAATTATCAAGAGCTATTGGCCTGTGCTTAACGATAGAACAAACAAAAAAAGGGTATTTTTTATTTTAGCCATCGAACTAAAATCGTTTCCGTTCGACGTGTTTTACAAACCAAATTCGTCGATCATTCTGACCTTACCCCAAGCACTCGACGTGGATGAAGGAATCGGTCGTGTGAGTGTAATCACACTTAATTAAGCAAGTAACGGTGTTACTTGCTTAATTAAGTCAACTTGAAATTTTGTCGTAAGAGGAGAGGTAACATGAAAATACCAAGAGGAGATAAGTTGTTAGTAGTTCTTGAATGTTTGATACAGACGAAACTTTCAATTGTCTGGCTTTTAAGTTCACCTATGTCACATAATCTTAAAACTACCTCGTTGATCTAATGTTTGCAATTCCGACTACTGCCCTGTCTGTGCTTCTTGTCCTGTGTTTTATTCCAGAAAATGTTATGGAATTTGATTTGAGTCAAAACCATAGTCAGTTTCAGGAACGGGGAATGGTACTCGGTTATTGATATAAACAAAACAACATAATCTACTTTCATAATAAACAAGTATGCTGTTGTATGTTATGTTTATTCTTAGTAAAAGATAATCTAGGCAATTATTTTTAAGAGTTTTCTCCCGTAGTATAACTTGATCAAATTCGTCGTCTTGAATACTGGTCATAAAGGTTTCAGCAGATGAAGCTCTCAACTTTTACACCTCTCCCAGTGTGAAAACTTCAGCATCATATCACAGAAGACTAATTCCATAAAAGACTAACAGATGCATCTAAAAGTACCACAAACTCATTAGCCCAGTTCTGCTCACCTTCTGACGTTAGTTAGGTAACTAATTAAGGCAGCGTGAGATGAGCACGAGACATAAGCTGCAAAGTTGTCCTGTGATTATAAGTTGTATCACGTGTATGAGTTTGTATGTGTCTTTTTATGGAATTTCCGAGTGAGTCTGGTCGTGTTTTATAAAGTTTTTTTGTTTGATATTAATTGCTTTTATTGAAACTGTATGTGACCTTTTGTAATAACTCAGTCGATGATAATCCACTGCCAAACACAGGTCTCACCCAAGTAGCACACAAAACCGGGGTGTTCGCCAATTTCAAATGTGGAAAAAAGCATATTATTAACATTGTAATGACAAAAAACATTGCGAAGAAACCTGGAATTGATATCTAAAGGTGGCCAAACAAACATAGAAGTAGAACGAGAGCAAGAACAGAACAATTCTGAGACGCCTGAATCTAGAATGCCAGCGACACGCTAAGAAAAAGAAGAGCAAGAGCATTATTTATGCTTGATTTATCTATTTTAGAATTAATTGATCAATAAAAGAATACTTTATCCGTCGTTACATGAGAAATCGTATTGTTTACATGTGAAAAATTTGGAAGAGTGAGCCTGACCTGAAATCTTTGGCCCGCCAGTGACATTGCTTGTTTGGCATATTTATTACCGTGTGAAGTAAATTATTTCATTAATATTTCTTAGTCACCGCAAGGTTCAAAATGTTAATCAAAATAATCTTCTCATAACATATTCGGAGCCGCGTAGCAACTCGTAGCTGTCATCTACGAAGACGAAGCCGCTACGAAGGGCCTACGACATGAGTTGATCAACATTATTACAAGGTAAATGGCATTTTTTCGAATATTTGGAATAGTAGCAAAATAAATAGGTTTTTCTTCTTGACTGATCATCGTTTCGAAATCCTTGTTAAATAATAGTCGGGAATATAATGCCTATTAATCATTTAACGTGACTAGGCTTAGGTGTAGGTGTCAGGGTACATTTATTTTAATATTTTATTTTACATTTGCTTATATCTTTGACTGCCTCGGACTCCCAGGTCGGGTAAAGTGTTATTGGGTTTTTACATCAGAAATTTCTCCGTAGCAGCCCGGAGTCTGTACCCGGTCTATAGCAATAGGCGCGGGCAATGGCTACTTATTCCATATTTTACATGCTTCTAAAATCTGTTCACCGCAACTTAAGTTGTCAAAAAAAAAAAGCAACATCTTGTTCGCAGCGTTCAAACCACGTTCAAGTTATATTTTCCGCCGGCGGCGGTCGCGGTAAGTCAGTAGAACCTAAGTACCTATATAAGTTAACACAGAAGGCCAGCTTCATAAAAAAAGCGAAAACAGGCGCACTCACACAAAGACGCGCACATACGGCGATCACAAAACAGATGACAATCGCGAGTGCGGCTGCACTCCCTGTACGTGAAGCGTGTCTATGTGTGCGTGCGATTTCGCACGTTGTATGGAGCCGACCTTCTGTACCTATCTATTTTGAGACAGAACCTACGTATACAAGTAAGTATTAATTCCATATATTAAAAACCCACTGTTTATAGCGTCTGTTATAGAGTAGCTTAAGTTGTAAGTAGACGGGCTTTGGAAGTTAGTGTTTAAGTTTTCGTGAGGAGTTTTTAAGTTTTTATTATGATTTACTGAACTCATTTCCTTCTGTGTCTTTTGTTGTAAAAGAGACGTGAAGAGGATGTTTAGAAGCGGTTGGATGTTTGCTAATAACTGGATACTGTACTGTGATCACGGAGACATTATTCATCTAAATAGTATGGACAGTTTCAAAGGTTTACTTTTCATTTGATTTTAGATTTTACACACCTGAAATAAACTTAATGTAATATCTGTATCTATGTAGTTAACATTAGATGATGACAAGAGGTAGCAGGATCAAATTGTGCAAAAAAAAAATAACAATTAGTACGTTTTAGAAATTCTTCGCTCGATAATATCAAGGAGTAGCTGCTTCTGCATAAAGAAAATGGTTACTTGAAAAAAGTTTTATGACCTATGTTATGCATGTTGCAGCATTCCCCTGCCAAATAGGCCTGTTTACACTTGAAAAAGGCTGAACATGTATTATTTATAAAATATTGGCACATTTGACAGAAATTGTATTATTTTTATTAATGGAAGTAGAAATAAAAAAAGATTCGTGCTTGTTGTCTGTCAATCGTCAGCTACCCAGGCTCACTTGAACATTTAAATTGACTTTGTACTAAATCACCTGTGTGTTTTCGTTCGTCCTTCCCACGGACCGGGATATTCTTGCCATTTATGGTATTCCCCGTACCAACATGTGAGTATTCCAGTTGTCGGACTATTACTCAGGCCCCTGCATAATTTCGCCTTTGTTTCAATGTCTAAAATGGTGTTTATTTCGGATCCCAACAGAAAAGGCCGATTTCGGGCGTACCCTTGGGCTACAGCTGGTCTACTGGGCCCGGTGCATCGCCGGCCCTCTCTACCGCGGGCTGCGTGGAGCCGAATGTCGCGTTCTGTCGCCTCTGAAGCCAAGCAAGTGGTTCTCATACATCGCCAATCGCAATGTATTTGAGAGATTAATAGAATGTTACTACCAAAAAGAAAGAAAATCATTATCCATTGGAGTATTCAACAATTAAAACTTGTATTAAATAAAAAATAAACATTAAGTTTGTAATGTAATTCAGAGAAATAAAAAGGGGAAGCAACTCTTCCAAACATATTTTTTATTTTTTTTTAACTTGTGAGCCCAAGTGGCTGTGGAGTACATAGTGTGCGTTTAATGCATGTTTTAAATTTCTTCTCATTCAGTTGAAGAATATCGAGTGGTATTTTATTATAACATTTTACGCAGTACCCCATAAAAGTAGTGTGCACTTTAGACAATCTGAAACGTGGTTGATCTAATTTGTTCCTATTTCTAGTGTTAAAATTATGCCTGTCACTTATCTTACTAAAAAGATGTAGATTTTTCCGAACATACATAATGTTTTCATATATATACTGACAAGGTACCGTCATGATGTTAATTTTCTTAAACAGTTCCCTTAGAGATTCGCGTCTGCGGAGGTTATATATGGCTCTGACAGCCCTCTTTTGCAGAATAAAGATAGAATTCATATCTGCAGCCCGTCCCCACAGCAAAATACCGTAAGACATGATGCTATGAAAGTAACTAAAATAGACCAGTCTCGCGGTATCCACGTCTGTTAGTTGGCGGATTTTCCAAACAGCGTAAGCGGCTGAACTTAGCCGCCCTGCAAGTGATGTTAAGTGAGGACCCCACTGTAGTTTTGAGTCAAGCGTGATCCCCAGGAAAACCGTTTTATCGACGAATTCTAGTGTCTCCCTATTCAGTACAACATGACATTCACTACTTCTAACATTTGGTAACGTGAATCTTATGCATTTAGTTTTCTTCTCATTTAATACCAAATTATTTACAGTAAACCAATTATGGACCTTAAGCATAGCGTTATTTACTTCGTCAAGCTCCTGTGCATGTCTATTTATCTTAAAAATCAGTGATGTGTCATCAGCAAATAACACCATTTGTGGTCGGTTTTTCAGTAAATGAGGTAAATCATTTATATATACTAAAAAGAGGAAGGGACCCAAAATCGAGCCCTGTGATACACCCATTTTGACTTTTAAACCCAATGAATTTACACCGTTTATTTGAACTTGCTGCAATCTATCATTCAAATATGATTTTACTAAGCTAAGCGCAAGTTTATCCAGTCCGTAATGCTCCAGTTTCAAGAGCAGTGTTTCGTGATTCACGCAATCAAATGCCTTGGATAGGTCGCAGAAGATGCCTATTGCATCTTGTGCCTCTTCCCATGCGTTAAAGATGTGTTTTAATAAGGTGACACCGGCGTCGGTTGTGCAACGTCCTTTGGTGAAACCATACTGTTGATCGTGTAGGATATTATTACGATTAAAATGCTGGAGCATTTGATTTAACATTACTTTTTCAAACACCTTGCTGAAAACCGGAAAAACCGATACGGGTCTATAATTATTAGTATCTTTGCTGTCCCCGGATTTGAATAGTGGAATAACTTTACTGTACTTCATTAGATCCGGGAATACCCCTTGATCCACACACAAATATTAAAGCTAAATAGGGTGCAATTGTCTCAATAATTGATTGACAAACTTTAGTAGACATACCCCACAGATCTTCGGTAATTTTGATCTTGAGTTGCTTATAAGCCTTTACAACGACCACAGGGTTTACATGTTTATATTTAAATTTTACGGGAAAGGCTGAAACATTCGCTCTTAATAAATCAATAGCAAGTAAGGGGGACGAATTTAAAGTTTCTGTAGTTTTAATTGGAATATTGGTAAAGAAATTTGCAAATTCCTGAGCAACATCGATGTTGTCGCTAATGAGACCGCGAGAAGTGTCAAGTGTGTAATCAGTATTATGTCTTTTGTTCTTGTTCGTTTCATTGTTAATAATTTTCCAAACTGTCTTTATTTTATTTTCTGCTGATTTAACCTTGTTACTAATGAAAGAAGCTTTAGCTGCTTTGCAGATATTTTTAAAAGTTTTAGAGTAAGTAGCAACATACTTATTAAAAGTTTCCGTGTTAATATACGGCTTAAGGCCATACAGTTCAAATAATCTTTCCCTACTTTTCCTGATCCCTTTAGTTGCCCAGTCACTGAATAAAAACTTAGGGCAAATAGTTTTAGTTTTTTTCTTAAATGAATTATTGAACTCTGTTTGCACTAATGAAAATAATTGTTCATACAGAATATTGCCATTGGACAAATTTAGGCCCTGAGCACTTAACTTGCTAATTAAAGTGTTGTTAAACTTATTTAAATTACCCGATGTTATTGGTCTAATTTGAATCTGCACTTTTTGTATTGGTGTGCTGGACTCAAAACTAACGGTTTGACCGCTGTGATCAGAAGGGAGATAATTTACAATGGCTTTATCTAAATAGTCGCAGCAACAAAAGACATTATCGATACATGTAGCAGTAGTCGAAGTTATTCGCGTTGGTTCTAAAAACACATTTGACAGATTGAATGATTTGAACAGGCTTAATAATCTACTTGTTATATCTTTGGGGATATAATGGTGCAAAAAAGGTGAATTGATTGTATAATATTATTTATTTTACGACGAGGATGTTACATCAAGGCTTTTCTTTTTGAATATTGGCGCCAAGTGGCGGGAAAAAGTCCACAGATAAAATATAAAAGTCACAACGTCACTGTGACTCTGACACTGATGGCGATGTTGCCATTGTAATAATATATTAAAATGTTGCCACTTTTTGAAGGCCTTTTGTAAAGCCTGAACATATTCCGGGGCGTTGAAAGATCACTTTCAACAGCTATTAAGTTCCTCTACTGTAGGTAGTTTGCAGAGCCGCACTAGAGAGCGTCGCACGCAGCCTTTGTTGGTGAGAATGTTGGCCATTCGGGATATCCCATCAGGTCCAGTTATGAGGCGAACAACACGGCCGAGTTTCCAAGCCATAGGGGGGGCGCCATCATCTGCTAAGAGCACCATGTCTCCAACTACCAGCTTTGAAGTATTCGTTCGCCATTTGGTTCGATGTTGCAACTCTGCCAGATATTCCTTCTGCCACCTTTTCCAAAATTGTCTTCGGATTGTTTCTAGACGTTCATAACGCCGCAACTGACTTTCTTTGATGTCTGTCAGATCTGGTGTCGGCAGAGCGGTCAACGGCCTCCCAATTATGAAATGCCCAGGGGAAAGGGAAAGGAGGTCGTCAGGACTGGAGGAAAGGGGGGATAAGGGACGACTATTGAGAATAGCTTCCACTTGTGCAAATAATGTACAAATTTCTTCAAAAGTTAAATGGCTGTCACCGATGACACGCCTTAAGAAATATTTTGCCGATTTAACCCCGGCTTCCCAAATGCCACCGAAATGAGGAGTGTAAGCCGGAATGAACGTGAATTTAATGGATTGTTGACTTGCAAAATCAGACAAAGGCTCGTAATTATCTTTTAGGAAGGATCCGATGTCCTTAGCGGCGGCAACAAAGTTGCTTCCATTGTCGCTAAATATTTCCGTCGGTTTGCCGCGACGAGCGATGAAACGCCTGAGTGTCACTATAAATGCATGTTTCGATAAGTCACTGACTGCTTCGAGATGAATGCACTTATACCGCAAGCAGACGAAAAGGCATAAATAACATTTGACTACACGACTGCCACGACCTTTACGATTTACAATATAAAATGGACCAGCAAAGTCCAAACCAACGGATATAAAAGGATAGTCAGGCGTGATACGTTGAGATGGTAAATTACCCATCTTGGGTTGCAGAGTCAAACCTCGTATTCGCCTACATCGTACGCAATTATTGACTGTACGTCTTGCAAGATGTCTACCATTTATTGGCCACACTGTTTCTCTAACAGACGCTAACAACAATTGTGGACCAGCATGCATATTGTTTATGTGTTCCCTTTCAAAATATAATTTAGTTAGCCTATGCGAAGCATGAAGTAGAATTGGATGTTTCTTTGAATATGAATGTGCTGATGCATCAATTCGTCCACCGACACGAATTAGTTTTTGTTCGTCTAAAAATGGTGACAACGATAATAATTTACAATTACTCTTCAAAGATTTACCTTTCTTTAGAATATCATACTCCATAGGGAACGCTTGATCCTGAGCGATAACACATAGAGAATGGAATGACTCTCGCAGTTCATTAACTGACAATATACCTACACGTTTATTATTTTTATTTTTAATATTAAATATGAATCTGTGAACATAAGCAAACGATCTTTGCAATTTAGTTAAAGATGAATACTTATCAAAGACAATGATAGGTTGATTAATTATCGCCGAATGTACTTTTAATTCCGATAACTCTTTGGAATCATTCATACCTAACATAGGCCATTCAAACTCATTTTTTAATAAATAACTAGGCCCAGTCCACCACAGCGGCATTGCTACTAAGCGTTTAGCATCTACTCCCCGTGATATTAAGTCAGCAGGGTTAGAATCCGTGGGAACATATCGCCACGCTGAATAAGAAGTTAATTCTTTAATTTCACTAATACGATTAGCTACAAATACTTTTAATTTACTGACGTCACTACGAATCCAACCTAATACTACTGTGGAGTCACACCAGTGCACTAGCTTATCCGGCTTGTAACGGAGCGAGTCTGTTACAGAATTGGTCAGTTTAGCGGCGAGCAAGGCTGCACAGAGTTCCAGGCGGGGAATGGTAGTAGGCTTCAAAGGAGCCACCTTCGATTTGGCACATAGCAATCTGACCGTGATGTCCCCATTATGACTAATCGTTCTTATATAAACACACGCACCATACGCGTAATTTGAGGAATCGCTAAATGAATGTAGTTCAATAAATTGAGGCGATTCACCTATAACTAATCTAGGTATTTGTAAATTAAATAAATACTTTATATTTTCAGAAAACTTAGTCCAATCATCCCTTATTTCCTGAGGGGCTGGCTGATCCCAGTCTAACTTATGTTGCCAAAGTCTTTGTATCATTATCTTTGGTATGACTACAACTGGACTTAAGATACCCAATGGGTCGAATATTTTGAAAGCGTTTGACATAATAAATCGTTTTGTTATGGTTAGACTATTATCATGTGAGAATCCCTTTATAGGAAAATGAAATGTATCACTAGATGGAGTCCAGCCCAACCCTAGCGTACTAGACGACTCACTAAAAATTAAACTATCTTGTTCATTCATATCTACATTGTCAAAAATAGAAGAATGATTTGTTTTAAATTTTCTTAAATTAAAACAACCTGCCCTTAACGCTTCAGATACAGCCTTATGTATATAAATTAATTGCTGTGAATCATTTGAACCTGTTATGAGATCATCAACATAAAAGTCTTTCTGGATGATGCACTTTATGAGCTCATCATCCTGTTCCTGCCCTACCTGCCATAGACAGCGCGTACTCAGGTAACTTGCACTTGCTGTTCCATAGGTTAAAGTATTGAGCTTAAGTGTCTGAATAGGATCAGATTCCTCTTTTCTCCACAAGATAAGTTGCAAGTACCTATCATCTTCGTGTACTAAGACTTGGCGATACATCTTTTCGATGTCGCCAGTAAGCAAATACTTGTATTGCCTAGAGCGTATCAAAATAGAGAAAAGAGTATCCTGTACGGTGGGACCTACCATTAATATGTCATTCAGAGAACAACCGGAAGTGGAAGAAGCAGAACCATCGAATACTACACGAAGCTTGGTAGATTCACTTTCCTGTTTAAGAACCGGATGATGACACAAGTAATAACATGGACCTATCCTATCTCTAAATTTATCATTTAACACAGATAAATGTCCTAGCTCAGCATACTCATTAATAAACTTAGTGTACTCTAATTTTAACATAGCGTTTCGTTTTAACCGTTTTTCTATGTTAATTAAGCGTCGCTTAGCTAACTTGTAAGTATCGCCTAAACAATCAGCAGTATCTTTTAGTGGCAATTTTACACAAAACCTACCTGTATTGGTTCTAGTTGTGTAAGTGAGAAAGTGTTTTTCACATTCATTTTCATTTTCACTTGTAATTAATTTTCCAGGAATTTCTTCCAAGTCCCAAAATTTACTTAGCATATTATCAATGCTAGCATCACTACTATCACATTTGGAAACTATACTGTGATTACAGTGAACATTTTTATGCGGCTTCACCGATTCTATGGGACCAGATACAATCCAACCTAATTGTGAACTTATTAACTTAGGATTTTTGACACCTAATGAAAATTGTTCAGTACCTAGAATGTCCCAGAATAAGTCTGCACCTATCAAGACATCTATGTCGGCTGGTTTGTGAAACATGGGATCAGCCAGCTGAATATTTTCAGGTAACTTCAAAGAACCAATATGGATGGGAACCTTCGGCAGTCTACCTGTCAATTCCTTCAACACAAGACATGAACAACTTATGTTAAACTTACTATTTATTGATTGTAATTTAATATTACAACTTTCAATAACATTATTTGTTAATGTGTTTCCTATGCCAATGACCTTTAGAGTGTCAATGGGACGGGACATTAATGATAACCTGATCTTTAGGGATTCGGTTATAAAAGATGATTGGCTGCCACAGTCCAATAGTGCACGAACTTTGACCTTTTGCTGGCCAAATGGATTCGATACCTCTACCATGGCTGTTGACAATATTATTTGACTTGTATTTTTATTAGAATAGTTTGCTACTATCTCACCTGGCTCATCAACCGAAGCGAGACATGCCGACGTTGGCGGACGGTGTAGCAAGCTATTATGCCTCTCAGTGCAGCCAGACTCTTGGCATGACCTGAATCGACAATCCTTAACGGAGTGACCCTGTCTCAAACAGTTAATGCAAAGTTTATACCTTGTCACATCCGTCATTCTATCATCAATACCCTTAGCCTTAAATGTTGGACAGTCATAAATTCTATGACGCTCGTCGCAAACAATACATGAATAACCCTTCAGTCCTTTATTCTTATTATTATCACTAGTACTTGCAAAAGATTTAACATTGTTATTCTGACTCTTCCTTTGACTTTGTTTATTTGGTGTTAAACGGTGAGGAGGAGTAGGCTTCTTTGAATCTATGTTGCCAGAATTATTAGAACTTCGATTTGCAGATTCAAGTACACTAGCACGATCCGTAATAAATTTAAAAAACTGCTCTAAATTTGGTAGCTGACTTCCTAAACTACTGCGATATTCCTCCCATTTCAACAAGGTTTGACTATTGAACTTAGCTGACAACATGAATATAATAATTATATCCCAATTATCCGTTGGTTGTCCCAAGCTGACCAAGGCACGTAAGTTTTTAGTAATATGATCAACTAAATATCTTAAAGATTTTTCTTCTGACTCACCTGGAAGCTGTTTTATATTCAGTAATGAATCAAGATGATGATCAATTAATATTCTATTGTTATCATACCGTTGACAAAGCAGCTTCCAAGCCTCAGTATAATTTTTAGCAGAAACTTCTAGATTGGAAACAATTCTGGCTGCATCACCTTGTAAGTATGAATTTAAATAATAAAACTTATTAATTTCAGAAATACGGTCATTTTTATGTATTACACTTTCAAAGGTATCTCTAAACTCTAACCAACGGAAATATTCACCATTAAACTTAGCTATTTGTATTTGTGGGAGCTTTAATCCTAAAGTCTTATGATCTTCCAGACAACATGAAGCATAGTGATCAGAACTATGTTTCTGTTCGCATGCATTTTTCTGAGAAAACATGTCTAATAAGTTCTTAGCAGTGGCTATGTTAATTACTATGTCTTGCTCAATGTTGTCTCGTTCATCAATTTCAGCATCAATGTTGTCAGAACTCAGAACCTCTATTTCACTTTGCAAGTCATCAACTTTAACAGATAATGCCTCAAACTTTGCGAGCTTTAAATTTAACTCGGTCAATTGAATGTTATTCAATTCCTCTTGTTTAGAAATGTTACATAAATAGTTTTTAAACTTAGTAATTTGCCCTTTAGCGGATGCTCTTTTTGTTAACAATTCTTTATAACGTTGCTTAGCTTCAGGCATTGTGAATAAAGATTGTTATGAAAGTTGAGGAATTATCACAAAGACAATAAAAAGAATGGGCTCACGTTCCTCGTCTCGGTGTCACCTGCCGATTAGGAAGCCGGGTGCGCACGATCAGTGGAGCGCCAGCCAGACAGTTATGCACTCTCGATCTGGCAGAGAAGCGAGCACGGCGATTATGACCTGAAATAGTCGGCAGACTACTAAATATCGAGACACTAATACTCGTATTTTGTAAATTGGGGGCAAGTACTATTGAAACGTTGAGCTGAGACCGGATTTACAATTCTTGTAATCACCTTATTTACACAAATGGTTGCTATATATGGATATTTTGGTATTAGGAAAGGTATTTAGGGGTTTTAAATGACGGAAAGGCACTCAACTTCGGGGCGACGCGTTGACGCTCTCGATTCTCGACTTGGCGGGCTTCGGGGGCTTCGGCGTCGATTCCCTCGTATGTAGGTAGGTAGCAATTCCGACGAAGATTTTTTCTTTGTGGTCGCGGATTTCTTGTTTTAGTTCCCCTCATGGGCCACCATGTTATATCTTTGGGGATATAATGGTGCAAAAAAGGTGAATTGATTGTATAATATTATTTATTTTACGACGAGGATGTTACATCAAGGCTTTTCTTTTTGAATATTGGCGCCAAGTGGCGGGAAAAAGTCCACAGATAAAATATAAAAGTCACAACGTCACTGTGACTCTGACACTGATGGCGATGTTGCCATTGTAATAATATATTAAAATGTTGCCACTTTTTGAAGGCCTTTTGTAAAGCCTGAACACTACTGCTATTTGAATTATTTTCTAAAATATTAATATTAAAGTCACCACAAATAATTACTGATTTATTACCAGTTGCAAGTTTAGCTAAAACATCTTCCATTACTGACTCAAATATAGAGTAGTTTTGATAATTTGGAGGTCTGTAAACGCACACTATAAAATGCATAACTAGCTCAACACAGGACAGTTCAATGCTATGTTCCACCGATAATTCAACTATGTCATTACGAGTCTTAGATTTTATACAATTTTTAATTAAGATTAGTGAACCTCCACGTAGCATGGATTTTCGGTTAAAACAACTGCCCACACTATAATTCTCAAATAATAGATAATAATAGATTGCACTTGGTGTTGAGGGTCTGAAGATGAAGCCAGGAGGTGGATAGTGGATTTCATTAGTGGCTACTTAACTAGTAAACCGGTCAAGTCATAACTTCGTTGACTTTAGACTTAAAAACTAAATGAAAAATATACTAGATTAAAAAGTAAAAAATAAAATTTTAGTTTAAAAAAAACTAAAAAACACGCTTTTTACAAGAACTTAAAATGACAAAATAATTAAATTGACTTGTACTTGTTACGATATAAGTACCAATCCAGCTTGTCACTTCTTTTATATCCAATGATTAAATCAAAAAGCGTGAGGCGCTCGGGTGTTTAGCTATGAATACTTAATCAATTTAAACATTTAACACCCTTTTATTAGCTTGACCTGTATCTATCTATCTATCTATCTATCTATCTATGTAACGGAATCTTTCAACGTAATTTTCACCAACTTCAAGACGTTTGATTAACTTGAAAATTTGCACACGTATCAAAGACCGATAACAATACAAAAATTTAGTATCTTGGAGCTGATGATGGAGCCAAGAGGTGGATAGTGGAACTCTAAATGTAAATTTTTTATACATAGCTAAACACCCGAGCGCCCCACGCTTTTTGATTTAATCATTGGATATAAAAGAAGTGACAAGCTGGATTGGTACTTATATCGTAACAAGTACAAGTCAATTTAATTATTTTGTCATTTTAAGTTCGTGTAAAAAGCGTGTTTACAATTTTTTTATTTAATTGTTCTTTTTCAATTTGTATTTTTCTTTATTTTATACTAGCTTCCACCAGCAGCTTCTTCCGCGTGAGATCTTAATAAATTATAATCTATGTTACT
Source organism: Agrochola macilenta (assembly GCA_916701695.1). Taxonomy (NCBI): domain Eukaryota; kingdom Metazoa; phylum Arthropoda; class Insecta; order Lepidoptera; family Noctuidae; genus Agrochola; species Agrochola macilenta. Next base: position 4,752,597 of record OU753576.1, read on the forward strand.
TAGTAATAATATACCATTCTACTGGTGAGAGAATTTATAAAATCGGTCCAGTAGTTTTTGAATTTATTCATTACAAACCAAATTACAATTTTTTTCTCTTTATATTATTATTAATGTAGATATTTTGTACTGTTTTGCTTGTCTAATGTACTTCCTTTTAGTTAAAACAGAAACTATTCTTCTCCCTAAACAGGGTTGTCTGTAAAACATATTTCTAAGAAATTAATCGAAGCATTTAAAAATATTTCCGTCAAAACTTCTTGAATTTTGAGAATAACAACAATATTGTTTAGTACAGACCCCAAGCGTGTCTTTGACCTTTCAACAAAGTTCCAAAATCATAAGAAGCAGGTCTAACATTATAAATAAATTGCAGAAACTTTTAAATGCCAGTAACTTCTAGGAAATGTCGAACGTTCGATTGTGGAATACGAGTAACTTTTAAGTAATAACTTAGGGAACGAATCTGAATTAAATGGATAATTGGATGGAATTCGGTGAATCAATGGGTGGTTAATCGACTTCCAAAAAGGAGGAGGTTATATGTTCGACGCGTATGTATGTGTTATTTTTTTTAAATGTATTTCCATCGATTTCTCCGTCAATTGTTGACCGATTTTGAAAAAACTTTTTTTGTATGAAAGGGTATGCTCCCGGATTGGTCCCATATAAATTTTATTAACTTTACTTGGATAGTTTCAATAATAAGTATTTTTTCCACTTCGTATATGTGGATGATATGATGATAACTTCCTGTGACTGTTATTTACATAGCAGGTACTGATATTCCAATTTGTGTGGGGTAGGTACGACAACTAAAAAGTGAAAAATAAAAACTTTTTACAAAAAAAAAAACAACCGCCTTTTTTTTTTGTAAAAAGTTTATTTTAAAGGAAACCATTGGAAACGAGAGAAATGAATTTATTTGCGACTTAGAATGATGCACTAACAATGAATAAAAACAGTAAAACATAACATCACATCACGCCTGCTTTGCAAATAGTACACACATATGTCGCTAGTCATGCTATAGACCCATGTAGGTAAACGATGCGAGTCTATTGCCATCAACCGCGCACAAATTCAGACTCCGAGCTGCTACTGAGAAATTTCTGATGAAAAAACCCAATAACACTTCAAAACATTTAAAATGACATAAATATACCTTCACGTTTGATTATTACCAGCAATACGTATTTAATTTTCTTTCGGAGCAATATTACAGTAACATAATAGTATATACCTTCACTCGCTTGGTGCTCAAAGGAAAGAATGTAGTTACTTAATGACAGTTTTCTGAGAAGTCGAGCTCATAAATCCTTTGAACAATTTTCTCTATTTCTCATCATTTTCTCATTTAATTTAGTTCTATGTCAAACATTCACCTACAGACAGCCGATATTATCATCGATAATTAGAGGGGTTCATGGGTTAGTAATAACAGCCGCATGGATCGATATTCAAGGTTAAGCAACACTTACCAGGTCGGCCTATGGATGAGCGATATCTAGTGACCCATCTATTACATACCGAGACCCCTCCGCGCCTCGGAAAGCACGTTAAGCCGTTAGTCCCGGCTGTCATTCGTGGATCTTTGACAATCGTTATATAACGTAGTCTAACGTTGTGTGCCTTTTGGGCGTCTGACTGCCCAGTCAGAAGCCTGAGTGTTGGACAACTGGTCTTAATATCGTGTTACTCAGTAACTCGGTTGTGGAGGTCAGATAGGCAGTCGCACCCTGTCAAATTCAGCTGCATTCGATTAGACTAGAAGCCAATGTAGATGGGAAAAGGATTGATCTTTTCCAATCACGACTTTTCATAGGCATTTTCATAAGTGAACTCTGCGATGACGCCATTTATATGTATGGAAGAAACAAGACGTAATGAACTAACCGCAAATAAATAAAGAGCAAGAGAATGATGAAGTAAGTTAAAACCACAAATTAAAAGCTAAATAAAATACAAATCCGACACTGTATTAAAGAAAATATTTCCTGCTAAAACGGAAAGCACTCAAAAACAAGTACGCAACAGTCCTCCAAACACTCAAACAAAAGACAAGGAAGTTAAATTCACAACCTTTAAATCAAAACACAGGTCACAATTTTATCCGAAACAAAAGAAAAAATCATAAGAAAAATGGCCAGTTCATTCTCAGCATATTACGGAAACAAAAATAAAAGGTGAGTTAAGGTGAGTTCACACCGAGAGCATTCGCGTGTAATGTTATGGTGCTTCTAAACATACACATACCCAGTGTGCAAGTACACACAGACTAGCACGGCACATTTTGACGCCATCGTTTACACGATGCATATATCCTGCATAATGTACCGATGAGCATGGTCTTGCACATGTTACATGCTTCGTGTACAAATACCATTTGTAATGCTTTGAGCGGACTCAAAAACGTATGCTCCTAGTTTACGAGTATGTAGTGTGTTAGTATTACGTTAAGCCGCGTACAGACGAGTGTAATATGTAAAGTATTTACTGTCTAATGTAAAGCATATTGTGTGTTTGAACGGTATTATACGACCGTTACACGTACCACCCGTTTTGACGCTCGAGCTGATCCATCGAGTGTCAGACAACACTTTTTCACTTCGAGCTCGTATGCCGCACACCACACTACTCGCGTTACTTAACAATATACAATATATTACACATTACACGCGTCTGGACGCGGCTTAACATTAGGCTAGAGAATGTCCCCGGTGAATACTCACCTTAAGGATAAAGAAAAGTAAAAAGAAAAGTTCGTTGATTGCCTGCCCAAGTATTGTTTATTCCCAAATGTGTTTGAATAAAACAAACCGAACAATTGACTGAAATAAATGTCGTTCGAACGTCCTATAAATTCGGAAGTGTTCCGTGTTTCTCTTATTACGGAATTTAATGCTTTTCTTTGGAATGTTTTTGGGAGTAATAAATCAAGGGGTTTGTGTCGTGTGTTTGTTAAATAAGAACACGAAATATATTCTGTAAAGTTCACTTCGAACAATATGCGAGTGACCGCACACTTTGAAAGTAAATTCACTTGTTTTTAGAGGTTCACTAATATTTCACCAAAACTCCATTGACAAATTTTTTGTTTACAACCAACGTTTCGTATGCCTACTATTTATTTTACAAACAACTTATTTCGCAAATATTTTATTTTATAAACACTAATTTTACAAACATTTATTTAGCAAATGCTTCTCTTTTCAAATGTTTCGCATGATATTTAATCATTTATACATTTTTCATTTAATATTGTGATTTTTTTGGAAAAATCACGTTTATACTAAACATAATTTTATTTAAAAAAAACTAAACCAGTCACAAAGGGATCATGGTTGAAATTTCCATTTGGGTCTGAAGTTCTTTAAACCTACAAAAAAATATTTTTTCTACGAGTATACAGGGTGGCAGGGACATCGACCCGAAGCCGGCTACCATGGATTCAGTACACGATTCTGAGCCCCACTGCGTTGAAATTTTTCGTCGGTTATTTAAAAAAAAATCTGCTGTTTCATAGAAAAGTGCAATACCTACGCGGTCAAAATGTATGGAGCACCTGTTTTTTTTTTTAATAACCGACGAAAAATTTCAGCGCAGGGGCGTTCAAAATCATGTACTGAATCCATGGTAACCGGCTTCGCGTCGGTGTCCCTGCCACCCCGTATATTCTAGTCGTTTTTGGCACTCGCCGGCCGCTGCCGCGGCACCATAACAAACCATAATGTAAAATGATGAAATAACAAATCATATTTTTGTCAATCGTTACTTGTCAAATGAAAATTTGGAAATTAAGTTTTGGTGAAATGACTGGTCACCGTTTTTAGAGTAAATCATTGAGATTTTTGATTTTGTTACTTTGAGTACATGACATACCTAACTCGTAGGCATTATGTCTTTATTTCGAACATTTTATCCATTTCTGATAATGTATCATAATAAAAGTTAAAATGCTGAGAAACTATGCAACTGTCTCAATCACAGATTACACAGATAATTAAATTGTTCTTTCTTGCATAGTGTGATATTATGAAGAAAAAATAATGATCATTCTTTTAATACAAGAATGAGATCAAACTAAACATTCTGCATAGCTCCATCTCCTTCCCGCAACAGAAAAATTATGGCTTAAACATTCAATATTCTTCCTAAATCGAAAAGGATCACTTTTCCAATACCTCCTCCCTACTTACCATGACCTTGTTTGATAATTACAGCAAATTCAACTGTATCGAAATTACTTTCAGTAGGTATCTTTTAATCTCTTGTTCAAGTTAAGGAGTACGGTAAAATCAAAAAGCTTTGTTCACAAAAAGCAATAAAGCTGCCAAGAGGGTAAAGTAAAATTATCGGTGGAACGTTAAGTTTAAATCTTATTAGAACATGTAAATCGGATTTTTATTGGTCTTATTCTTTTCGTGTGGTTATTGACTAACCAGTTGTCAGAGTTTTAAAAAGCCGCCTATGGGCCTCTGACTTGGCTTCACATGCCGTCGATAAATATCTCTCAGGCATGCCGGTTTCCTCACGACGTTTTCCTTCATCTTTTTTGAAGCCTAAAGAACCATCTGAAGCCAAGTCAAAGGCCTACAAGCGGCTTCAAAACTCTGACACCAGGTTAGTCACTAACCATACCAAAAGAAGAATTGGTCTAATTGCCACTGTGGGATTGTATTATTGATGTTATATCCGGGAGTCGGGCGGTTAAATAAAAATCATGAAGATAAGTTTTCTTGTTTTTTTTTTTTTTTAGTAATTGTCTGATTCTTTGACAAAAATATATCTTTTTTGAAAGGTAAAGCTAGGCATGTATATAAAAAAAATTGGATTGGTAGTTTAACCGTTTTCAGACGAAGACCTTATGAAACGACATTTTGGATTCAGCGGACTTTCACCTTAAGCTAAAGTAGAGTTCTCAACTTGAAATTCTCAATTCGGAAACCGGGTGTTATTTACTAATTCAACTTAATTCGCAAACATAACCTCCTTTTAAACCAGAAACAAAATCCATCCTAACCTATTACTAACGAGAGGTTGATGCAAAAACAGAAATTTCGGAGCAAGACGGTGAAACGATTCGAGGGGGCTCGCTTAAAATTCAACCTCCAACGTTACTCTGGTTGCATTTATACCGCTACTAACTGTTCACGATTGGATTTGTGTAGGAATGGTTTTATTACTGACATTACGATAATTGAGGGACTAAATGGTTTTTTATCAGAGTAATGGTATGTAAAATTCAGGCATTCAAAATATGCACTACTGATACCAAATTCAGTTTAAATTAGACTATCAATACGCAATAAGGTTATAGTTCTATTGTTTTGATATAGGTACAAACAAAGATAGTGCAGTGCCACATGATAGACTGACAAAGGTTTATCGATGTAGTGGTACAAAAATTGGTCGGTCAGGAAGGTAGACTGTCTCTGTCGTCGCTGATGGAGAACCTTTAATACACTTATTATGTATGTTTAAGTCATGTAATGTTATAGCTTCTTTGTAATTTTTCGATCATTGACCTTTTCAATAAACGCTTTTACGAATTGTCGTTAAAGCAACTTATGGGAAACGTGATTCGAGTCAAAATGACGACATAAAAAAGGATTACGAGGTTCCTATTCCACAATCAAGTTTTATTTCCCCTTATTTTCGAACTGTTTAGTCAAAGGGAAAAGGAAAAATTCGAGAAAATTCTAGGTTTAAACCAAACGAACGTAGAATCAGAACAAGAGCTAGAGCATTGTTTTGTTGATATTTTTGTCATTTTAGTAGAGCGAGACCAACAAAGGAATGTTCTGTCCCTATTTATACAACATATGGAGAAGTGGGGATAAAATGTACAAAAAAAAGTAAATCCGATGATAGTGACACTAACTATCCCGGGTATATTTCAAGATTGCTACTCGTTGAGGCTATTTTAGTGTACCTCATGACAAGAGGTTGACTCTTTTGAACATCCTTCCTATTTAGAGAATACTAATGCTTGCACTCACAAAATCCAAGCAATAAAACAGAATGGTAAAGCCTTGATCATGCTGGTAAGATTCCCAATAGTCTGGACACCTAAGATTGAGCTAAGCCGTGCAATGTTGGCAAAGTGCCAACAGAACGCCGGAATATGCTAATCTTGGGCCAATACTCCCATATCAGTTCCAAATTGTTCAACTTCAAAGCTTTTATGAAATTCTATTCGAGCCCTGAGTATCAAGTGACCTTGAAATTATTACAGAGATATTACAAATTGATTTTGCGTAGAGTTCGACTTCTTAATTCCGGGTGTATCGCGTGTTGTATCACGTTAGAAGTTTCCGCATTTACTTTTTTGACTCTATAGGCAAATACACGACTACATCAATGCAAAAAGTAAGGGAATCTTTAAAAAAAAAAAAAAAAAAACTTCATAACAGCAACTTTTCTAAACTAAGTTTAAAAAGCAAAGTTTCAAGGAAACTAATATATAATCTTCCCATAAAACCAAACAACCTGAACCGAAATTCTTGTCCACAAAATTGTGCAACACTTAGTAAGGGCTCCGTGTATTTGAACTCCATGGCAGCATTTGAATTGGAGATTTTACAGGGCTTAATCTAAAACCGACGCTGGATGTACCGAACGGGAGCCGTTATCTTGCTAATTAAGAGCTTTATCTAGGTAGATGGTTCCCTTATCGAATGATGTTTTAGGCTATATTATGAAGGCTTGGTGGTGATACGACCTACTTCCTGGGTTTGGTAAAGGTATGCAGGTGATTTTTCCCACGTATTAAAAAAATGTGGTGTCAATGTGACTTTTTGCATTTTTTTATTTAATCTTAGACAATTGTCTAACTTAACACGTGACATTCACCAACGCGCACTGCGCCCGCGTGGTGCATTACGGCCCATTCCCTCTCACAGAGAGGAAACCTGCTTCCCAGTAATCCCACTATAGGCTGATTATGCTTTATGAGTATGTAAGTACGGCGGATAAAAGCATTGAAAGAGACTAACTTAAATTGCAAACACGCTGACGTGGTTATTTGGTAAGACACCATGCTTGTTTTTCTTTGCCTATGAAGAGGTCTTTGTCTTTTAAATGGAAAGTTTAATATAGATCAAAAGAATAATGCTCGTGATATTGGATCGATTGTTTAAAGAATTTAAGCTGAGAGGTCTTTCAAGTTTTCGCTAGTGGTGTTTACACACCACTAGCGAAAACTTGAAAGACCTCTGCAGCAGGCAAAATCTGGTAGTTCGTTAAAAGCTATTGACATTTTTTTTATAAGCAGTCGATACTAATAATTTGTCTCGAAAGTTTTTTTTAACGGAAAGCTTTTCAAGAGATAAATAAAAATTGAGATTTGTTAATAGGTAAGTTTTGTCTGTAAATTTCATAAATTTTGATAAAATTGAAATAATGGTGGGAAATAATTTCCCGTTATTTGTTACTGCATATCAAAATATTATCAAGTGGGAAAATAAATCCCAACATTTTGTTATTTCAGACTAAGTGGGAAATAATTTCCCAGTATTTGATTAAGGGTGGTGTAAAGTTAAACCATTGAGCCATTTTAGAATTTCAAACTTTATTTCGACTAGTTTATAATTCTAAATAGGTAGAAAAACTGATTATAACCCTGACTCTAAGTTATTTTGTATTAAGAACTGTATGACAGTTGTAAGGGTCGAAATTCAACAGTGGCATAAAGGTTGAGGCTTGTACCAAAGTTAGTACTCGGTTTCTGATACGACGGAAGCCTTTTAGGAAGTCCGATTCCACACCACATGAAATTAGTTTCTCGCGGACAACTTGCTTCACAGCAATACGCTGAACATTCCTGAGAGTTTTGCCTTCTACTTATACCAACGCGGAGTTATTCTAAAGTTTCTTCATTTGAATTCCACTGTGGGATTTGAATTGTAGATTTTACAGGCTTTAATCTGAAACCGACGTTGGATGTCGTCTCGAGCCCCTTATTCTGCTAATTAAGGACTTCATCTATGCAAATGAGTCTCGTTCGTCCCCTTATCAAGTTAGGAACATGGAAAGTGGAATTTGGGTCAAAATTGCATGGGCGGTCTTAGATTTAGGGTAGAGAAGCAATGTGATTTGGGGTAATTGCTCGTGGGAATTTTAACTTTATAATAAGATAGTATTTTAAGTAAGTCGTGCCGTCCAACGTTTCTAAGTTTAATAGGTATGCCACATAAAGATCCCAGAAGTAATAAGAGGAGATTCCCTAATGTGAAATCATTACGTAATTGAAAGAAATGACAATCTGGGTTAATAGGAAAAATAATAGCAATGTCACCGATAAATTCTCAATTCGAACGGGGATGTTGACATTTGAATCCAAAAAACTAATAAGTTCGATTTCGAATTGTTTGCGGTCACTTGAGTTAGGTTCACTCAAGTATACAGACTAACCTCACTCAAAACTCAAGCATTACTTTAAACTAGTTTCTACCAATCAAAAGGCTTTAAACGAGTTTTAATTAATGCTTGAGTTTTGAGTGAGGTTCTGTAATACGAGCCTTATACTATGATACCGCTGCATAATACAATTTTTTTAAACCTGGTTTATTATTTCATTTAAAAATCAGTCAGTCTGTCTTCAAACCCTTTTCTCATTTGGGACATTTCCAAAAATGTCCCGATAAGAGAACATCTTATTTTCCTTTTATTACGGAAGAACGGGTTGACAGTATAAAATAAAGTTTTTAGCTACAATATTATGATAATCAGGCTACAGTGACAGCTTAGTTCCGTTTATCGACTGGGATGAGTTGACAGGTTATCGAGCCATGGTGGCGTAAACAATTTGCGACTAAAATATTACAAATTTTATCGGTATAATATAGAAACTTCGAAATACTGGCTGTTTGGTCTGGGGGACGCAAGTTCGACTGATACACACTTACCATGGCAATACATTTAATTTTGACAATTCAACAACATGCATTGCGTGATTTACGTTGCACGTTCAAGCAGGGGAATTTTTCAAACATAGGTATAAAGCAATGGGAAGGCAATTTCCTTCGAAATCCTTTACTGGTGTTTTAGGTGGGTACATGTTATACGGACGCACGTTGATGCCTGCGGATGATTGTTTTTATGTTTTTAATCATTTAATTCTTATTATTGGTTGTATAGTAGCATTCCACACGACCACGACCACGACCACGCATGACCACGTCGATGTAACGAGCCTTCTAAAGGGCATTGTCTTTCTGAAGGCCCGCCTCGCGGATGTGCTAACGAAATTAGATGCATCCCAAAACACCGTCACTGATTTGCGTAAGGAAGTTAGCGATTTGCACAACAGTGTGGCGGTAATTAGTCGATGCGTCAAACGTCAACACATGTCGCGGAGCCAGCCTCGTCAAATTCCTCGTCAGCAGTTTCGTCACCAGCGCATCCGTCGATTGCTGAGCTTGCGGAGCGCCCCGCTGGCGCGCCCCGCAGCCCCGCGCTAGTCACCGCGGCTCCTCCGCGCAGCGCTGCCTGCGCCCCTTGCCCCGTCCCGCTGCCAGTGTCTGCAGCCCTGGTGAAATCCCTACGAAGGAATTTCGCTAGCGTCACCGCGAGTGCCGCCTAGCCGCGCCTATTAAGCCCATGCCAGAAAAGGCGCCGAATAGGGCTGATAATGAGGATGGTTTCGTGACGGTGCAAAGGAGGAAGCGCCGATCGTGAACGAACAAGAACCGCTGCGGCAAAGCTCCTACGGACCCCGAAGTAAGCCTGCGTGCCGCAAAGCCGAACACACCGGTGTACATCTCCCGCCTGCATTATACCACTAAGGCGGAGGACATCGTGGAGTACGTGCGCCAAAAGACGAGGTACACGCCGAGGGTGCAGATACTAGAATCGCACCGGAACGTCAATTTCAAGGCGTTCGTCGTTCGTGTACCGAACTGCTATCTGCCCCTCGTCATGGAAGAAGACTTTTGGCCTCAGGACGTGGTGTTCCGTCGCTTCCGCGGACAAGTTCCACACGACAGCACTAATCCAAGATAGTGCAAAGTGAAGTGCTATAGTCTAAGCTTTATTTATTAACACAAGGTTTTTGCTTATATTAAAATATGCATGTTTAGGTTAAGGTATTTTTCTATGGGCCTGTGTCGCCTGAAATAAATGGTATTATTATAATGGTATTATTATTATATTGTAAGTACTGTTTATTTTATTTTATTTTTTTATGTATGATTCGTTTAACCTGACTTAGTTTCCGTACCTATGTCTTTTTCGGGTGACCACTGAAAATCAGCGCTGTGCTGTGGGTCTCCATAGCACAGCATCATGCTGAGTGATAGCCTTCTTGTCACAGTCATGACGTGCCAGCAGCTGCCGACTATTTCTGTTTTGTGCTCGTTATTGTATTTAAATCTATTGTGTTTTACTTTCTTGTTCAAATTAGTTTTTTTTTTTTTTTTATGCACGTGTTTCTGTGACAAATAAACTTGTTTTTCTTTCTTTCTTTGGATTGTGATTGATAGTGTGTTACGCAATCGGGGTGCAGTAGCAGCCCTTTTTTTTTTTTTGGTTGGGAAATCATCAAATGACTCCTCCCGCTCTGGGCGGAGCGAGAGGGAGTGTCAGACTTTTACTGACTAAAACCCACCCGTGTTCCTTCCGTTGCCTGTGTGCCGGGGCCGCGATATCCCTTTCGGACAAACTCGCAACCCTGGCAGGCATTGGCCCTTGAGAACCCCGTCAGTTGGTGCTGACATCTCTTTGAGGCGCGCGTGGAACACAACGCGCCGTCGCCGTCGACCCGGGCCTGGTCCTAATCGGACGGCGAGCTACCCATTGCCCACCGTCCGTAAGCCCGCGCCTACGGTGGCCGGAAGTCAGCTTAGCCTGCAATTGTGACTCCCGACGCGCGGGGCGTCTCCTGCGGCGACTAGGGGCGCGAGGGCGCGCATCTTGCATTTCCCTCGCGCGCTCCGCCTCCTCCTTCGCGAGCATTACTGCTTCGCAGAAGGGCAGTAGCAGCCCTGAGTCTAAATTGATCTCTAGATTTGTTCTCGTCTAAGGACAACGTCCTCATTTACCCCTATTACGTAGGACTTACAACTAAACTGGTGAGATGCTGGTGTACTAATAGGTACTCTTTTGTCTCCCTCTGAGTATTTCTGTAGGTACGCTATCAAGTTTGGGTTACCTAATGACGTTTTACTTCATCGCATGTTGGTTAGTGTTTTATATTATCAGTAGAGAAGTGATATTATTACTTACACAACTTTTTACGTTTTAGACATTTAGTTCTCAAAACAGAATACAATATGTTATTTTTAGTTTTTGATCCTGGAACTATGTACTGATATTTTTAAAACGAATCCCTAAAACCTTTTAGTTCTAAAGACATTACTCTTAACTTATCTACATCTCTATGTAAATACTACAATAATATTTTTCAGCGCTTCAAAACGCTTAAGAAGCACTGCAGAATTCTTTCACATTCAAGATACTCGTAAAAGGCTCAAAATCGTGTAATGTGTTAAAGCGGGGACAGATCGCGTCATTCACGTCGGTGCCAATGAAGTAGTGTTTCGGATGTAATTCTATGACCTACATGGGAATAGTCGAATATAAAATAAGGTTTTATTTAAGAAGTGGAAGGAGGAAGGGGACATACATAATGATGGGGTTGATCATCATCATTAGCGGCCTACAGCAGTCCACTGCAGGCCATAAGCCTCTCCAATCGCACGCCATGTAACTCGGTTCTCGGCGAATCTTATCCAGCTGGTACCTGCCACCCTGCGAAGATCGTCGCTCCACTTAGCCTGAGGGCATCATATCATACGTTTGGATTGACCTCATCCAATGAAATGATTATTGAAATCTGTTTGGTTCATACAGGTACTAGGCGTTATCTTTTATCTTTATCTTTGTGCAGCCTCGTGTAGACCTGTGACGGTACCCTATGTCGTATACTCTACCTACAAAAGTACACACCTCCATGAAAATGGAAATCAAGAATCACTTTCATCAAAAGATCAAATACAAAGTGTCTACCCCGAAAGCTTTACGAAATCTCCGATTTCCAGAGCTACTATCTAATTACGCAACACATTTTCGATTTGCAATTGAGTCAAATTGGTTTCGTTTGACTAGAATTGCTTTCAATTTACGACTTTTGAAAGCAATTCTAGTCAAAACGAAACCAATTTGACTCAATTGCAAATCGAAAATGTGTTGCGTAATTAGATAGCTGTTCTATATTACAATATTCATTGTAAACTGCGTTCGTGATTTAGTTTTCAAACTTGTAAACAAATCGACGCCCCCACCGAAATAAAATAGTAAGGTCTTGTTACTGTCAAATGTTTTTATTGCTTATTAATAATCTTCAGATTTGTTAGGTTTTTTTTGTTTGCCTATATTATTAAAAACGTAACCGGCCAAGTGGGTGTCGGACCACGCACAATGAAAGGTTATGAAACCCTAAAAAACGATAGAAGGTACTTTCACGGGCATACAATATATATATTACTATTGACAGGTCGGCAATAATATCTGATTTCATGATTTATTCATTAATGTCAAGAAAATACCAAACAAATATGATCTACTGTGGAAGGCATATACAAAAGCAGAACAAACATGAAAAATCATAGAAACGCCACTAAAAGTAAGAAAATATCACACGTATAAAAGGGTAATGGCATGTTATGGTAACTGAATGTTCACTACAACATTGGCAATCTACAGTTTAAGGAATAACTCTTCTAATATTAATTATTGTTTCATATGATTCGTGACAGAAAGTGACAAAAAAGACTTTTCATTTCGTTTATGGCGCATTACCTATAGAAAACAAAGTTTTTTTTTTTTTTTTTTCTCGTAAAGTAAGACATTTTCCGTTATCATTTATTTGGCAGGGGCATCTTAATTTCAGTTTTTGGAAAAACAACTTTAATTCGCACACATAAAGTTTAGTCCGCACTACAATATAATTTTATTACTCATTCTGAAATTAACTCAAATTACAATATCAAAAACTTCATACTCGTTGAAGTAGAATTCACATCGATTGGAAACAGGGATTTGAATAGACTTTATATGTATTTACTACAACGCGATCTCTGTACGATCGCGCGATAATCGTCCATCACTTGCTGTATACGTGTTTGTGTTTGGCACGTACGGTTTAAACGCGCAATGTAATGTTATGTGAATTCAATCACTATCGGAACGTGAATAGGTAGTGAATGTGGGGCATTGTATTAGATAGGTTTTCTCAGTATTCTTTTTGGGTTAAGCTCTGGCCAAACGGAAGCGAATCCCGGGCGGGATGCTACAAAATTCGATCGAGCCGATTGTGCCAACTATATAGCTTGAGGGTTGATATATATATATATACTTGATTGTTCAAATAATCAAAAGAATGCCGAATCATTAAAACAATACATATATGCGCACAGTCACATCCCGCATCCCGCGCGGTATTCGAGTCAGTGTGACCAGAGCTTAAACGTGTATTTGATTGTGTATCAGGTTTCTAAAGCTGTTTTTGATCGTTTCTGTTAAGTGTGTTTTTAGGGTTCTGTAGTCAACATTTCCTTATATTTTCGCGATGTCCGTCCGCCTGTCTGTCCGCGGCTTAGCTCAGAGCCTCTTAGTACTTAGTAGCTGTAATTTGTCAATTCTTTTTCGTCTATACCATGGTGTCGTTGGAAAAGTCGTTCAAAATATTGCGAGTGTGAAAACCATTTTTCGATTCAGGGATCCGTTTACGAAATATTAAGCTTTACAGTGTTAATGTTTGTTAGAGTCAAGTGCCCCCCTGCCAGCTAAATGGTTAATTTTGGATATGTGAAAAAAATCACGGCAGCAGTATTCATAGCAAAATTGAAAGGGTTTTCAACTTTACTATGAATACTGCTACCGTGATTTTTTCATCACAGCTAAGTAGGCTTTACAAGTTAACGAGTAGGTAAAAGTCGACTAATTTGCATTTGCAGTTGGGATGATTGGGAGAACATGTTTTTCAACTACATCTACTATTCTGTTCTACAATGTTAAAGTTTGTTCTTGGGATAAATTCTTCTTATTTACCCGGAACCCTTCATTGTGAGTGGTCTGACCTGCACTTGGCCAGTTTTTAGTATTAAACATACGATTTTAGAAAATCAGTGTTCAGACTGTCGAAGCGATTTTGTATCAAAAAGGGAAGTAGTAAGGACTAGAAGAGTAGGTAGACTACAGAAAGGACGCAAATCGAAACATAAAAAAACTTAACTTTGCGAATGACGTCTGGGGAATATCTTATTTTAATTAACCGTATTATTTATGTACTTCATATTTAACTTTTACCCCTAATGAACGCTTGGGGGACAATAAAACTAAATAATACTTCCATTTTACTAGTCTCCATCAAAGTTACAGCTGTTTTAAACCCCCATAAAATTTTATGGCTTTATATTTTAATTTTAATTTATTATCATTGATGCTAATTTCTGGTTTTACGATGGGGTTGAAGAAATTTGCATTATTTGTCGATTCTGAAAATATGGCTCAATTAATCTATATCCTAATGTACTATTTCGCAGCAGAAATAAGTTTGAATTTTTATTAGGTAAAAACATAAACATGTTTGTTTATAAACAAATAATTGACTCGCTTACTACTTAGTAGACGCATTAAAAACTTTAGAATCCCACTTACACCTTGGGTTTACATAAACACCAACTTGTGACAGGAATGTCCATGAGATTGTAGAACAAAGAAGGATTTTTACTTTAAATCCCAAATGATTTCCACTGTTCTAACACCTAACTTATAATATGAAGTTTTCCTGCGACCTTGAAAAGTCTCTTCGACTCTTGTACTTTTTCACTCTGTAGCTGCCGTAGGGAATCTACATGACTTTATTTCTAAATTCAATGTTGTGGTGTGTTTAAGGAATTTACGTAGACGTCGAGTCACGAGATAATTTTTTTTTAAGGAGTCGCGCTAGTGTACCGTTGTACGCCCTCTTAAAAGCAAAATGAGAAACTGCAAAACACTTGCTTTACCTGTAATATTGTAGATTTCCTATGGCGATGCCGTCAGGTGGATCTCTTATTTGATGGCCAAACAAAAAGGTAAAAAAGCGAGCAGTTGTATACTGAAATAAAACTATCAGAACTAGGTCAACTATAGTGTAGGTTCTGGGTATCCCAATTAATTGGTTTGCGGTATTCGGAAGGCAATATCTCCCTGCATAAAGGATGAAACTCAACCACATCTAGTTTGAAAGGACGCCTACATATCTGGGGAAATAGGTACTACGAGAAATGATTGATTGCCAAGGTAATGGTAATAACAGTATGATTCTCGATAGTACCCGAGGAATTTTCAAATTACCAGCGAATAGGTTGTGTTCGGCTGAGTGGATCAGCTCATCGTTGAACGTATATTTTAATTTTAGGTATAAAAATTGAATGATTTGAAAAATTTCCATGTGTTTTTTCAATAATTTATGTCCAATATTCAGTATTATAATATTAATTATTGTAATTCTTTATCAATATGCTAGTGCACTGCAGAGCGATATTTTATCATTTAATTTAGTAATATTGAAAAATTTATAAATAAGTGCGCTCAACTGTCGTATGGTAATTTGCCTTTAGAAGTCAATAACAATAAAAATTCTATTGTGTCTCGTTAGTGTCAGTTAAGCTCTTTTAAGACGATGTTGTCAAATGCGAGCCTTTAGTTAAAAAAGTAGGCTAGGATTTGCGAATAGGATTACGTCGTTATGGTATGGTAATAAGTATTACTTTTTGGGACAATTCAAACTGTTAAAAGGCAATAAAGGGAATATTAGAAGTGGACACGTTAAGGCAAGATTATACGATTTTCCAGGCTTGATGATTATATTATTCCCTTCAAACTCTGTACGTGTAACAACGTTCATTCCATTTTTAATTATCAAGATTACAAAAAAACACGATCAAGGTATCAAATATTTAGTAATAACTTCTATTGAAAATGTAATATTGTTACGTGAAAATGCGTTTATCAAACAAAGCCCAAAATCCTCATATACAAAGGCCTTACCTGTAAAATCCACAATAGGCTGAATCACAATTTCCACATTTTCAAAACAAAAAAAGAGCAACTAATCAATGTCAACACCCGAAAAATCCAATATATCTGCCAACGCGAACAAAACTTTTAAAATTCGGAACTTTATTTCGCGGGGACCGCAGAAAACGACACGCGTTCGAACAGCGCAGCGTCCAATAGCGTACTGAAACTACTGAAGTCTGAATCTGAACCGAAACATCCCTGTCAAGCTATCCCAAGATATCGTTTACTGTTGGCCAACTCAAGTTTGATTTGATTGCGCTCTTATTTCAAGCGATGAAGGGTTGTTTTGGAACAGATGTAATTTTTTGGCTGTAATAAGTATTTAGGGATGAATTTTGGCGGTTTATAGATAGCTTCATAATTATGGGCATACAGTAATATGGGTATAAATATCGTCTGGAAAAAACGCATGGAATTTTAATGTTGGCAGATGAATGGCGTTCAGAAGATTGTTTGATTGTTTGTTTGTAATATTGTGATAATTGTCAAAGATTTGAACGTTGTCAAAGAAGTTGTACTTATGTAAGTACGTTACCTTTCGTTTTACCTACAAAGACCAGAAATCTCCCCAGCTTAAAATTTCGTCCAACTTTTAACTCGGGTACAAAAATATAATTATGTAAATGCTCAGAATGAAATGCATTTATGTGCATTTTAACGACTTTTACCATTTGCCGTTGTGACCTGATTTTCTAACATGAACATCAAAAGAAGTTTGGGTCACGTGGCCATACTTTGCATTTTAGTTCTCTGCAGGTTCAGAACATTGCGTATTTTTTTGTTGTGCTTCCAAGTTTTTTTTGCAAAACTAAAGAACCACTCCTCTTTTACCATGGCCAAGTGGGTAAAACTGAAAAAAAAAGAAGATTGGTCAGTAACATCTTTTTAGTTTACTTAATAATTTATTAATTCAAAAAGAGTATTTTAATCTCTTTCCCAAAACTCCTGCCAATAATACGAAAACCAAGTCTCTAACAAAAAAATAACAAATGAATACTGGAATCTAAAATGGATTTATAAAGTATATTTTCTGTTATTGACTCTTTCACAGAATCCAAACGTAAACAAAAAAAAACAAATAATTCAACTTCATTGACAATTCCACTTAGCCGATATTATTGATACTTTCACGATTCAAAAGGGTTATTTTAAAAGTTTGTTCTCATAAAACTTTTCGCTTTGTCCCTACGAAATAACGCGCCGAAAATGGGCCAGCGCAGCGGGGGTGAATGCTTGGAATATTTTAGTGAAATAAATGGATTGGATTGATGTTTTTCACCCCTGTTTCCTGGCATAGAGTGGGCAGGATTTCAGGTGTGTTAGGTAGTCGTTTCTTTAGCTTGCTTGAACACTAGGAAGCGATGAAGCTGTCTCTTCTAACTGCAGTGTTCAAAAAGTTTGTAAGCAATAACTGCGATTTGAGTTACAGCAAGTCAGTGGCAACAAAACCAGTACCTATATTTCTGGCCTCTTATTCAAATGACACTCCGTACTACGCTAGCTCAATGTCAAAGTGTTACCACTGACGTACGATCGACGGTACGTATTTTGAAAAGAGTTAGTAAAGTTGTGTCGGCATCTACAACGCCACATGCGAACTGTATACGCATCAAAGACCTGACGTCACACAAATCCTGCATCGCGCAAGCTGAGTTTACCATGCGACTGATATATATTATACAACACCCCAACATCAATCGTTGACCACGAAGTCTGCACCTTTTCTTTCATAATTTGTCCCTCTACAGCACAGATCACTACAGGGTAAATATCTCGTCTCATAAAGAGAAAGAATGAGCAGTGATTACCGCGGTTGTTTACTGCGTGTTGCCTGCTGGTAATTTAGATCTTTATGGCTTCCCTTCCGTCTTTTTTCTTGCCTTATTTTTCCCTTAAATGTGGAAATATAACTTGGTAAGAATGCCAAAGTAATATGTACATAGTTGATTATTTCTTCATACACATATACTGCCGTCATAACTAAAACTGCAGTAATCGCAAAATGGCGCTTACGAGATAAAAGCAAAAAACATATTTCATATCATCTGAGCAAGATGTTCGTATTTTATTGGTCATAATATTACCTTTACTACACTTAAATGCAGTAATGTGGAGTACTGCGTTTTAATTTAGCAATTTGTCTACTGAATTTAAAACAAAATAATAAAGTAGTGGATATTACTGCATTCTGTTTTAGGGTATTCTTGCAACTACTGCATTCTTTCTTAGGCCATGTGTTTTTTCTTATCATTGAAGCAGGTTTTATGAAAGTACGGCGAAAATTATTACATAAAAAACATACTTCAAGTGAATTTTTTTATGAAAATATTTTTTGTTTATGTACATACATGAACCTCTTGGGATGCCATTTCTGGAAAAAAGTGAAAATCTCAAAAATGTCGATTACTGCATTATTTGTTATCAGGGCAGTATAGGTCAATGTATGTGTAGGTATGTGGGAATGATCAAATAGGATTCAGCATTCAACTTTAATAAATTATACATTACGAGCTGAGCTCCGCGGTTTCACCCGCATAAGTCTCGATTCCGTGAGAATATCGGTATAAAAGTGATCGATGTCTTAAACCAGGTCATGGTCTAACCGTATGCCAAATTTCATTCAAATCCGGTCAACTGTTTAAGCGTGAAAGCGTAACAAACAAACAAACCAAAAATCTCAGTTTCGCATTTATAATATTAGTTAGGTTTTAATAATAAAAAATACTCCAACAACATCATACTCCAATAATTTTAAAATCATAAATTAATAAACCTTTCTATTCGCTCAATAAATAAATACTTAAATTTAAAAAAATAACGTTTTCTGCTCAATAATTCCCTTATCTACATACAGGTACAACTACCCAACTCTTTTGATTTGTTTATTACTTCTTTTATTGTCAAAAACAGTTTTTTTTAATAAATCCTCTAAAATCATAATGTATATATGTATATATAAAAATAATCAATAAACAATCACATACATTTCTAGAGTAGTTAAGCAACTTAGTACCAGTTGCTAGTAATTACTAGATCTATTACACAGAAACTCAGTTTACAGCAATTTTTAGAGGCTCTGATTTTACGACAATTGCCGTTTGACCTCTGAGGTCCGCTGGGACGAACTTCGTCTTCAGGGCAAAACTCGCTGAGAGCCCTGCAGGAATGTTTGAAATATATTTCAGACAGGTAATGGATGGACGGATTTAGTGGACTTTGGGATTGTTTTTGAACTGTAATTCTTGTACCTTGTTGTTTGAAAACAATAAGGTTCTGTTATCTCATCCGTGGGTATGAAATATGGTTAAAGTACTACTAATGTTCATTTTGATAATAAACTCTCAGCAAACCACTTTTACTAGGTAGTGATATAAAGTTGATGGCTGGATTTGTACCCGGTTGATGGTAATAAGCTCACCCACAATTACATGGGACTTAAACATAACTGGCGAAATGTGTGTGTATTGTAGGTTACAACTCTGCTTAACTCTTCGGTAATACAGGCGTTATATGTAATATGTAATTTCTCAAAACTGGTTTTAAATTTGATATTTTAGCTAGTTTAGAAGTCGTCGTAAATATCTTTTATTTCGGTTAACCAACTTCTTCAATCCTTCTTCCCATGTTTCGGACCCGTAATTATTATACATTTGAATTTACTTTCTAATTGTTTTTGGTCGCTTCTGGCATATTTTTATTTGACCAAGTCAGTACCTCACCTCATAGTTAGTGATGAGGCAGTCAACAGTACCTAGTACACGCTTGCCCCTAACCTATTCACTCGAGATTCCCTTCCAATCAAACTTTGTCTTTTACAGATAGTACCACGCTACAAAACTAATAAATATTACCAGGCTATAGCTCGCAGGCCACTGTTCTACTAACTCATTTGCGTATATTGCATCCACTGCATGCATGTAGGTCGCGTATTATGAATACTTGTCAATACTTTTCTTTTGGGGTAAAATTGCAGGCGTATGGAGTATATTGGTTTGGTTTGCAAATATAGGTTTTTAGATAGTGATTGTAGAAACAAGGATATCGAGATGTAGTATCTTCAGGTTTCTTAAAAATTCTGCGTACAGAGGAAAAGGAAAGGATAATTATACTACATACTATCCAGGCCACAGAACAGATAAAAGAGGTTAGAAGGGCCTTGTGGGCGGGGCAGGCGCGCCGCACGTATGAGTAAACGCTCATAGTTAACCGAATTTTGGTTCACCGGCCAACAGTCGCGCTCATATTGTGATAACGTGGGAAGCTCCGCGAAAAAAAAGAATTATGCCGTCTTGCGCTATCATAACGTGTCGGAAAAGAAGCCAGGTGTGTAGTGTAGCCCGGGAAGGGATTTCTTTTCACCGGTAAGTCCAAAAACCTTAAAATACAAGTAATATTTGTAATTATTACAAAAGTATTATGTAGTTTGTAGACAAAAACGATACAATCGCTAACAGATGCAAAATTATACATTGGTTGCAATGCATCGGTACCATCTTGTAGTTAGATGAGTGATCGCGCAATGTATTGCGTTCACTACGAACGTCGCGTGCACCGAGCCAAAGTTGAAATTCCGTGAAATCCACGCGTATCAATAGTGTTGTACTAAGTTGTAAACAATGTCGATATTAAGTATGTGATTGTGTGTTTGATACAAAATTAAATGATTATTATCAGTAATATTATAATTAAAATAACTTTATAATAATATAATAATACCAGCCTGTTACTGTCCCACTGCAGGGCAAAGGCCTCTTCTCACACAGAGAAGGCACGAGCATTGATCACCACGCTTGCTCAAGACGGGTTGGTGATTTCAGACTTATATTAGCTACAAGTCCAGGTTTCCTCACGATGTTTTCCTTCACCGATGTCAGTAATGTCCAAGATAAACTCAGAAAGTACATATGAATTGAAAAAGTCACATTGGTACTTGCCCGGATTTGAACCCACAACCTCGTGCATGAGAGGTAAAAGGTAAAATAACTTTGTTTACCAATTATTGTTTATTGTGGATTATTAATTTAGTTTCTGAGTGGGTTTTTCGTCTAAAATTTGGTTTGAGGTGACCAACCTCATTTATAATGAAAACATTGTAGGTTTCCAGCAGATCCTGATAAAAGAAGTCCACACTAATTGTCCCCCTTCCCGAAATTATAGCAAAAAATTTCAAAACTTAAAAATTACAGTAATTTTATCGATATCAATAATCGACCTTTTGGTTGCCGTAACATGTATGAGAAATAAATTGCTTTTGCGCGTGTGTGAGTGTACGTCAAGCGCAGTGTTTGCGTTAGTGTGACAACCAATAGCAAACTCGCGATCTAAGTGCGTGTGGTTTATTTGTGTGCGTAATGCGCGTACTATTGGTCTCTTGCTTTTAGGTAAGTTAAATAGTGGGAGGTATGCGGCGACACTCGTTCTAATACAAATCAGGAACTATTTCCTTTCTAACCTCTTTTATCTGTTCTGTGATCCAGGCTCTTCGAAGTTCGAGGTGTTAAGTTCACATGCACTGAGTGTTATTCTTTCTCTTCAAGGTTCACGGAGATGTGTGTGTGTCAGTGGATAGCAATAAGATCACGGCCTCTATTTTGGTAACTGACAGAGGAGTTCTATAATTCACCGATCGATATGAAGTAATGTAGTTAATCCTGTACCTATCTAACAAGCTTGCATTAAAACAATGCGAAAGTACTTGAGTAATTTCCCAATTATACATTCGTTGATATTTTCGTAGTCCTATCTTATTTTATCTAGGTATATCAAACTGGGTCTTCACATAAACCAACCATGCCCTTACTAATCCATACAAAACATACCTTCCCACAAAAATGCACCATACCCAACAATTCAAGAGAGAACCGCTTTAAACGATCGCCCTCAGGGACAGTCAGGGAACCCGCAAACACCATTTAATTAGTTCAAGATCCCCATAACACAACTTAGTATACTGCTCACCTCCTTAAATTAGGGGGTGAGGCGATACATTTACCCACGGACCCCCATCTTTAACAAATAAATGGTCTTGATCTCAGACTGCATATACGAAAATTGCGCCGACTCTGTTTACTTGGCAAAATGAGTTTCGTCCTTAGAGTATGTATAGGACTAGCCTATGTTTTTGTTTGTCTATGCGAACTGTCCTTGACTTCACTTGAACTAGAGTCCGCGCCACCACTGATGTCCGGCGGAAAATTATGGAACTCCATTTTTAGGGTTCCGTAATCAACCACTTAAAATTTCACCATGCCCGTCCGTCTGTCTGTCTGTCCACGGCTTAGCTCAAAGACTCTTAGTACTAGAAAGCTGTAATTTGGCATGGGTATACATATTATTCACGCCGACCCACGACCTGTCGCACACCGTTAGACGTCTCGCTGTACAACAGAGAGCATGCGAAGTGTAGTTCGCGTTATCGCGACAATGTAGGCGTAGCATAAGGCGTAATGTAACGTTTTCAAGAAATAACTAGGGATTTGGAGGTATGCCTAATGCTGGGGCTACATTGTCACGTTATCGCGAACTATACTTGAAGCGGTGCGCGAACTAAACTTTGCGCGCTCTCTGCGCGCAAAGTTTAGTTCGCCTTATCGGGACAATGTGGTGGATGTAAGTGATGTCATCTTCTTCTGTATCTGGGGAAGGGCGTTGTTAGCTGCGCAACAGTTTATACTTATGCAGCTATCATCGTTATACTTGTTGTACTTAGTCTTGTGTTAGTGTTCCGAAATAAATGTTACGTAGCGAAACTGCTCAGAGTGTGCAACTCGAAGTTGTTTTAATTATATTTTATTAATAAAGAGCATGTTAAACCTAATGAAAGTGGCTCACATAAAAGGCAAGAGTTTTGGCATGTTTTACAACCGCGAAAAGAAAAGCGTGGCTGTTTATTTGTCTGAAAACCCATGAATATAAAATATACACATGTATGTGGACTATCTATCTGGAAGTTAATATGGCCACCTCAGAATTTATAAGTGCTCTATAGATAAATCAATACTCAAATGGGCCAGAACATTAACTCGTAGATGTAATTCAGCGAAGATGGCTAATTTTCACAGACTAACTGACGCAGTAAGTGTTCAGAATATAATTTAAAATGCTTTCCGGTTTGTCACATGAAGTTTTCAAAAACGTGTTTTTACTTTTGGTCTACATAAGTGTTAAGTAAGTAAGTTAACAATTGCACGCCTTTGCCCTTGTATTTGTAGGTCTTACTAATAATATTTGGTTTGAACTATTGTTATGAGCAACAAAACACTGCTCAACGAGAGGTCTTACTAAACGAATACTGATCTGTTTGAGGCTTTCATTTAGCCATACAGTAAAAACCATTGCTTCAAATGTTTCAAAAACATTTCTGGTCATCATCAAAAATAACGCAATATTGAAGAAGATATTATTGAAATGAAAAATGAAAGAGATTGTCATTCCAAGTCGAATACGAACTATTGAATTATTATCACAAATTATATTTTAGATGGGAAAATAGTTCCTGGAAGGACTTTGGCCAGCGGTGAGCCATTACAGGTTAAACAAAAAAAAAGATATTTATTTAGAAAGTGGGTTGTAAATAACACTTTTACACATCAAAATATAATATTTTTTAGCAAGATTAGATCGCGTTTGGCTGCAGGTTATAAGGTCAACCTCAGATATTCCCTGGGTAGTCCATTGATTCGTCTACTTTGCAGACCAGCAATTTTTTCCAATATGGCATGTACTATTCTCATATAGCTAGAGTGCTAACAGGAGTAAAAATATGACTCATCAACTTGATCAAACTCCACGTTAATCTGCCTACTCTTACACAAAAACAGTCGTCATGTATCTATGAACATACCTTCAATACATTATTGTGCACCGCTTCATATCACATCCCGTTCAACTAGCATCAAAGTTAAGAGCTTGGCTCAAACATTTGGCCCAAACAACCTCCAAAGATTCCACGTGATCAAACATTTGACAAATCCTTCTAAAGTTATTTGTACAATCGAATAGCTATATATCTGGGAAATACTTGGTATGTTCCAACTATATTTAGGTGGAAGCTTGCCTAAACCAACCTATAACTACAATACACATAATTTCGTTACTAGGAGTTTTGCGCCGTGTATCGTGAGAGACGATTCGTGAATTATGCTAGGTAGTTGGATTATAGTTTTATCCCTACTCTGAAGTTTATTAATTCTGGAAAAACTTGATTTCTTGAAGTTAGAATGGCAAAATAATTGGAGGTAATAATAATGATTATTTCCGGCAATTCTAAACCTCTTTGTTAACAATTTTGTTGGTTTCATTGAAGTCATAGAATTACAATATTGCAATGTTATACGTATATATTGTGTTTGGCTATACATATGTGTACCTTTAGTGTTAAGTTCATTTAGAACTCACTCAAGTGCGGTTAGCACTTAATTCTATAGCAATGACAAGTGAGTTTGCATTCGGTTGGCATTTGAAAGGGTGTTTAGAGAAGAACACTGAAAAAACTGGTATTAGCGCCATCTAGTTTCTATAGTACAGCACTACGGCGCGAGCATGTCGGTTACGCGATTCCATAAGTTTATCCCCAACTAAAAATCGCTGAACACGCCACAGAAGTTTTATTTAAAAAAATTTGGAGATAGAAAATTTAATTCTTGACAAATCATCCTCGATTGCTGGAATTTTGAGCCTGTAATTGAATTTTTCCATAACTACTCATGTTATACTACTACAACTGCCGGCAAAATGTTAAAGGTTTCACGCACGAGTTGTGCGCGTTGGAAGCACTCCGGATTCCTCCCCGCTTCAACATAGATTGCATTGTTTCACGTCAGCTTAGATTGGTTCACAAATTGCTTGCGACCCCCGTTGACATCACTGACACCGTTTTAGTAATACTTGTTGTACTTATGAAGTAGTGGGGAGTTTATTATGTATTTTAGTCTAAAATAATTACTGTTAAAATGTAATTCATATTATGAATGAAATAAATATCAAACTTTCGGCTTTTAGGTTTCGGGTTTTAGGGGCTTTTCGGTTGTTCCTAAAGGACCAAATTTGTTTTACTTCTTGCTAAGCCTAGACTGTGAGCTGAGCTCATTATGTTGCAAATTGAATATTTTTACACGTTTTTCTTTCTCACATTGATTAATAAACTATGTATTTAAAGAATCAACTTGTCTACCGTTGAATTACTTCAGTGTTTTAGTGAACTACATGACGAAACCAATTTCCTTTTTTTTTATAAAGTAGCGTAACGTGTAGTGCTGTTAAACAAATATACGTGTATGTATTATATATAGACTCCATATTTACATGCAAATCAAGACAAAACCTAAATTCTTATAGAACAGAACTTAGTAAAACCCACGGTAACTCACTAGATACCAAAAGCACATGCATTGTTCACTAAAGTTTAATCAGTTCGAAAATTGATATCGAACTACAGCATAAACTGTGTCGTACGATATTAGAATTGTTTGCTTATATTGTCATGATTGCTTTATATAGAATCTAATATAGAATAATATAGAATCTTCGTATAGTATTAAACTTTATGCTTCCAATACGGGATGTTATCTAGTAATGTATGCAAGTAATATGCGGCGCTGGCTGGGAGGACCAGAAATTGGGTTGGTTTTGGATCGAAAGACTAGAATTTTGTTGTTTCATGTAAGTATATTTTGAAAACATGTGAAGGTGTCCTTTTGATTCTCTCTGCTTTATGTACACAAGATGCACCATTTGAATTAATCGTGAATATAAAATAGCAACTCGTTAGTTTTTAAATAGCTTAGGTCAGTTTTATAGCAACCATATTTAAAAACAAACAGCTGCACCATACATTTATGTTCGTATAACTCGACAAAATGTAGGGAATAAGTTTTTTTTTTTGCGGTTTCATGTTTGGTCCCATAGTAAATGTCGTTATAATGATGAGTACATTGACCCCGTTAGAGGTTTTCGGTTATTACTATTGCATCTTGTATAACACTAAGTTTCACTTCATCAATAAAGTAAGTGCAAAATTTTCATCTAAATATTTTACATTTATACACTTTTCACTTTTTTCTGAATATAGGAGCCACGTACAAGTTTTATGTCGTAGGAGAGACGACGAAAAATAAAATGTTAAGTGCTTCCCGTGGTAATCTGAGAAAGGGAACGAACTGGGATACAGCGGTCGGTGGCACTGGACCGGAGTTAGACGGAGACTTTGAGGTTAATTGATGGTTAACGTTAGTCAAAATATAATATGTTGATTACATGAATTGTTACATTACATGAATTGTTACATTATTAATTTAACTCGGTAATACTCAGAATCAGGTAAAAATACGTTATACGCAAAGCGATGATTCACCTCTCCACTAACTTAGTTTAAACTGATAACTGACTCAACCCTTTGCCATGAATGATTAAAGAATTAAATGAGACTTAACCAAAGTAACAATATGTTTATAAGTTTGAGGTAACTCTTTTTTGTTTTCCGCAATAATAGTATAGATGGGCATATTAGTGACTTTAAAGTAAACAGTAAATAAATAAACAGAACGTATCAAAAACATAACCTGCGCACAATATTCTAACTAATCCCTAAACAATCCTCTCTAACGAACAGTGCAATCAGCCTCACACGATAAAACTTTATGATCCGTATTGTCCGCCCAATGAAATGAAAATAATGCCGTATTATATTATAACTCCGGCCTTTTTGTACGAGTTTCCGGTGCCACTCCAAAACCTCTGTTTAACGCGCGGTTTCCTTCTAGCCTTGTGTCCTGCGGTATTGTGCGGAGCGGTGCGATGTGAAACAACAACAAATACGTTGGTCCGTTTAATAGTGAATGGCATTCTGAATAAGACGATATCGCTGATACTTGTTATTTTGCATAACAATAAAATCACGCCTTTTTCTCCCGAAGGGTAAAGCAGAGGTCTACCTATAGAAAACCCACATTTAACATGTTTTGGGCGAGTCGAGGCGAGAAATTTGATCAAAATACCTACAACATAAAACAGTGCTGCAATTTGCAAAAAAACTAATGACATTTTGATTTTACGGGCAAAAAAATAAATCAGTTCAGAGCATTATAAAATAAATCAGCTATTTTCAGAAACTTAAATAAACTCTTCATTGCTTTCGCATAGCTTCGAATCCCTCACATAGGACGTGTCCTAATTGTGTTGTTCGGTGAGATAGAAGGTCATTGGTTTGTTGAGTTGTGTTGTATTTAATTTTGTTTTTGATTCGAGGTAAAACGAAAAATATGTAGTACATAAACGATTTTGTGAAGGTCGCGAGGCTGTTAGGCACAGGCAGGCAACAGGCATGTAATTTGTTCGTTTTGGTAAGTACATTATACATTTCTTCTAAAAAGATAATCCAATACACTTGTTTGGATTATTTTTTTAGAAGAAATATTTTTAGTGATAAGATTTGACGTTATTTTACTTCATACGGCTACATAAATCGAGGAAAATTACTTTATTTTCCAGCGTAAATTAGACATGTGATTTTTATAACAACCTAAATTGCCTAATTGGTTTTTAAAACGCCTTATTGAAATTTATCAGGTTATTTCCGAATTGTCCATACCATAGCAGAATAAAAATGTCATTAATTAAACTCAACAAAAATTTCTCGTCGTTTTTATATTTCGGAACGAAGGACCAAAAAATTTACATCGTATGTTATTCTGGCGCACTTTTAATTGAGTTTGTTGTTAATCTTACTTTAAAACAAACTCGCTATCATCGGCATTACATAGTCATAGCTCAAATCTAGTTCAAATATTCGTACTCTAATAACAGTATGCCACTAGCAACATAATCTCAAGCCACAGGTCGCTACTGAATCACTGAGCTCCATAATGACCCATTTCCTGGAGCTAGCTGCTAGATTCATGCGGAAATATTTATGGATCCGCACTATATTCTATGACCTGAAATACCAATTTCCTTCACTACGCTATTGGTATGTCGAGATTTTGACAAATTGGAAATACTATGTAGATCAAACAATACATTCTGCGTGAAATGTGCGTGATGACGTGGTAAGAAAGGAGATGACAATTGAGATGACGGATAATATAGAAGTACTAGCATTTGCCCGCGACTTCATCCGCGTAGAAGTCGAAAATGGTTCTAATAGGATTTTTATTGGTTTTTACGTTATTAATTTTGTTATTTTATCTTTTATTATCTTTATTATAGTGTAGAGATATAAAGGTTAAATAAACTTGAAAAAAATTATGATATATTTTATGAACACGAAGCTCGGCCTTTGATCTGGCGAAAGTTACACGGGTGTATTATCTTTTTACAACAAAATCGAAATACTACACCTACCGTATTTCATTGTAAACAATATTTTTTGTTTTTCTTTCGGGTGCTAGAATCACCAGGCTACTCTGTGCACTTACTCTGGAACATGCCAAATACAACTGGCCGTGGGAGAAGCAGCTTTCCCTTAAGTCTACTCCCGCTATCTTAAGAGTTTGACCTTGAGCTTTGTTTATAGTCATTGCGAAGCATACTTTGATGGAAGCTGCACTCTCTTGAATTCGAAGGGGTAATTTGATGGTGTTAGGGGAATCCTAGGAATAAATACAGACCTTTGTAAAACTTAGAAACCTTCAAATGCGGTACTAATATGTATAGTACGGTGACTTTCGAGACATTCCAATTTTAAAGAGTATTTGCATTGCAAGCACCAAGTCTTTATGTGAGTTCAACCTTTTTTGAATAAAATCGGATTGACTTTTCAAACATGTGTCAAAATAAAAAGTAATTTAAATCAAAAGCACTAAGGAGTATTGATATCAAGTTCGAAGCAAATCACTCCCAAAATAACTTTCTACCCCAATTTAACCCCGTTAGGGGATGAATTTCAATAAAATACGAAACAGGTCTTCCATTAATTCTGTTAAAGAATGTTTATGCAAAATTTGAAGTAGATTGGACCAAGGAATCACTATGTCCCATACAAACTTTGCCCACCTTTTTCACCCCCTTAGGGGTAGAATTTCGAAAAATCCTTTCCTATCGGATGCCTACGTCATACAAAGAACACACCCTCCAAGTTTCAGGTCTCTACGATCAGCGGTTTAGGCTGTGCGTTGATCCGTCAGTCAGTCATTCAGGACAAAGCATTTTATAAGTATAGATAGAAGTAGTCTTGTTGCGCCAACCACGAATAAATTAAATAATATTATCCTAATAAGGGCAGGAAAATTATGAATGTGTGAAATACTTGAACACTCTTCGTCAGCTCTCTTCTTTCTTTAGAAGGCGAATTAATTTTTGTGGGTAAAACGACCAATATGTTAACGACTTTTAGAATGAATTGAAAACCGTAACTATACAAAGTAGTTACCCGGAATATTACCTCGACTTCATTCATTGAATAAATGTCTACAAAGATTAGTGAAAAATCAGTACTGCCAACTGCCATCATTAGTTATATAAGGTACGAAAAAGTTGCGTTACATTAAGTGCTAAATCCATTTCTCGTCTCCAAGGAGCCTTAGTGCAACAAGATTAAATAAAAAACTGCTTCAAGTAAACTTTCCAATCACATTTACTAAAGTAAACACCAAAATGGTGCCATGCATCAGATCACGGTCACTTGTCCAAACTTATTCAATTTGCGTTACACTCGCCAGAAGTAATCGATTCGACTCCGATAAGACGATTAATACGATTTGGAATCGAGTGCGATGCGACCCTTCAGGGAATCGTTACAAATCTATTTTATGTTACAACTTAAGCGGATAATATTTTCAGGTAGGGCAATGTGCTATGGGTCTTTCTGTCTGGAAATTGTCAGTTATAGCCCGATTTTGGATTCATACCCAGTACATTTCAATATGTTCACCCTCTGTTACACGCATGTAGCTTATATCTCATATGTGCTTATATGAAACGTGGCAGGCGATGGCAAAAGTGCTTAGTCCATATGTACTAAACACTTCTTTCTGCCTTCTCTTTGGTGGAATGCAGGTGTGGTGATATTGTATTTAAAAAGGTCATGTGCGTAGTTTACCAGCTAAAAGGAGTATGTATTATCGTCACATGTTACCTGTCATCAATATTGTAGTATCTGTTTTCCTCCATACCCCTTTAGTAAAATGACGGCGATCATCTATTGTTGATTCGTTTATTATTATGTAATGATGTTAGAACTACCTCCGATTATACCAAGATTTCTCACCGTGAACAACTCGATATGCGATCAGGAACGACTTATTGAGTGGTTCACAGTCTAATAACTACAAAGGTAAGTCAGTCAAGTGGTTACACGATTGTAGTTACCAGGAAATAGTAATCAATTAAGTTATGTTACAGAACAAGTCAGGAGCAGCCCGGAGTCTGCATCTGTGAGGGTGATGGCAATAGGCTTGCCCTGAATTACATGGACCTTAAACATAACTGGTTAACTGTTTGAAACCACTGCCTTCCCTTTGGGGAAGTTCCCCTATGCTACGCAGTGTCTACGCCGTAGCTGTGACGTCACGGCTAAGCTCGCTACGCTGTCGTAGTGGTGGCAATCGTTTATGCTCTGATTCGTAGCAAGTATTATTAAGTCGCATATAAAACTTCTGAAACAAATAAAATTTCACTATTTGAACTTTCTGTAGAAGACTGAGTTCAGCCTCTGGTTTCCAGGGATGTAATATCACAGCGAACCTATGCTACGTTGATGACACAACCTTGTTTGCGACTCCAACGCTGAACACATACTACTACCGTGCTAAACACGTGCTGAACTCCCGTGAGTCTAACACAGTATAAGACCAAGATGATGATTGTAGACCGTAGCAACAACAACTCGCCAGACATGACACAGATTACGAACTGTGACGTAGTACAGTCCTACTTATATGTGCTATGGTCGCGAACAATGACAGCTGCGTGGATGAGGTGAAACGACGTATGGTTATGGTTAGAGGGCCAATGGACAAGCTAAAAAAAATATGGAGGAATCGCAACATAACTAAGGCCTCTAAGATCATGCTCGTCCGTATTCCCCATATTTCTGTTCGCAGCTAAGACGTGGACATTACGAGAACTGGAAAAGTAGATGCTCTAGAAATGTGGAGCTGGAGAAGAATGCTTGGGAAATCATGGACAGGATTCCGCACAAACGTCTCCATACTCCAAGAACTCGGCATCAAACAGCGTCTATCAGCACTAGTACAGTCTCAAATACTGAAGTTCTTTGGTCATGTCTCCAGGCGGAATAATCACTCCTAGAGCGTAGAACCAGATGGAGGGAGATCGTGAGGCGGGCAACGACTACACACGCGATTGGACACAGTTCATTGTGACCACGACCGCTCTTTCGAGAGCGAAACTAACAAAAAGAAGAATAATATCACTATCGATCACTTCATTATTGGTCACCGGTCACCGGAGTTACTTTCAGGGACCTATGTTATAAAACCCACAGGCGACAAGTGACACCATTTTGAAAGTTTATTTCATGCATTTTCTGCTTTATCAAACAGCACCTGTCATAAAAATGTGAGTTTTGACCTCTTCTTTTAATAAATATATTGCAGTATCAATCAAATTAAATAATCTGATGCTGATTTCTTTGCCGATGCTCAAGGCTTTTAAGTCCAAAGAAGTAGTAAGACAGAAACTAAAGAAGGATTGTGGTTTGAAAAGGCAAAGGATACCAGGCGGTAACTTTAAGTAGCTAATCTAGCAGATGGCGCACTGAAGTAGAACAAACACTTTTATATGTCTTAACGAAATATTTTTAAAACTAAATAAGGTCGGTGTTTCCTATTCAACTACTCCGAGAAACTCATTTATAAATGAGTTTCTCGGAGTAGTCGGTCGGTAGTCGGTCGGTCGGTGTCTCGGTATTATTCAACCACCAAACACCACCACACAACCATCATACATTAGTTAAAGTTATCTCACATCTTCACCAAAATCGAAAACTACGTAGATCTACATATTTCAAAGTTTAGATAACTAAACCACTTAAGAATGAGGTTAAACCAGTTAAACTATAACTAAATTATAACTTAATGATCACTGCAGTTTAGTAAAGTAAACTACTAAGTTTGCGTTAAGTCTCTCAGGTTACGGTCTTAATGACTTAATCGTTGTTACTTTTGAAGATCGTCTGTCTGTGTCAACGGAAGTTCATTAAGACCTGAATGGTACAAAGGAATTGTCTGGTTATAAAGTGAAATACGAATTTCAAGAAAAGCTTGTTTTGTAATTTTTTGAGGTACTTATTCGGTAGAAAATTATGAAATTGTGTAAATACTCTCCACGAAACGTCTTGCGCATTTTAAACAGTTAGCTAACATCTACCTTGATGCTACAGAAGATTTTCCATTTTATAAATAATACCTACAGCCAATTATTAAGAGATTTATATATTTATTTATCATACTCAAGCTTTGTGCAACATCGGTCTCCCGTGAGGCGGCGAGCCTTCTTGCCGGACTACCGCCATGGGATCTGGAGGCAAAAGTCCTCGCGCACATGTGGGAGTGTCGCGAGGAGGCGAAACGCCGGGGCGTAACTCCACTGCCGCGAGAAATCACGGCACAACGGACAGAGCTCCGGCGGAATCTTATGGCGGCATGGAGAGTGCGATTGTCGCAACCCAGCGCTGGGCACGCCACAATTGCGGCGATAAGTCCCCTCTTTGAGGAGTGGATAGAGAGGCGTCACGGCGTCCTCACCTTCCGCCTGACGCAGGTCCTCACCGGACACGGTTGTTTCGGGAGGTTCCTGTTCAGGATAAAGCGGGAGGAAACGCCCGGGCGTCACCATTGTGTGGATCGCCCGGAGGACACGGTGAAGCATACGGTGGAGGTCTGCCCGGCTTGGGCGGGGCACCGCCGTGTCCTCACGGAGGCGATCGGCGGCGGCGATCTCTCGCGTCCGGCACTGGTTCAGGCCATGGTCCGGAGCGAGAGTGCATGGGAGGCCGTCACCTCCTTCTGCGAAGCAGTAATGCTCGCGAAGGAGGAGGCGGAGCGCGTGAGGGAGATGCAAGCTGCACGCCCTTGCGCCCCTAGTCGCCGCAGGAGACGCCCCGGGCGTCGGGAGTCACGAGCCGACTTCCGGCCACCGTAGGCGCGGGTTTGCGGACGGTGAGCAATGGGCAGCTCGCCGTCCGATAAGGACAAGGCCCGGGTCGACGGCGCGTTGTGTTCCACGCGCGCCTCAAAGAGATGTCAGCACTAACTGACGGGGTCCGTAAGGACCAATGCCTGCTGGGGTTGCGGGTTTGTCCGAAAGGGATATCGCGGCCCCGGCACACAGGCAACGGAAGGAACACGGGTGGGTTTTAGTCAGTAAAAGTCTGACACGCCCTCTCGCTCTGCCCAGAGCGGGAGAAGTCATTTGATGATTACCCGCCCACAAAAAAAAAAAAAAGCTTTGTGCAACATTCCAAATAGTTGAATAGGATATCGACTCTGAGCTTATCCGATAGTGTTTCTTGGGGTTTTCTTATTGCCAAATTTAGCACAAAATACAAAAAATAAAGTTTTACAATGGTGGCCTCATTGCGATTTCATGAGAGAGAATTGTACTACGAGACATCAAACTGAATATAACGGCACCAAGTAGATACTACTACTATTATAGTGTTTTAACTATCAAGATATTATTCCATTTTTATGTCTTTACAGCCATAAACCTTTCAGGTTTTAAAACATCCATACATTTTATTATTCTTCTACGTTAATGATAATGTAGACTTCTTCAAAAACCACAAACTTAACATTTGGCATTTGCAATTTCAATTACACTTGTCTTTGTTCTTGTTCATATTGTGATACTTTT
The DNA here is from genome assembly GCA_916701695.1 of Agrochola macilenta. Taxonomy (NCBI): domain Eukaryota; kingdom Metazoa; phylum Arthropoda; class Insecta; order Lepidoptera; family Noctuidae; genus Agrochola; species Agrochola macilenta. The sequence goes on from OU753576.1 coordinate 4,786,482, forward strand.
TTCTTAGCACTCTTTACTTAAAAAATGGTTATCAGTTTTAAAGGTCGGTTAGAACTGTGAACTCCTTTTATTCTTCTGTCATCATCTTTTTTTCAAATCAAATCAAATCAAATCAAATATGTTTATTTGCAAGAATATAATAGGCGTTACAATATGGGTTCCAGCATATCCTGCCATTTTATGGCGTACAAATTTTTCCATAATATCTAAAAAATCGAGACTTATAATATTAATAACACTAATACATTAAATTAGTAATTATGAATGAATTAATTAATTTTATTGGAATAAATATTGCAATTTTTATGTAATTATAATAATGATGGCATATGATAGAATTTAGGCTTTTTTTTTTTTTTTTTTTTTGGTTTTTCCTTTCTTTCCCTATTTTCTGATCTCTTTAACCTAATGATTTCCTCTCAAGTCTCTACCTCTACAACCGTGGGTGCGCAATGTGGAATAATACTATGGATGATCCTAACCTAATGCCTCTTTAATTCCGTGAATTCTTTCTCTTATAAGATTATGCATTTTTTGTAAAAAAAAAAATAGGTTTTTAACCGTCTTTGGGTTCCCTTTGTCACTAAGAAAGCCAATAGTTACTTTGATTTTCATTAGGATATCGAACACCTGCAAGCCTTAAACCTGTAAATTATTTCACCAAACGTAAGCGTCCATAAAAACTGCTATATTGAACAGCCAAAAAAAACTTTCTTGAAGAACTTCAAGTTCTTCACGTATGTTTTTTTTAAAGGTACAGTGATAACCGGTTATAACGACGAAATTTTGAGGTCCCAGCATTACTGTTTACTTAACATAGTGTTTAGTTATAACGACTATCGGCTATAACAACCGTAATCCGACGGTTCCTTCGAAGTCGTTATAAACGGTTTTGACTGTACCTCAATATGAACGTTTATTCCGGTAACCACACTTTGGGATCTCGCCAACACACTCACTGAATGCTTGTAATTGTTGCAGCTGTGCCGGAACTTCACTTTAATTGTGGCTACATAAAAAATATCGATTCGTGTTGCGATGCTCATTTATACAAGCAACGTATCCTTTTCTGTGCGTCCACAGAAATAATTATGTAAATGATGAAGATGAAAATGTGGGGTGACATCATCATTTATTTCGAAAATGACTCGATCCTAAATTTATGTAGTGGACACTTTTCTGTGAAGCAATTTCCATTCTACCTAATCTTAATTATTTTAATAATATAATTTTAATAGTAAAGTTATTTGAAAATGGTGGTGATTCTCTTCCGAACCTTACTAAACTTTTATTACAATTCTTTGAGCAGTTTGGATGTCTCTACGATTCCTTTTTACCTTCAGATTATCTGCAAACTTCGCAAATAGGTAGCAGTGTTTTATCTATTTAAAACATTATACATACCTTGTGTAAGTATTTAAATTGATAAACCATAACGCAAATATTAAGACCATGATATTCTCAGCAAAATGACACCGGGTTCTCTTCGATGGATGCTGTGAAGAACCACTTATTACGGACTATTTCCTATCAATGATTGAGTAATGATTAGCGACTGTTTAACCATACATTTTTGACTTTTAAACGTCTCTTAGCTTTAATCATCGTTTATAAATATTAATTAGAATCATGAATCGTCTATAACACCACACTCATGGTGCTAATAACAGTAAGTTGTCATGATTGATCCTTCAGTCAAGCGTGATGGTTACCCACAGCAATTTACCTAATGACCAGTAATTAGTAATCAACGAGCTTGCACGAGGATTTTATTGTCTATATTTAGCTGTGTCGATCTGTGAAGGAAGTTTAAATGACTACTTAGAGCATTATAAAAACATGTTTACAAAAACAGATTTTCCTGCATTTGCACGCTATACTAACTAATATTATAAATGCGAAAGTGAGTTTGTTTGTTTGTTACGCTTTCATGCTAAAACGGCTGAACAGTTTTGGATGAAATTTGCCACATGGGTAGACTATAACCTGGATTAGGACATATAATACTTTTTATCTTGATATTTATTTATTAAAACTTCATGCACAAGTAAAAAATACTGTACAAAGGCACACTTAATGCCTGAGGCATTTTCTACCAGTCAACCTTAGGGTGGTGCAGAGACGATCCGGCAACTGGGACTCGAGGTGGCCTTGCACAAGTCCGAGGCCATGTGTTTCTATGGTCCTCGGAACGCGCCACTGTCGGGTTCCCAGATAACGGCGGGAGGGGTTCACATCGGTGTCGAGTCGACGATGAAGTACCTGGGACTCGTCCTCGACAGCCGGTGGAACTTCGTGGAGCACTTCCGACGTTTGGCTCCCAAACTGCAGAGGGCTGGGGCTGCTTTGAAGCGGCTTCTGCCAAATCTAGGGGGTCCAAACGCCTCCTGCCGGAGGCTCTACGCGGGGATCGTGCGGTCCATGGCCCTTTACGGGGCACCGGTGTGGGCGCGTTCATTAAGGCTGCGACCAGCCCAGCGATTGAACGCGTTCCAAAGGGTCATGGCCATTAGGCTGGTCAGAGGATACCGCACGGTCTCCCGTGAGGCGGCGAGCCTCCTTGCCGGACTACCGCCATGGGATCTGGAGGCAAAAGTCCTCGCGCACATGTGGGAGTTGCGCGAGGACGCAAAACGCCGGGGTGTAACTCCGCTGCCGCGAGAAATCACGGCACAGCGGACAGAGCTCCGGCGGGATCTCATGGCGGCATGGAGAGTGCGATTGTCGCAACCCAGCGCTGGGCACGCCACAATTGCGGCGGTAAGGCCCCTCTTTGAGGAGTGGCTAGAGAGGCGCCACGGCGTCCTCACCTTCCGCCTGACGCAGGTCCTCACCGGACACGGTTGTTTCGGGAGGTTCCTGTTCAGGATAAAGCGGGAGGAAACGCCCGGGTGTTACCATTATGTGGATCGCCCGGAGGACACGGTGGAGCATACGGTGGAGGTCTGCCCGGCTTGGGCGGGGCACCGCCGTGTCCTCACGGAGGCGATCGGCAGCGGCGATCTCTCGCGTCCGGCCCTGGTTCAGGCCATGGTCCGGAGCGAGAGTGCATGGGAAGCCGTCACTTCCTTCTGCGAAGCAGTAATGCTCGCGAAGGAGGAGGCGGAGCGCGCGAGGGAAATGCAAGATGCGCGCCCTCGCGCCCCTAGTCGCCGCAGGAGACGCCCCGGGCGTCGGGAGTCGCGAGCCGACTTCCGGCCACCGTAGACGCGGGCTTGCGGACGGTGGGCAATGGGTAGCTCGCCGTCCGATTAGGACCAGGCCCGGGTCGACGGCGCGTTGTGTTCCACGCGCGCCTCAAAGAGATGTCAGCACCAACTGACGGGGTCCGTCAGGGCCAATGCCTGCCAGGGTTGCGAGTTTGTCCGAAAGGGATATCGCGGCCCCGGCACACAAGCAACGGAAGGAACACGGGTGGGTTTTAGTCAGTAAAAGTCTGACACTCCCTCTCGCTCCGCCCAGAGCGGGAGGAGTCATTTGATGATTTCCCACCCAAAAAAATAAAAAATAAAAAAAGGGTGATGCAGAGACAAAACATGGCAGGTGCAACATAAGGGATAGATAACTTGAAAATTAATACATACTAATAAATAGATACATACATACATACATATAAACCAAATAAACATTGTCAGGAGAAATAACGATAGGTAGAGAAGAGAACAAATCCAACAAATCAGCGCTGCAATGATTCAGCCAACTTTTTAAGAATATGTTCATGTGCCTTCACTTTGAAAGAAAACCGACTGGTTGCCATCCTGATGTTCAGAGGGAGCGCATTCCAAAGAAAAACCACCTGGACAAAGAAAGAAGAGTGAATAAAACCAGAATGGTGAGAAGGACATCGTAGAAGACGATTGTTGGTAGAACGAAGATTTTTACTATGGGCAGAGCATAGGTATTGAACATGGGAAGTCAGGTAAGAAGGAGAAGTGGGATTGTCCAGTATAGAATACAACATAGACATAGCCCTCAACTCTCTGCGCTGACGTATGGGTAACCATTTTAAAAGCAATCGGTGCGCAGACACATGATCATACTTACGAAGATTGAAAACGAAGTGAATGCAGTTATTTAGAAGGTATTCCCACGGGATCGAGACTTATGCGGGTGAAACCGCGGGGCGCAGCTACATAGTTTTAGATAAATTTAGATTAATCCTGGAAATGAAAAAGTCTGTTAGCGGTAACAATAATATTATGTAAATACTATCATTAAATTAATATTTATTGTAATGTAATGTTCTATAGGATTGTCATCTTAAAAAGTTAAAAAAAAGGCTGCGATAGCATATGTTTCTGCCTGGCCACGGGGACGGGCGTCGCCAACGGCGGTGCATCTTACGGGGCGGCAAAGTTTGCAAACCACGGGCAGCAGCGATTGCCGCCGCGACCAGTATAGACCGAGAGTGAAATATCTTTAAAAGTTATCTCGATATTTGCCTCGCCGTTGCCTCGCTGTAGCGAAAGTCCCGTGGCGGTAAATCTTCTAAGAATGATCCGATAAGAGTAACAATTTTTATCTTTCAGAATTTTCATAAATATTTCAGTGTTTTTTCCGAAGTTATTTTGACCGGTATCGCTAATTTATTTATTGCAATAATGGGTACAAACAATTTATAACTAATTAATTAATAAAAGTAGCAAAATTATATACTAACTTAACTAAAACTATTTACAAACTAAAATATAGCATCGAAGAATTCATCCGCATCGCTGTCGACTGGTAATGTACCCAAGAGGCTGGCCGCATTGCCACGTTGTATGGCAATGCTTAGCCTCTGCCCAAGGTAAAAACCTGCCCTTGGGTCACGGGAAGTGTCAAATAGCCATTTGGAGATTTCTTTAAAGAGGCCGTGAGCACTGGGACCCCACGGCCCGAGGGTTTCAACCCCAAACGGCTCGAAAATATAATTACCAACAAGGCCTAGGCTTACGCCGCTTGAGGTTTTCTGCAGCCGCAGCGGCAGCACCAGCACAGCACGCTGAGCCAGGAAGATGGGATGGCGCAAGAGTGTCGACACAGGTTGCATCCCACACTAAAGGCCTACCCACCTTCCATGGAAATAAAGACATGCCGTCCGGTCTCTTGCCATCGTCGCATGCCAAGCCATTGGGTTCTAATACAGCTGGAACGCCGGCGGTGACAAGAGCTCGTCGGATGATGTCGTTAATGTTCGCGTGCCGCGCTAAGCGACCCGCACTTCGGCTGCAAGACAGGCCGTGATGTCCGAGACTATTGACAACTTCGCCACAGTGACAGCGATGAGGAGAACAGCATGGAGCTCCTAGTCGTAGGGAAGCAGCGAGGCGGAATGTAGTGTCGTCGAACAAGGTACCTATGTTTGACGACGGTAGTGCATGAAGCCACAGACCCGATTCCCACTTACTCACAGCCAGCAGGCGCGCACGCTCCGCAGGGGTAGCAGACGTGTTAAGTAAATTGTTCTGTACTACTCTGCAGAGCGGCTCATCCCACCGTCTTTGGGAAGATGGATAATCGGGTAGAGCTGAGTTCGGGCAAGCGAGTTTCCAGGCATCCATAGCCTCGGTGAAGCACGGAACATCAAAATTAATCAGTGTGGAGGCTAGAATTTTCCTGATTTATTTCTCAGTGCCGTGGACAGAGGATATAAAAGCCGGTAAACTAATACTAGAAATTTTGCGGACCGGTATTATGTTAACACTTATCCCGGACAATCTAAACTTTGAAACATCAACGACTTTTATAATATTTTCTTTTCTAAAATATATCTGGAAGCCCATAATAAGTGTTGCATTACTTAATTCGGAATTCTATACCTCCACCTTAATTACAAAGGGTTAAAATAAACAAGGGTTGAAAACCAATTTAATTTGCAGCTCTCAAAGTGGATATCACAAATATTTGCTACAAGAAGACCGGTTTTTTGAACCGCAAAGTAAACTTTGTGGAGGCTAGGAAATTTTGTGATAGCTTTCGGTAATTATTTCTTAAGCATTTACGTGGACGTAGTAATTAAGTATTTTTATATTCGATAGGCGTAATAATAGCCTTCCTCATGGTTGTGGGAGAGAATAAGCTTTTAGTCTAAACGGTTTTCTTTGGACAGGTCATTACTTGAAGGACCCATTAATTTCTTAATTTTATAATAACTTCGTAAAACAACAAAAAAATTTATTGTGATGAGAAATTATGGACGTTGACTAAAAATTGATTTTTATCTAACTAGTCTAGTCTGGCTGAAAAGCAAACTTATCTAATGATATTTTCGTAAAAAAATATTAATTTAGTAATTTCTTAGTCTATATAGATTGAAGACTTTTTTACAAAAAAAAACAACCGGCTTCCAAAAAACACTACAAAGTGATTAATAATGTTTTTGGAAGTCGGTTGTTTTTTTTTGTAGAAAATATTTTATTTTTCGCTGTTTAGGGTCAGTATGTAATTTATCTAAGTTGCCTCGTGCCTCGGAAAGCACGTTAAGCCGTTGGTCCCGATTGTCATTCGCGGATCTTTGACAGTCGCTACGGGTGGTCAGAAGCCCGAAAGTCTGACAACCAGTCTTACCAATGGGTATCGTATTGCCCAGTTACTGGGTTGTGGAGGTCAGATAGGCAGTCGCTCCATGTAAAATACTGGTATTCAGTTGCATCCGGTTAGACTGGAAGCCGACCCCAACGTAGTTGGGTAAAGGCTAGGCAGATTGATTGATGTAATTTATCTAAGTTACAATAGCCTAATGTCAGCTACTCATCACCTTTTATAAAATATTGCTTTTCCCGATGCAGAGACTATAATCGTTGAGGAGTTCTCCACGTACTTCACCATCAGCTCCACTTCTCCATATGTATTGTGACGAGCATAAATTGCTTCGCAACCATTTTAAACTAATTGAATTCCAACCCGTGAAATACTTATTATTGAGTAGTTCCGGTGGGCATCTGTGGCCTTCATCATCAGTTCCACTTCACCAAATGGTGCTTTCATAGAGCAACTGCATGAGTTACTATAAAAAGTACCCAAATCGATATACGTGTGCTTATAATATTTGAAGACTTCCCTCGATTTCTCCAGGATCCCATGATCAGATACTGACTTAATGACAATGGGACCATCTCGAAAGTAGAAATACCCTTTCAAACAAAAAAAGAATTTTGCAAATCCGTCTATATATGGCGGAGTTATGCCCTGTAGCGTTGTGAGGGAACTTAGGTGCAAGTAGTCGAGTGATAAAATATCAAAATTAGTAAGTTCCTAGTCACATCACAAAAAACGGGGAACAACACTATCCTTCCGGAGACGCTCGGCATTTCGTTTCCGCTGGCAAGGACGACAACAGTTGTTCCCTGACCCTCAGAATCCTAGGTGCCCCGACCTAGGGGTTCTTCGTACGGGATGAGGGCAGGTGCCTAATGGTATTCACACTACTGATGGTAGCGGTGCTGCACATTGCTTGCGCACGCTGCCAAGGTCTCGATGGCCTAACAACTTGCGGCCTACCGCCGCAGCTACCTGCGCGAGGCTGTGCCTACCGCACACTACTTGCGCACGCTGCCCAGGTCTTGAAGGCCTGACAACCCGCGGCCTACTCCGCGAGCCTGTGCTGACAGGCCTACACGCGCTACCGATACCTGTCGATCTCACGAGGGCCGTCCGGCCTGCCGCCGGGCCTGCGCTGAGCAGGTCCCCCCACGTCTGCTACGTGTTGCCAAGGACGGTACCCTTCTTGAACTTATTGTGATAGTGTGCGAGTGCTCAAGACTCAGTGTTTAGGACCTTACCCACGACCTAGCCGTGTTACTTCTACCTACCTATCTTAATTATATTTTTAAACCTATCTTGCTGTTATTATTCTACTCTACTATCTACCTATCTATCCGTTAACGGCCTGCGCAGCCTACCCTGCGCAGCCCTAGCCGTTACAGTGGCGCCCAACTCTATTCTAGCCTACCAAACCTAACACTGACCACTGAGCCCTCGCATACACTTCTCGCTACACATCGTAGCGGTATAGATTTAAGTTTATTCTATTGTGTTAACTATCTACTTTACTACTATTTATCTGACAACTACATATGATATCTAATACTATGTACATAATGGGAATTCACCTGATGTGTAACAAAACTAAATTTATAGACTTTAACACTGTGCTGGCAGCGGTGAAATGCATATTTTTACAAAATATTAACTAGTAACTTCTACACTACTTAAAAACTACTTTAAACTACTACTTTTACTACTTTGCTAACTACTACTGTTTATCTAATCACAATTTGAAAAATAATTACTACTACTAATATTAATAACACTATCTACCTAATTGCTAATGAAAATCAAAAAACGAAACTACCTATTTATCATACTAAAAAATAAAACTAAAATTGTATTCTTGCCTAGTCAATATAAAAAACAAATAAACAACTTTCTATTTAATTGATTGATAAACTAAAACAATACTGAATATTGTAAAACTACTATTACATGCAAACAATCAATTAACTAATAACATAATTGGCACTATTAAATAATAAATAAAAACTACCTACTTGTAACCTAAAAATATTACTTATGCCTTAACAAGTATGAACAATAACACAACTATACCTTCTACTATGTTCTATCCATATACACACATGCATACATACAAATCAAAACTAAACTAAATTCTAACATTCTAATAATGAATTGTTGTCAAAACACTAAACAACAACTACTTACTAATAAAACTAAACTAAATTCAATCATCAACTAAACATATGATGACATACTCGTACAAACAACTGGCTACCAGTAAATAAAACAACAGATCATCCACACTAATCTACCATGGCTAAACTAACCTAATCCAACCTACCCTCACTAACCAAATCAATCCTACCCTACAAACTACATACAACTAATTGCACACACCCACTACAACTACCTACCTACTGTGACTACTTATCCAACAATTATCATAATTATCTACACTTCGACTATTTGGAAAATCCAAACAGTACTCTATAGTACTGTTTGGATTTTCCAAATAGTCATCATCCTATGATGATGGCCTACCCCATTCATCTTATACTTCTACCTTCCATGACTATTGGCTCTACAGCCATAGTTGTTATTGATAATGGCCCTACCCCATTTATCACCTACCTTCTATAATTATTGGCCTAACAGCCTAGTTGTAATGATCATGATGGTCTACCCCATCGATCACTGGTTTGCTTTATCAATTGGCCCTACACCATTGGTAACCTAAGCAACCTAATATTTCTACATATATGTACTATCTATAACCTTCTAAAGAGCGGTGTAACTCTATAAACAAGCCTTTACAGCAGCGGACGGTTACTGCCTAAATAAGCCTAAACCAAATTATCTATCTACTACATATGTATGTCTATTCTAAGGAGCGAATGGTTACTCCCTAAATAAGTCTAAACCAAAACTATCGATTTATGTAAACTATCTATCTATTACATAAACATTTTCTAAGGAGCGAATGGTTACTCCCTAAATAAGTCTAAACCAAACGTATCTATCTATGTAAACTGTCTATCTATGTAATTGTTGGTATTCCTATGCAGTTAGGGAATTATATACTAAATAAAACCTACATACTGGTTACTTTGTCCTATGGACTAGACACTAATTTCTATTATAGTGTGTGCATTATACTATTGGGACTTGGGTTGAAACTACAACAGTAATCTACTTACTAAACACTGATCTGTTGCTAGCTAATCTATTCTATTATCTATGATAATATCTAAAGATATTATGAAAACACTAATAAGACTATTAAATATAATAATAAAATAAATATATTACATAAAAATAAAATTATTATCTACAACTTTAACATAAAATAAAATAAAACTACTACTTTGTACTAAGGACCTAAAAAGAAACTAAAACCTAAAACTAAGAATAAAATAAAACAATTATCTATTATATATTTAACTACAACTAAACAATTTCTACTACCTAAAACTATCCTCAACATATGCTGCACTGTTAGGGAATGCTGTTGATCCCAAGGGATGATTATTTATTATTGCATAGCAGGTCACTATTATAACTACCCTTAGCTTTTGTGTTATCTATCTATTAACTAAATGCCCTAGTACATGCTTAAATTAAATCTAAAAATAACTAGCAAACTAACTACACGTCTATATGAGTACATACCTACCAATCCGTTAACGGCCTGTGCAGTCTACCCTGCGCAGCCCTAGCCGTTGGCGTGCCTAACCTACATAACTACACCAACAAGTACTGAACTCACTTACCTATACTTACCTAAAGCCAGTTAAATACCTACATACCTAATACACTACATGTAGGAAAACTACTAAACACACTGGCACCAGCTACTAATAGAACACTACTGAATGAGATATACTTGCTCTCACACTTTGTGTATTTCTTTGCTTGCTGTCTGTAAATCTTGAGTGATCTAGGACCAACTAGTTTCACTCATGGCTGCTGAGTATGGTTCCAGTCTTTGCTACTATAGGACTGGATACAGACTTGTGCTAAGGATTAGACAGCAAGTGGAAAGTGGTAGTTCTAGCGGATTTTGTATAGGTAAAATCCTCTCTCTGCAGCCGGGGTACTGTAGCGTTGTGAGGGAACTTAGGTGCAAGTAGTCGAGTGATAAAATATCAAAATTAGTAAGTTCCTAGTCACATCACAACAACACTATCCTTCCGGAGACGCTCGGCATTTCGTTTCCGCTGGCAAGGACGACAACAGTTGTTCCCTGACCCTCAGAATCCTATGTGCCCCGACCTAGGGGTTCTTCGTACGGGATGAGGGCAGGTGCCTAATGGTATTCACACTACTGATGGTAGCGGTGCTGCACATTGCTTGCGCACGCTGCCAAGGTCTCGATGGCCTAACAACTTGCGGCCTACCGCCGCAGCTACCTGCGCGAGGCTGTGCCTACCGCACACTGCTTGCGCACGCTGCCCAGGTCTTGAAGGCCTGACAACCCGCGGCCTACTCCGCGAGCCTGTGCTGACAGGCCTACACGCGCTACCGATACCTGTCGATCTCACGAGGGCCGTCCGGCTTGCCGCCGGGCCTGCGCTGAGCAGGTCCCCCCACGTCTGCTACGTGTTGCCAAGGACGGTACCCTTCTTGAACTTATTGTGATAGTGTGCGAGTGCTCAAGACTCAGTGTTTAGGACCTTACCCACGACCTAGCCGTGTTACTTCTACCTACCTATCTTAATTATATTTTTAAACCTATCTTGCTGTTATTATTCTACTCTACTATCTAGGTACCTATCTATCCGTTAACGGCCTGCGCAGCCTACCCTGCGCAGCCCTAGCCGTTACAGCCCGAATATAGATTTAAAAAAAATATAAGACAGTGGAATTGATAACCTCTTTTTGGAAGTCGGTTGATAAAAATAACTAAGTACTCACGAAACTACTCGTACACAGATTGATAAAATCAATAAACAAAAACAAATCAGACAACTTTCGCCTCAAAATACCAACATGACCTACTTGCCCAACCAGCTCATCTCAAATTCTTTTCAATTCCCGATCTAGCTTACAAATGAAGGCAGCCAACATACCTAGGTATAGTCAAATCACTCATAGATTATGGTAGTAGGTACAAGCGTAGCAACATCTCGGATGATGGCGAGTAGCGTGTAGCCCTAAATTCGATATGACTGCTGTATCTGGTGAGTTTGAATGGGAAAGTGGACTTGACTAGCACTACTTAGTTTAGCTCAATGTCTTATAGATTTTAAATCACGTCATTATGATTTCAGCATAACACACACACCACACACTTTATTAGCTCAACGTTCGGCAAATGGTAAACTAGGCGTTGTGTTATAATAATTTTATCTGCAGTTTGGAAGATTAATTAATTATGGCACTGCCGTTCTCTACACAATGCTAATGTTGTAGGTACGATGATTGATTAAGATATGATTATGAGGGACGATACTCAAATTGTTATTAGACAGAAATTCTCAATTTACTATCAACCTCAACTTTGTCTGACCTGCAGCAAGGTATTAAAAACCCGTTAACATAACATGTGACAACAGATAATAGATAGTAATAGATATCACTGGCTTCGCTGACTATATAGATTTGACTCATTATATTCTTTAGTTATCCCACTGGCTTGTTTAAATGGTTATCGGAGCTAAGCCGAATGAGGTAGGTATATTGGTTTCAAGAACTTTATTCGGATGTCTGTTGATCAAATGGTTTTGTTTTTTTGAACATCCATTTTGTGTTTTTATTATTCTGTCGTTTTTCGGATCCCATTTAGCACGTAGTTCATATTTACTAAGACATTCACTAATAAGAATTTGTTAAATAGCATGCAAACCACTTTATACTCTTGTGCAAGTTACAGGCATGTGTTTTTGCGGCTCAAGCCTCGATAGCCAACTTGCACCATTGCACATTAAATTTATCACAATAACAAAGAACAAAATAGATAATAAATAAATGGAATTGCAGAGTTATTATCGTCCAGAAATGTATATAAATATTCTAGGCTAATTCCACACCTAGGACGTAACCCACCCAATCCAAACGCTCCTTCAACTAAACTGAAATTCATACGCGCCATGCACCGCTCATATTGTTTGCCACTGGCTGTCACGAGCGGCGATTCGTGCGGGAATTAATGTGCTATGGCTTTTTTCCGCTTTTTGCTGCTGCGTGTTTTCCAAAAGATCCGCTTTAAATTCGTATGAAAAATTGTTCGTGAATTTGTTTACTTTTAGGTTCAATTTGTTAATGTGAATGGGATGTGCATTTGAGTAATTTTCGTCGTGCTCTAGAGTGTAGCTCTGTCTCTTCCCGTTGCATCTTTTATGTATATCTATCGGGTGCATTTTTCTCATTCTATTTTTGTTGAGCCTTTGAAATGTTGCTCTAGTTTCAGGATTTGTTTTATTACTAATCCTGTTTGGGGAGTAGGTACTGTTCTTTGTTGTTCGGAAAGACTCTCAGAAAAATCGATTACGATCAGGCAAAGGAATTGGAAGGTCGAATATTGTGATGCGTTACTGTAATTTACTACTCGAATTCGAATTCAAATCATTATAAACAGCAGATATTACTTCAACTACAATTCTGTCAGTATTTTGGTTTCCTAAGGACCATAAATACAAATCGTTGACATGTCATCACACAAACATACCTAACCTTTTATTATTAAATATTTATGTAGATATTACAACAGAAACATAAATATTTCATCGTCATCACCAATGGCTCGTTCAAAATCCAACATTTTAGTGGTATCTCTATGTGTGAATACTGGATGCATGTCATGTTTTGTATAACATTTTTGTAAATTTAAAGACATTCATTGTTAATTAAATTAACAACAAACTTAAATTGTTTGTAAGTATATTCAAATCACAACTGTCATTCTTTGACAGTTGTTTGAAATTAACTTTACACGGCAAATGAAAGTAGGGTTACAATTTCCCTGATTTCGCAAATAGATTTTGCAAACAGAGCTGTCAAAGATTTACAACATTTGATTTTAAATAGGTAGTCTTCAAATCAAATTAGTAGGTAAACTTCCACAAACCTCAACCGCATCATTACTTTTCATGAAGTGGGATAATAAGTCGCTAATAGCTAATAACAAGTCGCTAAGAGCTACTAAGCATAGCAAATGTGTAGTTTAAAAAAAGTACAGATACATACCTACCTTTCCAAGGAACTGTAAGTCCAATCCCGTTAAAATTACACGCCACTTACTACCGATACATTGTGCAATCCTATATACATGCAAATTCCGGGCAGCTGCGTTCTGCCGCATCTGAGCCGGTATTACGAATCGCGCTAATACGTATTGCGATATACGGGTAAGTACGTGGAGGAGGATTGAAATGTATTTATTTGTGTGTACAAAATTTAAAAACCTGCTATTGGAAATAATTTTATGACTGAATAAAACAGCGCTTCCGGCAAAACGACGTTAACTACACACAAAAATCTATTTTGAAACGCAAAACGGTGAATAAAAATTCCGCTAGGCAACCGGGATATACCGAAAACAAAAAAAATCGAAGACATGTGAAATCCTCAACACAACACATGTTTGAGATTTTGTCTCAGCAATGGAAACATTATTGGCTAATAATGCTAGTCTTTTTGGATCAGTGGAATACGGTGTATACCAAATTCAGTCTGTCTATACCAAAACACCATCACATACTTTTAGAAGGCATAAAAAATATGACGATAAAACAAGGAAGTAAATTATAATAATTTGCATAAATTTTATAAGACATTAATTAGATCTTGCTAGACAATCGTCTTGTGAGACAAAGGAGATATTATGCAAGGCTGACTGTCGAACCTCTACTAGTTTGAGAAAGCACTTTAACTAGAATAAAATGCTGTTTTATAGGGGAGGAAAGTTAATGTCACATTTTATGATGATAACAAAATACAGAAAAAGATATAGGTTTAATTTAGGAAAATCTCATTCTTTGGAAACCCAGGAATTAGAGTCTTCCTAGAATCACTCTACAATGTGGTCTTATTGAAACAATATGCCCTTTCCAAAATTAAATTAAATCAGGATTGTCTTTAGTTGGTCTAATCAGTGAATGATGAAGCCTGCTAGCTGATCTCATACGACTTCAAGACCCTTTTGATTTACTATTGAAAATCACAGACCTTGGAAAGGAGCTTTTTAATGTTAGGTACTAATATAGCAATTGGCAATTGTTACTGAAATGAACTTTGTTAAAAAGGTAAAAACAGATGATTTCATATTAGTCCTAGTTAAATAGTGGTAGTCTGAACTAATCCTATAGTCAGCTTCTTTTTTGGTAGTTTGTTATCGTAAAGGACATTGTTAAAAATGGCCTATGAATCAACACGTATGAAACCTTTACAATAATTACTAGTTTTTTTAATAATTTAAATTACTATTATTACAATATAACGGACACTTCATAATTTCGAAAACATTTTAAAAAGTAATTCACTTCGGTCTTAGTCTCAGAGTAATAACTAAAGCATAGAGGGAGCGTGAAATTTCAGTATAGTTATACTGTTTATACTTATGACAAATTAAGTGTGAAAAACAAGGACAGATATATAGTTATAAGGGTTGCTTATGGCAAGGCTGTCCACTTTTTTTGTCTCGGTAGCGATGTGCCGTATTTTGCAGAGGTATCGAAATTAATTTATTTTAGACAGGAAATTTACTTATTGAATTGAATGTACGTTAGTGTCATGTCATACATTCCATGGATGATAAAATCAAAGAATACACTGTTTGTTTAAAAACGCTCTGGTTCCAACAGGCTTTTATATGTTAATCCTATTCTTCTTCTTGTCGTGTGAACTGTAAGATCTACGAGTATCAACCAGATACTGATGTCAGTTTTTGTACCGCTTTTCAAGCTCCAATGTTAGAAACGACCATTAGTTCGCAGCTTATCGTTCCTTCCGAAGCATGAAACTATCTTACTTTTCTTTTTACCGATTTCTAAAAAAAGGTTATCAATTCGATATGTAGGTATGTATCTGATATTTGATATCGCGGCCCCGGCACACAGGCAACGGAAGGAACACGGGTGGGTTTTAGTCAGTAAAAGTCTGACACTCCCTCTCGCTCCGCCTAGAGCGGGAGGAGTCATTTGATGATTTCCCACCCAAAAAAAAAAAAAGGTATGTATCTAATATTGTTGGAATTACACAATATGCATAATACTCTATGTGGGCTTCTAAACACGTGTGCCAAATTTCATAAGTGTATCTATGTATGTTTGTCCATGAATTTCTCAGAAACTCGTAATCGGATCGTGGTCATTCTTTTTTATTGGATTTTTATCTTTCAACTTAGGAAACAGTACAAGTTTCATCAAAATCGGTTCAACAGTTGTCAAGATACGGCACATATAACCTGTAAATTGTGTTCGTATGGGTATTTTGTCAATCTTTTAGATACCTTATATAGAACTTACTAATTTTTTAGTGATGGTGTACCAAAACTAAAAAGAGAAATATAATAAATTTTGCACGAAAAATAAACCGACTTCCACACTAAAAAGCAAAAATAACTTTCGTTTTGGAATTCCATGTCACAAAACGACAAAAAAATAAGAGGTAAAGATAACGACTTTCGAAACGAAAGATATTTTTGCTTTGGAAGTCGGTTAATTTTTTTTGGAAAAGATTTTTACCTAAAATTTATGTAATGGAATAGAAACAATCGGATCAAAACGGATTTTTTTATTTAATATTTGGGGATAAACAATAAAATAAAGAGAGGAGAAGAAAGCAGTTTAAATTATTCGATTTTCAATCGAATAAGTTTAATTATACGATTGAAAATCGAATAATTTAAACTGCTTTCTTCTCAACTCAAACTCAAAGCATTTATTTCAATTAAACCATTTACGGGCACTTTTGAATTGTCAAGGGAATCGGTCAGTCAGAAATATGAAGCTAATTGTCCATTCCAAAGCGTAATAGGTACCTATGGAGAAGAACGGGCAAGAAACTCCACGGACACTCTTTTATATAAAATAAATTGTTACAAAATATTCGTTACATCATTCATGTTGAAATTATACATGTGAGAACAATGTAGAAAGACGTGCACGTTAAAAGCGTCCGTAATAAAAAGATAAATAAAGGAGATAAATAAAAACAAGACCAATTTAAAAAATTTAATCAGCCATGGCAGCGAAGAGTTGGCCAGTCCCAACTAACGGCGCCCGTTCACGAACATGACGCATGTATCAGCACCATTCAGCTCAACCATACATGCAAAATTTCTGAAAACAACAAAGAAAACTAACTTGGTGTGTTGTGTTACTTGTGTTTTATCTACTATACTTTATTTATAGCCAAAAATACATATCAATATACATTAGGTAAAGTATATAGTAAAGTAAAACAATTGGTAAAGGTTAACACGTTCACAGTCCCCATACAAACCATTTAGTAGACACCTTTTTTTTTGGTGGGAAATTGGCAAATAACTTATCCCGCTCTGGGCAGAGCGGGAGGGCGTATAAGACTCTTACTGACTAAAACCCACCCGTGTTCCTTCAGTTGCCTGTACGTTGCCACGGTATGCCTTTCGGACTTTCCCGCGATTTTAGTCGACCCCTCAAACCGGCAAGAAAAACAACTGAAGATACAAGAAAAACATTTTTTTTCACAGAGCTTTGGGACACAGAACTGTGAACGTTTTGTGATAGGTAAAACATAACGCGAATTGATCAATAAGTGAGCGCAAGTGACTTTACTTACCAATAATAGGGATGGTATGGCGCCAGGTTTAAACCTTCTCCATTTATCGCTACTTACAAAGCAGTCGTTCGTAAAATGTTTAGAACATACTCGGCTATGCTTAGTCCAATAATTTCTGGCTCTTGGAATCACTTTACACCAATTTTCTTTCTCATTTGAAGGTATACTGAAAAAGAAAACGATAACTTTTCCAATTTATCGGCATAAAATTATCATATCGATAAAAAGTATCTCCATCACTAGCATAACATAACCTCACAATATAACGATTTATTTTTTTGAAAATTAATTCGCGATCACAACATAATTTGTAATAAAGATAGTTTGAAGAGATCATTATCATTCTAATATGTATGTTATTACTATTAGTGATGACGTCCAAATATTTCGCGTGATTTTATATGAAAACTGTAAAAAAACACTTACCGATAAAAGCTTACAAATTCTTTGTTTTCTTTCCGTTACGAATGTGATTCACACGATAACACAAAACAAGCCATGTTAACAGCCTATTGATCTGTCCTTTGCACAATTTTTTTTTTGAAAATTGTGCAGAAATCTACTATTTTGAATAAAATAATGACCAACACCTCAACCAGCACACGTTCTGAAATTCACGACGTAATATACGACTAAATCAAATACTTTATACGGTTAACCGTGTACTAAGTAACTATTGTGGTTTTTTAATTGGTCGTGTAAAAAGAGACCAAGTATGACCTTTTTTACAATTTCAGAACGTCCATTTCGTTTTAGCATAGACGAATCCATATGCATTTGTCTCTTTTAAGTGTACAATCTGCGCCATAAGAGAGAAGAGCTTAGATATATCGTAATTTGTTGTTAATTTGTAGGCTCCCTCTATGTTAGTTATTACTCTAAGGTCTTAGTCCCCAGCGCCATTGTTTTTTGTTTCAATTTGACGTTTTGAATAGGCTCTCTCAGCGCTTGATCTATGAATAAGGTTTTTAGTTACAAACAAAATAAAGCGATTGAAAGCGCTGTGTGAAACGGGCAACATCGACACTGACAATCGATGAATTGACAGATGACACTTTGACATTTGATAGTAATGACAGTGTCATTTTTTCACTCAGAGTGCATATTTATATTGGACCTAACTAAAAAATTAATGAGTATAAAGAAAGAATGGTTCTGACTACCTAATAGTAGGTATCTACATAGTATGTAATGAAACGTTTGAAGATGTAAAATCCAATGTGTTTTCACTAATAAACGTTAAGTTAATATATTTCTATTGGCCTAATTATAACCCCAAAATCTGAAAGTGTTTTAGATTTTTTGAATTCTCAGCAGTGTCCGTGATTTTAATTTAGATTCAATCAAATATATGCATTATATAGAACACAGAAAGTAAATTCACGTCTCTGTTGGATCTTAGGCGAACAATGTATGGCCGCCGAACAATGTCCTTTCAACGATTATCTAAAAAAGCACCTAAAACCAATGCCTAAAACTAAGCACGTCCTACACCACGCCAAAAATAGAAAAGCAAAAGCTACAATTTTGCGTCATTTTGCAAGTCCAATAAAATAGAAGCGTATGTACCAATTCGTAGTAATTTCGTAACAGAATTGGGGTTGGTATCGCGCGGCGCTGCCATGCGGGCGACCGATATTCCCAATGATATGGCTTGTGCCCAGTGCGTGTTTGAACGGTCGAGTTTACTAACATGACGAAATACGAATAATGTTTTATTTTAATGTATCTTTTAGGAGTACTCTCAATAGATTGACATACATAGCTCCAAGAATGTTTTGGAGGTCGAATGACGTTGAAACGGGGGGTTGGGGGCGCTTTTGGTACACATTTGTGCAATTGTTTTGCGAAAAGTATTGAATAAGCAAGATGGCCGCGTTCGTTCCGATTTTAGCCACGCGCCAAATGATCCTTGAACAGCTAGCCCACTTGCAAACCTCCCTAGAAGTTCTAGCTCACTTGCCCAAAAATATTTTATACCTACTAATGCGTGTGCAGTATAATTATTATGTGTAAGTATGTTTACTTCTAGTCTCCTCTCAACTCTCCAAAATCTAAACAGACCACCCCGCTGTAACAACATGTTATCTAGCCGGCGCGGTCAAGCGTTCACAGCGGAATGAATTCCCGCCCGCTTGAGCTTAGCTGTAGCTCTTCGCTGAATTTTTGCTGTGAAACAAGCTCACAATTTATGAACGTGTTAGTAAATTTTAGATTATTTTTTTGAGAAATAATATAATATAAGTGAGAATTTAGTGTTGTAAGGTGTTTGAAAAATACTTGGGATAAGTTTAGTTATTTCTCTCAATTGTAATTTGGTCTATTTTTGGTTAAAATAAACTATACGCTACTAATTATTTAAACGTAGTCTTCAAGGTGGAAAATAACTTTTCTTTCATCCATGTGTTTTAAAGTGAACGGTCGCCAATATAATCTTGAAAATAGTAGTTAGTAGGTCTTCATAAAATTATAATAATTCTTCTAATGCATGATAATCAAGTCTAAATCTACCAAACTACATTCTAATTATAATTTCCCGTCTCCATCTTCTCCCATAAACCCAGTGTAATGTACGTAGATTACGATGGTATCCTGCGTAGTGCCAACACGTCATCATCTATGCATTGCTGTAATCACAATGCAATCGGTATATAGGTACAGTCAGCATCAAAAGTTGATGACCACATTTAGATTTTCAAAATCGCTGTATAGTGAAGTGCTAATAGTGAATACGGTGTACAGCGATTTTGAAAATCTAAATGTGGTCATCAACTTTTGATGCTGACTGTACCTTACCTGTGTTCAAACAACAAAGCCAACTCCGAGGTCTGAAATATTATTTTCTATGTATAAAAACGAAATAACGCCAAAGATAATTAATCCTACAGTGTATTTTTTATTCTTGAATAAAAACTGTCAACTCACGCTGAAACTCTATCGTCCACGCAATTTTCCACCCACTCCATTCAAACGCCTACATGCACCCGGAACAGAACAGGGTCATACCATTCACGAATGTAGTAGTAAGGTAACAATCGCGCAGGACACAAAGCGCGCCACTAATTGGAAACTGTGCAACACCAAGCGGATGGTCAACACGCTTGACATACAGTGTGGGACAGAAATTAGTAGCCTCGCGTTTATCATATCCTGGCATTTTTAGTTTTTCCGGAAATCTTACTGTTGAAGAGATACCAAAATCCGTAATATCCTAACTTAATATATGCGAAAGTGTGTTTGTTTGTTTGTTATGCTTTCACACTAAAACGACTGACCGGATTTGGATTAAATTTGGCACACAGGTAGACCATGACCTAAAATAGCACATAGGATAGTTTTTATCTCAATATTCCCACGGGATCGAGACTTATGCGGGTGAAACCGCGGGGCGCAGCTAGTTACTTAAGGGTAGTAATAAAAGCTCCGAAAAAATATTAAAATATGGGCATACTCGAAATATTAAATTTACTGCTTTAAATACTAATTTTCCGACAACTTATATGCGAATGCAAATAAAGAAGAACCAATACTATACAGGAAAAGTTTTTATCCACTGCGCAAATTTTGACAAATTAAACTTAAACGAGTTTTATTGAACATACTTTTTTTATTTTGATACGTCATAGTACAAAAAAAAAGTAATCGTTAACGAAAGATGTTTACTTTAAAAGTGGTTGCATGGCTACCCGGCGGCGAGCGGCGAAGCGGAACGCGCGAAAGTACCTACCTATCAGCTGTTCGCTCGCTCGATTCGCCGGCGTAGGTATTTACGTGGGTTACAATACTTACAATGTATTGATCGCTAATTTTATCAGATTCGAACTAGACTTTTTTATGTTTAGGCCGTGACCTGAAGTTATTTGAAGAGTAATTCCAATTTTTCCTTCATACTTTAATGGGCTTAGGACCATCAAAATACAGAAAATAAAGCATTATTATCAATTAAATTTACATTACTTAATAAAATGCCTTATGCCGCTAAAATGGTCTTTTCCTTTCACGGGGTTAAGGATTCCATGGGCTTTCACCACTCAGTACATACACTCGCACCATCTCATAAAACTCGCGGTTAGTGAAGTCTGACATCGTGACCGGTAGGTCTGTACAAGTACGACACACGTGCAGCGCGGGAAAGCGATTAGACGCGACGTCACACGACAGCGCGTGCGATGAGCGAACTGTCGGTCACAGCACCCGGCGCGCGGGCGTCGCCTTGCCGCCCGGGGAGGGACGGGAGGTTCAACACCGCCGCCGCTTGGGCCGGCCGCCGCGCCGCGCGCGTCCATTGATATTATTACGAATAGATTGTGTCCATATTATGCTGATTTAAAGTAGGATAAAAAAAAAAAAAAAAAAATTGAATAAGTAATGGAAATGTGTTCTATTACTGATTTTGAACCACCAAAAAAAATTTACGCACTGGTTAAAAACTTTTCCTGTATAATACTAACCATTTGCTGAAGTAATATTTTTCCACCAGCTTAAATTGCGTTTTAACGAAAACTACGGATTAGTAGTTTTACCCGGATTAGAAAATGCTGAAAAATTTTCTGCGCGCAACTTGGGAGTAGCGCTGTTGGCCACAGTTCTAACCTAACCTATTTCAACCACTTTTTCACCTCTGCACCCGAACGCAACTTCCGGTAGGCAGTTTTCATTAAAATTGAGGGTTCAAAAAGTTATTCTTTATGCAATAGTAGAAATTAAGCTAGTTTCTATAGAGCTTAAGAAAACGATTATTTTAGCAGAACATATTATTTATTTATTAAAACTTCATGCACAAGTAAAAAAAAACTGTACAAAGGCGGATTTAATGCCTGAGGCATTTTCTCCCAGTCAACCTTAGGGTGGTGCAGAGACAAAACATGGCAGGTGCAACTTATGGGACAGATAACTTGAAAATTAATACACACTTCTTCTTTTCGTGTGGTTAGTGACTAACCTGCTATCTAATTACGCAACACATTTTCGATTTACAATTGAGTCAAATTTGTTTCGATTTGAATACAATTGCATTCAATTTATAATTTTCGAATTACGTAACTCTAAAATCTGCGTTGTCAACTGCACTCTGTTTCAAACGCTAAAGAGTGAACGATACTCGTCTAAAAAGGCTATTAGTGGAATTACGTAATCATTTTGACAGTTGAAAATTTGTTTCAAATCAACGAGAAATTGCTTTCAGCTATCAATCTAAAGAGAAGGCACCCTACTGGTCGCATTCGATTTTCTTTGCAATATTTTTGGGATTTACTCGTATAATCTCCTTACTTATTACAAAATTATGTAAGTGAACGTCGTCTTCATAAATTGTGAATGTGTTTTTGTGTAAAACCTCAATGATAGATCAGTATTAGGGTCTGTAAAATACCGAAGCAACGAGGTCGGTTTTTAATAATAATTGTGAAAGTTTTCTTCTGTTACAAGTGCTTACAACCTAAACTAAAGATATATATTATGATATTTCAGAAACGAGGTATTTTGGTGGCATTTTAAAGGAAAGACAAATTCGTACCTCGTACCGTATCAAACTTATCATAAGCCACAAGCTTAGCAACCCAGTCGGGCTTGTACTTCATTGGAAAAGCAAATTTATTACAGGAAGAACAAATCGACACCTCCTAAGTACAACTAAGTAACTGACAAATGCAAATTTTATAGGAGAGCGAATTGAAGATATCATTTTTTTTAAATCGCCGTAGCTAAGCCCCTATATGGAATTAAAGTATAATATTTGGTGAGCGGGTTCAAACTTAAGTGAAATTTATAATTAAGAGTATATTTTGTTTCTAAATCTTTAAGTTTTTGTTTTATCACACATGCATACTTTTACTGCGTTGTAAAAAACAATCAAAATATGCTAACTGGCACATACACATTTCTTCATTGGAATATTCAGGCACCTTATTGCTTTAACTGCCAGATACGTACTTATAATTGGTAAAGTCAACTGAAATATCCTGTGTAACTGATACTTACATAATTTACCACCGTAATTATATTATTGTGCATACAAGTGTAACTGAATTCCAAACTTGGTAAAATCATCACGTGTTTTGGTATTTTGAAATAAAAGCAATGGATTTAATTGTATTATCTAATGTTTATTTTCAAAACACAAAAATATAAATTTCAAACGTTTCACGTGTCAAAAAGTAACATTATTATTAATTATATGTTTATAACACCGAAGATCTAATGTAACATTAATTAAAAATGGCATCTACCTACCTACTGGTAATCAGAGTTTTCTCTTGTTTTATTAGGTATAAGTTCTTACTGAACTGGAAATCACTTATGTAAAACTCTGGACTAGACCAATAATAAAAATATTCTTAAACTTTATAAAAAATTGCCTTAAAGACAGTTTTTGTTCATTTCGTAAAAAGTATGGGGTTTGTCTCAAAATAAATTCTCAAAATAACGTATGTTAATTCTAAATAGAATGAGTACCTATATAAAATTATTACTTATCAATTATATAAATCAGTCGTTTCATAAAGCTATTTGGACATTCTTGTACTGAGATCAAATTTAATATTATATTACTGAACTATCATTGTTTACTTACTTATAATGAGTTTAACAAGGTTTTATTCTATATTTTACTTATTGAGTAATAAAATTGCACGTTTAAATTTATCATTAATGACTTATGACCACAACAGTAATTAACCTAATCAGTACAGAGATCACAAGATGACTTCTTCATTCCTCTTCTTCGTCTTCTTCATCTTCATTGTTATGTTGGTTCTCATTGCTGCCCTCTATCAAACTCATGTAAAAGTCATGATAAACAGATGGTATAACATTATTTCGGCATAAATACTTCAAATCCTGAAGTTTAGCCTCGGGTATTGGTAATTTCCCCTCGTAAGCTTGGGTCAATGTTCTTGCTAGAGGGGCTGGAAGTGGACTGTTGTCTAATCTTATGCGGTTCCTTGATCGGGTTTTGGGAGTCTCTAGTGCATTATTTACAATAATGCATTTGAACTCATGGTCACAAAAATCTGTTTTATACTGTATCCTGTCAGAGAATTGCGGCCATATTTCTAACTGTCTTAGTTGAGACCAGAAAACTCGTTCTCTGTTTGTATTTTTAGTCCAGTTGCATCCAGGGAGCAGTGCTTTGAAATTCATAAAATTTAAAGTAGTCATTTCCTGGACTAAGTAAGGGTTTCCATCTTGTTTGGCCCACCTTATGAGGGCATACCATTGTTCGGGGGTGTACACCATTTTATTCTTGGCAGTTCTCTCGATAAGGGCGTGTACACTATCACCCTCATTTTGTGTATGGCCTTTCTCAAAATATTTATGAGTTATAGTGACTTCAAAATCTTTTGCAGCTCGTAAATAGGCTGCAAAAACGATACGATTGCGGTTTTGTCCCCCGCAATTGTCGGACCAAAAGTTGAATGTTTTTATGCCTTTTTGGTGATGTTCTTTAATATAATCATATAAACAGCTACTCACCTCGTTTGCACCTCGGCTTGCAGTGCTTTCATCCCAAACATAGCACTTAGCAACTCTGCTTCCCATTTCGTATATTGTAAAATTGAACACAGTTAGCTTTCTCTTATAATAAAGAATACTAGTTTCTCCACAGGGCATTCCATGCACTTTTTGAAAATCATATACCGCTGTGAGTACTTCTTTTGATTTCATAGTGCTTTCTTTATCTTTGTTTTTTAGCTCACGCGCTATAGTCTTGTTTCTCATGTGGGTATTGTATGTGTTAAGCTGCTCTTCAGTCACAGGACGTGGTAAGTTTTTATACACTTGACAAACATCACACTGATCTTTTTTGGGGACGTGGAACCCCAAATTTATATTCTTATTGACAATGTCTCGGTATTGTCTTGCTGTTTTAACTTTACTTTGATTTTGAGGATCATTCCAATCTTTATACAGCAGAAACATTCGAGCAAATGTAAGAGATCCATCTAAGTATACTTTATTCGTACGTTTTCGAACATAATGCGATTCCACAGGTGCAAAGCTGTTCACATGATCACAAACACTTGCAATCATCTCCTCAGTAATTTTCTTAGTATGTCTATGGATGCCTCTTTTGTCGTGGACAACAGTGCCTTGCAATGAAAGCTTTTTCAAAGCAGAATATACCAGGCCTTGTTTGATCCCAAAAGTGTTCAAAAACATGGTTTTACAAACCTGTATCTTCGTTATCTGTGTCATTGGAGACACTGAATCAGTCTCATGTTTCTCATTATCATCTTGCTTTTTATCTATTTTTGTTGGTAAATGATACCGCAAAGTAAATTCTCTTCTAGAGGCAGTTTCAGTAGTAACCCTACGTTTTGTAATTTTATCACAGTACTTATTGATAAAATCCCAATGACGAACTATATCTCCCATTGACCAAAATGCCACAAAAAGCAAATCTCTGTCAACATTAGTAATTTTTTGTGAACATTTTAACTTACATTTCTCTCCACAACATGGCCCCATCTCTTTCTGTTTCCTCATTTTACCATCCCTACTTTTGTACGCATTTCCTAAATTTTTATTTTTCTTACGCATAACATCCAACCATTGGTCTTGATGGATCATTCGTAATCTACCTTTATCTTTTTTTCTTGTGGATAGCCTGCGCCGCGGTGATGGTTCAATGTCAGAAAGAGTGTTTTCTGTTATTGGGGTTTGTATTGGCATAGGTGAGCTAACTGGCATGGCAACGTTTGGCGTAGGAGCTGGTGATAATATATCACAATCTAACTGAGCAATTGCTTGAGCTATGACTGACGAGAAATTTGGCGACTCAATAGAAATATCATTTCGAATACCTGAACTGACATTGCTCATCATGGGTGATTGTGGCGTTATTGTTGCCAATATAGGGTCATGAGAGTTACTCGACAAAATCACTGGAGCTGTATGACTTGTGACGGTTGGGGAATGTGTTCTGGAACATTCTGAGGGTTTAAGATGGTTTTGTGCAGCACTTGTTTCTTCGTCACTGTTTTCTATGAATTCCGTCATTTGTTGCAAGTCTTCATCAGTGAAATATTTTGAGAAGTGTACTGGAGTATCTGAAACAATCGAACCACAATAAAACACTCGATTTTATACGATAATCAACATCATTTCATAAAAGTAAAACTATGTAAGTATACAGATAGATATTAATAATCAAGTTATAATTCAATGTAAAACAATATATGTGTTAGTTAACTGATTTAATTTTAAACACATTCCGTAGAATAAGTATGTAAGTGCCTAGATACATTTTTCAATCAAACTAAATTCTGACGTAAAAATGTGTAACTGAGTAGTTACATACTTATGCATCGGGAATGAATAAATTGCAGTAATGTCGTATTGTCGTCATGACGATAGAATATTTTAATTCTAAGACGTGTTCAAATATTTACAGTATAGGTAGAAATCTCAATTTATGTGTGCACTTAAATATACTTTGATAATTATAAAATATTTAGTTAATAATATTACTTACCTTGCCTCGATGGCGAGTCTATCTGGTCTGATGTTACGCTTATTATTTGGTCCACAGTATTTTTTGGTCTTTTAATTGCATCTTCCCTTAGTGTAGTTAAAAATTTATAACGTTCACTCGACATGGTAAAAAAAACGCAACACTCGCGCGCACAACTCGCTGCCCGCCGGAGAACTGAGTGACCGGCAGTTACCCGCACCGCGCGCCCTTTTCCCCCCGCGTCAAAGTATGTAACTGGAACTTAAATGGTTGTACGCCGTGTTTATTTGTCAGCTTATGCAGATAAACAATTATACGTTTGAGAAAAAAGTATGTTGGGTTAATTGAAAAAATAAAATAAACTTGTATGTGGTAAATATAGGTATATAGATGCCTAAAATGCAATAAAAACCGTTTCGTGTATCTGGCAGATACATACGTATACTTAGCGGGTGTCGAAATATTATAATATAGTTTGAAGCATTTTATGTCAATGGATTCTGTAAGGACATCGGTGAACATACTCACCACACCATAAATAGATCTATTTCCACATCATTGTCTGTATAAGGTACCTACTTAATATCAATATTATTTTCTTTCTTAGTGTTGAACATTGATTGTGTGTTTAGCATAGCAACAATTTTACACACAATCTTATTGTTTGTTGGTAAATACGAAATGCACCATCAAACGTAAACTTACCATACATTTAAATAAAGTCAATTGTAGGCACCTAATTGTTGTTTATAGCAGAATATTGCTGTTCTATAAAGTAGATAGATTGTGCATGTAAGTGTTTAAGGGAGAGGCCTATTAGACTTTGTGGATGGATGTAATGGTTCATGGAATATCAATCTAATGAGGATTTACTTAATTTTTTTTTTTTATATTTCAGGTGTCAGGCTCAACTATATTATTCAGGAAAAAATGTAACTCTCATGAGCGCTTACAGCAAGAATTAGCAAGCAGTACATACTTATTCCATGATGACTGCCACAGGACATTAGATTCCAAATTCCACTAATCCTTACAGTAGTGTCCAAATATTTCATAATAATGTGAAGATATAATAAAAGTCGTTTTTGATTACCATAATTTATTTCTCTCTATTTACTGTTACCTAATAAATGACAGTTAATTTAGGCAAATAGGTACCTACCTCTAAATAGTATCAATAAAATAATCAATTGGCTGTGTTTATAAAAGGCATAGTATTCAATTCTTAAATATTTCATTATAAGTTATTTTTATTTGCACCTTTATAGGTACAAATAAAAATTACAAGTACAGGTTCAAAATAAAAACACTTTATTAAAGTTTACACTGTTATCAATTAACAAAATAGTAACACATATTTATATTGCTGTTGTACAAGACAGAACAGTAAAAAAAAAGAAGATTATCTTTCATTAACAATCTTCAGTTTTTACTTTAGTTCTTGAGAAGCTTGAAAACTGAAGTAGCAGAGCAACGGGGCAACGCAGCATGGGCGACATCCTTCATGCTGCCCTCATGTCTTCATAGGTGAAACGCCCCAGGAACTCTATAGTTTTAAAACAAAATCTTATTATTTTTTGCTCAAATAAAGTACCTACTTAGAAATTATGTGGCAAAGTAAAGTAGGCTCAACTAGGTTTTCATTAGCCCATGGCTGGACAAAACCCATCAGCCTAGTCATTGGTGCTGGTTGTATAATTTCATCTTTATTTAGGGCTGATATTTCAGTCTCCAGATATTTTATAATACTGAATTATAATATTAAACATTAGTTAGGTACACACAAAATATATGTTGTGTCTATGTACTAAGTTCAGCCAAGGAAATATATTCAAAGTTTTATTTATTATGTGACTTGCTACGCTTTATTCTTAACTATGTGTCAAAAAGCTTACCTTCAATGATTAATACAGAAGATTGGATATTCAATCCATGTTTGAACAACAAGATTGATGTTGGGTTGCGTTCCCTTCTTGTATTTTCAGCTCTAGCACGGTCTGTGAAAATATTATAAATATGTTTTGTAGTTAGTTGTTATTTGGCTAGTGTAGTTAGTTATTATTTGGTTAGTTGTAATTGTTTATTTCAGCATCTACTTATGTACATAAATATCAATTAACAATTTCAGTTAAGACTGAGGTTGACGGACATAGTAACTATATTTAACCACAATAAAAAGTTAGATGCTTGTGTCTACACAACAAAAGAATGATTGTCCATAGGTAGATTGACCAATAATGTACCTACAGCTACAATAATGTAATGAGATACAAAGGTACTCTCTTACACACGTTATTCCTATTTATATTGGCTTACTTACTTGTAGTGATAATATCGACTTAGTTACTTTTCGCTATTGAGCAAAACAGCCTAAGTAAGTCTTAGGCCTAGGTCTTAGGCCAGTAGAAAACGAAAACAGAGCACGCAGTGTCTTCAGTGTCTTGAACGAGAGAATTTTCCAAAGTTTTTCCGACTTCCACAAGCCACAAGAAAAATGTTCCAAAACTGCTTAGCATAGGCCCATGTTTCTGTAAGAGAATAGTAAATATAATCTTGTATGTTGAAAAATATAAAACATTAAAGGCAAAACAATGCTTATCAAAAATATTACCGAAAACTAAAATGTAAACAAAGTCATCGCCAATTCGCCATGTTAGATATCGTATTCTCCACAGACTTCAAAGAATGATCATTCCAGCTTCCAGCGCAGATTATTTTCGATGTTTAATATGTGTTATATGCCTTTCTTGTTCTTTTCTCTACAAACTGATAAAGTTAGAGCAGTAAAGACAGGCAATATTCTGCAATAAATTCGACTCTGAACACCTCACAATAAGTCGGCAGATCGTTCAAGAGGTTATTCAACTTTTACTCAGTGCTGCCAATTTTTTTCCCTGAGTCCGGTATAGACATACGTCAGATACATCAAAACGAATTTAAAATCAGATTTCAGTCAGAAATCGAATCGTATCGATTATCCGAACTAGACAAACCAATTTCACAAAACCAACCACGGCAATAGTAGCTTTGCGTAAGTACGTATTTGTTTATGTTTGAATAGTTTTTAATGATGCACTTACAACCGAATAATATTACTAAAGACGATTGAAACTGCGAGCTGGAGCCACTCCTGAAACCGATTTCTAAAAACGGATTTTGAAAGCGATTTCAAAATCTGAAATAGGATATTTAACCGTTTGGTTAAAAACTTTATTCGATTAATAAAATAAGATTTGACATTTGAATAAACCTTTTTTACAGTCCGTTCAACCGATTTTAACTTCTATTGATTTGGTGGCATGACAAACGGCAACCGCAGTATAATTATTGAAATTTTAGTGAAGATGTTTGTTTTCAAACGGCTTAACGGCAGATTTTTTTATCACGTAAGTACGTTCCCGTCTGCCGTGAGATATGTTTTTTGAAATGACGTTGTTTTTCGATCTCTACTCGGGCGGAGCCTCTGTGTGACTTCAATAAATTCGTCATGCTGTGTCAGTCTTTCCAAATCAGCGTTCGAATCCGCAGTGGTTTCGGCATTTGAAAAAAATAAATCGAAAAGTCACTGACACAGGTTTTAAACAAACAATAAAATATGCCATTATGGTGTTATTTAAATATTTTCTCGAGTCAAAGTTTTAGTTTGATTGTATTGTTTTCTACAAATTGAATTAAACTAACCATTAGACACAACCACCGGCCACTGAAAGCAAAATTTCTCCGCCAGTAGGGGTGTCCAAATCCCCAGGTTTAGTGGAAATCCCACTAAGTTGACAACACTGCTTTTCTACGATTTTGTCATTGGCTACAGATAACAAAAACGTGAAAAGAAAAACGTTTTGTTACGTATTTCAATTATGGTAGTTTTTGGTAGAAAGTGTTTTAAAAATTGGTTTTTAATTTTTCGGCAATCATTGTACATTTTCATTTATAAGCACTAGTAGAGTATCAGTTGTAATAAAAAAAATAAAAAATATAGCACAATAATTTGGAAATTAATCATTCCTACATGGTGTAACAAAACACATCATCCAAATAAATTATAGCCAATTGATTAGAACATCCCTATCCAATTACGGTCGACTGTTAAAAAATGTGTAGCGTAATTCGAATTTGGGCAGGCGTTTAAAACTGGACTTGCTTTCGATTCAGAATTGTAAACAGAAATAAAATGTGTTGCGTAATTAGACTGCTGGTGTCAGAGTTTTAAAGCCGCCCATGGGCCTCTGACTTGGCTTCACATGCCGTTGAGAAATATCTCTCAGGTATGTCGGTTTCCTCACGATCTTTTCCTTCACCGTTTTTGAAGCAAGTGATAAATATACAATACGCACATGAATCCGAAAAGTCAGAGGTGCGTGCCTTGGGCTCAAACTCGAGACTTATGACTTCGCAGTCCGACGGTCACACCACTAGGCTATCACTGCTCTAATACACACTAATACATAGATACATACATGCATCGTACATACATATAAACCGAATAAACTTTGTCAGGAGAAATAACGATAGGTAGAGGAGAAAACAAATCCAACAAATCAGCGCTGCAATGATTCTGCCAACTTTGTTTTCGGAAACTTAGTATTTTTTTCGGAAGCTTGGTATTTTTTTTGGTTTTAACACAGCTTAGATAGTATTACAATGAACCACAGATCGCTGGAAGTTAATTTGTTTTTCGGAAGCTTTATTATTTCCCGTTACTTCATTATTCTTATATACTAGTAGAGAGCGATAAGACTATAACCTCTTGCAAAACAAAGCTGACGTAAGAAATAAAATAAAGTGGTAGAAAGCTCTATTATCTAGGCAGGAACAATGTCAGTAACTAAACATTGCAACAATGAGTTAGTTACTTAAGCAAAAATATAACAAACCCAAAAAGAATTGCAAATATCGCACAACATTTCTCCAGACTACATAGCTCTACTACTTACTGACAAATCTGTTCACCTCACGATAGGTATACTCGCTTACTGCATACCAACATGAGTAAGAAGAAGAATCCACAAGAAAATGCCCTAACAAAATAATAAATACTGTTTTATAAAAAAATACGAGTAACCAATAACGTACTCAAATTCAATCTTTTACTACCACACAAGCATACGCATACAAACGGGGAACTAATCTCATTCAAAAATATTTTAATACCGATCCGCATTTTCATGCACGGCAGTGTAATAGAGGAATAGGATGACCCACTTTTTCGGTGCACAAAAGACTCTTTTATATTGCACTGAATACTAGATTCGGTCGCCTACAACGTACTGAGCGCGTTTTTTTGTTAATTTCTTTACTCCGAATATTTTTGCGTCCAAATATTTTTGCATGGCTTTGTAAAGTTTATCTTATTATGGCGAAGTTTGAACTCAACATTTTAATTAGATTGTAAACACGTTTCGTGAATATTTTCCCGGTTTTTCTTCGTAATTCGTTGCGTTGGCAAATTTTTAATCCCGAAAGATATGGTTTATATAAACATAACATCACGCCATCACTGTGAAAGGGATAGGCAGATTTATTTATCTTTGCCTTCGATCAAACCTAGTTATCCTGTCCCATTTATAACTAGAAGAAAATACCCTCTCTTGTTGAATAATTTTCAGAATGAATTACTACTTTACCGTGCAAACTTTCAGAATTTAAGTACGCATTTCTATAATAATAATTTCTTAGTTTTAAAAGAATCAAACCCCTAAATCAAAACTGTTTCCGTCAGAAAGCCAAGTCGAGTTGAAAATAAATTAGTCGTAAAAACGAAAAAAGTGAAATCGAACGTATCTTAGGAAAGCAAACTAGGTACTATAGTCGTAATACTTAATAGGTGAATTACCTATTAAGTAAAAATGTATTATCTTGGTGTAAAAAGTAAGGTAAGGGTAATATTTGTTTTTTTCATTTTTGTTCCGGAATGAAAAATGGCTACCTTTTCACATCATTTCTGGATTTATGTTAATGTGTGTAGAAATAAAAACATAATATTATGTGATATGCTCGGGCAGGAAAAAGACTACTAATTTCGTATTTTAATTTAAAATATAAACAAAAACGCACAGACTATCCAATCTCACACGCAGCAATGTCATCAAACCAAAATATTTGAGCTTACTACAAAATTCAAATGGAACAAATTGAATTCTCCCCAAAAATCGACAGACAAAAAAAAATGGCAACACACTTCCCAACGAACACGCGAATGAAATATTAATGTTGCCATCAATTCACCGAGTTTCACCTCGGATGAGTTAAAAAATTAAAAACCAATGCTATTTGGTTTGCGGCCAAACGCAAAACGTAGAGGGTTGCAAGAATTTAATGTGATAGTGGGGAAAACCGCTGGCTTCGGCCATTTTGTTATTTTAGTAATTAGGGTAATAGAAGGACTTGTGAGTAATTAAGTTTGGAATCTAAGAAATGGATAGTTTAGGCAGTTATTCTCAATGGTTTATCTGATATTATCAGTGCAGTCGGAAGTATAAGTCCTTCGTAAAAAGGTTTTTTTTTACTTTTCTTTTCAAGGTTTTTTTTTTCCTATTTCTAAAAAGTAAAGTTTCATTTTTTTTTTTTCGGTTGATCTCCTTACGTATTCATCAACATTATTTCAGCAAACAGACTTCCATAACTGGATAAGGGCTTTATCGACCAGACCTGCGCTTCTCGCATCCAGCTCATAAACCGAATCTTCACCAGATCGATGGTCTCCCTTGTGACTGACTTCTCGTTCTGAATCAAAACTGAGAACCGCCCTTTTAAATAAATTTTAATTGACTCCTTTTAATTTTAGGTCTTTAGCAAAACCCAAACAAACCAGGAGTAAGGATCGAATTAAAGACCTTTCACAACACCCTCGCAACGCTACCATTAGGCCAATGTGCAGTAATGTATGAAAATATAAATATTAATATCATACTCCAAGAATGTTAGGATGAAAGCTGACATAATGTAACATCATTGCATTTTAAAGTACCCCACTTAATATTTTACGTACTCATATGCGAAAATTTAGTTTCATATCGTAATAAGAAAAAAAAATGTTTACTTACTCAAAAGATACGTGAGT
The DNA here is from genome assembly GCA_916701695.1 of Agrochola macilenta. Classification (NCBI taxonomy): domain Eukaryota; kingdom Metazoa; phylum Arthropoda; class Insecta; order Lepidoptera; family Noctuidae; genus Agrochola; species Agrochola macilenta. Next base: position 4,820,255 of record OU753576.1, read on the forward strand.
TTGTGAACATGTTTGTTATTCATACTCAAAAACAGCTTAGCGGATTCGGATAAATGAAATGAAATGAAATTGTTTATTCTGTAAATAGGATATAGGAATCACTTTTACACGTCATATAAAAAAAAAATATAATTAAAATTTGCTAGATGAGTTCGGCGTTTCCTATCCGACTACTCTGAGAAGAAAGGCCGAAACAAACTCAGAGGTCACAGTCTCTTTTAAAGTCCAGACATAATCTTGGTCAAGCCATATGAGGACCATGTAGATTAGTGTCTGAAATGGTCTTTTGAGGAAAGAACCACACAGATTTGAGTGGACCTGTCCAGTCAGTGCAAGCATTTGTCAGTAATCGTGGAGCTCAACTCAGAACATAAGGAGCTCAACTCGACGAACATACCAAAGAAAGGACATTTGGGTAGGCCGCATAAACTACTCAAACCGTCAGACCATTATTAAAACTATCTGAGAAAGGAAATAAAAAAACTGAGTAGAGAAAACAAAAAAAAAAACATTAAAAATTAAAATATCCACATAGTCCTCACATTCACAATAGGTAATTAAAAAAATATAATACTTTACAAAGTAATCATGTCATTTTGAATGTAATATTCAATAATATGAATGTTTAAATAAAACTGGTATATTTTGATGATTTTACTAAATAATTCTAATGTCAAGTTTTATGGTTTTATCATAAGGTTTAGCAGAGCGAGCAGCTCAATCCCAAGCTTTTTTATCAAAATGATAAAATTTTGCAAAGATATAGACAATGGTTTTGAGTTATATCTATTATAATTTTAATTACGGTACATGAAAAAGTTTCCCTACGACGCATGTGAAACCACAGGCAGCAGTTGGTACAATAATAAAAGTATTTGTGGTACGACTTTTTTCCTCAGTTTCCGTCTCCCGGGTTGTTTATAAACCGTTTTATATGTACGTCGATAGTAAATTCATGGACGAGTTAGAATGCAAAGAAACACTAGTTTTATGGTGGTATACATTATAACTGGTTAGTATTTACTGTAGGAGGTGGTTACATCAGAATAGTTCCTTCAATCCTCGTCAGATGTTCAAAATAGCAATAGGATAAGTAATAAGGCAGGTAATAAGTATAGAGTATAAACCTCAAGAAGCAAAGAGTTCCCTGAAGTATTTATAAACAAATACTTACCGATATCGTGTCTCCATCGACTTTTGTAAAGGATTTGTAACAGCTTCCTGCGAGTGTATTTGAAATTACCTAGACCAGTATCTTGACAATTAATGTCCATGCATATGCATATGCATGCCGAGAAACACGTTTCTATAAAACGTAGTTCCGTAGGTGCGCGTACGGAGTGCAAAAGTAGTATCCATTTCTTTGATCTAGTAGTCGAGGCGAGTAGTTTTATAAGCATAGTTGCTATGGTGAAATTAATTATCATAATAAAGATTTCTTTTTTTGCATAGGTGCAACTCAGGGGCTAGTTCAATAAAACCAACAGATGACAGGCGAAAATCCGTCAATTTTACAAGGTTTTTTTCATAGTTTGAGTGGTTTATTAAACCGCACTTGTAGTTAAAATGTGACAAAGTTAACACATAGTCACGACGGGTGCTGTTTAATAAAGCAGAAAACTATGAAAGAAACTTACGAAATTGTCAGATTGCCAAATTGTCGCCTAGCGGCTTTACTAAATACGTCCCTGATCGTAACATACGCTCATCACTGTATATAGTAAAAGCTTCGTTTTGAACACATCCGGTGTGGCTGATTCAGAAAATAAGAAATAATACTGCGTGTTATAGAAACACCTAGTACCTATCTATTATTTATTTTTCTATAAAAATATTGTTGAGACATATTATCTAATCTCTGGTTTCATAGCAGTAACATAGGGTATTTATATTAAGTGAATTCAGTTGGAAAGGCAATATCATTTACTTGTCATTGTGATTGTCAATTCACCAGCCAAGCGTGTTGATTTATAGCGATGATAATATTCTCATCGGAAATATGATGAGTATTATAAATGTGATGTGTACATTAACTGATGACGCACTATCGAGGTACATAATACATTTGTAACTAGAGTCTCTAGACTATTGAAAAAGGTTACCGTTTCTGGTTTAAGGGTACAAAACAAACAAGGAACGGTATTAAGACTGTACATCAATCATGTTTTAGTGATCTTTATCACTGCCTAACCCTTTGAAAATTATTGGCGTGATGCTGTGATACCTCGGGTTTTACTAAATGTTCGGCTTTGTCTAGCATCATCTGTCACTCATACAGCCACACCAGTGCAACAGTGAGACCACTGAGTTTTATCTATGAGTGTGATAGTGTTTTTTTTTTAACTCGGTGTGCCAGTACATCTCATTTCTACAAAAAATCCTCATTTAGGCGCGGACTCAACCAAAGCGAAGATGTGCTGAGATGTCCGAAGCGGAGACGAGAAAAGATGTTTTTCAGCTAGGGTGTATCCACCGAAACTGTGCGGAGATGCGTACTGGCTAGAACGGAGCAGAGATGTGTACTGGCTAGAGCGGGCGGGCGGGCTTTGCGACGCGGCGCAATTAGCGTCCATAGCGTAGTTCTCGTCTCCACTGCGCGCCGTCACGCGTTGTCAGCTTGCGAGACACAGCTTACAATTCCTCTTTGTACAATCAATCTCAATCTCGGCGAGGCACAGATCACATCTCCGCTTCGATTGCGCCTTACAAAATATTAAACATCTAAGCTCAGTAGTATCCACTGATGCTGAGTGGACACGAGATGTGTGAATGAAATACTATTGGTTGTTTAAATCACATCTCCTCTCCTCTCGTCTCGTCTCCGTTTTGGTGTAGTCCAGGCCTTAGGATGTTCCACACATGACTCACTAAAAGCTACTTCAATCAACTATTTCATACATCTCACTCTACTTCAACACACACACATACACACAAACCACGTTAGCAAACTATATGTAATCAGCGCACTGACTACATCGCTCCCTGCGGAGGAACCGAGCTGGCTTCAATGAATTCTAAATGCTGTACACCGATTAACTGGTAACATTCATCACTGAAGAATTGTGTTGTTTTACTGTTGTACTTTAGATGTTTTTTTTGTTTATTTGGAGTTGTTTTATTTTTCTCTAGAGGCATATAAATGCTCTTGAATTGACTGGTATTGACCGCTCTAGGCGGAGCGAGAGGGAGTGTCAGACTTTTACTGACTAAAACCCACCAGTGTTCCTTCCGTTGCCTGTGTGCCGGAGCCGCGATATCCCTTTCAGGCAAACCCGCAACCCCAGCAGAACTCGAGACCTTTGACTTGGCAATCTGACGGTCACACCACTAGGCTATCACTGGTCTCATTCTAAATTGATTCCATGATACCTCTTTTCTTCTGGTCTTATATACTTACTTTCAGGGCTCCAATATATTATATATCCAATATTTTATAATAACATTGCGTAGAATAAAATGCAAAAGTATTATTTCTTATAAATTCAATTTTCAATTTCGTATGCATACCTTGTAATAAAACTGTTTAACAATTTCGCCTTTCCCCTAAAAAATCATGTCATCAAATCATAATTTTCAATAACCGCGACCATTTCAATACAGAATTAACTGAATAACACACGCAATTTTCACCTTTATTTTGAGACAGATAACTATCATAATCCCTTGAAAATAACGGCACGAAATTGCGTGGATTTTCAATTTATTGCATTAAGGTTCTTAGTGCTATAGAAATTGGGCTTAGTTTAGTACTAAGCTCGATTGGAACGGAACGTTTTTGGTAAAGTGTATGCCGCAATCTGCTCAGGTGCTTGAAATGGTTATTTTTGAGGAAGCAGCTTTTGTATTCAAATTAAATGTGCTTAGTTTTAGTTGAATGTTCAAAGTTTTCGTTGTTAGTTTTGTAATATGTGAAAAACGTGTGCTTGGATTGAATTAAAACATTAAATAGGTGTGTATCAATCTAAGCAAGCGTTTTTTTGACGATAAAAACCTACATTTTTTTTCTAAATTAATGTTTTTCCGAAAGTTTATTTCAGTCCTTAGAAATATTTTCTCAATATTTTTGCTTTCGCGTGGCGTTCTAAGCATACCTATACAATATTATAATAATGTACCTATGGTTTCTTTTGAGAGAACCATAGCCGGAAGCAAAGTCAAAAGTATAATGTGGCTGTAATTTCACCGACATTCTATCCCAAACTTTATTCAAGCTAAACTGATTTTTTTTATGTTTAGTGTAAGGAGGATACTTTATGCCCGCGGCTTGCAGTAGGAGTTGACTGGTAGAAATCGTCACGTAAGGAAAAAGCGTCATGCCCTGCAACTTTCTGTCTCTCTCTTTCTATTACCTACGAGTGTGTATGATTCACATAACCTTTCCTTTAGTCTACTCTTGAACCAAAAATATCAAAGAAATAAAAAATCGGAATCCATTTCCACACATACCTTCCCTTTTATCTGAATCCGAACAGATCTATCCGTGAAATATCGGCATCGTGCTCCGAATATAAAAGCAGTACTCCTTATACATTACCATACCGTTTGACGTTTGAAATCCAATTTTATTGCTTTTCCTATCAAAGGGCGCAATGGAATTTAAACTGTCCATTAGCTTTGGTATTCGAGTGCGTATTTGCATTGGGAAGTAATGAATGCGGTGTGTTTGTGGTTCGGGATTGAAACGGTGTTCGTTCACAGGCTAATTAGGGCTGGTTGGAAACCTCGTCTTAACAGTTTGAAATAGTCACATTCAGTGAGTAAGCTTATTATCAAAGTAAGGGTTCTAAATTTAATAGTCTATACAAGGTCTGACAACTTGACATCGATGCGAAAACTATTACCATGGAATCAGTATATGATTCTGAAACCCCTGCATTAAAATGTTTCGTCGGTTATAAAAAAAAATCTGCTGTTTCATAGAAAAGTGCAATACCGACGCGGTCAAAATAACCGACGAAAAATTAATATGCAGGGGGGTTCAGAATTATGTACTGAATCAATAGTAACAGTTTTCGCGTCAATATCCCTGCCAGCCTGTATATGTTAGATTTAATGAACGGTAACATTTGCCCATTAAGTTAAGCAGAAACCGCTCACTGATTAACATTTTATTGTATCATGCACACGATTTACGAGAATTGAGCAACTTTGTTATTAAAAACGGTACCTAATTAGGACAATGTTTGCAGAACAAAAGCATATTTTATGAGAAGCTTTTTATAAATAAAAATTTAATCATATAATACACTTTAATGACCATTTCACAACGAATCAATACTCCTAAAACATTTACAACAAAAGGGTAGACGATAGCCTCGCTGATTCAAAAACGGAAGGTACAGTAAAAACAGAGGGTAGTCGTAAGCTCGTACCGAAAAAAACTACGCTAAGCACGACACTGAGCGTGGACAGAAACGCCCTAGTTTCATTGAATTGTCTGTAACATACTGCTGGAATAGTTAGACAGTAAGGGGTGCTACATACTTGTTTGGGTCGATATGATTGAGCACAGCCACACAGCTGTGCCGAATCATGGCGACGCGAACGAGATTTTTTAATTAAAATCCTTAAATTCATTCATTAATTGACAGACAACGCACAATCTAAACAGCTGGGTCTAGAAGCATATTATGGAGCTCTGCAGAAAGAAAATAAATTTATTACCTGAAGGGATTAAATAGGGAATGAAAGTTTGTATGGAAGTCATAATTTTTGCCCATGGGAAATCCTATCAGGCAAGTAGCTTGTACCAGCATAGAATGTCACATTCCGAATTTTAAAAGTTGCATCATTCTCCCACAAGTTTGGCAACTTCCACAGCAGTATGCAGCACCGGGACCACGTCCTCAGTTTAAATAAGTCCAACTCAATATTATTCCCTTTGAAGCCATTACTTTACAACGCTCCAGTTCTGTTCCTAACTCCGTAGTAATTGTCGGAGGAAGGAGGTTTCTAATCCACTCGAGTTCCCATATCGGAGAGCTGACGTGTTAAGAAAATGGAAAATGATTTTCATGCTTGTTATTTTCTTTAAGTATGGAACAACATAACATCACACCTGTTTCCCCGAAAGGTTAAGTTAAGTTAGGCTTAAAAGAGCAAAGCAGAATGCCCTTTCTTTCTTTGCGCAGCTAAGCGCATTTATCCACATAGTCACATTTTTTTAGGTTGGCCACATCGATCGGTCCGTTACAATAAAAAGCACATGACAGATACAGAATGATATTTAGTGCTGTACGCATTAAGTTATTTGCCGACGGCACGTTCCCTCGGGTTTTTGCGCCTTGATTTTCTTTGCGATCCTCTGTGCGGCTTTGTACGGCAGGGCCGGGCGCGCCGTGGCTTGCCCGGTGGCAGGGCCGGCGGCAGTGCCTGCGGCCATGCCGCCAACTTAGGCCTGATTTCACCAAAGAAACTGAACGCGATCAGCATTTCTAAAACGCGTTCAAGAGCTGTCAGTGTCAAAATTGTTATGGAATATTGTATACTGACAGCTCTTGAACGCATTTAGATGTGCTAAACGCGTTCAATTTCATTGGTGAAATCTGCACTTAGTGTGTAGGAGCTATTAGAGTATAAATTAAATTTAGCTACTGATAAAACATCAGCCGTAGCTCTATATTCTCAAATTCGTAGCTCTCGTAGCACTATCAGCTACGGCGTAGCAAACCAAGTAGACCCCTCAACAATAACTAGCAAGCTATCACGTACCAACACGATACTTTCTACCACAAGTGCATGCTTGCATCCCCACTTTAACCCCAGAATTTATGCTAAGTACACTATAACGTACTAAGCCCGCAGAATTCTAAGAGGCTCTGAGTTTGGGAGTCAGGACCACCTGACTCGGGGTAAGTAAAAACGCTGAAGTTGTAACTTGCATAATTTTGGTATGTGAATATACATTACGTAAATCTAAGTGGCGGGAGAGTGGAGAGTCTTAACACAAGCATTGAATTGCTTAAAAGGACACTTCTATCACTAGCTATTATGTAGTACAAATCTTGTTAAAGAAATAAACAATTTGTAAGTCTTTAATTTTTAGCAAAATGTTTGGGAGCTTATTTATTTGGCTGCTTTTATCATATTATGACATAATCAAGACACTTTACTGTATTTTATATATTAAATACCTAGACCCTTTTAATTCATAGGAAGCAGGGTTGTGGGCCTTGATCAGTTTAAGATCGGACAATGAACTCATTCATGTTTTAACAATAATGCTATCCATCATCATCGATCTCCAGCTCGTTTACCAATATATTTGTGATCAGTGCAGCATGTCTTCTTCCACGCATTTCTATCATTCCGAGTATTATCTCACACAAAATCCATCTATCGTTTCTTTCGTCAAGTTTAGTTCTATCCACTTCAAATTATAAGGAGAAGATAATCACTGTTTACTACTAGCTCATTGACTTTTACTTGAAAAGAAAATCAGTAAAACGCCATTATTCCAAATCGATCTATCAACTGTTGATGTTGGGTTCCTGTGAAACTTTCCAGAGAACCATCAAAACAAAATAAAGTATCCTCTCAAAACAGGATCTTACTCTATTTGAAATTGAAATCCCAAAACAAGTTGGTTAGAAATTGAATCAAGCGGAAAAACAGCGTTTAAACTTTGTTGTAATAAAGCGCCTAATGCCAACAATCCTTACAATACAAACATTCGCTCCATTAAGACTTGGAATTTGAAATATCAACATTTTAAGCAAACTTGATGAATTCTCTTGGTGGTTTTCTTATAAGACCATTACATAGTCTAACCGACAAAGGAACTCCAACCTTGCGCCTTGGTAATAAGAACGAATTAAATAGTTTACTAACAGCAAAATAATTGTGAACGAAATTGAAGTCGACATACTTACATTTGCATCTATCAAAGAAAAGTTTAATCGAGTGTAAATCTTATTAAGTTTAGATAAGGTTGCAAATGCTCTAAAGTCAATTTCCGAACAGCAAAGGTTAGTTGGTGGTGTTATACGAATTTGTCGGTTTATCAGGGCTCTGCTTTATAATGTATGCAGCACCGCCGCAATACAAACGCCTTTGATTTGTCTCCTCCTGTTTCGAAAGGAATAGAGGAACCGTGTGAGCGGTCTTAACTAAATTATAAATTAAAATTTCTGATGACGTCGCTCGTAAAATCAGAGATTGTAAACAATTTTACAAAATGAAGATTTAATATGCTTCATTAATTTTACAGCAGAAATTGGGCTCATTAGCACCGCCGATTTGGTTAGGGATATTTATTTTAGGGGATCTGAAAATATATGTGTCGCAAATTCGTTGCTGAGTTGACTAATCGGGACGCCAGCGCCGCCTAGCGGCGGCGCTCGACAGAGTCTATAACGTGACGCTCGGATCGGCCGCCAGCCCGGGCTCAGCAGAGCAGCAGAGCAGAGGCAGACTGGATGGGTGGCGGTCAACCCGTGAAGACGTTTAGAAACTGTCCCGCGTTTCGAATAGTTGTGTCGTGTAGGTACATACAGTGTGTGAAATGCTAGTGTGAGTAATGTTATTGTAAATTATAATTTGATTTGAACTGCAACGGTGTTTCTATTGCGCAATAACCAACACTACCCATAGTACGCCCACAGTACAGTAGTTAAAATATGCCTGATAACGACAGAGGCACATACTTTCCTCCGACATCAGAATTGGGATTCGTGTTGGTTCAGGCGCTAAATGAAATCGATAAAAGTGACCGTTGTTGGCATGCCGTGTTTTTGAACAAAATCATTCGAGGGTAGGACAGAAAAATAAGTTTTTTTTTGTGGATTCAGCATTCTTATCCCTTTCGTGGGGTTTCTAAAAGGGTAATAAAATTTGGTTATTTTTGAGCTCAGACGCACCGTTTCTGAGATATTTCCGAAATACCCTGCAAAACGTTTCATAACGTTTTTTGTGTAGTTTTGTTTAGTCTGACAATTCTAACCCATTTTTTTATTTCAGTTTCATGAATTTCGAACCATGCCACGCGATCAAGGGACTAGTTCGCAGCGCCTATCAACGCCAATTGGGAGTAAATTGCGCCACACAGCTGAAGCCAGATCGAGAGCGCGTAGCGGCGCGCAGCGGCAGGGCAAGGCGTCTTCGAAGTAGAAGTCGCAGTCTTCGCCGGAGTTCTACTTCTTGGAGTCTATGCGAAAAGGAGAAGCTCGAACGAGAGCGAGAGTGTCTCAAAGCTATGTTATTTGTTATTTTTCCACTTTTCAATAGGCATTTTGTAGGTTTAATTGTTTGTTTTCATTTGTTATGTCGCAACACATTACGCAATTATTGTACGTTTAGTTTGTGTGAGGAGCTCGTGGCTAAGTAATAACTGCCACACGGGTCCATCCATCAGGGGTTGGTCTGTGGATGGGTGACCATCTTTACATACCGAGACTCCTCCGTGCCTCGGATAGCACGTTAAACTGTTGGCCCCGGCTGTCATTCGTGGACCTTTGACAGTCGTTACGGGTCGTCAGAAGCACGAAAGGCTGACAACCAGTCTTACCAAGGGGTATCGTATTACCCAGTAACTGGGTTGTGGAAGTCACATAAGCAGTCGCTCCATGTAAAATACTGGTATCCAGCTGCATCTGATTAGACTGGAAGCTGACCCCAATATAGGTGGGGAAAGGCTAGGCAGATTGATTGTGCGTTTAGTTTGTGCAGAATAAACACTTTTTTTCTTTTCTTTTTCTTTTATGCTATGGAGACTGGACGAGAGGCAGTACCAGGATCGTCAGCAGTTCCAAATGGAGCAGAGGAAGATCTACGACGTCTTTAGTATCGAGCCAAGCAGACCCACAGCAGTCAGCGAAGCCCTTCGTGTGCTTCAAGTGTGGGAAACCAGGACACATCGCGGCCCGTTGCACGAACATGCAGTGGCAGCCAATCGGATGGTGGAGCACGTGCTGCAAGCAGTGAACGACGAGTGGATGTTGGAGTCGTACAACTACCCTCAGGGACGTTAGAACAAAAAGGTGAGCTGTATTGTTTTGTTTACGATTCTGGTGTTGAATGCTAGTTAGTAAAGGAAAGTTGTGCTGCCAAATTAAGTGGCAAACGAGTAAATAACGTTGTTGCGTTGACTGGTCTTGGTCGAACACGTGTATTCAGCACAGAACAAATATTATGTAGTGGAACGATAAGCGAACACTAACTTGAGGTTTTGTGTTTTGTTTATTTTGATTTTGTGATGTGCTTCCGACACAAACTTGCAAAGTAATACTATGATAGGACAAAGCCAGCTATTAACAAAAAAAAAAAAAATGATTGCCTATTTCATGTTATTAGAAAACAAAAAGCGAAATCAGATTTAGTTAGATCGGAAGTTCAGAGGACTGTTTAATGTAGCGGAAGTTTTTAATGGTGATCGCTATACGTTGAAAGTTAAAAGCTGTTAATTCCAACCGTAGTTACAAATACACTCACGACCAGTTAAAAAAAAAAGATGCCAGTAGGTCATGTACCAGTTGAAGTAGATGGTGATCACAGTGGTGATGAGCAAGCCTACGTTATGGGAACCACGCGAGTAGGGTTCTCTATCGGCCGTATTGTGTGCGACCGTACCAGTAGAGACTGGCGGAGGTCGGGGTCTGGAGAGACCATAGTTTCATCCATGCGCTGGATGTGTGAGAGCAATGCGATTGCTGGTCGGCTGGAGAGCCGTGGCGTTAGAGTGGTTTACTCGTGTGTGTGGGTTTCCAGGTGTCTAAGGCTCTTAGTGAAAAACATGATTGTGTGGAAAACGATGGTACATGGCTCTGGTTGATGATTTTTGCTGTGATTAATCAAAGTTTGTTTAGTTCAATGAGAAGTAGAAGTATTGTCTTGTTAAAACAATAAAGTGTTGGTGATTAAAGTTTCCTAATCTCAAAAGTTGGAACCCGTAAATGGTTAGAATTGGCCGAGTCGAACAGGCACTGTTGTTGAGTTTTGGTTACAGGTTAACACACGAGGACGTGTGCAAGCAGGATGGCCGTGTCGCAAATTCGTTGCTGAGTTGACTAATCGGGACGCCAGCGCCGCCTAGCGGCGGCGCTCGACAGAGTCTATAACGTGACGCTCGGATCGGCCGCCAGCCCGGGCTCAGCAGAGCAGCAGAGCAGAGGCAGACTGGATGGGTGGCGGTCAACCCGTGAAGACGTTTAGAAACTGTCCCGCGTTTCGAATAGTTGTGTCGTGTAGGTACATACAGTGTGTGAAATGCTAGTGTGAGTAATGTTATTGTAAATTATAATTTGATTTGAACTGCAACGGTGTTTCTATTGCGCAATAACCAACACTACCCATAGTACGCCCACAGTACAGTAGTTAAAATATGCCTGATAACGACAGAGGCACATACTTTCCTCCGACATATGATAAATTCTAAATGGTATGTATAACCATTATGCCATTGACCCTTGAAGAGGTTGGGTTGAAAGATATCATTCACAGGTTCTTTATTGTGTTCCCTAACTTTTTTATTCATAATCTAAAGTGCCATTTTTTTTTTGTTCTAACCATCATTTGTCCGAATGATAACTTGCCCGAACTTAATGTCACATAATATAATTTGCCATACAATTTAAATCCCTTAAATATTACAATCAATATTATACAAAAGACTTAAAACCGTTTTCAAAGAAGTTATAAGTGCTAAATTCAAATTATTTATTTATAATAATGTTTTTTAGACTTTGTATTACAAAGCTTTTGCTATGTATTTATTTAGATAAAACGGCCGATGCCAATTACACTATTTAAATATAATTACAATTTATAAACTATCTATGAACTATGTATTTATTATGAACGCGGGCAATATTTTTCTTCAACCGACTTGTTTTGAGATACTCGTAGTTCACTTGTTGTGTAGTTTTGTTTGAAGTAGCAGGATAAATACGTTTTTGTTTTTATTTTCCTGTAAGAAACATGAAAACAAGCATACATATTTTGCATTTTGCATGCAGCAAGCATGCAGAATGCAAACGAGCATGCAACATGTAGCATGCAAGCACGTATGCAGCATGCAAGCGAGCATGCAACATGTAGCATGCAAGCAAGCATGCAACATGCAAGCGAGCATGCAAACAAGCATGTAGCATGCAAGCGGGCATGCAACATGCAACAGGCATGGTTTCTGTCACGGCTCCGGCGCTGCGGGGCTCCGGCGGTCCCATGCGAGCTTATCGTCGCAGATGGCTCACCACCGCAGCTTCGACTTGCTGGCCGGCTTTGCCGGAAACATTTTTGGAGAAGAAAGGGAGTACCCCTTCTACACCCACTGTTTGAGAATGGAGATTTTAAGGTTTAAAATAATATTCTATCAGTTGGAAAGGAAATTAATTAAACAAGACTGTTTAAAAAAATCTTGAAGAGGTGAATAGTATTTGACTTGTCTTCAAAAGTTAGGATTTTATTCCAATCTTTTGATTAAAGCTAAGATTTTTTCATGTAAAAAGGTAAATTTTTTCGTCGTGACATGCTGCTGTCTATTCCATCTCTACCTCTAATTTGCTATTCACAAAGTTTCGACATTATTTATTTTGGAATTAATCTCTTTTTCTATTCTCCACTAGTTTATCTCCTAAATCATTTTATTAATTTCCTTTAATTTCTTGCTTATTTATCTCTTTCTCATCCAAGTACCTTATCTTCATTTTCACCATTCCGGGAAACGCCCATTTCATAATACAACACTTCTAATTTCCTCCTAAATTCATTCTCTTTTCTCACTCCCTGCATGACGGCCATCATGACCACCGAAACCTCGAACCCGAACCCGAACTAGCTCGGTGAATATCTTATTTCGTCTCTACAGTATTCTGCTTGTCCTCATTATGTGAATTATGGATGAGTTGAGACACGGCTCGTAACGACATGCAGATTAAGCCCACAATATGGAGGAGGGGATGGGATGTAATGGATGTCGGAAAATAAGAGGAGGTAATTTTGTGTTAGATGGTGCGTGTAATTTGAAAAGTACCTACATGTGGAAAGCGTGGAGTTATTGAAGACGGGTTTGGATAATAAGGCTTCGTGTTAGAATCCTGACAAGTTTTAACGTGAATTATTTATGTTACAGATAACTAGTGCACAATGATAGTGGAATGCTTATAACAGCAGCCAAATTATTGTCCCACTGCAGAGCAAAGGCCTTTTCGCATACAGAGAAGTCACGAACATTATTCACCACGCATGCTCAAGCCGCAGATTCGACGATTTCAGACTTATATTAATTTATAAGTCCAAGATACGATAGTGGAAATTACTACGGGAGTCATGGTCCACTCCCAGAACTATTTTAAATAGCTTCAAATATTTTGATCTTAAACTGAACTCCAAATCAAACAATGTAATAAAATTGGCGATAGTCTTTACCTTTTTAACACACTTTTATTAGCTTGACCTGTATCTATCTATCTATCTTTCTATCTATCTATGTAACGGAATCTTTCAACGTAGTTTTCACCAACTTCAAGACGTTCGATTAACTTGAAAATTTGCACACGTATCAAGGACCGATGACAATACAATAATTTAGTATCTTGGAGCTGATTTGATGATGGAGCCAGGAGGTGGATAGTGGAATTCTTCAGTGGCTACTAGTAAAACCCTCGAGTTTGGGCTCATATGATTCGATTTGACGAGTCTAATATATTGCACTTGGTGTTGAGGGTCTGATGATGGAGCCAGGAGGTTGATAGTGGATTTCTTTAATGACTACTTAACTAGTAAACCGGTCAAGTCATAACTTCGTTGATTTTAGATTCATTAACTTAATGAAGAATATACTAGACTAAAAAGAAAAAAGAAAAATTGTAGTTAATTTTTTTTTTAAAGCACGCTTTTTACATGAACTAATGTTAAATCAAAAAGCGTGGAGCGCTTTGTTTAAATTAATTAAAAGTATACACCGCTGAAAAGCGCCCCACGCTTTTTGATTTAATCATTGGATATAAAAGAAGTGACAAGCTGGATTGGTATATATTGGTATATGTATAGATATCGTAACTAGTACAAGTCAATTTTATTATTTTATCATTTCTAGTTCGTGTAAAAACCGTGCTTTTTAGTTTTTTTTAAACTACAATTTTTTTATTGTTCAACCCTTACAGAAAAAGTTTACTTCAAAACAAAACAATATCTATAACACTGTCCTTCCAGCCATCTATAAACCAACTCCCACCTTCCACTTTCAATGTAGTCCCAAAACGAAATTAACCTGTCATATCACTTCCAAGTTACCTACTCCAACATACAACACATGCTCACGGTGTTTCTGTTTTAATTTATTCTACCTGCGATCCCGGCACAGTTTGAGTTCTGACTTTGAACAGATTTATATAATTATATGTCTGTGTATGTACAGAAAGCGGATTTTGACAAATATTTGATGATACAGTTTGAAAGTTTCGTTATTAATTATGTAAATAACTTTAAAACGTGGCCTTGACTTAGTATCTGATCAAAGTTGGTCAATATTTATTTTTGACGGCATTAGTTAAAGTTTTGACTCGTCTATTTCATGTCTGTATAGAGAAAGATTGGTTTTCATGTTTGCCAATATATTATTTGAAAAAACAAAATTCATTTCGTAAATCCTACTAACAATAGTCTTGCAATATCTTGAGTAGCTTCATTAGTCTGACTTTTATCCTCACAATACCAAAACTTCAAAGAACCCGCCCCATCCTACTAACAACTACTTAAAGAAAATTCGCAGTTAATTACTCGAGAAACACGAGTTGTACGGGCATTAGAGCCAAAGGGAATACCAAATGAAACATAGTAGGTATAGAGATAACAAGATTACTTATTCTGATTGTGCTGGGATTGTTATACGCTCAAATCGCAAGCTTCTTAGGATTTGTACTAATCTGAACTATCTACAAAGCCTTTGTTCTATGGTAAATTAATTATACCAGGAAATAACATGGATTTATCCGGGAAAGAATTGGAGTTACTGATAAAACTTGCAAGAGTAAACGAACTGAAGTGGCCATGACTACAGACGTGTCTTAAAATGGAGGCATGCACATCGGCAAGCGTAGCGTGAGATACTCCCTAGCTAGATGTACTGTTATGGAGCGATATGTTACGCAATTTTCAATCAAATTTGTTTCAAACTGTCATTTTTATCCAATATGTTTGCAATGACAGAATGGATGCAGAAGGCAGAGAATCGGGTGTCAAGGTATCACTTAAAAGTTGTGTGACCTTCGCAACTGGAGAATGTTCTAATTCTTCATTTCCCTAGATATCACCGCTGGCTCTAGACCTCACTCACTCGTCACTTGTTTCTTTAACTAGTGCTGCCCCTCAACTAGGGAATGCCGCTTATTAAGAGGGCGCCCAATGGTCCACTAGCGCCACTTCTTTAAAAAAATATTATCTCGAGACTGAGAAGGAATTATGAATAACGGCTAGTCAGGACCCTCGGTAAGTCTGTCTAGAATTTTCTAATACCTTTTATAAAGTTTGATATTGAGACACGAAGCAACAAAATACGATCTAGCGGAATGTGGCCGCTTTTCTTTAGATCGAATTTTGTTGCTTCGTGTCTCAATATGAAACTTTATAAAAGGTATTAGAAAATTCTAGACACACTTACCGAGGGTCCTGACTAGCCGTTATTCATAATTCCTTCTCAGTCACGAGATAATATTTTTTTAAAGGAGTGGCGCTAGTGGACCATTGGGCGCCCCCTTAAGGCGGAAGCGTCAAGGTAGCCCGCGAAATTCAAATTTGCAGGTCAGTATCAAGTTGTAAGTTGATTTAAATATGATTCGCGGCCGTATTAAATGTATATTTATAGAATTGTAATCATAAAAATGATCAATACAACTCTCTAAGTTCATATAATTGCATTGAATGACTATTTCATGAAATCATGAGATATGACGTTTGTGCTTACTTATGGAGTTGTATTCCTTATTGTAATGATTATAATTAAGTGAAGCCATATTTATTACGGTCGCCAATCATATTTTAATCAACATAAAACCTGACACTGACTTGCAAAATGCAAAAAACTAAAGAAAATTTGAATTTCGCGGCTTACCTTAGCGCTTGCCCCTTAATGCAAAAGACCCAATTTTCCTTGTTTTCAACCTCGCTTACGTCATTAGTCCCTAATTAAAGTAACAAATTAACTAGTAGCAAACAGCTTCAGATGGTGAAGGAGGATTTAAGAAATAATCTGCTATTCTTAGACGCATTCGTTTCAGGTTTCAAATGCAGAGAGGCAAGAAGCGGCTATGGGGCGCTTGTTGGTATTAGCCTACTTTATAAAAGGAGGCTCTATTTGTCTTTTTGTTTCTAAGTTACCTTATATCTCTGATATTTTAGGACGGTTTGAGGTGGTTTTGGTTTTAGATTTTCACTTCAGGTTGAAATCAATAGGTAATCATTATTATTTTGTAATTAGTGTGTATAGCAAAACTTTTTTTGATAAATCAGTGAAATTTTATCAGTTAATTTATTTTTTTGATAGAAACAAATGTCTGAAAATACTAGCTGTGCCCACAGCCCGCTTTGATCTATCTATGAATTAAAACTCCCGTAAATCGAATAATCGGTTGTCAATTTATCATAGCACTGAAGAACAGACAGACAAAACCGTTGTATTTTTTTATATTATACGATGCACACGAAACTCTATTATGTTTTACTCCTTTTTTATTTACTTTTAAATGGTAAGTGCCTACTGCGGCAAACTCATATTCATTAAGTAATAGCTTGCAATGTTACTGGCGCTATAATATTATAAGAACTAAGAAAACTCCAAATACGAATTTATTTTTGAAGTTTCCTTAGCTTGACCTAAATGGAATAAAAAATAAAATATTATACAGGCTGGAAGAAACATCGACGCGAACACTGATACCATGGATTCAGTACATGATTTTGAACAGAACTGCGTTGAAATTTTTCGTCGGTTATTTAAAAAAAAATCTGCTGTTTCATAGAAAAGTATAATATCTACGCGGTCAAAACGTATGGAACAACCGAAACCGTTTTTTTTTAAATCTAATCCTTCAAACACTAGATTGAATTAATTGACCCTTAATTAGGTCGTAACAGTTAGGTCGAATTTATTTCAGCCGCACCATAATATGTAGGCTAATTGTCAATTTCAGCTTGCTAGGAATAGTCCTGCCTTCCTTCTTCCAACCTTTTGTAGTAATCTTTTAGTCACCTTTGAGCTACCTATTACCTATTTTTGAGGTAGGTACCTAAACGCTTGGCTATTTCCTCCAAACTATAAACCTACTTCCTACTTATCATTTACAACAAATTCCAAACTACCTAATACATACTCACATAGGGGTCAACTATCTATCAGTATTTCAGCCATGCCTTCCGATATCCCTTCCATTCCGCTTAAAATTCCGTCGACTTGTTTCAATCTACATTGAACAGGTGTGCGGAATAGCCCCCCATAACGGCAGTCTGTTCCTTACATCACATCGACTTTGCTTATGTTTTTAGAGTATGAACGCTAAGTGGTATTTCCCTGTAAAGATGATTACTAATTTAGTGAGGTTGTTCCGGAAATTAAATTATTAAATTTTCTGAGTTATTTTGGGGTGAAAAGAAAAATGAAAATTGACTATTTGTGGAGGGGGAAACTTTTAGTACCGAAATAGATTTTGACTACGGCGAATCAAAAAGAAGTGGTTATGATTTTGGCCGATATGTATGTATGTTCATCTGTTTCCTCATAACTTCTAAACTACATATCATATTTAGAAAAATGATGTATCATTGGAAGCGTACATTGGTTTTAAGATATGTGAGGTCACATTAAATTGAATATGGCGCCCTCTAGAGGACATAAAGCCATGAAATAAAAAAGTATTGTTTCATGTTTTTTTGGGTACCAAAATAAAGGGCTTAATTAGCTCATTTCAAAATTATGTACATTAAAATTAAAGTTATAAAAACTAAAACCCAACTACGACAAAAACGCCAAATAAAAAGGTATAAACAAGACATCACAGACAGACAACTGTCTGTGATGTCTTGTTTATAACTTTAATTTTAATTAAAATAACATTGGGGTTATCAAAGTCAAAGTCAAACAATTTATTTCAATTAGGCACATAAAAGGCACTTATGAACGTCAAGTTTACAAAAAAATAGAATTGATTCTAGTCGCCCCTTCCAAAAGGTAGTTTTCGTATGGAGAAGAATGGGCAAGAAACTCCACGGTTACTCTTTTAAAAGGTTTTTACAATATTTTGTATACATTAATTATATAATTATATGTGAAGACGATGCATCTAGAATAAGGTTACTATACCACGATAGGTAAAAAAAAAAAGAAAAAAAATAAAGCAATTGCAGATAAATTAATTATGATAGATAGATACATGGTGCTCACATATTTACAAACATTGCAAAATTATACGATATTCCTAACATTTTAACAAGTAATACTAATAAGTAATACTAATAAGTCAGTGTGTGAGTTCAAGAAATCACAGAATGTAAAATCAGAGTTATAAAAAATAACAAACTATATAATTAAATAAGCAACCAGTTTGATTTTGTCTAGACTCTAAATTGTCCTATGGAGTAGGACCAGCATGTTTCCAAGCATTCTTATCTTGGATATAACCCTCTAATTTGTAATATGCTTGTTTACAGAGTGTACTTTTAATATGAGTTTTAAATTTTCTTTCATTTAATTGTAATATATCACAAGGTATTTTATTGTAACATTTAACACAGTACCCCATAAAAGATGTATGTACTTTAGATAATCTGAAAAATGGTTGATCTATTTTATCTTTATTTCTAGTATTAAAATTATGTCTATCACTTATTTTATTAAATAAGTGATAGACATAATTTAAAAAACATTATAATATACACGCTTTTGAAATTATTCTTCTTTCCTTGTCATGTAAAACGATCATTCTACTAAAGTTACGTCCCTGTGCTGTGACGTCAGCATAGACTTTAAAACGCATACAACTTCGCCACCTTTGGTTTTTTTTTTTACTGTGACATATCTTTTCTCTAGGTTTCGAAAAACATATGAAAAAGATCCAGTCAAATATCCTATTATGTAGAGCTGATATTCCTACCCGGAACAAACTCTTTTACTACGTACGAGCTCAACTGCTTTTAAAAGTTATCCTCAACTTACAATCCACACATACGTACACACACAACAACTTTTCCTCGAATGCAATGTAGGAAAACCGCTTGCATAGAGAAGATTAGGAAAGCAATTTGTAAGCAAAGTTAGTGACTACTTAAAACTCTTCCTTCGCTTACTTTAAACTGAAAACTAAAGTATCTTTGACACAAAAATCTGCGCGAATTTTTCTTGAATGCATCTAGTGTCCCGCTTATTTGCATTTAGAAGTGTTTTAAAATAAGTGGCAAAGTTATCATTGCAGTCACAGTAATCTTTATTGTATGGGGCGTATGGCTGGTTTTTGGAAAATGTATGGGCCGCAGTTTCATTCACTTTGAGTCTTCTTAGCAATACTTCAAATGGTGCTGAGCTTGTTCCTGATTTTAGATTTAAATCTTAAGGGGAAATAGGTAGGTACATTGGTGGAGTTGTAATGTAGGGAAACTTTTTCGTTTTAGATACCTTGTTTTGTAACTGATAGTTAAAGACTCAGTAGGTACCAAAAAGTGATTCCTGCGATGGTTGTTACGTTTTCTTAGAAACCCGAATTTGCTTATGATAATTTATGTTTATTTAAGGAATTACCACAGAAAAGGAAAGAATACTTCGTATAGATATGAAAATGGGCGTAGGTATCATAGGCACCAAACTAAAGCTATAGCTTAGCACTATTTTAAATGCGTGCGGTTCGAGAGTTTCGTTACTATGCATACCTAGTATTACGTTCCTACTTATTTATTTTTCTATAATAGCAGTGAATATACGGCTCATAACGTGACCCGTGACAATTTGGACATACCCCACGACATAATATACCTACCTAATTTAATATTGTAAACACAAAACCCCATAAAAAGTAATATAACCAAAATTTTAAAGAACAGCAGTAAATTCAGCGAATCATACTTTGTTTCAACACATATTAAATTTAATTCACTAACGCAATCTCGCAACGTGTTCATTTCGACCACAAATAGCGTTATTAACCAACTTTATATTGCGTCATATTGGTAATTTTCTTGTTACTTTGTTCTTTTAGGGTTCCGTAACTAATGAAAACTGTAGGCAATATTAAATATTGACAGAAGCGAGCCGCATGGGAAATATGTACATAAGTGGCAAAACAATAGTGTTAAAAGAACTGCGGTACCTAATATTTAGGCAGCTGGTTGACCAAAATAAAAACAAGTAAAATAATCTATTATCAAATTTAATTAAATATAGGTATACTTCATTGAATTTGATAATTGATTATTTGACTTGTTTTTATTTGCCACCCACAGATGTCTGCAACTTGCACAAAAGTACCTGTGTACGTAATGTGCAAGTTACAGACATGTGTATTACGACCTCCAAACATTAATGAGTAAGTAAAGATACTGCCAACTTTCTCTGAGCTTTGAGCAACCAAAGTTGGTCAAATAACTACATAGGGATTTAAATCTATGCAGAAAATTTGTTAAAAGATGTTATGAGATGTTATTCAGGTACTCATCTCGTATTGACGTGTAACAGTGTTTGTAAAAACCTATTTACGGTAATAAAATCATTTATAATTTAACATAATATAGATATCGATATCTATAACGTGATATAGTCGTGCCACATAGGCTCGTGATTTCATATTGCAGTCAAGAAAAGTTCACGTGCCTTAGAACGGACGTGACCTACAAGCTACACTAGTTATGTTAAATAATAAATCTAAGGCTACCTACCAAGTTACCGAGATTTTGAAAAAATATAGTACGTACAAAAAATGTTTGAGAATGTGTAAATAGCGCTCTTTCATATGATACCCCAGATACCCTAGACCACCACCCCACTTTGAATGTTTCAGAACCCCGTTCAATCCATATGGCAAAAAAAACAAAAAAAAATTTCCTAATGCAAAATAGTTGGGCAAACGTCATCTAAAAGTATTCCAAATTTCAAGTTGATAGCATTAGTAGTTCTTGAGATAACCAGCTGTGTCAGACAGATGGACAGACAGACTCAGTCGCACCGTAAGGGTTCCCTTTTACCATTTTGGTACGGAACCTTAACTATAATTTCTATAACTGGATAAGTGAATACTACTCATTAATCTGAATGAACACTCACTTCAAAATTCATACGTCACAAAACTAAACGACGAACAAAACAACGAGCGTACAATTTAAACACAAAAAAAATATTTTCAAAATAAAGCAACGAACAATGGTGTTTCGTTTTGATATAAAACAAGCTAAAAAGTTTGCGTCTGATGGCCATTGTGCGTCCGCACAAAAGATCTGCATGTGATGTGCATATGAGATTCGCTACTGTTAGGGTAGGGGTATACGAGGCGTTATGTTTAATGTTGTATAATAACAGGCTGAATAGTATCTATAGTTGGCTGAAGGATTATAGTTGCCGAAGATAGAATGAAATACCATGTGATTGGAGAATCTTATGTTCAGCAGAGATTGATTTATAGGTCGATTATGATGATGATTAAATAGAACAAGCCGGCGACCCGTCATCTTAAGTTGGGTTATGGTTATCGTAGGTCTTCCATCGAGCTCGTGGCTAAGTAACAACAGTCGCACTGGTCGATCCATCAGGTTAAGCTACGCTTGCCGGGGTTGGTCAGTGGATGGGTGACCATCTTTACATACCGAGATTCCTCCGTGCCTCGGAAAGCACGTTAAGCCGTTGGTCCCGGCTGTCATTCGTGGATCTTTGACAGTCGTTACGAGTCGTCAGAAGCCCGAAAGTCTGACACCAGTCTTACCAAAGGGTATCGAATTACCCAGTAACTGGGTTGTGGAGGTCAGATAGGCAGTCGCTCCATGTAAAATACTGGTATTCAGCTGCATCCGGTTAGACTGGAAGCCGACCCCAACATAGTTGGAAAAAGGCTAGGCAGATTGACAGACAGACTCTTCCATCATCAAGATTGCAAATCTAAGTTACAAACTTGAATTTTTATGTGCCTTTAATTTTGATGGCGCACTCAAATTCAAAACAGAACCCAGTAATTAAGCCTATCGGAAAAAGTAAAGTGCATTAAAAGAGCAAACGTACTTCTTGTGGCTATCAGAACCATTACCAATACCCTTGAAAGATAAAAAAAATATAACTAACGGAATATAAGAATAACTCCAGAGAGAAACTCTTTAACAATAAATTCTACTGCATAAAACATCTACAGAATACACAACATAAACCTCCTGACTTTGCCCTTTCTAATAAAACAGACGAGAAATAATTTAGAAGGTAAAATGACGTGTAAAATTACCTTCTTCATTATTTCTTCATGCAAATTAATTTAATTACTCATCCTTACAGTTGATTGCTCTACGGGGCGCCAGTTTTATTATGTCATAACTTCATAAGACTTTATAAACACCACGTCGTATTTCAAGCCAGTGTGCATTGTAATAACTTTTAAGGATTTTAAGAAAAATAAAGTTAGTTAAAAAAAAAAATACGTTTATTTTTTTATTAAATGCACGAAATTAATTTGCAGTACCTACCTGAGTAATAAAATCATTTAAATTCAGTGTTTTTGGTTGCCATTATTATTATTTTTAAATTGCAGAACCAAGCTTGAATAATTCATCTAGATATATCAGTAATAAGGAATTAATTATTTTACTTATAAAAAAGAGCATTAAAGGTTCCAACCGCTTTTTACATAAAAAATACACATTTTTACTACAAAATGCTTGCTCTACAAATGGAAATTATTTCAGAGCTACGTGCCCCTGTGTAATAACAAAAATACAGTTTCTAAGACATAAAATGTAATAACCTTTGCTTCATGAACCGTGTAAAACGGTACTCGCCTCCTTCTGGGAATACGGGCGTGTTGCACAAAACATTATGAGATGTAGTTTCGTGAGAGGACGCCTTAATAATGATAATGTGAAACAGTTAGAAACTTCTTATAATGTTAAGGATTGTTATGACAACTAGCATGTACTTTTTTTTGCAAGGGTCTCGTGTCATAAACAGATAAATCTTTAGTGTATACGTAAGCTAAGTCCATATTTCGCTAGTTATGTTATAGGTAAGTACTGTTACAGATGGGTGAGCACACCGCCTTAGGCACCAGGCTGCTGCTTGAAATGTTCTATTAAATAACACTATTCAATGTTCTGAATTATATGAGTTTTGGTGTAGCTAGTGGTGACGACCGACGTCACGTGTAGTTGTAGAGGGTTGTATCTACTAGGTATAATTACTGCCTGTGTCGTCGAGAAATGCAGTATTTTAATGCTAGCTAGGCGAGTCGTCGGTATGTACTACATTAATTACGTTTTGAAACATGCTTCTAGTTTCGACTTTCTGACTAACAGATCGACTCCTTGACAATTCAAAAGTGCCAATAGTTTCATTGAAATAAATGCTGTGAGTTTGACTTTTGACCAAAACTACGTGGCATAGCTACCAGGCTAACATTAAGGTATAAGAAGTACATAATATTAACGTGTGCTACTCCACCAAAAGTACCAAGCTTCAATATAATACAAGAAGTAATATTAACGCTAGCAAGTTCGGACGTGGCGTCGGTAATTACCGCGGAACGACGCAGCGAACAACTAATCTAAGTTGGATCAGTACCGACGTTAACTGCTTGTAAAGGCATAGTCAACTGGTCACAAAGTCCTGATGTCCTTTTAAAAGGGTTTGATGCTGGTCTCTTGTAAAGATGTAGTATTATTTAGTCCTTAGCTTAATGAGTTTAAGATAGAAATTACGCTTGGTAGTTGAGAGTAGTGATCAAAGTTCTTCGTCATTAGTAAACCGTAGGTAGGTTTTGCCTAACACGACTGCAAGATCAAGTAAGAATATTCTATAGGTCTCTATCGGTCTCTATCTTATGCTAGACCGTGGAGAGACTTCTATCAAAGAAATTGATTACTGTGTACTATTTTCAGTGCGGGGCGCGAGACACCATTACGCGCGTCAATTATTTTTAATGATTAGGAAGTCACGACAACTACTCCCGCCAGTTTGATCTCCTCCTTACAAGTTTGTTGACACAATCGACTCGAGCTATTTATGTCTCGCATCCCGCGCGGGATTCTCTTCAGTTTGGACAGAGCTTCAATGTAGAACGCCCCTTACATTCTCCATCTCTTTCCCTCCCTACGTGAGTGTTGATCTCTTCAGAACCCTTAATCATGTCCTTGCAAATGAGTAAACTATTGATGAGTAAACATTGGCGCTAACTTTAATGCTGAGAGGAACTTTCATAAATTACTTTCTAAGTTCTTGGTAAAGTGTGGGATTGGATGTATCAAAATAAGTTTTGTTTATTGATGGAATATATATCTTCTTGATTGGCCATCTATCAAAACATAGTTTTGGCATATTATTGTTTTTTGGTTCTATCTACCGAAGCAAAGGATAAATACTGTTAATGAGATCTTTTTCTAATTTTAAAGAAAAAGTCAAGTAAAGTTGCTGCAGATTTGATTTGACTTAGATTAAGGTTTTTTTTTATAAAATATCCTGTAAGAAATCAATTAAAACGATTTAGCCCTTTTTCTAACTAAAAATTGTTTAATATAGCAATAGGCTCGTATTAGATGGGACTTAACAAACACTAGTTCGCGAAATGTGGATGTACTAAGAAGGTACACCTGTCAAACTCTGACTAACCCGTCGGGGCTTACTGGCGTGATGTTATGTTATGTTGTAATTTTTTTTATTTCTTTTACAGAAAGGAAACTTTTATAGGTTGGAAGCAAACAACACATTCAGATTAACACATAACAAGTGATACTTTTTATAACCTTTAAGTAGAACATGCGGACGAAAACGCAACAGACCGCGTACCATGACAACCATATAAACGGGTTTTCTACGGGTTTTGTCGACGGAAGAATAGACAAAATGACAGATTGTGATTGTTTATCTGTCAGTTTGTCTATTCTTCCGTTGACAAAACCCGTTCCTATTGTGGTCATGCTGATCGTGATGCTAATGACTAAATAATAATAATAGCCAATTATTATTATATATACTGCCTGCAGTGGCAGTCCTCTTCTCATTCGGAGTAGGCATTGGAAGTTACTAAATAAATAGACATAATGATAACTTGGTAAGAGTATGTATTTAAGTAAAGTAAGCGTCGATAGTAAACCTACAAAGATTCTTGATGCGCGGAGACTCGTTCTTAGTTGATGATGTTTCTGAGCAATTACATCTGTGAGTCGCACATGGGCAATTCTGAAAGAAGAAGATATTTTATAGTGCTGGGTTCTGGCGTGATGACTAAGTAGCGTTTATGGAATATTGGCCGGAGAAAGAAACGTACTGGAAAGAGTGGAAAGCTGTGGGGAAAACATTTGCACAGCAGTGGAACAATATAATTATTATCACGATACAGATTAACAAAGAAAAGGTAACAAAACTTTGCCTTATTATTGTGATATCAAACATTAGGTACATAAAATTTGTAGGTATTCATCGAGGGAGAAGGCAGAGATGTGTACGCCCACATTTTGCCAGTTATGGTAGCTAGAGACTAGTAAAGAGCGAGTCTGTTTCCATTAACCCAGCTTGTGTTAACCGGGTCTAAAACAAAGACACAACCACACTAAGCAAGACTCGGGGATTTAACCCAGAACGCCGCGTTCTTGCAATTTACTGAGGGAGCAGTCGTACTGCCAGTAGACCAACGGCAACGGTGCAACAGCGTTTGAATAATAAAATAAACACATGATTTCTATGGACTCAAAGCCGTATGTTAAACTCATAGATATAAGAAATTTCTATGGTTAAACTCGATCTAAGAATCTGGCTCAAGAGCCTTCTATCGCACAGTATCGTCTAATTACGTAACCAGAACAACGCATTATGTTACTATATGCTTAACTGAAATTAATGTTACAATTAGTATCGATAACGGTAAAAAAAAAACAATAAGCTACAATTTCGAGAGGTCACAGAATGTCAATAAAAAATAATCGCACAAAGAACCGGAAAAGATAAAACCAAATCAGAGAGGCCGAATCCCCAAAACCGTCAGAATAGTAATAGAAAACCGTGAGACATCGTGTCGCAGTCGAGTCAGCGACCACGGACAGCGGTAGCGTCTTGCACTGTTGGCACCAGCTGCGCTCTCCAACACCTGTAGTCCGGAGTGGAAAACCGGAACACCTCCGGATCTCTTGGTCGTGTAATACCTCTTGGTGAAGACACTAGACTTATTTACGCGATGGTAGGATGACTGGTTGAAGCAGTCTGCAGATGCTCAGTCGTAATTTTTTTTCTTGGCCGATTGTGTCCCATTGCTAGGCAAAGACGGGATGTCTTTTCTTCTACTCCTTCCTAATCTCGGTTCTGTGCGATTTCTGGTCATGTTGGTCCCACAAACAAGATC
Source organism: Agrochola macilenta (assembly GCA_916701695.1). NCBI lineage: Eukaryota > Metazoa > Arthropoda > Insecta > Lepidoptera > Noctuidae > Agrochola > Agrochola macilenta. Next base: position 4,846,747 of record OU753576.1, read on the forward strand.
AAAGCGTCACACCACCTTCGCCGTGGTTGACGTCGGCGGTCTAATGAGTGACTTACATTCTCATTTTTTCTCCTGATCTTCAAACAGCTGGGTCTTCTACACCGGCACCTGCCAAGTCGTCTGGTCCTTGCAGACGACCGCATCCTTGATTTGAATAGGGACCAAGAACTGCATTTGTTTTCGCATGAGCAATTTGAACCTGGTGAAATGGATTTACTTACCTGAGTATTTTCTTTTTATTTTCTTTAAAAATGATTTCAGCTGTCACATGACATAACATCAAGCACGTTTTTAAAAAGGTAGGCAGGATAAGCAATCGTTCGATCAATCGCAGGACCCTACGCTGAGCAGAGCATTACAGCTATCGTTATCACCAAAAGCCAGTTAGCACTGATTGGCGTATCTAAGACATGAATCATTGTGTATTTCAATGATACTCGTAGCTATCATTGAAATACACAATAATTCATGTCTTAGAATTTGCAACATTCCCACTGCTGAGACACAGGCCTCTTCTTTGTAAAAAATCCTGGCTCAGTATCCACCACGCGGGCCCAGTGTGGGTTGGTGGATGCCACATGTCTTCGTTTTTAATAAGCCGGTTTCCTCATGATGTTTTCGTTGACCGGTTTTACCCCCAGAATTCCACATAAATTGTAAATTAATGAAAATACCCTTGGACCAACAATACTACACGTACTCCAAGCACCCCAGAGTCTACACCAAATTGGACTAACACAATACCTATCATTTCTTCATTATTTCACCACAGTGGAGCATGTTTTGCATAATATTCATCAACAAAAAAGACGTCTGTTGTGTATTGATCTGCTGTTTTCGAGTATCACGTAGACAAATCTTGGCGCTTTATTGCCATAATTACCACTGAAGCCTGTTGAATTTGGGAAAGCAGTTCTGTGTACCTACATAATTCTGTCCATAGATGTAACACAATCACTCACCCATAATTTTATTATTTTGTACATTAATATTTTGTGATTTATATCAAACTCAAATTGATTTAGGTTAGGGAAATTGATTGCCAAATATCTAAGCCATCTTGAATTACTGTTATACTAGGTTTCACGTACATTTTCAATAGTGTCCGCTAAACGTTTCCGCTAAGAGTATATAAAGACATACCACTCCTAAACCATTGCAAGTGACTACTAAATTAAATGCTATTCAGCATTTACGAGTAATTTAGCAATCTTAACCCAAGAACGTCTATCACAGTAACGAGTTTTCTTTTCGTCGTAATACAGTATTTTACACTAAGAGAGCCATGAATCTCAGAGTTCAAGACAGATCTATTCCTTCTTTTCGAGTCTATGGTAAAATATTTTAATAATATTATTTATTTTTATAATAATATTTTTATGTACTTAAGATGAGTTGACCACGGATCCAAAACCATCCCTTAATGAACAATTCACCAACGTATTTTCAACCACCAACTAAAACATAAATCTTCCTGTACTATTGTTAGTTCACGTCGAACAAGATCAACTCAAACAAGTAATTAAACTCTAGCCACAGTAGATTAATTATTTGTTTGGCCGACAAACTGTGCTGGATTGTTGCGGTGTACCACGGTGAGGGCTGATACTGTTTTGGCAACGGGATTTGGTAGATTCGAGTTTCGTTCGAGATTGTAAATGGAGGATGGTAGTAAAATATAATGGGTTAAAGTTTGAAATTATACAATCGGTGGTGTTAATGATAGACAGAGTAAAAAGCATGTGTAGAGTAAGATGATAGAAAATGGGAATGAATCTAAAAATATATTTGAAAAAGGAATGGGAGAATGATGAAGACTATAATGATTGTTCTCATAAATATTCTATCACAAGTAAAGCTCCTTATAAAAGAGTCGAGTTCATACGGAAAAGGACTACCTACCACTAATTTGACGGTAAAACTCATTGGTGCGATCTAGTTTGAAAAAGCATGAGTGTTACAGATGAGATAGGTAGGTATGTAGATGCTAATATAGATGACATTGAATGAAGATAAGGCTTGGTAGTATGTACCCAAGGTGCGTGAGTCGGACTAACTTGTATCGACACTCGTAAAATGAAAACAGAATGGATTTAATTCCAGAACTTTGGGCTTTTAATCAATTATAAATATCGAAAGCATGTAAACATAAAATCTCACCCCATAACTTCGAGTTATGGAAACCGAAGGTACGGGCTCGAACAATTTCAAGCACCAACTTTATATTATCGAAGTTCGCAAGTTGTCGCGGTTCGATGAAAGTGTTTGGTAGTTATGTGCACAACAATCAGTTTGTTTGTACAAGAATTTAGTAGGGAATTATGTTGTTGGATATCGTTAAATATTTATAAGGCGAGATTGTTTGACTCTGTCTGTAAGAGGCTTTAATTTTCTTCTATTTTATTGTTTTGTTTTGGGTAAATATGCTAGGGAAATGCCATGTGTAAGGTTATTTCAGTCATAACGCAGCTTTGGACTAAGTCAATGGGCAGGTAGAGCTGCTTCTCTCGCTTATAATTTCGAAATGCGTGGTAATTACAAATGTTCCCCAGTCATGAAAGTTAAATATAGATGCTCATTGTGATGTTACTGTACTTGAACATTCACAGATTTGATTGAAATAATCTTTAGATTTATAATCAGCCTAGAGGCATCGTATGGGACAAAAGAGTACCATCATAGATTCATACTATGCCCGTCATAATACTTTGAACAGAGGGCCTAGAAATCGCTTTCAGAGCGTTACATATTTCTACAACGACTTTCAACAGGATTGACATAAGTTCTTCGGCAGCTTATGTCAGTTTCATACAGTTTTGTCTTTTCTATCATCATTATCGCTGATAGACCAGGCTATTAGGTCCTCAACGTCCACGCGTCCAAATTTCTGCTGTCTAGTTTGTTGCCTTGGTAGAATGTTATTTATGATTAGACCCTTGTTCGCATTGACTTTAATTGCGACACTTTCTCTTCTCTTCTCATTAAGATGGTTTACAATCATCCTAAACCAACATTTATCATCATAAAACACCCATGATAACAACCAAGAAGAAACTTTCATTGAAACATCATGTACGAACTGAACTTAAGTCTTTTAGTCCCGCGAGGTCGGAGCACACGAACCGTAAAATTGGATAGTCCCGGCCTGTTTAAATCGATGACCTAATTTACAACGGTGGAAAGATACGGTTTTTTTTGTATATCCCACATGGAGTGTGTATCAATCAAGTTTGGAATTGAATTTAAATGGGACAGTGATAACGTGTGTGTTGTCTGTTTGGGTGACAGGATTGAGCTATTTTAACAACTTTTAGATGCTGGTTTATAATTATAAACATTCAGCTATAATGCTCGCATACATTCTTGATTGCACAGGTTGTTAACGAGTAGGTACCTATTTCTACGAATTATCTGACACGGGAAAACTTCTGGATGATAACATCTTACAACCGTTGGTAATGAAAATCTAAAAGTAAGACATAAATCATGAATCGCGACAGTTACCTCCATCTTTTGAACATATCATGCAATTATGTATAGAATAGATTTGACGTTGACCTTTGATGATCTTCAAAATCTAAAGTTTGTTTATATAAATAAGTTGTTGCTATGATGGTTTGTACTGATAGCTGGTCCAAGTTCAAACACCTACGTAATACAAAAACTTCTATATCCTTTCTTAGAGAGTTCCGCACAAATTTTTCGGTTCACTGCACACTCAAAGTAAATTGTTGTTTGAACCGATTTTATACGAAAACTTTTACGTTGAAAGTTTCTTACGTTTTGTTAGTTTAATAGACTTTCGTTTGCAGGTTCATCCATATTATTTCCAATACCTTAATTCAATTTCTTTTAGGTACGAGTAGTTTATGCTTCATTGGTTTCATTTTCTTTGTTGAGAGTTAATCTGTAGTCTGATCCATTTTTGTGTTAGTTGATTTGTATCGTAAGAGAATTTTTAGGCGTCAGTGGTCTTTGGGTTTGCTAAGCAGGTTTCATTGGTTTAAGTATTTTTATATACATTGTAACAGCGAACAAATCCTCACGATTCTCACGAAAAAAATTTTGACCTGGGTCATATGGAAGGCCTTAAGACCTGGGCTAAATATTTTTTTGATATTCGGATAGCTCATGACCTAAAGAGGAGCCATAAAGAATATGAATAATGGTCAAAAAGAAAACCGCGTAGTTTCAGCGGGTTAAGCTAGTTCGTAATAAGGTTTAGACACTTATACACGTCAATTATATTTTAATAAAAACTTGATGAGGTCTGTCTTTTCCACACCTACATGGTGCATAAAAATATGCCTCTTGCTCTAGTAATAACAGGCGCCCGAGGCGCGCGTTTTGTACGCTACGTTGTGGCCGCTCAATAAAATTGTATGAAAATCTATGTAACGAATTACATCAAGCAGACGAGCTCCTCGGGCGCCTGTTATCCTAGGGCCATAAGTGCCTAATTAAATTATCTGACTTTGACTTTTGTTTTAAATTCGCCGACACTCTAATTCACACGCAATAAAGCCCAGAGTTCTTGTTATCCTACACTTTGTCCCAAAGTTTGCTACAGTGTTTTAAGTAAATATCAGGGGAGTTAGGTATCTGGGAAAGATTTGAGTAGGTATGTCGATTGTGCTCATACTTGGAAAATAATTTATGGAAATAATGTTGCTTATGTACCTGTGGTTAGCGACTGTACTGTGTTATTCATTATTTAATTCTCAACACGGCAAAACAATAATTAATTTAGCGTCACTTACAATGTTTTTTATCTTCTTTTGTGACAATCAGTTTTGTTGTGATATTTTCGTAATCTTTTGAAAAGTGGGTCCATAATAAAACAACTTTTAGTATTCTAACATTTAATATTTTCGAAATTTTATTTCTATAGTAAATCGAGGATTTACATATTAAAAAATAAACGTTAAACAATCAGTCTTTTTGAAGATAATTAATTTTCAATTTACTTTAGTTTTTCACTACATTATTCCTGTTTTTCTGGCTTCAGACATTTTGTGCTAACAATAATATAAATGAAGATAAAAAGTGGCAGTGTATATTTTTATAAACATTTGAAAACAATCTAAAAAAAATCATAATCAAAATTGTATAACAAGTAAAAAAATTGTTCTTATTACAAAATAAGCTTGATTGCCCATTTTCACTAAGTTAGTATTTAGGTGTCAACCTATGATGCTTAAATAATAAAAGCGAGCTGATGCATTTTCAACTCTCGGCTTAGTTGCAATTCTGACAGCGCACTTTAATGGAAACGGGCATAACAGTCTTTATATTAGCTTAAAAATAACATGTCTGAAGACTGTGAAACTGGATTTCATTAGAATAGCTACTTATGTTAAACATAGTTTACTGTTCAAAGATGTTAAATACAATTTTACTTACAAGGTGAAATGTGAGAAAAATACAGTGAAATTAAAATCATGATTTGGCAACATTTAATTTGGCTCTTTTCATGTAAAATGAATTTGAGAGAGACGCTTTTTGCATAAGTTTATAAGTGAGTTTCTCTTTTTTTTCTTTTGAAAATTCGTTAAGTACCTAATCAATTTGATTTTATACATTTCCTGATTTTCATTTTCATAAAAAACTAAACGATACAAGGTTTACGATAAAAACATTCCTAATTTTTACAATTCATTATTAACATTATTTTATTTATAAAAACTTACATATTACGAACAGAAGATTATTTTGTAAATTATTTTGTTAAAATTATGCTATTGAGATCGAAACTTGACTAGCTTTACAATACAATTAAATTTTATTGACAAGCTAAACGCAATTTGCATTTTAAATTTAATAATTATAAAATATGTTGTAAAATGCAATAGGTAACTAAAATTCTCAGATTATAGAAAACCTGAAAACTATAGAGCCGGGAAACAAAAAAATAAATAGGTAATAAAGTATTGAATTGCAAACTGCTACCTAACTTACTCATAATAATAATTAATATAGACTAGTATAAACTCCATTATTACAATGATAAATTAATAAAACTGATACAACCTTAGTATAAGTTTGATGACACAAAATTGAATCATCCAGTTGATATGAACACAACCATTTTAAAATTGTTTACTATCCCAGTTATGACTGTGTCAGCTACCTATGATGTGGCACTCTGCATGCTTCTGTAAAAGAATGGTATAACTCTGTTTAGATCCCGCCTAAAAATACATTCAACAAGCCCTCTAGTTATGTCAGTAAAAATATATAATAAATTACCCGAATCAATTAGAAATGTAAAAAAGATCCATCTATTCACGAATAAATTAAAAAAAATATTATTAAGTAAATGTTATTACAGTGTAAACGAATATTTAAATGATCAATCTCTGAAACTCAAATAAAATACACAAAAATAGTTTTTCTTTTTAGAATAAGTTAGATTATAAATTAAACGATAAGTCCTCATCCCTTCTACTATCTTTCTTTTGCTGTGCCCGACAGGGTCCACGATTGTTCCTCAAGCAAATGTTTACCACCTAAGCACATACATTGTGGAATGCAATAAAGAATTGAGTATTGAGTATTGTAGATTAAATCCCCAATCACTCGCTGATAATCTAAAAACAGCTGAATGTATTTTGGAGTTATGACATGAGTCCCATGAGCCAATTGCCAGTATCGGGATGCAAATCCTGACTCCAGGCTCCAGGCTGATATTTAAACACTGTCCTAGTGCTGAGCAAGGACCTTCACGAAATTCTTTTAATTTTATTACTAACGTCCTGATATTAGCTCTACTTACTTCTTGGCACACTTTTTAGTGTTGTTGTTCGCGATACGCAGTCACTTTCTTCAGACTCCGACCGCATTTGAAAACTTGTTTCTGGAAAAAACCAAATTCAGTTTATGGCATTATAATATCATCTAAGTATATCAACGCTATATAAACACAATTTTATGTTTTTTTCATTGTTCTACGTCGCTAGTTGATTTCCAAAATTGCTTCTAGATGACTATGAATGTAACACGTTATTCTATATCAGTTTTAACTTCACTTGATAGTAAATTGCCATGCTCACCACTATCGTATCTAGATTTGCTGTTACCCGGTAGGTGTACCCTGTTCGGCACTTCTTGATTGTCGACATGTCCAAAGGTTCGGAAGCCTATCGCAAACTGAGCGTATGGACTTATTTCGTATAATTCTGTGGAAGAAAGAAATATTTAAAATAATGATTCCATTAATATGATATGAATAAATAAACAGTAGTGGCTAGGGTTAGTGGCGCTACTGCGTATAATCTACAGTTCTACCCATTGATATATAAAAAAGGGTTTTTTAGTATATCAATGGTAAAACTACCTGATGATAAAAGTATTGTTTACTCATAAAACACAAATAACGTTTATTCAGATTAATAAATTAATTTTCTTCCTCCGTCGTATCGGCACAAACGATATTTTGTTCCATAGTTTTATATTTTGTATGTGCCAATATTTCTTATGAATTTAAACCGAGCGAAGCAGGGGCTACTGCTTCGCTCGGTTTTTACGACTTGACAAAATATCGAGATTTTTGTATTAAATGCAAGTTAATATTTATGTAAATGGTAACTGTAGTTGCCACATACTTTTGATAATAGTTTTACTTATACTTAGGTAACAGCGGTTACCACATACTTTTTCATGGAATAACCCTCCCGGATTTTTTTTAAATGTTGGTGAAAACCACATCAAAATCCGTGGCGTAGTTAAGAAGAACAACGCGGACACACAGACACAAAAAGAGACTTTAATTTATAATAATGCAAAGATTACATTGTATTGTTTTTTGCGTTATTGTCACCTCTGTTTTTGCATATTTTTTTTGGAAATAATTATTGTGTTCTCCTAAGCCGCTAGAAACTAATCATATTACAATTCTCACCATGCTTATTCTCAGCAGTAAGATGTACCGGTGTACTATAAACTCTGTTGTTCATATCAGTTGGTACACTTTGCGGTGTGTTCACTGTTACGTTACTTCGCTCTGACTTGCATTCAGCTGTTAAAGAGTTCCTGTACTCTGTCATGTGTTGGTGGCTGGAAATAAAAGTAGATAAAGTTTTAGTGACATTACATACCTGCATTGTACTTTTGCATGTGTAAGATCTAAGATACGTTTAGGTTAGTTGTGATTTTAACTTCATAATTTTGAGCTGTGGGCTAAAAGAACCACCGATCGGGTCCCAATTAAATGCTAGACGACATCGCGGCAGACCAAGATGAAGATGGAGGGACGAACTCGACTCATACTGGAAGGACTGACCTGCAATGGCAATGGACAGACGTGTGTGGAAAAAGTAAAGGTAGGCTTTAGTCCAGCTGTGGGATATTACAGGCTGAATAGATAGATAAACCATATGCTGCATCAATTTTAAACGAATCCATTCTTTTGTTTCAATGATGGCAATGATATACTTGGTTGTAAAAAGAACATTGTATATTGAGATATAGTGTATTTTATTCGGTGGTGTGGTTTCGCTCTACATAATACATGTTAATGCAAAACTTACTTATGCCTCTTGACGAGTATGTAAACGCAAGTCAGTGAACAGATCATCAGAAGTATTGAACTGCATATTATAACCAGCATATTTAAATCAAAGAATTCTGATGGTGGCCCAACTGATTCTGAAATATTAAAACAATAATATTTATTTCCATAATTATTTGCAGTAATTTGTATTTTAATTAAATTCGAATTTATGGGAATATGCATGAGGTTATTTAAAATATCCCAAAGTTTTCAACAAATAACTAATTTTACCCCCGGTTTATAGTTTAATGGTACCATTCCGTACCCGACCGCAGGCGGCACCTGCAGGCGACGGGTCGCGGTTTCATGTCGCTGCAGTCAAGATTCCGATCCCGACGGCAGGCGGCAGCAGCCCGTATTCCAGTCGGTAGATAGAAGATAAAAAAAACGTGTTATCGTTCGAGTGTTGGCGGCACTACTGGTCTGCGGTCGGGCTACACGTGTCTTCCGTCGCTAGCCCGTAGCTGTCAACGACATGTCGCTAGATACGGAAGGTATTTCATAGAAACCAGTCGTGTCGCAGCGACACGTCACCTGCAGTTTCCTCCTGCGGTCGGGTACGGAATGGTTCCTTTAAGTTTTATGCGCAGTTCGTATGTAGTGGTACAGAAAAAATGTCATAGAACCAACAGAAGTTGAAAAAAAATCAGAACCAAGTGCCATAATTTTATATTTACATACCTCCTTGGACAGTAGTAGTAGCATAACTATACAATGATGTAGATATCCCGGCTGCGTTCTCTGCAGTCACTTTGACATGATACCACTGAGCTGGTGACAGTTCTGCTAACACGAAGGAGTTCGGTTGAGCGAGGATCGATGTGGGCACGTAATGGCTCCAGGCTTGGTCGACTTGAGGCTGGAATCAGAAAGAAAAATAATATTTTCTTTGGATGGTAATATTGTGTTGTGGGTTTTATGTGCTCTAACAAAAGTAAAGCTACACCTGAAGATAGCATCATAGAGAGAACTTCTTTCGATTGAAAGAGGTATAATATATAAGAAGTCTTAAAAATTCAAGTCAATTCGTATTCAGTCCATAATTCGCCATCAGAAAAGATGGCGTGGTGGTAACAATAACCTTAGTTATACGTTGGTACTCTGACGGGCTTGAATTTTCGGTCAGTAGGTAATTACTCTGTATTCTATCAGATGTGCATCTTGTGATACATTTGCATCAAACTCAAATTCAAAGCATTTATTTCAATTAAACCATTTACATGCACTTTTGAATTGTCTTTTGATTTGTCATCCAAATAGACCGCTCCAATCATCTTCATCATTTCAGCTGTAAGACGTGCACTGCTGGACATAGGCCTCCCCCAGCACCACCACATGGACCGGTTCTGTGCTTCCCGCATCCAGCGGATTCCTGCGGCCTTCACCAGGTCATCGGTCCACCTTATGGGAGCCCTTCCAACGCTGCATCTTCCGGTACGCGGTCGCCACTCTAGACCCTTTCAGCGCCATCGGCCATCTGTTCTGCGAGCAATGTGACCGCTCCAAGGTCAATAGGTAATTGAATATTTCCTTTACAGCTAGTTTAACGTTTACCAAAGACATGGTCTAAAATTAACTGCTTCGGTTACAAATAAATATTCGATGTTTTTACTTACAAGTCTATTGTCAGCCTTCTTCCACGCCTTGTCTCCATACTCCTTATAATCCACATCAAACCTGGTGATCTCACATCCATTATCATCCCACCCGCTCAGCTGTATGTAGATGTGTGTAGCGTTGCTCCAGAACCATTCGGTGCTGGTTGGTGATATGGGAACTGGAAATCAAGTAAGTTGATTAAATTATGTATATTTTTTGCGCAATGCTTTTGATCTCGGTCTCGCCTTGTTTGCTCAAAATATACAGGGTATAATTAAATTCATTACCGAAACTGTGCAGGCATGGTGGGTTTTGTTTTCTAAAAATGATAAAATATTGATTGATGTTTTTGTTTCGTCATGTTTGGATATCCCCCCATTATGTCGGCATTTCGACGGAATATGAAGCCAAGATAGAGATCTATGGGCGGCTTTAAAACTCTGACACCAATTTAGTCACTAACCACACGAAAAACGAAGAAAGATTTAATTTGACCCCGTATATTTATTGTTACAAAATCTATTGTACTCGTATAATTATTGTAAATGATTAATTATTGTATTGATTTGATAATTATTGTATTGAATTGGAAGGCTGATTGTAGGATTTTTGCGATCTTTGTGTAGCAGTAGCCATGCATGTTTTTACTTCCTCTGACAGTCCTGACAGACTGATTTGGCACATGGGTAGACCGTGACCTAGGTTAGGACATATAATACTTTCTATCCCAAAATACTCATGGGATCAAGACTTATGCCGATGACACAGCGGGGCGCAGCTGGTTTAGAATAAAGTAACTAAAGAAAAATTTACTTTGCTAATCAAAAAGTTATCAGTGACATAGACTAATTTAAAAATTAGCTGGTAAGTATACCAAAATTATTAACATTTCGTTTGCCAATTCATACAATTTTATTAACGGAGAAAAGAATCGCTTCATCTGCATTGACACAACAGATTGGACCTGTAAATGTTTTATCTTACCTCCTCCCAAAGTAGTGGCATCAACATAAGTTGGCTGCGAAGATCCCACAGTATTAGCTGCAGTCATCCTCAGAGAATACTTGGTGCCACACTTCAGACCTTGAAGAGTGTACTCCTGGGTGCCTTGAAGAGAGGTTCCCTTACTAGACCATGCGTCTTGCCAGGAACCGTTTGCTTCTTTCCATGTGAGGTTGTAACCTGGAATTAAAGATTAGATGTGTTATAGATTTATTTTGTAACACTTGTATATTCGACCTCGTAATTCAATATCACGCTTTATTGATTTTAATTGCTTTGCCATCCTATGATTGAATGCTCTTGCACATCATAAATAGACAATGTATATTTTTACTTTTAAGGGCCTATAGTATCTCAAATTGCACGATCATCTGTTATATTGAAAATTAATTTTAAAATAAATATGTTATTTTAAAGTTGAGGATTAATGTTAAGTACTATGTTTGACGAAAGCACGATTCCATAAAATTTTCTCGATCAAAAAAATCCAAAGTTACATCCAAACCGAACAATAAACCTCTGGTATTCAAAAAATACTTCAAATTAGATCATGAAACATTTGCATAATAACTGAACTAACTATGAAGCAGATACCATGTTTTTAATTATATTTTAACTACCATTATTTTCGCCGTAAAAAGAAATTACCTAAACTATGGGTGTCTTGTAGCCGTGAACTCCACACTACTTAGCCTCGCTCTCACTCAGTCCGCGAGTAGTATGTTGCGACCGAGATAAAAACTGAATTTGAGCAGAGGTACTATGGACTCTTAAGACCGGTGTGACAGTTAGATAGTTTTGAACCGTGTCGGAGTTTCAATTTACTAGGATTTTTTGTCAAAAATGGTAAAAAAAAAAACAGATTGAGTTTCAAAAGAGAGTTTTTGTTCAAGATGGCAATAAAAAGGTTCATTAAACAAGAAGTGAAATGGTTGTATGAAAGATCACCTGCACGCGTAGCATGACAACAATATAGAAAAGGGTTTTCTACGGGTTTTGTCGACGGAAGAATAGACAAAATGACAGATTGTGATTGTTTATCTGTCATTTTGTCTATTCTTCCGTCGATAAAACCCGTTTCTATTGTGGTTATGCTAAGCGTGCAGATAGGAATGAAGACATAAAATGACGGTTAATTGGACGAATTGCAAAAAAAGGATACTATAAGTCCTTCCATTGCAATATCTTTGACGAAATCTGGGTTAGGTAAGACTCTGATCAATATCCTTAACAGAATGCATCATGAATTAGCTACACATTAGAAATCCATTTATCACAATCCATTCCATATAAAAATGAATGTTTTGAGTAGGTACAGTAGAATAAAAATATAAAAAGAATGCTTACTTATTTTTTGTATCTTCCCACCAATCTTTCTGGGTAAATCCCACTGCAGGTGTATGGCGTTCTTATGTGAAGTTATCCTCACGCTCGGAGGCTCTGGGGTAGGCAGCACTGACACCTCGTAAGATACTGAGTCGGAACCGTACAGGTTCTTAGCTAAGCAGGTGTAATTGCCGCTTAGGGCTTGGTCTATATCTGAGAAATTAGGAAAAACACTTTTAGAATTTTTGAAACTGTTGGCTACATATCAAAAGACCAGCAAAATTAAAAAAGTGGTATCCTGATTTTTTTGCTTTTATAATAGAGTATAATGACTAAAAAAATAGAAGGTTGCTTTGGTTGCCAGCTTTCAATGATGAGTACAGACTAATAGATCTTGATTAGGTTGTGAAGAAAAAAGCAGCAATATTTTAAACCTTAAATTTTTTATTGCATCTGGATGTTTTGATACTTAGTACCTAGAGTTATAAAAGCTTGAAAATCGGTCCTTCCGAAGTAATTTGGTCTATTGAAGGCCAAGTAGGTATTATATATGTATATTCTGGCTGGCTGAAGGTATATTCCAAAAATTTTGCTTGGTGAAAGAAAATAAAACAACAATGACAGAAGAAACACTCACTATTAATCAGAAGGCTATCATCATGGTTCCTCGTGAACCTAGGATGGTGAGTGATGATGTTATGTTTGTGATACCACACGGTGCGAGGTGGAGGAGATCCCACACACTGACACACTAACAGGAGGGAACTGCCCACTCCCACGGACACCGGCCCGCCGAGTGAAGCTACGCCAGCTACCACTGTGAATTAAACTTTAGTTAGAATAGCCAAGCATTTTGATCTTGCTTTGGAGGTCTAACTCCTGACAAAACAAGTGAATTTAATGAAATTCTGTGAAGTGATTTAAGCTGTTGTTCAAATAATAAATTAACGATACTTATTTGTAAACAGATATCCGGGAACTCTGAGAAGAAACACCGTAACACAACTGTTACTTCAGTCAATCAATCACAATAATTGATGATAGATATCTTGAGATTGAGAACAGATTTTTAAATGATCAGATTATTCATTTAACACCCACAAATTGGCAGCTGGCTGAATGAAATGTTATTATTGATTGTACGTTTATGGAACCAGTTAAATCGAACGTTATTTTAAAGACTTACCTTTAGCACTCAGATCAATATGAACCCTGTTACTCGGAGTACCCTCCCCAACTGCTGTATGAGCTCTGACAAATACTTCATACTGTCTGCCAGTTGACAGGCCTGATAGAGGAAACGTGAGGTGTCGGTGTGGCGTCTCTAGAGTTGATTCCACTCGATAGCTCTGTGGTGAACTCGTGCTGTAAAAATTATAAGAAGTATTATTTAATTATGACAACTGTAAGAAATAAATGAAAGAAAGAAAGAAAGAAAAAGTATTTATTGAGACTCGCACAGGAAATCACAAATTAAACTAAAAACACACTAAACATAAATAAAAAATAAAAAACAAAGTAAAATTGAAAATTAATGCAGTCCTGTACGAGGCCAAAAGGCTCTTATCTCAGCATAATGCTGCGACATTTAAATCAGTAGAGCCTACTGAAAAGTCACACTGCTGAAATGAGATTATGAACATCAAATATACAAGAGTGCGTGACTGATGAACACCAAACACGGCCACCTTCCATCTTGCGCCGCACCTGTGTTTGTACTTGATGATCTTATCACAGAGTGCGTCACTGATGACCACATCGGTGGGCAGAGTTCGCGCAGTTAAATTTTGCTATCGATGCTCTAAGAAGATCTTCATCATTTCCCAACTACGTTGGAGTCGGAGTTAACAACACCCTCATAGGGGGTTAGAAGAAGCATTTAGTGTTGAAACTCTCCAAAAACACCGGGTCATAAGTAGCTTGGTGCATTACGTGTCGTTGCCAAATCCAACAGTTAGCTTCCAAATTAAAGGAATTTAAAAAAAAATGGCAGGTTTACCTTGACACTGGTTTGACGTAAACAGTGTAATGTGAAATGTCTCCATTTGCTTGTTCTGGTCTCTTCCAACTGACAAGGAGAGAAGTTGGTGATGATACTAACACTTTTATAGCCGAAGGTGGACCGGGCACTGAAATCAGAAGGTTATGTATTTATTCCTTAATTGAGTTGAGATTTATGAGATTTTTTCTGTGTAGTAATTAATTAATTATTTCAATATATTAATTAATTATTATATGTGGTATCTTCATCTTCACTATGGCGGTGAGTTAAAACACAAATAAAGTCAAAAAAATAACTGCGTTATTATAATATATATATAATATAATTGGATAAAATCATGTTAATTGATAAATAATCCCGAGTATAAAGACCGTGTTTTTGCCTGGAACAATATTACAAAAAAACGTGGAGAACTAGTCATACTCCATTAAAAAGAGAGGTACCAAACGGGCGTTGTGTCACAAAACACAATGTTCGGCTACTGCCAGATGGTTTTCATATTTTTAAAATTTAACTAATGACGTTTTTATTGCAAAGTAAATTAATAACTTACCATCCTGTAACGTAGTACAAACGATGGGATAAGAAAAAGGTCCCAGCCCATAGTTTGAGAAGCCAGTCACCTTCACTGTATAGTTGGTGTACTTTAGAAGAGCTTGGAGATACAGCTCCGTGTGTGGGGAGCTTATGTTCTGCCAGGGTCCGTCTGGAATATAAACCAAAATCAAGGAGTACAAGTTTTAAGTTTTTTGAACCTTATAAGTCTTCTTTTATAAGAAGAGTTATCAGCAAAGTTTTGATTCAAAAGTAGCTTAAGTAGTATCACAAACCAAATGAAGTGAGCAGTTTGTATGAACACAATATTCCTTCAAGACGGACCACTTTAAATAATAGAGTTATACCCCAGTAGCCATTGTTGTTATATTCTGGCTAGTTACTCGTTAACTGCATGACTCAATATGGCCAACGATGGCTAGTTTTGATAGAAAAGACGTTTTCCAATAATAAAATTGTTTGGAGAGGCCAATGGTGCATATATAGTTCTCAAAAATTCAAGTTACCTTCAGTACTATAATACACAAAATATCCTAGCAGTGACGTCCCATGAGAAGTGATGGGCTGCCACGCGACCCTCAGAGATGATGACGATACTCCTCTGCACTCTACTCCTGATGGTGGAAGTTCAGGCGCTAGAAACAATGGCAGAGTGGAAATGTTATTATTCTTGTTGTGTATTTATACAGACTTACATAAACACAAGTTTTTCACCATATTTATCTCTCAATACATACACAAACCCCCACATAGGTACTTTAATAGGCCACATCATATTGTATGCGTTTACTAGTAAGTGGATAACTTAATAATAATATACTGTGCTCGTCCTACAACTACTGTTACGTGTTCAAATTATAGGCGAGCACCCTAAACACAAGTTAAATCTTACTTTGGGTGCCAGAGTCCATCGAAAACACTCTTTCCCTTAGTTGTAACGCTGCATAGTGTTTTAGATAAGTGTTTTTTGTACAACTGAAGTTATTTTTTTTTTTTTTTGTGTTCATCTAAGAGACAGATTTCTTGGTCAATTACTGAAAACTTATTTTTAATGTGTAACATGTTTCCTCTCGCTTTTCTGCAATCAAAATCTAAATCGAAAAAAAAAAAAACTGTGTGAGTGATTTCGTGAAAAGGGACGGAAGTGTGTCACAGGAAGCCGGGGAAGTGCGCATTATTTGATTTGACCAATGAGCGCGCGCGGTGCTAAGGTTGGCTGTTAGAAACGACCTTGACGAGGCCCCGCCCGCTTAATGTTGCTTATTACAAAGGTGAGATGTCAGATGTTACACATCTTAAAGCGACTACTGTAAGTTTCACTCGTGTTTTTTTTTAGTGTGATCCGTCTGCCATAGAAGGATCACACAAAAAAAAAACTTATTATTAAACCTTCCACTATTTGCTATTTTTAATTTTCAAAGTGTTTTGTATTAAAAAACCCCTTAACTAAACTGTAATTAATATCAACTTACCTCCTTCTCTCGTAGTTTGGTAGACAGGTAAAGAGAATGGACCATTTCCTGCAGAATTGAAAGCACTCACAGATACGGCATACCTGAAAATATATAAATCAAATTGTATTAAAAATGCTGCTTTAATCGTCTACGTCCGATTTAGTGTTTTTCAACAAATGTTCGAAGTTACGAGTAATAATAAGTTCTCACCTCATATTTTTGAGCAGTCCACTGAGTGTTGTTTCTTGTTTACCTTTCATTGACATCACTTTTACCATCTTAGTTTGGGTGTCATTGGGAACTGTAAAATTGACCAAAAAAAACAATAAAAGCGCTGAAATTACTAAGTACACTTATACGAATATAGAATGAGTAATTCATTTAGCGAATAAATGAATTAGTAATTCATTTAAGTGCCAAAGTATACGTTTTTACAACAAACTCCCAAGCCATGTCAAAGAACTGAGCCTCAATAAATTTAAATTATTTATTAAACAGCAACTATGTCAAAAAGGTTTCTATAAAGTTAAAGATTACTTAGACGACAATAAGGCTTGGGACTAATTAAGCTACTCCAATGTACCCCAAGCAACAAACAATTATTTTAGAGTATTTTAGACTACATGAGCATAAAATTGTTTGGATTATTTTATTTGACTGTAAGTCAATTTATTTTATTTTGTTTTCATTTATTGTTGACGTAATCTTCTCTTTAAAATGTTTTTATTTTATGAGTTGCATTGCAATTTGTGGTAATATAAATTATTTTAGCATAAGCACTATTATATAGAATCAAGTTTTTTCAACTAAACAGACAGCTGTGCTGCTGGGCAGTTT
Source organism: Agrochola macilenta (assembly GCA_916701695.1). Lineage (NCBI taxonomy): Eukaryota > Metazoa > Arthropoda > Insecta > Lepidoptera > Noctuidae > Agrochola > Agrochola macilenta. The sequence goes on from OU753576.1 coordinate 4,864,073, forward strand.
GTTGCGTCACTTCGACTTCCCAGCTAACGCACTAGGAAGTGGTGAAGGGTGGGTGTTTTGGGGGACTGTCTTATGTAATTTTGACGTTCGAAAAGTGCTGATTCTCAGCCTAGTTTGAATAAATGACTTTTGAATTTGGAATGACCACCGCAGAAACGAAAGACAAAAATACAGATTGCAGAAAGATTACTATAGCGCGATTACTATCCAAAATGAAGTAAAGAAAATGACACTTTGTAAAGAAAACATGTTTATTCTTTGTACAGTACGGGTTCATGCTACGGGTGCAGGAATGTCCTCGGAAGAATTTACGGCGGCTTCACTACAAATACAGATCTGCTTGATCATCTGAGCAATGTTGTTGTTTGACCAGTAAAGGAGTTAATACATCTTACTACCTGGATCTAATACATCTTACTACCTGGATCTCCACTAATTCTGGGCACAGCTTTCACATGGTACCCTTGCAGCTGTCCATTGTGACTCTCTCTGGGTGGCGGGAGCCATGACACGACTAGTTCTCCAGGGTTGTCCGTCTGTTGCACTTGTACGCCAAGTGGCGTAGATGATGGAGCTGAAAATTAAGATGTTGTAGATGTTGTGAGCACACGTGTTTTAACATGATTGAGGTTTGTTAGCTTTTTTTATCAGCTTTGCCGCCTGTTCTGTAGCAACCTACCTGTGTATTAAAATACTTTCAACCCAATTATATTTTTGATCGTTAATTACTTTAATCTAGAAACCTATATAAAGAGAAATCCCTAATGGGAATGGTATCTACTCCAATAGCACCAGGGTCCGGGTATCAAACTAAGGAACTCACTCTCAGCAGTCACAATTTCCAAATACTTGACCAATGAGGCAGTTAAAAACAGTGACTTGTGTTAGGTTTGTTCCTTTCAATAGAGCATATGGCTTATGTTTTTGAAAGATAATTGTTAAAAAGAGTTAATTTTGTTGAGATTTTTGTTTTACATAAATATAATTATGTTGTTGATATTAACAAAGGAATATTGTGTAAACGATTCAGTTCTACTGTTTGGGAAAGTCAACCCGTGATTTAATATTTATTGGTGGGTTGAATGGCTCAACGATTGGTCCACGACACTGGTATCACCCGATATCGTGGGCCAATTGGAGAGCAGGATTTGCCGCCGGGACGTGGTTGGGGTAGGAGCGGATGTGCAGACGCATTCGCTCCTGGGTCGTCGATTGCGACAATTCGATTAGAACGAATTTTTGAACAGTGTACCTACCTACTAAATATAACAGAGTTGTTTTTGTTCTTAGCCTACCTAATAAAACTAAGTGAACAGTTTGAGTTTCTTTTTAAACAGTCTTCCCAGCTAGAATATTTACCCTGTGACCGCTGAGCCTTCGAGTATTTTATACTTGCAACATATTCAAAATAGCGTTATGATATCGTTACGTAATAGCGTTATCTACAGTTCCAGTAACCATTTACAATTTTAATTTAGTTACAATCCGGGTGGAACGGTAGAAATTATAGTTACTGGAAGTAAATGTAACACTATTTTGATAACCTATCAAGTCCCTGGCTCAAAATCATTCACCCAACTCACAATATTTTAGACGCAAATCACAGTATTAAATCTCTTGTTATTTTTATAGATGGTGGTTTAATTTTACCTTCTTGCTGCGTACTAAAATGCACTGGTTGTGTGTATGGACTCAGATCCACCTGGTTGCCTGACGCAACCCTCACTCGGTAGTCCATTGCTGGCTGTAGATCTCTTAGGTCTATGTTCTGACGAACATCATTCTCCTGCCTGAAAAGGATAATGAGATTATGTATCAAAAGCCATGACTCTTTATTTGCAAGTAGTTATTCTGTTGTGACAATATACGGAACCCTAACAACAACACTTTTTGTTGTTCCGTTTTTATATATTCAAATTCTAAATAAGAAAAATCCAAATTCTATTCGATAAAGAATATTTTATGTCATCTGAAACAAAATTTGGATTTTCTTTGGCTGATCCAACTAACAGATTTACTAGACTACAGCGAGACGGCCCGGTCTAATATCAGCGCTTTCCGATACGCCGTTGTCACTCAACAATTCTCAGGCCATTCGTTTTCCAAGCAATGTTACTCTATTGGATGTAAATTCTTGGAGCAGTTGATCACAATGTAAAGTGATCTATATTATACCAACCTATATAATATCCAATGGTAGGTCCATTGGAGTAAACTCAGATCGCCAACGGTAAGTGGAGTAACGATCTTCACAGGGTGACTGTTATGATGAAAGTATAAATACTATCGAAACCAATCCCATACCTAGTAATATTGATGCTCTTAGCACTGTCCCACATCATGAAGTCGTTGGTGGTGTACTGCATCGTGTAGTACTGAACGTGAGTACTGATGGTGTCTCGCCAGGATAGCTTGACTGAGTTACTGGTTACTGAGTCTACTTGCAGGTCTAGGGGAGGTGTTGGTGGTTCTGTAAGGAGAAAAATAATTGTTAGCTTTGGATTGGATTGGTCGATAATAAATGATGTTTATTCCATAAATCGATTATAACTAACACTTTTTAGACGTCAGGTTTTTTTTAACTAGATGAGTTGGAAATTAAATGGCTTGAAAATGTGACAAAGTCCTGTCCTTATCCCAATTTCTTTGGGTCATTGGAGCACATCTTTTTCTTAATACTTCTCTATCAGTAGTAATTCCTATTCGCGCTATTTTTTCTTTCACATAATAAATCCATTGTTTCTTTGGTCTTCCCCTACTATTATTATCAACCATGTTCATACTCAAAACTTGTATAACTTAAAGTTCAATATTCATTGGCATCACATGTTCTATAGTCTATGTGAAACTCTTTATCATTAAAGCAAATTAGTATATTTATAGGGAAAAATTAAAACTCACCAAGTATATCCAAATGTACATTATATGCCGCAACCCCATACGGATTGCTGGCACGGCACTCGTAAGTACCACCATCTCTGCTCTCCACATAGTTAATGTTGATCAAACTGTTCAGTCCGTTGTGAGTCATCGTCTCTGATACTGTCAGCCTGAAATTGTAAAACAAAAGATTTGCAGACTTCGAAACAAAAGTTAATCAAGCTGGGTCCTAAGATCCTCCCTTTGGGTGAACATGTATCAAGAATGGCTAGTATTTAGGTATGTGAAATTTAAGTAGATTATCATCAAAATTATAGCTTACTTGAAACCCAATAATATAGACAAAGGTTACACTTCTATCAAATTATTAACAAAGGATTTAAAAAATTATATTATTTTTGATAGATCGTGTGAAATGACTAATGAAATATGACTTGACTGACTCCCAATTATCATCCCACTCTTCTGTTTTAAACTGAAATGCACAGTTTTTACTCAAAGAATAGCGTCATTGAATAAAAGTGTATTCTTCTTTATACAGCGCCATCTTTGGAATAGCTGTATTACTACGGTTACGGATTCGTTCCACATTAGGACAAAGGATTGAAGAATTTTCCTTGGTTTCTGAACCAAATGCTGGGTCGCTTCAACCGTAAAGATTCGTTCGTGAGTCGAGTGGGGTTCTATTTTGTCCTGACGGCAAGCGCTAGATGGAACTACTATTAAAATTGCATCAGGATGCTCTCTGTTATGCCCGGGTTACACGAAACTAGTTTTTGAAGCTGGAGTAAGCTAGTAAGCTGGTCACCCTAGCCTTGTTTATACTGAACTATCCTCATGTAAGCTAGTGAGATAGTTTAATAATGCGGTTCTATTTTTGAGCGTCCCCCTCCACTAATTTTACTATCGTGGCTTGTGTACTCTAGCCTCATATAGCCGGCGAAGCTCCACATCGTATCATTTTACGCCACGGAGTCAGTCACCGCAATGCTATTAGCTTAATATTTCCTAGCATCGTGTAAATAGCTCTAGCATATGGGCAGTCAGGATAGTTAGCCAGGATATTACTTGCTTGCTATCCTAGCTTAAAACGCTAACCTAGTGTAACCAGGGTATTAATGATATTGGACAAAATATTATGTAGGTAATTATGATGGTTTATAGCTCCAAAATATTCTAAAAAATATGCCTTGTTTTACATACAATTAAATCGTAATTACCTTGACGAAGTAAAATCAACAGGCTTCCCATCCAGAGACCATTTGACCCTGATAGGGTTGTCGCCAAGCGGTCTGCAAGTCAGGGTCACAGGCAGACCCATCTTAGTTGTCAAGTTAGCACCAACTGACTCGAAATGCACCGGCTCTAGAAATAATTTGAGAGTTTATTAATCGTGGACATGTTTTCCTAAATATTGTGACTAAGATTATCATTAAAAACTAACATAATACATAAAATGAATTTGAAGGAATTGTGTCGCCATTAACAATTATTTGAATTAGTATTTGCTTTGAATAGTCTCTTAGCCATGTTTTGTCAATCAATATTATTTCGCCTAAGCACCATTTTTACCTAAGGGCCTAGGCCTAGACAAATGGAAATCGCTTTCAAAGTGTTTCTTATTTCAAAAACGACTTTCAACGGGATCGACATAATTATTAAGCTTTTCGGTAGCATATGTCAGACCCATATGTCATTTTTGACTTCTCCATAATCGATATCGCTGATAGAATGTCATTTTGTCTAAGCCCTCACCTCTGTTATTTTTTCTGTTAAATATATTCGCACTTATATAGATTTATTATTTTCAGTCTTGTAACACTAGAATGTTTCTTAGAACCGATATATTTCTTAGATTCTGATCAAAATAAACGCGTTCTTGTCAAATCAAATAGCTAATAAGCTAGCTTATTTATATCGTAAATAATAACGTATGAAAGAGGAGTACAGTAAACAAGTCTCATGTTTCAAACCCCACATACACTTAATTGTACAAATCGATCAACTTGATTGATTGACCAAATATTTAATCTCGCACATTTTTGTCAAGCCTATATAAATGTTTGCTTTCACAATTTTGATTTAACGCTTGCTTATAATTTATTATGCAATTGCATCACATAATCAGCCTATAGCCTATATTTTCCAACTGCTGAGATCCAGAGCTCCTCTCTGTGAGTTGGGCTGTGATCCACCACGCGGGCCTAGTGGATTTTATGTCACACGTCTTCGAATTTTTGGTTCTTGGAAATGCCGGTTTGATCACCGTGATTGCATTCTTCCAATTAATTATTTTTCTTTAATCAAATCAATTTTGGTAGTCTCTGCAGTTAATCATTGTGTCTCAAATACTCTTGACGGTATCTAAATGATAAAAACATTCCCCGGAGGGCTAAGCAAAGGTGAATGCACGCAAATGCCAGTTGATATTATAAGAGAAGCGTCTTTTGCTGTTAGGTAACCGGACAAAATCTAGACACCATTTTGATTGAATTTTGGAATGTACAAAAAACTTAAATTGTATACGAAAAAAATCTGTAATACTTACTATTAACACTGATCCACAGATTCTTATTCAGTGCATCCCCCACACCATTTTCAACGTTGCACGCGTACATGCCTTCATCAGAAAGAGATACCACCTCAATAATAAGGGTACCGTTAGGGTAGCTCATGACTCCACCACCGGCTAAGTCGAGGACTGGACGCCAAATTCCTAGTGTAGCTGGAAAAAGAAATAAAATTACTTCGTCATTATTGAGTATAGTTTTAGTTGGTCAACCAACCTTTCGTTAGTAGCAACTCTGAAAATACAAAAACGGCTACGAAATTAAGGCAATGTAAAATTACTTAAATTGAAGCGAAATTCAAAACAGTTAAACATAGCATAATATGAAAGCCTTAGCGTGTCGATGGAAATCTATACCGGTTCAGCCCTGAATTTAGCTAAGAGTTTGGCGCCATCAGATACCGTGCATCAGTCAAAATCAAAATCAAAAATCAATCAAAATCAAAAGTCATTTATTCAAACTAGGCTAAGAATCAGCACTTTTCGAACGTCAAAATTACATAAGACAGTCCCCCAAAACGCCCACCCTTCACCACTTCCTAGTGCGTTAGCTGGGAAGAAGAAGTGGCGCAACAAACTCCCCAGCAGCACAGTTGTCTGTTCAGTTAGAAGAACAAAAAAAAAAGATTCTATATAATAGTATTCAAAATAATTTACATTACGCAACACAAAACATAATTTAAATTATTAGCCATTACGTAAGCTAGCACACGCCAATATACCAAACAAAATCATGTCAAGTTCCTGTAGCGTGCTTTTTATAGGCCTACGTTAGGCTAATGACGATCATGCTAATATATAGAAAATAAACCTCCAACAAAAGGACGTCCTTAAATACTAGAAAACGATGTATTATTCGTTAATTTTAAAGTAACATTATTTTAAAAGTTTCAATTTGGGAAGTTTAGGAAAAACATTTTAACATTATGTTTGACAACATCTCAAATATTGGAATCTAGTAGCACAATTCGAATTTGTCAATACCTATGGAGGAGAACCAACCGTTTTCAAAGAGTGTATTGAATTGATCGTGCGTAAATATTTCACCTACCGTCCCTTTTCATCCAGTGTATCTGTGGCGTCGGGTAACCGTTTGCGTTGCAATACACTACGCCTCGTTGTCCCAATAGTAACGACGTGTTTGTTGGTTCTTCTATCCATTTCGGTGCAACTGTAAAACAAATTGTTTTAAAATGATCTGTGTCTAAAATTGTAAATAGTATTAAACCCTGTGTTTTTAGCTGAGTATTCTAAACGAATTAATAACTCGTCAGCGTTATTTAGAGAATTACTTTAGTATGGTTTATTTATATTGATATTTGCATTATCCCATTACACTCGTGCAAAGTCAGAGCAGGACACGAGTTTGCTAAAGTAATTCCGAAATCTATATTATATCAGTATTTTAAGCAGTAAAAATTGTGTCATTCAATGAATACCGTTAAGTTTTATATCTACAATTATAAAGTTTACTTAATAATTTAATTTTATATAGTGTTCAGATTAGGATTTAACCAAGCTTTTGAATACATACCATTAATATAGAGGTCTGCAGTCTGGTTAACTTTACCAACGTGGTTGGTTGCTATGCATGTGTATTTGCCACAATGTTCTAAAGAAACACGCTTTATTATCAAAACACTGAATAACTCTGAACTTCTTTCTGTAATCTGAAACGAAAAGATGGTGATACTCAAGGGTGCATAGTGGTTCCTATAATATTTACTCTGGAATGGACGATAAAATTACTAGGTTTTGGTATTAGAGATTTGATTGAACTTTATTTGTTGATAGTGTCAAAATGGATTTTATAACTAGTGGAAAAATTATCATAAAAAGTTATTAAAATACATTTCCTTACCTTTAAACTAGCGGGAAGTTTTTTCCCATCCTTCAACCACGAGAAGTAAATAGGTGGATCTCCACCAACAATATTGCAAGTAATTTGAACTATCTGGCCTTCTTTCAATCCAGTACCAACACGGAGTTCATCTAATTCTGGTGCTTCCACAACTTGGATTTCAAATGACCTGGAAAATAAATAAATTACACATTGAATTTCGTAAGATCAACGAGTATGATTTTGTGTCAATTTGATGACAATATTCCAGTAGAAATAACCTAATACAAGCTTGTAACCGCTTGTATCATGATAAAAGAATTGTTGTTGTAAGAGATTCATAATATCGACGCTCTTTCTACACTACCCTGTTCTAGCATGAATTGTACAGGGTAGTGTAGAAACAGCGTCGATGTTATGAATCTCTTACATATTATGAATCTTTCACACAAATTACATAAATAAATTTAATTACTATATACCGTTTCAAGATTAACGTTTGTGAGATCTTCATCAATAACGGTAACTACTTAATTTGATTGTAAAACAATGTGTTTATTTCTTGAAGTTTTTAAACCTTGGGTGGTATGAGAATGATCGGAATCAGAACGAATCCCTCGTAAATTGTAATTTTTTTTCGTCGTTTCCCAACGGAGTTAATTTGTGAGAAACAACCAACAATTATTCACTACACGAGAAAACATACAAACTAGATATACACTACGACACAAAAATAGACTAAACCTACCTGGTGGCTCTAAGCTGAAAATGCACTCAACAAGCACTTTAGTAATGTCAGTTAAAATATATAATAAATTACCAGAAGTAATTAAAAATGAACAAAAATTAAATATATTTATAAATAAACTAAAACAATACCTAATCCATAAATGCTATTATAATATTAATGAATACTTTAATGAAAATTTAAAACAATAATTTAAAATAAATACCAAAAATAATAAATAAATTAAAGTGGAAGTGAGTAGTGGAAAAACATCTATATTTTACTTTTTTTCAAATACTAATATAATATAATATAGCCTTCTTTCTCTATCCTATCTTGCTGTGCCCGACAGGGTCCACAATGATCTAAAATTATGTATATTTTATAATGTACCTACCACCTATGCTAACATTGTGGAACGCAAATAAATATATTGAGTATTGAGTATTGAGTATTGAGTTAATTCTTACCTTCTAGCCATTTCACCCGAAGGACTAAAAAGTATACACGTATATGTATCTCCATTCTCCTCTTTGACAATTCTTGCAATATTCAGTACACCATCAGCTCCCGATTCAAAGAGCTGTCTTTTCTTACGTTTTCTTCTAGTGTTCTTACTGTTGTTTGAAGTTGTTAAGTATGTTCGTTTATATCTTGAGTGCTGGGGCAGTGTTGAGCTGATGATCTTCTTGCCTTTGTGTTCCCATTCTAGTTTGCTGAAATTAAAAAAGGTTTTAATATAAATAGTAATACATCGATGCCGATTTCGACTAAAGTGACTTTTCCTGTTTATAGTGATTATAGGTTGTGACTTACAAGCATGTGCTCTGATGTAACCTATCTTGGAAGTGAAGGTATATGCACAGTGTGGAACATAAACATTATTATTCATAAATATTATAACATCACAGTTAATTTCTGAAGGCAGGTAGTAGGTAAGTGATAGTAAGGTAGGCAGAGGTATATACGAAACCTTTTTTTTTTCAGTGATAAATAAGTTCCTTGTAATAGGGAGTGATTCTATTGCCGTTAACCGGAGACAAATTCTCTAGACTGCGAACAAGAAATTGCTAATTTAAAAACCCAATAAAACTTTGCCCGACCTGGAAATCGAACTATAGAAGACCATGCTCATTAGTCAGGCTTAGGACTACTACACCTACGAGGTTGAAACTTGTTTCCCTTAATTATTATAATAATTATATCAATACTAAATGAGGCAAATAATTTATGAAAGAGGATTAAAGTTTTCACCAAAATAATCAAACAAAACGTTAATTATTATAGATAGACAGGTCAAAACAAATAACAATCCGGTCATCGATATGGATTGGCGGGCCATTTGTGCTCTCATTCTGGCTAACCTGCAATGCGATGTACTACAGTCCGGCCGACGAGAGAATGAGTTCCTTACACCTCTCAGTTGGGCAATTTCTAGTAGTAATAAGGATCAAATTAGCAAAACACTTATTTGTTGGTATGAAACTGACAGGTTTCAAAAACGCATTCTCGTCGGCTGGACTGTAGATATACATAGACATCATAAAAAGTACCTGATTGGGTATCCGTAGTAAGGACATCTCAGTTTCAATGATTCTCCACTCTGAACTTTTATTGGTGGCAGTGTTCTGATGTAGGGTGGTCCTGGAAAAGAAAATATATTAAATACCGTAAATGTGACCTAAAAAATAAACAAGATCTCATAAGTACTGGAGTGGTATTTCATAAAAAAAGAGAATTTATAAAAAAACATCGAAAATACATAGGTGTTGATTTTATCCTGCACTAGCTTCTGCCCGCGATTGTCCACGTGAAATTTCTGGTTTTAGTTAGCATAAAGAATATCCTATGACACTCTACAATAGTGTAGCTTTCTGTCAGTGGTTTTTTTTTTATCGATGCAGTACTTCCTCAGATTACTAGTTACAAAAACAATCAATTTTACCTGTTTCTAATGTTATAGTTTAGATTTAGAAATTCCATTTGTGTTTTTGTTATCTTACCAAAAACATCAATTCTGGCCGAATGACCAGTGCTGGATTCTCCTTCAAAAGCCAAGCATGTGTACAAGCCGCCATCTTCAACTCTAGATCTGGATATATTGAGCTGGGAGACCACACCAACTCCTGATGGTGACATCATTTGACCCAGAGTGTATCTGAAAAATTGAAAAGTGAAGAAGTCCTTAAGAGGTCAGTCCTTTTGGTCATATCGTAAAGCTGAGGCTAATTTATAGAACGTAAATAATTCTACTAGGAAGTGGAACTGAATTCTTAGAGGAGGCTACCTCGTGTGCTAAAATCAACTGCACAACAATCGTAACAATTTGACTTTAATATTGTCTTTATTTTGTAGAAGTTTGAGATTGCTAATCGGCAAAAGTAAGGGTGAACGCTCTCCGGTCAGGAGGGGCGATGATACGAGTAAAGAAGCAGCTGTGAGCGACCGCTTGCTAGAAGCCGATGATGATGAAAGAGCAGTTTTTATAGTTCAAGTGTTATAACTAACGTGCGATTGATCGTAGGAAGAAACGAGATCTTGAAGTAACGATGGCATTCACTACGGTCAGAAGAACATCGATTTCTTTATTAAATGCTATTTATGTTACGTAGACGAGGCGTTTAAAGATAATGATAATAATATCCAATTGAATTATATCATAATTTTTCGTATTCATAATTTAACCTGTCAAATAATATTTATATCTGTGCAATATATTTTCCAGGAAATATTCAGCTAACCTGCTAGTATAACATACATATAGTATCCAGTACTATTTTACTAAGTTTCTCGTTACAGCAGCCAGAAATAAACAAAAATATACTTAGACCTGCCGTTAAATTAACTACCTAGGACCTTTATGTACCAGACACAAATCCTACTATTCTAGAACTTTTATGTACCTATACTGTTTAATTATAATCCACTGTTCGTGGGATCTAATAAAATCGTTTAAAACTCTCTCAGTCAGTTCAATATCAATTTTTATTTTGTTGCGGCCTCCTAAACAAATTTAGGAGGTCGCAATAAAATAAAAATTGATTTCAACTGAATATTTAGCCTGGAGTGTAACAAAATTTCGGACCTAATATTGAAACTACAACAAACATACATCTGTGTTTGTTCTGCTACGCCCAGAGCTGGCAAATCTAAAGGTTCTGTGTTTATTTTATTTTTTCGCATAGAATGTTGTTCCAAAAATTAAAAAAATATAAAAGCTTGGATCTGCACGGTTCTTTTAAAAACACATAGTACCAATATCTTTTTTAGTTTTTTAAATATTTAGGCCCGTGTTCACTAACCAAAACAAAGTCAAATTTAGGAACGCCTAGAAGGGTATTTATGTCTATTGTTAGAGATCGACTGGTTTGATTGGACGTGGATCAATCAAGAAATCGATGGACAGACACCACTGTGGTTTGAATACGGAGATTTTCTTTGACATTGCTACAATGTAAAAGCTGTAGGGAATATGGAAATAAACAAGGAGATACAAATACTCTGCATAACATAACATCAAGCCTATTTTACAAAATATATATTAAATTTGTAATAAGTAAAATGTGGGTGCATTTATATACGACCCGTGTCGGTACACCCACATTCCACTTGTTATGTTATAAATATCCCATGTAATAGGGAGCTCTCTTATTGGTATCAACCAGGCTCAAATCCAGTCCTGTGAACCTGAGAATCGAATCCAGGCCCTCATGCTCAGCAATAGCTTTTACGAAACTTCCTAAACCATTGCCCGACTTGGCAACTGAACCCAGGACACACTCTGTGTTTCACTCTCTAAACAATATGAATGTATGAGACACTCATATTTTTCCCAGTTGTTAACATCCTGTCAACATTCGCAAAACATATCTGCAAACGTTTTTTGTCACCAGAATCAGGTTTTGTTCTGGTAAATGACCAATTTTTTTTTAAATCTTTATTTTATGCCTTTACTTTGCTTTTGCCCGCACCTTTTGCCATTTTTATTGTATAGAAATTGAATTGAGAACCGTTAAACTTCCATACTAGAAGTTCAACTTAGTTTGGAAATAAATGATTTTATTATGATTCCGTTCGCAAAAAAAGTTGCAGGTAAACGTTTTCTGTCACTAAATCAATATAGGGTTTTCTTCCTGACCTCCTCTCTGTTTTAATCTTACCTTTGATCAGTGTTAGATGATATAACAACACCATCTCTCTCCCAAATAAACCTTGGTGGTCTGTCTGCTGTTGCCGTACATTGTAGACTAACCTGAAAATTTTCAAAATAATTAGAAATGCTGCAGAGTTCATATCTACGGTTAAGACTCTCTTCAAGTCAATGAGTTAGTATTGGTTAGAATTTTCCACACAAGCTCGAAATAGAAAGTGTGGCCAAAAATTTAAAGTATACTCAAACTCAAAGCATTTATTTCAAATAAACCAATTACAGGCACTTTTTGAATTGTCAAGGGGTCGGTCAGTCTGAAAGATGAAGCTAGTTGCCCATTCCAAAGAGTAATAGGTACCTATGGAGAAGAACGGGTAAGAAACTCCATGGTCACTCTTTTAAATCAAAATGTGGTTACAAAATATTGGTTACATCATTCACTCCCGACCCGTGGTACAACTGCGATGTCCAACTGGTTGTACTACGGAGAAGTAAATTTACCCATGGTTCAACTGGTTGTTCTATGGGGAAATATCTTTACCAATGGTTCAACTCGAGTGAGTTGTTCTTTCCTTGGTCCAACTAGTTGTACTTCTGGGAATTGAATGTATCTATGGAACAACTACTGGTAATAAACAGGAAAAGGTTATCTATCAATGCTGAAGTGCAATGCAATTACTACCTCTTTTGATTAATTGTCTATTGATGATCAAGACGTTGATATTGACGCGTGAATATTTCTCGTTTTCACACCATACCAAAGGAAAATGTCGGAAAATTGTGAAGTTAGAATAATTGAAAGAAAAGGCGGTAATGTTTTGTTATTAAAAAGTCGACAATTTTACAAAGTGAAAGCTTTTAAAGATGAGTCGCGTGGCGCATATTGGCGGTGCTCTATGTACAAAAAACTCAAATGTTGTGGATCTGTTACAGTTAATAAGGTACGATTGTATGTATTAGTATTAGAGTGCGTTTCCACTGACGCGGAGCTGTGTGGAGTGCAGAGGAGTGGACCGTGAATTGGTCAATCATAGTGCTCGTAATCTCCCTCTGTTTCACATTAATGTAACTAAATATACGCTGCATTTTAGAGTGAGAGTGGAACTCAGCTCCGCTCCACTCCGCTTCAATGAAAACACCCTGCACTCTGCACTCCTTTCCCCAGCTTGACGTCAGTGGAAACTCACCCTTTTAAGTATTTATTGAAATTGTATATGTATGCTTACTTTTTTGTTGATAATATTTGTTATATCATTGTTTATATTATTTTTATCAGGACATGCAAATAATTAAAGAAAAAGAGCACTCTTGCCAACCTAACTTCGAAAAAAACGAAATAGCCGAAACAGTTGTAAGTTTAAAAAATGAGGCAGCAAGCACAGATGTCCCGATGCCACAATTATACAAGAGACACGAGGCAAAGTTGAGAGACAGAGGTTACGATCTAATAGACAGTATACCGAGTTTCGATAGTCTAAAGCACTCCCTTTATAACGCGAGGCATAAATCAGCGGGAGTATCGAGAACAACTTTTTCATCTGTGGACGAAATTGAAGTGCCTGACCAGTTTCTTGATTTTATGCTGGGTTGCGACACAGAAAAAAGAATACTTATATTCTGTACCTCCCCAGCAAGAGAAATGATTGACCACATTGACGAATTTTTTGGAGATGGCACTTTCAAATGTAGCCCGCACCCGTACGTACAGCTGTTTACTTTGCACGGTGATATTGGGAGTGATAACAAAATTACTAATGTTGTTCCACTAATTTATGCGCTACTCTTGGACAAAAAAAAGGAGACATACGTCACAATGCTTCGTATAATCAAAGCGCAATTGCCAAAATGGGAGCCTAAAAAGTACCATTGCGACTATGAAACTGCAGCAATCAACGCAATGTTGGAAGTATTCCCACGCGTGGAGATAAAAGGCTGTTACATGCATTTTTCTAAAAATATTTGGAAGAAGGCAAAGGTATTGGGACATATAAAGTCCAAACCTGAGAAAAGAGTAGTCGGAATGTGTTCTATATTACCCTTAATACCAGCCGGGATAATCAATGAGGCATGGACATACATAAAGAACGAAGTAAAAACATTGGGATTTCTGAAAATGGGTAAATTCTTGAAGTACATAAGTCGCGTTTGGTTAAATAAGAAAATCAAAAGGTACATAACTGTCTTCGGAGAACGTCATAGGACAAATAATGTGGCCGAGTCCTTTCATGGCTTAAACAAGGCAGTTAACAAAAATAATGTGAATTTAATTAGATTGTTAAATGCACTTCGTGAAAAAGGTAACTTATCCAAAGGACCTATGCCGAAGAAGCGTAAGGACGGAAATAAAAGAAGGGCACAATATATAATGAACGATGATTATGTAAGACATGTACAACTGCAGTTATTGGATGGACATATAACTATTGGGCATGCAATCGACAAATTGCGTTAGGACACATGACACATTGTTTTAATTAAAGTTTAATTAACGATTAAAAGGCGATTTCTTAGGTAAGTGTAGAATGTGTTTTGCTGTCAAAGGTAGCCACTTTGAAACCCTGTTGTAAATTAAATAAAATAAAACATTTTATTTCACTTTTTACCTATGTTTTATTAACTAGTCAGTTCCCATTTTTATTATAATTAAAAATTAATTAATTAATTCCATTAATTTTTCGAGGATCGTAGCGTAATGTTCTATAGCCTACCTATAGCATTCCTCGATAGATGAGTGATAGCTCATATTGGATGCAATACAAAAAGAATTATGCATTTTGAACCAGTAGTTCCAGATATTACCTCCTACATACAAACTTACAAATTTTATCTCTTTATAATATTAGTATAGATTCCTCAAATAATTTATATTTTCAATAAATAAATGTTTATTATTTCACTTCATTAACATCTTTATTGCACCAATCACTTGCACCCATTTTTTAACCGACTTAAAAAAGAAGGAGATTATTACAATCGCAATCGTTGTCAGATCACTTAACGATAGTCATTTGTTTTAGACGTTCATTTGTTTTACACGATCATCCTATCCCCGTGGTCCAACCAGTTGGACATAATTCCACCGTTGTACCACGGGTCATAATCATAAATATCAGAATAAAGAGTTGAACCATGGGTAAATTTACTTCTCCGTAGTACAACCAGTTGGACATCGCAGTTGTACCACGGGTCGGGAGTGACATCATTCATGTGGAAGATAAACATGTGTTATATATTTTCTTTGAATAACAAGTTATTGAAATATCTATAAAAGACTACTAAGAATACCTTCTCACAAATAGCTGTTGTAATCAATAGTTGTACGGAAATATAGGATGTTTTCGTATTGGGCATGGCGTTTGCAAATCCATTATGTTACCAATTGCCAAACCGTCTGGATTGCTGACCACAATTTATTGTTATTAGCAGAGGCAGAGATAACTAAATGGCTAGAAACCAGATAGGTAGATACTAGACAAGAAGTGGCTAATTCTTTGACATGTATTCTCTTTTTCTTTACTGAACTTACTGTACAGTTTTCACCCATCAGTTGATTTGACACATCGACTTTTAAATTATATGTAGTTTGACAGAAACTGTGTACCGCACTTTAGGTATGTGCGTGGTGAGACGGAGAGGTAATCCAGGCCGCTCATTAGTCAACGCTCACGGCGTCCCGCCCCCGCCTTGCCGCGCATTCTTAAGGCGTGGTACAGCGGTTCCGGTCAAACTATAGAAAGAGACTGTCGCACAGGTATGAGTGACAGAGACGCTCTACAAAGACGAACATTTTTTAAACTCGGTGTGCTATATTAAGGGGGATTCGCTAAGATAACCCGCGAAATTCTTTATTTTCTTTATATTATTTTCTTACGTTATTTTGCAGGTCAGTGTCATGTTGTATCTTGATTAAAATATGATTTGCGACCGTAACAAATATGGCTTTAGAGAATTATTATCTTTAGAATCAGCAATACAACTCCATAAGTTAGAATAATCCGAAAATGTCATGATTTCATGAAATAGTCATTCAATAATATTATTGAATGACTATTTCTTTTTACTATGAACTTTGAGAGTTGCATTGATAATTTTTATAAATATAATTCTATAAATAAATATATGTGGCCGCGATTCATATTTATATCCACATACAACCTGATACTGACCTGCAAAATGCAAATAACGTAAGAAAATTTCGCCGGCTATCCTGACGCTTTCGCCTTAAGGGCCAAATATTGTAAGCAGCAATTTTTTTTAAGTTCGTATAATTAACTTACCTCTTCACCAGGAGTGACAACTTTCTCAGTAAAATGTTGAGTGATAATCATATTGCCGGATCCTAGATCCCTCTTATGCCTTATAAACTGGACTTCTGAAATACATAACAAAATTAATTAAGCTTCGTTTTCCCAACTTAAAGTTCCTTTGTTTTCATCGAAGTTGAAATAAAGCTGAATTTCGTTGATATTCGCCTTCAAGAGTTTTAGTTCGGATGGTAGACCAAAGACGAGGAATTTTGGCTGCGAATTTTAGTGTAAAGCAATTAAATGTTTTGGTGAAGAAAAGTACCTCAACTTTAAGTTGGGTAGTTCTACTTTTACGTTCTTAATTTTTTTTAAATTAAATTTAAACTCTTAGACCATATTTTAAATATGACTGAAATAGTTGAGAAATCCAATAAGATATTAATAATAACTGGTGGAAAAAGACACTCAACGAAGTCGAGAGTCACTTGTTCTCTGGGTTTTTGTGATAATTTTATGACTGGACCATTTCTGGGAACCTTCTAGATAGATATGAAGATATTGAAGGTCAAAATTCCAAGTCTGTTTGTCGTTTTTTTTCGAAATAAGTTTTAAATGTTATACATTTTACTTTAAATACAACCATGTTTTGCGTGCATTACATAACACGCTACCATAAACAGCGATTTTTCACACCAAAACATAAAAGTCGTTTCCCAGTAATTTTGTACAATGTAATTTAGTTTGATGTACAGAATGCTTTGATGACCGCTTTGTAATTGGTGTTTTTACACTCTGTACAAATATTTTTATCCTAAAGTGTTTGTTATCATCTTCAAGGTTCTCAATACTTACGATAACTTTCAAACCCGTCAGTACGATGCTGTCTTCGATCTGTCTTCCTGTGTTTTGTCGTTCTGTAAAAGAAACAGAATTATGCTAAATAAAAACCCGTCATCTGCAGCACGTAGGTTATAAGAAAGTTGTGACCTGTAGACCACAAATCAAACCATCGCGAATAAATTATCAACCATACAAAACTTCGATACCTACTCGATCCAAAATGGGACGCTTAATATTTGTTTCGCGACTATGTTGGTCTCATGGAGACAGTTGTTTAATTGTATGGTCTGTACCTCACCCTTAAATTTGACCATACCTATCTAATACATACTGTATATGGAAAATATCAAGAGGCTTGCCAATACATTTATAACCTACTAGCTTTACCCGGCCTGGCTTCCACCTATCTACCCAACCCACCCTACCTACCTTACCTACCTACCCTACCTGCCTATCCTACCTACCCTACCTACCTATATACCCAACCTACCTACATACCTACCTAGCTATGTAGCTAGGTAGGTAGGTAGATATGTACCTACATACCTACCTACTTATATACATATACCTACCCAACCTACACCTACCTACATACCTTCGCAGTTTTTCCATATTTTATCACAGTTTAAACCTACCCTGAACTTCCACAAATATTTCAAAACCAAAATTAGCCAAATCGGTCCAGCCGTTCTGGAGTTTTAGCAAGACTAACGAACAGCAATTCATGTTTATTTTAAAGAAGATGAGACCAATACCGAATCATGAGACTGTGTTCTTTTTTGTGTTTGTGATCGCTCTTTAGTTTTAAAATACCTAGACAAAACTGGAATCAGGAGCTCGTCAGAGCTTTGATTTTATAGAATACTACAACAAATAAAATCTCAGAAGTATTCGGTCCTTTGATACGCAAAAAGAGTTGGAATTTATGTTCAAGTTGGACGTGTTTTGTATAAATATGTAGCATATAAGCCTGTTTAAATATGTAGCATATAAGCGTGTATAAATATGTAGCATATAAGCGTGTATAGGTCCCACTGCTGGTACACAGGCCTCCTCTCTGTAAGAAGTGGGCCATAACATAATCCACCACGTGGACCCAGTGCGGGTTGATAGATGTCACATGTCTTCGAATTTTTGCTTCTAGAACATGTTCCCCACGATGTTTTCCACCACCTTTTTAAGACCAGTGGTAATGAAATAAATTACTCAAAATAAACTGGCACTGCCTGTTTGTCTTTGAATGTACGATCTACGACGTGTAGGTTGGGGTGATTACCACGGGGCTACTACGAACATGTAGATTGATTAAAATATGATGCTGAAAAGCAAACAATTCTGCCTAAACTATATCAAAACTAGGCTATGTAATCAAGTAGTTCCTAGAACACCAAACAAAACAATATGTTACGAGCTCCTGACTATAAATTCAAATTGAGAGCAAATTATGCAGCAGCACGGCCCCACCATGTACGGTAATTTCATTAATCTAAGTTTAATTTATGCATAGTTAACTTAACTGCTGTTAAACTGCGCCCGTTAGTAATTATACTTTGTTAAGGTTTATTTTGTTTGCTGTAGATTTTCGGTAAATTAGGGTTTTGGTTAAAAGGTGCGAGATTTTGAAGGTAAAAGTAGTTTGTAGATAAGAGTTTTAGCGCAGCTTTAAGTTGACCCACTGCAACAAACGTAGGACGTGCACAGAGAGGTCTGTCATGGTTCAATTCTTCTACTGCATGCTAGCATTTGTTTAGTGGATTGCATGATCGTGGGTCGTAGCGGACGACCCCGCCACATTTTTGTTTTGTACAAAAAAGCGAACAACAGCGAAGCTGAGTACACGTTCATGCCAGCCGTTTATGTTTTTACCCAATGATGAAGTCAGTTATGGACAACCAAAACTGTTTTTACAAGCTTTATATTAGCTTGCACTGTTCGTATGTGTTTCCGGTTACTCCAATTGTCATCCATTTCCAAACATTTCATTCCATTTTTCAAACACTTTGGCATCTTATTGAGCTGAAACTTGGCATACTTATATAACTACCGAGACATTTTGAAAAAATTATACCATGGAGCTGGTCTGATGATGGATCCAGAAGTAGGCCATAGGAACTCCTTAATCAAACAAGATAACACCATTGTGCTAGGACTCATTGGTTATGTATTAACAAGTGCTTGATAATACGTTATGGTCAGGGTCTGATGATGGAGCCGGAAGATGGCCATAGGAACTCCTCAATCAAACAAGATAGCACCGTCGTGTTTGGACTCATTGCTTATGTACTAACTAGTGCTTTGATATTAGGTGGTGTTCAGGGTCTGATTATGGATCCGGAAGGTGGCTATGGGAAAACCTCAATCTAACAAGATAGCACCATCGTGTTTGAAATCATTAGTTACGAGTATGTATTGATAAGTGCTTTGACACTGGTGGTGTTCAGGGTCTGATGATGGAGCCGGAAGGTGGCCATAGGAACTCCTCAATCAAACAAGACAGCACCATCGTGTTTGGATTCATTGGATATGTATTGACAAGTGCTATTACACTAAGTGGTGTCCAGAGTCTGATGATGGAGCCGGAAGGTAGTCACTGGTACTCCTTAAGTAAACCGTCGTGTTTGGTTTCAATCGATTTGTCTGGACAAATGCTACTACACTTGGAAGTGTCGCGGGTCTGATGATGGAGCCGGAAGGTAGTCACGAGCACATCTCAACCAAACAAGATAACACCATCGAGTTTGGTCTCATTGGATATGTATTAACAAGTACTTGACACTAGGACACAAGTTCTAATACACTTTCTGGTGTTCAGGGTCTGATGATGGAGCCGTTCAGATGCATGCGACGGACATTCCATCAGTACGTATTGACTTTTCAAGAGATGGCGTACATGTTATAAACCAAATTGCACAATTTCCAGCTAAGTACAGCTATGGCACCATTGAACGACATATATTACCCTTGATAATATCATGGGCATCGACTGTCCACAAAATGTAAAGTAACACAGTCGACTATGCCATAGTGTACTTAAGGCCGAAACTCTTTGCCGCTGGGCAAGCTTATGTTTCGCATAGTGGAGTTCGCTCATTAGACGGTCTATGATTTAAGAGATAGATTGCTCAAAACTATCGGGGAAGAAACCATGCAACAACGATGCTCTAGAGGAAATGAATAGGATGATAAATGTTACCAAACGTGGTGTATAGACTAAGTGAATAAATTATTAAACAGACTAATGCACAAAATGTATTAAGTATAAAATATAAGAAACTCAAAAAAACGTTTTTTAAGTTTATTCTATTTTGTTGGATATCTGGTGACAGAACAGATATTTAAACAAATCATAATGCTAAAAAGTACAAAATAAAATAAAAGTTTTTTTTTTTTTAAAACAATCTTTTAATGAACTAAAAAGTACTAAATAAATCTTACGTAAACATAGAACTTTAATATTTTCTTAAAAGCTTGTGGCGTAAGTGTCCTTCTTATACTAAACTTGAAGATAAGCCTCAAGGTTTTATGAAAATATTAAAGTTCTATGTTTATGTAAGATTTATTTAGTACTTTTTAGTTCATTAAAAGCTTGTTTTTAAAAAGATTTTTACTTTTATTTTTATCATATCTTTTTATAATTTTGATACTTTTAAACGACCTTATTAAACAGTTAATCGTCTGAAAAACATCTATTTTTGGAAGACCTTATAAGAAGATCAGTAATGAATCCCACTCGTCATTTCGTATTAATCAAGCAGGTATTTTTCACAGTAAACGTCGCGACACGAATAAATCGACTGTCAAGCGTTCACCAAGTTTAACTGACACTCGATTACGTATCGTCGGTGGAATCAGCTCTAAATCCAGCAAGAATAAAATGTGGAGAATTACTTTATATCTCTTACCGGTGAAAAGGTCAAACGTTGTTCAGAAAAATTGAATTACTTATTATATCGAAGTCAAAATATGAATTAATGTATGATATTTATTTCTGTAAATTGGTTAAGTATAAAAAAACACTTTTTACACGTGAAAATTAAATTATGTTTTTAAAACTGGCGTTTCCTTACTGACTACTCTGAGAAGAAAGATCGTAACATACTCTGAGCCATGCAGGTCAGGTAATGTCTAAGATGTCGTCAGTCCCAGTCGCAAAATCGGTCATTGAAATTGTAAAACGTCCACGCCTAAAATGGAGTCATAATATCTGTCTACATAAATAAACTGACCAATACAATCATAACACTACATATAAACTGACCAATACAATCATAACACTACATATAAACTGACCAATACAATCATAACACTACATATAAACTGACCAATACAATCATAACACTACATATAAACTGACCAATACAATCATAACACTACATATAAACTGACCAATACAATCATAACACTACATATAAACTCGAAAAATATAGCACCTCTTCTTTTCTCATCTTGGGTATGAGCACAGATTAATTCAGATGGGACCTCCGCAAAATATAGCAACTCTTCTATTCTCATCTTGGGTATGAGCACAGATTAATTCAGATGGGACCTCCGCAAAATATAGCAACTCTTCTATTCTCATCTTGGGTATGAGCACAGATTAATTCAGATGGGACCTCCGCAAAATATAGCAACTCTTCTATTCTCATCTTGGGTATGAGCACAGATTAATTCAGATGGGACCTCCGCAAAATCATTTACATAAAAACGACTCTTGCTATGACACAATAAAGTGCAATTCAGGTCGCACAGCGCTAATTACCTACAGTTATATTCACCTAGAAGTTGCCTCTTTTCTATCGCGTAACTTTTAGATCTTCTGACTACGTTACACTCACTGAATTGGCCCAGCAAGTCGGGCCCGCCGCGTACTTGTAGCCTCATACCTAAACTGCGGAGGGTCACTTCTGTATTCAACTGTGTTATGAGATAAAAGAAAGTATTTAACAGCCTCTGCGGTCTAGTGGTAAGACCACCAAGGGTTCAATTCCCAGCGGGGTAAAATTTTCTGCTCGGTTAGTTTTTGGTAAGACGTGTTCTAAGTACGCTTGGCTAGCTATCACCATCTAATCTAAGTCTGTCGCCATAACAACAATGTTAACAGCATTATTGTGTTTCGGCAGTTAGAGGTAAGAAGCCCAGTTCCTCTGTGGTTGAGGATTCCGCGTGAAGCTCGCTTCCACCTTCGGCCTGATCATTACTTATATTTATATTTATATAATTATGTTTACTTTATTGTACACCAGAAAATACATATTAGTTCATAAATTTAACACTACAAAACATACAATGGGTGGCCTTATCGCTTTCTGCGATCTGTTCCAGGCAACTTTGGCAACTAACCATCTGGTGAGATGAAAGCCAAGAGTTACCTTGTTGTAGTGTAAAAAAATATGCCTGGTTGCCTAATTATGGCTTTTTCTTTGGAAGAATTGAGCTCATTTAGCTAAATTTTCAAAAAAACAACTATCAGCCCTCTTAGAATACGCCATAGATCACCATAGCTGAAAACAAATTTGCTTTAGAGATAACATAACATATTGTCGCGCCTGTCCTCATCCTCAAAGGGTTAGGCAGAGGTCCACCTATAGTAACATCCACATTTGTCCAGATATGTTTAAGTCCATGTAATAGGGGTGAGCCTTTGCCACCAACCGGTCATAACCGATTTTGAGATAATGTATTATTATCAATCAATCTGCCTACCCTTTTCCCAACTACGTTGGGGTCAGCTGAATACCAGTATTTTACATGGAGCGACTGCCTATTTGACCTCCGCAACCCAGTAACTGGGTAATACGACACCATCGAATTATCCAGTTATGGCGACATGCCATGTCTGACAGTTGAAGTCTGACAACCAGTCTTAACTGGCTGTCAGACTTTCGGGCTTCTGACGACCCGTAACGACTGTCAAAAATCCACGAATGACAGCTGGGACCAACGGCTTAACGTGCTTTCTGAGGCGCGGATGAGTCTCGGTATGTAAAGATGGTCACCCATGAACAGACTAACCCTGGCAAGCGTAGCTTAACCTGATGGATCAACCCGTGCGGCTATTATTACTTAGCCACGAGCTCCTGATAATGCATTATTATAATCGCGACATAATGTATTATTGTAATCTACATTAAATAATACATAATAATAGAACAAGCTTACCTCAACATCTAATACTGTCCTCATAGAACAAAGGAAAGAGTAAATCATAATTGCCTTTGCTTCATACACAATAACGCTTATAACAACAAAATATATACTACAAAGTAAACAAAATAATTCCAATAGATATTTCCTTCTAATAAATTACAGTATGCAGTTCAATATCACAAGCATTGATACGGGCGGTCGTGCCAATGCATAGTAATGCCGACTTCAACGGAGCAGTTGCAGAACTAACATGTTTAACGGTTGCAGACGAGACACTTCTGGACAACAGCATAGCCACAATGCTATTAAAAGAGCTGTCCAGAAATTGTAGAAGTAGTGACAGTGCAGATGATTTTATACGCGTTTAAAGAACATAATTATTTTGTTTGTAGTAAGTAAATGTAGCAAAGTCTTTTCCTCCCGTAACCTTACAAATTGTGTCTCTAGTCTCACTAGTAATAACAATTACACGACAACCAACCCGTCTGTCAAGTGTTGTTATAAGAATTTAGCTATTACCTACACTTAAAACATTTCGTTACTGTGATCAAGTTAAGCAGGCCGATTTAAGGGGCATGCGCTAAGGTAACCCGCGAAATTCAAATTTTCTTTAGTGTTTCGCATTTTTCAGGTCAGTGTCAGGTTTTATGTTGAATAAAATATGATTCGCGACCGTAACAAATATGGTTTTACATAATTATAATCATTACAATCAGGAATACAACTCCATAAGTAAGCACAATGGTCAAATGTCATGATTTCATGAAATAGTCATTCAATGGAATTATATGGTCTTAGAGAGTTGTATTGATCATTTTTATGATTACAATTCTATAAATATACATTTGATACGGCCGCGAATCATATTTAAATCAACTTACAACATGATACTGCAAATTGCAAAAAACGTAACAAAATTTGAATTTCGCGGTTAACCTTGACGCTTTCGCCTTAAGACAAAATAGACTTGTAAGTGCAGCTAACTTTAATGGTAAATGTATGGTATGTGATTTCTGTTAATTTATCAATAAAAACATAAAAGACCATAAAATGTATTCCACATAGAATGTATTTGCATGCTCGTAAACAGAACCACTTTTAGTTGCCAAACCGTAGCTCAAACGTTGCCCGTCTAAAATTGTCTTCAGTAAAAACAACTGCGAGCAGTTTCCTAACTCCTAGGTTGTGGAAAGCAAATTTTGATGAGTGTACTTACTTTATACGGAAAACTAAGAGTAAATGTTGTACTCGGTTTGTATTACTGAATGAAAAGTAAATAACATATTCAGGAATACCGTCATTTATTTAGTAGTTGTAGTTTACTTTGGTGAAAGTTACAAAATATAATGTTTCTCTGTCCCTAGTTTTTTATTCAGCTTTATTACGAATGGAAATCGTAATTTATTTGTGTTTGTTTTAGCATTTTCTTTGTCAATACCCCGATTTGATTTTTGTGATGTATAAAGTCATGTTCCATACCAACATTTTGCTTTGAAATATAAATTGACCTTTGGCGATAGATTTCTTCAATGAATTA
This sequence comes from Agrochola macilenta, assembly GCA_916701695.1. Lineage (NCBI taxonomy): Eukaryota > Metazoa > Arthropoda > Insecta > Lepidoptera > Noctuidae > Agrochola > Agrochola macilenta. The sequence continues at coordinate 4,889,010 of OU753576.1, forward strand.
TACTAAACCACTCGTGCAGGTACTTTAGTCATAGTGCCTGTGTATTGTTTGATCATTCTGTGGACTCGAATTACTTACTTTGATATGTGGATATTCTTTTCGACGTTTTCATTTCTTGAGATACCTGTAAATAAAAAGCGATACGATATTATATTTTATACAAGAATTTAACTTCTTCTGGGTATAGTTAAAAAAATATTCGTATCAGTGTCTACATAATGATAGCTTTTGAGGAGATTTTTAAATAAATGTTTTGTCCCAATCTTGGCAAGGGGTATATTGTTACCCGGTTGTGGAGGTCGGATAGGCATTCGGTAGTAAATATAAAACACTAGTAGTCAGCTGCATCCGGTTAGACTGGAAGTCGACCCCAACATAGTTGGGAAAAGCCTAGGCAGACTGATTAATTTTCTCATGCATTTTTCCAAATCTCACCATTTTTGCAGTGACCAATCCTTACAATAACAACAGTGGATACTGTTGTTGTTGTGTAGTACTAAAATGTGTGACTACGTAATCAATTTTTCCCAATAATTCATTCACTACTCCTATTTAGAGCTTTAAAAACGTATGAAAACATTGAAATGATGACAATAATAGTACCCAAAGTCTAAGAATATCTTCCACCCCCATATAAACCTCAAATCACTTTCACGACCCTTCCGGGAATCCATATGGATATTCATGGAAGCCGATCGACTTCAAAACTTTAAACTTTTTACAGCCCCCAAGAGCAAAGTAAAAAGAAGTCTGGAATAGATAACAGTTCTTCTTTTGACAAGAAGTTTTAAATTATTCAACTTGTAGAAAAATGGTGGATACTCTAGACCGCGATGTTATTGGAAGCGTTTCGAATAAATTAATCATGCGGTGGTGCTATTCTTTCCAAATTAAAAGTTTTGTAATATAGTAATTTTTTATAGTGTAGGTAATTTTATCATATGACCTGTTATTTTCCCACTGCAAGGCAAGGACGAAAAATTAAACAAGTGTGTTGGTGGTTGGTGGTTTTTTTTGTCTTGTCAATCTTGTCTTGTGTGTTTGTTTTTGTTATGTCTTTTCAGAATTACGGATCAAATATCAGATGACCAGCAGAAGTTATTCTGCAATTCTCACAATTAATCTTGCTTATATTTTTTTCGGACTTTCGATCCTTGATTGGCGATAGCTAAATGTTACAGTGCTGGTACAAGAAATGAGAATATAATAAATAAACTTAATATTAAGACCTCACTAGCACTACTTGAACTCCCTACATTTGAAAATAGAATGCCACAAAACTATTTTCCTACCCGCTAAGCAACCAGCATCATCATCTTGTAGTTTCAAACTCCACGTCATAAAACGGCAGCCGTAACCGACTTTACAGCAAAAAATAAATGAAAAAAAGGGTAAAACTAAAAACTGGGATCCTGCAATTTCCAAACGGTTTAGTTTAAAAGTACCCACTAGTGAACTAACTCCCGATGCACTACAAACTTTCCGTTGCCTGCGGTTGCTACTAGTGATGTGTGAAATTATTCGAGTTAGTCGATTTTTTATTCGATACGAGCAAAGCAGTTTTAACTTAGGAGAGAAAATGGAGCGGATACTTTAAAGTGTATCAAAGGATCATTGGAAAACGTTTATTTTGTTATTTGCCTCAGTTTGCATTTTTTCTCTTTCTCGTACGTTGAAGTGACATACGGGAATAATTAGAGAGCGATTAACGTGGACCAAGAAATATTTATGAAAGTACGTATTTATTTGTACCCAGCAAATGGTCCAAAACGTAGGTATTGGAAATCTCCCACTAAAACTTACTTTGCTCGTATATTATACAATTGATAACATCAATAACTCCTTATTTTTTATTTATATACATATAAATAAAAAATCGACACATCATTATTATAAAACAAAGTCACTTTTCGCGTTTGTCTGTATGTCCACGTTGTTCTTCTAAAATACGCAACGGGTTTTCAACACAATTTAGAGAATGTATTCCGGAAGGTTAATCTGTATATATTAATATTAAACTTATAGATAATTAAGAAATCTCGATGTTTTGTCAAGTCGTAAAAACCTTGCAAAGCAGGGGTGGGTCACTAGTAATAAATATATTTTAGTGTTAGATTATATTATTTTGTTTAAGATTTGTCAACAAACGATATAACTTTTAACAAATATTATACAGGGTGGCAGGTACATCGACACGAAAACTGTTACTATGGACTCGGTACATGATTCTAGACCTGCGTGGAAATTTTTATCGGTATTTTTTTTATAAATCTGCTGTTTCATAGAAAAGTGCACCTACGCGGTCAAAGTGTATGTAGCAGCAGATAAAAAAAAATACCAACGTAAAAATGCAACGCAGGGGGTTCAGAATCATGTACCGAGTCCATAGTAACAGTTTTCGTGTCGATGTACCTGCCACCCTGTATAATATTTGTTAAAAGTTATATCGTTTGTTGACAAATCTTAAACAAAATAATATAATCTAACACTAAAATATATTTATTACTAGTGACCCACCCCTGCTTTGCAAGGTTTTTACGACTTGACAAAACATCGAGATTTCTTAATTATCTATAAGTTTAATATTAATATATACAGATTAACCTTCCGGAATACATTCTCTAAATTGTGTTGAAAACCCGTTGCGTATTTTAGAAGAACAACGCGGACATACAGACAAACGCGAAAAGTGACTTTGTTTTATAATAATGATGTGTCGATTTTTTATTTATATGTATATAAATAAAAAATAAGGAGTTATTGATGTTATCAATTGTATAATATACGAGCAAAGTAAGTTTTAGTGGGAGATTTCCAATACCTACGTTTTGGACCATTTGCTGGGTACAAATAAATACGTACTTTCATAAAAATGCAACGCAGGGGGTTCAGAATCACGTACAAAATCAATGGTAACGGTTTTCGCGTCGATGTCTCTCTGTATATTTCATCATTATATAATGGATACAAGCCTATTGTTCCCACAACATTGATTTCCGCGAATAAAAATAAAGGATAGCATAATAATGTAGCATGAATTTACGGACCATAAACATGACAAAATATATCACTGACAAAATATAAATTATTCGACTAAATCGAATTTTCGATTCGACCGTCCGCAACACTATTTCCTCCCGGTAAAGTTTCCCGCTTCCGGACCACTAATCCATACTAAACTTTGTTAATAACTACGCCAATTTAGACTTTATGTACATAGCAATAGAGAGTCTGGAATAAGTAAAACAAAAATTGGTGAAAAAAAGTTTTGCCGTTGCGTTTCGTTGAAGTTTGAAACGAATTGTTCAGCTCCTTAATAAGTGGGGATTAAATATTTTCAGATTCGCTTTTACGAGTTTTTAGAATAGATTTTTTTTTGTGTTTCGTTTTACTGAAAAAGGGGTTTTAGAGGATTATTTCCGGATTTTATTTTTCCGCGAAATTGTTTTGTGAGTCGCTCCAGATGGATAGTCTTTGAAAATCACTTGCAAACTGGTACCATCTAAATGTAGTCGGGTAATACTTTCCAAAGGAATCGTACCCTGACAGCCTTTTCTTAGGCTCCAGTGGTTGGCTAACAATTGGGGTCAGAAAAAAAGTTTGCATAGGTATACGAAAGAGGTAGAGATAATATATTTCTGTCTCGTTTACTCTTACTACTGGATTTAAAAATTGTATCCTTGTCTCTCGTTATGTAGTGATTTGTCTATTGCCATGTATTATCTGTTTTCGATGAAAGTTGCAAAAAAGCTATTAACGCTAAAAAGCTAGGTTTATTCTCCGTATTTTCACCCGAGCAGAGCGCCGTCGACCAAAGTTCAGAACAAGATGTCTACCATAGAATATTGATATGGCAGCATGGAATTAGTATGTACTGACTATCATGGCACGTACATATGACGAACTAGATCAATATACCTCTGGATTCAAAGTATGAGCTACTGCAGGTCCACTCCCAACCCTGGGCAATAACTCTTGCCGTCAGCAGCAGACAGTACCGTTCAAAACTTTTCCATGCATTGTCCTCGCTCACAGCGAGTTAGCTACTGCTGTACCTGACAATCTAATGGACTGAGCGGTACAGTTGTATGTGAAAATTGGAATGATGTAGCCGTTTAGTATTGTCTGGTTTCAGTTGTAGCATTTTGTGAAAAAGTTTGTCCGGCAACTCACAATACTGTTTCAGCTAGCAAACAGTAATACTATATGGTTGGAAGGGTGGGTATAGGTGCCGGTTCTAATGCAGGCGACGATATATTTATTTGCCTTTAACACCCTTTACTACAATAAACTATTAGGCTATTAAGACGCTGACAACAGCTAAACCGCGGTCACTGTCAGACTGCATAAAAGAAAGGCAAGCGCGATGACACAATGCTTGTAATTTATTGCAAAAAATTAAGCAATTATCGATTTATTCAAAAATGAGTCGAGTTATCGAAACTAAAAAATAACCAAGTTCTGCATTCAAATAAGACGTTCTATTGTTATGAATAAATATAACAACGTACTTTGATATTTAATACCGATATTTTGGATTAGAACTCAAGGTAAAAGGTTAGTTTACCGTTAATTTGTATGGAGGTTTTTTTCAAAACGTATTTTGGTTACAACCAAGTTCCGAGAAATATGTTCAACAATAACTTATATTTTATCCGCTACCACAAACTATACAGGATGGCAGGGACATCGACGCGAAAATACCATGGATTCAGTACATGATTCTGAACCGAAAGTAAAAGTTGAGAAAAAAACAATCTGCTGTCTCATACAATTAGACCGCGTAGGTTTTGCACTTTTCTATATAACAGCAGATTTTTTTTTTGATGACCGACGAAAAATTTCAACTTTCGATTTCGGTTCAGAATCATGTACTGAATCCATGTATCAGTTTTCGCGTCGATGTCCCTGACACCCTGTATAGATTTGGATTGTTTCAAGCCTTTTACCGTTTGCCTGTTATCAGCGCCTTAACCATACCGCAACTAAGTTGTTATTAAAATATGAGTAAGCACACAATAATATTTAGAAAACCTTTTTTGAACTTTTTTTAACACAATCAAGAAACGAAGAGATCCGTAGGAGAACTAAGGTTTAACCGACTTAACCCGAAGAATTGCCAAACTTAAGTGGCAGTGGGCAGGGCACATTGCTCGCAGAACAGATGGCCGATGAGGTCTGTTTGTGATTCTGGAGTGAACCGCGTACTGGAAGACGTAGCGTTGGAAGGCCTCCCACAACCTGGTCCGATGCCCTGGTGTAGACCGCAGGAATCCGTTGAACGCGGGAAGCACATAACCGGTCGAAGTGGTGGTGCTGTGTTGGGGGAGGCCTATGTCCAGTGGACATTTTTCGGCTGAAATGATGATGAATCAAGAAACTTACTATAACTTAACAGTCATCAGAATTTCTAGATTCTGAATTTAATAAGCATGTGCCCTGGAGGTTAATCGGTTAGTCATCACAATTTTGGGTGTACTCTATCGGTACTAAACCTTACAATCCCAGCCTTTTCCCGAGTACATCAGTCTCGCTCCAATATCAATCAGCCCCATTTTACAACCCAAAAAACAGAACATTACAGACATTCCAAATGGTTTAATAGCAAAAATCCAATCAGCCCGTTCACAGCGAGAGGAACTATGCATCAATTAGACCAGACAATACCCGGGTGGATCAATTAATTAAGTAAAAAAAGGAGATCGCGAACTCGCTCAGCGAAGTGTTTCCGGACAATCTACTCCACAATTTTAGTAGAGACGGGCTGGGTAAGTTTCGTGCACTTGGGGACAGGTTTATTGGATTAATTGTTTTTTTTTTTTCTTTTTCACATTTTGATCCTGGTCTTAAAGGTTTTCTGGTGATATTGTTAAAAAGACAAAATTATTCATTATTTTAAGTCATAATTTTTTTATTTAGTTACCCATATTTGCAAATTTATTTTTTGGATTTGAATTTTATTAATTCTCGATGGAAAGAAGAAGACGGAAATATAAAAAACATCTTGTGACGTTCGTACTGAAGTCACACTTTATGCAAACACAATTTACAAAACTGTGGAGACAGTACGAAAACCACTTCATATTTTTGATAGGTCCGTCCACCATAATTACGGAAAAACCTTAGAAACTTTTTATTTTGAACATTATAATTTCTGAGTGACTGCCTCGTTGTTCTAGTGGTTGCAAGCGCTACTGCTGAGCATGAGGTCCTGGGTTCGATTACCAGGTCGGGCAAAGTATTATTGGGTTTTTCCATCAGGAATTTCTCAGTAGCAGCCCGGAGTCTGAATATTTTGTGCGCGGTTGATGACATTAGGCTCGCCCCCTATTACATGGGACTTAAACATAGCTAGCGAAATGTGGGTGTTCTACTCTGCCTAACCCTTCGAGGATCACAGGCGTGATGTTATTTTATGTTATTATAATTTAATCTTTATAAAATACTAGCTGCACCCCGCGGCTTCACCTGCATAAGTCTCGATCCCGTGGGAATATCGGGATAAAAAGTATCCTATGTCCTAACCCAGGTAATGGTCTACCTATGTGCCAAATTTCATCCAAATCTGTTAAGCGTGAAAGTGTAACAAACAGACTAAACTCACTTTCGCATTTATAATATTAGTTAGGACTTCTTGGTATCAGAACTGGTGTTGGTGGCGGTACATTCCCGAACGCCCCTTTTCCTCTATCGAAAAAACCATTATAAAGAGCTAACTACACACAATGCTCTAAATAAACACATAACCAAAGAGAGTTCTCTCAATTTATTACGTAACTACAATATATTATTTTATATTTATTGTCTCCGAGTAGCCATTAAGAAATGATTTACAACTGTTGAATGTTGAAATTTCTATCGTCCGTAATTTATTACGAAGTATTTATACACTGTATTGCTTTGCGTAGTACTAACATAATTTTATTTTAATAATCTGTGATGTGTTAAATGTTTTTGTATGGTTTACTAACTGAAATTTATTGTTTTTGTCGCTTGTTTTTTATTAAAATGGGACACAAATATGAGATGTTAAACATTTGATTTCAGACAGGTATTTTGTCATAATATAATTAATTTAACATTTCCTTCTCTCTGTCAAACAACTCAGTGATTCGTCTCAATTATTAATTCCGTGTCTATAATTAGGTTAGAAGTTCACATTTTCCAAAATTAAAGAAAATCTACAACATACATTCCGATAAATTTAAAGTTTGTTTCTTTTGTCCTTATCCCAATTCATTTGGAGTTGTAGTAAGACTTAGTAGAGTAATTCTATTTCTAGTCATAAAAGGATTACTTCTGTGTGAATTACTGTTATTTTAAGACCTTGCACATATATAATATATGCACATACATATATATATATATATATATATATGTGTGTATACTCATGTTTTACAATAAATATATTCTATTCTATTCCATTCTATTCTAATTATTACGCAAGCAAGTGTACTAACTAAATATTTGGTAGCACGCACCAGGCGAGGGAACCGTGCCGAAAATTTAACTGGCCACTACCGAATACTACTTTTGTTATAGTACTGTGAACGTGATTATTAATTTTGTCTCAGTTCACACGTATATTAAAATTGATAACTAAGACTTGTCTAAGCACAAATATTAAATTAATAGAATCAATTTTGCTCACGTATTTGCTTAACCTACGAACGTATTTTCACACATGACATTTGTACTTTCAATTATTATATACAGTTGAAAGTACAGGGTTTTGAGCATACACAAAATAATATTTAAAAAAAAACATGATTGTTGTTATAATACGGTCACAGGAGCGTCTTCTAATCGATCGCACTAACTACAAAACAATTTTGATGAGTAGCCAAGAAACGCTTATTAAAAAAAAAACATGGTGCTATAGAATACCGACAGGGCTACACATAGTATTTTTTTTTCAATTAAAAAAGTAAAAGTTATAATAATGGTATTACGATTATTATAATTTTTCTTTATTTTAGCCTATTATTGTCCCACTGCAGGGCTAAGGCCTTTTTCATACATAAATAAAAATGAAACGCAAGAACGTTCAATTTTCTTGCAAGCAAGTGCACCTATAATGTTTGATAGCACGAACCAGCAAGCGGATGCTCTAGAACTTCTGTTAGGCAAACGTAACTTGCTCTGCAAAGTCTACTAGTGTCCGTAGTTCTGTTCAGAATGTATCATCGATATTGTACCTTATGAACATTGAAATAAAGATAATATCCTTTTGGTATATTAATATCATACCTCAATAATTACAACGGCAACTTGAAATCATCACCATTGATACGACTACCACAATGATATTTTGGCATTATTAGGATGTCTTGTAAAAAAATTACAATTGTCAATATGTCAATCTTTAATTTGTTTACTTATTTTTCATTGACATTGAAATGACAAGATAATAAATAAAATATGGTTAATAGATAGACATTACGAGAAAAAATCCTGTTAAATTAAATAGAGAATAAACAAATTATTGAATGTCAGTCTCTGTTAAAATCAAAAGATTTTAGTAATTATTTTTATTTTAGACCTTTACCTACACTTGGAAGACTTAGTGAAAACATAAATTATGAGTTAGTTTTCCATAGAGATAGAAAAATTTAAGTCTTCATGAATGACATCATTCTCTATTATTACAAAATATTTAACCCTCCTCCATACATTTCCTAACCATATAATAATATCGTAATCATCACAAATTATGACAGTGCTATATTTTTTGCAACCATGTGTAATTACGGACTAATGTTCGATAGCACGAAATACGGGCCAGCAAACTGTTCCCGAACTTCTGTTAGCAGTGTACGTACAAATTACACTTTGAATACGTTGGTCTATTTAGGTCAATGGAGCTGCAAGAGGTTTTAACATTACCATGTAATGTTTTCACAGCATTTTTCTTGGACTTTTCTTTAAACGTAGAAAGATTTGATACCTCTAAAACTCTCTAATTTTAATGAAAAGTGCAAGAAACAGGGTGGATAGTTCCTCATTTTCCATTTAAAAGGGAGGAACCTCTGACCAGGCGGGTATTGTACATACGATACCCGTCACAGAAATACCATTGAGCAGTTATAGCCCACCGTTAGGTGGGCTAAGGACCGATGGTTGATTGCGGGTTGTTGTATAATTATGTTCCGCGGATAGCTCTGCTTGTGTGATGTAGGACTTTTGTGACGTCAGATGTATTGCGTAGATATGTTCGTGTGAAGCGTTGTAACTGCCGCTCGACAGATAAAACACAGTATTCAGGATGAATTGAGACTTGACTTAGCAATACAGAAACTAAAGGAGAATTCTAAGGGGGTAGCAATCTTCGAGGTGTCACGGGAAACAGAAAATGTAACCGCCAGATGAAACCTAGTGATGACGACTAGTGATAAGCAAATAATTGGAATGCGAGCCACAAATAAGCCGCATGTACACGATGCAAACTGCTTGCCTGTGGCATATAAAAAAAACTTACATTTTCCAATAACTACTTAGACATTCCAATTTTATTGTTGCGTTAATTAATGATACCATCCCATTTCTTCCCGTAGGTGTCGTAAAAGGCGACTAAGGGACTTACTAGAGAATGGGCAGCAGCGTCCTCTATGTATTTTAACACCATACTGCGATCGCCAACCCGCCTGCCAAGCGTGGCGATTATGGCAAATTGGGGGACTCCTATGTTCAGCAGTGGACGTCTTTCAGCTGAAATGGTGATGTTGATGATGATGATGAATTAATGATATGCCACAGGCAATTATATCACACTCTGTAAATCAGCAAGAGTTGTTGCCAAGTGGCAGTAAAAGATTCGAGAGATGACAAATGTATTTTTATTTAATGATGGCGAGAGTATTGAGCTTGCCGGGGTTGGTCAGTGGATGGGTGACCATCTTTACATACCGAGAATCCTCCGTGCCTCGGAAAGCACGTTAAGCCGTTGGTCCCGGCTGTCATTCGTGGATCTTTGACAGTCGTTACGAGTCGTCAGAAGCCCGAAAGTCTGACACCAGTCTTACCAAGGGGTATCTATTATATACTACCTAGTTACTGGGTTGTGGAGGTCAGATAGGCAGTCGCTCCATGTAAAATACTGGTATATAGCTGCATCCGGTTAGACTGGAAGCCGACCCCAACGTAGTTGGGAAAAGGCTAGGCAGATTGATGGCGAGAGTATTGAGGGTGACCGATCGGAACAGTGACGGGTCAAGCATTACAATTAAAAAAAAAAAAAAATCTTTCTTTCTTTCTTTGACGTTCTACCAAGAGATGTAGCTGATCATCACGAGATAAGAAAGCGAACATGAATTAATGAAAGGCCTATTCTCTGTATTGTATAGAAAAGGCTTGGAAAATCTTTAAAAAAAAACATTTTTAAAGCTCTTTTCACTGGCTCTGGCCTGAATCTCAATTATAACCCATTAAAAAAAAATGAGAAAGCTGCTAGAACCGTTTTAAAATAAGGTATTTCTTCACTTATATTGATATAACTATCATAAAAGTCTCGTAAAAATTTCAAGATGCTATAAATCCACCTTATGGTTCGCGAAGTATCTTAAGTTCATAGTCATGAGATAACAGATTTTATTTTACGGGTTTTTAACAAACCCTGTGAATCTGGTACTTAAAAATCTGGAAGCTTAATAAAACTCGACTTGAAACTTGTCTTTGAAGAGAAAACCTGCAATCAAATCACACGAAACTGGGTGGTTTGAGGGACCATATCGTTTGAGGGACCATATCGTTTGAGGGACCATATCGTTTGAGGGACCATATCGTTTGAGGGACCATATCGTTTGAGGGACCATATCGTTTGAGGGACCATATCGTTTGAGGGACCATATCGTTTGAGGGACCATATCGTTTGAGGGACCATATCGTTTGAGGGACCATATCGTTTGAGGGACCATATCGTTTGAGGGACCATATCGTTTGAGGGACCATATCGTTTATGATGGCTTTATGATACATATAAACAAACATAATACTGCATTCGAAACTTAGTTCGCAAAAATGTTTACAAAGTGTTTTTGGAAAAATAACTTTCAGTTTTGTTTTGAGCTACAACTTCAATTTTTTGATGACTTTTTCAATACTACTATCTTTCATCTCATTCTGAAATTAACTTAATTAACACTAACACAAAGTTGATTTTTTTTAGTGGAATTAATTTCAATTGAAAGCAAGGATTTAAATATGGAATACTTGGATCTATGGTTACGTTCAATTTTGGAATCAGAACTCGCAGTGAGCAAGCATGGTAGTCGAAGCTCATTCCTCATCTGTATCTGTATAAAGAAAACCCTTTTACCCTACAGTAAAATTAATAATGCAAAGCTCCTTTAATAACCTCAAAACAATAAAAATAACCCTACAACACTCCTTACTAATCGCCACTGCGGGATATCTCTATCCCGGGGGCCGCATTAATAACTCCGTCCATTACTCACCGTAATTCCCGGGGTAGTCCGGGGTGTCGGTGCTAATCCCGCGAGCCCGGGACCACGGTGTCGCATCACTGGAACAATGGTTCGTTAATTAGATATGAATTACAATTGATGACTAATTAAGCTGGTGTAGTTATGTAAATGTCATGTATTAGGGTAAGCTTTGGATGGTGGTAATTTCAAGATAGGGATGCACTAAGCCTCTTAATCTTGAAAAAGTATATAGGTACAGGATGTATTTCTAAAACCCATCAAAAGCTTTAAAGAACATATAAAATATGTATAATTATGTTTTAATTAATAATATTGTCAATTTTATTTTACAAAGTGTAAATCAGATCCAACCAAACCACTAAATACATTTAATGTTACAATAATTGTTTTAAAATGACAGAGAAAGAGTATTTGAGGCGTTTTATTATTAGGTTGCCTGAAAGATATCGCAGAAAGCGATAAGGCCGCCCATGGTATGTTTTGTAGTGTTTTTATTATTTACTATGTATTTTCTAGTGTAAAATAAAGTACATATAAATACATAAATATTAAATACGTTTTAACACTAAATGAATTTAGTGATTTGTGGAGCGAGCAGAATTCGAGTACAGTGCCATTTTGGTTTTGTTTTACGACACACTATTATATTCGTATGTTTAAAAAAATAATCCGGGTGAAATCGAGTTTTTTCAATAGTTTATCTATATGTAGTAGTAGCGAAAACCGAAAACGAAATTAGATCTGACTTACTAGTCAGACCTAATTTCGTTTTCGGTTTTCGGCTTAAATATCAAATAAATTTCGGCGGAAATTAATCATTTTAATGCATTTAAGTCCATAGTTACAACAACTAAAAGCACCATAACTGTGAAAATGCAGATACAAATGCTTTTTCTCTCATATAACATCAGATTCTTTGATTTATTTATAATTATCTATTCAATAAAATCTAAATGACTGAAAATCACTGACAGACTGACGCATAGCCTAAACCGCTGGAAGCATGAATTTCGCAAAAGAGATCCTAGAATAGAATAAATAAATAAATAGCGAACAGAGCACCAAGGAAGGATTTTTGAAAATTCACTCTCTAAAGGCGGATGAAACTTCATTGGGAAGTCGTCATTTTTGACGATGGGAAATCCCAACGAGAACCCGGCTTGTGTCTTTGAGAAAAGTTGAAAGTTTCGTGGATTTAAGTTTAAACTGTTAATTGTGGGGTCTAAAAGCAAATCCGCCACTGTTGGTCTAAAATTAGAGCAACAGTGGCGGTTTTGCTTTTAGACCCCACAATTATCCTTACCTTTTGATAGTAACAAAGAACGAAATTCGCCTGATTTACATTTTCAGCCGAAAATTAAAACGTAAATTTTTCGGTCAAAATGCAAATCCTTCGTTGTCATTTTCAACTCAAAAAAAAACAATTTTCGGTCCGACTCTATCTACAAGCTACCGGCCAAATAGATAAACCTAGATTTACGAGTACATATACATGTTTCATATGAATTCATACACTATTCGCACAGTTCCGTTTAATCGGTGAAAAGCAAATGAACAAAAAAGTTTTTCGCATATTTTTAAATTGGATAAACTCGTTGCCGCTCTGATACAAATCTGTTTATGTTTTCGGGTGATTCACGAGTAGTAGATAGTGATTTTGATAGTAGGTATTTTAATATTTGTAAGACTAACAGTACTGTAATTTAGTGCACATTTTAGTGCCACCTCGTATCTTTGCGGCTCACGGCCGCCGCCATGTCAAATGAGTATGAAAGAAGATATATTGTCAAAAACTTTTCGTATTTGGAAGCCATTTATCCAATATGGTGGCGCGAGTGACAAAGAATGGTGGCAAAGTAAAAATTCGAAAAGGGCCCGTCGTCTAAACTGATATTATAAAGAGAAAATATTTGATTTTTTGTATGTTTGTTTGTTTGTCTCGGTTTCGCGCTAAAACGGCTGAACGGATTTGGATGAAATTTGGCAAATGGGTAGTTCATGACCTGGGTTAGAACATAGAACTTTTTATCACGATATTTCCAAGGGATCGAGACTTATGCGGGTGAAACCGTGGGGCGCGGCAAGCAATAAACTCACTTAATTTTCAAAACTCCTTCCTGGAAAGCTTTTTTTTAAACTACCAAGTGACCAATCAATTGGTAGTTTAAAAAAAAGCTTTGGTCCAAACCAATGATGGGATCTCGCGCACTAGACAGCCATGACCACGACATTTGGTCGCACAGGCAAGGTAAACTATAGGAACCGGCTATTTGGCCGTTGCGACCATGTGCGTGATTCGTATCGGTTTTATCAGCTTATTTATTATTAGTGCCAATTCATCTAATTAATGTTAAAACTGGAGTTTCAATCACTTTAAAATAGTAGGTAGTAGGTACCTACCCCCATCTAATTTGTAAACTTAATTTTGTGGTTTTTCCCTTTTATTATTATAGAATAATTAAATTATCCTCCCTTATTTGACATTACACACTCTTCATAACTTTTAGTGCTTTGTTTTCCTTCAATTCTTAATAATATTTAATTTTATTCTCCCAATATTCCCTTCATCTTAGTACTTACTATCCACATCTTATCTCTCTCTCTTATTCCTTTTACTCACTTGGCTTTCTCTTCTCTCATTCCAGGGTGCCTCTAGGGTTGGCTTGTCAATATGTTGACCCGTAGAGCTGCATCCTTGGAGGAAAAATTGAAGGCTACATTGAAAGAGTTGGAATGTAGTAAAAACCAGTGCGTTCAGCTGCTACAGGAAAGGGATGACAGCGAGGTAGAAGTACTATATATTAATAACAAGAACACTGAACTTAAGAACCAGTTGGCCGAACTACATATTCAGCATGTGGACATACTCGACCAGCATCAACACCTCCGTCAACTTGTGTCAAATTTCCAGCAATGTAGTGACACCCACGAACTGGCTTTGAGACGGATATCTGAATTGGAACTGGAATTAAGCAGGGCCCACAACTCAATAACCCGTTTAGAAACTCTCAAAGCCAGTGAAGAGTCTGCGATCACCTGCAGTCTTTATGATGAGTTGGTTGGTAGCGGGTCTGGACCCACATGTGTTCAGCCAATGGTAACAATAGACTTAACTGATGATACTATCACTAAATGCAATGTTTTTACTAGCCATAATAAGTTGAAAAAATATATTAAAATTAAAAGATTAATTAGCAAAATTCAAAAATCACTAAAACGCCAAAAAGTTAATAAATTAAATACAAAACTTAGGCAAAAAAATCTAAATTTAATTCAAGAATTAAAGAAGTGTAATAGTGAATTACAATTATGTAATACTATGTATGATACTGACACTCAGCACCTACAGGATGAATTGTTTGTAAGGGAATATGCTCTAAAGGATATCTTTAGTAAATATGAGACTTGTCAACAAGACCTTAGTAAGCGTATGCAGGAGGCCAATGAGTTGGCAGACCTGGTCAAGTACAATGCAGAGATTTATGAGTCTCTGACAAATAACCTTTCTTTTAGCTGCGCCTCCTCTCAGGAAACTCAGCCTGAAGTTGTTACGCCCACACCCTCAGTGGTTCAGAATGTAGGTAGCTGTATTAATAATGTTAATAATAGTAGGAATAATTTGATTAACACAACATATGTATTTTCTGACAAATTTGGTCAAGGTTTTGGTAGAGTATTTAATCAGTGTTCACAACAATATGTTATAAATAATTGTATACCCGGTGCCAGTGTTAGCCAATTAATTAGTAGTATTAAATTGACAAAAATAAACCCCAGTTCAACTGTTATTTTATTATATGGGGATAGTTTAACTGTAAGAAAAAAGGACATAATTGAATGTGTCCATTTGATGTTACATCTTAATGAGACCAATAGTTGTAAATTTATTTTCTGTGCCTTGCCTTATTCTCAATATTTGTCTGATGAGCAAAATAGGCACATTTATAATTTAAATATGTTAATTTATAATAGGACATGTCGTCACAGTGACGCTATTTTATATTTTGATTGTAATCAATTTATTACTGATTACAAACTGACAAATTATACAATGTATTTGCCACCTAGTTGTAGGAGACAAATTGCTAATCTCTTAGCATACAATATACAGAGTGACACTGGTACCTGTAGTGTACCACCAATTACTGTTAGTAGTGGTACTAACACTACTTTTGATACGCCTTATAGTTTAAACTATTAGGAGCGACAACGGGTGAGCCGCATATTTTGAATGTTGTTCATCAAAATATGCAGGGTCTGTCCGGCAAAGAGCTAGAGCTAAGTTTATTTATAGAGAACTATGATGTTCAAGTGTTATGTTTGACTGAACACTGGTTGAAAGAACATGAAGTAGTGTTTATCAATGATGATAATTTTACTGTACAAAGTGCGTTTGTAAGGAAAAGCGCCATTCGCGGTGGATCTTTAGTTCTTGTTTCAAACAAGTTGAAATGTAAACAACGTTTAGATTTAGTTAATCTTTCTATCGAGCGCACTATTGAGTTGTCTTGTGTTGAACTCGAACGATACGTTATAATTTGCGTTTATCGACCCCCCTCTGGTGATTTTATTAGTTTCGAATCGGTAATGGAGGATTCACTCAATAGGTTAAAATCAAGTAATAAAAGTATAATTTTATGTGGAGATTTTAATTTTAATATTAATATTTTAGATGTTACTCCATTAAGTATTAGACTTCTTAATCTGTTTAGGTCTTATAATTTAATAAACTTGTTTTTTGAACCTACTAGGATCACGGCATCTTCTTCAACTTGTCTAGATAATATATTTAGTGATTGTGATGCCAAAAATAAAATAGTGTTAAGTGACTTAACGTCTGACCACTGTGGTTTATTAGCTAGCTTCCCCATGCCATTACATAAAAAGCCGCATAAAATTGAATGCAGGCCTTATACAGCTAGTCGTTGCAATAAGTTTAAAAATAATATAGCTCACAGAATTACACCATCTATAGTAGAACACGAGAATCCCAATGAAATCTATGGAGCCCTTTTTGATGTTGTGCAAAAAGAGTACCAATCTACTTTCAAGTCCAAAACTATTCAAATTAATGGCACCTCTGTTGGCTTTAACCAATGGGCCACTCCAGGAATTTATAAAAGTTGAGCGAGACTATACGAGTTATATGGTTTGAAAAAATACAGGTTTGATACTCCTTTCCTAGAGTATGTCAAAAATTATTCAAAATTATTTAAAAAGGTGTGTGTTTTTGCTAAATCTAAATTTTTAAGCGACACAATTAAAAAATCCAATAATAAAGTAAAAACCACTTGGAAAATTATTAACAATGAAACGGGTAAGTCGGTTAAACAAGATAAACAACTTGAGATTATGGTCGACAATAAATTAGTTAATAAAGCAGCTGACGTAGCTGAGGCGTTTAATGAGTTTTTTGCCAACATACCTGTAACTACCACTCGCTCCTTAAATTCATCCCCGTCTAAAGCGGAAAACCTTATGCTTAATAGTGTGTCTAAAAATAGTCCCTTATTTAGCTTCGAACATGTAACGCCTCGTGATTTAGTTAATGTTTTTAACACACTCAAGTCTAAAAACACTGGTGATTACTGGGGCATCTCCATTAAACTTTTAAGTAATATAATAGACATCGTAGCCCCCTATCTAGCTGTTACTTTTAATAAATGTGTTGATTTAGGAACTTTTCCTGACCTCATGAAGAATAGTAAAGTCATACCATTATTTAAATCAGGTAATAAAAGTGACGTTGGCAATTTCAGGCCTATTTCTATCTTACCAGCATTTAGCAAAATATTTGAAAAGTTAATACTCAAGCAGTTGCTTAGACATTTTAATTTAAATAGCCTCCTTCATAATGAACAATATGGCTTTACAAAAGGTCGTTCGACTACAGATGCGGGTGTTGCTTTGCTGAAACACATATTTAACGCATGGGAGAACTCGCAAAATGCTATTGGGGTTTTCTGTGATCTCTCCAAAGCCTTTGATTGCGTGCACCATGACACGCTTTTGCGTAAACTACGTCATTACGGTGTGCAAAACGAAGCTCTCAACGTTTTAAATTCGTATTTACATAATAGGTCCCAATGTGTAGATGTTGATGGTGTGAAATCTTCTGGGCTACCAGTTCAGTTAGGTGTACCTCAAGGCTCAATACTGGGTCCATTCTTGTTCTTAGTGTATATCAATGACTTACCATTCTATTTAAAGGGTATCTGTGAAGTTGTACTGTTCGCAGATGATACCTCTCTTATTTTTAAAGTAGACAGGAATAGACAAGATTTTGACGATGTAAACAGTGCACTCTCAATGGTTACGGATTGGTTTACGACAAATAACCTAGTTCTAAATACTAAGAAAACGAAATGTGTAAAGTTTGCCCTACCAAATGTTAGAAATCTAGGTCCCAACATCGTCTTAGATAAAGAGGTGCTTGAATCTGTAAACTCGGCGGTTTTTCTGGGCATAACAGTAGATGCCAAACTTCAGTGGGGCCCACATATATCGAGCCTAGCGGGAAGGCTCAGTTCAGCCGCCTACGCCGTCAGGAAAGTAAGACAATACACTGACGTCGATACAGCTCGGTTAGTCTATTTTAGTTATTTTCATAGCGTTATGTCCTACGGTCTTCTGCTGTGGGGCAAAGCTGCTGATATTCAAAATATATTTGTTCTTCAAAAACGAGCTGTTCGCGCTATTTACCAGCTTGGTGCCAGAGTTTCTCTGAGAGATTTTTTCAAAGATATTGGTATCCTCACGGTGGCATCTCAATTCATCTTCGCCAATATCTTATATATTAGGCAAAATATACACTTATACACTAAAAACAGTGATTTTCACAATGTTAACACTAGAAATAAGGACAAACTACGAGCTCCCTTTCACCGGCTTCATAAGGTTCATAACTCATTTGTTGGGCTTGGTATAACCTTTTATAACAAGCTACCCTCTTCTTTGCTAGATTTGCCTTTTAATGCGTTTAAAACGAAAGTAAAATCCAATCTTTGTTCAAAGGCATACTATTCTATCAACGACTACTTAAATGATAAGAATAGTTGGTCGCTGTGATTAACTCAAGACAATGTTTATGTTCTTTCTCCAGCTTACGTACTGACAAGTTATATGAGTTTATATAATTGTTTATTTTATTTGACTTTTTAAGTCAAGTTATTTTAATTTAACTTCAATTTATTTTTGACAATATCTACTCATCACACTGTTTTTTTATGAGTTGTATTGCAATATGTGGTTAGCTAGTGACCTCGACAATTGATCATATTATTTACTGTTATTAGTAATTAACTCTTTGTTTATTTATTTTACATCGATGGTCCTAGTTTATCATTTATAACTTCCAGTTACAACTATATGTAAGCGGGCACGCCCTTTATGCCTGGAGGCTTTTTTATTTAGATATTAATTCTGTTTACGTTTAGTTTTTTTTATTTCGGCCTGAGTATCGATGATTGATTGGTTGAGTTCTCGATGATTTTGTTTGGTATATTGGCGTGTGCTAGCTAACATATGGCTAATAATTTGAATTATGTTTTGTGTTGCGTAATGTAAATTATTTTGAATACTATTATATAGAATCTTTTTTTTTTGTTCTTCTAACTGAACAGACAGCTGTGCTGCTGGGGAGTTTGTTGCGCCACTTCTTCTTCCCAGCTAATGCACTAGGAAGTGGTGAAGGGTGGGCGTTTTGGGGGACTGTCTTATGTAATTTTGACGTTCGAAAAGTGCTGATTCTCAGCCTAGTTTGAATAAATGACTTTTGAATTTTGAATTTTGAATTTTATTCTTAAATTACCTTGTTTATTTTTTTACATTCTTCCTTGACATAATCATCCATATTATTTGACATTATATACCTACAATTTAATTTCAACTCTTTATTAGGGGCTTTTGTGTGTGGACATGATTACTATTCAGATTCGTTACAGTTGTAACAACAATCATGTCATTTCGTTTAAAATAGGTTTATATTTTTATTTATATAGACTATTTTCTATTTTGTGAATGTGAGAACGATGTACGCTTAGTGGACTGTAGATTTGTTGATCATTTTCTATTTCGTTAAGTACCGGGTACTTGTTGAAAGACGACCACTATCTTGCCATACCTATTAAGACCAATTATTAAAAAAAAAGTAACCGTGGAGTTTCTTGCCGTCTCTTGTACATAGGAAACGACCTATTGGAACCGTGCTTCGGTCGTTTCATAAGTGTCCGTGTAGGTTTATGTGAAATAAAAGATTTTGAATTTTATTTTATGCCATGGTAAAAAGAAAGAAAAGAAGAAAAGAAAGAAAAATTGTTTATTCTGCACAAACAAAACGCACATAATAAGGCAAAAACACATAAAATACACACTTACAAAAGTAGCCAAAAGCTAGTGTCTAGCTCGTGTCTAAGCAATAAATAAAAATAAAAAAAAGTGAAACAATGTTTTTCATTGGTTGCTGTCAAGGTCACGGACCAAAGACAGTAAAGACACTATTGCGTAACACTCTTGCGACATTGGGAAAATGTCAACAAAAACATCTCAAAAACAAAATGCTGATGTATAGTTACTACTACTTTTGTAACAGTTATTAAGAAAAATTATGCTGTGCGTCGCATCTGTGCAAGAACAGGTCAATTGAAACAATTTAGAGATTACATGGAGCGTCGATTATCCGAACTAATTGGGGACGTAGGTGTTCGGAAAACTGGTATTTTCGGATAATCGAACTACCTATATGTATATTGATTCAGCTATGACATATACGTACGTATTAGGTACGTACAGGTAAATGAAAACCATATTTACATTTATGTAACTTTAATGACATGAAAATTTAGTTTATGGACTAGCGGTTACTTGGAAGTGAGATACGAGTACAATAACAAGTGAACGAGTCGCGACAAGTGCGCGGAAACTACAGCGCGGGAGGCGCGAGCGAGGCACGTGCGGGCGGGGGGGCGTCCGAAGGCCTCTTCATAACATCATCATCATTGCGTGTTGACGATTTCAAACTTTCAAGTACAGAGGGGCAATACCCGTATTTTTCAGTACGTTCACATACTAATCTCAGTTTCAGTCTGTCAAAAATACCTCATATTTACCAGTTACATTCTTTGCCAATTTTTGATATTGATTGTCGCTGAGATGAGATTGTGAGTAGATTATTAACGTTTTTAGATACGGGAATAGGGATGATGCTTGGGTAAAAAAAATAAAATTCTAATTAATCCGTCAGTCAGATAATTAAAAAATATTAGACACGTATTTTTTGCTTTAGCATATTAATAAAAAAATACTTAGATAAAACGCATTTTAAGTTGGGGAGCGGGGGTCACTACGTTACTAGTACGTATAAAATCTACATACTCGTGACGTCATAGCACATTTTACCTCAATGTATCGCCGTAATCTTTATATTACGTAAAAAAAGAAAAAATACGTGTCCAATATTTTTTTTTATAATCTCAAAGACGGACTAAAAAATTTTGTTTTGTCTTCACCCCTATTTGGCCTTCAGGTTTTTTTTCGAAATACGAGTAGGTTCAAAATAATAAGATCTTTCCACGTTCAAACCCTTCGAGTCATCACTACAATTTTTTGATATTTGGTATCCACAATTTTACTACCGATAATAAATTAATTAAATTTTAATGAAAATACATCTGCTACGTGGTTACAACATAATAATTTGCATGAGCGAATAAATTCATTTTGCGGCTAAAATTGCAATAAACTCATGTAAACATTGGCTAATTAACTAGCCATTTCACATTACGGTGTTATTTAGTAACAGCAAAATAACGTTTATTTAAAATTTTTCAGTACTGGTTTAAGACTTTTTTTATTTCTCTCGTCAATCTAGCTAGCGTTTAGTGGTCGCAAAACCAGTATAAGCTAGCCTTGCATTCTATTGATACTTCGTACTACGCTAGGCCAGCTCAAGGTGTAAGTGTTGCCACCGACACAGCGACACTTGCGGAGTCTTTACCATTGATCTTAGAGGCTTAGTTGTGCCATGATGTACCATGGCTTTACATCCAGTCTAGCGTGCCTCACAACACCTGCAATTGGTAGTACAGTCTACATTGCAATAGCTTTACAACTTTGGACGAAACCACCCAGAAATTTGAAACTTCATTAAGGTTGAAAGTTGAAACTATCTATACTATAACTGTCACATTGGTCTGAAAGCTTTTTACTAAATGCACATGAAAGTACGGTACATAGAACAAAAACACTTTTTTTTTTTGTCTGTCTGTTTGGTTCGGATAATCTCCAAAACGGCTCAACTGATTTTGACGGGACTTTCACTTGCAGGTATACAAAGAAAATAAAATGGAAGTATAGATTTCGACGCAGACGAAGTCACAGCTAGTATGAAATATATGAGGACGTCCATCATTATTTTCATTCATTGGTTCAACATTATTTTCATTTGTTCGTTCATCATTCTTTACATTTATACGTTCATAATTCTTTTCATTCATTCCTTCATCAATATTTTCATTCATTCGTACATCTTTCTTTTCATTCATTCCTTCATCAATCTTTTCATTCATTCGTTCATCACTCAGTCACGACTAGAGAAAATTTAAGCTGTTTGACACTTCTGACAGGTGCCGGAACTTGACGTGTCAGTACTGCTACCTAGTGAACGGCATTTCAGAAAACCCTCGTTATTAGGTCGACTGTAGGTACATATAACTATCTTGTAACTGTTCCAATGAACACGATCACTATTTATACAATAATGTAGTGCAATCACTAGACATCAATTTGAAATAAGAACAGTATCGCGATTAAAATCCAAGATGATTTTAAAAACAAATGAGTTTGCTTGCATTCGAATTCTATTCAAAGTTCAAATACTTGAATGAAGTTCGAAGTGAACTTTTAATAGCACATGATGTATCATACTGGCCAGATAAAATTCCACACAGCTTAAAATGTGCCTAGCCTTTTCCCAACTACGTTGGGGTCGGCTTCCTGTCTGACCAGATGCAGCTAAATACCAGTATCTTACATGGAGCGACTGCCTATCTGACCTCCACAATCCAGTTACTGGGTAACACGGTACCCGTTGGTAAGACTGGTTTTCAGACTTTCGGTCTAACCGTAACGACTGCCAAAGATCTATGATAGACAGCCGGGTCCAATAGCTTAATGTGCTTTCCGAGTCATGGAAGAGTCTCGGTATGTAATGGATGATCACCGATCCACGAACCGATCGCGGGAAGCGTAGTTTAACTTTTGATCGACCCGTGCAGCAGCCCACGAGCCCCTCACATAACCATCGATACGAAAATCCTCGTATTTCTGTATACTATTTAGGTACTACATAACATTATATTCTCGTTCGTATCTGCCATAAACAGACCGTGGCAAAGTTAGTGGAATTTAATACCTCACTCCCAATTTAACATTTCAACGCTTTAGTGTTGTTACTTTGTCAGTTCCCGCGTTAAATAATTGTGTTGCGGATGTAGCGAGTGAATTGGATTATTGTTCGTCGATTTAACAAAATTAATTTGATGCATTCATTAATAAAAATCTACGAATGCGGTCCTAATTTTATCACTTCACTTCGGAGTTCGTGCCTAAGCACAGCCGCACCAGTCGATCCATCAGGTTAAGCTACGCTTGCCGGGGTTGGTCCGTGGATGGGTGATCATCATCTTTACATACCTAAACTCCCCCGTGCCTCGGACACCACCTTAAGCCGTTGGTTGATCTTTGACAATCGTTACGGGTCGTCATAACCACGAAAGTCTGACAACCAGTTTTAGGGGTATCGTATTACAGATTGATTGACTTAGAGTGATCACGGAATTAAGGCTAGGCAGATTGATTAATTTAGAGTGATCACGGAACTAAGGCTAGGCAGATTGATTGACTTAGAGTGATCACGGAACTAAGGCTAGGCAGATCGATTGACTTAGAGTGATCACGGAACTAAGGCTAGGCAGATTGATTGACTTAAAGTGCTGCCGGTCTAGATACTATGAAAACTTGGTGAAGTAAGCTGTTATTTCATTTAATTCTTCTCTTTTCGTGTGGTTAGGTGTCGGGTAAGGCCGTGTGTACATAATGTATTAACTTTTGAGACCTGAAAAATTAGTAACACACGGTAACGTACGTAACTAGCGGTAACGCTAGCAACCCATCTAAAGCTAGGTCTACAATGTAATAAACCAATCCAGAGATCAACATGTTAGTTTTTGTTGAATAAGATTTTTTTGACACGATTTTTGACACGTTCTGCACTAGTTACTAAAGTAAAATATAAAATATGTCCCGAGCGTTACGTAACTCTCTTTAGTAACGTTCGGTATCACTCGCGACAGAAATATGACATATCTCTTCTTGAAAAATCTAATATCTCTTAAAGAAACGCAGATTATTACCACAACCCAAGCTTTTTTTTTCAAAGTATTAATGTAGCTATGAGCGGGACGGATAAAAATAACTCAATGTGAACCTCGAAATTGGTATTTTAACGCCACAAAATAACCTGGACAACTCTTTCAACACCGGATCACGTGGACGATGGTACGATTTTTTTTTTTACATTTTGACATAATGAGCATTAGTTTTGCCGCGCTAAAAAATATTTTGCAGTTTTGGATATACGTCATATTAGAGGAGTCAGTCAGAGGCCCATGCCTCTGACTTGGCTTCACATGCCGTCGAGAAATATCTCTCAGGATGTTTTCTTTCACCGTTTTTGAAGCAAGTGATAATACAACACGCACATGAATCTGAAAAGTCAGAAGTGCGTGCCTTTTTTTTTTTTTTTGGGTGGGAAATCATCAAATGACTCCTTCCGCTCTGGGCAGAGCGAGAGGGCGTGTCAGACTTTTACTGACTAAAACTCACCCGTGTTCCTTCCGTTGCCTATGTGCTGGGGCCGCGATATCCCTTTCAGACAAACCCGCGACCCCAGCAGGCATTGGTCCTTCCGGACCCCGTCAGTTGTTGCTGACATCCCTTTGAGGCGCGCGTGGAACACAACGCGCCGTCGAACCGGGCCTGGTCCTTATCGGACGGCGAGCTGCCCATCGCTCACATCAGCTAAGATTTCACGGAATTTTTTTACAGGATATATCGGCTGATCGGAATATTACTGATCTCCGACAGCTGTATGTTGATTTCAGATTATTTGGTAGCGAAGCCGTTTTGAATAGTGGACATCTTTCGACTCGAATGATTATAAGTGCTTATATACGTAGGGGAATTGAAAACATGTCAGGGACGACTGTCCATTCCAACTCAAGCCTTGAGGCAGAAAACTTTACAAAATTCTACTCTTTGGGGAGTCGTCACGAAGAAATAGTGATGTGGAACTCTTTAAAGATAGATGTCATACGGTCAGCGAATTCAAGAGCTTGTGAAATTGTGTTTAGCTCGAATCGATATTCTTTTATTTGTTTGAGGTTCCATTGCATTTGAAGCCAAAGATTTGAATCGTTAGATTCGCCCAACCGCGTGAAAAGATGATTACGTTTAGTTGACAGTGACATTTAAATGGTATTGTCTCGCTCACTTAAAGCGAAAGTCGTAACTATCGTTCCATGCGGGATGTGTGAGCTTACTCTTCTCAGTGTGTCTACAGTTATGCTTTTTCATGATCTAAGTAAGGTGAGTGCTAATTTATAATTATTTAAATCTTTGTGAAGCGTTATGGTGCAGTGTGGCGGGTAGGATCACCGCCTTGACGGATGCAGGTAACTAAATCGCCACCTTGTATATTTCCGTACACTGTTCTTACCGTTCCTTAATCCTACATACCTTCCCGTAAACCTCAAATAAAACCCAGCAGAAATTCTCTACATTCGTAGCGTCCCCAACTTTACAGAGGTACAGTCGCGAACATAAAACTTTAAAGCCAATAAAACGGGTACCATCTCCAACATAGCTGATAAGCACTTTTTTATTTAACTGTACCGCTCAACCGATATACTGCAAAGTGAATATTCGAACTGTCTCCAGTGCAAAACTTTTTATACTTATGAAGCTACAGTTTTTAACGGGTTTAGTTCAGTTCGAGCACTTTTGGGAAACTAGGTTTTTGAGTAAAATAGGAAGTCAACATTTTCCTGGGTGGGATAGCGCGTTAAGCCGGCTGTAATTTGTTGATCGTTAGGGGTAGTGAGAAGTCTAAAAATCTGACAACAGCCCATATCCGTATTACCCGGTAACTGAATTGTGGAGGTCAGAGTCGTTCCATGTAAAATACTGGTATTCAGCTTCTAATATTGTAATATACAGTAAGAATAAGAATAATTTATTGGCCAGAAAATGATATTGTATGCTTACTGTAACTAGACCGGGTGACCACTGAAAATCAGCATCATGCTAAGTGGAAGCCTTCTTGTCACAGTCATGACGTGCCAGCAGCTGCCGACTATTTCAGTTTTCAGCTCGTGATTACATTTAAATCTATTCCGTCTTATTCCAAAACACGGTCTAAATTTGGTACTGGGATTAGTACTAGCTTTAGTACCATGACTAAATAAAACGTTATTATAAAATGAAGTTTATCACTAGTTCCATAACTATTTATGGTACTAAAGTTAGTCCGCTGAGTCCCCTAGTTTATCTTTGGTACTAATTTATTTGACGTTTGCGTTGTCATTGTTTTGGTGTTTGCGCGGGTCTGTATATATAAAAATCATAAAAAATGGATATTAATATGATCGACCTGATGGATTTGGAAGATTTGGATATGCTGGAGACGTCTCGGCGATCTTACAGACATCGTCACCGTGAGAATCCATTCGAATTGAGTGACGAAGATTTCAGATATAAGTATAGGTTCACGAAACGTTTTGGAGAAAAGATAGTGGATGTTTTACGTGTGGATTTATCCCATGACCCTCGAGGATGCCCTTTGAGTCCTGAAGTGCAAGTAGTTTGCGCATTACGCAACTGGGCTCGACATGAAGTATGTAAGCTTGGTCAATGCTAACCTAACATTAGATAAAATTCAAAAAACATACTAATAATATTATTGTATTCGTAGATTCAAGACGATACAGCTGATTTGCATGGTGTGTCTCAGCCAATTGTCAGTAAAACGTGTAAAAAGGTAGCGGACATTTTGTCACGGATGTCCCGAAGATTTATAAAAATGCCCATTACTCTAAATGAACAGGAGGAAAGCATCAGGAAATTCCGCAGTATTGCTAATTTTCCTACAGTAATTGGGGCAATAGACTGCACTCATATAAGAGTAAAGAAAATAAATGCTGATGGGGGTCAGTTATATATTAACAGAAAAGGATTTTCTTCAGTCAATGTACAGGTAATTTTTAAAGAAATATTTTAAGTTGTGATTTTCTAAATTTTATTGACAAATGACTTTTTAGTTCCATCCCAAAATGCTTGATACAATAGAGAATAATTTATTTGATAAATCTGAATTACCAATGTCATATTAAAAATTACAGAGAGGAATATAAAGTTCTAATAATAATCATAATCAGCCTATAATGTTCCCACTGCTGGGACTCAGGCCTCCTCTCTTCACGATGTTTTCCTTCACCGTTTTGAGAGCAGTGGTGATGAAATAATTTAAACAAAATAAAGCTCCTGTCAGGGTTCGACCCTTGCGGACGGTGAGCGATGGGTAGCTCGCCGTCCAATAGGGACCAGGCGCGGGTCGACGGCGCTCAAAGAGTTGTCAGCACCAAGTGACGGGGTCCGTTAGGGCCAATGCCTGCCAGGGTTGCGAGTTTGTCCGGAAGGGATATTGCGGCCCTGGCACACAGGCAACGGAAGGAACACGGGTGGGTTTTAGTCTAAAAGTCTGACACGCCCTCCCGCTCCGCACAGAGCGGGAGATGTTATTTGATAATATCCCACCCAAAAAAAAAGGGTTCGACCCTACGACCTACAACTCATAAGTCGCGGCCGTTATCACTAGGCCACCACTGCTGTAAAGTTCTAATACGCTGTCATTTTTCAGGTGGTTTGTGATGCTGACCTGAAAATTATGGACATTGTTACCAGATGGCGTGGCAGTGTACATGATTCCAGAATATTCCGAGAATGTCGATTAAAACAGAGGTTTGAGGCTGGCGCATTCTCTGGAATATTATTGGGTGACAGTGGCTATCCTTGCACTCCATATTTATTTACACCATTGCTTAACCCCACAACACCACAAGAAGAGAGGTATAACCGCAGCCATATCCGGACCCGGAACACGGTGGAAAGGTGTTTTGGTTTATTAAAGCAACGTTTTCGTTGTCTTTTACGCGGCATGTTTGGGGATATTGAAACAGCAAAAAAAACAATTGTTGCATGTGCTGTCCTCCACAATATTGCCATCGACATGAGGGAAGACCTGTTTCCTGGCGAGGAAGAGAACATAGAACAGGGAACTAGGGAACCTATTGTACAAAGTTATATTCCAACTTCTATAAGGGGAAATATTAGGAGAAGGCAGTTCATTGAAACACATTTTCAGTAAAAAAATCTTTTATGTATTTAATAAGTATGTATTTACAAACATGTTAATAATTATAGTATAAAACTGAACCTTTGGTTACTTGTTGGAATTGATTGAAGCAAACCTTTTCTATTAATATATAACTGACCCCCATCAGCATTTACTTTCGAGTGCAGTCTATTGCCCCAATTACTGTAGGAAAATTAGCAATACTGCGAAATTTCCTGATGTTTTCCTCCTGTTCATTTAGAGTAATGCGCATTTTTATAAATCTTCGGGACATCCGTGACAAAATTTCCGCTACTTTTTACACGTTTTGCTGACAATTGGCTGAGACACACCATGCAAATCAGCTGTATCGTCTTGAATTTACGATAAAACAATAATATTTGTATATTTTTGGATTTTGTCAAGATAACCTAATTTATGGCGAGCTCAGTTGCGTAATGCGCAAAACACTTGCACAGTAGGTACTCAATCCTCGAGGGTCGTGGGATAAATACACACGTAAAACATCCACTATCTTTTCTCCAAAACGTTTCGTGGACCTATACTTATATCTGAAATCTTCGTCACTCAATTCAAAAGGATTCACACGATGACGATGTCTGTAAAATCGCTGACTCGTCTCCAGCTTATCCAAATCTTCCAAATCCATCAAGTCAATATAACTATTTATTAAGTATGTATTTTAATTAAGTAAAATAATAATTTGTTATTAAATATTAGCAGCAAAGAAGTAGGTACCTGAAAATAATAATTTCAATTATTAGTATATTTACAAACATGTTAATTATAGTGTAAAACTGGACCTTTGGGTACCTATTAGGGTAGGCTCTACAACACAGTACATATTACAGCAGTGAATTATGTAGAATAAAAAATCTACTTACATTTTATTGTTCAGTGTTGGTGTGTTTCTTATTTTCCAATAAAGCTATTTCTAATTCTAACTTTTTTATTTTTAACTTAGCAATTTTAATGTTGTATTTGTGTTCTTCTTCCATAATTTCTAGTTGTTTTCTTTTAAACCCTGTATTGCTTTCTACGATTGATTGCCGCATTTCTTCAGTTCTGTAAAATGAAATAAAAAAATGTAAGGAATTTTATTTTTAACGTAAGTAAAGTAATATTAGAATAATAAAAGTATGTACTCGGCCCCCAAGGGACACCCCTTGGGGGCCGAGTACATACTTTTATTATTCTTATTTTATTACAATAGGTATTTCTACATACCTATTATTCAAGATTTTTTTCCTTTTTTTTATTATGCTTCTTGCATTCACAGTCTTATTGTTCTTTATTGACATCATGCTAGGGCTTTCTGTATCTGTGGTTGGATTGGTTTAAGCAAATTAAATACAGAAAAGATTAAAACAAACTTGTGTACATATTGGATTGTAATTATACCTATTATACTAACTTTTGCCCGCATCAACGCCCGAGAAAAGAATGTTAAAATTATCCCACAGCAACGTACTGCTGGGACAAAGTCCTAAGTCCATCCAAAGTCGTGCAGCCGTTAAGGTGGATCCGCAGTTATAGCCCGCGAATTTCAAATTTTCTTACATTTTTTGCAATTTGCAGGTCAGAGTCAGGTTGTACCTTGATCAAAATATAATTCGCGATTATAACAGATATGTAACAGAATTAGAATCATCTCTCGAAGATAGATTTGTTCCATAACAAGAAATCTATTATGGAAAAGTTCATAACGAACAAATCTGAATTAGAAAGATGTTTTAATGATTATAATTCTGTAAATACGTATCTGTTATACTCGCGAATCATATTTTAATTAAGATACAACCTGACACTGACCTGTAAATTGCAAAAAACGTAAGAAAATTTGATTTTCGCGGGCTACAACTGCGGATCCACCTTAAGGTGTGATAATATTAGCAGTACTTATAATAACTATTATTTACCTTCCAAATCCACAAGATCCACAAAATCATGCTGTTCTGGGTTTCCTTCGTGTATCGCTACGTATGGTTCAGTTTCTTCAAAACTAGGACCAGGTTCAGGGTCAGTGAACATTTCTTTTGCAGTTCCACTCGTAGGCCCGGAAACTGGATCCTAAAATAAATTTTACTTGACAAGTTTTCACACTGACTGCAGTATTTTGTCTAAATTTGAATTAGGTATTTTATACTTTGAAGGAATGATAATGATCAAGATAAAATCACATGATTTATAACTTGTTATAAATCATGCAAAATTATAAAATGACTTTGTAGAAGTAATGTACATGTGTTATGCTAGTAGTCCAGTGTTTGAATTTATGACATAAAAATGTTGAAGAACTATGTAATTATATCGATAGTATTACTTATCATTTTTATCCTTATAATAATAATAATACCAGCCTGATACTGTCCCACTGCATTGCAAAAGCCTCTTCTCATACAGAGAAAGCACGAGCATTGACGCTTGCTCAAGACGGGTTGGCGATTTCAGACTTAGGACATAATTTTGAATTGTTTTCTACATAAACAATGTAAAATATGTTATAAGTATTATATATATACAAGAAATTTTATTTACCAATGCATCACTATCATAATCATTAACTTCAATGATAAAGTCATGAGGAGCAATCGCCATTATTTCTAAGTCCTCCGGAGTAGGTGATGGTGGTTTTGCACCACCACCTGTTTTTGTTTGTTCTCTTCTGTGTGAAGACAGGTTGGATTTGGCGGACAACTTCATTCTTTTCCAAGCCAACTTTAATTCTCCATCGGATCGAACTTTACCAACTATCTCATTGAATCTAAAAATAATAAATATGATAATTAATACCACGTAAACAATAATATACTTGTGCTTATAATAAAAGCAATAAGTAGTTACCTAATCTGTATATTCTTCCACTCTTTGATTTTCTGCATGTTTACAGACGTTTTCGTCGACTTGTCTTCTATTATGTGTGCTGACTGAGCAATAAGGTGACGTAATATTTCCTATAATAATAACAACATTCGTGTTAGGTAGTCGAAATAAGATGATACAAAGCATTGCTTACCTAATAATTTTATTAAAAAAAACATGTTTTACTTACTTTTTCTTCAGAACTCCAGTTTGCACCCCTTTTTTTCTTTTGTTGTTCCATTTTATAATGTAGCTCAAACACAGCAACTCACGAACAAACCACGTAACAGTAACAGTGATATTAAAAACAATTAATACAATATTATGAAGTGCTTTTATTTATTATTATAAAGGACGCAACATAGATATTAATCTCAAATTACGCGCGCTGCCGTCATAAGTAAGTCGCTCCACTTCACGCTAGAGGTGTAAAAAAATATGAGAACAAGATTATAAAAAGTGCATCAATAGTACAAGTTTTGCTTGTTCATTAAATTGTAACCTAAATAAAGAACAATTTAGGACATATTTTGGTATTGATAAATAATCATTTAAGCATTTCAAGTGTTATTACAATATCAGCATTTAGAGAAACAGAACGTTGCTTCAAATAAAGCCTGCGTGAACGAATGAAAGAATGCCATTTTTGTTTCTTATCTGTGGATATTATTTGAACCATGAACCTTCTTTGGTACTAACTGATCCTCGATTGGTCTTCGTTTTGTAATCGGAACATATTTTGAGGCTGGTACTAGCTTTGTTACCGTAACAATCCAAGACCTTTTAGTCTTGGTTTAAACCATTACTTATGCAGTTTTTTGTAATAAGACGGATTGTGTTTTATTTTCTTGTTCTACTCGAGTTTATTATCTTTTATTTATGTACGTGTTTCTGTGACAAATAAACTTATTTTTCTTTTTTCGTTCTTTCTTTCTTTTTAGAATATTTAACATAAAATACAATAGACGGCGTATATTTAGTAACCTAATCCGCTTAACTGTTCATAAAGAGTCATAAAGAACCCTGTAAGAAATCGACACGTGTTTCACCTCTAAAGCGAGGCATCCTCAGCATGACGATCGACTTGTTGCGAACCCGGACCCGACGTGTTGACACGTCAAGCTTCGAGAGCAGAGTCCAACTCTGCTCTCTCTTTATGACTCTTTAAGAACAGTTAAGCGGATAAGGTTACTAAATATACATCGTCTATTTTATTTTATAATGGATTACCACAAAGTCACGCCTGAGTCAATTAACTAACTTAATATTTAACATAGTATTAAAGCAGTGGTCCCCAAACAAGGCAGCGCCTGTATCTTGGGGGTACAGTACATTACTTACAGGACTTTAGATTACCCACAGGTACAGGTGCTGCCTATCTTTTAGACTCTAAATTTGTGGATGCCTCATATCTGATCGTTAATTAAAATGAAGCGATTAGGCGTTTCTTATCTACGGGTCTGATTTCTGTTGATGAGTTTTGGCATTTATTCCCGTTTTTATGAACAAATTATTGTTGGTAAAAATGGTCATGAAAAACATTCATGACCATTCACTGAGGCTCTAAAATCTCATTATCTGTCTATAGCCTTTTTTTCAACACAATTGCTTCAAAAACTGTGAAGGAAAACATCGTGAGGGAACTGGCATGCCTAAGAGATATTTCTCGATCGCATATGAAGCCAAGTCAGAGGCCCATGGGCGGCTTTAAAACTCTGACACCAGGTTAGTCACTAACCACACGAAAAGAAGAAGAAGAATTGCATAATAATTATGTTGAGGTCGGTTTTCAGTCGAACCGGATGCAGCTACACCAGTATTTTACATGGTGCGACTGTTATGACATTTGACAAAAATAAATCAATATATTTACCGTTGGTACTGACGAAGTATGTGGGTGTGATCGTCCTTTCTGTGCACAGTGATAGTAATAGCGGTACCTGAAACAAAACAGAATAAATTAGAGTTACAGCCAATGATTACGGCTGATTTTAATTTTAAAGGTGATTTGTGATGCAAAGCGAAAACAACAAGGTACAAAATGCACACTATCCCCAAAACAATGAAGTTACTCACTAGGTATACTATAAAATATTATTTTGTATGAGTACGGTCACGTTTTGAATTGCCAAACTTATTTAAAGGCAATAGGCACATTGCTCGCAGAATACCATGGGCCCAATCCTAAATATTCATGACAAATTATTGAAAATAAACTTAAAAAGGGGGGTCCAACTTTTTTTTTCAATGTCCCGCTGTGATTTTATGGACTTATGTCCCGCTATGATTTTATGGACTTAAACTTGTGTTTTTTAAAATAAATACTGTTTTTTTTTTAGAAAAAGATATCTTCACCTCCGTTTTGTTTTTCATAGTCGACAAATTTTAATATTTTTTTTTTAGCTAATCCGTTAAAATAACTCGTAAGCTATTAGAAATAATAAACAGAATCCAAATCGAGCCAATAACATAGGATATATATGGCAAAGGATAAAAAAAAAAAAAAAATTGAATAACATGAAAAATATTAAAGATAGACCCCCTTTTAAAGTTAATTTTCGAAAAAAAAACATGTATATTCAGAAAAATACGGGCGGGGCACATGCCCATGGGCGACATTGTATACGGCCGATGGGGCCGAAAGGTTTTGGAGTGGCGACCGTGTACCGCAAGACGTAGCGTTGGAAGGCCCGACAAGGTCCACACAAGGTGGACCGATGACCTTGTGAAGGCCGCAGGAATCCGCTGGATGCGGGAAGCACAGAACCGGTCGAAGTGGCGGTGCTGGGGGAGGCCTATGTCCAGCAGTGGACGAGTTTCGGCTGAAATGATGATGAATGATGAAGTTCACTTTTCTACCAAACTGAAAGAGAGGTATAAAATCACAACGGATTTACCATTTCAGCCAGGGCTGCTTTAACTTAAACTGATAGATACAACTTACTTTAATTACTTAGAAAATCAATTTATATTAGTACACAGAGTACCTATTTATTTTGTCAAGCTCATAAAAATAGAGCCAAGACATAGTATAGATAGGCTCAGAAGGTCGGCTCCAAACAAAGAACGAAAACTAGCGCTCGCACACATACCTAGACGCGTACGTATAGAGATCTTAAACTATCGCCAACGAATGCCAGTCGCGAGTGCGCTTGCACTCACTGAACAGTCACGAGCTTATATACCTTACACTTACGCTGCATTCAAATGCGAGTTTCTCGTGAAATAACGATTGCAACTTTGAGAAAAGACCTATTTCATCGTTGATGGTTTCGAGAATGTTCGTGACGCCATAAAATTTATATCGATTGTTTAGGAGATTATTTTTTTTAAATCTTGCGTAAGACCCCGCGTCCCATAAACAGGGTGGCATGGACATCGACGCGAAGCCGGCTACCATGGATTTAGTACATGATTCTGAACTCGGTTATTAAAAAAAAAAACAGAAAAGTGCAATACCTACGCGGTCAAAATGTATGGAGCAGCTGTTTTTTTTTTGAATAAGGGTTCAGAATCATGTACTGAATCCATGGTAACCGGCTTCGCGCGTTACCATGGATGGCTATGATCTTTTTGAACGCGTGGTCGTACCGACAGAGGGCGCTTTTTGGTTTTCCGAATAAAAACTGACATAATAATATGCACGCGACCGATCGCGTATTCGCATTTATACTCGTGAGTGTACGTGAAGCGTGTCTATGTGTGCATGCGTTTCGTTCGTTGTACAAAGCGACCTTCTGTGCCTATCTATTCTGTGTCCAAGATTCTCAGTGTCCTTTTAAGAAGACAAATAAAACAGCAAGGTAGCTTTATGTGTCGCAATTAAAGATCCGAATTAGAATTCAAAACAATTTGAATATAAGGGTGCCGTTTGTTTTACTTCCAGTCGTAAAGGTTTAATTTGTTTTACGCATAATAAACTTTAATTACGTTACACTCGAGATTACCTATAAGTTATTGGGCTGGTGGTCGCAGGGATTTGAAGTTTGAGGTTCAGTTAATATTCGGAAAATTATAATAAGTTTTATTATTATTAGACTTGAAAGAGCATGGCATTTGAGAGTATGTCATGCTCACGTAAATGTCTCGCTGATGGTGGCGCGTGTGTTGGATCATTCGTTTCCATACATAATGGTTGAGCTGGATGATGTTGACCCACGCGTCATATTCGTAAACGAGCGCCGTCCATTCAGACTGTTCATCTTTTATCTACCAGGGTTTAATTGTATTTTTATATTTTGAATTATTCTTTTGTTTTTAATTTTTTCTTACATAAGCAACACGAATAATGTACCCAGGATATTGTAATATCTTGATTTAAAAGAGTTCCCTCTGAGTTTCATGCCCTGTTCTTCTCCATAGAGATCTACGTTTTGGAATTGGTAACTTCAACTTTTTGACCAACTGACCAATAAAAGTCGCACGGGTGATTGAAACGGAATTAACGAAAAAGATTGACACATGACGTAAATGCAAATGACGTACTGTTTTTTTTTTTTACGTTCCGTTTCATCGATTTGGCACGACATTTTGCATCACGAAAAGTATACTGGAACAGATTTGGTTGTCAATCGCCCATTTTAACGTTACGTTTTCGCTTTTTATCTGATTTGAGGTTAGAAACAATTTTTTATTAATTTCTCGAAATATACGCATTACCTTTTAATAAGAGTGTAGTGTGCTGAGTAATTACGCAATATTGTCTTTGGTGCGTGGCCTTGACATCAACCAATGAACAACATTGTTTTATTTTTTTATTTATTGGTTGAATACGAGGCCTTTAGCTTGTATGTGTGTATCTTGTTGTATGTCTTTGTGTCTTTTTATGGGCGTTTTGTTTGTATAGAATGAAGTTTTTTTTTTTTTCTTTCTTTATAATAGGGGACCCAACCCCTACTAGTTTTAACCTGTTTTACACCCGTACTACTGCCAAATGATACTAGACCTAAGCCCATTAAACACAATTAAGTGTAATTAATCTCGCGACAATCTAAGTTTGACACCAATCAAAATAATTTGATTTAATTGCTTACATATACAAGACACCTATCAAAATAATTTGATTTAATTGCTTACTTATACAAGACCCCTCCGTGCATCGTAAAGCACGTTAAAGCCGTTGGTCCCGGCTGTCATTTATAGATCTTTGACAGTTGTAACGGGTCGTCAGAAGCCCGAAAGTCTGACAACCAGTCTTACCAAGGGGTATCGTGTAATCCAGTAACTGGGTTATGGAGGTCAGATAGGCAGTCCCTCCATGTAAAATACTGGTATTTAGCTGCATACGGTTAGACTGGAAGCTGACCCCAACACAGTTTGGAGTAGGCTAGGCAGATGATGATGCACTGAAGAAAACAATCCGATATATTCTCGTCAGACTCGCTATTTTGCTATAGTTTTGCGTTTCATTTGTGATATACTTTTGCTAAAGGGTGCAAAAAGCGTAGACATTGTCAATGTCGAAAATAAATTTGTAATTTCTTTTGTCTTAGAAAAAACATAAAAACGCTTTACAACACTAGCTGTCCTTGTCATTTACATGTCAAAGAAAAGAGAGGGCAGTATTAAAAAGATCATTTTAAAGATTAAAATGGGAAGAAAAAGAAAATTTTAAGCAAGTTACGAGTCTCAGTAAAATGTTTTGATTACTTTACTTAATAGTGATAAATTATAATTACAAAGCTTTGCGGAGAGAATGGAGAAAAATGCAGGAATGTTCTTTCTTGTACTCGCTTTTAATAATGTTTATGAAAAGCTGAACTAAGAAGGTTAGTGGTGTTCTTTTTATTAGTGACTAGCTGTGGCCCCGGTTCCACTTTTATAAGCATAGAACATTCCCACTGCTGGGAGTCAAGCCTGCTCTCTGTGTGAGAGTTCCACTCGCATAGACTATTATAATACACTGTACAGGCTGACCATTTTATTTTATTCAAGGGGTTAAAGTTTCAGTGTTGGCCACACCTTAAAAGTTCTTCACTATTATGAGTATTTTCACCCCCTTAAAGATTGTCAATGAATTCAATGTCAGGCTGTATAAATTAACACAGAGCTAGAGCACATAATTTAAAAAAAAACTTTGGTATCTAATAGCTATCGAACAATATTGCGCATTTCATGATACGGAAAACGATAACAGCTTTTTTATTTTTGTTTATCTCCATACATTTAACCGAGAAGTATTTCTCGTCAATTAACAATCCTTCATAAACAAAGTAATAATTAAAATTAGCGACCAAACAAACAAACTGCAGAGCAAAACACCACTGATAATTGAAGTCAGTGCTCCGAAAATAGGGCAAAGGCCCTCTTTTCATACGGTACTGAATACAACTTGTTAACTGTTAACTGGATAGCACAAAATTGAAATTTTCAGTGTGAAATTTCATCTCTACCCTGAATGAGGCCTCATTAAATGGCTGTGAGGCCGCAAATTGCAATTTATTGTCCTAGAAACGACATAAATTTGTTATGTTAAGCTGTTATTTTCGCTATATTTTTAGAGTTTAAAATTGCTTGTGCCATTTTTATTGGAGCGTTATTTTGATGTAGTTTGTGTAACGTTACAGTTTCGGGATTTTAAGTATTATGTGTGTTTTGATTGGTAGAATTAACTACGTGAAATAAAGATTCATGTCGCTTGGCTGTCGTAGAAGAAGATTGTATAATTTCAAGAGGTTAGGCAGAAGTGTTTTTCTTTCTACTGATATCAACAAACTGTGATCACCCTAGTAAACAATAACTTTGGTGTGCAATAATAGTAGTTTA
Source organism: Agrochola macilenta (assembly GCA_916701695.1). Taxonomy (NCBI): domain Eukaryota; kingdom Metazoa; phylum Arthropoda; class Insecta; order Lepidoptera; family Noctuidae; genus Agrochola; species Agrochola macilenta. The sequence continues at coordinate 4,926,549 of OU753576.1, forward strand.
TGAAACTGTTGCATAAAGAGGGGTATTAAAACACGAGCGTGCGTTTCACACGGGTGTTTTAATATCTAGTTATATGCAGTTTCATACACTACTTTATCTACTCTCATACATTGGGATTGAACCTACTACGAGTAAATAAAAGATCAAAGTTTAAGATCAAGAATAAAAAATCCCACGAAATTTAGTTCAACAAAACGTATGAATGGCGCCTGTAACCAGCACATCACCGCGTATAATTCGAATATTACGATATGAGAGTAGATAAAGTATATTCTATCTATTTTGATTCTATAGTTGAGATATCTATGGTTCCTTTAACGAGATACTATGGTAGTCGTTTGTCTGACTTAGATAGTAGTAAACCTAGAATTTGCCCTATGTTAGGGTCGGCTTCCAGTCTAAACCGGATGCAGCGGAATACCAGTATTTAACAAGTTACTGGGTAATACAATACCCCTTGTCAAGACTGGTTTTTGCGCTGTAGTGTACATAACATACAAACATACTTTTGGAGTTCCAAAACTCTTTCCTGGCATTTTCGCAGTTAGGTAAAATACCATGCTCCGTGAGAAAATGTAAATTCGACCAGGTTGGAAACAAAGTAAATATCAATATTGACTATGATTGCAATTCTGGTAAAAACCAAAAAAACTGAGGTATTCGTAAGTCGCATCTGATTGACTGGTTTTCGACCAAAATGTAGTTTTAAGAAAGGTTTTGCCCAAAATAACATGCATTTCACTTGGCTCAAAACAGATGAAACTTTAATCAGTTCTGAGCCCATTTTCATGAAACAAGGTTCTGTGGCATATATAAAAATTAAAGCAACATTGACTTGCATCGTCCTAACAGTGTACAACTTTTAAAGTTGCTTCAACTTATGGTATGCCATAGGCAATTAAATCGGATCGTGAAAATCAGGCTTTAGCCTCAACACAAAGGTGTACGATAAATTTCAGCCGAACTACAGTTTGGTCAATGAATAAAAAAGGTCCAGACTTTAGTTCGAATTTTCACATAATCAGATTGAAAGAAATAAATGTCTGAAATCTCGTTTTGCTTACAAATAGTCCTATTAACGCATTTTACTTTTTGCTGATAGAAATTCAGAACGGGTATGGTCACGATTTGCTTCGAAAGTAACGATTGAAATATTGTTAAAAATATCGATTGAAAAAGGTCGAATATAAAGCATACATTATTAAACTAGTATTTTGTGCCGATTGTCCGGTCAGTATAAATGATAGCACAGAACTTTGATCACCCCCTTAAGAAATTTATCATAATCGCCCAGTGGCCCAGTGGTAACGGCCGCGACTTACGAGTTATAGGTCGTAGATTCGAACCCAGACAAGCTTTTTACTTTGTGTAAATTATTTTATCACCCCTACTCTCAAAACGGTGAAGATAAACATCGTGAGGAAACCGGCATGTCCTAGAACCAACAATACAAAGACGTGACATCTACCAACTCGCACTGGACTCGCGTATTGGATTACGGCCCACTCCCTCTCACAGAAGAGGCCTGGGTCCGAGCAGTGGAAACCATAAAGCCTGATTATACAAATAATCTTCAAACCGGTACGCAGCAATGTAGCTTGACGTTAGAAATAGGTATGATCATTGCCCATGGAATGGTATCTCTGGTACTATCAGGTACCATCATCCTTTTTTTCTTTCCCGTCTAATCTAGTTTTTCTCCTGTTTTCGTGGAACTTTTTTTTTAACTATAAATTGTTAAATTTACGTAAAACCAATACATATTCATCGTTTTAGCAATACTTTTACGAGCCCTATCAGTTTTGAACCTTTTATGCGTAATGCAACTTTCCATTTAACGCGAATGAACGGCTGAATGAACGACTAAATGAACGAATGTGTAAAAGTGAATGAAAATAGCCTCAAACTGAACATGTCTTGCCATTAGGCTAATGATCCGTGCTTATTAGCACGCTCGATGTAGCGTATCTACAAAGTTTTTGTGGTAGATAGTTCGCAGTTTTTTTAGGGTTCCGTGAGGTTAAAACCTTTTTGTCTCATGAGTGGTTTAGGTGGCAATGGATGTTCTTGTTTTGTAGATGAGATTTCATATAGGTACTTTTTTTATAAAAACAACTTATTTTTATTACAGGAATACAAAAATCAGACAGCATAAGAGTTGCCAAACTAAAGCCTTTAAATAATTCTTATATAACTTTGTACGGTCTCATCAACCGTACATTTACTTTGCGAACGCAGCAACCTACTTAGATGTCGTGCGTCACAAATATTATGCTATAATTATAACGTTTTAAGCAATGCACATTGAGTCAGACAATAACTGTGAAACTAAGCACTGGTCAAGAGAAAGAATCGCTACCACTTTAACTTGTTAACCTTCTATAGTTTAATATAACTTTAAACTCAACTTGTGGTTCTTTCTGTGTACTCCATAACTAAACCAACATTAACAAAGTGATAATGTACGGTGCCTACAACCATTGGCTCCTACATTAAATGGTCCTTCGAGCCGGATATTTATTGTGTGTAGTGTCTCTATTTATGATAGCGAATCGGTTCTGCTGGTCTCCCACAAGCGGGTCGCCCCAGTTGGATTGAGAAAGCGCATAATATCGTACATAGAGTGCGAACGCAATAAATAGAAACAAACGACAAATTCAAGACGCTGAGGATTACGCAACTCTACTACAACTACGAGAGCGATTCCATGGAGACTTGAAAGAAGAAGCCTGCAAACTGTGGTCTTCGTGTCGTGAACTAACGTCAAGCTAAACGTCTACCACCATCAACTACGTGCTGGACTACTGAGCTACATACATCAAACTAAACTTACCTCTTTTCGACAACTAGAGAAGAGAACTCACTATGGAGAAGCTACAACTCCAACAATCTTGCTTTGAAAACATCAAAGCTCTGTGCTCTAACTATAAAAAGGATAGCTCCTCAAGAAAAACGGAAGAGTACTTAATCAAACGTCTAGAATCTCTCGAAGCACAGTGGAACGACTTCGAGGAACGACATGTGATTCTGGAGCAAACCTTAGAAGACAAAAACATCAATTACTTCGTGGATAGCGTGTACAGCAAAACTCAAGCTCAATACGAATCTACAAAAGGAGACATGCTTAACTTACTGGAACAACTACAGGGAAAAAGGTGTGTGATGTTCGACTTAACTGGGATGCTGGATCGAGATACTGACGATACCACCAAAACATTACTGAGTAAGCAAGAGTGCAACTTTAAAGCCCTCGACCGAGCCATGTCGAAAATTGACATAAAAACTGTCACGGAGAAATGGGATCTAGAAGATCATCTCTCCATCTTAAAGTCGAAGTGGAATATCATCGACAAACAACACTGGGAGCTGGAAGCGTTAATCAAAGGCTCCAACAGCAATTACTACAACATGTTCGTCGATATGGAGGACAAGTACGACGAGCTAAGAAAAAACTTGAACAGTAAAATTTGGTCGACCGTGCATTATGAAAGGTCGGCGCCAAAAATTGAGGTTCCTGAATTTTCGGGCAGCTACACTCAATGGATTTCCTTCAAGGATCTCTTCATAGAAACCATTCACAACAACCCGATGATTAACAAAGCGCAAAAGATGCAGCATCTAAAAACAAGGTTGAGAGGCGAAGCTGAAAGATTGGTGCAACATCTCAGTATTGGCGCAGAAAACTACACATCCTGTTGGGAAATACTGACTCAGCGTTTCGACAACCGAAGGCTGCAATTTACGTCATTCCTGAACACCATGCTCAACTTGCCTATCATACAACAACCCGACAGCTTCAACCTCAAGAAGATGCATGACGTCATAACTGAATGTACGAACGGACTATCAAACATTGGTTTAGACATCGCAACTTGGGACCCAATTATCGTACACTTGATGTCGCAGAAACTTGACACTGCTACCTACAGCGAGTACATAAAGGAACTGCGAGATCCTAGAGACGTACCAAACTTGAACGAGCTATTATACTTCCTGGAAAACAAGTTCATGGCGTATGAAACCATGAAGAATACGAAAAAAGAAGTACCTAACCAGCAGAAGCAAGTCTCGTCCAAGTCATTTAACAAACATCATTCCGCAAACCTGCATGACTACGAGAGACAAAAATCTTTCAAGAGAACTTATCATACAGCATATGGTCACTGCCCACACTGTGACGGAAATCATGTGTTGATGAAATGTCCAAAGTTCATCAATATGGACTCATTCCAACGGAATAACACAGTCGTAAAATTACACGTGTGTAAAAACTGCTTATACAGTCATGGCAACACAGATTGTGCGTCAGCAAAAACGTGCAAAGAATGCAATATGAAGCATCACACCTTACTGCACAACGCAGACAAGAAAAATACTGTCAACTCAACGAATATGGAAAGAAACAACGACAATTTAGGTCAACGACCAACCACATCCACACACAAACAAAGCTCCAACCATATATCTACTAACGAGATGGAAGTTTTATTAACTACTGTGCAGCTTAAGATAAAGTCTGCAAATGGGGATTACATAACGCTTCGAGCACTGCTAGACCAAGGTTCGCAAGTAAACTTGATCACCGAAAACGCCGCACAAATGCTACGACTACCAAGGAAAAGGCTAAACGCAACCATAACGGGAGTGGGTGCTGCACCTGGAAACTGCAAAGGACGACTTCAGCTTACCTGTAAATCGATTCACTCAGACTACGAATTCGAAACTCAGGCACTCATCTTAAGCAAATTAACAAACAACTTACCCAACTCATCGTTCGAAAAGGCTAAATGGCCACACCTGGAAAACTTGAAATTAGCAGATCCGGAATTCAACGTATCAAGTCCGATAGATCTATTACTTGGGGCAGACGTATATTCTGATATCATCCTTGACGGAGTCTTGAAAGGCAGTCAACAGTCTCCTGTAGCGCAACAGACGCACTTAGGCTGGATCCTATGTGGCAAACTGAAAACTTTTAACTGTCACATAACACAGGTCGACCTAAGCGAATTAACTAAATTCTGGGAGAACGAAGACATAACTATCAGCAACCATGATATGCCCAATGATAATCAGTGTGAAGAATACTACACCAAGACAGTACAACGAGACGCAGATAACAAATACATCGTTAAGATGCCTATGAGCTCTGAATTGCAAAATAAACTAGGCAAATCAAAAGCAATGGCTATCTCGCAATTTCTCCAATTAGAAAAACGTCTGGGAAAGAACAATAAACTTGCAACTATGTACCGGGACTTCATCAGAGAATATACGCAACTACAGCATATGAAACCAGCATCACCAATATTAACTTCTATATCTGAATGCTACCTTCCGCACCATGGTGTTTTGCGAGAACAATCCACTACTACCAAACTAAGGGTTGTTTTTAATGCCTCGCAAAAGACAACAACTGGGTACAGCTTGAATAGCTTAATGGAAAAGGGTCCAAATCTACAGAAGGACATTCAATCACTTATACTAAAGTGGAGGTCCTACAAGTACGCTTTTACCGCCGATATAGAGAAGATGTACCGATGCATCGGGTTAGCTGAAGATCAACAATCACTTCAGAAGATAATATGGCGCGACTCTCCCGCTGAAAGGTTACAAGAATTTCAACTTTGCACTGTGACATACGGGACCAAGTGCGCGCCATGGTTGGCTATGAGAACCATGAAGCAGTTAGCCCTGGATGACGGCCATAAATATCCAGAGGCCGCCAATACATTACTCAACGAGTTCTACGTTGATGATGTGATTAGCGGTCACTACTCTCTGGATAAAGCTAAAGACTTACAAAGTTCCCTCATAAACTTACTGAAGGGCGGCGGCATGAACTTACGAAAGTGGTCAGCTAACCACCCCGCGCTACTGGAGAGTTTAACTGACGATCAAATATCAACTAAAAGCATATTTGATTTCAAAACTGAAGACTCGACAAAAACGCTTGGACTCGGCTGGAACCCAAACATCGACACGTTCATGTTTAACTGGAGTCTGGAAGAAAATTCGAAGGGTCGGACAACGAAAAGACACTTACTTTCCGAAATTTCGAAACTGTATGATCCTTTGGGTTGGTTGGCTCCCATAACAGTGTCGGCGAAACTATTATTTCAAAGAGTATGGAATAGCAAACTTGCATGGGATGAAGAACTACCGAGTGACATACTAAATGATTGGGCCAAATTGAAAACTGAACTTCCAAATGTAAGGAAAATAAAACTAAATCGATGGATTGGTGTACAACAATCAATAGAATTGCTGGGATTTTGCGATGCGAGTGAAAAGGCGTACGCGTGTGTCATATACAGCCGTGTAAGGAACGAAGAAAATAATATACCGACTATAACTTTACTCGTCGCTAAAACCAGGGTCGCGCCTCTATCACAAAAAATCACTTTGCCGAGATTGGAACTATGTGGCGCACTACTGTTGGCTAAACTCATGAAAAAAACTACGGAAGCTTTAGATGGATACAATTTGTCAATACAAGCATGGTGTGACTCTCAAGTAGTCTTAGCGTGGCTACAAGGAGATGCATCGAGGTGGGATAAATACGTGTCCAACAGAGTTGTCAAAATAAAACAAATTATTCCTTCCGACAAGTGGCGCTACGTTAAATCGGCACAGAACCCTGCTGACTGTGCATCTAGAGGAATGTTGCCGAGCAAACTAGTAAACTTCGATCTCTGGTGGCAAGGTCCGGAATTCCTGAAAAGCGCAGAATACTCTGACCTCATGAGAAACTCCACATGTTTGTTTACAACCAACCATGAAAGTGTCAACTTAGCAGTGGCAATCACAACGGTGCCGAGGAACAAGGAACATTTTATAAATAACTTATTACATAAATATAGTTCATTAACGCAAGTAATTCGAGTAACGGCTCAGGTACTGCGCTTTATCGCGACGGCACGCTCCAAGATGAAATTTGAAACCAACTACCTAAGTGTGAGTGAACTCAAGCTAGCAGCCGACCGAGTAATTAAATATGTGCAGAGTACGGAGTTTGAAAATGAATACAAACAACAGAAAGCAAACGGAACTGTAAACAACAAGAGCATTCTTTATAAACTGAATCCTTATATGGATGAAAAAGGGATTATAAGAGTCGGGGGAAGACTGAGAAATTCCTACTTGCCCTTCGAGATGAAAAATCCTATAATTCTTCCTCGAATGGGACGACTAACTCAGCTCGTAATTGAACAAGCACACCTTACAACACTTCATGGAGGTGCGCGGCTGACATTGGCTCAAATCCGACAGCGATACTGGATTGTCGGAAGCAACAGAGCTGTAAAAACTCAACTGCGACGTTGCGTGCGATGTCACCGCTATAGACCAACAGATAACTACCAACTTATGGCGGACTTACCTCAACAGAGAGCTACCCCATCCCGACCTTTTACACATACTGGTGTAGACTTCACTGGACACGTGCAAGTCAAACTAAACAAAGGAAGAGGAGTAAAGACTACAAAGGGGTACATCGCTATTTTCGTATGCATGGCTACTAAAGCTGTACACATTGAACTGGTGTCTGACTTAAGCACCGAAACGTTCATTGCCGCTTTTCAGCGCATGTGCGCTAGACGCGGGACACCGAAACATATGTACTCAGACTGCGGCACTAATTTCATTGGAGCTTCGAAGATGTTGCGCAATGAATTTGAACTGTTTAAACAAGAGCTTTCGCCGGACTTCTTCAACGACATCGGAAAAATGGAGGTAGAGTGGCACTTCAACGCTCCCGCGTGGCCAAGTGCTGGTGGTCTGTGGGAAGCAGCCGTAAAATCGATGAAACATCATCTTCACCGTGTACTAGGAGACCAGAAACTGACATTCGAGGAGTTTACTACACTACTGGCAAAAATAGAAGCCTGTATGAACTCAAGACCTCTCTGTCCACTCACTGAAGATCCCGATGAATCTCAAAACTACCTAACACCGGGTCATTTCCTGACTGGAAGCCCAACGATGTCACTACCAATATCAACGTATTGTGACGTAAATAAATTTAATTTACGTCAACGGTGGCAGCTAACAGAGCAGATGCTGCACCAATTTTGGAAGAGTTGGTCGAGTGAATACTTAACACAACTCCAGTTCAGGGGCAAATGGAACAAACCAAAAAATAACGTCCAGGAAGGCGACATAGTCTTGATCAAGGACAACAACTTGCCACCAGGAAAGTGGGCCATGGGGCGCGTACTTGAACTGCATCCCGGTTCCGACGGTTATGTTCGAGTGACCACGGTTAAAACTCAATCTGGCATCATCAAACGTCCAGTCGTGAAACTGTCACCACTTCCTATCGAGAACAGCGTCCAAGATCACTCAGAAAAGAAAACTCTAGCCGTGCCAAAGACGGGCGGAAATAAATGTTTTTCGACATTTCTTACAATGTTATTAATTGTATTTACGTTAATAACTGGGTCATATGGCGAAATCGTGACGTCTGGCGTTCAAATTACTAACTTCGAACTTGAGCGGCCGATTTATTACGACACAATAGGAAACGTACAAGTGATTCATGACGAATGGACACTACTTATGTACTATAACTTAACTACTTACTGGGACGGAGTAAATCGAATTGAAGCTTACCTCCAGGGATTGAACGAACTGTGCCAAAAAACCGACCCAAGATACTGCAAAACAACTTTAGAACAGCTTAACCACGAAATGGAAATACTGAGCTACTACAACACTATACTCCTAGCTCCTCACAAGCACTTGAGTAATCGTAAGAAACGAGGACTGATTGATGGAGTAGGATATGTTGCTAACAGCCTCTTCGGTATTCTAGATCAACGGTTTGCAGATAAATACCACAACGACATACAAGCTGTCCAAAATAATGAAAACTATCTACTTGATTTGATAAAAAATCAAACTTCAATTGTCGAACTTCAAAACAATATGCTGAAGAAGAATGAACAAAACATCATGCGACAGTTTGGTTTAATAGACGACTTCATGGCGCAGACGAACACCAACTTAGCCAAAGTGGAGTCTGAAATGGAAGTGGTGATGGCTACTAACTACTTCAACTCGGCCTCACTAACAGCATATCTGCTGATTACCAATTTAGAGAGGGTTCAACAGATGCTGTTTGAGAGCCTCACTGATGTCTACAAAGGGCATATAGACATCCACCTACTTACACCTGTCAACTTGATTGAGCAACTAACTGAAATCGCGGGCAAACTCCCGAGGACCTCGTCGTTGCCTGTCCGAAACATCAGAAACGATATCAAAGACCTCTACAAACTGCTATACGTGAGAGCGCGAGTGACCACTAACTACTTCTTGTTCGAGATACATGTCCCATTGATCTCAGATGAAGACTTCACTCTATACCAAGCTACTCCGTTGCCCATGAAAACAAGCACAGGAACAGTCATCGTCCAACTAGCTTCGCAGTACATAGCAGTAAACTTTGGGAAGAGCACTTACGTCTCTTTATCTGAAGATGACATAAAGCAGTGTAGTCATATTCAACCAGGAAATTTGATATGCAACAAGAATCTGCCGATATTCAACTTGCATAACAGCAATGCCCCCTGTGAAGCAAAAATATTGGGTCATCGAACGACCTCACCTTGTGACGTAAAAAATGTGCTATGTAAGCAGGAGTGGATCGCGTTACACACAGCGAATACTTGGCTTGCGATTTGTTGCGGAACTTGCACAATACGAATTGTGTGTGAAAATGATATCACTACGCACTCCATGACCTCTGGGATATTGACCTTGGCACAGGGTTGCTTGTTGCAATCGAAGGAATTAACAATTCACTCGCATAACCAATACAATAGCAACATTAAGATGGATCTTTCCATGAACATACCGTCGCTGAACTCGATGGTAAATAACATTGTGAACATAACACATAATATGTCGCACGTGATGTTGCCAGAAACTGCAGAATTGGAGGAAATCGACAAGCGATTAGCTAGTATAAAAACACAAGAAAACCACCTTCCATCAACCATTTCCACTCATGACATACACCAATACGCCGTCTCTTATACTATAGTGGGAATAATCGTCACTGTCTCTGTGGGGTGGTTGGTAAAGAGATACGGACCATCTTGTCGCTCAAAACAAACTAGGAGCCGTACAGCTACGAACAATCGGTTTGAAGAGATTGAACTGCAACCGATACAACACAGAAAGCAAGAAGAAAACATTCACACGGCGAGCCAAGCAGAACTGCAAGCGGTACGCCCGCGTCATGCAGACAACATCGCGTTTAACTTCGATTAATTTATTATTAGTTTATTTGTAATAGAGTTTCTTCTCTTGACAATCTTTCATTAACTTTCTTTACATCTTTGTGGGGTTGCCAACATGTACGGTCTCATCAACCGTACATTTACTTTGCGAACGCAGCAACCTACTTAGATGTCGTGCGTCACAAATATTATGCTATAATTATAACGTTTTAAGCAATGCACATTGAGTCAGACAATAACTGTGAAACTAAGCACTGGTCAAGAGAAAGAATCGCTACCACTTTAACTTGTTAACCTTCTATAGTTTAATATAACTTTAAACTCAACTTGTGGTTCTTTCTGTGTACTCCATAACTAAACCAACATTAACAAAGTGATAATGTACGGTGCCTACAACCATTGGCTCCTACAAACTTTATTATTAGTTGGTAACAGACGTCGACATCGATGAAGGAAATACATCATGAGGAAACCTGGACTTATAATTAAAATAAGTGTGAAATCGCCAACTCGACTTGAGCAGGCGTGGTTTTTAATGCACTTGCCTTCTGTATGAGAAAAGACCTTTGCTGCAGTGGGATAATATTACGAGATTATTATTTATAGTAACAGATGTCATTATCATCAGTTCAAGGATAAGGACCAGTCCGATAAGGACCAGTCCGAAAAGGACCAGTCCGAAAAGGACCAGTCCGAAAAGGACCAGTCCGAAAAGGACCAGTCCGAAAAGGACCAGTCCGAAAAGGACCAGTCCGATAAGGACGAGACCCGGGTCGACGGCAGATTCTGTTGCACGCGCAACTCAAAGAGATGTCGGAACAACTGACGGGGTCCGCTAGGACCGATGACTGCAAGGGTCACGGGAAAGACCGAAAGGGATACCGTGGCCCCTGGTAACGTACGGGCAACTGAAGGAACACGGGTTTTAGTCAGTAAGAGTCTGACACGCCCTCCCGCTCCGTTCAGAGCGGGAGAAGTTATTTGATAATTTCCCAACCAAAAAAAAATTAAAATGCCTTTAGAGAGATTCTTTCATTTGAAGGCACAGTGTGACTATCGTCGCGATTTTCTCGCCCGTGGCGATTTCGTATATGTAAGTATTAAAATATTCCCAAAATTGTCTTTCTTAAAATAACAATAGGTAAGCTACAACGATCCGTAGGTATTTTGTATGTAGGAACCAGTCTTCCCCAATACTCTTCAATCATTAAAATCTAACGTTACACCAAGTATATTCTCTTCGCCATTAGAGTAATGACGCGTACTTATTAGCACGGTCGATGAAACATCCTCATACCGGGAATGTTCCTTTTTGCGGTAGCAGCGTGAAGAGGGTTCCGCAGCTAGTTGAACCTTTGTTGCGTATCCCTAAATGTAATGTGAAAGTTGTTTGTATGTTTGTTTGTGACGTTGTTACAGCTAAATGGTCGGACTAACTTTTAACACTGGAGAAATCTATTTTGAAATTGCCAACATTGGGTGAGCAACATTGGTGAGTGCTTGGTCCTTCTGAGTATGACAAAAGTTATGAAGGCACAAAGAAAAAATCTTGAATTTCTCCATCTATACATCTATTCAAAACATATACATACATACATATACATACAATAAAAGTGTCTGTTTGTAATGTCAAAATAACAGTTTTTTACTAAATGTATATGAAAGTTACGGTACTTATAAAAATATTTTTTTTTTTCCTTATCGGTCTGTTTGTTCCGGCTAATCTCCAAAACGGCTGGACCTATCTTGACGGGGCTTTCACTGGCAGATAACTGAATTTATAAGGAGTAACTATTTAAGTAGGCGGGCAAAGCCGGAAGCAGCAGTTACTCATACCTATAGCAAAGATTCGATCTCAAAGTGGTGATTATTTACTAAAGGATGTTGAATATTTCAAATAAAACATGTTTTTGACTGGGGCAATGTGATGTACCTACCTAGCTAATTGGAATTGGGTCTAATGCCACAATCCCTACATTAGGAGGAGAACGTGGCTAAGTAATAACAGCCACACGATCCATCAGGTTTAGCTACACTTGTCGGGATTGGTCCGAGGATGGGTGACCATCTTTACATACTGAGACTCCTCCGTGCCTCGAAAATCACGTTAAAGCATTGGTCCCGGCTGTCATTCATGAATCTGTCATTCTGTGACTGTCGTTACGGGCGTCAGAAGCCAGTCTTATCAATGAGTAATGTATTACCCAGTTACTGGGTTGTAGAGGTCAGATAGGCAGTCACTTCATGTAAAATACTGGTGTTCAGCTTCATCTGGTTAGACTGGAAGCCGAACCGAACAGAGTTGGGTAAAAGCTAGGTAGATTGATTGCTACAATACCTACATTATGTTCAGATCATGATGTAAAACCGAAGTCAAAAATAAAATTTTCTATCTATCATTTAAATGAACAGAATGCCTATAAAATTTACTAACTTTTACTATGCAGCCTGCAAATAACTGTGAGAAACCTCACAACTACATAACTTACAAAATCAACAATATTCCTATAGAATGCTGTCGATAGTATTTCGAAGAATCGACATCAAAGATATTCGATAGACAACCCCTAAAGGCTTACTGCTCGCGTCGCCATTGCTATTAAATAAACTACAAAGTACTTTATCGAGACACTATTTATAAATAATTGTTTTTAAAAGGGTCTAGGTTTATATTAAAAACCTTTTAGCGGCATTCTTTATTTAAATCGGGAGAGGTTTGTTGTTTTGTTTTATTTTCCGGTACATGTTTTTATTTTGTCCTGTCATGAAAAGGATTTCCGATTCTTTAATATTAATTACCTACCTTATGAAGCCACTGATGTTACCTAAGCCAAGGTTCTGGTAAATAAAAGACTACCTATACTTTACTTACTGTAAAATGTTTCACGTGCCAGTAATTTTATAGGCAGTCATATAACATCCTTCAGACCGGAACATAACTTGACTACTTGGTGGCAGAAATATAGTGGTATCATTTCCTCTTCACGTCTTGTCTGTTAATACGTTCTCGATTCTCGGAAATAAGTCTTGGTCAAGTAAAATGTGATTTGGTTTATTAAAAGCTATTTCACGTACTTACATATAAAAATAAAGTTGTTAAAAACTTTATTCTTAAGGTTTTTTTTCATCCGTTTAGGTAAGCTTAGAGGTTTTTTAATTACCCAGGTAGGTACAAATCTTTTGTAATTATTACACTACAAAAGCTAAAATAATACAAATAAATAATCAAATAAAAATAAATAAACAATTTTACCTAACAAATAAATATCTACGGAACCACACATTACTTATTCACAAAACTCAATGCTTACTTCCCCCCAGTTTTATACTTCGGCAGCTAGTTAGCGGGATGAAGGCTTTTTCCAGCTGATTACTGAACTGAGTAATTATGTGAGTACAGTACATAAAACACAATAGTAACAGTTACGCGACTTTGTCTGCGTATGTACAGCGCTTTTTTTTTTTGAAAATAATGTTAGTGGTTTTTGTGTTGTACAGGATAATGGTGCTTTATTATTGGATGATATTTTTGTTTATGGTAGCTACGCTATGCATAAGAAAAAGTTTTTATTTTTGTGCAAAATAGTCGTCGTTCAGCTGTTATACGAGTACTCGTACATAACGGAGCTGTTTTGTAAAACGGCTAGTGGTTATGTACAATCAGACACCATATTTGACTAGGTACCCAATTTTATTTTTCGCTCGTCATACATTAGTTACCTCAACGATCTCACAGTCAAAGGTCAAGGTCAGTTTTAAAGTCCATACATAATTTAACAGATTTGTAAGTGGACAACAATGTTGTTTAATGTCTGAAACTCCGTTTAAGCAAACAAAACCAGTGGTTTTAGGTGACTTACCTCGAAAGGCGACACAAATTTTTTAGGTACCTACAATAATACCTACTTACTTTAATATTATATTAAAATAATTATAACTGCCTCGTTGACCTAGTGGTTGCGAGTGCTACTGCAGAGCATGAGGGGTTCGATTCCCGGGTCGGGCAAATTGTTATCGGGTTTTCCATCTGGAATTTCTCAGTAGCAACCCAGAGGCTGGATTTGTGCCCGAGTGATGGCAATATGCTCGCCCCTTGTTACATGGGACTTAAACATAACTGGCGAAATGTGGGTGTACACCTCTGCCTAACCCTTCGGGGAATTACTGACGTGATGTTCTGTATGTATGTATGTATAATATAACTGCCAATTAGTATTTAAAAAGAAAGAAAGAAAATACATTTACAGCACAGACTAAAACACACACAATATAATTTTACACAGCAGATAAAAAAATTAAATCCAAATAAAAAAGTGTAGTGTGACGTAAGCAGAAATTTGATGGGGAGTGTGCCACAGAGCTGCGCCAAAAAGGCCCAGTTCAGCAAAAATGCCAGACAACAATAAGTGCCTGACGCTGGTTTTCAACTGGACCTGAGAGTGTGATGTGACGGATGTAAATCAGTTTTAAATTTAGTTTTAGTTTTTTAGTTTTACTGCAGGGCAAAAACCTATTATCATACAGAGAAAGCACGATGCATTGATATGTATGTATGTGTGTGTGTGTTCAAAGTCAAAGTCAAAGTCAAAGTCTTATTTGCAGATAAATATGGTTACAAAAGTTCTTAAAATGGTATTATAATAGTAGCTTAACATATTCAATCATAACATAATGACATGCAAATTTTTGGTACATATACAATTAGATTTATTTTAATTTAAACTGAAGGAATTCTTTCACAGTATAGAAGGAATTCTCAATTAACCAACTGCGTAAGGCCCTTCTGAAGCGGACCATTGGAAGTTCTTTGATTTGGTTAGGAATCTTGTTATATATCTGAATACACATAGGATAGCAACTTCGTCCATATAGTTCCGTTTTAATTCTGGGAATAATTAATCTGTTAGGATATCTAGTGTTGAACATACATTTATCTCCCAGTTTTTCAAACATCTCAGGGTGAGATTTGGTAAATTTACATATTTCCTCAATATAAATACCTGTTAATGTAAGTATTCTGAGTTTCCTAAACAGTGGTTTACAGGAAGTAAGTGGGTCTACATTACAAATCGCACGTATACATCTCTTTTGTGCGATGAAAGCTCTTTCGAGATGCACCGAGTTTCCCCACACCAGTATACCATAACGCAGTATTGAACCAACATACGCATGATAAGCCTGTAATGTGGCTTGTCTACTTGTTAGGTTAGATAAGCGCCATAGAACATAAGCAAACTTACAGAGTTTTCCACATATCTTATCAATATGATTAATCCAGGAACACCTCTCATCTAGATCTATCCCAAGAAAAGTCATACTATCTGATTGTTGTATTTGTTTATCTTTATAAGTGATGTTTAAGTCTATTTCAATCCAGTTTCTGTTACGAAATTGTACATATTTGGTTTTATCTATGTTAGGTTTAAGGTTATTCTTTTCCATCCAAGTTATTACTTTGCTTACGGTACTATTTATTTCTTCATTATAGTTTTCTTTATTTTTAGGGATAATTACGGCCACATCGTCTGCAAAGAGTATGCAGGGATGATCAGTTACTTCGGTCAGGTCATTGATATATATCAGAAAAAGTGGGGGGCCTAAAATACTGCCCTGTGGAACGCCTGTGCAATTGTAACCTAATTTGGATTTAAATGACATTTCACCGTTTTGATTTGGTTTATCCACAGTAATTTCTACAAATTGCGGTCTGTTTGTAAGGTAACTTTCTACCCATGTATTTGCTTTACCGCGTATTCCATATTTATCACATTTTTTTAGTAGTAGGTCGTGCGATACAAAGTCAAAGGCTTTTGACATGTCAAAGAATACAACAGTTGTCGGGATTTTCTGGTCAATGTTTTTAGTAACTATATTAATTAAATTAAATGCCGCTGTAGTTGTCGATTTCCTTTTTTGGAATCCATGTTGTTCATGTTTCAAAATTTGGAACTTATCGATAAAATTTACTAATCGCGCATGCATGGCCTTTTCGTAAACTTTCGCTAAAATAGGCAAGAGGGCTATCGGTATGTAATTATCAACAAGTTTTTTATTGCCTTTTTTATGTATTGGTTTAATAGTTGTAATTTTCAATTTCTCAGGAAACACTCCCGTGAATAACGATAAGTCTATTAGATGTGCTAGTACCGGAGTAATAATAGGGCCTATGTATTTTATAATTTTTGTAGGTATTTGATCATAGCCTGTTGAGTTTGTATCCCTGAGTGATTTTATTACTTTTTGTATTTCGCCATCATTAGTCGGCATTAAAAACATACTAGAATTAATAGGATCAATGTCATAATTATTAGTTTTAATGTCAAAATCGTTGTTAGTCAAATTGATAAAATAGTCATTTACATAATTGGCAATGTCCGTGGGGTTTGTTAGTGGTCCGGTTTCAGTTTCTATCTCCTTTATATTTGATTCCTGAACTTGATTATTATTGGAATTGTATTTAATTAAGTCCCATGACGCCTTACATTTATTTGTAGCCCTGGTTATGTAACTTGTATAATGGTTTTTTTGTGCTTTTTGTATACATTTTTTAAGTAACTTATTATAGTTTAAGTATTTTAGTTTACTGCCTTTGTCAGATGAGAAGTAGTATTTAAAGCGCAAGCTCCTTTTGGTTTTAGCTGATTTTTTTATACCTTTGGAAATCCATTTCGTATATTTTTTCACTAGGTTGATTTTGATCCCAATTTTAGGGAAGCACAAATCAAAGAACAAGACGAGTGTTTCGTGAAAGTCATTAAACGCAGTGTTAGCTTCCTGATTAGAAAATATTTCTGTCCATTTTAAATTTGACATACAGCTAAAGAACTTTTCTTTATTTTCTGTGCTAAAATCACGCTTATAAATTGTGCGAAAGCGTAGAGGTGGAACTTTATTGTCTATTTGTATGGATATCATCTGAGCTGTTTCATGGTCTGACAGTCCCAGTGGTATAACCTCACATATTGCATCTTTACAGTTACTTATTATTTGGTCCAGACATGAATTTCTTCTCGTTGGTTGTTTTATATGCAGCATTAAGCCGAAATTATTTACAATTCTAGTTAATTCGTCTATGCATTTTTTATTTCTATCGATTTTTTTGCTCAAAATATCGATGTTAAGGTCACCTACTATCACTAATTGTTTTTTTGATTTGTTTCGAAGATTACACAACATCACTTCTAAATTACGTAGGAAAACAAAGGGGTTTGAGCTTGGCGTACGATATAAGGCTATTATTACAATGTTATATTGTATGAGTTCAATTCCACAACACTCAAACTCTTTTTCAGACGCATATTTTTTTAATTGCGTCAGTATTTTGTACTCAATGTGATTTAGGCAGTATATACAAACACCGCCTCGCTTTTTATTCTTTCTTGAGTACCAGTCTCCTAATTTGTAGTCATTTAAGGTAACGCTGCTCTCCTCACCTGCCTTAATAAAAGTCTCGGTCAAGCATACTACATCAATAAGCAACCCTTCATCTAGAAACGAGTCGATAGCAATTTCTAAGAGTTCTCTTTTACTTCTTAAGCCTGCAATATTTTGATGAAGAACATTTAATGAGTGGCAATTAGTTCCGTCAATGTAATTTACGCCTTTATCCTTACTTAACTCATTCTCATACATGTTTTTTAATGGTTGATCACATAGCGTTTTAGTTTTAAGTAAAGTTTTACTAGTATCTACGAAAAAAGGTATTATTTGGGGTGCTTTTATTGTTATATGATCTTGTTGGTCTGTACTTAAGCTTTGTGTCTAGGTTTGTAGTAACATATGTGGACAAATCGGAGCATTTCGACTGAGCAGTTGATTTATTGTTGAAGTTTAAATATTTATTTTTATAATCAATTGTGTCGATCAGAACATTCAGTTTATGACAAGTATTGCTATGAGTACGTAAGAAGTAACAATTTTCATTATTATTACATATTAGTTCTAGATTATTATTCAGTAACTTTTCATTTAGATATTTATTTTCCAATACACTTAGCACTATAATTGGACAACTATTATATTTCTTTATAAACATATATAATTCATTTAACATAGTAGTAGGGTTGTAGTCATTTTCTCCTACACAAATAATAATTTTATCATAAGGCTTACATGTTAATTCCGTGTTTAACAGTTGCTTAGCGATTGCATAGTATTTTATCATTCCTTCTGCGCAGTACCTTTCGTATGAGCTATTAGATCTCAAGTCAAGTAGGCGTGTAGTTAAACCCGTAATTTGCTGGGTTCCAAGGATATGCATTTTCCTCTTCAGATAATTATTTTTGGTTATAAGATATGAAGTATCAGTTGAAATAAATTCTTTATTGTTATGCTGCATGGTAGGATGGTTACATACCGCGTTTATCTTCTTGAGTTTTGGTTGTTCCTCCGTATTTAGTGTAGTAGTACCACTGGTTAAGATGGATTTTTGAGTCTCATTTTGTAGTGTGTTGGTAGATTTCCTTCCTATTTCAGGTTCCTGTTGCAGTTGGGAGGCTAAAGTCTTTGATTCGTTTAGGTGTTTAGATTTTCGCTTCGGGGTACTAATTTTTGATGAACATATTTTAGTTAAACTATTAATTTTGGTTTCTCGATTCTGTAGTCTTTTCTCTAAATCTATTTTTCCTAGTATTAAGTTTTCAATTTCCTTATGCGCACTCTCTAGCTTTTCCTTTAAATCTCTGACAGTTTCCTGTAAATCAGTAATTTCTTGGCCATCCCATGTAGATAAGTCGGGTAAACTTCTTCCCAGGGCATGAGAGTCGGTGGATAGGAAAGAATTATCTCCAAAACTTGTTATCGAGGCATTTAAATTAGTAACTCTTCTTCTTAATGTAATATTATCATTCATGTTTTCCATGATAGCAGTGTATAGTCAGCGCCCTCTGGTGTTTGACTGCAAAAGTGGCGTCACCTGACGCGAGGACCGGAAAACTTATTGTCCGATCGATCACTCGATTCACGGCAGTGATGAGTTGTAATAAGATACTAGTAGCGCCACCTATCATATGACGATGAGGTTCGATGAATATCAATCAATCAGCCAGCCAAGACACTCACTGTTGTGTGTTTGTTGATTGTATGTCAATGTTTTCAGGATGATGTTGAAACTCCCTCGTTTCTGTAGTGCGTCGGGGATGTTTGCCCAATCGCGGACGGATGGTTTCCATACCATCATCAGGAAAAAGGTGGCATCCCTGGTGAGGAGGATGCGGGGGAGTAGCAATAGCATCCCGAAAGTTGTGGCTGAGGACCCGAGAGCTCCTGTGCTGAGGCATCTCATGCGGAATCATTGTTCGCATGAAATGCCTCCTAAGTACATGACTCACTAAGGTGGTCTCATAAATATTTATTTGTAAATTACGTATCTGTAGGTACTACTAACATTAGAATCTAAGTCTGTTTTGTATTACTAACACAATATGGATCATTGTTGTCCGAAGTAAAAAATAAATAAATAAATAAATAAATTGATATGATTACTACGCCTTGGCGTTTTGACTTCCAAAAATGAGGAGGTTAAATTATGTTCGTCGTGTATCGTATGTATGTTTTTATTTTAGTTTTTAAGTATGTCCACCGATTTCTCCTACAATTGTGAACCGATTTTGAAAATTATTTTTTCTATGAAAGGGGAAACTTTGCTTGGATAGTTTTTGAGTAAGCTTCAATAATACGTATTTCTCCCACTTAGTATAAGTGGATGATATGATGATAACTTCCTGTCACTGTTGTTAACATAGCAGGCAGGTGGGGCAGGTGGTATTCGAGTTGTGTGGGGTTGGTACCACAACTAAAAAGTGAAAAATAAAAAACTAGAAAATAAAAGACTTCCAAAACTTAAGACTTCTAAAAGTTTTTTTTTTCCAGTTTCCCTTTTACAATTACACCGCGTTTATTTGTACCTACTATAAAATCTATGAATACACTTCTGCCTAATCCTTCGGGGAATACTGGCGTGATATTATGTTATGTTTTCCGTTCACGATGTTTTTCTTCACAGAATGTCAAAGATATATTAAAAAAAAACATTTAGAAAGTCACTTTGATACTTATTTTCAGGTTTCTAACCATTGAAATATAAAAAACCGGTCGGACTATGCAAAATTAAGGGTTCCGTAGTTGGGATGAATTATTCCAAAATCAAAATTAACATTGTAGTTGAAAAACATTTTCGCGAATACATTCCAACTGCAAATGTAAGTTTATACGCACAATATTGAGTGATTTACCATGTTATTTTAAGACTATAGACTTCTTATTGGATTTCCTGTAATCTTCTCGTTTATGTAGAGAACTAGTCCCTGTTTTTTTTTTAAATTTAGTTTGGTCAATTTTCATCTATTTTCTTTAGTAACTTTAAAACATTTTATTTTCCCTTTCATTTGATTTGCCACTTGGTACAAATTCCATACTTTTTTTATAATTTTCTTAATTTTCCCCCAAAAGTGAATCCCATATTCAAAATTAATTTATTTACGTTATACGTTCAATTTTGGGTCACTGAAAGTCATATGTGTACTAAACAACTTAATCAGTCCGGTAAATTCGAAGCAAATCGGCTGTGACAGACGGATAGACAGACAGACAGACACCCTATAAGGGTTCCGTTTTTTTATTCGAACGTTCGGAACCATAAAAAACTTTTCCAACCCACTTGCTCTTCCTTGTGAAGCGAGCCCTCTAATCTCCAGGCCTTCACGACACCGTTTTTACAAATCACCCAATTTTAATCTTGAACTTCAAACCCATAACTTAACATTAGGAGTGAATCTAACAAGTAGTACATTGTGTTTAACGCTTAATTAAATTAGGACGTTTGTAGGTCAGCTTTAATATAAAAGAAAACGGCCACTAACAGGAAAAATATAATCCAATTTACAGCAGACAATCTCCTGTTACCAAAACAAAGGTTCCTCCGTAGTGCAGGGGTGGCAAACTTTTGGTTCGTGTGTAAAAATGTGAAAAGGGAATTATTTAAATTGAATTTGGGTACCTACCACATATAATTTAATTATTAATGCAATGAGTTCTATAAGAATATCATCCGGAAAAGAACTAGCGTCATCAATATTATAGCTTAATATAGAATTAGCATTTGAATTGACACCGGACTAGCCATTTATTAATTTTTTGCTTTGTGACAATGGGAAAGATTTGGTGATGATGGTTTTCTTAATAATAACAAATTGTTTTTTTTTTTATTGTTAATGATTCAGCAGAGACATGATTATTTTATTTTCGTCACTTACCTACCTTAGATTTATCATTGGCATATAATAGCCATTTTTTTAAACTAAATAGCTATGTAATGCTCTTAATATTATTGTGAATGTAATCATTTCTAACTTAGTATAAAAGTATAAAACAAACCTAGATCCAAACGTCAGCTGTTTTAACTCCCATTCCAACAAAGGTTGCCCACCCCTGCCCTCGCGTACCAAAACAAACATAACATACATAAACAAATAGTTAATTAACTATATAAAACAGAGGTACTGCTGCAGCAATAATATTACTAATGTAAGGAACATCGTTAGAAGCAAATGTTGTGGTAGGACTGACGTACAGCTGGCTACAAAAGTTGTTACACATTCCAGAATTTTGATATTTTAAAAATACCTAACGTTTTGTCAGGAAGCTGTGGCAACATCTACACACCGCCACATGCGAACTAACACATATAAGACCTGACGTCACACAAATCCTGCATCGCGCAATTAGAGTTTACCGCGCGAACGACATATATAGGACTATCCGATATCAATCGTCGGGCAGTAGCCCGCTAGACACGACACCCGTCTGGTCGGGGGATCCTCCCTTTTCAATAGAGGATGAGTGAACTTTACACTCTGTTCCTCATGCCTCTATAATATAATTCGCTTAAATAGGGGTACCAAAAGGATTCTACAGTAACCTAATCAAATTAACATAATGCTATTAATTCAAACATTTTCTATTCTCCAATAACTTAATTAAAAAAATACAACTAGCAAGTTATCATTCATTATTCTCTTTTATTTGAATAGTTTTCATTTAATTTTTTCCACTAACTGTACACTGTACGAGTTCGTATTTAAATATGTATAAAGTGATAATGGTAATTGGAGTGGATTGGTAATGTAATGAGAATTAGTAATGGACTGCTTTAGCTTTTCATTATTTATGGAATGGCTTACTAGATAGCTTGGGATAGCACATTAACCTAATCAATTGATGGTGAAAGTCTTCATTACGTAGGTACTTTATCAAACTACAATCAGCCTGTAATTATCAAGATACTGCAGGTCAAAGGTCACTTTTGAATACATAATTATGCAAAAACATTTAACTTTGTATGTGACGTAAGAACGGAAAGACCTAGTTTACTGCTGCTGCTGGGCAGTTTGTTGCGCCACTTCTTCTTCCCAGCTAACGCACTAGGAAGTGGTGAAGGGTGGGCGTTTTGGGGGACTGTCTTATGTAATTTTGACGTTCGAAAAGTGCTGATTCTCAGCCAAGTTTGAATAAATGACTTTTGAATTTGGAAAAAAGCGGCTTACAAAGGGTTCCGTACCACTTCCCTACAATATTTAACACTACACGTTTCTTGTATACCCCATTTATTTATTTTTTTGTTGTACATACTCTGTGAAAATTTCAGGTGTCTACGTTTCAAAAGCGACAGCCTTGTGACAGACGGACGGACAGCTCAGCCTAGTAATAGAGTCCCGTTGGCACCCTTTGGGTACAAAACCCTAAAAAACGTCAGTGAGAGACAGACGGATGCAAGAGTGCTGTTATTACCTTTAAAGCTGTGGAAACATCCAATCCTGTAGAATTAAGATTCCTTCTAAAAGTCAACAAAACGTTGCTAATACACAGTGAAAACAGATTACACGCAAAATGTAACTACAATACCTACCAATCGAGTACCTAAACCAGACAGTAGAGTGGCTCGCAAATAGAATCCTTAACAAGCTGATTGTGTGTCGCGTCCGTCCCAAATATTGCGCAAAACTTTGTCTACTGATTACCTAGAGAGTTAAGCCTGTAATCTGTTGTGGACTCACTGTATTTCTAACGCGGTTTCAGTTGTTTTTGGGGCTGAAATATTACAGTATCTACTACGTCCTTTTCTAAGGGACTTGTGGCTAAGTAATAACAGCCTTATGGTTTGATCGATCAGGTGTAGCTACGCTTGCTGCAGTTGGTCCGTGGATGGGTGACCATCCTAACATACCTAGACCCCACCGTGTCTCGGCAAGCACGTTAAGCCGGTTGCAGCAGTTAGTCATAGCTATAGCAAAGATTCGATCTCAAAGTATGTTGATTCCTTTAAATAAAGTCTGTATTTGACTGGGGCAGTGTGATGTATTTAGCTAATTTGGAATTCGGTCTAAAGCCACAACACATATATTGGGAGGAGAGCGTGGCTAAGTAACAACAGCCACACGGGTCGATCCATCAGGTTAAGCTACGCTTGCGCAGTTGGTTCGTGGATAGGTGACCATCCTAACATACCAAGACCCTTCCGTGCCTCGGCAAGCATGTTAAGCCGTTGGTCCCGGCTGTCATTCATGGATCTTTGACAGTCGTTACGGGTCATCAGAAGAAAGTATGAGAACCAGTCTTACCGTAGGGGTAACGTATTACTCAGTAACTGGGTTATGAAGGTCAGATAAGCAGTCGCTCCATATACAAAACTGGTATTCAGCTGCTTCTAGTATATGGAAGCCGACCCCAACATAGTTGGGAAAATGCTAGGCAGATGACATTCTTTTCTAAAGAAGAATTAACAAGGAGACTACGTAAGGAAGTGGCAAAAAGGTAGGTATCATCTGCTGAGATAGGCGTCTTCATTTCTTGTGCAAATCCCCACGCTCCTGTGCTAGCGTCATCCAGGTCATACCCGCGATAGTTTAGTTAGCAACAAGAGGTAGGAATGCAGGATGTTTAAATCGACTAAAACTACAAAATGATCTGGGAGTTATCCGCTCCTCAAACTTATGCTGAAATGGGTAGTCTTATCTTATGCGACCAACACCCAGCTGCCACAGTTCCTTCCAAAAGGCAGTTGGAACTTGGTGCCCTGGCTGCCATCCTGGACCCGTGTCTGTGTCATTTAAAGGATTCAACTACGAGTACTCGTATAGTACGTCGTAGAGCAAGATAAATTGGAGATATTGAACCTAGCTGTATATTACTGGCACAAAACCAAAGTAAATGCCAAAAAAAGAAGAACCTAATATGTAATTATAAAAAATAATACTGATGTAATGAAGCACTGGCCGCTGCCCAAATTAAAATTATTTTAGAACTTTTTAAGAGCTTCTTTTTATTTGCAGTAAAAAGTCCGCTACTCTTTATAATAAACTCTAAGTCCACCAATCTATTGTTGGAAAGAAGTTTTAAAAACAACTTAAAGTGGTGGCCGAGACAACTTTAATGTTTTTAAGAAGCCATTACGTGACTAGAATTAAAATAGATAGCTTTAAACAAAAGGCAATCTAGAAACATCGAAAAAGTCAAGGCTGTGTTGTGTAACACTTTAAAACGTTCTAGGATTAGCCTTGTGTACTTTATTTCTTTTAAAAACTTAACTCAGGGCTCATGCATAAGTGTGTTTACTCTGAATTTTCTTGTAACTTAAAATGCAACTCATGTTTTTATGAACATAATAACGCCTCTAGGTACGCCAGCCTATAACGTTCCCAGTGCTGAGACATAGGCCTCCCCTCCGTGTGAGGGAATAATGAAATGAAATGGTTTATTCTGTAAATAGGATATCGGAATCACTTTTACACGTCATATAAAAAAAAATTAAAAATAAGCTAGGTGAGGTCGGTGTTTCCTATCTGACTACTCTGAGAAGAAAGGCCGAAACAAACTCAGAGGTCGCAGTCTCTTTTAAAGTCCAGACATAATATTGGTCAAGCCATGTGAGGACCATGTAGATTAGTGTCTGAAATGGTCTTTTGAGGAAAGAACCACACAGATTTGAGTGGACCAAAATAGGTCCACCAGGTTAGCGAAGTCATATTTCTTCGAATTTTCTGCCCTCTGACTTCATTGGAATGACTTGGATTAGTGGTGTTTATAAAGCATTCAAATAATTATTCATATTTAAGGCCCTACCTTGAAAATAAATGGTACGAGTAGCTCGATGGGCGTGGCTTATTTCCCCCGCTAGCGGGTAGTGGCGGTTCCATCTTCCATGGTCAGCCGCTACGTCGCCGCCACAAACTTATATGAGTGGCCAGTGGCCAAAATTCGAACTAACGAAAGCATGCAAGCTGCCGTTATGTGGCGGCCGTTATATGCCGGCCGTTATTTAGCGGCCGTTATATGCCGGCCGTTATTTAGCGGCCGTTATATATCGGCCGTTATTTAGCGGTCGTTATATGGCGGCCGTTATATTCCGGCCGTTATTTAGCGGCCGTTATATGGCGGCCGTTATATGGCGGCCGTTATTTAGCGGTCGTTATTTAGCGGCCCGTTATTTAGCGGCCGTTATATGGCGCCCGTTATTTAGCGGCCGTTATATGGCGCCCGTTATTTAGCGGCCGTTATGTGGCGGACGTTACATGGCGGCCGCTAGGATGGAAGTATGCTAGTTAGATACTCCAATATCTGCACAGGGCAATCTATAAGATGGGACTTCGACTTCGACTCACTATTATCATAGTCAGTTGTATTCACTACCTTTCACCGTAACCAACAACAATCTATTCTTGCCTTGCAAAGTAATATTGGGTAAGCATTATATTTTCTAAGAACGTCTGGTTTTATACTACAACTTACGGATTTTTGGAAAAGACACCTCCTTTTATCTAGACCGTCGTCTCCTCTTTAAGCTATGGTTTCCTACTACAACTTATAATCATTATTTATTTAAATATATTTCTTAGAATCACTATTCGTTTTTAGGAAGAAAAGAGAGAACTTCTGATTTTCGGCTTGGGGGAAGCGTAGGCTGGTTTATGGCCGAATCATGATTTTTTGGCTGAAAATCTCCGATAACGAAAACGAAGCTTTGGTCAGTCACTAATTACCACACAAAAAAAAAATGCGATTACAAACTTATATTTGCCGTTTGAGAATTGTTCGTGACATTAATATCGTTGAATGGCAGAACATGTTTACAATTATAAAGTTAAGTTTGTTCGAATTGCTATGAAACCCTTCATTGCGTGATCCGACACGCACTTGGCCGGTTGTTTTTTTTCTAACACGCACACAATCCGATTAATAGTTTCGGAGATATGCGTGGACAAACATACATACAAACATACATACAAACATACATACATACAAACATACATACAAACAAACATACTTACATACAAACATACATACACATAGAAAATTTTGTATGTTTGTCTGGAAGCCCTAACAGATTATCATAATTGAATATCTTGCAGTTCCAATAATATTACATACATACATGTCGAATTGATAACCTTCCTTTTTTTTTAAGTCGGTAAAAAGCACACTTTTTCAATATATCACCTTAACTTAGATAAAGCAAAGAATCCCGATTTATGGCAATAAGCTCGCCCCTCTATTACATGGGACTTAAACATATCTGACGAAATGTGGGTGTACTATAGATACACCCCTGCCTAACCATTCAAGGATGCTGTTATGTATATTGTACTAGCGACCGGCTCAGACTCAAGACATCGAGATTTTTTAGGTAAACGTAACTTTAATATTAACGAAATTCTCTAAACGATGGTGAAAACCTCATCAAAATCTGTTGCGTGTTTTAGAAGAACAATGCGGACATACTTGTTTTATAATATATATAGATAAAGCATAGAAATCTCAATATTTTGATATGTCGCTGTAGATCGCACCCGTGCGAATCAGGGGCAGATTACTAGCTCTATATAGTAAATCATATTCTATAGTTATCTTTGCATATTCACGTGTTTATAACTTATCAAACGAACGTTTTTAAGTGGCAATATTATTTTTCATTTCTTTATTTTCTTTTTCTATTAAAACTTCCACCGCAACGCGTATATCGCTCAGTGTACGCCACTCCTCTCTCCCAAATGTTGTACCAAGTAATGGGCGTTTCTGCTCCATTAGCCTTATGGCCTGTGTATCTTGCCCGTAACTTGTACACCGACCGCTAATTGTACCACGCAGGGCAAGAATGTAATGTTTGGGTATAAGACGTTTTGATTTCTTGTTCAAGGTAGAGTAATAATAATAAATAATAATAATAATAAAAATATTGCAGACCACATGATCAATAAAAACACGATAAAAAAAAAAAAAACAACAAAAATAAACAATCAATAATCAATATAATAATATTACATAATAACACACACATACACACACATACATATTCACACATTACACCACCACCACCACCACCACACACACACACACACCACCATACTTACATATTATTTTTATTATTTATAATAATCTCTAGTGGTGAGTTCGTGTTGTGTTTTACATATTAACATTACATATTCACATAAAATTTATGAGTTTTATAGAAAGATGATACGGATAGAAAACGCAGATCAGAAGGTGGGTTTAGAGAAAATGAATAAAAAAAATATTGTTTATTCGCACCTTCAAGTAATATAATATGATTTACAATTTTTTTTAAAATTGCCCGTACGGTAACTTTATTTTTATTTTTTATTAATCAAATCAAAAACAAAAAAACAGACATTTGGTTACACACCACACAAACCATCGCGGGTTTAACAGTGGTGTGGCAACAAGTAAGATTGTATATGTTAACGTTTCAGCCAATACCTAAGCTAAGATAACTTAATATCTTGTAATTATAGGTATCAGCGCCCACCCTCGTTATGGTACCATAGAATCAGAACAAGAGAAAGAGCATTCTTTTGTTGATATTCGTTTTAGTAAGGGAGGTAGAGACGAAACACGAAAGAATGCTCTGACCCTGTTCATAAAAAGAATGAGCATTCGCTCGTTTTATCTAAACCCACCTACGGTACATGTAGATAAATAGAAGTAAAAGTCAAGATCTGTATCTATTTTACTGTGTAAAAAAAACTTTTTACAAAAAATAAAACAACCGACTCCCAAAAGAAACACTACTTACAAAGTGAAAAATAACTTTAATTTCGGAAGTCGGTGTCTTTGGTTTTCAAATTTCGTTTTTTGCCACCGACTTCCGAAATTAAAGTTATTTTTCACTTTGTAAGTAGTGTTTCTTTTGGGAGTCGGTTGTTTTATTTTTTGTAAAAAGTTTTTTTTTTCACTTTTTAATTGTGGTACCTACCTCACATAAATTCTAATACCTGTAAATAACAGTGACAGGAAGTTATCATCTTATCATCCGCATATACTAAGTGGGAATAATACGTATTATTGAAGCTTACTCAAAAACTATCCAAGCAAAGTTAATAAAATTTATATGGAACCAATTCGAGAGCATAACCTTTCATACAAAAAAATAATTACAATTGACGGAGAAATCGGCGACAAAAAAAAAAAAAAACATACTACGAACATACAAACTCCACCTTTTTGGAAGTCGGTTAAAAACATGTCAAAATAAATAAATAAGGATGATGGCGATGATGATGCTGAGAGTATTATACTGAAAACACAGTAAAGATCTGAGTGACAAATGTTGAGAAATAAATAAGTACTTATTCATGGAAAACTTCACAATCACGGTTTCCAAGAATTCATCAATAAATATCGTTATAAATAAAAACATCTGCAAAGGTCTCGCTTTAAATCCCTCCATTTATAAAAATCGTATTTTTCTTGGAATATTTCGATTGCAGCTTGAAATTCTACAATTGGGTTCACGTAATAACAATAGGATCTACCCCTATTACGAGAAATGTAGGTGACACAGAACTCAGGACACCTCTGCCAGACCCATCTCAAACACAGGCGCGCTATGTAATCTACTTGTGATCACATACATTAAACACAGCTTATATATTCAGTAATAAAGTACTGAGTGCTACAACTCTAATTAAAATTGCGTTTAGAACAGGTGGTGTTGAATCTGATTGGGATTTCATTGGTGATGGGATTGAAAAAGGTATAATGTTTCGTATAGAAGCAAAACTTTGTATATCTTAAGCCCCAAAGCTGAAGCTTGTGCTATTCTTAATCTATATATATATAAAACAAACTCGGGTTACACTATCCCACTTATAATATATATATCTATATATAATATTTAATATTTATTGTATGTATGTATGTATGGATGTTTGTTACTCTTTCACGCAAAAACTACTGAACGGATTTGGACGAAATTTGGCACACAGATAGTTTATAACCTGGATTAACACATAGGATACTTTTTATCCCGATATTCTTTCGGGATCGAGGCTTATGCGGGTGAAACCGCGGGGCGCTGCTAGAAAAGAAAAAATAGAAAGAAAGTCGTGTTAGTTACACTATTTATAACTCAAGAACGGCTGAACCGATTTAGCTGAAAATTTATGGAGGGGTAGCTTAAAACCAGGAGTCTAACAAAGGATACTATTTATACCGGAAACCACCCTCTAAAGGGGTGAAAAAGGGGGTGAAAGTTTGTATGGGAAATTAAAAACTGATGACTGGATTTGGATGAAAATTGAGTACTAGGCTTGCATGAATTCACGATAGTATTTAATTTTTTGGAAAATGCAACCGGCAAGTAGATATTTATCAAGACCTTTCTGAGCTAACCTAACAAAAAGTACTAGGCTTGCATGCATTCAATCATTACGTTATGCTACTAATAGGATTTCGATAAGGCAGGTAGGTAGGTAGATAGGTAGGTAGGTAGGTAGGTAGGGTAGGTACGTAGGCTAGGTAGGTAGGGTAGGTACGTAGGGTAGGTAGGTAGGTAGGTAGGGTAAGTAGCGTTGTGTTCCACGCGCGCCTCACAGAGATGTCAGCACCAACTGACGGGGTCCGTTAGGGCCAATGCCTGCCAGAGTTGCGAGTTTGTCTGAAAGGGATATCGCGGCCCCAGCACACAGGCAACGGAAGGAACACGGGTGGGATTTAGTCAGTAAAAGTCTGACACGCCCTCCCGCTCCTCCCAGAGCGGGAGAAGTTATTTGATAATTTCAAACACAAAAAAAAAAAAAATTTTAGAAATATACTTAAATAATTGGTAATGCCTTCAGTTTTCAGTTTTAAAGAAACTTAACAAACAGCTCCCTATTTCTGTGCTGCCTCTTTTTGCTATTTGGTAGTGTCATACATAACAATAACCTATTTTGCGTAGGGCATCAAATACGGTAAAATTGTAAACTGGATATTTACGTATGTAATGAAACGTACCTATCCACTTCAGATTGGGGTATATTTAAAACTTTTTGTAGGTCGAAAATAGCTATTTTTGTATTGTTTTTGTCAGAATCATTTACTTTAAAAACCTTGTTAGTTCCCATTACGGTCTCAGCTGACTCAAAATAAATCGAAAACAACTACGTGCTAGCGTTTACCAAGAACTGCACGAAATTCATTCATGCCAATAAGTCGGTAATAGCAACTTACCAAAATACACTTATAAAAATAACAATACGAAATACACTTTTGTATTGATACGTAAAGATACTTTTTTCGTCATAATTTCGTTTTTTAATTTCCCTACAATAAAAGTCTTTTTCATGATATCTTAGTAAATATCACTACGAAAAATATGAAATAAATTACTAAGATGTATCCCAACCTGGTTCCGAATTTGACATAACAATAAAAAGTCCATAATAGCACATTACCGACTTATTGCTTGGGGGCATTGAAATGATTGACATTCATAATCTTAAATATAATAACTATAATATGTGTTCCAATTTTATTAGCATAATTTCATTCACCTATTTAATTTTATTAATGTAATTTAGCATGCTAGTTTTAGCGAATTGTTTTAGAAACTGTTAATAACCCGACCAACTGTAATGTACTACAATTCTTGCAAATTTTCATTTCATTTGCAAATAAAAAATAATATTCATTTTATTTCATTTCATGTCATTAAAAGAAAAGCTCTGTTAAAATACAAGGTTGATCATATATTTAGAGAATAATAACATAATTACAATTTGGAGCTCCTTTAACATTTCCAAAAAATCTGCCAAGCCCAAAATGCCGGATAATCCATTTGATTATGCAACACCTGATCCGATCCAATACGTCAGTTTCAATTTACAAACGCCCCGTACACTTCAGTCCAAAAATACACCACCCACTGTACACGTCATTGCAAAATAACGGCTCACGTGAAACAAGTCAATATGGCGTCGTTTCACCTGTCACATTACAAGCCACTCTCGATATTACCCGGGCAATTTAAAAAATGGAACGTTATGTTTTAACCTACATTTGAGTATTACTATTGAATTGACGGTATAGGTGAAAATATTGATATTGTGGACGTCAGATGACAGATGTTCCATTTAAGATATTAATAATTCAGCTGCGTATATTATGCTTCGATCAAGATTCTTGATCAAAATGCATGAGGTTAGACTGGTAGTAGGCAGAAACCTAGTTGGGAACGGATAAAATAATGATAATTATTCTTGTTTTAAATTAAGTACCTGGGCCACCGAGCTCTGCTCTGGTGAGAATAGAGAAAGCTCATTTAATAGTATAGAATAGTTCATACTAATTCCATGCTGCCATGATAGTAGGTTCTTACTAATTCCATGCTGCCATAATAGTAGATACTTACTAATTCCATGCTGCCATGTCATTATTCTTAGCTTGTTCTAAACTTTGGGCAGCCGAGCTCTGCTCGGGTGAAAATACGGCGAAAACGGTTTTTTTGAGATATGAGACCTAGCGAGATCGATTTTCCGCCACCGTAAACCCCCCCTATAATGCAACTTTCATAGAAATCGTTAGAGCCGTTTTCGAGAACGTGATTAAAAAAATATATATACAAATATTGCATCTAATAGTATACTATTATATGTATATTTATACGTCCACTGCTCGGTAGAGGCCAGCCCAAGTTTCAGCACATTAACCAATCTACTTCGCAAATCTAGCGGATTCCCGCGATCTTTATCAATAATAGAGAAGAAAGCTCAGTTACTGATCAGTTTAGAAAGTTCTCAAAATATTAGCTAAAACTGATCACAAACAGCCGTGACCTTTAAAAATAAATCTCCATTTTAATACAAAAAAATATATTAATTTCCGGAATTACAAGTTAAGTGTTGTCGAAAGAATTTGCATTTGTTTATCGAAAATGCTAAAAATATAAGTATTTTTACACGAAGTGGCGAAAATGAGAAGAAACATGAATATTTCATGATTTTCTTTGCAAATTGAAGATGTTTGGCGAGTGACAATAACGTAATGGTATTGATTTTTATGATAGAGAAATTGGAAGTTTAAATACTGGAGAAAGAATATTTTGACCCTTATTACTGATAAACTCATAAATGTTCTCAAACCATTTTCCCACTATTTACATAATTCAGATGATGTCATCTAATTTTAGAGGTCCAAGCTACCTACGTTTTGCAGATTTTAAATGCTTTTTCATCTAAATTAATGACACAGTACGAATGCAAAAAGTAAGAAAGCATTAAAATTCTTGAAGTTATAAAAACTAAACCACTTAGCCATAAAAAAAAATACTTAAACAGGCATAATAAACTCCACTTTAATTAAAGAAAACTGCTAATAAAACTTCGACAAGAAAACCTCGATTAGAACTAAAACCGAATTAAGGCCTGGATTAAGCCAACAGGATAGAACAAACTGACATTGCATAGCTTAGCTCGTCCGTGTAATTATGAGCTACCAGTGAACCGGCATGAACTGGTATTAACCGGAATTAACTGGATAAAACCAGATTGTGAGCAATATAGCCGGCCTGGATTTGGCCGCAATCTTAGCCGGTGGGGGGCTTGGGATGTTGTTTTGGATACGGTATCGTGTTTTTCAGGCTTGCTCCTAATTAAAAGATAAATAATTTCATTAAATAATTTGAAATGAACGGCGTACGCTGATCTAGATATATTTTATTTACACCACTATTCTCGAAACTACTTTTTCTAGTATTTTTTGAGTTTAGTACCCTTTTACGCAGCCGTATGTCACTGGGCTGGGCTGTATCTTTTTACGCAGCCGTATGTCACTGGGCTGGGCTGTATCTTTTTACGCAGCCGTATGTCACTGGGCTGGGCTGTATCTTTTTACGCAGCCGTATGTCACTGGGCTGGGCTGTATCTTTTTACGCAGCCGTATGTCACTGGGCTGGGCTGTATCTTTTTACCCATAACAGGTAACCAGTTATCGTATTTTACAGAATTCGTATAAGTATAGTTCCTGACATTATATAATGACAAATAATAAATAGAAGTGTTACAAGATTTAAAAGTTATGGTGGAACGATTTCATTCTCATAAATAAACTTGTAATGCAAACCAAGCACAGAACAAAGAATTTCCTCATTAGGAAAATGTATACTTGTATTTGTCATCTCGTCACGTCATCTTGCCAGATGATCCCACGATACGCTTGCCGATCTTCACTTGCGAGCTCGCCTACTACAGTGCCGGTGGACCATCGACCGGTTCGACGTACATGACCAGTCTATTGTCACTTCATGTTGTTATCATTGCAAGCTTTGTTGGTAACGTAAGTTCTTTTCCAGATACCTGGGTTGAGAATCCTGCCTATATTTCAAAGAAATTCCAGAAATTCTTTATGCCTCATCCACACCTTAATACACCTAGATAAGCAGGCAGGAATAACTGGCGTTTGTTTTCTTCTTACATTTCAATTATCTCGCTTCTCCTTAGTATAAGGCGACAAAATTTCGTTTTTACTTGGATATTTCATATTTTCAACGTAATTAAATTTTTCTCGTCTCATATTAATAGCCGTACTTGCCCGTGGCATTAACAAAAAAATGTATTTTTTGCCCAAAAAGTATAAAATACATCACGCCTATTTTGCCCGATGGTTAAGGCAGAGGTGTCTATTACACTCACATTTAGATGGAATGTTCTAAGTCCCACGTAATAGAGGGTGAGCCGATGGCCTTATTGGGCTCATCCAGGCTTTAGGCTACTACTAAGCAGTGCCTTGGAAAACCCAACCCTGCCTAACTTTGGGATCAATGCCAGTAACGCTCAGCGGTCGCGCTTGCAAATAGACCAACGAGGCAGTCAACCACAGTCATCGGTTTACAGATTGTTAAAACTGAGGCGCGGGATACCAGCCGCGACTGCGCGCGTCTATTGTTTTAATGATCAGCGCCCTATGCGACATTTTTGACAAAAAAGGACAATTTTATTACATTTTCAGGGCAATGCTGTATAATAAACCAGAAAATGTATGAAAGAAGCTTATAAAATTGTCGAATTGTCAGAGTGTCATTGTCGGTTTAATTAAATAAGCCCCAAGAAATCACGCGACTATTCATTCAGTTTGTTTTAGACATAATCGGTGTGAGCGAATTTCATCCCGCATACCGCGCGAGATTCGTCTCAGTATGACCAGAGTTTTAAAGTACGGTACACGGCCGATAGAGCGACTGCTTACCGGAAGACCTAGGAGTAGAAGATCTCCCACAAAGTGGACTGATGAATTGCTGAAGGCCGCAGGAACCCGCTGGATGAGGCAAGATTCGCGCCCTCGCGCCCCTAGTCGCCGCAGGAGACGCGTCGGGCGTCGGGAGTCGCGAGCCGACTTCCGGCCACCGGCTGCAGGCGCGGGCTTGTGGACGGTGAACAATGGGTAGCTCGCCATCCGACAAGGACCAGGCCCGAATCGACGGCGCGTTGTGTTCCACGCGCGCCTCAAGAGATGTCAGCACCAACTGACGGTGTCCGTAAGGGCCAATGCCTGCCAGGGTTGCGAGTTTGTCCGAAAGGGATATCGCGGCTCGGGCACAAAGGCAACGGAAGGAACACGGGTGGGTGTTAGTCAGTAAAAGTCTGACACACCCTCCCGCTCCGCCCAGAGCGGGAGAAGTTATTTGATAATGTCCCACAATCAAAAAAAAAAAAAGGAACCCGCTGGATGTGAGAAGCACAGAACCGATCGAAGTGGCGGTGCTGGGGGAGGCCTATGTCCAGCAGTGGATGCTTTTCGGCTGAAACGATGCACTGCATCTAGTTTTAGAAAAAGTTCCACTTTGTACGTCATCTGTCCCTCGTCCCTGTGCTACACTTTCTTTATGATATGAAGCTCGTAGTGTCATATTTACACCAGGGTATTGTTAACTACATAAAAAATATTAGCAAATTAATCATATAATGGCCGTTAGGCTTAATAAGGCTCTATAGACCTCAACAAACAATGGCTAGGCAATATTGCCTTAATCACCATATTTGACAGGTTTATCCGTTGATTGATTGAGTTCTATTGTTAGTACCTACACAGGTGCATGATAATGTTGCTTTACGGGCCTATTTAAATTAATTGTGAAGTTCCTTATTTTAAGGCATTTCTTTCTGCCTTATTTCTTTCATTTTATATCTAGCCCTAACAGAATACCAGCGCTGCGATTTTTTTTTTAAACGTCGCAGCTTTATGCTGAGGTAGGCGCTTTTTGGCCTCGAACAGGACTTTGCTTTAAAGGAGAATCGGCAAAAAATTGTGGAAGCTGGTCGAAGCACCAATAACAACCACATGTATGTTATTAGATAGGTATTTTGATATAATACAATAACTAATATGGCGGGTCATTTTAAATCACTGTGTGAAAAAAAATGTAGCGATGTTTCGCAGGAGGACTGACCTGGAAGAGTTCCGTTATCTAGCGTCCAGCTCAGTCATCAGGTCCTCGTCATCAGGTAAAATGAACAGGACTCGTTGAGACACATGTAATGAGCCCACACTAGATGGGTTTACAAGAAGCTGTTCAAGAATTCCGTAATCTAGCGTCTAGGTTCACCAATCAGATCAGCTCGATGGTACCACATTATTATCTTATCATCGCAATGCATACGGTGTACATGTTGATAGGCCTACACTGTCCTCTCATACCTTTTAACACTGTAAAACCATTTACTTTTAAAAGAGTAACCGTGGAGTTTCTTGCCGGCTCTTCTCCATAGGAAACGACCAATTGGAACCGTGCACCTAGCTTCTGACGTTTCATAAGTGCCCTTGTAGGTTTATGTGAAATAAAATATTTTGATTTTGATTTTTGATACATTTGAAAATATTCAAACTAGTCCACTAGAAGTGTTTAATATTCAAGTGTTCTGTTATCTAGCGTCCAGGTCAGTCCTGCGAAACATCGCCATAACTTTTTTCACACAGCGATTTGAAATGAGCCGCGATAGTAGCTATTGTTCTATACCAAAATGCCTATCAAATTCAAATTCAAATTCAAAAGTCATTTATTCAAACTAGGCTGAGAATCAGCACTTTTCGAACGTCAAAATTACATAAGACAGTCCCCCAAAACGCCCACCCTTCACCACTTCCTAGTGCATTAGCTGGGAAGAAGAAGTGGCGCAACAAACTCCCCAGCAGCACAGCTGTCTGTTCAGTTAGAAGAACAAAAAAAAAGATTCTATATAATAGTATTCAAAATAATTTACATTACGCAACACAAAACATAATTCAAATTATTAGCCATATGTTAGCTAGCACACGCCAATATACCAAACAAAATCATCGAGAACTCAACCAATCAATCATCGATACTCAGGCCGAAATAAAAAAAACTAAACGTAAACAGAATTAATATCTAAATAAAAAAGCCTCCAGGCATAAAGGGCGTGCCCGCTTACATATAGTTGTAACTGGAAGTTATAAATGATAAACTAGGACCATCGATGTAAAATAAATAAACAAAGAGTTAATTACTAATAACAGTAAATAATATGATCAATTGTCGAGGTCACTAGCTAACCACATATTGCAATACAACTCATAAAAAAACAGTGTGATGAGTAGATATTGTCAAAAATAAATTGAAGTTAAATTAAAATAAGTTGACTTAAAAAGTCAAATAAAATAAACAATTATATAAACTCATATAACTTGTCAGTACGTAAGCTGGAGAAAGAACATAAACATTGTCTTGAGTTAATCACAGCGACCAACTATTCTTATCATTTAAGTAGTCATTGATAGAATAGTATGCCTTTGAACAAAGATTGGATTTTACTTTCGTTTTAAACGCATTAAAAGGCAAATCTAGCAAAGAAGAGGGTAGCTTGTTATAAAAGGTTATACCAAGCCCAACAAATGAGTTATGAACCTTATGAAGCCGGTGAAAGGGAGCTCGTAGTTTGTCCTTATTTCTAGTGTTAACATTGTGAAAATCACTGTTTTTAGTGTATAAGTATATATTTTGCCTAATATATAAGATATTGGCGAAGATGAATTGAGATGCCACCGTGAGGATACCAATATCTTTGAAAAAATCTCTCAGAGAAACTCTGGCACCAAGCTGGTAAATAGCGCGAACAGCTCGTTTTTGAAGAACAAATATATTTTGAATATCAGCAGCTTTGCCCCACAGCAGAAGACCGTAGGACATAACGCTATGAAAATAACTAAAATAGACTAACCGAGCTGTATCGACGTCAGTGTATTGTCTTACTTTCCTGACGGCGTAGGCGGCTGAACTGAGCCTTCCCGCTAGGCTCGATATATGTGGGCCCCACTGAAGTTTGGCATCTACTGTTATGCCCAGAAAAACCGCCGAGTTTACAGATTCAAGCACCTCTTTATCTAAGACGATGTTGGGACCTAGATTTCTAACATTTGGTAGGGCAAACTTCACATATTTCGTTTTCTTAGTATTTAGAACTAGGTTATTTGTCGTAAACCAATCCGTAACCATTGAGAGTGCACAGTTTACATCGTCAAAATCTTGTCTATTCCTGTCTACTTTAAAAATAAGAGAGGTATCATCTGCGAACAGTACAACTTCACAGATACCCTTTAAATAGAATGGTAAGTCATTGATATACACTAAGAACAAGAATGGACCCAGTATTGAGCCTTGAGGTACACCTAACTGAACTGGTAGCCCAGAAGATTTCACACCATCAACATCTACACATTGGGACCTATTATGTAAATACGAATTTAAAACGTTGAGAGCTTCGTTTTGCACACCGTAATGACGTAGTTTACGCAAAAGCGTGTCATGGTGCACGCAATCAAAGGCTTTGGAGAGATCACAGAAAACCCCAATAGCATTTTGCGAGTGTAATGACATATGTATGGTTGTTATTGGTCGTGGGGACCATTTTGTCCGGTTCTCCTTTAAATTTTACTTTGTTTTCTATTGCTTTTTTATTTTATTTATGTTTGCGTGTTTTAATTTAATTTGTGATTTCCTGTGCGAGTCTCAATAAATACGTTTTCTTTCTTTCTTTTTTTCTTTCTGCTTTACTAATTTTGATAACAATTCTCAGTAAATTGACACTTCACCAAGGTAAGAACTATCTAATTGTCACATAGACAAATAGTCTAGTAGTCTTGTAGTTTTAAGACGTGCAAGTTACATTCAACCAATAGAGGTATGAAGACCAGGGTGTAAAGTTCACTAATCCTCCATAGAACGGGGAGGATCCTCCGACCAGACGGGTGTTATGCGATTGATGTCGGAACGTTGTATATATGACTTTGCGTGCCGTCAGTGTGATGTTCGCATGTGGCAATGTAGATGCCGTCACATCACTCCCCTCCAGAGATTGAAGGTCGATAGTGAGCTGAATCGTGTACCTTGCGATGTTTGCAATTGTGGTTCCAGTGAGTCGAAACCGGATGCCGCATGGTTCACGGTGAGTCTGCGGTGATTCCCCATTGAGTCAGGGTGGCGCCGCGTTATGCTCTGGTTATGGTGGAAAAAAAATTACGAGGTCGACTATACACTATGTTATATTATATTAGATCAATAACAACATCTTTCGAAATAAACAGCAGGAGCCTACTCACTTTAGACACAACACAATATTTTCTAACAAGAAAATTAAAAATTCACGATAACGTAATAAGTCATAAAGTCGGTAGAGGCAACGTATTTTCCTTCAGAACCTTCCTTTTATCATGGCTTTTTATAAAGAGAAAAAAGTTACATTTTGTACACAATGTTACACCTGGTTACATCCGTGTTTTGATGAAGAAACGGACTTTTTTGGGAACTAATATAATTATGTAACGTAAAAACACGCCTGTAGTCGCTGTAAGAGATTGACCTTTGAGAATCAAACGTGGAGTAAATTTGCAAATTTTTCACCGTGCGAGATTACACTCACGCCACATGTAACTAAAGTACACCCCCAGTTATGATTAAGTCCAAAGTTATTAGGGGTGAGTCTATTGTCATCAATCGGGCAGGAATTAAAACTCCAGGGTTCTACTGAGAATTCCTAAAAACCAAAAACACTGCCTTAACCACGGACCCCATAAACAGCAGTACCGCTTACGACCACTAGAGAAACGTGGCATCTTATCAGTTAATTATTTAAAAGTTCAGTGTAAAAAAAACATCTCGATAGTATTACAAACTTTCTCATTATTTTCTTCATGAGTTTCAAGAATCGAGAACTGAAGAAAGTCATCGAACTTTGAAAAGTCCTTAATATAGAAAATTGATCGAACATTCGCTCCGTTAAGAAAAAGAAAAACTAGTTCCATTAAATAAACTTCTACCGAATTGTCAAACTATTTAATTAAGAGAACTGAAAAGTAGGTACAGTCAGCCTCAAAAGGATGTATAATCGATAAGAATTAATTTTATTGTCTACAATCTTCGTTCCATAATATTGTATCAATGTGTAGCCACAAAACATAATACACATTGGGTCCTTAAATGTAGGTATATATTAATACAGTATTAAGTAATACAAATTTTAGACAGTCAATTGAATTCTGACTGATCTACAGGGTGTATCAGAAAGGTGTGGTCAAAATTAAGGGTCAAACTGAACAACTTTCTCCAGCATCGTTATCGCGAACAAATAATCAGTCATCCATTTGTGTCGAATAGTTATGGAAGTTTTGTGGTATAGTCCGCACGCGACTGCTAGTCACCGCCTGAGGTATGTCAGCGGTGAGACGGGGGAGGGCGCCATTGACAAAAT
The DNA here is from genome assembly GCA_916701695.1 of Agrochola macilenta. Taxonomy (NCBI): domain Eukaryota; kingdom Metazoa; phylum Arthropoda; class Insecta; order Lepidoptera; family Noctuidae; genus Agrochola; species Agrochola macilenta. Next base: position 4,966,825 of record OU753576.1, read on the forward strand.
TGTCAGACTGAGTTAGCTTGGCCTTTGTCTACCTCCCCCGTCTCACCGCTCACATACCGCAGGTGGCGACTACCAGTCGCGCGGACTATATTATACATCTCTTTGAGACTGACTGTACAAAAGTCACGGCAGAAGCTAGTTAAAATGAAATATTAAACTTTTAATTAAAGTTTCCTGCCATTCCTTCGGACAAGTGAAGTTTGGTACTAAATAAACTTACTGAAAGAATAACGTAAATTTTGCCATATCTTGGACCCAGATAAATTCATTTTGAGAATATGAATCGGCCAGATTTTTTGTGGTTAAAGTTTTAAAACCTAGATGAAGCCCTTTGGCGGGCGAGAAAACCACGGCGATAGTATCTCTATAGAAACTATATGAATGAATATCCACACGGTGTTTATCATCGCGGCGATACTTTCAAGGCTCAGCGTAACTATCGCCGCGATTCTTTAGGTCGAGGTGTGCGCCTTAGTATTACTAAACGAGATCTAACTTTAGACCGAGCTTTTTTTTTGTATTTAGAACTTTAGTTCGACTAAGTAAGGTAAAGTTCTAAATTCAAAACTGACAACTTAGTAGATATCGTTTAATTTAAAACTGCACGCCACTAAGATTTATATCCAAGCGGGGCCGAAAAGGGGCGTTACATTATAAATTAGACGATCTCTACCTGACTAGGGGCCGATTTTTTTTATCATTAGGTAACTTCTACTTTAAAAATAAAGTGACGTTTTGACAGATTGTTCATACTGTCAAAATGACAAACTTATACGGCGGATAAAAGTTAACTGACGATTGAAAAACCAACCCTAAGTTGTCACTTTCGAGATTTTTTGTATTTACAACGTGTGTATGTCGACTACGTAAGTTAAAATTCTATATTCAAAATTGGACTACTTAGTACCGGACTAAGTTGCCCGTTTTGTATAAAGCACTGTATTTCGATCACAATTAGGTTCTTATTAAAAAAAACTAGCTCGTTGATTTACGGCTGAACCCAATAACCTATTGTCAGTAAAAGCCAGATCGCTATTGATGGCAGACAGTATAATTCTATCTGTCAGTGTGTCACATTCCATAGGATTCCTAGTCTCTGACAGATTACCTATTGGAACGTTAAAACCGTAGATAGATAGCTTTTCCTATCTCCTGTATGCCAAAACTGGTGATACATAGGTTATTGACAGTTATTGGGTTCTTTTAAATAAGAATAAAAACAAATCAAGCTTCGAAAAGAAGTAGCAGTTACATAAAAAAACTGGTTTAGGAAAAGAGGTTACCTTGCAATGTTAGTGCTTATTGCTGACTACCTCGTTTGAGTAGTGCGCTATCCCTGAGCATGAGGTTCCAGATTCAATTCACGGATATGGCAGTGTTATTACATGGGAGTTATGTGAGCACCATGTATCTGTCACATAATTAATTTATCTGTCATTGCTTCATTTTTCATTATTTTTACCTAACGTGGTATAGTAATCTAAATCTAGATGCATCTTCTTCTCATATTAATTAATGTATACAAAACATTGTAAAAACATTTTAAAATAGTAACGGTGGAGTTTCTTGCCCATTCTTCTCCATACGAAAACTACCTTTTGGAAGGGGTCCCCCCTTCTTCTAGAATCAATTCTATTTTTTGTAAAATTGACGTTCTAAAGTGCCTTTTTATGTGCCTAATTTGAAATAAATTGTTTGACTTTGTTAAACATTGCTGTCGAAATTTGATAAGGTGTACTATAGATACACCTCTGCCTAATACTTCGGGGAAAAGAAGCGTGATGTTATTTACTTATAAATTGTCAGTAAAAAGGGTACTAAATCAGGTTGCATACAGTTTAGAATATTCTTAAGTTTTAAAATACACCCAAAACCTACATTTTCACTAATAGTAAGTGCCCTCGCAAACTCGTACACAAAAGTTAAATTCGCAAACAATGAATAACAATGTGAATTTGCATCTACGTTACCTACAGTGGCAATTTCATCTATTTCCATTCTTGCATCCGAAGTTACATAGTTAACCTAGTATTCATTAGGTAAGTGTACTTTATTCACAAGGGATATACCAGTAATCAGACATAATATTTCAAAATTAAAAATTAAAAATTTCCAAATCACAAAAATTTCATTATCACCATCATCTCAACCGAAAAACGTCCACTACTCGACAATCTTCATAGGCATAGAGCTCGAAATTCGTCTGTGGGTATAATTTTTGGTTGTGATACATTGTTGTATAGTCGACCTCGTAATTACTTTACCACTTTTGACAACAATTCCCAGAAAATATAAACTTTAATGGTAAAACGAGGACGACTATACTACGTTGATTACCTTTATTATAGAACATATTTTTTTTATCGAAACAGCTGATCTACGTTCAGAAAACTTTATTATCATATTTATACACAGTGAAATATATTACTATATACATAATATTTTAGTAAAATTATAATAATAATGTACCCAGTAATTGACTAATTGAGGTCAGATAGGCAGTAGCTCCATGTGGTATTCAGGTGCAACGGTTAGACAGGAAACTGACCTTAAAAAATTAGGAAAAGCATAGGTAGAGGATGACATACATGTAGAGGACAATCATAGGCGTCTATAAATGTGTGCTCCAGAAAATAATTTAAACATATTTTTATTAACACCGAATTAGCTCATCTATGAATGAAGGTACTCTTTTCTCCACACCCAAACACATATATCTTATCATGGTAACAGAAAGCGATGTAAAAGAGTACCCCATTAGAGCATAACGTGTCGGGTTCCGCACTAACAAAGGGTTCAGTGATATCAGCTTACTTCAATTTGTTACATTTATTACTTGGCTTTCAGGAAACTGCTGGATTGTCGAGAATGGAGGTGTTTCCGTTCACGTGATTGGGTGAAATGTTTTATCGGGTATTGTGTAAAGTTAAGAATTATGTGTACGTATATATTTTTATAGTTGAAAGAGATGATTTAAGATAATGAAAATTGCCATCGGGTCATGCGTTCTATTATTGCAGGAAACAAAATTCCTGTTTGATCTAATAATACGAGTAGTATTCTGGGTCTGATTTAGTCTGATTTGTATTCTTTTTTAACCGACTTCCAAAGGAGGAGGTTATACAGAGTTGATATGACAGAGGGGCATTAAATTACACTACGTATACTATACGTGTTTAGTATTAATTCGATACGGTATAAAAATAAAAAGCATCAAAAATGAGTTTTTTTTTTTTTCAAACAAACTAAATAGCTTATGAATCAGAGTAAAACGCAACCACCCTTTGTAAATAAATTTAACTGACCTTAGAAGATACCAGTGTAGGTGTACCAGGGTAACAGTGGCAACGTCGCGCCCGCGCCGCGCGGCGTGTTTTATCTCATTTCAAAGCGGGCGGCCGGCGGCGGTGGCGCGGGCGGCGGCTTAGGCCTTCACTCGCGGCTTTTAGGTATGGTTTTGAAGTACGCGCGCAACAACAAAAACACTAAAATTTTAAATTCTCGATGTGTCCTTCATTCACATGAATGCACAACTTATACCGACGGAGAATATTGTTACTTATTTTTCTAATTAAAAATCATGTCAGTGTATTCTAACGCCGTGTAAGTTACACGAGGCATTGTTGAACACTTTAATTACACACACACCACAAAACCAAAGTTTAATTACGTGTCGTATCACAATAAAAGCAGTCGATCACAAAAAAAAACACTAACACTAAATAATAATAATCCCAAGTTACGTGTCCTGTCACAATAAAAAAAGAAATACTGTCTTAAACTTGTTTAGTGTCCTATCACAATAATAAAACTAAATCCCAATTGTCAGCGCGCGAGTTCGACAATACGGAGGCGGCGCAGGTACTTCCGTTCCGAAAGAATAGCGTCGGCGCACTGAAAAAAACAGTTTTTAGAAGCCCCACTCACTTACCGATCGCAACCCCTGCCCCTCGTCGCTAGGATGCAATAGCAACACACTGACCTATTTCTATTTCTTTTACCCACGGGGTGTTTGCTATGATTTTCACACTCGTAATGAAAATGCAAGTGTGTGTGTATTTATTGCTTCCTTGTTTGCATTGTCATCTTTTTAGCGAGAATATTTGGTTGTACTTGTGATTTGCGTCACAGCGGCAACCACGCATAGGTTATACTCAGATTTATCGTTTTAAGGTGCATGACCTATGCGTATAGACATAATCAGCTGTTAGGAAAGATACATCGTGTTCAAACGGGGCAAAAACTTAAAAAATCATTTGCGACTAAACTACTGCTCCTATTTAATTGATTTTTGGTACAGAGCTTGAAAATGGTACCTAGTATAGGCAGTTTAAAGGAAAGCCCCTCTGTCGTATCAACTTTGTATGTTCGATGCGTATGTAGGTTTCTTTTTTTTTTCCGGATTCGTCCCGTATAAATTTTATTAACTTTGCTGGGATAGTTTTTGAGTAAGCGTCAATAATACGTATTTTTCCCACTTAGTGTATGTGGATGATATGATGATAACTTCCTGTGACTGTTATTTACATAGCAGTTACTGGTATTCGAATTTGTGTGAGGTAAGTACCACAACCAAAAAGTGAAAAAAAAAACTTAAAAAAAAAAAAGCAGAAGTCGGTTGTTGTTTTTTTTGTAAAAAGTTTTTATCTACTTTTCAAGTCCATGCTACTTTTTAGACTAAATGGGCGGACGGGATGAGCACGTTATTAGAGTTGTGTGTAGTTTTTGTGGATGAAACTACGATTTTGGTTTAAAGTATTAGATAGAAGATAAAATCTAAGGAACTACGGATTTTTGAAAAGCTTTAGCCATTTCTAGTATGAAACACGGTACCGCTATGGTACCGTGTTTCTGACAAATACACAAGATTTTACTTAGAAAGTTATTGCAAATTACATGATAAGCCTACTTCTACGTAGTGTTTGCCTAGAAGTGCGCTTAACATATAATTTGAGCGGATTATTATTCAAACCTGTTATAATGTTGTTATCTCTCCGTATTGATCAATAAATAGAAAATAACAACTGAACCAAACGCTACAACCACTCATAACACAGAACCAAGTACGGCTAGCAACAAAATTACACGTTTGACAAAGAGCGAGTACGGTCAGGAAATGTGGAATTTGGATTACACTATTGTTAGTGGTCACCAGTGTGGAAAGAGATGGTCGGGTGTTTATCTGTTTGGGGATAGGAAGACTGGTAACTAGTAGAAAATAGTGATCTAGTAGGGACGTACGTTTACTAGTTTCTAGTGAACGGACGTTCCGGGTGAATCCTATTCTATTAAATGAGCAATATTTGTATATATATTTGTAATCACGTTCTGGAAAACGGCTCTAACAATTTGGGTTTATGGGGACGAAAAATCGATCTAGTTGGGTCTCATAACTGAGAAATTTCTCCGTTCTTTCACCCAAGCAGAGCTCGGAGAACAAGATACCTTAGAATAATGATATGGTAGCATGGAATTAGTGTGTACTATACATAGAATTAGTATGAACTATCCTATACTATTAAATGCGCATTCTCAATTTTCACCAGAGTAGAGCTCGTTCGCCCAAGTAGGTACGGTTAATAAAAATGTCCGTCAGCATATTCGTCATGCATAAAGTATAAATACTCGTAGTGGTACTGTTTATGTACTTTTTTTTTATTTCTCAGTAGCAGCCCGAAGTCTGGATTTGTGCCCCGTTGAATGCAATAGACTCGCCCCCCATTACATGGGACTAAACATAACAGGTGAAATGTTGTTTTACTATAGGTACCAGGGATGTTACGGAGCTTCGGTTCCGATTCCGAAAGGTCGATTCGAACTTCCGATTGATTTTACACCTCCGATACCGACTTCGGTTCCGATAATTTTGAATCGGAGTTATACAGAAGTTTGAAACGCAGCGATGCTCGTGCCTAGAGCGCGTACAAACAAGTTTTAACTCGACGCCAGGGTAATGTTTGTTTATTTTAAACACGCTCACACTCGAAGTCTTAGTTTATTGTTTTGTTTGTGGATGTTATCGCGCATATTTGACTGAATAAAGAGACTGATTAAAGAGACTGATTAAAGAGATTGATTAAAGAGACTGATAAAAGATACTGATTAAAGAGACTGATTAAAGATACTGATTAAAGAGACTGATTAAAGAGACTGATTAAAGAGACTTAATTATATTCCTATTATTTCATTGAGCCTTCCCTTATCACATTTTTCTTCTACTTCCGCCTCCGACTCCGGTTCCGATTCCGATCAATCAAATTTAGAATCTCCGATTCCGATTCCGGTTACGGTAAAACGACTTCCGTAAAATCCCTGATAGGTACACTTCTGCATAAACCCTTCGGGGATTACAGGCTTGATGTTATGTTATTTAACATTTCAGGTACAGTTCCCGTATTTTTAAGAACGTTGGTATTCTAATCTTAGTCTCAATCTGTCAACAAAACTTCTAATTTCCCTACGGAAATTAGAAGTTTTGTTTTGTTGTGTGAAATTCAAGTTTTGACATTGATTGTCGCTGAGATGAGATTGCGGCTTGATCTTGAACGCTTTTCATTACGAGAATTGGCCTGTAGATCAAAGTGACATACTCAAAAACTTCAACTGACTACTTTTTACAGTAAAAAGTACGAAATGAAAGTACAGAAATATTTAATTAAATAACAGAAAAGACCTAAAAAGAAAGAAATGGAAGTGTATACAATTTTATTAATAGGCGGCTTGTGTCGCACAGAGGTCTTGAGACTCCGAGCTGGTTAAAAGTCTCGTACGGAATTGACAAAAAGGGTTAGAGAATATGTCTATGCTATTGGTTCGTGTAGCGATTTTATTATAATTTCCCATTAGACGGTTCATGGGTGCGGTGCTGCCTAGGTTAGTACGACTTGCAGTTGTGGCAAAGGTAATGGTCTCGCGACCAGATCGAATAGTTTTCTGTCGAGGTACAGCTATACTTAATTCTGCCAAAAGATCGGGAACATTGAGTAAACCGTTAACGATTTTGTAAAGAAGGATCTGGTCTGTCACGTCTCTTCGGTGTTCAAGAGAACATATTTTAAAATTACTGAGCCTTTGACTATAGGAAGAAACTCGTGGACAGCTAGAGTTTCTAAAACGAAGGTATCTGGTGAAACTTCTTTGGATACGTTCAATCCTGTTTACGTGAACACGGTAAATAGGATTCCAAACTGGAGATGCATAGTCCAGTAGACTTCTCACAAGACTATTGAAGAGCACCTTTAGGGTAGAGATGGACTGGAAATCCCGACATATTCTTTTTATAAAGCCAGACATTTTTGCAGCTTTGGCAGTGATATTATCGACATGGTTGACAAATGTGAGTTTTGAGTCGAGGTGGACTCCTAGGTCACGAATCGTGTCCACTGTTTGTAGTGTTACCCCATTTATTGAGTAAGACGTAGGTAAAGGTTTACACGTTTTTGGTAAATTTTATGTGGTAGCACTTTTTCACATTGAGAGACATGTGGTTTTTTATACACCAATCGTGAACTGCGTCGAGGTCAGCCTGGAGTAAATGAACATCGACGGATGAGTTTATCTCATTATAGATCTTTAAATCATCAGCGAAAATAGAGCAATTGCTGTGTTTCACTGAGAGAACTATGTCATTGACGAACATTAAAAAGAGAATTGGGCCCAGGTGCGAACCTTGGGGGACTCCAGATGTAGAGAAATAATCAGGTGACTCATATTCCTTTACAACCTCTCTTTGTTTTCTTTCCGAGAGATACTATTTAAACCAAAGAAGCAACTGGCCAAATATGCCGAAACCTTCAAGCTTGTTCAAGAGGATTTTATGGTCCACCTTGTCGAACACACAGCTGAAATCAGTGTAAATTGAGTCTACATGGGCACGAGAGTCCATCAATTTACTTACTTCATTGACGTACTGGACCAGGTTAGTAGTCGTAGACTTACGGACACAGAAACCATGTTGTTGGGGTAACTGAGGATTAATATGTGATGTAAGTAAAGGACATAGCAGGGATTCAAACAGCTTAGCGAAAACTGAAAGGAGTGAAATAGGACGGTAGTTCTGCACGTTTTTAGAATCTCCCTTCTTAAAAATCGGTACGACATTTGCCATTTTCCATTCCGTCGGAAACTGTGATGTCGCAATCGAATGATTGAATATTATAGTAAGCGGTAAGGATAGCCTAGTAGCACACTTCTTTACAAATACCGGCGGCAAACCATCTGGCCCCGGCCCTTTGCAGATATTAAGTTTTTTTAGTGCTTTCAAGACATCTCGTTCCGTAAATACTACCTTGCCTAATGCATGTTGATGATATTTGGTTTCTGTTTGAGCTGCAGCAGGTGGACCAATCGAGGGAGTAAAGTTAGACGAGAAATGCTTAGCAAAAAGGCTGCAGACTTCATTACCAGTTACCATTAAGTAGGCACCTACTAGTTATTTACTTTGTATGAAGAGTACTTTCTATGAATATGGTGTATGCAAAGGATTTTATGAAGAAAAGCACAGAAATACAAGACCAGGCATTTATTTACAATTAGGCTTGTCAATACATAGGTACTTAGGTACCGTTAATGAGAAAGCTAGTTGTCCGGTCCTAATCTAGGTCATCACGGAGAAGAACTCGACACGGACATGAAACTCCGTGGCAGTTTCTTTTATATTATTGGATCAATACATTGTTACATTAGGATAAATCATTATAATATCACATAAATCTCATGGACCATTTCTCCAAGCTAGCAATATTAGGCATATTGAAATACATACAGAACAACATAGTTATCAGCAATAATCAAGATATAATAATTATCAATTAACTTACATGAACATTGTAGGTAGTCTGTCGATCTTTCACAAGAAGTGATCTGATCATCAATCCTTTTTACAATAATGGCAGAGCTTCCGCTATGCTACATGATTTATTCTTACATTGGCTTTTAGCAACTTTATATTACGGAAATGGACACCACTCAGGGTCTGTCTTGTAAAAGTCGGAGGTCCTATAACGTCCAACCGTATAACTCAAGTTCGTTTTCAAGATTGGCGGTCACACCATCTTACAAGCCTATCAACCTTACAAGTCCCTCAAACATTGCCGCCCATTCTCCCGCCATTTTAGACGAATCATAGATGGTCATACATAAATGTTAAATATCTTCTAACCAAAGTAATAATTAACAAATCTTATGTAGTGGAACTATCTTAAAACTTAATGACATTATTTAGCAATATACTATGTATTTATTTGTAATCTTTATGTAAAATGTCATAATATAATAACATCAACTGGATGTTCCAAAAATCGTTTGTAACACCATGTTACTTTAAAACTGCATTATAAAATCGTGATAAATATTATTAGTATCATATTAATTATTACTTATTCAATATTAATTATTTATTGTACATACATTAACATAATTAAATTTATAAACATTTATTTTGATATTCCTAAATCCACAAATCATGACTTGTTCGAAAACTCTATAATCGTTGTTTATGAAACAGCCTTTGGAGTCACATTAAAACTTTTTAAATAATACATCTGTTTATGAAATATCAATTAAAGAAATGCAAATCAAATATTACAACCTTTATATTATTCACTAAACATTAATTTACGTATATTAAAATATTGTTGAAATGGAACGTTTCCATACGTCAAAGTCATCTATCATTCTGACAGCTGACGTTCATACTGTGATTTATTGTTGTAAACAATCATAAAGTGATCAATATAATTAGATATTCTCTGATAAATATGAATAACCTCACAGCCGCGTAGCCAAACTACGTCGTCTTAGACTATTTACTTCACGAAGTTGTCTCCGTGAAAGAGTTTGCTATGTTCATTGTCAGTCTTTAAACATCAAAGCCTCGTCATACAAAGATCAATATCTGCAAAATTTTGTTTAAAATCTATGCCCTATCATGTATAGTCTTAACAACTCTTCTGTCTGCAAAACAAACAATAATTAAACAAAATAATTTCCGTGATCTACAACGATACACTGGCAGGGAAATTGTTTTTTTTTAATGATTAAAAACAAATATGGAGGAGCTCGTGGCTAAGCAATAATAGCCACACGGGTCGATCCATCAGGTTAAGCTACGCTTGCCGGGGTTAGTCCGTGGATGGGTGACCATCTTTACATACCGAGACTACTACATACCTCGGAAAGCACGTTAAGCCGTTGGTCCCGGCTGTCAATCGTGGATCTTTGACAGTCGTTACGGGTCGTCAGAAGCCCGAAAGTCTGACAACCAGTCTTACCAATGGGTACCCAGTAACTGGGTTGTGGACGTCAGATAGGCAGTCGCTCCATGTAAAATACTGGTACTCAGCTGCATCCGGTTAGACTGGAAGCCGACCCCAACATAGTTGGGAAAAGGCTAGGCAGATGGATTTAAAACAAACATGATTTTTTGATGAAAAAAATCGCCATATTTATCATTATTTGTATGGTCATTAACGTTTTACATTTTACAACCAACACAAAAGGTATTATACCAAAACTTCTAACTGACCCTCACAAACTCTAATCTTTTCTAACAATCACTCGTCTCTGAGCCCCTATATTTCTGACTACCTGCACATCTAAGAGGCAGGGCGTGCAGATAAGCCTTGTCCATGTTTCCCATTACCACGACGCGTCGGTCAGATCTCACGATATACTGAGCTCACGTGCGAGGTGGGGCGTCTGTTACACCACTAAGTAACAAGGTATTCTGACAATTTTAAAAGTGTCTAAATATTAAGCAGGTAAAAATTACACTGTTTAGAGCTTACTGCCAGTCATTCTACACGTGCAGCCTGTGGGTTAGGTATACGCAAAGGTCATACAACGCCCTGCGCGTGCAGTACAACAATGCGTTCAGGATGCTGGTGGGGCTCCCGCGTTTTTGTAGCGCTTCGGGGATGTTTGCTGAGACGAGGATTGACGGCTTTCATGCCATCATCCGAAACCGCACCACCTCGATCCTTCGTAGAATGCGCGCCAGTTCCCACAGCATCCTGAGCACGTTGTGCGGTAGGTGGGATTGTCCGATGCTGCGTCACTGGATCGGACTTCATACGTCTAATGGTATGAACTACTTATTACGTGGATAGTGTGAGGTCCGACTCCAGACTTAGGATTAGGATACTAACATTAGATTTAGTTTTTCTTTACTAACACTATATGGATTTTTTAATGTCTGAAATAAAGGTTTAATAATAATAATAATAATAATTAAACGGTTTCCGAGGAAGCAAAAGGGTTAACTTCCCCAAATTGTAATCTGTGATGTTTTGATCAAATTAAATATCGAAATATTTAATTGATTGTTGAACAATCAATCACAACAGATCTGTTGTGAATTCGCTTTGGCATAAACTTTACTATCTCTACGACAGATAACAACATATTTCCGAGTTAGTTATTAACTAACTATGAGATACAGGTTAACAGTTGAACACAATAACTATATGTTTGAACCCTAGATAAATCCCATGGCTAGTCAGCGCTTTAATCGCTTAATAATCGTGTCTTTTGCTTATAGTTAAGTTCTGATTATTTATTTATTAAAACTTTACGCACAAGTAAGGAAAAAAAACCTCTCAAAGGCGAACTTAATGACTGAAGCATTTTCTACCATTCAACCACCAGTAATTTATTGTTTAAGGCAAATGAACTCTATAGCGTTCATTTGGTTCGTCTTTGCTTTTGTTTTTGTTTTGCTTCTGTTTGTTTTTTGCATTTTGTTTTTTTACTTATAACTGTGCGTTTGCACTGGCGAAACATCTTAAGAAAACATGTTGAAATCTCTAGTTCCTGTCAAAAATTGTATGGAAAATTGACAGATCATATAGATTTCAACATGTTTTGTTGTGAATGTTTCGCCAGTGCAAACGCACAGTAAGTATGATAAAAAATCTGGTTTCTATAAAAGACTTTTAGATACCTCCAACAAAGCACACATGCATTTTTACAACTGCTTAATACGAATATTAATCATACGCACTACGGTGTAACAGGCCGCAGACAAAAGCTCCCAGAGCGGCGGGTATGCAGTCGAAATGGAAATTTAAACTTAATACGTTTATAATAATTCTCTGTTCTGTATCTAGTCTTTGTTAAAGCTCTCGTGTGAAGCCTTTTGCGATAATTAAATTTACGTAAGGGGCTGCTAATTGCTTTTTATATAAGTGTGTGAAATACAAATACGAAGAATCTGTTCTGCAGTAGTTGCTCGAGAAAGATACATCATCTAAGATTTTCAGTAGGTAGTTTCGTGGTTATTTGCAAACTTGTTGTGATCTGATCGGTTACTATACAGGGTGTCAGGGACATCGATGCGAAGCCGGTTACCATGGATTCAGTACATGACTTTGAACCCCCCTGCGTTGAATTTTTTCGTTGGTTATTTTTTTTTATACAGCTAAGTACTCCATACATTTTGACTGCGTAGGTATTACTTTTCTATGAAACAGCAGGTTCTTTTTATAACCAACTAAAAATTACAACGCACGGTTCAAAATCATGTAGGTATTGAATCCATGGTAGCCGGTTTGCAAGATTCGCGCCCTCGCGCCCCTAGTCGCCGCAGGAGACGCCCCGGGCGTCGGGAGTCGCGAGCCGACTTCCGGCCACCGTAGGCACGGGCTTGCGGACGGTGAGCAATAGGTAGCTCGCCGTCCGATAAGGACCAGGCCCGGGTCGACGGCGCGTTGTATTCCACGCGCGCCTCAAAGAGATGTCAGCACCAACTGACGGGGTCCGAAAAGGCCAATGCCTGCCATGGTTGCGAGTTTGTCCGAAAGTTATATCGGGGCCTCCCACTCCGTCCAGAGCGGGAGAAGTTATTTGATAATTTGCCACCCTCAAAAAAATAAATTAAAAAAATGGTAGCCGGCTTCGCGTCGATGTCCCTGCCACCCGGTATAGATCTAATTCTTAACCTGGCTGAATAATGAGTTAATGACGTGTTTGAGCCATTCAAAAGAATTCTTACAGTGCAATAGAAAGATGGAGACACACAGGACGTATAGCACCATCTCTTTAACGCATCGAAACAATGATAACTTTAACACTTCATGACATTCAGCTCCTGGTATAATAACATTAATTTGTTTGACGACGCAGTGAGTGGCGGCGCCCTGTTTTGTAACCAAGTTTACTGGTATCACCGATAAGTTCGGGTAAGTGTGACACTGGCTGCTGACAGTCACTCTAGCAGAGCGTGGCATCGATGGTTGCCGGGCGGCTGTCTTCTAATGACAGAGATGATGTCGGGGGAGCAGCTGTCGTACCACGTCCACGACGAACTGCTATATTTAAAGTTTATTATCTATGCTGCTATATTCCGGCACAATCCTGATGATGTTGATGATTTTGTTGCTTAAAAAAAAAAAACTTAAACTTCTTTATTAGATTAAGCACTTCCTGTCCACAACAGGAAGTGCTTAATCTAATAAAGAAGTTTAACATTTGTGAGAGACTGGTGCTCGAAAAATACAGAAAATATCTGTGTTATGGGTATCTACTAATGAGGAACTATTGAATTACATAACCATTTATTTTCTACTGAAAAGTGCCTCGGAATAATAGGAAATGTGGCATTGGTACAGAAGGATGAGTTTCACTTTTTGGGAATAGATGAAAAACCACATGAATTAGTTTAGTATACGGAAAATATCACGAAGAAACCTAGGCCCTAATGAAGAAAAAGCAAGCGATTAATTTTCGTTAATTTTACCTCTACGACTTAATCTTAATATTTACGTGAACGTGAAAGTACTGAATAGACGGTTCTGTTATTTAACCACGGTTGTGTCTAGCAATACCTTACCAAAGGTTACCCAGTTACTGGGTTGTGGAGGTCAGATAGGCAGTTGTTCCATATAAAGTACAGGTATTCAGCTGCATCCAGTTAGACTGGAGGCCGACCGTAGTTGGAAAAGTCTAGACAGGTGATGATGTGTGCGTGCGTCTGAAATTCTTTAGTATTGTCATTCGAGATGGCTCTTTTATTACACCCCACGTGTAAGTGAGTAAGCGAGTGGCGTGTGGGTGTTAAGTGAGTTATACGATTGACTTTTGTACATAACACTACAAAATTACCTAGAAAATGTACGTGAACGAACATATCGTTTACCAGCATTAGGTCTTGTACTAGAGGCGTCCCCATTTATCGGGTACAATTCCGATCCTGAAACGTTTCAATTAAACTTTAACCTGACCTAGAAATCGAATCTAGGACTCTGAAGTTTGTATCTGTATACGGCTTAAAGCAATTAGAACGCTTTGTGCGCTGAACCCTTACAAACGAAATCTGTTCGGAGTCTGTGTCGTGTTTTAATTCCTCGACGGTTTAACCGTGAATTTGATACACGGTTAATTTGGAGCTCAATAAATTATGTAAATAGGTAAGTTACTCGTAATTTATGTTTAATGTTTAAGGGTTCAATGTTAAAATTTGACCTAGTAATACCAAAATAAATCAACACACATTAATTAAGTTACTTACGCCAAACTGACGCGAATGTGGCAAATTGAAAATTTTCATAAACAGTTCAACATAAATTTAAAACCAATGTTTTCAATAGACAATCAATTTCATTGATTAATAACATAAATAGTTAATAATCAAAATCATTAGGATTGCCTGGGAAATAACTGTGTATAAGATCTAGGTATAAAACATCGTGAAGACCCCTGGAATAAAGGTATGATTCCGGACAACGCCGTACGCGGCATTGCTGCCGCGGCATTGCTGCGCGTCAGTGCTGACTGCCGCGTGATTCCGAGCACCGCGGCGCGGCTGTTCCTGGTTTATTTCTCAACAGTTGTCAATATTCACGTGTTATCGCTGTGATGAACGCCGCCCTACTAGCTGCGCAGCAATGCATACGGAATGTAATTTCATATAAACCTATAGAAAATGTATGGGGGCCAGTTGTGACGCGCCAGCAATGCCACGTGCGGCGTTGTTCGGAATCATACCTTTAGCGTCGGGTCACACCGGAATGGCAGCGGTTTATCTACATACTTAAAAGACCAGTATCGCTTAAAAAGCTTGAAAGGTCTCGAGGCCGCCCGCGGTGCCGCGAGCGGCCGCGCGACACGCGCATCTTGTCGGTGGTTCTGCCTGCGGCTGCCAGCGGCGAAGCGGGGCCGCTCGAGGCACCGCGGGCGGCCGCGCGACACGCGCATCTTGTCGGTGGTTCTGCCTGCGGCTGCCAGCGGCGAAGCGGGGCCGCTCGAGGCACCGCGGGCGGCCGCGCGACACGCGCATCTTGTCGGTGGTTCTGCCTGCGGCTGCCAGCGGCGAAGCGGGGCCGCTCGAGGCACCGCGGGCGGCCGCGTGTATGTAATGTAGAAACAAAACTAGTCAAGAGGAGACTAGCCACGTGGGATCTGGAGGTCGCGCGAGGCAACCAGCGGCGACGCCGGAGGCCGCTAGCGGACGCTGGCAGCCGCTGCCGGCCGCTGCCGGCCGCTACCATTCCGGTGTGACTCGGCCCTAATAGTTAGTAATTTAAGTCTGAAATCACCAACCTGTCTTGAGCAAGCGTGGTGATCACTACTCAGTGCTCATACCAGCCACATACGTGTCGGACTACGTACAATGAAGGCTTTTAGCGATAAGACCGCTCATTGTGTCATCCTATGTAAAATTTATCTGTAATTTTTATGGTGTGCATAATAAAGAAGAAAGTCTTCTATCTATCAATGAAGGATTCCGGAGTTATCTCAAGAAAAAACTTAACTTTGTAATTGAAAAACATGTTCTCTCATAAATTCCAACCGCAAATTTAAGTTTGTACGCACAATATTAAGGGATTTACCATGTTATTTTAAGACCGGTTTTCCTGTAATCTATGAGTAAAAAACCATTCTTTATAATTTTTCAAAATTTTAGGCTTAGTAGTTTCGGAGATATGGGGAAATTATCAATTTTCTTGAAAATCTTTGAAAGTATTGGTTTTAAAAAATAACATATTAATTAAGATTTTCGCAACAAGCCTTTCCATTTGATATGTCAAACGGTACAGTTAGCAAAACTTTATATTTATTTTTCTTATTTGCCCCCAAAAGTGACTCCCATATTCAAAATTCATTTTGTTACGTTACACGTCCGTGTTTGGTACCAATGTATACAGAAATAAGTGTACCAAATTTTAACTTAATCGGTCCATTAGATTCGGAGCAAATTGGCTGTGACAGACGGACAGACAGACGCGAGTGATCCTACAAGGGTTCCGTTTTTGCCCTTTGAGGTACGGAACCCTAAAAAAGGTATTTGCCCTACAGTGAGACAAAAAACAGGCTGATATTTTTATTATTTAAGATCTAAGTAAGTCAAGTTATGGGTTAGCATTTTCTCATAACAGATAAAAAACCGTTAAAGAAACCAATGATTATTACTAGACCAACATTTGAGAAAAAAAACTAAGTTTATTTTTGTACTGAAAATAGTTGGGTACTTTTATTAACAAAATAAACTTTAAATAAAAGAATAGCGTCTCAACTTTAATTTACAGCATTTATAAAGAAAAAGAACTCATTACACTAAAAAGAAGAAAACCGTTATGCTCCTTAATGCCTTCGAATTCTTTTGCAAAGTGGTTTTGGCAATAAAAGAGACTATTACCCTATTGCTATCTCCTTAAAGGGGGGAAAAGGGGGATTAGGGGTTGGATCATTTATTCGTTGTATTAAGTTAATGGATTTCCGTGATAACGTTGCTTAGTTGTGGTTGTTTAATTATGAAAAGGCGGTATTGTTTTACTGGAGTTGGGTAAATGAGATGGAAGATGTGTGTGAAAGAGACAACGTTCACTTTAGATTCGGTACAAATTGGTGATAATCGAGAGTGATTTTTATACAAAATTAGCTGCGACCCGCGGTTCCCATAAGTCTCGATCCCGTAAAAATGTCGAGATAAAAGTATGATATGTCCTAACCATAATGTCATGGTCTACTCGGTATTGTCTTGTTTTCCATAAAATTATTTGTACTATTATTGTTTTCCATAATCGTCCCCCCTCATAATATTTACTTGCACTACTCGTATTATCATTTATACTAATAACGCTTGTCATATCAACTTATAACTTTTATTTGCCATAAAATAAGGTCTACTCATGTGCCAAATTTTATCCAAACCCGTTCTGCCGTTTTAACGCAAAAGCCTAACAAACAATCAAACAAACTCACTTTCTCATTTATAGTTAGGATCAGAATATTCATATAAACATGAGCACATTCTTTTTTATGCGATTTAAATATTTAATATGTATTTTATGATTTTTTAAATTATTTATAATACTTTTTTTATTTTGTTTCCCATCTATTTATTATATCTCCGAGTACGTATTGTATAAACAATTAGCTTCTGCACGACTTTGTCCGCGTAAAATGTTCATTTTTTTACATTAAATATAATTTACGACATTCGGTAATATTGTAGCTTCCCATTAGTGAAAGATTTATTTGGAATCTGATCAGACTGGTGTTCCAAAGATTACCCCCTACATACAAATTCACAAATTTTACCTATTCATAAAACATTAGTATAGATTGTGAGCAACATTCGCACTTCCACGCGTGATGATACATATGTCAATTAATCAATTTTCTTGCAATTGACAGTTTTCTGAAATCACGTTCACTAGATAGTAGCACTGAGACAAGTGACAAAATAATTATTTTGTTTAACCGTGACTGAATGATGAACGTCATCATTATATTTTATATTAATTATCGAAATGGAAGACCTTTTTTCAAAGTGGCGTCAACTATGGGCATGAATTTTCATAAAACCCCTCATTCCAAGAGATACTTGATTATTTAATCTGGTGATGATAATAATGCAAAAGACAATAATGAACTGGGGGCCTACCACCACCTCTAAAGCAGTATTATTTTGATCTTACTTCAGTGGGGGAAAGAGATGAAGCTATACAGGACGTACTGCTTTAGAGGTGGTGGTAGGCCCCCAGTTCATTATTGTATTTTGCAGGACGTATAGCTTCATCTCTTTCCCCCACTGTAGACGGTAGACCCCCTGAACTAAAATAGCATGTAAAATGAGTAAAATGTATAAGCATAAAGTGATTAATAATAATTAAGCATGTTAATGAAGTGAATGCACTTTGCATTGATTAATCATTAATGTTACGTTAATTTTAAATTACACAATCAAACATGACTATTGCATGAATATTCACTAGTTTTACCTGCCGTTCTGCCCGTGATGAGATTTTTTTTTTCTCAAATCGAAAATAGTTTGGATAATCAACAAGTTTTGTTTTTAGAAAAAAAAAATTGAAAAGTTTTATACAATCGCAGAGACATCAAACAAACAGACAGAACAAGTCACTTTATTGTATCATTGACCTCGTAATTGTTATACCACTTTTGATAAATACTCCCAAAAATTGAAACTTCACTAATGCTTGGGATACACGAGGCTAGTTTTTCAAAGCTAGGATAGCAAGCTAGAACTCTGTATTCTATCCTGGCTTGCCATAAGCTAGAGCTGTTTACACGATGCTAGTAAATTTTAAGCCAATAGCATTGCGGTGACATAGTCCCTAGCGTAAAATAGTCCAATCGGGTAATATTTTCGCCGGCTACACGAGGCTAGTACACAAGCCATGATAGTAAAATCGGTGCCCCTGTACAGTCACGAGCACCAATATGTATACACTTAGCAACTTTATAAAGTGATTTTCTCCAACTGTGGTGATCGTAATTTTATGTTGTTACGAACATAGTATTTTGGAACCCACACTAATATGAAATAGGTCTTATCTCAAAGTTGCAGTCGTTATTCTAAGCGAAAACTACTTTTGAATTTTGCTGAGTGGATACATATTGGTGCTCGCGACTGTACAAGCTTAAAAATAGAACCTCATCCTATTCAACTATCCTGGTTTGATTAATTAGCTTACTAGCCTAGAAATGAAGGTAGTTCTGTATAATACGAAGCCAAAGTTACTAGCTTGCTAGCTTTCTATCCTAGCTTCAAAAACTAGCCTAGTGTATCGCGGCATTAGGTTGAAATTCAAACAATCTACCAGGTTCATTGGTCTTTAACCAAAAGTACACCCTAGGGTGGTAAAGAAATTACAAAGTCGACTATACATAAAATTACTTTGTACTGATGTTATAAATTTGGTAAGTGATATTTAATTACTAAAGAGCGTGTTTAACTCCGCTTTACGCCCAATTTATCTTCATCAAAAACGCATAGACATCTAAATATCGTTATCAGAAAAAACAACAACCAATGCCTATGAATCTTTAACTTCATTAAATACACTAATGATTTGATTAAATAAACTATAACAAATACAAAGTACTTCAATAAAACTTCGCCATTAACATGGAAAGCAATAAACAATCCAGTCAATCACAACAATAAACTTACTTCCTAAGAAACAATCAGAAATATTATTGAAGAAAACTGCTCAAAGATGTTTTCTTTGTACCTACACTTAATTTACATTGCAAAAACAAAAAACTTAAGCGAAGTTGTTCATCAAAATATTTTGCTACGGATCCGTAGCGGCGAAGTAGTAGCTACGCCGTAGACACTACAACGTAGCGCGGATGCTACGCGATAAAGTTTGGTTTACACTTTCCGATTTATTGCGACGTTTAAGAAACCTTGTATTTATGCGTAAGATTGCACCAAGAACTTGCTGTTTCCGGTTCTAAGTCTGCAATGTGGGTTTTAGGCAAATCTATGTAGCTCTACTTTCATTGATGTTATCTATGACGTGCCCATTTCATTGTATCTTATACCTATCTCATAGTATAAACCAGGTAATTATGTATGTTTACCCGGCTGCCCCAGACGGAGGGAAGGTTTTAATTAAAATAAATTATCACAATATTGGTATCAAATAAAAGCCAGTAATGAGTCAATTTCAAATCTATAAATATAATATATATAATACTTAAAACTAAAAAGAAAAACTATATCTATAAATATAATACTTAAAACTAAAAAGCTTGAAATAAAACAAATTATAAAAAAAAACAAAAACTCGACTGCAAAAATGCACTCAAAAGAGAAAAACAAGCTTTGAACTTTGTTTTTTGCATGTTATTGCAGGCGACAAACAAAAGTTACACCATATTTCAGTTTATTGGTTTGTCTAATACCTTACAAAAAACGAAGCTCGATGCTTGTTTTTCTGTTTTCAGTTACCTACATATTTTGGCAATCGGGTTTTTTGCTTTGTAAATAATTTGTTTTTGTGTGAAAAAACACTTTAATTTTTTGTTCTTTTTAATCGAAACTACGTATATAGTAAGGACCAATGCCTGCTGGGGTTGCGGGTTTGTCCGAAAGGGATATCGCGGCCCCGGCACACAGGCAACGGAAGGAACACGGGTGGGTTTTATAGATTTCCCACCCAAAATAAAAAAAGTTTTCCTCACGGTGTTTTAGCCAGATTTTTCTTTGAATACAGTCACACAAAAATTAAACAGTAACAAAATGTATTTACATTTGCGCACAACGGTACTCACATAGCAAGCTCTATGTTCCACATAACGAAACTAATAATAAAAACACGAAGTCAAACAGCACAGTATCATAAATGACATACACACAAATGACAGCAGGCTTACATTTTCAGCTGCTGAAAAATTTTTGTGCAAAAAAAAAGTGCAACACATAAAATATGCAAAAGGATCGTGCATTTTGTGTATTGTTCAATCTTTTCTTTTGGTGAATTGAAAGATGCAAAAGCGAACTGAGTTATTAAATAAAGCTTTTGTCACTTATGGAACTTGTTTTTAAAAGGTATAATATTGGTAAGTCGTATGTTATTTGCTACTAACTTAAAATAGTGTTAAGAGCAAAATAGCTACTAGAAAATAGCTGCTAATGTTAAGGACCAAAAATTCGAAGACATTTGTGAAATCTACCAACCCGCAATGGGCCCGCGTGGTAGATTACGGTCTATACAGCCCACTCCCTCTCACAGAGAAGAGGCCTGTGTGCGAGCAGTGGGAACATTATAGACTGATTATGTATAAGAACATTATAGACTGATTATGTATAAGAACATTATAGACTGATTATGTAGAATATTATAGACTGATTATGTAGAACATTATAGACTGATTATGTATAAGAACATTATAGACTGATTATGTAGAACATTATAGACTGATTATGTATAAGAACATTATAGACTGATTATGTATAAGAACATTATAGACTGATTATGTAGAATATTATAGACTGATTATGTAGAACATTATAGACTGATTATGTATAAGAACATTATAGACTGATTATGTATAAGAACATTATAGACTGATTATGTATAAGAACATTATAGACTGATTATGTAGAATATTATAGACTGATTATGTAGAACATTATAAACTGATTATGTATAAGAACATTATAGACTGATTATGTAGAACATTATAGACTGATTATGTATAAGAACATTATAGACTGATTATGTATAAGAACATTATAGACTGATTATGTAGAATATTATAGACTGATTATGTAGAACATTATAAACTGATTATGTATAAGAACATTATAGACTGATTATGTATAAGAACATTATAGACTGATTATGTATAAGAACATTATAGACTGATTATGTATAAGCAATTTTGGTTGGTTTCTAAAACAAAATACATGAAACTCAACTAAATGTCTGGTCGCAAATAAAATGATTAAATTGAATAGTCCGACTAATAGAAAAAAAACGGGCGTGGTTTACAGTAGTCGCATGTGATGTGTAATATCTGACATCTTGGCTGACAGTACCAACCTTCAAGAAAATGGGTTGGTAGCATCTGTCTTCCAACTCTAGGACCACGTGCGCTCATTGGTCAAATCAAATAGCGCACGCTTCCCCGGCTTCCTGTTACACACTTCCGTCCCTTTTCACGAAATCACTGCCACAGATTGCAGCAAAGCGAGAGGGAAGATGTTACACATCAAAAAACTATACTCCTCAAATTATTTTTTGAAATCAGTTAAAAGGCATACTCTCCAATTTTTTACCAGCATAATATAAAATGTTTACTTTATTTACCACTTACCTCGTCATGAAACAAAAATATAACAAAAACCCTAGAAAAAATAACCCAGAAAATTCTAGAAGATTCTTATAACGTAACCGTTTTAGTTCTTGGTAGTCCGTGCTCCTTGCTTTTACATAAAAAATTCACTATCTAATCTTACTGAAAAGCGTAAGAAACACCTTTTTAGCAATAGCATATCTTAGCTAGGAAAACTGGATGCTAAACCCATTCTCGAATACATTTTTCTAAATGGGTAGAGTGTTTCTATAAATATGGAAGAATAACCCGAAAGAATGACAACTAGTCTTACCAAGGGGTATCGTGTTACCCAGTAACTGGGTTGTGTAACTGGAAGTCTAAAATACTGGTATTTAGAGACATTTGGTTAGTAACAAATGTTTCACCAAAACACCATTGTAAAACTTTTAGTTTACAACCAACGTTCCGTATACTATTTATTATACAAACAACTTATTCCGCAAATGTTTTATTTTATAAACACTCGCTTTACAAACAGTTGTTTAGCAAATGCTTCTCTTTAAAAATCAAGTCTCGAATTTTGTCAAGTCTTTGACGCGTAGTTCGCATGAGGCGATGTAGATGCCGCCACATGACAGTCGTAAGCGCTACTGCGTAGTAGAAAGTCCTGGGTGCAAACCCCAGTTCAGGTTAAGCGTTATTGGGTTTTTCCATCAAGAATGTCTCAGCCCAGAGTCTGGATTGGTGCCCGGTTGATGGCAATAGGCTCGCCCCCTATTACATGGGACTTAAACATAACTGGCGAAATGTGGGTGTACTATAGGCACACCTCTGACTTACCCCCCGGGGTGCTCTACCTATTCGGGAATTACAGTTAAAAGATACATTCTGTCGTTGATAAAGTCTGCCCCTCAATAAATTTGACTGCCTTAATGACATGTAAGTACACAAAACACTTATTTTCGACTCACCCAACAGACTTTGTTAACAACATTTTATTAAAACCTAATTATCGTTCTCATAACATTAATTTAATCGACATACAAAATCCTACTAAAATTATCAAAAATGTTAAAAGTTTGTATGTTCGTCACTCCATCCCGTTTTCAGGGCTGAACGGATTTATTTCGATATTTAGCATACCTATAGATAACTATACTGAAAATCATCATAATCATAGGTTTATTGATGATGATGATGATTTTTTAGATACAGTTACGCAAACGCTAACCATACTTAGAACATTGTCATATTACAACATGCTAATGGCGAAGTCAAAAATGTGACGTATTTTATCAAATCAATGAGCCTAGCCCTTTCCCAACTATGTTGGGGTCGGCTTCTAGTCTAACGAGATGCAGCTGAATACCAGTATTTGACATAAAGCGACTGCCTATCTTACCTCCACAACCCGGTTACTGGGTAACACAATACCCCTTGGTAAGACTGATTGTCAGACTTTAGGGCTTCTGACGACCCGTAACGACTGTCAAAGATCCAAGAATGACAGCCGGGACCAACGGCTTATTGTGCTTTCCGAGGCACGGAGGGCTTGGTATGTTAAAATGGTCACCCATTCACGAACTGACCGCGGCAAGCGTAACTTAACCTGATCGATCGACCCGTGTAAAAAAAAAGAATAAGAACAGAGTTTGATGTGACAAAGTCCAAAAGTGATCAACGTTGTCGTAAGCTGATCAGATTCTATAGGATGCAAGTGAAACCACGGGCTATAACTAGTCTTTCAGGCTTAATTTTCAGTACACCCGTTTAAAATCCATTACGATTCTATACATAGCTGAAACAAGGCCTTATGACGGTAATTACTGTTTGGTAATTGAATTTCAGTCGCACGCGTTCGCTGTCATATACAGGTTGCTTGTAATTAGCGGCAACTGTCGACCGATATATCGGTTGTTTGACTGTTTTGTGCACCTTTTGTTTGACGAATTGTCTTTTGTCTGACGAATTGTCTGCCACCCACAGACGTATTGTTTGTGTGCCGTTAAAGAGCTCTAAAAGTAAAACGTAGAGCTCTAGAGAGTACCTCTTAAACGGGTGAACCGATTTGAATGCGTTTTTCTATTTTATCTAGCAATGGTTCTTAGACATGTTTCATCGAAATCGGTTCAACCGTTTGAAGAATATCAGCTCTTTTCTAGTTTACGAATGGATGTGAGCGTCTTCCACAGGTCTGATTAATTTGAAATTTGGTTTTCTGTTACTTCAATTACCTATATTAGAAGAACATAGTAACCTTGAACTGATGATGCACCATCACCTGGAATTTGCAGGATACGCAACTACCTTACCAACTAAAAGCACAGGTACCGTGTTTGGGCTTATTGGAATGGTCTCAATTAATAGATTATAGAGAGACGTTGAACAGGGCCTGATAATGGAGTAGGAAAGAGAAATGCGGAAATATTTCTTTGGCAGGTTTTTAAAATTTTAATATAATTTCACTTGTTTACAAGGTTTTATTTACCTTGCCTTGTTAATTAGTTATTATTCAAGATTATTGCCTGTGGCATACCATAAAATTGAAGCAACAATTGACTGGCACCGTCTAAACAACACGTACGTTTGTTGCACGATACGGGCAAGTTAGTTGCCGTTCAAAACGTATAGGTGTAAACAGCACGCGTGTGCAATAAAATTGCACGTGCAATAAAATCGCATTCAACTCTACAAGTACAAACGAATCAAACAATTAAAAAAAATACTGACGACGACGGCGACGTTCAATAATTTTTATTAATGAAATACTTGACAGCGCAAATACGGACAGTACTTGAATCAATTTCATTGTACAAGAACGTGCCACTCTGTGTTAAGACGAGGCAAAACTTGCATGCAATAAAATAGTCTTGATGTAAGTCGCATGCAATTTTATTGAACGGCAAAACTTCCATTCAAATTATTATATGCCATTTTATGGCAATCCAACGCGTGTAAACACTTGCATGCAATTCTTGAATGGCAATCATTGAACGTGCTTTGTTGCATGCGATTATTGCTCTGAAACGTTCGAGAAAATTTCACCGTGTAAATGCAGCTAGTGTATATCGTATTGGTCAAATCTTGCAAGCTGAATGAAAATCACTTCTTCATATCCTACGGAGTTGAAATTTTACATGTTGATTTTGTTCCAAAGACAACGCATTGTTTTAATGCATAACCTGATTTTACACCCAGGATTGTCTCCAGACGAAGACAAAGGAACTCCTTAACGGTCAACGGACCAGACAAGAAATATAATATACGCATTTAATTATGATAGTCCGTTCTAAAGTCCACAGTGACCTGGCTGGTGCACCCAGGAATGGCTCCAATTGAGAGAACTCCTCAACGGACAACATTGCAGACAATAAATTTTATATACATACGCATTTAATTATGATAGTCCGTTCCAAGTTCCACCATGACCTATCTGCTGACACAGGTTTGTCTCCTTAAGAGAGATCTCCTCAGCGGTCAACAGCACAGGCATGAAATTTTGAATAGTAGTAACTATCATAGCCTGCTCTAAAGTATGGCATGACTTGGGTATTAGAACTCGGTTGTTTGGGTTTACTGGATTCGTCTTTACAATACTATTTAAACAAATTCTAATGCTTAAAGTACAAAATAAAATTTAAGTAAAAACCTTTTTAAAACAAGCTTTTAATGAAAAACTTTAATATTTTCTTAAAAGCTTGGAGGCGTGAACGTCCTTACACTTTAAGATAAGCCTAAGCTTTTAAGAAAATATTAAAGTTCTATGTTATCGTAAGTTTTATTTAGTACTTTTAGGGATCCATACTTCAAAAGGAAAACGAAACCCTTATAGGAACACTTCGTTCACTGTCTGTCTGTCAGTCTATCAATACCCTTTTTGTCAGGAACGCGTTGAGGTATCAAGTTGAAATTTATATCAAATGCGTAGGTCTACGGCCCCTTGGAGCTAGAACAATATCAAGCTTCTAAGTCAACGTAATAAAAGAATACGACTATTTATGCGATATATTTTGATACTCGCAAAGAAATCAAAACTTATGGGGTACTGCCCGTTGACCTAGAATCATGTTTGGCAAGAAGCAAGTTCTCATAGCTTGTGCTATGAGAACTTGCTTAAAGGTAAAAGTCTGAAAATCGACTACAAACTTACATTTGCAGTTGGAGAATTGACCGTAGCGTAGGTATCGATGTATGGGAGAACTTGTTTTTCAACTAAAATGCTAAGTTTGTTTTTGGGATAAATTCATCCCAAACTACGTAACCCTTCCTTGTGCGTGGACAAGCACTTGACCGGGTTTTTTTGTTCTAACTTTGTTACAAAAACCCAGATATCAGAACTGCAATAAGTTATTTTTTATCATTACAATGTACAGCTATTACCCGGTCATATATCATGACTATACACTGCAACACTTAAATAGTATAGTTTTAATGGTTCTCTTAACATTGACATAAGATGTGTTCACAACAAGATTTATATGTTTGAACGTCGCTCGCCTCTTAGATTGTTGATTTACTCAGTTTGTTTCGTTGCCCGCTTTGCAAAGAAACCGAGTAATATTGAAGTAGAAAAATGTTTTTGGATATTGTTTGAATACCAGAATCTAGCAACGTTGTAGGCATAACAGACTATAGATCTGTGGACTATTTTATATTTTGCTAAGTACCTGGTACTTGCTGATAGGCTTACACTGCCCTCTCACACCTTTTAACACTGTAATTTGAAAACATTGTAAAAATCATTTAGTTATAAAAGAGTAACCGTGTTTCTTGCCGGCACTTCTCCATAGGAAACGACCAATTGGAACCGTGCAACTAGCTTCTGACGTTTCATAAGTGCCCTTGTAGGTTTATCTACGTATATATCTATATCTATACTTATAATAAAATCGTAGCGAAGTCAAAACTGTACATTGAATATTTTTGAAAAAAAGTAATTGCTACGAGGTCCTGGATCGATTCTAATGCCGACAATATAGTTTTTAGAATTTTTATCTGTTTGTCTGTTATATGTTCCAGCATCACGCAAATCCCACTGGACAGATTCTGTTGAAATTTTGTATAGATATTCCCTATAAGTCTGATCAAACTGTAGGGTATAAACTTTCACGCTATTTGCTATGAGTAATATTAGATTATGTTCGTATTTTTCTCCGCAAATTGTAAAAGGACGTGCCAATATGTTAGGATATTGCAGATAGTTACCGATTTAACTTTTTAAATGATTCATGCTATACCTTTATGGAGCTAAGCAGTCAATTATGAAATATAAGAATGGCTATTTCAGCTAACTTTCAACAACAACAAATAACTAAGCGGATGCATGGCTTCTTTCCAAAGCAGTGGTTGTAAGATCGATTCCCAACGATTGGTGTTTTTTGTGATTCTTTATTTTTTACATCATTAATTGGTATTTAAAAAAAAATACATTTTGTAATACTAATAACATGTATACAATAGTTAGTAATTTAAATAGTACTGAATTCACTAAAAAAACTTTTTACAAAAAAAAAACAACCGACTTCAAAAAAACACTACAAAGTGAAAAATAACTTTAATTTCGTAAGTCGGTGTCTTTGGTTTTGAATTTCGTTTTTTGCCTTAGATTGTTTATTGTTATAATACACTCAGGGTCGATAGTTCAAGTTACACAGTATGATTAGGAACACCCGCGCACGCTAGTTATGCTAGTTACATGAGATTAATATTCGAGTAGCTAACTGTTAAACAAATAAGACTTAAGGGCAGAAAAACAGTGACTCCGTCTCAAGTTAAAAATACGACTCTCCGAAGCTAAAGACAAGACTAGACTGAAAAATTTGAAGACCGTTTTTATCGTTCTGTGTCATATTTTAAACGATTTAAAAACATATTCAAGTTAATTCTTAATTTAGATATGACCAGCACTAATAAAAACGGCTTACAGAGGAGAAATCTTAGATCTACGCTTATTGCGAAGGTTCAGTGTGTACACCCACTTTATGAGAGAAGATAGGGTGTACTTATCTATGACGTGTTCTGTCTATGTTTTAGAAAAGTAAATTACGACAGATGACAGTTTAAGATGAAAACGTCAGAATATAAATATTCTAAAGTTTTTTACAAAAGGGAAAGATAATAATAAAAAATCGATTTGGATGCTAATACAAGAGATAATTAAGAGTATGCTTTACAGAGGTAAACAGTGCTACAGAATATAAAAGTGAGTTAAGTACATGTGTCATAGAATATCAATAGGTAAATAAATCAAAAGATAGTTTGTTTAATATAATAATATAAAGAAAGACTAACGTAAACAAACTAAAAGATGTGGTTCCAAATAATGGAATACCACAATGGGTGACCATCTTTACATACTGAGACTCAAGCACGTTAAGCCATTGGTCCCGGCTGTCATTCGTGGATCTTTGCCAGTCGTTACGGGTCGTCAGAGGCCCGAAAGTCTGACAACCAATCTTACCAAGGGGTATCGTATTACCCAGTTACTGGGTTGTGGAGGTCAGATAGACAGTTGCTCCATGTAAAATACTGGTATTCAGCTGCATCTGGTTAGACTGTAAGCCGACCTCATTATAATTGGGAAAAAGCTAGGCAGATTGATTGATTCCGACAAAGTTAAAGTTCTTATTACAAAAAATAGTTAAAAACTCATTCTAATACTAACTTGTCCTCGTAGGTACCACTAATGAGACATTTAACGCTAAATGTATTTAAAGCATCATTCCATCTCTGTCAAAGGATTGACAGAAATAGAACATTTTAATTTTAAATAAGAATGTTTTCAATTCGTTTTGCGCTAAATGAATTTTGTGATTTGTTGTTCCAGTGGGCCTTAGGTGTCAATTTTATATTAAGTACTTTAAATCAGTTGAAATAAAGTTCGAAATTCAAAAATGGCTTGATCGTTTTAAAGGTCTAAATTTGAGACGGATTAAGTTTCTAAATACTCAGATAAGTAAAACTAAATAGAAATTGAAAAAGTCAGAATTCTTCCTAGGTTCTCCTCTCCCTTGTTTAATAATCACTTTTGCTAGAAATCTGCACTGAACTTTTAATCCTTTTTCCTTGTGCCCGTTATGCAAATAAACGATAATTATTTCAGACTCAAAAGACTTTCTTTTTTTGTCAGACTTGAAGATAAAACACGAAAATGCAGCAAAAATGAATCAACTTTGCTAAGCTGTAATGATGGCTACGATTTCGGTAGCAGAAACGAACAAATTTACTCTTGCAACTTTATCCAACTTTAACTTAAAGCGATAGAGTTGAAATTACAATACCGCAGCTTTCGAAATAAATTGGTGTTGTTATAAATGACAGTTGTAAATTAAACTTTATTTATCGCAAGATAAGGTTGAGAGTTAAGTGATGGGTTGTGTATAGATGGGGTTACTAAGGCCATATTTTGAAGTATAACAAAATGATGGCAACATTAACGGTGGACCTTTATTGTAAGGAGGTTGCGTTGGAAACAGCTTGTTAACTCTGTCACTATTAGGCTGAATAGGGATACCTTTGCCAACCCCAGATGATGGTTTGATGTAGGTTTGAAAAGGTTTTGTAGAAATGTTTACATAAAACATATTTTTTTGTGAATTTACGCAATTATATAGAAATAAATTTGTTGACGAAAAATACTTTTCAAGAGTATTGGATGAAAATTAGCTTATACAGGATGCTTTTGTAGGTAAAAAAAATGGTTTATGGTGGCAATACGACTCATTTTATTTCACACTAGCATCTGCCCGCGACTTCGTTCACGTGGAAGTCGTCAAACACCACAAAATACTACAATAACAGCCACATTTTTATAAAACTTCCCCGTATACTACGTACGTTTGTAGTTTTATACTCAACAGTCAAAATATACAGAGAGTCAGGACTGGTGTCGCGGGAGCAAGCGACGTACAGTTGTCCGTGGGAGAAGCAGCTTCTCCTGAGGTCGACACCCGCAGCCTTCAGTGTCTGCCCCTGTTCGCAAAAACTCACAGGGAACTGCATAAAATGGAAGGGGTAACTGATCATAATTAGTTTCGGCGGCGTATTCCGGATACTCTGCATCATCAACTGTCCTCAGGAACGCAAACGACAATGGGCCCTGTAGGTACTGTGTTAAGTAATAACCGCAAATAATATTAAAATTAGTGATCGTTTCTTTCTTCTCGTAAATTTTTACAGAGCGTAAAATCTGTTAAAAATTCCTAATCTACATTCGCAATTAATTTGCCAAACATGTAAACAAACATGAGTTTTAGGAAAAACAACTCTAATGCCTACACATAAGGTTCAGTTTGAGCTACAACTTCATATTTTTTATGACTTTTTCAGCAATACTAGGCGGTCTAAAGTCAACTTTATTTACACTAGCATAAAGTTGAGGTTTGTCTGAGTGGAAAACTCGAGTTTGTTTACATGTTTTGCAAATAGCTTGCGCACGCAGATTAGGTACTACACTCGTAGCGACTTCAACATTTCACGCCCACACACAGGTTTTAAAATCGGTAGGACAAATCTGTAGCAATTTCCTGTTGCTTACCAAGTTTACCTTTTTTAACCGACTTCCAAAAAGGAGGAGGTTATATGTTCGACGCGTATGTATGTCTTTTTTTTTTTTTATGTATGTCCGTCGATTTCTTCGTCAATTGTGGACCGATTTTGAAAATTCTTTTTTTGTTTGAAAGGGTATGCTCCCGGATTGGTTCCACATAAATTTTATTACCTTGCTGGGATAGTTTTTGAGTAAGCTTCAATAATACGTATTTTTCCCACTTAGTATATGTGGATGATATGATGATAATTTCCTGTGACTGTTATTTACATAGCAGGTAGTGGCATTCGAATTTGTGTGGGGTAGGAACCACAACTAAAAAGTGAAAAATAAAAACTTTTTACAAAAAAAAAACAACCGACTTCAAAAAAACACTACAAATTGAAAAATAACAATAATACAATAGGCAAAAAACGAAATTCAAAACCAAAGACACCGACTTACGAAATTAAAGTTATTTTTCACTTTGTAGTGTTTTTTTGAAGTCGGTTGTTTTTTTTTGTAAAAAGTTTTTATTTTTCACTTTTTAGTTGTGGTTCCTACCCCACACAAATTCGAATGCCACTACCTGCTATGTAAATAACAGTCACAGGAAATTATCATCATATCATCCACATATACTAAGTGGGAAAAATACGTATTATTGAAGCTTACTCAAAAACTATCCCAGCAAGGTAATAAAATTTATGTGGAACCAATCCGGGAGCATACCCTTTCAAACAAAAAAAGAATTTTCAAAATCGGTCCACAATTGACGAAGAAATCGACGGACATACATAAAAAAAAAAAAAGACATACATACGCGTCGAACATATAACCTCCTCCTTTTTGGAAGTCGGTTAAAAAAGGTAAACTTGGTAAGCAACAGGAAATTGCTACAGATTTGTCCTACCGATTTTAAAACCTGTGTGTGGGCGTGAAATGTTGAAGTCGCTACGAGTGTAGTACCTAATCTGCGTGCGCAAGCTATTTGCAAAACATGTAATCAAACTCGAGTTTTCCACTCAGACAAACCTCAACTTTATGCTAGTGTAAATAAAGTTGACTTTAGACCGCCTAGTATTGCTGAAAAAGTCATAAAAAATATGAAGTTGTAGCTCAAACTGAACCTTATGTGTAGGCATTAGAGTTGTTTTTCCTAAAACTCATGTTTGTTTACATGTTTGGCAAATTAATTGCGAATGTAGATTAGGAATTTTTAACAGATTTTACGCTCTGTAAAAATTTACGAGAAGAAAGAAACGATCACTAATTTTAATATTATTTGCGGTTATTACTTAACACAGTACCTACAGGGCCCATTGTCGTTTGCGTTCCTGAGGACAGTTGATGATGCAGAGTATCCGGAATACGCCGCCGAAACTAATTATGATCAGTTACCCCTTCCATTTTATGCAGTTCCCTGTGAGTTTTTGCGAACAGGGGCAGACACTGAAGGCTGCGGGTGTCGACCTCAGGAGAAGCTGCTTCTCCCACGGACAACTGTACGTCGCTTGCTCCCGCGACACCAGTCCTGACTCTCTGTATATTTTGACTGTTGAGTATAAAACTACAAACGTACGTAGTATACGGGGAAGTTTTATAAAAATGTGGCTGTTATTGTAGTATTTTGTGGTGTTTGACGACTTCCACGTGAACGAAGTCGCGGGCAGATGCTAGTGTGAAATAAAATGAGTCGTATTGCCACCATAAACCATTTTTTTTACCTACAAAAGCATCCTGTATAAGCTAATTTTCATCCAATACTCTTGAAAAGTATTTTTCGTCAACAAATTTATTTCTATATAATTGCGTAAATTCACAAAAAAATATGTTTTATGTAAACATTTCTACAAAACCTTTTCAAACCTTCATCAAACCATCATCTGGGGTTGGCAAAGGTATCCCTATTCAGCCTAATAGTGACAGAGTTAACAAGCTGTTTCCAACGCAACCTCCTTACAATAAAGGTCCACCGTTAATGTTGCCATCATTTTGTTATACTTCAAAATATGGCCTTAGTAACCCCATCTATACACAACCCATCACTTAACTCTCAACCTTATCTTGCGATAAATAAAGTTTAATTTACAACTGTCATTTATAACAACACCAATTTATTTCGAAAGCTGCGGTATTGTAATTTCAACTCTATCGCTTTAAGTTAAAGTTGGATAAAGTTGCAAGAGTAAATTTGTTCGTTTCTGCTACCGAAATCGTAGCCATCATTACAGCTTAGCAAAGTTGATTCATTTTTGCTGCATTTTCGTGTTTTATCTTCAAGTCTGACAAAAAAAGAAAGTCTTTTGAGTCTGAAATAATTATCGTTTATTTGCATAACGGGCACAAGGAAAAAGGATTAAAAGTTCAGTGCAGATTTCTAGCAAAAGTGATTATTAAACAAGGAAGAGGAGAACCTAGGAAGAATTCTGACTTTTTCAATTTCAATTTAGTTCCTTTTTGAACGCCTGGTTTCGGAGATCTTTAGTAAAACTGAAAAACAATAACAATTGACTCAAAATGGTAGCTATTCCAGAGAACTATTTACTTATCTGAGTATTTAGAAACTTAATCCGTCTCAAATTTAGACCTTTAAAACGATCAAGCCATTTTT